>CM028132.1:965285000-970285000 GCA_016271365.2 Neoceratodus forsteri | reverse complement strand
AGGGATAGGGAGGGCTGACCAGAAGCCCTCCCTCCAGATGAGGAGTAGCCTTCAAGCCCAAGGGGAGGGGGAAACAGACTGGAGGTGGAGGTTTCAGGAGGAGCAGGGGAGGATGGAAGTATAAGGAATCTGGGTGGGGTTCGACAAAGAGGATCAGGGATAAGGGGGGGGTTAGTGTTAGTAAATGCCAGGAGCTTGGGAAACAAGTTGCCAGAGTTCCAGGCCATGCTGTTCGAGGGGGTGGATGTGGCGGCAGTCACGGAAACATGGGCCAACAAAAACCATGACTGGGACCTAAATGTACAGGGGTACACTATGCTTAGGAAGGATAGAAAGGAGGGCAGAGGGGGTGGAGTGGCTATGTTCATTAGAGATGACATAGAAATTGCTATGGTAGAAGAGGCAGAGGGAAACGTGGAGGCCTTATGGGTCACCTTACGATCCCTAGCAGGAGATAAGGTCAAGCTGGGAGTAGCATATAGGCCCCCCGGGATGAGTGATGTTCTAGAGGATGGTTTGCTGGATAACATCATTGCTCAGTGTGGTCCAAAAGGGGAAGGAGTGGTGTTGATGGGGGACCTTAATATGCCAGGTACAAACTGGGGAACCATGTCCTCTAAGGTGGCCAAGGAGCAGAGGCTGCTGGATGGCTTCCAGGATGTGTTCTTAACACAGCATGTGATGGAGCCCACAAGGGAGGGCATGTCCTGGATGTGGTTCTGGCAGATGGGATCTGGTAAGGGACATGGTTGTACAGGACCCCTGACTGGGAGTGACCACAATACTGTCTGGTTTCAAATAAGCATTGGGGGAGTGGGGGTGAGATCTAGGACACTGGCAGTGGACTTCAGGGGGCAGACTTTATGGGCATGGGAAATATTCTAAGGATCACTTGAAGGGATTACCTCAACGACAAGTGTGGAAAGGAGATGGGAGGTCATAAATGGGGACTTCATGAGGCAGTCAGGATCTGCCTAAGTTGAAACGTAAGGGAGCAAGGTCACATAAACCATGCTGGTGGTCCAGTGAGGTACAGGTAGCAGTCAGAGAAAAGAAGGCAGCTTACAAAAATATAAAACAACAAGAGGATAGGGATAAGGAAATGTACCAGCTTGCATCTAGAAAAGTCACCTTATGGTGAGGGCAAAGTCCAGTAAAGAGCAGCGGCTGGCACAGGGGATACATGGAGAAAAGGTTCTTCGGTACATTGGGGAGGAGGAAAAACTAAGGGCCATCTCAGCAGATTGAGATCAGAAGGAGGGTGGGTGGAAGAGGCGAGGGACCAGGCAGAGGTATTTAACGAGTACTTTGCCTCTGTGTTCACTAGGGAGGGAGATGGGATATCTACAAAGCAAGGCACAAAGGGGATAGAAGCGGCAGGGAGTGGGATCAGGGAGCAATAGAAATGGAGCAAAAGGGAGGGAAAGGTACCCCAGGGGTGTCACATCTGTATAAGGATAAAAAGACCAGTAAGGTGGAGGGACTGATGTTGCCATCCCGCCAAAAGGTATGGTTAGCCCTCAAGGCCCTAAAGAAAGACAAATCTCCTGGGCCGGATGGCATTCATCCGAGAGTACTATGGGAATTGGCGGACATACTGGCTGCACCCCTGGTGGAGCTTTTCAGCAGGTCACTTGAGACAGGGAGGGTACCTAGGGATTGGCGAGAGGCACATGTGGTACCAATCCATAAAGGGGGGTCAAAGGAAGTACCAGGTAACTATAGACCCATCAGTTTGACCTCAGTGGTGGGAAAATTAATGGAGTATACTAAAGGAACGATTGGGGGTTTACTTGGAGGAGGTGGGAGGTCTGGATAGTCGGCAACATGGGTTTGTGCCAGGTAGATCATGTCAAACCAACCTTGTGGAGTTCTATGAATGGGTAACATCAGAACTGGACAGGGGTAAGCCTGTGGATGTATTATTCTTGGACTTCAGCAAGGCATTTGACTCTGTCCCCACAATGGTCTGGTGGAGAAACTGATGGGGTTAGGGGTAGGCCCTTTGATGGTCAGATGGATTGAAAACTGGATAGCTGGATGCACTCAGAGAGTAGTGGTCTGTGGGGAGCTCTCGAACCCTGGAGAGGTTGGTAGTGGGGTACCACAGGGCTCGGTCCTGGGTCCAATCCTGTTTAATGCATACATATTGGACATCAGGGATGGTATAGGGTGTGAAATGAGTCTCTTCGCAGATGACTCCAAGATGGGAGCAGTAGTTGAGGGAGAAGAGGGGAGGTTGGCCCTGCAAGGGGACCTGGACACCCTGGAAAGCTGGGCTCACACATGGAAATTAAATTTCAATATCACCAAGTGCAAGGTGTTGCATCTTGGTCGGGGAAACCCTAAACACAGGTACACCCTGGGAGGGGAGGCGCTGGAAGCCTCAATAGGGGAAAAAAACCTAGGGGTCATGGTGGATACATGTATGAATAACTCTGAGCAGTGCAGGAGAGCAGCTAGCAAGGCAAACAGGATGTTGGGATGCATCGTAAGGGGGATCACCTCTAGGAGCAAGGAAGTGATTCTGCCGCTGTACAATGGACTGGTTAGACCACACCTTGAGTACTGTGTACAGTACTGGAGACCACACTTGAAGAGGGACATACAGCTCCTGGAGAGGGTACAGAGGAGGGCAACAAAGATGATACGAGGGCTAGGGGATTTGACTTATGAGGACAGACTTGAGGAGCTCTGCCTGTTTTCATTGGAGGAGAGGAGAGACAGGGGGACATGATTGAGGTCTTCAAGTACCTCAAGGGAATAAATAGGGTAAACATGGAGGGATCTTTAGACTAAAGCAGGAGAGGCATCACCAGAGGGCATGGTTTGAAGTTGGAAGGTGGAAGGGTGAGGGAAAGAGGAGGAGGTTTTTCACTGAGAGGGTGGTGGACCCTTGGAATGCACTGCCTGGTGAGCTGGTTCAGAGATCCACAGTGGAGGGTTTTAAGAGAGGTGGGACAGACACAGAAAGGGATGTATCAGATGATGGCCTGTCCCGGGGGTGGGGTGGGGATGGATGATAGGGGTTTCTGGAGCACAAGGGATGGGAGGGTCTCGGCACCCAACTAAGGATCTAGGTTCAAGCAGACTCGATAGACCATAAGGCCTAATCTGCTGGCAAATAGTATGTTAGTATGTTAATATTAGCATAGTCAGGTCTGGTCACCTGCTTTGGGTCTCTTTATATGCTCTAGTGTCCCTTAGACCAGCTCTGGCTGATCAAGCAACTGACGGTACTTTAACATGTTTGGTGTCAGAGGTGCAGCTTTGAAATTCCCACAGGTGCAGTCTTGCACCATTTCTGTGGCGCAAGATGGCTTGTGTCATTGTGCTGCCATTTGTATGGTGCAAGGCTAATGTAGACACCTTTGATGCAGGGTGGACTACCTTTGACAAAGTGTTCCTTTGAAAGTAGGATCTGGCGCACTGTTTGATGCTAGACTCCCTTGCACCACTATTGTTTGGTGCATGTCCCTTGCATCATACCTGGGGCTCTGAATATCCAGCCCATGTTCTCAAACTGATGTTGTGCTGACCAGGCAGAAAAATTGTCCCATTTTGCCAATATGCTTTGTACTTTAAAGTGTGCAATATTAATTGTATTCTTCAGCAAAGTAGAAGTTGTGTTGCTATCATCCCTCCTAATGTTGAAAAGGAACCCCTTCCAGTTCCACAGTACAGCCCCTGTGTTCACAACCTTAGTCAGCCACCATCTGAGAGGCAGGGAGTGAGCATGCATGTATAGTATGCATATGCTTGCTCCCTCCATGTTACTCAGATGGCACCTGGCCAAGGGAGTGATCGGAGTTGCTGTGTCAGTCACCAGCTATGGTCCAGGCAGTGGCTACTTTTCAATGTTAGGAAGGAAGAGTCAGGTACCAACTGCGGGGTTGCTCAGTGGCTGGGCCAGAAAGTGGGAATTTGATAACAGTCAGATGGAAGTGGGGAGTCCACTAGACTACCACTTGAATGGTTACATGCTTTATTCATTCATTCATGGTTTATTTGTAAAAAGGCACCTTTCCAGTGATTAAGGCACCTGTACTTAAAATCAGTTAAACACAACGAACAAATACAAAAATTAAAACCATCAACATATTTGAAATATTTACAGCCAAAAATCATAAGCAAGGTAACAGTCCATCATTAAACTTCATCTGAAAATGACAGGCCAGAGATAGGTTTTTAATTCTGTTTTAAAACTTTGGACGGTCAGGCAATCCCTTATCCGATGAGGTAGAGAATTCCACAGGGTAGGAGCCACAAATGCAAATGAGCTGGTCCCAGATATTTAAAATCAAATGCTGGGAATCTCCAGCAATCCCTCATCAGTGGATTGGAGTGGACAGGAGTAGTAGTAGGGAGAAAGGAGATCTTTAAGGTAGCTAGGTCCCTGATTCCCTGATTGTGTAGGGCTTTATAGATCAGCAAGCCGACCATGAAAGTGGTATGCCATCGCACTGGCAGCCAATGCAATCTGTGGAGCAGAGCTGTAATGTGACTGGTCCTAGATGTACAAGTCAGAAGCCTGGCAGCCACATTCTGCACCAGCTGCAGGTGATGGACATCCACCCCTGGTAACCCTAGGTACAGGGCATTGTGACACCCTTCCACAGCGATCATGTGGTGGGGGGTTCACTAGACTACCAGAGTATAGGTTATATTCTATATGACTTTCTAGTACTGTGATAAGGGGATAGGGGGTCCACTAAAAAGGCACAGCCTGGGTTACATTCTATATAAATGCTTATTATGGTGATTGGAGGTGGAAGGATCTCTAAACTACCAATGACTGGGCTATAAAATTTGTTCAAGAAAGAATGGTATGGTGATTAGAAGGGCACTAGACTGCAAAAGAGCTATACAATATGTTTGTGAAAGATCTACATGACAATGAGGGGCATTAGACTACCAGGAACTGTGCTATAACATATTTTGACAGCTAAGGTTGGTGACTGTGAGGTGGCAATGGCCAACGCTCCTGCACAACACCTGGATGCATTCATGCATGTTGACATTGTGCAGATGTGATAAAGGCCACATAATAGCATGCAAATTGCCCCTTAGTAGCTTGCATTCCATATGTACTTATTAGCATGCAGGCCACTGAATATGACTCATAAGTACAAAGGTGACATCCTGTTTAGAATGCACTGTATCCCTTTGAACCTGTGTCATTTTCCAGCAAGGGCCTCTGTTACTGCCACTCATAGTCACTTTGTGTGGTGCCAACAGAGGCCCATATGGAGAAAAGCAGCATGTATAGGTTGGAATATGCTGCCCATATGAATATGACCCCCATGCTGGCCATGGGCTATCTCATGCCCATCGCTAAAAGATGCAAGGCATACATGACGAGCTTTAAAAATGGGATAATGCATCCCTTCTTTGAAATTATTTCTTTAATTAGACTAAGTAAGCACGTAATATTCCAGCATGTGATTTAAATGGAAAGTTGCGGTAAAGCCCCCACCACACCAAAAAGTCCCAGAGAAAGTCAGTGTGATAGTGTTTAGTCTTTTTCTCAACTGTACTCTTTTTTTTTTCATTCTGTTGCTTATCCTGGCGTTTTTTGAAAAATAAGATGTTTTACAAGCAATGCTCATGCTCAAATAAGTCCTTAAAATATACTTTTTTGGGCTGGTCTGCATAGCAAGCCTGTTCCTACTTGAATAAAAGTGTTATGCAGTTGTCCCACTGAAATGCATTGGTGATCTGGGATATGCCTTTTTGTGCCTGATAATGAGTGAGTGTTGTGCCATGTTATTGCTCCTTGCCGCTGTCTGTAACACATTGCTCTCCTTCTGTTGACTGCAATAGGAAGAGTGTATAAAAACCTTGTGAGCAACTGGGGCTACTCTTGTAAAAGTGCAACTGACCTAGAAAATACACTGCAGAAGTCATCTGATTGTTTAGTCTAGACCCCCAGCACCGTCTCACCGAGATGACCAGAATGGTAATGAATGAGTTTAGAGAGTGAATACCTGCACAACTTTGTGAATGGAAAACTAACTTTTATTTTTTCTGGAAAAAAAATAAATCACCTACATAAAATTAAGAGTTTTTGTGCTAGTAGTTCTTGCAATGCAAAAGGACAAACAAAAGTACTGCTGTGGTGTCACTTAATGCTTTGAGGACCCAGTATGTTTCCCAATCTGAAAAAAACAGCTAGGTTTCCAGTCAGTCCAAGTAGCTTTGCCATGGACTGAGAAAACTAAGGGTGGGGTATGAATTGCTGGAGAAAAAGAGTGGCCAGGGTGAAGCAATATGTAAAATAACACTTAACCAACATGACATTCGTACACACTGTATCGCAAAGTGTTTTTAAATACACAAGCGTTCCAGACTGGTAATGCAGGAAATATAGAATAGAATTGGCTTTCTGGTGCCAGTAGAGAATACCAAAAATTATGGCCCTTCTCCCAACTACTGATGGGTCTGGTGAGTAGCTCGGCCCATCAGGAAATAAATAAAATATGCCCCTCTCCCCCAACTACCTGATGGTCCCAATGCCCAACCCAACCCATCAGGGAATAAAACAGTTTGTCCCCCTCCACAAACAACCTGACTGATTCAATGCCCAACCTGATCCATCAGGGAGTGAAAAACAAATCTATCCCTCTCCCTTCTCAAATTTTCTGACTGGTCCAGTACCTAATCCAGCTCAACAGGGAATTAAAAAAATGTCCCTCTCTCAATTTACCTGATCAGTTCAGTATGCAATTCAGTTTGTCAGGGTATATAAAAAATGTTCCCCTCCCACCAACAACCTGATAGATGCAGTGCAAAATGTGGCCCATCATGAAATGAAAACATCTGTCTCTCTCTCCTCAAAGCTGCCTGACTGGTCCAGTGCCCAACCTGGCACATCAAGGAATAAAAACAATCATCCTCCTCCCTCAACAGCCTAAGAAGGCTGGTGTCAAACCTGTGGGCAAACCTGTTCTGTAAGGGAATGAAAAAGATTATCCTCCCTCAACAACCTGAGAAGTCTGGTGCCAAACCTGGTCTGTAAGGGAATGAAAAAAATAACTCTTCCTCAACAACCTGACAGCTCCAGCATTCAACCAGACCCATCAGGGAATAAAAAAAAATCTAATTCCTGGGTCGTACCTGAAAATAGGCATATTTTTGTCTAGTGTGTTTACCTGGTTAACAACAGCTAAATAAGGTAAAACAAATAAAATAACTCTCCTACCAACAACTTGACAGGTGATCGGTTCCACCAAGTCACTTCGACAAGATATTTGTGGAAGGACTCTACAGTGACAGCACTTTAACAATGGTGACCACATAAATGTGGCAAAGTTCATACAGACCCAACAGTGGCTGGAGTCATGTACTGCTTGGCCACATCCCCCACATGGGGGGCTGAGCCCCATGCACCTCCCAGACTTTTAAATTCCTAACTCCGCGGGTGGAGGCAGATGTTGGGGGAGAGTGACTGATCCCGGGAGTCAATGAATCTGTTCATCACTCTCACAACCCATTTGGCACTGTGGGCATCGAACAGGTTGAGTCACTGTGGGGGATTTGTTGTAACAGCGTCGCTGTTACAATGGTATATGCAGGTGATCAACCCCACCTGACAGGGAATAAAAAAAAAAATTAGGCCATCTTCTCCCTACAGACATCTCACTGGTCTGGGTGTCTAACCAGGCCCATCAGTGAATAAAAGAAAACAAAAGCTATCCCCCTCAGTCCAACTGCCTGATGAGTCCCATGCCCAACCTAGCCCATGTAGTTAGCCATATAGAGATAATGAGCAGTGGAAGCAAAGTGGTGAGCAGTAGGTGGAATAGGCAGGGTGGTACAACATTGCTTTTCACATGCCCATCCACTCAGGTTACGGTGAGGAGCTCAAACTTGTATAGGAGGCTTGGTGCTGCTGTCAAACTACTGTTGCTACCAGCCTGTTCAGGCATCTCCACCTCCTGTGGCCTGCAGCACACTGGCATGAGAGACTGGACCAAGGGGGACAAATGATCTACATTTCCATGGCTATAAACCCAAGAGCCAGTGATTCCAGCTCCACTGTGTGACTCTCCCTGGCTTGCTCCTTCCTTCCCTAGGACTTCAGTCTCAGCTCTGCTCTCTTCCCAAAATGCACTGAGGGATCACAGAGCCATACATAATCCAACCAAACCTGCTGCAAAGTACAAAGGTCCAGTGCATAATGTGACCAATCTGGTAATAAAACAAAATCTGTTCCCCTCCCACAAATTACCCAATGGGTCCAGTGCCCAATTCAGCAGGGAATAACAAAATAAATCTGACCTCCTCTCCCTGCTATCTAACTGGTCAAGTGCCCAACATGATCTGATAAAGAATAAAAAATAATCTGTCTCTCCACCTCCTCCACCCAAATACCTGCTAATTCCAGGGCCAAACCACAACCATCAGGAATTTAAAACACAATCTACTCCCCTCCGCTCAACAACCTGATGAATCCCAATCCTAGCTCCCAATCTGTCCTGTCATGGAATAAAAATAACTCTGGCTCCCTCCCCAAAATTACATGATGGGTCTGATGGCCAACCTGGTTCCATCAGGGAATAAAAAACACCAGGATCTTGCCCCAGCTACCTGACAGGTCTGATGTCCAACCCCGACCATCAGAGTATTAAAATATGATATAGACGGGGACTATACATGAGTCTGGTGATGGGGAGAGGAAACAAATTCCCTGGTGTTGATTGAACTGAACCACTGCGTACACTGTAGGGAGCACAGGATCACTACACCAAAGCCCCCCTTTGGACACTATATACAAAACTATCTTTAAAACTGACATTGGATGTGGTTCTAACATAACAATTATATCAGTGAGAATGGTCATACATAAAAACAAAGAATTTGATGGTGGATAAGGACAGTCTGGCCCATCCATTCTGTCCATTTCTCCCTAACTACAGTACACTGCTACATCAGACCATGTGCAATTTGCAGCTCTTTCTCCCTTCTCCCTTCCTTTCCACTATGATTCCTTTGTACTTATCCCATGTATTCCTGAACTCCACCACGGTTTTTGCCCCCACTACCTCCACCTGAAAGCTGTTCTAGAAATCTTCCACTCTTTCTGTGAAGAAGTACAGTACTTCACCACATCTCTCCTGAGTCTACCCCATTCCAGTTTCATAGCATGTACCCTTGTTCTAGAGTACCTTTTATTCTGAAAAATACCTTTTCTGTACCTTATTTACCCATGTGAGGTATTTAAAGGTCTCTATCATATCTCCTCTCTCCATCCTCTCTTCCAGGGTGTTCATATTAAGGTCCTTTAGTCTAGACTCATAGGGATTTTGATGAAGATCCTGCACCTTTTTAGTAACCCTCATCTGGATCTCCTCCACTCTGTCTATGCCCTTCTGGAAATGTGGGGCAGGTTTTTTAAAGGCTCAGATCATCACAAGCCCCAGGTGTGTGCATGGGGTTTGCAGCACTCTATCGGGAGTTTCTATCCCATGTGGCAATTGCTGCAAGTTAGGCCTACTTTTTCAAGTCTAACTTGCAGCAACCCTTGGGGCCTTTTTATTGGCGCTTGTACCAGAAATTTGACTCAAGCTGGTGTAAATCATAAAAAGTGTTGCAACTGAGACAGAAATTGTAAAATCAGGCACAATTGTAGCAAAGGGGTCAGTGCACTGCCAGAACCTAAATGTCATGGCTTATGGCTTGGTGCAAGCCCTGCACCACATTTTGAAAATCCTGACCATAGTCTCCAGAACTGGACACAGTACTCTTGGTGGGGTCTTACCAGCAATCTACAGAAAGGCAACACAACCTCCCTCTTTCTGTTGGGGATAACCCTCCCTATGCACCCTAGCATCCCAGTTGTTCTCCCTACTGCCTTGTCTCACTGCCTGGCCACCTTTAGGTCATCTGATATGATTACCCTCAGGTCTCATTCCTACTTTATGGTCATCAGTACAGCTCCATCTGTTTTGCACTCTGTTGCTGGGTTTCTGTGCCCTAAGTGCATTATTTTGCTCTTTTTTGATTTGAAGCCCAGCTGCCATACCCTTGACTACTCTTTAGTTTTGTCAGGTCACTAGTCATCTTTTCCAGCCCCCCCCCAACTGGAGTGTCCACCGTATTGCAGATGTTGTTGTCATCTACAAAGAGGCAGACCTTCTCTTCCAGCTCTTCTGCAATGTAACTTATAAAGACATTAAAGAGGACTGGTCCCAGTGCTGATCCCTGAGACACCCCACTGGTCACCCTACCTTCCTTGGAGTCAACAAGGTTTTCCACCACCTACTGCCGCCTATCCCCAAACCAATTTCTTATCCAGTTTACCACCACTGGACCCACCCCTAAGCTACCCAGCTTGCTTACTAATCATCTATATGGAACATTGTCAACTGCCTTACTGAATTCTAGGTAGGCCACATGCACTGCTCCACCCTGATCCAGTTACTTGGTCACCCAGTCAAAGAAATAAGATTTGATTGTCATGACCTCCCCTCGGCAAATCATGCTGACTTCGGTCTTACAATCCACCAAATTGAAGATATTCAAGATATTCCACAATCCTTTCCATCAGCAGTGATTCCATTAACTTTCCTACCACCGATGTCATGACGACTGGCCTATAATTGCCAACCTCCTCCCTGCATTCACTTTTGTGTAGAGGGACTATATCCACCCTTCTCCAGTCATCTGGAACCACTCCTCTTTCCATTGAGCTGTTAAGCAAAACTGTCAGAGGTGCAGGCAGTATTTCCCTGAGTTCCATCAATATCCTTGAATGTACCCCATCTCGCCCTATTGCTTTGTTCATCTTCTGATTAGCAAATCCCTTCAGGACTCTCATCTCCAAAAAAGGACTAGAGTCCGCCCCCCCCAAGCTTTTGTTACTTTTTGTGCCCCCTTCCCTTCTGCTTCCTCTGTGAATGCTGAACAAATGGATTTGTTCAGAATGTGTGCCTTTTCCTGGTCCCCCTCTGCACATTCACCCTATTCCATTTTTAACCTTACAATCCCACCCCTGGTCTTCCTCTTTTCATTTACATATCTAAACAAACTCTGGTCAGAGCCACAACTGTTGTACATGCATTAATGTGATACGAGATAAAGAATTAATGTGTTACTTAGTTGTATTATTGTGATGTAAAAGTACCACATTTATACCTCAACAGTAGACAAATAAAAAGAGAAGTAAAGCATCAAGGTAATGCAGTAATAGGTGCTGTTGGTTCTGGACATACAGACCCTCTAGAAAATACACACACACACACACACACACTCATGGCTTGCTGCACCAAATTAATCAGTGATGCAAATGTTGCATGAAAAACATAGGCAATTTCAATCCTTCTTGCATTTGGAGCTTAAATAAGCAAACCCAAGGTAAATTCTGTCAGACCAGCTTATCTACAATTTACAATTTGATCCTATGAGAATTTTATATCCCAATTCCCAGCTGTGCCTACTGCCTCACAACCCACCTGGGTCATGCAACAATTTAGCATTGCTGCACACCCTGCCGTGTGTTATTGCTTACTTCCAATTTACAATGTGATCCTATAGAAATTTTATTTCACACTTCCCAGGTGGTTGGAGGCACTCTGCTGTGCTTCATACCTCACAACCCACCCGGGGTATGCAGCATTTTAGCATTGCTGCAGAATCTGCCATGTGTTATTGCTTACTTACAATTTACAATATGATCCCATGTGAATCATATACTGCACTTCCCACATGGTTGAAGGCACTCGGCTGTGCCTCATGCTTCACAACCCACCTGGGGCATTAGGTAATTTAGCATTGCCACACACCCTGTCATGTGTTATTCCTTACTTACAGTGTGATGCTACGGGGATTTTTTACTGCACTTCCCAAGTGGTGTGCAGGTGTTCATGTGTACCCATGACTACAGAAGTGCTGGACCGTGATGATGCATGTCTCTTGTGTCATGTGGAAAGATTTGTATGTTGTTTGTCTTACCTGAAGATGGATGTCTGTGGTTGCTTGTGTTGCCTTGCCACTATTGGCTGCTTGGGTAGAATGCAGTATTAGTGTTGAAAACCTTAATATTGCATTTCCATACTTTTGTCACTTTAATAGCAACCCAAACTGATGCATTAATGGAGTTGTTTGCAAGAATATGCTATCCCAACCTACTGGCAATATTGTTGATATTTTTTGTTTGAGTGCTGATTGATACAAAGACATCATGAGTGGTGAAGCCACGAGTGATGTCATCAGGTCAATTGGCATGAGAACAAAAAATATCAACAATATTTCCAGTAGGGGGTAACAAATATTCCAATTATGCCACACACCCCATAAAGTGAAAAAAAAAGTGAGTTTCCTGTCAATTTTTGCTGATTATAAAAAAATCTAATAGGCATCTATAAATGAAACACCACTCATGTTGAAGATAGTTTTGTGCTAAACAAATTTTATATTCACACTATCATGCTATTGTCTTTTGTTTTAAAGTTATTCATGTTTCTTGAAAAAGTGAAAAACAATTGAATTTTCTGCTGCTTTTTCACTAATTATAAAAAAAATTAAAAAGTATGTATAAATGAAGCACCACTCATTTTGTAGATAATGTTCTGCTGAACAAATTTCTTGCTGACAGTACATTGCTATCATTTCTTCTTTTAAACTTATTTGCTTTTGTTAGTCAAAAAAAGTGAACAAAAAATGAATGTTCTGCTGTTTTTTTTGCTAATTCTAAAAAGGGTAGCTATTACTGAAGCACCACTCATTTTGTAGATATTTTCGTGCTAAACAACTTTTGCACCCACAGTAACATGCCATTATTTCTCATTTTAAAGTTATTCACACTTGAATATGGTTAGTACAGCTAGTGTGTGTGTGTGTGTGTGTGTGTGTGTGTGTGTGTGCTCCTTAACATATCAGATAATTGGCTCATTGTTATTTTTCCCTTTATTTTTGTTAATGGTTGACTTTTAAATGTTGACATGTCAAACCTTTTTGAAAAAGAGAGACAATAACAAATACATCTTAATTGAAATAACTTGCACACACAGCTGTTAAGGAAGAACTGTGAAATCTGAAACCTGAGCTGAGCTAATAGACTGCAGATTCCACATTGTAGTGAATAGAGGGATTCCACTCTCTTCTAACATCATATCTGGATGGGAGGAAATAGTTTAGTGAATGTAGCTTTGATTTCATTCCACTCCCTCACAAGAACAAAAGCTGTGCTGCATTAGGAAAGGACCCCTTTTTCTGATGATAGCAGGATGTTTGCATGGCTCCGCCCATGCAGCAGTAAAAATACCTTGTCACCTTTTATTACCTCCTGGGCTATTCTCTCTTCAGTTCATGCCTTTGCTGTACTTATTGCTTTTTCTTCATCCCTCTGATTCCCCTCAAACACATTCCTATCCTCCTCCTCTGTGTCTCCTTATACATTCTGACTGCTACCCATTTTGCTTTTACTTGTTCAGCCACCTCTTTCTGAGAACGATAGCAATCTCTTTTTGCTATTGCTTTTGCTCACTTGTTTGACACAGATGTCTGCTCCCTTTTATCTTCGCCCACCATTTCTCAACCCCACCTTGGTCACCCACCCCTGTTAGATCATCCCTGAGGAATTCACCCATCATTTTAAAATCTGAGATCCTGAAGTCCGGGACCCTCACCCTTGTGTGATTTGATTCTACATCTGTCCTCATATTGAACCACACCATATTGTGATCACTGGTCCCCAAGCAGCCTTCCACCTTGACATCTGCAGTACTGTTCCTGTTAGTGAGCATCCTGCCAGTGTTGCCCCATCATGAGTAGGTTCACTGACTAGCTGCCTGAGAAATGCCCCCTGCAGAGAGTCCAGGATGTCCCTGCTTCAAGCTGAAGCCACTGTTGGGAGGCTCTAATCCACATCTGGCAGATTGAAATCCCCCACCAGCAACACCTCCCCCTTTTCTGCCCTCTTGCCAATGGCTTCCACCAGTACCTTATCTAATTCCTCCCTCTTTGCTGGATGTCTATAGATCACTCCGGTGTAAATATTGGCTCCATTCCCGATCACCAGGGTGACCATTAGTGTCTCTGTCTCCACCTGTATTGCCTGAATCTTCATGAATTTTATGCTTTCCCTCACATAAAGCACCACACCTTCTCCTTTCCTTTCAACCTGGTCTTTCCAGAACAGAGTATAGCCCGGTATGTCCATGTCTCAACCATGGTTTTCAATGCGGAATGACCCAGTAAGGGCCACATTATTCAGGTTAGTATCTGCCACGAAGGCATCTAGGTATGAAATCATATTTGCTAGACTTCTAGCCTTTGCACACATGACCTTCCAGACTTTGTTTCCATTCTGCTTGTTGCCCCTCTTTTTTTGTTTTTGTCCTCCCTCCTTCCCACCTCTCTTTTTAATGCTCCTATTTCTTTCCCCCTTTATCTCTGCTACCCTGCTCCCTTTATTAATACATTTATGTATTTATAGCCTGAGAGATTCTATGCCTCTCGGGGTCTCATTACTCTCAATTTTAGTCTGTGTGGGGAGGAAGTTTCTGACTACCTGATTCCTTCTGCCACCTCCCTTTGGTAGTTTAAATGTTCATTGAAGTAACATTTAAACTGTCCACTGAGGACTGTGGTTCCTCACCTGGATAGATGCAGGCCATCACCCCTGTATAGGCCCTTATCCTCCCAGGTGTGTCCCCAGACCCCAGCATAGCCAAACTCTATTCTCTGCACCATTCCTTCAGACATGAGTTGAAGATCTTCATGTGGAGTTCCCTCTCCTGTTCCCTGTTGTAGACCAGAAGCACCTCAGAGAAGGCCACTTAGTGAGCTACCTAAGACCCCTCTCCAGCTCCCTAAACTCCCCCTGTACTATCTCAGCCCTGTTACTAGCCAGGTCATTAGTCTCTAGGTGGACAGTGACATCCATCTCTCCTTCCCATCCTGCTGCCCTAGTGATCCTTAGGATTCTCATCCCAACCCACCTGGCTGTGGCACCATTTAGATACCTAACCTGCCTCTCCCTCCCTTTTGTATTCCCAAATCTATCACCCCTCACAACTGAGTACCCTATCAGAAGTTTCTTCCACCTTCTCTGGGTCTTCTATCACCCTTTTTGGGGTCTCCACTATGGAGGGCCCCCATATTCCCCTTGGTCACTACCGCAGGTGCTTCCTCCAGGCAGTTCCACCTCACCAGAGCAGCACAGGACCTTTGTAGTGGTACTGGCTGAGGAATGTGCCTCTATCCTACCACTCCCACTTTTCCAGAGCCCAACATAGTCTAGCCATTCCTCCTCACTGGCATCCTCTGAGGTAACAGAGGCAGACATGGTGGCCTCTGGGTGGGGGAAGGGGAGTCCCCTGAATCCCCTGAATCCTAGACAACTTGGCCTGGAGTCTAGTGACTTCATCCCTCAACCCAGACAGGTGAGTGCAGATGAGGCAGCACTGCAGTCTCCAGAAGGTGACAGTAAACTGAGACAGTAAAATCTGCTGCAAAATTACACAAAGATAACAACAAAGCTTCAGGGGACCCTTGTCTACTCTAAGCTTGCTGACTTCCTTTACTCCTCTAATTTCGTCTCCTCATTCCAGTCTGGATTTAAGAAGCGCCACTCCATCGACTTCTCCTTGCTGTGAGCAACTGACTCTATCCTCACTGGATGGATCATGGACATATCACCCCAGCTATATTCATCGATGTTGCCAAAGTCTTTGACTCATTGTGCCAGTGTCTCCTCCTCAACAAACTGAGCTCTGCTGGCTTCTCAGCATCCACTGTTGACTGGTTCTGCTCATACCTCGCAGGCAGCAAGCGGTCAGTACAGTTTGGTGGTGTCCTGTTCCTTCTTCTTTCCATCCTAGCAGTGGTACCACAGGGCTCCATCCTGGGTCCTATTCTGTTCTCTGTTTTCCTGAACAACCTCCCCTCTGCTTGTGTCTCTTTGCATATCCATATGTATCTAGATGACACAGTCATTTACACCTCTGGATCTTTGGCTTCAGCTGTGGAAGATCTGCTACAGCACAAATTCCACAATGTACTGTGCTGGTTCCCTGCCAACCAGCTCAGGGTCAACACCAAGAATGCTGTGTCTATGACCTTTGGCACCATCCAGAAATTCACCTGGCTCTTACCTTCCCCTATTTTCTGTACACTGGATGGCACCCCTCTGGAGTTTGACCCTGCTTTCAAGTACCTTGGTGTGTCCTTGATAGCATTCTTGACTTTTCTGCCCACATTGACATCATACATGCCAAACTTTGCCCTAAACATGGTGCCCTGTATCGCAATAAGGACTGCCTCTCCCTCCAGGTCCACAGGGAGCTGCTGACCAAAATGGTTCTTCTGGGCTTTGACTATGCAGATGTGGTTTATGGCACCACACGTTTCATCTCCCCTGCCAGACTGGATACCCTCTGCAATGCCTTCTGTCATTTTGCTACTAACTCTCTTTGTACTAATCACTGCTCCCTCTATTCCTCCCTCTCCATCCACTCAATACCATCTCATTGCCAGTCCAACTGTGACCCCTTCATTACTAAATACTGGTTTGAGCCCTTTCCCTCCTGCTTTTCCTCACTCATCTCTCCTGTCCACTCCTCCTCTTACTCCCTCCACTCCAAGGAATCCCGTACCTTCTCATTACCCATGCTCACTCCTTCTCTGGGTAATCTGCTTTCTCCTTCTGCCTCCCTCCCTTCTGGAATCTGTTTCGTACTCCACTCCATCTCTCCACCTCACTCCGTGACTTTAGATGCCAGCTGAGGCATTTTCCTGCTCAATTCTGTCCCTATCAATCCTCCTCTTGACTTTTCATCCTCTCTTTTCTGACCCTGCTCTAGCTTAGACCACCCTTAATTGAGGATACTTGTGACTTCATCCTTGGCCTGTTGTTGGACCCTTCTAGCACTGTCACCTACTCCAAAATGCACTGCACACTTCTATTGTATTCGTTCATGATTGCCCACATATTATTGCATGAATCCACACTGTTGTTAATATACTTTTTCACTATATTGTTACTGCATATGTTGCCTATATAAGTAACTGCTATTTGATGGTTTGACATTTTTATGTTGCTTGCATGTATGTGCAAGAAACAAAGTGCCATCATAAGAGTTTTTGGAGGTGTGGCAGCCCTCTTCCAATTCAGTCAGTGTGTTTGCAGGTGAGGCCACAGTTGAAAATGCAGTGGCCGTACAGTTGAAAGGGACAGCTACGCTTCACCGAGCAGCAACAAGATCACATGCTCATGCACACTCCCCACACACACGCATACTGTGCTTCCGCCCCACACACACACTGTATAGCCGACGGGGGTGCGCAATCCCCTGTCGGCTGTGCTTCCCCCCCAACAGAGTTCCAGGTGCCATACTGGGAGCCCACCCCAGTGTGGTAGCAGTCTGTATGGCCTATGGGGTGCCCAATCCTCGGTCAGCTCTACTGTTTCCCCCTGAGACTATCGGGTGCCACGCTGGGAGCCCACCCCAGCGTGGCAACAGTTCCTAAGACTGATGGGGGTGCCCAATCCCCCACTGGCTCCATGGCCCCCCAACAGCCTTGCAGCTGCCATGCTGGGAGCCAACCCCAGCATGGCAAACATCCTGCATAGTCCAAGTAATAAAAAAAAACCTGAAAGAAAAAACCTTCCATCACTGCTGTCTTGAACCCCCACTCGCACCCACGCCCACCCACTGTGCACCCTGCCTCCCCCAAACCCCACCTCACCCCATACTTACTGCCGGAGCTTGGCGCAATGATCTTCGGTGGACCGGGAACACATCTGCACTCTTCAAAGCCGACCATGAACTGAGGAAATGCCGGGAAGTTGTATAAAGGGATAGACATGTTTTTTTTTCAACTTTTTCACATATCTCAGGCATTTCTTTGGAATTTTGGCACCAAATTTTCAAAATGGGGTTTTTGGGACCTCACCTCATGAATTCTGTCACTGTCATGGCGTTAATCGGCCCTGAAAGGTGATTTCATGGTCACAGCACAGAACCACTTTTTGGGACTGAATAACAAAATGACAGTGTCACAATTCATGAGGTAGAACCCCAAAAACCCTATGTTGAAAATTTGGTGAAACAATTCTCAAAAATGACTGTTTTATGAGCATGTGTGCCCTGTTCCTATGCACGCTCGAAAGTTCAGAAATTTTCAATATGTTCACTCCAGATTTTCAGCATTGTCATTTTACCACACCTCTTTATGAGCAGTACAGCTGTCATTTCTCACATCTTGCCCAAAATGTGTTTCCACGCATGTAGCACACAATGGCACTGTCGGTGTGCAAAATCAATGTTCAGGACAGATTAAGAAAATCACAGTGACACTGTTCATGAGCAAAGGTGTTAAAATGGCTATGTTAAAAATCTGGTGAAAAAATTCACAAAAATGACTGTTTTACAAGTATGTCTTGCGCTGTTCCTATGCACACTCGTAATTTCACGAATTTTTTATATTTGCACTCCCGATTTTCAACATTGCCATTTTACCACATCTCTTTATGAGCACTACAGCTGTCATTTTTCACATGTCACCCAAAGTGTGTTTCCGTGCATGTAGCGCACAATGGCGCAGCCGGTGTGCGTAATAAATGTTTGGGACAGATTAAGAAAATCACAGTGACACTGTTCATGAGCAGAGGTCTTAAAATGGCTATGTTGAAAATCTGGTGAAAAAATTCCCTTCAGCCATTCTGCAATGCTACTAATGAAGACATTGAACAGGGCTGGCCCCACAACCGATCCCTGCAGCACCCCACTGGTCACCCCCTCTCCCTAGACTGCACCCCATTTACCACCACTCTCTGCCTCCTGTCTGTTAGCCAGTTTCTAACCCAGCTTACCACCCTTCCCCCCATGCCCAGCCTACCCAGCTAGTTTATCAGCCTCCTATGTGGGATGGTGTCAAAGGCTTTGCCGAAATCAAGGTAAGCATTATCCACTGCCCCACACTGATTCACTTCCTTTGTCACCCAGTCAAAGAAATCAACCAGATTTGTCTGACATGATGTTTCCACTGTGAATCCATGTTGTCTATGGTGCTGGGCTCTGATGGCTTCTAGATGCCCCACTATCCTTTCTTTAAGCAATGTCTCCATGTTCTTCCCCACTACTGAGGTGAGGTTGAATGGCCTATTATTCCCCCCCTCCTCCCTGCTGCCAGACTTGTGTAGAGGGACCACATGTGCCCTCCTCCAATTCACTCATGTCGAATGGCTCAGTGAACATGGCTGCCAGAGGTACTGCTATCTCCATTTGCAGTTCTCTTAATATCCTTGGGTATATGCCGTCTGGTTCCATCGCTTTGTCCACCTTCAATTTACTGAGCTCCTGCAGGACTCCTTTGCCTTTGAATGGACTATTGTCCACCTCTTCACCCCATTGGTAACTGCTGTACTGCTGTGGCCATTGCCCCTCCCACTCTTCTGTGAATACTGAACAGAAAGACACAGGGCATGTCTTGGGAGGAAGGCATGGAACTATCACTTCCAAATACCTAAGCAGCACATACAAGCAAGCAACATTCAGCATTGACAAATGCTTGTTCTTTCTTTCTGTATTCCCTTCCCTACTCTGCTGGGTCAAACCCAGAAATAAGCCAGTGTGACTTTTCTGGTTGCCAATTTTTAGATAAATAAATAAACATAAAATCAAAGTGCCAATGGTACTAAATATACCAAAGATGGTCTAATATGAAATATTTACATTGAGAGAAAGAAGGCTGAAAGGCTTCACCTGGTATTGAAAAAGGAAGTGGCATGGAGGATGGGGTCTGAGATGAAGCATCTTGGAAATGTACTGAGAAAGAAACACATTTTCCATTTTGGAGATCAAATACAAGTCCCTTACTCTCTATTACTTGGTGACCTGTAGCTGTAATGCTGAGACAAGTGAGACTGACTGCTGAGTGTAGATCCTGCCCACAGTTGCAGTGAAATTTTGTAACAAACAGTCTGTCTATTTGAAGTACTGTTTATCAAGTTGCATATAATCCTTAAAGTCTGTGCTGGAACCTTTCAAATTATCAACAATATAGCATGCCCTAAAGATGTTTAACCAAAGACAAGGCTGAAAATAGGCAGAACTGCTTAGCCCTCCTTTCCCAGTCAATAACAACTAACTAAACTAAGTACAATTCATTACCTAAAGTGAATGGGTGTAGCACATGCTAGAACATCTGTTTTGGGAAAAAGGATTTGGGCCACATTAAAGTAGCAGGAGTACTGGGGAGAGGCACATGTCCATTTAGACACAAGTCCATTTACAGAAGAGAGAGTCCAGAATGACAAGCAAATCTGAATGTTGACAAAGCTATGGAGCCAGACAATACAGTGAGCTACAAGACCTGAGGCAGCACAGATTCACTGAGGAAGGTTGTGTCAGACAAAGTTGACAGATGTCTTTGACTGGGTTTACAAGGAAATAGATCAGGCTGGGACTGTGGATATGGCTTACTTAGTAAGGCATTCAACACCATACTACACTGGAGACATATAAAGAAACTGGACATCTTAGGGGTGTGTTCTAAGATGGTAAATGTGGTAAGAAACTGGTTACTTGATAGGTAATAGAGGGTGGTGGTGGAGTTAAATCTGGAAAGGGGGGGGTGATGCATGGGGAGTCTCAGGGCTCAGTACTAGGAGAAGTCCTGTTTAATGTCTTTATAAGTGACATTGCAGATGATCTTGATGGGAAGGTATATCTCTTTGCAGATGACACCAAAATCTTCAATACAGTAAACAATCCTAAGAGGTGGAAATAATGTGCAGAGATCTGAGAAAACTTGTGGAGTGCTCAAGATATGGTAGCTGTGTTTCAATGTGAAAAAGTGCAAAATCATGCACATAGGGCACAGAAACCCAAAGGTGGATTACAAAATGGGAGAAGAGATAATGAATGTCATCAAACAGGAAAGGAACTTGGGAGTAATCATATCTGATTACATCATGGTGGGAAAACAGTATGACAGAGCAGCAGGTAGGGCCAGTGCGATGCTGGGATGCATAGGGAGGGGTATCACCAGAAGTAGGACTGAAGTAGTGTTGCCACTGTATGGGTTGCTGGTGGAACCATCTGAGAGTACTGTGTCCAGTTCTGCAGACCACATCTTAGAAAGGACATAGACAGGGTGGGGGCTGTCCAGAGGAGGGCAACTAAAATGAGTCTCTAGTCAAACTGCATGTGCACCAAACACTGAGACTTGCAGGTGCACACCTGAGCTCCATATCTTATAATGCTTTTTATGTGGAAAATAAAGGATTAGATTTTTTGGAACGTATTTGTTAGTCCAGCATCTCTTTGTCCCTTAGATGTTGGTGAGTGGCATCCTTACTGCTTCTGAGCTGCAACTAAAATTGTGCATAAGCTATGTCAGAAGCCCTGTGATGATAGACTGATGGATCTCAATATGTACGCTATGGAAGAGAGGAGGGAGACATGATAAAGACCAATAAATACATCACAGGGTTGAATAAGGTACAAAAAAGGAGTATTTTTCAGAGGAAAATCTTTGTGAGAACAAGATCATGCAATGATGCTGGGAGGTGGAAGACTTAGGAGACATGTGAGGAAGTACATCCTCACTGAAAGAGTGGTTGGTGTTTGGAACAGTCTTCCAGAAGAGGTTGTACAGTAGGGATGAAAACAATTATGTGCTTCAAGCATGCATGGGATAGGCACAAGAGATTCTTATTTGGGCACCATGGTGGGGTGGGACCCGGGGATCAAGTGGGATCTCCTGTGACAGAATAGGCAGGGCAAAATAAGCAGACAAGGTAGACCAAATTATCATTATCTGCCTTCACATTCTCTGTTTCTATGTTTTTAATATCAAACTTTGCTGAAAGTCTATCACTAACATCAGCAATGACATCTAATGATATCTCACATTCTACATAAATTGTTATAAGAAAGAAAGTGATGTTCCAGTCTGGATATTGAACCCAGTACCCCTGCCCTCTACTGCTTTCTAGTCTATAGTTCTACCATTGCACTTAGAATCTTATGAAGGAAATGCATGCTGTGTGCAAAGCACATCCAGCAGTGAGTGCAGACACCTCCCCTACACAGCTGCAGTCGATTTTCATAACTAACAGTCTATTTGAAGTAGTGTCAAAGTCTGAGCTGGAACATGCAGTGCATTTTGCGGACCCCCCCCACACACACACATACACAAAACAGTTGCAGTACATTTTCATAATTAGTAGTCTATTTGAAATAATGTTTCCCAAATTGCATTTAAACTTCAAAGTCTGACCTGGAACCCTTCAAGTTATCAGCAATATAGAATGTCAAACCTTGCTGAAAGTTCATAACTAACATCAGCAATTATGTGTAACAATATATCTTATATTACGTAAATTGTAGTACATAGAAACATAGAAACATAGACTTTGACGGCAGATAAGGACCGCTAGGCCAATCTAGTCTGCCCATTTCCCTACCTACAGGATAGGCCGCAGATCCTATTTAACCAACAGCCTATATCTTCCTGCCCCCCACAAGAATTGCCTTATGTCTGTCCCATGCATTCTTGAATTCTCCCACAGTTTTAGACTCCACAACTTCCTCAGGAAGGCTGTTCCATGCATCCACTACCCTCTCTGTGAAATAATACTTCCTCACATTGCCCCTGAACTGCCCTCCTTCTATCTTTAAATTGTGTTCCCTTGTTCTTGCAATTCTCTTTTTCTGAAAGATGCTACCCTCTTGGACTTTGTTGATTCCCTTGAGGTACTTGAAAGTTTCTATCATGTCCCCCCTCTCCCTTCTTTCCTCAAGGGTATACATATTAAGCTCCTTTAGTCTCTCCTCATATGGCTTCTCTTGCAGACCCTGCACCATTTTAGTTGCCCTCCTCTGGACTGCCTCTATCCTGTCTATGTCCTTGCAGAGATGGGGTCTCCAGAACTGGACACAGTATTCAGATGGGGTCTCACCAACTGTCTGTACAGAGGGATAACAGCTTCCTGTTTTCTGCTGCTGATGCCTCTCCCTATACATCCCAGTATACCCCCGGCCCTCCCTACTGCCTTCTCACATTGCTTGCTAACCTTAAGGTCATCTGATATGATTACCCCCAGGTCCCTTTCCTGTTTTGTTGTTGTTACTACCTCCCCACCCATTGTGTATTCTTCCCCTGGGTTCTTGTTTCCCAGGTGCATTATTTTGCACTTTTTTGCATTGAATCCTAGCTGCCATACGTCTGACCATTCCTCCAACCTTGCCAAGTCCCTTTTCATCCTTTCCACGCCTCCTTGTGTATCAACCCTGTTGCAGATCTTTGTGTCATCTGCAAAAAGGCATACTTTTCCTTCCAGTCCCTCTGCAATGCCACTGATGAAGACATTAAAAAGGACTGGACCCAATACTGAACCCTGCAGTACCCCACTAGTAACCGCCCTTTGTTCAGAGTGGACTCCATTTACAATTACCTTCTGTGTCCTGTTGTCCAGCCAATGTTTTACCCAGGCTACCACCCTGGGACCCACTCCCAGGCTGGTTAATTTGACTAATAATCTTTTGTGTGGGACTGTGTCAAATGCCTTGCTAAAGTCCAGGTAGGCCATGTCCACAGCCCCTCCCTGGTCTACTACTTTGGTCACCCAGTCAAAGAAATCTATTAGACTCGTCTGACATGACCTTCCTGCTGTGAACCCATGCTGCCTTGGCTCCTGTGCTCCACTGACCTCTAGGTACTCAACTATTCTTTCCTTCAGAAGTGACTCCATCACTTTCCCTACCGCAGAGGTCAGACTGACAGGTCTGTAGTTTCCTGCCTCTGTCTTGGTCCCACTTTTGTGAAGGGGAATCACATCCGCCTTCCTCCAGTCCTCGGGTACCACACCATCCTCCCATGATTTATTAAAAAGAGTAGCCAGTGGTTTCACTAGTTCCTTCCTTAATTTTTTAGAATTCTGGGTGAATTCCATCAGGACCCATTGCTTTGTCCGCTTCAGTTTTAGGAGTTCTTGCAGAACCCTTTCTTCTGTGAAATGACTGGGATCGACCCCCTATCAAGAGTGCTTCTGTTAATTGGATTAGGCACTTCCCCTCCTCTTTTGTGAATACTGAGCAGAAATATTCATTCAGTATTCCTGCTTTTTCACTGTCCCCCTCTGCCCACCCACCGTTCATTCTATTCAGCCTCACTATCCCTCCCTTTGTCTTTCTACGCCGTGATGTACCTATAAAAGGTTTTATCCCCTTCTTAACTGAGTTTGCTATCTTTCCTCAGTTTGGGCCTTTTCTATTCTGACTTCCCTCCTGCTTCTTTCTGCCTTAACTGGTACAGCTCTCTGTCCTGCCCTTCTGTGTTTCCTTATACTTCTGGAATGCTATCTTTTTCTTCTTGACTTTCACAGCCACCTCTCTTGAGAACCATAGTGGCTTTTTCTTTTGTTTTGATTTGTTTATTTCCTTCACACAAAGGCTTGTTGCCTCTGTGATGGCAGTTTTGATAATTACCCATTGTTGCTCCACACCTCCTTCTAGCCTGTTTGCTAGTGCTTTTCTGAGGCAGTCTCCCATCTTGCCAAAGTCAGCCCTCCTAAAGTCCAGTACCCTCACTTTTGTATGGCTTGACTCTGTAGCTGAGTTTAACGTGAACCACACTGTTTGATGGTCACTTGTCCCCAGATGGCAACCCACTTCTAGATCTGAGATCCTCTAACTGCCCCCGTTTGAGAGTATGAGGTCTAAGATTGCTCCCTCATGAGTGGGTTCTGAAACTAGCTGTCTAATGCCTGCCACCTGTAGGGTGTCAAGAATGGCCCTGCTCTTGGATGTCGCTGCAGCAAATGTGCTCCAGTTAACATCTGGCATATTCAGGTCTCCCATCAACAGTATCTCCCCTTTCTCTGCCATTCTAAGAATACCTTCCATCATATCCTTGTCCATTCCTTCCCCCTGACATGGGGGTCTGTACACAACCCCTGTGCGGATTGTGGTGCCCTTTCCAGTCTCCAAGGTGACCCACAGTGCCTCCTCTCCTCCCTGTTTACTCTTTTGTTCAGTTGCTTTTATCCCTTCCTTTACATAGAGAGCTACCTCCCCTCTTCTCCCCTGCCTGTCTCTCCTGTAGGTTATGTACCCTGGTATGTTAACATCCCAGTCATGGTTCTCTGTGTACCATGTTTCTGTGACTGCTACGATAACCAGGCATCCCTCTTCCATTAAGGCCACCAGCTCAGGGAGCCTGTTGCCCAGACTACGGGCATTGGTACTCATTACCCTCCATTTCCTGATGGCCTTACCCCTTTGCCCCATCCCTGTCCTTCTTGCCTTTGTCACTTTCTCCATTTACCCCTGCCCTTCTCCCTATCGACACCTCCATGTTGGTGTTTGCCACACTTACTACCGTGATTGTTTGGGGGGGGCTAGGATTTCCTGCTCCTTTCCAGTGCCTCCCTTGGCTAGTTTAAAGCTTGCCAATGAAGCATTTAAACCTATCACCTAGGATCCTGGTTCCCCTCCCGGACAGATGCAGCCCATCATGCCAGTATAGGCTTGCATCACTCCAGGTGGACCCCAGTCCCCAATGAAGCCAAATCCTGAGCTCCACACCAGTTTTTCAACCACTGATTGAATCCCATGGTACGGAACACCCTAGCCTCTCCTATGCCATAGATGGGTAGCTCCTCCGAGAAGGTTACCGTGTGTGCTACTTGACTAAGGCCCCTCCCCAATTCCACAAACTCTTCCTGCACTTCTCTAATCCCTTTCTTAGCCAGGTCATTTGTCCCTAAGTGGACAATGACATCCAGCTCCCTCCCCTGTGCAGCTGCTCCAGCAATCCTGAGGATTCGCCCTTGTCCCTCCAAGCCATGGCGCCAGGCAGGCACCCTACTCCTCCCTTCCTTGCCCAGTTCTACCTTCCTAACAGTGAGTCCCCCACCAGGAGTTGTTTTTCACCCTGCAGGGTCTCCCTGCCACCCTCCTGTGGGTCTCCTTTGTGGAGGTTCCCGCATCCTCCTTGGTCTCCACTGTAGGTGCCTCCATAGAGGAACCACACTTTTCCAGAATGGCATAGGAATTGTGGAGAGGTACAACTGGAGGGATGTGCCTCTGTTCCACCACCCTCACCCTCCCTGAACCCACTGTGGTCCAACCGCTCCTCTTTCTTGGCAACCTCTGAGGCAACAGCAGTGGCACTCGTGGTCCCTGGATGGAAGAGGAGGTCCCACAAATACTGGCCAACTCAGCCTGGAGATGAGCAACCTCCTCCCTCAGCCCAGAGAGTAAGAAAGTGAAAAGAAGTTCCACTCCGAGGATTGAACCCAGGTCCCCTGCCCTCTACAGAATGATAGCCTATAGCTGCACTGCAGTTCTAAGCATCCTATAGATGAGATGAATGATGAAACAAAGGACATTCAGCAAAGAGTGCAGACACCTCCCTACACAGCTGCAATAGATTTTCATCATTATGAGTCTACTTGAAGTCATGTTAAAGTTTGAGCTGGAACTTTTCATGTTATCATCAATACAGAACTTTGAAACTTGGAAATGTATATCACTGTCATCATCAACGACATCTAACAATTTCTCTCATACTATTCAATCTTGAATTGAATCCCCACACCATACTCTCTGAACCACCCATGTTACAAATTTTTACAAAACAATGAACAAAAACTTAACATGTGTCAAAATGGATTTCCTCTGCTTTCAAGACTGCTATACTCACAAACATGGAAGGATTACCTCAAGAAAAAGAACAAAGTACAAAGGGCCCTGGTTTGGGTGTCCCATCAGTAAGGGAGGGGGGAATTTAAAAGATACAGAGACAAGAAACTAAACTAATTCATAATCTAAAAAATGATGCTTATGAACAATGGTTAGATAAACTGCATCTGGTGTTCCTTGAGACAAGAAGGGTTATGGGGAATCTGCTTTTATGCTTCAACATAATGTATGATGGTTATCTACTAAGTGAACCGAACCTTCAATTCAAAAACACTATAATATGCACTAGGGGCCACTCACTTCAGCTGTGACACAATAAGTTCAATACCAATAGGAGGAAGGCATTTTTGCACAGAGATTGGTGGATCCATGGAATGAACTACCAGAAAATATTATCTGCTCCAATAATAAGACCCAGTTTAAGCATAAACTTGATTCCTACATTTTTGAAGGGCACACATTGGCATACTACAGATGAATGGACAGGAGCAGCCTATGGGCTCCTTACTCCTTAGTAAGAACCTTAGTATGAAAGTGCCACAGAAATAGGACATTCACTTTCATGAAAAATGCTGTTTGAAAAATTTGTAAAAATGGAACTGAGCCTGTACAAAAACATAATCTTATTTTGTAAATAAATCACATGCTGCATATTTTCAAGAAAAACTAAAAAACAAGTGATGCCCTTGTCCCATATCTAACAAACCTGAAAATCTAATGTTTCAGTTGTTTGTGCTACTTATGAGCAAAACAAATCTTAAAAAAAACATGTTTTTTCACATTTTCAACCTTCTAGGGTATTTAAATTACTAGACTTACCATTATCACCTTTTCTGGATCTAGAGATCCTGGGCCCAATGAAACAGCATGAAAAACCTCAGGTACTTCCATCCAAGGATGGCTGTAGTGTTAACATGCAAAAATGATGGTTTAACATACTGTAGAAGTGCCTTCTCAACCCTAGGTATAGTGGTGTTACCATGTCACTATAATACTTAACAAATGTTGGTAGATAGGATAATATACTATTACGGCCACTAGTACTAATGATAATAATAGTTTATATTTATAGTCCTGTATAGAAGCATAAACACTGCCAGTAGAAAAAGACAACTGGACTATTCAGTCCTTCCTATTATGTTTCCCCAGCTCATCCTGTGACATTCTGTCCAGGTGGGGTTTGCACACCAACACCCTTTGTGTAAAATACTAGCTACCTTTGGTGTAACTATCAGACCCCTTACTCTGCCTCAGCCATACTTGAACCCATTAATGGTCTTTGCTCCAACCACCTCTGCTGGTAAGCTGTTCCATGGGTCATCAGCCCTCAATTTGAAGAATTTGAAGTAAAATTTTCTTACATCCCTCAAGAACCTCCATCCCACTAGTTTCCATTCATTCCTTCTTGTTACTGACTCCAGTTTCCTGTTGTATAAATCCTCACTGTTCACTAGCTGTGGTTGAAGTTAAAAAACATCACTGTTTGGGTAGTGTCACACTTTTCACACACTACACAGCTGCAGCAAATTTAACTATGCACATTCATGTAATTTGTGGCAAACATTCATGGTGAAGTGCAGTTTTCATCAGTTCACATACTGTAGTTAAATTCACCACAACTGTCACATATTGCATTGTGCGCACTACATGAATGCTACAGGTAGTGGTATTCCATAAGGAGGGCACATGGGGAAGGGTTCCACCCATAACGGTGACTCATTCCCCACTGAATCCCTCACGGAGATGGGAGGGTAGGGCAACTGGATGGAGGGGTTGGTGAAATGGGTGACAGGATGTCGCTATATGTACACACGCGGAGGGAGTGAGCACGGTGAGTGTGGGCTGGGAGGGGGTGGAGGAGCTGTAGGGGGTGGTGCTGTGGTGGGTTGCCAAGCTGCATCATGGCATCAGGGGTTGGTCTGTGGTTGGAGTGGATGAGAAACCGGGTTCGGGTCTGGGCGCTGGTGCGATTTTATTGTGCCCGGCCTGAACCTTTAATTTTACATGTTTTCACTCCCCCAACATGCACCCCCATGGAGTTGAGAATCCTTTAGTAGGGGGGTTTGGGGGTGAAGCCCCCTCTGTAGGGGGTGTGTGGGGCAGGTGCATCCCCCCTACAGAAAGCACTGAAATGTATGTCCCCGGTGCCATTGTCCTGTGCAACGGGGTGCCAAAAATGTTTTCGGCACTCTAACTGTGCGATAGTAGTGATCGCCTTTAGACTTTCACTGTTATCACATAGAATCATGCATAGTAGGTGAATTAAGGGCAAATTTTCATTTTGCAAAACTTTTACTGTTTTCCTTATTTATTCCTTCAGGAACCTGAAGATCTCTATTATGTCACTCCTCTTCATTCTGGTCTTCAGCGAGTACATTTTCAGTCCCTCCAGCTGTTCCCCTTAAGATCTACCCTGATGGCCCTGGATCATTCTGGTGACCTTTTCACTAAAATGGTTCCAGTCTATCCCTATCTTTTCTCAGGTGAGGCCTACTGAGAAGAGAACAGTTTGTTTCCAAAGGTGTCCAGGACAGACTATATGGGCGGGTGTGGGGGGGCAGAAGTAAACAACATAGTAATTCCAAATGGTTCAATAATTCAAAAACAGTACAGTAAAGTGTATTTAGCGGGTAAGCAGCTGTACAATAGATGGGCAGGTGAGTAAATAAGAACAGTAAATAAAATATTCAGCACTCCAGGCTAGTGTTCAAAAATCCTTATATAATAATGAAATGGAAGCATAAATAAACAAAATACATTACATATTGAATACATATTGTAATGGTTCACATACCAATAAAGTGTGAGCAGCCCAGTGCTTCAA
This sequence comes from Neoceratodus forsteri, assembly GCA_016271365.2. Lineage (NCBI taxonomy): Eukaryota > Metazoa > Chordata > Ceratodontiformes > Ceratodontidae > Neoceratodus > Neoceratodus forsteri. The sequence continues at coordinate 970,255,519 of CM028132.1, read as the reverse complement.
GGCCACCAGGACCTCTCCGTCAGGGGTGAGGCGGGGCTGTGACTGACCATACTTATATACATTTAATGCCTGCATGTGTTCACAATAAAGTGCTTACAATAAAATGCCCAATTAACAACTTACAATGACCACCACTGATTAATTACCATAGTGACCAATAATACAATCAGTTGTGCATTTTAGACTTTGTGTCATTTTTGTATGCCCTTATTAACTAAAGTGCTTAACAATTCCCACATTTCATTTGTGCAAAAAGGCATTAAAAAAAGATTTGTAATTTTTCTTTTATTGAATATGTCCTTAAAAAGACTTTAATCTAAGGACTCAGGGTGGTTGTTGCTCACGCTAGGGGGCTCTACTTAAACACTCCGTGGTGGCCTTCCATTTTTTAAGGAACAATAGCCTGCTACCACAGTGTGCTGCCTCCCATCCTGAGGAACATCACATCAAGTACTAGGATACTAAATTGAAATGTCTTACTGCTTCTAAATAAGGCACAATGTTTTTAGTTAAAAAAAATGTTCAGTTCTTACTTTTACTTTTAGATCATGAAAAATAAATTTTAATCAAACAATCAAACATCCAGATTGCTGGCTCTATACATGGTCCTCTTCTAATACACTGCCTGCACTAGGTTTATTATTTACAAAAAGGGTTTCCAGTCCATTGTTTTATTAAACCCATTGGGTCTCAAGGTCTCAAGACAAAAAAATCCATTTAGATTATTTTTCCCCCATGTTTCATTATTGGGGTCTGATCTATGCCCATGTATGATATTTTATGCAGTGAAGCATCTTGAGATTTCAAGCAAATGTTTGGCAATGGGTATTGTAAATTCCCATTCCTAATGGCACAGAAATGTTCCTGCAGATGATCCTTTAATTTCCTAGTTGTTTGCCCTACATATACCAGGCCACAAGAGCACCATATTGCATGTATTGCAATCTGTAACAAATATTGTCCCTGTACCTTCTATGTATGACATAGAACCTTTGTAAATGAGTCTTTGACTCACAGGTCTTTCTGAATATCTCAATAAATAAAAAAATAGAAAATATACAGCATGTGTGGAATGGCATGTGATAAATGACTTTTTTTGATACCTGTGATGTTCCTTTTGTGCTTTGACTAACAAAAATATTGCCTTTTACTGCATGCTTACCGATGACACAGTTACAGCAGGGAAATAAACCATTTGGTTTTGGTGGCAATATGTTTCCTTCTTTTATGGGGGTTCCTTTACTTTCTATGGACAAAAAGGTCCTTTAGATTTTTATTTCTGTGAAAGGCTATCAAAGGACCTCATTCACAAACAGGTTTTAGATCTCTATCTATGTCCAAAATATGCCAGTGTTTCTTGATTACAGACCAGACATCCATTGAAACTGCTGAATAAGTGGCTACAAAACATACTTTTGCCTCTTTGTTTTCCTGCTTTCTATATTCTAGAAGGAAAACTCTACCCAAATGTTGTACTCTAAATAGCACTTGCTGTAAAACCTGCTTAATGTACTCCCTCACACATATGCATGCAAATAGCTCATCCTTTTCTTCTAAGAGATCTTCATTTCTAGAACTGTTACATTTCAGTTTGAGAGCTGAATGTAAGGCAAACTCTCTATCAGATGTTTGGGGGGAGCGCTGCATGCGTGCAAAATTGTGTTTCCTGCAGTGGGTTTTCTAAATCCTTTTGTTTCCACAAATCTGGTTCCCTCCTTTGACTCTAATGTAATGTCTAAAAAATCTATTTTTTGAGTGTTAGTTTTTACAATGAATTTAATTCCCTTCTCCTACCAGACCAGAAACAGGTTGGCATAGGAGGGGGGCCACAGGCGACCCCATCGCAGTGCCTTCTGTCTGCAAGAGAAATTCATCATTGAATAGAAAAAAGTTACTTTTAAGTATCAAATCCAGAGTCATAGTTATAAACAGAACTGGATAAACCCTGCAAGATTTGTTCAGCATATTTGTCACTGCATCCATTCCTTGTTGATGATCTATTATAGTGTACAAGGAGGTTAAAGCCTAAACTACCCGACTATAGGTGTTTTTCCATTCCAGACTTCTCAGTTTCTATAGAACCAATGTGGTGTCGCTAACATAAGATTTTAAGTGAATCACCTCTTGTTGCAGATACTTGTCTATGTAAGTAGAAAGCGGTTCAAGTAGGGAATTGTTCTCTGAAATAATAGGGCAGCCTGAGGGATTGTCCCTATTCTTATGTAATTTAGGAATGTGATAGAATACTGGTACTACAGGAAAGTCAGGAGTTAAAGCACTTTGTTCCTTCTGTGTGATCCACCCCTACATAGAAGAAATTAATCCAATTTGTTTTTATAAAAAGTTACTGGATTTGAGACTAGAACTTGATAAGTGTCCTCATCTGTTAGTTGTCTAAGTGCCTCTGAGTGGTAGGATTCTTTTTTTCTTATAACAATATTGCCTCCTTTATCTGAGGGTTTGATTTCAACTTAATCCAATGCATTTTAATTCATTCAAAGCCTGACACGCCAAGGAGCTCAGATTATCCCAGTGTGCATTTAATTTAGCCCGACTAAGAATTTTACCCACAACCCTCAGTACCACCTCTTGAAAGATTCTGACACTATCTGAGGTCTCACTAGTGGGAGTGACATAAGATTTGTTCTTCACTTCTGGTCTCTGAGCTACTCCACATGTTTGTGCTAATCTCCCCATGGCCCCTTGTTCAATATTATCCTCAATGCTGCTTAAAAAATCATCATTAGCTCCTAATAATGCTTCTTGCAAACAACTTTCACTCATTTCATCTATTAGACCCACATCACAGCTTAAATTCTCCTGTGACCCAGAATTGTCCAGTTCTGAATCACCAGAGAAGAACATTCTCAGACTGAGTTTTCTAAAAAGTTTGAAAAAGTCACAGAAAATTTCAGATTCATTAACTGGAGACACTGGTACAAAAGACAAACCATATTTCAATGCTTTCAATAGCCCTTGTGTAAATATCTGATCAGACAAGTTAACAATTATAAAATCCTGTTGTGTATTCATAATTACTCACAGAGCTGTCCTCATTTATGTCTCTCCTCGGGGTTTACTGAGCTGTTTGCTCGATTCCTTCCCCGTCGAGTGATTTTTTTCTTTTTTTTTTTTGGAGGTATCACCTCATTCAAGGGGTCCCCACTGTTTTTCAGATTCTGTGTCATAACTGGAAGTGTTCCCATTATGCGCTGAGGATGCTGATGAGGAACCTTCTGAGAAATGGTTCCTACCGTGAGATCTCTTTCTTCCTCGGGACCTCTACTGGGAGAAATTTCCTCACTTTTGAATCTTGCTATTTAGGTAATCTTTCTCATCTCAAGTTAACTTGGATTTTTTAAGATTAATCAACTCTGCCTTCCATCATTTAGCTTTAGTGGTTAATTTTTAGTCAAGTTATTTAATTAACTTGTGGTTACCAAATGGAGCTAATTGTTCATGAAACATTTTGATTTCATCCAAGGCGGATAATTTTCTGATACTCGTCTTCATCAATTTGAATCTTTGTGAACTCAATGGAACTGTCTTTCATATTATTTTCTCATCTGGCTCTGTAGTGCATATTAGACAAACCATGTGCTTGCATTTTAGTAACCCATAGGCCACAGGGATCCCATTCCTTTTCTAACTACTGTTTCAAGGTAAACAGCTATACAATACAGGGGCAGGTGAGTAAATAAGAACAGTTCAACACAAGTAAATACAGTCCTACATGAGCTCAAAATAAGTCCAGGATAAAATAAATTATAATATGCAAATGCAGCAAGGAGGAAAGCAGAGGTACGACATTTGGGAAAGAAGACAGTGAGAAAGGAGGATGGAATAGGGAGAGAGAATGTGAGTGAGCTAGGGAGGAATAGTAGGCAAGAGGGAGGAGGTTAGGAGCAGGAGCAGGCATACAAGATGTGGTCACATGGTAGGGCTTTCAGTGCAGAGGAGTAAGAGGAGTGTCTAGAGAGAGGCAGACTACACCAATGTAACAGGAATCAGTAGGAGAAGATGGACTGACCTGCTGTGGTTTTAGTAAGAGTTAAAGAGATGGAGTCGGAGTCAGCAGAATAAAGGTAGTACTCAAAGAAAAGGGGAAAAAACAGGTGGGATGTGAGACAGAAGAGTAGGATGCCAAACTAAAACATGAAGACAAGGGTGATGAAATGAAAGAAACAATGGCCCCTGACAGAGTAGAGAGAGGGAGCAGCGATAAGTGCAGACTTGGTATTCCAGTGCAAAAATAACAGATGGAGTGGAACAGGTGGTCCAGTGTGGTCTGAGCATATTTTAAAGCAATAATTTACACAACACCTTCATAGTCAAAGGCAGCAAGGGTCATTTTCCCAATCAACATCACCTACCAGGAGAACAGTAACAAACTAATGACCGACTTAGGGAGTTCTGAGATGTGTGGTGGAGAGGGTGGGAGAAGGGGAAGAATCTCCAGAGAGTTTCCGAGTGGAGCCAGCAAGAGTGAAAGAAATAGCAGTTAATACACTAACATGAGAGTGAAAGGAAAAGAGGAAGGAAAGTGGAGAGGGGAGAAGGAAGGGAGAAAAATTGATTGTAAAGAGGGGGAAGATGGTAGGAAAAGGGACATGAAAGGATGGGCAAAGAGTGAGGAAAATTATAAGAGGAAGCATGTGAGAAATAACGGAGGATTGCAGGTGGGTGTGAGTGAACTGGGGATAGTGAAATGTGTTCATAACTTAAGATGGTAGTTATAGGTACAATTGAGGTTAAGCAAAGAATACTACACTGCAGGCCCCAGCAGCTAGAATGGAAATGACTCTACATATGCGGTACATGCAAGCTAATAAATACAGGCAGAATATAGGAAACAGTACATGCAAATGTACAACTAAGAATACTGCAATGCAGGCAGCAGCATCTAGAATGGAAATGACGCTACATGTACAGCAAATGCAAGCTAATAAATAAAGGCAGAATCTTGGAAACAATGCATGCTAATGTACTGTCCAACAAAAGACAGCAATACTATACATACACACACAAACATGCATATATATATATATATATATATATATATATATATACACACACCTACACACACACACACACACAATAGGGGTGAGCATGTAACATTGGCAACAAAAACACATATTCTGACTGCAGTGGAATATCTCTGTGATTACATAGACACTGTGGGTTTATTTCCTGATAAACCCACAGTGTCTACATCATCAGCAAATATACTCACAGTGGTGATGTCACCAGAGTGAGACTATCTACACTGCAGCCTGCATTTAATAGCTTCACAGTTTCTGTTTCTCACAGAATCCTGCAACTAACTCAATCAGCATTGTAAAAGACAATCACCTGTGTCCCATTGTTATTCTGACAATCCTAGCACACCTTTGTGCTGCTCTAATCTTCAAACCAGCCTCCTTCATAAACCAGTTTCTCTTTCTGAGTGCTGACTGCAACAGTTTCTCTGTCTCAGTGAAGCCTGCAACTTATTGAATAAACAGTCTGTTTCTCACTCCTAGCTGCAGGTAACACAATTATCATTGCAGATCACATGTACCTGTTTCTTACAGTGTCTAACAGTCTTATCCCATTCAGAAACACTTACACATACTCAGACCACACACAAACAGTGTTGTCAGTTTAGAGTAACAAGCAATGAACAAACTTTCTACATCCAACAGCCGAAACCAGTGTTTGATTCTCACAAATTCCACTTCAATACTGTGTGACTCTGAACAATTCACTTAACTGCCAAGTGCTCCCAGGTCCCCCCCAAAAACGTACCCAATTACTAAAATAATGTAAACAGGGAGAGAACGCAGAAAAAAATGTTCCTAAAGGGTACTAGCCCTTATTGTATAAATCGCTATTAATATGATGTGCGAGATTCTTAGAATATGGCAAACATTTGCACTGCAGCGTGAACTGCAATAATATCACTCTGCACTCATGCAAATATTTTCCATATTCCACAGTTGCCCATCATGTATCCCTATATATATATATATATATATATATATATATATATACACATAGATGTACATACATACACAATAGGGATTGGACTTACTTGAAGCTGTCAGCAGTCCACGTACAGTATATCAAAGGATCAGGGGGCACAACCCTGTTAGTGGTGATCAGAATCAAGCGGCTTTTTAGCCTGTTTCTGTCTGTATTTTCTATGTCCCTATGTCCTATATAAGCACAGCCTGATTGTCATTGAAATTACAATGTTTTAAAAATGGTGGCAATGTAGTACCAACATATGTAGATTTAATCAATGATATCTCTGCACTGCTGCTAGCTGCAGAGCAGCCCAATATGTCAAAAATAAAATCTAATTTCAATGACTTGCAAACTACAATGGACACTTTTTATAAATGTTAGCTTTTAAATCAGCATGTACACAAACTTTGACTAGAACTAATTATATGTAGAGAAAGTGATATTTTATGTTTATGGAGAATTACAGTAACTGTCCTTTGTAGAGTATATCTTTAGAGTCCCCAAATCCACCCTGATAAAGCAACAAGTTGGACTAAGAAACATTGATGGGACAGGTTTCTTGGCAGTTGATGGGAATTATATTCTTTAATAACATTCATTAATTTAGGTTTCGTATTAGGTGTCCTGCTTGTTTTATTTATTGTTTGTGTTTGGATGGATTCACTCCTCACAGTTTTTATTTTTAGGGTCATGAGGTCCCACTGTAACCTGGCCTAGTGATTACCATATAGCACATTTAATCTGATATGAATTCAAGTAGCCCTTTCATATGTACTGTAGGTTTTACAGAAAGACATTTTAAAGCAAAGAAGTAACCTGATAGCTTGACTTTCTTGTGGATTTATGCAGTTGCACAAGACCAAAGAAGAAATATACATGTGCCTGAAGACAAAAATAACTTCTGTAACAGGCTGTTGACATGACACAGATAAATGGTAATAGTTTTCTTTCCCTTTATTATTTCTTGGCAAATGATTAGTTTCCAGCTTTATTGTGATTCCTATACCACACACAAATTGATGATGAATTTCTACTTCTGTGATATATTTATCATTTCACCACAGCAGGTGTTTCCATGGCATGAGTATCTTTTGTCAACAAAATCCAAGACATTCATCTGCAAATTACTATAATTTTTCAGTAATTGAAGACTGTTTGGGGTTTGTTTTACATTTCAGTATCAAACAACATTAAGAAAAGCTCCAATGTCTGCATATGGGGTGTGGTAGAAGGCCCAGTGTCCTTTTAGAAAGCACACTTTTGTGGCATTTTGGCATTTGTGGATTTGTTTTCACTATTTAGACTCTTTAATCTATGTTCACATTATTTACATACTTATTTAAAAAAAACAAATACTTGTCTTGTATTAATTCTATTTCTATACCTCTACCTCCTCTAGATCTGCAGATTTCCTTAGATTTTTCTATATTTCATCAAAGGCTTGTTAAATTATCCTTGGCTAATAAGTATCACCCATTGTCAGTGTTGGCGCTACATATCAGTAACTGAGTCATTTGTTTTATTGTTATCATTTTACTAAATAATTGTTCTAATTAGCCACTGTTGGCTTGTGCTGTTATGTCATGTTACTGGTGTCTGTTTGAAAAATATATCTAAAAGCCTAAAACAAAGGCAGTGGATTAAAGTGAAATAAAGTTTTAGTCAAATGTCTTATTATAAAGGGAAAACTACCTTTAGTGTTCAATTAATGTCAAAATCATCCTTTTGGGGTCACATGTTGTGTGTCATTTTCTCCAACTGAAAATCTGTTTCACTATGCCCCACTACTAGACGTGTGAAGTCTGCAAACTTTGCTTCACACATTAATTTCTGTTAGAAAATGGCTTTGAAAATCCTACCATTGCAATTGGCTAGGACAGTCTTCATAGTGAGTGGGTATTTTTCAATAGAGCCTGTTAAATAACTAGATCCAGTTAGGGGTGCCCCATACCTAAAACAGAAAAGTGGTATCCTTGTGCCACACCACTCACATAGAGAATGGAGTCAGTCACCCCCCCCCCCGCAACTCAGTAGCAGCGTTAAGGACACGTAATACTATTTTAAGAAACAGCTCACTTCTTCCCAACTGCTAATCTCTCTAAAAGAAACTATTATTTTAAAACTGCTTCACAGTGCCAACTGTCCCTAACCCAGTCAGACAATCGAACAGCACCACTCCGCTAGTGCCGCCGTCCACCCACACGCTGCTTGCTTGCTCACTAGAGACATTTATTTAAACAAAAATAGTGTTCCTTCACAATACTTCACTACTACCTGTTACAAAATTCAATCCGTCATTGTAGTTGTTGCTGCCACTAAAAGGATGTCACTTGGCTCTCCCTCTCCACTCCCGATAACTGCCCACCGTGATCATGAAACAACCATGCACTGTACCTCCTCAGTACATTCCTGACTCACCAGCTGTATTAAAAAAATTAAACTGATACAACACCGAGAATTACGGGTGGGGGGGGGGCTGCCATGGGAACACACACAGATACACAAGAATGTCACAATAATAGGGAATCCTAACTAACAACCAGAGATAGACAATGGCAAACCTAAACAACAGCAACCTCTGTTGTAAAATACAGCACAAGAGGGATTATGTTACAAAAGAATTGATTTTTATTTTCTTTTTTTAACATCTATCATATCTATATTTAATTTTTTATGTAAGTTTATTAAAAATATTTCTAACTAGCCATTTTCTAAGTGCAATATTACCCTCTAGGATGGGCAGTATTGGGGAATATGAGACCTTCCAGGGACTATAAGGCCCTCCACCTCTGGCGGCAGGCCTCATTACACCCCTGTGGGGGGTCCAGTATTCCCCAATACTGCCCACCCTGTTGGGTGTTATTGTTTACATGTTTTCCATATTCATGAAGTGTGAAGTGCTGACTTTGCAAAGGTTTTTGTCAGGCAAAGTGGCACTTTTTTCATGTGGAATCATGCAGATTAGCCGGCAAGTTGCAACTTTGCCTGACTTCACCTGATTTGCAACTGAAAAAGTGGCACTGTTCCAGGAAATCTTTCCACAAAGTTGAATTTTGCAACTTCACTGGAACTTCCCTGATGAAGTAAAACTTTACAACTTTCCATCTTCTGCTGCTTCCTGATTTGGTTGATTCTTATTCAAAATATCATTTTTAATCTGTTTTTACCTCATTTTCCCCTGTTGTGAATGCTAATGATCAGGGTCACCATGGCTGCAGTCTTCGTTTATCTTACAGAACATGAAAGAGACTGCCTTGAGCCAATACAAATGCTACATCTTCGACCAGCTCCTTCTAATATTTTTGGCAGCCCATTACATATTGACAATATGTATATGTGATCACACTGTTCACTCCAGTCTCTTCAGTGGTTCCCACAGTATCTCTTATCACTATTTTACTATAACAGGTATTTTTGAGACTTAAGTTTCCTTATGTTTTATGAACAGATAGGTAGAAATCATCAAAGTGTACAATGTTTACAGGCAATGTGAGCATGAGTACAGAGGTAGCGCAACTATTAATATCCAAATACAGAGTACTAACAGTCCTGTAGTATTTGCATCTGGAAGCCAACTGGCCTCCAGTACTCAGAGGATACCCAGATCCTGGAGTCCCCCACTGAAAAAAAATTCCTCCTTTCTTAGGACAGTACATTTCCTCCAAGTCACTGTAGATTAGGGGATAATGTCTGGTTGAAGAATCATAATGTATAATAGCCACAGGTTCAATCTTTTTCAATTTCTTATCCTTTGCACTGTGTAAATACAATGTCAATTTTTCCATTTTACATGTCTCCAATATGGTGTCCTCCTTCTGTGTAATGGTAGATGGTTCAGATATCAGCCGTTACCAAGTAATGATGTTCTTTGCTGCAGTAAGAAAGATACCTAATAGATAAGTATTTTATTTTTGAGCTGCAGAGAGTAGGATAAGAAAAGGGCTATCTGAGGGATCAATGTACCCAGATTTGTGATGACCGCTGTTATCTTTTTTTCAGTTATGGACCAGAAAGTGTGTAGCACTGGGCAGCTGGAGAGGCTATTATCATTGTATAATTAATGGTCTCCGTTTTTTGCCATAGACAAAACCGTGTGTTAAATACTGTAACACCTGAGTAGGTGTTACGGCATTCACGCGCTCCCTTTCCATACCAACGCTAGAGATAAGTAATAGAGTTTAGTTTCAATCTGTTTTCACAACAGATAGCTGACGAAAAACATTCATTTCTCTGCATTACCTCCATCCCAAACACACTCTTGTGCTTCTAGGCTCACTGGTAAACTGAGGTAATGCAGAGAAGTAAGTGTTTTTCTGTCAGTACTGTTTGTGGAAACAGGGACAGTTGGAAGCTCGCTACTCGTTTATTTAAAAATGGAGCTCTTCAATTATATAATGGGGACATGGGGAGAACAACCGACTTTGACACACCATTGTTGGATGGCACTTATAAACCCCTCGGGCTTCGCCCTCGGGGTTTATGTGCCATCCAACAACTCGGGTGTGTGTTAAATTCTCGTAACACACTTCTCCCCATACTTTATCCTATATATAATATACTGTAACTGTAAAAGGTATCATCATGAGGACAGAGTTGTCTGGGTCTGAGGACAACCACTAGGGCTACCAGTAGGCCCTCCAATACTGTATAAATCTCCTGGAAGGGGAAAAAGGAACATTTTGTAAACAAGTATTATGTCATGGGGGTAGGGTAGAGTGCAGAATAATACTACATAAAAAAACACACACAATTGGGCAGACTGGGTGGGACATGTGGCCCTTATCTGCCATTACGTTCTATGTATCTGTGTCCTCCTACCCTGGCCATCTCCCCTGCAATCATCTATCATTTTGCACTAGACAATAATTTCTACCCTCTGTTGTTAAGAAAGAAGTGAAAAAAAGTGACCTTCTGGGTCATCTGTAATAGCCTCTCTAGTAAGCTGTAACTGTGCCTGATCAAGACGGTGAGCAGACATTTGGAATAGCCAACTGGACCAAACTGATAAGGGGTAAATTAGAGGGATCTAATACATGTCCCACCTAGATTATCTGCAGGTACACCCATTGTAAATAGAAGGAAGCAGCTGTGCTTGTTCCAAGGTGCCCCTGGGGTGGACTACATCTAAGGAAATGGTGAAAAAACTGTAATGGGAATTCCTAGGCAGAGGAGAGTAGATAAATCCTCCCTGATGATGTACCATCATGAACATCTGGGAGGAAGTCAAAGAAAGTGCTTCTTTGGGCTCCCTGTAGTCTCCAATTGACCTCTGGGGCAGGGAGTGACGGTAAAGCAAAAGGGCTCAGTAATAAACCTATAATAATGAAGTTTAGGAAAGAGAAATAACAGACACCCATGGAACCCTGGATACTCATCACTCCAATTCTACTCCCCTCTAACCCACCGATATCTAACATGAAACCATAGTTTCCCTTCGGGAATAATGGAAATGAACCCCAGTTTATAAAATAGGATCCATGTTGAGCAGAAAGGCTAAAATCACCGCAAATGATATTGACCACCTTGCAGTGAAGTAGCAACTCTTCACACATCATCTACCCCCAAACAGTTATAACAAAAAAAAAAATACTTTATAGTAGGTGTTATAATATTGGCCCATCTGAAACCAACATTCACAGCTATAGAGTAGCATAAAAGAAAAATACTGGACCATTATGACTGACAGAGTAACAGTCTAAAATATAGAGTAGAAAGCCCATCCTAGCCAGGGAAGCAGATTCATGAAAATGTATCAAGCAGTGCATTAGCATCAGAGACTAGGAAAATTCCAGTCCATCTAAAACAAAATGTCCAAGTACTGTATATCCCCTTGATAGAGTTGGATCCAGCCAACAATTTACCCACCTGCCCTCTTGATTGTTGGCAAGGGGGTGTTGTAGGAGAGAATCATCAGCCTATTCAAGAGGGGATGCAAGATATTATATGACAATTACCATAGGGGGAAAACTAAAAACATACCCTTTATATCTTCTGCAGCAGGAAATGAGGCAGAGTTATGGTACTATCATTCTGCTTGGCACTCATTATACTTGAACCTAAGGGGAGCAGCGAGGGGCTGGTGGATGCAGTCTGGAGGAGAAAGTGCCATTCTGGGGATGGAGAGAGAGAGAGAGAGAGAGGGAGGGGCCTAACCAGTGTTGGGTAATTACAATTTCAGAAAATGTAAAATGAGTAATCCACCATTGCTCCCAACAATGCTTAGGTGGCTGTGCTGTCAGGTTCCCTGATGCACCTAAGGGAGAGGAGATTCTTCAATCACAGGGGTATAATCAAGCTTCCTGCCTAATTGATGTGCTACACCTGAGAGCTGAAATTGCCTCTGCCCTTTTTAGTAGTGCTGAGGAGCCATGGTGCCTCATGGCTCCAACTTGAAACCCAGCTCCTCCATCTCAGCTACTTAGCTATTAGTTCAGGGTCATCTGTATAGCACTAATATCTGCCTGGGGCTCCCAGGTTACTGGCAGTCAGTGACAGTGGGCAATCAAGGTCCCCCAGTCCATAGTGACAGCTCCCACAATAAACTATCCCCCCCACAACATCCACCCTTTACCTTGAGTTGCAGGGAAAGAACAAGTGGTTCTACTGTTGTAGGGTGAGCAGATCTTAACTTTTTTTCATGGCTAGCAACTGTTCCATGATGGTGGCCATTGCTGCTGCTGACTGCAATTTGCATGATGAAACCATGTCCTTGCGCTACCATGGTGTGATGTAGGAGGGATGCTAATGCTGTTCTGATGAAGGCATCTGTGGAACTTCTAGACTGTGATCCTTCTTGTCCTGTTGAGCTTCGGCTGTTGAGTTGTATGTCCACTGGCCATCTGGATACTGAACAATCAGTTGGGCAGGGTAATGTGTTTTGAACTTGATCTGTACCTTGTGAAGTGTCTGCAGCAAGGGAATGTAGGCTCACTGCTGCTGCATGGTTTTAGTGGAACAGCCATTGTCAGTACAGATACAAATTTCTTGCCACTGAAGAATATTTTACTACCATGCCTAACAAAGTAGATCTTTCTCAGTGGTGTACCTATGAAATTGGACCATATTTCGCCCTCCAAGGTGATTTTTAAAGTATATCAGCTTCGACACCTTTTACTCAAAAAAGTAGGTAGAAATCCAGTCCAGCCTCCGCAGGTGGACTTTCATGAGTCCTTGGAATCCCTGGTGGGCCTCTCACAGGCAATTTCCAAAGTATACACTGTATTATTTAATTGGGCCTACTCCCAAAACCTTGCTCCATGCTCATATTGGGACACAGTGTTTCCCAATGAAGATCTGAATTGGTCGGCCCTCTGGCAAGGTTGCCATAAATTCATCTGGCAGGACCAGTTAAGACTTATACAGTTTAAAATTCTCCACAACATTTACTACTCCCCTCAAAAAGTTGCGAGTCTAAAACTGGTAACGGATCCCAAATGTAACAGATGTAATTCCGGACACGGGACCTGTTGCATATCTTCTGAATTGCCCGCAAATAATCCACTTTGACAGATATTAAAAACAAGATAGATCCTTTGCTGGGCTTGGAAGACCTTTTACTCCTGAAATATGTCTGCTGGGGGATATGTCTCAGATACGGTTAAGAACAGGAAGTTCTATATGGCCTGATCTCGATTACCCTGAAAAAGTGGTCCTCAGACATTGGAAGGACTCTAGCATGATTAGTTACTCTGAATGGCTGGAGGAACTTTCTAGCCTTAGGATTGAGAGGATGATAGCCTCCAAAATAAGAGTCCCAGGTTTGATAAGATATGGGGGCCCTTTTATACTATTTACTCACTGTAAGAGATATAGGTACCCTCTTGGGTTGAAATCAGTTTAAAAGGTCTTGTGTGAGGAGGGAGTGGGGGGAGAGGAATTTTGTTCTTTTTGGGGGGTTTATATTTTAGTTACTTTTTGGTTTTGTTTTTTGTTTTTCATTGGGGGGGTATTGCAGAGAAGGACTCCTGTCAGTAATTGTAATACGTATCAATGTACTCCTTTATGTTTTATGTTTATAATTATGTTTCTTGTATGTATTCTCTGTAAAGAAAACTGGAATAAAGACTTATTGGCAAAAAAAAAAAAAAAGAAATTGGACCATATTTCAAGAGGAGCACAGTTTAAGTGAAGCCAGTTTTTGTCCAAAGTTACAATGTGCCCATTCTATTTCAAAAACTGGTAATCTGGCTTAAATTCCAAAAATTCTTTAATTAAATAAACCAGAAACGTATTCATGTTCATGCCTTCTGAAGATTCCAAGATGATGTAAAGTTGCAAATTTTTCCTCTCAGCTCTTGCTTCTAAGTCTTCCTGTCTGTCTTGAATGGTAACTTGGATTTTAATGATGTGTTCCACAGATGGTCAAACAGACATGATATAGACAGTATAATCACCTTAGCAAGACAAATTGATAGTGGGGGGTAGAAAACCCGGGCAGACTAGATGGGCCACATGGTCTCCTTCTGCCAGCAAATTCTTATGTTCTTATGCTTATCAAGATCTACAAATTGTTGTTCCACTACAACTTTTCCAACCACCTGTTCCACAGTTTCTTTACTGGCTTTAAAAATTTTGAGATTGGCTCCAATAGCTTGTAACTCATGAAAGATAGGGTCACATTTGTCACCTTTCTTGGGGGTTTGCTCATATTTACTTGGTGAAATGGCCTGTGCTTCCACCATACTTAAGGCCTGCAAGAGCTTGTAATCCAAGAATTCTCCTGAAGAACCATCGTTATCTGCTTGCCTGCCTTTGGCTTTCTCTTGGAGGACTTCCTCTTTGCTCTAATACTTCTATGCTGTACGTTAGAAAAGATTTGGAAAATATTTAACAATAGTAAAGGTTATTTTGGGATGAGCAGGGAAGGAGCTCTTTCAGTGTATGACCATTGGTCCCGTAAGATCAATGGAAGTTTATAAAGAAAGTTTTAAAAATCTAGCTCTAACTTTCTAAGTAAACTCAGTTCATCCTCCTAGTGTAACACCATGATACACATAAGTTCAGTTTGCTCATCAAGGAGTTATTTACAAAATTTTCAAAGGAAGCTAAGTTGGGCCCACACCAAAATTGCTAAGAAATATGTAGTAATTTATTGATAATTTACAAAGGCATGGCTGAACTACTGGGTCAACACCAAAATTATCTTTGTGAGTTCATTTGAATCTTCAGTTCTCAACAGCTCTTTTAAGGCATTGAGATCAAATAAATGTAATGAGTGCATTTAAACTTAGTCCTTTTTTACAACATATTGCCAAAGAAAAACATGTAATCAACATAGAAACAAATTACTTCAGTATAACTAGGCACAACAACAAAGCAACAAACTGCCTGGCTCAGGTCCTTGGAACATGTAGTACATTATATAAGATATTAGAGGGTACAGTAGTAGCTACAGAAAAGTTCACGTAAATATACCATGAGGAGTGGTTGAGGTATCATCAAGTATGGAATGTCAGCATCAAGTTTCTTAGAAAGGCAAAAACCAATTATTGTGTCTGAAACCTTCAGAGCAATCTCAATTCCCTAAATTAGTATTGTAAGATTATCCATTTCACTTTAACCTCCCCTTTCATATATCCACACCTACCCTCTAGCTCAGCATCATCCCTTGTAGTCATATGCTGAGATAGCTGCTGCTTTCAACATGCACTTCACCACCTGGGTCATCTCTACTCCTCCTGCCTCTGCCTCCTCCTTCCCTGCTGCTCCTCTATTCCACTCATCTACATTTGCTTTCTGCCCAGTCACTGCCTTTGATGTCCTTTCCACCCTTCTGTTTTTATTCAAAATCGTATAGCATAAAAGAAGAGATGCCAACAAGAACAGTATAATGAATGCAAGAAAAATGTTACCGTATGTGGGGTCAAGCCCCATAAATGTACAATCATAATAAGAGCAAAAGTCTTTTCAAAGTATTGTATATCAGATCAATAACAATGCACAGGTACATATGCACATACTAAGGCAGACCCATATGAAGGAAAACTAAACAGGTAGAGTTCTAGCAACATAATCCTTGGTCCTGTTGTAGGTTGTGAGTGCCATGAAAGCCATAATTCACACTCACATGGCTCAAAAAATGATCCGTCAGAGTTGTGAACCATCCAGGGATGTGAAAGGGAGGGGGGTATAGGGGAATAAAATAAAGGAGGGTGGGCAAGTAAGGAGGGACATTCCTCTCTGGGTATGGTACACTGACAAGACAGTATACTCATATGTTATATGTCTATTGTTGTTGCTTGTCATGGGAGAGAAGCAGGATCAGAGGCCAAAGTAAGCAGGCATGTAATAGCCCTGTGGGAACTTGCAGAATGGTGAGTTTAGGTAAGGATCCCACAAATTCATGTCTGCATGCAATTTGTTCTATGTAGCACAGTGCACCCTTTCATAACTAGCCAAATTACAGTTCCTGTAGCAATTCAGTCAGACTGGGAGGATCCTGTTCTTTACAGTGTCTTAGTATGATCCTTTTGGCTGTATTGAGGGTACTTGGAAGCCATCTCTTTGCCATGGGGTTTGGGCCTGGTATCGTGCTTCCCCAGTTGTTCAGCCTAACATGACCAGGGAAAGTGTCAGAATAATGGTATCTGGACCTAGCAGAGTGTCCAGCACTGTTTGAATCTCCTTTCAAAAGTTCTTCAAAAGTGTTGAAGGCCAGGACATTCGCAAAGTATGAGGTTGATGCTGCTTGCATCTGCCTGGTATCTCCAACATTTATCTGTCACTAGGAGTCCACATTGGTAAAGCTGTAGGGGGGTAGTGTGCCATCAATGGAGTATCTTAAACTGGGTAAACCACGTTTGGTATCCCGGACAGCCACTTGGCTCTGTGTCCAGCATTTGACCACTCTTTCTGGGTGAAGTCCTGACCTAACTCTGTGCATCATCTGGAGTGCAGGAACTCTGTTGGGTCTGCATCTAGGGCCAGCAGACTGTTATAGATCCAGCTAGCTGAAGATCTACCACCTTGTTGGGTCAACAGGGAGTCATGCTGATTAGGCTTCATGAGTCTGTAATGTGGTCCGAGGCAGGTGTTTAATGTATGCTGCAACTGCAGATATTGCAGGTGCATATGCTTTTCCAGGGCAAAGTCTGATTGCAGTTTCCCAAAGAATTTCAGGTGATCCATGTGTGTGTGTCCAGAAATTGGTAGATGCTGCAGATGCCTTTTGAGATCCACAACCTCCACTAAATAGTTGCATCCCCTATCTTAAGTGCTGGGTTTGTCCTTAGTGGAAAGAGGGATGAAGAGGAGGGGAATCAGCATGTGGCAGTGGCCTGCTGTCTCCAAGCCACCAGGGTTGGATGCAAGGTCAGATGGGAGGTTAGAGACGGAGGAAGCTTGCCAAGTATATTTGTTTTGTATATATCTTCTCCCAGCAGGTGGCCTCACATAGAACCCATTTGGACCATTCCTTCTTATTCATCTAAAGAAAAGTTTGTGTTAATTGCAATGAATAGCAAGTCTGCAGTATGTTTGATTGCAATGTCTGGAAGTTAGAGGCCACCCCTTCTTAGTGGCTGCACTATCTTCAAGCAGCAAACCCTTTTTGGCCACTTCCCCCGAGAAAATCTAGCATTTTCCATTCCAAATTTCTCAGGAAGATGGCTGCAGTTTTACAGGGAGTTTGTCAAGGACATACATATGTTTTGGGGCAGTCATCATTTTGAAAGCCTGTGCTTGACCTCAAAGGGAGAGAGGAAGATGCCCCCATCTTTTCATATCTTTGTCTATTTCCACAAGCAATGGTGGCAGATTAAAGTGGGCCAGGCTGTCAAGATTCCAGGAAAAACTAATACTCAAGTATTTGAGGCTACTCTCCACTGGCTGTGGTCCCCAGGAGTAGTTGGAAGAGATGTGGTGCTGGGCTATGGGGTAGTATCAGCGATTTAGCCATGTTGGCTTTATAGCTGGAGAGTTTGCCACACCTGTCAAAAAGTTCCAAGACCACTGGGGCAGATTCCTCAGCTTTTGTCAGCATAGCATTATACCATCAGCATATGAGAAGACTTTGTGTTCCTCTTCCATTTGTATGTGGTGTATGTGAGTATTACACCTGATTTCTTGGAGAAGGGGTTCCAGTGCAAGCACAGATAGAATGGGTGAGAGGGGACATCCTTGCCAGGTGCCCCTGCCCTGTGGGAATTATTTGGAGGTATGTGTATTGGTGATAATTAAGGCAGATGCTCCATGATAGAGGGTAAACATCCAACTAATAAACATTTCCCCAAAGCCAAACATCCTGAGGACATGGAAGAGATATCCCCATTCCACTTTATCGAATGCTTTCTCTGCATCTTATTCTTATTCCTTGGTAACCTGGTAAGGCCCACTAGGCACAAGTGCCTGTTTTCAGGGGTGACCTGGAAGCACTGTGGTGGTTAAGGGACTTGCTCAGAGTCACACAATATGCAGCTGGAGGCTGTGGGAATCAAACCCAGGTCTGCTGGATGTACCAAGCTCATTCATAGCTTGTTACTCTAGGCTATACGCCAGCCCAGCATAGGTTCATAGGTCAATACACGCTCGAGGGACTAGCCCATTTCAGAACTCGCCACCCACTAACCTGGATGGAAATTATATTTAAAACCACCCATATACAAATCAAGATTATTTTTGAAAAGCTGGAGAGTGGTACTATACACTACTTCTAAAGGTAGTGAATTCCATATTGGTACTACTCTTTGTGTAAAAAAGTGATTTCTTCTGGTTGTCTTATTTATACTTGATTTGAGCTTTAATTTATGAGACCTAGTATTATTCACAGTTTGTTGCCATTCCATACAAATTGATTCAAACAAACTCATATCCCTTGTTGCTTTGTAAATTAAACATGTCACCTCTTAAAGAATGATATTTAATGGAGTAAAGATTCAGCCCTTTTAATCTATTCTCATATTCTAATGTTTTCATATTGGAAATATATCTAGTAAATCTTTGTTGAATTTTTTCTACAGACAGTTTATCCCCAACCAGAGTAGGAGCACAAAAGGAAGAGCGATAGTCAAGATGAGATCTAACTATACTGCAATATATAGCAACTAAAACTTCAGGCTCTCAAGATTTAATATTTTTCATAATGTAATTAATTAATCTTTGACATTTTTGAACCTTTTTGTTAGTGTGCTCTGAAAATTTCAATTTATTAGTTATGTAAACCCCCAGCTCTTTCTCAGTTGTTACTGTACTTAGCTGAATATTCTCCATAGAGTAGTTTACAAGCCTATTACTTTTACCAAAACGCATCACTTTGCATTTAGAAATATTGAAGGTTAGTTTATTTTCTTTGGCCCAAATAGGTAAATTATTCAAATTGACCTGTACCATGTGAGCAGTAGTAGTATCATTAACTATACAACTATACATCTAGTGAGATAAGCATTGACGGGGGCTGGGGGGGCATGGCTGCCTTCCATATGAGGTTCAGGAGGCATCTGGTATTGTCTGTATCCTTATTCTGTGGAATAAATCCTACTTGGTCTCTGTTTATAAGGGTGGATATAACTCCTTTAAGCCTAGTAGCAAGGACCTTGGTGCATGCCTTGCAGTATGCATTACTAAGCGATATTAGTCTATAACTACCAAATGAGAGGTGGTCTTTCCCAGTTTCCAGAACTCTTCAACTGTATATGCCTCCTCCAGCACATCTGCTAGGGTTGTAAGGTGTTCCTCCATGAAGGAGTGCAAGAATTGCCAGGATGACATCCTCCCTGGGGCCTTACAGGCTAGCAACTTGTGGAGCACCTCATCCATTTCCTTGGTAGAGAAATGTTTCTCTATGGTATCTTTCGGGGAGAGGTCCAACATAGGTAGCCCCAGGGGTGATGTAAATGCACAAACCAGCCTCTTCAGGGGATATATCTTGTCTGCACAAGGATTGCTAGAAGTCCAGCAAGACATCATTTATAGCCTGTGCATTCCTAGTGATCTACCTGGTGCTTTTTATGACTGTGGGTGGAACCTACAGTCATCTTACTGTCTGTAGCTGGAAAAATGGAGAATTGTGGAACACAGTTTTGGAGTTTTCAATTTATCCTTCCACATCTACAAATCACTATGCCAATTGAAATAAAACACTCCCTTCTTTCTGTTTAGAATGTTGGAGACGTAACTACAAGTTACTTATCAGATGGACATTATGAAACTGAAACAACTTGTTAAATATTAGTTGCATATTAAACTGAATATTTGTTTACTCCCTTCAAAATGCAACAACTTCAACATTTAAATACTTAGTATTTAAACATTTTCTTACTACTAGCTTCAGATGGGCAGATATTCTCTTTCAAGAAAGATTCATACCTCATAAATGTCACTCTTTTTCAGCAAAGAATCTCCAAAACTGATTTACACGGTTTTTCTAACCTCATAAGATGCTGTCTGATAAGCACTGTCTAAGAAATATGCCAGAACATCTGTTAACTATCCAGGATAAACATATAGCAATCAGCAGGCATTTTTCACAATACCTTTTGGGGAAAAATATATTGAGCTAATGCAAACACATACTGTACACACACACACTGTACACACCATTCTCATGGCCACAACATTCAAAATAAATACTGCAATCTAATATGTTATAAAACAATAAAGAAACTGTTTATGTCAGTGAACTCAGTGAAGTTTCATTTACAGTAGATTTCCTTCAAATATTTCTTATCCTACAGTATATTTTGCATCCTGGATAGCACAGGGGAGATGCTACATCTCATTGTCATAGGAATCTTCCTTTACACATTTTTGCACTGTATTTATTCAGGATGTCCCAGATTAGATGCAATATCATGTTTTCACTGGGGTCATGAGTTTACCATTTTTATAATGTATTTATTCAGGATAGCATAGTCCAGATGTAAAATATGTTTTCAGTGTGTTTTGATTTTACGCAATGCAGCATAATATTGTGTAGATGTAGAGCCCCACTGAAAATAAGATGCCATGTCTTCTGTCAACTATCCAGGCTAAATGTATAGCAATCGGCAGGCATATTCTAGGAAAACACATTGTAAAAATGTGTAAAAGGAAGACCACACTGAAACTGCTTCTCAGCAGATCTGCATTGTGCAAATGCATTACAAATAATAGGTAAAAGCATCCCAAAAGCTCTCCACAGCCATTTCGGCTCTGACCAGCGTTTGTTTTAACAGCCACTATCCATGATTGGCCCTGCTTTTTCTTTAACTGGTAGACCAGGAGGCTGCCCAGCCATTCTCCTGAATCCTAATACAATTGTTTGAGGTAAAATACTGCAAATTCTGCCTTCTGGTGTAGGTATAGTTTCACCTTGTACCTTGTGCTGGTAATGTCTGCTAAAAGCTTGGAAGAGTCAACAGTCTCTACCCTGTACTTTGCTTCCAGGTCCTTAAGGTTCCTCAGTTGTTCCTCCAGGTCTTTCAGTCTCAATGTATTAAGGTGGGATGCTAACTAATGCATATCTTCCTAATGAAGGCCTTCCAAGCATCCGAGTAGGTTGCCACAGGTGTGTGTTCTGGACAATTGAGGTGTAGAGAAACCTTTATGTCTTGCCTCAGTGAGTGATAGAAGTGCTTGTTTTGTAGGAGTGAGGTGGTGAAACACCACTGCTACCTAGGTGAGTCAGAGGCATTAGTCGGTAGCCAGGTAAAGGATATTGGGGATGGTCAGAGATGATCACTATCCAACGGTGGCATCTGCTATCTCTAGTATCCATTGTTGGGGTACTAGCCATATATCAATCCTAGAGTAGGTCTGAGGGGGGTGAATTAAAGAAGTCCATACCACATGGGTGCACAAGGCACCATATGTCGGTGAGGCCCATCTCCACCACTAGGTCCTATAGTACAATTGATGTAAGTGAACACCTGCCCCCTGTTGGTTTACTCCAGTCCTTGAAGTCATCCATGAATATATTCACATCTTCCCTATCACCAGAGACCCCTCTGTTGAGTGGCCATGGTTTGCACCAGACCACTAAAGAAGGTTGCCTCTGGTCTGTTTGGGCCATAAACATTGCAAAAGGTGACCTGTTGATGCAGTAATGTGCCAGTGACTATTGCACATTTGGCCTCTGGTTCTGAGATAGATAGATAGATAGATAGATAGATAGATAGATAGATAGATAGATAGATAGATAGATAGACAGACAGACAGACAGACAGATAGAAAGACAGATATAGAGATAGGTAGATAGATAGATAGATAGATAGATAGATAGATAGATAGATAGATAGATAGATAGATAGATAGATAGATAGATAGATACATGAAAAGAAACTTTATTTGTATAGCACTCCTTTCCAAGGACTCAGAGCGCTTCACAATCAATACAATACAATGTTTTATAAGTATACAGAATTACAGTTAAAATCAACAGTAATATCCAATCAGACATAATAAATAAAATAAAACTATATATCTAATCAATCCCAGCAAACTCAATTATCTAAAAATAAAAAGTCTGGTTAAACAAATAAGTTTTTAAAACTTTTTTGAAAGTATCCACCCAGGGTGCCTCCCGTAACTGTTTAAGTAGTAGATTCCATAGGGTAGGTGCAGCCACCGAGAATGCTCGAGCACCCGAGTGGTGCAACTTCACCCTAGGAATATTCAGAACACAACCCTCGGTGGAATGGAGAGCTCGGGATGGGCAGTGAGGCACAAAGAGCTCTGGTCCCCTTCATGTAGGGCTTTATAGGTCAGTAATCCAACCATGAAGGCAATCCTCTACCTAACAAGCAGTCAATGCAGTTCTCAGAGGACTGGTGTGATATGATCATACTTATGCACATCCATCAATAATCTTGCCATCATGTTCTGCACCATCTGCATTCAGTAGAGGTTACCTCCAGATAGTCCTAGGTACAGGGCATTGCAGTAATCCAGTCTGGATGTTACAAAAACATGTACTAGTGAGGCTAGGTCCTCGGGGGGGTAACAGGTTTCAAATCCGGGCAGTGTTCCTCAGATGATAAAATTCACTCTTAACAATGGCCGACACCTGAGCATCAAGTGTCAATCCGCTGTCAAGGATCATACCCAGATTCTTCAGCTGTTCAGATGGGGTCAGCAGCACCCCCCCGGTACAAGACTAGGTGGTCCCCACTCAACCCCCATCCCCCCACGATGATCCAGGTCCACCACTAGCACCTCTGTCTTGTCTGGGTTGAGTCTCAGCCAGTTATGGGACATCCAAGTCTGAATCTCAGACAGGCAACTGTTAAATACAGAATCCACCATCTGGTTACTTGGTGCACAGGACAGGTATAGCTGGGTATCATCTACATAGCAGTGAAAACCCAGCCCATACTGCCTGATAATGTCTCTCAATGGCAGCGTGTACACTGTGAACAGTAAGGGTGACAAGACTGACCCCTGCAGAACACCACAGGTAAGAGGCTTCGGGATAGATGATGCCAACCCCAACACTAGCCTCTGCACTCTACCTTGTAGGTATGACCTGAGCCATTTAATGACCTTACCAGACAGGCCACAACAGAACCGCAGTCGGTTAAGTAGCACCTCTTGGTCCACAGTGTCAAATGTCGCTGAGAGGTCCTGGAGGACCAAGATGGGATGATCTC
Organism: Neoceratodus forsteri; assembly: GCA_016271365.2. Taxonomy (NCBI): domain Eukaryota; kingdom Metazoa; phylum Chordata; order Ceratodontiformes; family Ceratodontidae; genus Neoceratodus; species Neoceratodus forsteri. The sequence continues at coordinate 970,231,949 of CM028132.1, read as the reverse complement.
TCCTGTCTCTCGCCATTAGGAGATCATTAAGCACATTCACCAAAGGCAGTCTCCTTACTATGCCCAGCCCTAAACCCGGACTGGAAAATCTCATAGGTGGAGGAGGAATTAAGACGTTCCCCAAGCTGACTTGCCACCACTTTTTCTATAACTCTCCCTAAAAATGGGAGGTTAGAGACCGACCTGTAATTGGTGATAGTCTGAGTCCAAGGAGGATTTGTTTAATAGGGGTCTAACCAAGGCCTCTTTCAGGGCCAATGAAAAGACCCCATTCCTCAAGGAACTCTGAACAATCTTGGCAACAACAGGTGCACTCAGGTCCATACATCCAACCGAAAGTTGTGTTGGACCTGGGTCTAGATCACAATGTGCTGGCTTCAGTTGCGAGACAACCCTCACCACCTCCTTCACCCCAACTGGATCGAACTCAGCCCAGACAGGAGGAGTGTTCTGCAACACCTCAGAGTGGACCCCACAATCCCTTTGAGTGACAGTAAAGGAGATCTCAGCTCTGATAGCGGACACTTTGATGGCAAAAAACATAGTGAACTCCTAGCACCTAGTGCTTGAACCTGCTCCCCCCACATGGAGGCAGTCAGGATGTAATAATCTATCCACCGTCCGGAAGAGCTGGGCCAGTCTGTTCCTTGCTGCAGCAATCTCCTTTGACAAAAATTCTGCCTTCTTGCAGGAGATTGCCCCTGATGATCTTTATATTGGGACATTAGGGCCAATTTGTCCTCCATCAGGCCAGATCTCCTCCACCGTCTCTCTAATCTCTAACCCTTAATCTTTAACTCCCTGAGTTCCCCATCAAGCCAGGGTGGTCTCTTATGAGTAGATAAGGGTCAGACATGAACAGGTGCTATTGAATCAAAGGTGGCCACGATGGCACCATTATATGCCACCACCACCACCTACTCCATTCCAATTACACAAGTAGTCCCCACATTTGATAGGTCCAGCACCGCCAATAGCCCTGATGGGGACAAACCCTGCAAAGGGTGGTACCGGACCATTTCCACAGAGGCAAGGGCTTCAGGACTTCTGGGGGGCCTCAAACCTGAACCTTATGGTGCTATGATTCGACCAAACTACTGGATCAACTCTAAGGTCAGTGGTCTCAAGACCTAATGAAAACACCAAGTCCAGTGCGCAGCTGTGCAGGTGGGTCACTGAAGTAAACATTTTGCTCCAGCATCTCCATGCTCCTTAGGAGATCTTTACCAAATCTGGAGAGCTCATCATCTACCCAGGCAATGAAGTCCCCAAGAATTAACCATCTTGGGGCTCCAGCACCAGACTAGAGACAAACTCCCCTATCTCCCTCAAAAATTCACCCTCCCTACCGGAGGGTGATAGAGCAGGAGGATCCTGTAACCCATGCCAGTACCCCTCCACGTGGCAACACATTCAAAGGACTTGGTGAGACCAATAGGTAGCACTGTGAGACCCCGGTCAGATTTAAAACAAATGCCCCCCCTCCTCTGTGATCCTTCCTCGGGCTGTGTATCACGGAGTACACAGCTGGCACTGCAGCCTCCAAAATGGGAGCAGCATTTTCATCCAGCCAGGTCTCCGTGATGCAAGCCAGGTCTACCGAGGCAATCAAGCCCACCATTATGGAAGTCTTGTTCCTTATCAACCTGGGATTGCATAACACAGCCCGAGTAGGATGAGGGGGGATTGCTGGAGCAGCTACCTGCCCACTAACTTCCATGGAGCCCTTGGGTATGGGCACTTTTAACTGATCAGAAGTGAAGGGAGTGTTTTTATGGATGAGGATGGCAACCCCTCTGCTCCGAGAGATGAAGGTACTCTCATACACATGGGAGATCTGCCCCATTTTAAGATTGGCTGTCTCTAAATTAGAAACGTGGCTCTCTTGAAAAAGGATAGGCCTACTCCCTTCCACTTAAGGTGGTCTAGGATCTTTCTTCACTTGATAGGGGTGTGTGTACCTTTAAAATTTCATGAAATCCATTTAAGGGGTGGCACTGTCATGATGGTTTGACAGGGTGAGCAGTGGGGTAGAATATGTTTGTCCCACTTTGCACTAGCTCTTCAGAGTAGGCAGTGTTGTGCCCTTGACATAGTTAACATACCCCTGTTGCTCTAGCATGGGTGATCCAAGCTTCTTCTAATGCCAGTTATTAGCATACAGATATATACTGGAAATTAATGCACTATAAATGTAACTATACAACAGTAATATCCTAAAAACACAGAAAATAACTGAGAGAAGTAGAAACAACTGCATAGAACATCGGACAATACAGCAACAAGTACAAAACTAAAGCTAGTTTGGAGGTGAGCATGCTTGGCCTGTGTGGGTGTGGAGGCTCCCAAATTAGTCACTTGTTTGTCCCTGTGCATCCCTGCATGGTGTGGATTTTGTGCATATCTTTAGTCATGCCACTAAGCCAGTGGTTATCGCAGTGCACCAAGAATGTACTGAGCCTTATCTTGGATCCCCAGAATAACTGACATCAAGCCTGTAATCCTTGTGTAGGTGGCACGGTCAAGCTCCCTCCCTTCCCCCACTGTAGAGGCAGTCATGGGCTGGGAGAAGAGCTGGGCCCAGAGGATATCTCTTCCCCATTGGTTGAAAAGCAATTCAATGCTCTGGCAGTATTTATTTTATGTATTCATTCTCGGATTACAATACCTTTGAGCACATAACAGCTGCTTTACAAAGGTTCCACATCAGTGGGAAGGGTAACAGACATACAACGGATGGTATTACATAACATTTTGGCAAGAAAGTATTTAAAATAACATTAACATTACAGCTAAAATTAAAACTATGAATCGGTAGGAAATCAAAAATAACCCAATTGGGCACTTTCAACTTTCAACAAAGCCCAAGGTGCTTTGTTATAAAGGTATAGGTAGTTTTGGGTGAACAAAAGTTCAGGTAAGTGAAGATAAACAGTGGAAAGAAGGTGGAGGGTGAAAGGGGTGAGGTGAAAGAAGGATCAGGGAAGAAGGCAGGTAAAGGGCAGAGAGATTAGGGTGAAAGTGATCATTCACAGAGAAAGGGTGAGACGTAGGTACACTAGGATGTGTCAGTACTGCTGAGGTAGTGCCATGTCAGTTGAAGCAGTCACAGGAACTGTTAGCTGTAAGATGCTAATGAAGAGTGCCTTTAAATGGTTCCAATTTTAGTAAGGAAGCAATATCTCTGGGCAGCACATTAGACCACAGCGGTGCTCTATATACAAACAATTGTTGCTCTTGTGTAGACCAGCATCTTGGGACAGAGAAGAGTTGGTTGCCTGAGCTATGTATGTGCTGGGAGCTGCAAGAGGGGTTGAGTAAGTTTGTAACACTAGAAGACAGGAGCCCAAGAACTGCCTTTTTAGTTAGCAAGCAGATTTGATAGTGAATCCTCCCATTTACCTGAAGCCAACCTGTTTACGCATGCATTTACATGTTTGGGTGAGGCGTGCTGCTCCATTAAGAAGTCGACATGCTTTACTGTGTGCCACTGATATTCTGCAGAGGGTAGTGGTGGAAGCTGAGCCACAGATAACCAGATCATAGTCAACAATAGGTACTATGGAGCTATAGATAGCTAGTCTAAGGGCTTGAGGAGTTAGATTGTGTTTATGTCTATGAAGTAACCCTATCTTGATACTGGCAGACCTGGCAACATTCTCAACATGCTGGGCATATGATAGTGAGCTATCCACCATTACCCCTAGATACTTGAAATGTTGAGTTTGTTCATGTCGGACGCCAGAGGAGTTCTGATGGTTAGGACAGTAGGATGCAGGTTGTCATGACCGGAGACTGAGTAGGGTCTGTGGCAACACTATAGGTAGAGAAAATAGGGCAGACTAGGTAGGCCATCGGGTCCTTATCTGCCAACAGATTCTATGTTTCTATGCTAAGGGCAAGTTAGGCAAGAAAACTGCTTGTACCTGGTGCCCCTTACCCACTGCTACTGTCATGGGGAGGATGAGAATTTGGACAACTTTGTGCAGTCTCATTCTTGAGACCACGGAAGTAGCAAGACTGGGTGTCTGGGCTTGGGCTCACTTCCAGGACAGAGCAATCTGTGCAAGTGGCTATTGGAGTGTTCATACTTTCTTGCAGTAACCCACTCCACAAAAGTCTCTTGCCACAGGAGGTAGGTGTCCCCACATTGTCTGCCAGTGGCAGGAAGGGGGGGGGGCAGAAGCCAACAGCCAATCAAGAGGTGCAAACATTAGCTGGTCCTGCCAGTTCACAGACAGGGCTAGGTGGCCACAAATCATCATAGGTTGGCTCCCCTGGACTGACCAAGCATGTCAGCAGATACCCAGAGTTTGACCATCTCCCCCTTCTATTCCACAGGGAGATTTTAAGGGGGCATCCTGCTGCAACTTTGTGTGAGAGAAAAATTAAACTCTAAGAAAATCTTTTAAGCTTTAAAATCCATAGCAAAGAGCTTGATAGAAGGAAGTAAATAACAAGCATTTGTCAATGCCGAATGTTGTCTTGCTGGCATTGGCATTGGTACATAGATACATAGACAGTGTCGGCAGGTAAGGGCCTATGGCCCACCCAGTCTGCCCATTTAAGTTTGTAAGTTCAGTTTATGTTTTCCAGGAAGTCTGTTGCCCCTTACCCCTGACCTCCAGAATTCCTATATGTCTATCCCATGCATTCTTAAATCCCGTGATTGTTTCAGCCCCCACCACTTCCTCTGGCAGGGTGTTCCACTTGTCCACCACCTGTTCTGTGAAGAAATTCTTCCTCACGTTTCCTCTGAATCGTCCTCCCACCAACTTCATCCCATGCCCTCTAGTCCTGGAACATCTTTTTCACTTAAAAATAGTGCATTCCTGCACCCTGTTCCTCCCTGTAAGATACTTGTATGTCTCTATCATATCCCCTCTCTCCCTCCTCTCCTCCAGGGAGTACCTGTTCAGTGCCTTCAACCTGTCCTCATAGGACTTGTGATGCAATCCATGCAATATCTTTAATGCCCTCCTCTGAACCTTCTCTACCCTGTCTATGTCCTTACGTAGGTAAGGTCTCCAGAACTGCACAGTGTACTCCAGGTTCAGCCTCACTAGTGTCTTGTATAGTGGAATTATGACCTCCCTTTTCCTGCTGGCGATACCCCTGCCTATACATCCCAGCATCCTATTTGCTTTACCTGCTGCCTTGTCACACTGTTTCCCTGCCTTGAGGTCATCAGAGATGATAACTCCAAGATCCCTTTCCTGCTTGGTGCATGCTATATCCTCACCCCCCAACTGATATATTGTGCCAGGGTTTTTGTGCCCCATATGCATTATCTTGCACTTCCTTGCATTGAATTTCAACTGCCAAACCCTGACCATTCTTCAAGTTTCTGCAGGTCCCTTCTCATTCTGTCTACACCCTCTGGTGTGTCTACTCTGTTACAGAGCTTTGTGTCATCAGCGAACAGTGAAATTCTGCCTTCTAGGTCCTCGCAATGTCACTGATGAAGATATTGAATAGTACCGGTCCCAGTACTGATCCCTGTGGTACCCCACTGGTCACTCTTCCTCTGTGGGTGACAGCCATTTACCACCACCCTCTGTGTCCTGCTGCCCAGCCAGTTACCTACCCATCGCACTACTGTCCTGCCCATACCCATATTCCCCAGTTTGTGCAATAGTCTTCTATGTGGCACAGTGTCAAAGGCCTTGCTGAAGTCCAGATAGGCCATGTCCACTGCCCTCCCTGATCCACCTCCTAGTCACCCAGTCAAAAATTCAATGAGGTTGGTCTGACATGACCTTCCCTGGTGAAACCATGCTGCCTTGGGTCCTGTAGTCCATTGACAACCAGATGTTCCACCAATCTCTCTTCAGTAGTGTGCTTCCATGATCTTCTCCACTACCGAGGTGAGGCTGACTCGTCTGTAGTTCCCGCTTCCTCTTTGTTCCCACTTTTGTATAAGGGGACTACATCTGCTATCCTCCAGTCTTTGGGTACCTCCCCTGTTTCTAGTGATCGGCTAAACAGGATAGCAAGAGGTTCAGCCACCACCTCTCTTAGTTCTTTAAGGACCCTGGAGTGCACCCCATCTGGACCCATTGCTTTATCAACTCTTATTACTTCCGGTTCCTTCAGGACCCTTCCTCGTGTAAAGGGACTTGTGTCCATTTCTGCACCATTCTCACCCCTTGTACTCCATTCAGACCCATTATCCTCCTCTTCCTCAGTAAAGACTGAGCAGAAATACCTGTTCAATATGTCAGCTTTACTGTTGTCATCCTCCACACAGCCCCATCCTCCCCTTCAGTCTCACTATCCCTCCCTTTGCCTTTCTTTTTCACTTATGTACCTGTAAAGGTTTGTCCCTCTACCCACTGATTTTGCAATGTGCTCTTCTGTCTGAGCTTTGGCTTCCCTTACTGACCTCCCTGCCTCCCTTTGCTTCTCCTGGTACTTCTCCCTATCCCCTTCTGCCTGTGTCTTTTTGTATTGCCTGAATGCAATCTTTTTGGCTTTCACTTTCTTTGCTACCTCTTTGGAAAACCATAATGGTCTCCTCTTCCTTTTCCTCTTGCTAACCTGCTTAATTCATAATTCTGTTGCTCTTGTAATCCCCATTTTAAATACTTCCCACTGTTCCTCAACCCCTGATTCCTGCCCCATTTCCCTTAATGCCTCTTTCAAGTATCTCACCATTTTCTCAAAGTTTGCCCCCCTAAAATCCAGGATACCTGTTTTTGTGTAGTTTGGTTCTGCTCTTTCTGTGATTGCAAATCACAGTGACTGGTGGTCACTGTTCCCCAGGTGCTCCCCCACTCTTACCCCCGTCACACTGTCCCTGTTTGTGAGCACAAGGTCCAGTATTGCCTTCTGCTGAGTTGGTTCCATGACCAGTTGCTTGAGGAAGGCACCCTGAAGGGAGTCCAGGATAAATCTGCTCCTAGTTGATGCTGCTGCTGGGATGCTCCAGTCCACGTCTGGAATATTGAAGTCTCAACCAGTACTACCTCACCCTTGTCTGCCATCCTCTGGATGGCTAGCATCAACTCCTATCTGTTTCTTCCTCCTGGGCTGGTGGTCTATAGACCACACCAATGTGATAGCTGGCCCCATTTTCCTTTCCAGCTTAACCCACAGTATCTCTCCCCATTTGTTCCTCCTGGATCTCTGTGGCCCTTATGTCATTTTTCACATACAGTGCCTCCTCCTCCCTTCCTGCCTGCCCTGTCTCTTCTGAATATGTTGTAGCCAGGTATGGCCAACTCCCAGTCATGGTTATCATTACACCAGGTTTCAGTGATGCCACAATGTCCAGGTCTGACTGCACCATGACAGCCTCCAGATCTTCCATCTTGTTGCTAAGGCTCCTGGCATTTGCACACATGACTTTCCATGATTTGACCTCCTAGACTGTTTCGCTGTTCTACTCCAGCCCCTTCCTTGGTTGTCCTTATCCTAGTTCACCTTGCTGTCTGCCCTTCTGCTGAATTTTGCCCCTATTCTGCCTAGCCACCTCCTGGGCGCTAATCTCCATCTTTTGCACTTGGCTAACCTCCACATCCTTTTCTTCCATTTCTCTGGGTACCTCTATTTGGTTGTCCCTGTTTGGCAGTGTGGCATATGAGTTCTTGAGTGGAATAGGATCTGGGGTGTGCCTCTGCCTGACTGGTCTAACCCTCCCTGAGCACACTGTCATCCAAGTACTCCTCGTTCTCTGCATCCTTTGAGGCAGCTGCATTGGACTGAGTGGTCTCTGGATAGGGGTGATGGTACTCCTGACCCAGTTTACTTCCGCTCTGAGTCTGGCTACCTCATCCGCGAGTCCAGAAAGATGCATGCAGATAGGGCAGCACCTCAGTGTCCAGAAGATCTGCCTGAATATGGCTGCCCCACAGCCACTGCATTGCACCACTCCCCACATTATACTACAATTCCACTACTTGTCTGTTACTGAAGCTCTCCTAGTTCCCTTTTTATTAATTTACTGTCCTAAAAATCCTGCCACTGTTCCTCTATAATATTTGAAAATACATACACTTCTATCTCACCTCTTTATCCTTACCATCAAAAGGTAACTACAATCACAATAATCTAACTTCTACTAATACAGATTCTATCACAGAATCAGAGCACAATGCAAAAACATCTGCTACTTAGCAACAACAAACAGGTGACAACAAACCAAGTTGATGTAGCTTTTTTTAAAATAGAAAAAAAAATGTAGTCGTCTAAACCAATAGAAATCAGCAGTTCCAAAAGTACCTTGAACTACAAGAAAGAACACAGTACCACACCTCTGCCACAATAACTAAACAGTTCTAAAACATTGGTAGTGCAGGCGTTAGATGCATAATAGGAATGGCAGTGAAGTATAGAACTGGCATCAACTCCACCCCAACCTGCAGACAGTGACAGGCACTGGGGTGTGCCTATGGGTCATTGGCCATAACAGTCATGCCATTTCACCTAACTCTACCCTGCAGACTCTGACAAGTGTCACGTTGTGCCTTGGGGTCATCAGGCCTTATGCTCACCCCATTTCATACGGGCGTATGTTGAGATGGGTTCAGCATAGGAGAATGGGGTGAACTTTGGGGCTGAAGAGTCCAAGGCACACCTGGATGGCTGTCAGTGGCTGCAGGGGTGTGTGTGGGGGCAATGGCATGAGCATTAAAGCTGACAATCCAAAGGCACACCCTGATGCCTTTTAGTCTGTACAGCGTGGGATGTTATAGTTATAAACCCTAATACCCTGGGCGTTTATTGGTATTTGCATTCCAAATTTTCATCATGGCCTTTTTGTGACCCCACCTTATGAAAGCATGTGGGACCTTTGCTCATGAACAGTGTTGCTGTGATTTTGTTAATGTGTCCCGAACATTGATTTCCCACAGTGACTGCACCATTCTGCACCACATAAAAATGTCAGCTGCACCATTCATAAGGCGCTGTGAAGAGATGGCAATGTTGAAAATCTGGAGTGAAAATGTAAAAAATTCTTGAAGTTACGAGTGAGCATGAAAACTGTGCAACATGCTTGTAACAGTCTTTTCTTGGAATTCTTTCACCAAATTTTTAACATAGGCATTTTGGGACCTCTGCTCATGAACAGTGGTAATATGTGTTTTTTAATCTGTCCCAAACGTTGATTTCCCACAGCGACTGCGCCATTGTGTGCCAGATGTGTGAAACCTTATTTCAGACAGGGTGTGAAAAATGACAGCTATACCGTTCATAAGAAGGTGTGTAAAAATGGTAATGTTGAACATCTGGAGTGAAAATATTAAAAATTCTTGAGCTTACGACTGTACGTGGACACTGTACAACACACACTTGTAACATAGTTATTTTGTGCAATATTTTCACCAAATTTTCAACATAGGCATTTCTGGACCTTGCTCATGAACAGTGTTACTGTGATTGTCTTACTGTGTCCTGAACATTGTTTTCCTACAGCGACAGTGCCACAGTTCGCCGGATGTGAGAAAACACATTTCGGGCAGGATGTGGAAAATGACAGCTGTACTGTTCATAAGGAGGTTTGAAAAAATGGCAATGCTGAAAATCTGGAGAAAAAATATAAAAAATTCTCAAAGTTACAAGTGCGGGTGGAAACTGCGCAAGGCACGCTCCTAACACAGTAATTTTTTGGAATATTTTCATCAGATTTGCAACATAGGCATTTTGAGACATCTGCTCATGAATAGTGTTACTGTGATTTTCTTACTCTGTCCTGAACATTGTTTTCCTACAGTGATGGCGCCACTGTGTGCCAGATGTACTAAAACACATTTTGGGCAGGATGTGGAAAATGACAACTGTACTGTTCATAAGGAGGTGTGAAAAAATGGCAATGTTGAAAATCTGGAGTAAAAATATAAAAAAATCTTGAAGTTAAAAGCGTGCATGGAAACTGCTCAACGCACACTCATAACACAGTCATTTTTTGGAATTTTTTCACCAAATTTGCAACATAGGCTTTTTGGGAGCCCACCTCAAGAACAGTGACACTGTCATTTTGTTAATTAGTCTCAAAAGGCAATTCCGCACAGTGACCGCAAAATCACCTTTCGGGACTGAATAACAAGATGACAGTGACTGAACTAATGAGATGGGGTCCCAAGAACCACATGTTGAAAATCTGGTGCCAAAATTCACAAAAATGGCTGAGATATGCACCAAAGTTGAAACCCCCCAGTTATGCCATTATAAACAGCTTACCAGCATTTCTTCAGTTCGTGGTCGGCTTTAAAGAGTGCAGACATGTTCCCGGTCCACCAAAGATCATCGCGCCAGGCTCCGGAGGTAAGTATGAGGTGAAGAGGGGTGTGAGGAAGTGGGGGTGCACAGAGGGTGGCTGTGGGCTGGGGAGGGTACAGGATGGTGGGGGACCATTTCTTTATATCCAGGTAACAAAATAGAAAAATTCTGCAACCGTTTTTTTTTTTTACAGGTTTAGTCACACTGGGGTGGGCTCTCAGTGTGGCCCATTTCTCTCTGGGGGCATGTTAGCCACACTGAAGTGGGCTCCCAGTGTGGCACACAATCAGGGTGGGACAGCAGCAGGAAAATGGGGAGGGGGGTTAACATGCCTACAGGGGGGTTGGGAACCCCTGTCGGCAAGCAAATCTGTGTTCAGGCATGATGCCGAGGGGGACTGAGCACCCCCTCAGCAGACCACATCAGTATAGGGGTCACATATGCTAACAGGGGAATTGGGCAGCCCCCATGTCAGCTTCCTAGGGACTTTGAGTGGCAGAAAGTGGGTGACGAGCTGCCGCCCGCCATGTTTATTGAAATGTTACACCAGGCAAGGCACACCCTGCAATGAGGGGTCACTTCCTCATTGCAGCGGCTAAAATGTTTTAAGTTGGTGGCACATTTTTCAACTGCTGTCATAGACAGGGTGCAGTCTAATTCATGCCATGGAGCCCAGCCCTAAAAAGTAGTGGCACCACTGGCCACAACATGACCTCACCGCCAAAACCTGCTCTTCCACTTCAAGCAACCCCAATATGTTGTCTGCGCTGCACGCGCAAGACATCATAAAAAAGGGGAGATGAGGAAGGGTGTGCAAAAACCACTGGTATATAGTGAGGGTAGGTGGGGTAAGGCTATTGCCTGACAGAGTATGGGAAAGGTGTAATGTACTAGATGGGAAGAGACCAGAAGAGATAAAGAGGGGATGGAGAGATAGGGGAGAGGGTACAGTTAGTAAACATGCACTCTCTTGCCAATGATATTGTATAAACTATACAAGACCTGCCATTAATGGGGGATGGTAGAGAAGGAAGGAAAGTGAAGTTCAGGCGGGAGCAACCAATAGTGGTGCTGAATGAAAGATGCCTGAGTCACTTCCCAACAACATGAAACCAATTTTATTTTAAGTCATAACATAACTACCAAGTGGTGGTTGGCTGCAAGAGCCATAAACAAAGGATACACAGTTCACTGGCACAAGGCCAGTGTGGTCCTCAAGTCTCAGCCTATTTCTGGTTCTCCTACTGCCATTCTCAGCTGTTGGCTATCCTGGAAGATGCTGGCTCAGGAGGTGCCACCTCTTAATCTGCCCATGATCTCTCATCCCTTCTGTCATCTGCTGGTGGGGAAGAGGAGACCTGTATGATTTGATTGGGGAGTCCAGCAGGGAGAATGTTGTGCCACCATCTTAATTACCCCTGGAATCAAGGGGGCCAGCTCTCTGAGTGAGTCTGAGCAGCCTGCGGACTGCCTAGAGTCCCTACTGCCTTCTCAGGCTATATTGCATTGTCCAGCCCTACTGGAGCATTGTTTTTTCCTGCTCTTGCAGTTGGTTCATTTGCCCTTGATTGTTTACCATTCCATGGGATCTGGGTGAGGGCTCTGCTGGTATAGTGATGGCTGCTGGAGTCACTAGGCCTGCCATGTCTGCTGTGTCTTGTGCTGATACACTTTGACCCCTCTCCAGTTTGCAGCACCTGGGCTTTCTCGGCTACTGCTTCTCTATGTAGTGGCAATCTCCTTACAGAGTGTGGGACCTATATGACACTCTGTTTTTGCTTACATTGAGTTTGGCTAGATAGTGCAGTTTGAATGGGACATCCAGGTCTTGCAGGATTTTCTTTACTCCAGTGTATCCCTTTCTTCTCTGTGCCAACTCCATCAAAAATATTCAAAAATATAGATTCCCTGGCCTTTCCAGGTCAGGGGTCCTGTCTCTTGGTAGGCTGAGAATGAACTGCTTATCTTGATATTTTAAGAAACAGAATGGGATCAGGGTCTCTGCCTTGGGTTTGGTACTGGCCCTAAGGTGGGGTGTACCCTGTCCACCTCCAGTGGCTGATTCCAGTCATGTTGGGCTGGCAGCATAGCCTAGAGGTTACAGTAATGAGCTGTTATTAAACTTGGTACATCCAGCAGACCAGACCTTGGTTTGATTCTCACAACCTCCACTTGCATACTGTGTGACTCTGAGCAAGTCACTTAATCACCCATGCACCCAGGTCACCCCTGAAAACAGGCACTTGTGCCTAGTGGGCCTTAACCAGTTAACAAAAAACTAAAATAAATATATAAATAAATAAAATGTTTAAGTAGGTGTGGGAGCTCTCTCTGGAGGAAGCTGGCAGCATTTTTCTGTTTGACTCCCTGAGGAAATCTGACAAATCTCAGATTATTTTACCTGCTTGAATGTTCAGTGTCCTCAGTCATTTCCCACAGCAGTGTGACCATCCTCTCCGGCTCCTAGATACGAGCCTTGTGTCATGTGTCCTTATTGTCTGTGTAAGACAAATATGTCTCTGTGCCCCTTGCCATATTTTGTAAAGCTTGTATTTTTTCTTCTAGGTTGGCCACCAAGGATTTGAAGCTTTTGATCTCTCTGTCTCAGGACTTGCTGCAGAAGACTCTCTATCTTGACAGTGACAATAGTAGTGACAGGAGCCACTGCAGCTGCCTCAGCTATTTTCCCACCCATGCTTTACACAGATGCCACAGTTATTGGTGATTATACAATGGCAAGGAAATTTCCTGTATTCTGATTGGTCAGTGGGTGCCTGAGACAGTGATGTTATTACACAATAACATCACTGTATGAATTTACTTGAGCATATGGAGCATATGGAGCATTTCATTTAGCACTTTTTTTCTCTTCAAAAACACAAAAACTCTACTAAAAATATTTTTAATGTTTTGTTTATTTTGTATAACATCGAGCCATTGTATAATTGCTATAAGGCACTCCAAGGTGTGTGTTATTGTGTAATAACGTCACTCCTGGGGTGGTGGAAGCACTCGACTTCGCCTCGAGCTTCAACCCATCCCAGGAGTGACGTTATTACATGATAACACACACCTTGGAGTGCCTTATTGCTTAAATATCTTGGTGCAGAATGTGAATTTCAATGCAGAGCTGCAAAGTTTGTAAGTACAGATTTTTCTTTCTGCAGTAAGGCAAGCATTGTCAACATTAGTGCAGGTTAGGGTGAGTTATGAATGAACGTTTAGTTTAGTAGCACAGAACTTCCAGATCAAGCTGCCATCATGTTCCACAGTTCACACAAGCACCTCTTTCCCCCCTTCTCTTCTAAATCCTGCCAAAGGCCATAGACCTGATGGTCTTGACCCTTAACCCCTTCACCATTCCACTCCTGTCATTAACGTACCTCTCTTTCTTATTCAGCATCTCTGCTTTTTTCTTAGTTCTGTTCCTGCCTAGAAACTTGCTACAGTCCTCCCCTTCACAAAGAAGGAGGGCACTTGAACCCCTGGGGACAATCACCCTATTTCCCTCTTTCCAGCCCCGGCTGCACTGCAGGAAAAGCTGGTTTTCACCTATATTTTCAACTTTCTTGACCCTTCCTTCGGTCTCTCTCCAGTCTTGCGTCTGGCTAAATAAGGCAGACCTTTTGATTTGTTTCAGCTAGGCTGTTATCAGAGTTCTTCAGGGTATTACAGTAGTTTCACAGTCAGTATTATCCCTTCTTCTTCTTCTGGACCTGTTCTTCCCCCTGCTGATTTATTTTCTGGGCTTGCTCCAGTAATAAATCCTTACTTGCCCATAATCTGCCCTATCTCGCTCCAATATTTTTTGTTTACTTTTTATGATGTACTCTTCAAATTTACTTAGTTTAGTTTTGAGGATTTGGTCCAGATTTGCAAACAAGGGGTTCTGTTGGAAATTACTTAGCTAAGTTTTGCAAATGCTGCAACCAAGGACAATAATTGTGTACAATATATGGAAATTAAGTGGAAAATTGGGAGTTTTTGAACTGTAAAACAGTTGATGATTATAACACATTTTACATAGGGATGATTATAAACAAAAAGAAAGGTTGCAGGAGTACATACAAAGTATTGTTAAATGGAATTAAAGTACACCAGTGGAGGTACATTTCAAATTTTGTCATAACTCAGACCCCAGCAAACTTAAATTCTCAGAATTGGAGTGGATGCCATCACCATGAAATGGTGGGGACTGCCTTTAAAACTGCTGCAAAAGGAAAGCTGATGGATCTTTGAACTATACAGCCTACCTTTTTTTTGCATCATATTTCTAGTTAAAAACCTACATTTTATGATTGCTTACAATTTCTAAAATGTAACCATGTTTCTGTTCTTTTTTTATTTGTCTCCTTTCTTAGTAGAACTAAAATGCATGCTAATGGCATTATTATAGCCAACCAAGCTTCTAGCGCCTCCCCGATTGGTGCGCCTACCGATTTGGCGGCCCCTTATTGGACCGGTGAGCACCCCTCAGCATCTGATAGGGGCACCTTCCTGCCTGAGGTAGCAAAGCAGCTACCCTACACTTGGAACCCTCCAGCCGGATTGCCGGAGCAGCCGCTAGCCTGGGACTAACTCTTCTTTCTGCATAGCTATTTTGGACAGTGAAATGATTACTGTAGCAGTCATATTACATAGCATAAAAGCACTGTAATGTAAACCTTGTTTATGTTATATTTAATTACTCTCTCTGATACCGAACAGCTTAAGTGAAGTGATACAGTCTTTCTGAGTAGAAATTGTAGTCAATTGCATCTCTTGCTACTGCAAGTCTAGCTAGCTAGTTAATTTAACTAACTCCTGCCTTGCCCCATGTTGTTTTTACTCCTACTGTTGGCTCCTACTATTTTCCAAAGCAAGCCTACTATCTTCCTTCTGCCTATTCTCTAAATCCCTGTTTTCCACACTCCCTGGCACCAACTATTTCTCTGCTTTTTTCCCTCCCTTAACTCCTGCATTAAGCTCTCTTTCTGTAGCCTGCCCCCTCCCCCGGCCATCTAAAACTTCGGCCTCCCTAAATCTCTACCTCCTGAATTGCTAATTCCTGTCCATTGTCCTAAGTTCACACCCCCAACCCCTCTTCGAGTTCCAGCCTGTCTTTTGCCTTCCTTTGTTCCCCACAACTACCTGCATACTTAACCACTTTGTTTTCCTTGTTTCCCTTCCAGACTCCTCTAGCGCCCCGAGCGGTACCCATGAGTCCTAGCAGCATCAGCGCAGCCACCGCCGAGCACACTGACTCTTTTCTCCCACCCTCCTGGTCCTGCTTTCCAGAGTATATTGAAGGTAACTACTGCTAAACTCCCACAGCCGCCCAGCTTCTAGCGCCTCCCCGGTTGGTGCGCCTACAGATTTGGCAGCCCCTGACTGGACCGGCGAGCAGCCCTCAGCATCTGATTGGGGCGCCTTCCTGCCAGAGCCAGCCAAGCTGCTACCCTACCCTTGGAACCCTCCAGCTGGATTGCCAGAGTGGCCGCTAGCCTTGGACTAACTCTTCTTTCTGCATAGCTATTTTGTCCAGCCCCCACCACCCCCTCCCAGGCCACCTATTAAATATGCTACTTGCCCCGCCCCTTTCTACTTGCTCTAATCCCTTTCCAAACAAGTACTACCCCTACCCTCTTCTCCCCAGCTATCTTCCTAGCACTTCTCATGACCACTCCTCTTCTCCCTCTCTCTACACTGCCTCTCTGTAGTGTGTACCTCTCTACACTGCCTATCTGTGCCACCAGTACACTTGTCAACAATGGCACAATCAGTAAGATACTTAGTTTTGATCTTCTCCTTCCTATTTTTCCTACCCCTTTTAACACCCCCTATAAGTTGCTACCCTGCATCCCCCCCACCCTCCGCTGAACTGACTCATCCTACAACTGCCCCCCAAATGTTCACAGCATCTCTCCCAGCTACTACCTGGTCCTGTTTCCCTATGAGCCCCACCACCTCGCTCTATCCCTATGCTTCCTCCTGGTCTCCCTCTACCAAAGCAGATCCCACTTTCTCCACACTGTGTGCCTTACTGCCTCTCCTAAGCTGCGCTTGCCCAAATCTTGGTGCCTCCACATACTTCATCCCCACTTAATCCTTGCCCTACTACTGCTGGCAGCAGGGGATATACATGCTAATCCTAGCCCAACACCAACCTCCAGTCACAGCTACCCCATGTCTAACCCCTCAGCCCAGGCCACCACTGACACTCGCTCTGGCTCCCTTGCCTGGGGAGTATGCCTACTCCATCTAAACATTCGAAGCCTAGCCCCCAAGCTCGATCAGCTCCAGGTTCAAGCCGCCCACCATGCCCCTGACATAATCATTGTATCCGAGTCCTGGTTAAACCCAAACCTCCCAGACCCAGCCATCGTTATTCCAGGGTTCACTATCACACGGCAAGACCGACCCACCAGAGGTGGAGGGGTGGCTATCTACACCAGCTCAGCCCTACATTTTTCTATCACTCTCACAAAAGCTGAACCCAAAGCCCTCACTAACTTCATTGCACCCAATTGTGCATTCCCCTGACCTCCCCCCCTTGCCTGATTATCTCCCCCCCTCAGTCCCTCCTCACCTTATGCACCTGACCAGCGGCTTGGCCTTCACCCAAATGACTGGCTTATAAATTGCCCTAAACAACCCATACCTTACCCTCTCATGACACTTCTGCTATCTGCCTTCTTATTCCCTGTCAACGTCTTCCCTAGATCAACCCTCTCATCTTTCCCTGTGTATACTACCCAGACCTGTCACCTCTCCCTGGCCCCAAGCTCAGGCTTCCATTTCTCTCTGCCAACTTGGTGCATTATACTTCAAATCAGTCTCGAGATAATAGGCAATTATATAAGCATGTATAATTCTAGATGTGTAATCAAATATGTTATGCCACCCTCCTTGTGGCACATGTATATAGTATCTCCTCATGTAACAAGTTTGTAAAGCCACACTTAACTATGTAACAATTGTTTGAATTGCTTGACTCCAAGTTCAACCTATTGATTGTTTTATGTATACCCTCCTCCCTTGTACCTCCCCAGGTCGCACCATGAGATGAGCATCTTTTTGCTCAGTGTGCCTCTCCTGGTGAAACATTTTTCAATAAATAAATAAATAAACCTTGTTTTGTTCCATATCCTTTATCTATTCTTATTGCATACATCCTGATCATTAGGAACAGCCCACAATAGTGCTGCCACTCAAGATGCAATAGTTTCATCTGTTCCCACTGCATCATAAGTGGCTAGACTATGTTGGGGTGTTCTGAAGTTCAGGAAAGATGCAGTGGAAGTTGATTAAGAAATGTAAACAAACTTTTTTTGTGTGGTAACGCCAGTATTGTGGGCAGTCTCTTTATTACTTTTCAAAAGCAAAAGGGAATCACAAAGTGCCAGCTACAATAGTGGTTTCTATAGAATGTGGATACTCATAACATGTGCTTTTAAAACCAAGGACACTTTGAGGCCTGACAGTGTCCCCTTAAACCAAGAGACCTGAATGATGACTGGGACTTTGAATTTAATCCTTTTTGTTGCACTTTTTCAAATGTCATACAGGAACTAAAGACGTCACTGTAGCAGTAGAAATTGTACATACACATTTCAAACAGTACTGAACAGATGTACAGTACATTTTCAATAATAAGCATGTAAAATCATCACCTTATTACCTATACCCTTCTCACGGGAAAGCCTACCAAAACTGAGGGGGGGGTATTGTATGCACTGTGAGATTCTGACTATGGAGTTACTCAATGTGGGCCCATTTGAGATCCAGTGTGTTTAAGGGGGGGGGCACGTATAAGGAGCCCACATCTTGTAATTGAAATGTAGGGTGCCTTTAGCTGTATGAGACATTCTGGAAAGTGTAGCTACCTGTTATAGCAAGTGAAGCCATTCCTGGAACAAAGTTACCTGTGTAGATCTCCATCACTGGAGCAGCAAGCATTTTACCCATCACACCAGCTTGAATGGACCTGTGTATTAAGGAGTGAGTATAGTGAATTTGAGGAGGGGGTATACTCAGCAGCAGTAATAGAGGGTTGAGTGGTAGAAGTTTAATATCACTTATTTACAAGTGGCCAGGCTGTCCCTCCAGTAAGTTTGAATAGTTGGACAGTTACATAAAATATGGAAAAGGTCTCCACCAGGGGAGTAACAATGTCAACAGTGGTCCTGGGCGAGCAGGCCCATGGCCCGGGTTGGAATGGTGCCCTGTATACCCTGTGAAGAACTTTATTTTGTAATAGGAGGCTTCTACTGTCTCTATAAGCTATATGAGCTGCCCATCAGGTGTTTTCCCACTCCTATGTGGTGATGGGAGAGTTAAGAGCAGTTGTTCAGTAAAGATGAGAATTTTGAATTTGCTGAGGGATGTAGGCACAAATTAGGGAGTAGATCATCATACTTTCCCTACCTTTGAATTTAGACAGCCAGGCCAACTATCTAGCTCGGGGGAGGGGGGAGTCCTGATTTTGGGTAGATTTTAGAAAAGGCAAATGAACACTCATCATTTGCAAGTATCTCCAAAAATCTGATTTATATAAAGAGTGTCTGGACTGTAAATTACTGAAGGTGTCTAAAGTTACTGTACCTGGGAGCAGAAGTTCCTGTATGTGAGTTATACCCTTTTGTATTAAGCTAGACCAATGTACAGATTGTTGATCAATTCTGATATCCAGGTTATACCACAGGGGTAGCCAGACCTTGGGTGTGGTACAGATTTTAGCAGTTCTAGAAATCCAGTGCCATGCTTGGACAGATGTCGTGATAGTGTTCCATTGCTGCAGAGAACAGGGAAGAGGGGTGTATATTATGTTAGAGGCAGGGAGAGAGCACAGATTAAGGTTTCCATAAGCAACCAGCTTGGGGGATATAGGGCTGGAGGGAAGAACCATTGACAAGTCTGTGCTCCCAAGAAAGCTTTATGATACCCAAGAAACCCAAGAAACCAAGGGAGATTCCAGTCCCATTTTATCCAGTGAGATTGTAGTTTGACTCTACTCTGTTTTGGTGACATCTCTGCACACAGAAAGGAGCCCACCAAAGCACTGATTTTGGTAAACCAGATTGGGGAGAGGTTTAACATTTGGTGAGATAGGGTATAGAAAATTTTGGGTGTGACTTGCATTTTAACCTCCAAAGTTTTCCCAGCTTTTAGTTTCAGTATCGGAGGGTTAAGGTTGAGGGTTGCAAGTTTAGAGATAGCTGCCGAGAGGTGCATTCCTAAGTATTTAAAGGAGGATGACAATCTAAGCCCTGCTTGTAGGAAAAGGTTTGCTTGGCATCTTGTATTAAAGGGTACTATTTCTGTTTTACTTTATTGACCTTTAACCTTGAAATAGAGAAACACATTTCCAGTAGGGAAAGAAGGTGGGATAGGCCCAATAGGGTCTCTGAGAGTAACATCAGCAGATCATCTTCATACAGACTAGTCCATAGATCAACTCCTGCTATGGGAATGCTGTGTAAGTCTGCATGTTCCCTCATGGCAATAGCCAAGGTTTCCATAGCCAAAACAAATAACATTGTGGAAAGGGAGCAGCCTGGTCAGGTACCCTTTTGTAGGGGAAAGGGTTCTGAAAGGGTGAGGTTGGTAAGAACTTATGCCTCTGGATCCTGATATAAAGTTTGTACCCAAGTGGAGAAATAAGGCCGAAATCCCATACATTGAAGTACTTTAAGAAGGTACCCCAAATCTATGGATCACAGGCCTTTTGAAGTCTATGGCAATTGCAGCAATTGGGGAGAATACCTGGCCAGCTACTTTGATGATGGAAATGATAAAGCAGATATGGTTGGAGGCTAGTCTTCCTTTAGTGAAGCCAGTTTGTGTAGGATGTATAATTGTTGTGAGGATTACCAGGGCCTTTGCTAGGATTTTCGCAACTGTATTTATGAAAGAAATAGGTCTATAGTTGGCCGAGAAATGGGGATCCTTACCTTCCTTGGGTAAGGTTGGACTGATGACCAGTGCTAGGTGCGCATAGAGGTCAGCAGGTATGCCATCTCCTCCTGGTGATTCATATTTGTTCAGGGAGTGAACTGCTTTCTGGATCTCTACCAGGGTAAGTGGTGCCTCAAGGAAGCCTCTGTGTTGGGGAGGAAGCTTGAGGAGGGGGAGGCTGGACAGAAATGAGTCAATCCTGGGGTTATAACCTTTCATTGTGGAGCTATACAGGGCTTTGTAAAACTGGGACATTATCCAGTTAATATTCTCTAGTTTATGATGGGGTGTCCCCATATTATCATGGAGCATAGAGATATGTCATTCCGCCTGTTGCTTTTGTAACCTGTAAGAGAGAAGATGGCCTGCTTTCTCTCATCCTTCCCAGTATATGTGTCTGGTA
Organism: Neoceratodus forsteri; assembly: GCA_016271365.2. Classification (NCBI taxonomy): domain Eukaryota; kingdom Metazoa; phylum Chordata; order Ceratodontiformes; family Ceratodontidae; genus Neoceratodus; species Neoceratodus forsteri. The sequence goes on along the minus strand of CM028132.1, from coordinate 970,211,389 downwards.
CAGAATTCAGCTTGTCTAGCCAGTAGTGTATTCAGTTGTAGTTGAATACCTGTCAGCTCTGCCAGTGCAGCTTTTGCTTGAGGTGGGATAGATGTAGCTTTGTGCTATCTTTCCTTCTGAGCTAGTGTTTTTCCTAAGTTTTTGAGGGTGGATTCCCTCTTCTGCCTGCATCTTGCCACATATCCCATGATGCTGCCCATAAGGGTAGCTTTATAGGCCTCCAAAAAGGTGGCATTGGAAACCTCCCCATATTTTCCTGAAGTATGTTTTGGCCTCTTCAGTGACAGTTTTGATCTTTCAGAAGAAGAATATCTAGTCTCCATTTTGAGAATCTGGGTAACTCTGTGCCTTATCTTACCAGGGATGAGACCAGGGCATGGTTGGAAATGATTTCGGGTTCAATATCACAGGTTAGTAATTTTTGGGACAAGGGTAAGTAGCTCAGAAGGAGGTCCATTCTACCAGCTGAGCCATGAGTAGGTGAGGTATATGTGTAGTCTCTTACCATAGGGTTTAAGGCCTCCCCATGTCGATGAGAGAGAGAGATCATTTATCATGGCCTCTAGGGCTTTTGATGCTCTAGGGTGTGGTTCAGATGCTCTCAGATACCTATCTATTTCAGGATGTGGGGTCATGTTGAAGTCCCTACCTATCAGTCAAGGGGTAATAGGCAGGGCAAAATCAAGAATAGCCTGACAAAGTGTATGATAAAAGCTAGGGGTATCAATACTGGGTCCATAGATGGAACCCAAAACCAGGGGGCCTTGGGGTGTAATACAACTGATTAGTATCCAGCATCCCTCAGCATCTTATTCCTGCTTATCTATGGTCCATTTTAAGGATTTATGAAGTAGAAAATAAACCTCCCTTTTAGCTGTAGGTGCACAACTATGTGCTTCTAATCCCACCCTGTCTTTGTTTAGTTTGATAGTTTCCTGGGGGACCAATTTTGTATCTTGTAAGAGAGATATTTTTGTCAGCATTTTTTTTAGTTGGGAGAGGCCATGTTTCCATTTGATGGGAGAGTTCAATCATCTTATGTTCCATGTTATGCATTTCAGATCAGTCATATGGGTGAGGATCAAAAAGTTCTGAAGTACATGGGAGTGGAGAATCAAGTATAACCAGGAAAGGGTTTCTAAGGACTATACAGTAGGAAGCCAATTGTAGGAACGAGTCAGGATCTCTTGGTCAAGAAACCACAGGGCACAGTCAGCACGTGTTCGAGCATGGCACTGAATGCATTATGTAAGTTATAGCAGTGATATCAATTGGTACAAGTTTGATTTTGAATATTAAGCTACAGTGAAATGTCAAACATACAACATTAATTAGTAACACAGAAAAAATTGTCATGTTTATACCTATCAAGAACTCGAGAGGTATAGTAATTCACAGGTGAAAAGTGAAGGTGTGGAAATAGAACCTCAAAGGGCCAGCCATCGTCTGGTAGCCTAAAGTCCAAGGGTGCCATTCTGGGACATGAGCCATTTGTCATACTTTTGTGTGGGAGGGTACACTCAGCCTGTCATCATTAACTGTGATAAGGATAAGAGGACAGGCACCATAGGGGTGTCTTGTTATATTACAACAGTAGGATTGAGCAAAGAACACAGCCAGGGAGAGAGGTGGTTAACAAATAAGTTGCCTCTGGAGGAGAAACAACCCCCTACCGTTATGGGGGGGAAGGGCTAAGGGGGAAGTCCAGCTTGAGTCCTGAACACAGCATCCGAGCAGAGTGAGATAGTGCCAGGAATAAAACCTTACAGAACACATAATTTTCTCCATGCTATAAGTCAGGAACCCTGTGGCTTCAATGCCTGGTGAAAAGCTCCCAGGAGCATTTTAAAACAGCAAAACCGTTGTCCTTGAAAAACAGCACATTTAAACTATTAAGGCTTGAAACAAATAAAACGTGAGCCCATAATGGCAGTACTTGAAATTAGATACTTTTTAAAACTCCAGGTTCAACATGGTTTTATCAGGGGTCCTTGTGAATTCTAGGCCCAGCAACTGATGGGTAGAGAACCCTTAAGATACTGTAGGTTTAAACAACAATGGGGTTTGCACTAGGGAAGCCAGCACAGTAACTATAGTGAGGCTGTATCGTGTTATGATATGCAGTTATGTTATGCCCACCTGGTTGTTTTCTGTTCCTGGGGGAAGTGTGCTAGAAAAGCACTGCCCTATTTTGCTTGCATTTCAGACCACTGGCATCATCAAGATAGGCTACAAAGGTGCTGGAGACTGTTAAGCTCTGTTTGTCTCATCCCATGTTCAGAGTTCAGTTATATGCAACCTGGGCTGAGATCTCACCTAGGAACCCACTTTCATGTTCCAGGTGAAGAAGGGAGGGAGGGAGGTACGAAGCAGATATAGTGTTCATACTCCAAGAGAGGTGAGTGAAGTGTTAGGAATTGCCTCTTATTCTTTGGAGCAATAACAAAGACAGTGTTCCACTGAGCATAGAAAAAGGGGTGAGGATAGCTCGAGACTATTATTCCACCCAGTAGGGAGGATGATTACCCTAAGATGCTGAGCCTGTGGGCCCATGTTGGTGGTTTCCAGAGGCCATCAGGGTTGAAACAGACAGTGACCATATACAGTCATCAATCCTGTATAAATAGTCACCTCCAAGGGGATGCGTCCCAATAAAAAGGCACAGGTTGAGCCGATCACCATGTTTCTCCTACCAGAAATGTACTTGGTGTCAGCTCAGCATGGGCATCCTGGGCCATAGGGAGTATGTTCCCATAAGAATAGATTGGTCAAATAAGCCCACTCACCAATGTATAAAAGTGTTTTAATATTTATTGTTGAGTAAACCTAATAATATTCAGTAGTGTAGATAGTACAGTACAGATATGCAGACGCTTCAGATTATATCCTTCCTCAGTGCTTGTACTGTTATACTTTTAAACTTGAACTTGCACGAATTTGTTGAAAGTTCCACGATATCTTCTAGCTCTTATATACCAGCTTCTATATACTTCCTTGTTCAGTTTAATATAAGATCTCGTAGACTTATAGTGTGGTGTTCAGTCTTTTATGTAATCTATATGTTAATCAGTAAACTTTTTCTACAGACGCTGGATCTCCATGCTGCTTTCTCTTTGATGGAGATGTTTCAGTGCAGCAAATATAAAGTGACTGTTCAAATCAATTCACCAAGGTAGGAGAGGAGAAACAAAACAAATCGCTCTGCAGGCAGATCCTTTCTTGATATGGGAGCTGGAGACTTCTGCGCTGGAGATGTGAAGTAGAGGTAACTGGGTAGTGGCAGCCCAGTCCATCCAGAACCACTCTGGAGGTCTCATTGGAGTTGCAAGTCAGTGGAAGGAAGGCTCCCATTCTACACCAGCAAAGTTGTCCAGGTCTAGTGGAATAGCAGCATATCAATGTCCTATGGGAATGATGACCGGACAATAGAATCACCCGATAACACAGACAGCGTTGCAACTAAGTGACCGCTGAGTCAGCCATCTTGCCTCCCTCCATGGTTTTCAGACTCAGTTTCATGACTATGTGCATGCTTTTTCTAACCAAATTCCTTCTCCCCTTAACAACCCCTCTCCCCTGATCCCTTCCCTTCATTACCCCAGATTTGCTTCCTTCTCTGCCCCTTCCCAACAATTTCCCACAACTCATAAATTGCCCTTATACCACCAACCCTCCTAACTTAATAGCTCAGAGTTTTTGAGGTTATATAGGAAAGGAATCTAACTCCATGTATGATGCTAACACGGTGAACTGTTTGATGAAATTATGATGGATGTGGTATGTACACTCATTGAATAGAATCTAGCATGTCTTAACTTAAAATACAACTGTACTGCATAATTTGCCTAAATTCTATCCCCCCCTTAGGTATCACATCTTCCTTCCACTTTGAGCCCAGACCAGCTGCACAGATTCCCTAATGAGAGAAAGCTGATTGGCACTATGAATATTGGAGACTGCACTATAAGATGTTGCTTTGCAGGAGGACTAGGAACCAAACTTCTATCATACAAATCAGTAATGTCCTTTCCTACTCCCCTCCATATTCTATCTGGAGTTCCCCAGGGTTCCACCCATGGACCTGTCCTCTATTCTTTCTTTATTAAAGATCTCCCTTCAATCTGCTCCTATTCCCACATACATAAGTATGCCAATGTCCTGATGATGCCATCATCCACCTGTCTGGCCCCACAGTGTCAGATGTCACGGTTCCTCTTCAACAAGACTTTCACGCAGTTATAAGCTGGTTCCAGGACCACCAGCTTAAAATGAACACTAAAAAAACAGTCACCATGACCTTTGACTCTAGGCAGAATCTAGCCAGACTGTCACCTCCTCCGGTTTTCACCACACACAGAGGCACACCCCTCAAAGTGATTTCTACCTATAAATACCTGGGTGTCTGGCTTGACCCATCCTTAGATTTCTCAACACACTTCACTGCTATTCACTCAAAATGTTGCCCAAAATTAGGCCTGCTCTAAAGACACAAGGACAGCCTCTCCCTACAAGTCCTTCGTGAACTTATAACCAAATGGATTCTCTTAGTATTCGATTATGCTGACATCATCTACACTTCAGCACACACCTCCTCCCTTGCAAAGCTTGACATTCTTTTCTATACCTTCTGTTGTTTTACCTCCAACTCCCCTCTGCTCACTCACCATTGCTACCTCTACTTCTCTCTCTCTCTCTCTCTTCCTTCCCTCCAGCAGATACGACTGGCTGACAGCCTCACTTTCATCTCTAAATTCTAATTTAACACCCTCTTATCCTACCTGTCCTCACTCCTCTCCCCTGCCACCCCCCCATTCCTGTCACTAACATATTTTTTGCATCTCCCTTGTACATACTTCAATCGGCCAATGAGCTTTCTCCTTTAGCCTCCCATCTCTGTGGAATAAACGTCCCTCTACTATTTGTCTCACCCCCAACTTTCCCTGCCCTAAAATGTCTGCTAGGACCACCTCCAGTAACCTCCTGCTGCTTTTCCTAAGGCACCTACTGTATTAACCATAGTTCCCCAAACTTCTTAATTTCACAAGACTATTTTATACATGGCATTTCACACCTTACTATACCTTACCTTATTCTACTGTTAGGTATCTGTCAATTTATGTCAAGCTAATTTATTATTGTTTTTACTTTATCACTCTGTACCTTAAATTTAACTCCAAAATACTGATGGTAATACTATTTGTAACCACCCAGTCCCTTGGGGTTACTAGAATCAAACATGAAGGAAAAAAAGCACCCAGCTAGAGCAGAATAATATAATATAAAGTTCATTTATTTAGATATAAAAGTGTGTAACATACTAGGCTGATAACCATGTTGATGAGGGGTAAAAAAAACATCTTACGTTTTGCCAGGCAGAATGCCTGGCTTCATACTAGAATCCCATCAGTGTTAGTGCTAGATAGGGAAGGCAGCTGGTGAATAACTGGTTAAACGGGTTTTCACCTGCTCCCTCTCTATTTACTTGATCTCAGCTGAGATGAGAGGTGATGTCATTTAGAACTTTTGCAGCAGCATAAGCCACGGTAGCTGTCTGTGAGTGGGGAATTTTAGAATCTTCATTTAGTTCTGTGTCAGCAGCTGAAGTGAGCAGTTGGAGGAGTGTAGAGCTGCAGTATGGACTCTGTGAGGAGAGCCTATTTTCTCACCCTTGTGCTGAGAAACATCTGTCTGCCAAGAGAAGTGGTGGAAACCATTGTCTAACAGGAGTTCCTGATTTTTTCATCCCAAGTGAGATGGAAAAGGACTGCCAGAATGGATCCGAGGGGCAATCCCCTGATTTGAACCAGGACTTTGAAGCTGCTTGTTTTTTTTCCAACCATGAGTAATCTGACTTTGTGCTTCCCAGGAGGAAAGTACCTGTTTTTGGGGTGTACTCTGACAAAGGGAAATATATACCAGTTCTGTTCTAAGTTGAGACTGTTCTCATGCTTTTAAAGTGGGCTGACAATCGTGAAGTCCCCAGAGAGACTTGACACATTGTTCAGGACTTTCGTTTTACACTCAGAAGTAGTGTGTTTCTTATGCAGGATGTGAAAGACATTCCAGGATGCATATTGCTAACTGTTTTACTAAATGTGGAGGTGTAAGTCTGAAAGAATAGCTGGGAATGGATATGGAAGCAAAAGGTGGGCAGCCCCCCATCTGGATTGACCAGTTCAGCACTACAGGTTCCGTAAGGGTGCTTGCTTATTCAGGACATGGTGGCAGATGCCTGAAGAGAAAGTTTACCCCTTGGTGTGGGCTGTGCTAATTTTGAGCACCAGTATGCTCCGTCATGGCCAGTTGCCACATTGCCAAAATTTTAAGTCCTATGCCCAAAACCCAAGATGCCCAAGATGTGCCATGCGGCCTGCCCCCCTCACCCAGTCCCATGCAACATCAAGCCACAACCTGTTTCCATAGTGTAGGGACCCCGCTTCTAGTCCTGAACCCCATTAGAAATATAAATCTGTTCCCCAACCCATTTCCATAGTTTAGGGACCCCCCATCCTGAACTCCATTTGAAATATAATTACATTCCCCAACCCTTTTCCATAGTGTAGTGGACCCCACCTTGTACCAAACCCCGTTTGAATAAAACATAATTCATTTCCCCATCCTTTTTCCATAGTGTAGTAGCCCCCCTTCCCATATCGAACCCCATTTGAATGAAACAAAAAATAATGGCCCCATCTCTTTTCCATAGTGCAGTGGCCCCCACACCCCAGCAGGCATGAACCCTTCCATGCACACCCATAATCCAAACTGATCAGTCCTGATCTCATACTGTACAAAGTACAAGCTCATTGGCTGTCACCGATGAGCTTGTACTTTGTACAGAATGAGATCGGGACCAACCAGTTGGCAGCAGACCATGGCAGAGTGTGGAGGACTGTGCCAGTCACCAGCACAGGTCGGGTTGGGGTGCAGGGAGGGTTCATGCCTGCAGGGGTGGTGGGTGGGGGCCACTACATTATGGAAAAGGAGGAACATGATTTTTCATTTGACTGAGGTTTGAGTCGGGAAGGCAATCTACACTATGGAAAAGGATTCAGAAATGAATTATTTTTATTCAGAGTTTGGTATGGTATGGGGGCAACTACACTATGGAAAAGGGATGAGAAATAATTTTTTTTTGTATTTGAATGGGGATTGAGATGGGGTGGGGGCACTATGCTATAGAAAAAGGCTGGGGAATGTAATTTTATTTTGAACAGAGTTTGGGATGGGGAGGGTGGGTCCCTAACTATGGGAATGTGTTGGAGAACAGACTTATATTTCAAACAGGGTTCAGGATGGGTAGGGGGATCCCTACACTATGGAAATGGGTTGGGGAACATGATTATATTTCAAACAGGGTTTAGAATGTGGAGGGGGGGTCCCTACACTATGAAACAGGTTGGGGAACATGCCTGTATTTCAAACAGGGTTCAGGAAGGTGGGGGGGGGTCCATACACTATGGAAATGGGTCGGGGAACGTGATTATATTTCAAACAGGGTTTAGGACAGGGAAGGGGTCCCTACACTATGGAAATGGGTTGGGGCTTGTTGTTGCAGGGAACTGGGCCGGGGGGATCAGGCTGCTGTGCTCCTGTGTGCAGTACAGCAGCCTGCTTGTAGGTGGCTGGAACTTAAGCATGGTTCTTACATGCCTTACTTTGTGCAGCACATCTTCAAGATGTGCAGGCAGCTGCACCACACATCTTTGCTGAATATGGGGATGTGCCACATATTCATGGGCATGCCCCCTTGAGATGCGCTGCATACATTATAGCTGCATTTGACACAGCCGGAGATGCACAGAGCATCTCCTCCATTTGAATATCATGCTGCGGCGCATTCCTTGAGCTTCGCCGGTACATCTCCTTTGAAAGTCCCCCTACATTTTTACTTTTTTTTCTTAGGGGGCAGTTCCTAGCTTATATTTTTGCTGGGCCTGCCTGTCCTTTGATTTTTTTTTCTTATCCCTTCCCTCTCCCTCTCTCTCTGTCTTCCTGTGTTTTCCTGTATTATTATTCTCTTTTTCTCCATTTCAGATCCCCAAAGGGTATCCCTCTTGTCCAGTGTCAAATGGATACTAGCAAGACATTTTTTGATTTGGTTCTGAATGAATCTGAGGATCTCTGGCACAGCCAGACTTTTTCCCATGTGGCACTATTTGTTTTTTCCTTTTTCTATACAGATGTTTATTAGATTTTTCAAATAACAAATGCAAGAAGTAAACAAAGGGGCCAAGGCCCACCATATAACAACATACATACAATAAAATATTGATACAAGGAATAACATCATATGAGGTAAGTAAATGCACTTTAAGAAGAAGCATCACATATCAGAAATGACTTCTTCCTACCCTGCTAAAGCAAATTTCACAAGAAAAAAACAAGTGCATTCGATGTTCCAAGGAAAAGGTAAGTAATAGAGTGCTCACATAGTCAAGAAACAATTCAGTGCAACTCAGGAAGGGAAAAGGTATCATATATACATAAAAATAAACCCTAGGGCAAGACAATGTGGGGCCTTATACTGAGGCCTAAGTAAAACAGGGGAAGACATTACAGCACCATGACAGGGAGGGGAGAGAAGCACTAGTAAAATGTGTAGGGAAGGGTAATAGAGTGCCTCAACTGAAAACGGATCAAAGCAAGTAAACCAAAGAAGTATAATGGTCCATGATTGGGTCCTCAAATCAGTGGCAACATCTGCAATTACTGTGGGAAAAGGAGAGGGTATAAAGGTTGAGGTGTCGGTATGTGTAGAAAGTAACAAATAACTCCTAAAATTTGGGAGGGGGGTAATGTTGTCCACAGTAGTGTCTTATGCAGTAATAGAAAGGAAGGGGGAGAGGGGGACATCTATATGGGACCTTATATCAGCTGGGAAGTAAGAAGGGCTATGAGGTCTCAAATCCTGGTTTTTCAGTTGGAAGGAAGGTTCTATAAGTGGGATATCACCTAGGTAGCTATCTGACTTCACCTATTAGGAGGCTCGGGGAGGGGTATCTTTGGGAAGGCCTTGAGGAAGGGTGCACAGATTTTCTGGGATTCTGCAAGCTTATTCATAATAAGGTGTGCAGTTCTGTCATACTGGGTAGTCAGCTGTAGAAGGTTGAACCATTCTTGATACTTGGGAGGCTTGGGGTCCCTCCAGTGATGCAGCAACACCCATTTGTCTGCTGCTAAGGCTCCATTAAGCTAAAGGAGTTGGGGACTGGATAGAACAGAAGTAAACTGAGGCAAACCCAGAAGGGCCAGTTGGGGATCGTGGACTCCTACAGTCGGTTAGGAAGCACTTTAGTACAAGTGGACCACACACTCACCCAATACTGGTCAATAGTTGGACATGCCCAAAGAATGTGGGTCAATGTAGCTTGCGGAGAAGAACATCTTCAATAATTGCTATGGTCTAAGAGGCCTACTCTATAAAGCCAAGCAGGAGTTCTATAGGCTCTGTGGAGAATTTTATATTGGAGGGACTTGATTGGTGTTCTCTTGATGCCACATATGCATTTGGCCAGACTTGATCTCATTCTGGAGAAGAAATAGAAACACCCACTTCAAGTTCCCACTGTATTCTGGGGCCTGCTGAGACATGGGAGGGAAGCTGCTTTGCAAAAATAGTTTGAGTTTGGCAGTTCAGTGCTGCGGTCCTTGGAGCGATGCAACCCACTGATCTAGTACAGAAATCAGGGGGAGGACTAGGTTTTTGGAGACTTTGTGTTTAAGGAGATCTCTAAGGTGTAGAAATCTCCACAAATGAGAATGAGGCAACTGGTAGATTTTCTGGAGGCTATCAAAAGAGTAAAGACAACCCAAGAAAAGGTCGAAGAGGTCTCCAAACATAGCAATACCCTTATATTCCCCATAACAAGGCAGTGATGGTAGCCCTGCAGTCTATAACTTGTGTCCGTGTTTGCCGTCTCACTCTTCGCCCTAGGTCTCCTTGGTTTGAGGAGACCGTGAGGGAGTTGAGGCAAGTGGGGTGAAGGTTGGAGCAGCATTGGCAGAAAACTGGCCTTAATGCTGATAGACTTAGATTAATGTCCCACTATAAGGACTGTCAATCGGCCATCTCCTGTAAGAAGGCAGTTTCTGTCCATGGAGATTGCCACTGCATGAAATCAACTGGTTCAGCTCTTCTGAACTGTCGACAGGTTGTGCAAACTAGCCTGGCTGCAGTCTCAGCATTTTCACAGAATAAGTGTGATGAGTTCTCTTGGTTCTTCACAGATAAGGTTGCCAGCATGAGATTGGAGATCTGTGCAGCATGCTCTAATTGGTGTTGTGATGGTCGGTGGGAGGTTGCAAGCACCCAGTTTGTTTGGTCTGACTTTGTCCAGCCGGCAATCACTGATATCATGATGATCATCCAGGGTATGCAGCCGACCCACTGTAGTTTGGACACGTAAGGTGTGTTGAGGTTATCGGCCTGGTCCTGGATAAGACAGTCTGGTGTTCATTAGAGACAGGGATGTTTCCTGACACCCTGAAGGAGGTGGTGGTAACACCTCTCCTGAAGATATCTTCTCTCAACCCCGACTGCCTTGACAACTACAGACCTGTCTCTAACCTGCCCTTCGTGGCTAAGGTTATTGAGAAGGTGGGTGTGCTGCAACTGGAGGATCATCTTACCATCCACGATGTCTATGATTCTCTCCAATCTGGATTTAGGAAATGGCATAGTACCAAGACGGCACTGGTTTGGGTACTTAATGATCTCCTAATAGCGAGAGATCAGAAGAGTGTTCTATCTTGATTCTTCTTGACCTCTCTGCAGCATTCGACACCATGGACCATGGAGTTCTTTTCAAGCACCTGCGGCTGATCTGTGGGCTGTCTGAAACAGTCCTCAGGTGGTTTCAATCCTTCCTTATGGCAGGACTCAGAGTGTGGTGTCAGGGATTTATTCCTCCTCTTCACTTCCCCTGTCCTGTGGGGTGCCCAAGGGCTCTGTTCTGCCACCCATGTTGTTTGCAGTGTACATGCTGCCATTTGGGGACATTATTAGGTGGTATAGGCTGAATTTTCACTGCTATGCAGATGATACTGTACTCAGCTATGCATGTATTTGTACCCAAACAGGGTGGCGCTGTCTCAGTATTTAGCAGCTGCCTCTCTGAAATCCAAGACTGGATGAGTGCCAACTGGCTGAGGTTAAACCCTGATAAGACTGAGGAGTTGGTTGTGGACTCTGATCATCAGGTAGAGGGGTTGTCGGCTGGTCAGCCCTCTGGGCTTTGGGTTGGAGGCAGTCAGCTGTTGACCTTCGACGGGGTGCAGAATCTGGGCATCATACTTGATGATGGGCTGATACTTAAATCTCAGGTGTCATCCATTATCAAGTCCTTTTTTTACCACCTGAGGAATATTGCCCTGATTAAACACCTTACCCGCATGAGGACCTTCCTATGCTGGTTCACGCCTTTGTGACCTCCCATTTTGATTATTGCAATGCCCTGTACCTAGGGCTTCTGGGGGTTGATATCCATCACTTGCAGCTGGTGCAGAATGCAAGTGTCAGGCTAACTGGTTTACCTAGATCATGCCACCTCACCCCTGTGCTCCACAGTCTGCACTGGCTGCCTATTCAGTGGTGGATCACCTTCAAGGTTGGTCTGCTGACCTATAAGGCCCTACATGGACTGCAGTACTTGCAAGATCTTCTTCACCCTTATTGCTCCCTTTGTCCACTTCGCTCCTCTGATGAGGCATTGCTAGAGGTTCCCAAGGTTCATTTGAAGACCTCGGGTGCTGGGTCATTTGTATTTGCGGCCCCAATCCTGTGGAACTCTCTCCCTCATCGGGTGAGATAGTGCCTGACCATGGAGAGTTTTAAATCAGTGCTGAAAACATATTTATTTAATATGATGTCTCCTGATTTTTGATAAACTTTGGCTGTTGTTTAATTTCTGGATTTTTGATACGTTTTAGATATTTATTATTTTAAGCTTTGTTGTATGTACAAGCACGTTGATCATTTTGAATAAAGTCTTCATTGATTGATTGATTGATTGAAGAAACATGATTATCATTGGATTTCACTATAAGGGCCTGACAGGAGAGGACTGGGGATTCCAGCCCAGTTGCTTACTATATTTGATGCAGATATGTCTGTTGTAATGAGAACAAGGGGAACAAGTTGTACAGAGAGACCAGTCAGGGAAAATTTGGGCTGAGGATGTCGATAATGTCCTCTGTGCCAGCTCTACAGAGACCGAGGTTGGGGTAAGATGAACTAAGTGTGGGGCATAACAAATAATCGCTTGCCACAATAGAATAACATCATGAAAAAGTTTTAGGTCTGGAAGCCCAAAGCCTCCTTCACTCCAGTGCCTCTGCAAGGTATGAAGGCTAATCTTTGGAAGTTTATCTGCCCAGATGAAGGAGGATAGCTTGGCTGATATCCTGTGGAAAACATTCCTAGGGAGAGGAATGGGATGATTGGCCACCAGGACATATTGTTGTTTAGGAAGAGTGATTAACTTTAAGGCATTAACTCATCCCTAGAGGGAGAGAATGTGTTTTTTCCACCTTTGGAAATCCAGGTCAAGCATATTAAACATTTTTTGGGTATTGACTGATTTTGTCTCTAATATGGTGGAACGTATTTCAATGCCCGAAGAAGTTATTCCCTCAGTGGCCCACTGATAAGGGAAAGTTGCAAACAAATCAGCTGTGCAGGTGGCATTAAGAGGGAGTAGTTGGGTTTTGCACTGTTCAATTTGTACCTGGATAGGTAGGAATATGCCTCTAAAATATCCCCAAAGGCTGGAAGAGAAGAAAGGGGGATTAGTTATGAATAGAGTGACATCATTAGCAAATAATGATATCTTGTTGGATGGATCACCCACTATGATGCCTGGGAAAAGGGGATCATCCCCTAATCTTGGAAGCTAGAAGTTCTAATTCCATTAGGAAGAGGAAGGGAGAAAGAGGGCAACCTTGTCTGGTTCCTCTATGGAGTGGGAAATAGGGGGACAGAACAGTATTAGTTAGAACAGCCACAGTTGGAGCGGTATATAGGAAGTGCACCAGGGAGATGAAGGTCAGAGGGAAGCCAAATCTGTCATGGGTATCAAACAAGTAGTTCCACTCCACCCTTTTGAATGCCTTCTCTGCTGCTAAGGACAGGGTGTCAACAGGGTGGGGTAGGGTGTTAGCTTCCCCCTCCATATAAGATCGAGAGTCTGGCGGATATTATCTAAGCCCAGTCTGCTGGTATAAATCCTACTTGGTCTGAGTGGATATGAAGAAATATATAGAGTTTGATTCGTTTGGCTATGATTTTGGCAAAAAGTTTTGTTTCCACATTGAGTAAGGATATTGGGCAACACTGAGAAGAAAGTATACTATCTTTACAATTTTGGGGTATAAGGGTAATGATAGCTTGTAAAAATGTTGGGGGGAAGTTCCCTTTTCCCAGGCCTCATTGAACAAAAGGGCCAGTCTCAGTGAAAGTAAGTCACTAAAAGTGCAATAGAAGTCGGTGGGGAAGCCATCTTGACCCAATGATCTCCACTTGATCATACTCTGACTCGTTTGGATCATGTCAGTCAGTTGGACAGGAGAAATAAGAGAAAGAAAGAATGAGGTCAGAACCTGGGGCAGATGAAAGCTGGCAAAAGAAGGTAATGAATTGCTCACGTGATGGGCTAACTTATGAAGTGTAGAAAGCAGAATAGAATTCTTGGAAGGCAAAACTTATTTCATTGAGGGAGGTCAGCTTAGAACCCTGGGAGTCATAAATGCCTGGGATATATTTATCCATAGTCTGCATGCTACGTTTGGCTGCTAATAACTTCCCAGGTTGCTCTCCTGCTTCCCAGTATAGCTAATTTAGCCTATAAAGGGCATAATCAGTGCAGTACTGTAAAATATCACCTATCTCAGACTTCAGCTACCTGATCCTCTCTCTAACATTGTGGTTCCTGGTTTGAGATTGAGCAGCGGCCTTTTCCAAAGCTTTAAGTTCCTGTTCCAATCTATAGAGGCTGGAATTCTGACTTTTCTTAATGGAGGATGCATAGGCAAACAGTTTTCCTTTGAGTACTGCTTTGAGTGCTTCCCACTGAGTAGCATGGGAACTGTTGGTGGTATCATTGAAAGATAATAGTCTATGATAAATTGTCAAATCATTTGGACAACAGAGTCTTGCTGGAGAAAAGAAGTATTAAGACTCCATTTGCTATGCCTAGTAGAAAGGGGTCCTCATGCCAGAGAGAGGCTAACAGGTGCATGACTGGAAATAAGTATGTTGTACTGAGACATCCCCCAAGTTTGTGAAAGCAAATCTGGGGAAGACAGGTACACATCAATGCGACTATAGGAGTCATGGGAGGGGGAGTAACATATAAAGTCTAAATCTGAGGGGTATAAGGTGCGACAAGTATCAAACAGAACTGTATCCCATAAAAGGGCAGATACTTGGAGTGACAGGGCAGGTTCATAGCCAGGGCCTGGACCTATCCTATCTAGTCTAGGATACATGGCTAGGTTAAGATCTCCCCCCAATAAAACAGAAGTGGCATCCTCTGGTATTTCATACAATGAAGTTTGGTAGAAGTCCAGATCCATTGAATTAGGGGCATAGAAACTTCCCAATACCAGAGGTAGTCTCTGGTTGTTGCCCGAAAGAAGGATATATCTACCCTCTCCTTCTTTAATCTCTTGGGAGATGCCCAGTTGTAATCCATTTCAACATAGTATTGCCAGTTTCCATTGGCGAGATGAGAAGGCATTGTGATAATGCTGCCCTACCCACATCTGACCCAGGGAAGTAGAGTCGGATTCCAACAGGTGTGTTTCCCAAAGAAGGGCAATATCGCAGTTAGCATCTTTAAGATATTGCAGAACTCTCCTGCATTTTTTAGAGCAATTAAGGCCTGTAACATTCCAGGATATCACTTTTAAATGATTACACAAAATCGTCATGTGGTGAGAATCACCCAGGAAACAGTAGTGAATCACTCCCCAATTCACCCCACCTAAAACCACCCTAGCACAATACCCCCCACAATTGCAAAGAAGTCCCAAGCACACTAATATGCACATGAACATGAGGAACAAACTGTTTCACAATCAGTAAGATGAACACCACAAGGTAAACAGGCACAACAACAAAAGTCCCCCTGAGTCCCACTGGAGATGCAGGGAACTATCCTCTATACAGGGGAAAGGAAAAAAACTTTAACTCTGAGAGTGATCCCACACCCATTGGTGGCACATAGATCTCTTTCCCTAAGGGCAGGAATTGGGAGGCTATTAAACCAATGCTCACACAGATACCAGAATACTGAAGAGAGTGCCTCCCCACCCCACCCCACCCCCAGTCCCAGTCCAGTTAAGGAAAAAATAGGGAAAGAATGGTGAAGGAAAATAGGTCCTGGCTAGGGAAGAGCAGTGGTATAAAGGACAGAGTAGGATTGAGGACTCATGATATACTGATAATAGCACATAACCAAAAGAGGCAAGGAGGGCAAGGACCTGGGCAAAAGGAAATAAGATAATGTCAAGGAAGGAAGGAAGGGGAAAGGAGAACAGAACCAGGCACAGGTGATTAACATATGGGAGGGTTGTACAAACTTTATGCCAATGGAAAAACAGAAAGAAAAGGGGGAAGTGCCAAAATAGTCACGGACGGAGAAAAAAAAAAGAGTAAAATAAGCCATTGGCCCACAGGGGAAAATATTAGGATTATGCCCAGTTAAGAATATCATTCAGGTTCCCATGGTGTCAATACCCCAAAACTTATGTGGACATGTGGAAGAAGTTAGGTGGAACAAAAGGGACTGATAAGGTAGAGAGCAATATTGTTGGCCAAATCATTCCAAGCTTTTAAATGTCTGAATTTAGCAAAAATACTTATTAACTCTACTTATTTAACAAATAGAAAAACTAGAACAAGCCTGGCCAGTATGATTAAAGCTAGGGGTAAACAAGTTGTATCAGAGAGCCAGATATCGCAACGATTTTAAGTCCCATATTATAGAAGACATAACAGCTACAAACATTACCAAGGAAATGCAAGGTTGGTAATAGAAACATAACCCCTTCCAGGTGTCCTTAGAAACTCTAAAATAAAATTAGATTCATCACTGCCTCAAGTTAGAGAACTGACTCTTAAGAAAACAGCTATCAAAATTTTTTTAGTAAAGGACAAAGCAAAACTCTAACACTAGGTGGCAGAAGGGGGCCAATAGTAATAAGTTGATGTTAACTGTTAATATTACTTTGTGCAAGCGCCAGGGAAAATAACAATAAAATTGAAACTAAAATGAGAAAACGTCTCCATAGTCATCCTTTATGCAGGCATAGCAAATGAGAAATGTCCAAAAGGAATTCAGCTGGGGGAAACTGTAGAATCAATAGTCCTTCACCCTATTTCTGTGTCCCATGACGATCGAGAGCCGGGAGCTTCAGAAGCCATACCCATAGAAGTAGAGTGGTGACAGAGCAAACACAATAGGGGCTGGGTGAGGAAATAAGCACGAGCAAAAGGTGACAGACAAAGTTAAATAAAATCTCACTTTTCATGTATAGGGCGGTGGATAAAGCCCACTGTAGTCAGACTGAGCACAGTGCAAATAACAAGACATAAGAAGCAGGAAGAGAGCAAGGATCATGCAACATGAAGGGGTATGCTGCAGCACACATCAGCCCCAAATCATTACACTGCTCTGCCTTGGGAGAAGAGTGGGGTTGTGGAAGCAGACCAAAGGGAGAATTCTCAGCTATCTTAGCAAGGTGGTCAAATCCAGGGCAGAAGGCAACAGGAAAAACACCATAAAAGTGAAGGCTCAAACTCTAGGCAGGTCATGTCTTACTCAGTAGAGAAGAGAGACAGGATCACAGTAGTAGAAGATCTGAGCAGGTCAGGGTGGAGGATCTGAGTTTGTGTCATTCTTCAGCGAATAGGTGTCCATTTGTCAGGCACAATAAGACTGGGACCCAGGGAAGCAGTCAAGGGTCTAGCAGGGCCCAAGTGGACTTTTAGGCATTTGCTTCTTCAGGTGATTGAAATTGAATAGTTTGTCCATTAAGTGTCACTACCAGGGTGGCTGGATACAATAAGGCATGTGTAATGCACCGATTCTTCAGGCCTTGCTTCACTCTGTCAAAAGCTTGGCGACAGTCAAGAATGCTCTGAGGGTAGTCCGGGTAAAAGGAGATATTAGTCCCGGCCAACAAAACATCTTTGATTTTCCTGGCTGTGGGGAGGATCAACTCTTTGTCCTGATACCTAAGAAGTTTAAAGATAAACGACCAGTGTTTAACGTTGGAGTGCCAGGAAAAGGCTCACTGAATCTGGAGGGCTCTTTCTATTTCAAAATCATATATTTCAGGTTTGAGATGCAACCAGATGAGTAGGTTTTCCCTCAAATAGCAAACCAAGTCTCTACCCTCAAAACCGTCAGGAAGCCCAATGATCTGCAAGTTTTTCCTCTATCTGTGGCCCTCTAAATCCTTGAGCTTTGCTGTGGGCCAGGCCATTTGTGCTTTGGCTGCCTAAAGACACCAGCCCTGCATTGAGTTGTGGTGTTCAGCTTCAAAAACCAAGGATTCAGCTTTGGAAATGCAGTCTGTTAAGGTAGCTAAGCTATTCTGAGTTTCAACTACAGTAACTCTATTAGCTTCAACAGATGCCATGATTTGTTCGATAAGATTGGCTTGCCATATCAGATCAGGAGTTTCTGAATAATGGTCCCTGTTAGTGGCCATCTTAGATTCCAGGAGCTCTGGCAGAGGAGACGATTCTGAGATAGATTTTTTTCCGCTTTTGCAAATAGGAGAATCGCCAGTGGCAGTGTCTGCCAGTTGCATAGTATTGTAGCTTCCCGATATGAAAAAATGAAGTTTCCCAGTAGTAAAAGTATCAGATGGAGCAGGAAAGTGGAGGGGTAGCACAGAGCTAAGCAGTTATGCTGCCATCTCGATCCAGGGCTCACTTGACCTCTATTTGGTTTTTCAGTGCTTCCCAGGAGCCTGAATGCTGGTTTGGTTCCCGCCCTTGGAAGTCTTTTTTTGTGTCTATTTTTATTATGGTTGGCTTGGCTGTTAGAGGGTTTTTATTCTGCCCTGTTAGCAGGTGTTTTTTCTACCCCTCCTTTTGGGGATTTTGTAGTGAGCTGCTTTCTTATGTATCTTATGTTTCTGGATTCTTTCCTTGATTGCCCTTTTTTTCAGGGGAATACGGTGCTGGTTATTTGGATTCTTTTTGTCGGTCCTACCTTTTTGGATAATTAGAATACTTTGGCCAGTTGGTTTGTTAGGTGGAGTTGAATTACTAGTACTTTCTCTATTTATCCAGCTTTACTTTTTCCTGTGTCTGTTTTGGGGGTACTTGATTTCCAGTGTACTAATCATTTTGGTGTTTTGATTGGAGTACAGCTTGTTTATATACTTACATGTAATCTTTTTGGTATTTTTCTGTGTACCTTGAATTTTGGGCAGCTATGGTTCTTCTTTTTTAGGTCTGAAAGCTCTGTTCAGTCTCAATCCTTATTGTGTTATTCCTTTTTTGTATTGTTAGGGAAATCCCAGTATGGGACAGGGTTTATTGGTTTAGTAAGAGGCTGCAATTTGGTTATTCTTCATTTTGTTTTAAGGTGTAGAAGTGCAGAGCTCCTCACCATTTCTCAGTTTGGCTTTTCTTTTGATATGTACCCATTATAGTGATACTTACTAAAGTTCTTTCTTACAATGTTAACAGTATAAATAATCCTGTTAAACAATATCACCTCCTCCAATATTTTAAACACCATCGGGCAGATTTTATATTTTTGCAGGAAACTCATTTATCACCCGAGGAGCATAATAAATTTATTAAGCTGGGCTTTAATCATGCTTTTTTTTTCCTCCCATAAGTCAGACTGCTGGAGAGAGGTTTTAGTATTGTGCTCTCACAGACTGCCCTTTGTTCTCCATTTTTCGGTTAGTGATAGGGCGGGCTGTTAAGTATCTTTTACAGGCTGTCTTGGAGGTCATCCTATAACTTTGGTGAATACCTATTTTCCCTCATGCACCACTCATCAGATTTTTGTATCTTGTTTTCCACATTGTTAGATCATTTGCATGATCAGGTATTATGGGGAGGAGATCTTAATCTTACTTTGTCGCCGGACTGGGATTCCTCTAACCCTAAGGCTTTCTGATAATCTGCTGCAACTAAATACTTTACTAAAATGCTTCAGTCTTTAGGATTGGTCGATGTATGGCAGTTTAGACACCCGAGACATAGGGGCTTCACTCGTTATTCACTTTGGCATGGTACTTTCACTCGACTTGATTATTTTTTCACCACAGTAGTACACATTGACTAACTTCATGAGGCAGAGTACAGCCAACTTCACCTTTCAGACGATGCCCCCTTTCATGTTTCTTTTACTTTTGGGTCCCCTTAATATCATCCTTTCTGGCATCTTTATCCAGGTCTTCTGCAGGATCAACTTCTGTTAGATAAACTCTCCACTCAAATTCCTCAATTCCTGCAGGAAAATGATGTGGAAGGGGTAACTCACAGTATTTTACAGGATACTCTTAAGGCTATTCTCTGTGGTATAATAATAGCTCATTCTTCAGCCCTGTACTGGGTTCTGGAGTGGAAACTACAGGAGCTGTATTCCTCCCTTCATTCTTATCAGACCTGCTAGATGCATGAGGATCATTCTGTTAAAACATCTCTCTTGGAAGTGTAAGCCCAGATTCAGAAGCTAATGGACCAGAAGGTTAAACAAGCTATGTTTTATCTCCACCAGCAGACTTTTGAAGGAGGACCTCATGGTGCCATTGGTTGACACAACGTCTTCATGCATACAGAGCAGCATTGATGACTGTTAAACTTAGAGATCCTGTTACGGGGTGCTTCACTTTTCATAGCATGGAAATAGCTTCTCCTTTTTGATCATCTTACTTTACCTTTTATACTCCAGATGCCTGACCTCCTTCTCCCGCTCAGATATAATCTTTTCTGTTTAAGGCTGGGCTCCCTACACTTTCCCCGCAACAAGCTCAGTGTTTATTGTCTCCCATTTCTGAAATGGAAATAACTCAAAACATACAGGATGCTAAAATTGGGAAGTCCCCAGGAATAGATGGTTACCCATCCAATATATATATAAATCAGCCTCCTTAACCCTGCTTTTATTACCAATTTTTCTATGTCTTTTTTGTTCTCTTCAGGATGGGGACCCCTGTCCCCTTGGTATTAAGCCCTACTTGCTCCCTTACCGAAAGTGGGTAAGGATCCTACACTTTCATCTTCTTACTGCCTTATTTCTATTCTTAATATGGATAATGAATTGTTTATGTCTACATGGGCTTGTTGGTTAGATAGCTTTCTCTCAACCTTGCTGGACAGGGACCAAGCAGGTTTGGTGTATACTAGACAAGCGCATGATAATGTTTGTCGTACTCTTCTTTAATTGAATTATGTTTCTGGTCATTCTATACTGTTGGTCCTGGTCAGATTGGATGCAGAGAAGGCCTTTGATTGGGTTTCTCTTTTACAGTTAATCTTTTTATTGAAAATCATTGTATTTTATACACACCATAAGAAGACATACCAAGAATGTAAGAAGCATCCTATATGGGATTAAACATTATACATGAGCATGATATTACCATCAGTGTGGAAACATTTCAATTGGACCATAAACTTGAAATACTCAGTTCATCTATTACATACCTCACATGTGGCTATTAATGTCTATGGGCAAGTTACGCAAGTGAGCACCGGGTTGAGGGGACGAGGGGGGAAGGGAGATACAGCCTTCATGGTAACTAACATAACTGTCCTGATTGTAGAGAGGGATAGACTGACTAGGGTGGATGCCAATGTGGTCTAGCCACCGCTGAGGAAGACCCCCCCCCTTAGGATGATTTACATAAGCCAAATATGGTGCCCAGATATCTAAGCATCTCCTTCCATTCTGGAAGGCCTTAAGAGACAGTCTAGAGTTCAAGGCCAGGGATTCTAGTGAATTTTCCCACTCCATTATGGTTGGGACAGTAGTTGTTCTCCATCTGGTAAGTATTGTTCTCTTGACTTCCACTGAGACTGCTAGTAATCATTTTAGGATGGGGATCTTTGTACCAGTCTCCTGTGGTATCATCCCCAGTAGAAGGGTCTGTGGGCTCTTGGGGGCATTCACTACCAAGGTATCTCCATTTCTGAGCAACTTGCATCCAGAGGGGAGCTATCACTGGGCAAGCCCAGAGGATATGGAGTAGGTCTGCTCCCAGTGAAGCATGCCTCCAACAGGTATCCTGATCGCTCAGGTATAGCTCTTTTAGTTGCATCAAGGTGCAATACCAATAATGCAGAATCTTATTCTGTATCAGACAGCTCTTTTGGTCAATGCAGGCTTGGTGTGCTAAACTCCAGCATTTACCCCAGTCAGAATCAGAGATATTTTTGTGTAGAACAGTCTGCAATTTCACTTTTGCCCTTTGGATGGGGTCTGGTTGAGCCTCATTTATTAAATGATATAATGGGCCTGCTCTGGGATCAGTTATTTTCAGTCCTTTCAAAACCTGGGAGGGGGAAGGTCCTCCAATTCTATTCTTTTTACGTACCGTACAGGTGCAAGGTCATTTGGGCCACTGATAAAAGATTGATCTAAGCTGTAAATATCTCCAGAACCCAGACTTAGGCAAGCCATATTTCTCCTGAAGTGTTTGGAACAATTCAAAACTTTGCTTGTCTAGGGTTAACAAGTCCCTGATTCTACAAATAGATTTATCCTCCCAGCTTTTCCAGAAAACTGGGTTCCCATCCACACAGAATTTTGGGTTTTCTCAAATGTACATGAGGTGGCCTGGGCATACACATTGACCAGAGAATTAGGCTACTTGCAACCAAGCAGTGTGAGCAGTCTTAATCGTGACCCATTGTGCATGTTTATTCTGCAGTGGGATATACAGGGCAATGGAGGGGTGTACACCCCCTGCTTGCTCTTGTTCTATTCATAGCCACACAGTTTGTTGGGGAGCAGGCTTCTGAAAGGCCAAAAGAGATCTGGCTGCCGAAAAGGCATACATGTAGTGTTTGAAATTAGGAAAACTCTATCCTCCCTTCCTCCAATGGGCCCTTAACTTGGCTTTACTGTACCTGGGCTGTGAAACGCCCCATAAGTATTGCCCAATAATCGTGTCCAATTTTTGAAACCATTTGTCTTTCACAAGTAGTTGAAGATGGAACAGCAGGTAGTACATTCTGGGGGCCAGCATCATTTTTACAGAGTCAATTTTACCCAGGAGAGTCAGGTTCAAGTGCTGCCATCTATTCAGCTGTAGTTGGAACATGGTTATAAGTGGCCAGAAGTTCAGGAGCACCAACTTGTATAGGTCAGGGGACAGAGTGATACCCAGGTACCTAATAGTAGCTGGTGCCCAAGCAAGGCCAGAATGTTTCCCCATATCTCTTGTAGTTAGGTTGTTTAGCGGTAGAATTTCAGACTTGGCTCTGTTGATTTTAAGCCCTAATCATTTTTCAAATTGTGTGAATAGGTCCAGTACTGGGTCTAGGCTAGTCTTAATATTACTGGTCAAGACAAGGCAGTCATCTGCATACAGCTTCGTCTTGCATACCTCCTGACCTACTTGAAGGCCTTGTATGTTTCTATGAGCTCTTGTGGCCAAGGCCAATGGCTCAATGACCAGCATGAAAAGTAATGGGGATAGGGAGCAGCCCTATCTAGTCCACCTCTGTAGGGTAAAGGGGTCAGACAACAGGCCGTTAGTAAGGACCCTGGCTTTCAGACCACTGTATATGGTGTTGATCCATCTCTTGAATTCCAGGCCAATATTGAAGTGATCTAGGGTAGCTAGTAAGTATTTCCACTCAACCGAATCAAAGGCCTTCTCGAAATCAATGGTGATGGTGGCGGCAGGTGTGGACAAGTAGGCAGCATGTTGGAAAAGGGAGATCAGGGCCCTTAAATGATCAGTACTTGAGCTATCTTTGATAAAGCCCACCTGAGAAAGATGTATTAAAAGGAGTAGTAGTTTTTCAAGGTGAGCTGCCAGCACCATCAGCAGAATTTTTGCATCTGAGTTAAAGATATGGGCCTATAGCTCCCAGGAGATAGTATATTTGTCCTACTTTGGGGAGGACTGTTATCACTGCCTCCCTCAAAGTTTCAGGAAAAGCCTGAGTGGCATGGGCATCCCTCAGCATCTGAAGCATTGGAGCAGCTACTTCTTCCTTGAGGGTCCCATAAAAGTCAACTGGAAAACCATCACTACCTGGGGCTTTATGAGGTGCCATCAAATCATTGCCTTGAGTAGATCCCCAATGTCAATAGGGGCCTCAAGACTGGCCTTCTGTGCCTCTAACAGTTTGGGGAGATGAGTGTGTGCCAAAAATTGGTCCAAATTGGCTTGATGGAATGGGGCCTGAGATTTGTACAAGGCTTCATGGAAAGTTGTCATGATCCTATTTATTACTTTAGGAGAGGAT
Organism: Neoceratodus forsteri; assembly: GCA_016271365.2. Taxonomy (NCBI): domain Eukaryota; kingdom Metazoa; phylum Chordata; order Ceratodontiformes; family Ceratodontidae; genus Neoceratodus; species Neoceratodus forsteri. The sequence continues at coordinate 970,187,931 of CM028132.1, read as the reverse complement.
TCCACCTTTCCCATGTTGTCTCTTAATTTCTCTATATGTCTCTCTGCTTGCTGCATTCACAGTCTAAATAATAGGAGTTTGCTCGACCCCTCTCTCCCTGTTCCTAGTACTTGTGTTTTAATCTAGAGATTTGTAGCTCAGTCTTTCTGGTCGCCAGGGTGTTTAATTGAATCTTAAGGGCTGTCAGTTTGTATCTGAGGGCAGGGTTTTGGAGTTCAGTGGGGTCATTCTTATATACCACTTCTCTTTGTGCCAGTTGTTGTTCTAATTGTTGAGCCTTGGCCTCCCTTAGCTTTCTCCTGTGTCCTGCATAGGCAATGATCTTGTCTCTCATGGTTGCCTTAAAAGCTTCCCAGATCATGGGGAGGGGAGAGGCGCAGTGTTCTGGGTTGTCCAAAAAGTAATTTGTAGTCTCCTCCTAGCCATATGTGAAATTTAGGGTCTTTTAGTAAAAGCAGATCCAGTCTCCAGGTCATGGACCTTTCCTTCCCCGTGACCAAATACACTTAGAGCTCGATCGGGGCATGGCCCGAGATATACATTGGGGCAATGAACACTTCTGCCATGACAGGTTTCAGTTTGTGTGACATGAACCAATAGTCCAGTCTACTGGCCATGCTGTTTGACTCTGTATAGAAAGTGAAATTATTGGTAGAGGGATGAGAAACTCATCAAGTGTCCACAAGTTGGTGCAGTACCAGTAGGTCCTTCAAGGACCGTAAAGCCTTGGCATGAGGTTCGAGCATAGCATTAGACCTATCTAGTAAGTGGTCCATGGCTATACTGTATTAAAGCTCTCCCAATATTATGTCCGGTGAATCTTGGGACATATCCAGTATTTTTTGGGACAGTTGGTTAAAGAATTCTAGAGCACCTTCATTCAGAGCATAAATGTTATCCAGGAGCAAAGGCCTTCTGGTTGTGGTCATCTTGACCAGAATCCATCTCCCCTCCCTATCCCCTTGCTTCTCCAAGTCCTGCCACTTTTGTGGCATAAGATGGAGACCCCCTCTGGCTTTTCCTAACACACTGTGCACCTCCCACCCTACCCATTCCCTGACCAATTTCTTGGCCTCTACCTGCTTAAGCTTAGTTTCTTGCAGGAATGTGACCTGCATTTTAAGTTTTTAAGCCTGGTTAAGGTTTTCTTTCTCTTACAGGATCATTCATACCCCTAACATTCCATGATGTATGGGGTAAATGGGATGTATGGGATAAGTATGGGGGTCTCCATAATGGACCTATATAAATACCCTCTTCCTCAACTACTTTTATGTCCACTCTCTCCAAGACAATTCCCCCTTCCTGTGAGCTTCAAACTCCTTCCTCAGATTGAGTCCCCCCCACCATCCTCCCCTCCATATTTCTGGAGAAGTTTTTCCTGACTGGCTGGTTCTTAACAAAGATTTCCTTTTTTTCTATGTCTTTGGAATTGTACATCTTTCACAGATTTAAGGGCAGGCGGACACCCAGACCTTTCAGCAACAAAGAGGTTTGCCTTCTTGCCGAGAGTCGGATAAGTGCCAAGTTGCTGTGCAATTGGTAGTCCTCCTTCCTGTGTTGTGATACAGATCTGTAAGAATTTATACTTTCTAAGAGCATGCTACCCTACTGAAACCTGATGTAGCCAGCCTATTTCTACACCAATGGTTAGAGGGGACCTCTCTGGGGTGTAATATTTGTGGGCTGTCATATCAAACATATTCGTTATGGTCCGAGAACAATTACACTCAACAAAACTTATACATTAACTTCATCGAAAGAGGTGGGTCTCAGGACCACCACTAGGGGCCATAGCTGTGGGGAGGAGGGGCCAGCCATTCCTCACCCACCCTTAATACCATCATAGTGGAGCATGTAGAAAGCAGATGGAGTACCATAGAGGGTGTTCAACCCCTGGAGGGGCAACCCTATAGGACTATGCCCCAAGGGCCAGATTAAATGGGCAGTGTGGGGACTCACAGCCCCAGCTCTTGAGGAGCCATCCATCCCACAGTGGTAACAACATTGCCTCCCATTCGGTAATAGCATGATCCCTTATGAACTAAGGTTCAAACCACATCCGTGTTCGGATGTCACCCCCCCCCCCAGGAGAATGGAGGTAGCTGTGGATCTTGGCTGAGGGGTATGCCATCTGCTCCCTAGCTCCATATTTTTTCAGGGCCAGAACCTTAGTGCCCTTAACACATGAACATTTCCAAACCAACTACAGATAAACCTTCAATACATAATAGTCATTTTCGTAAACAAGCAACAATTAAATGTAACATCCTATCACTAACTGCATATTGGGACCTAAACAGGGGTAGGGGGTTAGCTTTTGGGACTAAGAGGTGGTATACAGTAAGCTACTAGGCACTCTTCAGGGAGTGTGTTGATCAGTAGGTGGTAGGAGCTATGCTCCTTGTTCGTGTCCCATATACTCATACCAGGCAGTGACCACTTTTTGTGCTTCATCTACATCATAGCCAAGAACCCCCAGTCTGAGTGGATACATCTGCCAGGTCCCAGATTAATGATTCAGCTGGGAGTGATTGAAACTGGGGAGATTCTACCCCAGTGGATTAACTTTGAAGCATGTGCTTCCAAGCGGATTAGGGATGCGAAGCACTGTCATTAAACCACATAATATCCCTCCAGGCTCACCCCAAATCCATTTACATTATTCAGGTGACTCAATAAGAAACTTACAACATCAACACATTCGCCCCTTAGCTAAGCTTCCAATGAACTACCTGTTAGGCTGGGAGCTGATCTGCCACAGGGGCAGAGAGACTATAATGTACATAGCCCTCTCAGACTGTCTAGGACACATGCGACTCTGCATCTGCAGCATCGAGAAGGGCTGCTGGCTGATCTAGGGAGTCTTCTCCTGTCTCCTGGTTGTCCAGCACACAGCTAGCCCAGTCTTCAGGAAGTGGAGACCAGGTATCAGATTCCTTGTTAGGGGTAACCTCTGGAGGGGAAGTTTGGCCAGACAAGTCCAGATGTTGCTGGCAGTAAGTCTTTCAAGGGTTTGTACCTATTGAATGTTTTTTATGGGAGTTAGCCCTTGGGAGCAGCTACTTGCGTCAGAGGGTATGAGTCTCTTTTATCTTCTTCTGGATAGTTGACTTCTCCTCTTTGGTGATGTTCCTGGGTCCTTTTTGGCCTTCTTTTTCAGTTTCCCTCTGCTTGCTTGTTGCCATTTGGCCTCCCCAGGATTTTCTATCTCTTCCACAAGACGTGCCCTCAGTTCCAGCACCTGTGCCACCTCCATGTTTGTTTCTCTTTCCCCATATGGTGAGCTGGGCTGTCTACTCTCTGCAACCTGTTTCTCATGAAAATCCTGGACAAAGCACTCTGCTGCCACTGGGGAGTCAAATGACATATATTCCCCATTGATCTGTAGGCGTACAGTTGCAGGATAGTGGAGGGAAGAAGGGATATGCATCTGATAGCACTGTTGCTTGACTGCAGCATAGGCTCTGCATCGATTTGTTAGCTTGAAGGAAAAGTCCTGGATTGACTGGATCCTGTGTCCCTGCCATTGAAAAGCCCCCTGTTTTCTGGCTTTCTTTAAATACCACTCTTTTTCTTGGTATCTGAGGAATTTAATCAATATTGGGTGAGGACATTCTCCTGCTTGAGGGTGGGGTGCCAGGGACCTGTGAGCTCTTTCAATCTCTGGAGTTGCCATGTTGTTCACTTTAGTGATGGCTGGGAGAAATTCCTTCAAAAAGGCCACCATGTCTCACCCCTCCAGCCCCTCTAGTACACCAATTAACCTCAGATTCTTTCTCCTTGCCTTATTTTCAAAATTATCCACCTTGTTAAGGAGGAAGTTCAGTTTTTGTTGTTGGTCATGCAGGACTTCTTGCTGACTCTGTACTGTGACCACAGTGCCCTGGAGAGTTTAGTCTGACACAGAAACCCAGGCTGCTAGTTTTTCTAGATCAAACAATCAATCAAACATGATTTGTTTCTATTGCACTTTTCAAATTCCAAAGTGCAGCACATAAAAACATACATCAACAATAAATAAAATTAAAATATTAACACAATTAAAAGACAGCAGAAAAGGGGGCTAATCAAAGGCTGAAATAAACAAAAAGCTCTTCAAAGAAGTCTTGAAGGATTCTGCAGACAGGCACTCTCTAATCCGATGAGGTAGAGAATTCCACAGGGTTGGAGCCACAAAAGAAAAGGCTCTGGCCCCAGAGGACTGAAGATGAACCCTGGGAATCTCTAGCAATCCCTCATCGGTGGAATGGAGTGGGTGGAGAGGGCGGTAAGGCCGCAGAAGATCTTGCAAGTAGCTTGGTCCCTGTCTGTGTAGGGTCTTATAGATCAGCAATGTGACCTTGAAGGTAATCCTCCAATGTACCGGCAGCCAGTGTAGTTCATGTAGAACAGGTGTGATGTGACAAGTTCTAGGCAGCCCAGTCAACAACCTGGCTGCAGTGTTCTACACCAGATGCAGTCGGCGGATGTCTACTTCCGGCAACCATAGATATAGAACATTGCAGTAATCTAGATGCTAGGAAACAAAGGCATGAACCAGTACTGGAAGGTCATCGTGTGGAACAAGGTGCTTTATCCGGGCTATATTCCTCAGATGGTAAAACGAGGACTTGACAACGGCCGACACCTAAGATTTAAATGTCAGCTCACAATCAAATATTACACCCAGATTCTGCACCTGCTCAGAAGGTCTCAACTGGTTACTCCCTAACACAAGGCCAGAGGAAAATCCAGGAGTCATCTTCTCTGCATGATGACCAGGGTCCACCACTAACACCTCAGTCTTGTCTGGATTTAACCTCAGCCAGTTGGCACTCATCCAGGTCTGGCTCTCAGTGAGGCAGTTGTTAAAGACCATAAGGGTGTCATTCTGTTCAAGTACAAAGGACATGTAGAGCTGAGTGTCATCTGCATAGCAGTGAAAACGCAGCCCATAATGCCTTATAATGTCTCCCAAAGGTAGCATATACACCGTGAACAACGAGAGAGAGCACAGAACCCTGCGGCACCTCACAGGGCTGCGTAAAGTGAGCAGAGGAAAAAATTCCTGATACTACTGTCTGAAATCTGCCTGTGAGGAGTGAAACCATCTAAGGACTGTTCCATAGAATCTGCAGATCAGCCGCAGGCATTCCAGCAATATCCCATGGTCCATGGTGTCAAACGCAGCAGAGAGATCAAGGAGAACCAAGATCGAATGGCTCCTCCGATCTCTCGCAATTAGGAGATCATTAAGTACCAGAACCTATGCCATCTCTGTACTATGCCGCATTCTGAAACCAGACTGGAGAGAATCATAGATGCCATGGGTGGTAAGAAAGTCATCAAGTTGCATTGAGACTACTTTCTCAATAACCTTACCCAAAACGGGCAGGTTAGAGATCGGTCTGTAGTTTGCGAGACAGTCCGGGTCAATGGACGATTTCTTCAAAAGGGGTGCCATGACAGCCTCTTTTAAGGACTCCAGAAACACCCCTTGGTCCAATGAGCACCAGACAATCTCAGCAAGGACTGGTCTGATCACATCCGAGCAACCCATAAGGACGCACGTAGGACCATGATCCAAACTACTGCAAGTCGGCTGCAAACTCTGGACAATATTCATGACATCCGTGATTGCCAGCCGATCGAAGTCCATCCAGACAGACCAAGGGCCTGTAACCACGCATTGATCTCTGCCATGCTCATTTGAATGCGTTCTGCAGATGTCAGCTCTGATCATTGACATCTTATTATCAAAGAACCGAGTAAATTCCTCACACTTTAACTGTGACAAAGCTCTCTGGCACTGCAGACAGGCTGGATTGCACAGCCTATCAACAGTCCAGAAGAGCAGAGCTGGTCGATTCCTTGATACAACAATCTCCCTGGACAGGAACTCTGCCTTCTTATGGGAGATTTCTGATTGATAGCCCGAATAATGGGTGATCAATCTAAGCCTATCACTCTCAAGGCTGGACTTCCACCAACAGCATTCCAATCTTTGCCCTACTCTCTTCAACTTCCTCAAAGTTCCATCAAACCAAGGGGACTGAGGGCAAAGGGAGAGGGGGTGAATGCGGATAGTAGCTATGGAATCCAAAGCCCTCAGCACTGCACTATTATAGTGAATTACTAAGGCATTTGGATCCAAGCACTCCATAGGCTAACTCGATAGGTCCAGCACCGCCATCAGAACTTCGGAGGTAACACCTCTTAAAGGGCGGTACTGGACCATCTCCAAAGGGTCTGGTCTCAAGGGGGGGCCATAAAATTGAACCTTATGGAGTGATGGTCAGACCACCCAAATGGTTCCACCACCAATCCGGTGATCTCCATCCCCAGGATGAACACCAGATCCAGTGAATGACCCTGAATATGGGTAGCAGCGGTAACAACCTGTGCGAAGCCCAACAAATTCATTAGTTGGAGGAAGTTTTGACCAAAATGCTGAGAGTTCATCATCGATCCAGGCATTGAAGTCCCCCAGGACCAACCACCTGGAGGGCTCCAACACCAGGTTGACAATGAAGTCTGCAACTTCCTGCAGAAAAACTTTCTTGTCATCAGGTGGACGGTAGAAGAGTGGAATTCTGCAGTCCACACCTGCTCCCATGATACATTCAAAGGATCTGGGGGACACCACTGGAGCCTCCACAAGGTCCAATTCTGATCTAAAACAGATAGCGACCCCCGCTCTCGATCCAATCTCGAGTGGTGTATCAATGAATACCCGGCTGGAACAGCTGATGCCAAAATAGGGCCAGCATTCTCATCCAGCCAGGTCTCGGTGATGCAAGCCAGGTCAGATGACTCAACAAGATCAGCAATAATTGCTGTCTTGTTTTTTTATAGACCTGGCATTACATAACACCACCAGAGTTGGATGAGAGGCCTTGGAGGAGTGAGCCACTTGTCCACCATCAGTGGAGCCTTTAGATATGGGAACCAAGCATCAGGAACCCCTATCCTGGACCCATTTTGCCCAAGGGCATCTCCCTAGCCTCACCACCCCCAATCTGCCCACTACGTTCCTCCACCCCGGCCAGGAGACCCGCATGCCCCTCTTCTTCCTCCGGGCAATCTCCAGGGCCTGACAATACCAATAGACCTCTGACCACAATGGGGGCAATTGAAGGGGCACAGGTCCCTCAGCCTAGATGGGGAGTAGTGCCTGCCCACAGAAACTCTCCCCCAACACATGCTGTCAAAAATATTCCTATAACCAATCAGCAACAATTAAATGCACCATAACCACAATAACTTATGAATAAAAATCTCCCTCTGGTAACACTAGAGGGAGAAAAAACCCTACCCACCCAACCCAAAACCCTTAAACTCTTAAATACTAAATCAAATCCTAATATAAATGCTATGAACAGTTTTAGGAAAATGAGGAGACCAGGCTTCCAAGTAGAGAGTTCATTGGAGAGGATACAGAGACTACAGTCAGGCTAAACAAAAATTAAACACATCTTCTGTCCCCCAGGTCCTCTCACAAGTGTGGACTACATAAGTTCAGCAAGGGACTCTCACTCCCAATGAAAAATAAAAGAATCTGAACCAGAGCATTTTTTGACCTCTCAAACCCTCTCACGATGAGAGAGGTTATACAAAGCAAACGGAAAATAAAGTAAGTTGTCTTACCGTAATCAGGAGAATAAAGTTAATAAAAATCCTCTTCACTGGTGTCAGCCACATCATTACACTCTAGTTCTTGACAAGCCTGAACCCAGAAATCCCCAAACAGGGGCCAAGAGAAAGGATCCACGGCACCCACCATGAAACTCCACAAGGCCGACCCACCAGACAGCCCTGCAGAGAAACTAGAGGACACAAGGCCTAGTCCACTGGCTACCCAACAGAATCAGGCCGAGGTCCTCCATGTAGCCTAGCACCCCACCACCTAGCACACCTGATGGGTCAGGTCAACAGCTCACTAGAATCGACAAAGTCTGTCCTCCTTAAACGTCCGGTGCGACTCCCACCAAAGAATACCCTTAATCTGTTGGAGACAGGATCGGAAAGAGTCCATCAGCTGCAAATGGTAGCAAAACAGTTTACAGCACCTCCACAGTCCACACTTCCACAATCCGCTTCCCACAGCTCCAAACTCCTATGGCCAGACCGACCAAATGAACAACTCACCAAACAAAAAGAAATGAAGCTCCACACCAAGAGACCAGTGCCAGTTATCCACCGGATGCACGTCCGGAGCAAACAAATATCCATGCACCAGCTTCTGGGGTATCAGGCAGAGCAATACAAGCCCAGTCAACTATTCTCTGCTTAATCTTGGACTATCTGTGAGCCTACCTCATAACTGAGCTCGCAGAGAGGTTTTCAAATGCAAAAAGAAAGTGCAGCGATTCAGCAACAATGCCGACAATAAACCTCTTTTAAAATTGGCATGTTTTAGCCCTGATCTACATTACTTCTTCACCCCTTACTGTTATGAAATAAAACAAATAATAAAATAAACAATATAAGTAAAAAAAATAGAACCTAAAGAATATTAAAATAAACAAAGTGCACAAACTAAAATGCTGATACTGGCTGGCTCATAGTAGCCGCCATCTTCAAAAAAAGAAAGTTAGTTTTATGGGATGACCTTTTCAAGTCAGTCATGTTGACCAGAATTTTGTCAAGTTTGGCCATCATTATACTGTAATCCGCCTGTTGCTGGGAGTCGCTGGCCCATGTCACTTGCAGTGTGTGAACTGCTGACATGGCATTCATGTCAGTCCCTTTGGAGTGCCTTGGCGTGGGCATCGAATACTTGAGGCAACCTGTCTGAAGGGCCGATTTAGCTCGTGGCACAGTAAGTTCATTATGCTGAAGCTGTTTGGCAAAGAAAAGGCTGTTACCTGTGAGTCTGGGCTCTTTAGAAAGCTGACAAGTTCCCTAAGCAGGCAGTGGTCTCGAGGTGGGACAGATCTGGTTTGAACATCGGATGATGTGATTAATGGACTCTGCGGTGGTGTCCTTCACAAATTATGCTGCCACCATGATTAAAGGCAAGCTCTGCAACCATTTTTTTTAATTTTGTGTTTTTTTGTTGCCTGAGCTGCACAAATCATTCCTTGGAGGGCTCACCAGGCTCCGGCATCCGACCCCCTCATACCCGGGGCCCCCCCTCCGAGTGGGTCCACTGAGATGGTACTGTTGACACCTGAGGGGTCGGAACCAGGGCTGGCTTATTAGCGGGGGCTCTACATTTTTTGCAGTGTTTTGTTCTCCGGAGCCAAGTGTGTGCAATGACGCCAGCGGAGTAGGAGCCCGCATGCAAACATGCACACTCTCCTCCATGCATCTGCACTCAGCTCTCTCTTGCACACGCATGGCACCAAGGCTCCCAGCCTTTGTCAGGGGGCAACCAGGTGCAGATGCTGCACTTCCCACCTCCCTGGAGAAGGAGAGCAGTCCTACAGAAGCTCAATCCTTCTCCTCTGCTGACCCACGGCAGCCAGTGCTCGTTCCTAAACACAGGTCACTGTCATGGTGCGAGGTGTAGCATCCAGCACCTCAACCTTCAGTGCCACCGGGCCGGCACTCCACCCCCTTTGACTGAGTTTCTTTGGATTTTCTCTCAAATATTCTTTAAATTTGGGGATTTCCTTTCCAGTTTATTTTTCTGTTGCATCAAGTATATTCTTCTTTCATTGCTTTGGTTAAGGTTAATGGGCTTTATTCTTCTCCTTTTTCTTTATGCAGGGAACTAGGCATGGTTGCCCTTTATTCTTGCTTTTGTTTGCACTTTATATTGAACCCTTAGCTGCTCTTATTTGGTGTTCCTCCTCCATTTCAGGTATGCCATTATGTGATCAAGATTATAAGATTTCTCTGTTTATTGATGATATTTTGCTCACCTTGACTGAGCCTAGTTTATGAATCTCACCTGTCCTTTAGTTGTTGGATCAGTTTGAATCTCTAGCTGGTTTTTGTTTTAAATAATGATAAAACTGAATTGTTGTTTTTTAATTATACTTCACCTCCCTCCATTGTTGCTTTACTCCCTGTTTGTTGTAATAGAAATGCTCTGAAGTATTTAGGAGTTCACATCCCTCAAAATCCTGATCATTTGGAGTTACTTAATTTTGAACCTTTGACGTAGGCCATAGTGAACGATTTAAGTCTCTGGTAAGCTTGTCATTTTTCTTTTCTCCAACAGATAGAAATAATTTGTTCTAATATACTCCCTCAAATATTACTTTATCTTCAAACTCTACCTTTTTTCCTAGTTCCTTTTATATAACAGACTGGCACTGGATGATTTCTTGTTTTATCTGGGGGGGGCCAGAGACCAGAGTCATTTTGGGTTATTATATCTGCCTTTATCTTGGGGGGGGGTTTAAATCTTCCCAACTTATGCTGGTGTGTGATTGCTTGGCAATTGCGAATAATTTGTCTTTGGACTTCGGGTTCTTTTCAAAGTTATTGGAAGGATATTGAATTTACTATTAATAATCTGAATGATTTTAGCAGTATTTTATTTTCGTACACACCAGGTTATCTTTCATTCTCTAATTTCACTTAGTATACACAGGTTCCCCTCCATGTTTGGCACAAGCTTCATACATCCTTTTCTTCTGTCGAGCTCAAACTTGTGAAAGCATTAGCCTGGGACTCATGCAACTAGTTAATTGATTTGGATGTGTTTTTGCACCAGTGGGCTAGAATGGGCTTGATTTAACATCATCTGACACTAGAGTCTCAAGGTATGAGTCTTTTTTTTATCTGCGGGCTGCATATGCTTTGCCCTCTACAGATTTTTATCATTACTTACAGTTGTGGGCCTGACTCTCTGTCTACTTTTGACCTTAATTTGTGCACATCAGTCTAGGGAGATTCATCCCCATTTGGTAGGTTTAATTTATTTTAAGAGGTCTCAAGCAACAGAGTCTACATCTTCTATTTTAGCCCAGTGGAATGCAGAATTGCACTCTAACTGCAATTTCTCTTTTTGTGAAAAACATTACCTTCCAGCTGTTAAGTTGATATTTCCTTTGTATTTAAAGGAGTTTGCTTGGAAATGCTGAATGAATTTCTTCAGGACACAAGTCATCATGGCAGTTGTTGGGGGGGTCAGGGGTGGAGCAGCAAGATGGCTGTGCTGATGCTCTGCTTAATGCCACACTACCCGAGTGCTCCCAGTTTTACTAAAGTCTTTTGAAAACTTCAGCTTTATTTTAAAACTTATGAATGAAACTAGTGTTATTTTTAACCAGAGATAATGTGGGGACTTTGGAATGACTTTAGTTGCAGAGTAATGCCGTTTGGTTGATGTCTCAATGGACTGGTTGCTTTTTCTTTTGAGCTTTTGGTCGATATTAGGAGTGCAGAGCATTAAGTAACATAGCTCTTCCCTCCTTCGGCAAGTGACATTAGTAATACTCTCATGGGGAGTCTGTTAAATAAATTCGGCAACCCAAGTCTTTAAGCAGATAGATTTTCGGTCTCTGGCGTTCGGCGTTTAGGATATTAGAAATGCTGCTGGAATTTATGGAGGAGAGAATGGACTTCTCTAGAGCCCATTATGGGGATGTGATCCAAGTGGCATCGAGAGGAGGAGAACAAGGAGAATGGAATAGCATTTATGCTGATATGTCTGATATTGGCTTGCTAAAGGTATACCAATATTACCTAGCGGGGAAGATTGTCTTCATTTTTATTTTTTCCTACCCTGAGGTTATTACACTCAGTAGAGCACTTTTCTTCTGTTTAATTTGCAAGAGTGGCCATGGAATGGTTAAGATGGGAGAAAGGAGACAGAAGATAGAAGACCGCCTCAAGTGCGTGCCTGAGCGAAATTATTTAAATTAATGATGCCTGAAAAAATGGAGCCAGTGTGTTCTTAAAAGAACAAGGAGCATTCTATTTTCCTCAAATAAATATTGAGGGAAAATTTCACTAGGAGTTTGTATACAACATGACTGGTGAGCATTGAAATTTATTTATGCCCACGGGTGAAGATACAGGGTAATTTACCTGTTTGGACTATTGTGGTTCCTTTCTAATGTTTATAAATGCTGAAACAAGGTAGAGATATTGAAGAAAATATTCTCTCCATTTTATAGTCTTTTGACTTGATACTGATTTAAGATAGTTGCTCCTCTGACTGCCTTGATTGGACTCGTAATTTAAAGAGCCGCATGGCACTTTTGGAAACTGCTGTAATTTGTATAGAAAGAAAATCATAGAGTCATTTCACACTTATTAGCATTTTTAATGCACAGCAGTTGGACCTTATTGTCCGAAGAGTATGTTGCCAATGCTTTTAAAGGCATATTTAGACTGTGAACAGTGGGACATTACGCTGGCTCTCCTATGGACCTTCTAAGTGATAGGGAAACTCATACCACATAAAAGATAGACTTTGGTGCAAAATAGGAGCCATTTTCTGTCTGCTGTTTGTCTCCACTGGATTTTTTAACTGTATACTGCTTTAGGTTGGGCTTGATTAATCGGGGCCTTGATTAGGGCCTTAATTCTTAAGCTGTATGTATGGTATATGGGCAAGTGAATATGTGGACCCTTTCAGGGATAAAAATTGAATTATGCAATTCACCTAAACTCTCCAAGAGCCCTTAGCCCAAACTATTTTTTTAGGAATTGCAATTTAGAAGATTTAAGGATCCTATTGCATTAGATCATGCTTCACCGGTTGTTATAAATTATGGTTGTGTTATTTTACCAGTGAAAGTTCTTTGTGGTAACACAGCCAAGCAAAACCGTTTAACCTAAAGAAGAGCTAATAATTTTTTGCTTTTTTGTTTTTGTGTCTGTTTAGGCAGTCATAAAATCCGTATGGACAGGTAGGTCAGAATCTAATAAGCACCTTAATAGATACACTCATCAATGAAATTGTCATTATTTAGCCTGTTAATAGGAAAGGTTGCATGTTTTAAATCACAGACCCAAAATATCTTTTTGGTTTCTATTTGTTGATATCTGACGGTATTTATATCAACTGAATATCAACTGCATGTAATTGTGATATAATAACTGGTCAGGAACTTCTCTCAGTGAACTGACCAGGTTGATATTTTTCATAACAACCAGCTGGTTGTTATGACATTCATGATCCATGCCAATCAAACAATGTTGCTGCCTCATTGGCCAACATTCCATGTGTGGGCAGGTCAAACAGTCTCACAAAAACTGGGCTGGAGAAAAATTACTGGCCCATTATTATAAAAAATAAATGATGGGGAGGGTGTGCATATGAGAATTTAATGCACACCCTCGTTGTGGGATGCTTTGATAAATCCCTCGGGCTTCGCCCTCGGGGTTTTTGTAGACTCCCACAACTTGGGTGTGCATTAAATTTTCATATCACACCCTTTCCCCATCCATTATTCTTTATATCTAACATTTATCTAAATTGTTTTGAATTTGTTTTAGCTTTACTATATTGTAATAGCTTTATAGCTGATCAATAAAACTTTGAACTGAAGTAATCATGGCGAGGTTTCAGGGTAATTCACCAGGAGAATGTTGGAGGGGGTGTGGGGCATCTGCAGTGGACCATGTACATATTTTTTTGTCACACCCTCTTCTGGGGACCTGTTGGGAGGACATTTTCAAAGTTATACATTCTTTATTTGATACCCCTACTCTATTTTCCCGGCATTTAGTTCTTTTGCATATTCCTCCTTGGGATATTCAGACAGATTCTCAGCAATTAAAATTGTTGTTAATTCATGTGGTCTGCGCCAAGAAGATTATATCTAAGTTATGGTTCTCTCCACATCCTTCTTTTGCCCATTGGGCAATGATGGTTGATTCTGTTTACTGTTTTGAGAGATGTTCTTAGCAATATTTGAATCATTTAGTGGCCTCTCAGTTAATCTGGCAGAAATGGGTTTTATATATATTGCAATCTGACTCAACTTTTGTCCCATGAATGGATTTGTTTTTGTTTTTGTGGTGGTATTTCTGTTTACCAACGAATTTGTTCCCCCTCTGGGTTATGGAACATCTGATGTAATTTATTTCTGCTTTGTTCGTTAATTGCCCTGTTTCATCCAGGCTTCTCCCTTGTTAGAGTTAATCTGTGGTTGTTAACTTAATTTTTCAATATTATGTAAATTTCTTGGAATTGTGTTTATTGTATTATTGGGACTATGATATTCTGTTTAGAGGTTTACATGCTGCCTATTAGCTTTTGTAGTATTATCTCTCTTGTTTGCAGAATTTCTAATTACTGTTATTAGCGTTTGCACATTTTTTACTATTTACTAGTTGTTGAACTGGTATATATTCTTCTTTTTAGGGAATGTTTTTTTATTTTGCATATTTGCTGTTTTGGAAGTACGTCATTGTTTAATAAAAATGTTATTATTAAAAACTGGTAAACAGAAAAGGAGTATTGAGCTGTAGCCCATTTCCAGACATGGTCTGAGTGGGATGGGAGGGATGGAAAAGCAAACAGTTCAAGCACTTGAGATTACAAAACAATGATGTTATGTAAAAAACACAATGTGGTAGCAGAATACTACAAAGAACAACAGTGGAAGGCAAGAACGCATATGTACAATAACATTGCAAAGTAATGACTAATGGAGGGCAGCAACTCATATAAATAGCAATATTGCAATATAATATATAGCACTAGAAGAAGAATGCAGACTGAATAAGGTATCACAGCAAATAGGGACAGGAGCAGGCAGGATAGAAGTTGGCCCACAGAAGTGTCTTAAAGGAATGGTAAGAAGGGGCTAATCTAACAGACATAGGGAGAAAGTTCTAGATTGATGGTAGCCTGGCTAAGAAAGTGGCCTAACAATGAATGTAGAGCAATGGGAAATAAAGGAGTGGGAGTCAGAGGAGCAAAGATAATATGTAAAGGGAGTCAAGGGAGAGGCCAAGATGGAAAGGTAGGAGGAGACGGATGTAAACCAGAACTTAGAGAGAAAGGAAACAAAATGGAATAGGTGGTATGAAGATTAGGAGGACAAAGAGGTGATGGTATAGGGAGCAGTGATAAGTAAGGAGGGTATCCATTAGCAAACAGACAAAAAGACTTGAAGATTGGATCCAGTTGGGCTAATGCGGATTTGGGAGCACCACCATAGACCACATCCACAGTCAAACAGCTGGATAATCTCACACTGAACCAGAGCTGGAATGCAGGATTTAGTCTTGTGGAGAGCACCAAGACTGGGGCTTATTTTTTTTGATGATGGCATGAACCTGGACCTAGAAGTTAAGATGACTGTCTAGCCACAAACTATGGTATTTAAAACAAAGGACTAACACAAGGGGAGGTGCCATCAATGGTTTTAAAGGCAGGAGCCAGGATAAGCCTTCTGAGATACTGGCGGTATCAAATAGCAAGGTGACTCTTTTTTGACATTTAGAGAGAGTTAATCAGCATAGTAATAGTGCTGGATGAAGTCAAAGTTGTGCTGTAGGGACTCTTTTACAATTACTCTGTTTACAGTATTTTATAATTACTAGTTCTTGCATTTAGCAAGTTTCCTCTCTAGCTCATAACTTTACCATATGTTCCATGACTCATAAACCTAGTCATTAATCTCTGCTGTGATACATTATGAACTGCTTTTTGAATTTTTAAGTAAGTTGCATACATGGTCAAACATTCCTTTTATCTTTCATTTTTTTCTTTCTTTATCTTTACTTAATTTTCATTTCTCTCCTTTTTACTCTTCTTCCCAAGTACAGAAGGTATCTTCTCAACAACCAAATACTTACTGTTATGCAGTACATATACTGTATGGTGTCAGAGTTTAACTTGTGACATGCACTACACAAGAAAATATTTAATCTCATAAGCATCAAACAGCCAAGTAGAATTATCCTGACGTGTTAAAGTAGTGGCTCTCCTTGCTTTGCTAGTAGGGGTCTCTGTTGTACTTGACAGTTAGTAGAGTTGGTTTTCCCAAGGCTGACAGATGATCCTGTACAAATATATGCATATTTTATTCTGCAGTTTAAAATGTGTGTCTCAGAGCATGGTAGTGACTAATGACAAAAAAGGGATGAGAACAGAGCAGTAATGTAATACTTATTAATGCCATCATCCTTATCCAACAAAAGCTAAAGCCTACAGTGTGTTGACTTTGACTCTCTTCAAATGATATCAGTGTTTATTCTTCTTCCACTGTTCTTAGCATAACTCCCATACCCCTGATTGTTCTGGCACGAAGTAATTGTGTAACTCTTTGTTTATGCAGAAGCTAAGTCACAAAAATTAGACAATTCTGGTTATTAGTATTTCTCTTTCATGGTACCACCTCTGAATTAACTCCGTTAGTATGAACATAGAATTTCAAATACTCTTTCAGTGGTGAAAATGGAAACTTGTCATTGGGGGATCCCACCACCTTTTGGAACATTACATAGTGGAGAGGTTGTCATGGTTCCCTAGGTAATATTGTACTTTTCTGTTTATGTAGTGTAACTGTGAACTTTGCTGGTATATTTTTAAGAAGCAGCAATCATTCCCACTTTTGCACTGAAACTGGGTTAGATTTTTAATTCTGCTCCCTGAACTGAGTTCCTGTGCATTTCTTCCATTTGCAATATGGGTCATGACCCAAAGAATTGCCACTAATGCCACTGTTCTACTCCTGAACATGTAAATGACATTATACAGATAGGCAAATTCAAATCATGCATTTCATTGGAGAAACACATTTCCTATAGGGGCGCATCACTGAAACTGACAATACAAAGTATGATTTCTCTTTTTTTTTTAAACTCAGCTTTACTGGTGTACAAGACAGCAAACTATGACATACAGGAATAGAACATTAACCAGACAGCAATGACAACATCATATAGGTAAAGTCCTTTTTATAGTAATCAGTCCTTATATTTTCACAGAATTATGTTTTCTTCAAGGTGATGCTGGAATTACATAAGAACATACAAAACTGCCAGCAGATACAGGCCAAATGGTCAGTTGCATCTGCTCGATTGTGCAGCAGAGAGGTTAGACTCCTGCTGCTCCCCCCAACCCTTGCCCGCCTCTCTTCCCCCTCATCTTCTCTCTGACTGGTATCTTGCCTTTAACCCTATCCCATCCCCTTTTAAAGCTCTCCACTATTTAAGAGATAACACTTCTTCAGGGAGTGTGTTTCATCCCTCTACCACCCTCTCCATGAAGTAATTCTTCCTTGCCTCCCTCCTGACTCTACCGCCACCAACTTCAGGCTGTGCCCCCCTAGTAATCCTCCCTTTAATCAAAACATGCCCTCCATACTAACCCGGCTGATGCCCTTTAAGGACTTGAAGGTTTCGATCATATCACCTCTTTCCCATCTCTCCTCCAATGAGTACATATTGAGGTCCCTCAACCTATCCTCATAAGACTTCCACTCCATAGCTCTGATCATTTTAGTCACCCTCCACTGTACCTCCTCCAGTAACCTGATGTCCTTCTTTAAGTATGTGTTCCAAAACTATACACAGTACTCCAAGTGAGGTCTCACCAGTGACCTGTACAGTGGCAAAATGACTTCCTCCCTCCTAGAGGTGATTCCTGTAGCAATGCACCCCAGCATTCTATTGGCTTTTGCCTCTGCTTTCCTACATTGAGACAAGTGGTTCATATTCTTTGTGACCATTACCTCCAAATCCTTTTCCTCCTCAGAGACAGACAGCTGAACCCCTCCCAGATGATAACTGTACTCAAGATTCCTCGCTCCGAGAAGTACATGACCTTGCACTTCTTAGCATTGAAACCCAGATGCCAAGTGTCTGGTCACTGCTCAAGCCTTCCCACATCTTCTCGGAGGACTTTTCCTCCCTCTACCCCATCAACAAATGCCCCTATCTTGGTGTCATCCACAAATAGACTGATTCTGCTCTTAACTCCAAGTGCTATATCAGCTATGAAGATATTAAACAGCCCCAGTACTGAACCCTTGGGACCCCACTGGTGACTGCCCTATGAACTGAGAATCCCCCCAACAACCACCCTCTGATGTCTGTCCCCCTACCAGTTACCAACCCACTTAACCAGTTTCTCCCCTGCTCCCAGGTTCCTCAATTTACTAGTTAATCTGGCATGTGGTACCAAGTCAAAGGCCTAGCTGAAATCCAGATACAGGACATATATAGCCCAACCAGTGTCTAGGTCTTTTGTCACCCAGTCAAAAAAGTGAACCATGTTTGTCTGACATGCTCTCCCAAAGATGAACCCATGCTTTTTGTCATCCATAAGACTGTTCAACCTCAAGAAGGTCACCAACCTTTCCTTTAGGATTGTTTCCATGAGCTTACCCACAATGGATGTAAGACTGACTGGTCTATAGTTAACACGCTTAGCCTTGGTGACCGCTCTTCTGCAGGGGTACCACATGTGCCATCCACCAGTCCTGAGGCATGCACCCCATCTGCAGGGAGGTATTGAACAAGTCTGCCAGTGGTACCACAAGGACCTCAGCCAACTCCGTCAGAACTCTAGGGTGCAGCCCATCCAGCCCTGGAGCCTTGTCTGTGTTCAGTGACTTAAGGCCCTCAAGCACTCTGCTCACAGGGATCTCCCCATCTGTTATCCTATCTCCTCTAAAGTCAGTGTTGCCTGTATTGACCCATCTCTCTCCCTGGTAAAAACTGAGCAGAAGTACTCATTGAGCACTTCTGCCTGTTCAACCCCCTTCTCTACCCAACCTCCATCCTTCTTTACCCTAGTGATTTGTTCCTTGCAGTTCCTCTTCTCCCTTATGTACTTGAAGAAGGCCTTGTCCCCCTCCTCAATCCCCTCTACTAGCATTAGCTCCTTTGAAGCCTTGGCAGCCCTAACAGCTCTGCTCACCTTCCTGGTTTTCCTTGTGTACTCCTCTTTATCCTCCTCTCAGTGTAATATAAATAGTAAAAGACACTTAGGCACATACTACATGAAAACTGTGGTTTCAGGAAGGAAGGCAGTCCTCAGGTGATGGAGATGTTGGTGGGAAGCATGGGTGGTTAAACTGAATGGCTGGTTACAACAAAGTAGTGCTGGTGGTTTCCTTACTGATTCTATACGCAGCAAAGCAGAAAGAATGTGAAGCGCAGCATTCATTTTAAGATGCTGAAATCTGGGTCAGCCTGCTGGCGCTGTGGTAGCACTACTGCTTGCAATACCAGTGACCCAGGTCTTGCTGCTTTACCACCACCTGTGTGACCATGGGTGGTGGTGGTGCAATGGTGCTGCAGAGTGATCAGGAGGGGAGGATGCTAGCCAGAATCTGGAGCATTGGTATGTCTCTATGTGACCTACCTCCTTGGATCTCCTCGAGTGCTGGTGCCTTCAGGGACAGAGACCAGAAAACCAGGAACAATCACCCCATATTGGCCACTGGCAGAAGGGACCCAGGTGCCCCAGACTTCATAACCAGGCTCCATGAGGGACACACTGGGCTGCCCAACACACTAAGGGAGTGTGGAGGGGTGACCTGGGGTCCCCTCCATTCCCACCTGGGGGGGGTACAACCCAGGCAGGATAGGGGCATATC
This sequence comes from Neoceratodus forsteri, assembly GCA_016271365.2. Classification (NCBI taxonomy): domain Eukaryota; kingdom Metazoa; phylum Chordata; order Ceratodontiformes; family Ceratodontidae; genus Neoceratodus; species Neoceratodus forsteri. The sequence goes on along the minus strand of CM028132.1, from coordinate 970,168,480 downwards.
CACAGGAGCTCCTGAGCATTACCTGTGGGTGAAGCTAGGGGATACCCAGCCTAGGGATCTCTGAAAAGTGGAGACTGATGCTGTGAGAAGGGGACATAGAAAGAGAAAATAAAAAAAATTTAAAAAGATGCTGAAATCTTAGAGATTCTGTGCAGTGACATGCAATTTCCATGAGGCACAAGAATTCAAAATCCACAAACCAAGCAGGAGTCCGTGATTTTTACCAGTGCTACCAGTAAAAATGGAAAACCAGGGTCCCTGACCCTCAGCTTTTACGTGTCCACTGATGGTGGGGTGCATGTCAGCCAGTTCAGCATTACCCCCTTCATAGCCATTATGCACAAGGCATGAAGGAGCATCTGCTGAGGCCTGTAGGTTAATTGTAGCACATTTTCATTGGAAAATGCAAGATCCTGCAACAGCAAATGAAAGAAACAGAAAGTTATTATACTCTTACTCTGCTGCTAAAACCTCTCAAGGGAACAGCACATATTTCATAAGTACTGAAATTCAACCACATAAATTATTGTTCACAGGCATCCGGAACATGCTGTAGGTGGTCTAAAATTGCTCCTGAAGACTTTTGTTACCTCAAGTAGGGATTTGAATATTATCAAATGTAAACTGCACTTCTGATTCTTCTTTGGAAGAAAATAGTTTACAAGGGAAAGTTTTTTTTTTTATTGGGTAAATGCTATTTTTGTTTTTATAATTGGTTGCACAAACATTTTTTTTTTGCAATATTGTTTTACTTAAAACAGTTCTTTAAAAGGAAAGGTAAGTGCCTGTTCCTTTGCAAGCTGTATGCATACACAAAAAGGCTGGGAAGGTCTGCTCCCAGCAGGACTTCTTTATTCCCGGAGACACTTATGGCACCTTGGTTTGGCTGGGATATTTTTTTTTTTTTTTTGGTACAGACTGCTACTATTGATATGTAGCCTATCATTAAGCATTTTTGATGTTCTACACAGTCGATGTCCAATGTCCCACTGCGGTGACTGTCAGCCACCAGAATGTCAGGCGATGGTTGCAGGAGGGATCCAGTTGACACCCATAAGGGTCATATATGGGAAAATATACTCCTCCACCCTACTTTGGATAGGTACTGCTTCTTAGAATCCATATGTATTAACTACCTTCTCCATTGACAATGTGGAGTGATACAGAAAGGAGAAATTCCTTCATACTTACCATAATTTCCTTCTCTGTTAATACCAGTGTTGTGAATTGGGCCTCATCCTGGAGCTGTCTGCTCCTGTAGAGAATATTTCCAATATATAGTTAAGCTTGTGTGCATTATTTTTAAACTGAGGATTCATCAACTCTTTTTGGACATCTAGGGCCTCTGTATACACACTATGCAGGTGCTTCAGTAGCACTTTCTTCTGAGCTTTAAAATATTTTGGGAGAAATCCATTCCTGCCTTGTGTTTTGGCAGGTGGTGACAAATTAGGGCTCAGTCCACAAACAAATTCCTTTTTTTTTCACTTGTATGGAGGGGCAGGAAAAGCCACAGACTGACCCCTCTATGCACGATGCACACATGAGAGGCACTCAGAGGCAGCTACATTGAACAATATGTGCCCTTCCCCTACTTTAACTTACCCATGTGTCTAAATGGGCTGCCACATATGGGGTGGACATGAGGACTCTGTAGCCCAGATATGAACTTGTAAATTGCACCTGAGTCATTTCTGTGTATCAAGCCATAATAGCAAACCAGTTTTTTCCATTGTAGGAGAGGAGTACAATTCCATTTTTTGAGTTTCAGAGTGACTTGATAGGGCAATGGTGGTGACAAACTCATCAATCTATGTTTCACTAAATGAAGCCTGAGATTCAAAAAGGGTAGTAAAATATGATTTAAACTGGTGACTTATGCTAACAGGGCCACATGTTATCATTTCAGCCTGATTGTACTCTTTATCAATATGCCTACTGTGGTCTAAGATGGCATGACAAAGGATAACTGTCGTTTTTACCTGATTTACAGTTCAGTGTGCTTATGCAGCTTAGTGTGGTGTTGTGCTTATGCAACTTGCTGAATAAATGTTGTTGTGGTTGTTCACCTCTCTATGCCTCAGGAATACCACCCTGTAGGGAAGTCAAAGGCAGGAAATCTGGAGGAGGGTTCCCCCCCCAGAGGTGCAATGGGAAGGATTCCCTTAGGCTAAAGGTAGCTTAGGAAAAGCCCCCAAAAAGAGAGGTTAGCCACTGGGAGAGGAGAGGAGGGGAGGATGGTGGGGCAAAGGAAAACGCTTCTGAATGAAGCAGGAAGGCATGATTTAAATAGGTCAGGCAGTGGGGCATTGCTTTTGCTTCGGCCATTGAACTACAGGCTTACAGCCTTTCAATTCAATGTGCTTGCACAACTTAATGGGGTGTTGTGCTTATGCAACTTGCTAAATAAACTGTGTTGTAGCCGTTCACCTCTCTGTGCCTTGGGAATACCACCCTGTAGGGATGCTGAAGGCAGGAACCCTGGAGAAAGGTTCCACCCCTATTGGTGCCACAGGAAGCCACAGGAAGGATTCCCTTAGGCTAAAGGTAGCTTAGGAAAAGCCCCCAAAAGAGTATATATCAGATTTAATGAGTTGGTATTGAGAATGGAATATATACATGGCCATCAGAGATGAGGGTAGTGGTCAGAGATAACTGAAATGAGTAACAGTTTGAACATAGGTTTAATGAATTATAATGAGAGGGCATGACTTCCCAAGGAGTGGGGGAATGGCAAAGGAGGGCCACCATCCATCTCCATCCAACAGTGGAAACCTACCTAAGGAAACTTGGGAATATACTATGAACAACTGAATACACACAGTGTTATGACCTTTGGTTCTGAGGAGAGGAAAAAACCCTTTCAAGAGGAGGAAGCCTCTGGGGATGTGAGGCCAAGATTGCCTTCCCACGAGGCTAGGGTTGTTCCATTTAGTGACGGCTCTGCTGCTGCAGTTTAGAAACCCAATCTGAGGAGGAAAATATTACAATTTGGAGGAAAGCTTTCATGATCCCTCTAATAGGAATGCCATGAAGGGTTGCCAGAGACCTCTGCACCAACAGAAGCTCTGAAGGTTGAGCGGGACCCCCAAGGAGGGAAGAGGAGAGCCACGACCACTAAGGCACTTAGCTGGCCTACCGACTAAAACAGACCAGGTGAACCAGAGGCAGTCATGGGGAGAATAGCATAGAGGGCACTGCTGAATCTGATTCCACCAGCTAAATGAGTGCTCTTGGGCTTGAGGGCCCCATCCCTCATAGCTGAAGTCTTAACTTCTACATCGATAGATGTCATTGATGGAAGAAATGACTAAAGCTCCACTTGGAGAGAGGACATTCCCACTGTGGGCCATATGATAAAGACCCCTGCCCTGAGGTTCTCATGCTCAAGATGCAGACTTTGGTGAAGAGCGAGTCCATCAGCTGCAGGGAAGCCCTGAATCATAGAAAGTAATGATGATGGTTGGAAAGCCTCCAATTTATAAAGGTTTAGTAAATTGGGATTGATGAGGTTCAGCAGTGATTGCTATGACTGCAGCATAAACAGAGAATTGATATGGGTGGCATGAATGCCTTAAATGCTGTTAAGATGGAGTTAAGTTATTCGAGTAAGGAGCATTTGCATCTTTTTTTCTTTTCGGACTGAGTTTCAGTTCTGGTTAAGTTGAAGAGTTGTATCCTCTGAATCTTTGCTGGTAAGTGTAGGAAGGCTGATTCTGGAAAGTGAAGTAGAATCCAATACGGATGAATGTCCATAGGAAGGAAGATGGGCGGTTTGAATGATGTCCAGTATTTCTTTGTGATAGTCAATAGTAAGGTCTCAAAGGCATACATGTGATGAGATATATTTGAACAGTGGAGGAGCATGAGCCTTACAACTGGAATGCTGGAGCTCAGTAATGGAATATGGGTGATGATATAAAGGGATTCCTTGACAGATCTTCAGAATGGTGAGGAAGGAAAGAATAACAAGGACCTTTAATTTGACCAAGGAGTTTGTAAAGTTGGTAAGGTTTTCTGAGATTGGTTCAAGATGACAATGGTAGACATTCAGAATACATAAACTAGAGAAACTGGAAGAAGTTATGAAATTCTGGATGTCTGATTATAGTCAATGGGTTCAAGTTCAATAATTTCATTACTTATCACTATGAAGAATCTTCTAATCTGATCAATGAAGCAGTAATTATCTGTTGTCAAAATGGTATAACTGAATGGACAGGACGATGTAGACTTGTCTTCTGAGTCTTTGATGATGTAGGAGGGTTGATCCTTGAATCTGACTGAGAATTCCAAGTTGGAGGAAAGTCCAGGTAATGGAAGATAGGTTAGACTTAAATTATGTCCAGTATTTTGGTTGTGGTATATAGTATTAAGGTAAGGAGCATTAAAGATCTGCATCAACATGGTATTGGTGATTGAACAGTATAAATGAATAGAATGGCTAATGGAAGTGGTGGAACTTGCTTGGATGAATATTATTGGCTAGAATGGATACGAGTATGCATATGAAATAACTATTGGAATTGATGAATCTTTAAGCGGCTTTTCATATGCTTACTGAACCCAGAGGCAGCTGCTCTTGAATGTTTATTTATTTTATTTATTTAGTTTTTGTTAACCAGGTTAGTGCACCAGACAAGTTCTGCCTATTTTCAGGTATGACCTGGAGAGGGGGATACAGATGAATGCCAACTGACCTTGAACCAGATTAAGCTGTTGGTGGCATTTTTAGTAAATTAACTGCTGAGTACAGAACACAGATTGTGGCTTGCAGATCACATTGCAGGGTAGAAATGAGCAGTTAAAATGCCAAGATACATTATGCTGAGAGAACTTCTCTCTTTGCAACTCAGGAGCCAGAAGCAGTAGTCTCCCTTGGAAAGTTTGACCTTTTGGTGGATAACTTTGCCATTGGTGCTGGCTGGATGAATATGGTAAAATAATTTTTGGTCAACTTCGTTTTGCCTGCTGCTAAAAACAACTAGTGGCCCTGGCAATGTATAGGTATATTGTCACTGCTGATCTGCATACCTTTTTACATCATACATTTATTGAGCACAAGAGTAAAGATGGCACCAGAGAAAGAAGTCTAAGAGAAGGGTAGTGACCCACATTAGAACCAGAACCAGAAAACAGGACCAAAAGATACTGTGCTAAAAAATATTCAAAAAGACTGTATTGGGAATCCTGTCAAAGAATCAAGACATATAAGATGCCACCCTGTCCAAGCCCCCGAGTGGGAACCATGGACTGCACAGGAAACGAGGAATAGGTTGAAAACGACTGGAGCAAAAAAAGCTAGAAAATCACCAGATACTGAACTTTGCTCCCTGTATATCAGGTTTTTGGGGACTCTATGAGTATCCACAGCTAATTGTACTTGTTCTTTTATTAACCTTTAGCAAAACACTGTGAAGTCTGATAAACATTGTTACACTGATCTCCAGAGACTTTTTAGCATTTATAGTATTTTAGTACATTTTAATACTTTTGACACTTTTGCATCTGTGTTTATCTAGTCTACAGTTTTTTTTTTTTTATTTCTTTTTACCTCCTTTCTTGACCACCTGGTCTGCTCCCCCCTGACAATGCATCCTGTCTTGTAGATTCCAGCTGCCGTTCACCTCTGCCGTGATCTGCCCAGCACCTTTTACTCCTGCTGTTTTACCCCCTGCAGCAGGGCTGCAAGGAGCCCCCAACTCCCCACAGAACACAGATCCAGTTGTATGCCAGGCAACTGTGGTGGAACTCACGGACAGCCATCAAGCCGCTTGACACAGGCACGAACCCCTTTTTTCATTCATGCTTTTTCATCCAGAGCCAAGGACTTGCAGTGGTGATGCTGCTGGAGGGGAGCATGCACGTGTCCACACGTGCTTCCTCCAGACATCTTCCCCCAGTTCCTCCCCTATGTACAGTGGAATAAGTTGTTCCCCAGCCTCTACCAGGAGGCAATCCTGCACTGACTGTCATGGACCACCCCTCCCTGGAGAAAGAGAGCAGTCCATCAAATGCTCAATCCTTCTCTTCCCCTGCCAACCCCTGGTGACCGTGGTCCTTCCTGAACACCATTCATCTGCATGGTGCAAGGTGCAGCATCCAGTGCCTCAGCCCTCAGCACCACTGTGCTGACCAGTCTACAGTATTTTGATTGTAAATTGGGGGGTTATCCTTTACTTCTTTCTCTGCTTGCTTATAATATCTCTGTGGATAACGCTAATACCCTGTAAATATAGCATATACAGATGGTCTTAACTAGAAGTGGGAAAAACTGCACAATGGGAGAAGATATTAATAAGGAAAACAGGCTAAATAAATCTAGAGGGTCTTCAAAAATTTAAACTAAAGATGGAGGTGATAAACATGAAGAACATATTAATAAGGTAGAGTTACAACAATTGAAACTTAGTGAGCTATGTAAAGAGGGTGCTAGCAAGCTTCCATCTATGACCTTTCTACTCCATGTGCCCCCCCAGACCATTTACAACTAGATTCAAATTTGAATGGGAATGGGCTCAAAATGAATGAGACCAATTTAGGTGAACAAAAAATTAAAAAAAATAATAAAAAAACTAAATACTTCAATTCCCCCATTGCAAATGGAGAGAATTTCACTTGAAACTTACAGATGGGCCCATTTGAGTCTTTTGATCCCTTTCTAGCCACTTATCCTTCTTTTTATAATTTGAATGATAGAAACTCATCTGAATCTTATGAGCCTTATACAGTAGCAGTGACAGTAAAGATGACTATCCTCTAGAAAATTTATCCTTGAGTAACCAATAATGTAGTTCCTTTGGAGCCAGAGCTAGATCAAAATCCCCAAATTTAGCTAAAAGCTTGAGACCCTCACAAATTTCACCAAACAGCAAAGAGAAATCCTTGAAAATGAATCTAACTATAAAAGAAACTGATTTGAAAGCTATAACACAAAATCTAAGCACAATTATTGTGGGCTTAACAAAACAGAGAAATCTCAAGGAGAAATTAACAAGCAAACCTCCAGGCAAGAATGAGGTAATTGAACATATAAATGAAACCTCTCAGACCAACTTTATTGATGCCTCTATATTTGTATATCATTCGAATTATAACTATAATAAGGATATTTTTTTTTCCCACAGGGAATGGTGAGTTCACTTCCTATACCACTGTATCCATGCAAATGCTATAGATTATTACAAATCTGCAATTTGCAAACATAGTTATCTTGGTAAATCTAGCTGTAATTAAAGATGGGATTTCAAATTTAAGATCAGACCTATTTCATAACAGGGTTATTCTAAACAAAATATTCAAATATAATAATCCTGTATATAAGTAATCCATAATAGATGTACCTGAGGAGGAAGAAGTAGCCAGAGAAAATAAGACAATACAAACTAATTTGCCTCCCCCTTTTGATAAAAATAAAATTTGTGAATGCTACACAAACTCCCAGCATAGGGGAAAAAGGTCACAATCAGATTATAAGAAAAAAGAATAAACAGACACATTCTAACACACATCCCCTACTTTAAAGAAAAGTGGGATAAATATGGAATCAAATACTGATAATTGGCTACAAGCACACAAAAATAATGTACAAAATGAGGCAAATTCAATCATAAACCTTGTCACTCCGCAAAAAAACTGAGATCCCCTAAACCAAACTGTGAATTTCCTGCTAGTGGAGGAAGTACCTATGAAGAATGTGATTAAAGGGAAACATATGTCTAATAAGGTTAAAACTGTCTACAAAAAAACAATCCGATTCCAGTATGAGAATTTTGAAAGAAATAGATGAAGAAGGCAGAGAAGGATTAGAGAGAATGATTCTGACCAGGGGAGAGGTCGAGACCACCATGATGTCACCTCTTAACAAAATATCTACAGTTAAAACTAGAAGTAGAAAAATTAGAGATGAGTTAGTGGAATCTAGTAAGAATATTAATCTTGAGGGTAAAGAAACAGAATACTTGATAGAAATTCATGGAATACCCAAATTACAAGCAGAAAGTAATGAAAATCTTAAGAAGTGGATGGTACATCTTCTACACCTTCCAGAAGAGGATAGTGAGAAAATGTATACCGCCAAACTCCCTAATAAACTTTTCCATGACTGTGTGCTCCTTCACATATAGTCAGGGACTTTAACCAAGTCCATATTGGAAAAGGAAAGTATTTTGAGACTGAGAGATATTACTTTTACTCTCTCCCAAGTGGTTCCTGTACACCAACATTTTACAAACTCAAAAGAGATTAGTGGAAAGAAACTGCCAACCACTAGAAACAGTGAAGAGACTGACATGAAAGCAAGAGAGGAACGTGGGACAAAAGGGAAATAGACAATATTATTAGGAGAATTAAAAACTGAGTCTAAACAACAAGATGTTTGGAATTGCAGAACTGTTACTATTTGTGGATGGGAGACATCTAAATATGACACCATAGGAGCTATTAAAAATGAAATTTCATCCTTTCTTACTATAATAACACAAATTAGTATTTCTAAAAACTCTATAGATGTCATTAAGACATACAGACACATTAACACTACATCACAAATTGACATTTCTTTCAAACGCCCATTGACTGCCCAAGTCCTATTAAAAAATACAAATATATTAGATGCCTTAGGCATTTATATAACATCTTCACAGGACTGGATGAGAGGAGACCAGAATAGGGATTTACTTAAAGGAAACCAACAAGAAACAGGAGAAAGAAATAAACCTCAGGACACAGAACACTGGGAAAGATGTTTTCCCATAACAAATTTGAAATGTTGGGTGAGGAAGAGACAGGATGACAAAAAGAGCTAATGTGCATGAGAATCTATGGCAACTTCAGCAAAATAATAGGGAAGTTGTGATTCTACCCTGGAATATTGATGGAAAACACTTAAAACTAGCTGACTCAGAAGTCAAACATTTTCTGGAGACATTTGATATAATATATCTCCAGAAGACATGGTGTACAATAGAGCATGCTCCAGAGATCCCCAGTTATATTAGTATATAAAAACCTGCTACTACAGGGAAAACAATTTGAAGATACACAGGAGGTATTTTAACTTACATCAAGACTGCCTTGAATTATAAAGCAAGTAAACAATACAATACCTCCAACAATATTTTAATGCTACTACTGGAGGACATTAAAAATAATTTAAAGCTGTAATAGCTAACATATACCTCCCCCCGGTAAAAGGAAATCAGGACAATACAATCACACAACTTAGTCTGACTCTGGAAAATCAAATGGAGACTGAGCCAGACTGAGTTCTAATACTTTTGGGAGACTTCAACACCAGGATCCCTTACAATTCATTAAATACCGAACTAATTTCCTATCTCCTGGAAATAAATCCCAGGATGATCAAAGCTAGAGGCTTTCTGGATCAAAAAAGCAATTCCAGAGGGAAAGAACTTTCTCAAATACTGGCAGAAGCAGTATGATTTTACTCAGTGGATACCTGCCAGGGGACCTTATTGATAATTTGGCTTACTTGGGTCCTAAGGGCTCCTCGACAATTGATCTTACATGGTCTAACTTAGAAGCAGTCAATTTAATATATTGTATGACCTTGAATGTATAAAGAGATCAGAATCAGCACATAACCCACTCCTGTTAAAATTACTTTTCAAACATTCAGTAAAGGTTAAAACTGTAACCCACATTAAGGAAGGATTAGAGATCATTAACCAAAAATGGATAAAATGGGGTAGTAACAACATTAAGTTGTTTGATGACTTACTACATGTAGGATTGATAAATGATCTATGTACACCTACAATAGAAACCATAGACATGATCAGATATTTCCAGATATTTTGACAAATTTCTCAAGAGTTTCTCTCTGCTGCCTCTACTGTGGAAATGCAGAAAGCAGTGAATTTCTCTAGTAACATCACAGAAATTTCAGGAAATATCTGACCATGTATTTGGCTGTGACTGTATTATTAAGGAAACAGATTTCTAAAATGCCTTGACCTACTGATCAAATATGTATAATCTGATAAAACCTTATTGTACAATTAATAGTAGTGGTACCACCAACAAACAAGGAAAGTCATGGTTTAACTCAAGGTGTAGGAAAGCAAAGCAAGAGTTAAACAAATAAATTAGGCAATACATGGTACTCAAAAACAAAAAACAAAAATAAAATTCACAAACTGCTTATTAACATAAATAGAGAAAGGAAAAAATACAAAGCAATTCTGGATCAAGAACATCAACTTTATGCTAAAGAACTTTGGGAAAAACTTAGGAAAATCGTAATCAAAAAAGACAGCAAACAACTTTGGAAGCTGATTAGCAAGGGATACAATAAATACTCAACCAAGGTTGAAGCACATATGTGGGTTACATATTTCTCCAGATTATATTTTTTTCCCTGAGGAAGAAATAACATCACTAGCCAACAATTTTGATTCAAGACAGTTTATTTATCCATTACCTATATTCATAACCCAAGAAGAAATAGTCTCAGCAATGACACAACTCAAAGCTAATAAAGTGATGGGACCAGATAAAATAATCATCGATATCTATAAATATTTTAGTGATTGGTGGACTCCTGTACTTGAGAAAATATTTAATACCTTTGTACAGGGACACAATTTTTCAACTAGTTGGCAAGGTAGTATTATCTTTCCCATTTACAAAAAAGAAAATCCAAATGATCCCAGAATGTATAGACCAATTAGTTTGATCAATACATCTCAAAAAATGTTCACTAAAATAATATTATATCCTGGTTAGAAGAAAAGTCTATTATTAGTGAAACACAATATGGCTTCAGATAGGCTAGATCTACCATTCAACACAGTTATGTCTTAAATGTTCTCATCTGGAAATCTGTGAAAATTAAAGGTGGCAAACTATATTGCTGCTTTGTCAGTTTTTCATTGGCTTTCGAGAGCATAAGTAGAGCCATACTTTGGAGTAAGTCAAAGAATTTAGGCATCCAGCTGGAGCTCCTTAATATTCTAATCAGATTACATGATCACACATGGGCTAAAGTCCATTATAACCAGAATGGATACACTACCATGGCATTTTGAACTAACCTTGGGGTTTGACAAGGTTGTTTATTAGCCCCTACCCTTCTCAATGTCTGTATTAATAAGATCTTTATAAGATTACATAACCATACATTACATGCTCCCAGAATTCTGGACACTAGCACAGATTGTTTAGCTTATGCAGACAATCTGGTTCCAACATTGACATTCGCTCTGGGACTTCAAAGGGAATTGGAAACCTTTATCAAACTTTGTGCCGAATGTAAGTTAAATATTAATATGGCTAAAACTAAAATATTAATATTTGGAACCCAAAATAATAAGTCCCCAAATTTCTGGATTAATAGTGAGAAGGTGGACAAAGTGAAGTCCTATGACTACCTAGGGTAAGATTCACGTAACACCATTTTTGGAAGGAACATTTCAAACTTATCCAGGAAAAAATGAACATGGCAGCAAATGCATTTAGAGGATTTAATGCAAACATGGGACGGTCATGTAGCACAGTTAAAGGCATTTTAAATGCCCTGAATGCAAAAGTCAAGGCATGTGCATTATATGCAGCAGAAATATGGGGAGCATCTGATTTAAGTAAACTGGAGATTGTCTTTAATAAAATCAACTGGCAAATTCTTATGGTTCCACAGTCTGTTCCATCTGCTATTCTTAATTTAGAATTAGGCCAACATTCTTTTTCCTCTATGGTAGCTGAAAGACAAACTCTCTCAGTCTTAAAATTATTTTTATTGCAAGATGAATGATTGCCAAGAAAATGCCTCGAAGAAGAGATAAAATACTCCTCTATGGGTTATGATTCTTCCACCTTTAGAATAATCAGACATTTCCTTTCCCATATGGCTTAGGGTATACCCTGTGGGATATATATCTCAGTCCTTGGAAGGATATAGTTCTTATAGTTAAAACTAGACAGAGATATTGGTAAAACAAATATGCTCAAAAGGCTGAGAAGACTCAAGCTATTTAGATGATACAGACAATTAAAGGATATACACAGGCTGGAACCTTATTTATTAAAAATGTCCAATCCTAGAGCTAGAAGGATACTTACTAAATTCAGGATATAAATTTATACATCCAGTTATGTACATTTCAGACAGAAGAGGCCTAAGGTCTCCTCTCTATTCTGCAGATGTGGGAGATTATTAGAAGATGACCTCAAACATGTATTATTAATTTGCCCACTTTATGGCCCATAACAGTCCAAGGGGATTGGTGACATCATGGTTGGTCTCGACCTCTCTCCAGATAAAATGATAAATTGCCAGTTAAATTCTGACAGTATATTTATCTTAGACAGATTAATTCACTTTTTAGAATCAACTCACTTATAAGAAGTATATTTGCACATTTTCAGGTAATTTTCAAGTTAATATGTTTATATTTTATGTCAGATGTGTATCTATAATGATTTCAAATTTTAAACAACATATTTATGTACATTTAATAGATGTATGTTATCTCGATCTGATAATTTTGTATTGTTGTGTATTGTCATTGGACTGTATTAATTGTAATGGCTTTTGCCTATCAATAAAACTTTGAACTTGCTTGCTGAATCCAAAAGAAGAGATGAAGTCATGAAGTGTTAGAATGTCTGTAGGCCAAGGAATGATAATTCCAGGTTGTGTAAGGATAGTGGGATAGCTGTACATTGCAGAGGCATAATGCTTATTTACCAAGCATTAGATGGAAAGACAGTCTATGAGACACATTGGATGATTATTTAAAGTGAGCTTGAATGGAATGATGAGGTTGTTCCAATGAGTTAACACTATTGATTGGATATGGAGGTGGATTTTGAAATTGATGGGTGGGTGGGTGCCTATGGATAGGCTATGGAGGGCTTTCGAAAAAGCTGAAAATTATAGAGCTGTTCAAGTGTCTCAGGATGAACTTAAATATGCATTTCTAGTTCCAAGGATCAGGTTCGAAGAGGACTTTGTCAAGGTTGATCTTGAGGAGACTATTAGGATGAAGAGCCTTGCATGAGTCTGACCTTAATAATCTTTCCCAGGGAAGTATGCTGAGGAGGTCAGTGAAAAGAAGGTCCTATTCCTGGAGGATAGCAAAGCATAAGTTAGTAGTGATTGATGGCAGGTAATGATGCTTCCATGCTGTCTAATGACTATGAAACTTTTTAGGTAAAGGAATGTTTTCTATATCAGGAGAATCTTGTAGGCAGGAAATGGATGGGCTTTGGAAATCCATGAAGGAATAATAGTGCCTTAGCCTCCTACCTTAAATGCCACAATTTCAAGTATGCATCGAACTAGTTAAACCACATGTTATTGCACTCAGAGATACCTGGATCTCCCCTAAAGTGAGTGATAATTCCATTGCTCTTGATGGATACTCCTCGTTCCAGCAAGACTGGCTCTCCAAGCATGGAGGAGGTTGCCTGATCTACATCAAAAGTGGTATTAGTGGCCAAATACTACCAACTGAACACCTAACCAGGGATGCCCAAATCCGAAGCATCAAACTTTCTGTCGGAAAGCAGAACAAGGAATTACTGCCCTCTACCATCTACATACCACCCAGCACATGCAACATGGGGGTACAGCAGGTACTCACCAACCTGGAGTGGTTTGATAAAACTGGGAGCATATTATTGTTCACTGACCTACGCATCCAGTATAGTGTTATGCTTGTGCAACTGTGTTAGTTTGGTTTTGTCTGTTAGCACTCTCTGTTCCAGGTGCAGGTGTTCCTGTAGGGGTACAAAGGCAAGCAGCTCTCAGAGAGGGTTCCACCCCTAGAGGTGCCACGGGACAGTTCACATGGCTAAAGGTACCTTAGGAATCCCCCTAAGGAGAGACTGCTGCTGCTGCAGGAGGAGGAGAGGATGGTGGGGCAAAGAAAAAATGTTTCACAGTGAGGCTGAGAGGAACTGCTTATATAGCTCAGGGAGTGGGAGTGGCTGGCTGCTTGGCCACTGAACTCCAGGCAAAGCCTTTCCAATTCATTGACCTATGCAGCCAGTATAGTGTTATGCTTGTACAACTATGTTAGTTTGGTTTTGACTGTTCGCACTCTCTATTCCAGAGGAATTACCACCCTGTAGGGGTATGAAGGCAAGGAACTCTTGGAAAGGGTTCCCCCCTTAGAGGTGACATGGGATGGTTCCCGTGGCTAAAGGTACCTTAGGAATCACCAAAATAAATGTAGTATCATCCCCAAAAAGGAGGCAACATGAAGCAGAAGAGCAAGCAGTAACTGTGACATAGGAGCAGAACTGTAACATAGTAGTCGAGAAGCGTAGGCAGTTTGATAATGCAATGACATGCTCAGGTGGATAACATAATGAATACCCAGGCTTGCATAGTATGTTACTGATTGTTTGTGTTGAGATTAGGGGATCCCCTCAAGAGAGAGGGAACGGCAGGACATCCTCCACCTCCAACCAACAACAGAACCTACCTAAAAAACTAGGAGAAACAACTATGCTAAGTGTTATGACCTGAGGCAATGGAGGAGAGAAAAAAACCCTATGAGGAGGAAGTATCTGGGGATCCACCCTCCAAGCTTGGGATAGTTAAATCAGTGACGGCTCTGCAGCTGCAATTTGGAAAACCCAATTAAAGGGAGGGGGAAAATATTCCAATTTGGAGGATGGCTCTCACTCAAATCCTCTAGCAGAAATGCCGTGGAAAGTTGTGAGAAAATTCTGCAACAATACATGCATCCAAGAAGCAGGAGGAGAACAACAGCTGCTGAGGCACTCACCTGGCCTACTCACCCTAAATCAAACCAGGTGAACCAGAAGCAGTCATAGGGAGAATGCAGTGAAGGTGCCTTGCTAGGGAAACCACTAAAGTCAATGGCTAACCATTATAGCGGAACACTAGAGCCAAAGGAGATCGTCTTAACCACCCTTCACCACTAGTCTTAAATTCTAAACCAGGAGCTGCTGTCGCATAGCAGGCAGCTAAAGCCCAGCCTGGGGAAAGGACATTCCCAAGCTATGGGTCAGGTGAGAAGGATCCTGCCCCAAGTTGGAGATGCTCAAGATGCAGACTAAATGCAGAGTGAGACCATCAGCTGCAGGAACCCTGCCCCAGAATAGAATGGCTGGCATGCCCCAGAGATTGAGAGCTGAAAAGCTAGTGAGCTGAATGAGCAAGGTGTGCTGGGATCATAATGAGCATTGAGTGCTGAGACCTTTCAAGGTCGAATGCAGATTGAGTGCAGCAGGATACCAGGCAGAAGCCGAGGGGGATGGCAGTAGGCATGAAGAAATGGTTTGCGTAAGCAAGGAGCAACGGTTGTGTAAGCAAGTGTGGAACTGCATGTAGGTCAGTAAACAGAGCAGTAATAATTGGACCTGCATGTAGGTCTGCATAACAAAGAGCAAACAGCGTAGAATAGTGTGGCAAGCCAGCCAGGCAGTTCAAAGTCAAATCAAGGTGACAAACTCTGAGGATTTTCAGCTGCGAAGACAGGATTTAGAACAGAATTAATTAGCCACATAGGACATGACTCCCCAAACACCTCCCAATCCCTGCCATAGGACAAACAAGGAAGTGATGGAAGGGCCGAGAACCACATGAAGATATAAAAGCTAATTTAACAGCCTCAGCAGGAGCTTTAGCTAACCTCAGAGTAAAACTATGTACAATGGCAATGGGAGTAAATAAAGCAGTAGCAGGAAGCAAGTAGGCCTGTGCAGAAGTAGTAAAAACAAAGGAGTGCACTGAGTTGTAACTGTGATAAATAAAAGGAGGCATAATGCTCTTAAAGCACTGTCAACAGGCAGTGCAATGAGACTGCTGCAATGAGGTAATTAGAACAAGCATGAGTGAGCTGTATAGCTAGGTTCAAGTAAATCTGAGTCAGGTGAAAGTAATAGGGTATGCCACAAGGAACAGCTATAGTTGAGCTGAAACACACACACATCAGGTTTGCAGTTGCAGTGCAAGTAATTTGAGAGTTGTGAGTAACTGAAAGCAAGCAGTATGCGTCTGAAGTAGCAGTATGCTAGGAGCTTAGCAAACCCCCCCCCCAAAGAAAAGGAAGCACACACAGCCAAAGGCAAAATACAAACCAGAAGCAGGAAAATAAACACAGAAGCCCAGCAGAGACAAGCAGGATCAGCGGTGGGGGGGGGGCTCAGGCCCCAGCCAGCCACAGAGGCCCAAACAGCTCAGAAGACAAACCGACAGAGACTTCAGCTGCAAAGAAAAAAAAGCTTCACAGTGAGGCTGAGAGAAACTGCTTATATAGCTCAGGAAGTGGGAATGACTGGCTGCTTGGCCACTGAACTCCAGGCAAAGCCTTTCCAACTGGTGACTATAACTTTGGCTGGCTGGCCAATGACACAACCTCTATCCATGATCAGTTCACAGGACTCGATCTCTCACAGTTAATTACTCAGCCTACCAGATACAACTATAAAACTGGGATGAGTACGCTCATTGATTGGATTCCCTCTACCTGCCTGGAACGTATCTCTGAGGTCTCAGTCTTACTGGACACCTTAAGCGACCACTCCCCTGTCATGTGCACCTGGTCCAATAAATTCACTAAAAGTGACCCCCAGGTCACAAGAAATCACTCCCTGAGACTAGGCCAACTTCATTCTTTTAAGCAGTACCTTAACCTGCTGGACTGTTCACCACTAGACAATGTTCAGGATGACAATGCTGCCCTTAACTTTTCCTCACTATGTTTAACAAGGCCTGTGATATTTTTGCCCCATTCAAAAACCAAAAAATCAGGGGTGCCTCAAACCCATGGCTCACGGGCCCAATCCTGGAGCTCATGTGACTAAGGGACAACTTATGGCATAAGGCCATAGCCACGAGAAAACTTCCTGACATCACCTCCTACGAAACAGCTAAGAATAAATGCACTAAGCTTATCCAGCAGGCTAAGGTGTTCTACTACAATGATCTTCTAAAAAGATACTGGGGCCATGGCAGATATTTTTGGGGATTCAGTAAAATCCCTCACAGGAAAAATGACTAGAGTGCATCCAGACCTAATCTTGTCCTCTACCGGGACATTACATGACACTAACGACATAACAAATGTCTTCAACAAGGCATTCACTGACCTAAGCTCAGTACTACCTAGTGACTACCTATCCTCAACGTCCTCTCTGGAGCCACCTATCAAATCCTCTCCTGCTAGTGTTCCCCCTTTTTATTTCAGGTGGCTTCACAAGCAGAAAACTGTAGGTTATACTAAGTGGGCACTTGGTAAGTCCAGGATGGGAGGTGACAATGTGGACATGAAGCTGTTAGCCCTGGTGCTAAGTGAGGTGGCTGACCCTGTCACTAAAGTGTTTAATGCCTCCCTAAGGTCAGAAATTTTCCCTGACAGATGGAAGGAAGCCCTGGTTACACCAATCCTCAAGAATGGAGATACTACCAACCTGTCTAAATGCAGGCCAATCTCTAGCCTATCTCCGCTGTCGAAAGCAGTCAAACATGTAGTTTCTGAGCAGCTCACTGAATATCTAGCCATGTACAGCCTACTCAATCCCCAGCAACATGGGTTCAGATGGGGTCACCCTACTGTCTCCGCCCTGGTCAACTTTACCTCCTATATCTACAATGCCTTCAAGGAGGGTTTGGCGTTGGGGTCAGTCTTTATAGACCTTACGAAAGCTTTCAACACCATCAACCATCAACTCCTCCTTCATAACCTTCTCTCCCTTGGACTGTCTAATGATGTGGTGACACGGTTCAACAGCTACCTCACATACAGGACCCAGTGTGTCAAAATAAATGGGACCATCTCACAGCCTAAGGGCGTCTGCCTCGGTGTCCCCAAAGGTCCATATTAGGGCCACTTCCATTCAGTCTCTTTATTAACCCACTACTGTCATCTTGGCCCTCTAAAATTGTACTCTATGCAGATGATGCAATAATTTCTGTCTCTGTGAAAAACTCAGCATCCATCTCCAAACTTCAAGCCAATTTCCAAGGACTCGAAAAATGGTTCACTAACAACAAACTTTTGCTCAACCACAAAAAAACAAAGTGCATGCTCTTCTCTGTTCCTCAGACCATGAAGAAATGCAGGTCCCTGCTAGTACAGATCCTTGAAGGAGTCACATTGGAGCAGGTGTATACCTTTAAATACCTGGGGGTTATCCTGGACAATACACTCTCCTTTGGAGCACATGTTGACCATGTCATTAAATCTGCCAACACCAAACTGGGAGTCCTCTACCAACACTGGCACTCTATGATCCCAGCAACACTGAAACTGGTCACTAGCTGCTCCGTCCTATCCAACATAGACTATGGTCTCATTATATATGGTGCCAGCACTGACACTGTCCTCAAAAGGATTAAAACTCTTCTTAATAAAGCCTGTCAGCTGGTCCTGGGGGTGGATCACTAGACTCACTCTTGTGCCCTTTACCAGGAGACAGGGTGGCTCCCCTACAAAGCAAAATTGACTACCAGTTGTGTCCTCTAGCAAAGAAGTCCTTACTAGGGCTCACCCCTGGGTCAACGCCCAGCCTGTTTGTAACTGCACAATCACATTTAAAGACCCAGAATGTGGTCAAAGGTGGGTTGGTGTTACCTTTCAAGAGAACCTCTCATGTACATTGATCCATCACTTTCTGTGACCTGAGGTGGTTTAACAAAATCACTAAAGTCCTGACTAAATGCAACAAAACTGGTCACTTCAAGCCTGGACTATGGGCACACCTGTTCCTGGAGAATATTTGTAACTGCCCCTGAATTCCTTAACCCACTCCTGCTACTCCTTCCCTGGCCAATTACCTCTCCTCATGTCCACCCCATCTTCCCCTTCCCTCACTCAACTACTGTCCCCTCACCCTCCTCTTTTCCCTCCGTCCACCCACAGCCCCTTCTTCTCTAAACTATCCCACTCACCTAGCACCTGTCTCCCCCCACCTCACTGTTCTGCCTCATTTTCTAAATTATACTAGGCCTCTGGGTTTCTTCCCTGCCCCCCCCCACACGTGCTACATATGCCTCTGCTGACAAAGCCATAGCTGGCTGCTCCTCTACACCCTTCTAGTCTGCCAGTACTTAGTACTTCAGAACTCTGCCTTTCCCAACTCTCACTTTAAGCACCTCTACACCCTGGTCTCACTCTCCCTGTGCCTACATCTCAACATCCTAACACACTTATGCATACTCAAGTACTGTTGCTTTTCCTGAATGCCTAGTTTCAATGATTTCTCTTCAATACAGTTTGTAACTATGTAACTAGTTTTGCAAATGTTCTGTATTGACTCAAATGCTCTGTATTTACACTGTATCTATGTGTTGTTTGTCTGTCTTCTTACCTCAATTGACTTGGAACCTTTGTAAATGAGTCTCTGACTCAAAGGTGTTAATCCTAATCTGAAATAAATAAATAAATTGTGAGGGGACATAAGGTAGAAGTGAAGGAGGTTGAATCCCAGGAGGTAGAGTGCCAAAGGCATGGGAAATGTGGACTGGGAACTAGTACTGGATGCTGAAATATAATTCACTTGACATTGGAGTGCTGGAGACGGTGAATGGAATCATATGTAAATGAAAGCTGGATGGTGGAATTGTAATCCAAAAGACAATGTGATCACTGGACAGAGGATACATAATAGGATGGATGAATTGATGCTGGAATCCTGAGGTGAGGTTGGACTAGTTAAGGTAATCACAGGAATGGGTGCATGCTAGGTTGTGGCGCACGTAGAAGCCCCAAAAGAACACAGAAGGAAAGAGCCGAGCACCAGGCAGCAAAGCAGCTGATGGTAAACAGCACCAGAGTACAACGGGCAGGTCCAGATGCAAGGCAGACAGTGGAGGAAGGAGAAGGAAGCAATTACAGGGGTGCAGAATCACCATGGAGTTCCAGAATGACCAGGAGACAGGAGAGCATAAGGTCCAGGATGTAATCCAGAGTCAATCCAATGTCGAGGAAATGAGAATGCGACCGAAGCCAGGCACAATCTTTGGCTTCCAAACACAAGGAAAGGTAGGAGAAAAACAATACATGGGGGGGTGACAGGGTCCAAGAAAAGGCTGGGCCCAGAAAGAGAATGGACAGAGCCTCTAGCTGCAAAGAGAAAAGCTTCTGAATGAAGCAGAAAGACAGGGTTTAAATAGGTCAGGCAGGGGGTGTGTGGCTGTTGCTTCAGCCATTGAACTACAGGCTTACAGCCTTTCAGTACTTCTGTCCTGTTTGAAATAATGCATACTTATTTTCATGACTAAGAAGCACATTTGTATCATATTTTAACAAAGTAATATCCTTGAGCAACTTAACATTAAGGGTGAAACAAACATTAAATCAGCAGCCTGATCCTTGCTCATTCACAAACTGTTAATCGCTTTTCTCATTAGGCAAGCTACTGGTTTATGAAATATATTAGTTAAAACAGAGCATTTGGTATACAAGCTTCCCCACTCAAAAATCTGGTGGACCACCTATCAGCCATGTCCCCATACTAAAATGAAGTAGCCTGAGTTGGCTTCTTTTAAATAAGGTGCACTGCCTTTTACCCTGATTTTTGGTGGATGGGCTTATATTCACAGTAGATCTCTGAAATGAAAACAAAGCCCACACTAGCCATTGATATAAAATAAATAAGTAGCCAATTTAGGCAGAAAGAAAATTGTAATATTTGAAAGATTCACCATGGAAGTGCACTGAAAGTATGTTTTTATCTGACATTAGGAGCGGCCAACTTGTGGTTTTATCTTCCATTTCCTTAACTAGAAGCAGTTTAGTGTTCAGTTCTTCAAGTCTTATTTTTTCTGCTTAATCTGTCCCTAATCACTTCCTTATAGGTTTTTCATATAGTGTCATGTAATACTACTGTGGTACTTTTCTGCTCAATGTGGGCCTGTATTTCAGTTTTAAAAATAATGGAAATATTAATCCTTTAAAAAGCATGATTAAACATCAACGTAGGTGGAACCTCCATACCACTTCTACATTCAGTGCAGAACTTAAGCATGTTCTGATATTACAATACTAGGGATACTTGCTACCCAGTTACACAATCCAGCTAGTATCAGCAACAGATCCAACCCAGGATATATAAAATGTATTGTGGAAAAATAAGATAAGTCATGACCTTGAGAGTGGACTAAGTGTCAGGTGTCCGTGATCCTAGATCTGACATCAGTTGTTTCAGAGGCACTGTACCTGACAGTTCCACCCCATCACATATGTTCAGTTTTACATTATATCAGTAAGGGAATTCTGTAAATCTGATTATGAGCTCCTCCCAGGATCACATTAGGTGTGTTCAGGTCAAGAAAATTCCTGTGCCAAGGAATGAAAGAAAGCTGACACACTACCATTAGGACCATATACAGTATATTCCACATCATTATGTTTGCTCCACTAAGGTTTCATAGGTTTAATTTGAGCCAGTAAGGGCACATGTCCCACAATAGCTCATCCTTAGCTCAAAGGGAGTAGCCATCTATATCATTCTCCTTACTGTAGTTATCCAATTTGTTCTTGAATTTCCACCAAGTTTTACTTACTACCTCTAGGAGAAGATCATTCCATATGGCCACAGTCCTTTGGTTAAACCTTGTCGCCCTTTTGGTAGTTCTGCATGTTTCACCTTTCAGCTGTAACATGTGTGATCTAGAGTTTTGATCACATACTTTTAGCTCTAATCCTTAACAATCCCATAAATCATCATTGGTGAGTGCCCCATAAACCAGGCACAGATCTCACCTCAATCTTCTGTATTCCAATGCATACAAATCCAGTGTATCTAATCTGTCCCTGTATTTCAGGCTTTTACAGTTGTTATCATTTTTTTTGCTCGACATTGTGTGCCCTCCAGAAGCTGATTATCTGCCTTTGCCTTTTTCTATTGTGATGAAAACTATGCACAATACTCAAGGT
This sequence comes from Neoceratodus forsteri, assembly GCA_016271365.2. Classification (NCBI taxonomy): domain Eukaryota; kingdom Metazoa; phylum Chordata; order Ceratodontiformes; family Ceratodontidae; genus Neoceratodus; species Neoceratodus forsteri. The sequence goes on along the minus strand of CM028132.1, from coordinate 970,146,602 downwards.
GTGGCCTAACCAATGAGGCATACAATGGGAATATTACTTTTTCATCTCTGCTTCCAATGTGCTGCCTAATACATCCCAGTATTCCTCCAGCCCTTTTAGCCATGATCTTACTGTTAAGTTGCCATTGTGCTAAGAGCCACCAACCTGTCTGCTCTTTAATTGCTTTAGTAGTGATATAGCTTAAATCTTTCCTACAGAGGACAGCCACCCCCTTCTGGAGGTCATAGAGTCAAAAACAGTGGGGGAATTCAAGAATGCATGGGACAGACATAAGGCAGTTCTAGTGGTGGGTAGAAGGAAGTAGGCTGTTGGTTAACTAGGATCTGCAGCTTATCCGTTAGGCAGGGAAATGGGCAGATTAGGTGGGCCAATATCTCAGGTTTGCTTTTGAACTTGGGTCACTGGCATCATGAGTAGTAGTGCTAACACTGCACTGATGGGCTGATGTCAGTTTGCAGCTACTGTATATTTAACTACAGTGGAACTTGTCTATCAAGGACACCTTAGGGACCAAAGAATCTACCCTTTATACCAGTTTGGCCTTATTATGCAGGTTGCACATTACCTAAGTAAAAAAAATGTTGTCAGGAAAAGATCATTGGTCCATCCAGTCTGCCCTGTTTTACCCTATAGTACTGCTGGACCTAATGTCTAGTTGGAGTTATTGCCCTCACCTTCCCCCATCACCACTTGCCTTACTGCTTTTGCTTTTCCCCTTGGTAACTATTAAGCATTTTACTCTGTCCCAGCTATGCTTGAAACAATTTGTGATTTTTTTTTTATTTACTATTTTTGCCCCCTGCATCCCTGTGCCGGGACTATCAGCCTGTTCACGGACTCTGACTGCGGCTGCTCACATTTAGCCATCCTCCCTGAATGCTCTGGCTTCCCCCCCAAGGCGGGGTCACGGCTCCTTGACCAAGGGCGCCGTGAACTTGGGAAAGGCGGGAGTCAGCCTGAGCTCCTAATGCAGCCGGAGCTGGCTTCATTATGGCAGCGGGAGCAGAAGTGTTTTTCCTCTTGTTGTTGCATGGGAGGTGGGGACATGCAATGACGTCCTGCGTCCACCCTGTCTCCTGAATACTGTTGAGCGCCAGTAGCTGCAGTACCCCCGGACTCTGCCAGGTGTCTGTCAAGTACCAGGTGGTGTCCCCACCCCCCGAGAAGGAGTGCAGTCCCTAGGATGCTCCATCCTTCTCCCCCAGTCAGCCCTCCAGCAACCCAAGTCCATACCCGAACCCGAGTCACCGGCGCCACAAGCGGAAATCCAACCGCTATGCTGGCGGGCCAGCTTACCATTCATGATTTTTTTTCACCCACCATCTTTGCTGGTACTAGGCTATTTCATGGCTCAGTCACTCTCTCTCTGTAAAATAAAACTTTCTTATATCCCTCCTGAATTTCCACCTTGCCAACTTCCATTTATTTCTCTACATTCTTTTTCAACCAATCTGTCCACATCTGGTCCACTCCCTCCAGTCCCATCACCCATCATCCCTGTGACTTACTGTCATGCTCCAGCTGTTCTCTGCCAGATGAGCTTTGGAGGTGCTCAGTCTCCAGTGTGGGTTCATTAGAGAATTTGGTCATTACCCAGCTAAGGTCAGTGATTTTTCCACCAGTTTTTCAACATAGGGCCCACATGCATGCAATGATGTGTTGCGAATAATCCACCTCTATAAAAGTGTCCACAGCTTCTGCTGGCAGGACCACTTTCCCTTATGTTCTGCTGGGATGTCGCCCAGATCCTACAGGTAGCAGCTGCTGAGTCGGACACATGTACCCCCTCCCGAGGGAGGAAAGAGTTGGCCCTGTGAAGCTCAATCCTACCTTCCACAGCCAGCCCCCAAGTGATCCGTGTCCATTCCAAAAAAAGGTTGCCAGTGTGGTAGGCAGTGTGGCAGTCTATGCTTCAGCCTGACACTCTACTGGACTGGCTGTGTCACCATGTTCTTGATTCACCAGTCCTGCTGAATATTTCCACACAATCTACCTTGTTCATTCATTCAATGAAATTGAAGGTCTTTGTCCTAGGTCTCTATTGCATTTCCCCCTCTACCTTCTGGTCTCCAGCAAGTACATGTTCTGGAATATAAGCTGATCCTCAAAGGATCTGCCCTGCTGGCCCTGAATCATTTTGGTTACCCAATGTTGTACCATCACTAGACTGTCTTTGTCTTTTCTTAGGTGGGGGGCCCCATGGGGGCTCTAGAGCTGGGCACTGTATTCCAGATGTAGCCGTACTAGTGATCTATACAGAGGCAGTATCACCTACAGTACTTCCCCTACTGTCAAATCACCTCCCAGTACAGCCCAACATTCTGGTTGCCTTACTACAGGCCTTGTCACACTTTCCTCAGTGGTAGTGTCCCACTTAACACCTCCCATCAAATACTCCTTCCAGGGGTCATGTTCCATATATACATCACTTTACTCTTTTTTGGCATTACATTTTAAACTGCCAAATGTTGGGTCACTGCTCTAATCTTTGCAGGTCCCTCTGCAGCTCTCTAACACATTTCTTGCTGTCTACCATGCCACAGAGTTTTGTGTCATCTGCTATTGCCTTCTATTCCTTCTCCCATGTCACTGATAAACATATTGAAAAGGTCCGGCCGCAGGACTGAACCATGTGGCACCCCACTCATAACCTCCCTCTCCCCTGACTAGCCCCATTTATGACCACTGTCTGCTGTCGTCCTCCAGCCAGCATGCTACCAATCTTATAAGATCTTTTGTTGTTCGCGGACCCTCTAACTTCTTCAGCAACCTTCTGTGTGGCCCATAGCTGAATGCCTTGCTGAAGCTGAAATTAAACAAATCAGCTGATTGTCACTTGTCCATTGCCCTAGTTAACTAGTCAAGAAATAATATCATGATGGCCTGACAAGACCTCCCTACCACTAACCTGTGCTGCTCACTGTTCTGGAGCCAATTATTCTCCAGGTAGTCCACTAATTCCTCTTTGACTAGTGTCTGCATTAGTTTGTTTGCTATGGAGATAAAACTAACGGGTCTCTAGTTTCCTGGTTGCTCTTTGTCTCCTCTCATGTGGAGCAGGTCCACGTCCACTAAACTTCAAGCTCTTGGAACCACCCCTGACTGTAGAGAGCTATTAAATAGCCATGCCAGGGTTTCAACCATTTCCAAAGCCAGTTTCCTGAGCATCATAGGGTGCAACCCATGTGAATTTGGAGCCTTGTCTATTTTCAGGGCTGCTAGCCCTTTTCTGACCCTTGCTTCCATAAATATCACTTGCCCCATTTCTGGGATCCCTCCAGCAGCAGATTTTATGCTATTTTCAGGCAAGTGCCCACTGTCCTGTACTGTGAATGCAGAGCAAAAGCAGTTGTTTCGAGTGGCTGCCTTATGCTCATCTCACTGTATTACCCTGCCCCAGTCTATTAGCTTAATAATTCCTCTTCTCATCTTCCTTTATTCCCTCTGTTATCCACCTCCCTCCCTTCAATGTTTCTGTTACTTTGTTGTGATCTCTGCTCTTTACCTTCTTCTGTAAACACTGAATAAAAGTATTTGTTCAGGATGTCTGCCTTTTCCTGGACCCCTCTGCAGATCCTCTGCCCCTTCCCTTTTTAATTTTATGATACCACCATGGTTATCCTCCTTTCACTTACATACCTAAAAAAGTCATGTCCCTCTTTGTCACTGTCAGGGCTATTCTCTCTTCGTTTTGCACCTTTGTGCTCCTTACTGCTCTCCCTGCTTTGTTCTACTTCTCCTGATATGCCTCCCTATCCTTCTTCCTCTGCATCTCTTTATACGTTCTGAATGCTACTCTTTCAGCCTTTATCTTTTCTGCCACCTCTTTTGAGAACCATTGTGGTCTCTTTTTCCTCTTGCTTTTGCTCAGTTGCTTGATGTAGAGGTTTGTTGCCTCCCCTTTGGCTATTTTTAGCTTCACCCACTGTTCCACCACCTCACCCAGGTCATCCCCTCTGCCAGATCATCCCAGAGGAATTCACTCATCTTTTTAAACTCTGCCATCTTGAAGACCAGGACACTTACCCTTGTGTGATTCAAGTCCACAGTCATCCTTATATTAAACCACACTGTGCGGTTGCTGTTCCCCAGGTGGCCTCCTACCCTGACATCTGCAACACTGTCCCTGTTAATCAGTACCAGGTACAGTACAACCTCATCATGATTGGATTCCCTGACTAGTTTCCCAAGGACTGCCCTCTGCAGGGAGTCAAGGTATTCCCTGCTTCTAGCTGAAGCCACATCAGGGAGGTTCCAAACTACCGGCAGCAAATTAAAGTCCCCCACCAATAGCACTTCCTGCTTTCTGCCATCCTGCCAGTTGCTTCCACTGGTACTTTATCTAAAGCTACTCCATGTGCTGGAGGTCTGAAGATCACACTAGTGTGAACAGGGGCTCCATTCCCTGTCTCTAGGGTGCCCCACAAAACCTCTGCCCCCCCCGTATTCCCTCTATCTCTGTTGCTTCTCTGTCTTCCCGCACATAAAGCAATACCCACCATGGTTCCTTTCCACCCTATCCTTTCTGAGCAGAGTATAGCCTGATATGGACATATCCCTGTAATGGTTTTCAGTGCACCATGACTTGGTATTAGCCACAATTCCCAGGTCAACCTCTGCCATTATGGCCTCTTGGTCTGTATTTTTATTTCCTAGGCTTCTAACATTTAAACACATGGCCTTCCTGAGTTTTGTTACCACTCTGCTTGTTAACCCCATTCTTTCCTTTTTGCCCTCTCTCCACTCCCCCACCTTATAATGCTTACTTTCCCATTTCCCCTTCATTTCTACTACTCTGCTTCCTTTATTAATTTCCACCCTGTGGGATTCCATTTCCCTCAGGTTCTCCTTACTTTCTACTTCAGCTTGTGAGAGGACAGTTACTGCCTCCCCATATTCTTCTGCCACCTCCCCTCAGCTAGTTTAAATATTCATCAGAGTAACATCTATACCATCCATGAGGACTGGGATTCCCCTGCTGGATGGATGCAGGTCATCAATTTTGTAAAGGCCCTTATCTCTCCAGATGGATCCCTGGCCCCCAATGTAACCAAACCCCTCTTTTCTACACCATTCCTTCAACCATGAGTTGAAGGTCTTGGTATGGAGATCCCGCTCCCCCCCCTTGTCATAGACAGGCAGTACTTCAGCAAAAGCCACTGAGTGTGCTACGTGACTAAGATCCCTCCCAAGCTCTTTAAATGTCCCCTGCACTATCCCAGTCCCATCACCAGCCTGGTCATTAGTCCCCAGATGGACAATGACATCCATCTTTGCCTCACATCCTGCTTACATTGCGATCCTCTGGATCCACTTCCCATCCCCCTGGGCATGGTGCCACATATCTGTATGCACCTCACCTCCCTCTCTCCCTTTTTCTATTCCCAAATCTACTGCCCTCACAATCCAGTCCCCCATCAGAAAGTTACTTCCTCCCCCTCTGGGGCTCTCTTCCACCTTCCTTGGGGTTTCCACTCTCGAGAACCCCCACATCATCCCCAGCCATCACCACAGATGCCTCCTCCTGGCAATTCTGCCTTGCTGGAGCAATGTAGAAATTTCATAGTGGTATTGGTTGAGGAATGTGGCACTGACCCACCACTCCCACCCTTCCAGAGCCCACTGCAGTCCAACTGTACCTCTTCCATGGCATTCCCTGGGGCAATAATGTCAGACTTCATGGCCCCTATGTGGAAGAACTGGTCCCCTGAATCCTAGCCAACTCAGCCTGAAGTCTAGCGACCTCCTACCTCAACCCAGGGAGGTGCATGTAGATGGGGCAGCAGCATAATCTCCAGAAGGTCTCTCTGAAAACTGCTTCCCCAAAAGCCACAGCTCTGTGCCACACCTAGAATTCCTTGCTTTTGTACTCCTTGTGTTACTTGGAAATACTTATAGAAACATAGAAAGGGATGGCAGATGGGGACCAAAGGTCCATCTAGTCTGCCCAGATCCTTATGTACCCTTACCCCGATACAGTGTGCCTAGCCTCCCCTTTTTGTTGTATATTGCTACTTGTGTTTCACTGTACCTGGTGTACTTCCCCTGTACTGTTACCCTAGATAGGTGTTACTCCTTTTTCCATTTTTGGCCTTCCATTTACCTTCCGCCCTTCACAGCAGTGAATGCAACAACAGGAGTGAACAGGTGCCTTACCAAAGTTGACTGGCAGAGTCACCCACTTCTCTGCTTCCTTCTGCTGATGCCTGTCAATGGCTAAGGTGCCAGTCTTACACCTATTCCACTCCTTCACTGTTCCGCTCACTCACTGGACAGAACAGAGAAGAGTGTCCTAATGGGACTCGGTAATCTGAAAAAGGACAAAGTGATGGGGCCAGATTGGGTGCATCCAAGGGTGTTGAGGGTGCTCATGGAGGTACTGGCTGCACCTCTGACAGTCCTATTTAAAAGCTTGTTGAAAACAGGAGTGGTTCAGGAGGACTGAAGAATGGAAGATGTAGTCCCTCTTTACAAAAGTGGTAGCAGGGAAAAGGCTGGCAATGATAGGCCAGTCAGCCTGACTTTGGTGCTGGAGAAGTTAAAGAGCAGCTGACACTTTCAGGAGAACTTTAACAAAAAATGATATTTAGACACAATTCAGCTTATATTTCGTATGAGTTCTTTATTTCTCCTCCCCATTATTTTTTAACTGAGGCCATTTGCATAAAAACAGGATCTTTGCTCTAGAAGAGTTCATGTGTTCCTGTTTCTGTCTCCTTGTCTGAGGTCATAATGCACTACTGTGACATCACAGTTACTCCCATGGCAACATATTGTGATGTCACAACACAGGCCTGTGATTTCAAGAAGGGAGTAAGCTATAAAGGCGGATTATCTCTACAGTATAAATATGTATTAATACAAATTTCTTGAGTAAAAAATAATAAAGAGGAAACATCTATAGAATGTATACTGAATGCAAGCTGAATTGCACCTAAACATAATGTTTTTTTCAAAGTTTTCCATGAAGTATCAGCAGCTTTTTAATGGAGTCACTGCTGAAGGAAAGGATTGTGGAATATCTTGAATCTAGGGGGTTACAAGACCCAGGGCAGCATGGATTCTTGTGAGAGAGGTCATATCAAATGAACTTTGACTAAGTGACCAATGCATTAGATCAGGGTGGAGAAGTAGATATGGCCTGCCTAAATGTCAGTAAGGCTTTCAACACCATTCCACATAGGAGGCTAGTAAGCAAGCTGGGTAGCTTAGGAGTGGGTCCAAAGGTGGCAAACTGGGTAAAAGCTTGGGTCAGGGAATAGGCAGCAGAAGGTGGTGGTAAAAGGAGTTCACTCAAAGGAAGTAAGAGTGACCAGCCAATACAATAGCAAGGCATTCCAGTAACTTTGTGCCTCCTGCATGAAAAGTGTGAAATGAGACACATAAGAGCTGGGGGTCTGGGGGCTGCAAGGTTCCCAGAAGCTCTGGGGGGTATACATGATCTGTGGTGAGTTTTGGGACTTTTCTTGAAGAAAAAACATACTTTTGTTATATGTTCCCTACCCCTGATTTCAGGGGAAATTTTTGGCCCCATGGAATCTGAGGTGAGGGAGACTCGGACTCTGGCTGGCATTAGAGTGGGCAGCTGCAATTGTTGTAGACAGCTGGCTGACCAACAATGCCATCAACCACTCACCCTATATATGCATTTTTGAAATATACTTTGAAAGATACTTACACAAAGCATGGGGGTCTGGGGGGGCCCCTAGGCACCCAGAAGCACGGGGGGGGGGATTATATGCTGTAGTCTGAAATGGTGAGTTTAGGGTCTTCTTCTTCTGAACCAAAACACACTTGTGTTACATGTTCTTCCTTATCTCTCTCTACCCCTGATTTTAGTGGAAATGTTTTTTTTTCCCACATGGAATCAGAACTAACTGTGTTGAAAGTGGCCAAATGTTAACTAGTTCACCTGGTTTACTGCTTAAAACTCACAGTCTGCATGGCCATAAGCTGCAGAAGGGATGTACATGACCGTCCAACATAATGCAATTAAGAAAAATAGTAAACATTTTCAAAGTAGTACAGAAAATGACAGAATTGAACAATCTATTTAACACAGAAATACAGTAATACAAGATATGGAACTGAATGAATCAACACCCCACAAACAACAGCACAGCCCACTGACTACCAAACCAAAACCTCAAGACAATCAGGAAGGAACCCTGAGAATTGCTAACATGAGAAACAGTACAGAAAAACAGTTCAGTTGTATAAATCAAAATACCAAGAATAAACAGAAAATAGTGGCATCCTGTAAGGGAATATTTATTATAGCTATGGCCAAAAAGCTCCTACTGGATATGCTGCCAGCCAGTAACAAACATGATGGAACCTTGTAAAGTGGTTGATTATCCATGCTGTGCACTGACAAGGGATGATTGAGTCTATATATTTCCATGCAAAAATGTTATTTGTATGTCCACAGGAGATACAGCTGCTTACTCATCTTACAAATGTCTGTCTGGCCTATGTGTGAATCTTTCTTGCCTTCAGAGAGGCAAATTCGTCAATGACTCTGTCAAAGTTAATGGCACTGACTGCAGCATTTTCAGTAGATAGTATAGTGAGATCTGACAGCCTTTCTCGACCCACAGATGACCTCAAATAGGTCTTCATCAGCTTCAGTTTGCTGAAAGTATGCTCACAAGAAACAACGGTCACAGGAAGTGTCAGGAACATTCAAAGAGCAATTTCAACATTTGGATAGGAAGTACTCAAAGACCATTTGTGAATGAGCTTCAACAAGCTGAGTGGTGTGGCATTTGACAAATTGGGCAGTACTGAAGCTGCCTGAAATTTGAAGCTCTCTACCTCATATACTATCTCACAAGCATCTAGAACCTTGGAACACTTCATTGCCAGATCAGCCACACATTTCTTTAAATTGCTAACTGCCATTGTTGAGAAAGATGGCCCTGTAGGGAAGTTAAAGTCAGCAGCAACCTCAGACAATGCCTCATATCTCCACTGATTCTGGGAAATCAGGGTGTCAGAAACATTGCTGAACTGCATTTTGAAAGCCTGCTCAGCAGAAAACAAGTGTCCTTCATCTTCTATATTCTCATCGGCCATTCTGTTCACTTTTCCTTTTCTATCTTAGGAGAATTCTGCATCCAGTGATATCTGTTCAGCAAGTTCAGCTGCAAGTTGCAAAATGCCATTTATTCCATCATCTCGCATGTGCAGTAGTGCATCCTTTAGTGCCCTGATATGCTCTGATGTGCTATCAACAGGCAATCCCTTGACTTGCAATAGTTGGTTTACATGTTCAACCAGGTTTAATATTTTGTCCCACATTGCTAGAGTACAAAGAAATTTGAAATCAGTCTGCTTGATTAGGCACTGGGCTGTTAATACCACATCAGCATTGGTGGCATCTTCTGCTATTTTGTATAATGCCTTTAAGACACCAGGTACTTGAAGATGAAGGGAGTGAACTGCTTGGAACTTTGATGACCATAATGTTTCAGTGTGACCTTTTAGAGTGACCTTTACAACTTGTGTCAGCACCTCCAAGTGGCTTGTTGAACCAGCAAAGAATGTAAACAATCTCTGCACTGTACCAAAAAATGATACCATGTCCACTGATACACTTTCAGCATGGACCCCAACTAAATTAAGAGAATGAGCTGTGCATTGAACAAATCTAGTGTGTTCATTCGCTTGTGCTATCTGGGCTTGCACCCCACTTTCCTGCCATATTAGCACCATTGTCATAACCCTGGCCATGACAGTCGGCTATATCTAAACCATCATTGCACAATTTCTTTTCGGTCTCTGCAGCTAGCCCACTTCCTGCCTTTTCATTTGTGTTAATGAAATCGATGAAACTTTCCTCAACACTGCAGTCATTGTCATCTATCCTTACGTGCATGATGATTTGAAACATTTTCTCCTTGTGAGCCACATCTGGCATACAATCAAACAAAATTGAGAAATATTTTGCCTCCTTAATTTTAGAGGTTATTTCACGCCTCACAGTGGAACCCAGTAATTTAATGAACTTGTTCTGAATTGTAAGAGAAAAATAGGTAGCAGATCCCTTCTTATGTTTAGCAATTTACCCTGCAAGCTCTGGATTATAGTGACTTATCAGCTCTAGCAAATTCAGAAAAATTCCAGAATATGTGTATCCGATCATATCTGTTGACCCCCCTGAGAGCCAAGTTATTCTTGGTGCAAAATAGTATAGCATCAAGAATAACTTCAAGAATGGTACGCCACTTTTCTTTTTCAGAGGCAATGGACTTTTGCAGCTGATCATCTATTGCATCCCCCACCTCCGTCTTCAAACGCATTTCAGTATTCTTCCAAATGAAGTAATTGTCGTGGTGTTCAGGTGAGTTCTCGTGATCTGGTATTCTTGGATTTAAATGCCTCCAGTCACAAAATTCTTTCTTTGGATTTGCCAGACTTGATGTAGTGGATGATTTCTTCACAAACAGCATGCACAGAAAGCAATAGATAGCTTTCTTGGTCTCACTATACATTTGCCATGTGCATTCGACAGTTTCTCCACTAGGAAAAAGTTTGGTGACCCAATCATGATAAAAGCACCTGTCATCATCAGACACTGAGAAACTAAAATCAGCATCCTTCTTTTGTTCAGGGCCATGTTACACCAAGCAACATCCAAGTCTGTCACTCATGTTGGGCCATGACGTTGGGTCATTGAAATTAAGTTGGAGTTTTGAACTGCTAACAGCATCTGCATTACTTTATAATGCAGAATCTTCTGTATCTTTTTCAGTGTTGCACACTGATGGCTGATAATCATCTTCAATATCTTTTTCCTCTTCTCCAATATTGCATTCAATATTTGCATGATCAGTGTTACCATATGTTGATCTTAGGCTCGTTGCATCTGTTGTCAGGTCAACACTCATCTCGGTAGGCTCAGCGCTGTCATCAAAGGCAATGATAGGTGCTGCTACTGACTGAGTCTCTGACTTCCCTCCAGCTCCTTAGACTTGGTAAGCCAATTTTGCCACTGCTGGGAGAGTTTTTGATTTTCTTCTTCTCTGACTTTCCTCAGTTTTCTAAACTCTGCCCCTGATGGTTTCTTCGGTGGAGTCTTCAAAACAGACCTTGATTTAACAAATACTGAAGAGATAGTGTAGCATAATAGGTGTACGTAATTCCTGAGCATCCCTGATTGTCCAACTTCCTGTTTATTTTGCAAGTAAGACTGCAGGGGTGACAGCAGTGCTAGTTATCTCTGACCTATCTGCATTAAATTAATCAAATCAAAACACTTAGCACCTCAAACCGTGTGGTGCTGCCGAGTGCCGAAACCCAACTCGGTTGTACCAAATGCTTTTGTATCACAGTTGGTTCAAAGGTCATGGAATGTGATTGCACTATTATGTGGTAGGACAGCATTATAGAACCTCTAGAAACTCCACAAGACAGTTTCATTGTGAAAGATAAAAATCACAATGTACACATTTCACATAATACTATACACTATAAAAAATACAGGATGCGCATGCACATTTTATGAATTTGCAACCCACACCCAGTTCAAGAATGTGATCTTGCAAACCAGACCCCCCAACTGGTGCCCATAGGCATCAAACCATTAGTTGGCATACAAAAGGCATTACCCCTGGCTATGGAGAATTACCTGGCATAAGGATCTGGGGGGGATTGGGGTACAAACTGAACATTTATACTTACTCCAGGTTCTAGGGAGAGGTGTTAGGCTTATGATATGTCTAAAACTATCAGTAGAGGCCCCAATAACATTTCACATGAGATTGGGAAGCAATGTCTTACCAGAAAATAGGATTGTGAAGTGTGACTGTATTGAACAGATGATGACGTATCAGTTGGTCCCCAAAGTCTGACACTGTACAGGTGAGGAATGCAAACACTTTCTTCTTCAGAACAAACAAGGCACATTGTACTTCCCACTGTTAGCACAACATTTCAAACCATGTCCCACCCTTTTATGCAAGGATCTCCAGAAAGATACTATTTCACCACACTGGCACCATGCACCCCTCTTTTCTAGGGAGTCTTCTTGGATATTTGCTTTTATGAACGTCTGTTATAGTGATGGGTTGCCACACATTCAAAACATATCCTGACTTTTGTTGGGCTAAGTTAACATCCTACAAGGTAAACTTGCACCCTTCTGAGACCAGTTAGCCCTGACTGGAATTTCAGGTGGCGTTCCTTCCATTTCTGCTACATTTCATTGGGGCACAGGTGGTGTGAGAGTTCTAAATGACAGGCAGGCAATGATGTCATCTTGTAGAGAGCTTCTAATAAGCTCACTACATAGCTGTGCTGCCCAACTACATTCCAAGGTCTAACTCTGATGGGATTCTAATAACTCCAGGGCCGGGGAACTGGGCTTTTACACATAACTAGCATGCTCTGCCACCTCGGGGTGCTGATTCACATGCTCTCAAAGTCAAAAGGAAACAGAACCCCTCTGTGGAAGAATACACTGTTTGTGCATAGCTGCCTGCCCCATCCAGTGTTCTCTATATCTCCCTCCCATACCAGATTCTGTTTTCACAGACTGTGCCTAATTGCCATACACATGTGGCATTTATGTAAAATCTGTGAACAATTAAAAATCACAATTAAAATCTAATCCCCCCCCCTTCCCGGGAGCATCAGCGGTGTTACTGGGTATTCCAATCTGCCAGCAAACAAAGCAGCTAAAGCAAATTGCATGCAGCCTTCTCTCCACCACATGATACTCCCCCCCAACTAGATGCAGCTGAAGCATGGATATATACTGAATGCCCTGTCTCAATCCCAGTATTATCACAGACTCACACAGCTTGAATTTAAAACACTACCTTCATCACAATTTAAAAAACCATTGCCTTACCTTTAATTAGATTGACTAAGCTGAGTCGCGTTCTTGCCCGGCCTCTGGAACAAAAAGTGTCAGTCTCAGTAGGAGCCCTGATGTCGGCTCGACCACTCTGGGAGTCCACACTCAAGTCTGGCCCTAAGAAATGAAAGTCCATTAAATTAACTGAAGAAAGTAAATAAAATATGTTTTTTGTTATTTTCACTCAAGAGCAGAGCCCCTCCTTACACACATGTAGAAATTTAAGGTACTACTCAGGATTTCCATTGCTAGTGTTTCTTTGACGACCATGAAACATCCCCTGCCCTGGCTCTTATCTCCACAAGTTTGCCAGAGAACTCCCTGCATGCTGTTCCATGCCTGCAATAAGGCACTTCAGGGATGTTGGTTGTACTAGGTTTACAAAATGTAAGGGACTGAATGTACTCTGCTTTGTCTCATGCCATACAAAACCCTTACCGTGGGGTAAACCTAGTACAACCAATATCCTGTGTGCTGTGCCTCATTGCTTAATTAACCAGCTTTCAAGGGTGAAGCTGGCAGTGGGCTCTGCAATCAATAAAAAAAATATACCGAAATTAAAAAGAGTAACCTTATCTGAAATTGCATATATTTAACACCAGAACCAATATTTTTAACCCCTACTAAAACTACAGAGTCACCTCCAAACATCTGCCTTGAAATGACCAGAGTTCTGAATCTTGATGAGTCTGACTGACAAGGGTGGAGGGTGAGTAATACAGATAGGCCTAAACAAAAAATTCCCATTTTGCACTCATTGATTGGGGTAATCATATTGGGTGACCTAAATGTGGTCAGGCAGTGTGACAAGGCAGTAGGGAGGGTGAGTGGGATGCTGGGGTGTATAAGTAGGGTATAACCTGCAGAAAAATGGAGGTGGTATTGCCTCTGTGTAGATCGCTGGTAAAACCCACCTAGAGTACTGTGTCCTATTCTGGAGTCCACATCTCTGGAAGGACATAGGGTGGAGGCAATTCTAAGGAAGGCGACTAAAATGGTTACCACCAAAAAGAGTTTTGCATTGACCTGACTTTCCCTATCCCTTGTGAATATTCCTCATTAAATATTTTCATTGTCATTTTACATTTCACCTTGTGAGCATATTATTAGTAGCAAGTAATTGCATTTTTGTTGATTTTAAGGTTACACTGACTTCTCATTTGTGGAGTTTGGGGGGTGACACTGTGGGTAGGTACTACATCCAAAAGGGTTGTACCGCCCTGACACCACACCCACTTAAACTAATCTGGGGTGGAGGCAATGGCACAATGCTAAATAAAAATATCTGGAATGAACACACCATGACCACACTAAAGAAAATAAGAATACAAGCCCCCTGAACCTTGCTTGAGCCCAGAATGCAAGGGTAGTAACCACAACACATTAAAGGTGACCTGGTTAGTTACAACTTTAACCACCACCTCCAACCCCACTCTATGCACATGGAGGTGGGAGCAGAGTGGAATTACACATAGTAGGTGGGGGGGGGGAATTTATTGAATATAATGATGTAACTTGCATTTTAGCCACAGGCATATAGCGCAAATTTGCATGGTGGAACAATGTGAATTTTCTAATTCACCCATGATCTGGCAATTTTTGTAGTTATGCCATGAAAATGTAGGCAATTTGCCAGGAGAATATGTACACGAATTGCAGTCACTTGTGAAGAAGATTTGCTGAAATTCACAAATTTGGTTATGAATCAAATTTCAGTAACTTGGCCACTTTGAATGACATGCTGCTAAATGGCACACATTGTAACAACCCGGTGACCATCACCAACTCCTTCAACCATCACTTCTCTGACCTATCAAGTCATGCAGCCTCCTTCCCCCCTGGAAGCACTACGTCCTCTCCATAGACACACAATCCATACCCACTCATCCACCTTTTCAGTTCCAGGCTATCACAAGAAATGAAGTACTAAAGCTACTACCGGCTAGCCCGGACAGCACTAGCTCTGGGTCTGATGGGCTTGAACCTTGACTTCTGAAAGCAGCTGCCCCTATCACTGTCTCCCCCCTAACCAAAGTCTTTAACTTATCACTGTGCCATAGCACCTTTCCTGATATCTGGAAAATAGCCAAAATAACACTTATACCTAAAAAAGGTGATCCAAATGAACTTGCCAATTATCGACCCATTGCCATTCTTTCAGTGCTCAGCAAAATCCTGGAAAAATTAGTGGCTACTCAAACCATTGCTTACCTACAGAAATTCAGCCTCCTCTCTGGTGCGCAGCATGGCTTCTGAAAAGGCCACAGTACCTCCACTGCCCTCCTAAAGCTAGCAAACGATATCTATGCTGCCATGTATATTGGCCTCTTGACAGGTGTGGTTTTCATTGACCTGATCAAAGCTTTTGACCTGGTCAACCACAGCCTTCTCCTCTCTAAACTTTGCTCCTTTGGTTTCTCTGCTCAAGTGGTGGCATGGTTTAAGAGCTACCTCTCAAACAGGAAGCAAGTCGTAGTTTTCAATTCTGCCATGTCGGATCTCTCCTCTTTCAAGTTAGTGTTCCTCAGGGCTCTATACTGGGCCCTCTGCTTTTTTCTATCTTCATCAATGACTTCCCACTGCTAGCCCCAACCTGCTCATCTATTCTTTATGCGAACGACCTAGTCATCTACTATAGTGCCAAAAACATCACAGATATAAACCACTCTCTTGCCTCTGACTTCCATAGCATACAATCCTGGCTGACAGAGAACAAACTAGTGCTCAATGTTAGCAAAACACACTCTATGCCCTTTGGCTCTTCTGTCAGACTAAAAGGAAATCAAAACTCCCTCAAAATCACATGTGCAGATGGCTCCCCACTTGTACCTTCCAGATCCTTTAAATACCTGGGGATTCTCCTGAACAAATCTCTTGATTTTGATCAACATATTACCATCACCTGTAAATCTGTCAACTTGAAACTTGGAGGGGCCTACCATACTATCTATGCCCTCACTCCATCTGCCAGACTTGCTCTTGCACAAGGCCTCCTACTCCCGGCCTTGGCCTATGGCGCGATCACATACCTAAATGCCACAAAGTCCTCCCTCCATAAATGGGACACAGCCTATAACAACATCTGCTGTTATGCCACTGCATTACCTAGATTTAAACACCACTGCCAGCTCTATGCTGACTTAAACTGGCCCTATCCCACTGCCCATCGACTTCAGTCCTATGACTCCCTAATTGACGGGACAGTTAGATCAGGGCTCCCTCAATCACTTGCTTCCATGCTTCACTCCCCATCCCCCTCTTATGGGCTCCGCTGTACTGACCTAGCCCCTTTCTATATTCCAAGATGCAAAACCTCTATGGGTGCACAAGCTTTCTCTCACTTAGCTCCGAAACACTGGAACACCATACCTCAAGCTGTCCACCTAACTCCCACCCATGCCAGTTTCAAGAAACTCCACCAAGCTCATCTTTGTGCTCTAACCCCTGTGCTTGTTTCCACCCGCTGTAGATCCCTCTTTCCATTTTTCTTTCCACCCACCCTTCATCTACTCCCTCCAATCTGTCTTATCTTCTCTCTCTATCAACCCTCCCATTTCACACTCTCTACCACCTTCACCCCTCCCTCCGCCTCTATCTCATCCTCCTCTTCCATCTCTCTAAAGCTCGACTACCACAAAGGCACTTATTGTATACTGTACATAATCTGTCTCATTTATTTTTTACACTCAGTATTTCAAGTTATTTTGCACTTGTTCATATTTTATTACCTTGTCTAATGTTATACTGCCTGTACCCTGACCTTGTTCTAAACTGTATTTCTCTCAACCTCTTTTGTTTGTTCACACCCCCTACTGTATTACCTATTTCATGTGCTGCATCACATGGTATGCTCATGTATTGTCTACCTGTATTCTCCCGGGTCGTGCCTGAAAATAGGAATTCCCATGCCTAGTGCACCCACCTGGTTACCCAAAGCAAATAAATAAATAAACGTTGCACACCTGTACTAACCAGATGCAAATAAAGTTATTCTGCCTCTGTTTTAGTTTTCTTCTAGCAGCAGTGCAATGAAAACATTTTTTTCACAAAAAAAGCTAGTTTCAGCTAAAACTAATGCACATATTAGCATACTGTACCAGTTGAAAGTCCAGTTTACAATGTACAGCACATTCTATTCTGTCCACCAGGAGTTTTTTTTTCTTAGTTCTAACACTTTCTAGGTCTACAATGGTATTTCTACGCCAAATGTGTTGGGCACCTTTTTTCTTAAGAAAAAAGTTGATTTAATTGTTTATAAAATACTCAGATTTTGTGGAGAAAGAATATTTTACAACCAAATAAAACTGGGAGATGCCTGGAATGTGTTGTGGTGAAAAGGGATAAGGTCAAATTGTTTGCCCAATCTTGTTGCACTGAACTGCTGCATTAAAGCAGCTGAGCAAGAAAATCGAGCAAAACATGTGGCCCAACTTTTTTTATTATCTAACAGTCCAGGAATCTTCAGGTGCACTATTTGGGGATAGCTAGCCAGGGGTTGCGATCAAGGCCCCTATGATTTCTTTGCAATCCCTATGATGTCCTCTGCAACCCCTAGGAACTCCTAAAATGGGGTTTCTCCAGCATTTATGTATATAAAATATAGGGGTTTGGAGAGCTTTGCAGCCCATATCATTCTGTTGAAATGATGCCACTGGGGATTTTCCAGTTTTACATTATAGTAAAACTGTCAAGTTTCACAAAGATTTGAGTTCTTTTAATAAATGTTTTAATTTTATTTTCCTCAATATAAAAAAAAGACCACCACATGTAATATAGACATGGCACTGTAAACCTGAACTATTAAGGGTTAGGACTGAGAAAAAAAAGAAAAGGCTTATGGTGCCCTACAGAGAAAGTACTGTACTATGTATGCTAATATAATATTGCTATTAACTGTAGTAGCTGAAAATACCATTTATGGGAAAACATTTTTCATTGCACTACTGTTTTAAGTAAGTAGTGGACATGTAGTCATTATTGATTCGTCGCTCCTTTATTTCATCATGCTTCACTTACTCCATGTTTCAGAGCACAGGAGGTTGCTCTACCAGTTTGTGCTGGAATTTTGAGCTATTACCTCAAGTTCAGACATACACATATATAACTCTTAGGTTTATATAACTTATGACTCTTAAGTTATGTAACTAGACATCTAGCAGATATACACATTGAGTCATCCTATCAGTGACCCTTTATTTTGTAGCACAGAGACTCCAATTTGTTTCAGATAAATTCATTTATTTTTATGCTTTAAACTGCAATGCTAACCCCCCCAAACACACACACAAAGGAGCCTCACGTTTCAATCAAATATTTTATTATAACTGCTGCTAACACTCCCCCAACACACACACACACACACATAATTTTTTACCTCAAAACAATTAATTTCTTCATTGTTCTATTATAATGTTGCTGTGTGCTGCTGGCTGCCTGGCCTGCTGCATTCAGTAGGGGTTCGGTCAGACTGACTCGGGAAGCATGAGGCGTGAGGCTGGCTTTTATGTCAAAATGCAGCCTTAGCCTATGCAGGCAGCCAATCACCCCAAGCCCAGACCAGCAGACCATTTGAACAAAGCAGCAGCCAGCCATCCCGATTCCCTGCCAGCAGCAGGACAATGATTTTAAGTTTGAGAAACTGCTACTGAGCCAGGGATGGTAATAGACTAAAAGACAAGAAGCGCAGGTGAGGGTATGGGTGAGGGGCCAGGCAGCCAGTCCTCCTGGCCTACAACAGGCCTATCAGGACTCAGGACGGGAGTCATCGGCACTTGCACTCTGCACGGCAGGCTGAAAAGTCAGCAAAAGCAAGACTGGTGGGGCTGGGGGCAGGGGCCAGGATCAAGAGAATAAATCACACAGAGAGTGGAGTGGGGGATGGAGTCAGCCAGTCTGGGGTTGCTGGGGCAGGGATTGGGTCAGACTACAACATTGCCCGAATGTTATGCCATGGCCATCCCAGGCAGAATCCAATCCATCACCTCGATGGGAGTTGGAAAGATGGGCAGGGGAGGGGATGGAACCCAGACTGAGAGGGAATCAAAGGATCATTCAAGAATTATTGTAATTTATACAAAATCAGCAGCTGCAGATTAGAGGTAGGAGGAAGAATGAAATCAGGGGGTGAGGGAGAATGTGGACATGCCAGTCAGCCCCAAGGTCCATTGCAAGCTCCTATTGACTAGTACACTAGGCTAAGGCAATCAATCATCATTATCATCATTTCATTCAATTAAAAAAATATGTATTTTAATAATTATTAGAGGGATGTGGAACTAAGAGGAAGGCAAGTGGTCTCGTCTGTCCTCATCAAAAAATACTACCAGGCCAGCTGCCTGCTACAAACAATAGAAAAACTCAACACAATCTCTCTGAATCTCTCTCAGGCTCTCCCTACTCCAACTTTATCTTTGCTACTAACAGCTCTCTGTGGATGACGCAGCGCATGCTTTTACCTTATATACTTGCAGCCACCGGCCCACCCACACAGACATGTGATGACTCCAGTCTCTCTGTCTCTAATGGGGTCTGTACCACATGATTCTTCTTCTTAGTAAAGTTGGCATACCATGTGACCCTCTCTCACTTGAATAACTTGATGGTTCGTGGATGCGTTCACTGTTGGCAGCAATAGTCGTTACCTAAACAAAGTACAAAAAATGAAATTTAAAGTGGCAGTGCACACTTTTGCAAGTTATAAATAGATTTAAAACTGTGCCCCTCAGAGGCTTGCACCTGGGGCAGGTGCCCTCACCACTCTGCCTTCCTATGGTACTGTGACCAGCCGTACCTCAAGGATTAGTGCTGGGGCCAGTTCTCTTTAATGCCTTTATAAGAGACAGTGCAGAGGAGCTAGAAAGGAAGGTCTGCCTCTTTTTGGATGGCACCAAAATCTGCAATAGAGCTGACACTCCAGAGGGGTTAGAAAGGATGAGCAGAAACCTGAGAAAACTTGAAGGAGTGGTAAAGGGTATGGCAGCTGGGTTTCAATGTGAAAAAGTGCAAAGTAATGTGCTTGGGGCACTGAAACCCAGGGATAAAGTACAAAATGGGAGGAGTGGTACTGATGAATACCAAGCAGGAAAGTGACCCAGGGGTGATCATATTGGATGATATAAAGGTGGCCATGCAGTGCAACAAGGCAGTTAGGAGAGCTAGTGGGATACTGGGATGCACTGGAAATGTCAACACCAGCAGTAAAAGGAAGGTGGCATTGCCTCTCTACAGCTCACTAGTAAGACTCCACCTAGAGTACTGTGTCCATTTATGGAGACCACATCTCTGGAAGGACATTAGACAGAGTGGAGGCAGTCCTGAGGAGGGCAACTAAAATAGTGCAGGATCTGCATCAGAATGAGAATAGACTTAAGGATCTAAAAATGTACACCCTGGAAAAGGAAAGGGGTATGTTAGAGACATTTAAATACCTCACAGGGGTAAATAAGGTAGAGGAGAGAAGTATTTTTTTAGAAAAAAGGTGCTCATGGACAAGGGGGAAAATAAGAAGCTGGGGGGTAGATTCAGGAGTGATGTGAGAATGTACATTTTCACAGAAAGAGTGGTGGATTCCTAGGACAGTCTTCCAGTGGAGGAGGTGGAGGCAAAAACAGTGGTTGGGTTCAAGAATGCATGGTATATGCATAAGGGAATCTTAGGGGAAAAGGAAGGAGGAGAGGGTGAATGAGCCGAAAATCAAGTAGCATCTGCAGTTATACTATAGGCAGGGAAAAATGGGCAGTCTATGTGGGCCAAGTAGTCCTTATCTGTAGAAAAATTCTGTGTTTCTTTTTCTAGTAGTAGTAGAAGTAGTGGTAGATTTTATATCTTTGTGGTGCCATTCCCCTTAGGCACAGGGTGCCATTACAACATAAAACATTACAATTCCCAAATAATAAATATTGTATATTAAATATAACATTATCACTATGCTAAAATATTACATCTCACAAATTATTTCAAAAATTACAGGGGTTAGCATTAAATGAACTGTCACTCCCTATAAGCCTGTGCAAGAAAATGGGTCTTAAGACCCCTTTTAAAGGGCTTCACTAAGGGAACCTCCCTCAGGACCACTCAGGAGGGAATGCCAAAGGACTAGACCCACAGCCTCGAAGGCCCGGTCCCATAAGATTTTAAGCCTGGCCCTGAGAATGACAAGGAAGCCTCCTCAGTGGACCAGAGAGAGTATGCGGAAATGTATGGATGCAGGAGATCAAACTGGTAACTCAGGCCCAGTTCAGGTAGGGCCTTATAAGTTAGTAACCAACTTTGAAGGAGATGCACCACTTAACCATCAGTGAGTGCAGTTCACTCAGTGCTGGGGACATATGACCAACCTTGAAAGGCCAGTCATCAACCTAGCAGCTGCATTCTGCACCAACTGCAGGCAAAAAGGAAGCAGAAAAAATGTCTCACAGACTCTGGAAAAAATGAACAGGGCTTGGTCGTAGAGTCAAAAATAACTACATTTATTATACATACAGTCAGTGTTTGGTGAATAGTGGACTATGCTTGTGTATGCTTAACTTTGGTAATTCTCTATTCCCACCCTCAGTAGAGAAGCCTGGTGGCAATAGGGAATAAAAGGCCCAGCCCTAGGGGTGAAAAGAATGCTGGAAAAGGAGGAGGTGGTATGGGAGATGGGAGCTTGAAACACTCTGCGCGTAGATTGTTGGAACAGGCTGGCTTTTACTGGAGCAGTGGGAGGAGTTTATTCCCCCACACTGAATCTCAGGTAAAGCTCTTCCATTCAATAACTGGTAAATAGTGGATGGTACTTGTGTTTTCTTAACTTTGGCATTTCTCTTTTCCCACCCTCAGTAGATAAGCCTGGCAGCGATAGGGAACAGAAGGCCCAAAAAAGAGAGAGACTACCTCCTCCCTCATGCATAGTGTGAACAGTAGTATGCAGGAGAGGAAATCCCCCCATGGAGGAAACATCTGAAGGTCCATGCCTACTGAACGCCCATCCTCTGGGCATGCTAAGAGGAGACAATCCTAAATGCTTGACTACCCTCTTTTTGGTTTAGAATGAATATTTATAGCATGAGAGTACATCTTCTGAGATTTTTGATGACAGAGCAGGAATGTTGATATGGACGCTGATGGTGCTGTCTCAATCTAAAGAAATGTCCTGATAAAGCAAGAGAATTCAGTCCAAGCCATAGTAGGAGAGTTCTCAGATTGTCCATGAACCATTTGATGAACCTTGCTGTATGACTGTTGAAGTCATAAAATGTTGAAGAAGACTCAAAGCAAATGTGGTATAGCAGGAGTCAATCACAGAAAGATACTAGGCACCAATTATGATGAATCGGGTAATATTCTGAATACCTGAGAGAAGATAGATGGTATTTGAAGTGGAAGCAGCTTGATATAAAAATCTGTTTGATATCTTGAATTACCCTCTGTGAGGATTTTTTGGCAGAAGATGTTGATGACATGAGCAACTCTTCTGAGACAAGAAGGCTAGACAACTGGCTGATGTCACTGGAACAATCTATGTAGCATGCAGCATACCCAACAAGTTCCAGAATAGAAGTCTGGTGATATGGAGTCATTTAGGAGCTTGCAGTTTATGTGATAAGAAATCTAAACAAGCATGAGATTACTTGAAGATTGGGATGGAGCTGATGAAGAAGCATAGGATTCTGGATGAACATAGCTTTATAGTTCCATGATGATTTAGAAACAGGGTTATGGATGCGAGGACATGATCAATAAGTTGATTGAAAAGTGCAAATAAGGAATTCCTCTTCGCAGCAGGATATGAGTTGTTTGTGTAGCAAATACCAAATGGACCAGAATTTCTAGGCTTGCTGATCATTGTAAGCTAAATCATGGAAAGATCTGCAAATTGAGAAGAAGTACTGATAGAATCCTGGAAATAGTAGCGATGAAAGATAGCTGCTTCATTCATGTAGCTAGGAGGATGCAAGCATCTCAGAGTAGATGTGTTATAGAGATAACCATGTCACCCTCCAAATAGATAACTTGATGGGATAGGATGATGACCTGCCTTTACTGCTATGTCCACCATTAGCTGATTGTCTGAAAACATTAAGACGGTCTACAGAACATTGATGTCCCCATGCAAATGCACTAGCTCTGAGGAGATGTTGCTATCAGTCCTGAAGGGTAGACAATTTAGGAAGCCAGATAAATGATTTGGTAATGCTTGAAGTTAGAAGCATAGCCATAAGTAGTATTTGGGAATGTACAGTAGCAGCCACAGACACTGCCAGCTATTTCCTGAAATTTCTGTGATATTTCCAGAAATATCTCATGCTTTCTCCATTTCCACAGTAGGGGCAGCAGAGAGAAACTCTTTAGAAATGTCACAATATATCTGGAAATAGCTGGCAATGTCTGTGGCTACTAGTGTAAGACAGGAGATGATACTTTGGAAAAACATTACTCCAGTAGACAAGAAAACAGAATGAATGTGATTATCATGATTTTAGAACAGACATGCTATGGCATCACCACTGAACTGCAG
Source organism: Neoceratodus forsteri (assembly GCA_016271365.2). Classification (NCBI taxonomy): domain Eukaryota; kingdom Metazoa; phylum Chordata; order Ceratodontiformes; family Ceratodontidae; genus Neoceratodus; species Neoceratodus forsteri. The sequence continues at coordinate 970,123,242 of CM028132.1, read as the reverse complement.
ATGAGATGCAACTGACTGCCTGAGTTTGAGTCGCCTTTCGTAGGTACAGTTTATGTCAATCGTTTGTTTCTTGAATAGTTACTGTGTCTTTTTTGTCCATCTGAGTGAAAGCAAAAGGCGGTGAGTAATCTTGAGAAACAGCATCTAGAGGAGAAGGAAGCAGGAGTTGCTCCAGCTGATCTATGAATCTGGATGAAATAGTGGATGGTGAGACATTAGACATTATTAGAGGACAAAGTTAAGCAACAGGGTAAGGAGTCACACGGGGGGGCAGGAGTATGCTTAGTACTCAGTAGATGAAAACAAGAGAGTTTGTCAGTTGGGGTAGCTCAGTTCAGATTGAAGTAAATAAGGTAAAAGTAGCCCATCGCTATAGCGAACCTCGCTATAACAAATTCCCGCATATAATGAATGCGATGTAGGGCTCCCAATCTAAAACACTGTCCGCCATAATGAGGCTATCTGTCGTAAAAGCTTCTGTACTTCTGTGCTGCATGGTAGTATCTGATTGCTAATTAGGTATTCAAATGTGTGGACAGTTGTAAATTACAGAAGTTGTTACAGTGAATCTAATTAAGTTACTTGTATTTCCAGTACCTGCATCATCTGTAACACCTGAGCTGCTGTTCTGTTAAAAGTTGCCACTAAAGCGTGAGCTGTATGTTGTTTCACACTAAATGGAGCTGAAGCTCACAGTGCTAGACCAACTTCAGGCAGGTGAAATCTTTACCAAGATATCAATGGAGACAGGTTATTCCAAATCAATGATATGTACCTTGAGGAAGCAGGCGGGATCGCTTAATGAGCTCACTGAAGAGTGCAGTGATGCCAATGGAATGTCTTGGAAAAAACTAAGGAGACAAGGAGTGGGTGAAAGTTGTGAATTCCGCTTTTGTGGAACTTCTGTTAAATTTCAGAAGTTTCGTGGAGATTTCAGCACTTTCGCCATTTGGCGAAACTGGGATTTTCCACGGAGTTTCAACGTCTTCCATGGACTTTTTTGTGAACTGCGGAAAAATGCATATAAACTGCTGAATTTATTCTATCCATGGTTTAATGAACTTTCAGTGAATGAGCACATGCTTGTACAACCATGCGGTCATTCACTGACAATTCAGTGGGCCACCATTAGTGGAGGAGAGAGGAGGGCTGTGCCGTTGGCCAGTCAGGGACAGGACGGTGGGGGAGCAGGGTGATGATGGATGCACTGTTGGGGTGGGGGGGTCCTCTAGACACCAGGGAATTGGGATTACTTTTTTTTATAAGGGATCAGGTATGGGGGCTCACTAGACACCAGGGAATACTGGGAATTGAGGGGGATGAGTCGGTGGACTGCCGACTGTTTTTTTTTGTGGATTAAGGGAATTCAGGATAGGGAGGATGTCCGCTAGACACCAGGGAATAAAATGTTTTTGGGGGCCAAGATTAGTGGGTGGGGGCTACTAGATACCAGGGAAGGATCAGAGTTTTTGTTTCTTCTTTACCGGGAGTTTTCTTTTTAATTCATTTATTTACCAGGACTTCTGATCAGCAGGGGGGTGGATTAATGAATTAAACTGCAGTTAAAAAAAGCCTCAGAACTGACCACTGGCAGTGATCCATTCTGTGCATTTCTTTTCCTGCAGTTTAGGAAATTAATCCACAGTCTATATATTTATTCCACAGTTTTAATGTGGAATTTCAGCAAAGGTTGCGAAAATGATTTCTGAACTTTCGTGGAAGCGAAATTTGTACTTTCGTGGAAATTCTGCAGGCAGAATTTTTTTCCGCTCACCCCTAAAGGAAACCTGACAAGGCTGAAATTGACAGTGCAACTCAGCTGTGGTTCACACAGCCTGGTCTAATATCACTCAATCAACTGTTGCCCACTGCTGGGAAGCAACATTAAGGAAGGCCTCAGACAAAAATTTGATGTGACTATAGTTAGTTTATACTTAATAAAGGGGAGTATGATGCAGCTCACACCACTGCCACTGGTGGGCTGGTCATCACTCTGCAAAACACCAAATGCCACATATATCCTTAGAAAACAAATCAGAGCCAATATCCGCCTGAACCAGCAATGTCTGTAATCTCTCGGCTGGAAAGAGCACTGGAGCAGTCCAGGAGGAGGGTACAACCTTGCGCCAAAGAGGATGTACATTCCTGGAAAGCAATGGTTGCAAATATTAGAAGCCTAACCAACAAACTACCAGAACTCAGCCATCTTCGAAACAGAAAGGATGGACTGGGTGGCTCTGACAGAAATGTGGTTCACAGAAAACCACGGATGGGATACGGCCATTCCCATTTACAATTTGTTCAGGAAAGATAGGCCGGTCAAAAAAAGGGGGGGGCATAGCAATTTACATTCATGAGGAAATAAAAGCCACAGAAGTAAAAGGGCAACCAGGGGACTTTGAGTCACAGTGGCTAACAGTAGACACTGGCAAGGGAAAACTCTTCTGAATCGGCGTCATGTACAGGACACTAAATCAAGGAGATAAAGGAGACTAAGACCTAATAGAGGAAATTCACAGACTCAGAAAGGATCAAAGACATCAAAGTAGGATGCAATATGGGCATCAATGACCATCGCATGGTAAATTTTAAGGTAAACATAACACAGGACACCAGCCACTCAAACATAAAGGTGCTAGATTTCAGAAAGACTGACTTCCAAAAAATGAGGAACAACATAAGTAGCCAGTTAATGGAAATAGAGGTTGAGGATGTGGAGGTCATGTGTGGGAGACTCAAGAGAGCTGTAAAGACTGCCACAAATCAATGTGCCAGATGGGTCAGCAAACTAAAAAGAAATCCTCTATGGTTTTCCAAGGAAGTGGCTACCACAGTCAATGAAAAAAATAAGGCATACAGCATATACCAGGAAACCAAAACTGAGAAAGACTGGGAGTCGTACAAGGAAAAAATGAGAGAGTCTAAAAAATAAATTAGAAAGGCAAAAGCCCAGACAGAGGAAAAGACAGCAGAAGGGGCAAAGAGAGGAGACAAATCATTGTTTAGATACGTTAGGGAATGTAGGCACGTAAATGGGGGGATAGTAAAGAATGCTACTGAAGAAGGAAAATGCACCAAAACATGACCCAGAGAAAGCCAAAATCCACAACAAATACTTCTGCTTGGCGTATACCAAAGAGGATCCAGGGAATGACCCAGCTCTGAAAAAACATAACATCCCAGGAACAGTGGTAGACACGAGTCCCTTTACAGAAGCCGAAGTACAGGAGGTGCAAAATAAACTAAAAGCAGACAAAGCCATGGGACCAAATGAGATGCATCTCAGAATCCTTAAGGAACTGGGTTCAGATTTAGCAGCCCTCTGGAACTTCTATTCACAAAATCCTTGAATAGCAGTGTGGTACCCAAAGACCGGAAAAAGGCAATAGTTGTTCCACTTCACAAATCAAACAGCTGTGAAGAAGCTAGTAATTACAGACCAGTGAGCCTCATGTCTATAGTAGGAAAACTAATGGAGAGACTACTCAAACAGAGAATCCTAGCAATCCTCGAAACTAGCAGCCAACAAAACTCTAAATAGCACAGTTTCGCAGCAGGCACTGTAGGTCATGCCAGACAAATCTGCTTGAGTTTTTTGACTATGCTACAAAAATAGTGGACAATGGTGGGGCAGTAGATGTGGTATACCTAGACTTTAGTAAGGCCTTCAACTTGGTTCCACACAGAAGTCTGGTAAAGAAGCTTGACCACACGGGTTGGTCCAGAAGTAGTCAGATGGGTACAAAACTGGTTACAAGGCAGAACCCAGAGGGTACCAGCTAATGGAATGCAATCAACAGAAGGCAGGGTGACCAGGACTGGCAGATGCTGAGGAGGAATTCGTACTTGAAATCAATCAAGTTGGCAGCTCTGAAGTACAGTAGATACAGTGTTTGTGATTGATGTAGCACTCAGAGTAGCATCATCCTTTTGAGATGGCTTATGAATGGAACACTAGCAGATATTACGAAACTGGAGCAGCAGAAGGCTGCGAGGAAAGCATGCTTTGAGAAACAATATCATTGTTGCACTGATACGGATGTGGTGAGTCTTAGCCATGACCCGTATTTCAGAGGAGCATCAGGAACTGGCTGGGAAATTAGCATGTCAGGAGCAGGATTGCTGGAAGGTTGAGATGTAGTAGCTATGAAATCAAGCAGTTCCTATTTCTGGGCTGAGATGAAGGCAATATACCGCAGTTTTTAATTCAGATGTAAAGTGTGAGACTTTAGCAAGACAAATGCATTCCTGAAGAAGTCTGAAGGGAGACCAGAGGACCTTCTTCAGAACATGAAGCGGTAGTATCAATGAAAATGGAGAAGTTCTGTTGCAGATAGGTGCAAGTCTGAAGAAGTCTGAGGGGAACGCTGAGGACCTTCTCTAGAATCTGAAGATGTAGAATGATAGGAATGAAGAAGGCACAGTGTCAGTGCAGCACTTCATATCGCATTTCAGAGGATGAACCTTGGGTGAAGAAACAAGATGGAGGTCTTTTTATGACTAAAGCATGTCATGAGAACAAATGGAGAGGCCATAGAGCCAATAGTGACTTTGTAGTGGACTTTGGAAGAACAAACTTCAAGCTGAGGAACTGGAGCCTGTCATAAATCGTAGAAGAACAGGGGACACCATGCTCTATCACAATTCATGAGAAGTTGAGGAGAACAAACCCCAGGCAGCTAGGACTGGATAATGGATACTGTCATGGATGAATACAACATGTCTGTGGGCTTCATATGCTTCAGCTTTGCAGGTTGCAGAATCTTTTCTGCAGGACAAAGTCAAGTCCTGAATGTCATATCAGTTGAAAAACTGTGAGTGAGGAATGTTGATGATGAATTATAATTGCAGTGTCACATGCTGGTGGATTCAGTTAAGCCCTGGAGTGAGTCTGATACTGTATATTATGGATGGAATGAAAGTTGCAGAATCATACATCTGGTGGATGATGTCGAGCCATAAAAAGAATTTGATATGATGCAGATAGATTTGAAAGTTGCAGACTCCTGTCTCTGGTGGATGTAGTTGAACCCTACCTACACTTGTAGACCTTCCAAATGTGTGAGTTAGGGAGACAGACTCCGGAGCTGCTGGTGAGGGCTATTGGAGGAGCAGACTGACTGCTCAGGAGTTGAAATGGAGAGGAAGAATAGAAATGAACTTGAGAAGTTAAATGGAGGTAGAAGAGAAGGAGGCATGAATCGATAGCAGAACTGAGCAAAATGATAAGGAGCAATACAGAAAATAATTTTTAGAAGTCAGAAGGAGAAGGGGGGGGGATCTGAATGGAGTTTGCATTCCTGGTATAAAGTGACCCCTCTCAAAACAGCCTGAATAATCTATGACACCTGAGAAAAATTAATCAGAGATTTACAGCCTGCTACTGTGTGGTTCAGCAGTTTGTTCTTGAACCTGGTGGTGCATGTCTTTCTATATTCTTAAATTCTGTGTTCCCTAGTGGTCCTCTGCTATGGTTCCCAAGCTAAAGAGCTGAGCTTAAGGCTGACACACTGGAGGCAACAGCATGGGGTGGAAATCAGCATGAGACTCTGTTCCCCTGGTGTGCCACCCTTAACACACACTGCAAAAATGTTTTATAAATCATTTAAATGTTGTTATGAAGGTGTACAAACAACAGCAGAAAACAGTAACCTGCATCAAATACAGTAAGTGGTCCAGTGTGTTACAAGTGTAAGTAAGAAGACAATTAGTCTTAAGGGGAAGGTGGAATTAATCTAAACTGAAGTTAAATAATGGGGGGTGGGGGTTACAAGGTATGTGTTTTCTTATTTAAATTTTTCCTAAATCAAGGTTCACATTTTAATTGGAATATACTATGTTACGTGACTGATGCAGGTTAATGCATTTTTGCATTGCACATGCACCCACCTCGCCCTTCCTATGGTACTGTGACCAGCAGTGTGCCTCAAGGATTAGTGCTGGGCCCAGTTCACGTTAATGCCTTTATAAGAGGCATTGCAGAGGAGCTGGAAAGGAAGGTCTGCCTCTTTGTGGTTGGTACCAAAATCTGCAATAGAGTTGACACTTCAGAAGGGTTAGAAAGGATTAGCAGAAACCTGAGAAAACTTGGTGTGGTCCTGGGTATGGCAGCTGGGTTTCAATGTGAAAATGTACAAAGTAATGCACTTGGGGCACTTTAACCCAGGGGCAGAGTATAAAACAGAAGGAGTGGTACTGATGAATACCAAGCAGGAAAGTGATCTGGGGGTGATCATATTGGATGATGTAAAGGTGGCCATGCAGTGCAACAAGGCAGTTAGAAGGGCTAGTGGGATACTGGGATGCAGTGGGAATGTCAACACCAGCAGAAAGAGGGAGGTGATATTGCCTCTCTATAGCTTGCTAGTAAGACTCCACCTAGAGTACTGTGTCCATTTATGGAGACCTCATCTCTGGAAGGACATAGACAGAGTGGAGGCAGTATTGAGGAGGGCAACTAAAATGGTGCAGGATCTGCATCAGAATGATAATAGACTTATGGACATAAAAATGTACACTCTGGAAAAGAAGAGAGAGGGGGGTACAATAGAGAACTTTAAATACCTCACTGGGGTAAATAAGGTACAGGAGAGAAGTATTTTTTTTTAGAAAAAAGGTGCTCATAGACAAGGGGGCATAAAAAGAAGCTGGAGGGGGTAGATTCAGGAGTGATGTGAGGATGTACATTTTCACAGAAAGAGTTGTGGATTCCTGGGACAGTCTTCCAGTGGAGGTGGTGGAGGCAAAAACAGTGGTTGGGTTCAAGAATGCATGGGATAGGCATAAGGGAATCTTAGGGAAAAGGAAGGAGGGGAAGGCGAATGAGCTGAAGATCAAGTAGGATCTGAGGTTATACTATAGGCAGGGAAAAATGGGCAGTCTATGTGGGCCAAGTAGTCCTTATCTGTAGAAAAACTTTACGTTTCTGTTTCTAGTAGTAGTAGTAGTGGTAGCTTTTATTTCTTTGTAATGATATTCCCCTTAAGTTCAGGGTGCCATTACAACATAAAAAATAACAATTCCCAAATAATAAATATTTTATATTAGATATAACATTATCACTATGCTAAAATATTAAATATCACAAACTATTGCAAAAAATTACAGGGGTTAGCATTAAATGGACTGTCACTACTCATAAGCCTGTGCAAAAAGATGGGTCTTCAGACCCCTTTTAAAGGGCTCCACTAAGGGGACCTGCCTCAGGACCACTCAGGAGGGAATTCCAAAGGATTGGACCCACAACCTCAAATGCCCCGTGCCTTAAGATTTTAAGCCTGTCCCTGAGAATGAGAAGGAAGCCTCCTCAGTGGAGCAGAGAGAGTATGGGGACATGTATGGATGCAGGAGATCAAACAGACAACTTGGGACCAGCCCAGGTAGGGTCTTATAAGTTAGTAACCAACTTTGATGGAGATACACCACTTAACCATCAGCGAGTGCAGTTCATGCAGTGATGGGGACATATGACCAACCTTGAAAGGCCAGTCATCAGCCTAGCAGCTGTATTCGGCATCAACTGCAGGCAAAAAAGAAGCAGAAAACAATGCCTCACAAACTCTGGAAAAAAAGGGAACAGGGCTTATCATAGAGTACAAAATAACTACATTTATTATACATATCGTCAATGTTTGGTGAATAGTGAACAGTGCTTGTGTATACTTAACTTTGGCCTTTCTCTATTCCCACCCTCAGCAGAGGAACCTGGCAGCAATCGGGAATAGAAGGCCCAGCCCTAGGGGTGAAAAGAATGTTGGGGCTGGAGGTGGCAGCATGGGAGGTGTGAGCTAGAACCACTCTGCATGTAGCTTGATGGAACAGGTTGGCTTTTATTGGAGTAGTGGGAGAAGTTTATTCCCCCACACTGAATCTCAGGTAAAGCTCTTCCATTCAGTAAATGATAAATAGTGAATGGTGCTTGTGTATACTTAACTTTGGCATTTCTTTATTCCCACCCTCAGTAGATAAGCCGGGCAGCGATAGGGAAAAGAAGGCACAAAAAAGAGGGAGACTACCTCATCCCTCACGCATAGTGTGAACAGTAGCATGCAGGAGAGAGAATCCCCCCTGTGAAGGAAACATCTGGAGATCCATTGCTGCTGAACTGACCATCCTCTGGGCATACTAAGAGTTGACAATCCTAAATGTTTGCTACCTTCTTTCTGGTTTAGAATGAATATTTCTAGCATGAGGGTCCATATTCTGAGATCCTTGATGAAAGAGCAGGAATGTTGATATGGACGCTGATGGTGCTGTCTCAATCTGATGAAGCGTCCTTATAAAGTATGAGAATTCAGTCCAAGCCATAGTAGGAGAATTCTCAGATAGTCCACAAACCATCTGATGAACATTGCTGTATGACTGATGAAGTCAGAAAAGGTTGAAGAAGACTCAAAGCAAATGTGGTATAGCAGGAGACAATGACAAAAAGCTACTAGGCACCAATTATGATGACTCGGGTAATAGTCTGAATACCTGAAAGAAGATAGATGGTATCTGAAGTGGAATCAGCTTGATATAAAAATCTGTTTGATATTTTGAATTACCCTCTGTGAGGATTTTTGTCAGAAGATGTTGATGACATGAACAACTCTTCTGAGACAAGAAGGCTAGACAATCGACTGATGGCACTGGAAAAATCTATGTAGTATGCATCATACCCAACAAGTTCCAGAATAGAAGTCCGGTGATATGGAGTCATTTAGGAGCTTGCCGTTTACATGAAAAGAAATCTAAACAAGCATGAGATTACTTGAAGAGGAAGATGGAGTTGATGAAGAAGCATAGGGTTCTGGATGAATATAGCTTTATAGTTTCATGATGATTTAGAGGCAGGGTTATGGATGTGAGGACATGATCAATAAGTTGATTGAAAGGTGCAAATAAGGAATTCCTCTTTGAAGCAGGATATGAGTTGCTTGGGTAGCAAGTGCCAGATGGAACAGAATTTTTAGGCTTGCTAATGGTTGTAAGCTAAGTCATGAGAAGATCTGCAAATTGAGAAGAAGTACTGATAGAATTCTGGAAATAATAGCAATGAAAGATAGCTGCTTCATTTATGTAGCTAGGAGGATGCAAACATCTCAGAGTAGATATGTTACAGAAATAACCATGTCACCCTACAAATAGATAACATGATTGGATAGAATAATGACCTGCTTTTATTGCTATGTCCACCATTAGCTAATTGTCCGAAAACATTAAGATGGTCTGCAGACCATTGATGTCCCCATGCAAATGCACTAGCTCTGAGGAGATGTTGCTACCAGTCCTGCAGGATAGACAATTTAGGAAGCCAGGTAAATGATTTGGTGATGCTTGAAGTTAGAAGCATAGCCATAAGTAGTATTTAGGAATGTAAGGCAGGAGATGATACTTTGGAAACAGAATGAATGTGATTACCATGGTTTTAGAACGGACATGCTATAGCATCACCACTGGACTGCAGATGAAATGCAACTGACTGCCTGAGTTTGAGTAGCCTTTCATAGGTACAGTTTATGCCAATTGTTTGCTTCTTGAATAGTTACTGTGTCTTTTTTGTCCATCTGAGTAAAAGCGAAAGGGGGTGAGTAATCTTGAGAAGCAGCATCGAGAGGAGAAGGAAGCAGGAGTTGCTCCGTTGATCTATGAATCTGGATGAAATAGTGGATGGAGAGACATTAGACATTATTAGAGGACAAGGTTAAGCAACAGGGTAAGGATTCGCACAGGGGGACAGGAGTATGCTTAGTGCTCAGTAGGTGAAAACAAAACAGTTTGTCAGTTGGGGTATCTCAGTTCAGTTTGAAGTAAATAAGATACAGTAGTCCCTCACTATAGCAAACCTTGCTACAACGAATTCCCGTATATAATGAATGCGGTGTGTGGCTCCCGATCTAAAACACTGTCTACCGTAACGCTATCAGTACTAAAATGTTCTGTGCTTCTGTGCCGCATGGTAGTGTCTGATTGCTAATTAGGTATTCAAATGTTTGGGCAGTTGTCAATTACAGTACTTGTTACTGTGACTCTAATTAAGTTACCTATATTTCCAATACCTGCATCATCTGTTACGCCTGAGCTGCTGTCCTGTTAAAAGTTGCCACTACAGTGCAAGCTGTATGATGTTTCACACTGAAATGTTCAGGATACTCAGTGGAGCTGAAGCTCGCAGTGCTAGACCAACTTCAGGGAGGGGAAGCCTTGCCAAGATATCAATGGAGAAAGATTATTCCAAATCAACGATATGTACCTGGGGGAAGCAGTAGGGATCACTTGATGAGTTCACCAATGAGTGCTGCGATGTGAATGAAATGTCTTGGAAAAAACTAAGGAGACTAGGGGTGGGCAAAAGTTGTGAATTCTGCTTTCTCAGAACTTCAAATTTTCCATGGATTTTCGCCGAGTTCCACGAACCTTTTTGTGAACTGCAGAAAAACGCATATAAACCGTGGAATTTATTCTATCCACAGTTTAATAAACTGTCAGTGAAAGAACGCATGCTTGTACAACCATGCAGTGATTCACTGACAATTCAGTAGGGCACCAGTAGTGAAGGAGAGAGGAGGGCTGTGCCAGTGGCCCACTCAGGGGCATGCTGGGGGCAGCAGGGTGCTGGTGGATTAACTGTCAAGGTGGTGGATCCACTAGGAACTGGGGAATTGAGATTACTTTTTTTATAAAGGATCGGGGATAGGGGGTCCACTAGACACCAGGGAATACTCGGAATAGAGGGGGATGAGTTAGTGGACTGACGGCTGTTTTTTTGTGGATTAAGGGAATCCAGGATAGGGAGGGGGGGTCCGCTAGACACCAGGGAAATAAAATATTTTTCGGGGCCATGATCGGTGGGGGGGGGGGACTAGACACCAGAGAAGAATCAGAGTGTTTGCACTGACTAACAGGGAAAGGATTACAGATCTCCAGGTAGAAGGTCACCTGGGGCCAGTGACCATCACATGGTATGGTCCAATTTGGCCACTACAACTAAATCATCCCATTCCAAGGTAAAAATATGGGACTTCAGAGGAGCTGACTTTGATAAGATGGCCAACATAGTTAAGCTAGCCCTGGCAAAAAGAAATACAGGTGAGGAGGTACAGGCAAAGTGGGCAAGCATTAAGGATGCAATACTTGAAGCAGCATCTCATTGTGTTAGAGAGAAAAGGAAGTGCAAAAGAAGAAGAAAACCACTTTGGTTCTCAAAAACAGTAGCAGGAAAGGGCAGAGCCAAAAGGCTGGCCTTCAGGAAATATAAGGGAACACAGCGGGATGAAGACAGGGAGGCATACCAAACTTCCCTAAGGGAAGCAGGGAAGGCAGTAAGGTAGGCAAAGGCCCAAACCGAGGAAACACTAGCACAAACAGTAAAAGAAGGTGACAAGACTTTCTATAGATACATTAGTGAAAGGAGAAAGTCCAAAGGGGGTATTGCTAAGATCACAGGAGATAAGGGTGTGTGTGAGGAGGAGGACCATGTAAAAGCATCTATCCTAAATAGATACTTCTGCTTAGTATTTACTGAAGAGAAGGTAGGGTAGGGCCCACAGCTCAGAACCACTGACACAGGGGGAAGGGAGGTGAGCACTAGTCCCTTCACAAAAGAAAGGGTCCTACAAGAGCTCGATAAGCTCAGGGTGGACAAGGCAAAGGGACCTGATGGCATACATCCCAGGGTACTAAAGGAGCTAAGGGTGGAACTAGCAGAGCCATTATCAGAACTGTTTAGTGAGTCTCTGAGCACAGGAGAAGTCCCAGAAGACTGGAGAAGGGCTCATGTGATCCCGCTCCACAAGAGTGGTAGCAGGGAAGAGGCAGGGAACTACAGGCCAGTCAGTCTTACCTCAGTAGTAGGCCAGATTATGGAGGCACTCCTTAAGGAAAGGATAGTGCAACACCTGGAATCCATACGTGCACAGGATCCAAGACAGCATGGGTTTACAAAAGGAAGGTCCTGTCAAACTAATCTTATAGATTTCTTTGACTGGGTAACCAGAGTGGTGGACCAAGGGGGAGCAGTTGATCTTGCCTACCTTGACTTCAGCAAAGCTTTCGATACTGTTCCACATAGAAGATTGATTAATAAGCTGGGTAGGCTCGGGGTAGGTCAGAAGTTGGTCAACTGGGTGGCAAACTGATTGACGGGCAGAAGACAGAGAGTTGTGGTAAATGGTATACAGTCAGAAGAGATGCATGTCACAATTGGGGTACCTCAGGGATCAGTCCTGGGTCATTCCTCTTCAATATCTTCATCAGTGACATTGCAGATGGACTGGAGGGTAAGGTTTGTCTGTTTGCAGATGACACCAAGATCTGCAACACAGAAGATTATCCAGATGGAGTGGGCAGAATGAAAAGAGATCTGAATAAACTAGCAAAATGGTCGGAAGTGTGGCAACTGGGGTTTAATGCAAAGAAGTGCAAGATCATGCACATAGGGAAGAGAAACCCTGAAGCCACCTATAGGCTGGGAGAGGAGTTGCTGGCAGTCAGAAGGTAAGAAAGAGAACTTGGGCATCATCATCACCGATGACCTGAAATCATCCAAGCAGACCTCTAAAGCAGTAGGTAAGGCTACGGGGATGTTGGGGTGTATTAGTAGGGGCATCACAAGTCAGAAGAGGGAGGTAATAATCCCTCTTTACAAGACACTGGTTAGGCCCCATCTGTAGTACTGTGTGCAGTACTGGAGGCCACACCTTCACGAGGACATTAACCAAATTGTGGCAGTCCAGAGAAGGGCAACCAAAATGGTGCAGGGACTGCATCAGAAAACATATGAGGACAGATTAGCGGAGCTCAATATGTATACCCTAGAGCAAAGGAGGGAGAGAGGTGATATGATCGAAACATTCAAACACCTTAAGGGCATTAACAAGGTGAAAGAGTCTAACATGTTTCAATATAAGAAAAATAGCAGGACAAGAGGACACAGCATGAGATTAGAGGGTGGCCGATTAAGGGGTAATATGAGGAAGTTCTTTTTCACAGAAAGGGTGGTGGATACATGGAACGGCCTACCTCAGGAAGTGGTGGATATGAATACAGCGCAGGGCTTCAAACAGGCATGGGATAGGCATAAGGGAGCAATACAGATGAGTATGAATAGATAGGCCATTGACAGAGCAAAGGCTGTTGGCACTTTTATAAGGTAGAAAAAGAAATGGGCAGACCGGATGGGCCTTGTGGTCCTTATCTGCCATCAACTTCTATGTTTCTATGTTTGTTTCTTCTTTACCAGGACCCAAGGGCCGTGATCCCCGGTCTGGGATGGGAACCACTAGACACCAGAGATTAGGGATTTTTTACTTGGGTCCCACGATTTGTGGGTGGGGGGGCCACTAGACACCAGGAGGGTCCAAGGGAGGGACTGGAGTTTATTTATTTATTTATTTATTTATTTAATGGGACCACAGATCAGCGGGGGGTGGATTAATGAATTAAACTGCAGTTAAAAAAGTCTCAGAACTTACCACTTGCAGTGATCCATTATGCAGATTTTTTCCCCGTTTAATAAATTAACCCCTCAGTCTGTATATTTAGTCCGCTGTTTCAAGGTTGAATTTCTGTGAAAGTTGTGAAAATGATTTCTGAACTTTTGCGGAAGTGAAATTTGCACTTCTACGGAAATTCCGCTAATTAATTTTTTTTTTCTCAAACCCCTAAAGGAGGCCCGATGAGGCTGAACTCTACCATGCAAATCAGCTGTGGTTCACTCAGCCTGGTCTAATGTCACTCAGTCAACTGTAGCCCACTGCTGGGAAGCTGCAATAAGGAAGGCCTCAGACAAAAATTTGATGTGTATACAGGTAGTTTAAACTAAATAAAGGGGAGTATGACATAGCTCACACCCCTGCCATCGGTGGGCTGGTCATAACTCCCCAAAATGCCAAATGAGCGCATACATCCTCAGAAAATAAATCAGAGCCAACATCCACCTGAACCAGCAACCTCCATAATCTCTTGACTGGAAAGAGCAAACTGGAGCACTCCAGTAGGAGGGTACAACCTCGCACCATAGAGGATGTACATTCCTTGAAAGCAATGGTTGCAAATACTAGGAGCCTAACCAAAAAACTTCCAGAACTCACAGCCATTTTGGAAACAGGAAGGATGGACTGGGTGGCTGTAACAGAAACGTGATTCACAGAAAACCATGGATAAGATATAGCCATTCCCAGTTACAATCTATTCAGGAAAGATAGGCAGGGCAAAAAAGAGGGGGGGGGGCATAGCCATTTACATTCAGGGGGAATTAAAATCCATAGAAGTAAAAGGGCAATCTGGGGACTTTGAGTTACTGTGGCTAACAGTAGACACCGGCAATGGAAAACCATTCAGAATTGGCATTGTTTACAGGCCCCCAAATCAAGGAGTTAAAGGAGATAAAGACCAAATAGAGGAAATCCACAAAATGTCTGATAAAGGCGAAGTAATACTGGTGGGGGACTTCAACCTACCAGATGTTTACTGGAGCACACTAACTGAAGCAACAACAAGAAGTAGGGACTTCTTATTGTTACTACAAGGTGTGGGACTGTGCCAGCTTGTTAAAACCCCAACAAGGGGAGATGCCATTTTCAATCTTCTCCTCACAAACTCAGAAAGGATCAAGGACATTGAAGTGAGATGTCATGTGGGCAACAGCGAAAATCACATGGTAAGCTTTAAGGTAAACATAACACAGGACACCAGCCACTCAAGATAAAGGTGCTAGATTTCGGAAAGGCTGACTTCCAAAAAATGAGGAACAACATAAGTAGCCAGTTAATGGAAATAGAGGTTGAGGAGGTGGAAGTCATGTGTGGAAGACTCAAGAGAGCAATAAAGACTGCCACAAATCAATGTGCCAGATCGGTCAGCAAAGTAAAAAGAAATCCTCTATGGTTTTCCAAGGAAGTGGCTACCACAGTCAAAAAAAAAAAATAAGGTGTACAGCATATACCAGGAAACCAAAACTGAGAAAGACTGGGAGTCATACAAGGAAAAAATGAGAGTCTAACAAATAAATTAGAAAGGCAAAAGCCCAAACAGAGGAAACGATAGCAGAAGGGGCAAAGAGACTAGACGCATCATTGTTTAGATACATTAGGGAATGTAGGCAAGTAAATGGGTGGATAGTAAAAATTGCTACTGAAGAAGGGAAATGCACCAAACATGACCCAGAGAAAGTCAAAATCCTCAACAAATACTTCTGCTTGGTGTGTACCAAAGAGGACCCAGGGGATGGCCCAGCCCTGAAAAAACATAACATCCCAGGACCAGTGGTAGACGCAAGTCCCTTTACAGAAGCCGAAGTACAGGAGGCACTAAATAAACTAAAAGCAGACAAAGCCATGGGACCAGATGAGATGCATCCCAGAATCCTTAAAGAACTAGGTTCAGAATTAGCAGCCCCTCTGTCACTTCTATTCATGAAATCCTTGAAGAGCGGTGTGGTACCTGAAGACCAGAAAAAGGTAATAGTGGTTCCACTTCACAAATCAGGCAGCTATGAAGAAGCTAATAATTACAGAATGGTGAGCCTCGTGCCTATAGTAGGAAAACTAATGGAAACACTACTCAAACAGAGGATCCTATCATTCCTCAAAACTAGCAGCCAACAAGACTCTAAATAGCACGGTTCACAGCAGGTTGGTCATGCCAGACAAATCCGGTCATGTTTTGTGACTACGCTACAAAAATAGTGGACGATGGTGGGGCAATAGGTGTGGTCTACCTAGACTTTAGTAAGGCCTTCAACTTGATTCCACACAGAAGGCTGGTAAAGAAGCTGGGTCACACAGGGGTTGGTGTAGAAGTAGTCAGATGGGTGCAAAACTGGTTACAAGGCAGAACCCAGAGGGTACAAGTTAATGGAACACAATCAGCAGAAGGCAGGGTGAATAATGGGGTGCCCCAGGGCTTAGTGCTGGGGCCTGTGCTCTTCATTGTTTTTATAGCAGATATCACTGACGGACTGGAAGTGAAGATGTGTCTGTTTGCTGATGACACCAAGATATTTAACAGGGTGGGCACCTCGGAAGGAGTGAACAAGATGGAAGCTGACCTCAAGAAACTAGGAGTGTGGCAGCTGAGATTTAATGCCAAAATGTGCAAGGTCATACACATAGGAAAGAAAAATCCAGGAAAGGAGTATTATGTAGGAGGCGAAAGACTGGCAGCCTCAAACCAGCAATGAGATCCGGGATTTATAATTTTAGTGACTTGAAGGTTAGTAAGCAGTGTGAGAAGGCAACATTGAAGGCCAACAGAATGCTGGGCTGCATTGGGAGGGGAATCTTGAGCAGGAGGAGAGAGGTGGTATTACCACTGTATAGATCACTGGTCAGGCCTCACCTGGAATGTGGCATCCAGTTCTGGAGGCCTCACCTCAGGAACGACATTGACCAGGTGGAAACAGTTCAGAGAAAGGCGACAAAAATGATTCAGGGTCTGCAGTACATGTCCTACAAGGAAAGACTAAATATGTACTCCTTGGAGCAGAGAAGAGAGAGAGGGGACATGATTGAAATATTCAAGTATATAAAAGGCATTAACAAGGTACAGGCAGAGGAACTTTTTCACTTCAAGAAGGGCTCCAGGACCAGGGGACATGACCTCAGGCTGCAAGGAGGGAGGTTCTCTACTAACACCAGGAAGTTCTTATTCACAGATAGAGTGGTGGATGCCTGGAACATCCTGCCTCAAGAAGTTGTGGGGGTCAGCATTGTGGGGGTATTCAAGAATGCATGGGATAGTGCCGGCCCGGCAGTGCTGAGGGCTGAGGCACTGGATGCCTTTCCTCATGCTATGCCAGTAACCCGGGTTCAGGAATGACCTCGTATTGCCGGGGAGCCAGCATGGGTGGGGGGTCTGAGCGAGATTGAGCAGCAGTAGGCTGCTCTCCCCTCCCAAGGGTGGTTGTTCGCTCCCCCCCCCGTAGTTTCGCTCCCACCAGGAGGTGGTCCAGTGGGAAGATTAGGTGATGGGGAACAAAATGCCAGGGGTGGGGTGGAAGTGGCTGAGCCAGTGCCCAGCATGCCCGTGCACCTCCCCGCACACACACGTACATGTCTGCCAGGGTCCCAGATAGAGATGTAGAGAACTTTAGTTTCGCAAGCGTAGTAGAGGCTAAGTGGCCCACTCTGCCTCAATATACAGCTATGTGACGTGCCCATTGAAATGCAATGCTTCGACACTTTGCATCATAATGACTTTGCATTATGACGATTCCGCGTTACTTAGCTTTATTTTCTTTTAAATACGGAGTAAGGGAGCATTGTAACAGCCTACAGATTACATGTCTCACGGTCTGGAGGTCACGTGCTTCAAGCAGGAAGTTAATCATGCAAGACAGTGAAAGACTTTCAATTTCACCTTACCTAGTGTGGGAGAAAGAGCTGTGTTTGAGAGGAGACAGAGAGATAGCAAAAAATATAAACCCCACTTTGAGAGGAGACAGAGAGATAGCAAAAAAACATGAACCACCTGTCTGAGCCAGAATACCTTCTGGGCTAGTGGTCCCCTTCCTGAAGTAGGAGGTAGTGGTGCCATGGAAGCACCACCTCTTGTGGCACCCTACCAGTGTCCCCCCACCAGTGCCACCACCTGCCATAGCCCCTGCACCAGCAGCTCAGCAGGAAGTGAGGGAGGAGCAGCAGCAGTCACAGCCAGCAGCAGCAGGTTTACCCACCCCTGGCCTCAACTGAGCAGAAGCAGCAGCCAGCAACAACATCTTGGCCCCACCACCTGTGCCCAGTCCTCTCTGCAGCTCGTTAGTGTGTGACTCCTTTACTACACTGCCTGCGGACACCAGTGTAGTGAAGTGCAATCTGTGTGGTGAGGTGTTGCGCAGTGGCCCCAAGGGAAGTCATCTGGGCACAGGTGGTCAGCGCACCCACATATACAACCACCACTGTGCAGATTGGCAGGCCAAGCTTGATGAACAGGCCAGGAATGTGCCTGTTGGCCCTGCTGGGCAACAGATGTCAGCATGGCCTCCACCTGCATGTGGTGTTAAGTGGGGGCTGGCCATGGAGCAAGTGGCTGCTCCACAACTTGCAGGTGAAAGTGGCAACCCTGCAGGAATATCTGCACACATGCAAATTTGGGCTTGATGTGGAGTGAGTTGGACCATGTGAACCACCACACTGACAACGTAGACCAGCAGTTGGAGCGCATGGAGGTACACCAACTCCAAATTATAGGCATGCTTCAACTGCTGCTCTCACATCATAACATTGGTCATTAGTTTTTGTTTGTCCTTGCTCCCACCACCCTCTCCATGAAAAAATAGTTCCTGAGATTGCCCCTCATCCATCTCCCCTCTATCTTCAAATTTTGCCCCCTTGTTCGTGCACATCTCATTTTCTGAAAAATGCTACCCTCTTGTACATTGTTGATTCCCTTTTGGTACTTGATAGTTTCTATCGTGCCCCCCCCCCCACACTTTTCCTGTGGTTATACATATTAAGCTTTAGACTCCACAATATTTGGGAAACCGGTTAACTTGTTGTCACTGGTTGAAATTAGGGCAATACTCATGCCATCAGCAACTTCACTACCACCAGCAGGGACAACAGTATCTCCAACCATGATTGGAGCTACTGACTGCGCTGTGAAAAACATAGAGAAATCCCTTTACTGGTATTAATTATGCACTTCTGCTGCATACTACCATGCCCATGGCCACTCTTGCTACTGGCAGCAGTGCCATGGCCAGAAGCATCTTTACATGCATGTCTCTTTGCAGGCATTTTTTCGGATTACACAGAAAATTCACAACAAATTGAGATTTCTGAAACGTGGGATGGATGGGAAGCCAAAAAACAACAACTGTGGCTTATAGATGCAGATTGGGCACTAAACAGATACAAACGCACTGATATAGATTGCACACTGTAAAGAGATGGAGCCGCACAGGCGCAAAAACACCTTAACTAGCGGCCACACAAATCCAAAACTGGAAAAATAAATGATATCTTTTGCTGATTGACGAGGGGGAGCAGTTCACTGCAGTAACAGTCCACTACCAAGATACCTCAAAGCAGTACAAAACAATGCAGATGGATAACAGGCTCACAGTGCTGCAATTACTGTGTGGCACAATAAAATGTGTCTGACTTGATGGCACACGTCGCACACACACTCACACACACACACACACTACAGGTTATGCGCAGCAAATTGAAAACTTCAGTAATATAAGCAAATCTTTTAATTAAACTGAAATGATGCACTGCACCACAACAATCAGCAGAAAAATTTCAAAAATTACTGAAAATATTACTGTGTGTACATGAACACTGCTATACAACAAAAAGGTAACCAAAACAGTCAGAAAGATTGCCTTTCTCCCAGTTAATCTACCTCCACCACAGATATACCCCTCCCCCAAGCACACTTCAACAGTGTCTGTCAGTACACAGAATGAATGTTCTAAATTAACATTCAAAATTGACACAAAAACAATAAACACTCAATCATTTGAGCAAAGGAGGGTTTCCTACAATCGATGTACTAAATTTTGAGCAAAACAAAAAGCAGCTCAAAAAGGCTTTTTGAATGGTTTTTAGAGGGTTTGAATCTCTGAGCTCTGAGAGCAAACTGTCTCCAGCTACCATTACACACACACTACACAGAACTGAGGCTGTGCAGAACAATCTAGAGCCCGTGTGACCTGCAATCCCATGAATTACTACAAAATTTGCCTTAGAGCTCACAAACAAGGTGAAGTAATGCGAAGTACATTGAAATCAATGTACTTCACATTAAAATTGGTGTAGAAGTGGTTGGGGAAAGGCAGAGTAATGCAAAGTCAGTGCTTCCAATGGACTTTGCGATAATGATTGGAGGGTGGAGTACTCTGCTTCGCATTGTGGATTACACTGCGGATTCTGCTTCAGTACATGAATTGCTTTGCGTAGCGGATTTTGCCAATTTGCCCACCTCTAGTCCTGGGTCCGGGGCACAAAAAAAAAAAACTTGAGAAAAATAAATGTATATAGAAAAGAATGCATGGGATAGACACAAGAGAGCCCTGACTACAAAGGGCAACTACAGTGTCAAAATAGGTCTAAAACAAATGGGCAGACTTGAAAGACCTAGCGGTCTCCTTCTGCTGTCAGCTTCTATGTTTCTATGTTTCTAAGGCATTTGACAATTTCAGTGGGGCTGACTTAGCTGATGAGGAGGAGGAGGATGATACAAATGACATTGCCGCTATAGCCACTGACCCGAATTTAACTGAAGCCACCAACTTTGGTGTCGCCATTGATGAGTGGATAGTGATAGATGACAACATCCAGACTGATGAAACTCTTACTGAAAGCAACATTGTCAATGTGATTGTTGGAAACAGAAACGAGGATACAGCTTATGAGTCAGATGATGAAACGAAGGAGGAGGAGGACATACTGACCTACAGAGAGGCAATCTGCTGTCTCAAGAAATGGCTACTGTGGCTAGAGTCACTGGATGCTGATCCTCTGAAGGTTCTGCAAATGAGGAACCTGATCTCCTACTTGAAGGGCATTGCATCCTGCTCTGCAAAACAGCAATTACTGATTTTTTTGCGATGAATGCCAGTAAGTGACTATAAAGTGACTGTGATGGTCAGACCGTAACTGACAGAAATCAAGTGCTGCAGTGCTACAAACAACTTATTATTTTAAATATTAAAGAGTGTTTTAAACATTACTTACTAAATAAAGTTTGCCAAAATAACTCAATGTATTGTTACTGTCTCACATTCCAGTTAAAGTACAGTACAGTACTATTGATTGATGTTTTTCTGGGTCCCCTCAATATAATGAACACACCACTATAATGAACAGGCATTGTGGCTCCAGTTCCATTTGTTATACTGAGGAACTAGTGTAATTCTGTGGCAGCTTTTGTGGAGAAGGGCTGATGATATTCATAGAGATGCTTCCTCCATATCAGTGCCTGGATGCCAAGAGATAAACAAGTCTGGTTCCTCACTTCTGGATGAAAAGCAGAACAAAGCACATAATCATCTTTTTGAGATGGCTGATGGATCGCAGAATAGCAGATATTGCAAAGTTGAAGCTGGAGGAAAGCTTAGAGGAAAGCTGCTTTGAGAAACAATATGATTGTTGTTCTGATACAGATGTGGTGAGCCTGAGCCATGACTTGTATTTCAGAGAAGCATCAGGAACTGGCTGGGAAATTAGCAGGTTAGGAGCAGGATTGCTGGAAGGCTGAGATGTAGTAGCTACGAAGTCAAACAGTTCCTATTTCTGGGCTGAGATAAAAGCAAAACACTGAAATCTTTAGTTCAGACGTAAGGTGTGAGAAAGTCTAATCTTTTATGGAGTATTAATTTGAAGGTCTTTAGCAAGACAAATGCATTACTGAAGAAGTCTGAGGGGAGTCCAGAGGACCTTCATTAGAACATGAAGCAGTTGTATCAATGAAAGTGGAGAAGTTCTGTTGCATATAGGATCACTGCTGCATCTGTTTCAGCAGCCCTCATAATTTTCCTGACCAGCTGGGCATCATGATCCACTGAACTGTTTCGAACATTGTAGTAGACCCCCGAAGTGACTTTTTTTGCTCCCCTTTCACTATTTTTATTGAATGCTGTGGTACTACTTCCCCCAGATATCCTCATTATTACATTTCATATATTACAATTTTGTATTATAGACTTTTACATTATTTTCTTAATGATTTAAATATATTTTAGGTCACTGTGTTGTACTCACAACCC
This sequence comes from Neoceratodus forsteri, assembly GCA_016271365.2. Taxonomy (NCBI): domain Eukaryota; kingdom Metazoa; phylum Chordata; order Ceratodontiformes; family Ceratodontidae; genus Neoceratodus; species Neoceratodus forsteri. Next base: position 970,101,545 of record CM028132.1, on the reverse strand, counting down.
ATACAAAAGAGCAGTACAGTTTTCCATGTACAGCCACATATATCTTTATAAAATGGGGAGAGAAAATCCTACATCCTGATTGGTCATTAGTTGTGCATTAGATGTGTGTAACACATGGCTAAAAACAAGTGCTGACCAGCTGGACACAGGACTGGAAGGAAATCTATAAATTAGTAGAATTTAAAAAAAGATAAAGCCATCATTTTACTCCCTCATTAAGCCCACATACCTAGTACAGTGCCATAGATACTTAGTAGCACACAGTAGAAAAGCAGTACTGTATTCATGAATGCTTTTAAATAAACTGTCACTTTGTCTGAATCCTGTTTCTACCACCCACTATCTGCCTGTTAGCTCAACTGTCAGCTCATTTAGCTGTATGATTATTCAGTCCACTCTTTCAGCTCCTGGTTCTGTTATCATGGCTCTTAGCCCTACTATGCTTGTCCGAAAGTAAAGACACCATTTAAAAACAAACAAAAAAAAGATAATCAGTGGGTATGGACTGGGCTGGCAGGAGGGGAATGCACTATGAGCTACTCCATTAAAAAAATAATCATGAAGAAAATGAAACCATTGCTACAGGTGGAACGGGAGCTCACTCTGAACTACACTATTCCCTGTATAACTGTGCAGCACTCTGGGTCAGGACCAATCTCACAATACTCTTCACTGTTGTTATACTCACAGACCTCTGCTACACACTGTTACTGGATGCTCACTGAAGATGCTCACTGAAGGAGAGCGACTTGCCTCCCATCTTCCCGCACCATCAGGAACTGCTGTTTTCAAAGAACCATCACATAAAAATACAGATTAAGAAATGCAGGTACAAGGAAGGACTACTTACTATTCTGATAATCTACTGATCTTGTTTTCTGAACTTTGTGTGTGGTGGGGGACCATGACAACCACTATATAAAACTACAACTATGGAGACCATAGTAGAACAAAAGTTCTGAAGTACAAAAAAAATGTGTTATTCTCATGCAGGCAGAGGAACTATTATAGGTTAAAATCCATAACAAAAATACTTTTTTGATATGTAAGCCACCCATATTAAATTTTTACATGCATGCAAAATACAAAGCCCCATTTTATAAGCACAAGAAGACACTCGGGGGATGTGCATTTGACAGTTCTAATGCATGACCAGGGACTGAAGGCACTTGGCCTGCGGCCTGTGCCTTACTATGCCCCTGGTCATGTTTTAGAACTCCCTAATGCATATCCATTGTGTCTTATTGCTAACTTAAAATATACTAAAACATTCTTCCCCTTGTTATATTACAATATATGAAAATAATTGATATATATGTTTCCCATGTGCAAGGTTGAGTGAAGTTTGTTTGTTTGGTTCGGCTTTGAGTCTGGACCCATGAATTAGGTTTGGCTTTGATAATTTGTTCAAACCCCCTTGGGTCCTGATACAGTAACAGAAACAGTGTAAAGAAGACTACTAATATGGAGGCAATAAAAGCCTTGAGGTCAGCAATGAATACCGGTATTTATTTCTCAAGCTTCCTTTTAACAGGTGGTGTTGGCTTGCCAGTGCTGGAGATTGTGTTATTTGTGGTGGTGTGACAGAGACACAACCTCTAAGGCAACAGTGGTACAGTCTACTCAGCTAGAATACTACATACTGATTGCTGACTTCAAAAAGTATACCCCCGTCATCTCTGCTTTACCTATTTTCCAAAATTATAATCGGGTCCTACATTGACTGCAAGTGATTATTGTTGGTCTGCTACTGTTGACACCTGTTCACTAGCTGCTGAATTTTCCAGATGATTGATGATATTAATGTATTTTGCATACTGTTATATTGTGCCTTTTTCTGTATTGTAATCATTATTGTTTTGTTAGAGCATATTTGCTCTTCTTCCCCCTTCTCCCAGGCCACATCTGAAAACAAGACTGTGTGTACGGAATATCTCCGTAAGAGTACCTGGTGAAACGTTTTAAATAAATAAATACACAAACAAATAAGTAAATAAATACATTTTACTAAAATACCAGCAGCAACTTAATTTCATTCAGTTTTAGTTTGTGTGTACCTCTATCCCTAGCCCCGGAATGAGTTTTAAAATTTAAAACATTGACTAGTGTTCCTTTCCCAATCAAGAAAAAATAATTTAAAAAAATACCTCTGTGCAAAATCACACAAGAATTATTGACTTTCAAAATATAGGATTATACCCCCCAAAATAATATTGCATCAAGAAGCATGCAACTTAATTTTAGGGCATTGCATTGCTCTTCTCAATAATTATCCTCTTCACAATAATTACCCTAGCTTTATGCAATTATCCTTGTTACTGATATACAGTCTATCTATAAAGGCAGGATAGTGCCTCTATACTAGGTTTTAATTAGTGTTTGTATCAAAAATGGTGTTTTGTGACAGTTTATATTCCAGTATTCTTAGCCCATAAGACAGCAAATCTGGTGTGCGTTTTCAAAGTTCTAGGGGCTCATTCTGTGCAAGTTTAGTGTGAACTGATTTGGAGGTTTAGAAATGATAAATTAGTGAAATTATGTAAAAAAATAAAATCAAGGCACTTGTTTTGCAAAGGTATAGCACACACTAGATGAATTTAAATTAAGATGTTTAAAGGTCCCTTTTTGTCTCATGCCAGAATAGGGCCTTTCTGTTGTTTGAAAACAAACCAATGTGTAGTTTTTAAGTTGTAAGGTTTTCATGTTTTAAAACTGGGGACACATGTGGCATACTGAAAAAAAGCTGAAACATTTGCAAATGTTTTTTCTATGTTAAAGTTTGTTAAGTACCAAAACTTTAACTATGAAAAGAGAGAAATATTAAGGGTTTTATGGTTCATCAGAAGACAATCTAATAATATGACTGAGCTGACTTTCAAAACAAAATACTTAGGCCGGCCCAGTGGCGCTGAGGGTTGAGGCGCTGGATGCCACACCTCATACCACGCCGGCGACCCAGGTTCAAGAATGGACTTACATTGCCGGTGGATGGCAGGGGAAGGAAGGATTGAGCGTCCTGTGACAGCTCTCCTTCCTTTGGGGTGGGTTAGGGATATGCGCCGCACTGCAGTGACACCCAGCGGAGGTTGGGTGTTCAGCAGGTGCAGGCATCGACGTGGGGGGAAGAGCTGGCGGACGTCTGCACATTAGTGCATTGACGTCATTGCAGATCAGGCTCTCTAGAGGAAAGGAGGAAAAACATCTCCTAAATCCTCCTAGATGACGACCGCCATTGCCTGCTTTGTCACTCGCCTACTGGGATGGGGCAGACTTTGCTGTGCAGCTCGATCACTCATGGGATATAGGATGGTAAGGGGGTTACCTCCATGCCCCGCCCGGGGGTAATCCGGGCCATCTAGGACCCTGAGGATTAGAGAGTGTGGCACTCTAGGAGCAGACTTCAGGGCAGTCGGCAGGGTTGGGGAGCAGAGCACCTTGGAGGTCTGAAGGAGTGGAGGTTGGGAGACAGTAGAGGTGCAGAAAAATAGAAAGTAAAAAAAAAAAAATAATTACACTTCATATTTTAATTAAAATAAAATAAAACCTGTCATGATTCACTATACAGATAGCATGGGCTTGCTTGGTAATACACAAACAAAATGGAGAATAATCATTCCACAATTTTTTAAAAATCCAACACAAACAAATGTATTTAACATTTTTTTAAAGCAGCACATCAGTAGAAAAATGTACTACAGCTACTGTACATGAAAACATATAAGAATGTTATGTCTCTTTTACTTTCCTGTGTGATGCAAATTAGTACTCAGCTCCTGTTTCATACAGGCCCAATAGTGCCCTGTGTAAAACAAGTTATGAGTATTTTTCTCAAAAAAAAAAAAAAGGTGATTAATTGCAAAACTAAATGTTGATGCATTGTTAGAGTTAAAGCTCACAACACAGTGAAATAAAAAAGTTAAGGGAAATGCCTCTGGGGCCTTTAAGAGTCCATGTGTGCTTTTCCTCAGGGTTTGAATGATCCCCTGTTGCAGTGTTGATCTTTCCCTAACTTCCTAACTTTGGCACTGTTTCAAAACACAGAGTAAAATACTATTGAAAGCACAAACCAGATTCTCAAAGGTTACAAGGATTTTTCTCCTGTGGTTTGATTTTACTGCTTTGTGAACTTCAATGCTGAAATGTTGCAATCATTGGTGCTTTTCAGAGCAATAAATATTTCTGAGATTGTGGCTGCTTTGAGAGACATTTCCATCATTCTGCTGGGTAAAATAGAGAGCTACAATCACTTCAGGACCTACTTGGTTTACCAAAAGATCAGCTTATCCAGGATGTTAGCACCTACTGCAACAGCACATTGTATATGCTGCAGTGCTTGTATGAATAAAAGTGTGTCCTACACGTGCTGTTAGAGATGTTGCAACTCTAAACTTTGCCAGTGAAGTTTATGTAAATCCAGGAAACGTCTCACTTTGTGAAGGTTTGCAAATTTCCACACCCTTTCACAAACTTTGCAGACAAGTTGTGATTAGAAAACAAATCCATTTAAAAAGAAAGTATCTCACTCCCCTGACTTTGTCATACAACCACTCCCTCCCACCATGCCATACATTCTAAAAGTTTATCCCACGAGTTACTGAATATACTCATGTATAAATCTAGTACAAGTTTACTTTTTGATGTGAAAACTAGGCCCCCAAGAAAGGGACTTGATTTATTTGTGAGGTTTACCTCTCTGTGGGGTTTACAATGGTAAACAATTCTTCTGTGTAACCTGATTTTGTGTCCAATTCTGGACACAAAGACAGAGTCTGTGTTCAGTGTTTGGTCACAAAACAGATTTTTTTTTTCCATTCCATTTGGGCAGCATAATAATGTCTGCAATTTTGCTACAATTAAAAAGATAAAGTGAGGCTGACATATGTGCGAGGTTGACTTATAGGTGAGTATATACAGTATATTGGGAAATATTGGAAAATATCTGGCCATGTCTTTCTCTGCAACTGTATTGATACACTGAACACAGCAGATGTTCTTCAATGAGGGATGGCTATCTTCTATTTACAGATACACAAGAAACTATTTATGGGGGTGCTTGGGAAGGAAGAGGGAGGGAGGCAGGGGCCAGATGGGATTTAGGCGAGGGTCATATAGTGGGGTAAACTTATATGTGAGGTTGATTTATAGGTGAGTCTATAAAGTATACCCTCTCTAGGCTCCTAACTCCCTTCCTCACATGCACCTGGTAAAGCTTTCTCAGTTTAATTCTTCTTTCCCCTGCCCATGCTAAAATCAAGTTTCCCCTTCACATCCCACCAAAACACAAATTAACCCCCCACCCCTCACCACTTTCTTACCAGTTAACACACTTCTCTTTCCCCCCAAAGACCCAAACCCTAGTAGGTGGTGGAAAAATTAAAGAAAGAACCTGTAAAAGTGAAAACTGTCCCCTGTTGAAGCAAGACAGTTATCACTCTTCAGTGCAGTAAGCCAAATGAATGGTGACTGATGTATATCCTAGTAATAGTAACTTGACTGACTGATAAACAGCCAATCAGGTTTTACTATCAGGAAAAACATCACCATTCTTTTATGCCATTACAGTTGCAACCAAAGACATGGTTATATATTACTGAAATTTCTGTGCTATCTCTAGAGAAATTTCTCACCTTCCAAAAGTACAACAGTCTGGTCGCCAGACAGAGAATAACTTTAGAAATATTGCAAAATATTTGGAAATATCTGACCATTTCTTTGCTGCAACCATATGGATACTTACACTGAACAGAGCAGATGCTCTGCAATGGGGGACAGTTTTCTTCCATTTACAGATGCACAACAAATTATTTGTGGCATGTTTGAGGGATAAGAAGGAGGCATGGGCCAGAAATTAGTTTGGTAGGGTGTAACATCATTAATCATCAGGGTCTGGTTGGGTGGAGAGGTGGGGAACATTTCTTTGTCTGCTGGTGGGGTGAAGGAAAATAATACAACCACAGCTTCACTACTTTTGTGGTGAACTTCTCTGAGGAAGGAGGGGGTTTCAATGCAGAGAGTGGTAGAGTGGGGTGAGTGTAAATATTATAAGGTCTATATGGCGGGATGGGGGATGTTGGCTTATGGCAGAGGAAATAAGGGGTTCCAAACTTTAAAAAAATGTTTTTTATAATGACACAGTCACTTTGCATAGTTCTTCATGAGCAACGTGCTACTTTGCTCAGCAAAAACTATTTGAAGTACACATCACCAGCAACTTTGCAGGGCTAATGCCATTACACATAAACAGTTTGCTATGTAAAGAACTAAGCAAAGTCACACTTTGCACTTCTTGAAGTCAGGAGGCTTTGCAAAGTATTTTGCAAAGTGAGGAAGAGGAAAGGAGAGCCAAATGGGTAGGTAAAGGGGTAATATTTTATTCAGATACATAAATGAGAAGAGGAACGCAAGGGGGGAAGATAGTGAGGATTAACAGGGTGGCAGGGGATAACTGCGCAGAAGAGGACTAAGAAAAAGCTGCCTTCCTGAACAGGTACTTCTGCTCAGTCTTCACAGTGGAGGGAAGGGGGATGGACCACCAGGGAGTAGCAGGAACAAAGGGGAGGTGAGGTGGATACAAGTCCTTTTTCAGAGCAAAGAGTCCTGAAGGGACTTGCAGCTCTGAAAGTGCACAAGGACATGGGACCAGGTGGGATATATCCAAGGGTATTAAAGGAGCTCAGGGAGGTGCTAGGTGCCCTAATGATGGCCTTATTCAACAACTCACTGGAAACAGGCATAGTTCCAAAGGACTGCAGAAGGGCAGGTGTGGTCCCTCTACATAAGATGAGCACCTACAAACTACAGTCCAGTCAGTCTTACATCAGTGATGGGGACATTAATGGAAACCCTGTCAAAGGAAACATTGGTAGAATATTTTGAATCCAGTGGGATACAAGACCAGAGGCAGCATGGATTCATGTGGGAGGTTATGCCAGGCATTTCTGAATGATTTCTTTGACTGGGTGACCAGGGAAATAGATTCAGGGAGAGTAGTGGATGTGGTGCATCTGTACTTCATCAATGCCTTTGACACTTTGTCCCACAGAAGGCTTACAAAGAAATTGAGCAGCCCTGGGGGTATCAAAAATGGTGAAATGGGTTGGAAACTGGATAATGGATAGGAGACAGATGGTGGTGATAAATGACACTCACTTGAGAGATGGAAGAGTGACAGCAGGGTGCTACAAGTCTCAGTTCTGGGACCAGTCCTCTTCAATGTCTTCATAAGTGACATTTCTGAGGAACTGGAAAGAAAGGTGTGCTTTTTTGCAGATGATACCAAAATCTGCAATATGGTGAACACTCATGAGTGGGTGGAGAGAATAAGCAGGGATCTAGGGAAACTCGCGGAGTGGTCTAAAGCACGGCAGTTGGGTTTAATGCCAAAAGGTACAAAATCATTTACTTAGGGCATAGGAACCTAAGAGTTGAGTATTGGATGGGTGGGGATGTCCTGTCAGTCCCAAAACAGGAAAGGGACCTTTGTGTTATCACACCTGATGACCTCAAAATGCAGGGCAGTATGACAAAGTAGTGGGTAGGTCCAGCAGGATGCTGGGATGCATAGGAAGAGGTATCTCCAGCAAGAAGAGGGAGGTGGTGTGTTGCCATGATATCATTCTCTTGTGAGACCCCCTTCCACCGGAGTATTGTTTCCAACTCTAGAGGTTTCACCATGGAAAGGACATAGACAGGATGCAGACTGTCAAGAGGAGGACAACTCAAGCAGTGCAGGGGTTGCACAAGAAGCTTTGTGAGGAGAGACTGATGTACCACAACATGTACACTCTGAAACAGAGGAGAGTAAGCGTGGAAAGGAAGGAAATGAATTTATATTTATATGGCACTGTTCATTCACACTGTATACCAAAGTGTTATACAAGCCAGGAGGGCTACAATGACCATTCCCTGCATACAGGGAGGTGGGGCTGAGGGAGATCAATTACTGATCTGATTCATTAAGCACAAAGCACTTGAGTTCACAAATAGTGGTGGTGGGATTCAGTCTGGGTGTTTTGACTGCATCAGGTAGAAGGAAGATGCTGTCACAGAAATAGTTGTAGCAGACTCCAATGCACAAGCCCACAAAATATGTGCTGAAACAGAATGACAGGAAATTCCATGTTAATATAAAGATTACCACACTTATACATGCACAGAGACATTCAGAAAGTGCTGTTGCTGTTTCTCTACTGAATAGAAAATCTTTCTACCCCAGACGTGGCAACATCACATGCTGCTCAATTTACATTTGGAATGGAAGGAGTGGAGGAGAGATAACTATTTCACACATCATACAAGAAAGTTAAAATCACCACCAAGTTGCAGAATCTAGCACCTGTACCCTAGATGAAGGAAATGGAAGTTTGTTTGGATAAGGCTACAAATCTGCTCTGCATGATATCAAAAAGACAAGATTTGTAGACGGAAAATTTAAATTTTGGAGAGCATCAGTGGGGGGGAGGTAAAAAAATGATTAGAAATGTTGTTGTTGGACAAGGTTATCCGAGCGTCTAAGAGTCCCAAATATAAAGCAATATGCACCAGCAGGGTATGAAAACCATTCACTACCAGAGCAATTTAATGAGCGTGATGTTATTTGGGGCAGTTCAGTGAAAACAGGGTAAATTTCCACTCCTCTACCATGTTTTCTACAACCAGATTCAATTTCATGGGGCTAATCCAGTACAGGTGGCAGTTTCTTTGGTCACCGATATCTCCCTACAAATGGGTTTCTATGACATGGACCTGGCTTCAGGGGAAGAGGTTGTTCTTTCCACAAAGGCAATAAGAAGGCAGGGATTTATTTTTCATTATTTCAGTTATACTTTACCCAACCTACCCATTTCCCCTTTCCCCATCCTTGGTCTTTGACTTTTTATTACTGAACAAAATACTAAAGAGGCAGCAGGGTCCACTGACACTGGCTCAGTTCCCATTTAAGAACCTCTTCCCGAAGAATGAGGCAATCTTCATCCACAGATTTTAACTCTGCTCAGATAGGAGATACAGAACCAGACACTAGAGGTGGTGAAAAGTTAACAAGGGTAAGACACAGTGCCCCCTATTGAATATCATACCCCATGCTATCTCATAAACAGTTTGCTCCCTATGCCACCTATAATGCTGCCTACCCAAATACATTTTAATAAAAGACTAAATAACACAGTGCAATAATAACATCATTAGGTTCACTAGTTAACCAGAAACAGCAACACAGAAACATAAAAACATAGAAACATAGACTTTGACGGCAGTTAAGGACTGCTTGGCCCATCTAGTCTGCCCATTTCCCTACCTACAGGATAGGCCGCAGATCCTAGTTAACCAACAGCCTATTTCTTCCTACTCCCCACAAGAATTGCTTTATATCTGTCCCATGCATTCTTGAATTCTCCCACTGTTTTAGACCCCACAACCTCCTCAGGAAGGCTGTTCCATGCATCCACTACCTTCTCTGTGAAATAATACTTCTTCACATTGCCCCTGAACCACCCCCCCAACAGAACATTTAGGACCTTTGGAAAAATACTATTATCCCACTGTCCCCAGCACCACAATACATATTATTCAGTCCAGAGCTAGATGGTCATATAGAAACATGGAAACATAGACTTTGGTGGCAGATAAGGACCACTTGGCCCACCTAGTCTGCACATTTCCCTACCTACAGGATAAGCTGCAGATTCTAGTTAACCAACAACCTATTCCTTCCTACCCCCCACCAAGAATTGCCTTATGTCTGTCCCATGCATTCTTGAATTCTCCCACAGTTTTAGACCCTACAACCTCCTCAGGAAGGCTGTTACAAGTGTCCACCACCCTCTCTGTGAAAAAATACTTCCTCATATTGCCCCTGAGCTGTCCCCCCTCTATCTTCAGATTGTGTCCCCTTGTTCTTGCACATCTCTTTTTCTGAAAGATGCTACCCTCTTGGACTTTGTTGATTCCACTGAGGTACTTAAAAGTTTCTATCATGTGCCCCCTCTCCCTCCTTTCCTCAAGGGTAAACATATTAAGCTCCTTTAGTCTCTCCTCGTATGGCTTCTCTTGCAGACCCTGTACCATTTTAGTTGCCCTCCTCTGGACTGCTTCCATGCTGTCTATGTCCTTGCGGAGATGGGATCTCCAGAACTGGACGCAGTACTCCAGATGTGGTCTCACCAACTGTCTGTACAGAGGGATAACAACTTCCTGTTTTCTACTAGTGATGCCTCTCCCTATACATCCCAGTATCCCCCTGCCCCCCCACTGCCTTCTCACATTGCTTGTTAACCTTAAGGTCATCTGATACGATGACCCCAGGTCCTTTCCATTTTTGTTGTTGTTACTACCTCTCCCCCCCCATTGTGTAATCTTCCCCTGGGTTTTGTGTCCCAGGTGCATTGAATCCAAGCTGCCATACTTCTGACCATTCCTTCAACCTTGCCAAGTCCCTTCTCATCCTTGTCACACCTCCTTGTGTATCAATTCTGTTGCAGATCTTTGTATCATCTGCAAATACTTTTCCTTCCAGTCCCTCTGCAATGTCACTTATAAAGACATTAAAAAGGACTGGACCCAGTTCTGAACCCTGCAGTACCTCACTAGTAACCCCTCTTTCTTCAGAGTTGACTCCATTTACAATTACCTTCCGTGTCCTATCGTCCAGCCAATGTTTTACCCAGGCAACCACCCTGGGACCCACTCCCAGGTTGGTTAATTTGATTATTAATCTTTTGTGTGGGACTGTGTCAAATGCCTTGCTAAAATCTAGGTAGGCCGTGTCCACAGCCCCCTGGTCTACTACTTTGGTCACCCAGTCAAAGAAATCAATTAGATTCATCTGACATGACCTTCCCACTGTGAGCCCATGCTGCCTTGGGTCCTTTGCCCCACTTTCCTCTTGGTACTCAACAATTCTTTCCTTGAGAAGTGATTCCATCACTTTCCCTACCACAGAGGTCAAACTGACAGGTCGGTAGTTTCCTGCCTTTGTCTTGCTCCCACTTTTGTAAAGGGGAATCACATCTGCATTCCTCCAGTCCTCAGGTACCACACCATCCTCCCATGATTTGATAAAAAGGGTAGTCAGTGGTGTCACTAGTTCTCCCCTTAATTCTTTTAGAATTCTGGGGTGAATTCTGTCAGGCCCCATTGTTTTGTCCACCTTCAATTTTAGGAGCTCTTTCAGAACCCTTTGTTCTGTCAAAGGATTGGGATTGACCCCCCATCTAGAGTGCTTCTGTTAACTGGATTAGGCAGCCCCCCTCCTCTTTTTTGAATACTGAGCAGAATTATTCATTCAGTATCCCTGCTTTTTCACTGTCCCTCTCTGCCCACCCACCATCCTTTCCATTTAGCCTCACAATCACTCCCTTTGTCTTTCTACGATTCCTGATGTACCTATAAAAGGTTTTATCCCCCTTCTTAACCGAGTTGGCTATCTTTTCCTCAGTTTGGGCCTTTGCTATTCTGACTTCACTCCCTGCTTCCTTGTGCCTTAACTGGTACAGTTCTCTGTCCTGCTCTTTCTGTGTTTCCTTACACTTCCTAAATGCTATCTTTTTCTTCCTAACCTTCTCCGCCACCTCTTTTGAGAACTATAGTGGCTTTTTCTTTCATTTTGATTTGTTTATTTGCTTCACACAAAGGCTTTTTGGCTCTGCGATGGCAGTTTTGATGTTTCCCCATTGTTGTTCCACCCCTCCTTCTAGCCTGTTTGCTAGTGCTTTTCTAAGGCACTCTCCCATCTTGTCAAAGTCAGCCCTCCTGAAGTCCAGTACCCTCACTTTTGTATGGCTTGACTCTGTAGCTGAGTTTATCATGAACCACACTGTTTGGTGGTCACTTGTTCCCAGATGCCTACCCACTTCTAGATTTGAGATCCTCTTGCTGTCTCCATTTGAGAGTACGGGATCTAAGATTGCTCCCTCACAAGTGGGTTCCGAAACTAGCTATCTGAGGCACGCCACCTGTAGGGCATCGAGAATGGCCCTGCTCTTGGATGTGGCTGCAGCAAAGGTGCTCCAGTTAACATCTGGCATATCCAGGTCCCCATCAATAGTATCTCCTCTTTTCTTCCATCCTAAGGATGCCTTCTATCATATCCTTGTCCATTTCCTCTCCCTGACATGGGGGTCTGTATACAACCCCTGTGCAGATTGTGGTGCCATTTCCAGTCTCTAAGATGACCCACAGTGCCTCCTCTCCTCCCTCTTTACTCTTTTGTTCCATTGCTTTTATCCCTTCCCTTACATAGAGAGCTACTCCTCCCCATCTTCTACCCTCCCTGTCTCTCCTCAGGGTTGTGTACCTGGTATGCCATCCCAGTCATGGTTCCCTGTGTACCATGTTTCTGTGATTGCCAATGATATCCAGGTATCCTCTTCCATCAAGGCCACAAGTTCAGGGAGCTTGTTGCCCAGACTATGGGCATTGGTTCCTCATTACCCTCCATTTCTTGATGGCCTTACCCTTTTTGCCCCATCCCTGTCCTTATTACCTTTGTCATTTCTCCATTTACCCCTGCCCTTCTCTCATCGACATCTCTATCTTGGTGTTTACCTCACTTACTACCCTGATTTTTTTGGGAGGGCTAGGATTCCCCTGCTCCTTTCCAGTGCCTTCCCCCCTTGGCTAGTTTAAATGCTTGCCAATGAAGCATTTAAACCTATCACCTATGATCCTGGTTTCCCTCCTGGACAGATGCAGACCATCACACCAGTATAGGCCTCCATCACTCTAGGTGGAGCCCCAGTCCCTAATGAAGCCAAATCCCTGAGCTCTGCACCAGTTTTCAACCACTGATTGAATCCCTTGGTGTGGAGCACCCTAGCCCATCCATGCCATAGACAGGCAGCACCTCTGAGTAGGTTACTGTGCATGCTACTCATCTAAGGCCCCTCCCCAACTCCACAAACTCTTCCTGCACTGCTCTGATCCCTTTCTCAGCCAGGTCATTTGTTCCTAGGTGGACAATGATGTCCAGCTCCCTCCCCCGTGCAGCTGCTCCAGCAATCCTGAGGATTCACTCCTTGTCCCTCCAAGCCATGGAACCAGGCAGGCATGTTACCTCCCTCTCCCCTTCCTCCCCCAGTTCTACCCTCTTGACAATGGAGTCCCCCACCAGAAGTTGTTTCCTTCCCCTGTGGGGTCCCATGCCACCCTCCTGTGTGGGTCTCCTTTGTGGAGGTTCCCAGCATCCTCCTTGGTCTCCACTGTGGGTGCCTCCATAGAGGAACCATACTTTGCCAGAACGGCATATGAATTGTGGAGAGGTACAACTGGAGGGATGTACCTCTCTTCCACCACCCTCACCCTCCCTGAGCCCACTGTGGTCCAACTGCTCCTCTTTCTTGGCAACCTCTGAGGCAATGACAGTGGTCCTAGTGGTCCCTGGGTGGGAGAGGAGGAGGAGGTCCCCCAAATCCTGGCCAACTCAGCCTGGAGATGAGCAACCTCCTCCCTCAGCCCAGAGAGGTGCCTGCAGATGGGACAACACAGCATCCTCCAGAACGTCTCTTGGAAGACTGCTGCTCCACAGCCACTGCACTGCACCACTCCCATCATGTCTTATTTCTGGTCCTTTAACTGTTGTTTGGAATACTTACTCTTTCCTCTGTTTATTTTTTTCTCCCTACTCACTTACTGCCTCTCTGCCCTTTAAGCTCCTGATCTTCCTGTTCTGAGAAGAGATGTTCCTATATTTCTCAGTAGTCTCCTTACTTGCTCAGAGTCAGACCTCCAGCAGCTAGTGGGGGATGGAGAGCTACTCTTTTCCTTCTAGGATGGTGAGTCTTTTGTGGCTCTGTGATCACTCACTTCCTGCTCCCAAACAGGAAGTTCCTATTGTCAATCATATCCTGTGCCTATAAAAGTAGAACTGGCTTAGGGTGGAGGGGAGGAAAGGAGGACAATATAGTCCCAGTAGAGAAGTATAGTTATAACAGCAGCTACTTCTTCTTGGTGTTCTGTTATGCTTTATTTAAGCTATTTTCAAGAAACGGGTTGATCTCACCCACTTAGGCAGACAGTTGGTCCATTTTAATGTCTTTGTTCAAACATTGGGCCACATCTTCAATGAAGGAATCAGTTAAATTTTGGGGCAGCATAATCAAAAAGTCCACAGGCCACCAGCAATCACTTTATTGTCATAATTAGTAGTACTGGTGATGCAGTCTGGTTGTCTCCTGGCCACATGAATCAAGCCCTTTCACATAGTACTTGGAACACCTCCCTTTCAAATCCTGTACCAGGGTGAAAGTTTTGAAGAGTGCCAGTCCCTCATATATACTGCGGGAACAGATGCCCTTGATGATGAGCTAGATTTCCTGAAGAGCCATGGTGGAACTAACTGTGCCCAACTTACGTTTCTTGTAGAGTTTATCCAGGATGCTCCAGTACACCTAATTCTGTTTAGACACCATCATACATTTCTCTCCTTCTTTGACTATTTGCAGGCAGGCTTGGCCAATCATTCCATGAGGTCAAATAGACCGATTCATAGCAGGATGGGATATTCCTCTCCAGGTCATCACCACTAATCTGAGTCGTGTCTTCTAGGACCAGGCCAGTAGCTTCGGTCCCTCTTGAGTCACTTCCTGGATCTTCTTGTGGGTGACTTCTTGGCACAGGATCCTCAGGTGACTTGGCTGGTTCTGCAACAGCTATGCTCACTGACTCTGATGATTAACAACTTTGTTTGCACTCCACAACCCCAGACCTGTCCTCGGGCCACTGGTACCTCTGGCTGTGCTGCACTGTGGGGAACTGGATATTCCTGGGGCTAGCCTTCACAGTTTTTGAAGCTGATGCCACACTCAGCTGGGTACTAATCTCCTCCCAGCTCTCGAGGGGCAACTCTACCGATGTGATGGAGCCACTGGGCCTTGGATAAAGCAGGGATTAGCCTCCTCTGGGGCTTTTCACTGGCATGCTGTACAAACTCGCAGTAGAGTCTCTCCTGGGCCCTCAAACTGACACAGGACACTCTTGGTAGAGATTGATTTCTCTACCACATCCCACATCTACCATAACATAGTGGAGGGGGCCATCACTTCTGAAGTCTCTGGGGCTTTAGCCATTGCTGACATTGGTCTCACTTTCTGCATGCCATCAATGATTGCTCAAGAGCTGATCACTATTGCACCAGTTTCTCAATCTCTCCAGTCACACTGGGCAAACTTGCCCAGAGATGGTTACACTCCGCCCTCATGAATCTCTCCAGTCCAATGACACAGGTTGGCCCAGTGCATTAGCACAGTGCTGACAGGTTCTTTGTATGTCCACCAAACTCCAGCCCCACTGGTGCCATGAGTTCCTCTCTCCAGGCTGTGAAATTTCCCACTACTGCACCACATTTTACAAATCCAACCCAGCCTGTGACTAAGTCATTATGTACTTTTGCATGTTAATTATGTTGACTGGTATGCATAGGCCCATATTGACCGGCACCTTCACAATGTTTTTTCTTTTTTTTTTTTGCACCGTTGTCCACCGTAATTGTAATCTTATGAAGTGTACTGTATTGTATTTATGCCCAGGACCACCTTGAAAATGAGCTTGCTCAATGGTGTTTATGCCTGGTTAAATAAAGTGAGTGATTGATTGATTGATCGATTGATTGATTGATTGATTGAAGTCCACAGTGTCCACTTTGCCCAGCATCCCTTTGCAGTCCATCCAAATGTACCTGTGCCCCAAAAACACATCCAGGATGATCCCCCACATTGTAAGCCTCCCCTCTACAGTGTCTAGGTGTATGCCAGGTAGACGCATTGGTGAAGAGGGGGGCACTCACAGCACAAACTGAAGAATAACTAACCAGGCTGGCTGGCATTGATAAAATTCATTTGTGCAGGGGGCACAGGTGTCTTCAGGTGCTGGACTGCAATAAACTTACAGTTGGTAGCCACAAACAATTTATAGACAAGTTCTGAAGACCAAGCAGAAGTAAAATTAACCAATGGGATCCCATTTAATTATTGAATGAAATATTCCAAGGAGCAGCAGGTTCACACACAGTAATTAATGTTCAGTCCTGACCACGGGGTCACAGAATTTTGTTAGTGTCCACTAACTATGGTCAGCTGTCGTTTGGGATTTGATAGCCACATTTCTTAAAGGTAGCATTAATTATGGCCAATAAGCCTTCCAACTACAGGCAGCAGGCAGAACTAATCTTCCTCTTGCATCTTGTGGCTTACTGCAATCTGGCTCTCAGACCCAAAGCGGCAGTCCATTTCAGGTCGGGGCAATGACTCTCTCTCTTAAGTTTCTCTCAAACATGGACCTTAGCAGGCGACTTTCCCCTGGACATACAGGTAAACATTCCCACCAAGCTGGCACGTTCAGAGTGGGCATATTAGACTCAGGCTGTGTTGCAAACCACAGCATCTGACACTGGCTCCAGGATCACCCCAGAGCCACTCAGGCATGGCTGTATCCCACAGGTCCATTTTAGCAACTCCTCTCCGGGTCTTTCTCACTGCAGCATGGCAAAACATGTGGAACCATTCTCGCTGGACTCCCAACATCTCTTCTCTCTGCATTCCTTCTCCCTGGCCCATGGAGTTCACCTTACTCCACCAGGGAATATTAAGGGAACCCCACACCATGGACCAGGCTGAGGGCCTCCAGACTATTCAGATGCCCAACCCAACAGAACGGCTCTAGTTCCCAAACAGTAGGCTATTGATGCCACTGTTCTGCAGTTCTCCCACCAGTCTCTCTATTCTTCCCACTCAGGCACTCTCTCAGGCCACCAAAAGCTCCATTGAATACCTTCTCACACCCGCAGTGACTTCCCAACCCATGGAAGGCACCACCATGTGGCAGAGGGCTTAACCATTTGATTTCTGGCCCAAAAAGAACCTATGATGCATAAAATACTCTGCACTCCCAAAGGGAGGGGTTAGATAATGATTTAAAATCAAAATCTTATGCTTCATCATAAGGGGGATCACAATCCCTGAAAAGAAGGGTCATGGAGAGAGCTTGCTTTCCATAACCAGCAGCAAATTTCAAAAGGAAAACCAGTGGCTCAAACTGTACTGCTGACTGTGTTGTTGTTAGTACCAAAGATGGAGGTTGGGGGGGGGGTGCTTCTGAATGCTGCTGCTAGATTTAAATACAGACAGCAGAACAAAGAGTTACTGTTTTTTTTGGGGGGGGGGCATGATAGTGTCTTATAAGTACTTCAGAAAGTGAACACGAGAAAGAGCACCGGGGCAACACAGAAACATAGAAACATAGAATATGATGGCAGATAAGGGCCGCTGGGTCCATCCATTCTACCCATTTTTTTAACCTTCATTATGTTTTTGTGCTGCAGACCCTAGTTGATTTATGTTGCAACCTTCCCCCCTTACTCCTATGATTG
The DNA here is from genome assembly GCA_016271365.2 of Neoceratodus forsteri. Taxonomy (NCBI): domain Eukaryota; kingdom Metazoa; phylum Chordata; order Ceratodontiformes; family Ceratodontidae; genus Neoceratodus; species Neoceratodus forsteri. The sequence goes on along the minus strand of CM028132.1, from coordinate 970,084,186 downwards.
CCTTGTGCTGTGCCTGTTCCAGGCATTTTTGAACCCCCCCAACTGTTTTTACCCCTACTACCTCTGCCTGAAGGCTGTTCCAGGTATCCACCACCCTTTCTATGAAGAAGTACTTCCTCACATCCCTCCTGAATTTACACCCTCCTGCTTTATAGCATGCCCCTTTGTTCTAGGGCAGCTTTTTCTATGAAAAATACCCCCTCCGGTACCTTATTATCCCCCATAAGGTATTTAAAGGTCTCTATCATATCCCCTCTCCCTCCTCTCCTGTCTTCCAGGGTATGCAATTAGCTCCTGTAGCCTGTCCCCATAAAGCTTCTGATTCAGACTCTGTACCATTTTGGTAGCCCTCTTCTGGACTGCCTCCACTCTGTCTATGTCCTTCCTGAGATGTGGTCTTCAGAACTAGACACAGTATTCCAGGTGGCGTCTTACCAACAGTCTACATAGGAAAGCACCACCTACCTCTTCCTGCTGGCAATACCCCTTCCTATGGACCCCAGCATCCCACTAGCCCTGCCTACTGTCTTATCATACTACCTGCCTACCTTCACGTCATTTGTTATGATTCCCTCAGAGCTCTTTCCTGCTTGGTCTTTGTCAGCATCACTCCACCCATTTTGTACTCTGCTCCTGGGTTTCTATGCCCCAAGTGCATTTTTTTCACTATTTTGCATTAAAGCCCAGCTGCCATACCCTTGACCACTCGTCCAGTCTTTTCAGGTCCCTACCCATCCTTTCCACCCCCTCCCAAGTGTCCACTCTGTTGCAGAGCTTGGTGTCAACCACAGAGAGGCAGACTTTCCCTTCCAGTTCCTCTGCTATGTCATTTATAAAGACACTGAAGAGGGCTGGTCCCAGCATTGATCCCCGAGATACCTCACTGATCATCTTCCCTACCTCGGAGTGAACCCCATTTACAACTACCCTCTGTGGCCTATCTGTTAACCAGAGTTTTACCAAGGTTACCACCTTATTACCCACCTCCAAGATACCCAACTTGTTTACCATTCTCCAATGTGGAACACTATTGAAATTCATGCTGAAGTCCAGATAGGCCACATCCACCACTCATCCCTGATCCCACTCCTTTGTCATCTAGTAAAATAAATCTATCCCCCTATGAAACCATGCTGCCTTGAATCTTGTAATTCACTGGATATAAGATATTCCACAATCATCTCTTTTAATAATTTTTTCCATTAGCTTACTTATCACAGATGTCAGGCTGACAGGCCTATAATTGCCTTGCTTCACTCCTCCAGGACCTTGCTGGTCTCTAGTGACTAGTTAAATATGTGCATCAGAGGTGCAGCTAGTGCCTCTTTAAGCAAACAGGGTGAAAAAGCCATTTCAATAATAGCACTGTCAAAACCGCTCCTCAAAAACCGCAACTGCCTTGACAGTGACAGGGGTAGGATACCGCAAGTCAGTTACCGCTAGCCCTGGAGCTGTTAAGGCAGACAGGAAGAATCAGTCAAGGAGATAGAAGTGAGGTGCTTGGTTGAACCTCTCCTGTGGTGGAGATGCTAAGGCACTGGTACCTAGAGCAGAGAAGACCCGGAGACTGGAGTTCTGTTCTGTTCCTGGTCTCCAAATTGTTATATTGTCTTTGTTTTTCTATTTCCAGACTCCAGATTGTTATATTGTCTTTGTTTTTCTATTCTCCCCTATTTTTACATTTACTATGTTTTCCGTTCCCCCCCAAGTTTTAGTTTGCATTCCTGACTGTTTTGTTGCCTGAATCTCCCCCCCCCCCGCAAAAGGTTCTCCATGTCCCTGAGTTCCACCCCCAGTGGAGTTGATTATATAAATATTGCGGGGTGTGGGGCAAAACCCCCCAAAAAAGCACAAGTTTTGGTTTGTTCCTTTGTCATAGTAGTGGTCATCTCTGTCGTTTTGGACCACTACCATTGGCGTTATTATTGGAAGCAGCATTTTCCTTGGGTGCTGTTTTTGTCTGTGCCTTATTTCCTGCACGGTTCTTGACCACACTGTAATTGAATACAGCATTTTGACCTAGTGCCCTCTCTAAGCTACCTCAGCACCCTTGGGTGTACCCCATCTGGCCCCCTAGCTTTGTCCTCTTTCAGGTTAGTAAGTGCTTTCCAGACTCTCTCCACAGATAATGGACTGGTGTACATTTCCCTCTCATCAGTGCTCCTGGCACCTTCTTGTAGTCCATTCCCTTCCCTTCCCTTTCTACTGTGAAACTGAGAAGAAGTGTTTGCATAAGATGCTTGCTTTTTCTTGATCCCCCACCATACAGTCACAACTCTCCCTCTTTAACCATACAATCCCTCCCTTTCTCTTCCTTTTTTCACTAACATACCTAAACAAACTCTGGCCAGAGCTGATAGGGATGTAGGTGAGGAATTTGGGGTTAAAATATTGAAAATTAGTTTTTTTATATTTTTATACCATTTTCAACATAGCCTTGTTATGACCTTGCCTCATGAAGAAGGGCAGAGAAATGTTCAGCTCCTGGCCTAAATGTGATTTGGCGCAAGGACTGCAACTTATTTCTTTTTGCCTGTTTTTCAATTAGCACTTTATATTTATTGGCCACTAGAGGGACAAGCGTAATAAGGAGAAACCAATTGTACTATTATTTTGCTCCCTCAAATTCACTCTTAGCCCCTTCTTCCGCTACCCCCCGTCCTACAGGCTCCACCCCAACTGATCAGTCCAACCAATTACTGTTGCTATAAGGCTGCCTGTCCCTCTTAAAGAGCCCGATATAAATAAGTTCTGTGAAACACCATTTTTCCCTTTAAAAGCTAGGGGGCTGCTAACAGCCAGTGAGTCTAATCTAACATTGCTTATTAGGAATAAAGGTTTACCAGCTGAGTACGCTCTGTAATTTTCCTCTTCTCTGGGCATGCAACCTATTGCCCCCTGTAATACCTCTTGCTCTTAAATTTGTAACTTCTAAATCTCCCCACTGCCCTATCTGGGCTCTTGCTTATATAGGTACTGCTGGTCACATGAGCTTGCCTATAGGAAACTAAGTATCTCCTTTACCATTATCACATTATAGTGTGCTACCACTAGATGGCTTCTAACCCCTCTCCTGCCACTCTCTCCCCTGACAAATCCCCAAGAGCACTAACACAATCACATAATATACTATTTTATCAACAACACAGGAAAGATTCCCCACCAAGTGACCAGATTAGCCACTGACACTTCTCTACAATGGCAATTGTGTATCAGCCATGCAGCATTCTGATCCAAAACTGGAAAATAAACAGCCACCACCTAATTTTTCCATGAATGGCGATAAGACCAGTGTCTATGGCATGATAGCTACCGCTCTCAGAGATGGCTCTCAACCCCATATTTCCCTTGGATGCTATATACAGTATATCCACCCAGGCTAGGTTACCTCCTAGCAAACTAATAATGCACGTTAACACCAACCCCATCCCTCCCCCATCATAAAGATGATTTTAACCCATGCTAAAAACAACAATAGAGGAACTAAAATGCATAACCACTCTCAGTCACTAAGATATCTGAAATGGCAGGCAATTACGATGGCCTGGCTACTTCTGCTGCTATCCAGTAACATCCATCCTAACCCTAGTCCTATGCCAAAGATACTTGTATCACAGAAAAAAAACACAGCAGCTTAACCATTGCCTCAATTAATATCTGTAGCCTTATGGCTAAACTAGACTCCCTACAAGTATGAGTTACTCAGTATCAGCCAGATATACTCTTGGAGGTTGAAACCTGGCTCACTCCTAGGGTTGATGACACAGCCATCCAGATTGAAAGCTACACTTCTTTTCAGCTGGACAGAGTAGGAAAGTGTGGTGGTGGGTGTGTTGTCTACATTAAAGACCCAATATAAGGATAAATGTTTCCAAGCATAACAAGTAGTAGAAACACCCAAATAATGGCAGTAAAAATAATGCTTGGCGTAAATAGCAAGAGCCTTATTTTGGTATCAGTCTATGTCCCTCCTAAGGAACAATCCATAGAAACATAGAAGTTGACCGCAGATAAGGACTGCAAGGCCCATCCAGTCTGCACATTTCTTTTTCTACCTTATCAATTGCCATAGGCCTTTGCTCTGTCAATGGCCTCTCTATTCATACTCACCTGCATTGCTCCCTTATGCCTATGCCATGCCTGTTTGAAACCCTGCACTGTATTCATATCCACCACTTTCTGAGGTAGGCCATTCCATTCATCCACCGCCCTTTCTGTGAAAAAGAACTTCTTCATATTACCCCTTAATCGGCCTCCTTCTAATGTCATGCTGTGTCCTCTTGTTCTGCTATTTTTCTTATATTGAAACATGTTAGACTCTTTCACCTTGTTAATGCCCTTAAGGCATTTGAATGTTTCAATCATATCACCTCTCTCCCTCCTTTGCTCTAGGGTATGCATACTGAGTTCAGTTAATCTGTCCTCATATGTTTTCTGATGCAGTCCTTGCACCATTTTGGTTGCCCTTCTCTGGACTGCCTCAATTTGGTTAATGTCCTCGTGAAGGTGTGGCCTCCAGTACTGCACACAGTACTCCAGATGGGGCCTAACCAGTCTCTTGTAAAGAGGGATTATTACCTCCTTCTTCTGACTTGTGATACCCCTACTAATACACCCCAACATCCCTCTAGCCTTACCTACTACTTTAGAGGTCTGCTTGGATGATTTCAGGTCATCGGTGATGATGACGCCCAAGCCTCTTTCTTCCCTTGTGACTGCCAGCAACTCCTCTCCCAGCCTATAGGTGACTTCAGGGCTTCTCTTCTCTATGTGCATGATCTTGCACTTCTTTGGATTAAACCCCAGTTACCACTCTTCCAACCATTATGTTAGTTTATCCAGATCTCTTCTCATTCTGCCCACCCCATCTGGATCATCTACTCTGTTACAAATCTTAGTGTCATCTGCAAACAGACAAACCTTACTCTTCAGTCCATCTGCAATGTCACTGATGAAGATATTGAAGAGGACTGGCCCCAGGACTGATCCCTGAGGTACCCCACTTGTGACTTGCATCTCTTCTGACTGTATACCATTTACTACCACTCTCTGTTTTCTGCCTGTCAACCAGTTTGCCACCCAGTTGACCAATGTCTGACCCATCCAGAGCTAATCCAGCTTATTTATCAATCTTCTATGTGGAACAGTATCGAAAGCTTTGCTGAAGTCAAGGTAGGCAACATCAACTGCTCCCTCTTGGTCCACCACTCTGGTTACCCAGCCAAAGAAATCTATGAGATTAGTTTGACAGGAACTTTCTTTTGTAAACCCATGCTGTCTTGGATCCTGTGCTCCTATGGATTCCAGGTGTTGTACTATCCTTTCCATAAGGAGTGTCTCCATACTCCTGCCCACTACTGAGGTAAGACTGACTGGTCTGTAGTTCCCTGCTTCCTCCCTGCTACCACACTTGTGGAGCAGGATCACATGAGCCCTTCTCCAGTCTTCTGGGACCTCTACTGTGCTCAGAGACTCACTAAACAGTTCTGATAATGGCTCTGTTAGTTCCACCCTTTTCTCCTTTAGTACCCTGGGATGTATGCCATCAGGTCCCTTTGCCTTGTCCACCCTGAGCTTATTGAGCTCTTGTAGGACCCTTTCTTTTGTGAAGGGGCTAGTGCACACCTCCCTCCCCCCTGTGTCCATGGTGCAGAGCTGTGGGCCTTACCCTACCTTCTCATCAGTAAATACTGAGCAGAAGTATCTATTTAGGATACAGTGGTAGCCACAGACATCACCAGCTATTTCCAGATACTTTGCAAAATTTCTGAAGAGTTTCTCTCCATTGCCCCTACTGTGGAAATGCAGAAAGCATCAGATATGTCTGGAAATATCACAGAAATTTCAGGAAATAGCTGGCAGTGTCTATGGCTGCTACTGTAGATGCTTTTACATGGTTCTCCTCCTCACAAGCCCCCCCTTATCCTCTTTGATCTTAGCAATACCCCCTCTGGACTTTCTCCTTTCACTAATGTATCTATAGAATGTCTTGTCACCTTCTTTTACTGTTGTGCTAGTGTTTCCTCAGTTTGGGCCTTTGCCTGTCTTACTGCCTTCCCTACTTCCCTTAGGGAAGTTTGGTATGCCTCCCTATCTTCATCCTGCTGCGTTCCCTTATATTTCCTGAAGGCCAGCCCTTTGGCTCTGACCTTTTCTGCTACTGTATTTGAGAACCAAAGTGGTTTCCTTCTTCTTTTGCACTTCCTTTTCTCACTAACACAGTGGGATGTTGCTTCAAGTATTGCATCTTTAATGCTTGCCCACTTTGCCTGTACCCCCTCACCTGTATTTCTTTTTGCCAGGGCTAGCTTAACTCTCTTGGCCACCTTATCAAAGTCAGCTCCTCTGAAGTTCCATATTTTTGCCTTGGAATGGGATGATTTTGTTCTAGTGGCCAAATTGAACCATACCATGTGATGGTCACTGGCCCCCAGGTGACCTTCTACCTGGAGATCTCTGATCCTTTACCTGTTAGTCAGTACTAGATCTAGGATAGCCTTGTCTCTTGTGGGTTGTTTTACCAATTGTTGGAGGCCCTTCTCCGGCACAGAATCCACCATGTGTCTAGTTCTGGCAGATGTCCCTGCTGGTATTGAACAATCTGTATCTGGCATGTTGAAGTCTCCCATTATTAGAACCTCCCCTTTAGCGGTCATGTTTTGTATATCTTCTAACAGTAACGTGTCTATGGCCTCCCCCTGGACTGGAGGCCTGTACCCAACCCCAGTTCGTATGGCTGTTCCATTTCCTGTTTCCAAGGTGACCCACAGTTCTTCTGGCTCCTTATGTGTATTCTGAATTTCTGTAGCTTTGATATTTTCATTGAAATAAATGGCCACTCCCCCCCTTTTTGCACCTCTGTCTCTTCTGATCAGTACATAGCCAGGTACTGAAGTCTTCCAAGTGTGGTTACTGGTAACGCATGTCTCGCTAATGGCTACTATGTCCAGTTTAGCCTCTGTCATTATTGCCTGCACATCTGAGATCTTGTTTCCCACACAGCGAGCAATCCAGCGGGTTTCAGGTGGTCCTAGATGACCTTGTTGACCAGCATCATAATACTGAGCTACTAATGGTTGGGGACTTCAATATTAACTAGATGTCCCCTGAGGCAGCACCATTCAGAGATGCCTTATCTGCAATTAACATATCCCAGTTAGTGGACTCTCCCACTTGAATAAATTATTGAACAGGGACCAGTACGCTTATTGACTGGTTGATCATGAACTGGACTGAGAGAATTTCTCACATAGCAGTCATGCCAGACTCCATTAGTGACCGCTCTCCTATCTTCTTTACTTGGTCAAACAAGTCCCTTAAGAATTCAGCAACTATGCTCAATAATAGAGTTCTAAAGAAAGGGCAACCGGGTGCATTCAAAGCACACCTTAGCTGCCAAGACTGGGAGGCTATCTATACCGCAGAGGATGTGGACTCAGCTCTTGAAAGTTTCATCTGCAAATCCAATGAGGCCTGCAATATCTTTGCCTCCTACACCAAATGCAAAATCAGGGGCTCATGTAAATGATGGATTACACCTCAACTCATTGAGCAAATTAAGCACAGGGACAACCTGTGCCAAAGCAAGGAGCATGGGTTCTCAAATTGACTTACAAAACTACAAAACAGCTCGGAACAAGTGTACCTGGGCCATTGGCATGGCCAAAAGCCAACACTACAATAGGGAGCTGACTTACTTCTGGGGTGATAGCATTAAGTTCTGGGACAATATTAATTTCCTGACTGGCAAACCCACCCAATAAGTCACCATCAACTTTGATAAATGTCAAAGGAATTCCAATCCAGGACCCTAATGTTATTGCAAATACCTTCAATATATCCTTCGCCAACCTAACCGGTATACTACCCCCTGATTTCTTTGAACCTCCGAATAACAGTAATCTTGCACACAAAGCAGATGCCCAGTCTGGCTCAACACCCCCCTTCTACCTCAAAATTATCACCCTAACAGAGGCCAAAAAATACCTCACACAAGTTCTTCAAAAATCCAGAACTAGCAGTGATACGTTGGACCTCAAACTTGTTGAGCTCACTCTTGACATGATTCTCCAATCCCTTACAAGTATCCTAAATCTATCACTTCTATCAAGTAAACTCCCCAGGCTCTGGAAATCTGTGATGGTAACTCCTATATACAAAAGTGATGATAGGTCTAGTCATTCAAATTACTGACCTATCTCTATACTCTCACCACTCTCAAAAGCACTGGAATGCATTGTATATGATCAAATTGTCAACTACCTTGAAAAGCATCAGTTTCAATGTCCACAACAGCATGTATTCTGAAAGCAGCATAGCACCACTTCTGCCTTAGTTAAATTCATTGGGTATATACATGGTGCATTAGATTGGGGGATCATGGTGGGGGCTACCTACTTTGACCTCACCAGGGCCTTCAACACTGTAAATCATGAGCACCTCCTGAACCAGCTATCCTCTACAGGACTATCCCCCTGAATTGGTGACTTGGTTTAGGAACTTCCTCACTGGTAGAGAACAAAGAGTAAAAATCCTGGATACTCTTTCAGAAAATCAGAGCATAAATACAGGGGTCCCCCAAGGATCAATCTTGGGCCCCCTTCTTTTTAGTCCATTTTCAAATCAACTTCCACTAGCAACCCAAGGTAAATTCCTACTTTATGCAGACCACACGGTGCTATACACCAGCCAGTCAGACCCTGTAGCACTAGAAAAACAGTTGCAGACTAACTTTGTGGATATTAAGGCATGGCTCATGCAATCAAAATTACTGCTAAATTATAAAAATATTAAAATTATGTTGTTTGCCTCTACGCACAACAGACATAGGTCCCACCAACTAAAAATACTAAGCAGTCAAAATACGCCCTTAGAAACGGTTCAAACCTTTAAGTACCTAGGCATAATGCTAGACAGTTCCCTTTCTTTCGTACCACACATTGATTTTGTAGCTAAATCAGCAAGTGCTAGACTAGGCTTGTTACACAAAAACAAACACTGCCTTACACAAGAAGCACTAAAACCAGCAGTAACTAATTCTGTGTTGTCTGTAATTGTCTATGCACTAGTGGTATACAGTGCTGCGACTGACACAGCTCTCAAGTGGCCAAAAACAACCCTCAATAAGGCCTGGAAGCTTATTCTGGGTGCACACCACCTAGCACACACTTGCGAGCTTTATGCACATTCTGGTTGGCTAAACCCGGACTGCCATACACAGTATCAGGTATGCCTACTTGCAAAGAAATCCACCTTTAGATTAACACCCCCAGGTGTGCGTAATTTCCTCAGCTTGGCCAACAAAACAAGATGTATCACAGGAACAAACAGCCAGCCACTTCATGTCTCTTTCCGGTGGATATTCTGGGGGCAATGGTCTTTTGAGTACCATGCCCACTACTGGCTAAATAAGCTCAGTGACAGCCTTCTGTCAGAAACTAAACTAGGTCCATTTAAATTAAAGCTTTGTGCCCATCTCGCATTACACAGTAGTTGTGACTGTAACTCCTAACTGTACCAGCTTGGCCTGAAAACTATTTTTTACCTTTGTACTTACTGTTTCGCTCTTTACTCTTCCCCTCACCTACCAACTGGAAATTCAATCCTCCAGCTCAACACCTATGCCCCACCTCACTACCTCCTGCAGATTTCCCTTCTTCACTTCGCTCCACCTTCCAAGGACCATACCAGCACATGGTCCCACTCCCCCAATCAACTTCAGTACATAGCCATTGAAACTGCAACTGTCTTCTCATTTCTATCCATCCAAATGTCCTCTGTCCTATCCTTGTAATCCTCCTAGCCCCACGGGGCTAATTTATCTCTTCATTTGTAAATGTTCACTCTGCTCAGCCAATAGCCATAACTACTCCAGAACTGCAAGTACTGCATTTAGACAAAAACTGTTTTCTAACATGTTTGCTAAACCTCTTCGAAACAATGTAACTAAGACTTCCTAGATACTATATATATGGTTATGTCTTGTATTGTATTTCTGTTTTTTCTCATTAGACATGGAACCTTTGTAAATTAGCTTCTAGCTCAAAGGTATGTAAATTCAAGAGCGAATAAAATAAAAATAAAAAAATTAAAACACATTTTGGGCAGGATTTGAAAAATGACAGTTGCCCCATTTATGAGGTGCTACAAAGAAATGGCTATGTTGAACATTTGGGGTAAAAATATTGAATGTTACCAAAAGTTATGAGCTTGTGTGCAAAATTCAACATAGTCTCATAACTTTTTTTTTAAAATATTTTTACCCCAAATTTAAATCATAGCCATCTTATAACCCGCCTCATAAATAAGGTCAGAGAACATTTTCAACTTCTGTCTCAGAGGTGATTTCATGCAGGGACTGCAAAATCGACTTTTGGGATATAAAAAAAAAACATTTTGGCTAGGATTTGAAAAAAATGACAACTATCACATTCATGAAGTGCTGTAAAGATATGGCTATGTTGTAAATATGGGGTAAAAACATTGAAGATTACCAAAGTTATGAGCTTGTATTTGCAAAATTCAATGTAGTTGCATAACTTTATTGTTTTTTAATATTTTTACACCAAATTTTCAAATTAGCCTTTCTTATGACCCTACCTCATGAACAAGGACAGAGAACATTTTCAACTCCTGCCCAAAAGGTGATTTTGCCCAGAGACTGTGAAATCACCTTTTGGGACAGATCTACCTAATGACAGAGTAATTGTTCATGATGTGGGAGTCCCAAAGAAGAACTGAAAAACAAAGAAGTCACTGCACTCACCACTGCAGGTGGGTTGCAAGCTCTGGGCTCGGCTAGCCCTTTTGTAGTCAGCACACAAACACAACCAGAGAGATGTACTCCAGAGGTTTTTTGTAAGGTACCAAGTGTATATACCAGTATCAAGTTGATCCAACAAGTAGTTTCAAGTTCCAAAGGTTTTTATTTATTTTTCCAAAGAAATCACTGAGAGCAAACAAGCTCTCAAAAAGTACAAAAAGCATTCTTAAATGTTTAGCAAACATGTTAGAAAACAGTTTTTGTCTAAATGCAGTATGTGTATAAAATATGCCCAGATCACCTAGCTAATTACCTCCTGTTGAAGCTCATATGAGCAAAATGATGAGGCGGCTTGGTAATGGTTGTACCTAGTTGGTGAATCACTCAGTGTGAGAGGACCAGTATGTGTGTATGTAAATTACTGCTGCATTGAAAATAAAAACCTTTGGAACTTGAAACTACTTGTTGGATCAACTTGATATTGGTATCTACATTTTGTTCCTTACAAAGACCTCTGGGGAGGGGGTCCCAGAGAAGGCATTTTGAAAATCTGGAGCAAGTATAGGAAAAAATGGCCAAGTTATGGCACTAAGTTCAAAACCCCATTAAAATACATCTAACTGTATACCTGTTTCCTAAGTTTGCCATCCGCCTTTGAAGAGTGAAGATGTGTCTGTGGTCCAGAGAGGGTTACGATGTTGGACCCCCGATGGATAAGTAAAGGCTTGTGGGGGGGGGTTATGGGGTGGTGGGTGCTGGGGGGAAGTCTCAGGTTGGGGGATGGTAATGACACAAAAGACATCGATGGACGTTTTTTCTTTTTACAGGGTAAACAAAGACATCAATGGACAGTTTTCTATTTACAGTTAAAAAAAACAAACAACCAAAAGGACAGAGGAATCACCATTGTGACACTGGAAGATTCGGCACCCGTAGTGTCACTGTTATGTTTCTGGGAGAGGGTGGCAAGTGCTGAGTGGGAGGGTTGGGTGGGGAGAAAAAAATATATTGAAAAAAAGGTAATGGAACATGAATGTGACACTGGGGGAATTGGCTCCCCAAGTGTCATTGTTATGGTTCGGGGGAGTACTGAGAGGGAGGGTCAGTTGGGGTGAGAAAAAATATATATTTGAAAAAAAAAAAGGTCACGGAACATGTCCACAACATTGGGGGACTGGGCACCTCCAGTGTCATTGTTATGTTTCTGGGTGGAAGGGTGGGTGCTGAGAGGGAGGGTCGTGTGTGGGGTGATATGTATTATTTATTAAAAAAAGAAATCAGTGGTCATGGAAGAACATGGCACACTTTACCATGACCAAGATGGCGACCTCACTGCATTGTGCATGCTTTAGTGGTCAAGAATGCACAATACAGTTGCGCAGCCATCTTGGACATGGCAGAGTGTGCCATGTTCAGCCACGACCACTGAGACGGTAAACAAAATTGTGCAGTGTGACTTCCACCAGAAAAAATGAGCAGAGTGCTTCACGAAAGAGGAGGTGACTATGCTGCAACTCCAACATGTTGTTTGGTGGGAAGGAATGCACCGAGTCTTTTTCTGATAGCAAGAGGTCTGCAGGGCTACACTCACAGCAGCCCTAAAAATGATATGTCCCCTTTTGATACTCCCTGAGCTATTCATTCCTTTTTTGCATCTTTCTGCTCTTTACTACTTTGCCTGTCTCCCATCTGTTTTCCCTGATACAGATTCTTATATCCTCCTTTCTCTAGATCTCATTATACCTTCTGAATACAACTCTTTTAGATGTTAACTTTTCTACTGCAATCTCACTTCAAGGCTACAATCTTTTCAGACTTGACCAGTCAAAAAAAAAGGGGGTTGTGTTATCTATATTAAGGACTACCTCTCTTGCCACCCTGCCAGTTTCTCCTCCGAAAACACCCTAGTGCAATTTCTCCCTGTCAAGCTACTCCTTGGTGCCCAAAACAAAGTGCTAACCATGGCTGCAGCCTATATCCCCCCTAAAGACCCTTGATCCGGGCTACAGACAATTCTTGAATTTGTAAGATTACAACCTCCTGACTCTGAGCTCCTCCTTCTTGGTGATTTCAATATTAATTGGCTCGCCTCTGATATTGGATCCAGCAAGGATGCTATTCTAGCAACCAACCTAACACAGATGGTCAACTCCCCTACTAGAAAAAACTACAAGACTGGAACCTGCACTCTCATTGACTGGATACTTACTAGTCACCCGGACCGGATAAAAGACACCACTGTTCTCTCCAACTCTCTCAGTGACCACTCCCCTGTGATCTGCACTTGGACAAATAAATTCCACAAACCGCCTCCCAAAACCATCCTAAGTCGAATGCTACCACTCAGAAACCTCGCTAAACTTAAGACCTGTCTCCTACAACAAGACTGGTCCCCAATCTACAATATGCTAGATGTTGACGCTGCCCTAGAATTCTTCATTACAACTTTCAACACTGCCTGGACACTTACGCTTCATTAAAAGCGAAATCAAAGCTCTCTCAAATCCCTGGCTAACAGCCAAACTACTGACTCAGCTCAAAGCACGTGACCATCTTTGGGCTATAGCCAGGGCCACAGGCTCCTTAACAGACATACTGAACTACAAACAGGCATGCAACCTATGCACATCGCAAATCAGGCAAATGAAGAGCTCCTATTTCAAGAATGCTTTAGAAACCACCTGGGATGATGGGAGATCCTTCTGGGATAATATCCGTAATATAACGGGCAAACAGTCCAACTCCTCTCCCACGGCAATGAATATTGATGGCTCCACCACCCTTGACCCAAAGACTATGGCTGATGCCCTAAATAAAACCTTCACAGACCTCAGTGGGGTCCTCCCACCAGACTTTGTCTTGGCCTTGTCCTTGCCAAAACTCTTATTCCATATCACCCCACCAGACCAACCACTATTTCATTTTAAAATAGTAAAGGCACATGAAGCCTACAGATATATAAAAAAGGCCTGCTCTAAATCTAGAACTAGCAGTGACTCCATTGATCTAAAACTTCTGTCTCTCACCTTGGAAGAAGTGATCCACCCCCTCACCAAAATTATCAATCTCTCCCTTTGCCAAAGTCAATTTCCTAGCAAATGGAAGTCCACAATAGTTACACCAGTACACAAAGGGGGTGACAAATCCACACCAGGGAACTACCAGCCCATATCTATACTTCCACCCCTCTCCAAAGCTCTTGAACGGATCATGGCGGATCCACTCTCAGACTACCTGCAAAAGTGCAATCTACTCTGCATGCAACAACATGGATTTAGGAAAGGACACAGTATGTCAACAGCCCTACTAGATTTCTCTGGAGAAGCTCACAAGGCCATGGATAAGGATCACTTAACCGGAGCTGTTTTCATAGACCTCACAAAAGCCTTTGACACTGTTCATCATGGCTTACTAATCTCACTTCTTCTCAATATTGGGCTAGCTGAGGGACCAGGAGCCTGGGTAAAAAGTTACCTGGCACAATGATTACAAACAGTAAAAATCTCAGAGGTTCTCTCAGACTCTAAACCGGTCCTCTCTGGTGTCCCCCAGGGTTCAATCTTAGGTCCTCTCCTCTTCAGCCTATTCCTAAACTCGCTTCCCAAATCCTGCTCAGAAAAATTAATACTATATGCTGATGACACTGTAATTCTCTCCTCCCATTAGGATCCCAAACCACTACATCAGAGCTTGCAGCTTGCTTTCTCCTGTGTTGAAAAGTGGTTCCATGATCACAAACTGGTCCTAAATCAATAAAAAAAAAATCATGCTTTTCGCTAGTCATCAAAACAGAAATAGGCATATTCCACTCACCATAAAAACTTCCCTTGGAAATACACTTGAACAAGTGAACACATTCGAATACCTTGGAATCACGTTTGACGAATGTCTTACCTTTGCGGCCCACATCGACAACACTGCAACAACAGTGAACCAACGCATTGGAATACTGTACCCAAACCATCAATTCTTTAACCAAGCTGCCTTGAGGATTGCTGTACAAAGCTCCATCATCTCAATCATAGACTATGGTCTAATTATCTATGGCTCTGCTACTACCACCGCACTAAGGCGCATCTCAACAGCCCTAAACAAAGCCTGTCGACTCCTCACAGGAGCACAGAGATGGATCCACACCTGTGATCTCTACATGGAAACCGGTTGGTTACATCTCTCAAATCACCTCATGTATCTCACTTGCGTGATGGCAAACAAATCAATCTTGGGACTCACTCCTCTGTGTATCCAGGATCTACTCTGCCTGAACAATGGCACTCGTACCACCAGAAGATCTGAACACCAACCTTTTCTTGTCCCTAGATGCCGGACTGCTTAGGGACAAAGATCTTTTGCCTATCGTGCCCCTACCTGGTACCATGCCCTTAACTTACCCTCCCTATCCTCCACATCATTGGAAGCTTTCAAATCCATGCTATATGCTCACCTCACAGCCTCCAGCTCCTGTGACTGCTTTGACTAAAGACTCTACCCTCTGATTGCACTTACAGACGTTTCCATCAACTGCCACAACCCCTTGTTTGACAAAAACAATCTGAGTACCACTAACCTGGTCCTGTCTGCCACTGAACTTCTTCTTTTTCTCTCTCCCTATCTCCCTCCACCTCTCCAACCTTATTCCTTGCCCTAAAATTGCCTTTGAGTTTCATTTTCTTTTCCATACATGAATGTTACTGTTTTATTGTGGCCATGTTAAACTGATTACCGATTGTTTGTAATACTGTCTAGCATGTTTATGTACTTTTATGACGTGGAACCTTTGTAAAAGAGCCTTGGCTCAAAGGTATTAATTCCTAGAACAATAAACTAAACTAAACTAAACTAAATTAAACTACTACCTCTTTAGAAAACCATAGCAGTCTCCTCTTCCTTTTACTTTTGCTTACTTGCTTTGCACAGAGGTTTGTTGCCTTCACTATGCCTTCTTTTACTTTGCCCACTTTTCCTCCACTGCTCCAGCTACTTTCCCCCTGCCAAGTCACTCCTGAGGCATTCTCCCATCTTAATAAAATCAGCCCTTCTGCAGTCAGGACCCTCACTATTGTGTGGTTGAATTCTACAGACATTTTTATGTTGAACCATACTGTACAATGATCACTGGTCCCCAGATGGCTTCCCACTTTGACATCTACAGCACTGTCCATGTCAGTGAGCACCAGGTCCAGTATTGCCCTGCCATGAGTGGGTTCACTGGCTAGTTTCCTGAGGAATACCCCTACAGGCAGTCCAAGATATCCCTGTTTCTAGCTGGAACTGCAGCAGAGAGGCTCCAATGCTGATCAAGTAGATTGAAGTCCCCCACCAGCAACACCTCCCTTTTTTCTGCCATTTTGCCAGTTGCTTCTAACATTACCTCATTTAAGTCACCCCCTGTACTGGAGGCCTGTAGATCACACCTTTTCAAATATTGGCTCCCTTTCCTGACTTGAGGATGACCCCCAGCACCCCTGAACACCTCCCTCTTCTCTTCTCTTCTCTTCTCTTCTCTTCTCTTCTCTTCTCTTCTCTTCTTCTCTTCTCTTCTCTTCTCTTCTCTTCTCTTCTGATGGCTTCATTTTCCCTTTCTCCTTTGCTAAAGCCCTACTTCCTTAATTAACTTTCTCCTGGTAGGACTATCACCCCCTTGAGATCTCCCTACAGTCTATCTCAGCCTGTGGGGGAGGCAGTTTCTGCCTCCTTTTTTTCTTCCACCACCCCCTCAGCTAGTTTAAACTTACTTCAAGGTAACTCTTAATCCATCCACTGAGAACTGTGGTTCCCCTCCTGGATGGATGAAGACCATCACCTCTGTATAGGCTCTTATCCTCCAAGGTGGGCCCCAGTCCTCAATATAGCCATACTCCTCCTCTCTGCACCTTTCCTTCAACAATGAGTAGAAGCCTTTAGTGCAGAGGTCCCTCTCCTTCTCCATGCTATAGAAAGGTAACATCTCTGCAAAAGCTACAGAGCATGCTACCTATCAAAAAATTCTTACCAGCTCCCTCAACTCCCCCTGCATTGTTCCTGTCTCTAGCCAGGTCATTTGTCCCCAGGAGAACAGTGACCTTCAGCTACCCATCCCTTCCTACTACCCTAGTGATCCTAATGATCCATAGGATATGCTTCATATCCCTTAATGGCATGGTACCAGGTAGGCACCCAACCACCCTCTCATCTCCCTTTCCTATTCCCAGCTCTATCACCCTGATAATTATGTCCCCACCAGAAGATGCTGCCTTCTTCTTTGGGTTCCTCTTTCACCATCCTTGGTCCTCCACTCGAGAGGGCCCCCACATCCTCCTTAGCCATGACCATGGGTGCCTCTTCTTTGCAGTCCTGCTCTACCAGAACTGCATAGGAATTCTGTAGTGGTACCAGTTGCAGATGAGGAATGTGCCTGCGACCTCCCTCCAACCTTCTGGATCCCAACACTCCCTCCTGACTTGAGCTCACCATAGTCCAGCCACTCCTCCTATCTGGCATCCTTTGAGGTAATGGTGTCAGACTTGGTGGCCCCTGGGTGGAAGAAAAGGTCATCCAACTCCTAGTTAACACAGTTCTGAGTCTAGTAGTAGTAGTAATATATTTTATTCAGGACAATGCCATGAAATGGATAAAATACCATTGAGCAAACTCATTTTCAAGGTGTCCAAATGTACTTTCATACTGTTACCTTTCACACATTCACATACTTAAATAGTGTTTACAAAAATACAAATAAACACATTACATATAATCAATAAGTCCAACATCGACATATAATCAATAAGACTGACATGCAATATAATAATATCTCAGATTTGTAAGTTGATACACAAGGGGGGTAGAAAGGATGAGAAGGGACTTGGCAAGGTTGGAGGAATGGTCAGACATATGGCAACTTAGATTCAATGCAAAGAAGTGCAAAGTAATGCACCTGGGAAATAAAAATCCAGGAGAAGAGTACACAATAGCAGGGGAGGTACTAACGACAACAATAATGGAAAGGGATCTGGGTGTAGTCATATCAGATGACCTAAAGGTGGGTAAGCAATGTGAGAAGTCAGTAAGGAGAGCCGGGGGATACTGGGATGCATAGGGAAGGGCATCACAAGTAGAAAAAGGGAAGTGATTATCCATCTATACAGACAGTTGGTGAGACCACATCTGGAGTACTGCATGCAGTTTTGGAGATCTCAACTACGCAAGGACATAAACAGGATGGAAGCAGTTCAGAGGAGGTCAACTAAAATGGTGAAGGGTCTACACCAGAAATCATATGAAGAGAAACTGAGAGAGCTTAATATGTATACCCTTGATGAAAGGAGGGACAGGGGGGACATGACAGAAACTTTTAAGTACCTCAAGGGAATCAACAAAGTCCTGGAGGGTAGCATCTTTCAGAAAAAGAGATGTGTAAGAACAAGGGGGCACAATTTAAAGTTGGAGGGGGGATGGCTCAGGGGTAATGTGAGGAAATTCTTTTTCATGGAGAAAGTGGTGGACGCATGGAACTGCCTTCCTGGAGAGGTTGTGGGGTCTAAAACAGTGTGGGAATTCAAACATGCATGGGACAAACATAAGGCAATTATAGTGGGGAGTTGCAGGAAGTAGGCTGTTGGTTAACTAGAATCTGCAACTTATCCAATAGGTAGGGAAATGGACAGACTGGGTGGGACAAGTGGTCTTTATCTGCCATCAAAGTCTATGTTTCTATGTTTCTATTGTTGGTAAA
Source organism: Neoceratodus forsteri (assembly GCA_016271365.2). Classification (NCBI taxonomy): domain Eukaryota; kingdom Metazoa; phylum Chordata; order Ceratodontiformes; family Ceratodontidae; genus Neoceratodus; species Neoceratodus forsteri. The sequence goes on along the minus strand of CM028132.1, from coordinate 970,065,713 downwards.
CAACACAGTGCAGGCACATAACCTTGATTATTGAACCATGTCTTAATATGTTTCTTTTTATTCAATGTGGAAGAATCTCTTACTTTAATAGGGAGTAGATTCCAAACTACTGCACCCGTGTGTCTGACTGACTCATAATCAATGCAGCCTTAAGTCTAGAGACCTCCTCCACCAACTGAGTGAGGCACACACAGGTGGGGCAGCAACACAGTCTCCAGAAGATCTCACTGAAGACAACCACTGCACTGCACCACACCACACCATACCCCACATTACCTATTCCTGTTCTTCCTGTGCTTTCTGTCCTTCTGTCCCAGAACTCAGTGTGGCTATGTTATACACAGTATAAGTTATTAAAGTACAATACACAACTCTTTTGTTAACTAAATCTAAAAATGTCACGGATGCAGGTATGCTATAAACAGCAACTCTTACAATTTTTTTCCTAGTACAGTATATGCCACTCATATCGGCTCCTGATGTAACAGACTTCCGCTTCTAACGGACATTTAGCCCATGTCAAAAGCCATTTGCTATTCTGGCAATGTTATAATTGTCTGTTAAAGTGGACCTTTAATTCCTGCAGTACCGTCCAATTTGTTAAATCAACGATGCTTTTGAACAAGCCCACAACCGGCTTTCTCACTCTCTGTCTCTCTCGGTTTAGACATTGGCTGTGATGCAAGCTAGTTACATTTAGCACGATCACAGAAATGTGCTGTAACTAGCCTACATACCAGCTGATATCCAAAAAAGAAAATCTATGTAATCATGCCAGTAGATGATCAACATAATAGATTGTATTTTTTTTATGTGGTACTGGCAATAAGAACTTGCCATACTGTAGGTGGCACATGGCCCCTAGGAACTCCTTTTTTTAATACTGGTTACTGGAGTCCATTACTTTTGTTTGAACTTGCTATTGTGACTACGGGAACTCTTGTGCAGATTCAAGGCAAAGCAGAGTGCTTGTAGTGTATCTCAGGGTGATCGAAAAGTGAGAGACACAGTAGGTGTTAAAAAAAAGGAAAAAACCTTAAACAGCACAGTATACCATAATAGTTAGTCCAGGAACTACTATAACTGGCAAGTTGGCGGGCCCTAGCTGCAGTGGGGATTAGGTCCCACATGATAACTAACCAATCAATACCCGTCAGCATGGAAGTGAATCCTGTAAACTTAGCGCTTTGTTTGCTCTTGCTGTTTGTGACTACGGGGGTCAGCCGTCTGCTCTGCAATGCCCCGTGTTTGTGCATCATTCCTGGTCCTGGTCAGAATTCTTTTTGTGTGCTTGTGTGCTTTTTGATATTATGTGAGGATATTGATGTAATGGACATATAATGGACAGATTGACGATTGTCAAATCAGTCCATTACAAGCAGCATATACTGTACCCCCCTATCTAGTTATCAGTGTAGTAGCAAGCCCCTAAATCCCCAATCACAACATTATCCAGAAACAGTCTAGCAGCAAACCCCAAAACTCACAATTACAGTACAACCACAAGACAATTTAGCAGCATGCCCCCAAACACAGAATCACAAAACCAACCTGAAACTGTTTAGCAGCAAGTTCTCAAATCCACAATCACAATACCACTTTGAAACAGTTTGGTGGCACACCCCCAACACACAATCACAATATTATCCAGAACCAGTTTAGCAGCAAGCCCCAAAACCCACAATCACAATACCACCCAGGAACTGTTTAGCAGTAGTCCCCCAATTTCCAAACAACAGTATATCGAAACAGACGTACCTTGGATCCAATCAGCAGGGGTCCTGACTGATGGCTGTCTCCTTGGCTGACTCCTGGCAGACTCCAATCACTGTCCTTTGCACATGCCCTTAGCGCAAGGGCCACAAGCAGGAGGGCCATTTGGCTGGAAGGACTTTTATACTGTGCAGAGGAAGAAACACAGGAAGTGGCAGGCTTTCAGAGCTCCCCCCAATCTTCAGCGTACCGCCCAATTGGCAGAGTGGATTTCAGCTCCCAGGTCTGCTGAAGTACAACCGAACAACTGAAAAGAAAACATTTAATGTGATTTCCCTTTTTAAATTCACAGTGGTGAACTTTATGAGTTCTACCCTGATCTTCAGTGTAATTCCTGATTGGCATACTTCAGCTCTTTGGTCTACTGAAGTGCTGCCTGAAAAAAAAAGGGAGTGGGGCATGCAATGAAGCTGGACAGAAGAAAGTTTAAGATGGATGTCAGGGAGTACTACTTCACTGAAATGGGGATAGATGCCTGGAACAGCAGCCAGCAGAAGTGGTGGAGGCAAAAAACAATGGGGTGGGTGGCAGGGTTCAAGCATGCATGGCATAGACCTAGGGGAATATTAATAAATAGAAAATGGCAAGAATCAATTCTAAAAGCTGATTGGCTCAGACAGGCTCCAAGCTGGGCATTTATTTTTCAGTAGATGCCCAGCTAAAAATAAGAGCCAGTCCAAGTGCCACTTCAACGAGTAGCATTCTCCTGGGGTGCCCAGCCTGTTTTGTAACTGGCTGAAAGCAACCCACAACATTTAAAATGCCCGCCATGTTTTTTCTTTCATTTAACGAGAGCTACAGGTCCTGGTTCCCCCCCAACACTTCAGTGCTGGCTGTCTGCCTCAATAAAAGAAAAAGGAAAGAAATCACAATCATTTTATGGTTGGAAGAGTAAATAAATACATTTTCTTACTATGGCATGACTCTTCCAACCTCCATCTCACAGTACCGTGTTGGACAAAAACTAATTGAAAGCCCTTGTGCTACTACAGCTTCTTGCACTACCACGCTGAACACAAACTAAATGAAAGCTGTTGCACTACAACAGCTTTTCCCAACTCAGCTCGATGCAGAAATCAACAAAACAAGTTTTTTTTTTAAAGACATCTTTATTACAGAGTTTCAAGTTATTAACCATACACACAAATGTCCCGGACGCAGCCAGGATTCACAATCCCAAAACTGATTGTGAAAACTATGTACATCCCCAACTATATGCACCCACAGCTGATGGGGTTAGTCTCCAAAATATTGGCAAGAACTTTAACAGCCTTATCTAGAAGTAATCGTGTCAATAACTTTTCCCATCCCATGGGGATAAAACCCCAGAACAAAAGTACTAATTCCCTCGAGGATTGAGAAATCTAAGCCACGACCTAGGCAACATTGCCCGCCGGAGGTAGCCCCAGGCTGTGTCATCTGGAAAGAGAGAGAGTCCACCACCACCCTTAAACCTAAGCAGACCAACACCTTTATCTTGATACCAATTCACTAGTACCAGTCCAACCCCATAACATTTGTGGATATTATATTATATTCACTCAAAACAGAAAAAGTTCAACTCAAGTTATACATTTCTCTTAAACAATAATCTCTTGCTGATCCCAACCCAACAGATAGGCCTGTGTTTGAATATTGGTAACTTTCAGTGTGTAAATTGCCTCCAAAGCTGACCGTCTTTTTTTATATAACCCTTTCCTTCCCTCCTTATAAGCATGCCTCTGTATTCTTCCCAAGGCACAAATAAGATCTCTCGCCCATTGCTCATAAGTATAGATATAGTCATCCTTCCAATGTCTCAATATAGTGTATTTAACTATCACAGACGTCAAAGATAAATGATATTTAGGAATAGTCCCAAATATCTGCGACATATCAGCTAAGATACATATTTTGGGCAATATAAATTCTGAATAGTCCAACAGAGGGTCCATCTGTTGTTTAATTTCAACCCAAAAAGGTGCAATCTTACTATATTCCCACATCACATGTAGGATATCGCCAGAACCCACTCCACATGTAAAACACAGGTCTGTCTGTCTAAGGTGTCTATCACATAGTTTCACAGGGGTAAAGTACATATTGGAAACAATAAAAAATTGCATAGTCTTATATTTGGAGATAGATATATATTTGTGACTCCTCCATATATTGTCCCAAACAGGCCTCTGAAGGGCCAATGTTCTATCCCAATATGGAATCCTGATGGGAGAGTATGGACTGACATAGTTCAAAAGCACTTTGTAAATTTTGGATAAAGAATGAGAAGTAGGATCCACTTCCTTTAGATTATCCCATGTAAACAGATTTCCTGGTGAGCCCCCAAACCTTTTCCAGACCCCTTCCAGCATTTTAATAAGCTGTAACCTTTTGAAAAAGTGCATTGAATCACACTTACCCGGGAGAACCACCCTATTATCCTTTATAACATCTATTACCTGCAGGCCCAGGAGCTGAGCTGCCCAACGCTGAGTAATAACCTTACCCCCAATCAAGAAATTAGGGTTGCCCAGCAGACGCTATTCTTGAGACCTCATTTGATCCCTTCTCTGGGTAGGAGTAAGAAATAACCACCAGGCCAATGCCAATTTAACAATTGGAGTCAGAGATGTGCTTTTAAGGTATTTCTCTGGACTAGCAAAGAGAAACTCCTCTGGAGAGAGGCCTGAATACAGTAATATTTGCCTCTCTATTTGTAGCCATATTGTAGCGTATGTCCCTTCCACTGAGTAACTAACCCATCAACTCATAAAGCCAATTTGTCCTGCCACATAATATAGCTGAAGGTCAGGCAGCTTGATTACCCCCATATTAAGCGGTAAGCACAGGATGCTATGTTTTCTCCTAGGAGGCCTAGAGTTCCATAAAAATTCTGATAGCAGTTTCCTAATTTTTACAAACTATAATTTGGGTATATGATAAGGGGCTAGATGTATTGAATATAATCACCAGGACAAAAGGTTCATTTTGACTAACCCCAATCTACCTGCAAAGTTCAAAGGAAGCTTATTCCATCTAAGTATGTCCCCCTTAATCGCAGACAAAATCAAATCCATGTTTATCACTGCCCCATCCCCCATATGAGCCGTGATCCATATACCCAAATATTTAATCCTGTCCAGCGTCCAATATACCTGTAGGGGTTCAAAATCTGCTCTGCTGACATGCAGTGTCAAAGGGAGAATTTGCGTCTTGCTCAAATTTAACTTATAATTCGAAACTTTAGAAAATTGCCCAATAATTTCAACTGTCCTCTTAAAACTTAAGGCCGGTTCTTGCAAATGTAACAAGATATCATCTGCAAAGACTGAAAATTTTAGGTCCCTTCCCGCTATCGTGATCCCCCTGACGTTAGCATCATTATTGATTGCCCGTAACAGAGGTTCCAGATAAATATTAAATAATATTGGCAAGAGAGGGCATCCCTGTCTGGTCCCATTCTCTAAGCAAATCTCCTGTGAAATATACCCATTACATAACACTCTGGCCGTGGAAGCCGCATGTAGGTTTTTAATACATCTGAGAAGGCCCTCAGGGAAACCCATCCTCTCCATTGTAGCAAATAAAAATGGGTGGGAGACCCTATCAAAGGCCTTCTCAGAGTCCAAGGATATCAAAGCTAGGGGAAGTTGGGAATCCAACGCTTGACCAAGGATGTGGTGGAGCTTCCTAAGGGCATCCTGCACCCCCCTACCTGGCATAAATCCTACCTTTTCATGACTAATTAAATTTGGGGCAATATTCAATATTCCATTAGCAATGATCCTCGTGAGAATCTTGATGTCTTGATTCATCAAGGCTATGGGCCTATAACTACCAGGCAGCTCCTTAGGCTTGTCTGGTTTTAGAATCAGAGAAATATATGCCTGGTAGAGAGGTGGGTGGCACACCCCATCCCGCATTACATGGTCAAAAAATTACTTCAGCAGGGGGATTATAGTATGGAGATGTGTCTGGTAAAACTTAGCCGATAGGCCATCTGGCCCTGGAGTTTTGCCAGAAGGCAGAGATTGAATCACATCTATTATCTCAGATTCTCTTATTGAGGCCGCCAACTCACTAACCTGTGCAGCATCCAGCACAGGTAATGGTATTCCCTCTAGGAGGGACCTAATTGCCATCTCATCAGCAAGGTGTTCTGCTCAGTAAATGTCCCCTTGTGATAAGAGAGGCAAACGCATCGCCATTTTCTGAGGATGCTTATCTACTGCTCTTGTATACTGTATGGGATGTAACTGCCCTCATGCCTCCCACTCCCTGACTCTAGCAGCAACAAGGCAGCCCCGTACATCACTCTGCAATAAATATTTAGCTTGAATCTTTTCCAGCCAGCATTCTACCTTACCATACATGATATCAGACATTTTGCTTCTCAGACTTTGAAGTTCCGTATCTATTTCTGAGGAGGACCCCCTCCAGAGGAGTCAAAGATTCAAGGGCACCAAGGATAAATTCTTCCTTTGCCTGTCTCATTCTGTTTTTCTGTGCTGCCAAACCCTGGACTTCCCCTGCACATAGCACTTTGCAGGTTGGCCATGCTAATTTTGTATTTTGGAGTGTAGGCAATTGATTTTGTATGATCTCAAGTAGGATTTCCTCAAATTTGCTCTGGACTGAAATCTCAGTCAAAAGCATATCATTTAACCGCCATCTATACAGCCTAGTGGGGGCAGCAATAGGCTCCCAGGTTAATTGAATTGGGGAATGATCCAAAAAAATTCTACACCGGGTTGTCACCTCCTTAACCTCACCAAGCTCCACCCTATTAACCAGAAAAAAGTCAATCCTGGATTGGGTCTTATGTGCCGCAGAGAAAAAAGTCATGTTGTTGCCCCCTTTAGAGTGAGTCCGGAGTGGGTCTACCAAAGCAGTGACCTCCAGTAATCTAATCATAGCTTTCTGAGCCCTGGACAGAGGCCCTCCAGACAGTGGTATCCTATCCTCCCTGTTATTTAAACATAGATTCCAATCACCTGCCAAAATGAAGGCGTGTGGAGAGAATACAGTAATATCCAACTCCAATGAAGCAAAGAAATCCAGATTGAAAGGGGTTGGACCAAAAATAGAAGCAACTGTAAGCTCTTTACCCCCGATAGTACCCGAAATATAAATCCCTCTACTATCCTCCCTTGTAATCACCTGCATTATGTGATACAGACAGATTTTCCCTATTAAGATCACCACTCCCCCGAGGCCTTTTCCTTACCAACCCCATAAACCTGCCTACCCACAGCCTCTTAAGGAAGCCCAGCTCCTCTGTCAATAGATGGGTCTCCTGCAGTGCAGCTATGTGAGCCCCCATCTGTTTAATATGCCTTAAAATTACCATTCTTTTACGTCTACCCCTGAGTCCTTTTACATTCCATGAAATAATTTTAACACTGGACATTAGTAAACATAAGAAGAATTTTGTTCGACACCATCATACACTGCACTATCAAAGTCTGCATCCTACCCTGGCACCTGTTGGACTCCCTCTCAACACCAGATCCCTTTAAACCACCCCCCCATCTTATCCCCCAATCCCTGGATCATCTTCCGGTAATCCTAGATCGACCTCCCCTGAAACAAGGATTCATGGATGAGCCCTTTTCTATGCCCCCAGCCCCCATCATAATTGCACCAATCTCAGGGACCTATCCCCTATATCATATCTCTCATTCAACCATAATTCCCCTCTCTTAAAGCCCTAACAAAAAATTACTCAACCAGTCTCTAATCCCCATACAACACCCTTCATTGCCATTCGTCCCTTATTCAAATTAGTCATGCTACCCCACCAAGAACCTCCCTCATTTACTAGATTAATATACCTAACGGTAGGCAGATGAGCTGAGTATGCGGCCACATTATATCCCAGTCTATATGGGAATATAGGCAGAGCAACCACCATAGTCCCTTTGGGCCATTTCTCCAAAAAAACATTGCCCAGTCCCTTTCTTCCCCTATAAACTATAGCCCTGAGGAACAATTGGTCCCTGTTACCCAAAAAAAAAAACCCTGTGATGTCGAAGGGAGTTGTCGAACATCATGGCAAGTCCCTCCTCAGCCCCATAAACTGCTACTATATTGTCCCCCACATGAGGAGGTGTAACCCCTCCCCCAGCTCCAACACTTATAGTCATCCTCCGCTAGGTTTGTTAAGCCCCAGTCAATGTAATTCGGCCGGGTTGGATGTTCATTTCTGAGGCATCACCACACTCAGGGAACATAGTCCCCACTCTCTCCAACCCCCCCATCATCTACCCTTCGCAGCAAAGCCCCCATAACAAAAAAAGCAAATCTGAGTGTCCTATGATCTCTACAACATCTATAAAGGTACATATATGACCCATAGAACCCAACTCCCTAAGTAAGCCTCCATATTCCTAATTCAAACCAGAGGGATCCATTTAACCATAGGGTATACACATTTATCAGCCATCTTCATACAACAAACAGAAAAGAGAGAAAGAGGAAGGAAAAAAGGAGGGGAGGGGGGGAATTAAAAGGGTGGGGGGAGAGGGAGAAAGAAACAATACACGTTTTTCTTCATCTTGCCCTGCATGTTGCTTCCATCATTCAAGTCCCTTTCAACAAATTATGCCAGTCCTCTCCGCAGTGTCAGTGATTCAGGCCAGTGGCTTAAACAAATCAGGAAGTTCGGCTCTGAGGCTCACTAAAGCATCACTTGCAGTCAGAAATCTCTTCTCACCAGTTTGCAATTGGACCAGTAAAGTTGCAGGATACTGCAGGCAAAACTTAATGCCAGCCAGATAGAGTCTTTTCTTGATGTCAGCATATTCCTTTTGCTTCTCTCTAACCGATGGGGTTTGATCCTGAAAAAGCTATAGTGATGCACCATTCCATTGCAAAGTTTTGTTTTGTTGGGCATGATTAAGCACATGAGATTTTTCTTTGTAATTTAAAACCTCATAATCAAAACCCAAGGTCTAGCACCCGGTGGAGGCATTTCCCGCAGAGTCCTGTGTGCCCTCTCTAAGTTGTAAGCCTCCCCGTACGGTGTAGGGCCAAGCAGCTTGAGCAGCATATCCTGCTCAAATGAGACACAGTCAGGACCTTCTGTCTTTTTTGGAAGTCCTGCTAAAATGAGGTTATTTATTCTGTTCTGAGATTCCTGGTCTTCCATTCTGTCTTCAAGTTTCTTAACTTGTTTACATATGGTAATTAACTCGTGGTCCATAGTTGTAACTTTCCATTCCTGAGAAGAGACCCGAACCTCTACATCCCCCATTCTCGTTGCCAAGGAATGTAGCGCTGGCTTGATAGCAGCAAAATCCATCACTAGACCTTGTAACAGTTGCTTAATCTCACTTACATCCTTCGCCTTTGTATTAGACCCTCCTTCCAGTTCAATTTGGCTTGCCTGTTCGTCCAGTATGGGAGATAAGGGTTTCGGCCTTTTCACCACTGGGGTTCTCGCAGCCAAGGGCTCCACCACGTCCGGCTCCATTCCAACGCAGCAGCTCGGCCGGCTATAGGTGCCACCAGCAAGAGACTAAAGTTTTAAAAGCCGCTTATACACATACCCGCTATCAGCTTGAGATATTGATGTTAAATCAGCAACACTTCCCCAACCAGAGTGAGGTAAAAAAACAAGGATAAGGGCCCTGAGCAAAATTAAAAGCTTATTACAAATTAGCAGTGTCTAGGAGCAGCACAGAAGACGTCCTCTCACGCCAGGCTCATTACGTGATCATCCAACAAAACAATATTAATTTTCTTTATTAATCACAACCCAGTCCCTTAACATCTTTTAATGCAGTCTTCTTCTCTCTACTCTTTAACAGCACGCACAGTCGTCAGTGCATTTCCTTATGCAGTGGTCGGGGGACAGCTCACTGATCTCAGTGATGTATAAAACAAAAAAATACACAGTTTCCTCTCCAAATAACTAAAAGACTCTTCTTGTTACCTCTGACCTCTACTCACCATGGCAACATAAAGGAGACTGTGACCCAGACTTCTGCTTTCAAAACAATAGATACAGTGCCCTCTAGTGTCAGTAATAACAGTATACAGACAACATAAAAAAAATTCTAATGCGGGCGGAGGAACTATTTCATAACAAAAGCTACTTTAAAATAATTTTTCCTTAACTTTTTCTTATTAAACTTGTGTTTTTTTACTGTGCCCATTTTCTAAGCACAATAATACCCTCCTGGGTGGGCATTATTGGGAAATACCAGACCTTCCAGGGTCTATAAGGCCTTTCGCCTGCTGTGTCGGGCCTCATTACGCCCCTGGGTGGTCCGGTATTTCCCAATAATGCCCACCCTGTTGGGTATTATTGCTTACATAGGCTGGGAGAACTGAGGGTCTATGGAGACAGATTAGGCAGGGACTATCTGGTCAGACTGGGTGGGCCAAGCAGTTCTTCTCTGCCAACAAATTCTATGTTTCTATTCTCTTTTTCTATGTTTCTAAGTTGCCTGATGTCACACATCACAAGAAAGTTCTTCTGCTGATATTAAGACTATTCTGTGATAAATGGAAGGTTGCAATATTACTATTAATATTTATTTTCTGGGGTCAACATATTTTGTGTATTTAACAGTCATCCTTCTATTCCCTCAGAAAACAATGTCATAGATGCACCTGTGCATTGATCAATGACTCTGCCGCTGGCAGTGTTCCAAACTCCATTTTGAAGATTTAGTGTACTGCTTGAAATCAATTTTAAATTTCAAAAGTAGTGAACTATTACTTCTTATTTACAAAGAAACTTTTCCTCTTCTGCTAAATGGAAGACTTTCTATCTGACAAAATTTGGTGGGATATGTGAATCAGTACACTACCCGGAGACTGGCATCCTGTAGCTCGTTACTGTATATTCCTCCTCATACTGTACTTCATCAACTTTATGACTTCACTGACTATAACATCACAACTGGCCAAGAAGAACCAACAACCTTCTGCATAACTGATCACTTGTGATGTCACAATAAATGAGGTCACAATGGTGATGAGGTATGAAGAGGAACTCAACAAGACATATCAATCGCCAGGCCAGTTATGGCTCTTTATAGCGCATCTAATACCATCAAGTAGAAAGCCTTATATTGAGTAAAATAAAAAACAAAAATAACTTGGAAGTAAAAAGTAACAACTATTCGGCCCGGTGGTGCTGAGGGCTGAGGCGCTGGATGTCTTACCTCGCACCACGCCAGCAACCCATGTTCGGGAACTAGCACGGGTCATCAGGGGTTGGCAGGGGAGGAAAAGGATTGAGCGTCCGAGGACTGCTCTCCTCCTCTGGGGTAGGGAGGACACCAGCTCCCGGTGTATGACTGGCCCTTTGCGGAGGCTACGGACTAGGCACTGAAGCTCAAGAAGAGCATTAGATGCAGCAGACACTTGGGGGAGTGCATGAGGTAGCATGTACGTACACTCCTTGGTGTCATTGCACGCTGCATCTTGGAGGGAAAAATGGAGGAAAAACAGAAGGCACTGCTGGGCAGAATGATGAGATCTCGGCAGGCACCGCCTTCACGATGGGCAGTAACCCTCAGTTCCGGATTCATGAGAGATGGCAGAGGGGGTCCCACCACCCTGCCATGGGGGGGCATAGCCATGGGGGCACACTGAGAGGTCCGCTGCGAGCTGGGGACAGAGCTGTGGAATCAGAGAGGCTAGCTGACTGCCTGGGAGAAAAATAAGAGTAGCTGCAAAAAAAAAAAAAAAGTAACAACTGACTACTTTTTCAAATGATTAGTATTTTCTGCCTACTATGTTTGGTGCTACTAATCCTTCAACTCTGGTTAGTTTACTGAATGCTCCAGAGCTGCTTTTCACACCTGTTTTTTTTTTCTTTTTGTCCACTGTCCTCTAATTCATCCTCCCAAGTAATTATTAGTAGGGTAAAGCAGACAGTAATGTTTCTCAGCCACTTACGCACTATATCTAGTTTGAGCTTAAACTGTAATGAGTAGGATTTTTTATTCATATTCATCCCTGGGTATCCTACAGTACATCAACTGCATGAGATAAGCAAGTATAGTATGCCTTTTTACCCTTCTGCAGTTTCAGTAAGTTTGCTACTTGATGCAATTTATTTCAATATTTTTTCCTTCAGTCCATTGTCTTTAACGATTCAGTTTAATTTTGTTTGCACCTTTATTCACTTTCTATACTTTCGTGCTAAGGACTGTACAGTACTACTATTACATATGGTGTGACAACAGACTTTGCACTTTTGTGTTTATCTACATGATCTGTTATCTACATAACTTTGATAGTCTTTTTTTAATTTAATTAAGAATAGTTTTAATTTAATTTTGTAGTAATGGTTTTTGTGATTAATATTAACCTTCTGCCTTTGATGATTTGTTTTAACCTCTACAATAAATGGAAATAGTGGGGTACCACTTTTAGTCCACTATACATTGTGCACCTGTCTTAAGACTCTGTCTTCTGATGAAGCTTAAAGTTCAGGGAGTCTTCTACATCTGATGCTGCTGAGGTCTGCACTTGTAAATATTTTGAGTACAGTAAAAGAATGCTGTTCTTTAAATCTCCCCTGTTCAATGTTCTGATTCTTTTCAGTTCTGGATTTGGCTGACCTGTGGTTTCTTTGGCAGCGCCGTCTGGCTGGAGTTCGCATTTGTTTTGCTGTGATCATGCACCAAAGTATTGCAAATTAACTTACTTAATTTCCTAGACACCAAATCTAAACACCAAATAGTGCTATAGTGTTATGTCCCAAATGTGTCATGACTTCCTTTTACCACTTCTTTGGGGGGATCTAATATACAGTAATATACAGTAATACTATATTTCACAACATGCTAGGGAACTGCTTTTCAAATGAGCCGGTTTGGATGAGCAGCCTATGCAAGACATGAAGGGACAGTATCCAGATTTAAAAAGTCCTTAGCATGCTAAAAATTGATGTCAAATTCTTAATGAGTATATAGCACCAAAAAAGAGAACAATAATCCACCTTAGCAATTCACTGAAGGATCTAAGATACAAAGAAGTAGGTGAAACCAGTTCTGCTGTTATTTTCCATTGTTGTGATTTTTAAGTAAGATCTAATGGTTTGTTGTAGTACCTTGACATTTGGATAATTTTATGACAAAAATTATTTATTTATTTTAATGTGAGTGTATTTTGTGTTATAGTAGGACTTCCTCCTTAGGAAGTACCGAAAGAAAGTCTTAAACCACTGGGGACATAATATCAATCTAAAATAATCTGAAAAATGTGATGTTGAACAGTTCTCATTTCCTTTTGTGCATTCAGTACATACTATTGTATATCTCAAAGACTTGTAAATGCTGTCACATACATGCAGGAGGTTAAGCATGGCTAAAGGAGATTATTGGAATGGGGAGGGGGAAGATAGAGATAGGAGAGTAAACACTGAATGGTTAAGACTTATTCAGGATCCAACTAGATCAAGCAACGATTGTAAGATTCAAATCTAGGTCTCCAGGTTCCTAGTCAACAAATCATTCTCATCAATTACTTTCCTTAAAGATCACTCGGTAACATATTAACAAACTTCAGTTCCACTGTTGATTTAAGACACTAGGATAATTAAAAAAAAACAAAATAAGGAATGCTTTACATGAATGTCCATTTCAATTGTAAGCCTAGTATCCCTGCTACGGTCATCTCTGATAAGCAAGACACCACTGATCATTTTTTTGTAACAAAATATAGTCTAATTGTGGTTTGCCCTGTGGATAATCACAGTAAGCAATTTTCACTTTAATTCAAAGGACCATAACCTCAGATAGACTATACATTTCTCTATTTTAATGGATACTAAGAAAGGGCTAATAATCATGAAGCTCTTTAGACTCACGTAAGACACAGTACTTGTACTGCATCATATATTCTGTGGATTGTGTCAGTGTTATGCAGATTCTGTTTTGATTCTCTGGAATATGATCGATTGCTTTGGCACAGTAGAGTTCAAGAAATAAATCCTCTTTTCTCAACTTAAATGGGACAATAGCATCTCACTACAACAAATTATTTTTTCCTCACAAACATGTGACCAAGGATATTCATAATGCAGTTATACTCTGCAAACCTTTGCTCTTACTGGAATTGCTAGGATTTGTTTATTCTCATAAGGAATGCAGGAATCTCTTCTGGATATCTCTGTTCCCTAATAGTTTCTTTCTTTTGAGTCTACCTACAAACGTAAGGTTGTATGCTGTAGTTTTGTTTATGATTCTGAATGAACTATCAACCATACTGAAATGTAAACTACAAAGTGGTTATGTTTATGAATGAATGTTTTAATATGGAATTTGTTGCTTAATTGAAATTTGAGGTTTAGTACAAACTGCAGAAATTTTAGTCTCTCATTTGCATTAGCTCAAATTAGAACATTTTAATTATTAGTTTAGTAGGAGTCAGAGAATTACTAGCAATTTACTTTTTACATAAAACGGACCATTTTTACTGGCAGTAAGTTACATGAAGCACAAACAAAATACATATTTTCTAATTTTATAATGTGGTATTAATATGCTTCTTGCAGATGTTCTAATTTACATAAATGAAAATGCAATATTATTTTAGAATATATAACTTGTACTATATGATATTCATGGCACAGGATGCTATTTTATTCATGCACAGGTAACTCCACAAGACTTTCACCTCCTCTTGACATGTTTTAAGACCATTCCCCACAACAATAGCTCACCTCCTGTTTCATTTTACAAAAACACATATCCCCTCAGTTTGGTCAACAGTATATTTTTGGTCTCCTCGGTCTGTTGCCATGTTAAGTAAACCAATGCAATGTTTTCTATTACGGTTCCTTTATGAAGGATTGGTAGAGAAATACTGTACAAAAAGAGAGTTCTCCACATTTAAAATCAGTTACCACTCAGAACGGCAACATCAGTGGAATACTAGCTCATTATGATAATGCAAATATTCCTGTTCCAATATATACCAGGTATGTTGCAGTAAATCTAGGAACAAAGATACATTATTTTCTTTTTCTTTTATGTGCGTTAGCATTTTTTTACTTGTGAACAGATCACATTTTGCACTGCTATATGAAGTGGACAAAAATGTATATAGCATTCATAAAATTACTTACATGTAGTTTACAATTTGGAAAATAACATCTGTTTCTTAACACACACACACACACACACACACACACACACACAGTTTACCTAGTCTTGTCTTTTACCTTGTCAATACATTTTGCAGTTTGGATTTACCTCAGGAGAGGTGAAGTCTTACAAAAGATAAAGTAATGCTTTTCCTTGTGATAGTTATTTACCTATATAAAGTGTTAAAAGCTTGTTTGATACTGAATCCACATTATTTTAGAAAATAATTATTATCTGGCGAAATGTACTTGATGTATTTTTTTTATGTAAGGTTTTAGACTATTAACTTCTTTTATTCATCATATTGTGTGATTTATAATGCTGAAAACTTGAGTCTGCAATGTATTTTGCAGACACCAAATGATTATCCATGTTTGAATTACTGTATGTGTTTTATCACTTTGCCCAGAATGGCACACAGAATATTGCAACAGTTTTCCTGCAAATCATTCTGAACAAATGTTTATTGAACAGAACAATATTTTTTTATTTTTAACTAT
Source organism: Neoceratodus forsteri (assembly GCA_016271365.2). Taxonomy (NCBI): domain Eukaryota; kingdom Metazoa; phylum Chordata; order Ceratodontiformes; family Ceratodontidae; genus Neoceratodus; species Neoceratodus forsteri. The sequence goes on along the minus strand of CM028132.1, from coordinate 970,050,349 downwards.
TGTGTCATATGTGATCAACAGGTCCATGAACCATTATTCATAAATTAATTATTCTAAGTCTAATTTTCTTGCCTGTTACATAAACTGGCAGCTGAAGGGTAAAATACTGTACTTAAAAGCAAATGCTACAGTACAGTGCTAATGTGGCTTTTAAATCACGTCAGTGGCAATCAGTGCATTATAATTAACAATTTATTGAACCAGCAATAAAATGAACATCACATTACTTCTTAAAGCAGCAGAATAAAATGGCTAATAAATAGCATAAGCCAGACAAATTGCAGAGTAATAGAAATTTTCTTAAGATTTATGGTGTGTAGAAAGATGGATGTGCTATTAGTGGGAGCTCCAATACTTGACAAAGTTCTTTCACAAAGATATAGTTGCCATGAGTGTCAGAGTTCACAAGTACAAGTGGTTTATCCAAACTGCAATTCCGTACCATTGTAGAGAAAAACATTCATTATAGGATTATGAAACTGTGAAGAATATATATATTACCAAGCACTGTCTGCCAAATTCATAATAGACTATTTTCTAAACTGTCAAATAATAGAGCTGGTAATTTAACTTGTTCAGTGTAATTTAAACTTCACAAATTCCAATAAAAGCTATCATATGAATTTAGTTTATACAGTTGTTTAAAGTAAGGATTACTACTAAAATTAAACAGTTGTAAAATACAGTACAACTATGTTTATGTCAGAGTTTAGCACCCTATGTTTGCTATTTAACTTTTACAGTCCCTTCTGCAGTTATTAGCAAATTCAATGAATATGGCAAAAGCCTAGTCTAGTCCCATGTTAAAGGATAACTGCATTAACACTGTAGGAAATATATAAAGCTGGAACAGACAAAACTGTTAATACAGAAACATTGAATTTGATAGCAGACAAGGGCTGCTTGGCCAACCCAGTCTGCCTATGTGTCCCTACCTACAGTATCACCGAAGACTTTATTTAATTTCTGGTCCACTCTCTCACCCCCATCCTTTACTTGAAGATTTCCTTATGCCTGTCCCATGTATTCTTGAACCCCACCACTTTTTTGCCCCCCCCCACAAACTCCACTGGAAGGCTGTTCCTGGAATACACCACTCTTTCTGTGAAGAGGTACTTCCTCACATCTCTCCAGAATCATCCCCCTCCAGCTTCATAGCATGTCCTTCTTGCTGTTATGGGAACATAAAATACTAGAACATTTCCTGTTTCAGTCTCCATCACCAGTTCCTGACAATTCAAAACCTCACTGAAGTGTGAGCTGCAGTAATTGTTCAGTGTTTGGGATCCGTTGGATTTGGGCTCTGGGTTCTGGAAAACAATTTATATCCACAGAAAACAAGTTCTCTGCAGCTGCCTGTGAACTGCCACTCATCTGCACATAGTAAATAAAAGAGTCTCCACACCCCCACACTTCCTGTTTTGAGCCCACACACATGCAAGATAAAAGATGGCAAAGTCAATTGTGAGCAGTGTATGTATGTATGCTCTGTACCTGCCTGAGGTACACCTATCAATGTTCTAAATGCCCATTCCTAAGGGAGACAGTGTAGTGCAGTTGTTTAAGGCTCTGAGCTGCAAATTTGGAGACCTGGGTTTGAATCCCACAGCCCTTACTTGCATACTGTGTGACCCTGAGCAAGTCACTTAACTTCCCTGTGCTCCCAGGTAGCACCTCTAAGCAAGCTTTCCACTTACTGTGCCACTTCTGGTTAAACAATTGAAAAACAATACCTTCAGTAGCCACCTCTAATGCAGCAACTATTTTAAAAGAATTTATGCTGAACTCAGCTGAGTTCAAACTTGTGAAAACTATTGCCTTTTTTAACACTGCAGATACCTGGCACCTAGTCACTCACTGGCGTACCACTTCCATGTGTGTATATGTGTGTGTGTGTGTGTGTGTGTGTGTATATATGTATATATATATATATACACACACACACATATATATATATATATATATATATGTGTATATATATATATATATATATATATATATATATATAAAATGGTAGGGAAAATACTTTCTGCTGGTTGGCAGAAACACATCATATGACCCTGCATATATCAGAGTGCAACTGCATACCTGCACTTTCAACCCTCTTCAAAACCATTTTAGCCATTTTGCAAGATTGATAACCCACTGTAGGGTGTGCAGTCACAGTCTGATATATGCAAGCCTTGGGTGGTTGAATGCACTCTACCTATGGCCTTGTGTGTCATAGTGCACACCAATGCATGTATATATCAGAGAATGACTGCACACCCTACTGTGGGTTATCTATTACACATATATCTATATATATATATATATACATATAGATATAGATATAGATATAGATATATATGTAATAGATAATTCACTACAGGGCATGTGGTCGTGCTCTGATGAAGAAGAAGAAGAATCAGCATTTATATAGCGCTTTTCATACATCCAAAGCACTTTACAAGCAATGCTAGACTGGTAGTGAAGTGACTGAATGTGTGGTGGTGGTGGCCATATCACACATCATCACCCACACACAGCCTGGATAATTGCATGAACCGGTTTATGGGAAGGGGAATATTGGCCAGGACACCGAGAATGTTCCCTACTCTTTGCGAAGAGTGCCCTGGGTTCTTTTATTTCCACCTGGACACCCACCAGGACAACACCAGGATGGGTAGAAGGGACCTCGGTTTAACACCTCATCCGAAGGACAGCACACCCCAGCAGTACAGCACCCCCCAATACTGCACTCGGATGCCAGTGATTTTTAGGTGCAAGTCCAATCCTGGTGTGGGACGAGAACCCATGACCTTCTGGTCCAGAGGCGGATATGCTACCAACTGAGCCACGCTGACATGCAGTGGTATGTGCTCAACCACCCAAGGCATGCATATATCAGAGCATGACCACATGCTCTGTAGTGGATTATCTATCTTATAAAATGGTCACAAATATTTGTGGGGAAGGCAAAAAGTTGTCTCTGTCTGGCACTGGCACAAATTAGTGTTTTTTGTTTTACATTAGGTGATCTGTTTGGACCTGGGATGATCCTAATAGGTTCAGACTGATAGCTGACAGTTATCTGTTTGATCCTGCCATGATTTTATTGGTAAAAAGAAGAATTTGTTAAAAAAGAAGTTATCTAGTTGATCCTGCCATTTTCAGACTGTGTCCGTTTTCAATCACTTTCACTTTGATGTAGAATGTAACTTGACTGAGCAGTGTTCACTGCAGTAAAGGGCATGCTTACAAAGTTTTTAAATAAGGCACTTTTTGCTGATTTTTTTTTTGTTAATGTAAGTGAGCATTTTGTAAAAGTTACTCTGAATTATTAAATCATTTTCACTTTCATGTAGGAATGTAGCGTGACCTAGTGGCATTCCCTGCTGTAAAGAGCATGCGGGCAAACATTTTTCAGAAGGGATATTTTGCTGAAAAGCTATGCAAAGTATTTTGTTTATGTGAAAGCAAGTGAAGTCTGTTAAAGAAGCCACTGTCTGTAGACTGATGCAAGTGAGTGAATTGACGGCTTCAGAAGTGCAGACACAAGCATGAGAGACTATTGTTATAGCAACACCAACCCCAGCTTGTGTCTCCACTTCTGAAGCCACCGACTCACTCGCTCTCCTTGGTCTACAGTCAGCAGCTTCTTTCACACAGACTTCACATAAAAAAAAATAATTTATACAGCTTTTCAGCAAAATGTTCCTTATGTGAAAAATTTGCCAGCATGCCCTTTACTGCCGTGAATGCCACTCAGTCACGTTACTTTCCTACATGAAAGTGAAAATGATTTAATAATTCAGTGGTTTCTTTTACAAAAAACTCACTTACATTAACAGAAAAAATGGACTTCACATACATTTTCAGCAAAATGTGCTTTATTTAAAAACCTTGCCATCATGTGCTTTACTGCAGTGAACAGAGCTTAGTCACGCTATATTACTGAAAGTGAAAGGGACATGATAGGGCACAGTCTTAAAATAACAGGATCAACCAAAGATTTTTTTTTATTTACTTTTGAGCTATGAAACTTATGGCAGCATCCACACTGTAATTGCATTGTGTGTGGGACAGGTATATTGGTTTACATGTGGTTGTGGATGGCAGGCTGTGTGTGTATGGCAGCCGGTCTGTGCCAAGTGTGGAGTGATCTTAGTGGTGGTGAGTAGAGATGCGCCAGTGGCCGAATTTCACGCCGCCGGAGTGATTCGCAGAGTAATGCGAATCATGGAAGAAGCTCCCTAATGCAAAAGCAGAGTATCAACGTCAAAATGGGGAATGCGAAGTCCATTGAAACCAATGACTTCACATTATTTCTCCTTCTCCAAACCACTTCTCCACCAATTTTAAGGTGAAGTACATTGAAATCAATGTACTTTGCATCACTTCACCTTGTTATTGAGCTCCGAGGCAAATTTGCAGTGCTTCATGGGATTGCAAGTCACATGGGCTCTAGATTGTTCTGCACAGCCTCAGTTCTCTGTAGTGCGTGTGTACTGGAAGATGGAGACAGCTTTCTTTCACTGCTGTATGATCCAAATCCTCTAAAAACTGTCAAAAACCCTTTGAGCCATTTTTTTGCTCAAAATTTAGAGACTCGATTGTAGGAAACTGTTCTGTGCTCATATCATCAAGTGTTTATTGTTTGTGTGAGGATTTTGAATGTTAATTTAGAACAGTCAGTCTGTGTACTGTGAAGTATGCTTTGGGGGAGTGGTGTATCTGTGGTGTAGGTAGATTAACTGGGAGAAAAAGGCAGTCTTTCCATTTTGGTTATATTTTTCTTGTATAACTGTGTTAATGTACACAGTAATATTTTCAGTAATTCTTTACATTTTTTTGCTGATTGTAGTGGTGCAGCAGTGTAGAATTTCAGTTTGTTTAAAACATTTGGTTATATTGCTAAAGGTTTTCAGTTTGCTATGCAATACTTGTAGTGTGTGTATGAGTGTGTGTGTGCTGCGTACCATTAAATCAGACAACTTTTATTGTGCCAGAGTAATTGCAGCAGTGTGAACCTGCTATCTACTGCACCTGCATGAATTTTGTATACTGCTTTGTGATATCTTTACTGGTAGTGGACTGTTACTGCCATGCACTACCCCACCCCACCCCAACCAGCAAAAGATATTAATTTCCATATTTGTATTTGTGACTTGTGAGCACTGGTTAGGTGGTGTTGTGCCTTTGCGTCTGACTCTGTATCTCTTGAGTCACAGTGCAATCTTAATCTGTCTGTGCATTTGCAGTACACCATTAATTCTGGGAAACTTTGCATTTCTTTTACACTCTCATTTCACTTTGTCAGCACTGGGGAATTTTCTGGACACAAGACAGTAGCATTTTGGGGATGCACATTATTTCTGGTGACTGTGAGTGGCCACTGCTCATACGACAGAGTGCACCATTAATTCTGGGAGACTTTGCATTTATTTACGTTCTCATTTCACTTTGTCAGCACTGGGAATTGTCTGGACTCAAGACAATAGAATTTTGGGGATGCAAATGAATTATAGTGACTGTGTGTGGCCACTGCTCACATGACAGAGTGCACCATTAATTCTGGGAGACTTTGCATTTCTTGTTTTGCTCTCATTTCACTTCGTCAGCACTGGGGAATTTACTGGACACAAGACAGCAGCATTTTGGGTATTCACATTAATTCTGGTGTCTGTGTGCGATGTGACCATGTCCACTGTGTGCATGACTGAGTGTGCCATTAATTCTGGGAGACTTTGTATTTTTTATTGTGCTCTCATTTCACTTTGTCAGCACTGAGGATTTTTCTGGACACAAAACAGCAGTATTTTGGGGATGCACATTAATTCTGGTGACTGTGTGTGTGGGGGCACTGGGGAGCTGCCAATATTGTTGCCACTCCACCTTACTTTGCATTAAGGTGGAATGACAATGCAAAGTAATAATTACAAGGCAAAGTGAGCCTTTCCTATTGGCCACTCCACATAGCAGAGTGACAACATGAAGTGGACACTTTACATTCACTTCACCAGCGGAATTTAATTTTGCTGCATCTCTAGTGGTAAGAAGAGCTGAAAAGTAGAGCAGGCATGCAGTTGTAGTTGTTGTGGAACAATACACGGTTATGTGACATGTTTCAACCAATCATGACACTGGACCTTTTTTTCTGCCATTTTTCTTACCCATTATATATATATATATATATATATCATATCATGGCCAAAAACTTTATTTAATGCAACAGTTAGGGTTGTTCCACAGTGAAAAAAAACAGGAAATTCAGTGTTAGGGTTGAAAGCCCCACTTGCACCCCCCAGTTTGCCCCCCCAACCAGCATTGGGGTGTGCATTGGGGTCGTCAGCCCTAACTCTCACCCCATCACATGTGTAAAGAAGCTGAGGTATAGGAGAATCGTGTGAGAGTTAGGACCAACGATCTAAACATACACCCCAATGCTGATTGGGGGTGCTGGCTGGGGGGGTGCAAGTGGGGCTTTCAACCCTAACACCGAATTTCCTGGTTTTTGTCACTGTGGAACAACCCTAACTGATGAATTAAATTAAGTTTTTTGCCATGAATTTCCTTTCTTTTTGAGAATGAGGACTATAAATAGTGAATAGAATCCGGTGGTGGGAGAGTGGTGCTCCGCGACGTGATCTTGTGACATGTGCTTGGTAACTGCAAGCAGATACAGCTGGCTAACCAGTTGAGCACATGGTGATGCAATGTAAATGGTAACGCAAACGTTAATAGAAATGCAAATGAAAAGTAACGCCAAAGCGTAACAGTGATGCAAACGTGGAGATGGCGCGTATGGAACGCGAACTGGTAATCGCGCGATGGTCATGGTACCACTACTGTAAATAGCAAATGTTAACTGTTACAGCAACAATAATGCCAAAGGGAACGAAATGGACAGGCAAATGCAAGCGCATATGGGCATAAGTGTAACATGCACTGTCACAGTGCACATTGCAAATGGGGAGTATGGAAGCAAAACAATACCAAGTAGACAAGGCATGAGGCAAATGGGTGCATGTTGGAATACAAACTATAACGTGCACAGTCATGGTACCACAGTGATAAATGGTAACACAACATTGAGCTAACACAAAGCAGAGCAGGTAATGCAGCAGCGCATTACAGAAACACAAACCTTTATGTGCACAGTCATGGTACATAATTGTAAATGCAAATGGTAGTAGGTAACAGCAACGATAACGCCAAAGAAACAGAAACGCTAAACTCAAGTGTGTAGGAAAATACAAACCATAATGCGCACAGTGACGGTACCACAATTGTAAAGGCTAATGGTAATGGTAACAGTAACAATAACTCCAAAGAAAACAGAAATGCAAATGCAGTCGTAAGAGCATAAGAAAATGCAAACTGTGACACGCACGCTGACAGTATGGCAATTGGAAAGACAAATGGTAACGTTAACAGCAGAAATAATGGCAAAGTAAACAGAAACAGAAATGTGAAAACAAGTGCGTACGCAAACGAGAACGCAAAGGGTAACGCAGCCAGTGGTGTGCATGGGAACGATAACACAAATGGGTATGGAAACACAAGTGGGAATGGTAAGTGTAACAGTAACAGAAGTGCACACCCTGTATTTGCCCAACAGCTGCATAGACAAACACAGTGTGTAGAAAGAATGCATGCATAATGATGGGCCTCAGAGCAGAAAATGACCTGCTGGAATACTAAATTGCTGATATCTCAGGAACCATATGATGTAGAAAAAACTTTTTAATTCATGAGTTTCCAGGCTAGGTTTTCACTGAATGTGTAGTCCATAGGGGTACGCATTGTCACGACAAAAATTCGTATCTCGCACTGTTTTCAAGATCAGCCAAAAGAAACATGGCGTACGCCACCATTGTTAGTCTATGAGAAAACATCAACTTCAGAGCATCGTAACTTGGCATCTATGCAATATTTTTTCACCAAACCACCAAAAGGCACATCTGTGAGATGTTGGCTGCCTTCCCTTCAAATTTCAGCCCAAAAGACCAAACCATTCTTTTGCAGCAGGGTGGCAAAGAATTCCTGTCATTTTGGTCATAGTCTGGAAAAGTAGTGTTGCAATTTGCAAAAGCTTTCGCAAAATTTTGCGAAAGTGTCACAGGTGTGACACTACTTTGAGAATCTACTTTTTCCAGAAATCTGAAAAACATATTTCTGGGGTGTTTAACCACAAAATAAAGACATGGCTAGCATCCTGAGGGTCCGACTAGGTGAATACAAAAATAATTGTGTTCCTAGAGAGTCCCAATTTTAAATGGCAAGCATTTTTTTGATCAGTAACTGAAAAAAAAATGGCAGATTTGTGACACTACTAGGGCCATTTGCGACACTAAAAAGTGCATTTGCGAAAGTGTTGGAACTTTAACTTTTCCCATTGACTTATAATGGGAACTTGTTTTTTTGAATAACTTTTGAACAGTTTAATATTTTTTCATGAAATCTTCAAACAGCACATCAGGGACCTTGGCCGCACATTCCCTGAAGTTTTCGGACTGGTCGCTCAAACCGTACGACCTGTAGGCGTGAGCAAAGAATGTGCAAAAAGAGTAATGTAACATTTGATGTCGCATCAATAACTCCACAACCAGTAAATCTGACTGGTAATGAAGTTGGCAGATCCAAAGTTCTATCATGCCCAACTGTGCATGCCAAATTTCAGGTAAATATGTTGTATGGTGACAAAATTATTAAGATGCAAAGTTTCATCCTTTAACTAAAAGCTACATATATATATATATATATATATATATATATATATATATATATATATACATATATATATATATATGTGTGTGTGTGTGTGTGTGTGTGTGTGTGTATGTCTGACTTCTAGCAACCTCTGCACTGCTCACAGAGGGCACAGCAGTTCCTCTGTGCCTCTCGCTATCTGCACACATGCCCCATTGCCACTTTGGATCTCTTGATATGTATGAACATCCCTTGCTGCCTCATCTGCATATCCTTATGATGTAATATCCCATCTGCTTCTTGGTCTAGTGCTGCCCTGGTTGGCACCTTGCCAATAAGGAATACCCACAAAAATAATAAACTGAATGTGGTGACAAATAACCAGGCTCTATAACCCATAGAACATATAGAGTCTAGAACTCTGGTTACTTTCCTTATCAAACTGATGTTTATGGGCTGCCTTCAGTTCTGTACCCTTCCCTTCAGTCTGGCCTGCCTTCTATCCTGTACACTCTCCTTTAGTCTGGTCCACCCATTCATCTTCCAACTCACTATCTTGGCCTTGTATGGGTACTCTATGCCCCTATGGTTGCCGATCATTAAAATGGCTGCAAGGTGAGTATTGTACAGTGGACTGTACAATCCCCTCCTCCACCAACTAAATGAATTGCATTATCTGCTGAACTGGTATTGGCCAACTTACTGGGAGCTGGGCCCATCCCAGCAACTCATGAAATACCTTGAAGGATGATCCCTAAGAATTTGCAAAAAAGGAACCTCAGTTCTTTCAGCCCAGTGTTCTACAGTATTGGCAGTACTGCCATCTTATTGATCTCCACATAGGCAACCAGCTCCCTGAACTTCTTCAGCTGTAATCCAGCTAGTCAGCAATTGTGTTATGGTAACCCTGCAATCCAGCTAGTAAGCAGTTGTGTTATGGTAACCTGGAATGTGTTTTACTCTGAATGTAATATTTAGTTTTAGGCACCTGAGCACTACAATGTGCAGTACCCACTTAACTGAGGTTGACTTGGCTGTTTGGTGTTCAGAACATCCACTACTGCCTGATTGTCAAAACCTCCACCACTTTCTGACTGTGATGGGATCAGTAAAGTAGAAAAGGAGCTGTGGGCCTCTGTGGTTCATGCATGCCTCCACATGCATGTTTATGTATTAATTAGGTTTTAATGTTCTTCTGAATCATTCATTTTACATCCAGGTGCATAACAAGCACAATTTGTAACACAATTTAAAACTTGAGAAGCCATTATAATCTAGGAATAAAGAATCATTTAAACTCTGTCAAAAGTTAGATTACCCCTAGATTGATTAAAACAGCATGTAGTTACTAAAATAAATGTCTAAAAATGTGATATTTAAACCAGTTATATTTTACTATAGGTGATTAGAGGTGATAAACTGTTGCATTTTTTCAGCTTTTTTGACCCTCATCCTCCCTGGTCCATTTCTCTAGCCACTAACAGTACCATTCTGTGGAGCGGAGGAAAGACATCTCGGTCACACATAGCACCATGGCCACTCCACTACTGACAAGAGGTCAAATGTTAATAGATGAATATCACCCTACCTCTCACAGCTTGAGTAAACTGCTTCTGCAACATACTCAGTGCTCCAACAGCACAGGATGGGGGGACAGACTGAGTCAGGTATCTGGGTCTCCAGCATAGAAGCACAAGATGTCCTGCTGGTGCCAATAAACCAGGCATAACTATCATCTGTAATTTTATTGTTTTCTAGTTTTTTTAATTTCTTCTCTCATTTGTCAGCTAAAGAGTTTGCATCATGCAGTACGTATTTCACTGTGCCATTCAAAAAGACTCTGCCCCCAACTAACCACACAATTGCTGTTTGTGACATCACAACCTGCTGTCATGGCCTGTAATGTCACAAACAAAGCATTATGGAGCCAGCATGGTAAGTCATGTTTTTTCTATCCACTTTTCTAAGACAGTTTAGCAAAATGTTTTGGAAACCCTGGGGAAAAAACACAGACTGAAAAAAGGTATTCTATAGTAAATTGTGATAGTTGTATCATGTTTTTGAAAAGTGCATCATGTGCTGAAATCAACAGTTCCATTATAACACCGAGATCTTCTCCCTAAGCAGTGCTTCAAAACATACACATATGCTATAAAGAACAAAATGATGTTTGTCCTAGCCCTCTGAATTGTTGCAGCTGAAGAAATACAATGAGAAAAACATGCCTGTTAAATTAGAATTATTTCCAAGCAGCATGCCACTGGTTAGTATTTTAATGTGACTGCAACAATATATTTGAAAACAAAAAGGAAGGAATTTGATTGTATGCAAATCCATTCATATTCACTATTTCAAAGCACTTTTCAAGCTACAGACAGTTGTATCAGCTGTTAGATGATCACAGGCCAGTGAAACCAGACAGACAGGAGTAACAGTGTGAAAAAGCTAGAAGTAAAGAGACATTTTCACAACATTGTGAGGAAATAGCACTGGCAGGATTCAAACCTGGGACTCCATGGTCAGAGCATTTCTTGCTAACCACAGGGTTATACAACAAGAAAACCTTGGTGCATACAAGTAGAATGTTTCTTTAGTCCAGCAGAGCCTTAGATGATACTTACAAAATTTAAAATAAACAGTTATATGGCAGTTTATTGATGTTGTGGGTGTTTGCTTTCTACAGTATAAGGCTATTAGGAAAACTGCATGAGAAACTGGCCTTCCAAAACTCAGTAACACATTTGTTTCTGCAAAGAAGCTTGCAGTAAAATTAATAATAAAATAATAATAAAAAAAGCAGTAACTGATCTCTAAGGATCCATGAGAAATCTTATGAATCCTAATCTACTAACTGCAGTGCTAGCTATTTCTACAATTGCAATAACTTAATAATCTTAACACAGCAGAATTCACTGAAGAAAATTAACTCATTCATTATTGCTTATAATTTGCTGAGGTATTGCTGCCATATTTGTAAAATCAGCAGGTTCTATATAAAACATAACTTTTTTAATGAACAGCATTATTTCTAAGAATGCGTGAATGACACAATTACTTAGCTCCCTCTAGTGTCAACTTCAGAAACCGAAAGCTGGATAGACATAAACAGTGTATTTGCAAATTACAAAGCTTCAAAGTTACAGAATAGCAGTTTACTCTGTCTATACTTTGATTATAAAGCATATAATGCTACATAGAGATATGGATGTTACGTGCAAAATCAACATATGATTGCATTATGCAAGCTGCTATTTGAAAATGCAGATTGAAAGACTAAAGACAGCTAGATTTTTTCTTTCAGTTCGGCACACATAAAACCTGCAGAACATTTGTAGTATTGAAATTAAGGTTACTGAATGGTAAGTATTAATGGCAAAGGAATCCTCAACAGTTTTGTTTCATGCAGTCTGTCATTGTTCAACCATTTATACTAGGAAATTATGCCCAGAAATGCATTTCAAAAATTGGATTCTAACATGTTTAATTTATGACAACCCCAAAAAAAATAATTATCAAAAGAAACTGACATACATTTGCATTTCTTGGTTATTCCAATGCTTTTGAAAATTGCAAGACACAGGGCTGGGACTTTTTTTTTTAATTATTATTCATTCTTAAATTATAAATGCACACAAATTACATCAATAATAAATAGATTGGCATGACATTCTGATTTAATAACAGGTCATAACTGAGTCTTTAAAAAGCAAAAGTAGGAATAGCTTTACAATCAGACTTCCTTTGAGGAATTGTATGATTCAGTTTAAGATCAGGGTCTGGGTTTCCTAGGATGCTTGTGTTCTGAAAGTTTCCCAAAGTGCAACATGCTTTAGATTTTGGCACTTTTAGATTAAATGCAACTGTGGCACTCTTTGTTTGCTGCTGCTGCACTATGCTTCTAATAGACCTGTATCAAAATTGTCAAACACTGGCATCATTTTTGATCTTATATTATAATCTATGCAGCCATGTACCAGATAAACAGATGGAAACCGTAATAGTTTGAGAGAGTCACTTGTCTAACAGCAGGCATAATTGTGCCACTATTGGCAGCACCACATGGGCGCCCAGCATGCCCTTTTAAAATCTGGTCTAGGTATCAACTAAATGAATCAATGGACATAACAACAAAAGCAACAAAAGCTCTAATCAGAAATTTAGGCTGCTATTCCATAACATAAGTTTCCTCAGTCTGAACAGCATAAAGCTCTTAAATAAGATTTTGTTGGTGTGTTTGTTTTTTTGGAGGGAGGGGCAGTTTTTTTTCCAAAGTGTCGCCTGATGCAGCATTCAAGAGTGGCTATTCCATCTGCTTCTGCTATAAACGATAGATCATGTTTAGCATTTCTGTCCATCGACATTAATTTGCATGTAAAATCAGATGCAAATTCCAATTGCATCTGATTCTTATTACAACTTACTGCAAACTCCATTGTTTTGTTGCAAACAAATAAATGTTATGAAAATGGGATGGGTGAACAGTGAAAGAATGTTGGGGGGACACGTATGCAGGCAGATCACATAGTTCTGTCTCAGCCAACTCCTTTGGAAACCTCACTCAGAATTCCTACTACCAGTGTGATATTACACAAGCATTTTCTATAGGTTAGTCAAACCCACATCACTATAAAATCATATGGTTGCATTGAATAACTTGATCAGATTTGCACTAGATGGTGACGGGATAATCCATAGTTGCCTACTTTGCAGGAGCTTGGGATCACTTGTCCCATATATGAGATGTGAACTGAAATGGAACACCCAATTATACAGGTGCATCTGCGGAACCTTCTAGTTCACCTACAGTATGTAACCTGCCAACTAGGTCAGGCCAAATCTACCATCTGAGATTTCAAGCCCAGGACCTGTCTTACAAACCCAAGAAATGCAGTTACTAAAACAATATTGCTGCCCCAGACAGCTGGAACTTCTGCCATCTACTTACTCCATGCACCTGCCCATAATCCTTTTGTAATGCCCTAAAATGAACAAAACAGATTTCATCTGTGTCCCTTACATACTCTTTACTGTACTGTAACAAATTGCTCTAACATTTACCTATACACTGAACTACAGTTTACTGATGTAGATTTTTATTTATTTTACTGAGCCTAAATTAAGTACAGTTAAACATTTTTGCTGTGTATTATAGCGGAGCAGAAGTGCTGCTGTGGTTAATGCTAAGTAGGCATGTCTGTGCTACAGCCCTGTTTTCAAAAATAATAAACAGTCTGCCTAGCACTACAGCAAGTGTCACTTTGTCTTTGTCCCCTTCTCTGTACCCTGGCCTCAGGCAGGCATGCAGGGTTCCACCCACATGAATGGGGAGGTGGTCTGGCACAACTTCCAGAGAAGGGGTCACCAGAACTGCACACAGCGTGAGGGCATCTGGATGGGGGTAGATAGTGAGAGGTTGAAAAGAGCTGTGACCTTCACTTCCCCCTCACTCTTCTCTCCCAGCTTCATAACTCCTTGGAAGATTTACTGAAGGACAACTAAGGATCCCAGAATAAAATGTTTGCCATGGTAAGGATTTCAGGATGGAAATCCCATGTTAATTTGCGTGTCTTGAGTACACTATCTTCCTAAATGAACTGGGTCCTGGCCTGCCTTTCTGACCTTTAAGATTTATTCTGTTTTCTTGCTGTTTGGCATGGGCTGCTTTGTTAGCTACTGGGGTATAGTTCAGCAATTTGCTGACTTATCAGTTGGGAGGCGGGAGTGTTGAACTCATTTTTTGAGTGCCAGTGGAGCTGGAGGTTGATCCAGCCATGGTAACAGAGACACGATTCATTCTCAGCTACATACCATGTCCACCCCCAATTATCATGCCACATCCCAGAATTTCAATTGTAGTGTGGACTGAGCCCTGATATTATGGTATTAATCTGATGGGGCAAGGATAGTGAAAGTGGCATTCATGGAAAATAAGTCTTGCAGTTTTCAGCAGAGGACAAAACAGGAGAAGGATCTGGAACAAATTATCCATATTTTAATTTTGCTGCTTTACTTGGATGGGATGTAGGGGCTGGGACAGAATGCCTTGGATCAGTCGGGGCATGAAGCAATAACTGGGTCCCATATGGCTGATGTGACAATAGGTTCCTGTAACATACTAGGAGATGCTGTTATATTACTTTCAGCTCCTACAAGCTTATACAGCTGATGAGAACCTTCACTGCTAAGCCTCATTCAGCAAATACAGTAATGTGGCAGTTGGGTAGACATCTGTGCACAGTATAGGGCTACTATTTTAACCTTCCATTTTTAATTCCTAATACTAATGTACCTTGGAGTGTTTTTTCAGTTCTGTGTATTCCCAGCAAATAGAGTTTGTCCATAGGCTTAACCTTTTTGTTAACTACAGAAGTCTTGAACAGGCCAACCCATGGGGTGATGGAAGAAAATTCTGGAACTCCATTAAGAGCCTCCTTGGCAAGCAGGACAGGATTTCACCTACCAAGATAACTCATAATGACTCGACACCCTAATTCAATAGTGAATGCATTCAACACATCCTTCATTGACCTAAGCCACTTACTTTCCTCACTGGACTCCCCCTCTCAACCTCCTAACCGGCACACTTCACATGATGACATATCCTTGGCCTCACCCCAGACTCCCAAGTTATATTTTAAGTATGTGACAGTTACTGAATCCCTCAAATATCTTAAATTTGTTCTGGGCAGAACTAAAATGGGAAGTGACTCCAGTGATATGTGATTAATTGCCTCTGCCCATGATATCCTGGCCAAATCCCTCAGCACCCTTTTCATCCATTCCCTATGGTATGGTCAGTTCCCTACCCTGTAGAAAATAACAACTTTCACCCTGGTTTATAAAGGTGGTGACAAAACCTCTCTTTCTAATTACAGACCCATCTCAATACTCTCCCCCCTCTCTAAAGCACTGGAGTGCATTGTCTCGGACCAGTTGATAGACTTCCTAGAGTAATATAACCTGAAATGCCCTCAACAGCATGGTTTTAGAAAAAAACACAGTACCATAACCACTCTCCTAGAATTCACTAACACAGTACACATTGAACTTGATGGTGGCCACTTGGCTGTATCAATTTTTATTGACCTAACCCAAGTGTTCAACCTTGTTGACCACTAACTGTTACTCAACAAACTCTCCCAACTAGGCCTTTCACAGGAGACTTCCCAATGGTTTACCAGTTACCTCTCAGGGTGCTCCCAAAGAGTAAAAATCAATGACACACTATCTGAATTGAGGCCTGTGATAGTTGTGGTCCCACAGGAACCCATACTGGGTCCACTGTTGTTCAGCCTATTTGTTAATGACCTACCCATGGCCTGCACAGGATCCCAGATTGTACTGTACACAGATGATGAAGTCATCTTCTCAAGCAGCAAGAACCTTTCTGACCTTGTCCATGATCTACAACAAGTCTTTGCCTCTGTTAAATTGTGGTTCCTCCACAACCAACTCATCCTAAATTATAAAAAGACCAAATCAATGCTTGACACCTGCCCCCAAAAAAGAAGAAGTTGACCCTCTCAAAATCTGGAGCAAGGGAGGTACAGCCCTTGATCAGGTTGATACCTTAAAATACCTTGGAATCTGCCTGAATGATACTCTAACCTTCTCCCACCACATTGACCAAGCTGTAAAAGTGGTCAACAGAAAACTAGGAACCCTACTCAGGCATATAGCATACATGACACCTAATGCTATGAACCTTGCAGTTTCTGTGTGCATCTTTCCAGTCATAGAGTACGGCTTAATGATCTATAGAGCAGCATCAGATAAGGTCCTTAACAGAACCAAGGTGCTGCTCAGCAAGCCTTCCACCTTACCCTGGATGCCAATAGATATACCCATACATGCAGTCTTTACTTCAATGCTAACTGGCTACCACTAGACCAATGAATCAAATACCAGTCCTGCCTAATGGAAAAGAAAGCCCTAATGGGACTCATTGCCCTATCACTGCAGTCTGTCTTCTGACAAACTGCCAGTCCACACTGGACAAGAAATGTGAGTAGAAATGCCCTCCGTATTCCATTTTGTAGGACCAGCCATACTATGAGATCCTTCTGCAGATATGCACCTCCTTGCTAAATGTGCTTCCTCTATTACCAGTAAAGCTATCCAAAATTGGGCATTATAAATGGGAACTAAGAAAGTATCTCACCCCACCCTATCCTTGTACAAGCATCTGACAGACAAGCCCTCCTATCACTCTCTCTGCTGCTACTAACCCCTCTCCTCCGCTACCCTCGTTCTCACCTGTCCACTCCCTCATCTCTCCTCCCCCCATCAACTTCTCACTCCCCACCTCCCTTCCCCCCATACAGCTACCCTACCCAACTGGTTAACCTCCCACCCCTTCCACCTCCGCTACCAACTCTCACCTGCCCCATCACCATTAGGCCAAGTCACCCTTTCCACCCCTTCCACCTTTCCAGTACCTCACACAGTGCCTCCATGTCCCAAACCCCCTAATGCACCTCCATTCACTGTGCACCACCTTGTGTATTCCATGACAATGCCATGTGCTGCATTTACGTTTACTTTGCTGCTGTTGCTATTTATTATGCAACACTATTTTCTTATCACTATTCTTAATGTTATTCTGTCTGTAATGTTATTATGACATGGAACCTTTGCAAATGAGCTATGCTCAAAGGTGTTTCCGAAACCTGAAATAAATAAATAAATAACTGGCACAGCTAAAACATAAATGCTGTCACTCATTGCAATGACAGGAAGCTGGCAGTTCAAGTTTTTCTATTAAAAGAGTGGGGGATTCACATTTGCCTTTCACTAGCACCATCAAATAGTGCGTGCCTTCCCGGGTATTTAATTACACTTATTTAGTAATCAATCAGAATTTATCTGTTCAACTGTTAGGTCATTACAAATGGGCAGAGCACATTAAAATACAATAGAAAAGCACAATAAACAGGATAATACAGACAATACATACCTTAGAGACTTTAACAGGAGGCAATCAGTGGGAAATTATTTTATATTCCTAATATGTTTGTTCATCTTTTTTTTTTGTAGACTTTATTTGTCCTCCTTACACTTGTCCTTTAGGACTCTCTCTGATATAGTTGCAGGGACTGGCCGCTTCACATTCTGCCTGAAGTCTCCCCACTATGCCTCCATCCCAGGAGTACCTCCAACCTCATCACTGAACCTCCAACCCCCCAGCTCTGAGCCCCCTGAGGTGGAACCACCTTACCTCCTGCTGGCGCTCTATCTAGAATCTAGCAGGGGTGTCTGAGGTGAGGAGGAGAGGAAGCAGACTTGGAGCAGACTCAGTCGTGATCATGGCTGCTGACTGCTGGACCTACCATCGCCTTCTAAGGTGCAGGGGATTTTTACTTTGTTCGGTTTCCTCAGGAGCACGGACATGCAATGATGTCCAATGCAGCGTGGGCGCGTTCATGTACACACCAAGAGGACATCTGCCATCACTTCCCTACCCCAATGCCTGTTCCACATCAGCTTCAATCTTTCAGTCTCCACTGGTAGCCACAAGAGCAGTGAGGAGCTCTAGCCACCCACCCCAGGAGAGGAGAGCAGTCCTCCAGACACTCGATCCTCTCCTCCCCCTGCCAACCCCTAACAGCCTGAGTCTGTTCCCCAACCTGGGTCACCAGCATGGTGTGAGGCATCCAGCGGCTCAACCCTCAGCACCTCCGGGCCTGCATGTTTGTTCATATTGAAAACAAAACAGTTCCTCATATTTGAACATATTCTTGATTATTTTCATCTATTACAATATAACCCTTTTCTGAATTTCTAGATGCAATCCATAAACTATTTACTATATTCCCACTAGGACAATATTATGTAAAAGGAAAGAAAAAGCCCATCTATATGTTGCAATCTAACTAACAAGGACAGTACACCAGGGTAAAAGGGAATGCAGCAAATACCCAATGTTTAGATAAGAAAAATGTCATCAGACACCCACCTGTTACCAAGTCACAGTTAACTTTCCTGATACTCTTCAAGAGCCCATTTTATCATATAGTTGATATGTGCACTAGTGGGGTTCCACCAGTTTTAAGACCCACAATATGCGGCAAGGGCAACATCTCTACAGCACCCCCTGTTTCCCTTGGGCAGTATTATACCAAATTAGTCCTGAGTCTAGTATATCCTAGCTAAAAAAAACATGGCTGACATTCTGATTAGGCCATTTATGGTCTCTGTCTTACAAACTTGGGAATGGGGAACCTGAGTAGCCCAAATATTAACAAGGTGCAGGGCAGTGACTGGTCCAGTCCCAGTTTGGACATTACAGCCCACTAGACATTGTTTAGCCCCCAAAATGTTCATACCAGGTAAGTTGTGACTGAAACTTGTGATATTTTACAGAAGATACCTCATCTTATTTTCTGAGCAGAGGGACAGCATTACCGTATACCAAGCAGGCTACTCCAAAAAAAGACAAGTTAGGTCAGAGCCAAAATGGCTTCTTCAGAGTGATGAGTCTGAGTGAAACTACTTGAAGTTCCTGCAACAGCTGATGCCGTACTTACACCAGTTGAACAAATCAGTAGGAGCAACAGGCATTAGACTGCAGTCCAGGAGTAACATTAATCTGTGGAGGTAAGAAAACCCAGACTGGATCAGTACCTGCAAATGTAGGAACATTTTATTAAGTTATAGCCACACAGAGAGTGTTGCATTTACCAAGCGTTTCAGACATAAGAAACATAGCAAACATAGAAATTGATGGCAGATAAGGACTGCTAGGCCCATCTAGTCTGCTCATAGAACCCTACCTTTATTTGCAGTCACTGACCCTACTTGATCATTGGCATTAGCTTCTCTTTCCCACCTCTAGGCTTCCCACATGCCTGTCCCATGCATGTTTAAATTCCCCCCAGTGCTTGCTCCCACCACCTCCTGTGCAGTGTAGCCCATGCATCCACCACACTTTCTGTGAAGATAAACTTTCTCACATTTTCCCATACCCTGCTCCCTCCAATCTCATATCATGCCCTCTTGTTCTTGTATTTCTCCCATATACAAAGATGTCACCCCCTTATACCCTTGTTTATGCCCTTAAGATACTTGAAGGTTTCTATTATGTCTACCCACTCCCTCCCTTTCCTCCAGTGAGTAGTGGTGGGTGAAGCGGCTGAAATTCGCTCTGCAAAGTGGTTCACGGAGTAATGTGGAATCCGCGAAGTACTCCACAATGTGAAGTGGAGTATTTTGTGTCATAATGGGGAATGTGAAGTCCATTGGAAACAATGACTTTGCATTATTCTGCCTTCCCCAAACCACTTATCCACCAATTTTAAGGCAAAATACATTGAAATCAATGTACTTCGCCTCACTTCACCTTGTTTTTGAGCTCCAAAGGTGAATTTTGCAGTGCCTTATGGGATTGCAGGTCGCATTGGGCTCTAGATTGTTCTGCACAGCCTCAGTTCTGGGTAGTGTGTGTGTAGTGGAAGATGGAGACAGTTTCCTCTCAGAGCTCTGTGATTCAGATCCTCTAAAAGCTGTTAAAAAAGTATTTTTGAGCAATTTTTTTTTTCTCACAATTTAGTACATCAATTATAAGAAACCCTCCTGTGCTCATATCATCGAATGTTTGTTGTTTGTGTGTGGATTTTGAATGTTAATTTAGAACAGTCAGTCTGTGTACTGTGAAGTGTGCTTTGGGGGAGGGGCCTATCTGTGGTGTAGGTAGATTAACTGGGAGAAAAAGACAGTCTTTATGTTTTGGTTATATTTTTCTTGTATAACTATGTTAATGTATACACAGTAATATTTTCAGTAAATCTTGACATTTTTTTGCTGACTGTTGTGGTGCAGCAGTGTATAATTTCAGTTTGTTTAAAACATTTGGTTATATTACTAAAGGTTTTCAATTTGCTATGCATTACTTGTAGTGTGTGTGAGTGTGTGTGCGATGTGTGCCATTAAATCAGACACCTTTTATTGTGCCACAGAGAATTGCAGCAGTGTAAACCTGCTATTCACTGCACCTGCATGACTTTTTTATACTGCTTTGTGGTATCTTTATTGGTAGCGGACTGTTACTGCTGTGCACTCCCCCCCCCCAACTGGCAAAAGGTATTATTTTCCAGATTTGTATTTGTGACTTGTGAGCACTGGTTAGGTGTTGTTGTGCCTTTGCATCTGCATCTCTACATCTCTAACAGAGTAGACACACCAGAGGGTGTAGACAGAATGAGAAGGGACCTGCAGAAACTTGAAGAATGGTCAGGGGTTTGGCAGTTTAAATTCATTGCAAAGAAGTGCAAGATAATGCATATGGGGCACAAAAATCCTGGCACAATATATCAGGGGGCGACGAAATAGCATGCACCAAGCAGGAAAGAGATCTTGGGGTTATCATCTCTGATGACCTCAAGGTAGGGAAACAGTGTGACAAGGCAGAAGGTAAAGCAAATAGGATGCTGAGATGCATAGGCAGGGGCATCGCCAGCAGGAAAAGGGAGGTCATAATTCCACTTTACAAGACACTAGTGAGGCCCACCTGGGTACAACCGCGCAGTTCTGAGACCTTAGCTACATAAGTACATAGACAGGGTAGAAGGTTTAGAGGAGGTCCAACAAAGATGGTACATGGATTGCATCACAATTCCTGTGAGGACAGGTTGAAGGAACTGAATATGTACTCACTGGAGGAGAGGAGGGAGAGAGGGATATGATAGAGACATACAAGTATCTTACAGGGAGGAACAGGGTGCAGGAATACACTATTTTTAAGTGAAAAGATGTTCCAGGACTGAGGGCATGGGATGAAGTTGGAGGAGGATGATTCAGAGGAAGCGTGAGGAAGAATTTCTTCACAGAACGGGTGGTGGACAAGTGGAACACCCTGCCAGAGGAAGTGGTGGGGGCTGAAACAATCATGGGATTTAAGAATGCATGGTATAGACATAAAGGAATTCTGGAGGTCAGGGTTAAGGGGCCACAGACTTCTAGGAAAACATAAACTGAACTTACAAGCTCAAATGGGCAGACTGGGTGGGCCACAGGCCCTTATCTGCTGACACTGTCTATGTATCTATGTATCTTGAGTGCACGGTGCAGTCTCAATCGGTTTGTGTGTTTGTAGTACACCATTAATTCTGGGAGACTTTGTATTTCTTGTTACACTCTCATTTCACTTTGTCAGCACTGGTGAATTTTCTGGACATAAGACAGTAGCATTTTGGGGATGTACATTAATTCTGATGACTGTGTGTGACCACTGTGCACATAACTGAGTGCATTATTAATTCTGGGAGACTTCACATTTCTTGTTACGCTTTCATTTCACTTCATCAGCAATGGGGAATTTTCTGAACTCAAGATAGTAGCGTTTTGGGGATGCACATTAATTCTGGTGACTGTGTGTGACTACTGCATGCGTGACATCTGGGTGCGCTATTAATTTTGGGAGACTTTGCATTTCTTGTGCTCTCATTGCACTTCGTCACCATGGGGGAGTTTTCTGGACACAAGACATGAGCATTTTGGGGATACACGTTAATTTTGGTGACTGTGTGTGTGAAGGGCTGCCAATATTGTTGTCACTTTGCCTTACTTCGCATTAAGGCAGAATGATAATACAAAGTAATAATTACAAGGCGATTAAATTGGCCACTTTGCTTAGTGGAGTGACAACACGAAGTGCCAACTTCGTGGGCACTTCACCATTGAAATTTAAATTCATTGCATCTCTACCAGTGAGTACATATTGAGGTCTTTTAATCTTTAGGTTGCTGACAGAAATAAAACATACTGGAGTTCTGGATAGATACACAGTATCAGTCCACAGCCCCTGTAAGGGTTAATCTCTCCTCATATATTTTCTGGTGAAAGCCCTGTACCATCTTAGTTGCCCATCTTTGAACTGCCCCCACCCTGCCTATTTCCTTTTGGAGATGCAGCCTCTAGAACTGCACACTGTACTCCAGATGAGAGCTCTTCAATATTTTATAGAGTGGAATCACCACCTCCCGCTTTCTGCAAGTGATCCCTCTACCTACACACCCCAATGTGCCACTGGCCTTCCCTGCGGCCTTCGTACTCTGCTTGATCATCTTTAGGTTGTCTGAAATGATAAACCCCAGATCTTTTCTTCCCAGGTGACCATCAGCAACTCCCCCTTCCCCATCATGTAGTTCTCTCCAGGGTTTCTACATCCCAGGTGCATTAATTTGCACTTCTTCGCATAGAACCTCAGTTTTTCTAGCTTCCCTACATCCCTTCTCATTCTTTCCAATCCATCTGGATTGTGTACCATGTTGCAGATCTTGGTGTCATCTGCAAATAGGCATACCTTACCTGCAGCCCTTCCATTGTTTCACAAATGAAGACATTAAAAAGGACTGGACCCAGGACTGATCCTTGAAGTGCCCCACTTGTCAGCCCCCTCTTTCCAGACTGGATCTCATTTATCACCACCTTCTGCATTCTGTCATTTAACCAGTTACTAACCCAGTTTACCACCTTGTGGCCCAAGCCCACACTACCCATCTTGTCAACCATCCTTTTATGGGGGACAGTGTCCAAAATCTTGCTGAGATCAAGGTAGATGACATCCACCATTCCCCCCTATTCACCTCCTTCATCACCCAGTGAAAATAATGTATCAAATTCATTTGACATGTCCTTGCTGGTGTGAATCCATGCTGCCTCTGATCCTGGGCTCTGTTGAATGCCAATTGACCAACTATCCTTTCCTGAAGCAGTGCCCTCATGATCTTACCCACTACTGAGGTGAGGCTGACTAGCCTATAGTTCCCTGCCTCCTCCATGCTACCACTTTTATGAAGAGAGACTACATGAGCCCTTCTCCAGTCCTCTGGAACCACTCCTGTGTTGAGTGATTCACTGAACATGGTTGCCAGTGGTGCTGCTAGTTCCTTACATAGCTCCTTTAATATCCTCGGATGTATGCCATCCAGTCCTATTGCCTTTTCCACCTTCAGTTTTGCAAGCTCCTCCAGGACTCTCTCTTTTGTAAATGGACTGGTTTCCACCTCTCTGCCCCCTTTGTATCTGATGCCCAGTTGTGGCCCTTGTCCCTGCCCTTCTTCAGTAAATACTGAACAGAAGTAGTCATTCAGTATTTATGCCTTTTCCAGGTCCCCCTCCACACACTCCCCTTAATTCCCTCCGAGCCTTACTATCCCCACTGGACTTTCATCTTTCACTGATGTACCTATAGAATGTCTGGTCCCCTTTCTTCACTGTCTGTGCTAGCCTTTCTTCTGTTTGCATCTTCACTCTCCTAAGCACCTTCCCTGCTTCCTTCAGACAATTTAGAAACACCATCCTGCCCTCCTCCTTCTGAGTCTCCTTATATTTTTTGAAGCCCAACCTTTTGGCCCTTTCTTTCACTGCAACATCTTTCGAGAACCATAGTGGTTTCCTCCTTCTCTTGCCTTTGTTTCTCAGCCTAATGCATTGGTTGCCACTTGCACTATGGCTCCTTTTAGGTGTCTCCACTGATCTTCGACCTCCACTCCTTCCCCTCTCCTTGCTTTGGCTTCTTTGATGCATCTCTTCATCTTATCAAAGTCTGCTCTCCTGAAATCTAAGACCCTGTCCTTTGTGTGGCTTGATTGTGACCCTGTACTCATGCTGAACCACACCATGTGGTGGTCACTGGACCCTAGGTATCCCTCTACTAGAACTTCGGTGAGACTGTCCCCAATGGTTAGCACCAGATCTAGAATTGCTCTGTCACTGCTGGATTCCAGCACCAGCTGCCTGAGGCCTGCCCCCTGCATGGAATCCAGAATGTCTTGGCTCCTAGTTGAAGCAGCTGCCGGGATGGTTCAGTCCATGTCTGGCATATTGAAATCACCCTGTAGCAGTACTTCCCCTTTCATTGCCATCTCATGTATTTTATCCACTACAGTAGCTCTCTATCCACCTTCTCCCCATGCAGATGCCTGTAGATCACCCCTGTGTGGGTTGCTGTGCCATGTACCATAAAGTCAGTTAAGTTCTTCATCAGGGGGCCCCCTGTTGAAGAATTGATTTTGAGTCTGAAGCACCAGGTAAGTACTGCACTCTCTGTGTAGCTATAAGTGCTCTCTATGTGGCTATAACGTAATAAAATGTTCCTACAATGGAAAGTACTGATCCAATGTGTTTTTGGTTTTTACCTCTACAAATAGGTGTTATACCTGGAGTGTGGTCGCCTGCCTGATTTAACAACAAGAACACCCCTGGAGTGAAATAGCTTTCAAGACACTGAGTCACTTAGGTGTTGGGGCCCCAAAATGCTACAGTATTTTCAGGTTTAGTTTAGAATAGAATTGAATAGAATAGAACAGAAAAGAGTAGAGTAGACTAGAATTTGGTATATGCTTGCATGTATAGTTATTGTGTCTCTTGTGGTTATAACAGTGCATTCTTGAGTTCTTCGGGTGACAGAACTGCAAAGTGAAGCTGGGCAGTTCTGGGACACAAAGGACTTAAGCAGAAACTCTTGTAACCACAAGACACATGGGAACAGTACATATAAATATATTATAAATCATGTTGAAAATTTCTGCTAAGTAATGCAACTTGAGTAAAAAAACAACTATTAGATTTTGTGGAAAATTAGAAACACCCCCGTGTGATGAAATGGACTACACTAACTAAACTTAGAACTGTAGCATTGAAACTGTTTGCATGAGATGTTTTGTGGGAAAAATAGCACTTGAAATATTTAGAAATAAACAATCCTTATCAGCCAAGAATGATGTCAGAATTAATCATTTTGTGTATAGAGGGTAGTGGATGGCCAGCCATGCAAACCAAGCCGTGTTGTCACCAACCTTGAGAGTAGTTAGAACACTGCTGGCAATGCAGGCTTGCTGTGCATGTGAGTGGACATTCACTGTTTTATTTATTTATTTTTATTTATTTGAAAGTTGATAACCAGGAAAGCACCCATGAGGCGAGGCTTGTTTCCAGGTGTGACCAGAAAAAGGGTTACATAGGAATTAAGATGACTAAGCCAAAAATAACTTAGCTATTACCAAGCAGTTAGAGGGTAGCAAGCATGAGTCGCAGTTACAAAACCCAAAAACAATTTGGAATATCTAGGTACCAGAGTTTTATACTGTATATTTTTTATAAAAAAAACAACTTTGTCGCCACCTCCCCCAAACTCACACATTCATACACAAAAGGCACATAATTCTGGTAAATTTTAAAACTAATAAACCCACCATACAGCTAACTGCTAATACTCATTGCCATGCAGCTGACAGTTTATGTGCTTTTAAAATCATTTGGAAAAAGATTACTTCATAAAAAAGGAAGACCTGGGTGATAATCTTCCTAAGCATCTTGTTCCATATAGTGACCTTCCAACATTGATCCATGCCTTTGTGACCTCGAGCCTGGGTTACTGTAACTCCCTTTACCTAGGGTTTCTGGGGTTGATATCCACCACTTGCAGCTAGTACAGAATGCAGCGGCACAGTTGTCGATGTGAGTTCCTCTCTCTCGAGCCACATTTCTCCTGTGCTGAGTGAACTGCACTGGCTGCCTGTACAGTGGTGGATCACCTTCAAGGTCGGTCTTCTGACCTACAAGGCCCTACATGGACAGAGTCCAGGCTACCTGCAAGAGCTCCTGAACCCTTACTGCCCCAGCAAACCATTCCGCTCAGCTGATGAGGGGTTGCTAGAGGTTCGCAGGGTACGGTTGAAAACTTCTGGGTCACAAGCCTTTATGTATGCAGCCCCCCACCCTATGGAACTCTCTGCCTCGTAAGATTCGAGAGTGCCAGACCATGAAGAGCTTTACGATGGCCTTAAAGACCCATTTGTTCCATCTTGCTTTTAGGGACTTTATGTGGTAAGCTGTTTTAAAGTATATTGGTATGAAGTTCAGAATTGCATTGTTCTTTATTACTCTATTGGTTTTAATGTGTTTTTATTGACAAACTTGTACAGTGCTTTGATTTTTTTTAATTGATCTATAGAAATAAAGATTATTATAATATTATTATTATAAGTGAGAACAAGATCTGCACTTATGTGCTTCCAATTAAATCAACATGGATTCACACAAATATACTATAGTGCAGATCGTGCTCATGCATGTTTCCCAGTTCCATTCATTTTAGTAAGTAAGATTCTTTTTAAATGATTTTGAAAGCAAAACACTATCAGTGGCACTGGCTGGGGCATTAGCAGTTGGGTGCAGGGTGGGTTTATTAGTAAAAATTCACTTAAAAAAAGGAAGTTTCTGTGTTTGGGTCTGTGTGTGCATGTGTGGTGAGGGGAGACAACAATTGTGAGAAGAACAGAGCACATGTGATACTGAATTTCCATTCCTATTAAAAAGTTATTACACCATACACAAGTGCAGCATCATTCTATGACCTTTGACCTGTGGTACCAAAGCTTTTCAATTTGGATAGAAAGCCATGCAGAACAGACCCTAACTATATAATATAGTGCCTTTCATACACACTATAGCCGTAAATGCTTAAGAAAGCATCAAGTTACATACAGGTAGCAAGGGGCTGTGTGCAGCACACATATAGAAGCAACTGAGCACACTCATATGCTACAAACAGACATACTACAATAAACTGGTTCTTTTCAATCCGCATATCTGGAGGGCCACACAGTACAGCCACCAAAACTTACTGGTGGCCTTGCTGTTTAATTTTTTCATCCCATTCCCTTAATAATGCAGATCTCTTTTCCCACACAGTACAGTACATAGCAAATGAAGTTCCTATTGTCTTCTCTCTTTTGCAGGTAGGAAATGGCCAAGGGCTGGCATTGGCACAGTAGTAGAACTACCATTCATATGGCCAGCAACCTGAGTTCTGGAACAGCCTACAGTCATTCGAGGCTGGACAGGGGTTGTAGGACTAAGTATCTCACAGGACACTCTCCTCCTTCATAGTGGGAGGGTCCTTGTCTCTGCCACAGTGCTGCTACCTGCTTGACCACAGTTGGAAGTGGACTAGAGGCATGGTGGGTGGGGGATATCTGCTGGGTACACAGCAATCATGCAGATGCACATACTGCTGCTTTGCACCTAGTGTGTGGATGTCCCAGGGATAGGGAAAAAACAGCAAAGAATATCCCCAGCAGCGGTCAGAGATGATCCCCAAGTATACCTGGACTCTGCACCACTCCTGCTGTGCTGCCTGATGCAATATCAGAGATTTGGGGAGGTTGCTTCCCACTCCTATCCCTGTCTGTAGTGCAGTGCCATGGCTTGATGGAAGTGATATATTGCAGTCAGAGGTGATAGAGGTCTGCCACTTTGGGGTAGCCCAAAGAAAAGCTGCACCTGAGACTGGATGGAGCATAAACAGGAAGCTAAACAAGCAATGGGGTGCTCCCCATTTGCATAGTGTTTAAATAATATTTCATTGGTGGGGGGATTAGGAGGATGCAGTCCTCCTGGACTACCATATCCCCACAGAAAATTAAACAGAATTTTATTGAATACTCATGATGTCAGTGATGACCTCCAGCACACTGCAGAGGCTCCAATGACTGGGGGGCTGGAAAAGATACAGCCAAACAGTGTAGGATATGTGGTTTCTGGACAGGCAAAGTGGGCCACATAGCTGCTAGTGCTGTCCTTAGGGAGGCGTAGATAATGCACCCCTACACTGGCCCTATATTTGTGCCCAGAATTGGTCAGATATTGGCCTATGCCCCCCTGGCAAGCCACTGTCCCAGCCACCTGCATAGAGAGGTGTGCTGGTCAGGCATAGGGTACATAGGGAGCACACACCAATATTGTGGATGCTGTGTAGTACCCAGATGGTGTGCATGTGGTGCATAGGGGACACTCCATGGCTTTTCCAAGACCACTGCACATGTGGAGGGGCAGCACACTATTTGAGTATTTGGCCCTGAATATACAGGCTGTTGCAGATACACAAAACATGGTAATGGAATGAGGTACATACTGCATTATAAAGATGCAGTTGTTAAGCATCCTCCTACCTTGCCCCACTTGCTGAGAAGCTTGATGAACTAGAAATTAAAAAGTGCATGTGGAGATGCACATTGAACAGCATTATAAAATAAGAGAGGTAAGGTATACTATATAAAAATACAATGCCTTTTTGGGTCTGATCTGAACAGGGAACTGTAACAATGAACTGGCCATCACAAGCTGCAAGAAGGCTGAAGATAAACTACTAGAATAATCAAGGGTTAAAACTAAGTTCTCTCCCTATGTACAGTAAATTGATGGGGGAGGGGCTGGTCTACAGGGCAAAAGCACATTAAATAGCTAGGAATTTCAACATTAAATAGAAAGTATGAGGCACACAGCTTCATTAACTTAAATATTAATATAAATATCTTGTTTAAAAACATATTTTCCAATAAATCAACACTGTAGCAGCTAGACGTGGAAGACTGCAGCCAACAGAACAGAAGAGAAAGTGTGTGTGTGTGTGTGTGTGTGTGTGTGTGTGTGTGATAGAGAAAGAGAGAGAAACTGAGCTCCATGTAGGAATGCAAGCTACTGTATTTTGAGCTCACTGTGACTAATCTGGTTCAGTGCGGCTGGGCAAAGTCATTAGTTTAAGAGATGGCAGAGTGTTTTAAAGTTGGTAATGTTCATACTCTGGCAGGCTAAAACAGAAGAGGTGTGTGAGTGTGATGAGTGAGCAATGAAATAGTGTGATGTAGTACAGGCAGCAGGGGTCACAGGGGCAGACACAAACACAGCACTGTCATAAAGAGAACACAGAGGCATGTGACTCATTTCCAGTCAAAGCATTACATGGAAGAAGACACTCTATGTATCAAGTCACATACTTCCACAGTCCCTTATGTATGTTCTGCTTTATTCATACACTATAAGGGGACACAGTAGTATATATGGCATGCTCATACAAACTACAGTATACAAATATCAAACATGTGTTTATGAAAGAAGCACTTAAATGGTAACGGAAAAGAGAATTTTACTTCAATTAAGATACATAAAAATATGTATAAAAAGTTCCATTTCAAGAGAGTTAATTTTGGCACTCTCATCTCTTCAGAATTAGAAGATGCCTCCCATGACCATATACAGTAGTTCCCCACAGTGTAAATGAGCATAGAGTGCATCCAGTTAAAGAAATATCTGACCTCCTAAGGTCACAGTCAATCCAGTTACTGTACACCGCCTTTGCCTGTGTCAGAGGTTATGGTCATAGTCAGTAGAGGCCCTTTTGACATCCAATGGCCAACTGTTTTATTACATAAGAAAGAAAATGTTACCTTTAATATGGAGTTCAATATCCCCCTTCTGACCCACAAGCACCAACTATTAGGAAGCCATTTGAAAGCAGGCCAAACATAAAAATTTGTGCGGCCCCGCACCCTGACTTAGTAGAAGACTTGGGGGGGTATTCTTTGGTAATCAGATAAGACCCTCTGGGGACAAGAGTCTGTTTTCAGCGGTGACCCAGGAATACTGGGTTGGTTAAGTGACTTGATCAGAGTCACACAGTGTGCATATAGTGGTTGTGGGAATCAGACTCAGGTCTGTGGGATGTACAGTATTTAGCTCCTTCACAGCTCATTTCTCTAAACTCTAGGCTATACTGCCAGCCCATACTGAGCCCTTCCCCCATAATTAACTGCTCTATATGAATTTCAGGAATTTGATGTTATCTTATGTGTCTTCATGAGTGAATTTCATCTCTGCTAGAATTCCATTTTCGTTACATGTATAAGTACAGTTTCTGAGCCCTGCAGACAATTGAATTAAGGCATAAAGGTGGCAGCTGTTGCCATTTTCAGGGAAGAATCACTCTGGTTTGAATTCTTCAGAGTCTGGAAAATGTTCTGGGTCTCTGTGTAATGCAAATGTAATGGTGACTGCATTCACACCTTTGATACTTGATATCTTCCTCCACAGTTTCAGCATGAAACAATACCACAAAGGTCACTGGATCCAGTAAAATCTTCATTAGTGGTTCCTTCTGGAACTCAGTTGTAAATTGCATTAGTTAGTCAAAGAAATCTGTGATAACTTTTGATAGCTATTTGCACATGCTTTGAAGGATGTGCTGGAATTGGATTTTCAATTTTTCTTATACAGCAATGTTGGCTGCCCATTCTTTTTAAAATTCTCTTCCTCACTGTGCCTGCTGATCACACTCACAGTGTTGATCACTGCAATGTGCAACTTCTGCCTGGACCACTCTGAAGAAATGCGAAGGGAGTCTGGCTGGCCATTTCAGCAGCTGGGGTATGGGAGTGCCTGAAACAAGGATCCCCCTCCTGGGGTTTGCTGCACACAGCACCTACTATGGGATGCCAAACCTTGTGATTTCTCCCACATTACACAGAATGGCAGGGGGAAGCTGAGACCTGTCACTTTATATAACAACATCCCTAGCTATACCTAGGTAAAAACATATTTTGCAGGACAACAAAATTGTATGCCATGTTGTAACTGAACCCTAGTGTCCAGTTTATAACTGCATGCTAAGTGGGCCATATAAAGAACTTTCATTTCATTTGGCAGACCTTCATGAGGACAGCTGTGAGGTACTGCTTTCCCATGCTTGCCTGTTGGGGGCTGAGAGACAACTCACTTCACCACAGCATTTGGGGGAGGTATTTTATTACATTCCCAACACCAATTTCTCTTCCCTGTTATCAGAGCTGATTTGGAATCATATATGGCATGTGAAGAGGCATTGCTTCAATGCGACACTGGGAGGGGACAAACAGTGGTGCACTAGGAATAGGGTGGGAGCAGCAGTAAGAAGCCAGGATACCATGAAAAGACCTTCCCTCCAGGAGCCCAGGTTTACATTTTGAAACATTGACTTATGAACTCCTACACTGTTTTGGAGGAATGGGACTGCCCCACACAAACACCCACAGCTGGGACCAGGGAGGATGGCCGGGACATCCAATCTGGAGTCCCAGGGAAGAGGGAAAAGTGATGCCAGAGGAGGGGGAAGTGTCTCCTAGTGGGGGGATCAATTGCATGGGGTATGAAATTAGGGACAACTAGCAGGGGGGAGAGGGAGGTCAAGTGCCTCCCAGGAAGAGCTGCATGGAAGAAAGGGAAGCGAATCCACAGGATTGCTAGTGCGATAGCCAGGATGGCGGAACTGGATGTCATTGTCCACCTAGGGACAAATGACTTGGTGAAGAGAAGGGTAGAGTTAGCCAGACTCCAGGAGGATTTCAGTAAGCTGGGAGAGGTCATGAAATGGGTAGCACATTCTGTGTCATTCTCAGAGGTGCTACCTGTCCAAGGCATAAGGGAGACCAGGGCACTCCACATCCAAACCTTCAACTCCTGGTTGAAGGATTAGTGTGGAAGAGAATGATTTGGTTTCATAGGGAACTGGATCCCAACCTGGCAGATGCGAGCATGTATCAGGAGGATGGCCTGCATCTGTCTGGAAAGGGGACAGCAGTCCTTAGTGAGAAGCTGAAAAACCAAAGATAGTCCTGCACCCCTAGTGCAATTGAAACCCAAAACAGTATTCATTCAATCCAAGGTTTTATTTTTAGGGTTTCAACTTTAAAAAAGCATGTAGCTCCTACAAAGCAGCAAACCCACAATCAAATGTTCTCCTCAGCACTTCGACCAATAGAATGATCTTCCTTAGGGGGTGGAGAATGTATGATTATCCCTCCCTTAAGTAGTCATTCCACATTTAGTGCCCCTATAGTTTAGGAGCAAAATAACAACTTAATTTAGTTAACCACTATTAAGTGGCTCTGAAGGGATCAGGACCCTGAAAACAAAATTAACTAAATTTATTATTCACATTCTTTTTTAAATAAACTATGTAACAAAACAACATAAATAATGTTTAAACTAAATGCATAAAAAAGATGATAGAAAATAATTATGTATTTGTAACAAAAGGCATGTCACAAGAAGCAATTAATGACTCCAGCATTATGGGAACGGACTCTGAGACTGAAACAGAACCCAGAAGTCTTGGTGTTTTGGAAGATCTTGAAAACAGAAAATGGAGAGCTAAAAACAAATCAGGAGGGATAGAAAGTGATGTCTCTTCAAGCTCGAATAAATCGGGTGAGTTATCAGATAAGCTGAATATCAGAAAACTCTTTAATAAATTAGAAAAACAGAGTATTATTGAACTTAACATTACCTATAAGATTATCACCCTCTAGACCTACCTGGAGAAATATCAAGTTCCAAGAGGACTTCACATAAATAAACTACCATCTTGTGGTTTGGATAACTTTAAATGATGTGCAGAATGGGAGAAATCAGCAGCTCTGTGTTCATGCACATTCATTGAACTCATTATTGCTGAAGACAATGAGAAATACAAGACAGTAAGACATGAAATCAAAACCATTCGGCAGGAACTTAAATTAAATCAACATACTGAGTTCAAGTCAGTTGCTGAGAATTTAAAAATTAAACTTGATAAGCATGAACAAGAATTGATTAAGGAGAAACAAGCAAAATTGGAAAGAGACGCGAGTGATTATCAACGTGGACACATTTTATTTTGGCCTCGGAATGCTCATTTGTACAGCAGAGGGTGCTCCAGAATCAGGAAAAAAGTAACAATTGAAGAGGTAACCATGGAAAATACAAGAGCATCGAGGGCTGAAACGAGTGATTCGGTGGATATTTCTGAAACTACTGCAACGCCACAAGCAGTTACAACCAAGAAGGGTAGAAATAAATATAATAAGAAGAGTTCAAAAAACGAAGAACAAGGAGGGGCAGAAAAGGAAGGTTGTCTTTGAGAATTGAGGAGCAACATGAAGAAACATTAACTGTGGTTAATTTATCTAAGGTAACTTTAAATACAACCCAAATACATTTGTTACAAAAAGGTCTTAATTTTGCACCCTCCAGAGACTCAGATCGTTTTAGGACTCAAGTGGACTTCTTTAAACTTTTTCAAAAAATTAGATTACGAGAATATCACGCAAGACAGGAAATTACCAGAATGGGTTTAGGTGTGGAATTTTCAGAGGGTGATTTAAGGGGGGACAATAATGATAACAGCATGATAAAATTGCTTACAGAATTAAGTGAATCATCAATAGATGTTAATACTGAATTAGAGGTAGAATATGAGAATGAATTATTAGAAAGAGATTTACAGACACTAGAAAGCTTATTGTTGGATGATTTGAGAGATAATAGTGATGAACAGAATGTGGTTATGGAACAAGATCTTTTTTCTGAAAGAAGAAGGTTATTTAAACCCCCATCTGTATTCTGTCCTTACACCCACTAATAATACAATTAAAAGCTTTGAGACAGTTGTTTTAAGAGAAGTGGATAACATATTGCGAAATAAAAACAGTTATAAAAATAATTTAACAATTGCTGAGAAAAAGAGTTAAAAATCACTAATCAATAGTAATGTAGTGATAAAACAGGCAGACAAAGGGGGAAATATAGTAATAATGGATTCTGTGGATTATGTTGATTGTGTATTAAAATTATTGAGTGACCAGACAACATATAAAAAATTAGCCTCTAATCCAACAGAGTTTTTCAAAAAAGAACTTTTGCATCTTTTAGCATGGGGACAAGCTTCTGGTTTTATTAGTGAAGATGAATTAAAATGTATTTTTTGTGACACTCCAACTGTACCAACACTATATATTCTACCTAAGATTCATAAAAGCCTGCAGAGCCCACCTGGATGACCTATAGTCTCGGGGATTGGATCTCTCACAGACAATTTGAAAAATGTATTGACTTTTTTCTTAAAAAATGTTTATCAGACATGAGATCCTACCTACGAGATACCACAGACATTTTAGATAAAATACAGGATTTTGTTTGGAACCCTGATAATATCTTTCTTTGTATTGATGTTGAATCACTATATACCAGCATTAAACATAATGACGGTATAAAAGCATGTTCAGAGTTCTTAAACAAAAATTCAAACTCTGCAGAATTCCCATCAGACTTAATTTTGGCATCCCTGAATTTTGCTTTAACACATAATTATTTCGAGTTTGATAAATCCTATTATTTATAGCTAGAAGGAACAGCAATGGGAGCAGCTATGGCTCCCAGCTATGCTAATCTATTTCTTGGGAATTGGGAGCAAACAAAAATCTTTTCAGAGACAGAAAATCCTTTTTTGAATAACATTAAACAGTGGAACCATTTCATTGATGACATATTTTGTATCTGGCAAGGGACAGAAGAAGAACTAGATATGTTCATGAAATGGTTAAATGAGCAAAATGACCTTAATTTAAAGTTTATTTACAGTTACAGTAAGGAAGAAATACATTTTTTGGACCTGACATTATTTGTGGAGGACAAAAGAATTCACTCTAAAACATTTAAGAAAGCAACATCAACTAATAGTTTTCTGAGAGCAGACAGTGCCCACCCCAAATCTTTGATAAATTCAATACCATATAGCCAGTTTTTAAGGTTAAGGAGAAATTGTTCAAAAGAAGAAGACTTCAAGATACAGGCCTTAGAAATGACACACAGATTTACTGCTAGAGGTTATTCCATTGATATTTTGACTAGAGACAAGGAGAAAGCTAAAAATGAGGACAGGATGAATTTATTGAAACCTAAAAAGAAAAAACAAACAGATGAAATAAAAGTTAAAACACCTGTCACATTTGTAACACAGTTTACTAATCAAGCTGGACAAGTAGGTGCTATAGTCAAAAAATATTGACCTCTGTTGTTGAATGATCCGATCCTTAAAACAGAACTGGGAGATACCCCCAGAATATATTTTTCTAGAGCAGAGAATTTGAAGGACAAATTGGTCAAACGTAGATATGTGTCTCCCAAACATGAAAGTAGAATGTGGCTCCCACCAGCACCAACTGGAATGTATAGATGTGATAAATGTAATGCTGTATTTATTGTAATCAAGGAAAGGTACTTGAATTAGAAGGGTACAAAGCTAAAGTGGATATCCTTACCTTTCTGAACTGTAATCGTAACTTTGTGGTTTACTGTATCTGGTGCCCATGTAAATTATTATACGTTGGAAGAACTATACATCCTGTAAAACAGCGTATACAGGAGCACATATGCAATATTAGGGCAGGACTTATACTTAAACCACTAGCCAGACATTACTTGGAAAAGCATGGGAGCCAAGTGGAAGGCACTAAATTCATGGCTCCAGAACAGATAATGAGACACCCAAGAGGGGGAAATAGATTGATTAAACTTTTGCAACGAGAAAGCTATTGGATTTTTACCCTAAACAGCTTACAACCTAAAAGCCTCAATACTGAATGGGATCTAAAACCATTTCTAATAAAGTAATTGGTAAAAAATAATGGTAATTATAACAGCAAAATATTAAGTTAATTGTGAAAAATATTCTTCTGTAACTATAAGTGTAATACATTATCTTTTGTTCTTTCAAGTCCAGAAATGGTCAACCCTTGGATGGTGGATCCCCCTACAAGAAAGCTATGTTGAAAGTAATAAGGGAGTTATCACTGCCTGGATTGGTTCCAATGTTTGGACACTTTGTATATCAACTCTAAGTAAGATATAATCATTTAGAAATTAAATTTATAAATGTTTTGGTTATTTGGAGGATGCCAGAGGTAAATTGATAAAAGATTATTGTATAATCAGAATATATAACAATCCTCCAATAGGATATTGCTCTTTTGTTATAAATACATAATTATTTTCTATAATCTTTTTTATGCATTTAGTTTAAACATTATTTATGTTGTGTTGTTACATAGTTTATTTTAAAAAGAATGTGAAGAAAAAATGCTATTTGATATAATACATTTAGTTAATTTTGTTTTCCGGGTCCTGATCCCTCCAGGCCACTGAATAGTGGTTCACTAAATTAAGTTGTTATTTTGCTCCTAAACTATAGGGGCACTAAAGTGGAATGACTACTTAAGGGAGGGATAATCATATATTCTCCAACCCCTGAGGAAGACCATTCTATTGGGTGAAGTGCTGGGGAGAAAATTTGATTGTGGGTTTGCTGCTTTGTAGGAGCTACACGCTTTGTTAAAGTTGAAACCCTAAAAATAAAATCTTGGATTGCATGAATACTGTTTTGGGTTTCAATTGCACTAGGAGTGCAGGACTATCTTTGGTTTTTGACTTTGTATGGAGTAGGGATTAGCAACCCCTTTTGTCCTGCATCCAGCTCTACTCTTGCTGAGCACACGGCATCTTGGAGTTTGGACTTAGTGAGAAGCTGGAATGATTCAGCACAAAGCATTTAAACTGGACAAGGGGTGAGAGACAGGAGAGACAGGTGGCTTAAGAACATACACCCCCGCGAGAACATGCAAAAGTAAAAATTGACAACAGGAACAACACAAGCGAGCAGTGAGGGGTAGGTAGGGCAACCTTTTATTTTTTTTTATTTTATTTTGTTTTTTTATTATTTTAGTTTTTGTTGACCAGGTAAGTGCACTAGACAAATTCTGCCTATTTCAGGCACGACCCGGGGGAGGGGAATACAGAGGAATGCCAACTGATTTTGAACCAGATTAAGCTGTTGGTTTTATTTTTTTAGTGAATGGGGGGAAATTTGGCCAGGGCACTGGGGAAATTCCCCTACTCTGTAGGCAGGTGGCACTGTCCATTTGTCTGCAGGGATGGAGGCCCCCATTCAGTTTCAGGACACCAGAGGAGGAAGTTGTGCTGCTATTGCTGGTCCAGAGCTCTTGCAGAAATCTAAGGAAATACTAATACTGAGACAGTTCAAGAGATGGCTTTGGATATAGCTGCAGTACCGGACCAGGACATTGAGGATGTTGGTTTATGGAAACAGAGGAGGAATTACAAACAGAATTGGAGAGGAAGAAAAAACACCTGTTGGATCTGATATCAGTAGCGGAGCAAGACTTCCAGTCTTGCAGACAAAAATTGTAGAAGAGAAAAAGAAAAGGAAACGATCTATGGCAAGTCCTGATGCATCAGGAAATAAAATAATTCCTATAGACTCTGACACTGTTACTACAAATGGCCCTCCGTTGAGCACAATGGTTTCCCAGGGCCCTGATGGGTCTGTCCTGATAGAAAATAACTTTAAGGATTTTCTGGAATCCTGGGCCCCTGAGGATGATCTTTCTAAAGTGGGATGGATTAAACATGATATAATATCGGTACCAGATCCCAACATCCCTCTTCCTGGTTCCCCTGCTTATTATTCACCTATTAAAGCTTGACAAAAGTGTTTAGATCCATTGTTACCTGAGATGGGTCCACAAAATATTTTGAAGTCCTCTTTTTCAGAAACTGTGACTGTGCCACCCAGGAGCGAGGCTACAGATTTGGCTACTACTCCAGACACCTTCCAGAAATCTGATGAACATCAGATCCCAGAAAATTGTCAGAACCCAATAAGACTTCTAGCTGATGAAGGATCCCCTACTTCATGAGCTAAGCCTTACTCAGAGGTTGTTGGAACAAACACAAACTTAGGGGAAAAGGTAAGCCAGGTAACTGGATGTTCAGATGATCCTCCTTCTTTGAGGATGCAATGACCCAAGACTTATGCGGGTCTTTTCTGCAAACCTACTGAAGCGGCTAAATGCCAGTTCTTGGTCCAGTTATGTTGCACATGCCCAGCACCCATTGTCCCAGATAGACTCTGGGTGGGGAAACATTTGCTGCTCAATTCAATGGGGTTCACCCCAGCGGAAGTATACGCGTTCATACACCCCCAGGTGACCATATCTATGATGTGAGATTTTGCACAGTCACGTCACTTGATAAATTTTGGCAACTATATTATGATGTGAAACATACAGAGGTTTGAAAAGATTTCACCACTATATCTATCACAAAACTGACTATAACAACAGTAACTATCTTGTTTCGGAATGAAGGGGTTAATTTGGACAATATAATTTTCTGGTTAGAAAAACAATGTACAGTTTTTGGCAGTCCCCATCTGATTATGGACGATAATGGATTTTGGACAGGGGGTTGGACAGTTCAGGTCCAATTATGACAAACTGACACTGGAATTCATCATTTGCCTAGTTCTTTTTTTCTAGGTCGGGATAGGGGGATTTTGTTTTATGCAGAGCAGCCAAAAAGCTGCTACAAGTGTGGTTCTCTTTCACATTTAAATGTTGACTGTGACCAAATTAAATGTTTTATATGTGGGGTGTTGGGACATTCTGTAGTAAATTGCACAGCTTCTCCCAAATGTTATGTCTGCGGAGAGGACGAACATACATTTGCTGACTGTCCCTGGGCCGCCCAAAGCCCTGATGATTTATTAGACTGTGATTTTTTTTCTTATGAAAGCTAGGAGATCCTTTTGTAAGCCTCCTTACCCTGAGAAGGATTTTGTTCCTCATGGTGGATGGTGAGGTAGAGGTCGTAGCACTTCTGTGGGAGCACAGCCTTATGACACATGAGATCCAACTTTTCCTACACCAGAGGTTCTCTCTGTCCCTCTTGACTTAGGCCTAGATCAGACATCATTAGCAGTTCAAAAGGAGCAAAAGGCATGTAAAGAAACTCCATTTGCTACCCCACAGGGTCCTCTTCACCATCCCAGTAAAATGCCCATTACGTATTCCCATGAGACTAGTGACAATGTTATCATTGTTCCTGATGATCAGGACAATGTACCAGTCACTGAAGATTCTTTAAAAAAAAAACCTTTAGTAAATAGACAGACATTTTCTTTGGAGGTTCCTCTTTCCGCTTTACCTTTGTCAAACCGTTTTGCCCCTTTTTCCACCTGGGCAGATCAAGTAGATGAAGAAGCTCCTATGGCAGAAAAAGATCAGTCCATTCCTGTTGAGCTTTCTTTCCAGGAAATGTCTGTACCCTAAGTAAGTACCATTCAACCCCAGAGGTATTGTAAATGAGTAACCAGATCTAGTGATAAACAAATCCACCCCCCTCCCTGAACAGTTTAATTTGAGACTTGTGAGCTTGAATGTGAACAACATTAAGTCAGTACAGAAACAGATTACTACCTTTGGGGTATTAGAACATTTAAATTATGATGTAGTATTTTTGCAAGATACCCAATTGCATACTTTGGGGGAAGTAGCTCAAGCTTCTCAAGATTGGGTATGGGGATTTTCTTTCTGGTCGCTAGGAGAAGACAAATGTTGTGGAGTTGGTTTTTGTTTTAAGACTCATGGTACATTAGTTTTTAGAGTGGTGGACATTGATCCAGGCTGAGAATTATTGATAGATGTGGTGATTGGTGGCATTTCTTGTTGATTGATTTCCTTATGTGGGCCTCAGTCTAAAGCTTTGCAAATAGAATTACTGACCAAAGTTCAACCATTTCTATTTACAGAATGTAAAATATTTTTGGAGGAGATTTTAATATTAATTTCCACCCACAGGAGGGAGCAGGAAAGCAATACTGCGATAAAGCTTTTCTCAAAAATATGATACAGGTGACGGGATTGAAGGACACTTATAATTTCGGGAAGGGACGGGCTAAACCCACCTTTTTTAAAGTAAATTGTCATCTCATATAGATATTTTTTTTCATTCATCAATCACTGACAGCTATCAAAACTATGAACACTC
The DNA here is from genome assembly GCA_016271365.2 of Neoceratodus forsteri. Classification (NCBI taxonomy): domain Eukaryota; kingdom Metazoa; phylum Chordata; order Ceratodontiformes; family Ceratodontidae; genus Neoceratodus; species Neoceratodus forsteri. Next base: position 970,010,179 of record CM028132.1, on the reverse strand, counting down.
CAGTGGAGACTTCGGACCATTCCTTGATAGGCTTCAAAGTCTCCACTTCATTACCTAGAATTTCAGGAAAAGGGGTATGGCACCTGAATACTTCCATGTTGACACAACCCCTAATAATTGAAAACTTGAAGGTAGTGATAGGAGACAAGTTATCCACTTTAATTTTGTATGAAGATTTAGGGCTTTGGTGGGATGATTTCAAAGTATGCTGCAGGGATTTTTTCAAGCTCAGGGTATACACGTGGCATTAAATAAGGAAAATAAATATCTACTACTTCGAAAACAGTTAGGAGTTTTACTAGCATGCCAATCTATGGGAACTGATGATTACAGTAATGAAATTAGAGAAATGAAGACTGATATGTCACAATTTCAATATAATAGATTATTGTCTCTACGAAGAGAACAGATGTTCGGTATGAAAGGGACTGCAGAGCAGGTCAACCCATTTATAGCATGCCAGAAATGACGAGATCATATGAAATTTAATGGTTTAATGTCTATATCTGGTTTGGCGGTTACTGATAGTATAGGTATCATGAGGATCATAAATTCCTGTATTTCAGAACAATTTAGTAAACCTGTTCCTGATTCAGGGTTTACTGACCAATTGTTACAGGCTGCGGACCTCCCGCAGCTTTCGTTGTTTTGGATTAATTCCTTACTGAATCCATTTTCCCGTTTAGAATTACAAGTAGTTATAACTTCCCTTCAAAAGAATGTTTTACCAGGTTCCGATGTGCTTCCAAATGAAAGTTACAAATTATTATGGGATATTTTGCCACAGGATATTCTGCACTTATATAATTTTTTTTCTAACTGAAATTATATTGCCCACCTCTATGTATGAGGGATTAATGATTTTTCTTTTTAGTCAGGTAACCGGAATGAAATTGGGAATTAGAGACCCCTAACTTTATTAAATACAGATTTCAAGATTTTTTTCCAAATTATTATGGAATAGGCCCAGTGCTATAATGCTGGAATTAATTGCTTCAGTACAGCATTGCTCAGTGTCTGGATGCAGTATAACAGGAGTTTTGTTTTTATTAAGAGAACTAATGGCACAAAAATAAGGTAAGACTAAGGTTTCGGAAATGTTGGGATATTTGATTAGTTTAGACCAGGCAAAGGCCTTTGACGGTGTGTCACGCTTGTATTAATGAACCTGTTTGGAGGCTTATAGAATTCCGCCTCTTTTCATTCAGTGGATTAAATTATGTTATTCTCTAGCATGCATTGTACCCCTTGAGAATGGGTGGTTAGGTGCCAGACATCAGATATACAGAGGGGTTCGTAAAGGATGCCCATTAAGCCCCTTGCTATATGTGTTTGCCTTAGATCCTATATTAAGAATCCTAATTAGAGCTCCAGGAATTAAACATGTTCCAGATTCCCTGGGTGAACACTGCAAGGTGTTGGATTACACAGATGATTTATGTATGGTGGCTTCAGATGGAAAGTCCATACATGTTGCTTGCAGTTTTATTCAGGTTTTAGGGACTATTATAGGAGCTCATTTAAATTACAAAAAACAAATAGTCTTATGTCTGAATGGATTTCCGCAAGGTACTACAGAAATAGGGGATTTTCCAGTGGCTATGATACCTTGTAAAATATTAGGAATACATTTTGGGGTTTCTGATTTGGCTTTATATAATTGGACTATAGTACTTGATAAAGGGAAACAAATGGTGGCAAAATGGAACAAATGGAAGATGTCCAAACTTAAGCATATATATTGTATTAACCCCATTCTTTATTCCTATTTTTTTTACCCAAATCGTTAGAGGTTACATTAATGAGGGTTTTTTTTTGTTGTTTTTTTTGTAATTATACTTTATACTCCCCTACTGCCTGCCAGCTCTGACTCCTTCAGGACATCTAAGGGGTCATCCTCCTGCTGACTGCCCTGTTGAACCAGCCTCCCAGTCCTCCATGGCACTTCTGTTTTTCCCCACGAGTGAGGATGAAGTGGAGCTGTGACCCTGTAATCCTACATTTCATCAGACCCCGGAGGTGGTTGGTGAACAGGGGCATATTGGAGGCATGCCCTGAGAAGTCCATCATCCAGGAGCTGTCAGGTGTATTTCCCATTTTCTCCCCAAAACAGTAAAATCCCCTGACATCATGACGCAGAGCACCGACATCCACTGCGCAACTTCGCAGCCCATCCTCTCCAAGTAGGGTTTGTGGTGCCCCTGGGCTCACGCTCAAGGTCTTGCACAAGGAGCGTGGGCATAGGCCATCCCCCTACCCTTCCCTGGAGACAGTGAGCTGCCGTGGGATGCTCAAGTTGTGCTCCCCCTGGCTGACCCAACCAATGACCTGAGCCCACTTCTGAACCCGGGTCACCGGTGTGGTGCGAGGTGTGGCATCCAGTGCCTCAACCCTCAGGGCCACCGGGCCAGAAGGTTTTTTTTTTGTGGGTTCTGGGGTAGCTGTTTTAACCCCATGAAAAGACCAGTCTTATATAAATCTTTGGCTGAGGGTGGAGTCAATATGATACATCCTTTGGTTTTGTTTTTTACTGTATTCCTTTACAATAATTTGGTTCCCATAATGAGGAAACAATGGCAATTATGGGAGAGATGGGGTTTGATTACTTTGAGAGGGGTTCTTTTAGAATATGAATCGGGAGTTTTTTTACATAAAAATAAGCATCAACCATGATTCATGTTGGACTGGGCTGGAGTATTTGATAAAATCCAGAATTGGAAGGTGGAATATGAGATGGTCCTGTGATCCCCAAGGAAAATGGTTTACAGGGAAATTATATTAGACAACTTTTTAGAATTTCCCTTTTTGGGATTCTCAATTAACGAACAAAAATATATATCAGAATATATAACTGAAAAATTACTTCCCCAGAAATGATGGGATACTATATGGTTGGGGATTCACGGTCGAGTCCACATAAAAGGAAACCAAAAACATAAAACCATACCGAACGTTATTGTCCTAGGGTAGGATGTATAATGAAAATTGAAACTATGGACAATCTCTGTTTCCACTGTCCATTTGCAATGCAGTTTTGGGACATGGTGAAGGAAAGATGGAAAGGGGTGACAGTTACCCCCCCAGTACAGCTGTGTTATATTATGGGATTTGTACCAGTTTAGACACAGTAGGTGATATTGGTACCTTCCATATAATACATGCCCATTTTTTATATTGGCTATGGATTTGCAGATGCCGTTTAGTTTTGCATCAACAGATCATATCAGAACAGGATTTTTTTTTATTTTTGTTATGGATCTGTTAGGTTGGAAACGAAGAGAAAGGGTAACCTTAGAGGACCAGCAGTGGAATAGTTTGGGGAAAGGTTTTGAATTTATTTAGAGTTCTCCATGTCTCTTCTTCCCTTCTTTACATTGAGAGCCAGGGTAGGGTTTAAGGGTTAGGTAGGTATTTTTCTTAATCTTTTCCTATAAAATATGTTTTGCTTATTATTTAGGGATTGATGTCCACTTGATGAGTTTTTATTTTCTCTTAATTAGTGTGTCAAGAATAGGCTTTGGTTGCTGTTCATTCTGATTTGCATATATTTGGGAATACATCCTCCTCCATTCTCCTTTTGATAGGGATAGGATGGGGGTTATGCATATTACTAGATTAATTATGTCTGCATCTTTAGTTAAGTATAAAGTCATATATTCTTTTTTTTTTTTTGATTTCTTTATGAATTTACAGGAATTACATATAAAATTCCCTTACTCCTTGAAGGGGATGGGATGGAGGTTATGCACCATCAAAGATTACTTATGTTTGATGCTTATGTATACTGTTGTGCTTATTTATGTTATTGGTTTTTTATCTTTTAATTTTTCTTATGATTTGTATGAAGTAATACACATTTGTATAGTTTGTCATATGCTTTGAATAAAAAAAGTCCCCTACTCTTTTTGAGAAGTGCCATGGGATCTTTAACAACCACCTGAAGTACCACCAGAACAGGAAGATGGGACCTTGGTTTAATGCCTCATCTGAAAGACAGCACCTCAGCAGTGCAGAGCCCCCCCTCATGCTGCACTGCAGTGTCAGTATTGGGATAGTGACCCAAGTGTCTGGTGTGGGGCAGAACCCACAGCCTTCTGATCTCCCGGCCTCAGAGGCGAGTGTGCTACCTGCTGAGCCACTTTTATAAGGGGGGATAAAGGGGAAGCAAGAGCACATGGGTGGGGGAAGAGGCAAAGTAGAGAAAACAGGAACAGAGGGAAGGTAGAGAGTAAAACATGGAAGGTCATGTTCACAAATGCCTGCAGTCTGGCAAATAAGTTCCAGACCTGGAAGCCTTGATGACAGATGCAGACCTTGACATAGCAGCAATCACAGAGACATGGTATTCTACTACTCACAGCTGGGACATCAATGTACCAGGCTATACCCTGTTCAGAAGGGACAGGGAAGGTAAAAAGGGAGGGGTGTGGCCCTGTCTGTCAGAGAAGGCATAAAGGCTACAGAAGTACAGGAAGGGTAGGGGGAGATCGGGGCAATGTGGGTCACCCTTGAACTGGCACAGAGGGAGGAAGTGGACATGGTACTAGTGGAGGAAATTCATGACATGGTAGCTAAAGGTGAAATCCTGTTGATGGGAGATTTTAATATGCCAGATATGGACTGGACCACCCAGGCAACTGCTTCAGCCAGAACTGCCATCCTGGGAATCCCTGCAGGGAGCTGGACTCAGACAGCTGGTGCATGAGCCACCTAGTGACAACTCAATTCTAGACCTGGTATGAACCAATGGGAACAGAGTCAAAAGAATCCAACTGGAAGGGCAGCTGGGATCCAGTGACCACCACATGGGGTAGTTCGACATGGAGACAGGGACTCAGTTAAGCCACACAAGGGTAAAAGTATTAGATTTCAGTAGGATGGATTTCAATGAAATGGGTAGATGTTTAAAAGCAGCCCTGGAGAAGGTAGAGGTAATGGAGGGGGTGGAGGAACAGTGGGGGAGACTAAAAAGGAGCCATTCTGGAGGTAACTAACCAATGCATTAGCATAGTGGCCAAAGGGAAAAGAAGAAAGAAACCAGTACGGTTTTCTAAAGAGATGAGAGACAAAGTAAGGGCTTAAAGAGCAAGTTTCAGGAAGTATAAGGGGACCCAAAGGGAGGAGGACAAGGAAGAGTACTTTGAATGTCTCAGAAAGGCAGGGAATGCTGTTAGGAAAGCCAAGTAACAAACAGAGGAGGGTTTAGCATGATCTGTTAAAAAAGGGGACAAGACATTCCTTAGGTATATCAGTGATAGAAGAAAAACCAGGCGGGGATTGTGAGGCTCAAATATTTCTGTTCAGTATTCACTGAGGAGGGAGAGGGTCAAGGATCACATTTAGGGAGCAGAAGCAATCTGGAGAAGTGGACACTAGTCCATTCACATTGGAGAGAGTTCAGAAGGAACTCACAAAACTGAAGGTGGATAAAGCCAAGGGGCCAGCTGACATACACCTGACGATATTAAGGGAGCTGCAAAGGGAACTAGCAGTGTCTCTGACCATCCTGTTCACAGAGTCACTCAACACAGGTGTGATTCCAGAGGACTGGAGGAGGGCACATATAGTCCGACTGCACAAAAGTGGCAGTAGAGTGGAAGTGGAGAACTACAGGCTAGTCAGCCTTAACTCAGTGGTGGGGAAGATCATGGAGACACTGCTGAAAGAAAGGGTAGTGGCACACCTGGAATCCACTGGTGTCCAGTATCTGAGACAGCATGGATTCACATCAGGAAGGTCTTGTCAAACAAATCTGATTGCTTTTTTTGATTGGGTGACTAGGGAAGTGAATCAGGGATAGGAAGTAGACCTCTCCTACCTGGATTTCAGCAACACCTTTTGATACTGTCTCACACAGAAGGCTGATTAACAAGATGAGTAGTCTGGGCATGGGGCATAAGGTGATACAGTGGGCTAGAGACAGGCTAACAGACAGAAGGCAGAGGGTGGTGGTAAATAGGATCCTATCTGGGGAGAGAGGGGTGACCAGTGGAGTGCCACAAGGTTCAGTACTGGGACCAGTCCTGTTCAATGTCTTCATTAGTGACATTGCAGAGTGGATAGAAGGAAAGGTCAGCCTATTTGCAGATGATATCAAGATCTACAACAGGATGGATACTCCAGAAGGGGTGCAGATAGTGAAGAGGGACCTGGGAAAGCTTGAAAGGTGATCAGAGGTGTGGCAACTGAGGTTCAATGCAAAAAATTGCAAGATAATGTACCTGGGTAGGGGGAACCCTGGGGAGACCTACAGGATGGGGGGGTTCTGATCATCATTAAAGAGGAGAGGGACATAGGGGTTATGTGACAGTGTAAACACTACACTGGGAAACAAGAGGTTAACCTCTTGTTTGAGGCTGAGGAAATGCAGGGAATGCAATGTGAACAGGCAAGGGGGGTTACTCCTCAGGTGTTGCTATTTAGAGGGATTGCTGAAAGGCAGAGAGAATCCAGCAAGGAGTTAGTTAGAAGCTGGAAACTGTTGCAGGGAGCAGAGAATCCAATGAAGAGAACACTGCAGGAAGGTGGGTGGAATGTGAGAGAGGAACCAGAGCAGAAAACCAAGGAGAATGATTAAGTATTGGAGACAGCCTTTGGGACAAAGTTGAAACCTGCTGCTGGGAACCAGACCATTTCTAGAGCAGACAGTCCTGAGGTAAAGGAACAGTCTAGCCAGCTGGGCCAAACACAGTGAGTGGAATGTATTGCTGATAACAGCCTACAAATAAGGCAAAAAGGGAAAACTGTATGTATTTTATTTGAGAACGTGCATTTAAAACTGCTGGTCTACATAGGTGGTGCAAAGATTCCTTTGTCAAGTCAGCCTGAAAGAATTGTTTTGTGTTAACCTTTATGTTCCCTGACCAGGCTGGGGAAGTTGAACTGACTGATTATGTTTTTCTGGAGCAACAACTTGTCTTTGAAGCAATAAAAGTACATTTTATTCTGTGAACTTTAAACCCAGTGTTTTTGCCTCTCCATCTACCATAGGCCAGTTTGTCACAGGTTATCATATCTGATGACCTGAAGGTATCAAAGCAGTGTACAAAGACTGCAGGAAGGGCCAGTGGTATACTGAGATGCATTGGCAGAAGTATTACTAGTAGGAGGCAGGAAGAGGTGATGCCCTTCTATAAAACATAAGTAAGGCCTCACCTGGAGTACTGTGTGCAGTACTGGAGACCATACATGTGTAAGGTCATAAACATGGTGGAGGCTGTCCAGAAATGAATGACAAAGATGGTGCATGGTTTGCACCACAAATCATATGAGGAGAGACTAAGAGACCTCAATAAGTACTCGCTGGAGGAGAAGAGAGAGAGAGAAAGGGGTGACATAATAGAAACTTTTAAGTACCTCAAGAGCATAAACAAGGTGCAGTTGGGAGATATTTTCCAATGTAGAAAAGATACCAGAACAAGGGGGCACTATATGAAATTGGAGGGGGGGAAATTAAAAGGTAACATGAGGATGTTTTTCAACACAGAGAGGGTAGTGAATGCTTGGAATAGTCTACCACAAGAGGTGGTAGAGGCAAGCACAGTGGAATGGTTTAAACATACCTGGGAGAAGCACAGGGAAACCCTGAGTGGGAAAGGAGTGATGAAAAGCCATTGACCACTTAGAGTGAGTGGATGCATACATGTATAGGGCCTACGGGCAGACTGGATGGGCCTAGTGGTCCTTATCTGCCTAGAATTTTAATTTCTATGTCATGATAAGGTCATTAACGCTATTCTTCTTTCAGGGGCAGTATTTTCTTGTAATTTCTTCTTGTAATAGTTTTACTATGTTCAGCAACCAGAAAGAGGCCCCATCTGGTAAGGAGGTAACAGCAGTGGTGTTGAAAGCTCACTGCCATATATGCTTAAAGGGCCATGACTGGTTGAATGCTTATTTGAAGGGGACCAAGGTGCTCAAGGAGAAGAATGTTTGTTGGAAGGGGACCCAGCACTTAAGAAGAACCCAGTACCTGGGAAGCAGAAGTGGCTAGCCAAGGAGCCATCTGCCTCTACCTTCTCAAGCAAGGTAGTTAGGACACCCCAAGACAAAGGTATGACTAACATGGGGTTAGCAAGTTGCTGGATGTGGAATTCAGACAAATGGTGATGGAAGTTTTTGGTTGGGCTCCTTCAGTCACCCCCTCCCTGTCTGATCCCAGTCACCACAAGGGCAAAGGGAGCCTCATGCTAGAAAGATGCTGAGCCAGATGTGGTGGTGGAAGGAGTATCCCAACCCCCCACACTGGGTCTGGTACAGGAGGACCCAGTGCCTCCACCCCTTCCCCCAAAAGCAGCTAGAACCTGTAGGGCCTGCCACCTCAGATGAAATGCAGGATGGGATAATGGAGGTGATAGATGGCCTTGCAGCAGTAGTCTAGGCCCAGCAGTGAGGGGGAGGTATGGACATGGTTTCTTTGTTAAACAGGCCAAAAAGAGGACACAAAAAAGACCCTGACAGGAAGAGGTCAAGGATGACAAGACTTTTGATCATTGGTGTGCAGATTTTATAGTCTTTGTCAACACTACATGCCAGACTACACCAATGAAAAGTGTTAACTTTTTTTAATGTACATATTATTGAATATTTTCCAGCACAAAAATGGTACATATGTAGAGAAGCCTCTGAAAAAAGTACATATAACTGATATTAAAACTAAAATGTATAAACTAAACAAGAACAACAGAACACAAAGTGGGAAGATTAATAAAATATGATAACTGGAAGTCCTATTCCAGTAAAACAATAAAACAGTTATATGAAATAAAGAATGCAAATCAAAGCAAAGGGAGTGGTCAGACCTGTTATGGCAACAACGCTGTAACCGAAGAGGGTTCCATCAAGGAAGACTTCTCCAAATATGCATCCTATTTAGACCATCTAGTCAAAATGCAAAAATTATCACCATCATAATGAAAATGCAGACTCACATACATATCTTCAATAACATCAATGTCTGTTACGATATTCATCCATTCTGCAAACATGGGCAAAGTGGGGGGTCAGCCAATTTCTAATGATGGCCTTAAAGGCCACATCTATAAAAATGTGGTGGAGATAATTGTTCTGAAAAGCGCAGTCTTCCTCTGAAAGGACCACCTAGAAAAAAAATGTTAAAAAGAAATGGAAGTGAAACCTTCAGAATACAAGAAATAGTATTAGCTCCCATCCTCCAGAATGGTTGCAGTTTGTGACATGAACAAAATATATGAAAATGGTCACTTTTGGACCTGCATTGTCGCCAGCACAAGTCCAGTCCCCCATTGAATAATGACAAGTGACAGACAGACTCTTAAAGAAATTAACCATTACCTTCCACTGGAATTCTCACCAATAAAATGCAGCAGTCATTTTATGTACTATTTTCCAAACTCTTTTCCTAAGTTGAGGATTAATATCTCTAGAAAGAGTGGATTCCCAGTATTCCCAAATAGTGTGAGAGAAAATATGAGCTTTACATTGCAGGAAAGCATATAAAGAGGAGATAACATGAGTTTCTATATGCCCCTTCCTCTCTTGTTGGAGGTATCTCTCTAATGTTGGGAGCTGGTCTGAAGTATGAGGAGCCTTGAGTATGGATAGAGCAAAATTATGGAGCTGAAAGTAATGAAAACGTTCAGTCTGGGGAATAGAGAATTTATGCTATAACTGCTCAAAACTTAGAGTGTCCTGATCCATCAGATTGCCAATCGTAAAAATGCCTCATTGTGCCAAAAGATAAAATCTGGGATCCAGGATCCCAGGTGATAAATCCTGATTGCCCACTATCAAGGAAAGGTACCCCAGTGTTTCTATGCCCCCAACCATAGACCAAAATTTCACCCTTTCAGCCAGAGTGTATCTCGTCCAAGGGTTGACAGGGTTGTGTAAATGGAGTTGGGACAAAGGAAGAAGGGAGATGAGTTTCAAGGCCATCTCTGAAACTTGCTTCTCCTCACAATCCAACCAACAGGTATCCATAGTAGATTTTAGGAAGGTTATAAATGCAGCAGTTTGTGCTGCCAGATAATAATGTTTTAAGATTGGAACAGCCAAACCCACTTCATGTTTACTTCTATACAAAATGGAGTGATGTATACAGGGGTGCCACTGTTCCATATAAATTTAAATATTAACAGGTCTAGTTGTGCCAGAAGGAGTCAGGTGGTCTAATGGGAAGCATCTGAAACATATAAGAAACAAGGTGAAATAGTCATATAGAGTGACTCAATACTAGCCCCAAGCAAATGAGGGAGCATGTTCCATCTCTTGAGGTCTTTCTGGACCTCCATAAGAATAGGCTTGTAGAGTTTATCGAATACTTTCTGTAGATTAATAGTGACGTTTAAGCCCAAATAACGAAAACCCTCTCAATCCCAGTGACAGGGAAAGGATGTTTTCTGTTATTGCTCAAGGGAGTCACTTAACAAGACAGCTACTGTCTTATCCATGTTTACTTAAAAATCAGAAATACCCCCAAACTCTGAAAAGGCCTGTAAGAGGTGAGGAAGGGAGGTAATTAGTTCCTCAAGAAAAAATAGAGTGTCATCAGTGTAAAGTGCAATTTTGTGAATTACACAACTGATTTGAATACCCTTTATCCCATTATGTTGCCAAATAATGGCCACCAACTTCTCCATGACCAAAGCAAGGAGCAGGGACAACATGGGACAACCTAGTCAAGTACCCCATTTCAGCCAAAAATAAGGAGAGAGAGCACCATTCAACCCTACCCTGGCCACAGAGCCTTTATACAGGGCCATTTAGTTGGGTATAACATTTTGACTAAATACAAAAGCAGCCAAGGTCTCTGCCAGTTCAGCCAATCAAAGGCCTTCTCACCACTGACTGACAAGGCCATCATGGTCAACCTGGAATGTTATAAGTATGAAATAATATTTAAGAGACAACACACATTATTATAAGAATTACCGAAGGGAATAAAATCAGTTTGGTTGGGATTGATCAGTCTAGGAATTATTGATTGTAACCTATCTGTGATAATTTTAGCACAAATTTTTACGTCTATATTAATCAAGGAAATTGGCTGATAGGAGCAGCAGGACTCAGGATTCTTCCCCAGTTTTGGAAGTACTGTAATCAGAGCGGATTTCTATTCAGACAGGAATGTACGGTGCTGTTGACAGTAAGAATAAGCTGACTGGAGAGAGCCTGTAAGGGACTCTGAAAAATACCTATAGAATTCAGCAGGGAATCCATCATCCCCAGCCACCTTTCTAAGTTTAAGGCTTTGTATAACCAAAAGGATTTCATACTGAGTAATTGGTCTATCTAACAAGTCCTTCTCCTCCTGGGTCAGAGTTGGGAGTTGTAAAGGTTGAAGAAAAGAAGTTATTCTAGCTGAGTCCATGTTACCTTGTTCTGGAGTATAGAGCCAGGCATTAAAGGAACCAAACTCATGAGCAATATCAATTGGTTTAATTAGAATCTGAGGCGAGGGGCTGCTAGTTCGTAGTCTACGTATGACCCTTGAGGCTTGCTTTATTTCAAAGCTGAAATGCCAAGAGATGCCCCATCTTATGGCCCTGAGAATAATAAGTAAACTTAGTGTGATGCAACAGTTTCTGAGCATTATCCATGGACAATCTAGTGAGCTGGGTATGAATATCTTGTATTTTTTTCAAAAGATCTGACCCATCTACTTTTTTGTGCCTCATCTCCAAAACCATAAGGCGATTTTCCAAATTTAATGCCTTTCAATTTGTTCTTTTTTCTTTGATGGCTCAGATATGCTGTTATCTTGCTTGAATAACAGGCTTCATAGCATTCCATACAGTGATGGGAGAAAGTTACAGATCACTATTGACCTGAAAATACTCATCGAGTGCTTCTTGTATCATAACACTGATAGGAGCAGAAAATAGGGTCCCAACATTTAAATGCCAAAGGCCTCAACTTGGTGTGGGATCTAGATCCAAATGCAAGGTGACCGGTGCATGGCCAGATAGTGAAATTGAATGAGTTATAGCACTGCTTAACTGATGTAAATAGGAGATGGGGATATACCAGTGATCAATACGAGGGTAGCTTTTATGAGTATGTGAGTAAAATGTATAGTCATGGTCACTAGGATGTAACCATCACTTTGCATCCTGGAGACCAGATTCTGAGACCAGCAAGCCTAAAATCTTAGCAGAGGGAGATTTTCTTGGAGTGTTTCAGTTACTCTAGAGGAATCCAAACTGGGATCCAAAATACAATTCAAATTCCCTCCTATAACGCAGAACCCATGAGCCATATTGGCTATAGTTTGAAAAATGTCCTGAAAAAAAGAATGAGAAGGTGAGTTGGAGCCATATAAATTCAGGATAGATAAGTGAGTATTTAAATACATGCTGTTAACCAATGCCCACAGCCCCTGAAAATCAGCCCAGGGATGGTCATGAATGAACAAGGAATTATTTTTAATCAATATAGCAACCTCATTCTTCTTACCTGTGAGTGGAAGGAGGCAGCAACTGCTTCCACCCATTGTCTTTGAAGTTTAGAGTGCTCTAGGGGACTTAAATGGGACTCTTGCAACAAAGTTATCTCTGTATTTAATTTTTTACTGTAGGAGCAAACCCGAGTTCATTTAATAGGGTTATTCAGAACCTTGACATTAAAAGTCATAACTATCAATGTTGCCATAGGGAAAGAATAACCAAAGAAAAACATGACTGAAATATCTGGAGCCCTTGAACCCAACTAGCATCAAAGGGCTCCAGTAGCATCAGAAGGTAGTGAAGACTCAGGGAAAAAAAGACCCCATCTGCCTAATATCACTAGGCAACAGAGAAATATAAAATTAATAATATGACATTCTAAATTGAAAGTAGAGAGGAACAGGCTAACCATACATCAAAAAAGCACACTATCCCAGTGTGCTAACCAGAAGAACAATATAACCAGCAATACAACTAGAATCCAAAAATCAACCAAGAAAACAGAAACAAGGGAACTTGCAATCCCCAAATATAAACTCCCCACCCCCCAGTACCTCCCCAACAAGTCCATGTCCAATCCCCTACTTCCCAAACAACAGTGTGGAAAAAAGAACAGGAAACCCAAAACTGAGCGCACCATTGCCTATTAGTGGCTAGTACCTCCCCGGTACACCAGAAGGTCAAAAGTAAAATGAAAAGACCTATGTAAACCTCCTTGGTTCCTTTCAGAAGAAACATGCCTCTCGCTAGGAGGGCCACAGGTAGCATGTGGGAAGCACGCAGCCATGAAACCACTGTAAGTTGCACTGCCCTCTGTTCTCAAGACTTCTCAGTGACCCCACCTAATTTACCAACCCCACACTCAGACAGAAGCACACATACAAGCAAAAACAGCTAAGGAGAAAAAAACAATATGAATCAAGAAATTACATAGATTGAGTCTCTTTTAATAAAGGTGAAAAAACAACTAACTAAATGGGGACCATCATCTGGTAAATACAACTGATGTTGAAGGGAAAGCTAAAAAGCAAATGATTATTTATAAAGACAAGCAAGTATTAAGAATTATATATACAGCAAGCACAAAGTCTCCAGCTCAACAGGAGAAAAACAAAGAGATTCACCATGGAGCATGGGAAAAAAATGTAAAAAGTTAACTACGTTTGGGATACAAATAAGAAATTATGCTCCTGGAAACTCAATGAGTTTCTAGTAAAGTACAAAACTAAGCTGTAGCCATAGCGGTACATAAGCAAGAACCATATCTAACAAAATTAGCTACAAAATATGTATTAGCCTTATGTTGGCTTTCACCCAATATCCCCTCCATGTAGGGCCACAACTAATCAAAATAACTCAGAATCCACAGCTCGTGGTAAAGAATAGAGCCATTAGACCAATCAAGGAGCCTACTGTTAGACTGATAAATATAAAAACCTGAAAAACCCCAAGAGGAAGAAATTAACAATAGAAGTAAAAACTAAACAAATTAGTCACTCTGTTCCTCCTACCCCCTCCACCGACAAAGCAAAACGGCAATCCTCACCTCAATGGTGCTGACTAGACCCCGACAAGAACCAACATGTTTCTAGCACTGATAATGGCTAACAAGTGTAATAAAAGCTGTAAATAAAAATGATACAAATGGGTTTAAACATGGAAAAAAAGCAACAGGTCAAAAGGAAGTCCACTCTCAGTTCATCAGTCCTGAATGCTAATCAGTCCAACGGATCTCGGTGAAATGATTGGAGCAGGTCCCATATCTCCTACAGAGTTTGCTCTTTTCTGTGCTTTTTCCCCTCTGGGAAAATCTTTGACCATGTATCGTTCTGTAGAGCCTGCTTATTCCATTGTTCCAGGCAGTCCATGGATTCTTCAGCAGGGTGCAAGTTGCGACTACGGAGCGCTGTGATGGCTAACTCAGGATCATCATATGTCTTAGTGCCATTGGGAAAGAACATTTTAAGCTTTGCTGGGTAAGGGGTCATAAAATGCAGATTACTGGCCTGAAGAAGAGAAAAAAGAGGGGTGAAAGCTCTCTGTCTCTTCTGTAAAGCAGCAGAGTAATCGTTGGCAAAAGATAGCCGATTCCCATTGTAGGTGATAGTTCCTCTGCACCAAGCTTTATGTAACACTACTTCCATTATAACAAAATTATAGAAGCGCATAACTGTGGAGTGTGGATGTGCTGTGGATGCTGCCGACTTAGCTGATAGTGACCTGTGCACTCGCTTAATGGGTAAAGGGCCGAGGTTGCCAAGATCCAAGACAGGGCAAAAAGTCCTGAAGAAAATCCACCATTGGTCCATTGCCCTCTGTGCTTTCTGGAAGACCATGCAACCACAAATTATTCCTTCTAGAATGATGTTCGAGGTCTTCACATTTTTCATGGAGCTGTTGAGTATCTTGCTGCAGTTTGGCAAGGAGACGCTCAAGATGATCCACCCTCTGATCCGAGTCAGATGCATGGTGCTCCACTGCTGTAACGTTCCCTTCCAGTGACTAGACTGTCAAGTTTAAATCTGGGTAGTGAGAGTGAATTTTGGCTTGAAAATCTCTAATTTCCTGTAGAAAGGCCGCAAGTGAAGGTTGCTGTGTATCATCGAGGAGAGTTGCCACCATCGAAGATTCTGAAGCAGGAACCAATGACACAGATAAAGATGTGGAGGGTTCAGGAGGTGAGCAACCAGAAGGTGTCTGATTTTTATTCTTGTCCATGAAGTAAGAAATCCTCCTGGTAATTCAATAGTAGTAAAACAGTAGAAAATCTTAATAGCATGAGGATTTAAAACAAGCTGGGGTCAGAGTGGTTCTCTTAGCCCTTCATTTCTCTTGCTGACATCACCTGAAGCCTCAAATGTTGACTTTTTAAATACCTGAACAGGATCATGTGCACCCACAGACACAAGGGAGATGGCTGGACTAAGATGAGGAGTTCTGGCACAGATGCAGTAAAACCCATCTAAAGACTGAGGCACCCTTGACATGCCCTTGCTGCTCAAGATCATGCATGGGGATGGGGTATTCCATATGGACAGTGGGCTACCCATAAAAGTACCCCAATTCCACAGGCCTGACACAAATGGGAAATAAAACCAGGTGTGCTTGAATTTCGGGAAGGGGAGTTGCAAGAAGAGCCCTTGTAAGTTTCAACTCAAATGCTCTGCCTGCAGCTGGATACACCCCTTCAGCCAGTGCAATCTGGCAAGAACTCACAGGGAGAACACTAGTCCTTTCAGAAGAAGCAGGGCAAGCCTTACACAGGCATGCCTGCCCACTCTGGTAAGGGTTTACAAGCGTTATGCCCTAGCTCAAGCAATACTCAGACCATGAGGATAGCCACCTTGCTCGAGGAAGGATTCATTGTGGGTTTTAGGATCAGGTACAAGGACCCTAGTGTAGCTAAGAAGCTGAGAACCCTAAATACAATAGGGAGACTCCACAGATGGTCTAGGATAAGCAGCACAAAAAGCTGTGTTTAGGGAGGATTTGTGGTCCTTATTCCTCTCCGCCATTTCCTGGTCTGTGGGATTCCCCTATTGACCTGGTGCCCAAGAAGTCCCCAGGTGAGTACCGTTTGATCAACCACAAATCATACCCTGATGGCAACTTGGTGAATGACTACATTAACTACCACCACACTGCGGTTCAGTATATGCCATTTGACAAGGTGGATGAAGTGTTATTCACAAGGGGTCCAAGGGCTATACTTATGGTCAAGGCAGATATTAAGTCAGCATTCCAACTGCTACTGTTCACTCAATCATCTAAGACATGTTGGGGATAAAGTTTGAAGGGAGATGTTATGTGGATGATTGCATGCCTATGGGGTGTATCGCCATGGGCTGAAACACTATCACATCCAATTGGAGGTGGGATGGTCTAACAGTTAGCTGATTCCTGCAGAACAGCTGTGCATCTATATCATGGAGACTAAGTGGCAGG
Organism: Neoceratodus forsteri; assembly: GCA_016271365.2. Classification (NCBI taxonomy): domain Eukaryota; kingdom Metazoa; phylum Chordata; order Ceratodontiformes; family Ceratodontidae; genus Neoceratodus; species Neoceratodus forsteri. The sequence continues at coordinate 969,993,809 of CM028132.1, read as the reverse complement.
GCTTGATTTTTGGGTTGGTAGGCCAGCATTTAGCAGGGTTGTCATGGTTCAACAACATTACCCAAACTTTCAAGTTTCAAAAGATCTTTGAGGGTTGCAGCAAGGGGACCCTGAAGCAGGTTGAGCAGAACTGCCCCCTTTGCCCTGTAACACTCAAAACAGTGTGGGAGTTCCTGCTGGTGGTCTGCTCATCTCAAATGGAGATTGGGTTATTGAAGGCTGTATTTTTGTTGACTCTTTGTGGGGCATTTGGAATCTCAAAGTTGGTGAAGCCAGAGAAGCGTAAGGTCACCATGGGACTACAGGACACAGACATAGAAGTGACACCAGAGGGTGTACAGTAGAAACTCCATTATCTGACCCTCGGTTATCAAAATCTCCAGATTATCTGAACTCAGGCTATGTCATCTGCTGTGAAGCCCTCTTAATTTGCACCCAGTTTAGCAGATGATTATCATGTTTAGCTCTAAACATTTTGCATTGTAATATAACCTTTACGGATGAAACGGTACTTAATGGGCTGTTTCCTGTGCTTACCTGTTATCTCTTTGCTTGTACAGTACTGTGATTTTTGATGGCTGAAAAGAGAAGTATAAGAATAAGTGCATACACAAATGCCTGCCAAAATGACCAACTACTGTAGGTAGTAATGGAATATTTTAATGTCATAAAGAGGTACTGATGTGGCGCAACACTTTTATATCAGAAAGTCTACTAAATCTGACACATGCAAAAGTCAGAGAGAAACTGAGAGACTTTGCCACTACTATGGACACCTAAGCTGTCCCTGTACGGTAGCGGAACAGTAAGCAGTAGTTGTAGCAGATGAGCAGGGGGACCACTGGATAGGAGGGAAATTGTGAAACTTGTATGATCAAGTTATTGTGGGGGTGGAGAAGCCAGTGGACAACAGGGACAAAGCTGAACTGCAGTAGCTGCTATAATAATGTCAACAGTACAGTCCATTTTATAATTTAAAGTATATTAATTGATAAAAATAACATGTTTGCCTTACAGTACTGTACAATAATATGATAAAATAGTACTGACTATGTCTGCATGCAGCAAACCACCACACAGTGATTTCCTGTGGAACTGTGGTTATCCGCCAAACCTCTTGACAATCTGAACTGATCGAATGCCCCCCCAGTCAGTTCAAATAATCAAGGCTTTACTGTACACATTGGACTCCACAGGAGTAAGACTAACTAAGGTGACATAGATTGCTGATGCTCCTTGCAGGCTCCAGGGGGGTTAGAGTGGGGTATAATGGCCATGGGTGCTGACCATATTATCCTCCACTTGCCAGTGGGGTCATTCTTCCCATGACCTGCAGATGACTTACCAGTTTAGGCATAGTTTAAGCTTGGTGGTTGAACCTCAAGGAATTAAATACCCATCCTTAAGGACAGGGACAAAAATAAATGCCAAAGCCTGAGCCAAAGCCTGGTTAACTTATGGATGGACAGATCTTGGCCTGGGGCTGGTGGAGGTCCAACATGTTTTTCCATTATGTAACCCACACTTGTTTTAATATTGTCTTGCTGTTTTCCAGGTTCCTCTGATGGCTTCAAGGAGGTTTGGATCAGTGGGCACTCCTTTATTCACTTAGCAGTGGAGAAAGCAGGACACTGACCTGATGGTTCGTCAGGTATACCCCCCCATACAGCGACACTTCTACAGCGGCATACATCGATACAAACAACAGCAACATGTCACAGTAGAAGTCTGCCTGGGACCCGGCAACACTCCCCCCTTCCTGCACCCCCTTCCCAAACCAACTCCAACTCGGAGTTGGAATCTAAAAGTACAGAGGGTGCGGGGGGCAGAAAAAACACAGTCTGATGTGTGTGGCTCCCTGCTGACTGCAAATTGTGGTCGACATGGAGCCTAGCACTGTGATACTGGTCAAAGAATTAGTTGTTGAACTAGTATCGTAGAGCCATTGGGTCAGAGGGACATGGGTGATCAGGGTGTTGAATGACCTCAGAAGATCATGGTAAATGGAGTTCAATCTGTGGAAAGGAGGGTGACCAGCAGGGTGTCACAGGGATCAGTCCTGGGGCCAGTCCTGTATAATATCTTCATAAGTGACATTGCTGAGGGGCTGGAAGGGAAGGTGTTCCTATTTGTGGATGACACTAAGATCTGCAAAAGGGTGGGCATGCCAGGAGGGGTGGAAAAAATGAGGAGGGACCTAAGTAAACTGTAGGAATGGTCTACAGTGTGGCAGCTGAGATTCAATGCTAAAATGTTCAAAATCATGCATTTGGTGCAAGAACCCAAGGGAGGATTACATGATGGGGGGATACTGATGGTCATCAAACAGGAAATGGATTTGGGGGTAATCATATCTGATACCCTAAAGGTGGCCAAACAATGTGCCAAGGCTGTGGGGAGATACAGTGGGCTGCTGGCATGAATAGGGAGAGGTATCACCAGCAGATGAAAGGAGGTGGTGACGCCACTGTGCCACTGTACAGATCATTGGTGAGGGCACATTTGGAAAACTGTATCGAGTTCTAGAGGCTGCATCTCTGTAGGGACATAGACAGGGTGGAGGCCATTTAAAGAAGGGCAACAAAGATGGTGCAGGGCCTGCACCAACAGTCATATGAGGAGAGACTGGGAGACTTCAATATGTATATCCTGAAGGAGAGGAGAAACAGGGGAGATATGATAGAAACCTACAAAAGTAATAAATAGGGTACCAGAGGGTAGCAACCTTCAGAAAAGGAGATGTCCAGGAAAGAGGGGACATGACATGAGGTTGAAAGGGGTAGACTAAGGGGTAATGAGAGCAAATATTTCTTCAAGGAAAGGGTGTTGAAGGCATGAAATGGACTCCCAGTGGAGGTGGTGGGGGCAAACACAGTGGGGGAATTCAAACATGCATGGGACAGGCATAGGGGAACCCTAGCAATAGGAATGAGGAGGTAAAGCCTAGGATCAAGTGGGGTCTGCAGCTTTTACAGAAGGCAGGGAAAGCAGGCAGACTGGATGGGCCTAGTAGTCCTTATATGACATTAATTTCTATGTTTCTGTGCTTCTATGACCAGTATATGGGGGATGGGGGTGTAAACGTAAACAGGTACTACTATTGAGAATATTTGGGATGGTCTCAATGGAGTTCTGACCATTCTGCAGAAATCTGCTGCCAAGCGGGAGACAGAGACGGGACTTGGGGAAAGTAAATTTAACAGAACTTGATTTTGTATTGTATTGAATTGTGTGGGAGCCAAATTCAGTAGAAACACTGTTTTGTGAGGGTAGACTGTGTTGGGGGAACAAGGGGAGGAGCGATGAAGCAGACAGAGGGAGTAAGAAGGAGGGGGATAACAAAGGAGGATGCCAGTCACTATGTGACTGCAGGCAGGCCAATTGGGCCATGGAGTGCAGGGGTATAAACTAAGCCATTTTTGAAGTCCTCTCCTCAGAAAGACGCTGCCGAGTGGGAGACAGAGACGGTACTTGGGGGAAGTACATTTAACAGAACTTGATTTTGTATTGTACTGAATTGTGTGGGAGTGAAATGCAGTAGAAATACTGTTTTGTGAGGGAGACTGTGTTTGAGCAACTAGGGGAGGAGGAGGGAGGAAGTCGACAGAGGGAAGAAGAGTAAGGGGGAGAACAAAAGAGGATGCCAGGCATCACGTATCTCCAGGCAAGCCAGTCAGACCTCAGCATTTCATATTTATTACTAAGGGGGCCAAGTGACCCCAAAGTGTGAATGCCATGAAGAAGGAGTGTGTCACTTGACTAGGTGACATCTGCAGGGAGGACCACAGGCCCATGGCCAAGCTGGGCAGGGCCAGATGTAAGAAGAAGCATTAGAAAAGAAGTAGAAAGAAAAATAATTAGAGACAAAAAGAGAGGATATGGAGGCCAGAGAACAGAGGCAGGCAGATGCCCGGCGGGGGTGGAGGGTCGGGAAGACTGAAGTGGTAGACTGGGGGGGTGGGGAGGTTAGTGAGCTGGATTGGGTTTGGAACATCTGTTTTCTTGGGGACCTTGTGGAGAGTGGGGTGGGGGTGTCTGGTGTGTAGTCAGGTCAGACAAAGTAGGCAGGAAATAGGATGGCTACAAAGGGAACTGGGGAGAGGAAGAAGGTATAACATGGGGGTGGCAGGGGGCTAAGGAGATGGAGAGGGCTCATAAACAGGATACAGCAGACAGGTACAGGCCAAAAGAGGGAGGGAAAACAAAGGGGCCAGGAGCATCAACCCCTCAAGGACCAGGGGGGCACTGGGATGGGAAACTGGCACGTGGTAGGGAAAGGAAGAAGGGGAGGAGGGATAGGGAAAAGGACCAGGGGAAAGCAGAGGCCGGGAGCGGTATCAGGGGAGGGCTCAGGCAGGGTGATGGAGAGTAGGAATAGGTTCTCAGTGCTGGCTAGGGTGGGGGATTAGGAGGATGGGGGTGATAGCAAAGACCAAGGGAAGGGGAAGGGGACCATGAGAGGGGGGAGTGTACAGTGTACAAGGGGAGGGGAAGGACTGTAGGACAGAAAGTGGAAGAGGCAGGGAAGCAGAAGGGGGTTCTTGTGGTACCACAAACTAGAGGGAGCAGAGGGGCAAATGAGGTAGATGAGGGGGAAGAGGGCCGATTGGAGAAAGGGGCAGAGAAGAGAGGTAAACTCAGGGGATGGGAAGTGGATGGGCTGGGAAGGAAACAAGAAATGTTGGAGGAGGAAGAACAGAGGTGGAGGTACAAACAGGGGGAGACAGAGAGAGGAGGGGACAGGGGAATGGAGATGGGGACACTGGAGTGCAGGGGCCTGAGGTAGGGCAAACCATGGGGGTAGGACAAGTGGTAGGAAAAGGGGTTGTCATACTTAGGGATTCAATTCTGAAAGGGGTGAGATGGTGGAGTAAGGGAGTGTGGAAAAGCCATACCTGGGTGGAGTGTATACCAGGGATGATGGCGGAGATGGTGGGTCAGTTCATTCAGAAGTGTGTGGAGAAAGGAGGGGATAAACCTCATATTGTGGTGCACCTGGGTACAAGCGACCTGGAGAGGAGTACAGTGGAGGAAGTGCAGGAAAGGTTTAAGGTGGTTGGAAGAATCTGCACTCAAATGGGCAGGTCGGTGGCATTCTCAGAGGTACTCCCAGTTTCTAGGACAAGCTTCACAAGGAAACAGAGAATAGAGGAGTTTAACAGGTGGCTGGGGGGGGGGGTGCAAAACCATGGAGTACCCGGTAGTAGGAGGGTGGGTCAAGACGTGCAGTAAGAAGGAATTATATATATTTATTGATGTTTTAATTAGACATTGTACAGGTGCCTTGGTTTTTCGAAAGGTGCCTTTTTTATAAATAAAGAGTGATTTGATTTGATTTGATCTTTGCATAGGATATGCTGCACCTGAGCAAGGAGGATACTAGGACTTTGAAACAAGGCTGGAGGATTGCAATACAACTAAAATAACTTTAAAATAAGGAAGAGGACAGTGGGAGACTGCAAAAAGGAGTCACAAATCAGGGGAAAGCAGAAGACCTTCCCCCCAAGGACAGTGAGGAGGGGAGGGAGAAAAATCTATCAAGGAGAGGAAGCAGGCGAGAGGGATGGGGAGAGAAGTGCAGGGGATATGATGGATACTAGTATCCTTGAATTCAAGGAACTTAGCAAACAAGATCACAGAATTCCAGGTAGTAATGGAGGTGGGAGTGGGGGAGGGGATAGATATTGCAGCCATCACAGAAACCTAGGCCACCAAATACCATGACTGGTATGTCAGATCCCTGGGCACAAGGTGTACCACAAAGATAGGGAAGGGGGAGGAAAGGAGGTGGCTATTTATGTGAAGGATGGGATACTATGTACCAGGGAAGATGGTGAGGAGGGGAAGCCAGAAGCCGTTTGGGTACAGCTCCAAAACTCCAATAGGAAGACGATTAGGATGGGGTACATGCCACCATCACAGAATGAGGAAAATGACAGGGAGATGAGGGAGCAAATCAGGAAGGTCAGCAACAGAGGGAGTACGGTCATCGTGGGTGACTTCAACCTACCTGGGGTTGACTGGCGGTCTATGACTACCACAAATGCCAGGGAACTAGTACTGCTAGAGGCTATCCAAGACAGCTACCTAGTGCAGGGGGTGACAGAGCCCACCAGGGTGGCTAACTTACTGAATATTGTGTTAGCAAATGGGGACCAAGTCCAGGATGTAGTCATACAGGACCCACTAGCTGGAAGTGATCACTGCTTAGTGTGGTTCTTCCTCCACACAGGGAAGGAGTCAGCTAGGACCAGGACGAGTGTGGTAGACTTCAGAAAGGCATATTTTGCCAGGATGAGCCGCATGTTAGGGGGGCATCTGGCTGAAATTTTCCCAGGGATGGATGCTGAACAGAAGTGGTTTATCATAAAGATGGGTCTGGCAGAGGCCACGAACATGTGTGCCAAGACGCAAAGTAAGCAGTCCAGGTCTAACAAACCTAGCTGGCTCAGCAGGAAAGTGGCAGCAAAAGTGAGGCAGAAGAGAGCAGCCTTCAACAGGTACAAGAAATCTGGGCGAGCGGAGGACAAGAAGGTATACTCAAAAAAGACTCAGGAAGTGAGTAAAGCAGTCAGGGCAGCTAAAGCAGCAAGGGAGCTGAGATTGTCTCAGGGTAGCAGAGAGGGGGATAAAGACATATTCAAGTACATAAGGGAGAAGAGGATTTGCAGGGATGAGATTGTCATCATACTCGATAGATCCACTACAACCTGGAGTACTGATAGGATCAAAACCTTTAAAGGGCAGTAAAGGACCATTTCCTCAGGGGGAGGATTCTCAGGGGGCCTTAAACTAGTACTTCATGGTACAATGATCCAACCAAATGACTGGCTAAGTCTCGAGAGTATCGATCTCAAGACCCGGTATGAATACCAGATCCTGGGTGTGACCACGTGAGTTGGTCTCAGAGGAAATTACCTGTGAGAGGCCCAGAGGTTCCATAGACTGGAGGACATCCTGACCAAAAGATGAGAGTTCATCATCAACCCAGGAGCTGAAATTACCCAGAATTAACCATCTTAGTGATTCTAACACTAGGCCAGCCATTAAATCTTTGACTTCCTGAAAGAACAGCTCTTGTGGCCCAGGGGTCAGTACATGAGAAGGATCCGCAACCTGCACTTGGATCCTGTCGTATGGCCACACACTCAAACAACATGGTAGATCCCACTGTGAGCACAGAGAAGTTCAGGATGGAGAAAAACCAGATAGCCACTCCCCTCCCCCTGTGATCCCTCTTTGGGCAATGCACAATAGAAAACCCAGCTGGGACCGATGCCTCCATAAGTGGACCAGCATCATCACCCAGTCAGGTTTCAGTAATGCAGGCCAGGTCGACCGAGGAAATCAGTCCACTATAATGGCGGTCTTATTCGTCATTGACTTGGCATTGCAAAGCACTGCCCAAGTGGGACGAGTGGATACTGCAGGCCTACATGTGCCTTGCCTACTCAAACCAGTGGAACCCCTAGGTATGGGAACCAGGCGGGGTGGCCCATTTCTAATTCCCATTTCATCCCATGGTGCCTTCTAAATCTTATCACCTTAATACCATCTCCCTGTTAGCTCTCACCAAGTCCTTCCACCTGGCCCCCTGCCTTTGAATGATACCTGCAGCCCTGCAGCATCTATATATATGTCTGCAGGCAGGGCAGGACTCTCAAAAGGGAGGCGGTCCAATAGTTGGGCTGAGGAGTAGCTACACCTGGGGATCCAATGTCCCAAAACATCATATACTGGCTTATTAATCACCCATTATCAACAACAAAATATACCTTAAAACAATCCCTTAAAACCCCAAAAATAAAATATTTAAATTAATAGCCAACCCTACCCCAACCTCACACTCATCCTAAAATCCTACTGTAACCAAACACACCACTGTCATACAATGAAAGACAGTTCTCACTCACACCATCAACCAAATCAAACACACACACACACACACACACACACACACACACACACACAAACACAAAACAGCACATGACAAACCCACACAATTCCTAAATAAATAAAATTACAAAACTTAAGAGAATTTAGTAAAAATACAAAAAAACTTCAGAGAACACCAGCAGCTCAACTGTATACATGTCTTATAGTGCTGTTTAGTCCATAATCATAACTCTAATGAAACAAAATCTGATCAGATGCACCACGGCTGCATAATGAAGTTAGTGAGATTGTGTTGAATTGTGAAGGATTTATGGAGAAACAACACAATGCTTTTTAACTAGCAAGATTTGTTTTATATTCTTTTCTAAGAAAGGCAGACATATTATTAGGAAAAGATATGGAAGTGTCGATTTTAATGGAAGGAATGGTAAGCAATAAAGGTTTTTTGTAAGGATCATATACTCATAGCGATAAAAACATACTGGTTCAGAATCCTGGAGCCTCCACCATCAGAATCAATTAGGAATGCACATTTCATTATTCATATTGAGGCCAATCAAACCAAACATCATGACCCAGTTGGACTATACTTGCATGGCATTGCTAACCCCTGTTCTGCAGATGCAGTCCCTGTTCTCTACATTAAGATGCAACATTTTATCTATAGACTACTGATTGCTACTTTTGTGATTTACATCAGGACTATGACACTTTTCTCTATGCACAATTAGAACAAAAAAAATATTTAGGATAATACATACATTTTTCCCAGATAACGTGTGGCTGCTTCTATTTTACATAGCAACACTTATTTCAGTTTCTGTTATACACAGACTTGTACCTAGGAATTACAGAGTTTGGATCAGTCCAATTTCTGATATTAGGCTACTGCTATTTAATATATGACAATGCATACATCACCTTGGGAATATTTCTGTAGTATCTTTTGGGGGATTTTGCATAGAAAAGACAGTGACACTCATGATATCAATCACAAAATTAGTATTCCATACTCATTACACCAAGATGTTCCATCTTACTGTAGAGAATGGGGGCTGCATCTGTGAAGCAGGGGTTGACCATACCATACAAAGATACCTCAACTAATCATCATCATGGTTGCTGAGGGACTGGAATGAAAAGTATGCCTCTTTACAAAGATCTGCAACAGGGTTGATGCACAGGGGAAGGTGGAAAGGATGAAAAGGGACTTGGCAAGGTTGGAGGAATGGCCAGAAGTATGGCAGCTTGGATTCAATGCAAAGAAGTGCAAAGTAATGCACCTGGGAAATAAAAACCCAGGGGAAGAGTACACAGTGAGGGGGGATAGTGGTAACAACAACAACAATAGAATGGGACCTAGGGGTAATCATATCAGATGACCTAAAGGTTAACAAGCAATGTGAGAAGGCAGTAGGGTTGGCTAGGGGATACTGGGATGTATAGGGAGAGGCATCACCAGTAGAAAACAACAAGTTGTTATCCCTCTGTACAGAAAGTTTGTGAGACCCCATCTTGAGTACTGCATCCAGTTCTGGAGATCCCATCTCCACAAGAACATGGACAGGATGGAGGAGGGCAACTAAAATGGTGCAGGGTCTGCAACAGAAGCCATAGGAGGAAAGACTAAAGGAGCTTAATATGTATACCCTTGAGGAAAGGAGGGCGAGGGGAGACATGATAGAAACTTTAAAGTACCTCAAGGGAATCAACAAAGTCCAAGAGGGTGGCATCTTTCAGAAAAAGAGATGTGCAAGAACAAGGGGACACAATTTGAAGATAGAGGGGAGATGGCTCAGGGATAATGTGAGGGAGTATTTGTTTCACTGAGAGGGTGGTGGATGCATGGAATGGCCTTTGTGAGGAGGTTGTGGGGTCAAAAATAGTGGGAAATTCAATAATGCATGGGACAGACATAAGGCAATTCTTGTGGGGGTAGGAAGAAATAGGCTGTTGGTTAACTAGGATCTGTAGCTTATCCAGTAGGTAGGGATATGGTCAGACTAGGTGGGTCAAGCGGTCCTTATCTGCCATCAAAGTCTATGTTTATATGTTTTTGTGATTTTTGTGTTGCATCTTTTTTTTACTATGCTTCATGAAATGTGCATTCCCTATTGATTCAGATGGTGGGGTTCCAGGGTTTCACATCTTTGTGTTTCTCTCATACCACTATATGACTGGATGTGAAAAGAACTTAAAACTATGTTTGAGTTTACTTTCAGTACATTACAATTTGTTTTACAGGTCCTGTACCAATCTACTGTACTTAGTAGACTACATTAATTTTAATTTTAATTTATTTATTTTTACACTTGTCATTTTTTAATCACAGTTGGAGCTCTTAGCAGCTGTGCACAACAGTGAGATAGGCCCTAGGATGTTCATAAAATACATGCATTATAAAATAACTTCGATCATAAAAAAAAAAAAGGAATTTCTAGATACTGAACCAAGTCTGAATAATATGATATCAGCATGACCACAATTAACATTTAAACAAACCAGTAATTTACAATTTACAAGATACCCTTTTTAAATCTATATTTATAAAAGTAACATTTAATCTGAGAACAACTTGAATGCCTGACAGTCCACATTGAAGAAATGATTTTGACAGTTTGAGAGGAGACATGTGAAGGAGATAGCTTCAGCAAGAACTTTACTGGATTTATGAATGTCACAGTTTGCAGCTAAGAGGTTTAAATGAAGATGTCAGACTACACAGTTATTTATATTTTTTGCAGTTTTCAGTAGCCATAACTTGTTTAGTGAAACAATTATTTTCCAGGAATTGGGAGGAATCAGTACGTATTTTCATTGGTTTTACTGTGTATACGATGTGTTTTTTTATATGTCATTACTTGTAAGATATGTGCTTTGCATCCTTGTTTCTATGGTTAAAAGCTTCATAAAACTACACACAAAAAAAAGAAAAAGAAAACCAAGTTGCATTTAGCACCTCGTTTACAAGGGGATCTTCAGAAATCAAGTGATCATAATAAAGAAACCGAGAAGTTAGAGGTATTGAACCTTGTTATTCAAAGGGCAAAAAAATTATAGTTAAAAACTGATAAAGGTGTAAAGCTGTAAATAAGAGTGAAGTAACCACACTGGTATGCAAACTACATAAAGTAGTTCTTGAAAGGATACAGATTGGGGGTGGCTCAATTAACACTGCAAGTCCAGAAAAAAAATATACATTGTTGCCTCTTGCTGTACTGAAATGCTACAGCTGATGCAAAATACAGAGCAAGGTGGTGGGAGTGAGGTTGGAGGACTGGTGTGAATAACACCATATACCCAGCAGGAGGGACTTTACAACTCTCCGAATTTATTTGTGAAAATGAGTGATCAGGATAGGAATGTAAGCTGAGCCAATGCTGGTTAAAAAAAAATAGTTGCTTAACTTGACTTGAAATAATCACGTCTTCCTTTCTGTAACAACTTTCCATGCTCAAACAGGCTTTGGCTTTGAAGTTAACTTGCTTAACTGTGTTTGGTAGATTTTACTCCTGATTTCTGTTTATGACAGACAGTAAACATCCCTGCATGAAAAGACTTTACCATTGAAGCACCTATAAAGTGAGGAACTACACAGCGACATAAAAAATCTCTTTATAGGAACTTCAAAGGCAAAGTCTGTTCCAGGAATATTAACTGCCTGTCATGAAAAGAAGTCAGGAGTCAAATTTACAAAAAAAACAGTTAAGTAACTCACAGTTGCACTAGCAAATATGATTTATACTTTTACAAACATTTATCAAGTAAAAAGACATGCTTCAACTTATTGTAAAAACAGAGAAGCAAAACTCAGTAACCACACAGGCTCAGTACACACTGTATTTCCAACAAGACACTGGCCTGCTGTACGGGCTATTAGACATCAAGCCAAAGGGCACTCTGTAGAACAATCCAACAATACATTAAAGAAAACCCTATGATATATATCCCTGTTTTGCAAAATGTATCCCTTACAATGTTTTATTTGCAAGACAGCATCAATTTATCCTAACAAATCTGTTCTACTACCACATTCAAAACACTATCCTCTACCAACTTGCCACATATAAACTCAATTACAACACTGCTACACTTATATATAATACATACTTCTCAAGCTTTAAAGAAAAAATATACTTTAACATCAAAGGACTGTGTTTACCAAATAATGTATCCATGATTAAAATAATTTGAACTCCCTCCACCTAAAAATGTGCCCTCACATGAAACTGCATGTTTAACTGTAAAGACAATTAAAAAAATGGATTTCTAAATAAATTAATAACACCAATGCTTTCAAAGTTTTGTAACTACTAAAAAGACAAACTAACTGTCTCTCTCTCTATCTCTCTCTATATATATATTATGGTAGAGGAGCCATTTCTATGTTAAACCCCAAAACTTTGCACCTTAATAACTTTGCAACCGTTTGACAGATTTGGCTGAAATTTGGAATACACGATCAAGAACAATATGCCTTGGCATGTGCCAAGTTCGTACCAGTCAGATACACAGCTGTGGAGTTATTACATGATTTGCGCTGCTTCACGCTTTTTCTGGAATTCCTACGGTCGCTGTTTTTGGTAACTGGCCTAAAATCATCAGGGCAACGTGTGTCGGGCCCCGATCTGCCTTTCTAAGATTTGGTGAAAAAATATTAAACGGTTCAAAAGTTATTCAAAAAACAATTTCCCATTATAAGTCAATATATATATATATATATATATATATATATTATGGTAGAGGAGCCATTTCTATGTTAAACCCCAAAACTTTGCACCTTAATAACTTTGCAACCGTTTCACGGATTCGGCTGAAATTTGGAATACTTAATCAAGACCCATAGGCCATGGGATCTGCCAAGTTTTGTACCAGTTGGATACACAGCTGTGGAGTTATTAAGCATGATCTGTGCACACGTTTACGCTTTTTCTGGAATTCTACGGTCGTGCCTACAGGAAGCATGGTTTGCGCGACCGGCCCAAAATCTTCAGGGAATGTGCAGCTGTGGCCCCTGATGTGTCTTTTGAAGATTTCATGAAAAAATATTAAACTGTTCAAAAGTTATGGCAGTCCGAACTTCTGTTTTTTTCCCCTTTGGATAACATTACGGTGTTCGCCGCACCTTTGAGGGCCTGTATCTCGAAAACGGTGCGAGATACGGAGTTTTTGTCAAAAAATTTTAGCCCCCTCATAGGGGCTATGTATATAACTAGCTAGGAAAGTGATAATACATATGACTTTTAATTTTTTTTTCTATGTCGTACGGTTACTGAGATATAAGCAATTTACTATTACAACTACTGATTTTTGTGTTCCGAGAGTCATTATTTTGCATACATTCTTTCTACTCACTGTCTTTCTCTATACAGCTTTTGGGGAAAAACAGCCTGTGCACTTACATTACTCTTACCATTACCATTTCTGCTTGTGGTTCCATACGTTTCACTTGCCGTTCCGTTTACACCACCATGTGCATTACCCTTTGCGTTTTCATTCTATGGTTTGCTTTCTGTTCTTTTTAACATTTCTGTCTAAGTACTGTTCCTCTCTCTGTTTCACTTTGTGTCATCATGTGCATTACGATTTGCGTTATGGCACAATGTTACAATGCGACAAGACATCACCCCCGTGCTCCCGCCGCTGCATTACATTCACTATTTCTCATTATCATTCTCAAAAAGAAGACAAATTAGAGACAAAAACTCCATTTAATGCATCAGTTAGGGTTGTTCCACAGTGACAAAAGTGAGGAAATTCGATGTTGAGTTGAAACCTCTTTGCACCCTCAGCCCACCCCCAACTGGAATCAGGGTGTGCATTGGGGTCATCAGTCCTAACTGTCACCCCATTCTCCTATTCCTCAGCTTCTTTCCACATGTGATGGGGTGACACTTAGGGCGATATTTAACGCGCAATTGCTTAGATTGAAATAGTGGAAGTTCAAAGGATACAACTATTATCTATATATATATATATATATATATATATATATATATATATATATATATATAGAGCAAAAACCCATTTAATGCATTAGTTAGGGTTGTTCCACAGACAAAGTGAGGAAATTCCGCTGTTAGGGTTGAAAACCCTAACTCGATCCACCCCCAGCACCACACACACACAGACACACACACACATTCAAGTATGGGGAAGGACCAGTCAATACAACCAATGACAGACATCCAGCAGCAGGTGACAGAAATAACAAACAATTGTCTAAATGTACTACGAGACATCCCCACCCACCTGACCAGGTACTGCATGCTCAGTGGAGATCAACAGCAAAACTGAGGCCATGTACACCAAATGTACACATCCCTGATTGCAGCTGCACACAGCATTACCACCTTAGTAGTTGCATGGCCTTACCTACTGATGCCCACACCAGACCACACCACTTGTGAGGCCACCTGAGCAACAGAGTTCAGCAAAACCAAGGAGTTGTACAGGAATAATATCTCTGATTATAACAAGGGTTTGAGAATGCAGCATTCTAATTGACGTAAACATTGTAACAGCCTTATGTTTAGTTTTTATTAACATACATGTAGAGCCTAACCATATGATGAACATGGTTTAATGTTGTTTAAAAACAGTTTTATTATGCTAGCAATAAGCCACTCCCAGGTATTATGTTAATGGTCAGTTTATCACTGTCTAGCGACATGTGGCACTCGGCTATGCCTCATTCAACATTAAACCCCACAGGGTGATTAACAGACCATTTAACATAACTGCTGGTCATGCCTTATTGCTTAATTGTCTTTATGAGTAGATACTCTCCCTCTGCTAGGCACTGCAGCAGCTTTGCAACACACTGTCCCATCCAGTTACACCATACATTGTCTAGTTACTGGAGAATGGCTGTGAATATGAACTCATGAAGATGAACAGTGTAACTTGATCATTACAGTCATCGAAACCCTAGTGTGATTATAACAGACTGAGTCAGTGATAGAGGATAACCCCTGCTGTCCTAGTACACTTACCCCATTGTGAGTTAAATCAGTACTAAAAGATATTCTGTTTATATCTACACCATACCTACTTGATTCCTGTTGTAGCACAATTAACATAGTTATCACTTTGATAGCATCAGTGACAGAAGTGTGGCAAACCCAAACAGTAGGCATACAGCCTGAGTATGAAACAACTGTTAAAAAATCACACTGTGTCCATAAGTGGCATAGATCACTCATTGCAACAATTGTAAATGTATTACTATTTGAATAAGTTAGTCATCACAGATGCAATGAGATTGTCTTTATCAGGTACAACATACTCAGTAAGTGCCTACAGGAAAATCTATCCTATATACATCTCCGATACAGGTACATTATTGTTGGCTCAGTAGTGCTATGATATTTAGAAGTTGCTTGGCCTGATCCATGCAATTACAATGTTTCTTACAAAGAATACTTACTGCATCTTTAGTATTGAAACACACTGAAGGTCTATGTATGTACATCAGCAGTACACCTTCATCAGTAAGAATGCATGTGATACTGGCAGTACCAATTTCACAGCATTGAACAGGCAATGCTTTTCCATACGTTTACATCAGCCTCTATGTTGAGTAAACCATTGCCGTAAATATACTACTATGTAAATCACCTACTAAATGTATCACTACTTTTATCTTGAGCATGCTAGTGTCTTGTAGTTAATTTATGTGCTTCTCTTAATTAATGTATACTCACTAGTGTTAAAACCTTTCTACAACTGTCATCATGCACCTTCAGCATTTATATTGAATAACGGCACAGTATCAGTTGTAGTGTGGTGTGGGGCATCGGTAGGTAAGGCCATGCAACTACTAAGTGTTGTACGTTGTCTGCAGCTGCAATCAGGGATGTGTACATTTGGTGTACATGGCCTCAGTTTTGCTGTTGATCTCCACTGAGCATGCAGTACCTGGTCAGGTGGGTGGGGATGTCTCGTAGTACATTTAGACAATTGTTTGTTATTTCTGTCACCTGCTGCTGGATGTCTGTCATTGGTTGTGTTGACTTGGTCCTCCCCCATACTTGAATGTGTGTGTGTGTGTGGTGCTGGGGGGGTGAATTCGGAGTTAGGGTTTTCAACCCTAACAGCGAATTTCCTCACTTTTGTCGCTGTGGAACAACCCTAACTAATGCATTAAACGGAGTTTTTTGCCTCTAATTTCCCTTCTTTTTGAGAATGATATTGAAGAAACAGTGAATGTAACTCGCTCCCGCCACATGATGTCTTGTGGCATAGTAACAGGAGCAGCAACGCAAACAGAAATGCTAACAGTGGCACACATGGTAGCACAAGCACGAATAAGAACAGAAAGGGTAACGCACATGGTGGCGTAGATGGGAACGGTGTGCCACGTGATGTCTTGTCACATAGTAACATGGTGCCTGTAAGTGGAAATGTCAATGGGCATGGTGACGCAAAGTGAAACAGAAAGAGAAACAGTACGGTACACACAAATGGCAAAAAAGTAACAGAAACGCAAGTGCAAATGGCATAAGGATAATGCCATAGGGCCCCGCGCTCCCAGCACGTAATGCAGCAGCGGGAGCGCGGGGCCCAAAGGGCCTCGCACTCCCACCACATGAGGTCTTGTGGCATAGTAACAGGAAGAGCAACGCAAACATAAATGCTAACAGTGGCACACATGGTAACACAAGCACGAATGAGAACAGAAAGGGTAACACACACGGTGGCATAGACGGGAACGGTGTGCCACATGATGTCTTGTTACATAGTAACACGGTGCCTGTAAATGGAAATGTCAATGGGCATGGTGGCACTAAAGTGAAACAGAAAGAAACAGTACGGTACACACAAATGGCAAAAAGTAACAGAAATGCAAGCGCAAATGAAAATGCAAGGATAATGCACATAGGGCCCTTGATCCTGGCACATAATGCAGCAGCGGAATGTGAGCCCCAAGGGGCCCCACTCCGCCATATGATGTCTTGTGGCATAGTAACAGGAAGAACAATGCAAACAGAAGCGCTAATAGTGGCGCACATGGTAACTATAGCGCAAATGACAACAGAAAGGACAATGCACACAGTGGCATAGGCAGGAACAGTCTGCCCGTGATGTGTTGTCACATAGTAACATGGTGCCTGCAAACGGAAATGTCAATGGGCATGGTGACACAAAGTGAAACAGAAAGAGAAACAGTACTGTAGACACAAATGGCAAAAAATAACAGAAACGCAAGTGCAAATGAAAACGCAAAGGATAATGCACAAAGGGCCCCGCACTCCCACCACATGTTGTCTTGTGGCATAGTAACAGGAAGAGCAATGCAAACAGAAGCGTTAATAGTGGCGCACAAGGTAACGCAAGCGCGAATGAGAACAGAAAGGAGTAATCGAATACGGTGGCGTAGATGGGAGCGGTGTACCACGTGATGTCTTGTCCACATAGTAACATGGTGCCTGTAAATGGAAATGTTAATGGGCATGAGTGTACGCAAAGTGAAACAGAAAAGAGAAACAGTACAGTAGACACAAATGGCAAAAAGTAACAAGCATAGCGCAAATGAAAACGCAAAGAGGATAGCGCAGTGGTGGGCATTGGATGTGCATTAGGATCATCAGCCCTAACTCTCACCCCCATGACATGTGTAAAGCAGCAGAAGTATAGGAGAATGGGGTGAGAGTTAGGACCCGATCCCAATGCACACCCCAATGCGGTTAAATTGGGCGGGGTCAAGAGGTTTTCAACCCCTAACAGCGAATTTCTCACTTTGTCGCTGTGGAACAACCTAACTAATGCATTAAACGGAGTTTTGCCTCAATTTCCTTCTTTTTGGGAATGATAACGAGAAATAGTAGATAGCAATGCAGCGCGGGACAGCAATGCCTAAACAGAAATGCTAACAGTGGTGCACATGGTAACACAAGCGCCAATGGAACAGAAAGGGTAACGCACATGGTGGCTTAGGACGGGAACAGTCTGCCACGTGGATGAGTTGTCACATAGTAACATGGTGCCTGCAAACAGAAATGTCAATGGGCATAGTGGCGTAAGTGAAACAGAAAGATAAACAGTACTGTAGACAGAAATGGCAAAAAATTACAGAAACACAAGCGCCAAATGAAATGCAAAGGATAAGCACATGGTGGCGCAGGCGTCAGCGGTAAGTGAAATGAGATCCGGAACCGCCAGAGGAAAGAACAGCAGTAACAGTAATGTAAGCGCACAGGCTGGTTTTCCCAAAACCTGCATGAGAAGACAGTGAGTGACAAATAATGTATGCATAATAATGAGTATCGACGCAGAAAATGAGATCTTGGAATACTAAATACATTATATCTCAGGAACCGTCACGACGTAGAAAAAAAATGTAAAAGTCATATTATTTACAACTGTCCTGGCTAATTTGAATCTTAGAAATGGGCAAAGACAATTCTCTCTTCTGATTGGCTGAGACACTTATTTAGGTGGGCATGTGTCAGACAATGAGATGCCCACCAAATAAAAAAGTCCCAAGCTCAAGCGTGCTTATGCCCAGCCAAGTATCGTTGTGCCCAGCCTGCTTCATCATTGGCTGAAGCACTGGGCACAAAATGTCAAACTGCCGCCATTTTTTTTTTCAACATTTAGCTAGAGTCACGCCACCACCACCACCACCACACACACACAAACACTACTTCGACGACACAGCAGCCAGTAACTGAGAAAAAAATAATACTAGTTTTGCGAGCTTTAAACCACTCCCTCTGCTTTTCCCCCTCCTAAGAAAAACGACTGCTGCCTCCCGCTCACTCAGTTTCACCTGACGGCCACCACAAAATCAGCCCAATAAACTGACAAAATTTACAACACACTCAGATTTACACTACGGAAGCCATACTGTTCTTACGTGCCCCTTCATTCCTTCTGCAGCGAAGCAGTACGTGCTGGCGGTGGCTTAGAATGACCACTTGGGTACAGTTTTTGAGCACATTTGGAAACTGGGCGAGCTACTAAGCATCGTCGCGGGGAAGTTGACGGGCCATTTGCAGGTTGGTCCGCCCTCTGTTAAACCTCTGTCCCAAGACAACGCCAGGAAAACTACAACTCCCAGAACCCACCACTGTTTTTTAAAAAGTCGCCCATCGTCTCTTATTTTTCAAAAGATTACTAAGAGTAAACTTTGTGATACAATAATAATAATCAGCTCGTTTTAAACCTGTGCGATGCTGTTTGAGGTTTGTTGTAAGTTGTTCCTGGAAGCGGGCAGTGCCGAGCCGAGGTCCTTCTTCACCCTGGTGATGGCAGACATCGCGTGTGTCCTGAGCAGGCAGAAAGTTTCGGGACAAGTTCTTTAACGAGTTTTTTTTTAACCGTGTAATAGGTGAACATTATACTAATTTATCTTATTTATTTACGCCGTGATGCTTCTTTTGATTGTGTTTAAGTGGTAGATATTGTGTTATTTATTGGTGCTTTCTAGTCATTCTGATCCAGGTGGAGGAACTATTTTATTTCAAAACTTACATAAAACTACTATTTTATTAGCAGTTTTTTATTAAACTTATTTTTTTACAGTGCCTGCCCATTTTCTAAAGCGCAATAATACCCTCCAGGGTGGGCAGGTATCGTGCTATACCGGACCTTCCACGGGCTATAAGGCCCTCCGCCTGCGGCGTCGGGCCTCATTCGCCCTAGGCGGTCGGTAGCTGTCATCGGCACCCTGTTAAGGGGTGACTGTGCCATAGCCATTAGGGGCTAAAAATTTTTCACTAAAAGTCCGTATCTCGCAACCGCTTCCGAGATACAGGCCCTGGAAAGCGCGTAACGCCGTAATGTTATCCTATGGGGAAAAAAGAAAAGTTCGGAGCGCCATAACTGTGCCTCCCTGTAATGTTTTTTCACCAAACCACTGAAAGGCACATCTGTGGGCTGTTGGCTGTCTTCCCAACAAATTTCAGGAAAAAAGACCAAACCGTTATTTTGCAGCAGGGATCCAAAGGATTTCTGTAATGCGTTGGGTGCCGTAATGTTAT
The DNA here is from genome assembly GCA_016271365.2 of Neoceratodus forsteri. NCBI lineage: Eukaryota > Metazoa > Chordata > Ceratodontiformes > Ceratodontidae > Neoceratodus > Neoceratodus forsteri. The sequence continues at coordinate 969,973,926 of CM028132.1, read as the reverse complement.
CCTATGGGAAAAACCATCAGCTTTGGAGTGCCATAACTTTGCCGCCATGTGATATTTTTTCACCAAACTACTGAAACGCACATCTGCGGGCTGTTGGCTGTCTTCCCTCCAAATTTCAGGAAAAAAGACTAAACCATTACTTTGCAGCAGGGTGCCAAAGGATTTCTGTAATGCGTTGGGCGCCGTAATGTTATCCTATGGGAAAAACCGTCAACTTTGGAGTGCTGTAACTTTGCCGCCTTGTAATATTTTTTCAATACAACACTGAAATGCACATCTGTGAGATGTCGGCTCCGTTCCCTTCAAATTTCAACCCAAAACTCCCAACGGTTCTTTTGCAGCATAGTGCCAAAGAATCGCTGTCTCTGTCCCACAGATGGAAAATTACTGTCGTAATTTGCGAAAGCTTTCGCAAAAAAGTTCGACACTTTTGTGAGCACGAAAGTAATTTGCGAATGTACTTTTTCCAGAAATTTGAAAAACATATTTCTGGGGTGTTTTACCACAAAATAAAGACATGGCAAGCATCCTCAGGGTCCGACTAGGTGAATACAAAAAGAATTAGGTTGCTAGAGGGTCCCAAATTTAAATGCCAACCATTTTTATGATCACCAACTGAAAACAAGATGGCCGATTTGCGAAAGTAACAGGCCCATTTGCGAAAATAAAAAATGCATTTGCGAAAGTGTTGAACTTTTTGTTAACTTTTCCTATTGACTTATAATGGGAAACTGTTTTTTGAATAACTTTTGAACCGTTTAATATTTTTTCATGAAATATTCGAAAGGCACATCGGGGACCCTGGCTGCATGTTCCCTGAAGATTTGGGACCGGTCGCACAAACCGTACAACCTGTTGGCACGACCATAGAATTCCAGAAAAAGCATAAACGTGCGCACAGATCATGCTTAATAACTCCGCAACTGTAAATCCGATCACTACGAAACTTGGCATATCCCAAGGCCTGTGGTTCTTGATCATGTATTACAAATTTCAGCCAAATCTGTCATACAGTTGCAAAGTTATTAGGTGCAAAGCTTTGGGTTTAACATAGAAATGGCTCCTCAACCCTAACTATAGTGGCACTACCGTGCCACTATAATATATATAGTTATATATATATATAGATATATTATGGTAGCACGGTACTGAAATTTGGAATTCTCAATCAAGAACCATAGGCCGTGGGATCTGCCAAGTTTTGTACCAGTCAGATACACAGCTGCGGAGTTATTAAGCATGATCTGTGCGCGCTTTTACGCTTTTTCTGGAATTCTACGGTCGCGCCTACAGGTCGCACGGTTTGCACAACCAGCCCAAAATCTTCCTGGAATGTGCAGCTGTGGCCCCCGATGTGCCTTTCGAAGATTTCGTGAAAAAACATTAAACTGTTCAAAAGTTATGGCAGTCTTTTTTCCCCATAGGATAACATTACGGTGTTCGCCGCGCCTTTGAGGGCCTGTATCTCGAAAACGGTGCGAGATACGGAGTTTTTGTCGAAAAATTTTAGCCCCCTTCTGGGGATATATATATAACTAGCCAGGAAAGTGATAATACATATGACTTTTAAATTTTTTTTCTATGTCGTACGGTTACTGAGATATAAGCAATTTACTATTACAACTACTGATTTTTGTGTTCCGAGAGTCATTATTTTGCATACATTCTTTCTACTCACTGTCTTTCTCTATACAGCTTTTGGGGAAAAACAGCCTGTGTGCTTACATTACTCTTACCATTACCGTTTCTACTTGTGGTTCTGTACATGTTTCACTTGAACAGGGCTGCTTCTGCTCCCCCATGGTCGGCCGGCACCCAGCCAGCCACTGACCAAGACCAGGACACCCGCCTGCAGCTCCTGGAAGCTGCCTGCCCTTGAACAGGGCTGCTTCAGCTCCCCATGGTCAGCCGGCACCCAGACAGCCACCGACCAAGACCAGGACATCCGCTTGCAGCTCCTTGGAAGGTACGGGACAGCGCAGCCAATCGGAACACGGGTGCTTCCAGCAAACCCACTCTGATTGGCAGGACTTTTCCCCTGCTATAGACACCTGGCACTTTGTTAGATTTTTGATAGAACTAAGCACATTTCAACTGTGTATTTAGAAGTTTTTCAACTGTATTAGCTGGATTGTAATTTCTACTGTTTTAAAGTGCTTACACCTCTTCTGTCTGACTACTCTTCCTGCAGCGCCCCCCCCATCCAAGCACTCTGCCTTGGCGCAATAAGTCTAACTACCTTTTTTTTTTTTGGCTAGTTTTCCATTAGCAGGTTATACAGGCCTGCCACTAGAGGGATTCTTGGTCTTCTACATAAATCACTGTACTTATTCGTGGGCAATATGGCCTGCATTATCATTCTACTTGTTTCCCGGTGCTGCTACAAGGGGTGGTTGTAGTTGAGGTTCCCCTAATCTTCACTCAACAGGCTGACAACTTCCTTAAAACTGCCTGTGCGACAGCTCTGCAGCTGAAAACAGGAAGCCCTCAGTGTCTTCCATCCACCCTTCAGACTCAGGTCAGATAGACGCTGAGCACCCTATTATTACCTATGCTGCGCTGTCATACTGATAGATACCGATAGAATCCTCTGCAGAGAGCCAGCACGCCTGGGCACCCTTGATTGGTGCGGCACTGCCATAGGGGGATTGTGATTGGTACGCCCACTTGCCTGCTTTGCTCTGATTGGGGCAACTTCTCTATAGCCTGTTACAGTGTCCCCTTCTTAATTATGACTTCTCAGCTCTCTCTCTGACCTGAAATTTTCTTCCACCCCCACCACTCCCATCTCCCAGGCCTCCTTTAAATACACTCATGATCCACCTCCTATATCATATTACTGCTTCATTGGCCTAGTTTTGACTGCTGCCAACTAATGATTGGTATCTGAGTGTGGCCAATAAGATTGCCCTGTGTGAATATCTCTTGAGCCCTGCCACTAACTAAGCTGCTCCTGCTCTCCTTGTTCCCCTTTCTGCTGTATTTTCTCATCTAGGTTTTAAGTGAGTACCTAGGTGGGCAAATTACTTGCCTAGAAAATATTGCACTAATACAAATCATGAGACCACTCAATCTGGGACCATGGATCTCCTTATTGTGTTTTTATTGCTCCTACGGTGCAGAGTTCTCAGCAATACAGTGCAATTTGAAGTACCTCAATGCAATTCAGTTCTCCAATGTACCTTATCAATACCTAATTTTATAATGGTCTACCGTGCAGGCACTATGTCATTCTCCTCTCCCCTTTTAGCCTATCCCCCCAGTTAGCCTACACCCCCTTGCTACTGTCCTCACCTATGTCTATTCAAGCACTTACATTGATCACGATCAACTGTCATTACAGTGATGCTGCCTCTTGCGCAGCACGATATGGGTTGCCGTGAAGAAATAAAAAAGCAGTCTCCATTCTTATAAGCTCCTTAAAGAAAGTTATACTTCTGCTTCTCTGCTTAGGAAATGTGGAGCTCAACCCTGGCCCCCCCCCTTACAACTTAACTCACCTATCGATTTTGCTGAGGCCACAGGTCTCAAAATGATGATGGTCAACATTTTAAGCCTGCCTGAAAAACTTGTACAGCTGCAAGCCTGGGCTGCACACATTAACCCTGACCTTATCATAATTACTGAGTCGTGGTTAAAAAAGATGAACACTGATCAACAAATATCACTGCAGGGCTACAATTTATTTAGAGCAGATAGAGAGTCTAGAGGCGGGGGTGTGGTTATCTATGCCAAATCTAAGTACTTGGTCACCAATATTAGTTGCAAATCTTCAGCTAAGGAATTTGAGTTAGTTTCGCTGAGCCTTCATCTCCCCTCCTCGGAATGTATCACTATCCTAGGTGGCTATAGACCCCTGTCTGGTGGTGATGAAGTCCTTAATCTTTTGAAATCCATGTTCGTAGATGCAAAAACTGAAACAATATTTCTAGGAGATCTAAATATGGACTGGCTGTCACCTAAATCACACAGCCTCAAATCCCTTTGTGACAAGCTAGGTCTTGGGCAATTAGTCAGTGAACCCACTAGGAATAACACTCTAAATACTGCCAACAGTTCCATTCTAGATGTGGTACTAACCACCCATCCACACAAAATAGCTCATTCGGTGGTGTTTCACAACGACATGAGCGATCATGGAATTGTTGCTTGCATAAGATCTCAAATTAAGGCCCGGCTGCAACCCATCTTTATAACAAAAAGATCCTTTCACAAATTCAGTGCAGTGAGCTTCCTATCTGACCTGAGCATGGTCAGATGGCAAGACCTCTACCTAGCCAAAGATGTCAACAAGGCAGCTTACATCCTTAATGACAAACTCACTACAATAATAAATAAGCATGCCCCTTTCATCAAAGTAAGGGTACGGAACAATTCTAACCCCTGGTTCACCTCGGATCTCAAGGCAGCCCTTATAGCTCGAGATAAGCTCTGGGCTAAAGCTAGACATTCCGAAGAATCTTCGGATTGGCAGGCCTTTAGAACAGCCAGGAATAACTGTGTGAAAAAACTTTGCTCTGCTAAAGCTAACTATTATATTTCTACTCTCGAACAAGGTAAAGGTAACCCTCATAAAATATGGAAGACTATCAAAGCTATAGAAGGACAGCCCATGGCCCCCTCTGTCCCAACAAAGATAGTTGCAAGTGGCAAGATTGTGGAAAACAAGTCCCTAATCCTGGAGGAACTTAACTCCCACTTTGCCACAGCTGGATTAGCTTTTGACTTGTCACCTTATGCTGGTGCTGCGGTGAGCCAGCATACCCCTCCCCCTACATCTAGTCCTGCACCCAGCCCCTTCCAACTGCATGAGATAACTTATAAAGAAGTAGAAGATTCTCTTCTTAACTTAGACACCAAAAAAAGCACAGGGGACGATGGCTTGGAACCCTTTTTCCTAAGGTCAGGCTATGCCCATCTCACTGCCCCAATTCTCCACATCTTCAATCTTTCCATTACATCTGCTACTGTGCCGTCCTGCTGGAAATCAGCAGATATCCTCCCTCTATTTAAATCTGGTGACCCATGCGATGTAAACAACTATAGGCCTATCTCCATATTGCCTATCCTTTCTAAAGTTCTCGAAAAACTGATCCATATTCAGTTAAAATCTCACTTGGAAACCTTCTCTCTCATTAACCCAGCTCAATCCAGCTTCCTGGCTAATCATAGCACAATCACTGCACTAGCAAAAGTAACCAATGATTGGATCTCTGCTATAGATGCTAAGAAGGTAACTGGCACAGTCTTTTTGGACCTTAGCAAAGCTTTTGATACTGTTGATCACAAACTATTAGTCAATTGCCTTGCAAAGTTGGGTGCCACATACCATACCACCCAGGGGTTCTCTAGCTACCTAACTGGAAGATTCCAAAAAGTAAAGGCGGAAGGCTTTTTTTCTGCTGCCTTGCCAGTTGCAAGAGGAGTCCTCCAAGGATCCATCTTAGGCCCTATCTTGTTTTCTTTATACAATAATGACTTAGATGCTAACATATCTACGCCCAATCTGCACTTTTTTGCAGATGATACTGTGTTGTATACTTCTGGCTCATCATTATCTAAAGTCAAGGGAGTGCTTCAAGCGGACTTCGCACAACTTGAGCATAATCTAATAAAGGCAAAGCTTCTGCTCAATGCTAAGAAGACTAAAGCGATTATATTCTCCTGCAGTGCTGTCACAGGCCCCCCCAATACCCTTGCCCAAGACTTCATTGTTACCACGCTAAACGAGCCTCTGGAAGTTGTAACCAAATTTAAATATCTGGGTATCTGGATTGACAATAAATTATCTTTCAATGACCACGTCGAAGATGTCTCTAGAAGGTTAAAGGCAAGGTTACATTTCTTCTACAGAAATAGGCCCCTTTTCCCCCTTGAAACTCGAAACAAGCTTGCACAGGCCACTTTTCTCCCCCTACTCGACTATGGAGATGTAATCTATTCCTCCACTACTCTTGCAAATCTAAGTAAACTGGACATCCTTTATCAACGTGCATTACGGTTCATTACCAACTCCCCTTACCGTTCGCACCACTGTGTCTTATATGCAGCTGTTGGTTGGACATCTCTTACTACTAGACGCCTGCTCCATGCTGGGCTATGGACTCTTAAACTGCTCCTGCAGAAATTGCCAAGCTATCTCTCTTCCCTTATTAGTATCTCAAATAGTGCATACTCATTAAGAAAATCTGACTTTATTATGCTTCACATACCAAGGACGCGGACTTCCTTTAGTAAACGTGCTATTGCATATGCCCTTCCCTCCATTTGGAACCAATTACATACCGTACTGAAACTAACTAGCACAGTTTCAATAAACTTCTACAAATCGCTAAGTTCAGCCAAAATAAAAGACACCTGTAACTGTCATTAAGTCTCTTCCTTCCCCATGTGTGCCATATTTATCCACTGGTAAAGTATAATTGATTTGTCATATTAACTGCTTTCCCTTCCTCTTCTACTCCTGTCTTTATCTATGCTTACGCTCCACTGCTACTCTATCAAATCACTCCTCCCCCCCACATCAGTTGTAGTCTGTTGTTTGTTCTAGCTGCCAAAATATATGTATTGCACACACCAGTCATCATGTTTCATTTATCAGTATGCAACCTGTAAGTTGCTTCCCTGTCTCATATCAATGTTTACCACCTGCGGTCACCCTATGTGGTACCCTTGTATGTATATTCAGCCTGTATCATGTAACGTGCATTTCATGTATATACTGTTATTACCTATCTACAGTATGTTTGTACTTTAAGTGTTTATGTCACAGGACCTCCTTGTGAATGAGCTTGCTCAATGGAGTTTTTCTGCAATAAACTTGAAACTTGAAACTTGAGACTGAACTTACCATTCATGTTTACGCCACCATGTGCGTTACCCTTTGTGTTTTCATTTGCGGTTGCGTTTCCGTTGTTTTTAATATTTCTGTCTACAGCACTGTTCCTCTTTCTGTTTCACTTTGCGTCATCATGCACATTACGATTTGCGTTTGTGGGCACAATGTTACAATGCGACAAGACATCACCCCCCGTGCTCCCGCCACTGCATTACATTCAACATTTCTCAGTATCATTCTCAAAAAGAAGACAAATTAGAGGCAAAAAACTCTGTTTAATGCATCAGTTAGGGCTGTTCCACAGCGACAAAAGCGAGGAAATTCGATGTTAGGGTTGAAACCCCCTTTGCACCCCTCCAGCCCACCCCCAACTGGAATCAGGGTGTTCATTGGGGTGATCGGTCCTAACTGTCACCCCATTCTGCTATTCCTCAGCTTCTTTCCACATGTGATGGCGTGACACTTAGGGCCGATGACCCCAATGCGCACCCCGATTCCAGTTGGGGGGGTGGGCTGGAGGGGTGCAAAGGGGGGTTTCAACCCTAACATCAAATATATATATTATGGTAGAGGACCCATTTCTATGTTAAACCCCAAAACTTTGCACCTTAATAACTTTGCAACTGTTTGATGGATTTGGCTGAAATTTGGAATACATGATCAAGAACCATAGGCCTTGGGATCTGCCAGGTTTCGTACTGGTTGAATACATAGCTGCAGAGTTATTAAGCATGATCTGCGCACACATTTACGTTTTTTCTGGAATTCTACAGTCGCGCCTACAGGTCATACTGTTTGCACAACTGGCCCGAAATCTTCAGGGAACGTGCGGCCAGGGTCCCCGATGTGCCTTTAGAAGATTTTGTGAAAAAATATTAAACAGTTCAAAAGTTATTCAAAAAACAATTTCCCATTACAAGTCAATGGGAAAAGTTGACAAAAAGTTCGACAGTGTCTCAAATGCACTTTTTACTGTCGCAAATGGCCCTGTTACTGTCGCAAATCTGCCATCTTATTTTCAGTTAGTGATCAGAAAAATGCTTGGCATTTAAAATTGAGACCCTCTAGCAACCTAATTCTTTTTGTATTCACCTAGTCAGGCCCTGAAGATGCTAGCCATGTCTTTATTTTGGGAAAATACCCCAGAAATATGTTTTTCAGATTTCTGGAAAAAGTACTTTCCATAAGTGATGTCGGACTCACGAAAGTGTCATAAAATTTTTGCAGCTTTATAAGTGCGACAACTTCTGCGACACTATGCCCAAAATAACAGTAATTCTTTGGTACTCCGCTGCAAAAGAACGGCTGGGAGTTTTGGGCTGAAATTTGGAGGGATCGCAGATGACATCTAACAGATGTGCATTTCAGTGTTGTATTGAAAAAATATTACATGGCGGCAAAGTTACGGCACTCCAAAGTTGACAGTTTTTCCCATAGGATAACATTACGGTGCCCGACGCATTACAGGAATCGTTTGGCACCCTGGTGCAAAATAATGGTTTAGTCTTTTTTCCTGAAATTTGGAGGGAAGACAGCCAACAGCCCACAGATGTGCTTTTCAGTGGTTTGGTGAAAAAATATTACAGGGAGGCAAAGTTATGGCACTCCGAACTTCTCTTTTTTTCCCATAGGATAACATTACGGCGTTCGCCGCGCCTTTCAGGGCCCGTATCTCGGAAACGGTGCGAGATACGGACTTTTCATCAGAAAAGTGCTTAGCTCCCAACGGGGGCTAAGTACAAAATTAGCCAGGACAGTTGTAAATTATACAGCTTTTACATTTTTTTTCTACGTCGTACGGTTCCTGAGATTTAACCTATTTAGTATTCCAAGTTCTCTTTTTCTGCTCCGATACTCATTATTATGCATACATTATTTGTACTCACTGTCTTTCTCTATGCAGGTTTTGGGGAAAACCAGCCTGTGCGCTTACATTACTGTTACTGTTGCCCTTTCCTCTTGCGATTCTGTACCCGTTTCACTTACCGTTGACGTCTGCGCCACCATGTGCGTTATCCTTTGCGTTTTCATTTGCGCTTGTGTTTCTGTTATTTTTTGCCATTTGTGTCTACAGTGCTGTTTCTCTTTCTGTTTCACTTTGCATCACCATGCGCACTGACATTTCCGTTTTCAAGCACCATGTTACTATGTGACAACACATCACGTGGCAGACCATTCCCGTCTACGCCACCATGTGTGTTACCCTTTCTGTTCTCAATCGCTTGCATTACCATGTGCGCCACTGTTAGCTCTTCTGTTTGCATTGCTGTTCCTGTTACTTTGCCACAAGACATCATGTGGCAGCAGCGCTAGGCCTGGAGGGCCCAGCGCTCCCGACGCTGCATTACATTCACTATTTCTCGTTATCATTCTCAAAAAGAAGGGAAATTAGAGGAAAAAAACTCCATTTAATGCATTAGTTAGGGTTGTTCCACATGCGACAAAGTGAGAATACCCGCTGTTAGGGTTGAAAACCCTAACTCCTAATTCACCCCCAGCACCACACACACACACACATATGCAAGTATGGGGAGGACCAAGTCAACACAACCAATGACAGACATCCAGCAGCAGGTGACAGAAATAACAAACAATTGTCTAAATGTACTACGAGACATCCCCACCCACCTGACCAGGTACTGCATGCTCAGTGGAGATCAACAGCAAAACTGAGGCCATGTACACCAAACGTACACATCCCTGATTGCAGCTGCACACAATGTACCACACTTAGTAGTTGCATGGCCTTACCTAACGATGCCCCACACCACACCACAACTGGTACTGTGCCGTTAGTCAATACAAATGTTAAAGGTGCATGATCACAGTTGTAGAAAGGTTTCAACTCTAGTGAGTATACATTAATTAAGAGAAGTACATAAATTAATTACAAGACACTAGCATGCTCAAGATAAAAGTAGTGTTATATTTAGTATGTGATTTTCATAGTAGTACATTTACTACAACTGTTTACTGAAGATAGAGAAGCTGATGTAAACGTATGGAAAAGCATTGCCTGTTCAATGCTGTGAAATTCGTACTGCCAGTATCAGATGCATTCTTACTGAAAAAAAAGTGTACTGCTGATGTACATAAATAGACCTTCAGTGTGTTTCAATACTAAAGATGCAGTAAGTATTCTTTGTAAGAAACAGTGTAATTGCATGGATCAGGCCAAGCAACTTCTAAATATCATAGGACTACTGAGCCAAAAATGACGTACCTGTATCGGATATGTCTATAGGATAGATTTTCCTGTAGGCACTTACTCAGTATGTTGTACCTGATAAAGACAATCTCATTGCATCTGTGATGACTAACTTATTCAAATAGTGATACATTTACTATTGTTGCAATGAGTGATCTATGCTACTTATGGACACAGCGTAATTTTTTTTAACAGTTGTTTCATACTCAGGCTGTATACGTAGTGTTTGGGTTTGCCACACTTCTGTCACTGATGCTATCAAAGTGATAACTATGTCAATTGTGGTACAACAGCAATCAAGTAGGTATAGTGTAGTGTAGATATAAACAGAATGTCTTTCAGTATTGATTTAACTCACAATGGGATAAGTGTACTAGGACGGCAAGGGTTATTCTCTATCACTGACTCTTTCAGTTATAATCACACTAAGGTTTCGATGACTGTAATGATCAAGTTACACTGTTCATCTTCATGAGTTCATATTCACAGCCATTCTCCAGTAAGTAGACAGAGTATGATGTAACTGGATGTGACACGGTGTTGCAAAACTCCTGCAGTGCCTAGCAGAGGGAGAGTATCTAGTCATAAAGACAATTAAGCAATAAGGCATGACCAACGGTTATGTTAAATGGTCTGTTAATCACCCTGTAGGGGTTTAATGTTGAATGAGGCATAGCTGAGTGCCACATGTTGCTAGACAGTGATAAACTGACCATTAACATAATACCTGGGAGTGGCTTTTTGCTATCATAATAAAATTGTTTTTTTAAACAACATTAAAGCATGTTCATCATATGGTTAGGCTCTACACGTATGTTAATAAAAACTAAACATAAGGCTGTTACAATGTTTACAGTCAATTAGAAAGCTGCATTTCTCAAACTCTTGTTATAATCAGAGATATTATACCTGTACAACTCCTTGGTTTTGCTCAACTCTATTACTCAGGTGGCCCATCACATGTGGTGTCGTCTGGTGTGGGGCATCGGTAGGGAAGGCCATGCAGCTACTAAGTGTGGTACGTCGTGTGCAGCTGCAATCAGGGATGTGTACGTTTGGTGTACATGGCCTCAGTTTTGCTGTTGATCTCCACTGAGCATGCAGTACCTGGTCAGGTGGGTGGGGATGTCTTGTAGTACATTTAGACAATTGTTTGTTATTTCTGTCACCTGCTGCTGGATGTCTGTCATCGGTTTTGTTGACTTGGTCCTCCCCCATACTTGCATGTGTGTGTGTGTGGTGCTGGGGGGGGGGTGAATTCAGAGTTAGGGTTTTCAACCCTAACAGCGAATTTCCTCACTTTTGTCGCTGTGGAACAACCCTAACTAATGCATTAAACTGAGTTTTTTGCCTCTATATATATATATATATATATATATATATAAGTAAACAAATATTGTTAATCCCAAAAGCTGAACTATATGTTTTTAGTGGCTCTTTCAACTTGAATCAGAATGCTGTGTCTATTGTTCTCCTTGGGAGCTGTAGTCTCAGGCAGTCCTTAATTACTCTTTCCTTCTGAGTCCCCAGGTGGCTCTGATAATCATTTGTTCCAAGGGTTTTTAAGTCAATTTGAAGGCATTAAGTAACTTCTGTTCTTCTAGTCCTTAATAAAATGCAGGGGCTCCACAACTTGATCACTCCACAGACTTGTTCTGTTGCTTGCTCCAGGTCCCAAAGTAGTGTGTCTTATTCCAACATGATAGATCCACCTCAGTATCCTCCCATATGAATAAAAAAAAGGTAGAGGTGGATCTTTAGGAGCTTCTCCGGTGGAGGTGGGGGTGGATCTCACTCCCCCAAAAAATGAATGCTGCCTCCCACTATTCAGGGTCAAGTTCTTGTACCGCCCATTTAAGAAAGAAAAAAGTACCCTGCAACCATTGACTAACATGAAAGCATATTTATTTGCGGGTGGAAAACATTTATTGGAGTAAGGTAAGGTGGAGGAGACTATTTACACCTTCAGTCAGTTCCATGGACAGAAAACATGATATCACTCATTTTGTATATGTAAAATGTCTGCAGGCTCCACCTACTACAGCTGTAAAAAGGATTTGAAAAGTCCAAAAGTTAAAGCCACAGCATGTGTATGTCCAGTCTCTGCTCCCAGCAGGGAAACCAGGACATTTGCATCAGATGATTTGTGCTGTACTCTCACTACTGCTAACAGTCAGCATGTTTTCAGGTTAAAAATTAGACGCCACGGTTGTGTTAAGATAACATTTGCTGTGTATTAGGCTCTGAATCCAAGGGTTCTCTTATTACCCTCAGAAGTTCTTAGTGTTCCATTCAAGCTTACTTACAATTTAATGTAAAAATGGGTCCAAGGAAACCAGATGGTCCTCCGACAGCAGTAAAAGGTTATGCAGAGAAAACAGACTGCATTTAGTACCACAGCAATGGATGCAGTTGCAAACATGGCACTGAACAACAAGGAAATTACCGAACTCCTGCCAACAACAGCAGCAGCCACAACAACCACTAGAATGTGCTAAAAGAGAGATGCCAAATGCAAAGCATGTCCACAGGACTCTGTCAACTGCTCTGATTTCACTGTCTTCTGCTCCATATCCACGTCACTGTAGGGAAAGGCTTTGGGAAGAGGACCCAGGTACTGGCATAAATTGGTTCCAGAACACTCAAGTTTGACCTTGGCTGGGTCTAACCCTAGTCCACTGTCAGTGCTCAGCTCAGATAGCACTTCCTGGGAAAAACCAAAATTGAAAACAAGTGGAAAAACACACTACAGGAACTAAAAAGAACTTACAGGGACCAAGCTAAAAAACAATAAAACTACCTGCTACCACTTACTCACTTAGCATCCCTAACTACAATACAGTACCTCACACCTAACTACAAAACTGCCTAAAATGCAGAAGTCACTCAGATTATTAATAATTTGCAACTAAGCAGGTTAAAGCTTGCACAGATTTTATCCAAGTAGCTGGGTTCTCCTTGAAGAAAGTAAAGTGAATATATAAACAGAGGGGTCAAGGGCTAAAAATTTCAGAAGCTCAGCAGAGCATTCCCACATAGTTGACCAGCCTAGTGGTCATCTTGCTTCCTCCCTTCAAGTGCAGGAGCTACCTTGTGTAGCCTGCAGCTAGTGCAGAATGCTGCAACCAGAATGTTAGCGAGTCTTCCTAGGTCCTGACATATAACACCGGTCTTACATGATCTTAAATGGCTGCTGGTGAGGTGGCGGATTGCCTTCAAGGTCAAATTGTTGATCTATAAAGTCCTGCACAGTCTGAGGCCTAGCTACCTGTTTGACCTACTGTCTCCTTACCAACCCCTCCATCTTTTCCGTTCCTCTGAGGAGCGACTCCTAGCAGTTCCCAGGGTTCAGCTGAAATCATCTGAGGAGTAGGCTTTTTCAGTATTATAGATCAAGGGAGCAGTCCCAACCAATCAGAGTACTCCTTTCCCCTGTGTGTGAGGCACTCTTATTCTGTGAAGAGCATCTCAAGCGTAGATGCCCTGGAAATGGGCACATTCTGGGAAGATTTTTTTTAAATATATTATTGATTGCTTTCGATCAATAATATATTAATATGTCCCCCATCGCCACTCATTGCTGAAAACAAGTGGTTTCATTTGCCTTCAACGAGCCAGAACAGCTCAGCTTTGCTTCTCTTTTCTGGCTCAGCTGAAGGCATGTGAAACCACTCGTTTTCAGCAATGAGTGGCTCCAGGGGGCATATTAACACATAGCTGGCCTGACCCTGTGGAACTCGCTTCTAAGGTCTTTCAGAGAGGCCCCCTCATTGGAAGCCTTTAAGAAGGGCCTGAAGTTCCATCTATCTTAGGAGGCTTTTTCCTTATGCTAATTTTACTGGCAATGTTTTGTTTATATCTTTTACATTTTTTAGTCTTATTAATTTAAATTTGTTATATTTTATTGCCTGTAGTTTATTTTTACATTGTTGTATATCATTGTTCAGTGCCTAGAATCTCCAGGATAGGTGCTTTAGAAATAAAGTTTACTTATTTACTTGCTTATTAATATTTAGAGAAAAGGCAGCTTACAGTATATTTCTGATGGGCTGTTTGTCTTCTCACTATTATTTGTTATAGAGGGCATATGAATGAAAACAAGATCTTTGTTTCTTGAGAACTCAGCAACTCCTATTGCTTACTCCCCAATCTGATGTCATAATACTCTGCATGTGACATCACAGTTATTCCCATGGAAAACATTATGATTTCAAATAGGGAATAAGTTATAGGGGCAGATGAACTCTAAAGCATAAAGATCTTATTTTTGTAGGAACTTCCTACAGTAAGTAATAAACACTGTAAGTGGGAAGAGAAGTCTATAGATGGTGACTATAATACAAGCTGAATTTTGTAAAGATGTTATTTTTTCCAAAATGTTCCCAGAGGCATCAGCAGGTCCTTAAATCTTCTTTTACGAAAGTGAAGAAAATAAATCTAGTTACTGAAAATAATTATGTTATAATCAGATGAAGCTCTTGTGGAAACCATCCACAAAATGGTAGCCAAAGGGGAACTGCTACTAATGGGTGTCTTAAACCTGTCTGAGGTAGATTGGAGCACTCAGACTGCATGTACAACAAGGGACAGGGATTTCATGACTGCTCTGGATGGGGCAAACTTAAGACATCTTTTAGCAGGACCAACCCACGAGGAGGCTGACCTGGATTTGGTCCTGACCAATGGGTACAAGATCACAGAGGTGGAGGTGTGCAGTCCCCTTGGTATCAGTGACCACAGGACAGTATGGTTTAAGGTAACCACAGTGGAGGAGGCAAGCCATACAAGGATAAAAGTCTTAGATTTCAGGAAGGCTAACTTTAAGGAGATGGGTAGAAATTTTAAAAGAGCCCTAGCAGTGGAAGGTACAGGGGGAGATGTTGAAAAACAATGGTCTAGACTCAAGAGAGTCATAAAAGAGGTAACAGGTCCCTGTTTCAAAATGCATTGCAACAGTAAAAGAAAGAAAAAGCCATTACGGCTGTCGAAGGTAGTGGCTGAGAAAGTAAGGGAAAAGAAAAGAGCCTTCAGAAGAGACAAGGAAACACAAAAGGATGAGGACAGAGAACAATATCTGGAGAAACAGAGGGAATCTGGGAAAATAATTAGAAGGACTAAAGCACAGACAGAGAAAGGTATAGCCCAGGCTATTAGGAAAGGAGATAAGACCTTCTTAAGATACATTAGCGAAAGGAAAAAGTCCAGAAATGGGATTGTTAGGCTGAAGAAGGAAGGAGGAGAAAGGGTGGAAGATGACCTAGAAAAGGCTGAAATACTTTTTATTTATTTATTTATTTAGTTTTTGTTAACCGGGTAGGTGCACTAGCCATAAAATGACTATTTTCAGGCATGACCCGGGAGAGTACAACAAAAGGAGAACAGTTGAACAACAGCAACATGGGTACACTAATACAAATAGAGGAACAGTACAGCAGTGCTACAAAAATACAATGGGTAGAAACAACAAAAAATAATGGCAAGCATTATACAGATAATGGCAGTAAGATATATAATAAGTGCAGAAACCATGTACCCAACCTGTGGAGTGAAAGGGTTAATAAGATAGTAAGGTTATATAGAGAGAAATGTGAGGAATGTTCAAACATAACGAGAAAGACTGACAGAAGGAAGGTCAGGGGTGGTAATTGGTAAAACAACAGTGGATGGTCAGCAACAAGGTTCGAGAAGGAAGAGAGCTAGTAGTCAAGAAGTTATTTACAAAGAGAAGGAAAAATATGGGGAAGGGAAGAGGAGCTAGTCTTGGAGCTGGATTAGAGCAGGGGTGACATCACTGGTAATGAACAAGTACTTCTGCTCAGTGTTCACTAAAGAAGGAAAGGGTGAGGGACTGAGACTCATTAAGAGGGGTATTCAGGGGAGGGAGGTAAATACCAGCCCATTCATTGTAGAAAGAGTCCTAGAAGAACTCAAGACAATAAAAGCAGATAAGGCAATGGGGCCAGATGGGATCCACCCCAGAGTACTAAAGGAACTCATGGAAGAGCTGGTGGAACTACTGGCTGCCCTTTTCAATGCATCACAAGAGATGGGGGAGGTACATAAGAACTGGAGGAAGTCATATGTGGTCCCTCTCCACAAGAGTGGAAGCAGAGAGGAGGCGGGCGATTACAGGCCTGTAAGCCTGACCTCAGTAGTGGGGAAATTAATGGAGTCCTTATTTAAGGAGAGGATTGTGAAGTTTCAAGAGGGTTGTGGGGCACAAGATCCAAGGCAGCATGGATCCTCAGAAGGAAGGTCCTGTCAGATTAATGTTATAGATTTCTTTGACTGGGTAAACAGGGTGGTAGATCATGGAGGGGCAGTGGATGTGGCTTACCTGGATTTCAGCAAGGCCTTTGACACAGTCCTGCACAGGAGATTGCTAAATACATTGGGAAGCTTGGAAGTGGGTCCTATGGTGGTAAAGTGGGTTGGGAAATGGCTAAGGGACAGGACTCAGAGGGTGGTGGTAAATGGCATGAAGTCTGAGGAGAAGGAGGTGACCAGTGGGGTGCCACAGGGGTCAGTCCCATTCAATGTCTTTATTAGCAACATTGCAGAGTTGCTAATGAATGTTAGGGTGCATTGGGAGTGGCATAACAAGCAGGAGGAATGAGGTGGTGATGCCACTCTACACATACTGGTGAGCCCTCAGCTGGAGTACTGTGTCCAGTTCTGGGGACCACATCTTCGAAAGGACATTGACAAAATAGGGGCAGTCCAGAGAAGGGCAATGAACATGGTACATGGGCTGCAACAGAAGCCCTACAAGGAAAGACTTAAGGACCTTAATATCTATTCACTGGAAGAAAGAAGGGAGAGGGGAGATATGATAGAGGCTTTCAAGTACCTTTGTGGAATAAACAGGGTATAGGTGGAAAGCATATTTCAGAGAAAACTCTGCACGATAACACGGGGGCATGATATGAGGCTGAACGGTGGAAGACTCAGGGGTAATGTTATGAACTACTTTTTCACTGAAAAGGTGTTGGAGCAGCCTTCCAGCAGAAGTGGTGGGGGTGAAAACAATATGGGGGTTCAAGAGTGAATGGGATAGACATAACAGTACCCTGGAGATGTGCAGAGCAGGAGATCCAGATCAAATAGGATCTGGGGCTGCAGCAGTGAATAGGGAAATGCACAGACTAGGTGGGTTGTATGGTCCTTATCTGCTGACATATTCTATGTTTCCATGTTTCTATATTTAGGCATCAGTTGGTGTTGAAACACAAAGCCATGAATGTACTGAAATGCAATTTTAAATTTAAAAGATATCCTGGCTCTTAATGAAGTGTGTCGCATTGTGTTCCTCAGGGGTTGAACAACTGTTGAACCCACTGCTATCATTGTTCAAGGCCAGCACTGTCATTCAAGGCATATATATTTACTTAAGCAGTAGTGCTTTGAGAGAGGGGTGCCAAAGTTGTGGAATGCCCTTACTATGCTGATTAATCTTTAAACCTCAAAGAACACCATGCCACACATTCACCAAGAGTCAGGGTACTTTGTTCAGCCCTGTTTTTATGTCCTTCTTCTGACCAACCAGCCCCTTCCTTGCTTGCCTCATCAGCTCCATCACTCACCTGCCCCAGATTGTTATTCTGACCTCCTGTTTTCCCATGGTTTGTTCCTCCTGGAGAGTATCACCTTCCCAGTAGGGTCTGGATCTGGTGTTTATTTATTTATTTTATGTTGTTCCCATAGACACCATATGGCATCTGAACCATCTATTGCTGGAGCTGACCCAAAATGGCCACCGGGAGCAAATGAGTTAAAAGCTGATTATTCAACTTCCAAATAGTGTCTTTCTGAGTTTGAGAAGGAACTGTGTACTGCAACCACACTAAGGAATGGTCAGAGAGGACCAACGAGTCTATCTTGCCACCCAACACCCCCCCACGACACTCTGACTTATTAAAAAGTAGTCTAGATGGGAGTAAGAGCCATGCTTTGGAGAATAGTACATGTATTCCCAGGCAGACGGATATAAGGCACACCAAGGATCACAAAACCCTAGTGTGTTGACCACGTCGAAGAGTGAATACTTGGCAGGAGACAGCTCCACCTGTGTTCTACAGATCCTGTACAAATCAGGGGCAAACAAAAGATTCCAATCCCCCCTCCAATATATCGAACCTAGGATCCCAATAACTCCAACATACCCCTCTCCCTCCCTCTATGTCCAACCTCATCTAAACAACTGTCCCTAAGAAATACATACGAACATACAAAATTGCCAGCAGATAAAGGTCTTATGGTCTATCAAGTCTACTCAGTTGTGCAGCTTGCAGCCATTATACTGCAGCTGCCCCTCTCTCCCCTCCCACCCTCCAGTGACCTTCCTCCTTACCCTGCCCCATCCCGTTTTGAAGCAGTCCACTGCTCTACAAGATACTACTTCCTCTGGCAATGTGTTCCATCCAGACACCACCCTCAGCATAAAAAAGTGTCTTCTAATTTCCCTCCTGAACCTTCCCCTTTCCAGTCTCAGATTGTGCCCTTGAGTGTTCCTCCCACTCCTTAATTTGAAAAGCCCCTCCATGCCCATCTTATTTATTCCCTTCATGTACTTGAAGGTTTCAATAATGTCCGCTCTATCACTCCTCTTCCTCTCCTCCAGGGAGTACATGTTCAACTCCTTTTGCCTGCTCTCTAGGATAAGTCTCCTAGCTCCTGGATCATTTTTGTTACCTGTGCTGCACCTCCTCCAGTAACCTAATGTCCTTCTTCAGGTGCGGTCACTGCACACAGTACTCCAGGTGTGGTCTAACCAGTGATCTGTATAGTGGCAGGATCACCACCCCCCTCCTGAAGGATATGCTTCTGGCAATACAACCCAGCATCCTGTTGGCCTTTGCAGCTGCCTTTCTACACTGTGCTGAGTTGTTCATTGCTTCTGTTATGATCACCCCCAGGTTCTTCTCCTCTTCCATCTTAGCTAGTTGCAGCCCCCAGCTGGTAGTTCCTCCTTGGGTTTTTTGTGCTGAAATGTAGCACCTTGCATTTCTTGGCATTGAATCCCAGCCGCCAAGTGTCCAACGAGGCCTCCGATTTTGCCAGATCATCTTGCAACCCCTGCCACCCTTCTATGTCATCCACTACTGCTCCCATCTTGGTGTCATCTGCAATCAGACTGATCTTGCTCTTGATGCCTATTGAGATGTCTGCTTTGAAAATCCCAAACAACACCGACCCCAGTACAGAGCCCTGTGGCACCTCACTTATCACCACCCTGGGAGATGAGAGCTCCCCTCCCACCACCAACCTCTGCTGTCTCCCTTGTAGCCAGTTCACTACCCATCCCACCACCTTCGCCCCTGCTCCTGTGCCTTCCAGTTTACTTCCTAGCCTCCTATGTAGCACCGAATCAAATGCCTTACTGAAGTCCAGGTACAAGACGTCCGCTGCATGGCCCCTATCTAATTGCCTGGTTACCCAGTCTTAGTACTCCACCAGGTTGGTCTGACAATATCTGCCTGAGACAAATCCATGCTGTCTGCTGTCCTGCAGCCCATTAGCCTCTAGGTGGAAAACCAGCATCTCCTTCAGGATTGCCTCCATCAGCTTTCCCACAATGGATGTGAGGCTTGCCAGTCTGTAGTTTCCTAGCTCATCCTTGGGGTCACTCCTGTGGAGGGGTACTACATGCACCATCCTCCAGTCCTGAGGTACACTCCCCAAGTCCAGGGAGGCATTGAACAAGTCTGCCAAGGTTTCTGCCTGGACTTCTGCCAGCTCCTTCAGCACCCTGGGGGGTATATCATCTGACCCTGGCATCTTGTCCACCATCAGTGCCCTCATGCCCTCCAGTACTCTGCCCACTGGGATTTTCCAGTTTGTCACCTCCTCCCACTGTGCTCACCCTGCCACCCCCCTTTTGGGTACAGCTCCCCATTTCTCTTTAGTAAATACTGAGCAGAAGTACTCATTTAATGCCTCTACCTGTTCTGCCCATTTCCACCTGCCCCCCCCAATCCCTCTTTATCCTTACTATTTGGTCCTTACAACTCCTTTTCTCCCTGATGTACCTGAAGAAGTCCTCCCCCTTTTGATGCCCTGTGCTAGTTTGAGTTCCCTGGACTCCTTGGCTGACCTGACTGCCCTTATCACCTCCCTCGATTCCTTCAGGTAGTTCTCTCTGTCCTCCCCTCTCCCTGTTTTTTGTACCTTCTAAAGGTGGCTCTTTTCTTCCTTACTTTTTCCATGTCCCCCCTGCTCACCCAGCTAAGTTGCAGCTTAGACCAATCTGTTCTGAAGTATGCTAGGTGGGGTAGGGAGAAATCTCACATAGTTCTGCATTTGGGAACAAATGACCTGGAGGGAAATATGGTAGATGTAGTCCAGAGGAGGTTTGAGGAGCTGGGTCTGATTTGTGAGGAGGCAGGAAGATCAGTAACTTTCTCAGAGGTGCTTCCAGGGCAAGCATGGCTTGGAAGCTGAGGTGCTTCCAACACCCAGGGTGAGCATGGCAAGGAAGCTGAGGATAGAGGGATTTAACACGTGGCTGAGAGAATGGTGTCATTCCAAAGGGTATGGGCTGGTGGGGGGGGGGACCTTGAAGGGCAGTGATAGCTACACTAAGGACAGGCTCCACTTAACTGAGGGGGGAGCAAATGAGGGTATTGAAACAGAAACTGGGGGAATACTTAGAAAAAAATTAGAATTTAAACTAGAAGAGGGGATGGCATGTGGGCAGGAGTCAGGCAGGATCCACAGGTAGAGAGCCAAATGAGCTTACCCCCATACCAGCAGCAAGGGACTTAGGGAGAGGTCAGGGGGGATGCTAGAAAAGGAGAGCAAGTAGCAAGAGGGGGAAAGGAAGTGGAGTGGAGAATGGTAACCTTGAATGCTAGGAGTCTAGGGAACAAAACAACAGAGTTACAGGCTCTCATGGCAGTTGGGGAGGTGGACATGGCAGACATCACCGAGACATGGGCCACCCATTACCATGATTGGGGCCTGGCAGTACCAGGGTATAGGATATTTCTGAGGGACAGCTGCAATTATAGATATACTTCTAAATTATATCAAAAAACTATGTTCAAGGGATCTTGAGTTCTCCCATACCGAAAAGGAGGGGGGATTAAAACACCCCTTCCAAGTAAACTAACATTTTCACAAAATAGATAAGTAGCTCTTAATGTTCAAGGCTATACATTACCCCAAAAATTGACAATTCTTACAATTCTATGTAAACCTCCATAAACAAAAGAAGAATATCAAATTAAGGGCAAGATCTTGGAAAACAAGGGTAGCTTTAAGCGTCCCCAAAAGAGAAAGTGAAGGTCTTGGAATACCCCATTACAATACTATTGTGGGGTCCCAAAGGAAATTGTACAGGGCAACTGGAAAAAAAGGGGGGGGGCTCAAGTAAATGTACTGAGCAAGACCCATGGTCTGTACCGTGTGAGGCAATAACATGTATACAATACCTGCACAAGTTATTCAAAAAAATGTGAAGACATACACAGCATTTAAAAAAAACAAGTGCTCTAGTAAAATTAACTGGAAAATAAATCCAAGCAGAAAAACAGTTGTTAATGAACAGTGCAGTTTAAATCCAGAATTTACTAAGCCTAGGCAAGCAAGCAAAGCCGATAAATTAGGCACAAACAGACCCACATAGATATATAACATATTATTAAAGCATAATCCCAATAAGATGAACACAAACTATAACAGACGGTAAATAAATAATAACCTTGGTCCTATTTGGTCAAGAAGGCTAAAGTACAAAGTCCAACAGCTGCAGTAAATAATAATGAAAATCACTTTCCTTAATGTGAATGAGATAAGGTCCATAAAGCAACTAAAGTCTTTGCCAGCAGGAGAAAAGAAAGGAAATGAGTCCAGAAGCCGGAACAAAAATGGTAACTACGTCCAGGCCACTTAACAAAGTTCGAGTGTCCTAACCGGGCAAGGAATCCCACAGTAAACCAACTGCAGCAGTCCATCCTCGGAGATGGTAAAAAACTAAACCAGTAAACCGAAATGCAAGAAATATATCCATGGGGGACAGATAGAGTTCCAATCACTGTCCTATGGATTTCAATTCAAATTAGTGTAAGTCCCAACAATGAAACACTGCATGAGGACAGGATTGCTGAGTTGCAGATGCAAGGATCAGTACATCTAGGGTGGAAGGTATAGAACACACAAAAGGCAAAGTGCCCCACTAAACAAAATGTTGAAAATGTCTAGAACAATGTCTGAAGAAATCTCTAAAATCTCCGTGGCCGATCTTCTTAATAGGAGAACAGGGCCATGAAGTAACAGGTGAGTTCACAGAGCCTTAAACACGTTAAAAAACAAAGACCTTAAGTCTGAGGTGGCTTGCTCCAGGGGGCCAAAGACTTCCATGTGCCCTGATGCTGAATCTGGAGTCTGGCAGGGCAAAGCATCCTGAAATGGATGCCGGCGGCTAACACTTTAGACATAATAGGGTGGAATAATGCCTTTCATTGTCTGACAGTCACCAGTAGGTCTTGCATCACTCTTATTCTAGAACTTTCTCACTGGACCTCCAATATGTCTCAAATCTAAGATAATAAATGTTGGCAGTCTAGGTAATTTAAAAATTTAAAAATGAAGGGTTGGGGTGGTGCTCCTTCAGCTGGCATCGACTGAAATGCCCTATGTGCCCACTCGATGATGTAGGTAGTGCCATTGGGGGATGGGCTGGCCAACTTCTGCACTAATCTCAAGGTGAACAATATGGTCTGGGTGCCTTCCATCCACTCTGGAAGACTGAGGACAACAACATTGTTCCTTCTGCTTCATCCCTTAAGGTCTTCCAGGCAAGACTCCACTCAAGACAGCTTCTGACAAAGGGAGATTACCTCAGGGTCCTGCCTTGCCTTCCAGTTTTTGAGAGAACTGTTGTGTGCCTCATTATCTTCAGCCCGCTGGATAAGTGCATCACTAGAGAAGCGCATGGCTTTCACCTCCCCGGTTAAAACTGAGATCATATCTTGAAGCTTGGTAAAGTCCTGAAGAAATCTGCCCTCAGAGAGAACAGGCATGGAATGTGGTGTTTTGGTTGTAGTAGCGGGTTGCGCTTTATGCTACTTAAAGGCTTTATCTGGTGTTGTCAGTGGCGTAGCAGGTATGGGATTCATGGCCAGAGGGTAGAGGAGTCCTGATTGCCTGGGGCAGCCTAATGGGGGGATGAAAGACCTCTGTCTGGGGCTGCCTGATCATTGGGAGCAGAACTCCCTTGCTTCATGCCCTATCTGCAGGCTGGCTTCATCTTCGGAAGGAACTTCTACAAGGATCTTTGAGTGACCATGACTGGAGTCTGTTAAAGTGACTTTGGAATCCATCAGATATGACAAATTGTTTCGGTTGGGTGGTGAGAGAGCCCTAGAATTCACTCTCATTAATCTGTTAGGACTGTTGTGGTGAGAGCCCAGCAATTTGGACAAATTGTGTTTGGCTAGTGGGGGTTGGAGTCTCACCTTGCCCAAGAACTGGTTTACAAGCGTGGCATGCTTAGCCTCAATTTCGATTATACAAACTCATTAACTGCTGGACTCTACATTGTTTTGTTGGGGTTATTTTAAAGGGTTTTAGATCTATTTATTTTATTTTGTTTTGGGAGGGATTTGTTCGGGTTGGGTATATATAGGATAGTGTATGGGTAACCATACACTACCAGGCTATTCTTCCACTGAGTGGATACACTGCCAACTGACAACCTCGAGAGCGAAGCTCAAGAGGTCTCCAAGTTTGCATTGTATCTACAAATTGAAATAATAGCCTTGTAGTGTATGGTTACCCATACTCTGTTCAATAGTGTATGGTGACTGAAAAAAGAAAACAAACACTCACTTTTCCATATTTTAAATCAGCTCTGCCGACCACCCTCAATTAACAACTGCCACTGCCCAGCACATGCATGCACCACTCTCACACAGCAAGGGCCAAATCACAATGTCTGCTGGAGTCCCTTGTATTATGACATCCTTACTAATGCAAAATGAAAAGTCGTTCTGCGTTAGTGAGGTTGTCAGTACTGCAGCAGAACAACTTTTTGAGGTGTATGGATTTCCATACTTAACCACATTCCACCACACTATATAGATTTTAATGTTTTTTTGGTATTTGTTGTGCTTATTATTTAGCTGTTGTTGAGTGTGCTGGTAGTTGTAATGATATGTGTTGGCCAAGAGCTCCCCCGGTTAAGCGCTACTCCCTTTCTGAGTTCCGTGGCCGCCTTCCTTTTGATTGCCCACCCTCGCCCAGTGAGGTATATGGGCAGTGTTGAGCTTTGGGGACTGTGAGGAAGAGGTGTAGGGTCAGGGGTCACAGACCTGGATGGGGAGTGGAGTGCAGTGGATGGATTGGGGTGGTGGGGCCCAGGAGGTGCCCTAGGGTAAAATGGGTTCCAGAGAGGGGTCCTCCTTATCTGGTCCTCATACCCAAGGGCTTAACTTTAGGTGGGCATCTAGCGCAGCCAACCCCGGCAGCCCGTCCTACTTGGGCGGTGTTATACAATGCCAGGTCCATTAAAAATAAGACAGTAGTGAGTGCTGATCTTATTGGGTCATCGGACCTGGCGTGCATCACTGAAACCTGACTAGATGAGAATGCTGGCCCCTTCTGGAGTCAGCTGTTCTGGCCTGGTTTTCGGTGATACACCATCTGAGGATGGATTGCAGGGGTGGGGGTGTGGTGATCTGTTTTAGAACTGAATTGGGCCTTATTGATGCATCAGTTGAGGTTCCCAAGTCCTTTGAGTGTATCATTGGCACAGGTGCGGGCTGCAGAATACTTCTTGTCCACCGTCCACCTGGGGGTGAGAAGCAGTTTCTGTAGGAAGTCACGGACTTTATTGTCAGTATGGTGTTGGAGTCCCCCAGATGGATGGTGGTGGGGACTTCAATGCCTGGGCCGACGATGAACTCTCGCAATTTGATCAGGACTTCCTCCAACTAATGAATTTGTTGTACTTCACACTGGTGATTACCTCTGCAACCCATATTCATGGTCACTCATTGGACTCGGTCTTCTTACTGGGGATGGAGACCTCTGACATGGTGGTGGAACCGGTCGGATGGTCTTACCATCATATCATAAGGTTCTATATCATGGCTCCCCCCCAATAGGCCTGCCCCTGTGGAGATGGTCCAATGTCGCCCTTTGAGGGATTTGACCCCGGATGACCTGATGGCGGTGTTGGACCTATCGAGCTTGCCGAGTGTAAGCACGGACCTGGAGAACCTGCTACAAGCTTATAACAGGGCTGTGGTGGAGGCCCTGGATTCAGTTGCTCCTGTTCATGTTGCCCTCTCACTTTTCGCCCTCCATCCCCTTGGTTTGATGGGACCTTGAGGGAGTTGAGGTGAGTGGGACGAAGGTTAGAGTGATGCTGGTGGAAGTCTGGTTTGGAGGCCAACAAACTTAGTCTGATGTCTCATTATAAAGAGTATCAGTCAGTTATCTCCCATAAGAATGCAGAATTCCTGTCCAAGGAAATAACTGCTGCACAGAATCGACCAGCTCAGCTCTTTCGGACTGTGGACAGACTGTGCAATCCAGCCTGTCTCCAGTCAAGGAGAGATCCAGAAGCAAATGATTTGATACCTTTTATTGGACCAACATAGATGTAACAAAAAGATGAAGGACTTGTTAATCTGAAAGCTAAAGCACTTTGCTCATTTTGTTACATCTATGTTGGTCCAATAAAAGGTATCAAATCATTTATTTCTGGATCTGTTCTTACAAGGACCAATACGGCAAAAACTAAATCTAGATTCTAGTCAAGGAGGGCACTGTCACAAGAGAAGTGTGATGAGTTTGCTCGGTTCTTTGCAGATAAGGTTGCAGGCTTCAGAGCAGAAGTCTGTGCAGCTCGGTCTAATGGGATTGCAGTGATCAGTGAGAGGTTGTGGCTCCCTGGTTTGGTCGGATTTTGATCAGTTGGTGATCACCGATGTTGTGAAGATAATCCAGAGTTTGTGGCTGACCTGCTTTGGCTTGGATCCGGGTTCAATTCACCTCCTTGTGGGGTGTCTTGAGGTCATCAGCCCAGTCCTGGGGGAGTAGTCGGGTGCTCATTAGAAATAGGTGACACCCCTCCTTAAGAAATCCTCTCTTGACCCCGACAGTCCCGCCAACTACAGGTCTGTCTCTAACCTCCTGTTTGTAGGAAAGGTTATAGAGAAGGCAGTCACGCTGCAGCTGGAGGATCATCTTATCATCCACGAGATCTACAATCCTCTCCAGTCAGGATTTAGGAAGAGGCATAGTACTGAGACGGCACTTGTCTGGGTACTAAATGATCTCCTGATAGCGAGAGATTGGAAGACCCATTTCATCTTTGTTCTCCTTGATCTCTCTGCAGCATTTACACTATGGACCATGGTGTGCTTCTAGAGCACTTGAGGGTCATCTGTGGACTATCAGGCACGGTCCTCAGATGGTTCCATTCGTACCTCACTGGCAGGTTTCAGAGAGTGGTGTCGGGGATTTATTCCTCTGACTCAGTCTCCCTGCTGTATGGGGTCCCTCAGGGCTTTGTGTTGTCACCCATGTTGTCCACAGTGTACATGCTGTCATTGGGGGACATTGTGAGGTGGTATGGGCTGAGTTTTCAGTGCTATGTGGAAGATGCTCAACTCTACATGTCCTTCGTGCTGTGGCAGGATGATTCTGTCTTGGTATTTAGCAACTGCCTCGCTGAGATCCAGGACTGGATGCGTGCCAATTGGTCAAAGCTGAATCTGGATGGACAAGATCAAGGTGCTGGTGGTGGACCCTGGACATCAGGTTGAGGGGCAACTGGCTGGCCTTCCAAGCTTTGGCTCGGGGGCAGCCAGCTGCTGACCTCAGATTGGGTGCATAATCTGGGCATTATTTTTGATGAAGGGTTGACACTTAAATCCCAGGTGTCGGCCACTGTCAAATCCTCTTTTTACCACCTGGTCCCTCCTGATGACCTTCCAGCTTTGGTCCAT
Organism: Neoceratodus forsteri; assembly: GCA_016271365.2. NCBI lineage: Eukaryota > Metazoa > Chordata > Ceratodontiformes > Ceratodontidae > Neoceratodus > Neoceratodus forsteri. The sequence goes on along the minus strand of CM028132.1, from coordinate 969,946,922 downwards.
GCCTTTGTGACCTTGCACCTTGATTACTGCAACTCCATTTACCTAGGGCTTCTGGGGGTTGATATTTGTCACTTGCAGATGGTGTAGAATGCAGCAGCCAGGTTGTTGACTGGCTTACCTCGATCTTGCCGTGTCACACCTATTCTCTGCGGACTGCACTGGCTGCCTGTTCAGTAGCAAATAACCTTCAAGGTCAGTTTGCTGACCTATAATGCCCTGCACAGACAGGATCAACACTATCCGCAAGAACTCCTGTCCTTATTGCCCCCTCTGCCCACTTTGCTCCACCAATGAGGGATTGCTGAAGATTCCCAGGCTCTGACTTAAGATGTCAGGAGCTAGGGCATTTGCATTTAAGTCCCTGACCCTATGGAATTCTGTACCTTGCTCAGTAAGGGAGTACCTGACCATGGGGAGCTTTAAGTTGGCTCCGAAAACCTACTTATTCAGGCTTGCAATCCCTGAATATGGATGACAGACTGCTAATGGTTTCTGTTGTTCTTTGTTTAAATTGCCTGGCCAGTATTATGAAGTTTTTATGCCGCATCTTTTTGTCTTTCGTATAAGCGCTTAGGTACTTGATTTGCGTTTTTTAAAAAAATAAAGAAAGTTGAAGTTGATGAAGTATGCCTCGGCAGCACCTGCTTCATTTCCGCATCCATGTAATGGCTGGATACAGATAAATCCACAACCAGAGATAGAGGTTGAGACTAAGCAGCAGAATCCATTGATTTTTCCTGATAAGGTAGAGTTTTCTATGAAAAATACTGAGTTTAAGGCTGGGAGGGTAAGAGCATGCAGAGAAGGCAGCTAGCACTGGCAGCACATCAGGTGACTTCCCTAAAAACAGATTCTTTTCATGAACATATTTTTATGATTGTAACCATGTAACTGTTGTTCTACACTGTAATGTCTCTGTTACTGCTGTGTCTCCCAAGACACTGTTGAAACATAAATGTTTCATCTAAACTAAGCTATCCAGGGGTGCATACAATCAAACAAAATAAACACATGTGCTAGAAGCTCCTGCTATCACAGAGGACCTTGAGAAAACCACACTTGTCAGAAATATTTATGTTTGGAATCTTAGACAATATAAAATGCGAGAGCAATTATTGAACACATTCGCATGGCAAAGAGACCACGGTATCTCAGGAAATACTTTGAAAAAAATACAATAACGGTTGGAAACAGTTCAGTCTGTTGTTCACATGTTGTCTGTGTTGCATATTCTTGTCTTCTTCATAGCAATGTTCAGAACCCTAAGAAGAAAACAAGATCACTTATGTTTCATTTGTGCTGGTTACTTGTCCACAATTGACATCATAAGCCTGTCTTTGTTGCATCATTGTTATTTCTGCAGCAAATGATGTTGAGTTCACAAGTAGAGGAAGAAAACAGGGAACCTAAGAACAGGAAGTAACACCTGAGAAACTAAGTACAGGAAATAAAAGCTGAAAAGTGTCTGAATGTCTTTTGCTGTCAAAATTTACCTTGACACATCAGGGGCTGTTTAAAACCCTAACATCTATAAAAACTGGTTTAAGTTTTGTTGTTTTCTACATTTGAGGGATTTATCTCTGTTAAAATATTCTCACCTAACAGAGTGCAAACATCTCTGTTTCAATAGCTCTTGATTGCCAAGGATGAACCTCATAATTTATGTTTTTTTTGACAGAGCAGTCTGTCATCATAAATACTGAGTGGCTGTGCTGCCATCAGTAAACAAGTGAATGGAATTAAAAATATAATGTTTGCATAAGTTATCTTCTGTACAAAAAACAATGTGTCTGTTTCTGGCCCACACAGTAAAGAAAGGGCACTGGTAGGCTGTGCGCCTGATTGGGCACTGAAGCGCCGAGCAGCCATGGCTGGAATTCAAGCCAGCCGGTTGCAACTACTGGCTCCCCCGACCCCGAGGACACTCTTCAAGACTACGCTCCTGATCGGGCACCGAAGCTCCAAGTAGCCACTGCTGGAATCCAAGCCAGCCGGTTGCAAATACTGGCTCCCCTGATCCTGACCACACTCTAGAGGGCTGCGTCCCTGATCAGGCACTGAAGATCCGTGTGGCCATGGCTGGAATTCAAGCCAGTTGGCCACAACTACTGGCTCCCTCCGACCCCTAGGACACTCTCCAAGGTACAGCATACAGAACAGACTGGGATTGAATCCCCTGTTTGCTATTGGACACTTTGTCCCAGCGGTCGGCTGCTATTGGCTGGGTAGGGGGCCATGGCATGCTGATTGGCTCTCATTGCTCCCCAAGGACAGCTAGGGCTCCCACCTTCCTGGCCTGATTCAGCATCTGTGATTGCATTCCAGTGCATTGGCGGGCTTTAATTCTAAAAGCACAAGGCACTCTCTGCAGCTTTCTTTTACTCTGTCTGGAAGAAAAATGCTTGACAGCACTGCAATTGTTGTTTGTTTAAAATGTACTAGTGATAGTCCTGTATAGCTAGTTAGCCACTAGTCTTGCTTAACTGTGATGCTGTACTGGATTTAAATTTTGTCTGACTCAGCTAAGCTACTGCTTTCTGCCTATTTTCATGTGCATGCCATATGCTATACTGCACTCCTGTTTCTGTTCCCCTTCTCACTGCTGGCTAATCTGGCCATTTTTTCAGTTTGTTTTCTCTCGCTCTTTTCTTGGCACCAAAATTATTTGGTTCTTACTGCTCCAGCCCAGCAGTCCCTAGCTGTGTGGTCTGTCTCCCTACCCTCTTTCCTTCTCTTTCTTCCTTTGCTTTTTAACCCCATCCTACAGTTTAACTAAATGGGGCTCTAACTGTTCCACGCCCCACCAATCTACTAAATTGGGCACTATCTTCTCTCTGCCACCCCCACCCAACTCTTGTCTCAACCCTCATTTGTCCTGGCCCTTTAACTAACCTCTCTCCCCATTTGTGTCTCTCTTGGGCTGTGCCCCTGATCAGGCAGCGAAGCTCCGGAAGACCGCAGCTGGAATCAAAACCAGCCGACCACAACTACTGGCTCCCCCAACCCCGAGCAAACTCTCCAAGGTACGGCATACAGAATAGACAGGGACTAAATCCCAGGTTTGCTATTGGACACTTTGTCCCAGCGCTCGGCTGCTATTGGCTGGACAGGAGGCTGACGGCATGCTGATTGGTTCTTATTGCTCCCCAAGGATAGCCAGGGCTCCCACCTTGCTGGCCCGATTCAGCATCCATGATTGCACTCCGGCGCATCGGCAGGCTTTAATTCTAAAAGTGCAAGGCGCTCTCTGCAGCCTCCTTTTACTCTGTCTGGAAGAAAAAAATGTCCTCCCACCCTCCTCCTCTCCTAGCCTTAATTAAATACACTATATCCCCAGACTTGTTTTGTAGAGATACGCAGCATTGGCTGAGACCCCTGCTCTCCTCTTAAAGGCATACTGACTCACTGCTCCTAATGGAAATTTATTGGACCATGATATTTCAGACTCTAGTAGTCACCTCCTGCATAGCTTCTTGTGGTTTCTATCTCCAAAGACTCTATTGCAATAAATTAAACCCTGGCCACTTTGCCATTATATAGGTGCTAGAAATCATGCCCTCACCTGTACTGACCTGTTGCCTGTTTGGCATGTTACTACCCATGCTGAATCTTGCACTAGATATTCCCTCTCATGCCACATATGGAATTCTACTAGATTCCTGTCCCATGATTGAATCTTACCCCCCCTTAATCTTATCCACCTTTCGACATATTCCATATGATCATAAACAGGGAATACTCTGACTGGGCTTTGGTGACCAGTGGTGTGCCTCAGGGATCGGTGTTGGGCCCCAGTTTGTTTAATATATATATTTCCTCCTTAAAGATCAGGAACAATAATATATGGATGCAAAAGTTTGCCGATGATTGCAGATTGGGTGTGGTCACAAATAAAGATGAACATATATTAGCATTACAGCATACACTGGTCTCAATATCTGAATGGACAATCAGTAATAAGTTAGGGCTAAATAAAACCAAATGTAAAGTTAGGCACATGGGGAAAAATAACATAGAAGCAACTTATCAAATAGATAACATTACACTAGGGGTTGTAACTGAGGAAAAAGATCTGGGAATTACAGTTACCAAAGACCTGAAGTTCAGAGTGCACTGTAGAAACCAGCTTAGGAAGGCTAACCAGATTCTAAATTGTATACTTAAGCACATAGCGAGTAGAGATAGGAATGTGTTGATACCTCTGTACGTCGTATTGGTCAGGCCACACCTGGGGTATTGTGCAAGGGTTTGGTCACCCTATAATAAGGAAGACATATTAAATATTGAGGGAGTCCAGAGAAGATTTACTAGAAAAATAAAAGGAATAGAAAATAAAACATATTACAATAGACTGGTTAGTCTAAATCTTTATTCTTTACAGTATCGTAGAATAAGAGGAGATCTATGTTTCCTATATAAGAGTATGGAAGATGACGAGTTATTAAAAGAACTGGGGTTCACATATAAACTTGGGAGAACTAGTTCAAGGAAACATAATAAACAATTGTACCAACAAATTTGGGAACATAACTTTTGGAAATATTGGTATAGTTTAAAAGTTGTGGGATCCTGGAATAACTTACCAAAGGAAACTGTTAATAGTACAACTATGAACGAATTCAAGAATGGGATAGATCTATTTTTTGGAGATAACAAATTCATATGTCAATAAAATTGGAAGGCAAGCCTTATAGGATGGTATTTCTATCCTCGGCTTGAATGAACCTATGAAACCTATGAATCTACATTGTACAATGGTACCTACATTAAGGACAACTGGAATAAGGCCGCAACAGTTATTACAGCTCTAAGTCACGAGCTGACTTTCTCTTTCAAGGCTGGGGTGCATTTCCTTGCCTCTCTGTGTCCCTCAGGACTCCATCTTCACCATCTTCACTACTCTTTACCTATCTCTGGCCACACAATCAAAAAGGGCCGGATCCATCTCTTTCGGCTACTTCTAAATGCCATCAAAAAGCTTCTACTTTTGCTCCTTTTCTGCTCAGGAAATGTAGAACTAAATCCGGGACCTCTTACTCATATTCAGGCCCCAACCCAGCTTGCCCAACTATTGGGAATGAGCTTCCTCCACCTAAACACCAGTAGACTACTACAAAAAATTGATATATTCCAATCATGGATCACTCATGTGAAACCGGATGTTATGGTGGTCTCAGAGACTTTGCTTAAACCATATACCTTGATCTTCAAATCAATATCCCCTCTTACAATGTGTTCAGAGCAGACAGACTCACTGGGGGGTAGCTATATATGTGCATAGCAAGTTCTCCACCACAATGATAGATTCAACTATGGTGCCAAAGAAATTTGAGTGTCTCACTATCAAGATACAACTGTGATCCTCTGTCTCCTTACTATTCTTTGGCTGCTATAGACCTCCCTCAGTAGGTCTCGAATTGCTTAATCACCTGCATCGCCTGCTAGACCAATCTACTTCAGAAGTCATCATAATGGATGGCCTCAATCTCAAACCCTTAAAAGAATTCTGTGACTCTCTTGAGTTTACTCAACTAATCACAGAAGCCACCCATCCTAATGTGAAGCATCCTGAGCATAGTAGCTTTACTTGATCTTATCTTAGTTAACAAACAAACCCCATTTCTTCAAACATTCAGGTGTACTGTTCAACGACCTGTGTGATTACTGCCCAGTGGCTGGCGTAAGATCCACTCCTAAACTTACATCCACATCCCACTATATTTTCAAGAGAAGTTGCCACAACTTAGACTATCATGCATTCTTCTCTGACTTGTAGCACTCCTGCTGGCAAGAATTTTATCTATCCCCTATGGTGTTCAAAGCATACAACGTGTGCAATAGTATACTCCTAAGCATCATAAATCAACATGCCCAGCTGATCAAAATATGTACCAAGAAAAAGGTCCTGTCTATGGTTCTCACCTAACCTCAAGACCTCCTTACTTAATCAGGATACACACTGGAAGAAAGCTCGTGGAACTAAATCTCTAACCAACTGGTCTGCCTTTAGGGCAGCTAGGAATCTATGTACCAAGCTTATTAGAGCTGCTAAAGCCACCTAGTTTTGTAGCAAACTAGACTCCTCTTCCAATTGTTCTGCAAGTCTTTGCAAACACTAAAAGGCATTGAGGGATATAGATCCACTAACTCCTTCCAAGCCAATATTAATTCTGGGGACACAACCACTACAGATAAACAAGTTATACATGAAGTCCTTAACACTCATTTTGCCACAGCCCGGCTTGCCTATGACTCTTCACCAGCTAGCAAACTTCGTTATCTGCACAGTGGCCAGGCCCCTGCCAATGTTGTCTCCTCCCCCTCCTACTCTGCTTCCTCCTTCTCCTTCTCTCCTGTCACTTTGAAGGAAGTGGAAGACCTTCTACTGTAATTGGATCCAAAGAAAAGTGCTGGTGTTGTCCTTATTGACCCATAATTCCTGAAATTAGGCTACCACATACTCTCGGTTCCCATAATGCACCTCTTTAACATGTTTCTAGCTCAAGGTGCCCTTCCTGTCATTTGGAAAACAGCTCGTCATATCTCTCTACTGACTAAAACAACTACAGACCTATTTCCCTTTTCCCAACTCTATCCAAACTCCTCAAAAAATAGTTACCTCACAGCTAAGGAACTATATTGACTCTGCAAATCTACTCACACCAGTTCAGTCTGGCTTCAGACCATGCTACAACACTATTATCGCACTAGCCAAAGTCTCTAATGATTGGTTTAATGCACTGGATGGCAGAAAACATGTATGTGCCTTGTTTCTTGACCTGAGAAAGGCCTTCGATACAGTGGATCATGCTCTTCTGCTAGATACCCTACGCAATGTTGGCCTGGACCAGACTGCGTTGAAATGGTTTGCTAGTTATCTCGTCAGTGCCAGCAGTGAATCAAAGTGAAAGATGCCTTCTCCTTGTTGAAGACTCTCCTGAGAGGTGTCCCTCAGGGCTCCATCCTGGGGCATCTCTTGTTTGCCATCTACATTAATAATATTAACACTGGTATAAACTTGGCAAGTTAATTATATTGACAAACCAACTCCTGAATTGGCATGTAAAGACCTCCAACTCAACTTCGACAGACTACAGATGAACCTCCTTCACCTGAAATTACAACTGAATGCCGAAAAAACTAAGGCATTGTTTTTCTTTCATGCTGCCAGAGCAGCTTTCACCCCAACACTACACACTCTCTCTAAAATCGCTACCCTCTTAGGCAAACTGCTAGAATTTGTGACAAAATTTAAATACTTGGGTGTATGGGTTGACCACAAGTTGTCCTTTATAGACCATATAGAAGATCTTATGAAAAAGCTAAAACATGGCTCAAAATCTTCTTTAGGATCAAACGCCTACTCCAAAACTAGACTAGTACAAGCCACCTTCCTACCTCTCCTTGACTATGCAGACATGAAGTATGGACAAAGTGCTAGCTCTGCTCATTCTAAGCTTGTCATACTGTATTACTACACACTTAAATTCATCACTGGAGCCCCCTACTCTATACACCACTGCTCCCTTTACTCCCTTGTCAGTTAGACCTCTCTTAATCTCAGGCGGCAAAATAACACAGTCAATTGTACCTTCAAAGCTATCACCAAAAGACTACTCCCACATATCTTTGATTTCTTGCCCATCTGTGTACCTAGAAGCTGTGCCCTGAGAAGGTTATCATATGTAACATTTATTATTCCTAAAATCAGAACTAGGTTTGGTAGCTCGTCCATAGGTCATGCTCGTACCTCCCTGTGAAACAAACTACAAAAAACTTTGAAATTGGCTATCCAGGCTAAACTGACATCCTTTAAGACCACGTTCAATCATTCCCTCACTGAGACATGCAAGTGCTATCGTTGACAGTATGACTGGTTGGAATAAGCTGAGTTATGGTACCTGCGAACCTTCTTAATCTTAACATACTCTCCACCTCATGCCTCTATTCTTCTGTGATGTTCCTATACACCTTTCCTTTGATGCACAAGTAATCTCTTCTGTCCCTCCTTTCCATCCCTATGTGTTTATGTACTTTCCCTCCCTTTACTGTGTTCTCAGGACCATCTGTACCTCTTCAGATTTATGTGTGCGCAATTGTTCCTTTGACATGTAACTAATGTTGGCACAGTGGTTCCCAGGATATGTAAACTACTGTACAGAACTGTATTATTGTATATTTGCCTGTATCTGTTTATCTGTTCAAATCCTGTTACCTATCCTGACTTTTTATACAATGTTTTATTTTTTATACTATTATTGTGTTGCCAATTTCTCATTGTCCAGGTCCACCTTGGAAATGATTTTTTTTTACTCAATGGTGATTTCTCCTGGTAAAATAAAGACTGATAGATTGATTGATTGATTGATTGATTGATTGAGGAGGGTCTAGCATAGGGTCAGCAAGTTTATTAGTGACTTTAGGAGCCACAAGATAGGAGGAAAGACATTCAGTATTTAAAGAATTCATCCTAGAGGAAAGGGTGAGAGTGGATGCAGTCATGGGGGCTATGCATGAATGCAGGCAAGGTACACACAAGAGGCAGGGTGTGGCATGCTGTATTACACACAACCATGCTGCACTTGTCCTCAGACCCCACCCCCAGTGCACTGCTGCAGCTGGGTGGTGGAGGCAGATCAGAGGACACAAGTGGGCATCCAGTTTGATGCCTGGCCTGGTCCCATAGTGTATCCCCTGTTCTGCAGAGATAATGGAATTATAGGACAGTGTGGGATGTCCATTTGTAACAGAGATAGGTGAGTGCCTGAATGACTGCCCTCAGCCCTCTCAGTCATCCTAGAGGGCTGGGGTAGCATGGAGGGGGGATTCCTCTTCCCATCGCACCTGATGGGTGTAAACTGTGGAGGCCTGCAAAAGATATGGTGGGTGCCTACTGCCATATCCTGCACCCCTTTTACCTGGATCACCACATCTCCATGAATAGTACAGAGTGTGGGCATGCCCCTAGACACACCCCAAGACTGGCTACCAGTCAAGGGTTGATGTGCAGAAGGGATCCTTGTTCCTTACATGAATGTAAGCAGGGGTTGATCCTGGGTTCATGGTATTCAGACACAGGGTTGACTATGTGCCATGGATTCATGGCACATAGGCAACCTACCCCATACTGCATAGGGACCATAGTGTTCAAAATACTAATCCTAAAGAAGATAGACTGGGCATAGAAAACTCATTTGATCTGGCCAGTGAAAGTAAAACTAGGGGACATGCAAGCAAATTGGAGGTACAGGATATGGAGAAATATAAGAAAGTATCAGTCCACAGTATATTTATTTAAGTCTTTAATTACCAGTTAGATGCACTGATCTGAGGGACTGTTGTCAGGCACGACCCAGGCCATGAGTGTGGAACAACTCAAGTTACATACAGATGCAAAGAACATACAGCAAAATTAGTTAGAGTACAACTTACAATGTCATCGAGGCAGTCATGCAACAAATGCACTACAGTTTACAGTGAGTTGGAGAGTGGTGACAAAACACTCAGAGGAGATAAAGAACAAGCTGATCAAGAACATGCCATGATGATTCAATAGCCAAGAGGTAACAGTCAATAACAGACAGGTAATATACAGCATAACTAACAGTGTAAGGGCAAGGCACAGAAAGGGTGGTTAACATGTTGGAAAGCCTACACAGCTAAGTTGCAGAAGTCAATACTAGTCAGGAATTCATTCCAGGAATAGACACATTTTTGAAAGATGATGACATTTAGTGTTATATAGCAAGAGCAGTTTTAGCATTCTATCTATTTGACTTTAATGTTTGTCCATCCAAAAACTAATATATTCACAGCTATGTAGCAAGGGAAGAAAAGATGGACCCAAAATTCACTCCATCATCATAAATTAAATATTACTATATAATACTATTTTATTGCAGTATGTGGTTAGATATTATTTCGTATGAAAATCATTGTCCTCAAAATCCCTGTTGTAGCTAAACAGAAAGTTGTTGTGTTTAGGATCTAAGGTCAGAGAATGTTGGGTATGGATCATTGTGTATTAGTGATGTCATACTTTTACACAATACCATTGTGTTGTATGTTGATGACATCATACCCTTACACACCAGTATTTTCAAATTCTAAATTCCTTATAACACTCTGCTGCCCTCCTGTAAACAATTACAAACTTCAAACAGTTTCCAGACTGTAACAGCAGCACAACTAATTGCTCATAGAATATAGGTACTGCACTGCCACATTACCTTTCATGATGTTTCTAGTCATTGCTAGCTTTTATTGTAGTGCATCCACCTCGCCTAAACCAATGCAATACCATTTCAATATTATTTCAGTTAACACCTGCACTTGGTGTTGTGATCACAGCATTCAGATGTTAACAAAAATAAAACAAATTGTGCTCAGCAAAAATGCCATTGGCAGCTTTATTGTGCATGCTCACACAGTTGAAAATTGTAGGTTATTCAGGTAGAGCAATTAGAGTAGAGTGCCAAATAGCTTCAAAAACATTGTGAATACTAGCATGGCTGCTTATGAGAGTTGTGAGTAGGAGCTGTGGATGGCAGAGAAAAATTAGTAAATAGCAGAAGTCTGTGGGAGAATTAGCAGCCTGTGAAGTGGGACACTTTTATAATTAAACCATACACTATACAAATGTTGATTAATTATACAAAACTAAGCACGTGTTTCCTTCCTGGGGTTGGGATGTTTTTTCTTAAGGTCCATATGATGTCATTTCAAACCCTTGATGGAAGCAAAGCCTTGTTGTGAAGAGTCACCCATACATTATATTATATTATATGTCGAATATTTCCAAAAAATATATTCCAAACTCTTGTAATGTGCATGGAAAATAATTATTAATATTACCTAGTAATTTGTAATCACTGAATAAATTGTGTGCAATGTAGATAAAAAAAGGCTTAGATTAAATCTGTCTGAAAAAAAGACACTAAAGTTGGTATCAATGTTTTTACTATAGCTTTCTTCAGGAATTATCTATGAAATGAAAAGCACGCAGAGTTAACACAGTGCATATCTTCTCTTTAAAGTTTTTTGTTACTGAACCTCAGACAAGAGATCTCCCTAGTTAATCTGAAAGTTTCTCTGAATACCTCTAGTCATGTTCTACATCTCATCCTAAGATTTTATTTAGATTTGATTCCTTTGAGAAAAAAGAAGTGTAAACAAACTGTGCTGCAGTTAGACTGAGAAGGAAACAAAGATTCTAAATCAGCGAGTGTTTTGATGGAGAAAAGAATCAACAGTATGCCTACCTAATTGATCTGGCATGCATTTAAAGTTTTATTTTCAAACCCATTAAAATTAGCAAAAGTGAACACTAGTCGTGACCCTGCATCACAAAGCCAGCAGTGGCATGATCCCAGAACACTCTCCTCCCAATTTTAATCTTTGAGATAGACACATTAAATGGTGTTGTCAATGGAAGATACAAAAAGATGTGGCAAAACTGAAACACTTAAGAACAAACCATGATTAATGCCCTATGAGTAACCAATTGATGAATATGTTTAGTACTGAGACTTTAGAATATTGTGTCCACTAAAATCAGCATCAAAATAGGGAAGACAAATGTACTGTTTTGAAGGCCTATTTTTCAGAAAAGTACTTGTTAAACAGTAATGTTAACCTATGCCACACTAAGTAGCTAATTTTGTTACTGACACAAGACAAATGTGTGAATTGTGATGTATCAGTCAAATTTAAGTATCTTGTATTATGGTTTCATAGCTAGCTAAGATTCCATGTTTGTACCAGAATTTTTATTTTACCATTAAAGTGCTAAGGTATATTGTATAACTATGTATACTGTATTTATGTATCCTGTTAAGATAGTGCAGAATTAATAGCCTGGTACAAAACTGTGCAGTGAAAAATAGCTTATGTGGAAACAGCAACAGGGAAAGTATAGTGTGGACAAAACAGCACTATCCCAGTGGCTGTTTTTACCTTTGAGATGTCTGCTAGCCAGTGTCCCTTTGCCATGGCTCAGCAGATGGAGTAACAGGCTATGGGTGGTGGTGGTGCCTATGGCTGCCTAGGTTTGGGTCTCACCTCACCACATTTCTTTTCTTATTTTTTTCCCTTACTTGCCATGTGGCCACCTCCCACCTTCCCTCCCACATATATTGTACTAAATCTCCCCTTCCCTAAGCTGTTCCACCACTCCAAGTTTCCCCCCGTGTATTCTTTTCCCCATCCACACAAGTTGCACCCACCACAAAATTCCTCTAGTGAGTCTGCCTACCTGCCTGAATTACGTACTTCCCTCACATGTGTCCTCCTTGGAGTTTATTATAATATAGTAGGGGGGTGCAATGGTTCAAGCCTCCCACAGAAAATTACTTTTTCCCAAAGATATTGTTGGCACTATTGTCTGTGAGCATGGTTTTGTGCCACATTATTCTGTCCACGCGATTATGACAGTATTCCCTGTATATACACACATTACCCACCAAGGGAGTTGTTGTGCCATCACAACCCACAAATATGCATGTGACTAGCAGAGTATATATAAATGTTGTTAGTGTGTTTTCAATCTTATAAAATTGGTTTGTTTTGGGAGGGAAATGAAAATAGACCTAAAATCTGAAAGTAGTTTTGTACTGCGGGTATATCACAGGATAAGTGATAGTTATATGATCCAGTTCTACCAATTATGGTGAAGGATTTTCCCATCCCCTCAGACTGTCTGTCTGTTTGTCTGACTACAGTCCTACCTCGCTATTACAATCCCCACTACAATAAATGCTCAGGTATAATGAATGCACAGTTTGGCTCCCTGTTTCACATGCAAGTCAGTAGCATCAGTAGTGATCAGCTGATTGTCACAGGAAACTCCACTTCTCTGCAAGTCATTGTCAGCCATCTCACAGTGATTGGCAATCACACCTATACTGTAGAACTCCAGTACCCCCACAATCACTTGCCACTAGCATATCACTTCTCGTTGTTTGAGAGATAAAATGATCTCGCACTCAATAGACAATAGACTAAAAATACTTGATCGTTTGAAGGCAGGTGAGAGTCTGTCAAAAAATGCTAGTGAAACTGGCTTCTCCAAGTTAACTATATATAAGTAGATGAAGCAACAAGGAGTATTATGGGACTTTGTGGAAGAGTGTACTAATACTGATGTCTGGGAGAGCAAAATTATCTGGTCAGTCAACACAACTGAAATTGATGGGCTATCCAGTTCTGCTTTGCTCAGCAAAGAGAAATTGGTGTACTGCTCTCAGGCTGCTTTGTCTGCAAAATAGTGATAGATATTGCTAGGGAGAGAACATGGTACAGACTGCAGTTTTAAGTCATTCACCAGCTGGTTGTGGTGGTTTCAATGTCTCCACAGTATTCACTGGGTGGCCATAACTGGGGAGGCAAGATCTTGTGATGCTGCTGTTGCTGCTGAAGCCTTCGTACCAAAACCAAGGGAGGTCACAGGGGGTTATTCCCTAAAGTAAATCTATAATGGTGATGAGAATGAGATGTTTTGGAGCCTACCTATAGGACATATTCTTGGAAGCAAAATCAGACATAAATGCTAGTAAAGATTTCAGGATTTTGAAAGATCACCAGATCTTCCGATTTAGTACAAATTCTACAGGCAGCTAAAACATTTGTCCAGTGTATATAGGCAAGTTCAATAACCCATGAAACCTACACCAAGTGAACCTGACTGCATTACCTGTTATCTATAAGAATCGCAGAAATGGGCTGGCCTGACAGTGCAGCGGTTGGAATTTTGCTTGCGACCTGATGACCCAGGTTCGAAAACGGACCCAGGAGTTGGAAGGCTGGACAGGGGGAGAAGAACTGAGCATTCTTGGGACTGCTCTCCTTCTCCAGGGGGAGCAGGAAGTGTATCCTGTGCTTTGCTGACCCTTGACAGAGGTTGAGGGTGCTGTGCGGTTTGCTGCCAGAACATAGAGGGGGCAGCAGATGCTGATCATCACTGCATATCCCCAACTCAGGGCATCAGCACATATGTTAAAACTTCTGCCCCTGGCATGATGCCCCTGCCCTACTGTAATCCACACTGCCTTAGATGTCTGCCGGGGGGGGTCCCTCTTCTGTGGTTCCAACTTAGCAGGTAAGCTAGGGCTAGCCTACAATGACCATTGAGGGGCAGCCCTCCTGGCATCCCCACCAAGTATGGTAAGCCTGGGCATGGGGGGCATGCACAGGTATGGGCTGACCTCTGATAGGAGGATTGGGGGGCTGGGCACATAAAGAATGCAAAATTAAAAAAAAAAAAGAATCGCAAAAATACTTGGTTAACTGAAGAACTTTTCCATAGGTGGGTCACAGAATTAAAAGACTATGCATGCAGTTCAGAGGGTAGAAGCTACTAGGCACACCCCCTTCCATGAGTTGTTTAAGCCAGCTTCCTCAGGTCTCATTCAGAATCACTGTTTCTTTGCTGCAATCAGAGGATCTTCTGGGGTTCTTCCCCCACACTTCACCAATTTTTCTCTCTGTCACTTTCCTCTGTGATTGTGTGCTTCTGTTCAGTTTCTGCCTTCAACAGCTTTCTAGATTAGTACTTTATTGTTTTCTTTTGCCTTTCCTTGCCCTAGATTGTGCTTCCTTGTTGTCTCAGTTAGCTAATCCTTTTGCACTCTTGTCCCCATGTAATTCCTGTGTTTCTTCCTGTTTTGATTCTCAGTGTGCTTACTAGTTTCCACAGAATGTCTGTGTCATTCTGCTGTTTTGGTTTGTTCTATCTCAATGTTTTCTATTTGCTGTTCACATCAAGTCACATGTACACCTCCTTTTGTTTAAGTGGATTTATCCTCAATCAATTGTTACCTTGCTTTCTAGCAGGGCAGCTGCTCCCACTCCTGATCTGCCACTTCAGTAAGTTTTACTCAGTCAGTCTGCTTCAGCATTTACCAACTTAGTCTTAGTGTTCATACAACTTCCAGTCTTTCCAGCCTGAACTTGGTTTTTACCTAGCATTTTGACCTTTGGTGTACATTCAATTTCTAGTACCTTTCAGTTATTGCACTCTTCATCAATATCAGTAATTCTGCTCAGCAGCCATCATTCAGTCAGAATCTTGCCCGTAGGTCTTGCCCTGTGGGTGGACAGGCTCTTGCTCCCCTTTAAGTTCGCATCTTGTGGGTGACTCCCTTGTCTTGAGCAGGAATCCGCTTCTGTATACTGCTTGTCTCCTGCAGCTCCTACCAGCAGTTCCACTGGGTGGTAAGGTCTGAAGCTCTGGGTGAAGCTTTAGCCTTGCAGACCTTCAGTCAGTGGCTCCTCATTGTGTAGCATTTAAGAATTTTTCTGCCAGTGGGTGGAGCTCTAAGCCCACAGGAGTTATTTTACCTGTACATACCACATTGGCAGCATCTCTTAAAGCTATTCTCTATATGCCTGCTTAAGATCAACCCAGTTTCATTCTACATCCCCTTGCTTTAGTGTCCATACAAAGTCAGGCTTCCTCACAGCATTGAGGCTGGGTGATAGCCATTCAGCAGTCACTACTCTCCTCATTCCATGCTTTGAGGGGTGGATCTTATTTGTGTGGAACTTCCTTCAATTGCAGAGATCGACACATGGCACCCCACAGCATTATCTCATTAGAGGGACAGAGACAAAGTTTTTCCTCTGAAAACGTCCCCTGAATTTGAACTCCAAATTAGCAAAGCTGAGTTGTCATAAAAATAAGTACCCCTGCCAGGAGAGATGGCAGTCAAGGGCATGGATCTCTGGTGATTTCCTCCATGAGGGGGGAGTTCTCTTCTTAGTGCCAAAGGCCACAATATTGTGTACATATGAACTGTAGCATTTGCTCTAGTAGTAGTATTTCTGCAGTGAACTGGGGTTGGATGGTGGCTCACTTATAGTAGAATCCTATCATCCCCTCTCTCCTTCTGGAAGTCATTCTTTTGTCTTCTCAGTCATCACCAATTTCAGCTGTCAGTCATTACTCCTATTAGTCTCTGTGTTCACAACTTGCTTAGCAGTTCTTTCAGGCTCCTTCCTAAGATACCTTTAGCCTAAAGAAATTATGTTCCCACAGCACTCTAGGGGTGGAACCTTCTCAGGAGGGTTCCTTTTCCTTCATGGTAGCTCAACAGAGTAGTAGTCCCTTAGAGGAGAGAGAGTGTAAATGACCATAGTATCCACATATAACAGTCAAACAGCTCACTCATTGAACTACCTCCAGACTATCAACAATGTTGTAAAAGTATAACTCCTTACTTAGGTTGCCTTCAACCACTGAATGAAAGGTATAGTACCTCTTCCTCGAAGATGCAGTGACAGCAGTACAGAGTTTGGCACTTAGCACAGAAGAGCAGCCAGCCCTTCAATACACGAGTACACAGCCCAAACAAACATGCAGAACTCAAGACAATGAACAATGGCAATTGAAATGCAAAAATAAGTGGCTTAATTCATTCACAGACCCTCAAAAGACCAACCAGTAGACATGACAACTGGTAGCAGTGAACAACAAAAAATGCAGAAATGGCTAATACAAATAGCTAGTGCAAAAGGGTTACATTTCCTTGTTGTCTGCTGGGCTTGAGCCACAATGGCAATTGTCCCTGGTGCTTCAGTTATCCCAACTTCCTTGGAAGGGGGGAGGTCCATAAAGGTAATGCTCTGCATTTACATGGCCTGGAGATCTACAACATAATTTTCCAAAGTTTCTATATGCAGAATGTGCAAGCCCACAAAGCATAAAGTGCAAAATGTAATATACCAAACAGTACACCCATAAGTACAACATATAAACAGAAGTACTGACCCATCATTAAGTAACCAAAAAAAATTAAAAAGATGAAAAGATACAAATATAAAAGAATCATATTGTGAATATTCAGGTATAACATTAGGTGCTAGACCTAAGAACTGATGTAATCACTTAAGTTTGATACTTATTATTTATAGTTCAAAGTAAGTAGAACAAAGAGAAATCCTTGTCACTGTAGACATACAGATGGTGAAATCCAATTGATTTTCTAAATAATGTATTCTTTCATTAGGTACAGTTTTATATAAATCTCATAACCACTGGACCCAGTTAATACTACAAAATAGATAAAATTATCTGCCAAGCTCTTGTTATGAAGTGACTTCTAATTAGTTTACAGTATGTTAAACGTTTACATTATAGAACCCTTGAAAAATTAAGCTGACATATAACAAGAGCAGAAATTGCCTGATGCCTAACTAAATGCCATGCTTTGCATATAATAGACTATATATTAATACAACTTTTTAAGAATTCCAATTGTTTAAACACATTCTTGAAAAAAAGGCATGTGGTTAACTTGACATCTTATTTAAAAGATACAACAGATATGTTATGTAAACATTCTAAAATTGTTTGGGAGGAAAATTATACCTGGTTAGGAATAGATGTAGAGGCACTTCATAACTCCATCAGACATGTACAGGGACTGGAAACATGCTGCTTTCCTTTCGAAAAGGATGAGGCTGAGGGAGCCATCCCCATTCAATTCATCATATCTGGATTGGAAATCATACTGATGCACAATTATTTCAAATTTAATGGTAAACATTTCCTACAAACTTGTGGAACTGCCACAGGGGTGTCTTTGGCCCCATCATATGCAAACCTTTTTTTGGGGAAGTGGGAAGAATTGCAAGTCCTAAACCCACTAGTTAACCAATTCTTTGTTAAAATAATATTTGCATGTTGCACATAATACCTTTAAGGATACCCATTTCTTTAATACAAACTAAAATCCTACATCTTTGGTACAGAACCCCCTCTGTGCTTCAACGAATGGGCCTATTAAATAATAATAATTGCTGGTGCTGCAATTTGGTCAACGGGGATCTACTTCATATCTTGTGGTCTTGCGCTACCATTAATAAGCTCTGGCATAAAGTCTGTTTACTTGCCTCCAGAGTAACAGGACAAAAACTACCTTTTGACCCCGAGCTATTCTTTCTAGGCATCCTTATCCCCAATAGCTCTCTCCTCTCACATGCACATTTTAGATGGCTAAACATACTTTTTCTTCTGGTAAAACATCTGATTCTTATGAAATGGAAATCAATGCTGCTGCCTTCTTTTTCAGATGTTCTTCAAAACCTCTCTCAGTATGCTTCCCTAGACTGATTATTTCATATTACTCATAACCAGCTCATTGTATATGACAGATGTTGGCAGGATTACTTCAAGTACATCGAATCTAGTTCTTCTAGATGCTAATTCTTAGGGATATTTAGCCGTCCTTCTTATTTTGCTCTCAGATTAGGTTTTCTCTAAACTTTTGGGCACAGATTTCTCCTCTTTTTTCCCTTCTTCTCTGTTTTCTCCCTCTCTCCTTCCCTTCTTTCTTGCTTTTTCTCTCCTTTCTTTCCTTGCACACTTTTCTCTTATCTTCACCTCTCCATTACTGAACATTGTTCATATTACCACATTTATCACTTTTTGCAATTTACTGAATGCCTTGTCATAACCTGCCCTAGCATGTATTTCATACATGGTTGCTAGGTCTGATCCGATAATACCCTATTGATTATAACCCTTCTGCTTTCCACTTACATCAGGTCTAGGTTTGTGTTTTATTATCAATACATGTATATAAGGCTTCTCCAATATGTTTACCCTAAATACTATGTTTTGTTAAGTGATATTTTATACCTTACATGGAGGATAGTCTTCTGCTGTATTAGATGTGTGCTTTCTTATATACTCAAATTTCAATAAAAAAATAAAGTGAAAAAAAAATAATACACCTGTAGAATGTTGACGATATTGTTTGCATATGGTGTGGTGATACTTCTGAGGCTGATGGTTTAATGAGATGGCTAAATATAAATAATTTAAACTTAAAATTCATGCATGTAACTAACAGAGAGGTGTTGAATTTTTTGGATGTCTCTGTATATAGCTCCTATATGAAACCTAAAACTGTCTAGATGAAAGGCTTTAGGCAGAGCACTCCCAGCATCAGTTGGACAGTGGGCAGCAAAGGAGGTGTGCGGAGGGCTCTGCCACTTGCCATCCATCACCGCGGCACTGACCGACAACGAGGTATGGGGGGTGGTGTTGTCAGTGCCTCGGGGGTGGGGGGCACTGTCCACCAATGAACG
The DNA here is from genome assembly GCA_016271365.2 of Neoceratodus forsteri. Taxonomy (NCBI): domain Eukaryota; kingdom Metazoa; phylum Chordata; order Ceratodontiformes; family Ceratodontidae; genus Neoceratodus; species Neoceratodus forsteri. The sequence goes on along the minus strand of CM028132.1, from coordinate 969,927,833 downwards.
GGCTGGGGAGACAGGATCATTGGTTGGGTGGGGTGGTTGGGCATTGTATTACATTGATGGGTCTTTCTCATCGGGGCACCATTTGGGGGGGTTCCATTACATTCAGGGATGTGACACAGAAGACTGGGGGAAAGCACCTATGGGTATGGGGCTCTGCTGTGCAGTGGGGGGGAGAGTGGGTTTACTTATACAGAGGGGTGCCGTGCTATGCTGTGTGGTGGGGAAGGTGGGTTTATATATACATTGGGGTATGGGGCTATGCTGTGTGGTGGTGGGCTGCCATTAAACTGCTGGAGCAGTGGTACGGCTGTGTGTTTATGTGGGGGTTTATGTACTGTTGCTGGTTCTAGCAGGGTGATCTCTGTGCACAGAGCTCGGTGCATAGGGAAGTTATGGTATCATTTCCACAGTCATAATTATCACTCTCCTACACCCCTCTGTGCGCAACATGATGCACCATTGTGAATGGCACATAGTGTGTCATGCCTCCATCCCTCCTCCAGGACCACCCTGTTGAGGAGCTGCCTGCATGGCCGGGGAATCATTTGTGTACCTGGCTTGTGTTCCTTTGGTGAATGCTGCTGGGGATCCATGGGACCCCCACTGCATGGCATTCCCACGTATCTATGTCTAAGCACCCAGTTTCCGTGGTGCTTTGGCATAGTCCATAGGGTCCAGTGTTTTTAATGTTAAAGCAGCTGTGAGTAGTCTGCTTCACTCTTGGATCACTATTGCTTAATGTAATGAATGACTTACAATAAAGAACATGCATCATGGCTTCAATTTCTTCAGTATATTGACATACAGATTTAGTCTTTGCTGTTTTGGTCCTTGTAAGAACAAATACAGAAGCAAATTATTTGATACATTTTATTGGACCAACATAGGTGTAACAAAAAGAACAAAGTGCTTTACTTTTAGCTTTTGGACCAATCTAGTCCTTCCTCAGAAGCTTAAACTTCCAAGGAAGGACTGGGTTGATCCAAAAGCTAAAGCACTTTGTTCTTTTTGTTACATCTATGTTGGTCCAATAAAAGGTATGAAATAATTTGCTTCTGGATCTGTTCAGTGTATTGAGGGAAGACTGCATAAATGTATCTATCGATACACACATTTATTTATTTGAATTTTGATGAATGATCAGGGGTGACTTGGAATTAGTTACATACAGATTTGAATAAAACTTTCCACAATGACTGCAATGCAACAAAAAGAGTAATGTACAATAAATGGGGAAATAACAAGTAAATACAAGAAAGTCTGCAAACTGCGACCATTAGTTAATCATAATTTGAGTACCAAGTGGTATAAACATTCAATACCAAGTAACAGAAATCACAGTTTCAGGAAGTCAACATCAAAATCAAGAACTGCAACAGAAAGATACAAGCCACCCACCAGTTAGGAGGGTTGTACTACCAGGGTCAGCCCCAGGATTATTATATAGTGAAGTAAATGACAAGTCATTGTTTGCACCTGCAAAGTCTCACCACAAGTGAGCAAGTTTTGAGCCTCTTTTAATTAGTGCCAGAGTGTGGCAGATTTGAATTTCACAGTGAAGTGAGTTCTATAGTGAAGGGGCCTCAAACCAGAAGGAACACCATCCAGATCTAGACTGTATCCTAAGGGTTTCCAGTAAAGGACTAGCAGCAGAGTGCAGAGGCCTCACATGCTGCTTAAACTTAAATATTCCCACAATGTAAGGGGGTGAAGAGAACTTGGCAATTTTGAAGTCAAGGCAGTGCAATGGGTATTGCAACCTTGCTCCAAATTAGGACCGTCCAAGAGCTTACACGCAGAAGTAATCTTTATTATAAATTTAGAGTGATCTACTTTGCATAACAATAGCAATAAAATATGTACAGGTTTGACCCTGCAGGGGAGGCAGCCCCACATAAACCTCAAGTACATAACTTCTCTAGTCATTAAAGTACAAAACAGGGAGTACTTACTATTTATAGGTGTTCTTGTGCCACATTCATCGGTCTTGTTTTCATTCTCTCTCTGCTGTCTCTGCATCTTGAACCTCGACTAGATTCTATGTTCTCTTACCTGAGTTATTGCTATATATGTGGGGGGCAAATGTTCTATTGGTATAGGATTTGTGACTCACTAACAATTCCAGGACAAGTCAGATGAATGGATGACAAACAGCTGATGAACCAAGCTTGGGCTTTGCGATGAGTTGACTGATCAGCAGGTGGTCATTGACCTAACAAAGCACTTTTTACAGACAGGCTATATGGGGTGTCACCTGGACGAATAGAGAAACAAAGAGGAACACTGCTAGCTGGACAATGAAGAACTTGATGATCCTCTGCACCTCCAGGAAAGGAACTGAAGACTTCTGGTCAGCAAATGGTTTTCTGGATCATCTGCAGCAACGACCATTGGTAGACCCCTGGCACCCAGGCCACCTCCAAACAAGATTACTGCTCATAATATGACCTTAAGGAAGCCTCTATGGAGCAAAATGGGTATGTGCACACTTACGGATGGCCTGTAAAATAAGAAAAGGGCATGCACACCATTAACTGTGGTCCCTTACTCTCGAGCCAGGGCGACTCCTTAGCTGGCTCATTACCGGATACCTAGCTGATAGAACTTTACAACTTACCATCACAGTGCTGATGTTGGAACACTGTGGTGGAGCTCCAAGACAGGTTGACATCACTGGAGACAATTCTGCTGCAGATGGATGGTGGGCAAGGAACCTCTCTGGTTCAGCATCAGGCTCTGAAGAAGCTGGTCCTGGCAATGAAGGTGAAGCTGGTCATCAAGTACACATGGAACACAATCCAGTAACATAGCTGAGGTGGCAAGCAAACAGTTCAGTTTCACAGCAGACATTTTAAATGTTAGGCAGACACTTCAGTTCTTGGAGATGGTGCAGTGTCTAGGGGGTGCCAGACAGGCTACAGCACTGTCCAGTTCAGAGGGCTCAGAACACCTCCATGTAACTCCATGGGCAACTATAGGTCATAGGACCACCCTCCCAGATGATGCTGTACCTTTAACAATGTTTCTGCCCTGACTATCTCTTCCTATCTCTTCAGCAACACCTCTTTATCACTAATATTAATAACCACTCCTGTCTCAGGGTCCATGAGGCTCCCTAGCCTGGTCCTGCCACCTTCATGCATATTAATGTGTGCCTCCAGCCCTTTTTTACGCTGGGTCTCCAGTGGGTCCACCCTTTAAATGAATATCTATGAGGACCTTGGTTCCCTGGCCCTGCCCCATGCTTATGGCACAATCTCACACAAAGGGGCTTTTTGCCCATGCCCTGTCCCTCCTCCCATTCCTGGGCACTCAGCCCCTGGATTTCTGAAATTCCCCCCTCTCCTTGGGGCCTCTGGTGCCAGCTGTCCTCAGTATTTTATATTTGAGCTCATGGCTCACATCTCTTTTGCTCCAATCCTTTCCCACCCCCTTCCCCTGGCACCTGTGGCACAAGTAAACAGACTTTGGCACACGGCCCATTCACCACCATGGCCTGGGACAGCCTCAGTTGCTATGGGGGGTTTGGACAGGAAACTGGGGAGTCACACTCCCAGCCATCTTTTATTTATGCTGCTATGGAACTAGGGGTCTGGGGCACTCATTTCTGCCTGGACCAGTATCTTGTGGCACCCCTTTTGTTCTCCCTCAAACTGCTTCCCCTACTACATGGGGCCCGAGAGAGGAAAATGGACCGCTTCGGGGATCTGAGCTCCAATTCAACCAACTATGATGCTGCTGCCTTTTCCTGGAGGGGAGCGATGCTGTAGGAGCCATGGACTACCCTAAGATATGTTTTTCATAGCCGTGCCCTCTGTATGTTCCATCCTCCTTACCAAGCCACCAACTCCCCAGTTAGTCACTCCCAGCCCTTTTGTAAGGCAGGGAAAGTACGGCTAGGCAGCCCTAGGGATTTGGGTGCCATCACCAAAAGTGAGGGTCTCCTGCCCATGGCCCCCCTTCTCAGCGCTGAATGTGGTGAAAGAGGAACAAAGCATGGGGGAGGGGTCTGTGAGACAGGAGAGGCCAGAGGGGAAGAATGGGCATCAGGGAGAGGAAAAAAAGGAAGAAAAATCAAACTCACCATTTCTGTGTTGTGTCCCCAACCCTGGGGCATTACATTCACCACCCCCTTAAATATACATGTCCCCATGTATGGGGTTTAGTTACCAATTTAAGTTTAAATTACAAGCAAAAAATTTGCTGCTATGAAACTAGTTAACTAGTCTACTTGAAAACATTAATTTTGACCTGATCTACTGTAACATTTTTAACCTATTGAACAAAATGAAATGAGAAGAGGGATGGATGGAATAGAGGTGCCTTCTGGGAGTGGTTGCTGCCTCTCGTCATCGATACGTCCATCCATCTTGGCAGGAACCAGGCAGGGCTTTACATGAACTCAGTGTACTGACTTCTGCATGCTGTCCAAGGCTTGGAACTGATAGCTATGCATTCTGGGGAATGGGATGTACACAATGATGTATGGGTCAGGCTCCCACCTTGAAGATGACTCACCGTCACCTCATGACTTCACCAGCACTCTTTTTTTTATCAGCAAGGGTGTTTCCTGGTTGGAGGCATCGTCTGGCTCTTTCCCGGTTTTGTGATCCGTACACATGTTTTGGCTGGTTGGAGGCTTAGGCTGTGCTCGAGGAGGGTCCATTCCATCTTTCAGAAGTGCAGTTCCACTGCCAAGGCCAGCACCTGACTGGGCGGTGCAGTCTGCGTACTCTGCCAACTGATATCGATCAGGGTGGCCCAAGCTGGATCTGACTTGTTCTTGGGTGCCGAGCAAAATGCAGGAGCCTCTGCATACAAATGCTGGCTGGGTGGCTCATTCAATACTACCAGGGTGTTGAGCCATGGAGGTTCTGGCAATTTCTGCTGGCATACAGCATTTAGCTGGGCACACTCCTCCTTCTGCAAGGATGCTTGTAGCTCCACCAAGCATCGGCTGAACTCCTCCTTTTCCTGCATCTCAATGAGAAGTGCACAGCTCAGGTCTTCAATCATTAGCATCATAGTCTCAAATGATTTTGGTGCACCAGGCTGCTACCACTTCATGGCAAAGGGCTTGCTCAGCATGCTGCTTAATCTTCTGATCTCACTTTCAGAGACTCTTTATGAGAACATTACATTCTTTCTGCAGCTTGGTATTCTGCCTGGCATATTTTGCAACCCGCTGTGAAAGCTCCTGGTACCTAATCTGTCCTTGGGCATCCTAGTTTAGGACCTGCTGGCTTACGTTACAGGTTACAGCACTCATCATGTACACAGACTCCTCCACTCGGGCATTTGGAACTCTGGATGAACTTCTTGAAGGTGCCACGATAGCTTGGTTGCACTGCTTGATTCTCTCCCACCTAGGTCCATACTGTGTTATCCTGAGCAAGTCACTTAACTTCCTTGTGCTCCCAGGTATCATCTGGAAACAAGTTTTGGCTTAGTGTGCTACACCTGGTTATACAATGACCCCCCCCCCCACTCCCTTTTGGTGTCCTAATACAGCTAGCTCTGAGCTCTTTTGATTTTGTTGCTTCTAGCATCACTTCATTCTCACAGTCGCCAAATAGGACCCTTGGTTTCTTGGTCTGAGCCCATGTTCCTGCCTTGCTCCACTCACTGATCCATCTGTCTTTGACCTCAGCTCCTTCGTATCCAAGGCTGGCATGGGCAGTGCACAACCTGGGGCTGGGCCCCTTGCTTTATTTCTGCAATGACTGCCGCCAGCTCCAGCACTTGACATGTCTCACAGCCAGTTCCTCTTGCATAACACAGCAGGGATCCCACTCCATTTTGCTTCTTGTGGGTATCTTGGTGTGGGTAGCTTAAAGTGTTGTACTCCTTGATGTTTCTTATCTTGTTGACTATGCAGCATTTTGTAGGGGGCCAAAGATTCCAGTGGAATGGGATTTGTAACTCTAACAATTCCAGAACAGGTCAGATGGATCTGAAAGAAGAAACAGGAAGCTTACACAGGGACCAAGATGCAGAATGTATATTTACAAGGGATAAGAAGAGTAACAAGATAACTGTTTTTCTACAGTACTACAGGATAATAGGATATGCAACAAAACAATACAATGGGGACCAACAATTGGTCGAACTAGTAACAGGGGTGGGGTTAATCCCTTTTAGTCCAAGTCCTGCATGTACTTGGCTGAGATGACAAATGGCAAATAAACCAAGCTTGGGCTTTGCTGTGAGTCAGCTGATCAGCAGGTGGGCATTGTCCCCTCGGAGAACAGAGAAACAAAGAGAAACACTGCCAGCTGGACAATGAAAGACTTGGTGATCCTCTGCAGCTCTGGGCAAGAAGCTGAAGACTTCTGGTTGGCAGATGGTTTTCTGGATGATCTGCAGCAATGACCACTGGTAGGTCCCAGGCAGCCAGGCCACCTCCTAACAAGAAGACTGCTGGTTATACAACCCTCAGGTGGCCTCTATGGAGTGCCAAGGATATGCACACACTTAAGAACAGCTGGAAAAATAAGAAAAGGGCATGCACAACATTAATTGTGGTCCTTTACTCTCGATCAGGGGTAGCTCCTAAGCTGACTTCTTACTGGATACCTAGCTAGCCGCACTCTACAACATACCATCACAGGGCTGATGCTGGAACACTGTTACAGAGTTCTGAGGCAGCTTGACATCACTGGAGACAGTTCTGCTGCAGAAGGAAGGTGGGCTGGGGACCTCCCTGGATCAGCGTCAAGCTATGAGGAAGCTGGTCCTGGCACTGAAGGTGAAGCTGGTCATCAAGTACACAAGGGACGCAATCCAGTAACGCAATTGAGATGGGAAGCAAAGAGTTCAGTTTCTCGACAGACAGTTTAAATGTTAGGCAGACAGTTCAGTTCTTGGAGAGGGTGTAGTCTTTAGGAGGCACCAGACAGGTTACAGTGCTGTCCAGTTCAGGGGGCTCAGAGCACCTCCACATAACTCCATGGGCACCCTGGGCCATAGGACCATCTCCCACCCGAGGGTGCTGTACCTTTAAAGATGTTCTTGCCTGGCTGTCTCTGCAGTGACACCCTTTTATCATTAATACTGTATTGATAACCACCCCTGTCACAAGGTCCATGGGGTTCCCTAGTCTGATCCCACCTCTCTCATGAATATTAATTGTGCCTCCAGCCCTGTTTTATGCTGGGTCTCCAATGGGTCTGTCCTTCCAATGAATATCTGTGAGGGCCTTGGTTTCCAGGCCCTGCCCTGCACCTATGGCACAATCTCACAAAAAGGGGCTTTTGGCCCATGACCCTGGTCCACTCCTCACTGTTGTTGAGCACTTTTCCCATGGATTTCTGGTCCTCCCCCTCCCCTTGGGGCTTCTACCTTGTGGGGCCCCTCTAGCACCATTGGTGCTCAGTATTTTAAATCTGGGCTCATGGCTCACATCTCTTTTACTCATATCCTCCCCCCCAACCAGGCATCTGTAGTGCAAATAAAACAAACAGCTTTTGGCACATGGCCCACTCACCCCCATGGCCAATGACTTTCTCAGTTTCGGGGGAGGGGGTTCTGGACAAGCTGCTAGGGAGCTGTGCTCTCACAGAGCTTTTTTCTTTATGCTGCTGCAGAACTAGGGGTCCGGGGCACTTGTTTCTGCCTGGGCCACTATCTTGTGGCACCACTTTGAACTGCCCTCAAACTGCTTCTCCTACTACATGGAGCTTGAGAGAGGTGGACAGATTGAATAGGAGAGCTGCACTCTGACCTGACTGACCGTGATGCTGCTGCTGCCTTTTTCTGGTGGGGAGAGATGCCAGAGGAGACACTGATCACCCTAAGGTATGTTTTTCAAGGCCATGCCCTCCATCTCCCCACCCTCCTTACCAAGCCACTGACTCCCCAGTTAGCCACTCTCCAGACATTTTGTAGGGCAGAGGAGGTCCCGCTGGGCAGCCCCAGGGATTCGGGCACCATCACTAAAAAGGAGGGTCTCCTGCCAAAGGCACCCTTTCTCAGCACTGAATGGCATGAAAGAGGAACAAAAGACTGGTGAACGGTCTATGGGACAGGAGAGGCCGGAGGGAAAGAACAAGCAGTGGGGAGAAGAAAAAGAAAAAGAAAAAAAAATTGAACTCCCTGTTTTTGTGTTGTGCCCCCAACTCTGGGGCACTGCATAAGAACAGCTCATCAGTTCCAAAGCTTGCTACTTCAGTTTATTAGAATTTAATTCATATACATAATTGCACACAAGTTAGAGGGGATAGGAAACAGTTTTAACATGACTAGATGCCTCCAGTTATTCTTTTATTGGGTACCCAGTATTCTTATATGTTTTTGAACATTTCTGTTAAATTAATAATCTCATTTTGTTGCCTTTTTTACTACCATGAATCCCTCTCTCCTCAGTAGTTGCTGCTCTCCCTTTTCATACTGCCTGAACATTCACTGACATCACAAACTCCCATTCCAGGCCATTTAGATCAATTGCATGGAATGAGAGTTACTGATGTCATACAGTGTCTTAGAAATATGAAAATCAAGTTCAGTAGCTGGTGAGAGTGGAACTCTATGTATATCTGAAGGCACCCGAAAGCTAGATTATTTATTTATCAAAAATCATCAAAGCATATCAGAATAAATAACTGGCAAGGAATGGAAGATGGAAGGGCAGTTAACTATGTAAAAATCATTTACCATCTCCTTTAAAGCAGCAGTGCAAGATAAAAAAAAATCTGCGCTTTTCCAACAGTTTATTCCCTGTACTCTGTTGAGCATGTACCTGGTAATCTTTCTCGCCAGCTTTGTACTATAACCCTGTAATGTGCTCATTTTTCTTTTGTTTTTGTTTACATTTCTGCCACCCGCCATGTTGAAAGCAGCAGTACCAGATAGCAGCTGCCATATTTACTGTGGCATTACAAAACTGGAAACTGATCACTTCCTGATTAAGTAGTGCTGCTGCTTTAAGTACTGCTGAAGTATTGCACAAAGTTCAGATTCTTTTTAGAAGCAGCCTTGCTTTCGGCTTGTTCCCAGCTCCATTGGTAATATACTGCCATTGCCTGCATGTCATGACTGACGTTTTGGCATCACCATGGATTTCTTAAAGTCAGCATGTATCAGAAACAGCAGTGTTTAAAGATCTCTGTCAGCATCGTGTTGCTATCACAACAGTGCATGGCTAGTAATGGATCTCAAGAACACTTCTTAATGTCAGCTATTATTTCATTACTTGTTCATTATCTACTGGGTTTCAAAAGCACTATTGTTTACTATTTGTCTGTTCATTGGCAATGTTTAATATTTACATTTAAATACATGATAGCAACGCACATGTCTGCTCCCTCCAGAACAACTATAACTGTAAGAAAAGTGTATGGTGATCTACATTAGTGCAGCTGTATATGAATCTTGTTAAGGAAATTTGTAAAATCACAGCACACAAGTGCCATTTGTAACTGTGTGCACAAATGCTGCTCTAGTGTGCATGCTTTATCTAAAGTGCAGAAGTGCAAATAAATATAGATCATAATACAAGTTCCCCAACACACAGGTCTAAAACATCCTGTATTGCAAACATCTTAACCAACCAGCGAAACGGACTATGTTAAATAACTTACACCATAAAAATGCAAGAAATGTACAAAGTGAGTGAAATCAACACACTTTGCCCCTCCAACCCTGCTGTGAAGGGTTCTACTGTATTACAAGTATACTCGGCCATATGAACGAAGAGTCATTTGAATGCTGTCAATGACAAACATTTCACACAAAATCATCATAGAAAAGGAGACCATGGCATGTCTTCATTGAGTCTTTTGTGTGTTGCAGTGTCAAGTGTGAAAGCACAGATGGATTCTTACTTTTTTCATTTTTTATTATATCTCTTCCTCCCTGTGCCATGTCTGGCTTCCTTATAAGGTCATGTGATGGGGTACTGTTTGTTATTTTTATGCTGTCTTGCATGCATGTGCAAGAAACATCTTGGGACAGTATGACATTTTTGAGATGTGTGAGTTTCTGCCCAATACAGTTGACACTTTATGGGGCTTGTCCCTTAGGCACCAATGAATCATCAAGATGTCTATGACAGCAGTTTGAGAGAAGCAGTCTTCATTTGAAAGAAAAGTGCCACTACAATCAGGGATGGTTATGAGTTAATGCTTTATGGGGCTCATCCCTCAGGAACCAATGAATCAGTGAGCTGTCTATAACAGTAGTTTGAGAGAGAGGACCGCACTTGAAAGAAATCTGCCGCTGCAATGAGGGACAGTTTCTTCATTGCAGCAGGCCCTTCCTCCTCCCTCACAGCCAGGTACATGGACATACCTTCTTTCTGTTGGCAGCAGGACCAAGAACTGCAACTCCGGCCATGCACATTACAGTGCATAGTAATGGCATGGCCGGAGTTACAGTTCTTGGCTCCAGCTGCCGAGCACCTTGTTTGCTTGGTGTGCCTTTCCTGGTGAACCATTTCAATAAATAAATAAATGAGCCACAGCATGGCTTTCCACATTGATGGCTTCTGCCACCTGCCACACACTCCCAGGAAAGCCGACACTGGGCTGCCCAATCCCCCTGTCGACTTGTATCCTCCCTCCCCCCCATTAATGTGACAAACTGGGAGCCCACCCCAGTGTGCCAAAATAATTTTTTATTCATGTTTAAGACACTGGGATGCCCACTCCTGGTGTCAGATGACCCCCCTACCCAACCGAATATTTCAGGTGCCACCAACGGGATGCCAAATCCCTGTGTCTGCATCCACCCCACACTATTGTGGCACACTGGGAGCCCACCCCAGTGTGTATAAATATTTTTGGTAACCTGTAAAATAAAGAAAACCGTCCCCAAAGTCTTTATTTTTCCCCTGTAAAAATGAAAATGGTCCCTCGTCATCTCCCCATTCCCCCCTCCCCCACCCCATCCTCCCTCTGTGGACCCACCTTTCCTTGCCCCCCCCTTACCCGATACTTACCTCTGGAGGTCAGGAGCAGCGATCTTCTATGGACTGGGACATGCCTGCACTCTTCAAAGCCAACCGGCAAACTGAAGAAATGATGGTAAGTTGTATAATGGGGATCAGTGGAAGGTTTCAACTTAGGTTGATATCTCAGCCATTTTTAGGAGTTTTGGCCCAAAATTTTCAACATGGGTTTCTTGGGACCCCACCTCATGAACACTGTCACTGTCATTTATTTACTTGGCACTGAAAGGTGATTTCTTGGTTGCTGTGTGGAATCACCTTTTGGGATTGATTAATGAAACAATAGTGCCAATGTTCATGAGATGTGGTCCCAAAAATATTCATGTTGCAAATTTGGTGAAAAAATTCCAAAAAATTACTGCGCTACAAGCGTACATTGCACAGTTTCTATGCACGCTCATGACTTCCCCAATTATTAATATTTTCACTCCAGAGTTTCAATATTGCCATTTTCTCACACCTCCTTATGAACAGTACAGCTGTCATTTTCACATCCTGCCTGAAATGTGTTTTCATACTTGTGGCACAGAATGGCGTGGTTGTTGTGGGAAATCAACTATTGGGACAGATTAACAAAATCACAGTGGCACTGTTCATGAGGGGAAGTGCCAAAATGCCCATGTTGAAAATTTGGTGAAAAAAATTCCAAAAAATGATTGCATTACAGGAGTGCTTCGCGCAGTTTCTATGCACACTCTTAACTTCACCAATTTTTTATATTTTCACTCCAGATTTTCAACATTGCCAGTTTTTCACACCTCCTCATGAACAGAATAGCTGTTGTTTTTCACTCCTGTGGTGCCGAATGGCACAGTCGCTGTGTGAAATCACCTTTTGGGATTGAGTAACAAAATGACAGTGCCACTGTTCATGAGGTGGGATCCCAAAAAGCCCATGTTGAAAATTTGGAGCAAAAATAGTAACAAATGCCCAGGGCATTAGAGTTTCCAGCCCTAATGACCCACTCTGTAGAGACTGACAGGCCTCAAGGGTGTGACTTGGGGTCGTCGACCATAATGCTCACGCTATTCCACTCCCACCAGCACTCTGCAGCCAGTGACAGGCATTGAGGTGTGCCTTGGGGTCTTCAGCCCTAATGATCACCCCATTCTCCTCTAATGCACCCATCTCAGCTTATTTCTTTATGGAATGGAGGTGAGCTTAAGGGCTGAGGACCCCAAGGCACACCGAGACACCTGTCGGCGTCTGCAGGGTGGGGTGAGGTAGAATGGCGTGAGCTTTATGGTTGATGATGCAAAGGCACACTCCCAAACACCTGTCAGTCTCTGCAAGGTGGGGGTTGGAGTTGGAATTTGTTTAATATTTCACTGACATTCATATTATGCATCTCTCTAACTCCTTCACTACCAATGCCAATATCAGCAAGCAAACATTCAATATTGACAAATGCTTGTTTCTGATTGCCATCATATGTTAGCAATCCTTATTTTAAGTTGCATCTTAGTCTGTCCCACATACCTCTTGCTACAGGGGCTAAAAGTTTCACATTCTGAACATGTTAGCATTGCTTATATGTGCTACACTTAAAATGTCCTACTGGTTTGTGTGACAGCTAGATAATAGTCTCTTTTGTATCAACATATTTTTTCACAATTTTGGCCTTAATTTTTGTACACATTCTAAAAGTTATGTGAATGGGCTCTTCTGTTGCTTCACCCAGTATACTTTCTGCTTTTAACACATGCCAGTACTTGCATACAATTTTAGTTATTTCCCAGACCAGTGGGTTACACCGAGTACTGAACTCTACTTTCTCATTCTGTTGTTTATTTTTCTTATCAAGCAATGTATTTCTCTGTTTTATCAGCTCTTTTTATGGCTAATTGAATGACAGATGTATTATAATTTCTGTTTTAAATTGATCCTGCACTTTGTTGGCTTTCTTTTGATACTCCTTGTCTTGGCCTCAATTGTGCCTCACACTCAGAAATTTGTCCAGTCAGAATGTTGTCTTTGAGTTTATTAGGAAGGTCACTACCATTATGTAGTGATGTATTCCTCTTCATTTTTTACCTGTAGACTGATGTTTGTAGTTTATTTCCTTTCCTATAAATTTTTATGTTCAATACAGTAAATGAGTGTGATCACACTGATTTCATGACTGGCCTAAGTACACTTCCACCTGTGTTGATCTTATGTACAGATCTGATGAATTCCACCTTTGTGTCTATCCATATAAGGAGGATTTTGTTCAAATATGTTTCTGTAGAAATATTACTTTGTGAACCATTTACTTTCATCCTTAGCATGTTCCTTTTCCCATTTGCCAGTAAACAAATGTGTGAAGCTATGGGTAAAGCTAGTCCCCTTTGCTGTTCCTTGGGTTTGTGTGTAGAATTCATAAATAAAAAAGTAGTTTAATTTTAATAATGGATCCACCAATTCTACTAAAACTCACTGGGAGGGGGATGGGGACAACACCCCTTCTGGATACTGTTTAAGGTAGTGGTATACTGCTGCCATATCACTGTCATGCAGAATACATTTGTATGTCCATGGTTGGGACCACAATATCTTTTATTTGTCCTAGTATGTCTTTAGTATCTTTAACAAAGGATTTTAATAGTTTCATGCATTTTTTTTAGATGGATATCAATGTATTCAGAAATGGGTGATGTAATGGAGTCCACACTTGAAACAAATGGCCTCCCAGAAGGCTCACCTGCATCCTTATGTACTTTCAGTAAGAGATAATAATTAGATTCATTAGTGCCTCAACTCTCATGAAATCCTATTCTTTCTTCATTATCCCATTTTGTTGCAGTGCGTTATTTAGCACCTGCTTGACTTTTAAATAGATCTAATTTGTTGAATCTTCCCTTAATTTTGTAAGTTCTCTGTTTTGCTAGTTGCCCTTCTGCTTTGTTCATTCACTTTTCTTTATCCCACATGACAATAGAGACCCCTTTAGCTGCTTGACTTATTAATTCAGAACAGTTTTCAAGTTCCCTTAACACTTGTCTTTGCCTTTATGTAAGATTACCGTTTAATTTATTTTCATACTGTTCAGCATTTTGAGTTAGGTTTCGATTAAGGAGCTAGCTATAGGTCATCACTGCTGGACACTGAATTTGTTTGGATACTAAGGATGACTTTGGTTTTAGATGGCTTTCTTCCTTATTAACTACAGTTCCATACAACCTGATAGTGTTTTCTTGATAATTTCTCCCCTTGGGATCTATGCATCATCATGTGGATTGCCTAGATGCCATGGAACCATGGGGTGTAGGCAATCCTAGGTGACAATGCCATGCACCAGGGATCCAGCAGACACCTACATGCATGCACATAAGTGATGCACGTCCCTTTCACACTGGATCCCCCAAACTGGTCATGCAGCTACATCTACAGCCTGTCTGGAGGCATGTCTGGGGGCATGCCTATACTTCATGCCATTCATGAAGGCATGGAGTATTGGGTGAATGGGGCACAGTATACACAAGCAGGGACTGCTGTCTGCAGTGGACACAGCCACCTTCCCCCACAATTGTGCTCCAATCTTCTGAGCAGACAGGAAGACATGGGGCAGCCATTCAGGCACTTGCCCTTATAAATTCAATTTGTTCCTCCTTCACCTCCCAATAATCCCCTGCTCGCTCAGAGCAGGGGATCCACTCTGGGAACCAGGGCAGGCTTGTGAAAGCATGCACTCATTCATTGACACCTCAGTGGGAAGCTGGCTGTGTTGGATAGTGGAGGGCTTTGCAAGTCACCTGCTTGGTTTTGGGATGGGGAAGCTGAGTGGTGGGACACTACCTACCAGGGTGGGGGTCCACTAGACCACCAGGGAATGACTTCACATACTGGGGATCAGGGATGGGGGGGTTACTAGACCACCAGGGAGAAAATGATTGTATAATTATGATACTGGTGATCAGGATAGGGGAGTTACACTGGACATGTCGAGCAGGTGATTGGGTGGGGGACAGACCGCTAGCCATTAAGAAAGTATTTTTTTTAATGCGGTGAGTGATTGAGTGGGAGGAGGGACAACTAGCCACAAGGGATTTTTATTGCTATTTCTGGCAGGACTTCGGGGGAGGGGGACTAGACACCAGGGAATTAGTTTTATGTTTTATATGGGTGGCGATCAGTGACTGGTGGGTGGGCACTAGACACCAGGGAAATATTAATGGTAGGGTGCTGGTGAATTTCCACAAAAGTTTGAAATTTGATTTCTGAATTTTCATGGACATTTCACTGGCAGAATTTTTTTTTTGTACACCTATATGGCTGAGGGAAGGAAGAGAGGAATAGAGGCAGATGGTGGAGGGTAGCTGATTCCAGAGGAAGGGGATGGTATTAAAAATCAGATTTTCCAGCTGAGGAGTATTGGTGGGGAGGTAGAAAGTGAATGGGTCCCTGGAGCACAAGGCACAGAAGAAAGAGGAGATGGGGGAGAAGAGATGGGATAAGTAGGAGGGGAGGGACCAGAACTAGCATTTAGAGATGAGGGAAGCACCATGGTACTGGTGACATGTGGTGAGAGGGAGGATGGATGGGGAGGAGAATAGGGAGCAGTGATAGGTGCAAGTGTGTGAGTTTGTAGCAAAATGGCAGAAGGTGTTGTAGAGGGTATCCAGTCTGGGCAGTGAAGTGGACAGGGCAGTGCCATAGACCACATCCATGTAATTGGAAGACCAGGAGAACCATTTTGGTGACTAACTCCTGTCAGACCAGTGAATAGAGACAGTTCTTATTATGGTACAGGGCACCTAGTTTCATGTGGAAATTGGCATGGATGGCATTGATGTGAACAGAAAAGTCAAGTCTACTATCTAACCACACACTGAGGTACTTGAAGGTGGGGCAACCTCAAGTGGGAAGCCATCTTGCATGGAGAACATGGGGTGAAAGGTGAGCAGAGCCAATTTCTGACTTGTATCCAAGGTCATAGATACAGTTTTTTTGTGCTGACCCATAGCTGAATAAACTGAAACCAGCACAGAACATTGTGAAAGTCATGCTGGAGTGAGACTTCCACAGAAGGACTCAAGGGACCTCAAGAGTAGAGGACCGTGTCATCTGCATACATGTGAATATGCAAGTTTGCACAGGCAGAGGGGAGGTCATTAAGGAAGACTGAGATTAAGTATGGACCCAGGATGGAACCTTGTGGGACCCTGGCCTGGATAGGAAGTGGTGGGGAAGGGGTGCCTCCTCCTACCTGTACAGACTATTGATGGTCCATGAAATAGGAACAGAACCAGTTGAGAGCAGAGGCTGAGAGGTTGGCAGTGCTCATCTTATCTAGGAGAAAGAGTGAGACACTGAATCAAAAACTTTGACAAGATCAATGAAAATGGGCATAGTGATGTATACCTCATTCATCCCTGAGAGGATATAATCAGTGACCCTAAGTAGGGATGTGATGTTGGCATGATCTTTCCTAAAGCCAGACTGGAAGGAGGAAAGAAAATTGGAGGAGTAGAAGAACTGTGAGTAAACCAGTTCTCCCGAAGCTTTGTAAGAGAAGGGATGAGTGAGATAGAGTGGAGTTTACCAGCAGTGGAGGGATTGTCCTGTTTGTAGAGGGAAAGAAACTTTAAGAGGTGTGTGATGGAGAAGGCGATGACCAGTGATGAGAGATGGAGAAGTTAAAAGTCTAAACCATCTGAACTTGGTTTCTAAGGGTTAAGTGAGGAATGGGTAAAAAGATCTCATGGGAAGTGACCAGGAAAGTCAAAACACAGGTGAGGGAAAGATAGGGGAGAGGGAGGAGGAGAGAGGAGAGGAGATGAGAGGGGGAGACAGGGGAGGAGCCAGGAGGTGGAGGGGTGGAGAGAGCACAAGTGGTGAAAAACTCATTGAAGTGAGTGGCAACAGAGGGAGGGTCAGATACTGATGAGCCATTTACCAGGAGGATCAGGGAAGAGGACTCAGTTGGTGGTCAGAAAGGGAGTGAATCACCTTCCAGAATTTGATGGGGAAACTAATGTCGTTCTGGAAGTTGGCATTGAAATAAAGAGATTTGGCAGAACAAATGGCCCTTGTGCAACAGTTCCTAAGTGCTCTGTAGGAGAAGATGTCCTGCATGTAGTCAGATAATTTGGCCCAAGCTTGAACATGAGTCTTGCACAAGTCAGTGAGATCACAGGTGATCCAGGAGTGAGAGTGATGAGATGATTTTACCATGGATTTCCTGATGGGGACATGCATATCCCAGACAGAAGTAAATGATGAGTGAAAAATGGATAATGCCATATCAGTGTCGGGTGGTGACCAAGCAGGAACAGGTCTCTCAGTAGAGCCTTCATGTTCATAACCTGGATGAACCTTGACCTGATGTACTTTGAAGAGGATGGAGGGAGCCAGACTTTTCTGACAGAGAATGTCATATGATGGTCACTGAAGGCATCCAGAATATACCTGCTGCAGCCATGCAGTGGGAGTATGAGGAGATAACCCAGTACAGGAGGACAGGATTATATGAGTGAGAATTGAGTCAGGTGAGTTCAGTGATGAGCTTGATAGGATAAAGAAATCAGTCTTATAGATAGTTGACCTGGAGGTCGGGGAAAGCCAATTTGTGTTGAAGTCACCCATGAGGATAAGCTCACCAGCACAGGACAGAGTTGAGAGTGAGTCCACAAGAGAAGAGGGAGAGATTCTCAGTGACATATAGAAAACACCAACAACAATGGGTAATGAAGAGATAAAGCAAAGTTTACCTAGCAGTAACTCATGGTTGGAGAGTGCAGCCCCAATGACGGTAATAGTGCAAGATAGTCCTTGGCAGACATAAAAGGCAATGTTACACTCACATTTACCTCTGTCCTGCATGAAGAGGTGATAGTCTGGAATGGCCAAGGTAGAATCAGAAATCCTGGAGGAAAGCCAAGGTTTCATGACACAGAGAAGGTCTGAAGACTGTTGACATACAAATACAGTAACAGCATACAGTTTAGGAAGGAGGCTCATAGCATTCAGCTAAAAAGCACTAAGGCCTCTAGGAATTAAAGGGGGGGCAGGACTGAGTTCTACCCCATCATCAAGGAGAAGAAACAGGGTACAGGAGAGGAGGGGAATGGAGAGGAACTTTTGACCCTTAGGCTGGGGGAGGAGAAAGGGTGTGGGATGGACAGGGAAGAAACAGGAGACAGCAGTGGAGGAACTCCAGGTAAAGGGATGGGTAGGACAGGAGGCTGAGATGGATTGGGAAAAGGGGGGGTTAGAGCCTGGGAGGGTTACTGTATTTCCCCTCCCTTTACCCCTTTCACAATACATAGCTTTGTGTCTGCCTTTGCTTCTCTGAATGCCCTCTTTATTTCTCTTGTTCTCATTTGTTATTCTCCTGATTCTTCCTTTCATTCTTTTTCCTTGTACCTGGTGAAGGCCTTTTTGGCTCTCAGTGCTTCCCTTGCCTTTCCAGAAGACCATAGTTGTCTGTTGTACCTGTTTCTTTTGATTACTGTTCACATGCAAGACATTGTTGCCTTATGACTGTGTCCCTTGATTGCCCCCATCATTCCTCCACATCCCCGATGCTGTCCTTTTTGAATAACTTGTCCCAGACCAGCTCCATTATCTGGCTTGAAGTCTGCCCTTCTGAAATCTAGGATTTCAGCCCTAGATGAGTGCTTTCCTGTTACAAGGGTGAGGTTGAACCATAAAGAGTTATATTTGCTGAACCCTAGTGGCTCCCCTACCCTCACTCCTCCTAAAATTTCCAAGTTTGTGAGCACCACACCGAGAATAGCAGCCCCCTTAGTGGGTCTCTTAATTAGCTACACCAGCAGGCAGTCCTGATTTCAGGAGCTCCCGGCCACTAGAATGACCCAGTCAATATCTGGCGGGTTTAGCTCTCCCACAACCACCATTTACGCCTTTGCCATCACCTTTCTAATTCTGTCACTAGCTCTTATTTCTCTTCTTGCTGCCCTGGAGGTCTATAGATCACCATATCCTTAGTATCTTGCCCGAGGATGCCATGAGCTGAGCCTACAGAGATTATGCTTCCCTATTACCTCCCCTGATGTAAATTCAAATGTAAATGTAGTGACAAATAGTGAATTATAGTGCTTTTGAAACCCAGCTTAGAATGGGCAGGAAGTAATGAATTACTAACTGCACCAAAGAAAGTTCTTGAGAGCCATAACTGACCTTGCATGGTTGCCATAGCAACACAGTGCTATTAGAGCTATTTAAACACCATTCTTCCTGATGCACGCTGACTTTGAGAAAGGCGTAATAACACTGAAATGTCAGTCATGATGCGTGGGCAGTGGTAACATATTACCCGTGGAGTTGGGAAAAAGCCAAGAGCAAGACTGTTTCAAAAAAGGAAACTGAACTTTGTGCAATACTGCAGGAGCACCTAACCAGTATGCCGTTATGTATATGAATTCAACTTTAATAAATTGAAGTTGCAAGCTTTGGAACCAATGGGCTATTCTTGTATTGCAGTGACTCGGGTAGAGTACACAGGACCTAACTGAGGTTCAAGATGCAGAAACAGCAGAGAATGTAAACAAGACAGTTGAATGTGGCACAATAACACATAGAAACAGTGAGTAATCCAGTTTGTGTTTTTATGACTGCCTATGTTGTGAACATGAGGTTTACATGGTGCTGTCTCACCTGCTTGATTTCAAAGAAACCTGTGCATGTTAATTTTCCTGGAGCTGAGCATATGCGGTTCTCGTAGTGCTGTTACTAAAGTAACTTGTGTTGTAGTAATAAAACATTTTTGCAGACAATAAACTTAAGACGTTGCTCTAGCCATGAGAAAACTTTAAAACAATTTAAGACAGTTTATTTTAATAAAAAGAGTTCAATATTTTAAGGATTTGGACCACGATAAAAGTCAGTTTGAAACAATATAACTAAACATAACTTTTCTCCTGAAATAGACTGTCAATCTTGAAAGCTATGGTACTCAATATGTTTTCTCTGCCTTAACTTTATAACTATGTTCTATAAAAAATATGTGCATTGGATAAAATAAATTGCTCAGACACTGTAAATACCAGTGGTCTTTATTCAATGTAAAGTATAATGCTGCAGATATTTAAAGTTCCAAATCCTTCATATGATTTGGAGAAAACATTTTTAGCTGTCCCTTACCCATCTCTAGTCAGGAAATGGAAAGCTGGAAAGGCAAGGTGCAAGATGTCTGGGTATTTCTAGGTCTATTGATCTGTATCTATTTGTGTTTGCTCATTTAAACTGAAAAATTGTTTTGTTTTCTAGAGAGATTTATTTGGGGAAAAACGAGTCTTGACAAACACCATTCTGGTATTAAAATCACTGTGGATGCAGTGTACATGTCCATAACATCATATTTTGCAAAATATGCTTTTTTCCTTCATGTTTTGCAATTGGGCATAACTGCATACATTACAATTCTTCTTTTGTTAAAGTTAACCATCTTGATCTATATAATATTTCAAACATGCATGGCCTTCTTCTAAAAATATAGAACTTAAAATCTAGAAAAGGAAATACTAGCTTCTTTGGAAACAACAGTAACATCTATTGACTGATTACTGCTCCATTTTTGTATTGGGTAACCTGTTCTCATCCCTTATTCTCCTAATTCACACCTTGATGCTTTAGGGCAATCAAGTACAAGGGCACCCGAGACCCAAGACTAAGTCACAGCAGAGGTTTCTGGAACGTAAGTGGTTATGCCCACAAATATGTACCACCACCCAGAACTGTAATTTTCAATGCCCAGGGTAAAACACAAGTCCCTCGACTCGAGTGCAGTACTGAACAAATCACCATGTTAGATGTTAGCAAATCTTTTTGACATTAAAAATTTTGAACTGGACCCCTGATTATAGGCTCCGAGGGTTGCTAGTAGTGGTGTACTATTTACTGCATCAGCTTGTGCTTCTAAAGTAGATAGATTCCAAGGGTCTTGCATTGCTGCACCAATGGGATGCCCGTGACAAGACAGAACAGCATACTAGACATAGGAGACATAAAGCAAAATCTTGTTTGTTTTTATGAACTGAGTATGCATAACAATCATGGATAAAAACATATTTTTCCAAAATACCAAGAGTAATTATAATTTGTTCACAACTTATATCATGTGTGGCTTTGAGTTTTTAAACTTAGTTTTATTGGGTTTGTTGATGCATGTTGTCCTGATAGAAGTATCCAATGAAAACAGTCTTTCTGTGTTATTAGTACACACCAAATTATAGAATTAAGTCAGGTTTTCACAAAAATCTTGTAACTTTTACTGCAAGTGATATTGTTGGTTTTTAGCTCATAAGTAAGCAGCCCAAATTTATCACTTGTAGCTAGTTGCACTACAATACCATATGGGGAATCACAGTTTAAGAACTGGACCCTTCACTCTGGGATGGTGTTTCCTTGAAAGTGCTATGGGGTAGTAATCTCACATCCCAGGATGGGGAGAGCAGCAAAGCTGCTTTGTTAGTGCCACCTATTGCTTCATCAGCAGTAAGCACTGCCTTAGTGAATGGGTGAACTTGATTTGCCATCCATAGGCACATATTGAGGGTGGGCATGGTAGGGCATAAATAATGAACAGAGGCCTGAGGAGAGTAAGAAGGAACTGGGGAAAGTCTGGTGACATGCCAAAGGCATGTTTGTTTGTCACCATGCTAACATGGGCTTCTCTGACCTCTTTTTAGCCCTGGATTGGAGGAAATCTCCCCCATTTGACAAGGAGTCCACAGAGGAGAAGCATGCCCAGCCCCTTGGTGTGTGAAGTGCCATTATTTTTCTTGACTCTGTTCAGATCACTGAGCAAAACTGTTGTGCTGGCCAAAAGTGCCAGTACCAATGTGTGTGTGTGTAGGGTGGGGGCGTAGGACTGATGGAGAGAGGGAGGTATGTTCCCACAAGGTCCAAAATAGTTGGAATAGTACTTAGAAAAAAGGTTACTTTGGTAGGCAAACAGTCATTGAAGGAGGCCCTGGTCCTAGCTGCTCAGGAAAATTCAGGTATAAAACATACATTTAAATAAAGTCACCTGCAACAGAAGATGCAGCTTATTTTGTTTCCCCTTTCAAGTCATACCTGTATATCTGAAAGAAATAATCAATGTTAATGAAAACAATCATCAAATGTATCACTGCTTGGCTGGATATTAAGTACACATGATACAGTGTTTATTATGAGGTAATTTAATCCTAAGGATCACATGAAGCATGAAGGGAAGTCAAGTGACTTTTTCCACTTGGGTTAGATTAATAAAGGTTACCCAACCAGTGGAGTTCTTTAGTACTTCAGTATTATCAATTAAAATGTTTCTTTCTTATTTTCTTAAAAGTAATGCCTTTCTAGTTCAAATTATAATTGTTTTGTTGTACAGTACGGGTTACAACAATAATGTAAACTGCTGTAGGGTATTGGTCTCACAGATGACAGATCCCGTTCAATATGCTAACACAGAATATAACAACTATGCTTGATAATTCATAAGGAACTGTGAGCACATTACTGATGTGCTGCATTCTTTGTACGGGCTGTTTGTTAGCTAGTGGATTAATTTTCAAAGTTTACTATGGACTGAAAAGTTCTTAATGAACTGGGACTTCTGTACCTTAGGGAGCTTCTTCCAATCCACTCCAATACCGGTGTAGTAAGACCATTAGGTATGGGGTTATTAGCTTTTCCTAAAATAAGTAGCATTTTTATATATCGATGTACTTATGTTTGTAATTGATTTGTATATGTTGTATATATTGTTGTTTGTGTACTGTACCTTGGTTTTCATAAAGATGTATTTTAATATCTATCTATCTATCTATCTATCTATCTATCTATCTATCTATCTATCTATCTATCTGTCCATTAGCTAACTGAATAGTAGGTTAACAGCTGATTAAAAGGAGATGATAATTCCAGGCTATGGGTTTTGGCCTGATTTTGAGAACTGTAGGAAGTTCTGGAAACTGCATTACAAAACTGGTATAAATGCACTGAATAATGTACAGTAAAAGTAACAATGACATGTAGGGTGCTGAAAAATATAACAGATGAGGAAATGCTGGTGCACGGAGAGTTGTTCCCCCTAGACAAAAATAGCTTGTGAGGGATTTGAGTAAGGTATTCAAAATATTTAGAAGATGTAGACAAACAGAACAGAACAGACTGTTGTGCAGAATCCAAAACAACAAAATAAGTATACTCTTTTGGAGAGAAGACAGTTGGGAGCAGCATTCATGGAAGGTGTGCATGCTCCTTGTGCACCTGATCTCCCCAACCTATCACTCAGCTATATGCTTGGCTGGTCCGGGGTGGGGCTGGGGACATGCTTGTATTCCACACCATTCACAAAGGCATGGAGAGCTGGACAAGGAGGGTGTAGAATACAGCAGTGGGGACCCTGCTGTATCTTTTTCATGCCCCCCAATGACACTAACTGGCTGTAGTAGGACAGGGAATCTCCCCAATGTGCTGCCCCAGGCTGAAAGGGAGGGCTAGGTGCAGTCATTTGGGAACTCACTCATAATTTGAAAATTCTCTGTCTCCACAGCTTCCCAGAATTCACTGGACCCAGGACAGATATGTCTGTGTCACTCGATCCATTCCCCATGCAGCTGCATGCTGGAAGGGTGGGGCTGAGGACAGGCAGCCTGTGGAGGTACACAGTTGTTCATACTGCACACCTGCTTGTCCTCAGGTGCAGAGTTATGTGGGCTGGGTACACACAAATCAAGTATATTTGGCCTGCAATAGTGCTTGGCCCCCAGTGTGCATAAACAGGGAAAACCAACATGGTTATTTTTCAGAAATAAAAATAACATGGTGCCAAAATTATTTATCGATCAAATACCAGCTGAAACAAACAGATTTATGATCATTTTGTTGTCCGTTTTGATGACAGAATTACATAGAGAAGGCATCTGACATTAATACAGAATAATATCATAAAGATCTTCAGTGGGTTTAAGTTGTTTAATGCAAAATATGGAGGTAATGGTGATAGGGTCAGGTAAGACCCTGTCCCATTTCTTATGCAGAGAGAGTAAAAAGCAGTGGTCTATTCTGATCTTTCCTGTTCTGTCACTTCTCTTTCTCTTGCATGTCTGATTGCACAATCAAATTTTCCTTGTGGCACCTAGGAATCGACAACTCTGATGGTCCCACAATTTCCCCCTGTGTTCTCCCTTACTTCACTTGCTTTTTCTATTCTTTCTTTTTCCCTTGCTTCTTTGTGGTTAGAAATATATATGTGTGTATATATATATATATCACACACACATATATATATATATATATATATATGAATCCTTATGTGAAACTGTGATCTCTTGGTTTGCAAATGTAAATAATTATATTATTGAAATGTTTGCAGAAAGTTATTTGGATTTATCTGGAACACAGGGGATTACCCTTAATGTGCATTTTGACTTCTCTTTCTCTTGCATGTCTGATTGCACAATCAAATTTTCCTTGTGGCACCTAGGAATCGACAACTCTGATGGTCCCACAATTTCCCCCTGTGTTCTCCCTTACTTCACTTGCTTTTTCTATTCTTTCTTTTTCCCTTGCTTCTTTGTGGTTAGAAATATATATGTGTGTGTGTATATATATATATATATATGAATCCTTATGTGAAACTGTGATCTCTTGGTTTGCAAATGTAAATAATTATATTATTGAAATGTTTGCAGAAAGCTATTTGGATTTATCTGGAACACAGGGGATTACCCTTAATGTGCTTTTTGATTTCCTAAAGCTTGTTTGCGGAATTATCAGCAGGTAATCTGCCCTGGGAAAGGATGTCTTAATTGACAGCACCTGCTGAGAAGACTAATGTACTCTTGAGACTGCTCACAGGAAAGAAATTGCCTATGTCTTAATACATTTTGCGGAACACAAGTGGTGTAATTTATAAGAATAGGATGAAGAACGTCATAGCCAGGGAAATACAGCTTCTACAAATTGCAATGTTTTGTTTAGAGAGAGAGCTGAAGATTTTAAAGAGACACTGATGGACTTCTGTTTGTTTGAACTGCCTGTGTCAAGAGCTATTCTGCATAGTTTCATTTTTTATTTTATTATCGATAATAAAACACTACTTGAAAATGTTATAACTTCTCCTGGTTTGCCTATGCTTCCTGACCTATGCCTTGATGATAGTTGGTGTTAGAAGTGAGAATTATGCCATGCATAGTCTAAGCCAAGAGTTCTTTGCATGTGTACCAGACCTGGTACCAGGGAAGCATAGAAGAATGGTATGGGTCCTGCAACAGAAAGCCCATGAGTGATTATCAGAAGAATGGCATCCAATCTAGAAGCAGAAACAAAGTCCAAATTGAGAGTGTACAGCTAACACTATTGATGGAAGAAGTAGAACATGCAGAGACAGAACCTGAAAGCATGTCTGCTTTCTTCAAAAGATGGGCTATGCAACAAAGAGATACTGAGAAACAGGAAGAAAAAGAGATGAGGGTCTAGAGAAACAGATAAGAGAAGAGATGCAGTGACAGGAGCAGTGATGACTGGATACATTGCAAGCTATCAAAGTTTGAGGATCTGATACCAGCAGATCAACAAAACACAAACAACTTAAAAAACATTAAAATTACAATGTTGTGTCCCTTGGATGATATTGAAGCATACCTGACAACTTTTGAAATGGCCACCAGAGCCAGCCAATGGCCAAAACAGGAATGGGCAATCAGGCTGGTACCTTATCTGACAGGTAAAACCCAACTTGCCTACAGCAATATGTACACTGCACAGTCAGAAAAATATGACACTGTGAAAAGGTAAATCCTTAAAAGGTATGACATCTCAGGAGAGACTTACAGGCAGAGATTCCAGTCCCTGAAGCACAGATCAGTCAACAATCCTTGAGAAGCCTTCACCTGACTCAAAGAACTCATTAAATGGCTCCAACCAGAGGGTAACATAGTCACACAGATCATAGACATATTTGCAATGGAGAAATTCATGAACATCCTTCCTACAGACGTGCAGCTTTGAGTAAATGAATGCCAAACAGAATGTGGGGTAAAGGTGGTTTCTTTGGCTGAGGACTATCGGATAGCCAGAGAGATACTGCAGAAGCAAAGTAACAGCCAGGGTTCGGTAAGTCCCTCTTTTTCCGGATTTAACTTTACGTCATTTAAGAACTCTGATCGGGATAATCATTCTGCACCCAAGGAATTTATTTGCTATGACTATAATAAGCCAGGTCAGGTTGCAAGCAACTGCCATAAAAATAAAGAGGGTAACATTTGAGCAAATTTGGCCTCAGAAAATTCGGGCAAGTATTTAACAGATTGCAGGATGGCGGATAAGACTGTAAAGGGACTTATGATCTCGGAAAGAGGACAGACCCTGGTGCATGCTGAAGTTCTGAGAAATGACTGCAAAAGGACCAGGTACTGGGATAATATGCATCCACAAGGACACTGGGTACTATCCCACCACCCAAATGACTCTGCAGATTAATGAGGCATCACACCAAATGAATGTGGGGGTAGTACCTAAGTTACCCATACCTGTGATGATTGGAAATTACTTTCCAGGATTTGTGAAGTTAATCACAAAGGGAGTATATTCTGCTGTGTCAGCAGCTGTGACAACAAAAGCACAGGCAGAGAAAATCTCAGATATTGAGGACCCTTTTCCTTTTGGTGACTTTGATTTGCACTTGTTTGAGCCCAACTTCAAAATCTGTTTGAAAAAAACAGTGGCAACAAAAGACTGATGGACATAAGGGGTTGATATGTGAAAATGCTAAAACTAAACTGATTCCTGATTGTGATTTTGTTTCTGAGAAAACTAACAATGCTTCTCCCCAAGGTCATTTTAAGCAGCTTGGGGAGAAACAAAAACATGATGAACCAATGTTTAAAAAATGTAATGGGCTTCTGCACAGAGTATGGGTTAATCCTCAGACAAAGGAACAGACAGAACAATTAGTCATACCAATAAAAAATAGAACTAAGTTGTTTCATTTACCACATGGTAGTCCTATGGCTGATCACTTTTGAGGAGGAGGAAACTTCACTCTTGCCAGACTGCTGTTCAAATTTTGCTGGCCTGGGATTCATGAGGATATTGCTACTTATTGTAGTTCTTATGCTGAATGTCTGAAAGCAGCCCCAGTAATTAAAAAAGACAAGGAGTCCCTAGTGCCCCTACCCTTGAAAGATGTGCCTTTTGAGAGAACTGCAATATATGTGGTTGGCTCCTTAGACCTGTAGACAAAAGTGAAAAGGGTAATCACTTCATTTTGGTAGTACAGTATGTGACTATGCTGTTTGATACCCAGAGGTAATTCCAATGTTTCTGTCACAGCCGTGAAAGTGGCAGCAGAGCTTGCCAAACTTTTCTAAAGGGTGGTCATACCTAAAGAGATTATTACTGAGCAGGGTAGTAATTTTGGTGCTGCATTACTGAAAGAACTGTACCAATTACTAAGCATCACTCCATAGGAACCTTCTGTTATCACCCTCAGACAGACAGTCTTGCTGAGTGTTATAATCAAAACCAAACTCACATGTTAAAAAGCTTTGTGAAAGGTAAAGGGAAAGATTCAGTCCCATATTTACCTTGCCTGCTTTTTGCTTGTATAGAAGTGCCGCAAGCATCAACAGGTTTTAAACCCTTTGAAATGTTGTATGGTAGACAACCTAAAGGGCCACTGCATGTAATAAAAGAATCATGAGAAGATAACCCCGCTAAGAAGGCATCTATTACATCTTACACATATGCTTTGGGAAAAAAATTTACAAGCTATTTTGAAATTAACAGCAGTGACTAGGAGGATGACCAAAACAGCAGAAGGTGTATTATGGCCATAGGGTAAAAGAAAATTATATATGCTAATTATATTGATACAGCCTTAAAGTCCTGAATTTTGTGAAAGCTTCATCACTCAGAGCTGAACTGGGCCAAAGGACAGTGGAGTAACAAATGACATTTTTTAACAGATGCTTTCAAACTTCCTCAGACACATCTTCCACATTTATGTTTGAAGAAATGTTCAGATACTGTACTGTGGGATTTCAATGTCCAGACAAAAACTGGTGCTTCAGGTGGTTGTGCTATAGATTATCTAGTGAGGAATTAATACAGGAAGTTAAAATAAAGTATGCTAAGTTATCTTATATTCTGGATATGAAACATAGAAGCATAGAAATATAGAATGTGTTGGCAGAAAAGGACTGGTAAGTCCATCTGGTCTGCACCATTGCCTTGCCTAACACTGTATTCCAGAGTCTATTTGGTCACAACTGTCCTTCCCACCTCCCTTACCTCTGTTTGTTATACCCATGTGCCTATCTCATGCATGCTTGAAGCTCCTCACTGTCTTCACCCCACCACCTCCTCTGGCAGGCTGTTTCATGCATCCACCGTACTTTCTGTGAAGACATTACCTCATGTCCCTCTTAAACATCCCCAACTCAAGCTTAGTGGCATGCACCCATGTTCTGGTGCTCCTCCTAGTATTTAAGGGACTCCCCTCCTGCACCTTGTTCACCTCCATGAGGGTACTTACTGGTCTTCCTCATGTTTTCTCTCACACTCCTCTCCTCTAAGGAATACACATTGAGCTTCTGCAGCCTCTCCTCTTATGGTTTCTTGTGCAACCCATACACTATTTTACTATAGTAGTTCTCTGCACTGATTCTACCCTGTTGATGTCCTTTCAGAGGTGTGGCCTCCAGAACTGGACACATTACTCCAGGTGGGGTCTCTCAAGTAAGCAACACAAGGGCAATACTGTCTTCCTTCTCCTGCAACAGATCCCCCTCCTTGTACACCCCCAGCATCCCACTGACATTGCCTACTGCCCTGGCACTGCCCTTCCACCATTAGATTATCAGATATGATCACCCCAAGGTACCTCTCCTGCTTTGTAATGGTAAGTACCTCTCTGCATCTTATACATAGCCCCCATGTTTCCCCTAGCCTTGGTGACCGACTTTACACTTCTTTGCTTTGAATCCCAGCTGCCACCCCCTAGACCACTCCTCTAATTTCCTCAGATCTCTTTACATTCTGTAAACCCTCTCCTGGGTGTCCACCCCTTTGCAGATGTTTGTGCCATCTGAAAAGAGACACATCTTCGACACCAGTTCCTCTGCAATATCACTTATGAAGATGTTGAAGAGGACAGGGCCCAGTACCAATTCTAGTAGTACTCTACTGGTCACTTTCCTGTCCTCAGAGTGAATGCCATTTACAACCACCCTCTGTCTCCTATCTTTCAACTATTTTGATACCCAACACACCACCTTCTTTCCCACCTGGGGTTGCTAAGTTTCTTTAACAGCCTCCTGTGTAAAAGACCTTACTGAAGTTCAGATAGGCCACATTCACTGTCCTCCCCTCATTCACGTCTCTTATTACCCAGTCAAAGAAATATATGAGTTTTGTTTGACATGACTTCCCGGGTGAAGCCATATTGCTGGTGGCCCTGCAGTCCATGTGTCTCCAGGTACTCCGTCAGTCACTACTTCAGTAGGGACTCCATTAACTTCCCCACCACTGTTGTGAGACTGACAGGTCTGTAATTAATGGCCTCTTCACTGCTGTGTTCTTGTGCAGCTGGACCATATCAGCCTCCTTTATACCTCTGGAACCACCCCCTATCTTCAATGAAATGCTAAATAGTGTTGCCAGAAGGGCAGCTAGCATTGTCCTCAGTTCCTTAATTACCCTTGGGTATATCCCATCTGGCCCCATTGCCTTGTTTTCCTTAAGGTCTTCCAACCTCTAGCAGACTCTTTCTTCCATAAATAGATTTGTGTCCCTGACCCCCAGTGTCTGTATAATGCACAATGAC
The DNA here is from genome assembly GCA_016271365.2 of Neoceratodus forsteri. NCBI lineage: Eukaryota > Metazoa > Chordata > Ceratodontiformes > Ceratodontidae > Neoceratodus > Neoceratodus forsteri. Next base: position 969,898,128 of record CM028132.1, on the reverse strand, counting down.
CCATCCCCAACTTCCACTATGAAGATCAAGCAGAAGTATTCATTTCAAATGTTAGTTTTCTGGTCTTCCTCCAGACATACACCCCCTTCCCCTTTTCTCCTAATCTTCACTATACCACTTTTTGCCTTCATCTTTGTCATCACATACATAAAGAAAGTCTTATCCCCAATTTTGACTTCCTGGGCAACCTTTCCTCAGTTTGAACCTTTGCTGTCCTTACCCTCCTTCTTACCTCCTATTGTTTCACTAGATATACCTCCCTGTCTACCTCCATTTAGGTCTCCTTGTATTTCTTAAAAGCTGTTTTTTGTCTCCTTTACTGCTTTAGCCACCTCCTTCTAGAACCATGGTGGACTGTCTCCTCAAATCTTTGCTTGCTACCTTTAAACAGCTTTCTACTACCCTAATTATTCCCCCTTTGTTCTATTCCATTGTGTCTCCACAACCCTGCTACTCCCCAATCTAGGTATTTTCTGAGGCAGTGTCTTATTTCTTTAAAACATGCTCTCTTGCAGTCCAGGGGCCTCATTCTAGTATTGTTTTTTTTCTCCTGCTCAAGCCGTAAGTCCAACCTCACTGTGCAATGACTGCTTGATCCTAGGAGGCTACCCACTGTGGCATTTTCAGTGTTGTACCTGTTCATAGGTACCAGATCTAGCACTGCTCCATCACTAGTGAAATATGTAACCGACTGTCTGAGAAATGCCCTTTGCAGGAATCTAGGATGATCCTGATCCTAGTTGTAGCTGCTCCAGGAAGTACCAGTCCACATCTGTAGATTAAAGTCATCCATAATTATTACCTCCTCTTTGTTTGTGAGTTTGACAATGGCCTCACCCAAAACCCTGTCAATATCCTGCCACTGTACTGGTGGCCTGAGCACTAACGCTATGCATATAAAGGCCCCTGACCCCTTCTACAATCCAACCCAAAGATCCCACCCTTCTCCCCACTGGGACCTTGTATTTCTGTGGCCTTAATACTTTACATATAAAACCACCCTCCCCTTTTCTCCCTGCACTATCTTAAAAAAAAGAATTCTGTACACCAGTATGGCCACTTCCCAGCTGTGATTATCAGTGCATGATGACACTATTCTGGCCACTAGATCCAGGTCCTTCTTCACAATGGTAGCCTTAAGTTCAAGAATTTTTTTTTCTAGGCTCCTTTTGTTGGTATAAATGGTTCTCAACTCCCTTTGTCCCTCCCTGCCCCTGCTTTGCCTTCTCTTCCAGAACCCATACTTCATCCATTTTTCACTGACACTGTCCTCCCCTTTCTGTCCTTCCTCTGCCCAACCTCCCTAGTAGATTCCTCCACCTTAGTTTCATCTCTCAACTCTCCCATCCCTTCCTTGTCCCCTTGCCCATACTCCCCACTACCCTTGGGGAATGAATTTCCCCTGGTCTATCCATCTTTGCTGCTCTTTCACCTGTTGGGGTCATTCATTGCCTCTTGTGTTTCTTCTGACAACACCCTAAGCTAGTTTAAATCCCCATCAAAGTAGCACTGAACCTCCCACCCAGGATTGCCTTTCCTCTGCTGGTTGGATGGATGGATGGAGGTCATCCCATTTGTACAGTTCCCCATCCCCCTAGGTAGAACCCCAGTTCCCTATGTAGCCAAACCCCTCTTCCCTGAACCATGCCTTCGACTTGCTGTTGAAGCACATAGTGCAGTATGTCCTCTCCTCCCCCAGCCTTGCACAGGTAGAACACCTTAGCACTGCCACAGAACAAGTCAAAGAATCCAAACTTCATAACTGGTATAAACTGGTTAGAGATTCTCATGGGAGGGAGGAATACTTAGGTATTATAACTGAAGAAGAAATACTAGGGTATTACAACTGACCTGACTCTAAAGTGAAAATTACTAGTAAAAAAAAATTAGAATGGAAATATATGACTCTACTTTATTATTATTTAGACAGAAATGTAACAATATGCAGATGTCATACTGTAAATGTAACAGCCAATTGAGTGATGAATTGAAAAGCATAGTTTTGTTTTTTTCCTCTTTACAAGAGTTTGAGAGAAAGATGGTTGGGACAATTGTAACACGACATGTATTGTCCTGCAGATGAAGTTCTTTGATTTGCATCACATTGCCATTCTGAGCCTAAAAACTGATTAGATATTTAACAGCTATTCATTTGTGCTGAATGGCTGTTGGATGTACAGTATTTATTGCACATTTGTGCTTTATCAGTAGATGGACTACCCTACCACAGGAGTATAGGGAGCCAGAACCTAACCAAGGCTATGGTGTTGTATGCATTTATGCATTAGCTAATGCTTTTCAGCCCTTAATCAACTACATTGTTGACTTTGCTTGACTGCTTCCTTTATCCATTTTTTTACCATTGATATTGTTGTCCAAGAAGGTATAGTATATGAATATTAAGTTGGCAGCTTTGGAATGTATTAAATGTAAGGGGATATGTTTAATAACTTTTGGAAGGCTCTGCCTTTTGTTCGATGGACAAGCAGCCAGCCACTTCTCACTTCCTGAGCTATATAAGCAGTTCCCCTCAGCCTACTTCTGAAGCACTTTTTTCTTTGCCTGCTGGAGGCTCTGTCTGTTTGTCCTCTGCAGCTGGCTGGGGCCTGTCCCGCCTTGTTGCTTCTTTCTGCTGGATTTCTATGTTTTGTTCTTCTGCATCTGGGTTGTATTTTGCCTCTGGCTGTGTGCTTCCTTTTTTCCCTTCCCTGTTTTTTTTCTGTGTTTGTGTGTCTTCGTTTTGTTTTGTTTTTTGGGGGGACTTGGTTTCCAAGCTCTTACCATTTTGCTCATTTAGAGCTCAAACTACTTGTTTTCAGTTATTCACATTGCTATTGCAATCAGTACCTGTGTTCTACTCAACGTAAAGCCGCTTCCCATGTTACACACCTAATTGCTTATACCTGATTCAGGCTCTCTCTGAACCCTTGCTATGCAGCTCAATCATGTTTTCCCAGCGTAATCTTCCTCCTATGTGGTCATAGCTGCTTTCAGAGCATTGTGCTCCCCTCCATTCCATGCTTATACAATACTACCACTCACAGTTACTTAATGCTGATCCTGTTCCACGTTTGTATACTGCTGTTATACTCCGAGGTCAGCTAAGCTACTGCTGATGCTGTAAACTAGCTTTTTTAATATCTGCATGTGGTTCTTGACACCTTCCATCACTTTCTTGTTTTTCCTATGGCAGGGACTTGGAAGTGTTTGGGGAGTCATGGCCCCATGTGGCTAATGACTTAAGTTCTACACCCTGTTTCCATCACTGAAAATCCTCAGAGTATTTGTCACCTTCATTAGCTTTTGAATGCTTGGCTGGCTTGCCCCATTGTCATAGTGCTGCTTCTCCCCTTATGTTCATGTCCCACCATTGCTACTATGTTTTGCAGACCTACGTACAGGCTTGTCTGTTCCTACTGCTTACTGACCTACATGCAGATCCAACTGTTGTTACCCTGTCCTATGGAACAACCCTGCCTTACTGACCTACATCCAGATCCACTCCTGCTCACGTCATCATTGCTCAATGCTCCCTGCCATCTGCCTTCTGCAAGGTCTCAGCACTCAACACTCATTCAGCTCCTCAGCAGTCCCTGGGGCATGCCAGCCATACCATTCTGGCACAGGGTTCCTCTGCAGCTGACAGTCTTGCTCTGTACCTAGAGTCTGCAGCTTGAGCATACAAAGCTTGGGGTGAGGTCCTTCTCACCTGACCCATAGCTGGGAATGTCCTTGCTCCGGGTGGACCTTCAGTCATCAACCGTACTGACAGCACCTCAAGTTGTAGAAGTTAAGACTCAGCTCTGAAGGGCTGGGGCATCTCATGGGTGCCCCTTTAATGCCTAAGCGAGGAGGCACCCTTCAATGCTATTCTCCCCATATCTGCCTCTGGTTCACCTGATTTGTTTTTAGATGAGTAGGCTGGGTGAGTGCTTCAGTAGTTATTACTTTCCTTCTCCCACCTTGGAGGTGGCTTGTTGCAGAGTGCAGCATCTCGCAACCCTCCATGGCATTCCTGTTAGAAGGACAAGTAAGAGCCTTCCTCCAAATTGGAATATTTTCCACTTCCCTAACTGGGTTTCCAAATTGCAGCAGCAAAGCCATCACTAAATAAAGTATACCAAGCCTGGAGGGAAGGTGACCAGGCCTTGGATCCCCAGAGATTTCCTCTTCAAAGGTTTTTTTTCTCCGTGTCTCTGGTCAAAACTGTTAGTTAGTGTAGTGTTCCCTAGTTCCATAGGCAGGATCCGCTGTTGTATGGAGGAGGATGGTGTCCCTACTGCCATTCCCTCTCTCCTGAGGAGGTCTTGCAACCCATCAAACTCATGCCATTACTAACCTGCACATCCCATTATGTTATCAAGCTGCCTGATGCTTTATCCATTACTATGTCTCTCTACTACTGATTGCCTATATGCTTCATACTACTACTTCCTTTTTTGGGGATCCTTCCTAAGGTACCTTTAGCCAAGGGAAACACCGCATGGCACCTCTAGGGGTGTAACCCTCTAGAGGGTTCCTTGTCTTTGGTACCCCTACAGGGTGGTAATTCCTCTGGAATAGAGAGTGTGAATGGCCAAAACCTAAGTAACACAGTTGCACAAGCATAACACTATACTGGCTGCATAGGCCATTGAATTATATGTTTATGTATTGATATGTGTGCATTGATTCTGCACTTGTATTGTAATATCCATAATGGCTGAAGAAATAAACTTGAACCTGAACTTGAAAACATCACTCCATTGCATATCTAATTCTTACAGCATAGTTTTAAAGCCATACCTTTAAAATCTGTTGTTTGTCTGAAGATTTAACTATTTCTCCATGTGTTCAGCTGTTGACTTCAGGACAAGACAGCACTATTGTGATGTCACCAGGATTCTGGAAGCTGCTATCTGATTAGTTGAAAATGTAGCAAATTACAGGGGACTGGATACTCCATGTTCTGAGGCAATTTAGGTAAACAAGGCACTGAGGACAGAATGGACTCTACTGCTAGGTATTAAGAGAAGTGGGGACACTAGCACAACCATTGACTGATCTCTTTAACTGTTTTCTTGTGACAGGGGTGTTCCCAGAAGACAAGAGAGTGGCAGATGTCATCCCTCATCACAGTGGAGGTGACAAGAGGGCACCAGGAAACTTCAGGATGGTTTGTCTGACCTGTAGACTTTAAGAGTATTAAAGGAACTCAGAGAGGTGCTAGCTGCACCACTGGCAGCCTTATTCAACATTTCACTGGAAACATGTGTGGCTCCGGAGGATTGAAGAAGAGCTGACATGGTCCTTCTACTTAAAAGCAACAGCAGGGAGGAGGCTAGCAACTCTAGGTCAGTCAGTCTTACTTCAGAGTTAAGGAAATAAATGGAAACCCTGCTAAAGGAAAGACCTGTAGAGTACTTTGTATCCAATGGGCTGCAAGACCGCAGTCAGCATGAATTCATGGAAGGGATGGGCAAGCCCAGCAGGCTTAACACTCAGTCTGTGGCTGTAATTGCTGTTCGTAATTTGTTAAAAAAAAAAAAAACTGACTGATGTTGCTGTGTTGGGTGGGTTCTGGAAGTTTAGAGGAGGTCAGTAGTAAGTTAATAGGATTGTGGAAGGCTGAAAGCTAGGCATTGACATATAGGGTCCCTGATTTTGTGACTGACAGTGTCCAGTCAGATGTTACTAGTCCAAGCCTTTTAAGGCAGGGTTCATTACTTTAGATTACTTTGAGTAGCAGAACAAGCCCATGATCTATAAGGCTTAATCAGGAGGTGTAACTGATGTGTGTCCCCTCTATAAAAAGTGCCTTATTGAGCTATGTTAGGTTTAGAAGGTCAAGAGGAGGAAGGTCTGTGAGAGGCTGAGAGATGGGAGGTGACCACGAGTAGTGCCATTGTAGGATGGCCTGACCACAGGACTGATAGAATTCATTTGGACACTACCATTCTGGGCCTTTTTAAGAGCAGAGTTCATCACTTCAGCTCAATGAGAGCAGTGGAGAAGCCCAGGAAGGTTATGTCTCAATAAGGGATTCTAGGCCAGCCAGGTGGCACTGAGGGTTGAGGTGCTGGATGCCACACCTCACACCATGCTGATGACCCAGGTTCAGGAATGGACTCTGGTCACTTGGGGCTTGGCAGGGGGAGAAAGAATTGAGCTTCCATAGACAGCTCTCCTTTTTCAGGGAGGGGGACAGTGCGGCATGCTGTAGACTGACACCCAGTGGTGGCTGGGTGTTAGCACAGGCACTTCACCCAGACCAGGGGAGGGCACTTGTCCAGGGCTTATGGCTACTTCCACAGGGGTGGGGGCAGCTGTCTCACCCATTGCACAGTTCAGGTGCCCTGGGAGAAAAAGCGGAAAATGGTCGGTTGCTGACAGGGTCTATGATGACCCGACACGTTCAGATTGGATTACGAGTCCCTCCGAGGGAAGGCTGGAGCAACCCAACGGCACCGCAGAAGAGCCATAAAGTATAAATTAAAAAAATAAGGGATTGTAATTGCTATGTATATTTTGTTTTTACAATAAATTCCTGATTGTGTTGTTCTGAGCTCAGCAGGTGGGGATGAGTGTGAGAGAATAAGTGGTGGAAAACATCCCTGATTGGTGATATTGTGGCAGGACTAAGCATGTGACTGCTAACCATGAATCAGGTGCTACCAGTCTAGGCCTTTAAACAGCAGGGTTTTGCTTCAGCTCACTGGAGCAGCAAAGCATGCCCAGGAATGGTAAGGCTCAATTTGGGGCTATAATTATTGTGTGTACTTTGTTATTAAAAAACATTTGCCTTGTAGGGTTTGGGAGGTTGGGAGAAGGGAGGAGTGACCGTGGCAGGCTGGGGGCTGGGAGGTGGTTGCATCCAATCAGATGCTATCAGTCCAGTAATTAAGGCCAACAGATGCAATAAATCCCTCTCATAAGCGATACTTAGAGTGAGAACCATGACAGTGAGAACTACAAGAATGAGATTGGAATCTGCAGAAGAGTCTGTATGAAGTCCACAAGTCTGTAGTAGGCTCTGTTCATGTCACAACTGAGGTGCAGGTAAGGCATAATTTCCACCCCATGAGATAGAGCCTTATCAGTCATTGTGTGGTCTTGAGGTATAAGGCAGTCCACCTCATATGCTCTGTGGGGAGGTACCAGTCTGGGCCTCACTAGCTGGGTTTTGGATTTGGGACCAAATCGGCACTAGTTGCAACCAGCAGTCATCACATTCCATTGTAAACTCTTATCCGGGGTACCCAGATACAGATGCAGTAATGGGCATGGTCACATTCATACAGCAATTTCACAATATTTATAATGAGAATCTCTCTGATGGCCTTACAGTAGTACTGCAGGTAGGCAGGAATTTCTCTAGAGATATCACAGACATTTCAGGAAATATTTGACTGGGTCACTTGCTGCTTCTGCAAGTATAACCAGTAAGAAGGATGCAGAAAATTATGTTAAGTATCAATCAATCAATCAATCAAAATCGTTATTTATCCTGGCGGGCACCATTGAGCAGGGCTCATTTGCAAGATGGACCCGGTCATACCAAAATCATAGTACAGTAACATGGTAAAACATAATGCAATATTATACAAAGAAGAAAAATATACATATGTACATCAACAATGAGGCAAGGAAGGCAATCTCTAAAAGTAAAGGACAGGGTAATGCTATCCAAATGAGAGTTATCACACAGATGCTAGGAAAGGAAGAAGAGGAGGAGGAGGAGGAGGAGGAGAGCAGGGCTTGGCAGTATCATGAGTGAAGAGGGGGCCTAGTTTGTTGCAAAACAACTGTGGAGTTGATACCCTCAGGGACTTCTTCTGGAGATGTTGTTTTTTCCCAGAGTGCATCAGGCTTGCAGTACTTGCTGCAGAACTAAATGTGGTGAATGCTAAGCTCAGCCATCTCTGGAGCAGGGCCAAGTGAGGACTGGTGCAGCTAACTACTACTCAGCTTTCCCAAAGGGGATCCATCGTCTCATTCATCTTCTCCTACCTCCCTTAAAATTATAGTTGTTCATTATTCTGTGTTTATCTAAACTGTTTTGCCATTCTGTATTTTATTATATGAATGCCCTTGTGAATTCATGAATTGTATCTCTGTTGTACCTCATTTTTTGTACTGTTGTTTTCTACACTGAATGTTGGTGAAAATGGGCATTTTTGCTCACATACTTTTCCAGTATATAAATAAAATAGATTTATTTATAATACCAAGAGTTTGGAATTAGGGGTGGAGAGTAGTTGACAGGGAGAAGAGGTTAAAGGGGCCACCAAAGAAGTGGAGGCGGGCCTTTGGTGCTGGTAACAGCAAACAATTTTACTCCCCAGTATATCTCAGTCAGTTCAGTCCTCATGTGGGTGTCAGAATCTGCTGACCCTCAGGTAAACAGGTCTGTCCACAAGGTGGCACCTAAAATTAATTTGGAGTCTAGACTATGGCTAGGGCTAGAAAAACACTACTAGTGGAATCCATGGTCAGAGGTATGAAAGAGGTCATGTGTGTATGGGAGAGGGGGGGCAGAGTAGTCAGATGCTTTCCAGGGGGCATTGGCAAGGAGGGATACTGGCAGGATCAGGAGGATTGTTAGGGGCAAGGGAGGATGGGAGGGGCTAAATATCATTGTCCACCTGAGGAACAATGACCTGGCAGGGTGGACCATGGAGGAAGTGAAGAATAGTTTTGTGGAGCTGTTGGGGAACTTAATCTGACAGCTTCCTCTGTATCTTTCTCTGTAACTTTGCCAGTATGGTTCAAGAGTAGTATTAGCTGTTCTTGATCACTCCCTTCAATGTTTGATAGAAGTAGTGGTGCAGGGAGGAGGGATTAGTTTTTTTGAGTACTGAGGGCAGTTCTGGTGGGAGAGAAGGCTTTACAAGTGAGATTGTCTTCAGCTTTCACAAGATGATACTAGTGTCTTGGTAATACACCTTGATACTTCCATTATTGGACAGTTTAATTGATTAGGGTGAGGTTGTATCTAAGGAGATCAAGGGCACAAAGAAGGGTGTGACAAGCAGATCTCTTCCAATGTGGAAAGGATTAAATCAGAGATTGGGCAAACAAAGGGAAATAAAGTTCGATGGATGAAATAACAAGGAGCTAGAAAAGGTAAACAGGAATAAGGGAAGGTACCATAAGAGGAGCAGCTAGTGCAGAAGGGGGGAAGGGATCCTAGAAATATATCAAGTGTACCATCATTGCAGAGTGAGTGGAAGATAAAAGGTAAGCCTAAACTGAGAACATGTGCAGCACTCTAAACAGGGCAGGAGTTTAAGAGGAATTTAAACAAGGTAAAGGAGAACAAAGTAGCAACAAACAAAATAAAAAGGAATACTTGAAACACCCTATCAGGAGTAAGGATATTTAAGCAGTTCCAGATAACAAAGGGAGAATAGAAGTTGAGCTTGCTGGGAGTGGTATAGTGCAGTGGCTATAAGGAGTCAATTTTCAGATAAACCTTCTGGTGACTGCGATGTTGCCCCATCTGAACACACCTCTTTGGGTTGAGGGAAGAGATCACTAGACTCCAGGCCAAGTTGGCTAGGATTTGGGATACCTCTTCCCCCACCCAGTGGAAACAAGACTGCCACCATTATCTTACAGAATGCCAGGGAGGAGGACCATCTGGACTATGGTGGGCTTGAGAAAGGTGGGGGTGGTGGGTCAAAGGCATATTCCTCAACCAGTACCTCTAAGCAATTCCTATGCTGCTCTGGCTAGTTGAGATTGCCAGGAAAAAGCACCCATGGTAGAGGCTAGGGAGGATGTAAATATCCTCTGTAGCAGAGACTCCAAGGAGGGTGGAAGAGGACCACGGAGGAGGAGTAAGCAACTTCTGGTGGGGGACTCAATTGTCAGGGGGATACATTAGAGAATCAGAAGGGGGAGAGGCAATTAAGGTGACTATGGAGCACCATGGCCCAGAATGATGGGAAGCAGACCCTGAGGATTGCTAAGGCAGCAGGGCAGGAGGCAGAGCAGGATGTTATTGTCCACCTGGGGACTAATGACCTCTCTAGAGATAGGGCTGGGATAGTGCGGGGGGGGGTTCATGGAGTTCAGGAGGAGTCTTAGATAGATAATGCACTCAGTGGCTTTCACTGAGGTGCTCCCTGTCTACACCAAGGGGGAAGAGAGGAATCTCTACACTAGAACCTTCACCTCATGTTTGAGGGAAAGGTTCTGAGTAGAGATGCAGTGAAGTAAAATTCCGCCTGTGAACTTGGACGCGAAGTGGCCACTTCATGTTAGTATTCCACTACTCGAAGAGCCCATTTTAAACCCTCACTTCACCACTTTGCATTGTAATTATGACTTTGCATTGTGCACTCTGCCTGCTTTAAGGCGAAGTGAGAATTCACAGGCAGCCCACACACATCGATACTGCAGACATTCCTACTTGGTCTTACACTCATGGAAGGGGAGAACATGCTCAGTACTGTTGATGACAAGGGTGAACACCCCACTATGGCATTAGCTGCCATCTGGTGCAAGAACCACAATGCCATGTGCCTGTTCTTAAGATGTGCATGCTGGTCTCCCATGCCCAGATTACTCCCCTTTTTACCTTGACTCACACATGTATGGCAAAGCTGGCAGATTGCAACTGACTCATTATTTGCATCTTGGACAAAAAAATCCCAAACGAGGGATTGTCATCCCCTACTTTTAACATGTCCCTGATGCTGCTTATTGGACTCCATTTTTTTAACCCCTGAAATGGGGGATATGCTACATGATTCTTCAGACTGGACACACTTGGACTCCAACTAACCACCATGACTACCTATGAACATTACAGGGTCATCATCATCATCATCAACAGGAACGGATAAATCACAACTTTTTGGAGGATGGGGGATTTAACACCCAACAAACCCAGACACAGCCACCTTGACTTTTATTTTTCTCCAGTTCCCAACAGGGGTCACTGACATCTTCATCATATTCATCAACATCATCCGCATCCACATTTTCAGCTTGGATGCTGTCATGTGGAGAACATGTTCCAACTACAGCATCATCATCATCAACCAATATTTTTGTGCCACACTTTGAATCATTGGATGGCAAAGACATGACCTCAACACTGCTGGAAGAAATGTGTCATTGTGAGTTATCATCGCCAGGATCAGAATCATGTTCAACTATCATGGGGATGTTAATGGGGAGTATGACATCATCTACACTGTCAGTCAGAGCATTAGACTCAACTACATTTTTTTGAAACAGTTAACTGGTTAGAAGTGGAACTTGAGGCAGCAATACTCACGCCAGCAGAAACTGCATTATGCCACCAGCTGGACAACATCATCTCCTCCAACACTGAGTGAAGCTACAGACTGCACTGTAAAAAACACTGATGGAGAAATCCTTTCACTGACATTAACTATGCACTTCTGCATTCTGCATACTACCATGCCCACAGACAATCTTGCCACTGGCAGCAGTGCCATAGACAGAAACGTCTTTACTTGCACATCTCTTTGCAGACATTTTGGGGGATTGCCAGGAAGATTGTAAACAAATTTAGATTTCTGAACTTTCAGTCTGGGTCAGTGGATGTGAAGCCAAAAAAACCAAAAACAGCTGTGGCTTGCAGATGGAGATTGGGCAGTAAACAGGTGCAAAAGCACAGACAGATTAAGATTGCACTGCGCAATCAAGAAGAGATGTAGATGCAAAGTCACAACAGCACATTTACCAGTACTCACAAGTCACAAGCCAATCTAGAAAAGAATACCTTTTGCTGGTTGGGGGTTTGGGGGCAGTGCACTGCAATAACAGTCCCAAAAAACAAAGATACCACAAAGCAGTACAAAATCATGCAGGTGCAGTGGATAGCAGGTTCACACTGCTCCATTTACTCTGAGGCACAATAAAAGGTGTCTGATTTGATAGCACGCATCGCACACACACTACAAGTAAAGCGTAGCAAATTGAAAACTTCAGTAATATATCCAAATCTTTTAAACAAACTGAAATTATGCACTGCTGCACCACAACAATCAGAAAAAAATGTCAAGAATTACTGAAAATATTACTGTATGTACATTAACACAGTTATACAAGAAAAATATAACCAAAACAGAATGACTGCCTTTTTCTCCCAGTTAATCTACCTCCACCACAGATATGACCCTCCCCAAAGCACACTTCCAGTGTTTGTCAGTACTCAGACTGAATGTTCTAAATTAACATTCAAAATCCACATACAAACAATAAACACTTGATGATATGAGCACAGGAGGGTTTCCTACAATTGATGTACTAAATTTTGAGCAAAATAAATAGGCTCGAAAAGGCTTTTTTAACAGCTTTTAGAGGGTTTGAATTGCAGAGCTCTGAAAGAAAACTATCTCCAGCTACCACTACACATACACTACACAGATTTGAGGCTATGCAGAACAATCTATAACCCATGAGACCTGCAAACCCATGAATCACTGCAAAATTCTCCTTGGAGCTCAATAACAAGGTGAAGTGATGCAAAGTACATTGATTTATATGTACTTCACATTAAAATTGGTGCAGAAGTGGTTGGGGGAAGGCAGAGTAACGCAAAGTCATTGTTATCAATGGACTTCGCATTCCTCATTTTGACACAAAGTACTTCACTTCACATTGAGGATTACGTCACAGATTTCACATTACTCCACAAATTGGTTTCCAGAGTGAATTTTGGCTACTTCTCCCACCTCTAGTGCTGGGGGGAGGGGTTCTGCTACATTGGAGATGGGGGTATAATGGACTTTGCAAGGGTGACGGCCTGCATCCATTTAAGAGGGAAACAACAGCCCTCAGTGGATGGTTTAGATGTTACTTTGATGAACATATAATTTAGCTAAGGGGGCTGGCAGAAGAAATCGGGGAGGTAGAAATGCCCCCCCAACTGGCTGAAGTAGAGAGTAGGGAGAACCCAAGGGGAGTGGAATTCCCTGGGATGCAAACTAATACAGGAAGCAGGGTAGAAGAAATGAAGGGGGATGGGAGCTGCAGCATTAAAAATGGAGGGGGAAGGAAGGAAGGAAGGAAGGAAGGAAGGAAGGAAGGAAGGAAGGAAGGAAGGAAGGAAGGAAGGAAGGAAGGAAGGAAGGAAGAAAATGGAAAAAAGAGGGTAACAATTCGAGTGGTAACAAACTCTGGAAAGCCATGTGTGCAAATGCTAGAAATCTAGGAAATGTGATTCCAGACCCAAAGGCCATCATGGCAGAGGCTGACCTCAATATTGTGGCCATTACCTTGTCATGGTGCACTGAAAACCAAGACTGTGATACTAAGTTATATTCTTTTCAGAAGGACAAGGTGGGAAGGAAAGGAGGGTATGTGGTATTTTATGTGAGGGAGGGCATAAAAGTAATAGAGATACAGGGAATACAGGAGGAGGAAGAGAGGTACTGCAGGTCATGCTATAGATGGGTGATGGAGCCTCTATTCGCACAATCTACAGACCTCCAGCACAGAGAGAGGAGTTAGATATGGTACTGGTGGAAGCTTCTGGCAATATGGCAGAAAAGGTGCAGATGCTGCTGGTGGGGGACTTCAATCTGCCTGGTGTAGATTGGAGCCTCTTAGCTGTGCCTTCAGCTAGAAGCAGGGAAATCCTGGATTCTGTCAAGGGCATTCGTAAGGTAACTAGCCAGTGAACCCACTAATGATGGGGCAATACTGGACAAGGTACTCATCAATAGGGAGAGTTTATTTCAATTTGGGAGCCACCTGGGGACCAGTGATCATCGTACAGTGTTGTTTAATATAAGGAAGCTGCAGAATCAAACCGCACAACGGCAATGGTCTGAGACTTCAGGAGGGCAGATTTAAAGAAAATGGATGAATGGCTCAGGGACAACCTCACAGGGCACTTAACCTGGGTGTGGTGCAATAAACCTCTGTGGCATGCCAGTGAGCAAAAGCAAGAGGAAAAAGAGACCACAATGGTTCTAAAAAGAGGTGGTGACAAAGTTAAAAGCTAAGCATTCAGAATGTACAAGAAGTTGCAGAGGGATCAGGATAGCTACAATAGATGTATTAGAGGAAACAGAGGGAAGCATGGAGAGCAATAAGGTGCTCAAAAGCACAAACTGAAGAGGGAATAGCCAAGGCAGTAACAAAAGGGGACAATACTTTTTAGGTACAATATATAAGTGAAAAGAGGAAGATAAGAGATGGGATTGCAAGATTAAAAAGGGAAGGGGTGGGGGACTAGGCAGAAGGGGACCAAGAAAAGTCTGGCATACTGATCAAATACTTTTGTACAGTGTTCACAGAAGAAAGAGACTGGGAGGGGCCACAACAATTTAACAGAAGCATTGGAGGGAGGGAGAAAGATGGGCACTAGTCTGTTTTCAGTGGAAAGAGTCCTAAAGAGACTTGAAAATCTAAAAGTAGATATAACAATGGGGCCAAATGAAGTCCACCCAAGGCTATTGAAGAAGCTCAGAGAGGAACTAGCTACACCTCTGATGGTCTAATTTAATACCTCATTGGAAACAGGAGTTCTGCAAAAGGACTGGAGAAGGGCAGATATTGTCCCACTTGACAAAAGTGGTAGCACAGAAGAAGCTGGCAATTATAGGCCAGTCAGCCTGACTTCAAGGGTAGGAAAGTTTATGGAGTCACTGCTGAATAAAAGGATTGTGGAATATCTTGAATCCAATAAGTTACAAGATCCGAGGCATCATGGATTCATGGGGGGAGGGTGTCATGTCAAACAAATCTGATACATTTATTTAACTGGGTGACAAAGGAGCTAGATTAGGGTGGAGCAGTGGATGTGGTCTACCTAGATTTTAGTAAGGTGTTGACACCATTCCACATAGGAGACTAATAAGCAACTTGGATATCTTAGAAGTGATTCCAAAGCTGGTAAACTGGGTAAGAAATTGGTTAGGGAATAGGCAGCAGAGGGCGGTAGTAAATGGAGTTCACTCTGAGGAAGGGAGGAAGGGTGATCAGCAGAGTGTCTCAGTGATTGGTGCTGGGACCGGTCTTCATTAATGTCTTTATAAGTTTCATTGCATAGGGGCTGAAAGGAAGGTCTGTCTCTTTGCAGATGACACCAAACTCTACAATAGGGTGAACACTCTGGGGTGGGGGGGGGTGAAAAGGATAAGCAATGACCTGAGAAAACTCGAGGAGTGGTCAAAGGTATGGCAGATGGGTTTCTATGCAAAAAAGTGCAAAATAATGCACATCTGGCACAGAAATCCACTAGCAATGTACTAAATAGGTGAGTTGGTAATGACGACCACCAAGCAAGAAAGAGACACAGGGTTGATCATATCTGATGTCCTAAAGGTGGTCAGTCAGTGTGGCAAGGCAATTGGGAGGAATAGTGGGATGCTGGGGTGCATAGGGAGGGATACCACCAGCAGAAAGCAGGAGGTGGTGTTTCTTCTGTGTAGAGCACTGGTAAGACCCCACCTAGAGTACTGTGTCCAGCTCTGGAGACCACTTCTCTGGGAGGACATCGACAGAGTAGAGACAGTACAGAGGAAGACAACTAAAATGGTGCAAGGTCTGCATCAGAAGCCATGTAAGGAGAGATTGAAGGACCTAAATATGTACACCTTGAAAGAGATGAGGGACAGGAGGATATGATACAGGACTTTAAATACCTCAGGGGGTAAACAAGGTACCAAAGGGATGCATCTTTCAGAAGAAAAGATGCTCAAGAACAAGAGGACTTGCTATGAAGCTGAGGGGTTACCATTAGGACAGATGTGAGGAAGTACTTCATCACAGTAGTGGTTAGCTTCTGGAACAGCCTTCCTGTGGAGGTGGTGGGCAAAAACAGTGGTGGGTTCAAGAATTTAAGGGATAGCATACAGGAATCTTGTTGGAAAGGAAGGGGTTGGAAGAACTGGTTGTAGATCAAATAGGATCTGCGGTGATACTGTAGGTAGGGTAAAATTGGAGGACTTGGTGGCCAAGTGATCCATCTGCCAGTAAAGTCTATGTTTTTATGTTTCATTGACAAAGGCAGGCAGTAATTGAGATGACTGGGGAGGCAGAAGAGTAAAAAGAATCAACATTTATATAGCTAATTTTCATACACATTGTATCACAAAGTGCTTTTACAAGCAGTGCTAGACTGGTAGTGAAGTGACTGAACATGTACTGGCAGCCATTTCTCACATCAACACCCACACACAGTCTTGGACAAATGCATGAACCAGTTTTATGGGAAGAGAGTGTTTCTAAGATGCCAGGTTAAGTCCCCTACTCTTCCTTAAGGGAGAACCTTTATCCATGTGTCCAAGATGGCAGACATGAAGGATGAAAGTGGCAGAGGATGTTCTCTTCCCTCTATATTAAAGTCACTAAGCTTGTAGCTGAAAATGGTAATGGTATGGATATTGCTTTGTACCCTGAAATTAACTCCGTGAAGCCTCAAAGTGAAAACTACAGAAATGGACGTGCTTATGGATATCACTGAGCTTGGTAAGACACAGGAAAATACAGAGCCAAAGATATTGCACTTTTCTGAAGAGGAAGAGGATAGTCTGCAATCTACCAGATCAGAGAATATGCCGACTGAGGTAGAAGATTTGTTACTGAAAAAAAGCAATGTCCGAGCATAGAAATTATCTGCTGAGGTTATTAGCTGAGAAGGATGAACACCTGAATAAAAATCTGCTGACCAAGAGCAAATTTAACAGTCTTCACAAAACCCCACTACAGCAGAGGGAATTGGTGTAGGAAAACAAGTGGCAGGGTCTGCAAATGTTGTTTCAATCACTGTGAAATTGTCAACTAGCTCTGTGACAGCAATTCTTCCATGGAGTTTCTTTAAGACAAACAGCTGCTGCAAAGTCACATGGTGGGGCTCCAAACAGGCAGACCAGACTCATGCCCTAATACACTATCAACACAAATCTGGTGCCCCAAATCTACTCTGCAAGTTGCAGCATGACAACCAAATGAGAGTGATCATGGTTGGACTTCACCATGACCAGTTTCTGAAGCTGCCATAGTAGTAGAGGTAAAGCAGAAACAAGAAAGTAATGCAAAACATATGGAGTCTTTGATTTCAAAAATGCATGCTGTTTCAAATGTTGTTAAGCTGATAAAACCCTCTCCACAAATCCATGATAACGTGCTAAGTCTGCAAAAAATACATGCAGAGACAGCCAATGCACCAGGGACTGCTGCAGATTCTGACAGGGCAGTGCTATTTCAAAATACTGTCTCAGATAAAACAAATGAAAAAGGAAATTATGTTGACATTATGACACAAAATAATAAATCTTGGTGATTCCTGTATTACAATTTCAAATGATGCTAATCCTGTTCTGTCCATGATGTAGAGCGAGGAGCCTCCTTCTGAGCATAGATTAAGATGTCTCTGGTGAAGAGGGCACTTCAGCACAAACAATGTCTCAGAAAGAGCAGAAAATAAATTATATAACAAATGGGGATCAGCCAGATGGGGAGCAACAGCAACAAGGGGC
Organism: Neoceratodus forsteri; assembly: GCA_016271365.2. Taxonomy (NCBI): domain Eukaryota; kingdom Metazoa; phylum Chordata; order Ceratodontiformes; family Ceratodontidae; genus Neoceratodus; species Neoceratodus forsteri. The sequence continues at coordinate 969,880,678 of CM028132.1, read as the reverse complement.
TCTCATAGGGAGATTGTGTATGACTGACTTGTTTCATGGGGTAGTCAAGACTGCACAGAGGAGAAATGTGATCCACCTCAAATATAAGGTGGAACAGAGAATATCCCTCATAGGCAGTTTGCAAGAAGGCAATTGCTGAATGCTTCAATGGGTTTTGGGGCTGCAGAATTATTTGTGCTCATTCGTGTAAAGGGGGAGTCAGTATTTGTTTTTAGGATGAAACAGGCGCAGTCTTTTGGAAAGATTTTCAGCAGAAATGTGCTGCAGTTAAAGACACTTCTTTATGGCAACCATTTGTTCCTATTCCATTAACCAAACCTACTGTGAAAACAATATTCTTTCTTTTTTTGATTGAAGGGCTAAATATAGCAGATGTGCAATACTAGTCATGGCAAAAGTGTGAACTTTTAGAATGCCCCACCCCTATTTTGGATGCAGACTGTGTCTAGACAGGGGGATAGGAGGAGAAAGTTCATCTCAAGCAAACAAATTCAGGGATAAGTCAACTGCAAAGCAGTTTTTACAGCTGCATGGGTGGAATCCTGCTGTTATTTTGGAATCACATCACTGTAGGAGAAAACCGGAACTGATTTCTATATTCTCCTACACTGTTGTGGTCTCCTGTCCACAGCGCTGAAGTTAGTGGTAGTCTCTGTTGTCTCCTATTCCCCTTCCCTCCATGGTGGTCGGCTCCACTCTGCTGGCACACTACTTTCTGCAACTGCGGAAGTGACAGCTACCTTGTGGAACAGGGGGACTTCGACACAAACTGCTCATGCATGCTCAGATCTGTCATAGACACCATCTTGCGCATGGCAGGCTCCAGGGCATGGAACATGGCAGCTCCATTTTAAACTGCCACAACAAAATCACCTACGATGCTCAGGGCAACCGTATCAGCTCTGACCAAAGTTTGTTACATAGGCAGAGACCATGGACTATGCTTTTACCCTGGTCAGCCTGAAATATGTCACAAATGTGGAATGCAAACTCATTTGTGTTCTGTATGTGATAAGCCCAAGTGTACAGTCGATTCCTCTTGTGTCCCATTCGGTTGTGTGCACATTCCGTGTGTGTGCACAAAAACGTCTGGTCCTGATTCATTCCCTGTACCTGCAATGTTAAATTGATCGGATGTGTGCACACAGATTTTAGGTTGTGTGCACACATTTTTAGCAAGACAACATGCTGTCAGATTGTTTTTTAGCAGCCACTAGTGGAGATAATTAGGTTTCTAATTGAATGTAATGCTAAACAATAGCAAGACTGTCAGTATGGCTAAGCAGTAAGCACGTGCTAAACATCTGCCTAATTGTTAGCTTGTGGTAACCCGAAGTTACCTGAAGTTATGTGATGTGAGTTAAAGTTTTTTTTTTTTTATACAAAACATCCATGGCCCATAGCCCAACAATGGAGAAGCATACCCATATGGTCCTGTCTTTTGAAGCAGAAGGTACAGATGAAAGGTGTGCCACGATATCGGCAATAGAAGAGTGCATGAAGAAAGAGCAAAAAATGATTTTGAGGCTTCGGACAGGTGGCTATGAGAAGTGTTGAGTACCATCACTGCTTCCTTTGCACCAAGGGACATTTTCATCATGGATGAGACCACAGTTCTTAAGAACAACACCAGACGGAACCCTCTCCTTTAAAAAAAGAGATGGTTTTAGGGCACAAAAAGGCAAAAGACAGGGTTTCTGTCATGGTGTGTGCTAACAGAACTGGCACCAAGAAATTCCCTCTGCTGGTTGTCAGGCAATACTATGCCTTATTAAATTTGTTTTTGATACTTCTCTACATGTCAGGCTGCTGTTTGTTAAGTACCACAGCACCCATGGTTCTGGGATCGATTATATGCGGTTCTGAGATTGTGGTAAATGTATTTTTGGTCATGTGCATTTTCGGATGTGTGCACAAATTTGGCTGGTCCCGACCATGTGCACACATCCAGAGTTGACTGTAATTTGTCTTTAGAATTTGGGCATGTTAGCCTGGGCTGTTTCAATCACTTTTTGGTGGAATTTACGGAATGAGATTGGGAATTCCTACAGTCATTGTCCCTGGGCAGCACATAACCACCTAGATAGAGTGGTAGAAGACCTGGAATAAATTATTACATAGTCCCAGGCATGAGCGCCACACATAGGACATGAAGCACTGAGGTTAGTGCTGTGGATTTGGCTTGATATTACAAACCTGGATGACTCAATTTTGTAAATTATTTTATTTTTTTACTTCATTTTGAGTGCTGCCTTGGTTTGTTTTTTCATGCATGTCATATACAGACTAGCATCCACTCTTTCTATTAGCATGTGTTCCATTATGTATGCCGTTGTTAGGGTGCCATCATTAGGTCACCGTAATATGGGTAACAGCCCTGGAGCATCAATGATTGGGCCATGTTGGTTTTTAGGGTGCTGTGTTAGTTTGGTGACAGCTTGATGCTGTGACAGCTACTCATCTTTAGAGTGCCAAGTGTCTGGAGTTTGTTATAAAATTATCTGGTGGCTGCAGGGCGCAAAGAACCCACTTCAAAAGGTGCACAGGGTATAGCCCCCACAACATGTAGGTTCAATTTCTCTGTTCTGTTCTGTATTGTGGGGAGCTTGGTTTGTATTTCTAGTCAGGGGCTGCAGTTTTCTGGGTATGTTGTTGCAATTAACTTGTGATGTCCTTGTATATGTGTGCAGTGGATTGTGCCCTTATTCTGCACAGCATACTGCCAACACCCTAAAATACACTGATATTATGAACCATGCACTGTCATGGGTGAACCATTCCATTAAGTGTTTTTGTTATGAGCAAAATATGCTAGTGGAACTGTGCCCCCTCCACACATCATGAGATGCAAACTATGATGCAAGAGGAAAGCTTGACTTCTGTTAACTCTCAAAATCCTCAGTGGAGGTAACTGATTTGACTTCAACCTCTACCATTCATGAACAAAACATTCTTGGTGCTCCTACTATGATCCCTGGTAAAGGTACTGAACTTTCAGAAGGGGAGGGAACAGTGACTCCATCCCCTATAACTGCTGAAACCCGAGCAGATGAGATACTCCACACCCACCCACTGAATCACCTATGACTATAGTACAACCCCACAAAAGGCAATTTAAGAAAAAAACTGAGCAGTATGATCAACCCAAACCAATTCCCACTAGAAATAGGTATAATGCTTTGAGCAAGCAATAAAACACGACGAGGTGTGGTTTATCGCCTGATAAGAGCATGCCCAGGGGTGTACTAAGGGCCTTATGCCACTGGGCATGCTCTTATCAGGCGATAAACCACACCTCAGAGTGTGTTATTGTGCTTATAAAATGGGCTACCAACCACAGGCTGAAATTCAAAAGAAAAGAAAAAAGCTGTTGAAATTGAAAAAAATGTAAGAAATGTTTTTTTTTTAGTAAGAGTGATAAAGTAGACCCTCCATGTAATGTAATCCAATGGACCCACAGTACTTAGTAAATTCATGCTGTCTGCCCCCCACCCCCAGCCAAGAACAAAAGTAAATGATTTTTTTCAACCTGTAATTATTTTCTCGGTAACAGTTTTTTGTCCGTAGCAGATGTACAGCTCTTCGCCCATTCTTCCAAACTGTGAGGTGCTTCTGTATCAGCTGCTTGTGGTTTCTAATGTACAGGTTACTCCTACCAGCACCATACTGTTGTAAGTAAACTTTAAAAAAAAAAAAAATCTGCGAAGCTACCAGAGAACACATGCAATGTTAGCACTCATATTTAAACAGTGAAGAAGGAATGTGCAGCATGGTGGTCTGTAAGGGACACGCTCGCTTTGACTCAAGCGGAAGTTGAGGAGAAAAGCCAGGGTTTACTAGTACGAGGTGTCATGTTGTGGAGGAAATTGAGTCTTTTTGTGTGTCTGTGGGGAGTCAGTAGAGGTTGTGTCATGTATTGTTGCCGTCAGTGTTTCTTGTCACTTCGGACTAATGATTTTGCGCTGCCGCTCGATCAGCTGTGCCAGGCTGTCTTTTTGGTTTTGCTTGGTACAGCTCAATGATTTGCACTTGTCAAAGGGCAGACTGGCAAGCGTTAGTGACGGTTGGGTACAATACCAGGGATTAAGGACACGGCTACGAGGGTGAAACAGCCAATCAGTAGCTTCATTTTTTTTGCCCATTTTACAAGACAATGTGTACAATGAGGAGACACAAAAGAGGATGGTGAAGATTCTGACGCATCATCCATAGTATCCTCTCTAATAGATTATTCCTCAGATTCCCAGCTTGACATTTCCATAGAAAAAAAAAGAAAGAAAGCAGACCAAGATTCAAATTTAGAATAACATTTAGAATAACATGATACTCTCCTCTACCTCCCCAATGTGTAGAGGACCTATCTTAAATCCACTGACATTAAATGTCAGCAGAATTAAGAATAACATGAAGCATCTCACAGCTTTTCACATTGTGGATAACCTGCCAAACAATGTAACTTTTCTCCAAGATACTAGAATTAAAGCCTTTAATGATGTGTCTCAGGCAAAAGGGTTGTGGAATGTGAGATGTTCTTTTTGGTCTCAGGGGAAGGATGTTTGTGACAGGGTGGCAATTTTGTTAAAAGGAAATAGTTTCACAGAGAAAAGAATAGTAGAAATAATGCCCAGAAGAGCAATATTATTGGATATAACTTGTGGAAACGTGAAGCACCATATTATTAACATCTATGCCCCTCGAGCCATATTGGTAAAAGTGGATCTTTCTAAAAGAATACACCCTTTTTTTACACACTAATAGACTGATAATTTTTGGAGGAGACTTCAACTGTTGTTTATCAGTTGAAGACAGAGGAGGTATAACTGCCAAAATCTATAGTGATATGAATTGTTGGAACAATAATATTAAAACTGTAAAACTATAACATGATTATAAAATGGTACATAAGGTTGGAGCTAAAACATATGTCAGAGGAATTCTGGCAAAGTGCACTGATTTTCTTTTCTTTCCCAAAAATATTGCAGTTAAAGGTGCATGTGCAGTGCCCACAGAAACCTTGGACCATTTGGCAGTATCCTGTAGTTGTTTTCCTTTTTTTTTAAATTAAATATACTTTATTGAGTTTTTATCATACACAACCAATGCAGTGTACATAACAGAGGATGAAACATTGTACAAGATACATATACAATACAGAGGATAAGTGTCCAATAAATCCCCCCTCACCCCCTATCCCACCCCATACAAAATCTTCTTCAAAACCCCCTTCTTATCCCTCCAAAGCCCGCCTCCTCCCCACTAACCCCTCTCCCAAGAGCCAGTTCAAAATAGTAGTACAAGTCATACTAATAGCTCTACCAGGAAGAAAAAGTGTTATGGGGGCGCCATCACTTAAAGATCAGTGGTCATGCAAAAACTTAAAAGGATATAAGGAGTCCCTGCCCCCTATATCAGTGAGTAGGAACAATTAACCATAGAGCATGGAATTTCTCCCATTTTGTGTTGTATCGGGGAGATTGCATTCCTATAGCTAGCAATAGTTTTCTCAGTCCTTACATTATAAAACAAACTAGCGATCCATTCTTGGTAGGTGATAGGATGCTGGTCTTTCCAATGCTTTAATACTAAATTTTTCACTGTAAGTGAAATTAGGTTAATAAAATACCTCCTTTCTCTCACATCCACGGTTGAGCAATCCCCTAACAAACATATCTGTGGGGTAAAAAGTTCTTGTACCCCTAATAAGGGATCCACCCTAGCTTTAATTAGAGACCATAGGGGAGCAACCAGGGGACATTCCCAGAAAATGTGCAACAGGGAACCTTGCACCTGACCACATCTAAAACACTTATCATTTGGGAGCTTACCCAATTTTTATAATTTAGTAGGGGTTAAGTGCATAGTATGCAAAATATAGTATTGTGTTAGCCTAAGCTTGTCATTGGCACTGTATGTATAAACTGCTCCCCAAAAATGTTCCCAATTAAAACAGTTGTTGGGGAAAGTATCTATCCAATATTGAGAATGATCCACTTTACCTGGGTGCTATTTCGTATATAAGACCACAACTAAACTGGAAACAGCGTGGGGCTGCCCAGCTAGGAATTAAAACTCCAAGAAGGTCTCTCCATGGATAATATCCCACCGAATCAATCAAAACCAAGTGGTGAGCATATGCCTAATTTGATAAACATAGAAGGTGTACTTTTGTGGTATATGGAATTTCCCCAATATATTAGAGACTGAACACATCCTTCCTTGCGCTGCTAGTTCACTGACCTTCGTATGTGGAGGTATTCTCAAATTATGTAATGAGAGCAAAGTTTTACCTACCTTAAAATTAGGATTGCCAACCAATGGCTGTGAAATATCTTTAGTATGCATAATTAGGGATGTAAGTTTGTCATGGATAAGGTTTTAATGACTCTTTGTTCATGAAATCATTAGTAAACAGTAGTAAATGTTGTGGCACTGTCATCATTGCTATATTCTGATGACACTAGTGAAAGTCATGGAAGTCCTGAATAAAGATGAAATGTCATGGAATCAATGATGTGTATGACTGCCATGACAAACTTACATCCCTATGCATAATCCCTAGAGACCTACATAATTGATTGTGAACTTTGACTGAAGTGAATATAACCATGGGCCGCAGTGAAACAGGCCAGTTTTTTGGGAGTATATACTAAAGGCTATCGGGTGACAGTTTGGAACTCTTAATAAGATCTCTTTCAATTTGTAGCCAGAGGGGGTTATATTGGGATTGAGTATTGTTCGAAGGGGGAATCACCCAACACATATATTTGGCAACGTGGTTCGCCAAATAATAGTGGTAAAAGTTTGGGAGTTTCAGTCCCTCTAATGATTTTGGACCACATAGGCGAATGTAAGATCTCTGTGAAGGTTTATTTTGCCATAAAAACCTAGTAATCATACTCTGAAGTTTACAGAACCAAGATAAGGGGAGGTAAATATTCAACATAATTTTAATAATATTGATTTTGAATTGATTGAAAAGAGGAGGAGGTTTTTCACTGAGAGGGTGGTGGACCCTTGGAATGCACTGCCTGGCGAGCTGGTTCAGAGATCCACAGTGGACGGCTTCAAGAGAGGGTGGGACAGACACAGAAAGTGGATGTATCAGATGATGGCCTGTCCCAGGGGGGTGGGGATGGATGATAGGGGTTTCTGGAACACAAGGGAGGGGAGGGGAGGGCCTTGGCACCCAACTAGGGATCTGAGGTTCGAGCAGACTCGATAGACCGTAAGGCCTAATCTGCTGGCAAATAGTATGTTAGCATGATTCTGCCTTGGAGGGAAATATATAAAGGGGACCATCTAATTAAGTCTTGTTGAATGGTTAGGAGAAGGTTTTCAAGGTTGAGCTTCTTCAAGAGAAAAGCTGAGGGCACCAGAATAATTCTAAGGTACTTGAGTCTGTTGGACCAAGCCATCTTGAAGCTAGCCATATCACCTCTGTGGACATGGGAATTGAGCGGCATGACTTCAGACTTATTGATGTTCAACTTATAGTTTGAGAACCATCTAAATTCTGAAATTATATCTAAAATTATTGGGATAGCCTTAATTGGATCAGAAACGTGCAGTAGGATATCATCCGCATAGGCTGACAGTTTAAGTTCTACTGGACCAACTGGAATCCCAAATACATTAGAGGATAACTGCAATTTACAGAGCAAGGGTTCCAAGTACAAGTTGAACAACAAGGGTGACAATGGGCACCCCTGACGTGTTCCTGAGTACAATGGGAAGTTACTGGAAAAAATCCAGTTGCAATAAATTCTGCCCTAGGATTAGAATGTAAGTGCCTGATCCAGGCAATAAATTCAAGGGGGAATACAAATTGGGCCCTAGTTCCAAAGAGGAAAGGCCAACTTACTCTATCGAAAGCTTTCTCCGCATCCATGGAGACAAGGACCATTGGTAGATCTGCCTCCCTGGATACGGAGAAAATATGGGCAAGTTTACGGAAATTATCTAAGGGGTTTCTGCCACCAATGAATCCAATCTGTTCAGGGCTAATTAAATTACTCCAGACTTTTGTAATCCTAGAGGCCAAAATCTTAGCTAAAATTTTAATATCGTAGTTCATCAAGGAAATCGGTCTGTAGTTTGCTACTTTATCTTTGGGGTTCTCATGTTTAGGCAGAACAATGATAGTTGCTTCTAATAGAGTGGAGTCAACGATTCCATGGGCACAGATATGGGCATATAGTTCTTGAAGAATGGGAGTAAGCTCCTTCTCAAAGGTTTGGTAGAAGTTTGATGGGTAACCATCCAGTCCATGAGCTTTATTTGGTGGGAGGGAATGGATAGCAGTAGCTATCTCTAATGTCGAAATAGGAGAAATTAACTGGGCCTGCTGTTCAGGACTAAGGGTGGGAAGGGAAAGTTGAGAAAGATATTCCTGAATTTTGGTTTGAGTAGGGCTATTTTCAGGGAGGCTATATATTTGTCTATAGAACAATTCAAATTCCTCCACTATGGCTTTAGGAGTTGTCAGTGGACATCCACCTTCTATAGGAGATATGGATGCAACTAATCTAGACTCCTCCTGCTGTCTCAGTTTAAGAGCCAAGAGGTGCCCAGCTTTATCTCCCTGATCCAGATACCTAATATGTGTCTTAAACAAAGCATATTCAGCCTTCTCTCTAAGTGTATCTGCATATTGGTCTTTAAGAACCGTAAGCCGATTTAAATCATCAGTGGGACAGGTGGCAACTGCTCCCTCAAGTTCTTGGATGGATTCCAATAAGGACTTCGCTATGGCTTCCCTTTTCCTTTTCCAGGTAGCAGCTGTTCTGATAAATTCCCCCCTCAGATAACATTTCAAGGAACACCAGAGTTGATCATATGGTAATATAGAGCCCCTATTTTGATCCATATACTGAGTAATTAATGCACGGATTCTGTTTACAGCATCCTCATGGGAAATCAACTGGATGTTAAGTTTCCACTGGGTAACCTTAGGAATACCTTGGGGTACCCTACCCTCAAACCATATCAAACAGTGGTCTGATAGCACTCTAGGGGAAATTCCATAGTCTATTGGGCCCATAAACATGGTCTGGTTTACTAAAAAGAAGTCCAGACGAGAGTAGGATTTGTGATAGGCCAAATAGAAGGTGAATTCCTTCTCATTGGGGTGAAGAAGGCACCAGGGATCAGAGAGCCCCAATCCCTCCATCATTTCATGTAGAGACCTCTGCGCAGGTGACAAGCTATGACCTCTCTGGGTAGAGCTATCCAGATTAGTGTCATATGTGAGATTCCAATCTCCAGCTAAGATTATTAGCAATTGCTTGAATGGAGCTAACATAAGGGCTATTTGTGAGAAAAATTCAGGGGAAGAATAATTAGGACCATATACTGTACCCAAAATGATTTCACTATTATCGAGCAACCTTCTTAAAAAGAGGAATCTCCCTTGCAGGTCCCCTATTTCTTGTAATATTTGAAATTGGATCCCTCTAGTAAATAAAATCACAACTTCTCTTTGGGAAGTGGAGTTGCCAGCTGCATAAACATATCCCATTTGCTCTCTCCAAAAAGGGTTATATTCACTAGCCAACAGGTGTGTCTCCTGCAAAAATGCGACTCCTGAGTGCATTAGAGCCAAATGCTTAAGGATCTGATGGCGTTTCAGTCTAGCTCTCGTCTCCTTAATATTCCACAAGGCAATTCTCATAATAAAGTTTAAGGTTACAACAGATTGGTAGATTGAAAGATCCAAGGACTAAACTTATTTTTATGACCTTTAACCTTGAATATAAACCCAGTGACTGGCTCTTCCCCCCCACTGTAATCCAATAAAGTCCTATGAGAGTTGGTTAACTTGGGGAGTATGTTTCCCCTGTCCACTAATGAATCCCTCTCGGGCATATTTACATGATCTTTAGGTATGCCCCAGTAGACGAATATAAAGTATACCACCCCCAGTCCAAACGACTGACATCTCAGCTGTTCAATCGTCGTGATGATTTTCATGCTGCCCCTGATTTCACCTCACCCCCGCCCATCCCCGTATCTACACTAAACATTAACACACTTTAAACAAATTGTTTTAGAAATGGAAACCCCACATTCAACCCTTAATACCTAATTCCTATTGTAAACTATGGACGCAACTATGTATGGATAAAATGCAAAAGCTAACTGAAAAATGTAATCCTTCTACCTCCCCGGTAGAAGCATAGAGCTATGCATCCTCATACTATTATCACTAGAAACCAAAAGAAAACTTTCATCAAGGGTAATATAATTATTCTTTCACCCCTTAGTCAAAGTAGAGATCAACTGAACCCTACAAACTCAGAGACCAATTAAAATAACAAAACAGCTTGTAACACTTAGGAAGGTAGAAGCATTCCCAAGACATCAGCTATAACATTGCAATAAACTGTAGGACTCATTGGGCTCTTCAAATCAAGAAAGTGCACCTGTTAAGGCTACACTAATAGACCTAGATTTAGGACCTTGCAGTTAACATTATTAAAAGAAAAATCTCAGTAGGATTTAAATCTCTAGGTGATAAGCAGGCTGTAAAACAAAGAACTTGCATTTCAAAAAACGCCCACTAGATGACACTCTTAACCACAGATATGAACTGGAGAGGGTTCATTTAATTAAGTCAGGATACTATTTCTTGCATGCTTCCCTAGCTGAATCCAGTGAGTCAAAAGAGTGCCATTGATCTTCCCTGTTAATTTGCAGGGTAGCTGGATATCACACTCAGACTCTTATGCCAGCAGATACTAGTTTGGAGACTAATGGATGGAGGGGGTGAGCACCTCTGATGGACCGAATAGGGCAAATCTTGGACAATACGAATTCTTTTTCCTGCCCACTGCACTTCTGCTACCTCCTTCAATTTTGTTGTCACATGTTGCTTGTCTAAAAAGTTCAGCAGTCGGAAGATGAAAGGGTGAGGGGGCGATCCCGAGGGAGGCATAGGGTGAAGAGATCTGTGGGCCCCCCTCGATGATGTAAGTGGGCCCATTAGGTGAGGGACCCACCAGTTTATCACAAAGCTTTGGAGCGAAAACCACAGCTTGGCCCCCCCCCTCCTCTCCTTCCGGAAGGCCCAATACCGCCTGGTTGTTTCTTCTCCAGCGACCCTCGAGATCCTCTAAGCGATCCTCCATTTTCTTCAATCTGTGGTGCAAAGTGACTATATCTGGATCCAGTCTTCCCCTCCAGTTATCCAATGAGGAAATCCAGGCTTCGTTGTCCTTGGTACATACATTTAGCTGATCTATGGACATTTTCATGACCTTAAATTCCAAAGCGAGTGCAAGTAAGGTTTCTTTCATTGGTGTCAACTCCTCCAGAAACTGATCCTCTGCTAGGGCAACTTGTTGCTTAGTTGGTGAAGAGATATCAGTTCCACAAGCTTTAGCTCTCTTAGCGGCCTTGTCTTTAGCCGGAGTCGGCGGGGGAGTGTGACGGAGAGCCGGCGTCTTCATTTCCGCGTCCATTTTTCGGACCATCCACGAATAAGCTGAAAATCAGTTTCCCCAGTCAATCAGTAAGTTTCTGAGTACAAGTAGGCTAAAGAGTAGTGTCCATTTTGCGCAAATTACAGCAGTTTGTAGAGGAGGGAGGGGAGCCGTCTGAAGGATCGTCTCAACAGGCAGCCATCACACTGGAAGTCCTGTAGTTGTTTTCCTGAAAACCGTTATACTCAGGAAAACTGTCACTATGGAAATTGAATAATGGTTTATTGTTGGAGGATGAAACAGTCTTGAAATGGAAAGATTTTTTTTAGGGCATGGGTTTCTGTCATGGAGGCTTATGACTCACTGACAATCTGGTGTCTTGATACAAAACAAGATTTTAAGTCAAGTTTTATAAAACACACAGTTCATAAATCCAGAAACAATTATTTACAGTATCTAATATTAAGAAAACAGTTACAGGTGATTATTTTTCAGGATCATGTGGAAAAAAGGAAAGTAGGGCCTCAAATCTAACAAATAAAAGAGATGTTTAAATCTCAATGCCCATTGCACACTCCTATGATATTTAACCTGTGATTTTAACTGTAGATTATGAGCTTAGCCACGTTAAAGTTGATATTTTAAAAGTAAATATCCTTGGAGTTGAACTGGAAGTGAGGAAGGAGACACTTCCTGTCTGACGTACATAAATCTGCTAGCCTCAGAGTGCTGGGAGAGTGGAACTGCTCATTTGTAAAGTACTGCAGTCCACATGGTGTGCTGGTCTATTTTAGCTGGGGTGAAATGCATTTACTCCAGTTAAATACCTTCTAGGAGCATTTGAAGGGATTTTCAACTAGCACCTTCACCTTTGACCTTCCCGTGAGACGAGGGGCACACTGAGCTACTGCAGGCTAGCTGTGGGTAGAGTTGCCCCTTGCACACTCCTGTGAAATTGAATCTGTGGTTTTAACTGCAGATTACTATTTTAGGTAAGTTAAATTAAATATTTTAAAAGTAAATAGCCTTGGAGCTGAACTGGAAGTGAGGGAGTGGACACTTCCTGTCTGATGCACAAAGAGTAGAGGTGAGTGCTGGATGGAGGAGAAGCTGGCTGAGGAAAGCTGTGTCTGCCTGTGTCTGCCGAGAGAGCAGGCCTGAAATAATATTGGTTGGTGACTTTAATTTCAAGCAACAACCAAGGATATAAAACTGATCCAAACTAGAGACATTTTAGAATTACCGCTAAAAGAAGGATCCTTCTTTAAATGTGTATAATGCTGCATGTATTAACATACTAACATAGTAACATACTAATTGCCAGCAGATTAGGCCTTATGAACTATCAAGTCTGCTTGAACCTCAGATCCCTAGTTGGGTACCAAGGTCCTCCCCCCCTTGTGTTCTAGAAACCCCTATCATCCATCCCCACCACGCTGGGCTAGGCCATCATCTGATACATCTGCTTTCTGTGTCTGTGTCTGTCCCACCCTCTCTTGAAGCCCTCCACTGTGGATCTCTGAAACAGCTCACCAGGCAGTGTGTTCCAAGGATCCACCACCCTCTCAGTGAAAAAAATCCTCCTCTTTTCCCCCCTCACCCTTCCATCTTCCAACTTCAAACCATGTCCTCTGGTGATACCTCCCGCTTTAGTCTAAAGATCCCCTCCATGTTTACCCTAGTTATTCCCTTGATGTACTTGAAGACTTCAATCGTGTCCCCCCACCTTTCCTCTCCTCCAATGAAAACAGGCAGAGCTCCTCAAGTCTGTCCTCATACGTCAAATCCCTAGTCCTTATATCATCTTACTTGTCCTCCTCTGTACTCTCTCCAGGAGTTTTATGTCCTTCTTCAAGTATGGTCTCCAGTACTGTACACAGTACTCAAAGTGTGGTCTAACCAGTCCATTGTATAGTGGCAGAATCATTTCCCTGCTCCTAGAGGTGATCCCCCTTATGATGCATCCCAACATCCTGTTTGCTTTGCTAGCCACTCTCCTGCACTGCTCAGAGTTATTCATACATGCATCCACCATGACCCCTAGGTCTTTTTCCCTGTTGAGGCCTCCAGCGCCTCCCCTCCCAGGGTGTACCTGTGTTTAGGGTTTCCCCACCCAAGATGCACTTGGTGATATTAAAATTTAATTTCCAGGTGTAAGTCCATCTTTCCAGAGTGTCCAGGTCCCCTTGCAGGGCCAACCTCCCCTCTTCCCCCTCAACTATTGCTCCCATCTTGGAGTCATCAGCAAAGAGACTCATTTCACACCCTATACCCTCCCTGATGTCTGATATGTATGCATTAGACAGGATTGGACCCAGAACCAAGCCCTGCGGTTCCCCACTACCGACCTCTCTAGGGTTCAAGAGCTCCCCACCGACCACTACTCTCTGAGTGCATCCAGCTAGCCAGTTTTCAATCCATCTGACCATCAACGGGCCTACTCCCAACCCATCAGTTTCTCCACCAGACCATTGTGGGAGACAGAGTCAAACATCTTGCTGAAGTCCAAGAATAATACATCCACAGGCTTTCCTCTATCCAGTTCTGATGTTACCCATTCATAGAGCTCCACAAGATTGGTTTGACATGATCTATCTGGCACAAACCCATGTTGCTGACTATCCAGACCTCCCACCTCCTCCAAGTACACCCCCAATCATTCCTTTAGTATACTCTCCATTAATTTTCCCACCACTGAGGTTGAACTGATGGGTCTATAGTTACTTAGTACGTCCCTCAACCCCCCCTTTATGGATTGGAACCACATATGCCTCTCACCAATCCCTAGGTACCTTCCCTGTCTCAAGCGACCTGTTGAAGAGCTCCACCAGGGGTGCAGCCAGTATGTCCGTCAATTCCCATAGTACTCTTGGATGAATACCATTTGGCCGAGGAGATTTATCTTTCTTTAGGGCCTTAAGTGCTAACCACACCCTTTTGGTGGAGATAGCATCATCTGTCCCCTCCACCTTACTGGCCTTTTTATCCTTATCCTGATGTGACACCCCTGGGGTACCTCTCCCTTCCTCTTGCTCCATTTCTGTTGCTCTCCTGATCCCACTCACTACCACTTCTATCCCTATCATGCCTTGCTTTGTAGATATCCCATCCCCCTCCCTAGTGAACACAGAGGCAAAGTACTCATTTAATACCTCTGCCTGGTCCCTTGCCTCTTCCATACACCCTCCTTCTGATCTCAATCTGCCGAGATGGACCTTAGTTTTTCTCCACTCCCCAATGTACCAGAAGAACCCCTTTTCCCCTCCCCATATTCCCTGTGCCTGCCATTGCTCTTTAGTGGACTTTGCCCCTTGCACCATCTGGGTGACTTTTCTAGATGCAAGATGGTACATTTCCTTTTCTCTATCCCCTCTCGTTGTTTTATATTTTTTGTAAGCAGCCTTATTTTCTCTGACTGCTACCTGAACCTCACTGGACCACCAGCATGGTTTATATGACCTTGCTCCCTTATGCTTCACCTTAGCGCAGGTCCTGACTGCCTCATGAAGTCCCCGTTTTATGACCTCCCATCTCTTTTCCACATTTGCCATTGTTGTAATCCCTTTCAAGTGATCCTTGAGAAAATTTCTCATGCCCACAAAGTCTGCCTCCTCTGAAGTCCACTGCCAGTGTCCTAGATCTCTCCCCCCCCATGCTTATTTGAAACCAGACAGTATTGTGGTCGCTCCCAGTCAGGGTATTCTCTTATCCTGTTCTCTAGTAATGCTTCTGATATTACCTGCATTAATTGCTTTTCTCTAGATGCATCTCAGAATGAAATAGTCAGTCAACAGTGTCAATGGCTCAGCAGGTAGTACACTCACATCTGAGGCCAGAAGATTGTATGGTTGTGAATTCTAGCCCCACACTGGGAACTTGGGATAAATCCCAATACTGATATTGTAGTGCATCATGAGGGATATGCTGCACTTCTGAGGTGCTGTCTTTTGGATGAGACACTAAACCAAGGTCCCATCTGACTGTTCTGGTGGTGGTTCAGGTGAATGTTAAAGAGCCCATGCACTTCTCGAAAAGAGTAGGGGAATTCTTATTATAACAGAAACCAAGTGAAATGCAGACAAAGGTGCAGAGAAAATAATACAGTAAACATAATACATTAGAAATATGCTAATATAAAAAAATAAAAGAACTGGCACAATAATAAGTAAGGATCTATTACTGTATAGAAACCCACCCTAACGCAAATAATAAAGTAAATAAGTCAAAACTGTGCAAGAACCATCTTGCAAATCAAGGGATGAACATATCAGGGTCAAAATGTATAAGACTAGAATCATAAGAACGAGATGCAGGTGTCCCAAAGTCTGTGGAGCTCCAGACATGCACAAGGCCTTTTATCCCTGTCATAAACCTTATAGAATTCCAACTGAATATTTACAAACAGTTCTTGATGGGATATCAATTTTTGTTGAAGGATCCATAAGCACTGTGGCTGCCATAGGTACTATTTACAGAGGGCCAATAAAATGTGAAGGGTGGGGTGGGCAAGGGAAGCCCAAACTTTGAAAAAAATGCCCAGTACCAATTCCTGATATGTAAGGGAACGAAAGCAGGGTTCATTCCACCGCATGGTGACATGAGACCAAAACTGCTAGGCATATGGACAATCCAAAAACAGGCGCTCTTGAGTTTCAAAAACAGGGCCACAACCAGGTCGAGAACAATAGCAGTCAGCAGCTGCTTTATGCTTCTGGGAATTGTGCACACTTAACTTATTATGGCTACTTAGCCAGACCAAGTCCCATACAAATGGAAGCAGTCTAGAATTATTCAGTTGGCTGATGACCATACACTTGCCCAATACCAGGCATTGGGGGAAGTCAAAATCTGGGCTGAAATGTTCAGTCAAAGTAAACTGATAGGTCAATTTCCTGATGGCCATCAAAACTGCACCACAGGAATGTCTCCATTTTTTAATCTTTAAGAAGATGACAATCATATAATCTGGGACAAAAGTTTGTTTACAGATAACCTTAAGATCCATGGATTGCCAATCAGGGAGTTAGACCTCAACTTATTCCCTTACTGCAGGGGTCCAAAGAGGCAGGGATTGATGTAAAACAGGGGTAATATAAGTAGGATGAAAAACGCTAAAAATGTTTTTATTTATTTATTTATTTAGTTTTTGTTGGACCAGGTAAGTGCACTAGGCAGATTCTGCTTTTTTTTCAGACATGACCCAGGGGAGGGGGATATAGACGAATGCCAACAGACCTTGAACCAGATTAAGTTGTTGGTGGTATTTTTAGAGAAAATACCAGGGGATTAAACATATCCAGCCCTCCCTGGAGCTTTGACTGACACGTGACAACCCTCTGAACCAGGTTCAATCTGCTCCCCCAAAGTGCTCTGAAAAAAATACTATATATTCTCATCTCAAAAGTGAGGGCAGGTGGGAAAACATAACTAACAAATAAGAAAATTGGCACTAAGAAAGTTTTGATCAGCGGTATTCTTTTCAACTTAAACAGACAGGTTTCATTCCATTTTTGCACTTTAGGGAGAGCCCTCTGTAAGCATGCCTTCTAATTCCATACTGCCATGTCTGAGGTCCTATATTCAATATTTGAATGTCAGTCGACAGCACATGAATAGAGGCTATGTCCATCTGGTATGGGGATGTCATCACCCAATTGATATCCTCTACTCTTAACATAATTGACACTGGAGGCAGACAAAGCTGAATAAGTGTCCAATACACCACGGAGAGCCGGCCCATCAGTCACCAAGCTGCAAAAGATGACCACATTGCCTGCATATGCTAATATCTTCGGGGTTGGGGGTCTGAGGGGTCAGGAGTAACTCCCTAGGGAAGGACAGGGATGTATATGTCACAGAAGTGGGTCCAAACAAATAACATATAAAAGTGGAATGAGGGGACAACCCTGACAGACTCCTCTTTGTAGGGCACAGGGCATCCCCAGTCACCCATTAATTAGGGGACAAACCACAGTTTGGTGATACAAACATTGTATGCAACCCACAAACTGTGCAGGAAGGCCAAAAGTGTGTAAGATCCAAAACAGATAATCGTGAGAGACCTGGTCAAAGACCTTTTCTTAATCTAAGCTTAGCACAAAAATCACGTATCCTATGTTCCAATCTCCTGATGAACAGTTCCCTTAGGATGAGTAAGTTATCCTGAATTTGTCTCTGAGGTACAGAACATGATTGAAATGGGCTTATCAATAAGGCTGCAGCCCTGCCTAATCTAGCTACCACAATTTTTGGCTAGGATCGTATAATCTACATTTAAAGGACTCAATAGTCTCCAGTTATTCATGTCAGCCTTATCCCCTTTCTTAAAAATGTAGACCAGGAGTTCTTGGGACAAGGGAACTTGAGAACTGTCCATGGTCAGGCAGTCATTAAAGACTGCTGCCATTACTGTTGCCAGGGTATCCTTATGCAGTTTATGAAATGCTGGACTCAGACCATCTGGGTCTTGTGCTCTGTTCAACCAAAATGAGGAAATATTGCTTAAATACGTCCTACCTGCAGTAAGGTGCCAAGCCCTAAATGCATCCGTAGGCGACGCTGTATGTATAATGTTGTTCAAACTATTAGTCAGAAGAGATTATCTGCCCGGAGAACCTGATCTGCCCTAGTCAACCCACAACTAATGTCCCCTCCCCTCACTACTAAGTGAGAGGTATGTAAAAGGGATTCCCAAGAGAGTGCGCATAAGAAAAAGCGGTGCTTAAGGAACAAACTAGACATAGTGACATGCAAGTTACAAGCACATGCAAACCCATAAAGGACACTGTATCAAAATAGATGTTTCTTTAAAAAGTGATTATTTTAATGTAAACAACACACAAGACAAAAGCACCGATCCCCGTCTGACATGTTTTGGGCAAACGCCCTTTATCAAAGACTGGGGAACAAACATTGCAGTACAGCAGAAAGAACACAGCTCAAGAGACACGCGCTGGAGTCACGCTCAATAGGAGATGCCAACAAATAAAAAAACTAAACAAAAAAAAGGCGGGCTCAACAGCTCAAGAAGCTACAATTTGCAGCATACTTTATTCAAATAAAAAGCATGCACCCCCCTAGTGCACACACACATCAACATTTCACACTGCCATGGTGCTTTCTCAAGACATTGCAGACCATTAAAATACACTCAAATTCAATATCATATGTTTACCACCACCCAATAGTGAGACGAAACAAATCAGAAAAACTCCCCATTTCTCCCTCAGCTTTAACAACCCTCAACAGGGCATTCCATTAATTAAATCAGACACTTGTTAGATGCCATGGCATACTGAGGTAATGATACTGATGTCTCTTTCCTATGCCATACAGTGTTAAAAATATCTGGGAAAAAAGGGCATCTGTGGTAACAGTCACTTCAAAGTGCAGAAATGATGTAAATAAATACTTAGCTGTCTATACATAAGACATTATTACATCAAAAAACAGACAGTGGAAAAGACAAAAAAGACAAAAAATAAGGGAGGAAGAGGGGAAGGAGAGGAGATTGTCACAAATATGAGGGGAGGGGGAGTATTCAGATAAGAAACTGATAACCAAACTCAGCCAAAGATTAAATAATTAAAGTGTATCAAAACAGTTTAGATATTATCTGCAATTTAAATTTTTTAAATATATAGGGACTTCATATAAATAAGGACATTTGTAAATAAGAAATACAAATATTATAAACGTAACTAATAAGTCTGTTGGAACTCATCAAACATTTCTTCTTTTATGAACTCTAAAGGTTTAGAAACTGCATTATTCCACATATATACTGAAACTAAATTCATCATTACTTCTTATACTGTTTTTGTTTAAGATAGGGTTGAATATCTAAATGGGTATGGAGAACAGGACTGTAGTGCTTTTCAGCTTTTAAATCCCAAAATTTTCCCTAATTAATAATAGGTTGTCATAGCCCCCCTTGGATTTCTGTGGACTTTATCTATTGCTATAAAATTGAATGCATGTTACGAGATATCCAGGCTTTCATGTACATGCTGTGCCGTGGCATAGGTGAGGTCCATTTTATTTATTGCTGTCATATGCTCCCCCACCCTTTCTTTAAACTTGCGCTTCGCTTTCCGTATATAAAAGGCTTGGCACATACAGCTTGCTAAATATATAACTCCCTCTGGGTCACAGGAAGTAAACTGTCTTATTTCAAATTCCTCTTGTGTGCTATCTGAGGAAAAATTATTTCCCTGTTTAATATGCCTACAGTTTATGCACCTCTTGCACTGAAAACAGCCCCAGGGTTTATGTAGCCATGTTTCAGATTGTTTATTTATAAAGTGGCTATGCACCAGCAAATTTTTTAGTGTAGGTGCTCTTCTGTAGCACATCTTTATTTTTCCTTGCTTTCAAGCGAATGTCCTGCAGAAAGACGTCATGATCCAGAAGAGCCTGTAAGGAAAAAAAACATCATTATACAATGGCAAGGAAGAATCCTGACTTCTGATTGGTCAGTTGGCCATCACACCAGGGATGTTATCCTGGCATAACATTCTTGCTGATTGTTTGGATTTGCTCTATTTGCATCTTCTCTTAAGAAACAAAAATATTTTTACACACTAACAAAAACATTCTTTAAAATATTTTTTTTATTCTGTATAAAATAACAAGACATCAGTATATATGAATAATGCCTCCAGGTGGGTAGCATAGGGATACCATCCTCGGGTGTTGGACGCCCTCAGTCAGTGGCCTTGGGCCCAACCACCTGAGGTGGGATGTTATCCCAGCATAGCACCCACCCTGTCAGGCATTATTCCTTTAATAACTGCTTCCCATAACTCTTCATGCTATTAACATTAATGGTGGGCACCTGAAGTGATCCCATCAAGAGAAAGGAGCAAAAGTTCAAAACAACAGAAAATCATTTATGTACATTCTGTGACCTAGCTCTCCTTCTGTCTTCCACAGAAGGGTGGGTAGGGACCGGGTCTCACACAGTGTGTTCCATGTCTGAGGAATAATCCATTTGTGAGAAGGGGACAGAGGAAGCCTCGGCGTTACCATCCTTAATGTCAGTATCACCCCAAGTTATTCTCTTGGCAAGAACACCAAACCTATTCTTATGAATTAATGCTGCTGATCCCTTTTTTTCCCCAACAACTTTGGGAAGCAGAGCTGTTTAGATCTCCATTTCTTCACTTTCAGGGGAACTGGGATAAGGTCATCAGGAGTGGGTGGAGGGGTCATGACCAGTATGGAGAAGGGGGGAGCAGGGTTGATCCAGGGAAGGTAATGCCTCCGTCATGTCTAAAGTAGCCAAGGAGTTGGCTAGAGGAGAAACCTGAATATCAGGATCCACTACCTGTGTCTGGGGTCAGGGGATTAGGGGATACTGTCCTCACACCAATAGGCCCCTGATCCATGTGTGGGGTTGTGCCAACTGAGGATCCTTCACTTGAGCAGGAGGGACAGCTCCTGGTGCATCCCCCTGATGATGGGAGGAGTTCAGATGTTGAGCCCTAGAGACCATGCCATCCTGAGTGTGGCCCATTCCCCTGTGATTAGGGGGGCCCAGAGACATTTAATGTAGGAATGGCTGTGTCTGCTACACAAATTAGAACAAAACCCATTTGGGCAATTCTTTGCCAAGTGGCCAAATACCAAACAATGACTACAACACATGCTGTCACGGGCATTACTAAAGTGGGAAAGGGAGCTACACTTGAAACAGCTCTTAGGCTGTCCCTGATAGAACAAAGTACTCCCCTATCCCTCCCTAGGTAAAATGTACAAGGTAGATGCAAAACATCAAACTCAGTCTGCTGCAATTTTACTCAGATTGCCCTCTGTCCATATCTGCTCAGAGTCAATTACAGGTTCAGGATGATCCAGAACCTCACAGAGCTCCCTTAGCCAACTTAAGATACCCGCAGTGTTAATCCCCTCAATGCAGAAGAGTGTAGTGACAGTAAAGATGGTCGGTCTTGTCAAAGTGACAGCAACAGAGTATCCTTATGACAGTCATAATTAGACCAAAATTTCTCAAGCCCACCAGTTAGTTTAAAACTTATATCATAAGTGGAATTCTCAACACTAATCACGGTGTAGATGTCTGTAGCTCTAAATAAACAGGAATCCTTGAGCAATGTCCTGGCTACATACACTCAGTCATGTGCCCATTCTAGACACCCTTTGTAAAGTAAATGCACAGCATTTTTTGTCTTGGGTCTGGCTCCTCTCGGGCCTGGAAAAGATTAATCAGCAAACTGTTTGGGTCTGGTAGGAGTAGGCACAGTTGGTTCCTTCGAGGGGGGAGGGATTGTATCAGTGACTACAGTCTCCCGGGATGGGGTAGAAGCTACCATAGAGGCCCCATGATCAATTGCACTGGCATCCTACACAGAAAAAATCACTTCAGGAGAGACTATTTTGGTTAAAGGTAACTGTTAAAGGTTAAAGGTAACTGTGGCTGATATGCAAACAATGAGACTGGCACCAAACCTGTAAAACTGCTTCAAATGGAGTGTTGACTGGCAGCCGACTGTCCCCTGAGGAGGTCTGTGTCCCCACCATACACTGCTGTGGAATGCATAACAGGCCAGTTGAGAGTGTGGCCTGAACTGCTCCCAAAGGTGAACCAGTCAAGGAGGCACTGTATCTCTAGACCACAAGATCACACTCATCCAGGATCCACTATCCTGAAACTGTCAGCTTCCAGCAAGCTGCCACCAAGGCTCTTTCAGGGGTCCAAGGCACCCATTTATTAAATCAGCACAGTCTAGGGGGCACTGGGCCATGAGCAGCTCCACATGTTCCTGGCAGTTTTGTACACTCTGGGCTGCCTCAGAAACTGACACCCTGTGAGTAGGAAATGGCTCTGAGGCTGTGTGAGTAGTCGACCTGTCACTACCAGCAGAATCCAAAGCACATACCTCAGTGGTATATTGGAGCTCCTCTGCTTTCAATTGCAACAGTAACTCTGCTTTCCTGGATTCATGCTGCAAGCGCAGCTCCTCTTCTGTGGCATACAGCACCATAGCCACAGGACAGCCCAATTCCAGCTCCATATTCCTGTCAGCCATCTCTGATACTATTTCTGCCATCTGTTTGTCATGACTAGGTGCCTCGAAATATCCATAACTGAGGTGGAGGCTGTATCCCCAGTCACCATGCATTGAGCGATCTCCACTCCATTCAGAAGCATGACTGCCATCTTGGATAAGCGGTCTCAGTCTCTTCCTACCGAAAGAGTAGGGGAATTTTTTATTGATACTTCAAATAGCAAATAATAATGCAAATATGTTAATTTCACCACAAAGTAAACAGAAAACAAAAAAAACATTCAAACTTCGAATACATTTTTCCCTCTTCACCCCCGAATGACAGAAACTTTATACTTGATGAATCAAATTTAGACCTAAATCAATTCCATAATGTCCTGGTAATAAATATAGTCCAACATACATCATACAGTAAATCTGTTTGCTTCATTTCAATGAAGAAATCATCTCAATTTAAATATAGTTTAAGATTTACTTTTTTTTCACATGACTTAACTCAGCCAGTATCCAACCAGTCAGTGTTTCTCCACCAGAGCATGAAATGCCTGGGTGTTGAGATGATTCTATCCACATGTTTAAGTCTCCTTATATCCTAAGATACCATATAAAGATCTGATCCACTGACAATACTTATTTTCTTAAAGTTAACACACACCTTGTTTGCCACAATTGATATGTTATACATAATAAAATGTATTGTATTGTATTAGCATCATATCTGGACCATGAGAGAGTAAAGATTCCTTAAAAAAAAAACATGCTCGGAGTCAATTTGTGAAACGGAGTAAAATCCACATTTTTCTCAAATAAACCCAAAAGGAATAAGCAAAGGGGCATTCAAAATATAAATGTTCCATTGTTTCCAGCACTTCTTCATATGTATCCTCTCTTGGACAACATCTGTCTGCCACCTCCTTATGTTTCATATTATTTTAACTCCCAACCTCCCATGTACACATAACCACAAGATGTCCCACATATGTGTGTGTGTGTGTGTGTGTGTGTGTGTGTGTGTGTGTGTGGTGGAGAGGTTCTTTTACATCTTAACATATTAGATATAATGTTTATTTCATTCTGTGGTCTATGCCCATACTGAGGTATTTCAAAATAACAGTCCTGCAAAATCATATTGTACACTCTTTCCTATTTCTGGTCAATAAATTCTGTTTTGTAATTTTCCATAATTTTAGTTTACTAACTGAACTGTATAGTGACTCTGATAATTCAGATATTGCTTTTTTGTCTTGGGGTCTGTTGGTTTAAGTCCAAAGAACTCAGTAATGGGCCTAGTTGATCCAAGACCCATGGATCCCAAATATTAAAATTGGATGCTAAAATCGAGACAATATTACGGTACCAAAAACTACAATAAAAAAAAAGGATTAGTCATACCTAATCCCCCTTGGGAGAGTGGTAGATATGTAATATCACTTTCGATTGGTTGAGATGATTGTCCCAGAGACACTGAGGAAAACTAACACTGAAGTAGTTTATAGGGATTTGGGGGGAGGGAGGGGGGGCTACGCTTAAATATAGCAACATTGGAATCAAAATGGACTTAATCATACATATTCACTTCTTTTTCAGCATGTGCCATTTATTGGGAAACTTTACTTAATGCTGCTTTTAGCTGTGTTTCCCAATTATAAAGTTGCATATCTTTTGGGCCATAAAAAAATACCGAAGATTTTATGATAGTCTTGATGTATCAGCACACCTAATATATTGTTGGGTACTATATCCTCAGCATACAGCAACTTTTCTCAAAATTAATTTCTGAACCAGATATCGTGGAAAATTATTTCAATACCTTCCCTGCTGCAGCACCTGCATTTTAGTCTGCTAGTATGAGGCAGACATCATTTTCATGTGGAATTGTACAAACTGGAAGGTCATCACTTCCTACTGATAATCCTATAATATCACTGGTATAATTTAGCCTTTGCAATAGTGGGTCCAGAGTGAGTATATATAAATGGGGACTTAGGGGGCATCCTTGCCGGAGCCCTCCTTAGAACCTGGCATCCTTTCCCCAACCAACCATTCACATACAGCACTATGGAGGCATGCCTGTAACATGTTTTTAAAGGAAGTCCATACGCAGCCATGCATGACCAAAGATATGAATTCTCAGTCCTATCGAATACTTTATTTTGGTATATGCTAAGTGAAAAATGTATCAATTCCTCTTCATTCCCTTTAGTTAATAACTCTCTTAATAATATCAAGGCACCCAAAATGTTCCTAGAAGGCACACCACAAAATTGTGAAGGATGGATAATACACAGGTCACGTGATGCTCAGCTAGAGGGAAGACGTGTTTCTGATGAGCTCCGTTATCCCAACGTAATTTACAGACTTTCTACCAACTCCTACCTTCACATCTCAAATCAATCCTCAGATTTTCAGCTTTGCCTGAAGAAGAAAGTGGGTGGTGAGTTCTACGTTCCTTCAGAGAAGAAATGGAAACTTTGAGCCTCCTTTCATACCAGACATGCAGGCCGCCCAGGATCCGACTGCTGTGTTACAGGCCAAATGCTCACATCACAGCTCATCTCCCCAGCAAGATATGACTGAACTATCCCCCTTGCATGTCTACTCAGAACTTTCTGCACTCAAGGAGGCTATCCTCAACTTAATCGGGGAAGTAGCAGAAATAAAACCAACACTCATACAACTATCCCATCGGGTGGCTGATACTGAAGTTAGAGTGGGATCAATAGAATGCACTCAAGAGAAAATCCAACCCAAGATCATTGCTCACAAGTGAATGACTGTAAAGCCTGAGGAGCGTATTGACGATTTGGAGGGGAGGAACTGCAGAAACAACTTAGTTCTATTAGGATTACCTGAAGGTGAGGAAGGTCCCAACACCATTCAATTTTTGCAAACATTTCTTAAGAAATCTGTTGGAGACTCACTACACGGTCCTGAATATATAATCCAGCAAGCCCGTTGCTCGTTAAGAGCTAAAACTCACTCTTTTGATCCCCCTTGGCCGATAACTTTCAAATTGTTAAACTACCTCGACAGAGAACATACTTTAAAAGAAGCAAGGAAACTCTCTGAGATTTTATGGGAGGGTAAAAAGCTTCATATAGTGGCTGATCTCACTTATAAGACCCAACAACTACATGCTGCTTTCTGACCAATTACTGCTAAACTGTGGGCTACCAGAATTAAGCACAGAATTCAGTATCCAGCCAGACTAGAAGTCACCTTCTCTGATGGAGCTACACTTTTTGATTCAGCTGAAATTGCCATGACAGCCCTTCGGAAATCATTCCCAGAACTGTTTGCATCATGAGAGATCTGATGGGGCCATGCTGCTGTTAATGTTGGGTCCACGATTCTTGTATTTTACCATATTGGGATTTGAATATCAGAAGCAAAAGAATATAAGAGAACATTCATTTTTTTTATTTATTTGCTGTTCTTCTACTAAGAACTTGTTATAGACTCGGATAACCTTTGACTAACTGAGTTTCCTTCCAGCTAGCAATCACAGGGAGTGAAGACTGTTACTTTAGAAGGGATTCTTTATCCCAGTGGCACTACTAGTTGAAAGATATCTTGAGTTTGCATTTTTCAATGCATTTAAGCTTAGGTTGCTCTCTCAACTCTTGCCATACTACTTTGTTGTTAGCTGGCTATTATGTTTTCAAGGACTTTAATAAATATGCCGGATTAGACTTTCTTAGAAGACCAACAGCTCTGGTTACTAAACTTTTTTCCCTTTTTTTTCTCTTTTATTTTACTGTTTACTTTAACATTCTCTAGTGAAAGATAACAAGACTTTATAGCCACTAGAGGTCGTTATTACCACGTCCTATTTTTGACTATTATGACAATGTTGGCATGCTATAGATATGCAAACAGTGTCCTCCTATGGAGTGGGGATACAATTATTCCCTTTTTTTAGAAGGCTGTTGAAAGATTTACGTTATGACATATATTATTTAAAACAGTACCCAGCTATCTAATTGTTTAATTTAACTGAATATGATGCTTCCCAGACAACTGTTATGGTGAATAAGAGCTGTCATTTTTGAAAGGGTTAAGACCATATTTTTTTTGGCTCTACTTAATTAACCAGTTTATGCTTTCTTCAAAATGTTTTATTTTGTGATGTTCTGTGCGGTACTCAGACAGTTAACTGGATGTTATATGTTTAAAGACCTCTGCCAATATCTTTTCTGTGGCTAACTCTTGAGCATTTATCTTACTCCTGCTCCCTATAACAAATATTTTTGACCACTAAAGAACACCATTGCTCTTGGTTCTGTACTGTTTTTTTTTTTTTTTTTTTACTTTATTCCTGATTACCAAGGCAATGTTTTTATGTTGCAAATAAGTAAACGTATTCTTCTAGGGAGCAGAGTAGATTTTTAAGAAATTATCCAACACCTCAGCATCTCTAAAGGCATTTTTATTTTTATTGTTTTACAATATATACTAACTAAAGTAATATCTGGGTGCCCTACTGGTTAATTTAGACCTCAGATAGGTCCGTACATAGGGGAGTTGGAAGCTTTATTGCTCCTGGATATTTTTGTGTGGGTGAACAGATGCTTGCCCTTCTGATGAGCATCATGGTCATTAGCAGGAAGAGCAGGCTTATGGCCTGGTGGAGTTTATTGTATATAGTTACTGTGATCTTTGTTAATCTTGTTATTCTGTTCGCATTCCATATAGTTGGGAGGGTACTGGAGGGAAGGAAGGGTGGGTTGGGAAGGGGGGGAGCAGCACAGCTATGTTTACCTAATTACATTGAGGATATTCTGGATTTTAATATGGCTCATGCAGTAAGGATCTTTTCCTGGAGTATAAAAGGAGGAAGAGACAACATTAAGAAATACATGATTTTAAAACATTTAGCAAAACACAACCCAACAATAGTCTTCTTTCAAGAAACCCATTTGCTAATTGACCAACTAGGTACCCTCCAAAAATGTTGGGTAGGACAAGTATTTGGAGCAGGTTTCAGCTCAAGAAAATGGGGAGTGGCTATATTGATTGCTAAAGGAATTTAATTTACTGCCTCAGAAGTAATTTCAGACCCGGAGGGTTGTTATGTCATTGCACACAGGTTGCTTAATAACTTAGAGATGGTTCTGGGCTCAGTCTATGGACCCAATATAGATTCTTCACCTTTCTTTTCTCATCAACTTACAGTATTAGTCCCATTCTTTCATCTTCCACTCCTTTTAGGGGGAGATTGTAATATAGTCCAGACTAATGATATGGATCGATCTCATAATAGAGGAATGGGTACCTCACCTGCACAAAGAGTACTGCATGAGTTGATTTCTTCTGCAGGGCTAGTAGATCCCTGGAGGATATTATACCCTAATACAAAAGACTTAAGCTTTTACTCTGCTGTTCACAATAGCTTATCTAGAATAGACTTTTTTCCTTCTTAGTCAACATTTAAGTTCTCCTATACTTAAAGGGCAAATCCATGCCAGAGTCCTTTCAGATCATTCCTTCATATTGGTGGATGTGGCTTTTTTCAGAATCCTCCTTAGACCACATACATGGTCATTGAATAATTCAATCCTAAAATACCATCTAGTAGTCTCCCATCTAACACATTTCCTCCAGAATTCTATCCAAGAGAATCCAAATTCAATCCCAGCAGTAGATAAAATTTGGGCAGCCCTGAAAGCTACATGGAGAGGTGAGCTTATAAATATCACCTCAACCCAAAAGAAGAAAAAACTTTCACAAAAGACTCAATGCCTGGATAGAATCCATACACTTGAAACTACCGGACTAGATAAGTTAACAGAGATAGACAAACAAGAACTTTCCCACTTATGAGCTTACTATTCTAGTCTACTATTGGAAAAGGTAGAAAAGGCAGCTTCTGTAGTTAAAGCTACCTATTTAGGCCAGGGAAGCAAAGCAGGTAAGCTGCTAGCCTGGTGATTAAAGCAGCGCTCACCTTCGAAATGGATATCAGCAATTAAGCATCCCTAGGATGGATCTGTGCTAGTGGACCCAAGTGAGATGTTAGTAACATTTAGAGATTTTTACCAATCTCTATATCTTCTCATTCACTTTCATCTTCTCAATTTCAGGCCATGCATAGCTTTCTACAAAATGCTACTCTCCCACAATTAACTTTGCCATCTCAAGACCTTTTAGAGAGGCCGGTTTCTTTGGAAGAAATCAACTCGGCCATTGATGCTTTAAAACCTGACAAGGCTCCTGGCCCAGATGGTTTTATGGGTCTCTTTCATAAGACCTTCAAAGCCCAGCTTGCCCCCCTACTACTTCACCTTTTCAACTACTGGGAATCCTTGGATGTAACTGAATCCTCATTGTTCGAGGTGAGAATTATTCTCATCCCCAAACCAGGAAAAGATCCTACTATTATAAGTAATTATAGACCAATCTCTCTCCTAAATGTAGATATTAAAATGTATGCAAAGGTTGTGGCAGATAGACTAGAGAGAGTTTGGACTTCTTTACTAGGCCCCGAACAAGCTAGATTTGTTTCAGGTTGCTTCACAACAGATCATTTCAGGAAATTTTTCCATCTTATTTCTGCACCCAGAAATCCTGACCTGGAAGAGATGTTGGTCTCCCTGGATGCAGAAAAAACATTTGATAGAGTGGTCTGGCCCTACCTTTTTGCTGCCCTATCATATTTTGGCATTCCTGAGTGTTTTATCAAGTGAATTCAGGTTCTTTATACTTCCCCATCAGCAAGGCCAATGTGTAACAACCATTTATCTGACCCTTTTATTTTATGTAGTGGTACTAGTCAAGGTTGCCCTCTATCCCTTTATTTGTTTAACCTGTATATCGAACCTCTGGCAAGCTCTCTTAACCAAACACAGAGTATTAAACAATACCACTTGGTGATTTAAATCTCAAATTATCCCTGTTTGCAGTTGATTTACTTTTACATCTTACAGATGGCAGACAATCTCTCACATTAGCTTTAGAGATTATAGAACACTTCAGTGTGTTTTCAGGTTATAAACTAAACAAGGGTAAAACTATAGTGTACTGTCTTTCTGGTTTGATAACTAAAGCACATGTCACTGTCATGGGCCTACTCTGGGAAGGATCAGCAATCTCATTTTTGGGCATCAGAGTCTCAAAAGACTTATCTAAGCTTAAAAACCTTAATTTAGATCCTCTATTAAAATCGATACAAGAAGATCTGCAAAGATGGAAGAAATTGCCACTTACCTTCTGGGGTGGAGTTAATACAATTAAGATGGTTACACTCCCTGAGAATATTTTACCCTTTATCTAACCTTAATATGTATCTCCCCAAATCTTTTTTTTCAGCATTACACAGAATTTGCTCTGATTTCATCTGGAATGGGAAAACCCTATGTAGAGCCTATTTGAAATTGACTAGTTCTGTGACTACGGGGGGTTTAAAACTTCCGTATTTTTTCCTCTATTATCTAGCCATCCATGTGAATAGACTCTTGCATTGGATTACGCTAGGAACAGAAGTGCTAGATATGGGCAACTGGTTACAGTTAGATTATAAGTACGCATCTGAATTCAACCTTTCTTTAACTGCAATTTTGTTTAACTCATGGAAGGCAGTCCCAGTAGCACTCACAGACTCACCTATTGGATGGAACATCAATGCATTTCAACAACTATGTACATTAACCAGATCCAACTCAAAGAAAGATATTACCCAACCTTTGTTAAATAACCCTAATTTAAAGATAGCGAACAAAGTTATTTGCTTAAATGATGGGCTAACATGAGAACCTTTAAAGTTAAAAGATTTAATCCAAGGAGACTCTTTTCTTTCTATTTCAGCTCTTCAACAAAAGTTTCAATTGCATCACAAGCCTCCTTTTTTTAGGTTTCAAATTCGGCACTGTGTAAGTAACTTTTTGGGTAGACCTCCCTGGTCAGAGAAAATTGGCATCCTTTTGGACTCCCTCCATGTTATAGATAAAAAATCTAAACTGATCTCTAAACTCTATGAGGTGCTCCTTAATCACCCCAGGATTGTTATCTCCCCAGTAGCATATTATTGGAAATATACTTTCGATATTTCTCTCTCTGATACCACATAGATGAAGATTTGGACTGACAACTTTGAGCTAATCAAACAAGATCGGCTGTGTAATTTACAATTTAATATCCTCCATAATCTATACTATTCTCCTAGCAAACTATATAGAATAGGTAGGATAGCTTCCCCAAACTGTCCAGATTGTAAATTTGAAGACGCTACATTATACCACAAACTGTGGACTTGTCCGAAAATACAAAACTTCTGGGAAACAGTTAAAAGTAAGATTGCAGATTACCTCAATATATCGGCCTTCTTTTCAGTGGAGTCCTGCATCTTGGGGTTATATAATTCTATTCTGACTATTTTTCAATACAAGCAAGTTGCTATGGTTTCATTAGTTACTAAATTGTTACTCTTAAGGCATTGGCAAGATGATTGGACCCCTTCATCATGAATGGTGGGCAAAACTCCTCACTCCTACCAAAGGAAGATGTTATAAGATGTTGGCTGTGCTTGCTGTGGGATGGGGATGGGGTGGTGGGTGGTGTGAGGACTGTATGTGATATGTTTTTTTTTATTTCTATGGCCATGAATGGTGATTTGTATTGTATTGTAATCTCTTGTATCAGAGGCTTTGTATGTGTAAGTTGTTATTGCACTGGAAAGCTAAAATAAACTTAATTGCAAAAAAAAAAAAAAGGATGGATAATACAGTCCAATACTGACACTAATCTTTTCCCCAGCAATTATAATAGGGAGGCAGTATAGCACAGTGGTTTAAGGATCTGAGCTGCAAATCTGGTGACATCCAGCAAACCAGACCTGGGTTTGAATCCCACAGCTTCCACTTGCATACTGTGTGACCCTGAGCAAATCACTTAACTTTCCTGTGTTCCCAGGTCACTCCTGTAAAAAAGCATTCAGCTTAGTGTGCTACTCCTGGTTAAACAATAAAATAAATGTCATCAGTATTTTACAATCTGAATTTAGAAGTGAGATTGGTCTCCAGTTTTTTAAATTTCCTCTGTTCCCTGAATTAAAAAGTCACAATATATACATGTATACATACTATCAGGTAATTCTCAGATCCTTAATGCCTCATTATAAAGAATAACTAATTCCTCCCCCAACAAGTCAAAAATATGTTTATATAACTCATTTGGGAGACTGTCAGAACCCAGTGCTACCCCTTTATTCAAAGATAAAATTATTGACTGTTGTTCAGTCTTAGTAATTGGGGAGATCAACAAGGACCTTAACTCATGAGGTATTTTAGGTAAATGCCTGGAGGCTAACTAGTCTTGCATCAACTCTTTATTTAAATTTTGACTGGAGAACATCTGGGTAACATAGAGTTCTAATTCCTGTAGCATTTCCATATTATTTTGAACTTTAGTACCACTCGATATTACCAGATATGAGATTGTTTTATTTTGCCTTAAATTAATGCAACTATCAAAGGGTTAGTATGCCCTCTCTTCCCCTGAGTCCCGAATCTTTTTTCTTTTTCCAGGGTTCTCATTCTGTCATACTGCACTTGAGACATTTCTGATTTTATCTCCTTAATCTGCATAGTGAAGCACACATTCCCTCCTTCTGCAGAGAAAAGATATAAAGTAACTTTTCCCTAAGATATTTATACCTATCTGTTTTTATTTTCCCGTTTAGTTTGCCTATCATTTTAAAATACATGGCGATATCATTTTTCAAGTCTTCCCACCAGCTGTTAATAGAGTAGTACAGGAAAAAAACAGATTTGCAAGCTTCCAGAATGTTTTTAGAACCTTAAGCTATAAGCTAATTTTCTTGATGACTCAAATTTAATTTCCAAATTCCTAGACCTCTTCGTTGTTCAGGGCTATTCCCTATTTTTGTTTTTAACAGCCCATGATCCGAGGTGGTCACAGGAACAATTACGTCCTCCTGTATTTGTAAATTTGATGAAACAAAGAAATAACCTATCCTTATCAATGTATTACCACAAAAATAAGTACGAGAGGGTGATTGATGTAGTGTTCTGAATTAATCTCTTAAACCTGCTTGTACTGGTACAGGGTTAAGATAGCATGGATAAAACTGTGCATTAAATACAGTGCTGCAAGAAGCGCTAATGTCTCTTCAGCGACAGGGGGTTTACAGCACGCGATAGAAACCACTATCCCTGTCACTGTAGGCTGCCAGTAGGGAAGGTGAAGGATGCTGTTGGGGTGGTGCCTAGCTGAGCTGCTCCAGTGGTGGAGTGGCTAGAGCACCTGCCTCCAGTGGCATCAGGGATCTGGGTCTGCAGTTCAGTTCTCTCCAGGTCCCACCCTGCTGTGGTAATTTTTGTTCCCCCAAAATTTTTCCTGATCTGAGTTATTTTTTACTCCCAATGTCCATGACCCCCAGGAGTTGATTATAATTAGTCCAGTGACTGAAGGTGAGTGATTGAGATATGAGTGACTCACTTTCAGCACCTGTCATGTGGGTTACCCTGCAAGGGTAATGATGGTTATATGGGCTACCCTGCAAGGATAGTGATGGTTAAAGCAGGGCAACAGGAAGAAGGGGAGGGGGACAGGAAGAGGAGGGAGGGTATATAAGGGGTTGTGTGATGGGAGGCTATGAGCTGGCACCTTGGTGCACTGGTGAGGGTGCTGGCTGTGGTGAGGAGGGGGATGGGGATGGCTACAGATGTTTGTGTTTTTGTTTTTTTTTGCTGTACTTTGTTTTTTTCTTTCTTGGAGTTTCACCCACTCCCTGACATGCACCCCCAGGAGTAAGTAATCTATATTTAGGGGGGGTTTGGGGGGGTGCAGCCCCCCCCACAGAACAACTCTTTTGGTTATTGCCCATTTTTGTCAATGTGCATGTACATCGCTTTTTCTTTTGGCAATGTACACTCACCAGAACGGCAATTGCTTTTCCATGATCGCTGTTATGACATAGAACCTGAGGGGTGAAGCCCCCCCACATGGGGCGGGTGCCCCACAAAAACTAAATTGTTGCTGTGGTGTGCTCTCTGTTTGCGCTGGTCGGCATATGCTGCTGAAGTTATTTTGTTGCATGCTGCTTTACATGCAGCATTGTTACAGTGCATGGTTTTGCCTGTGACATTATGACCCTGTGCCTTATCATTTAACTCAAACAAATTAGCATCACAGTAAATTTTTGACATTTTTAGTGTATCCACCGCTGCCATACTACAGTTCAAGTCCCCCCCCCCCCAGCATGATGTTTTTTGCAGAAAATAAGAATGGTTTAATACTTTTAAAAAGAGTTATCTTGTCTGACTTGGATTGTGGAGCGTAAACATTAATCAGCCAAAATTCCATTCCATTTATTCATACATTCAGTAAAAATGCTCATCCTGAGGTGATAGCTTCCATATGGATAACCTGTAAGTTTTGAGAATAAAAATCCCACCCCAGATCATACTTCCTCCCCTGTTGACCAAAAGCTAGGCCCCCAATACCAACCCTTGCTAGCTTTCCTAAAATCAACTGCAGTGTTCAAATGGATATCCTGTAAAAAAGTACATCAATGTCAGAATGTTGAAATAAAGCATAAGTACTAAGTCTTTTCCTTGCAGACTTAGCATTTAAAGAAGCCACCTTCAAGGTCTATGGAGAAAAGGCTATAAGTCATTAAGACAGGTTAACTTTCTTCAGAGGTGCTCTAGTTCCCATCCTTTTCCTACATG
Source organism: Neoceratodus forsteri (assembly GCA_016271365.2). Classification (NCBI taxonomy): domain Eukaryota; kingdom Metazoa; phylum Chordata; order Ceratodontiformes; family Ceratodontidae; genus Neoceratodus; species Neoceratodus forsteri. The sequence goes on along the minus strand of CM028132.1, from coordinate 969,846,541 downwards.
TTTTAGGATGCATCTCAGAGGGATTCTCTGGGTCTGATATGGTTTCACAATAAGAAGAAGATGCATTTTCTGTCTCCACCTCAGCCTCAGAGTTCCCCCCATTGCATAACATCAAATTTATTTGGGTCAACTATTGCGTCTATATCAGACTGAGCAGTTTTTTCCCACCTTTTTTCTCTTTTTTTTTCTTATTTAACCTCAGTGAAATCATTCTCATTTTGTATTGGGGTTTAAGGAGGCATTTCTTCCTATATAATTTCAGCCTCAGGATTAGTTCTTTGATGTGAAATGTCAGGTGCTCTAAAAGGAGACCTAGATTGAGGTTCTGGAGTAGCTGGGGCCTGCTGCCCCGAGGTTCACTTGTACTAGTATGGGCCAGATTCATTTGTTTAAAAGCTTTTCGAATGTAGAAGTCCCAATCCCCAAAGTCTGAATTTTCATTATTAGGAGAAGCCCATTGGCATTCTGGGAAAACATGACTTTCCTCTTTTCACAGATTGCATCCAGTGGTTTTGAAGTAATGAGCACTAGGGTGTCCTGTTTCACCACAGTGGGTGCATTTCAGAACTTTGCAGTTAGAGCTGATGTGATGACTTGGTCTGCAAATAAAACAAGTGCGGGGTTGCCCAGGGTAAAATAAGAAGCCCTTATCATGGTCAATATTCTGTAGAAACAGTTGGAAAGATGTGCTATCTCATTCAAGTTTTGATTCAGTTTAATTTTTATCTTCCATCCCCCATTCCAAATACCATCTTCATCCAGAATGGGATATGGATTGCCTTGGATGGTACACCTTTTTCAAGCCAATAAACAATGTCAATTATGTTGATGCCCTCATTCCTAAATAGTACAGTTATGACCCTTAAGGGTTGTTTGGTGGGGGTGGGGTTAGTTATGAACGGGGCCCAGAGAGGGTTTTGTTTTAATAGAGTACTTACACCAAAAACACTTCAAGATTTCAGGTGTTCTAAAGTTTATGCCATATGTGGATTCCCCCGGAGCATGAATTAGGGCATGAACTTCAGAAGGGGTAAACCTAAGAGATTGTTTAATTAATGTCTTGTTAACATAACATCTGTCTGTCAGACTGTCCATCCCACACATATAGTGGGGCCTAACCGCATTCCTCTTTTTGGCAAGTTCTACTGGTTTATGAAAAAGGCTGGCAAAGGTGGGGTTTGGATTCCCTGTATTTTCATTACACTGATTATCATGCATTTGGTCAGACTGTAAGGGCAGTGCAGTAACATCTGTTCATTCATTCATCTGGTTAACCATTTGTGAAGTAACTGAACTTCCCTCTCCTGGAGAAAGTGGAACTATACCTGTGACACTCTGCATGTTAGGAGCTGATTCAGATACTGATAATTCTGGATTTCCTTCAGGGTGAGAGCGGACGTCAGAGCCAGGTACTTGCATCTGGGGGTCCGGGATCCAGTTACCAGCTGAGTCCTGAATACAACCCACAGTGTCAGTGCCCCATCTGGAGTCTAAGGTGTGGATTCTGAAATGCTATCTTCCGGTCCTTTGGGTATGGACTTTTTGTTGTTATTTGGGCTATTAAAATTGGTGCCAAATACAAACAGCTTTGTTGGCCCTGATGCTTCTGTACTGGTTGGTGAGTTCATGGCCCTTTTCCTCTTTTTCTTCTCCTCTCATTTGCTTTTAACTTTCACAAGCTTTTCTCCAGTGGTCATTAATTGCAATTCTAACTAGGATTCCGTTTGTTATAACGACTGTCTGTGTCTCTAGATTCCATATCTACAACCTCCAGCAACTGAGAATTACTTATACTATCTGCCATAATATGTGCGGCTTTCTTAGAGATGCTAAGCTGGCCACCCACTGGGTGCATTTCTGCCATCTCTTTAGCCATTGCCACCACTGCAGTTCAATCACCTCCTCCTCCATCGCCATCCAGCTGACCACTGGAGTCCTCCATCTGGCATGCAGGAAGTAGAACAGCCCCTGCCCCAGAGTAGGGGAATTTGTTTATTTGTAAAGCACAAAACAAACACTTAAAGAACACAGTCAGTTCATTTCATTTCATTCATTCATTGTGCTGGCAGTACAGCTTAGAGGTTAGAGTAATGAACTGTGAAAGAGCTTGGTACATCCAGCAGACCAGACCTGGGTTTGATTCTCACAACCTCTACTTGCATACTATGTGACTCTGAGCAAGTCATTTAAGCATGCAGTGCTCCCAGGTCACCCCTGAAAACAGGCACTTGTGCCTAATGGGCTTTACCCAGTTACCAAAGGCTAAAATAAATAAAATAAAATTTCATTGTACAGGTTTTGGAGGAACAACAAATATTATACTGAAAAAGAACTCAGAGACACGGCATGCTTCAGCTCCAAACAGCACAAGGGAATAGAGTGGAGGTCACAGACAAGATCAAGTACTTCGGGATCCTGCTTGATCAGGAGATGTCCTACCAACCTCACATCGACTTTGTTATTAAGTCTACCCATCAGAAGTTAGGACTTCTCTAGATGCTGGTAACCTCTCTTTCTCCCGAGGCACAATATGCTTTAGCCAATTGCACCCCTCTCCCCTCCCTTCTCTATGGAGCTCCCCTGCTGCAGTTCCTTAGGGAGGGCAAAATAAGAAAACTTACTATACTCTATTATAGGGTTGCTCAATTCGCTACCTACTCCCCTCCGAGAAGGCATCACTGTGAGGCCCTAGCTGATCTCCACTGGCCTACTATACATCATAAACTGGCCTACTCCTCTCTGTGTTGGACGTTTAAATTTACCTTTGCTGGCCCTCCTCCTCCTCACCTGTGTGGACTGCTCAACCCCAAAGTTCAGGGCCGGGAACTGAGATCCTCCTCAGGCCATCCCTTGACATTCTTCGAGTCCGAACTGATTATGGCAAGCACTCTTTTCGATATGCTGCCCCACACTTATGGAATCCTCTCCCAGTGGACCTGGCAAACTGTCGCACTCTTCAGGGTTTTAAGTATGGTTTGAAAGTGTACCTGCTGGAGCTTAGCCTCTGTGGCTGTAATTGGTAGCTACCACTTTCTTAACCTTTGGTGTACTATATTATCCTGTTTAACCTGCTTACTGCTGCTTTTACCTCTCCCTCTAAGCATCTTTGTATCAACTTGTCACATGTATGATGCAACGCTACTGTAAATTTGTGTATGTCACTAATACGCTCCATAATGTATTCTACTGCCTTATCCAATGTATGTTGAGCCTAATGTATACTCCTACCAATGTATGTTAGTTATGGCTGTAACTAATCCGAGTCATTCCTGAAAAAGGGAGCTTTGGTCTCAGTGAGCTTACCCGGTTATCAAAATCTAGATAAATAAATATTCATACAATTGCTTATAAGAGGAAAAGAAATTAAATCAAACCAATATATTGTTTAACAAAAGAAAGAGAATGAAACAAAAAAGGAAATAAAAATCTTAGGTTATCCACATTATATTTCTCCATAAGTAATTTACTTTTCTTCACTCTAGGGCCTTGTAATCTTGTGCCTTAACCTGCTGAAATGTATTTTCAGTTTGTTTAACAATAACCAGGTTAGGAGTGTTAACATGCTGCAGTGAATACTGACATCTGGCCTGCCACATAAAATATATTATACAAGCAAATACTACATTCAGTGTGCTTCAGTGATATCTGCTTAGGGTCCCAGCATAATCCCCTAGTATTAAACATGCCTACTTCATGAATTTAGCAGATGGCCACTGCCACCTAGTAGCTAAAAAGGTCCAGAACTGTACTGCAAAAATATAGTTATTATAGAAATGTTCTAAGATGTCCTCAATCTCATCACATCCTGGTCTTATACATTGCCTTTCTGCCAAGGGCTTATGTTTCAAATTACTCTTTACCCGAAGTTTACCGTGGCAACTAAACCACATGACATCCCATGTATTTGACAGGATTCTGTTATCATTAAAGAGTTTTAAGGTAAGATTCTTTTTTGATGGGGAACATTCCAGGAAATCTACTGGTGTAGCAGAATTCTTGTTCATTGTTTGACAGTACACCTGTTTTCTATGTAAACTGATCATCATATTTTTCTCTAGTTTCCATGACCTAAGTTTCTTTATGGAAGGTATGGCAAATTCAGGGGCTTGTAGGGCAGCAGTGACTTTAGGGGGTTCTGATACCCATTTTAACATTAAATGCCTGAATAAACCTTGTCTCCAAAGATCACAGGGATGTGATGACCCACCCCTGCCTGCCTGAAAGAAAGATTGAATAAAGAAAAAATGGTAAAAATACAGTAGATTTCACATCCCTAGATCACCATGTTTAATGGACAGATATGTAAAATTTCTCTTCACAGGATTCAGTCTGAAGAAACAGCTAAAAAGTCTTGTCTCCAGATGTATGGGTGGAGGGAAAATATTACTAACGCACAAAAAAATAGGTAAAAGAAATTTCTTCATTATTAATACCCGCTTTTTCATTGAAAATTACCAAGATTTCCATGTCTGGACTTTTCTTTCTCCTATGATGAGTTTTTCTTCCAAATTTAACTGGGCACGATTCCCAGTACCAAAACTGAGGCCTAGAATTTTAATGGGGTTTTCTGAAATAGCTATCTCTCCTACATTTTGCATCTTGGGGGTACCAGCTCCCAAATGAATACCCTTACTTTTATTGCAGTTTAATTCTTCCCCTGAAATTTTTGGAAAATTCTTAAACTCTTGTAAGGTTTCAACTCCTGATTCTTGGTTTTGCACAAAAAGGCACACGTCATCTGCATATACGGTATTGTAATTTTCTGAGGTATAATATCTGCAGGGGGGGTCCCTATTATGTTTTTTCCCCCATAAAATATATCTGATAACCAGGTCAAGGACAAAAGTATACAGCAAAGGGCTAATGGAGCAGCCCTGCCTTATGCCACATTTTAAAGGATTGGCACTGCCTAATAACTCATTAACCGAAGGGGTGATCAGGGCATTCTCATACAGTATCTTAACCCAGGATATAAACTTTCCTGGTATGCCATATTTATCTAGAATTTGAAATAGAAATTTGTGAGAAGCTTTATCAAATGCTTTAGTTGATCTAACGCCAGCAGTACTCTACCTATTTTACCTTGGCTGCTAAATTCACAAATATCCTGTAACAGTAAAAAATTCTGATTGATATTTCTATTTGGAATGGAGTATGTCTGTGCTGGATGAATTAATTCCTCAGCTACTTTCTGTAATCTTTTGCGCAATATGTTGGATAACATCTTGTAGTCTGAGTTCAAAAGACTGATGGGTCTCCAATTGTTTAAGTCAAATCTATTTATTTTTTTATATAAGAAAATGGAGATGGCTTCAGGAAAATTCTGTTGGGATGAATTTGCTAATAGCATTTCATTATATAGATTCATAAGAACTTCACTTAATTCTGTATTAAATGCTTTATAAAACTCATTAGTGAGGCCATCTTCTCCAAGTGAAACCCCTGTTTTCAGCCCTGAAATTACCTTGCTGACCTCTTCTAGTGAGCTGGGAGCTTCCATCATTAAAATAGAGTCACTTGAAGGTTTAGGAACTGGAAAAAGAATCAATTCATTCCAGTTTGCCTGAAGGTGGAATTCAGAACCAAAAATTTCTGTGAGATTTTTTTGAACAACCTCTAACATGCCTGCATGTGTGGTTTTAAGGGCTGGAGATACATAATACAGCCCATCCATTAATTTCTGATCAAGTTTTTGTTTGTACGCTGCATAAGGGTCCACATGAGGTTGTTTTTCTGTGCCAAACCTCATTTCTTTAAGATTTCTGCCCAATTATACTGAAATTTTAACATATTCGATTTTATGATGTCAAGCTGGTCTTTAATCCTCAACCCTGCACTATTTGGGAAGAACAATAGTTTATAATATTGATTTCTCTGCTCTAGATATTGTAAGTAATCGGTATTTGCCTTATTTCTTCCAAAATGAATGAATAATTGTTTTAGTTCCAGTTTAGTATTAGCCAACCAGGACCACCAGTCTTCATACATACAGAAAACTGATTTCTTGGCCTGTAACAGACCTGCTAAGCCCTGTTTAACTTCCTCAGAATCCAGCAAGGCCACATTTAATTTCCATCTCTTATTAATTGACAGAAACTTTTGGGGAACATTTTTTAAACCAATACAACAGTTCAACAATAGGTGGTCAGAAAATTCACAATAAGATAAATTGAACCTGCCAGGCATCAGGAATTTAAAGATCAATATGAAATCAAAACATGTAGCAAAGGCATTTCTTTTATAGGTAAACCTGGCTCTCTATGTAGTATCCTATATGAGTCTTTAAGACCTGCTGAAGAGACTATATTGTTTAGGACATGTGAGTCAAACGTTTTTTTGGACATTGTATATAATCTTGGTATCCAAATTGCAATTCATACCCCCCCCCCCAAATGTTATGTCTGGCAGTGTATAAGAACAGTCTTATTTTGTTAAAGAGTTCTATTCTTGCAGTTTTATTCTGTGGCGCATACGTATTTATCAATCTTAAAGAAAAACCTTTATACACACAGGGTGGGATATTCAGAAGAGTTGCACCCCGGAACGATATTCAAAAGGGGAAAGTGCATGGCACAAATCCCGATGCACCAGGGTGCATTAGTAATGTATGCAGCGCAAGTAGGGAGAGCATGCCCATGCATACCCCTGCACATCCTGACATTCAGCCCGGGATGTGCGGAGCCCATGCAGGCACAACCCCTACATGTGCCGCATACAATTGTTCCAAAAAAATAAATGAGCTGCTGTGTTGCAGGGCACAACATGGCAGTTGCCAGCTGTAGGTGGCCACCCGAGTTCTGGCGGCATCCTCCATTGGGTAGTGCCCCCCCATGCTTGATCACAGGCAGAAGTAGGAAATAAACAGTCCCATATCCCTGGTGGTCCAGTGGACTGCTCGCAGCCCAACCACGGGCATATGTATATAAATAACACGTCCTATATCCCTGGTGGTCCAGTGGACTGCTCGCAACCTGATCACATTCACATATCTGGACTGTGTAGTACGGTACAGTCTGCATGCCCATTGGCCCACACTGTGGACCAATGGGCGTACAGATGTACTGTACGCAGTCAGTTGGTGGGTGGACGGGAGGCTTGTGGGTGAGGAGCTGCCACCCACCACTGACCAGGGGGGAGAGGGGGAGGAGGGTACTGCTGGACCACCAGGGATGGGATTTATTCTTTCTTTAGACTTCTGTCGTGATCGGGATGCGAGTGGTTCAGTGGACCACCAGGGATATAGGACGTGTTATTTTTATACATATGCCCATGATCAGTCTGCTAGTGGTCCACTGGACCACCAGGGATATAGGACGTGTATTGGTTTTATACTTTTGCTCACGATCGGTCAGTGGGGCACTTTGCCACTTGTGCAGGGGGCGTTGGTCCCCGACGGCTGCAGCCTGGCAAGGTGCCAGGCGCAAGTCACCGGGGGTGGTCGCATGCGAATGGGGCCATAATGACATGCAAATGGCCCCATTTTCACCTTGCATGCATTATGGCCCCATTGAATATCACGACACTTGCACTAGCGCATCCTCCTGCCCCTCTCTGGCCATTGGCACTGGTGCAGTGCCACTGCGCCACGCACAATGCAGGTGGCCACAGAGTAATATTCAACGGTGCTGAGCCATGGTGCAGCACCTTTGAATATCACCCTGTCAGTGCCCTGGCACATCTCAGTTGCACTGCACCCAGGATAGCGCCACAGCCTGGCGCAGTCTGAATATCCCAACCTTAGTCTATCATCAAAGTTCTTTCTGGAAGAATATCTACCATCCTATGCAAATGTAGTTGTGAATGCTTAAATAAAATATCTAGTCCATCAGCCGCATCCAGACCAAAAAGCCAGTATGAGGGTCCCACATCCAATCTTTTTTAGCCTGAGAAATGTCAAAGAGAGAGTTAAGTCTAATGTCTTGCAGAAATATTATGCCCCATGAAATATGTTGAAGAAAGGACAAAAGTGCTAGCCTTTTTTTATAATTTTTCATACTGTAGATGTTTAAACAGGCTACTATTTATTTATAATTTACATGCCTTTATTCCCCTTCAGTTTTCTTTTTCTGCCCTTTTTTTTCTTTGTTTCCAAAGTTATGGAAACTGGCTCATCCTCTAAATCCCCTTCGGATACTACCTCTGACCTTCAGGAAATGTCTAATTCTAGTTCTGAGTCCCCGCCCTTTCATCCTGCAGAGCTTGAAAAGGATTCTTTAATGAGATGGGATTTGTACCTCCCATTTGCTTGATCACTGACCTAGTGAACCTATGTGAGCTGGGGAGCCGGAAATCCCTGGGGGAAGGGCATTGTGCTCAGGGTTAATACTTGACCTTCTCCTGTGGAACCATTTGCCAGCTGAATCCTGCACCCTTCCAGCATTTGTGAGATAGATTTCAGCGGACCACCCCTCTTCCGAAAATGGAGCGTCTTGTCTCGAAAGAGAAAGTGCATTTCTTATCTGCTCTCTTGCTGTCTGGTCAAAGGTTGTAGGTTTATTTGGCTTCTCTATGTTAGTATTTGCAGTTGCACTGTTGACAGCTGCTTCTACACTTCTGTCTGGCTGAACACTTGAATCACCTGATGTGCCTTGTGGCGGTCCTTTAATCTTGCCATCCTGCTCTCCTATTTGCATAGTAGAAGTGCTCATCTCCACAGCTCTTTGTACTACTGGCCGTATTGATGAAGATTGGTAAGCTCTCATTATTTTCTCTCATTGTGGTAGCACTCATATCCAGGCAATCTGGGTGTGAATCTCCTGAATCCATTTCAACCTTGCTTGTACAAAGGTTTCTCTCATCATCAAGGCAATTCCAGCCTCAGAATTCTCAAAGGTATCCATTTCTTCATCCCCTATGCATTTACCGGCTGTGGTCGGGGACTGAACCTCAGCCATCAGGGGGATACTCCTCCTCCTCCATCCTGGCACCAAATGTCTCCCTGAGGAATCTGGCAGCAGCTGTCCCTATGGAGAGTAGGGGAATCTTTTATTGGACAAAACTTCATTACAACTCACAATCCGAGCAACACAAAATTGTAGATACATACTTTTCCCAAATAATCATACAAAACAGCATGTACAACAGTCCCATCCCCCACATCATCTCCCATCCACCCAGGTGCAACAAGTCCCCACCAAATCACAGCTGATACCCACTACAACATTTACATAACATATATATAAGTGAACTAGAGAGTTCTAAGACCTCACCCAGATCAAAAAAACTAACCCCACTGGAGTCCCTAATACTGCTACTTCCTGCAAACACTACTGTAATTCAAAATATGTAGCACTCTATGAAACATACTCCTACCCTATATTCCCTACTCCAAAGTACCTTCCCACCCTCAATGTACACTACAAATTTCCCCCTCTTCAAATCTGTTACTCTGGGACCTGAAGAAAAAGAACAAACCCAACCCCATCACCAGTTTCAAATCACAGTCCTTGATAAAGTAACACATTCTTTATTATAAACCATGCAAATTTTCCACTCAAATTTAAGCTTCATTCCTGATAACAGTAGCTGTTTCTGTTGCAACACAAATTGACATCTTGTCTGCCATATTACCCATTTTATTATGGCCATCACCACTCTAGTTGTCCCTTTATGATAACCCCTCCATTCACCCTGCCCATACCGTCCATATATTAAAATCTTAGTCATGTCCTATAATTGTGACACACCCCAAGAATTTGCCAGTAACTTCCACAGGCCGCTTATATATCCACACTCAAAAAAAAAGGTACATCATTGTTTCTATTTCTGCCCCACAACCCTCCCTTAAACATGATCTTTCTAGAATACTTTTATGAAAATGGTTGCCCCGAGCATTCAGTCTAGAATGGCAACACAGCCATAAAGAGTCCCATACCTTAGGTGGGACTCTTGGCTCCATCAATTGACCGATAACCTCAGATATAACTATCGACTCTGGTGTTACAATACAAGGATCTATAAGGCAAACAGATAGCAGGATTTTTTGGTACTCCATTTTCCTAGTATTAAAAGCTCTAATGTGATTATATGCCAGTCTTTTAATTTTCTACATACTTCCATTAAATAGGTGGACATAGCCTGTGGGATTGCCCAAAACATCCCCCATTATTGGGTTTCCCATCTCTGCCAAAAGTAGGTACATCTCTCCTTTAATAGAAGTATCCAATCTAATTGTGTCCTAACCAGAATTGGTACTAAATTAGCATAAATAAACATGGAAAAAAGAACAGTACTGGGTTCATCATATTGAGGCAACCCTTACCAAGTGGCCAATAAGTACTATTCCTCTTTATAAGGTTCAGCCAACTCCTCCAAATTAACTGGAAATCCATACTATACATCCTAACCTGCAATTTAACTGGCAAAGGATACATTTGGCTAATATTTAAAAAAAAGAGGTACAATAAAAGTCTTATACATGTAGACCCACTTCTTTTTAGTCATGGGATAACCTTTCCACCTACCCACTTTCTCATCTGTTTGAGATAAGGCTAACTCCCAGTTCATACTTGCCAGATCCCCAGCTCCAAACCAAATTCCTAAAATCTTAATTGGTGGTTCAGTTATGGGTATACCCCCAATTTCCTGCTGGGCTCCCCCTTGAATACATATTCCCACAACTTTACTCTTTTGTTTATTTATTTTAGATCCTGATATTGCAGAAAAGGAGTTCACAACTGCCATAGTCTGCTCCCCAGATACCAAATCTGCCACCAAGATATTAGTATCATCAGCATAGGCCAAGGCCACTGGAAAAGATACATCCCCTATTCCCTGAATAGGTGAAATCCTGTTCCCCCCATTCAATTTCCTCAAAAGGGGCTCCAAAGAGAAAACATACAAAAGATGGCTCAAAGGGCACCCCGTCTGATACTCCACCGAATCTTCACATAGTTCCCTAGTCTACCATTTACCAGGGGCCTTGAAGAAGCTTCCTTATAAAAAATTCTAATCCATTTAATAAAAATGTCAGGGATTCCATAATGTTCTAATACTTTAAACAAAAATTCGTGGGGAACCTCATCAAAGGCCTTGGCCTGGTCCAGTGAAATCAGATACCTTGAAACCCCTGGGCTATCAAAAGCCTCTCTTATTATTTTTACCAAGTCACCCATACAAGGTTGGGGAGTGGCACATGTTTGCCTAGTGGATATCACCTCCTGGGTCACCATCAAAAGTCTTTTGCATAGAATTTTGCACAAAATCCCCAGTCTACATTAATTAGACTTATAGGCCTCCAATTCCAGAGATCTACTCTAGCATCTTTTTTATGCAAAAAAATTAAAAGACTATCTCCAGTGCTACAAGAAAAGGAACCAAACCTGCTAATATGTCATTATAAATTCCTACCATGTAATTACTTAAAATTCCCATAGTTTTTTTTTAATCCTCTGATATTCCATCTGGACCAGGAGAAAACCTATTCTGTAAACTGCCTACCACTTCCTCCACCTCCTTTTTAGATATTGGAGAGGTCAGCAATGTTTTGTCCAGCTCTAGCTACCCTGGTATCTCCAACTAATGGAGAAAATCAGCAATCCCATCAAGATGTGGAGTTTTATCTGTATATGAAGCTTCAACAAAATCCTAGACTGTGTCCCTTATCTCTCCCTCAGTATTCACAACTGTCCCTGAATCTGTCCTAAGAGCAGCCATATATTTAGATTCACCCTTCATGCACAACATTCATATGGCTTGACATTTTGAGCTTTCCCCTGTGTTCCAAATTTTTGCTCCACTAATAATGATTGGGCTCTGTCATACTGATATTTACACATTTCTGCATTAATAGCCAGAATGTCTTCAGTGAGAACCTCTCTAGTCTCTACTGACTGGGATAACAACATTTGGAGTCTATCTCTTAAGCGTAGGTAGGTTAGATATTTATTATGTGCTGCTTGTTTAGCCAAGGAACTACATAGTATCTTTATATCCCATTTGGTGTCTTGCCACCAAAAGAGTGAGTTTTCATATAACTCAAAAACCAAAAACCTTGACCTCCAACTCCCCCCTGAATTGCTGACCATACCTCAACATCCTCCAAGGCAGCTGTATTCATCCTCCAAACTGGATTGGAGGCAGGTTTATTTAATGGTTTCTCCACTTTAGTTATAATCTATCTATGGTCAGAGTTTTCGACAGGAGAAACTGAAAAAGTTAGCATTGGGACCCAATGGGAGGCAAACAAGAAGTCAATCCAATTTGACAAACGCCCCTTAGAAATGGTATGATCTGGTACCTGGCCAATTTCAGCCGCACAGTCCTTAAGCCATGCTTGCTTATACATCCTGTTCAAAAAATTTGAGTCAGTATACAATTTATGTGTTCTACCCATTTTATCTGACAATGATAAAATACAATTAACCCCCCCCCCCAAAAAAAACACTGATCTGGTTGTATAAAGGTATGGTTACACTTTTTTCATTAAATTTACCCTTTGATACTTGGTTTGATAATTATACACATTAATCTAAGATCCTGGGCCCCAAGTCTCGCATCCAAAATACACACCCTGCCAGGTAGCAAATCAATAAGGCATGACACTCTAAGGTCAGGATTTAAAATTAAAAACCCAACCCCAGAGCACACCTCCTCCCCCAGAGACCAAAAAGAAGAACCTCAAAACAACTCTTTTGACGCCCGATGGGCTTCTCTGATCATGTGTATGTGAGTGTCCTGCACCAGGCAAATGTCCAACTGATGATCTGCAATAATAGAAAAGGTGGTTTGTCTTCTTTTTTGGCTCTTTATACTGTTCACATTAATAGAGCCCAAAGTCAGCTGTAACACCATGGTCATGTGTTAGAAACAACATAAATTTTGGGTACGACTGCCTTGGGGCTTTTGTAGCAGCTCTTTTAGATTTCTTTTTTTGCTTTACCCCTCCCCTCATTTCTTGAATAGAAACTTCAGAATCAGTCACATTCTCTGGTTGAGAAGAAATCATGGAAGAGGAATCTGAATCATCCCCCACCACCTCCAATTGATTACTCTTTGCAAGTGGAGTAAATATATTCTTTATGCAAATCCCTGTATTTGTCTGCTTGCTAGAACCCCTTCCCAATTTCTGTGAAGCACTACGCATCATCTTCCTAGACTTCTGATGCTCCCACTCCTCCATCTGTCATGGTGGCATAGTGGGTACCTGCATTGTAGATGGTCCCAGTTGTGCAACTTGACCAATATCTCCACTGCCTCCCATGGATTCTTGTGGCAAATGTGGTCCTTCTATTTCAAACAAGGTGTCCCTTTCCAAGATGCCACCCATGCTGAAGGGCACCTCTCAGTGGCAAAGGAGTGGGAATCTTCTTGCACCCTAAGGGAAACTAAAGATGGTGCAAAATTAACTGTCAACAGGGGGTGTCGGGTGAAGGACTGTTGTGGAATATCCATATTCGCCGTTGCCCCAGTCTACCTTGTAATATTCTCCTCTTCTTCATCAGATCCCCTCTTCACTGGCATTATGTGATGCCCAAGGACAATCTTTGAAAGTATGACTGGTATCATCACAGAGATTACATACTACAGGGGTCTAGCAAGTAAAAGCCATGTGTCCAATCCCTCCGCACAGGGAACACTTCTTTTTGTCAAAAGCACTGCATAAGTGTGTGTGAGCCCCACAGCGAAAGCATGACCTCAGCTGATCTGCATATAAAATGAAGCCTCAGTCCATCCCCAGGTAGAAGCAGCTTGGTAAATGCTGGATAAGACCTTTCTTCCAAAGTAGGCATACCCAAATCCACCACCCGCAGTCCAAATGTCCTCAGAATCAATAATGGGATCTGGAAGTTCAAGTACAGAACACTTTGCTCATAACCAAAAAAAGAATATCAGATATTGTCACTCCTTCATTTTTAAATAACACTGTTATCGTCTGGTAGGCTAGTTTTGTTATTGGACATACAATAAATGCCTTCCACTATGATTTTCTTCGAACAGCTTGATACTGTTCCCAGAAAAGTTCTAAAACTGCTGGCGTCTTGAAACTGGTGTCAAAATTTGGATCCCCAGATGTATGGGTCAAGGCATAGATCTCCTGTGCTGAAAATCCTAAGCTGTCCTTCAGAAGTGTGCAGCCAACATATATGCAATCAGGATAAGTCTCTAGGCCACCCTTATATTTAATGAGAACAGCATTTCATCTCTTTGCTGGTTCTGGGGGTGCATGGAAAAGACCAGCATATGTTCTGCAAGAAGAGGCCCAACCCCTGTTGTAAGATGCCCCTGTGTTGTTATCATTTAAATTTCTTGCCTCAGGGGATGGGGCAGAATGTCTCTTCTCAGTTTCAGAGATTATAAAGTTAGATACCAACAGTCTGGCATCTGGGGGGGTTCCGTGCCCAACAGTAATGTTATTGTTTGGGGGTAGCCAAAGGAGTTTTATGTGTCACAGGAAACAAAACTGAGGAATTTGCCATATCTAGGGAGGAGGGAAGGTCTAAAGGGTCTATCTGTTCCTCCACTGGCTGAGCCGGAGACACCCATGGCTGATCTTGGGCTTGCTTCACCCAACCTGCAGCCTGTAAAGCCTCAGCCACAATTCTCCCAGTAACTAGTATGTTCTCATCATAATTTGGGTGCTCTGACACATTTTCAAGGTTCATTCCTTCTTCTCCCAAACCCACATTGCATGGTGCCTCATCGAGCAGGATCTGAGAGGTTAATCCCCCAGAGCCCTTGTCTTTAATAATGCCCCCCTCCACTTCTATTGAAGTCATTCCAATTTGTAGCATTTCTGTATCCAGAACATTAGGTAAAACATTTTTACTTCTCTGCTGTAGTGTCAAAGGCTCCATCAGCACATTACCAGCAGGCTAACACGGTTCTATAGAAACTCCTCCACATCCAGGAATACTCTCACATGCAGCTCCAACATCAGGTCTCTGACTTGCAGATGACTTGTCTCCACTAGGCTCGAGCTCCATACCAGGCAATTCGCTCGCTAAGCTGTAAGCTCTTTCTCAGCACTCGCGGGGCTCCTCCTCAGCTAATAGTGCCCACAAAAAATCACTCTGAGACCTAAACTGCTGTCCGCTTAGCAAGTCCTCGCTCAGCTCAGCTTGTGCTGATATTGCAGATAGCACACTAGGACCAGCAAAAGCTCTTTTCTCCAAAAAGCCTCATTCTTCATTGTCAGTATGATCATTCATCTCCCGTTGCACAAACACAGATTCCTGGCTGGTGACTTCCAAAGCCACCTATCCATTCTCAGAAAATGCCTCTAGCAGAACTGGAACAGAGGAGAAGACAAGCTCCTCTGCACCTGTAGCCATCTCCTGTCCATCTCCTTCTGCATCCACAGGTTCTGCCATCTTGGCCAAGGACTAGGATGTCAAGGTTCCCTACCTGTGAGTAGGGGAATTTCCCCAGTGTTCTGGCAAAATTTCCCCCAATCACAAAAAATACCACCAACAGCTTAATCTGGTTCTGTATGTCAGTTTGCATCTGTATCTTCTCCCTCTCCCCTCAGACAAGGCTAAAAATAGGCAGAATTGCCTAGTCCTCCTTTACTAGTCAACAAAAACTAACTAAATAAAAATAAATAAATAAATAAAATCTAAAAATAGAATACAGGGGGCCAGCCCGGTGGCGCAGAGGGTTGAGGCACTGGATGCCACACCTCGCGCCATGCTGGTGACCCGGGTTTGGGAATGACCTTGGGTTGTGAGAGTGCTGGTGTGGGGAGGAGGGTGCAGCAGGATCAAGCATGCCGATGGGCATCTCTCCTCTCCCAGGTGTGGTGAGGGTGGGTTAGCGGTCCCCTATAGTTCCACTCCCACTGGGTGAAGGTCCGGTTGGTAGCATAGGTAGGGAAGGGGTGGCAAAAAGTTAATGGGAGGTGGAAGGGGCTGAACTGGCACCACAAGGTGCGTGCATGCCTCCACACACTTGCACAACCATGTGCTGGGGCCTCGAGGAGCAATGGGAGAAAGATCTGCAAAAATACCTATGTGTCCCCATCACCAAGTTGGTTGGAGGAGGCGATGGGGACCAAACAGTTAAATAAAAAAAAATAGAATAAAGTAATACAATAGAAATTAACAAAATCGAAAAGTTTATAAGCAGCATTGAACAAGAGTTTAGAATGACCTACAGTATGCTAGAACTAATGAAAAAAGAAAACAAAATCAGGAAACTGAAAGCCAAGATGCAAATCATAGTACTGAATACCAAGCTAAAAGAACTTGTGTTAACACTCAGAGCAATTGGTGTGTAGTTAACCACAGAAACACCAAAAAGGGTAGAAGGGCCATGGCTCCCAGTAGTATCACCAAACCACTACAGAACAGGTATGTGCCATTAAGTTCTGAGCATGTTTGTGACAATGGTGTAGACCCTGCCAGAAAGGTGACTGAATAAAAAAAACACATGAGATGGTTAGGGAAACAATCACCCCAATTAAGCAATGACCCACCATGTGATAATAATAGACACTCCACCTTGTCTTTGGCTAAATCAAATTCTATCACAGTGAGTACTAGAGTAATGTTAACAGACACAATACAGACATTTGTAATAGGGGACTCCGTTGTCAGGTTTACTGACAGCTACATTTGCAGCAAAGATAGATTAAATACCACAGTCATGTACTTACCAGGAGCTAAACTCTACATCATTTTCACAACTACAAATTCCAGCAAAATCTTCAGTCATATTGCATGTAGGTTGCAATGATGTGGGCAAAACACACAGCAATGATGTCTATGGGGACGTACTCAATCTTGGTATACAACTCCAGGCTAAAGGTTGTAATGTGGAGATTTACAGTATCTTGCCAAACCCCAAAGCCCACCCAGAACATAACCTGACTATTTACAAGATTAACTGTAGGCTAGCAAACTGGTGTAAAAACAAGAACATCAGATTTATCGATAACTGGAATTGCTTTTATAACAGAAAAGAGTTATTTTTGACAGACAGACAGACTTCACCTAAGTAAATATGGAGCCAAGACAATTCCCCTTCATTCTGAACATGGTTTCATTTCAATGTTTTTAAACTGACTGCCAAGGGGGAACCTATAATTCCTGCTGTAAATAACACAAGAAGTACTTCAAGCAGAACTAACATTAAAATGTTACAGACTGTGCTGTTTAATGCAAGCAGTTTAACAAAAAAAATGGACAAACTTGAATCACTGGTCAATATTTACACCATCAATATGGTTGCCATTACTGAGATTCAGGGGGAGAAAACATATTTGGGACTTTAAAATGAACAGATATAACTAGTGTTGTGTGAAACTGACATATTTTGCCCCACAAAAAGTTTTGCGAAATTAACGCATTTCATAAACGTTTTCACCGGGCATGTCAATTTCACCTATGACATTTACCTACCCTTCCCTGATTGATTACCCACCCCAGTATGCTTTTTAACATATTCCCTGGTGGTCTAGTGGCTTCCCCCACACCATGGCAGCTGTTCCACCCCACTCCCTCCCCATCCCAAAACAAAGCAGGCTGCTGGCACAGCTTTCTGCTCTCCTCCATGGCGGGCAGCCCACTGACATTTTTTGTGTTGTTTTTTTTTAAATATTATTTCCTGGTGGCCAAGTGTCCCACCCCGCCCCCCAACCCAGCAAGTACTGTCCCACCCCACTTTTCCCCATCCCAAAACAGAGCAGCTTTCTGCTCACCTCCTCAGTCGGCAGCCTGATCAGATGTGAATGAATGCATGAATGAGTGCTTATGCTGCGTCTCATTCATTCATTCATTCACATTGAGCAGGTTGCCAGTTCTCGAAAGGAGAGTGGAGGGTGTGCCAGCAACCCACTCTGTTTTGGGGTGGGGGAAAGACTCGTGGGACAGTACTTGCTTACTGGGAAGGTGGACCACTAGACACCAGAAATAATGAACAGAGTGGGTGGACTCAGTGGAATAAGACTGGCATGGGGTACAGAGAGTATTTAAGAGCAGGTAATATTGGTTTAATTTAAACAGCAGAGCACTTTGTGATCCAGAGATATATCTTTGAGTGAAAAAGAGGGGAAGTCAAATGTTATCTGTACAAGGATTATATCAAAGTATTCAACAGACCTACATTGAATGAGGATACAGTGAAGCAGAGAGCTGGAGTGCTGGCAATCAATGGTGAAGGGCCAAAAGATTGCCTAAGGAGAGATTCTAGTGCTGCAGTAACCACAGAACTTGAGAGCAGCTGCAGCATCCTTTGCACCCACACTGTTTGCTTGAACAACAATTGGGGAACATTAACAGACAGACAGGGATAGGCATATAATGGCTTGTATGCTGAGACTGATCAGAATATGGAGCTCTAGGTGAAAGTTTGGTCCTGATTTTATGGGTGTGCCATTACCGAACTGGCACCTTTGGGGTTAAATCACAATTTAAGATGAAGCAGGTCAAGAAACAACACAGTTTACTATAATTATTAGCACAAAGGAATGAACTGCAATGCATAATGAATGATAAAGGAGACCATATACTCGCACCCTCCACATACTGTATGTGGGGAGTTTATAAGGAGAACCATCCTTTTATGGGTTGTAGTAAATGTTCTATGTTCATTAGTATCAATGAAGAGAAACACTATATTGTGACTATGTATCACCTCTACAGCAAGATGGGAAGGCAATGAATGAAACATAGTCTTAGGGACTTTGTAACTGGCCTATCATCCAACTGGAATTGTATTGCAACTGGTGAAGAGAACTCTACTGGCCATTGATGCTGACTGGGTAGAATATGCCTAGCTCAGGAAGAACAAGACTGCCGGGACTCCTAAGTGGTGGGCCTTGAACTGCTGGCCACAGGATCGATTCAAGTCCTTCCGTGTATTTGGGACTGACAGTGTTGCAGTGAAATCTGGTGAAATTCTGCCTCTCATTGGCAAAATTTCACATTTTGCACCCACGAAAATCAGGGGCGAAATGCACAAATTTCACAAAACGTTTATGCTGCGAAATACGTAGTTTCGCCAGTGAAATTAAATTTCGCTGCAACACTATACATGTAACAGACTGAACTAAAAGGAGGTGGTGTTGCACTATATGTGAAAAACAGTATGCATTCTGTGGATATTAGTGACAACATTAAAATAAATTGTGCTAACACCGAGAGTATTTGGATCAAACTTCTCATGAACTTAACTAACCCCCCTTCCAATACTTGCAGTGTGTTACTACCCTCCTAATTGTTCTAAGGATACCTTTGATGAGTTGATCATGTAAATTGAGGTTGCAGGTGAATTGGGGGCCTTATTATAATGGACAACTTTAATTTAGGGGAAATTAACTAGGAAAATGGTTCTGCTAGTAGTGTTGCTGGTAATAAGCTCCTCTCTGTATATGACAGGACACAACTTACACAACATATCAGTGTACCCACAAGGGTAAATAATATCCTAGGCATTGTACTATGTGCAGATTACTTAGAAATTCTTAATTGTAACATAGGGCCACTCATGACCATAATACAGTAGAATTTAATTTAAAATATGAGCATAGGGAATGTTATGGTAAGGCTACATTTCTCCAATGTAGAAAGGATAACATCAAAAACATACATGAATATCTAGGTAAAAATAACTGGGACAATGAATTAAAACATAAAAGTATGGAGGATAAATGGTATTATATCAAAAATAAATTTTTGGATCTCACAAAAAAATACATACCACGTACTCATAAATATCAAAACAAAAAACAGAAACCTAAGTAGCTGAACTACAAAATCAAAAAACTATTAAACAAAAAAAGCAAGCTATACAATGCACATATATACAATAAGAATCAAGGTACATGTCAATCTTTTATTTCAATCCTCCCCAAAAAAACGCAAAAAAGAAATTAGAAAAGCCAGAAAAAAAATGTGAGTGTAACCTGACATTAAAAGCAAGGAAAGATAGTAGTAACGCATTTTACACCTACATAAATTCGTTAAAAAAAAACAGTCAGCAAAGTGGGCCCTATCAATGACAATGGTATGTTTGTTCATAATAACATAAAAATAGCAGAAGTATTCAATACATATTTCTGTAATGCTTTTGGCTTTTGGTCTTACAAATAAGATCATTCCCCTAAACAACTCCACAACATGTAATGAAGTAATATTTTCAAGTAAAGATATTAAACAAATTATTACTTAAAAGGAAAAAAAACTCAACAGGTCCAGATCCAATTACATGGCATATGCTGTACATAATTGCTGACGAGCAATCATACCTTAAAAATCTTATTTGAAGAGTCTGTTAGCAAAGGAGTGGTACAACCTTTTTGGAGAACAGAATATGTGGTTCTAATCTATAAAAAAAGGCCCTAAACAAGCTACAACAAGCTACAGATCTATTAGTCTGACATCAACTATTTGCATAATACTCAAAACTCTGATAACAAACATTCTATCCGAGTCTATACTAAATATAGATCCAGAACAACATGTATTTCAAAAAGGTAGAAGCAACACAACAAACCATTTCTGCTTCTATGAAAAAATAAGTAACTTATTGAATAACTCCATACCATGTAATATTGTTTTACTGGACTTTAATAAAGTGTTTCATTTAATGCCGTGGGCCCTCATTGAGAAACTGGTCAAGTATAATTTCAACAGTTCACTATGTACCTGGATAACTAACTGGTTGGCTAACAGAACACAGAAAGTTGTTATAAATGGGTATACAACCAGCCAGGTGGTGCTGAGGGCTAAGGTGCTGGATGCCTTACCTCATGCCACATTGATGACCCATGTTTGGAAATGAGCACGGACCATCAGAGGTCAGTGGGTGGGAAGATATAGAGCTGGGTGGAGCTGCTGGAAGGCAGCTCTCCTCTCTGGAGAGGGTTGGAGGTATCCCTCGGCTCTTGACTGCTCTCTGGTGGAGGCTGGAGGGGCAGCACAGGCCAGAGGGAACACCAGGCACTAGGCCGATGAGTGGGAGGATGGGGCCATCACTGGGGCTGTAGTATGCATGTGTGCCTCCATGCACATGCATCTCTACTTCTGGGGACCAGGGGTAAAAATGGGAGGACCTCAGAAAAAAACAGAAAATCATGGAGCCAGCAACAGGATGACGCCCGGCCCACCACAATCTCTGCTCCTGGGCTGAGCTTAAGATAAGCCCCAGTAATTCTGGGATGTCAGGGCTGTGGGAGTGGTCAGGCTGAAGGGGGTGGCCTGTGCAGGAGATAAATAATCAAAAAAAAAAAATTAATGTGTATACATCTAGTACAGATAGGATGATGAGTGGAGTCCTGCAGGGCTCTGTGTTGGGGCCATCCTTGTTCCAGATCTTCATATCTTTCTTTTTTTTTTTCTATTTAGTCTTTTTGTGCCACACTCCACTTGCCAGCCATCTACCCGGTCACGGACCCCTCAGTTGCAGTATCCCCACATGAGCGGCTCTCCTGGGACCCCCGGATTACCCTCCAGGGCAGAGACATGGCACCCGGCCCTAAGGTGCCACCAACAACAGGATAGGATGGGAGTCAGCCTGGGGAACTGAAACAGCCAGGGGCTGGGCATCATCTAGGCAGCAGAGGTAGGCTTAGTTTTTCCACCTGTAAGGGGGGCAGGAACATGCAAGGACACCTGCATCAATCCTGCCCCCTTGTAACCTTGCTGGCATTGGTTGCTGTGTCACTCCTGGCCTCCACCAGGGGTCGCTCATGCACTGACAATGTCTCTTACCCTTCAATCAGAGAAGGAGAGCAGTCGTGGGATGCTCAATCCTTCTTCCCCGGCTGGCCCTCAGATGACCCAAGTCCATTCCCAAACCCGGGTCACTGGTGTCACAAATGGAAATCCAACCTCTGTGCCAGTGTGCCAGCTCAGATCTTCATTTCTGACATAACTAACAATATATTAAATTAGTCTGAAATTCACAGATGATGCCAAATGTTGTGGCCCCTGTGACAGTGAGTCCAACATATATAACATACAAAGATGTCTGGAACAGATTACTGCATGAGTTGACCACTCGGGTATGAAATTAAATACGGACAAGTAAAGAATAATTTATCTGTTTAGAAGACATCCACAAATGTTTACCAGGTAAGTGGGAAGGTACTAATGCAATCTAACAAAGAGCAATATCTGGAATCAGTATTTCCAGTGATTTTGAATACAAGGGACATATTAACCACACTTTTAATACATCAAGAAAAATAATATGGCCCATCAAAAATTAAATATAATTTCCAGAGACAAAGGAGTTTTAATGCCATTATTTAGTGCCTATGTCTGCCCATATTTAGAGTACACATCATAGCTGTGGTGTCCACTCAAAAATGGAGAAAGGAAAATCTTAGCGAATATACAAAATAGATTCACCAAGGGTATAGTTCATCTGAGATACAAAACATATGAATATCATCTAGAATGCTTAAATTTAATGATTCTGCAGACTAGAAGAATATGAGGTGACCTACTGTTGATATTCAACATCATTTATGACCCTTATCTAATATAGGAAATGGTTATAGAGAAAAAGCACTAGGGAAACTAGAGGGCACCTGTTACAGAGCAGGGGTTGTGCATTTAGTACAAATAAATGAAAATAGTTTTATACCCTTTGGATTGTAAATCTTTGGAACAAATTACCATTATAATTACTAAAACAAAAAAGGAGTTTAAAAACATATTGGACAAAATTATTTTGTCTGGTGGGAAATTAAAGTACTATGCTGAGTGAGATCAATCTGCCTTCTGGCTCCTCACCAATCCTTAGGAAAAATATAATAGATCTGAAACTCTAAAATTAGGAGCCCAATTTGGAACCCAAGGATGAAAACTGACCTGGATATTTTAAAAGGATGTGCGGTACAGGTAAATAATAAACAGATTGATAGGCTTATTGACCCAGAAATTGGGCAAAATATGTACATATTCCAATTAAATTATGCCCATTGTGCAACAATACTTACTGTCCATTTTTAGTACTCCATTTTCAGCAAAATGGGATGCAACTTTTCTGGATGATGTTACCATCCCCAGCATACCTGACCAAATATGAGAAATACTTTATCATTTTGCTTTCTATTGCTTGTAAAGGTAACTGACTAATGAAAAAACAGATTGAACTTTATGATGTCATTAACGGATAAGGATTTACCGGAAAGAAACTGTGTATCTCATTAGCCCCTTAGAAGCCTCGGAGAGAGATGAAGCATTGGGCATGTGCTATGCTCAGTGAGTCTGAATTGTTCAGATTGTGCCCTAAATAAAAAGGACATGACAACTACTTACAATATTCTCAAGTTGTTCTTATTTAGAGTGCAGTTGTTTGGATTTCTTGTTTTTTTGGGTAGCTACACTTATTACTGCACCAGCCAGAGGATACTGGAGCACTGGTTCCTTCATTGGATTCACAAATATGAGAAATAACTGTGTCTCCTATAACTGTGGAAGGATTAAAATTAATTATTAAAGAAATACACAGTCATTTGACCCCAGGGGAGGATAGTTTATCTTCAGACTTTTATTAAAAAAATTCAGTACTCTTCTTAGTCCAGTTTTGGCAGTGGTATTCAATGTAATCTTATAGTTAGGCTCAGTGCCTAAATCTATGTCTCAATCTATCATGGTTCTGTCATTTAAGAAAGGTGACAGTCATAATGTAAGAAACTGGAGACCAATAAGCCTCTTTAATCTAGACCACAAGCTACTGGTTAGTATCATGTCTGACAGATTGGTGAAACTTGCAGAAATCTTATTAGCCCCAATACAAACATGTGAAAACCCAAGAGGTCAATATTTCACAATCTGAATTTTATTAGGGAACTTAGGTAAAGGTAACAGAGAAAATTTCAGGATACCAATTGTCCTTGGATCAGGAAAAAGCATATGACATATTTCATACATATATATTTAACATTCTTATGAGTTGCAGCATTCCGTCTAAGTTTGTATCTTGGATAAGGGCTCTTTATAATAATGCCACTATTGCACCCCTAATAAATGGATGACTTTTGGAAAAACATTATGGCATGTAAAGGTGTATGGCAAGGCTACTGGTTAAGTTCCTTATTGTACATTTTTTTATTAGATCCCTTTATTAGAAAGATACAAATTAATCCCTGAATACCTGACATTAAAGCACACCCAGAACAGGATGCCATTAATGTTTTTGCATATGTGGATGATAACTGCCTATGTGTAAAAGGCGCTTCAGCTAGTGTAGAAGTGCTTTAAATAATAATGACTTTTGAACATGTTTCTGGTGCAAAGGTGAATTACTGTACTTCATAAGCTGAAGATTTCAAATATCAGGTTGTAAGAGAAATGAAAGTGTTACTCATATAGCCAATATTCCCATTTCTGCTGCAACTATAACAATTTTAGAAATTACATTTGACACCAGTAATGCTGTATTTAACTGGGAAGCTGCTATAGCTAACAGCAGAAAGTTCATGTGGAAACAAAATAATATTAGGACAAAAAAGAATATTTTTATTTAAAACCTTGATCTTGCTTTTATTCCTATATGTGGCACATCTTCTTCCTCTGCCTTTATCTACTGAAGCTAAACTATGTAATATATTCTTTCAAAGCTTGTGGTAGTTGTTTGAACCCTTTAAAAAGGGATTATACTTATCCTGATTATTGTCATGGTGTTATTAGGATGATCAACCCAATTGCTTTTTCCCATGGTATGCATATACATTGCATTTTTTCCAAAATACTCACAGAAAATGTTCATTTTTTGGTATTCATTAATGACTAAGTGGCTTCTCCCTTTGAAAGAGAAATGGGATCAGTGTATTTTAAGAGCACCTTCTACTTCCAATAGTAAAAATGTCCCTATGTGTATGAAACCTGTAATAACAAAAACTTGACAGTGGAGTGTTACACTATTAATGATAAATTCCACAAGCAGGAAGTTGCTATATCTATCAATTTTAAATGAAAATGTTATTCCTAAACCACAACTTCTTTTTTGCCCTGAAGGTAAGGAAGACATAACATTTCAAGAGTTAGCAGATAAAATAATTCCTATTTATATGTGGGATGTCAACTAGCTATTATGCTATGGGAGAATTGGGCTGTGGAATTCCTTAAAACATTAGGCTGTGGAGGAACAAATATGTCCTTGGCCTTCACGTGTGCAGGAACTAGAAACTCAAGAACATTTCTTTGTATTATATCCATTCATAGTAAACTTTTGAAAATTGTTTCTAGATTCATGGAAAGGTAAAAATATATCTCCATTATTTACGAGATTTTGATTTTAGGTTTGTTTACAGCAAGACTACCCAAATATCATGCATTTACATTAAGGCTGATTTCTGCAATGTGCAGATACTACCTTTGGCAAACCAGAAGTCTTTTTGTCACTTGGACCACCCTGAAATCAACCAAACTACACTCCTTTAGTGGTTCAATATTCAAAGTTTTATTAGGAAGATTCTCATATACATTTTAAATATCAATACGATTTCAGCCTTTACTACATTACCATCACCATCAATACTACATTACATTAATATACAATAATACACCGTCCTAACTTCTATCCTTTATTTACAATTCATGAGCACCATCATCAGTTATATTTGTATTTCTTCTTGGGCCTGGGTGTAAGGACCCAGTGCCCCTTCATCTTTTAATCTTCTTTCTGCGCTCAGGTGTCCTGCCTGATCCCCAAGCCCTGTCCCCCTTGAGGTGAGTACCCTATAGGGAGCCCTCTCCAGCAGTCCCATCATACCCCTCCCCCTACTAGGCCCTCCTCATTTTTCCCCTTTTCAATCCAGTACTTCCTTGTTGCTCTCGCCCAGCAACCTCACCTGGCACTCCAAGTGACCCTGTTTCCCGCAACCGGCAACCCCATATTGAAATGAGCCACTCTGCCATGTTCTAATAAGGAGGGTAGGTGGGAGATAAAGTTACTCACAGCTGCAGTAGAAAGAGGGATTTCTCATCTCTGCAGCTCCTTATCAACCCCTGTTAAGCTCCTCCTTTTCCACCCCTTTCTCCAATCCTCTGCTGCCACCTGTTACATTTCCTCACCACTCCCCACCCCTCCCTGTGACCTCATCATCCCTCTCCCTTCTGATGACACTCCTCCCCCCTCCCCCTCCTTCTCCTAACCTCTGCCTTATGGCCTTCCCTTCCCTTCCCCTTCCAGCTAAGCTGTTGATCCCAGGGAGGCCAGTGACAACCTGAGCTGCCCTTTAATAGGGCAACCTCTATTGCCTTACAACAGAAATCACATCCCACTATGAATGTTGGTTTAATGATAAAATAAACACTCCCAGAAAGATATCTGCTGGAAAAAAAGTACATGAACACCTTATTTGATAAGCCAGTATTGGAGGCACTGTACATGAGTAACAAATGATTATTAAAGCATAATTTATGTATATTGTATGGGAGAGTGCGATTGTGTATGGAAATCAATGAATTTCTAATATTTCTGTGCTATCGTAGTGATGTCCAGAGGTTGTTGTACCCTTTTGAGTATGTCACTATGATGGTACAACAACTTCGAATGTCTTCACACATGCGTGACAAAGTGGCCACAGTGGCGAGGAACTGAGCAGTGCTGGAAAAAGCCACTACAACCCACTGCAAAGTAAGGCATTTATTTAGTACTGGTGGAACATTTTTCAGACTAAGGAATGTAATAATGGTTGCCCATACACTATAAAAGACTGTGTATGGGCAACTATACATAAACAGGCTGTTTTTTCAGTCGAAAGATTTCTGTGGTAGTGAGACCTCTCGAGTTGTGCTCTTGAGGTCTCTTGTTACCACAGAAACCTTTCAACTGAAAAAACAGCCCATTTGTCTATTGTTGCCCATACACAAGCTTCTTTCTGATTTCTGATGTTCTGCATTTCTTAATGTATATATATACATATATGATGGTTGTGGTATTGGTGTTTTTTTCATCTTCTTCATGTCTTCTATAAATAGAGGTTTGAAAAACTGTGAAATATCTGTTTCATGAGATTGTATCTGCTTTTGTTAATTTTTAATAATAAAAAAATTCCCCTACTTTTGTGAAAAGTTCCTTGGGTTCTTTTACTTCCATCTGGACACCCACTGAGACAGTACCAGAGATGGGTAGAAGGGACCTCGGTTTACTGTCTCATCTGAAGAACTGCACAACCACACAGTGGGAGGGCAGGGGGTTGAAAAACAGAACATCTGGAGAGTAGTATGTGTGAACCAGGAGCCTTCAGAACACATTTTGTGATCTGAAGGCACTAGTTGTCGAGGCCCTGTTAGACCTGGAAGAAATATGGAAATCTGGACAGCACAGCACTAGGTCTGGTATCTAGCAATCCCAAGCTACCACCTTCATGGTCATGAAAGGGTGAAAAGAAAAAGGGGATATGTTGGCCCTGTATATCAGGGAAGGTATTAAAGCCATAGAGGACATTTACCTCAAAGGGGAACTCCACCACAGAGATCTTGTGGGTGCACGGGCTCACTACACCTCCTTAATATCTAAACACTGGTTTGGTTCCCTTTCCTCTTACCTCTTCTCTCTTGTCTCCAAATTCCCCCATGCTTTCTATTTTGTCCATGCCAGGGACCATCTCACTTTTGCTAATCCTCACCCCTGAGCCTTTACTTGGAAGTCTGCCTTCTCCTACTGACTTCCTTCACTCTGGAACCAACTCCCCTCTTCCCTCTGCCTCTCCCCATTCTCTGCCTTTCTCAGGCACCAGCTGAGGCCCCAACCCCTGCCCACCTGTTCCTGTTACCATTCTTCATGACAGAACCACAATTGAGCCGTTACCACCAGAGTAAGCCGCCGGCTGGTTCTCTGCTCCTGTCTTGATTAAATTTCAACACCACTATGGTTCTCTTCCTCCATTATAAGGAAGGGCAAATATTTTGCCCCCAGGTCAATTGCTGGTTGTCTGTATTGTTCTCTATCTAAGTACTGTTGCCACATCTGAAAATACACTTGCTAGTCATTTCTTACTATGCTGCACTGCACTTTACTTTCTGCATATACAACTATCTAATATTCATTTGATTTTGTAGAAATTTTGTGCAGTGTCCTGCTCAAATGTTTTGCTTATTTGTATCATGCTGCTGTTCTTTACTATGTTTCCCTTCCCTGAGTCATTCCTGGAAATGAGACTTGGCTCAGTGTGCCTCTTCTGGTTACCAATTTTCAAATAAATAAACAAATAAATGGCAACAGGAAAATCAGGATGGTGGTGATTTACTAACCATGTAATCAAAAGGAAAATGAAGACAGGTTACTGGAATAAGGGATCATGAGGGCAGCACAACAGACTGAAATGGTTCTAGAGAGGGATTTCAATATGTTAGATGTTGACTGTAAAGTCCCAAAAACAGTTAATGCAAGAAGCCAGGGACTGGTGAAGGCAATCTAGGATATTTCCCTGATTCAAAAGAAGGGATTAGTTGTACTGTAGAGCTGGTTCTTTCAATCAGGGACTCAGTTAAGGTAGTTAAGGTTACAGAATGGTCTGAGTAGACAGACCACTAGACAGTATGTTTAAGCATTGTTCACACCAAATGTAGAAGCAGAATACTGTATTGGTTGTTAGGAGAGTGGATTTTGCCAGGATGAGGGAGATACTTGGAGGATGACAAGAGTGGGTAAAGCTAGAGGCAGGAGTGGAAAATAAGTGAAGTACAATAAAGAAGGGTTTGATAGAGGTCACTCGCCTCTGTATAGGGAAGTGGGGTAGAATATACAAGGACGAAATCCTATTTGATACTCAAGATAGGCCAGTGAGGCAGTAAAAGAAAGGAGTATGACCTCTAAATGACATAAAATCAACCTGTCAGAAGATAACAGAAAGGTTTATCAAGGCAAACTGAAAGAAGTAAACAGGAAGGTGAGAGGGGAGAAACCCAGAAACATAGACAATGGTGGCAGAAAAAGACTAGAGGTCCATCAAGTCTGCCCAAGTTTACTATTATCCCTGGGATTTACTGTTCATTCAGGGTGCTAATTCTCCCCATGATCTCTTTCTATTTTCCTTCCTGGTCCTGTTGCCCCCTTTAACCACTATTCCTTTCATTATGTCCCTGCTCTGCCTGAATCCCCTGACTGTTTTTGTACCCAGCAGTTCAGCTGACAAACTGATTCAGGATTCCACCACCCTTTTCATAAAGCAGTACTTCCTTACATCCCTCCTAAACCTACCTCCTGTTAATTTCCATTCGTGTCCATGTGACCGTGAATTGGTATTCAGGCTAAATAGTTCCCCACAGTTCACTTTGTTAATTCCTTTAATGAATTTAAAGGTCTCTGTCATCTCTTCCCTCACCCTTCTGGTCTCCAGTGAATACATATTTAGAGAAGAAAGTAGTTGAGCTTAAAATAGTGAAGAGTTAAAGTGGGGGACAATATATTCTTCTGCTACATTATGAAGAAGCTGAAATCTAATGATGGTATGGTCAACCTGAAAAGGGAGAAGGAGTCAGAGGACAATAATACAAGATGGACATACAGAATGCATATTTTTGTTTAGTACTTATAGCAGAGGAGATGGGGCAGCTCACTCAATGTGGGATTGTGCCTGGGCAGAGAAGGGGTGGAACATGGACATGGGAACTATAGGGGCATAAAAGGTTATGAAAGGGCAGGGAACTCTAAAGGTGGACAAATCTCCAGGATCAAATATCCTACACCTGAAGGTGCTGAAAGAGAGGGCTTAGGTGTTGTGACACTATTGGCAAATCTCTTCAGTTGCTGGCTGGAAATGGGATGTGCTGAAGGACAGGAGAGTGACTGATGCAATTCCACTACACATGAGCATTAGTATGGATGACACAGGAAGCTACTGTCCAGTCAATTGAACTTCAATAGTGGGCAAGTTGTTAGAAACAATCTTCAAGAAAAAAAAACTGGTAGAATTCCTGGTGGTTAATGGGCTGCAACACAGTAGAGAGCATATGTTCATTGGAGGATGATTGTACCATGCAAACCTGATTTCATTTTTTGATTGAGTGACCAGGGCCATTAACTCATTCACTCTACAGAAGCTCTATGAGAATTTCAGTGCTTGTGTTCTGTATACTTCCCTATATATATATATATATATATATGTATATATTTAAGGAGGAAGTATAGCGCAGTGGTCTAAGGCTCTGAGCTGCAAATCTGGTGACATCCAGCAGACCAGACCTAGGTTTGAATCCCACAGCTTCCACTTGCATACTGTATGACCCTGAGCAAGTCACTTAACCTCCTTGTGCTCCCAGGTCGCTCCTGTAAAAAAGCTTTCAGCTTAGTGTGCTATACCTGGTTAAAAAAACAGCTAAATAAAAAAAATACTCTTAACACTGCATCCTGGGTCTTTCTAAACAAAATCAAGCCATAATCAGCAAACCACAAACAAATGCAAATACCCCATGAACCATAAGTTCTACACTCAAAGTACAAGTGGCAAGGTTGTTCAGCACAAAATTATCTTTCCAACGGTGCTATGCAATTAATCATAAGCAATTTCTTTTTTTTTATACTAGTCAAAAAAGCAAAAAAAAAGTCTTTTTTTTTTTTGCAACAAAAGAGGCAATGTAAACCATTTTTGGTAGGTAAATATGAAACATATCCACATCAAATTAAACATCTATAAATTAGATGTAGGTACAAAAGTAATTTTCACTAAAAAGAGATTTTTCTAATATAAAACATATTTTTTTCCATTTTATTCAAGGTGCTTGAGGGACAAATGTCAGCCATACACACCATACCATAGACAAATATGAATAACTCCTACAGCATATGTGATACACACAAAGTATCAGCTGCACAGTTGTTCAGCACAAAATTACCTTTCTAACAGTGCTATGCAGACAATTCTAATCAATTGGTTTGCAAGTAATATAAAGAAATAGTGCTGATGACCTGAGAAGAATACAGGGCAAACAGAAAGTCTTTAGCTGCCAACTGAAGTTGTGGGAGACAAAGGGAATGATTTGGCTGCCAATTACAGGTGTTTTCTGGAGGTAATGAGTTAACAGAGGCCATGTAGTAGATATACTGTACCTGGATATTAGTAAAGTGTTTGATTCCCTGCCACACAGAAGGCTGTTTAAAACAGTACAAGACTCAGCCACAGGGGAGAAGCTAACCAGCTTGACCAGAAAATGGGCCAGTGGGAGAACCCAGAGGGTGGTGCTCACGGGGTTATTCTAGAGTGAGGTAGGCCACTAGTAGCATACCACAGGTATCAGTTCTGCAACCAGTTGTCTTCAATATCTTCATATTTGTGATTGAATTTGGTTTTCTGAGAAAAATGTATGCAGGTGACATAAGATTGCCTACCTGTTTTTTTTTTAAAGTTCCCTGTTTTCATGACTTTCTGAACATCTTATATTAAATTGTAAAATGAAATAGCAATTATTTTGGTCACTTTGACTTGAGCGAACACCATACTTTGTCTCTGCTGGCTTTAAGAGAAGCCTGTGACCCTAGGTATGTGCACCTTAGATCCATGGTAGAGGAAATCACTGTTCATTAAACAAAAATACATACCAAGGCTGGGATGATACAAAAATTTGCTGGAGGGTGGACTCCAAAGATGGAAAAAGGATACTGAAGGAGAGACTAGAAAGATGGTTGAGAATACAAAGTGGCAGATGAAGTCTGATGCAAAGAAAGTCAAAGTCATACAAATTAGAGCAAAGAACCTAAAAACTTAATATAGGATGGGTGGGTGGAGGTAGAGCAGACTAGAAGCAGACTGCAGCACAGGAGCTAGCACAAGAAAACTCACCCAAATCAGGAACCAAAACAAAGAAAGCAAAGAAAGCAAAAAGAAATCCAAAAAACTTCTGATCATAGGAAACTCTATGATTCGGGGAGTTGATATTCATCTCCGGCCAGGGGTAACGGTCAGATGTCTCCCAGGTACATCAGCATGGAGAGACACTGACCGCATTGCAAAAATTGTTCACAAAGCAGGAGAAAACATTGATGTCCTAGTACACATAGGGACTAATGATCTCACCAGCCAGTCAGTTGTGGAGACCAAGGAACACCTGACCAGGCTGGGTGACAAACTATCATCTATTTCATCCAGCATCTCCTTCTCTGAGATCCTGCCAGTCTGGGAGAGGGGAGCAGATGGACGGAAGGTCAGAGAAGGGGAGATAGGGGAGCTAAACATGTGGCTCAAGGGCTGGTGCCAGGAAAAGGACACAGATTTGTAGGGAACTGGCAACAGTTCTGGGGCGAAAGTTCTTTAAATTTGATGGACTGCATCTGACTAAGGAGAGTCAGTGCATTGGGGCAGAAGTTTGACGTTTTGCAGAATATTTAACTAGCAAATGGGGAGAGGGTGCAGCACCCTATCGTCGAATGGGAAGACACCCCTCCCCTCAGCTAGTGGTCAAACAGGGATTCAGCATGTTTGCAGTTCATTTGCATCACCAGGTAAGAAAAAAGGTTTATCTCCCCATACGATGCACAGGGGTAATGCCAAATCTCACCCAACAACTAACACATCAAAATCTGGCCAATGGAAAATCATGTACATAAATGCTCACAGCCTGGGAAATAAGATCCCAGACCTGCAGGCAATAATGTCGGAGGCTAAACTGGACATAGTAGCAATTAGTGAGACGTGGTTTACCAGTAATCAACACACTGGGAGACTTCAGTACCTGGCTATGTATTGTTCAGAAGAGACTGAGGTGCAAAATGGGGGGAGGTGTGGCCCTGTATGTCAATGAAAATATCAAAGCTACAGAAATTCAGAATACACATAAGGAGCCAGAAGAACTGTGGGTCACCCTGGAAACAGGAAATGGGACAGCCATAAGAACTGGGGTTATCTACAGGCCCCCAGACCAGGGGGAGGACATAGACACATTACTGTTAGAAGATATACAAAACATGACAGCTAAAGGGGAGGTTCTGATAATGGGAGACTTCAACATGCCAGATACAGATTGGTCAATACCAGCAGGAACATCTTCCAGAACTAGACACATAGTGGATTCCCTGCAGGGGGAGGGCCTCAAACAACTGGTACAGCAACCCAAAAGAGACAGGGCTATCCTAGATCTAGTACTGACTAACAAGGAAGGGATCACAGATCTCCAGGTAGAAGGTCACCTGGGGGCCAGTGACCATCACATGGTATGGTTCAATTTGGCTACTACATCTAAATCATCCCATTCCAAGGCAAAATATGGTACTTCAGAGGAGCTGACTTTGATAAGATGGCCAACAGGTTAAGCTAGCCCTGGCAAAAGAAACACAGGTGAGGGGTACAGGAAAGTGGGCAAGCATTAGGATGCAATACTTGAAGCAACATCCCATTGTGTTAGACAGAAAAGGAAGTGCAAAAGAAGAAGGAAACCACTTTGGTTCTCAAATACAGTAGCAGAAAAGGTCAGAGCCAAAAGGCTGGCCTTCAGGAAATATAAGGGAACACAGCGGGATGAAGATAGGGAGGCATACCAAACTGCCCTAAGGGAAGCAGGGAAGGCAGTAAGCCAGGCAAAGTCCCAAACTGATGAAACACTAGCACGAACAGTAAAAGAAGGTGACAAGACTTTCTAAAGATACATCAGTGAAAGGAGAAAGTCCAGAGGGGGTATTGCTAAGCTTAATGGAGAAAAGGGAGTATGTGAGGAGGAGGACCCTGTAAAGGCATCTATCCTAAATAGATACTTTTGCTCGGTATTTACTGAAGAGAAGGTAGGGCAGGGCCCACAGCTCAGCATCATGGACACAGGGGGAGGTGAGCACTGCTCCTTCACAAAAGAAAGGGCCTACAAGAGCTTGCTAAGCTCGGGGTGGATAAGGCAATGGGACCTGATGGCATACATCCCAGGGTACTTAAGGAGCTAAAGGTGGAACTAGCAGAGCCATTAGCAGAACTGTTTAGTGAGTCTCTGAGCACAGGAGACGTCCCAGAAGACTGGAGAAGGGCTCATGTGATCCCGCTCCACAAGAGTGGAAGCAGGGAGGAGGCAGGAATCTACAGATCAGTCAGTCTTACCTCAGTAGTGGGCAAGATTATAGAGGCACTCCTTAAGGAAAGGATAGTGCAACACCTGGAATCCATAGGGGCACAGGATCCAAGACAGCATGGGTTTACAAAAGGAAGGTCCTGTCAAACTAATCTCATAGATTTCTTTGACTGGGTAACCAGAGTGGTGGACCAAGAAGGAGCAGTTGATGTCACCTACCTTGACTTCAGCAAAGCTTTTGATGCTGTTCCACATAGAAGATTGATAAATAAGCTGGGTAGGCTCGGGGTGGGTCAGAAGTTGGTCAACTGGGTGGCAAACTGGTTGACGGGCAGAAAACAGAGAGTGATGGTAAATGGTATACAGTCAGAAGAGTTGCAAGTCACAGTGGGGTACCTCAGGGATCAGTTCTGAAGCCAGTCCTCTTCAACATCTTCATAGTGACCTTGCAGATGGACTAGAGGTAAGGCTTGTCTGTTTGCAGATGACACCAAGATCTGCAACAGAGTAGATGATCCAGATGAATTGGGCAGAATGAGAAGAGATCTGGATAAAATAGCAAAATGGTCAGAAGAGTGGCAACTGGGATTTAATGCAAAGAAGTGCAAGATCATGCACATAGGGAAGGGAAACCCTGAAGCCACCTATAGGCTGAGAGGGGAGTTGCTAGCAGTCACAAAGGAAGAAAGAGGCTTTGGCATCATCATCACTGATGACCTGAAATCATCCAAGCAGACCTCTAAAGCAGTAGGTAAGGCTAGGGGGGTGTTAGGGTGTATTAGTAGGGGTATCACAAGTTGTAAGAGGGAGGTAATATTCCCTCTTTACAAGACACTGGTTAGGCCCCATCTGGAGTTCTGCATGCAGTATTGGAGGCCACACCTTCAGAATGACATTAACCAAATTGAGACAGTCCAGAGAAGGGCAACCAAAGTGGTGCAGGGACTGCATCAGAAGACCTATGAGGACAGATTAACAGAGCTCAATATGTATACCCTTGAGCAAAGGAGGGAGAGAGGTGATATGATCGAGGCATTCAAACACCTTAAGGGCATTAACAAGGTGAAAGAGTCTACATGTTTAAATATAAGAAAAATAGCAGGACAAGAGGACACATCATGAGATTAGAGGGGCGATTAAGAGGAATGTGAGGAAATTCTTTTCACAGAAAGGGTGGTGGATGCATGGAATGGCTTACCACAAGAGTGGTGGCTATGAATACAGTGCAGGGCTTCAAAGAGGCATGGGATAGGCATAAGGGAACAATACAAATGACTATGAATAGATAGGCCACTGACAGAGCAAAGGCCGATGGCACATTTACAAGGCAGAAAAACAAATGGGCAGACTGGATGGGCCTTGCTGTCCTTATCTGCCATCAACTTCTATGTTCTATGTTTCTATGTTAGAAAGGAAAGAGAATTGGGGTTTATCATATCAAACAATTGGCCCAATGCATCAAGGTAGTGAGTAAAGTCAACAAAATGTTATAATGCTCTGGGAAGAAAATCAACAGTCATTTTAAGGAGGCAATACTGGCCCTGTACAGATCACTGGTAATGCCGTATTTGAAGTGTTGCATGCAGATTTCGAATCCACACCTAAAGAAGGATAAGGACAAAGTGGAGGCAATACAGAGAAGAGCTACCAGGATGATTCAGGGGCAGTAGGAGAGGCCATACAAGGGAAGGCTAAAGGACCTGAATGTGTGCTCACAAAGGAACAAAATGGAGCTATTGGACTTGATAGAGACTTCCAGGTTTCTCCAAGGGATCAACAAGGTACTGACTAGTAAACTGCTTGCCACCAGTGTAAATACAAACACTAGGGGTAGCACAATAAACTAATGGGGGAGGGTCAAACAGGATGTGACAAAATTATTTTTCATAATGATAAAAAAGCAGAATAGGCATTCTAACAAAGTAAATTGTGTAAAACCAGTAGATGTCATCAAGAGGGGATGAGATACATGCATGGGTTTAGCGGGAGAGGCACTGCAGGTGTGGGGGTAAGGTTGGGGAGACACATTAACATTAAGGGAGTGCAGTCTTAGAAGATAGTTTGGACAAAGGGCAGACTGAATAATTCAGTTGGCATTCTCCCAGCAATTCTCAATGTTTTCTATGTTTCAAAAAGGCCTTCAACTTGATGCTGCACAAGAGGCATGGCATGAAGTTGCTGGATTTGGGAATAGGATAACCTATCCAACTGAATAAACAACTGGCTAAGGAGAAGGAGACAGAGGGTGGTTACTAAGAGAGTTGGGAAGGTGATAAGCAAGGTGTCACAGGGTTTAGCCCTTGGACCGATAAAATAGAAACAGACAATGTCAGCAGAAATAGAGCTTTGGTCCACCCATTTTTTCCTTTTATATCCTATCCTATCCAGAGACCTGTTATATTCATGCCTTTGTTTCCTCCTGTCTTGACTACTGCAATGCCCTTTACCTAGGACTGCCAGGGGTTGATATCCTCCGCTTGCAGCTGGTGCAGAACACAGCAGCCAGGCTATTGACTGGTGCATCAAGAACCAGTCATATGATGCCTGTGCTCCGCAGTCTGCACTGGCTGCCTATACAGTAGCGGATCACCTTTAAGGTTGCTTTGCTAACCTATAAGACCCTACATAAACAGGAACCGAGCTACTTAAAAGATCTACTTTGTCCCTATCATCCCCTCAGTCCTCTCTGATCCTCCGATGAGGGATTGCTAGAGGTTCCCAGGGTACGTTTGCAAACATCTGGAGCAAGAGCGTTTAGTTTTGCTGCCCCGGCCCTGTGGAACTCTCTACCTCATTGGGTTTGAGACTGCCTAACCATCCAGAGTTTTAAAATAGCTTTGAAAACCTATCTCTTTAGCCAGGCATTTATTGATTGAGGTTTAATCTGATTTTCTATGCTGCTACCATATTGCTGCCTGTTGGATTTATATATTTGTTCAAATAATTTATTTTGTTTTATGTATTTATTGTACAGGCACCTTGGTTTTAGAAAGGCACCTTTTTATAAATAAATTTGATTTGATTTGATATACTGTATAGATGGAGATTTTTTCCACTCCTCCATCCCTTGTCCCTATCTTACCACGGCCATCCTCCCAAGTAACTATTTTGCCCCCTCTTAACTTTGTCCCAGCCATGTTTGAATCCATTAAAGATTTTGATGATCACCACCCTGCTGGCAGGCTGTTCCATGGATTAATCACTCTGTCTGTAAAATAAATGTTCCAGCACCCCTCCTAAATCCATTCTCCTGCCATCTTCCACTCATATCCATATATTTCTGACTCTCTTTTCTTGCTTAATAGTTCTTCAGTATGGTGCTCTTCAACATGTTCATCTGAAACATAGGAGAAGGCATACTGGGAAAGATTAGTTTATTCACGGATGATGCAAAAATAATTGGCAGAGTAGACATGGAGGTGAGCTCCTACAAAGGCTGAAAAATGGTGCTAGGTCTTGCAGCTCAAAATCAATGCAAAAAAGACAAGGGCATGCATACTGGCAAGAAGAACCACAAGACCAGATATTATATAGTAGGTGTTGAAGTAAGCCATTCGATGGAGGAAAAGAACCATGGGATAATCACTAGTGAAAACTGTATGACATAAGTTCAGTGCTATAAGGCATATGCTAAGGTCAAAAGGATAAGGGGCTGCATTGGCAGGGGCTTCACCAATAAGAGGCAGGAGAGCACACCTAGAGTACTGTGTGCAGTTTTGGAGCCCCATTCGTAAGAAAGACAGGGATTATCTGACAAAAGTGCAGAGGAAGGCTACCAAAATGACACATGATATGCAGGGAAGGGTTTCCAAGGAGAGGTTTAGCAGGCTGAACCTGTACTGGCCTGAGGCCAGAAGGAAAAGGGGAGAGATGATAGAAACATTTGGATACTATACGTTGCTCAACAGGGAGGATGTCAACAAGTGTTCCCATGCAGTGAAGGGACCTGCACTAGGTGGCAAGGATACAAATTACATGGCAGTAAGGTTCAGGAGAGATGTAATTAAATTCTCCATGGAGTGTGTAGTGAACAAGTGAAATAGCTTGGCAAGGGAAGTGGTTATGGCAGCTTGTGCAGGGATTTAAGACAATGTGGGAAAAGCTTAAGGGGTTGATTGCAGTGGGAGCAGGGGAGAAGAGCGAGGATAAAGCTACTAAATTGATTGAATGGACTGAATTGCTAATAGGAGGCTCAAGCTAAGCCCACCTAGTCATAACTGGAGTGGAAAATGGCCCTTGGTCTTTTTCTGTTGGTAATCATTTTAATGTTTCTATCGTTCCTAATATTTAAATGATCACCAGTTAACTGGATGGATCTCTAGTCTTTCGCTGTTGGTTATTGTTTTTATGTTTCTTAAAGCAGCTGTGTAATGAAATTGGACAAAATATTTGACCCTACCTTTCTTCACTATAAACCATTCTAGGTATCTTCCTCTTATATTTGGTGGTAACAATTTCTAGTTCCACCAAAATCCTAGTATTCTATAATTTAGTGTTTCCTCAAGAAAAAAAAAATGATGGCCACCTCATTTGACTTAGTCACAGCATTGTGGACCTCGCAAGGGTTAGGAGTGAGCAAATAAAAAAGATTGGTGTATATATGATGTGATATGATATATATGAAGATATGAGGTACCTAGAAAAGTAGATTTGTCAGGTATGCCATTACTTTTATTAATTGCAGTTGTAACTATTTTTTTGGAAAAACATTTTTCATTGTGCTGCTGCTTCAATATTTTAGGAGCTAGACTTTATCAAGAGACACCAGTGTAGTTAGGAGCACCATAGCTATTACTCAACACACAGACTATTAGTATGTGGCAGCAATGAGCATAAATCCAGGAGGTGCACAGCTTATCTTAAAAGACCCAAGTACACAGTGGCTCACATAATGGAACAGACATCACAATTATTCCCTAACACCTTTATATCAAGTGGTTTTCCAAATAGAACATGTACATACATTTTTTTTCTTTACATTAACATCAGCAGTCCGTTGACTGGAATTACACCTGCTACTCTGCCACACACCTGTCTTCCAGCCCAGTTTTTTTTTTTTTTTTTTTTGCTCACTTCTGAAGCCTTGACCCACCAAGATGAGGCAACATAGAGCCCATTCTCATCTCCCATACTTCTGCCCTCTTAAGACTACTGGAGACACTCTGTACCATGCTCATCATCCTGGAATCTCAATCCTGTCCCCTTTCTAGAGGACAATTAGATCTTTTTGGGTGCAGTATTAGCCACAATTCAAGGCAATTTAAATAACAAATTGTAGTAATAAAGAAATGATGTGACCTACTGGAAAATGAACCTAGACTCCCAGATTACCATCCTGGTGTTC
This sequence comes from Neoceratodus forsteri, assembly GCA_016271365.2. Taxonomy (NCBI): domain Eukaryota; kingdom Metazoa; phylum Chordata; order Ceratodontiformes; family Ceratodontidae; genus Neoceratodus; species Neoceratodus forsteri. Next base: position 969,807,313 of record CM028132.1, on the reverse strand, counting down.
TAATCACTGAGCTACAAGCTCACATGGCTGGACCCGGGGTTCCTGGAGGCATTTCCTTTCACTGGCATTGGACATTCTGCAACTAGGAATAATCAAGATGACAATTAGATATTTTTTGGTGCAGTATTAGCCACTACTAACCAATTTAAATTACAAACTGTAGCGAGAAAGAAATAATGTGACCTAGTGGGAATTGAACACAGGCCCCAGAATACCATCCCAGTGCTCTTACCACTTTCTAGACGAGAAATTCAGTTACAGATAAAAGATGAACCCAATGCCTATTTTAGGCTGACGGATAACCAGGAGGTCTTGCACTCCACCATGTAGGATGCTTTTAAGGCTGTACTAAGGGGTAAGATAATTAGGTATGCCATTCACTAGCAGAAGGTCTGGGAGGATGAAATGCAATCTATGTAATGCCTGTTAAAACAAAAAGAAATCACCTACTAAACCTGTCCTACTTGAGTAGGAGTAAAGGTGCTGCTAGGAAAAGGTAATATGTCTGGATCTGGGTCTATTTCCTCCTTCTCCAGAAAGTAGAATTGGCCATCTTGCTTACGTGCAAATATTGGTAAGGAGCTGGTGAGCAGGTTTAAGGTGATTTTATATTGACTCTGAAAACAGTAGAAATGACATATTTCTGGTCTCCAAGATGCCCAGGGGACCACCCATATGCAAACTACTGCAGTTAATGAGATCATATGAGCTTTTTACAAAATATGTTATTGCTTTCATTCTCCCTAAATAAGTATCAGAATACCGAGTTTTTCTCCAGACTACTTCTCCCCAAACTATCATCAAAACAGGTTGCTTCACTGGAATTTCGTTTCATTCAAGAGTAAATTGCATTAACCTTATTGTCCCTAAATTTGTGTAAGGATGGACTGCCAGTAGATCTTTGTCAGCAGTTATCTGATATGGTGTGTCCAGTGCTTCAGAAAGTGATTGTAGAAGAGATAACACTTACCTTGCTTCCATTGACCATGCAGGAATCAGTTATAACAGTGCTCCCCAAGAAAAGTAAAGAAAATAGAGTACATTCCCAGCCATTAAGAAACTGATTGTTCTTATTAATGTCAATCAATCAATCAATTAATCAATCAATCAGTCCATCAATCAATTACTCAATCAATCAAGTCAATCAATCAATCAATCTTTATTTTACCAGTAGTAACACATTGAACAGGTTCATTTACAAGGTGGTCCTGGATGGATGCAACAGAGGAAAGGGCTTTCAAATATAAACATTGACTGAGTGCAATAACAGTAAGCACTTCTAACAGGGAAGATCTAGATACATGACAAAACAACTGAACAGTAAAGTATATGTAATAACATTCTATAAGATGTATTTATTTAGTTTTTGTTGACCAGGTAAGTGCACTAGACAAATCCTGCCTATTTTCAGGCATGACCCGGGGGAGGGGGATACAGATGAATGTCACCTGACCTTGAACCAGATTAAGGTGTTATGATATATATACCATAATGCATAACATATCACAACAGACTGGGTATAGATCTTCACGTGCTATATAGGCAATGCAACGCAGAGCAGGCATCCTTCAGGGAGAAGTAAATACAGATAATGAGTAACAATTGCATTTCTCCATTATTAATGTGTGTGCTACAATATTGTCCTAGTACCTGGCTCTGAAGCTGGAAGGCCTTCTCCTATCACTTATCCATACATTCCAAATGGTCTTTGTGCAAGGCTATTCAAGCTAGAATTATCTTAGGTCAGTACTAAACTTTATTCAGTTTTCAAGCAGTTAACCGACTCCATCCAACTGTTGTCTCAGTCTATATACCACCCAAGTTGAGCAATCTGAGCTTTCACTCCCTCCATGACTGTATCAACTCCCTGTATCAGAATACAGAAGTTATCCTGCTTGGTGATTTCAACGTCAACTGGCTGGTCTCCAGCTCAAATAGTTATAAGGATGCTCTAGCTGCTGTTAACTTCTCACAAATGGTCAAATCACTTACTAGAGTAAACTACAGAACAGGGATTTGTACACTTCTAGACTGGATGCTAACTAATCGTCCAGAGCATATCTCTGAAGCTAAAGTCCTCCCAGACTCCTTAAGTGATCATTCCCCTATCTTTTGTATCTGGACCAACAAATACACCAAACTCACCTCCACAACTATTTACAGGAGAATGCTTACTGCTGGTCATCTTGAGTCATTTCAAACAATCCTTTCTTGAACATGACTGGTCATCAATTGATATAGCCCCCAATGAAGACACAGTGCTTGAATACTTTATCACCTGCTTCAACATAGCCTGCGATGTTCATGCTCCATTCAAGAAGCATAAGATCAAGGGTGTCAATAACACATGGATGACACTAGGCCTCCTTACACAAATGAAATCTTGAGACCAGCTCTGGTATTGTGCTAAGGCTACTGGCACCCAGACTGACATCCAGGCCTACACAACAGTGAGGAATGCATGCGTCAGAGCAATCCACCATGAGAAGGCTAACTCTTACAGGAACACTTTAGCCAGCACCTGGAATGACAGTAGTAAATTCTGGCATAACCTTGCTGAAGTGATTGGAAATGATCCCAAAACAACACCCACAATGTTGAACATAGATGGTACCATCACTCTTGCCCATGTAATCATTGCCAATGCATTTAACACTACTTTTGCTGACCTTAGTCATGTGCTACCCCCTAACTTTTTTGATCCCATCACAGTTAACCCAGCTCCTGTTAGTTCAGGTTTGCCACCAGGGCACCCTCATTTCCATTTCAAAGCAACCCAAGAAAGCCTAGCTAAAAACACATTCTTAAAGTGCTTAGAAAGTCTAGGATCAGTGGCGATACACTGGATAAGAAAATTCTTGCCATCACCATTGATGAAGTCCTGCTCCCACTAACCAAAATCCTCAAATGTTCCCCCATGCTCTCCCAGTTCCCCCAAAAGTGGAAACTGGAAGTTGTGACTCCAATCCATAAAAGCAGTGACAAGACTCTTGTGAACAACTACAGGCCTATATCCATCCTCCCTTCTCTATCCAAAGCATTGGAACGGATAGCGGCTGATCAGCTCATGGAGTACCTTGTAAAATACAGCCTGCAATGTTCCCAGCAGCATGGCTTCTGCAAAGGGCACAGCACTACCACAGCACTCCTCGAATTCACCACACATATCCATCATGCACTTGATTAGGGCCAATTGGTCAGTGCCTCTTTTATTGACCTGACTAAGGCATTTTACAAAGTCAATCACTCCATTCTCCTCAAACAATCATCCTTACTCTGTCTTTCAAGTGAAATTAACTTCTGGTTTCAAAGCTACCTCAGTAACTGGACCCAACAGGTCAGGATTGGCGAATTCCTCTTGTCATCTCTACCAATCCACTCTGGAGTACCCCACAGCTCTATCCTGGGTCACTTGTTATTCAGCATATTCCTGAACAATCTCCCTGCCTCCTGCCATGACAGAATGTTACTGAATGCAGATGATGCAGTAATCTTCACTTACCACTCTGACCCCACCTCCCTTCAGTCTCAACTACAGAAATGTTTCACAGAAGTGGAAGACTGCTTTTGCTCACATAAATTCATCCTTAACCACAAAAAACTAAAACAATGTTGCTCCATGGAATCCACAACAAGTACAAGGACCATGAGCTCATAATTAACAACCATGAAGGCATTGCTCTTGAGCAGGTGGATATGTTTAAATATCTGGGTCTGATCCGTGCCTGCTATCTCTCGTATATAAAACACATTGACAATATCACCAAAACTGTGAACTCCTGCATACAGCTACTATACAAGCATAAGCATTACCTAATGGCTGAAGCCTTGAACCTAACTATCCAGAGCTCTGTTATCTAAGCTATTGACTACGGGCTCTTTATCTATGGATCTGCTACTGATACTGCAGTTGGGCACATAGCTGTAGCCCTTAATAAGGCATGTAGACTCCTTATTTCAGCTGCCTGCCTTTCTCACACATGTGACATTTATGAGCAGGCTAACTGGCTCCAACTATCTGGCAGGCTAAAGTACCAGACCTGCGTCCTAGCTAAGAAGACATCACTGGGCCTTATGCCCCCTGGAGTCCAATCAATATTGACCCCACAGCATATCTGCTGCCTAAGTAGAAGATCAGACAGTCTAACCTTTAGAATACCTCACTGCTGGACCTCTCAAGCTCAGTGTTCTTACCTTGTCAGAGCCTCCACCTGGTTCAACTTGCTACCTACAGAAATCTCCAACATTGCCATGATTGGTGCTTTTAAGTGTAAACTACGTCAATACCTCAGGGCTAGCTCTTTCTATGATTGCTTCTTATAATCCCCTCCAGGCATACTACCGTCAAGCATCCCTCCTCACTGCCTCAGCTCCTCTTCCTCTCCTACCCCCCTCCCATTACTGGGTATAGGATGAATCTGTCTCCTCTTCCTTTTCATCCTCCCCATTCCTCCTCCCGTGCTATTTCCCATCTACCACATACCCAACGCAATGGCCTCCCTATTTCTTCCCTCCTTCCTCTCTCTCTCCCATACCACCACCTCACCACCACTCTTCTTTCTCTTTTCACAATAACCCACTCCTAACAAAGCTTCACTGAGCTGCCTATGACTTGTACTGTATAATTAACTCGCAACACAATTCCTTGACAATGTCTTTGGCTACTATTATTGTAACCTTACTTGTCTTTTTTTTGGTAAATTCCATTGTAATGATCATGTTATGTTTTGTACCTTATTGTCCTTATTGCCTTGATGTGAAACCTTTGTAAAAGAGACCTCAGCTCAAAGCTGTCATCTGAAATACAAATAAATAATAAATAAAATAAATAAAAATAAAATAAAATCTGTGGCAACCGCAGTAGACTTCGAAAATATTTTCACTCAGAGTGAGGGTACTTTCTCAGCCTGCTTAACTTCATGGGGCTTGGCACCTTTAGTCTTGTCTGGATCAGCAGATGGTATACTCTTTCAGAGTTTAAGGTATTTTCAAGTGGTATGCTATCCACTGCATTTTCTCTCATGAGAGGTACAAGGCAGGGATCCCACCTTTCCCCATTATTGTTTGTGCTAGCTATAAATCCCCTGGCAACAGCTGTCAGAGAACACCCTTAGAGAATCATTTATGGCTCTGGGGCATAAATACTGGCTCTATGGAGTACTGCACAAAGGTGGACATGGATGATTTACTGATTCTCCTCAGATGTGCCAGTCAGTGGATCCTCCACTCACTCTTCTTTAGTCTTTCTTTTGATCTCTGGTCTCTGGATGAACCCAAACAAGATGGAGGTACTACCCCAGAGCAAGTAATGTCTTCCTAGTGCATTCAAACCCTAAGGATTTAGGCGGTTCCCAAATGGAATACCTTTTTCAGAGATTGTCATCACCCCATTTATGTGAAATCTGTTCTGTAAACCTTCCCACCCCACTTAACAACATGCAGATTGAATGTGATTGTTGGAAGCATTTGCATTTATCCCTCCTCTGAAAAACAGCAACTTTAAAAACGGTCATGGTCTCAAGAGTTTTCTACTGTCTAGCTCACATCTCCATGAGTATCTCTTTGCAGTTGTTCTCTAAACTTGACTCACTGGTTGATTACATTTTACATGAGGGGAAGCTGCCAAGATACAGTCAAGGCAAATTTAGACACCTTTGGAGAAAATGGAGTTGGGGTTTGCTATGGATTTATGGGCACTATTTGGAATATATAGGGGCACAGACAAGTGTGTGTTTTTTGGCCCCAGTCTGGAACAGTTCTTTGGGAGCATGGATGGAGCCGGGAATACTGAGAAGGTTTCATGAAACATTTTTCTATACTCCTCTTTACCTTAGGCCATCTGCACCCACCCAGTTCTTGCAGTTTCAGTGGCTGCCAGGGAAAGTTGGGAAACATTTTAAAAATCAACATGACTCCAGTAGATTATGTCCCCCTGTAGGAAATCATTGATTCTGCGTTAATCAAGCTGCAGTTAATTGGCATAGCTAGCTTTAAAGGATATTTTTTCAGCCACATACCTTACATTTCTGGGCTCATGCCATGTAGATTTCTTTAAAAATCTCTCACAGAAGTACTAGCTACCCAGGAAGGATTTCTGGAGATATCACTGAATCAGAAGCATGTTATTATCGAACCTCCAGTTAAAATGTGGCCCTATTTCCAGTAGTAGACACAACTCTTTCTTTAGTAGCTAGCTCTCAGTAAATATGAACCAAGGCAGATTTGCAGGAAGGTCCAGGAGGTTGTTCCTTGTTAATCCTTGAAGGTCAAGCAATTGTGGCAGTTTTAGCTGGATATCAAGATCACTGATGGGGATAGGCATACTGCTGGAAAAGTGTACATAAAGCTTGCATGGACTGCTGGAGCCTCCCTATATAGAATTCTTTGAAAAAAAAACTGCATTAAATCACTAGTTGCAGTTCAACTTAATGCCACAAAAGTAGGGAAATGTGGCATTAAAAACTGAAGTTGACAGCAGATAAGGACCAGTTGTCCCACCTAGTCTGCCCTAAATTATCTATCTATAGTGCACCAAAGACCCTACTTGTACGCAAGCTTATATCCCTTGCTTCTAAGATTCCCTTGTGGCTATCCCATGCATTCTTAAATCCTGTGACCATTCTATTCTCCACCACTTCCTTTGGGAGGCTGTTCCAAGGGTCCACCACCTTCTCCGTGAAGAAGTACTTCCTCACATTTCCTTTCAGCCTCTCACCCCCAGCTTCATATTGTGTTTCCTTGTCCTTGAGCATCCTTTACTTTGGAAGATGCTCCCTTACTGTACCTTGTTTATTCCTGTGAGGTACTTGAATATTTCTATCATATCCCCCATTCCCTCCTGTCTACTAGGGAGTACATATTTAAATCCTTAAGCCTTTCTTCATAGGGCTTCTGATGAAGGCCTTGCACCATTTTGGTTGCCCTCCTTTGCATTGCCTCCACCCTGTCTATGTTCTTTATGAAATGGGGACTCCAGGACTGTACATAGTACTCGAGATGAGGTCTCACCAGCAATCTATACAGGGCTATTATTACCTCCCTCTTTCTGCTGGTGATAACCCCCCCATGCATCCATGCATTCTGCTAGCCTTTCACACTGTCTTGTCACACTGTTTAGCTACCTTCAAGTCATCAGAAATTATATTCCCCAGGTCTCTTTACTGTTGTGACTGCTATATCCCCCGAGTTGGTATTTTACACCTGGGTTTTTGTGCCCTAGGTGCATGATTTTGCACTTTTTTACATTGAATCTTAGCTGCCAAATGCATGACCATTCTTCTAATTTTTTTTAGATCCTCCCTCATTCTTTCAACCCTCCCCCGGTGTGTCTACTCTGTTGTAGATTTTTGATTCTTATGTGAATAGGGACACCTTCCCCTCTAGTCCTTCTGCAATGTCACTAATAAGAACATCAAAAAGGATCAGGCCTAATACAGACCCCAGCTGCACCCCACTAGTCACCTTGCCCTCCTCAGAATGTACCCCATTTACCCCCACTCTTTAGCTCCTATCACTAAAGCCAGTCTTAATCCATTTTACTATTTTAGGACCTACTTCTAGGCAGCTCAGTTTGTTTACCAGCCTTCTATGTGGAATGGTAATGAAGGCCTTGCTGAAATCCAGATAGGCCTAGTCAGCTGCCCCTCCCTGGTCCACTTCCTTTCTCAACCAGTCAAAGAACTCAATTAGGTTTGTCTGGCAGGACCTTACCCCGATGAATCCATGTTGCCTGGGAAATTGTAGACCTCTGTTAACAAGGTGTTCTCCAGTCCTTTCCTTCAGTAGTGATTGCATGACTTTTCCCACTGCTTGAAGTCAGGCTGACCAGCCTGTAATTTCTCACCTCCTCTTTATTTCCACTTTTGTGGCATGGGACTACATCTGTCCTCCTCCAGACCCCTGGTACCGTCCCTTTTTCTAGCGACTGGTTGAACAGGGGTGTCAGAGGTTCAGCCAGCTCCTCCCTGAGCTCCCTCAGCAACCTGGGGTACATCGCATCTGGACCAATTGCCTTATCTACATTTAACTTTGATAACTTTGTTAGAACTCTTTCAGCTGTAAAAAGGCTAGTGTTCACCTCCTGACCCTGTATGCCCTTGTCTTGTATCAAAGGCCCATATCCTACCCCCTCCTTCGTGAATACTTAACAGAAGTATTTGTTAAATATGGCCTCTTCTTGGTGGTCTTTTTCTAGAGACCCCCCCCTTCACCTTTCAGTCTTAATATCCCTCCCTTGTACTTCCTCTTTTCACTAACGGATCTAAAAATATTGTATTCCCTTTTTTTACTAATTTGGCTATATTTTCCTCTGATTTCACTTTTGTGCTTCTAACTCCCTTCTCTGCCTCCCTTGGTTTCACCTGGTAACTTTCCAAATCCTCCTCGCTCTGTGTTCTTTTGTAGTTTCTGAAGGCTTGTATTTTTGCTCTTACTTTTTCCACTACCTCTCTAGAGAACCATAGCAGTCTGTTTTTTCTCTTGCCCTTGCTGACCTGCCTGACACAGAGTTTAGTAGACTTTTCAGTTCCCTCTCTTACTATAGCCCACTGTTCTTCTACTCTCCATAGTTTCCCTATCCCTTCCAGGGCATCCCTGAGGCATACTTCCATTTTCTTAAAATCGGCCCTCCTGAAGTCCACAACCCTTGTCCTTGTGTGGTTTGATTCTGGTCTTGTTCTTATTTTAAATCACACCATCCAGTGATCACTGGTTCCCAAGTGGTCCCCCACTGTGACATCAGCAGATTTGTCAGTACTAGGTCCAGCAATCCTCCCTCAAGAGTGGTTCCCTTAACCATTTGCCTGAGGAATGCCAACTGAAGGGAGTCCAGGATGTTCCTACTCCTAGTCGTTGCTGCAATAGGGAGGATCCAATCCACATCTAGCAGATTCCAACCCTAACTCACTAACCCCACCCCAAACAGCAAAAAGGAAAAACATTAGGGTTTTGGGTCTCCAGGGTCTTGGTAAATCAGTGGTGGGGTCTTCCTTGGGGTTATCAACCTTAATGCTCTCACCTCCACCCAGCCCATAGCCTCCTGTCTGAAGCACAAGGTACAGTCTCAAGCCACTGCCTCATACTAATTTGCTCTTCAATGGTAAAGAAGAGTTATCTCACCAAATGTTGCCAATAAGATGTGCTGTAGCTCTCTTCGTGCAGGGCTCTGTGGGATCTGTGTGAAGAAAAGAGATCTTGTCTGACCAAGTTTGGTCTGTGAATATGGTGGGAGTTTGAGTAGCCAGTTTCTGACAAAATCTATGGCCACATGGAATGCAATTCAACCATTACCAAGAACAGCTTTCACATAAAAGGTATAGCACATTCAATATGAATTATTTTGTCATGAGATAGAGAACAATCCTTATGTGAATTTTAGTATTGCCAGTTTGGATAACCACAGTGAGTGTTAGAAACCTTGCCACTGCTTACCCACTTCCTTAATTTATCAATTTTGGGTCACCAAATATGACTGTGAGAACATGTTTTCATTTTCACTACTTCTATGTGCCCTACATGAAAGACTTCTAAAACTTGAGCATGTAGTTTGTATGATGTTACTGCCATTGCACTGTACTTGGTGCAACCTTGGTGAATTGATAGTATGTATCAGTGAGAGTAGCAAACAGATAAAACTTAATCTAGCTATTTAGATCAACACTTAAGAGTAAGTTCATACAGTACACTTGTGCCAGTGTGGTGTCATTTCAAGTTTATTTTCTGACTATGACAATTGTGCTTGAATGAATTTCAATCTGTGCTTCTCAGAATAAGTCCACTTAATCCAACTGTGATACCTTGTTTAGTACTACAAGTACCAGTTTAGAATTTTTTCAGAAAGATTTTACTGTTTGTCAAAAGGTATTAGAATAAGCACTAACAATGACAAGTTTTCTAAAGTGCAAATAGAAATATATATTTTTTTAAATTGAACACATTAATTCAGGGTTTACAATAAATACAATATAAAAATGCATTCCATAATTAAGTATTTTTTATATTGGATAAATGAAGACTAAAACTAGGCTACAACATATATGTATTTAAATCATCTGGTCATTATTCCTGTGAAAGTAGCTTCTTTTCTCTCTAAGGTTAATACATTCTTCAAAAAATCTAAGTAAAGTTTATTTTTCTGTTGGACAGAACATGTATATAGTCAAGTCCAGTTTTTTTTTCCAATACTGATTTTTAAGAATAGTACCAATCCACTTTTTTCTTAACTTGTCATATTTTGGACAGGCGAAGAGTATGTGAACTAAATCTTCTATGTGTCCTAATCCCCATGTACAAACATCTAAAACAATTATTTTAGTATGTTTGCTATATCTTTTTTTTCTAAACTTTTATCTGGTAATGCTCCAAACCTAAGTTTAGTTAATATCATTCTGATGTTATGAAAAGAAATAAGAGTCAGATACTCTTGTTTATTAGGTGGTCTTATCAAAGATGGGAGAATATGATGACATTTATTATTATGTAATTTATCTAATAATTCTTGTCTAGCTATACCCATAATTCTCCTTTTCAAAACTGAACTGTATGCCACATATAAAATTATCTGTATTCTGCCCAAATCCATAAAAGTCCTTTCCCAATATGATTGTCTTAAAAAAAAAAGACTAATGTAACTTTCTTGCAAATGGGGGTTCCTAGAAATGCCAGTCTGGGTTTACATTAGCCTGGTTTGTTCTGTCCTTCTTCCGTTGTCTCTCGGGCCTCTCCTGACTTGGCCCCTAATTTTTCTGGCTTCCCAGGTCCTGTTTGCCCTTGTGTGTGCCCCAGCTTGCAGTCAAATGAAAATCCAGCCCCTCGGGGCTTAAACTGCTGACCACGGGCTCCCGCAGCAAAAGCGCTGCCTCCAGGGCAGCTGGAGTTGTGTTGGCACGCAAAGCGCCTTTGATGTGGAGCCGCTTGTTTGCGGTCACCTCGGGGACTGTGTGGTGGGTCCTGGGATCCCTTCCACCTATTTGGGACCCGGTGACCATGGACAGCCTGCTGGGGGACCGCTCAGATGGGAATTAAAGGAGTTCTGACCGGGGCTCATTTGAGTATGCCTGTGCAGGGCCCTGGTCATCTGAATAATGCATAACAGTGTATCTGGCTGCTTCCAGGGTAGCTATGTTCAGCTCCAGCTGAAATGTAAAGAATTAAAATGTTTTAAATAATGGAACTGTTGCTGCTTGTTGGGAATATACTGTGCATGTGGGGAAAAGTGCTTAAAGTTAAAATGAGTACTGTTTCCCTGGCAATTCCAGTATCTGGGACTCTGTGTGTCAGCCTGTCAGCTGCTGCAAGGGGAGCTTGCATAAGTGCAGTAGCGACAGGAAAAGTAAAAGAGCCATGTGTTTCATCTGTGCAGCAACTGCAAGTACAGCCTTTAAGCTATAGAACTGTGGGGCATTTGAGACAAATAATTACTTCTTTCTGGCTGCACCAGGACATTATTCAGGACTGTATCTAATCTGCTATAAGGGACAGTGGGTTAAGCAGCCATTGCCAGCAGTACAGCCAATTGAAATTGCAGCAATAGAAAGCCAGGACTTGTGGGACATTCACTGCATCTCATGGGTAAGCACCCAAGTGCTTATGGGGGCTTACAGGGACATTATTTTAGGTGCAAATTCCACAACCCAATTGTGCCTCGAGTGTTCTGATTGACAGGTCCTTCTGCAACTTGGAGACATGTCACCCCATCCCTGCTACCAATCAGGAGTCGAGCTAGGCGCTCTATAAAGAGACAATGTTGCCAGTTTGTCTGGAAGATTCAGAGATGCAGAGCTGAGAGAGCAGCAGGGCAGGCTCCAGCCTGCTGGGAGCCCCCCATGGGGGAGGGGCTCAGGCTCCAGCCATGCCACCAGGCCTGGGCCACTTAATTCAAGCTCTTTCAGTCTTTAGGGGGCATTTGTTATTTTCTTCAGTTAAAAGTTAACTAGTTACAGCAATTGTACTTTGTGCAACAGCTAGTCTGGAGGTTGCCAATACTGTCCTCCAGAGACTAGCCTTTTCTCCCACATCGGGAAAGATGTGGACCAAAGAATCAGATGTCCAGCAGCGGTGAGAGCGCTGACCAGACCAGATGACATCATGCAGTGGTGAGAGCGCTGACCAAGTACCTCAACGGTGAGAGAGCTGAAGAAGTCTTCAGAATGCCTTTGATTGTGGATGAGACCCATGGAGGACCTGAGTGAGTACCCTCGTAGCCCCAGGTGCGAGGGAGAAGCTAAGCAAGTAATCTTGGGGGCTCCATGCCCCAATAAGAAATGTGTGCTGTTAAGTGTGAAGTATTGAAGTCATCAGTCTGAGCTACTAACCCCATAAGAGACTGCCTATTTCAAGTAATGGATGCATCTTGTCTGTGGCCCAAATGGCCAAGTTGCAGGTGCAGCAAGATGCTGGACTTAGTGAATCATATAAATGTGTAGCTATTGGTTAGAGTCCTGCCATCATGGAGCTGTCTGCCAAGATGCACTTGCCACTTCATGAGACAGGAGGCCCTAGAGCATATTAATGTCTAAGACACCTTGAGGAGAATGTACCTGTGTCTGAACAGAATTTCGTATGACAGCGCTTGGTATAAGTGTTCAATGTCTAGACGTGCTGGATAGGACTCCGCTTGTGGATAATGTTCTTGGTATATAGAATGTACTGGCTGTGACTGCCTGCGACTAAAGTATGGGATGCTTGATAAAAGTGTCATTGCCAACTTACTCTGGATGGATGCCTTTTGGTATATAAAGTACTGGATGTGACCGTGTTTAAACTGCGTTTAGGATGCTTGACAGAAGCATCACTGTCATTGCATTGGATGGGACTTTCAAATATTGTGCTGAATGTTCTGGATGCAAGATCCAAATAGTTTATTCTGGAATGTTCAGAAGTCTGCAAGTGCAGGGCAATCCCTGATTTGTCTGCAAGTGCAGGGTAATCCCTGCTTTGTCTGCTAAAGTGCAGGGCAATCCCTGCTGTGGTTGTAGATAGTAATTTGCTGCTTTACAAAAATCTGGTTCCAAGTTTCCCCCACCCTCAAATTAATAGCCGGCCACCTCGACCAGCTGCAACTCCATCAGGCCTGCAACATCTTGGACTGTGGTATCTGTTTAACCAGTATGGTGAGATTGTGGGGTTTCTGCTGTATCTGGGACTGGTACCAGTGTGGGTATTTTTAATAATTATGTTTAACATCTAATTTATCAGCAGCTAGATAGCCAGGGCTCTGGATGTCTTAAGTCGAATGGTAAAATGTGATTTATGTCTGCCTGTTAATATGTAGCTACCCAGCTGGAGGGTTCACCAGCAAAATCCAAAATTATTTCTGTACATGTGTAAATATGGTAAGACAACCTCTACTCCTCCTGTTTTCCTTTCCTAACTCCTTTATTCCCCCCGAAATAAATATCTTGTTATTTGTTGTTTGAAATCCAGTGTGAGCATATTATTAGAGAGAGCCTTTAATTCAAAATGTTGAAATTTGGGGAACTGTGTATTGGGGCATGTCTGGGGAAGGTAACTGATCACCATGGATGTTGTAGCAGCTCAGGGGGTTACACCCAGTACCATTTCACCCAGGTAAAGCACCCTGAGTGGAGGCACTGCGCAAAGGTTTTAAAAAACGTTATGAGTCAGCGAACCCAACACCCTTAGCCTATGTCCAGGGTACTAGGCAGGGGTGTAACACTGGGGGGTGGCACCACCCAGGGGTTACACTAACAATAGGGATTTACATTTCTTAGTTAAATACACATTTTTTTCTTCATAACAAGATCTTGTCATATTTTATGCATTTTGTAGCTGCAATCAAACATTTAACAATCTCCAATGTGCCAATGCTTTCATTGATGTTTGACAAGTTCCACCATCATACTTCACCCAGGAAAAGAAGTTGGAATTTTTATTTTTTATTTATTTATTTTTTGTATAACCGGTCAAAGGATCTTTCTAATTTTTCATTACAGTCATAACCTCATATTTTGGTACCATATAAACCTTGTGCTCCCACTTTGGCATTCAGCACTTTAGCAGCTGGTTCTTTAACATAATCTTCATATGTGCTATTAAAGCTTAGAATGCCTCCTGTTGTTTGTTTAACTTTCTTACAGATACCTTTAGCTTGCTGAGTTTAAGCAAATGTATTGTTAAATGTGCTCTATATATACTGTTTTGCCTTATTTTTTGTTCTGTTAACCTGCTGTATTATGCTGCTGATGTGGAACCTTTGTAAAAGAAGCTCTAAGCTCAAATGTATTTGTAATCTGAGATCTAAATAAAAAAATTAAAATAAATACCCAAATATGTGTATTTATTAACAATTTTCAAATATTATATAATCTTAAAGGTGGCAATCTTCTTGTTTGCTTTATTCTTATTAACAATCATAATTTTTTTTCCATATTGTTTGTTAGATCTAGATTATTTGAATCATCTGATAGTTTGTCTAGTTGTGCCTTAAGGCCATGTTTTGTTAAAGAAATTGGAATAATTTCATCCACATAAGTGAGACATGGACAATATTGCTGTCCAATTTTGGGGTAACAGTACTGATGATTATCCTAGGTGTTAAGTAAATCATTACTATTAACATTGAAAAGAATGGGTGCTAGTACACAGTCTTGTTTTACGCCTGCATTTATAGAAATTTTTCCTGTAACATTTCCTTGGTTGTCATATCACACTTTGCCCCAGTTATCTAAGTATAAATTATTGATAATGTTTATAAGGGGTGTATCCACTCCATGTCTCTTAACTTGGTCCCTAGTATGTTTCTAGTGGTAGAATCAAAAGCCTTTCTAAAGTCTATAAAGGCTAAATACACTGTGATGTGATTCAAATATATTTTTCCAATGCATGTTGCTAAACAAAAAATTGTACAATAGTAGACCTACCTTTACTGAAACCTGCTCATAGGTCAGATATTAAATCATAATGATCCAAATGATTTTGAAGTTTGAAGTTTATTGTTCTACTGAATAGTTTGGCTACCGTGCTTAAAAGACTAATGGGCCTGTACATCTCTTGGTTTGTTAATTGCCCTTTCTTGCACAGTGGGAAAAACTATAGCTTTTTCCAGGAATCCAGTACCCTGTTATGAGAATAACATTATTGAACAGTTTCACTAGTATTAGTACCCAAAAGTCCACATCTATTTTAAATAAGTCCATACAGACCTCATCTGGACCAGGTGCTTAATTCCATTTTAACAAGGAAATTGCTACTTTAACCTCTTCTTCTTCTCTAATAACTATCTTATTCTCCTGTATTGTGACCCATTCTGTCAAAATTATAATTTTGATTACAAAATAATGAAGTGTAGTAAGCCTGCCATGTCTTTGAATGAATAAAGGCATGTGTTGTTTTCTTTCCAGTTATTCATTCCATAAGCCACTATCTCTAGAAGCCTTTACTATATTTGTTTAAAATTACCTCCACCATTTTATGCCAATTATACATTTGATATGATTTTTCAAGGGCCAGAAAATATTGTATTTCCTATTGGCTTCATTAAACTGTCAATAGAAGAACTTCCACAATTTCTTTTAGCTATCGTCACCTTGTTAGTGACTTTTTTGCCATCTTACACTCTTTATCAAGCAATACCCTCTTAGTGTTCCTAGACTGACATTGCTTGGAGCAAAACAGTATACATATTTCCATCAGGGCATTAAAGTGCACAGAAATGTTCAGATTGTTTACATTATTTTCATTCAAAATTCTAACTCTTAAAGGCCAGCATATCTCTTAAAATTTCTACCATTTTTTTGTTTTTCTATATTGCCCAAACTATTCTTTACTCATTAAAGACTTCCATCTGTTCATTAATTTTTCCCATTTCAGATTTAGCAATTGCTGCTTTCCTTAACAAAAATATCAGTAAATAATCACTCTCTCCACTTTCAATTACAGATACCATTATGTATTTCTATAAATCATACAGAAATATGATGGCATAATTAAAAACTGATGCAACATTTTCTGCCAGATGTGTATTAACACCATGCAAGTCACCCAAAAGCCTGCTATTTAAAAAACAGAGATTTAAGTCATTTCAAAATTGTAAAAGTCCATTACTCATATTATTAGTAACCTTATGCTTCAAAGCTCTATTTTTGTGTTGTCATTAACTACATCAATGCCATCATCTAAAACATTTCTAGTACCAGTTCTAGCATTATGATCCCCCAACAAACTACATTCCATAGATTCATTATGCATCACATTTTGCAATTTTTTTCTTCCAGATTGAAAAAATGTCAGACATATAATGGCTATACCAGGTGGAGGGTTGTGCATATTGCACAATAAACACTCCTCATCCATTATTTTCAGCAGAAGTATAAAAAAATTACCATCTCGATATACAGTACTTATACACTGAATTTCAGGAATTATTTTTAAGACTGCTAATAACCACCCTATTTGTCTTCCATTTTTTATCCCCCCTTTTTGTATGAAATTTATAGATTATAACTCCTGCCATGTTAAAATTGTCTCCTTGTGTTAATCAAGTTTCTTGGAGGCAAATAATATCAGCTTCAACAATCAATCTTCATCATCTATCTTGTTTAAAGCCCCTACTATGTTCCAACTACAGTTCTTAATTGAATTAAGTTTATTCAGTATAAATGTTGAATAATTCCTGTGTTTGTAATCAAGCTGCTTCCTCATCCTACAGAATGTCAAAAACAATTAAGTAATTGAATAGTAGCCACTGGGTTTTTATATCTTTGAGTTATTGATTTTATTTTTGGCTCTAGTATATTGTTTCTTTTTGCAGGCCGGCATTCTGCTGAAGATAGTACTGCATATTTATACCAAAGGCATCTAACAGAGATGACTAAGTATTTGCTTTGCTAGAGACTTATTAGCCATGATGGCATTGATTTGGCCACATCTAAATCATCCCTTTATTCATTCTGTGGCCCAGATATTCAAACTGCGCCCAAAATGTGCGCAACAGCAGGAGCAAGCACAAATCAATTGCGCATATGTGCAACAGATACGATATTCAAACATGGAGCAGAACAAATTGCGCAAGCAGCCAATGTCTGAATATCACACAAACTGCGCCATAGCGCAACCAGGAAGGAGAAGCTGAGCAAAAAGGTTGCGCTATAGCGCAACCAGGGCAGCCCAGCTGAGCAGTCCAAAGGTGCCATAGCGCAAGCAGAGCCCCCCCCCCGCAGAGCAATGGAACTGCACATCCAGGGAGGCAGGCTGGGGCCCACCGCAGCCATGCCACACGTGGGCACAGGAACACACTGCAGAACCAACAAGACACCTGCACACCCCAAGCACAGCATCACTGGGGGTGGGACGGATGATCCACTGGCCCCTGGGGACAAGCCAACAAAGCACAGCAGGACCATGACACCCCAGCACAACCACTGGCAGGCTGAGACTGCCACACACAGGGGGATGACAACCACAGTGCACATCAGCCCCCCCATACGCACAGCACACCCTGCACTGTGACCCCAAGACACCAGCCATGTGCAGTGACTGGCACTGCAGGAAACACCATGCATCCTGCCTGGCACACGTCAACCCCGTGTAGCAGAGAAGCATACAAGCCAGACCCACCTTGTGCACCCAGCAGTGGGCGGCAGCAGATGGCAAGACCAACAGAAAGACACTGCCACACTGGAGACACCTCCCCATGCACACACACGCACACACACACACACACACCCAGGACCATACCACCCCAGATGGCATGCACACCACTGCAACTGAGCAACCATAGCCATCTGCAAATCAGAGATCACCACAGTATTCATAACAAAATATATATATTCATAGAAACAATAAAATGCAACAACAAGAACAAGAACAGCTATATACAGTTATGTACAAGACAAGGGGGTGGGGTACAAGGTAGGGGTGGGTAAGGGGTAGGGGTGAACAACTGGGAGAGGGAAGGCAGGGTGGGAGGGATTGTTGAAGTGGGAAGGGGAAGCACAATCATGGCCTGGCAGGCTGGTCTGCTGCTGCCTGCTGCCATCGCTGTCCACTCCGCTGTCTCCAGATCCCATGGTGGTACATGTCATTCAGGATCCCATGTGTTGCTATGGAGACACGTGTGATCCGATGAAGGGCACGCTCCATCCTTCTTAGGATGCTGAGACCTAGGAAAAGGGAACACAGTCAATGGCTGTGACTGTTCAAAACCCTGAACACCACCCATCCTGCAAGGCATAAAGCCTAGTGCCCCGCACCTGTGATAGTATGCACCCACCCACAGTGACCATGCACATGACACGCCCAACCAGGCAGCAACAGCTATGTGCACCACTGCACACACACACTGGCCATGTACATCACAGCACAAACAAGGCTGTCAAGTGACGTGGCAACATGGTGCAATGCCAGTCCCACAGCCATGTGCCCAGTGCATACATGGACCACCAGTGATGCATACACAGACGTGCTGTGACACTGGACAGTGATGAATGTCACCTGTGTCGTGCATGGTTGTGTTGTGCATGGCTGGTGGTCATGCCCCCCCAGCATGCAATAGCATCCATGAAGTAATGATACTCACACTCCTCAAGCAGCTGTGGCTGCTGCTGCTGCTGCTGCTGGGGTGCACCACCCACAGCACCACTGCCCGGCACCGGGGCCCTGGCATGGCCCTCCTCACCCCGTGCCTGCATCCTCTCCGCCCGTCCTGTGGGAGACAAATGTTGAGAAAAACATCAGTGTGACTCCAAAGCAGACTGCCCCCTGCCCCAGTGAGAGTGCCTGCCCACACAGCCAGACACATGCACCTCACACCTGCACACACTGACACAGCCAACCATGGCAGAGCCATCACCTATGCACAGCCACCAAAACACACTCACACCCCTACAGAGAATACAGGTGCATAGATGGTACACCCACCTGGCCTAGGCACCACGCCCCTCCTGGCACTTGACCGTAGCTGCTCAAGAAGCTGAGGATCCCTCCTGTGGAGGTCACTGTACTGGTGCCAGCACTGCTCAGCTGACCGGCACTGTCCAGTGACCCCCACCAGGTCACTGGCCATTTGCTGCCAGACCTGGGTCCTAGCAATGGTGAGGGGCACCTCACCATACAGTGCCCCATAGTGGGGCTCCACCAGGGCCACCAAGTTGGCCACTTCCACGGGGCTCCATTGCACTGCTCTCCTGCATGCCATGCTACCAACTTTACAGCAGGCAATATGGCGCCCCGCTGCACTGTAACCCCATGTGGAGATGTTGCGCAATAGACCACCATAGGTTCCAATCGTGCTGTTCGAACAGCGCCATCAGTTCACATAGCGCTGTCACCAGACAGCGCAATAGGGCCGTACACATGGCAGCCGAACAGCGTCGGAGGGCAAAGGTCAGACACCAGGTCATGGGCAATAATGCAAGGCCACGCACAGTGCCATCTGAAGTATACGCATCCTGCACAACTGACCACCTATGTACCAGTGCCACAGTGGACTATTGCGCAGTAGTGCCACAGCGCCATATAGTGCCCAGTGCTGTAGCACCACTGGCACAATGGTGGCCATGGCCTGAATTGCCGATCGCGCACAGCACGTCAGCAGCACAGCAGATGCCTGCGTAAGCTATCTGAGCATGTGCAATGCAGTGTACCACACAGTCACAGATCTGCACCATTGGCTCAGCCGACTCAACTGTATTGCGCAAAGCGCAACTGCGCGATATTCAGCCGACACATGCAAATCATCTGATCAGCCATTCAAAGGCGCAGTGGCGTGATTTGCATCTCATTATAGTTGCTCCACTCCTAATTTGCATGCATTGAGCTATAAATGTGCGACTTTGGGCTGCGCTGGCCAGATTCGGGTACTGCAGGTGAGAGGTGAGTTGCATGCTGTGTGATGTTCTGGACAATGGTCATGGGAAAATGCTGTTGACTGCACAGTGACAGGTGTCCACTTCCCCCATACAGATCGCCATGACCGAGCAGAGACAAGGTGAGGGTGAGGATGGTGGGCGTAGAGGAGGCCCAACTTTACCCCAGCAGAGACAGAGGCCTCTTCCAGGCCTACCTGGAGGAGGAGCCACTACCGAGTAGACGGCGGGGCAACCTCAGTCCTGTCGCGGCTGCATGGGAGGGTAGCTTGGGCCATGAACCTGCGGAAGCCACCAGCTCCGTGCAGAAATGCAAGAAGAAGATGGGACAGACCGCGGGAGGTTGAAGGAGAAGGTGGCAGCCTTCAGGGCGGCACGTGCTGGCACTGGCAGGGGCCAGCCAGCGTGTTGGAGCTGACCCTGGCTGAGGAGACTGGCTGCATCAATGCAGTGGAGTGCTATTGAGGGGCATACCAGGAGGTGGATTCCAGACAGGTGGAAGCCCATCACTGCACGGTATGACATGGTGATGGTGTTGGGGGGGGAAGGTTGTTCACATGCACTCACATGTACTCTCTTTCTGTTACAGATCCTGTTCGTCTTCAGGAGACGGTGGTGGTGGGTCCAGGCAGTGATGATGACCTGCTGGACATGGAGGAGGATCCATCCACCTCTGTCACCAGCCAGCATGCACTGCAGCAGCATGCACGCTGGGCCGCCAACTCTGGTGTAGGTGATTCGGGTGTGGGGGGTGCACAGCCTGTGTCTCAGCAGTCTGGCATGCAAGCATGCCAGCACGCTGTGACTGTGGCTGTAGCACGTACCTGCACCATTGATGATGCAAGGACTGCAATGGCAGTGATATGTGTGTGTCCCATGACAGACACACAGCAGGCCAGCACGTGCCCCTGGGCCTTTCTGGTTCCAACTTGTGTACCAGCATGTTGGCACAGTCCCAGACTGTGCCTGTCAGCACCGGTGGGGCAGCACTGGTGGCTGTGCAGGTGTCTGGCACTGTTGCGGCCACAGTGGTGGAACGAGTGGACCCTGGGTCACAGCGGTTGGAGGGGCAGCAGCAGCAGTCACCCACCAGGTCTGGGGGTACAGTGTCAAGCGGTGGCACGTGTCCGCCGCCCTTTGATCTGCCCATTCCTGGTCCTGATGAACAGCACCCACCCTCAAGGGGTGTTGTGCATCAGGACCTTCCACACCCTGGGGGACAGGATGCCGTTGGGGCACAGTACCCATTGGTCAAGCACACCCACCTGCTACAGGAATTAGTACAGCAGCAGAGGAGGGTTGCAATGTCCGTGGAGGCACTGTCTGTGGCTGTGGAGCGGCACAGCAGGGAGTGTGCTCTGGACCGTGCAGAGCTGGTTCGTATGCAGACAGATGTGACCACCGCCATTGACAGGCTGACCCAGGCAGTGGTCTCTGTCGTGGACACATTGGGCACACAGTCAGGTGCCCCTGTACTGCACACCCCACACAGTTCACTCTCCACTCCCCATTCCCGGCTTCGTGCGACACCAGGCCTGTCGATGCCGGGTTCTGCTGTGGGCATTCCGAGCACCCCTGGTGCAGGTTTGTTCGGCATGCTGCAGACCCCTGTGCGGGCAAGGTCGTGTTCACTCAGTGGGACCCCTGGTGGTCCAACAGTGCCACCCCATGTGGCCCCTGCTCAGCCTGCTAGGGCTGTTGGGTCATGGCGGGACCACCCACGCATCCACGGTGGCCGTGGGACAGTGCTACATGACTGACGTGTCTCCCAGTGCGGGCCCTGTCTGGTGCTGCCCTGTGTGCAATGTGTGTCATGGTGGGCAGTGCACTGCTGGGTGCTCTGCTCAACACGCTGACACACAGACTACCTGCACACCCTCCCAACTGCTGTCCACAGGTGCGTGTGCATGATGATGCCTGATTGTACTGTACACCAAGGTGCAAGGGTGCCCAGCATCTGACACACTTACTTGGACAGTACAGGTGGTGGGGGTGGTCGGTGGTTCTGTGTGTTAGCAATGTCAGTTCTGCTGTGCTGTGCATCTGCCCATGTACACTCTGTGCCTGGTGTGTGTGTGTCCATATGAGTGTTCACCCCTCCCTGATGGTATGTTTGTATGCCTGGACCCTTCCACTCCCCTGGCCGTCATGCACCCCTGGTGTGTTACCCTGTGTGCCTGTGGTTTGCGCATGGACAGTGTTGGTTGCACATTTCCTTGACTTACCTGTGTTCTGCATAGTGCTCCTCTGTGATGGTGTCCCCGTGCAGCTGGGCCTGCCGGATCAGTCGGGGGTCCCGCCGTCCTGGGGGGGCTGCTCATCACCATCAATACCGGTGCCACTGGTGTCCCCATCGCTGTGCACCTCTTCAACCTGTAGGGCTATCCCACAGTCTTTGGCCATGTTGTGCAGGATGCAACATGCCAGGAATATCCCACAGGCCTTTTGGGGGCTGTACTGTAGGGCACCGCCGGAGGTGTCTAGGCATCGGAATCGTGCCTTGAGCATCCCAAACACCCACTCTATGATGTTGCATGTGGAAGCATGTGCTTCATTATAGCATTACATGCGATGGGGTCATGGGTGCCGTACGGTGTGAGCAGCCAGGAGGGAGTGGGTATCCGCTGTCACCTGTGTGGAGATAGTGGAGATCAGTATCATGTTCAGGTCCATATTGCCCATATCCCTGTGTGCCACTACCATGGCACCTGTGGCATTCCACCTTGCCCCGAGTTTGCATTCCATACATGTACTCACCCACTAGATGGCCTGTGGGGATGTCCCCACTCTCGAATCGATGGCACAGTGCAGACTGATACCATATGAAGGCATCATGTGCTCTGCCAGGGTGTGTGGCACAGACATTGATTATGCGCCCAGTGGCATCACACACCACCTGGCAGTTGACACTGGAGAAGCCCTTTCTGTTCCTATATGCAGCCCCATCGGGACCAGGTGGCGTGCGATTGGCCACATGGGTGCAGTCTATGGCCCTCAGTATGCCAGACATACCATACCCTGTGGAACTCCTGCATGTTTGTTGTACGCCTGCCACGGGTGCTGGGGAAATGGATGTACTCCGCAGCATGTGGCAGCAGTGCACTGAGGAATTGGGTGAGGATGCGTGATGTGGCTGACTGTGTGATGCCTGTGGTGTCCCCTGTCGGCCTCTGGAAGGTGCCCGTGGTGAGCAGGCACATGCAGGCTGTCACCTTGGTCTCCACTGACAGAGCGTGACTCCGTTGTGAGGGTGCTTGCATCACATCACTGCACAGCTCACAGAGCCACCTCAGTATTGCCCTGTTCAGGTGGTACCGGCCCACGATCTCTACATCTGTGTACAGCTCATAGCTGATGTGGGCACGGTACTGCCTGTTGGGGGGCGTACCGCCGACGGGCCCTTCCACGGCCTCGTCCACCTGCAGCTTGCATTCTCACCCCCCTCATTACAGCTTCCAGGTGGAAGCTGGCATTGTCCATCTCCCTGGCTTCTGACCCCCCCTGCTGGTGTTGCTGTGTTACCCCCGCTGTCCTCACTGCTACTTCCACTGCACCGGGCACCCCTCGCTGGCCTCTACAGCCTATGGCCCACGCTTGCCTTGCCTGCCCTAGCCTGTCACTGTCTGTCTGTCTGTCTGTCTGTCTCTCCCTCTCTCTCTCTCTCTACCCCACTTGGCATCCTTGTAGCGTTCTTGCGCCGCTTCCTTGAGCCTTTTTATTTTGGCTCATTTCCGCTAGTGCGCAATTTCCAGCTGTTCCGCTGTTGCGCATTGCACAAGTCTTTGAATATCGCATTGTGCTCTTTATGCATGGATCCACCCCCTTCAGTTGCGCATGCCTTCATTTGCATTGCGCTGTTGCTCAGCATGTTTTCGGTGGCGCAACTGCCTCCTGCTGAATATCACAAAATGGTGCACTTTTGGACTTGTGCATGCGCAACCCTGTTGCGCATGGCGCAACCCTTTTGAATATCCCACCCTGTGTCTACAAAGTCTGTGTCTTAACATTTTTTTTTACTACATCCTGGGATGGATGGATGGATGACTATTTTACCCAAATGTGAAATTCTGGATTCATTGTCCTTCTCTAGTAATCCAAACAGGATCAGAATATATGCACTGTACAATAGATTAATTTTGTGGTTCTTTATATTTTGCTATGTTCACTTTTCAGACGTTTTTTGAGAAACATAAAGAACCTTGAAATATTTAAGTTGTTGATATATTTCCCCAAGCTGTTTTTTTTTCACCCACCACAAAAGTAATGTGGTTTGCTGTTTCCACCTTACACTGCTTTGCCCATTGGTCACTCATTCAGGGACTTCACTACAGTTCTGTTTTTTTCAGTTACATGTATTCATTTATTTGTTTTAAGCATGTAGTCATTCTATTGTTAAATAAAATTAAAAGATAAGCACATTGGCAATGCTTAAGCAGACACTGAGGAGCCTAAAAAAAAAACAGCCATGACTCTTTGGAGGTCACACAGGTACAGCACCTAAAAAAGAGAAACTGTTTTAGTACAGTACACTGTCCATTAGAAACACTGTTTTAAATTGTTTTTTACATACCACTAATTCTATGATCAGTCCATATCCAGGTCTGTGTCCAGATTCAGTCGGAGATGGTTGTCGAGACAGTGTGTGTGGGCTTCAGCGATACCTGCTTTCCCGAACCCTCAAGACAATCAACTTTTCTCTCTGCAATGTTGTTGAATGCTGTAACAAGCCACTGTGCATGTACACACTATATGTCTGACATTCGCAGATCGACAGTCACAGAACTGGCCAGTACACCTTTTTATAGCTGCTCAGAAATTAGTCCTGAATACCATGCCATGAACTGGGCTTTTAAAGCATCTTTGAAAAGCTTATTCATACTAAAATCTAGTGTTTGGAGCAGGTCAGTACAACGTGGTGGCAAAAAAGTAAGGATGATGTTCTCCTCCTCTAGCTTTGTAAGCACAACATCAGTGCTATGTGCCTTGAGCAAGTTCAAAATTAGTAGCTCTCTCTGGTCTTTTGGCAAGTCATTTTTTCTTTTGACACTGGAAATGTATGGTTTCAGCACATTTTCAATATTGTCTGATCGCAAAACACAAAATATAGAGAACTGCGAAGAGCTGGAGGACGATGAAACACTAAATATAATG
This sequence comes from Neoceratodus forsteri, assembly GCA_016271365.2. Classification (NCBI taxonomy): domain Eukaryota; kingdom Metazoa; phylum Chordata; order Ceratodontiformes; family Ceratodontidae; genus Neoceratodus; species Neoceratodus forsteri. The sequence continues at coordinate 969,782,339 of CM028132.1, read as the reverse complement.
AATGTGATAATTGTCTATTCTACAATAGTTCCTGTCTTTCTGACTGTGCTACAGTATTTAAGTAATTATCTGTAGGTAATAGAATAGATAAATTAATCCAGAATTGCTAAGAGAGCTCTGCTAATGGTATGGTCAATCCAACTAAAAGACCAAGGTTCCTTAATTTCTGTTCACTAGACAAGAGGTTACAGAGAACCTCTTCATTGCTACAGATACAGTAAGTAACACTCTGTTTGTATCTCTGCACCTTTCTTCTCTAAATGCCTCCAATAAATTACAAGTGGAGATGTAGCTTTCTAATTCAGCTGTGAGTAGACAGTTTATAAGTTCAGTCAGGAAGCATGAGTTTCATAGACTTTTTTATATATTTTTCCTATATCAAAGCACCATTCCTCTCCCAAAACTGTGATATTTTTATCAGTAGTTATAACCATAGCCGATAGTTGCAGTTATTGTGGGCATTCTTCTATTTCTTTTTATTAAACCAAGATGACGGCCATGCTGGGTTGGCCATCTGTTTAGCACAGTAGTTATTTGTTTTAGCTTGTTTTTTTAATTATATTTTCATTGTGTTTTACTTTTATTTGTTGCTGGGATTATTTTTTTCATCCCCCCTCTCCCCAAATATAACATTAGTGCAACGTATAAGTGGACAGCAAGTGAAAGCCACTGTTGTGTGTTTTACCTGGACTGAGGGCTGTCAGATTGCAGACCATTCATTTCAAAACTGTCGGCAAACTTCTACCTGTTTGTGCTACTATCCTGCGCTAGTAGTTTCAGGTGCATCTTTCTGGTGCTTTTGGTGCTGTGGTACTTTGCAGATTGCTGGAGCTTGTGAGTGGATTACTTGGAGAGTTCTTGGAGCTGGACCACTGTGGAGGCAACTATCTGGGAGACATCACCCGGTGATCTGTTTGGACTGTGTTGGGCTTGTGAGCAAGCCGTGGGCCAAAGGATCAGATCAGAGTAAAGCATGGCTAGAGGGGACTGTAGTGTTGTGGGTGGCAGAAGAATCACTCAGAAGGACTGAAATTGCTGCTGTTATATACCACTAGATGCTATGTTATAGATGTTGATGCAAATAATTGTCTATTTTAGATAACTGTTGTTTCAAACAGAACTGCACTATATGTCATTCTAAAAGGGGTGCCTTCTTGTCAAAGGTTAATTCCTTGGCTGTGCACCATTGAACTGTGGGACATTGGAGGACTATCCGCTCTTACTTCCTGTCCTGCACATGTTTTATTTTTGAAAACCACAGGCTATTTCTGGAAACAGTTAGCCACTTGCTGGACATAAATCTGTCAAATACATATTAAAAGCCTTCTTAAAGGCTGTTTTAAGACTTTTGAGCTACAAGTATCACATCGTGAAACCGGAAGTAGCGCTGCGAGACACTTCCAGTTTCGGAATCCTCAAAAGCGCTCGCACTAGGGAGCACGCACTAGACTGAAATTGCTGCTGTTATATACCACTAGATGCTATGTTATAGATGTTGATGCAAATAATTGTCTATTTTAGATAACTGTTGTTTCAAACAGAACTGCACTGTATGTCATTCTAAAAGGGGTGCCTTCTTGTCTAAGGTTAATTCCTTGGCTGTGCACCATTGAACTGTGGGACATTGGAGGACTATCCACTCTTACTTCCTGTCCTGTACATGTTTTATTTTTGAAAACCACAGGCTATTTCTGTAAATAGTTGGCCACTTGCTGGACATAAATCTGTCAAATACATATTAAAAGCCTTCTTAAAGGCTGTTTTAAGACTTTTGAGCTACAAGTATCACATCACGAAACCATAAGTAGCGCTGCAACGCACTTCCGGTTTCGGAATCCTCAAAAGCGCTCGCACTAGCGAGCGGGTGAGCGTGTGCGGGCTGCACGTGGAGACACATGCAGAGACACGCGCGTCGGCATGTGTCTTCCGTGTCTCCCGGGGAAAACGGGAATAGGGCCTGTTAATCTCCTTTTAGAGTGAAACAGGTAACTGTACTCTAATATAACATTGAAGTAAGAACATTTTTTTGACCCTGAGTAACAATCTAGAGGGAAATACAAGATTATTCAGCATAATGAAGAAAGCAAATAAAATGTGCACAATCTGTTCTATGTTTTCCATAGGAAAGCAAACACCAAGTTATATCTGTGACAAATGTCTATTGGTAGAAAAATTGCAAGAGGAAATCAAACGCTTACTGCTCAAAGATAACTTACAGCCTGAAATAAAAGCACTCGAGGATTACATAGACCAAATGTCCTTGTTAGTGGAAAATAATGCATCTACCAGTCAAATGTTTGACAATCCATCATGTTTCAATAAATAATTACATAAAGGTATTTCTACCAATTTAGTGGAATCCTTAATTACCTCTTCTACCCCCTTAAACAATAAACCAGATGAATGCTGGTCTCAAATCCCTTACAAAAAACATACAAAAAAAATTAAAATTTGTGTACAAAAAATCAGAACCTGCCTTTGCACAATTCATTTGAAACGTTAAACTTTGAAGTAACTGAAGGATAAAGTATAGAGAAGGCAAAATCCCCCCTAGATGCATCAACCTCCCCCTCAGAATGTTAAACAAAATCTTTCACTAGACTTAGAACACAAAACTAATACATCTGAAAAAAATATTGTAAACACAAAAGAAATACCCCCTATGGGTAATCCAGCAACGAACCAAAAACAGGTCATTGTATTGGGGATTCAATTATTAAATACCTGACAGACCAATATGCAACCCGGATAAACAGCAAAGAATGTGTTCCAGTTTTAGAGGAGCTAGAATAGCTGATATAACAAGAATGGCTAAACCAATATTAGCCAAAGTAGAAATAAATCCTCTGGTGATAATCCATGCAGGTGCCAATGACAACAAAGAAGCTAATCTTATGCAAATCACGCAAGATATTGTAGCATTAAACAATATTCTAAGTAAACATGGATGCTCAGTATGCATTTCAGAGGTGTTACCTATCCCAAGAGCCACTGAATACACCACCAACAAAATTAAAGCCTTGAACAACTGGCTACAAAAATGGTGCTATAAACAAGACATTAAATGTCTAACTCATTGGGGAGAATTCGAAAATAGACCATTTTTATACTGTTGGGATGGGTTACACCTCAGTAGAAGAGGGAGTACCATACTAGGGCAACAGATGAATGCTTATATAAATTTGTATTTAAACTAAAAAAGGGGGGAGTCTGGGAATTTATCCCACTCTCTAGTTAATAAAGCAAATTCATCACAGAACATTAAATTTAACATACTTAGCTTCAATGCTAGATCTATGACAATTCCTAAATACACTGAATTAGAAATACTAACACATACTTTAGACTTAGCCATAATAGCCATAACTGAGACTTGGGGAAACTCAGAAAAAATTTGGTCAACAGAGATACCTGGCTACAAGCACTTTTACAAAAACTGAAACAACACTAAAAAAGGAGGTGGGGTCAGCCTATATATAAGAGACGATTTAAAACCTTATCAAAAAGACTCCAACCCCTGCCTAGAAAGTGTATGGGCATACATTCAAGTTACAAGTTCACATAAAATATTGATAGGAACCTGCTATAGACCACCAACTTCTGATTTTGAAACTACTAGATTAATAACTGAAGAAATACAACAATTTTCTGACAGAAAAGATATATTAATATTAGGAGATTTTAATCTGCCAACTATTAATGGAACATGTTAACTGGATCAAATCAACACGATAACCAATTTTATCGGTAGTGACTGAACAAGGTTTAATTCAAAAGTGAGGAGCCAACCAGGAAAAGAACATACTGGACCTCGTCATTACCAATTTAGAAACTCCATTATCTGATATAACAATCCTACCACCAATTGGAAATAGTGATCATATGACAACACACTTTTCTATTCAACTACCCTCACAATCAAAAATAAATAATATTAAAGTAAAAGCAATACCATAAAGCAAATTTTCCCTTATTAAACAAGAATTGGGAACAACTAAATGGGAGCATATTCTATTCCCTCTAAACACAAATGAAGTATGGGAAATAGTTAAACAAAAGATACTAAAACTTGATAAAAAATATATTCCAGAGAGATTTAAGTACAACAACAAAGGAAAAATTCCGCAATGGTTCAATAAATACATAAAAACTTTAATATCTCATAAAAAGAAATTGTTCTCCAAGCTTAAAAAGACAACACTATCTAAAATTGACAAAATACTAATGTCTTACAGACAAACAGTTAAAAAACTAAAAAAACATATAAAAATATAAAACGTAATCTTGAATTCAAGATAGCACATACAAAGACTCCCATAAAACTTTATACTTTTACTTAAATAATAAAAAAGAATTGTAATAATCAAATTGGACCCTATTTGTAAACTATAAACCATTACCTCTGACATAGAAACAGCTATCAGATTTAATAACTACTTCTCCACTGTCTACACACAAAGTCAGATACTATAATTATTCCCTATTATTGACCAAAATACAGAAAAGATTTCAGAAGATGATATAAAAATGCAATTAACACTCTCAAAAACATACAAGCTCAGGACCAGATGGAATCAGCTCTAGATTCCTATTAGAAACAAAAGATGAAATCATCCAACCACTAAAAATATTATTCAACAAATCACTGAATGAGTCATCAGTGCCAAACGAGTGGCGCACTGCAATAGTTACACCAATCTTTAAAAAAGACTCTCAGTCAAAGACTGAAAATTATAGACCCATAAGTCTGACATCCATCCCATGTAAACTTATGGAAAAAATTATCAAGACCAAAATTGAGCACAAACTAGAAATACTAAAAATAACTGATATATACCAGCATGGGTTTAAACATGGTTTTTTGTGTGTAACTAATCTTATTTCTTTTTACGAGCATATCAGTTACCATTTAGATAATAATATACCTATGGACGTCATACTACTCGATTACAGTAAGGCGTTCGATAAAGTTTCTCACTCTTTATTGATCAAAAAACTCATCAAAATAGGATTATCACCAATATTAACTTCTTGGATAAATCAGAGGCTGAACAACAGAACACAGAGAGTTAGGGTTAATAATGTAATGTCTGGAGAAAGGGGTGTGAGTAGTGGGGTTCCCCAGGGTTCTGTGCTGGGGCCTGTTCTTTTTAATCTTTTGATAGAGGACATGTACATATCCAGTAACAATAAAATGGTAAATTTGCTGACGACACCAAAATTGGGGGGAAAGCTATTAGTCTAGCCAAGGACTCTGGCTTACAAGCAGAATTGTTGCTAATTGAATGATGGGCATCCACAAATGAAATGTATTTCAATGTCTCTAAAAGTGCAACCCTTCATTTGGGAAAAAATAATCCATCACAAACATATTATTTAAATAATTTGGCTATTAAAACCTCCTTGGTAGAAAAAGATCTAGGTGTCTTAATCAATAACAACTTGTCTTCTTCATCACACTGTACTAAGATAGCCAATCAAGCAAAAATCACCCTTAGAAGGATTAATAAAACATTTATAAACAAAACTGAACAATATTTACTCCCACTTTACAGATCTCATATTAGACCATATCTGGATTATTGTTCCCCCTTTTGGAACCCCTATCTAATCTCTGATATTAACAAAATTGAAAGCATTCAACATAGAGCAACAAAATTAATACCGTATCTTTCTAAGTTTGATTATATCACTAGATTAGAATCTACTGGTCTTCAATCGCTGTCTCAAAGAAGACTAAGAGGGGATTTGTTGTTATTATTTAAAATTACAAAACATTCAGAACAGATGCAAAATTGTGGATTAAAATTTTCTACAAGAAAAATAGTTGCAAGATTACACAATAGACAACTAGAGATTATGAAAGCAAAAACTAACAAAAGAATGAACTACTTTACTATAAGAGCACCTAAAATATGGAACAAACTGCCTCAGGAAATAGCTGACTCACCCAATATTTTGACTTTTAAAAATAAACTAGACAAATGGTTAATAAATCAGGGATTTGTTCAATGATCCACAATGTGGAGGACAAACCATGATGGGCATATCGCCTTTGTTTGTCCCACACTACCAAAGTACCAAAGAGAACGAAGATTGTGCGGTGTGGAAAGCCTAATGAATTTTGCTCTCTAAGACTTGCTGGTCTGTTTTGGTCCTTTTGCCATGATGTTGGATTGGGATTTGTGGACTTTTCTAGACTGGGACTAATTACACGAAATTGTGGGTGGCCAGCTACAGGAGTCGGCTTCTGCCCGGGATGCCTGGGAATGGTCTGACCAGGGAGCTGGACGGTGGGCTCGAGGATTCTTCAAGGCCCCTCATTGGCCAGCTAGTGGGCTGGCAAAAAATGGGGTGTTGAGGTGGTAGGGCTAACATTTCTTGTGGCAGGTCATCACAGAAGGGTGTTTAGGTGCCTGGTACATCTTTAATTCCTGGACTCTCATTGAGCCTTGTACTTTCGAAGAAGTTCCAGTCTATTTTCAGAGGTGTCTTGGAACTTCAAAATGTTTTGATACTTGTTTAATCTGTAATCATAAGATTGGAAATAGTCGATGTCCTGTTTGTCTTTCAGCCCCCAAAGATTCAATAGCAGTGAGAGTGTTTTAAATTGTTTATGCTATCTGATATAAATCTGCTCTGCCTATGTGAGATATAGGCTGGGGGTTATGTTACTATATCATTATGGATTGCAAACTGAAGATATATGCTTGAGTTTCGTTGTATGTCAGTATATGGTTAGATTTAATTTTTTATTACTCTGCTTGCTATATTATTATTTGACAGGCAGTGAGAGTGTCTGTATCCTTTGCTGATTCCTCAGGGCCTGAGAGGGCTTGGGGACTGGAAACACTTACATTTTTTAAGTACTATTTTCTAACAGATAGTGAGAATGCCTGTATGTCATTAAGCCCCGAGGCAGTGAGAGGGCCTGGGGAGCCGAAGACTTTTATCTGAAGACGTTAGTTATTTTTACCTGGTTTGCTTTTTGCATCTGAATTTCATTTATAATATCAGTGTTTTTTCGATTATTCATCTGTGACTGCAAATCCATTTCTGCCTAAGATACTGAATTGTTTATATTTTAGAGTTTAGTATTTTCGTTTGGGAAGGGTTAATTGGGGGTACATCATTTTGTGGTGGGGTTTAGAATATTTGGGTTATTTGTTTAAATAAGTGCTGTGGATTTATATTTTGTTGGGTTTTATGTTATTTTGTTTGGTATTTAGTTTTATTAGTCAGGGGGTTAGCTTAGTGAGAGTTGCCTGGTAAATTGATTGTTAGAATGTGTCAATGGCCTGCCCCCATGGTCATGCGCTATTCACCCTCTGCTCTCCATGCCCTCCATCCCTTTATTCCTCCCCCATTGCAGTTTACAACTTGCCAGCACTGTAGGGTGCTGGGTATTGCACGTAAGGGGAGGAGAGAGGGTGGGGGTAGTGAACAGTGGAGGGTGGATGAGGGGGGCCACCACATCGGGGTCATGAGATCCAGGAGACACCATGGGGCAAAATGGAATCTAGAACTTGGTTCACCTTGTCTGGTTTCCATACCCAAGGGCACCACCAATATTGGTGTGCAGGTAGCTCAAACAGCCCTGGAGGTTCATCCAACTCGGGCTGTGTTATGCAATGCCAGGTCCATTAAAAACAAGACTACAACTACTGCAAATCTTTTAGAAATGGTGGATTTAGCTTGCATCACCGAGACCTGGCTGGATGAGAATTCTGGCCCCATTTTGGAGGATTTAATTCCAGCCGGGTACTCGGTGATTCACCGCCCAAGATTGGATCGGGGGGGGAGTTGCAGTCTGTTTTAAGACTGAACTGAACCTCACAAGTGAACCAGTTGGGGAGACTGAGTCATTTGAGTGTACCGTGGTAGCAGGTGTAGGTTGTAGGATTGCCCTCATCTACTGTCCAACCAGAGATCAGAAGTGGTTCCTTCAGGAAGTGGCAGACATCATTGTCAACATGGCATTTGAGTTGTCCAGACTGATGGTTCTGGGGGACTTCAATGCCTGGGTCGATAATGAAGTTTCTCAGTTTGGACAACACTTCCTCCTGTTGATGTTATCTCTGGGTCTTACACAGATAGTTACCACTGCTACCCATAAACATGGTCACTCCCTTGACTTAGTCTTTCTCCTGGGGATTGAGGCCTCTGATTTGGGGGTGGAACCAGTTGGATGGTCTGATCACTACACCATGGGGTTTAGTTTTAGCACCACGCTTTGTAGGCTTACCCCTGTGGAGATGGTCAGGTATCACCCTTTACGAGATGTTAACTCTGAAGACCTTGTGGTGGTACTTGATCTATCGACCCTTCCAGTGGCAAACAATGACCCAGAAGCCCTTGTGATAGCCTGTAATACGGCTATCATGGTGGCCCTGGATGTCATTGCTCATGTCTGTGTTCACCCTCTCTCCCCTTGCCCTCGAACCCCATGGTTTAATGAGACGTTGAGGGAGATGCAGTGACTAGGACGAAGGTTAGAGCATTGCTGGGGAAATCTTACCTTCATGCCGACCACCTTAGATTGATGGAGCATCATCAAGCCTATCAATCTGCAATCACCTGTAAGAAGGCAGAGTTCCTGTCTGGGGAGATTGTGGCTGCTCAGAATCGACCAGCTCAGCTCTTTTGCACTGTAGACAGACTGTGCAACCCAGCCTGCCTACAAGTTTAAAAGTCCTTTCTTCAAATAGTGCGATGAACTTGCTCGATTCTTTGCAGCTAAGGTAGTCAACATTAGGGCGGTGCTCCAATCAGCACACTCTAAGGGTGTTGCTTTGGATCAGTGCATGGCCACTGCTCCTCAGCTTTCCTGGAGTACCTTCTACCTACCGGAGTTCATGGATGTTATGCGGATTGTCCAGTGTGCACACGCTATGTGCTGTAGTTTGGATCCTGGACCAGCTTCCCTAATTTTGGGTTGTATTGATTCCATCGGTCTGGTCCTAGCATGGATAGTCTGGTGCTCCTTGGAAACAGGTGAGTTTCCTAGCTCCCTGAAGGAGGTGGTGGTAACACCCCTCTTGAAGAAAGCTTCTTTGGACCCCAACTACCATGCAAACTACAGACCAATCTCTAACCTCCCCTTTTTAGGGAAGGTGATTGAGAAGGTAGTGGCTGTACAGCTGGAGAACCATTTGACCATCCATGATATCTATGAACCCCTCCAGTCCAGATTTCAAAAGAGGCATAGTATTGAGACGGTGCTGGTTCGGGCACTCTATGATCTCCTGATGGCTAGGGATTGGAAGAACCACTCCATCTTGGTTCTTTTAGATCTCTCTTCAGCTTTTGACACTGTGGCCCATGGGGTTCTACTTCAGTGCCTGAGGTTCATCTGTGGACTATCCAGTGTAGTCCTCAGGTGGTTTACATCTTACCTCACTGGAAGAATGCAGAGAGTGGTTTTCGGGGTTTATTCCTCGGACCCAGTTTCTCTGTCTTGTGGGGTTTCTCAAGGTTTGGTGTTGTCCACCATGTTGTTTACAGTGTACATGCTGCCCCTCGGAGACATTGTAAGAAGGTATGGGCTGAGTTTGCACTGCTATACTGATGATACCCAGCTCTACCTTTCTTTTGCACCCGACCAGGTTGAAGCTCTCTCAGTCTTTAATAACTGCCTCAAAGAAATCCAGGAGTGGATGGACTTGAGTTGACTGAAGTTGAACTCAGAGAAGACAGAGGTGCAGGTTGTGGATCTGGCACATTGGATGGGGGGAAGGGTTTCACTCCCAATCTCTGAATAGGTGCATGACCTGGGGGTAGTTTTTGACGAGGGGCTGACTCTGCATTAGCAGGTATCTCCCATCCTCAAGTCCTCATTTTACCATCTGAGGAATATCTCCAGGATTAGGCACCTTGTTCCAACTGGCAATCTTCCTACGCTGGTCCATGTCTTTGTGTTCTTGTGCTTGGACTATTGCAATTCCCTCTACCTAGTGCTTCCTGGGGTGGAAATCCACCACCTGCAGCTGGTGCAGAACGCAGCAGCCTGGCCTTTGACTGGTACCTCCCGGTCCAGTCATTCTTTGCCGGTCCTGTACGGACTGCACTGGCTGCCAGATCAGTGATGGATCACCTTTAAAGTTGGTTATCTGACTTTTAAAGCCTAACATGGACTTGGCCCAGACTACCTGAAAGATCTCCTGGTCTCTTACTGCCCTGGGTGATCGCTCTGTTCAGCTGACGAGGGGTAGCTAGATATTCCAAGGGTGTGTCTGAAAACTTCTGGGGCCCGTACATTTATGCATGTGGCCCCTACCCTCTGGAATTCTCTACCCCATCAGTTCTGGGAGTGCTCGACCATGGAGGGGTTTAAAGAGGCCCTGAAAACATATTTATGGTTTAATCATTTGTTGATTGATCTTATTTGTTAATGGTATCAGCTGTTTTATATTTTTTAAGATTTGATATGTTTGATTTGTTTTTAAATTTTGTCAGGCACCTTGATTTTTAAAAGGTGCCATAGAAATAAAGCTTATTATTATTATTATTATTATGTGCTTGCCATACTTTATTCTATTAATAAAATTTGCAGAGATTCAGTAGAACGTTCTTCCATTACTCCCTGTACTTGTTCTGTAGCTTTATTATGATTTATTGCATATGTCTATTGCTCTCTTGGTCTTTAATAACTGCCTCAAAGAAATCCAGGCACAATAGCCCATACCTTCTTACAATGTCCAGAGGAGGGCAACTAAAATGGTGCAGGGTCTGCACCGGAAGACATATGAAGAGAGATGAAAGGAGCTTAATATGTATAGCCTCGAGGAAAGGAGGGAGAGGGGGCACATGATAGAAATGTTCAAGTACCTCAAGGGAATCAACAAAGTCCAAGAGGGTAGCATCTTTCAAAAAAAGAGGTGTGCAAGAACAAGAGGGCACAATTTGAAGATAGAGGGTGGGGCAGCTCAGAGGTAATTTAAGGAAGTATTTTTTCACAGAGAGGGTTGTGGATGCATGGAACGGCCTTCTGGAGGAGGTTGTGGAGTCAAAAACAGTGGTGGAATTCAAGCATGCATGGGACAGTCATAAGACCATTCTAGGGGGTTGGGGTAGGAAGAAGTAGGCTGCTGGTTAACTAGGATCTGCAGCTTATCCAGTAGATAAGGAAATGGGCAGACTGGGTGGGCCAAGCGGTCCTTATCTGCCATCAAATTCTATGTTTCTATGTTTCTGTGTCTCTTTTTTTCCTCACCTTATCTCCCCTTGGTAAATCTAACTTTTTTTGTTACACTATTTTTTGTGACGCTTTTTTATGTTACTACTGTTTCTCTTCCTGGATAGTCTTTTTCTTTTTTTTCCCTCTCCTTATTTATTATCCATAATTCCTTCCTTACATTCCTTATTTTCAAAGCAATTGAAGCATGATCTGTCAGAATTAGCCAGCTGCTTTTCTCCTTAAGTTATCTGTAGTAAGCTAAAGTTGATGCAAACATTTTTTGTTACCCTTAAATTCTTTTCTAAGTGTTTCAATTTCTTTTTTAAAAATTTGCACATATTCCATCATGAGGATGTTTACCATGTGTGGATGACTTAATGCTTCAATCTTCTTTTTAGACAGAATGGTTGGGTAATTATTATATATGGCATTGTCAATAGTAACATTCAAAGGTTCCTTCTTTATATTACTTGTTAATTTTACAGCGGGTTCTAACTCTATATTATTGACCACTTTTAAGGAGAGGCTGGCATTTGCAATAGACAGGGCACTAAACAGCTCGAGTTTAGTCCTATCTCAGCTGTCCCAGTGGCATGGAGGGCTGAGGTGCTGTGTGACTTACCTCCTCCCACACCGGTGACCTTGGGTTGGGAATGGACTTGGGTTGCTTGGTGGCTGGTGGGAAGAGGAAGGATCAAGTGTCCTAGGACAGCTCTCCTTACTTGGGGGGAGATGATGTGGCTTGCTGCTTGCCTGCCACCCAGTGGTAGCTGGAAGGCGGCTCATGCAGTCCCACTAAGAAAGGAAAGGGGACCCCACATTTAGGTCACCAGGGACATGTCCATGGAGGTACAGCACATACATTGTGTCCATTGCACATCCATGGAACCCAGGGAGAGAACACTGGAAAAAAACCCTGGTGGCGGGATGAAGCCCGACCTTCTGCAGGCCCCACACAGGTGACCAGGCACATCCACAGTCCTGTGGCAGGACAACAGTGAAGGTAAATCCCAGGTAATCCAGGTGATGGTTCTGGGAAGGTCATTCAGAAGGGGGGCTGTAAGGGCAGAACAGGAGGATAAAATGTATATAAAAAAATAAAACAAAGGCCTATCTCATCACGATGTGCCAGCATCCATATGATGATCCTGGGATTCAATCTGGGGACCTGTAGTCATTGGCATATTTAAAATATTGGTTACATTAAAACTCTCATCTGCATTTTTATTATTAGCTTTCTGATTCTCTTTTACAAAACTTTGACAAAATCTGACCATCATTTGTTGCCCGCCTATTACCTTACTATTTGATGAGTCTGGTTTACTCATTTTTTGAACCTATTGCTTTTTTCCCTTTCTGTGATTTTTTTTCTTTTGTAACTTAACAAATTGTGGCCCCATACCATTTGATAACTCCTCTAATTATTGTTTGAGTTTTCCTTTCTTGCTTTGTTATTTGTCACCCCACCCTTTTTCAAATTCCTTATACATTCTAAGATATAATTAAGTTCTTTATCATCCTCCACCATGGAGACCATGTGCACCACATTGTTTTCCTCATTTGTATGTTCTCTCGTGCTTGCACGCCACCCAACATATTGCAATATGAGCAGATTTGGAGGTGTGGTCACTATGGGCGAATGCAGGACATGCATCAGTAGGTGTGCCCCTCATTCCCAATAAGTCAGCTGCAGGCACTGACACCAGCAACATGTAAACTGGCCACCTGATCTAAGAAAAAGTCCACTGCAATGACAGCCAAGTTCGTCATGCAGTGGCGTGCCCTTCCTGGTGAAGCAATTCAATAAACATGGCGGCATTGACTGCCACCACACAGAGCACAGACTTCAAGGGTGCCCAATCCCCCTGTTGGCATGCCCCAATCCACTTCATTTGCCGATGGGGAAGCCTACTCCCCATTGGCATAATGCCCCCACCCTCCCATTTCATGTGTGTGCTGAGGGGTGCCCAATCCCCTTCAGCATCATGCACCCCAACAGTCTTTCTTTGCCAATGGGAGGGTTCAATCCCCATCTTTTTTAGTCCCCTATGCCCAGTTTAATTTGCAGATGGAGCACATTCCCCATTGGCATAATGCCCCTCTATTTGTTGTGTGCTGAGGGGGAGCCCAATCCCTCTCGGCTCTTGCCACCCTTCACCTTGGTATGTGCCGACAGGGGTGCCCATTCCCCCATTGGCTACAGCCCCCCAAAACAATCAGGTGGCATGCTGGGAGCCCGCCCCAGCATGCCAAATGCCCCTGTAAAAAAAAGTCCCTCAAAGTTTTTTTTATTTTTTAACCTGTAAATCAGAAAACAAACCCTCATGGTCTATCCTGCTCCCTCTCTCCCTCAACCCACACCTATCCTCTGTGTATCCCACCTCCCTACATCCCCCCTCACCCCATACTTACCTCTGGAGCCTGGTGCGATGATCTTCGGTGGACCGGGAACACGTCTGCACTCTTCAAAGTCAACCAAGAACCGAGGAAATGCTGGTAAGCTATATAATGGCATAAATAGGGTTTATTCAACTTTGGTGCATATTTCAGCCATTTTGGGGAATTTTGGCACCAAATTTTCAACATGGGGTTATTGGGACCCTCCTCCTGAATTCAGTCACTGTCATGGCATTATTCAATCCCAAAAGATGATTTTGCGGTCACTGCGTGGAATAACCTTTTGGGACCAATTAACAAAATGACAGTGCCACTGTTCATGTGGAGGGCTCTCAAAAAGTCTATGTTGCAAATCTGGTGACAAAAATCCAAAAAAATACTGTTTTATGAACATGCATTGCACAGTTTCCACGCACGCTTGTAACTTTGTGAATTTGTAATATTTTCACTCCAGATTTTCAACATTGCCATTTTCCCACACCTCCTTATGAACAGTGCAGCTGTCATTTTACATATCCTGGCCAAAATGTGTTTTCGCACTTCCAGTGCAGAATAGCACAATCGCTGTGCAAAATCAGTTTTTGGGACAGTTTGACAAAATGACTGACACTGTTTATGAGCAGATGTCCTAAAATGCCTGTATTAAAAATTTGGTGATGAAAGTCCATAAAATGACTGTGTTACAAGAAAGTGTTGCACAGTTTCCACGCAACCCTGTAACTTTGCAAATTTGCAATATTTTAATGCCAGATTTTCAACACTGGCATTTTTAACACCTCCTTATGAACAGTACAGCTGTCATTTTTCACATCCTGCCCAAAATGTGTTTTCACACCTGTGGCATACAATGGCGTGGTCGCTGTGGGAGATTAACTTTTGGGACAGGTTAAGAAAATCACAGTGCCACTGTTCATGAGGGGAGGTCCCAAAATGCCTATGTTGAAAATGTGGTTTAAAAAAAAAATTGGGTTATGGACATGCGTTGCGCAGTTTCTATGCATGCTCATGACTTCACCAGTTTTTCATACTTTCACTCCAGATTTTCAACGTTGCCATTTTTATACCTCCTTATGAACAATACAGTTTTCATTTTTCACATCCTGCCCAAAATGTGTTTACATACCTTTGACGCCAAATGGCACAGTCACTGTGCAAAATCACCTTTTGGCTAACAAACTAATGCTGCCGCTCTTCATGAGGTGGGGTCACAAAAAGCCCATGTTGATAATTTGGAGTAAAAATACCAACACATGCCTATGGCGTTAGGATTTCCAACTGTTATACTCCACCCTGTAAAGACTGACAGGCATCAGGTATGTGACTTGGGATCATCAGCTGTAATGCTCCCACCATTCCACCCCCACCCTCACCCTGCAGCCACTGACAGGCATTGAGGTGTGTCTTGGAGTGTTCAGCCACAACGTTCACCCCATTCTCCTATATTGCACCCACCTCAAACCCCAAAGCACACCACAACACTTGTCAGTATCAACAGGATAGGGTGAGGTAAAATGGCATGAGCATTATAGCTGACAACCCAAATGCACACCCCAACTCCTGTCAGTCTCTGCAGGGTGGGTGTGGGGTTGGCGTTAGTTCAATACTTCACTGCCACTCCTACTATGCATCTCTAACTCCTGCACTGCCAATGCCAGTGAGACATCATTCGGCATTGACAAATGCTTGTTTCTCCTTGTACTAATCGAAGTAGAGGACATTGGGGGATCTTCTATCAGAACTTGTACAGTTACCACCTATCTATATTTTGCCTGCAGTGAGGACATTTCTGAGACTAAGTTAACAAATTCTTGCTCTACCCCTTTCTGTGACCCTTTTTTAGTACTTTGAGTTTCCATTTTAAGGAAAAGGGAAAAAACTGAAACAAACAAAAAACAATGGCTAATAGTACAAAAATGTTTAAAACAAATAGAAATGTCCATTTTTATAATTGTGAAGGGTATATTATATCTTCAGTTCACCGTTAAGTACCACAGTATCTTCAAAGCATAAGAATTTATCAGAGTTCAAGGTTCAGATAGGTAACTATTAATCAGTATTTGCAATATAAACTTACAAGAGTTTGCTTAACTGGATGAAAAATAAGTGAAATGCAGTGAAATGCCTCACATAAAATCCTGGATACTGTTTCATCTGCTTTGGCAGTCTGCGCCATAAAAAGGCTGTGAATCTACTTCCAAAGAAAAAAGTCCACAGCGCTTGCATGTGGACCCCAGTCTGCTGGTGTTGCTGGATCAAGGGGCTTTCTGCTAGACAGTTCCTTCTATGGCACATAAGGAAACGAGGACCAGAGTCCAAGGACTGAGAATGTAAAATATATCAATATTTGTAGCACTCCTTCCATCTCAACTTCAGTGCTCGCCATTCATTGTCTTTTGACACAGATTTCAAATTTCAAGGGAATTACAGCAGCAGTTAAAATCTCCAATGCTTTGCAAATGATAACTGATAACTGTAACCCTATAAGTTCAAAAAAAAATACTTAATAAAATGCACCAAAGGCAGTTGGAATACAGAGGACTGTATACCAAGTAAATGTTAAAAACGCCCATCTCAGCATGAGATCTATACACATTCAGTTTTAAAAGACTATATATAGGGCATCTATAGCAAGAGTCAGCTAATGGCAAACAATTAATGGTTAACAATGAAAAAAAATTCTCATTTGAAAAGTAAGCATATAAACTAGTTCAAAGAAGCTTTCTCAGCATTGGTATTAGTATCTTCAGCAAACGCAAAAACATATGTTTTCTTCCTAAGATTATCTTTCAGATATTTAGATGTTTAAGGCTCTTACTTACAGTACATCCTGATATATGAGCTTTCTCATTTTCGTATGCAGGCACAGAATCAAATGCACTAGAGATAACTCATTGACGTGTTATTGCAAAAACAGTTCCAATTTTAAAGAGTGCTTTGGCATTCTCTAAATATAACACTTTCTCTGTTTTTCTAATATATTGCACTCAGTGTACTTGGCAACACCCTCTCCTGTTGCTAACTAATGTAGCACAAACTAACTCTGAGTCTACACCACATTTAAGGTACAGGAACATATGAAATGACCTTAAGAAGGCTGCACAATTTAAATTTGGATTACAGCCAATCAAATGGTCAAGAATAGGTATAATTGGCATACTCCTTAATATCCATATATTCATACATTGAAGTATTTAACAAAGAGAATTATCATGTAGCTTATATTTTGCTGCTATTGAGTTTTGCCTTTAAAGTTTGTATCTTTTGCCTGAATGTTGGCTCCAGTGTTTTGAGATGTACTAAATTTACAATTACATTTACTTATCCCAGCTGTACCAAGTTTTCAGTTCAAAATTCCCCAGCCTCTGAGTTTTCTTGTTTAAATTTTATGTCCCCTGATTCAAACCATTGGTCATCTATTCCTCAATCCCAAAGAGGTAGAGTCTCTGTAGCTCTTTTTCTGCTCTGCTCTGAGTTTCCTTTTGATACCATGCTATGTTCACTTCACTAGGAGCTGAACACAGCCACACTTCCACTTCCCTGTCTCAGCACTTCTGGGGCCACAGATCTTCCCTCTCTAGAAGAAATCCAAAAGGAAGCACTACGAACTAAAATGGACCAGAACAGGTAGTGCAGCATTTCACGAAAGTGGCTAACCTTAACAAACAGAATTCTCAAATTAGAAGTGCAAAACAGTGCCTCACTCACCGGCCGTGGTGGGCGAAGTGGGCTCAATCCACTCCGTGAAGTGATTTGTGGAGCAAAGGCGGATTTGAGGAGTGCTCCACAACGTGAAGTGGAGTACTTTGTGTTATAATGAGTAACGCGAAGTCCATTGAAAACAATGACTTCACGTTACTTTGCCTTCCCAGACCACTACTCCACCAAATTTTAAGGTGAAGTGCATTAAGCACAATGCACTTGGCCTCACTTCTCCTTGTTTTTACGCTTAGAAAGCTAATTTTGCAGTGATTCATGGGATTTCGGGTCACATGGGCTCTATATTGATCTGCACAGCCTCAGTTCGGGATAGTGTGTGCAGGAAGGAGTAGGAGACACTGTGCTCTGAGAGCTGTCTGTGATTGAAACCTTCTAAAAACTGTTAAAAAAGGATTTTTGCATTTTTTTAGGGGCTCAAACTTTAGTTCATCGATTGTAGGAAACCCTCCTGTACTCATATCAACGAGCATTTTTGTTTTTGTGAGGATTTTGACTGTTAATGTACAACATTGAGTGTATGTAGTGAAAGACTGTGAAAGTGTGCTTTGGGGGAGGGGCGTGTCTGGTGTTGATAGATTTAAGTTGTAGAAATAGTGATTTCTTTGATTTTGGTTATATTTTTGTTATATTGTCAGTAATTGTTGAAATTTTCTTGCTGATTGTGTGTTCCGTGGATCTGGTGCAGCAGTTCATTATTTCAGGTTGTTTACATTACAATATGTGGCATATTACTGAACTTTTCAATTTGCTACGCATTTCTTGTTTACCATTGTAGACAAGCTGTTCCTTGCGTGCGTGTGTGTGTGTGTGTGTGTGTGTCTGTGATGTTGTGTGACACCAAATAATACACCTTTTATTGTGCCACAGACCAGTATAATTGCAGGCGCAGCAGTGTGAACCTGCTATCCACTGCAGCTGCCTAATTTCGTACTGTCATTGTGGTATCTCTTCTTTGTTTTGCTGCTTGTACTGTCATAAAAATCTGCAGTCAGTGCTCCCCCTCCCCACCCCAACCGGCTAAAGGAATTTTTTACCAGATTGGATTGTTTTTGTGACCTCATCAGCACCACTGGTTACTGAAGTTGTTTTCATTGCATGACAGACTAGTTTCTTACCTGTTGCTGAAGCTACAGCAGTTTTTTTGGCTTCACACCCAGCATCCCCCAAATCAGAGAGTGAATGTATCAGAATCTAAATTATAATATTGTGGCTGATCCCCCAAAATGCCCGCAAAGAGACATACAAGCAAAGCTGGTTCTCACCATGGCAATGCTGGCAGTAAGATAGTCTGTGGGCATGGTGGTATGCAGATGCAGAAGTGCATTGCTGATATGAGGAAAGGTATTTCTCCTGCAATTTTTTTTACAGCTCAATCAGTAACTTCATTCATAGTTGGAGGAGATGATGTTTTCCCAGCCGGTGGTGTTAGTGTTACTGGTGTTAGTAGTGGTGGTAGTGTTAGTATTGGTGCGTCAAGTTCGAATTCCGACCAGTGTACCATATCCAAAATATTGAGTGTGAAGCAATGCAAGTGAGTGGCAGCACAGATGATGTCATACTTCCCAGTAACATCCCAGTAACTGAACCCGAGAATTCTGATAATCATGTCAACGATAGCATACAATGTGATATTCCACCCACTGTGGCAGTTAATGTCACGCATTTTCCATGCAGTGATTCACAGTGTGGTGAAAAAATAACAGGTGATGGTGGTGTAGATGCTGATGATAAATGTGATGATGCTGATGATGAAGATGTTGCTGTTGTTGCAACATGCAGTCCGCATGCTAGCATCCAAGCAGAAGATGTGGATGTGTGTGACAGTGATGAATATAAAGATAATGTAATTGACCCCCATTGGGAACTGGAGAAAAATAAATTCAAAGTGGCTGTGCCTGAGTCTGTTTGTAGGAACCCCCCCTTGCAAAAACTTGTGATTTACTGGTTTTTGTTGATGAAGATGACCCAGTAATAAATATGATGGGTAGTCGTGGTGGTCAGTTGCAGTTCAGGTGTGCAGTGCCCAAAACATCACGTGCCCCCTGCACTTTAGTGCTTAAAATAACAGACTTAAATAAGCCACATCATGGACATGCTAAAAGCAGAGCATCACAATCCCTTGTTTGGGATTTTTTTGTTCAAGATGCAAATGATGAGTCAGTTGCAATCTGCCAGGTTTGCCATGTGCGTGTGAGTCGAGGTGAAAAGAGGAGTCATCTGGGCACAGAAGGACAGCATATGCATCTTAAGAATAGGCACTTGCACTGTGGACCCAGCACAAGCTGGCTGCTAATACCACAGTGGGGCGTTCACCCTCGTCACCGGCAACCATAGTGAGCATGTTATCCCCTTCCATGACTGTTAAGTCCAGTAGTAAATTAAACATGTGCAGTACTGAGGTAATAAGAGCAGAAAATTACTACAGGCATGATGAGGTGGAGGACCATAATGACTTTGAAATGTTGTCCAGTGCTGGTGAGAGTAGCAGTTTTGGTGGTGGTGGTAGTGAGTGCAGTATGTCTAGTGCAAGTGGTACATCAACCCCGGTTGGCAAATCTGGAAAAATAACTGAATTTTGGCTTTGTCATCATCACCTGTGCAACCGTCTTCATCAAACATCCACACTCCACCCCCTGCCAATGTCATTCATCACAGAGCACAACCATTTGTGATCACACCCCATGTAAAATGTTTAAGTCAGCCCACGTTACAAAGTGTTTTTGCACATAAGCTGAAGTACCCCCCCAATCATACAGTGCCACTTGAACTTAATGCTGCTGTAGCGGAAATGGTGGCAATTGATCTTTTGCCCTTCTCCTTTGTGGAGAATTCTGGGTTCTGGCAGTTAGCTGCATGTGCCTGTCCAAAATGGAAAGTCCCATCCAGGACAAACTTTTCTACCCGCATATGGGGCACAAAAACCCTGGCACAATATATCAGTTGGGGGGTGAGGATATAGCATGCACCAAGCAGGAAAGTGATCTTGGGGTTATCATCTCTGATGACCTCAAGGTAGGGAAACAGTGTGACAAGGCAGCAGGTAAAGCAAATAGGATGCTGGGATGCATAGGCAGGGGCATCACCAGCAGGAAAAGGGAGGTCATGATTCTACTATACAAGACACTAGTGAGGCCCCACCTGGAGTACAGTGTACAGTTCTGGAGACCTTACCTACGTAAGGACATAGACAGGGTAGAGAAGTTTCAGAGGAGGGCAACAAAGATGCTACATGGATTGCATCACAAGTCCTATGAGGACAGGTTGAAGGAATTGAATATGTACTCCCTTGAGGAGAGGAGGGAGAGAGGGGACATGATAGAGACATACAAGTATCTTACAGGGAGGAACAGGGTGCATGAATACACTATTTTTAAGTGAAAAAGATGTTCCAGGGCTAGAGGGCATGGGATGAAGTTGGAGGGAGGACGATTCAGAGGAAATGTGAGGAAGAATTTCTTCACAGAACGGGTGGTGGACAAGTGGAACACCCTGCCAGAGGAAGTGATGGGGGCTGAAACAATCATGGGATTTAAGAATGCATGGGATAGACATAAAGGAATTCTGGAGGTCAGGGGTAAGGGGCAACAGAGTTCTAGGAAAACATAAACTGAAGTTACAAACTCAAATGGGTAGACTGGGTGGGCCATATGTCCTTATCTGCTGACACTGTCCATGCCATCCCCGAGTTGTTCCGCACTGTGTCTGACTCAGTAAGACATGCCCTTCAACATTCCTCCTCTCCATTCATCCATTTAAGTATGGCTATGTGGACAAGTGGCAAAACAGTGGGGAGTTCATATTTGTATATAACTGCACACTGAGTGCAGGTGCTGGGGGTTGTTTGTGATGTTAGTAGCGTAAATAATCAGTGCCGTAAGGTGGATTGTCATGGTAGCAATCTTCCAGGAATTCGACAGCATGTAATGATTGCTATGCACAATGTGACCTGTTCACACACTGGTGAGAACATGTTGGACATGGTACTGACTGAAATTGACAAGTGGCTGAACCTCCTGTCCCTGAGAGCTGGGTTCATAGCAAGTGACAATGGGTCAAAAGTGGTGAAAGGCATCATGAATGGTGTTTTTTTTCGTGTTCCATGCATGGCCCACTGTTTATATCTTGTGGTGCAGGAGTTTCTGCAGCACCCTGATGTAAAGGAAATGCTGACCGTTGCACAATGTATCTGCTTTCACTTTTCAAGATCTGGAAAGGCCCGTGACAAACTGCAGCAGTTTCAGATACAAAACAGCCTGCCTCAACACCACTTGAAGCTGGAAGTTGTCACCCACTGGAACTCCACTTTATGCATGGCAGAGAGGTTGTATGAACAATACAAAGCCATCTGAGAATATCTTGTAATGCACATTAGCCGTGACAGTTTCGGGGCCTCCATGTCTATGATGACTGAACTGTAGTGTCTCATGGACTCTGTAATAACAATTTTGTGGCCTTTTGAACATGCCACACAAGCACTGAGTGGCAAGTCTGCCTCCATTAGCCAATCAATTCCACTGCTGCATGTGCTGAGGCAGACATTGGTGAATGTACAGCATGGCCTTGATGTTGCTGGAGACGGTGGTAGAAGTATGTTGCTGCAACACATGCTGACAGAATTCGACCAGAAACATCACCTTGTGAGCATTCAGTGTAGTGAAAACTTTGCCATAGCAACAATGCTGGACCCACAATACAAATGTGGAATTGCATCAGTACTGGAGGGAGGGCCTGAACAGGTAAAAAATTATCACTGGTCAACTGGTGCACTTGGTTCATGGGGCACAGAGGTCACGTGCCAAGGTCAGCAAACCTCAGCAGCATAATCCAGCTGAAGGTGTACCTGTAGGACTATCAAGCATATCCTGCAAGGGGAAGGGGACTGCAGTTCAAGGTGGTCTGTCATCCAAAGAGGCTGGTGTCAACCCACTTTGGGAGGCTTTGTCCCAAGTGGGTGTTTGTGAAATAAATGATTCGGGAGAACAGGATGTTGCATCAACAACTGGACTTAGTGTGGCTCAGAGAATGGTTGAGTCATATTTGTCTGAAAACAGGCATCTGACAATAATTGAAGATCCTCTTTTATACTGGCGTGGAAAGGTCAGTGAATGGCCAGAGCTGACTGCAGTGGCACTGAAGTACCTCGCATGCCCACCTTCCAGTGTAAGTGTTGAGAGGGTATTCAGCTCAGCAGGTGCAATAGTCAGGGATCATTAGACAAACCTGTTTCCTGCAAATGTTAGTTTGCAAACATTCATTAAAATGAATGAGACACATACCAGCACAGACTGCAACCTCGGTATTCATACCCCGGCCTACTCATGGTGGTTTTGGTGATGTGAAAATGGACCATCCTAGTGGCACTGGCAGTGGCTGCCTGAAACTGCCCACCACTGATGTAGATGATGACACAATGGAGAAAGAATTTCCCAGTGGTCAGACTTCAGACATAGATGACTGTAAAGGAAGCTTTCTTTATGAGGATGATGATGTGGTTAACATTGTTAGGTTTTAACTGAAGTTGTTAAAAGACGGTGTGCCACCCTGGACCAGCACCACCACCGGGACTGATGTTAACCACTGCTACCACTGAGCATGAGTCTGTCTGACCCCCAGACCACCACCATTGGGACTGATGTCAGCCACTGCCATCACTGAGCATTAGTCTGTCTGACTCCTGGACCATGACCACTGGGACTGATGTTAGCCACTGCCACCACTGAGCATGAGTCTGTGTGACCCCCAGACCACCACTACCAAGACTGATGTTAGCCACTTCACCACTGTGCATGAGTCTGTCTGACCCCAAGACCACCTCCACTGGGACTGATGTTAACCACTGTCACCACTGATCATGAGTCTGTCCGGACCACCACATCCATCAGCCACAGACACAAAATTTCTTAATATTTAAACCATAAAGTAAGTACGTGTACTCATGTTTGTTATGCTGTTTCACTTCCTTTTGTTGTATGTTTTGTTTTCTGTAGCTTTTCAGAGTTTCAATGGTAAAACACATATGGTACACTTATTTTGTTTTTTTTTTTTTACAGGTCAACAAAATAAGTCTCCATCGCTAAAACTCAGTGGATATGGTACTGCAGCTATATCGTATAGAGAGGAACCTATGGAATATCCATGTGTAATCTATTCTGGTAAGTACGAAGATTTTATTTAATCTGTTTCATTGTTTTGGAAAGACTGCAGCAAATATTGCACACAGGTGGTCTTAGTTGACAAGATGTGGGTTTGAAATGTAACTTGACTTGAGATTGAGAACCAGGTAGGGACAAATAACAATTAAGTTGTAAGAAGTCATTCATTTCTTTTTTTAGGAAACTTTCAGATGCGTTGTTGTTCTGTCAAAGTGGCCTTATCCAAAAAAGTTCTTCAGCATCAGGTACCCCACTCCCCTGGGCTTGGGCACACATGCAACATGCAGAAGTCATTTCATTAGATGACCATGACCATCATTGACAACCGGACTCCAGAAGGATGCAGGTGAAATCAGTGAAGAAGTAACAAAATAAGAAACCATTACAGACAAACCTGCAAATATGCTCCCCTCACCCACCCCCAAAAAAATACTTACCGTTATGTGCTTGAGAGTTATCCATTTCCATTTTCGATGCAAAAAATTCTCATTGAGTATCGGAATGTGCACACCAACAGTTTCTGTGACCTGTGATACAGAACAATACCACGAGTACATGTCCATGTCAACTCCCTTTCTCACCAACAAAGTACACAAACATATATCTACTCACCAAGGCCGTTGTTAGTGTACAGACAAAGGGCACCCTTCCATCCAGTTGAGATGATCACATTGCATTTGCTCGAATCGCCTCGCAGAACACATTGGACCAGCAACAGGACACTCACGGTCATCATTTTATTCTGGGAGACTTTGTATGTGCTGAAACACTCCCATTTCACTGTGTTACCACTTGTCAATTTTCTGCACACAACGCATGACTGAGTGCACCATTAATTCTGGGGATGCATTCTGTGTGTTGTATGACTGTTGTGCGCTCATAATGTTCTACTGACATTATCAATTAAAGCAGCATTGCAAGAATGTCGTGACAATTTTAAACTGTACTTTTTTATGCTACTTTACATTGCCACAGCCACTAGTTACCTCCAAATCATGACTTGAATGATACGCTTCTTTTCACAATTTCTGTCTGCTTTACTTAGTTGGCTACTTTTTTTCATGTATAAAAAAAAATGAGCATGCCTTTCAATATTGTTCTGGCCAGGTTTGTATTTATTTGCAGATGCTTCTCAATAAATATTGTTTAGTGGTGTCATAAAACACTGCCTGCTGCATAACTGTTAATTTACAATAGAAGTGATATATAACAACTAACTGATGTGATGGAGAAAAGCAGAGGAAATCAATGACAAAGACCTGGTCAGCACCAATTTAAAAGGAATGCTCCTTTCATTATTTCGTACATGGAAAAAGGAAGTACAGCAGACTCAACTACTGGAAATTCTCGTATCATTCCAGTCAGGATGTAAGTAACTGAAATTGTAACATAGCATTAAAAAATATAGGTCAGAGTTCTCAACAGATTGTTGCCCTGCTGCTTTACAGAGATTCACCACGTTATATAGTTATGGTGATGCACATAACCTAACATGTGGGCGCCTTACTTAGAAGGGAATATTTCTTGCTCCACATAGTGCAATACGTTTCTGAGAAAACCACCCATAATTTCATTACAGTGTGTCACGTGACCGAGGAATTCCCATTCAGAAAAGCCACCCATATTCTGCTCCCCTTTCTCAGCAATGTTAGAACGTGATGCCAGGGGGAGCACAGATGCATGCTCCACTATAGTGAATGTCCAGCAGCTATCCCAATGTTTCATTATGTTATAAGGTTCACTTTGTGGTGAAATGTGGGAACGTTTCCACTAACAAGTCTCTTCTTACTGGAAACATGCCCACACGTTTCACCAAAAACTGACCATGATAACATAAAGAAACATTTGGAAAGCTGCAGGACAATTGGATATTCACTGTAATGGAGCATGCACCCGCACTCTCCCTGGCATCACATCGCTGATAAAGGGAGGCAGAATGTGGGTGGATTTTCTGAACGAGAATTCCTCCGTCACGTGACACACTTACACAAAAACAGTACAGCACAGTAGTGGGTTGGGGGGTCCAGAAAACAATCCCTTAATGTGGCCATCGGATGCTGTGGTGGTCTTGCAGCAGGTGCAGCATTGTGACATTGTGAGTATTTGCTGCTGCTGTTGTTGGATTGTGTCAACCTGCTGCTGCACAGCATCTACCCTCTGATTATTCTCCTCCAGGGCTGCCCCCACACCAGGGTGATGTTGGCCACTGTTGCAGGGACTGTGATGGGGTCCACTGCAGGTGGAAACCCAGGTAGTGGTGGTGGTGGAGAGGGTGGTGCTGGTGACTGTGGTGGTGGTGCAGCTGCTGTACTGGCCCTCTTCCTGCTATTGCAGTGGTAAGGTGCAACTTCAACCCCAGCAGCACCCTCATCCACTGCCACCGAAGGGCCAGTAGGTGAATGCCTGGCCCCTTCCGTGGCAGCCTGCCTTGTGGTGGTTCAACATGTGGGTCCCCAAATGTGTCCCCCGAGGGCTATGGTGCACCAGCACACCACACAGACAGTACACCATGACTGTGCTATCTCCCCCCACAGAGTTTAAAACTCCAACACTGGGGAGCTGGGGGGGACCAGATACAGTCCTTGCACTACCTATGTTTTCCTGGGGTACCTCCTGTGGCTGTGGAGGTGGTGCTGCTGGAGCCCCTACAGCTGCTACTGGTGGTGGTAGTGGCAGAGTAGGTGGATGCACAGCAGCCACTGGTGGCGCTGGTGCTGCTGCTGCTGCTGTTGCTTCCACGGGGGGAAGCAACACTAAAGAGTCAGGAGCAGTCCAGCATCACACAACCACCCCCTTGTGTCTGCACTCCCCTCCTCTGACCGCACCCACAGGCCAGTGACTCTCCTTCTCTAGGGTCTATCCTTCCCACACAAGTCCACAACCATGACTATGAAAAAGTCCAACCACAATCAATGCCTAGCCTTCACCCGGCGGCCGCACTCACTCTCATACTCCCAGACACACACACACACACAACACACTGACAACACACAGTCACACATACACAACACAAAACAAAACTTATAAAAAAAATTCACTACCAAAAAAAAATCACACACACGATACAAAAACTAGATAAAGATATAGCTTTTAAAAAAGCTGTGTTGTCTTCAGACACAAAGACAATAAAGCACTTTCTGAGTGACTCAAAATTGCTCTCCTCTCCACAAAGCTTTGTCCCTCTACGACTGCTATGGGGAAAGTGAAACTGCTTATCTGACTCACTTCCTTACTGCCTGGCTCAAACAAGTGACTTACAGTACTGTAAGCCATGTGATGTGTGGGGGGCTGCCTATTTACTTGTCACTTCGTCTTACTTGGCATTAAGGCATAATGACAACATGAAGTAATAATGAGAATGCGAAGCGAGCACTTTGTAGTGACCACTTTGCATTAGGCTCCACCAAAGTGAAGTAGCCACTTTGCGTTCACTTCATCAGTGGATTTAAATTTCACTGCATCTCTACTCACCGGTAATGTAATTAATTTTAGCAATGTGGAGAAAGAACACAGTCTACCAAAAGTATTTCTCAAACAGTTCAAAGGACTGCAATTTATTCCTTAAGTTGTATTCAGAACCTCCACAACACACAGTTAGACTTAAGACACAGTGAGTACAGGAACTCTGCAAGAAACAAACAACCCTAGTGCCTCGACTCTCGCAAGTCTTCAGAGGGGGTAAAGCATTCAGACGTCTGAATTTAAAGTCATTAACTCATTAATATGCATAAATCATTACATCCAATCATTTAAAGTACACCAGTGACATAGTAACATATTATATTAACCCCTTCACATATAACTATATAGCACTATCCTATTACCAATACATGTGCATTTCATTTCTTATTAATTTATCTTTTACTTTTTTTACTTTCTTAACTTTTTTTATATATATACAAAATTGCTTACAAAAGACTTCTCAAAAATTAACATGTCAAGAATTATACCTGATAATGGAGCAACAGCAAAAGGATCTTATTCTAATTCAAGCACATTTATTGCACATTTATATGTGATCCATACCAGATCATATATAAATGTGCAATAAATGTTCTTAAATTATCAGGTTTAATTCTTGAAATGTTAATTTTTGAGAGGTCTTTTTACATGAAAAGCAATTTTGTATACATATATATATATATATATATATTAAAGAAAGTAAAAAATGTAAAAGAGAAATTGATAAGAAATGAAATGCACTTGTATTTGTAATGGGATGGTGCTATATAGTTATATAAGAAGGGGTTAATATAATATGTTAATATGTCACTGGTGTACTTTAAATCATTGGATGTAATGATTTATGCATATTAATGAGTTAATGACTTTAAAAGAACTCAGACATTTGAATGCTTTACCCCCTCAGAAGATTTGTGAAAGTCGAGGCGCTAGAGGTGTTTGTTTCTTCCAGAATTCCTGTACTCACCATGTCTTAAGTCTAACCATGTGTTGTGGAGGTTCTGAATATAATTTAAGGAATAAATTGCAGTCCTCTGAACTGTTTGAGAAATACTTTTGGTGGACTGTGTTCTTTCTCCACATTGCTAAAACTAATTACATTACCGGTTAGTGAGGCACTGTTGCACACTTCTAATTTGAGGATTCTTGCCTCTCTAGGTAGGCCACATCTTTGGAGAAGCTAAAAGAAATTGAAGAGAAGTAGATACTTTTCAAGTTGGAGGTATTTTATCCTACAACTCAGCAGTACTGTACAAATGCATGAGCAAATGGTGTAACAATGATTTCATACCATGTGAAAAATAGAGTATATCTTATAAGTTCAAGTGGCTGTACCACTCCACAAATTTCTTTAACTTCTGCAGCCTCTAGGACGTCTTGGGCCTTTCTGGTCTCTCAGACCTTCAGGACAGTTATCGGGGGGGGGGAGGGGATCTGTAATTATCCTGCAATAAAATAAAAGATATCCAAGTATTTAACACTTGCTAAAAGCATAAAATAATCATGACATCCAACATCCAGGCTTTAAATTAGAGGTGTACTTGAGATATAATACAGACAAGCATAAAATCTTAATGGCTGTTTGTTCCTCCACTGCAACATGGCTCAGCTTTGTTCTGCCCCCAGTACCAACTTACATAATCAATCAACACTGGTATATTGCTTGGTACCCTTAAACTCACTCTCATATGTGTGTGCCCAAGGAATAACGATCATCCCTGCAGCCATGCTGCAGTCATGTCTAAAACTCCTTTCTAAAGACTGAAAATAGGGATGAAGTGTTGAAGACTAGTTGCCAATGTAAATGTCTACAGTATCAGGTATTGATAATTTTTTTTTACTCCCTACAGCTGGCATACTGTAGCTTATCATGAGCCACTTGTGCATACTTGCACTCTGCTGATGTAAGGAATCCTAATGCAAAGGCTATTGAATGCTCACTGCCATCTATCAGGCTATACAATAACAGCACCACTGCTGTAAGTGAATCATCACATTTACTTATTTGCAATTTTTTTTTACAAGTCTGATTGGTAAACAAGCTTCATAGTGAGTCAATGCCATTTCAGTGGTACTCATTGTCTTTGCCCCTTTAAATTCTATGTCACAAGAACATTCAGGGGGTGTTGCACTGTGGGCATGTTTCTTCAAAATGTTTTGAAATATTTGATACCTCCCAAAAATAAAAGCTGAGAAACATTTTTTGTTTTAGGTGTTCACACTGTTGTATCCTTCTTGTCAAGTGACTTGTGTAAGCCATATTTATCAATAGTGTTGCCACAGCATAATATTAATTTCCTGGAAAAAATACTTGTATTTATCCCTATTGACTCGCAACCTATTTTAATCCAGGCAAGAAAACACTTTCCATACATTGTATGTATTCCTTATCATTTGTTCCTGTGATGATTATGACATCTAAATACAACTGGGTGCCAAGTATTCCCTTGAGTACCTAGTCCAACACACTTTGCCAAATTGCTGAAGCTAATGTACTTCAAAACACTAACCCATTTGTAACTGAAAGCCTGTTGTGAGTGCTGATGGGAGGAATATTTTTAAGAATTTTCCTCGGCGGACTATCTGCAAATAAGCTTCAGCCAGATCAAGCTGAGAGAAACAATTTCCTTAAGACAGTGAGGCAAATATGGCCTCAATGTGGGGTAGCAGATATTGGTCCCTTAAATTGTTTTCTTTACTGGGTGTTTGTAAACCCTTCTGGCCATCCGTGCACTGGTCTGAGTGCTCCCATCAATAGGGAGCCAATCTTCACAATTCACTGCCCCTTCCCCGAGGTCTGCCCCCCTGGAGTTAGAATAATTAGTTTGTGGGGTGTGGGGGGCATGCCCCACATTAAAACTGAGATGCAAAGTGAAATCCCTAGTGCTCTAATGATGGGCACACTTGGATGGGCCCATTCCGATGGTGGAACCATTTGAAAATGATGCTGTAAATTAATTTAGTATTCTTTCAGCTAGATACATACAGTACTTGATTGGTCAGAGGTTTGGGAGGTCATAATAAAAGTCCTATTTGAGTTTCATATCATGAAGGTACTTCCGAAGACTAAAAAGAGCTTAGGTGAATCCTTGTCTAGAGATACCTTGTGGCATAACATTTTGTTGATATCAGGAACCAAGAGGTCACAGAAAAAAAAACTATCTAGGATGACTTTATATCTATTGTTGTCATCAGGTACTAAAATAGTCACAGGAAGTTTTATCTATGGTGCCTTAACATCTACTGTGCATGCCTTTAAAGTGCAATTAGGAATAGTTACAATTCCCAAGAGTGGTATTATAAGTTCCAATACTTGTCAATAACCAAGTGAGTGAATAAGAGTATGATACGGCCAATGGTAGGCTGCAGGACAGAAGTAGTTATGTTTAGAGAACATGCTCAGTGTGTTGATTCTGGAAGGATATTGTTAGCAGGAGACACTGTGGTACAATACTCTTTCATGGTACACTATGGGGGTGTGGTGACTGACCAGTCTGCTGAAGGTTGGTGGCACTCCAGTCTGAGTTAGCTGCAGTCTGGGATAAAATAGACCAGCTGCAGTGCACTGTATGCCATAGTAGGGGACCAGGGGGCTAACAACTGTTCTTCTTCTTCAACAGTCTCTTAGGGTCCACAGTAGAGTTTGGGAGGTAGTTGGCATGGAGGGTGATTGGGGCCCTGGAACTGCAACCTATGATGGTTTGTCCCTACTGAGTAAGGTGGTACATGCTACTCAGCTCCATGCATAGGGCACCCAGTTGCTCACAGGGCCACAGAGGAAGCTAAAGTCAGTGACATCTATATTGGTTAGTAACCATCACAGAACTAGAAAGAGGATACATGTCAAACAGAATGCAATAGTGAGAGGCACAGAATGTTTGGTATGTGCCACAGACCCAAAGGGAAGGTGGGTGATTGGAGTGTCACCAGGTTGGAGGGACTGATTGAAGTTAAGGGTCAAAAGCCAGAAGTAATTATCCATCTATGGGAAGAACACACTGGCAGGGAGTCAAACTGGTGCATGGAAAGCCAATTTCAGAGAGCTGGATACTAGATTTAGGGAATGGCATGTACTGTGACCTTCTTTGAGGTCCTTTTAGTGAACAGGCAGAGATAGGAAAGGAAGCTGAAAATTTAGAAATTTAACAATGAGTTGAAGGATTGGTTCACAGAAAAGGTATTTTACTTCCTGAGGAACTGAGGTTCTTTTAGAGGCATAAACACATTTTTTAAACTGGATGGCCCTCAATCCAAATAATGAGGGACAATGGCCTTTGGATAGAGTCATGAAGCATGTGTTTTCATGGTGCATAAAACTAGCAAAGGGGTCGATAAAACTAGCAAGGGGGAGGCTAAGGACAGAGGCATTGTTGGGTGGAACATAAGTGAGTGGGACCAAACGAACACTCACTGAATTAGAAGAGGTATTCAGGGATTAATGGATAATTCTGACAGAGTATTTGGCAGTAAGCTTTACCCTGAATCAAGAATCACAGCAGCCAGTGAGAGGGAATAGGATGTACAAAGACACAGGGAATGAGGAAGCAAGAATTTGTCAAAAGCTGAGGTAAGGGAGGGGAAAAAGGGCTCCTGTAGGGTGGTCTGCATAAATACTAGAAGCCTGGAGAACAAAAACGACAACTTCCAGTCTGTGACAGCAGTGGGTAGGCCATATTTAATGGCCATAGCAGTAATGTGGGCAACATCCAACCATGACTGCAACCTCATGGTCTTTAGTTATAGTCTGTTCATGAAAGATAGGGAGAAGGCGAGAGTTAGTTAGTTACTTAGTTAGTTAGTTAGTCAGTTAGTTAGTTAGTTAAAAACTTTATTTTTTGACAGGATCAGAAATTTAGGCCCAAGGACCTATTTACAGAGTTGTCCTGTTAAAAAAGACATTCATGCAATCCTTACAATACTTGTAATCAAATAGAGAAACATGTCAATCACAAAAAAATAACATATGACACATACAAGTCAAACACATATTAAGTAAAAGGAAACAGTACAGATGATTAGTTACCTAAGGATCTAAGTACCGGTACATATTTTAGTATAAGTTTTCTTAATAGCTGTTTTAAAAGAACCAAGCTTGGGCTGATTTCTCAGAAAGGGAGGAATTTCATTCCATATTCTAGTGGCGTTATTCTGAAATGTCATTTGGTCATATTTTGTACTTACATTGGGGATTGTAAGACTGCAATGTACTACATCCCTTAGATGGTATCATTGAACATTTGTCTCATAGTCAATAGATAGATTTCCCTTAATTAATCCATTCTTTACTTTATATACTAACACCATGTGTTGTTTCTTGAGAGGGGGTTGCACTGTACACAAGATAGGGCATCAGAGCAATGGAGGATAAGTAGATGGAGGAGGGTTATGAGTGGCAACCCTGAGTTAAGCAAATGGTGGAGGAGGAAAGAACCTTCATGTGGGGCTGCCAAAAAACCTTCAAACCAGTAAGAATAGTTGATCAGGGCTCTAATATGATGGATCAGAAAGGCAGAAGTAGGGAAAACTGTCTTGCTGGAAGATTTCAACATGCCAGATCTGGACTGAAGCATTCCTGTATCAAAAAGCAGTAGGAACCACATGCTTTTGGATGCCCACCCAAGATTGTTTACTAACATAGCATGCAGAAAAACAGACTACAGAGTGTGCCATACTGGACCTAGTGCTGTTGAATCTGAAAAACAGGGGGAGGCATTACAGTGGAATATCCCACAGGTTGAAGCATCCACAACTCAGTGTAGTCTAAACATTACTGTTGAAGCACAGCAGCAGAGATCCCAGTTCCTAGTTCTGGTCAAAAATAAGGGGGGAAATAATAATTAGCAAAAAACAAATAAATAAACAAATAATTAATGAAAATATTGCATGTGACAGCTAAAATATTAAGGTTAATGTTTCCAAACTTAATAATGCTAAATGGTATTGTCACCAAGAAATGTTTCAAACATTAGGTTGGGTAATTATGTACACATAAATAGAAGAATCATAAATTCAAGTGCCATTGGTAATTGGATGTACAATACCATGTGGGGCTTGTTTACAAGACTTTGCTAGAAGTAAAAGTCATCCAAATGAGGTCACTACATGAAATCCAGCAAGACTGCTAAACTCAAGTAGTCCATTGCATGTCCCTGCAGGAACTCATTAATGTAGTCACTGTTTCAGCTGAAATGAAATTAATCTCATAATATAAAAATGCTTATAATTACAATAGACCTCACCTCGAAACCACAATGCAAGGCAACATTGGAAACAGTATGCAAATAGTATAGAGTGGGTCTGTAGAATAATGACTCACTGTTTCTGCAATGTTATATCACAGTACAAAAAAACTCTGTGGACTTCTATTGAACAATTAAGAAGGTACTTCTGTTTTGTGAAATAATGTATTATAATTATTGTAGAAGACAGTCTTAAAAGAATATAAAAAGCAGCTTAAATATGTCCATGTTCATAACCTGTTGTATCTGTTTTTGGTTGGCTATATTTCACAAAATATTAAAAGCAAATTAAAAGTAAATTTCTATTGTAGTCAAAAATCAACACCCTATAATTACCCTGAAAAAATTGCAAGCTGTATAATTTTGGCCATTTTGACTAATGATGTTGTAATAAAATGCATAGCAATAGACTTCAAATGGAAAATATAATTATGTGCATTAGTTTGTCTAAGCATTTATAAGATCACAAATCCGTCACTTTTCACTGCTCATAAAAACACTCATACATCACTGTCATTGCTGGTTTGGTTATTGGGAATATGTTCATTTGTGAGTAAAGTTGAAAAGATGTTTCTCTGATTTTCTTGCTCAATGGATTAATCATACTGCATTGGCAAAAACAAATTACAAGGTACAGAGTATGGTACACTGCAAAAATTACCTCCTTAAAATAAGAAGAAAATGAATTTGTATATTTTTATCATTAAAATAAGCATACCTATCTTTCAATGGGGTAAGATAATTATCTTACTATGACTTAAAATTAAGATAATATTCCTTGATGTCTCGATCTTGCACACAAATTTTAGTTTTCTTAAAAAACAAGACTACAAATTATAAAATATGTTTGGAAACTAAAAAGCAAGAGTTCTTAGACACACATAAATATGCAGAAACATTAAGAAATTCTTAGTATGCTTAAAACAAGATTATAAATCTTAAAATATGGCAGGGAAGTGTAACAAGAGACATCTTAGGCATAATGAAATAAGTCCACAAAATCTTACATTAAGACTGTTTAGCCAAAATCAGGATATTTCTTGGCTTATTTTAAGTACAGGTATGAAAAATCTAGGAAATGCCTTAAAATAATAATAATAATAATATTAATAAAAAAGATTTTCCATGTAGGCAATCAAGGATATAAATAAGAATATTCCCAACTAATCAATTAATCCAGAAATATGTTAGCTGCTCTCAAAAAATGTAGAGTTATCTAAAAACAGTATTAACTAATAATGTGGGGGCACTTCCACTCCAATGTTCAGTACAGCCTAGCATGACACTGAAATGAGCTGGTGAAGCTGTAATAGAAGCATCTGTCAGGAGGATACTATGCAGTGGTTCAGTAAGCCTGGTTGTAGGTAGATTAAGAAAAAAGCTTAACATACAGAACTAGTTATATGTTGAAGGCTGCCCAGTTTTGATTGCCTATCACTGAGTCTGTGTTTCAAGCCTCATTTTCAAACTACCATCAAATAAGAACTCAGACAGCTTTGATATCAGTGTGCTAAGAAACCTTAAAAATGTAAGGGGCACACATGGGATAATTACAACAGATAATTCTACACCATTATTATCTGGCCTAAGTCATCCACAAACAAAATATTTAAACCATCACTTTAACAGATGTTGCCGCTACTTAAAAATTCACTATGACAAAATGGAGTAAATTGTACTTACCTGAAGAAAGCATGCTGTACATCCTATACCTCTTGGTACTACCTTGAGAGGAAAAAGAATATTTTTATGAAGACACAATGGACATGGAGTAACGAGTGAATATGTTTCACATTTGTTGAAATAAGCAATGAAAAACAGATTGTAAACACAGGCCAACTCAACAGATTAATTTGAAATTAATATTCATTGATACTGTATCTGAAAAAAGAAACAGCCAGTGATTTGATTGGTACCAAGCTAACCTTATTTCAATGTTTTGGAGCAAGCTCCTTAATTGGGGTTACAATGGCAGAATTTGCTAAAATACACAGAAAACACGTTTTATTTGAAATAAACAATCAAATATTCATCTGAGAGATACTGCAAGTATAGATGTCGAACAAGCACCTCTCTCAGCTACTGGCCTGAGTGCCTGCCTCTTGAGTCATTTACCAAACTCAGGTAGCTAGCACCTCAGTGCAGCGTGCTGCTTCTGTGCTGCA
Source organism: Neoceratodus forsteri (assembly GCA_016271365.2). Lineage (NCBI taxonomy): Eukaryota > Metazoa > Chordata > Ceratodontiformes > Ceratodontidae > Neoceratodus > Neoceratodus forsteri. Next base: position 969,747,031 of record CM028132.1, on the reverse strand, counting down.
AGGTAACCCTCATTATTCAAGCTTTTGAGACATTGTGACAAACTCTTCCTGGCTGCAGGGGTCAGAGGTACCTACCAGGACCTCTTTGTTAAGTCTATTGTGGTCAGGTTCTTGGCTTCCCCAGTTAGTCCGGGGTCTCATTTATTCTGAGCATGGGGTAGGTGTCTGACTCTGTACAGTTGTTAAACTTTTGGTAGTCAACACAAAACCATGTGGTGCCATCTTTTTTAGGGATCAGGACCACTGGCAAGGCCCAGAGACTACTGGACTCTTGGATCACTCCATGTTCCAGCATCAATCAAGCTCCTCTTTCATGGTCTGCTTAACCTGCTCTGGTACTCTATAGGGGGACTGTTTTAGTGGTACCTGGGTCCCAGCATCCACGTGGTGCTTGGCCAGTATGGTGTACCCCAGTTTTCCTGTGAACATTTCCCAAAAAGTCTCTCAACACATCCTGGCTCTCCTGCACCTGGAGTGACATCAGCTGATCTAAGAGGGTGAGGTTGTCCATGGAGGATCCAACTTGGGTTTCCCAGAAGGGGCCCACAAGGGGATCAGCCTCAGCTCCCTCTTCTGGGGTGCTGCACACAGCAAGGACCAGTTCCTCCCTATTGTTGTACGGTTTCATCATGTTAACATGGTACACTTTCCACTGGCCCCTCCTGCCAGGTAGCTCTATCATGTAATTAACAACACTCACCTTTTGAGTGATGGAAAATGACCCCTCCAAGACTGCCTGTATTTTATTATGTCAGACAGGGATGAGTACCATCACTTGCTGTCCCACCTGGTATTCTTGGGCTCAGGACCTGTGGTCATACTAGACTTTTTGCAGCTGTTGTGCTGTGGCTAAGTGCTCCTGAGCAAGCCCCATGAGCTCCTTAAACTTGATCCTGATGTTTAGGACATACTCCACAGCAAACTCCCCTTGGGAAGCACTGTCACCCTCACATGCATCCCTTACTAAATCTAGGTGCCCCTTACCCTATGGCCAAACAGGAGCTCGAAGGGTGATAACCCTGTAGACTTCTGAGGGACTTCCCTGTATGCAAAAAGTAGATGAGGCAAATATCTGTCCAAATTCCTCTTGAACTGGTCAGTGAATCTCCTCAGCATGGTCTTAAGAGATGAATAAAATTGCTCAACCAGACCATTAGTCGGGGGGTGGTATGGGGAGGTTCTGAGCTGCTTCACCCCACACTTCTCCCACAGACTACCCATTAACTTGGGCATGAAGTTGGTGCCCTCGTCTGACGGTATATCCTGGGGAAAGCCTAACCAGCTAAATACCCCCAACAGTGCATCAGCCACCTTTTCTGCTACAATGGATGATAAGGGCACTGCCTCCAGGTATTTCATGTCATAATTAACTACCAGCAAGATATACCACTTGCCAGTGTAACTTAGGGTGATAAGTGCCCCCACTATATCCACGGCTACACTTTTAAAGGGTTCATCCATGAAGGGCAGGGGTACCAAAGCAGCCTTGGTCTTGTCCCCCATTTTTCCCACCATCTGGCAATGTGGACAAGTCTGACAGCAGTTTGTCATAGCCATGATCATACCAGGCCAGAAGAAATTGTTAGCAAGCTGCTTTTTTGTGCTCCTTATACTCAAGTGACCTGAAAAAGGGATATCATGGGCCAGGGACAAGGGCTGCTGGCAGTAAATCCTAGGGACTACCAGCTGCTGGAGTACCTCTCTAATTAGCCCCTCTATTATGTACACTCCCTGTACAACAGCCCATTTTCCCAGTAGAATGCCTCTTTATTCCCCTGAGAGCCCTCGGCCCTATCAGCTGTCTCTCTCAGTTCCTGCAGGGTAGGATCAGTCCACTGTGTGGTGCAAAGCTCCTCTTGTCTGACCCTTCCTAGCTGCCCTTAAAAAGAAAGTCCTGAGGCCTCCTCTGTTTGTGACTGGGGCTCAGGGATGCTACTCCTAGATGGCCATACATCTGCATTAGATACCTCCTCAGCTGCTGAGGGAGGGGCTGGCACTGGCTGGGTCACCCCCTTCCCATCTTCAGAAGCTTGCCATTTTGTATGACTGTCAGTTGTAACACACACCAGAGATTCCCTGTGGTCAAAATAATTCCCCATGGTCACATGTAAAAGGAGATCAGGTATGACTCCCACCTCTTTTTCTCCATGGCCACCATCCCAGCTCAGGAAAACTCAAGCCATCAGTATTTTTACCACTGGACCTGTGATTTCCTGAATCATGGAGAATTTCCCTTGCAGAATCTGCTCAGCCTGAATTAGATCCTGCCTCACCAGGGAGATGCAAACACCTGTGTTCCTCAGTCCACCTGTGTGACTGTTCCATTAACTACAATAGGGTGCATATGCTTAGACAAGGCATGTGGTACTACAGTCTGCACATGACCCACCAGCAATTGGGTGCTATTTTGTTCACCCCTACTCCAGGCCTTTGCACCCTAACCATTTTCTGAGGACAGTTATACCTCAAATGCCCCACTTGATTACAAATATGACATTTCCTGGCTCCTGGCTCTTGGTTCCCTTTAGAACTGTAGGGTTCTGCTTTGGGCTCAGGTGCATGCAGGTTCACTTTAGACTGCCCCCCTGGGACTGCTTAGAACCATGTGCTGCCCCCTCCATTGCAATTACACTATGTATATGGTCCGCTGGCTATGTACAGGTTAGTGATTGATGCTACCTCCTTCGAGAAGCTACATGCCCTGTCATGCAGCCATACATGCAGGTCCTCATGTACAGTTTTCAGTAATTGTTCCTTCACCAACAAATCTTTTACTAATTCCACAGTGTCTGCTTTTGCCCCATCCACCCACGGTCAAGATAAGTGCACAACTGAACATTCTTTTCTACATAGCTGTCTTCTGGGCTTTTCCTTAACTCCCTAAATTTATTTCTGTAAGCCTTGGGAGTTAATTCAAAATGTTTTAATAACACCTTTTTAACTTTATCATAATCAACACAGTCCTCATCATTCATTCTGGAAAATGCCTGCAAACATGTCCCATAAGTAAGGGTGTGAGGTGGATCATCCATGAGCCTTGTCCAATTAAAACTGCCAACACCTCCAGTTCCTTCTCTGCCTCGTGCCTCCATCTTTTGTCTCTTCCTCCAGTCTTTTCACACCAAGTTCCAATTCTTGCTGATGCAGTTCCAGTTTTAGGATCTTAAGCTGAGCTGGAGAGTCTGGAATCTCAGCTCCTGGCTCACCCCCAATGACCCTCTGCTTTTGGTCATGCTTCTTCAGAGCTTGTATGAGGTTCTTTTTTGTCCAGCCATCCCACTGGGCCCCTTTTCTTGGCACCTCTCTTGAAGCTGTGCCAAAGACAGCCTGTCTTATTCCTGGGAGCTCATCTTCTGTACCAACACTACACTAGGTTGCACTGCAAGAAATAAAAACAAAATTGTAAAAGTGTACTCTTTTGAATATCCTGTTTCATGACTGCTAAGGTAGAATTTTCTACATGCAAGTTCTGCCTCTCAGTATGCTAGAAAGTCCACTGGGATCCCACAAGGCTGCTCACCAATTTGTGATGAGCTCTCCCTTCTGGCAATAACAGCCCTTTAGAGAGTTGTCAGTTTATCTTCTTTCTTCAGCTGCCACCAACCTAGTTTTCCAGGATTTCAGTTGTCTCTCCCTTGCACAGAGCTTGGAGGTCGAAGCAGGTCAGATCTGGTATAGTGCTTTTTGGCTGACAGATGCTAAACAGAGTTTTTCTTACCAGTGAAATACTGCAGTTACCTTATGAATTAAGCCACAGTCATGACTGTTATTTACTGCAAAAGTTAGGTCAAAGTACAGGATATATTTATATATGAGAGAAAATGCACTTTTACAAAAAAAACAAATGGTGGTGAATCGCAGTTGTCAGAAAGGAAAACACTACAGACTACTTCAGTCTAGCATAAAAAGTATGTGCCTTCTGCTAAGCTCAAAGAGAGAACTGATATCTAAACTATTCTTTGACTCCTCTTTGACGCTTATGGTGAATGACAGGCTAAGCTTATCATGGAGATTCCCAGGCAAAATGAACTTTTGTTGTAATTACTTCTGAATTTATAGCCTAAGGCTAAAATCCAGTGATTGGGTCACCCTTTTGAATCCACCAAACATTTTAAAGTCTGTACAAGTTTGTGTTTCTTTGTACTAATCAGTTTAAACTATCAGTGACCAAGCAGCTCCATGTTGCAGCTAAGTTTTTATTATGCTTGCTTGCACGCATGCACAAGAAACATTATGTGGCAGCTTAGGAGAGAAGCAGGTTGTGGAGGTGCGGCACTGTGGTGGCCAATGCCAGCACTGCAATTGTGGGCTTGGCAGTGTTCAACCAATGCAGGCCCACTGTCCTGATGACACTGGCTCTGCAGTAGTGTCACCAAATTGAAATGATTTGGCTGCCTACAATTAGGGGCCACCTCGTCATTGCAGTGTTAACCATTCTGCTAAAGTAACGCATCAACCAAGGACGCCAAGCCAAACGCACTGACCGAAAAAAGTGTAAATAATATCAATGAACACAGCTTACCGTGTCTTTCCGAATCATCTTACACTTTATTTTCATATTGCAGACAAAGCGAGGTGCGGCGACTGGTACGGACAAACAAATTAAAATTACAACCACATGTAAAACATGTGATATCACCGACCGAACAGCCAAACAGACCAGCCCGTGCGTGATGCGCCATATCTTGTAGTCTGCGCCCCACTAATAACTTCTGGCATAAAAGTCTGTTTACTTGCCTCCTGAGTAACAGGACAAAACTACCTTTGACCCCAAGCTATTCCTTCTAGGCATCCTTATCCCCAATATTTCTCCACTCACATGCACATTTTAGATGACTAAACATACTTTCTCTTCTGGTCAAACGCCTGTTTCTTATGAAATGGGAATCAACTCTGGTGCCTTCTCTTCGGATGTTCTTCAAAGCATCTCTCAGTATGCCTCCTGGACCGATTATCTCATGTTACTCATAACCGACTCATTGTATATGACAGCCGTTGGCAGGATTACTTCAAGTACATCAAACCTAGTTCTTCTAGACCCTAATTCTTAGGGCTATTTAGCCTCCCTTCTTATTTTGCTCTCAGATTAGGTTTTCTTAAAACTTTTGTGCACAGATTTCACCTCTTTTTTCCCTTCTTCCCTGTTTTCTCCCTCTCTCCTACCTTCTTCCTTGCTTTTTTCTCTCTTCTTTCTTTCCTTGCACACTTTTCTCGTATCTTCACCTCTCCATTACTGAACATTGTTCATATTACCACATTTATCACTTTTTGAAATTTACTGAATGCCTTGCCATAGCCTGCCCTAGCATGTATTTTGTACGTGGTTGCTATTTCTGATCCTATAATGCCCTATAGATTGTAACCTGCTCTCCACTTATATCCTATCTAGGTTTGTGTTTTATTATCAATACATGTATATAAGGCTTCTCCAATATGTGTATCCTAAAAACTGTGTTTTGTTAAGTGATATTTTATACCTTACATGAAGGATAGTCTTCTATTGTATTAGATGTGTGCTTTCTTATATACTCGAATTTCAATAAAAAGATCAAGTGACTTGGACCAGGTTTTCATCAGTGTTTGCAGATGTTTTTAAACAAATATTGCTCTGTGAGGTCAGAAAACACTGCCTGCTGCATAATTGTTAATTTTAGTCACAACAGAAGTGATATATAAACAACTGATGGACAAAAACAGCAGAAAATACTGATGAAGACCTGGTACACACCGTATTAAAAGGAGCGCTCCTTTTATTATTTCAGACATGAAAAAAAATTGTAAAGCAGTCTCAAATACTGGGAAGAATGGTATCATACAAGTCAGGATGTAAATAAAGTGGCAATGTAAAACAGCATAAAAAAGTATAGGTCAAAATTTTCACCAGAGTGTTGCACTGCTGTTTTAATGTCTATTTCAAAATAGAAATATTTCTGGGGCCTCAGTAATGTTTACTATGTGTCAGGACTCGTGAAGTGTTCATCAAAAAGCAGGACTGAAGAGTACAAGTATGCTGTGCTAAACTGCATGTGTGCCGTCAGTGTTCTTTCCTGTGTGTGCAGACATTCTCCGGCTTCATGCAAACATTTATATGGTGTGACTTTTTGTAGTATGTAAAGAATAAAGATAAGAAAGAATATATGACATATATTTTATTTGTGCCATCAGCAGCGGTGGAGTAAGTGATATGATATTTTTTCAGAGGTCTCGGGCCACTGTGCACCTCAGTGACTCACAGTGCACACATGACTTTGTGGAGATAATAGCACAAAAAAACAAATGCTCTCCTAAAAGTCATGTGCAGTATCTGACTAAGGTGCACTCTGGCCAGATACCTCTGAAAAAATATCATATCACTTAGTCCACTGCTGATCATGGTGACAAAAAATAAACATTATACATTTTTATCTCTATTCTTTATACCATAAACACTGCAACAACTCAGCATATATATGTTTGCAAGAAGCTGGACAATGTCTCAAGTCACATACACACACTGGAAAAAAACACTGAATGCACACATGCAATTTAACACATTATATTTTGCACTGCTCAGTCCCACTTTTCCACAACCACTCCACAACAGAAAGTAAACGTTACTAAGGCATTGGATTATATTAACAGGGCAATAAGATGTATGTATGTATGAATGTATGTATGTTTGAATGTGTATGTATATATTTAAACTGTGGCCATCCCTCTCTGTTATTAAACAAAGACAAAACAGTACAGTGGTGGGGAGGGTGTGCTACAAAAAAAAAAAAGCTAATGGGGCATCCCTGCTGGTCCAACAGCAGATGGAGCATTGACACAATCTGTAACTGGTTTTGATATATCTGCTCCAACTGCTACTGGACAGCATCCACCTCTATTATTTTCTTCCACCACTGCCCACAAAAGCGTAATGTCTGCCCGGAGTTGCAGGCATTGTGGGGTTCACTGGTGGTGGTACACCACATACTGTTGGTGGTGAGGGTGGTGCTGGTGGTGGTGGTGGAGCAGCTGCTGCTGTGGCCCTCCTCCTGCATTGATGATGCACAACAGTAGCACCCCCTGCCACTGCCACAGAAGGGCCAGTAGGTGGAGGCCTGGCCCATTCTGTGGCAGCCTGCCACTGCACCTTGTGGTGGTTCAACATATGGGTGTGCTGGCCCCCAGTCTCCAGATGTGTCCCCCAGGGGCCACGGTGCACCTCCACCCCACAAAGTCTGCATATGATAAGGGTGCTGACCCCCCGACATAGTTGAAAAACTGCCAAACTGGGGAGCTGTGGGGGGGGCCAGGCATGGGAGGAGCAGATGACGTGCCAGCAGCATGGTCATGATGGGGCTCAACCTGCTGGTCTGGAGGCAGTGCTGCTGGAGTCCTGCAGCTGCCACTGGTGGTGGTGGTGGTGCACTTAGTGGTCATGATGGTGCTGCTGCTTCCGGGATCCAAGACTTTTGAGCAGTCCAACACCATCCCGCCATGCCCTCCACTCATGCACACTCCTCCTCTCCTGCCAGCAATGCTGCCACACAGCTCCACTGCCCCTGGCAGTCCCACAAATTCCCTCTGAGTTCTGACTTGGACGGTCCGGATCCTGTCCCTGCTCCATTTCAAAAGAATCCCTTCCTCTGACTAGCAATGCCGCCACCAACAACTTCACACACACTACACAACACAGAACACACACTCACACAACACAGGCACACACACACAAAAAACAAAACTTATAAAACAAATCAGTCACCACAAGAAAAAATGAATTGCCAAAACAGTACAAAGAAAACTAAACAATTAGCTTTTAAAAGAGCTTTTGGGTTTGATCACTTCATGAACAACAATCCTCTCTACTCTCCTCCTACAAAATGCCTCTTCTCTGATACTCAGAACTGGAGAAAGTGAAAGTATCTGCTTGTATTACCCACTTCCTTCCTGCCTGGCTAAAGCATGTGACTTACAATACTATAAGCCATGTGATGTGTGGCGGGCTGCCTATATTGTTGTCACTTCACCTTACTTCGCGTTAAGGCAGAATGACAATGCAAAGTCATAATAATATGGCAAAGAGAGCATTTTACAATAGTCACTTCACGAACCATTATGACAACTCAGAGTGGCCACTTCATGTTCTCTTCACCAGCGGATTTTAATTTTGCTGCATCTCTAGCTACATCACTATGCTTTGTTGGTGAACAGCTGGTGGGCAGCACCATGGCTCACACAGCAGACAACATTGCACCTCATGTACATATGTGTATGATACTGTGATGGTGTATAACTGTTTGCGTACAGCTCTTTGTCATTGCAGGTCAGGGATTTCTGTGGCCAATCTCCCTTTCATGGGGTATCCTGCTCCTGGCCACTCTTGCCTCCCTGTGGGGCTAGTGGCAGTGGTTCGTAAGCCAGGGGACAGATTCAGCAGTAAGCCAGGACCACTATGCTATGATGCTAGCTGCACAGAGTGCAGCACCAGTCAGTCAGCAGCACCGATGCATTGTGGTAATGTGGCATAGCACACACACACTCAGTAGTGCACAACCCAGTGCTCAAGGGACCCCCTGGTGTGGGCTATACAGTCTTATTGTCCTATGCTGTGTCTGTCTGGGTGTGCCTGTCTGCTGAATGATGCTATGTCATGTTGAAGTACTGCCTGCTTGTCAGACATGGTACACATACCCTGTGCCTAAACTGCCATCCACTTCCACAGACTCTTGTTGACCGTGTCAGCCGCCTGTTCTTCTGTCACATTCTGGTGACTGGTGTCTTTCAACAGTCAGTGTATGTGTTCAACCAACATGGCTGCCTGCTCCATGGCACAACAGCACTGCCCACAGAACACCTTGTGGAGGTGATAGTAGCATGTGTGCTGATATGCCACTGTGGGCCAGGGCATGCTCTACACCCAGGTCTTGCTGCCATCTGCATCAGTCTCCACATGCGGTTGGCATTTGGTGACTTCTTCAGTACCATCCAGCTCTCCTGTACTCAGAGCAGTATGCCATCTTGGTATGCTGCTCTGGATTCGATTTACCACATGGACCACCAACATGTCAGACCCTGCTGCCCAGCGTGACATTCTAGAACTTTGTTTTATGTTCAGGGATACCAACCCAGCCTGTGGCCCCAATATTGCATAGCATAGCCTGTGTGGCAACTGTGTCCACCTGTGTGGGTGTGCAGGTGTCTCTACAGTCTCTTGGGCAGCCATGCCACCCATATCCCATTAATGCCATGGTGATGGTCATGCTGCGGGGGCATTTGGCATGTCTATGTGTGCTGCCTCATCCCATATGGGCTACAGTATCTGTTTAACTCACTTATGGCATCTTTCACCACACAGGTGTATGTCAGACAGCAGCCACAGCCTGGTGACCAGAGATCCTAGAAGGGCACGATGACCTGCTTCGCAGACTGGTCCAGCAGCAGCAGACCATCATTAATCAGATATAGGCCTTGAAGGGTAATGCCACATATATAGCTGACTCTGTGGGCAGTGTGGTCAGTCACCTAGAGTGGCCACCATCTCGACCTGCACTCTAAGCCACTACTCTTCTGGAGAGGGACAATGTAGCACCTGAGGAACCACTACAATCGCAGAGGCAGGAACTGGTGAGTGACAATTTTGAACATAAACCCCAGATTGTGAATCTTTCAAAAGTGGAACTGACATAACATGAATCAAACATTCTAAGCAAAGGGTTGAATATTGTTCCTACTACCCCTATAAATAAATTTCACACCATGGTAGATTTAAACATAGCCTGTAGGAACTTAAGCCTCAAATCTTTTTGGCAAGAATAAAAATAAGACTGGTAGTGATATGAATGGGGCAAGATGCAGCTGCATGAATAGAAGGAAATAACTTAAGCTGGTGTCTACCTTCAATCTGATGCCGAGCCCAGTGATTACGGTTTTTAAACAACTTGTTGAAAATTATTTGGAGGAACTTTTTTCAAATTTACCAACAGCTACATTTTGGAGTTTAACAAATGAAGAAAATCCGGCTATAAAAAGTTTACAGAATTGGAATGATGTGGTGATTAAAAAAAGCAGATAAGGATGAAGTATTAGTTATCCTAAATAAAGATGATTTTGTAAGAGAGGCTTATAAACACATGGAGAATGATGAATTCTATAGGAAACTTGATTATGATCCCACTACTGAGTTTAAAAGTGAAATAGATGAATATATTGAGGGAGCCTTAAAAAGATGAAATTAATTTAAAAGAAAGAGACTTTCTGATCACAGAACCACCTATTAGAGCTACTTTTTATCTGTTACTGAAAAATAAACAAATTATTAATTGAACCACCTGGGTGTCCCATAGTTAGCGGGATTGGCTCTCTAACTGAGAGTATCTCACAATTTATTGATTTTTATCTATGACCTTTTGTTGAGCATTCGGCATCATACTTAAAAGATACTAATGATGTCCTGAGAATGTTAGATGGATTGGAAAAAAGACCTAAGAGCTATTTAGTGACTATGGATGTGGAAGCACTTTACTCTATCAAACCACATGATGGAGCATTGGATGCCACTTCTTGGTTTTTAAATACAAGGAGGCAAGACATTATTCCCTCTACTGATTTTTTGCTGAAACTTCTAGACTGTGTTCTGAAATATAATGTTTTCATGTTTGATCAGAAATTTTTTTTACAAACAAAAGGTACTGCGATGGGTGCAACATGTGCGCCATCGATTGTAAATATATACATGGGTCTGTGGGAAAATAAATATGTACTTGATGGTTCTGTTAACCCCTTCTTTTCTAAGATCCTGTTTTGGAGACGATACAGTTATGATTTATTTTTTATTTGGAATAGTGACCTGAATGAGTCATTGCAATTTGTGACATACTGAGAAATTAAAATTTACTGTACAAGCTTCACAGGAAAACATTAGTTTTGGATCTAGATATACAGTTGAAAAAGGTGGTTATATAGATTGTGTTTATAGGAAGGCCACATATTGAAATTCCTTATCAACAACTAGCAATTGTCATCCCACACATAAAATAAAAAATGTACCCAAGGGCCAATTTCTGAGAATCAGGCAAAATTGTAATACTAAGGAAGATGAAGAAATGAACTAAAGAGCTCGGTGTGACCACACCTAGGAATGGCCGTGCTAGGTCAGTGATGAACATAAAGAAGAGTAAAAACCAGCACCACTGCCTCACACCAGGACTATGCCATATAAAACAATTTGCCACTGAAGTATTCAAGTATTCAGACTCATCAGGCATATGAATGAAGCATATCCATGAAGTTGAATGCAAATCCCAATCTTTTATTTGATTAAAAAATGCCTGTATAAAAGTCCAGAACATTACCAAGCTCCAACAACCAACTTCCTTGTAAAGTGCTGACACATTTCGGAACTATTCTTTGTGCAATTTCTAAGTTTTCTAAAAAGTCACTACTGGCAGGTTTGATTTTTATAGATTTCTATAGTGTATACAAATGTAAATGTAATTCTAGTATTTAACCACTAGAGTGCAGTATAAGTAATGAATATGATTAAGCATTATACATTTACACCTGCAGATACCATGGAGAATATAAATCCCATGAAAAAAATAAATTTTAGGTGATATTACATACATGTATCTCATATTGATTTGCCTTTGCACCTATAGATTATTTAACCCATTTCTTGATGTTTTTATTTAAGATCATGACAATTATACATGTTCTTCGGTGTTTTATATTGTATCACTTTAATTGTTGGGTATTTAAGGGTACTTCCTTGTAGGTCAATTACACCTTTGAAAAAGCACTATGTGCGAAACACGTCAGGTGACGTGATGCGTGCTTTGTCACGTTACAAGGAAGTTGGTTGTTGGAGCTTGGTAGCATTCTGGACTTTTATACAGGCATTTTTTAATGAAATAAAAGATTTGGATTTGCATTCAACTTCATGGATATGCTTCATCCTTATGCCTGGTGAGTCTGAACACTTGAATACTTCAGTGGCAAATTGTTTTGTATGGCATAGTCCTGGCGTGAGGCAGTGGTGCTGGTTTGTACTCTTTTTTAATACTAATGAAACATTTAGGAAAGACAGTCTGGATCTGAGCAACAGATTAGTGGAGAGAGGCTATTGTCATAGACATATAGAGGTAGGAAAGAATTTTGCATTGGAACAAGATAGAACTATGCTGCTCGTGGAGAAAGATAAAGTAACAAAAGAACATGTTTCTAATAGATTTAATTTTGCAACATCATACTCAATACATGCAGGTAGTGTAAAAATTCATTAAGAAACATTGGAACATTTTATTTAGTGATCCAGGCCTTAAGGAGATTACTGGTGAGCCTCCATGGATGGCATATAGAAAGGCACCAACCCTGAGTGACAAATTGACATATAGCCACTTTATTGACAAGAGAGAAAGAAATAAAACATGGCTAGATAAACCAATGATGGGCTGTGTTCCATGTAAAGGTGCACTATGTGCCCTTATATTAAACAGAGCAAGGATTTAATTTGTGAGAATACAGGTCACAGATATGATATACGCCAGTTAATCACTTGTGATAGTGAGGGAATTCTTTACCGGGCCACATGTGGATGGGGAGCATTTTATGTTGGCAAAAACAATAAGAAGTCTTAAATCTTGTGTAGGAGAACATATCCATGCAATAAAGAAAAAAGATGTGACTTATGCTACTGCAGCACATGTGGCAAACTGTAATAATAAGGAAGAACGCAATTTTACCTTTCAAGGAATATATCATGTAAATCCTAAGCCAAGGGTGGGATTTTAATGATCTTCTACTCACTAGAGAGGCCTTTTGGATTATTAATATGAATGCTAATAAGGACATGGGACTTGAACTATGGTTTTGAACTGAAACCATTTCTTAAAGGAAAAAACCAAGCAGAAAAAATGTTTAAATTTGCAGCTTTTATTCTGTCTAGCTCTTTAATAGTTATTTTTGAATATGAATATTACTATTTTGGGATTGAATGATAGTTAGAAACTGGTTATGATTTTTTCAACATTATATTTATTGCTGGTGCTTTTATATATCCCCTTCCTTTTTTCCTCTTTCTTTCTTCTTTTTCTTACCCCTTCCTTCTTTTCCTCCATCCCCTTCCCCCTCCCTTTTTCCTTTTTTCTTCCCTTTCCCAATTTCCTCTCCTTCCCTTCCCATTTCCTCATTCCTTTCCCTTCCCCATTCTTTTTTCCCTCCCCTTATCCCTTACCCCCTTCGTCCCTCCCTTTTGCCTTCTCTTTCTGTTTTCCCCCCTTTTTATCTTTATTTTGTTTTGGTATGGGTTCTTTTGTTGATTTATTTGTAGATTTGACATTGATGCTGGTGACTAGCACTTTAAAAACACACAGATAGAATTAATTATTACTGTGTTTGTTTCATCCAATCACTGTGTGTTTTTTCTATGATGTCATTTAAATTTCTGTATTTAAGTGCATCTTAATATGTAGTAATTTAGCCTTTGAAAAAGGATGTGCTTTTATCTGAAACATGTCAGGCTATGATGCTAGTATGCTTTGAATAAATATTGTTTTTATTTTAGACCTGTGCCCTTGTTTATTGTCAGAGGTTGCTGTGTGCAGGACTTTATTTATAGCAGTATTTTGTTAGTCTGTTGACCACCTTGTCCTTGTGCGCTCCTCCGATTTGTTTTGTAGTTGTCTGTTTTCCTTGATAGTTACTTTATTCTTTGCTGGTTTTGTATTTTATATTGTTGTATTTACACTGTTACATAGTAAATTTTTATTGTTTCTTGTACCTGTGTGTACTGCATCTTTTCTTGGCCAGTACTGCTTTGTGCATTTGTATTGCTGTGGTGCCTTAGTGCCTACATCCACCCCTTAGGGATGTGGGTCGCTGCCAGTCCTTCAGCACAGGATTTCAACTGGAGGTCTGGCAGGTATCTATGACTGCACTTCCTGTATGTAGGACTCCCCTGTCAGCACACATGATGACATGTTGGCTGTCACACTGGGCCCCACAGATGTCACCCTGAACTTAACTTGTTTGGGACAGCCTAGGTCCAGACTGTTTCTGAAAATTGTCACCAGAACACTACCTGTCCTTCAGACCAGTGTCCTCCTGTTATGTCTGCAGGATGGCATCTGTGTGTGATTTGTATGTTGCAACATCCTTGTGGGTGTCCCTGCCTTCCATCCCTGAGACCCCACCCTTTCTGACCTTAGGTATGTGCTCACCTATTCCAAGTCAAGATGACCTGTGTCTTACCCATCTGTGCTGGGCTGCTGCTGCAATCAGATCTGCACAGTTGCTCTATGCACCAGTATATTCAGTTCCACATGTATCATTGCACAATATATTCAATAACTTTTGGGCTCACGCTTAAGGCTGTGAATATAGGACACAATGGGCCCAGTGGTAGGGCAATCTGCTGTGTAGCACAACTTGTGCAGGGAAACATTTAAATATTGGGCCCACAGTTTTCACAGTTTTATTTAAGAACCAAATAGTCATAGTACTGCTAAAGCTGCTAATGTTTCAAAAGAAAAATTCCTCTTCCTCAGGGCAAACTGTTACTATAATAATGTAACGGAATATAAGATAGTCATGTAATAAAAATCATAATTCACTGCATACACTAACCCTGTATCTAATATCCTTTTCAAGACACTTTGTTAATGCACCAGTTATGGAAACTTAACACTGCAAAAGTAGGGAGATGTGGCATTATGGCTTCCAGTCCTAACTCCCAACCCCCACCCCACAAGAAGCAAAAGGAACAAACATTAGGGTTTTTGGTCTCCGGAGTCTTGGCAAATCTGTGGTGGGATCTTTCTTGGGATTGTCAACCCAAATGATCACCCAGTTCCCTGAGCAAACAGTGTCTCACATGATCTTTCTTCATGCATGGGCCTATGTGGGACCTGTATGAAGAAAGGAAGAACAGATTGTGTTGGCAGCATGTGGCAAGATATAATTATTCTACCTTTGTAGAGTGTATCACTATGAAGCACTGGTTTGAAGCTGTACCTTGTGCTTCACACAGGAGACTACTGGCTGTGGGGGAAGGGGTGAGCATTAGGGTTGATAACCCAAAGGAAGACCCCACCACTGATTCACCAAGACTCTAAATACCCAAAACCCTAATGTTTGTTCATTATGCTGCTTGAGGGGGTGGGGTGGAAGTCAGGGCTGGAAACCCTAATGCCAAATTTCCTTACTTTTGCAGTGTTAAGGTAGCCTATCTGATGCATTAGCAAAGTTTTTTGCAAAGAATGTCCTTTCTTTTTGAGATAGTTTAATTGTAACCTCATTCTTGCAGGTCCCAAGTCATGCATGAACAGATCCAGACATGCAGTGCCATGTGGGCTGTGTACCAAGGAAATACTCAATCCACCTACAGAAGTGCAGAGCCCTGCTGACCTTGCCCTTCTGTGCAGCATTGGATGTGAAAATTACCAAACTTATGAACATGCATAGAAAAGCATCAATGTACCTTCACAACTGTGTTACCGTCATAATTGTGTTTTTTTTATATTTTGAATCCAAATTTTCATCATTGCATTGATACGAACCAACCTCATAATCCCAGTTGGCAAAAAACTTTCAGATCTCAGCTGAAATGTCATTCCATGGCAACGGTATGAAAACACATGTTGGCCAGGAATTGAAAAATGACAGTTGTCGTGTTTATGAAGTGATGTGAGAAATGACTATGTTGAAAATGTGGGGCTGAAATATTTAAAATGACCATAGTTTGAGCAGTAGTCCTGAATTTAAGGTGGTACTGCAATCTTTAGCCAGCTGCTATGTCTCTTCAGAAAATGATGAGGGCCAATGTTACCAGCTGTCATTTCAAGAAAATAGTGTGGTGGCGGGTGTGGGGGGGGGGAGCAGCACTGAATGGACACAGCAGAGTGCTACAAGTAGCAGGATGATTATGCTTCAACTCCAAAACATTGTGCTTTGTTCGGAATCTATTGGAGCTCCCTTCTCTCCCTCTGTGACAACAAGATGTCATGCATAGCTCCACTATGCAGCTGTACAAATCAAATATAACATGTGCCCTATTCCTTTGATTCAGACAAAATTGTACCAATACTGAGACTTGTCATCAACAGTCCTGTGAGCTTTTTGATCGATTTCAACAAAGGGGTTGCAGTAGAAAACTGTTAACTGACGCTTTCTAGAGAGCACAAAGTCAAAACAGGGAAACAATACTTGTGCCAAATGTAAAACCAAAGAAAGCTGAGAAAATTATTTTTGTGGCAGAATATCTGACAAAGTAACAAACGTTGTTGTGTGACAAATGGAAAATTTTGGAGACAGATGAAATCTTGTCAGACAATGTTGGTACAAAGCCATTGATTTCCCATAAAAGACCTCCTAATTTATCTGACACTCTATGCAGTAGCCAGTTGTCTCGCCAAAAAAAAAAAAAAATCCTTTGATTTAGTTAAATGTTTGCCACCACCAGAAGGATTTTATTTTTGTGGTGATTGTTCAGTTTACAAATACTGTGGCTGTTTCATGTAAACATTTTCTGGTGCCAGGCTCCATGAAGCAATCTGAAATTAGACACCTGCTATATTTCAAAAGTACTTCTTATATCTATATTATGTGTTGTAGTTGTAATCTGATTTATATTGGTATGACCAAGAGAATGGTCAAAACTCCAACACAGGAACACCTTTGTGGAGTTTATGGCAGGAGACATGATAGTTCAGTAGCAAACCATATAAGAGACACATAGTGGTAACACAAGTTCTTCATGGTTTATGGCAATCGATCATGTTCCACCCAACCAAAGAGGTGGTGATCATCAAAAGAAATTGGCAAAGTGCGAATGTAGATGGAGTAGGATGGTGGATACTATTTCACCTAATGGGGTCAATGAGCAAATCGATCTGTGTTTTTATAAATAATTCATTTTTCCATTGTCAGCTATTCATAGCATTTTGTTATATATACTCTCCTTTCTATATTTTAATTGAACAGTGAAATTTTCAACCTGAAAAACAACTGGTTTAGTTTATCTGAATGTAGCGTTATAGGAGGGACTCAATTATTTTCTATAATTTACAGAATACAATGGCAAGAGGGACTCTTTAACTTTAGTGGGAAAACAAGTTTGGGGATGAAATCTGCTTTACCATCTCTTCTGAGAATTTATCGCTGTTTCTGGTAGTGTATCACATTTGATGATTCTATGCTGAATTTTTCCTTTCTTTGAGCGGACCTAAAATCTGTGATCTCCCACTGTGGAGCAGCCGAGTCGTGGTCTTTACCTGGTCTGTGTTGGCACCATTTTGTAGGGTTTGGGATACCAAGTCAATGAGAGGCTATCGCGGGTGGCATTTTCTGGTGCCATTTTGTGTGGCCTTCACTCACCAGTCACCTTGGCAAGCTTGCCCCTTGGGGCTTCGAATTTTGAAGTGTTGCTATTTTCTTCCTTGTCCCTCTTTGTGGTGCAGTAGCTGAAATCGATGGCTTTTCTGTGGTAGATTCTGGCACCATTCTGCATGGCCTTTCATCTCATGGTTGATGAACAGTGTTCTGGGGGGTGTTTTTGGTGCCATTTCTTTATATACTTGGACAATCAGAAAACTTAGTAAACTCACCCCATGGGGCTACAAATATTTTTACTGAGTGCTGATTTGATAACTTGGCCCTGGCCAGGTCATTGATTTAAGTATGGTTCCCGTATCTTTATTATCCCTAGCCTTTGTTACTCTGCCCCCTGCCCTGGCCCCCCTTTTGACTAACTTCTTCAAAATTGTAGCAAAAGAAAAACACATCTCATCTATCTGTTAGACAAGTGTTTTCTTTACTGCAGGTTATAATAATCCAAACTAAAAAAAGGAAACACATTTTTTTATTTTGTTTAACATAACAAATCTGAATTTTTGTAGAGGGTCTGTGAAGGGGAGGAAAACAGAGTTCTTACTAACACGTGGGTGGGTCATGGAGAATGCAGGAGGTGGGTAGGGGTAGGGGCAATTGTGCTGTATGATCATATATATACACACAAGAACAACAAAAAATATATATAAATATATACATAAAATAACATAACAAATCTATTTGTTGTCTCAGATGTACCACAAGCTTGCTTGATACTGTACCAATCTGTAGCCATTGTTCTTCCACCCACTATGTTGTTCTCTGCAAACTGTTTTGTTATCTCTATACCCTGTATACTCCCGGGTCATGCCTGAAAATAGGCATTGCTATGCCTAGTGCACTTACCCAATTACCAAAAGCAAATAAATAAATACAAAAATAAATAAATACTAGAGCCATGACAGTGCAGCTCTGAAAACTAACATGAGAGGGTATACTAATAAAACTTTGTTTTCCTCTTCTCTAAGATCAGGTTTTGCTGTTGTCTGGCATTGCTCTGTCCCAGTTTTTCTGTTAATCAGCATGGCATCTCAGCAGGTTCGACAGGTTCAGGAAGATCAGGCACCCAGTGCATCTCCTGCACCTCGGACAACAGGACAGGACTAGGTCTTTCATGATGCCATTCAGTGACTGAAGGACCATAGGGTCCTGAATGGATGCTGGCAGTGTCCAGGCTGGAACCCAGTCTGCAGGTATTCCCTGGTGAGGGCCTGCAGGCCAGTCTTGGGGTTCCATTGGACAGTACAGAACCAGGGGGCTCTGGATGGCTGAGCAAGGAGGGTATCCCTCCAGACAGTGGCAGCATTCAGCTTGCCTCCTCTAGTCAGTGGCACAAGAGAGTGGGGGTAGAAAGAAGGGGTAAAGCAGGCCAAATAAGTGGAGGTCTCATACAATGGTGGATGGAAAAGTAGTAGTAGTAGTAAAATATTTTTATTCATATAATACATATGAATAGGGATTAACTCAATTTAGTAAAACTCATTTTCAACGAGATCCACAGTACAGTAAATTTTCCAAAACACAATTATACAATAAGTATATACATTATAAACAATTGAAATAAAGTGTTAAAACAAGAAATGTATGTCAACGGTAACCCTTGACTACAACTGTGGCTTACAAAATTAATCACAAAGCAAGCAATACAGTTCAGCGATATTTTAATGCCCTGCCAAAATCAAACCCTAAGCAACTTTACACACTATCCTTTAACCTGTCCTACCTAACATATTCTAATCGGACTGCACACAACATTGTCTTGAGTTACTCAACTCTTTTCTTATCAATACTTTTACCCTGGTCCAGGTTTTATTCACATCACCCATTCTCAAATGTGCTGGAATCTTGTTCCACAGTTGTATTCCCCTGTAATATATTGACTGGTGGTGGATTTCCAGATTACATTTGGGTAATACTAAATCTGGAGCTTTAACTGTTCTAAGTGTCTCTAGTTTAGTTCTATAACTCAGGTTAGCCATTACATACCTTGGGAATCCATCCAACTGGCCCCTATTTATAAAGGCCAATAAGTGTTCCTGGCTTCTTTTGCTTAAGTATTGCCACCCCAGCTGGTTATATAAATTACACTTGTGGATTTGCCGGGGAGCCTGTAGTATATATCTGTCAAGACCACCATGACAGGCTTCTAGTTTCTTAAGATCTCCTTTTCTTTCACCAGAATAAAAAATGTCTCCAAAGTCAAACATGGGGCTAATCATGAAATTTACTACCCTTCTTTTAACTTCCAAGTTCAATAGTGGTCTGGCCCCATATAATGCTCCCATTTTTTTACCCACATTTTTGATCAAATTATCAATATGTGTATGCCAGCCTCAGGATTCATCCACCCACAGGCCCAAATATTTGTAAGACTGCAGCTGCTGAATCAGGGCCCCCCCAAGAGTAACCAGCATCAGGGCCAAGTTATCCTGCCTATTAGTCATCAATCGAAACATCACGGACTGTGTTTTTTTAGTATTCAATATTAATTTACTGTCTTAAAAGAAGACTTGCAACTCATTGTTCAAAAAGACAAAGGAAAAAGGTAGCAGACGGTATCAGACCAGATGGAGGATGGACGTACATCAACAGCAGACAGGTTCCAGAGATATGTGGATCAGAGAGGTATGAGGATGGATAGCCAAGTGGAATGGATATCCAAAGGTTAGTATGATGGGGGACCATGGTAAGGATGCACCTATGGGTGAAGATGATTCAGAATATGTTGATGGGGATAGGTCATCAGGTGTCTGTGAAGCACACTCAGTGCCAGTGAGAACTGATGCAAGGAGTCTGACCCTGCAACCAACATATGGCACCTGGCAAGGTGTCCTGGATGGGCAGCTAGAGAAGCAGCTCAGGCTAGGGGTGGGGAGAACCAAAGAGTGAGCCACTCTGACAGTGACAGAGTCACTGAAGTGGGACTTGGCTGTGCTGATCCCTACCACCTTACAGGATTTGGGTACGCACCAAGTGGGCCCCATGGTGGCACCACAGCTGTACTTGGTGAGCATGGTCAGGAGGAGCATGGGGCAGTAACTTGGGGTCACCAGGCAGCTCCAGTGGTTCTGACCCACCAACCCCACACCCCATGACATGTGTGAAGGTGTGGCCTTGCATGCTACACAAATAGCCCACTCTCTGAATGGGCATATGCCTGTGCCAGAGGGATAATGTGTACCTCCACCGGGTGAAAACACCTTTCCCCTTATGCCTAGGAATATGGTGTTCAGTGAGGGTGTACCACCTCCACAACAAGCACAGTCAGTGGCTCAGCAGGTTGCACACTAACCTCTGAGGCCAGAAGATCAGAAGGCTGTGGGTTCTATTGTCACTCCAGACACCTGGGGTAAATTCTAATACTGACACTGTAGTGCAGCATGAGGGGGATGCTGCACTCCTGAGGTGCCACTTTTGGATGAGATGTTAAATTGAGGTCCCATCTACCTGTTCTGGTGGTAGTTCAGGTGGATTTTAAAGAAACCATGGCATTTCTTGAAAAGAGTAGGGAAAATTTAATTTGAGACAAAAGAAAACACTACGCCATATTCATAATATGTAGCCACATACATAAAAAAAAAAGAAACGTAATTTACAAGTTTGCATTCACTTAAATTAATAACAAAGAAAAGTTAAATATATGCATAACATCTGCCGAATTAACATTCAATATTTATAAATAAACTAACATTCTTAGTTTTATTTCTTATCCTCTTTTTTACTGCCCCCCTTTTTTTTAAATAGTGGAATTCTTAAACATGTTCATAAACCTTGCCCCTCAGGTAATGAAGCCTATATTTCTCCATAATGACACAACTTTATCCACTGTGTACTTTTTTCCACCATTTGTTTTCACCTGTGTTAGTGCTGTTTCTATCTGGGTTATTAAACCCCCTGGAGGAAGCTGTATCTGTTATAATACCAGCCGAAAACTGCTCTGCCATAAGTAATACTTTATGATTGCAAACATTGTTCTCATGGTGCTAGCATGAAAGACTCTCCAAATACCCAAAAAATCTCCCAGCACTACAGTCTGTTAGCTGAGCCTCTCTAAAAAAGGCCACTTCCATTTAAGTACTGCTTCCTTCCAAAATTTCTTTGTCTCAGGACAATCTAAGAGGAAATGCTACATTGCTTCCTCTACAGCAATGCAAGATAGTTGAAGGCAAATTCTTTCTTGTTTTGCCTTGTGTTTTATGTTCCTTTGTACCCCCAATTTCTCGTGACAGCATCACCAGTTTATATCCCACATAGACAGTGGTATCCTGCTGGCCATTAATATTTTTAGAACATAAAGTGTTTCTCATGGTGTGGATTCTGGAAATACCAGGGGACCTTGACATATATCATCTATCACTTTCTGGTATAAGTTCCTTTCTCTGTTTTCCACTGTCTCAATGTCTAAAAAAATCTATAACACACTCTGGGAGGGCCCACTGCTGCAATATTTTAGGATGTAAAAGTTCCAATGTTTCCATATATATTTGTAGGGTGTTTCCTACCCATTTCTGCCCCTCTGATGTCCATTCTGATTTGAATATTTTTGCTTTAACCTCCAGAAAAATAGTGTGAAAGAAAATTACCTGATTTATCATGTCTAACCCTCCTTTTTTTATTGGTCTATAGGCTACCTCCCTCTTTACCGGGTTTAATCTGCTTCCCCACAGCATCTGAAAGAAATTACACTAAAGCCTAACCTCGAGGTGTGCTGTGGGGCTATAAACTGCACTTAAATAAATAAAGATTGGTAATAGGAATTTTTTAACTATTAAGATGCTTTTCTTTTTCCCTATTTTCCAGCTTTTCCAGGCCTGCACTATAGCCTCACAGACCCCCAATTGTTTTTCCCAATTATACACTGCTGTGTTTTGTGCACAGAACCAGATACCCAAAATTGTTTGTGGTCCCTCACTATATCTAATCCCTTCTAGTCTTTGGTCTAGATCCTCCCCTTGCTTCATGGGAATGATCAAATTCTTTTCTATGTTAATGTTGGCCCTTGAAATTTGTGTAAATTTCCTGAAGGTTTGCAAGGCTTTTATACCTGACTCTTTAGTCTGTACCATTACCACTATGTCATCCGCATAGGCAGTAATTTTCTCCTCCTGGCCTTCTAGTGTAGGGGTTAAGCCTATAATTTGGGTATCCCACTTTATCTGTCCAATGATGGGGTCTAGGGCAAATGTATACATAAGGGGACTCAAGGGGCATCCCTGCCTTATGCCTTTTTTAAAGGGAATTTGTTCTCCTAAGAACCCATTAACCAATGGTAAACAGTGTGCCTCAGTATACAAGAGTTGTACCCATGAAATAACTTTTAAAAGAATCCTGTATTTTTTAAGACTTGCCATAAGTAGCAGAGTTCTACCTTGTTGAAGGCTTTTGCCTGCTCTAATGATATAAGGTATCCTTCTTTATTACGTTTTCTTTTTATTTCAAAAAGTTCCCTGATTAGAAAGAGATTATGCTGTATATTTCTGTTTGGAATGGAGCAAGTCTGAGCCTCATCATTCAGGCTTTTGGCTACCTGCTGTAATCTTTTACACAGTATTTTGGCTAAGATTTTATAGTCACAGTTTAGGAGGCTGATTGGCCTCCAATTTTCTAAAGAATGTCTCCTTTTTTAAACAGATAGCTAATCACTGCACTGCCAAAGTCTGGCAGTGAACCCCCATTCTGCCTTAGGATATAGTCAATAACCTGTTCTAATATAACACTGAGTTCTGAAGCATACTTTTTATAAAAGTCATTTGTCAGACCATCTATTCCTGGAGCTGTCCCTGTTTTGAGAGTGTCCAGTACTTCTTACCTTAATATTGGAGCCTGCAAACTCTCTATCTCTTCCTCCGATATAGTGGGTGTAGGGGTTGAAAAGACAGTTTCTAACAAGCTCTCTCCCTCTGTATACCTTCAGAAAATTCATGTTTTAGATGTTCCTGTACCAGTAACAATATTCCCACATCTTTGTTCTCAATATCCCATCTGCTTTATACAACCCTGACATGATAGTATTATCTAACCTCTGTTTACATGCCACAAAGAGGTCTGATGCTGGGATTTTTTCTGTTCCATACCTCATCTCTGCCTCTAGACATTTTACCCTGTCATACTGGTACTGCCTCATTTGTTTTTTTGTCTCTAATAATTGTGTTTTATACTTTGTTCTTTCCCTATCTGGGACTGACATGAGCTTATAGAGCTGGTTTCTGTAATCTAGGTATTTTAGACATTCTGAATTGGACTTCTTTTTTCCAAATTTCATAAACGATTGCTGTATATCTTATTTGGTATCTGTCCACCATTCCCATAGATCATCATACATGCATTGTACAGATAATCTTGCAGCTAGAAGAATTTCCACTTTACTTTTTGTTTCTTCCTGTAGGAGAGCCTCTGTGTTTAACGTCCATCTATTTCTTGATGAGGTGAATGTAGGTGGTGCCATGGCTGTATTAAATTTCCCTATCACCATTAAATGGTCTGAAAATTCTGTAGGGTTTAAAACTACATTTATTGGTGTACAATACTTAGATGTGAATAAATAGTCTATCCTAGTGGAATATATGTGTATGTGATAAGTAGCTCCAGAATCCTTTTTCAATTTTCAGTAAGTATCAGACAGAGAAGCTTCTTTGATGATGTGTTTAAGAGTGTGTGCATCACAATATATTTTTCTTGTGTCTGATCCACAGATGTCAATACTGCAATTAAAGTCACCCCCCATACAATATGCTTCCTTGTATAAAGATAAAGCCTAACTATATTAAATAGATCTATTCTAGCAGTTTTTGTCTGAGGTACATTAAGTATTTATAATTCTAAAATCAAAATCTCTGTATCTGCAATCTAATACTAGAGCTCTTCCTGGGCATATGTCTGTTACTCTAATTACAGAGAAATCTGTGTTTTTTTAAAGGATCCCTAGGCCATCTATTACCTCCTCCCCAAATGTCCAGTATGGAGGTCCACAGACCCAGTTTCTTTTCAGCTGATCTACCTCAAATAGCGATGTAATGCGGGTTTCTTGTAAAAAAAAGACTTTTGCCTGTATGTCTTGTAAAAAGAAAGAATCATTAACTTCCATTTGTAGTTTTTAATAGTACAGGCATTTAAGGTAGCTATGTTTAAGGTAGTCATTTAAATGCATTTGTTTACTGCTGAGTTAGAGGACCCTTGTACTTACTATAATTCTTGATCTTCCTCTTCCTGTGTTTCGCTATCTTTCCTTTGTTCCCTTTTTTCCTTTTTTACCTTGCTTGGGAGCTTTTTCTCCTCTTCTTCAACTTCAGAAGCTCTCCCTGACCTTAGGGAAGTATCAGATTTCAACTCAGATTCCCAACCCTCCCTTTAAAGGGGTGAAAGAGATTTTGTGTTTCAAGCACAAACCCAACCTGTTTTTGCTTTGCTTTCTCCCGAGTCACCCTCCTTGTTTGTGCTTCAGTGTGTGTGTGGGGGGGGGGCATTGTTTTCCACTGACTGTCCTGGACTCCTTTTACCTTCAGTTCAGGGTTCTGCCCTTTCTGGTTACCCACTCCAACTTGTGCTGGCTCAGCCTCTCTTCCTATTGTACTGTCTTGTTCTGTTCCTTCCTTGTTTGTCTGTTCCTTGTCCTGCTCTTTATGTCCCTCTTGTTCATCCTGCTCCTCTTGTTCCTCTTGCTCCTGTGTATTCCTGTCCTGTCCTGTGCTAGGCCCTGGCCTCCCTCTTCTCTCTTGGGCAATCTGCACTAAGTTTTCTTGGTCCCATCCTTGTGCCTATTCCTTTCAACCCAGGGCACTGATGATATCAGTGCCCTTTCTCCTGCACAGATTGCACTGAAATATATTTTTACAGAAAGCACTTGGGTGACCATAACCCCCACACAAGAAGCATTTTAGCATGTTGCATTTACTGCTGAGGTGGGTCCTTGCCTCACACTTGTAACATGCTCTTGGCTGCCCCCCATAAAAAACAAACTCCTCTATTCTTCCCCAAAAATAAGTTGTTTGGAAAGTGTGTGATTTCATAGTTTACTTGGAACAGTTTAACCTTAAACTTCCACACCCTGTCCAAAGGCCCTCATCATCTATAATTGCTTCGGGGGGCCCAAGACATCACACCTGTTTTGCAGCCGATGGTATATGTCACTAACATTTGCTCCCTCATTTCTGAACATGATGGTAATTATTCTAATCACTGGTTTTGTCAAGGGGATTGCAATAAATGGAAGCCATAGTGGGGTTTTCTTTTGGTTCTCATATTTCCACCAGAATCTCTCAAGGCCAGAGTTTGTTTTGAAACTGACATCAAATGTATCTTCACCAGATACATGGATTAGTGCATAGATATCAGCTGACAAAAATGCACAGAGCCCTTTAATAGCCATTTTGCCACATAATACCTGTCTGGGTGCTCAGACAGCCCACCTCTGTATCTAAGTCTTATTGCATTCCTCCTGGGAGCCTGCTCTAATTTATTTTTAAATAAATCTGACAAGTTAGACCCCTTCTCCCACTGACTTTGGCTCCCAGTAGCCCCTCCACTTCCACTTGTTTCTTCATCTCTTTTGTTCTCTCTGTCTTCATTATTACCTGGATGTTCTTTATTTACTCCTTCCCTTTCCCCTTCACACTGATTTTTCTGATTTGGGCCTCTTCCCTTTCAGGCACATCTGCAGTTTGCAAAAAAGCATTGCTCCCCCCAGAACCTTCATCAATGGAAACATTATTTTCAACATTTTCCTGCACAGTCCCCTTCATTCTACCAGGTTCAAAACTTTTTGCAGTCCTCCTCCCTTTCCAGAGCATTTTATGTTTTAAATAGCTTGCAAGCTCCTGTGTCCCTGGCACCTGATGTGTTCAACCAAAGTCATTTGACTCAAATCATCATTGTGTCTCTCATGTTACAGTCAGACAGTGCCTTGTTTTGAGGCTCCAAACTTGCACTTTCATCCCTCATAGGAGGCCTGTTTGATTTTGCCAGAGCACCATTCTGGCTGTTGTCCCATTCTTCATCTGGCACCCATCTGCCATCCGGTAGATGCATCCAGCCAGCATTCTCTAGTGATTCATCCACTGACCAGTCCTTTGCCATACCTGGACTCCCTTTTTTAGCCCAAATTGATTCCACATCATTTGCGACACCGTCACTGCTTTGTGACGCGGTACAGCACTTGCCGCATCTCCAGGAAGCCGAATTTCCCCAGTAGATCCCCTGTTGTTACTCTTTGACCAAAGATCCTTAGTACATGCTCAAGTTGCCGATGCATCTTTAACCTCCATTTCTTCTCCACTGTCCTCAGGATCACTCATGTAGGCAAAATTTCCTTCTGCTTCCTTGTTTCTCTCCATAGTAGCTTTCTGTGTCTCCACTTCAGTGGAAACCACAACCTCCTCCATGTCATACTTGCAATGAGTGGCTCCTCCATCTCTACGATAAGGGTTCCCCCTACTGGCTATTAGGGGAAGTTTTTATTCAAGACCAAAATCAACACATACAATTTCAAATACATATATAATCTTTTCTATTACAGTTTTAACCCTGCTTCCAAATACTTCTTAATTCATTTTATTCTTCATTCCCTTCAAATATGTAATCTCCCCTTTCTCTCTGTCCACAATACTTTTCTTTCAGTTTTTAATCTTACATCTTTATCTTCCATAATTCCCTATTGCCCCCCCAACTAAATAGCTTATCTTCTCAACAGCACTTCTATTATGTTTTTATCTCACACATTTAACATTCTTCCACAGCTGCTTCCCTTTATCTTCCCCATATTTAATACATTCATTTTGAAAACATCTATCCACTTCCACTTGTATTTTAAACAGTAAATCATTAATTGTTACATCTTGAGTTAGCAAAAATCTGTGACACCTTACTTGCCATATTGCCCATTTAATTATGGCCAACACCACATATGCTGTACTGCTTGCCAAGCTCCCCCATTCTTCTGTTAGCTATCCATAAACCAGAATTTCATACGTCATGTTTTGAAACATTCTCATACCCCATACTCTGGCTATAAGATCCCAAAATGAGTTTATAAAGTCACACTCAAACAACATATGACTAATTGTTTCCTCTAAGCCCTGGCACTTATTTCCTAGACAAACTGTTTCCTCAACCATTTTGTGTTTCAAATTCCCTTTGACATTTATTTTCCCATTACTAAATAGCCAAATCACCTCTTCTATTTTTTTTTTGGTATTCTGTTTTCCAGCATAGATTCTAATACCATATCAAGCTTCACATTCTCCCCAACCTTAAATACATGTTCTTCATAATATTTCCTTTCCATAATTATCTTATAGATATCTTTCCTTTTCTTTATCTATATTTTCTCTTTGGACAACTCTCATTGTGCTAAATATTTCCTACACACATTCATAAATCCTGGGAGCTTATCTTGTTCACCTACCTTTCCCTTTTTACCCCAATTACACATGAAAACTTCTACCCAATCTTCTGTTAGAAAATGCCATAGGCATTGTTCTGCCTTCAATGTTGGCCTTATATTTGCATATATAAATATTAACATAAAAAATAACACTGGATTTAGCATGTTCAAGCCCCCTTCCTTCACTGACCTATAAGTATGTGTTCCTTTGACAGGATTTAACCTGCTACCCCACAACATAGTAAAACATACATAAAACCATTGCATATCCAAAGTTATTACACACCTATGTATATCAGTATTACAAAAGTTTTAATCACATAAATTCTTTTCTCTTTTGTCATATTCCAACATTTCCATTTATGTACTTTCTTTTCTGCAATTTGTAATTTCCGCATTCAATTTTACCTCATATGACTTTCCCCACCAAACACGATTCCTAGAATTTCCACTTTCCCTTCTGTTAACTTAATGCTAATTTGCTGTTTACTCCCTCCTACCCTTAGAGGAAATATCCTACTCTTTTCTTTATTAATTCCAATGCCCGTATATGTTTTTTGTTTATCTAAAATCTGTACTACTTTTTCTCCTTCTATCTGATTCTGCACTAAAATTACACAATCATCTGCATAGGCACATGTTTTGGGAATACACAGCTTTCTCCACTTAATCGGGGCTATCTGCTGCTCTGCTTCTATTTGTCTTAATAAGGGGTCCAAACACATTACATAAAGTAGAGGGCTCAATGGACATCCCTGCCTTACCCCATTGTATACATACATAGGTGTAACTAGATGCCCATTCACCAATGGACGTATCTGCACTTCAAAACATAAAACCTTCCTTAATTTCAAAAATTCTTCTGGCATGTTATACTTTTTCATTACCTCTCACATATATTCATGCTTGATGGAATCAAAAGCTGTCTGCTGATAAAATATATATAAAAAACCTTCTATCTCCCCCTTCTCCCTTTCTCTATTATTTTTCTTAAGAAAATTAAGTTTTGCCTAATATTCCTTCCCCTCACTGCACATTTCTGAGTTCCCATTATTAATTCTGCTGCATATTCTGTCATTCTTCTATGGATGATTTTTGCTAAACTTTTATAATCAGCTGTTAGCAAACTAATTGGTCTCCAGTTCCCTATCTCACTATTTTCTCATTTTTTATGAATAAAGACTGTTATACCTTGTTTCATTGACTCTGATATTACACCAGTACTCATTATATTATTATACAGTAATGTTAGAATTGGGATTATTTCCCCTTTTCAAACTTTTTGTAGAAGGAATTAGGAATGCCATCCAAACCTAGGGCTGTATTATTTGTCAACGTATGTATTGCTTCTTAACTTCTCCTTCTGTAATAGGTTCTTTTATCTGTTGTCTGTCCAAATCTGAAATGTGTGGCAGTTTTATTGTTTCTAAAAAGGATGTGCTCCTTCCTGTTTCTTTAGGGGTTTGGAATTTCTGTTTTAAGTGATCTTGTATTATCACCATCATATTACCTATATTAGTAATTTTCTTCCCATCCTTATCAGGTAAGTTATACATTACCCTCTTATCTATTCTGTCACCATTATCATCCAAGGTATTCATCTGAGCTTTTGTGCCCTGAGTCCCACATTTCTGCTCATTACCAATGATCTAGTTCTGTCATACTGGTATCTCCACATTTGTTGTCTCAGCTCCTCTATTCTTTCTCCATGATCCTTTCCATCACTAAGCTGCTGTGTTAATTCTTGATATAATTTTGCTCTGTACCCTAAACATTTTTGATACTTAGTCTGTTCTCTTTTCTGAGCTGCTTTTATCATAACCTTTTTAATATCTTTTTTAGCGTCATCACACCATTCCATTAAATTGTCTTATAAATCACACACCATTCCCCTTGCTGCTAAAATATCTATGGCTCATTCTGAATTTCTTCTTCTTCTTCTAGCAGTTCCACATGCATTTTCCAATATCCTTTCCCACATATCATAGTAGCTCCTACATTTATCTGTATGCTCACTGCTGCATGATCTGAAGTTTCCTTCTGTGTTATGCATGCACTAGCAATTGCAGTATTTTGAAGGACAAACTAAAAATCTATCCTAGAAGATATTCTGATTTTAAAAAGTTATGTTCTACCTTCTTCCCTACAGTCTTATACACATCCTCTAATTTGGCTTTTTTAGGATATTTTTTAAGTTCTGTGAGTCACAAAATATTTTTTTTCCTTCCCCAATCTGCGCTACTAATTCCAAAATTAATATCCCCCCCATAGAACTAATTTAGCTATATGTAAAAAGGGTTCTACCTGCTTCATAAGAGAGATTCTTTGTGTTTTCATCTGAGGATTATAAATATTTATTATTCTTATTGCTTTCCCTTTAATAATTACATTTACCATTACTGATCTCCCTGGTGAAATATCCATAATTTTTAGAACTCGGACTTCATGTGTATTAAATCCTATTCCTAAACCAGAACAGCTCTCTACCCCTATTGACCAAACTGAGGACCCCCATCTCTAATCTTTTTTAGCAGCTTCTATGTCCCCAATTATATGTAAATGAGTATCTTGCAATAGTACCACATTTCTTTTTAGCCCACCTAAAATTTCAAAAGTCACTAACCTCCTACTTTTATTCCTAATGCTATTGACATTACAGGAAGTACAGTTTATTTGTGCCATAAAATATTATTTCTGCCCACTATCATCCTATCTTATCTTTATTCATTTTTTTGGAAGCTTGAGGATCTACTGAATCACAGTTGGAGGGGTCATCCTCCTCCTTCTCCCCTTCCCCCATTCTGATAAAGAATCACTCCATTCCCTCCCTCCTCCCTTGAAGAGCCTCAAACTTATTTTTTGATTTAACAATTTCTTTCCCCTGAAAGTCCATCTTTTCTTTCCCTGGTTGTCTTGGCCCTTTGGTCCTAGATTGTGTAACCATAGTAAATTCTTCCTTTTTTCCATCCACTATTTCTGCCCTTCCTTCCTCAGTTTGCACTTTGCTTTCATCTGCTCTCACTGTACTTGCTTCAGTTTGATCTACTCTAAATTCACTTGTTGCAGGTTCTTGGTTGGGGATCTCCTTTTCTATGTCTCTTTCTTCTTCATCTCTTTGTTTGCCTCCTCCACCAGCTTTTCTCGCCTTACTTTCTCTTTCTCTTTCTTTGCTAAGGCTAAATACACATCTTGCTCCCCTTGTTCCCCAGGGTCAGGACTGTTATGGGTTGCCTAGGGAGAATTATGGAAGGAGTGACCAGATTCCTCACATAAACTGCATCTTATGTCATTCTTACATGCTGCTCCATAATGACCAAGCTGACCACACAGGCCACACTTAGTTTTTCCACAGGCATTGCTAAGGTGCCTCCTATCCCCACACCTATAACACGCCCTAGGTTTACCTGCATAAAATACAACTCCTCTGTCCCTTCCTGAAAAAAAAACATTTGGGTAAATGAAATAAGTCTCCATTTTGTTGTCTCAAGACCACTTTAAACCTCCAGCATCCATTCCATAAGTTTTCTTCATCCAGAACTGGCTCGGGGCGCCTTTAGTTCGCATTTTTGTTTCAGCCAGAAGGAAATGTCTGCAACATTTACTCCCTCATTTCTAAACATAACAGTTACTACTTTAAATGCTGATTTTGTCAGAGGGATTGCTGCAAAGTTCTTCTACAAGATTATGTTTTTTAACTGGTGATACAACTTCCAAAACCTTTCTAGGCCAGTTGGATGCTTAAAACTGATGCCATACATAAGATCACCTGGAATGTGGATTAGTGCATAGATCTCATGGTCATAAAATCTCATACTTTTTTTAATCAGTTGCCATCCCATCCGGCATCCACCGCCATTCCTTTGAATTTCAAATGCAGAGCATTTCGTCTTTCAGCAGGCTCATTTAGTCTATTCATCCCTTCTGGAAAAAGCCTTTCCCTCACATTTCCTCCCACACATTATTGCCTGTTTGGTTCTCTTGCTCATTTGGCTCTTTATCTGTTTGTAATGTTTTATCTTTTAGCTCCATATAAGATTCCAGTTCTGTTTACACAATATTGTGGGTCCCGTCTTCTGCCATTATTTCTTGTTTTTCACTTTCCTTCTCTGTGTTTCCCACTCCTGAAACATTCTTCCCTTCTTCTTGCACCTCATCTACCCCATCCTTTATTTCTTCTTCATTTTGCTGATGTATTTCAACTGTTTGTTCTGTATTGGGATCCCATCCCTCACCATCAGGGGTTCTCTTACAGACTACACTCATAAGAGCTTCTGCAATCCAGTCAGGGGTGTTAGGGAACTCCACTGTTTCATCTCCTGTGTCATTACTTTGTTCCCCTTTTCCTCCCTTACTCTTAGCATGCTTTTCCTTGGTCATTTTTTTTTTTTGGAGTGCTTGGTTTTACATTGCAACATGTTTTACTTTTCCCCACATTTTTTTCTGGGACCCTTCTCAAGCTGCACCGTTTCCAACTCCCACTGGCTTTCCCCTTCATGGTCTGCTTGCTTTCACTTGCTGCATCCTTATCATCTGTCTCATCTGATGGGCCTAAATTTGCCACATCATCCTGAAGCCTTTGATCTTGACAGGCCTCCACCTTCCTGTCACTTACTTTACTTGCTTTGCTTTTAGACACATTATTTTTTTCCACAGCCTGTTTCTCACAATTTCTTGCTTGCTATTTTGTTCCTCAGCATTTTGCTTACCTCCTTCCTCTGTCTCCACAGAGAAAGCTGTAGTTTCATAATTCTTCATTGCATTTCCAGACCTCAAGTCTCTTGCTTTGGGTTCAGTCAGTTTTTTCATCCACATCTTGTTTGCTCCCATCACCCATATTCTCGGTCTCTGGCTTCATAAAGACCAAGGAAGAGACCCACTCCTCAGCCTCTAGCTCCTTACTCTCTCAAATCCACACCATTGCCACATCAGCACTTCCTGCTCTTCTGTTGTCCAGCTCCAAACTGAGCTCCTCCACTCTGCATGAAGTCAAGCCCCCTGCTGGCAGAGTAGGGGGATTTCCCTGGTGTCGTGGTCAAATTTTCCCCATTCAATAAAAGTACCACCAACAGCTTAAAATCTGGTTCAGTTTCAGTTGGCACCCATCTGTATTCCCTGGAATGAGGTTGAAAATTGGCGAAACACTGAATAGTCCTCCTTCCCAGTCAACAAAAACTAACTAAATAAATAAACCATACCCAATGGGGACAGCATGGCCAGTGATTGCATAGGGATCAATGTGGAACCAGAGGCTGTAGATGTTGCCCCTATGTTTGGTGGCATAGGCAACCTGCCATTATCAATGGGCTCAGTGATGAACCCTTGGGCTCTTGGGGCATGACACCCCTGATGGGCCAACAAGGGGAAATGGCCTCTTCAAATATGGGCTTGATCTCCTTGCTATGTACACATTAGCCCTTTAGGACACCACTGGACTACCTGCTCAGGGACCAGCTTACTCACACAGCTGGCAATGGCAAGAGCAGCCTCACAACAGGGAGCACCTATGGCCCAAGGGGCAGCAGCCCAAGGCTGGACTGAGACTGTGGCAGCACCCACAAAATCCACACACAACAGTCTTTTTGGGTGAAACTGATAGAATGGGATAACAGTGGGCAGGGGCAGTCCTATTACAGGCAGCCAGGGACACAACAACTGCTCAGCCCATGGCAGCTAGCAATAGCTCAGCAAAGCCAACTAAGGCAGGTGATCACTAGGTATAGTGAAGGAAATGGAAGTAAGAGTTGATAAAGCAATGGAGCCAGATGGGTGCACCGAGGGTCCTTAAAGAACTAAGATAGGTGGTGGATGAACCTCTGGCTATCCTGTTTAGCGATCACTGGAAACAGGAGGTACCCAAAGACTGGAGGACAGCACATGTAGTCCCTTATACAAAAGTGGGAACAAAGGAGGCGGGGAACTACAGACCAGTCAGCCTCACCTCAGTAGTGGGGAAGATCATGGAAGCACTACTGAAGGAGAGATTGGTGGAACATCTGGTTGTCAATGGACTACAGGACCCAAGGCAGCATGGTTTCACCAGGAGGTCATATCAGACCAACCTCATTGAATTTTTGACAGGGTTACTAGGAGGTGGATCAGGAGGGCAGTGGACATGGCCTATCTGGACTTCAGCAAGGCCTTTGACACTGTGCCACATAGAGACTATTACACAAACTGGGGAACTATGAGTGTCGGCAGGACAGTAGTGTGGTGGGTAGGTAAATGGCTGGTGGCAGGACACAGAGGGTGGTGGTAAATGGCTGTCACTCCAAAGAGGAAGAGTGACCAGTGGGTACCACAGGGATCAGTGCTAGGACTGGTCCTATTCAACATCTTCATCAGTGACATTGCGCAGGACCTCAGAGGCAGTGATTTCACTGTTTGCTGATGACACAAAGCTCTGTAACAGAGTAGACACACCAGAGGGTGTAGACAGAATGAGAAGGGACCTGCAGAAGCTTGAAGAATGGTCAGGGGTTTGGAGTTGAAATTCAATGCAAAGAAGTGCAAGATAATGCATATGGGGCACAAAACCCTGGCACAATATATCAGTTGGGGGTGAGGATATAGCATGCACCAAACAGGAAAGGATCTTGGGGTTATCATCTCTGATGACCTCAAGGTAGGAAAACAGTGTGACAAGGCAGCAGGTAAAGCAAATAGGATGCTGGGATGTATAGGCAGGGGCATCACCAGCAGGAAAAGGGAGGTCATAATTCCGCTATACAAGACACTAGTGAGGCCCCACCTGGAGTACAGTGACTAGTTCTGGAGACCATACCTACGTAAGGACATAGACAGGGTAGAGAAGGTTCAGAGGAGGGCAACAAAGATTGTACATGGATTGCAAACACAAGTCCTATGGAGGACAGGTTGAAGGAACTGAATATGTACTCCCTGGAGGAGAGGAGGGAGAGAGGGGATATGATAGAGATATACAAGTATCTTACAGGGAGGAACAGGGTGCAGGAATACACTATTTTTAAGTGAAAAAGATGTTCCAGGACTAGAGGGCATGGGATGAAGTTGAAGGGAGGACGATTTAGAGGAAACGTGAGGAAGAATTTCTTCACAGAACGGGTGGTGGACAAGTGGAAGACCCTGCCAGAGGAAGTGATGGGGGCTGAAACAATCACGTGATTTAAGAATGCATGGGATAGATATAAAGGAATTCTGGAGGTCAGGGTGGGATAACAGACTTCTAGGAAAACATAAACTGAACTTACAAGCTCAAATGGGCAGACTGGGTGGGTCATAGGCCCTTATCTGCTGACACTGTCTATGTATCTATGTATCTCATGTTTAGCCTGGGGTGGATGACTCTTTGGTGATCATTTATCAGACGTTGTGCATGAAAAGATTTGGAAGAGGGATGTCACAGATATCTTCTCATTATTACACTGGGAGCTCCCAGAATAGGACAATGAATGAAATGGAAAAAAGGAGAGGACTCAAAGGCCCAAGGTCCCAAATTGGGCTACGTTCTTCAACATATATATGTCAGTGTATGGGATGAAATATCTGGACAAACTGGTGTCACTGCTTAAGTATTTGGACACCATCAATTTTGCCCACCTATCATTTGATGGATATGCGTGGCTTTAGTATGACAAGCAGTTCCAACTAAAAATGGCAAGGCAGCCCAATCTCTGATAGAAAAGCATGAACTTGGACCTATGGGTATGTCATATGATGCAGGAGAAGCCTAATGTTGTGACATACATGGAAACAGGTACATTATAGCCAAGCAAGCAGTCAGTGATAGTAGGAAGTAACAGAAGAAAAGTGGAAAGAAATTTTGCTATGATTAATAAAGGAAGGGTTTTCATACCTACAGTAAGTACAGTCACATTCAGTATTGTGTAGATAACCACAGAGTCACTACTTGCAAGGGCACTGCAGGCAGATAACAAGGGAGTGAAGGAGCAGGTTGAGACAAGGCAAAACATGGAGCTGGAAAATCTGGATAGCTCACCAGTACAACTCACTCATTTAAGATCATGGCTCACCCATCCCAAACAGAGGGCAGCACAATTTTTGATTGATTGTTTCAGCTGTGGTTTTGAAATCCCCTACACAGGCCCATCATGGCTATCAACCTAAAATTTGCCATTTCCCTCCCTGACATACTCGAGAAAAAGTTCAATAAGGAAATCAACACAGGCAGGGCAGCCAGCCCCTTTGAAAAACCACCACTTCCAAACCTCAGAGTATCCTGTAGGGAATAGTCTCCAAGAAGCCACCTGGTGAATATTGGTTGATACATCACCTGTCCTATCCAAAAGGGGCATTTGTGAATGACTTCATAGTGTCTGAGGATAGTTCTGTAAAATGCATTGGCAAAATGTGACATTAAGTCCATGTTCTGCCTCCTTCCAGTAAGATCAAGAGACTATGAACTACTGTGGTTTACTCTCAAGGTGTGCTGGTATCTCTATAAGGCTATGCCAATGGGATGTTCTGTAAGCTGTGCAGCTTTCTAGATATTCAGAACCTTCCTGGAGTGGGCCTCCAAGATGCACACAGGGAACAGGCACATCATGCATTATTTGAAAGATTTCTTGTTTGCAGGACCTAGCAGAACAGGTAAATGCTTTTACACACTGGTGGGGTTCTGCACTCTCATGGAGCATTTCAGTGCACTATTGGCTCCCCCAAAAAACTGAGAGCCCCACCACATGCCTCTCCTACTTGGGAATAGAGATTGATTCAGTTGACATGTTTTCCCAGTTACTGCTCGATAAGGTTTTGAATATGCGGCAATTATTGGGGGAAATGGGAAGGGATAAGAAGGTGCATTTGAATTTGCATTCCAGGCAGCAAGCACAGGAAGACCATTCTCGAGAAGACTTGCTACTGGAATGGCTAGCTCCATGAGGCCATATCATCATATTAGGGTGTCACAGTGCATTAGAGATGACCTCAGGGTATGAGAGGTGTTTCTACAGGACTTTAATGGAGTGGCTATATGGCAGGACCCAGCTGGGCAACACCATGAGTTGGAACTTGTTACAGATGCATCATGATGGGTGGGGTTTGGAGCCTTTTCCAAAGGTCATAATTTGCAGGTCATGTGCTGTAGGAATAGGCTGAGCTGGGATTAACCTGGGATATTACACTCCTCAAGTTGTTCATCTTTATGGTGGCAGTGAGGGTTTGGGGTAACAGCCTGAAAAATCAGTATGTGTTCTTCCGCATTGACAACAGAGTGGTAGCTGACAAAACAAATTCATAGACTTCCAAGTTTGAGGAAGTTATGAAGACACTGCACATTTTTGTCCTGTACTGTATTCAACACAATATCATTTTTAGAGTGCAACATTTTCTGAGTAAAGAAAATGTTATACCTGTTGCCTTGTCTCAATTGGAGTTCAATGGATTCAGGCAGCTGGCTCTGGAAGCAGACCAACTATCATGCAGATACCAGAAATGGTATGGTACCTGGGGTAGCAAGGCAATGTTGATCAGTACAGCTATCTGTTTCCCTCTTAACATGGAAAAAATATGTAGGTAGCTATTCAGCCTTTCTTGACTTCTGCAGGCATGAAGTAAGTGTGACCATGCATGAGGCAGAGAGGCAGGTTCAGGAGTCTGTCCTCCAGTTGGTACAGCTAGGGACATGGGACTCCACCATTCCTAGTTGTCCAGCTGACTTTTCTGCTCAATCTAAGTCCTTCCCGTTCAAACTAAGTGTTCCCTTGCCAAGATTACTCCCCCCTCCCTCAGTCCATTCCAGTTCCACTGGTACTACCGGTTCACCTCAGTCGATTCCAGTCCCACCGGTACTACGTATTCACTGCAACACCCCCCCATCGCCCACTCTTATGCCCTGATACCACTTGCTTAGTATCCCAGAATCTTTCTGCCAGCATCCCTGCCTCCTACACATGCGCTTTTCCATATCCCAGGGACTCCTTCATAGGCTATGAACATGTTATTGATGGATAGAATTATAAAGGCATCTTTGTATATATTATTTACCTTTATTTCTACACTGTATATATTTTCTTGTATACATCTTGCTACTGTTGTTTTATATATATTTTACTTGTACTCTTTTCTGTACCCTTGTCCTTACAAACTGCAGGTCCACCTTGTAAATGAGCTTGTTCAATGGTGATCGCCTTGGTAAATAAAGATTTTGATTGACTGATTGATTGATTGATTGACTTGGGGTGTGTGGACCACTAGACTACCAGGGATACAGGGATCAGGTGGTGGCTTTACTATTTTCTCAGTGATCGAGGCTAGGGGGTGACTACAAGACTACCAAGGATACAGTGATCAGGTGGGGGTTTACTATTTTCAGTTAGTGGGATGGGGAGGACCACTAGACTACCAGGGATATGGGGATCAGGTATGGGTTTTACTATTTTCACAGTGATCAGGGGTGGGGAGAAAATGGCCCAGCACACTCCACCGCTGCACAAGCATGCAGATGAGCCAATAATGGGCATGCAAATGGCCCCATTACACCATGCATGCTCAATGGGCTCATCTGCATGTTTGGGCTGAATGTCACACATGGGAGCTATGGCACACACCAGTGCATTGTGCAGTACCCCTACGGGTAGTCATTAGCCCTGCACCCTGGTTGCACTGCGTGGAACATGGTAACCCCATTCTGTGCACCATGCAATCAGGGTCCAATATTCAAACAACTTGCATGGTCAGTTTGGATCATGCATTCTGTTTGAATATGGCCCAAGAACCGGACTGCCCAAGTATTATGTGCAGTGCACCTCTGCGTGCACATCCAGCCAGCTCTGAATATGGGGACCTTCATGATGGCTCTCTCACAGCACAAAAAAAATGATTCCTGTAGTGCTAAGCAAGTGGTGAAAACCCAAAAGGGATCCTGTGACATCTAATTTTCATTTTGTGCCAGAACATTACCTCAAAATCCTAATGTGAATGCTCAGAATGGAAAACACAAAACTTTAAAGCCTTATAGCTCTGGAACCATTTAATAATTTTTTCAGTAGACCTATCAAAGGCATTACATTATGACATGACACATGTTCCCTGCAAGTCTGGGAAGCAATTACATTCCATGTAGGTTGTAGGTGAGAGCAAAAAATAAAACATGTTAACTATAGGGTAAAAATTAGCCCTCTACAGAAAAATAATAAACAGTATGTGGATCTCAGAAACTGCAAAGCTGCCAT
Source organism: Neoceratodus forsteri (assembly GCA_016271365.2). NCBI lineage: Eukaryota > Metazoa > Chordata > Ceratodontiformes > Ceratodontidae > Neoceratodus > Neoceratodus forsteri. The sequence goes on along the minus strand of CM028132.1, from coordinate 969,708,136 downwards.
CACAAAACTTTCCACAGATCAGGACCTTGCCTACTAGACAGCACATGCAACATTTCATCTGATTTCATCAAATGGTACCAAAGATATTAATGTGCAAAATTAGGGTTTTAACACTGAACACCCTACTACTCAAGTTTAACTATTGTATGCGTATTGCACCCTATAATTAATGCATAATCTGCATAATCTCGTAATTATTCATCCAGACTGTATCAAATTTTTCACTCACATTTATTTACTAGATACATTACTTAGCTCAAGTTACTTAGATTAAATCGGTACTCTAGTATAGTTATATTATTAATCTTCACCTGTCTAATATGCCTTCTTTCATTTCTTTATGTCATACTCTACTGAAAAGGAGAAACGTTCTAGTATGCACTCATAGCTGACTAAATGACTTTCTTTGCATGCAGGACATTGATTATAAACCATTATATCCTCTATTCCTAAAGGAAAAAAAGGAAAAATCTACTCTATATAAAATTACATAGATACACAGACAGTGTCGGCAGATAAAGGCCTATGGCCCACCCAGTCTGCCCATTTGAGCTTGTAAGTTCAGTTTATGTTTTCCTAGAAGTCTGTTGCCCCTTACCCCTGACCTCCAGAATTCCTTTATGTCTATCCTATGCATTCTTACATCCCGTGATTGTTTCAGCCCCCACCACTTCCTCTGGCAGGGTCTTCCACTTGTCCACCACCCGTTCTGTGAAGAAATTCTTCCTCATGTTTCCTCTGAATCGTCCTCCTCCAACTTCATCCCATGCCTCTAGTCCTGGAACATATTTTTCGCTTAAAAATAGTGTATTCTGCACCCTGTTCCTCCTGTGAGATACTTGTATGTCTCTATCATATCCTCTCTCTCCTCTCCTCCAGGAGTACATGTTCAGTTCCTTCAACCTGTCTTCATAGGACTTGTGATGCAATCCATGCACCATCTTTGTTGCCCTCCTCTGAACCTTCTCTACCCTGTCTATGTACTTACATAGGTATGGTCTCCAGAACTGTACACTGTACTCCAGGTGGGGCCTCACTAGTGTCTTGTATAAGCGGAATTATGACCTCCTTTTCCTGCTGGTGATGCCCCTGCCTATACATCCCAGCATCCTATTTGCTTTACCTGCTGCCTTGTCACACTGTTTTCCTACCTTGAGGTCATCAGAGATGATAACCCCAAGATCCATTTCCTGCTTGGTGCATGCTATATCCTCACCCCCCAACTGATATATTGTGCCAGGGTTTTTGTGCCCCATATGCATTATCTTGCACTTCTTTGCATTGAATTTCAACTGCCAAACCCCTGACCATTCTTCAAGTTTCTGCAGGTCCCTTCTCATTCTGTCTACACCCTCTGGTGTGTCTACTCTGTTACAGAGCTTTGTGTCATCAGCGAACAGTGAAATTCTGCCTTCTAGGTCCTGCGCAATGTCACTGATGAAGATTTTGAATAAGACCAGTCCTAGCACTGATCCCTGTGGTACCCCACTGGTCACTCTTCCCTCTGTGGAGTGACAGCCATTTACCACCACCCTCTGTGTCCTGCCACCCAGCCATTTACCTGCCCACCACACTATTGTCCTGCCCACACCCATATTCCCCAGTTTGTGTAATAGTCTTCTATGTGGCATAGTGTCAAAAGCCTTGTCGAAGTCCAGATAGGCCATGTCCACTGCCTCCCCTGATCCACCTCTCTAGTCACCCTGTCAAAAATTCAATGAGGTTGGTCTGACAGACCTCCCTGGTGAAACCATGCTGCCTTTGGGTCCTGTAATCCATTGACAACCAGATGTTCCACCAATCTCTCCTTCAGTAGTGCTTCCATGATCTTCCCCACTACCGAGGTGAGGCTGACTGGTCTGTAGTTCCCTGCTTCCTCTTTGTTCCCACTTCTGTATAAGGGGACTACATGTGCTGTCCTCCAGTCTTTGGGTACCTCCCCTGTTTCCAGTGATCGGCTAAACAGGATAGCCAGAGGTTCATCCACCACCTCTCTTAGTTCTTTAAGGACCCTGGGGTGCACCCCATCTGGCCCCATTGCTTTATCGACTCTTATTACTTCCAGTTCCTTCAGGACCCTTTCTCGTGTAAAGGGACTTGTGTCCATTTCTGCTCCATTCTCACCCCTTGTACTCCCTTCAGACCCATTACCCTCCTCTTCCTCAGTAAAGACTGAGCAGAAATACCTGTTCAATATGTCAGCTTTACTGTTATCTTCCTCCACGCTGCCCCCATCCTCCCCCTTCAGTCTCACTATCCCTCCCTTTGTCTTTCTTTTTTCACTTATGTACCTGTAAAAGGTTTTGTCCCCTCTACCCACTGATTTTGCAATGTGTTCTTCTGTCTGAGCTTTGGCTTCCTTATTGACCTCCCTGCCTCCCTTTGCTTCTCCTGGTACTTCTCCTATCCCTTCTGCCTGTGTCTTTTTGTATTGCCTGAATGCAATCTTTTGGCTTTCACTTTCTTTGCTGCCTCTTTGGAAAACTATAATGGTCTCCTCTTCCTTTTCCTCTTGCTAACCTGCTTAATGCATAATTCTGTTGTTCTTGTAATCCCCATTTTAAATACTGCCCACTGTTCCTCAACCCCTGATTCCTGTCCTATTTCCCTTAATGCCTCTTTCAAGTATCTCCCATTTCCCAAAGTCTGCCCCCTAAAATCCAGGATCGTGTTTTTGTGTGGTTTGGTTCTGCTCTTTCTGTGATTTCAAACCACAAAAACTGGTGGTCACTGTTCCCAAAGGTGCTTCCCACTGTTACCCCATCACACTGTCCCTGTTTGTGAGCACAATGTCCAGTATTGCCTTCTGCCGAGTTGGTTCCATGACCAGTTGCTTGAGGAAGGCACCCTGAAGGGATTCCAGGATAAATCTGCTCCTAGTCGATGCTGCTGCTGGGATGCTCCAGTCCACATCTGGAATATTGAAGTCTCCAACCAGTACTACCTCACCCATGTCTGCCATCCTTTGGATGGCTAGCATCATCTCCCTATCTGTTTCTTCCTCCTGGGCTGGTGGTCTATAGACATTACAATTATTTGTATTATTTATTTATTTTATTATTATTTTATTATTATTATTTATTATTTATTATTATTACAATTTATTTAAACAGAGAGCCCTGAGCACGTCTTACAAACTTAAACATTATTATGCTGTATGCCAAAAAATATTTACTCATGTTATGCCATACTTTACAAACATGTATTTTTTTTTCTTTTTTAAAGAGAAATCCTGCAAGCCTACACAAAAATATGCATATTGGCTACAACCCCCCTACCAAAAAACAATGTTTAATGTGATACTGCTGTAAATTTCTGTTAAAGAGAATAGACTGACTTTCCGTATAAAAAATGTCAGAACCATAAAATATATTATTGAAAGCATTTTATACATTTCAGTACTTTTTTTTGCTAGTTTCTACCATGTCGGCTTACCATGACAGACCTTGGGGACAATTTTAAATTTCTGTCTTGTTGGCATACCATGAGAAACCTTGAGGACAATTTTCAAATTCCCCTTAGATTGGCACATCATACGCCATACCCCACTTGTGTCAAAGTCAAGTGTGATAGGGATTCTTTGATGGATTTTAGTGGAACTGAGTTCCCAGCCCCAAAGTCCCTGAGTTTACTACAAGCCATCCCATACATCAAATAAACAGTGCATGGGAGGAGAATACACAGGTTTGGGACTGTCATAGCAGCAGCCATGGCAGAGACCCCAGGATGTGAGACAGGTGGCTGCTAGGGATTGTGGATGGCAGGATGAGGCATGTCGGGAGGGTGGCAACACACCCAAGATGGGGACAGAGCATGGCCACCACATTTGGTCTTTGTGGGGAGAGGTTGTATTACTGGTGCTGAGGGGTGAAAGACCCAGAGGGCACCAACTGTGGCTCCACTGGTGATGAAACAGGTGTCTGGGTGTGATGTGGGCATGGGATTCCACTGGCACCATCTGCAACAGGGGAACACAGCCAAACTATCACCCAGCAACAACTGCAGGGATGGCACAAGGCTGTTCAAAGAGCTCTTGGCTGGTCTAACTGTAATAGATTGTGGATCCTTTGGAGAGGTTCCCCAAATCTCATTTTAGAGGATGCTGCAGCACTGCCCTGTTGCAAGCCCCTTCCCCCACCATGGTGCATCAGTGCGTCTGTCTCAAGGATGGCAAAAGCTTGGCTCATGCAGGCAGTCCCCCAACTGGTGCAACCTGTGTTGTAATATTGGGAATGATGCAAGGTGCAGTGCAGATGCTTTGAAAATCAGGCCCCTAGTCTTTTCTGGCTATTCCCAGTAAAACAGACAGTAGTGCAAATTCTGTAACCAAACACAACCATAAATCTCTTTAAGGTGTGCCTTCTTTTGAAATTCAGTTTTAGTCAAGTTTTAGGCACTTACCCATCCTCAGTAGGGTAAACAAGCTGGCACCATCTCTCCAACAAACAGGATGCACAACACTTGTTCTGTGCCATTTAAATGCATCCTTCCTCCTTCTCATTCACTGTGTGCCTTGAAGTGTCATGACACCGATGTCTCCAATGTGATGATATACATCCACCTGACCAGTGCAGACCCTCCTGGTCACACAGTGATAGCTCTAAATGTTGCAAAGCACATGAATTCATTATCACTACATTATTTATTTTAAAGGCTGGGAAAATAGTCACTCTAAACAGTTCCAGCTACCCAGAAACAAAATCTGGCAAAAGCTGATAGTGCTGCAGCTGAAGTATATGGAGTAAAAGTATTGAAAATTACAAAAACTAAGCACTTGCCTCTGCAAAATGTAACATGGGCTCACAACTTTCAACATAGCCTTCTTATGACCCAACCTCATGAACTAGGGCAGATAAAATTTTTGACTTTTGCCTGAAAGGTGATTTCGAGCAGAGACCATGAAATCACCTTTTGGGATGTGAAAACTCATATTGGCCAGGATTTGAAAAATTACAGCTGTCACATTCACGAGGTGCTGTGAAGAAATGGCTATGTTATAAATTTGGGATAAAAATATTGACAATTACCAAAGCCTGTGTTCACAAAATTCAATGTAGGCTCATAACTTTGTAGTTTTTTAAATAATTTTATACTAAATTTTCAACATAGCCTTTGTAGTACCTCACCTCATGAACAAGAGCAGAGGAAATGTTCAACTGCTGCCTGAAAGGTGATTTGGGCTGGGACTGCAAAATCATCTTTTAGGACAGATTTGCCTAATGACAGTGCCATTGTTCATGAGGTGAGTCCCAAAAAGTATGTTAAAACTTGGTCCAAAAATAAGAAACTGACCAAGCTATGCCACTAAGTTTAAAACATCATAGAAATGCATTGAAGCACATACCTGTTTCTTCAGTTCACAGTCAAGCTTTGAAGAGTGAAAGTGTCTGTGGTCCAGAAAGGATTACAGTGTTGGACCCTGAATGGTAAAAGCTTTGGTGGGGCTTGCAGGGCACTGGGTGCTGAGTGGGAGGGTTGGGTGGGGAAGACGTAACAGTGCAAAAGACATTGATGGCCCTTTTTCCTTCTGTACAGGTGAACAAAAAGAAGTCAGGACTGAGGATTACTGATCACAACACTGGGGGACTGGGCACTCCCAGTGTCACTGTTATGTTTCTGGAGGAGGGGTGTGGGTGGTGGGTGCTAAGAGGTAGGGTCAGATGGGGGGAGAGAGAAAAAATATATGTATGAAAAAAAGTTATGGAGAACACAATCATGACACTAGGGAACTGGGCACCCCCAGTGTCATTGTTATGTTTCTATGGGTGTGTGGGTGGTGGGTGCTGAGAAGGAGGGCAGGGTGGGGAGATATGCATAATTAAAAAAAAACTAAATCAGTGGCCACAGCAGAACACAGCATGCTCTGCCATATCCAAGATGGCCACTGTTCTCTACTGTGCATGTGCACCTACTAGCGCATAAGCAGTAGAGAGCGGCAGCCATCTTGGACATGGTGGAGTGTGTTGTGTCTGCCATGCCCACCAGCTGAGTTAAAATAGTGCATTGCCTATGGAGACAGCGAGCAGAGTGTTTCACAGAAGCAGAGGTAACTGTGTGGAAACTCCAACATGTTGTTCGGTTGAAAGGAATGTGGTGTGTCCTTTTCTTCTAGCAAGAGGTCTGCAGGGTTATTCCCGCTGCAGCCCCAGTGAGGAGTAAACCTTTCTCCTGGATCCTGTGTAATATTTACAAATATTTAGAGGGTTCACCAGTGCCAAATAATCACTGTAAAATTGCAAAACTGAATGATAAAAGATAAAGTAAAACAGGAACACATTTCTGTGCCTGATGGGAATAAACCCAGTGCTGGATTGTTTTTTTTGTAATGAAACATAAACTTAAGCATACAACATGTAATGGATGAGGTAGTAACAGAAATCTCATATGAGGGATTCCAGCAGACTCACTGTAGTGTTGGGGGGAGTTGGAATGTCACAAGAAGAAGAATGCTACATATAATGATGAAATGATACAAATTCCATTTTAAATAAACATGAGTGGAATATTTGATAGAGACTGCTTGAATAATTGCAAGATTATGCAGAAAGGTGTATGAGTTATAAGATACATTTTAAATGATAGGGTTAGTGTATGCAGTGAATTATGATTTTTATTCCATGAATGCCTTGTGTTCTGTTTCATTAGCATTATAGTAGATTTTTTCCCATGAGGAAGAAGGAATGTTTCCTTCAAAACAGAGGTAAATTTAGCAGTACTGTGACCATTTGGTTCTTAAATAAATCTGTGAGAAACAGAAGTATGTTTGGTGAGTGAGACTATTACTCCAGAAGGGTGGAGGCATCATCCAATCATGGTTGGATGTGTTTTACTTAAATGTTTCTCTGTGGGTCCACATTGGTGCAGTGACGTGATGTGCATTCTTTGTCTCCATGGAAAGGCACCCAGTATCTGTGTATGTAGTCCCTTCAATGTAGTCCCACTGCATTACTACCAGGATTCCTCCAGGTGGCACCCAATCAGTGGTACAAGTTTATCACCACCCTAAGAGAGAAAAGTTGTTTGGAGGAAGCTCAGTTCTCTCACCAAAGTCAGCTCCTTGGTGACCAGAGTCTGTTCCCAAATCTGGGTCTCTCATATAGCAGGCGGTAGCTCTGCTACTTTGCTATTGAAAAAGCTCTTATCTGGCATTTTTGGGCATTGAATTTCAACTGCAAAATACTGGACCATTTCTCCAGTCCACTCACATTCTGTCTCATGTTAATTCCTTTTTCAGTGTCATCCTTCCTACAGAGCATGGCATTATTTATAAACAAGTCACCTTGATTTAGAATGATACCATCTACTATGTTACATCCAGCTGTCTGTCTGTCTGTCTGTTCATCTATCTATCTATCTATCTATCTATCTATCTATCTATCTATCTATCTATCTATCTATCTATCTCTTTTTAAACAGGAGTGACCCCAGAATGTCACACACCATATCCCTCTAGTCACTGCTCTGTTTTTAGAAAATTTACAACTTAGAAGCAGCCACTGGATTCTTGCCTTCTGCCAGTTTTGACCCATCCAAGCATTTCATCCCCATCCCCAGATTACTCACCTTAGTAACTGGCTTTGCTAAATCAAAGTATAGTACATCTATTCCTTCTGCCAGTTTTGACCCATCCAAGTATTTCATCCCCATCCACAGATTACTCACCTTAGTAACCAGGCTTTGCAAAAATCCAAGTATAGTATTTCTGTGCCCTGGCACTTGTCTGCAATTTGTGCTACTGTACTATGTTTAAAGTTCATGTAACTCCAATATGGAGCCTGCTTCTTATTCGTTTACTGGGCGGTTAAACATCAAGTAGCACTGTGTGCTCCTAGTCAATTCTCTAAAGGGTTAATTCTCTGGAATATCAGGGTTGGGCAAGCTGGCCTGCTCCAATTTCCTGAAGGGAGGAGAGGGACCAGCTGCCTGTGGCTGAGACAGCTGCAGAAAATTTGGTGAGTGTGCCTCATGGAGGAGTACAACAGGCAAGCAGTGATTATTCCTGGTGCTGAACTTCTGTCCCAGTATAAAGGACCCAACCAATTTTTTTTTGAATCATGACAGCTGTTGTTAGCAAGAATTTTCCCAGGAGGGGAAATCTTCTTCTTTCCTATCATGTCAGAGCCTGAAAGATAAGTAGAAACTCTGGACTGGATAAGATACTGAAAAGGGAAATGGAGGTGATATTAAAACTACTCTTCATCAGGACTGCGCAGAGCACCAATCGGTACCCCTTCCCTGCACTAGGCAGGAAGGTTTTGAAGCATGCCTCTGTAGCACTATTTTGGTCTAGGACTCTCTGCCCACAGGGATCAATTCTTGGAAGAGGGTGTGAGGTGGCACCTGTGACAAACTTGAACCCAAGAGGTGTCCACCTCCCTTGCCCCTAAATTATGATCTATTATGATATATGTACAGAGCCTCACCTAGCTATGCTAAAATCTCACTTTAATTTCTGTGTGGCATTTACCTTTTCCCAATATTCAGGATTTAGCTGCATATAAAACATACAATGTTACCCATCAGTGACATCTGTCCTGTTTTTGGCTCTTATATGATTGAATATATACTGAAAGCTTTATTGTACTTGCTTACACCAATTATCAAGAGAAGCCCTGACTTCTTCTTGGCCCACACTAAATATTCAGAAATGAAGATTAATGTTTTAATATATGGTTCCTGATATCATATCATTTCTGTGTACAGTACAATTGATTGTATTTGAACCTGTAACTGTTGCTGTTTTGTTTAATTTAAATTTTTAATTTTACAATTTTTTTAATGTTTTTGTTCATAGCTCTCAGTAGTCAGTCCATTTTGATAAAGCCAAATGTAATTTCTATATTCACATAGGACATGGTACGTCTCTTAATTTCTGAATAGCAAAGTGGAGTTATTAAATTTAGAGAGGTACCATGTCCCACAGTCAATCTGTTTTATAAATAAGAAAGTCCATTCTGTTATATAGCAAATTTTCACTTTGAATGTAGAAATGTAAAAGTAATAGCAGTGTTTCTTCCAAGTATTTAAAAAACATCAAAATTTTAAATCTGAGTAGTTGTGCAAAGTGTGAGGGGTTTGCATGCCTTTGCTCATCCCTATAGCAGCCAACTCCATATTTAAGGGGGAAATTAGAAGCAGCTGGCATCCACATAATACAAGTAATAGACAACAAACAGAGATAAGATGCTTTCACAGGGGAAAGCATATAAGAATAAATAATTTGAACAGAACATATATTTAGGATAGATAGAAAAAGTTCAATACCAAGATATCATACTGTATTAACTAATAGTAGCTTTACTGTCAAATACACATAACATTTCAAAGTGTCAGATTTGAGTAGCTGGGCAGGTGTGAGGGGTTGGTGCACTTTTGCTAGTCTCCATAGTAACCAACTCCCTATTTAAGGGAGAAAGGAATGGAGGCCAGTGTCCCCATAGTATAAGTAAAAGGTACTTTGGCTGGGGAAAGTACTTATGGAGAAATAAGTTAAATATGGATTACAATTAAAAAGCACTGAAATGGCTGAACACTGTGGTATTATGGAGATGCACTGAAATTAATACATTTGGCTTTATTAGAATCAGTGACTACAGAGAGTTTTAAACAAAATGTTAAAACACATTGCAAAATTAAAGGGCAACAGTTATAGGTTAGAATACAATCAATTGTATACAGAAATAATGTGATGTTAGGAACCTGATATAAAAATTTTAATCTTTATTTTTGAATATTAGGTGAGGACCAAGAAGAAGTTGAATGTTTCTCTTGGTAGGGTGGTTCAAACAAATACAATAAAGCTTTCATTATATATTGAATCAAATAAGAGCCTAATCAATGACAGATATCACTGATGGGTAGCCATTGTTTTGTATTCAGGTAAATGATGAATATTGTGAAAATGGTAAACACCACTGAGAAATTAAAGTGAAATCTGAGTGTAACCAGGTGAGGCTCTGTACATATAAATAAGGGGATCTAAATACAGTTATGAGAATTAAATTATGCACCATTTATTGCAACACCTTATTTGTTGCTTTACAATTTATTTTTATTTATTTCGTTTTTGTTGACCGGGTAAGTGCACTAGACAAATCCTGCCTCTTTTCAGGCACGACCCGGGGGAGGGGGATACAGATGAATGCCAACTAACCTTGAACCAGATTAAGCTGTTGGTGATAGCTGATAGCATAGAACTGCTTGAATTAAGCAAGGAGACAGCTGGTTATACTAAAAGATGGAACTTGATTAAATGGGACTTGTGATTTACACTTGAGTAAGGATTAAAAAAATAGAATTGATTTTGAGCATTTTGAACTGAATATTCTTTAACACTAAAGTAATAAATATTAAATATAAAACAGATCACTGGTAGTATATTGAACATCTATGTCTGTTAGACGCCACATAATTTACTGACAAATTTGTTTTGGAGCATTCATTATAGGAATTAAATTTGAAAGAACACTGTTTGACGTTACATATACTGTATGTTCACAGATCCTGAAGAAGTAGTGGGTGCACTATGAAATGTTCACTGGTTTTGGTGGACAAGCTATTAAACTTTTAGTGAACAAAAGTTCTAAAATTTATACTGGTGAGTGGGTCTAATGTCTTCATGTTAGTCCAGTTCTCACTGAGGTTTTGGGTCATGATCCTCACAGTGATGTGATTTATTTTACAGGTACTAGGTGGACCACATTGTCTTTTGTGTGGTTGACTGCAGATCTGATAGCCCCTCACCACTCATTTCCTAGTCCTCTACTCTTCTGTGGAGGATGTGCCTGACTGTCCAACACTGCTGCACCAACTGACATGTATGCCAGATGTGGGGGGAGTTGTTGGTGCCGTGGGTGCATGGGGGTTGACTAGCCAGCAATGATATTGCTGGAGTACCGGGTCAGAGCACAGGGAGTTGTGGACCGGGGCACCTGTGTTTGTGTGTGGGGGATGCATACTTGGCTTCCTGGCACTGTTGTGTGCTGGGGGGGCATGATTGGTACACGGGGTCTAGGCAGGCGGAGACACATCGGTGGTGTGTTGCCATGCCAAGGGGCCACAGTGGATGCCAGGTAGGGGCTACTGCCCAATTGGCTGCCCCAACTCTCTGGGTCTGCCTAGTGGACTTGGGTAGCACAGGAGTCACTTCCTAGTCCTGCTGCATTCAGCAGGTGATGTCTGTGGGGGCACGCAGTGGGTTACAGTAGGATACTGACTGCTGTAACCTGCTCTGCACTATGCCACCTGCGGGCAGCACTGCACTTCTTTGTGACTTGCACGTATTGCGGGGGCCCCCCCGCCTGCCCCCCACACATTGCTGTCTGTAGTGGCTGGGGGATCAGGTGCATAACTGTCTTGTGACTGGTTTATAGATACGCATGGCATTCATATCTTGATGCCAACGTGTCGGTTCTCGCAGCACATTGGCGTTCTGCATAGGGCCAATTAACCTGTAGATCTTTCCTATTAACCCCTTTGTATAAGAGAACTAACTTTTCCAGCCTCCAGTCTGGGTGAATACCATTCGGCCATGATAAGGTAAAGATTTCTGTGTTCTTCAGCCCCTTTAGTACCCATTCCCTTGTAATGTAACAGTATTCTCCCAGGTCATGAATGAAAATAGTCATATTATTTTCTAATGCACTTATCCGGTAATCAAAAACTAAATAAATAAAATCCTCCCTATAACAAATCTGTTCCTTGTATTACACTTGAATTTTCTCCTGCTGTCAGGAAGTGGCCCTGCCTACTTAGCCATGAACACCAAACAATAGTATTTATTAAGTATGCCTGCCTTCCCCCTTTCGTCTCTGTGCTGACCCTTCCTCACTTACAGTATATGTTATCCCTTGTCTTTTAAAAGTAGCTGGTTTGTATCTATCCAGTCTAGCACTGTGGCTTGCAAAATGCTGAGGTCAATTAAAGGGAAGGGTAATCAGGCAGGGGAAGTAATCCAACATCTTTACAATGACATAATCAGATCCCACCTTGACTGAAGTTCTTGGCTACCAAACACAACAAAATCTGGTCAGAGTTCAAAGGGCTGCAGTTGAGGAATTTATTTATTTATTTATTTGTAAATCGGTTTACAACCTTTGAGCCAGAGGCTCATTTCCAAAGGTACCTTGTTACATTGAGGACAGACAGAACAAATTTAGGTTACAGCATGAAAGTCACTGACTTAGAGTTACACAGAATGATTTCATACATTTATACAATTTAGTAGCAATTACAGTGATAAAGCTGAGCACATGCTGGTAATTAACAGAGGCAAGATGCAAAGAGGGAGAAGTGGGGGGGTGGAGTGCCGCCCAGTGAGCGTTGTCAAGTGTGGAGAGACTGAGGCCACATTTAGTGACAGGAGCAGCTGCGCAAGTGTTAAACAGTTAGTTCCGAAGGGTGGTTTTGAAGTTGGAGATTGTGGGAGCATTGGAGATGGGAGCAGGGAGAGAGTTAAACCAGGATGAGGCTCTGTAGCAGAAGAACTTCTGACCATGGGTAATCCTAGATCTGGGGACCAGTAGAGTGGTCTTGTTGGTGGTTTGAGTTGTGATAGTGGGTTGGGTGTGGCGGATGGAGGCTGTCACCCCAGGAGGAGGCAGCCCGAGTAGAGTTTTTTTCATGAGGAGGCAGGTTTGATAGCATAGCCGTTCATCTAGGTTAAGTAGTTTTGCCTCGTCATAGAGTTGACAAGTATGTGTGAGCCTAGGGGCACCAGTAATTAGCCTGCAGGCTTTATTTGGAGTGAGGTGAATTTTGTTGAGGGCGGTAGTGTCAGTAGCACCATAGACTGGCAGGCCATAGTCTACCAAGGGACAGTACTGAAGACATAACCGCAAGTCAGAGAGCATCAGGGGGCAGGCAGTTTTTATAGTGGTAGAGAATGCCAAGCCGTGTATTAGTGGTGGATGCAAGGGCATCAATGTGGGTGTGGTAGGTGAGAGCTGAATCGAAAGTAACCCCAAGGTATTTGTAGGAGCAGACTTGTTCAAGTGGTTGTTTGGTACTAGGGAGGATAGGGAGTGGGAAGTTGCAGGCTTTGTTTTGGGGGTGGGCAAAGAGCATTGTTTTGTTTTTTTTGAGATTAATGACGAGTCTGTGCTCTTTAAACCAGGCTTCTACATCATTGTAGGATTGTAGTACGGTGTCCTGGAGGGAGATGGGATTGCGGTGGGTGGCAAAAATGACAGCATCATCTGCATACATAAGAATTTTGCCAGAGCATGCACTGGGCAGGGTGTTTAGATAGAGTGAAAAGAGTAGGGGGCCCAGGATGGAGCCCTTGGGTACCCCTGAGTGGATGGGATGAGTTTCAGAGAGTGTCCCATTGATTTTTACACATTGGGAGCGAGTGGATAGATAGCTTGTGCACCATGTGAGAGGGCCAGCAGAGAAACCAGTGAGGCAGAGGGCATCCAGCAGAAGAGGGTGGGAGACAGTGTCGAAGGCCTTTGAGAGGTCAATGAACACTGCACCAGCTAGGGAGCTGGCATCCAGGGAGGAGTATAGGAAATTGGAGAACTCAACTAGTGCAGTGCCGGTACTGTGACCAGCACGGAAGCCGTGCTGCTCTGGGCATAAGATGTTATGCTTAGTCAGATATTCAGTGATTTGAATGCCCACCACTTTTTCTAGGGCTTTGGGGGGGGGAGGATGGAGATTGGTTGGTAGTTCCCAGCGGAGGACCTGTCACACCTTTTGAATGGGTATGACTGTGGTTGCATTCCATGCAGTGGGGAATTGCCCCAGGCAGAGGATCGGTTAAGTAGACTGGTGAGTGGGCAAGGACTTCATCCAGCACCAGCCGGAGAATACTGGGTCCACCGAGTCGCTGCCAGGACTATTGCTATTTTAATGCTTTAATTAGAGAGATCTGGCTTCCTGGGCAAATACCTTGCAGATTACGGGCAAATATATTATAAATTTATTTTTGATATTTACAGCAAATTTTCAACATAGCTTGTTATGACCCTGCATCTCGAAGACTGGCAGGGATTGCAAAATCAACTTTCAGTATGCTAAAGCTAATTTTAGGCAGTAGTTGAAGGAATGACAGCTGTCACATTCCATAAGGTGATGTAGAAAATGGCTATGTTGAAAATTTGGGGAAAATACTGAATTTTACCAATCTTATGAGCCTGCATTCGCAAAATTCAACATAGACTCATAACCTTGTTGAGTTTAATATTATTACCAAATTGCCAATATAGCCTTCTTGTGACCTCACCTCATGAAGAAGGGTAGGAAAATTGTAAAAATCCTGCCAGAAAGGTGATTTCATGCAGGGACTGTGAAATCACCTTTCAGAATGTAAACAAACATTTTGGTCAGGATTTGAAAAATGACAGCTGTCACATTCATGAGGTGTTGTAAAGATATGGCTAGGTTGTAAATTTTAGGTAAAGGTGTTGACAATTACAAACGTTATGAGGCTGCATTCACAAAATTCAATATAAACACAAAACTTTATTGTTTTTTTAATATTTAACACCAAATTTTCAATGTAGCCTGCTTATGACACCACCTCTTGAACAAGTGCAAGAAATTAAGTCCAGCCCTAAAGGTGATTTTGTGCAGGGACCATGAAATCACCTTTTAGGATTGAAAAGAATCATTTTGGCAAGGATTTGAAAATGACATCTGTCACACTCATGAGGTGCTGTAAAGATATGATTATATTGTAAATTTAGGAACACGTATTGAAAATGACCAAATCTATGAGGCTGTGTTCAAACAATTCAATGTAGGCTCATAAGTTTTTGTTCTTTTAATATTTTTACACACATTTTCAACAAAGCCTTCTTATGACCTTACCTCATGAAATGGGACAAAGAAAATGTTTAATTCCTGGCTGAAATGTGATTTAACACAGGAACCGTGAAATCATCTTTCAGGACAGATTTGCATAATGACAGTGACATTGTTCATGAGGTTGGATCCCACGAAAAGCATGTTGAAAATGTGGGCCAAATATGCAAAATGGCCATGTTATGCCTCAAGTTCAAAACTTCATTGAAACACATTGAACGGCATACCTGTTTCTTCAGTTTGTGGTCCAGTTTTGAAGAGTGAAGACATATCTTTGGTCCAGAAAGGATTATGGCATTGGACCCCTAATGGGTAAGAAAGGGCTTGGGAGAGGTGTGAGTGTTGAGTGCTGAGTGGGAGGGTCAGGTGGGGGGGTCTGAAATGGTGAAAAAGACATTGAGTGACAGTTTTCTTGCTACAGGTTAAATAAAAAAAAAAAAGAAAAACAGGACAGAGATGCTGATCGCGACACTGGGGAATTGGGAAACCCCAGTGTCACTGTTATGTTTCTTGGGGGGGAGTGGTGAGAGGCATGGTCGGGTGGGGAGAGGTAAGTAAAAAACAATAATAAAATAAATAAATAAATAACTGTGCATGCACAATGCAGAGGGGATGATGAGGGATTTCTGCAGGGGATTGGGCACTCCCCAGTGCCATTGTAATGTTTACATCCTTGTGACTTGTAAAGACTGCTTAAGTAGTCTTTGATTCTTCTTCTTTGCTGCCTGCCTGACTGGGCAGTGAACCGGAAGTCCCACCACCTTTGAGAAATGACCTCTTGATGTGCTCCTTTATCCCTGAAGAATGTATGCATCCTTTACGCATCCAGTCTTGCATTTTGTTAACAGTAACTCCAAATGGCTTGGGAGGATACACCTGATTCTAATTGTCCCGGATTCCCCCCTTTTCCCTCACAAAAAGATAGAGACCATTGAATGTTGTTGTGCTCAGATTCGCAATTAATTTATTATATATCATAATTCCATTTTTCATCTCATCATCTTTTATTATTGTATCTTTCACCATTGTATTTAGTTGCATACATATATCAATCTCTGATCATCCCTCTTTCTTCCTCTTGCCGCTCCCCGAGGTGAAAACCTGGGTGCCTTCTTCTTCTCTTTTCCTGTTAGGTAACGGTGAGAACCGAGACTGCTTTTCCTCCTTCAGCTTCTTCTTCTTTTCATCCTATTCCTTTTCTTTTCCCCTCCCTCCTTCCCCCTTTTCCCATTAGCCAGTCTCCAGCTTGCGTTGGATGGCTGGCTTTCCCCTCCATATAGGGTATTGTTCCCCCACCACTTAGGGGACCTTCTCCCTTTTCTTTCTTCATTTTTTTTTATATTCTATTTCCTGCATGTGCCTTCTGTGCTTCCATAAATCCCATTGTTTCTGTATTAACATATCTATGGCTAAATCTGACAGGTGCACGCCATCTGACCTGTAAAAATCCTGTACCCACTCTTCCACCCCACAGTTTTTCAGGGTAGGAAGCAGTTGTGTCCATCTCATCCCACGGATGCCATGCCAAACCAACCTACATTTTTTATTTTTTAACTCCTGGTACAGCTGTTTTCCCTAGCCTTTTCTCAGCTCTCTTTTCCACCAAAATAAATGTTAGAGAGACCGCAGATCATACTTCTGTGATCCTCCCTCTTCCTATAGGATTTAAGCAAAATAGGTATCTCATATATGTTCTTAGCTCCCTTTTTTCATGTCACACTTCTATGCCTCCCCTCCAACGTGGTTCTGTATCTGTAAAAACAAAACACAGATGATACAGTAGTCTTCCTACTGCAGTGCTCGAATGTATCTCTTGTAACTGGCAGACCACCAACACCCCTTCTCCAACATTTTAGTCACCATCTCACCTGCTGCTGCCCACTGTGAAGAAGCCCCTATCCATAGGGAGTGACATTAGTAATTGCATGGATCCTCCCCCAGGAATTGCATGCCATTTTTTTTTCACTAGCATGGCTGTAACTTGATAACTTGTGGCCTTCTTTCCATCTCCATCTACAAATAATCTCCTGTCCTATTCCTATGCTCTCAGGTGTAAGCCCACAACCTTTACTGGGCACACTGTGTCATCTATGAGGCCTTCAGGGTTACCATAAAACCCTACCCCTGATCTGTCTTTGACCTCTTAATCATGATTTGTATCTCTCTCATCCCCCAACTTAGATCTTCCCATTCCAGCCCCCTTCTTTATCCTTACTGCCATGTCCCACAGCCTCACTCACTCTCATGGCCCCTGCAAACATTACTAAATAGATTGTGTGGAATAGCTGGGCCTCGGCTTTGCTCTGCAGGATTGCTGGTGAAGCCCCTTTTAGTTTCACAAGCCACTGCTCAATTGTGTAGTCTTCTACTGGCCCTCAGAGTCTGTGGTGCCCATGAGCTGCTGCAACAGCAGTTCTACTCCCCTCTTGCCAATGTCCCAGATGTTCGTTGGTATGGGTGTCTTTTCTCCTCTGCTGTAGGTGCCAGCCTCCAGAAATGATCCAGCTGCTGGCGGGAAGGCTGTCAGCCAGGATATTGTGTACCCTTCTATGTGTTTTTGCCCTGAATGACTATGTTCAGTTTCAAGGCCCTTAACACCAACTGTCTCAAGACCCCATGACCATTTCTAACCTGGCTCCTCTGTTGTTTAAAACCTCTACCACTGCCTTGTTGTCACACCAAAATGTCACCTTCTGATTCTGTAGCTCTTCCCCCCACCCCAGGGTGCAGGCCCAAATGGGTATGATCTCCAACACTGTGATGTCTTTTACTTTCCCGTCCCTCACCCAGTCTGCAGGCCATAATTACGTGAACCATCTGCCCCTCAAATAGCCCCCCATACCTAAGCCCCCTACTGCATCTGTGTAGAGACTGGGGTCCATGTTATAAACCCAGTCCTCCTGTCAAAAGGAACAGCCATTATAGGTGCTGAGGAACTCCTCCCACACCCTGAAATCTTCCTTAACTCCTTTTGTCATGTCTACCCAGTGATGTGGTCTGGTGACTCCTGTTGCGGCCCTTCCTAGCCTTTTGGTGAAAAGTCCTCCCTGGCCCCATTGCCCTGCATGCAAAGTTTAGTGTCCCAGGACCTGTTGCACCTGCTTTAATTGCACTCTTCTTCTACTTGTGTGCTCCCCCCCTCCTCCCACAATGGAACCCCTAATTCTCTGCATAAATCTTGGAAACTGGCCAACATTCTTTCTGTCTCACTTTTTCCTCTACCTATTGAAAGGAAATCATCCAGATAGTGACTGACTGTCTTGTAACCAGTTTTTTCTTAAAATATCCACTGTAAGCATGTGCTGAATGCCTCAAATGTAGCACATGCTATGGAACATCCCATGGGCATTGCTCTGTCAAAGGAGTACTGTCCCCCAGTTTTAAATCCCAACAGGTCCCAGTCTTTCCTCCTAACCGGAAGCAATCTGAAGGTGGACTCTATGTTTGTTTTTGCCATCCGAGCATCAGACTTTGCTCAGAAGATCTGGATTGCTGCTTCTAGTGTGGCATTAGTCACTTTACTGTGTTCTCGCATAAAATCATTCACGAGTCCCTTCCGGAAATGACAGTGGGAATCACCTGTATTCTCCCTTCTGTTTTGGAAACCAGACCCAATGGAGAAATTCTCATATTATGCAATGGGAAAGTGTCGTATGGCCCTTCCACTCTCCCAGCTGCTGTTTTCCTCTCTATTTTCTGCCTTAAGATTTCTTCCTTCCCTTTTACTGGGCTGAGGTTGTTCGCTTCTCTCACTTGCCTCTGGCCTTCATACTGTAATAAAGAACCTGTCCGAAAGCCTGTCTTGAGCATCTCTGCCACCTTTCTATCCAGGAATCTTTCTAACCAGTACACCAACATGTCTATCTTGATGGGCATTCTTGCTTCTTGAATCGATCCCTGCCCTCTGTCTTTCCATATTTTCCTTGCTGTTTTTGGGGACCAGCCCCAGTGGAGAAATTCTCATATTCTGCAGTGGAGGGTGGCGTCAGCCTTCTACTCTACCTGCTGCTTTTTACTTCTCTATCTTCTGTCTTAAAATGTCCTCCTTCCCTTTAACTGAAGCCAAATTGTTTGCCTGCCTCGCTTGCCTCAGGCCTTCACCGTTAAAGGAAACCGATCTAAACCCTTTCTTAAGTGACCCCGCCACTTCCTTATCTGGATATTTTCTTAGCCACTTTTCCACATTTCTATCTTAATGGGCTTCCTTGCTGTTTGGAACTGATCTCCTGCCTCTCCACTCTGTTTCTACTATATCCACCCTCCTGTCCCTTTTCCATTCCTTGTAGTTAATAATTCTGGCTCCGCTACCTGTGCCCTCTGCCTCTCCCCTCTATTCAAGCCGGATCATTATAACCTTGCCCATCCTGAAAAAAACTGTTGGCTTGTTCCTTGCCCCCTGACCCTTGGGTCCCTTGTGCCCATGTTGTTCTGCATCTACTCGCTGGGTGTGTTCCCCACACTTTGAGCAATCATGCAGAACAGCATTGGGGCCAAAAGAGGATGCCATATTGTAACCCCAGCAACACCTCTGAGGTGCCCCACCCCTCTTCACCATCTCCCCTTCGGGCGTGGACTGGTCAGTTACATAATCTGTCTACAGACCTAATTGTTTCGTATCCCACCTTACATCCCCAAATGTCACCATCCTTTACCGGAAGAACTCATCATAGTATATCCATCCCACTCCTCCTTTCGCCTTTGCTCATCTTATTATCAGGGAATAAGTGATCAAAGGAATACCCAGCTCAGGTGTCCTTTCCAGCACTATAGCTGAGTACATGGTGAAACCTACAAACCACCCATCCTAAGTCTTTCCTTTGGTAAATTTGTCCTTCTCTTCTTGCCCAACAAAACCACTGCTGCAGCCATTTCGCTCTTACCAATGTTCTCTGCTTCCTCGTATTTTGCTTGCTACATCCCGGCTCACTAGTGCAAATATGTCCTCTCCCCTTCCATATTTTTTCTTTCATGACCAGTTGTACACATCCCTATTCTCATTCCTGGGCTTCCTATCTCCCTTGTTCCTTTTCCTGCCTTCTCCAGCCCTTTCTCTTCCCCTTTATCGCGCTGTATCTGATCTCATCTCCATAGCATGGATTCCATCTGACCCAACCCCTCTGTCCCGAGTGCAGAAATAATTTGACATATGTACTCTTTTATGCTTTCTCCTACTGCCCTGGATACATTACCTGCGGCCTTGTTGGCTTCTTGTGCCCTGCCGTCCTCGGGATGCCCTGTATTGTCCCCCTGTGGTAGCATGGCTGGTTGTACTATTGGCTGCAGAAGGACTGCTGTGCTCAGGTGGTCCGGTCTGGGTTCCATTAGGGGAACCACCACCTGGTCTTGGGGAGGTACTGACGGGCCTGGGACATGTGGTTGCGGTGGTACTGGGCTAGCCACTCTGGGAGGTACCACCAGCAGTGGCTGCACCCTGTCGGGGTTGCTTGGCCTCCCTGCTGGCCTCATCCCACTGCCCCCTTTTCCCTTCCCTGCTTTCCGCTTCTCCCCAGATCTCCATGGCTCCTCTCATTCCACCAACCGCCACATTCTGTTGGCCTTCTCTGCGAGCTCCACTATAGCCTTGTAGGCATCTTCTTTAGATGGTTTGTTCTTTCTCGGTGCCATTTTCTTTGCACTTATCTGTGGAGGCTGTAGAGACAACTGATCAAAACTAAGAAAGTTGAAAAGTTTCCATTAATCATCTGCCTGAAATAGCCTTGCATTTTTCAGCCCTCCCCACTTCTAGTTAGTTTATATGCTCTTATGCAATATGTATTTGTTTCACCCTTATTTATTTAATTTGCTCTGTATATAATTTTTATTATTATTATTTTTTATGTATACGCATCTTTAAATCCTCCCCAGCCCTTGTATGTCTCCACCAGGCGCCCACATCCTTGTTGTACCACCCTCCCTTGCTGGGGTATCGACGTCCCCCATCTGTGCAACTTTCCAGAGATGCCGTGTTTCCCATAGGCCTCCCCTGAGCCCTGCTGCCCCTTCCCACCAGGCCTTGATGCCTTGTGTCATGACATCAGACACACTGAGCATCTGTCATCATTCCATGCATCCTTCTAGGCCTCACATTCTCCCCTCCTGTGTCCAAGGGGCCTCTGGTCCCTGAGCCTCCCTGGATCTTGCTGCCCCACTTCCCTCCAGACCTTGCAATGTCCGGCTCTGTGTGTCTGTCTTCATCCCACGTGGCCATCTAGGCCTAACATTCTCCCCCTTATGTGCCAAAAAAGGCCTCTGTCCTCACAGCATGGCCTTCTAGGCCTCCTCAGTATCCCTCTCCCGATTTGGTGGCGACAGAGCCAAATGCCTGGTCATCCCTTTTTTCTCCTCCCCTGGCACATTCTCACTCCCCCAGAACATCCCCAAGCTTGATCCCTCCTGATGCATGGCCCAGCTGTGGCGTCTGATGTCATGCCTTGTGGTCATCCTATGCTTTTGTACCGCCAGCCCTGCTCAACTAGGCCCTTGCACAGATGCCTATTATCAGCTGTTTCTTATTCGCCCAGCCCAAACGTGCCTGGCAGACCCACAGAGTCATCCCCCCTTGTTGCCGATCCCCCTTTTGCTTTGCTTCTGAAGGCCCCCATGTGGCCCACCTCTCCCCCATGAAACTGTTCATCTCGCAACCTTCTCCACGGCGTGTGACGTAATGCCACTTGACCGTCAGCATTGGCTCCATGCTATCCCTTTTTGCCAGGTCACTCCAAAATGTCCTATGCCCTTTTTGGCGAACCAGCCCATTCCCAGCCCCTTCCAAGCCAGCGCTTGTGCTTTATACCTTGTCCCTCCCTCCTGATCTCTTGTTCACTCCCAGACCATGCTCTTTCCCCACTTGACTCGCTAGGACCATCACCGGTCAATACCATCACCTGCTGTCTCCTCACTGAAGACCTTTTGATCCTGTGCCACAATACTTGCTCAGCTTCCACCGCTCGCTGTACCCCCATATCATGCTCTTTGGCTGTTTTGTACTCCAGGCCTCTGCCGGCCAAACACCTCTGCATGCAGCTCAATTTCTCACAGCAATAAGCAGCAAAATTCATTACGCTTCCTCTTGGCAAAGTTACCCCTCAACAACCTCTCTGTTTAGCACTTCACATTCTGCTCCCTATCAAGCCCTGTTATCGCTGTATATTGCAACTGCCCACAAACCAAACACACATTTTTTTTTAATATAGCTTACTGTCCCTCTTGAGTTAAGCAGCTTTTCTTACCATTGCTAGCCACCTATTGTTTTATTATGCATTCAAGAAAACTGTTTTACATCTGTTAACCAACATAGTTGTTTGTTTTCTTACCTCTTTATTCCTGGTGTACAAACCTTCCTCAATTAATATGCCAATCTGATGTGCTGTAGTTTCAGTATAGATCAAAACTTCAGCAAAGTGGCTGAACCACTGCTGTGCTGCCATTATGTACCTCCTTTAGCCTCTCCCTTCCTGGCAGAGTTATTTTTGAAGAGTCAATAACAGCTTAGAAGTACTTTGCCTTTTCTGATCTAATCAATTTGGTGGAATCATTTTCCTTTGATTAATTAAATAAAGTGCAAAAATTATTTATTCATTGTGCATCCAAGCAAGTTCAAAACTCAGCATACAGAAACAGCATCATAACCATCTCACAGTCATATTCCATCTATTTTCTGCAACTTCTTATGCCAAAAAATCATAATAAGGTCAGGACAGACATATAGCAGGCATATTACAAAGGTATATATCGATTTGTTGCATCACTGTTTTAAAGTAGTCAAAACAACAAAATAATTAAAAAAAAGAGGAAGCACCAAACACTTTTGTAATATGTCTGCTGCATTTCTGTGCTGACCTATTATGGAATTTTTTTGTTTTTGGCATAAGAAGTTGCAGAAGATGGTAGCTGACTATGCTCAACAGTCACTGGCCATGTTGTTGTTTCTGTTTGCTGAGTTTTGAACATGTTTGGATGCACAATGAATATAACAGTTCTTTGCAATTTATTTAATTAATCAGAGGCTATGGTCTGTTTTTTCTATTTATACTGTTGGTACTGACCCAAAACACTCGGTGGAGTTATATTTCTAAGAAAAGAAGACACCCTGAGGTCTACAGTAAGTGTGGATTAATGTTGTGGCCTCTCATTGCTGATACCCAAAACATGTTCTGAAGGTAGGAATTTGAAGCATTTGCTGGGTTGTTGCTGTGGGGACTGATTGTATCCTCAGTTCGATCAGCTTAAACTGATGGTGCTAGTAGGGTAGGATTTCATACTATGCAGTATAGGTAAAGCCACAGTTTTCAAGTTACGTGATAGAGGCGAGGCACAGAGAAGGTAATATTGTATTAATTGCATAGATAGCCTGCTCCATAGGTCCCCTTTATTTCACTTCTTGTAACCCATGTGTCCCTACAAGTAGAAGGTACTTTCCCGCACTGAACAATGAGACTGAAAATGAGGAATTGACATTGAATTGTACAAGCATCAAACATAACGGACACCAAATGATTAATTTCCACAGAATTCTGCATGTCTTTCTCCACAACATGATGATGGGTCCCACATTTTGCTTCAGTTTCTCACATTGTGAGTGGTGTTGTCTAATATTTCCCCTCCATCCTGACAGTTGGGGTTGCCATGACTGCATTTTTTCTCTGGCCATATGTTGCTGCTGGACAGACCTTTGCAGCTGACACCTTGCTACTCTTTGGTCAGCTTACCATGTCATATTATCTTACTAAACATGAGAACTGAAAAAATGAAGCTTTTGAAAGCTCACTGCATTTACAAAACAAGCTATGCAACTATTTAACATTATTAGAAAGATATCAATTCCTTCCCACAAATATTTTTAAAATCACCATGCAGGAGGTGAAGCACCACCTTCTGATTACAACATACACCACAGAAACATAATGTTTAAAACTTAACAGTTGTACTTTTCAGGCAACAACAGTACTGGCCTTTCAATAAACTCGCAGCTGACAACATAAGATAAGTTCAAGTTTGCAAAGTAGTATTGCAAATGATAAAACAAGCTACCTATGGGTAACAAACACATTACAAAACAGTAGAAGTTAAGTGCCATGAATAAGTAGTTGCTTTCAGTCATTCATTCTCCTGACTTGAAACTGGCCATTCAGTTGAAAGGGCATCAGAGGTCATCTCTTGCAAAATTGTGGTCAAGCAGGACAGCTCAGAGGACATCTCATGTAGTGCTGACTGGTTCTGCCACAGAACAGCAACTCTTGAGTGCTCACCTTGAAAGTGCATGCACATTTCCCACAGCATACTATTAGGAGTCTAAGTGACAGACTGGAATCCATTTTGTAAAATGCTTTTGATATCCTGCAGTGTTTTTGCATTTGCAAATCTCTTTCTGGCATAAAAGAAAAGAAAAAAAAGGGGGAGGGTAGTGCAATTGTCACAAATGCATCCTATCATGGATACTTAAGAATAAGGGCAGGAGCTTACAAGGTGTCATAGGCAGTATTGTATTACTCACCACTTGTACTAGCGTTACCCCCCCCCCATCTTTTGTGTCTGTGTCTCTTTAACTACAAACTGCACTCCACGGTGTGCTGAGATCCTACCACATTGGCGGTGTCCACAGGTTCACAGACTGCTACTTCTGCTGGTTCTTCATCCAAACTGTACCCATCTTCCACAGGAGTTGCAGCTCTCTCTCTTTCAAATATATAAGAAAAAGCAGGTTACATGGTATCAGACGTATGTAACAGTCATATAATATGAAAAAAATGCACAAAACTGCAGATCCATACATATTTCCTTGTATATATTCTTTCTCATCTTCAGTGGATGACTCTCCGCTACAGCTACAACTTCATGATACCTCATCATCCTTCTCATCTCTCTGTTGTTTCTGTGACTTCCGTTGGCCTTGCAAAATACATACACCTCTGGAGTATTCTGCAAGACAGAGGCAAGAACATTGCACCACATCTTAACGAGAGACATCATTTTAATGTACTGCCATCCATTACCAATCATGCATTTTTCTGAATTGCTCACACAATTTCTTCTTTTTCATACTATACATACCAGCAGATTCATACATATCTTCCTCTGTATCTTGTTCCTCATCTTCACTGGATGATTCTCTACTCCAGCCACCACTTGATGACATCTCATCATCCTTCTCATCTGCTTGTTGTGTCTAGGACTTCTGCTGGCCTTTCAAAACCTCTACATCTCTGGAATGCTCTATAAGACAGAGGCAACAACACTGTAGCACATGTTTATGACTCACACAACATTAATGCACTGCCATGTGTTACTAGCGGTGCAGTTTTCTGGATTGCTCACACATTTTCTTCTTGCTCATACTCATTCATATAGAATCTGTCACCCACTCTAGGCTTGCCATCATTCCTCCAAATCTGCATCACCATAAGAAACCATTTTTTCTGGACCTTAGACATACCACCAGCATCTTTTACTTTGAAGAATGTTTTCCATAACAGTGTCCACTTTCTGTGCATTGCCGTGGGTCTCTGTTAAGTCTATATTTCTCAGACAAGAATGCCTTAACACCTCTTCTGCACATCTTTCAGACTGATCTGTGCCTTTCATGATCATAAATGGATCTACAACAGATGTTATGGCCTCCATAAGGAGAGGAATATCATTCCACATCCATGGCTTCATTTCTGGTTTAAAAATAAAAGAAACAGAAATTGTTCATTTTCTGCTACTTCATGTAGTATGAAGCAGGAAAATAAAACCATGGGCAATGTTAACATGCTACATACAAATGTAGAATCATAGTAATGTGTCAGCAGAAATAGGCTTCATGGTTCATTTTCTCTGTCAAGGTGTGCAGTTAACTGACCTTAAGTTGCACCCAAGTCCCCCACCCCCTCATCCCTCCCTGTGTCCTTGAGGAAGTTCACCACACTTCCCACCCAGTCTCTTCCTTGTTCACTGCCCATGTTATGTCAAAAATGCCCACCAGATTACATCAGACCCCCCTTCCACTACTGTCAGAACAATCCATTTAGACACCACCCTTTCAAAGAAAGAATGCTTCTTCATTTCCATTGTAAACCTTCCTCACTCCAGAATGTATGTAACATATTTGAAGTAACATAAAATGTCTAGAAACATTCCAGGTCACAACACACATGGTAGTACATACCACGCTGCACAAGTAATACAGTAAGTCAGTCAGAAAGGCAACTGAGAACAGGAAATGGGTAGGGCAATACAGTAACATCATTTTAAACATACCACAATGTATTTAAGGTGTCTGTGGGTGCTGTTGGTGAAACAACAATATCACTGTGCCACCCATGGTAAGTAGACACACACCACACATCTGTGAAATATTCATTCCAAAAGCTCTGTGTGATCAATGTCACTACTTACTAAGACACATGACCTACCTCCTAGTATTTGCACCCCACATCTACCCACAAATCAGAACCTAGCACTCCCAAGATGCTGGTGCTACTGCATCCCCCAATCAGATAATTATCAGTCGATACCACATCTCTTTCTCTGAAACTCAGCATACCATCATTCCCTTTTTCTAATACATAGACAGCAAAGACATCACATCACCACTGTATACAGGCCATTGCACACCCCAAAATAACCATGGTCCCCTCACCTACGCAGTTATACATCATAACACTCAGTTGAAGCAGTGGTCCTACCTCAAAGTGCTGAGTACAACACAGAGCTCCCAAGCCTTTTTCAGATTTCCATCACCAAACATTTTTATGCACAAAAAACTGACACAGGATAAACAATCGCAATCTCTGCTCAATGTTTTCCCAAGGAAAACATGTACTTCAAAAGTGCTGCGCTCAGTAGGCTTGACCCCAAATGACCTATTCATCACTTCTGTTCTTCGTCACTCACAAGTACATCCTCACATCTGCAACAAAGCCATCAAGTGATAAAAAAACACAGACCACCTTCTGGTTCACTGGTGGCTCACTCTACTAGTTAGCAGAAAAGGGACCTCAACATGCATGGTTTGATTCCCACAGGTGGAACTTGCAGAAATCACATTTTTGCAACTTCTTTTTTTTTTAACTCTAACAAAACAAAGCATCCTACTGCAGTATGTTGGCAGCCACTGCACTCTGTACTCTACTTCCGACAGTCAAAGTAGAGTCAGTATCACACTGCAGGCAATATTCGGAAATCTGCTAAACTGTGCGAAAATCTCATTTTTGCAACATTGATGCCACTTCCTCTCCACATCACTCCTAATGACTATTTCACACCTGTGACTAGCCCATTAACTTAATAACAAAAATCTGCCATACTTGTGTGAGAAAATCTTAGCTTTGAATCTGTCATACTTGTAAAAATCTCACTCTCGAATCTGCCATACTTCTCTGTTAAAATCTCAGTATCAGATCTCCCATACTTGTGAACAACTTTGTCAAACTTGCAAAAATCTCACTTGTGTGTGCAACTAACTCAACTTCGAATCTGCCATACTTGCAAAAATCTCATTTTGAATCTGCCATACTTGTGTGCAAAAATCTCAGGTTCAAATCTACCATAATTGTGAACAACTCTGTCAAACCTGCAAAATCTCACTTGTATGTGCAAAAATCTCCACTTCAACTGCTATACTTGTGAAAAATCTCATTTTCGATTCTGCCATAATTGTGTGTGAAAATCTCAGGTTCAAATCTGCCATAATTGCAAACATCTCTGTCAAACCTGTGAAAATGTCACTTTGTGTGTGCAAAAATCTTAGTTTCACAAGTTTGATAGAGATGTTTGCAGATATGGTAGATTTGAACCTGAGACTTTCACACACAAATATGGCAGATTTGAAAGTGAGATTTTCTCAGGTATGGCAAATACGGAGTTGAGATATTTGTATACACAAGTGAGATTTTCAAGTTTGACAGAGATGTTTATAAGTATGGCAGATTCAAACCTTAGACTTTCGTATTGACAAGTATGGCAGATTTGAAGTTGAGATTTTCGCTCACACAAAGTGACATTTTCTCAAGTTTGATAGGCATGTTCGCAAGTATATCTTAACTTCAAATCAGCCATACTTGGGAAAATCTCACTTTCGAGTCTTCCATACTTGTATGCAAAAATTTCAGGTTCGAATCTGCTATACTTGTGAACATCTCTATCAAACTTGTGAAAATGTTACTTTGTGTGTGTGAAAAGGTCAGCTTTGAATCTGCCATACTTGCAAAAATGTCACTTTCGAATCTGCCATACTTCCAAACATCAGTCAAAGGTGTGAAAATCTCACTTTCTGTGTTTGAAAATCTCTGCTTTGAATCTCCATACTTGCTCAGCATAATCTCACTTTGTGTGTGTGAAAGTTAATTTTGAATGAAAATATCAGCTTTTGTGAACATCTATGACATTTGTGAAAGTTCTACTTTCGCACATGTGCCATGCTTGTGAAAATCTGTTTCTTTCTAAACACTTAACTTTTCCCATAGGAAGTAATGGGAAATAACATTTATAACTTTTGAACAAATTAATATTTTTTTTCACCAAACCTTAAAAAGGCAAATCTGTGACCCAAAGGCTTTCTACCCAGAAAAAAAAATTAACACACAACACAACACTATTTCTGAGATACAGGATGACAAAGAAATGTTAAAAAATTCAGATTGTTTCTGTTTTTTCAACACTTTATAGCTCCAAAACCACTAGACACATTCCCACCAAATTTGTTAGGTCATGAGACTAACCCATAGAGATTATGCTTGCCAAATTCATACAATCTGTTGAATGGCTCCAAAGATATAAATACTCAAATTTGAACTTTAACATACAAGTGCAGTTTCATCCTAACTATACTGACCTGATGCAGCTGCACTAGTATAATATATATATATATATATATATATATATATATATATATATATATATATATATATATATATATATATATATATATTATAGTGGCACGGTAGTGCCACTTTAATTAGGGGTGAGGAGCCATTTATATGTATAAACCCCAAATTTTGCACATCTTAATAACTTTGTAACTGTTCAACAGATTTGCCTGAAATTTGAAATACTTGATCAGGACCAATTCACCTTGGGATCTGCAAAGTTTCGTACCAGTTGCATATACAGCTGTGGAGTTATTAAGCATGATCTGCACGCGCATTTACGCTTTTCTGGAATTTTACTGTCGTCTCTACAGGTCACATGGTTTGCACGACCAGTCTGAAATCTCCAGGGAACATGCAGCCAGGGTCCCCGATGTGCCTTTTGAAGATTTCGTGACAAAATATTAAACGGTTCAAAAGTTATTCAAAAGCAAGTTTCCATTATAAGTCAATGAGAAAAGTTTTACTTTCACAAATGGCCCTTTACTGTCGCAAATCTGCCATTTTGTTTTCAGTTAGCGATCAGAAAAATGCTTGGTATTTAAAATTGGGACTTCTAGCAACCTAATTCTTTTTGTATTCACCTAGTCGGACCCTGAGGATGCTAGCCATGTCTTTCTTTGGGGTAAACACCCTAGAAATATGTTTTTCAAATTTGTGGAAAAAGTACTTTGTAAAATACTGTCGCATTTGTGATACTTGTCGAATGAATTTGCGAAAAGCTTTCGCAAACTTTTGACAGTACTTTTCTAGGCTGTTGAATGACAGCAATTTTTGGCACCCTGCTGCAAAAGAATGGTTTGATGTTTTGGCCTGAAATTTGAGGAATGCAGCTGGTATCTCACAGAAGTGCCTTTCAGTGTTTTGTTGAAAAATATTACATGGTGGCAAAGTTACGGCACTCCAAAATTTACGCTTTTTTCCATAGGATAACATTACGCTACCGACGATATACATGAATCATTTGGCGCCTGCTGCAAAATAACGGCTTTGGTCTTTTGGGCTGAAATTTGAGGGAACACAGCTAACATCCGACAGATGTGCCAATCTGTGGTTGGTGAAAAAAATATCAAGGAGCCAAAGTTATGGCACTCTGAACTTTCAATATTACGCGTTATTCACTCCTTTCAGGGCCCGTATCTCGAAAACATGTAGATACTGGATTTTCATCAGAAAATGCTTAGCTCCCAACTGGGGTTATGCAAAACTAGCCAGGAAAGTCATAAATCATATGACTTTACATTTTTTTTATACGTCGTATGGTTCCTGAGATATAAGCAATTTAGTATTCCAAATCCTCATTTTCGGCTCCGAGAACCATTATTATGCATACATTGTTTGTACTCACCATCTTTCTTCATGCAACTTTTGGGGAAAACCAGCCTGTGCACTTACATTACTGTTACCATTACCATTTTCACTTGCGGTTCTGTTCCCATTTCACTTACCGTTCACGTCTACGCCACCATGTGTGTTACCCTTTGCATTTTCATTTGCGCTTGCTTTTGCATTGTTTTTAACATTTCTGTCTACACTACTGTTTATCTTTCTGTTTCACTTTGCGTCACCATGCGCATTACTATTTGCGTTTGCAGGCACAATGTTACTATGTGACAAGACATCATGTCCCAAGGCTCCCGGCCGCCGCATTACATTCACTATTTCTCTTGTCATTCTTAAAAGGAGAGAATTAGAGACAAAACTCCGTTTAATGCATTAGTTAGGGGTTGTCCTCACTAACAAAGTGGGGAGGCTCTGGTGTTAGGATTGAAAAGCCTTGGCCCCCCCTGCCCATATCCTCACCGGCATCGGGTGTGCATTAGGGTTGTCGGTCCCAACTCTCACCTATTCTCCCACCTCTGCTTCTTTACATGTGATGGGAGGTGAGAGTTATGGCTGACAACCATGTCGCACCCCAATGCCACAGTTGGGGTGTGGGTGGGGCCAAGGTGGGCTTTCAACCCTAACACACTGAATTTCTCACTTTTGACTGTGGAACAACCCTAACTAATGCATTAAATGGAGTTTTTGCCTCTAATATATATATACAGTGGCGCAAAAGTATTTGCCCCTTCCTGATTTTCTCTATTATTGCATATTTGTCACACTGGATGTTTTCAGGTCTTTAGAGAAAATGTAATATTAGATAAAGGGAACCTGAGTGAACAAATAACACTTCTTTTTTTTTAATTTCACTTATTTAATGAAAAAAAGTTAACCAACACCAACTGGCACTGTGTGAAAAAGTAATTGCCCCCTTACACTTAATAACTGGTTACGCCACATTTAGCTACAATGACTGCAACCAAACACTTCCTATAATTCAATATCAGTCTTTCACATCGCTGTGGAGGAATTTTAACCCACTCTTCCTCGCAGAACTGCTTTAATTCAGTAACATTTGGTAGGTTTTCGAGCATGAACTGCTCATTTCAGGTCCTGCCACAGCATCTCTATTGGGTTTAAGTCTGGACTTTGACTTAGCCACTCCAAAACTTTAAATTTACTTCTTTTTAGCCATTCTGATGTGGACTTGCTTTTGTGTTTTGGATCATTGTCTTGCTGCATGACCCAACTCACGCTTCAGCTTCAGCTGATCTGAAGATGACCGGACATTCTCCTTAAGAATTTTCTGGTACAGAGCAGAATTCATGGTTCCTTTAATTATGGCAAGTCATCCAGGTCCTTAGGCAGTAAGCATCCCCACACCATCACACTACCACCACCATGTTTGACTGTTGGTATGGTGTTCTTACTGTGGAATGCTGTGTTTGCTTTACGCGAGACATTTGGATCCATGTCGTCCAAAAGTTCCACTTTGGACTCATCTGTCCATAGAACATTTTCTCAAAAGGCTTGTGGATCATCCGGATGTTGGCAAATGAGAGTGGCGTTTATGTTCTTCTTCTTGGTTGTGATGGTTTCAACCTTGCTACTCTCACATGAAGACCCATTTTTGCCCAGTCTCTTTCTGATTGTGAGTCATGAACACTGACCTTAGCTGAGTCAAGAGAAGCCTGCAGTTCTTTGGATGTTGTTTTAGGATCCTTTGAGACTTCCTGGGTGATTTTACGCTGCCTGTAGGTAATTTTGGCAGGCCGCCCACTCCTGGGAAGATTCACTACTGTTCCAAGTGTTTCCCATTTGGAGATTATGGCTCTCACTGTGGTTCAATGGAGTCCCAGAGCCTTAGAAATAGCTTTGTAACCCTTCCAGACTGATAGAGGGCAACAAATTTTTTCGATCTTTTCAGGAACTTCCTTTGATCATGGCATAATGTGCTTGTTAAATCTTTGTGCTGGCAACGTTGACTCTGATGGTAAGGGGCAAAATAAGTGAGGTTTATATTGAGCAGGGCTACTGTAATCAAGCCTGACTGTGTTCAATCAGCTGACTCTAATTATCCCTTTAATTGGGCTGATTTAACTAGGGGGGCAATTACTTTTTCACACAGTGCCAGTTGGTGTTGGTTAACTTTTTTCATTAAATAAATGAAATAAGTAAAAAAAAAAAGTGTTATTTGTTCACTCAGGTTCCCTTTATCTAATATTATATTTTGTCTAAAGACCAAGAAAACATCCAGTGTGACAAATATGCAATAATAGAGAAAATCAGGAAGAGGCAAAATACTTTTCCGCGCCACTGTATATATATATATATATATATATATATATATATATATATATATATATATATATATATATATAATAAGATACATGATGGGCATGAGTGTGATATGGAAAATATTTTCACTTCTCTAGAGTGACCTCCGAATACTCACGAGTGGCAAAACCACAAGTGAGGTTTCAGAGGTCACCGTATAGGACAGAACATATTTCCAATATCACACTAGTGCACATCATGCATCCTATTTATACAATGAGGGCCTCATTGTTGCAAAATGTACAATTTGCGTGGCTTTGCGTGATTAGGCGGCTTTGTGCGGGTTTAGTGTGGGTTTCCAGGGTGTAATAAATGGCATTTATTTTAACTCTGCTGATGTCATCAGGATTTATTTCACTGCTGTGAAAATAACTTGTTTTATCTCACTGGAATATGTCTCACCCTCGTGTGTGTGTGTGTTGTATATATATATATATATATATATATAATATATTTTTTGTAAATGCCTGCTTTGGTACGATGTATGTATTTGCATAACTAATTTGCATATTTCAAAAGTAGAGTTTATCAACCAAAATCATGGTAATTTCTATTTTTAAAATAATGTTGAGTTGACAGCATTAGCTTACAGAGCAGGAGGAAAGGTAAAGAGTAAAAAACAAATACATATACTCAGTGAACTCACCTCAACATAAAATGGAACCAAAGAATGGTGGTATAAATACCAGTTTGAGCCTCTATGAATTGTGAGATCAAGAGGTAAGTCCTATGTGTTAAGTTTAAGTGTATATTCTAAAGTCTGTGTTAAAAGTGCATTATTGAATGATAATTCTACTATAGCTATCTAAATGTTTAGTAATAAAATAAATTCCAAATGTATAATTAAAGATATATTACATTAAGATTGACCTATTGTCTTTTAACTGGGTATTTTAAGATATTTTTACAATGTATATATTTAGAAAATATTTTAGATATCGTCAACTATATAAAACAGTATATGTATTAAATATTCAATATATATAAGCATATATATATATATAGTATATATATATATATATGTATATATATATATATATATATATATATATATATATATATATCACACACACCTATAATAAATATATCATGGAAATGCTGAATTGTGAATGGTGGAGGCCCTTTTCTGATTTCATGGAGTGCCTTACTTCATATTGGATTCAGTTTGTGCCTCTACAGAGCTCTCTGCTACTCCATTCTTCTACCTCCATTAGGCCTTCATGCAAAGGAAGAAGTTTAGCCTGAACTTTGCTGGGTCTCTGGGGAACCCTCCCTCACTTAGCCCACAGGGACCAGAACATTTACAAAATGGCTTGTCCTGACTATTTATTCAGCTAGGATCCTCCTACCAAGCTGATGTACTTCTTACCCCCTTGCTGACTATTCTGCTCTATTCACTACATATATTTTTATGTTTGCGTGCATGCATGTTCAAGAAACGTATTGTGGCAGCTTGCTGCAGTAGTGAGTTGTGGAGGTGCAGCAGTGTTGTTGCCAATACCAGCAGCCCATTTTGGGACTGGTCTGTGTGGCACTAATAGAGAATCAAGATATCCCTGACAGCAGTAGTGTAACTTTCCACCAACTTGAAAGAAACTCACTGCTGCAATCAGGGAGTGCCCCATCATTAACAATCAACTGTTTTTGCTACTGGAGTGGTCCCTGATTGCAGCAGTGACTTACAGCTGTATTGTCTGGTGCCCCATTTCAAAAAAACATGGCAGTGGCTTCTCCATCGGCATCTCACAATCCCCACAGAAGCCAAAGGACAGCCGCTGCTTCTCCAGTCCTCATGAAAGCTGATGGGGGTGCTTAATCCCCCTGTCAGCATGCCCTCTCCTCAGTTCATTTGTCAACAGGTTAGCCAATCCCCATTGGCATAATGCCCCCACCCATTTGTTGTGTGGTGAGGGGGTGCCCAGTCCCCCTCGGCTCATGTGACTGCCCCCAAACACTCTGCCGATGGGACTGCCAAATCCCTGTCAACTACAGACCACCCAAGAAACACTTAGGTGGCATGCTGGGAGCTCACGCCAGCATGCCAAAGTACCTGTAAAATAAGAAAACCTTCCCACGTTGTTTTTTTATTTTTTCTCTGTAAAAGGAAAACAGTCCCTCATTGAGTTCAGTGCCCCCAGCCCACACCCACCATCTGTGCACCCCATCTCCACACACACCCCTCACCCCAGACTTACCTCCAGAGCCTGGTGTGATGATCTTCGGTGCACTGGGAACACGCCTGCACTCTTCAAAGCTGACCGCGAACTGAAGAAATGCAGGTAAGCTGTATAATGGCATATATTTTTTTTTTCAACTTTAGTGCATATCTTTGCCATTTTCATGAGTTTGGGTACCAAATTTTCAACATGGGGTTCTTGAGAGCCCCTCTCATGAATTCAGTCACTGTCATCTGGTTATTCAGGCCGAAAGAACACAGTCAAAGAATACTATCAGATTCTTCTGACAAAAATTCCTTGGAGTAGACCTGTGCTGTTTATTGTGTTGAGTCCATTGCTGTCCAGGTAGTCCACATGACTCTTTGACTGGTGTCACCATCAGTTTACCGCTATAGAGGTAAGACTGACAGGTCAGTAGTTACCCAGTTGCTCCTTGCCCCCTATGGAGTGGGAGTATGTCCTCTCCTTGAACTATCTCTGTCTGAACTGAGCTGTTGGATAGCCATACTAGGGATTCATTAGATCCTTTGACAATTCTTTGAGCACCCTGGACTCATCCCACCTGGTCCTGGGGCCTCATCTATCTTTAGGGCAGCTAGCCCTTTCCAAACTCTTTCACTAAGTAAATACTTGTTGCCTTATCTCAGGGATCCTTCTTACAGCTGCCTTAATGCCACTCTCAGGCAGAGGTTCTCTACCTTCCCTTGTGAATACAGAGCAGAAGCAGTGATTAAGAATGTCTGCTTTCTGCCCATCATCCTCCATTACCCTACCTCCTTTTGTTAGCCTAACAATTCCTCCACATTTCTTTGTTTTTTCCTTAATATGTCTGAAGAACTGTGTTTCCCCTCCCTTGACCCCCCTATGCAATGTGCAGCTCTGTGTCTGCCTTTGCTTCCCTGACAGTCCTCTTTGTTTCCCTTATTCTCATTTGGTACTCTCCCCATTATTCTTTCCTTTGTTTTTCCTTGTTCTTAGTGAAGGCTTTTTTAGCATGCTCACTGCTTCCCTGACTTTCCAGGGAACCATATTGGTCTCTTGTACCTGTTTCTTTTGATTACCATTCTCATGCAAGATTTTGTTGTCTTGAGAATATAGAAACATAGAATTTGATGGGAGATAAGGACCACTTGGTCCACCCAGTCTGCTCATTTCCCTACCTGATGGGTAAGCTGAAGATTCTAGTTAATCAACGGCTTACTTCCACCTGCCCCCCCACTAGAATTGCCTTATGCCTGTGTAACCCCCCTGCAAATGGGAGTTCCCAAAAGACTTCCAGGAGCTTGCATGAATGCTCCAAGCCTGAATGGTGTTTGGCATTTAAGCCATTTATCAGTGAGTGTTTTTAGAACCTCTGGTACTGTCTCTTTAAGAGCTGTCTGCTTGCAGACATAATTAGTTTGTATGGGGACTGTGTGTTTCTTTGATTGAGTACCACTCAAGCTGCTGCCAATTCACTTCATTTTTGCAGTCACTAGGTGCAAGGGAACCTATCTGAAAGATGTAACTGTTTGCCAGAAATTATTTAGAGTAATAATGAAATTACAGTTTGTCTAACCTGCTTTCTTTGCAGTCAGAACTGTGTCTGCTAGTTCCCATTCTAGTTTTGAACTGCTGAACTGGACCAATCAGTGTGGGAGTAAGCTAGCTCTAAAATGGTGCCTTGGACGAATCAGAACTTGGACTCATAATCTGAGCCAGCCACAAGAGGATTGTATGGGCAGTGACTCTGGAGATGTAGTTTAGACTTCAGTGCCTTTTTGGACCAACAGCAGCAGTCTATTGTGAGTGACAGCCAATCCAGTCAAGAACTGGGAGGAACTCAAAGGAAGTGCCGGTTTTGTCGGTTGGAGTTTCAGTTGAGCTCTGGCAGTGAAGAGGAAGGAGCCCTGTGCTTTTTCAGTGTGCAGTTTAGTCAAAAAGCGTGTGTAAGGCCCAGAGTTCCGGTCTGCAGCTTGTGTAACAGCTTGTTAGGACTGAATCCGTCCTCTGAAGAGAATCAAAGGATATCTGAAGAGTAGAAACCAGGCTCACCCTGTAGAAGACTGGAGGAATTGCTGAAAATTGCACTCGGTCTGTCAGGAACTGAATCTGCTGTGTGTTCTCCGGGTATTGTGCAGTAGTGCGATCGGGATACAGATGCAGCCTGCCTGGTAAGTGCTTTCTTTTATATAAATGTGTCAAGAGGTTTGTGTACCTCAAGTGAGCCCTACTGACATTGAAGGACCCTATCTTATTTGGAGGTCGTGAGTACTAATTCAGGGTGCTCCCTGTTGGATTGCCACATTAAATCCAAATGGAATTACTGTACTGCTGACTGTTTAATTCTCCTTTTCTCTGTGTGAAAGGCCCCTACCAGCTGCCACGGTTTGGACTAGCCACTGGGGCTTGGGTACCCAGGGACAGTAACTGATAGGGATAGGCCTGTGCACAGAGCCATAGTAGATGAGTAGAGTGATAAGCTAATTAACCTGATTTCCCCTGTCCTTGTTATATCCCCTAAATAAATCAGAGCTGCTTGTTTCAGCAAAGTTATACTGCCTGAGGTATTTGTCTATGTTAAAGTACTGTACTGTGATTGTTGCACTGTATCTTATTTCACAGGAGGTCCCAGTGCCAGAACCAGTCCTGGGGTAAGTGTATACTGTAAAGGTAATTCTGATGTATTGTGTGGGCCACTAGTGGGAAGAAAGGGGGGTTGCAGTGTCCCAGAGGGCTGTGACCAAGTTAGTTTAACTATTGTTAACCCTGACCTCTGGGTGGAGGCACCCGCCATTGGATCCAGGCCCCTCAACCTGTTAGTGGCAAATCAGGCAGGGGTAGTAGCCCCTGGGATAGCGCCATCCAGGGGTTGCACCTGTCCCATGCATTCTTGAATTCTCCCACTGTTCCTGACTCCACAACCTCCTCAGGAAGGCTATTCCATGCATCCCACTCTCTCTGTGAAAAAATACTTTCTAACGTTACCTCTGAGCCGTCCCCCTCTATCTTCAAATTGTGGTCCTCTTGATTGCCCCATCTTTCTTGGACATCCGTGATGCTGTCCACTTTGACTAACTTGTCTCAGACTAGCTCCATCATCCAGCTGAAGTCTGCCCTTCTGAAATCTAGGGCTGCACCACCAGGCAGTCCAGCAATATATCCAGCAGGGCCTGACTTCTGGATTGCCTGGTGGCTAGAATGACCCAATTAGTATCTTGCAAATTTAGATCTCCTACTACCACCACCACCACCACCTCCTCCTTTGCCAATCCCCTTTCTAGTTCTACCCTTAGCTCCTTTTCTCTGTCTTCTCCCATACTGGAGGTCTATAGCTCACCTCTATTTGTAGTTTTTGCCTGAGGATGCCACGAGTAGAACCCACAATGATTCTGTTCTCCCATTACCCCATCTATCTATCTATCTATCTATCTATCTATCTATCTATCTATCTATCTATCTATCTATCTATCTATCATCAGTCTGTCTAAGGTTTCTGCAAAACAGAGATGCCTGTATATTTTATGCAGTTGGCAGACAGCATAAAACATTGCCCGTAACTCACACCCTTGTGTTTGGGAAAGTTCCTGTTTCCAGGTGGTGAAGGCAGGGTGGGAAAGGTGTTACATTCATAGAGGGCACTTGTGGGTTCAAAATGCATGCATGTTCACTAGACCTCATCAGAGGTGCAGTACAAAGTCCACCAACCCTCTTTACAAACTTGATTCCAATCACCTATTGGGACAAATGCAAAATATAATTTCTGTAGCATTCCACATTGTCAATGGGTAATGGAAACAAAAGAAACATAGAGGTTGGCGGCAGATAAGGACCTCTTGGCCTACCTAATCTGTCCAGTTTTCCCTGCCCACTGTGCCACCTCAGATCCGAGATGTGTAAGAACAAGGGGGCACAATTTAAAGTTAGAGGGGGGACGGTTCAGGGGTAATGTGAGGAAGTTCATTTTCACAGAGAGAGTGGTGGACGCATGGAACTGCCTTCCTGGAGAGGTTGTGGGGTCTAAAATAGTGAGGGAATTCAAACATGCATGGGACAGGCATAAGGCAATTATAGTGGGGGGTTGCAGGAAGTAGGCTGTTGGTTAACTAGAATCTGCAGCTTATCCAATAGGTAGGGAAATGGGCAGACTGGGTGGGCCAAGTGGTCCTTATCTGCCATCAAAGTCTATGTTTCTATGTTTCTATCCTACTCGATCTCCAGTCATCTCCTCCCCTTTGCTTATTACCAAGGTCCCCTTGTATCTGTCCCATGCATGCTTGAATCCTGTCATCATTTTGACATCCACCCCTTCCAATGGAAGGCTGTTCCAGGCATCCACCACCCTCTCTGTGAGGCATTCCTCTCACATTTCCTCTGAACCTCTCACTTCAACTTCATAGCATGACCCCTTGTCCTTGAGCATTTTTTGTGTGGAAAATTTTACTTTCCTGTACCTAAGTTAATACCTGTTAGGTATTTAAACGTTTCTATCATATCCTCCCTTTTCCGCCTCTCCTCCAGAGAGTACATATTCAGTTCCTTGAGTGTCTCTTCTTAGGGCTTTTGATGAAGGCCTGCACCAATTCGGTAGCTTTTTTTGGTACTGCCTCCACCTTATCAATGTCTTTCCAGGAGTGGGGCCTCCAGAACTGGACACAGAACTTGAGGTGGAGACTTGCCAGTGATTTGTATAGGGGTAATATTACCTCTTTCTTCCTACTGGTGATACCCTCCTATGCACCAGAGCAGCCTTCTAGCCTCCCCACTGCCTTATTGCACTGCTTGGCTACCTTCAGGTTATTGGAAATGATTACCCAAAGTCCTTTTCCTGTTTGGTGGTTTCCAGTACTTCCCCTCCCAATTTGTATGTAGTCCCCGGGTTTCTGTACCCCAAGTACATGATTTTGCACTTTTTTGCATTGAAACCCAGCTGCCAAACCCTTGACCAGTCTTCCAAAGTTTTCATATCATCGCTAATTTTTTCCAGCCCCCCCCCCCAGTGTGTCTATTTTGTTGCAGATGTTTATGTCATTCTCAAACAGGCATACTTTTCCTTCTCCCCTTCCACAATGTTGCTAACAAAGACATTGAAAAGGACCAGGCTTAACACTGAGCCCTAAGGCACCCCGCTGGTCACCTTGCCTTCTCCAGAGTGGACACCATTTGCCACCACCCTCTGACTCCTTTTGCTTAACCAACTTCTTACTCAGTTTATAACTTTTTCACCCACTCCCAGACAGGCCAGTTTGTTCACCAGTCTTCTATGTGGAATGCTGTCGAAGGCCTTACTGAAATCCAGGTACACTACATCTAACACTCCTCCCTGATTCACTGCCCTGATCACCTAGTCAAAGAATTTGATCAGGTTTGTCTGGCAAGACCTCCCCCCTGTGAAGCCATGTTGCCTTGGATCCTGTAATCCACTGGTTACAAGGTATTCCACTATTCTTTCCTTCAGTAGTTGCCATTACTTTGCCCACTACCGATGCCAGGCTGACAGGTCTGTAATTTCCTGCCTCCTCCCTTTTCCCACTTTTGTGAAGTGGGACCACATCTGACCTCCTCCAGTCACTTGGAACCTCCCCTGTTTATAATGATAAGTTGAACAGAGTTGTCAGAGGTGCACCCAGCACCTCTTTGAGCTCCCACAGTATCCTGTAGTGCACCCCATCATGTCCTGTTACCTTGTCTACTTTTAATTGTGCTAGTACCCTCAGTATTTTCTCCTCTGTAAAAGGATTGGTGTCCACTTCCATACCATTTATGCCCTTGTTCCTTATCTTTGGCCCATCACCCTACCCTTCATCTGTAAATGCTGAACAAAAGTATTTGTTCAATGTGTAAGTCTTCTTTTGGTCCTCTTCCTTACAAATCCCTTCTTCCTTTTATCCTTACTATTCCACCTTTGGTCTTCCTCTTCCACTTATATATCTAAACAAAATGTTATCCCCTTCTTTTACTGATTGGACAATATTCTTCACTGTTTGCACCTTTGCAGTTCTAACTGCCCTCCCTGCCTCCCTATGTTTCTCCTGGTAGTTTTCTGTATCCTACTCCTTCTGTGTCTTTTTATACTTTTTAAATGCTATTTTTTTGCTCTTACTTTTTCTGCTATGTCATTAAAGAACGTACATTGGCTCTTTTTCTCTTGCCCTTTTTAACCTGCCTGACACAGAGATTTGTTGCTTTTTCAATGCCCCTCTTTATTGTTGCCCATTGTTTCTCAATTCCCCCATATCCTCTATCCCTGCCAGACCATCCCTGAAGCACTTTCCCGTTTTTTTGTAATTGGCCCTCCTGAAGTGAAGGACCCTCATCCTAGTGCAGCTCAGTTTAGGCCCAGTCCTTATATTGAACCACACTGCATACTGATCGCTGGACCTGGGCTCCTTAACTAGATGCCTGAGGAACGCCTCTTGCAGAGAGTGCAGGATGTCCCTAATTCTGACTATTGCTGCAGCTGGTAGGCTCCAATCAATGTCTGGTAGATTGAAGTCCCCCACCATCAATAACTCCCCCTTACATGCCATCCTTTGGATGGCTTCCAGCATGTCCATATTCAGTTCTACCCCCTGTGCTGCAGGTCTGTAAATCACTCCTATGCAAATAGTGCCCCCCATGTTTCCAGGGCAACCAACAGTACCTCAACTCTTCCCTGCTCTCCCTGTATTTCTGTGGCATTTATTTTGTCCCTAACATAAAGAGCCACTCCTCGCCCTTTTTACCTAACCTGTCTTTTCTGATGTATTGAAGGAGGCACTGGTGAAACCCCTTCTAAAGAAACCATCTTTGTACCCTGACGTCAAGGCAAATTACCGTCCCATCTCCAATCTTCCATTTTTGGGAAAGATCATTGAGAAAGTGGAGGCACTTAAGCTAGAGGAGCACCTCATGGCCCATGATCTAAATGATCCTCTCCAGTCTGGGTTTCGTGTGAGGCATGGTACAGAAACTGCACTAGTTTGGGTGCATAATGAACTCCTTAGGGCGAGAGATTGAGGGAAGGGGACAATTCTCATTCTCCTTGATCTCTCCTCAGCATTTGACATGGTAGACCATCGTGTGTTACTCGACCGCCTAAGGGAATTCTACAGACTTGCAGGCACTGTCATCTGCTGCTTTGAGTCCTTTCTCACCAACAGGAGGCAAAGGGTTGTGATGGGGAATTTCTCCTCCTCCCTAGTCTCCTGTCATGCAGAGTTCCCCAGGGTTGGTCTTGTCACTGATGTTGTTTGCTCGTACATGCTGCCTTGGGAGAGCTCATTAAGAAGTACAGTCAGGGTTTTCATTGCTATGCTGATGATACCCACCTGTATCTTTCTTTTGCCCTGGGGACATCCAATGCAGCGAAAATACTTAACATCTGCCTTACTGAGACCAATGATTGGAATGGCACCAGTTGATTGTGACTGAACCCAGCTAAGATGGAGGTACTGGTGGTGGAGTCAAACAGAGGGCATGATAGGTTGGACTCTCATACAGAAACGGGGCTTTTTGTTGGGG
This sequence comes from Neoceratodus forsteri, assembly GCA_016271365.2. NCBI lineage: Eukaryota > Metazoa > Chordata > Ceratodontiformes > Ceratodontidae > Neoceratodus > Neoceratodus forsteri. The sequence goes on along the minus strand of CM028132.1, from coordinate 969,666,159 downwards.
CTGTACCATTGAAGGCCTCCTCTAGGGTGCATGACCTGATCGTTACTCTCAACAGTTGACTGACGTTGGAGTCCCAAGTGTCATCCATTGTCCATTCCAGTTTCTATCATCTGAGGAATATCGCCAGGATAAAGCCCCTAGTTCTGCCCCTGGACCTCCCCACCATGGTTCATGCCTTTGTGACATCTAGGCTTGACTACTGTAATGTTCTCTATCTCAGGGTTTCTGGAGGTAACCTCCACCAGCAGCATCTGGTGCAGAATGCAGCTGCCAGATTGATGATGGGGTAGTTGAAGTACTGTCACATCACTTTGGTGCTGCATGAACTGCACTTGCTGCCAGTCAGGTGGAGGGTCTTCTTTAAGGTGGGTTTACTTACCTTTATGGCTCTACATGGCCTGGGCCCTGGTTACCTGAAGGACCTTCTTACACCTGCTGTCTCGGTCCACTCCTTCTGCTCCTCCTCTAGGGGTCTTCTTACGATTCCCAGGACGAGGCTAAAACAGCAGGTGACAAAGCATTTAATGTGGCCACCCCGTCCTGTAGAATTCTCTGTCTCCAGCTATGAGGAAGTCCCCATCTGTTGAGGTTTTAAAGCCCACCTCATAGCCTTCCTATATAATCAGGCCTTCCTGGACTTTGAACTATAACTTTTCTTGATACCTGACTTTTGTGCTTATATCTGTCCCTGGCTATATAATTAGTCTGGGTATTTATTGCTGAGTATACTATTTAAATATTTTATAATAATGTGCTTTAGGGTAGAATATTTATTATTAGATTTTTATTGTAGTCTTATTTGATATATTATACATGTCATATTTATTATTTTTATTTTGTTGTTGTTACTTATATGCGATTTTGACTGTTCTGCACCAGAGCCTCAGGGATGGGCGTCTTTTTAAATAAAATGTGCCATTTGCCTTACCTTCCGAACAGAGTATACACTTGGTGGCTGCATCCCAATCCTGGTTTTCATTGCACCAGGACATGGTAATTGCAATCATATCCAGGTCTGCTTCTGCCATGATGATGTCTAGGTCTGTAATTTTGTTGCCTAGACTACGAGCGTTTGCACACATGGCTCTGTGCTGGCACTCCCCCTCTTGTTTCCCATTAGCCCCCCTTTGTTTCCTCTACTATCTAGCTCATTATCACTCTTGCTTTCGGTCTCCTGGATTCCTTTGTTATATGGTTCTTTGTGGGGTTTCATTCCCTCTGGATTCCCCTTGCTAACCTAATTTGTCTGTGGAGGGGTACAGTTTATGTCTCCCTTTGTCTTTCTTTTTCAGTTACTCTTTTGAGTTCTCACTCATCATGGTCAGCCCACATTCTCACTGGTCCTCCCAGCCCCATCACTCCGACTCGTCTCAGGTCTTACCTCTCTCTCCTGGAGTCCCCCACTGTGCTCTTCAATGGCAGGGTTGGCAGGGAGTCCCTCTACCCAACAGGACTTCAATTCTGGAGTCTGAGGGCACCTGAGTCATTGAGTGAGGGGCCTGTGGAGGCCAGCTGTCATCCAGCTCAACTGGGACTGTTTTTCTAGTTTTCCTCCTTGGGGTCATTGGGCACTGATGTCAAGGCATGTGCGCTGATGTCTCCCATATCCCCCCCACCTCCTTGAACTCTAGCTGTCTTTTCCCGGCTTCCACCAAGGGCCAGTACAGTGCTGAGCTTGTCCCCACCCTTCCTCCAGAGGAGGAGAGAAGTCATTGGGATGCTTGATCCTCCTCTCCCTGTCTTAACCTGCAACTCCCGAGGTCACTCCTGATTCTGGGTCGTCGGCACCTAAAGCTGTAGCGCTACCGCTGTGCTGGTGGGGTGGCCCATCCTTTGTCTTTCTGCCTTTCCTCTTAGCTAGTTTGAAATGCTGGCCAATGTAGCATTTCAACCATTCACTGAGGACCATGGTTCCCCTTCTGGATGGATACAGGCTTTTGCCCCTGTACAGGACCTTATCCCTCTCGGTTGGGCCCCAGTCCCCCATGAAGCCACAACCCTGCTCTCTGCACCATTCCTTCAACCATGCTTTGAAGTTTCTAGCACAGAGAATTCTGACCTCCCCCTTGTCATAGACAGGAAGCAATTTCAGGAAGGTCACAGATCATGCCACCTGCCTAAGACCACTCCCCAGTTCCCTGAACTCCTCCTGGCGATTGCTGGCTCATCCCTAGCCAGGTCATTAGTCCCTGGATGGACAATGATGTCTAGCTCTCCCTTCCTTACTGCTTCCCCAGTGATCCTTTTGAATAGATATAGGTAAAGTGCACCCCTACTAGGGGCAGTGGCACAGCCCAAAGCTGTGAATCAGCATAAAACACTGGGCACATGAACATTACAAATAGCAGAGAATCCCCAGCCTTTGCTGTGCCACTGAGGGGTAAATAACCAAGAAGATTCTCTCTGAGAAATATACAGCTAATTTTCTTATCTTATTTTTTCACACCCTTGGCCCAGGGCACATTCCCAGTGACGTGGTGATGTCACCCACTCTGGCATAACTTCAACCTGTTTGCATGCATCAGATCACGCATACTAGAGGCTTTGTCCTGCTATGTACAGCCATGTGGGAGAAAGTTTTAAACTAAGGAAGTAGAACATTGTCCTGCTGGAGTGGCATTTTTTAATCACCATATCAGGACTTTTTTTCATACTTCAAACCAGAAGTACTCTCTCCCAGGCAGCCCCCTATACATCATACAGTTATTCCTTTTAGCAATTGTCAGTTTATAAGGGGTAATAAGGAGGGTCAGCATATTAATTCTCCCATATTTGGATAAGGCATAAAAAAGGGTTTATCTGCATTTCCATATTTATTGGTGGAAATTCTACTTTTATTTGTGTAGTTATACATAATGCCAGTGGTAGCAGTGCTTATCGGAAACCTGTGGTATTCAAGTGATGTGAGACCTGCAGGAAGGTGATGTGACCTTCTCCGAGGTGCTTATTGCCCTAAATGTGTAATGCAATCTAATATGTCTGTTTCGGTCCCCAAAGTAAATCCCCCACCCTGGGTGGGGGGGGGCCCTGGGATACCGAGCAGTGGCAAGGCTGAATTACACAAATCCTTTTTGTTACTCCTAAATGAGATGCTGAGTTCAGATGTTCTGCAGAATATCCCCATTAACACATCCAGACCTAAGGTGGGCCCATCAGGTTGGGGGGCATATAGACACATCAAGATGCACCAGAGCAGGACAAGACTGCTCGCCCAGATCTTCAGACAGGCCCCGTCCTTTACTATATAGAGGGTCAAGATGATGATACAGATGGCCATGAGGAAGATACTGACCAAAATGTGCTTGTTGATGAGAAGGACCCATCTGACGAGGAGGAGGAGGAGGAGGAGGTGAGTGGACAGATCCTATGCAAAAGATTCCAATTCCTCCTGTTTGATACAAAATTGCTCTCCTACCTCATAACTGTAGCTTGTAGGATATTACAGCTGAAGGAGTACAAGCCATGGAGTCCCTGGACGTGAATCCCATCCTCTCTGTTTCCTTCTTTTTGTCAAAATGCTCTCTGAACTTTGTACACTGAGACCAGGTTATTGATCAGGAATGGAGAAGGACAGATAAGTGCAAACATCTGCCCAGACCTCAGGTGAGATGTTATCCATTTATGGAGGAGAGTTCCCAGAAGTGGAAAACCTCTCCCTTGGCAAATAGGCTGTGTATAATTCAGTTAAGTGACCGACTATACCTATTGAAGGTCTCTGACCTAAGTGATACACCATAAGTGAGTGTACACCACATGCAGAAGAACCTTTGCCTCAAATGGAGTAAATCTTGTACCCCTGTGTATCTTTTGTTGTTTCCAGAGTCCTAATCTCATGGATTAGAGTTCGTGTAGTTTTGTTTCCCCAGACTCTGAGGGGCAAACATTTTACTGCTGGTCTCCTTGGATTCTGCCTTTCTTGGGGATGCCAAAATAAACAATTTCCAGATGTCACAGTGCTCCACTTATCACATTGTGTGAGCCATGTGGAGTGTATGGCTCAGGCATTGGATCACAGAACAGGCATTGAAGGCCAGACTGTTTAACCTGTCCTTTAAGGGAGGACTGATATTCGATTCTAGCTTGGATGACATCTTAGAAGATTTCCAGGATAAGAGGGGACAAAGTAATAGAGGAGCCTATTCTGAATTTAAGGGCAATAGAAATAGAGGATCATTTGCCACAGATGTAACAGTGGTACAGGACGAAGAGGAGGTAATTCACAATGAAGGTACATTGGCCCATCTCCACCCCTCTTCCCTTGGTGGAAGACTGCAGAACCTTTACATGAGATTGGCTGAACTGACATCAGACATATCTGTACTAGAGATACTGGCACTAGGTTATGGAGTAGAATTTGCAATAGTGCTCATAAAGGGATGTTTCCAGAAATTCCTTGTGCCAAAAGACCCAGTGAAGAGGCAGGCAGTGTCTGAGACCTGGATCACATCAGACAGATTGGAGAAGTTGCCCCCCCACCCCCATGAGGATGGTAAGGATTTTACTCAGTTTATTTTGTGGTTCCCAAGAGAGGGGGTTTCAGACAATTCAAGTTCAGAAGCACTTGAACAAGTTTGTCCACCACAGGACCATCCAGATGGAGTCTCTGCCATCAGTCATAAGGGCTGTCCAACCAGGGAATTACCCAGCAGCCATAGACCTGAGGGATGCATATCTACACATTACCACTCACCAGTCTCACCAGACATTTCTGAGGTTCGCAATTCAGGGACAGCATTTCGAGGATAGGGTGCTACCCTTTGAATTGGCAACAACACCCAGGGTGTTCTGGAAGGTCCTTATAGTACTTGTGGTCCAACTGAGACAGGAGGTACACCATGTATATCCCTACCTGGCAACTTACTCATCTGAACATCATCTACCCAGAGAGGTAAGGAAATCTGCAACAAGGACCCAGGAGGTACTGGAGTCACAAAGCTGGGTAGTCAATTGGGAGAAGATCTCCCTCGACCCATCATAGACTCTGGAACACTTGGGCACAGCATTCAGGATGGATAAAGGGAAAGCTTTCCTCTCCTCAGACAGAAATGGGACCCTGAGATGAGAGGTTCAATGGTTGAGAAGCTAGCTGTCCACATCTGCTCACAGACTGCTCAGGATTCTGGGGCTGATGACTGCAGTAATACAGCGAATGCCTTGGGTCCACTTGCACAAGCAGCCCCTTCAGAAAGGGATGCTTTCAACATGGTATATGGCCTCGGAGGACTACCAAGTCCTGATCCCACTTACATGGTCACTTCAGCAGCTGCTGACATGTTGGGAAAGTTCCGAAAACCTAAGCAAGAAGGGGCCCCATTTGAAGCCTCACCAGAGCTGATTCTGATGATTGAAGCCAGCCTGTTGGGCTGGTGTGCCATCCTGGACCAAGTTCCAGTCCAGGAATTTGGACTGCACAGGAGCAACAGCTGAAGATTAACACACTGGAGATGAGGGCAGAATGATTTGCTCTTATTCACTGTCACAGTCTGGTTCAGTTAAAAGCCATACAAGTAAGGTCAGACAATGCCACCACAGTGGCATACATAAACAATCAAGGAGGCACAAGAAGCAAGGAAATGTTAGCAGAAGCAACCAAAGCACTGCTGTGTGCAGAAGAGAACCTTCTATCTCTCACAGCAGTTCATTCGGCAATAGATCTGAACTTCCAGGCCGATTGGCAGAGTCGAAAGACTGTCCATCCAGGGAAATGGATGTTGAATCAGAAGGTGTTCAACCTTCTGTGCAGAAGGTTCAGTCATCCTTAGGTCTATCTATTCACCTCAAGTCAAAATGCTCAGGTACCAAAGTTCTTCAGTCAGTACCAGTGTCCACAGGCAGAAGCGGTAGATGGCCTGTCTCTCTGCTGCTCTTCCTAAAAGTCATTCACTAAATAAGGCATTCAAAAGGAAATTTTCTTCTGGTAACACCAGAGTGGCCAAGAAGACTGTGGTTCTCAGACCTAGTGACTCTCGCTTGGCAAGTGCCATTCTGGCTCCCATTCTGTAGAGACCTTCTCTTCCAAGAATCTATTTGGCATCCAAAGCCAGAGGTGATGCAGCTGGCAGCCTGGCTCCTGAAAAAGAGGAGATTGCTAAAACCGTTTTTTCAAGAGAAGTAGTGGATACTGTGTCTGCCAGGACAGTCTCTACATCTGCAGCTAGTTATTGAGAGGAGGAGGAGATGGCAAAGACAGGGGTTTTCAAGAAAAGTAGTGGATACCCTGATGGCTGCCAGGAAAGTCTTTATGTCTGCAGCTTATCACCAAGTGTGAAACTCCTTCTCAGCTTGGGCCAGAGAGTGAGTGAGGGAGAGAGAGAGAGAGAGAGAGAGAGAGGTAGGTATCAGGCCTTCTAAAGCTACGATTCCACAGATTTGGGATTTTTTTCAGGTTGGAGTAGTCAGAGGGCTTGCACTGGGTACTCTGAGAAGTCAGGTCTCAGCACTGGGAGAAGCACTTGGAACTGCCATGGGTTCATCCCTGGTGACAAACCAGGAGGGCATCTGATTCCTTAGAGTGGTTAGCAGAAAAGAACTACTCTTTTGATTACCGGTACCCCTGTGGTACATGAATCTCATGTTTAATGCTCTTTGTAAAGCAGCCTTCAAATCTCTTTTGTCAGTGCTACTGGAAAGTTTGTCATTTATGATGTGTTTTTTAATTGCAATGTGCTCAGCCAGGAGGGTTAATGAAATTTAGATGTTATCCCACAAAGAGTCTTAACTTATCCATAAGGAAAAGGTAGTCCTGCAGATGGTCCCATCCTCTATACCCAGAATGCCTACAGCATTTCATGTAAATCAGGAAATCTGCCTGCTATCCTTTACCTAGGGCTACCAGGGGTTGATTTCCACCACTTGCAGTTAGTGCAGAATGCAGCGGCCAGGCTTTTGACTGGTACATCTAGGACCAGTCATATAACGCCTGTCCTCCGCAGACTGCACTGGCTGCCAGTACAGTGGCGGATTACCTTCAAGGTCAGTTTGCTGACATAGAAGGTCCTACATGACCAGGGACCTAGTTACCTGCAAGATCTTCTTCATTGTTACTGCCCCCCCCCCGTCCTTTCCGATCCACCAAAGAGAGATTGCTAGAGATTCCCAGGGTCCGTTTGAAGACATCTGGGGTCAGATCATTTCGTTTTATGGCCCCGACCTTTTGGAATTCTCTACCTTATCGGGTATGAGATTGCCTGACTGTCCAAAGTTTTAAATCAGCATTAAAAAACGTACCTATTTAGCTTGGCATACTCTGATTTTTAAGTATATTTTTGTGACTAATTTTATGATACTGTTTTAATTATATGTATTTGATTTATTTATTTATTGTAAAAGCACTTTGGTCTTGGAAAGGCGCTTTTTAAAAATAAAGAGTTGGTTGATTGATTAATTGATTCTGTCGAAAGCTGCTTCATGCTATGGAGGGTGAGCTGTAAAGGTAGGTTTGGCAGGGCTGTCAGAACATACCTCAAATGAACTACAGAACTCAGAAAATCCAAAAGTCTGTTTTCTTTAGAGTAGTGAAGAAGTGTCAAAATGCTTGCATGGCTACTTTGGCAAGATGGATGAGGGCCAGTATCACCACAGCCTATGTGGCAGAAAAGAAAAACTCCAGTTGTCATCAAGATTCACTCTGCCAGAGCTCTATCTACTTCCTAGACAGAGAGAGGGGAGGAATCTGTGTCCAAGGCAGCAACATGGTCCTTTGTCCACACATTCACTAAGTACTACAGATTGGATGTTCAAAGTTCCACCAATGCAGCCTTTGGGCTCAGAGTTCTGCAGGCAGTGGTTAGCAGACAATTATTTTTCACCCATATGGGATACATATGGGACAATAATCTCTCCCACCCAGTTGAGAAATGGGTGCTGCTTCTTATAACCCATATGTACTAATTACCCATTAGCAATGTGGAGCACTATGGAAAGGAAAAATTCCTTCCTACTTACCGTGATTTCCTTTTCTGTTAGCTCCAAAATTGTCAATGGGACCTCTCCAATGAGACTTGTCTCCTTCTGCAGAATATTGTCCTATATGTATCTGAGGATGTTCTTTCCAGATTTAACGCTAACATAACATGTGGTTCTGCAGATGGGGATCTGGTAAGGACCTGGTTGTAGAGGATCCCATGACTGGAAGCGACCACAATACTGTCTGGTTTCATATAAGCATGGGGAGGGGGGAGATCTAGGACACTGGCAGTGGACTTCAGGGGTGCAGACTTTGTGGGCATGGGAATATTCTCAAGGATCACTTGAAGGGATTACATCAGTGACAAATGTGGAAAAGAGATGGGAGGTCATAAACCGGGGACTTCATGAGGCAGTCAGGACCTGTGCCGAGGTGAAATGTAAAGGAGCAAGATCACATAGACCATGCTGGTGGTCCAGTGAGGTTCAGGTAGCGGTCAGAGAAAAGAAGGTGGCCTACAAAAAGTATAAAACAACAAGAGGGGATAGGGATAAGGAAATGTACCATCTTGCATCTAGAAAAGTCACCAGGATGGGTGGGGGGTGGTAAAGTCCAGTAAAGAGCAGAGGCTGGCACAGGGGATACATGGAGGGGAAAAGGGGTTCTTCCAGTACATTGGGGAGCAGAGAAAAACTAAGACCCATCTCAGCAGATTGAGATCAGAAGGAGGGTGGGCGGAAGAGGCGAGGGACCAGGCAGAGGTATTAAATGAGTACTTTGCCTCTGTGTTCACTAGGGAGGGGGATGGGATATCTACAAAGCAAGGCACTATGGGGATAGAAGTGGCAGTGAGTGGGATCAGGGGAGCAACAGAAATGGAGCAAGAGGGAGGGAGAGGTACCCCAGGGGTGTCACATCAGGATAAGGATAAAAAGGCCAGTAAGGTGGAGGGGACTGATGATGCTCTCTCCACCGAAAGGGTGTGGTTAGCCCTCAAAGCCCTAAAGAAAGACAAATCTCCTAGGCTGGATGGCATTCATCCGAGAGTACTATGGGAACTGGCGGACATACTGGCTGCACTCCTGGCGGAGCTCTTCAACAGGTCGCTTGAGACAGAGCGGGTACCTAGGGATTGGCGAGAGGCACATGTGGTGCCAATCCATAAAGGGGGGTAGAGAAGTACCAGGTAACTATAGACCCATCAGTTTGACCTCAGTGGTGGGAAAATTAATGGATAGTATACTAAAGGAACGATTGGGGTGTACCTGGAGGAGGTGGAGGTCTGGATAGTCGGCAACATGGGTTTGTGCCAGGTAGATTATGTCAAACCAATCTTGTGGAGTTTTACAAATGGGTAACATCAGAACTGGACAGGGGAAAGCCTGTGGATGTATTATTCTTGGACTTCAGCAAGGCGTTTGACTCTGTCCCCCAAAATGGACTGGTGGAGAAACTGATGGGGTTGGGAGTAGGTCCTTTGAAGGTCAGATGGATTGAAAACTGGCTAGCTGGATGCACACAGAGAGTAGTGGTCAGTGGGGAGCTCTCGAACCCTAGAGAGGTCGGTAGCGGGTACCGCAGGGCTCGGTCCTGGGTCCAATCCTGTTTAATGCATACATATTGGACATCAGGGAGGGTATAGGGTGTGAGCTTCTCTGATGACTCCAAGATGGGAGCAGTAGTTGAGGGGAACAGGGAGGTTGGCCCTGCAAGGGACCTGACAACCTGGAAGCTGGACTCACATGGAAATTAAATTTCACTATCACCAAGTGCAAGTGTTACATCTTGGGCAGGGGAAACCCTAAACACAAGTACACCCTGGGAGGGAGGCGCTGGAGGCCTCAATAGGGAAAAAGACCTAGGGGTCATGGTAGATGCATGTATGAAAACTCTGAGCAGTGCAGGAGAGCGCTAGCAAGGCAAACTGGGATGTTGGGATGCATCATATGGGATCACCTCTAGGGAGCAGGGAAGTGATTCTGCGCTTTACAATGGACTGGTTAGACCACACCTTGAGTACTGTGTACAGTACTGGAGACCACACTTGTAGAGGGACATACAGCTCCTGGAGAGGGTACAGAGGAGGCAACTAAGATGATACGAGGACTAGGGATTTGATTATGAGGACAGACTTGAGGAGCTCTGCCTGTTTTCATTGGAGGAGGAGGAGACTGGGGACATGATTGAGGTCTCAAGCACCTATGGGAATAAATAGGGTAAACATGGAGGGATCTTTAGACTCAAAGCAGGGAGGTATCACCAGAGGCATGGGTTAAGTTGGGAAGCTGGAAGGGTGAGGGGGGAAAGAGGAGGAGGTTTTTCACTGAGAGGGTGGTGGACCCTTGGAATGCACTGCCTGGCGTGCTGGTTCAGAGATCCACAGTGGAGGGCTTCAAGAGTGGGTGAGACAGACACAGAAAGTGGATGTATCAGATGATGGCCTAGCCCATGGGGGTGGAGATGGATGATAGGGGTTTCTGGAACACAAAGGTGGGGAGGGCCTCGGCACCCAACTAGGGATCTGAGGTTCGAGCAGACTCGATAGACCATAAGACCTAATCTGCTGGCAATTAGTATGTTACTATAAAAACAGGTTACAGTTTATTGGCTTACAGGCACTTAGATTGACAGGTTGATATTTGTGAACATGAGGTGATGCCTCTCTGTTGCAAGTTAGTGCTTATACTGTTTTCTGCAGTCATGCTGATTATTATTACTGTTATACATTTTCTATGTTAGCAGACTTAAAAAGCAGCCTTCTAGCACTGTCAAGAGAACACTGATATGACAGCATTAAAGAAGGGAAGGTCAATGCAGGATGTTGGCCAGATCTCAAGAGTGAGGTAGGACCAAAATCTTGCAGCTCTTATGATAACAGTTTTTGTATATATACTTTACGGTAATGCTGCAATGACAGAATCAGATTCGTTGGGCATTTCACAAATTTGTCCTTACATACAACTGTATAGTTACTGCAATGACAGGGGTGGCTGGAGATTCTCTGCTATTTGAAATGTTCATGCATCCAGTGTTCTATGCTGATTCACAGCTTTGGGCTTGGCCACTGCCTCTAGTAGGGGTGCACATTACCCATATATAATTATTGGGTCTCCACTTTTGCCATTGAGAGACCATGGCGTAATTTTCCATTATAAAGGAGCGTTTATAATGGCAAACACCTGCTCGGTTCTCCTCCCTCTGCACATGCGCCTACAGCACTGTCTCCCTTCCTGGCTCACTCTGCCTTCTAACTCACAATGGAGCCACCAAAGAAACACGGTGGTGAGTAAATTTATAAAAAAAACAAAATCAGAACTAGTGTTACAGATGGGGGACTGTGAAAATTTTGTTTTTAAATACGAGAAGCTGCTGAAAATCTAAATCCGACCCGTTGGTAAAATAAAGTGAAGCATACTCATAGCCACACTGAAACTGCTGATATTTTATGTATTGCTGTGCCAAAAGGAGATAACAATTATATAAATAAAATACGGGGTAGTGTGTTTAAACTCAAGTTTACACACACCTCAGGGTTAGATGTTGCACAAACCCCTCGAGCTTCGCTCTCGGGATTTATGTAGCATCTAACCCTTCGGGTGTGTGTAAACTCTCGTTAAACACACCACCCCGTACTTTATTCTATATGTATTAATTACCCATTGATAATGTTGGAACTATCAGAAAAGGAAATTACGGTTAAGTATAAAAGAATTTCTCCTTCTTATAAACAGGCAGCTGAAAAAAAATTACTCTAACTTCAGTACTACTGTCATCTGTGAGACAGCCTATACATTTTCAACCCATCAACATTGTCTCCATGTGAGTGATCCAGTTTCAAGACCCATGGGCACTTTACAGCCAAATTCCAACCACTAGCTACATCAAGGTCTGTTTCTGTGATTTAGAGCACTGCACCAGTTCACTCACATTAACACATCACCACACAGCTGCTCAGAAGCTAGCAGCAATGCTGATTAAATTCCACCTGCTGATTCTTAGTTTGCACAATATTCTGATTCAGATAGGTAAACAGCTATCAATCTGAACAGCACTCTCTCCAGTCCTCCTGTGAACTTAGCCAATTCACCTGTCCTCTGGACCAAAACAACTGGCCTGGTACTGAATCACAAGGTCCCACAACTGACAGTACATTATGAAATCTCTGACACCTTTAAAGTTAACTGTCCTCCATGTTTTTAAACAACCATCACTCCCCATTGTGCAAATCAAGTACACTGCCCATTCCGTGACTTATCCTTCATGGCAGTGTGTTCTCGGTCATTGATGAGGGGCTGGGAATCCTGTCTTCATCTTGTGGCCAGAAGGTTTTTTCCTCCATTTTGTTTTGCTTCCTCTGTTGCCTCTGCAGCCATCTATGTGTAATGGGGTAATATGCAAGTTCCACCTCCATGGAGATGTCCTCAAACACCTGTATTAGCTGGCTATGTATGTGCCTGAAACTGCGCCACCACCTGGACACTCCAGATTGCAGACACGAGTGGGTCACACAACCCCCTCCCCTGGACAGAGGAGAGAAGTCTGATGGGATGCCTGCCTCTTCCCTCAGCCAGCCACTGAACAACCCAATTCTATTCCCGAACTAGGTTTGCCATTGTGGCAGGAGGTAAGTTATCAATGCCTCAGCCCTCCATGCCACTGGGTCAGCTATTTTCCTTCTTTTTATGTTTCCTTGTGCTTGCACAAGAAACATCTTGTGGTAGAATGACATTTGAGAGGTGCATCAGGGACAAGCCCAATGCAGAGCACTCTACAATGAGCTCAACCCTTAGAGACCAATCACCAAACAAGCAGAGAGTGATGGTGGTTGGAATTTCACAGCTGGGAAGCGGCCACACTTGAAAGGAATGAAGCACTCTGATGAAAGCACTTCATTCCTTTCATTTACTTAAAGTTGTCTGCTCCGCTCCCTCTGTTCCTTGTCCCTGCACTCAGCATCATGCAATGAAACCGTCAAACCCCTCCCACTGCTTGCTGCCTGCCCCACACCTCTGTTCCCCACCAGATCAGCAGTGATCTAATAAAACCCTTCAGCTCCTCCCACTGCATGCTGCCCACTGCATCCTCTGTTCCCCAGCCAGCATTCAATTGAGACCTCCTGCTCTCTCCCACTGCTTGCTGCCCTCCCCACACCCTCTGTTCCCCCAGAATCCAAATTATCCCTCCCACTCCCTCTGACTGCATGCCGTCCACCCCACACTCTCCGTTCCCCAAGCCAAAATCATGGTGCCCAATCCACATGTTGGCATTATCTAAACTCTCCCCCCCCCCGGATACTGGGGATCCCACTCCCAGTGTCTGGAAATAAAAAATGTTTTCCCCTGTTGTAAAAAAGAAAACTGTCCCCCAATGTTTTTAAAGCCTATAAAACAGAAAATGGTCCCTTGTCGTCTCCCCATATCCCTCCCCATCCCAACCTCTCTCTGGGTACCTCACCTCCTTACTCCCTTACCCCATACTTACCCTCCGAGATCAGCAGCTGCAATCTTCTGAGGACTGGGACACGTCTGCACTCTTTAAAGCCAAACTGTGAACTGAGGAATCAAGGTAAATGCTTTATAATGGCTGTCAGTGGGGGTTTCAACTTCTGTTGATATCTCAGGCATTTTTAGGAATTCTTACCCCAAATGTTCAACATGGGGTTCTTGGGACCCCACATCATGAACACTGTCACTGTCATTTTGTTACTCAGTTCGGAAAGGTGATTATGTGGTCACTGTACATAATCACCTTCCGGGGCTGATTACCAAAATGGCAGTGCTAGTGTTCATGAGGAGAGGTCCCAAAAAGCCCATATTGAAAATTTGGTGTAAAAATCTTCTATATGATCAAGTGCTATAGTGTGCATTGTGCAGTTTCTACACACACTCATAACTTTGCCAATTTTTTATATTTTCACCCAGATTTTCAGCATTGACATTTTTTCACACCTCCTCATGAACAGTACAGCTGTCATTTTTCACATCCTACCCAAAATGTGTTTTCACACCTGTGGCACAGAATGGCACAGTCACTGTGCAAAATCACCTTTCGGGATGAGTGAACGAAATGACAGCAGCACTCTTCATGAGGCAGTGTCCCTGAAAGGCCATGTTGAAAATTTGGTTAAACAACTCCAAAAATAGGCAGAGTTACACCCAGTCATTCAAATTTTCTATACACACATGTAACTTTGGTCATTTTCAATATTTTCACTCCAAATTATCAATATAGCCATTTTATCACACCACCTCATGAACAGTACAGCTATCATATTTCACATCCTGCCCATAATGTGTTTTCAGCTATACTGTGGAATGCTGCTTTCCCACAAATTTGGAAATTGTAACCTACAGGGTTCATGAGGTGGGGATAAGAAGACTATGCTCAACATTTGGGGTCAAAATATGAAAAATGACACAGTTATGGCCATTCATTGTAATTTTGGTACACATGCTTATAACTGTGGAAATCTTAAATATTTGCACCCTGCACTTTTTTTTATTTATACCCCTGCTGCATGGCCCTCTCTATCTGGAGGGAGCCCCAGCCCCATGCCCTGATGTCCACCAGCCGATGCCGACCAGAAACCCCCAGGGCTTACCCCCTGGTGGGGTCAGCGGGGAGCCCACCTCAGGGAGGCCCAGCCCCACCAAGACCAGGGAGGCCCACACTCACCAAGACCAGATCCAGTACAGGGGTCGTGGTCATAGCTATTTGGGGCCAGGACCTGCAAATTCCTTTCATCATCTGCTGTGAGCTTTTATCCTCCTGGTTTATCCCCTTCTGGGGCAGAGCATGCAAGGATGCCAGCGACAGAGCTGTGCACACTCCCGTGTTCACACCTCATCAGGCATCTGCCCTGCCTCTGACCCAATGTTTACGGCATCAGTGTGCCAGCCCACAGCCACCACTATTGGCCAGGCATGCACAGACAACTGGTTTCTCCCTCATCTCTGGAGAAGGAGAGCTGTCTCTGGAATGCTTGATCCTTCTCCTCCCCCATCGAACCCCGGCAGCCTGCATTCGCCCCCAAACATGGGTCGCCAGCGTGGTGTGAGGTGTGGCATCCAGTGCCTCAACTCTCATTGCCACTGGGCCAGAAATGCACCCCACATTTTCAACATAGCCTTCTTATTAACTGAGTTTGTATTCAAATGCTGTCCAAAATATGACAGCTTTTCAAAACATACTTCAGGCAGACTTTTCTCTCCCACCAGAAATTCAACTAACACAATACACCCGCCACATAAACTATGCAAGGAAACATTCATCACTGACAAATGTTTGTTTTAATATAATATTGTTGAGATGTCTGAGTGGGAGAATGACTGTGAGAGCTGCTGAGCGAGCAAGTGGGCAGGAAGTAAGCTAAGACACACATTACCTAACCCGTTACTGTGCTGGAAATATAAGTAATCTCGAAGCGCTCATATACAACAACTATAATCCAGTGTTGAGCTGTCCTGTCTGTTATGAGGGAGGACAGCTGGTGGGAGTAGGGGGGATCAGTGGCAATAATTGAGGGATGTTGAAGCAGGGGATGAGTGAGCAGGCAGACAAGAGACTGATCACAGTCAATACAAGAAACAACAAAGAAAAAAATATAAAACTTTGGCTTTTAATTTATATATGTTGCTTGGGAACTATGTGTTGCAGTGAGGGTAGAGTGTAGCTTTTTAGTGTCAAGGAATTGAAAGTCTCACTAAGGGAGCAAAAAATGGCAACTTTTGCTATTTTGCTTTAAATTCTAAATAGAAGGCTAAAGGATGTATTGATATCCTCTGTCCAGGTTGTCAGGTCTAGTTTTAGCCATGTATTAGACACATCTAATGCACAGATAACAACCAGTCACATTAGCCAAAATACTTTCCCCATTCTGTGAAGGTTGCCAATGTGTTTTTCTCCTTGAGTTCATATACAGGAACAATGATTACCACACTAAAACTTGCAGAGTGGAGATTTAAAAGGACATTCACAAGAACTTTTTCATTGAAAGAGTGATGGAGAAGTGAAACAACCTGCTGGAAAAAG
The DNA here is from genome assembly GCA_016271365.2 of Neoceratodus forsteri. NCBI lineage: Eukaryota > Metazoa > Chordata > Ceratodontiformes > Ceratodontidae > Neoceratodus > Neoceratodus forsteri. The sequence continues at coordinate 969,650,222 of CM028132.1, read as the reverse complement.
TGGCACAGGCCAAATCAGTGAGCAGCATCAAACAGTGTTGGAATAGGTATATGGAATTAGTAAGAAGACGGGTGTCAAAAATAAAGGGGGTGGCCTTTAAGGCCATTGCAGAGTAGTTAGGTAGGGTGTGCAGACCAAATTCACCTATGGTCTTTTTCTGCTGGCATTATCCATGTACCTATAGAAAGTTTACAGAGCTAGGCACTCTTTGAAGTGCACCAGCCACAGACTGTGATGTGCTTCATATTGTTTTTTCTTTTCTGGAGGTGGCTATCTTGTCTGCCTGCTATCTACACAACAGTGTTGGATTATTTAGTCATCAGCGTAAGAATAGTGAGTCCAAGTCACTTTGATATCCACTTTACAAATTAAGGTGGAGGCAATATTACTGAGCACTTGGAATCTAGTGGAGAAGCATCATGTAACATATGGGCTCTACTGCAGTACCAACACTGCTGCATACAATAGTAAATAAAGAACCAAAAATGAAGTTAACAATGGAAGAGGGAAGGCATTTTCAGAGTAAAGAAGGGAAATTTGTGGGAAGAGGAAGAGGAAGACAAGCAGACATCCGGAACAACTATTTTTGTTTGGCTTTCATAGTAGAGGAGAAGGGGCTGTTGCATTATTGTGCCATCTACATGAAGGGGAAGGGAAGCGATGGTGTCAACAATGTTTCAGTTTTGGTGACAAGGGTGTCAGAGGGCTTAATCACACTAATGTTAGATGACTCTATGAGCCTAGGCTGGCTGCATACCCATGTAGTAAAGGAGATGGGCAGGTCTTAGCAGATCCCTTGATTGAGCTCTTTTAACAGCTTACTGGAGACTGGAATAGCACCACAGGAGTGGATTACATCAAAAGTAGTTCTCTGCACAAGAGTAGGAGCAAAGAAGAACAGGGAACAACAGACCCATTTAATAAACTCCTTTGAGACCATTGTAAAATACTGAGAGAAGTCTAAGGCACTGCTGTAGCAGCTAATAGGCTGGTTGGTACACATGAAATAGGTGCACATATGCATGGGAACATAGAAATGAACCATCAAACACATGATATTCAACCAAAACATAGAAACATAGAATTTGACGGTAGATAAGGATGGCTTGGCCTACCTAGTCTGCCTTACTTCCTCACCTAACGGATAAGCTGCAGATCCTAGTTAACCAACAGCCTACTTCCTCCTACCCCCACTAGAATTGCCTTATGTCTGTCCCATGCATTCTTGAATTCCACCACTGTTTTTGACTCTACCACCTCCTCAGGAAGGCTGTTCCATGTATCCACAACCCTCTCTGTAAAGAAATACTTCCTCACATTACCTCTGAGCCATCCCCCCTCTATCTTCAAATTGTGCCCCCTTGTTTTTGCACATCTCTTTTTCTGAAAGATGCTACCCTCTTGGACTTTATTGATTACCTTGAGGTATTTGAAAGTTTCTATCATGTCCCCCTCCTTCCTTGAGGCTATACCTGTTTAGTTCTTTTAGTCTTTCTTCATATGTTTTCTGATGCAGACCCTGCATCATTTTGTTGCCCTCCCTGGACAGCCTCCACCCTGTCTATGTCTTTCATGGAGATGGAGTATCCAGAACTATACATAGTACTCCAGATGTGGTCTTGCCAACTGTCTGTACAGAGGGCCAGCAACTTCTTGTTTTCTACTGGTGATGCCTCTCCTATGCATCCCAGTATCCCCCTTACTGCCTTCTCATTGCTGGCCCACCTTGGGTGCGTCTGATGTGACTACCCCAGGTCCCTTCCATTTTTGTTGTTGTCAGTATCTCACCCCTCATTGTGTACTCTTCCCTCAGTTTTTGTTTCCCAGGTGCATTACTTTGCACTTCTTTGCATTGAATCTCAGCTGCCATACATTTGACCGTTCCTCCAACCTTGCCAAGTCCCTTTTCATCCTTTCCACCCCACCTTGTATCAACCCTGTTACAGATCTTTATGTCATCTGCAAAGAGACATACTTTCCCTTCCAGTCCCTCTTCAATATCACTTATAAAGGCATTAAAAAGGACCGGCCCTAGTACTGAACCCTGCGGTACCCCACTAGTAACCCTCCTTTCTTTACTGTTGACTCCATTTACTATTACCTACTGTGTTCTGTTGTCCAACCAGTGTTTTACCCAGGCTACCACCCTAGGATCCACTCCCCGGCTGGCTAATTTGTTTATTAATTTTTTGTGCAGGACTGTGTCAAATGCCTTGCTAAAGTCTAGGTAGGCCATGTCCATATCCCCTCCTTGGTCTACTGCTTTGTTACCCAGTCAAAGAAATCAATTAGATTTGTCTGACATGACCTTCCCACTGTGAATCCATGCTGTCTTGGTTCCTGTGCCCCCACTGGCCTCTAGGTACTCAACAATTCTTTCCTTCAGAAGTGATTCCATCATTTTCCCTACCACTGAGGTCAAACTGACAGGTCTGTAGTTTCCGGCCTCTGTCTTGCTCCCACTTTTGTGAAGGGTAATCACATCTGCCCTCCTCCAGTCCTCAGGTACCACCCCATCCTCCCATGATTTATTAAAAAGGGTAGTCAGTAGTGTTACTAGTTCTTCCCTTACTTCTTTTAAAATCCTGGGGTGAATTCCATCAGGCCCCATTGATTTATCCACCTTCAGTTTTAAGAGTTCTTTCAGAACCCTTTCTTCTGTGAAAGGACTAATATCAACCCCCCTATCCAGGGTGCTTCTATTGACTGGATTAGGTATTTCCCACTGCTTTCGCATTGTGAATACTGAGCAGAAGTATTTGTTCAGTATCCCTGCTTTTTCACTGTCGCTCTCTGCGCAACCACCTTCCTCTTTGTTCAGCCTCAGTATCCCTGCCTTAGTCTTTCTTTGCTCCCTAATGTACCTATAAAAGGTTTTATCCCCCTTCTTAACTGAGTTGGCTATCTTTTCCTCAGTTTGGGCCTTTGCTATTCTGACTGCCTTACCCGCTTCCTTCTGCTTTAACTGGTACAGTTCTCTGTCCTGCTCCTTCTGTGTTTTCTTATACTTCCTGAATGCTATCTTTTTTTCTCTTACTTTCCCTGCCACTTCTTTTGAGAACCATAGTGTTTTTTTCTTTCATTTTGATTTATTTATTTGCTTCACACAAAGACTTGTTGCCTCTGTGATGGCAGTTTTGATGTTTCCCCATTGTTGCTTCACCCCAGCTTATTGCCTGTTTGCTAGTGCTTTTCTGAGGCACTCTCCCATTTTGACAAAATTAGCCCTTCTGAAGTCCAGTGCCTTCACTTTTGTTGTCTGGACTCTGCAGCCAAGTTTATAGTGAACTGCACTGTTTGGTGGTCACTTGTTCCCAGATGGCTACCCACTTCAAGATCAGAGATCCTCTCTCCATCCCCATTTGAGAGTACCAGGTCTAAGACTGCTCTCTCCTGAGTGGGTTCCAAAACTAGCTGTCTGAGGCATACCCCCTGTCGGGCATCGAGAATGGCCCTGTTCTTGGATGTGGCTACAGCAAAGGTGCTCCAGTCAACATTTGGCATATTCAGGTCCCCCATCAGCAATATCTCCCCTTTCTCTGCCATCCCAAGGATGTCTTCAATCATTTCTTTGTCCATTGCCTCCCCCTGAGATGGGAGTCTGTATACAACCCCTGTGCGTATTGTGGAGCCATTTCCAGTCTCCAGGGTGACCCACAGTGCCTCCTCTCCTCCCTGTTTACCCTTTAGTTCTGTTGTTATGATCCCTTCCCTACAAGGAAAAGAAAGGGTCAAAAGTGTGTCAGCATTACTGCCAGTGAAAGAAAACAAAATAGTCTTACCGGCCTCCTTTGTAGTGCAAGAATTTATTGAAACCCAACAACAAACAACACTTCTACAGGTAGTTCAGGCCAAAGGTAGATTTAGTATTTGCAACTCACATCTCCTGATTTTGGAAGGGAGGGAGGGCAAGAAATCATATGTTGGCAACTCCACTTGCTCTAACTACAATGCAAAGGTCATGTTTTGCAGCCATGTAATGCACTGAAAAGCTGAAGCTTTTTAGAAGTTCACTCACAAATGGCATAACAGTAAATACATATTGCCAAAGCTGTAGCCAAACAAAATAAAAAAATAAGTGCCACTCAACACACATACACAGCAGCTGGTCAGGTGAAAGGCAGTCACAGCAAGCTTACGTACTGACATTTAAGATTTCTTTTTCAGAGCACATGAGTGCCAGAAAGTGACCAGTTTAACAAAAACATCTCTTAAAGAGACAATATAGCACAAATTAAGAAATGCCAACACCAGTGCAAAGACATATTAAGTGACTAGTAAATTAACAATGTAAGTGCAGTACACATAAGAACTTCAGTATGAAGCACACAAATAATTAAGGAATAATTGCATAAAATTGACAAAAGAGCACAGTGTCATTCTGAAGCAAACTGTTAGTTATATAGATACAGCAACATATAATGATTTTTTGTTCAGTAAATAAGTAAAAATGCACTGGAGGTAGTTAATACAAAAGACATTCAATAATTAATTGTTCATTTATTCCAGATGAAATCAGGGTGTTGAGGTTAAAATCTAGAATGCTTCCATCTGTCTTGAACTTTTCAATATCTCCACCCTCAAACTGATGTCAGTTTTTATTACCCTGAAACTTAAGGTTTGCCATAGAGGTATATCTGACTCCTTGTAGTGGTGGAGACATACTGTAGTATATTCAACATTTCCTGTTCTAATAGCTGTCTTGTGTTCATCAATCTGAGTTTCAGCTGCCTTTTGGTCTTTCCAACATATACCAGATCACACAGGTACATTAAAATGTAGACAACACCTCTTGAGGAGCATGTGATAAACTGTTTAATCGGGTACTTCTTGCTGGTCCTTGGGTGCTTAAATGTCTTGCTGTTGTGTTGATATAATGAAGACAACTGCCACAATCGAAGTAGCCAACTGACTGTTCTGGTATCTAGATCATGGCTGGTATCTTCAATGGTAGTACAGCATATCCCAGCCTATCCTTGATAGTTGTACCTTTTGTGAAGGTGATCCTTGGCATTTGCTTTAATTTCTCCAAGTTCCTATCAGGTTTCAACAACTTCCAATGTCTGTGGACACTACCTCCTATCTTTTTGGCTACTGGTTGTATTATGTGACTATAGTACAGTAGGTTGAATCCTTTCTGACAGCCTAGTATTGCTGCTCAGAAGCATGTCTCTTTCCATTCTGTCAGCATTTCTAAAAGCTTCATTCACCACCTCTTTGTGTTAACCATCAGCTAAAATCTGTCCAACATGTTTTTACTACCCCCTAAAAAGTCTGCCTAATTTACGCGTGTCATTTTTACCATTAGGAATTGTGCCTAGGAGATGCTTGTCAATGCGTACATGTATTTTAACTATTACTGTGTGAAAGTGAATTTCTGCCATCAGCTTTGTAGAGTTTTGTATGGATCACCGCTCGAACTTGAAAACCACTAAATTGAGAAAGGGTACCTGATGTTTATGGATTTCACATTTATTTTATTTTATTTCATAAAATCAGATTTACAAGCTTTGAGTCAGAAACTCATTAACAAAGGTACCTCGTCGCAGGGAGGGTGGACAAACAAAATTGTGAGGTAAGACATAGGTAATAATACAGGTGAGATACAAGGTGTAAACAATAAAGCAAAAACAAGATGCATTAACTATACAAGACTTATTCATACCCTGTGACAGAGACCAGTTCTAAGTAAGCTGGGATGTTCAGGGGTGCTCTGGGAGGTACTATTAGGGACAAGTACAGCTCCGATTATCAATGAGGTATTTGCCTAGGGCTATTTTGAAAGAGCCAATTCTGTGGATGTTTGTGATGTGCGCAGGGAGTGAGTTATACCAAACAGGTGCTCTATGGTGAAAGGATCTTTGGCAGAGTGAGGTCCTGGCTCTAGATACCTGAAAGGTGGCTTTGGTGGCATTATGGATGAGTGCTGGGCGGGAGGCCTGTTACAAGGGTGTAGTGTCCCTTGGGGGGAGCAAAGCCCAGATCGAGCCTTTTTTGCCAGTAAGCAGGTGTGATATTGCAGCCGTTCATCAAAGGTGAGTATGTTAGAGGCAGAGTAGAGTAGGCATGTATGAGTTCTGCTGTGGGCACCAGCCAGGAGCCTACAGGCTTTGTTGTTAGAGGTCTGGACTTTGGTGAGGGCAGTAGGGTCAGCAGCTGTATAGGTAGGGAGTCCATAGTCTGCCAAGGACAGAATGGACGAGTGATGGCAAGTTTTAGAGCTAACTCAGGAAGGCAGTCTTTGTGGCAATAGAGGAGACCAATCTGGGCATTCATGGCCAATGACAGAGCATTAAGATGGTGTGGAAGGTAAATGCTGAGTCGAATGTGATGCCCAGATACTTGTAGGTTGATACCTGTTCAAGGGGTGGAGTGTGCTGGGGTTGATGTGAAGGGGAGCATCACTGGAGTTATTTTGGCAGTGTGCAAAAAGCATAGATTTTGTTTTTTTCAGGTTTAGGACTAGACGGTGGTTGAGTAACCATTTTTCTGCTTGGCTGAAGGTGAGTTGCAGGGAGCTTTGGAGTGAGAGTGGCTCAGTATGTGAGGTGATGAGCACAGTGTCATCAGCGTATAGAAGCATTTTGCCTGTGCAGGAGCTAGGGAGGGTATTTAGAAAGAGGCTGAATAGGATAGGTCCAAGGATGGAGCCTTGGGGAACCCCAGAGTGTACTGGTAGGTTTGTTGACAGTGTCCCATTCAATTTGACCCATTGGGATCTATTCTGAAGGTAGCTGGAGAACCAATTCAGGGGGCCTGATGAGAATCCAAGTTGGCAAAGGAGTCTAGCATTAGTGGGTGACACGCAGTATCAAAGACCTTAGATAGGTCGATGACACACATCAGCAATTTTCCCAGCATCAAGTGCAGTGTGTATTTGGTGGGAGAACTCCAAAAATGCTGTGGAAGTGCTGTGACCAGGGCAGATACCATGTTGTTCTGGGCATAGTATTTTGTATTTAGATAGGTAGTCCATGAGTTGCGTGGATACTATCTTCTCCAGGGCTTTAGAGGGGGGGAGGATGGAGAGGGGTCTGTAGTTGTTTGGTAATGTTCGATGTCTGGTCTTATGAATGGGGGTGATTTCATCCTGTTTCCATACACTTGAGAATTGGCCAAGGCATAGGGATCGGTTGAGGAGATCCGTGAGGGGCGCTAACATGACGTCCAGTGTTAGGCGGAGTATCCTGGAGTCAAGGGGATCACCGCTCGGGTTGTGAGAGGAGAGGCCTTTTTGGAGGAAAGGTTTGGTGTCATGGGTGAGATTGTCCTGAAGCGGATTGGGGGCTGAGAGATAGCAGGGTGGTTGGATGGGAGGATAGGGTCAAAGAAATGGGCAGGAAGAACCACACTTAGGTCAGAGAATTTTGCCTTTAGGCAGTCTGCAATGCATGTTTGGTCCATACTAACAGTGCCATTAGTAACCATCTGAGGGGGGGAGTGGGTATTCCCATTAAGTTATTTTATGTTATCCCAAAAGGCTCGGGCAGAGCCCCAGGATGAGGTCAGAGCTGTTTGGTAATAGCTGGCTTTTGCTTGCTTAATGACCCATGTGCACTGGTTATGGGCTGTTTTATAGGCTGGCCTATCCTCTGTCCTGCCAGACTCAACCGCAATGTGCCATAAGTTGTCCCTATGTTTTAGTTGCTAGATCAATGCGGGGGAAATCCAGGCAGCACTCTGCCTCTTTGGATGAGATTTGGTGATGGGGGCAAAGATGTCACAGGCCTTGCTTAAGGCACTGGTGAGGTAGGCTAAGGCAGTATCTATATCTATTGCGAGGGTGATTGGGGACCAGTCGAGTTGGGAAAGGTGCCGCTTAAGATTGTCAAGGCCCCTGGGGCAGAAACAGTGATGGGGGGTGGTATTATACTCAGGACTGAGTGTGGGGGAGGACCAGAAACATAAAACAGGTCAGTGGTCACTGAGGGAGTCTGTTAGGACGTTAACAGATTTTATTTTGTGAGGTCAGTTAGAGAGTACTACGTCTAAGAGGGAGCTGGTCCCCCTAGCTTGGTTGAGTCTGGTGGGCTGAGTGACCAGTTGTGATAGGTCAAGGGTCGCAAAGTCGTCCTTAATGTGTCCTGAGGTGGGGTTGAGCCAGTTGGTGTTGAGGTCTCCTAGAATAAGCTGTTCAGCCTTGTGTGGCAGGGTGGAGAGATAGTCTGTGAGGGAGTGGATAGCTAGGGCTTTGCCCTCATGGGGGTATGTAGGTGGTTGTGAGGTAAAGCGCCTAAGGCTGCGCGGGTAATTTTCAGCGTGATGGCTTGTGCCCCGTGGCTAAGCTCAGGGGTTGGTAATGCATATCCTAGAATGGAGTCATGCAGTTAGATGGCACAACCACCTCCGCGCTTACCCACCCGATCTGCTCTGAAAAGAGTGAAGTCAGGGAGGAGACAGCTGAGTCTGGGGTAGATTGGGAGAGCCAGGTTTCTACTATCATAAGAATGTCGGTGTGCTGTGCTACCCAGCATTGGAGTGCTCGGTTTCTTTGGGAGACTGCAGATATTCATAAATGCAAGCGGAGACCATGTCCAGTGTGGGATGGTGGTATTGTAGTGATTCCTGGCCAAGGGTTAGGTGGACATTCCCAGAGAGCATGAGAAGTAGGGTAATAAGATGCGTGGGAAAGCCTGAGGTTGCTGTGGTAAAATCGCTTGTGGAGATGCTATGATCTCAGGGAGTAGTGCAGGAGATGGGAAGTGAGATGAGGGCAGGTATTGCTAGCGAAGAGTGGGACCACCGATTACAGTGTGCAGGGGATAGGGAGGTGGGCGTTGGCAGTGGATAAGGGGGGCAATGGGGTGGTCCAGTATGTGAGGTAGATTAGTGGGGAGTGACAATGAGGTGGTCGGGCTGTGAAAAAAGGGGTGATCTGCCTGAAGGGGCTGGGATTCAGGCAGGGGTACATTTATAGGACAGCTGTAGGGATCCACAGCAGTGGGTGGGTATAGTATCAAGAGGAGTGATGCAGTTGTCCAGAGTACTATTGGAGGCATGTTTGTGTGTGGGATTTTGTGACGGGAGATAGAGTTTGAATGCAGGGTCCTCCTAGTGTTGAGGAACTATAACCTGCAGGTGGAAAATTGGGCTGATTGGTTCTGGCACCTCACGTGATTAATAGTATAAAAGAGAGAGCCGAGCAAGGGTGGTGGTGGGGGTGGTGGGGAGCAGCACACAGCACCAGCAGGGCCAAACAATGCTCCAAACAAGCAACGCCTCACTCTCTCAAACAGCCAGGCGCTGCTCCTGAGGCATAGAAATGCGTACCTATGCAGTCCGGGGGGTGGGGGGGTGATCCCTCTATCGAGGTCCTGGGAAGGGCAGGCTCTCCAGCCCTCATGACCGGCAGTGGTCACGAAGATTCCTCGCTGGAATCCCTGGAAGTGAGGAGAGAGAGGGGAATTTTAAGCAAAAAGCCAGAGGTGTGGTTTCGGTAAGTGTATGCAACAGCACAAAACAAATGGAGTCTAGTTTCACTGCACAGGTCTTAATTTGGTACTGAAGAAATGGCTGTAAAGGGTATTTCAGTTGCAATAACGTGTGGGTCATAGCATACAGCCTCATACAGGCTGCATATTTTGTTGGCAGAAAACACTGTCTGAGGCTGATCTGCTGTGCAGGTGAGGGGAGAAATGGCCAAAAAAAGGGTGTTTCAGCTGCAATAATGGTGTGGGTCACAGCATTCAGCCTCATACAGGCTGCAGATATTTTTTGTAGGCAGAAAACACTGTTTGAGGCTGATCGGCTGCGCTGCTATCAAATTAAAGTTAACTTAAACGTGATACTCTGGTTCGAGTCCCGTTTTCCCTCTTAGGCAATCTACTTTCCAACTGAGCCTGCACTTGCAAATAAATGCTGGTATTGCTTCCATTAACTTTTTAGGAACTCTGGCTAACACAGTAAACAGTATGGCTAGTGTTGCTTGTATTGACTTCTTAAAGTAACTTTTAGGTAATACAGTAAACAGTAAGCCTGGCACAGAAAATTGCATTAAAAAAACTATCTGTATCATTACGCCGACACTTAAGGCGCGAGGGGGAAATTCAAAAAAGTAGTGTCCTTTTCTCAGGTCCTGGTTTGGTGCCAAAACGCTCCATTCAAACAATGCTCCTAAACAAGCAACGCTCTTGCTCTCTGCAAACAGCCAGGTGCTGCTCCTGAGGCATAGAAATGAATACCTATGCAGTCCGGGGTGGGGGTGATCCCTCTATCGAGGTCCTGGGAAGGGCAGGCTCTCCAGCCCTCATGACCCACAGTGGTCACAAAGATTCCTTGCTGGAACCCCTATGCAGTCCAGGGGTTGGGGGGCGATCCCTCTATCGAGGTCCTGGGAAGGGCAGGCTCTCCAGCCCTCACGACCTGCAGTGGTCACGAAGATTCCTCGCTGGAACTCACTGGAACATGTAAGCTTTCAGTTGCTGTTTGTAGAATTGAGATAGGCTATAAAATCCTGCAGGGTCTGTTTGTCCCTTCCTCATATAAGCAAACACTCATCAATGCACCTCTTCCAAAGTCGGGCATGGGGGAAAAAGATGTTGGTCTCCTGATTAAAAATAAACTTTTCCTCCTATGTCCCCATATACAGTTTCGGTAAGTTTCGGGCAAAACTAATGTCCATGGTTGTACCTTATGTTGCACATAATGTTTTCCTTCAAACTAGATTTGGATGCATCAAGTTGTCCAATCTCTGTGGTAGCACATTATTAATAGCATTGACACCTCCCAGACCCTCCCCCCATGGGGTATGTTGGAATATGGGCTCTCAGAATCAATGGCTACAAGAATGTTCATGTCATTTACTCTTACCTCATTTAGCCTCATTAAACTGTAACAATGTCATTCATATCCTGAACAAAAGTTGGTAGTTAGTAGGTTGCCTCTTTGCAACATAGAAACATGGAAACATAGAAGTTGATGGCATATAAGGACTGCAAGACCCATCCAGTCTGCCCATTTCTTTTTCTGTCTTATAAATGTGCCTCCGGCCTTTGCTCTGTCAATGGCCTATCTATTCATCTCATCTGTATTGCTCCCTTATGCCTATCCCATGCCTGTTTGAAGCCCTGCACTGTATTCATATCCACCACTTCCTGAGGTAGGCCGCTCCATGCATCCACCATCCTTTCTGTGAAAAAGAACTTCCTCACATTACTCCTTAATTGGCCTCCCTCTAATCTCATGCTGTGTCCTCTTGTTCTTCTATTTTTCTTATATTGAAACATGTTAGACTCTTTCACCTTGTTAATGCCCTTAAGGTATTTGAATGTTTCGATCATATCTCCTCTCTCCCTCCTTTGCTCTAGGATATTCATATTGAACTCCGTTAATCTGTCCTCATATGTCTTCTGATGCAGTCCCTGCACCATTTTGGTTGCCCTTCCCTGGACTGCCTCAATCTGGTTAATGTCCTTGTGAAGGTGTGGCTTCCAGTACTGCATGCAGTACTCCAGGTGGGGCCTAACCAGTGTCATGTAAAGAGGGATTATTATCTCCCTCTTCTGACTTGTGATACCCCTACTAATACACCATAACATCCCCCTAGCCTTACTTTGCTTTATTGGTCTGCTTGGATGAATTTCATGTCATTGGTGATGATGATGCCAAAGTTCCTTTCTTCCCTTGTGACTGCCAGCAACTCCCCTCCCAGCCTATAGGTGGCTTCAGGGTTTCTCTTCCCTATGTGCATGATCTTGCACTTCTTTGCATTAAACCCCAGTTGCCACTCTTCCAACCATTTTGCTAGTTTATCCAGATCTTTTCTCATTCTGCCCACTCCATCTGGATCATCTACTCTGTTGCAGATTTTGAGGCCATCTGCAAACAGAAAAACCTTATCCTCCAGTCCATCAGCAATGTCACTGATGAAGATATTGAAGAGTACTGGCCCCAGGACTGATCCATGAGGATCTAAATGATACTAAGATTTGTGGCCAGTCAGATAGTGAACAGGGGCCAGAATTAATAAAGAGGATCTGGAAAGACTGGGAGGCCGTCAAAGGTATAGATGTTAAAAGTTAAAATCATGAAGTGGAAGGCTATAGACACTGGGGTATGAAACCAAAATGGAATACATAATGGAGTGATAGTAGTTGAAAGCATAATAGTGATGAGGACTTGGGTAATAATTTCAGACAATCCAAGGGCAACAGCACAATGTAGAAGGGCAGTGGTTAGGCAAATATCATTTAATGGCATATAGAGATGGGGATGGGGATAAGGATCTGGAGGATAGATGCTCTCTCTGTATAGGTTATTGCTTTGTCCTCTCCTGGAAAACTGTGTGCAGTTTTGGAGTCCACACTGAGGAAGGATAGATAAGAGTGGAAGCATTGCAGAGAATGATCATGAGGATGATCCCAGGATAGCAGGGAAGGTCTTATGAGGGAAAATTAAAATACCTAAACATATGCAAAGGGAGGCAGTATAGCGCAGTGGTTTAAGGTGCTTACCTGCAAATTTGGTGACATTCAGCAGACCAGACTTGGGTTTGAATCCCACAGCTTCCACTTGCATACTGTGTGACCCTAAACAAGTCACTTAACTTCCTGTGCTCCCAGGTCGCTCCTGTAAAAACTTTCAGCTTAGTGTGTTTTACTCCTGGTTAAACAATTAAATATGCACACTGCAGGCAGGAAGGAGAGGGGTCATGATTAATATACAGGGTAAACAAGGTAGCTAGCAGGAACTCTTTAATTGAGTGGCAAATGAAACAAGATAGGTCCATGAAGCTGGTGGGGGCAGACATACAAGAGGATACTAGAAAGGCTTTTTCATGGAAATGGTGGTGGAAGGGTACAATTGGCTACCAATAGTCATGGTCTGTGCAAAACAATGGGGGACTCAAACATGTGGGTGATAGATTCATGCAATAAACCAAAAGCTTCTAACTAGTCTTCCTTACCAGAATTTCTGATATTCTGAAGAGATGTCTTTAAGCTATATGAATTCATTTATAGTGCTGCAATCAGTGAAAATATGTGTTGTATTAACAAAATGCTATTCTTGTATTTATTTTCTTTTTCAGTCCTAAGGGCTGTCTGCTACAGGATGGATAGTTATATTTGTGTTCTCGATCCCTACAGAGACACAATTTAAGCCAGCATGGAAAGTTTGGATGATTTGAGCAGATAGCATGTGTAAAGCAGTTTCACCTTGCCCTGTTGTCCTCTTCTTTTTTTAACATCTTTCCATGTGCTCTATAATCTAAATCATCAAATATAAAAAGTTTTGCAATATGACTTATAAATAGTAACTATTTATTTAGCCTTGCCATCCTTGCCATTAGAGGCATATCCCAACTTGAGTTTTCTTTGTAATTTGTCCTTTTATTAGAATGATTTTGTACATGGTTCCCTACTGAGAATCAGATCAAGCAACTCAGGCATGGCCAGTAATTAATAAACCAGAAGGAAAATGAAATCTCTTTTTTACAAAAAAACAGTAAAAACTGCTCATCTTCCAATAAGGTTCATACCTCACCAGAACAACTGTTTTTAAATCAAATGTTAAAAAGGCCAAATCATTATGCAGTCTATTTTCCAAAATGTTTTGAGAGCTTTGTGTTTGTGTGAATTGTTAACAATGGCACCTTACAGTTTTTTTTGTACTAACACTGAGCACTTTTCAAAATTTACTCACAGTTTGTCCTGTGAATGATCATGGTTCCCTGCAATGATACTGTTTTGGGCCACAAAAACATGTAAAATTGAAACAAGCTTATTGATCAGGAAATAATATTTAAGGTCAATGAGTAACATCAGAGGCCTGCTCCTGATGAAGTTCCAGTAGAGCAAAGCGCCAATACATTCAGGTTGTGGCTTTATTTGAAACATTTCAGGCCCAATAGAGACTTTGTTTGTTGTTTAGAATTCTAAAAAAACTTCTGACAGACATTCTGTATATCTTGGAATCTGCACCAGTAATACTCACCAGCAAAATTACCCATCGTGGCAAGCTGCCTTTTTATGCTTGCTTGTGCGCATGCGCAAGAAACATTATGTGGCAGCTTAGGAGAGAAGTGGGTTGTGGAGGTGCAGCACTATGGCAGCCAACACCGGCACTGCATTTGTGGGCTTGGCACTGTTCACTCAATGCAGGCCCAGTGTCATGATGACACGTTCTACAAAAGTGCCACCAACTTGAAACAATTTAGCCACTGCAATGAGGGGCCACTTCATCTTTGCAACATCATCCATTCTGCTGCAATGAGGGAGTAACCCATCATTGCAAGGTGGTGCCTTACCTGGTGTAACATTTCTACTTACATGGCGGCAGATGTCGCCACCTCAGAATCCCCATAAAAGCCAACGGGGGTGCCCAATCCCCCTGTCAGCATGCCTTCTCGCCAGATCATTTGCTGATAGGGGATCCCACTCTCCGTTGGCATAATACCCCCCAAACATTTTGTTTGCCAAGGGAGGTGGCTAATCCCCCTCAGCATCCTGTCTTCCCCCCAGAAAAAACACAGATCCTTCTTACTTTGCCAATGGGGGGCCCCATCCCTATCATCTTTAGTCTCCCCCACAAAATAAAAATGCAGGTGGCATGCTGGAAGCCCATACCAGTGTGCCAAATCTACCTGCAAAAAAGGAAAACCTTCCCACTATAGTTTCAGTTTATTTTTAACCTGAAAAGTAGAAAACAGTCCCACGTTGTATCCGGTGCTCTCTCCCCCAACCTGTGCCCACCCTCTGCGTACCCCACTGCCCCACATCCCCTCTCACCCCATACTTACCTCTGGAGCCCAGTGCAATGATCTTCGGTGGACTAGGAACACGTATGCACTCTTCAAAGCTGACCTCGAACTGAAGAAATGCTGGTAAGCTGTATAATGGCATTAATAGGGTTTTTTCAACTTATGGGGATATCTCAGCCATTTTTTTGACACAGTTTTCAACTTGAGGTTATTGGGACCCTCCTCATGAATTCAGTCACTAGTTATTCAGTCCCGAAGGTGATTTCGCGGTCACTGCTTGGAATTACCTTTTGGGACCGATTAATGAAATGACAGTGTCACTGTTCATGAGGTGGGCTCTCAAAAAGCCTAAGTTGCAAATTTGGTGAAACAAATCCCAAAAATGATAGTTTTATGAGCGTTCATTGCACAGTTTCCAAGCACATTTGTAACTTCGCAAATCTGTAATATTTTCACTTCAGATTTTCAACATTGGCATTTTTCCACGCCTCATGAACGGTACAGCTGTCATTTTTCACATCCTGGCTGAAATGTGTTTTCACACTTCCGGTACAGAATAGTGCAGTCGCTGTGGGAAATCAGTGTTTGGGACAAATTAAGAAAATCACAGTGACTCTGTTCATGATCAGAGGTCCTAAAATGCCTATGTTGAAAATTTGGTGACAAACATCCATAAAATGACTGTGTTATGAGTGTGTGTTGTGCAGTTTCCACGCACCCCAGTAACTTCACACATTTGAAGTATTTTCACTCCAGATGTTCAACACTGGCATTTTTTCAGACCTCCTTATGAACAGTACAGCTGTCATTTTTCACATCCTGTCCAAAATTTCTTTCACACTTCCAGCACACAATAGCGCAGTCGCTGTGGGAAGCCAGTGCTTGAGACAGATTAAAAAAATCACAGTGATGCTGTTCATGACCAGAGATGCTTAAATGCCTATGTTGAAAATTTAGTGACAAAAGTCCATAAAATTACTGTTACGAGTGTATGTTGTGCAGTTTCCATCCACCCTCATAATTTTGTGCATTTGTAATATTTTCACTCCAGATTTTCAACATTGGCATTTTTTCACACCTCCTTATGAACGGCACAGCTGTCATTTTTCATATCCTGCCAAAAATATGCATTTAGACATCTGGCGCAGAATAGCGTAGTCACTGTGAGAAATCAATGTTCGGGACAGATTAAGAAAATCATAGTGACAGTGTTCATGAGCAGAGGTCATAAAATGCCTATGTTGAATATTTGGTGAAATAATTCCACTAAATGACTGTGTTACATGCATGTGTTGCGCAGTTTCCATGTACGCTCAGAAGTTTGAGCATTTTTAAGATTTTCACTACAGATTTTCAACATTGTCATCTCTTCACACCTCCCTATGAATGGTATAGCTGTCATTCTTCACATCCTGCCCGATCGGTTTTCATACATCTGGCGCAGAATGGCACGGTCACTGTGGGAACTCAAAGTTCAGGCCACATTAACAAAATCACAGTGCCTCTGTTCATGAGAAGAGGTCCCAAATACTTTCATGAGGTGGGGGTCACAAAAAGGCCAAGTTGAAAATGTGTAGTGCAAATACCAATAAACACCCGGGGCATTAGGGTTTCTAACCATAACGTCCCACCCTATACAGACTGACAGGCATTGACGAGTGCCGTTGGATTGCCAACTGTAATACTCATGCCATTCCACCACCCCCCATTCTGCAGCCAGTGACAGGCATTGAGGTGTGCCTTGGACTCTTTGGCCCAGAGTTCACCCCCATTCTCCTATACTGCACCCATTTCAGTGTATGTCCTTATGGAATGCTGTGACTGTAAAGCCAAACACCCCAAGGCACACCTCAACACGTGTTGGTGTCTGCAGGATAGGGTGAGGAGAAATGGCATGAATGTTATGGGCAACAACTCAAGCACATACCCCAATGCCTGTCCATCTCTGCAGGATGGAGGTGGGGTTGGGGTGAAATTCAGTACTTCACTGCTATTCCTATTCTGCTGCTGTTCAACTCCTGCATTTCCAATGCTATTACCAGCAAGCAAACATTCAGCATTGACAAATGCTTGTTGAGTTTGGGTCTGATTTATTTAATGCTGAGTGCTGTGTATTCTTTGGTTTGTGGTGTGCATTTGAGAGTGGTAAGGCACCCCTGTTACAGCACCCATTTCTAGTACCCCAGATCTTTCTATTTTGTTTGTTCTCAGAACAGATACATGGACTATATATATATATATATATATATATATATATATATATAGTACACAAAAAGGTGGAGGGGAGGGAGTTGTGAAGTACCAATAGGGCTCTCATATTCACATTAGATAGGTGAGACTGGGCACACAATAGGCCAAAAGGCATCTTTCTGCAGCAAATTTTATGTTCAGTGCCCTGATTTTTTTGTAGCACTTTGGGACCAAATTCTGCAGCAGGATTACCATTTGCAGCAGAACTTCTACAGTGATGGTTTGTAATTTCAGAGGAAGCTCTGCAGCACCAGTGAACTGCCACATCACAGCACCAGCTTGTCATCCTGACACCATATCCATGGCAATGTCTATGGCAAACAGGATGGGGAAACATACAGCACCATTAGTTCAAAAATAAATTTACAGACTTTTAGAGATAATATTTTTTAAAAAAGCTATAAAAAATCTATCACATGAACTCCTACCATATTGCATAAATGAAATACGCAGAGGACCTTGTGTACTAAATGATTTATCTATACTCATGTTGCTTATGTCACTCATGAGGTCCCTCACTGCCCACCACTTATGGTACCAGATGAATAGAGCTGCTGAAACAGTGCATGGAATACTGTACCATGCTGCAGAAAACACTAATGTGTACAGTGACAGATATTTCACAGTGTATGGGAATAACCACTACCCAGTCACTGTACACTCTCTTAAGAAGTGAAGTAGGCTGCTGGTGCAGTGCCTGGTTGAGCCACTCCCATGGAGGAGTGACTAGGCACCAGCATCTGGCAAATGTAGGGGACCAAATGCCGTGGTTCAGATCACCCCAGGTCCCATAGTGTTGCACTGCTTTTTGTTTTTTTTTACAAAAATACAATTTCTCCCTGTGGTATTTTGTGGGGTGAAGCTCCCACATTAGGAGATGTAGTAAGATGGTGCTATTATTACTAATGGTGTCCACTGTTTCTCTTGAGGTTGGTGTTTTGTCCGGACCTTATTGTAGTGCACACCATTTTGTCTTCAGCATTGTTTTTTTGTGTGGTTTCAGTCACAACATTATGACCCTGTGCCATCACTTATAAATTTATATTCAATCTGTAATGTAGTTTTTAAGAGCAAGTTTCCCTTTTTGTGGTTGTGAAATTGTTTTCTCATTCATACAGGTCCCTTCGAAAATGGAATAAACAGAATAGTGGATATACTTCAAGACTCATTTTTCATGCCAACCCACTTTTCCTGATGCACTACGTCGCCTGTCAGGTCATGACATGCACATGAACCCCTTGTGAGGGAAGGCTACCTGGCCCGTCATAAGGTGCCATCTGTGTGACAGAACATTGCACCATACTGTACCTTACCAGGCTCAGAGCAATGGTGTGCAACAGTGCTTATCCCCCCATCCAAGTGCTACTCAATCAGCTCTCCGACCTAGCCCCCAAACTTGAGTTGCTGGCACGCAAACACAACATGCTATCCACTGGCCCTACACAAAATGTTTCTTCAAAACTTTTAGATAATTCTATCAACCCATAATAGATGAAATACATAACCCTGACAAATATGTGTACAGCACAATTATTCATGTAACAGGTCTATTATTTCTACAGGCCTGCATGTCTTTATATTCACACTTTCTGGACATAATTATTTTTTTTTTTTAAAGACAAGCTAATTGATTTTACCAGTTATTCAGTTCAGAGGGCTTCCTATACATGCAAAGTAAGGTATTCAGTTAACTGGTCTATGCTATTGTCAAGTATTTGTTTAAGCTGGCCTCAGTGTAATAACTTAAGGCTGACATTTTTATTAGGCTATAATGCAGGTTGAACAACTATCGCAGTACCTGATGTTCTGTGCCACTTCCTTAGGGAGTGGAAGCAGTGGTGGATAAATGACTATTTATTTCTGTGGCAGAAAGCAACCCTGTCATTAGCTAATGCATAATGTGATGTCCTTGATAACATCACATGCTGATAATTGAGGGGTTTTGGATAGAAAAAGGAGGAGTTGGTATCTAGCTGTTATGGAAAAACTATAAATATTAATAAAGAATCACCAAGAACAGTAAATTCTGTGGCACTGCAGATATGCTGTGGTAGGATACAAGTTCTGCACCAAATTATGTGGCCATAGAATTCTAGGAGCCTTGGCTATGTTTCTTCAGAGTCTTTTGTAAACCAGTTCAATAAGAGAGGGCTAAGAATTTGCATTCTTTATACAGTACCTCTGAAGTTTACACAAAGCACAGTCTTTTAAATTTCTATTTCTCTTTACATAATAATTAGCCCTTTGGGAAGGAGAACACATTTTCAGCTATGTTTTACTCACACCAGAAAACTGAAAGCCCATTTAGGAAATGTTGTTCCAGTTACCTGCTATATTAACATTATAATTTTAGGGAGTTTATAAAACAGAGAAGCATGTTGTAGGTGGACTAGTGAGAATTGACTCATTTTATAAAGTGGCAGTCTGCTTTATCAGTTTGGTGTTATCCTGCTGTACTTTTTCAGTTAACACCCCACATCCTTATTAATTTTAAACTCCATTATTTCAGAACAAAATGTGTTACTGCTCTTAAATAAGGCAATGAAGCTAGAGGTTCCTTACATTTGAATAACTGAAATGTGACAAACTGCAGATAACTGATTTAAACCTACACAATTTATATTTCATTTTACAGAATTTAGGCTACTGTGGAAATGTGCTTTTATTTTAAAAGCACACAGTATCTCCGTTTTAATTTTCTCCCCCTCCCCAAGTGAAAAATATAGCAATTTTCATTTTGAGCTTGCTGATTAGCTCAATTTTTCCTGCGCATAGGGACAACCTGGAAAATTAAAAGTGAAGCAACAATTAGTGGCTCCACATTACTTGCTGAAAACTGGACTCTAATTTAAGTTTATATGTCTAATGAATCATTCTTAGATTTTACTTTTAATTCTTTTTTCTCTGTTCCTTACCAAGCCAGGGATTGCTTTTAGCCAGTGTTCTCCAATAGTGATAACAGGATGTGATGGCTACCTCAGTTGCTGGAGTTAATTCCTATGGGTTCTGGTTATTATTCCAGCAGCACACATGGGTTCCATGCTGAAACCTTGGGGCTCAATCCACAGAAGTTCTCTGAGGTTTACAGTATGTAGCCATGTAGCAAAAGTGAAAAGGCATTTACTTGCTAAAGTTGCTGAAGTCGGCCTTAAGCTTACACACAGAACATTTTACATGCTGTGCAAAACAGAAGTGAGGCTGAATCTGCACTTTCTTACCACACGCCAACAGTCAGGAGTATTTCCAGATACTGTATATACACATTTCACTTGGGCTGATACCTGCTTGTGATAGTTTTTTTTCACATGCAGAACAAAACGCTTGACACTACACAAGCTGAAGGCCGCTGTAATGTTGAGAAAAGTCCAAACACAAATATATGCACGAGATGCAAATCATACTGTTAGACCCTGCACAAGGAAACCACTGTTTCTCAGTACCCCAAGACACTACATGCCCACGTGTGTGTGTTATCCAGCTGCCAAACACTGTGACACTCAGCACCAAATGCTGCAGTCAGACATACACACTGCACACCTTACAAGAAAGAAACAGACTTCATAAAGGTCATATTATAAGATTGTGTAAACTACTGCTAAGGTGCCCTGATCCAGAGGTTGATGAATAAAGCCAGTGAATTCCATCAGGGCCGAGGTGGTGCTATGCCCCTTCCAGAACCCGTATTACTGCAGGGCATTGGATAGAGTATTTTTCAAGGTTGTTCACCAGTTGTTCAGCAACAGTGCACTCAAGTGTCTTAGATATTGGTGGGAGGATAGATATTGGTCTGTAATGTGAGTGATCGGTCCTGTCTCCACTCTTGTGCACCGGGGTGATTAGTGCTGACTTCCAAACTTGAGGAAATTGAGAGAGTTGTAGTGATAGATTAATGATCTTAGTGAGGGGCATCAGTACTTCCTCAAGAGTGAGAGCTATGAGTTTAAGATCCAGTGATTCACCGCTATGCCATGATTTACCTAACGCTTTGGTAAGGTATATACTGGCCATTTGTGCTGAGAACATTTTGAAGTAAAAAGGAGGTGGTTCAAGGAGGTTATTATCAGGACAGTAGGTACTGGGAGAGTCATTATCCATGAAGTAGTCTGAAGGGAGGACACTGGATAGATCCGTGAATGAGTTGTTGAACGAGTTTGCTATGGTTAGTGGGTCCAGGGCTGGAATTCCATTTATACTGAGCATGGAGGTGACACCTTAGAGTCTTTCCCAGTGACATCTTTTATGTTGCTCCAGAAGTTTTGCTGTTTTCCCAGGTATTGGCAGTGTTTCCTATGATGTTTAGATTTCATGGTATGGGTTTCAAGTGTACAGGCATTCCTCACCTTCTTGTTTTCCTGAACATCTGCTTGTTTGCCTGATACCCTGGCACAGTGCCAGAGATGATCTTGTACTTCATCATAACAATGAGTTCTGGTGTAATCCAGGGATTTACAGTGCCACAAACTTTCATTTTCTTAATGGGAGCATGGTATCATAGGCATTGTTGAATTATTTTTTGAAAAAAAACATTGTCAGGTTGATGTCATCAAAGGCATCGAGAGGGGACAGTCAATGCTGCTGAGGCCTTTTTAGATGTTCCAGATGTCCACATTTTAACAATCTACTGTAGATAGTCAGAGTGGGGCTTGCAGAATTTATTGGACCAACTGCATTAAACAGGGAGTGGTTACTCATAGAATCTGGATGTACTGCCACATTGGAGATTTGTTGTGGGTGGCTAGAGATTATCAAGTTCAGAAGGGTACTTGTTTTTATCTTATAGTTAGTCCTTTTGGGGATGTAACAAGTTGGGCAAGGTGGAGAGACAAGATAGCATCTTTGTATGGAGAAGCACTAGCAGATAACCAGTTGACATTTAGGTCACCCAGTACTAAAGTTTCAGATTTGTGGTTGAGGCTAAAAATGTAGTCCTTTAAGCTGTGGAAGCCTGTCCTATTGTCTTTTGGAGGAACATAGGCAGAGAGTACTGTCAAAGCTTTATTTTGGGCCCCAAGCAGTAATTTAATGGTTAGTGCCTGGGCCATGCAGCCCAGATTGGCTGCAGGCAGGGCATATACTTTAAGTGTCTCTTACAGGTAGATGACACAGCCACCACCTCACTTGTTGAGCCTATCCAGTCAGTAAAGGGTATACCCAGGTAGAGCAACTGCAGAGTCAGGAACCTTTGAGGAAAGCCACGTTTCCACCACTGACAGAATGTCAGGGCTATGTTGTGAGATCCATAACTGGAGGTTATCCAATTTATTCTGCAAGATGCAGAGGTTGACAGTTGTCAACTTAATAGATCCTTTTTTAGGGCGGTTGTGTGTGGTCGCAGGTCCAGCAGGCCAGGGTTAGGGTTAACATTGCCTGACATAAGCAGTAAAAGTAGGATGATTCTGAGCAAGCTTCCATTAAGTTATTTGTAGAAAAGTTTATTGGATCTTCTGGGGCTGAAGCACCTACTTTGTTTCAAGCGCAGTACCATGAGCTTAAGTGGAGTAATTAGGGTTGAGTATGAGTTAGGGACCCCAGCAGTAAACCACCCTGGTGGAAGCAGCAGGAACCTGTGGCAGGACCAGTGACCCTTGGGTAACAATTTAAAATTACCTGTGATGAAGCAGGGGTAATAATGGAGATTATGCTTGATAGTGGTACAGAATAGTTTAGAATCAACAGCAGTATGAAAGAGAGGGATTGGAAGAGGTGGACTTAGCCATATTCATAGGAGGAAGAGCTCACATGTAGCCCTGGTTCAAGGGAGGCAGAGGAAGCAGGCAAATGTACACAGACTTGTGATGATAACAGCTGGGGAACAGAGTATGTGATGTGCCAAATAGGATAGGAGCCCCAAGTGGCAGCTGTGTATAACCTGCTAATGGTGGAGTGGACATGGTAAATTTCACTCCTATCAGAGATATAGCCCTCTAGTGGCTAGAAGGTATAATCTGCTAATGGAAAAGTCAGCACAAAAAAACAATGCTTAGCGCTATTCCATCATCTCAAGCTGAGTTACAGGACAGAGAGAAGCATACAGTCTAAAATTCTAGCAGTATTTGGCAATTTAAATTACAGCAATGTAGACTCTAGGCATTGATACAAAACAGATAAAATGCTGAAATCTATGCAGTATACACAGCAGCATAATCAAACCAATAATATAAAAACTTAGTGCAAAGGAAGCAGCTTAGGGAGATGACACCAGTTGGTAATAGGAAGGCAGGAGAAGGTCAAGTATCCAATCAAGGCTGAGGAACTGGATATAGAACCAATCAGCCAGTGGAGACAGTATCACCAAGTTTCTAGCCAGGCAGAAGCTCCAATGGCCGGGCTGTGTCCCTGTGTCCTTACCTGTGGGTCTCTGGCTGTCAGTTGAGTGGGTCACCCTGGAAGAGCCACCAGAGAAGGTGCAGCTCCTGTGGGGAGAATTTGGAGGCATGCATCCATTCAGGAAAGAGTAGCCTGTGGGTCTCTGGCTGTCAGTTGTGCAGGTTACCGTGGAACAGGCACCAGAGAAAGCACAGCTTCCAAGGGAGAAGTTGGAGGCACGCATTCAGGGCAGAGTAGTCGCATTGGCAGATACCTATGTGACCTTGACATCACATGCATCATGAGCATGTGTCACCAGAGCCATCATACCCCTCTGCTTCCATGTTTCACCTGGTGGACACATCTACACATTTGACACAATGATAAGGGTGTGCAAGCCAGGGATGTGAGAACCCACCTCACACTGACCTTGCATTTACATGGTTGCCATGTTACAGTACAGAGTCAGTGATCCCACTGACATACACCATTGCATGTGCAGAGGGCATGAACTATTACCATTCTGAGGGTAACATGGCAAGGCAGCAACAGATACACAGATTCAGTCATCTGCACCACAGCACTCTGGCATATTCAAAGCAGTGAGTGCCTTGGTGTGCTTCATGAACAAACCCCCTCCCAACTGGAGTGTCGAACTCAAAATGGTAGGTACCATATGATCTGTCCACATGGTAGGTACCATATGATGTGTTGTCATGTATGTGCAGTGCCTTACATAACAGCTGTTGCCTATGCCTGACATGGTTCCATGTGAAAACTGCACCTGCAAAACTGCATGGGGCAAAAACAGAGTGAAAAACAGCAAGACTCATAAGGGCGCTTCACAATACAGCACCAAACAATGAGAGAGAAACCCCATTATATGTCAGTTGCGGTGGGCTGCACCTCCCACACCCACCATCAGGAGTCTTCACCCACTAAACCCCTCCTTAACTTAAATAACCATCTCCAACCTGCAAAAAAATAGAACAGAAGAGCAAAACTGCCAAAAGCTAAACTTTAACATATGCTGTAATTACTACATCGCTGAAATGACCAGTGGTGTTTCTGAGTCATTGTTTTTGACTTGTTTTTTTTTTATTTGCCTTCTTGATGGGACACCGCCTGACAATAACCTTCTCCAATTCCTTATAGGTAGACAATGGAGCCATGCAGGCCACTGTCCATGTTGTCACATGGTGACCTGGATCTGACAGGACACTACCATCTAGTTCTGGAAGAGAGAACTATGCTGCCACCTTAAGTCAAGCTGTGCTGTGATGAGGTCTGATACAGGAATGTGTTTAGCCATCTGTGGGCCATCATGGGTGATCAGGTAAATGGGTTTTATTTCCTTATACTGTGCATCTATTTGGATGGGGATGTTTGTTGTGTGCACTGCATTGTTTATTGGCACAGGCTCTGATACACTCTCATGTTGTCATCTTTTATTTATTTATTTATAGAGGATTCGGAAAGTACCTTTGAGTCAAAGACTGCTTTACAAAGGTTCCACGTCACAGAAATTATATACAAAACACACAATACATAGCAAATTAACAAGGACACAGTAAGACTTGTTACAGAGAACAGTGACAGGCTAACAGTCAGTTTCTAGCATTAAAATTAGCACATATCTATATACAGTAAGTTTGATCTTAGATATAGAGCTAAACCTTGCCTATTCATTATGGGCATTATGGGGAGGAGGATAATCCAGCCAGAGGCTTTAGTCGGGGGAGAAAGAGGGGATATGGGTCAAGGTTCAGTGGCAGTCATGTGTATTTGAGGACTGGAGATGTTCCCTTAGATAAGCTTTGTAGAGGCCAATTCTGTTCTTGTTCGCAATTGTGGTGAGAAGGCTCTTCATCCAGGAAGGGGATCTATAGCTAAAGAACCTTTGGTATTGGAAGATTCTGCAATGGGGGACCAAGATGAGCAGCTTGCTGGAGGTTTGGTTGTGCTTAAGCTCTGGGGTCAGATGGAATTGGGGAGAAAGCCCTGGGGGGAGATCCCAAGGGCAATTGTTTTGTCCATGAAGCAGGTGTGGAACCTGATTCTATTGTCAAGGTTAAGCCAGTTGGTTGCATTATAAAGTGAACATGTGTGGGTGAGCTGATAGCAACCTAAAGGCTGGACAGCAATGACCAAAGAGTCGTGATCCTGTCACTGCTGAGAAAAGCTTAGTAACATGTCCCAAGCTATCTTTCAGGTCCACTGCCTCCCGCCAATGCCATCCATGTGTTGTCTCCTTCCCTTTTTTGTTGCTCCACTCCCCACCCAAACCATCTTTCCAAGCAACACATATTGCATAATTTTCCAGGTAGAGTCACATGATGTGCTTAACTTGAGCTGCAGATTGCTGCAAAGCTCTGTGGTCCTAAACTTTAAAAGCAGCTATTTAAACTGTTAAAGTTTTAAATCTGGCTTTTCCAGACTAAAATTTGTTTGCTAAAATACCACTGTAACGAATTCCAGAGAAAATGAAGCCCATGGATCCTTCTGAGAAGCAACAAATGAAGATATTTGCACCTCCGCCTACACATACATCTGGGTTGACTTCCAATAGAATGAAGCAGGGCTCTTCATCATGCCCATACCTCATGGAAATTGCAACAGATCTGACAACAGAAAAGATGGACCTCTTGTTTACTGAACTGGCATCTATGAAACTATCCATAAACAATCTTGCCACAGATTTCAGAACTTTCAAGCCAGGCCTGGAAAAAATTATCCATGCCAGTCTTGGATGTAGAAGTGTGGGTCAGTTCTGTGGAAGATCACCAACTCAAGGATGCAAAGAGATAGCTGACACATGGAAAAATGGCCAAACTGGAAGACTGACTAGAGGATCAAGAAAGTAAAATACGGAGAAGCAGTCTGGTGATTGTGGGGAACAGGAGCTGTCAGCAGGCTCTAACCTGCTCAGCTTTGGATAAAAGCTTCTGCTTGAAGTCACTGACCCCCAGAATCAAGCTCCAAATTACCCACTGGACTTTGCCCACAGATCGCCTTCAATCCCTCACACACCAGAGTGACAAGCCCAGAGTGATCATCATTCACTGCCAAAGCCTACAGGACACGACTTTTATTCAGACTCAAGCAAGGAAAAAGGATCACTGCAGTGGCATGGGCAGAGAATACACATCTACAGTGATGTGACACCAGCAGTCAGGGATTGGAAAAAAGCATATCAGGCGATCAAGAGAGTCCTATACCAGGCATGCATCCCCTACAGAATGCTGCACCATGCCTGACTGGTTGTCACTACTGCTATTGGAGACAAAGGATTCCCTAATGTGGATATTTCCTGAAAAGAACTTTCCAAGATCTTACCCAACATATTCCAGCAGTCCCCAAAGCACCACAGAGGTGCACCAGGCAAGATCGATAGTAATGGTTACAGGATCAGGGTGAGTATATGGAAAATTATAACCTCTCTGCATACCTAAGACTCATTCAGTTTGGCAGACCGCCCATTCTCTAATAACCTAACAATGATGTGCTGCTTGGATTAGGTCAGTATAAAATGAAATACAAAACTTTTCCCTGTCTCTTTCATGCAGTCAGTCTTCCTCAATGCTACCCATCAAAACTTTACAAACTACTATGTGAGTTTGGGGTTGGAAGAGGTGAGGGAAGTGGCCTTTGTCTTTTAGAAGTGGCCAGTGGAACACTGTTCAATGAGACCTCTGCAACCCCCCACCAACTCACATTCACTATGAGCAGACAATGGCGGATGAGCAGAAATTTTTATGTCTTTTCTTCTCCACTGAATTTTAGGACATTTCTGCCAGAAAACCTAAGGTCTCTGTCCAGGGAAGGCTTGTAAATCAAGGGTTACTCTGACAGTGGCAAAAACTAATGGAGAAGAGTATGGGTCCCTCACAGCACTGCCCAGGCAACACTCTGTAGGCTCACCTGTAACTGACAATTCTAATTCATCCCATAAAGGTCTCCTCACCTCTCCCTACAATATTGCAGAGCATTAACACCTTACCAGAGCACAGCCTACAACTGATGAGCCCCCAATCAGACTAACTCCAGCATTGGATCAGCAAGTGATCTATTCACAGAGAGGAAGAAGTGCACATCTCTCCTAGCAACACAGCAGAAACCTCCACCCCACACACACTCCCAGAAGAGTACACATCTGATATAGTTACCCTCTGAGGGATGAATCGCCTGGATGTCAGTGGATGAGGCACTACCAAGGCAACAAGTGGAATGCGGCCCCGCAGCTCCAGTATGCCTCAATCAACAGATGATCCACAACCCCAGCAATGAGTGAAACTGTGTCTGTCAACAAATATGTTGGCTGCAGTGAATTAATAGAAGAAGCATGAAGGCCCAGAGCCACCATTGCAATGCAAGGTTTTATCTTACTTCTAGCTCTCTATGGCAGAGAATTCAAAGGGGCAGTGGATCTGACAGTTGCCTAAGTGTCGCATGTCCATTATCAGAGTTTCAAAAAAAGCTGAATCACTATGTGCAATTTCAGCACACAACACAACTCTTGAGGGGCTCCTAAACTTTAACTTCATCTCCAAATTACCTCCCAGACCTGAGTGAGTATTCAGTAATTCTATGTACAATCCTGACATGTGACACTATAAAAAAATATAACAGTAAGACTTGCCAGCATAATTTTTTTAAAGGTATGGTGATACACAGTAACAGGGAAGGTACCAAGGGGAATATAACACTGACTTCCCGGCAAGGTAGCATCCATCTTCCCCCTCCCTGTGGATACTGGGGATACCCCCAAGATTGAGGGACTCAGAATAGATTGCCTGCACAAAGGACAGGCTAGGAGGGGAGTAAGTGCAGTCTAAATGTGAGTCCACCACCTCCTCCATGTACCCCAGGAACTCACCCTTCCCCACCCATGACCAGATCAAATGCCCAGCTCTGGGCCCAGCAGAGGCAAGCCTACATGCCTCCACATTCTGAGGCAAAGGCCTAGGCACCAGAGCCAAGGTGCACCCACACAGATTTGTTTATTACAATAGCTTATGTTCAACATACTGGGTATACAAGCAACAACACAATCAAGTGGGCTCCATAGCCAGAGTCCACCCCCTACACCATGAGGAGGAGAAGGATCCAAGGGTTATAATGGGCCCTATGTCTGTTCACCTTCCCCCATTTCCTCACCTCCTCCCCACTCATCCATCTATATACTACCTCAGGGAGTTGCCTAGCCCCCTCCCCAGACTCATTTGAATAGTTTAAATGTGTTACTCTTTGAAGCAACAGGATACCAAGGACATGGGATCAAAGTGTGCTTGTGAGCACCTCGTGAACCTATTGCAATGGAGTCCCGCCCTTACCAGCAAGTACCCCAGTCTGCAGAGATCAGGGTTGCAGGACCAGACAGGACCCCCAACCACACCCTAAGACTCTGGCTTCAAACATACTGTACATGGATAGTTGTAAGGTTTGTAGTGATAGGTAGTTATGTTTGCATGATTTTGTATTTCTTGTTTTTGACTGTCTGCACTGGTTCACTGTTTGCCTCCTATACTTTGGCTCTAAGGGGGCCAGCTCATGGCTTTGTGGCCCTTACACTTCCAAAAAGCCTTGACTGCAAACCCCAAACCCTACCGCTGGATTATAATGCACAGCGGGCCGGGGGGCAACCTCCACACCCAACCAAACCACACCCACATCTCCATCCAACCTCTGGGGAAGGGAATGGCTAACCCACACAAATGTATAACCTGGAACATAAAAGGGGCACAAATAAAGCAAAAAAGACACTAAGTCCTTAGGCATCTCAGACCCCTAGGTGCCCATATAGCCTTCCTACAAGAAAAACACACCATCACCTCCCATGCAACGCCTGGAGGTGGGCCAAGATTTCACTGCAGGGGAATGCAGGAAAAGGCAGGTGGCTATCCTTATTCATAGACACATCTCTTTCAGGTTATTGAATATCACAAGGACCCCACAGGTAGATACATACTACTCAGAGGCAAGCTCAGACAGCAAGCGCTAATCATGGCATCAGTTTATGGTCTCAATGCAGAAGAACCTTCGTTCTCCATGAAACTCTTGTCCATCTTGCCTGATATTCCCATCCTCCCCATATTGATGGCTGAAGATTGGAACCTGGTCTTCGATAACATCCTAGACAAATCCAAACCAGACGGATGGCCTTTACATCCACACAGAAAGCTTTTAGGGAGCTGCAGGACTCACTGGCTGTGGTAGACATTTGAAGGGTATTGCATCCCTCCATGTGAGACTGCACATTTTGGCCTGCAGCCCACAACACTTACTTGAGACTAGACTTCTTCCTAATTAACAAACTCATCCTCAAATATACCTCTACATGTGAGATTAACCCAAGGGTCATCTCTGGACCTCACCCAGGAGATAAAATCTGGAGAATCAATAACAGTCTTCTCAAAGACCCCAAGAGTCTTTCCAAGATCAGGAAAGCATCCAATCTTTATTCGGGATCAGCAATGACTCGGTCACCTCACACCAGCACCTCTGTGAAGCCTTTAAATGAACCCTAAGAGGAGAGCTGATTTGTTTGGCTTCCACCAGAAAGAGAACATGGGAGGCAGAGCATGCTGCACTGATGGGCACCATCAAGGACCTTGAGAAGAGGGCCGCAGAGGAAGCCGTGGACCTCGTCCAACTGCAACTCAACTCAACCAGGGCCAAGTATGGAGAGCTCCTAAGAGAGCAGGTGGAATATGCCATCTTTAAAGCCAAAACTAATAATGTGGGCCAACGGGAGAAGGCAGGGAAACTGCTGGCCCTGAGGCTCAAACAATAGAAGACGTGTAGAACCATCACTCTAATCCACTCTAAAACAGGGCACTCTGTGACGCACCACAGGGATAAAGTGGTGGCATTCAGAGAGTATTATGCTGAACTGTACTCAAAAGAGTTGCCTGTACCCCCGAGGACATTAAACAGGTCCTCCATAAGGTACGCTTCCCCAAACTCAACGCATCCACCCTTGACAGCCTGGGAGCTCCCATAACAAAGGAGGAGGTCCTAAAAGCCATTTCCATTTTATCTATGGACAAGACACCAGGCCCCAATGGCTTCTCCACCAACTTCTCAAAAGCATTGGCAAAATATCTCACTGGCCTCATGGTGCTTTCTTCAATGAAGCACGCAAGTCTGCAGAGCTTGACTCATCCCTACAGGAAACACTCGTTACATTAATTCTGAAATCTAATAAAGATTGACCATCATGAACAACTACTGGCCTATCTCTCTCCTCAATACTGACATCAAGATCTTAGCCAAAATACTAGCCTCTAGATTAAACTCAGTCTAGACCCTCTGATTGGACCTCAGTAGGTGGGCTTCATGTAGGGATGGCTAGCCTCCTATCAAACCCGCAAGCTGGCACACAATCTCACCACAGCAAAATACTCACCCACCACAGTGGCCCTGCAGTCCCTAGATGTAGAGAAGGCCTTCTACAGAGTTGCCTGCCCTTTTCTTTTTGAGACCCTATGCAAGTTCAACTTCCCCATGGCCTTCATAAGTTGGGTAGAACTATTATACTCTAGCCCCAAAGACATAATTCTCTGCAATGGCCTCTTCTCCAACCATTTTGAGCTGTATAAAGGCACCAGGCAAGGCTTCCCCCCTCACCTTTCCTATTCAACCTAAATATAGATCCCCTCACAAGGAGAACAGAGGAGGATAAACATATAGTGGGAATAAAAGTCAGGGGACAAAGATATAAAAGATTCACCTATGCAGATTACGTCTGCTACACATTGATAACTCAACCCATTCTATCCCACCCGCCATCACCATTCTGCAGGAATTTGGACAGATAGTGGGATACAAACTCAACCTCAGCAAAACCAGTATCATGCCCTTAAACCAACTCATATACAAGTCACAAACAACTCAATGGGGCTGCAGCTAGTCCCTATCTAGAGTCATCTTAAAAGGAGTTAACAGACAAAGGCTTCAGAGGGTTGCAGCTAGTCCCTATCTAGGTCAGCTGACAGTAACTTGGGGTTGCAGCTTTGCAGCCCACCCCATCTAAAGTCAACTTAAAGGGAGTTGCAGCTAGTCCTCATCTAGGGACTGCTAATAAGGTGCACTGAGGGGTTGCAGCTCTGCAACCAACCCCCATCACGCTCAGTTTACAGTAGAACTGTGGCTAGTCCCTATTTAAGCTCAGCTGACAAAGTAGCCTTAGAAATTACACATTTTGCAGCAAATCCTTTTCTACGGTCAGCACAAATGGAATCAGGATGGGGAGAGCATCTACACCTTACAAACTCTACAAACAACTCAATGGAGGGGGACCTGGTGCCCCTACTCCATCAAATACTGAGGCATTTTTGTTTCCCAATCCCAAAACACCATGCTTACACAAAACCTGCACTCCCTCCACTCAAGTATCACACATGACCTAGACCACCGGTCCACACTCCCTCTAACCCTTTGGGCATACATAAACATCATCAAAATGAATATTCTCCCCAGGCTGCTGTACGCCTTTACCAAGACAGATATACTCCCTAATGCCTGGTTCACAAAGCTAAAATCCACCCTTTCAAACTTCCTATGGTGTGGGACCCCTTCCCCCATGCAGGGCATACCATAAACTCGCACCACACAAGGATATAGGCAGCCTACAGCTGCCCGAATTCAAACTATGCTACATGACAGCTCATGCCACCCACTTTCTCTGGTGGAGAAAGCCTGGGCCATACCCAGATGAGGGGGAGTACACCCCTAATGGAAGATTATGGAACTAGAGCTGTGCAACCTGGCGAGGGTTAGCATGTCAACCCTTACTGCAATTTCCTACAACAGACTCCCTGAACTCCTGAAGACCACACCAATAAGCACATCCCACATGACCAACAAACAGCTCCACAACATACTTGCACCCATCCCAGACATCATTATTATTATTGTTGAATTTTGTTGACCGGTAAGCCCACTGGGCCTAGAAGTCCCTTTTCAGGGATGACCGGGGATACAGATGGTGACCAACTGAAATTGAACCAGATTAAGCTATTGGTGGTATTTTTAGTGAATAGGGGAAATTTAGCCAGGACACTGGGGAAATTCCCTTACTCTACCAGCAGGGGGCTTGACTTCCTGTGGAGTGGAGGAGCTCAGTTTGGAGCCAGACAGCAGTAGAGGAGGATACATAGATACATAGATGGTGTCGGCAGATAAGGGCCTATGGCCCACCCAGTCTGCCCATATGAGCTTGTAAGTTCAGTTTGTTTTCCTAGAAGTCTGTTGCCCCTTACCCCTGACCTATGGGCAGACTGGATGGGCCTTGCGGTCCTTATCTGCTGTCAACTTCTATGTTTCTATGTTTCTATGACCTCCAGAATTCCTTTATGTCTATCCCATGCATTCTTAAATCCCGTGATTGTTTCAGCCCCCACCACTTCCTCTGGCAGGGTGTTCCACTTGTCCACCACCCATTCTGTGAAGAAATTCTTTCTCATGTTTCCTCTGAATCATCCTCCCTCCAACTTCATCCCATGCCCTCTAGTCCTGGAACATCTTTTTCACTTAAAAATAGTGTTTTCCTGCACCCTGTTCCTCCCTGTAAGATACTTGTATGTCTCTATCATATCCCTCTCTCCTCCTCTCCTCCAGGGAGTACATGTTCAGTTCCTTCAACCTGTCTTCATAGGACCTGTGATGCAATCCATGCACCATCTTTGTTGCCCTCCTCTGAACCTTCTCTACCCTGTTTATGTACTTACATAGGTATGGTCTCCAGAACTGTACACTGTACTCAGGTGGGGCCTCACTAGTGTCTTGTACAGCAGAATTATGACCTCCCTTTTCCTGCTGGTGATGCCCCTGCCTATACATCCCAGCATCCTATTTGTTTTACCTGCTGCCTTGTCACACTGTTTCCCTACCTTGAGGTCATCAGAGATGATAACCCCAGGATCCCTTTCCTGCTTGGTGCATGCTATATCCTCACCCCCAACTGATATATTGTGCCAGGGTTTTTAGCCCCATATGCGTTATCTTGCACTTCTTTGCATTGAATTTCAACTGCCAAACCCCTGACCATTCTTCAAGTTTCTGCAGGTCGCTTCTCATTCTGTCTACACCATCTGGTGTGTCTACTCTGTTACAGAGCTTTTGTCATCAGTGAACAGTGAAATTCTGCCTTCTAGGTCCTGCGCAATGTCACTGATGAAGATGTTGAATAGGACCGGTCCCAGCACTGATCCCTGTGGTACCCCACTGGTCACTCTTCCCTCTGTGGAGTGACAGCCATTTACCACCACCCTCTGTGTCCTGCCACCCAGCCAGTTACCTACCCACCACACTACTGTCCTGCCCACACCCATATTCCCCAATTTGTGTAATAGTCTTCGATGTGGCACAGTGTCAAAGGCCTTGCTGAAGTCCAGATAGGCCATGTCCACTGCCCTCTCCTGATCCACCTCCCTAGTCACCCAGTCAAAAAATTCAATGAGGTTGGTCTGACATGACCTCCCCTGTGAAACCATGCTGCCGTGGGTCCTGTAGTCCATTGACAACCAGATGTTCCACCAATCTCTCCTTCAGTAGTGCTTCCATGATCTTCCCCACTACCGAGGTGAGGCTGACTGGTCTGTAGTTCCCTGCTTCCTCTTTGTTCCCACTTTTGTATAAGGGGACTACATCTGCTGTCCTCCAGTCTTTGGGTACCTCCTGTTTCCAGTGATCGGCTAAACAGGATAGCCAGAGGTTCAGCCACCACCTCTTAGTTCTTTACGGACCCTGGGTGCACCCCATCTGGTCCCATTGCTTTATCAACTCTTATTACTTTCAGTTCCTTCAGGACCCTTTCTCCTGTAAAGGACTTGTGTCCATTTCTGCACCATTCTCACCCCTTGTACTCCTTCAGACCCATTACCCTCCTCTTCCTCAGTAAAGACTGAGCAGAAATACCTGTTCAATATGTCAGCTTTACTGTTGTCATCCTCCACACGGCCCCCATCCTTCCCCTTCAGTCTCACTATCCCTCCCTTTGTCTTTCTTTTTTCAGTTATGTACCTGTAAAAGGTTTTGTCCCCTCTACCCACTGATTTTGCAATGTGCTCTTCTGTCTGAGCTTTGTCTTCCCTTACTGACCTCCCTGCCTCCCTTTGCTTCTCCTGGTACTTCCTATCCCCTTCTGCCTGTGTCTTTTGTATTGCCTGAATGCAATCTTTTGGCTTTCACTTTCTTTTGCTACCTCTTTGGAAACCATAATGGTCTCCTTCCTTTTCCTCTTGCTAACCTGCTTAATGCATAATTCTGTTGTTCTTGTAATCCCCATTCTAAATACTGCCTACTGTTCCTCAACCCCTGATTCCTGTCCCATTCCCTAATGCTTCTTTCAAGTATCTCCCATTTTCCCAAAGTCTGCCCCCTAAAATCCAGGATACGTGTTTTTGTGTGGTTTGGTTCTGCTCTTTCTGTGATTTCAAACCACAATGACTGGTGGTCACTGTTTCCCAGGTGCTCCCCCCTGTTCCCCCATCACACTGTCCCTGCTTGTGAGCACAAGGTCCAGTATTGCCTTCTGCTGAGTTGGTTCCATGACCAGTTGCTTGAGGAAGGCACCCTGAAGGGAGTCCAGGATAAATCTGGTTCTAATTGATGCTGCTGCTGGGATGATCCAGTCCACGTCTGGAATATTGAAGTCTCCAACCAGTACTACCTCACTCTTGTCTGCCATCCTTGGATGGCTAGCATCAGCTCCTATCTATAGACCACACCTGTGCGGATGGCTGTCCCCATTTTCCTTTCCAGCTTAACCCACAGTATCTCTCCCCATTTTGTTCCTCCTGGATCTCTGTGGCCCTTATGTCATTTTTCACATACAGTGCCACTCCTCCTCCCTAACTGCCTGCTCTGTCTCTTCTGAATATGTTGTAGCCAGGTATGGCCATCTCCCAGTCGTGGTTATCATTACACCAGGTTTCAGTGATGGCCACAATGTCCAGGTCTGACTGCACCATGACAGCCTCCAGATCTTCCATCTTGTTGCTAAGGCTCCTGGCATTTGCACATGGCTTTCCATGACTTGACCTCCCTAGACTGTTTCACTATTCTACTCCAGCCCTTCCTTGGTTGTCATTTTCATCCTGGTTCTCCTTGCTGTCTGCCCTTCTGCTGAATTTTGCCCTTTTCTGCTAATCCACCTCTTGGGAACTAATCTCCATCTTTGCACACTGCTTTGCAGAGATAGCCACTCCTCTGGTTCACTGGTTCCACTGCTAGCTGTGGGGTGAGCAAGTAGGTACCCTCCTTTCTGGCCTGCCACCCCTTTGCTAGTTTAAATGCTTATCAATGTAGCATTTAAACTTATCATTGAGTGCTTGATTCCCTCCAGGATGGATGCAGGCCAGGCTTGAACAAACCTCCATCCTCCAGGTGGGTCCCAGTCACCAATGAATTCAAACCCTTTCTCACAGCACCAGTTCTTCAACCATGAGTTAAAGTTCCTGTGCATGCACTCCATGCTCTCCTTCTCACAGGTAGTACTTCTGAGAAAGTGACAGAAGTAACTACTTGCTTGAGACCCTCCCCAGTTTCCTAAACTCTTCCTGAACTTCCTTTGGCTCCCCATTTGCCAGGTCATTAGTACCTAGGTGGATAATGACATCCAGCTCACCCTCCCATCTTGCCTTCCCAGTGATCCCCAGGATCTTCCTTCCATCCCTCCATGCCATGGCACCTGGTAGGCACCTCACCTCCCTGTCTTCCCCCTCCTGTGTTCCTAGCTGGATCCCTCTTATGATGGAGTCCCCCAGCAGGATTCACTTCCTCCTCCTCTGGGGTCCACTGCTTTCCCCGCTGAGGTCACCTTCTTGCTAACCTCCACATCCTTTCCTTCCACTTCTCTGGGTACTTATTTGGTTGTCCTCATTTGCCAGTGTGGCATATGAGTTCTTGAGTGGAATTGATCTGGGATGTGCCTCTGCCTGACCGCTCTAACCCTCCCTGAGCCCACTGTCATGCAAGTGCTCCTCGTCTCGGCATCCTTTGAGGAAGTTGCATTGGACTGGGTGGTCCCTGGATAGGGGTGATGGTACTCCTGACCCAGTTTACTTCCGCTCTGAGTCTGGCT
The DNA here is from genome assembly GCA_016271365.2 of Neoceratodus forsteri. Classification (NCBI taxonomy): domain Eukaryota; kingdom Metazoa; phylum Chordata; order Ceratodontiformes; family Ceratodontidae; genus Neoceratodus; species Neoceratodus forsteri. The sequence continues at coordinate 969,613,881 of CM028132.1, read as the reverse complement.
ACCTCCTCCCACAGTCCAGAGAGATGCATGCAGATAGGGCAGCACCTCAGTGTCCAGAAGGTCTGCCTGAATATGGCTGCCCCACAGCCACTGTGATGTGGCAGAGGGGAGCTCTGCTGGATGACTGACGCCAGTCAGTAGCAGTTCGGTGGCGAGAGAGAGAGGATGGCTTGAGGCTGAGGAGTGGGTCTCTTCCTCAGTCTTAATGGAGCTAGAGACCAAAGAAATGGATGGATCGTGAGGAGAAATGTGCAAAATGGAAAGCACGATGATCGATGGAAATCAGAGAGACCGTGGAGTCTAAGAGGCTTGATGCAGAGGAGAAAGGAAAAAAAGAAGCAACGACTCCCTCTGTGGAGACAGAGGGAGAAGGTAATATAAATATTGAAACAAAGCAAGCACAAGCTAAAAGTAAAAAAGTAGTGTTGGCAAAAAAAAGAAGTGGTTCTAAAGGAAAACAGCTGATAATGGGTGACAGTAGGAAGGAGGCCTGTCAAGCTCAGCTGAAACAAGCTGATGTGGCAGTGTCAGAACTGCTGGATGAAACTGATGAAAGCCAAGAAGAAAATGACACTGAAATGAATGCCCTGAAAGCGGAAAGTCGGTAAAGTCTGTAACGGCTATTAAACGGCAATGTATAAAAGTGCTGATATAAAAGCGAGTACAAATAAACAGGATGGTGACAAGAAAAATGCATCTAAGAGGGAAATGAAGCAAGGAAAGTGCAGCCAGAATAAAAGAAGGGAGGGAAACTCAAAAGAAGGCTTAAATGAAACTGATGATGATAATATAGACTTTCCTGATACTTCAGAATGGGTCACTAAGGCCCTAGTCGATGCAGGTTGGAAAAAAACTTTGATGGAAAGGATGGGACCCAAATAATGACTCCCAAAATAATATGCCAACAGAAAAGAAACAGAAGGGACAAGAAGGTAATGGGGTCTGTAGAATATGAAGGACAGGATGAATCAAAAGAATGGTGGATACAAGGGAGGATGTGGAAGAAAATATAGGCCTTGATGAAAAGGGAGGAGTTGAGTCCTCCATGGAAGTAGAAGAAAAAATGATGCAAACAGAAAAAGAGCAAAATGACCAAGAACTTTCAAAAATAAAATAATGTGTGGAGGAGACTGTCAGGAGAAATTGTTTCTTGAATGCATGCAGCATTTAAATAAACCTGCAAAGTGAAGAAATGCTATAAGACTTAAATACAGAGGCCTGCCAACAGATGCCACTGATAGATTGTTTGTGGGGAGGCAACACATTAAAGGAAGTATGTTTTATGATTATGAAGTATATGTCTTAATACATATTCCTGGAGACATTATTTATGACTTGAGCTTTAAACATCCCTCAGGACTTGATAGATTTTGGAAATTGTATCATACATCCCTCAGGACTTGATAGATTTTGGAAATTGTATCATCAGCTGAAAAGTACAACATTATGGAAAGATTTCATGGTAATACCATTGACAAAACCAGCATTTAAAATAGTAATGATCTTATTTAGAAATGAAGGAGTAAATGTGGCAGACATAGCCTTCTGGCTAAAACAGAAATGTGAATTAAAGGGTCCACCAGAGCCAAGATTAGATTAAGCGAATCTCTGGACAGGTTGCTGGAAATTTAAAGTTGTATTGAGGCAACAAAATGGAGAAATGGAACATCTTCCCAACTAAAAGAAATATAAAATCATACATACCCCCATAATGCAAAAGCACCATGGGCTGTATATGCAGATCACCACAAAATATTATGCTGGTTCAACTTTAACTTCCCTACTGTTTCATTTTGGGAAGAGATAGAGGAATTTTATTTTATGCTGGCCAACCACGAGCGTGTTATCAATGTGGGGATAAAAGACACTAGAGTAATGCATGTGAAAGAATCAAATGTGGATTATGTGGACAGTTAGAAAATTATGGGGCAGCTTGTAAGAATCCCATTAGATGTAGTTTATGCGAAGAATCAGGACATTCATTTAATAATTGTCCTTGGGCAACCCATACTATTCCAGATACTGGGCAGCAAGGGGAGCAGGATATATATTTGGCCCTAGCAAGAAAAGAAAAAGCAAAGCAGAACAAAATTGTGGATGTGGCACGAAAAGAAGAAGACAGAGATAAGGAAGGAAGTCGAGTGGATTTAAGACCTTCTGCCTCCGGTGGGCAAATAGAGCATACCATTAAAAAAGGAGACAGATTGGAGCCTGAGACAGAGCAAACTGCTCCATCAGACATTTTGGGAACCTGAAGAGAAGAAGTTGGAGAAATTCACAATGATGGCTAGAGATGCAGCAAATTTAAATTCTGCAGGTGAAGTGAACGTGAAGTGGGCATTTTACATTGCCACTCCACTACGCGGAGTGGGCAATGCAAAGTGCTCATTCTGCCTTGTTATTACCACTTCAGATTAAAGCAGAATGGCAATGCGAAGTACGGTGAAGTCATTGTTTTTAATGGACTTCGCATTCCTCATTATGATTCTAAGTGATCACTTGGTGTTTCAGATTTGGCAGCCCCCCACACATCACATGGCTTACAGTACTGTAAGTCACATGCTCTTTAGCTAGGCAGGAAGAAAGTGAATCATACAAGCAGACACTTTTACTTTCTCCTGTGCAGATGGAGAGAGAGAGGGTGTTTTGTGACTGCTGATACTTTTAGATCAGAGCAAGGAGGAGAGTTAAACTTTGTTTAGACCCAACAGCTTTTTTAAGAGCTAAATTTTTTTGTCTTTTCTGTACTCGTTTTTACTTAAATTGTTCTTTCTGTAAATTTTATTTTCCTTACCTTTATAAGTAGTTAGTTGTTTGTCTGTGTCTGTGTGACTGTGTGTGTGTGTGTGTTGTGTGACAGTGTGAGTAGTGATTGCTTGGACTGAGAGAGCTCAGTAGGAGAGATGGACCAGGGTGAGGGAATGTCTGGGACGGGGCAGCTCTGGGAGACCATGATAGTGGTAAGCATCGTACCATGTGCATGTGTGGAGGGCATGGGTGCCCATTCCTGTTGGACTGCTCAAAACTTGTGAGTACCCCCCCGAAGCAGGACCAGCACCACCTTCTGTCCTGACTCTGATTCGGTTAAACCACCATCACCACCACCACCATGTCCAGCACCAGGTCCTCTGGAGCAGGATGTGCCTGTTCCCCTGGGCCCCGGTGTGGATCCCATCCCTGTTCAGCACCGTGACCAGCAGGCTTACTATACATCCAAGTAACTATTAAAAAAAATTTATGTTGTGATTCATGACGTGATCGTAAATCATGATTTGTGAATGCATTTGTGACCATGATGATGAAGAAATGTGAATGCCTATGACTGTACTTCCCAGCCCTGATGAGCTGTAGCTTAAAACTCCCAGACTTAAAAACATGTATCAGTGAGTACAATGGTGGGGTGGTGAAGCCTGGAGAGATACTACAAAACAGGCTTACAATACATTCAAGTAACTATAAAAAAAATGAATGTTGTGATTCGTGATGTGAATGATCTTGAATCGTGATTTGTGATTGCATTTGTGACCGTGATGATGAAGAATATGATTTGATCACATGTGACTCGTGATGATGGTCCTGACTTGAAAACGCATATTAACGAGTACAATGTTCATGAAGAATTAAGCACCACACCTGTGCAGTACTCTGAAGGGAAGCCAAAGAAACAACTGTGACTTAAGTTACAGATGGAGATTGGGCCCTAAAGAGATGCAAATGCACAGACAAATTAAGATTGTGCCGTGCAGTGAAGAGATGCAGACACAAAGGCACAGCACTTAACCAGTGCTCACCATCAGAAATTCAAATCTGGAAAAGAATACCTTTACCGGTTGGGGCGGACCGTATGGGGGGGCAGTGTACTGTACTGCTGCAGTAACAGTCACTAGTACTAGTACCAGTAAAGATACCACAAAGAAGTACAAAAATCACACAGCTGCAGTGGATAACAGCTTCACATTGCTGAAATTATTATGTGGCACAATAAAAGGTGTCTGATTTGATGATGCACATCACATGCATACTCACACACACACACACACACACACACACACTTAGTAATGCATAGCAAATTTAAAACTTCAGTAATATAACCACATATTTTAAATAAACTAAAATTATGCACTGCGGCAGTAACAGTCACTAGTACTAGTACCAGTAAAGATACCACAAAGTAGTACAAAAATCACACAGCTGCAATCGATAGCAGCTTCACATTGCTGAAATTATTTTGTTGCACAATAATAGGTGTCTGATTTGATGACACGCATCACACACATCCTCACACACTAAAGTAATGCATAGCAAATTGAAAACTTCAGTAATATAACCACATATTTAAAAAAACAAAATTATGCACTGCTGCACCACAACAATCAGCAAAAGAATGGCAAGAAATATTGAAAATATTACTGTGTGTACATTAACACAGTTAACCAAGAAAATATCACCAAACAGAAAGCACTGTCTTTTTCTCCAAGTTAATCTACCTACACCACAGATACACCCCTCCCAAAGCACACTTCCACTGTCTCTCAGTGCCAGGACTGAATGTTGTACATTAACATTCAAAATCCATACACAAACAATAAATGCTCAATGATATGAGCACAGGAAGGTTTCCTATAATCGATGAACTAAAATTCAGCAAAAAAAAAGACTCAAAAAGGCTTTTCTAACAGCTTTTTGAAGGTTTGAATTGTAGAGATCTCTCAGAGCAGATTGCCTCCTACAGCTTCCTACACACACTACCCCAAACTGAGGCTATACAGAACAATCTAGAGCCCATGTGACCTGAAATCCCATGAATCACTGCAAAATTCGCCTCTGGAGCTTAAAAACAAGGTGAAGTGAGGCAAAGTGGAAGGCGGAGTAACGCAAAGTCATTGTTTTCAATGGACTTCGCATTACCCATTATAAAGAGAAGTACTCCACTTCACATTGCAGAGCACTCCACAAATTCGCCTTCACTCCGTGAATCACTTCACGGAGCAAACTGGGGCCACTTCGCCCATCGCTAATGGTGACCAGGTCCAAAAATAAGGGAAGAAAACAAATAGAACCTAAAGTCATGGAACAAAAAGAAGAAGAAGTAGTGAAATTATCAAATAAATTTACAGTGTTGCGGGACAAAGAATGGGTGACTGCAGATGAGGACACTGATGATTCTCTCGCAGAAGAGATGGATGAGGGGGTAGCATCAGATTGTGATTCAGTAGATACACAAGCTTCTAAGAAAAGAAAAAAAGATAAACTAGGATAGAAGAAGAAAGGAAAGGAGGAAAAAACAAAATCTAACATGGAGGGTCTTACCTGCATCACATGTAATGTAAATAGTATAAGAAATAAGACCAGGTGAATGGTTACATTTTAAATACTGGGAGGACTTAAAGGGGACATAGCCATGTTGCAGGACACAAGGTTGTACTCAGTCTTAGAAATTAATGTGGCACAGAAATAATGGAGGTGGGGGCCTTCAATATGGTCTTTGGGAGATGAAACATCTTCAGGTTTGGGGATTTTTTTTTCACAATAAATTAAAATACTAAAAGTGATAGACAGCGCTCCAGGTAGAGCAATTATGGTAGATGTTGAACTTAAGGGGCAAGTAATCAGAGTAATAAATGTGTATAACCCTTAGACGAAAGCAGATAGGAATAAATTAATGGGAACAATTGAACCTTTTTTGCATACTGCAAAACTTACTTTATGGGGGGGGGTTTAACTGTGGGATTAAAAAGCAGGATTGGGGTAGATCAACTGAGAAAATGTTTTGTGATACTGTATGTTTAAACAGCATACTTAAAAAGGGCAAAGATGGAGGATGTGTTTGAAAGGAAAGGAAAGAGAACAGAGCATACATATTTTAGAGGAAGAATGTCATCAAGAATAGACTTTTGGTTTGCATCTAAAGTGCAGCAGTAGAAAGCATATATAGTACCAAAAGAAACAACAGATCATATGGCAGTATGTGCTAAAATAAATATTGGAAAGACTTAAATGCATGGACAAGGATATTGGAGAATGAATTTGGAAAATTTAGACAATAAAGAAGTACAGGAATAATTGCTATATATGTTTGCAGCAAGGGGGGCAATGCTGGGATTGCATGAAGATGTAATGAAATTGTGGGATGACACAAAAGCAGACATAAGGGACATTATGATAAAAGTAGCATGGAAGAAATAAATAAATAAATATCAGAAATATTTAACCTTGAGGGTAAATAATATAAAGAAATAATGGAGCAGCACAAAGATGGAGAAATCATACAGAAAGAATAGAAGAAATTAAAAACAACTGTGGAATATCAATGCAATAGAATGAGATCATTAGTAATGGAGCGAAATGTGGCACTCAGGAACAAAACTCAAACCAATCCTATGGAGGATAACAGAAAAGAGTAAAAAAAAGGTAATGTCTGAATGAATAGATAAAAATGGAGAAACATGTGAATATGAAAAAATGATGGGGATAGTACAGGAACATTTAAGACAGAAGTTTCAAGTATCAAAAGACAAAGGTACCAAAAGAGATAGTAGAGCAACTACAAGTCCCACAGATTTCAGATACAGATAAACAGCTGGTAAAAGAACTCATTACAGAAAAAGAAATTAAAAACAATAAAGTCATTCACAAATAATACAGCTCCAGGAGTGGATGGGATTCCAAATCTTTTTATAAAAAATGGAGAAAGTAATAATACCTACACTGGTATTAGTATATAACAATATTTTTATTAAGGAGGTGACAGAGACAATGAAAGAGGGAATTACTGTATTCATTCATAAAAAAGAAAATTGAGCAGATATTCATAATTGGAGATCTATAAGCCTGTTAACTGCAGATTATAAAATGTTAACAAAAATCATACAGAGAAGGTTAGCTGGGTGTGCATCAGAATTTGCTATGAAAACACAAACATGGCATTGCCTGGAAGAAACATAAAGCAAAATTTAAGTTTTGTTAGAAATAGTGGATAAAGGCAATAGGGAAGAATTGAATCAAGATGCAGCTTTTGATTCAGTTAAGCAGGATTATATATAGGACATATTAGAAAAGTACAATTTTCCAACAGAACTAGTGAAGATAGCAAAAAGCTTATACTTTGAGGGCACAAGTATGCCCTTTGATAAATGGACATTTAGGGACATCTATGTATATTAGAATGAGGTAAGACAGGGATGCCATGAGCCCCTTTGTACATCTTGGGCCAGATATTCAAACTGCGCCCAAAATGTGCGCAACAGCAGGAGCAAGCACAAATCAATTGCGCATATACGCAACAGACGCGATATTCAAACATGGAGCAGAACAAATTGCACAAGCAGCCAATGTCTGAATATCGCACAAACTGCGCCATAGTGCAACCAGGAAGGGGAAGCTGAGCAGTAAGGTTGCGCCATAGTGCAACAAGGGCAGCCCAGCTGAGCAGTCCAGAGGTGCCATGCGCAAGCAGAGTGCCCCCAGCAGAGCAATGGAACTGCACAACAAGGGAGGCAGGCTGGGGCCCACCGCCAGCCATGCCACACATGAGCACAGTAACACACTGCAGAACCAACAAGACACCTACACCCCAAGCACAGCATCACTGGGGGTGGGATGGATGATCTACTGGCCCATAGGGACAAGCCAACAAAGCACAGCAGAGCCATGACGACCAGCACAACCACTGGCAGGCTGAGACTGCCACACACAGAGGAGTTGACAGCCACAGTGCACATCAGCCCCGTGCGCACAGCACACCTGCACCGTGACCCCAAGACACCACCCATGTGCAGTGACTGGCACCAGGAAACACCATGCATCCCCGGCACCCGTCAACCCGGTGCAGCAGAGAAGCATACAAGCCAGACCCACCCTGTGCACCCAGCAGTGGGTGGCAGCAGATGGCAAGGACCAACAGAAAGTCACTGCCATGCTTGAAGACACCTCCCATGCACACCACAGCAACACACACACACACACATACCAGAACCATACCACCCCAGATGGCATGCACACCACTGCAACTGAGCAACCATAGGTCAGCTGCAAATCAGAGACCAACACAGTATTCATATCAAAATATAAATGTATTATAAAACTGTAAATTACAAAACCAACAACACCTAACTATTTACAAGGAGGTGTAGGAGAATTTAGAAATTATGGGCAAGGGTAGGGATGAACAACAGGAGAGAGAGGAAGGCGGGTGGGAGGATGGGTGTGAAGTGGGAAGGGAATCCGGCCTAAGGCCTCACTGGCTGGTCCTCCTCCGCCTGGTGCCACCATGACTGGCCATGCCTCCTCCGGAGGCCATGCGCTGGATGCTACTGAGAATGGTTCGGTTGTCCAAGGACACCTGTGTGAGCTGCTGCAGTGCCCTCTATCCTCCGGAGAACACTGATGCCTAGGAAAATGGGAACACAGTCAATGGCTGTGACTGACCACAACCCTGAACACCACCCAACCTGCAAGCCATATAGCCCAATGTCCCGCACCTGTGATGGTATGCACCCACCCACAGTGAACATGCACCAGGGCCACCAGGTTGGGCACCTCCATGGGGCTCCATTGCACTGCCCTCCTGCGTGCCATGCTTCCAAGTTTACAGCAAGCAATATGGCGCCAGGCCGGCGCAACCCATCGTGAAATGTTGCGCAATAGACCACCATAGGTTCCAATCGCGCTGTTCGTACAGTGCCATTAGTCCACATATCACTGTCACCAGACAGCACAATAGGGCCGTACACATGGCAGCCGAACAGCGCAAGGGGGCAAAGGTCGGACACCAGGTCAGGGGTCTATGACGCAAGGCCACGCACAGCGCCATCTGACGTCTACGCATCCTGCGCGACCGAGCACCTGCGTGACAGTGCCACAGTGGACTATTGTGCAGTAGTGCCACCGCACCATATAGTGTCCAGTGCTGTAGCGCCACTGGCACAATGGTGGCCATGGTCTGAATTACCTATCGCGCACAGCACGTCATCAGCGCAGCAGATGCCTGCGTAAGCTACCTGGGCATGCGCAATGCAGTGTACTGCACAGTCACAGATCTGCGCTATTGGCTCAGCCGGCTCAACCGTCTTGCGAAAAGTGCAATGGCGCGATATTCAGCCGACACATGCAAATCATCTGATCAGCCATTCAAAGGCACAGTGGCGTGATTTGCATCTCATTACATTTGCTCCTCTCCTAATTTTCATGCATTGCGCTATAAAAGTGCGACAGTGGGCTGTGCTGGACAGATTCGGTTACTGCAGGTGAGAGGTGAGTTGCATGCTGTGGGATGTTCTGGACAATGGGCATGGGATAATGCTGTAGACTGCACAGTGACAGGTGTCCACTTACACCCATATAGATCACCATGACCGAGCAGAGACAAGGTGAAGGTGAGGGGATGGTGGGCGAAGGAGGAGGCCAACTTCACCAAGGCAGAGACTGAGGCCTCTTCCAGGCCTACCTGGAGGATGAGGCACTACTGCGTGGAAGCCGGGGCACCCTCAGGTCTCAAGTGCTGCATGGGAGGGGGTAGCAGGGCAGTGAACCTGCACGAAGCCACCAGCGCCGCAGGAATGCAAGAAAGATTGGGACAGACCGCAGGAGGGTGAAGGAGAAGGTGGCAGCCCTCAGGGCGGCACGCGCTGGCACTGGTGGGGGCCAGCCAGCGGTGGTGGAGCTGACCCCGGCTGAGGACTGACTGGCTGCAACTATGCAGTGCAGTGCTATTGAGGGCGTACCAGGAGGTGGATTCCAGACAGGTGGAAGCCCATCACTGCACGGTATGACATGGTGGTGGTGTTGGGGGGGGAAGGTTGTTCACATGCACTCACATGTCCTCTCTTTCTGTTGCAGATCCTGTTCGTCTTCAGGAGATGGTGGTGGTGGGACCAGGCAGTGAGGATGACCTGCTGGACATGGAGGAGGGTCCATCCACCTCTGTCACCAGCCAGCATGCACTGCACCAGCATGCACGCTGTGCTGCCAACTCTGGTGTTGGTGATTCGGGTGTGGGGGGGTGCACAGCCTGTGTCTCAGCAGTCTGGCATGCAAGCATGCCAGCACGCTGTGACTGTGGCTGTAGCACGTACCTGCACCATTGATGATGCAAGGACTGCAATGGGCAGTGACATGTGTGTGTCCCATGACGGACACACAGCAGGCCAGCACGTGCCCCTGGGCCTTGCTGGTTCCAATTTGTGTGCCAGCATGTCGGCACAGTCCCAGGCTGTGCCTGTCAGCACCGGTGGGACAACACCGGTGGCTGTGCAGGTGTCTGGCACTGTTGCGGCCACAGCGGTGGAATGAGTGGACTCTGGGGCACAGCGGTTGGAGGGGCAGCAGCAGCAGTCACCCACCAGGTATGGGGGTACAGTGTCCAGCAGTGGCACATGCCCGCCACCTTTGATACACCCATTCCTGGTCCTGGGCGAACAGCCACCCTCAAGGGGTGTTGTGCATCAGGACCTTCAACACCCTGGGGACAGGATGCCATTGTGGCAGAGTACCCATTGGACCAGCACACCCACCTGCTGTGGGAATCAGTACAGCAGCAGAGGCGGGTTGCAATGTCCGTGGGAGGCACTGTCTGTGGCTGTGGAGTGGCACAGCAGGGAGCGTGCTCTGGACCATGCAGAGATGGTCCACATGCAGATGAATGTGACCGCTGCCATTGACAGGCTGACCCAGGCAGTGGTCTCTGTCGTGGACGCATTGGGCAGATAGTCAGGTGACCCTGTACCGCACACCCCACACAGTTCACACTCCACTCCCCGTTCCCGGCGTCGTGCGACACCAGGCCTGTCGAGGCCGGGTTCTGCTGTGGGCATCCCGAGCACCCCTGGTGCAGGTGTGTTCAGCATGCTGCAGACCCCTGTGCGGGCAAGGTCACGTTCACGCAGTGTGACCCCTGGTGGTCCAACAGTGCCACCCCATGTGGCCTCTGCTCAGCCTGCCAGTGCTGTTGGGTCATGGCGGGGCCGCCCACGCATCCACGGTGGCCGTGGGACAGTGCTACATGACTGACCTGTCTCCCAGTGTGGGCCCTGTCTGGTGCTGCCCTGTGTGCAATGTGTGTCATGGTGGGCAGTGTACTGCTGGGTGCTCTGCTCAACACGCCGACACATGGACCACCTGCACACCCTCCCAACTGCTGTCCACAAGTGCGTGTGCATGATGATGCCTGCATTGTACTGTACACCAAGGTGCAAGGGTGCCCAGCATCTGACACACGCATTTGGACAGTACAGGTGGTGGGGTGGTCGGTGGTGCTGTGTGTTAGCAATGTCGGTTCTGCTGTGCTGTGCATCTGCCCATGTACGCTCTGTGCCTGGTGTGTGTGTGTCCATATGAGTGTTCACCCCTCCCTGATGGTGTGTTTGTATGCCAGGACCCTTCCACTCCCCTGGCCGTCATGCACCCCTGGTATGTTACCCTGTGTGCCTGTGGTTTGCACCTGGACAGTGTTGGTTGCACATGGCCCCTTGACTTACCTGTGTTGTGCATAGTGCTCCTCTGTGATGGCGTCCCGGTGCAGCTGGGCCTGCCAGATCAGTCGGGGTCCCGCCGTCCTAGGGGGATTGCTCATCACCATCAACACCGGCACCACTGGCATCCCCATAGCTGTCCCCCTCTTCAACCTGTACGGCTATCCCACAGTCTTTGGCCATGTTGTGCAGGATGCAACAGGCCAGGAATATCCCACAGGCCTTTGGGGGCTGTACTGTAGGGCACCGCCGGAAGTGTCTAGGCATCGGAAGCATGCCTTGAGCATCCCAAACACCCGCTCTATGATGTTGCATGTGGCGGCATGTGCCTCATTATAGTGTTGCTGCAATGAGGTCATGGGGCGCCGTGCGATGTGAGCAGCCAGGGACGGAGTGGGTACCCGCTGTCACCTGTGTGGAGATAGTGGAGATCAGGGTCATGTTCAGGTCCATTTTGCCCATATCACTGTGTGCCACTACCATGGCACCTGTGGCATTCCCACCCTTGCCCCAAGTTTGCATTCCATACATGCGTACTCACCCACTAGATGTCCTGTGGGGATGTCCCCACTCTCAAATCGATGGCACAGTGCGAACTGATGCCATATGAAGGCATCATGTGCTCAGCCAGGGTGTGTGGCACATACATTGATTATTCACCCAGTGGCATCACATACCACCTGGCAGTTGACACCCGGAGTAGCCCTTTCGGTTCCTATACGCTGCCCCATCGGGGCCAGGTGGTGTGCGAATGGCCACATGGGTGCAGTCTATGGCCCCTAGCATGCCAGGCATACGTGCTACCCTGTGGAACTCCTGCATGTTTGCTGTATGCTCTGCTGCGGTGCTGTGGAAATGGATGTGCTCTGCAGCATGTGGCAGCAGTGCGCTGAGAAATTGGGTGAGGATGCGTGATATGGCCAACTGTGTGATGCCTGTGGTGTCCCCTGTCAGCCTCTGGAAGGTGCCCGTGGCGAGCAGGCACATGCAGGCTGTCACCTTGGTCTCCACTGACAGAGAGTGACTCCGTCGTGAGGGGTGCCTGCATCACATCACTGCACAGCTCACAGAGCTGCCTCAGTATTGCCCTGTTCAGGTGGTACCGGCCCACGATCTCTACATCTGTATACAGCTCATAGCTGATGTGGGCATGGTACTGCCTGTTGGGGGCGTACCGCCGACGGGCCCTTCCACAGCCTCATCCCCCTGCAGCTTGCATTCTCACCCCTCATTACAGCTTCCATGTGAAGCTGGCACTGTCAACTCCTGGCTTCACCCCCGGCTGGTGTTGCTGTATTACCCCGCTGTCCTGACTGCTACTTCCACTGCACGGGCACCCCGCTGGCCTCTGCAGCCTATAGCCCACAATGCTTGCCTTGCCTGCCTAGCCTGTCACTGTCTGTCTGTCTGTCTGTCTCTCTCTCTACCCCACTTGGCATCTTGTGGCGGTTCTTGCGCCGCTTCCTTTTATTTTGGCTTATTTCCGCTAGTGTTCAATTTCTGGCAGTTCCGCTCTTGCACTTAGTCGCCAAATCTTTGAATTCGCATTGCACTCTTTGTGCATGGATCCACCCCATCGGTTCGCATGCCTTCCTTTGCATTGCGCTGTTGCTCAGCATGTATTGATTGGGCGCAACTGCCTCCTGCTGAATATCGCAGAGATAGGCGCACTTTTGGTCTTGTGCAGGCGCAACTCTATTGCGCATGGCGCAACCTTTTTGAATATTCCACCCTATGTGTTTAGATCCATTGTTAAGATTAATTGAAGAAGACAAACAGGTTAAGGCAATACAATTGGGGGAAATGGATTTAATAAAAACTAGTGCTTATGCAGATGATTGTTGGTTTTTTATGAAGGACCAAAAATCAGGGGACAAAGCAGTTCAGATATACTAGAAAGGTATAAGGGGTATACAGGAATAACAATTAATATAAATAAAAGCAAGATACTTCCATTAGGGAAAGTTAAAAGAGAAAAACAGGGATGCATTGAACTAGCTAAGGATAAAATAGAAATATTAGGGATAACTTATCGAGGAATAGATGCAGCAAGAGAAAACTGGGAAAGGAAATTTCAGATAGCAGCTGGGAAGGGTAATAAATAGAAGAGATGGAACCTGATGAGGGAAAGAGGATATTTTGTTTTATTTATTTAGTTTTTGTTTACCGGTGAATACACTAGCCATAGCAATGATTATTTTCAGGCACGACCGGGAGGGTACAGTACAACAATACAGGCAAACATTCCAGTACAGGTTCAAACAGAGCTGACAATACTCAATATAGGCAAACATTCCAGTACAGGTTCAAACAGGGCAAAAAATGCTCAGTACAGGCAAACATTCCAGTTACAGGTTCAAACAGGGCTGACAATACTCAGTACAGGCAAACATTCCAGTACAAGTTCAAACATAGTAGATAGTAGAAAAAAGTAGCTACTGACAAGGTAGTTTCAATAACATTGTAGAAAATTCTATAACAAGTTATGTCATCAATTATTGAGACAAATCACAGAAAGATTGTAGATATGTTAGTGCTAACTGTGATTGCAAATAGGTAACTCAGGAGAAGGATAGTAGTGAGTGCCAGGAGTAGGAGGCCAGAATAAGGGGTTGAGGATGGGGCAAGGTGGGGCAGAAAGGTAGAGAAGAAGTGCTTTGCATTAGAGGGGCAGATCAGAAATGGTAAGGAGAGATGAGGCAAGAAGGAAGAATGAGCTAGGGGTTTTTGAAACAGGAGCACTTGTGGGAGGTAACAGGAAATTATGCAATCTTTTCTTAAATGATGCGTGTGATGGTGATTGTCACAAGACTAGTGGGAGGAGTTCCAGTATTTGGGGACACAGCAGGAAAGCACTAGCGCCTTTAGTAGTGTTATGTCTGGGAATGAGGACAGGAGCATAGTCAGCAGACCGTAACCCACAGCAAGGTGTCAGATATTGGAAAAGGCCTGCCAGAGGTTTGGGAATTTGTAATCAGACAATGTTGTCAATGACTGAGTCATAAGCATGAAGTCTTAGCTCAGGAGGAGGAAGCCATCCCAGGTCAGAATAGAGGAGACAGTGGTGTTTTAGCTGGTGAGAGGAGGACGCATAGTGACAGATGTTGTTATATGTGACATCCCACTTCCTAAGACTCAATTGGCATGCTGAGGTATAAGTAGCAGCACCATAGGTAAGTGATGGAAGGAGTATGCCATGGACAATGGCAAGCCTTGCTGAGGGAGTGAGCACATAGCTGGTTCGGTAGGCTATGCCAAGTTTGGAGCTGACCAGTTTACAAGTCTGTTGGATGTGTAGGTCGAAGTTTAGTGATGGATCAAGTGTAATGCCCAGATATTTAAATGAGTTAATAACCCCAACTGTTGAACCATTTAAGGAGGAGACTTTGAAATTAGGCTGGGCATGTTTTTGCTTGGCATTTGATCCAAAGAGCATAGTTTGGGTTTTGGACTCATTTAGCACAAGTTTGTGAGTTGACAACCACTGTTGCATTAGCTGAAAGTCAAGAGATAGTAGATTGTTTATGTCATCAGTGCTTTTTGTGCTAGCATATAGAACAATGTTGTCTACATAAATCAGGAGGCTGTCTTATGGAGGCTGGTGAGAATGTTATTTATGAAAATAGAAAAGCAGGGTCCAAGGATGGACCCTTGCAGCACCCCAATGTTTATAATTGCTCTGTCCGAGGGTAGAGTTATATTTCACAGTTTGAGTCCTTTCGGATATGTAGTTCTCAAACCACCACAACGTTAATCGAGAAACCCAGTGATGTAAGAGTGGCTAGGAGGATGGAGTGATTAACCAGGTCGAAAGCCTTAGACATGTCAATGAAAATGGCCCAGTGAGGAAGACCCGGAGTCCATGGCCACTAGTGCAGCCGACGTAAATTCGAGGAGGGCGGTAGTGGTGCTATGGCCCTTGTGAAAGCCATGCTGGGCAGAGGTAAGTAGATCATGTTTCTGCAGGAAGTCAATTGTCTGTGTGGCTACAAGTTTCTCAAGAATTTTATTGAGGACTGATAGGATGGCAATGGGCCTGTAGTTTGATGGATCTTTACAATCTTCTTTTTGAAAACAGGGTAATCTAGCTACCTTCCATATATCGAGGATTTAGCTCTGGCACAGGGAGTGTGAAAATCCTGGCTAAGGAGCAGCAATGTAGGAGCAGCTAACTTTAGGAGCTTTGGTTCTAGATTGTCAGAGCCAGCAGCAGTGTAATCCAGATATTGTTTAGCAATTTGAGCACCTCAGATCTTGAGACTGCCTTGAAAAAGAAATGAGGACCATCTACAACTGGCAAGGTGGGTATGTGAGATTGGGCAGGAAAAGCAGAGGTGTAATTAGTTAGGTCAGAGAATTTATCATTGAAAAAGTTGGCAATGGTTCTGGGATTGGTACAGTGAACCCCATTAAGTGTCATGTCATTTGGGATGGATGCTGGATTTAAACCAAGGAAGAATTTAATATGTGACCAGAATTGTTTGAGTCACCATAGGAATTGGTTAAAAGATCTTTGCAGTAGGTGCTCTTGTTTTTTGATGTACCTTTTACATGAATGCTTGAGAGCCCTATCGTATTAAGGTCAGAGGATAGTCCTGAGCTTTATGTGAACCATCTTTTCTCCCTTTGTTTAAGTTTGGATAGGAGGTCAGATTTTAGCCAGCGTGTTTGCTTATTTTTAACCCAATGTGTTACAAGTTTGCAGTGTTTATCCTGTATCTCTAGGAAGTGTGCCATGAATAGATTGAGGGCAGTCTGAGCATCATTGGATATGAGAAGGGTGAACTAATCAGAAGAGGCAATGTCATGTAGGAAGAGCTGAGAGTCAAAGTTTGCATAGTTGTGGAAGATAATGAAACAAGGCCCCAACATATGCTCAAGACATTCGTAATTCCAATATTTTAGCTGTGTCGCATATTTTCACAGTACCATGGGATTGTTTTTTTCATTATTATGGGGGAACAGATTAAACCCCATAAAAAGAGCGCATACATACAGACCTATAAATGAGGGAGGATTAAACATGTTAAATCCTATTGTATTTTTTTATAATGTTGTTTGTATATATGAATATAAGGCCAATATTGCAAAAAGAACAGAATGTATGGTTAGTTCTGATAAATGATTGGGAGGTAGTATTGATGGCCAGTTGGAGGAAAAAATGTTAAAAAAATTGTTACAGATTATATGAATACCTATAGGACATATCTAATACAATGGAATGTTTCAAGAGATGAAATAAAGATTAAAAAAGGGAGGTAAGTTATAGAAGAATCATAGAAGACAAGTATTTTGAAGAACTCATGTTTAAAAAGCAGGATATATTGTTAGAAACCATGTTGGAAAAAAGAATACCAAAAACAATGAAGGAAGTAATATGGATGTATAACCATGGGAAGATTAATGTGAAAGGGAATTGAAAGCATAAGAGGGTGGAGGAAAGGAATTGTCTGGGGAAGCAATTTTGAATCAAGAGGAAACAATTAAGCATATGTTGTTTGAATGTGAATTTATAAAAAGGTTCTGGGAAATGTTAGTTAGAATGTGGGGGATGGAGGAGTTTAAAGGAATGACATATGCAATACTAGTATATGGTCAACTAACAGAAGAGTGGATAAAATGAAATAAATACAGTGTATGTGATTTTTGCTATAATTAGGTGGGGATATGGCAAGTGAGATGTCAAAGGTTTATACAGAATAAAGAAATCATGATAAATGACCTGCTGTTTAAAATGCAAAAAGAAGTGGATACTATTTATCAAAAGAATGCATACAATTTGGAGAAGGAAGAGTAAATATATGTGGAGAAATTTTGAAGGATAGGATAAAGAAATAAGAAATATATGAAGTAATGTATAATGCAAATATAATAGAATATGTAATCTAAGAAGAATATATTGTAAAGTTGTGTTTGTTTTAAATAAAAATCCCTACTCTTTTCAATAAGTGCCATGGGATCTTTAACATCCACCTGAACTACCACCAATCCAGGCAGATGGGACTTCGGTTTAACATCTCATCGGAGGCAGACACCTCAGAAGTGCAGCACCCCCTCATGCTGCACTACAGTGTCAGTAGGATATAACCCAAGTGCCAGATGTGGGAACTGAACCCACATCCTCTGATCTCCTGGCCTCAGAGGTGAATATGCTACATACTGAGCCACTGACCCTGCAAGACAGGACCCGTATAACCCTTATCAGAAACCCTAACTTCAAGATACAAAACAAGACTCTCCCAACCAAATGGCTAGGCATGATAGAGTTAGGTACCTTCAGATCACTCCTAGAAATGGTGATTCTCTCATGCCCTTCCAATAGCTCCAACAGTTAGCCACACCTATTAAGATACCAGCATTCTCCCTCCTCTGACTACACCACATGATGGTCTCGGCACTAGGACCAATACTCTGGAAAATGGGTGGCTTTGCAAACTGGGACAACCTCCATAGATTGACCTCCCAGATTCATGCTGTCTCCCTACTGTACAAGAAACTGGTATCCCTTTGCTCACCCTCTAACAACATGATAAGCCCTTACTGGAGCTCAGATTTCAGTGAACTCAAGTCCCCACGGGCCATCACCAAAGTCTGGAAGGGAGGTCACAAATTTCTTAAATTCGATGGTCTGAAACTAATGCAATACAAAATCACCCATAACCTCTACTATACCCCAGTCAAACTCTTCAAAATGGGTAAAATCGCCAGTGATCTCTGTCCTAGACGTAAACAAGACAGAGGTTCCCTCAAACATGTTATATGGGATTGCCCCAAGGCCATGCCACTGAGGAAGAGGTTGAGTCCCATATGAACCCCCTGCTGGGTCTTGAAAACTCCTTCACCCCTCAAATCTCTCTGCTAGAACTTAACTTAGACACAGTTGTGGGTCAGAGAAAGTTCCATATCTCTCTCATCACAGCCGTGGAGAAGAAACTGATCCTTAAACTCTGGTTGATTCCCTCCAATGAGGAGTGGCACAACTCCATGTTAGAGGCCCTACGCATGGAGAAGATGATGTGCCACATACATCATGCACAAAAGGCCCACCAGAACAGATGGGGGACACTTGATGCCCTCTTATTAAATGCTTAATCCTTCCCAACACATGCTAGACCCCCCACCCAGCTGCCAGCCTTCAATGTAAGGCTCAGGCTACACTCTCAGCCTTGTTTCAAGCCAAAGATTATGTAATCACTTAAATGTTTGCAAACAGTGACTTAGTCATATTCCCGAACACTGTCAAGATATACATGAACCTGTGTGAAACTATTATTCTGAGTGTACCATTAGATTTAGTTTTTTTAGTTTTCTCTGTGTGTGTTGTATGTCAATATACTCACATCAATAAAGTTTACTAATTAAAAAAAAAAATTCCAGGTAGCTCCAGCACCTTATAGAAGCACCAAGGTAGTAAATATAATAACTTACTAAATAGACAGTATTAATAAAACTATAAAAATTAAGAGCAGTAGGCCATTTAAAAATAAGTTTCTAAAGCACCTTTAAAGGCATTCACTGAGTGAGCCTAATGGCTGGGAGCTGAAGGAGTTCAATAGGAACCAATGCAGCTATTCTAGTATCTCCCAATTACATTAATCAGGAATAAGAAACTGTCAAAATACCAGCATCAATGAAGTGGAGAGGAAGCACAGGTGTATGTGGAAACAGGCACTAATTCGGGTAGTCTGTAGCCAAATCATGTAGGGTCTTGTATGTAATCAAGTAGATCTTAATTTAACATTCAAAAAATCGGCAGTCAGTGCAGACTGTGTAGAACCAGCGTGATATGCTTAATTGAAGCTGTTCCAGATACAAACAAAGCTGCAGAATCTGGACCAACTGCAGGTGGGGCATCAAACCTCCAGATAACCATAGATACAGAGCATTGCAGTAATTCAGTCTCAAGGTAACAGAACCATTTACTACCATATTTAAGTCCACAGGTACAAGATGCAGTTTGATCTGGACAATGTTGTATTGATGGAAAAAGCCAATTTGGACTATTGCCAACTCCTGATGTTCAGTCTTCAACTTTGGGTCTAAAGTGTTGCTAAGACTCTACTTCATCCACAGCTCAAAGTGTACAACCATTACAAGATGGCAATAAGGTATCAACACTTCTCATTGCTGAACCATGGTGACCTGATTCAATTAACATTACCTATGTCTTACTTGAGTTAAGACTCAGCTAGTTGGAGGCCAGTCAGTCACTGATTTAACTAAGGCACTGCACCAACACCAAGATGATGCTGTTCCTATTGTCGAGTGCATAGCACAGGTATAGCTAAGTGTCATTTGCATAGCAGTGAAACTCAGTGCCATACCACCTGATGATCTCAGCCAGAAGCCACATGTACACAGAGAACAGCAAGGTACAAATGTTGAGCCATGAGGCATCCTACAGTACAGCACAGCTGTATTAGAGATTAAATTACCTAGTACATCTGGCTGTACCCTCCTGGTCAGTTTATACACAAAGCAGCTTGAAGTTGTGCCTGTGTTTGCTGCAGAAAGGGTTTGTTCAGACCAAAGATTGGGGATTAATTAAGCTGTCTGTAGTGTGGAAGAGCTGAACTATCCAATTCTTTCCTGCTGCAATTGTCCTTGTCCTTGACAGGATCTTTGTCTTTTCTGGATGATTGTTCTCTGATAGATGCCATGATGTACCTTCAGTACCAATTTGTCCTCCATAGAAAGAGATTTTTGCCAAGAATATTCTGACTTCCATCCATCAGTGTTCAACTGATTCAGCTCATCACAATACCATGGTGAACTGTGGCAGAGTGTCGATGGATGGATATGATTGAAGTGCTAGGAGACCAAGGCAGCCATAAGGGCTGTATTGTAGCACTCCACAGCCTGCCAGTTCTCACAGTACATACTATCATGATACCTAAGATGTCTAATCCATCAACTGTTTGCCATGCTCCAAGTTGTATTTCAACCATAATGAATCAGCTCCACCTGAGATAATATTATGAGGGGCCTGCAAATGAATAACACGGCATGTGATTCAACCAAATGACCAGATCAAACACGACATGGCTTTTGTCAAACAATTTTGTGAAATGAGAAAATCAAGTACAAGGCATGGCTGCATTGCTGTGTGTCACAGGAGACTGCCTGTGCAAAGCCCAGTGATTACATCAACTGAAGGTGAATGTTACATCCTTGACCAATGTGTTGAAGTCTCCTAGCACAAGAAGTCTAGCAGCATCCAACATCAGGTCAACTATAAAGTCCATTGGCTCATACAGAAGTTCAACCCCATGTTCCAGAGGCCAGTACACAAGGATAATTGTGTACCCTATATCTGGCTTACCTCCAACAGCCATGCATTCAACTAGCCTGATTGCTTCCACCATGGGGTACACCAGGAGTACCAAAGTAGAACTAAAACTGATGGCCACTTGCTTCTACCTCAAGTAGTGCATTGTCAGGGGTACATGTCTCCAACACAGGACCTGAGTCATCACCCTGTCCCATCTCTATGATGCAGACAAGGTCAGATCAGGAATCTGCAATAAATACCTCCATTATTGAAGTTTTGTTACTCATTAACCTTGTATTACACAGAAGGGCTAAAAGCGTAGGCTTTGTCCTATGATCTGCTTCATGAGCCAGTTACTAACAGCTACAGTATAATGAGTCCCTTGTCTGTGATTCTGTAGTGGTGGCGGTGGCCAATGGGTTGTCTTGTTCTGTCATGGGAAATGTGACCAGTGTTTGTACCTGCTGCTCTCTCTTTATTTGTGATGGGAGGTCCTGATGGTCATCAGAACTGTAGCTCAGGCAACACTCTTGGCCTGCATTGTGGTTGATATCTGGCAATGGTTTGACACCAAATTCAGGGCAGTACCAAAACTGTGCCAGTGTACCAAGTACCATCAGCAGTACCAGCAGTCAGAACATTGCAGCCCCTCTGTACCATCCCTAACCAACACCATAATGGCCACACTGACATGCACATTGGGACCAGTGACCATTATGATGGGTCACAGCTCACATCCAGAGTTATGTATGGCTATGACAATAGCATTTTGACATTCTGCTAGACATTACGGCTCTTGGTTTTATACTGGAACAGTTCTGATTCTTTCAGCACTCCAGTTCAATCCCTGTTAGAGTCATTGCAATGGACTAGTATACTATCCTTAGTGCTCATGGCTGTGTGTATCTGCTTGGGAGATACACCTTCATATAAAGATGGGGTCAATGGGCATTCTTTGAGAGTGTACATGCTTTCACAGAGGAAGTTCATGTTCACTAGGTATCTCTCTACACCCCTTTGTGCACCGGTGGTTGTGTCTGGCTATATGTGCACCGGGATATTAGAACTTTCTCAATAGTTGAAGTTTCAGACCATGACAGTGAACATGGCCCAATTCCTCTGGTAACATTGTGACATGCTGTGTATGTGATTGATGGCTGGTGACGGTTGATCCATTGGTTAAACACAATTACAAAATTTATGAAAACCAAGCAAAAGAACTACAAAGGCAAATCAAACATACTACTGCATATCACTCATAATACAGATTCATTAAGAAATTGTTCAGGAATTTCAGTTATTCAATGCACCAGCCATTTTAGTGGCATTGTTTACATACACAAGGAAATGTTAGTATTTTAGACCAATACAAAATAAACATGATTTTGTACATTAGTAAACTAGATTTGGTTGGGGAATTCCAAGGATTAGGTATTCTTCCTATAATTTGAATTTAAGATGCAGTTTGTATATTTCCTGCTATTCTCAGATAAGTGCAAAATGTTTAAATGTTTATCCTTTATTATGTTTGTCAAGGGCAACACAAACATGATGGCGAATGTTTGGCAAAATAGGGATGTGACTTGAACCACCCATTCAGGGAGCTGCATGTTGGGGTTTGATCATCCTCAGTCAGTCAGCATTTGGGGACTTGATTTTCCTCAGCCTGTCAGCTTGAACAGTTAGTTATGCTACGTTATCACTACTAGTCAGCTTGCACTGCCTTAGAGAGCAAGTACTGTAGTTACTTGTGTGTTTTACATTAGGTTGAACCAATATATGTCTTAGTATGTCATCAAATAGCTTTTGGAAACATTTATGTGTAGTAGTAATTTCCATCTCTAATTCTTGCGTAATGCGTGGTGCGGTGAAAAATGGTTATTTCAGACTGCTGGTAATGGCACAAGTGCTTGTATGTGCAAATATGTATGTCAGTCAGAATGCAGGAAATGATATTCTGCTTTTCTACCTTTTCAAGCCAGTAAGAGGGCTTGCTGTTCATGCTGCATACTATTTAGTCTGTCAGGCTGTCAATCACTGATTGGCAGCCCAACAAACCTGTTAGAGAGCTACCAATCTACTTTCTCATGCAGTTGCCACACCATATTCTTGGTCCAGACTGGTTTCACAATTCCCCAGACCATATTTTTTGTGGACTCTCGGTAAGTAGCTACAGTTAATCTCAAGTGAGGGATCATTGCATCTAGTGAGTGAGCATTCCAGGGAAATCATCGAGTGGAGAAGGATCAGGTCACTGGGGGGACTAGAGGGTTTATTTATTTTTTCTGGGGAGCATGTGCTTTATGAAAAAATATGGTCTCTAAAAAACATAAACACTTTAAATCACTGTGTTTCTGCTGTGGTCTATGGTGGGGGGGAGTGGGAGGATGGAAGCATGAGGGCAGGTTAGGGCGGGCTGTTTAGGATGCCGACTCTGGCACCATTGTGTTGAGGGATTGGGTCATGTGACTACAGCTGACCAGTAGTGTGGCTGCAATTTGTGTATTTATAAAATAAAGTTTGCTGCTTTCTTGCACTCCATGCAGTTACTTAGTGGATTAGGGATTTGGTCATTGGAGGGAGGAAGAGGGTTTATTTGTATCTTTCCTGAGGGGACTGTGCTTAGTGGAGAAAAAAGGTCTGTAAAAGAAAAACATTTATGCTCTTTTAAATTATAGTATTTTTGCTGTGGGCTGTGCTAGGAGGGGAAGTGGGCTGTGAGCATTGAGGGCAGGTCAGGTCAGGGCAGGCTGTTTAGGATGCTGACTAAGGTGCCATTGCATTGAGGGGATGTCACATGACTGCAGCCAAACAATACTGAAGCTGCAGTTCATGTATTGAAAAACAAAGTTTGACCCTTTCTTGCAATCCAGGACAGTCAGTGAGCAAAGAATGTATCAGATCATTGCAGGAGGTAGAGGTTTATTTGTATCTTTTCTTGGGGGACTGTCCTTTGTTAAAAATGGCCATAAAAGAAAAACAATTATGCTGCCTAAATCACTGTGTGTCTGTTGTGGGCTATGCTGGGAGAGGGGAAGTGGGAGGTTGGGATCATTGAGGTGGGTCAGGGTGGGCTGTTTAGGACACCACCTCCAGAGCCATTGTGTTGAGGGGATGCTGGGTCACATGACTACAGATGACCAGTATTGGGGCTGCAGTTTACTATAATTTACCCAGACATCCAAACGACCACTTGCATGAGTGACCCGAACTGTGAATGCCATGAAGCAGGAGTGTGGTATCCATCTGACTGGTGGGTGGGACAGGTGGGATCATGAGGGGTGGGACCAGAATGGGAGCACCTAGCAGGGTGCCAGGTAAGCAAAAATATCCAACAGAGTGGGTGGTATTGGGCTATACTGGACTACACAAGGGCATAATGAGACCTGGCCTAGCCACAGGTGGAGGTCTATAGCTATGGAAGGTCCAGTATTGCCCAATACAGCCCACTCTGAGAGCATATATTGTGCTTAGAAAATGGGTCACATGTGACATTTTAGGAATAGTTCAAAAATTTTAAAAAGTAAAAAGATCAGTGCTATTTAATTAAAAGTTTTTTTTGGTAAAATAGTCCACTCCTCTACTAGTATGTTTGCCAGTAGAGGGCAGTACAGTGTCTTAGAAATGTTTTATATCTTAGGCTGGTTTCTTTAACCTCTGCCCACCCTGTCACTTGTTGAACGTGATTCCCCCACCACACACACACATGCTAGCCAGTGCTCCATGTTGCTGTCTGCTTGGGATTTACATTTTATAGTATGCATCAGTCACAGAATTCTGAGACCTGGTTCGCATTTCACTTTTACCTTTCACCCTGCTTCAGCCACTCTCTTTCTACATTGTAGCCAGCATTTTACTTCAGCTCTCACTCTGCCTCATCTGCTATCTTCATGCTGCAGCCTGGATTTCACTTTAGCTCTTGCTCTCTCTCAGCTGCTCTCTCCCTTCATGCTGCATCCTAGAAAGTTATGCTGTTGTCAGGTAGAGACAATGGTGGGGAATATATTTTCTTGCAGTGTGTCGAGCAGTTAGATCGGGGTGAAGAGCAATGGGATTGGGCATGGCAGTTAGGAAATTTGAACACAGTAGCTCTGCTACAAAGAAGGTGATCTGAACAGGGGTTAAACTGGGCAGGTTCTTACCTTTCTAGTTTTGTGGTGTGAGTGTGGAGGTAGGGCAATCATGGGAGGAAGTTAGGGAAAGCTGTATGAGAGTAGCACTGAGCATGCGACTGTGCTTGTGCTATTATTTTAAAAAGAAAAACTGTTGTTTTTTGGGGTACTGAATGTAAAAAGTTGTTAAACTGGGTGAGGTTTCTTTTACTTTTTTTAGGAACACAAACATTTAATAAAAATAGCACTGTGAGGGTTTTGGCCATCATTTGTTATGTTGTTCACTAAGCAATCAAAAAAATTGGTGGCTCATTCAAATGTAAACACTTTTAAACCCACTGATTTATTTATTTATTTATTTATTTTTTTGGTAAAAAGGCAGGCAGGTAGGCACACAAATCAGTAATTTACTGTTTTCTGTTGCTTGATACCTGTCTGAGTAGAGGGTGATCTTAACCAATTGGAAAGAAGGATTCTTACAACCCATTTTCAAATGTGGAATAGATTTCTGCCACTGAATCAGGTTAAGGAGGGGAGAAAGAGAAGGAGGAGAGACCGGTAAAGTAAAGGGATTAGGAGGGACCAGAGAAGAGAGGGAGATGGAAAGGGCACGGCAGCTGTGAAGGAATGTGAAGAGTGTTGAGGAGAGTTGAACAGGTACAGGAAGGCAGGAGGTGGGGGACTGAGTCAGGAATTTAGGCAGTATAAGAGGGCAGGTCAAAGCAGATAAAGATAAGGGAAAAGGAGGTGCTGAGTGGGGCATATGGTTATTCAGGCAGGAGGAAAGGAGCAGGGTTGGAGTGGAATACAAGGTAAAGGAGGATGAGACAGGCAGGGGAGGAGCTTGAGGGGTAGTTAAAGAGGTGGGATGAATAGGAAAGGCGGTGTGGGGAAAGGGTAGTAATCCTGCGTGACTCAATAGTTAAGGGTACTGACTGTGGTGAGAATGGGAATCCATGTGCAGGAAGGAAGGTGAAATGCATGCTGGGATTACAGCAGAGAAGGTGTGCCCAAGATTGCTCCGATAGTGCAGGGGTTGGGGAACACCATGTGATTATCCATCCAGGAACGAATGACATAACTGAGAGGATGTGAGGGTGGTGCAAGTGCAATTCAGGGAAATGGGGAAGATCTATAGAGGATAGCCAGATCAGGTGCATTCTCTGAGGTGTCACCAGTACCAACAGCAAGAACGGTCAGGGAGAAGTTGCTGGCTGCAGTAATGGTGCAAGAAGGAAGATCACAGTTGCATTGCGGTCTGGGGGGAGACCTGGATTGACAAATCCCTTTATGCACCATATAGGCTGTACCTCAGTAGAGAGGGTTCAAGAGTCCTTGGGGATAAATTGGTGGGTACATATCTGTGGACCTTAAACAAGCAGTGAGGCAAAGTGGGCCTTCAGGCCCCAAGTCTCTGGAAGGAAGGAGTTAGCACTTGGCTGCCCCCCCACTATTCCAGGCAGGAAAATTGGAGGTCAGCTCAGTAGTGAAAGTAACAGGGGAGGTAGAGGATGGGGGAAGAAGCAGACAAAGGGGCATAAGAAGGAGACTGGATGAGCAAGGGGAAGAGAGACTAATTCTCAAGGTGGAAGGTGGTGTCCTTGAACTCAAGAAGTCTCAGAAACATGATAGATAACCTGCAGGGATTGTTGTCAGAGAAGAGTGTGGATGTTATGGCTGTCACTGAGACATGACTACCCCTAACCATGACTGGGACCTCTCAATCCCTGGGTACAAACGTTACAGGAGGGATAAGAGGTGTAGGGAAAAGGGAGTAGTTATGGTTGATATAAGAGAGGGTATAACATGCACAAGGGAAAAGTCAGAAGAGGGGAAGGCAAACGTACTATATGTGCAGTTACTCTATAATAAAGGGAGGAAGGTGAGAATGGTGGTGGTGTACAGACTGCCAAACTAGAAGAAGGAAAAGGACAGGGAACTGGGTTCAATGATAAGGGAAGCTGCAGTAAACAGAGAAGTGGTGAACATGGGTGACTTTAACCTGCCTAAGGTGGATTACAAAATCCCTGACAAGATCATGCCCAGGTATCAGGTAATCCTGGATGCGGTGCTGAGTGAAGTCCAGACCGGGTTTAACTGTACCTACCAGAGAGGTGGAAATCCTTGATCTAGTATTGACAAATGGGGACCAGATTCTGCAAATCCAAGTGGAAGAGCTCTTGGTGGGAGGACAAATGCACAGTGTGGTTACAGATGGACATGGACAGGGAGAAGATACTTACAAAGACCAAGGTCCTGGACTTCAGAAAGGTGGACTTTAGAAGGATGGGGATGCTGCTAAGAAGGCACCTGGAGGACATCAGGAAAGAGAAGGAGGTGGACCAAAAGTGGTATCATTAAGAAGGGCATAGCTGCAGTCATCAAGGATTACATTAGTCTGAAGTGGAAAAAGTCAATGGCCAAAGCACTGAGCTGTTTTAGCCGAGAGGTTGCCAAGGTAGTCAGGAATAAAAGGGAGTTCATAAGGACAAAGATGGAGAAGGACAGGAGGACTACCTGAGGAAGGCTAGTAAGGCAGAAAAAGGTAGTCCAGTCAGCTGAAGCTCAGAAGGAACTTTGGCTAGCAAGAACACAATTTAGTTTAACTCTGTGTGTGTTGTGGGGGTCCCCACACTTCAAAAAATTTGGACCTGAACACAACTCATGATTTATCATAACCTGGCTTCTTAAATGTTAAATGCAATTAAAGGTGAGCTACTGGCAGAGATGAAGCCCCAACCCCACACATGCACTTAGGCCAATTCTGTAAAAATAGTGCTAGACATCAGAGATAATGCAATTATAAATTCTCTGTACATAAGGACTTTATTAAGGAAGGGGCAGTTCCAAGTCATTATATCGCGATGATACCAGCGCGATCATGGGGAGAGTGAGAAGCACCTTACTTAAACATGCTGGCTGCAAGAGAAGTTCGGCAATTTTTATGAGCATTCAGATAATAAAACTGTTTATTTAATCTAGTGCCTGCAGGGAGGATCTGGATGTGAATCTCTGATCTGTGCAGCGGTCAGGGCTTTACCTCTGCCTGTATAACTCCTTTAAGAATGTATTTTTTCACCAGACAATGCATTACTTATACAAGCTCAACTAACTTATTTGAATAATTGGTATAAGGTGGTGCAAAGAAAGAAGTAAGCCACTTAGGTGGGTAGCTGGTAGAACTTCTGGGAAGAGAGTTCTTCAGATTCGATGGCCTGCACCTCACTAAGGAAGGTATAAGAGCACTAGGCCAAAAGTTTGATGTCACATCAGTCAGTTAAACTAGTGGATGGGGAGGAGGCAAGAGTGCCACTAGAATTGCAGGGGTCACCAGTTGTCTCTTCTCCAACATCAAGCAGTTCAAGTCCAGCATATCCACTTTTTACTAAATCTGACAGAAACACAGACCAGAAAGGTTCACAGCAAAGTGTCAACATATGCAAAAGGCACCACAAGTGCACAGACAGTACCGAACACACACAGGGTAACCTTACAGTAGGCCAGAGCAATCAGGCATGGAAATCCATTTGTGTCAATGCTCAAAGCCTCCTAAACAAGATCCCTGAACTCACAGCCATGATAGTGGAATCATAATTGCATTGGGTGCAATTACAGAAATGTGGTTAACCACGAACCACACATGGGATTTTACGATACCTGGCTACACGCTATTTAGGAGGGATTGGGAAGGGAAAAAAGGAGGGTGGGGTGGCTATATACATAAGGGAGGGTATCAGTGCAACAGAACTCGAAGACAAACACTGTAAGGCTGAAGCCCTATGGATCACCCTAGGAGCTGGAGAAAAAGCCCCTATCTGGGTAAGGATTGTCTACAGACCTCTGTCCCAAGACACTGACAGTGACTAGGAGCTCCTGGAAGCCATCCAGACAATGGTCGACAAGGGTGAGCTACTTCTAGTTGGGGACTTCTATCTGCCTGATGTTGTTTAATCCTCATATACGGCATCCTCAGAGAGGAGCAAGGAATTTCTCTTTGCACTGGAAGAGGCAGGATTAACTCAGCTAGTGGACTCACCCACCAGGCAGACATCAATCCTAGACCTGGTTCTCTCCAACAGTTCCAGGATCTCAGGTGTTCACATAAGAATCCACTTAGGATCCAGGAACCACAGATCAGTATGGTTAACAGTTAGCAGAACAGAAGCCAGATGTCACTTAAAAATTAAGATAATCGACTTCAGGAAAGCTGATTTCCTTGAAATTAAATCCCAGATCAAATCCTCACTACAAACCAATACCAAGGGAGATATAGAAGAATGCTGGAAAACCTTGAAACATGCTCTAACTACAATAAGGGAGGATTGCACAAAACAGACCAGCAAATCCAAGAAGAGTAGGAACCCACTCTGGTTTACTAGGAAGGTAGAAGCTAAGACCCCTTCACACCTGAATTAAATAGAACTCAATGCAAAGTGAGTCACAAAAGTGGATTAAGGAAAAGAAAAAGCATTCAAGTAATACAAGGAAACAAAGATGGGTAGTGACAGGGTGGAATACAGAAATAAACTCAAAGAGGCGGGAAGGCAATTAGGATTGCCAAAGGACAGACAGAGGAGATAATAGCACAGGAGGTGAAAAAGGTGATAAGACTTTCTATTGACACATAAGAGAAGATGAAGAATAAGGAAGAATAGTCCATCTAGCATCAAGAGGGTCAGCTGGTGGAGAGGATAAAGATAAGGCAGAGGTACTGAATGCCTTCTGCTCAGTCTTCACTATAGAAGACAGTGGCAAGGACCGATGTTAACTGGCACTGGGCAAAACGATAATATTGCCAACATGAGCCCCTTCACAAAAGAAAGAGTCCTAGAAGAGCTGGGTTAGTTAAAAGTGGATAGGGCAATGGGTCCAGATGGTGTTCACCCGAGGGTCCTGAAAGAACTCAGGAAAGAGATTGCTGAACCACTGGCTGAACTATTCAATAAATAGCTAGAAGGTGGTATAGTACCAGATGACTGGAAAAGGGAAACAGTGGTGATCTAGCACAAGAATGGATGCAGGAAGAACCAGGGAACTACTGCCCTGTCAGCCTAACCTCAGTGGTGAGTAAAATCATGGAATCATTGCTTAAGGAGAGATAGTAGACTACCTAAGGAAAACAGAAGACTCAACCCAAATCAAGGCAGGTTCATGGATGGGTGCTCCTGTCTAATGAATATGGTGGACTTCTTCGATTGGGTAACCAGAACAGTGGACCAAGGTGGCATAGTGGATGTGATTTACTTAGATTTTAGCAAAGCTTTTGACACTGTTCTCCACAGGAGACTAGCCAACAAACTACAGCACACAGGCATAAACCATAAAAAAGTCAGCTGGATTGTGACTGGCTTTAGGATAGGTCACAGGGTCCTGGTCAATGGGACATTATCAGAGGTAGGCAGAGTAACCAGTGGCATTCCACAGGGGTCAGTACTTGGCTCAATGCTCTTCAACATATTCATCAGTGACATTGCTGATGGACTTGAGAGGAAGGTCTGCCAGTCGCAAATGATACAAAATTCTGCAATAGGGTAGACACAGATGAAGGTGCCTCTGGGATAGAAGCCAACCTCAAGAAATTAGAAGAGTGGTCAAGAATATGGCAGTTAAAATTTAATGCCAATAAAAGTAAGGTGATGCACATGGGTAAACATAACCCAAGAAAGATGTACACATTGAATGGGCATCAATTCGAAGAAACAAAGATGCAACGGGACCTCAGAGTAATTGTTACCAATGATCTAAAAGTGCGGAAACAATGTGAAAAAGCAAGACAGAAGGCCATTGGCATCCTCAGCTGCATAGTTAGAGGGATTACTAGCAGGAAGTGTGAGGTAATCATCCCACTGTACAGGTCTTTGGTCAGGCCACACTTGGAATACTGTGTGCAGTTCTGGAGGCCCCACTAAGAAATTGACCACTTAGAAAGGGTTCAGAAAAGGGCCACTAAGATGACACAGGGTCTGCATCAAGAACAGTATGAAATGACACTAGGTGAATTAAACTTGTACTCTCTACAGCAAAGAAGAAATATGGGAAACATGATATAACATTCAAATACATAAAGAGAATCAACACAGCCTAGACAGAAAGCCTATTCCAGGAAAACAAAACAACTTCTGAGCTCTGGTCTTTATCTCCTTGAGCCCCATTAAACCATGGGAGTCTCAAGTAGAGAAGACCTGGGTCATATCCGGACCAGTGCGATGGCATCGAGTGCCATGGCAGTGTGAGAGTGAGGCACAATAAACCCACAATTCTACAAAAGCAGTCAGTTACACCCACACCAAAGCAGGCTGTAATGCAAAGTGCCAGTGAAGAGGCTCTGGAAGTGTACCCAAAAGAGTGGGGCATGAGACTGAAGCAGGTAGATCAACAGGAAGCACAAGAGAGGAGGAAAATGGAAAGGGCAAAGCACATGATCCACACAAAGAGAAGGATGTGCAGGGAAAGAAGGAGCAGGAGAGGACCAAGGATAGTAGGAGAAGAGGGAACCAGAATGATAGAAGGACAGAAAGAGGCACAAGAAGAGGAGCAGGGTAAGAAGCAGAAGAGGATGATAGGCATGATGAATCACTTGTAGAAAAGGAAGATGAAGAATGGGAGGAGTCGGTAAGCCTGATGTCAGTTACACCAGTGGATATTGCTGATGAGTGTGATACTGAAGAATGGCAGCCATCACATAAAGTGATGTCAAAATCAATAAAGATATACAAAACAGAAATGTGAGTAACCAAGTTTCACAGGTTAGGAAATCAAAAGACAAGCTCCACTATCAGCCCTCACAGCATGATCAGCCCCATAGTTTTGTATCTTCTGCTGCCACCCTACTAATTCAGCTCAACTAATGTCATTCCACAATGGTGGAACAAAAAGAAGTAAGGTTGCAGTCAGCACCCAGTTCCTCCAGAAGTGTCCCCCCCACCAGTCTACTGTAGCTGAAAAAACTATTGATCTTCTGCAGTATAGGAATATTTTACAGATGAAACTACAAATCCACTGAAAGCATGATGTAGTCCAGCCACCACCCACCACCAGAGCTAGGCCCAGTATACACCCAACCAGCACTGTTCCTGAATTTGTTGCAATGAAAACAAAACTACACTACCCAAGTCATTACATGTCCACACTAAAATATTGCCTTCCTACCTAAGTTCCACACAAATCACACAACTCATTGAGGAGATGATAGCCTTTAGTCTTTAGCCATCCTCCATGGTAGAAGACATTGTCTTTTGAAGACTATTTAATGACGTGAACTTAAGTCAAGATTCTACATCCTATTTTGTTTCACACAGATGGTGACACTTGAAGGAAGTAGAGGGGATTATGTGCATTTCAATAGTAATATCTAGAGCAATAGACAGGCTCCCTCTTGTCTTGTGATTGCACCTTATTCAGTGTTTGAGCTCAGTCAACTGTCCATGGAAGGAATGAATGCCTGGACACCCTGAGCAATACCATCAAGCTCCTGTGTGGTTGCAAGTTCCCTAGCAGTTGTCTGATTGGTGTGTAGTGTTGCTATTCATTTGCTGCTGTAATTAGGGACTGCTGCCTAGTCTACTGAACTTGCATTGCTTTTAAACTGCTGCTATTACTGTATTCCTGCATTACGTTTGCTGCTGCCTGTCTGTTATTTACTGTAGCTGATGAACTGTTACTGTGAAGATCATGCTTATTGTTTGACTGAAGGTGTTTAAGCACCAGTTTGATACTGGCCCCTAATTAACTCCTTGCTTTCCACTGAAACACTGCTATCGAGTCACCTGTGCTAGTACAGCATCAGACAACCTTGTTCCCCGCACTTGCCCTATAAGAGCTGCTCCTCCCCCTCCACTGATTGGTGGTGGCAGTCCAGTTGGCGAGTGTCAGGGAGTTAAAGTTGTTCCATTCTAGACACGGCAGCATCTGAAGTGATGGCCCATGCAGCAAAGTGTGAACAAGTGCATCAGAGTCTGAGGAGTGTGGCAGACCTCTTTGTCTTGTGATTGCACCTAGTTCAATGTTGGAGCTCAGTCATCTGTCCATGGAAGGGGTGTAAGTCTAAACACCCTGAAGCAATCCCATCTAGCTCCTGTGTGTTTGTGAGTTCCCCAGCTGTTGTCTGATTGGCGCATAGTGCTATTTATTTGCTGCTGTAAATAGGGACTGCTGCCTATTCTACTGAACTTGCATTTCTTAAACTGCTGCTATTACTGACTGTGTATTCCAGCATTACATTTGCTGCTGCCTGTCTGTTATTGTGTGCTTGATGAACTGGTACTGGAAGATCGTGCTGTTATTGTGTTACTGAGGGGTTTCAGCACCAGTTTTATACTGGCCCCTAATTTGCCCTGCTTTCCACTGATACACTGCTCCCGGTCACCTGTGCTAGTACAGCATCAGACAACCTTGTTCCCTTGCCCTACAAAAGCCACTGCTTCCCTCCGCTGATTGGTGGTGGCAGCCCAGTTGATGGGCATGAGGGAGTTAAAGTTGTTCCATATTAGATGATGTAGCATCTGAAGTGACAGCCACATGTGGCAAAGTGCAGACAAGTGCATTAGAGTCTGAGGGTGTGTCAGGCTCCTTCTTGTCTTGTGATTGCACCTTATTCAGTGCTGGAGCTCAGTCATCTGTCCATGGAAGGGTAGATGTCCGGATGCCCTGAGCAATACATCTAGCTCCTGTGTGGTCATACATTCCCCAGCAGTTGTCTGATTGGTGCAAATGCTGCTATTCATTTGCTGCTGTGATTAGGGACTGCTGCCTATTCTACTGAACTTGCATTGCTTTTAGACTACTGCTGTTACTGACAGTGTATTCTTGCATTACGTTTGCTGCTGCCTGTCTGTTATTTATTGTGCCTGATGAACTGCTACTGTGAAGATCATGCTTAGTGTGTGACTGAGGGTGTTTGAGCACCAGTTTGATCCTGGCCCCTAATTTACTTACTCCTTGCTTCCCACTGAAACACTGCTCCCGAGTCTCCTGTGCTACTATAGCAACAGACAACCTTGTTCCCCACACTTTTCCTATAAGAGCCGCTCCTCCCCCTCTGCTGATTGGTGGCAGCAGCCCAGTTGGCAGGCAAAAGGAAGTTAAAGTTGTTCCATACTAGACGCAGTGGCATCTGAAGCATTGGCCCCGTGCGGCAAAGTGCAAACAAGTGCATTGGAGTCTGAGGAAGTGTGGCAGGCTCCCTCTTGCCTTGTGATTGCACCTTATTCAATGTTGGAGCTCAGTCATCTATCCATGAAAGAGGTGAAAGTCTGGATGCCCTGAGCAATACATCTAGCTCCTGTGTAGTCGTGAGCTCCCCAGCAGTTGTCTGACTGGTGTATAGTGCTGCTATTTAGTTTGTTGCTGTGATTAGGGACTGCTGCCTATTCTACTGAACTTGCATTGCTTTTAAACTGCTACTATTACTAATTTTGTATTCCTTCATTATGTTTGCTGCTGCCTGTCTGTTATTTATTGTGCCTGATGAACTGTTACTGTGAAGATTATACCTAGTGTGTGACTGAGGGTTTGAGCACCAGTTTGATAATGGCCCTAATTTACTTACTCCTTGCTTCCCACTGAAACACTGCTCCCAAGTCTCCTGTGCTACTGCAGCACAGACAACCTTGTTCCCTGCACTTGCCATATAGAGCTGCTCCTCCCCTCTGCTGATTGGTGGCAGCAGCACGTTTTGGCGGTGTGAGGAGTTAAAGTTGTTCCATACTAGACGCGGCAGCATCTGAAGTGATGGCCCCATGCAGCAAAGTGTGAACAAGTGCACTGGAGTCTGAGGGAGTCAGAGGGAGCAGAGGTGCTGGTGCCAGAGGTGCTGTGTAATTTATTTGAATTGTCTGTGCAGCTTTTGCTTTGAGCTTTTTCACCATGACTGGAAGCAG
Organism: Neoceratodus forsteri; assembly: GCA_016271365.2. Taxonomy (NCBI): domain Eukaryota; kingdom Metazoa; phylum Chordata; order Ceratodontiformes; family Ceratodontidae; genus Neoceratodus; species Neoceratodus forsteri. Next base: position 969,579,152 of record CM028132.1, on the reverse strand, counting down.
GATTATTATAATTACTGGTACGGTAATATTATTATTGATATGTGGGAATACTTTTATCTATGCATGCAACCGTGCCCATGTTGGAGGGAGATTTTAACAACACTGATTTTACAGTGTCTCATTTAGTGGCCAGGGGGTACAGTCAAAGTTCTGACAGTTTAATACTTATGGGGGAAAAGAAGTTATTTTATTTAAGTGGTACATTTTCATATTCCATTACAGATGCATTTTTCGGAAAGGCCGTGGGAATGTTGGGTTTTGTTGAAATTATTTATTTGTTTTCAGCTTCTTTTACTTGCTGGGAATGCTGAGTTGAACCCTGGGCCTAGGGTTATGACTAATGATCATGCCCTTCCCACTATTCCCTGGCATGCAGCACATGGGTTGAAACTGATGCATTTCAATGTGCCGAGTCTGCTGCCTTAAATGACAGAAATTGAAAACATAGATTACTCCTATAAACCTGATTTAATAATTGTTTCTGAAACCTTGCTGAAACCATTTTAGGAGACCATTTGTCTGCACTTCCTGATTATAGTGTGGTAAGGTCTGACAGATAGGGTAGTAAGAAAGGGGGTGGGGTAACTATTTATTTTAAAGATCACTTTCAGGCTACAGTTGTTTCAAGTAGTATGGACTGTGAATTCCTGAATGATTGGGTAGTAATACGGTTAGTGTTGGGGGAAGTAAATATGTTTATATAGGAGGAGTGCACAAGCCACCTGACTGTGGCATTACAGGTCTGAAAAATTTGCTGGATAGCATATCCAAATATGTTACTGGTCCTGATTTTATTATGCCACCCTATACGGTGGCGGATCACCTTTAAAGTCATTTTATTGACTTTCAAAGCCCTTCATGATCAGGGTCCGGCCTATCTGAAATAACTTCTGGTGCCTTACTGCCCCCGACGATCACTCCGCTCGGCCGACGAGGGGTTGTTAGAGATTCCAAGAGTGAGTTTAAAATCTTCTGGTGGTAGAGCATTTTCTTATGCTGCACCCACTCTTTGGAATTCTCTACCATGCCGGTTAAGGGAGTATACCTCAGTGGAGTATTTAAGAAAAAACTTGAAAACTTACCTGTGGCATATGGCCTACTTGGAAGATCAATGATATCTGAGTACAAATATTATTTTTTGACTGTATGGATGATTTTATTGTTGGTTTTAGTATATGATGTTGCTATCTATTTTATTTTATTTGTATGTTTTTAATTGGCATTGTATATTGTGGCTTTTGATATGTAAAGCGCCTTGATATTTTGAAAGGCTCTTTAAAAATAAAGTTATTATTATTATTATTATTATTGTTATTATTAATGTCAATTGGGCTTTGTTTGATAGTTTCAGCTAGAGAATTTATTACAATAATTTTCTTCAACTCAGCTTATTAATGAACCTACCAGGTTAAATGCTGTTTCTGGTAATCACTCGATTTTGGACTGGGTGGTCACTGTCAGCCCTCAGAAAGTGTCTCTGGTTGGAATGCTTCCTGATTCTGTCAGTGACCACCAAGCCATCTTCTGTGTGCTAAATTTCAGGAGCCCCCAAGTTCCTTCTAATTTTCTACAGTATAGGAATTTTAAGCAAGTTGATTTGTCTGCTTTACATGCTAAATTGATGGAAATTGATTGGTCTTTTTTGGATTGTATACCAGATCCTGAAAATGCATTTGAGTTTTTTTGCAAGATATTAGTTCCCATACAGAACTTGCTTTGTCCACTAAGAAGGATTCGAGTTAGAGTGGGGTATAATTGTTGGCTCACAACTGAAATTAAGGACTGTATGAAGGCTAGGATTTAGCCTGGACCAATTTTAAGCAAATGCCTTCTCATTTCTTAATGGATAGGTATAGGTGTCTGCATTAAAGTGTCTTATTTAGTGAAGGATGCTAAAAGGGTCTTTTATAGAAAGGTTTGAAGATAAGTTAACCAACCCCAAGTCTTTTTTGGCAATCAGTGAATCAACTTTTGTCCCCTAAGAAAAAGTGTGCTATCAAATCATTTGATTTTATCTAATTGAGCAGTAACAGATCCAAAAGAAATATCTTATTTATTTGGACTAAAATGTTCGGATCTTTCCAGTTATTATGATAATGGGTTAAAAACATCTGCTGCAAAAGTTCCTCTTCAAACTAATAGGTCCCCTTTTTATTTTCATTATGTTTCCTGACTCCAGGTTTTCAAATTATTACTGACAATACCTAATAAATATAGTGACTGTGGGGAGAGATTAGATGGTTGTTATATTAGGCTAACAGCTCCTTATATTACTAGTCCTTTGTGTACTATTTTTAATTTAAGTTTTACATCAGGTTCCTTCCCTTCTCAGTGGAAATGTGCAAGAGCTGTCCCTGTTCCCAAGAAACCTGGGGCTATTGGTTTAGACGATTTTTGCCCTATTTCTATACATAGTCCTTTGAGTAGGGTTCTAGAAAAAAAATGTTAATAAACAACTTATCACCTGTTTACAAAAGTATTATGTACTGTGTCCTCAACAACAAGGTTTTCAGCCTACTCATGGTACTGAGACTGCCTTGGCCAGGTTCATGGATGTCTCTCTCTGGAGCTTTGATAATGGTCTCATACTTGGGGGGGGGGTCTTTGTGGACCTGACCAAGGCATTTGATCTTATAAAACACTCTTTATTATGTTGTAGATTGAATGAGTTTGTTTTCTCTGGCAATGTGATGTTTTTTTTAGGGACTATCTACTTAATCATTTTCTTTTTGTTACTGTGGGTACTTCTATTTCCTCTACTTATTCTAGTCATTCTGGTGATCCAGAAGGTTCTATCTTGGGTCCTCTTTTGTTTTCATTGTTTATTAATCCTCTACTTTCTATTTGATCTACATGTGACAGCATACATTATGCCAATGATTTCATTATTTTTACTCAATCTCATTCTACATTGTTATTAACTTCTTCTTTGGAGCAATATTTTATCTCTATCTGTCATTGATTTGGTGATAATGCACTTGTTTTGAATTCTTCTAAAACTAAAGCCATGTGTTTTTGGGACTCCACCTCAGCTGTGAAAAAATCTCAATCTAATTATTTGTGATCTTCATGGGATCTGCTTGGAGCAAGTTTTTGAATTTAAGTATTTAGGGGCCTTGTTAGATCCAGGCCTGACTTTTCAAGCACAAGTTAAAGCCATCTGCGGGAAGGTTAACGAAAAATTGGGTGTTATTTATAAAATGAAACAGTATTTTACCCTGGAGACCAGGATGGCTATAGCAATTGAGGTGCTTTTACCTCATCTTGATTATGCTGGGAACCTATATTATAAACTGGCAGTTAGGGAAACTCAGGCTTTATCAACAGTCTATAACAGGCCGGCTCGGTGCCACTGAGGGTTGAGGCACTGGAATCCACACCTCACGCCATGCCGGTGACCCGGGTTTGGGAATGAGCCCGGGCTGTCGGGAGTCAGCAAGGGAGAGAGAGAGAGGACTGAGCATCCAATAGACTGCTCTCCTCTCTTGGGGAGGGACCCAGGTTTAGCCAGGTGCACCAACGGCCCCCGGTGGAGACTGGTGGCACTGCTATGCATTCGGGTTTGTGCAGTACAGGGTGACATCAGGCAGCTGCCCTCCTGATGTGGGTGTGAGCACCTACATTGAGGGCTGGGTGGCATTGCATGTCCTATGTCAGGGGACGTAACCTGAACATAGGAAAAACCCGGTGCCAAGGATCAGGCGATGGCACCTGTCCCCATGCCCTATGCCGGGCTTCCCTGACTGGCCTTCAATTTTGGTGCCCTGATCCTCGTCCGATGTTGGAATCTGCCTTGTAAGAGCACCCCAAGTAGGAGTGGGGTGACCCACCCCGGATAGGGCTAACCAGGGGTGCCAGCAGAAGCGAGGAGTGAAAGATGAGACTCAGTCAAGGGATACTCAGGCAGGCAGGACAAGGACGGGATGCCTGAGAGAGGACCTCAGGGCCATGACGGGGCCAAAACAAAGTTACCAAAAAAAAAAGTATATAACAACATCCGTTGTTTTGTGTTGGATACTCTTTTTCAAACTCATCATTCTTTGTTTTATTCTTCCCTTGACTGGCTTCCACTACATGCTCATTACATGTATTATTTTTATTGTTTAGTTTTCAAATCCCTTTGTTGTAAAGAGCAATTTTCTTTAACTGATTTGTTAAGTATTCTACTCTGAATCTTAGATCATTTAGGGGTACTCTCTTTGTAACTAAATCTTCCTCAACAAAAGTCAGTGCTAAAGCTTTTTCCACCTCTGCACCTTTATTATGGAATAATTTGCCTGAGGACTTAAGAACTAACTGTTCTTTGGATTGCTTTAAAAGAAAGTTGAAGGAATGGTTGCATGTTTCAAATGGATGTAAATGCTATTAACTTTGTTGTCATTGGTTATTATATGTTTTTATATTATTGTATTTGTTATGTGTACAGGTTGGACCTGAAAAAGAGTTTGTCCCAGTGTCCTTACCCAGTTAAAAAAATAAAAACAAACAAATAGTACTAACCAAAGTCTCCTGAGTCTCACTCCTATTTGGGTGTGCTCAAATAAAAAAAAATATCATGATTCCCATCCCATCTTCATCACCACCAGCCTCTGCAGAATTTATATTGATGCACATAGGCTCCCAGAAACATAGCAATAGAGGAGCTGTCTTACTTAATTGTGACAGTCATGGAAAGCATGCACATGGGGAAAACATTTTGTGCTTCTTCCAATCACTTGTAGACATCTGGATATACCCTCATGATCTCACCATGGGTATGTTTGTGTGGACAATTGCAATAACCTACTAAAGGTATGAATGATGCAGATTTTTATCATGTACCTTGTTTTGCAGAGGCACTACATCTGGTGGCGAGTCATGCATTTTTCCAGCATGCACAGTTAACAGAAGCGCATGGTACTGTACAGGACATCATGAGATATTATCAGCATTCAACAAATGTGCTAAGCCCCTCTGTCAGTTCCAGAAGATAATCTTCAGTATTGCTTGAATATAGACATATCCTTGTGTTGGAACTCCATCTTTATGGTAGAGAGACTTATTAAAAAAAACCTGTGTTCTGGGCTATGGAATTTGAGGATGTGGTCTCTGGAGAAAACTTTTCATGGGTGCAGGAATGTGTTCTGCATAGCTCATTCATGTGTCCGTTAAATGTCTGATTCAACATAACTATGTCCTGCATATTGCTCTCTGAGTTAATATTTTGCCCCTGCATTTCAACCCTGTATTATATTGTACTGTATTTTATTGTATTGTATTGTAATCTTCTGATTGGTGCCTGAAAACAGGCAAATGTTTGCCTAGCGCACCCTACCCGATTAACAAAAACTAAATAAATAAATTCCACATCTGTGACCAAATGAGCAGGCCTCAAAAAATTTCAGTACAGAATCAAGAACTCTTAGCATGGTTCCTCCATTGGTGAGCTTACTTGAAAGCCACACACACTGTTGTTATCATCTTCTGCAGCAACCCAATGAAGCAAGGCTGACTGTGAAGGTATTCGTGGTAGAAGTACTTGTAGTGGAGGAGCTGATGTTCAAATGATAGTAGAGGATGTGGACAATAATTAATCTGAATCATCACTACAGCAACAGTAAGATGCAATCCTCATCAAAAAGTGGCAGTAATAGTTTGTACATAAATTGTAGACAGGACTGAACTATTGACTTTGTACTTTTCTCAATTGCCCTTCAGCACTGGTCACTTCAGAAAGACACTCACATTGTTAATTGATTACTACTTACACTGCCAGCAGGGAGTGGCTGTGTTCAAAGGTCAATTAATATAAAAAAATTTAAACAGTAGTGCAGGAAAATTGGGCAAAAAATGCAACGTTACCATTTGTCTCTATAACAGTTTCCAGGCATCTTCCAGTTTCAATTGGTGCTAACGTTTCTACAGTACAAGTCACATTAAACTTCCTCCAACTCACTGGTTTAGCATTTTGCAATGAGTTGCTTAATATGTGCAATTTTCACTGTGATGAATTAATAGAAGTTTCCTTATGATTTTCTTCTAGCTGATATTCAGTTTCAGCTTACTTATCAATGAAGTACAACTCATTAAGCAACCCATAAAAAATGGAACCACTGAGTTGGAATCCAATTTCACTACTGCAGTATTCAGTACAACTCGATTGACATGTCATTCTACCCAATCCCAAGAAGACCCTCTCATGAAGTTTGATCCAATAGCTATCCTGCATTCAGAATGAAAACCCCACCCCCTGCCACCATGTTGTTTTCCCCACTTCTGTGGACTCCACACACTGCTGTTTCTTTACATTCAATTTAGCAGATTACATGTTATTTCTGCCTTTTCATTCCTTTATCCCCCAAAATCTCACAATTTCTGGCTTCACTGACCGTTAGCAGTTGTTTATCTGCTCTGAGATCATGCAGCGCGCGAAAGCTGACATTTGCTCAATAACACATAGAAACATAGAAACATAGACTTTGACAGCAGATAAGGACCACTTGGCCCACTCAGTCTGCCCATTTCCCTAGCTACTGGATAAGTTGCAGATTCTAGTTAACCAACAGCCTACTTCCTGCCACCCCCTACTACAATTGCCTTGTGTCTGTCCCATGCAGGTTTGAATTCCCCCACTGTTTTAGCCCCAACAACCTCCCCAGGAAGGCAGTTCCACACATCCACCACTCTCTCCATGAAAAAAGATTTCCTCACATTATGCCCCTGAGCTGTCCCCCCTCTATCTTTAAATTGTGTCCCCTTGTTCTTACATATCTCTTTTTCTGAAAGACGCTACCCTCCTGGACTTTGTTGATTCCCTTGAGGTACTTGAATGTTTCTATCATGTCCTCCCTGTCCCTCCTTTCATCAAGGGTATACATATTAAGCTCTCTCAGTCTCTCTTCATATGATTTCTGATGCGGACCCTGCACCATTTTAGTTGCCCTCCTCTGGACTGCTTCCATCCTGTCTATGTCCCTGCATAGATGAGGTCTCCAAAACTGCACACAGTACTCCAGATGGGGTTTCACCAACTGTCTGTACAGAGGGATAACCACTTCCCTTTTTCTACTTGTGATGCCCTTCCTATGCATCCCAGTATCCCGGCTCTCCTTACTGACTTCTCACATTGCTTACCCACTTTAGATCATCTGATATGACTACCCCAAGTCTCGTTCCATTTTTGTTGTTGTTAGTACCTCCCCTGCTGTTGTGTACTCTTCTCCTGGGTTTTTGTTTCCCAGGTGCATTACTTTGCACTTCTTTGCATTGAATCTAAGTTGCCATATGTCTGACCATTCCTCCAACCTTGCCAAGTCCCTTCTCATCCTTTCTACCCTTCCATGTGTATCAACTCTGTTACAGATCTTTGTATCATCTGCAAAGTGGTATACCTTTCCCTCCAGACCCTCTGCAATGTGACCTATAAAGATGTTAAAGAGGACTGGACCCAGTACTGAGCCCTGAGGTACTCCACTAGTGACCCCTCTTCTTCTGAATGTGTTCCACTCACTATTACCTTCTGTGTCCTGTTGTGCAGCCAGTTTGCAACCCAGGCTGCCACCTGGGACCCACTCTCAGGCTGCCTAACTTGATTATTAATCTTTGTGTGGACTGTGTCAAATGCCTTGCTAAAGTCTAGGTAGGCTATATCCACAGCCCTCCCTGGTCTATTACTTTGGTCACCCAGTCAAAGAAATCTATTAGATTCATCTGACATGACCTTCCTGCTGTAAATCCATGCTGCTTTGGGTCCTGTGCCCGCTGGCCTCTAGGTACTCAACAATTCTTTCTTTCAGAAGTGATTCCATCATTTTCCCTACCACTGAGGTCAAACTTACAGGTCTGTAGTTTCCTGCTTCTGCCTTGCTCCCACTTTTGTGAAGGTGAATCACATCTGCCCTCCTCCAGTCCTCAGGTACCACCCCATTCTCTATGATTTGTTAAAAGTGTGGTCAGTGGTGTCACTAGGTCCTCCCTTAGTTCTTTTAGGATTCTGGGGTGAATCCCGTCAGGCCCCATTGCTTTGTCCACCTTGAGTTTTAGGAGTTCTTTCAGGACTAAAACTCAAGGTGGACAAAGCAATGGGGCCCGATGGAATTCACCCCAGAATCCTAAAAGAACTAAGGGAGGACCTAGTGACACCACTGACCACACTTTTTAACAAATCATGGAAGGATGGGGTGGTACCTGAGGACTGGAGGAGGGCAATACATGTTACATTGAATGGCTATCGCACAAATGGCAACTTTTAAGCAATAAGCACTGTATTATAGCAGCCGAAGAAAACTGCTGTCATTTGCTGCATTCAGAACAAAAAGGAAAAAAAAGGGAAAAAACATACAATACAATGTACAAAATGGTATTGAAATTTATGAACACCAATATAAAATGACAAGTACTGTACTGTAGCCCAGCAACTGAGGCTGCTAGGAGATGTAGTTTACTGCTGCACTGGGGGACTGTATAAGGGAACTGAAAGTGCACTGCATGTGAGCTACTTCTGAGCTGATGGATGATTGAAACATAGTTTGTATTTTAATCATCTAGAGTTGCCACTGCACTGTCAGCATATAAAAACAATGCCAGAGCAGTGAGCTGGAGGAACAGTTTAATGTGACTTGTACTGTAGTTCCTCCAAAATTCAAGTATTTTATAAATGTTTTAATTTTTATTTTCTCATGAAAAAGATGTCTACCACATTTGGCTTACAAATATCACTGTAGATCTGGGAGGGGTTAGAATCTAGAAAATAAGAAAAACTAATGGTGCACAGCATAGACTGTACTAAGAAATGTCAATTTGACAGGTATGCTAATGTTTTTATTAATTGCTGCAGAAACTAGTTTTTTGGAAAAAAAATATATTTGTTGCACTGCTGCTTTTTAAAAGTAAAATACGTAAAAAAGAAAAGAAAAAGTAAAAGGAAATAACCTCCTTCCTTGGATAGTAAAATGTTGTGAAGAGCAATGTAATGCCTTAAATTTATTCATTTTCATTTGTTTTATATGTTTTTTTAACAAAATTAGTAAGTTGATACCTTTCATTGAACCAATAAGAAATTTTCAGAACACTAATGTTCTGGCTACACAAGGGGCACGGGGACATGATGTGCAGTCGAAACCATGTAAAACAACAATGCGACATGCAAAACAGTGTGTTACAAAACGAGGTCGGGAGAAAACACCAACCTTAGAAGTAACAGCATACACAGTAAAACAAACAGAGTATCTTTTTTGAGAGGGTTCAGCCCCCAGCCCCCGATGTGAGGGACTTCCACCTTACCTCTGACTAAATATATCTAACTCAAGGGTGTGGACTTCAGGGATGGGGTGAAATACTGGAAGGGAACATTTTTTGGGGGGGGGACTGCAGCAGTACTGGACCTGGCAGGAACCAAACCATGGTCCAGGTCCCCACCACGGGGTGCCGGTGCCTAACCGCTTCCACCATGGAAGTGGCTTGACCAGTCACCGCACCAGCAGCATCTTTGACACTCCTCCAGATAAGCTTACAGTGACTGGGGTAGTGGTTATTACCATATGCTGAGCTACCTCTGTCACTGTAGAAATGTTTGCACTTTTAGCAGTGGGTCATTCACACACTGGTTAAGCAGTGCTACATTCACTCGGTAACCACAGAGGTCTTCTTTCTGTGAAGGTATGCTTTGATGCATATTTTGGGTAGGATTATTATGTAATTTAAAAATCAATGGGGCCATGATGAATACAATAATTGGCATGTGGGTAAAGCATAAACTACAAGGGAGGAGCATATGCCTTGAGCTCAGCAATGCAAAGGAATTACTGTAATAATGTAGCTCAGCACTGATCTGTGTTGGTTTTACTGACTTGCAGACTTTATCACACATCTGCAAATACTCCAGTCATCAGAAGTGGCATGAAAATGCCACTTGTCAAAGTAATGTATTCTACAGAATAAACATTAAATATTTATTACTTAATATTGCTCCCTCCCCATTTGTAGTCTTCTTTATCCCATAACAATTACTGCATTGGGAGCCAACATCTTTTTTCAAAATTATTGAAGTTCAGCTAAATTATGGGCCCCAACTCGAAGCTGAATGAAAGCTGCCAATAGCCCACTTTTCTCATCCTTTAGGCACACCACTTTGGCAACCAACTCCCCCCCCCCCAGCATCAGAGTGCCTCAAGTTCATTTGACCTGCTCCTCAGGTAGCTATGATGATTCCTCTCCATAAGGCTGTTTTCATTTAGGAAGACAGCTATCTGTTCCTTTATAATGGGCACTCTTGTAGCTTGCCCACTACTGGCTCACTAGCCTGAAATTACTTATGTTTTCCCTGTCCCCACCATTGTGCAGGGGGGAAATGTTCACCATCATGCAGTCCACTAGCTTTTCTCCTGTTGCTAATGACATGTTGAAGATGTCTGCTAAGGGGGCTCCTAGAGGCCTGTCTAGGGGTGGGCAAAAGTTGCAAATTCCACTTTAGCGGAACTTCCATGACATTTTGGAAATTTCATGAAATTCTGGAACTTCTGTCATTGGTGAATGTAGGATTTTCCATGGATTTTCATCGAGGTTCTGCTGACTTTTTTGCGAACTGCAGAAAAATGCATATAAACTGTGGAATTTGTTCTTTCCACAGTTTAATGAACTGTCAGTGAATGGCCTGCTTGTACAACCATCCGGTTATTCACTGACAATTCAGTGGGCCACTGATAGTGGAGGAGAGAGGAGTTCTGTACTGATGGCCTGCTCAGGGGCAGGGTGGGGAGGGGAGTTGGGTGGTGGCAGATGAAATGTCTGGGTGGTATTTGTGGGGGTCTAATAGACACCAGGGAATTGAGATTATTATTTTTTTTTTACAAGGGATCTGGAATGGGGAGGTCCACTAGACACCAGGGAACACTGGGACTAGCGGGGGATGAGTTGGTGGACTGCGGCTGTTTATTTGTGGACTAAGGAATCCAGGTAGGGAGGGTCTGCTAGATATCAGGAAATAAAATGTTTTGGGAGCCATGATCTGTGGATGAGAGGGCACTAGAAACCATGAGGGTCCAGAGGAAGGGATTGGAGGTCTTTGCTGGGACCCCTGATCAGTGGGGGTGGATTAATGAGTAAAACTGCAGTTAAAAAGCCTCAGAAATTGCCACTGGCAGTGATCCTTTCTGCAGATGTTTTTTCTGCAGTTCAATTAATTATCCTGCAATTTTTTACGTTTTTCTGCAGTTTAAAGGCAGAATTTCCATGAAAGTTCCGAAAATGATTTCCGAACTTTCGCGGAAGTGGAAATCGCACTTTCGCCAAAATTCCGCTGGCCGAAATTAATTTTTGCACATCCCTAGGCCTGTCTCCTCTTCCCCAGTACCCTATGGTGCAGTCCATCTGGTCTTGATGACTTGTTTATGTTCAGCTCCTGCAGATACAACAGAACTCTTTCTTAGGTATATTTCACTTGTATTTCACTTGTATGTTAGAAACAGCAGAGGACTTAGAATTCCATTATCTTCTGCCCTTTATCTTAATGGCAGTAATCTCCTAATTCTTCCTGTGACATATAAATGTCCAATTTGTTTTTACATATATTCAGTGTCTTAGTCTGCACAATGGGCCCTATGCACTAATGGGTGGGTTATACTCACCTGAGGCATGTACCCCACTCACAAACTTATGCAGTCCTGGACAGGCACAGGGTGTGTGGTATGCATGACCACAAACACCCGCAAGGTGCCTGTCCATGGCATGCCCCCTTGACATGCACTGTCACGCAGGCAGTTGGGGCGGAGCCATGAACCTGGGTGGGCATTCAGTTGTATGCCTGTACAGGATCCTTCAGTGGATCCTTTGCAGCCATGCAGTGGGGTGACAGTCCAGGAGAGTGCTGTGTACTGCAGCAACATCAGACAGCCCACCGGACACTCTCAAGCCACTGCCCCAACCCTGCCCTGCAGCCTAGTGGTCTGGGGATGCACAGATATCCATTGCTCAGTGCTGCCATGCCCGATGGCTGGAAAACATGAGCTGTGCACCAGGTCGCACCTGGTCTTGGCTGACATAACCAGTGCCCCTGAGCCTGGCACTATGCAGCTTAGTGAATGCCATGTAGTGCAGGCATGTCTCCGGCATGGTGCTCCATGAGTGTCATGGGTGGCGGGTGTGTATGTGCCTTGCGCACCCTTTGTGAATGCCACTAGGGTCTGTGGGACCTCCGCTGTGCAGCATTCACACTAAGGTTGCTATATGCCCCAGATACATGGCATGTAGGCATCTTTATAGTTTGCATAGGGCCCAAAGTCTTTAGGCAGGTTATTCCGTATTCCAACTATTCTCTGTGTGTAATTTAATTTTCATCTGTTAGTTTTAATATACTGGGTTTCAACTATGTATTATGCTACTATGCTCCCTTTAATACTGTTCCATTTATGTTTAATGTTCATAATGTCCAGCAATTTACTGTCTTTATATATATATGTGTGTATATATATATATATATATATATATATATATATACACACACACATATACATATTCATATATATATATATAGAAGACAAAGAACCTCTCATGTGAAACACTGAGGCAAGGGTTACCCCAAAGGGCATTTGGCTGGGAAGCCAAGTTTCAAGATAATACAAAATCACACATGCCCCCACAATGCAAAGCATCATGGGCTGCATATGCAAATCACCACAGAATGTTATGCTGGTCCAACTTTAAGCAGAATTGCATGGTGCCGAAAGGCCTCTCACACAGTTTGCAAAGGGTGCTAACAGAAGGCATGAACACGTGTTTCGTCCTACCAGGACTCATCAGTATGCCTCGTCTGTTTGACACCCCAGTGGAATGGACCAACTCCCTATATCAGCACACTGCCTTAGGGGTAGCTGGTCCATTCCACTGAGCATAATCCAAGCAGCCTAAATAATCCTGATCAAACAGCTCTTCAATGCCTTCTGTTAACTCATCTGCTACCATTGCTGCGATTGCCATCCATGCAAGCATGTATAAATAGCCATCCACAGATATATCAGTCAGTGTCATCGTTGCGGTTTTGGGGAGATGGTAGCTACAACCATCCACACTGAACAGACAATCCATGGCGTTATGCATCAGGCCTATCTAAACTGCCTCAATTTCCTGGTAGAAATTTCAGGTCTGAATTTGCTTGCATCTTGTTGTCTCTCACACCAATTGTGTGAAAAAGCCTTTTGTGTTACCTCTATTAACTTTTGACTTTTATGTTGATTACGCGTGTACAAGAAACATATTGAGGCAGGTTGCCAGAAGCAGGTAGTGGAGGCACAGCACTGTTGTGGCTAATGCCCCACAGCCTTTACAGGCTTGGACCACTTTCCCCAATGCTGTGGCATGCTGCTGCTGACACTAGTTCAACCAGAGTGCCACAACCTTGTAGGTTTCAGCTGCTGCAATCAGGGGCCGCCTCATCATTGCAGCGTAAGCCATTCCGCTGCAATGAGGGAGCGACCCGTCATTGCTGGTCAGAACATTGTAACAGTGATATTGTTTGTGAACATGGTGGCAGCTTGCCACCATGTTCACAAACAATATTAAGCACCCCCCCACCCAGGGGGTGCTCAATCCCCATCAGCAGCATGTGACCCCTCCACCGAGTTTGTTTGCCACTGGGGGCCCAAATTCCCATCAGCTTCAGTGCCTGAGTGATGTTGCTGATGGGGAGCCCACCCTGTCAGCATTATGTAACCCCTTGCTTTTGTTGTGCACCAACAGGGTGCCCAATCCTCATCAGCTTAATGTAACCCCCTTTTGTTGTGTGCTGATGAGTGCCCAATCCTCTGTCAGCTACTGCTGCACCCTCCAAAAAAGAGTCCGTTGGCATGCTGGGAGCCTACCCCAGCTTGCCATATGCCCCTGTTAAAAAAAAAACAGTCATGCAATTTTTTTTTTTTTTACCCTGTCAAAAAAAGAAAAGGGTCCTTTGTGGTCTCCCTGCCCCCTCCCACAACCCGCACCCACCCACTGTGCACAATGCCTCTCCACACCCCCCTCACCCCATACTTACCTCCGGAGTCTGGTGCAATGATCTTCGGTGGACCGGGAACACGTCTGCACTCTTTAAAGCCGACTGCGAACTGAGAAAATGCTGGTAAGCTGTATAATGGAATAAATAGGGTTTATTTCAACTTTGATGCATATCTCAAGCATTTTTTGGAATTATGGCACCAAAATTTCAACATGGGTTTTTTGGGACCCCTCCTCATGAATTCTGCACTGTCATTGCGTTAATCGGCCCTGATAGGTGATTTCATGGTCACTCCGTGGAATCACCTTTCAGGACTGATTAATGAAACAACAGTGCCAGTGTTCATGAGGTGGGCTCTCAAAAAGCCTATTTTACAAATTTGGTGGAAAACATCCCAAAACTGACTGTTTTAGGAGCTTGCATTGCGCAGTTTGCATGCACGCTCCTAAGTTCACAAATTTATAATATTTTCACTCCAGATTTTCAACATTGCCATTGTTCTGCACCTCCTTATGAACAGTACAGCTGTCATTTTTCACATCCTGGCCGAAATGCGTTTTCACAGTTCCAGCACAGAATAGCGAGGTTGGTGTGGAAATCCATGTTCTGGACATTTTATGAAAATGATAGTGACTCTGTTCATTAGCAGAGGTCCTAAAATGCCTTTGTTGAAAATTTGGTGACAAAATCCATAAAATGAGTGTACTACGAGCATGAGTTGCACAGTTTCCATGCACCTCTCTGCCTTCACAACTTTGCAATATTTTACTCTACATTTTCAACATTGCCATTTTCCACACCTCCTTATGAACAATTACATCATCATTTTCACATTGTGGGTGAAATGTGTTTCGCTCTTCCGGTAGCACAATAGCTTAATTGGCTGTGGGACATCAGTGTTTGGGACACATTAAGAATATCACACTGATACTGTTCATGAGCAGAGGTCCTAAATGTGTAGGTTGAAAATTTTGTGATGAAACTCCATAAAATGACTGTGTTACTAGCGTGTTTTGTGCATTTTCCGCCCCATATAACCCATAAATTAGTAATATTTTACACACATTTTCAACACTGGCATTTCCCACACCTCCTTATGAAAAGTGCAGCTGTCATTTTTCACATCCTAGTGTTTTCGTGCTTTTGGTGCAGAATACATGAGTCACTGTTGGAAATCAGTGTTTGGCACAGATTAGGATTGAGCGAGTGGGGAGGAGGGAGGCCGAGCTCAACTGAGCTCTGTTGGGACTGCTGTGGATTTCTTTGTGGGCAAAAAATCTGCCAACACAGACAGGAACCCAGTACAAGAGGGCAGCCTGCAGCAGCAGGAGACACAGAATGGCCGAAGTGAGGGAGGGAGTGAGTGAGCTCAGCGAGACTCTGTTGGACTCTGCAGATTTCTTTATGGGCAGAAAAAGGCAGCAATGCAGGCAGGGGCCCAGTACAAAGGGCAGCCTGCAGCGGCAACAGAAACAGAATGAGTGACTGAGAGAGGGAGTGGAGTGGGCTCAGCGGGCTCTAGTGTGTCTGCTGTGGATTTCTTTGTGAGCAGAAGCAGATGGCAACACAGCCAGGAGCCCCGTACAAAGGGCAGCCTGCAGCGCTGGCAGAAACAGAACAAGCAAGTGAGAGAAGGGGTGGGCGAGGGCAATGGAGCTCTGTCAGGACTGCTGCAGATTTCTTTGTGGGCAGAAAAAGGTGCCAACAGAGGAGGGCCCAGTACAAAGAGCAGCCTGCAGTGCCAGGAAAAACAGAATGATCACGTGAGACAGGGGGAGTGAGTGACCTCAATGGAGCTCTGTAGGGACAGCTTCAGATTTCTTTGTGGGCAGAAAAAGGTGCCAATGCAGGCAGGAGCCCAGTACAAGAGGGCAGCCTGCAGCACCGGGAGAAACACAATGAGTGAGTGAGAGAGGGAGATGGAGCGAGCTCAACGGAGCTCTATCATGACTGCTGTGGATTTCTTTGTGGGCAGGAAAAGGTGGCAACACAGGTAGGAACCGAAGCAAAGGCCAGCCCGAGCACCAGCGGAAATGGAATGAGTGAGTGGGGGAGCGAGCAAGCTCAATGGAGCTGTGTTGGGACTGCTGCAATTTCTTTTTATGGGCAGAAAAAGGCAGCAATGCACACAGGGGCCCAGTACACAAGGGCAGCCTGCAGCAGTGGGAGAAACAGAATGACTGAGTGAGAGAAGGGGAGTGAGCAAGCTCAATGGAGCTCAACGATGACTGCTGCAGATTTCTTTGTGGGCAGAAGAAGGTGGCAACACAGGCAAAAGCTCAGTACAAAAGGGCAGCCTGGAGCGGTTGCAGAAATGGAATGAGCGAGTGAGAGAGGGGGAGTGAGCGAGGTCAGTGGAGCTCTGTCGGGACTGCTGCAGATTTCTTTGTGGGCAGAAAAAGGTGCCAACAGAAACAGAAGCCCAGTAAAAAGGTCAGATTGCACCGCCAGGAGAAACAGAATGAGCAAGTGAGACAGGGAGAGTGAGTAACCTCAACAGAGCTCTATTGTGACTGCTGCGGATTTCTTTGTGGGCAGAAAAAGCCACCAATGCAGGCAGGAGCCCAGTACAAAAGGGCAGTCTGCAGCAGTAGGAGACACAGAATGAGCGAGTGAGCGAGGGGGAGTGAGTGAGCTCAACGGAGCTCTGTTGGGACTGCTGTGGATATTTTTGTGGGCAGAAAAAAGCAGCAATGCATGCAGGGGCCCAGTAAAAAATGGCAGCCTACAGCGATGGGAGAAACAGAACAAGAGAGTGAGAGAGGGGGAGTGAGTGAGCTCAAAGGAGCTCTATCGTGACTGTGGCAGATTTGTTTCTGGGCAGAAGAAGGTGGCAGCATGAGCAGGAGCTCTGTTGGGACTGCTGCAGATTTCTTTGTGGGCAGAAAAGAGGTCAGCAGAGGCGAGGGCCCAGTACAAAGGGCAGCCTGCAGCACCAGGAGAAACAGAATGGCGAGTGAGACAGGGAGTGAGTGACCTCAGTGGAGCTCTGTCATGACTGCTGCAGATTTCTTTGTGGGCAGAAGAAGGCTGCAATGCAGGCAGAAGCCCAGTAGAAAAGGCCAGCCAGCAGAACTGGCAGAAACGGAATGAGCCTACAGCAGTGGGAGACACAGAATGAGCAAGTGAGGGAAGGGGAGTGAGTGAGCTCAACGGAGCTCTTTTGGGACTGATGCAGATTTCTTTGTGGGCAGAAAAAGGCAGCAATGCACCTAGGGGCCCAGTACAAAGGGCAGTCTGCAGCAGTGGGAGAAATGAAATGAGCAAATGACAGAGGGTGAGCAAGCACAATGGACCTGTGTCGGGACTGCACAGATTTCTTTGCAGGCAGGAAAAGCCACCAATAAAGGCAGGGCCCAGTGCAAAAGGGCAGCCTGCAGCAGTGGGAGACACAGAATGAACAAGTGACAAAGGGGCAGTGGCGAACTCAATGGACCAGCACAATCAACATTCGACATTGACAAATGCTTGTTTATTTACTGCTGGAATAATGATCCTGTCTATTTCTGGTAGATGTGGTTCTGCCCTGACAGCTGCCTCAATTTCCTTTCATGCTCCTCATTTTGATCTAGTTTCTTGCCTGACAGCTTGTATATTACCCTATATTTATTTTTCCCACTTTCTCCATTTGGAGCTGCAGTGTCTCAGCTCCATTTTACGGTGGCAGATTTTCCTCCGAGACCCTTTTGGTTCATTTAACTCACCCCTCCAAAATATCTTAGTTACTATCTCTAGGAAACAATTACAAAACCGGCTGTTGATTCTATATAATGTTTCTCATTTTTTTGACATGCATGGCACTTTTGTATCTTTATGACCTGCTGATCACACACTCAGATGCTGTACTAGGGCTTTGTTTTCCACTGGGTAGCAACTTATTTCTGGTCCCATGTTGAGGTTTAAAGTTTGCAGGGGACAGATCATTTTCTGTGTTTGGACCAAGTTTGAGGAACACTTTCCTTTGAATCCTCTTGTGCCTAACTGTAGATTATTTGAATAGCTGCCAAAACATGACTCTTTATACAGGAATTGTATGACTGTATAGCTGGCTATTGACATCTAAAGACATGCTGTAATTGCCAGAACTCATTTGCACTGATTATATGTTTTAACTAATTAACTGCATTTATGCTTTTCTGTATTGTCAGTATTGATCAGTGTTGCCATGATCTAGTCCATGTTTTAATCTTGTACAGTGATTTGAACTTATAAAAAGTAGTTAAAAATCTATCTATCTATCTATCTATTTATCTATCTATCTATCTATCAATCCATCTGTCATCCTCTTATCTGTCTATCTATCTGTCTGTCTAGCTATGTATCTCTGGAGAAAATATCACTTGAAATATGTTTTCTAATTACAAATGCTCAAAACAGTATGTATTTTCCTTTAGCATATTTAATGGTGAAATGTTTTCCTGGCATGTAAATGAAGCATATGAGTCTTGCACTTTAATTATTTAATTTTATAGGTAATCTTAGCTTACTATCATATATTTATTTTTTTGTCTGTGATTGTGCTGTTGCCTTTAGGATTATGCAGTAGCAGCAAGGTGCATGATGGGGTGATGATCAATGACTTTTACCTGGCTTATAAGGTATGCAAAAATGACCTAACAAAATAGATTGTTATAGTACATCATAAGAGAAGTCCACAATAAATCAATGAAATGCCCAAAGTTTAATTGGATTATTTAAGAAAACTGAATGATTAAAGCATACAGAAATATACACACTGTAAGTAGGGCAATACTGCTTTTATTGAAGAAAGGGTATTGAATACAAGATCAGCGAAAACATTTTAAAAAGAAATGGCCTTGATACAAATATATCTACAGTACTGAGAATTAGATGCATTAATTTTATATATATATATATATATATATATATATATATATATATATGTTTTTCTAATACTGTGCAAATGATTGAGGTGGAACTTGTATTGTGGAAAATGATCTGCTGATCTTTGCAACTTATTTTGCAATAAAGCTTATATTTATTAGACCATTTGCTGGTCCTAGATGTATACTGGCATGAACATACAGTATACTAATATTTTAACCCTAGCTGCTGTTGCCAGATTTATTTACTTCTTTCTCCTATTTACTCTGTTGTCTATGACCAGCTTTATATTTTATTTGATGCTGGCTCATACTGAGATGGTGTTGTACAGGTATGACTAACTGCTACCTAGTTTCAGTCGTATCATTTGTCTTGTGCTGTGCTAGCTGGCTGCACTGCAAGACAACTACAGTGACAGTAATTTGCACTGATCTGCCCACTGCTAGTCCTGCTGTTACAAACAGCAATTGATTAATATGCTGTGGCGGTATTGACTGTCACCATTTTCATGAACAAGAGCAGCAATTTATTTTAAGGTGTCTCCCAAAGTCTTATCGCCATATGGATGTGAAATTCTAGTAGCCACACTAACTGGCCAGAAATATGCTTAATTAATTTTAGTGGCTGCTTTAAATCATGTTCACTGCTTGTTCCTTTTATATGCCTGTCTGGAAAGTACAGAGACATAAATGTGCTATACATCCAGCTATATAAACCAGAAATAATGGGGAAAGGAAGCTTTAGACTTTTATTTGGTTTGAACATGATTAACAGGAGCTGTTATGATCTCTGAGTTTCTATTCTTGTCATATTGTACATAGTTTTAAATTCAAGACTATGTCTCCCAGAGAGAAACAAAACAAGGTAAAACATCTAAGCTGATTATAGAATTCAGGATGTGGACTCCTGGAGTGGAAAGGGTATTGCTGTTTGGCTCACAATAGTACTCAATGGCTCCCATTTCTTTCATCTAGTTTTCTATGTGATCTGAAAGTACACATACTTATGCCTTTAAATAAAAATCAGATTTTCAACAGAGTTGTAAGTATATTCTTAGTTTGGGGAGTAATAGATTAGCATGTGGTGATTATTAAACAGATGAGATCATAATTAATGATTACAGTAGTATTAGCCTCTCTTTGCTAAGCACTGGAAATACAAATTGTTTTGAGAAAAAGATAATGTAACAACCTAAATGACACTTGAACCCATCCCACAGAGAGCCAGGATACCACCCCAGTGCTGTACACATTGAGTTATTTATCAAGCCCACCTGGCTAGCCTCAATTTCCACAGTTATTTTCCTTCTCAATGTGTGTTTGCACACATGCTGTGTTTGGCAGCATTTCATGTATGGTGTGCAATGCTACAGCTGTTTTTGTGCTAGTAGAACTAGAAGACATGCACTCAAACTGAGCATGGAGTAAGATAAGGGAATCATTAGAAAGCATTACTTCACAATGAAGATAGTGAACATGTGAAATAGTCTATCCTGTGTGATTGTGAAAGCTTGTGCTCTCATGCTTTCAAAGCATTATTAGTCACTCATGTCACCAGGACAGGGGTCAGAGAGAGTAATTTTGTGTACTCTGTGACTCTTTTCCCCTTGTATTGCCATTTCACTGCCATCCAAGCCTCTGTGACATTCTGCTCATTTCAGCAGGAGCTATGCACCCTCCGACCAAGCCAATCAGTAGCATGACCAGAACAGCAGTGCTTTTTTTTTTTTTGAATGCTGAGGAGACAATTTTTACTGTGCCCTTCAGCCCACCACAGGATTCAGTTCACCAGGGCAGGGGTCTGAAAGAGTCATTTTCCCTACGCCATAGCTCTCACCCCCCTTGGATTGCCATTTCACTGTCACCCAAGCCACCAGGACAATTTACTTGTTTCAGGAGGGATCTGCCCTCTCTAGCAAGCCAGTCAATCAGTAGTGTGATCACAAGAGGCACACATTTTTCAAGTACTGAGAAGTCATTTTATTTTTCCTCAGCTCATCATTTTTTAATCAGGAGAGACACTAAGCTGAAAGCTGGTTCACAGGTGCAGCCTGGGAGAACAAGGAAGTTAAGTGACTTGCTCAGGGTTGCACAGTATGCAAGTGGGGGCTGTGGGATTCAAACACAGGTCTCCAGGTTTGTAGCTCGGAGCCTTAAACCACTGTGCTGTACTGCTTCATGGGATTCAGTTTGCCAGTACAGAGGTCTGAAAGAGTCACTTTGTCTAGTCTATGATCCTCCCCCAATTGCTGGTTCACTGCTACCCAAGCCACCCGAACAGTCAACTCATTTTGGTGGGAGCTCCATCCCTTTTAGTCAAACCAGCCAATCAGTAGCATGGCAGTCTCTTCAAAGGTGGGTAAGCCAGAAGACGGCCGACAGCCATGAGCTCTTCTCATTTGATGCCATGTAAAGCTATATATAACTAACTAACTGTGCGGTTTATTTGGGCATTCTATAGCCAGGACCTAAGTGCAGCCAATCTAGATATGCACTGCTCGTTGATAGAGTAGCCTGCTTCTGCTACAATTGTTGCTTAATGTTAATGTAGCTTGAACTTGCTAGGTTGTTTCTGTCCTATAGTTACATCGCATAGCTACATCCTATATGGGTGAGCACTACAAGGTAGATCTTATGCATGTTACAGTTGGTTGCTTATTGCTAATGTAGGTTTGACTTGCTGGGCTGTTTCTGTGCAATAATTAATTTTCACAGCTACAGCCTATCTAGGTGAGCATGATGAGGTAGATCTCATACCTGCTTTCTGAGCTATAACTGAGCCTTACAGCTACATTTTAGTTGGATAAGCACTGCCACTTTCATTTTGTCATCTATTTGGAACTTTGACTGTTGAGCTTACTGCCTTCTGATTAACACCGTACGCCAGGTGGATACCACATGTGGTAAATTGTGAATTTGTTGCTGGATAGCTATATCAGCTATGTGTAACCTCATTCACAGGGTTGTACAGTGATGGGTTCAGTGGAAAGGCAGTCAGTTGTGGCAGCTGTAGGGTAATCTTTTCTAAGGATACATTCTGAATGAGGGGACACTGCACTATGTGCAGAACCACAGAAGAGATCCATGCTCAGCTGGTGGAAGACAAGGTAGAAGTATCATTGCTGTGTCACCAGCTCAACTGTAGCCACACCCAAAACCCTCTCCCAGAGACCCACTGGTCAGGAGGGTTGGAGAGAATAGTGGGAGGGGAAATGGAAGTCGGGCAGGGGTAGCCATAAGGAGGTTGTCGAGATCATTATCATCCAGATGGCAAACCGCTTTGCACTCCTAGAGAAGACTAAAGTGCCTGACTCTGCTGGGGGTGGGGTGACTCTGAGTCAGTCGGAGAGAAAGGGCAGGGCAACCTGATGGCTCCAAGGGAGCAACTCTACTAGGGAGTCTTAATGGTTGGAGACTTGGTCATTAAGGGTGTAGAGATGGTAGTAAAGGGGTGTTGGATGGGAGGAGAATGGTCCAGTACCTTTCTGGTTCATCACTCATCTTGGATTTAGGCAGGATAGGAAGGATAGTGGTGAGGAAGCTGGCAAAGCTGTGACAGCTGGTACACCTGTATACAAATAATATGGTGAATCAGTCAGCAGAGATGGTGAAGCAAAATTTTCATACTGTGGGTCAGATTGGTGGCACACTCAGCCTCTTGGTCTTTTCTGAAGTCATTTCTATGTGGGGCACTGGGGAAGAAGGATAGGAAGGAAAGGATAAAGAGCAGTGAAATAGAGGCATTAAGTGTGGCTGAAGGGATGGTGCATGGAGAAGGGCTACCACTTTGTGGGAGACTGGGGGTTCTTCTGGGACAGGAGGCTCCTCAAGAGTGATGGATGCCATCTAACAAGAGAAGGGGTCTGCATGCTGGGGCAGAAGTTGTTAGTCTATATCATATGTTTCAACTGACTGTGACTGAGGCAAGGACTAGGGGAATCATGGTGACAGGTGAGAGGAAGGGGGACCTAGCCAGTACTCCTCCACATCTGGGGGCTTGCAGCAGCACAGTGGTTATAAAGAAAGTTGAGTTCCAATCGGGGCTAGGTGAGGGAACATTAGAGAGGAGGAACATAAAGTGTGCAAACACCAAGGAAAACAAGAGGCTAAGAGGACAAGGGAAGCAAAAGGGCAATAATCAAGTGAATAGTGAAGTGGGATCAGAGGTCAGATGGAAGAGGGTATACATTAATACCAGGAACCTGGATAATAAAATCAGCGAGCTACTGGTACTGATGGCAGACACTGATGAGGACCTTGTGGCCATCATGGAAAAGTGGACTTCAGAAAAATATTTGGGACCTGATAGTCCCTGGGTATGCAATGTTCAGGAGGGATAGAGGAATAGGTAGTGGGGAAGAAGCAGCCCTTTATGTCAGGATGACAATGAAGTAGTGGAAGATGGGTCATCAGAGGTAGTAATGGGAGACATAGTTGCTGTGGGTGCAACTCGTGGAAGCCTCAGACAAGAAACTATGCTTAGAGATAATCTATTCACCTCTGACAAGGGGTAGAGAGGGACATGGAGTTTTTTGAAGAACTTGAAGGGGGGGCAGAAGGGGAAGTAGTGGTAGTGGGTGAGCTGAACCTGCAGGACATCCATAGTTATGTTCCAATGGCCAGGAGTACCAGAAGTAAGGCCTTGATGAATGAATTCCCAAGACTGTTTACTGGTAAATCCAGTTGAGGAACCCACTAGGAAGACTGCCATTTTGATGTAGTACTGCCAACACAGAAATGGTGGGAGCTGTGAGGTGGGGAGCCACTGTGGAACAGCAGCCAAAACCCCATTGGGTTCAAACTGGCCCTTGGGACAGAAAACCCCAATCAAAGCTGAAGTCCTTGATTTTAGAAGGGTGAACTCCAACAGGCTGAGGGCTAGTTAGGGAAAAGTTATTTGGGAGTGAGACAACATGAGTGGAGTGGAAGAGAGATGGGGATAATAAATGAGACCATCCATGGGGCATCTAAGTTATGCATGAAAACAGTAACCAAAAGGAACAAGTTCAAGGGGCCATTATGTTTTTGTCAAGAGTTAGGAAGCAGTGAAAGCCAAACAAAATGCCTTCTACAAGTACAAAGAAAATCAGGGTAGGGAGAATGGGAAGAAAATGTACTGAGAAATAAGGAGGATAAGAGGTGGTTAGGGAGGCAAAAGCAGACATAGAGCTGCATATTATGGAAGGTCAAGGGCAGAAAAATTATTCCTGCTGATATTATGGAAAAAGAAAGAAAGGTGGCAATCCTTAGGCTATTGGAGGGGGTTAGGGTAATAGAGGACAATGGGTAAAAGACTGCCATCCTTAATGATTACTTTGCTAAATTTTCACAAGGGAGGAAGGTGGGCCCTTGCCAGAGAGTGGCATCAAAGTCACCACTAATGAGATTCTGGAGATGAGACAGATGATATTTACAAAAAAAGGTACAGAAATGGCTGGCAGCCCTAACAATATATAAGGCCCTAGGACCAGATGCACTGCATCCTAGGATATTCAGGGAACTGTAAGCAGAACTGGCTGCACCCCTGGTAGGACTGTTCAACAGTTCACTACAAACAGGTTAGTTCCATAGGACTGGAGGGTGAAGGACGTTGTTCCCATCCACAAAGGAGGAACAAAGAACAAGTGTAGCTCCACAGACCTGTCACTCTTACCACTATTGTAGGGAAGCTGATGGAATCACTGGTCAAAGAGGACCTCATGGACTACCTGGAGAGCAATGGTCTCTGGGATAGTAAACAGCAAAGGTTCATGGTGGGAAGTCTTGTCAGACTAACCTGATAGTTTTCTTTGACTGGGTGATTAGAGAACTGGATAGGGGCCACACGATGGATTTGCTTTACTACAACTCAGCAAGGCTTTCCACTTGGTGCCCCACAGACACTTGCTGAAGAAAATGGAGGATCAGGGTGCAGTTAAGAACACAGTAAACTGGGCAGGTAACTGGATAAAGGGGATGCAGCAGAGGGTTGTGGTCAACAGGGCCAAATGAGAAGAGATGGAAGTCATGAGTGGGGTGCCATAGGAATCTATCCTTTTCCTAGTCCTCTTCAGTATGTTCATCAGCAACATTGGAGAATGAATCTGGGGCAGGTTATGTCTCTTTGCAGATGATACTAAACTCTGTGGAAAGGTAGATAATGATGAGGAAATTAGGGAAATGTGGAATGAATTACAGAAGCTAAAGGGGTAATCTAAGGTTTGGCAGTTGAAATTCAATGCCAAAAAGTGCAAGGTAATGCACATAGGGAACAAGAACCCCATGACAGAGTACTAGATGGGGAAGGGGACTTAGCACTATTGATGAGGAAGAGTTCTTTGAGTTGTCATCAATGACACCCTCAAACAAAGCAGCCAGTTCAATAAGACTTATGGTAAGGCAAGAAGGATGCCGAGGTGTATTGGAAGGCATACTGATAGCAGGATGAAGGAGGTAATATTACCTCTTTATAGATCTTTAGTGAGGCCACACTTGGAGTACTGTGCCCAGTTCTGGAGCCCTCAGCCCTGGATGGATAGGGGCAGGCTGGAGATGGTACAGTGCAGGTTAACAAAGATGATTCAGGGCCAACAGAGCAGGTCGGCAGAGGGGACAGTGAAAAGCAGGGATACTGAACAAATATTTCTGCTCAGTATTCACAAATGAGGAGGGAGGTGCCTAATCCATCTTAACGAAGCACTCTGGATAGGGTCGATCCCAGTCCTTTCACAGAAGAAAGGGTTCTGAAAGAACGCCTAAAACTGAAGGTGGACAAAGCAATGGGGCCTGATGGAATTCACTCCAGAATTCTAAAAGAATTAAGGGGAGAACTAGTGAAACCACTGACTACCCTTTCTAACAAATCATGGGAGGATGGTGTGGTACCCAAGGACTGGAGGAAGGCAGATGTGATTCCTCTTCAGAAAAGTGGGACCAAGACAGAGGCAGGAAAATATAGACCTGCCATTTTGACCTCTGTGGTAGGGAAAGTGATGGAATCAATTCTGAAGGAAAGAATTGTTGAGTACCTAGAGGCCAGTGGGGCACAGGACCCAAGGCAGCATGGGTTCACAGTGGGAAGGCCATGTCAGATGAATCTAATTGCTTTTTTTGACTGGGTGACCAAAGTAGTAGACCAGGGAGGGGCTGTGGACATGGCCTGCCTAGACTTTAGCAAGGCATTTGACACAGTCCCACACAAAAGATTAATAGTCAAATTAACCAGCCTGGGAGTGGGTCCCAGGGTGGTAGCCTGGCAAAACATTGGCTGGACAACAGGAAACAGAAGGTAATTGTAAATAGAGTCCACTCTGAAGAAAAAGGGGTTACTAATTGGGGTGCCGCGGGGTTCCGTGCTGGGTACAGTCCTTTTTAATCTCTTTATAAGTGACATTGCAGAGGACTGAAGGAAAAGTGTGCCTCATTGCAGATGACACAAAGATCTGCAACAGGGTTGATACACAAGGAAGCGTGGAAAGGATGAGAAGGAACTTGGCAAGGTTGGAGGAATGGTCGGAAGCATGGCAGTTAGGATTCAATGCAAAGAAGTGCAAAATAATGCACCTGGGAAACAAAAACCCAGGGGAAGATTACACAATGGGGAGGTAGTAACAAAACCAAAAAAGGAAAGGGACCTGGGGGTAATCATATCAGATGACCTTAAGGTTAGCAAGCAATGTGAGAAGGCAGTAGGGAGAGCTGGGGGTATACTGGGATGCATAGGGAGAGGCATCACCAGCAGAAAACAGGAAGTTGTTATCCCTCTGTACAGACAGTTGGTGAGACCCCATCTGGAGTACTGTGTCCAGTTCTGGAGACCCCATCTCTGCAAGGACATAGACAGGATAGAGGCAGTCCAGAGGAGGACAACTAGAATGGTGCAGGGCCTGAAAAAAGCCTTATGAGGAGAGACTAAAAGAACTAATATGTATACCCTTGAGGAAAGGAGGAGAGGGTGACATGAAAGAAACCTTGAAGTACCTCAGTGGAATCAACAAAGTCCAAGAGGGTAGCATCTTTCAGAAAAAGAGACATGCAAGAACAAAGGGACACAATTTAAAGATGGGGGGGCGGTTCAGGGGCAATATGAGGAAGTATTTTTTCACAGAAAGGGTAGAGGATGCAAGGAACAGCCTTCCTGAGGAAGTTGGGGGGTCTAAAACTGTGGAAGAATTCCAGAATACATGGGACTGACATAAGGCAATTCTAGTGGGGGGTAGGAAGAAATAGGCTGTTGGTTGACTAGGATCTGCCTCTTATCCTGTAGGTAGGGAAATGGGCAGACTAGGTGGGCCAAGTGGTCCTTATCTGCTGTCAAAGTCTATGTTTCTATGTTTCTTACAGGGAATGACAGGGCAGTGAACATTTATTCACTGGAGATCAAAAGGGAGAGGAGATATATGATAGAGACCTACAAACTCGTAAAAGAAATTAACAAGATGAACTGTGGGGGACTATTTAGACTGAGTGCTAGTCTGAAGTCATGACAGCATGAGTGGAAACTGACAGGAGGAAGGTTATAGAAGTATTATTTTACAGAAAGGATGGTGGGGCCATGGAACTGTCTACCAGCTGAAGTGTTAGGGGCTAAAACCATTAATAGTTTCAAGCACAGTTGAGGCAGAATGAATAGTACAGTAGTTACACAGGGTGACAGAAACTGGGAGAAGAATGGGGAGAATGGGAGGTCAAGTATCCTAGAGGGACAGTAGGTCCAAGATTAGATGGGAACTTGGGCAGACTAGATAGATCATTGTTCTTTTCTGTCATCATTGTTTCTGTTCCTGTGTTTCTGTTTCAGATAAGGGAGAATGGCATTTCAGGTTCAATTATGTGCAAGGGATAGCATTGCAGCCAATGAGCTTGGATGTGGGTCCATACTTAGCTTCAATGGTCACTGAAATACCAGGGAGGGTTAAACACCAAGTGACATAAATCAATTATTTCTCTACAACCTTGGATTCCCCATACCCATTTATTTCATTATTATTAAATTCCTCCCCAGTCTGAGTGCTCTCCACCATAATAAGGCTCATCTCACCTCTGGTCTTAGTCAGATTATTACTGAACTGATCCTATAATTTTGATTATGGTGATATTGTTTAGGGTATGCTGTTCTAGAAGCCAAGTTATTGTAATCAAACTGGACTTTTATGCATTTTGCAAATTTTCTCGATTGTTTATCCTACAGACATCATTGCAACATGTAATATTATCTAGGATGGCCCTCCAAGGAGAACAGGGCACTTTCACATAGTGCAGTGATCATTTTTACGGCTGTATGGGTGGAGCCATGCTGATGTATTGCTATCACACATAAAAGAGAAGGGATGACAGAAGCACATGACTGGATTCCTTCCCTTTGTTCTTTCACAGTGCTGCGGTCAGTGTTTTACTGGTGTTTATCCACCACCCCTCCACTTCACAGCCATGATAGTACCACCTTCCATGGGTGCACTATTTGATTGCTGCCCATCACTTCCATTTCACCAAAAAAAAGAGCCCATTGTGCCCAAGATGGCCACCATTACCTTAGTGTGCATGCACGACTTCACTTCCACAGTTGTGCATGTGCAATTTCACTTCTGCAGTAGTGGTGAAGTTATGCATGTGCATGGAGCTCATGGTGGCCAGCTTGTTCATGGTGAGCTCTTTTTTTCCAGTGAAACAAAAGTGCATTTTGTTCTTGGAACCTCATGAGTGCTCTTAAAATGCTATGGCAGGAGTCACGTGATGTGGGACGCCGAGTAGCTGGTTCTCGGTGGAGCTCCGTCCTCTACCCCGATATTCTGATTAAAAACTCCATCTGAAGTGCTTAATCGAAAAGGGCTTTTTGAGATAACGTTTGTGGAGTGTGTGTAGTGGAGACCTATGGAGGCAGACATGCGAAAACAGCCTCCGAAGCACACCCCGCCCGCAACCCCTGAAAAGGCTGCAAAAAAATCCAAGGCCTCGGCCTCGGCTGCGCTGGTACATGGGGCGAGCGAGGCAGCATCTTGGAGGAGCCTTTAATGCTAACGCATTTCTTAGATGAGATGGGGCCTCTCAAATCCACGATTATGGAAGTAGCAGGGGAGCTTAAAAATATTAATACAGCTATCGAGGATCTCTCTCGGAGGGCTTCAGACAACGAAGCGCTAGTGAAATCTTTAGAAAGAAGCAAAGAGGCAATGGAGACATCAGTAATTAAAATCTCTCAGAAATTGCAGAAGCTGGAAATCAAAGCAGAGGATTTAGAGGGTCGGAGTCGGCGGAACAACGTTGTTTTTATCGGATTACCCGAGAAAGCCGAAGCTAATGACCCGATCACTTTTGCCCAAAAGATAGCTGAAAAAATTGCAGGGTCCTCGCCTTTTGGGCCTAAATATATTGTGGAGAGAGCTCACAGGGCGCTGCGCCCATTGCCATCACCGGATCGCCCTCATAGGCCGTTTATCATGAAATTTTTAAACTACCAAGAGAAACAATTGCTGATCGACAAGGCAAGAGAGGATAAAGAGATTTATTGGGAAGGTACACGGATTAGAGTGGTTCAAGATCTCCCACTGTCTATTAGGCAGAAGCGAGCTACCTACCATCCACTGCTAAATGGCTAATAGCCGCCGTGTGAAGTTTAGAATGGGATACCCGGCAAGATTTCAGGTTTCATAGGAAGGAGTGGAAATCTTTGAATCTTCGGACTCAGTCAGCAGCAGTTCTGAGGGAGGCTTTCCAGATCTGTTTAAGGACTCATGAGGCGGACCGAGATTTTCATATGGTTTAGCTCTGGTGCCTCATATTGCGGTTTTTAAATAGACTTGCAGCTGGGTAGAGGTGATCTTGACTTGACCTTCTGGAGGGCCCAAGTTAAATTTTAATGGCCTTGGGGTTCGGATCGGGCACTGTAAAGACTATTTTTCAGGGCATTTCGACAGCATGGACTTGATTCCATATGTGGCTTCAATTTATATGCTACACTACATAGTGGACACCATGGTCCCCTTTTTCTTCTGTGTAATATTTTTTTTGTTTGTTTTTTGTTTTTGTTTTTGTTCATCTTGCTTATGTCCAGACATTGGTGCTAAAATATACTGCCAGACAGATGAACATTATGTGGGACTGAAGCTTTACCTTTGCTGAATTCACAGCCGGACTTTCTTTATTGAGGGGGGTCCTTTTTTGTTTTAATGTGGTCAGATTGTTATCTGGGCCTTGGGGCTTTAAATACTCCCCGTGTATCATTTTGGTTTGCTTCCAGATGGGAATGGGAGCGAAGGGAGCAACTCTTTCAGTTACTCGTGTCTCTATATATATGGCTAATTTCTAGCTGAAGGAAGCTGAATTTTAGTTTTGGAGTTTAGGTTAATATTAGGAGTTTGTTATTAAGACTGGATGCTATTGGGGCGTAGAGGATGGAGCGAGGTGAGAGGGGCTAGGTATCCTGATATCATGGACCATAGAGTGAAGTGGAGAGCTAGGGGTGGGAGGAGGGGATATGGGGGTGTATAGACTTGAGGGGAACTACTTTGTTCAGTGGGATGGGATTATAGGGGGATAGGGCCTCAGGGAACTGGGGATCTTGTTTATTTTATAGAATTGGAGGACACAAGGTTGCTGGTGCTGCAGGACACGATGGGGCTGTAGGATACATGTTTTGTTCTATAACGTGTTTGTTGGGTATGGGGCTGATACTTGTATTAAGTTTTGCACATGGAACGTTAAGGAGCTAGACATAAAGTAAAGCAATATAGAATACTGAAGTATTTAGAGGCAGCTAAAGTCAAGATTGTTTTTCTACAAGAAACCCACTTGTCACAGGATGAAAGTAAAGGTTTGAGAAGAATACAGTATGGGGAAGCTTTTTCATCACAGGGCACCACAAAGAGTAAAGGGGTTTCGATTTTACTCCATAGATCGGTACCTTTTGTCCCCAAAAATGTTATTCCTGACAAAGAGGGTAGGTTTGTTTTAGTGGTTGGGAAGTTATATAGAAGGGAGGTATTGTTAGGGGCAGTCTATGGGCCTAATTCCGACAGCCATGAATTCTTTATAAGCTTGTTGAAGGTACTGTTACCTTTTAACCACCTTCCTATGATCATGGGGGGGACTTTAACTTGGCTCTAGACCCTTTACTAGATAGGTCCTCAGGGTCACGCATGTACTCCACACCGGCCATTCTGGCCTTAACTGATCTAATGGATCGTGTAGGCCTGGCGGATGTTTGGAGGGTCCTCCATCCACAAGCAAAGGAGTATACCTTTTACTCTCCGGTGCATAAGTCAGGTTCGAGAATTGATTACGTATTTCTCTCCCGTGCCTTGCTCAAAGGGGTTATTGACTCGGAGATAGTGGCAGCCCCCCTGTCAGACCATTCGGCGGTAGAGGTTGAGATCTCTTTTCCCTCTGCGCTGGGTAAAGGTAACAGGTGGAAAGTGAATAATCAGCTGTTCAGAGTGCCCAAGATTGTTCAGTATCTGACTTCTCAAATGGAGGAATTTATTTCTTTTAATACGAGGGACGGAACCCGACCAGACATTCTCTGGTCAGCGTTCAAGGTGTACATGAGGGGTCTCCTAATAAGTCAGGCCACTAGGAGGAAACAGGATAGGAATGCCTCTATGATGGAGTTATTGAGGCAGATTAAGGAGTTACAGGCAACATTGATCTCCAACCCACATGAGGAGACTGAGCTCAAATTAATTAAGGCCAGGGATGAGTATCTTAAAACACTTGGGGACCAAGCCGATGTCATTATCAAAACCAAAGCCATTTATGCGAATCAAGGTGAGAAACCTGGAAGGCTTCTGGCCAGACGTCTTGCGCAGCTAGAAGCATCTTGGCTAATTGAAGGGGTCTGGTCGGAGCGGGATGGGTCCATTAAAACATCTCCGGAGGATATTGCCCTTGTCTTCCGGAATTATTACGAATTATTGTATGGTGGTATGCAGTCTCCACCACAGCAAAGTGATATTCAAAATTATTTAGATCGGATACCACTTCCTAAATTGGAAGAAACAGATAGTAACTCCCTTATTGCTGATATCACTTATACCGAGATTGAGGCTGCTATTAAAGCTTTATCTATTGATAAGACACCCGGTTCTGACTGCTTTTCGCCAAATTTTTATAAAACCTTCTCTCCCCACTTGATTCCCTTATTAGCCAACTTATACCGGCATATCCTATCTGGGGCAGATACAGATAAGTATTTGTTTGAAGCATTAATAGTACTGATCCCTAAACCTAATAAACCACTTGAGAACCCAGGTAGCTACCGGCCCATTTCCTTGTTAAATTATGATATAAAAATTTTAGCTAAAGTTTTGGCTGAGAGAATCAGTAATTTTTTGTCATACTTAATAGGCCCGGAACAAGTTGGTTTTATGAAGGGTAGATCCTCAACAGAATCATTTTAGGACATTTGCATGTCTTCTCGGCTTCTGAAGAGACTGGTCTCCTTTGGCTGGTCTCTTTGGATGCCGAGAAGCATTGATAGGTTCATTGGGCCTTTTATTTCAGACGATGGAGAAGGTTGGTTTCCCGGAGAAGTTTGTAGGGTGGATTAAGGCCCTGTACTCAAATCCGACGGCAAAAGTGGCTTGTAATGGTGCTATTTCTGCACCTTTCGCATTACAGGTGGGGACGAGACAGGGTTGTCCTTTATCTCCCCTGCTCTTTAATCTTTATTTAGAGCCCTTAATAAGGCATATAGTGTTTAACCATAAGATCAGTGGGATTAACGTGAGGGGTCAGGTAGTAAAGGTCACTGCTTTTGCAGATGATCTGTTGATTTATGTGTCAAATACAGCTTCTTCAGTCCCAGTGTTACTGAATGCAATTAAGGAGTTTAGTACATTAGCCAATTACAAGCTGAATCAGGAGAAAACAGTGGTTTTTCCCCTGACCAGTAGAGTTTTCAAGAATGACATTATTGACTTGGGGCTGGGTTGGAACTCCAAATCCCGTAACTATCTGGGGCTTATTTTAGTAAATAACCCGGATCGTCTTCGTCAACTAATTTAGATGCTCTAATTGGAGTATAGATTTAGACATGAAAAGATGGGCATGAGTTCCCTTATCACTCTGGGGCAGGATAAGCGTCGTTAAAATGAATATTTTCCCCAGGCTTTTTAACCCACTATCCATGCTTAATATCTGGATTCCTCTGGCGTGGTTTAATAGACTCCATAAGTTAATAGCCGATTTTATCTGGAATTTTAAAAAGGCAAGGATGTCATACGTTAAATTAATGGAGCCCAAAGCTCAAGGTGGGTTGAAGTTACCCCATTTTGCTCTTTATTACTGGGCAGCTCAGATTAACAAATACGGTAGATGGACCGGTTCACTTGCACCTGCTAATAGCAAAGATTATGTCCCTCTTTGGGTTAACTTAGAGGCTACCTTAATTAAAAAAGTGGGTTTTAACCCTGAGGCCTTGTTATTTACCTCTCCGAAGCTATCTCCCTTCGCAAAGGACTCCCCTATAGGAGTCTCCTTAAGGATGCATAACCAACTTTGCAGCTACTTGAAATATGATTATTGTAAGGATGGTTACCAACCTATGATGGGCAATCCCCATTGGCTGATAGGAAAGAAGCCTATTGGTAATAATTGGTTACCTAACTTTGGGGAATGTAGGTTAAAAGATTTCCTAGATGAGGAGGGTAAGCCTTGTACAACTCTTCAAATACTTAGTAGATTTAACTTGCCCACAAAAGAGGGTTTCAAGGTATATCAGTTGCGTCACCTCTTAATCCAGATAATAGGAGCGAATGGGATTACCCCATCCAATATGGATTTTTGGGGGCGTATAAAAGCCTTAATAGGTACCCCCCATGCAGTTTCGAGAATCTATCGTGTGTTACTTCAATGGGTCTTTACCGACAGTTTTGCCCCTTCATCCTATTGGACTAGGGCCTTTCCTAATGTAACTCTGGATTGGTCGCAGATTTGGAATAACTGTCATAAATTCTTGAAGCAAGATTCTCTCAAACTGACACAGTTCAAGATATTGCATAATATTTATTACTCTCCCCAAAAGTTATCTGACTTAAAGGTGATGCTTGAACCCAAATGCTACAGGTGTGGCTTAGGGGAAGGTGATCTTTTGCATATCTTTTGGCATTGCCCAAAAGTTGCTCCATTATGGTCTGATATTAGAGATAAGTCTAGCCCTTTGCTGGGCATAGAAGAGATGTTCAGTCCAGAGGTTTGTCTTCTAGGAATCATGTCGGATTTTCCGGTCACTCTGAGAAAGTTTCACATGTCACTGATTTCCATTACAGTTAAGAGGCTTGTGCTCAAACATTGGAAGGATTCCATTAGGATTTTCTATCCAGAATGGTTATCAGAACTGTTAGCTTCTCTCAGGATAGAAAGAAGGATAGCTATTCTGCATGACCAATTGCCTCGTTTTGAGAAAATCTGGTCCCAGTTAATGATGCTTATTCATGATTACTGGGAGTCATAGACCCCAGTTTGACTGAGTATTGCAGCACCTTGTGTTCGGGTTTGTTTTAGGGTGTGGGGGAGAGGTTGGGGAGGGCCCTAGGGGGAGGGGAGGGGTAGCAGAGGCATTTGTTTAGAGTGTGATATTTTTATTATATGATTTCTGGACAATAAGCAAATGCACACTATGTACTGTTTCTCATGTTCTGTTTACCGCCTCTGTGTAATTTTAAAACTCAATAAGAAGTGAATAGAAAAAAAAAAAATGCTATGGCAGCCATGTTAGTTCTGACCCCAACTTGTTAAATGTGAGCTAGTACCTTCCCTGATTATTTAACATCTCTGGTAACTCCTGCTTCTCTCTCCTCTAACTCCCTAACAAAAGACAGCATACAGTCTTTCCTTATCCCCCAGATGGCATCATGCTATTGGCTAGGTTGCCTTTTCCTGGAGGATTCTTATACTGTGGTACCACCTTTTTTACCTGAATCTCTATTATGATCTTCAAAAAGCAATTGTATTAATTGTTGCCTAGTTGTATATATGTATGTAAAAAAACTTGCATTTCATGCTGTATTAGTACTATTGTAAAACTACAAACTGCTTGCTAAGGACCATAAAAGTTTCATTTCTGTGTATATCCTATTATCACCTGATAAGTATAATGAAAAGTTACTGTTTTGTTTGAAATGGTTTCCAATTATTGTTTATTTCTCCTATCCAGTAACAGTATCTGAAACCAGTTTACGTGTACAGAATGCACTTGGGGCATAGCTGTTGCAATTCAGTGTGTCTTACTTGGTCAAATGTATAGTAAATACATATTAACTAAGTAAAGTATGTTACAATGCAGTGAGTGTGTGTGTGTGTTGGGGGGGTGGGATCTCTGTAAATTTGTACATGTTTGCACAGCAGACTTGTTGGTCCTAGCTGATGAAGCAGGGGAATAGAATGGGCTTGCTTTACCTAGGGTTCCTTGAAGGACTCCCTTCTGACCTAACATTGTTATGTTACCATGTGTAGGTTACTATGCCCATTTACAGGAGCTGTCAGGCACTGCAGATAGGCAGATTGACTCCCTTCTCTAATATATTTAAGAAAAACAGCCCCTTTCTCCATACTCTGATATCTCTCTCCCTTCACCAGGATTGACCCTGTGTATTTGTAAAAGGACACTGTCAACTTTTGCTACTTTTTTTGGCAAAACTCAAAAGGTACCAGCAGGCATCTGTGAGCCTTGAGGTTTCAAGTTGTGATCCTGATAGCAATACATTCTCAATTTATTAGATGTTTTCTCATATTTACTACTTCAGTTACTCAGACTTTCTCCCTGGCTGCCGGAGATGCTGGCACATTCACATCCCAACATGGCACCTATGACCCTGTAAAACAGGGCATTCATTAAAGCATCCTATAGCACTTGGTTTTACATGGGACTTGCTTTATAACTATCAAGTCATTGTATAGTTTTGTCTGATATATTCAGGTAATAGCTAATAACATTTGCCCAACTAGCCCATGCACATGTTTGCAGAGCATAGGTGCCATGTTGTGAATGTGAATGCTGGTGGATCTGGTGACCAGGAGAACACTGTTCCTGCTTTTTCTGTTTCATTTTAAACCTCCTCTCTCTCCCTTATCTGCTTACCCTTACTCTCCATGCTAATCCCAGTTTTGGTATATTTTTTTTAAACTGCCATCCCTCTGCTACCTCCTAACCATGGTAATGTAACAGATGGTGAGGAGTATAGACTGAAAAATGGCTGCAATATTTCAGATCCCCAACAACTCAGTATCTTTGCAAAGGTGAACTAAGTCTACTCTAGTAGCATTCACACTCAGAATGTATCTCCAAGGATTGGAGTCACGTGATGCACCTGGAGGAGTAGCGGCAGTCTCTCGGGTCTCCCCTCCCCGCTAGTGAACCTGCAGTTATATTTTAAAAATTTTTCGGCTTTCCTCGTCTAGTCTCTTTCTAAAAGCTTCGAGACTACAGCGATTTCTTTATTTCGGATTTTGGCTTCCCACGAAGTATGGAGGGCTCAGATCAGGAGCCAGAAGCCAAGCAGCCTCACTGGAGCTCATCGCCGTCAGCAGAACAAGAAGAATTAACTCCAGCAAAAATCTACAATGATTTATCTACAATTAAAGAGGCATTGTTTAAACTAATTGATGAGGTGGCAGATTTCAAGCCGGCGCTGACCCAGCTAGCCCGTCGGGTGACGGACGCTGAAGCCAGGATTTCCTCCATCGAGAGAACCATGGATAAAAACAGCCCAGCCATTGTAGATTGCAAGAGAATGATCGCTAAATCTGAGGACCATCTTGAGGACCTCGGGGGAAGCAAGCGCAACAACCTGGTCCTGCTGGGGCTCCCTGAGGGAAGAGGTCCCAATACAATACTTTTTACAGAAATTCTTGAAGAAGTCAGTGGGGCCTTCGCCTAATGGGCCTGAATACGTGATTGAGAGGGCCATCGTGCCTGAGGCTAAACCTCCTGCTCGAACCGCGAGACCCATAATCTTCAAGCTGTTAAACTATCTTGACCGCGATCACATTTTGAAAAACAAGAAGATTAACTGGTATTTTGTGGGAGGGAAGAAGATTACGCTAGTCCCAGACCTAACTTGGAAGGTGAGGCAGGCTCGAGCAAGCTTTCGACCCATTACCTCTAAGCTGTGGGTCACAGGGCATTCGCATCGCATGTTATACCCAGCCAAACTAGAGGTCACTCTAAAGACGGGATCAAGCTTCGACTCTGCAGAAGAGTCTTTAAAACACTCCATGACCTCACTGCCAGATCTGTTTCCCAAAAGATGAAGATCTCTGGGCTTTCACTACTTGGGAGTCAACAATCCGGATAGACTAACTAGCGAGGCATTTAACTGAATGATCCATCTCAAACTCTACCTAAGACCTTGCTAGCTGTATTCCCTTTTGTGATTTATTTTTCGGTGCATTATCAATGCTTGGTATTTTTGGGGGCTTATAAGAAGGACCTTTAGTCATTTTTTTTTCTTTTTTTTCTATACATTTTGCAGGGCCTCCATAAGTTTATTCCACAGATGAAGTGTACTAGCATCTGCCACAGGAGGGAGCTCTTGGTCTATTTTATTTTCTTGAGTCATTTGTCTAAGCCACAAGACTACATATTTTAGGTTCGACTCTGCGATTGTGTTTAGCTGGCAAAGCATGGAACTCACACAGTTTATGATTTAGGCTAGCAAGGATTTCCTTGGAATTATAGTTTTATTGTTGTCATAGCTTAACTATCTAGGCAACAACTAGTTTACTGAATAACTCACTAAGTAAAGTGAATTGCATAGCGAAACCAAGCTTTGCATATTTCGTATAGCATTTGAACTTTAGCCCTGATATTAGTTAGTGTGATTTACTAGTTTAAACACGTTTTTTCTCATACCTCCTATGATATATAGCCCTTGATCAACAGGTGGGGATAGGAGATGTTGTAGTGTAGTAGAGGCTACTGGTAATTTACCTACGTTTTATCTCTCCTTGCTCCTTCACGTTGGGGTTCTTATTACATCTTGGGGTCATGCTTAATTTTTAGGCCCCATATCCTATATTTTTAGCACCGATCAGGTGATAGTTTTGTTTTTGTTTTTCTCTCAGCAGTAAGGTTTTCTATTGCATAAAGTAGAATTTTCTAAGATTTCATTTATGTTCTCAAGGTACTCCTTTATTGAAGGTGTAAGACTCCCGGAGTCAGTATCCATGGACTTGCTGGCATTTTTTTTTTTCAGGGGTGCCCCACCTCTATAGCGTACCATGGACCAGAGATTGAGGAGTTGGCTCAGCCAGGGGATCGTTTAAGGGGGCTTTAGGAGGGGAAGGATCCTTTGGGGTGATGGAATTTGGGTGTTGTTGTATTAGTTTTGTTAGATTATTGTTAGGGGGCTGCTATCCAAACTTTGTCCATAAGTAGATTAAATTGGGTCTGGCTAGCATTTTGAATATTTTCTCATGGAACATCAAAGGAAGAGATAACGAAAAAAATCATTATACTAAACCACTTAGCTCAATTTAGTCCATCAATAGTTTTTCTTCAAGAAACTCATGTACTCTCGATCGGCTCCATCATTTTAGGAAAAATGGGTGAGCCAGGTATTCATGCTGGGTATTCCTCGGTAGTCGGGGGGTGGCCATTTTGGTGGCGAGGGGGGTTGCTTTTATCCCGTCTGAGACGATTTCTGACCCGAATGGTAGATATGTTTTTGTCCTGGGCAGACTCGGAGGGGCGAGTCTAGTGCTGGGATCAGTATATGGCCCCAACTTAGAAACGCCATCTTTCTTTACCCAGTTGGCCATGATTTTAGCCTCCATGAAAGATGTTCCAATGATCTTGGGGGGACACTGGAACTTGGTCCAGTCTAACCGTCTGGATCGCTCTTGGTATAATGGTGCGCATCCTTCCCCGGCCCAGAGAGCGTTAGTAGAGTTTACATCATCGTTGGGCCTGATGGATCCTTGGAGAATGTATAACTCTTCCACTAGAGATTATACCTTTTTTCGCCGGTCCATAAAACCTACTCACGGATCGATTATTTCCTGGTTAGCCAGCAATGTTTGTCCTACATTGAGGAGGCATCAATCTTAACTCATGTAATCTCAGATCACTCTCCCATTAAACTCTGTTGTTCTCCCCTGCTCACTCCACCAAGATCCTATTCATGGTCCTTAAATAATGCTATATTAAAGGACACCCAGACATTAGCTCGTTTTCAAGTGTTTATGGTCAACTCAATTAAGACCAACTGGGGGTCTATTAATGCAGCAGACCAAGCTTGGGCCGCTCTTAAAACTATTTGGAGGGGGGAGCTGATACGGATAACTTCAGTACGTAAAGTGAAAATTAACCAGCTATTAGCGAATTGTTTAAAGAAAATTAGTGCACTGGATGCTTTAGATGAGAATCTAAGATCGGAGGATCAAGAGCAAGAGCTGACTACCCTAAGGGCATGGTATGTTAATACTTTGAGTGAGAGAGTTGCGAACTCGACTTCTAGACTAAAAAGCCGCCTACCTAGGCCAGGGTAGTAAAGCCGAAAATTATTGGCATGGCAGTTAAAGCAAAGAGCTGTTAAATGGGTGTCAGCCTTAAGGCATCCGAAACAGATAAGTTGATTACAGATCCGAGGAGTATTGAATATTTTTTGATTTTACAAAAACCTATATTCGAGTCAACCGCTTTCACCACAGAATGATAGTAAAATATGCACATTTTTGACTAAAATCTCCTTTCCTCAAATGTCGGAGGCTTCAAGCAGATGTTAATTGCTCCCATTTCAAATGAGGAGATAGGGAGAGTTATCGACTCACTAAAATGGGACAAAGCACCCGGCCCAGATGGGTTCACACCTCTTTTCTTTAAGTTGTTCAAGGAAAGTGTGATACCATTATTAAACCAACTATATACCTTTTGGTATGAGCAAGGGATTAGAGATAAGACCCTCTTTGAAGCCAGGATAATTTTGTTACCTAAACCTGGTAAGCCCTCAGATTTGGTCGGTAACTTTAGGCCAATCTCTTTATTAAATGTAGATGTAAAGATCTATGCTAAGATTCTGGCCAATAGGTTAAAATCAGTGTGGCTTGAGCTGTTGAGTCCTGAACAGGCTGGATTCGTGGCAGGCCGCTCTTCGGCTGACTATTTCAGGAAATTATTTTATTTAATTTCTGTGTCTACGAACCCGGATTTGGAAGCATCCTTGGTTTCGTTTGATGCAGAAAAAGCATTTGATCGAGTAGAATGGGCCTTTATTTTTGCAACACTTGCTAAATTTGGTATTCCGGATAGATTTATACAGCATATTCGGATCCTCTATTTGTGTCCGACTGCTAGAATTCAATGCAACAATTTAATCTCAGCTGCTTTCCCCTTATTGAGGGGTACGAGACAAGGTTGTCCCTTGTCGCCATACTTATTCAATTTGTATATTGAACCTTTAATAAGAACTATCAAATTGAACCAGTCAATCCAAGGGATTTGTATAGGAGACCTGGAATTTAAGTTATCAGTATTCGCTGATGATTTATTGTTGCATGTCCGGAATTCAACGACTTCCCTCCTTCATTTGCTTCACTTAATTTCCTGTTTTAGCGAATTTTCGGGATATAATCTAAACAAGAGCAAATCAACGGTTTATTCACTTTCCCCCTACCTTCAGAAAAGTTGGTGCCTCTCTCTAGGATTACAGTGGCAGACAAAATCCCTAGCTTATCTGGGTATCCAGATTTCGAGAAATCTAGAGGGAATGGCAAAATTAAATTTGAAGCCCCTATTCAAATCCATTAAGGAAGACTTAGAGAGGTGGTCGAAACTTCCTTTGACCTTCTCGGGGAGGATTAACACAATTAAAATGATGGTGCTACCTAAAATCTTCTACCCTCTCTTCAATCTAAACGTGCACCTCTCTAGGTCCTTCTTTAGTCCGCTCTACAAATATTGCTCAGATTTTTTGTGGAAAGGTAGACCCCCTCGCAGGGCCTATTCTAAACTTTGTTCTCAATGGAAAATAGAAGGTCTCCAGATACCGGATTTTTATACTTATTACTTAGCAATTCACGCAGCAAGGTCGGCTCTGTGGGTTCAGGAAGCAGAAGTTTCTTCCTCGGACTTCACCTTGACCATTGGCTTTCTAGCGAGGTCAATTTGGACTTGGAGTCCCTTTATACGCTCCATGGTCTAAGGTTCCCACCTTGTCAGGAATACTCCATTAGGGTGGGATATCAAGGCTATGCATCAGCTTTATTCGAGATTAAATATTTCCCATGTATTTGATTTATCTCAACCCCTTTTGAGAAATCCCAATATTTTAATAGGCAATCAGCCCATTAAAAGGTTTTTGACTGACTCTCCCCTCAAACTTCGGATTTCGGATTTTTGCTCGGGCAATTCCATGTTTCCCCTCTCTGTTTTGGTTGGAAAATTTGGGGTGAAACCTCGGTGTTTGCTGTGATTGTTTCAAGTTCAAAGAAGCATTAGGTTTTTCCTGCGAAAAGGTAAAAGGTCTGAGGAGACAGGGATACTTTTGAGAAAGTTATGTAACCTCGCATTATCTGGTAATGCAGTTTCTAAAATCTACAAGTATATTTTAATGAGACTGGATTCTAAGACATCCCCTGTCCCCCCTTACTGAGAAATAAACCTGCCTATGGGATGGACGGAGGAGATTTGGGAGAAAATCTGGGCCATCTTTATTCCTGCATTAAACAAGATAGATTGAGAGACACCCAGTTTAATTTATTACACAATCTATATTTTTCCCCCAAACTTTTTAGATTAAATAGACAGTGTTCCCGGTTTGCAAGGACTGTGGTGATCCCTTAGCTACCACCTTTCATAAAATTTGGTCCTGTCCAAAATAGCGGAAGTTGTGGCAGTCGGTCAAATGCTGGCTGGGCCCGTACTGTGATTTATCGGCCTTTTTCAATGTAGATGCTTGTATATTTGGGATGTACGCCCAAATTCCATCTAACACCCAAAAGTGCCAAATGGCAATGGTAGCTTCTGTTACTAAATTATTAATTCTCCGTCACTGGCGGGATGATTGGGCCCCCTCGTTTAAAGAATGGTGGGATGAATTCTTGAATGCATTAAATGCGGAAAGGTCAGTGTTAACTTTCTTTAATGTATCAGGTAAATTCCAAAAGTGCTGGGGGAGTCTCTTTCAGAGTCTGAAGGATAGATACGGTTATTAGTAGTGGAGACCTTCTCCTTTACAACTTCCCTTCCACTTCTCTACTCTCCCTTTCCTTTCATTTTCCCATCCTGCATCCTCTTTCTCTTATTTTTCACCCCCTTTATTCACTGTATTAATACCCTTATTTCTTTTCTTCAGTAATTGGTAGCTTGAGGTTACTCTGATTTCTGAG
Source organism: Neoceratodus forsteri (assembly GCA_016271365.2). Lineage (NCBI taxonomy): Eukaryota > Metazoa > Chordata > Ceratodontiformes > Ceratodontidae > Neoceratodus > Neoceratodus forsteri. Next base: position 969,537,044 of record CM028132.1, on the reverse strand, counting down.
TTTCTCTTCTCCCATATAGTCTAGGTTGCTAGCTATTATTATGACTGACTTTAGAGCTAATACGGTATTAGATTTGTACTTCATGTTTATTGGATAGCTGCTGGGGGGGATGAGGGTAAGGGTAAAGGGTATTGTGTGTATTTTATTCTGATTTTTTTGTCATATTTTGGTTATGTATCTTGTATTTGTATCCTGTATGTTGTGTGTTTTATTTTTTATCCTTACAATAAAATGAAGTTATTTGCAAAAAAAAAAGAATGTATCTCCAATTCAGCAGTTATGAACAGCTCACAAAGGTGTCATGAGTTGTGTGGACAGGCTACCAGACTGGAAATCATGCAGCTAAGAACAATGCACATGGTAATTATTTATAATAATAATAATGATAATGTTATTTATAAGGCACCTTTCAATTGCCAGAGCCATATATAAATAACAGATTAAAACAATACAAATCTTTAAAAAATACGGCTTAGACGCCGGCGACCGAGTTTGGGAATGGACTCGGGTCCCCAGATGGCTGGCCAGGGGGAGAAGGATGGAGCGTCTGGGGACAACTCTCCTTCTCTGGGGTGAGGGCAGGGGATGCTCACCAGCGTAGGCCGACTCCTGGCGGAGGCTGGGAGTGCAGCTGTGCAGCCGGGCTTGGTGTTCAAGGGGGAGTGGCAGACATCGGCGTATGCCTTGACATCAGGATGTCACTCCCCACAGAAAAAATGGAATGAAGCTGCCTGGTCTGCCGGATGATGGCTGCTGACTCCCCACCGCCTCAGATGCTCTGACACTCCGGAATCCACCTCAGCAGTGCCTGGGGACTGATCATAGAGTGCGCTGGTATCCCCCTCCTGGCACTTTCCCCCTCGGAAGAGAGGGACCCATCTGGTGAAGGGTTACGCGGTCCACCCCTGGGTTGGCTGCGATCTGAGGTGAGTAGGAAGGGGTCAGGCGGAGGAGGTCGGGGGGTCATGTGCAGCTGGAAGGAGGCAGGCCAGGGCAAAGAAGGCAGAAAGAAAAAATACAGCTTTCAAAACAATTATTTCGATCAATATTCTAAAATTTATAGGTGAGACTAGAAATACTGTATCTACTGTTGGAACAACTGACAGAGCAATTAGTTACAAGTGCAGAATCAGCAATTACAAAGCATTTGAAACACAAATTTTAATGAGAAAAATATAAAATGACCTAACTGGGAGTTGAACTCAGATCCCCAGAAAAGTATCCCAATGTGCTTCCAATTGAGTGATCAAGCCCACTTGACTACCCACAGCTTACTACAGTCCCTTTCTTTGACTGTAAATCCTACAGCTAGGAGCAAATGAGATGGTAATTAATAGCTGGTGCAATATTAGCCACTGCTAAACATTTTAAAAATAAATTGCAATAAGAAAGAAATATTGTGTCTTAGAGTAACTAGGAATTTAACACAAGCCACCAGAATACCAGTCTGGTTCTCAAGCAACTGATGCCATAGATGTATCATTGTGAGGCTTTAGACACATCTGAGTACCTTCAACTATACAAGAAGTGTCATTATTCCACATTAGAACATACACTGGAATGTCTCACTGTTACTATAACTAGCTCTGACCACTATTCAGAAGGCACACCAAATGCCCAGCTAGTCTGCAATGCCATCTTCCAACCCCAAATGTTTTACCATGTCTTCCTATACATGGTAACCAGCTTCTTTGATTCTGAGGGGTGGGGAACCTCCAAGCAACTGCTCTATAGCCAATCCCCTCATGATGTCAAATGATGCCATGTTTTCAACTAGCACACCACGGTCCACAGGAGGTTTATGACCTAAAGCACAAGTTAAACAATCTCCAGATAAGAGAGATCCAGACACTGTAGCAGTATGGGAAAGGACAGTGAAGACACAGAGCTAGTACATACAGTACATGCTACACTATGGCGAATGTTACTGAGTAGACCTACAGTATTTACTCAGACTGTTACAATACTCTACTGTGATGTTGATAACAGAGCACCATGTGCCTTGTTTGGGAGTTTCTATAAACATTCTATTTTGTAAAAAGCAGTTCATTTTTCAAAGTGCCCGTAGCAATGACAATGCACAATGGTGAATTCTGCAATATGCTATTAACTAAAGGCCTGATCTAAAAAAAAAGCAGCTTCAGTCTACCATATTCCACAGTTCCCTAGCAAAATGGAACAGAGGATCCCACTGTTGCTGACCTAAATTCTTTTGGAAGCCTAGTGCCCAGCATAGCTCAACCACTCTCCCATGCCCATACAGAGTTCCAGTACGGGACTGGGTTGATTTCACAGGGGATATAATCTGATGATGATCTGCATCCAGGTGCAGAGCTGCACAGGCTGGTTACATGTGAACTGCATATAGTGTATGCTGGCCTGACTGTGGTCATTCCCTAAACTAAGTGCATCTACTCATACTTCTCAACCGTCCCTGATTTTCAGGGATGTCCCTGATTTTGCCTCAAAATTTTACTCTGTCCCTCCTAAAAATTGTTTCTGTGACCAAACAGCAGGGGTTGTAAACACAAAATAATGTCAAACATTAAAGTTACAGACTTGTTCTTCCTTAGAAAATGTATTTTACACTAAGCCCTTTATTATGCCAGCTTCCTGAGTGGATAACACCAGTTTTGAAAATGTGTCCCTGATTTTGGTCCTTTGTCCCTGATTTTTTTAAGCCTTGTCCCTGATTTACAAGGCAGGAGGTTGAGAGGTATTCATCTACTGTCCCAGCTTACAGTACAGTACAATGCAATACAATACAATACAATACAATACAACACAATACAACACAATATATTATAGTATAATACAATACAATACAGTTTATTTTGCATAGCGTGTTTCGTACTATGTGTACTTCAAAATTCATCACAGTGGGTGAAATCCCCCAACTGAAAATACAATATCCAACATATAATTAACTAGGAATTATGGGTAAAGGAGAAATGGCAGGTTTTAGATGACACTTGATGAGGGAATGTAATTAGACAAAGAGATATATGGTAAGTAAAAGGCTTCAGATGACAATGGAAGCAGAAGAATGCCCTATTATAAATTGAAAAGGTCAGGAGAGGGAACAGATAAGAGATCAATGGTTGAGAGACTTTAGCCTCATATTTACATGCTGTACAATAATAGATTGAGTCACTGGCCATCTATGACCTGGCTTAGATAGTGACACTGAATGCCCACATTCATTTGCTAAATGTCTTGTTTACATTGACAAACTGACTAAATCCAGTGACAACACTGCTGTGTCCATTGAGCACTTGTTTAGGGGAGTATGGAGTCCCTACCCTTTTGTTGAGATGAGGTACAAAGGGAACACATCTGTAGAGACTTTTACATAACCAGTTTCCAGCACATAGGTCCACCGTGCCATATGCTTACACTAATACCTTGCTGCATATAGTCTGCCATCCATACACCACAGTTTTACTGAGAACTCCATAATGCAGTTCAGTGTACAACTTTGTCCAGTAGTGCTTCGACTCTCGTGAGTCTTCAGTGAAGGCGTGAGAGAGTCAAGGTGCTAGGGACAGAGTTGTAACCAGAATGTACACTGAATTGCATTGCGCTATTACTGTGGAGTTCTTAGTAAAATTTTGCATACCTGAAGTACATGGCTCCAATTCCTTTTTTGTGTGTGCACCACGTTCTTGTTCTAGACTTGTGTGTGGAGGTGAGCAGCCTTCATGTGTGGTGTTGCACCAGCTGTGTTAGCTGAATCATGGCAGTTCTCTTTGGGCTTGGTCATAGATCACAGTTGCAGGTGTTAATATAGAAAAAACATTATAGGCCTTATCATAGTGCCGAACACTAGCCCAGCATTAGTGCTACTGCTTGCAACGCCGATGACCCGGGTTCAGGAATGAGCCTAAGACCGTCAGACAGCAGGCAGGGGGATAAGATAGGATAAGAACTTTATTTATATAGTACCTTTCTACAGCACCAAGTGCTCTACCTTACAAATGCATTAAGTTACAAATAATACATAGCAGCAAGCAATAAGTCCCAGTTCAAATTATAAATTAGGCTTATGCATGTTCTGCAGAGTCAGTGGAGCTTATCAATCCCTTGAGAAGGCCTGTCTAAACAGCCAGGTCTTAATTTGTGATTTAAACATTTCACTGAGGTGGCAGAATGGATGAAATTCGGGACAGCATTCCTTGGCACAGTTACAGAAAATGCTCAGTCCCCAGCAGATTTTAATCTTGCTGCTGAGACTAACAAAAACTCTTGGGCATCCAAGCAGAGAACTCTGCTACCCTGATAATCCTCCTGATGGGTTGCCAGTAATTCACAAATGTAGAGAGGGCCCAGTTCATTAATGACCTTATAACCCAGCAAAAGAATTTTAAATTCAGAATGCCAACTAATTGGGAGCCAGTGCAACTCCCTCAAGGCTGGAGTAATATGTTTGAATCTGTATACACCAGTTAACAACCTGGAAGATTAATTCTTTACTAACTGCAGATGACATAGCTGAGTAGCAGGAAGCCCATCATAGACTGCATTAAAGTAGTTGATTCACAAGATAATGGAAGCCTGTACTAGTGTGCGCAGATTGCAATTGTCAAGGAAAGGATACAATTTGGTTAAATATTCCATGTGGTAAAAAACATTTCTAATGACAGCAGTAATCTGAGATGTAAGGTCCAACTGGCTGTCAAATATTACTCCCAAATTGCTAACCTCCTCCTTAATCTGCCAGTAACTCTTCATCACATACAGGGAGATGGAGCATTTCCTCTACTGCAGACACCAAGTGGTTTGAACCCACCAGAAGAACTCAGTTTTGCTGGGATTGAGCCTCAGGCAGCTCGCTGTCATCTAAACTTGATCTCTGTGATGATCTTCTCAATCACATGCATCAGATCCCCCAACTAGGTCTAAACAAGAGGTAAAGCTGAGTGTCATCTGCATAGCAGTGAAAAGTCAAGCCATATTTATTCATCACTTCTCTCAGTGAAAGCATATATACTGCATATAACAGGGAGGAGAGTACAGAGCTCTGCAGGACGCCATACCTGACCAGTGAAGGTGCAGATTGACAGTTACCTAGCACCACAGTCTGGTGACGACTTTCCAGGAAATATCTGAATATCTAACATTGTGCCAGCCAAGCCACTGAAACACCTGAGGCACTCAACTAACTCCCCATGATCCACAGTATCAAATGTTGATGACAGGTCAAGGAGAACCAAAACAGCTCTCTTCAATCCTTCACCAGGAGTGGATCATTCATGACCCAGACTGGGGTGGTCTCCATGTTGTGGCATGACTGAAAACCCGATTGGAAAGACTAGCAGAGCTTGAATTTCTCAAGTGTTCCATCAGATGAATAGTCACCACTTTCTCAACAATCTTCCCTATGAAAGGAAGGCTAGAGATAGGACTGTAATTTGGGATAGGTGAGATGAGCATCCCAGAGGACAATCCCCACCTGAGGAGGGAGTTCAGACTCCACTTGACTACCACCTGGGTGGCCACAGTTGGTGGAGCAGTTGGAGCCAGGATCTCGGCAGGATGATGTTGATGTCCTCTGACCCACAAGGCATGCATTTTGTGAGCATGCATCAGGAGTTCAGTGTCCTTGGGATGGGGAACAAGAAATCAAGGAACACTCCAACTGCTGCAAAAGATGTCTGCCCCTCACCACAGGCTCCACACTGCCAACTATGGCCCTCCCACTGCACCTACCATGTCAATGCTTGGAGCAATGGTCCATCCTTAATGTCCCCACCCTGTTGTGAAAGCCAGGATGGAATGGAGAAGAGGTAAGTAACATAGAAGGTGGGTGATGGGTCTGGGTGAGTGGGTCAGAATTGAAAGGCACCAGTCGGATAGAGCAGGAAAAGCACAATAAAATAAAAAAAAATGTAGGCCCTACATAGAATCATTTGGCAGATAATGACCTACTAGCCCACCTGGCGTGCCCTATTTTCCCTACCTATAGTGACACTGCAGACCCTACTCAGTCACTTGTCCCCCCCCCTTAGCTCTAAGATCCCTCTGTATCTATCCCATACATTCTTGAATCCTGTAACCATTTTAGCCCAACCATTCTGCTGGGAGGCTGTTCCATGTGTTCACCACCCTCTCCATGAAGAAGTACTTCCCACACGGGGAACTACAGAACAGTCAGCCTCACCTAGGTAGTGGGGAAGATCATGGAAGCACTACTGAAGGAGAGATTGGTGGAACATCTGGTTGACAGTGGACTACAGGACCCAAGGCAGCATGGTTTCACCAGGGGGAGGTCATGTCAGACTAACCTTGTTGAATTTTTCGACTGGGTGACTAGGGAGGTGGATCAGGGGAGGGCAGTGGACATTGCCTATCTGGACTTCAGCAAGTTGTTTGACACTGTACCACATAGAAGACAATTACACAAACTGGGGAATATGGGGTGTGAGCAGGACAGTAGTGCAGTGGGTAGGTAACTGGCTGGGCGGCAGGACACAGAGGGTGGTGGTAAACGGCTGTCACTCCACAGTGGGAAGATTGACCAGTGGGGTACCACAGGGATCAGTGCTGGGACCAGTCCTATTCAACATCTTCATCAGTGACATTGCACAGGACCTAGAAGGCAGAATTCTCCTGTTCGCTGATGACACAAAGCTCTGTAACAGAGTAGACACACCAGAGGGTGTAGACAGAATGAGAAGGGATCTGCAGAAACTTGAAGAATGGTCAGTGGTTTGGCAGTTGAAATTCAATGCAAAGAAGTGCAAGATCATGCATATGGGGCACAAAAACCCTGGCACAATATATCAGTTGGGGGGTGAGTACATAGCATGCACCAAGCAGGAAAGGGATCTTGGGGTTATCATCTCTGATGACCTCAAGGTAGAGAAACAGTGTGACAAGGTAGCAGGTAAAGCAAATAGGATGCTGGGATGCATAGGCAGGGGCATCACCAGCAGGAAAAGGGAGGTCATAATTCAACTATACAAGATACTAGTGGGGCCCCACCTGGAGTACAGTGTTTAGTTCTGGAGACCTTACTTATGTAAGGACATAGACAGAGTAGAGAAGGTTCAGAGGAGGGCAACAAAGATGGTACATGGATTGCATCACAAGTCCTATGAGGACAGGTTGAAGGAACTGAATATGTATTCCCTTGAGGAGAGGAGGGAGAGAGAGGATATGATAGAGACATACAAGTATCTTACAGGGAGGAACAGGGTGCAGGAATACACTATTTTCAAGTGAAAAAGATGTTCCAGGACTAGAGGGCATGGGATGAAGTTGGAGGGAGGACAATTCAGAGGAAACGTGAGGAAGAATTTCTTCACAGAATGGGTGGCGGACAAGTGGAACACCCTGCCAGAGGAAGTGGTGGGGGCTGAAACAATCACGGGATTTAACAATGCATGGGATAGACATAAAGGAATTCTGGAGGTCAAGGTTAGAGGGCAAAAAGACTTCTAGGAAAACATAAGTAAACTTACAAGCTCAAATGGGCAGACTGGGTGGGCCGTAGGCCCTTATCTGCTGACTCTGTCTATGTATCTATGTATTTAAGTACTTCATACCATTTCCTCTGAGCCTCTCCCCTTCTATCTTCATAGTGTTATCCCTTGTCCTCAAGCATCTTTTTTCTTTGGATTATGATTCCTTCTTATACCTTGTTTTTACCTGTGAAGTATTTGAATGTTTCTATCATATCTCCCCTTTCCCTCCTTTCTTCCAGGGAATACATATTTAATTCCTTGAGCCTCTCCCCATAGGGTTTTTGATGCAGGCCATGCACAATTTTGATTACCCTTCTTAGTACTGCCTCTACCCTCTATATGTCCTAGCGGAGGATGGGCCTCCAGTACTGTACACAGTATTCAAGGTGAGGTCTCACCAGTGATCTATATAGGGGTATTATGACTTCCCTCTTCCTGCCGGTGATTCCCCTGCCAATGCAACCCAGCATCACGCCAGCCTTTCCCACTGCCTTGTCACTGTTTTGCTACCTTCAGTTAATCAGAAATGATCGCCCCCAGGTCCCTTTTCTGCTCTGTGACTGTTAATACCTCTCCTCCCAGTTCGTATATTGCCCCCGGGTTCTAGTGCCCCATGTGCATTATTTTGCACTTCTTTTAGTTAAAACCCAGCTACTAAGCACTTAACCATTCTTCCACTTTTTTAGATTGGTTCTTATTCTTTTAACTCCTACTGGTGTGTCCACTCTGTTGCAGAGTTTTATGTTATCTACAAACAGCCTACTTTCCCTTCCAGCCCTTCTGTAATTTCATTAATGAAGACATTGAAGAGGACAGGCCCTAGTACTGATTCTTGTAGTACTCCACTGGTCATTGCCTACTCCAGAGTGGATGCCATTTGCCACCACCGTCTAACTCCTATTGCCCATCCAATTTTTCCACCCATTTTACTACTTTAGAACCTGCTCCTTGACTCCCCAGCTTGTTTAACAGCCTTCTGTGTGGAACAGTGTCGAAGGCCTTGCTGAAATCCAGGATGCACTTCCCTGGTTACCAAATCAAAGCACTTGTTCAGGTTTGTCTGGCAGTACCTCCCCCCTGTGAAACCATGCTGCCTCTGATACTGCAAATTATCGGTAACAAGGTATTCTGCAATCCTTTCCTTCAATAGTGATTCCATTACCTTGCCTATCACTGACATCAGGTTGACAGGCCTGTCGTTTCCTGCCTCCTCCCTTTCCAGTTCTGTGGAGTGGGACTACATCTGCCCTCCTCCAGACCCCCGATACCTCTGCTGTTTGTAGTGACAGGTTGAAAAGGGATTTCAGAGGTGCAGTCAACTCCTCTTTCAGTTCCTTCAGTATCCTGGGGTGCACCCCAAGTGGCTCCATTGCTTTGTCTGCTTTAACTGTCAGTTCCTAAAGCACTCTCTTCTGCAAAAGGTTTGTGTCCACTTCCCATCCCTTTATACCCTTGTCCTTTATCCTTGGCCTGATTCATTCCCCTCCTCCTTAAAAACTGAACAGAAGTATTTGTTCACTATATATCTGCTTCTGGTGGTCCTCTTCAACACTGCACCCTCCTTCCCTTTTCAGTCTTACTACCCCTCCTTGTCTTTCTCTTTTCACTTATGTATCTAAAAAAATGTTTTATCTCCCTGTCGTGACTGCCACTCTTTTCCTCCGTTTGCGCCTTTGCGCTTCTAACTGCCTTCCTTGCCTCCCTTTGTTTCTCTTGGTAAGCCTCCTATGTCCCTCCTTCTGTGTTTGTTTGTACATTCTAAATGCCCTTTTCTTGCTCTTACCTTTTCTGTTACCTCCTAAAGCCATCATGCTCTCCTTTTCTCTTCCCCTTGCTAACCTGCCTGACACTGAAGTTTGTAGCTTGTTCAATGCCCTCTTTATTTTGCCACTGTTCCTCTACTCCTCCCAGTTTTCCTATCCCTGCTAGGGTATCCCTGAGGCATTCTTCCATTTCTTCATATCAGCTCTTCTGAAGTCCAGGACCCCTCACCCTTGTGTGATTCGATTCTGACCCAGTTCTTATCTCAAACCACACTGTATGGTGGTCAGTGGTCCCCAGGTGGTCCCCCTCTCTGACGTCAGTCATACTTTCCCTGTTTGTCAACAATAGGTCCAGAACTGCCCCTTCATGAGTGGTTTCTGATACGAGTTACTTGAGGCATGCCCTTTGCATGGCGTCAGGAAGTACCTACTCCTGGTTGTAGTTGCAGCAGGGAAGATCAAATCCAGGTCTGGAAGGTTGAAGTCTTCTACTAGTAGTACTGCCCCCTTGTGAGCCATCTTTAGAATTGCTTCCATCATTTCCATATTGACCTCTTCCACCTGTACTGGAGCTCTGTAGATCACTCCTGTTTGAATAGTGGTCCATTTTCTTCTCTCCAGAATGATCCACAGTATCTCCTATCCTCCCTGCACCCTCGTGTATTTCCATGGCTTTTATGTTATTCCCTACATAAAGAGCCTCCTCCCCTTTCTACCAACCTTGACCCTTCTGAACAGCGCATATCTTGGTATAGCTGCTTCCCAGTCCTGGTTTGCATTGCCAGGTCTCCATGATGGTGACTAAGTCTATGTTTGCTTCCGCCATGGTAGCCTCCAAGTCTGCAACCTTGTTGTTTAGACTTCTCGCAATTGCACACTCCAGGCTTTGTTGCCACCCTCTAGCCTTTTTCCCTTTTGCTTTCACTTATTGTGTCCACTATGTTTTTTAGTTTTATTCATACCTTGTATCTCCTGGCATTCATTGTTGTGTGCCCCATTTCGGGTATTCTCTCCCTCAGGATACTCATTGTTTGCCTCTATTCTCCAAACCTATTTGCCACTAATGCTGTATATTACTAAGACATATAGCAGGGGACCAGATGGGCCTTGGTGGCATGCATCATCTACCCTGTGACTTTACATGTTACCCACATCAACTCATTCTCAACTGTTCCATGGAGCTATGCAGGTGGCCAGATGGTGATTTGGCAGTGGTATGATGGGATCATGATCATGACTACTCTCTGTTGCATGAATAAACTCACGTGTGTACGGTTGGAGGCGCGTGGATGGAGATGTAGTGTTTGTTCTATGCCAGAGAAGACTCTGACATAAAGGTATTGTATATGCGCTTTCTTGTGAGGTACATATGGGGGCCAGGAGAAACCCCACCATCAAATGCCAGCTCATGACCTGCTATCCTTGACATAAAGTGAGTGAGGCATGAAGTCAGCAATATCAGCAATATTTTATTTTATTTTTAGAAATGTTTCTCTCTTCTGAATGGGGACATGGAAGCACCCTTTGCATTGCAGGAATCCACAAAATGGCCAAACCAATTGGAAGTCTGGTCTCAACATTACCTCCCTAGCCACCCTTTCCCTTTGAGGAGCTCCACATGTGTGTAAGTGTGGTTAGTGCATGCAGTCTGCCATTTTGCAAGACTCTATGTACACCAACATATATGTAAAGCAACGAGGCTGGTAGTTTGTAACAGTGAATAGGGTTCTGAATACTAGGAGCTGTGTTCTTTTGTAATACTCCTAACCTCCGACCTTGAAAATGCTGTTATTGTTATTTTCTCCTGGTGTGACAGTCTTGTAAGTAATGCTGTTATTATTGAACTCCTTGTAAGACACATCAGTTTGTTATGCTATCAATAAATGTGTAATAGTTGATCTCAAGACACTGTAAGCTATATTATTTTTCATGTTATGTATGCATGTCTTATTGTTATTCTTGATACAGCAAAACAGATACATGATAAATGTAATGACAAAAGTAACAGAAAAAGACCTCTAGAGCCAATCTAATCTGTCTCAAGAGACACCTTACTTGAAGATGGTCCAGCCTCCTTCTTCCTTCCAGTTACCCTTCCCCTCCACTTCCCATCTGAAAACTCCTTTTCATGAAGTTTATTAGACACATCCACCAACCTTTCCATCAAGTAATTCTTCCTAATATCATTCCTGACCCTTCTCCCCTCAAGCTTGAGCACATATCCCCTAGTGAATGCATTGTTCCCTACTCTGTTGAACACTTTAGTGAATGTGAAAATCTCAATAATGCCCCCTCTCCCTTCTGTCCTGAATACATGTTGAAACTTTTCAGTCTCTTATCAATGACCTTGCCCTGCTAACTAGGGATAATCCTTACAGTCCTTCCTTGCAGTGTCTCTAATCTTTATCTGTTCTTCCTTAGAAGCAGGCTCCCAAACTGAACACAGTAATCCAGAAACATTTACCAGAGAGTCATAAAGAGGCAATATTACCTACCTTCTCCTGCTAGCAATCCCTCTCCATCTGCACCCAAGCATATTGCTAGCCCTCCCATATACCCTGTTCCACTTAGCAGCCTGCTTTACGTAATTGCTGGTCACCACTCCCAGGTTCCAAGCTCTCTACCAGCATTCCATAAACATTGTACATTATTCCTGGAGTCTTCAGTCCTAAGTGCCTCAACGTGCACTTGTTGGCATTACATTTCCACTGCAAAATAATGGTCCACTTTTCCAATCTATCCTTACATCTTGTCTCACAATGTTAAACCCTATGTCATTGTCATCTATTGGTATAGGGATTGGGTGAGGAGGAGGTTACACTAGACTATGAAAGTTTCATAGTATTTAACAACTACTGTCACAGGGATGATGTGAGTGAAGGAATACTTAGCAAAGTTAGTTGCCTACCATACATGGCACCACAGCTCGCGGAGGGGTGGGGGGTAATGCACATCACTGTGCACGGTGTTAAAAAGTGGTTTTCAAGTACTGTGTTGCTGCCAGCCTTTCATGCTGCTGAAATCCTTTCAATATGCCAGTGCACCTGTATAGAGTGCCAATGCAGTGATTTCTATATGCACTGGGCACCAGTTAGTGCACATGTGCAATAAGCTTGGCATCATGCTAAATGTGCCTCTCAGTATAACACTTTACACACTGCTATACTCTGGAGTGTGCTAATCACAGCACCATGCAAACACTGTATGGGTGGCACTGTCCATTTGAATATCTGGAAGAGGATCCCTTCATTTTTAAAATAAAACAACATTTTTTTCACAAGGTTAAAACTTTCCTCAACCTTCTGGTTAGAAATTTGAAACAGCTAAGTGGTACCTTAACTATGATTTACAGATCAGTTCTCTGCTACCAGCAAGTATAACCTGGTTGATCTAGTACTACTCTGTTCATTCCACATCTTGTAGTTCATGTACGGGAAATGGAGAGTATTTAATATTGATGGCTTTTGTATGTGTCATTTAATCGTCCCTATTGATTGGGTGTGTTCAGCGTTTCAAAGTGTGGTGCCTGGACAGAAGCTTTGATTACCCTGCAAGGCTCCTTTGGAGTTCTGTGTCAACCAACACTATGTTGATGCACCTTCTGGTGTAATATCACTTTCATAATCAATAGATGAAGAAATAGGCCTTCAGGAAAGGAAAAGATCTGCAACTAACTCCCTTTTATACATAGACTGAGCTCTCCCAAGTGGAAAAAATGTCCAGAGCCATTGAATATTTCAAAGTAAACATCATATGAGAGAGAAAGAGAGTTGGTCTCGGCTGCCTTTGCATTTCTTACAACAAAGCAAATAAATTGCTGTCTTCTCATTAAAAAGTATGGAATGCTTTTAAACAGAATGTGAATGATGTATTGGTAGATCAATTTTTTTATAGGAAATAATGTGGACTATCTAAATAACCCTGTTTCTGTGAAGCAACATCTATGCATGTTATAGTGAGCTACATGCTATAGTTATGGAGACTGCAAAACCTTTGATACAAATGAGAGTTACAGTAGACCATAGCTTACTTAAAATTATACAATGGTGCTTCAAAATTAAGATACCTGATTGGTTGACTGACACCTTTAAAGAGTTGTAAAATTCAACATTACCAATGCAAAAGGTGCCAGTGGTTAGAGCACAGAGCTGTGAACCTGTAGACCTGGGTTTGAATCTCATGACACTCACTCACTCACTATTGGGCTCTGAGCATATTACTTAACCTTCCTGTACTTGACCTCTCTGCTCGCTCTCTCTCTCTCACCTATATCTATACTCTTTGAATTTCCCTATGCACTGAAAACAGGAGCACAGGTGCCCTTCCCTCCTCAGCCTGGATCCTAAAATACTTTGTGAAACAGTTGGCATCAAAGGCACTATATAAAACCAAATGCCCTTTTTCATTCCTAATTATTTTACTTTTTTTTATTCAGTTGTTTAACCAGGTATAGCACACTAAGCTGAAAGCTTTTTTACAGGAGCGACCTGGGAGCACAAGGAGGTTAAGTGACTTGCTTAGGGTCACACAGTATGTAAGGGGGAGCTGTGGGATTCAAACCCAGGTCTGGTCTGCTGGATGTCTCCAGATTTGCAGTTCAGAGCCTTAGACCACTGCGCTATACTGTCTAATTAAGCAAACAATTCACCAAAATCTATGTTGACGAAAATATTTTTATTTTTCTCAAACCTGTAAAATGAGACAGATGTTAACCTCAATATAGTATTATATTTATAGTTTATTAACAATATTTGGCAGGAAGGTATAGATGCACACAGCTCATTTATAGGTGCATCCTGGAGGAACAAGAAAAAAGTTAGCATGACATATTGTCAGTGTCAGTGACTCAGTAGGTAGCACACTTGCCCCTGAGACTGGGAGATCAGAGGGCTGTGGGTTCAGTTCCCACATCTGGCGCATAGATTAATATCCCAATACTGACACTGTAGTGCAGCATGAGAGGGGTGCTGCACTTCTGAGGTGCCATCCTCTCGGATGAGACGTTAAACTGAGGTCCCATCTGCCTGGATTGGTGGTAGTCCAGGTGGATGTTAAAGATCCCATGGCACTTATCGAAAAGGGTTGGGAAATTTTCCCAGTGTCCTGGCCAAATTTCCTCATTCACTAAAAATACCACCAACAGCTTAATCTGGTTCAATGTCAGCTGGCATTCATCTGTATTCCCTCCCCAGGTCATGCCTGAAAATAGACAGAATTTGTCTAGTGCACTTACCCAGTCAACAGAAACTAAATAAATAAACTCTTCTAACAGATTTACAATGAAAATGCAATGTGATTATATGTGACATGATAGAATGGCAACAACAATGATACATAAAGTGGGAAAATAAATGCAGGGCAAATCTTGAACTGAAGCATATGAAAAGTAAATGTACAGAACAGGGCATGGAGACAGAGGAAGAGCTGAGTGTGCTAAAACTGCAGTAAATCTCTAGAAGTTACAAATGGAACTTCACTGGGCTCAGTCAGAGAGGGATTCACTGTTTAGTTCAGAATGATTTTGTACACAAATGGGAGGCTGCATTTCTACAATATAGTGTTTGACAAAATAAGGCTTTGAATTTGTTTTCCTTCTTCTGGATATCAACTTTGTTGTACTGGTTGACTATTATTTGCTGGGAGTATAGCCTAGAGGTTAGATTAACAAACCGTGAATGAGCTTGGTACATCCAGTAGACCTGGATTTGATTCTCAAAGCTTCCACATGCATACTATTTGACTCTTAACAAGTCACTTAACCTCCCCAGTGCTCCTAGGTCACCCCTGAAAACAGGCATTTGTGCCTAGTGGGCCTCATCAGGTTACCAAAGACTTAAATAAAAAATAAATGTACCAAACAAGATAATGGAAGAGAAGAAAGCCTTTTTTATAAACAATTGCACTGAGACAGAACTATTTTTTTTTTATTGTTCTGGTACACTATGTCAGGTTTGCATACCACTAACATTGTTTCCCTCAATGTATCTAAACATTTTCTTCTTGTTTAGTTACTAAAATATACTGCAGAGTCTGGAAACTGGCAATTTAGCAACTTTTAGCCAATTGTCTCATATTCTCATTTTAGTACACCTTTGAAGCATTCAGCAGTTCAAAGTTCTGGTTAGGTCTACCATGGTTTTGCCTGTTTCTGTAAGTCATTTAAAGTAATTGGCCTTGTCTGATGTAGGTTTTGAACTGAGGAAGTAGCGCTTTATTAACACAATCACATGTGGGTTTTTAGCTAAGGAAGTGGAGTTTTCCTCACAGATGTAGATGTCTGCTAGATAAAGCTCAAAACAGACAGATGTGTCTCTATTCGCTAAGGGAGAGGTGTGGAGGAGGAACAAATGCAGCAGTTAGAAAAAATTCTGTGAACCTATATTGCAGTCATTATGGGAACAGTCTGCTTTTTCACAGTTGATTAAGAGACTCTATCTGACTCCTAATAAAAGACATACAAGCTTTCCCAAGATATGTATTGTTCGTGTAAATAGTTGGTTTGAAAGAGGAGCAAATCTGAATATTTAAAAACTGCTCTTGCAAACAAACAGCATAATATAATAAGCCATCTTATGAACAGATACAGTGTAACCTTGAGGTTAGAGCACAAAAACTGTGAATTAGGGGATCTAGGCTCACTGCCCATAAGAGTTAGCTGCTTGCTTTATCATTTAAACTCTGTACTCAATCTCTGCTGGTATAACAAGCATTTGTCAATGCCGGATGTTTGCCATGATGTGTGTGTGTGTGTGAGTGTGTGTGTGTGTGTGTGTGTGTGTATGTGTGTGTGTACTGGGAAAGTGGTCCTGGCTGTCTGTTCCTGTACCGTCAACTATGTGACCACATGTGGATGTTCATGGACAGGGTTGAAACTGGCAGCAGTCCATGAGGAAAAGGCTGTTAGATTTTCTTTCGGAATAGTCAAAATATTTTTAAGTAGCCATGAGGGCTTGTACTGGGAAAGGTAATATTTCAATAAGTAGATCAGCTGGGCCAGTAGAAAAGTATGTGGTGCTAATGGATTTTGTAATTCACTACCCTGCTGGCTAGTAGTTTCAAAACCTACTGTAATTTGACCCCTGCATGGATCAGCCTGAGATGGGATTTCTTTTTTTAATTCTATTTATTATCCCCAGTGGGCTATTGGTCTAGTCCAAAAGTGAATGATTACCAGATTTAATATTGATCCTCTTGGGCTCAGTTACTAATTGAGATAGATGGGCTTCAGATACAGAGTGTGAGTGGTATCAGCTCTTGATCCCAACCAACTGGTATTAAAATGTCCACATAACAGCAAGTTGGGGGGGGGCTAGACCAAGAGGAAATAAGGAAGGGGAGAGAGGTGGATGGGGCATTAGGGGGGAGGTACTGTAGACACAGCCTATGGTAGTCTTTAATTGGCCCAGGGTGATTTGTTCATAAATGAACATATTAGGAGAGGCTGAGGGAACTGAACATGAACTCCCTGGAGGACAGAAGGGAGAGGGGGAATATGATTGAAACCTTCAACTACCTTAAGGACATAAACATGGCTAGTATGGAAGGCATCTTTAACTTAAGAAAGGAGGGTACAACAAGGAGACACAGCCTGAAATTAGTGGGGAGGGGTAGATTCAAGAAGGAAATGAGGAGGTACTTTTTCACTGAAAGGGTGCTGCAGCAGTGGAATCAGCTACTGGAGGAAGTGGTAGCAGCAAAGACTGTGGTCAGTTTCAAGAGGTGGTGGGATAGGGTGATGAAGAGGATTAGTACTGAAGGGGGCTGTACTGGCAAGGGGTTAGGGGATGGGAATGGGAAAGTGGGAGATGATTCCAGATGGAGTTGTGGGGGGGGGGCAGCTCCAAGGAAGTAACTGATCTGCACACTCAAACAGACTCAGTAGAGCATTACAGCCTTTTTCTGCTGGCAGTTTCATATGTTCTTATGTAAATTCAGCCAAAATAGCATTCACCTCACGGCAGCATAAACATTCTAGTGCTTTGTCCATGGTAGCACAATGACTGCAGGAGGCACAAGATAAGTGAAAAAAGAGGTAATGGAAAAGAAGTAAACATGCTGTTAAAGTACACACAGACACAAAACTAACAACCACAAAGAGTATATATAACATGTGAAACAACAAAAGTGACGTGTATCTGTCATGTCCTTAAGAAATTGCCTTGCTTTCACAATTTTTTTCTACTACAATCTCACCCTAAATTCCACAAGCTTCTGTTTAGTCATACCCAATGGGAGTTGGGGAAACATGACTGCCCTGAAGGAGGTGGGGAACCTTGGTGAACACTGGCTAGCAGGTAGGTGCTGTTATATGTCAGGGCCATCTGGTAAGGGAGAATTAAGAAAATTAACAGGCGCAAAACCATCAAACACACAACATCATTGTGCATACCTGATGCACCCTTTCAACAACACAGGTAACAATAACATTTCTACTTGTCATACTGATCCCTGCATCATAACATGTGGTCACCAAGATCATGGCACAGAAATGGACAGCACAACCAACATGACAGGGATTTGGAGTACACTGTTCGCTGTATACACATGCATACTCTCTCTCTATGACCTGTCATGATCCCCATAAGGGGTCCTACTATACAAGTTACAGCTGTCTCCCATCAGGTGACATGGGGGCAGAGACCTGCCTACTAGGGGAGAATAAATAGAATAAAAAAAGAAAACAAGAAATCCCATCTTAGGCTGATCCATGCAGGGTCTGATATTAAAGAGCTAGTGTACTGCCTAAAACTAATATTTGATTTTAAAAGCAATCAACCATTACCTTTTATATTTGAGGTACTTTTTATTTTCTCTTTGCTTAATTAGAAGATTGTTTACCTGATGTTAGTAGGTGTGATGTGTGGGACAGCTCCTAGCCTGGCAGCTGACATATGTAGCTCTACTGCCCCCCACTATATCATCAGCATTGTTACCTCACTGTCACATCACTGTTGCATAGGAACAGCAATTCAGTGACTGCCAGGTCATTCACTTGTGATGTCACTTTCAGTGAGATCACCATGCTAATGATTTAGTGGGTGGTGATACAGATAGATAAGTCAGCTGACAGGTTAAGAGCTGTTCCACACATCCAGCACAATATTACCACATAGAAGACTTTCTAATGAGCAAAAGAAAAAAGAAAATGCTTCAGAAATGAAAAGTTAGAATTGATTACTTCTTAAAATTTGCATTATTTTCCTGTCTATCTCTTTTGGCTCCACTAGCTCTTTAAGTTTTGCAGCCACTAACCAGCAGGGCTAGCGACTTGGAAAACCCACTAGCCCCACAGACGTTTCTGCTGGCCCAGCTGATGTACTTACTGAAATATTACCTTTTCTAGTACAAACACTCATGACTACATAAAAAGATGTTTGACTATATCAAAAGAAAATCTAAAAGCATGATATGTTTTAAGATGAAACGTGCATATGAACAGTGTACTTCAAACCTCCACTGTAAAAATAAGGGTTAACTACAGCACCAAGCAGAGCTGGCACAGAGACAGATGAGACCACAGGGCTCTGGATGTTTTGAATTCCTGAGCCTGGTTGATAGGGAGAGGTCAGCATGCTGGGCAGCCACATCAAGGGAGACAGCAAACCCATGATTGGGTCGGCTTTTTGTTTTGAAGTAGATGCAGTTTCCACCCACCAAGCTAAAACTCTGTCATACTTAGACTGGCTGATAATTGGTCTGCTACAGACTTGCCCATTAAACACTGCTCTGCATTGAGGGACAGTATCACGCCTCAAAAGGCACCATCATAGCAGGATGTTTGCTGTGCACAGGTGCACAGACAAACACAAAAAATGGCTAAAGGCACCATCTTAAAATAAGATATTCAATCACAGCTGTGCTATCCTGGGAAAAAAGTACTTCTTTATAATATTCCTTTCCATAAATTGTTTCCTCTTGGTTCCCCCGGCCCTGCACCCAACAGTTGGGACAACCTCATTTGCACCCTTCCACCAGTTATGAGCCAAGCAGGCTCCAGCCTACTCGACTCCAGCAAGAGATTCTGGGAGTTAAACACACAAACTCCAGTGTCCCAGTTCACACAGCACCACAAAGTCGACCCATGAAGGTTTACAAAATGTGTTTTGAGTTACATGGCTCATAGCAAAACTATCATAATTCATTATACTACTCAAATGTGTTTATGAAAATGTTTTTACTTTATTCATTTTTATTAATGGTTCCTTCATTACTCATGCCATTGAGATGATTGCTCTGGCTGACTTCTTCCACAAATGGGAGAGTGGCAAGTGGTTGCCATGACAGTCAATGCCAATGCTGCTCTGTGATTGGCCAGCACAGGGTGTGTAAATGCCAGGCTGCCATGCCTTTCCTCCTCAGTAACCAGGTGTCATTGGTTGTGGCCTCTCAGCCAGCAGCAATATGCAGTTCTGGGGACTGTACATGAACCCCAGTCTCCAAAGTCACAGTGTGCCACAATACTACTACATCACTGGGCTGGCATAAGAAGTTAATATTTATTAAATGAGGGACAGCTTTTATGTCTGTCCTAATGCTTTATAGAGCTCCATAGGTGAGCAGACAGTATTTGTGGTTCATACACCCCAGATGCTACTCTTTTGGTTTAGTAAAGATATCTGGATTGTTTCTACCCAGGACCCCCCACACACACCAGGTCATCCATGAGGCATTCACCCATCTTTTAAAATATGCCCTTTTGAAGACCATGGCCTCACTCTTGTGTGGTTCAGTTCTGAGCTGTTCTTATATTGGACTGCACTGTATGGTGATTGCTGTTCATCAGGTGGCCTCCTACCTTGACATCTGCAATTCTAGCCCTCTAGCCCCGACAGTGAGTGCCAGGTTCAGTATTGCCCCATCGTAAGTGGTCTCACTGACTGGTTGCCTGAGGAATGCCTCCTGCAGGAAGTACATGATGTCCTTGTTTTTAGCTGAAGCAGCAGCTGGCAGGGTCTAATCTACACCTGACAGACTGAAGTTCACAACCAGAAGCACCTCTCATGTTCCTACCAGCTTGCTAATAGCTTCCACCAGTACCATATCTAATTCCTCTCCCTGTTTTGGAGATCTATAGATAATGCCAGTTCAAATAGAGGCTCCATTCCCTGTCTCTACGGTGACCTACAGTGCCTCTGCTCACCCTGTATTCCCTGTATCTCCATTGCTTTTACGCCTTTCCTCAAATAAAGCACCACACCCCTTCTGTTCCTTCCCACCCTGTCCCTCCTGAACACAGTATTACCCTGTATGGCCATGTCCCAGTCATGGATTTCAGTGCACCATGACTCGCTAATGGCCACAATATCTAGGATGGCCTCTCCCATTATGGCTTCTAGGTCTGGAATCTTAGACTTCTAGCATTCACATACATGGCCTTCCAGATTTTATTACCACTTTGCTTGGTACCCCTATTCTTTCCTTTTTGCCTTCTCTCCTTCCCCCTCTCTTTTTAATGCTTCTGTTCCCATCTGTCTTCATTTCTACTGTCCTACTTCCTTTATTAATTTCCACCCTGGGGATTCTATTTCCCTTGGGTCATCTCTTCTTTCAACTTCAGCCTGTGGGAGAGGCAGTTACTGCCTCCTCAATTTATTTCACTACTCTCCTTGGCAAGTTTAAATGTTCATCAAAGTAACATCTAAACCATCCACTGAGGACTGTGGTTTTCATCCTGGATGGATGCAGGACATCACCCCTATAATGGCCCTTATCCTTCCAAGTAGATCTCCAGTCCTCAATATAGCCAATCCTCTCCTCTCTGCACCATTCCTTCAACCATGCAGTTGAAGGTCTTGGTGTGGAGAATTCTCTCTTCCTCCCTGTCATGGATAGGCAGCATCTCTGTGAAAGTCACTGAGCATGCTAACTGTCTATGACGCTTCCCTAGCTCCTCATACTCCCCCTGCACTATCCTAGCCCCATCCCTAGCCAGATCATGTCTCCAGGTGAACAATTACATCCAAATTTGTCTCCTGCCATGCTGATCTAGTGGTTCTCTGGATCCATTTCATATCCCTATGTGCCACTGCAACATGTAG
The DNA here is from genome assembly GCA_016271365.2 of Neoceratodus forsteri. NCBI lineage: Eukaryota > Metazoa > Chordata > Ceratodontiformes > Ceratodontidae > Neoceratodus > Neoceratodus forsteri. Next base: position 969,515,777 of record CM028132.1, on the reverse strand, counting down.
GTACCTAAACGCCCTCTCTCCCTTTTCTATTCCCAATTATATCCCATTTACAATTGAGTCCCCCACTAGAGGTTGCTTCTTGCTCCTCTGGTGTCCTATTTTTCCCTCATTGGGGTCTCTCCTCCAGAGACAACTCACATCCTCCCTACCACTAGCATGGGTGCCTCATCCTAGCAGTCCTGTCTTGTCAGAGTGGCACTGGAATTGTGTAGTGGTACCAGCTGAGAAATGTGAACAATGTTCTCTTGCACTTCACTTATGGTTTATAATTTCTAACCTGCTCTCCCCCCTTAAAATGGAACTGCTTCCTCTTTCAGTGTATACTAGTCTACTGCACTAAATATGTGACCCTATAAAATAGCTTTTGCCATTCTTTAGCTATAAAGGTATACAGTATTTCTAGATCTGTAAAATAGAATTATAATCCTTTAAAGCCCTATCCAGCAACACAATATGGCATTTATGCATCTATTTTCTTTGTCCCTTATTACAGTCTAGAACCACAAGGGTAAGTAAATCAAACTTGATTTATATTTTAAATAAGATTAGGCATTTAAATAAAAAACATGGTCCTTTATACAAGAAGAATGTGTCTGCTACATTAGAAAATGTTTTCTTAAACATAACCAGGTGACGTGATGTTCATTAACTCAAATGAACTTTGATGAACATTTATGATTGGTCCATGAACATCCATCAAAGTTCCCCAACTGTTCTTCAACTCAGATCATGAACCGAGGTCATGAACTCTCCATTAACACAAAGCTCATGAAGTTGTTGAACTTTAAATGACCTTATAAAATGGGCTTGTAAATCCCAAAGCACTGATTGGCTACAACATCATCTGAGCGTGTACTTATCAGATGATATGTGCCAACGGCACTAGCACCCAGCAACAAGCCTGATGACCTAAACAAATCAGTGAGCTCTGCCAAGTGAAAACAACAACGCTGACTGGCAGAGCTCACTGGTACCGCAGCGGAAATTTACTCTCGCAGACTGCGCAGGCCAAATGCCGGTAAAAAGGACAGACCGAACGACACTACATTTTAAACGGAATTCAAACAAACTATACCAGAAGCCATCGGAAGATGTGAAAACAATCCCGCTAATTTCTACATCGATATACAAGAAATACTCACCAGTTTAGAAGAAACGAACAGCAGCACCTTCCTCAAATGACAGCGCCTCTGACAGCTCACGGAACCATCCACCTCGGCGACTGGCACAGCTGATGACTCCTTCACCCTGCAACCCAAACTCCCACCACAGAATTCACCAAGCAGCACGGAACAAACGATTGGGACCCAAGATGCTACAAAAGAAAACGAAAAGAAAAAATGAAAACATTACAAAGAAATTACAGATGATGAACTACAACAACTGGAAAAAGAAAAGGATGAGAAGAATACTCAAAAAGCTACACAATGGGCACTGTCAGTTTTTGAAAGCTGGGCTCACTCAAAAGCATTACCAATAGATCTTAAAACAATAACAGCTACTGACCTCAATCAAATACTAAGAAAATTCTATGCAGAAATCCGCCAAACAGATGGCACAGAATACAGCCTATCAAGCCTCATACAGCTACGAGCTGGCCTTAACAGACACCTGAACAATCCACCTCTAAGCAGAAATATAAACCTTCACAACCATCCTGACATAAACCCAGCAAACAACATTTTTCAGCAGTACTAAAAGTATAGAAGAGAGGCAAAGATCGAGCACAACACCACCCTGCCATATCAGAAAATGACTTAGAAATCCTAAAAACCTCTCCTGCTCTATCTCCAGATACACCCAGAGGACTACTCAACAAAGTATGGCTGGACATACAACTTTGCATGGCTCGGAGAGGCAGAGAAGGCTTACGACAACTAAAGCCAGAGCACTTCGAAATAAAACAGATGAACAAGGTACAGAATACATCACTCTAACATTCAACGAATACACAAAGAACCACAAAAAACGAACCCTCTAAGCAACAATATCGTTTACATATACACCTTGCCAAACAATCCTCTATGCCTGTGAAATCCTTCAAAAAATACCTCCAAAAACTTCCTCCTAACCCTCCAGCTTTTTACTGCCACCCAAGAAAAATATCTGACAGCATGGCAGAAACAGTAAGCACTTGGTACACTAGAGAACCTCTCGGTATCAACTACCTGTCTAACTTTATGCCACAAATCAGTAAACAAGCCTCCCTGTCATGCAGGTACACCAATCATTCCGTAAGAGCCACAGCTGTACAACTCCTTTCACTAGCAGGCCTAGAAGCCCGACAGATCATGTCTGTTACCGGGCACATATCGGAATCAAGCCTCCGCTCCTATTGGGCTGCCACCCCCGAAGACCGGCAGCGATGGAGCCACATACTGTCCCAAAAAACTAAACCACACACCAGTAAAAGCAAGTCATCCACCGAAAATGAAAACTTCTCCAACAAAAACGATCTACCTTCCTCCACCTCTGAAATTGCTGCCATAACTGGAAAGAAAGCAACTTCCGCTACAGACGAGAATTAAACCCCCGAAGAAAACTTCCCAGGAACAAGCGTAATACAGCAATTCAATGCAACAACTAAAATGTCAGCATTTAACGACAAAACTGCGTGATGCACAACGAAAGTTCATCACCTTAGCCAAGTAAAACGCAGCACGACGTAACAGGAAGCAGCACCACATGAACAAGCAGATTCAACAAAATAAAAAGAAAAGCTATTTTATACAGTTAACTTTTAAACCTTTAAAAGTTCTTCACTTCAGTTTAAGTACTTAATCGCATCGCAAGAAAAAATCGGAACAAACCTCAAGAATGCACCCAAAACAACGGCAACCAAAATGAAGGCAGTGAACGCTCTCCAGTACAACAATAAATGGACTACAATATGTACAGTAAGGCACTGTTTACTGTTTGATTCCTTTAAGACACTGTTTACTGTTTGATTCCTTAATCAAAACCAAAATGTTTCCTCTTGCTTTAATTGTTAATGACTTTAAAATACATGTTAAAACGTTCAAACATACTATCCTAATGGCAATGTAACTATGCTAATGTTAATGATATAATAACAAAAAGGGACTATTTTTTCCCTAGAATATGTTGTTGTATTATGAATTCAAATATCAATAAAAAAAAACTTTAAAAAGTACAAATGCTGATTCACTTTACTGTTGCCCATTTTATAAGTGCAATAACACACTCCGAGGTGTGGGTTACGTGCTGATAAGAGCACTCATTAAGGCACTCGGCGCAAGCGCCTTGTGCCTTATTACAACGAATTTGTCCTTGTGATGTGGTTTGCCACCAATTTGAAGGGTAGATTTGTCGGGAGCAACGCACCGAGGCAGTGAGGTACGCATCGGAACCTTCCTGGACAGTAATCATAGTATCTGTATTTTGATGGAAACTCCTCTGTAGGAGGTGCTGGAGGATCCAGGTGTTGAAGGAGGTCTGGTACCGTGCCTTGGGTGAAAGGGATCACTCCTGCAAGGAGGAGAGATAGGACAAGATAGCCATCTTGTTAATGTATCTGAAAAGGAAGATCAAAGATTAGTACATTAGTACAATTTGCCCAGTGGGGTTAGGAAAAGTAAGTTTAAGTTCCTTTGTACAGTTTTAACTAGTTTGCTTGTAACCATTTGTCAGTCAATTTATTGTTGTGGAGGAGTCTAACTTGATAGACTGCCGGACTGAGCTTTGTTGACAATGGGGTAAGGGCCTTCCACTTATTGGAGAAGGAGTTGGTGGGATGTGCAAATCAAGTACCATTACCTGATCTCCAACCTGCCAATCCACTTCTTGTGCGTGTTTGTCAAATTGTATTTTGACTGTTGCTGGACTTGCCCATGTAGTTTGCAGCATACAACTGTGTGTGTATGAGATATTTTCTGAGCTTTTCCACATACTGATCCACAGACACACGGTCTGCAGTGGGGGTGTGTAGGTCAAAGAGCAAGTGTTCAGGCAATCTCATTTGTCTTCCAGTTACTTCCTCGAAGGGTGTAAGCTGGTGGTGGCTGTGTACCCTGATCGCCATAAGGAGTAAGGCAATAGGGAACTGCGTCTTGGGATTGTCCTCAATGAATTTGGAAAGCATTTGCTTAATCCGTCTGTTGGCTTTTTCTACTTGACCTGAGGATTGAGGGTGATAGGGTATGTGGAACTTTGCTGAACCCCAAGGAGTTCAAGGGACTCTTTCGTCCAACTCACCTGTAAAACTGGTTCCTTTGTCGAGTCTACCTTGAGAGGCAGGCCCCATCTGGAGAAAATCTGTTCTACCCGATTTTGGCAGTTGTTTTTGCAGTGCATGTCTTAGTGGGGAAAGCCTCAACCCACTTAGAGAATAAGTCAGTTACCATCGGAACCTTCCTGGACAGTAATCATAGTATCTGGTATTTTGATGGAAACTCCCTCTGTAGGAGGTGCTGGAGGATCCAGGTGTTGAAGGAGGTCTGGTACCGTGCCTTGGGTGAAAGGGATCACTCCTGCAAGGAGGAGAGATAGGAACAAGATAGCCATCTTGTTAATGTATCTGAAAAGGAAGATCAAAGATTAGTACATTAGTACAATTCTGCCCAGTGGGGTTAGGAAAAGTAAGTTTAAGTTCCTTTGTACAGTTTTAACTAGTTTGCATGTAACCATTTGTCAGTCAATTTATTGTTGTGGAGGAGTCTAACTTGATAGACTGCCGGACTGAGCTTGTTGACAATGGGGTAAGGGCCTTCCACTTATTGGAGAAGGAGGGTGGGATGTGCAAATCAAGTACCATTACCTGATCTCAACCTGCCAATCCACTTCTTGTGCGTGTTTGTCAAATTGTATTTTGGACTGTTGCTGGACTTGCCCATGTAGTTTGCAGCATACAACTGTGTGTGTATGAGATATTTTCTGAGCTTTTCACCTACTGATCCACAGACACACGGTCTGCAGTAGAGTGTGTAGATCAAAACAAGTGTTCAGAGCAATCTCATTTGTCTTCCAGTCATTACCTCGAGAGGGTGTAAGCTGGGTGGTGGCTGAGGGTGTACCCTGATCGCCATAAGAGAGTAAAGGCAATAGGGAATCCCAGGTGTTGGGATTGTCCTCAATGAATTTGGAAAGCATTTGCTTAATCCGTCTGTTGGCTTTTCTACTTGACCTGAGGATTGAGGGTGATAGGGTATGTGGAGCTTTTGCTGAACCCAAGAGTTCAAGGACTCTTTCGTCAACTCACCTGTAAAACTGGTTCCTTTGTCGGAGTTTACCTTGAGAGGAGGCCCCATCTGAGAAAATCTGTTCTACCTGGATTTTGGCAGTTGTTTTGCAGTGAGGTCTTAGTGGGAAAGCCTCAACCCACTTAGAGAATAAGTCAGTTACCACAAGGGCATACTTGTTGTTTCTGCTGGTGATGGTCAAAGGACCAATGAAATCGATTTGAATGGCATGCCAAGGGCCAGTGTGTCTTTGTGGTAAAAGTTTGGCATTTCGTTTTGTAGGTATGGGATTGTTTTGTGCACAAACAAGGCAATTGTCAATGTATTGTTTAACGTCTTTGGTAATACCAGGCCACCAGGCGGTGGTCTTGAGACGTTGGAGGGTATTTTCTGCCCCCTGGTGTCCACCAGTAGGAGTGTCATGTACCTGGTGCAAAAATTCAGATCTCAAATGTCTGGGGACTACCCACAATTTGGTGGTAGTATCCTCTGGTTGGAACCAAATGAGTTTATCGTCAGGGAATAAGTGTAACTTACCTTCATGTCTGCGATATGGATTATGTGTAGGGAGTCTTTCTTCAGTACCCTTGTCAAGGAATCTGAACACTTCTTTGAGTTCAGTGTCCAAATGCTGGGCTGCTGAGAGGTCCAAGGGGGAAAAAGATTCAGATTTCTTTTTGAGAGCTGCAACATGTACAGCTGCATTGGCTTCTGGGTGATCCATCATCCAGACGTCCCCCCCTTGGGTCCCTTCCTTAGCAAGGGTATCTGCTGTGTCATTGAATGAATGATAGGGATCATGTAGGGAGTGAGCTTTAACCTTGTGTACATAAAGTTTGTGTGGGTGTTTCTGTGCTAATGCGTGTATGTAAACTACCAATTCTTTGTATTTCACTGGACTTCCATCAGAGGAAAGAAAGGAGTTCTTCTGCCAGAAAGGAGAAATTCTGTAAGGAACAACAAACCCAATTAGAGTCTGTAAAAATGATGGTATTCTGAGTTCCGTGTTGGATAAACTCAAGTGCACAGGCCACCGCTGCCATCTCTGCATACTGTGATGAAGCTACATTACAGCGTTTAGATATCCTGACAGTGTTCCCATAAGGGTACAGCACCAAAACACCCATCCCTGCAATCTATTCTCCCTGACAGTACAATGCTGAACCATCAGTGTAAACACGGCACAAAGAGGCACTTTCTAGTATCTCTGGGGTGGCAGGGAGGAATGGACCCGGATCTGGGAGGTCAGGTGACTGCAGCGTACAGTCATGGGGTTCCCCCTGAAAAAGGAGACCATGAGCTAGCAGAGATTGAACTTTAGTCTGGTGGACCTGGATATCCCTATCCTGGAGGAGAAGTGACCAATGTGTCAGCCTGGTGTTGAGACTGACCTATCCTTCACTCTATCTGAGAGCAGAAAGGTAGTGGGCATATGGTTAGTGTTAAGAATCAGTGGTGAGTACCCAATGATATACAGAAGTGTTTGACAGCCCAGTAGGTGGCCAGAAGGTTCCTTTCACAAAGGCCATACTTCTGTTCCACTGGGGTCAAGAGCTGTGATGCATATGCAATAGGTCTCAAGGTGTCATGCACCTTCTGGGCCAGCACTGCTGACATAGCTATGTCAGAGGTGGCACACTCCAGACGGAATGGTAGTGCTGGGTTGGGGTTTACCAGAGCTGGGGCGGAGGCCAAAGCCTGCTTAAGTGACATCACAGCCTGGGTATGAACAGGGCCCCAATTCCATGGAACGTCCTTTTTGAGTAGATCATACAGAGGAGCGGCTTTCTGGGCAAAATCACAAATAAAATCTCTGGAATAGTTTACCATACCTAGAAACCTTCGAAGAGTTGCCACACTGGTGGGTAATGGCAAGTCTTGTAACCCCTGAATCTTTTTCCAAGTAGGGCTCCGGCCCTGGTCAGTTATTTTCAAACCCAGAAATAGTACTTCTTTCTGACATAATTGTGCTTTTGCTGGGTTGCACTTCAGACCTGCTCTCTGAATGAGAGTCAATAGTTCATCCAAGAGATCCAGATGCTGTTCCTGTGTGGCAGTGGCCAACAACAGGTCATCTATGTACTGTAAGAGATATTGAGGGCTGAGAAACTTTGTAGAGGCATCCATCATGTGGAGATGGAAGAGGATGGACTATTATGGAATCCCTGTGGCAAGCAAGTCCACGTACTGTCGTCCCTCAAAGGTGAAGGCAAACTTATATTGACTCTTGAGGGCCAATGGTAATGACCAAAAACCATTGGAGATATCCAGGGCACTGAACCATTTCTGATCTGGTGTTAAAAGTCGAAGCACATCTGGTGCCGATGCCACAGTTGGGGAACAACTGGGAGTAACCTGATTCAGTTTCCTGTAGTCAATAGTAAGTCTCCAGGTACCTGTGGGTTTCTTCACTGGTCAGACAGGAGAGTTGGCAGTGGAGACACAGGTTCTGATTACTCCTTGTTTAAGGAGTGACTTGATCGTTTCTCGGAGAGAGGGTAAGGCTTCAGTGGGAAACGGATATTGCCTTTGTCTCTCATGTGCCGGGCCTGGCACCTCAATAACAGTATGCATTCTACCACAATCATGCTTGTTAACTGCAAATGCTTCCAAATGTCATTGCAGAATAGGTAGGAGTTTTGGGAAAAGTTTGTGGTTCTTGAACAAATCTATGACGTCATACTCTTTGTTGTTGATGGATATTGTTGCCACAACATGTGAGTCAGGAATTAAGACAGTATGGTATTGACCCTGGATCTGTATCAGCAACATGATTGCTAGATCCACCACACAGCCGTGTGTGGTGCAAGGAAGTCAATCCCAATGATACTAGGATGATCATGCAGCACCATCAGTTGGAAAGCATGTGAGGCCTTTAAATGGCCTAACTCTACCGGTAGGGGTAGAGAATGGTATGCAGGTAGCCTAGTACCATCAACACCTGACATATTGGTCTTCCATCTGGTAGACCAAGGAGACGTGTCCGGGTGTTCGTCGTGTAACACAGATACAGCTGCACCTGTATCTAACAAGACAATTAGTTGGCGGCCCCCGACCTCGGCCTCGGTGCAGGGCCTTCCGTTTGTATCCAAGACCAGCTTGTTTACAATGCGGACTGGGGCCTGTAATTGTCAATCCATATTGTTGGAGCCATGCAGAGGTTGGGCTTGACTTGCATGGATGACTTCACAGTGTTGCACTGATGCAATATAGGGAGGAGCTTCCGGGTTCAGGCTTGTGTGGGCCTGAGAGCTCATACTTCCTGTGTCTCCATGACCAGTGGTGGCATGGGTCACTGGTTGTACTGCTGCAAGGGTCTGTGTGGGAACAGCATCCGCTACAGAGCGCACTTGTCCCAGGAGCTCTCGAAATTTTCAATTTTCTTCAGCTATCTCCTTGTATGAGGGACCCGATATTTGTAATGGTTTCCCTCTGCCCTTGTGCCTTCTGTTTTTAGCCCAATTCCGGTTCCCACCCCACTGTTGTTGTTGTTGGCCCTGTTGGGGGTTTTGCTGGGTGCTAGCTGGAGGGGCCGATGGATGTTTAGACTGCTGTTGCTGGACCTGCCCTTCCACGGTGTAATGCGTCGTGGTCCCGAAGCGGTTTCCATGGCGGCAACCTTTTTGGAACCAGAACCCAAATCTCGGATGTACAGTTGATACACCCTCTCGGTTTTCCGAAGAATATCAGCAAACCTATCCATATTTGGGTATGTTTGGCTCTACCTTCTCTCTACAGCTGGGATCATGTTCCTAAGGAACAAGGTCTTATATTCAATAAGATCTACATCCGCAGCTTCTTGTGCCAAATGCTTCCTGCTCGGTAGGCCATCCAGAGTCTCTGGTGGTGGTCGCTGGACTTTCTTTAGCATTTTGCTTCATGGGGTATGCCAGCATTACTCCCACCACACCAGGGCTATGAGTGGAGATGAGCTCAGCTGCGACTTCATCAAAGGTAGCATTCCGATCCTCGTGAACTGCTTGGGAGTTTGGCCCATAAACCAGGATCGATGGTCTGGCGTAGTATTTGGACCTGATATTCTGTGGCGAGGCTAAGCATCTCGCATTTGGAGCGCACCTTTTCCAAATGGCAGCTGAGGTTGTCGGACGGGCTCATCCGACCAATGCTGTCAGCGATTTGCTGAACAGAGTAGGCCATTTGTAGGGGATTAGTCGGTGGTCAGTCAGGCAGAGGTAATGCATCTCGTGCACCATCCAATGCTGCACGAGCTGCAGCTTCAGCCGCAGTACGAACAACACCTTCCTGAGTGCCAGCCTCTTGGAAAATTTGTCGGATCTGACTTTTAATGGCTTTCATGCTTCTTTCAGGAAGGGGAACATTACCTAATGCTCTATCAATCATGGTTTCAATCTCTTGCCTGTCTTCTACACTAATAACAGCTACGGGAGGCGCCATCGGGACCAGGCTTGGGCCTGCTCCCCCCTATCATGGGCGCCACCATGATGGCGTTTCCCATGATGAGCGTCACGACGTCGTCGACATGTGACCTGGGGAGTAGTGGGCGGGGACCCGCCATACTGTGGATGGCTGGGTGGGGAATCTGGGCCATAGTAGGGGTGTGACTGGGTGTTGTACTGTGAGACGTCATCATCAGATAGCTCCCCTTCTGATGACGAGTGAAAGGCAGGGGCTACGCCTCCCATTGCCTTAACGTAGCCAGCCAAAACCTCTCGCTGATGGTGCAGTTTATCCATCTTAGCTTTACATTCATCATGATTCACACTTACAACATCCATATCAACCTGATCCTGTTTCTGCTTCTGCAAAACACGGTACGCGGCACTCAATTCGCGATTGTTCCTATAAGCTATTTCTAAATCGTTACGTACCTGGTTGATCTCATCCTTTAGTTCACCCATCTCATCACTCAACTGTGCATTCGGAGCACTCAACAAATCATTCATCTGCACAGCCTGACTCTTATCCTGTCTCAAACTTTCACACTCTTGTTTCAGAGTACACATTTCTTGTTCACCAGCTTGTGCGGAATGATGCAATAGTGAATCCTTTTCATTACGCAGAGATTGGAGTTCTGACTCCAGGTTCTGCTGTATTCAAACACATTCTGTTTCCTGTAAACCCATCTCTTGCTTAAGAGATGCGATCTGCAGGTCAAGGGTATGAAACCTCGCTTCGGAGACTTCCAAAGCAGCATAGAGAGCGGCGACCATCAACCCTTTGGCGCAACGCTTATTGGTTGACTGTCGCGTCTCTGCATACTGGGTTGAAATCCCCAGTACAGGGTTGTCAGATTGACTTACAATCCATGCAAAGTCAGCCTATCCTCCATGGGAGGTAAGGAAGTTAGAGACATCGAGTCTCAGTTCTGCGCAGATATCTGATACGGTGGCCATTGTGTGGGGAGGGAATGAAAATTCAAACTGTGAAAAAGACCGCGTGTTGCATATCGATCCACAACACGAGTACTTCAAACACAGCCGGGCTACTGTATAAGTTGTAGGCTTGCAATTCAAAGCTGCTATGGAGTGGGTCGAGACGGCATCGACCACACCCAAAAAGTCAGCCAGACTTTGCAAGTATCTACAAACTGGTAGAAAAGACAGTAGAGGTAATACGGGAGTGTATACCTACAATTCCCGTGGGAAAAGGACAGTTTACAGCAACAAATGAAAACTTGCAAACACCAGATATTGCCTGCACACGGTCGCCAATTTGTAAGAGGTCTGAACCTCACCTTCAGGTTCTTGACAATATTGGGAATGCAAATAATCACAAACAAGTTGCATTCGAGTAATAAACAAGTTTATTACTACAAAAGGGATAAATCACAGTTGCCCTAAGCAGTTCTTACCAATACGAACCGGGAGCCAGTGCTAAGCATTCCCTACACCTCGAGGTTTCTCTGTAGTCTCTTGGGATCTCTCGGGTCTCCGAGGTGCAAAGCCTGTGCATAACATTATATACCTGTGATAATTACTATGGTTACTAAAAGACAGAAACATTTCTAGTTACAGAGATGAGCCCTATTGGCTAAGTTAGAGGTGGCTCCACGGTCCAGGATAACATTATATAATTCTGTAAAGTCATCAGTTTTAGAACAAAGACGTTCTTATACAGAGTCTTACTATAACAAGGTGAAGTGGTGCACATCACCAAAGGATGGCAATGTTGCCTTACATATTACAATTACTTCAAGGACAGGTGTCTTGGCATCTGACAAGTAAGAAATAAACAGAAAATACATGGTATAATATGTGTGCATTAGCAAGCAAAGTAGGTTACAATAATATGCGTTCATATCCTGACATCTACTCTTATACGGTAGATGCCTTTAGCCCTATATATTAGTATAGCCTATGCCTAACCATTAGCTATCTATGGTGTACCCCTGAGGGTATCAATTAGGGTGCAGGGACCTCGTGTAACAGTTACCCCCGCATTTTGAACAGGCGTGTCAAAATCTGCTTTGTGGCCATGAGCAAAACACACTGTTGTACCTCCAACATCTTTTTTGTAATAGTATAACTTTCTTACCCCCTTTCCCTTCCAGAGTGGACTGGTCTGTGATATAATCCATCCACAGATCCAGTTGTTTTGTATCCCACCAGACATCTCTGTAGGTCACCATTCTTTGCCTGAAGAATTCATCATAGTGTAGCCACCCAAAGCCACCTTTAGCTTTTGCTTTCCTTATGATCAAGGAATAAGTGATGAGGGGTATCCCTAATTCCATTTTTTTTTCCATGACTATCGCTGAATAGATGGCAAAACCTATGAACCATCCATTCCATGTCTTCCCTTTTGTAAACTTATCTTCCTCTGTCTTCCCTAAGAGAACCATTCCCACTGCTAGCTCACTCTTCCCTATGCTCTCTTTCTCATTGTATTTGGTCACAGCCTCTCTACTGACTAGTGTGAAAATATCCACATATTCCCCTTTCCAAATCTTTTCTTTTGTAGCCAGTGGAACATGTTCATCTATCCTCATGCCCGGGATTCCAATTTCCCTTGTCCTTTTCCCTACCCCCGGCTCCTCTGCAGGTCTTTCTTCTTCACTTGGCACACCCTGTCCTGTTTTTATGTCCAACAATACTTTTTCTAGTTGTCCCAATCCTCCTGTCCATAGTGAACTAATCATCTGCTCTACATACTCTTTTATGCTGCCTCCTATGGTCACTACCTCCTAACCTGTATTAAGGGCTGCTCCCCCTGTTAGCACCGGTCCTGGCCTCAAGAACTCTATTGGACTTGGGGCAATCAGGCTCACTGGCAGAGTCATTATTGGTTGAGATGCAGCCGCCGGTGCCGGTGTGGGCAGAGGACTGGGTATGGGAGAAAAAACTGGAATGGGCTCTGGTGCCAGCGAAAGCAGAGGGTCTGGCTGAGGTGGAGCTGCCAAGGGGGTATTCGGAGGTGGCTGTAAAGGGCTGTCTGGTTGGCTAGGTCCTTCCGGTGGAGGCCGTGGCTGTGGTGTCTCTGGGCTCCTGGGCCTGGTAGGTGGCCATTTCCCCTTTCCTCCCTTGTTTTTCCTCTGCCTTATGCTTTTTCCCCAGCCTCCTCGGATCCATACCCTCTACCAATTCCCATACCTTATTTGCCTTGTCTGCTAAATCCAATATCATGCTGTAGGCATCTTCCTTAGTAGGCTTGGTAAGCTTACTCTTCCTTGGTGCCATGTCACCATCCCATCCCTATACAAAATAGAAAAAAACAGAAGAAAAAGGGAAATGTTATTCGGTGTTCCGTTGCCTTCTCCAACCTATATTTTCTTCATTGGTAATAACCCTGCATTCTGGCATATCCAAACAATTGCCTACCCTGGCATTTTTTTATTATTATTATTTTGTATAGATATACCCCCCTCTGTACTGCCCTCCCCTCTGTATGTTCCCAGGGGTTTAACTTATGAGTACTTCCTGTCATCAATGTTTGAACGTGAATAAACAAAAAATTCCTGGCCCCGCCTTTAGCAAGGCCACTCTTCGTAACCTCCTGCTCTCTCCTTTGTGACTCCACCTTTTTGCCTCTGCTTTGTAGTTCCCAAAAATTAAATAAATAAGCAAGCCCCTCATGATTTATATTCCCTGGTCTCCATAACAGGAAGCACTCCTTGTTGTACCTGCTACCCGTTTGCCCCTCATAGACTTTTTTTTTTTAATGCTTAGTTTGTGTATAATGTGGTACCTCTCCTGAGAGAAGTTGAATGTAACTTGCGCTCCAATATGCATGACCACAGTTTGGCAAGTCCCCCCCACTAATGGAGTTCCCCCCCCCGATGATGTTAGATGCCATCCTTCTTGTGGCCTGCGGCTAGGCCCAAAGTGACTGGATCACCCCCACTTGATTTTAGTGCAACCTTCCTCTTAAAATGTCCTCCCTTGCCCTCTTTGGTTGTCCTCATGACTAGCCAGGACCCCTCGTATGATCTCTTGTAGAAAGAAAAGCCCCACATGAGGTGATGTCAGATGCCATCCCCCATGTGGCTCACATAAGGCCCCCACTACTCACTCTCACTCTCATTCCCCTCAGTGCCAGTCTTCTACTCTTCCTAGTAGTTTTAAATAAACCTGTCCTTCAAAAAACAAACTTTTTCCTCTGGAAGGCCTCAGAGCTTGAAAGAACTCCATCCTTTCTTAGGATGTCCTTGACTTGTTGCCGAAATGCAACAATACCCTCCCGACAAATCCCTTAGGCCCAAAATATTTGCCCCATTGCCCAGCGCTCCTCTGTCGATGTCCTTGCCTTTTTTTTTTAAATTGACCTAGTTCCAACTTCTCCATTATCCCCAGGCCCAAGTCCCTTGATTGATCCACGATGCAAGCCTACACATTGTAGCATCACCAACCCTATTTATTTATTTTTTTGTTCTGTTTGCTGCCCAGCCAAATGTTCTAAATTAGCCGTCTCTCATTCCAGTTCCCCTAACCTTTGAGGTTTCTGCAGTACTCACTCCAGTGGTCAAAATTGTCCCATTTTCTACCGCAGAACAGTTCCACTCCTACTTGGTCCTAATCACCTCACAACTTATCTGCGTTGTCTTCAGACCAACTACTGTCCCAATATTACACAAGTCTCCTCAACAATGATGTGGAAAGCTGCTCAACAACTTAGCTAGCTGAGTCATTTTTTAAACTTTAGTACTATTCTGTCTTAATTCTCCAATTGTTCCCAATCTGATGTGCTGCTCAAAAGCCTAAACTAGAATGTCAGCAAAAGATGCTGCTTGTCTTTTGCAGCCTATTATGTACCCTGGTTTGACCCCTCCACCTTTCTTTGCCCTATCATTTTTCCTGATTTCTTTGCTTAGCCCCTCCCCTTGTGAGGTAACATCAGGACTCATTCCTCTAACTGGCCCCACCCTCCCTCCTTCCTTTTGTCATCCCGAATATGTCATTACGGTGCCAACAGGACAACTTAGTCAGCCTCTTAATAGGCAAGCTCTTTATGCTAAAAAAATTAAATTGTCATGGTAAATGGTAAAACATGAGTGTTGAACAAGTCTGCCTCTGGTTTGTTCAGAGGGCAAGCATCTAATGAGAATAGATCTAAATGTGGTTTCTTGATCAATTAACCAGTAGCAATAAAGGCAAGGCATTTCTGGTTACTGAAATTACTGATGGACTATGCCTTTAATCATTTAGCTGAAGGAACATCACAGATCTTTATGGACCTACTGTGTGAATCTTTTTGTTCAAGAATGTTCATGAACACAGTTTGTCCATTTGTTGTTCTTGTACAATTCATGAGCAAGGCCACTGTTTTTCTTTTTCTGTTCTTTTTACCGGAAAACCAGGTAAAATTCTGGAATTTGGACTGCCTGAACACCAGTGAAAACAAAGCATTTCACAGAATTTGGCATTTTGTACTAGATCAGTAAGTTAACAAAGCTAGTATTTTTCTTATAATTGCTTCTCGTACTGTTTTCAATTTGCTACATTTAATGCTCTGTATATTAATCTTTGTTTTACTCTGATTATTTATACACATACTAAAAGAATGACATTAGAATCCCAGTAAAATACAAAAATTAGACTAACAATCACCAGTGCAATTCCCAGAATTTCAAGACTTGAAAATGGAATTTCATTATTATAATCATCGTAAATCAGTGGCCATGTTCATGAACATTCATAAACATGATTGCTAAACTTTGCTGCTCATTCATGAACTCAGTTCATGAATTGTTCATGAATAATTCATAGATGTTCAAGAACAGTTCACAATCATTTTGCCTGGATACTTTTCCAAAAGCATGTCAAGGAAAAAGTTTGCCTCTCAGCCCAATAAAGTAAGATAAACATGGCTATTAAAGGGACACTGTCACCACACACACATGCACGTGCACGTGCGCACACACACACACACACACACACGCAAACACACACACACTTAGCTATTTTAAACTAAAATAGTGGTCTGAATTTGAATCTTTGTTTAGCTTACCTACAAGTGTATCATAACACAGCAGTCACATTCAGTGAACATACTGTCCATATGTAAACAATATGAGAAACATGGTATAGTGCAATTGTGCTTCTATTTTTCCAGTTAAACAGAAATAAATGTGATTTTACTAAAGTTGACACGAGTATAAATTGTGTATATGATTCATTTTTATCAACTCATATTGATCCATGTTGGTTGAAAATTACCACAATTAGCTCATTGAGAGCTAAAGTGAATGTGTACAAACCCCTATATGATTACTGTAACAGTTACTATAGCTATTTATTGATTAGACTGTTACATTAGATTTAGAAAGGGACTTTAGTAAAACACTGAAACTTGTTTTTTATACTGAGCTATTTGACTGATTAATCTATTTTGTGGACAAGGAGGGTGTTGTGATGATGTCACTATCTCTCCACTCTTAATGGTGTGCGTGCAGCAGGAGAGAACACTTGTGATGTACTGGTAGGGATTTATATATTAATTTGTGATAGAAACCCTAGATGTTGTGTTTGGCAAAGTGCAACAAGAGAATCCAGTACTTTTCCTCATGATTTGACAGGATCCCTGTCTGTAGGAGCAGTTTGTTTTAACCTGCTGCCCTGCATATTATGAGTGCTGATGAGGCAGTGACATTATCTTATCCCCTTTTCTTTTCACAGATTGAATATCTTCACGTTGTAATTTCAAAACAACTTGTTTTCTGTTTCACTGAAGAGATTCGCTATATTTAATTAAAGAGTTCACTTACTGGATTTTGACAGTAACCTTCACAAAAATATAGACTGCAATTCATACTCTTTTAAAAGTGTTTGACTATAAATTAAACAACAGGTATCTATTGTAATCCAATAAGAAAACAGGAAAACTGTCATTTAATACCTCACAAACTACTACAACCAAATACTAGACACACCCACAATAGGTTATCCACATTTTACACATGCCCATGCAGGTTATCCATATTTTAGACACGCCCACAGTAGGGTGTCCATTGAGCTCACAAAGAAAAGGGGAAAAATACATGTTTCAAAACTGAAAATGAACTTTTAAAATACTGAATTCAAGATTATTTGTTGTTTGCTAGAATAACATTCAGTTAGCTGAAGTATACTTGGAATAACTGGATTCTGAGGTTGATTAAATTCCTTAGCCTTCAACCTTGGCACTTAATCATCCATATTTGCCGGTTATTCCTTGGTATACGCCAACTAACTGAATATTATTACTTAGACTTTTTTACACTGCTGCTACTTACAGAACTATAGTAGTCATTAGTCAGAGTTTAACCTATATAGTATGTAATGTACTAGAGAAAAAAATAAATTAGGTTTTGCAAGAAGTAATACTTTGTTCAAGACTCTGAAATACAAGTTACTTTTGAATTAGGACTTTGGCAACATTATAACTGCTGCTATATACCTTCTATTGATATTTGAATGTGTCCTTTTAAGACACAAATCTATTTTATTACATAATTAAGAATAAATAAGATATGCTCTATATACTGTTTATTTAAAATGCTGTTTATGATATATATAAGACTGTTCTTGTCATGCTAGGTAGAGACAGATGTAATTCTATTATTTCAGGAACAGATCTGGAGGAAGAACAGATAAGACATTTGCAAAAAAAGTGTATTAAAATATGTAACTGATATGCATATAAAACCTGTGTACCAAACAAAAGCTTTTTTCATTCATGTTTTCTGGAATATTTAGTTGACATGAAAGGATTTAATTGTTTGAGTTGCTCAGATAATGTACAATATAAATCACAATGTTCCCTCTGTGCTGGATCCCACTGTAATCTGGAGGTTAACCTATGTGAAGTAAAGCTGTTCCAGGTCAAATGTTTGGAGTAAGTTCTTATTAGTCAGGGTTCATGGGCCCCAATATTCAGAGGCAGCTATGTGTGCTGCACTGACAGGAGCACTACACCACAGTTAGTACATACCCAGCTTGGTGACAATATTCAGAGAATTAGCATGCTCCAATTGGAGCATGTTTACTGTTTGAAAATGTGGCCATGTCGGCACGGTACATACAGTAGTGACTTTGCATGGCACTAACACAGCCCCACTTCATCCCAAATGGCATAAAGCCAGGGCTCCTGTGAACCATATTAAGCACTAACATGCCAATGTGCTCACTGTACTTTCAAGGCTTTGTGGATGATTTGTATGCATATTATGGGCTCATTAGCATGCATGCTCTGCCCCCCTGAATGCCTGTCCTGTAACTGTATAAAGTATTTCTGGTGATCTAGTGGACCCCCAACCTACAGTTGCATATCTTGTATTGTAGCTGCGTGTAATATTCTTGGTGGTCTAGTAGTCGCCAAACCACCTGATAACCCATTCAGCAGCAGTAGCGTTTTTCACAAGTAGTCTAGTGGACTCCTCGAAAAAACATCCAACCAACATCTTAACCCACCTACTAAGGACCCTCTTTCCTGTACCCTCCACCCTGGTCACCTAAGCTTAACTACAGTGGTAATGATGATGACCATCACAGCCCTTGACTCAGCACCTTGAACTGTTGCTTTTGCCATCTGATTGTCAGTGAGTAATTGTGAGTACTGTAGAAACAGCTTCTGCAGCACTCAAGATCACTCACTGACAAACAGCAGGCAGCTGAGGTGCTAAACAGAGGACCGTGCCCTTCACTGTCACTATTGTCATAGTTTGAATTAGTTGACTGAGGTGAGAAGGGGTGCAGCAAGAGGATATTGAGTGGGCTGTTCAGAAGAGGGGGTTGGATGCTTTTCAGGGTGAGGTAGGGGGGTTCAGAAGACCTCCAGAAATATTAAATGCAGCTATTGGATGGGAAAAAGGGGTGGGGGAACTGCAAGACCACTCAAATGTATTGCTTCTTCCAGCAGGTTGGTGATTGGGAGGTGGACATGCACTGAGATAAGGCAGAGTGTCAACAACATTAAACAGCACTGTGGTGGAAGCTATTTAACACTAGCAAAACAGCTGAATATACAGCTGCACTCAGTATGCATGGGAGATCCCTTATTTGCATGGGTGCAGTGGTATATTCTGTTGGGGTGTGTTGTTAGTTCAATGTCATGCACCGGGGATCTTTGAATATGGTCCCTGCCCAGTTGGCTTCATGATTAGTGTGATACTATCCCTGATAGTGGTACTAATCTAGTTAGTGCCACACTAACCCTTTGAATATGGAGGCCATTATCTGTAATCCTGTTTTTATCTGTGTTAGCTACAGTACATGAGCCACATATAACCTAAATAAATTAACAGTGAGTAGAAGTTGGTGATCTGTGTGAAGAAAAACTGGGGGGCAAAAGTCTTATTAAAAAAACTGATAAACAGTGTGTGTGAATTGTCAGGGATTATGTTTCCGCTGCATCCGGTTGCTTGAAGCCAAGGCTATTATGCTCAGGTATAAATGAAAGTGAAGTAGTGGTACACATCATATTACTAAGGGGCCACTTTATCAAACCCATGTAACCACTGTGGTCACTCTTTTTATTTAAATTCATATCACATTATTTGAGTTTACAATTTCAGTACTCTTATCAAGCAAGCCACCTTGCCAAACTCCAGGGTACCATCTCTGTTCTGGCATTTCTCATGCCTCTGCTTGGTTTTGCACCAATGCTGAAGTCAGGAGATCATGCAGTACTGAAGCCAGGTCCCTCAGGGTTGGGAAGGACATACATGGGCCTGTCAAAGTACCCCCTAGTGATCTATGTTTGAACCTACAATGAAGAACATTTATTTGCTGTGGATTACTAGTGTGTGCCCCAAGGTTGGATCATAGGGGCGGGGGTGTAGCCATTTTCTTTAAAACAGAGCTGGGTCTTGTGGATATACCAATGGGTTGCACTTGATCCTTTCAGTGTATCCTGGAAGCAGGCATAGGGTTCAGAATTCTCCTCATCTACTGTCCACCCAGCGATGGTGGAAAAATCCTGAAGGAGTTTGCGGACTTCATTTTTGATGTGGCATTGGAGTCACCCAGGTGGTTAATACTGGGTGACTTCAATGCCTGGGTCGATGATGAACTCTTGCACTTTGGAAATAACCTCCTCCAACCAATGACTATGTTGGGCCTTACACAGGTGGTTATGTTACCTCTGCTACCCATATAGCTGGTCACTCATTGGACCTTGTGTTTCTCCTGGAGATGGAGATCATGAAATTGGGGGTGGAACCAAATGCCTGGACGGACCATCACACCATAAGGTTCAGCTTCAGGGCACCCTCAAATAGGCCTGCCCCTATGGTGATTGTCCAGTATCGCCTTTTGAAGGGGATTACCCCAGAGGGCCTATTGGCGGTACTAGACCTATTGGGTCTATCAAGTGAGTGCATGAATCCAGGGGACCTCATACTTGCCAACAATAAGGTGGTAGGTAATGACCTGGATTCAATAGCTCCTGTTCAAGTTCATCCACTCACTCAGTGCCCAAGGACCCCTTGGTTCGAAGGGTCCTTGAAGGAGCTGAGAAGAGTGGGGTGAAGGCTAGAAAGGGCTTGGTGGAAATCCGGCCTCGATGCTGACAGACTTAGATTGATGGACCATTATGTTGTCTGTCAATCGGCAATCACTCATTAAAAGGCAGAATTCCTGTCTGGGGAAGATTGCTGCTGCACAGAATTGACCAGCTCAACTCTTTCGGACTGTCAACAGACTGTGCAATCCACTCTGTCTGAAGTCTGGAAGAGATTTTTCACAAACAAAGTGTGATGAGCTTGCTCGGTTCTTGGCAGATAAGATTGCCAGCATTAGGTCAGGCATTGGCCCAGCTCCCTCTTTAAGGGATTGCAGAGACTGGTGGGAGGAGACACGCGCCTGTGCTACCTGGTTTGACTTTAGCAGGCAGGAGTTCATGGACATTGTGAGGATTGTCCAGACTGTACGGCCAACCAGCTGTAGTTTGGATCCGGGCCCTATGCCACTATTACTAGGTTGTGTAGATATTATCTGCCCAATCCTTGATGAAATTGTCTAGAAGTCTTTGGAGCAGGGAGTCTTTCCTGATCTCCTAAAGGAGGAAGTAATTCAACCACTCCTTAAAAAATCCTCCTTGAACCCAGACTGCCTAGCCAACTTCAGACCTATCTCTAACCTGCTCTTTGTGGGTAAGGTTATTGAAAAGGTGGTTGTGTTACAGCTGGATGACCATCTTATGAATCGCAATGTCTACGATACTTTCCAGTCTGGGTTAAGAAAAAGACATAGCACCGAGACTGCCCTTGTCTGGGTCTTAAATGATCTCCTAATTGTGAGAGATCAAAAGGCTTGTACTATTCTAGTCCTTCTTGATCTCTCTGCAACATTTGATACTGTGGACCATGGTGTGCTTTTGGAGTGCTTGTGGGTTCTTTGTGGGCTGTCTGGTACAGTTCTACATTGGTTTCAATCTTTCCTCACTGGCAGGCCACAGAGGGTTGTCACCGGAATGTATTCCTCCCTGGACTGTGGGGTGCCGCAAGGCTCCATTTTGGTGCCCATGTTGTTCGCAGTTTATATGCTGCCATTAGGAGATATCATTAGGTGATACAGTCTGGTTTTCACTGCTATGCAGATGACACCCAGCTGTATTTGTCCTTTATTCCCGGACAAGATGATGCAATCTCTGTGCTTAACAGCTGTCTGTCCGAGATCAGAGACTGATTGAGTGCTAGCTGGCTGAGGTTAAATCCGGATAAGACCAAGGTGGTGGCTGTGGACCCAGGTCACCTTGAGGTGGGTCATAGAGCTGGGCTTCCATCAGGCTTATGGCTTGATTGTACCCAGCTCTCGACCTCAGACCAGGTGCATAACCAGGGCATTATTATTGACAATGGCTTGACCCTGAAATCACAGGTGTCTGCCATTGTCAAGTCTTCCTTTTATCATCTTAGGAAGATCACCCAGGTGAAACACCTGGTTCCTCTGGCTTACCTTCCTAAACTGGTCCATGCCTTCATGACCACCCACCTTGATTACTGCAATGCCCTGTACCTAGGGCTACCGGGGATTGCTATCCCCCACTTGCAGCTAGTGCAGAACACGGCAGCCAGGCTTCTCACTGGTACTTCTAGAACTAGTCATATTATGCCTGTGCTGTGCAAACTGCAGTAGCTGCCGGTTCAGTGGCAGATCACCTTTAAGGTCGGGTTACTGACCTATAAATCCCTACACGAACAGGGACTCCAATATCTGCAAGATCTTCTTACTCCCTACTGCCCCTCCCACTCACTATGATCTGCCGATGAGGGATAGCTAGAGGTTCCCAGTGTTCATTTAAAGACATCTAAGGCATGTGCATTTTCTTATGCTGCCCCTTCCCTGTGGAATTCTCTACCTCGTCAGATAAGAGAATGCCTGACCATCGAGAGTTTTAAATTGGAGCTCAAAACCTTTCTGTTTTTTAAAGCCTATGGTGAATGATTTTATAAATGTTTATTTAATTGTTTGATGTCTTTTAATTGTCTTGTCTTAACTTATTTGTACAGTGCTTTGGTTTTGAAAAGTGCTTAAAAAATAAAGTTTTACTTACTTACTTACTTCTCTATTTATTGATTATAAGATGGCTGTGGTGACCCCAAGACTATACAAAGTCAACGGATCTTCTATGAGAAGATACGGCACCCTAGACTTTTTGGCACTGTAGTGTGTTGAGGGAACAAGTTACTAATTGGGAGATGGGGCCCACTGCCTTACAAGCAAGTGCCTTGGAATGCTCAAATTCCACAGCTTTGGATTGTTCTGCACAACTTGTATGTATTTTTTCATAGTTCCTGACTCCCATCTCCTCCTTGTTTTCCGTCAAGCTCCTCCTATATTCTCAGTACTTGATGTCATCAATTACATCACATCATAGTTTAGCCAATGGTAGGACTCCATTCTGCCATAGGAACAAATAATTATTGCCACAGGAATGATGTAATGCTGTCATAGAAGCTTAAGAGCACTGGAACAGAAACCAGGACTGAAGTGTTCAGCTCAGTGTTCAGTCTGAAGTGTTCAGACCTTCAACAACATACCACATAAGGGACTCATAGGGAAACAAAACAGTTTGGGGGTGTGGGCCCAAGGTGGTAAACTGGGTAGAAACCCAGTTGATAGATAGGCAACAGAGGGTGGTGGTAAATGGCACTATCTCTGAGGATGGGTGAGTAACCAGTGGGGACTTCAGGGCTCAGTGCAGGGACCAGTCCTCTTCAACATCTTCATAAATGGCATTGCAGAATAGCTGAAAGGGAAGGTGTGCCTCTTTGCAGATTACATCAAAATATGCAATAGGGTAGACACTTTGAAGGGAGTGGAGAGAATGTGTAGAGTCTGGGAAAACTTTAGGAGTGGTTAAGGGTACAGTAGCTAGGTATCAATGTGAACAAATGCAAAATCTTGCACCTAGGGCACAGAAACCCAGAGGTGGATTATAAAATGGTAGAAGAGGTATTGACGGTCACTAAACATTAAATAGACCCTCAGGTAATTGGATTGGATGACCTCAAGATGGCAAGACAATGTGAAAAGTCAGGAGGTAGGTCCAGCGGTATGCTGTGGTCCATATGGAGGGGTATCACCAACTTAAAGAGAGGGATGGTGTTACTACTATACAGATCATTGGCAACACCCCACCTGGAGTTCAGAGTCCAGTTCTGGAGACCACATCTCAGTAGGACATAGATAGGGAAGAGGCTGTCCAGAGGATGAAACAAACTTCATCAACACCTTGTTAATGTTACTTACTTCAATGTGTTCAAGGGGAACTTGATAAATGTTTGAGTTACTAGGTCTCATATAGTCCATTCTGAGTGGAAGGCAGTCCCGATGGGCTCACAGTCTTCTTCTGTCTGCACACTATCAAGTTACCAAGTTTCACTTCTCTTGTATCTTCACAAATCATGCACGGGATGTGCCTTGGGGTTGTCAACCCTAACGCTCACCCCATTCCATCAGCAAATAAGCTGATATTGTACAGTATATGAGAATGGGGTGAGGGTGAGGGTTGACAACCCCAGGACACACCCCATGCCTGATTTGTGAAGAGGCAAGAGAGGCGGAGCCCTAATGTTTTTTTTCTGTTGCTGCCTGCAGGGTTAGGGTAGGGAGTTAGGGTTGTAGACCCTAATGCCACATTTCCTGACATTTTGTGCATTAAGCTACCCTAACTGGTGTCTATGTCATTTTTTGGAAAAACATTTCCTTTTTTTTTGAGATAATAGAATCATATCCTCAATCACGCAGGACCCTTTGGGACCTGCATGTACAGATGCAGATGTGCAGGGGCTGTTGAGCCCTGGGCCAAGTGATTACTGTGTCTGCCTATTCTTTTATGTGGTCTGGCACTGATCATGTTTGGACTGGGAAGATGAGAAAGAACATAAGAGCAAAAGATAATAGTTTGGGGGGTCTATTGGCTTTTGTTTGGAGGCAGCAGGGCACAAACTTCTGTGGGCAGTTCTTCAATTTTAGCAAAGATCCTCATGAGATGGGCTATTTCTGGTGGGCAGAAAAGTCAGAGCTGTTGTTTCAAAGCTGTAAAGGCATCCCAGACATTCTCGACCAACACAGACAACCCATCCACCCCCACCATGTTTAAATCCCCCAAATCCAAGCACAGCCACCCAGTGTTCTGTGCCCTGTTGCCTCCAAACAAAAGCCAACAGACACCCCCCAAACCATTATCTTCTGCTCTAAGGTTCTTTTCTCAGCATTACTATGCAGGTATGTCGGCATCCTTTCTTTGTTTTTACTGGTTGAAAAGTGCCATGTACCACTAAAATGAGCTGAAACTGCATTAAAAAAACTTATATATATTTCTCTGTTATAACACCAGCCCAGACCTTAAACCTGTCTAAAAAAAATTGAACATATGGGGGTTGACAGTGTACCTTGATGATATCTTAAGATACCATGCCTTATTTTAATATATCTTGTGCTAAAATATGATATATTAAGATAAGATACAATATGTTAACATACCTTAAGATGTCATATTGCTATGATATATTAAGGTAAAATAGGATATCTTAAGAACACAGTCCATAGACTGATGATGCTGAGTCAGCACCTTCAATTTTGTGAAGTTTCTTTGACAATAGTCAGAACCATAACTAATTTTTAGTTTAAACAGTACATAGACAGTTCCTATTCTTCTCCCTCCCCATTGGCAAGTTTTCTTCCCATATCTTATTTCCTTTTTTGAATTTAATATACTTTATTTTGCAAGAAAAATTGAGTACATAAGGAAAGCGGCAAGTCGTAGAACTCCATGACAAACTAGACCTGAGTGACATGGGATTGTACAAGGCAACAACCACATCTTGTACTACATGGGTTAATACATTGCAACACATTTCTTGTTAATAATCCTTCCCCTTCCCATCCTTCACCCACATACCATCCCCTTCCCCCAGGCCTTCTTCTGCCACCCCCAAAGATAAGGATCAGTAGTGCAGCAAGCAAATCAATGCTTTATCCTTGCATAACACAAACTTAAAAACCAATATGTACATTTGTATGATGTTATAAACCAGCCCCAAGTGCCCATTGCTTTAGAAAGAGTCAGTCCCAGTTCCTGCCCCCTACTCCACTAGGTGGATGGATGCAAGACAGTAAGAAGAGCATCCAACTTACCCCATTTTTTGGTGCAAGACAGAATCCAATTCCTAGTGCTGGAAATCATTTTTTCTACTCTAAGGTTAAATAAGTTTTCATTCAGCCAGTCTGGAAAGGTGACAACCTCTTGGCCAAGCCAATGACGTAATATTAACATTTTAATGGTTAAAGATATAAGTAGAATATGGAATCTCCTCTCATTTATTGGAATATCGGCCACCTCTCCCAGAGTACATATTTCAGGCTTGAAGTAATCCTGCAAGCCTAGTAAGGGATCTAGTTCTAGCTTAATCATCTCCCAAAGGGATGCAACCTTGGAACACTCCCAGAGAATGTGAAGAAGGTTCCCCTCTACCAAGCCACACCTTGTACATTGGCTACTAGGGAGCCTGCTCATCCTGTTCAAGTGACATGGAGTGAGATATATGTTGTGTAGGATGTAAAACTGCTTGAGATGCAATTTATCATTAGACACGAAACAATACATATTTAGCCAAAGGACGTCCCAGTTAATAGGGAAATAAGGGAAGCAGGATACTCAATACTTGGATTCACCTGTGACCCCTGGGCTAATGCAGTCAAACAAAAGGGGAACTAGCTGGGAAACAGCATGTGGTTGTGAAGCTAGTGTTATGGCCTGGGAGATAAAATCTCCTTGGTCTATGGACTATCTGTCCTGCCCAAACCAAATGATCAACAAATGCTGCAGCTGGAATGCCTTAAAAATACCACTTGTGGGAATATGAAGGAGATTCAATAACTCTCTGCTATTAGGGATCTGTCCCCCCTCAAGAGATTGGAGATCATTTTGCCAGCTATCCCTGGGTAGCTCAAGTGGGACAGCATTAGGCCTCCTATTTTAAAATTTAAATTCCCACAAAGTGGCTGGGAGATGTCCCATGCATTATTGTACTGCATGGCTCTACACAGTTGAGCATGCATTTGTAAAGAAGTATGTATTACAGACTCTTTGATAGAGGTGGGGTGTTTACTAGGAAATACAAAGAAGAGACGTGAAGGGGAAATACTTAGAGAGTGGAGCTGCTGCAATTCAACTTGCAGCCATGTTGGGGTATAGGAGGACTCCAGTGATACTGTGGCCCACTTTGCGTATTTAGAGAGATGACTACCTAAGTAATAGTTGAAGAAGTTGGGAAGCTTGAGCTCTCCCAGATGTTTTGGGGCCCCTAACTTAGTATAGGTCTTTCTAGGTTTTTTGCCTTTCCAAATAAAACTTGATACAATTGAATGGAGACGTTGGAACCAGCTATGGGGAAGGAAAACATTTAACATGTTCAAGGGATAAAATATCTGGGGGAGCACATTCGTTTTAATTGCACTGATGTGTGCCTGTAAAGAAAGATAGAGGAGGTTCCATCTTTCAAGATCTTGCTTAAAAGACTCAACAATTTTATTCAGGTTAAGCTGGTTCATTAATGCTAGACTCCAAGACAGGTAGATACCAAGGTACTTCATGCTCTTCACCCAGGTTAACCTCAAATAAGCATTATCAGCAGGGATGGTTACAGGATCCAGGGGCATGATAGTAGTTTTTTCTACATTAACTTTGTATCCTGAAAACTTTCTAAATTCCAGAATAAGGCGAAGTACTTCTGGCATAGACGGATGCAGGTTCGATAGGTGGAGCAGGATATCATCTGCATACACTGAGATTCTAAGGTCAAGGGTCCTCACTTGAATGCCCTATATCCTGGGGGGGGGGTGTTTTCAGATGATACACCAGAGGTTCCATGTATAACTTAAATAACAAGGATGATAAAGGGCATCCCTGCTGAGTACCGGAAAATAGAAAGATTCCTTTGTATAGCACGCCATTACAATATACCTTTGCTTTTGGATTAGAGTACTACACCTTTATCCATTTAATTAACTGTTCAGGGGAACCAAATTCCTCAAGTACCAGAAACATAAAATCCAATTGAACCTGGTCAAATGCTTTTTCTGGGTCTAGGGACACTAGCTCTATGGGGATACTGGCATTCCCAGCCACAGAGAAGACGTGCAACAATTTCCTAAGATGGTCAGCCGAGGTCCTACCCCTTATGAAGTTGACTTGCTCAGGTCCAATCAGACCATCCCATACCCTCATAATCCTGAAGGAAGAGATTTTGGAAAAAAATTTCATCTAATAGTTCATGAGCGATATGGGACGGTGACTGGAGACCCTGTCTGCAGGTTTATCTGGTTTGGGCAAAATGATTATTAAGGCCTCCATGATATCTTTCTGACAAAGAAAGGAGAATATCCACTGAAGAATGGGGGCAAGATCCTTTGTGAGAGACTTATAAAAGTCTGAGGATAAGCCATCTGGGCTAGGAGCCTTGTCAGTGGGAAGGGATCTAATGGCTCCTAGAATTTCCTGACAGGAAATTGGGCACTTCAGAAGCATCTGGTGGTTGTGGATCAAAGCAGGCAGATGAACTAAATTCAAGTACTCTTGGACCAAGTCCTGGGCAGGGAGATTGGGTTGAGGGGAGTACAACTCAGCATAAAATTGGTTGAAATCCTATGCTGTTTCCTCCGGGGATGTCTTAAGAGTTCCATTAAACCTGGGCAGATAATACCGTATTACCCTGGAGGCCTCCTGTTGTTTGAGATGGAGGGCCAATAAATGGCCCACCTTGTCTCCTTGATCTGCGTATGTGAAGTGGGTTTTAAGAATAGCGTATTTGGCTCTTTCTCTAAAAGCTATAGCATACTGATGCCTGAGCTTTGATAAGTCAGTTTGCTTAATCTCAGAGGAGTCCAAGAGTGGGTCACGCCCAAGGGTACTTATTTGTGCCAGCAATTCTTGCATTGTAGCTTCCTGCTTCCTTTTATGGGTGGCTGCAATGCGAATAAACTCTCCTCTCAGGGAGCATTTCAGGGAGCCCCAAATCTTGCTGAAATCAGGAATGAAACCAACATTCTGCTCCATATACTGATTAATGAAATCTTTAATACCAGTTAGTATTTGGGGGTCCTTCAGGAGTTGTGTGTTTAGCTTCCAGTTGTGGTCTCTTTCAATGTCAGGGATGGGGCAAACTCAAGCCATACAGGGGAGTGGTCAGATATAACTCATGCTGAGATCCCACTATCTAGAACCCCAGGCAGGGAGTTAACGATGATCAAAAAAAAAATCAATATGGGAGTATGACTAGTGAACCGGGGATTAGAATGTGACATCTCGCTCGGCTGGGTGTAACTCACTCCATGGATCACACAGTCCTCCCATAGCAATTAACTCATGTAGTGCTGCCTGGGTAGGCAAAGATTTGGCTGGTTGATGGTTTGACCTGTCTAGGTCAGAAGTAAGGGTTATATTCCAGTCTGCTGCAAGTAGCATTGGAATATGTACATACGGGTCAATTAGGGTAATACGATGGGAAAATAATTCAGGTGTGGGGGTACTTGGCCCTTAGACGCACCTTAACAGTATTTCTGAATGGTCTAACACCCCATGAAGCAAAATATAGTGACCTGATGGGTCAGCTATGCTTTGCTTGACACTAAAGTTAACACCTTTAAAAACAGGATAACCATCCCTCTCTGTTGAGTAGAGTTGCCTGCAGCATAAACCAGACCCACATATTGCCTTCGGAATAACAAGTTCTCAGTGGTGAGGAGATGGGTTTCCTGCAAAAAGGTGATCCTACATTGCAGGGAATTAAAGTGCTTGATAATTTGGTACCTTTTCCCTCTCACTCTCGCACCCTTAATATTTCAGGAAATACACGTCATACTAAGAGCTTATCATATTGTGGGTGACCCAATGGTGGGTAATCTAGTAAATACTTGACAGTGAATATACAGTATACTTGTGGTGCCCGTGTCTCCATGCCCCAGCTCCCTTTAGAAACTCCCAACAACCAAAACCTTCCCCCTACCCTCCCTAGTCCCACCAGAACTGGCTTGAGTTTAATTGATATACTGTAACAGAGTGCGCACGTAAAACAAACCAACCCAATCCATTATTAAGTAAATCCATAAAAACACCCTTTTCTTCCCCAGTCCCAAAGACTGCACCTCCTTCATCTTCCTAGTTGCGATGAGACACATCCCTCCCTGTATAGACAACCCCACCACCCCTGCCCCTTCCCATTAAACAGTGCTAACCCAATTAAGCAATTAGCATGAACATCAAGGTCTGAAACATTTAAACTTGACTAAATGACTAACAAACATTTCAAAAGGCAATGAGATTAATAAAGAGTGCTGAAATTAATCATGTCCCTCTACCAGGCTGTCCCCGTGCAGACATTTATAAATTAAATAAGCTGGACCCCATTGATTGCCATAAGGGTTCACTGAATAAACAAAGGGATTGCTCCAATATTGGAGGAATGTCTGCGCATTAATAGTGGCATCCATATATTTAAAACATCCAGGACAACATTAAACAGAACACTGTAGCAGGGGTCCTTTCTCTGCAACTTGGAAGAGATGGCCAATTTCAATATGCAATAACTCCAGGGAAGATGGAAAGTCACAACATTAAGGCCATGCTGGAGCAAAATGAGCAGGGATAAAGATAAATGCTAAAGGAGCCATCATCACTTCATGCTGGGCTAAGTAGTAGTCATTGGTAGCAGTAGCAAACATAGAAGCAGCACTGAGGCTAAAACATGTCAGCATAACAGCAGGGGTATCCATATGGCCAACAACAAATAAGCTGAGAACCAGCAACAGAAAAATTCCACTTTACTAAGTGAATGAAGTCCTTTCTATGTTATAAGCAGTCCAAGCCACTAATATTACTCACAGAGAGATGCCCAGATCTTCCAGGGATCACCAAATGAAAAGCCACAAGTTGGGGCACTTTAGATTGGTGCAGTAGAAAGCAGAGTCACTAAGTGGCTCCGGGGGATACTTCACGATTGTCGGGATACCTTCCTCATCCATTGCAGTGGAGTGATTCCACCACTAGGTGGAGCCCCAGGATCAACAAAGAAGGTGATGCTTTAAGTAAACAATGGGTAGTATGATTGCCGCCGGCTTCAGGCATTACTGATATTTGAAAGAAGCCATTACTCTGAGGGCTCATGTTGTCACATTTCAACTTAACTTGCCATCAGAACAGAGAACCATAATGCAAACCACATACATACTTGTGCATACCTTATTTCTCTGCACTAAGATGAACAGGGCATCCACTATTACCTCACTTAAATAAATCTAGGTACAGTGATTTAAGCATTGTGCTAGTTTGCTCGACAGAATCATAACTATATCAGGTGTTGGAGAGCAACATTTGCAGTATTGCTGGGTACTTCATATGAAATTTCACCCCTGCGGCAATTGGCTTGGATACTGTTGGATACATCTCAGTCTTCTTCACCCTCTCTGACTTGGGGAGGTCCTGGGCAATTCTTATATGGTGTTCTTCCCACTGAAGCTCTTGTAATTCCTTAACCTTGTTGAGGATAAATTGCTTATCTACGAAGTTGAGCATTCAGTAAATTATCAGTCACGGAGGAGATCCCGGGGCAGGGGCAGGCCAAAGAGAGCTGTGCGCCCACTCAATTATGTACTTAGAGCCATTGGGGGAAGGGCTGCAATCTTTTTGCAAAACTTTATACAACTGGTGCTGACCCCTCCTCGCCCTTGGGGAGACCAAGGATTATCAGATTATTTCTCTGGGACCTCCCCTCAAGGTCTTCAAGCTTCCCTTGCATTGCTTTGACTCACTTTCTCAGTTGGGCCATGTCTGGATCCACTCTAGCGTGCCAGTCATCCAATGAAGAGATTCTCACCTTATTGTCTCCGTTACGCCTGGTGAGCAATTCCAATGACGATCTAATATTTTGCAGGTCTTGAACTAGTGTGTGCAATGTAGTTTTGAGGGCAGTCAGGCCCTCTAGGAATTTGGCCTCCGTATGTGTGGCCTGGGTGGTTGCAATCAGATTTGCCCTGGTAGCCTGCACTTTGGAATGCTTTGCAGATTTATCTCATGCCGGCATTGTAGGAGGAGTATGCTGCAGCAATGGATCCCTCATTTCTGCCTCCATTCCTATTTGCTTTTTGCTCAGCAGTGTCGACGATGTTTCCAGAGGTCATGACATGCTAGGATTGTTGTATTTTATTAGTTTAGTGCCGAGAAAAGTAAAGTTTGTAGCAGGAGGAGTGAGAGCAGTGTAAGAAGCATCTGCTCAGGCATCCATCACATGTCCAACCCCGATATCTTATTTTCTACACTTTGGTCCATATGTAGTTGCTTTTATCCAGCTTTTCACCTTTTTGTTCCTTATTTGTCTTTCCATATCTCTGCTCTATGTCACCCCTTCCATAATCCTCCTCAAACCCTAACCCATTCTCCTTTTGTTCCTCCCTGCTTTCTTTTTGATGATCTCCTTTATTTCTATTTTCAACACAACACCACTTTAGCTCCTTATTCTTGAAGACTGCATCCATTTTTTTGGGGTACTGGCAAGCAGATATTTATTCATGAAGTGTACTCATAACATTTACTTTCTGTATTATTTTTCTGTAGCCTTATCCTGTCTGCCCTCATCTTTAGGATTCTCCTTCTGTATTTTTTTGCATACTTCATATATTATATATGTTTAATAGTTATGTCCCTGGAACAAATAAAATGGACTTTCCTACTAAGTGCACTATACACCTTTTACAGTGCACCTGTTCTTCTCTATTTTTGAGACATTTGACCTTAAGTCAGCGAGTACATTGGGGTAAATGCATGTTCTTTTACTTTTGTGCCTTTTTTTATTGGGGGGTGCCTGTTACTATCACAACAAAAGATCACATTGGTCATGCCTTGGTGATTAGCCTGAGGTAGGACCGGTGTGTGGAGATGCCCAATCTGGTACCTAAGCTACAGTAGTATATGTACTCATTATTGTAAACTAACTTTTCGATAGTGCTAATCTTATTTGGTTGGTTAATTCTCTGGAGGCTGGTGCACAGTGCTAGACATGCTCGGCTCCTGCTGCTGATGAAATGGGACCTGATTGCTTTCTTTTTCCTTATATTGCAATCACTATTTCTGGACACTTCAATTTGGGAGACTTTAGTGTCTGTTAAGAACTTTGGGTGATCTCACCATCTTGTTTTGAGCTTCCTTTGGTGAACTCTGGATCTGCTTTGATTTTAAAAACAGCACAAGTTTGTCTGGTGAACACTGAACCATATAACCTTTTTAGACTATTAAGGCATGTGTCTAGAGTAATGTTTATTGCTTCCAACTAAACATGATGTGAATTCAGTTCAATGGTCACTCCACAAATCTGCCAGTCCAAATGAGTTACAATAAAGAACTGAACTGTGTTAGACACCTTTTACTATCATTGGAGATTGGTATCATGTTACTGGTATCATTACGATTTAAAGATATCTTACCAGAATTTGACTTTATGGACCGGGGCTTATGCTGTATCTTTAAGAACACTTCAGATATTAATTTTACACTGGGCATTGACTCAGGCTGAGCGCTGTTAAAGCAGCATAGCAGCTGTGTTGGCTTGCAGATAGCCAGTTCGTAAGAATGTGTGAATCTGATCAGTCCACACAGATTTCTAATTGACAGACTGTCAGACAGATGAGTTGTCACCCAGAGCATACCGGCTGCAGTTTGTTTATTTCAGACTGCAGCATGAACAGGGGTAGTGGGCTATTCTCCTGACCGCATCTTGGACCTCCTCAATGGCGGCAACAGACAGCAACTGCTTTCAGCAGTATATTGTCACTGAATAGTCTTGATGAAAATGGTTGTGAAAAGAAAATTACATGATTAAAATACATTGTTTTCTTCTGTGGTGGTTCAGATTGACTGTTAATTAAGAGACACATTCCTTTTAAACAAAAAATGGTGTAACACTTCACCTTTAATGAGAGGATTGTTTACATGTCTGTCCCTTACACTGGTGTTACTAATCATGTGCACTTGCCAAAAAAATGTGTGAGGTATACACTGGTGTTATAATAATCATCTCTACTTGTTGAACAAAAATAAAAAAGAAGCTGAAGCTCAATGAGCTCTGTCCTAACCATGATTTTTATCAGAAAGTGTTTGGTGTTATGTCAATGTTTTGTTTGAAATACATGCGGTGCATAGAGGTGTGCGAAAATAAACTTCCGCCAGTGGAATTTCCACAAAAGCTGGATTTTCACTTGCACAAAAGTGCAGAAATCAAATTAGCAACTTTCACAGAAATTCTGACTTAGACTGGTAGAATAAATGTATAAATTGTGGATTATTGTATTAAACTGCAAAGAAAAAAATCCTCAGAACTGATCACTGAACAGCAAAATAATTACATGTACTGAGGAATAATTAATTAAACTGTGGACAAAAATTCCTCAGAACTGTTATTCTGCAGTTTGGGTATATTATTTCACAGTTCAGCTAAAAAATTCCACAGAACTGGATGAAAATCTGCCAAACATATTAGGAAGATTCTGATCTCACCAATGGTTGAAGTTCGGAAAATTCTGCAAAATTTCCAAATTTCCACGAAAGTTCTGTGAAAGCGGAATTCACAACTTTCGTCCACCTCTAGTCATGCACCACCTCAACTGTGTAAGCAGTTGGATTCTGATCCCCATTTAAAAACATTGAAACTGTTCTGCACATGTGGTATGTTATCTCAAAGCCCGATTGCGAGTTGACTGCAGAAAAAAAAATACAAAACTCCCAAACATCAAACCCTCCTAGGAAATCCTTCCCCCACCAACCTACACAAGCATACAAAATTTCACTGTTTAAAGATTAATAGTTATTTGTCTAGAAGAGAGCAAAAATTCAGAGAAAAAAACATCAATGAAGGCAATGGGGAAAACACAGCTTTCATACACTTCAATATCTCTATCAATACTATACAGATTTACATAATAATTTTGGGGATTGTGGATTCTGCCATGTACAACACTTCCTGAAAATTTCATGTAAATCTGTAAAACTGTCTTTCTTTAAGAAGCTAAAAACAATTGAGTTTAAAATAGAACTCACCAGCCACTCTAACTATAGGGTCACTACAGTGTCCCTATAATGTGTATTATTTTTATTATTTGTTCCCAAGTGCATGACCACATACTTATTGGTATTTAAATATATTCCATTTGGCTGTGGCCATGCTTCAGTTTGTTCCAGATCCTTTGCCAGATTGTCTGTTTGTTCATAGGTATCTACTGCAGCTCCCAGTTTGGTACTGTCTGCAAACTTTACCATCCAGTTACCTATTTGACTGTTCATGTCAGATACAAAAAGACTGAACAAGGTAGACCCCAGCATTAAACCTTTTAGGAATGTTGCCTGTCACTCCTCCAAGTTCCGACAAGGCACCTCTTACCCTGATCATTTGTCTCCGGTTAGTAAGCCAATTTGTGATCCATTTAAAGAGGACAGGAAATGATTAAAATAATGCTTTCCCATGTGTAGTCTACTGTTGTTTTTTCTAATAAAGCAGCTGTGATTTTTCAACTTCATGTCATGATACTGTGTTTTATTTGTGTTTTCATATGTGGTTTTATATGAGTAGGCAGTATAGCACAGTGGTTTCAGGCTCTGAACTGCAAATCTGGAGACCTGGGTTTGAATCCCACAGCCCCCACTTGCATACTTTGTGACCCTGATCAAGTCACTTAACTTCCCTGTGCTCTCAGGTTGCACCTGTAAACAAGCTTTCAGCTTAATGTGTCTCACCTGGTTAAACAATTGAAAACAAATGCAGTAAATTACAATATGGCTTTTATTGGAGCAGTCCATTTTATCTTTCTGTTTTGATTTTAGGAGTGTGAGCGCGCCATCTAAATGATGACGTACACATTCATGTGCTCCATAATGTCACTTTCACTCAAACATGGTGTATCGTATTCATCTGAAGCTGTCAGACTCAATTTTGACCAGGAAGTACAGTGTCTTGTATTAGGTATCTTGAATATGTTTGTCATTGTAACTACAGTACTGTTATGTTTAATTTTTAACTAATTATCAAAATTACTGTACAGCATAAAGATCTGTAATGCAATTACTCTGTTAAGTGTATGTCTTTAACAAAGGTATTTGAACCATCAACCACGGTCATGCTCCCTCCTCGCCAAAACAGTTTGTAGCTTTGACTGACGTTTCATTATCAAGGCTGGCCATAAGTACCTGCAAAAAATGTGGCCTCTATGTAGTACAGCAATACGTTGCTCCATAAAATTCATTACCTGTTAAAAAAAAAAAGAATCTCTTTACTTCTATTGTGAATGTATCATTATTGATAAGTAATTTAAGCTGGGTTTTGATGTGGGTTTATGTGACATTAGCTGCAGCAGTTCCTATGCCGTGATGCTTTTTAAAAAAAAAGGATAAATAAAAAGTAAATCTTCCTCATTACTTGATGCTGTCTCTGAATGTTGAACATTCAGCAGCTGATGGCAGCACCTCCCGTGATGTTGTATGGCATCTCAGTGTGCATGCTGACCCCCCCCCAAGTCGCTTTGTACCGGATCTCTTGACCACACACAAAAAAAACAAGCTTTCAGACGTTGTTTATTTATCACTTCAAAGGCACGCACATAGTTTTAGTGATAATCGATTTCTGGTGTTACACATGCCATGACAGCCAACATGCACATCCTGCTGCAGCAATGTTATGCATAGATCTAGTGAAGTGACTGAAGAGAGACAGTCACTCTGCTGTTAATTCTGTTTGCTCCACTGAAGGATGACCCTTGTACAATGCAGTTCATCGCACAATCAGACTCAATAATATAACTAATTGACTTGACTCCATGAATAGACTGCTATGTATCTGCACCACAGATCACATATAATCCCAGTTTATTGCTAATATTGTTTATTGATCTATGCTTACAAGGCATCTGTAGGAGTCATTATATGTTCCTCCACACCTAAAAATCACATCTAACCTCCCCTTCACTGCCGTCTTCCAAAAAGCCTGATATTATCAATCTATAAGTATAATGTGCAAGAAACATTTTTGAACTTGAATGTGGGGTGTTAGGTACAGGGCTGTTGGTGTGGTCCAGCTGCTATATGCCTACATGTCGAGGTTTCATTTGTTTATTTATAATACCTGAACCCAGTTGGATTTTCATAGATGATATTAACTTTTCAACAAGTTTATATGTATTTGCACCTGCAAACACAGGGTGTAAAAACAAGCATTTCAATATATATAAATATTGCTGTATGGGACAGTTCACACAGTGTATCTGGTTAAAGTACTGTACACTGATCCCGACTGTGTCCATATTCAACAGATCTTTTGTTAGGTGCCTGGCATTTAAGAATAGTCATGTGGTAATATAAGCTTGGAATTTCAATGACTTCCATAATGTGCCAAAACATTTTTGAGAATGGGTTATATTTTCACAAGGTAATTGTAATTAATCAGTGTTTCACACTCTGGTTGTCTCTCTGCAATCATATATCACAGATAAAGCTAGTCTGCCTTTTTTTTCTGTGAGCAAGTGTAGAATTTTATAGAAGGAAAATGAGAATCTGTGCTGACTAGAAGCCCTTTGTACTCCTTATGTTTGTAAGTTCAGTAAGTTAGGTAATTGCACACTGATAGAATTACAATAGCTTACTGACCGTATCAGAGAAGTTTGTTACGTTAGTTATTAATGAGTGTCTGATACAGATCAGATAAGGGGCAAAGAAAGTGATTGACTGCCAGCCTCTCTCAATTAAATGAATTCTCTTTTAAAAGTTTGCTCATGTCAATATAGATGTAAGCACACATTATTGAGGATCGCTATTCATTGAAAAAAAAGTAAAGCCTTGCATATGCTGCAAAGTCTGTCTAAAATGCAGTTTAAAGTTGAATTATCGTGTGTAATAATAATGAATTTTGTAAAGTAATGAAAAATCCACAACATTCAGTCATGAGTAACGGTTGCCAGTTTCCAAATTATTATTCAAAACACTACACAAAGTACTCAGTTTCTAGCCTGAATATTCACGAGTAAAATGCAATAATACAGTAAACTCCATGGTGTGATCAAGCCAATTTAAAAGGAAAGGAACATTAGATAAAATAAAACATTGTGGTAATACATGAGTATTGGTTCATAATACGGTACTAATTTTTATTTAATATTTGTTAATGGTGTGAGTCCTATCTTGGTATTTAATAGAGTTAATATATACTTTTTTTTTGCTTTGTTCTTACTCCTTCTCTTCTCTCACCCCCCACCACCCCCATCACCCCACACTAACTCCACCCATTTCTCAGAACTAGAGACAACATTATAGTTATTGGCTTCCAAATTTATTTTGTCTTCCATTAATTTACTGTGAATTGATATTGCTTTATGCTAGCTAGTTCTCTTTAAAGTGTAAAGCTGGCAATAAATTATCAGTGCAGTTAATAATTTTCCTATGCAGCCATTTTTGCAAAACTTCTATATGTAATGTTTTTTGTACTGTAAGTACACATCAGTTCTTGAAAATGTATGCAGCCACAAAGGATGACATATATTTTAGACTCTACTATTGCCATACTTATGAAATGTAAAAGTAAAGTCCAGAAACCAGATCGGTTTCAGATATTGGAACCCAGCACTGTTATCCTTTCACAACAGCATAATTAGCCTGATTACCATCAACAACGTGACTCCATCATTGCTCAGGTACCTACACTTTAATTTTTACCATGACAATTTTAGATGAAGTCCCACTCTCTAATGACTACAGTGCTGCCCCCCCCACACACACAACACAAACATACACACTATTTTCCTGCTCAGCGTTAACTTCTGGTTGACTTCCTGGTTCAGAGCGAGGTGTCACCCCAGCCCTGTAATGCTTTCCTGGTGTCTAGTGCCCCCACCATCCAATTACCATCCCGTATTTCTCTCCATGTGTTTCCCTAATGTTCCCTGATGTCTAATGGCACCCCCACCATCCAGTTACCATCCCGTATTTCTGTAATGTTTACCTGGTGTATAGTAACCCCCCTGCCCTCCAAGCACCATCCCTGTGTTTCATTGATGTCCCCTGGAGTGTAGTATCCCCTGTTCTCCAGTCACCATCCCTGTGTTTTTGTGATATTCCCTGTTGTCTGTTGCCCCATCCTCCTGTCACCATCCCCATGTTTCTGTGATATTCACTGGTGTCTAGTGGCCCCTACCCTCTGATAAATGTCCCCATGTTTCCATGATACTCCTTGTTGCCTAGTGGCGCACCTGCCCTGTGACTGCTATCACAATATCACTTTTCAAAATAGGACCTGTAATATAGAAACCATTCCTCAATTATTTTTCCCTTTAAACCTGTACCCCTGCACACCCTAACGAGCCTGTACAAGTCCCAGGGTGAAGATCCACTCTCATACTAACTTGTTTAATTGCATCCTCTACATACAGTTCCAAAAACATTGTTTCATCTGATCACAAATGAGAGACAGAATGGCATGCCACATTGTGACACAGAATTCCTTCAGATCATTTAGGATAGATGCTTTCCTTTGGTACTCTTCCACACACTACCCATTAACTATTTTGATCTGAGCAACACACCCTCTGGACTATATCATTCTAATAATGTATCTATAGAAAGGCTTTCTCCCTTCTTTTACTGTTTGTGCTACTGTTTCCTCTGTTTGGATTGCCAGATGGGCAAATATATGCACAACCGGTATGTTGTGCCGCCTCAGGGATCTGATTCCCATGGATCTCTTGAGGTTTGCTATAGATTTCTAAGTGAATCAAAATCACTCAGTGGCACAACACAGAGGATTGTGTATGAGAAGTCATACACAACAAGGATCTTCTTGTATCGAGAGGTTTCCTTGGTAACAGATGACCTCGAGAGCACAGCTCAAGAGGTGCTCTGTTACCAAGGGAACCTTGAGATACAAGAATATCCTTCTTGGTTAATGACTGCTCATACACAATCTTTTATAGTGCATGGGCAGTCATAACATGGAAAAATCACACAAAACCAGCCAGTGAAGACAACAAAGAATACCCTTTTTTTTAACTGACACAGTGTGTTGCAAATGTTTCTGCAAGTTAAAGTTTAAAAAAACAACTTCCAGCTTAATTGGATGGAGCAAATCAACTATGTGGTGGCATTCCAAGTTGTTCTGCTGTAGTAGTGACATCACTACTGCAGCAGAACAAGCATATTCCAGCATGGAATTCCATGCATAACAGCATTCCACCATACTCTATACATTGTTTGTGCACAGTTGTCCATCCACTATCCCATATGTATATATATCAGTTCTATATTTCTCTTATATGTAAGCAATGCATCATCGATGGATGAATAAGTATGCTGATTGTAACTCCTTTAATTTCCTTTTCTTAGAATGTACTTAATAGTTTCACTAATTGTCATCATGGCTAAAACAGGCAGAGACAATGGAGAGTCAAGCAGCATGTTAGAGAATGTAATAGGACTCATACGTAAATTTTGGGTTCAGGGTTATGCTTTTGAACCAGTTATTGATGTGTTAACTACCCAGCAAACCAGTGCTAGGCATAGCCATGAAATACTTGAAGAGAATATACAGTCTGAACCTACTCCTCCTGAAAGACTTATGGATCTTAACTGGTGCTCATGTGGTAAATGTATGATGATGACAACAACAGATATAGAGAGCACATGTTGTAATGAAATAAGCGGGATTCAGCATAGGATGGAAGGACTGTCATGGATAACTGAAAATCCACATATGTATAATAAATGTGTTGATAGTGAAGTGCTTTATGTTAGTTTGATGGCTAATCAATATATTCAAGGTGGATCACTTATATGCCCTGTAGCAAACAGGTAAATTACCACAAGAATACAGCTGATAGAGATGTGTGAATTAGAAAATATTGTTTCTGCAATACCATGGTACTACGTATTGTATGTATTTTAATATATATTACATCTTTCAGCTAAAATACAACTTCTCAATAATATATCAGTTCACATACTTGTGATTCTACATTACTGAAGAACATGTAATTGTGTTGATAATCAAATATGCTGCACTTGTTCTTTCAATATTGTATTGGCATCATATAGCTGCCAGAGCATATAACAAGAACTATGACTAATGAACAGAACCGGTAGGGAAGGGGGCTGGATAGCGACAATTGCCACTAGCATTGGTACATAACATGTTTTCTGGTAGTTAGGGCACATCCAGTAGACAGACCTGTGTTAGATTCACATAACCTTCACTTGCATACTGTGTGTCTCTGTGCAAGTCCCTTACACTACTGATTTCTTCTGGTGCATCCCACCACTGTACTGGTTTTTACTACCTTCTTTTCCAGACCGTCCCAGTGCATAAACATTCTTCCTGTGTAGGAATACTTCATAATGCAACCCTTAAACCTTCTCCCCTCCAATTTTAATCAAAGCTCCCTAGTTCTTGTATCTACCTTCTCTGCAAATGTAATGTTTGTTTGCATAACTGTATAAAATGTTATATTCCTCTGGATTTATTGTTTCTTGATGTTGTACTTTCAACACAGTACATATTGTCTAGCTGCTCATTGCCAGTTCACATTGTGGACCCATAGACACCTTGGAAAATATGTTAGATTGTTGATACATGCATGTTGTGTGAAGCTACTTTGTTAGCATTACCCAGATATTGAATATGAAGGATTTCATGCAGTATTCATGTGAGCAAATGTATTGGAATGAGACACTGTGAATTTCATTTACATTTAAAATAAATTTGACTAATTGTACAGTAAATTAATTTTTTATTGTATTTTGTACTAAGTTAAAGTAATGTTTTTGTAAATGTTAACAATTTTGGTCAGCAAGACACATCTACATTGTTATTGACATTACAAATATGGTTGCATTTTACAATATGCTAATTAGTCTGTTATTGTTGGTCACTATTGTTTAAAAACATATAATATACTTGCATAAAAACAGTTCTATTTAAACAATAAATCGTATGCAGATCTGCTTATGAATTTATCAGTTGTATGAAGTTTCAACACAAGATGAGCTTATGTTATTTCCAATTTAAACTGTTGTATTTTTCAAGTTATGATATTAATACACATTTTATTTAGAACAGTGAAGGCTCATGATGTGCTAATTGTTTCTGTATTTATAAATTTGGTGGAAAGGTACAGTATACCAGGATGTGACATGTATTTCTCAGCTAGTTCACTTAGTTGGCACCTGCATATTTCATTGCAGTTTCATTTTGGACTACCTCTATATTGTACTATATCATGCTTTTCTGCAATAGACTACTTCCTAAGAAAGTCCAAAAACATGTACACCAGGGAGACAGCAAGATAAGATAGGGTAATGAATACTTAAGAAAACAATAATACTAACATACTATGAAGCCAGTGGAACAGACCCTATGGTCTATCAAGTCTGCTTGATGGTCACTTCCCTATGCAGGGCATCAGTATTTACCTTCCTCCCTTCCTCCCAACAAGGTCCACTATTTCCCAGCAGGGCTCTTGGATGTACCCTCTCCCTTCCCTATCCCAGCCCTTCTTGAACTCCTCCACCATAGTAGTAGCCACCAGTTCTCTGGGCAGCACATTCCATGGCTCCACAACTCTCTCAATGAAGTAGCACCTCCTTGTTTCCCCCCTCAACCTCCCCCATCCAGCTTCATTGAGTGTTCCCTAGTGGCACCTGTTTCCCTCAGCTGAAGAACCCCCTCAAGGCTTACCCTATTGTTTCCCCTTGAGATACTTGAAGACCTCTATCATATCCCCGCTGTCTCTTTTTCTCCTTCAACAAGTATAGGTTGAGCTCACCCAGTCACTCCTCATAGGTCCTTTCTCCTAGCCCCAGTACCATCCTGATCGCTATCCTCTGTACCCTTTCCAGTAACACAATGTCCATCTTTAAGTAGGGATGCCAAAACCACAAGCAGTATTCAAGGTGTGGTCTAACCAGGCTAATAGATGAATCAACATTTAAATATACAAGATAAGGTTGTTGGAATAGTTGGACATTGTACAATTTCCATCAAACGATCCAGTGCATTTATTTTGCTCGGTGTTACATAATTCTGGTGTGGTTTACTTACTCATTCTGCAGTCTCATGTCCAAACAACACTAGATGTAGTTACTTCCCATCATAAAAAAAATCACGGCACATTTTATTGCTTAACTGACACACAATGGTTGATTAATTAGTAATAAAGATAAATTTGAAAAAAAAATTATGAAAGTACATATGAGACAATTAAATCTCAATTTATTTTTTGCTTCTTAGATGCGAATCTAGTACGATGTGCTTTCGTTGCATCCTCTAGTGTAGATTTTGATGCACCTTGGTGTTCTCCTAGATGTTGCTTCACGGCTTCACTGCTGTAGAATGGTTCTAATGTAACTTTTCCATTTAAAACAGATATAAGACACTGTGTTTTAACTCATAAATAATCAGTATCTTGAAATTGTGAATATGTATATTAAATTTGGATTAATGGGCTACTGTTATGATTTTAATTAACAGACATTCGTCTGTTGCAAATGCACTTCAGTATACCTTCTCAAAAACAGTAAGTCTTTTCTGACTTCCTTGTCTTAATTACATATCAACCTGCAGCTTTTGAAAATTGGTGCTTATATTTCAAGTGTCCTAGTTTGCTAGATGCCTGTGGCCATGATACATTTTTGTTATGGTCCATGGCAGCAGCATGAAGTCGACAGGAGTATGCTTCAAAGTCATACTTTATTCTTTTTGGTGCATACTTCAAGTGTAGTGCATGCACACTCTCTAAATCCCCAGTGTGAATTCCTTCTGCCACTTTTTTATCAATTAAGACAAATAAAGAAGTGTTAAAACACCCAATAAATAAAAAATATATATGTTTAATAAAATATGTCAACAGCATAATGCTATGTCATTATATAAATTTAAGTTGCTCCTCACCATTTTAGATCTGACAATAACTTTCAGTCCATGACTATTTTCTAATTCCTCATGGGCAGCAGACTGTGTGGATATGCATGGTTTTCATGCTTCTGTGTCTGCATTGTATGGTGGGTGTTCACACATGTGAAAGCTGTCAGTAGATATCTAGCTATGTACATTTGATATATGATACAAAGCAGAGGTGAATCTATCTTTTAAATCACAATAATCCTTATTATATGTGTCTACTGACCACCATAGATGATTTATAATCGAGTTGACCCTTTCAGATATTACAGCACAGTTTTTCTTCTTGCTTGCAGAAACCATTTTCTTCTTTAAGCCTTTATCAATATGCCAGAGGTCAAACTCATGCTTTATGAAAGGAAACTGTTCTCTGATAATTTTCTGGACTGTGACATGCAGATCTGTAGCTAGCATAGACACAGTAAGTCCCTTTTCATGCAGGTTAGTCAGACTTCTTATCAACCCATCTGGCTCCATCTGAAACTGTTTTTTACCTCAGTCACTTTTATTGATTGCTTATCTATTATTTGCCTATCTCACAGTCTATCACAGTATATGTTCCAAGAGTAGCACAATGCCCCGGGCTATGTCAACGTATGTCACCTGATATGATCAATGATTTATTTGTTAATAGCTGATAGTTTTCATTTGTATGTTCTTCCCACACATTCCTTACTGCTGGGAAAATTAAACCTCTCTGCATGTTGTTACTGTGTCTGACAGTTATGGCACTGATACTTATGTTTCACAATACTTCAGTAATGGTTGTGTATGATACACCACAAATAAATGTTGCTGCAGGTATCAGAATGTTCACTTCAGGTACTCCATTTATAGTTCCCTGAGCCCCATGTCAAAGTATGTCCTTGAAGACATTCAGTTTTCACAGTTATTGAACTACCTTTTTTAATAACACATGGATGTGTTACTGTTTGACTAGTGCAGAATACAGCTGTGCACTTTGTAAATAATGACAGCAATTTTTTTTTGAAGCAATTTAAAATGTGTCCTTATCATCCAAGGTACAATCATCAGCATCTGAATTAATCAATTCAACAGTGTCTGATGAGTCCAGACTGTAGTCAGGATCATTTAGGTAATCATCGCGAAAAGCAATTTCACTTTATGATTCATCTTTATAGGAGTTGGCTGAAACCACACTATCATTATTATCATTTGAGAACATGTCTTTACTCGCAGTCACAATTTCTGTACTTAACATACAGTAGAACAATTCACAAAATCATGAGTAGGTATATCATGTTCACTAGTTTGGATGTTATGCCATGTCTTCTGAGTTGAATAAATGTGATCGTTGATGAGTCCATATCTAGCTACTAAGTCATCTGTCATTGTACTGATGGTTGTTTTACTTATCTGCTGTCTCTCTATAAGTAAATCTGCTTGACATGCCCTGCTCTTTACTCTGATACACAGTAATACTTGAACAGGGTCACTTTTTGTACTGACTGTGTGTCTCTTAAGAATCCATAGTGGAACAAGCAGACAAATGTGGCATTTACAAGTTCATATCTGGAAATTAGAGTTTAGTAAATAATCAATAAACAGTACATAAATATAGTATGACTCAAGCATTTTTAGTCACTTACTTTTCAGTAAACAGTAAGACACGATTGGGTGTTGGTAGTACCGAGATACATACACGCCCAGAGGTGTAGTGAGGCATGAGGTCATAGGCTGAATGCATTCAACCTCTGGAATTGCAGATATCTCAGTACTACCAACACCCAGCTATGTCTTATTACTAATATAAAATGGGCCATAGACTACTTTTTTAAAAAAGAACATTCTAAAAGTTTTCAAAGTCACAAAACAAAATTCTAAAATGTTGCCAAATAATATGAAATAGTACTGCCACAAATGTTTTTCACCTGTCAATTATC
Source organism: Neoceratodus forsteri (assembly GCA_016271365.2). Classification (NCBI taxonomy): domain Eukaryota; kingdom Metazoa; phylum Chordata; order Ceratodontiformes; family Ceratodontidae; genus Neoceratodus; species Neoceratodus forsteri. The sequence goes on along the minus strand of CM028132.1, from coordinate 969,470,802 downwards.
TGTCCTTCTTTACACTCAATATATTGTGTGACTGTTTACCATAAAATTGAAGAATTCCAAGCTCTGCATTATTCCAGTTGTAGAATGATTCCCCCTTCCCCCCAACACACAAACACACAGAATGGTATTAGGAGAGGGATTTTCATGGTCATCAAAGAAATAACAGCAATGGAAACTCTGAATAGTACTTGATTTTTTAAATTTGTGTATGTGTATAAGGGGGAGGGGCTCAGGAGTGTAAATACTATTAATATACGTACCTCCTTTTCAAGTTGTGTGAAGTTTCCTGTTCATGCAAAATTAGAGATGTTGCTGTCATATATATTTCTTGAGCTCTGTCTGTAGTTGTGTTCTGATACATCAGGTAGTAAAGCTAGATGCGAATGCTTTGTTGTCACGGATACTCCCAGTTGATGATTGCTTCCCTGGAGGATCTTAAAACTTTGAAAATTATTGAAAGTTCTTTACATGAAGCCAAATGGAAAGGTTTACAATAAATCATGATTCTGAATGATATTATATATGTGTGACTACAGCTCCTTTGTGTTTTCCTGTCCTGTCTGTTGACATTCCACTGATGATGCCGATTGTCTGATCATTGCCCATGCTAAATCACTTGCTAATAAAGACATATAAGACCTCTTAATTTCCTTCTCCCATATGATCTATCTCTCCCACTCCCTTTCCCCTCACTGCCAAGCCCCTTTTAGCCCTCTAAAGCTCTTATCCCATCTCTTATCAAATGTACCTCCCCCACTCCCCCTACACACTGCATTCCTCTCCACTAACCTTCCTTTGCCTTCCACTAATTGCTTCTAAATCATCCAAGCTGATATCCATGCTTGTCCTACCTCTCTCACTATGCCTTCAATCCCTCTCCACTAACCTTTCTTTGCCTTCCATTGATTTGCTCCTAAATCATTCAAGCTGATATCAGTACTCGCCCTACCCCTCTCCCCATTATTATCACATGCTTACTTCCTATCACAACATACTCCCATCTGACATGTTCCTTTTCTCTAGCCAACCCATCACAAAGAAGTACACATTGGATCAAATGGGGCTATAGTGAAAGGCAGTCATTCTAAAGCTTACTGATTTTTTACTTTTACTGCTGCCTTTTCTTTTCCCATGCATATAACATATTTCATACATGGTGAGGTAGGTAACTGATTGACTGGTTTAGTGTACCCATTTTATAAATGATTATATGATTATATGATTATGGTAATAAATGCAAGTACTAATAAAATTCTCAACTGCAACATACTCAGTGTCTGTACTCACTTGTCATTCTTGAGTATTTTTGTGTGGAATGTGGTCCATCCCATGAAGTTCTGGTGATGGGAATGAACAGTACATGTCCATACGGTCCTTGTGTATATTCGTATTCAAATATGTATTTGCGTTATCATGAGGCACAACATTTTTATTCTGCTGATTTGTTTTTAGCTTTGAAAACAGTCCACAACTGTCAAACTGTCCTTTTCTGATATAATCACCATCTCTAAAATGAAGACTACATATGAAACTCCTCACTGTCACATCATGTTGATTGATTCTGAATGCATCCAACCACTTGTAATAATGTTCAGCATTGCTAGTTGGTATTTGATGAATGTTAACCAGTGGGGTTCGTAAGTATGAACTAGAACAACCAGTGACAACACATGATGGTCCATAAGTTTTTTTTCTACTGTTACCATCATGCTCCATACTGTGTTGCTATATGTAGTAAAAAATACAGTATTCCTTCATTACAAGAGCTATTGCGGGTTGTATAATTGACAGACAGATATGTTGTTAGTCTGTGGAAAACAAAAAAACAATGTAATGCTGTGTAATTCTGTTATCATTAATATACTAACATACTATGAAGCCAGCAGAATAGGCCCTATGGTCTATCGAGTCTGCTTGATGGTCAGTGTCTATGCAGGCACTGGTTTTAACCCTCCCTCCCTCCCAACAAGGACCTCTATTTCCAGCGGCGCTTGGATATACCCTCCCCTGCACCTATCCCAGCCCTTCATGAATGCCTCCACAGTAGTAGCAGGGTGGATCCCATCAGGACCCAGTGTCTTGTCCACTCTTAGGGCCTCGAGTGCATCCAACACCCAACCTCAGGGTATTTCATCATCCTTTTCTCCCTCTTCAACACTGTATCCCCGGCCCCCTCTCCTACTTGTGCTGCCCTCCTTGGCAAAGACAGAGGCAAAATACACACACACTATGTACAGGCTATCAGGAGGTACAAGTACTAGGGTGATTTATTTCAATGGGGTAGACTTTAAAATGATGGGTGATATTGTGGGCATGCATCTGGTGGATATCGAGACATGCATAGATGCTATCAAAAAATGTGATATTATTAAGAAACGGTTAGAGGAGGATATTATGACATGTACCAGAACATAGAATAGGAAACTAAGGGTAGAAAAAATACAAGCTGGCTGATGCAGGAAGTCATGGAAATAGTGAGGGCCTAGAAAAGAACATTCCTGAAACTAAAGAGACCAGAAGGGGAGGAGTACATGGAGATGTATAAGAAGCTCAGGGAGGTTAAGAGACTGGTCAGAGCAGCCAAGGATTCTAGAAAAGTGAGCTTAGTGCAGGGCATTAAGAACATAGAGAATGATTTTTTAAGATACATAAAAGGTGGAGAAGAGGAGAACCACGCAGAGGCACTAAATGCTTAATTTTGCTCAGTGTTTATGACAGAAAAAAAGGGGCCTGGCACCACCAGGGAGAGGAGGAGGAGTTGGAAGGGGGATACATAATGTGACTGATACAGGGATCACATATAGGGTGATAAAAAGATTATGGTCACTGAGGGGGGATAAGACACCTGGCCCAAATGGCATTCACCCTCTGGTACTTAATGAAATAGCTAAGATACAGGCAGAACCATTGGCTGACCTGTTCAATACCTCCTTTTACACAGGACACTTGCCACTGGATTTCAGGATGGCTCACGAGAGGAGAAGATTAAGGAGGGAAATCAGGAGGCAGTATTTCACAGAGAGAGTGGTGGACAATTGGGATGATTTCCCTGAGAAGGTAGAAGCCAGTAGCATGGTAGACAGCTTTAAGAGGGAATGGACAGAGTGATGGGAGCGTAATTATGAAGATGGGAGGGGTGAGTGGGGCAGTTCCAAGGTGAGAGGCTAGCTACACAATCGAATAGATGAGATAGACCGTGAGGTCTGTATCTGCTAGGATTTTTGAAAATGTTTGTATGTTCATATATCCAGGTCTCAGTACGGCAGTTCGTACATGGCAAGAGTGAGGGAAAACTGGCATAACAAACAAATATTTGACATGCCACACACAGAAGCAGAAGAGAGAAGTACAAAGAGAAATGAAGACTATGGGTTGGTATGAGTTTTGTCGGTACCATAAAAAAAAGTGACTATCACATAAATCACAAATTACTTTTTATTATTTTCATGGTCTCTGTGTGGGTGTGTGAGAAATGGGTAAGGACAGACTGACACAATAATAATTAATGGTATGCATTCTAGACACCTCTCCTTCATTTCCTAAAGGGTTCACATGTTAAGCTCATTTAGTCTCTCTTTGTATGGCTTCTGTTGCAGACCCTTCACTATTTTAGTTGCCCTCCTCTGGCCAGTCTCCATCCTGTCTATGTCCTTGTGGAGCTGGTGTCTCCAGAACTGCATGCAGTACTCCAGATGGGGTCTCACTGTCTGTAGAGAGGGATAACAACTTTCTGTTTTCATCTGGTAAAGTCTCTCCCTATACATCTCAGTATTCCCCAGCCATCCTTGCTGCCTGAGTTGGCTATCTTTACCTCAGTTTTGGCATTTGCTATTCTGACTGCCTTCCCCACTTCATTCTGCTTTAACAAGAACATTTCTCTGTCATGTTCCTTCTGTTTTTCCTTATACTTCCTGTCCTGAATGCTATATTTTTCTCACTAATCTTCCCCGCCACCTCTTTTGAGAAACATCGAGAGCTACCGCTCCTCTTCTACGCTCCCTTTCCTTACTTCCTTTGCCTTTTTCTCCAATTAACCATACTATTCCCCCTAATGACTTATCTATCTATCTATCTATCTTGGTGTTCACCTCACTAAGTAACCAGTTTTTTTTGGGGGGGAGATAGGATTTCCCTGTTCCTTTTCAGTTCTTCTCCTTGGCACAAACTAACCTGTGCAGTATCTAGTGTTTCTAAAATGCTGTTCTACCACAGGAGGGTACAATCACATTCCACAGCCTATGAACTGTGGTACAACAGCATTTTGAAGAGAATGGATTACTGTATAGAACAATGCTCTACTTTCTCTCTCTCTCTCTCTCTCTATATATATATATATATATATATATATAGACAATCTGTAGGAATTCATCAACAAGAAAATAAATATTATTTAGACTGTGACATCTATATCCAGGGTGAGTGAGATTGAAACTTTGAGAGCATGAGATACATTAAACAGCCACAAAATTCACAATCACCGCTTATTCTCTGTTCTTACCCTCAACATGACTGTGTGCATAGGGATAAGATGAGTTGGACGAATACATCCTTGACTTCTGGGAATCAATAATCAAGATCAGGGAGAGAGAGAGAGAGAGAGAGAGAGAGAGAGAGATGGAGAGGGACTCAAAGGGAGGACCTAGATAAGTATTACAGTCACAGATATCTAATAAATAAAGATTTCTTTTCTTTTTTCTTTGAGTGGCATGACTGTGGCTATATGTTAAGGACAATGGCCAGCTGGCAACATAAATATTTGCCACATGCCAACAATCGGAGATAGAGAGATAGAATGTAGTGGTTATACAGATCCATGGGAGACAGAGAAAGAGATAATATTGAGTGGCCCACGTTAAAATGTCGCAACCAGGGAAATTACAAAAAACAATAAAAATCTGTAATTTTTTTCTTGGTGTGTGTGTGTGTGTGTGCTCAAAAAATTAATCTTATAAATTCTAGACATAGAGACAGAGTATATACTTCTGTGTGTGTGGGGGGGGCAAGATAACTACACAATAGAGGTTACTAATAGTTTCCAAAACATAGGTATGGTTGTGTATACAGGGCAAGAGTAAGGACAGACACCTAGAAAAAAGGAAAAAATAATCTAGATCCACCCAGAACAAGGTGAGAGAGGGAGGGATACAAACACAGGAAGAAAAACGAGTGGTGGTAGTAATAGGGAGTGAAACAAACATACATTTAGTTTTTTAAAATAGGCTAAAAGGAAATTTATAGACTAAGTATATCATTATATCATCAACCTTCAGCTTCATTACTTTTTCTGTTATTTATGGTAGGGATCCCTGTCCTCAAAATACCAATCATTACTTGAAACAACCATTATTTAATTATTTATTTATATAATAATTTGGTTACTGGGAAAGGCACACTGAGCCAAGGCTGATTTCCAGGTGCGACCCAATCATTTTTGATGTTGACCACTATTTTTTTTAAACTTATGTTAATAAAAAAAATTCATCAGCTGATTGCACAAGCACCAGTAACCACTCCAGTTTATATCCACCTCACAAATCAGACAATGACACTCACGCATACATTCAATTACATGAATCTAATGGTACTGTCGACATAGCCTCTTCTATAAAATATAAAAAAAAAGACTCAGAACTGGATGAAGAAAAAAAGGATAGAACAAAAATAAGGAACATGCAGTCAGAATCAAGCCTAAGTGAATTAAACAAAAGTAGCCTGATTTTCCAGTCATCAAACTAAGCAGAACGAACTATGTGTCACAGTTTTGTGTCCCCACGTGGGTAATAGCACACTATGGCAATTAATTGCAAGTTTTGCGGTGGTGGCTATTTGGTATTCAATAGTGGGTTAAAAAGTGAGTACACAGTGGGTTGTCTGGTGTGACCAGATGATACTGTAGTTTGCCATGGCATTTTACAAAGGCAAGGATGGCAGAGAACATATTAATTCCTCTCAATAAACATGTATGTTTTCAAACGGAAAATGTAGAGACATTATCACTACATTTCCACTTCATCAATAATATTTACGAAATGTTACAGTGTGATAGAGATTATATTTAAATTATCTGAAGATATCAAAGTAAAAAAAAGCTAGAAATAGATACTGGTGCACATGACATGACACAGGTTTGATTCCCACACATGACCACAACATAATCAATCTGAGCATTAACCTGAAAATAAAATAATAGTAGTACAACAGAAAAAAACTGTAATGAAAATCAGTAATGATAAAACTCACATTGCAGTTTACTGTGTAAGGCTAACAGAAGATTACCTGAAACACACGCTGCTTTCAGTGGCAATGTCAGTGGATCAGTAGGTAGCACACTTGCCTCTGAGGCCAGGAGATCAGAGGGCTGTGGGTTCAGTTCCCACATCTGGCACTTGGGTTAATATCCCAGTACTGATACTGTAGTGTAGCATGAGAGGAGTGCTGCACTTCTGAGGTGCCGTCTTTCAGATAAGACGTTAAACCGAGGTCCCATCTGCCTGGATTGGTGGTAGTTCAGGTGGATGTTAAAGATCCCATGGCACTTATCGAAAAGAGTAGGGGAGAATTTTATTATGAGAACAAAACAGAAGAAAACAACCAAAAGTCATACAATAAGGAATAAAACAAAACAACTAAAGCAATAACAGAAACCAGCAAAGCTATCCAATTTTGTCCTTCAAGAAGGGTACAGCTTGCCATCGAGCCATTCACATGGCATGTATCAGGTGAGATTTCTCATAAAAGCATTGAGAAAATCAGTTTCAACTTTTTCAAGAACATTATTCGGTGTTTGATACACTTTCTGTAAAACAAATTTACACCATATTTGCCATAAATGAAATTTAAGAAAAGCAAAAATTAGACACACAATTCCTGCAGTAAGAACAGGGGGATCCAAAAAGAAACCGCCCACCACCTCTACATATGTAACAGTGCTCCAAGCAGAATCCTTTCATTTAACAGCTAAGGTTTTCCAGACCTCCTTAACAAAAGGACAGTGAATCAAAAAATGTGTCATAGTTTCCTCTTGAGCCACACAAGATCATCTAGGACACATTCTTTCAGAAATAGCATTGTGTTTAGCATTCCCTTTGACATTAAGACGTCCATGACTACAAAGCCACAGCACATCCCAGATTCTAGGAGGAATCATATTATCCTGCAAGCTGACGATTATCTTTTCAGAAAAAAGACCTGGTACATGCTTAAAATTAAAAGTTATAGCATGAGCATTGGATTGTATGGTAGCATAAATAGACTTGACAGAACAAGACAGAATATGAGCTGGACTAGGTTTCCATTTTTTGAGTTTGACAATGGCAGGCCCAAATAAACAGGAAAGGAGTGAGTCTGAAAAGCATTACTACGTGGCAGAGTCCACACATTATAGAAATTGTGAAGCCAAGAGTCTGTAAACAAAGGCCAGGCAATAGAATGTGGCTTAGACAGGTCTAGTAAATTTTGATGAAGGAATATACTAAAATAAACCAAAAGCGGACTAACAAAATTCAAACCCCCTGTGCTACAGGTAAGTACAGGATATCCCTCTTAATGGGATTTAATCTGCTACCCCAAATAACTTGGAAAAAAGACTAAAAATCTGAGTTTCAAGATTTTGTGGAATAGGATAAATAACACTAAGGTATAAAAATATGGGAAGCAGAAACATTTTAACCAAAAGGACTATTTTCTTTTTTGTCTGGTGCCATGATTTCCAGAAAGCCACCATAGGTTTAGCAGCCTCAAGTCTCGATGTCCAGTTTAGGGAGGCATTATCTCCTCTCCCAAAAAGAACACATAATATCCTTATATTATCCTGTGAAACAGCAATATCATGGATGTCAGCAAGTGCAGGGAGGGAATCACTAATAGAATAGATAATGCTTTTCAATCTATTGAGTGAGGCCCCCGTCACAGCAGAATAAGTGTCATAATGATGCAATACTCTGGCACATGAAGCAACATCAGAGACAAAAACATAGAGGTCATCCGGATAAGCAGCCATTTTAACAGGACAAGTTCCAGTAGGGGGAACAATGCCACATACAAGATCGTCCTGGTTTATTAATCTCATGAGAGGGTCAAGACACAAAACCATATAAGAGAGGGCTCATAGGACACCCTTGCCTTACCCCTCTATCAGTTGGTATGTAGGAACCTAAACAACCATTAATCAAAGGAGTAGCAAAAGCATTTTTATATAACAAAGCAATCCAGGAACAAAAGGTAGCAGGAATAACATAAGAGCGAAGAACACAGGTAATAAAATGATGTGGAATCCAGTCAAATGCCTTCTCCTGATCCAAAGACATAACATACCCAACAAGGGAACAATCCTTGCCCTGTTCCACAAGTTCATGAAGCAAAAGTAAATTGGTTTCTATCGTACAACCAGGAATTGAACAAGTCTGAGTGATGGAGATCAAGGATGGGGCCACACTTAAAAGACTAGTGTTTAAAATCTTCAACAACATTTTCAAATCCGTATTTAATAAACTCAGGGATCTCCAGTTATTAAGATCACTATGCTCACCCTTTTTAAAATCAGAATCTGTACAGCAATGCGCAAATGAAAATCTATAGTATGATTATCAAAAATCCAATTAAATACTGTAGCAAGCACATCCTTAAGTACTTCCCTAAAGGCTTTATAAAATTCAGAGGGCAAACCATCTAAACCAGGGGCAGTGTCATTTTTTAAACTATTTATGGCATGCAAGACTTCCTTGACATGAAAAGGTGCAGTTAATACAGGGAATACATCCTCAAGACAATGAGGAACAAAAAGCGAGGACAAAAAAGCCTCAATGTCAACATCAGAAATAGAGGTAGCAGAATACATTGCTTTAAAATGCATGGTGACTGCAGAGAGAATCTCAGGTTTAGAAGTAAGCAAACTACCAGCATGCACTTTTACCCCTGACAATAGCCTATCAGATGCTTGCTTGGAACAAAACTCAAATGCATCTCCAAATCCCTGCTTACCTTGGGAACACACTCTATACTCATGTAACAAGGAAGCCAGTCTAGAGTACTGCAAAGCTTCCATTTCACATTTGGCCACCTGAACCTGGGAGGTCACATTAAGGCGCTGTACATTAATAGCAGAATAAAGAGTGGCCAAGTGGTCCTGCAAGGTAATGTTTATAGTAGTGATAGAACAAATTTTAGATAAACGGGGAACCAAGTTCTGAATTTCAACCTTAGTGTCTACCCACCAAGTACTAAGATCTCCCATCAGACCAGCCACTGACATACATGCTCGGAGGAGGTCCTGTATAGCATGAACTAAATGAGCATCAGATAACAGGGTAGTATTAAATTACCAATATCCATTACCATAAGCAATCGATTGCCCCCAGTGTAAGGAAACAGCCATTATTACATGATCTGAAATCTCAAAGGGAATTGTTTTAGCAGACAAAACACGAGCCTGTGAATCCACAAAAATAAAATCAATTCTGGTAGATAGTCATCCCTTAAAGAAGGTGTGACCTCACTGGTCATGAACAGCCCTGTAAGCATCTAATATATGACACCCAGACAGTATATTTTTACGGCAATTGGTATCACAGAAATATTTATCAGTGCGTGCTCCTCTATCTCACCTAGCCACAACACAGTTAAAATCCCCACCTCAGATTAAACGTCTGGTTGTAATCAGGTAAGGTTTAACAGTATTAAACAAATCAACCCTATCCTTTTTACTAGAAGGGGCATAAATGGTAATCAAACTCCAACCTGCATTACTGTAAAAAAAATCCAAAAGGAGAACTTGGCCCAGGGAAATCTCTACCAACCTAGTGACATTAAAACCGTCACCCTTAAAAAGAATTCCAAATCCTGCACACATATCCATTCCAAAGGAAAAAAAAAGATGTCCCCCACCTCCATAATGTTTGGGCAACCAAAATCAGAGATAAAGAATTCAGCCTAGTATCCTGTAGAAGGTAGACATCAAACTTCAGGTCCTTTAAAGCATGAAAAGTCACCAACCGACGTTGAGCATTTTTAATACTACTAGTATTAAGAATGGCTATACTCAGTGAACCATCAGGTGACATACAGTGAAATGTAAAGACTAAGTCAAGTAACCTTGCCTAATCAGGTATTTCATCTGGGTCTAACACCAGGACAAAGAGGCAAAGATTTGCCCCCGTCCTCTCGAATTGCCTCCCCCTCTGAATCCAAAGATAGAAGGGTCTGAGAGGACATTTCCGAGTCTCCACCCTGACCAGAAGAGTGATATTTCTGCGAGAGAACCTCAAACTTGTTAAGACGAGGAAGGCCCACAGAAGTAGGAGAAGCTTTAGCAAGTGTAGATCTTGTCTTGGTCTGCCTGACAGCTCTCCTCTTGGACGTAACACTAGGGTCAGGGGGAGGCATGACTGCCTGAGCCTCAGGAATCTCAGAAGTAGGTTCAGAAGACCAGCCCACAGGTTCAGCATCGGGAGCGGGAGAAGCAAGGCCTTGGTCCATGGGCAGCTCCCCTGGGACCTCCACATCAAGAACAGGAACAGGCAATACACGGGAATCCACAAGAGGATCAGCTGGGGAGGAGCAGTAGGCACAACATCCTGCAATACAGAAGGAGTAGGTACAGCAGGACTGTCAGAGACAGGCTTATGATCAGCAATATCTTTTTTTTTTGCCTCAGTGAGGATAGTATCCTGTTGGGGGTGATCAGTCATGTTATGGGTAGCCCAAGGACAGGACCGAAAGCCATGGCCTGAATTATCACACAAATTGCACTTGAGATCATACTTGCAATCAGCACTAGAGTTACCTTTTGAAAGACACAAGTTACATCTAAGATTATCACAAGCAGAACTAAGATGCACATATGACCCACATTTAAAACAAGTCCTGGGCTGTCCAACATAAAAACAGTGACCCCATTCCCTTCCCAGGAACAAACTATTAGGGAGATGAATAGGGCCCATATTGTTATGTCGCAGTCTCACTTGAAACTTCCAACCCCCAGTCCAAAGATGTTCAGAGTCAAAAATGGGTTGTGGGGGCCCCAGTATGTCACAGCTCTGTTGCAACTAATGAGAAATGTCTTGAACAGCCACAGTTTCATTATGAGATAGTATGGTAACCAGCTTAATAGCAGGCCTAGTCAATGGAATGGCCCAAAACGGAAGCCAAAATGCAGAACACCTCACACATTCATACCTATTCCAGAATCTATCCAAGCCCTGAGGCGATTTAAAGTTAACGTCATAGAGACTGTCCCCAAAAACATGAATAAGTGCATAAATTTCATTCGTAAAGAACCCTAAGGATTCTTTAAGCAACTTTTTCCCCACATAAATTCTATCAGGAGCTGTAGTCAAACCCCCTATATACTGTAGACGAACTGCATTCCTCCATTGCATAGGAGGAGGCTGACCAGAAAAAGCATCTTTTCATCAAAATTCCTCCCAATTATGCTTAGCCTGGTCATGAGGATTCTGAGGCAGGTCTGAGGGAGCAGAAATGCCATCCATAAGATCACCCCATGTTTGTTTAGGCAAGCAAGCACTAGTGCCCTCTTCCCCCGAGGAAGAGCTTGACAACACTGGTGCTACATGGACTGGTGGAGGAACGGACACTGGCAACTGCATGTCAGCAGCATGCAGATCCAAAATCAAATGCCTTAGCAAAAGAGGGGGGAGGCAAAGAGCCCATAGTACTGCTAGTAGCTATCAGTAAACCACTAGAGGGATGAGACCCAGGGATGGGGCTGTGTTGTGGATCCGGAATCCAGTGCCCCGCAGATCCAGGTTTCCAGTCCGCATCACACAAGGAGCATTCAAGTGCTCGAGAAACTCCACCCCACTGTCTTGGGGAGTCTATCTCCAGGTCCAAAACAGGGTGTACAGAGTGAGCTTCTACCACAGGGGACACATGATTTACAACACAACTCACCAGAGGCACAGAGGAGTCATCCATTAACACACCACGAGAAACACAGTCTGAAACAGCTGGGCAGACAGCGGGAGCCACAGCTTCTGTTTTGCTGCATCTGCATCAGTAGAGCGACCAACAGGCAGGGAAGCATTCCGGGTAACGTCATCTGCGTCGCACAAGGCAAAGAAGCAGGAGATTGAAACTCACCAGACTGCAAGGAACTGGAAGAAGCAACAGTACCATTTTGGTCATCTGCTACAAGGGCTGCCAGGACCTGGTCTCTATTTAACTGGATCAGTCATTGAAGCCATAAATCAGAAGCAGACAACAAGCCAGAAGCTACTCCAACAGTATTATCCACCGAATTAGGCACAGCAATCTCCATTGAAACCTGGTCCAAACAAACAGTGGTGATCTCCCCAGCAGGACCTGCAGGAGCAGAGATCTGTTCTCCAGCAGGGATGCCAGTGAACTGAAGCTCCATCGAAGTCGCATCCATGGAACAGCAGCGCCTCCTATCGCAAGATATGGGGAATTTCCACAGTGTCCTGGCCAAATTTCCCTCATTCACTAAAAATACCACCAACAGCTTAATCTGGTTCAAGGACAGTTGGCATTCATCTGTATCTCCCTCACCTGGGTCATGCCTGAAAATAGGCAGGATTTGTCTAGTGCACTTACCTCGTCAACAAAAACTAAAAAAAAAAGTTTCTCTTTTTTATTTGTGATGATCCATTTGTGACATTGTTAAAATAATTTCACCTAAATCATGAGGTTGTGAAAATTGATTTGTTTTATCAAACATCAATTTATGATCTGTATTCAGACTGCTGCGCTATTTTGGTAAAACAAGCAACAGCTTGGAACGAGCTTACATGACAGTGCACTCAATACAAACAACATCCATTCACACTCTGTCGAGCCATTTCAGAATGTAGATACTCGTACAAGCACTTGTCAGAGATAAAAGGCAAAAATGTAAAAAAAAGGACACAAACGGTTTATTTTAGCACTCAAACTTTAATAAATATTTAAAACAGGTCTTGTACAACATAAAAATAATGAAATAACCAATTCCTGTCCCCTTGAATAGTTTGTGAGCCAATCCTATATCACTGAGCTTTTCTTAACATGCTCACCATGTAGTACCTTGTCAGAAGCCTTCTGGAGGTCTAGAAATATTATATCCAATGGATTATTTTTTCCCCAGGCCTGGCTCACTTTTTCTTAAAACACCAGTGTATTTGTTAAACAGGATCAGTTTTTTTTTTTAAATCCATGTTGGCTGTGGTCCATTATCTTTGTTTGATATTATATCTGCTTCAGGATTTTCCTTGATGATTGATTTCATGTTTTTGTCCTAGTATTGACATCAGGCTTATAGGCCTGTAGTTCAAAGTAACTGCCCTATTACCCTTTTTGTAAATTGGAACCGCTATTGCCCTCTTCCAGACATCAGGCACCTCTGCCATCTCAGGGGACCTATTATTCAGAACCGTCAATGGTCTCATCAGACACTCACTAATTTCTTTGAGCAATCTTGGGTTAAATTGGTCAGGGCCAGCTGACAAAGGGATATTCAATTTGTTCAGGTGGCTTTTAACCTCAGTTACTATTACAGAATAGTCTAAGGGTGTGGATGTTGTCTCTAGTATGTAATCCATTTCTAGTATGTAATCCATCATCAGCTGCAAGATGTATGCCCTCCTTCCTTCAAAAGTCAAGGATGGAAACTTCTGCAACTTCTATAATCTGGTTGCTGCTCTGGAGAGGCATATTTCCAGTCTAGAATGGCAACTGGCTATGCAGTAGAGGCATGTGGAGAAGGCTGGCAGCTGAGGAGTACTTGAAGGTGTCTGGTAGGTGATGGAATCTAGCATCAAAGGTAGTGCAAGGGAAGCACATCTTGTACACTTACAAAGCTGTGCATTGTTAAAGACTGCTTATGGATGGTGGCGGGATACCTCTGCATCCACTGTGGCATAGCTGATTGCTAGGATGTAGTGCCAACTGAAGGTATCATGTTGGCACAAAGAGGTGAATAGGCAGTAGACGAGGATAGGGAGAGGAAGTTATATATATACAGTATATGTAGGCACCAGGCCATTGGTGGAAGAGGTTCATAAGGACAGATAGATTAAGGAGGAGGAGGATGACAGAGAATGTATTGTCTAGTGGCAGGGATGGGGATTGATCAGGGAGGAGAAAATAGGTAGCAGGAATGATAATATGGCAGCACCATTGCCAGTGGACATCCAGCAAGAGGTATCTGCTTCTGGCTGATCAGGTTGAGGGGGTCCACAGGCAATTTGAGCCAGTGGGGCAGACTTGGCATCAGGACACCCAACCTGTCAAAGAAGAGGACAAAAATGTTGGGAAGATGGTCAAGAAGCTACAAGTCATTGTGGAATCTATTGTTACAGCAGTGGGTGAAATGGAAGTGGCTATACTATGCATAGATGGTAGGTCAGCTAAGATGATTTGACTTCCTGGGGTGCAGGTTGTGCAAGTGACACCTAGGGACAAGCAACACAGCTGGAGGAAAAGAATAACATCACTATCCATTTTGGTATGAAGGACATAAGAAGCACAAGTTCTGAGGTCATATGGAGGACAGTAATGGAACTAGGGATATTTCTGAAATGAAAGGAATCCAGGGTGATCTTTTCACTGGTCCTTCATGTCCCTGCAGTAAGTGAGGAGTGGAAGTGGACCATTAGGGAGGCTAACATTTGACTACACATCTAGTGCAACAGGAAGGGTTGTGTTTTTCTGAATAATTGTAGGGTCTTGGGGGGGCATTCATGTCCAGTGAGTGAGTGGAACAGTGATGGAGTGGAATAGGTGCAAGATTTGCATATTAGGCATAAGCAGGTGTCAGCAGAAGGAAGCAAAGAAACGGAGGACTCTGCCAGTTAACTAAGGTAAGACACCTGTTCACTCCTCTTCTTGAATTCACTTCTGGGAAGAGTAGAAGGTAAAAGGAAGGCCTAAACTGGGAATAAGCACAGCATCCTATCTAGGGTAAAGGAGAAGTACACCAAGTACAGGGGAACAGAAGTAATACACACACACACACCCAAAAGGGGAAGCTAGGAACCGCATATCAGGGGTAAGGGTACATTAGTATTTCCAGGTAACACAGGGAGTACAGAAGCTGGGAATGCTAGGTGTGGTGCAGTGCAGTGGATGTGGGGCAGTAATCCCTAGAAAGACCCTCTCAAGACTGCACTGATGCCCCACCTGTGTGCACCTCTCTGGGTTAAATGAGGATGTTGCTAGACTCCAGGCAGAATTGACTAGATTTGGGGGACCTCTTCCACACCCAGGGGCCACTAAGTCTGACACCATTACCCCAGAGGGTGCCAGGGAAGACAAATGGCTGGACTACAGTGGGCTTTGGAAAGGCGGTATGGTTGGTCAGATGCACATTTGTCAATCAGTACCAATAAAACAATTCCTATAGTGTCCAGCAAAGTGGGCCTACCAGGAGGAAGCAACCATGGTAGTGGCCAACAAGGATGTGGGGTTCTCCAGAGTGGAGACACCAATGAAGTGGAGGAGAATACCAGAGGAGAAGGAGGAGAAAACTACTTTTGATTGGGAACATGATTGTGAGGGTCATATGATTGGAAATTGGAAAGGGGGAGTAGGAGGTTGGGTGCCAATGCAGCACCACAACCTGGATGGATGGGAAGCAGACCCAGAGGATCACTAGGGCAACAAGACAGGGGTCAGATCTGGATGTCATTGACCACCTAAGGACTAATGACATTGTCAGGGATGGGACTGGGATAGTGCATGGGTAGTTTAATGAGTTGGGAAGGGGTTCTTAAGACAGGTTGCATGCTCAGTGGCTTTTGCTGAGATGTTGCCTGTCTATAATGGGGGGGGGAGGAGATGGAGTTCTGCACCAAGTCCTTCAACTCATGGATGAAAATATCAGCTGCATTGAGGACTGGGGATCCACCTGGTGAGTTATGGACCTTTACAGGGGTGATGGCCTGAATCTATCCAGAAGGGTAACCACAGTTCTCAGTAGATGGTGTAGATGTTAATTTGATGAATTTTTAAACTAGACAAGGGTGGTGGTGGAAGAAATTGGGCAGGCAGTAACCGCACCTCACAGGCTGAAGTAGAAAGCAGGGAGAACCCAAGAAGAATGGAATCCCCAGAGTAGAAATTAACAAAGGAAGCAGAGCAGTAGAAATGAAGGGGGGTGAGAAAAGAAGCATTAAAAACAGAAGGGGAGGAGAGAGGGCAAATAGGAAAGAAAGGGGGTAACAAGCAGATTGGTAGCAAAATTTAAGAGGCTGGCAAGTATAGACCAGTCAGCCTGACTTTAGTGCTGAGAAAGGTAATGGAGTCACTGTTGAAGGAAAGGATTGTAGAATATCTTGAATTCAATGGGTTACAAGACCCAAGGCAGCATGGATTCGTGGGGGGTGGGGGAGATTCATGTCAAATGAATCTAATAGATTTCTTTAACAGGGTGTCAAAGGATTTAGATCACAGTGGAGCAGTGGACATGGTCAACCTAGATTTCAGTAAGGCTTCCAACACTGTTCCACTTAGGAGGCTAGTAAGCAAGCTGGATAGGTTAGGAGTGAGTATAAAGGTGGTTAACTGGGTACAAAATTGTTTTGGGGATAGGTAACAAAGGGTGGTGGTAAATGGAGTTCAATCAGAGGATGGGGGGGTGACCAGTGGGGTACTTCAGGCCTCAATGCTGGGACCAGTCCTCTTTAATGTTTTTATAAGTGACATTGCAGAGAAACTGGAAGGGAAGGACTGCCTCTTTGCAGATTACACCAAAACCTGCATAGGGTTGACACTTGAGGGGTAGTAGTAGTAGGTGTAGTAAAAATCTTTATTTTCATGCTGGAAGTTGGAAAGTACATACATTAATACCAACTTTCCTGTTGTCAAGGTGATCCTGTTTATGCATACAAAAATACATGACAAAATACAGATTCAATTTGTCTCAGTGTTACACAAATGGTGGAACAAGATATTTATCACAATGGAGTTTGCTTCTAAAGGGCAGACCAGGTTGTCCTGGTGACCACCCAAGAAGGGCCAAATGAATGTCATAAAATAAAAGGGGAGGAGCTAAAAGTGGTGACTCAGAGGAAACGAAGGGGGAGGGGGAACAAGGAGATGACATTACAAAGGGGATGGAGTTATTGAAGGGCTGGAGTAGCAAGCGATTGGCTAGGATAGGCAGGAAGAGGATGGGCTATGATGGCCTTTTAAGGGGCAGCAGGGGAGGAAGAGCCCTCTTTTTAGCTTGCTACTCACCAGATTAATAACAGCTGGGAGCAGCACATCAGATCAGCATTTTCAGCCTGCATAACCTGAAGGTGAGCTGTATGAGAGCAGCACTTCAGATCAGCAGTCTCAATGGAATTTGGAGCCATTGCACGAGCTTGTTTTAAAAGTTCCACCTATTTATTCATATCTAAAAAAACAAAACAAAACACGGGTTTTGTTAATTTGGAGAATGGATTGGAATCCATCGAAGTCCGAGGGGAGGAGAAAGGAGACACATGGTGGGTAAGCAATGGGCAAGTTGCAAGGGGTACATAGCAAATGCAGTCTATGAGTTGTGCTTATTGAAAATAGGCAAGTCAGAAGTAGCATGTAGCATGAGGCAACTGCTGCCTAATTATTGAAAATAGGCAAGTCACAAGTAGCATGTAGCATGTAGCATGTAGCAACTGCTGCCTAATTATTGAAAATAGGCAAGTTCGAAGTAGCATGTAGCATGTAGCAACTGCTGCCTAATTATTGAAAATAGGCAAGTATCAAGTAACATATAGCAACTGATGCCTAAGAGTTTGTTTATTCAAAATAGGAAAATTGCAAGTCGCAGCTAGGAATGCAGCATTTGTTTTACATTTAGGTTCTTTTGAGCCTACACCATGGCACTGGATCTGGGGGGAGGGGCATGAGGGGAGTGCAGCAGGAAAGCAAGTGGTGAGTTTCAAGTGTTTTGGGAAGAAGACAAATGAGCTGCCGTGAGGTAGACACAAAGTGAAGCCGGCCGCCGCCATATTGGATGACGTCACACCACATGGCCCGGGAGACATGCAGTGGAGATTACATATTGCAAGTGCATCTAGAAAAATCAGGTTATGTATTGGGTATGTGTTAGTTATTCCAAGACAGGCAACTCACAAGCTGCATCTAGATAATGTGGCCTATGAGTGGTTCTTATGTAAAAATAGGCAAGTCGCAAGTAGCACGTAGCATATGCAGTCTATGAATTGTTTTCATTTAAAAGTAGGCAAGTTGCAAGTAGCATGTAGCAACTGCAGTCTATGAATGGTTTTTATTTAAAAAATAAGCAAGTCGCAAGTAGCATGAAGCAACTGCTGCCTAATTATTGAAAATAGGCAAGTCACAAGTAGCATGTTGAATGTAGCAGCTGCTGCCCAAGAGTTCGTTTATTCAAAACTGGAAAATCACAAGTCGTAGCTAGGAATACAGCATTTGTTTTACCTTTAGGTTCTTTTGAGCCACAAGAGGAGACTTTCAAGTGTTTTGGAAGAAGTGTGGTGAGCTGCCGTGAGGAAGGCCCAAAGTGAAGCCGGCCAATGCCATATTGGATGATGTCACTCCATGTGGCCAGGGAGACACACAATGTAGATTACATGTCACAAGTCACATCTAGCAAAAGCAGTTTATGTATTGGGTTAGGTGTTAGTTACTCCGAGATAGGCAAGTCGTAAACCGCAGCTAGCAATACGGCCTATGAGTGGTTCTTATTTAAAGATAAGCAAGTAGCAAATGCAGTCTATGAATTTAAAAATAAGTAAGTCACAAGCAGAAGGTAGAAAATGCAGTCTGTTTGAGTTTGTTATTCAAATTAGTCAATTTGCAAGTTGCATCTAACAAATGCAGTCTATAATTTGAAAAAAAAGCAAGTCGCAAATCACATCTAGCAAATGCAATCTAGGAGTTAACTATGTAAAATAGGAAAGTTGCATCTAGCAAATGCAGCGTACATTATGGGAGCAAAGATACAAAATATGCATATAGATATATTAGAAATCTAAGAACAAACCTGGGAACAGTGCATGTGGGAGGGGTTACTACAAAAAGACTCAAGGCCCAGAAGGGGCGCGAGCAATGTGAAGGCTTTCAAAAAAAAAAAAGAGAGGGAAGGAGGCGGGAACAGCTGACAAAGCTGGTAGGCACTACAGGAAGGGCAGAAGGATCCGAGGGAAGAACACGAAGCCAACAACCCCATGCGGTGGCCATTTTGGACCAGGCCACAAGTCTGGAGAGGGAAGGGGACATAGAGAGGTGCAAAAATGTCTAGAAAAGGCATAGAAAAATACTAGAATACTCATATCGACACAGCAGGGCACAGTTCAAATATCTAACAAAATCCACAGATAAACAAATAAAGAAATAGATAAGAAGGACCACAAAAAAAACAAACAAAAAAAAAACATGGAAACCAAAAGAAAGAAGGCATGACAGAGGGGTAGGGCAAGCACCCATACTCATGGAAGTTATGGACCATGGAGGAAGGTGTCACAGAGGCTGGAGGGGGACTGCATCGGGAGACATTTGGGCACCCATCAATGACAAAGAGAGAAAGGAACCATTTGCAACCAGTGATTAACATGTGCTTTCTCTTTTACAGCAATTTTACTAGCATTAGGAACAAGTACCAGAGCAGCGGATGATGGCACCAAAAAAGAACAAGCTGACTAAGGAGGAAGCTTACAAGGCGATCATCAAGTTGGTCGAATGGACAATCAGGGTATGGGAGTGGGTAGAGGTAATGTGGGACATAATGTGAGCAGTCGCACAAAAGAATATGAAGAATAAATGATTATGGCCATGGGACAAGATAGGCTAGGGACGCTGGAAAAGGCCTTAGGAGAAATTAAGAAAGGGAGGGGGGAAGGAGTAGGAACCAGGAGCATGTCAGATGCTGGTATGCTGTCTGGGGGTCTCGGGACATTGGTTCACCAGGGATGAGAATAGACGAGCATGTCCTCATGGCAACAAAAGAGAAGACATGGAAGAGAGAGTATGTAGATGTTTTTGCCCTGGTAAGTAGGGAGGCAGTTTTGAAATATGATGAAATGGAGAGCATTGGGAAAGCAGAGATGGCTGCAGCAGTGGTCCTTCTCAGGAAGAAAAAGGAGGACAAATTCACCACAGGCTAGACAGGTGACAGCTGGTCAATGGGTTACGCCGCGTATGCAGCCATAGTCTTACAGAAGAAGCCTGAGTGGGGGATCCCCTTGATAACCTATCAGCTCATAATATGGAGGGCAAAAGCCAAAGGTGGAGTGGGGTGGATATAATATGATGAATTTTTTAGACAAAGGATGGCCACCTACAGAAACGTTAGGTGGGATACAAAACAACTGGATCTGTGGACGGATTATGTCACGGACCATTCCACACCAAATGGGGAAGCTAAAAAGACCCTGCTAATACAAAAATGTTGCTGGGGCTACAACCCAGCCTTTTGCTCCTGGCCGCAGTGTAGATTCCACCATGCACGCTTGAAATGCGGGGGGAACCCACCCAGCATCCAGAGGCAGGACAAACTGGGTGACCAGGGGGCAACCCAATAGGCTGCATGCAGCACCAACCAGTCCTTTCAGGGGATCAATGGGAAATGCGGGGTCAGCCAGGAGCTAGGGGTTTTTGGAAAAGGGGGTTTTGGGAGGTGAGAACAAGTATTAAAGAACAGCATAGTAGATTGGGGGAAGGCCAGGTATTTAACATGGCAAGGACACCGATCAGTATCAAGAGTTGAGAAATAGCATTACAGGGATGAAAGGCACTCCAAAGTGACTTATGCTACCCTGGAGGAGTCAGTGGATCTCATTAAAGCAACCCCACAAGCATAGCTAGCAAAGACTGCTATAGAGGCTGTCTTTAGGCTCCTTCCAGTGTTCCCTCTAAACTGGGACCTGTTGGGTTTTAAGCTAGATGGGGAATATTACTTTGACAAAGCCATGCTTATGGGTTGTTCCACTACTTGTGCCTCTTTTGAACTATTTAGCACATGCCTACAAGGCATATTTCAAAGACAGTCAGGGTATAGGACAGTGATGCACTAACTCGATGATTTCCTACTGACTGGGAGTGGTAGAGAAGAGAGAGAGGTGATGTGCAGGAGCTTTCAGACACTGTGCAGAATCCTGAGAGTGCCACTGGCACCAGACAAGATGGAAGAACCTAACAGGATCATTGAGTTGTTAAGCATAGAGATTGATGCACAGAAAAAGGTCTTTAGATTACCGGAAGGCAAGCTAACTAAGTTGAGGGGGCTCCTGAAGGATCATAGGCAAGGAAGGAGAAAATAACTTAGGCAGGTTCAACAGCTGATAGGACACCGTAATTGTGCGTGCTGGGCAATCAGCCCTAGGAGAGCATTCACCAGGTGAATAGCACAAGCCAAATAGGGAGCGACTAAGATGCATCACTGGGTGGATATCACAAGGGAGGATGGGAAGATATGGGACACATTTCTAGACACATTCAATGGCACATCTTTTTGGCAAAATGATTGGGTATTTAAGACAGATCTAGAAATGTATACTGATGCCACAGGGGGTGGGGAATGGGGAGATGCTATAGAGGAAAATGGTCTTCTGAAGCATGGCCTCAGAGATGGATAGATTTAGAACTGACCAGGGACATCACCCTGCTTGATATCATGCCAATCTGAGCCTGCACGTTAATCTGGGGACTGGAGCTTTGGAATCAAAGGGTGACTTTTTGAGGTGACAACAGGACAGTGGTGGATGTCCTCAACAACAGGAGGGCATCGATCGGGCCAGTGCTTCGGGTACTAAGGCAGTTAGTATTGCAAGGGCTGAGGCTTAACATGACATTCAGGGCTAGGCACATAGAGGGGATCAAAAACACTATTGCTGACAGCCTCTCCTGTCTGCAGCTGGACAGATTCTAGGCCTCAGCACCTAAGGCAGAGGCGTGACAGATGCCAATACCAGAGGACATATTGGAAGTTGGTTGGAAGGAGCTGAGGTCCTGTTTCAGAACTTCTGGTCCACCAGGATGCTTAGAGCCTACACAGAGGCTTGGGGAGCATTCTAGAAGTTCAGAGAACAACACCACAGGAAGGTAAGTGGGCAAGTCATGGCTGACCAAATGGAAAAGTACATAGTGCACCAATGGGAAAAGAGAATGGCACACGCCACCATAGGAGTCCACCTGGTGGCAATCAGCATAGGGTGTAACCTTAGAGAGGGCAGGACCCAACAAAGTCCAAGTTAGTACAGAGCATGGTCCAGGGTTGGGGAAAGCTTAGCATGAAGGCGAAGGTTGAATGGAAACCAGTATCACACAGCATGATGGAAGGTATGGGGCAAGCAGTGGCAGCCATCTGAAGCACAGAATTTGAAACATCGTTATTGCAAGCAGTATTTACAATGATGCATTATGGTGCATTAAGGGTGAGCGAAGCAGTAGGTCATGACAAAGGAAGCCTGAGGGGCGGGTTGGAACAAGAGGACCTTACCTGGCAGGGGGACGCAATTGACATAAGGATCAGAAAATCAAAGATGAACCAAGAGGGTGAGGGGGCCGAAGTACAACTAGACAGACAAAAGGAGCTGGCTAACTGCCCAGTCAGAGAGCTGTGGTCCTAAGCCGCAGTGCGTCCACCCCAAGCAGGCCAGTTTTTTATTCATGAGGACAGGAAAAGAGCCACAGGTTATCAGGTGGCAGCAGTGCTTAAAAGGTGCATGGCATTCCTGGGGGAGAACCCCAAGAATTTTTCCTCACATTCATTCCGAATTGGGCAGGCATCACAGATGGCGTCAGTAGTGGGGTCCGTTGCACAGGTGCAAGGGGTCGGGGGGGGGAGTCTGACTGTTATAAACAATACATAAGACAGTTAAACAAATGAGCAACAAATTCTCCAAAATGTTCTCAACAGGTAAAGGGAGGGCTGGGGGGATGGAGGGTAGTTTGCAAAGATGAATTTGTTGGGGGGACAAAAAGGGATACAGTAGGGAACATGAACAGCAAGAATGTCTCATTAATCACACACACTTTGATCTCTCAGCAGATAAGGGCCAATGGCTGGAGGTATGGATATACAGACACTCTTATATTTATTGGGCAGAAAGGAGAGCGTCCAGAAAAAGAAGGGGTCAGACAACTTTACCAAGACCCCATACACTGCTGGGTGACATGCCAGGGTATCAGGGGCATGAAATGGGCCCAGCTGCTTCCAACACTGAGAGACATAAGAAAGAGAGAGAGACAGCAGACACCAGACATGATTATTATATAATTGGGAGGCAATGACATAGGATCCAGGCCATGGCTGGGCAGTTATTTACAGATTAAGTATGATAAGGGCATAATAAAGAAATGGTGGCCAGAAGTAACCCTGATGTGGTCAGACAGCATACCCTGCATGGATGGAGACATGCACACAGACACCTTGCAATGGACAGAGTAAAAAAAATAAATAAAGAAAATAAAATGAACAGAAGGATAGACACATGGTTCATAACCCACAGGGACAGAGTCATTAGGCAGGGCATAGAAGAGTGTGAGGATGAATTCTACAAACCGGACAGGGTACACCTATCAGACATTGGGGTTGACCTGTTTAATTCAGAGACCATGGGGAATATTGAAGACTGGAGGAGGAGCCATGGTTAACAAGAAAAAGGGCCTAGTAAAGAGGGGGGAAGGGCATCATCCAACACAAGCTGGAGATGGCCTAGTGGCGAAAAGATTATAAGACCTGCCAGAGCGGGGGAGAACACACACAAATGGAGAACAAAGAAAAGAGGAGAAGAGATGCGGTAATGGGTGTCACATCATTACCGCCCAAGGAGAAGGGCCCTTCAGATTCTACGTCTGGGAGGGTGAGAAGATGAAGAAAGAGGAATACATAAGAAATGAATAATCAGAGTGTGGAATTTTTGTGTAAAACAAAATGCACATATGCTGGAAAATAATGTACAAAAATTGGGAAGACATTGGAAAGTTGGAACCAAAGTTGGAACAAGAGGGCACAATTTGAAGATCGAGGGGGGCAGCTCAGTGGTAATTTAAGGAAGTATTTTTTCACAGAGAGGGTTGTGGATGCATGGAACGGCCTTCTGGAGGAGGTTGTGGAGTCAAAATGAGTGGTGGAATTCAAGCATGCATGGGACAGTCATAAGGCAATTCTAGGGGGTGGGGGTAGGAAGAAGTAGGCTGCTGGTTAACTAGGATCTGCAGCTTATCCAGTAGGTAGGAAAATGGGCAGACTGGGTGGGCCAAGCGGTCCTTATCTGCCATCAAATTCTATGTTTCTATAATGATCTTCAAGTTTGTAAATATGATTTTATGAAATTATGATATATGGGGATATATAGATAGATAGATAGATAGATAGATAGATAGATAGATAGATAGATAGATAGATAAATATTGGCTGCTCTGAGCACCCACCACTACTGTGTAAGCCTCTTTCTTGGGAAATCCAGGACAATGGAGTTTGCTTCTGAAGGGCAGACCAGGTTGTCCTGGTAACCACCCAAGAAGGGCCAAATGAATGACATAAAATAAAAAAGGAGGGGCTGAAAGTGGTGAATCAGAGGAAAAGAAGGGGGAAGGGGAGGGGGAACAAGGAGATGACATCACAAAGGGGTGCAGTTATTGAGGGGCTGGACTAACAAGCAATTGGCTAGGATAGGCAAGAAGAGGATGGGCTATGATATCCTTTCAAGGGGCCACAGGGAAGGAAGAGCCCTCTTTTCAGCTTGCTACTCACCAGATTAGTAAAATCCAACCCAAAAAAGGGAGAGGAAAGAAGGATATGGTCTGGACCCAGCTGAAGGTGGATGGCTGGGTAGGATAAATAAAGGGAGAATAAGAATGACAAAGAGGAGGACAGCCAAGGTGGATGGCTGAGAAGGGATAAAAGCAAGAAGAGTGGATAAGAAAAGATTATAGGAGCTGCTGGGGGACACACACAAATGGAGAACAAAGAAAAGAGGAGAAGCAATGCGGTAATTGATGTCACACCATTAACTCCCAAGAAGAAGGAGAAGGGCCCCCCAGATTCTACGTCTGGGGAGGTGAGAAGACGAAGAAAGAGGAATATATAAGAAATGAATAAACAATGTGTGAAGCTCTTGTATAAAACGAAATGCACATAAGCTGGAAAATAATATACAAAAATTGGGAAGACAATGGAAAGTTGGGACCAATGATCTTCAAGTTTATAAATATGACTTTATGAAATTATGATATATGGGGCTAAATATATATATATATATATATTAAATATTGGCTGATCGTAGCACCCACCACTACTGTGTAAGCCTCTTTCTTGGGAAATCCAGGACAATGTGACACAAACTATGAGTCAATATGTCATAACTACACAGATGTTATAACTCTAAGATTTTCATTGAATCTGATCATATAACCTAATAAATATCCCAATCATTACAACATGAAATGATCTGATCAATTCAATAAAAGAATCCACAAGACTTAGGACTTGTAGAACTAATAAAATGCAGCCTGGTATTTCGTTGTTATACACACATAAATTAATAAAATGCAGCCTTGTTTATCATTATTATACAAATACATTTCATTTTGAGATCCCTTTTGAGATGCATATGAAAAACTTTGGCATTTTTCTTTAACTCAGTTTTTTGATTTTGTAGTCTATCCCAATATTTTGTTACTATGTTTGAGATGCTCATATTACCGTATTTGTTACTTATTTGTTGAGTAGCACATTTTTGTGCAATATTATTTTTTTATTTATATTTATGCTCTTTTTTACACAGCTTATCTATCAAGTAACTTGGTTCACCAGACTGTATAGTCCAATGTACCAAACAGGCCCACTTTAGTCTACTTAAGGGGTGTGCAAAAAAAAAATTCCTCCAGTGGAATTTGGTCGAAAGTTGGATTTTCACTTCCATGAAAGTTCGGAAATCATTTCACCAACTTTAGCGGAAATTCCACAGAATACTGTGGAATAAATGTAAGAAATGTGGATTACGGTGTTAAACTGTGGCAAAAAAACTCTGCAGAACTGATAACTGTCAGTGTTCAGTTCTACATTTTATGTATTAATCCGTGGGAAAAAAAAACCTGCAGAAGTAATGCAAGAGACTTTTTTTTTTGCGTGTCATGTAAAAAGACTGCAGTTTGTAATTAAATGCCGCAGTACTAGGTGGAAATCTGCAGTTATTTGGAGAAAGTTTGAAATTCTGCCACAGGTGAAACAGTGGAAAATTCTGTAAAATTTTTGACATTTCGTGGAACTTCCACGATGGCAGAAATCTGCACTTTCCTTCACCCTTAGTCTTCTTTAATTTTCTAAATCTAACCAATTTAGCCTATTATACATTGTACAATGGCGTGTAGAGAAGTCACACTTCAATACAAATCTTGTCATCCTGCTGTATAGCTTTTAAACTTTTATTAAGGAGATCTTATTCACAAAACTGTAAATATGATCTCTGTAATCCTGTATAGGGAATAGTAGTTGGTTTACAATGGATTCCTACGTCCTATAATTTAGGCAGAAACTAGTTCTCCTAAAAGCACCCAGCCTTGAGTCTAGCCTTTTAATCATCTTGTTGATGTGATATTCAAATTTTAAGTTTGTATCCACCCATAACCCTAAATATTTATATTCCTTTACTTCAGATAATAATTCTTCATTTTTGTTTTAATACTAATTTTGTTTCCATTTTTTATTTGCAGCTTCTGAATTAAAGACCATAATCTTTGATTTTGTTGCCATTTAGGACTAGCTTAGAGTTTATAAACCATGTGCACAGTACATGAAAATCATTTTGAAGATTTTTTTTTCAATTTGTTTTAAGGTACCACCTGTTGCTATTTGTACCATGTCATCTGCATAACATTGTATGCTTGTCTTATTTATGTACTATGCAATATAATTTTCATAAACCAAGAATAAAGTAGGCCCCAATATTGACCCTTGAGGGACTCCTCTGCATATCAATTAGTTTTCTGATAAACGTTTCCAATTTGGATCTGTTGGGCCCTATTTCTCAAATAAGATTCAAACCATTGAATTGTACCCTTTGCTATTCCAATTTCTAGAAGTCTAATGCTCAGAATCATATGATCCACTGTATTGAATGCTTTTGATAAATCCACAAACATTGCACCCACCTCCCGGCCATCATTTAAGGATGTGGAAATCATGTGAGTGCAATGTCTGAAGAATATCCGCATCTGAAGACAGATTGATATTTAGACATTAGAGAATGTTTTTCCTGATAATCCCTTAGCTGCTCCTGGACTAGACCCTCTAATATTTTTAAGATTATTGACAAAAGGGCTAACTGCCTGTAATTTGCAGGATCTGTTTTTAAACCTCCTTTAAAAATTGAAATTAATTTAGCCAATTTCCAGGTAGTTGGGAATTTTCATTCTATTAAAATCTGGTTTAATAATCTAGGCAATATTGGAGCAACAACCTCAACTGAGGGGTGTGGAAAGGATGAACAGAAATCTGATAACTTAAGAAGTAGTTAGTGAATGCTGTCTCCCAGGGTTCCCTTTTATCTTTACAAGGATAAAAAACCTTGTTCCTTTTCCTTTTATTGCTTTCTTTATGTATTTTGGGGAGTGCTTCTAAAGCCGGTACAAAATATATGTGTGTGGGAGAAGCCCTCTACCCAAATCAATATTCCAAATCATCTTTATGGTTTCAAACAAAATGCCTTGATTATTTCCAGTAATCACTATAAGATCATCACTGTGAACATAATCAAAACAACAATCAAGATCTAGCAAGTTTTCCTTTATGAATAACTAAGACATTATGTCATGGTAAGAAATTCTCCTCTACAAAAAACAGCACACAAGATCACTTTGATAAATTAACCAATGATTTTTAATAAATTATACCCCCCGCCCAATTTACCAATGTTTTTCAGATCTCCATTATAATGAATAGAGAAGAAAGTTAAAAGCAATTCTGAATTTGACTTTATTGGGTGCTTGATAGTAATATGTTTTTCAAGACAATAGTAGGCATGTTTCCCCTTCTACCAGGTATTGAATATTAATGTCTGTAATTGAATTTACATGATACATCTATTTTGGAGACTAATGAATCCATTTATTATGTATTTTATTCTGTCAGCCCACACAGTTCTGATGAAGGGACAGGTTGGTCCCAAAACGTGGTTCTATGTCATAACAGGGAAATAATTATGGCAGCACTACAACAACCTCAGCAAGCACTAATAGAGTGATGGCAGTACAATTCAACATGGGCACATAACTATAAATGTTTAATGAAGGAGGCTATGCCCCGCCTTCCCCCCCCATGTTTATATAATAATTTCAAGGGGAGCAGACACTGGGGGACAGGTGAATGCAGGGGGGGCACAGTTCATTGGGGGACACCATGGCTGGCCACAAAAAAATGCCAAAATCCAACACCATCAATATTCTCAAAAACATACCTGTATGAAGGCAGTCTTATACCTGGGATCATCTACTCGATGGGCAGCGTCATAGCCACCATGCCAGGCAGTCAGCTCGGCAGCAGTTGACTGTACTCCACCATTTATCCAATTGTAGCATACCACTCCCCCATCATTTGCTATGGCTGTTCCATCCCTAATCCCTTGCTATTCCCTCCTCTTGCTATAATCTATCTATCGCTCTTTCTACTGGCATGCAAATTGAGTTGCTCATATTTGAGTCACTCAGTTTGTTTCACCCATATCACAGGATACCCAAAAGGTAAACGTGATAAAAAAATGGGCACTTAAACAAAAATAAAAGCATTTTGTTTGAAACCATAAAGAAGATTTGAATATTGATTTATTTATTTTATTTAGTTTTTGTTGACCGGGTAAGTACACTAGACAAATCCTGCCTACTTTCAGGCATGACCCGGGGAAGGGGGTACAGATGAATGCCAACTGACCTTGAACCAGATTAAGCTGTTGGTGGTATTTTTAGTGAATGAGGGAAATTTGGCCAGGGCACCAGGGAAATTCCCCTACTCTTTTTGATAAGTGCCATGGGATCTTTAACATCCACCTGAACTACCACCAATCCAGGCAGATGGGATCTCGGTTTAACATCTCATCAGAAAGACAGCAAGTACTAGTACTAGCAAGTACTAATTTCAGTAGAGGGCTTCTCCCACACACACAAAAACTTAAGAAGTGGTCAAAGGTATGGCAGCTGGGTTTCAACACAAAGAAGTGAAAAGTAATGCACTTGAGGCACAGAAAGCCAGGGGCAGAGTACTGAATTGGAGGAGTGGTACCAAAGACTTCCAAGCAGGAAAGAGACCTGGGGTCATCACATCGGATGAGCTAAAGGTGGTCAGGCAGTCCAACAAGGCATTTGTTTCAGCTAGTGGGATACTGGGGTGCATGTGGAGGTGGAATCACCAGAGGAAAGATGGAGGTGGTTTTGCCTTTGAATATATCACTACTAAGAACCCACCTAGAGTGCTGTGTCCAGTTTTGGAGACCACATCTCCTGAATGACATAGACAGAGTACAAGCAGCCCAGAGGAGGGCAACTAAAAATGGCAGAGTCTGCATCAGAAGACCTGAGAGGAGATACTTAAGGAACTAAATATGTACACCCTAGAAGAGAAAAGGGATAGAGGGGATATGATAAAAGCCTTAAAATACCTCATTGAGTAAATAAAGTACAAGAGGGAAGTATTTTTCAGGAAGAAAAGGGTGCTCAAGTACAAGGGAACATGATATGAAGCTGGAGTGGGTAGATTCAGAAAAGATGTGAGGAAATAAGTCTTCACAGAAAGAGGGGTGGATTCCTGGAATTGTTTTCCAGCAGATGTAGTGGGGGCAAAGACAGTGGTGGGATTCAAGAATGCATGGGATAGGCATTAGGGAATCTACAGGAAGACGAAGGGGAGTGAGTGAGTGAATGGGCAGTTGATTAAGTAGGATCTGCGGTGATACTAAAGGCAGGTAAAAATGGGCAGACTTTGTAGGCCAAGGGGTCATTATCTGCCAGCAAGTTCTATGTTTCTATGTTTTTTCTGTGGCTAAGGACACCTTTACTCCCATGATGGGCTGCATCTGTTCCCAGAGGGAGCAGGACTACTGGCATGAGAATTGGTAGTTCAGTTAAGGGAATACTATCTAGAAGATAAAAAAGGGGACCAGTGCATGAAGTTATGATGGGCAAAAGGAAGATACAGGGGATCAAAGAAAGAAAGAGAACTTGAGCACAAAGAAAAGAGACAAACTGAGGGTAAATAAAATGGAGATCTGTTGTCCTCACATGCATGCAGGCCAACCTGTGGAGCACACCCAGCAAAATTAGTGAGCATTAGGGCTTAATGCACTTGACATTGAGGTCTGCTTTCCAATAGGCTATAAAAAAAAAGAGATGAAATGTGTCCCCTGGCTAAACAAGTAATTAAATGACTGAAAAAAAGTTCTAGGATGGCTGAAAAGAGATGGGCTGCATCACATTGAGAGACTGCAAAACATTAGAAGGCACTTTTGCCTGCTTTGTGGTGCCAGGTGTTGGGGGATCACCTGACACACGGTTTACCAGGGTTCTCGCCCAAGCCAGGGACAGCAGGAGCAGAGACCAGCAAGGAGGATTAGGATCATCCATTGTATGCTTTCCTCCCTGGAGGAGTGGGTGCCAAACCTGTTTCAGTGTTGGGTGGCTTCTGGTGGAAAAAAAAGTGGAAATGCATGATGCAGCATAGGTGACCATGCACCACAGTGCATCAGGGCAGGATGCTGTGGGTGCAGCGTCAGTGTTGGAGGGGGGAGAACAAGGGATGGAAAATAGAAAATGGCTGCCCAACTAACCGGATGACAGTCCCTGGGTCCCCTCCATCACAAAGCCCCAGAGGAATGCCCTTTCAAGGCTGCACCCATAGCCTTGTGTCCTGCATCTAGAAGTTGAATCCCAGTCTCTCCTTCCTGTCCTCTTCACAGGAAGGAGGTCCCCACCGGTGAAGGGATATGTCTGGGTTGAGTGGGGGAACAGAATCAGGGTCAGCAGCATATGGCAGGAGAGGGGAAGACCTGGCCAGTTGGAGGGCCCTTGATGGTCCGATGGAGTGGTAGTTGGGTGGAGGGGAGGAGACAAAAAAAAAATGCAAGCACTTTTTCTCCTTGAGGGTGTAAACATATGGAACAGGGGAAACAGTGGATAAGAAGATAGTACAAGCCTTTAAAGTAAGTCTGGACATATATTTACTTACCAAGGGAATCACCTGCACTGAGGGAAGAAGAGTTGGTAGAAATTCCCTCTAAATTGGTACATGCTTGCACGGTGTACTGGGTGAATATAGTGTTTCAATAATAGTTCTATCAAAACTGCAATGTCAAAATCATGAATGAACTGACAACGACAGGGATAGCATAGCGAAAGGCAGATACCACTACCCCTGAAGATGTCAAGTAATGGGAGGAAGTGGAGAACTAGGAAAAAAGCAGTGAGGTTGTCCCAGCTGCTCACATGATGGAGAGGCCTAAGGCACAAGCAGCTCAGGCAGTACAGAGTGGAGACCAGGGTTCTGTTCCTGGTCTCCCAAATCTTGCATGTTCCATGTTCCCCATTCCCCCAGTGTGTTTTTTTTATGCCCAAATCAAATGTACCCCCCCACCCAAGTTTCAACCCATCCCTGAATTTGCCCCTCCTGGAGCTGGTTAGTTTAGTTATGGGGTTGTGGGGGAGGGGGAAGGGGTGGAGCAGCTCTCAAAAGCAAAATGTACATTTTGATTTTTAGCCACAGAAGCGGTTGTTGGTGTGGTTTTGGACCACTACCATTGGCGTTGTTTTGTCTGGTTACATGGGAGAACTCAAAGAGTATTAGTAAATGGCACTCTGTCTGTGGAGGGGAGGGTGACTAGCCAAGTCCCGCAGGGCTAAGTTCTGGGGCTGATCCTCTATAACATATTCATCAGCAACATTGCAGATGAACTGGAGGGAAAGGTGTGCCTGTTTGCAGATGACACCAAAATCTGTGACAGTGTAGACACAATAGAGAGACAGGAAAGCATGGAAGCTGATCTCCAAATACTGGAGAAGTGGTCCAAGATCTGACAATTGAAACTCACCTGGGAATGAGTAACCTAGGGAAACTGCACTCAGTGGGAGGGAGTAACTGATGGCTACCAGGTAGGTGTGAGACCTAGGGGTGATCATATCATATGACCTCAAGGTCAGTAGACAATGGTAAAAAGTAGCAATAAAGGCTAGTGGTATCCTGGGATGCATATGGAGGGGCATCCTGAGCAGAAGGCATGAAGTAATCATGCCCCTGTATCGTTCCCTGGTCAGGCTTCACCTGGAGTACTGTGTCCAATTCTGAATGCCACACTTCAGAAAGGACACAGATAGGCTGGAGGCAGTACAGAGAAGCGCAACAAAGATGGTGCAGGGCTTGCATTAGAAACCGTACAAGGCAAGACTGGATGACCTCAAATTATACCCCCTAGAACAAGACAGGAATCATGGGGACATGATAGAAACATTCAAATACCTTAAAGGCAACAACAGGGTGCACGTGCAGAACCTCTTTCAGGTAAAGGACTACAGAAGGACAAGAGGGTACAACCTTTGTCTTAAGGGAGGAAAGTTCAGAAGCAATACAAGGAAAGTCTTCTTCACAGAGCGTGTTGTGGAACCATGGAATAGCCTGCTGGAGGGGGTAGTGGGAACCAAGACAGTGGGGGAATTCAAGCGGGCATGGGACAGACACTGTGGGATACATAAGCAGGCAGCTAAGTAGGGGGGTAGGAAGCCAAGGGCAGACTTGAGGGATCGTACAGTCCCCATCTGCTAATAACTTCTATGTTTCTATCTATCTATCTATCTATCTGTCTGTCTGTCTATCTATCTATGTCTGTCTGCCTGATTACCTTGAAGGTCTCTTAGTTTGGTATTCCCCTGATGGCCCACTCCACTCCTCCAATGGGTTTCTCATAGCTGTCCCAAGGGCATGTCTGAAACTCTCAGGAAAAATAGCATTCTCAGTGGCAGCCCCTAATATTTGGAATGCTCTGCTGTTAAACCCAAGGAGTTCTCCTTTGGTTGAGACCTTCAAAAAGGGACTCAAAACCTACTTATTGTTTCTAGATTTTAATTAGCGACTGCTGAGGGTCTGTTTCATAATCACTGTATTTGTTTTATATGTATGTTGTTTATTTATGTAGTAGTAATACGCTTCAATGATCAGCTATATAGCCATTAGGAAACCATAAAATACATTCCAAAACATCATCAATAGCAATACTGTATATAATAAAAAAGTAAACATCATGAATCACAATACAGAATAAAAAAACCTACAATAATAACTTATCACCATATTTTCTCATAAATATTGTTGGAAATAGATACTGATCTATTGGGGAGCAATACATTGAAATACTTACCACAAACATTACATACATTCAAAATAATCAAGGCCTATACTGTGGCCTGTACCATGATATCTGATAATTTTAAAAAGGTGAACGGGATTAACAAATGCTATCTAGTTAGCATGTAAACCACTATCACACAAATCCTACTAATCCCTAATCCTACTGTGAGAAACAAAACCATCCAGATAAAATATGACTATTTCTAATCCTGGTCCAGTTTATACTCTAGTCTATAAAATGACATCAGTGGTACAACAGTAGAGGTAAAGTCATTAGAAAATGGTGCTGAAGCAATAAGTAATCTTATAAATTAGACGGGAAATCCCATATCCATTGGAAAGAGGTCCATTGCTTTGTAAAAAATAACCAGTAGTGAAAAGTTTTGAACCAATACTCAACTCCAAAATCACATTTATTTTTATAACCACACCACTAATCACAGTACATGCCAACATTTTTCTTTGTCCCCCCAACTACATTCAGGCAAATACATTAAACACTGTGTTTCACAGTTAAAAAAAGCTTCTGACCACACTGGAAGCAGATTATGACAATTTAATGCTACATTGAGAAAGCTATCGGATATATGTTTTATAAGGCTCAAGTACCACTTGTCTTAATGGGAGGTTTAGTTTGGAACCCTTTCTAAAATGCAACTAATGTGTGTATCTAAAACCATTTTGTTTTCTGATTTGTTTCATAGTTGCCATGGGATTAAAAATAATGGATGTCTTAAAATCCACAGTGTTCTCCCAAAACAAAATTGATGGTGAAGCAATTTCTGAAATGGACCAATAAGGACTTGGAGATACAACGAAGTAATCAGTAATCAGAAGTGTCCATGAAATACAGGAAGAAAAAAAATGAACTGTTTAAATGATTGTCTTCGAGTTAGCAAATTGATTTAGCTAAATAGAGGGAGCTATATGTGGAATGGTTATAATTAATTAGTCTTTAATGGGACTGCACTGTTTTCTGTAATGGTTGCAATGATGTTGGAGGTACTAGCACACGTTTAGTGATGAGTTATATGTAATTACTTTTACTGCTATGTTTATTTAAATGTATGATGTGGTTTGTGCTTATAATGGTCCACTTGAGAAAGCACTTAGTGCGAAACTGTAAAGGTTGTTTTTACCATTCTCCCATTTTTTTTTACCTTATTGTGCATAAGTTAATAAATATGTTTTTATGGCAATCTTAAGCCTGTTTATTCACAGCTGTGGAAAAGTGTAAGATGGTCTTTTCTTCAATCAAACTAAAACTTTATTTTTTATAGCGCCTTTCAAAAACCAAGGCGCTGCACATAAAACCAAATACAAATATAACATTAAAACAGGAAAATAAACTACATTAGTCATTAGGGAAAGCCAAATTAAATAAATACATTTTTAACTCAATCTTAAATCTGTCAATGGTCAGGCATTCTCTTAACCAGCAAAGTAGAGAATTCCACAGGGTTGGAGCTGAAAAAGCAAAAGCATGGGCGCCTGATGTTTTTAGTCATACCCTGGGAATCTCTAGCAATCCCTCATCGGTGGATCAGAGAGGACGGGAGGGGCAATAGGGTATAAAGAGATCTTGCAGGTAACCGGGTCCCTGATCATGTATGGCTTTGAAGGTTAGCAAACCAAACTTAAAGGTGATCCACCACTGAGTAGGCAGCCAGTGCAGTTCGCGGAGCACAAGGGTAATATGACTGGACCTAGAAGTCCTAGTCAAAAGCCTGGCTGCCATGTTCTGCACTAGCTGCAAGTGGTGGATATCAACCCCTGGAAGCCCTAGGTAGAGAGAATTGCAGTACTCAAGGTGGGTAGTGATGAAGGTGTGGACCAGTGTTGGAAAATCATCTGGAGGAACCAAGTGTTTCACCCAGGTGATATTCCTCAGATGATAGACAGAGAATTTGATGACAGCCGACACTTGAGATTTTAGCATCAGGCCATCATCAAAAATAACGCCGAGGTTATGTACTCAGTCTGAAGTAGTGAGCTGTATGCCATCGATCAAAACACCTGATGCCTGGCCAGCTCCCATACCCGCCCCCGGACGACCAGGGTCCACAACCAGCACTTCGGTCTTATCTGGATTCAGCCTCAGCCAACAAGTACTCATCCAGGTTCTGATCTCGGTAAGGCAGTTGTTTAGCGCAGATAGTGCAGCTTCCTATCCGGGCAGAATGGACATATACAGTTGAGTATCTTCTGCATAGCAGTGAAAACTCAAACAGTATCACCTGATGATATCTCCCAATGGCAGCATATACACTGCAAACAACATGGGGGTCAAAATGGAGCCCTGTGGCACCCTGCAAGACAGGGAGTAAGTACCAGAGGAGTAAATTCCGGTGGTAACTCTCTGAAGCCTGTCTGCGAGGAAAGAATGGAACCATTTGAGGACTATACCAGACAGACCACAAAGCAGCTGCAGGTGCTCCAACAGCACACCATGGTCTTCAGTATCAAATGCTGTGGAGAGATCAAGAAGGACCAAGATGGTACACGCCTTTTGATATCTAGCCATCAGGAGGTCATTCAATACTTGGACAAGTGCAGTCTCTGTGCTAAGCTTCTTCCTAAATCCGGACTGGAGAGTATCATAGATCTTGTGAGTTGTAAGGTGATCATCCAGTTGCAACACAACCACCTTTTCAATAACCATAGCAAAAAATGGCAGGTTAGCAAAAGGTCGGTAGTTAGCTGGACAGTCCGGGTCCAAGGAGCATTCCTTAAGGAGTGGTCGAATAACCTCCTCCTTTAGGGGTTCTGGAAAGAACCCTGTCTCCAAGGACCTCCAGACAGTTTCAGCAAGTATTGGACAGATAACATCAACGCATCCCAATAAAAGTGGTGTCGGGCCCGGATTCAAACTACAACTGGTTGGGCATATTGACTGGATGATTATCACAATATCTGTGAATTCTGGTTGGCAGAAATCTGACCAAAGAGACCGCATGCACACCACATCTCGCCAATCACCACAACTACTCATAGGAGAGGCTATGCCGATGCTAGACCTGATGCTGGCAACCTTATCTGTGAAGAATTGAGCAAACTCCTCGCATTTCAGCTGAGAAAATCTTCTCTGGGCTGAAAACAGATTGGATTGTACAATCTGTCAACGGTCTGGAAAAGCTGAGCTGGTCAATTCTGCACAGCAGAAATCTCCCTGGACAGGAACTCTGCCTTCTTATGGGTGATTTCTAGCTGATAGCCATCATAATGTGCCATCAGCTTAAGCCTGTCAGCAACAAGGCCAGACTTTTGCCAAGCTCTCTCCATCCATCGAACAGCTCGCCTCAACTCCTTCAAGGAACCATCAAACCAAGGGTTCCTTGGGCGAAGGGTGAGGGGTCGAACACGAACAGGAGCAATCTTGTCCAGGGCATCTCCCACAGCCTTATTATAGGCTGATATGAGATTGCCTGGACTCACGCATTCACCCGACAAACCCGATGGGTCCAGTTCTGCCGATAGGTCATTAGGAGCAACTCCCCTCAAAGGGCGGTACTGGACCATCTCTGTAGGGGCAGACCTATTAGGGGGGACCCTGAAGCTGAACCTTGTTCCCTAGCAGCATCAATTTGCACTTTTTGATATTGAATTTCAACTGCCAAACCCTTGAGCACTCCTTCAAATGTTTCAGTTCTCTCTGCATTTTGTTTATTCCCTCATCACTATCCACCCTCCCACAGAGCCTAATGTCATCCTCAAAGTGACCCAGCCTGCCCTATCATCTCACCAGTTTTGCTGATGAATATGTTGAAGAGAACTGGACCCAGGATAGACCCTCATTGAACCCTGTTCTTGACCTCCCTCTTTTCTGATTCAACCCCATTGACCACTGTCTTCTGCTGCCTTCTCTTTAGCCAGTTACCTACCCAGTTCACTATGACCTTAGCTGGACCCAGATCCTCCATCTCCTTCAGCAAGTGTCTATGGGATACCAAGTCAAAAACCTCGCTGAATTCAAAGTAGAGCAAATTCACAGCATGGCACTAACAAATTCCCTCATCACCTAGTCAAGGAAAACTATCATATTAGTCTACTAAGACCCAGGCCCCTACTTTTCTGTGGCACATTGAGACCAAGTTCTGCGTCAAGATTACCATTTGCCACAGAACTTCTGTGGCAGTGGTTTGTAATTTCTGCAGAAGTTCTGCACCACTAACAAACTACCACATCACAGTGTCAGCTTGTCATCCTGGCTTCACTTCCATGGCAATGGTTATAGCAATCAGGATGGGGGAAAGCACAGTAACACTAGTTCAAAAAATAACAGACTTATAGAAATTATTTGATGCCTAAAAAGCAAAAATAAAATCTATTGCATAAATGAAATATGCAGAGGGAACCATATGTGATAAATAAGGTATTTCTAAACTCGTGCTGTCTACACCACTCATGAAGTCCCCACTGTGTATTACTTATATATTTATATGCAATCTGTAACATACATACAAATGTGTATGAGGTGTGTATGTGTATATATATATATATATATATTAGTGAGAGAGAGAGCTACTGTATGCATGTATGCATGTGTATATATGTTTTTTTTATTTTATTTCCATGAATTTGTATCCTCATTCATACAGGTCCCTTTGGAAATGGAATAAACAGAATAGAGGAGATACTGCAAAACTCATTTTTCATGCCAACCTGCTTCCCTGGAGACACTATGTAACACCATCAGGCCATGACCTGCATGTGAACCCATTGTGAGATAAAGCTCTCCAGCCCATCACAATGTGTCCCCTGTGTGACAGAACACTGCACCATACCTTGCCAGGCTCAGAGTAGTGATGTGTTCTTCCATTCCTTGTGCTGCCCAGC
The DNA here is from genome assembly GCA_016271365.2 of Neoceratodus forsteri. Classification (NCBI taxonomy): domain Eukaryota; kingdom Metazoa; phylum Chordata; order Ceratodontiformes; family Ceratodontidae; genus Neoceratodus; species Neoceratodus forsteri. The sequence goes on along the minus strand of CM028132.1, from coordinate 969,432,668 downwards.
CAGCTCCCAGAACTCATTTCTGAACCTGAGTTGCTGGCACGGGAACACAACTTGCTACCCTCTGGCCCAACAGCTGGCCCTGCGCACAACATTTCTCAATAACTTATAGGTGATTCCATCAACCAGTGACAATATGTAATTCATAACCCTGGCAAAAATGTGCACATTATTATATTCAACTTTTAACATACTAACATACTAATTGCCAGAAGATTAGGCCTTACGGTCTATTGAATCTGCTCAAACCTCAGATCCCTAGTTGGGTACCGAAGCCCTCCCCCCCTTGCGTTCCAGAAACCCCTATCATCCATCCTCACCCCCACCCGGGCCAGACCATCATCTGATACATCCACTTTCTGTGTCTGTCCCACCCTCTCTTGAAGCCCTCCACTGTGGATCTCTGAACCAACTCACCAGGCAGCGTGTTCCAAGCATCCTCCACCCTCTCAGTGAAAAGCCTCCTCCTCTTTTCCCCCCTTACCCTTCCACCTTCCAACTTCAGACCATGCCCTCTGGTGATACCTCCCTGCTTTAGTCTAAAGATTCCCTCCGTGTTTATCCTATTTATTCCCTTGAGGTACTTGAAGACCTCAATCATGTCCCCCCGTCTCTCTTCTCTCCAATGAAAACAGGCAGAGTTCTTCAAGTCTGTCCTCATATGTCAAATCCCCTAGTCTTTGTTTCATCTTAGTTGCCCTCCTCTGTACCCTCTCCAGGAGCTGTATGTCCCTCTTCAAGTGTGGTCTCCAATACTGTACACAGTACTCCAGGTGTGGTCTAACCAGTCCATTGTGCAGCGGCAGAATCACTTCCCTGCTCCTAGAGGTGATCCCCCTTATGATGCATCCCAACATCCTATTTGCTTTGATAGCTGCTGTCCTGCACTGCTCAGAGTTATTCATACATGCATCCACCATGACCCCTAGATCTTTTTCCCCTGTTGAGGCCTCCAGCACCTCCCCTCCCAGGGTGTACCTGTGTTTAGGGTTTTCCCGCCCAAGATGTAACTCCTTGCGCTTGGTGATATTGAATTTTAATTTCCATGTGTGAGCCCACCTTTCCAGGGTGTCCAGGTCCCCTTGCAGGGCCGACCTCCCCTCTTCCCCCTCAACTACTGCTCCCATCTTGGAGTCATCAGCGAAGAGACTCATTTCACACCCTATGCCCTCCCTGATGTCCGATATGTATGCATTAAACAGGATTGGACCCTTGATCGAGCCCTGTGGTACTCCACTACCAACCTCTCTAGGTTTTGAGCACTCCCCACTGACCACTACTCTCTGAGTGCATCCAGCTAGCCAGTTTTCAATCCATCTGACCATCAAAGGGCCTACCTCCAACCCCGTCACTTTCTCCACCAGACTATTGTGGGGGACAGAGCCAAATGCCTTGCTGAAGTCCAAGAATAATACATCCACAGGCTTTCCCCTGTCCAGTTCTGATGTTACTCATTTGTAGAACTCCACAAGATTGGTTTGACACAGTCTACCTGGCACAAACCCATGTTGCCGACTATCCAGACTTTCCATCTCCTCCAAGTACACCCCCAATCGTTCCTTTGGTATACTCTCCATTAATTTTCCCACCACCGAGGTCAAACTGATGGGTCTATAGATTCCTGGTACTTCCCTCGACCCCCCCTTTATGGATTGGCACTACATGTGCCTCTCACCAATCCCTAGGCACCCTCCCTGTCTCAAGCGACCTGTTGAAGAGCACCGCCAGGGGTGCAGCCAGTATGTCCGCCAATTCCCACAGTGCTCTCAGATGAATGCCATCTGGCCCAGGAGATTTATCTTTCTTTAGGGCCTTAAGGGCTAACCACACCCTTTCGGTGGAGATAGCAGCATCTGTCCCCTCCACTTTACTGTCTTTTTGTCCTTATCCTGATGTGACACCCCAGGGTACCTCTCCCTCCCTCTTGTTCCATTTCTGATGCTCCCCTGATCCTACTCACTACCACTTCTATCCCCATTGTGCCTTGCTTTGTAGATATCCCATCCCCCTCCCTAGTGAACGCAGAGGCGAAATACTCATTTTATACCTCTGCCTGGTCCCTCGCCTCTTCCACCCACCCTCCTTCTGATCTCAATCTGCTGAGATGGCCCTTAGTTTTTCTCTGCTCCCCAAAGTACTGGAAGAACCCCTTTTCCCCTCCCCATATCACCTGTGCCAGCCACTGCTCTTTACTGGACTTTGCCCCCGCACCATCTGGGTGGCTTTTTGATGCAAGATGGTACATTTCCTTTTCCCCAACCCCTCTCATTGTTTTATCTTTTTTATAGGCAGCCTTCTTTTCTTTGACCACTACCTGAACCTCACTGGACCACCAGCATGGTTTATGTGACCTTGCTCCCTTACGCTTTCACCTTAACACAGGTACTGACTGCCTCATGATGTCCCCATTTTATGACCTCCCATCTCTTTTCCACATTTGTCATTGTTGTAATCCCCTTCAAGTGATCCTTGAGAATATTTCCCATGCCCACAAGTCTGCTCCCCTGAAGTCCACTGCCAGTGTCCTAGATCTCCCCCCCCATGCTTATTTGAAACCAGACAGTATTGTGGTCACTCCTAGTCAGGGGATCCTCTACAACCAGGTCCCTTACCAGATCCCCATCCACCAGAACCACATCCAGGACATGCCCCTCCCTTGTGGGCTCCATCACATGCTGTGTTAAGAACACATCCTGGAAGCCGTCCAGCAGCCTCTGCTCCTTGGCCATCTTAGAGGACATGGTTCCCCAGTTTGTACCTGGCGTATTAAGGTCCCCCATCAACACCACTCCTTCCCCCCTTTGGTCCACACTGGGCAATGATGTTGTCCAGCAAACCATCCTCCAGAACATCACCCATCCCATGGGGCATATATACTACACCCAGCTTGACCTTACCTCCTGCTGGGGTTCGTAAGGTGACCCATAAGGCCTCCACGTTTCCCTCTGCCTCTTCTACCCTAGCAATTTCTATGTTACCTCTAATGAACATAGCCACTCCACCCCCTCTGCCCTCCTTTCTATCCTTCCTAAGCATAGTGTACCCCCACACGTTTAGGTCCCAGTCAGGGTTTTTGTTGGCCCACGTTTCTGTGACTGCCGCCACATCCACCCGCCCCTCGAACAGCCTGGCCTGGAACTCTGGCAACTTGTTTCCCAAGCTCCTGGCATTTACTAACACCACCCTCCCTTATCCCTGATCCCCTTTGTCGAACCCCACCCAGGTTCCTTATACTTCCATCCTCCTCTGCTCCTCCTGAAACCTCCTCCCCAGTCTGTTTCCCCTACCCCCTTGGGTTTGAAGGCTACTTCCTCATCTGGAGGAGAGGGCTTCTGGTCAGCCCTTCCCTTATCCACCCCCCACAAGTTTAAACCCCACCTTTCTTGAATGCAGTCAGCTACCCCCTGTTTAAGGGCTTCCTTCCCTAATGGGGCAAGATGAAGCCTGTCTTTGGCATACAGTCCCTTATCCTCCAAAACTCCTTTCCAGTTCCCTAACACCCCCAACCCACTTTCTTCACCCCACTTTCTGGGCCAGTCATTAACCTCTGTGATCTTCATTTTTTTATCCACTGAGGCCTTTGGTACCGGCAATATCTCTGAAAAGGAAATGTCGCATCCATTATCCTGACAGACTCTGGCAAGTTCTCGGAACCTTGCTTGGATTTCCAAAAAGTTATTTCCCTCTAGATCGTTAGTTCCCAAATACACCAGGAAATCTGGTTTCCCTCCACTACCCCTAACCAGTTTGTACACCATGAACTTTGCTCTGTGCACCTTTAGCCCAGAGATACTTACTACCTTCACTGGCTACGGCATTCACCCCCCATCACTCCCAATGGATACCCCTAATCATCGAGTCTCCCAATAACAGAGCCTTAACACCACCATCGTCCTTATGGTTACCTTCACTATGCGCTCTCAACCCACCACCCCACCTTTATTCATGATCTCAATTCCATGGGAGTCTTTCCACCTTATTAGAGACCCCCTTGTCACCCTCCCCTTCCTGCCTCCCTTGTTATTTTGCCCACTTAACTCAGAGCCCCCATGAATAGGTGTCCCCTTTAACCTCTCTTATCCAAACCATTTATCCTGGCCCTGATGATTTCCCTTCCCCACTCCAACATCCTCCCCCTTGTAATAGTACCCCCCTCCAGAGGCCCTCTGTTGGTCCCCTTTACCTAGGGCCCCATCCTTGGTACAGACCCCCCTCCTGAAGGGGAACCCCTCCCCACCTCCTTGTCTCCCAGTTTCTCTCCAGTCATGCTCTCCTCCCTTATGTCTGCAATATGTTGCATCTCCCCATCTGCTTAACATTTGCATTTCTCCTTCTCCCACTGGGACTATTTCTATCCTTTCCATTGCTGGTCTGTGATGCCCTATGGGTATCCGACTCCCTCCCCACAGCCTCTGTATCAGTTTCCTCATTTCCACCAACCCCTTCCTCCCCCTTTAGGTTTGCTTAGTAGCTCAAATTTACTGTAACACTCTATGCCAGCCTCCATCAAGTAACCTGACTGCCCATCTAAACTCCCCCTCTTCCTCCCCTCTTACCCTGTTCTCCTTAGGAGCTCCCTTCCCAAGGTCTGCTCTTTAAGGCTTACCCACAACAGCCCCTTCCTTCTCACTGTCTGCTCTTCTAGGCTACCCACAACAGCCCTTCCTGACTCTTCCACCTCCACTCTCTTTATATTCGGAATGTTTATCCCGTAAGTTTTCCCCTTAGCATCAACATCCCTATCTAAGGGTCCTTCTGTCCCTAATATCCCCCCTCCTGCTTGCTGTAACATAACATCCTGTAATTTTTGAGCATTGACACAGCCTCCCCTCAGCCACACCCTTCTGCTCCCCATATCCACACTCCTTATCTTTGGACACACCCCCCCAACTCCCCCAGCTTACTCCTTAACCAATATACTTCACTCCTGATACGAGATAACTGTCTACAGAGTGGGCAGCCTCCCTCTCTCCAGGCCCAATTGAGAATTATTGCCACTCCACAGCCTGTGCAGCCTACAATCCTTCCAAAGATGCCTGCCATGGTGGAATGTGGCCACCCTGTTTGTCCCTCTCTGTTCATAATGGTACACACCCCTTCTCTCAGTCCCTCCCCCCTGGAATACAGTCTCTGTCTATACTGACTGCAGTTGTTTACCAACCCAATTTCAACCCCACCAATAATGTTCCCAAGTCTCACAAACACATACAGTCCAGTGTGTGTCCAGTCCACTAACAGTGTGTGTATGCAGACATCAGGTACCGTATGATGTCACAGGCCCACCAGTTCCTGTTGCTTCAAATTTCAGTCACAAACAGAAATGCACAGCCCTTCAATCCCAACCCCTAGTGGCTTTTCAGTATTTAAGAACGCCTACAAAACATGGTGGGTGGCAGAGCTCGCCTCTACCACCACCAGGCAAACAACACATTTTAATTTCACTCTAATTATCACTGCCAAACAAGTGTTTCCACAGCCAGCACACAAGCCCCAATAGTTACAATATCACAGCCCAAGTAACAGTTCTAATTCAAAGTAGTAATTTTTTAACACACAGAACTAATTTCAAGTACAAACTATTCAAATATTTCAGTTAAAACAGACAATAAACCAAACCTCTTTCCTGAACAACCTCCTACTTCTGTTCCCATGTGGACAATGAAAGACAAGATGATTCTTGTAATTACCCCTCCCCTGAACACCAGGCAAACATCGCATTTAAATTTCACTCTAATTATCACTGCCAAACAAGCGTTCCCACAACCAGTACACAAGCTCCGATAGTTACAATATCACAGCCCAAGTAACAGTTCTAACTCAAAGTAGTAATTTTTAACACACAGAACTAATTTCAAGTACAAAACTATTCAAATATTTCAGTTAAAACAGACGATAAACCAAACCTCTTTCCTGAACAATCTCTTACTTCTGTTCCCAGATTTTTATTCTTCTTACAAATGCCAGTTTATTTCATTTTACCAACTATTCATTTCAGATGGCATTTCTATACCTTAATGACACAAATAAGTTTGTACAAAGTAAGGTATGGACTTAACAGGTCTATGCTATTGTCAAGTTTTTGTTTAAGTTGGCCCTTGTGTAATAACGTAAGACTGAAAATTGTATTATGCTGTAGTGCAGGTTGAGCAATTATCACTGTGCCTGATGTGCTGTGCACCACCTCTGGCAGTGGGAGATGTGCTAGATAAGTGACTATTCATTTCTGTGGCACAATGCAACCATTTCATTAGCTAATATATGATGTTACAGCATTGATAACATCACATTCTGAGCATTGAGGGGTTTGAATATAAAAAGAGGTGAAAGGAGCCAGGTTCTATGGATAAACGGAAATATTAATAATCACCAAAAACAGTGAATTCTGTGGCACTACAGAAGTTCTGCAGTGGGTTGCAAGTTCTGTGCAAAATTCTGCAGAATTCTAGGGGTCTTGACTAAGACCACCCTGCCATTAATCTGAGCTGCTTACTCTCCTGGAGACTGTTACTGTCCAAGTAAGTACATGAGATTATCTTTGACCAGTGACTCCATCAGCTTCCCTACAATAGACATAAGACTGACAGATCTGTAGTTAAAATCTTGTTTCTTGTCTCCCCCCCCTCACCTTATGGACTGGAAATATGTCTTCTGCCCTCAAATTCTTCAGAAACACCCCTGTCCTTTGAGATCTGTTGAATAGACCTAGCAGGGGATCAGCCAGTTCCACTGCCAGTTCCCCACGTATCCTCAGATGCAACCTATCTTGTCCTGGGGCCTTTTTAATCTTTATGGCTGCCAGATATTTCTGGATCCTTTTGCTAGTAAATACTGGGTGCCTATTCTCTGGGACTCCTTTAATCACCCTGGAGTTGTGCAGTTACGTGAAGTGCTCTGAGCCTGTCTTCGTTGGGCCATTATATAAAAATGAATGCCTTGTCTTGCATTGCTATCTGTTTGATTGTCTCTATTTATGCATCTATGTATGTATGTATGTATGCCTCTATCTATCTATCTGTCTGTCTGTCTCTTTCTCTCCATCCATCTATCACTCTGTATCACTACTTTTTTTCTTTCTTTAGAATATGCCATGCCTCTTTGAAACATATGCTAGATATTTTGCTAGTATGCGTTCACACCCCCACATTTTATCAGAGGTGAAGCAAAACATAGCTTTAGTGAGGTGATTAGGGAGAGGATGCACATGAGTAGAATATTAAGCACAATTTTCTTAGTCACATGGCCTCTTTAATTCATACAGATTTTCCTTACTTTCTTTCTCTTTCATGTGGGCAAGGATTTTTTTATCATAGTTCAAAATCTGTTGTGCTGTCTTGAAAAGGTACTATATAGTGCATTTCTCTCACATGTGGAATAAACTGCATATTAATGGTTAGACAATGGAGCTTCCAAATTTATATAAATGTATCTACATTTAGAATGCTTCAGTGGCTAAACTAAACATTTTACCCATAAGGACTGACTGTCAACTAAATTGTATAATAGGGTAAAGTATATTCCATAGTCTGCTTAAAATAAGTTAGTGATTCACTTATCAGCCAATCAGGCGATCATCATCAGAGACACTAGAAATGTGTCCCTGCATTTTTACCATAATTCTTTCTTTGGTAACTGGGTAAGGCCCACTAGGCATAAGTACCTGTTTTCATGGGCAACCCAGGAGCACTGGAGACATTAACTGACTTGCTCAAAATCACACAGCATGCAAGAGGAGGTTGTGTGGGAATCAGAACCAGGTCTGCTAGATGTACCAAAGTCATTCACAGGTCATTACTCCAACCTCCAGGCTATACTGCCATACCCACAATTTTCATGATTTTTTGCACAAAATCCACAGTTTATTGCAATATATTTTTGACCACATTTGTATAGAATACTTAAATTCTCAAGAAAGATACTCAAACATGCTAACAATTTGGTAGGAGACTTGGATTTGGCCAAGACAATACCGAGTGAGGTAAGGATGGGTCCAGTGTGACTGCTTTCATCTGATTCACTTCCTTGTTTAGTTTCAAGAATCTTTTGGTCATACATAGGTACACTTAGGCACTTAAAATTGAGTAGAGGGACATCAGTTGGAAATTATGTCCATGCTGGAACTGCTGCTAGATCACCATGGGATCCCTACATTAATTTTTTTTTCCTCACACCATGTGCCCTGCCACACCTTCCTTGCTGTGTTATAAAATGTATTCTCCACCATCCCTGACTCTTGTATGTAATTATACCCTTTTTTTGTTGTCTTTCATATGTGTGATACTTTTTTATTCTTAGCAGTGCAAATATACTGTACTAAACTGCATTTGTGCAGTTAGTCTTCTTTCCAGTCTGCGTACGTACTGCAGACACTGTCCAACTCCCTGACTTAAAAACAAAGATTAATGAGTCCAATGGTGGGATGGTAAAGCCTGGAGAGATACTACAAAACAGGTTTACAATACATCCAAATAACTAGTAAAAAAATTAATGTTGTGATTTGTGACATGATCATAAATCATGATTTGTGACTGCATTTCTGACCCTGATGATGAAGAAATGAATGCCTCACGGCTGTACTTCCCTGGGCCCCATGAGGTGTGGCACAAAACTCCCCGACTTGAAAACAAACAATAATGAGTACAATGGTGGGGTGGTGAAACAGAGAGAGAGAGACTACAAAACAGGCTTACAATACATCCAAGTAACTATTAAAAAAATTAATGTTGTGATGCGTGACGTGATCGTAAATAGTGATTTGTGACTGCATTTGTGACCGTGATGATGAAGAACGTGATTTGTATCACGAGTGACTCATGATGATGGTCCCGACTTAAAAATGCATATTAATAAGCACAATGTTCGTGCAGAATTATTCACCACACCTGTCCAGTACTCTGAAGGGAAGCCAAAGAAACAACTGTGACTTAAGTTAGAGATGGAGATTGGGCCCTAAAGAAATGCAAATGCACAGACAGATTAAGATTGCGCTGTGCACTGAAGAGATGCAGATGCAAAGGCACAACACCTAACCAGTGCTCACCATCATAAATTCAAATCTGGAAAGAATACCTTTGCTGGTTGGGGTGGGCCAGGGGGCAGTGTACTGCACTGCTGCAGTAACAGTCACTAGTACCAGTAAAGATACGACAAAGAAGTACAACAATTACACAGCTGCAGTGGCTAGCAGGTTCACATTGCTGAAATTATGTGGCACAATAAAAGATGTCTGATTTGATGACAAGCGTCACACACATACACACACACTAAGTAATGGTTAGCAAATTGAAAACTTCAGTAATATAACCACATATTTTAAACAAACTAAAATTATGCACTGCTGCACCACACCAATCAGCAAAAAAGTGGCAAAAATTATTGAAAATATTACTGTGTGTACATTAACATAGTTATACAAGAAAAATATCACCAAAACAGAAAGCACTGTCTTTTTCTCCAAGTTAATCTAGCTACACCACAGATATGCCCCTCCCCCAAAGCACACTTCCACTGTCTCCTAGTACACATACTGAATGTTATACATTAACATTCAAACTCCACACACAAACAATAAATGCTCGATTATATGAGCAAAGGAGGGTTTCCTATAATCGATGAACTAAAGTTCCAGCAAAAAAAAAAGACCCAAAAAGGCTTTTTTAACAGCTTTTAGATGGTATGAATCACAGAGAGCTCTCAGAGCAGATTGTCTCCTACAGCTTCATACACACACTACCCCAAACTGAGGCTGTGCAGAACAATCTAGAGCCCATGTGACCTGAAACCCCATGAATCACTGCAAAATTTGCCTTTGAAGCTTAAAAAAGAATACCTTTTTGCCCTCCACTTCAGTCTTGACAGCTACTTCTCCCGCCTTGCCCCTTCTACCTGCCTACCCCCTTGCTCCCTCTCCTTCCTCCCCCAGGCATTTCTGACTTTTATCCCTCCCCTCCTCCCTTTAGAGCTCTTACCTCACTCTCTCACTCCGACAATGGCCTTCCTGCCTGCATACCCTCTTCCCTCTCACCTGCAGTGCTTATTTCTAAGATTGCCCTTGGCTGGTATGTCATGCTACCTAACATTTGGCACATTTTGGATTACTGGAATTTCCTAAGCCTCAGTCTCTTACTTCTTTCTATTGTGTAACTATGTATTATTATGTTGACCTTTGTATGTATGTATACCCCCCATTCCTTCAACGTGGAACCTTTGTAAATGAGCAGTTCTTGCTCAAAGGTATTTGTAATCCTAGATTTCAATAAAATAAAAAATAAAAAAAATAAACAAGGTGAAGTACATTGTTTTCAATGTACTTCACCTTAAGAATTGGTTGGAGTAGTGGTTTGGGAAGGCGGAGTAATGTGAAGTCATTGTTTTCACGGACTTCACGTTACTCCATTTGCATGCAAAGTACTCCACTTCACATTGCGAAGCACTCCGCAAATTCGCCTTCACTCTGCAGAGCACTCCGCGGAGTGAATTGGGGCCACTTCGCCCATCACTAATTATAGGAAACCCTTCTGTACTCATATCATCGAGTGTTTATTGTTTGTGTGTGGATTTTGAATGTTAATTTAGAACAGTCAGTCTGTGTACTGTGAAGTGTGCTTCAGGGGAGGGATGTCTGTGGTGCAGGTAGATTAACTGGGAGAAAAAGGCAGTCTTTCTGTTTTGCTTATATTTTCTTGTATAACTGTTAATGTACACACAGTAATATTTTCAGTAATTCTTGACTTTTTTCGTTGATTGTTGTGGTGCAGCAGTGTATAATTTCAGTTTGTTTAAAACATTTAGTTATATTAAGAAAGGTTTTCAATTTGCTATGCATTACTTGTAGTGTGTGTGTGTGTGTGTGTGTGTGTGTGTGTGTGTGTGTATGTGTGCATGCACACGTGCAATGTGTGCTATTAAATCAGACACCTTTTATTTTGCCACAAAGTAATTGCAGCAGTGTGAACCTGCTATCCATCGCACCTACATGAATTGTGTTATACTGCTTTGTGGTATCATTACTGGTAGTGGACTGTTACTGCTGTGCAGTACCCCCCCCCGCCCCCCAACCGGCAAAAGGTATTATTTTCCAGATTTGGATTTGTGACTTGTGAGAACTAGCTAGGTGTTGTTGTGCCTTTACATCTGCAACTCTTGAATGCGCAGCACAATCTTAATCTGTCTGTGCATTTGCACTTTGCCGTACACCATTAATTCTGGGAGACTTTGCATTTCTTGTTATTTTCTCATTTCACTTTGTCAGCACTAGGGAATTTTCTGGACACAAGACAGTAGCATTTTGGGGATGCACATTAATTTTGGGACTGTGTGTGACCACTGCACGCATGACTTAGTGCACCATTAATTTTGGGAGACTTCTCATTTCTTGTTGTGCTATCATTTTACTTTGTCAGCACTGGGGAATTTTCTGGACACAAGACAGTAGCATTTTGGGGATGCACATTAATTCTGGTGACTATGTGTGACCACTTCATGCATGACTGAGTGCAACATTGATTCTGGGAGACTTTACAGTTCTTGTTGTGCTATCATTTCACTTTGTCAGCACTGGGGAATTTTCTGGACACAAGACAGTAGCATTTTGGTGATGCACATTAATTCTGGTGACTGTGTGTGTGAGGGGCTGCCAATATTGTTGTCACTCTGCCTTATTTCACGTTAAGGCAGAATGACAATGCAAAGTAATATTTACAAGGTGAAGTCAGCCTTTTGCTTTGGCCACTCTGCTTAGCGGAGTGACAACATGAAGTGGCCACTTCGCGATCACTTCTCCAGCAGAATTTAATTACGCTGCATCTCTATACCCTAGATGCCATAACAAGTTCCCTCCTTTCACCCTAGTGTGACAATACCCATGTGCCTATCCCATGCATGGCACTAGGTCAGAAGCATGACAACAAAAACACACACCATCCTGAACAGCGCAGTATAAACAGTGCTGACTTTCACAGTGGCAGTGCCCAATGCCACTCAATGAAACAGAGCCAATGGTAGTGGTCAGAAGAAAGCACACCAATGACCACTACCAAACCAAAAAGCAGTTTGTGCACTGTATTTGTGTCAGGGGTCTATGCCACCCTGCAGCCCCACCCAACGGGGGCTTTGCCCCCCACGCACCCCCTTTATTAAAATAACAACTCAGAGGAGGGCATGGACCCCGGAGTAAAGGGGAAACTTGGGAGTGGGTTGAAGTTTAGACTCAACACAAACCAAAAAGAAATAATAATTTTGTATGGGGTATAAAAATTACCATGCAGCCGGGAACAGAACCCTGGTCTCATGCGGTATATGCTTACCAAGCTGCTGGTGTCTTAGATCTTTACCATGGGAGCAGCTTGACAACCTGCATAATTTCCTTCTACTTCTGCCTTCTCCTTCCTTCCCATCACAGCCACAGGGTAGCTGTTAGCACCATTTGCTATTCTACCCCTGTCGCTATTAAGGTACACAAGCTTTAGACCACGCGGTTTTAGCAGGCATGGTTATTGTTGCACTGTTATAACCTGGTACACCCATGCATTCTTGAATCCCTGAACTGTGGCCGCCCCACCACTTCCTGGGTGAGACTATTCCATCTCTCCACCACCCTTTCATTGAAGTAGGATTTGCTCAAGTTCCCCTAAGTTTTCCCACTTTTAGTCTCATGCTGTGCCCCCTTGTTCTGTTATTTCCCTTCATGTGAGAGTTGCTCCCCTCTGATACTCTGTTGATCCCCTTCAGATACTTGAAGGTCTCTATCATGTCCCCCTCTCCTCTCCTCTAATGAGTACAGATTAAGAGTTTGAGTTTCTCATCATATGACTCATGCTGCATCCTGAACACCATTTTTGACAAACTCCTCTGTACTGTCTCCATCCTGTCTATGTCTTTTTGGAGATGGGGCCTCCAGAACTGAACACAGTACTCCAGATGAAGCCTTACTAGGGAGTTGTACAATGGTACCACCACTTCCCTCCTTCTACTTGTTATACCCCTCATTATGCACCCTTGTATTCTGTTAGCCTTTCTGACTGCTTTGTCGCACTGTTTAGCCACTTTGAGGTTATCTTCTATGACTGCCCCTAGATCCCTTTCCTCTGTTTTGTATTCCAGTGTTACCCCATCCAGCTCATTCTCGACCCTAGGATTCCCTCTCCCCAGGTGCATAACCATGCACTTTTTTGCATTGAAACCCAACTGCCATTCCTTGGAACAGTTTTCTAGCCTCTTCTGATCGCTTCTTATTTTTCTATACCTTTCTGTGTATCTACCCAGTTACATAGCTTTGTTTCATCTGCGAACAGGCAGACCCTCCCTTCTAGACCCTATGCAATATTGCTTATGAAGACATTGAAGATCACTGTTCCCAGCACTGATCCCTGGGGTATGACACTTGTTACCTGCCCCCCCATGAGCTAACTCTATTTACCATCACTCTGCATTCTGTTACTCAACTAGTTTCTAACCCACGTGACTACCTCTGTCCCCACCCCAAGATTTGCTTGCTTGTGAATTTGTCTCCAGTGTGGGACTGTGTCGAAGGCCTTCCTGAAGTCCAGATAGGCCACATCTAGCACTCTGCCCTGGTCTATTTTCTTTGTCACCCAATCAAAGAACTCAATCAAGTTGGTCTACCATGACCTCCCTGCCATGAATTCATGTTGCCTTGGATACAGCAGCCCTCTTGTCTCAAAGTAGTCCACCAACCTTTCCTTAAGCAGGGTCTCCATCATTTTACCTACTATCAAGGTCAAACTGACAGGGCAGTAGTTTCCTGCCTCCTCCTTGCTACAACCTTTGTGCAGATGTACCACTTGTGCCCTATTCCACTCCTCCGGAACCATGCCTGTTTTCAGTAATCCACTGAATAGCTTTGCCAGAGGTTTAACCTGTTCTTCCTTGAGCTCCTTCATGATCCTCAGGTGTATCCCATCTGGCCCCATAGTCTTATCTACTCTAAGCTGTTCTAGTGCTCTTTTTACTTCATCCTCTGAAAAAGGTCTAATGTCCTCCCCTTCACCCTGTTTGCCCTTCTACATTAATGGGGGATCATCCCCATTGCCTTCTTCCATGAATACAGAGCAGAAGTATTTGTTGAGAATGGTTGCCTTGTCAATGTCTTTCTCCACTACCCTGCCTCCCTCTTCCCTAAGTCTCTTGATCCCCCACCCATCTTCCTCCTCTTGCTAATATACCTAAAGAATGTCTTAATAATAATAATAATAATAATAAACTTTATTTGTTGAGCCTTTCAAATGCCAAGGTGCTTTATACTATTAAAACCAGATTCCATGAAAATATTACAATTAATAAATAAATCACCAATAAAATCATAACAATTCATAAAAGCCTGACTCCACAAAAAGTCTTAAGTGCCTGTTTAAAGCTCACCATGGTCGTGCATTACAGAGAGCTAAGGGGCAGAGAATTCCATAGGTGAGGGCTACAACCTAAACGGACGGCCCCAGAAGATTTCAAATAATCCTTGGAATCTCCAGCAACCCCTTGTCAGCTGAACGGAGCTGTTGCACAGGGATGTAAGGAATCAGAAGCTCTTCAAGTAGTCAGGGCCAAGTCTGTGTAGAGATTTGTAGGTCAATAAACCTATTTTAAAGGTGATCTGCCACTGAATTGGCAGTCAGTGCAGATCGCACAGCACAGGGGTGATATGTGACCTCCTAGACACCCCTGTCAGTAGTCGAGCAGCAGCGCTCTGCATTAGCTGCAAGTGGCGGATATCAACCCCAGGAAGCCCCAAGTAAAGGGAGTTGCAGTAGTCAAGGCAAGAGGTCACAAAGGCATGGACCAACACAGGCAGATCGCTAGATGGAACAAGGTGTTTGACCCTGGCAATGTTCCTAAGATGGTAAAAGGCTGACTTAATGACTGCCAACACCTGATTATGGAGGGTCAGCCCATTGTCAAGCACCACTCCCAGATCGCATACCCATTCTGAGGTAAGGATCTGAGTGCCCTCCAGAAATAATCCAGAGGGTTGATCAGTCCTCAACCGCTCTTTCCTGTGACCCGGGTCCACGACCATAACTTCAGTCTTTCCTGCCTTCAACTTTAACCAGCTCAAATTCATCCAGTCTTGGATTTCAGCAAGGCAGTTGTTAAATATGTCCCTCCTTTCTCCACCGATTTAGCTAGCTTTTCCTTGATTTGGGTCTTTGCCGCCCTTACTGCCTTGTTAGCTTCCCTTCATTTTTTCAAGTATTCTTGCCTGTCCTCCTTGCTTTGTGTTGTCTTGTATCTCAGAAATGCCACCTTTTTTCCTCTTACTAGCTCTGCTACTCCCCTCAAGAACCACAGTGGTTTCCTCTTTCTTTTGCTTTTGCTGCAGGATCTGGCGCAATGGTTTGCTACTAGGTGCAGAGCTTCCCTTATCTTATCTCACTGCTCCACCACTCCCCTTATGTTATCATATACCTGCATAGCCTTCCTGAATTCATCCTTTATCTTACCAAAGTCTGTCCTCCTGAAATACAGGATTCTAGTCCTCGTGTGACTAGCCTCCTGTGACATACTTATGGTGAACCTCACAGCTCGATGGTCACTAGTCCCTATGTTCTCCCCCACTGTGACTTCCTTTAGCCTGTCAGCATTGCTTAGAACAACATCCAGAATTGCATTCTCCCTCGTAGGCTCCCTCACTAGCAGTGTGAGACCAGCCCCTTGCAGGGATTGCAGGAATCCTTGACTCCTGGCTGAGGCTGCTGCTGGGATGCTCCAGTCCACATCCGGCAAGTTGAAGTCACCCATCAGCATCAATTCACCCTTTGTTACCATGTTCTTTATAGTCTCCAGCAGTTCTCTGTCTACATTTTCCACCTGCCCTGGGGGCCTGTATATCAATTCCATTCTAAGTACTGTTCCCTTCCCCACCTTCAGGGTTACCCACAATGCCTCTGCTTTTCCCCCTCCTTGTCTTCTGGGACTGTTACTTTTATCCTTCCCTGATGTACAATGCCAACCATCCCCTTCTTGTCTTCTCTCTGTCTCACTTGTGCAGCATGTACCCTGGAATGGCTAGCTTCCAGATATGGGTGCTATTGCACCATGTCTCTGTGACTGCCATGATATTCAGGTCCTTGGATGCCATTAATGACACAAGTTCTGGGATTTTATTACCCAGGATGTAGGCATTTGTTCACATAGCCTTCCAATCATGGCCCCACTTCCCTCTGATATAACCCCAGTACCATCCCCCCTTTTCTGTGTCTGCCACTCTTGTACTTTACCTAAGGTCCCTTCTTTTTTTATCTATGGCCACTTCTTGCTCATGGCTGTGCCTGTTTCCTTTAGACTAATGTCAGGGGGTTCCCTTCTTTTCACTGATCCCCTTACATTTGTATCTTTCTGCTGCGTCTGCAGCACCACTGAAGGCCCTGTTCAACAAATCTCTGGAAACAGGAGTGATTTTGGAGGACTGGAGGAGGGCAGATTAGTCCCTCTCCACAAAGTGGGCGCAGGAGGAGGTTAGCAATAACAGGCCATTCAGCCTGACCTTGTTGGTGGGGAAATTAAGTGAATCACTGCTAAAGGAAAGGGCTGTGCTATATCTTGAATCCTATGGATCATAGGATCCTAGGTAGCATGGTTATCAGTGGAAGGTCATGTCAAACAAATCTGATAGATTTCTTTGACTGAGTGACCAGGGAATTAGATAAGGAGGGGTGGTGGATGTGGCCTACCTGGATTTCAGCAAGGCATTCAACACGTGCTCCACATTGGAGACTTGTAAACCAGCTGGGCAGCTTGGGAGTGGTCCCAAAGTGGTAAAGTGGGTCAGAACTTGGTTAAGGGATAGAACAGAGGGTGGTGGTAAATGGAGATCATTCCAAGGAGAGGTGGCTGAGCAGTGGGATGCTACAAGGAGCAGTTCTGGGGCCAGTCCTGTTTAATGTCTTCATAAGTGACATTGCAGAGGATCTGGAAGGAAGGTATACTTTTGCAGATCACACTAAGATCTGCAACATGGTTGATACTCTTGGGGGTGGAATGAATGAGAAAAGACTGACGCAGGCTAGAGGAGTGCTGAAGAGTGTGGCAGCTATGATTCAATGCAAAGAAGTGTAAAATAATGCATTTCGGGCACAGAAACCCATGTGAGGAGGACATGATGGGATGAGGTACTGATGACCACCAAAGGAAAGGGACCTGGGGTAATCATATCTGATGACTTAAAGGTGATTAGGCATTGTGAAAAGACTGTGGAGAGAGCCAGTGGGATGCTGGGGTGCATAGGGATTATGCCAATGTGGTCTATGGCACAGCACCCACTACATCCTTCTCTAGGCTCGACACTCTCCTTAATTCATTCTGCTACTTTTCCACCTCTGTCCCTCCTCTCACTCACCAATATCTGCTCTATTCTATGCTCTCCCTTGCACCCATCTCCCACAGATGGCTGGTACGCTGCACCTCCCTAATTATCAAATTCTGGTTTGAGACTGTCCCCCCACACCTCTCATCCCTGCTCTCAAAAGCCAAGCCCTCAGTATACTTCCTTCATCACAGGGACCCATGCACCTTTTCTCTTCCTCACCCCCATTCTTCTGCTAACCAGTCAGCTTTCTCCTATCATCTAACCTTTCTCTGGAAAAAACTCCCCTCTGATCTTCTCCTGTCTCCCTCTGCCTCCTTCTTCAAAAGACTCCTCAGATTTCTCCCCTCCCCCCAGTGTTTGCACTCCTCATCTATCCTATGACCAGATTAAGACCTAACACATAGCCTTTGCTGCGGTCTTCTCCTGAGGTTTCCCACAACTTTAACTAATTTTACTATTCTTTCTTTCACAAGCTTTGTGGTGGGTTTATATTGCACTTATGGTTCTCGAAATATTTTATAGATACTTAATTTTTCTGTTGTTCCTGACCAATGCCTGCTGTCTTTGTTTTGATATTTGTATACAGTCTATAATATTGTCACTTTTTTGTATTTATGTTGTATTTTTATTTTAACAGCATTGTTTTCTGTGTACACTTCAACTGATCTGTAAAACTTTACTACCATGTTTCCCCCATCCCCAGGTCAAACATGGAAATGAACTCCAGCTCAGTGTGCCTTTCTTGGTTTACCAACAATTTTAAATAAATAAAATAGGGAGAGGTATCACCATCAGAAAAAAGGATGTGGTGATACCACTGTACAAATCATTGATGAGACCCAATCTGGAGTACTGTGTCCAGTTCTGGAGGTCACATCTCTGGAATGACATAGACAGAGTAGAGGTAGTTCAGAAAAGGGCAACAAAAATAGTGCAGGGTCTGCACCAAAAGTTATATAAGAAGAAGAGTAGAGGACCTCAATATGTATAGCCCAGAAGAGAGAAAAGAGAGGGGAGATATGATAGACACATTCAAATACCTCAAGGTCATAAATAAGGTACAAGAGGGTAGCATCATTCAGAAAAAAGGATGTTCAAGAACAAGGGGTCATTATATGAGGCGGGAGGGGGGTAGACTAAAGGATAATGTGAGGAAGTATTTTTTTACAAAAAGGGTGCTGGATGCATGGAACAGCATCTCAGTGGAGGTGGTGGGGCCAAAAACGGTAGGGGAATTCAAGAATGCATGGAACAGGCACAAGGGAACCCTAGCAAAAGGAAAGAGGGGGTAAAAGCTGAAGATCAAGTAGGATCTGTGGTATTGCAGTACGTAGGAAAAATGGGCAGACTTGGTGGACCAAGCGATCCTTATTTGCCACCAATTTCTATGTTTCTCTGTTTCTATGTAAATCCTACTACTAAGGAATTTGCCTTAGGAGTAGTGGGGTGGGGCAAGATGGTGTTGAGGAGTGAGCAGTGAGAGGAGACTATGAAGTATGTGGTATCCCTCTCCTATCACAAAAAAAACAACTACTTTTTCACTAATTCCTCCAGCTTGAATATAAAATGGACTTTTATTTCCTGGGCTCTGATTGGCTGGCAGCCATTCCAGAAGGATATATTAATTTTCAATAGGTGCCCAGGAAATAAAAAGCACCAGCCCCTACTGCTCTTCACCCACTGAGCTATCCTTGCGCCTACCCTGCTCCCTTACTGGTCGAAAGAACTACATGAAATTTAAAATGGCCACCACTGTTTTTAACTCACTTAGTGAGTGAGAAGACCCCCCACCACACATAACGGCAGTCACCTAATTTAACAGAATGAAGAAAAAAAGTGTTTCTGTAACAAAATCAGTTGTGATGCATACCTTACACTGCACCACACTGATCACCAGTGCCTCTTTTGATACCAATCGCTCTGAAGTACAGTTCCTCTGCTGCATGCACTTCTTTACCCATGGAATCCAAAATAAATGTATATGGGTATGTCTATAAAAAAGAAAAGTAAGAAGAAAAAAATGCACTCCAAGTTGTATTCTGAGGTGGGTGAGAAACACAAATGAGTGTTTTTCCCAACAGCACTCATTTCAAATGACAACACTTGAACGAACTGAACATATGGCTCCACAAATGGTGCATGGCAAAGGACCTCACCTTCATCGGTGAATGGAATCAGTTCTGGGAGAGGGCTTATTTTTAATTCAATGGCCTGCACCTCACCAAAGAGGGGGTAAGGGCACTAGGACAAAAACTCAATGTATTCACCAACCATCTAAACTAGAGGACAGGGATGTGGTGGCAAAACAGGACCATGGAAACAATCACACAGGAGTGTGGTGTGCATATTTATGGGACACATACAAACAGAGGTGAGAAAGAAGTAAGTGCCTCCACTGGGACTTGAACCCAGGCTGCCCAGAATACCATTCTGACTGGGCTAACCAGCTGCGCCACTGAGACAACTGGAACCTGGACTGTCCCCAAGCGCATTATTCTTTCTCAAATACACAACCCAATGGCAACACAAATATTTACTTGTAACAATAACACAGGAGTGTGGTGTGCATATTTATGGAACACATACAAACAGAGGTGAGAAAGAAGTAAGTGCCTCAACTGGGACTTGAACCCTGTTTTTATGTGTTCCATAAATATCACACCACACTAAGATGATAGACACAAGCCCTTTCGCAGAAGAGAGGGTAAACAGAGCCTTGAAAAAACTATTGGTGGATACGGCCATGGGTCTGGATAGAGTCTTCCCACGTATTCTGAGAGAGCTTAGTGACGAATTGGCTGCACCTCTGATGGATCTATTTAGCATATCATTGAGAGAAGGAACAGTTCCACAGGACTGGAAAAGGGTGAGAGTGTTTTCCACACATAAGAATGGCAGCAAACAGAATACAGGTAACTACCACCCAGTTAGTCTCACCTCGGTTTTGGGAAATATACCCGAATCACTGTTCAAAGAAAGAATAATAGCATTTCTGGAGAAAACAGGCCAGCAGGATGACAAACAATATGGATTCACAGCAGAAAGTCCTGCCAGACAAATCTGATCGGGTTCTTTGACTCGGTTAATAGACTAGTGGACCAGGGGGTGCCATGGATGTTATTTGCCTTGACATTTGCAAAGCCTTCGACTCAGTCCCACACAGAAAGCTGATAAATACGCTTGAGCATACAGGGGTAGGGAGGGAAATAGTATCATGGGGGGAATGGCTGGCTTGAGCAGAGAACTCAAATGGTCATGGTAAATGGGGCAGCATCAGGAGACAGGGAGGTGACCAGTGGTGTGCCACAAGGGTCTGTCCTGAGACCATTGCTCTTAAAAAGTTTTCATCAGAGAGATCACAAAGAAGCTAAGTGGGAAGGTGTGTCTGTTTGCAGATGGCACAAAGATCTGTAATAGAGTAGACACTGTCCAGGGAGAGGGGCAAATGAGAAGGGACGTGCTCAAGTTAGAAAAACGGTCCAGTATGTGGCAGTTAACATTTATTGCAAAAAAGTGCAAAGTTATGCATCTGAGCAGGAACAATCCAGGGACAGACTACTGCCTGAGGAAGGGGGTAGCATCCACTCAGCAGGAGAGGGACCTGGGGGTTATCATTTGAGATGATTTGAAGATAGACAGTCAATGTGAGAAGGCAGTGCTAAATGCTAGAATGCTAGAGTGCATAGGAAGAGGCATCGCAAGCAAAAGGAAGGAGGTGATCCTGCCACTATACAGGCCCCAGATAAGGCCCCTTCAGGAATACTGCATCCAGTTCTGGAGGCCTAATCTCAGAAAGGACATAAATAGATTAGAGACGGTACAGAGGAGGGCAACAAAAATGATTCATGGGCTCCATGAGATGACTTACTAAAGCAGGTTGAAGGAGCTGATTATGTGCTCCCTGGAGCAACACATAAGTAGGGGGGATATGATTGAGACATTCAAGTAGCTGAGGGTATAAACAGAATACAAATGCAAGATCTCTTTCTTATCAATAGCTCCATGAGGTCAAGAGGCCATGATATGAAATTACGAGGAAGAAGTTTCAGGAGTAACATGCATAAGTCCTTCTTCACGGAAAGTGTGGTTGACCCATGGAATGGCCTACCTGTCAAGGTCGTTGATTCCAAAACAGTTAGCAAATTCAAATCAGCATGGGATAGACTCAGGGGGTTAGTAGTAAGTTAATTCTGAGGAGGGGGTAGGGATCAGGGCAGACTAGATGGATCTTTGGTCCTCATCTGCCGTCACTTTCTATGTTTCTATGCTTTCCTGACCCTGCTCTTGCGCCACCTTCTCCACACGTCAGCCCACTCTGTTATTTACATGGTTTTATGAACCAATCATATTGCTTTTAAAAAACAGTTCCATAAAAAAAAAACCTTAGCATTTAAAATGTTGCTTACCCATGCATGGTCTGTTGGTCCCAAACTTCAGTACTGGATGAATCAATGCAGAAACAGACAGAAGTGGCTCAGGACACTAACTAAGCAATTCTGTGGGAGTTGGTGCACGGCACCCTATCCTCTCCTTACCACTGACATGTAGAATCTTGACAAATGCCTTCATATGTACTATGCTCCTCAGGCCCCTCCCAAGTTCTCTGAACTCTCCCAGTACAGTCCCCACCCTGTCCCTTTCTAGGTTATTTTTCCATAGGTGGACAATGACATATAGCTCCCCCATGCCCTGCAGCCCTAGCGATCCTTGAGATCTGCTGTCGATCCCTCCAAGTTGTCACACCAGGTAGACACCTAACCTCCCTCTCTGCATCCCTTCATGTTTCAAAATCTACCTCTGATACAATTGAGTCACACACCAGAAGCTGCTTCCTTCTCTGGTGGGGTCTTGTACTTCCCACCTCGGGTCACCCCCTTCAGAGGATCCCCGCATCCTCCTTTGATACAATTTCAAGTGCCTCCTCTTGGCAGTGCCATGCTGCCCAAGCAGCAAAGGAATTCTGTAGTGGCACAGACTGAGGAATGTGCCCATGACCTGACAACCCTACCCTCCCAGAGCTACCAATATCCAGTCAGCCATCCTTTTTCTAGGCAACCTCTGGGGCACTGGCAGTAGACTCAGTGGTCCCTGGCTGGGGCAAGAAGTCCTCTGGTTTCTGGCCAGCTAAGCCTGGAGGCCAGTGACCTCCTCTTGCAACCCAAAGAGATGCATTCAGATGGGGAAGCACCTGTCTCCAGAATGTCTCGTGGAATACTGCAGCTCCACAACCTTTGCACTGCACCACTCCCATATCTGAATTTTATATATCACTACTTCCTGCTTTCAATGTTCCTTGCTCCTCTTGTCCCCTTCATGTGTTTGTTCCTTTCATGCCTACATCATCTATCAGGATTTACTTTATCACCCTACCCTAGATAGGGTGTTGCTTTCCCATTTACTCACTTGCTATTGTTATCCCGCTGCATCTTTACCTCTCCCTTTTAATTAACCCTCACCTTCTTGCTCTTCCAGATCTGTTATTGTGCCTTACCCTTGATAGGGTGTCTCCCATATTCCCACCTCAAGCAGGTACCTGTTTGTTTGGTTTTTCCAGCCAATATTCCCTGCCTTACCACCTGTAGCTACCTATATAGTTAAAAGTAAGCTAAAATGTACCCTACCTTTTCCTGTTCAATTAGCATAGCCTCATGCTTGCCTGTGGTCACCTGTGGATGCTTGCTGCTGCCTAAGATACCAGTAACATGTTCCACTCCTGTGCTGTTACACTCATAGGCTGGGACATGAGTGTAATGGAATACACTGGGCAAGAAAGACTGTTACTGTGCTCTTGTTAGAAGACATTAAGCCTCTGGCAGCTTCTCCCTCAATTACACACCTAATTCACAGGGCTTTCTGAAGGTACTCAGCCCTAAGATTACGCTTCTGAGCCAGGTTTCCCACACTACCTGCTACAATTTTAAAGACTCATCTCAAAGTACGTCAACACTGCCTAAAACTCTCTTTTTTTCTACTTACTAACACTGCTGGTTTCAGAATGGAGAAAATATATATATATATATATATATATATATATGTATTTATAAAATGGGTAGGGAAATTGTTGTTCTTTTATTGGATGATAAGCATCATGACCATGCATATGTATATCAGAGCGCCACCGCACACCTGCACTTTTCACCCTCCAAAACAATTTTGACATTTTAAAGATAGATAAACCACTCTGAGGTGTGTGATCACGCTCTGATATATGCACGCCTTAGGCGCCAGTTGGACTCAGCCTGCGGCCTCGTCCCTGCACACCAAGGCGCGCGTATCAGAGCACGACGTCTACCTAATTTAGAGTGGTATATCTATATATATATATATATATATATATATATATATATATATTACTAGGTTTACTAGGTTGTCTAGGAAAAAGAAGGCCGAGGCCCATCTAGATTTTTCCCCACACAGTGTGGGCAAACTAAAACATACCATTTTGGTTTAACCAATTATCGAGACCCTTTTTCAATTACCTCTATACCTTTTGCATCAACCAATTTCTGTGGAAGTTTGTTCCACTGTCTTGGAGCCCTAACTGCAATGAAATTTAATCTCTGGTTAGTTTTGGCTTTAGGAACGATGAGTTGTCTGTTGTGATATCTTGGTACAGTTCTCCTAGTGGTTAAATTTAATCCACGCTTATTCGTAAGTTCTAGATCTTTCATCATATATATAAACACACACACACACACACACTATATATATATATATATATATATATATAACACACACACATATGTGACCTTTACGCCCAAACAGGCTGGTTGCAACTAAAAGGGTGCATAAAGTATCAAAGTTGTCTGATGGCTAAGACATTTTCCTTTGTTCTCCTTCCACCAGAAATGCAAACACTGCTAAGCCCTTCCCATAACACATGCCATTCATGTGGTTCTGAACATCAACTACTGCAGGTTCCATGCTGCCGCTCATCCCAGGGCAAAGATCATTTTCCTACAGAGCACCTCTATGGACTAATGCCCTATATAATGATATTAGCTCTGAAAACTAGGCTGTTCAGCCTGTTCCTGAACGATCTCTCTGAGGCCTGCAATACTCTATGCAGATGATGCTGCCATTCTCAGCAGCAACTCTCAAATCAAGCCACTACAGGACAAATTACAGTCCACTTTCCACCAGATGGAGGGATGGTTCATCTCTCAAAAACTCCTGCTTAACTACAAAAAAAAAAGTAATGCTTCTCTCCAGCCACAGCTTAAGAGGAGATACCCCACTTAATGGTCACTAATGACAAATTGATACCGCTCGAGCAGGTGCATTCCTTCAAGTACCATGGGGTCGCACTAGACACTACTCTTCATCTCTTTGCTGGACTATAACACATTTACCTTACAGGAATACTAAACCATGTATGTTGTTGTATCTGGTATAAATTTTTACTGACTTACTACCCTATTGTTATGTATACCCTTACCGACTGTCTTACCTGAACCCAAATGTGTTTTTCCTTATCCTGTCTATTGCAGACCTACCTGTACTGTTGTACCCTTGCATCTACTGTCTATTTGTCTGTATATAAATGCATTGTTACTTGACTTGTGTAATGCAGGTCCACCTTGTAAATGAGCTTGCTCAATGGTGTTCACCTGGATAAATAAAGAATTTGATTGATTGATTGATTGATTGATATCCTCTCATATGCTTAGCACATAGACTTGGTCATGAAGGCAGTCAAAACAAAGCTTGGGGTTCTTTATAGGCACAGGAACAGCCTCACATCCACCGCAGTCTAGCTGTCAGTCTCCAGCTTAATACTATCTGTAATAGATTATGGGCTGGTTGTTTATGGAGCTGCAACAGATACTGCACAAGGGTTGTAATAGCCCTAAATAAAGCATGCTGTCTTGCTCTTGGTGCCGACCGTTTTGCGCACACTTGCTCACTTTATGGGCAAACAAATTGGCTCACCCTCCAAAACAGAATTAAGTACCAAACCTACCTCCTTGGTAAGAAGGCCTTGCTTGGCTGTGCTCCCCCTTGCATCTTAGAAATGTTATCCTTTGCAGAAAACAAGTATAACACTGGAGGGAAAGTGCAGTGCTCGCTCTGAGTCCCATTTCACAGAACAGCATGAGGACAATATTCATTCTCTTACAGAGCCCCACTTTGTCTTAATGAAGTCCCTGTAGCTTCTTCCAATATTCTGAACTTGTCCGCTTTCAAAACAGAAATAAAGCAGTACCTTGCTAGCATGAGCACGTGCGAGCATCATTAAGTATCCTGTTGCACAGTGCTGACTCCTTTTATCCCCCTTTGCTGTGATATCTCGCCAACCATCATATGTCTGTTTCCCCCACAGACCACTTTGATTATTTTGAAGTATCGTGGCCCACCCTGCCATCCTTTCCCTTCCCCACTTATTCTCTTCTCCTCATAACTATCTGTACCTTTACATCTCATTTCCTAGACTTTCACCTAGGTTCAGTTTTCCCCTCTCCCCTTCTCACCCTCTCTTGTACTGCCCCACCCTCCACATTGCAAACTCTCTCAGTTGGTATAACTCAATTGATGCAGCCTGGGGCCCTACACCTGAGCCCTTCCCTTCAAAGGCATTTTTGCCCACCAAGACCACCCTCTCTCACACTTGCCAATGCCTTCACACGGCTGCTAACAGTAACACCTCATACTGTGTATCCCAGCCAGTTCAACTGTTTGACATGTAATCTGCAATATGAAGGAACTAATTAGACTGTTGTTTCATTTCTCCTCTCAATTGTATGTACCAGTGATATGTAAATGCATGTCTTTTTTGTTGTATGTCTGTATTGTGCCTCAAGATGTGGAACCTCTCTAAACAAGCTTTTGCTCAATGGTATTTATTTATTTATATTTGTTTTAGGCTTATGGCAGTTTAGGTAGGAAATTTAAGTGAATTAGTCAGCTTAGGTGGCATTTTGGGTAGCTAGTAATACATCTTTTGAGCTCTCTTTTAAATCATAAGAATTGCAGATCCAGTGACTGTTTAATCACGCTGGAGCATATTTTATATTGTGGTGCTTTATCTGCCCAGTTTTAGAGCTCCCTGCCTCTGAGTATTTGGACTTTTTCTTCTTTGGTGGTGCCAGTAAACTGATTGTGGAAAAGGGGAAGTGAGGATATCTGTAGTGCTGGAGGAGTTTTGGAGGAATCCCTGAGGAACTATTGGATTAGGAGTAGCTGACCCTGAACATCGACAGAACATCGACAAGGAGCTGTGGTGTCAGGACCTCGTCTGGAGTAATATTGCTCTGTTTTTTCTGAACTGGTCGACCCTTGTGCAATAAGGTCCAGAAGTCTGAGTAGGGGCCTTTTTCTGAACTTGGGCCGCGAGGGTTGGTGCTGAGAGGCTCCTTATTTTGTATGTCCCAGTGGGGTGGTCTATTCTGGGGTGCCGGAGCTGCACAGGAGATTCTGTATCGGGTCTGCCAGAGGGCAGGCCTAATAGCATCAGTTTCTCCTAGATTGTCCAGGAGACCAGCTGGAGGGCCGGTCTAGACTTGGATATCGTAGTGTCTGTCTTTGAGTTCTAGGGTGACTGCTGATGGCCTGGGTATTGAGGGAGCTCCCCTTCTTTGTACCACCCTTAGTTAGTGTCCTTTTCCATTCCCCTGCCTGTGGTGAAGACAATAGTTTCATTTATGGAACTTTGGGAAGATCCCTCCCATCCAAGAACAGGATTCCCATGAGCAACATCTCTGTCATATACCAGTCAGAATTTTCTTTGTTTGTGCTTTGTTGACATTTTTCAAGTAAGAATGTTTTATAGAGTTGGCAGTGCATTTGGTTTCTCTTCTAGCCAAATGTCAGCAGTATGACTTAATATAGTCTTGATTTATTCTCTGAGGAGATGGGAGCCTTATGGACTTATAAACTGACTTAAGAACTTTAAGTGACATCTTGTTTATTTTTGTTTGTATGCTGCCTCAAGATTGTATTGTATGTTTAAGTTTTTGTTGTTTTCTGTTTTGCTTTTATATGTATTTTGGATTTAGATTTAATTTGAGCCATTGGGTTTGTTTTATTTACTTTCACTGTGTGAGAGACAGTGTGTGGGGTTATTGTTTGTTGACTGTTCCTCCCCCATTCTGTTCTTCCCCCATTCTGTGACAGAGAGTGGAGGATTAAAGAATATTGGACAGGGATAGTGTGGGGGGTTCTGTTTTGGATTGTTTTCCCATTCTGTGAGATAGAGTGGTGAATTAAATTATATTGCAGGGTCTGCAGACTGTGGCAAAGACGTGTTGGGAAGGCATAAAAGGCGGTTGGGTATTATTCCCCTCAGGCTCTAGACAGTGTAAGGATTTGGGGATTGTTAGAAGGAGGAGGACGAAGGCTGGGCCTGGAGAGGGAATAGAAAGAAGTGGGCGATAGGAATAGTGGGGACAAGGAGATGTCCTGGGGTGAAATGGGTCCAGGAAAGGGGTCCTCCCTTCTCTGGTTCCCATACCCAAGGGCTCTGCTTGTAGCAGGCAGGTAACACAGTCTTCCTCGGGTTCTCATCCTACCCGGGTGATGTTATGCAATGACAGGTTTATTAAGTATAAGACCGCTATAATAACGGCTCTTGTTGGATCATCTGACCTGACTTGCATCACCGAGACCTGGAAGAGAATGCTGGCCCAGTTTTGCAATCGGCAGTTCCAGCCAGGTACTTAGTGATACACCACCCAATGTTGGATCGCAGTGGCATGGGTGTTGCCATCTGTTTTAGATCGGAACTGGGCCTAATGGAGGTACCAATGGGAATGACCAACTCCTTTGAATGTATCATGGGTGAGGGTGTGGGGTGCAGGTTACTTCTCGTCTACCGTCCACCAGGAGATGGAAATGTTTTCCTGTGGGAAGTCATGGATTTCATTGTCGATCTAACGTTGGGATCCACCAGATGGTTGGTTCTGGGGGATTTCAATGCCTGGGTCAACAATGAACTCTCGCAGTTTGGTCAGGACTTCCTCCACCTCATGGTTTCGCTGGGCTTTACTCAGGTTATTTCCTCCCTGACCCATATTGGTGGTCATTCCATGGACTTGGTATTCCTTCTGGGGATGGAGATATCCGATTTGGTGGTGGAATCAGTCAGGTGGTCCGACCATCATACCGTTGGTTTCAGTTCCGAGGTCACCCCTAGTGGGCCAGCCCCTACGGAGATGGTCTGGTACCGCCCTCTGAGGGGTGTTTCCTCAGATGGCCTGATGGCAGTGCTGGTCCTATCAAGTTTACCAAGTGAATACATTGATCCAGGGGACCTGGTACTTGCCTATAATAAGGTGGTGGTAGAAGCCCTTGATTCCATTGCTCCTGTTCGTGTTTGCCCCCTCACTCTTCGCCCCAGGTCTCCTTGGTTTGATGAGACTCTGATGGAGTTGAGGAGTATGGGTCGAAGGCTAGAGACGTGTTGGCGGAAGTTGGGCCTGGAGTGTGACAGACTTAGTTTGATGGACCATTATGTGTCCTGTCAATCAGCAATCACCTGTAAGAAGGCAGCATTCCTGTCCAAGGAGATTGCTGCTGCACAGAATCGACCAGCTCAGCTTTTCCAGACTGTGGACTGATTGTGCAATCCAATCTGTCTTCAGCCTGGAAGTGCTTTTTCTCAAGAACAGTGTGAGGAGTTTGCTCGATTCTTTTCAGATAGGGTTGCCACAATCAGATCCGGCATCCACTTGACCCTCTCTAATGGGAGTTGTGGTAGTCAGCAGGAGATGTCAGACACCCAGTTTGTGTGGTGTGACTTCAGCCACCCCACGATCAGTGACATTGTGATGATCGTCCAGTCATTGCATCCTACCAACTGTAGTTTGGACCCGGGCCCCACGCCTCTCTTAGTGGGCTGTGTGGATAAAATCAGTCTAGTCCTTGCCAAGATAGTCTGGATGTCCTTGGAGAGGGGGATCTTCCCTGATCCTCTGAAAGAGGCCATGGTTTGGCCTCTTCCTAAAAAGTCCTCCCTGGACCCGGACTGTCTGGATAACTACAGGCCGGTCTCTAACCTGCCCTTTGTGGGTAAGGTTATTGAGAAGGTGGTTGCATTGCAGCTGGAAGATCATTCGACCAGCCACAATATCTATGATTCTCTCCAGTCTGGATTTAGGAAGAGACATAGTACTGAGACAGCCCTTGTCCAGGTAGTAAATAACCTCCTATTAGTGAGAGATCAAAGGACCCATTCTGTCTTGGTCCTTCTTGATCTCTCTGTACATTTGACACCGTAGACCATGGTGTGCTATTGGAGCACTTGCGGTTCATCTGGACTGTCTAGTACAGTTCTCAGATGGTTTCAATCTTTCCTTGAGGGTAGGACTCAGAGGGTGGTGTTTGGGATTTTTCTCGGCATCGCTCCCCTATCCTATGGGGTGCGCAGGGGTTCCATATTGGCACCCATGTTGTTTGCAGTGTACATGCTGTCATTAGGAGTGATTATTAGGCAGCACAGCTTGGTTTCACTGCTATGCAGATGATACTCAGCTATACATGTCCTTAGTGCCGCCAGGATGCTGCTGTTTTAGTTTTTAACAACTGTCTCACCAAAATCCTGGATTGGATGAATGTGAGCTGGCTGCTGTTAAACCAGAAAAAACTAAGGTGTTGGTTGTGGACACAGGTTGCCGGGAGGTGGGTTTGTTGGCTGGGTCATCTTCAGGTCTTTGGCTTGGGGGTGTTCAGCTAACTACCTCAAACTGGGTGCAGAACCTGGGCGTTATGTTTGATGACTGTCTGACACTTAAATCTCAGGTGTCAGTGGTTGTCAGAACCTCTTTTTATCATCAGAGTAATATCACCACGGTGAAGCACCTGGTTCCTTACGATGATCTTCCAACTTTGGTCCACGCCTCGCTACCTCCCGGTTGACTATTGCAACGCCTCACCCTGTCATCAGCTTGATATATGCTGCCTGCAGCTTGTGCAGAATGCGGCAGCTAGGCCATTGACTAGTTAGTCTATGACCAGTCATATAACGCCTGTGCTCCGTGAACTGCACTGGCTGCCAGTATGGTGGTGGATCACCTTCAAGGTCAGTTTGCTGACCTATAAGGCCTTACACGACCAGGGACCTGGTTACCTGAAAGATCTCTTTCATCCCTACTGTCCATCCTGCTCTATCCGATCCACTGACGAGGGATTGCTAGAGATTCCCAGGATTCGATTAAAGACATCTGGGGCCAGGTCTTTTAGTTTTATGGCCCCAACCTTGTGGAATTCTCTACCTTGTCAGGTGCGAGATTGCCCAACTGTCCAAAGTTTTAAAGGGACACTGTCAACCTGTTTTTCTTCATATTATTTCTAATTGAAACCCTACATTTTATGATTGCTTACCTTCTCTAAAATTCACTGATGTTGCTGTTTGTTTTGTCTGTAGCCTTGCTTAGTAGAACTGAAATGCATGGCAATGTATATTTATAAACAACTTTTGTTTTTGTTTACAGTCATGGTCCTGTTCTTACTGCATTTGTCCTGAACATTAGAAAGACTCACAGACAGTGCAGTCACTCATAAGACAGTAGCCTCCTAATCTCCCAATGCATCATGAGGGGCTAGACTGTTTTGTGGGTGTTCCCAAGTCCAGGAAAGATGGATTTGGAGTTGTTCAAGGAATGTAAACAAATCTGTTTTGGTGTGATAACACCAGTATGTTGGGTAGTCTGTTTTTTACTTTTTTAAAGAAAATAAGAGTCAGAATCAAACTACCAGCTACATCAGCAGTCTTTACAGAATTTTGGCAATCATGAAATATGTTTTTAAACTAGGGACACTTTGAGACCTAAGCGGGTTGACAGTGTCCCTTAAAATAGCATGAAGACGTATCTGTTTAGTAAGCATATATGGATTTTTAATGTTACTGTCATGAGTTTTATCTTTTGTTTAATCATGGTTTTAATTAGTTGTTTTATTTATGGAATTATTTTAATGAATTATGTACAAGCGCCTTGGTTTTGGAAAGGTGCTTTTTTATAAATAAAGTTTGATTTGATTTTATTATTTCCGAATAAACATAACATAACATAACATAACATAACATAACATAACATAACATAACATAACATAACATAACATAACATAACATAACATAACATAACATAACATATATAAATGGCTTGGCAAATCACACAGCTCAGGAGGCAAAAAAACTCTTCTAGGAACTGGCCAACAAACTTCCTTCCCTTTTGTCTAAATTAGCCTTCTCAGAAGTGCTGCCAGTGTGGGAAAAAGGAAACAGCATCAAGCGAGTCAGAGAGATTGAAGTAGACAAATTCAACTCATGGCTGCATGATTGGTGCCAAGAAAAGGGATACCACTAAATAGGGAACTGGCACAAGTTTTGGGAAAGAACTTTTTAAATATGACAGATTGTACCTAAACAGAAAAGGTGTGCAAGCACTCAGACAAAAATTTGATGTCTATACAGGCAGTTTAAACTAAATAAAGGGGAGTATGATGCAGTTCACACCCTGACATCGGTGGGCTGATCATCACTCCCCAAATGCCAAATGCATGCATACATCCTCAGAAACAAATCAGAGCCAACATCTGCCCAAACCAGAACCTCCATAGTCTCTTTGCTAGAAAGAGCAAACTGAGCAGTCCAGGAAGAGGGTACAACTATGCACCAAAGAGGATGTACATTCCTGGAAGGCAATGGTTGAAAATACTAGAGCCTAACCAACAAACTTCCGAATCTCACAGCCATCTTGGAAACAGAAAGATTGGACTGGGTTACTGTAATAGAAATGTGGTTCTTGGAAAAGCATGGTAGGAAATGGCCATTCCCAGTTACAATCTGTTCAAGAAGGATAGGCGAGGAGCAAAAAAGAGGGCGGGTAACCATTTACATTCAAGAGGAAATAAAAGCAACAGAAGTAAAAGGGCAACCTGGGGACTTTGAGTCACTCCCGCTAAAAGTAGACATGGGCAAGGGAAAAGCCTTCAGAACCGTGTTGTGTGCAGGCCACTAAATCAAGGAGATAAAGGAGACAAAGACCTAATAGAGAAAATTCACAAAATATCTGATAAAGGCAAAGTAATACTGGTGGGGGACTTCAACCTACCAGATATTAACTGGAGCACACTAATGGCAGCAAGAAGAAGAAATAGAGACTTCTTATTGTCACTACAATGTGTGGGACTGTGCCAACTATTTAAAACCCCAACAAGGAGAGATGTCATTCTCGATCTTTTCCTCACAAACTCTGAAAGGATCAAGGACATTGAAGTGGGATGCCATATGGGCAACAGTGACCATCGCATGGTAAACTTTAAGGTAAACATAACACAGGACACCAGCCACTCAAAGATAAAGGTTCTAGATTTCAGAAAGGCTGACTTCCAGAAATTGAGGAATAACATAAGAAGCCAGTTAATGGAAATAGAGGTTGAGGAGGTGGAGGTCATGTGGGGGAGACTAAATAGAGCAATAAAGACTGCCACAGATCAATGTGCCAGATCTATCAGCAAAGCAAAAGAAATAGAAATCTTCAATGGTTTTCCAAGAGTAGGCTACCACAGTCAAAGAAAAAAGAAGGCATACAGCATATACCAGGAAACCAAACTGAGAAAGACTGGGAGTCATACAAGGAAAAAAATGAGAAAGTCTAACAAGCAAATTAGAAAGGCAAAAGCCCAGACAAAGGAAAAGATAGCAGAAGGGCAAAGAGAGGAGGCAAACCATTTTAGATACATCAGGAATGTAGGAAGGCAAAAGGGGGGATAGTAAAGATTGCTACTGAAGAAGGAAATGCACCAAACATGACCCAGGAAAGCTGAATCCTCAACAAATACTTCTGCTCAGTGTTTACCAAAGAGGACCCAGTAGGTGGCTTAGCCCTGAAAAAACACAACACCCTAGGACCAGGAGTAGACCAGGAGTAGACACGAGTCCCATTACAGAAGCTGAAGTATAGGAGGCACTAAATAAACTAAAAGCAGACAAAGCCATGGGACCAGATGAGATGCACCCCAGAATCCTTAAGGAACTGGGGGTAGAATTAGCAGCCCCTCTGGCACTTCTATTCATGAAATCCTTGAAGAGCAGTATAGTATCTGAAGATTGTAAAAAGGCAATAGTGGTTCCACTCGCAAATCAGGCAGTTGTGAAGAGGCTAGTAGTAACAGACCAGTGAGCCTCACATCCATAGTAGGAAACTAATGAGACACTGCTCAAACAGAGAATCATCATAGTATTCCTCTAAACTAGCAGCCAGCAAGACCCTAAACAGCATAGTTTCATAGCAGGTTGGTCAAGCCAGACAAATCTGCTTGAATATTTTGACTATGCTACAAAAGTAGTGGACAATGGTGGAACAGTAGATGTGGTCTACCTAGCCTTTAGTAAGGCCTTCAATGTGATTCACACAGAAGGCTGGTAAAGAACTTGACCACACAGGGGTTGGTCCAGAAGTAATCAGATGGATACAAAACTGGTTACAAGACAGAAGCCAGAGGGTACAGGTTAATGGAATGCAATCGATGGAAGTAAGGGTGACCAGTGGGTGCCCTGGGCTTAGTGCTGGGACCTGCTCTTCAATGTTTTTATAGCAGACATCACTGATGGACTGGAAGGAAGGTGTGTCTGTTCACAGATGACACCAAGGGATGTAATAGGATGGACACCACAGATGAAGTGAGAAAGATGGAAGCTGACCTCAAGAAACTAGAAGAATAGTCTGGAGTGTGGCAGCTGAGATTTAACACCAAAAAGTACAAGGTCATGCACATAGGAAAGAAATCTCCAAGAAAGGAGTATTACATAGGAGGTAAAAGACTGGCAGCCTCAAACCAGGAACGAGATCTGAGAATCATAATCTCAGACAACTTGAATGTTAGTAAGCATTGTGAGAAGGCAACATTGAAAGGCCAACAGAATGATGGACTGCATTGAGAGGGAATCATGAGCAGGAGGAAAGAGGTGGTACTGCCACTGTATAGATCGCTGGTCAGGCATCACCTAGAATACAGAGTCCAATTCTGGAGGCCTCACCTCAGAAAGGATATTGACCGGGTGGAAACTGTACAGAGAAAGGCGACAAAAATGATTCAGGGTCTGCAATACATGTCCTATGAGGAAAGACTAATGGTACTGAATATGTACTCTCTGGAGCAGAGAAGAGAGACAGGGGACATGATTGAAATATTCAAGTACATAAAAGGCATTAGCAAGGTACAGGCACAGGAACCTTTTCACTTCAAGAAGTGCTCTAGGACTGGGGACATGACCTCAGTCTGCAAGGAGGGAGGTTCTCTACCAACACCAGGAAGTTTTCTTCACACAAAGAGTGGTGGATGCCCATAACAGGCTGCCACAAGAGGTTATGGGGTCAACACTGTGGTGGGATTCAAGAATGCATGGGATAGACACAAGGGGCCCTGACTACAAAGGGCAACTCGAGTGTCAAAACAGGTGTAAAACAAATGTGCTGACTAGATGGACCTAGCTGCTCCTTCTGCCATCAACTTCTACGTTTCTATGTTTCTAAATGCAAACTGAGGCAGCTCCTCTCTACAGAAAGCAACTGTGACTGCTTCCCTGACACGATACCCTCCCTTCTCTGTAATCTCACCTGCAGATCCTTTAATCTATTGCCCGCGACCTGCCACTCCCATTCCTTCTTCCCACCCACCCTCTAACCTTCCCTCACTCCACACTCCTATTTCTTATCTATCTCCCTTCCTCCTCCCTTCCCTCCTGTCACCACTAACCCCTTTCCTACATGTTGTCAAGGCCGGATTTGGCTGCCCCTGCTCCATATCATTTTTTACTTCTATGTTTTATGATCATCATGTTGCAAACTTGGTACTATGTTGAAACATGTCCTCTTTGTTGTATTACCAAGCACTTTCTAATTGCATATCTGTAAAACTACTCTGT
Source organism: Neoceratodus forsteri (assembly GCA_016271365.2). Classification (NCBI taxonomy): domain Eukaryota; kingdom Metazoa; phylum Chordata; order Ceratodontiformes; family Ceratodontidae; genus Neoceratodus; species Neoceratodus forsteri. The sequence continues at coordinate 969,397,491 of CM028132.1, read as the reverse complement.
TCTCTGTTTAATTGTACTGCACTCCTTATGTGACTTGCTCTTTGATAATTGTACTGTTTCTCCAGTATTTTACTGTTTCAGTCTGTTGTTCTCTTGTTATGATGTGGAACCTTTGTAAATGAGTTCAGTACTCAAAGGTATTTTGCAATCCAAGATGTAATAAATGAAATGAAAAATTAGATATATACACAGTACCTTTAAGTTAAAGCTGGGTTGTCACTGTCCAATCTGTCAGCAAATCCTCCCTCCCCAACATGGTCCAAAAGCCTCTTGGTAGTCTGCTGTAAGCTACAGCTATAAATAAATAAATAAATACAATACAATACACGAGGCAGAGATGTATAGAATATGCCATTGATGGGGACAAGTATAGTATTCCTTGTTTCAGAGGGGCTGTAGCATCCCTTCTTGCCACAAGGTCCAAGTCAGTCCATCCTGACCACCAGCTGACACTCTCAAACTAATCTGTTTCACACCAATGCTTTCTCACACTGTCCAGAACAGTTGCTGCCTGCTCTGTCAGGTCCAAAGGGTACTAATTTGATAGTCCCATGCCTTATAGTATTTTCACTTCCCTAACCTTTGCAAATGGATGGCACTTTTTTCTGGAAGATTCAATGTAAAATGCATGCTGTTAGTGGATGTTGGATGTTACAAAGTATATGCTGTGGAGTCTGGACTTACTGTATGTGATCAGCTAGAGTAGGCAGTAACATGTCCTGGCAATACTGGCTTCCCAACTTTAGTCACACCCTCCACATGTCTGGCAGATGCAGGAGAATGAGGATGAGAGAACAAGCCAGCTATGGGCTATGCTGCTGGTATATAAGGGATCTGGTCTAGACAGAGTGAGCAGTGGCAGGTTAGAAGGAGTACTGGAGGTGGGGCAGTAGAAGGACAACCCAATATTGATGCTCATAATTCCTGACAGGGAAGTCAGTGATAGGACACTGAGGCAGACAGCATATATCCCAATCATCAAAATTAGTTACGAGGAGCAGCTGGATTCAGGGGGTCAGAATTCACCCAATGTTTTTTTTTTTTATTATTTCTATATTTTATGCTCCTCCGGTCAGCCACCACATTCTGACCAACCTCCCCAGCCCCATCCCGGAATAGCCGGTGCTTACCTTGTACCCAGCCGGGGCGGAGTCTGCGGGAGTCAGTCATCATTCTGCTGCCCCGGTGTTTTCTGCCTCCAGTTATCACCCAGGAGCCACAGGAGTAGGAGAGCATGCACGTGGAGGTTGCGCATGTGCACTACAGCTTAACGCCTGGCCACCTCTAAGCCCATGTCACTCCTAGCCTCCACTAGGGTCACCATCGGCTGAGGGTGCCACATCCCTCCCTGGAGAGAAGATCCTGCCAGTCAGCAGCTCAATCCAGCTCTGCCCTCCACCCCCGCTGCAGAGCCTCCGAGACCTGAGCTCATTTCCTAACCCAGGTCACTGGCATGCTGCAAGACAAGGCGTCCAGCGCTCAGCCCTCAGCGCCACCAGGCCGACTAGAATCCACCCAGTCTTAAAATGCATGTGGGCAGTGCTGCTGGGTTAGGGTACTGAGTGCTTTGGGGATGGATTTCTGTGTATAGGGCAGGGAAGCTTTTGTTTAATTTGAACAAGACAAATGTAAATTGCAGCTTAAAGTTTGCAATAGCTCAACCCCGTATGAACATATGAACATACAAAACTGCCAGCAGATACAGGCTAAATGGTCTGTCACATCTGCTCTATTGTGCAGCACAAAAGTTAGACTCCTGCTGCTCCCCACCACCCCTTGCCCGTCTCTTCCCCCCCCATCTTCCCACTGACTAGTATCTTGCCCCTAACCCTATCCCTATCCCACCCATTTTAAAGCTCTCCACTGTTTTAAGAGATACCACTTCTTCAGGAAGTTCTCCCAGTTTAAACAAAGCAGCCTTTTAGTTTGCGATCTTGACCAAAGGTTAGAGGAGGCTTAAAAGTGATCAAAATGCCAAAGTTTAACCTGCTCAGATCATTGGCTGAAGTGAGACCGCAGCTCTTATTTCAGAGTATAGTGGAGAATTACTGTTCCACTCACAGGTTGTATTTAGGGTAGGGTATTTTATTATCCACCTACTTTATCTCTACATAAGTTTCTGCTGATAGCAACCAGCCATAATAATACAGCACCAGGATGGCAGATTGAGACTTAAGCTCCATCTTGTCCACCACTCTTGTCAAATGGCAGTGACTATACCCAATTTAAATACAGACACACCTTCAGGTTCATCACATTCAGTGCTACTCCTACTCATGCTATGTACCGCAATACCATTCTAACTAAGAAATCTATGTAGTACTTCATTAAAAGCCTGAGCAGTCATTAAATAGATACAGATAAGTACATTATGCATACCATAGAGAATACTCAAATAACTGTAATTACACTTAATAAGATAAAGGAGCACAGCATAGTGTTTAGACTCAAACCTGATCACTGACATGGGGATTCTGATATACTGTTTGGCACCTGATTGTTGCCTAACTTGGATAATACATACAACTAGCATGCCATGGCACATTGCAATATATATGACCTTCTGCAAGAAAGAATGCCATTTCTTTGCAGTCTGAATACACATTCTGGTAGGATAAACATGGTAGATGATTTATATACTGTATTTATACAAATATATTGAATTAAAGCTTAATTGTATTTTACTTTACATGTTATATTGACTAAACAGAAACTATATGTTATCTAAGCCCTAGATACCATGATAGTTTAAAAGACAGCTTGTAGACAAAGTGAACACTTAAAGAAAATCCACTGCAATAGATTTCTCAATTCACAGTGACAGGAACATCACTCTTAATATTACTTAGCTAATGAAGGAGTAGATCTGCTGTGAAGTTCCTGTGAGGCTCATTTTCTTGAGTACAGATAGTAAAAGTTAGCTGATGAATGACCCAAACTGCTTAATATGTTTCTACTTATAACTTCAAATCAGCAAGGCATACACTGGAGAGTACTCTATGAGTTATCCTCAGGAGGCCCAAAGTGTCCTTGTAGGTTGTCAGAGTCAATGAGCCAAGTTTATTTCAAATGGCTCTTTAAATGAACAATTATTTTGTGCTAGTAACACATTTTGATTAAGAGTTCCTTTTGTCTAATTCACTTCTCAAAAGGCCTAATAAAGGACTTGTTTAAAATGTAATTAAAACATGTTATTACTAGTAGTTAACACTAATTAAAATAGGCATGAACATGACTGCATGAAAACTGTCTGCATCCTTACCATCTTGTAGCTTAATCTCATTGAATCTTAGAAGCTAACCAGTGCCAGGCTGGATCAGAAATAGGATGGACAACCTCCAATGAACACCAGGTGCTGCAGGAAGTGGTGCTGGTAGCTTCATAGGGTGCACTCCTCCCTTGGTTAAAAATTTCCATACCAATGCCCCAACATGGTGTTTGGGGGACATTATGCTGTCAGATGTACCATCTTTTGGATGAAATCTTAAACTGAGGATCTGTCTGTCTGCTCTGACAGTTGTTCAGGTGGACATTAAAGTTGCCATGGCACTTTTCAAAACCAGTAAGGATATTTCCTTTGTGGTCTGGCCAAATGTATTCAATTCATTACAAACCACCAGTGGTTTAACCTGGCTCTGTATCAGTCAGATTGTATCTGCATCCCTCCCTGTGATCAAGCTGAAAATAAAAACAGTCAGCAAACAAACAAACAAACCTAGTTGAGAAAAAGGTGCACCATAAGGTTTGTTGAGGTTTCAACTTAATGCTGTAGATTGTGTCCTTAATATACAGTATCTAGGAAATACTTATAGTGCTGTAGTGCCTCTAACGCTCATATGCAAGCCAAATGAAAGTTCACTTTTGGTTATTTTATGTGAAATTGTTGTTTGTCAGATGAATTGTGCCAAGCACAGTCTCATTTATGGATGTGACCTGGGGAGGAGAAGGGTAGTTGGAAAGAGGAGGAAGGCAGTTATGGGTATGGGTTAAAAACAGAGCAATAATATCAGGTCAGAACAACAGTTAAATTCAAAATTGAGGACAGAAGTACAAGAAATAGTTTACATTCTGTACATGAATACGAAATATTTATTTTGTGTTGCAAAAAAGCACCATCACATGCAAAGCATTTGGAGGGAAAATTGATATTGTGTGATTTTACATTTTATTTGTTCAGTAGATAAACTATCCTTGACATCCTATGCTTCTAACTCGAGGAACAAGAAATCCTCATAAGACTAACCTGCATGGACAATACCGTCTATATTATACATGCAACACTAATAATTTTTGATACTTTATATACAAAACTGAAAGCCTTAAACATCAAGCAATTATGGGAACGAGGAGAAACAACTCTGCCCCTAAAAGAATCATTTTCATTCCCATCAACCTGTTCTTTTCCCATATTCTTCTACAACTAGTTGTCTCTTGAAATTACATTTACCTGTTACTTCATTGGACTTCACTAAGCACATATTCCATTTGTTCATTAACCATACAAACAAACATACAAAATTGCCAGTAGATAAAGGCCTTATGGTCTGTCAAGTCTGTTCGATTGTGCAGCTAGCAGCCCTTATACTGCAGCTGCCCCTCCCTGCCTTCCTCCCTCTAGTGACTGTTCCCATTAACCTGTCCCATCCCCCTTTAAGCAGCCCACTGTTCTACAGGATATCACTTCCTTTGGCAATGCGTTCCACTCAGACACCACCCTCACTGTAAAAAAGTGTCTCCTCATTTCCCTCCTGAACACTCCCCCCTTCCAATCTCAGATCATGCCCACGAGTGTCCTTCCCCCTCTTTAATTTGAAAAGCCCTTCCATGTCCGTCTTACCTATTCCCTTCATGTACTTGATGGTTTCAATCATGTCCCCCATCCTTCTTTCCTCCAGGGGACATGTCCAACTCCCTCAGCCTGCTCTCGTAGGGTAAGTCCCTAGACCCTGGATCATTTTTTGCCCTGTGCTGCACTGCCTTCAGTAACCTAATGTCCTTTTCAGGTATGGTTGCCAGAACTGCATGCAGTACTCCAGGCATGGTCTAACCAGTGACCTATATAGCGGCAGGATAATCTCCCCCCCTCCTGGAGGATATGCCTCTGGCAATGCAACCCAGCATCCTGTTGGCCTTTGCAGTTGTATTTCTACACTGTACTGAGTTGTTCATTGCTCCTGTTATGATCATCCCCAGATCCTTCTCCTCCTCTGTCTTGGCTAGTTGAATCCCTCCTATCTGGTAGCTCCTTGATTTTTTTGCATTGAAATGTAGCACCTTACATTTCTAGGCATTGATCCCCAGCTGTCAAGTGTCTGACCAGGCCTCCAGTTTTACCAGATCATCTTGCAACCCCTGCCACCCTCCTAAATCATCCACTACTGCTCCCATCTTGGTGTCATCAGCAAACAGACTGATTTTGCTCTTGATGTCTATTAAGATGTCTGCTATGAAGATCCCAAACAACACCAGTCCCAGTAAAGAGCCCTGAGGCACCTACATAGATACATAGATACATAGACAGTGTCGGCAGATAAGGGCCTATGGCTCACCCAGTCTGCCCATTTGAGCTTGTAAGTTCAGTTTGTTTTCCTAGAAGTCTGTTGCCCCTTACCCCTCACTTATCACTGCCCAGAGAGATTAGAGCTCCCCTCCCACCACCACCCTTTGCTGTCTCCCTTGCAGCCAGTTCACCACCCATCCCACCATCTATGCCCCCCGCCCCTGTTCCTTCCAGCTTATTTCCTAGCCTCCCATGAAGCTCTGAATCAAAGTCCTTACTGAAGTACAGGTACAGGACATCCACTACATGGCCCTTGTCTAATTGCCTGGTCATCCAGTCAACCACTGAATAAAAAACTCTTTCTAAGTTTTAAGTTTGTTCTCAATTTCCTAACATTGAGTTTATTTCCCTTATTGTTTGAATTTGTCACTACTGCAAAGAACTTTTCCAAATTAACTTTATTAATGCCCATCATAATTTTAAATACTTCAGTAAGGTCACGACAAAGTTGTCTGTTTCAAGTGACAGCAAGTGTAAATATTGCATAATTTTAACTAAGATGCATGTGGCCCTGTTAAGGTTGTTTTCTGGAAAATAAGCATTGTGTGTTAAGTTTCAAGTTCAGCCACACAAGAAAAAGAGAGCAGTGGAACCTTACATCAGATTGGCATGTTGAAATGTAACGTGTAGATACTTGACTTATGAAGGGGTCACCTTGCCATTGTTTGTCAGGATACTCATGATTCAGTCAAATTATGAATCTAAGAACCCTTTTACAATATTAAAATGATGGAATGAAGACAGAAAGTAAGAACATGGAATTATTTTAAATGATTTGCAGGCTTTGAAGCAGCTTGCCTGGTGGTGGGGGAGCATTTTTAATATAACTGTTTCTGATTTTGACCACACACAAGTAGCACCCCTACAAAATGTACAAATAATTTATAGGAAATGTGATTAAATCTCAGTGAATTTAGCCAAGTGTGAGGTTGCTAAACCTTAAACATTGTGGAAAGCACAGGTTAGCACTTGCCAGGGATTGGTGTCCCAAATAAACCAAGGAAGAGGGACAACTTGGAAAACATGCCAAATAGAGAACACAGAAGTCTAGTTAGCACAACAGTAAAGGTTGATAGCTTACTCCATTAGATTGCTCAATATCCTGCCAGTACACTGGCACTTATATGATGGTTTTGCTAACAGGTTTGCATCCTCATATAAAAGTACCAGGATAGGCGACTTGGACACAATCTAAAATCATCCATAGTGCTCCCAGATATCATAGTGGCTAGAATCTGGAAGAGGATGAGGTGAATATAGTGTCAGAACAACTCATGTTACCGCTTATTTCAAGGGTAGTACCAAGGTACATGAACATGCATATGAGCACGCCAGTAATCATTGCTCCACTTTAAGAGTTTGTTTAAAGTATGTTTTAGACCTTGTTTCAAAAAACTAACCAGTTTCCTGATGTAAACTTTCTTTCTAGATTCTGGAAACATTTTTAGCTGAATTCAGGCACAGTGGTCCACGCGTGAGATGCAGCAACATTTACAGCTGTGAGCATGCTGTGGCATGGTGCATGCACAATTGGAGGTGGCATGGTGCATGCACAATTGGAGGTGGCATGGTGCATGCACAATTGGAGGTGTCCACGGTAGTTTCAGGGGACAGGGCCAGCAATCGGATGGTGTCTGGTGTCACTAGACACCAAGCAAACTTTAAATGTTCATGTGGCCAGTGATTGGAAGGTGGCAGGTGCCACTAGACACCAGTGAAACTGTTAACTCTTATTGAGCCAGCGATCAGAGGGTGGGGAGTGCCACTAGACATCAGGGAAACTTTTAATTCTTATGTGTCCAGTGATTGGGGGGGCACCACTAGACACCATGGAAATGTTAAACTTTTATGGGGCTGGAGAGTGGAGGGTGGGGAGTGCCACTGGACAACAGGCAAACTTTTAATTCTTATGAGGCCAGCAATAGGAGGGTGGGGGTGTCAATAGACACAAGGGACAGGGAAATGTTAAACTGCTGAAAGAAATTCTACAGAACTTACCTCTGACAGTGCTCAGTTCTGTTGAATTGTTTCCCACAGTTTAATACATTAACTTGCAGTTCATACATTTATTCCACCATTTTAACATGGAATTTCCATTAATTTTGCCATAATTATTTAATTACTAACTTTCGTGGAAGCTGAATGTTGACTTTCATGCAAATTCCGCTGGTGGAATTTGTTTTTAAACAGCTCTAATGGGAAGCCAGGATAGCAAAACAGTACGTACTGTCCAGGACAGACAACCAAGCAGTGGCTGACATTACTAAATCACAGATTTTCAAAGTCCAAGGAGGTTGTGCAACTACTGAGAGATTTTATTCTGTTTTGTCTGTAAGTGAACATAACATTCAGGGTATGGAATCTTCAGGGTGTGGTTAATGTCATTGCTTATGCCTTCTCTCTTTACAGTTCGAGATCTGTCACCTGCCAGTACTGGTTGTCAACGCATCACCAATGCAGTGTCTGGAGGCTGTGTTTTACTTGTAATTTCTTTGACCAAGAAAATCACCCTAAGCTACAGTATGATATATTGTTTCCATCTGCATCTGAGGGGTGGGGTGGGTTTCATAGACCTGTTTTACTGACAAGTGAAATAGTAGCCATGACACCTGGGGAATCTTCCATACTCTTCTTTGATAAATGCCATGGGATCTTTCACTTCTACCTGGGCAGTGGCCAGAGATTAGCAGAAGGACCTCTTTTTAATGCCTCATCATAAATATGGCAACTCAGCAGTGCAAAACCCCACTTGTCCAGCACTACAGTATCTGTTATGGGTATTACGCAAGTAGAGTACCTGGTGCAGTTAATAACCATGACCTTCAGATCTTCTGGCCCCTGAGGTCAGTATGCTACCAGCAGAGCCACTGACACTGATTAAAATGGCACATTGGGACCCAAGAACAATCAAAAGATTTCAGCACTTTGTTGCCTCTTCCACCTAGAGAAATTATGTACCAAGCTGCTCAGCATTTTATCACATTTTGCACCAAGGAGGTCAGCAGGTTCCTACCACAGGACACTCAAAAACTGATACATACACTCACTCATCCAGCAAAGTAGGTCTGCAGTGGCAATTGGAGCCCAGTTGGCTGATATTGCCCATCTCTGTAAAGGCCAAGGACTGCCTGATCCGACACATACCTTTATTTCCAAAAAGATGTTAGAGGGTGGACCAGATCCTGGGACAGGAACAGAAGACAATGCCAGAAAATGTATATTGTTGCAGGAGCTGACAAACCCTAGGTAGTGATGGGCTTGTCATGTAGTGCTGCATATGAGCTATTACTATTTGGGCTCTCTTCTCTTGCCTTTTTTGGAGTCTTCAAGTTATCAGAACTAATATCAGATACTGAAGGAGGAAGACAATTCATTGTTGCAGGACAGGATAAGTTTCTTGCCATACATATCTAAAATCAACCAAGTGGGGTCATGCAGGACCATAAATTTATTTAGGGCAGACATGGGAGTCATCTGCCCTTGATGTCACCTGAAAGCTTAAATGGAGTACAGGCCAATGGGTGAGGGGCACATATTTCTCCATGGGGAAAGAAAATCAGTGACAAGAGCACAGTGTGCAGCAATTCTCAGAAAAGGATATGACTGTTAGGGACCTGCAATGCTTTATCACACTTACAGAACCCTCAGCCTCAGGAAGCACGACAAAACAAATAACGTGAGTACTACAGTAAGATTCAGGCTACAACAGACTTACATGCTGGGCTCATGAGAAAATCAAATAAAGGAAGTTGGCACATGACATTTGATGCTTATAAAGGATACATTAGGCCACAAATGCCTGGTATTGGGATCAAAATATTAGAACAGGCACTAACATAATAATGAAGCATGCATATCAGAAGGCTCAGAACTATTTCTTTATTGCAGGCATGCACCCAGGATAAACAACTATATGGATAATTAGCTATTCTTATGAATGAAAAGCACATAGATGTGCCAAGGCACTAAAATATTGCACCAAGCTGGCAATCAATTGAAGTGGCAACCGGAAGGTTGTGTGGAAAAACATGGCTCACCTGGTATCTGCTGGTAAGAGTGGTACATCAATTGGGCCTGCAAAGCTTACACTTCTTGAGATGAGAGGTGCATTTAGTTGGCAAAGACCTTGTCAGACATTTGGTCCCCCAGCTGATCAGAAGATGAAGAAAGTCTGGCACTTTTGCATCATCTCCTTCCAGGCTCAGTAGTGGTATGGTTCAGGATTATCCTGTGGCTCCATTGACAGAGTGTTCATAAGTCAGCCATGATCAAAAATGCACATTGAGAGGTGAATAAGAAGGTTTCCCATTTCACTCTTACCCATGGCATCAGAGACATTTGCTATTTCCACATCACCAGGGCATGTAACCATCTATTTGGCAGAGATGGCAGTCATTTGTTTAACATTAGTACAGCTATGTTCAGTTCAGAACTGGCCCAGTATTGGCATTATGGTAGGGGGTCACTGTGGCATTGCAGAGGACATATATTAGAAATACATGTCTAGTGGTGGCAAGTGTATTTATTTATTTCAAAAGTTTCACCAGAAAAGACGCACTAAGCTGGTAACAGCTCATTTCCAGAAGCGTCCTAGGGGAAGGGGATGGGGAACATCATGTAAAGCATTTACAAAATATGTATAGAATATACAGTTATATGATTTAAATGAAGAGATAGTAAACTTTAAATAGAGATCAGAATAACATATGCCTAGGTAGGGGGAAAACAAATTGCCAGGGCAAAGTTATTAAATGGCAAAGGAAGAGGTTAAGGAACATGTGAATGAGGAGAAAAAAGTCATGAAGGAGAAACTTTAAGGAGGACACCGAACAGGCAGAGTGAATAGACAAGGGAAGGGAGGACCAAAGTTTAGGAATGTGATAAGAGAAGACAGATTGACTAGCTGTAGATTTCCTGGAAGCAATAGCAAGGGAATGAGAAACAATATTATGGGAGGGATAGCAGGAAGCTGAGAGAGAGGATAAGGGGGAAGCAAAGTAGGAAGAAAAGGAACCAAACCAGAATTTAGATATAGAAGAGCACAGTGGGAAAGGCATCTAGCATCAAGAGAGGGGAGTGAAAGAGCAGAACAGAGTGAACAGTGGTGAATACATGGGGAGTAATCTAAAGAATAACAACAAAAAGAATTGAGAAGAGGGTCCAGTCTAGCAAAGGTTGATTTGGGAGCTCCACTATAGACTTTATCACCATAATCAAAAATAGGGAGAATCATTTTTAAAACAATCTCATGATGTATAGGAAGTGGGATACTTGCTTTGTTCCTATAAAGTGCACCAAGCTTGGGGTGGAGCTTCTGATGAATGGCATCAATATGAATGGAAAGAGTCAAATGTCAGTCAAGTCAGACACCAAGGTACTTAAAAGAAACATCCTCAATAATAACACCAACAAGGGTGTGAAAAGAAGGGAGAGAGGCATGTACACGTGGAGACATGCTCAACAGGTGTGACAATAAGTCTGAGTGAGCTACCCTGAGTGGGTATTGATTTGGTGAGGGACAGCTGTCACCAAGTAAGGGTGTCCAACAGAATGCATGGAAGGTCAGAATCAGAAGAAGAGAAGTTGAGCCCTTTGCAAACATGCTCCTCTAGGGAAGTGCCCATAATCCCAAATTGTTGGTGAGAATGGTCTCAAGGAAAGACACAGTCCGGGAAGGTTTGTTGAACCTCATGAAAAGAGTTCCACATGCTGGTACAGCTGATGGAAAGCCAGTTCTGAACATATATTTGCTGCCCCAAGAGGCCTGTTTCTGTAACATTTGGGCAAGGTTATGTATTGCCTGTATGTAAAAACTGAAAGAAAAAGAAAAGGCTTAGCACAACAAACTTCAAATTGAAAAGCAAGTGCTATTTTATTAAATTCGGCAGGATGTCTATAGAGACTAAGCCCTGCACTTCAACCTTCAAGTGGGTCTTCCTTTGGGGCCCCTAAGGAAGACCAGCTTGAGGGTTGAAGGACTTCTTTTTCTATATGTGTATGAGCTGGGGAGCTTTGTTCAAGCACCACCAAGTTCCCTGAGTGCATTATTCAATATTTTCATGTAAAAACTGATGCTCAGTAAAGCTGTGACCTTGGTATCCCATGAAAGGAGTGTAGTGTGTTCTTTCAATTTGGTAGGGAAGATCTTTTTTTTTTTTTGCTTATGACATAGGCGACCGCATTTGGGTGCTTTCAAAAGGGTGACTCAATCGTGGCACATGTCGTGACAGGGATTATGGGCAGGGAGGGTGACCAAATGGGGAGGTTGGCACTTGGCACATATAGCGAGAGGATATCCTACATGTACACGCGTGGGGAGCGAGCATGCTGGTGAGGGGGCGGAAGGGAGGCAGGGAGGGTTTGTGAGGCATGGTGCCACTGTGGGCTACCGAGCTGGCCCCATGGCATGGTGGGTGGGTGGCAGGCTGGAGTTCCAAGCATGCTGGTCCAGGTCCAGGTCCGGGCGCATGTACATTTTGTTGCACCCTCCCCCAATTTTTGTTTTTAGGGTTTTGCACCCCACCGACATGAACCCCCCGGGGGGTGTTTTTTAAGGTATTGCACCCCCCCGACATGCACCCTACTGGGGGTGTGTGGGAGGCACAGCCCCCACATAACAAAGAAAATCCTAAGTCACCTGTGCCCTTTTGCTGTGCGCCAGGGGTGTACATTGCCAAAATTGATTTTCAGGGACGTACACTTGCTCTAATGGCAATCACCTTTCTGTGGCTGCCGTTATGACATGGAACCTTTTTTCTAAACTTCAAGTTTATTTATGTTTGACACTGGTACATTCAAATCATACAATACCATCGGGACATTTTACATATGGTAAGCAACAATTATGTTGTGTGAAACTAACAGTTCATCCTAAAAATATTTAAAGACTTTTTATCAAACTTTCTCCTTTGTGTTTCCTTTCCAAGTGCTTACAGTCCACCTTTCCCTGCTGTGTTTGATAAGCTGAAAAGTGTATCCATGAAAAGCCATCTTTCATTTCTGTTTCTCATCAAAATAAAACTTCTTGTCCTGTCCTCGAAAATATACTTGTGTCAAAAAACTTTATGCAAAAAATTATAAATATTTTTTGAACAAAATAATATCTAACAATAAAATCTAAAATCAAAGCCAAGGCTGGTTATTTAATATGTTTACTTTATTTAACTATTGTGTTGGCTAGTTCTTTGGGGACTCTTTCATTTAATCATAAATATATCTTACTTTTCCTGCACTGTCTCATTGAGCATAAGCCTGTTGCGACAGAACTGAGACACCCTCAAGATCTTCAATCAGATGCATAAATGGGAGCTTTATTCCACTAAATTTGTCTCCTTGGAGACGTAGTTTAGCTGTAATTCTTTGTATTCTAGAAATTCCCTTTACAATATCAACCCATTCTTCCCAAGTTGGTGGAATAGGGCTCAACCAGCACCTGGTTATGGCCGTACATGCTGCAGCACATAAGATACCTACAAATGATTTTTGGCCATTAGTTAATTTTTTCTTGGGAAGTAGGCCTAGGATCATATGTGTGAAGCCAAGGGGTTCTTGGATCTCTGTCATTTGCTGGAAGTGGCCCATTACCACTCCCCAAAATGGTTGCAGCACTGAGACCCATGAAAATATGATAGTGACTCCCCACTGCTCCACCCGTTTCTCCAACATTTATTAGCATTATCCATGTCAAAATATTTAGTTGTAGTTGTAGTGTTAAAAAACCTTGTAAGGATTTTCCATCTGAATTTTTTCCAGTCACTTGAGGCAGATGTATGGAACACCCCCTCCCTAATGTTCTGCCACATTTGTGTACTTAGCTGTATCTCTGCTTCTCTTTCCCATGCAACCTGAAAAATTGGGGGGAACCCTATCTAGTAGTTGAGTAAGTTTTGATTAACTGGCAAATAAGATGAGTCATTCCCAAAACAGCCACTGCATCCAACAGAAATAGTTCTAGTGGATGAGGATCCCTCAACAGCTCAGTCAGATTTGCATCCTTTCTCAAAAAGGAAGCAACCTGGAGATATTTAAAAAAAGTGTGTCCCTGGTAGATGAATTCTCCCTTCATTTCCTGAAATTATTTAATACACCCTTGTTTAATGAATTGTCTAATGTATATTATTCCCCATCTGTCCCATATAGCAAAAGAATGGTCCAATCTGGGAGGCAGGAAACCGGCACAGTTGATTATTTCTGTTCTGTTCGTTAGTGTCACGGATATGTTTAAGCATTTTTTTACTGTTCCCCATTTCTTATACATTTATTTATTTATTAATTTATTGAAATGTTTCACCAGGAAGGGCACACTGAACAACAAGTTACTTGTCTCATGGTGCATTCTGGGGGAAGGGGTGATGGGAGAAATACAATTAACAAAATACAAACTGCAACCATCTTACGTCATTGGTGACCATAAAGTACTTAAACAGTAGTGAAAACCATACATACAGCAAAGAACTTAAGGAAATTAAACTTAAAGGAGCATACAGTTGTCAAATATACAACAGAGGTCAGATCTACTTAGTAAATAACAGTTCATAGAAATACAATTCACAGAAATCATAACACATCACTTTTAAGTGTTGTAGTAGTAGGATACAATGTTACATCAGTGACTTTTGTGCAGAAAATAAATAGGAATTAGGCAAACTCAAAAGTCATAGGAACAATTAACGGAGAAGTAGTAATGAAGTGTTGCAGATAAGGAGGAAGGGAGGACAAGTAGTGAATCTTTTGTGGAAGCGAGTTCCACAATTTTGGGAAGTGGCATGAGAAGGCAGACTGGCCTACGGTGATGGAACATCAATGGACTGACAGGGTTCTGTAGTCATGAGATCTGAGTGAGCGGACAGGTGAAATGGGGATAGCTAAGGAGGAAGTAAGATATATTAGGGTGGGCGAAACCAGAATTTTAAGATGAAATGTGCAAAGTGGTGTAAGCATTTGTTTTCAAGAGAGGAAATGCCAGAGAGTGGTAGAGTTAACAGTGATGGGGAGAGGAGGAAAGTCAAGAGTGAAACATCAGAAGAAGTTGAAGAGGGTATCAAATCTGGCTGAGAAATCCTGGGAGTGGCATGTTTGTTTTAAGCAGGGGTTTTCTAAAGTTGTCCTACCCAAATATTCAGGTGTTTCCCAAAAGTCCCTCACCAGAGTCACTTCAGACTGGTGCTAGCTTCCTGCTCGACCCAAGTATTATTTGGGTCTTGTTTTAGATGTGACACCCAGGGCAGTAACTGGGCCATCCTATAGTAAAATCTCAGGTTGGGAATCCCCAATCCACCTCTGCCCCTGATTGTGATCATTGAGTTCCAGGCTATTCTAGCCCTCTTCCCTCCCCATATAAAGTGATAAAGTGCTTTATTAATCTGTTTCCAGTCTGAGCTGGGAATATGTAATGGTAAGGTGTTAAATAAAAATAAAAAATAGGGAAGAATATTCATCTTTATAAATTCCACCTTGGCCATTAATGACAGAGGGAGAATGGTTCATCTTTTTAAATCTTTAAATACTTCTTTCATTAATTTTCCATAATTTATGTGGTAACAGTGTTTCAAATCTAGGGGAATATGGATACCCAAGTACGGAATACTAGATAAGATCCATTTAAAAGGTATACCGTGTACCAGTTCTGGTGTTTGATGTCCAATTATTAATATTATTTCTGTTTTGTCATTATTTATATTAAAGCCAGTGACCTGACCATATTCTTAAGAAAATTCTGTAGAGGTTGGAAAGGTGCAGAGGGATTTCTTAAATATAGCATCATATCGTCCACATAAGTGAAATTCTGTTTTCCTCTCACCCAGTTTGACTTCTTCCAACTCTAGATGTGCCCTGATGAGCTCTGCCAGGGGCTCCATGCTTAGAGTAAACAGGATTGGTGAAAGGTGGCAGCCTTGCCTAGTCCCCTTTGTATGTTGAGACATTTGGAGGCTGTGCATTTACTTTAATTCTGGCCTTAGGTGTATGATATAGTGTCTTTATCAAATCATAATGTGATCTCAAACCCAAATTTCTCCAACACTTCCTGAAGGAATTCCCAGCTCAAGCGATCAAATGCTTTCTTGGCATCTACCGCTATTGCCACTTGTTGATCCTTAATCTTCCCTCCAGAATGCAGAATATTAAGACACCTCCTGATGTTGTCCATCAGATGTCTATTTGCACAAAAGGCTACTTGGTCTGGATGCACCAGGTTTGGTAATACCATATTAACTTTGATGCTAATATTTTTGTGAATATTTTAGAATCTACATTAAGCAGGGAATTGGTCTATAAGAGGCACATAATTCTGGAGGTTTGCCTTCTTTTGGGATCATAGTGATGAACACCTCCCTCCAGGAGTGTGGAAATCACTCTCACTTTGCTGGAATTGAAGATCTTTGTTAATATTGAGGATAATTGAGTATTTAATTTTTGATAACATTCAGTGTTAAACCCATCCAGGCCTGAAGATTTACCCATTTCCATCTTTTTAGTTGTCTGAACTACTTCTATACTTGTTAAAGAGCTTCCATTTTAAACCTGCCTTCCTCTGACAGTTTGGGAAGAGACCTTTGCTAGACATCCCTGTATTCTTACCCTATTTAGATTCCCTGAGTCCTCGATGTAAAGTTCCCTGTAGTACTCTTTAAATAATTTACCTATTTCTTCCGGCGTGTAATTATTAGTTACCCTCCTCCCTGCTATGGTTTGTATCTTTTTCACATATCTCTCTGCTTGGGCATTATGAAGCCAAAATGCCAGTAATCGGCCAGCTTTGTTGCCCTGCTCATAATATCTTTGGTTTACATACCTTAGTTTCCCTTCAAGTTATTGATCTAGTATATTCTGTAGTTCCTGCCTGACCTTCTTAACTCCTCTATAACCCTTCATTCTTGCTTACTTTTACTAGTACTCTCCAACTGTTTTAACTTCGGCATTAGTGCCTCCTGTTTTTCCTGACATTACTTCCGAAGACGGGAAGCATAAGAGATAATTTCACCCCTCATTACCAATTTTAGGCCATCCCAAAACAACTTGGAACCTGATTCTACTATTTTATTAAGTCTTTGATAATCTTTAATAACCTCATTAATTTTATTTTTAAAATCATCCATTCCCAGTATTGAGGAATTCACCATCCAGAAACAGTGCTTACTCCAATCTCCCAGCTGGAGGTCCAGAACCAATGATAAATAAAAGGGAAAGGGAACATTGTTTAACCAAGAGTAGCACACTAAACCAAAGCCTGTTTCCAGATGTGACCTGGGAGCACAAGGAAGTTAAGTGACTTGCGTAGGATCACACAGTATGCACCTAGGCAATTGTGGGATTTAAACCCAGGTATCCAGATTTGCAGCTCAGAACCTTAACCCACTATGCTATACTACCTCATTAATTAATAATCAAAGACTATCCTCAGCTGAATTGTACAATCTATTACATTATACTGTACATGTCTGTACAACTACATAGGAAGTAATCCAGTCTGGAGGAGATTTGTTAGGGTTAGAGTAAAATGTGTAAGTCTCGTGTGGAAAGGTTCAGTTCCTCCATACATCTCAAGTGCCAATTCCTGCATTCCATTCCTTACTGCCTTACTCATTTTATGTTGTGTTGCATGCACAGCGTGGACAACATATTGTGGTTGCTTCAGTGGAGAAGCGGGTTTCGGAGGTGCGGTCCTGCTGCAGCCAATGGCACCACTGCTTTTTGTGGTTGGGTTCCAAGCGTCAATGGCATAGCACACTGTCTATGACAGCAGCTCAGAAAACATGCCACCATCTTCAAAGAAATTAGCTGCTGCAATCAGTGAGCACCACGGGTGGTCCCTGATTGCAGCAGTCAATTACTGCTTGCCTCATCTGTTGTCCCTGTGAAGCAACATGGCCGGTGGCTTCCCGTCAGCTTCTCATAGTCCCCACAGAAGCTGAGGGAACAGCCGCGCCTTTCACAGTCCCTCTGAGAAGCCAATGGCGGTGCCCAATCTCCCTGTTAGCATGCCCCTCCTATTTTAACTTGCCGACAGGGTGCCCAATCCCCATCAGCATAATGTACCTGCCAATTTCTTAGAGCTGAGGGGTGCCCCAATCCCTCGGTGCACATGTGACTCCCCAATTCTGTATGTGCCAGTAGGGTGCCCAATCCGGTCAGCTACAGACCCTCCTCCCATCAAACACACAGGTGGCATGCTGGGAGCCCACCCCAACATGCCAAATGTCCCTAGAAAAAAGCAGTCCTGTGATGTTTTTGTTTTTTGTTTTAATCTATAAAACAGAAAACAGTCCCTCGTTAAGTCTGTAGTCCCTCCATCAACCCGCACCCACCATCACTATAAGCCCTGCATCCCCATAACCTTCCACCCCATACTTACTCAGGCCAGCGCGACAATCTTGATGGACCCAAACACGTCTGCACTCTTCAAAGCAGACCGTGAACTGAAGAAATGCTGGTAAGGTGTGTAATAATGGCATAAATAGGGTTTTTCAACTTTGGTGCATAATTCAGGCATTTTTGGGAATATTGTCCAAATTTTCAAAATGTGGTTATTGGGACCCTTCCTCATGAATTCAGTCACAGTCATGGTATTTTCAGTCCTGAAAGGTGATTTTGGGGTCACTGTGAGGAATCATCTTTTGGGATGGAGTAATGAAATCACAGTATCACTGTTCATGTGGTGGCCTCCCAAAAAACCTATGTTGCATATCTGGTGAAAAAAATTCCAAAAAATGACTGCGATATCAGCGCGCATTGCACAGTTTCCACGCACACTCGTAACTTTGCCAATCTGTAATATTTTCACTCCATATTTTCAACATTGGCATTTTTTCACACCTCCTTATGCAAAGTGCAGCTGTCATTTTTCACATCCTGGCCAAAATGTGTTTTCACACTACCGTGCAGAATTGCGCGGTAGCTGTGGGAAATCAGTGTTCAGAACAGATTACAAAAATCACAGCAACACTGTTCATGAGCAGAGGTCCTAAAATGCCTATGTTGAAAATTTGATGACAACTGTCCATAAAATGATTATGTTACAAGCGTGTGTTGAGCAGTTTCCACGCACACTCATAACTTTGACAGTTTTTAATGTTTTCATTCAACATTTTCAACATTGGAAATTTTACACACGTCCTTATTAACTGTATAGCTGCCATTTTTCAGATCCTGCCTGAAATGTGTTTTTGCACAAGTGGCGCACTGTGACACGGTCGCTGTGGGAATCAACGATTGGGAGAGATGAAGAAAATCATAGTGACAGTGTTCATGAGCAGAGGTCCCAAAATGCCTATGTTGAAAATCTAGCAAAATAATTCCACTAAATGACTGTGTTATAAGTGTGCATTGCACAGTTTCTATGTATGCTAGTAAATTTGAGCAGTTTTAATATTTTCACTCAAGATTTTCAACACTGCCATCTCTTCACACCTACCTATGAATGGTACAGCTGTCATTTTTCACATCCTGCCCAAATGGTGATTTCCCACATCTGGTGAGAAATCAACGTTCAGGACAGATTAACAAAATCAGACTGCCACTATTCATGAGCAGAGGTCCCAAACACTTTCATGAGGTGGGGGTCACAAAAATGCCATGTTGCAATTTTGTAATGCAAATACCAACAAACGGCCATGACATTAGGGTTTCTAACCATAACATCCCACCCTGTACAGACTGAAAGGCATGAAGGGTATGTCTTTCCATTGCCGGCTGTCATGCTCACGCCATACCATTCCCCCAACCCTCAAGCCATTGACAGGCATCGAGGTGTGCCTTGGACTCTTCAGCCCCACAGTTCACCCCATTCTCCTATGCTGCACCCATTTCAGCATTTGTTCTTATGAAATGGGGTGACTGTAAAGCTGAACACCGCAAGGCACACCTCAGCACTTGTCAGTGTCTGCAGGATAGGGTTAGGTAAAATGCCATGAGCTTTATGGCAGAATGGGGTGAGCATAAGGCCCAAGAACCCAAAGGAACAATGCAATATTTGTCGCACTGCAGTGTAGGGTGAGCTGAAATGCCATGAACATTATGGCCGATGCCCAAAGGCACACCTCAGTTACTGTCAGTCTCTGTAGAGTGATGTGGAGTTTGATGTCACTTTCATACTTCACTGCCATTCCTATTATGCATCTGTTCAACTCCTGCACTACCAATGCCAATGTCAGCAAGACAACATTTTACATTGACAAATGCTTGTTTTATTTGTGGCCATAGCTTGAGATGAGCAGTCTACCATGTGGTTCAGGACACAATTGAAATCTCCTGTCCCAAGTCTGAGATCTTATATAAAATATGGGTGTAAAAAGATGGTTCATCATTATTTGGGGCATATAAATTAATAAGATGTACCTTCTGAGAAAATAAAGTACCTGTGATTGTTACTCTCCTTCCTTCCTCTATACTATCTTCCTTAATAATTTCTAATGACAAGTCTCTCTTCATTAGGATGTCTGCTCTCGCTCTTTTCCCCAGTGGGTGGGATGATCCTATCACTCTGCCTACCCAGACTTTTCTAAGTTTTAGGTGCTCTGTCATAGATAATTTTGTCTCTTGAAGGAAACAGATATCAGTTTTAAGTTTTTTGAGGTAGTGTATTATTTTTGTTTTAATATGGGAATTAAATTCCTGGACATTCAGGGAGACTATCTTTAAGGTCCCCATGATGCTGACAGTGGTCTGCGCCTCCCACCTCATAACTCCCTTGGTGAATTTATCTTGTTCCCTCTCTTCTGTGCCTTGAAAAATCCTTTGTTCCCTTTCCCTTTCTTTGCACACATTTCACCAGACCATGTTATAAGTTTATTCCCATATTACATATCAGGTGCATGAATTAACATAATACAAATACCCATACGGGTCCAATAAACTTGTAACATAGAACAAACAACAACAACAACAACAACAAAATAAGCTTCCTAGGTTAACTTGTTGGAACCCTGTTACTACAGGGTTTTGCATATGCTACTGTGTTTGTAGTATCTACAAGCCTGACCACCATGGGTCAGTGAATATGACTGTCACTATTTGCTTATTAGATTAAATGTGCCACTGTGAGTGCCAGCCATTGCTAGAAACCCAGGGACCACTCAGACTGATCGTTTTATATTGACAAGCTAAATAATCTTTTATTTATAGGGTGGCCTCAAGAATGCCACCTGACCCACCTGGCCATGGAACAAGGTTCCAGACCAGAATGGTGCATCCATCAACTCGAGTTAAAAATAAATATCTATTTTTCCCCACTCACTTCAGCAGTCATTTCCACCTGTTCCATCCAGCCCATCATATGAAATGCATCATTCCTGTTACCTTAGTATATAAACCCTAATCTTCTGGACCTCACCTCCCATGCATTCCATTAGATGCCCTTGCTGAGTGATAGCCCCCCTCTCCCCACTGAAATGTGTACCTGCTCAATATCATACACCTGGTCTGGATGTTACACACATTTGATCATTGCCAACCCCAACTGCCAGGAATGTTTCCATACATATCTCCTTAACACCCGAGATGATTGACATTGTGTATGATCCTCAAGCTGTGACACAAAAAAAGCACAATATATACACAGCTATGGTGATTGATGGGGAGAGGGTTGAAAAAGCTGTCCAACCTTAAAAAGGTTTTGGTTCAGGCTGCTCAAACTATACATTCACCATCGTGTGGAAGGTTTTGGTGTAGGTTGCTCTGGTTTGGAAATCAAGCAATGTTTGCAAATTTTGTGGTTAGGTTTTTCTGGTTGATATATTGGGCATTATATGGGAGGTTTGGGTTTAGTTTGCTACAGTTCAAATATTCATCACAGTGTGAGAGGTTTGGGTTTTGCATGTTCTAGTCTGAATATTCAGTATAGCGTGGGAGGGCTGGGTTTAGTTGGTTTCAGTTATCATATTAGGCACTGTGTAGGAGGTTTGGATTTATTTTGTTCCAGTTTGGATATTCAGCACTAACATCCTAATTTGTTTGTGTTTTTGTCCCAGTTTCCTTCAGCTTCACCTGCTCCACTTTGCAGACACATTTTCTGTGAATTTCACCATAAACTTCACTTTATGATGAACTTGGTGAAGATTACTCAGATTGCTGGATTCAGAAGACAGGTTGACTTTAATATGCATGGCTAGGCACAACAGTGGGGAAATTGTAGCAGTAGGAAGAGGAGGTTCAAGCACGAGGCAGCAGAATCTCAAATGTTTTTCACTGGCATTCAAGTTGGATTAATAGGATGGGTTGAATGTAATGTGTACGCAATCACGGAGCATTGGACAGAATGAGGTTAACTGGAGAGTGACACTTGCTAGAAGTGTATTTCTGAAGATTCTGTGTAATGGGAAATAATCATGAAACATAAAAAATGTATACTTTTAAAACTTCTGGGTCACCTGTGAAATACAGAAAAAAAGAAACTTATTAAAACTATATGCTAGTCTTGGCACTAGTAATGCCCTGGAGGACACTCTAGCCAAGACTCAGAGAGAGAGAGAGAGAGAGAGAGAGAGACCAGCAGCATCAGAAGCAGCAGGCTGTACCTGTGAAGATATAATGGGAAAAAATCATGAAACTCAAAAATGGATCTCTTAAAACTTGTTTGTCAGTTGTGAAAAAGTAATGAAGAAAGAAAGAGAACTATTAATGTTTTTAAGCATAGCATATACTGTAGTTGATACTACAGTGCCATGGAGGACACTGTAGCCAAGACAGCAGCAGGGTGAAAGAACAAGAGAATGAGATCAGCAACAGGAGCAGGATGTATACTGGTAAAGATATAACGTGAAAAAATCATAAGAAAAATATATATAAGATGTATTACATTGGTACAGATATATTTGTAACTGTAATTCTTACCATCAGTTTATCACTGGGGCTTGGTATCAGTTTGCCATTATCAATGACTGTCATCATCAACTGAGGTGGATGGATCATCACAGTTTCAATGGAACAGCATAATTAGTGGGAGCAGGCACAGTAGCAGGTTCACAGTAAATGTGTTTGACATTTACACTGGGTAAAATGTCCCGGCTGTCTGGAGGGACCTTTTAGATCCCAGAGCCCATGTTGTTTTTTTTCCATCAATGAGGACTGGAGCAGGCCAGAGTTAGAGCATCATCAGCATGCTGCTTGATGGTTTTTAAAATGTATGTGCTGTGCAATGTTTTCTACAAAACATTTGTACAGATATCCTTCACAAAATTTTGAAAATCTACCTACTGTGTAATGGTTTTCAAAGTCTATATGTTGTGCATAGGTTTGTAGTTAGTATTTACGTTCCACATGATCAAAAATGTTAAGGTAGGATCATTTATTAAATAATGTTAAGAACTATACATGAGATTTTGTGAGGGAAGGATAGAATGAGCAAACAATGACCCCCATATAATAATGCTTAGCATGACGCTAACAGGCATAGTTAATCTGTATGGGGCTGGGCCTTATCCATAGGGTCATCAGGCACTGCTCACAGTGGATAGCACTGACATGCAGAATACACCACCGAATCCATGCACTTGAGGATGTCCTCTTGCACACAGGATGCAGTGGTATATTCAATGGATTTTATAGGGCTAATAAACTGCCAGAAGTGCTTTGATTAACACTTACAAAATGCTGCTTTATTCAACACACACACTCTGGCCCGTGACCCATAACCATTTCTCCCTGCAGCCCTGATGCTGGTGACACTCCATTTCACCCACCCACATCCCTGTTTGTACATAGCTGTATTAGAGATACTGAGAGACTTTGCAAGGTTTAAATCTACGGCAAATTTAAGGTGAATTCACCAAATTTGTCTTCAAGGAAAATTCACAGATTTTTGCTATTTACTGCAGAATTTGCCTCTGGCAATACACGTGTAACTTCACCTTTGATGTACCCCAAGGGCAAACTTTGGTCAAAATTAGGTAACTGGTAAACAAGTGTCTCAAGGTCACTTTGAAGAGTCTCTGCAGATCACATGGTACACCTCTGTACAGAGAAGGCAGCTTCACTTTCAGTTTTGCATTGTTAGTTAGCCAGTGGAGGAGACAGAAACCTGACAGCTTTCACAGCAGATATTTCTAAAGTGAAAACTTATTTTCACCACTGTCTCAGCATTTTTAAAGTTGTTTCATTCTCGACCAGTTCTTTGTATTCTTATTAGTAAATTATTTGTATTTGGTGATCTTTCTTTACTATATTTTTTTAAGTTTCCCCTGTGTTTTACCTCCTTTTCCACATCTAGTTTGTCTGCAAGTGTCTATCTCTGTCTCTCTCTTTAAAATGGAGTCTCACTCTCGTGTGGGTCTTGTGATGACTTGTGGTGGTGGACAGGTTTCCATATGTCTTCAGCATATCATGTTGGAGATTACTTTAGAAGCTCCCACAGAGAAATCAGATACAGAAACAGCCTCCACTCCTCACTCCCAATACAGCTTCCCCAGCTTCCCCAGATGCACAGCATCCAGCATCCTTTTTTCCTCTCAGCAACAAGAACCCTCACAACAGCCTCCATCTCCCTCTGCTCCCACTCCAGCTCCCGAGCTGAGCAGCAGCCCCATCACGCCCCTTCACAGCAACCAGCAGCCCCTGTATCCCCACAATACCACAGACTTAACCTCCTGAGAAGCTCTAACAATCCTCCTCTGGCTTCACTACCTCCCAGACCAAGGCAGCCACATTCCTCCCTGGTCTGGGACTATATCAGTGTGTGCCTTAATGATGAGAGCCTGGTGAAATGCAATATCTGTTTGGTGGTGATCAGCCATCAGAAAATAGGGAGCAACCTTGGTACAGGTGCCCAACATCATGCCTGATCAATAATCACCAGCAGCAGTGTGAGGCCCACAAGCTGGAGGTGGAAAGTGGTGGTGCCCCATCTGTGATACCTGGGGGAGCCACCTCAACCAATGCAGTTTGGGAAACAGGCAACAACTCCAATACTGGTACCCACACCAGCCCTGTCATCAGCACCAGCCCCTGCTCCTCTGCAAGCACCACAGCAGAAAGAGAACTACCGCAGGAGGAGATTGGCAACCTCTACTGCAAAGTGCGCACATTAGAAATCACGATGAGTAAGCTCTTGGCCAGCCAGCAGCTGTTCCTTGCTGGTATGGCAACACTCCTTTGTGGCAGCCAGGTGCTGCTTATTCAACTGGAAGTGGGCCATAAAAAGAGATGGACAATTTCTGTTCCTGAACTCTTTTATTTAACCCTTTTGCTTCAGCCCTCATTCCTTCCTCTTTCACACCACTTCTGCTTTTATTCTTCCTTTCTTATTTGTTATGCCCATCCTTCCAAAATATATTTTAGGGGTGCGGTCGCACCCCTATAGTTAGGGTTGTATGGGCAGTTCTATGTTAAATCTCAATTTTTGCAGTTTATTATCAATCAATCAATCAATCAATCAAATCTTTATTTATTCAGGCGATCATCATTGAGCAAGGCTCATTTACAAGATGGACCTGATAAGGTCAAGGTTCGAGTTGATGCACAGTAATTACATCACATACTTATGAGACAGTTATACATACAGAAAAAAGAAAATGTTATTTATAACACAATAATATACAGAGAATTCACATGTTAAAGCTTGGCAAGAGAAAGTTAAACTAACATCTACAAAATGTACAGTATATATATATCACAAAGAGGGCCATGACAGTCACTCACATAATGAGTACAAGGATGGTGAAGGGAATATTGGGTGCCATATACTGGCGGTGTCTGGCTGGAAGGAATATGCCATATGTGATTGGAATATGGTTTTGTGGGATGACTATTCTATCTCTAGCGGTAGCAACTGCATTTCTCTGTGAAGAAGGCTGTACAGTGCTGCTTGAAGGATGTAAATGGAATGATAATGGATGGTTTTAGGGATTTTTGTAGAGTGTTCCATGCTATGGCTAGAGAATAGCTGATTGCTGCCCTCCCTATTTTGGTGTTGACTTTGGGCAATTTGAGCAGGATGATATTGTTGCTTCTTAGGGCATAGGAGCTGGGAGTGGTCAGGTTGAAGCAGTCCAGGATATAGCTTGGGAGTATTTTTGATAAAGCTCTGTAGATCCATAGAGCTGCATTTCTGCTCCTCCTGACATGAAGGGAAACCCATCCAATTGTATCATAGAGAGAACAATGGTGAGTATTATATGGCAGGTCTGTAATGAACCTTATTGCTCTATGGTATAAGGTATCCAACTTTTGAAGGTAGGGAGTGGGGCAGTGACTATAGAGGAAGTCTGCATAGTCAGTGACTGATAGAAAGATGGCCTTGACTAATCTCATCTTTGAATCTCTATTAAGGAAGGGTTTTAATCTGTAGAGGAGGCCAAGCCTTAGGCGAAGCTTTTTCAGTAGTTGTTCTAGATGCTGAGTAAAGTCAAGTCTGTTGTCAATCCACACACCTAGGTATTTGAAATTTTCAATATACTCCAGATTTTCTCCAAGTATAGTGCATAGCTGGGAGACTGATTGAAGAGGATATGTTGGTGGAGTTTTGGGTTGTGAACATCATTGCTTTGGTTTTCTTTTTAGCAGAAGCTTTTCTCGAGAAGCTGATGTTGTAACAGGAGAATTCTGCTTGTAGGATTTCATGAGCAACTTTAGGTGAAGGGTTGCTGACATACAGTACAGTGTCATCTGCAAAAGATGTACTGAGGACTTGGTAAGGGTTGAATCAATTTTATTTATATAAATGGCAAAAGGATAGGACCCAGAATAGAGCCTTGGGGACTCCTCTTGACAGTTGTCTTAATGGGGAGAGGTCACCTTCAGCTTTTACCTGCTGTGATCTACCAGAGAGGTAGCATCTGAACCACTTAAGGGAGGATGGATCTAGGCCAATGGAGTGTAGGGATGAGAGTAGCAGTTCATGGTCCACAGTGTCGAATGCTTTGCTCAGGTCCAGGAATACTACACAGACATTGTTCTTTTTATCCAGTTTGGTTTGCCAATCATTGGTGACCTTGGCTAATGCAGTGATAGTGCTATGTTTGGCCCTGAATCCAGATTGAGCTGGATTTAATAGATTAGCATTGTCCAGATATTCTCTTAACTGAATAGTCACTAATTTCTCCAACATCTTGGATAACACAGGTAGGAAGGAAATGGGCCTGTAGTTATTAAGATCCATAGGGTCCCCTGATTTTAGAAGGGGGACCACTTGAGCTGTCTTCCACAGTGTGGGAATAGAGCCAGAGTTTAGGGAAAGATTAAAGAGGTGAGTTAGGGGGACTGCAAGCACATGACACGCAATCTTTAGAAAGAATGGGTCCAGAAAATCTGCTCCTGCACTTTTTTTGGTATCTAGATGCCATAATAGATCCTCAACTTGTTTCAACAGTATAGGTTTGAAGCTAAAGGAGGAGTCAACTCTTTGTTCACCAGTATAATGGGAGCTTAAACAACTCTTTGTTCACCAGTATAATGGGAGCTTAAATGATCCCTTAATAGGTTAGCTGGGGAGGAGTCAAAGGCAAGGCCAGCTGTTGTGAAGTGGTTGTTGAATGCATCCAGGATTTCCAATGTGCCAGTAATGGGGCCATAATTACTGTGTAATTGGGTTGGAAGGGGGTTGTTAACATCCTGGCCCATCATACCCTTGATGGTGTCCCAAAATCTAGCAGTATTATGGTAGGAGGAGTCGAGCTGGGCCAGGTAGTAGGCAGCCTTTGCATCCCTAACTCTCCTAGTGCATTTATTCCTGGCTTTCCTAAAGATCATCCAGTCCATGATATTCTTAGTTTTTCTTGCTACTTTCCAAAGTTTATCTCTCTCCAGCAGTGCAGCTTTGAGGTCAGCTGAAAACCAGCGACAGGATTTGTTTTTTATTCGGATACTAGAGATTGGGGCATGGGTGTTAAGGGCATTTAATATAATGCTATTTAGCACCTGCTGAGCTTTTACAGAATGTGCAAGATAGAACTTTTGCCAGTGTGGAGAGTAGGCTATATCATGCAGATATCCTTCAATATTGATGTTTTCTGGATCTCCTCATGAGAATTTTGCAGGATCTGTTTTAATGCTGTTGCATCTTCACCCCTGAGATGGGGCAGTGGTCTTATGTCGCGATAGGAGCACTCCAGCATGTGTGAATAGATGTGGTTTATCACTAGCATGATGTCAAGTAGAGTACTGTTACTACTATTCCTTGCATTTAGTCTTGTTGGTTCATTAATTAACTGTGTGAGCCCATAGGTGTCACAGAATGATACCAGAGGTGTAGCTGCCTGGGTGAGCCAGTTGAAATTCAGGTCCCCTATGATAATGACTTCTTCAGTACAGGACTTGACCAGGTTTCCCAGGTGGGATAAGAGCTTGTGTTCAGCAGAGGGGGTCTGTAGCATCCAATTAAATGGAAAGCTGCTGTATTGGGAGAGAGACTTTAGAGATAGACACTCAAATTCCTTGGGCATAGATGTTACAGCTGTACAGGATACAACTAAACCAGCTTTTACATATATGGCTACTCCGCCTCCCCTTGTTTGGCGATCAGCTCTGAATAGCTGATAGGCAGGTTAACTTCTCTGTCCATTGTGGTGGTCTTGAGCCATGTCTCAGTTATCACAAGAAAGTCTGGCAAGGTATGGGCAACCCTGGCTTGTAGCAATGTAAATTTTTTCAACAGACTGCATACATCAATATGCAGGAAACTGAGGCCTTTAATTGAGGATAGGTCTGATGGAGAGATGATGCTTTCAAGAGGTCCAGGGTTGATTTCTACATTACCAATACAGAGCAATAGGAAGATCAGTAATTTCATAAGGGCTGCCAGTGATAGGGAGAGGGGGGCTGTCTTTGGTCCTCCTTTTTTATTCCGTTGCCACTCTTTGTTTTGGGTGCTCCCTGTGGATTTAAGGTAGTGTGTTGGGATACCAATTAGCAGTTTGATGACTAGGCTTAGTGGGGATCTATATACCTAGTAGTGGGGCCTTGGCTGAGACATATATGTGGTGATATGTGTAACTTTATGGTGATTGTACCACTGTAGTTGATGCAGCAATGGCAAGACATATATGAGGGTATGGGTGTCAGCCACGGGGGGGATGTTCCAGAGAAACTAGGTGGGTTGACCACTTTAGATTGTATAATGGGGTCATCTTCATTGTGGAACCCTATGGCTGATAGTGACAGGAGTATCAGTAGCAAGCTCCCCATTCTGAGGCGGATATTGATAGTTGGCAATAGGGAGTAGCGAAGTTGCTGATTGGTTGGATCAGCAAGCTGGTGTGACTCTCTGTTGGTTTAGAGAAAAGTGCTGTGGGTGGGGAAGAGATTTTGGTGGGAAGATGCCTATAAATTAACACACAAGAGGGGGGGAGGGTGGATGGGCAAAAATTTTGCACCTTTCGCTGTTCCTCCCGGCCTTGTGGTTCCCAAGTTCGGCTAGGTGCCGCCGACTGCCCGCTGGCGGAGTGAAGCCCCGGAGCTCAGCTGGTTGCTGTGAGCTGAAGGAAGCAGGCTGGAGAGAGACAGAGGAGGGTGCAGCAATTAATAAGGGCAGTAGCAAGCCTTTTTCTGAGCGTCACTGACCAAATCTGCACTACAAAGGACTGTGGGGGGGGGGGGTCCTGTGGTGCCTCAGCGTCTGGCCCACCTTACATATTCAGACAAGGAGCTGCAATTACCTTAAAGAGCAGTAAGCGGTATTTCCCTTACAATACAGTAGTGGATAACAACAACTTTTGATGATTTACACATATAAAAACTAGAAGAGGGCGCCTCAGCGTCTGGCCCACTAGCTGCTAACAGAGTTCAGCAGAATTCAACAGAATCAACAGCAGTTGCTCTCTATAGATGTCTCACCAGAGTGGAAGCAGCTCTTCTGGGAAACTTGCAGTACAACACCAGGGGAAGAGTAAAAGACAAAAGAAAAACAAATTTTCAAGTCCACACAGATTTCAGCAACACAAACTGAGCCAGTGTAAGTCAATGGGGCAGGAGAGCCAATCGGCTGCTGTGCCTGGTTGGGCGCTTGCTTACTGATTGGCTGCCTTTCCGACTGCTCCTCGCTGTTCCTCCCGGCCTTGTGGTTCTAAGTTTGGCTAGGTGTCACGCACCGCCTGCTGGCACCCCATTATCATGTAAACCATCCAACAGAGTTGCATACACTTTGTATTTACCATATCGTGGGTAGATCTCTTGACATATCAAGTTTTGTTCAAGTCGGATGTGCAGATTCTGAGATACAGTGAATTTTTCAAGTTTTTTCCCTATTGGTTTTGCTGGATTTCTGTCACCTTGGCTAGAGCACAAATGATTTGGAATTTTGTCCTGAAAATTTCAGGGTAGAAAAATACTCACCCACTGATGTACCTTTTTCTTGTTTAGTGAAAAAATATTAATCTGTTTAAAAGTTATTTAATTTTTAAATTTTGGATAATTGGTTCTGACCATGCTCAGTAAGCATTAAAAAATAGCTCTATGAAATGAAAAAATAATTATTTTTTATGTTTGCTTGAGAGCATGTGCAAGGAACATTATGTGGCAGCTTTGGAGAGAAGTGGGTTGTGGAGGCGTGGCACTGTGGCAGCCAATGGAGGCATTGCATTTAGGGTCTTGGCACTGGTGGACCAATGGAGGCATAGTATGCTGATGACACTGGCTTCCAGAAGTGCCACCAAGTTGTAACATTTTCACCACAGCAATCACGGGCTGCCTTGTCAATGCAGCATCAGGCATTGGCATGAGGGAGCAACCCATCATTGCAGGGCAGTACCTTGCCTAGTGTAATATTGTTTGTGAATGTGGTGGTAAGCCACCACCATGTTTACAAGCAATATTACACAGCCCCCAGTGCTGAGAGGGTGCCCAATCCTCGTCAGCATCATATGCCCCCCAAAAACAGTCTTTGTTTGCCTACAGATGGCCCAATCCCCATCAGCTTCAGTCCCCCCTTTCCCAGTTTAATTTGTCAATGGGGAGCCACTCCCAATCGGCATAAGGTCCCCTGAAAATAATTTGTTCTGTAGGTGTCCTAATCTCCTCGGCTCTTGCCCCCTCAGTATGTGCCAATGGGGTGCACAATACCGCCGGCTACAGCCCCCCAAAACATAGGGTGGCATGCTTGAGCCCACCCCAGCATGCCAAATGTCTCTGTTAAAAAATCCTGCAATTATTTTTAACTTGTAAAAGAAAACGTCCCTCATTGAGTCGGTGGCCCTCCCCAACCCGCACACATCTTCTGTGCACCCTGCCTCCCCACACTCCCTCACCCTATACTTACCTCCAGAGCCCAGCTCGACAATCTTCAGTGGACCGAGAACATGTCTGCACTCTTCAAAGCCGATTGCGAAGTGATGAAATGCCGTAAACTGTATAATGGCATAAATAGGGTTTTTTCAATGTTGGTCATATCTCAGGCATTTTTGGGAATTTTGGCACCAAATTTTCAACAGTGGGTTATTGGGACCCCTCCTTATGAATTCAACCATTGTCATGGCGTTATTCAGTCCCAAAAAGTGATTTTGCAATCACTGCACAAAATCACCTTTCAGGACTGATTAACAAAATGGCAGTGCCAGTTTTCATGAGGTAGACTTCAAAAGTCTATATCGCACATTTGGTGGAAAAATCAAAAAAATTACTGTCTTAAGAGCGTGCATTGTACAGTTGCTATGCACGCACGTAACTTCGTGAATTTGCAATATTTTCACTCCAGATTTTCAACATTGACATTTTTCTGCACCTCTTTATGAACAGTATAGCTGTCATTTTTCACATTCTGACCAAAATGTATTTTCGCACTTCCGGTGCAGAATAGTATGGTCACTGTGGGAAATCAGTGTTCGGGACACATTAAGAAAATCACAGTGACGCTGTTCATGAGCAGAGGTCCTAAAATGCCTATGTTGAAAATTTGGTGATGAGAATCCATAAAATGACTATGTTGTATACATGCGTTGTGCAGTTTCCACGTATGCTCGGGGGTGCGATCATTTTTAATATTCCCACTACAGGTTTTCAGCATTGCCATCTCTTCACACCTACCTATGGATGGTACAGCCATCATTCTTTAAATCCTGCCTGATCTGTGTTTTTGTACATGTGGCATAGAATGGCATGGTCACTGTTGGAACTCAAAGTTCAGGACACATTGACAAAGTCACTCTTCATGAGAAGAGGTCTCAAATGCTTTCATGAGATGGGGTCACAAAAAGACCATATTAAAAATGTGCAGTGCAAATACCAACAAACTCCTGGGGCATTAGGGTTTCTAATCATAACATCCCACCCTGTACAAATTGACAGGCATCAGGGTGTGCCTTTGGATTGCCAGCTGTACTGCTCATGCTATCCCACCCCATCCCCCCAGCCAGTGACAGGCATCGAGGTGTACCTTGGACTCTTTGGCCCCAGAGTTCACTCCATTCTCCTATGCTGCATCCATTTCAGTGTATGTCCTTATGGAATGGGGTGACTGTAAAGCCAAACACCACAAGGCACTCCTCAACACATGTCAGTGTTTGTAGAATAGGGTGAGGTGACATAGCATGAACGTCATGGGTGATGACCCAAACACTTACCCCAATGCCTGTCCATCTCTACAGGATGGAGGTGGGATTGGCGTGAAGTTCAATACTTCACTGCCATTCCTATTCTGCATCTGTCTAACTCCTGCATTTCCAATGCTAATACCAGCAAGCAAACATTCGACATTGACAAATGCTTGTTTCTTATTGGTGTCATCCTTTTTCATGAGGGGAAATCCTTTTTCATTTGCTGCCATCTTGTTTTCTGTTTTTCCCTAAAAATTGAAATTTAGAAAAGTAGAAAAATTACATTCTGTACAGCAAGCAAGTTTTGTGGCTTGCTTATGGGGACCCTCTTAGCTGGATTCTGCATTTTTTTGACATTATAAATCTTTTTCAAATTGCATGATATCACGAGCCATGAAAAATTATTATTTTTTGTGAGGGGAAAACTTTTTTGTTTCCATGTTTGCCCTGGTGTTTAATGGCACCACCCACCTTCTGATTGCACCTATAATTATAATATTCTTCCCTGGTGTCTAATGGCACCCCACACTCTCCAATCACTGTTTTAATGAAATAAATGTATTTCCCTCGTGTCCAGCAGCACATCCCACCCCATATCACTATCCCAAACAAAGTGGGAGGGGCAGATGCAAGTGCTGCTTGAGGGAGGTGGAAAAGAAGTTCTTGAGTTGTAGAGCTTGCCTGTTCCATCAGGATGGGAGTCTGTGGAGAAAATCAAAAAAGTAAAGGGGTCTCAGACAATATCAGAGAAGTCCCTCACATTTGGGTGTCTGATTCAAAGGCTACACTTTATTAAGTTAAAAAGTTGTTGCACCACCAAAACACAGTCAAACATTTTTAAGGACTACTTTTGTGTTCTTCCTCAAGGCCTTGAGGAAGAGCAGAGGTAGTGCTCGAAAATGTTTGGTGATGTATTCATAGAGCAGCACCTTTTTTATGTTAATAAGTTTGGACTTTGAATCAGACACCAAAGTGTAAGGGGTCTTTTTCTCTGGTATTGCCTGTGAGCTCTCTTTTTACTTTTTGATTGACTGTCCTTGTTTGCAGCTCAGCTGCATGTCTTGTTGCCACCTGTCTTCTGTTACTATGTAGGAGAAAGTAGACTTGCCAGCTGACAATAGGCGGCAGGGTAGATAGAAGGAGCTGGTATCCCTGGTGGGTAGGTCATAGGATGTGGTGGCCATGTGGAACAGCATTTCTGATAGGTAGGGAGGAAGCAGGCTGAACCAGAACATGGCTATGAGAGTAAGCAAGTGGATATATCATATGTAGGATAGGGGTGTGGTGCTGAGGGAGGAGTAGAGGATACAGTGATGAGTTCTTGGTGGGTGTTTAAAGCAAAGCTGCAGAAATAATTTAGCAGGGTATCTGGATAGTGAGGAGGCAGAGGCTATGCTGTAAAAAAAACATCAACATGGCCAAAGACAGGCATTATCATTTCTGATACTAATTAGCATCTGATAGGGAGTGGAAGGGAGTCTTTGTTGCAGCACAGTATACCAGCTTTGGGGCAGAGCTTTGATGTGATGGCTTCAATGTGGGTTGAGAAATTCAGGAAGGGATCTAGCCATACCCCTAGATATTTGTAAGCAGGGACATAGTTGAGTGGTGAACCATCTAAGGTGGTGAAAGCTGTGGTAGAGAGTGTTCTGGCCAGTTTTGGAGCTAATCCAAAGATCATAGCAATGGAGTTGGAGTTGTTGACTTTCAAGTTGTTTGAAATGAACCAGGATTGCATCTTACTTTGGTCCTGTTGGAGATGAGTGTGGACATCAAATATGGTGGACCCAGAAGCAAACAGGATGGTGTCATCCATGTACATGTGAATTCTGGAGTTGGAGCATAGAGAGGAGAGATCATTGATGAATGCTGAGAACAAAATGAGGCAAGGATTGATCCCTATGGTACACTTGCTAGTATGAGAAGGGGGAGGAGAAGTTACCGACCCTAACAGATTGCAGTCTGTTTTGAGGTATGACTTGGAACCAATTTACAGTGAGGGTAGCTAGGCTGGCTGCCAAATTTGGTGAGGAGCAGAAGGTGGGAGACAGAGTCAAATGATTTGGCCAGGTCCTCAAAACTACAGCATTCAGGTGACCCTGGTCCATGTCTGAATACATATGATCTCTGAGTCTTAGGGATGAGACTGTTGAATGATGTTTTCTGAAGCCAGAATGGAATTGAGAGGGAAGCCAGAGGAGGTTAGGAACTCATTCAGTCTGAGAGGACTAGGGATTAGTGTAATTTGGCAAGGGCAAGGAGGAGGAGGAGGAAGGTTGGATAGTAGTTTCCTGGTAGGGAGGAGATTGTCACCTTTGTGCAGGGGAATCAAACTAGCAGATTTCATACTTGAGGCATGGTTCCAGAGGAAAAGAAGAGGTTTAGGAGATGGGCTAGCGGAATGGCAATTCTTGGGGCTGATAGGCAGAGGAGGCTGGGATGAAACTCGTCTGGGCTGGATTTGGTTGTGTTATAGAGCATAGTGCTGTAGAACTTCCTGAGGTGAGACAGGTGAGAAGAGGAAGGCATTTTGTGAGGGGTCAAGGGTGTGGTTATGGAGGGAGAGGTGGTTGGGAAAGGCACATCTGGTGAAGTACTTGTTTAGGATATCAGCCACACTTAGTGGGTCTGATATAATTAGGTAATTTTGTTTTAGGACTGGTAAGGCTGATTGAGCTTGTGGAACAACTAGCAAGTGGATCACCTTCCCGTAAAAGATGGGGTGTGTGGTTGCACATGCTTTTTACAGTAGTCTGCCTTTGAACATCAGATTGCCTTGATACATGCATTCCAGAGGGATTTGTAGAGTTGCTGAGCTTTGGTAGGACAGGGTGGATTTGTAGTGTGATAAGGCCTTGTTGTGTGCTTTGCACTGGTTGATGAGTGATGCAGAGATCCATGGATGATTATGCATTCTGACTCATTTTGACCAAGGGGGCATGAGACTCCCAGATCTGAGTGAGTATTGATAGGAACTGGGCTAGGGAAGAATCAACATCTGCAGCCGAGTAAACCTGGATCCAGTCAGCATGACTCAGATAATGCAGGAGGGCAGCTAGGTCAATTGAGCTTAGTGGGCAGGTCTTTATGTATTTTGTGGCTGATTGAGGGAGATGAGTTTTTCTGATGCAATGGTCACTTAGGACACCAGACAGTACACCAGCTGTAGTTATTCTGTGAGGGTGGGTGGAGAGAATACAGTCTATAAGCTAGTGGTTTGGGGAGTGGGGAGTTGTATCAAGGGGGCTCTGTGATCAACTGGGTTTGGTAAGAGGGAGGCCTTGGCAGAGGTGGAGAGCAAGTCCAATTTGAAATTGCCCATGAGAATGAGTTCTCCACTGGCAGTCAGGGGTAGCAAGTTGTTAAGAATGTGACTAGAGTGTCAGGGGCTAGCAATGGGGAGGCATATATCACACATATGTAGATAGGGAGAGTAGGGGGAGGAAAAGGAGGGTGAGAATTAGTTCATGGGAGGCAGGGCAAAATTTGCACTTGGTGATAGAGGACTACATTGATTGCCAGATATAAAGTGCAACCCCTCCTCCCCACTTGCCATGATCTTGGCAATAAAGTGAGTAATTGGGGAGCATTAGGGAGGAGTCGGGGGTCGTTAACAAGAGTCATGTTTTGGTGACACATAGCATGTCAGGGGAGTGCTGGGATATCCAGCATTTTACAAGGTTCAGTTTTGGTAGCAGGCTTCTTGTGTTCATTGTGAAAAATTCATAGTCCCTTTGTGGAATTAACTGGCTGGGGCATTATGGGGGGACCTGGGTTCAGTTCAATTTCCCCAGGAATGAGTAGGATGAGGAGTAGGATTGAGAAGGTGGCAGGATGCTTTAACACTTGCTTTTTTTTTTGTGGAGTTAGGATATGAGTGGGAGCGCCAGAGAAATATTTTATTTTCAGACAATTGGTGGGTAAGGGACTGGTGTGAATAAGAGGAAAAGGGGTGTAGGGCAAGGGATTTGGCAAAGGTGGTCTATGGGGTGGGAGAAAGGAGAATCAAGAGATGGGGCACATTCTGGGAGGAAGATGGGTATATGCAGCTGGTGGGGGAAGAAGGGGTACAGTAGTGAGGAAGGATAGTAAGAAACTATGAGGAGATATGCATACATTGTGGGAGTCAGCATGACCTGTACTATTAAGGTATGTAGCGAGCAGATCTGGATCTATGTCATTTTACTCCCAGATTGATGGGTACCAACAGGTTTATCTGGTTAGAAGACCATTTCTGGTGGGGAGGAATCAAGCAGAAGAGTAAGCAGGAGGAGTGAGCTAAATCAATTAGTAACACTACGATAGGGGGAACATGAGCAACCAGACAGAACTAAACAGACATGGAAAAAATTGGGGGATGAAAGTGAGCTTATTGACTCACTCACAGCACAAAAGGAGCAACGACCTGGGTGGGTGGGTGGGCAGGACGAGGGTGGGTGGGTGTGATGCACTTTGCAGTGAATAGGGTGAGAGTTAGACCTGACAACCACAAGGCACATACTATGCCTGATTATCACAGACACAGGAGAGATGAAACTATAATGGGTTTTCCTGTTGCTGCCTGGTGGGTGGGGGTGGGGTGTTACAGTTGGAAATACTAACAACACATTTCCCTGCTTTTGCTGTTTCAACCCCAACTAGTGCTTAACAAAGTTTTTTTCAAATAATTTCCATACTTTTTGAGATAGTATAATTGTATTCTTATTTGTCTGTGAGAGCACAGGGCCCTCCAGGCCCTGCACTTGCATTTGTAGTAAAACCAGAATGAAATTATCAACATAGCCTTCTGATTATCCCACCTTGTGAAGGTTTACCCATGTCAATGCACAAAGAAATGTTGTGCCATCAATGACGGCACAAGCAAAAGATCACCCAGCAGGTGAGGGCCAAGGAACTGGTCACCCAATGCCAGACCTCACACGGTGTGTGCATATCACTGCACCCCATGGGAGGGGCTTCATCCCTTGCACTACCCAAACTCTTTTACAATCACCTTCCCACTCCCTTTATCAGGAGGTGGTACATAG
Organism: Neoceratodus forsteri; assembly: GCA_016271365.2. NCBI lineage: Eukaryota > Metazoa > Chordata > Ceratodontiformes > Ceratodontidae > Neoceratodus > Neoceratodus forsteri. The sequence goes on along the minus strand of CM028132.1, from coordinate 969,360,451 downwards.
TGTTGCATATGCCCAAACTCCCAATCAGCCACATTGTAGGGACCCAATTTAACAAGCACTAATAATGATGCCCACTAACGGTATACATCTCATGAACCTGGTAATTAAAATTTTGAAATTCCACCAAAACATGATTTCGTGCCACCACAAGTGTGAAAACACAATTTAGCTAAGGACTGAAAATGACAGCTGTTATATTCATGGGGTACTGTAAAAGGTGGTTATGCTGAACATTTGAGTCAAAATATTTAAAATAGCCAAAGTTACAAGCAAACACGGCAACATTTCAATGTATGCACATAACTTTGCCATTTTACATATTTTTCCCTAATTTTCAACATGGCCTTCTATGACCCCACCTCATGAAAATGGCAGTGAAAATGTTCAAACCTTTGTTTTTTACAGGTTTAAACATACACATCAAGGGACTGTTTTTTTTCATTATAGGGTATTTGAAGATGTAGATGGTTATTGGAAGGGGGAACTAGGCATCAGAGAAATTCATTACTATTATAGGGACAGTGCTCAGAAGGTGGGTGTTGCCACTAGACACCAGGGATATGTATTTATTTTACTGGGATAGGGATTGGAAGAGTGGGCACTAGATACAAAGGATGTTTATTGCTATTACGGGGATAGTGATCAGAATGTGGGTGTGTGACTAGACACCAGGGATAAATATTTCTTTTACTATTATAGTACTCAGAAGGGGGACACAAGACACCAGGGAAATTTATTACTATTATAGGGACAGTGATCTGGAAGGTGGGGTGCCTTTAGACACCAGGGTTATATATTTCTTTTACTGGAACAGTGATCAGAGGGCAGGAGTGCCACTAGACACTAGGGAAAGTTACTTATTATTAAGGGGACAGCAATTGGAAGGTGGGGGTGCCACTAAGCAGCAGGGATATATATTTATTTTACTGAGACAGGCATCGGAGGGTGGGGGGACTAGATAGCAGGAAAAGTTATTATTTTTTTTTTCTGAGGTTCAGTAAGTAACTATGACTTAAAGGTTATGTTTTTCTGATATTTTAGATACATCAGTTCATATAAACCCTTATTGTTACCTCATCATAACCTCTTATACTACTCTAGCCTACCTTTATCATCCAGGAATATTATCCTATTTAGCCAACTTAATTTTAATTAACAGCTCTTTCTATTTTAACTTTTTAAGGCTTATATATGATTTTGATTGTTAATCATTTTATTTATTATATCCCTTGGTGTATTAATGTATTGAAAGGCTGCCATATTTTTCCAAAAAGAGTTTCTTGCCCTATTTTCATGTTTTGAAGTATTTTTAGTTTCATAATATCTAACATATAATTAATCCTGGTTTCCACAACTGGTGGAGTAGGGGTTTTCCATTTAACCAGAATACATTTATTAGCAATTGTCATGGCTATTGATAGAAAAGATTGTTGGAACTGATTCATATTATCAGTGTGCTGTAATATTGTAAACATGGTGAATAATAACCTGATTGTTATTTGTTCATTCGAAGACTTATTAATTATTCTATGTATTTTAGACCAGGAGTTAGTGAGGTAGTGAGCATGGAATTAAAAGCTCATGGTATAAGAAATATGAAAAATGAGGAGATAGAATCTATATGGTTAGCTCTTCAAATTTCACAAACAAAACAATTACTGTTAGGTTTATGTTATCGACCACCTAATACAAATAAAAATCAAGATGATTTGATAAACAATGAAATTAGACAAATAGCCTTGACAGAAGATGCAATAATCACAGGATACTTCAATTTACCAGATACAAACTGGGTATCTACAAGTAATAATAACTCAATTCAAAAAAGGTACATAGACATGATGGAAGAGACAGGTCTACATCAGTTGGTATATAAGCCCACAAGAGGAGAAAATATACTGGGCTGGGTGATGATGAACAAAGAAAATGTACTAACCAAGTTAAACATTGTTGCAAATTTGGGAAACAGTGATCATGGTATAGTACAATTCTATGTAAAATATTGGCCAGTATTTGAAAAAGGAAACACCATAATAAGAGATTATAGGAAGGCAAAGTTTAAGAAAATAAAAGAGGAACTGACAGAGTGGAATTGGAAAAATGAGTTTAGAGGAAAGAAGGTGGAATACATTTGGGAAGCATTTAAATAGAAATTATTACACTTGGGAAATCTATATATCCCTCTGAAAAAAAACTGTACACGAAAAGAGGAAAGGATCCAATGTGGTGTACAAATAAGATCATTAAATTATGTAAAGAAATAAAATTAGCCTATAAAAAAATGAGACAAACAAAAGATCATGAGGCCATTTTAGAGTATAAAAAGATCCTGAGGAAATTAAAAATAACAATAAGAAGAGAAAGAAGGAAATTAGAAAGAAACCTAGCCTTTAGGAATGATAATGGAAAGGGTTTCTATTCCTATATCAATAATAACAAAATAGCAAGTCCTCTACACAGATAGGACAATTGATGATAGGAGATGAAGAAGTAGCAACACAATAAAATGGCAGAAGAGATGAACCCGTATTCTGTTCAGTTTATGACAGGAATAAGTATGACAAAATAGAACTAAACCAAGAAGGTAACAATATGTTAAACTTAAACATTAGTGCTGAACAGGTAATACAACTGCTGCATGATTTAAAACTCCATGAATCAGCAGGACCTGACCAATTGTACCCCAAGATACTAAGATAAGTAAGTGACTATATAGTGCCCCACTGACACACTTATTCAATCAGTCATTTTCTATGGGAGAGGTACCAGAGGACTGAGAAACACAATTGTGACTCTATTATATAAACAGAAAGCAGTAAATCATCTGTATCAAGTTATAGACCAGTCAGCCTGACTGCAATCTTATATAAAATAGCAGAAAGTTTTTTAAATGACAGATTAGAACATAACTTAAAAGTTCTTAATATAAATGATAAAAACAACATGGGTTTAAGAAAAACAGATCATGTCAAATAAACCAAATGGTTTTCTATGAACAAGTGAATAAAAAACTACATGAAAATAAACCAGTGGATGTGCTTCTGTTGGACTTTCAAAAAGCATTCGATAAGGTACCTCATGGTCAGCTTATTTACAAAATGAAAGCACTAGGCATCGATAATAGACTTATCGTTTGGATACAAAACTGGCTATGGAACAGAAAACAAGTAGTTACAATTAGGGGCACATATTCCAGGCCATCCGACGTAACAAGCGGGGTGCCACAGGGACCAGTGGTGGGACCTATATTATTTTCATTATATCTGGGGGATATGCACTATAGCATAAAAAAATGCATTGGTCAAATTTGCAGATGATGTAAAATTAGAGGCCAGGTGAATGACAAGGAAAATATTCAAATCTTAGAAGAAAACTTAAAAAAAACTAGAGTCATGGTCCTTAGACAATAAAATGCCTTTTGGCATAGAAAAATGCAAAGTATTGCATCTGGGAAAAAAGAACCCTAAGCATATTTATCACTTGAATAATCAAAAAAATTTAATCGACCAACAAGAAGAAAGATTGTGGGATATTAATCGATGAAGGAATGATGTTTAGGCCACAGAGATCAAAGGTGGTTAGAAAAACAAACTACATGATCAGAAACATTAAATTACACTTTATAAGCAGAGCAAAAGAATGTTTATTGCCATTTTATAGAACATTTGTAAGGCAATATACAGTTTATGGTTCATCATTATGGAGCCCTTACACAAAAGGAGAAATAACAATGATAGAAAGAATACAAAGAACATTCACAAAATCAATATGGTCTATGGAAAAGATAGTTATGAGAACAGACTGAGAAAATTGGGCTTGTTTAGTCTGGAGAATAGGAGAAAAAGAGGGGATTTATTACAGTTATTTAAAATCATGAAAGATCAAGACTTAAAGAATGAAATCGGTGTGAGGCTTATGGAAAAACCAAAGAGCTTAAGAGTGCAAAAATTGCAAATAAAACTAGATACTGCAAAAACCAATATAAAATATTGTTCATTCTTACATAGAACGGCAAGAGCATGGAACACATTACCAGAATACATTCTTCGGAGTAATAGTTTTGATATATTTAAAAAGTAAATAGACCAATTAATATATCGAAATTAAAGTATTGAGCCCGCTATGCAGGGGAACGGTAAAATGGGCAGAAATGCCTTCTCCCATTCTATTACCTAGTATAAGAACCTAGTATATGGTATGGACATTGATGAATACAATGAATCAAGGTTACAAAAGTATTAGGACATCTGGGGCATCTGTCTAATGGATTAGTGTTAATTTTATGTAGTTTGTATGGAGTAAAATATACTCTATGCAATATATTGTACTGAATTTGTTGCAATTTGCTAGATGTAATGCTTATAAAGGGGGTGGTTAATATATAGGACCAGAGATCTTCTGAGAATTCTTCAGAGAGTTCATTACACACATTGGTTGTCCATCTTTGTTTTAATCTCATGATGTCTTTTATTATAGAAGGAAACAAACTGGAATGTAATTTTGATATTAATTTTTATTCTCATTCTGTTCTAATATAATATCTAAAATAGGGGTAGACAACAGTTACAGAGCACCATTAGTTTTTATTATATAATGTCTGATTTGCAGATATTTAATGTAATGTGTTTCCTCTATTTTGTACTGTAATTTTAATTGATCAAAGGTTTTGAAGTGGTTATCCATAAAAAGCTGATAAAATTCATATAGACACAGTGAACACCATTCCTTATAAATTCAGTATTTACTGATAGGGGAAATGGTAACTATTAAATATTGGGGAGAATTGAGTAACCCCTATAATAAATTTAGAATCTTATGAATTTCATACCAGCTGTTAACTGTTATAAATGTTGTTAAACTTCCATTTTATTTATTTTTTTTATCCAGGTATAGTCCTGAAAAAGTAAATTTGTTAGGTAAGTATAATCATACATGGTAGCTTCCATTTCTGTAGTTATACATGAATGCTGTTGGTAATTTATCCAGTTCCAAATTATCGTGATCTGTATAACCAGATAGTATTTGTAGAAGTCATGTAGTGCTAATCGCCCTTGTTCTTTAGGAAGGATTAGTTTATCATTTGAGATTCTTGGCTTTTTATTTAACCAGATAACATTTGTGATTATTTTCTTTAGTCTTTTGAAAAATCAGCAGGGATTACAATTGGGAGAACTTGAAATGTATATAGTAACCTTGGAAGAATCTGCATTTTTATTACATTAACTCTACCAATTATTGTGAGTAGGAGGGAATGCCATCTATCTGTATCTGTTTTTTTTTCTTGTAATTGTTGTTCTAAGTTTGAAGTATATAAATTATCAAGTTTATTAGTGATTGTGACTCTGAGGTATTTGAAAGAGTCCACTATAGGACATGGACATTCTCTAGATAATTGTATATCTGTGTTGTTATTGATTTTAAGAATAAGTGACTTCTGATAATTAATTTGTAGCCTGCTTCTTTACCATATAGCTGTATGTTATTATTATTATTATTAAAGAGAACAGTGATCAGAGGGTGGGAGGTGCCACTAGACACCAGTTAATACATTTATTTAAGGGGACAGGAATCACAGGGTGGTGGGTGTCAACAGCCACCAGGGATATACATTTTTTTAAATGGGGACAGAAAATTAAGGGTGGGAGTGCCACTAGAAACCAGGGAAATAAGTTTCCTTCACAGGGACAGTGATCAGAGGGCAGGGGTGCCACTATACATCAGGGAACAATATTAAAATTAAGGGGCGAGCTACGAGAAGGAGGTGCCACTAGATACCAGGAAAAATATGCGGGAAACAAAAAAAGATTTTCTTCTCTCAAAAGAGAATCTTTTCATGACATGACTCATGATCCAAAAAGACTGTTTGTTTATATCCGCTGATGCGAAAAAGATTTCTAATGTTATAAAAAATCAAGGGCATTTGTCCATCAGTTAAGTGCAGAATACAGCTAGGTAGCCCCATAAAGAAGCCACATTACTTGTTCCCTGTCCAGAATGTCATTTTTCTACTTTTCTAAATTTCCATTTTAAGGGAAAAATGGAAAACAATACAATGGCAAGCAAAACAGGATTTTCCCTTCACAAAAAGGATGATGTCAATATGAAAATAACATATATTTGTTTCATGTTGTGTTTATTATTCTTTGTTTAAATGTTTTTTATACTTCTGTTAATATTCCCTGGCATCCAGTGGCACCCCTCACCCTCCAGTTCCCCTTCCTGTAAATATTTTCAGCAATCCCTGATATCTAGTAGTGCACCCCACCCTACAATGCCCGACTCTGTAAAATCTGCATTTATCCCTGGTGCCTAGTGGCACTTCACCCTCCAATGTCTGTACCCCTTGATTTTTGTCATTGCCCTGGTGTCTAGTGACCCCTTCCTATGTCCATTTGACTCTGAAATGAAGAAAACTGTCCATTGATGTCATCTTTTACTTTAATCTGTAAAAAGAAATCTATCGTTGATGTGACCCCCCCACCCTGACTTCCCACTGGGCACCCACCACCGCACACCCATCTGGACTCCCACACACACACCCTCACTCACCTGAACAGGTCCCATGTGAAGATCCACTCACCAACTGAGGACACATCTTGTTACTGGAACCGGCAACTGCTATATGGGAAATAAGGTAAGTGCAGTTGAAAATCCCATTAAAATACATTTCTTTGCTCAAACTCATGAACATGATCACTGTCCTGTCATTTTTAAAATCTTCACTGAAATGTATTTTCATTCCTCTGGCATGGTACGATGTTGTGGTGGCACGGAATCATGTTTTGGTTGAGATTTGAAAACTTTCATTAATGGCTTAAGAAGGCTATGCTGACAGTTTGGTTGCTGTTGTGGTACAAATGGAAGCACAGGGCCTTCTGGGCCTTGTGCTTCCACAGCAATATATATACACATGCATCTATGGAAGGATGGGAGCACAGGGCCTGGATGGCCCTGTGTTCCCACAGGAAAATAAGGATATGATTACAGTATCTGAAAAATTATGTATGGAAGGAAGCACAGGGCCTTGAGGGCCCTGTGTGCCCACAGCCAATGAGGGCACAATTATAGTAGAGTGGAGTCCTCTTAAGTGCACACCTTCAGGATAAAAGTTTTTGTGCACTTAGCCGGCATTTAACCTATCAATCAATCAAGATTATTGTATGGCTAAAAGAAGCCATCACGATGTATACAGATCAAATACAAATAAAATCCATGTCATACTTTAAAAGCAATATCAATAAATACATTATACAGTTATAATAATGTAACCCAGAGAAGAACTAAAGTACAAATGTTAGTTCATCATACAACAACAAGGTCTTATACAATCTTAATATTATTCTTCATATTCTTAATAACAGAAAAATATTTTGCCAATCTGTCCAGTGACCATGAATCTTCTGTATTTATTAGAATGCTAGTTAATTCTATCTTATACATCTGCTAGATATTATTTATGAAGGGGATCATGCAATAAGTCCTCCTCCTCTCCTCCAAACCCACAATCACAATTCTCAGTAAGTATCCCTGTTTTTTTGTATCTAATATCAAAATACTTTACTGGAGAACTGTTTGAATTTATACATTGTGAAACTGGATCGAAGTTTAGGGTCAGTTAAAATATCCAGGTACACTTTATATCCATGAGAATAATTATTAGAGGCAAACCATTTTGAGTAGTGTGTTCCAGTTATTTCTTTCAGATCTCTTATTCCAGAAATTTGTAATCTTTTTCAGGATGTACTTCTTATATTTAACACATCGTTATTCCTTGCTCTACAGCTCTCTTCAAGCACATGAGTTTATACATTTTTAATTGTTGTAAAACAGAGTTCAGCCAATACCCTGTTTTATAACCATGTTTTTGCTAATACTCTTTTTCTTTCATTGTTTTACAAGTGTTCAGTCATCTTGCCTTGTACCCCAATCCAAAAATATACTTTTTTTGTTTCTATTATGGCGTTAATGTTGGATGACCCCAGTTCAGACCTGATATAGGCCACCAAGCATGAATGTCCTAATCTTAATATATTTCTTAGAGTTTTATATAATGGGTTCATTAACTGGTTTATATTATTTAACTCCCAGATTTCACTATATAAAAGCTGAGACTCAGGCTTGGCCTGTACTACCTGGATTAGAGGCCGAATAGTCATGTCCCCATATTTACTATTTAACCTGGTTAGGTCAGCTATTAGGCCAACTAATAATGGAAACCCTAAAGCCACATTTACCTACTTTTGTCACTTTAGCCTGAACCCTAAATGTTGCATTAATGCAGTTTTTGCAAAGAATTTCCTTACATTTGAGACAGTATAGTCATATCCTTATTTGCCCATGGGAGCACAGGGTCTAGCGGGCTCTGCACTCCTGTGCATTCGTACTTTTTGAGATAGTGTAATCATATCCCTATTTATGTGACAAAATGCAGAACCCCCATCACTTAATAGATGCGACACCAACCAAGTTGTCAACATAGCTTTTTCATTACCTCACCTCTTGAATCCGATACCAAAAATTGTAAATCCCTGTTGAAACATCATTCTGTGCCACTGCAGTGTCAGTCCCTGTCACAGGTGCAAAAGACATTTTGGCCAAGATTTGAGAAATGGCAGCTGTCACATTCATGAGGTGGTGTGAAGAAATGGGCATGTTGAAAATCTGTGGTCAAAATATTGAAAATTACATATGTTACAAGTGAGTGCAGTGAAATGTCAATGGATGTGCATAACTTTGCCATTTTAACATATGTTGACCACCAATTTTCAACATACCCTTCTTGTGACCCCACCTCATGAACAAGTATGCTGAAAATTTTGAAATCTGGTCCGAAAGGTGATTTCGTCAACTGATCATAAAATCACTTTTCAGTCAGGATTTTTGAAATGGCACCAACATTGTTCATAAGGAGGGGTCTCAAAAAGTGTATGTTGAAAATGTGGGATCAAATCTTTAAAACTGACAAAGTTATGCACCAAAGTTGAAATCCCCATTGAAATAAATTGAACTGCACTTACATTTGTTTTTATATAGCAGTCAGCTGTTCCAGCAGCAGGGCGTGTCTTCAATAGGAGAATGCATCTTCACCTTGGCAGTTATCCAGGGGTGAAGGTGTTTGGGGGCGTGGAAGTGTAGGCCAGTAGGTGCACAGTGGGAGGTTGTGGTAGTGGGGTCAGACCGGTGAGGGACAGTTTTGATTTTTACAGGTATTAGAAAAAATGTCAAAGACATCAAGGAACAGTTTATTTTATTACAGGTTATAAAAAATTATATGCCAGGAGTTCATAAAGTGCTGGACACACTGCCCCTTCCCCCCAGAGAAGGAAAGTGGTCCTCAGGATGCTCAATCCTCCTCCCTACAGCCGTCCCTCTGATTCCTGAGTCCATCACTGAACCTGTGATGTCAGCATCACAAACAGACACCATGCCACTGTGCCATCGGGCCGGCATGCACAACCTTTATATCAGGTAAACTACTGTCAATAAATATGAATCAATTCAGTATAACATGAATTAATTCAGATTATTTTTCCCATTAATGGATTTGAGTTTAACCTGAGTTTTAAAAGTACAATCTCAAGACTATCCCAAGTCTAATGTGTTATCTCTAATTAGACCACAACTCTAAAGGAAAGATTCAGCACAGTTCCTATCCGGGATCCAAAGTTAGTTGTCTCTTTAATGGAGATCCACGTAAACATCACTTGGGAATTCGGCTGCATTAACTTTGTTTTTTGTGCCTTTACATTAACACCTTCCACATAAATTAGAAGAAATCATTAAAGTATTTCTACAAGAAGAAACCTTAGAGGTACGAGTCTACTCAGACTCTGAGTTCTTCAACTCAGCTGCCTTTTCCACAAACATAAAACTCAGACAAGGCTCACCAGTAAGGTTTCTTATTATTTCGAGGCAGAGGCTGTGCTAGTGGTCCTCTCCATTTCAGGATGGGGAGCAGGGTGGGACACTACCTGCCAAGGTGAGTGGGCAGGAAGGCCACTATACCTCCAATAAATAAGTTAAAAATGCTACATATTGGGGATCAGGATAGAGGAAGGGGTTCACTAGACCACCAGAGAAAATATATTTTTAATATATAGGGATTGGGATGGGGTTATATGTCTATTGACTATGCTGGACAGGGGGTGATCGGTGGGAGGATCACTAGCCACCAGGGTTGTTTTGTTTAAAATACACATTGGGTGGGTGGGTGACTGGGTGGGGAAAGACCCTATAGACACCAGTGTTGTGTTTTTTAAAATAAACATCAGGCAGGTGGTTGATCGGGGGACCACTAACCACCAGGATTGTTGTTATTTTAATACATATTGGGTGGGTGGGTGGTTTTCAGGTGGAGGACAGATCGCTAGCCAGCAGGGATTCATTTTATTTATTTTGGTCAATTGAGCAGTGCAGGCAGAATTCCAAAAAGTACAGAAATGGATTTCCAAACTTTCTTGGAGGTGAAAGTCAGACTGTCACTTGCATTCCACCTGCAGAAGTATTTTTCACACATCTCTATTTACCAGTTTAAGAATCCAATAAATGACTGTTATTCATGAAGAATTTTTATTAGGGCCATTGAATAGCTTAGGCCAGTGACTGGATGGCGGGGGGGTACTACTAGACACCAGGGAAAGAATTTTGCCTTTATAAAAAATATATTTTTTTGTCACACGTAATATGAAAAAATATTATTTTTTTGTATCAAGCAATATGAATGAAGATTTATCAAATAAAAAAAAAATTCTAGGGCATTTATTGAACAGCTAAGTACAGAATCCAGCTAAGGTTGTACCAATAAGCATGCTACATGTGTTGATTGTTCCCTCAAGTGTAATTTTGGGGTTTTCAAAATTTGAGTTTTAGGAAAACAGAAAACAAGTTTGAGGCCAAATGAAGAGGATTTTCCACCAGCGCGCAGTGATTAGATTTCAGCTTGTGATGCTGATGACCTGGTTCAGGAACAGACCTGGGAGCTGCAAGGCCAGCAGGGGAGAGAAGGATTGAGCATCCTGTGGATTGTTCACTTTCTCCAGGAGGAAGGGAGAGAGTGTCAGGCACTTTCCAGACCCCTGGCAGAGGCCGGGTGTACCAATAGAAGCTGGCAGTGTTACAGAGGTGGGTCAAATGCTCGACGTCATTGCACGTCCCCACCCCAGCATTCAGCAAAGATCAAAAATGCCGGCCCCTCGGCCTGACGACCTCTTCTGATGCTGTCTCCACTGCCTTCCAATGTATACTGGGGGGGTCTCACTCTTGTAGCCTACCCTGGAGCAAGCCAGGGCTCACCTACAGTGTCCATTCAGAGGGGGAGCCCTACTGGTGGCCCCGAGAAGCCTTCAGGCATGGTGGAACAACTGGCAGGGTGGGTCTGACCACCGATCGAAGAGTTGGGGCTCCACAACAACAACTAAAAAAGGATTTCCACTCATGAAAAGGGTAATGTCAATATGAAAAGGAATTTTTTTTTGTTTCATACAGCTATCTTGAGGTGCTTACTGAGCATATTCAGAACCAATTTATACATTTTTAAGATTAGATAACTTTGGAACCAGATTAATATTTTTCAGCACACCAGCAACAGGCACATTTGTGAGCCAGCACCTTTCATAAGAATCATAAGAATTTACACAGGTACATGTAGCAAAAGCCATTTGGTTACCTGCACATTTTAATCTAAAATTGATATCTTTCTTCACTGTAATAGACATCCAATGATTGTTTAAATTGGTCTATAGAAGTACAAGATACTACAATATCTGGTAATTCATTCCATCTATTGACCACCCGTTGGGAATACCAGTTCCCTCTGTTATTCTTTTTATAGGCCTCCCCCATAAGTTGAAGACCATGCCCTCTAACTGTCCTTGTGATATTTCTAGCACTCAAACTCATGCATTCCCAAAGATCATTCTCTCTGTGTGCTCTATACACCATATACATATCACCTCTATGTCATCTGTATGTCAGGGAGTACATGCCCAAGTGTCTCAACCTTTCCCCATATGTGCTCTCTCTCAGACCATCAACTATCCTCATGACCCTTCTCTGCACCCCCTCCAGTCTAGCAACATTCAGCCTCAAATGAGGTGCCCAGAAGCTGTCACAGTACTCTAGATGGGGGTGCACCAATGCGAAATTCAACAGTATCAGCACTTCACACTCCCTATTCCTGATATTCCTTGCAATAGCTCCCAGCATACAGTAATCATGTTTTGTTGCCTGCTTACATTGTTCTGTGAATTTTAAACTATTGTCTATCAAAATACCCAAATCTTTCTCTACACCACTCTCTAGAAGATGATGACCGTTTAGTACATAGGGGAATCTGTTATTTTTAGATCCCAAGTACATAATCCTGCAATTAGACATATTGAATTCTACCCTGAAAGTTTAAGATCAAAATTCCAAACTGTCTGGGCAGTAGCCAAATTTAAAGAAATCCCATTCAAAGCAATGAGATAAAAACTATGAAAAATTAACTTTTTTCGCTATACAGATCTCGGAAAATGCACACCCAACCAAAATTAAACTTGGCACATCTGGAGATCTACCATATGAGAATGCACATACAAATATTCATGCAAATCCATTGAACGGTTGCAAAGATATTAAGTGCAACATTTCAGGTTTAACATAGAAAGCCAGTTCAACCCTAATGATAGGGCACCACTGCATCCCTGTAATATATATATATATATATATATCTCAAAAATACGTTTGTAATAAGCATCGAAGGTTAGGCTGACAGCACAGCCACAAAAGTATGGAATGTGATCTTAGAGTTAACACTCCACCCTCCACACACCAGCTGGATGTCAGGGTGTGCCATGGGAGTCATCAGGCCCAACTCTCACCCCATTCCATGTGTGAGCAAGCTGGCATGCTGCAGTATAGGAGAGATTGTGTAAGACACATAAACACATGCACGCTTGATAATCCCATGGCACACCACAACGCCAGTTGGTGTGTGGAGGGTGGGGGTGGAGTGGTGGGGGTAACCCTAACATCACATTTTCATACTTTTGTCACTGTGCTATCAACCCTAACTGATGCATTAATGAGTTTTTTTGCAATTAATTTCCCTTCTTTTTGAGAAAGTGTAATGTAACTGGTAACTGGCATGTGTTTGTGGGAGCACAGGCCTTCTGGGCCCTGCGTTCCTTTCACTTTGCCCATTTCTTTGCATAATGGTATCGTCAGTGGGAGAACAGGCCCCGGTCCCTGAGATCCCACTTAAACATAAAGTACGGAGCCATACCTCAGCCCCATAGTATTGAAAACAAATCCACATAAGACTTATTTGGCAATATCTCAGTAACCATAGAAATATGTAAAAAAAATTCCACTGTAGTTGAAATCATGACTTCAAAGCCTCCATGCATGCATATTCCAGCTGCAAGTAGCAAAAAATCTGTATCTTGAATCGTTTTCGAGATACAGGTGCCAAAAGGCACTGAGAGTACCGTAATGTTATCCTATGGGACATTTCTCAACTTTGGAACACTGTATCTATTGGCCCATTGAATGTTTTGGGACCAAACCACCAAAAGGTACATCTGTGGAATAGGGCTTGCCACCCTCCAAATTTCATCCCAAAGCATAATCCACCTGGCACAATGAAGTGATAAAGAAAACAACACATGGGTCAATGTTTTGAGCATTGTTTTGTGAAAACAAAATGTTTTCATAGCACCCTATACCTTATAATGAAATCTTTTTGTGCACAAAAATGTTTCGTGAAAGTTTTCATGAAGTTTTCAGTGCACATATAAAATTTCCTATAGGCTAAAATGGGACATGAAAACTTCTATAAGTTTTGAATGGATTAATAGTTTTCACCAGATCTTCAAAAGGCACCACTTTGACCCAGGCCACATATACACATGCACATTTGAATCCAAACAGATGCATCTTTCAGTCTGTTAAGCCTGATGAAAAAATGCACAAAAGTTGAGGCTTTTCAAATTTTGACACTCTGCAGTTCCACAACCATAGATCTGACTGAAATAAAACTTTCCAGATCCAGAGATCTATAGTTGGACACTGCACTTGCAAAATTTAAGGCAAATCAAACAAATAGTTGCAATGTTATTAAACTGCAATCTTTAGGGGTTTAACATAGAAGTGGCCCGCCAACCCTAACTATAGCTGTACTACTTTACAGCTATATATATATATATATATATATACATACATTAGAGGCAAAAAACTCTGTTTAATGCATCAGTTAAGGTTGTTCCACAACAACAAAAACGAGGAAATTCTGTGTTAGGGTTGAAAGCCCCCCTTGCACCCCCAGCCCACCACCCCAACTGCTAACAGGGTGTGCATTGGGTCATAGCCTAACTCTAACCCCATCACATGTAAACAAGCTGAAGTATAGGAGAATGGGGTGAGAAGTGGACCAACCCAGCCCCAATGCACATCAATGAAATGGTAGGTTGGTAAATTGGGTAAAATGCAAGAAACTCTTAACACAAAACCCTTTTCACTTTAGCTGTGAAACAACCCTAACTGATGTATTAAACAGTTTTTGCTTCTAATTTCCTTCTTTTGAGAATGCATAGAAATAGTGAATGGGAGGGTGGGAGCGTGAGGCCCCTCAGGCTCTGCGTCCACCACGTGATTTTTTGACATAGTAATGGTAAGTGCAAGGGAAATGCAACCGCTAATGGTCAGTACATGGTGACTGAAATGTAAATGGGAAAGCCAATGGTAGTAGAAACACCAGTGCAAAGTGACACCAAAGTGCACACTGATGCAAAAGGAGATGCACGCGCATAAGGAAATGCAAACTGTGGCACGCACGGTGATGGTACCACAATTGGAAATGCAAATGGTAATGTTAACAGCAGAAATAATGCCAAAGGAAACAGAAATGGAAACATGAACGCAAGAGGGTACGCAAACAAGAGCGCAAAGGGTAACACACATGGTGGCATACATGGGAACAGTAAGGCAAACAGGTACAGAAATGCAAGTGGAAACGTTAACCGTAACAGTAACAGAAGCGCACACCTTGTTTTTGCCCAACAGTTGCATAGAGAAACACAGTGGCCCAGATATTTAAAAGGTCAACCCTTTTAAATAATGGCGCAAGTCCGAACTTGTGCCATCCTGCGATATTCAGCAGGAGGCAGTTGAGCCACTGAAAACAGGCTGAGCAACAGCGCACTGCAAATGAAGGCATGCACAACCGAAGGGGGTGGACCCATGCATAAAAAGCTCAATGCGATATTCAAAGACCTGCACAATGCACAACAGCGGATGAGCTGGAAGGTGCGCCATGCCGGAAATGAGCCAAAATAAAAAGGCTCAAGAAACAGGTGCAAGAACGCTACAGGGAAGCCACATGAGGCAGGGAGAAAGAGAGTGCAACAGTGGCAAAGAGTGCAGGCCAGGGAGTGCACAGGGGAGAAGAGGGACAAGGGAGGGTGTGTTGGGCCACAGACTGCAGAGGCCAGTAGGTGTACCCAGTGCAGTGGAGGTAGCAGTCAGGACAGTGGGGGTAACACAGCAAGAACAGCCAGGGGGGAACACAAGCCAGGGACATGGACAGTGCCAGCTTCCTTATGGAAACTGTAATGAGGGGGGTGAGAAGGCATGCTGCAGGGGGACGTGGCCGTGGAAGGGCCCGTCGTCGGTACGCCCTCAACAGGCAGTACCGTGCCCCAGTCAGCTTTGAGCTGTACACGGATGTAGATATCGTGGGCCGGTACCACCTGAACAGGGCAATACTGAGGCGGCTCTGTGAGCTGTGCAGTGATGTGATGCAGGCACCCTCACAACGGAGTCATGCTCTGTCAGTGGAGACAAAGATAACAGCCTGCATGTGCCTGCTCACCAAGAGTATCTTCCAGAGGCTGACAGGGGACACCACAGGCATAACACAGTCGGCCACGTCACGCATCCTCACCCAATTCCTCAGCGCACTGCTGCCACATGCTGCAGAGTACATCCATTTCCCCAGCACCGTGGCAGAGCGTACAGCAAACATGCAGGAGTTCCACAGGGTAGCACGTATGCCTGGCGTGCTAGGGGCAATAGACTGCACCCATGTGACTATTCGCACGCCACCTGGCCCCGATGGGGCCGCATACAGAAACAGGAAGGGTTTTTCAAGTGTCAACTGCCAGGTGGTGTGTGATGCCAGTGGGCGCATAATCAATGTCTGTGCCACACACCCTGGAGGAGCACATGATGCCTTCATATGGTATCAGTCCACACTGTGCCATCAATTTGAGAGTGGGGACATCCCCACAGGCCAACTAGTGGGTGAGTATGCATGTAGGAAGTGAAAACTTGGGGCAAGGGTGGGAATGCCACAGGTGCCATGGTAGTGGCACACAGGGATATGGGCATTATGGACCTGAACATGATACTTATCTCCACTATCTCCACACAGGTGACAGCGGATACCCACTCCATCCCTGGCTGCTCACACCGTACCGGAGCCCCATGACCCCATTGCAGCAACGCTATAATGAGGCACATGCCGCCACATGCAACATCATTGAGTGGGTGTTTGGGATGCTTAAGGCATGCTTCCGATGCCTAGACACCTCCGGCGGTGCCCTACAGTACAGCCCCTCAAAGGCCTGTGGGATATTCCTGGCCAGTTGTATCCTGCACAACATGGCCAAAGACCATGGGATAGCCATACAGGTCGAGGAGGGGGACAGCGATGGGGATGCCAGTGACGCCGGTGATTATGGTGATGAGCAGCCTCCCCTTGGACGGCGGGACCCCCGACTGATCCGGCAGGCCCAGCTGCACCAGGACACCATCACGGAAGAGCATTTTGCACGACACAGGTAAGTCAAGGGGCCATGTGCAACCAACACTGTCTAGGCGCAACCCACAGGCACACAGGGTAACACACCAGGGGTGCATGACGGCAAGGGGAGTTGAAGGGTCCAGACACACAAACACACCATCAGGGAGGGTTGAACAGTCATCTGGACACACACACACATACACACACACACACACACCAGGCACAAAGCGTACATGGGCAGGTACTGCAGAGCAGGAACAGACATGGCAACACACAGATCAACGGACCACCCCACCACCTGTACTGTCCAAGTACGTGTGTCAGATGCTGGGCACCCTTGCACCTTGGTGTACAGTACAATGCAGGCATCATCATGCACATGCACCTGTGGACAGCAGTTGGGTGGGTGTGCAGGTGGTCCGTATGTCGGCGTGTTGGGCAGGGCACTCACCAGTGCACTGCCCACCATGACAGACATTGCACACAGGGCAGCATCAGACCGGGCCTGCACTGGGACACAGGTCACTCAGGTGGCACTGTGCCATGGCCACCCGGATGCGTGGGCGGCCCGCCCGTGACCCAGCAGTACTGGCAGGCTGATCATGGGCCACATGGGTGGCACGATGGACCACCAGGGTCCCACTGCGCGATCGCGACCGTGTCCGCACGAGGTGTGCAGCATGGCGAACATACTGTACCAGGTGTGCTCGGGATGCCCACAGCAGAACCCGGCATTGACAGGCTGGGTGTCACGGCGCCGGGAACAGGGAGTGGGCGCTAAGCTGTGTGGGGTGTGCGGTACAGGGGCACCTGACTGTGTTCCCAATGCAGCCATGACAGCGACCAACGCCTGGGTCTGCCTGTCAATGGTGGCAGTCACATCCATCCGCATTTGGACCATCTCTGCAAGGATCATTGCATTGTCCCTGCTGTGCCGCTCCACAGCCATGCACAGTGCCTCCACGGACGTTGCAACCCACATCTGCTGCTGTATTGATGCACACAGCAGGCGGGTGTGCTCGTCAAATGGGACGTCTGCCACATCGGCAATCTGTCCCCCAGGGTATGGAAGGTCCTGATGCTCAACACCCCTTGAGGGTGGGCGCTGTTCACCAGGACCAGGTATGGGCATGTCAACAGGTGGTGTGCATGTGCCACCGCTGGACCCTGTAACCCCAGACCTGGTGGATGACTGCTGCTGCCGCCTCTCAACTGCTGTGCCCCAGGGACCACTCGTTCCACTGCTGTGGCCGAACAGTGCCAGAGACCTGCACAGTCACGGTGCTGCCCCCGGTGCTGACAGGCACAGCCTGGGACTGTGCTGATGTGCTGGCACACACGTTGGAACCAGCTAGGTCCAGGGCACGTGCTGGCCTGCTGTGTGTCTGTTATGGGACACACACGTGTCACTGCCCATTGCAGTCCTTGCATCATCAATGGTGCAGGTACATGCAACAGCCACAGTCACAGCGTGCTGGCATGCTTGCATGCCAGACTGCTGAGACACAGACTGTGCACCCCCCACACCTGACTCACCGACAACAGAGGTGACAGCCAGGCGTGCATGCTGGTGCAGTGCAAGCCGGCTGGCGACAGAGGTGGATGGACCCTCCTCCAACTCTGGCAGGTCTTCATCACTGCATGGTCCCACCACCACCATCCCCTGCAGACGAACAGGATCTGTAACAGAAAGTGAGGGCATGTTAGTGCATGTGATCAATCTCCCCCCCAACACCACCACCATGTCATACCGTGCAGTGATGGGCTTCCACCTGTCTGGAATCCACCTCCTGGTACGCCCTCTGTAGCACTCCGCTGCATTGATGCAGCCAATCAGTCCTCAGCTGGGGTCAGCTCCGCCACCGCTGGCTGGCCCCCACCTGTGCCAGCGTGTGCCGCCCTTAGGGCTGCCACCTTCTCTTTCACCCTTCTGCGGTCTGTCCCTACCTTCTTTTTGCATTCCTGCATGGAGCGCTGGTGGCTCGTGCAGGTTCACCACCGAGCTACCCCTCCCATGCAGCTGCACGGGCCTGAGGGGTGTCACACCATCCACTCAGTAGTGGCTCCTCTTCCAGGTAGGCCTGGAAGAGTGCCTCTGTCTCCGCCTTGGTGAAGTTGGGCCTCCTCCTTCGCCCACCATCCTCACCCTCACCTTGGCTCTGCTCGGTCATGTCGGTCTGTATGGGTGGAAGTGGACACCTGTCACTGTGCAGTCTACAGTGTTATCCCATGACCATTGCCCGGAACATCACACAGCTTGCAACTCACCTCTCACCTGCAGTACCCGACTCTGGCCAGCGCAGTCCACTGTCGCATATTTATAGCGCAATGCATGCAAATTAGGAGTGGAGCAACTGTAATGACATGCAAATTGTGCCACTGCGCCGTTGAATGGCTGATCAGATGATTTGCATGTGTCGGCTGAATATCGCGACGTTGCACTTTGCGCAATACGGTTGAGCCGGCTGAGCCAATGGTGCATTTCCGTGACTGTGTAGTACACCGCATTGCACATGCCCAGGTAGCTTACGCAGGCGTCTGCCGCGCTGATGACGTGCTGTGCATGATCAGCAATTCAGGACACGGCCACCATTGTGCCAGTGGCGCTACAGCGCTGGGCACCAAATGGCGCTGTGGCACAACTGTGCAATAGTCCACTGTGACACTGGCATGCAGGTGACCGTTCAGGCAGGATGTGTAGACATCCGATGGTGCTGTGCGTGGCCTTGCACCACTGACCCCATACCTTGTGCCCGACCTTTGCCCCCTGCCGCTGTACGTCTGGCATGTGTACGGCTCTATCACACTGTTCGGTGACAGCATGATAGGGAATGGCAGCGCTGTACCGACAGCGCGATAGGGAATGGCGGCGATGTACTGCGCAGCACTTCCACGTGGGGTTGCCGTGCTGCGGAGCACCATATTGTCTACTATAGCATTAGAGATGGCATACAGGAGAGCCCCTCAGTGGGATGCCCTTGAGCTGGCCAACCTTGTGGCCACTGTGGAGCCACACTATGGCCCACTGTTTGGTGAGGTGCCACTGGACAGGGCCAGGACCCAGGTCTGGGAAGAGGTGGCCACTGACCTGGAGGCGGCCACTGGCCACAGGAGAATGGCCGAACAGTGCAGGCACTGGTATGGGGACCTGAGACGGAGGGAGCCGGAGCTACTGGCACATCTGTGGTCACGTGCCAGGAGGGGTGTGGTGCCTCGTCCAGGTGGGTGATACGTCTACACACTTGTATGGTCCAAATGGGTAACACTGTCTCATGTGTCCAGCACATAGGGGAGGGATGGTCTAGGGTTGGCTGTGGCAGTGTTTACAGGGTATGGGATGGGTGGGTCTGGCTGGGTGGTTGGGCACACACATTGGGGCAGGGGGAATATGCTTTAGGTTTATACTGATGTGTTTCTCTCCTTTTGTCTCCCACAGGTGTGGCCGAGTGGAGGAGGAATTTGGAGCAGCAGCAGAGGGTGGGGGACGATGCACGGGGGCATGTCAGGGACCAACCCCAATGCCAGCAACATCCCGATGAGGGTGAGCGCCATGATACCATGATTGCTATTGCAGGCTGTGTGACAGGGTGGGAGGCAGGGCATGGCCACCATCCATGGACACTACTGCCATGCACGCGACATGTGACAGTCAGCACTGTCCAGTGGCACTGCATGTCTGGGAGTGCATCAATGGTGGTCCATGCGTGCACTGGGCACATGGCTGTGGCACTACCTGCTCACCGCATAGCCATGTTACTGTACGGCTTTGGTTGTGCTGTGCTGGACATGGGCGGTGGGTGTGTGCAGTGGTACACATGGCTGTTGCTGCCTGGTTGGGCATGTCTTGTGGACACGGTCACTGTGGGTGGGCGCACACCATCACAGAAGCGTGGCACATGGCTGTCTGCCATGCATAATGGGTGGGCTGCAGGAGGAGTACAGTCACACCATTGACTCTGATCCCTTGTCATAGGTGTGCTGATACCCTGCGAATGCAGCGGTCCATCCAGGACCTGTGCGGGTGGCAAAGAGTCCCTTGCCATCCGCGGGATCTGCAGCAGCATGGCGTGAGGAGGAGGAGGTGACCCAGGCAACAGCCCCAGGCAGCAGAGGACCAGGCTGGCCACCAGTGAAGAGAGACAACCTTCCCTTTGACCAACCCCGCACCCTCCTCTCTCCCATATGTTCACTCCCTGTCCTTACCCACCCCACCTTGTTCCTGTCCCTCCACCCCATGTTGTACATAATTGTAAATAGTTGTTGTTATATTTTTTGAATACAGTTATTTTGATATGAATACTCTGGTGGTCTCTGATTTGCTGCTGGCTATAGGTGCTCAGTTGCAGTGGTGTGCATGGCATCTGGGGTGGTTCAGTCATGGGTACGTGTGTGTGTGTGCATGGGGAAGTGTCTCTGGTGTGGGAGTGGCTAACAGTCAGTATTTGTGGTGTGTGTGTTTTTCTCTGTGTATTGCATTACTGTGTGCAGTGGTCCATGGTGCCTGCTCTGTGTCCATTGTGACCCTGTCAACCCATCCTTGGCCTGTGCAGCTGACACCCTTGCATGTCTGTGTCCTGTGAGGTCTGCTGCCTTGTCAGTGGTGGCTGTCCCTGCAGGTCATCCACTGTGACCGTCACAATGCTGGGTTGCCTCCTGTCAATGGTGTCATGCAGGTTTGCCTCGGGTGACACTATGGCCTCCGCAGTTGCTGTCCCACCTCCATGCTGTGGCTTGTGTGTATTGCAGGGGCTGTGCACCACTGTCTGTGACCTGTGAGCCAGGCATATGCTGGTGGCGTACAGGGCCACAGTTCATGCACAGGGTGGGTATCACCCCTGTGCCATGAGGGACTGCAGGCTGTGTGTGCACAGTTTTCATGGGCCCACACTGGGGGCTTGGTTGCCACACTACTGCATCCCTATGTTAGTGTCCCCGTGGGTATGGATGTGTGTTTGCCCCTGCACTGTGTTGCATCCAGTGTGCTGCATGCTTCCACACACCACTGTGGTGTCTGTGCTGGCTGCTGTGGCTCATGGTGGGTCTGGCTTATGCGGTTCTGTGGTACGAGGTTGCAGTGTGGCAGTGGGGGTGGTGGTATGCATGGGGATTCCCGCAGTGGTGGTCACTGCTCATGGGGGTGTCTTGGGGTCACGGTGCAGGGTGTGATGTGCATGGGGGGCTGCTGTGCTATGGGGTGGTCCACCCTCCTTGTGTGGCAGTCTCAGCTTGCCAGTGGTGTGTTGGGGCACCATGGCACAGCTGTGCTTTGTTTGCTTGTCCCATGGTCCGTGGCTGTTCCATCCCTCCCCAGTTATGCTGTGCTTGGGGTGTGGGGTACATTGTTGGTTCTGCAGTGTGTCCCTGTGCCCATCTGTGGCATGGGTGGTGGGCCCCCCTGCCACCTCCCTGGTTGTGCAGTTCCATTGCTTTGCTGCTGGGGGGCTCCCTGCTTGCGCTATGGCACCTCTGGGCTGCTCAGCTGGGCAGCCCTGTTGCACCATAGCGCATCGTCTCTGCTCAGCTTCCCCTTCCTGGTTGCGCTATAGCGCAGGTTGTGCGATATTCAGATGCTGGCTTGTTGCGCAATTTGGCTTGCTCCATGTTTGAATATCGCGTCTATTGCGCATGTGCACAATTGACTTGTACTTGCTCCTGCTGTTGCACACTTTTTGGGCGCAGTTTGAATATCCGGCCCAGTGTGTACAAAGAGCGTATGCATAATAATGGGCCTCGGAGCAGAAAATGAGCTGTTAGAATACTAAATTGCTTATATCTCAGGAACCGTGCAATGTAGAAAAAAAAATAAAATTTCACATGATTCATGAGTTTCCTGGCTAGGTTTCACACAATGCATCACCCATAGGGCTACATTGTCACAACGAAAATTCCATATCTCATACCGTTTCCCCAAGTCACGAACCCTGAGAATGGCGTGGCCGGATACCTCCTTGTTAGTCTATGGGAAAAAAAGCCAACTTCGGAGTACCGTAACTTTGCATCCGTGCAATATTTTGTCACCAAACCACCAACAGGCACATCTGTGAGATGTTGGCTGCCTTCCCTCTAAATTTCAGCCCAAAAGACCAAACCTTTTTTGCAGCAGTGTGGCAAAGAATTCCTGTCATTTTGGCCATAGCTTAGAAAAGTAGTGTCATGATTTGTGAAAGCTTTCACAAAAATTAGCGACAGTGTCGCAAGTGCGACACAACTTTGCGACACTACTTTTCCCTGCAATTTGAAAAACATATTCTGGGGTGTTTAAACCCAAAATAAATACATGGCTAGCATCCTCAGGGTTCGAATAGGTAAACATAAAAAGAATAGTGTTGCTAGATGGTCCCAATTTTAAATGACAAGCATTTCTGTGATCAGTAACTGAAAACAAAATGGCAGATTTGCAACACTGCTAGGGCCATTTGTGATGCTAAAAACTGCATTTTCGAAAGTGTTGAACTTTTTGTTAACTTTTCCCATTGACTTATAATGGGAACTTGTTTTTAGAATAACTAGTAAATATGTTTTAATCCCTATCAGAGTTAATCAAACTAATTATTTTATGATGGTGGCCCCTTTTATAAGTGTGATAAGCCACTCCAGGGTGTGCATTAAAGGATTTTAATGCACTTCCTAAGGGTGTAAGAACATTTGGCCTTTGGCCTCGTGCCTTAGCACACCCCTGGGGCATGCATTAAAATCCTTTAATGCACACCCTGTCATGGCGTATTACATATATATACATATATATACATATATATTATACTGGCATGGCAGTGCCAACATAGTTAGGGTGAAAGGTAACTTCTATGTTAAACCTTAATTTTAGAATGTTAATGACTTTGGAACTGTGCAACAGATTTATATGCAATTTGGCAAGCATACTGTTTAGGATAGGTCTCTTGATCAGCCACATTTTGTGGGAATCTGTTGTAAGAGTTCTGAGATATAGAGTGTTGAAAAACAGAAAAATCTGTTTTACATTTCTTGTCCCCTGGATCTCAGAAATGGCTATAGGTTATGGTCTGAAATTTTCAGGGTAGAAAGTCTTTGCCTCAGAGATGTGTATTTTGAAGGTTTGGTGAAAAAATAATAATCCGTTCAAACTTTAAAGTTTCCCATTATAGCCTATGGAAAAAAATGTATATGACCTGAAAGTGGAAGCAGGCAAATAGCCCCCAAAACTAGTTTCTTTGCCATTTAATAGTAAGAAAATGGTTTGGACTTTTGGGCTGAAATTTACAGGGTGGCAAGCCTTGCCCCACATACAGTATGTGCCATTTGCTGGTTTGATGACTAAATGGACACCAGATCCATAGTTACAGCACTACAAATTTATAAATTGTCCCATAGGATAACATTGTGGATCATGATGCCTTTAGGTGGCCATACCTCAAAAACAGTTTGAGATACAGATTTTTGCTAAGCACAGCTTAACACTGTGGAGGTGGCCAGGCCATGAATACAACTCATGAAGGAACTTTTCCAAAGTTCCTATAGTTCCTGAGATATTGCAACTTTTGCAGCATAAGGGTTACCTGGAATGGCTCTAGGCATGCGCTATGTCTCTATACTTATGGGTACATTTGATCCCATCATGCAGTAATGGGAGTTCAGGGCCCTACATTATGCAGTAGTGGAGATGTGTTATCATTAAAATATCAGTAAACTTATGTGCAGATGGGGTGCAGGGCCCTCTGGACCCTGCTCTACGTGAATCAGAGACAATTGCAAAATGTATGCATGATGGGAGTGCAAGGTCCGGAGAGCCCTGCACTCCCACAACCACATAAGAGTAACATTACTCTTTTCCAAAAAGAAGGGAAATTCATTACAAAAAACTTTGTTAATGCATCAGATAGGGTTGTCATTACAGTGACAAAAGTTTGGAAATTAAATATTAGTGTTACCAACCCTACACCCCCACCCCCACCCCCACTCTTCACACACCAATAGGCATCAGGGCGTGCCTTGTGGTAATCAGGCCTAACTCTGACACCATTGACCTATACTGTACCACTCAGTTTCCTTACAAATGGAATGGGGTAAGAGTTAAGGCTGACAACCCCAAGGCACACCCCGATGCCTCTTGGTGTGTGGAGAGGGGGTGGGGTGGGGGGTAGGGTCTGTACCCTAACATTGCATTTCCAAATTTTTGTCTCTGTAATGACAGCCCTAACTGATGCATTAATGAGGGTTTTGCAATGAATATATATAGATATATATATATATATCTATATATATATAGATATATATATATAGATTATGGTAGCACAGTAGTGCTACCATAGTTAGGGTTGAGGAGCCATGTCTATGTTAAACCCCAAAACTTTGCACCTTAATAACTTTGCAACTGTATTACAGATTTGGCTGAAATTTGGAATACATAATCAAGAACCTTAGGCCTTGGGATCTGCCAAGTGTCGTAGTGGTCGGATATACGGCTGCGGAGTTATTAAGCGTGATCTGTGCGCGTGTTTACGCTTTTTCTGGAATTCTACGGTCACGCCTACATGTCGTACGGTTTGTGCGACCGGTCTGAAATCTTCAGGAAACGTGCAGCCAGGCTCCCGATGTGCCTTCGAAGATTTCGTGAAAAAATATTAAACAGTTCAAAGTTATTCAAAAACAGTTTCCCATTATAAGTCAATGGAAAGTTAACAAAAGTTCAACACTTTCGAAATGCATTTTACTTCGAAATGGGCCTGTTATTCCTAAATTGGCCATTTTGTTTTCAGTTGGTGATCATAAAAATGGTTGGCATTTAAATTTGGGACCTCTAGTAACCTAATTCTTTTTGTATTCACCTAGTCGGACCCTGAGGATGCTTGCCATGTCTTTACTTTGTGGTAAACACCCCAGAAATATGTTTTCAAATTTCGAAAAAGTTTTCACAAATTACTTTCGTGCTCACGAAAGTGTCGAACTTTTTATGCGAAAGCTTTCGCAAATTGCGACAGTAATTTTCCATCTGTGGGACAGTGACAGCGATTCTTTGGCACTGCGCAGCAAAAGAACCGTTGGGAGTTTTGGGCTGACATTTGGAGGGAACAGAGCCGAAATCTCACAGATGTGCATTTCAGTGTTGTATTGAAAAAATATTACACGGCGGCAAAGTTACAGCACTCCAAAGTTGATGGTTTTTCCCATAGGATAACATTACGGCGCCCGACGCATTACAGAAATCCTTTGGCACCCTGCTGCAAAATAACGGTTTGGTCTTTTTTCCTGAAATTTGAAGGGAAGACAGCCAACAGCCCACAGATGTGCCTTTCAGTAGTTTGGTGAAGAAAAATATCACACGGCGGCAAAGTTACGGCACTCCAAAGTTGATGGTTTTTCTCATAGGATAACATTACGGCACACAACGCATTACAGAAATCCTTTGGATCCCTGCTGCAAAATAATGGTTTGGTCTTTTTTCCTGAAATTTGGAGGGAAGACAGCCAACAGCCCACAGATGTGCCTTGCAGTGGTTTGGTGAAAAAACATTACAGGGAGGCAAAGTTATGGTGCTCCGAACTTTTCTTTTTTTTTCCATAGGATAACATTACAGCATTCGCCTCCCCTTTCAGGGCTCGTATCTCGGAAACGGTGCGAGATGCGGACTTTTTGTCAGAAAATTTCTTAGCCCCCTAACAGGGCTAAGACTCAAATTAGCCAGGACAGTTGTAAATAATATGACTTTAAAATTTTTTTTCTACATCGTACAGTTCCTGAGACATAATGTATTTAGTATTCCAAGATCTCATTTTCTGCGCCGATACTCGTTACTATGCATACATTATTTGTACTCACTGTCTTTCTCTATGCAGGTTTTGGGGAATACCAGCCTGTGCGCTTACATTACTGTTACTGTTGCCCTTTCTGCTTGCGGTTCCGTACCCGTTACACTTACGGTTGACGTCTGCACCACCATGTGCGTTATCCTTTGCGCTTGTTTTTCTGTTATTTTTTGCCAGTTCTGTCTACAGTACTGTTTATCTTTCTGTTTCACTTTACGTCACCATGCCCATTGACATTTCTGTTTGCAGGCACCATGTTACTATGTGACAACACATCACGTGGCAGACCATTCCCGTCTACGCCACCATGTGCGTTACCCTTTCTGTTCTCATTAACGCTTGTGTTACCATGTGCACCACTGTTAGCATTTCTGTTTGCGTTGCTGTCCCTGTTAGTATGCCACAAGACATCTGGCCCCGCGCTCCCGCCACCACATTACATTCACTATTTCTCGTTATCATTCTCAAAAGAAGGGAAATTAGAGGCAAAACTCCGTTTAATGCATTAGTTAGGGTTGTTCCACAGTGACAAAAGTGAGGAAATTGCTGTAAGGGTTGAAACCCCCTTGCACCCCCACCAACCCCAACCGGCATTGGGGTGTGCATTGGGATCGTGGGTCCTAACTTTCACCCATTCTCCTATACTTCTGCTGCTTTACACATGTCATGGGGTGAGAGTTAGGGCTGATGATCCCAATGCACACCCCAATGCCACCACATGAGTCATCCTCATGCTTACTTTGTGCTATGCTTTGTTACTTTTTGCCATTTGTGTGTACCATACAGTTTCTCTTTCTGTTTCACTTAGCGCCACCATGCCCATTGACACTCCATTTACAGGCACCATGTTACTATGTGACAAGACATCACGTGGCACACGTTTCCCATCTACATCACCATGTGCGTTACCCTTTCTGTTCTCATTCGGCTTGTGTTACCATGTGTTGCCACTGTTAGCATTTCTGTTTGCGTTGCTGCTCCTGTTACTATGCCACAAGACATCATGTGGCGGGGCGCTGAGGCCCCCACCACCATACATTCACTATTTCTCATTATCATTCTCAAAAGAGAAATTAGAGGCAAAACTCCGTTTAATGCATTAGTTAGGTTGTTCCACAGCGACAAAGTGAGGAAATTCGCTGTTAGGGTTGAAAACCCTAACTCCAATTCACCCCCAGCACCACACACACACAGACACACACACATTCAAGTATGGGGAGGACCAAGTCAACACAACTAATGAGAGACATCCAGCAGCAGGTGACAGAAATAACAAACAGTTGTCTAAATGTACTCACGAGACATCCCCACCCACCTGACCAGGTACTGCATGCTCAGTGGAGATCAACAGCAAAACTGAGGCCATGTACATCAAACGTACACATCCCTGATTGCAGCTGCACACAACGTACCACACTTAGTAGTTGCATGGCCTTACCTACCGATGCCCCCCACCAGACCACACCACTTGTGGTGGGCCACCTGAGCAATAGAGTTCAGCAAAACCAAGGAGTTGTACAGGTATAATATCTCTGATTATAACAAGGGTTTGAGAAATGCAGCTTTCTAATTGACTGTAAACACTGCAACAGCCTTATGTTTAGTTTTTATTAACATACATGTAGAGCCTAACCATATGATGAACATGGTTTAATGTTGTTTAAAAAACAGTTTTATTATGATAGTAATAAGCCACTCCCAGGTATTATGTTAATGGTCAGTTTATCACTGTCTAGTGACATGTGGCACTCGGCTGTGCCTCATTCAACATTAAACCCCTACAGGGTGATTAACAGATCATTTAACATAACTGTTGGTCATGCCTTATTGCTTAATTGTCTTTATGAGTAGATACTTTCCCTCTGCTAGGCACTGCAGCAGCTTTGCAACACAGTGTCCCACCCAGTTACACCATACACTGTCTAGTTACTGGAGAATGGCTGTGAATATGAACTCATGAAGATGAACAGTGTAACTTGATCATTACAGTCATCAAACCCTAGTGTGATTATAACTGAGCAGAGTCAGTGATAGAGGATAAGCCCTGCTGTCCTAGTACACTTACCCCATTGTGAGTTAAATCAATACTAAAAGACATTCTGTTTATATCTACACCATACCTACTTGATTCCTGTTGTACCACAATTAACATAGTTATCACTTTGATAGCATTAGTGACAGAAGTGTGGCAAACCCAAACAGTAGGCATACAGCCTGAGTATGAAACAACTGTTAAAAAAAATCACACTGTGTCCATAAGTGGCATAGATCACTCATTGCAACAATAATAAATGTATTACTATTTGAATAAGTTAGTCATCACAGATGCAATGAGATTATCTTTATCAGGTACAAACATACTCAGTAAGTGCCTACAGGAAAATCTATCCTATATACATCTCCGATACGGGTACATCATTGTTGGCTCAGTAGTGCTAAGGATATTTAGAAGTTGCTTGGCCTGATCCATGCAATTACAATGTTTCTTACAAAGAATACTTACTGCATCTTTAGTATTGAAACACACTGAAGGTCTATGTATGTACATCAGCAGTACACCTTCATCAGTAAGAATGCATGTGATACTGGCAGTACCAATTTCACAGCGTTGAACAGGCAATGCTTTTCCATACGCTTACATCAGCCTCTATGTTGAGTAAACCATTGCAGTAAATGTACTACTATGTAAATCACCTACTAAATGTATCACTACTTTTATCTTGAGCATGCTAGTGTCTTGTAGTTAATTTATGTGCTTCTCTTAATTAATGTATACTCACTAGTGTTAAACCTTTCTACAACTGTCATCATGCACCTTCAGCATTTATATTGAATAACAGTACAGTACCAGTTGTGGTGTGGTGTGGGGCATCGGTAGGTAAGGCCATGCAACTACTAAGTGGGTACGTTGTGTGCAGCTGCAATCAGGGATGTGTACATTTGGTGTACATGGCCTCAGTTTTGCTGTTGATCTCCACTGAGCATGCAGTACCTGGTCAGGTGGGTGAGGATGTCTCGTAGTACAATTAGACAATTGTTTGTTATTTCTGTCACCTGCTGCTGGATGTCTGTCATTGGTTGTGTTGACTTGGTCCTCCCCCATACTTGAATGTGTGTGTGTGTCTGTGTGTGTGTGGTGCTGGGGGGGGTGAATAGAGTTAGGGTTTTCAACCCTAACAGCGAATTTCCTCACTTTTGTCACTGTGGAACAACCCTAACTGATGCATTAAACGGAGTTTTTTGCCATGAATATCCTGTCTTTTTCAGAAGTATCACTCAGCATGCTACATGATTAATAGTCCTAAGAATAGTGCACATACATATAAAACAATGTTCCAGTGTCAGAAATATTTCAACTGTTGTGGTTGCATTTACTGTCATTGTCTTAATTACTTTATTAATTGTCATTTGTCATTCTCGTTCCATGTAGTAGTTTTAATGTTAAAGTGTCTTAATCATTTTGTTTGTGAGCACATATGTAACTTTAAAAATGTGCATAACTAAAAGACAATATGACATGACATGGACACTATTAGTTCATGTACTGAACAAATGGATATGCTACTATAGTAACTTAGATTTCATAGAGTGCTTCCACTACCAACTGAGGTCGTACCATCAATCATGTGAACAGCGGTGGAAGAGGTTTGTTGTACTGAATACATAACTGGACCACCAGGGCTATGTTTCGGGGTTTACTGCTTACATCCCAAGAACGGGAGTTTCGTGCACTGGACCACCAGGGTATGTTCAGAGGGGTTTATGCTTACATCCCGCCGAACGGGAGTTTTGGTCCACTAGACCACCAGGCTATGTTCGGGGTCAGCTTACTGTTTACATCCTGTGAAATGGGACTTTCAGTCCACTACACCACCAGGGCTATGTTCAGCAGGAGGGGGGTTGTGTTTCACCCTGATACACCCTGGAAATCAGCTTCTCAGTACACTGGACCATCAGGATGTATTCACAGGAGGGCTGTTTTAAACTAGAGCAGCCCGTGGTCAGGCTTGTGGGGAGAACATTTCGCTGTTGCCCACAATAGGCCCAGTGGTGGGGTGGTGTTGGGAATTGTCACTCTTTGACCATGATTAGCTGCACGATGAGACATGGAGTGGGTTGGGGCCAGCCACACCTGTCACTGCTGTGTCTTGCCATGCAATTCAGCAGTTTACCTGTCGTGATTGTTGACTTGAGCATTTTTGGCCTGAAAGTTGTGCAGGCGCAGGTTGCAGGTTGCGCCTTCACAACTCTACACAGCCTTGCTGTGAATGTCAGGCTGTGCAGTTAATGCATGGTTGGTCCCCTGCAGTTCATCATGCATTCATTTGCATTGCAC
Organism: Neoceratodus forsteri; assembly: GCA_016271365.2. Taxonomy (NCBI): domain Eukaryota; kingdom Metazoa; phylum Chordata; order Ceratodontiformes; family Ceratodontidae; genus Neoceratodus; species Neoceratodus forsteri. The sequence goes on along the minus strand of CM028132.1, from coordinate 969,329,553 downwards.
TGTTACTCAGCATGTTTTCTGTGGTGGAACTGCCTCCTGCTAAATATCGCAGAATGGAGCAAGTCTTGACTTGCGCAGGCACTACCCTTTTACACATGTTGCAACCCTTTTGAATATCTGGCCCATAAAGTATAATACTAATAGAAGGAAGGCATTTGTCACACAGAGACTGGTGGCCCCTTGGAATGAGGTCCCCTTGTCACTTATTTGTCCTAAATCAAACATGCTTTTTAAAACTCAGCTGGATAGAAATTTTTATGAAGGAAGCTAACATGACTACATAAGAGACATTGGCTGGGAACAGCTATGGCCTATTCTTTACTGTCTGGCCTCCTCCACCTTGAAAATTTGTATGAACCTTTCTATTAACTATCTTTATATTAGGGATAACAATACTGCCACATATACCCAATGTTAAGATGATATGGTTATGACAATTACCCAAAAATGTTGCGCTTGATGTCACACTTTATCTCTTGAATATGAATAAGACACCAAACACAAGAGAGTATAGTTTACTTATTTTACTATAAAATAGTTTCAATATAAAAATGACAAACAAAAATATTTTTTTTATACATACAAAAATAGATTTTTATAAAAGAATATATACATACAATGAAAAAAAAAATAAGGTGTGTATTACATCATACACAACATATAAATTAAATAAAAAATCTTTTTGTGTAATATTAATAAAAACATATAAAAATATTTTTTATGTTCTTTAACTTCAGTCAAAGACTTGCGAGAGGTGTGTGCACTGCATCAGGCAATCCAGGCTGGAAGCTGGATTCAATGTGGAGGCGCAAAAAGAAGTGGAAACTGTTGCGCCCTCAGGAGATGATACCGGACCTCTATGAAGGGTGGCCAGTCTCACCCAGGGAAGCTGCAGGAACAGATGGTAGCCATGGAGGTGAAGCATCGCTATGTGCAGCAGCACATCACCCACTGCTCCGACCGGCTCAAGCTGACGAGGTTCACAGTCTGTTGCCAGTGCATCCAAGAGAGACTGGATTTGTCCAGCCTCAAGGATGACAGCATTCTCCTTCTGCAGACTGAGAACCTCGCGAGTGAGCCGTCTGTAGCAGCGGCAATGGCCTGTGCATCTTCGCAGTCGCTCGCCCTACTAAGATAAAAAAAAAACAGTTATGATGAATATATAACACAAATTCAACAATTACAACTGTAAAATATTTCACTTCAAATATTTCTTATCTAATACAATATCAGAAATGCATTCATTTTAAAGTAATGATAATAGTTTAAAGTATGATGCTAAACTATTTATTATACAATGTGGTAAATCCGATATGCGAATCCTGCATCCTGATTGGTTGGCTGGCACAATGACCACTGATAAATTCTCCAGTGTACCCACTGGAAGAAGTGCCAACCAACCTTATACCGTGCTAATCCGGTCACATTCACTTCAAATAAAACTGCACGGTTTCGCTACCGCTAAAACACCACAGAAAATTTTAGCTAAATGACCTCCTCTTTCGAAGTGTAGGACCTCAGTGAGTTAGAACGCAGTTAAAAAACATAAAAAAACAACATTCTGCATTGTATATAAAAATTTATCCTGCCAGGGTGTGGGTACACTGGAGGATTTAACACCACTGATGTGACTGGATCACTCGGCTGCGACTCGTGACCGAATCACACCAGCTGTGGTAATCCTTCAGTGTACTCTCGGAAACTAAATGTAAGTATCAATTTGTCTCTCTGTCATCAGACTATCTATATTATCTAATAAGCTCATAACATAAAAAATTGTATAGTTAGCTGTGACATAGTGCTACTCTTAGATTTTCTTTCACTATCACAACTATTCTACCCATGACATACTTTAGCATTATTTACACTATTATGCCATAGAGTTGAAATACATCCTCATCAAGTGGCAAGAATGTTTACTTCACCATGTCTGCCTATAATAATGTAGTCATGTGTTCAGTGAAATTAAAGTACCATTACAGTAGCAGTATAATAAAATACTTTTCCATCATTACACTATCATGATAAGTTTAATGATACTTTTAAACACGAACAGCTTTTGACCCGTGTTTCAAGATCTCCAGCACAGATCAGTACTTTAAATAAATAAGTCACTAATATAAGATGCGATGCAAAACCATGCGCCAGATATCAAGTCAAGCTCAGCAGAGTTGTGCAGGCGCAACCCAAGCAACCGCCCATGAGAACTTCAGAAAAAAAAGGCAAGTTCAGACCAACCACAAAGTGAGCTGCTGCATTGCAGGATGCAACAGCAGCTGCCACCTGTAGCATACCCTCAACACTCTGTTTCATACGTCTGAACTGTTTGTTCCAAAATGTGTTACATTGCTTCTCCTAAATGTTGAAAGAATAGGAAAAGCATTGGAACACTTAATCTAATTTTACAATTAGAAGCCCACAACACTGTTAAAATGTTTGCATTTAAGTTCATAAAGTCTGCAATTTATAAAATTGATATATTTAGCATCATTTACAAATTTTGAAAAAAATATTAACACTGAGCGATGTTACAAATCCTCACAATCTGCAACAGGAAGCTTTAGTGAATTTAAATGAGTTACATTCCTACTTAATGTGGTATACTTGAGAGATACACTCTACCCCCTCATCAAGGCAATCACGAGCAGCAATGTCACCCCCAGCACTCATGTCTTTTGTTGGGGTGGGTTGCTAACTACATCCACAATTGGGATTTTCAGGATATGATCGCCAAGGTGGGGTGGATTCAATACTCAAGCCTGCAGTTGGGCTTATCAGTCCACTGGTATTGCCAGGGATGTATTCAGGAGGTAGGAAGGTGTTTCATTACTTAATAAACACAATTGTGGTTATTGGTCCACTGGACCTCCATGTCTGTGTTGAGCATGGAGACACATTGCTGCCTCCAACTGGGCTACTGGGGAAGGTATTAACAGTATGCCATAAACCAAGAGGCACAGTGGGGATTTATGCTCTTTTGCCTGAAATTAGCCTGCAGGGGCATCCTTGCTTAGCTGCTACTGTTAAGGACCAAGCGAAGTCCTCGGTGATCACCACACCTGCATGCTAATGGGATGCAAATAGAGATATAATCAGATGAGAATGTCACCACCCATGCCTTGCCACGAATTACAACCACATTTATATTACCTTTAGAATATCGGCATTTTGCAGCCACAAGAGAAAGCTGCAGTTTCAAAACTTGCGCTGCTGCGTTACACTGCGCCATGCACAGTGGATGTGCAGAGGTGATATTCAAGGACTCCTCAATACCACAACTCCTTTGAATATCACCCTGGACACACCCCTGCAGTTGATTTACCACTGTAGAAGGGCTTACGCCTATGATATATAATGTTCATCTAAAACAAATGTTTAAAAGTAGACATATTACTACCTTTACTCACATACACTCTCACAGTCATCTTCTTACAATGTCCCAAAAGTAATCTCAAACAACAACACACCATCATATAGTCCATTTTAAAAACACTGTTTTAAAGAATAGTTGCTCATTGAAACTATGACACTGTGTGTTGCTAACCCATGCATCATTGAACTGTTAGCAATCTGATCTATGTGGGCCAATATTAGAGACAGTTTCACTACTCCAACTTCTTTTCATAACACCCAACCCGAAACACGGACCATATAATGTGGTAGGTTTGCACCAAACCTGTCATAGTACTGCATTTTAATTAGCAATAATACCCGACAGTGTAGGCAGTATTGGGAATGCGAGGACCAGCCAGGAAATGAAGACTGACGCTGCAGGTGGATAACCTTATACCTCGTGATCTGGTATTACTCAGACCGCCCATCTGAGTGGGCATTATTGTAATGAAATAGGCCCATGGTACTATTTTTATTAAAGAAAAAATATTTTTATGTTTTAATGTGAAAACTGTTTTTATTTTATTTCTTTTGTAATAAATAGTTCTTCCAATGTGTCCTAGTCACAGTCCTGTAGTCGTGGTTTTGGAGCCTGTTGTCATGTTAACATAACCACCCCCCACCGTACACAGGACTACAGAGACTTCGATCAAGATATGTTTAATAAATTTGTCTGTTCCTTGTCCACCACTAGCACAGCACTGGCCCCTCTCGCATAGCTATGACCCCGCTGATGCTGAGCTTAATACAAATTCCCAGTCCGAATGCGTCCGGACCGCCGTTTTCCCTTCTACCAGCAGAGGCTGTACGTGATTTCCGAGCTGCGCCATGCTACCATTCCAGAGCTACAGCTTCCCAGTCAGGCCAAACTAATCACAAAGTGAAGTGAAGCTTCTGAGCAGGAAACAGTAGAGGCCGGGGAGGCAGAGGTATAGAAGGGAGGCGAAGCAGTGAATTTTCGGCTAGTGCTGTCTCATTTAGGAACATAATCAGTGCTGAGAGGCACCATCAGAATAGCGGTGGCTGCTCTGGTTGACAATCCTAAAATGCAGGAGCACAGTCTTGGCAGGTGAGTGGGCAGCATCGGGGAGGTAAGCTTAATTTAAAGTCATAAGCTGAGTGGAGTTCTCGGCTACAATAAAACTGTAATATGGAAAAGGTGTTAAATCAGCTGAGCGCCTGCGTCCTAAGCTGTTTTAAACACTGACATCTTTAAAAGAAATCTAAATCAATACACTTCTGCACCGAATGAATTTGCCTGACAAAAGTTGTTGAGGAACAGTGAGGTGTGTGTGTGTTGTGGAGGGCAGTGTCTTTTAGAGACAGCTTGTCATTAATGGGCCAATCTCTCACTAAGTGACAGAAAAAAAATAGCAGTGACTTCAAATTTATTTAGATGTTTTTAGCCAATGAGCAACCTGCATGGGCAGAGGGATACTTGAGTGGGTGAGAGGTACTGGGGCTGATACTTTTTGTTGCTGGGCATGTATTGAAAGTTAATGTACCCCCTGGGAAGAGTACTAGCCAATCAGATGCCGGGAAATAAAACCCCATTTTCTAAGTGTGGTGAGACAACTTCCATAGTGTTGTATTTAGAAGCGTCACGATATTCATAGGGTGAGCATAAACAGTCCCATCATTACCTGCATTATTAGTTTATCGACATTCCCTCAGTTCATGATCACCTTTAAAAATGCACACATATGCCAGTGCACTGAACAGCATCGCACTACATTGTGAGAGGTAAGCATTAGGCTGGCAAGGCTGAAGACATACACACTGCACAGCTATTCACTTTTACTGAGGAAAAGCTACATGAACACTATAAGGCACACTTTTAAACTTGTAGATTGAGAAAAAACAAATTAAGCATTATTGTACCACTATGCAGTGCACAACATTTATGTAACTACAATATCCTACCACCATGTTTGTGTTTTTGGGGTGGTTGAGTATCTGCAGTGATCAATGCATTCCCCCCCTTATAAGGTCACATCACCGTAAAGTAAGTTATGTAAACAGTGATTAAGCCACCACAACAAACAAAATAAAGTGGTACTCCCTCAACAACGAAGCTCTGTTGGTCACACCCCAAACTATTTTACATTAGCAGTGAGTATCCAATAGACAGTGCACTCCCCTATCATACAGTAGGACTGCAGCGTGTAATTCTCAACAGGAGCATTTATCACCACAGAATGTTGACAACCTATGGTACTTCTCAAGGATGCAGATAATATCGACAACAGATTTTCACTTCGTGGTGGACTGGCGCGGACTTCCTGCTTCACCTCCACATGTTCCGGAACAGCAGCTCCCCGGGCTGTATTAAAGACAAAAAAAATGATCACATTAATAGATGAAATATCAAGGTCAAAGTGTTTTTCTTTAAAACATCAATTTCTTCAATAACGTATTTTCAAAAACATTACTCACAAATATATTGTATGCAGTGCAGAACAAGTAGTGCCTGACCATGAATCACAATACTTATAACATTGTCATAATGCATGGTTGAGATACATGAGCATCCTAAAAACATTACATGTATGTTCAATTTACATACATGCATACCTAATAATATGACACTCTGTTCCTTTAATAGTTTAAAAATGTGAGTTATAATAAAAAAAACACAAACACAACGATAATGTCACTGTTCACTCAATGACCCTCTAGCTGAATGTAGCAGGCATGGATGTGTTGATAACCATAATACCCCTACAGGGGTATAAAAACACATTAACAAACATGTAGATATTCTATTATGCACATTAATAACTATTACAATAATAAAAATGAAACATTGGCATGACATATATAAATATTAACTAAATACAATCTAGAGACATGTCATAATTTGCACCAGATTATTTAGCAGCACACCATTGAATTCCACCAACACACCTACAACACACAAAAACATCTTTAAAATTATTTTTTTTTTCTGTATAACAATGAAACATTGCATTATAGCAATAATGCCCTCCAGAAATGTGTTGTTTGGGATAACATCACGCCTCAGTTGTTGGACACACTCGGACTGCGAAGCCTCGTGCCCAACCACCTGAGTCTGCGGCGTTAATGGTCACTTAATCACTGTGTAGCTGATGTAGTACTCAGCTGTGCCTCATACCACATTACGCAGTAAGCACACATTTACACAACATTGAATAATCACTACTGATGTCTCATTGCTTATTTATGCATGCACAGATATGAAAACTATGCATTCTGAATCGCCAGCCCTGTGCTGCTAAAATAATTCCATTGCGGGTGTGTCAGGGTAATATTCAATCAAATTGTGCTATGGACCAACTTCTTTGACTATCACCCCAGCCACAGCCACTGGACATGTCGCACTGCAACTTGCATACCACAAGTTGCCAGAGTTGAGCATAAAATTAGCAGTGGCAGAAGTACCATTGCGCCATGCACAAATTTCAGATATTCAAAAGCTGGCATATAAATGAGATAATAGTTTATACAAGATGAGCGATGGGATAATTTACATCTATTTGGCCCCATTCTCATACCATTAGCATGTAGGTGCATGATGCACAAAGTTTCACCTGGCCACCCTACTATGCAGCAGCTGTTGGAGACCGATGCACCCTGCAGCCAATGACACACACTATCTCTGTCGACATTTACCCTCCCCAGACAGATCCTGAAGCCCAATCACAGGCAATAAAGTAACGCACCCCCCACCCCACACAGCTACTGACGCCCCATCAAGGGCAATACAGTAACATCATTCATAAATATGGAGTGTCATGTACATTATGGGCTGCACGTCCATTGGCTATAGTTCAGCATCAATGGGCATGCAGTTGTACCAGGCAGTTATTCGGGAGGCAGCGCAGCAGTATGCAGGTGGGATACTGCCGCCCACCGCCTGTAAAGGGGGGAGCAGGGTAGAGGGGCTTCTACAGGACTGGAGGGGCACTAGGCACCAGGCTGACTTTTGAGGTGGTAGTAACTTGACATTCTGCCCACAATCAGACATTACAATCCACTGGACCACCAGGAGATATTTTGGTGAGAAGGGCTTCACATTCTGCCCATGATCACACACTGGGAGGTGATACATGTTCTGGCCATGATTGGGCTTCCGGAGATGTGTGAGCAGGGGAGGTCATGTTACTATTGCCCTCGATCACACTGTGGGAGATCTGTGGGGGCATGTAACTTTATTCCTGCAGGCGGGCGTCAAGAGATGTGCAGGTGGGGGTATGTTACTATATGCACACAATGCAGCTGGTGGGGAACGAGGAACCAACTACGGGTCCAGCCAGGAGTGGCAGCTGCTGTGTTGTACCCGCCAGCACTGACAGCTTACCTGTAGGTGGCCGTCAACTTCATTTTTGAGGCTCAAAGTTGTGCAGCCGTATGTTGGGGGTTGCGCATGCACAACTATCTACAACCCCACTGAATATTGTGTTGGGCAGCTTATGCATCGTTCCTCCCCCTCCTGTTAACCATGCATTCATTTCCATTGATCTTCTGCACAATCTGTTGTCAATGACATAACTGCCTCCTGGTACATGTTGCACAATAGTTTAAAGTTGGACTTGCACATACACAACCCTGTTGCACATGGAGGAACCCTTTTCAATATGTGGTCCACACTATAAGACGTTTTCACTAAGTCTGAAAACATTCACAACTATAGTTAAAAGTTGTGCTGATTTACTTACGGTGAGTGGCGGCTCCCCCCACTTGGCTTCCCAGCAGCCTCCCATAATTCATGAGCGAAGTAGTACCAGCGCGTGTGGTTGTCGGTATCACCTCCCATTCCTTCAATCGTAGAATCGCTGGCGCAACAGCTTCCACTTCTTTTAATTGCTACAGATTTGTTTTTCACTTTTAGTGCAATATATAAATAACTATTCACACACCTCCACATTGCATCCAGCTTCCGGTTTGTACTCCTCATCAGCACACGAGCATTCCCTCGGGCCTGGACTGCCTCAAGCAGTGCACACACCTCTCGCAAGGTCCACTGCCTCATGTTAGTTGATCAGTCTTAGTAGTTCTGAAATACAAAACCCAAAAAGATGCACATTAGTATCATGTAACAATATTCATCATTTCTTAAACAAATTCTATACAATAGTAATTAAATTACATCAAAGACCACCTGTCCTTCAAGATAGCAGAAACACAGATCAGTACCATAATAGAACAAAAAAAAACAGGATACAGCCACCTTGACAGTAAAAGCAACTGCTAGTACACTAACATGCTATGCTCTAGTCTCATGCGTTGGAGTAACTGTATCAAACATCAAATTTGGGATACCATGACATATCCATCTGTACCACAGTGAAATATTCGCATAACATTGTAATGTGCTATTAAACACAGATGAACCACACATCACAGAACTGTGTTTTATTGAAGTCGCAAACATACATTACTGGTACACAGGCCTTGAAATAACATACTCTTCACCCGGCTCGGACACCTGTTTTTTCATTGGGACAGGCGTTTTGCTTAGCCTGTCCCTTGGACGAAGCACTTCTGATTTACAACTTTTCCACACATATTAGGCTGCTAGGCCCCTACAGCACTCTATATAGAAAAAGGGATGTCAGGACCTCATGATGAAAGATGCACCACAGGACTCGAAATAGGTGGGCACTGACCACTAATATGCACTTCAGTTTTAGTAATTGCCACCTGCACGCTTTAAAGGAAGCAACAGAAGGCACTCCTAGTAGCTCATCATGTGTCTGTCCTGCGTAGTAAATAAATTACACATGGTACCCAAAATGTTATGTGGGTGAGTCAATCCATCAAGCAGGACCGGAAAGGGGTATAAAATATTTTAACATGGTTCTGAAAGCCAAAACTCCTACACATGAAACTTCATGACGGCAAGTTAGCAAACACAAAATGCCACAGGGTGTGATTCAAATATATCCTTCATGCTATAGTGTTCAAGGATGTTTACCAGTGTTCATTTGTACAATACCTTACCTGTACCCTGCCCATCATGTCAGAATGTAAAACTACATTAATTCACATATGCACTTTAACATTCTGTGAAGGAATCATACTGTGACAGGTTACAAGTATTATCAAACAGTTATCACTGGCAAACATCCTTCAACAGTAAACCAGGTAAGGATATATTCCTACAACCTGACAAACTTGAAAAACACTAAACCATTAGTACAGCAAAGCATTCAGATAAATTGGCAGACACTCAGTTCACCATGGCAGCTAGGCTACTGCATATTATTAAATCTATTTTTGACCACATTAATATGGTTCTGAAAGAACCTTTGTGCATCTATCATATTTCCTCAAACAGTCTCACAATCTTAAAGGACTTTCAGGATTCCATCTTGAAGGTCTCCCAGAAAATGACAATTGCCAGCATACGAAATGCACACTATCTGGTAAGATAGCCAATTATTACAGAATTTAATTTCAGGGTGATATAGTATGCATTCCATGCATGCGTAAAAAGCAATAATCTGTACATTTACTTTTCTGCGAGCTCTGTCAATCAGATACATATGATGCTCTGCTTGCCAGACTCTGCGCTCTGTAATATCTGAAAATATGATAATACAGGCAAGCAACATAGACATAATAAAGCAAGGTCCAATTTTGCTTCGTTACTAAATCTACCATCGTTTTAAACCCAAATCATTGCCTCCAAGATGGATTAGCAGTATGTCAGGAGGAGAGTGAGTTCTCAAAGTCTGTGCATGGTTGGCATAAGATGTTCCCATCTCATCCACTACCGACCAAACCATTTTACATAGCAATTCAGGAGCTGCAGGTCCCTCCAAATCACTATGAAGTACAAACTCAATGCTCGTCTTATGTAACTGCTTCAATTATCCACAAAATCCTTTTCCTATTTTCTGCCATTCTAAGTTTTTTCCAGAACTACACAGAAAGCTACTAAAAAGGGACTGTTCACCCTGCAGTGACCAGACAGCACTGAAAATCAAACTGATATTTTCCCTCCTTATTTCAAGCTAGCTTCACTGCATTCAGTCAAAACACACACATAAAAAAAACATTCCCTCCTGCTCTGGCTTCATGAACCAATGTAACTCATGCATTCAGTATTACTAGACTATGTTCCTGCAAAAATCTAAAACCACTGAGAACTAAACAAAATGCATGCTTTTCATAGGCAGTTTTAAACAATTACAACATCAGAAAGAAGTCTGATTGGTTGCGTTTCATCATACAACTCCACATGCACCTTCCTATCTCCCTCCATTTGCATCTGTATCTGTACAAGTGAGTACTGAACCTTCTTACTTTAAACTATTTTCTCTTCAGAAAATAGCATGCACATAACAATTAACATCATCAGATTAAACACCCAAAAACGTTTTGATTAATAATATGTACATGTTCTAATAAGTTTTTAAATACTAGAAAATATCAGTGAACATAGACTGTACACAGTTTGAACTGCTTCTGTCTCTGCAATTTTCAAAATGGATCTTGTTTCTTCTTCTTCAGTGTTGTCCGTCACTGATTGGTTCTCAGAAGTGGCCTGACAAATCTTTAATTTCATTGGTAGAGCTATCTGTCACTCAAACAGACTATTTAATGATTTGATAATGAATGTTTCAGCCACTCCCAAGTATTACATTTACTTTACTTTCGAATGCACGAAAGTACATTTTCGACACTTTCGATAGCATGAAAGTAAAATTTGCGAAAGTGTCGAACTTCGACAGTACTTTTGACCATAGTGTCGAATGCCCGAAAGTACAATTCGCGACACTTTCGAATGCATGAAAGTATTTTTTTTGACACTTTCGTGCTCACGAAAGTACTTTTCAAGAACTTTCTATATATTGACACAGTTTCACATTTTATGGAAAAATGACTTTATTATCAATTGTAAACACATAATCTGCTACATAACTGCCTCAAACTCAGCGCGGTGCAGATATTTAAGATTTACAATGCTAATGCGTACCACAAACTGTGCAGCGTACACTCATAAAACACTTATTGTTGTATTTTTTACACTCAACCCCTCATATATCCATTGCACAACCTCTGCTCATAACATTACACTCTTATATGTTAAATTTCTACAGAATAGTCATTTCTCCACATCGACTCACGAATAAGCGCAGCACATAAACAAAAACACAGCATCATCAAGAAGTGACAAATAAAATCTACACTTTTCAGAACATTGTTGTCTGAGTTAACAATAACACCCTCAGACTGGATGAGTGTGGGAAAAACCAAACCAACCAGAGGCGTAATGAGACCCGACAACACAGGAGGAAGGGCTTATAAGATCTGGAAGGTACAGTATTTCCCTATATCAGCCACCCTGGAGCGTATTATTGCACTTAGAAAATGTGCACTGTAAAGGAAAAAAATGGAGGAAAAAAGTATTTAAAAATATATATAAAAATACAAAATGAGCTTCATACAACTTTTATGAATAAGTAATCCCTCTGGCTGTTTTGATTTCTAAACTATTGGGGACTCCATTATGTGACAGGGCACTTTGTTGGCATGCACTTTGTGACTAAAGCTACCAGACACGGAGGGGCTCTGAATCTGCGATCAAGATACTGGGTAACCATTCATTGAAGATGTTTTTTTTTTGTAAGGTACTCTGTACCTGCCAGTAGTTTAGGACACATGCGAGATTAGTAAATACAGTAGAGGACTTGTGGCATTTGTTTTAGATTTTCTGAATAGGGCCAGGCAACAGTCACAGCACTTTCATAACTTACAGTGGCCATGAATGGAGACATGCCGCAAGCTTTCGCCATGTAATGGATTGCCCAGTCTTTGACAGACCATGATACATGGCATTTTTCTTAGCTATTTGCTGGTAGATGCCAGTGTTTAGAAGTTTTTGTATGAGTACTGTGCTTCTGTTGGGTTTTCTCTGTGTGTGTGTGTGTGTGTGTGTGTGTGCGTGGGGGGGACATCATAGTCTTGTTCATTCATTTGCTTACCAAGTGGTACAAAATGGCAGGTGAAAAGCTTGAAGACTCGGGTTGGCTACAAATACACAAGTAATGCAGCACCCCGAATAGTAACTTTTTTTGGGTATCTATTCAGAAATACCGAGCCACTGAGATTGGTATCATAGCCAATCAGAAGGCTAGGATTTTCAGACCCATTTTCAAAAGCAAAATAGTAAAGTCTGAAATGAAAAGTATGACACAACACAAAGTTACTAGTGTACCTGTGAACTGTAATGCACAAGCTTGTAAATCAGAAATATTTAGAATTTTCACACACATTTTTGAACATATTGAATTTATCTGTTCAGAAATGCATCCACAGTAATTTTCAGACTGTGTTCCACACAGTTATTTCTGCAAGGAACTTCATCATTGCACAGCACATATAGAGAAAAACATTCTTTTGCCATGTTGTGAGAAAATCACAGCTCGAATAACAATACACCAGCACAAAAACACTATGTTACTACAATGCAGCATCAACATTGAAATCTCGCTAACATGCAACCATATCTACCAACTGTGACACACACACACACACACTCACACAAACAGCAATAGAGGAATATCCTCCACGTAATTGTAAATATACTAATTGTTATACATTTAATAATGCACACTGTCACTCTGAATTTCTTGCTCCACCATATACTTAATCATCAAACTGACTATCACATAACATGCTACACAGCATTAAACACATCTTAGTACACAGATAAAAAATAACAGCCATCATAATCGTAAGAACACACGTGAAGAAAAACAAGCAAATCTCACAGAAATATTGAGAATGTAAATTTCTGATATTACATAGCAGCTGGCTGCAATGCACATTCATAACAGCTATCATTTGCTTGTCTTTTCTCCAAAGTGTTAACATTCTTAACATGCTATTCTATTAATACACATTACTATAAAATTTACTGAAGCATATTCTAAAACTTTTTTCTTTCTCATGCAGGTGCCTGATACTTCTGTAAGATTGCTTACTGTGACTGTCAACTATAGTACCTGAAAATGCCAACTAAATACAGACATAGGTGTATCTCAAAATGAAGATATAATAGTACTACACTGTTGTATAAGGCAACAAACAAAAAAGTAAGTTACCCAAAAATGAACATCGACAGAGCATTACTGCAACAGTGACTCCTACATCAAGTCACTGCACAGAAAAACAAAATCCATAAAAAAAACAGAAATGTATAACATCACAAATGTTGTGTCGATCTGTGAGACTAAAGCACAACTATCTTGAGTGTAACCATCAAGAGACACTCAAATCAACAACGTAAAATGAAAAATTGTGACTTACAACTTAGAAAAGAAAGTATTTTCGATCACTAGCAAGTAAGCTAAGATCGAAAGACTTATCTAACATGATACGGCACAGCCACAAACAGATCAAGAGTCACCTTTCTCTGATGAATTTACATCTGAAAGTACAAACATTTGTCAACAGAGCACTGTTTGTACTACAAAGATTGACGTAAGATGTCTCATGTCCTTGAACAATTCAGAAACTTGTATATAGCATCAAAAAAACTTCAACAGTATCCTTGTTTGACTGTTGACAACTTCTACCATGTCTTCACAGGACAGTGGATGCACACACAGCACTCAGAAGCATATTTCTGGGAAGAGTCTTATCATGACTTTACGAAACAACAGGCGTTCAATATTGATGAGTCAGACAAACTTACAAATGTCCTCAGTATCTCTGATGACAATCAATTGAGATACTAGCAGCGACTGAGTCCAACCATAGTCTTGAATAAACAGCACTGCCTACATGGTCTATGATGCTACCTGCAACCATAAGCAATCATCATTTCAAAATGTAGAACAGTTTGTTAACCTATTCATAATAACAGATCGTAAAGAGAGACATAAGCTATTTACTGAAATCGATCATTGTGAAATACGTCCATATACTGGACTCATGGGTCACTCACTTGCATGTCTCAATAGTGGTGTCTGTGATAGTTTTTTTCACAACATGCGGATGCTGGCAGTGCATCACACAGGCATGCAAAACTTTATCTACAGAGTATATGAAGTACAGCGAGCTGTGCATCAGTACACTTGTTTAAATGACTTACTGCAGTCAGGTGACATGCAGTGCCATCACTTTCATGAAAAAGTGCAACACATTCCTTCTGAGCCAGAAACAGGAAATTTCCAGTGTCACACTTCAACAGAAAAATCTGTTTCAGTGTTAGAAAACGACATTCTGAAACAGTACGGAAAGGAAATTACTAAGTTTGAGATTGCAAAGTATCAGAAGTTTGATTCTGTATGTGTGTCATGTGACCGTTTGTGCTACGCAAAACAAACTGTCACAGTCAACCTAGAAACCTGGTCATCATACAATGACATGTAGTTGCGCCTCACAGCATTCTTGCTTCTGAAATCTGACTTTCATCCACAAGACACCATTGTACTATGCAAACACTGTTTTTCAAAACTGAAGTTCAACACTTTGCCAGGAAGGTCAGTGCTAAACAACATGGAAACAGATGTCACACCAACTGAGATTTCAACATTGAATATGTTTGAACGTATTCTAATTCAGACAATGAAACCATTCCAAACGATTCTACGTCTGAACACAAAGACACGGAAGATTCCACAGAAAGAGCTAGTTAGATCTCTAAAGGGTTCTGTGATGTATCTACCACTTCCTCTACAGGAAAATGTTCAAGCTATCTCAACAGAAAATAGCTTGGTCATTCTAGTAAATGGTGTGCCTACAAAGGCCAAGGTCATCTGGCAAGATGTTGTCCAACCTCCACAAAGGTTAAACTTACTCTGGCTTACCTAAAGGAACAATTCCTTCTTATAGACCTTGACATAGATCAAATGGCCAGCCTCTCTGTGCAACATGATCTATTAGAAAAAATAAGCCAATCATTGATAAAGTCACTACACAGACAAGTGACAATGTGTATGAACAGTACACAATTCACCCACTACATGGTAGAGATCCATTAGGAACAACATTGCTCTCTATCAAATGAAGCAGGTGGAAGGTGAGCCTGTCAGCATTTGGGAGGCAATATTAGAAGCACCTGCTTCCCAGACCTATTTCAAAGGGTCAGGTGGGCGCCTAGATGAAAGAAATGCGGGTACAGGGTGCTGAGTACTGCACAAACCGTATCCTGAGCAAGATGGCAAATTCAGGCGTAACATTCAGTACCTGTTCCATCTGCTCTGGGAAAGTGAGCTTAACATTCTGTCTGCGTCTATAGCACATACCATTCACTAACAACTCTACTAGATGGAATTACAGCTGCTCAATTTCTGGAGAAATTGAAAGAGAAAGATGAAAGTGTGCAAGTGAATCTGTCTTCCATACTTTTCAAGCCTGCGGCACCAAAGATATTGGTATCGCAGACACCGAAGTGATGAGACAATGCACAGAGTATGGGCGCAGCCACATGGTTGTCACACTTAGTTGTGCAGAATATGCCTGGGACAAACTCATTGAACTGTTGAAGTGGGCAATTTCGATGTCAAGGCATCTTATCAATGACTATCGGAATGTGTTCACTTGATCCTGTGTCTGTCACAAGACACTTTCACAAAGCGCTTCCATGACATTCTCAATTTCATCTTATCAAAGGACAATCCTCCTCTAGGCATTGTAGAACACTACTTTGGAAGACAGAATATCAAACATGAGGTGCCCCTCATATCCATATGTTATTATGGATCAAGGATGCTCCACGAATCAGTGAACATGATGCAGCAGAAGTGCTATCATTCATAAAAAATATATCACTTGTCACATTCCAGACAAGACAGTCCTACACTATGGAAGTTGGTTCAAAAGTTCCAGCGACATATTTGTGCAAAATATTGCCTGCGAGCAGTAAAGAGCAAATCTAATTGGTACACGTGATGTCGCTTTGGATTTCCTAGAAGGTTTGTCAGAATGGTGGCAGAATGACCTTTTCTCAAGCAATGAGACACCACTTGAAGTCAAAATCAACCAAGAGGGTATACGAGTTACCCAGAGATGAAAAAAGAGGTGTATATCAACAGCACAAACCAACTCTTTCTCCTAATGTGGCAAGCAAACATAGATGTTCAGTTTGTGGCTGACAACTCACTAGTCCTGGTTCGCTTGTAACTTCGTACTATTCAACATGAACAGAATAGCATCAAGATCTTTGGGAAGATATTGCCAGTTCAAGCAAAAGCCTGACATCTCAGCTGTGGTCATTGGGTTTGAAGACTCTTTCTCACAGAGAATGTGGAGCTTGACCAGTGACGCTTAATGGGTACACATCTATGCAGGAAGTCTGGCTATACGTTTCCTCAGTGTAACTACAAAGAAAGCAGGCGTGTACTATTCTCATGCTGAAATTGGGCAGCTTGCTGTCAATACACCTTCTTCAAAACATATCTTGAAGAATAACTGATGAACACATACTACCCACGTAGACAACAACCAGATGAATGATATGTGTCTGTTTGAGGTAGCTAAGTGGTATGACTACAAGACAGGTGCAGACATGACTCAACACGGCACATTTACAAGGTCAATGGACTAGATGGCTGTCTTGTGAAGAGGAACAAGCCATGGCTTATAGATCACTGCAAACTGCATCTAGGCACATCAGAGGCACAAAACATTACTACTTTGCTCTCCTATTCCTATTAGACCCTGGAGGGTGAGTCTGAATTAAAGGTGACTCTGACACATTCGAAGAACAGTTCAATCTCACTTATGAGAATTTCCAAACCGACTACTCACAAACATACATAGAAAGACTAAAGCTGAGAAAGAACAGCTCGAGCAGGCAGAGAAGCAACTTCAGGAAGACACTCCAGTTAGTTCACAAGACAACCTTGATCCAGAAGGACAAGGTGTTCTAGATGACCCTCTGCCATTAAATGCCCCAGAACTGTTAATCTCAGAATTGAGACAGCCATGCAACATGGCACACCTCTATGGTCAACCCAGGTGGCGTAAGAAAAGACTAAATCAGCTGCACCATACAGTACACTCCAAAGTGGTTGAAGCTGTCCAACATGGCATACTACATGAAACAAAAATGTGACTGACTCAGCACAAACCACTACTAATGTTTGTCAGTGGTTCAGCTGGCGCAGAAAAAGTTTCCTGATTAAGACTATCACTTCAGAAATACGGTGTGACAGGCTCTTCAATGTCTGTTGCTGTGACTGCTCCCACAGGACTAGCAGCATACAACATTGGTGGAGAACATTACACCATCTCTTTATGTTGCCAGTCGAACATGGGAGACTGGAGTATCATAAACTGTCATTCGAGGTTGCATCTCAGCTCCGTCCCATGTTCACAAAGATGCAGCTACTCATCGTTGATGAAATCAGCATGGTCTCCAATGTCATGCTAGCCTGTATTCATCTCGTCTACAGCAGATCTTAGGTACTGACGATGCAGTGCCATTTGGTGGCAAGAAAGTATACTTGTGTTGGAGACCTTTACAACTTGCACAGTCAATGCAGAGCATGTATTCACAACTCTGACTGCCAAGCAAGCTAAGAATATCCTCGGTTGCATTGCAGGCTATAACATATGGGAATTATTCACCTATGTTGAGTTGTCTGAGAACATACTGACAAAGTGGTGACCTAAGCTACAAATCACTTTTAGAATGAAGCTCGCTGGGTTCTCTATCACCAGAACATGTTGTATATTAAATGATCGAAAAATCACAGTAGATAGTACATGCATAGAAACAGCATGTAATGTCTTCAGCGACATATACTCTACTGCCAGACACATAGTGTGTCTTATGCAGCGACTAAAGAAATGCACTGAATTCAACAATCTAATGCTACAAAGAGAAACAAGAGATTGTCACTTTCCATGCAATTGTGATACAGTTGATGGCGTTATTCTTAGTGAAAGCTAGTAGCAAAGATGACCGAATGACTAAGTGAACTGAAGTCAGATGTTTCACAAACAGCTGGCCTAGAAGCTGTTCTCACACTTTGTAGAATACTGCGTATCATGCTACGACGTAATCTAGATGTCGAACAAGGCATGGTAAGCGGTGCCATGGAAACATCACTGACTTTATCCATAATGTACAGAAGACATTTATTCAGACACTTGTAGTGCAGTTTGACAACATGCAACACTCTGTACACACAGATCGAACCTCGTAAAATTCCAGGTTTTAAGGATATCTCGTAAACGGAAACAGTTCCCATTTGTGTTGCATACGCTGTCTCCATTCACAAATCTCAGGGATTAAGTTTGGATTCAGCAATGATAGACATAGGTACAGACATTTTCAAAGATGGCATGAGCTACGTTGCACTTTCCGTGTCGCAGAGTCTTTCTGGATTGCACATCATTAGTATGGCACCTCCAGAAAATACGTGCTGACAAAGCGTGTATTCTTGAGTACAACAGATTACGTACTCTCGTCAGCCACAAATGTCTTTAATACCACTGCCTACATATATGTCGGTCTCACACAATTCAGTCACAGCTAGACGAAGCAACAAACAGCAGCAAGCTTCACTAAGTGATTCACACAAAAGAGTTCAGCACAGGCCACAACCTCAAGTAAACATTCACAACCAACAATTCATCAGAAATCAGTTGGTGTAGCTGCTGTACCACTGTTTGACAACAGCAATAGGTAAACTGCTATGCTAACTCAGCTATGCAAGTTTTTCTACATGCCACACTTTGTGCAAGCAATATCTGCTTCACAAGACAATCCCCTATCAAATGCTTTGAAGCAGATTATCAACATGACTTCTGACCACTCTAACAATGTACACTCACTAACACCACTACGACAGGTGTTATCTACATATGCTGGATGCAGTACATTTGCTGCAGACATACAGCAAGACAGTACTGAGTTTATGATGGCTGTGATAAACAACCTTGATGATGACGGCACCCCAATCCGCCAGTACTTCACAGTAACATACGTTACAAAATATGCATGTGTTTCATGTGGCAATTCACAGGGTGAAACTACACAAGACATGCTGTGGATAACTCTCTTTGTTCCTAAAGCCAAAAGTGTCAAATTTCGACAGCTGTTCACTAATGCTGAATGTAGTCATACCTGTGGAAGGTGCGGAGGCAGATGCACTCAGTCCATACGCCTGAGGACTTCATCTCAATATCTATTGCTTATGTTGCACAGATTTGACACCAATGGGCTCAGAGTTGATACTCCTATCACAGACTACACAGCTAGTAGAATAATCTTCAACCAATCACTGTTTGACACTCACAGCATTATCTATCACCATGGTCAATCCATGCATTCTGGAAATTACACCTTGTTACTAAGGTGCACAGCTGGATGGTTAGAGTGTGACGACTCTACAACTACTTTTAAACAGAGACTCCCACATCACCTGAAAAATGCGTATCTTCTAATATTGAAGAATTATGACAACCTTCATATTTCAGAAGAATAGGACAAAACATGTACCATTTTAACATGAGTACTTTGTCCCCAAAAATGTAATAACTCGTTACAATGTTGTACAATTTACAACTGTAAATAAACAATACAATTTCAACAAAATTGAATTCAAATACAGATATTACATAGACTGTGACATGTTACATCTTGTGTAGATCAGTGACTACATGGAAATTGTTGTAGTGGCTTCAATCGGCGCCAACAATATTTACAGTCACTAGAAACCATTATTACATGTCTGTACAAGATAATGCATCTAAAAATGTTACTAAGCTGCACAACTGGATGGTTAGAGTGACGACTCTACAACTACTTTTAAATAGACACTGCAACATCACCTGAAAAATGCATATCTTCTAATATTGAAGAATGATGACAACCTTCATATTTCAGAAGAATAGGACAAAACATGTACCATTTTAACATGAGCACTTTGTCCCCAAAAATGTCATAACTCATTACAATGTTGTACAATTTACAACTGTTAATAAACAATACAATTTCAACAAAATTGAATTCAAATACAGACATTACATAGACTGTGACATGTTACATCTTGTGTAGATCAGTGACTGCATGAAAATTGTTGTAGTGGCTTCAATCGGCGCCAACAATATTTACAGTCACTAGAGAAACCATGATTACATGTCTGTGAAAGATTCTACCCTTATAACATTAAACAAACATTCCACTGTCTCAGAAGTAGTCTTTTTACACTTCTAGTGACTCTTCACATATAGAGAACATCATTAGATCACCATGCAACAGTGTAGAACTATCACGCTTTCAGACATAGTACTAGTATTGTACATATGTAAAAACAACTACCGTTATTGATAATGCAAGAAGCTGACTTACACAACTGTTAATAATAACCAATTACTCAATCTAATTTAGTGACTCTTACAACTGTTTAAAACTACTTGTACATAATAGAAACATTTGTTTTCAAGTGTACATTGTTAATAACTTGTTTAATAATTGAACTAAAAATAGCAGTGTAGCACTACAGTACAAGTGAATGTCTTACATATTACTCTGCAGTATACTAACAACATGTAACTAAGCATAAGTTTGTGAAAAAATGCATTCCATTACAGTTTTAGTATTTACAAGTTAAGAATTTACATAGAAGCCAATGTAAGAATTGATAACATTTTTGTGTTCATGTAAAACATTCATTTTTTTGTACTTGTCACATAACTAACTGTACCGTATGTACAAAATATTGACAATTGTAAATCAGGCACTGTTGCTGATCACAACAAACTGCATACCTGTTCTGACAATATTTATGATCACCTCAATTGAGGGGTCAGGTGGGAATTTTCCATTTGCACCTAGTCAGTGACATATTATTTAATAGTAAGAATCAAATGTCACAAACTTACAATTATGTAAACTGTACTACTCAGACAATCAGCATATGGTTTCGCCCACCCCAGGAACATCCACATTAGCAGTCACACAATTACAACAAAACACTTGTCTATCTTGTGTCTAATCACACTTCACTACCAACTGACATTCCCTTATTAACATAGCAGACAAGTAATGCACTACACATAGTTACAACATACAACCATTTTTAAAAAAGTTACATTTTTTACAAACTACATTCACATTCAATAGCAATAGCTTCAGCCTGACTATTAAAATTACAATTCAAATGCCAGAAAATACTTCCACACATATAAACAGAAGTGAGTACTGAAGCACAACTAAAACACACAACATCTGATTAGTTTCATATAATATCACACACTTAGTCAATCCACATGATACTTATTATTATTCTTACACATTTACAAATTTCACAAGCAATGATTGCACACATACAAAGATTGTATTGTGAGACTGCTTCTGTTAACAAAATTTTACTTTTGATTCGACCTTTTCTCCATTTGACAAATTGGCAATACATTTTTTAAAACCATAACCACCTGTGTCGACTCATTACTTTAAATACCATACTGAGATGAAAATAAGTGTCTATGACTTAAGCATACAAATCAATGTTTACTAATACTGCTACAACTATACCTCCATCTATTTGTTTGCTACCTATGACATACAGTCAGTAACACAGCAACACAAAGGGTAACACACATGGTGGCATAGACGGGATCGTCAGCCCTAAGTCTCACCCATGACATGTGTAAAGCAGCAGAAGTATAGGAGAATGGGGTGAGAGTTGGGACCCATGATCCCAATGCACACCCCAATGCCGGTTGGGTGGGTGAGCAGGGCAGTACAGGCCATGCGCTACCGCCACATGATGTGTTATGGCACAATAAAACTGACAGCACCACAAACATTAATGCTAAAAGTGCCACTTGAGGGAGTGGGCAGTGGGGTACAAGTGGGTGTTCACCCCTAACAGCGAATTTCCTCACTTTTGTCGCTGTTGAACAACCCTAACTAATGCATTAAACAGACTTTTTTGCCTCTAATTTCCCTTCTTTTTAAGAAAGATAAAAAATAGTAAATGTAATGCAGCAGCCGAGAGCATGGGGCCCGCTCCACAACCATGAATGAGAACAGAAAGGCTAATGCATACAGTGGCATACACAGGAATGCTGTGCCACATGATGCCTTGTCACAAAATAACGTGGTGCCTGTAAATTGAAATGTCAATGGGCATGGTGACACAAAGTGAAACAGAAAGCAAAACAGTACAGTGCACACAAATGGCTAAAAAGTAACAAGACGCAAAACAAAAAGCGCAAAACAATGGTGCATATGGTGGCATTGGAGTCTGCGTGGGATCATCAGCCTAACTCTCACCCCATGACATATGTAAAACAGCAGAAGTATAGGACAATGCGGTCAGAGTTAGGACAGAATCTAATCGCACCTACTACCGGTTTGGGGGATGGGCGGGGGTCCAAGGGGTTTTCAACCCTAACAGCGAATTTCCTCACTTTTTGTTGCTGTGGAACAACCTAACTAATGCATTAAACACAGTTTTTGCCTCTAATTTCCCTTCTTTTAAGAATGATAACAAGAAATAGTGAATGTAATGCAGCAGCGGGAGCGCGGGATGATGTATTGTGGCATACTAACAGGGACAGCAATGCAAACAGAAATGCTAACAGTGGCGCACATGGTAACACAAGCACGAATGAGAACAGAAAGGGTAATGCACATGGTGGCGTAGACGGAATGGTCTGCCACGTGATGTGTTGTCACATAGTAACATGGTGCCTGCAAACAGAAATGTCAATGGGCATGGTGATGTAAAGTGAAACAGTAAGATAAACAGTACCGTGAACAGAAATGGCAAAAATAACGAAGCATAGCGCAAATGAAAGCGCAAAGGATAGCACATGGTGGGCGCAGGCGTCAATGGTAAGTGAAGCAGTGCGGATCCATAAGCGGAAAAGGCAACAATAACAGTAATGTAAGTGCACAGGCTGGTTTTCCCAAAACCTGCATTGAAAAGACAGTGAGTACAAATAATGTATGCAAAATAATGAGTATCGGCGGCAGAAAATGAGATCTTGGAATACTAAATACATTATATCTCAGGAACCGTCTGACGTGAAAAAAAATTTAAAAGTCATATTATTTACAACTGTCCTGGCTAATTTGGATCTTAGCCCCATTGTGGGCTAAGAAATTTTCAACCGAAAATCCGTATCTCGCACTGTTTCCGAGATCTGGGCCTCAAAAAGGCGGCAGGCCATCGTAATGTTATCCTATGGGAAAAAAGAAAAGTTCGAGTGCCATAACTTTGCCTCCCTGTAATGTTTTTTCACCAAACTACTGAAAGGCACATCTGTGGGCTGTTGGCTGTCTTCCTTCAAAATTTCAGGAAAAAAGACCAAACCGTTATTTTGCAGCAGGGCTCCAAATGATTTCTGTTAAGTGTCAGGCGCCGTAATGTTATCCTATGGGAAAACCCGTCAATTTTGGAGTCCGTAACTTTGCCGCCATGTGATATTTTTTCACCAAACTACTGAAAGGCACATCTGTGTACTGTTGGCTGTCTTCCCTCCAAATTTCAGGAAAAAAGACCAAACCGTTATTTTGCAGCAGGGTGCCAAAGGATTCCTGTAATGCTTCGGGCGCCGTAATGTTATCCTATGGGAAAAACTGTCAACTTTGGAGTGCCATAACTTTGCCGCTGTGTAATATTTTTTCAATACAACACTGAAAGGCACATCTGTGAGATGTCAGCTGCGTTCCCTCCAAATTTCAGCCCAAAACTCCCAACGGTTATTTTGCAGTACAGTGCCAAAGAATTGCTGTCATTTCCCCACAGACTAGAAAATTACTGTCGCAATTTGCGAAAGCTTTCAAAAAAGTTCGACACTTTCATGAGCACGAAAGTAATTTGCGAAAGTACTTTTTCCAGAAATTTGAAAAACATATTTCTGGGGTGTTTTACCACAAAATAAAGACATGGCAAGCATCCTCAGGGCCCGAATAGCTAAATACAAAAAGAATTACGTTGCTAGAGGGTCTCAAATTTAAATGCCAACCATTTTTCTGATCACCAACTGAAAACAAAATGGCAGATTTGTGAAAGTAACAGGCCCATTTGCGAAAGTAAAAATGCATTTGCGACACTGTCGAACTTTTGTTAACTTTTCCATTGACTTATAATGGGAAACTGTTTTTGAATAACTTTTGAACCGTTTAATATTTTTCACCAAATCTTGAAAGGCACATCGGGGACCCCACCTCGTTCCCTGAAGATTTCGGGCCGGTCCCACAAACCATCGTACTGTCACGGCATAACCATAGAATTCCAGAAAAGTGTAACGGCGCACAGATCACGCTTAATAACTCCACAACCGTATATCCGATCAGTACGAAACTTGGCACATCCCAAGGCCTATGGGTCTTGATCATACTTTCAAATTTCAGGCAAATCCATCAAACATTTGCAAAGTTATTAAGGTGCAAAATTTTGGGTTTAACATAGAAATGGCTCCTCAACCCTAACTATAGTAGCACTACCCGTGCTACCATAATATCTACACATATAGAGAGAAAGAGAGAGTTGTATTTTGAATAAAACAACACTGTTTGTGCCTTTACCAATTTTATGTTGTCTTGCACACATGCAAGCAACATATTGAAATAGTTGGAGGTGCAGTTGTGTTGTGGCCAGTGGTGCCACTGTTTTTTTTGGGCTGGGCTCCATTGCACAAATTAGACTACACGCTGTCTATGACAGCAGTGCAAAAGCATACCACCAACTTGAAATGATTTAGCTGCTACAGTGAGGAAGCACCCCCTCATTGCAGGGCACGCCTTCCCTGGTGTCACATTTCAATAAACATGGCAGCGGCTGTCGCCCTCTGCCTCTCACAATCCCCAGAAAAGCTGACCTTGGGGATGCTCAAGCCCCCTGTAGGCATCATCATGCCCCTTCCCCAGTTCATTTTCTGATGGGGAACCCAATACCCATTGGCATAATGTCCCTGTACCAGTTGTTTTCTGAAGGGGGGTGACCAATCCTCTTGGGCATCATGTCTCCCCACCCACCAAACACTGACCCTTTTTTATTTGCCTATGAGGTGCACAATCCCTGTCAGATCCAGTCCCCCCCACCCCAAAGCATGCAGGTGGCATGCTGGAGCCCACCCAGCATGATAAATGTACCTGTAAAAAGAAAACCTTCCCACAATGTTTTATTTTTTTTTTAAAAACCTGTAAAGTAGAAAATGGTCCCTCATTGTCGACGGCTCCCTCCCCCAACCTGCACCTACCCTCTGTGCACCCCACCTCCCCACACCCCACTCACCCCATATTTACGTCTGGAGCCTGGAAAAATGATCTTCGGTGGACCAGGAACACATCTTCACCCTTCAAAGCCGACCGCAAACTGAAAAATTGCTGGTAAGCTGTATAATAGCATAAATGTTTTTTTCTTCAACTTTGGTCCATATCTCAGGCATTTTTGTGAACTTTGGCACCAAATTTTCAACCTGGGGTTCTTGGCACCCCACCTCATGAATTGAGTCACTGTCATCTCGTTATTCAGTCCTGAAAGGTAATTTTTTGGTCACTGCATGGAATCACCTTTTGGGACTGATAAAACAACAGTGTTACACAGAAACATAGAAACATAGAATTTGATGGCAGATAAGGACCGCTTGGCCCACCTAGTCTGTCCATTTCCTTACCTAACAGATAAGCTGCAGATCCTAGTTAACCAACAGCCTGTTTCCTCCTATCCCCCACTAGAATTGCCTTATGTCTGTCCCATGCATTCTTGAATTCCCCCACTGTTTTTGACTCTACAACCTCCTCAGGAAGGCTGTTCCATGTATCCACAACCCTCTCTGTGAAGAAATACTTCCTCACATTACCTCTGAGCCATCCCCCCTCTATCTTCAAATTGTGCCCCCTTGTTTTTGCACATCTCTTTTTCTGAAAGATGCTACCCTCTTGGACTTTGTTGAGTCCCTTGAGGTATTTGAAAGTTTCTATCATGTCCCCCCTCTCCCTCCTTTCCTTGAGGCTATACGTCTTTAGTTCCTTTAGTCTTTCTTCATATGTCTTCTGATGCAGACCCTGCATCATTTTGGTTGCCCTCCTCTGGACAGCCTCCACCCTGTCTATGTCTTTATGGAGATGGGGTCTCCAGAACTGTACACAGTACTCCTGATGTGTTACTGTTCATGAGGTGGGCTCCCAAGAAGCCTATATTGCAAATTTGGAAAAACTTCCCCAAAATAACTGTGGTTTACGAGTGCATTACGCAGTTTCCCCTCATGCTAATAACTTCGAGAATTTTTAATGTTTTTACTCCAGATTTTCAACATTGCCATTTTGTCACACCTCCTTATGAACAGTAGAGCTGTCATTTTCCACATCCTGCCTGAAATATGTTTCCCTAAATTTGGCGCAGAATGGCACAGTCTCTGTAGGAAATCAATGTTTGGGACAGAGTAAGAAAATCACAGTAATATTGTTCATGTTTATTGTTATATGTTTACATTGTTACATATATTGTTTTTATGTACAGTGCCTTGTTTTGATTTGATTCATGAGCAGAGGTCCCAAAATGCCTATGTTGGAAATTTGGTGACAAAATTCCACAAAATGACTATGTTACAAGCTGTATTGCATAGTTTCCATGCACATTTGTAACTCGAGAATTTGATATTTTTACTTCAGATTTTCAACATTGTCATTTTGCACCTCCTTATGAACAGTACAGCTGTCATTTTTCACATCCTGTCCGAAATGTTTTTTCACACATCTGGTGCAAATGGTGCAGCTGCAGTGGGAAATCAATGTTTGGGAAAGATTAAGAAAATCATAGTGCCACTGTTCATGAGCAGAGGTCTCAAAATGCCTATGTTAGAAATTTGGTGAAAGAATTCCAAAAATGACTGTGTTACAAGCATCCATTGTGCAGTTTTCATGCACGTCATAACTTCAAGAATTTTTAATATTTACACCGAATTTCAAAATTGCCATCTCTTCACACCTCCTTTTGAATGGTGCAGCTGTCATTTCACATCCTGTCCAAACTGTGGTTTCACATGTGACTCAGAATGGCATGGTAGTTGTGGAAATCAACATTCGGACAGGTTAACAACATCACAGTGCCACTATTCATGAACAGTGGTCCCAAATGCTTTCATAAGGTGGGGTCACAAAAGGCCATGTTGAAAATTTGGAATGCAAATACCAACAAGCGCCTGAGGCATTAGGTTTCTAACCATAACACCCACCCTGTATAGAGTAACAGGTGTCAGGGGTGTGTCTTTGGATTGTCAACTGTAATGCTCACACCATTGCACCCCATCCCCATCCTCACCCTGCAGCCACTGACAGGCAAGGTGTGCCTTGGAATCTTCGTCCCCAAAGTTCACCCCTTTCTCCTACACTGCAACCATCTCAATGTACTTTCTTATGGAATGGGTGAGCATAAGGCCTGATGACCCCAAGGCACAACACAACACTTATCAGAGTCTGCTGAGTAGGGAGAGGTGAAATGCCATGAGCGTTATGGCTGACGACCCAAAGGCACACCTCAGTGCCTGTCACTCTCTGCAGGGTGGAGTGGGGTTGACATTGGTTCCATACTTCACTGACATTCCTATTATGCATTTCTCTAACTCCTGCACTACCAATGCCAGCAAGACAACATTCAGTATTGAAAAATGCTTGTTTGTGGTGTGACTGTACTTCCTGACTCACTCTTCTAACACCTGGGGATTCCAAAGAAAATATGACATCAGATAAAAAAGTCACTCCAGGGCATTCATTGTCAGTATAGCATGGGATTGTCTAAGTCATGTAGGAATGCCCAGGTTATTACCTAACTATCCTTAACTCATATAACCTAGACCCAGTACTAACAAACTATTAAAGTCTCTATTTTTTTATTTATTTTATTTATTTAAATCTAGGATTACATAATACCTTTGAGCCGAGGCTCTTTTACAAAGGTTCCACATCAGAAGAATGGACAATACAGTTTATGAAATTACAGAGTAAGACAGTCATAATGCCAAGTGGTTATAACAACTTGATTTCAAGTACAAATAACAAGACATATTATAATAACAATAAGAGGTGTATTACAACATAAGTGAGGGGAAAGGGAGAGAGTGGGGTGAATAGAATATAGCAGCCTAGATGGCTTTGTCAGGACAGAGTATTTGAGTATAAGGTTGAGCAAGGGAATGAGTAGGGGATAAAGAAGCATGAGGAGCAGGGTTAGCATGGACAGCGGTGGGTAGGGGAGCTGCCGAAATGATGGTGCTCAGCTAAGGCAGTCACAGGTACTAGAAGCTACCAGAGATTTATGGAGCTTCTTTTGAAGGCGCCCAGAGTTGGCGAGGCATTGATGTCACTGGCAAGGTTATTGAGCCAGCTGGGGGCCCTGTAAGAGAAAGACCTTTGACCTTGAGTGGTACGACAATGAGGGATTTGCAGTAGTTGTGGTTTTGAGCTCCTGGTGTTGCAGTTGTTTACTCTGGTTTTAGAAGGGAGCAGACTGCTGGGGAGCAATGCCCATCATTATTTTATTGGCCGTGATGCAGGTTTGATACTGAATTAATTTTTTATTGAAGCCACCCAGTTTGGGAGTAGAGATCATGAGGTATGGGTGAGATGGTGAGCTCCGGTGGTGAGATGACATGCTTTATTTAGGGAGGGATAAACAAGATGGTTCTGTTCGAATATCACCTTCCGTGTCTTGAAGATGCAGACTGACTAAAGGTGCAGCAGACCAATTCTAGGTGGTAAGGAGAGCAGGAAATGTTGGTCTCATATGTCTATAATGTCCTTGCCCTGGCCATCTTCACATGACTGGGGGACTTTCCTTATCTTTCCCCAAAAGAGTGGCAGTCACTCACTCATAGCCTGTTATAGTTAAACCATCATTTCAGGACAAGTCCTGACAACACCTTGAAAGAACAGTGGCTTAACACTCTCCCAGGTCTGGGACAAAGCAAAGCAAAGTAACCCCTTCCTCAAGAC
This sequence comes from Neoceratodus forsteri, assembly GCA_016271365.2. NCBI lineage: Eukaryota > Metazoa > Chordata > Ceratodontiformes > Ceratodontidae > Neoceratodus > Neoceratodus forsteri. The sequence continues at coordinate 969,300,260 of CM028132.1, read as the reverse complement.
TCCCTGGAGCTCATGCAGGGCAACCCTTGCTCTTTTTTACCAAAGCTCTGAAAATGTACTTTGTGTCCATTCCCTTTGTGAACAAAAATCTCTCAGCAAGGATTATAAACAGTCTTTCTTTTCAACCAGATGGCTGAAGGCTGAATCACACACTTCTCTCTCCTCCTGTCCAAGACAAATCTGAACTAGTTTTGCATGTTCCTTTTGTCTGGCCAAATCTAGGGATCATTTCTGGTTAGTTGATGCATAATACATATTTAATTATGTAAAACTCTGGTCTCTTAGTGACTCAGTTTCACTGGGAAGCATGCAAAAAGTCCACTAAAACCTGCTCCTGCTTACAGCTAGCTGTTCTACAAAGCTGACTTCAAGATTTCCCAACATTATAGATCTGCCTGTGTGTCCTGTAACCCCTTCTCACCAGTCCCGGGACCAGAGAAACTACATACATGACTCCTCACTCCCCTGCAATCTTTTACTTTATGTTTTGCTTTAACATATTTCTGTCCCTTTGTTCTGCTGCTGGCTATCTGTATTGGTACCTTTCTGCCCCTACTGTTGTCTGATGAGACTGGGGTGCGTTGATTGATTGATTGATTATGCTTTTTCCAGATGTGTTCTAGGGTGAGTTACATAGACTTGTTTATTTTTGGGGTGATGTTGGTCATGACACCCAGGAATCCCTGTACTCTTTTTAGCCAGTTAGCCAAGATGGCCACTATGGATGATGTGGTGTGGATGGTACTTTTATTGGGGAATGTATCTCCTCCCTCATTACCTTTACTCTAGACATCCTTACTGAACAACATGATACTGGGGTTTTAAGCATACATATGGCTGAATCAGAGCATTGCTGTGAGAATGTGGCAAACAACATTTCAGTTACACAGAGGCAGCTTGAGGAAGAATGGCTGCATGGAAGCATAGAATTTGTCGGCAGATAAGGACATATTGGCCCACCTAGTCTGCCCTATTTTCCCTATCTGCTGTGCCACCATAGAGCCTACTCAATCAGTCTTTTCCTCGTCTTGACTTAGTCCCCTTGTGTCTATAGCTTTTGGCTGCAGTTGGTGCTTGAAGAATGAAAAAAGTTTTTATTACATTTGGTTGCTGAGGAGGAAGCCTGTTTTTTAAAAGAAGAAGAGAAGTTATACTACCTTGCCAATTGCCCAACATCACTGAACCTGTTAATGGAGTCACCCCTCCATCTGTTCTTACTGTGGATACAGCTGAGTGTGCCCAAACCACAGCAACTTCAAATGCGTAGTTTGACAGCTGTCAGTTTCAGCTTTCACAGACTTCAAAGGAGCAGTTGTGCAAAGCAGGAAACAGTGCTCTTTCAGAATTAATGTGTACTGTTATTGTTGTGGAGGATGCTGATGCTACAGCAAAGGCAGTACGGACACTTCGAGGGGACTCTGCTCAACAAACTTCAGCAGCAATGCTGACATAAATTTTGGGACTGCTTCCCCATGACATACAAATTGACACTGCCTCTGTAAGTTCTAATGCATTTTCAATAAGTGGTAAACCGCATTATGTGAGGGGTAAAGGAAAAGTAGTGAAAGATTTAGGCACTATGTGAAGCCATAGTTCTAATACAAAAAATCTGCTCCCAATTTGCAAACTGAACCATTGAATGAGGAGCAGGCATTATTGAATCCTGGTTGGGTTAAGACTGTAGAAAATAAGTGGGTACCAGGGGGATGTAACTTCTATAGCCCAGGCTGCTGTTCAGAGTAAAACTTCTAGGGCTAGGAAAAATGCTGCTGACAATCAGAATATTGCTACCTCTGTTAAGACTGGGACATCTTAATGAACATACTTTAGTAGGCTTGGAAACTTAGGGAAGCAGCAGTTGTCTGAACTGTGAGCTGCACTTTCAAGCAGATGTGATAGACTATGAGGCCTAAGTCTGCTGACATTGTTGTATGTTTGTATGTACTCCCAGGGCAGAGGTGTCCCCAAGTACTTTTAAATTATCAGACTTATTTGCAGCTCAAGGGGAACCACTTCAGAGACACAATGCTGTCTAGCTACATTACAGGGGTAATGTGGATCCCTCACCAGATCAAGCATTCATTATACAAAATCTGTTTAATAAGGTGATATTTTTTTCTGTGGAACTCTATGCTGTCATTCACATTTCAGGGGAACATGTTTTTGATGTCAGCTTTAAGACTTTGAGAGCAACAGAACATTTTTGGCTAAAATATGAGTAGCTCAAAAATATTTAGTTCTGGTCTAATGTTACAGCTATTCCATTGTCCAAAAGAGCTATTAAAATAATTAGCATCATGTTTAGAAATGAATGTGTTAATGTCTCAGATATCTTATATTGATTAAAAGCAAAGGTGTGATGTATTGGATACCCCATTGTCTATTATTGACTCCAGAACAAGTATGGATGTGGGGTGTATGGAAATTTAATGTCTGTCTGAGAAGGAAGAATACAGGTGTCGTCCATCTCCTAGTAGTTTTTACTTAGGAGAGAAAAAGGGGTCTCTATCAAACCTGGACAGCCCTGAGCTACCACAAATGTGGGTCTAGGGGCCTCTCAGTGCTGTCTGTGGAGCACAACACTGTAATTTGTGTTTTAATATGGTCATACCAGCATGAGATGTCTAAACCCTTTCTAATGTAATTTGTGTGAGGAACAGGGACATTTTCTATATTATTGTTCATGGACTTCACATAATAGTAGTGGTGCGTTGAACCAGGAGGATTTGATTAATAGAGAGCATGCCAGAGGGCCAGCGGAGGCTTCTACGAAGAAGCTGGAGAGACAAAACACTACTCAGAGGGAGGGGGAAACTATTTCTGCTGAATTGTCTGGGCCTTCTCAGCCAAACACGCACATGCCTGAGGAAGGTAATAATGAAGAGATTGAAGTAGTGGATCTGAACCTCTGTTACTGAGAAACATGTGAAATGGAGGTAATCCCCCTTCAGTGGAGCCTGCAGGTAGTGATAGTGGGAAAAAGTTTCACAGCCAGAAATGCTTCCTTCCTGGTTAATGATATGTGAAGTCCACAAACTTCGCTCTGTGAAATATTTCACAAATTGTGCTCAATTTGTGAAGTACAATTCTCAAAATTAGCCAATTTGCAGATTGCCGGATTGAATGTGAAGTATGGAATTTTGCTGGTGAAATTCCACACTTCACACACAAACTTTGGCCACAATGAAAAACAAATATGTAAATCCCTGGTGTCTAGTGGTCCCCCCATCCCCCCCCATCTCCGGCCACAATGTTAGAATTAAAGCACTAGTTTCTAGTGGTCCAACCAATCGCCAGCCACAATGTAAAATAAATGTATATATATATATATATATATATATCTATTCATGGCAAAAAAATGCATTTAATGCATCAGTTAGGGTTAAAGCAACAAAAGTGAGGAAATGAAATGTTGAGGTTGAGCCCCTAACCCCCCACACACCCATCCTTCACAGACTGACAGACACCGTGGTGTGCCATGGGATCGTGTGGCCGAACTTTCACCCCATTCCATGTGTTAGCAGGTTAACATGCTACAGCAAGGAGATTGGGATGAGTTTGGCCCCATGACCATGACACACCCCAGCATCTGTCAGTCTTTGGAGGATGGATGTTGAGTTGTGGGGATTAGAGGCTCGACCTTAACATTTAATTTCCTCACTTTTGTTGCTTTAACCCTAATTGATGCATTAAATGCAGTTTTTTTGCCATGGATTTCCTTACTTTGTGAAAAAGTGTAATATAATTAGTAAATAACATGTATTGGTGGGAGCTGAACTCCCACCAAGTTGCCCATTTCTGCAAACAATATGCATAGTTACAGAGCCATACAGCAGTCCTATAGGGCAAGAAACCCTTGTAACACTAATTTGCCGATATGTCAGGAACTGTAGCAGGTAGAAAAAAATTCAAGTGTCGTTTGTAATCATCACAGTGAGTACTGTACATGACAACGTAATGACCAAACCCATATCTCACATCATTTCTGAGATACGGGCACTGAAATGCATTGGGCAGGCACTTTTGAACCCTTGTGTCACTAATTTGACAATATCTTGTGAACCATGCAACCACAGAAAGAATTTCACTGCAGGCGTATTGTATGGTTTCAAATCTTGTTCAGCAGCATAGATCAACTGTTTGTGATCTAAGCTGCCAATGTAAAACTCTGTATCTCGCTTCATTTTTGAGATATGGGCGCTGAAAGGCGTGACAGACCTTGCAATGTTATCCTATGGAGAAAATCTCAAATTTGTGATGGCATATCTATGGAACCACTTAATACCCCAACACCTACACATCATAATTCACACCTGTGGGCATCCCCTCAACACCCTGTAAATTTCAAGCAAAAAGACCAAACTGTTAATGAGATATGCAATTTTAAAGTTTTTACACCTTTCAAAATTCTAATTTTGTGAGATAGCAAAATCCTGGGCCATCAGATCAATCCTCATTCACGAGCTGTCAAAATCCTAGTCCTTCACTTCAATCCTAGTCTGTGAGATGGGTCATCTGGTTGGGGAATGACGGGCAAGGATTTTGTAGGCTCACGAATGAAGATTTCTTGTGAACTATGTTTTTGACTGCCGTGGACTGCGATTTTGTCAACTCATGAATTAGGATTTAAAAAAAAACAATCCTTGTTCACAAGCTGACAAAATCATAGTCCACCACTTGATCTTTGCTTGCAAACTGTCAAAATCCTAGTCCATCATTTAAATCCTAGTCTGTGACATGGGCCATCTGGTCAAGAAAATGATGGACTAGGATTTCGAAACTAAGATCGTTAGCGACTCACGTAAAAATAATTTCAAATATTTTAAAACCTATTTGTTGACCAAAACAAGCCAAACCAAAGGCATGGCTTTGTGGATGATGCCACCCTGAACAAAACCCATGCCTCATTTGGCCCAAAAGTCACCGTGGAGAAAACTTCGACATTTTGTTTGGCTAAAAAATTGAAAACAAGATGGCGGCTTTCGGACAAGGAATTTTTCTGATGGACTAGGATTTAGTTAATGAGTTGAAAAAATCCTTGACTGTGAGAGCATTCTTAGTTCCCCAAAAATACATATAAATTTAGGAGTGAACTGAGCATGCTCAGAACTCAAATATTAAAAATGTAATAACTTTTGAATGGATTAATATTTTTTTACCAAGCCAGTGCTGGATTGTTCCTTGATAAAAACTCTTTGTGCATAAGAAATTTCAGACCCAAAGATCACATGGTGTGGTCACAGCACCATGGGCAATAAACATTCAAAACTGGTGAAAAGTACTTTTGGCATCTCGCTGCACAGAAACCGTATGTCTGACCAACACGCAACTTGGTAAATCAAGAGAACTACCATACTACACTGTGCATTCCAAATTTCATGCAAAATCTGTTAAATGGTTGCAAAGTTATTAAGGTGCAAAAATTAAGGTTTAACATTAAAGTGCCTACTCAACCCTAACTATAGGAGTCGACCGCACCCTATAATATATATATATATATATATATATATTTATATAGTTTTTGGCTCCTCCCAGGATCCTTGGCTGGTCACTCCTTTGGGCAGTCTAGGCCCACCACTCAGCAACATCACCATCCTCCACCCCTTAGTACAGCTGTCCCAGGTAACCTGACATAACCCTTTGTCAGGTGGGTCCCCACCTTCCAAGATAGAAGCATCTCATAGGCACAGATTCATATCCCAGGTGTGGTGGGGTAGGCTCTGACACTTCTGGGCTTTGTGGTGATGGGGACCACTGGCCATCATTCAGTAAACCCAGTTTTCCACTTTTCTACCCCTCTCCACCTCCTGAAATGGACCTGGTTGTGATGGCGACCTGGGGTGGGGATATATGGTGGTATGTCGAGGCATCACACAGCCTAGAACATCACCCAAGTCACCTCCAGGTGCTGAAGGTCCACCCCAGGAGAAGCATCGAATAGACTCTCGGCTCTCTTCCTGCTGATCTCCACTGTTGGTACCCAGGATCAAGGCATGAGCCTGGGTGCCATGCCAAGCGAACCCCTTGCTCTGCACCACAGAGCCAGTGCCTATATATATATAGATACATATATATTCTTTTTTAGTTAAATCCCTGGTGTCTAGTTGCCCTCGGCCAATCACCAGTCACAGTATAATAATTAAAATGCCTGGTGTCTATCACCCCCTCGCTGATCATCAGCCAAATTCCTGGTGAATACTGTTGTCCCCCCCCACACCTCCGCCAATCGCTGGCCAGTCAGCCATAATTTGAAAATATATATATATATATGTTTTTTAAATTAAATCCCTGGTGTCTAGTGGACCCTCACACCTCCCCATCATCGAATACCCCACCACCCTGCTCCCCTGCATCCCAACCCAGAGTAGGCCATCAGCACAGCCCTCCACTCACCTCCACAGCCAGCAGCCTGAATAGGCTCTCTCAATGAATGAGCGCATGCTCATGCTTTCATTCATGAGAAAACTAATCAAACTGCTGACCATGGAAGTGAGGTGGAGGCCTGCACTAGTGGCCTGCTTGACCGAGGATGGGGGCATTCCTGACAGGGTGGGGGTGTGGATATCCATCAGACACAGGAGTTTAACTAAAAAAATACATATTTTTTTATTATGTCGAGAGGAGGACCACAGTAGACACCAGGAATTTAATTAAATATTTTTAACATTGTGGCCAGTGATTGGCTGGAGGAGTGATAGACACTGGGCATTTTAATTATTACACTGTGGCTGGCGATGGCGGGGGTTGGATGAGCACTAGACACCAGGGATTTAATTAAATATATACATTTTTCCATCAATTAGCAGTGGGGAGATCACTAGATACCTCAGATTGGGGATTCAACATGTAACTTCTTGCTTTGGGATTGTTTTAAGTGCAAGTTGCACCTAAAAAAAAAACAAGACAAAGTCACAAATGGCAAGTTCTCATTAAACCGGCGACTTCACAAATTGATTCATACAGAGGCAAATTTGGTGACTTTGCCAAAATTCACCAACAAAGTAAAACTTCACTGCATCTTGATTCCTGGTTAGACAGACATGTTTTTTGTCTCCTGAAGGAAAGAGGGAGTTGTGGAAAAAAGATGTCTACATTAAAACAGTCTGCAGAAGTACAAACACACAATAATTATGAAATTCTAGCAGTCTCTAAGCAGTCGGGCAAGCTAGAAGAAGAGGAGATGGACTCAGAGACCTCCTTTATGACATCCTCTGCCCAGGGGCTCTCCTCGGACTAGAATGATGCCATACAGGAATCATCTCCTTCAAAAAAAGTAAATGGAGAACAAGTCACAGTCCTATATTGCAACAGAGACCCCCCCCCGTAATCTATTCCCATGTGTAGAAGTGCCCTAGCGTATTAAAACATATAAGAAGAGTGTAACAACATTTGCTGTTTTAGATACCTTGCCAGGGAATGTTTTCTTCCTGCAAGACACTAGATTAAAGATAATATATGAAATTACAGCAACAAAAAATGCATGGTCTCATGGGGCCTCTATCTGGTTACAGGAGACAGATAAGAGTGACTGGGTGGGCATTTTATTTAAAAATCTTTCATGCTTTGTGCAGAAATTAATAGAAATGGAACCTGGCAGTACACTTTTGTTGGATATTGAACAAGCAAGACAGCAATTGAGATTAATAAATGTTCCACAAACAAAAGCAGACAGGACAACATTATTTGGGAGTAGCTATCCCTATTTGTACACCAAGAAGACAGTTATTTTGGGGGGAGATTTTAATTGTGGTATCTCTCTAAAAGATAGAGTAGGCATAACTGAAAAGATGTACAATGATATGAATTATTTGAAGGAAATGATTACATCAGGGTTGCAAGATGATATGGCTCAAAGTCACACAGTCCATATAGCTACTTTTTTAAAAGGATCTTTAGCTACCGGAAATTTTTTTTTTCTTTTCTAAAGCACTTAAAGTGCAATTGGCTAGGACCATAGCAATAGAAAGTTCAGACAATGTAGCAATCATCTGCTATTGTTCCGTGAGGGCCTTCTAGCACAGTCAAACACACAAATTTATGCAGACTGGATGTCTCTCTTCTGGAGCATCAAGATGTTACAGATCATTGGGTTGACTTATTCAAAGCACGATGCACCTTAATTGCAGTGTATGACATGGTGGGACAGTGGTGGGGAGAGACAAAACAGGAGTTTCATCCTTTCTTTCAGAAATAGTGTCATAAGAGACATAATGTATATTATTTAAAATATTTACCTCTCAGGTCCTGTTTGCATCATCTTATCTCACTAAGTCAGGAATCTATACTAGATTTGTCTCATCAAATTAATCATATCAAGGAAGAAATTAGATAATTCATATATGATAGTTTGACATCTCTTGAATAGTAACAAAACATTTGGGACACAGGGTAAAGCCCAAACATTAGATGCATTCTCTAGCTGTAAATCAAGGGTGGAGAGGAGGTTTCAATTGGATATTAGGGAGCAATCTGATGTGACAGTGACCTCTGATGTAGAGGAAATATCTGCAGCAGTTCAGACACATTGTGAGGAAATGTTTGGAGTTCAAAGGACCTCCACTGGGGATTATCAGATACTGCATAACCTAGACATACCATATATTCCCAATGATATAATAGCCCAAGTCAGGGAATACAGGCAGACTAGGTGGGCCTAGTAGTCCTTATCTGCCATCAATTCAGATACTATGTCACAAGTCCAGTTTTTTTATCTGCGGTACAATGAGCTATAGGTCATCTTGGAAATAATACAGCTTCAGGGCAAGATGGACTCTCAGCAGAGTTTCATAAAGTATTTAAAGAATTCTTGTTGCCAATATTGCAAGTTTTGTGTACTGAAATTGTGAACACTGACATATTGCCACATGCTATGAAGATTTAAGCAATAAACCACAATAGGGTGTGGGTTATGGGGGATTACCACAGCGGGCATGGTTTGGCCAAGAGGCCACAAGCCAAGTGGTCAAATCCTCACCAGCCATAGTAAATACCCCATAACCCAGACCCTGGAGTGGTTTATTGCGATTATATAATATTCTGCTTTTTAAAGAATGTAAGATTAAAGTGATTTTAGTTGAAAAGGTATTTTTTGATTGATTCTTCCTGTAATATCCTTCCCTTGTGTTAAATAGTTCCTCTTGCTAGGTAGAATATTTTTGTAGATGGCAGTCCCCGAGAACCCAGACCACTGCCCCCAGCCCTGGACAAAAGTAAAAAGAAGATAAAATTTTTACCACAGCGTTATCATGATATTGTGTGTAGTTGTCTCTTGGAGGTGCTTTATCCTGGTTTGATTTGGGAAGCAGTATGGTAACAAAAGTAGAAAAACCTTTGCTGCTCTGTCTTGGTGTGGAGAACTATGGTATTCCATAGTTTTATTTGGAAAAGTTCACAGGGTTATTATTTTTATTTTTAATAAAAAAAGACAATGGTCTCCATTCTGTTTTAGTGGTGGCAGAGTTCGGCTGCAGTGTTCACGGGCTGTGGTTGATCTACATATTTACTTCCGGATGCAAACTTGTGATGAGTGAGGAGACTGGTTTGAGTTGTCAATGTTTATTTTTAATTATGTTTTGGAAATAAGTTTATGTATTTGGGGTTTTCTGCTGTTTTTCTTCAGTTCTGGAATACTGGAGGGATCCAAGGACCAAGGATGATGAGCGGCAATGGCGGGAAATTTAAAGTCTGGACGCTAATGATTTTGTCCTTCTGGTCTCCCATTTTGGCAGTCCTGGGACTGGAAGGTGAAGATTTTGGGAACGGGGGACGAGGAATAAAGTAGGATAAGTTCTGAATTTACAGGGGATGGGGGCACAAAATTTTGTTCGAACAGCACCCTTTTTAAAAATGCCGCTTTTGCATCTCGTTTAGTGTGGTTTCAGGATGGCTGTTTTTCACTACCAACTACAGGGTTAAGATGGATTTTAGAGATGGGGCTGACTGGCACCTCTGCCGTGGGTATATCGTAGGATTTACCAAGGCAGAAAGGTGCCAGCCAGACAGTCTGAGTACAGGATTTTCTGTTTATCTTTATGTCCATGGCACAAGGAAAGAGGGGGGAATAAAGGTGGAAATCAAGTAGGTTCTGCAGTGTTATAATAGGTAGGGGAAATGGGCAGACTAGGTTGGCCAAGCGGTCTTCATCTGCCCTCAGTATCTATGTTTCTATATCTTATTCCTTTTTTTGGAATGTTTAATGCGTGGTATCTGTGTTTGTTGACATTTTGTGATTGAAAGCACTCTGAGTCATGGAAGAATACTCTTTAAAATAAAATACCTTACTACTAACAGCATGATAAAAAATAAGGAATAAACACAAAACAGAATTTCTTTTTGTCCCCAGCTTGAGTGAAAAAAATAATCATATTTTCAGTTTGGGCTTTATAATGAGTAAAGAATCAGTAACTCAGTTTAATTGTTTTCTATTTACTAAATATGATTACTTTCATGAAATCTACCTTTTAGAAATACTGCAAGTAAGTTTCCAAATGTAGCTTAGTGCAGTCAGTAAACATAGCCACAAGCAGAGGTCTCTGTTTCTCTCAACATCTGCTAGTGCATATAATTTATAGAAGGGAATGCTAGGAGTTTTAAAAACTGGTCTGGAGGCAGATGGCCAACACTAAAAGTGACTATACAGCACAATGAGTAAAAATATTGGTATTGGCACATGTGTAAGTGGTAAAAACTCCTTATATTTTAAGAAAACCTATTCTTTTTTACAAGCATTTACACTGCAGACTTTAGTATGGAATTGACTGTTTATCCCAGTTGATTGTGACCAATGATGCCTTCCAGGTTGGAAGAGTCTTCCTTCTCTCTGTTTTCCATCAGCACTCCTCGACTGCTGGCATGTGGTGCCAAATTGTTCTTCCTGCAAAGAGAGCAACAAAGGCTTGGATTTAATTTTCAGCCTTGACACAGAGTTTAATTTGATAAAAGGGGAATCTGTGTTTTGTAAAGCTTGGTATAGGCATCAAGGTTGAAAATGTGCTTGCCTGCCATACTGCATACAATGTCATCTATAGAAGTTTAATGAAGATACAAACACTTTTTCTGTCACTACACACAGTAAAACCTAAGAGGATAATCACAAGTACAATGTATATGTATTTTTAAATCTGTACTTCATCTTGAATTGAAAATAAATGTATAGCAATAAAGGATAAAAAGTAATATAGGCTGCCAAAATTGCTCAGCAGCAGGGCAACTTGGGTCCCTCACATCAGTAACTGGCCTGGCTGAGGTAGCTACCAAATGGCAGTGTATCTTGTCAGAAGTGGGTTGGTTGTAGGCTTTCTTGCCACAGCAATCACTATGGCTGGGCCAGGGAGCATGCTCATGCTGCAAAGGCATGCTGGGCCTGTGCAATGCCAGAACATGACTGTTCCCCTCCCAAAGGAGGTGGGGAACCTGAGGAGTAAACTAGGGAGAAACCTTTTAGATATTGCCCACTATGATGACTGACAGCATGTCCAGGCATAACCCTTCTAAAACCAAACAAAACAGCAGGACCAGACCACCAAGTAGGTGAAAATATAGCTTCATTTTCCAAAGTTTGTCAGTGCAATATATAAGCTCACAAACACACCATGAGCTTGACAAAAAAAAAAAGGCAACCAGATGCCCAGAGGAACCAGCCTGACCAGAATTGTCCTAACAGTATTTTTTTTTTCAAAGGCCAGAGTGCTGTCTTGTACAAGGTGCAGTTAAATAGTGCATTTGAAGTGATAGTGACAATTTTGAAATTCAGCAAGAACAGTATATCAAACAGACAAAATAAACATTGTGAATATATACTGTATTTAAAATATATAATTTCTGACAGACACTCCATGCTGGACTACATATATTCAATCCAGATATTCTTGAAGAAAAAATGACTCTTAAATGTACATTCCAATTCTTGAATAGTGGTATGGTAACATCTCATGGGTGGATGTAAAGGCACCATGAAAATGTCAACACTGTAGTTACTGTAACTCTGCAATATATACATATATTACAGAAGAAACAGATTAGACTTAAAATGACAGAACACTAACATCAGTATCTCCATGCCCTACATATTACTATTTCTTACATGTTTACTCTTTTTCTTTTCTTACTATTGAGTTTACCAAATAGCAATGATGCATGTGGCCACTGTAAATTTGGTGTTAATATGTTAAAGACCAGGGCTCAGATATCCATAAGCTTGCATGGGTCCAAATCCTAGTTTGCCTGTGCAAACCATGTTTTGCATGGATGTCCTATATTGAAAAGCCTGGTTAGCGCAGGCAAATAAGTTTGCACCTAGGCAAACTTTGGAGGGAACACAACACAGCTGAAGGGGCGGGGACCTGAATATTAGCACAGTCCAGTATTCAGAGTATTTGCATCACAGAAGGGCATTTTGCATGGTCCCCTTGTGCAGCACAAATCCCACTGACATAAGCCACAACTTGCTCCTACACAACCCTAGAGGTTGATGAACAAAGTGGGGTGACCCCCCCACACCGATCCTGATCCAAAACAACAGTGTCCTTGGTGTCCAGTGGTCCCTCTTCTTAGCTGTATGCATGCCCTGAAGTCAGACACCCATTCTGTGGTGTCCAGTGATCCCTCCCCCACTTGATGTCCACCAAATGCACAACTGTATTATTCCCTGGTGTTCAGTTGTCCATTCCCCAACCAGATCACCCACCCAATAGACAGGCAAAGTTTCTCTCATGTCCAATGGTCACTCCCCACCAGATCACCCACTTGACATACAGTTAAAGTTTCCATAGTGTCCAGTGGTCCTTCACCCCACCCAATCACCAGCATGACAGGCCAAGTTTCCATGGTGTCTAGTGGTCCCTTCCCCCAAGTGATCACCCATCCAAAGAATAGACAATGTGTTCCTGGTGTCCAGTGGTCCCTCCTCCCACCCAGTGCCCTGCCTGAGTGAGACAAAACTATTGACCCTGGTCTCTTGGCTCTTCCCCCATCCAAGCCCCTTCCTCGGTTTGAAAACTGCCCCCCATGATTGTCACCCCTCCGCTGACTCAGGGGATGACAGGTACAAAGTAACACAGCCCCAGCCCCATTCACATTCACTGATCCCCCACCCCCAGCCTGTCACTCATTGGTGCAGGGGACCCCCACCCACAGCACAGTAACCCACCCCTGCTCTCCCACATCTGCCTATCAGTGCCACAGTGAATCAATGGCAAGACACACAGCACTCCACACACCACCTCATCAGCCCACCATCTGACTGAAGCTGGAGCATGCTGCTTATTTGTAGAGCTGACTGCCATATATATAAACACTGAGCTCCCAACTTCAGTCAAGTGGTGGGTGTCTGAGGTGTGTGTGGAGGGCTGTGTTGCTCAATGTCAATACACCGTAGAACCGATAGGCAGGTACAGGAGATTAGGGGTCATGCTTTTATTTTATTTTTTACTTTAGTCATTAGTAACCAGGTAAGCCCACTAGGCACAAGTGCTTGTTTTCAGGGGCAACCTGGGAGCACTGGGGAGGTTAAGTGACTTGCTCAGAGTCACACAGTATGCAACTGGAGGTTGTATGGCTCAACCCCGGTCTGCTGGATGTACCAAGCTCATTCAAAGCTCATTACTCCAACCTCTAGGCTATAGTGACAGCCCAGCTGGTTGTCTGTGCTGTGGATGGGAAGGGGGTCCGCTAGCACCAACAATGGATGGACTGATGGGGTGGGGGATCAGTGAACATGAACGGCACCAGGGCTGTGTTGTTGGGGGGATACTTGGCACTTGGCATCCCACAAGTCTCTAAAAATAACATTACCTTCCTGGAAAGCTCTCTGAGCAGCTGGGGGATTGGATAAGGAGAGCTCAGGAGATCTAAAAGTCTCATCAAATACATTGTCGAATACCTCAAATGCACTCCAGTATTTGGGTACTCAGGTATCATTGAATACACCTGGCATTTGAGGTATTCAGTGGCTGCTTCAAACTTGATGCACACCACTAGTGTGAACCTTGTTTGGAGCTGAAGTAAAGCAACATTTTATTTCATTGAACTTTGCCTAGAGTTTTATTTTCTGAGTGTTCCCCCAAATGGCTTGACTTGCTACAACACTGCTACATATGGATGGCTTAAGTGGTGGGATTCAAAATTCCCCCTATCTAAACAGGGATAAGATGGTGTCTGAAAAAGTACTGAAATGGCTGGCAGAACAGAAAGTGGAACACACCCAGATGTAAGCACAACAAGCTCAGAAGCAAAGGGAATGGATGGCTTAGCAGGTGCAACAGCAGGCTTAGCTGGTGCAACAGCAGGCTCAATAGCTTGCATATCAGCAGACTCAGAAAGACCAGAAACAGGCACAACAGGTACAGATGCAAAAGGACTGGATGTTGCATAGAGACCAGCAACAGCAGGGGTTTATGATGCATGTGCTGTAAACACAGAAAGAGGTTGTGCCCCAACTCCAGGTTACAGAGAATCCAATCACTGCAGGACCTCACACCATGCTAATAAAATTATATCCTGAGGATGACCTGAAGCCTACCCCTATGACTTTTGAGAAAGTTGCCAGTATCACTGCCTGGCTATGATAAAGTTGTGCCACCACATTACATCATATCTGACTGAGAGGCATAAGTTGCTTATTGGAGCATAGATGATGCCACTACCAGAAACTATGACCAGGTAAAGGTGCCTATCCTTGACTGGATTGGGATAACTAAAGAGTGCTATTGCTGGAACATTTTCATTTCTTGTTTTAAAGATGGAACTCGACCTAGAATGGTGGCCCAAAATTTGAAAGACTTGGCTGCCTGTTGGTTAAAATCAGAGGTATGTTCTAAAGAAGACATTTTGGATTTAAATGTGTTGGAGCAGTACCTGAACATTTAGCCAAATCGACTATGTATGTGACTGGGTGAGCCGTCATGAGCAAACCACCCCGGTTGCTGCCACTGAGATCACAGAGCATTATTTGGAAGTGGAGAGACCAGAGGCCTCTATCAAGAGTGGAGCCCATGACAGACCTGAGGTGACAACCCAAGGGGAAGATCCCTGTAGAAGAGGGTAGAAAGGACAATGGGGTGACTGGAATAAGCATACTGATGTGGTTAAATGGTCAGGTAGTGAAATAATGGTTACCTCTCCATGCCCAAAAGATATAACTCCAGGATATAGTATAATTCCCCCAGTCCAAGGACCCCAGTCCTCAGTTCACCAAACGAGGGGGCACAGGTCAGCATGCTGGTAGTACCATTATATGTTTTCACTGTGGTAAAGTGGGGCATATCCGCAAGTTTTGTGACATTATGGAGTGAGACATTGTGGAATATGTAGCTATGGACCACAACAGTGGACCCCATTCCAACTATCCATATAAGGACCTGGTGCAAGTGGGGGGTCAAAACGTTATGGTACTGGTGGATTTGGGTTATGGGCAGACATTGGTTAAAGAATCTGGGAGGATCCAATTTAAGGTACTGGGAAGAACCCATAAAAATCACCTGTGTACATGGGGATACCCGCACATATCCTATAACCTCAGTGTGGTTAAAGTGGGCAATTGGGTAGAAATAGTAACTGTGGGAATTTTGAAATTTCTTCCTTGATCAGTAGTTTTGGGCCAAGATTAGGGAAGTTTTCATACCATCCTAAAAAATTATTCTGAATGTTTACACTCATGGGAGGAGGAAAACCTGGAGAGATTAGAACAAGTATTGTCCTTCACTGATGCTAAACTATTCGGCCTAGAAAGGAAGCCAAGAAGTCCCAGGAACAGAAACAGAGGAAGAAAAATAAGGGAATCCCTCAGTCCATGGTTGTACTGGTTATGGACTTCAAAGTCCTGGGGTCAAGTAAGGTCAGAATTAACTCTGATGAGGAACTGGCATCCTCATCAAGGGGGCGATCAAGAGGCACTTCTGAAGGTAAGACCAGACATATTTCAAAATCTAGTCAATATAATTTCTGAACAAAGAAATTATGTTGTTCTTTTTTCTAATTCTTTTATGGCACAACACCAGGGGAACTCTCAGGCAACCACCTCTCCCCAGCTCTAACTCCAAACCTGAAACTTCCTGACTTCTGGCACCAGCCTGTCTATCCCCCCAGCTCTGAGCCCCCCAAGGTGGGGCTGCCCTATCCTCCCAGGGCACTCTATCTATACTTCAGGCCAGGCTGGGCTCGGCCCAGGAGAGGAGGTAGTCCGGCCTGTCGAGTGTGGTAAAAGGTAGGTGGTGCCTTCACCTATCCCCGGGGTAGGGTTTTTCTGCTTAGGTACTACCTCACTCCCATCTTCCAAGGCAGAGCCCGAGCATGCAGTGATGCCAGGGGATATCCATCACAGCTCTGCATCCCTCTAATCATGCTCTGAGTGGTGCAGTACCTCTGGTCTTCACCAGGGGCCACTGCAGTGCCAGGAAAACCCCTAGAACCCCCCCGAGAGAGGAGATCAGTCATCCAGATGCTTGATCCTCTCTCTCCTGCTGACCCCCAATGGCCTGGGCTCATTCCCAAACCTAGGTCACCAGTGTGATGTGAGATGTGGCGTCCAGTGCTTCAACCCTCAGCACCACTGGGCCAGCCTAAATGATGTAGTTCTTAACGATGTTTATCTGAACCTAGTTGTGGTAAATGGCAATGTGGTTGATAAAAACACAAATATTTCCAAGGTTTGAACTGAAAATTACATTTTGTACAGGGTGAAAAAAAAAAACTAATGGGAACTGTACACCATCAGCTTTTGGTATAGTGGGTTTATGGGAGAAGTGTATAGTTTTCTTCTTTACATGTTTTATTTTTGGATTTTAGTATTTTAGATTTTTCTTTGCTAATGTGGTTTGAAAGTTTTATGCTTATTTTGTTGTTGCAGTAGTGTTTTTTGCTTTTGGTTTTTGCTTGTCTTTTTTCGTTTTCTGTTTTAGGGGAAGTTTGGTGTGTTTCTATCTTCATTCTGCTGTGTTCCCTTATATTTCCTGAAGGCCAGCCTTTTGGTTCTGACCTTTTCTGCTACTGTGTTTGAGAACCAAAGTGATTTCCTTCTTCTTTTGCACTTCCTTTTCTCATTAACACAATGGGATGTTGCTTCAAGTGTTGCATCTTTAATGCTTGCCCACTTTGCCTGTACCCACTCACCTGTATTTCTTTTTGCCAGGGCTAGCTTAACTCTGTTGGCCATCTTATCAAAGTCAGCTCCTCTGTAGTCCTATGTTTTTGCCTTGGAATGGCATGATTTTGTTCTAGTGGCCAAATTGAACCATACCATGTGATGGTCACTGGCACCCAGGTGACCTTCTACCTGGAGATCTGTGATCCTTTCCCTGTTAGTCAATACTAGAGCTAGGATAGCCCTGTCTCTTGTGGGTATTGTACCAGTTGTTTGAGGCCCTCCCTGCAGGGAATAGACCATGTGTCTAGTTCTGGCAGCTGTCCCTGCTGCTATTGAGCAATCTGTATCTGGCATGTTGATGTCTCCCATTATCAGAACCTCCCTTTAGCTGTCATGTTTTGTATATCTTCTAACATTAACATGTCTATGTCCTCCCCCTGGTCTGGAGGCCTGTAAACAACCCCAGTTCATATGGCTGTCCCATTTCCTGCTTCCAGGGTGACCCACAGTTCTTCTGGCTCCTTATGTGTATTCTGAATTTCTGTAGTTTTGATATTTTCATTGACATAAAGGGCCACTCCACCCCCCCTTCTGCACCTTGGTCACTTCAGAACAGTACATAGCCAGGTACTGAAGTCTCCCAAGTGTGGTTACTGGTAAACCAAGTCTCATTAATGGCTACTATGTCCAGTTTAGCCTCTATCATTATTGCCTGCAGGTATGGGATCTTGTTTCCCAGACTGCAAGCACTTGTGTACATGATTTTCCATTGACCAGATTTCGGTGTGTTAGTTGGTGGGTTGTTGGGCGAGGTCCGGTGTTTCCCCTATGCATCATATGGGAAGCTGGACCTTTTTATTTACCTGGTAATGCAAATGAACTACAAACATGCTAAACTCCTGTTTGACCACTAGCTGAGGGGGGGAAGGGTGTTCTTCCCATTCAACATATGGGGTGCTGCATCACTCTACCCATTTGCTAGTTTAAATATTCTGCAAAGATGTCAAACTTTTGCCCCAATGCACTGACTCCCTCCTTACAACTTAATACACCAGATAAGATTTTCTACAGGCAATGTTTTCAGGTAAAATTGTGTGTGTGTGCGTTTGCCTGTGATTATGTGTTTGAGTGTGTGTATAACTATTTTATAATAGCTGGGGAGCATGTTCTCCCATAGAGAAACCCGGTTATAATTTGCTGTTATAACCTGCAGGTAATAATGGTGAACACATGCTGGTTTTCTCTCACACTGAGCATGTGCAGCCATTGCTCCTTCACTCCTCAGTGCCGGCTGCCATTCCCCAGCTGTACACAGTTTTCCACACTCAGTCAGCAGTGGCAAGTTATTTTTAAAACATTAAACAACTGGGCAAAATTTTTTTACAGCAGATGGGTAAGAGGGAAAAAAAACAAACAAGCAATTGTTTTTATCATGAGGTATGGACTGCATTGAAACCTGCCTGGTCCGCGTCTCAGTAGAAATATCTTCATTTTATATAGTAGCTGTGGCAAGAAAATGCTCCCGAACAATTACATAAAATAAAATATGGGGTGGTGTGATAGTACGATTTTACACACACACCCTCGTTGTGAGATGCATTTCATAAACCCCTTGGACTTCACCCTAGGTGTCTATGTACCATCCCACAACTCGGTGTGTGCAATTTCTCATTATACACACCAACCCTTACTTTATTCTCTATGCTGTGAATTCTGTCCACCCCCAAACTGGGCACATGGCCACAAATTATCTTACAAGCCTGCAATAATGCTGCAGACCAACTATTGGTGATGGCAGGCAACTCTTGTTTCATAATTTTTATTTAATTCAAAAGTTTTATCAGAAAAGACATACAGAGCTGATAACAGCTTATTTCCATAATGTTACACAAGTTAATCATTTTTTTTTGTTGAAACCAAATAAATTACTTCTCCTTTCATACGAAAGTTTTTCCAAACAAATTAGTTCCAAGAGTTCTGATGACCATTCTCTATCTGATGGTATTCTGTCTTCCGTCCATAGTCTTAAAATACAATTCTTTACAGTCACTGAAATTAGGGCAATGGAATGTTTGGTATCTGTCTTTGCCAGTGGTTTTCACCAAAGTAGCCCAGAATACATGTTTCCATATTCATATGTATGTATATGATATTATTGTCCATGAAGGCATTTATTACCTTTGCCAAAGGTTCTGAATAGTTGGGCATGACCAGAACATAAGTATTACACTCTAAAATTAAAGGTTCGCTTAAGAACTTTAAAAGGTTCCCACACTGATACTGTGGAGGAACCCTCCATAGTGTTCAGAAGAACCATTTTAGTTGGGTTCAATGCGGAACCCTACAAAAATGGTTCATTGTAGAACCAAGCAGGTTTTATTAGAACCTTTTTTTTTTATTAGTAAATGGGTGTGGAAAAGTCAGGCACCCGATTGGCAGATACATTCAAACATGGTTCTTTAAAGAACCTATCTCAGGTTTGTTTTGGAACCTTTCAATTCTGTATTGAACCAATAATAATTATGTTGAGTTCTGTGTGGTTCAATAATTGCCTCAGCTGTGTTTTGTCATCTTATTTATATATTATGGGTAATTGTTATCCCTGACAGCTATCAAGGCTCAGTGGTGTCATACTGACCATCCACTCCCCCCCCCCATGGGATAGCTGGGCAGGTCAGGGGTGTTTTTGTTTCCTTATTGATAGAAGAAACAACAGGAAGTCTAGCATCACCCCCCCCCCAACAGGAGTGTGCTGGCATGATGGACCAAGATCCTGGCAGAATTCTGTATGGAGACACGTCTTCTGCCAAGCACCTAACAGTTCCCTCCCCAACACCATCTGCTGGTTGGATCGATGCCCAACCTTCCCCTGAGATAAGAGTTGCCTGACAGTGGCTCAGTCCAGCTTCCCTCACCCCTTCCCTGATGACCCAGACACAATCTCAAATCCAGGTCATGTTGCCAGTGCAGCACAGGTATGTCACCATCCCTCAACCCTCAGTGGTGCCACTTAGCTGGCACCCTTTACTGTGGTTTAAAGCATGACATTTTCTGCCAAGTGACTTTAACAAGACCTGAGGGTATTGATTCTCCTTAATGCCCACTTTGTTCTACCCTGCCTATTGGCATTTCTAATGTGATCTCTGCAGAACTGGGCACAGTACTCTAGGTGAGGTCTTCCATTGAGTTATACAGTAGTATATAAACTCACTCTTCTTGATCGTGAAACCCCTGTCTTTGCATCCAATACTCCTGTTTGCCTATCCCACAACCATGTCACGCTGCCTAGCCACCTTCAGATCTTTAGACATGATCATCCCTAATTCCCTTGCCTGTTTTGTCACTGCAAGTTCTTCCCCACCAAGCATGTAAGCTGTTGTTGTGTTCCTGTGATTCAGGTGTATGATTGTGCACTCTATTTGCATTGAAGCTGTTTCTGTTTATGCATGAGACATAATCCACCACTGCTTGCAGTCAACTCTGACGCCACATCACCCCACTCACTGCTGCACAGATTTCATCCAATATTGACCAATCCCATCTCCTCCCCCAACTCTCCCAATGCAGGGTCCTGGGTCGAGTCACCACTCCCAAGTCCACCAAACAGTGCCATGGAGGTAGCGTGGGGGACAGGAATATTATATCATATATCCATTTCTTTAATACAGTAATTGGCTAGGTGACAAAATCAATTATATAACATGTAGAGGTTCTCCGAAGAACCTGTTGATATTGTTTTAAATGCAGGGAACCTTTAGGTTCTGCAAAGGACCTTAACATGCTGCTGTTAGAATTGATGAACCTTACAGTTCATTTCGGCTCTCCTATTGTACACTTATTTCTTAGAGTGTAGAACATTGTTTGCTAAGTAAGCAATAAGGCATGAGTGGGTGTGCATTAGACACTTCTATCACATGGCCAGGGGCGTAATGGGGCATGAGGCCACAGGCCGAGTTTCTTCAGCCCTGGTTGTGCGATAGAAGTGTCTACTGCACCCCCCCACCCCGGAGTGTCTTATTGCACTTATAAAATGGGACTCTCTGTTTTATACACATGTAAAAATTAAAATTAATAGGTTAAAATTACAAAACAGTAACATTTTTGCTGAATTTTACATAAAATAGTTCCTCCACCTACATGAGCTTGAGTTTTTTTTTTTTGTGCTTAAGGACATTTGTCCTACTTTTGCAAATTTTAGTTGTAGTTCTTACTACTGCTGTCTTGATATGCCCCCTTTCACCAATACACACACACACACACACACACACACATATGCACACATATCACTAGCATGTAGTGTGTTGTATTTTTTTTAAACAGAAAAGTAATCTAAGCAGCAGCTCATCAAGGACGAACAATGGAGCCTGTCAACAGGAGAAATTCTGCAACGAGTCAGGTGGATCGGGAATGGGTGTGAAAAACAAGAGTGCTGTGAACAAAACTCGTACACACAATTCAAAATCATTTACTATTTTTACATGTTCTTCTTTTATTTGTAATAGAGTATGCCAAAGTGTAAGAGTATTACACAACTGTCTCAGCAGTACAGCAGAGACTTTATGTCTGAGACATTTAAGAACAGCAGTGCCGATCCAAATGTAGTTTCCTTACTTACAGACTTTCAGATCAGTTGTTTACTTATTTATTCAGTTTTGAAAGTTCACTTAGGCTTTGGGTGCTGATTGTAGTCTTTGAGCAAGTACAGCAAGAGCTGAGAGGGAGACGTTGCCATAGGGATGAAAACTGCTGTTTGACTTTCACTTGCTGTGGTCATTGGAGAGGCCAAGCAGTGGTGCGTCTGATAATGTGCAGGAGAACCAGTTCAGAGCAGACCACAGCAGATGAGCAAAGAGATGGGGCTGCTGTGTCCACAACTAAAAATGTCACAAAAAAAGGAGAAAAACTGCTGTACAATACTAGGTCAGTTGCTGCTGCTAGTGAAAAAGCTGATGGGATGGTTTCCGATAGCTCAGCCAGGGAGCAGCTGTCCGTTGTGTGTGTGTGGGGGGGCTGTGAGGATAGGAAGAGTATAAATAATTCAGCTAAACAAGAAAACAAGAAAGTAATCTGGGGTACTACCTTAACATTGTTTTTACTTACTGTGTTTTTGGTTTACTGTATGATATAACAGGAAAGTGTGGTGTCGGGGGTCTCCGTAGTGGGGACATGACCACTGTTGTATTTTTAAAATTCTATGGCTCAAGGATTTTTTAATGTCCTGCATCTGG
The DNA here is from genome assembly GCA_016271365.2 of Neoceratodus forsteri. Classification (NCBI taxonomy): domain Eukaryota; kingdom Metazoa; phylum Chordata; order Ceratodontiformes; family Ceratodontidae; genus Neoceratodus; species Neoceratodus forsteri. The sequence goes on along the minus strand of CM028132.1, from coordinate 969,277,952 downwards.
CTTGATAGTATTTGTTTTTAGCCATGCATTAGACACTTTATTGCATGGCTAACAACCAATCTGGATGCAGGATTTTTCTTTCCTGATTTATAAGTTGCATTTAGGGCATTTATTATCTTTCTGCAATTCTATTTTTTTCCATTTCAGAAGGTGTATAGTACAACTTATTTATCAGTTTCAATATTGTGTTTCTATGATTCTCTGAAGAATATGCCTGATAACAAAAGTTCCAAATGTCAGCCCAGTTCCAGCCTAGAGGTATCTTTATCTAAAGTCATGGACCAACATGTTATTTTTTCATCTACTCTACCTCTGATAGAATTCCTCATCCTCATTTTATTTTATTTAAGATTAGAATAACATACATTAGCAATACTTAGAGGACAATGCAATGTTATTATCTTCTGAGGTTTATTTGTGGGTTCTGTACAACACCATCTTAGTCACTGCTACACTTGTTTCTTTACTCTTCCATCTTACTGCTGTATTGTTTTCTGTTATTTTTTCTTTCTCTGTTTTTCTTCTTGTCTCCTTTGTTTCCTCATATTTCCTTCCTGATAATTTATCTTTTACTATGCAAATAGCTTTTAACATTATTAGTGAGGTTCTCTTCCTTTTTAATATAGCTTAGGTTGATATGTATCATTTTTTTTAGATGATTTATACATTGTCTATGCTTGGAATGTTACAATATTGTTTTATTATTGTGTTTTAGAAAAAAAGAGGGATTTAAATTTATAAATCAATATTTTAGGTAATGAATTGTTACTATAAGGTAATCTAACATGTTTGATGTTGACTCATTTGTATGTATTAAAAATGTCAATAAATATATAGTTACAAAAAACTCACCAAAGTGAATTATCCCAAGCCATCTACTCATAAGCTAGTAGTAGTAGTAGCTACACTGTACATGTGTTCCAGAATGGGTGTTTACTCACCTGGTAAAGGTGATTGTGTTGGTTGACATCCATGGCACTCCAGGTAATTACATCATGGGTTTTAGCCCACCTGATAAGCTAACGATACACAAGAACTAAGATCAGATTTCTAGACCCCATATCCCAGAAGCCCCTGTTCTCCATTTCTAATCTTCCATAGTTTAAAAATAAGGTTAGTAACACCACCAAATGCCTTAAGAACAATACACAGTGACACTGATGAGCCTTCTAAACATGGCTGGAGGCCCACTTCATTTCCTATTAATACAATACTAGTACTGGTCTGCTAAGCAGCTGACAGAGACATCCTATATTTTTCTCTTGAAAACAACGTTTTCTTTTTCTTGATTCTGTACCCTGTAAATTCCCAGTCACTCTGAGCACTCTGTAGGGTGGGCTATGGGGTGCCATGGATGTCAACCAACACAATCACCTTTACCAGGTGAGTAAACACCCATTGTGATTGGTTGACCATCCATAGCACTCCAGGTAATTACATCATGGCTTGTTAATCAGCAGTACTGTACCAAATTGGGTGGGTAGAGCGGTCTGAGAGTGAGAGGAGTGTGAGCTGGCCGCCGAGAGGACCTGAGTGGCGAATGAGGTCTGTACCTTGTCAAGGTGGTCCAACCTGTAATGCCTGGCAAATGTATGGATAGAGGTCCAAGTGGCAGCCCTGCAGATATCCTCTGTGGCTACATTGGCTGTTTCTTCGCAGGAGGTAGACACTGCCCTGGTTGAGTGGGCTCTGACTCCCTCTGGGGGGTTAGGTCCTGTGCCTTGTAAGCTTCTTGTATGGTCCTCCTGAGCCAGCCCGCTACAGTAGTTTTTGATGCTGCTTTGCCCTGTCTTTGTCCTTTTGATACTATGAACAATCGCTCTGTTTTACCTATTACCTGTGTTCGAGCTATGTATTTTGCTAGTGTACCTCCAACATCCAGGTGATGTGGAATTGATACATCCCCTGCCTGTGACATATCAGAGAGGGTAGGCAACTCAATGGACTGGTCTCTGTGGAAAGGTGACATGACCTTGGGTATAAAGGCTGGGACCGTGCACAATTGCACCCCTTGGGAGGTGAACACAGTGTAGGGTTCCCTGCATGACAGTGCTCCAAGTTCACTAATCCTTCTGGTGGAGCATAGGGCCACCAAGAAACAGGTTTTCAGGCCTGCCCAGTACAGGTTCACGTCCTGGATTGGCTTGAACAGGGCGGAGCCGAGTGTGTCTAGTACTAAGGTTAGGTCCCAGGGGGTGACTAGGGGTCTGGTCCTGGGGTGGAGTCCCTCTACCGCCCTTAGGAAGTGTACCACATCTGGGTGTGCTCCCAGGCTGTGATGTCCTATAGGGCCAATGGCAGCCCCAATGGCTGAGAGTTGGAATCTGAGGGAGGAATGAGAAAGTACCTTCTCTACCCCCTGTTGTAAATAGAGTAGTATGGTTGACATGTCTGCTTGCTCTGGCATTTTGTCTCTCTCTCTTTGCACCAATTCTCAAAGAGGGACCACTGCCTGCCATAGGTAGTGTTGGTTGACTGCTGCCTGGACTGCAGCAGTGTGGCTATGACCGAGGCATGATAGCCTGCTTCAACAGTCTTTTCCTTTCAGGAGCCAGGCTGTGAGTTTTAGACTCCCTGGTGAGGGGTGGACTAGCGGCCCTTGAGTCAGTATGTCTGGTCTGTGTGGGAGCCTGAATTTGTCCAGTGTTATGGCTATTACTGAGAAGAACCAGGCTCTCCTCAGCCAATATGGTGCCACTAGGATCATGGTCTTTTGAGATTGGTGTATCTTTGCTACTACCTGTGGTAGGAGGGGAATGGGGGGAAACACATATGCTCAGTCCAGGGACCAGGTCTGTGACAGTGAGTTGACTCCTGTGAGTAGTGCTCCCTGTACCTGGAGAAGAACCATTGTACCTGAGTGGTGTCTAGCAGCACTGAGGTCCATGGGGATAGGACTCCATGTCCCTCTATCAGGCCTGAATAGGTCCACGTAGGTGCCACTCTCCTGGGTGTACCTGTTGGCAGCTGAGCCAGTCCTCGGACGCCGAGCTTCCCAGAAAAGTGGACCACTCCAATGTGAACAAGATGGACCTGAGCCCAGTCTAGCACCTTCGTCACTTCCTCTGCATGGCTCTGCTTTTGGTTCCTCCTGCTTGGCGATGTAGGACATGGTAACCTGGTTGTCAGAACGAATCAACACTGATTGACCAGAAATGGTCCTTTGAAAAGACATGACAGCTAGATAGACTGTCCTCATCTCTAGTACATTTTTTTTTTTTATTTAGTTGTTTAACCAGGTATAGCACACTAAGCTGGAAGCTTTTTTACAGGAGCGACCTGGGAGCACAAGGAGGTTAAGTGACTTGCTCAGGGCCACACAGAATGCAAGTGGAAGCTGTGGGATTCAAACCCAGGTCTGGTCTGCTGGATGTCACCAGATTTGCAGCTCAGAGCCTTAGACCACTGCACTATACTGCCTCATTTATAGACAATCTGGTCTCTGACGTTGTCCAACTGCCTTGGGCTGAATGGGGGCCCATGCAGGCCCCCCACCTGAAAAGACTGGTGTCCATGTCGATGGTGACATCGTAGGTAGCCTCTAGTGGAACCTCTCACATGAGGGATCACCGAGTTGTCCACCAGTTTAGAGAGCGTCTCACCGTGGGGGGTAGCGGTATTCTAATTTTCAGGTTTCGCTTATTGGGCGATCCTTATGAGAGCATGTAGGACTGTAGGGGTCTCATATGCCACCTGGCCCAAGGGACCAGGTTGATGCAGAAGGCCTTGCAGCCTAGCATCTGGGCTATCTGACCGATAGGTGGCATGTTGTGCCCCTTAGTCGACTTGTCAAAGATATCATCGTTTGCACTCTGTTCTGGGATGGTTTGGCCCATCCCTAGATGTGTTTATCTCTGCTCCCAGGTGTTCCAGTTGTTGCATTGGCACTAGGTGGCTCTTGGCTTGGTTCTCAACCCAGCCATGTTCCTCCAGTGCCCTTAACGCCATCATGGTGGTAGTACCAGATTGTTCCCTGGATCGAGCTCGGATCAGCCAGTTGTCTAAGTAGGGGACAATATCCACTCCTTGCTCTCTTAGCCTGGCCACGAGGACTATAGGACCTTGGTGAATACCCTTGGTGCAGTGGAAAGACTGAAGGTTAAAGCTTGGTACTGAAAATGCTGGCCCAGGACATGGAAACGCAGGTACCTTCTGTGTCGCTGGCAAATGGGGATGTGAAGGTAATGCTTCTTTGAGATCTAAAGTTGTGAAGTAATCACCTCTTCTGATGCTGCGGAGAGTTATCCTCAGTGTCTCCATCTTGAATCTCTGAGTGACACAAACTTGTTGAGGTATTTGAGGTCTAGGATGGGACGAAGCTCCCCGGTCTTTGGGAATGAGGAAAAAAGATGGAGTATACCCCCTGCTTTTGCTTGTGGGGTGGAACTAATTGGATCACCTTGTTCTGTATCAGGTTGTTTAGGATGTGCTGCATTTGATGAGGCGATGTCCTTTTCTTTGCTATGGGTGAGCTCACAAACCTGTCTGGTAGCTGAGGGTTGTACAGTTCTATAGAGTACCCCCTTGACACTACTTCCAGTACCCATCTGTCTGTGGTTGTGCTGTGCCACTGTTGTTGGAAAAGTAAGAGTCTTTTCCCCACTGATGGGTAGGATCCCTGTGGGGTCGTTATTTTGAAGGGAGAATAGGGTGTGTAGTCATGGCTGTTTGTTTTAGTTTCCTCTTCCTCCTGCTCTGAATTTTGAGTCACAGCTCCTGAAGCTTGAAGATTGGTAGATGGGGTTAAAGGAAGAGTGGTGTCCCCCTTAGCTCTCTCTTCCTCAAAAGGAATTGTTCTGGTAATATGTGTCTCTGCGAGCCTGATGTTTGTAGCCCCCCCAAAATCTTCGTCGTCCAGTGGGCAGGTATGTTGGTCTGCTCTTGTGTTTAAGCAGATCCTTTCCTTCTTATTTTTGCTTTAGGTAGTCCTGTAATCCTTCACCGAAGATGTATTTTCCCTTCATGGGCAAGTTCTGGAGCAATGACTTGGACTCATTGTCTGCTTCCCATAGCTTTAGCCATAGTACTCTTCTTGCCCGGTTAGTTAGTGCCATGGCTCTTGCATTCAGCTTTAGAGTTTGCTGCCATATCTGCTAAGTATCTGGCAGAGTCTAGTGCATTCAGGAGCTTGGCTTCTCTGGTATCGGGAGCTGCTTTTCTAGGAGCTCCTCAAGCCAGCGGTTTGGCGTGCTGTGTATATAGCAGTTTTGGAGGCCTTAGCAACTGTGCCCTCAATCTTGAACAACTTTTAACATGTCCTCCACCTTCTTGCCTGCTGGATCTTTCAATGAAATGGCCCCCATGGCAGAACCGTCTTTGCTGAGGCGGCTATTTGTGGATCAATTGTGGGTGCGGTGCACCATACACTGGCCTTATCTTCCTGGACCAGGTACATGCGGTCTAGGTTCCTCTTATCTGGCATCCTGCCTGGCTCTGTGAATTCCCACTCCTTAATGAATATGTCATCAATAGCTGGTCAGATTGGGAATGTTTCCTTTGAGGTCTTCCTTTGTTGGATTGGGGGTCGAGTTTCGACTCCGGGAGTTCTTCCTCGAGCTTGAACCTCATGGTGGCTTTGATTATTCAAATGAGCCCTGGTATTAAGTCAAAAGAGCATAGTTCTGATGTGAGGGAGGGGACCGACTGAGTTTCCATCTCTTCTTCATTGGAGGGTACATGCTCTTCTTCATCAAGGGGTTCCTTGTCTCTGGTGTCATCCCCATTAGTGGGTGCAGCGGGGTTCAGGGTGGACTGGGTGTTTTGAAGTGCTGGACAGGGGTACCCCCATGATTTGTTGGTTCTGGCAGGGGATTTGGAGCCGGTGTCAATCTAGACTACATGATAGCCTCTAATTTTTCCATGATTTTTACATAAAATGTTGACTCTCCATCAAGGCCACTGCTGCTTGTTGTTTCTGTTGGAGTATGGTCCCTGGATCCATCCAGGTGGTAACATTGGTTCCTGGGGCATCCGAGCCAGTGGAAGGGTCTAGGGAGGAGTCCTCTTCCTCATGGATACACACAGGGCATAAGGGACCAGTGTTGTGGGGCATTAAATTGGTACTACACACAGTACTCTTTCTCGCTTTCACCATCTGGGGAGAAAGAGAGAGGAAGAGAAAGAATTTTGTATGTTAGGAGCGGTGAATGATGGGCCTGCCAGTAGAAATCTGGAGAGCCCCAAGACAGAGAAGAACCTTGTCCTCTATGGCAGGATATTGAATGACGTAAGGACTTAAATCATAAATGGTACCCTCTATTTCCCTTCCCTGTGCTGCGTGTAGCTAGCAGGAGAGGTTGAAAAACGTGGTTGCACTGCGTGAGTGGGTCGTAACCTTGAGGGTTCCCACTCCTTAAAGAGATATGCTCTGTTGAAGGAAAAATCACACAACCTCTGATGAAGAGTCACTATGGTGAGGTGCCCCCTTAAGAGGAGATGAAGAGCTTTCCTTAAAGTGCTCTGATAGGGCCTGGTAATCTCTGCTTGAGAAGGGAGAGAACTGGGTCCCAGTGGGCCACATTTTGCCTTCTGATTTAGTTTCTATGTGGGTTGTCTGTTGCCACCAATATGTAATAGAGCACAACAATAAACCCCCAGGGGAGAGAAGAAGAAGGAGTAAGTTAGGCCGGCCGCTATGGGAGGGGCCTAGGCCTGGCAATGTGGTTCCAGAATTAAGAGGCAGGAGGTTCTTGCAAGTTTTTTGCACTGGTGCCACCAGGTCTCCACTTGGAAGTGGGTCTGCCTAAGGCAATTATTGGGCAGTTTTGCCCAAAAAAATGGCAGGAAAACATATCCTGTAATCTTTTGCTTCCCCACCCCTCACCTGTGAAGAGCACACGCAGTTCCAGGCCTCAGTAGTGATCCTCCCAGTCAAGGTGAGTTACTGTGGAGAATTCTCTAGCTCTCCTAGCATCCCTCTCTCTCTCCATTTGGACCGGTCATGGGTGGTGGTGATGTCTCCGAAGCACCAGAGAACAATCGTGGTCATCGGGAGCTGAAGAGAGAGAGAGAGCATGAGGGAGCGAGAGAGGAGAGATGCTAACCAGGGGAAGTCCTGCTCAAAGACCTGTTTCGTGCTCCACATGGAGCGAGGCGCTGCCATGGGGGATGGAGAAATTGGTGATGGGACTGAGCGCTGAAGCCTCTGAGAGGGGGAGAGGAGGTAGCGTGGTGAGTCGCTAGTGTCCCTATCTGGAACAAGGAAGAGGGGGTGGAGGGAGTGCGCTGACTCGCGCTACTGACGGCCTCCGGATTTCAAACAGGTACAAGATTCTGGCAGGAAAAACAGTCTGTAATTTTGAATTTCCCCATAGACAAGGGCAAATGGAGGATTCTAACATACTAACATACTAAAATGCCAGCAGAATAGGCCTAACGGTCTTTCGTGTCTGCTCGTTTGGTCAGTCCCCAACCTGGGTGCTGACCTTGCTGTTCCCCTCACCTTCTTCTGAGCACAGAGAAGCTGCAACAGCTGCTACAATAGCGAGTGATGTTCCCATGTATACCAGGGCAGCAGGGGGCCCAAATTCCAGAAAAATAAACATGAATTTAAACTGTATTTTAACAAACGATTTAGGAATGTAGAGATTAAAGGCCAAGGCCACACAATCGATTAGAAAGAACCTTTAAATAGTACAACAAACAATTTCTAGGCCCAGGTAGGGCCTAGACAGGCCAAACAGACTCTGAAACAGCAGCATTTCTTCCAAAACTCAAAATTTTATATTGGAAATGGGTAAAATCAATCTAGGCAATTATCTTGAACACAACAATAATAAATAATATTCTTGAAACTCCACAAGCCTTTCTTCTAGGAAATACAGGGCTCCTGGGTGCTTAGTGCTGGTCAGAACTGAGGAACAGGGGCTTCTAGGATCTGGGATCTAGAAATCTGATCCTAGTTCTTGTGCATCGTTAACCTATCAGGTGGGCTAAAACCCATGATGTAATTACCTGGAGTGCCATGGATGGTCAGCCAATCACAATGTGCTGTTCTCCTGCAGTGGCCAGACTCTACTATAGGTGTCTGTCTTTTGCATTGTAATCTGGTCTCTCTCTCTCTCTCTCTCTCTCTCTCTCTCTTCTCTCTCTCTCTCTCTCTGCTCTCTTCTTCTGGCTCACACACGTTGGCGTCTTTTTGTTGCCAGAGCAACGGAGGAGCATCTGTCAACTTCAGAAGCAATGTGTGACCCTTAAAGCTTTGTTTGTAGGTTTCTATTTACTACTTTTGCAAATTCTAAACTGTAAAGCACCGCATGAAGTAACATTAAAATCTTTTTGCGATTGCTCCTCCTGATGAATTCTTAGACAAATTACTTGACTGAGTTATATCTTCCTGCTGGATCGTAGCAGATACAGCAGGCAGAAATACCATAATTTAACATTAGCTTCTTCAATGTTTGGCAGTGCTTAACAATTCTGAATAAAGTAAATGGGCCCTAAAAGTGAAGATAGTGCTTCTTCCTCTGGAGTAGCTGCAGGAGCTGGAAAAGCTTGGGAACATGGCCTTATTGCTGCACAACTGAGGAGGTAAGCCAAACTCAGACTGCATGCACTGTGCAATAGTTGTGAATATGTGTCATGGAGTGCTACTGTGTTTCACCAGTAGACAAAATAGTGTGGTGGATGGGCAGTGATTGCTGTCCACCTCCACTATAACAAGTCTGTTCAGTATCTGGTAGCTCCTTCTTTCTACTGTGATTGCAACACATCTGCAGGGTTCCACCCCAATGTAGCCGTAACAACTAATACAATATGAATATAATACAGTCACTGTACTAGAAGGTCAGTATCCCTGCTAAAGGTCAAATTCACATTGATTGAATTGATGCTCCTATAAATGCTTCTTAACTTAGTACAGTAAATTAACTTACATTATGATGACACACACTAAGTCCTTTACAATAAAAAAATCACTAAAAATAAGAGGTCAGGGTCCCTGCTAAAGGTCAAATTTATGTCTAATCATTTGATACTCACCTAAGAATGCATATTAACATGATTCAGTCATTGGCAAGAATCAATAATAAACATATTCCCAAAAAGTGCAGAATTGTCTATAAAAATAATGGGAAGTCAATAGATCACATGGGATGTGACACCTTCGACAAAAGAATTATTATATGATGTTTTGTAAAGAAAATGTTATCTGTATCTTTAAGTGTGTATTTTAAAAATAAGGTATTTTAGCCACATCAGCCACACCTTGACAAAGTCCACAGTCAGGTGGGTGAAATATTGAAGGACACTGGTGGGGTGAGTTTGTGGATCTTTAAAGAGCAGCTGACATTATCAGGAGAACTTTAACAAAATACAATATTTAGACACAGTTCAGCTTGTATTTCACATTAGTTTTGTATTCCTCCTCCCCATTATTTATTACTGAGGTCCATTGCATGAAAACAGGATCTTTGCTCCTGAAGAGTTCATCTATTCCTGCTGCCTTCTCCCTACCTGAGGTCAAAATGTACTGCATGTGACATCACAGTTACTCCCATGGCAACAGATTATGTCACAACACAGGATCATGACTTGAAGGGACTAAGCTATACAGGTAGATAAACTCTAAGGGAACTCTAAATGATAACCATCATGTATTCATGCAAATTTACTCTGTAACAAATAATGGGGATGAGAAATATGTAAAATATATATTGAATGCAAGCTGAATTGTACCTAATTATTATGCTTTTGAAAGTTTTCTCTGAGGCATCAGTAGCTCTTTAAGTAAATGAAAGCATTTTTAACTAAGATCCAAGCTATGGGTTTCTTGCCATAATGCACACTAGTGCCTGTTAGACACTTTTCACTAGGTGTTTACATTGATTTCTATTAGAGTGTGCTCCAGGCGTGAACTGCCTTAGCAGCTTTTACTTTTGTGGGAGGACAGAGGGATACCTGTGACCAAATAGAGCCCAGTGTGTACTAATATAGGCAGGGAAAATAGGGCAGACTAGATGCACCCACCAGTCATTTTCTGCCAACATATTCTGTTTCTATTGTCATAAAATTCGCTATACCAGGAATTTGTAACTAGGCTAAACAAACACAGGGCTGCCTTTCCCCCATTCAACACCCCTTGCAACAACTAGGAGTCCAATATAAAATGATATATCCTGTAACTCTTAAAATAGAAAGGAAAGGACTGCTGTATGCTTTAATATTGGTTTAGGAGGCAACAGCTTTTATCCAGTGGTCAATGAAAATAATTCCACTGAGTAACAGGAACTCTCACACAAGATGCTATAGATATGAAAGGATAATGCACCCCCGCAGGGTTGTGCACTTCACCTTACTCCCTGCCCCATCCACAAGCACATCCTGACTGGTGCAGTGGCAATGGATGAGATCCAGAAATCACAAGCTGGGATCAGAGAAGGGGCGTCCATCCTCCAAGGTGCCAAAGCAGCAGAATGGATTCTGCAGTAGAGGACAGTGGACTTCTCCCCCAAGATTCTGGCTCCCAGAGCAGCTCATCTGACATTGGGAACAATCACCTTCTCTTAAAACAGCCACCAGGACAGCCTGTGCCTGAGCAGCGGGGACTGCAAGCACCCTCAGATGTGTCCTCCTGGGCAATTGTGCAACAGGATGGCCCTCTCCCTGCCTTCTCAGATGAACAAATGGAAGCATCAAAGGATGACTGAAAGGATGACACTGAACATTAGCATCTCCTGCTCCTAGCTGGAGTCATAAGTATGTACTGTAAATAACTGGAAGTTAAATTATAGTAGCCAGTATATATCTTGGTTGCGTGGGTGTTGTAGGAATGGTAACCAGTGGTGAAACTGCTAGTATGATCTGAAAATATTAAGGGGGCTTTCTGCTATCATTTATCTGTTTAAACTGTTTAATCTGCAGCTCTGTCTTGTACCCTTTTATAGCATGACCAGGTTGCTAAGTGTGTTTTTTGTGTTAACTCAGTCACTTAATTAATATCAAATGGGTGGTCTGTTTTTAAACAGCATGTATAGGGAAGGGATCAGTGCCTTGGATGGTAACTTACACTACTGTGGTTTCCTGCTAGGCTGGGGAGCCTGCACTCATGTCCCTCTTAAGACAGTAGTAAAAGTGGGGCTTCATTTTGAGCTCCTCCTACTGTATATGCAAAGAAGGGTTTTAAATTACAAAGAAATTATTTCTTTATTTTAAAGTGTACAGCCTGCTAGAGTGTGAAGCACATTTTTGTCAGATAACTCCCTCACAGGACATATATAGGTAGACAAGTGTGTATTACAGGGATCCCCACCATGTTACAGGCTCTCCATCACAATAAAGCAGGAGTTGCAGACCCCAAGAAGGGCTAACACACTTAAAATTTTTCATCCCTTATCAGCATAACTGTATGTGAGGTGGCCAATTGGTACAATTCGGATGCCTGTCAGAGAGGCAGCAAAACACATTCAGAGCTGAGTACATATCAGAACAATAGTTCAGTATCAGGTTTCCTCTGTAACTGGTCCTTTTCTGTAGTCTGATTTGGCTGATGTATAGGACCAGCTTTAATGGAAGTGCTATATCTCTTTCACTAACATTGTACCATTAGTTCTGAGGACAGGCTCATGGCACAAACAGAGATGCAGGTCACTGCAGCCTGGGTGTACAATATGGCCTTACTTCTGCAACTGCTGGTAGTTCCATGTGATGCCACACAAGCCTGTGCCTCTGGCACGAAATGGTGTGCCTTCTTCATGGTGGCTCCCAGGGATGCAAACCCTTGGTAAAACAAAGGAATAGGCTTGCCCTTCATTAGCACAGATGAGTGTTGAAAAGCCTACAGTAGCAAACCAGAATGGCTCAGGTTGGTATTTAAGCAGTAGTCTCACAACAGGGTGTGGGTTATGATTGGATATACCCATGCCTAGTGTGGTTCAATCATCAGACCACAGGCCGAGTGACTAAGCCACAGCAGAAATGGGTAAATCCAACCATACACACCCTGTGATAAATTATTGCAATTACACAATTGAAAATAAGTAAAGAATTTAAGAAATATGTATTTGATAAAATATTAAAAATATTATTTTATTAATTTTGTTAATGTTAACATATCTTTCCACTCTATATTATATAGCACATTGTTGTTAGGTGGATTATTGTTGCATCCCCACACACACTTGTTGCTAGTAGATTAGCCCCACCACACACACACACACACACACACTCTGTGCTGTTCTTTTTTTGTTAGAGAGCTTGGTGTGAAAATGTTGGATTTTTTTGTTATGGAAAGCTAAAGTACAGGGCTTCCATTTCTCTGACAGGCAGTGGTGTCTCTCATAGACTTATGAGGGTTGTGAGCAGCAGTTTCGGCTGAGGTGGACTGAGGTACATTTTCTGCATTTTGTTCTGTGCTGACAGTACCTTCCATTTCTTTTGCAGTATTAAGCAAAAATCTCTTCTGGCTCATCGTTATCTACTAATTCGAAGCTACAGTCCATTTTTGAACTCACACTTTTGCATTGTGGTTTAACGGGCCACAATGTGACAATATTTTTGTTTTCATTTTTGTGGGGTTGTAGTGATTTTTTTAAGGTTCTCATTGCTGAAGTGGCTGACTTGAACCTTTGTGGTAGTTATGTTAGGATTTTCCACAGCAGAAAGAAACCAGTCAGCCAATCAGATTGTGGTATTTTTGGACCACATTGTATAAATCCAGATATCTCCTCCCGCAAGGAGACAGACATCATCCCATCTGCCTGGAGGAGTAGAGTGGAAAGAGTTGACTCTCAGAGACCCCTGGCAGCTCACTAGGGGGAATGAGGTCCCTTACAACATGCAGAGAGTGATAGCCCTACAGAAGACTGATCTGAGTTGGTTAGCACCAAGAGATGCCTCAGTGATGAGCCAAAGGCAAGAAGGCTATAATATATTGTCAGTGGACACTGTGGGGAATTTTGTTGATCACAAGCTGGAGCCATTCATACTGAACCTCCACTGAACACTGAGATGGATCTGTTATTCTACTTTTGGGGTGCCTGCTGTTAGCCCCCCCCCCACCCCAACAACAATGCCACCTGGAGCATAGGAGTAAAAGAGGTACGAGTAGTGAATTCCCCTGACAACATCCATCATTATAGCTTCCTGGATATTGGTGAAAAGGGGATGCAAATAATGGTAAGTTATAAGAAATGATCAAATGAAGATCTAAGTATGATGAAAATTTTACTGAGCACATAGCTATGCTACTGCTGCAGTACCTCACCCTCTGGCTTTGTGCAGTCTGAGTCTGCTATGGAATCACCCCAAGATAGCAGGTCTAGCTTTCTGCTTGGGCAGCAGTTTGGCATCTGGTGTTTGCAATTGATGAGCCCCTTTTATAGGTTTATACATGGTTTGGAGTTTAGCTACCAGACTCCTACTTTCTTGGTAGTGACATGACAATGTATTTTTTTTTTATTTAGTGGAAGTTTTAAGCATGTTGTTTTTAAGCCAATCACTAACTCTATTTACTGTTATAACTATTTTCTAAGTGTTGTCCAAGGAACAGCTGGGATGGTACAGATGTTTGGAGACCTTTCTACTGTTAGTAATCCAATATGCTCAAGAGTGAGATACTTTTCCAAATCATGCCTTAGGAACACAAGTCATTTAGAGGGAGCTCCAGTGAGGGCAATAGGATAGCAAGATCTCCCCACTTTGAATACAGGGTCATGAGCTGCTATGTGTTTTGGTCCCAAGATGTATGTTTCATCCAAGTGTGTCTGGTGGATCATTGCTCCCCATATACCATAGCAATACTCTCCTCCCTATGGAGCTAAAATATCCATAATGGGTTCCCTGGGACAGGATAGTATTCCAATATTGAAGTAGGTAATGTGGAATGTGCAGGGCCTCCAATCCCCTATTAAAAGAAAGCAAGTGATAAATCATTTAAAGAAAGAGCGATTTGACATAGCCTTTCTGCAAAAGACTCACCTGTCCCTGGCAGAGACTCAGAAATTAAGTAAGGAATGAGTGGCCAGGTAAGTGGGTAGCTCCTTCTCTAAGATGGCCAGTGGAGTGGTCATAGTCTTCTATAAAAAGCTACAAGTACAAATGCTTTGCTCAGCACACAGGACAGAGGGCAGGTGGGTGATTGTCAAGGTAATGATACAGTCTTATACATGGTGCTTGGTCAATATTTATGGTCCTAATATTGACTCCCAGACTTTTTTCCTGGTGCAGGCTCAGGAAATATCTTCCTTGTACACTCCTGGCAACAGCCTTCTTCTGGAGGTAGATTTTAACAAGGTCTGGGATGTGGTAGTTGATAAGCTTAGGTGTCTTAATGCTACAACCACCAAGGCCAGAGCAGCACTTCACTCAGTGGCAAATAAATCTGGCCTACAAGACCCATGGTGATCCCAACATCAAACTGGCAGGGGCTTCACATTTTGCTCCACCCCTCATGACAATTCCAGTCAACTTCACTTCTTTTTTATGCCCAAGTGCATGATGAACCTTCTTCTAAAAGTGCACATAGTTCTTAACATTATATTGGATCATGCCTCTGTGCAACTTGTACTGAGATCAGGCACAGATCTCCCTTCCATCACTAGGAGGAAGTTAGATTATTACCTCCTGAAAGATCACAAATTTTAGGAATGGTTGGCTAAGGAAACTGACCTACATTTTTCACTTAATGACTCACCTGTCTCACCTGAGCAATGCTTTGGGATGCATTTAAAACATACATACCTGGTCAGATAATAAACAAACTACCCATGTAAAAAAAAAAAAACTCAGAAGAAAGAGCAAGTACAGTAGAGCTAGAAGCAACTTCTTGACAAAGAAAAGCATTTAACTCCATGCCACATCCTCTGTACAGACCTCAGGATGGTGGCCATGCTGGGCTGTGCTTGAATTTTGAGAGTACAAGTGGGAACAAGATTAATGGAGATTTTGTATTTGGGCATTTTATTTGAGCGCCTAGATGTATTTTATATAGCGCTTATGTATTTTATATAGAGTGCTATTCTAAATTCTTTTCTTTTTCCTCTCTTGTTGGATTTAATTGGGGATCTGACTGTGTGAAAGTGTTATCAGAGTCACTGGAGCTCTGTCAGAACATAACGAGAATAGTGACTAAGCTTACCTTTGTGGAGATGCTCTGCTTGTCTCTACCTATTGAGGAGTACTGGTCATTTTTCTTTTTTTCTTTTTCTGGAGTTGGATTGAGGCCATTTAGTCTGGCTGAACTGCTACTGGATTGCAGTTGCTGTGGTCCATGAAGGGCTGGAGTGTCAGTCCGTGGACTGAAATAGGTGGTGGTGTTTTGAGGTGGAACGCTTTTGAAACAGGACTAGAATGAAGAAAGAAGATTGGACAGCTTGTGCTACTGGAGTCTCTGCATGAATGAAGGATTGACTGTCGTGTAGTAGAAAGGAGGCTGTAGCTTTGAAGTTGTGGAGAGTTTGGAGATCATAGACCCGTAGCTGAGCTTTGGGATGTCTGAAGGGGTTATCTGAAGGGTTGGACACAGGAGGGTGTTCAATCAAAGACAGTGAGAACTGGCGGGCAGCCACTGAAGGGTGATTTCTTCTGCAGAAGAGTCCCTGAAGCACCTGAGGTTGTGGTTGGGTCAGGAAGACTTTGGGAAAAAAAAATTGGTTGCAGCTAATAAGTGAAGAAGACTGCCTGGAGTTAGTGCTTGTAGTCTATAAGTAAAGAAGATTGCCTGCAGTTAGTGATTCCTCCTCCTTTGGTACAGAGAACTCAGTGAGTAGGAGTATAACTTTGAATTTCTGGAACTATTTTGAATATACTGAATATTAGACAGTTAAAATTCTAGAGCCAAGAGGGCGAGAGCCTCTAGGGTTTTCTAATTATTTGGACGGTTGAGGTGAGAGCTCCCCAGAATATATCACAATATTCTGGACATTGTTCTTTAGAGCTGTTTGGACTTTTCTGGGACTCAAATTTAGCAATTCTTGTTTTTGTATGTAAAAGTTCTGGAGATACTGAATTCGAGGAGAGTAAATTAGTGAGGAATTGTTGGGGGTGGGGATGTGAGTGGGTTGTAGTAGGTGGTGGGTGTGTGGTGCTTGAAAAGTTTGAATTATTGTGGGGTTGTTTTGTTTTCAGAAATGTGTAGGGGTTTGGGGCCCGTAAGGCACAGCTACTCAGGTGAGGACCTCCATGGACTTCGCCTCTTTGAGCTACCAGTACTGTCATCAGAAACCTACTTTAGATGTAGGGCTTTAGGGATAGTGGGGGGGCTGGCAGGTGTCTCTCCTGAGTGGATGCCAGAGTGTCGGGATTTGGGTGGTGAAGTCAAGGAGATGCCCTGGTGAAATGGGGACTGGAATGGGGTGCACCCTATCTGGTCCCCATACCGAGGCTCCACCTTAGAGGGTGGGCAGATGACTGGTCCAGTTGCTTCATCTCATCCTACTCGGGTTGTGATGTGCAATGCCAGATCGTTAAGGAACAAGATGGCTATAATGGTGGACTTCATATCCTCTGTCGATCTGGCTTGTACCACGGAAACCTGAGTAGATGAAAATGCTGCCCCAATTTTAGAGGTGACGGTGCCAGATGGATACTCCATGATACACAGCCTGAGGAAGGATCGTAGGGGAGACGGGAGTGGCTATTTGTTTTAAATCTAGCCTGAACCTCACAGTGCTGCCTATGGGTCCTATTAGGTCTTTTAAATGTGTGGCTGCCGGGGAGGTATGGGTGCAGGCTTCAGTGTCCTCCTGCTCTATCATCCCCCAGGTAGTGATGGGAATTTTTTGTGAGAGGTCGACAAGCTCATCATGGTTTTGACATTGGAATCCTCCAGGTGGTTGATCCTGGGGGATTTCAATGCCTGGGTCACCAGGGGGCAATCAAAATTTGGGAGAGACCTTCTCAGGAGCATGGGGGCACTGGGCCTGACACAAAAGGTAATGACAGTGACGCACTCAGGTGGGCACACATTGGATTTGTTTTTTTCTTCTGAGCTGGATATTATGGACCTTAGTGAAGATCCGGTGGTTTGGTTGGATCATAGCATTGTAGGGTTCATGTTTATGGCACCCCCGGATGGTCCTACCCCTATGGATATGGTCCAGTACCAGTCTTTAAGGGGAGTATCCCCAGAGGACCTTTTGGCGGTATTGGACCTATCGAGTGTTGGGGCAGCTTGTGCGATTGGGTCGGAGGAGGCAGTAGAGGCCTATAATGGGGTGGTCGGTGTGGCCTTTGACTCAATCACACCCTTGCGTGTCTGACCCCTGTCTACTCATTGGAGATTTCCCTGATATGATGAGAATCTCCGAGGTTTAAAGGCTAGGGTTCGGAGGTTAGAGAGGCGTTGGAGGAAATTTGGTCTGATGGGGGACAAATTGGCCCTGAGGACACATTATGTGTACTATCAGGGGGCAATTTCCCATAAAAAGGTGGAATTTCTGTCTAGGGAAATTGCTGCAATGAGAAACTGACCAGTTCAGCTATTCCACACAGTGGACAGGCTATTACATCCTCCCTGTTTGTGTGTTGGAGGGATAGGTTCGAACACAAGGTGTGAGGAGCTGGCTCTGTTTTTTTGATGACAAGGTGTCCTTCATCAGGGCTGAGATCTCGTTGAACATCTCTTGAAAGGTCTGCAGGGTCCAGCCTGAGTTGAGTCGGAGCACTCTTCCTGTGTGGGATGAGTTTGAGCTGATTGGGGTTGGGGAGGTGGTAGAGATGATCTCTAAGCTGAGGCCGACTCACTGTGATTTAGATCCAGGTCCAACTCGCCTTTTAGTGGAATGTTTGGACCTGATTGGTCCTGTGATTGCTGGGGTAGTCTGGAGTTCATTAAGAAGTGGGATCTTTCCTTTAGCCTTGAAAGAGGCTGTAGTTAGACCCCTCCTGAAAAAAACATCTTTGGATCCTAAATGCCTCAGCAATTACAGACCTGTTTCGAACCTCCCATTTTTAGGGAAGGCTGTAGAAAAGGTGGAGGCCATCCAGCTGGAGAGATAGCTTGCTGCTTCTTCCACCTATGAGCCTTTCCAGTCTGGGTTCTGAGCAGGGCATTGTACAGAGATGGCCCTGGTGAGGGTGCTTAATGACATCCTGATGGCAAGGGATAGAAAGGACCGTACCATCCTGTTCCTTTCAGACCTCTCTGCAGTGTTTGACACTGTGGACCATGAGGTGTTACTTGACTGACTGTGGTTTTGATGTGGCCTGTCCGGAAATGTCATCAACTGGTTTAGGTCATACCTGACAGACAAAGTGTAGAGTGTGACCATGGGAATTTTCTCATCAAATCCGAAGCCTCTGTGCTGTGGTGTTCCACAGGGGTCAGTTTTGTCGCCTCTGTTGTTCACGTGTATATGCTACCATTGGGGACATTATCAGGCAGTATGGGCTGGGCTTTCACTGCTATGCAGATGACACAGCTGTACCTGCCCTGTGCTCCCAGTAGCCAGGTGTCAGACTCTGTATTTAACAGCTGCCTTGAGGAAATCCAGACATGGATGACTGAAAATTGGCTTAAACTAAACCCAGACAAAACTGAGGTAACGGGTGGTGGAGCCAGGTCGTCAGGGCAGGAGAGGGTATGACACTGGCTCCCTGACCTTGTGCTGGGGCTCTGCCTTAGCCCCCTAGGCAGGTGAAGAATTTGGGAGTAATCCTGGATGGTGGCCTGACACTTGAGATGCAGGTGTTGGCTGTGGTGAGAACCGGATTTAATCATCTCAGGAATATTGCCCGAATTTGAGCCCTGATCCCGCCTAATGACCTGCCCACACTGGTGCATGCTTTTGTCACTTCTAGGTTAGACTACTGCAATGCCCTGTACCTAGGGATATCTGGTGACAACCTCCACAGACTGCAGCTGGTGCAGAACGTGGCAGCGAGATTATTGTTGTGGGTAAAATGATGTGAACATATTACCCCGGCTCTCCACGAACTGCACTGGCTGCCAGTTCGGTGAAGGGTTGTCTTCAATATAGGGCTGTTGACCTATAAGTCCCTGCACAAGAGGGGACTGGTCTATCTACAAGAGCTCCTTGTGCCATACCACCCAGCCTGGGCTCTCCGTTCTGCCGGGGGGCAACCTCCTTGGAGTTCCCAGGGTTAGGCTGTGGCATTCAGGTGATCAAGCATTTGCAGTGGCTGCACCTACCCTGTGGAACTCCTTGCCTGGCTATTTTAGGGGGGCTCCCTCTGTGGAAGCCTTTAAGAAGTTCCTAAAATCATATTTATTTAATCAGGCTTTTTAATTGAAGGTGTTTTATAATAAATAGTATATTTTATGATGTTTAGTTAAGCTGCTGCTCCCAGCTATATTCTATATAATTTTGTTGTTTGGTTATAAATGTGTATTGTTGTATTTTATGTGTATGTTATTTGTATTATATTGTGCAGCACCCAGAGTCTCTGGAGATGGGTGCTATATAAATAAAATATCTATCTATCTATCTATCTATCTATCTATCTATCTATCTGTCTGTCTGTCTGTCTGTCTCAGGACCTGTTATAGGAAATTCAAATTCAACAGCTAAAATACAAAATTAATTCCCTGACATACTCAGAAGCACAAGGATGGTCTTATGGTCAGAACATGAGTACTGAGAATCAGGGGTGTGGGCCAGTAGGCTGCTGGCATATTGTATACAACTGCAGAAATTAACCATGGAAAATTGGTGCCATCAAAAAACCCTCAGGAGAGTCATTATAAAGTCTAAAAAAATGAATGTTATATTCAGACTTTTTACAAACATCTGTACAGATCCAAGTGGGGTATAGCCTCTATGCTGGTGCAATTTCTTGGGAAGGAGAGCTCCTCACTTACCCAACCTCAAAATGCAGATCTAGTAGCCTCATACTTCCTAGAGGTATGATGAGCTATCCATGCCCTCCCAAAGGGAAGACACCCAACCTAGATGGGCTGCCCACAGAAATCCAGCAGATCTTTCTGTCACTACTGAGTGAGAATCTTCTTCAAATCTATTCTGAAACCCAAATGTTAGGATGTCTCCCCCTTCTATGCAAAAAGCCATTATAATACTGCTCCCTAAACCCAATAAAGACCCTTAATGCATTGCAAGTTAGCACCATATATCACAGCTGACTGAAGATGCTAATATTCTGGCCAAAATTCTGACAACAAGATTAGAGGCCCACTTGCCCAGCCTGGTGCATAAACACCAGATGGAATATACAAATGGGAGAATGTTTAGAGATAATGTTAGGGCAGTAGTGAATGCAATATGGGTGGCTTGCCACTAATTGAGTCCAGTCCTGCTTTAGAGTATTAACACAGAAAAGGCATTTGACTCAGTGCAATGAGAGTACCTATATCAGGCATGGAGGTGATGGGACTGGGCTCTAACTACACTAATTTAGTAAAGCTGTTATAGTCCTCACCATCAGCATTTGTGCAGAGGAATGGTCACATATCCTCGAAATTCCCTTCATGGAAAATATGACAGGGTTGCCCCCTTTCCACAGTGTTGTACTTGCTAATGATGGAAAAGCTTGAGTAAGTTCAGCCAATCCCAACACACTAGTGGCATAAAATGGGAAACTCCTCACTACTTACCCTAGCCTATATAGATGACCACCTCCTTACAGTCTCAAATTCAGAATCTTCCCTTCACAGAATAATTTATTTTTGTAAGTAAGTTTTTTTTTTTTTTTATTATTATTATTTTTTCATGTATTTTCAGATTTTACATATATTCAGTCCTGGCCAGAGAGGATGGCCACCCTTTGGAATTACAAGTCTTTATCAATAATCATTTAACATACATGTACACTTTAGTTTCATTTACCCTAGTCAGATTTATATCTAAAGTATGTTCTGAAGACATAAAGCTCCATCCAGTTCTCGTAGCTATAAGCTGCACCAAAGGTAAATTGTATGGCATCTATCAATTAGTACTGTGTCTCAATATATTCACTTAACTGTAAACTAACATGAGAAAACATACAATTATTTCAGTGACAGTTTGGGACTGGGGCATGGGAATAACTTGGGATTTTTCTGAGGGCAGTTATGTAAGTGTGGTTACTGTCAAGCGAGATGTCCTTCTTATAATGCTGAATTTACTAACCTGTATTACTGTTTACTGTTTTGCTGCACTTTTTCTCTCCAGAAAGTCAAAAGAGTAAGAATGCCCAAGATGCACAGTACTGGAATTATAGTATACAAGTGTCAGCCACATCCATAAAGTAATGAATCCATGGTGTCCATTTTATCATGAATAAATCATTTTTATCACTAATGTTGTGCATGATTTTTAGCATCTTATATATCAGGTTTACCAATGAATGCCAGGCATGTAAGGTGGGGAAAAAAGTCTGTAGCCAGTTTTTCATAATGACTTTGCTTGCCCTAGTAAGCAGGATACGCAGGTATTTTAGTTTAGAATTTTTAAGTGTCAGGGAAAAATTAGCAATAGGAGTGTCTGTCCATCACATGGGAGTGCTATAGGAATCATGTCTATGATCGCTTTGTGTACTGCCATCCAAATCAGTTGAAGCAGAGATCAAGACCATAGGGTATGAGTGTGTTGTGCTGTCTGTTCTGTACAGTTCTTCTAGCATGCTACAATTATCTGTGGTTAATAGGTGGCTAGTATAACTGGGGTTTTGAAATATCATAATTTATATTTCCTTAAAAATTCTCAGAGGGCCGGGGAAGAGGATAGTTTGCTTAATTCTTCTGCTGCCTTGCCCCAGGGTTCTTTGAGAATTTGGGTACCAAGTTCTTGGAACCATTTCATCTGGATGTTTGCTGTTAGTGTATTAGGTTACTGTCTGAGTGCTTGATGTAGGGTGGAAATAATATGTGGAGATGGTTGATTAATAATTAATACACAGTTAGCAGCCTTGGAGTGGTCCCAAGGTGGTAGCCTGGATAAAACATTGGCTAGACAACAGGACACAAAGGGTAGTAGTAAATGGAGTACAGTGAAGAAAGGAGGGTTACTAGCGGGGTACCGCAGGGTTCAGTACTGGGACCAGTCCTTTTTAATGTCTTTATAAGTGACATTGCAGAGGAACTGGAAGGAAAAGTATGTATCTTTGCAGACGACACAAAGATCTGCAACAGGGTTGATACACAAGATGGAGTGGAAAGGACGAGAAGGGACTTGGCAAGGTTGGAGGAATGGTCAAATATTTGGCAGCTCAGATTCAATGCAAAGAAGTGTAAGGTAATGCACATGGGAAACAAAAACCCAGGGGAAGCGTACACAATGGGGGGTGAGATACTGACAACAGTAAAAATGGGAAGGACCTAGGGGTAATTATATCAGATGACCTAAAGGTGGGCAAGCAATGTGAGAAGGCAATAAGGAAGGCTGGGGGGATACTGGGATGCATAGGAAGAGGCATCTATAGTAGAAAACAGGAAGTTGTTATCCCTCTGTACAGACAGTTGGTGAGACCCCATCTGAGCACTGTGTGCAGTTCTGGAGACCCCATCTCTGCAAAGACATAGACAGAGTGGAGGCTGTCCAGAGGAGGGCAACCAAAATGGTGCAGGGTCTGCACCAGAAGACAAACGAAGAAAGACTAAAGGAGCTTAATATGTATACCCTTGAGGAAAGAAGGGAGAGAGGGGACATGATAGAAACTTTCAAGTACCTCAAGGGAATCAACAAAGTCCAAGAGGGTGGCATCTTTCAGAAAAAGAGATGTGTAAGAACAAGAGGGCACAATTTGAAGGTAGAGGGGGGACGGCTCAGAGGTAATGTGAGGAAGAATTTTTTCACAGAGAGGGTTGTGGATGCATGGAACAGCCTCCCTGAGGAGGTTGTGGAGTCAAGAACAGTAGGAGAATTCAAGAATGCATGGGACAGACATAAAGGCAGTCCTAGTGGGAGAGTAGGAGGAAGTAGCGGTTGGTTAACTAGGATCTGCAGCTTATCTGTTAGGTAGGAAAATGGGCAGACTAGGTGGGCCAAGCTGTCCTTATCTGCCATCAAATTCTATGTTTCTATGTTGCCATTTCAATGTTTGCTTACTAGTTGTAAAAGTGAGGAAGGGGTGAGAACACTCTGGGTTTGGTGAGTATGGTTTGCACACAGTGTTTCACCTGCAAATACCTATAATGGTCAATTACTTGTAGTTGATATTTTGTCCTGAATGCTTCAAATTGCAGCATGAGCCCAGTTTCCATAAATTGGAAAAGTGTGTCAAACTTAATTTCCCCACCTACAATACCCAGGAGAGGAAATAGGTATTATAAGCAATGGCAGTATATAGTGTAGTCTGTTGTGTTATG
This sequence comes from Neoceratodus forsteri, assembly GCA_016271365.2. Classification (NCBI taxonomy): domain Eukaryota; kingdom Metazoa; phylum Chordata; order Ceratodontiformes; family Ceratodontidae; genus Neoceratodus; species Neoceratodus forsteri. The sequence continues at coordinate 969,254,755 of CM028132.1, read as the reverse complement.
GTATTGTTGGAATACTTTTGTCCAACTGGTTAGGACAGAGTAAGTGTATTGGTAGTCTTTTTGCTGTGGAGGGGATAGTTTAGGATATGAAAAACATGCCCAAACTGAGTGGTTGCAGGTGGTCTTGCAGAAGTTCTACTTGTTTGCAGTGGCTTTCACAGTCAGGGGCTATCCAGTAGAAGACTGTGCATTTGCGCTTCTTGATAGAAGATTGCTGAGACAGTATAAAGCTATCAGTGAAATATATCTTTTGTGTACTGATTGTAATACTTAAGCAATAAGGCTTGACAGAGTGTGCATTGTCACTGAATAATGTCACACCTATGGTGGGTCAAGCGGCTAGTGCTTCCACCACCCTAGGTGTGATGTTATTTAGGGATGATGCACACCTGGGGTGCCTTATTGTGAGAATAATATGGCTATAAAAATCAGAGAAGACTTTAATGATTAATCAATAAACATAAGAAACACATCAGAAGTTATAACTTTATTATAATTAATTTAGACATAAAATAGAGATAAAATAGTCCTTCAAGAGCTTTACTGCATCCTCTATATTACTCACACTGACTTTTTTCATAGCTGATTTTGTTACTTTGAGCTTACCAATATTTTTTGTACTCCTGATTTTATCTCATTTTTCACTTTGTAGTATTGAGCACATTAATATTGACAGTCCCATTTAGTGTCCCTATAAAGATCAGTTGTGCTGTGGCACAGGCATCCATATGGTTATTTCTGTGAGTCCACGTTGTTCTTTTAACAGGAGTGAAGACTGTCCTAACAAATAGAAAAAAAAAAACATGACATGGTATGCACTGTGGTTGGATATAGGCACACCTCTGATGTGTCATGAGGCGAGTGCCTTCACTTCAACCATCTGAGAAGTGTTGTTACCCCACCACAATGTACACCCTGGAGTGTCCTACTGTGATTATAAAAGGGGTCCAAGATGATTATTTTTTTTTGGGGGTAAAGAAATGCACAAAATCAAAAAAGAAACATTTTTATGGCATTTTAAAACAGTCCCAGCAAATCCTTGCACTGACATGCCATCTCAGGTTTAAATATTATATACAGCAAAATGCATGTATTTTTAATTAGCTCTTAAACACTCTAGTTCCCCCCAGCCAACCACTTTCACCCATTCCCTCAACTTTCTTTTCTTTATAATATTCCCTCCATTTTCTCTGTCTTGTTTATGTTCTGTCTTGCCATCATTCAAGAGATGGAATGTTTACTACAGATAGAATGCAAGAATTAAAACTCTGCTCAGTTCTGCTGGCAGAAAGTTTACTCACTAACATACAATAGAAAGCTTCAGATGGAACCAGGGCTTTTGTTTTATCTGTGACAGCTTAAACAACACAGATTTCCTAGTAAGCAGGTGAGGATAGGAGGAGGAGGATTTTCATGGTCAGCAAAGAAACACCATAAATTATAATTCTAAGTACTGTAGTACTTATTTTTTAAGTTATGTATGTGTGTGTAACAAGAGTGTCATGAAGGCAAATAACATTTATTTCTTATGTTTATAAATTTAATACAGTTTTTTTGGGCCTAACTGAAGGTTTTCAGTGAGTAAAGGTGACAGCCACATTTGTGATGGCAGTCAGGAATGGCTGGTGATTTTATTGTGAAGAGGTTACTGGACCTTCTTCCAGTGCTGTCGTCATGGGATATCAGCACTGGGTTCCGAGCTCCTCAGTAGATCAGATTTCTGGATATTTTATAGCTATATTATAATGAACTTTTGGCACAGCAAGAGATATTTGCTCTTGGGGCTGCCTGTGATGAACATCTGCTGGTTGTCACAGCTGGGGCTGGGAGTTGTAGTTTTGTATCCCACAGAGAATTACAGGACTGGAGCATTACATCGCAAACCCTGAATAGGGTTTGTGTTGGCAGTGTATGCAACAGTTTTTAAACTACACATTTGCACAGCAGATTGCACTTTATTTTAGACAAGGGCTATTGCACATTTTAATAATTTTAACACTGGATTATGAAACCAGACTGCCAGTGGTCGCATGACCACGCGCCACTTCCTAGTGGGCTCTGATAAATTCCAGATTGCACAGCGAGTGGCAAGATTGGAGAGATAGTATAAGGCTGTCAGTGAAATTTACCTTTAGTGTACTAATTGTAATACTGAACTTTTTCAGAAATCAATAGATATTTGTCTTGGGGCTGCCTGTGACAAACGTCTGCTCATTGTCACAGCTGGGCTGGGAGTTGTAGTTCTGTATCCCATGGAGAACTACATGATGGGAGCACTTTACCACAATCACACCAAAAGGGTCTAAATGGGATCAGAAAGGGTTCTACATATATTAATTACAAGAAGGAAAGAGCGTGTCATTGGGCCATTTACAATAAATAACAAACCTGAAACACACCAGAACATATGGCAAAATAATTCAATAATTACTTTTGCTCGGTGTATAACCTCCCTGAAAATCATCTCACCCTCCCAGACTCTGGAAGTGATCTAGACATCAGCGAAATAATCACAAACAAAATGGTCTATAGGAAGTTGACAGAACTCAGGGTCAATAAGTCTGCAGGGCCAGATGGTCTCCACCCGAAACCTTTAAGGGAGTTAGCAGATGCCTTGGCACTAGTTATTACAAACATAGCTAGCAGGTTCTTATTAGAAGCCTCAATTCCTTGTGATTGGAGAAGAGTGGTAGTCATTCCTATATATATAAAAGGCTGTAAATCTAATCCCACAAACTATAGGCTAATTAACCTGACATCTATCATAGGTAAGATCATTGAAAGTATTGTAAAGGATGGAGTAAGCAAAATTGTTAGTGATATTGGCAGAGTAGATCCCACCCAACATGGCTTCACTAAAAACAGGTCATGTACTGCAAATCTGATCAGATATTATGACTTTGTGGGTCAGAATTTGGATAATGGTAGAGAGGTGGATGTTATATTCCTCAACTTCAGGAAAGCATTTGATACCCTATCACATAACATCTTAGTGTCCAAGTTTCTCCATTTAGGTTTTGACATACAGTTGGTTAAATGGATTCAGAACTGGGTGACAGACAGAACCAAGGTAGTAAGAATTAATGGTTACAAGTCATCGAAAGGTGGAGTTATTAGTGGGGTGCCACAGGGCTCTGTTCTTGGATCTTTGTTGTTCAACATATTTATCAGTGACCTCTGTATCCAATCTGAAAATGGAATGATAAAATTTGCAGACAATACAATGTTTGGTGGCACTGTAGACACAGAGACAAATATAAACTGTATGAAGAACCATCTGGGGAATATAGTAAAATGGGTTGATAATAACAAGATGAACATAGAAACATAGAAACATAGAAGTTGACAGCAGATAAGGACCGTAAGGCCCATCCAGTCTGCCCATTTCTTTTTCTGCCTTATAAATGTGCCATTGGCCTTTGCTCTGTCAATGGCCTATCTATTCATACTCATCTGTATTGCTCCCTTATGCCTATCCCATACATGTTTGAAGCCCTGCACTGTATTGATATACACCACTTCCTGAGGTAGGCTGTTTCATGCATCCACCACCCTTTCTGTGAAAAAGAACTTCCTCACATTACCCCTTAATTGGCCTCCCTCTAATCTCATACTGTGTCCTCTTGTCCTACTAGTTTTCTTATATTGAAATATGTTAGACTCTTTCATCTTGTTAATGCCCATAAGGTGTTTGAATGTTTCGATCATATCACCTCTCTCCCTGCTTTGCTCTAGGGTATACTTATTGAGCTCTGTTAATCTGTTCTCATGTGTTTTCTGATGCAGTCCCTGCACCATTTTGGTTGCCCTTCTCTGGACTGCCTCTATTTTGTTAATGTCCTTGTGAAGGTGTGGCCTCCAGTACTGCATACAGTACTCCAGGTGGGGTCGAAACAGTGTCTTGTAAAGAGGGATTATTACATCCCTCTTCTGACTTGTGATACCCCTACTAATACAACCCAACATCCCCCTAGCCTTACCTACTGCTCTAGTGGTTTGCTTGGATGATTTCAGATCATCAGTGATGATGATGCCCAAGTCTCTTTCTTCCCTTGTGACTGCCAGCAACTCCCCTCCCAGCCTATAGCTGGCTTCAGGGTTTCTCTTCCCTATGTGCATGATCTTGCACTTCTTTGCATTAAACCCCAGTTGCCACTCTTCCGACCATTTTGTCAGTTCATCCAGACCTCTTCTCATTCTGCCCACCCCATCTGGATCATCTAATCTGTTGCAGATCTTGGTGTCATCTGCAAACAGACAAACCTTACCCTCCAGTCCATCTGCAATGTCACTGTTGAAGATGTTGAAGAGGACTGGCCCCAGGATTGATCCCTGAGGTACCCCACTTGTAACCTGCATCTCTTCTGGCTGTATACCATTTACCACAACTCTCTGTTTTCTGCCCGTCAACCAGTTTGCTATCCATTTGACCAACTTGACCCACCTGAGGCCTACCCAGCTTATTAATAAATCTTCTATGTGGAACAGTATCGAAAGCTTTGCTGAAGTTAAGGAAGGTGACATCAACTGCTCCCCTTGGTCCACAACTCTGGTTACTCAGTCAAAGAAATCTATAAGTTTAGTTTGACAGGACCTTCCTTTGTAAACCCATGCTGCCTTGGATCCTGTGCTCCTATGGAGTCCAGGTGTTGCACTATCCTTTTCTTTAAGGAGGCGTCCATAAACTTGCCCACTGCTGAGGTAAACTGACTGGTCTGTAGTTCCCACCTTCTCCCTGCTACCACTCTTGTGCAGTGAGATCACATGAGCCCTTCACCAGTCTTCTGGGACCTCTCCTGTGCTCAGATACTACTAAACAGTTCTGATAATGGCTCTGCTAGTACACCCTTAGCTCCTTTAGTACCCTGGGATGTATGCCATTGGGTCCTATTGCCTTGTCCACCCTGAGCTTATCGAGCTCTTGTAGGACCCTTTCTTTTGTGAAGGGACTAGTGCACACCTCCCTTCCCCTTGTGTCCATGGTGCTGAGCTGTGGGCCCTGCCCTATCTTCTCTTCAGTAAATACTGAGCAAAAGTATCTATTTAGGATAGATGATTTTAGATGGTCCTCCTCCTCACATGCACCCTTATCTCCTTTGATCTTAGCAATACCACCGCTGGACTTTCTCCTTTCACTAATGTATCTATAGAAAGTCTTGTCACATTCGTTTACTGTTTGTGCTAGTGTTTCCTTGGTTTGGGCCTTTGCCTACCTTACTGCCTTCCCTGCTTCCCTTAGGGAAGTTTGGTATGCTTCCCTGTCTTCATCCCACTGCATTCCCTTATATTTCCTGAAGGCCAGCCTTTTGGCTATGACCTTTGCTGCTACTGTGTTTGAGGACAAAAGTGGTTTCCTTCTTCTTTGCACTTCCTTTCTCTCTAACACAATGGGATGTTGCTTCAAGTATTGTATCCTTAATGCTTGCCCACTTTGTCTGTACCCCTCACCTGTTTTCATTTGCATGGCTAGCTTAACTCTGTTGGCCATCTTATCAAAGTCAACTCCTCTTAAGTCCCATATTTTGCCCTGGAATGGGATGATTTAGTTCATACCATGTGATGGTCACTGCCCAGGTGGCCTTCTACCTGGAGTTCTGTGATCCTTTCCCTGTTAGTCAGTACTAGATCTAGGATAGCACTGTCACTTGTGGGTTGTTGTACCAGTTGTTTGAGGCCCTCCCCCTGCAGGGAATCTACCATGTGTCTAGTTCTTCAATTCAAGTTTTATTCGTTTTCCAGTACAAAGAGCGAATTATAACAACGGATGAAATGTCCATATACATCGGGTATAGAGCATGAAGTGATTCACTCTCTCCCCACCCTCCCATCCACCCTACCCCACTCCCACCCCGAACAACCCAGCGCCTGCTTTTACACCTCTAGCACTATACCAATGAATGTAACCTATTAGTGCTTAACCTTGAAGTGCATAGAGAGCTTGTAGTGGTCCCAAATTTTATTGAACTTCTAGTTTGTTAAGTAAACTGGCAATAGTCCTTTCAGTTCTGAGATTTGCAAGTAACTCCTGAAGCCATTCAACATATGTTGGTACCTCCGTATCCTTCCAATGTCTTAAAACCACTTTTTTAACAGACATCGACATCAGGGCTATATAATACTTCCTGTTCACCACCGAGATGGAAGAGAAATCCCCCAGAAGGCAAATTTCAGTGGTGAAGAGGTCCGAGAGCCCCAAAAGAGTGTCAACACGCTGTTTAATCACAGTCCAGAGTGGAACAATTTTAGAACAGCTCCAGAAAATATGAAGAAGATCTCCTTCTTGAGATTGACATCTTGTACAAAGGGGGGGAGGACACAAGACCAAGCCTAGCAAGTTTCTGAGGTGAGTAATAGATATTATGCAGAACCTTAAACTGCATTAGCTAAGTCTGTCCTGCTTAAGGAACTTAAGGCAGCTCTGCCACAGGAGAGACCAATCCAGATCTTTACTGTGAAAGAGAGAGGCCCAAAAGGAGATGGGAGCATAATTATCAGGGTAGCCCCAGGTGGAAAGAACACTATACCATGTATCTAGTTCTGGCAGATGTTCCTGCTGTAATTGACCAATCTGTATCTGGCATGTTGAAGTCTCCCATTATCAGAACCTCCTCTTTAGCTGTCATGTTTTGTTTATCTTCTAACAGTAATGTGCCTATCTCCTCCCCTGATCTGGGGACCTGTAGACAACCCCAGTTTGTATGGCTCTCCCATTTCCTGTCTCCAGTGTGACCCACAGTTCTTCTGGCTCCTTATGTGTATTCTGAATTTCTGTAGCTTTGATATTTTCATCGACATACAGGGCCATTCCACCCCCCCCCTTTTACACCTCGGTCTCTTCTGAACAGTACATAGCCAGGTACTGAAGTCTCCCAAGTGTGGTCACTGGTAAACCACATCTTGTTAATTGCTACTATGTCCAGTTTAGCCTCTGTCATTATTGCCTGCAGGTCTGGGATCTTGTTTCCCAGACTGAGAGCATTTGTGTACATGATTTTCCATTGGCCAAATTTTGGTGTGTTAGTTGTTGGGTGAAGTTTGGCATTTCCCCTGTGCGTCACATAGGGAGCTGGACTTTTTTCCTTACCTGGTGATGCAAATAAACTGCAAACATGATGGACTCCTGTTTGACCACTAGCTGAGAAGGGAGTGGTGTTCTTCCCATTCAACGTATGGGGTGCTGCAACCCTCTCCCCATTTGCTAGTTTAAATATTCTGCAAAGATGTCAAACTTCTGCCCCAATGCACTGACTTCCTCCTTAGTCAGATGCAGTCCCTCAAATTTAAAGAACTTTCACTCCCAAAACTGTTGCCAGTTCCCTACAAATTTGTGTCCTTTTTCCTGGCACCAGCCCTTGAGCCACATGTTTAGCTCCCCATCTCCCCTTCTCTGACCTTCCATCCATCTGCCCCCATCTCCCAGACTGGCAGGATCTCAGAGAAGGAGATGCCAGGTGAAATGGATGATAGTTTGTCACCCAGCCTGGTCAGGTGTTCCTTGGTCTCTACAACTGACTGGCTGGTGAGATCATTAGTCCCTATGTGTACCAGGATGTCAATGTTTTCTCCTGCTTCCCGAACAATTTTAGCAATGCGGTCAGTGTCTCTCCATGCTGATGTACCTGGGAGACATCTGACAATTACCTCTGGCTGGAGATAATATCAACTCCCCGAATCATGGAGTCTGCTATGATCAGAAGTTGTTTGGTTTTTCTTCTTGCTTTTTTTGTTTTGGTTCCTGTTTTGGGCGAGTTTTGTTGTGCTAGCTCCTGTGCTGCGGTGTCCTGCTCTGCAGTGTCCTCTGTCTCTTTGTTTGATTTCGGAGATAGAGGCAGACACTTGTTTGTAGTTTTTATATGGTTTGTGGAGGTAATATGTTGGGGAGCACCGAGTGATGGGGCACCCGATCTGCCCCTCCTAACCACCTGCCAACCTCCTGGACTAACTACTCTCTGTGGTCAACGTGCTTCTTTTGGATGTTGGGGAAATGGAGGGTGGTTCTTATAAAATATTTCCTCTTGAATATGCAATTTGAGACATGCAATCTCTGCCCATGCTGCCTGGAACTGTGCTCTTAGATCTCAAATGGCCCAGCATGTAGGACAGTGTCCTAAATCCTGTAAAACTGCCCTTCTAAAAAGTTTTCCACAGTACCTGCAGTTAATGATATCCATTCCAGATTAGTTGCTGGGTTTATAAACTGGTCAGAATAACTAGAAGGAAGAAAATTAAAGCCAAAATTTGATTTTGTGTTGAGTTTATTTGTTTTTGTATAACTTATTATAACAAGTTAAATTACTAGTGCCCCTGTAAATGAGGTCACCATGTGGATACCCCACTGATCCGCCCTTTCTGTTTTGCCAAAGGAAATGCCACAACTGTGCTACCCTATAAAAGGGTGGCGTGGGTGGTTCAGATGATGGTGGGTGGCTGGGCCCTTCCCTGGTAAGAAAGAAGAACCATGGACGAAAGAAACAGGGAGGAAAGAGAAGAAACAATTAGCCAGCAACTAATGCAGTAGCCCATAAAGCTTATCCTAATGATAGATAAAACTGTAAAACCTGTAAAGCACCACCTGTAATAATTTCACAGAAGATATACCCTGTAAGAAACACTTTGCCTCAGAGAAAAATAAAGCAGTAACAGAAGATATACCTTGCAAAAGACAATTTGAATCAGAAGATTACAGCAGTAATCTGTTAGCACACACCTGTAGGCACACCCTGTAATAATGTAGCAGGAGGTATACCCAGCAACAACAATTTTAATCAGAGAAAAGTAAAGCAATAAAATGTTAGCAACAAACAGTAACAATCACTGTGAGTACAAAATAAAAATAACAACACACAGAAAATCTGCCTAGCCAAAAGAAGCCTTATTCCTTTCCCTTGTTCTGGTAAGGTTATTTGCTCTGTCCTTTCAAGCACCTAGAACGATGTACAGTAATTCAATCTTGAGAAATGTATAGTCATCCACTTTGGTAAGAACAATGGAATGAAGGATTACTTTATTAATGGAGTAAAATTAAAAGTGGTAAACAGAAAGGGACCCTGGCATTCTAGTTAGTAACAATCTTAAGAATGGTGCCCACTTCAGCAAGGTGGCTAACAAAACTGGATACTTATTTAATTGCATGCAAAGGTCCTTTTTCTCAAGATCTGAATCACTGCTTCTGCCCATATACAAAGCTTACATCAGACCACATGCGGATTACAGTTCACAACATTGGGGTCCATATCTAAACAAGCATTTGTCAATGCTGAATGTTGATTACATTGGTCCGTTGAGCTCGCTCACTGCCACTGTGTCACTAGCTCATTCTGTTTCTCCCGGTGCTGCAGGCTGCTCTTTTGTACTGGGCTCCTGCCTGCATTGGCATGTTTTTCTGCCCACAAAGAAATCTGCAGCTGTCCCGACAGAGCTCTGCTGAGGTGGGTCACTCCCCCTCTCTCACTCGCTCATTCTGTTTCTGCTGGCTCTGGAGGCTGCCCTTTTGTATGGGGCTCCCACCTCTGTTGGTGGCTTCTTCTGCCCACAAAGAAATCTGCAGCAGTCCTGACACAGATCCATTGAGCTAGCTCACTCCACCTCTTTTGTTCATTCCATTTCTGCTGGCACTGCAGGCTGGCCTTTTGTACTAGGCTCCTGCCTGCATTGCCGCCTTTTTCTACCCACAAAGCAATGCGCAGCAGCCATGATAGAGGTCTGTTGAGCTTGCTCACTCCCCCTCTCTCACTCGCTCATTGTGTTTCTCTGGGTGCTGCTGGCTGCCCTTTTGTACTGGGCTTCTGTCTGCATTGGCAGCTTTTTCTGCCCACAAACAAATCTGCAGCTGTCCCGACAGAGCTCCATTGAGGTCGCTCTCTCCGCCTGTCTCACTCGCTCATTCTGTTTCTCCTGGTGATGCAGGCTACTTTTTTGTACTGGGCTTCTGCCTGCATTGGCACATTTTGCTGCCTACAGAGAAATCTGCTGCTGTCCTGACAGAGCTCAGTTGAGGTGGGTCACTCCTCCTCTCTCAGTCGCTCATTCTGCTTCTGCTGGTGCTGCAGGCTACCCTTTTGTAGTGGGCTCCTGCCTGCATTGGCAGCTTTTTCTGCCCACAAAGAAATTTGCAGCAGTTCTGGCAGAGCTCCATTGAGCTCGCTCACTCCCCCTCTCTCACTCGTTCATTCCGTTTCTGCCGGCGCTGCAGGCTGCTCTTTTGCACTGTGCTGCTGTCTGCGTTGCCGCCTTATTCGGCCCACAAAGAAATCTGCAGCAGTCACAATAGATCACCTTTGAGCTCACTCACTCACTCCCCCCTCTCACTCTTTCGCTCTGTTTCTCCCGCCGCTGCAGGGTGACCTTTTGTTCTGGGCCCCTGCGTGCATTACTGCCTTTTTCTGCCCACAAAGAAATCCACAGCAGCCCAACAGAGCTCCGTTGAGCTCACTCACTCTCTCTTTCCTCCTTTACTTGTTCGTTCTTTCGCTGCGCTGGAGGCTACCCTTTTGTGACGGGCTCCGCCTCTGTTGGTGGCTTCTGCCCACAAAGAAATCTGCAGCAGTCCCAACACAGCTCTGTTGAGGTTGCTCACTCTCCATCTCTCACTCACCCTTTCCATTTCTGCTGGTGCTGCAGGTTGACCTTTTTTTACTGGGCTCCTGCCTGCATTGCTGCCTTTTCCTGCCCACAAAAAAATCCGCAGCAGTCACGGTAGACCTCTGTTGAGCTTGATCACTCCCCTTCTCTCACTCGCTTGTTCTGTATCTCCCAGCGCTGCAGGCTGCCCTTTTGTACTGGGGCTCCAGCCTGCTTTGGCACCTTTTCCTGCCCATAAAGAAATCTGCAGCTGTCCTGACAGAGCTCCGTTGATGTTTCTCACTATCCCTGTCTTACTCGCTCATTCTGTTTCTTCCAGTGCTACAGGCTGCCCTTCTACAGTGGGCTTCTGTCCCTGTTGGTGCCTTTTTCTGCCCACAAGACATGCAGCAGTCACAATAGACCTCTGTTGAGCTTGTTCACTCCCCCTCTCTCACTCACTCCGTTTTGTTTCTCCCGGCATTGCAAGCTGCCCTTTAGTACTGGGCTTCTGCCTGTGTTGACATCATTTTCTGACCACAAAGAAATCTGCAGCTGTCCCAATAGAGCTCTACTGAGGTCGCTCAGTCCGCCTGTCTCACTTACTCATTCTGCTTCACCTCTTCCTGCAGGCTGTCATTTTGTAGTGGGCATCTGCCTCTGTTGGCGCCTTTTTCTGCCCACAAAGAAATCCACAGCTGTCCTGACAGAGCTCCGTTGAGGTCTCTCACTATCCCTGTCTCACTCGCTCATTCTGTTCTCCCAATGCTACAGGCTACCCTTCTGTAGTGGCTTCCTGTCCCTGTTGGTGCCATTTTCTGCCCACAAGACATCTGCAGCAGTCACGATAGACCTCCGCTGAGCTCGTTCACTCCCCCCACTCGTTCATTCCGTTTCTGCTGGTGCTGCAGGCTGCCCATTTGAACTGGGTTCATGCCTATGTTGCTGCCTTCTTCTGCCGACAAAGAAATCTGCAGCAGTCATGATAGAGCTCTGTTGAGCTCACTCAATGCCCTCTCTCATTCTTTCGTTCTGTTTCTCCTGCAGTTGCAGGCTGCCCTTTGTACTGGGCTCCTGCATGCATTGCTGCCTCTTCTGCCCACAAAGAAATCCACAGCAGTCCCAACAGAGTCCCGTTGAGCTCACTCACTCCCTTCCTCTCCCTCACTCGCTCATTCTGTGTCTCCCGCTGTTGCAGGCTGCCATTTTGTAGTGGGCTCCTGCCTGCATTGGTGGCTTTTTCTGCCCATAAAGACATCTGCAGCAGTCCTGACACAGCTTCGTTGAGGTCGCTCACTCCCCGTCTCTCATTCATTCATTCCGTTTCTGCCGGCGCTGCATTCTGTTATTTTGCACTGGGCTCCTGCCTGCGTTGCCACCTTCTTTGGCCCACAAAGAAATCTGCAGTAGTCACGATAGAGCACCATTGAGCTCAGTCACTCACTCCCCCTCTCTCACACTTTCATTCTGTTTCTCCCACCGCTGCAGGGTGACCTTTTGTTCTGGGCCCCTGCATGCATTTCTGCCTTTTTCTGCCCACAAAGAAATCCACAGCAGCCCAACAGAGCTCTGATGAGCTCACTCACTTTCTGTCCCTCACTCGCAAGATTCTGTGTCTCCCTGCTGCAGGATGCCCTTTGCACTGGGTTCTTGCTTGCATTGGCGGCTTTTTCTGACCACAAAGACATCTGCTGCAGTCCCACACACCTCTGTTGAGGTCGCCCCCATCTCTCACTCACTCATTCCATTTCTGCCGGGCCTGCAGGTTGACCTTTTCTACTGCTCCTGCCCTGCTTGCCTTTTTCTGCCCACAAAGAAATCCGCAGCAGTCATGATAGACCTCCGAGTTTGACTCACTCCCCCTCTCTCACTCGCTTGTTCTGTTTCTCCGGTGCTGCAGGTTGCCCTTTTGTACTGGGCTCCTGCCTGCTTTGGCATCTTTTCCTGCCCACAAAGAAATGTGCAGCTGTCCTGACATAGCACCGTTGAGGTCGCTCACTATCCCTGTCTCACTTGCTCATTCTGTTTCTCCCGATGCTGCAGGCTGCCATTTTGTACTGGGCTTCTGCCTCTATTGGCGCCTTTTTCTGCCCACAAAGAAATCTGCAGCAGTCACGAAATACCTCCATTGAGCTCCCTCACTCCCCCCCCCCACTCGCTCATTGTGTTTCTCCTGGCGTTGCAGGCTGCCTTTTTGTACTGGGCTTCTGCCTGTGTTGGCACCATTTTCTGACCACAAAGAAATCTGCAGCTGTCCCAACAGAGCGCTATTGATGCCGCTTACTCTGCCTGTCTCACTCACTCTTTCTGTTTCTCCTCTCCCTGCAGGCTGACATTTTGTAGTAGGCTCCTACCTCTGTTGGCACCTTTTTCCTCCCACAAAGAAATCTGCAGCAGTCCCAGCAGAGCTCCGTTGAGCTCGCTCACTCCCCCTCTCTCACTCATTCATTTCGTTTCTGCTGGTACTGCAGGCTGCCCTTTTGAACTGGGCTCCTGCCTGTGTTGCCGCCTTCTTCTGCCCACAAAGAAATCTACAGCATTCATGATAGGGCTCCATTTAGTTCACTCAATCCCCCTCTCTCACCCTTTCATTCTGTTTCTCCTTCAGCTGCAGGCTGCCCTTTTGTACTGGGCCTCTGCGTGCATTGCTGCCTTTTTTCTGCAAACAAAGAAATCCACAGTAGTCCCAACAGAGCTCTGTTGAGCTCACTCACTCCCCATCCCTCACTCGCTCGTTCTGTGTCTCCTGCTGCTGCATTCTGCCCTTTTGCACTGAGTTCCTGCCTGCATTGGCAGCTTTTTCTGCCCACAAAGGCATCTGCAGCAGTCCCAACACAGCTCCATTGAGGTCGCTCACTCCCCCTCTCGCACTCGCTCATTCAGTTTCTGCCAGCACTGCAGGTAGGCCTTTTGTACTGGGCTCCTGCCTGCATTGCCGCCTTTTTCTGTCCACAAAGAAATCCACAGCAGCCATGATAGACCTCCTTTGAGCTTGCTCACTCCCCCCCCCCCACTCGCTCATTCTGTTTCTCCCGGCGCTGCAGTCTGCCCTTTTGTACTGGGCTCCTGCCTCTGTTGGCATCTTTTTCTGCCCACAAAGAAATTTGCAGCAGACCCGGCAGAGCTCCATTGAGCTCGCTCACTCCCTCCTCCTCTCTCACTTGTTCATTCCATTTCTACCAGCACTGCAGGCTGCTCTTTTGCACTGGGCTCCTGCCTGCTTTGCCGCCTTATTCGGCCCACAAAGAAATCTGCAGCGGTCACGATATAGCACCATTGAGCTCACTCACTCACTCACTCCCCCTCTCCCACTCTTTCATTCTGTTTCTCCCACCGCTGCGGGGTGACCTTTTGTTCTGGGCTCCTGTGTGCATTACTGCCTATTTCTGCCCCCAAAGAAATCCACAGCAGCCCAACAGAGCTCCTTTAAGCTCACTCACTCTCTCTCCCTCACTCGCTCGTTCTGTGTCTCCCGCTGCTGCAGGCTGCCCTTTTGTACTGGGTTCCTGCCTGTATTGGTCGCTTTTTCTGCCCACAAAGACATCTGCAGCAGTCCCGACACAGCTCCGTTGAGGTCACTTACTCCCCATCTCTCACTCGGTCATTCCATTTCTGTCGGCGCTGCAGGTTGACCTTTTCTACTGGGCTCCTGCCTACGTTGCCACCTTTTCCTGCCCACAAAGAACTCCGCAGCAGTCATGATAGACCTCCATTGAGCTTGCTCACCCCCCCATCTCACTCACTCATTCTGTTTCTCCCAGCAATGCAGGCTGCCCTTTGTACAGGGTTTCTGCCTGCATTGGTACCTCTTCCTGCCCACAAGGAAATCGCAGCAGTCCCGACAGAGCTAAGTTGAGGTCGCTCACTCCGCCTGTCTCACCCGCTCATTCTGTTTCTCCTGGCCCTGCAGTGCCATTCTGTAGTGGGCTTCTGCCTCTGTTGGAGCCTTTTTCTGCCAACAAAGAAATCTGCAGCAGTCCCGACAGAAATCTGTTGAGCTCGCTCACTCCTACTCTCTCACTCATTCATTCCATTTCTGCCGGTGCTGCAAGCTGATCTTCTGTACTGGGCTCCTGCATGCATTGCTGCCTCTTTCTTCCCACAAAGAAATCCACAGCAGTCCCAACAGAGCTCCGTTGAGCTCCCTCACTCCCTCTCCCTCACTGGCTCATTCTGTGTCTCCCGCTGATGCAGGCTGCCCTTTTGTAGTGGGCTCCTGCCTGCATTGGTGGCTTTTTCTGCCCACAAAGACATCTGCAGCATTCCCGACACAGCTCCGTTGAGGTCACTCACTTCCCCTCCATCACTCGCTCATTCCGTTTCTGTCAATGCTGCTGCTCTGCCTTTTGTACTGGGGTCCTGCCTGCATTGCCGCCTTTTCCTGCCCACAAAGAAATCTGCAGCAGTCATGATAGACCTCCGTTGTGCTCACTCTTCCCCTCTCTCACTCGATTGTTCTGTTTCTCGGTGCTGCAGACTGCCCTTTTGTACTGGGCTCCCTACCTGCCTTGGCACATTTCCTTCCCACAAAGAAATCCGCAGCTGTCCTGACAGAGCTCCATTGAGGTCGCTCACTCCCCCTGTCTCACTCACTCATTCTGTTTCTCCTGATGCTGCAGGCTTCCCTTTTGTACTGGGCTCCTGCCTCTGTTGGCATCTTTTTCTACCCACAAAGAAATCTGCAGCTGTCACGATAGAGCTCCGTTGAGCTCGCTCACTCCCTCTCTCTCACTTGCTCTTTGTTTTCTCCCGGCGCTGCAGGCTGCCCTTTTGTTCTGAGCTTCTGCCTGTGTTGGCACCTCTTTCTGCCCACAAAGAAATCTGCAGCTGTCTCAACAGAGCTCTGATGAATTCGCTCACTCCACCTGTCTCACTCACTTAGTCTGTTTCTCCTGGCGCTGCAGGCTACCATTTTGTAGTGGGCTCCTGCCTCTGTTGGAGCCTTTTTCTGCCCAAAAAGAAATCTGCAGCAGTCCCAGCAGAGCTCCGTTGAGCTTGCTCACTCTCCCTCTCTCACTCTTTCATTCCATTCCTGCCAGAGCTGCAGGCTGCCCTTTTGTACTGGGCTCCTGCCCGCATTGCCACCTTCTTCTGCCCACAAAGAAATCCCCAGCAGTCATGATAGAGCTCCCTTGAGCTCACTCATTCACTCACCCTCTCTTACTCTTTTGTTCTGTTACTCCCGCCGCTGCAGGGTGACCTTTTGTACTGGGCCCCTGCGTGCATTGTTGCCTTTTTCTGCCCACAAAGAAATCCACAGCAGCCCAACAGAGCTCCGTTGAGATCACTCACTCTCCCTCCCTCACTCGCTCGTACTGAGCCTCCCGCAGCTTCAGGCTTCCCTTTTGTACTTTGTTCCTGCCTGCATTGGTGGCCTTTTCTGACCACAAAGACATCTACAGCAGTCCCTGCACAGCTCCATTGAAGTCGCTCACTCCCCCTCTCTCACTTGCCCATTCCATCTCTGCCTGCACTGCAGGTTGTCCTTTTGTATTGGGCTCCTACCTGCATTGCCGCCTTTTCCTGCCCACAAAGAAATCTGCAGCAGTCACGATAGACCTCCATTGAGCTTACTCACTCCCCCTGTCTCACTCGCTCATTCTGTTTCTCCCAGCACTGAAGGCTGCCCTTTTGTACTGGGCTCCTGCCTGCAATGGCACCTTTTCCTGCCCACAAAGAAATCCGCAGCTGTTCCGACATAGCTCCATTGAGGTCGCTCACTCCCCCTGTCTCACTCGCTCATTCTGTTTCTCCTGGCGCTGCAGGCTGCCCTTTTGTAGTGGGCTCCTGCCTCTGTTGGCATCTTTTTCTTCCCACAAAGAAATCTGCAGCAGTCCTGACAGTGCTCCGTTAGCCTCACTCACTCCCCCTGTCTCCCTCGCTCGTTCCATTTCTACCAGCGCTGCAGGCTGCCCTTCTGTACTGGGCTCCTGCCTGCATTGCCACCCTTTTCTGCCCACAAAGAAATCCGCAGCAGTCATGCTAGAGCTCCGTCAAGCTCGCTCACTGACCCTCTCTCAGTCACTCGTTCTGTTTCTCCCACTGCAGCAGGCTGCCCTTTTGTACTGGATCCCTGCATGCATTGCTGCCTTTTCCTGCCCACAAAGAAATTTGCAGCAGTTCCAACAGAGCTCTGTTGAGCTCACTCCTCCCCCCCCTCCTTGCTCGTTCTATGTCTCCCAGCGCTGCAGGCTGCCTTTGTACTGGGCTCCTGCCTGTATTGATGCCTTTTCCTGTCCACAAAGAAATCTGCACCAGTCCCAATAGAGCTCAGCTGAGCTCATTCACTCCCACTCTCTCTCTCAGTTGCTCGATCCTAATCGGTCCCAAACACTCATTTCCGACAGTGACTGCAGTATTCTGCGATGGAAGCGCGGAAACACTTTTGAGCCAGGATGTGAAAAATGACAGCTGTACTGTTCATAAGGAGGTACAGAAGAATGGCAATGTTGAAAATCTGGAGTGAAAATATTATTAATTTGCGAAGTTATGAGCGTGTGTGCAAACTGTGCAATGCACGCTGGTAACACATTCATTTTATGGAGTATCGTCACCAAATTTTCAACATAGGCATTTTAGGATCTCTGCTCATGAACAGTGTCACTGACAGTTTCTTAATCTATCCTGAACACTGATTTCCCACAGCAACCACGCTGTTCTGTGCCGGAAGTGCAAAAACACATTTCAACCAGGATGTGGAAACTTATAGCTGTACTGTTCAGAAGGAGGTGTGAAAAAATGCCAGTGTAGAAAATCTGGCTTGAAAATATTGCAAATTCATAAAGTTATGAGCATGCATAGCAACTGCTCAATGCCATATCAAAACAGTCATTTTTGGATTTTTCCTACCAAATTTGCAACATAGGCTTTTTGAGAGCCCACCTCATGAACACTTGCATTGTAGTTCCATTAATCAGTCCCAAAATGGATTCCATGTAGTGACCGCAAAATCACCTTTTGGGCCAAATAACTGACAGTGCCAGAATTCATGAGGAGGGGTCCCAAAATCAATTCCCAAAAATGCCTGAGATATGAGTCAAAGTTGAAAACCCCAATTTATTCCATTATATAGCTTACCGGCATTTCCTCAGTTCGGTTGGCTTTGAAGAGTGCAGATGTGTTCCAGGTCCATCAAGATCATCATGCCAGACTCGGAGGTGGGTATGGGGTAAGGGAAGTGTGGAGGCAGAGCGCGCAGTGGGTGGGCACAGATTGTGGGAGGGGGGCAGGAGAAGACCACCGAGGGACTGTTTCCTTTTTTCACAAGGAAAAAAAAACATTGTGAGACCATTTTTGTTTTTACAGGGGCATTTGGCATGCTGGGGTGCTCTCCCAGGATGCCAATGGAATCTTTTTGGGGGGCAGCTGCTTGGCCGATGGGGATGGGCACCCGTCAGCACACAACAAGGGGGAGCTACATTATGCCGATGGGATTGGGCACCCCGTTGGCATACAACAAAAGTGGGGGGGGTTACAAATTGCCAACAGGGAGTGGGCTCCCCTGTCTGCAACATCAACCTTGGGGCATTAAGCCAACGGGGATTGGGGTCCCTGTTGGCAAACAAACACGGTGGGGGTGGCATATGCTGCCGAGGTGGATTGGGCACCCCCCTCAGCGGGGGGGGCTTAATATTGTTTGTAAACATGGCGGCAAGTCACCGTCATGTTCACAAACAGTATCACTGAAACAAGGTTCTGCCCAGCAATGACGGGTCACTCCCTCATTGCAGTGGACTGCTGATGATGCAATGATGAGGAGGCCCCTGATTGTAGCAGCTGAAACCTTACAAGGTTGTGGCATGCTGGCTGAACTATTGTCAGCAGCAGCATGCCAGGGCATTGGGGAAAGTGGGCCAAGCCTTTAAAGGCTATGGGGGCATTGGCCACAACAGTGCCGTGCCTACACAACCTACTTCTGGCAGCTAGTTGCCACAATATGTTTCTTGCGCATGCACGCAATCAACATAAAAAGGGCAAAATATTAAAGGTATGGTAGTATTGAGCTTTCAGACAATGAAAAAAGACCATATTAGGCCTGATTGGTTACTTGAACCACCATGAGGCATTTTCCTTAGTGGAAAGTGCATTTATTGTAAGGCTGTCCAAAAAAAGTGTAGTTACTGGTAAGACATTTACTGAGAGGGATTTTATTAACTGTGAAACAGAAGGGTTGGTCTGTTTAACAGAATGCAACCATTGAACTTTTTACATTGGATAAAACTCTAGGAAAGTTCAAGCAACATATATGTGAGCACTTAAACTGCATTAAAAATAAGGATGTTAATAATGCTTTAGCTGCTAATATTATGGAAAAGGGACAGAATTGTGTATTTGGTTTTATGGGCTTGGAAACAGTATGTAATGCCCAAGGGGTTGGGATCTCAACATTACATTGTTGAGATGTAAAAGTTATTGGATCTACACATTGGGGTTTGCTTGTAGGGAAGACTTGAATTTAAAGCTTAGCCTGGAGCCAATAATGAAATATTAATCAGTTACATGGGAGTTAACATGTTAACTCTGTGCTTGTAACCAAATATATGCTTGTATAAAAATTTGTTCTAACATCTTCCTGCTATTCTTCATCTGTTTATATTTGCCCTAGTGATGGTAACAAAGCAGATCATTCTATCAAAGCACTGTTCTGAGTCCTGGCACTGGGTGATGTCACATTGCCATGGTGTCAGAAACTGAAAGGATGAAGAAGAAGCTGAAATCGTCCCCAGCTGGTGCTGGATGTGATACATGGGAATATTTATATGAAATGCTGATATGTACTTAGTGCTGGACATTTGTTTACAAATGGTGTATTTTGTTCATTTATATGTTTGATATGTTGTACATTAATTCTTTGTACATTTACTAGTACATTGTTGGGAGGTGGTTACTATGGTAATGCAGGTTTTTCATGTAAGGAATGTGAATAGTTTTAAGGATCACTAACACTAAATGAGCTCTTGGACTATGTCTTTATGGTCCTCTTGATAAACACTAGAGTGAAACCATCTGCCTTTTGTACATTTTTGTAGTATGTAATGATACATTAAAGAGCTGCTGATGCCAAACACAATTTTTAAAACATAATAATTAGGTACAGTATTTGCATTCCATTTATTCTATGTATTTCTTCTCCCAGTATTTATTGCTGGGGAATTTAGTGAATTCATCATATTTCTCTTTTAGAGTTCATCTGCTTCATAGCTTTCTCCTTCTTCAACTCATAATCCTCTGTTGTGAATATCGCAGTCTATTGCCATGGGAGTAACTGTGACAAGCAGTGCATTATGACCTCAGGTAGGAGAAAGCAACAGGAATAGATGAATTCTTCAGGAACAAAGATACAGTTTTCATGCAAATGAACTCGCTGTTAAATAATGGGGAGGAGAAATACAGAACTAAGGTGGCACAGAAGCTGGCCTGTGTCTAAAAATGATATTTTAATACAGTTCCCCTGAAGGCATCAGCTGATCTTTAAAGAAATACATTTTATATGCCACATGCTTGGGCTACTTTTATGCCACTTCTGGACTATGTGGATTTCTTGTATAGCCACAATACCAGCTCAGCGCTCTCTCCAAGTTTGACACCCTTTACCACAAAGCCCTCAGGTTTATCTCTGATGCGTCTTACTCCACTCACTACTGCACCCTTTATGCTTCCCAAAAACATTTTGATGTTATGATCTGCCCACCCACCAGCTCCTCCTCAGTCTGTGAGTCCCTACACACAACCAATGCACTTGGTGCAAAAAAACTCCACATTATCTGCGCTTATAATCTGCCCACTGGAGGTACCACAGGTCTTCAGGATTTACTTAATTAGACCGTCACAAATGCCAAGCAAAATGAGGTCATAATCTTAGGTGATCGTAACCTAAACTGGCTGCGAACAACTCACAGCATACTGCTGATGCTAACGAAAAGCTATAACCTGCACCAGATCTTAACTGAACCAACTATAACCACCCCTTCTCTAACTACCTCCCTCCACCCTCATAGACTGGGTACTGGTGAATCACCTTGATGATCTGCAAACTGCAGGCATTTTGGCAGATGCTATCACAGACCATTCCCCCACTTTCTGTGTATGGAGCCTGGAGACTGCTCCCCCACCCCCTGTGCACTACATCACAATTACTAACTTTACCAAACTGGACATGGAAGCTTTCCTCATGATGTATCCTGCATCAACTGGTCTGACATCTATCACTCCCATGATGTTGAAATAGCCCTTGACATCTTCATTGATAATTTCACAGCACTCCAGAATAAACATACCCCAAAGGTCACCAGAAGGGTCAGAGGTAAACAAACAAGATGGTTACACGAGGACCTGCTGGCTAACCTGCAAACACAGGACAAACACTGGAAGAAGTATAAAGTGTTCAGGCTACCGGGAGACTACAATACCTACAGGGCCTCTCGGAGCACCTGTAAAAACAAGTCAGAACAGCAAAGAGCATCTACTGCAAGGAACTGCTCACAAACTCTGCTGGTGACCCCAGAAAATTCTGGACACACATCAAGACCTTTCTTGGGGCTGCCTAGTCATCAACACCAGGGGCTATGATCCTAAATGGTGTGCATTGCAACAACTCAAACACTATAGTGAATGCCTTTAAAAGATTATTCACAGACCTGTCTCAGTACACCTCATTCTTTGCTTCACTTCCCACAGCATCTCAGCCCTACTGCACACCCCAGAGATCTGTATCTGGTGCTGACCACTGCCAACTAACTACTATCCCCTCTTTCTACTTTAAAGCTATATCTAGGTCTGAGGTCCAAAGGCTATTGCAAAACATATTCAACAACACTAGCCCCGGCTCAGATTCACTCAAGCCAAGACTCCTGAAGCTAGCGGAACCATTGATTGCCTTGCCATTGGCCAAGATTTTCACTCTGTCTCTCTCTCTCTCTCTTGGCATTGTCCCAGATCTCTGGAAGATTGCCCCAGTTATGCCTATCCTTAAAAAAGGAGACCCAAAGGATATCAACAGCTACAGGCCCATAGCCATCCTCTCTGTGTTAAGCAAGCTACTGGAGAAGCTTGTTGCAACCCAAACCATTGACTATCTCACAAAGAACAACCGTCTCTCGGACAATCAGCATGGTTTCAGAAAAGGACACAGCACCTCAACCACTCTTCTTAAATTCTCCACTGATGTACTCTGCAACATGGACAAAGGCTTACTCACTGGAGCTGTATTTATCGATCTTACCAAGGCTTTTGATCTTGTTGATTATCCCCTGCTTCTCTCAACCCTGCATAGACTTAACTCCTCATCCTCAGTAGTTGACTGGTTTAACAACTACCTATCAAATAGATTACAACTTGTTAAATTCAACTCCGCTATCTCGGATGTGACCAACACTGACATCGGAGTACCCCAGGGCTCCATCCTGGGACCCCTTCTTTTCTTACTTTACATCAACAACATAGATAATACCATACTCTCCTGATCAGTTATCCTATATGCTGATGATCTCGTCCTCTACTCCAGAGCTGACAAAGTCAACATCATTAACGAAAACCTCTCCTCGGATTTCAGGAATGTGCAAACATGGCTAAATGCTAATAAGCTCATCCTCAACTCTAAAAGACCCAAGCCATGCTATTTGGCATTGCCCCCAAACTCAGGGTTCAGGGAACCCTCCTAGTCCATGACTCTGAGGGTCTCTCATTGACTGTGTCACATCTTTCAAATACCTGGGAGTCCTCCTGATAAATCTCTTGACTTCAATCTGCACATCAAGTCAACTTGTAAAGCAACAAATGCCAAACTTGAATTGCCTACAAGACTAGTCACCTGTTAACTCCATCCACTAAATTGGCAATTGCCAAGGGTATTCTGCTTCCTGTGCTGACATATGGCATCTCCACTTTTGCTAATGCCCATAAGACTGCTGTCCATAAATGGGATGTCATGTATAACAACATATGTTGGTATGCCTCCTCTTCACATCGCCTCAAGCACCACTGCACACTGTATAGCAACCTAGGCTGGCTCTCCCCAACTGCCTAGCAACTATACTCCCTAGGTACCCTCACAGACTCAGTTATCCATAAAGAAAAAACCTCCCCCTGCAGCTCTACTTGTACCACAGACACCTGCCCACAGACTACGCGCCAACAAATTTCTACTTACTGTACTCTAGATGTCTTACTTCAAAAGCTCTGGAGCATTTCACTGCACCATCCCGGCCACCTAGAACTCCCTCCCTCCTGCCCTGAGGCAGGCTAACTCCACCCAATCTTCAAAAGAACTATATCACCACCTATCCTGGGACCCTTGCACATGCTTTGATCCCACTTATTGCCTCACAGCTAACCATCCTATTTCTCCCATGACACTGCTGCACTTGTTAACAAGTTATGCTATAAAATATCTTTATAGCTGCTGCTAAGCCCAGTTTCAGTTGTTACTTGCATGTACTAATGTCACCTTTTGTCATCTCTGCCTAGCTATATGTATTATTTCAAGTACTGTCTGACTTGATCTGTATCTAACCTATCTCCATTATATACTATGTATTGTATAATCTCATCTCATTTTATGCATGTGGTCTCCTGGGTCATGCCTGAAAATAGTCAACTTTGGCTAGCGCACCTAACCCGGTTAACAAAAACTAAATAAATAAGTTGGATCTCACTTAGCTTGAGGGGGCACAAAAATGCTGTAATCTGGACCTACAAGGCCATCACTCATAAGCTTCCTCAGTACCTCATAGGCTGCCTGCCCACCTGCCCCCCCCAGTATTTATCCCCTTAGAAATCTCACCTACATATCCCTTGTTATTCCCAAAGTTGGAATGTGCTTTGGTAGAGCCCACATCAGCTATGCCCTTCCAGTGCTCTGGGACAAGATACAAAAATCCCCAAGGCTCACTCACCCATAACACTCTCCTAATTTAAAGCCATGCTCCTAAAGACCTTCTCTGAGGTCTATCACTGTTTCAAATAAGGGAAGTAGTATCCCTATGGCCAACCCACCTTTTATATTGCTTATACTTCATCAGTCCCTGTCCACTAGGATATCTACCTAGGAGACGCTGCTTCTGACTAGTACACCACCTACTGACAACCTTTATCCCCCATCTGCTACATTCTTTACATCCCTCCCTCCTCCTACCTGTGTACTGTCCTTACCTGTCCTCATCTACCCTTCCCCATTTTTCTTTTTTCCTCTTCTACTCTGTCTTGTCAATACTACACCTGGACTGCTCTCACTTGTCTCTATACTAACCTTCTTCATTGCTCCAGCATGCCTGGTCACCCGGTCTTCCTAACTCAAACATGAGCAGGTTGCACTCTAGCATGCTACACTTAGGTCATATAGATCCTGTCATTCTACAGTTACGTAAAATGAGTACATCTCAAACTGAAACCATGTAATCTTTATTAATTATGTTTAAAATCTGTTTAAATGCATTGAATTATTGTCCTTCATAAGTGCTGATGTATATAGCTTGTTAGTGACTATCAGACTGCTGCATATTCCATGTACTTCCTTGCCTTGTATATGCCTTGTATTATTATGTTGTCATTATATATGCTTACTATATGCTTAGCTTATGGCCGTCCAGCTATTGTACTGCTCCCAGGTCCATTGTGTAAATGAGCTTGTCTCAATGGTGTTCCGCTGGACAAAATAAAGATATTGATTGATTGATTGATTGAGTGATTGATTGATTGACATTTACTGCACTCTGGTTCTGTGTGGTACCAACAATTTGCTGGCTGGAGCTTTGATTTTTTTACTGAGGCACACACAGACATCACTCCCTATTGAGCACCTCTCCTATTGCTGCAGTTAGAGGGAGGCAGTCTGTTGTGGCAGCTGTGGGGGTGGTCTTCTCTAAGAATATGCTCCAGAGGAGGGGGCACCGCCCCCATCTGCAGGACCATGACAGAGTGCTAGGCTCAGCTGGTGGCATCAAGGATAGAAATATCTCAGCTGCCTCACCATTTGAACTAGGGCCCACACCCCACATCCTCACTCCCCCAGAGAACTACTGATTCTGGGAAGTGGAAGGGGGAGGGGGAGGGGAGAGATCAGGGGTAGCTATAAGGTGGTTGCCCAGCCCGACACCAGTTAGATGTTGAACCATTTTACACCCCTAGAGGAGGCTCAGGCACCTAGCTCCATTGGAGGGACTCAGAGTCAGTCAATGGGAAAGGGCAGGA
Organism: Neoceratodus forsteri; assembly: GCA_016271365.2. Lineage (NCBI taxonomy): Eukaryota > Metazoa > Chordata > Ceratodontiformes > Ceratodontidae > Neoceratodus > Neoceratodus forsteri. Next base: position 969,230,008 of record CM028132.1, on the reverse strand, counting down.
TGATGTGATGGCACCCAAATGAGCAGATCTACCAGGACAATCCTAGTGGTCAGGCACTCTATGATTTATGATGTACAAAGGGTGGTAGTGGAGGGGTTGGATGGCATGGGGTTAGTCCAGTGCTTTCCTGGTGCATTGGTCATCCTGTATTTATACCAGATAGGGAAGATGGTGGAGAGGGAGCAGGAGGATCGGGGGGTGTTGATACATCTGGGTACCAATGATCTGGTGAACCAGTTGGTGGAGATGGTGAAGCAGATCTTTCATAGACTGGGGGACAGATTGGCGGCACACTCAGCCTCCCTGGTCTTTTCCAAAGTTCTCTGTGTGTGGGGCAGGGAAGGGAAGCAGGATAGGCTAAGGAGTGATGTAATAGACAAGTTTAATGGGTGGTTTAAGGGATGGAGTCAAGAGAAGGGTTATCACTTTTTGGGTGATTGGGGGATCTTCTAGGACAGGAGACTCTTCAAAGGTGGTAGATTTTGCCTAACAAGAGAGGAGATATCTGCATGGGGCCGAAGATTGATGTCTTTATCAAATGTTTAAACTGACTGCAGGGGAGACTGGGACTAGGGGAACCATGGTGGCAGGTGAGAGGAAGAGGATCCTGCCTAGTATTCTCCCACATCTGGGGGCTTGAAACAGCACAGCAGGTACAATGAGGGTCATGGCCCTAATTGGATTAGTTGAGGGGATATGAGAGAGGGGCATGCAAAGTGTGCAAACACCAGGAAAAACAAGACGATGAAAGGACAAGGAAAGCACAAGGGTAGTAGCAAATTAAAATCAGGAGTCAGAAGGAAGGAGGTAAGCCTTCATTTTATTATTTATTATTTATTTAGTTTTTGTTGACCAGAAAAGGAGGACTAGACAATTCTGCCTATTTTCAGCCTCGGCCCAGGGGAAGGGGATACAGATGGATGCCAACTGACAATGAACCAGATTAAGCTCTTGGTGGTATTTTTAGTGAATAAAGGAAATTTGGCCAAGACACCGGGGAAATTCCCCTACTCTTTGGAGGGGGAACCTTTGGTGGACGGATGCAAAATGGCCACTTCTGCTCAGACTTCAGAGGGGATGGAGGTGGCTGAGACAGGGAGGGCCTCCCTGCTCCTGTGGAATCAGAGGCTGAGAGTTTGGTAGCTGTTATCCAGGACGCTTCTTTGCCTACAGAATTTTTTGATTCATGTGAGGAGGTATTAGCTGAGGTATCTGACAATCCTGTATTGTGTGCTGCAATGATGGAACCGAATACTGTACTTACTCAGAAGGAATGTTTGCTCCACAAAGTGCTTTCTACAGCTCAGCAAGGCATGCATGTAAAGTACAGCTGATGAACGAAATTTCTGCATTGCGTTCAGTTTCCCCGAGTTTGGCCGCTCCGGCTTCCTGTACTTCCTGGTCGCGATCTAGTGACGTAGACTTTGGAGCTCAACCATGCTTTCCTACACCTTGGATGCAGTCCAGATCTAGTTTGCAGCCTCAGTTGGACCCTGCTTGTTTTTTGGCTCAAGAGTCTGGAATTGGCGGTCGGAATGAGGGAGAGACAGATCCACGAGGTTTGGTACCATCAGCAGCAACGCTATCGATAAAACGGCTGGGTATGACTAATGTTGTATTGCAGGGTGAGGTAATGCATAGTGACTCGACGGCTTCGGATGCGAGGGAAGGACAGAACATATGGGTGAGGGACAAGTTATACAGGGCAATGAGACACCTACAGAAGTGCCTGTCTCACATGTGTCCCTGTACTTGAGCATTCTCCAGCAGTTCAGAGTATCAGACCCTCTATGGCTAGTACTGATTCTTCAGGTTGGTCACCTGAAACAGCAATAGCTGCTGTGGGATGGCTGCAACACCCAAATGGTAACTGGGTGCCAGATCCAGCAGATGCTACAGTGCAGCATTTTCATTCACCTGTTGGTGCCTCAGTGGCTTCTTGTTCCTCAAATAGTACTGCCTCTGTAACTGTACCGATACAACAGTCTACTTCCACTGCACCTGTTTTTTTTGGTTTCTACAACGGTTGACCACTTATCTACTTTGAGTGTAAATTCTAAAATGAAGGTTTCGGATGCTGTGCAGACGGATGAGGGTCCCCTCCCAATTTAAACTTTCAGACTTGTTTTCTAATAAGGGTGAACCTGCTCCCCATAGGAATGCTGTTCGGTTAATTTATAAAGGTGGCTTAGAAGATCTGCCTGATAGACTTTACATTGCTAAAGTTTTGCTAAAAGGCTCCATGAAATTTTTGTCTGCAGATATATATGCACTAATTCATTTGGGTAACTCTAATTATGATATTAGCTTCAAAACCCCTTCAGGTCTGGAACGTTTTTGGACAATTTTCCAGGTTGTTAAGAATTCTCCTCTCTGGATACCTTTTTTTGCTATGCCCCTTACTAAACCGTCTGTTAAGTTGATTACCATTCTGTTTCGTAATGAGTGGGTACATATTGAGGACATTCTTTTTTGGCTGCGTAGAAGATGTGAAGTTCTGGATAAGCCTGTGCCAATTCTAGATAGTGAGCAAATTTGGAATGGGGGTTGGAAATTAAGGATCAAACTGTTTGCTTCCAATAATGGCCCTCAGCATTTACCCAATAGTTTTTTCTTGGGTAGGGATAGGGGAAGTTTGTTTTATGTTGATCAGCCAAAGTCATGTTTTAAATGTGGTTCAAGAACTCATCTCAATACAGCCTGCGATACCCCTCATTGTTCCCATTGTTTTGAATTTGGGCATTTGGCTGCTAAGTGTCTGAATTTATTTAAATGTAATTTATGTGAACAGACGGCCATGGATATGCCAAATGTCCTTGGGCATCCATAATAGGGATGATTGACCTTCACATGAAGAATTGATTGTGGTTGCTCAGCAAGCTGACTCTGTTCGATACAACCCCTTCTAATGGATACTCACTCCTCGGTCACCATTCCTAGTGTATCCTCTCATTCAGTTGGAAGCGCAGGTCTAGTGATTCTGTTCCGTTGATTTGCCGCTACCAAGACCCAGCTTTCCTCGGTAAGTAGTTCCCACTGTAGTCTCCTTGCCCACTACATCTGACATACCTTTCAATGATAAGTCTGATGATCCGGAGATGCCTCCTCCTCCATCTCAAGTAATACCTTTCAAAAAGGTTACGGCTGAAAAACGTCATAGATCAGGGAAGCCTGTTCCTGCTCAGCAGGTACCCATGGCTTCTGCCAGCGGTGTTATTTCTGAGTTGTGGAAACTAGGCAACAGCTTTGCTGTTTTGGGGTCTAAGGAAGACTCTGATGGTGAAGAATCAGACCTTTCTTCCAGAGCTTCTGTGGTTACTGACAATTTTTCTGAGGGTGATGAAGGTGAAGTGGTACAGGTTGAGGGTCTTCCTAGACACTCTCAGTGTAGACGGGTTTCTAAAGTCACTTGATTATTTGTTAATTTTTGAATGGGTACGGGTTCTCATCCTATTTCTCTTTGTCTCACCTTTATTATGACTTCTTTAACATGTACCACAATTAATGTTAATAGCATAAAAAGTCACAAAAAGATGGTCACTACTATGTCCTGTTTGCAACAATTACGCAGTGATGTGATTTGTCTCCAGGATACGAGGTTAAAAACTATTTGTGAAGTGCAACGTGCTCAAAACCTATGGTCTTTGGGAGTGTCTTTTTGGTCGAATGGGGAATCCCCTTGTGAAGGAGTTGGGGTTTTATTTACTAATTCGGCGTTTAAGGTTTCCAGGATGGTGGACATTTGTCCAGGTCGTGCGTTACTACTCGATATTAATTTTGGGGGTTAAAGATTTCGCTTAATTAATATTTATGCTCTGCAAACTAAAGCACTCCGGGTTGCACTTCTAAATGACATTCAACCCTATTTGTATACTTCTCGTTTAATTGTTTGGGCTGGTGACTTTAATTGTGCTCTTAGTGTTGATGATAGAGGTATGAAGACGTCTAAATTGTTTTGCAACTCTCAAAAGTTGATACAAATATTAGATACTGCTCAACTTAAGGATGCATATCGCAGTATCCATTCTAAGGGTGGTAGGACATTTTTTAAAAATACGTTATCTACCAGGATAGATTTCATTTTCCTTTCTGTTCTTTTACAAGTCGCCTTGGTTAATTTAAGGGTATGGGAATTCTCTGATCACAAGTCTCTAACAGTTAGCTTGATGTGGGAGGGTACTCCTTGATGTAAAAAGAATTTGTGGAGGTTGAATTCCTCCTTATTGACTGATGAATCTTTTAAACTAGCTTGGAAGTCAGAATTGTGTGCAAGGCTTTCGGTTTTTGATTTTTATGATGATGCAGCTTCTTGGTGGGAGGATACTAAGAAGGACTGGAAAACTTTTTTTCAGACTTATTCTCGTTCTAAGATTAATTCACAATATTTAGAGTATTTAAGTCTCAGGGCACAGTTGCAAAAGTTAATTTCTTTAACTGAAACTGAGGGGTTAGATTATAGTGTTCAAATTAGAAATGTAAAAAAACGAATGTTGGAATATAGATATGATAGAGCTAAGTCTTTAGATCATGAACACAGGTTTGGTCTGAAATTGCACAAGGGTGCGTTGGATCCCTTTCAAGACTGTAAAGACAGGGTAGGTAAACGTGTTATTACAGAATTAACAGCTGAATCGGGCGACTTAGTAAAGACTCCTTCAGCTCTACTTGAGGTCGTTGGACGTTATTTGGGCAATTTATATCAGAAAGATGAAGATGTTCAGGGTGGATTAATAGACTTTGATTGTTTACCAATACCTCAATTAAATGCAGTAGAAAGCCAACAGATGTTGCGTGATATTTCTGAATCAGAATTAAAAGAAGCCATTTTTTCATTGAATGTAGATTCTTCACCAGGTACGGATGGCTTTGGAGTGGCCTTTTACCGGACTTTTCATGAAGATTTGGTTCCACTTTTGTCTAAGTTATTTAACCTTATGTTGTCATTGGCCGGTTAGCCTCCTCAATGAATCAGCGTTGGTTGTATTGCTTTATAAAATGGTTTGAAAACTGAATTTGCGTAATTGGAGGACATTGGTTTATTGAATACGGACTTAAAAATCTTAAGTAAAATTTTATTAATGAGATTAACCATTGTAGTAGATACCTTGATAAGCCCTTACCAAACTTGTTCTATACCGGGTAGAACCCAATATGATAATTTATTGTTAATACGTGAACTTTTTTCTGATTCACAGTCAGGTTTCCTGAAAGGTTATTTGCTTAGTCTTGATCAAGAAAAAGCTTTTGATCATGTTTCTCATAAATTTCTGTTTTCTGTGTTGCATGCTTATGGATTGCCACAGGGTTTTATTGATTGTATAAAGTTATTATATCACTCAGCTTCTCTTCTTCCGAATGTGAATGGATGGGTTGGTACACCTGTGGCTGTACAGAGAGGGGTTCGGCAAGGCTGTCCCTTGAGTCCGGTGTTGTATGTGTTTTTTATTGATGTATTTATTAGTATGATTAGTGTTCATGATGGTCTGGCAGGAGCAAGTCTTGCTGATAGGGTCTTACCAATAAAATTATTGCATACGCAGATGACTTGGTTGTTTGTCTTTCAGAGGTTGCGGAAGGGCCCACACTCAGTACTGTGTTAGATTTGTTTTCTAATGTTTCTGGTTCAAAGATTAATTATGAGAAAAGCAGAGGTTTCCCTTTTGGTACCTCTCCTATCCCGGAATCTGGTACCCTTGCTGATGTATTCATTTCTAAAGATCCAATAACTATATTAGGAATCAAATTTAGTGATGGAGATATGATGTATGCAAATTGGTTTCATAAATTAAGTACAGCTCAGTCGCTGGTAGCAAGATGGAAGGGTAAACAACAGCCAAACTGAAACGGTATTGCTTATTAAAACTGTTGTTGCCAATTTTTGTATGTTAGTTATGTGTTTCCACCTCCGATGTCTCTTTTTACTTCCTTATATAGTATATTTTTTCAGGCCTTTTGGGGTAGTAGACAGAATCCCATTAAAAGGGGATTCACTTATAGGAGTATACGACAAGGTGGGGTTAGTATGATCCACCCAGTGGCTTTTTTTCTGAGTGTTTTTATTTCCTACAATTTCAGTCCTCTTCTACGACCTGGTATGAAGGTTTGGTTTCCTTGTGTTAGATTATGGTTTTTGTTAGGTTTACCGTTATGGAAGCAGGGCAAGTCATCCTCTTTTACTAGGCTTCCCCGGTTTCCCAAGTATGGTATAGAGGCCTTTCGTCTTTTGTTGAAATGGAAAATTACAGTTTCTCATTTGGAAACAATGACTAGGAAGCAATTGTATAGTTCTGTTGTTTTATCTGATTTTTCGGATACTTTGCTTTTTCCTGATTGTCCTCCTCAGTCCCAAGAAAGGGTTCTAATGATGCTCTCACATAAACGCTTACCTGATTTTCTATGGGATAGTGTTTGGTTGAGTTCTTATGGTAGATTACCTGTAGGTAACACGCATAAACACAAACAGCTCATAATAGATGGTGTACACGAGACATGTGTCTCTTTGTTAGAAACACAGAAACATCTTTTTTAGACTGTCCCTATATTAAATCCTTTTGGGGTTTGGTTGGCAACTAGATGGAAAGAGCCTTTATTTACATCGATTTCCTATGAAACTCTAATGTATGGTACAAATAGGGTGAATGGTCCATGCATCCTGCTGACACTTTATTATTAGTTTTTTTTTGTTATTCGATTTTATATTTGGCAATCCAGATGTTTTTGGTCTACTCAGCAGCGCATAGTTTCATTTGATGAACTTTTTTTTAATATAACGACTACTTTGCAGAACATTCATGACTCTGATATGAAGATCTATGGCCAAGTGAAATGTTCTTCTTTATGGGTGAATTGTGACAAATGGCTGTGTTGATTGTTTTATTTTCTGTTAATACTGTTTATGTTGTGATGTTCTCTGATCCATTTTTGTATGCATTTGTTTTTTTGTAATTGGTTCGTTGCTTGTCTGGAGTCCTCTTTTCAATAAAAGTTCCCCTACTCGTCTGTAGGGGGACCGTTGTGTTGTGAGATGTCTCATTTCGCTACTGGCCTTGGTGGTAAACAGATGGATAGGGCTAAGGTAGCCCAGGATGGATCTCAGAAAGGTTTAATTTTGCAAGATGAGGGACCCGCTGTGGAGGTGGCTGGGATGCACCCTTCAGGTGGCAAGCAGATCACCCGAGACAGTGGTCCCTTATTGGAAGAAACTAATAAGCAGCTCAGTTTAGAGCAAAAGCAGCAATGCCTGGCAGAAGAATTGCTCTGCATTAGCGAACAATTAATGTCAGAAAGGAATCAGCAAGTGGAGGACAGAAAACGTAAATGGTCAGAAACCTCACTTGGCTCTGCAGTATCGGAAGGATATCCGAAGATCCTTACAGCAGACAAGAGGTCTGCAGTGACCCATTCAGCAGTTGATTCACTGCCTAGGCGAGACTGGAGCTCTGAAGATTCAGGATCCTGGTCCCCAGACAAGGCTCTCTTAGCCGTGGGATGGATTCCGATTTCAGATGGCCACTGGAGGTCCAACCCAGATCAGCCTGCATCAGACAGCTGGTCTCTGGCTCAGATAAGTACTTTACCTGAACTTTCTTCTGAGGGAGTTATGGACTCTGGTGCTTCTCCTTCAGGAGATGTGCCTGCCCCAATAGAGAGTCAGAAGGATAATTTACTTAAGAATAATGTTTTAAACTCAGGTATGCCTGATGCTTCTGGCCCCATGTCAGGACTAAGTCCTGGGGAACTTGAGAAGCCGACGTATGCAAGCCATTTCCATCGACCTATAGAATTAGCAAAACGAAGGAATGCGATCTGCTTACGTTACAAGGGCCCTCGTGAAACCCCCCCTGATAGATTCCACTTGGGGAAGATCTTACTCAAAAGAAGTATGGGGTTCTCACCTTCAGAGGTTTATGCATTGATCCATGTGCAAGGGGAATTTACATTTGATATTAGTTTTCGCACTCCTGCACTGTTGGAAACCTTTTGGTGTTGGTACATCAACTTGAAAATGAAGCCACTTTGGTCTGACTTTATTGTTTTACCTCTTGCTAAACAACCCTTTAGGGTAATTACAATCCTTTTCAGGAATGAGGGGTAATATAGTGGATATAGTGCATTGGCTTGAGAAATGCTGTGACATACAGGGAAATCCTATGCCTATAATGGATGCTGAGGGGTTCTGGAGTGGAGGGTGGAAGTTTCGCATTAAATTACACCATACTGATACAGATTTATTGCATCTCCCAAACTGCTTCCTTTTTTATCCTGGTCAGCCCAGGGTTTGATTTAAATGTGGATCTTCTAAACGCATTAGCACCTTCTGTGATGTTTTGAAGTGCTCTCATTGTGGGGAACTGGGTCACCCTAGTGCACACTGTTTTCAACAACCCAAATGCAACCTCTGTGATGGCCTGGGCAATACATTTGAGGATTGCCCCTCTGTACAAGAAATACAGAGATGCTGATTTTGGGGTCAAGATCACTATATCCATTTGGCAGTAAAACAGGGCCCAGGCCCGACCCACGGTACATTTGCTTGTGAATCCTGGGACACTTACCCCAGCCAACAAACAGCTGATCTCGGCAAATCCCCCTAGTCAGGTACCTGTGACCCTGACACCAGTTCAAGAGCCCCCTTTGCATAAGCCTATTCCGGCAGTTGAATCAGATGGCCTTGTCCCTCCTACTGGGCCTCCCTCTGAAACTCCTTCGTGTATGGGAGACTTTACCTTGGTTTCAGGGAAAAAGGGAAAATCGGCTAAAGTAAGAACAAAACTAAAGAAAAGTGGTCCAGAAGTGCCCCCAGAAACCCAGAACATGTACTCAGTTTTGATAGATGATCCTATGGAACAGGACACTTTGTCAGTCTCGGTTGAGGGGTTACCCCAGGCTGATATCCAGGAGGTCATACCTGAACAAACGATCATTCAAATCAGGGCACCAAAAGTGGAAGAGTGACGAGGGCTTCCAGCAAAGTAAAATGAAACATCTTTGTACGACATTTTGTCTTATGGCTCCTTTTCACTTTCGTGTGGCATCTTTGAATGTGAATAGCATTCAATCTCTTGTGAAACGCCGCAGTACTTATGCACACTTCTTACACGGTGATCTTGATTGTGTTTTCTTCCAGGATGTACGGTTACATTCATTAGAAGACAGGACTGCGGCCACAAAAGAGTGGATATGGGGGGGACTGTTTTTGGTCTCAGGGTGACTCTCTGTGTTCAGGGGTGGGAATTTGTTTTTTCTCCTATCAGATTCAGGTCATATGTCACATAGAGTTGCAAAAGGGCAGAGCTTTGCTATTAGATGTAAAATGGGTAAATCAGCTTATTCGCCTCCTTAATATTTATGCCCCTCAGCTTAAACATGACCGGGTGCACCTTTTCCGTTCCCTTTCACTGTTATTATTGATAACCCATCTGGTAGTCCTGGGTGGGGATTTTAATGTCACTTTGTCCTCTCAGTCTTTAGCACCATCTGGTAAGAAAATTTACTGTGATGCTCAGTGCCTGGCTCAACTTCTCAGTGACATAGGGTTTGTGGATGCTTTTGGTTCTCTCCTAGTGTTAGTCACTATACTTACTTTTGTGGCCCTAGAGCATCCATTATTGATTATTTATTTATCCCCTTATCTTTTGGTATCAAGTCTGTTGCTTTTCAGGATGTGGCTACCTCAGATCATAGGCTTCTATCTCTTGTAATAGGTGATCTCCCAGAGGAGCGGTGAGGGCCAGGGACATGGAAATTAAATATACTGCTTTTAAATGATCCCCCGATCAGAAAAGGTTTTTCAGCAGTTTTACAAGCACAAAAATCATTTTTTTCTTATATTCAGATAGCAATGTTTGGTGGGAGGACACAAAAAAAGAGATTAAATAATATTTCTGTACTATGGTGGCGTATTAATGGAAGATTTTGGCAGAATGAGCTCTGTTATTTGAGGGATAGTGTTTCTTTCTGGACATCCTTTAAACCTAAATTGGGGGGAGAGGGTCTACAGAGGATTACAGGGTTGAAGGCTGAATTGGCCCGTAAACAACTTGAGGCTAGAACTCTCCTGGAACATAAGCAAAAATATGGAACTAGTGGGAAATCCAAAGATACTCTGCCTTTCGATTCCATGCAACTCCTCCGGGAATGTCGCAACATGGAGTACCTCATTACAAATACAGGAAGCCAGGTGGTTGATAATTTGGGCATCCTGAGGAAATCTGTTGTATTTCACCCAAGTTTTTCGAGTCAGAATTTACCTGTTCAGGAGATGCAGCACTGGCTGGCCAGCAGAGGCCTGCCTCAACTTCCGCCAAATTGGGGCTCTTCTAACCTCACCTATTATGCTGGGAGAATTGAAAGATGTCATTTGGTCACTCAAATCTGGAACCACTCTGGGGTCGGAAGGGCTCAGGCATGAACTTTATAAAGATATCTGGGAAATTTTGGGTCCAGAATTATGTATGTGTTTCAATAATTGCTTAATACATGATCAGCTCCCTAAAAGCATGCTGGAGGGACTCTTGATTTTGATTTTTAAGGGAGGGTGTCGGGGTGACTTAACAAACTGGAGGCCGATATCACTCCTCAAAACGGACTATAAAATATTAATGAAGTTTCTGAGCAATGAATGGCAAGTGTTATTGAAGAGATTGTGCATCCATCTCAATTTAGCGGCATTCCAACCAAATGGATCCAGGATGCTGTTATCCTCATATGAGAGATTTTGTACAAAGGGACTTCACAGGAATTATTTCGGCACTTGGTTTGCTTAGATCAGGCACACGCTTTTGACTTGGTGAAATATGCATATCTGTGGGAGACATTAAAAAATTATGGTTTTCCTCCTACCTTTATAGCCTGGCTTCAGACTTGCTATAAAGGGATTAGTCTCATTCTGAGTATGAATGGTTGGGTGGGCGATGCAGTTGTTATTTTATTTAGTTTTGGAGTGAGACAGGGTGTCCCCTTAGCCCCCTTCTGTATATTTTGTCACTGGATCATTGTTGTATACCCTATATGGGACAGAGTCAATCATTGGGCTTTTGGTAGGGTCTGATGATAGGCAGATTGTTACACTAGATTTTGCCAATGATTTGGGGCTCTTTTTAGCTGATAGATCCTCAGTGGTGGAGGCTCGATCCATTCTGCATGACTTTTCAGTTATCACTGGGTCTAAAATTAACACACTGAAGAGTCGTATTATACCTTGAGGGTATGATGCAGTGATGTGTTGCCAATTTGGGGAATTCCTGTGGATAAGACATACAGAAGAATTTGGGGAGTTTATTTTGGAGGGGAAGACCCTCAAATATATAATTGGGAATTACTTTTGGAAAAAGCCAGGGAAAAAGTAGTCCGGTGGAACAAATGGCAAATGACTAAAGCCAAACATATATTTATTTGATTAAAACATACCTATTATCACATTTTTTGTTTCTAGCAGCTGTTTTTCCTCCCCTGGTGGCCCTGGAGGCATCAGTATATAATGTTTTTTTCCAATGTCTGTGGGGAAATAGATTAAACCCAGTTAAACGTGGTACTACATATCTGCTGATACAAGAAGGAGGTTTAGGAATGTTGAACCTGATTGTTGTTTTTTAATGTGACCTTTATCCACTATAATCTCATGCCCTTTTGAAGAATAACATTACAGTTTGGACCCCTGGGTTGAAGACATTCTTGGACCCCTATTAGCTAACTGGGAACCTTCTACTTTTCTTCCATGCCAGACCAGGTGGCACACTTACCAAATCACTTTATTGGGGTTGCAGGTAAATTGAAGGTATAGAAGATTGTGAAACGCTTTCTCTGTATTTCTTCTAGGAAATCCCTCTATAGCTGGATAATGGGATCCATTTTTTATGTTTCCCCCTGGTATTCAGTGTTGTCAGCTGAACATCAATCCTCCATACATTTCTTTTTATCTAGTAAAAGACTACCGTATTATATGAGGGACTTTGTCTGGCTATATGTGCATCAAAAATTGGGAGTACGAGGTAACTTAAAACATAAAGACCTTAAAGAATGAACTTGCCCCAGGGGGAATGAATGTATAGGGATGGTTGACACTTTCTCACATTTCTTATGGGACTGTCCTTATGCTAGGTCCTTTTGGGAGGTATTTCACAAAAATTACCTTTGAACCCTATAACCGACAGTCTCCTCAGATTTGGACTGATGGAGTGCTTCCAGGTGCATGGGCCAAGTTTGACACTGTTACAATCTGAATTTTGATGAGTTTCATTACTTATCAGCTGTGGCAGGCTAGGTGTGGTTGGTCCCTTAGAAAACAACTGAATTTTAGTGAACAAGTTTTATTATTACTACAGAAAGCTGTGATAAAATGGCAGACTATGGAACAAAGTAGAGTGCTCCCTGACCTCTACAAATTGTGGTGGAGAAATATGTCCGGGTTGGACGCAGGTTGATTATGATATGTTTCCTTACATTTAAGGGTATGGAGAGAACCAAAAACATTCCCTAGCATGTGTTTTTTAAATATATAGGTTGGCTACCTAAATAGCAGGGGAGACAGGTTTTTCTTTTAGTTTCCTTAAGTGTGTTTTGGTATGGTTTTATGTTCTCAGCTTGTAGAACAAATGGGTCTTAGTTCCACATTTGCCTTTTATGCAGGATCTTCTATGTATTATTCTTTTTGGGGTTAATTATGATTATTTCCTTTATGCATAATGTCTCCCTTGCTCCCTTTAGCTGAAGTGGGGGGGTTTGGTACCAGCTAAAACATGAATTGTTGTATGCAGGATGAAACCCTTGCTTGGGGTTATCTTCTCTTTTTTGTATAGATTGGTATGGTCATAATACCATCAGGTATGCATTTTTGCGCTCCAATTTAGACTACAGTGTTTCCTTTTTGTATTAAGAAAAAGGAGTGTCTGTTTCCTTTAATTATGCTATCTTCCCTTTGTAGGTATGATTGAATACTTACTTATAAGTTACAGTATTTCCCTTTGCATTTTGATGTTGTGTGATGTAAACACTTTTGAATATATGCTTTCCACTACTCCCTTAGTATAAAAGAAGGGGGGTGTGTGTAGGACTTGATTTGAGTTTGGGATTTGAAATTTGCAGCAATATTTTTGTGATTGTGCTTTCTCCATCTTCATGATGTGTATGATGTAATACTGATTTATTGTTGTATTCTTTCAAGTTATGAATAAATATTCCCCTACTCTGTGGTAGGGGGCGCTGTTCTGCTGTGCACAATGGCAGATGGTGTCAGGCTACTAGTGGAGGAAGACATGGGCAAACCCTTGCAGCGGGAGCAGTGGAAGCAGTTTCCACAAATTTCCTACCTGAAAGAGATGACCCAAAGATTTCTGAGGAGAAAGTACACACATACATTCTTAGAGAATCAGCTGAGTCTCAGCTGAATGCGGAGAGCGAGCCGGCAAGTGCGAGCCAGAGTGGTGACATGGAGGGAGAAAGAATGTGAAAGAACAGTGTGGTTGATGCAGTGCAATCTGACATCAGCTGCTGGACAAAAGAACAGGTGCTGTTGAATGCCAGTTAGATCTGCCTGAATGGCAAGTGGGTCCCTGACTCTGAATGGTCTCTTTTCTATGCAGCAGCCAGACTCTCAAGGGCCTTCAATGAAACTGCAGGGCAAGTAGACACTTTATCTGCTAAAGGAGGGTGCTTGGAAGCACTGTAATTTTGAAAAGGGGTCTTGATATGGGAACAGAGCCTCCACATGCATCTCCTGCTGATTCCCCACCACTCCCCACGTAGAGACATTAGGAGGCCTGGACCTAGGTTTCCGACTTATTTCATCAAAACATTTTGGAACAAGCACCACGCCACAATGCAGTCCATCTTTGTTCAGGGGCAGCTTGCAGGAACATCCAGACAGGTCATATGTGGCCAGACAACTTTTAAAGGCTGAATTAACTTTTATCATCTGAAGTTTATGCTTTAATTAATGTGAGGGGAAGATACTTTTGACATAAGTTTTAAAACATTTGCTAGTCTTGACAAATTTGGGGTAAAATATGAAACTTGTAAAACTACACCTTTGTGGATCCCCCTTTTGGGCAGTTCCACTTACTAAACCATTATTTAAAACCATACATATCATGTTCAGGAATGAGGGAGTAAATGTGGGGGCTATTCAGTTTTGGCTGGAGCAGAAGTGCAATGTTTTGGAGCCCCCAGAGCCCATCATAGATGATGAAGGCATTTGGATGAGCAGTTGGAAATTTAAGAGGAAGTTAAACATCATTAGTAATGAGGTTCAGCATGTTCCCAACAGTTTTTTTTTAGAGGCAAGAACAGGGTTTGTTTCTACCCAGGTCAGCCCAAGGTCTACTATAAATGTGGGAGTAGGAGGCACCTCAGTAGTGTTTGTTGACAAGATAAAATTGACTCTTTGTGGGGATTTTGACCATGACAGTGGAACATGCAGAAATGTCTTTTGTTGCAACCTGTGTGGCAAACAGGGACATGCTTATCACCAGTGTCCCTGGGCTGGACAAAACAGGCAGGGTGGATTGGATAAGGAAGACCTAATTAATCACACAAGAAATGTATAGCCCAATTTTCCTAGCAGGGACCTACCCCAAACAGGGTCTACCACTTCAGAAGCAGAACATCAACCCCAGAGCATAACACCCCACAGACCAGTCAGAAACCCCACAGGATAGGCAGAACCCAGGACAGGAAGCCCCATCTAATCTTCAAATGAAAATGAGTCCACAGGTTATGCCTCCTGCACTTTCCTTAGAATTTCAGACCCCACACCCCAAAAGGGCTACAAGAGCCACTAGTAGGCAAAAACAAAACCCCACTGAATTTCCTACAAAATGCTTTTCAAGTGTTACAGGATCGAGAAGGGGTTCTGAATCAGATGTCTCCTCCATGTCTGGGACATTTTCAGAAATGGAATGTGATGAGGATGGTGGAGCAGAAGTCTTGGACACAAAAAAAGAAAGGGAGGAAAAGAAAAAAAGGCAAACAAACTTAAATAATCTGTAATGGCTACTTTGAAACTAGTTTCCTTAAACACCTGCAGCATGAATCATTATAAGAAGAGGTTGGCATGCTTACATTTTTGCAGGTCTTTGAAAGCAGACATTTTATTTCTGCAGGAAACTAGGTTTAATACCTTACAGGATGTAGCCCAAGCAAAGAAAACTTGGATTACTGGCCCTTCATTTTGGTCCTATGGCACAGATACAGCAGATGGCCTGGGAATCTTGTTTGGGCACACAGAGGTTCAGATGATCAGAGTGGTAGATCTAATACCCGGGAGAGTTTTAATTCTGGATTGCATATATAAAGGATTTTCCCTAAGGTTAATTAATACTTATGCACTGCAAGTTAAGACTGCATGCATAGATCTCTTTAATGCAGTACAACCTTATTTATTTACAAATAAGCATGTGATCTGGGGTGGGGATTTTAATTGTAGTTTGGATTGCTAGGTCAGAGACCAGATTCAAAGGAAAACTGATTGTGATACTCACACACTTCAGGGAATACTAAGTACACCAAGGCTGAAAGATGCATATAGAGAACTTTTCTCTGACCCAGGGCATACATATAAAAGGAACATTTATTATTCTCGAATTGATTATTTTTTCTTTCTAAGCATTTAATTCAAATAATTTTTCTTTAAATTTTGGGAGTTTTCTGACCATAAGGCTTTGATATGTAGTTTAGGCCTCTCATCTGTCCCCCCTAAGTTTCCAGCTGTAAACAACAGATGGAAATTAAACTCCACTTTATTAGATCAGGCAGATGCAAAAACTAAACTGATTAATGTCATTAATATCAGAAAATTGGTAGCTAAAATGTATGATAGCTGGGCAACATGGTGGGAAGACACTAAGTTGGAAATAAAGACTTTCTTTGTAAACTTAGGAAAAACTACTTAATGAAAATTACATACAATATTTAGACTATAGGAGTCAATACTTTCGGCTCATATCTTTGCCAAATATTTCAAATCTACAAATTCAAGAACAAATACACAGAATTAAAGAAAAAGTGAAGTGCTATCAATAAGATAGGGTGACTTCCCTACAGCTGAAATGAATTTGGTTTACAAAAACACCCTATGCAGACCCTTTCTCTGCTTGTAAACAGGGTTTGGAAAAAAAACTAATGGAAGGCTTATGGGATGAGATGGGACAAGTTAAATGTTCTACTGTTGAAATGTTAGAGATTACATCTCGAAGTTTGATGACACAACATGGGGTAGGTTATAATACAGATAAAGGGTGGGATGATTTTGCAACTTTTCAAGTACCTGTTACAACAGAAAACCAAAAAACAGAATTAGAAAATCTTATAACTATTGAGGAGGTCAGGAAGGTCATTTCACAAATAAAATTAGGGGTTTCACTAGGTAAAGATGAGATTACTAATGAGTTTTACAAACACTTTCCAGACAAATGAGTGATATTTTATGCAGCTAATACAATGCAATATTAGATAGGAAACATTTAAAAACCTTTTCTGATGCCGTTATTAAATTTTTACATAACAAAGGACAAAAGTATGATCTAGGCAACTGGAGACCTATCAGTCTCCTTAATACAGATTACAAAATCTTAACCATCATCTTATGTCATTGACTTCAAAAAACAGCTGAATCAGTGATACTACCTGTTCAAACCTGTTTGATACCACATAGGAATAGACAGCAAAATGTAACTTTCCTAAGAAACCTATGTGAGTATGGAAGGCAGAATAAGATATCTGGCTATTTAATAACCTTGGACCAAACTAAAGGTTTTGGCAATGTGCCCCACAATTTTTTATCCACAGTTTTAAAAAGATATGGGATTCCCAAAATGTTTAGGGTGTGGTTTCAAGTTTTATACAAGGAAGCAGTACTCTATCCAACAATAAATGGACTTTTGGACAGTGAGTTACCTTTTAAGAGGGGAGTGCAGCAGGGGTGTCTGCTCAGCCCTTTATTGTATACATTTGTGCTAGACCCTGTAATTAGGTTGATTTTACAGGACACTGGGATATGGGGAATTTCACCAGCTCTAAACATAGCACCTCAGAAGTTGGCTGTTTATGCAGATGATATTTGCCTAACTGTACAACATTAGGAATCTGTGGTTAAAACTATGCAGGTTTTGAGAAATAATATGCAGAAATAGCTGGAGCAGAAGTGAATTATAATAAAAGTTTAGGTGTCTATATAGGGAACAGTTCTTTCACTCCTACAACAGGTTCACTTCAGATATCCAACACAGCCATTAACATTTTAGGCTGCTATTTTGTCAATGGGGATCTGGCTTTTACAACTGGGAAGATAAATTAAAACAAGGAGAAACTAAGGTAAATCAATAGAAATCATGGTCTCTGTCAAAACAAAAAAATTATGATTATTAAGAAATTCCTACTTTCTAACTTTTTATATATTTGTTCCATTTTCCAATTCCTATAACTTGGAACAGGATTGCTAAGTTGTTTTCAGATGGCATGGGGAGCCACTTGAACCCAGTTAAGAGAGTTTACATATTTAAATTAAAGCAGGGTGGCTTAGGAATGATCCACCCTACAATGTTTTATCTTACTTTCTTTCTGAAAACTAATTTTGGGACAAGGGATATAAATAAAAGACACCCCTGGAAGGATTGGACTCTAGATTTATTTAGCTGTTTTATGCAGAAATGGGAGGTACAGGTTCCTAGGCTTACAGCTACCCTAGGGGTTCCAGAGTTTGCTAAACCAGCAATTAGGAAACTTAGTATATGGGGATCACAAAACACACATCCAAGTTTCTCAAAGAAAATCTTTGTATACCAGGATAATGGCACAAAACTTTGCAGTTCAGGTGGATTTCCCAAAATATATACCTTCAAAACTGGGGTTTGCTTTAAAAATTCTGACTGATTGTAGAATTCTGGTTATGATGTGGGATGTACTATGGTTGTGCTGCCATGGCAGGTTGGGGTTTAGGGTAACCTAAAACATTAACTTATACTTGAGAGACAATGTATAAGACCAGGATGTATAGGGAGGAAGACAATAGAGCACGTCTTACTGAACTGTGCACATACTAAAATATTTGGGAGTCTCCTGCCATAAGATGGCAGTGGAGGCCAGTTCAGCATATAACACATGGAATATTAGTGTTGGGAGATTATACAGGGTTTCTTCCCAGATATCATCCTAGCACCTTAAATCTGATGTTTGCTTGCATTAATTATTATCTGTGGCAGGCATGATGCAGGTATTCATTGCAATACACAGATACACCAATATTAACCTTAATAAAACAAATTGAACATGTTATTGTTAAATAAAAAGAGAAAGAAATAATAAGATTAGAAGCTAGGAAATATATGTTGTGGAAGAACATTTCTTGGTTAGGTCTAAACAGTATATGATGAAATTGTACCCTTTTGTTCAGGTAATCTCATGTCATCAATTTCTTCCTTTTTTTTTTGCTATTTTTAAATAAGGAGAAAGAAGTGTCTGTATAGAGAATGACATATAAGATATGTGTATTTTTCTTTGGTTTATTTTTTTTTTGTGATTTGTGCTGATGTTTTGTTTCTATTAATAAAAATTCCCCTACTCTTACATAGGGGGCACTGTTTCATGTGAGTGAATGGCTAGTTCATTGGCGATCTTGACCTGCAAGGATGCATGAGAGGCTGGGGAATGGATCTCCTCCCCTCCTTCAGAACAATTAGAGACCGGCTTTCTAATGGAAGTAGAGATAGGAGAAAGTAGTGCTTACCAAATGCATGATGTATTTCAACAGCACTGGGTGGCAGTATGAGGAACCAACACTGGTCTACAAATCAGAGAGTTGGAGACCAGCCAGCCCACCAGCATTGAAGGAGGATTTGGAAAAGTTACTGGTAGAGGAGGAGAGCAGATACTTGCCAGGACAGCTCTCTACATGCACGGCTTCAGAAACTGAAAGTGGATGGCCCCTGGTGCAGCAGGGAACTGAGTCTGGAAAGGACTTTGTGGCTGGAGTAGCTAGTACTGGAGGAACAGAACACACGGTGGCTGTGGTGAGACATGACACCCCAGAGTAACTGAAGAGGATTTAGATATGGAAATAGAGAACACCACAGGAAAATGGAGGGCAAAGATGACTAGGAGGTCATAGCAGGACTTAGCTCCAATAATACAAGTGCACCGAACTCAGGGGAGGGAAAGGGGTGGGGAACAGCATGAATATAACTTGAAGAAAACAATTGAAGCACAGGAACTGGCGTAACAGATCAGTCAGGTGCTCGATTACAGCCACAATCTCCAGAACAGGAGATACCAGACTCCAAGCCTGTATTCCCAAAAGCAAAATTTCACTTAGGGACAGGCAAGAGTAAATGGCCTGAAACACAAAGAAAAAATTACCTGGACTATCAGGATAGGTTGGGGGTAGCCTAGGAGACCTAGGATTTCTGTCAACTGTTCAGAATACCACAAACCCCACAGGGGAAGGCCCCTCATCACAAATGCCAGAATGGGTAAAAATGGCCCTAGAAAAGGCTGGGTGGGCTAAAAACACTGAATGCAACAGCTGGGATGCAAACTATCCAGGTACATCCCACACAGTAGGGGAGCGTCCTTTAGCCTCATTAATTATGCAAGACTTGAACTCCTCACAGATTTCAAAGATGAGGTCACAGTTGCCACCAGGAAACCCCCTCTATTCCCTCTGATATTGGTTATAAGTCTCCACAAGAAGGTTCCCTCAGTCAAGGACTTTTACAAACTATCATGCATATAGAAGGGGAGGTTTTACCCCTAGATAACAATATAAACTGTACAGAGGTGGCAGTGGCAGACATCCCACAGCAGCAGGACAATATAGCAGTAGAAAACAACATAGACGTTACTAATGATGGAGAAGAACATGAACAAATACCAAACCACAAATTGCCCCACTAACAAACGTGTGGTATTCCAATGTCAGGCAACGTCTATTCCCAGAAGCAACAAGAATGGCTGCAGAATCCACAAATAGGCGGAATGCAGTACGATTAAAATACAGTGGTGGGTCTTCAGACCTACCAGGTAGGCATTATGTGGGGCACACATTACTGAAAGACAGTATGAAGTTTTTTGCTTATGAGGTATATGCACTGATTCATATGCCAGGGGACACAATATTCAATGTTAGTTTTAAGCATCCTGCTGACTTGGGCTGTTTTGAACAGTACCAATTATAAAAAACACACCTCTGGTGCCTTTGTAACCATACCGCTGACAAAGCCCTCTTTTAAACAGATCATGGTGTTGTTCTGGAATGAGGATGTAAATGTTGACGACATAACCTTTGGTTAAAACAGCTGTGCACAATCAGTTGGTTCCCTGAGCCCATTTTAGATGATGAACATTTCTGGACTGAGGGATTGAGGTACAAACTGAGCCTGAAGCAAGAAAATGGGAACCTCAACACCTCCCCAACTGCTTTTCTTAGGACATGAAAGAAGGGTGGTATTTTATGTAGGTCAGCCCCAGGCATGCTATCATTGTGGGGATACTGGACATTTAAGTGACATCTGGGATAAATTGAAATGTGGTCTGTGTGGCATCCTAGGCCATACCAGTGCACAGTACACCAGTCCCATGATATGCAACCTGTGTGAAGAGCATGGCTGCACATTTCAGAATTGCAGTTGGGCTTCACACGGTAGCCTAGATTTGGTGGTCCAGGCTGAACAAGTTGTATATGTGACATTAGCTCAGAAAGAAAGATTGAAACTTATTATAGAACCAGTTAGTGGCAACACCACTACAGGGGCACAGCCCTGGGACCAAGGGATTAGGAGCCCTACAACAGCTAGGGAAAAGGACATGGACCCCTCCCCCATCTGCGAATCTAGCAGAGCAGTCAGTGGGTCCAGTGAAAAACATGGAACAATATCAACAATATCAAACACAGAGACCCCCCCTCACTCAAGAGGAAGGAAGTGCCCCTCAGCCTGAAGACGCAGCCCAGGTTTTAGTCACCAACATGCTACTGCCCCCCCTTCCCCGGCACCTAGGGAAAGCACCTCTGAAATGGTGACAAGGTCAAAAACAGCCACAAAGCAATTGGTATCACAGGATCCAGCAAATGTGAGAGATCTTATTGAAACCCAGAACCCATTTGCTGTATTACAAACTGGAGGTTGGGGAGAATCGAAAGGGGGCTCTGAAGTTTCATCAGTTGCATCCTTTCAAACTGAAATTGCCATGGAAATAGGCAAAGAGGAAGTAACAAAATAGAAAAAATGGAAAAAGAACAGTTAAAAAGAGACTCTCATGTGGCATTATTAATCTACTGTGTATTTCTTGTTTTCTTTCCTTTTCATGGCTACATTAACAATAATCACATGTAATGTGAATAGTGTAAAATCTACTTCAAAAAGACATGTTACTTTTTCATTGTTGCATGATTTTAAAGGGGATATAACATTTCTTCAGGACGCCAGTCTTCACTCTATTCCAGAAATAACACTTGCTCAGAGGGAGTGGAGATAGGGGCCCTCTCTATAGTCAATTGCGGAAGAGATGTGCACAGGCTTAGGATCCTCTTTTCAACTCAAGAAATACAGATTTAAAAAGTAATAGATATTTGCCCAGGAAGAGCTTTAGTAGTAGACATTCAGTATGGTAATAAACCCATTCGCCTTATAAACACCTATGATCCACAAAGCAAACAGAGAGAACAAATCTGTTTCACCTTATTGAGCCCTTTCTGCATACCTCTAAATTAACCCTATGGGGTGGAGAGATTTTAACTGTGGATTGGCTAAATGAGATTGGGGAGAAAAACTGGCGTTTTTGTGATACCAATTTGTTGAAACTTATTTTACGTTCTAGGTTTCAAGACACATATGACAAAACAGGGATACCTCCAATACACATCTTTACAAAGGACCCTATCAACCAGATTGATTTTCTATTTTTTGCAGAATGAACTCCAGTTCAGAACATCAAAATTTTGCCTATAGAAACCTCAGATCATACTGTAGTGCAGGCAGATAGATTTAGCACAACACGCCTCAACATGGTAGAGGGTACTGGAGGTTAAATACTTCCTTATTGCAAGAAGACTCAATTAAAACTGGAATATTACAACTACTTGAGGCCTGTCAAACAGTAAAATGTTTATATGACAACATGACTGAATGGTGGGGAAGACACCAAAAGGGATTTAAAACATTTAATGATTCAAGTCTCACATAGAGCATCTCTGACCAAGTATTGAAAATATTTGGGGCTAAGAGCTAGATCTTAAAAATACTAACACAGAAGAATGAAATAGGGATAGACGTGAGTGAACAGCTAGCTGAGGTAAAGAAGGAAGTGTTCTCATATCAACATGACAGGGAACAATCCCTGAAACTGGAACAGAAGTTTGGCACCCAGGGTTTCAAATTCCATGTAAACCCATACAAGAGCAATGGGGACAGGTTAAAACAGAGAGTAGTGATAACATTACAGAATGAAGCAGGACAGCAGGACACTGACATTAATTCCCTTCAACAGATAGTGTAACAACATATAGAGCAGAAATTTAGAAGAAAAGACAATATAGCTCTAGGGGAATTCCTGGGTGACATAGGTGCACTACGGCTTTTGGAAACAGATACACAACATTTATGTGAACCGTTTACTGAAAATGAGATTAAGAAAGCCATCAAAACAATGACTAATGGGACAGCCCGGGTGTGATGGCATACCCAATGAATTTTATAAAACATTTTCTGATCAGGTCTGCCCAATGTTGCAAGAAGTATTGGAAGCCCTTCCAGACATGGAAACTAAGAGTCAGCATGACGGAAGGAATAATGTTCTTTCTGTTTAAGAAAAGAGACCCCCCGGGGGTCACGTGATGGCAGCCTGAAAGGAAGCAGCACTCACTCACGGCTCCACTCTCCTGCTGTTAATTCGAGTGTTTTAATTTCTATCGAGAGTCAGTTGTAGCTTTAAAGTGGCTTTGGCTACTTGCCATGGTATTGCACACTTGATCGGCTCAGGAATCTATGAGGAAGGAATAGAAGTTTTTATGAAAAAAGCCCCGCCGTGGCACTCCCCCCACCGATGCCTGAGAAGGACAAGGCTGCAAAGCGTCCAAAGCAGCAAGCTGCAGGGGGTACTAAATCCGCTGCGCCAGTTACAGCTGTTTCAGAGGAGAGATTCCTCGAAATAATGTAGCCCTTACAGGAAAATGTTTCTGACATGTCGGATGACCTGAATCAGATTAAAACATTGGTGCAATCATTAGCAGTACAAGTGGGGGACTCTGAGGCCAATATTGCATCACTGGAGGTAAAACAAGGGAAAATGGAGCAGGAAGCCATCCAAATGGTCTGTAGGATCAAGAAACTTGAAGATCTAGATGGGAGGAGCAGAAAGAATAACCTCCTGGTGATCGGAATACCTGAGAAAGAGGAAGGAAATAATCCGACCCTCTTTGTCCAGAAGTTGTGTGAGAGGATCGCTGGGCCATCCCCGGATGGCGCAACCTATATTGTTGAGCGTGCCCATTGAGCTCTCCGTCCTCCTCTGCCTCCTGATGCCCCTCCTCGACCCATTATCTTTAGATTACTAAACTTCCTAGACAAGCAGTTTATTTTGAGTAAAATCAAGAACCTGCAGGAAGTCCTTTGTGAGGACCGTAAAATTCGCATCAAACAAGACCTCCCGCAGTCTGTTCAGCTGAAGCGGCAGGAACTGCACCCGACAGTGTCCAAGTTGATAGCCGCAGGGAAGCCCTTTCGCATGAGATACCCTGCGACACTCCAGGTCAAATCCAGAGAGCAATGGCTCTCATTCAAATCCCAGGAACAAGTGATGAAGGAGCTTAAAACCCTGTTCCCCGACTTGTTCAAGTGAGGGCAGTATCGGGACAAGTTTCCATTAGTGAATGAGTGTGAGAGCAACACTGAGCTGTCGGCTGGGTACTGTATTTTAACACGCTCGTTGGTATGTTTGCCTGATAGTGAAATAGAGACCACTTTTGAAAACCTTAAGAGAATTGACTGTTTTGTTTCATTTGAGTGATACAACCCCTTTCACTATGAGAGTAACTCAGTGAGCTGAATACTTGAGCAGGACATTAAGAGTAGAATGTAGTCTAGCCTTGTCACAACCCAGAGATGGTCTCGATGACTGCCTACCCTGAAATGTAGAGTGGCTGGACACTGGACTTTATGTTTTGAGATTCAATTATTAAGACTGTAACACAGGACATTGGGCTGTATATTGATAGTGCTAGATTGTATTATGGGTAGGTGATCAATGATTTTTATTTCTTACTGTCTTTTCTCACTGGTATGTTTGCCTGTTCAACGTTTTAAAGGACCAGGCACTGTGTTATTATGGAGGGCAATTATTTTTCACCTTTGCATCTTATCTAAGTAGTTGGGCTGATTTTGTCTAGCTAGTGGTTATGCTAGCCCTCCTATTCCTTTTCTGAGACTTGAGGATGATGTGTATTCTCAATCTTTCTCCACCAGGAAAGGGACTAAATGATTAAAGGCGTATCTCAGGAATCTGGTATGGGCATATACACCTGAGGTGTCATGAGGCGACATGTTCGGTTGGGAACTTTCAATTTTCTGGGGTCAATAACAGCGGGGGGGGTATGCGGTGGGGTGTTATGGGGAACACAGGCTGCAGTAACATCACGTACTAGAAGTGTTATTGTGGTGCAGTTGCTTAGAACTGGGGTATAGAATAGTGTGGGAGTTAGAGTTAGCTGTATTTAATATTAGTTTGTGCGTATGGCTTTTTTTGGGGTGATTAATAGGTGTTGGCAGGGGGCATTAAGGATAGGAAGAAAGGGGGGCCAAGTGTTCTTATCTTACTTTATATTAAAACAACAACAGGGGTAATATCGCAGTTGAAATATTACTATGAGTGGCCCATATAAGTTCATAAGCTGGAATATAAAGGGCGCCCAAGACCGCTGTAAAAGGCACATTATTCTTCGACACTTGCAATATTTGAATACAGGGATTGTTTTCCTTCAGGAAACACATCTCCGACGGGAGGATATTGTTTTATTCCGCAGACGGTGGGTTGGTCAAGTCTATGGGGTGGGTAAATCCACTAATGGGGGAGTGGTAATCCTAATAAATAAGAAGATTCCTTTCACCCTTGAAAAAGAACTTTGGGAACCCGATGGGCGTATGTTATAGTGCATGGTTTGTTGTAATCACATCAGGTGATACTCGGGAGGCTTATGGGCCAAACGTCAATTCCCCCCATTTCTTCACACACCTGATGAAGTTGGTTGTTTCCAACCCCCCCCAAACTTACCATTTTGGGAGGGGATTGGAATATTACCTCTTATTCACATATCGATAGGTCCGACTCCCAGAGAAGGGTTTTTTCCCCTGCCCAGAGTGCTTTACATGAGCTCATGAGAGGAGTGGATCTCATCGACGTTTGGCATGTCTTGCATTCGGAGGATTGTCAATATACTTTTTTTCCCCACCGCACAAAACATTTTTGAGAATTGACTTCCTCCTTATGAGTTCCTTTGCCCTCCCAGGTGTCATTAATGCTGATATACATGCCAGGGTAATCTCCGATCATTCACCTGTCTCCCTCCTTTTCTTAGTGGGACCTGGTATTAAGAGGGATACTCTCTGGTGGTTCAATACCCAGTTACTGCAAAAACCCATCTCTTTGCAACATATAAGAGATTTTATCACTGACTTTGTAAGGATCAATAGGGAGTCAGTCAGTAGGGTAGAGGTAGTTTGGGCGGCTCTAAAATGTTCCCTGAGGGGGAAGTGTATCCGGATGGCCTCAACAAAATCCCAACAACTCAAGTCACAAGCGAACTCCTTACTCTCCTCAATTCACCAATTGGAAACTACAATTTCTCGGCTATCACCTGATGAGGATTGGGTCAAGCTGCATGGCCTGCAGGTCCAATATTTCAGTCTTATTTCCCAGAAAGCTGAGCTTTCATTGAAATGTACAAAATTTCTCTACTTAGAATCAGGGGAAAGACCTAGTAAACTATTGGCCATGTGGCTCAGGCAAGAGGATGCATCTCGGTTTATTCCGGGTATTAAATCGGATAAGGATACACCCATTGTCACTGACCCCCATGCCATAGCAGGGGTGTTAAGGCAATACTATCAGAGGTTATATGCTGAGGATTTGGTTAATCGCCCCTCTACGGCAGATATTATGAAATACCTCAGCTCAGTCGATTTACCTAGGCTATCACCTGTTCACACTTCTTCCTTGGTGGGCCCCATTAAGGTGGAAGAACTGGTGAGGGCAGTTGAGCTCCTCCCAACAGACAAATCCCCAGGACCAGATGGACTTCCTAATGGTCTCTACAAGGCCTGCATATCAGATATAGCCCTTTTATTGACAGAGGTTTATAATTTCTGGTTCAATAAGGGGCTATCTGACCCCACTTTCTTGAGGGCAATAATCACACTTATTCCTAAAAAGGGCAAAGACCCGCAATACCCGGAGAGTTACCGGCCTATCTCATTGATTAATACCGATATGAAACTCCTGGCCAAGATTTTGGCCAATAGGTTAGGACCTCTCATGCCCCAATAAGTAAAGAACAAATTGGGTTCATGACAGGTAGGTACTGGAGACCACGTGCAGAAGTTGTTACATCTCCTCTCGGTAGCTAGTGGCTCAGAGCTTCCCATAGTTTTGGTGTCACTGGACCCGAGAAGGCTTTTGATAGGGTGTCATGGGACTTTCTTTTTACCACCATGTCATGGTTTGGTCTTCCTGAGGGCTTCCTTAAGTGGATTAGGCTGTTATATTCTTCTCCCTGAGCCCAAATTCGATGTAACAGAGTGCACTCAGAGGCATTCCTGCTTCACAGAGGCACCAGACAGGGGTGCCCCCTTTCCCCTCTTTTATTTAATATATATTTAGAACCCCTTGTTTGGAATCTGGTAGCCACTCCAAACATTCAGGGGATCCAGGTGGGGAACCAAAGATATACTCTTTCAGCGTACACGGATGACCTACTGTTGCACTTAGAAGACCGCAAGATAGCCTACCAGCTCTTTTGGAACAGGTTGGGGCCTTTTCCAAGGTTTCCTATTATAAGTTTAACCTTACCAAAATGAAAGCATTCCCATTGAATAATAGAATTTCCCTAGGAGAGGTGACTGACTTTGCTCTTTCATGGGAGTCGAAATCCCTCCTGTATTTGGGAATCCAAGTGACAAGAGATATTACACCTATGGTGAAAGCCAACCTTTCAGACGTACTGACTAAAATTAAAGCGGATTTTGATAGATGGGGTGCTCTCCCCTATCACTTTGAGGAAGGATCACTACAGTGAAGATAGAATGTGCTGCCCGTACTTGTACCCAATGGGTATGCTGGGCTTGCTTTCTCCCTAAAAATGGTTCGTCAAGCTGCAATCAATGCTGAACACCTTTATTTGGCAGGGTAAACATGTTAGAAGGTCCTATTTCAAATTAACTGCTCCAAAAGAGCAGGGCGGTCTTGCTGTTCCCTCCTACTTTTTGTATTATTGTGCCCATTTGACATTTGGAGTACAAAATGCTGCACAACTAAACTGGGAAAGGAAAATTGAGATAGAACAAAGTAAAAGTATAAGATAGAAATCATGGTCTATGACTAGAATGAAAAGGGTTTTCTTGTTGAGGCAATTCATTTTGCCCATCTTTTTGAACATTGTCCACGTTTTTCCAATAACTTTTACACTACATTAAAGAGTCTTGGGCCTGTTCTTTCAGTTACTCTGGGGAAGCAGGCTCAACCCTGTGAAATGAAACCACACATAGAGAACATGGCAGGAGGGAAGGCTCAATATGATACAACCAGTAGTTTTCTTTTTTAGTATGTTTTTTATACAAACATAAAACCTTTGGTTAGTGGGGTACCCAGCATGTGGAATCAAGTTACATTTATTTGGAAGGAGGCATTTGTTAATGCCTGGGGGTAGGAAAATGGCTTTGGAAAATTGAGCCTTTCTGGTTCCAAAGTGCCCATGGAAAGCTATTCTATACACAAATTCTAACAAACTGCTACCTTGAAGAGCAATTTTTTAATGTAGTAACCCAGGTGCAGAGTAAATATCTTTTAGAAGCTATGTTAGACAAAAGAATACCCCCACAAATGTAGGATACCTTATGGCTTTGCAGTCACAGGAAGCTTAATGGATAGGCAAACCACAAGCACAAAGCTATGGATGGATGAATGAAACTGTCTTAGAGAAGAGTGTGGACAGTTAGAAACCATGCCCCACCTGTTTTTGAATGCCCTTTTATACAGCCTTTTTGGCAGATAATAGATGCATTATGGAGCACGTCTGGTTTTGCTGGAATTACATATGCTGTTTTAGCGTATGGGCAATTAACTGCAAATTAGTTAAAATAGAACAGAAGTACTGTTTATGTTATATTTGCCTGTTTACAGTGGGTTATGTGGCAGGGCAGATGTCAACACTTTCTAAAAAATGGAACGATAACGATAGCTGACTTGTCTTTTAAGGTTCAGGCAGAACTGGATGCTATCTATCACTATTAATATAACCAATTGTGGGAGGATGGGTGTAAACTATTGCGGAGAGGGATTGAGTGGGTAGGGTAATAGGAAGGATGATGATGGTTCTGGTAAAAATACTGCAGTTTATTTGATTTGTATAGGTTTTTTCTTTCTCTTTTGTTAGATTATTTTTCCGGCCAATAATAATGATGTCCAGGGAAGGTAGTAATGACTGATATATATGTTTATTTTACTTGAGGTTTCTTCCAATTTGGCTAAACATGTTTTCTTTTTCATTATTTGTTTATCTGAGTTCTATTCTGAAGTAAGAATTTGTTGTATGTTGTTTTTGGTTTTTGAAATGAAACATTCCCCTACTCTTTCCGAGAAATGCCATTGGATCTTTAACATCCACCTGAACTACCACCAGAACAGACAGATGGGACCTCGGTTTAATGTTTCATCTGAAATGCCAGGAGCCAAGGTAATAAAATCAGCAGGCTCTGAGGTAGACCTTGTGGCCATCACAGAAATGTGGGCTTTTGAAAATAATGACTGAGACCTGATGGTCCCTGGGTACTCATTGTTCAGGAGGAATAGAGGAACAGGTGGGGGGGGAGTAGTTCTTTTTGTCAAGGATGGCATCAAGATGGCAGAACATGGGTGCATCAGGGATAGTATTAGGGAGATAAAGTCACTGTGGGTGTAACTCATGGAAGCCTTGGCAGAAACTGAGCTTTGGTGTGATCTATTGACTTTAGAGGAAGGGGAAGAGCAACAGAGAGCTCAGGGAAGAACTTGAAAGAGTGGTAGCAAAGAGGGAAGTAGCAATGGTGGGTGATCTTAACATGCTGGATATCGATTAGGATGCTCCAGAGGCCAGGAGTGCTAGACGTCAGACCTTGCTTGACATCTTACAGGAGGTTTACTGATACAGCTGGTAAGGAATCCACTAGGCAGACTGCAATTCTCGATGTGGTGCTAACCAACTTGGAGGTGGTATGAGCTTTGAAAACAGGGGAGCCACTGGGGAACAGTGACCATAACTACATTTGATTTGAACTTGCCCTTGTTCCAGAGAACCTAAATCGAGAGCTGAAGTCCTTGATTTTAGAAGGGCTGACTTCTACAGGCTGAGGGAGTTGGTCAGGAAAGGTTACTCAGACTGATAACATGGGGGGTGAAAGAGAGATGGATGCAATAAAGAGAGTCAGTCTTGAGACATCTGAGTTATCCATGAGAATGGTAACCAAAAAACAGGTTCAAGAGACTGTTTTGGGTCCCGAAAGTCAGTGAAGCGATGAGGGCCAAGAAAAAGATCTTCTGCAATTTTTTTATTTTTTATTTGTATTTATTTTATTTTTTTGTTGACTGTGTAAGTGCACTAGACAAATTCTGTCTATTTTCAGGCATTACCCGGGGGAGGGGGATACAGATGAATGCCAACTGACCTTGAACCAGATTAAGCTATTGGTGGTATTTTCAGTGAAAACAAGTGCAAGTATAAAGAATAACAGGGGTAGGAAGAATGAGGATAATACTTACTAAAAATATAAACAGGCAAATATGGCAGTTCAGGAGGCAAAAGCATACAGCTGCGTATTGTCGAGTGGGTCAAAAGTGAAGAAAAACAGTTCTTCCAATACATTAGGAAAAAAGGAAAAAGGAGGGAAAATGCTAGATGAGGAGGGTATGGTGATAAACATGGACTGCAAAGGACACCATTCTCAATTATTAGTTTTCCTCAGTTTTCACTAGGAGGACAATGGACCCTTGCAGAGAGGGCATTAAGGCAGACACTAAGGGGTTTTGGAGATGATACAGTAGACATTAACAAGTCAAAGGGTCCAGAAAGGGCTAGAAGGCCTAAAGACAGATAAGGTCCTGGCACCAGATGGGTTGCATTTGAGGTTACTCAGGGAGCTGATAGTGGCACTGGCTGAACCCCTGGTAGGTTTGTTCAACAGTTCACTAATGACTGTGGTAGTTCTGAATGACTGAAGGGCAGTGGACGTAGTTCTGCTTCATGGGGGGGGCAAGGAACAAATAGGGAACTACAGACCTGTTTGTCTTACCTCTGTTGTAAGGAAGCTGATGGAGTCACTGGCGAAAAAGGACCTCATGGACTACTGGTAGAATTGGATAGAAACCATGCTGTGCATTTGCTCTATTTCATCTTCAAATGGCTTTCGACTTGGTGCCTCACAGACACTCAATGAAGAAGATGGCGTATCTGGGTGTAGCTAGGTCATAGTAAACTGGGGAGGTAACTAGCTAAAAGGGAGGTAGCAGAATGTTGTGGTCAATTAGGTCAAATCAGAAGAGAAGGAGGTCCTGAGCAGGGTACCACAGGATCTGTTCTGGGTTTGGTCGTCTTCAATATGTTAATCAGAGACATTGGCGAAGGAATCAGGAGCAGATTGTGCTTCTTCTCAGATGACATTAGCTCTGTGGGAGGGTGAGCAGCAACAAGGGAATCAGGTAAATGTAAAGTGACTTACAAAAGCTAGAGGGATGGTCTAAGGTTTGGCGGTTGAAATTCATTACCAAAAAGTGCAAGGTAATGCACCTAGGAACAAGAACCCAAGGCCAGTGTACTGGATGGGTGGAGTGAGACTTAACACTATGGCTGGGGAATGGGAGCTTGCAATTATCATCAGTGACTCCCTCAAACAATTCAGTCAGTGCAACAAGGCATATATTTCAAAGCAAAAAGGATCCTGGAATGTATCACGAGGTATACTGATAGCAAAAGGGAAGAGGTAATACTTCCCCTGTACAGAGCCTTAATGAGGCCACACATGGAGTACTGCACCCAGTTGTGGAGTCCTTATCTCAAGAAGGATATGGATAAGCTGGAGGCAGTGCAGTGCAGGGTAACAAAAATGATTCAGAGTCAACAGAGCAGGTCCTATGAGGACCACCTCAGGGCACTGAACATGTACTCACTGGAGACCAGAAGGGAGAGGGGAGATATGATAGCGACCTTCAAGTTCTTAAAAAGAATAAACAAGATGAAATGCAGCCAACTATTTAGCCTTAATACTAGTCTATGATCTTGTGGACATGGGAGGAAACTGACAAGAGGAAGGCTCAGGAGGGACATTAGGAAGTTTTATTTTGCAGAAATGACAGTCTATCAACAAAGCGGTTGGTGCTAAAACTGTTGGTGGTTTCAAGCACAGTTGGGACAGAATGAAGGGTATAGAGGTTGTTTGGGGTTGCAAAAACTGAAGAAGAATAGGGAGGAAGGATGGGGCAGGCTAGGACCCTGGAAGGACAGTAGTAGTCAGGGCTGAATATGGAAATCAGGCAGTCTGGATGGACTGCTGGTCTTTTTCTGCTATCATTGTATGTGTTCCTATGCTTCCAAAATCCCACAACACTGCCTGAAAAAGGAGTTATTCAAAGGTGGGAATTCCACATTGAGCAGTACAGTACATGCTTGAATATATTGTATGCCTAAGCAATGCAAATCTCAGAGTAAACTAGGCTGCACCATAATAGTGATACAGTATCCCTGACTTTCACTCAAGGTCATAGAAGGATGCTGGACAGCCTGATTCAGGCCCTGCAGCTTTTGAACACCCAAGTGGCAAGTGTGAAATTACTCCATCAACCAGGCAGCACTGTTGCTTCAGCTGCTGCTTCAGGCTTTGGTGAATATCAATGATCAAAGTAAACTTAATGCTTACAGTATGTTACTGGCATAGATCTGATTATGTGGATGCTGGCTCATTTGGACACTGACAAATGGATGACCAAAATGTAAGCCCTGGTCTATTTGATTGTGACCATACTGGATCCACAGTACAAGCATGGTATGATGTCCCATATCAAGGACAGAAGGCAAAGGTGGATTGGTATGTAATGGTTTTGACAGGGCTAGTGCACAGTCATGTAGTGGCAACTCAGTGTTCAAAGGCAAGTGAATATGAAACAAGGAACCAGAAAGTGCAATGTGCACTGGTACGAGACAGGGTGCTGGTCAAGAGCTGCTAACCCCTACCATAATCTAGGACAGACAAAAAAGACAAGCACACAAAGGTTAAAAGCAGGGGTGCATCTGCAAAGCAATAAATGGAGCAACAGACAATCCCCTGAGGAAACTGTAACAGAGCAAAGTGCCGGGCACCTGAGTAATAGTATCAGGATAGTCTGTTTGTTTTGAGATGTACTGTACCTGTCACATTTTGGTACTGGAAATAAATATAGTTTGCAATGCTATCCGTGAGTGTGGCTCCACCTATTGCTTTGAAGATACACTCCACTTTGAACATTGTACTGCTGGTCTTTTTGTCTGTCCTGAAATGAATATGACAGACTGTTACTATCTCCAAAAAAGATGGGTCTGTGGCAGCAATCACTTTCTGAATTTTCTGAAATTAAACAAAATTCCAAAAAGCATTAGAATTTCTTATCCCACACAACACTATCTGGCACCATAGGTATCAGGATAGATTGCTGAAAGATTGCTGCAAATTCCTTCCAATAATTGTTCCTCTATCATTACTATGATCCTGGGGTGTATTCTGCCTGCCTCCTGAGACTCACCTGGTTTTATTATCACAGGTAATCCACCAGGGTAGCTGTGATGGCCACAAATGAAGTCATGGCTATTTCTGCTGACATGGGCCTCCCATACTGCAGATGTCTTCACCTGAGTGCAAGACCAAGTTCAGTTCTGCCCAGTACTAACTGACCTGACAAACAACTCTAACTAAGTGCAAAGACACTTCCTTTCCACCAAGTTTATGATTAGCTAGCATTATAACCAAAGGGACTTCTGCACACAAGTAGAAAGTCTACAATCTTCAGCTGGCTCTTCCCTGGCCTCATTCTCACTTGTTGGTGAGCAAGTCATTGACCTGGAAATCACCACTGACTATTTTAATAAATTCTTTGTAGCAATGTGCTCTGTCAACCACCAACAGATGGGTAGTAACCAGGAGGGGCAGGGTAAACCGTGTACTCTAAGAATTCGGTCCCTTTCCAATAATAACACCATAGGGCAAATGATGACAATGCTACACAGGGGCAATGAACCCAAACAAAGAAGAAGAAGAATCAGTATTTATATAGCACTTTTCATTCACAGTATCCCAAAGTGCTTTACAAGCAATGCTAGACTGGTAGTGAGGTGACTGAATGTGGGTGGCAATCATATCACACATCATCATTGCCTCCTCACAAAAAACTCTACTCAGGCTCTCCCTCCTGGGGTGACAGCCTCCATCCGCCACACCCAACCCACTATCACAACCCAAACCTCCAACAAGACCACTCTACTGATCCCCAGATTCAGGACCACCCATGGTAAGAGGTCCTTCTGCTACAGAGCCCCATCCTGGTTTAACTCTCTCCCTGCTCCCATCTCCAATGCCCCCACAATCTCCAACTTCAAAATCGCTCTTTGGAGCCAACTGTTTAACACTCGCAGCTGCTCCTGTCTCTAGATGTGGCCCGACCTCTCCACACGCGACAACGCCCACTGGGCGGCACTCCACCTTACCCCCCCAACTTCTCCCCATTGCTTCTTGCCTCTGTTTATTTACCAGCATGTGCTCAGCTGTATTTACTGTAATTGCTACTAAATTGTATAAATGTTATGAAACCATTCTGTGTAACTCTTAAGTCAGTGACTTATGTTGTAACCTAAATTTGTTCTGTCTGTCCTCAATGTGATGAGCTACCTTTGGAAATAAGCCTGTGGCTCAAAGGTTGTAAACCGATGTGCAAATAAATAAATAAATAAATAAAAATCACCCACACACAGCCTGAATAATTGCATGAACCAGTTTATGGGAAGGGGAATGTTGGCCAGGACACTGAGAATGTTCCTTGCTCTTTTGCAAAGAGTGCCCTGGGTTCTTATACTTCCACCTGGACACCTACCAGGACAACACCAGGATGGGCAGAAGGGACCTCGGTTTAACGTCTCATCCGAAGGATGGCACACCCCAGCAGTACAGCACTCCCCAATACTGCACTCAGATGCCAGCAATTTTTAGGTGCAAGTCCAATCCTAGTGTGGGACAAGAACCCACAACCTTCTGGTCCAGAGGCAGATGTGCTACCAACTGAGCCACGCTGACACCAAAACTGGTAGCATGTATGGTATCCCAACAAATTGCTAAAATGTGGTGCACCTTTTCTCAAGCATCACTTAGCATGCATATTCAATATATCTCTAACCTTATGTGTACTCCCCAATGAATGGATGCAAGGTCTGGTAACCCTAACACAGAAAAGTAATGCTAATAATGGAATGGGTAATCATCACCCTATTTCCTTGCTTTCTGTGGTTGCAAAATTCTTTGAGAAATGCATGGCAACTCACATAGACATTTTGTTCCTAAAATCCTAAACTCATTCGTCTGGCTTTTGTGCCATGCATAACACCACCACAGCCCTGCTACAGGTAACAAGTGACATCAAAAGTGCCAGGCATAGGGGCTGCAGACAGGAGTTGACAGGTACTGTGTTTTAACCTGTCAAGGGCATTTGACTCCTTGAAACACGACTCCTCCTAAGCAAGATGAATTTACTGGGCCAAAACAGATCCGCCATAAAGTGGTTCAAAATTCTCTCTCCAACAAGCAACAACAGATAATGTATTTAAAGGAGTACAATCAAACCTGAGCCCATTGTGTTAGGTGTCCATAGGTTTGTATTATGCCCATTCATGTTTTCACTCTTCATTAATGGCTTGTGCTGCAGGTCTGATAATGCTTACTTCCATCTATGAGTATCTGTGTTTAATATAGTACTATCCTATATACATTACATGAGGATATGTCCTCAAGTTCAACCTGCTCTACAGCAAGGTCTTGACGAGTTCCAATTCCATTTTTGTACAAAACAACCTGATGTTAAATACAGATAAAAGTCAAATATATGTATCTTTGGTCCCAGTATAAATTCAAGTGCAGTAACCAACAGGTGGTTATCAATACCGAGAGACTTTCAGCAGCTGCTAGTGGAGATAATTGGGTGCTAATTGATTGTGGCACTAAACCATGGATAGACTGACAGTGTGACTAGGCAGTAAGCAGGTGTTAAGCATCTGCCTAATTGTTAGCTTGTGGTAACCTGAGTTTTATTTTTTAATTTTTATTTTAGTTTTTTGTTGACCCGGTAAGTGCACTAGACAAATTCAACTTATTTTCAGGCTTGATCCGGGGAAGGGAATACAGATGAATGCAAACTGACCTTGAACCAGGTTAAGCTGTTGGTGGTATTTTTAGTGAATATGGGGAATTTGGCCAGGGCACAGGGGAAATTCCTCTACTCACCAGTAAAGAACTGCTAGTCGTTCTGCCAGAATGGCCACTCTGCTGGAGTCCTAGGAGAGGATGGACATATCTGGGGCAGAGAACCAGGCCTCCTCCACTACCGCCACCACATAAGAAGCTGGCAAGAACTCGTCAGAAATTCTAGATGTTCCTGAGGATGATTTTACTAATGAGTTATTCATATCCACCGAAGATTTATCCGAGAACAGTTCTTCTCCTGTTCTGAACATAATATCAGCTAAATCCTAGGATCTAACATCTGAAATTGCGGCAACCTGCATCAAAGCATCATTGAACCCACATACCAAAATGTTGAAAGAACTTGCATCTGAAGAGTGCAGGCACATGCAGTGCAGACAACTGTAGGCAGCTGAACTAGCAAAACTCAACCCTAATCCCCCTGCTGTCAAAGATGCTGGCCTAGCTGTCAGGATGACTCACCGCCTAGATGACGCACCATCTTCAAAGGCAGCCACCTCCCCAGTGACTGTCAAATGTCTACTTTCCCGAGTAACAATTTCTTCTCCTTCAAAAGATTTCGCTGGTAGTAAAAATGCCAATGTTGGAGTGTGCCCAGAGCCAGAGGGAAATGTTATGGGGTATGGTAAGCTAAATATTGAAAGTGTGGATGCTGGCCTAAAACTGCCTCTCTTGCATTCTGGGACTTGTGTGTTAAACCCCATTTCAGCTAGTTTAAATGAAGACCTCCTTCTCAAAAACATAAATGAAGAGCATACATTGAGGGACTCTGTCAGTCAGTCTGTATTTTATGACAGTAAAGATGCTACTGAAACAACTTCTTCTATTGAAAAATTGTTTTTCAGGCCGGAGTGGCCAATCAAGATGGGGCTACTATTTTCTCCTGTTCAGTAAGGAAAAGCAAGCTAATAAAGGGGACACTAAGAAAAAAGAGCTGCCCTTGCCATATCTAAAAGGAATATTCCAACTGACCTACCTACTATAAATGATGGCATTTTGAAAGAAACCAATACAACTCCAACCCACAAAACTGCAGATCATTCAGCTATTAATGCAATTCAAACTGTGTTTTCTCTGAATCCCTCCTCTCATGACCCTTTTGCCCACTGGTCCCCTGAAAAGGCACTTTCCAAATCAGGGTGGAAAAGAATGCCTGACAGCAAGTGGCTCCCAGACCAAGACTGGTCTCTGGCCACAATCCTCTCACAAACTACTCTGGAATTGCATCCAGCCATAGCTCCTCAGGTACCTACAACAATTCAACCAAACATCCTTCTAGAAACAACCTTAAACCAACCTGAAGCAGAGAAACATTTAGCAAATCCTCCTGTATTTAATAGTAAGGGGATGAGAGATGTCTCAATCCCCCCCTCCACAAGAAAACTTTTCAGGGCCTCACCCCCATTCATCAGATCATATCAAAGATGGGCAGTCACAAGATGACAACCCAGCTCCTTCACAAAGGCCTTTACTTTTGGAATTTTTCAAAAGACCAAACAAGATGCTGCCCCAGGAGAAATGTCATCCTCATCAGATATAAAGGAGGCATGGAGACAAGACTGGACAGATATTTTGTGGGGAAAAACTTGTTAAAAGGCTCTCTTCACTTTTCTCCCAAGGAGGTCTTCGCCTTCATTAACATAGCAGGCAAAGACAACTACGATGTCAGCTTTAGGAATTCAAATATACTTGAACTGTTTTGGTAACAGTATAATCAGGTGAAATTTTCACCTCTCTTGTCCCTCTTCCTGGTAATACCATTGACAAAACCACTGATTAAATCCATGACTATAATGTTCAGGAATGAGGGAGCCCATATTGAAGACATAATATACTGGTTAAACCAAAAATTTGACTTTTTAAGTGCTCCTGTGCCTGTGCTTGACCTAGAATTGTTTTGGACAGGAAACTGGAAATTTAAGGTGAAGTTGAAACAGTCAGATGAGGGCATCCAGCATACTCCAAACTCCTTTCTGCTGGGTAGGGACTGGGGATTTGTTTTCATGCAGGTCAGCCCCATGCTTGTTACAAGTGTGGGTCTTGTACCCACCTATCCAGTATTGGTGACAAACCCCACTGTACCAGCTGTGGGAGGTGGGCCATATTAGCCACCAGTGCACAAATCACATGAAGTGCGATCTGTGAGGAGACCGGACACATATTCATGGAATGTCCATGGGCAGCTAGGAATAAATCATCTCCTCTAAGTCCAGATCTCCTGATCCAAATATCTCAAGAGGCAGCAGAACACCCCACTTCTAGGGATCACTTCCCTAACCCCCACCACCCCAGGATATGCCTACTGAAGACCACCACAAAACACCAATAACAAAGTGACAGTTAGACCCAGACATAGAGAATCATCTCTCACCTTCCTCTGTCCTCCTCCTGGTTTGCTACCAAGACCCTCCTGGAGAGCAGCCCAAGTCTTCTTGCCTTCTAGCCCCTGCCTCTACATCACCTGCCCTACCTGCACAGAGACCTGCTCCTCTGCCTAAGAGTTGGTCCTCAAGGAATGGAAAAGCCCCCCCTTCCCTGAATCCCTTGAGATTGAATCAGATGACCCCTTTTCAGTACTGGCCTTGGCCACATGGTGGGAGTCCTAAATGGAGGTGGGGGACTCTGACATAAATGATCAAACACAAGACTCCATGTTGACCAGTAATTACATGGTAGGGTACAGGGAGAAGAAAAAGAAAAAGAGGAAAAAGGGCCCTTAATCCTTAGGAACTCAACTTTATGGGGAAACACTGCATAGCTACTACAAACATCTACAGTTTGGTAAACCATAAAAAGAGAAGTATGGTGTTTCAGTATTTACATGATTCATGCTTTGAGGTTTCCTTATTTCAAGAAACGTGGATGTCATCAAGCGATCAGGTACACCTATATCAAGCAGAATGGTGTTGGGGTCCATCCTATTGGTCCTTTGGGATGGACAGAATGGATGGTATGGAATTATTTTAACTCCTTCTCCTTCTCTCTTACTAAACTGATAGATCTAGTACCAAGCAGATTGTTAATTTTGAATGGAATTTGGCACCACACTCGGTAGCTTTATCTCTATTTATGCCCCCAATCTAAAGCTGAAAGAGTTGCCCTTCTTTCACCCCTTCAACCCTTCTTGTTACCTCCCAGAATATATTTCTGGGAGGATACTAATTATGAACTACCCAAAGCTAAAAAAATGGTGGGGAAAAAGACTTATTGCAATTCTAATGCTTTAAAGACCAGCAACTCTCTTAACTTGTGCCCAGTACCAAAAATCAGGGCATAAATTTACTTACACTAGAAGAAGATATTCTTCAACCATTGATCATTTTTATTTCCAAAAACATCCCTCCAGACATGGATGTCCTCCCTTAGAATTCTTGGACCATCTTTTGCTGAGAATAATTCTTCAGGACCATCCAGTTCCAAAAAGAAACAGGATAGGTAGAGGCTGAATACCTCACCCTTATCTCAGCCCATGGTCATAGTAGGCATTTCAAATCTCCTTTTGGCTAGAGCTTTGGTCTGTGACCTCTGTACTGATGTCAGAGACTGGTGGGATGACACCAAGTAGGACATAATTTGTTGGTTCCAGTCCTTTGGGAAAAGAAAGGAAAAATCTAAATTTTTTAAATATCTTCAGTTGCATCGCCAACTCCAGTATGTAAGTTCCTTAGCCTCCCACTCTAGATTACTCTACTCAAAGTGAACTCCTAAAATCCCAGATGAAATTATACCAGTATGACTGAGCTAAAACAGTTAGAGCAATGCTTCAGTATAGGACACAAAAAATGCCCTTTGGAGACCCTTTGAAGTCTATTAATTAAGGAAACAAGCAACAAGTTTAGAAAGTTTATATGATATTCAGGTAACTTAGTTGAGTCCACTCAGATTTAGCTGATATAATTTCTGACTTTCTAAAAACTCATGAAATTCATCACCTCCCCCAGGAATTAGAAATTAACACATACTTGAAGGGAATAATGCAAACAGTTTCCCCCCTAGGATTAAATAACTTGGTCAGTCCCATCTCGACCAGTGAGATAGTAGATGTCATCAGACTCTTAAAAACAAGACCCCACCCCCAGGCCTGGATGGCCTTTCATAAGAATTCTACAAAATATTCCAGACAGAATTAGCTGGATATTTTAGAGAAGTTTTTTTCTTATTTTTTTTCAATCACCAAAATGTCCCTTCCTACTTTACAGCACAGTTAATAGTTTTCTTATTCAAGACAGATGATAGATCACAGATTCAAAATTGGCAACTCATAACAATTTTGAATTCAGATATCAAAATTTGATCCCAAATATTAAACAGAAGACTACGGATAGTAGCACAATCCCTAATTCACCCCTCCCAATGCTGTGGACTCCCTAACAGGAAAATTCAACACTCATTGATGATTGTCATGGACACAATAGATTCAGTATCATCCAAAAACAAAGGGGCAGTATCATAACTTTGGATCAGAGCAAGGCATTTAACAGGGTCCACTACCCCTTTTTATTTACCACATTAGAATACTATGGTCTTCCTTCAGAATTCATACTCTGGATAAAACTTGTGTATTCTTCCTCATCCGTGACCCCTATTATAAAAAGTCAGGTAACAAAGAGCTTTCAGATTTCAACAGGAGTAAGGCAAGGGTGTCCTTTGAGCCCTTTACTATATATTTTCTCCTTAGATCCCTTTCTAAGAAGATTAATCTATAATTCTTCATGGGATGGCATCCCTTGACCCAATGGGCTCCCTCCTTTAAAATGCCCAGTCTTATGCAAACGATATCTGCTAATTTTTCAAATACCCTGAACAACTGCCCATGTATTTTGAAGAATTAAACTCCTATTCCAGAGTCTCTAACTCTATCCTAAACCTTGGGAAGTGCAAGGTCTTATTTTTAAGGTAATCACCCCTTCCCCCTGTATTAATCGCAGGCATTCAGACATCCTCAGACCTAGTGGAAATACTAGGGACCTTTTTTGGGCCTCAAAACATTCCCCCTTATAACTAGGATTTAGCTCTTACTTCAATTGAAGCATAGGTAGTGAGATGGAAAGGATGGAGGATCTCCAAATTAAAAAGAGTCCAGACCATAAAACAATTTTTAATTCTGGGCCTCCTTCACAGTGCAATGATTTTCCCACCTCCTTACAAAATAGAAACAAGACTTTAGAGCTCCTTTTTCCAGATGCTCTGGGGAAGTCATCTCAGTCCCATTAGGAGGCTTTTATATATGTTCCCCAAAAGGGGGTCTGGGTATGATAGACCCAATATCTTTTTGTTTCTCTCTTTATTTCTCATAACATTAAAGGGGGTCTTCAACCTTCAGATTCTCCTGCACACTTAGGGGATCAATGTATTTTAGCTGATTACTTTCTATTATGGTCTGATACTCCTCCAAAAGTAACTTACTGCCTTAAGCTACCAGAATATTGAAAACTGGTAGCTCAGAAGTTGTATAAATGGGGAATTACAAAACAAGTAATACCACAAGCCTCAAGGGCCCAATTGTACAACTTGATTATTTCAATAACCATCCTCCAGAACCTGAATTTAAGAAATGCACCCCATGCCAAAACAAATGGGTATTTTCACAGCTGAACAATGGAGGGTTCCCTTCCATATGTCGGAGACCTATGGCTCTCAGTCTATGGAAGGCTGAACTTACTAGTGAATTTAAAACACAAAGCAATCCATGAAAGATACTGTCCATATGAAACATGCCAAGCTATAAGTGAATCATCAGACTACTTTTTTTGAATGCTTATATGTTATTCCCTTGTGGAAGTATGCGGCTTAGAAATGGAAACTTCCACGGTTGACAAATATGATGTATGAATTTTAATATTAGGTATTTATCATAATTCATTTAAAAAATTCCATGCAGGATCCCTAGCAGTTTTCTTATGCTATATAAAATTTTACATATGGCAGGCTCAATGCCAGTGGGTTTTTCAACAACGTATCATGCACTACGAAATGTTTACTATCTTATGTGAACAAGCTTTAGGAATGTATATGAAAAAGATCTAAACCTCCCACAAACAACCCACAAGAGACAGGGCTATCCTAGATCTAATGTTGACTAACAGGGAAAGGATCACAGATCTCCAGGTAGAAGGTCACCTGGGGGCCAGTGACCATTACATGGTATGGTTCAATTTGGCCACTAGAACTAAATCATTCCATTTCAAGGCAAAAATATGGGACTTCAGAGGAGCTGACTTTGATAAGATGGCCAACAGAGTTAAGCTAGCCCTGGCAAAAAGAAATACCGGTGAGGGGGTACAGGCAAAGTGAGCTAGCATTAAGGATGCAATACTTGAAGCAACATCCCATTATGTTAGAGAAAAAAAGAAGTGCAAAAGAAGAAGGAATCCACTTTGGTTCTCAAAAACAGTAGCAGAAAAGGTCAAAGCCAAAAGGCTTGCCTTCAGGAAATATAAGGGAACACAGCGGGATGAAGATAGGGAGGCATTCCAATCTTCCCTAAGAGAATCAGGGAAGGCAGTAAGGCAGGCAAAGTCCCAAACCAAGGGAAACACTAGCATGAACAGTAAAAGAAGGGGACAAGACTTTCTATAAACACACTAGTGAAAGGAGAAAGTCCAAAGAGGGTATTGCTAATATCAAAGGGGATAAGGGGTAGTGTGTGGAGGAGGACCAAGGAAAAGCATCTATCCTAAATAGATACTTCTGCTCAGTATTTACTGGGGAGAAGGTAGGGCAGGACCCACAGCTCAGCACCATGGACACAGAGGGGAGGGGGCTGTGCACTAATGCCTTCACAAAAGAAAGGGTCCTACAAGAGCTCGCTAAGGTCAGGGTGGACAAGGCAATGGGACCTGATGGCATACATCCCAGGGTACTAAAGGAGCTAAGGGTGGAACTAGCAGAGCCATTATCAGAACCGTTTAGTAAGTCTTTGAGCACAGGGGAGGTCCCAGAAGGCTGGAGAAAGGCTCATGTGATCCCTCTACACAACAGTGGTAGCAAGGAGGAGGTGGGGAACTACTGACCAGCCAGTCTTACCTCAGTAGTGGGCAAGATTATGGAGGAACTCCTTAAGGTAAAGGATAGTGCAACACCTGGAATCCATAGAAGCACAGGATCCAAGACAGCATAGGTTTGCAACAGGAAGGTTTTGTCAAACTAATCTCATAGATTTCTTTGACTGAGTAACCAGAGTGGTGGACCAAGGGGGAGCAGTTGATGTCACCTACCTTTACTTCAGCAAAGTTTTCAATACTGTTCCACATAGATGATTGATTAATAAGCTCGGTAGGCTCGGGGTGGGTCAACTGGGTGGCAAACTGGGTGGCAAACTGCTTGGCGGGCAGAAAACAGAGAGTGGCGGTAAATGATATAAAGTCAGAAGAGATGCAAGTCACAAGTTGGGTACCTCAGGGATCAGTCCTGGGCCAGTCCTCTTCAATAGCTTCATC
This sequence comes from Neoceratodus forsteri, assembly GCA_016271365.2. Lineage (NCBI taxonomy): Eukaryota > Metazoa > Chordata > Ceratodontiformes > Ceratodontidae > Neoceratodus > Neoceratodus forsteri. The sequence goes on along the minus strand of CM028132.1, from coordinate 969,186,852 downwards.
AGTGACATTGCAGATGAACTGGAGGGTAAGGTTTGTCTGTTTGCAGATGACACCAAGATCTGCAACAGATTAGATGATCCAGATGGGGTGGGCAGAATGAGAAGACAACTGGATAAACTAGTAAAATGGTTGGAAGAATGGCAACTGGGGTTTAACGCAAAGAAGTGCAAGATCATGTACATAGGGAAGAGAAACCCTGATGCCACCTATAGGCTGAGAGGGGAGTTGCTGGCAGACACAAGAGAAGAAAGAGACTTGGGCATCATCATCACCGATGACCTGAAATCATCTAATTAGACCACTAAAGCAGTACATATTGCTAGGGGCATGTTAGGTGTATTAGTAGAGGAGCTGCTGTCTTCATTCCAAGCTGTAAGAACTGAACTGATTGGGGCTCATCTTTCCTGCTCTAGCCTGCACTTTGTCCCCGGTATTGCAGCAGGATGCTATGCTGTGTTTCTGGGGCTGTAGAGTAGATAGGTTGTTTCTACCTGCAGGCGTCATGGGAAGGTAGGCCTCCCTCTTTTTAAAAGTTTGCTGCTAGCAAGTTGCGGAGCGATTAGTGGCGTGAGTGCTACCCAAAGAAAAATCACCCACTGAGAAAGCTTGCCTAGTTTGAGGTCTTTGTTATCTGGATTGCTTAGTTGACAAGTATTTTACTTTTATTAGATGTGTTTACTTTAAGTAAGTTCATCATTTTGTTGTTTGAATTTCTATGCATCAGCCTGTGTTATATCTAGGTTTTGAAAGTTCCAGATTAACTTTAAACAGTATCATTTGATTTCTCATGAATTATTTTGTTTTATTTAGATACTTATTCTATTAGTACTTATTCTGTATTTAAATTTAAACAATTCTAGTTCAAATCAGGCTCATAAAGTTACAGACTTAACTTGCAATATCATGGTTTATTCATTTTAGGAAGGCCATCCTTCATTATTTATATATAATCAGTATTCATTTATGTTTTACCTATTCTAAAACAGTATTAACTTAAACATTTTTCAAAAGTGTTATTTTTCTCATATTTGAAGCAACAAGTATCTATTTTTGTTGTTTATTTTAGATTTTTTATTGTTTGTTTAAAGAGCTTGCTTTCATTATGTTTTTGACTTATATAATGTTGTTATTTGTTCTTTGCCCAATTTTAACTAGTGTTTCACATGATAAAAAATATAGTTTTCAGTTGTCATACTCTTGCCCATATAGCACAAATCAGGACAATAGATTCCTCAATAAGGATCTGTTTAATTTTTGTTTCCCATATTATTTTTCCTTTTATGAAGTTTGCCCATTTTATTATTTTCAACCTAGTAAGTTTATTCATAGATTGATTACTATTACAACAAAAAGTGAAAGACAACTAGGGAATAGGACTAACCTATAAAGATTACTAATGCTGCTTTTACTCATATCTGGATCAGTGCATCCACACCCTGGGCCTAATTTTCCATTAATGGAAATTCTGAATCAACTTCAGTTAGTGTCAACAAGAGCCCAGTTTCCCCCACTTAAGATTGTGCATTTAAATATACAGAGTTTGTTATCTAAATGGACCCAATTTGTTGCCTGGTCCCAACTCCACTCATTTGATGTTATTACCTCTCTGAAACATAGTTACATAATAGTATACTGGACTCGGAGATTTATCTACCTAATTATAACCGGATTAGACAAGACAGAGAAGGAAAAGGGAGGTGGAGTCTAATGTACATTCTTTGCAAATGTGATTACATTGTTCTTGACCAGTCTCTGAGAAATTCAGGATGCAACATGATTTCTATTGATCTGATTCTTAGACAAAGTAAACATTTGACCCTTAGTACATTTATTTTCCCCTGGCAAAATATCCCATGGTCTTGAATTGCTGACCTCATTTTGTGAGGTTTTACCCTCTAATAGAGAGTGGATCACTCTTGGTGATTTTAACTGCAGTTGGGACAAAAGTTTGAAAGGTGAAATCAGAGAAATTTTGGCTGATCTGGGTGTTACACAACTAATAGAAGAAATCACTAGGCCCAATTATAGAACAGGTGGAGGGACCGTTCTTGATTGGATCATGGTCACTCATGTTGACAGGATTATTAACTGTGAAGTGATGCCTGATATCATGAGCAACCATCATCCCATCAAATGTGAATGGTCCATACAAGTGTTTAAAAGTCTTCCCAGATATGTTGAATGTTGAAATTTGGCTAATTTGACTCTCCAGAGAATTGAGGCTTTGTACAATGAAATTGATTGGTCTCCCTTAGTATCTTGCACCAATATTGATGCAATGTGAGAATTTTTCTGCATAGCTTATAATGCAATCATAAATGCAGCCTCTCCTTTAAAGAAAATAAGAATTAGATCCTCCAAACATGAATGGGTCACTAGGGACCTTATCCACCTAATGAGAAAAAGTGACAAATGCTGGAAGCTATATAATGTATCCAGAACACCCGCTTTTCTCCAAGATGATAAGGCACTCAGAAATAAGTGTAAATCTGAAATTAGGAAAGCTAGAGTCGCTTATTGCCTAAATGAACAAAGGAACTCCAGGGCTAATCCTAAAAAACCTAAAACTTCCTAAACAAAATCATGAGAAGAGGAAAAACAGTTTCTGTCCCAACCATCCTTCAAAATGGACAAAGTATATGTGATCATTCTGAGGTATCTAACATATTCAACAGTCACTTTAGGAACCTTGGTTCCTACAGAACCCATAACTTTGGGATGGTGTAACTAATCTCAATGATACCACAACGTTACCAAACCAAAGTTTTATTTTAAATTTCTTACCTTTTTTCAGTAAAAATATTTTTGAAAAATAACCCAAAACCCTTTAGGGCCAAGATGGAGTCGACATTAGGGTTATTAAATTAGTCATAGATTGTTTTGCTTATCCATTAGCACATATTTTTAATTTTTCTTTATCTCATAATGTTTTCCCGAATAGCTGGAAACAGGCAATCATAAAACCTATCCTGAGGAATGGTAATCCCTCTTTCGTTACTAACTACTGTCCAATTTCTCCTTTATCGCCTATATCAAAAATTCTGGAAAGGATTGTGATGGACCAAACCTTAGGTTTTCTTGGGAAATATCCCTTACTCTCTGGGAACCAACATGGGTTCAAGCCAGGATTTAACACTGAATCAGCCTTGGTGGGGTTCACGGGCAGTGTACATGGTGCACTTAACAGAGGGCACTCATGTGCGGCACTGTTCGTGGACCTCACCAAACTTTTTCTAGTTGAATTTGATCTTCTTCAGGTGTCCTTCATGGTCTTACATTTCTGCGGATGTAATTTTGTGGTATCAAAACTTTTTATGTAATAGATCCTTTAGAACCATTATTGGTTCTTCCTTATCCCTCCCTTCCATTAGTTTGTGGTGTAACACAGGGTTCAATCCTGGGGCCATTTATTTTTTCCTTATTTATGAATTCTGCCCCAAATATTTGTACTAAAACAGAGATGATTCTGTACACCGATGATGCCGTTATATTCTATACTAATCCCAGATCTGACACTGCCCTCTCCCACCTTCAAATTGATTTTGATTATCTGCAAGATTGGCTATCATTAAATCACCTGGTTTTGAATTCTCAAAAAACAAAAGTAATGGTTTTTACCAGGAATAAGAATGCATCTTTTGACTCTCCTTCAATTACTGACAGAAAGGGCAATAAAATCAAATTTGTTTCAGTTTTCAAATATTTAGGCATAACTTTGGACAATCAGTTTTCTTTTGAACCTCATATTCAGAATCTTAGGAAAATTCTCCATCAAAGATTGGGTATCCTTTATCAGACTAAATCCCTTTTGACTTTTGAATCAAGAAAGCTCTTGGTTCATAGTTTTTTGTTTTCCGTACTCGATTATGGAATACTTATATATAACTCCTCATGTCATAATGTTCTGAATCCGCTTAGAGTAATATATCATTCAGCCTTGAGATTTTGGCTAGATCTACCTTTTTGAACTCATTGCTCTGATCTGTATAAACAGTCTTATTCCCTATCTTTTGATAACTGAGTTCTTTTCAAAATGGGTATTTTTTTATGTAAAGTAAAATGTAACTTTGTCCCCCTGTCTACTTCTGTAATGTTTCCCAGGGCAACAAATGTATTATTTACTAGGTCCCAGTCTAATTATAAATTTAAAATACCATTTCTTAAGACCTCTTTTGGGCAAAGATCTTTACTATTTAGAGACCCTACTTTTTTCCACAAAATACCGTCTGTAATTGTTGAGAGTAGTCTCACTCAGTGTTTTAAGAAAAAGTTAAAATATTGGCTTTCCTCAAAAACATAATGCTTCTGCTTCTGCACTGCACTTTATTGATTATAGTCTGCTCCTATGTTTGTATGTTGTATTTTTTATATTGTGTTTTTACTTTGAAATTGTCACCAGTGAAAAAGGGCAATCTTGTTCATCTGGATTTACAAGTATAAAAAAAAATGAAAAATGAAAGTATCACAAGTCAGAAGAGGGAAGTAATAATCCCTCTTTACAAGACACTGGTTAGGCTCCATCTGGAGTACTGCATGCAGTACTGGAGGCCACACCTTCACAAGGACATTAACCAAATTGAGGCAGTCCAGAGAAGGGTAGCCAAAATGGTGCAGGGACTGCATCAAAAAACATACGAGGACAGATTAACGGAGCTCAATATGTATACCCTAGAGCAAAGGAGGGAGAGAGGTGATATGATTGAAACATTCAAACACCTTAAGGGCATTAACAAGGTGAAAGAGTCTAACATCTTTCAATATTAGAAAAATAGCAGGACAAGAGGACACAGCATGAGATTAGAAGGAGCCCAATTAAGGGGTAATGTGAGGAAGTTCTTTTTCACAGAAAGGGTGGTGCATGCATGGAATGGCCTACCTCAGGAAGTGATGGATATGAATAGAGTTCAGGGCTTCAAATAGGCATGGGATAGGCATAAGGGAGCAATACAGATGAGTATGAATTGATAGGCCATTGACAGAGCAAAGGCTGATGGCACATTTATAAGGTAGAAAAATAAATGGACAAACTGGATGGGTCTTGCGGTCCTTATCTGCTGTCAACTTCTGTTTCTATGTCTCTGTGTTTCTCCACCCCAAGATAAAGTTATGAAATGGTGGAATGGATTCTCTTTTTTATAAAATTCAAATGAGGGATTGTTTTTCACTTTGAGTTCGCTTTCTTTTTTTTTCTTTGAAAGCACTAAGGAAAGTAGATCTCCTACTTTATTTCAGCACTTAGAAAAATGATGTAATGATGAGGTAATATTGTATAAAATGGTTGCTGTTTGTTTGGATATTGTTTTTGTTCCTTTTTCTTTTTCTCTTCTGGCAATTTGATGTAAAATTATTGGCATTTGTGATTGTTATGATGTGTATTCAATAAAATATTCCCCTACTCTTTTCAAAAAGTACCATGGGATCTTTAACATCCACCTGCACTACAGTACCACCAGACTAGACAGATAGGACCTTGGTTTAATGTCTCATCTGAAAGACAGCACCTCAGGAGTGCAGCACCCACTCATGCTACACTACAGTGTCAGTATTGGGATTTAACCCAAGTGCCTGGTGTGGGAATAAAGCCCACAGCCTTCTGACCTCCTGGCCTCAGAGGCAAGTGTGCTACCTGCTGAGCCACTGACACTGTCACCTGAGGTTATCTGATGTGAGTTAAACTTTTTTCAAGCATCTATAGTGGAGAAGCTTTCCCATACAGTCCTGACTTTGGAGCAGAAGGTGCAGCTCTAGATAAAGCACTTATGCCTGGGATGTCAAGAAAGGAACTTGCTTTGGATTTCTCTGTCAATGTTTCATGTGTTGGCCACATCCTAAAAAAATAGAGAAGCGATATTGGTAGATTGGAATCCGGGTGCCAATAAAGACAGAAGCGCATGCGGGAGGAGAATAATGTCCATATTAAAAAAGCCTTATTACAGTGGTTTACCGCTGTCTGCGACCACAAAGTCCCCTTGTCTGGATAGATTTTAACAGAAAGAGCAAAAAGCCTTTCAGTCAGTATGGGTATTGACTTTGAACCAATGGCAGGATGGTTATCCCGATGGAAGGAGAGCCAGAATACTGGCTATAAGAGAGTGCACGGAGAAAGAGATGAAAATGATTTTGAGACTTCAGACAGGTGGCTATGGGAAATGTTGCCTAACATGACTGCTTCTTTGCACCAATGCATATTTTAATGCAGATGAAACCACACAGTTTTTTTAGAGCAACACCAGACGGCATCCTCTCATTTAAAAAAGAGATGGTTTCAGGGCACAAGAAGGCAAAGGAGAGGGTGTCCGTTATGATGTGTGATAACAGCACTGGCACTGAGAAATTCCCTCTGTTGGTTGTTGAAAAATCAAAAAAGCCAAGGTGCTTTAAAGTTATGATGTGTATTCAATAAAATATTCCCCTACTCTTTTCGAAAGTGCCATGGGATCTTTAGCATCCACCTGAACTACAGTACCACCAGAATAGACAGATAGGACCTTGATTTAATGTCTCATCTGAATGACAGCAGCTCAGGAGTGCAGCAACCCCTCATGCTGCACTACAGTGTCAGTATTGGGATTTAACCCAAGTGCCTGTTGTGGGGATAAAGCCCACAGCCTTCTGACCTCCCAGCCTCAGAGGTGAGTGTGCTACCTGCTGAGCCACTGACACTGTCACCTGAGGTTACCTGATGTGATTTAAACTTTTTTCAAGCATTTATAGTGCAGTAATGGAGAAGCTACCCCGTATGGTCCTGACTTTGTAGCAGAAGGTGCAACACTAGATAAAGCAATTGTGCCCGGGGTGTCAAGAAAGGAAATTGCTTCAGAGTTCTCTGTCAATGTTTCATGTGTTGGCCACATCCTAAAAAAACAGAGAAGCGGTATTGGCAGATTGGAATCCGGGTGCCAACAAAGACAGAAGCGCAAGCGGGAGGAGAAAAATGTCCATGTTAAGGAAGCCTTATTACAGTGGTTTACCACTGCCCATGACCACAAAGTCCCCTTGTCTGGATAGATTTTAACAGAAAGAGCAAAAAGCCTTTCAGTCAGTATGGGTATTGACTTTGAACCAATGGCAGGATGGTTATCCTGATGGAAGGAGAGCCAGAATACTGGCTATAAGAGTGCGGAGAAAGAGACGAAAATGATTTTGAGACTTCAGACAGGTGGCTATGGGAAATGTTGCCTAACATGAGTGCTTCTTTGCACCAATGCACATTTTAGCATAGCGAAACCACACAGTTATTTTAGAGCAACACCAGACGGCATCCTCTCATTTAAAAAAGAGATGGTTTCAGAGCACAAGAAGGCAAAGAAGAGGGTGTCCGTTATGGTGTGTGCTAACAGCACTGGCACTGAGAAATTCCCTCTGTTGGTTGTTGGAAAATCAAAAAGCCAAGGTGCTTTAAAGTGGTTAATGTCAAGGCATTGCCAGTGCAATACATTGTCAACTCAAATGCCTGGATGACCTCTGTAATTTTCAGGACTGGGTCAAGGCAGGAAAATTGCAATGATAGTAGATAACTGTCCTGCCATAAGTCTCTCACTCTGCGGAATCTCCAGCTTGTGTTTTGCCTCTGAACTGCACAGCCTTGATGTAGCCAATGTATCAGGGCATAATAAATAATCTTAAGCAGCACACTATCTTTAAAAAATTATCAGCAAGATTTTGCTTTGGCTGGACTCACAGAACACTTTCAAATTCAACAAGGTGGCAAAGTCCATCAAGAAAACATAGAAACATAGAATTTGATGGCAGATAAGAACTGCTTGGCCCACCTAGTCTGCCAATTTCCCTACCTAACGGATAAGCTGCAGATCCTAGTTAACCAACAGCATGCTTTCTCCTACCCCGTACTAGAATTGCCTTATGTCTGTCCCATGCATTCTTGAATTCCCCCACTGTTTTTGACTCTATGACCTCCTCAAGAAGGCTGCTCCATGTATCCACAACCCTCTCTGTGATGAAATACTTCCTCACATTACCTCTGAGCCATCCCCCCTCTATCTTCAAATTGTGCCCCCTTGTTTTTGCACATCTCTTTTTCTGAAAGATGCTAACCTCTTGGACTTTGTTGATTCCCTTGAGGTATTTTTAAAGTTTCTATCATGCCCCCCTGTCCCTCCTTTCCTCGAGGCTATACATCTTTAGTTCCTTTAGTCTTTCTTCATATGTCTTCTGATGCAGACCCTGCATCATTTTGGTTGCCCTCCTTTGGACAGCCTCCACCCTGTCTATGTCTTTGTGGAGATGGGGTCTCCAGAACTGTACACAGTACTCCAGATGTGGTCTTATCAACTGTCTGTACAGAGGGCCAACAACTTCCTGTTTTCTACTGGTGATGCCTCTCCCTATGCATCCCAGTATCCCCCCAGCCCTCCTTACTGCCTTCTCACATTGCTGGCCCACCTTTAGGTCATCTGATATGACTATCTCAGGTCCCTTTCCATTTTTGTTGTTGTTAGTATCTCACCCCCATTGTGTACTCTTCCCCTGGGTTTTTGTTTCCCAGGGGCATTACTTTGCACTTCTTTGCATTGAATCTAAGCTGCCATACATTTGACCATTCCTCCAACCTTGTCAAGTCCCTTTTCATCCTTTCCACCCCACCTTGTGTATCAACCCTGTTGCAGATCTTTGCGTCATCTGAAAAGAGACATGCTTTCTCTTCCAGTCCGTCTGCAATGTCACTTATAGAGACATTAAAAGGACCGACCAGGACTGAACCCTGCGGTACCCACTAGTAATCCTCCTTTCTTCACTGTGCACTCCATTTACTATTACCTGCTGTGTTCTGTTGTCCAATCAGTGTTTTACCCAGGCTACATCCCTAGGACACACTCCCAGGCTGACTAATTTGTTTATTAATCTTTTTTGCGGGACTGTGTCAAATGCCTTGCTAAAGTCTAGGTAGGCCATGTCCACAGCCCCTCCCTGGTCTACTGCTTTGGTCACCCAGTGAAAGAAATCAATTAGATTTGTCTGACATGACCTTCCTGCTGTGAATCCATGCTGCCTTGGGTCCTGTGCCCCACTGGCTTCTAGGTACTCAACAATTCTTTCCTTCAGAAGAGATTCCATCATTTTCCCTACCACTGAGGTCAAACTGACAGGTCTGTAGTTTCCTGCCTCTGTCTTGCTCCCACTTTTGTGAAACGGAATCACATCCACCCTCCTCCAGTCCTCAGGTACCACCCCATCCTCCCATGATTTATTAAAAAGGGTAGTCAGTGGTGTTACTAGTTCTTCCCTTAGTTCTTTTAAAATTCTGGAGTTAATCCCATCAGGCCCCATTGCTTTATCCATCTTCAGTTTTAAGAGTTCTTTCAGACTCCTTTCTTCTGTGAAAGGACTAATATCAACCCTCCTATCCAGAGTGCTTCTATTGACCGGATTAGGTATTTCCACCTGCTTTTCCATTGTGAATAGTGAGCAGAGGTATTCATTCAGTATCCCTGCTTTTTCACTGTCACTCTGCCCAACCACCTTCCTCTTTGTTATAAAAAAAAAAAAAAACACACGGGTTGCTGGAACCTGGGCCATTCATCTACTGGATGCTGCATGGGGGGAGGTCACTACAGAGACAATCCACAATTGCTTTCGAAAAGCTGAATCAGCACAGAGCAAGTACAGTACAAGATGGTGAAGTTCCCACAGAGCGTGCCCCACCCGAATGCTTGATTCACAATTTGATGGGTTTATTTCTGTTGATTCTGAAGAACCGGTGGGTGGAGAACTCATTGATACTGACATTTGTGCATCTCTCATCGAGGATAGCAGTGCTCAGGAAGAGGAGTATGATGATTCCGGGTCCAGGTTCCCACAACTGCTGAAGTCTAGTGCATGATTACAAGGATCAGACACTACATTGATCTAAGGAGCAGTCTGACTTCTCCTGATTTTGTGCCTTTGAAAAAAAGTTTGAAGCAGCTCACTACACAGACTGTCAGGTGAAACAATCATTACAAAATATTACCGTTGTGATTCCACTAGCAGTTAAATGCAGTTTTTTATAAACATGCAGACTTTCACCATTATGATTTCACTAGCCTCAGCACTAGCACTCACAGTAGAATGCATTAGTGAGGTCTCACCATAGTGTCTGTGTTTTTTTTTTTTACGAACATGCCTTTAATTGTTTATTAGTACTGTTTGTACTGTATTTTCATAAACTTCATGGAATGGTTTTAAACTCCTTACATATTACTTTATTAAATGCATTTGTAATACTTCTCTGGTGCCAGGCTGTTATTTGTTCAGTACTACAGCGCCCTCAGTTCCAGGATCACGTACAGCCAGCCCCAAGATTGCGTTCAATGTATTTTCGGTTATGTGTATTTTCAGATGTGTGCATAAATTTGCCTGGTCCCAACCATGTGCACATATTTGGAACTGATTGTACATCTGAGACACTCAGAAATGTCCAGTTCTGATCCAATGGGACTGTTTTAAATTTAAGAATTTCCAGTTCTTAATCCAGTTCTAATTCAAGGCCTGAAAGGACCTCAAAATCAAAATGAAATTTAGATCTGGAATCAAAATCCTATCTTCCAAAGAAAAGTAGGTTTTAGGATTCAATTTAGAAATTAGGATTTTTGGACTGCAGTCTGAAAAATCATAATTCTGAAAATCATGTCAGAATCCAATGAATCCAGTTTCATTTGACAAATTCTGAGTAACCCTATTATCCAATTCTCATGACTAAAATTATTATTATTACACTATTATCCTTTTAATAACGACAGGTGGGTTCACCTCAATTAATTCCGCTTAAGCAGCTGTCCCTATTAACAGAAGTCCATTTATTTAGTGATAGTCTGGTCAGAGTTTAACCTCAGTTGACTTTCTTTATTGCTCCATTATGGCTTTCTTATGAATGCATTAAAATAGTTAAAAATGTATGGCTGTTTTCAAATAATATTAGTACAGTTCTTATATTTGGTAATAATTGGTTAGAGCTTCTTTAACTTTCACATGATCAGAAGGAGAGAGTTAATTTAATTTGGCTGGAGTACAAGTAGAAGCTATTGTTTTTGCAGGTGACCTGTGGTGAGTAATTTAGCCTTGAAACAGCTGCTAAAAGCATCACAAATCAGGTGTGAATTGTCCCTATTAAATAAAAATAATCCACATTAACCACTTAAATTAACACTGTTCTAATAGGAAGTGAAACTGTTCCAAGGAAATGTCCTTTTAAGGATGTCCCTATTAAGTGGATGCTACTGTATACTATCTAACCAATTGAAGTTCAGAGCTGTGTTTCAGGACTCACAGCTCTGAAGCTGCAACCTCAAAGGGGTTCAGAAATTTGCATTCAATATTCTGGTAGTGGGATCATTTTGGCAGATGGAGTGATGATAGTACTGGAACAGGTGCAATGGACCCACAGTACTTTTCCAGTAGTTAGTAGAGGGATCTATTCAGTATGAGTGTTTGTCTTCAGGAATTTTCTTTTCCAAAGAAGGAAGTTTTGTCTTCTCCTCATGTGAGGCCTTGCCATGGAAAATGAGGCTCTCTGACCAACAACGTGATCACAGAGCTGCACACACTCTGCCTGGCAGAAACAACTGCTTACAGAAGCTGTTAGCATCTATGGGGTCTGCCCCAATCTGGATCTCTGAGACTGATTGGCATGATACTCATCTGTCTGAGAAATCTCAGCATGGCTTTCCTTGCTGCTGGGGTCTCAGGTTGCAAGTTTGTAACCCACTCTTCACAGGTGCCATGGCTGGGCATTCCTAAAAGCTCTGACAATGGTTTACAAAGGAGTACAACAGGGAGCTGTACACTGATTCAACACTTTGATTTCACTGAGATGTAGCTGACTTACACTCTGTCCACTAGGTAGCTCAGCTTACAAATGCCTGATTACTGAATGGGGAAGATTTTGTAGATAGAGAAAGAAGGTGATACCTGAACTATTAACTGCTCACTGTTACATCCAAGAGACAGGCAGGCAACTAATCTATGCAGTAACAGTAAAAAGATGAACTGTGTAGTGAACACCCGGTAAAGAAGTAGGAACAGGAATAAAGTTATAACAGGTAAAGCAATATACACCCTATCTGAAGCCAGACCAGGGCAGGAAGGAAGAAGGTAGCAAACTACAAAGGGGAAGTAAGGGCAGGTATGGGAAAGCAGAATAAACCTTATAAAGGCTAGGTTGATATCAATTTCAGGTGAAGCAGAGCAGAGGGCAAGAGTACCACAGAAGCAGGAAGTGTGTAGAAGGGTAATCCAAACTATCATTTGTAGTAGTGAGTGTAGTAACCATGGGAGTGATGTAGTGTAATGGTTGTGGTGCCACATTCTTTTGGAAGACTTTCTTGAGACTAAGACACTGCCCTATCTGCACTCACCTTTCTGTATTGTGGGCACAGGTTGCTGGAACCTGGGCCAAACTGGCAAGCGTACAGCAGTCCTTCTGTCCCACCTAGGGGGCACCAAGTCCACCACCACCACTCTGTCAGATGGTGCTGAGACAAAGACACAGCAGCTGGACCCTGGTATAATCTAGGAGGGTGGGGTTGGGGGGACAGGTGCATGCTCCCCCACCATCAACACTGCAGAGCACCTTCACACTACAGATGGAACAGGCCAACCAAGTTCACTTAACAGTGCGGGGGGGGTGACTCAGAAATGGAAACCAAAAGAAGGGAAGAGAGAGGCCCTCAGCCCAAGAGGAAGCAGCTGCTGGTGGGGGACTCTATAGTAAGGGGGATATAATTGTGAAGTGTGGAGGGGAAGGATAGTAAAGTGAAGTACCTAAGTGGTACTACAGCTTGAAGGGATGGAAGGTGAATCTTAAGGATAGCTGGGTAGCAGGAACCGGGGCAGAAGCTGGACATCATTGTCCATCTTGGGACAAATGACCTGGCAAGGGAGTGGGTAGTAGTGCAGGGAAACAAAAGGAAGCTCGGAAAGGGCATCAAGCAGATAGCACATACTGTGTTTTTTTCAGAAGTACTACCGGTATAGGGCCAATTATATATTATCAACTCCAGATCAGAGTTGTTTTGGGGAAGGGACAGAACACTAAGAGATACTGCATCAGTGAAACATGGACCATTACAGTGACTTTTGCTGTAAAGGTCTTTTTTGGGGTTTCGCTGTTGTGGTGTCGCTGTGCAGTGGGTCACTGGGGACAGGAAAGGGTACTCCATACCAAGAACATTAACAACATCTAGTTGAAGGCATGCTAAATGGAGGAGGGAGTTGGCTACATCGAGAACTGGGGACTATCCCGTGAGGTTATGAGACTCTTAGCAGGAGATGGCTTCGATATTTCAAGGAAGGGTAACTCAGTCCTTCCTATGAGGTTCAAATGCTACTTGGATGAGCTTTCAAACCAGCCAATGGGTGGGTGAAATCAAGAGAGCAACAATTGCCCCTCCACTATAATGTGTAGTTAGACTGGAGGAGGCTATTCTGCCCATCTAGCCTATCCCACATTTTAGTGGATCTATCTGTTATCCTTTTGACCCATGATATAGTCATCCAGTTAGTGTTTGAATGTAAAGGAAACAGTGAAAAAGTGCAGCTTTACCCAGGCACTACAAACATTCCTGATTAGTGCTTTCAGACAGTACTTTTATTTTTTAATTCCTTGAATTACTTTTTAGTGAATTTAAACAGTGGTCTACAGCTTTCACTTTCTGTTGCTGGCAGCCACCATTTCATGAGTAGCAGAGAGCTTCCTGAGCTCACTTTATGCTAATATAACCTGCCAACCAATAGTAGCGCCGTCAAACAGGATAGCACACAGTGAGCTCAGGAGGCTCACTGCTGCTCATGAAAATGTCTGCTGCCAGCAACAGAAAGTGGAAGTTGTTGGTAGCTGTTCTAAGTAATTTAAAAAAGTTGTTACTGTCTGAAAGCACTAATTGAGAGTTTCTGTAGTATCTGAGGAAAGCTGTGTCTTTTTCATTGTTTTCCTTTAAGTAATGTACAAGACTACAATTTCCTTTGGTAGATAGTTCTACAATCTACCAGTCATTTGTGTGAATCAATCCCTTCTATTATTCCTGATATTTCTGTCCAGTTGAATCCATTGGCTGAGTTCTAAAATTAATATATTTGTGCTGGATTTCAGTATTCATATCTTTGCACTGTTCTGTATCCTTAAAAATGCTGTACATTTGCAGTAGCTCACCCTGTGTCCTCCTCTCTTCCAATGTAAATGATCTAAGTTGGTTTAATCTATTTTATTAGGACATTGTTCTCAGTATTGGCACTATCTGTGTCACCCTTCTCTGTACCCCTCAACCAAGTTTACATGCCCCCTCTTGTTACGAGTTCCATAGCTGCTAGCAATAATCCAGGTGTGGTGTGACATATGTTTAATATGCTGGAATGATACACTGTTCACTTCTGGATATAAATGTTCTATTTATGTTTTAAGTAGCCTGTTGATGGTTATAGATATCTGATTACAGTGCTTTGTGGATTTTAATTCCTTATCCATTACAACTCTCAAGTCTTTTCTGAATCCACATTTCTAATTTCTATACCATTTAACATATACTTTTGTCTCGGTTCTTTTTCCCATATGGAGTACCACACATTTGTCAATATTAAATTGCATCCTGCGTTGACGGCGAATCAGTTGACATGCCCGGCAAAGCCGAGGAAGGCTTTGCCGAAACTTCAGCTGATTCCCGTGCATCATCAAGCACGTGGGCTGGTCTGTTTGGCTGCTCCGGTCGGTGATATCAACATGTTTTACATGTGGTTGTAATTTTAATTTGTTTGTCCGGTACCAGTCGCCGCACCTCGCTTTGTCTGCAATATGAAAATAAAGTGTAAGATGATTCAGAAAGACACGGTAAGCTGTGTTCATTGATATTATTTACACTTTTTTCGGTCAGTGCGTTTGGCTTAGCGTCCTTGGTTGATGCGTTACTTTGGTATTGAATTCTTTGATTCCACAACTGCACCGGGTCAAATTGTTCTCAATATTAGAGTTAACTATGAGCACCTCATTTTTCGGTTGTTAACCATTCTGCTGCCATGAGTGAGTGAACCCGTCATTGCAGGGCGGTACCTTGCCTGGTGTAACAGTTTCATGAACATGGTGGTGGCTATCGCTGTTCACCTCAGAGCCCTATGAAAGCCAAATGGGGTGCCCAATCCCCCTGTCAGCATGCCCCTGACCCAATTCATTTACCAATGGGGGAGCCCACTCCCCATCAGCATAATTTCCCCCCATTTGTTGTGTGCCGAGGGGATGCCCAATCCACCTCAGCATCATTCCCCCCAAACACTCTTTCTTTGCAGACGGGGGGGCCCAATCCCTGTCAGCTCCAGTCCCTCCTCCCCCAAAACACAGGTAGCACACTATGAGCCCACCCCAGTGTGACCAAAGCAAGACTGAAAATTAAAAAACGTCCCACGACATCGTTTTTTTTGTTCTCCCTGAAACCAAGAAAATGATCCCTCATGGTGTATCGTGCCCCTTCCCCCAATCCGCACCAACCTTCTGCGCACCCTGCCTCTCCACAACCCCTTCACCACATACTTACCTCTGAAGCCCAATGCAATGATTTTCGGTGTACCGGGAACACGTCTGCACTCTTCAAAACTGACTGTGAACTGAAGAAATGCCGGTAAGCTGTATAATGCATAAATAGGCTTTTTTTCAACTTATGTGGATATCTTGGCCATTTTTTCAACTTTTGGCACCAAATTTTCAACATGGGGTTATTGGGACCCCTCCTCATGAATTCAATCACTGTCATGGCATTATTCAGTCCCAAAGTGTGATTTCACAGTCACTGTGCGGAATCACCTTTTGGGATCTATTAACGAAACGACAGCGCCACTGTTCATGAGGTGGGCTTTCAAAAAGTCGATGTTGCAAATTTGGTTAAAACAATGCAAACAATTACTGTTTTATGAGCGTGCATTGGGCAGTTTCCACGCTCACTTATAACTTCATGAATTTGTAATATTTTCTTTCTAGATTTTCAACATTGGCATTTTTCTACACTTCCTTATGAACAGTACAGCTGCCATTTTTCACATCCTGACCGAAATGTGTTTTCACATTTCCAGCGCAGAATAGCACAGTTGCTGTAGGAAATCAGTGTTTCTGGACAGATTAAGAAAATCACAATGACACTGTTCATAAGCAGAGGTCCTAAATGTCTATTTTGAAAATTTGGTGACAAACATCCATAAAATGACTGTGATACAAGCGTGTGTTGTGCAGTTTCCACTCACCCTAATAACTTGGCAAATTTGTAGTATTTTCACCCAGATTTTCAACACTGCCATTTTTTCAGACCTCCTTATGAACAGTACAGCTGTCATTTTTCACATCCTGGCCGATATGTGTTTTTGCACTTCTGGCACACAATAACATGGCCGCTGTGGGAAGTCAGTGTTCGGGACAGATTAAGAAAATCACAGTGACACTGTTCATGAGCAGAGGTGCTAAAATGCCTATGTTGAAAATTTAATGACAAAAGTCCATAAAATGACTGTGTTATGAGTGTATATTGCGCAGTTTCCACACATACTCGTAATTTCATGCATTTGTAATATTGTCACTCCAGATTTTCAACATTGGTATTTTTTCACACCTCCTTATGAACAGTACAGCTGTCATTTTTTATATCCTGCCTAAAATATGCTTTTATACATCTGGTGCAGAATAGTGCAGTCACTGTGGGAAATCAATGTTAAGGATAGATTATGAAAATCATAGTGACAGTGCTCATGAGCAGAGGTCACAATATGCCTATGTTGAAAATTTGGTGAAATAATTCCACTAAATGACTGTGTTACGCACATGTGTTGCACATTTTCCACGTAAGCTTGGAGGTTCAAGCATTTTTTTATATTTTCTCTTCAGATTTTCAACATTGCCATCTCTTCACACCTCCCCATGAATGGTACAGCTGTAATTCTTCTCATCCGTACATCTGGCGCACAATGGCATGGTTGCTGTGAGTACTCAAAGTTTGGGACACATTAACAAAATCATAGTGCCACTGTTCATGAGAACAGGTTCCAAATGCTTTCATGAAGTGGGGGTCACAAAAAGGCCACGTTGAAAATTTGTAATGCAAGTACCAACAAACGCCTGGGGCATTAGGGTTTCTAACCATGACGCCCCACCCTTGCCCCGACTGACAGGCATCAGGGTGTGCCTTTCAATTGCTGACTGTAATGCTCATGCCATTCCACCCTCCTCCCACCCTGCAGCCAGTGACAAGCATCGAGGTGTGCCTTTGACTCTTCGGCCCCAAAGTTCACCCTATTCTCCTATACTGCACCCATTTCAGCATATGTCCTTATGGAATGGGATGACTATAAAGCCAAACACCCCAAGGCACACCTCAACATTTGTTGGTATCTGCAGGATAGGGTGAGGTGAAATGGCATGAAAATTATGGGCAACAACCAATGCGCATAACCCAATGCCTGTCTGTTTCTGCAGGGTGGAGGTGGGGTTGGCATGAAGTTCAATACTTCACTGCCATTCCTATTCTGCATCTGTCAAACTCCTGCATTTCCAATGCTAATACCACCAAGCAAACATTTGTCATTGACAAATGCTTGTTTTAAATGTGCCAATCCAGTTAAAATCTGTGTGTGTGTGTGTGTGTGTGTGCATGTGTGTGTACACCCACTCTGACACTCTCTGAGATTTATCACCTTGTGCAGAGGCACTTGCTGCTAGTGACTTAAAACCCAATATTTTCTTTCTCTGTTACCATGCTATAATGAAGCTCCTGGTGAGACTCAGAAGACCAGAAAAAAATAATTTCAATAACCCAGACAGTTAACAAATCAGATAGAAACATAGAAATATAAAAGTTGATGGCAGATAGGAACCACAAGGCCCATCCAGTGAGCCCATTTATTTTTCTGCCTTAGAAATGTGTCATCGGCCTTTGCTCTGTCAATGACCTATCTATTCATACTCATCTGTATTGTTCTCTTTTGCCTGTTTGAAGCTCTGCACTGTATTCATATCCACCACTTCCTGAGGTAGGCCGTTCCATGCATCCACCACCCTGTCTGTGAAAAAGAACTTCCTCACATTACCCCCAAATTGGCCTCCCTCTAATCTCATGCTGTGTCCTCTTGTCCTGCTATTTTTCTTGTACTGAAACTTGTTAGACTCTTTTACCTTGTTAATGTCCTTAAGGTGTTTGAATGTTTCGATCATATCACCTCTCTCCCTTCTATGTTCTAGGGTATACATATTGAGCTCCGTTAATCTGTCCTCATATGTTTTCTGATGCAGTCCCTGCACCATTTTGGTTGCCTTTCTCTGGACTGCCTCAATTTGGTTAATGTCTTTGTGATGGTGTAGCCTCCAGTACTGCATGCAGTACTCCACATGGGGTCTAACCAGTGTCTTGTTAAGAGGGATTATTACCTCCCTCTTCCGACTTGTGATACCACTACTAATACACCTCAACATCCCCCTACCATTCCTGTCACAGACACCCTGCAATGTTTTCAAGCTAATGAAAGTATTATCAATGCCAAACATGTCATAAATGTCAACAATTCAAAGTGATGGCCACCAATGGCAAAACAACAGCATGCCACGTTGCTGTGCAGGTGACCTGGGATCAAGAGAGACTCAGGAGTGGCAATAAGGGAGGTTTGTTGAAGCATTTCACAGCCAAAGTAACACTTGATGATCAACTGGGAAGCTTACTCTGCCATCAGTGGGAGGCTCACACTGTGCTCTTGTTAGCAGTAAGTATGTGTACCTGCATGAGTTGCATGGTGGGTTAAAGTTCACGGGAGGAAACTTGGGGAAAACCTGTCTGCCATCTAGATGATGGCTACCAACACTCTCAGACCCGAATACAGTGTGGGGTCCCCTCCAACGTGCAAAATGGGGTTGGCAGTATTGCTTAGAGGTTAGAGTAATGGGTCATGAATGAGCTTGTTACATTCAGCAGACCTGGGTTTGATTCCCACAAACTTTACTTGCTTACTCGGTACTGAGCAAGTCACTTAATCTCCACAGTGTTCCCTGGTTGCCCCTAAAAAAAGTGGTCCAGAACATGAGGGCTTTTGATTGTAGTGTAGTTTGTTTCTTAGGAAATGGTATGTTGTCAATGACAATGTGATCGGAGGAGGTGGAGACTGACCACATGATGACGGGAAATGAACAGGAAGCCAGCAAGATATAAAGCACCCTCACATACAGGTATCCCATCATGTGAGTGTCACAGAGCAAGCATGTGACATCTGCAAGCATGTCCACAGGAAGACCACAATGGACTCTGACCACAAGAGAGAGGGGGAGGCTACAGGAAGTAGCTGAAATAGTGGGTTGGGGGTGGAACCCAGCAGTAAGGAAGGACAGACTGTGCAGGGAAAGAAGCAGGGAGAAGAGGCAACACTTAGGAAGGAAAATGTGCAATTCTGGAAGCCACACCTAAAAAATGACATAGGCTGTCTGGAATCCATGCAGAGGAGAGCCACTGAGATGGTGCAGGGACTACACCACAAACCTTACAAAAATAGGCTCAGCCAGTTAAATCTATTCTCCCTAGAGCAGAGAAGGAACAGTGGAGACATGATAGAAACCTTTTAAATATATTTAAAGGATAAACACAGTAGATAATGGTAACCTCTTTCAGGAAAATAGGACTGCGCATACAAGAGGGCACAACTTATGCCTGGTTGGTGGTAATTTCAGAACCAAGGTTAGGAAGAACTTTTTCACAGAGAGGGTCATGGACGCTTGGAACAGTCTGCCATCTGAGGTGGTGGTGGCTAAGACTGTCAGAGAATCCAAACAGGCATGGGACAGTCAATGTAGTCACCTCAACAAGAGCAGTAGATAGGAGGAGGAGTAGAAATCTCGGGCAGACTAGATGGACCACACAGTCTCCTTCTGCTGGCAAATTCGTATGTTCTTAACCTGGCAGGTGCAAAAGTGCTTAATACTAGAATGAAGTGTGAAGTGCATAAACCAGTACTGGTAAAATGTTGATGAAACTGTAGAGTCCTGATAAAATCCTATCAAGGGTGCTGCCACAAAGGCATCAATGAAGGTGACCTGGGGACGGCTCATCAGCAACATGAGGAAGTATTTTTTCATGGAGAGGATGGTGAACGCATGGAAAGGCCTTCCTGAGGAGGTCATGGGGTCAAAAACAGTGGGGGAATTCAAGAATGCATGGGACAGACATAAGGCAAATCTGGTGGAGGTAGGAGAAAGTATGCTGTTGGTTAACTAGGATCTGCAGCTTATCCAATAGGTAGGGATTGGGGGACCTCATACATGGTGTGGGGGATGTGAGAGGGGACAGTGTTACCCACCCTCGGCCACTGTTCCACAGGGTGCTGCTCCCAGGATGGGGCAGGTTGTGACCTGGTGTGTGTAGTGTCCTTGTTGACTTGGGAGTGTTGGGTGTACTGGGTATTCTTGTCCCAGCACTGCATGGCTTTGCCATACACTGTGGTGCCCATTGTGGAGTGGCACCAATCCCACTGGACAGCCTGGGTTTATGTCCGACCCTTGCAGTGTCTGCCACCATGGCTGTTGCTTCCAGCACAGTGGCACACAGCCTATCCCTGGGGGCACTCATGCCAATGTCCAGAGCCATGCACAGGTCACATAGGGCCACTATGGGTACTGCATGTCATGACTCCTCCTGCTGCTTGGCATGCTACATGCCCTCATGCAGCATGTGGTGGAGGCATGTCAGCTCTTGCTGTGTGACACTATCTGCCTCCATGGCACAGCACAGCAGCTACCTGTTGTCAGCTTCATCATGCTGTTGCTGAGGACTGTCCATTGGTACAGGGTCAGACTGCACCAATGGCCATTGTATGGTCTGTGGCATCACCCTGTTAGGTTCTGTAGTCCATAGTGGGTGCTGTGGGCTGGAAGAGGCTGGTCCAGTGTGATGAATGCATGGTGGCAGGGCTCTGACTGAACCAGAAGATGCATCATAGGGAGACAGAGCGGGTGGCTGGCCCTGTGGTACTGGCGTGAGGTGGTGGTGCAATAGCCATGCCACGGGGTGGGGTCCTAGCGGGACACAGCAGGGGCTGTGCCAGAGACTGTGTTGGGCTGCATCCCTGTGATCACTGTACCACATGGGACAGTGACTGGGACCAAATGGTATGGGGCTGGCAGGGGAGAACCTCCTCTTGTATGGGATGTGCCTCACCTGTTCCACACTGTCAGTGTAGGTGTCATCATCAACCTCTTCCATGTTGTCCTCGCTGATGTCCGCTGGCTGGCACAGAAGGGTGGGCAGCAGCAGATGTAGACACGAAGGTGGTCCTGGGGCACCCTTCTTTGTATTCAATCCAAAGTGCTGAGCTGTTAGAAGAGGAGAGGGGTGTTATGTAGTTTATTTATTAAATTTTGTTAACCGGGTAGGCCCACTGGGACTGCAGGAGTCCATTTTCAGGGACAACCCAGGGTAAATAACAAAGAGAACAGCAAGACAAGAAACACACACAATATCAGTATTTGAGGTTACAGTAGGTACAGTGATACATATGAGCCAATTCACACAGTGAAGGTAACATCTATAAGTATTAAATTCACATAGGGAATAACAAACTTTGTAAGTTGCAGAAAGTATAGTAACACATTTAATAAAATTCAAACAGTGAAGGTAAATATGTCTACAAGTATCAGCTGCACATTGTTCTCTCTGTAACTAATCCTGGGTCACCCCTGAAAAAGGGACTCCTGCAGTATTGTGCCAGACAGAGCAGCGTGCAGGCCAGATCAGCATACATGCCTGGCGTACGATGCCACGTTACCCAAGCTGTGTGTGTAGTGCTCCACATATGCACCACAGGTACTGCACACTTTATACCAAGCACACACTTCATCTCCTTGGGGCACACAGTCCAGTACCAGTGTGCACATGGCCCAGCACAAGAGTTCTCACACATCCACATCTGTGTACCTACACCCAGCACCAGTGAGTACACTCCCTACAACCAGTGAACGCATAACCACCACCTGTGGGAACACACCCCAGCACCAGGGAACACACATTAAGCACCAATGGACACACACTGAAGCAGTAGTGAGCACATACCCTCTCCCCAGGGAGCACTTATCCCAGTACTGGAGTGAACACGGGCAACACCACATGGGGCACAGTCGTGGACCTGCACATAGATAGCAACACACTGTTTGACAGGGAAATAGTAATGTAGCCAACAACCAATGTGCTACCCAGCATTGACACATGCATTTGCTCATACATATATACAACCAGACATACACACATGGCCTACAGGATGTCTCACTGGCAGTCACTCACATGGCTGGGCAGATCCCACTTGGCTTTTGTAGCTACCATTCAGCATTCCTGTTACCTCCACAGGCCATATGATGGATGCAATGGCCTCCTCTGCAGAATCTAGTGTATATGCAGATGCTGATGCCCGTGGGCCCCCACCTGTGGCATGCAGCTCCCTGCACTCTGTTGCCATGACTTCCTTCTTATGCCTCATGTCCCTGAAACAGTTTCTCTTCCATAGGTCTGTTGCGGCCACAGATTTCATAGACCTCTTCAGTCATCTCATCCCAGGTCTGCTATAGCTGGGCATTTATGCTTTTGCTATGGGACAGGACTTCCTCCATGGCCTTGTAGGCCAGTGTCAGCATCTGTGATTCCTTTGCAGTGAAGCAGTGAGCTAGAATTTGATTGGTGTCCTCCATGGAATCTCCTGGACAGGGGAATGCAATACAAGTGACCGGGAAGTACACACAGCAGCACACAGCTAAACAAGACAATTGCATAGCCCCGAACCCCCGACCATGTAGGTGTCCTGGCAATGCCTGCTCTCTCACAGACTTAGGCCATACAGAACCAGGTTACCCATGCACAGTTCAAGCCATTATGATCATCATAGAGAGGTAGGGGTGGACAAGGGCAAGGGCCCACAGGCCCCAGTGCTGCCATCACATATACACATCTGTGAGGGTGTGACTCTGCTGACAGTGTGTACCAAGGACTAAGGGAGGGGATGCCGCCTCCCACACATATCAGCACCTCCACAAGGAGATGTGGATGCCAAAAGACATTACTGTCATATGTCCAGGGTACCACAGCACACAGAATATACACAAGAATTACATTGGCTGGAGTCACAGGACCTCCATCCAAGCAAGCACTCAGTACATGTGTGATAGGCCCAACACCAATAACCTCCTGCCCCACTGAGTACTATTGGTGACTGCCACCATCTACATAGTACACATCCACTACCCAGAAATCAGGATGTGATGAATTTCCCTCCCAAGCATTACATATAGATGGGCTCCCAACTGTACAGGGCATCCCATTTAGTATAGGGCAAGGGGGATATGTTCAAGGACAATGTGTCCATGGTGTTATATTGGGAAAACAGGACAGCTGATTACTCTTTCCTCCATATTACATAATGGAAGGTTCCAAAACACTGTTTAATATGCCCTGGAGCCACAGTGACAGTGCTTTAGGATTGCTGTGGCATGTCCCCTGTAGCTCCATGGCACATTTCCCTTGTTTTTATGTAGCGTGCATAATGGCATATGGAAGCAAATTAGCTCTGTTTTCCCATATAACCATTGCATGCCTATGGGGACAAGATCCTTTTAATGGCTACATTTCCCTGAAAAATACATGAATCCTTGTAGATCTGGGAGCCATGCATTGAACATGCCACAGGAATCTAAGTGCCATGCTGAAGCCAATGCTTAAGCACAGTCCACTGCACATGCATCTCTTTCTAGGCCATTCGACGGACATTTACCTTCATTTATCTACACTTCTGCTGTGTTATCTAGGTGGTGCACTGTGCTCCTTTAAATACTCTAGGCACAATCAGGCATATTAATGTATGCATACTTGATGGTAATGACATGAAAATGTGGCTGTGTACTTATTGATTGCAAATGACCTCATTAGTAAACCCTGGCTGACTATTGCTGTTTTGCCAAGCATGCAATCTTGGTTTCTGCTAGTGCACTGCCATTGGGCCACACCTATGGTTGCATGTCTTAGGGTCATGGCACAGGCATGATGTCATTTACTGTCTCTGACATCATCATAATGCTCAGTCGTGCACAGCACACTAGTGCACAAGCCTATTGCACAGTGCTGCATGGCACATGTGCAACACGTAAATGCATGTCCTGCACACATGCTGCCCCAAGCTTGACGTGTGCCAATGGCCAGCTCCCAGACTTGGATGTGCGTGTTGCACAGTGCAACATGATGTAGTGCTGTGCTAACACAGTAACATGCTGTGCTACACCCAGAAAGGCCTGAAACAGGAAGATGTGTGACTTCAGACTGCTCTGCAAAGGAGAGGGAACACTATGTCTGAGCAGCAACACAGAGCTGTCCAGCAGTGGAACCATAGATGGTCAAATGTGGAGATGGCAATCTGGTCCACCTACAGTAGTAGCGGCAAGGGAAGACCAGCTGCTGTGGAGGGGGCTGGGCAGACTGGCCTCACAGTTAGGTGTGGGCATCACAAGGATGGCACTTCACACTCCAGGAAGGGGTTACCTCACAGGGCACCAGGGCAGAAACTGATTTAATAACCTGCAGATGAGGGAGGCATGCCACCTCTGGGAACTGCAGGCCATGGTGGATGGTGGCACTGTGCCCAGGTCAGGTGAGTAGAGATGGTTGTATGTATGGTGTTGTGTACTGATCTGTGTACAGGTCTGTGACATTGTAATCTGTAATAGGGCTAGACGCCCTATGCACTGTGCACATCACCTGTATGCCTTCTGTGGTCCCCTGTGTGCCATGGGGCATTCTCCACTGTGTGGTCTGCCAGGATGCATGAAGCTGTCTGGGCCCCCTGTCCCATGGGACATCCTTGTGCCATGTACATGACTAAACCAGTCATGGTGGCCTGAGGCATGTATCTGCCTTTGCTGCATGGTTGTGGACCACCGCAGTGACATGGTAACAGTGTCACAGTCATAACAGGACCATGTATAGTGACATGGCATCGTACAGTATACAGGGACTGTGTAGTGGGTACAGCACATAGTCATGTCAATGCCCATTGCCACTTACAACAAGGGAGAGTGTCACATGTGTCCTACATGAAGCTTCCCTGGGAGGAATTTCACTGTTGTGCGCTTTGTCCATAGTATACTGAATGGCCACAGGTACTGTACACTTCTGCCATGTACAGCATGGCATGCTACAGTACTGTACTGGGGTCTGAACATGTGTTGACCACTGTGTGGGCCCACATCAATGGGGAGGAGGGAGAGATATGGATATGATTGAAGAAATCCAAGGGATGGCTAACAAGGGCGAGGTATTGCTAGTGGGGGACGTCAATATGCCAGATGTAGATTGGAGCCTCACTGATGCAGCAATAGGTAGGAGTAGGGAAATCCTAGACTCCCTGCAAGGGGTGTTCCTCTAGCAACTAGTTAAGGAACCCACTCATGAAGGGGTGATACTGGACCTGGTACTGTCAAATGGGGACAGTGTCATTGACATCACAGTGGGAAGCCACCTGGGGACCAGTGATCACTGGATGGTGTGGTTCAACATCAGGACCAGGCCAGAGTCTTGCCACACTAAAATGAGGATACTGGACTTCAGGAAGGCAGATTTCAAGAAAATGGGAGAGTGCCTCAAGGAGGCCCTAGCAGGGATCGAGAAAATGGGTGGAGTAGAGGAAAAGTGGACAAAAATAAGGAAGGACGTTGAGAAGGTAACTAACTTCCATGTCAGACAGGTTAAACGATCAATAGAAAAAAGAGACTGCTATGGTTCTTCAAAAAAGTAGAAGACAAACTAAAGGAAAAAAAGCAGGCATTCAAAAGGTGCAAGTCAACACAGAAGGAAAAGAATAGAGAGGGATATCAGGAGAAAGGGAAGGCAGCTAGATGAGCAAAAGCACTAACTGAGAAAAACATAGCCAAGTCAGCAAAAAATGGGGATGAAACAGTCTTTAGGTACATTAGCAAAAAGGGGGATAAAACATTCTTTAGGTACATTAGCAAAAAGAAGAAAAGCAAGGCAGGGATAGTAGGACAAAAAGGGTGGGGGGAAGTGTGGAAGAGGATCAGAAGAAAGCAGACATATTGAACAAGTAATTTTGTTCAGTTTTCAAAAGGGAAGAGATAAGGGATGGGCCACAGATAGGGGAAGAAGGCATTAGGGGAAGGGAGGTGGACGCTAGCCCTTTTATGGAGAAGAGTGTCCTCAGGGAACTAGCAAAACTAAAGGCTGACAAGGCAATGGGACCTGATGGGGTTCACCCCAGAGTACTGAAGGAACTTAGGGAGGAACTGGCTATGCCCCTGATGGCCCTGTTCAATCTATCACTGGATGCAGGGGAAGTTCCGGAGGACTGGAGGAGGGCAGATGTGGTCTCACTACACAAAAGTGGGAATAGGGAGGAGGCAAGAAACTATGGACCTGTAAACCTGACTTTGGTGGTGGGCAAGGTTATGGAAACACTTCTTAAAGAACAGATTGTGGAATACCTTCAAACCAGTGGATTGCAAGATTTGAAGCAGCATGGGTTTACACCGGGGAGATCCTGCCAAACAAACTTGATAGAGTTCTTTGACTAGGTTTCCAATGATGTGGATAAGGGAGGAAAAGTGGATGTGGCCTATCTGGATTTCAGTAAGGCCTTCAACACCATTCCACACAGAAGACTGGTAAGCAAGCTGGATAGCCTGGGAGTGGGTCCAAAGATAGCAAAATGGGTATGAAATTGGCTAAGTAACAGAACTCAGAAGGTGGTGGTAAATGATGTTTACTTGGAAGAAGGTAAGGTAAGGTAACCAGCGGGGTTCCTCAAGGGTCAGTACTGGGACTGGTCCTCTTCAGTGTCTTCATTAGTGACATCTCTGAGGAGCTAGAATGGAAGGTATGCCTGTTCATGGATGATACAAAAATTTGCAACAGAGTAGATACACCAGGGGAGGGAAAAAAAAATGAGGGAAGATCTGAAAAAGCTAGAAGACTGTTCAAGAGTATGGCAACTGGGCTTCAACACCAAAAAGTGCAAAATTGTGCATATAGGTCACAGAAACCCAAGGGCAACATATCATTTGGGGGGGGGGATCAGCAGCTACAAAACAGGAAAAGGATCTGGGGTCATCATATCTGATGACCTGAATGAAGCAGTGGGAAGGGGTAGGAGAATGCTGGGGTGCATAGAGAGGGGCACCACCATCAGGCAGAGGGAGGTGTGATACCCCTGTACAGATCAAGGGTGAGGCCCAACCTGAAATACTGTGTCCAGTTTGGTGGCCCCATCTCAGGAAAGACATAGACTGGGTGGAGGCAATACAGAGGAGGGCAGCCAAAATGGTGCAGGGCCTGCACCAGAAGCCCTACAAGGAAAGACTCAAGAAGCTGAATAGGTACTCTGTAGAGGAAAGGAGGAAAAGGGGAGATACGATAGAAATATTCAAATACCTCAACGATATCAATAGAGTACATGAAGGTGGCATTTTGCACAGAAAAAGATGCTAAAGGACAAGGGGGCACAACATGAAGCTGGAAAGGGGGAGACTTAGAGGGGATATGAGGAAATACTTCTTTGCAGAAAGGGTGGTGGATGCTTGGAACAGCCTCCCAGCAGAGGTGGTGGGTACCGAAATGGTAACAAGTTTTAAACATGCATGGAATAGCCACATAGGGACCTTGGTAACAGGATGGGGGGGGGTGCAAGGCCGAAGATCAGTTTGGGTCTATGGTAGCACAGTAGGTAGGGACATTAGGGTGGACTGGGTGGGCTAGAATGTCCTTTTCTGCCGACAGATACTATGTCCTATGTTTCTGTGTAACTGTATCCTGGCCCCACAGCCATTGCACTGGTATGCCATGCATGCCATTGTGGTATGTTACCTGGTGCACCATAAATACCTATGCATACTATACCTGGACAAGGTTTGGGGTCAACATGGATGATCTGTGGTATGGGGCCAACGGCGTGGTAGAATGTGGGCACTACACAGGCCAGCTTACACTGTGCTAGGCACCAACTAACACAGAGGGGGGTACCAAGAGGTCCTTATCTGCCAACAACTTCTGTATTTCTATGTTTCTATATTTTATACCTTCTGTACCTTTGCCAGGGAATGCATGTGTGTGTTCCACAGGTGGTGCTATAGGTACCTTGCAACCCTCTCCAGCCTGTCCATCTGCATCATGCATCATGGTGTCAGCATGGCTCAGTTGGTAGCACATCTGCCTCTGGACCAGAAGGTCGTGGGTTCTCGTCCCACACTGGGATTGGACTTGCACCTAAAAATCACTGGCATCCGAGTGCAGTATTGGGGGATTCTGTACTGCTGGGGTGTGCCGTCCTTCAGATGAGATGTTAAACCAAGGTCCCTTCTGCCCATCCTGGTGTTGTCCTGGTGGGTGTCCAGGTGGAAGTAAAAGAACCCAGGGCACTCTTCACAAAGAGTAAGGAACCTTCCCAGTGTCCTGGCCAACATTTCCCTTCCCATAAACCAGTTCATGCAATTATCCAGGCTGTGTGTGGGTGATGATGTGTGATATGGCCACCACCACACATTCAGTCACTTCACTACCAGTCTAGCATTGCTTGTAAAGCGCTTTGGGATATATGAAAAACGCTATATAAATGCTGATTCTTCTTCTTCATATGTGGCAGCCAGTGCACAGTACAGCCATCTGGGTGTGTATACTAAGTAGTGTGTACTGAATGGTGCACTGTGTACCACTGAAGGATTCTAATCAAACCTTTATTTTCCTCTTCTACAGATCTCATTGGCCAATTCACTCAGGACATGGGCAAGCAACACAAGGAGCAGCAGTGCTGGTGGGAGGCACACACAGGATCACTGGGCTGTGATTAGGCCCAGGTAAGTACCCTGCATTGTGTGTCACACCCAGAGTTGCATGTAAACATGTACAGGTGCCAGAACAGGTGGCACTGCTGTGACCATAGCCCTACCACTTTCATAGGTGTTAGGACCTGACACTACCTGTTCTTGTACTCAAGGCTATATCTGGCACTAGGGGAGTGTGCTGTGACACTGCCGCCATGCTGTCCATAAGGTTACTTACATAGCACCGTCAGTATGGCATGATGGGTCTCAGGAGCACTGGTGACAGTGGTGCTCTTGGTTTTGCAGCTGGTGGTGGATAGGGGTCCTATCCTGCTGGGTTATGACACAGTGGGCAGACATTACCAGTGTAAACAATGTGCCTGGTCTTGGAGGATACAAGGCACAGAGGACACTGTGAGTGTGTATGTGGGAAGATACAGCAATATTGTACAACTGCTCGAGGTGGCTCCATGGTGAGGGGGGTATTTATCCCCTACAGCCCTGACCCACCACTGTGCAGACTCATCTACCACCCATCTACACTATGCAGCACATCTCTATGGCCAGCAACACATGTCTCAGTGTGGGCCACCATGCAGCATGCGTACCTGTTGGGGCATCACCTCAGTGTTTGTGGTGGGGAACACTCACCCTACATGGAGCATTGACCCATCAGTGCAACTGCGGTGTGTCATGGTTTGTGCAGTCTACTGCAGTGCAACTGCATGCGGCTACTGGGCTGCCCTGTGTTTGTCTACCAATGCTGTGACCTGCCCTCCACCATGCAGTCACAAGAACTCTGTGCCACAAGACAGATGCCACAGGGGGGTGGTGCACACAGCCCCAGTTGTGCCCCCTCACAGATGTCAGGTCCATACAACCATGTGCTCAGGACTGTGTATGCCTGTGTATGCCTGGTTATCAGCAGGTGGCTGGCATTGGCCTTTGTAGTTGCAGTACACCACCGTATCCAGTGGTCTGCATCAGACAGCCGCCATGGTAGTTCACCTATGCTGGTGTCAAATCCTATGCCAAATGCATCTTGTGGCATGCCTCAGTTGCTCAAAGATGACCCGGAGTTGTGGCATGGGATCAGCAGATATGGGGCTATCGGTGGGTGGTACATGTTGGGTACCATATGTGAGTGACATTGTTATGCAGCTGCAGTGGTGACTAATCAACACAATGATGACTATGATATGACTCCACTGAAACATAGAAACATAGACTTTGATGGCAGATAAGGACAGCTTGGCCCACCTAGTCTGCCCATTTCCCTACCTAACGGATAAGCTGTAGATCCTAGTTAACCAACAGCCTACTTCCTCCTACCCCTCACTAGAATTGCCTTATGTCTGTCCAATGCATTCTGGAATTACCCCACTGTTTTTGACTCTATGACCTCCTCAGAAAGGCCATTCCATGTATTTTCAACCCTCTCTGTGAAAAAATACTTCCTCACATTACCTCTGAGCTGTCCCCCCTCTATCTTCAAATTGTGCCCCTTTGTTCTTGCACATCTCTTTCTGAAAGATGCTACCCTCTTGGACTTTGTTGACTCCCTTGAGGTATTTGAAAGTTTATATCATGTCCCCCCTCTCCTTCCTTTCCTCGAAGCTATACATCTTAAGCTCCTCTAGTCTTTCTTCATATGTCTTCTGGTGCAGACCCTGCACCATTTTGGTTGCCTTCCTCTGGACAGCCTCCACCCTGTCTATGTCTTTGCAGAGATGGGATCTCCAGAACTGTACACTGTACTCCAGATGTGATCTTACAACTGTCTGTACATAGGGACAACAACTTCCTGTTTTCTACTGGTGATGCCTCCCTCTATGCATCCCAGTATCCCCCCAGCCCTCCTTACTGCCTTCTTTCATTGCTGGCCCACCTTTAGGTTATCTGATATGACTACCCCCAGGTCCCTTTCCATTTTTGTTGTTGTCAATATCTCACTCCCAGTGTGAACTCATCCTCTGGGTTTTTGTTTCCCAGGTGCATTACTTTGCACTTCTTTGCACTGAATCTAAGCTGCCATACATTTGACCATTCCTCCAAACTTGCTAAGTCCCTTTTCATCCTTTCCACCCCACCTTGCATATCAACCCTGTTGCAGATCTTTGTGTCATCTGCAAAAAGACATACTTTCCCTTCCAGTCCCTCTGCAATGTCACTTATAAAGACATTAAAAAGGTCCAGCCCCAGTGCTGAACCTTGCGGAACCCCACAAGTAACCCCCCTTTCTTCACTGTGGACTCCATTTTCTATCACCCACTCTGTTCTATTGTCCAGCCAGTGTTTTACCCAGGCTACCACCCTGGGACCCACTCCCAGGCTGGCTAATTTGTTTATTAATCTTTTGTGTGGGACTGTGTCAAATGCCTTGCTAAAGTCTAGGTAGGCTATGTCCACAGCCCCTCCCTGGTCTACTACTTTGGTCACCCAGTCAAAGAAATCAATTTTATTTGTCTGACATAACCTTCCTGCTGTGAATCCATGCTGCCTTGGGTCCTGTGCCCCACTGGCCTCTAGGTACTCAACAATTCTTTCCTTCAGAAGTGATTCCATTATTTTCCCTACCACTGAGGTCAAACTGACAGGTCTGTAGTTTCCGGCATCTGTCTTGCTCCCACTTTTGTGAAGGGGAAATCACATTTGCTTCCTCCAATCCTCAGGTACCACACCATCCTCCCATGATTCATTAAAAAGGGTAGTCAGTGGTGTTACTAGTTCTTCCCTTAGTTCTTTTAGAACTCTGGGGTGAATCTCATCAGGCCCAATTGCTTTATCCACCTTCAGTTTTAAGAGTTCTTTCAGAACTCTTTCTTCTGTGAAAGGACTAATATCAACCCCCCTATCCAGTGTGCCTCTATTGACTGGATTAGGTATCTCCCCCCTGCTTTTCCATTGTGAATACTGAACAGAAGTATTCATTCAGTATCCCTGCCTTTTCACTGTCGCTCTCTGCCCAACCACCTTCCTCTTTACTCAGCCTCAGTATCCCTGCCTTATTCTTTCTTTGCTCTCTAATGTACCTATTAAAGGTTTTATCCCCCTTCTTAACTGAGTTGGCTATCTTTTCCTCGGTTTAGGCCTTTGCTATTCTGATTGTCTTCCCCACTTCCTTCTGCTTCAACTGGTACAGTTATCTGTCCTGCTCCTTCTGTGTTTCCTTATACTTCCTGAATGCTATCTTTTTCTCCCTTACCTTCCCCGCCACTTCTTTTGAGAACCATAGTGTTTTTTTCTTTCATTTTGATTTATTTGCTTCACACAAAGGCTTGTTGCCTCTGTGGTGGTGGTTTTGATATTTCCCCATTCTTGCTCTACCCCACCTTCTTGCCTGTTTGCTAGTGCTTTTCTGAGGCACTCTCCTAATTTGACAAAATCAGCCCTCCTGAAGTCCAGTCACTTTTGTATGCTTGACTCTACAGTTAAGTTTATCATGAACCACACTGTTTGGTGGTCACTTGTTCCCAGATGGCTACCCACTTCAAGATCGGAGATCCTCTCTCTGTCCCCATTTGAGAGTACCAGGTCTAAGATAGAGATGCAGTGAAATTAAATTCCACTGGCTAAGTGAACGTGAAGTGGCCACTTCACATTGTCACTCCGGTATGCGGAGTGGCCAATAGAAAAGGCTCATTTCGCCTTGTAATTATTACTTTGCATTGTCATTCCACCTTTACGTGAAGTAAGGCAGAGTGGCAACAATATTGGCAGCCCCCCAGTGCCCCCACTCACACACAGTCACCAGAATTAATGTGCAACCCCAAAATGCTATTGTCTTGTGTCCAGAAAACTCATCAGTGCTGATGAAGTGAAATGAGAGCACAACATGAAATACAAAGTCTCCCAGAATTAATGGCACACTCAGTCATGCGGGCAGTGGACATGGTCATATCACACACAGACACCAGAATTAATGTGCATACCCAAAATGCTACTGTCTTGTATCTAGAAAAATCCCCAGTGCTGATGAAGTGAAATGAGAAATGCAAAGTCTCCCAGAATTAATGGCACACTCAGTCATGCACACAGTGGTCACACACATTCACCAGAATTAATATGCATCCCCAAAATGCTACTGTCTTGTGTCCAGAAAATTCCCCAGTGCTGGCGAAGTGAAATGAGAGGGTAACAAAAGACGCAAAGTCTCCGAGAATAAATGGTGCACTCTGTCATGCGCACAGTGGTCACACACAGTCACCAGAATTAATGTGCATCCCCAAAATGCTACTGTCTTGTGTCCAGAAAATTCTCCAGTGTTGATGAAGTGAAATGAGAGAATAACAAGAAATGCAGTCTCCCAGAATTAATGGTGCACTCTGTCATGCGAGCAGTGGCCACACACAGTCACCAGAATTAGTGTGCATCCTCAAAATGGTACTGTCTTGTGTCCAGACAATTCCCCAGTGCTGACAAAGTAAAATGAGAGCGTAAAAAGAAATGCAAAGTCTCCCAGAATTATTGGTATACTACAAATGCACAGACAGATTAAGACTGTGCTGCACAGTCAAGAGATGCAGAGTCAGACAGAAAGGCACAACAACACCTAACAAGTGCTCACAAGTCACAAATCCAAATCTGGAAAAGAATACCTTTTACCAGTTGGGGCGATAGTACACGGCAGTAACAGTCCACTACCAGTAAAGATACCACAAAGCAGAATAAAAAATTCCCTGCAGGTGTGGTGGATAGCAGGTTCACACTGCTGCAATTACTCTGGCACAATAAAAGTTGTCTGATTTAATGGTACGCATCGCACAGACACACAAATACACTACAAGTATTGTGTAGTAAATTGAAAACCTTTAGCAATATAACCAAATGTTTTAAACAAACTGAAATTATACACTGCTGCACCACTACAATCAGCAAAAAAAATTTCAAGAATTACTGAAACTATTACTGTGTGTACATTAACACAGTTATACAAGAAAAATATAACCAAAACAGAAAGACTGCCTTTTTCTCCTAGTTAATCTGCCTACACCACAGATACACCCCTTCCCCAAATCACACTTCACAGTACACAGACTGACTGTGCTAAATTAACATTCAAAATCCACACACAAACAATAAACACTTGATGATATGAGCACAGGAGGGTTTCCTACAACTGATGCACTAAATGTTTGAGCAAAAAAATGACTCAAAAAGGCTTTTTTAATAGCTTTTAGAGGATTAGAATCGTAGAGCTCTGAGAGGAAACTGTCTCCATCTTCCATTACACACACACACACACTACACAGAACTGAGGCTGTGCAGAACAATCTACATAGATACATAGATACATAGACAGTGTCAGCAGATAAGGGCCTATGGCCCACCCAGTCTGCCCATTTGAGCTTGTAAGTTCAGTTTGTTTTCCTAGAAGTTTGTTGCCCCTTACCCCTGACCTCCAGAATTCCTTTATGTCTATCCCATGCATTATTAAATCCCGTGATTGTTTCAGCCCCACCACTTCCTCTGGCAGGGTGTTCCACTTGTCCACCACCCGTTCTGTGAAGAATTCTTTCTCATGTTTCCCTCTGAATCGTCCTCCCTCCAACTTCATCCCATGCCCTCTAGTCCTGGAACATCTGTTTCACTTAAAATAGTGTTTTCTGTACCCTGTTCCTCCCAGTAAGATACTTCTATGTCTCTATCATATCCCTTTCTCCTCCCTCCTCCAAGGAGTACATGTTCAGTTCCTTCAACCTGTCTTCATAGGACTTGTGATGCAATCCATGCACCATCTTTGTTGCCCTCCTCTGAACCTTCTGTACCCTGTCTATGTCCCTTCGAGGTATGGTCTCCTGAACTGTACACTGTACTCCAGGTGGGGCCTCACTAGTGTCTTGTATAGTGGAATTATGACCTCCCTTTTCCTGCTGGTGATACCCTGCCTATGCATCCCAGCATCCTATTTGCTTTACTGCTGCCTTGTCACTGTTTCCCTACCTTGAGGTCATCAGAGATGACAACCCCTAGATCCCTTTCTACTTGGTGCATGCTATATCCTCACCCCCCAACTGATATATTGTGCCAGGGTTTTTGTGCCCCATATGCATTATCTTGCACTTCTTTGCATTGAATTTCAACTGCCAAACCCCCTGACCATTCTTCAAGTTTCTGCAGGTCCCTTCTCATTCTGTCTACACCCTCTGGTGTGTCTACTCTGTTACAGAGCTTTGTGTCATCAGCGAACAGTGAAATTCTGCCTTCTAGGTCCTGTGCAATGTCACTGATGAAGATGTTGAATAGGACCGGTCCCAACACTGATCCCTGTGGTACCCCACTGGTCACTCTTCCCTCTGTGGAGTGACAGCCATTTACCACCACCCTCTGTATCCTGCTACCCAGCCAGTTACCTACCCACCACACTACTGTCCTGCCCACACCCATATTCCTCAGTTTGTGCAATAGTCTTCTATGTGGCACAGTGACAAAGGCCTTGCTGAAGTCCAGATAGGCCATGTCCACTGCCCTCCCCTGATCCACCTCCCTAATCACCCAGTCAAAAAATTCAACGAGGTTGGTCTGACATGACCTCCCCCCTGGTGAAACCATGCTGCCTTGGGTCCTGTAGTCCATTGACAACCAGATGTTCCACCAATCTCTCCTTCAGTAGTGCTTCCATGATCTTCCCCACTACTGAGGTGAGGCTGACTGGTCTGTAGTTCCCTGCTTCCTCTTTGTTCCCACTTTTGTATAAGGGGACTACATCTGCTGTCCTCCAGTCTTTGGGTACCTCCCTGTTTCAGTGATCGGCTAAACAGGATAGCCAGAGGTTCAGCCACCACCTCTCTTAGTTCTTTAAGGACCCTGGGTGCACCTCATCTGGCCCCATTGCTTTATCAACTCTTATTACTCAGTTCCTTCAGGACCCTTTCTCGTGTAAAGGGACTTGTGTCCATTTCTGCACCATTCTCACCCCTTGTACTCCCTTCAGACCCATTACCCTCCTCTTCCTCAGTAAAGACTGAGCAGAAATACCTGTTCAAATGTCAGCTTTACTGTTGTCATCCTCCACGTGGCCCCCATCCTCCCCCTTCAGTCTCACAATCCCTCCCTTTGTCTTTCTTTTTTCACTTATGTACCTGTAAAAGGTTTTGTCCCCTCTACCCACTGATTTTGCAATGTGTTCTTCTGTCTGAGCTTTGGCTTCCCTTACTGACCTCCCTGCCTTCCTTTGCTTCTCCTGGTACTTCTCCCTATCCCCTTCTGCCTGTGTCTTTTTGTATTGCCTGAATGCAATCTTTTTGGCTTTCACTTTCTTTGCTGCCTCTTTGGAAAACCATAATGGTCTCCTCTTCCTTTTCCTCTTGCTAACCTGCTTAGTGCATAATTCTGTTTTCTTGTAATCCCCATTTTAAATACTGCCCACTGTTCCTCAACCCCTGATTCCTGTCCCATTCCCCCAATGCCTCTTTCAAGTATCTCCCCATTTTCCCAAAGTCTGCCCCCTAAAATCCAGGATACTTGTTTTTGTGTGGTTTGGTTCTGCTCTTTCTGTGATTTCAAACCACAATGACTGGTGGTCATTGTTTCCCAGGTGCTCCCCACTGTTACCCCCATCACACTGTCCCTGTTTGTGAGCACAAGGTCCAGTATTGCCTTCTGCCGAGTTGGTTTCATGACCAGTTGCTTGAGGAAGGCACCCTGAAGGGAGTCCAGGATAAATCTGCTCCTAGTTGATGCTGCTGCTGGGATGCTCCAGTCCACATCTGGAATATTGAAGTCTCCAACCAGTACTACCTCACCTTGTCTGCCATCCTTTGGATGGCTAGCATCAACTCCTATCTGTTTCTTCCTCCTGGGCTGGTGGTCTATTAGACCACACCTGTGGATGGCTGTCCCCATTTTCCTTTCCAGCTTAACCCACAGTATCTCTCCCCATTTTGTTCCTCCTGGATCTCTGTGGCCTTTATGTCATTTTTACATACAGTGCCACTCCTCCTCCCTTCCTGCCTGCTCTGTCTCTTCTGATATGTTGTAGCCAGGTATGGTCATCTCCCAGTTGTGGTTATCATTACACCAGGTTTCAGTGATGGCCACAATGTCCAGGTCTGACTGTACCATGACAGCCTCAGATCTTCTATCTTGTTGCTAAGGCTCCTGGCATTTGCACACATGGCTTTTCCATGATTTGACCTCCCTAGACTGTTTCACTGTTCTGCTCCAGCCCCTTCCTTGGTTGTCATTTATCCCTGGTTCTCCTTGCTGTCTGCCCTTCTGCTGAATTTTGCCCCTTTCTGCTTATCCACCTCTTGGGCACTAATCTCCATCTTTTGCACTGCTTTGCAGAGATAGCCACTCCTCTGGTTCACTGGTTCCACTGCTAGCTGTGGGGGTGAGCAAGTAGGTACCCTCCTTGCTGGCCTGTCACCCCCTTTGCTAGTTTAAATGCTTGTCAATGTAGCATTTAAACTATCATTGAGTGCTTGGATTCCCTCCAGGATGGATGCAGCTGTCAGGCTTGAACAACCTCCATCCCTCCAGGTGGGTCCCCAGTCACCAATGAATCCAAACCCTTCCTCACAGCACCAGTTCTTCAACCATGAGTTAAAGTTCCTGGTGTATGCACTCTATGCTCTCCCTTGCCTCACAGGTAGTACTTCTGAGAAAGTGACAGAAGTAGCTATTTGCTTGAGACCCCTCCCAGTTTCCTAAACTCTTCCTGAACTTCCTTAGGCTCCCATTTGCCAGGTCATTAGTACCTAGGTGGATAATGACATCCAGCTCACCCTCCGCCTTGCCTTCCCAGTGATCCCCAGGATCGCCCTTCCATCCCTCCATGCCGTGGCACCTGGTAGGCACCTCACATCCCTGTCTTCCCCCTCCTGTGTTCCTAGCTGGATCCCTCTTATGATGGATTCCCCCACCAGGATTTGCTTCCTCTTCCTCTGGGGTCCACTGCTTTCCCCGCTGAGGTCACCTCCTTGGCTAACCTCCACATCCTTTCCTTCCACTTCTCGGTACCTCTATTTGGTTGTCCTCATTTCCCAGTGTGGCATATGAGTTCTTGAGTGGAATAGGATCTAGTATGTGCCTCTGCCTAACTGCTCTAACCCTCCCTGAGCCCACTGTCATCCAAGTGCCTCGCTCTCGGCATCCTTTGAGGCAGTGGCATTGGACTAGGTGGTCCTGGATAGGGTGATGGTACTCTGACCCAGTTTACTTCTGCTCTGAGTCTGGCTACCTCATCCCACAGTCCCGAGAGATGCATGCAGATAGGGCAGCACCTCAGTGTCCAGAAGGTCTGCCTGAATATGGCTGCCCCACAGCCACTGCATTGCACCACTCCCCACATTATACTGCAATTCCACTACTTGTCTGCTACTGAAGCTCTCCTAGTTCCCTTTTTATTAATTTGCTGTACTAAAAATCCTGCCACTGATCCTCAGATAATTTTTTTTTTAAAGAAAAAGAAACCAATAAATAAACAAATGAGTCAAAACACTTGTCGTGCTGAGGGTGGGCTTCTTCCCCCTTATGCCCCTCCTACTTCACACCCCTTACTATACCCTGTGTTTAGCTCCTGTCAATCAGATTTAACAGGGCATATAATTAAGAGTTGGGGAAGGGTAAAAATTTGCAGCAATTAAAGATAGCACAGAATTACACCACCACTATGTTTTAAATTTTCAACAGCCAAAAACAATTATAAGTAAAGACAACAAAGAAAGTATAGTGTCACTAAAAGCCCACAATCTAAGTTTAAAAGAAAAATAGCAATTACCAGTTACTCTAAAGCACTGAATTGAATATGTTTCCTTCCTTCCCCTTCTGGCTTCTTCTGAGAAATTAAAACTCTGCTTGCTACTTTAACTCTGACTAAGCCCCACCTCCAGTTATCACGTAGCTGAGGTCAGAGGCCAGACAATTAACACCCTTCACCCAACTACAGGGCATCTCCATGCTGACCTGGCAAGGAATCAGGAAATCTGCTCCCCCACCCAGGGACCACCCAAGCCACCATCACTACCTCAGAGGTTGCCAAGAAAGAGGAGTGGTTGGACCACAGTGGGCTCAGGGAGGGAGCCTATGTGACCTGCAATCCCATGAAGCACTGCAAATTCACCTTGGAGCTCAATAACAAGGTGAAGTGATATGGAGTACATTGATTTCAATGTACTTTGCCTTAAAATTGGTGGAGAAGTGGTTTGGGGAAGGTGGAATAATGCAAAGTCGGTTTCAATGGACCTCGCAGTCCCAATTAGGATGTGAAGTACTCCGCTTCGCATTGCGGAGCACTTCGTGGATTCTGCATTTCTCCACAAATCACTCTGCAGAACGAATTTTTGGCCACTTCACCCATCTCTAGGCTAAGATTGCTCCCTCCTGAGTAGGTTCCAAAACTAGCTGTCTGAGGCATGCCCCCTGTAGGGCATTGAGAATGGCCCTGCTCTTGAATGTGGCTGCAGCAAAGGTGCTCCAGTTAACATCTGGCATATTCAGGTCCCCCATCAGCAATATCTCCCCATTCTCTGCCATCCCAAATATGCCTTCTATCATTTCCTTGTCTATTTCCTCCTGAGACAGGGGTCTGTATACAACCCCTGTGTGGACTGCGGTGCCATTTTCAGTCTCCAGGGTGACCCACAGTGCCTCCTTTCCACCCTGTTTACCCTTTAGTTCTGTTGTTTTGATCCCTTCCCTTACATAGGGAGCTACTCTTCCCACCCTGTCCCTCCTGTAGATTGTGTACCCTGGTATGTTGACATCCCAGTCATGGTTCTCTGTGTGCCATGTTTCTGTGACTGCCATGATATCCAGGCATCCCTCTTCCATCAAGGCCACCATTTCAGGGAGCTTTTTACCTAGACTACAGACATTGGTACTCATTACTCTCCATTTTTTTATGGCTATATTTCTTTTTGCTCCATTTCTGTCCTTACTGCCTTTATCTTTTCTCCATTTACCTCTGCCTTTCTCCCCACTGACTGCTCTATCTTGGTGTTTATCTCACTAACTACCCTAATTTTTTTGGGGGGGCTAGGATTTCCCTTCTCCTTTTCAGTGCCTCCACCCTTGGCTAGTTTAAATGCTTGCCAATGAAGCATTTAAACCTATCAGATAGGATCTTGGTTCCCCTCCTGGATAGATGCAGACCATCACACCTATATAGGCCTGCATCCCTCCAGATGGAGCCCCAGTCCCCAATGAAGCCAAATCCATGAGTTCTGCACCAGTTTTTCAACCAGTCATTGAATCCCACGGTGCAGAGTACCCTAGCCTCATCCATGCCATAGACAGGTAGCACTTCCAAGAAATTTACCATGTGTGCTACTTGTCTAAGGCCCCTTCCCAACTCCACAAACTCCTGTTGCACTGCTCTGATCCCATTTTTAGCCAGGTCATTTGTCCCTAGGTGGATAATGACATCCATCTTACTCCCCTTTGCAGCTGTTCCCATGATCCTGAGGATTCATTTCCTGGCCCTCTAAGCCACAGCACTGGGCAGGCACTTTACCTCCCTTCCCCTCCCTCCCCCAGTTCTACCCCCTAAAAGTTGAGTTCCCCACCAGGAGTTGTTTCCTTCCCCTGTGGGGTCCTGTGCCACCCTCCTGTGGGTCTCCATTGTGAAGGTTCCCAGCATCCTCCTTGGTCTTCACTGTGGGTGCCTCCATAGAGGAACCATGCTCTGGCAGAGTGGTGAATGAATTGTAGAGAGGCACAACTGGAGGGATGTGCCTCTGTTCCACCACCCTCACCCTCCCTGAGCCCACTGTGGTCCAACCACTCCTCTTTCTTGGCAACCTCTGAGGTAGTGACAGTGGCTTGGGTGGTCCCTGGGTGGGGGAGCAGATTTCCTGATTCCTTGCCAGGTCAGCATGGAGATGAACAACCTCCTCCCTCAGACCAGAGAGGTGCCTGCAAATAGGGCAGCAATGCAATCTCCAGAACATCTCTGAGAACACTGCTGCTTCACAGTCAGTGCACTGTACCACTCCCCACATGTCTGTGTCCCTTCCTGTTACAGATGTGTTTTTTTGTTCTTGTTTTAGTGTGTGTGCAAGCTTGTGAGTGTCTCTACCACTATTCAGTGTGCTGTGCCTTTAAGGATATGAATAGGTGCATGTTGTTAGCCATTTTGGAGAAGTGATGTCCGAACCCCTGCTATAAAAGAAGTTATTCGCTTGGGGCAGGTGGGATGAGGGGCAGGGTGGTTAGGTGGGAGTAAACTTATGCCCTCCAGAAACAATCAACTACAACTCTGACCCTCCACCCCAGGGAATGCCTTCCTTCCTTTCAGACACCTATTTCACAGAGGTTAAGTAACAGGTCTAGTCACAAATGACTGCAAATATCTCCCAGCTACAGTTCCTCCCTGGCAAATGAAAGTTAAACTAAGAAAAGTCAAACCCAAAAACAGAATCAATACTAGTTACTTACATAGGTCCAAAAAGTAATAATTCAATTCAGTGTAGTCTAGAAAATAACCTCCTTGATTTAAGGAAGCTTTGGCTGCTTTCTCTCTCTCTCTCTCTCTCTCTCTCTCTCTGTCTCTGTACATGGGCAGGGCCAGCCATACAGTTGAGCATGACAAGTCTGTACAGGGCCAATGACCTACATAGGCCATGTATTGGAGGACACACTCAGGGTCAGGCTGAGGTATAGGAGGCCCACCTGGATAGTGGTTACAGGGCCTACCTGTGAAATAAATAGGGGAGGGCCTAGGGTAGCACACTAATATCAGTGTTCCATGTCACTTTGATACACTGTAGTTCTGTGTTCGAACCTTACATTTGCCTACAGTGGCCCGTATAACCCATTCATGTAGAAGACATATGATGCATACAGAGATTTTCAGATTTTAGACAGTGGCTAGGTACACTAGGTACATAACAGGTGGGGGGGGGCTACCTGGACATTTCCAGGTATCCTGGTGCCCACTCTGACTGTGGCCACATTCTGTGTAGGGTTGCACCTATGACTGCTGGGATGGTGACTGCCTCTAAGCTGCACTGCATCATACACCAGTATTGTGGTAACTGGGGCACAGCATGGCATGTGCCCTCCCATGTACACAACCACTGAACTCATGTGTTACCATGGCTCCTGCACACAGTGCTGCCTCATGATCTCAACCATGTACAGCTATGTTGTGTGCACCACGTGTGTGCCTGAGTCCTGTACTGGCTGAGACCAAGGGAGGCACATAGATGTCTGTGTCCTACATGCTAGGGTTGGCCTGTGCACTTGAACATTTAAGGGCAATATAAAAAAGCATACAAAACAACAAATGCAACTTCCTATATGATAAAATAAATAGTTTGAATATTTGTGTCTGTAACATGTAATTTTGAGTCATGTTGAATTAAACAAAGATCTACACATTGCCCTCCCCTTGAGTCCATCAGTCTCTGCATTTGTTAAAAGATGTTAAGATTTGCTAGAGTTAGCATTTGGCCCCAAACCCAAATGTTATTATGACTGAACCAAAAGTGATATTGAAGCCATTAATAATTTGGCTTCTGATGGGGAGATTGTAATTAAAAAGGTGGATAAAGGGGGTGCAATAGTTGTATTGAACAAAGCAGACTACATAAATGAAACTTACAAACATTTATCAAAGGACAAGTTCTATCAAAGACTATCTGACAACCTAACAAATGTTTTAGAAAAGGAAATTGATGAAGTGCTAAGTGAGGGCTTTGTTAGAGGCTATCTCACTGAATAGGAGTACAATGCATTTAACATGGCTTTTCCTATTGTGCCTACAATATATATCCTTCCCAAGCTACATCAGGATCCCATCCATCCTCCAGGTCACCCTATTATATCAGGCAATGGTTGGCTCACAGAACTGATCTCAAATTTTGTAAATGGTTTCTTAAATCTGATTGTGTAGTTGTTGCCTTCATATCTAAAAGATTCCATGGAGTTAATTAACTTAATGGAAAATTTGGACATGCAGGATGGATGTTTTTTGTAACATTAGTTGTTGAATCCCTGTATACACACGTTCTACACCAGGGAGGTCTGGAAGCATTGACATACTTCTTAGACTTAAGAACTGAATATCATAATGTCCCTACACATTATTTGGTCAGACTGGCAGAGTTAATACTAACTTCAAATATGATCATATTTCAAGATACATTTTTTGGGAGATGAAGGGGATGGCAATGGGGGCCACTATGGCCCCCAGATTTGCAAACCTTTATGTAGCAAAATGGGAAGAGGGCTTTGTCAGGATAGGAACATATTTCTGAATTGGATTTATGGTGTCATTTCATTGATGACATTTTGATAATATGGAGGAGGACAGAGCAGTATATTTATGATTTTGTGGCATAGCATGAACAAATGAACCCACATTTAAGCTTTAAATTGAATATCAACAAAGCGGAAATTATATTCTTAAATTTGAAAATTTATAAGACAGAAAATGGGGACTTAGCCACCTCTTTATTCACAAAACCTACTAATAGGAATAGCCTGCTGTTGGCAAGTTGTTGCCTTCTAGCCCATGTGTTGAGAAATATTCCAAAAGGGCAATTAATTTAGACTATGCATAACTGTACCAGGAGGGAAGAATACGTACAGTACATAATAAAGCAAAACAAATTGAATGTTTTAAACAGAGGGGCTACAGTAATCAAGTTATTAGTGATGCAGTGGGGACTGTGGACACAATGGATAGACTCAATACTTTGATTGTAAAGGATAAAAATACAAAAAACCCTGATAGGAATAAAAATTGGAGTTTCATCATGGATTACAGTATTAGAGCATATCGATTAGGAATGTTTTGAAAGAAATTGAGGCATTCTGGGTACAGATGAAAAACGTAATCATACATTAGGGAATGGGCAACAAATAATATATAGAAGAGTGCCTACAATCAGTGACAAGGTAGTCCACAGTTATCTGCAAACTAGTACTGTAATAACAAAGTAAATACTTTGTGGTCCCTACTACCACTGAATGGAACACATAGATGTGGGAAGTGCAAGTATTGTGAGTACATAAGAAATGAAAAAAGTTATACCAATCCTAGAACATGTAAAGTATATCAACTGAAGGACTTTATCTGTTGTTACACTACCAGAGTGGTGTGTTTTAGAATGCTCCTGTGGAACGTTTTATGTAGGAAGGACCACCAGAGAATTTCATACAAGGGTAGAGGAACATGTGATGGCAACT
Source organism: Neoceratodus forsteri (assembly GCA_016271365.2). Lineage (NCBI taxonomy): Eukaryota > Metazoa > Chordata > Ceratodontiformes > Ceratodontidae > Neoceratodus > Neoceratodus forsteri. Next base: position 969,142,919 of record CM028132.1, on the reverse strand, counting down.
GATAGAAGAGACATGACATATACCATAGTTCAATATGTCATTGACTGAACATGCAACAAACATGAGATTAAGTTTGTGAGGCTGGAAAGGGATACTGTGGGACCAAGGGGTGGTAATCTGGAACAAAACAAAATGACCAATGAGTGAGCTATTGGATTTTTTAACTAATTGCAAGACAGGATGGCTTAAATTATAATATAGATTTAACAGCATTCTTATAATTAATTTTCCAGGCCCTACAATGCCGGTTCGACAACTATTTCATCGACTGGCATCACAGCAATGGATTTATGTAGACCACAAGTTGCTGTCGACATGAATCTGTAAGATAACCTGGTCTGTTTTTCTATCTTTGCCCCCTGAATCCCCCATGTGGTGGGCTCTGCTCCCTGCACCCCCATACTAAATATAATCAACTCTAAGTTGGAGCTGATTCAGTGAAGAGGTGCAAGATCAAAAGACAGAGTGTGGGGGTCTCAGCATACCATTACAGTGAACTATCAGTGTTGTCAGCATCGATGTTGTTCGCTGTAATGCTGTCGCTGTTGGGGGGATACCAATTTTCCATAGCAAAAAATGCTTTCTAGGTGGTAAGATGTTAAAATCCTATCAGTACTTGGGTTTTTTCCTCTCTTTGATTTCCTTGACCACTACATTTGAAATCCCCCCCCAACTCATATTCACCATGGCTGTGTTTTGTGACTCTCCATTACCTTATAATAGTATGGGGTACTAAAATGATCATAACTAAATAGAAGTGTGGCATGCATCACAGAAACTGGTGGAAAACTGTTTAACAGTATATAGGTGTATTGTGTTTCACTCCTTCTGCAACAAATGTTTTATTATAAAAAGTACTTTTTTGAGAGGCAATGTTAAAATCTATTTTAACATCTGAGGTATTCATTTCAATGTTTTTCTGTAACTACAAAAACCTCCCCCCTCCCCACCACCTGTTAAGGTTGTGTTCTGTGAAATGCATTTTACATCACAATGAAATAGCTAAATTGAGTGTTTTTTTACTGAGCATCAGGTGCGTTAGACACAATTTAAGTTTCGGTGAATGACAGTGCATATATAATCTGTTATTTTTATGACCACTATAAATAGAGGGGATGAGGTAAGCAATAATACCTGACAGGGTGGTCTTTATTGGCAAATACCGGACCACCCATGGGCATAATGAGGCCTGACGCTGCAGGTGGAGGGCATTATAGTAGTAGCAGTAGTAAAATATTTTTATGCAACGAATTTTGTATGAATAAAGGATAAACTCGATTGAGCAAAGCTCATTTTCAACAAGGTCTCATACAAAATTATTACAATAGATTACATAAATACATTACAGTGAATCAACTACAAATTATCCTTGGAAAGTCCGGTATTTCCCAATAAAGTCCACCCTGGAGGGTATTATTGCACGTAGAAAATGGGCACTGGGTCACGTGATAGCTGCCTGAGGGAGAGCCGCTACTTCCCATTGCTCCTCACTGTCCTCATCAATAAATCCTCTTTAACTGTGCTCAACTGTCTAAAAACCATACAAAACAGCTAATTTGCCTTCAGCCACATCTCCAACTGCATAATTGGGAGGAAAGATATGGAAGTGGAGATGCAGAAAGTCCTGCAATGGCACTCCCCTCCACCAATACCGGAGAAGGAGAAAGCAGTGAAAAGGTCTAAGTCCCAGGCTGCTGCTGCTTCTAAATCCACCCTGACTGCCACAGTTCTTACTGAAGAGCACTTCCTGGAAATAGTGCAGCCACTACAGGATTCTGTCACCACCATCTCAGGGGACGTGCAGCAAATTCGCAATACCATTGATTCCCTAACCATTCAGGTAGGGGATTCAGAGGCCCGACTTACCTCCCTGGAGAAGTGGAAGGGGAAAACGGACCTGGATGCTTCCACTCTTCGCCGATGCTCCAGAAGATGGAGGACAAGCTTGAGGACTTAAAGGGGTACAGTCGGCGCAATAACTTCATCCTGTTCAGCCTGCCAGAGAAGGAGGATGGCAACAACCTAGTGCAGTTCATCCAGAAGTTTTGTGAGAGTGTGGCAGTGCCCTCAGCCAACAACACCACATATATAGTGGAGAGGTCCCATCGCTCTCTGCACCCTCCTTCACCTGGGTCTCCACCTTGGCCCTTTATTTTTAAGCTACTACATTTTTTAGACAAACAGCACATACTGGCAAAAATAAAGGAACTTCAGGAGTTACAGTGGGAGGGGCATTGACTTCGCCTCCAACAGGATCTCCCACAATCAGTCAGCTCCAAAGAGCAAGAGCTACACCCCTATGTCTCGAAACTGAGTGCTGCAGGGAAGCCATATTGGATGTAATTCCCAGCCTCATTGCAGGTTAAACACAACAAGAAGTGGGTAGCATTTGACTCACTGACACAAGCTGCAGTGGAGCTCAAAACCTTGTTCCCAGATCTCTTTGAGTGAGATCCTAATCAGGCTCTCTCCTTGTCATAGTTGGTGCAGAAATGGAGGATTGCACCGTAATGTTGCAAACTAGATTAGGCCCTGCAGACTAACTGTTGGTTTTTTGAACTGTTTCCTCATCAAGCCTTGGCTATTTTGTGGGTCTACTGAACTAAATGCACAGAGTAGAGTCAGTATACCTTTGGAATCAGGAGTTTGATTTTAAAAGGGACTTTCCGTTAGCATCACCACCTCTTGGGTACTAAGTAACCCCAGTATATGAGCTGCTACAGGCCTTCCTCCTTGTTATGGGACTGCTGAAACAGGGACAGATCTTACCTCCAGATTGGTAATCTGAAGGAGGGTGACCTTAATCCACTTGATCTCCCAAAACTGGCATTCGGGTGCAAGCCCATTTTGATAATTCTTCCTTTGCTGATTTCATTAAGCACATTGACTCTGGACCGATGGGTGGAGGACTCTTATGAGGAAAACATAGCTTTTTGATCTTGGAAACCATGACCTTACATTGATTTTGATTAATAATTGCTCCTGCTGGGTTTTTATTTGTTTGTTTTTTTCTTTTTCTTTTTCAAGTATTGGGCCTTATTACTGAGGTCCCTCTTTCTAGTACAAGCAGCTTTGAGGGGGAATTTAAAGCAGGTATCCTTACTGGGTTACAGTTTTACTGCCTCTTTCTGTTTACCCTTTAATGATTCCAATGATTAAACCAGAAGAGGCAGTTGATGTTGTTTTTACTGGATGCCCTTCTTGTTATACTATTGTAATAGTGGGATGGTGGGGATGGGGGAAGTGGGTTGGACTCTTCAATTGGGCAGTGGATGGGTAATTGCATGCCGTTATACTATTTAGGAGTTTGGTTATTAGAACCGGGGTTGAATAGTTTTTGAACTTAAATGTTATTGGAATGTTGTTGCTTAATTGTGCGGGGGAGGGATGGGGGGGGTTGAGGGTGTTGCGTGGGACTATCCATGTTCTATTTCCATGATGTATACTCTGAATAATAGAGTGTGGAGGGTGGGGCAGTACTGCGCAAAGCTGACACAGAAGATTGGGATTGTTGTGCCATGGGGTCATGGATGGTTAATCTTGTTCTGATCTACTAGTTACCCTTTTGTTTATGCATTTGGTTTGCTTAAATGGGAGGGCCTTACACTTTTATTAGTTGGCATGCTAAAGGGGCCCAAGATAAGCGCAAACGATTGATGATTTTGAGACATCTCCTCCATCTGCGGGTTGGGATAACCTGCTTGCTGGAAACCCACTTGCAGAGAGGAGATATATCTCTCCTTAGGAGAGGTTGGATGGGGCAAGTTTTAGGTTCAGGAGCCTCCTCTAAACATGGAGGCTCAATTACGTTAATTGGCAAGGCGGTTCCCTTTGTTATGCTGCAGGAATGGTAGGACCAATCAGGACGTTATATTATTGTTAAAGGTATCCTGGAATCTTCTTCAGTCCTCCTAGGCTCCATCTATGGCCCAAATATAGACTCACTGAACTTTTTTACCCACGTGCTCACCCTAGTGGCCTCTGACCCCCCCCATGCTAACTTTCCTGGGAAAGGATTAAAACTTGGTCCCTCAGACTGATATGGACCACTCAGACAGTAGGAGAGTGGGACTGACTCCAGCCCAATGGGCATTGTGAGATCTAATGTCTGATACAGGGACAGTTGATATCTGGCATACCCTAAACAACACAGAAAGACAGTACAACTACTTCCCTCCACCCCATGGTACACTTTCCTGCATAGACTACTGGCTGGTGAGTTCTGTCTGCCTTCCTGGTATTATAGATACTAGCATTCTTCCCAGAGTGTCATCAGACCACTCCCTGGTAAGCATTTCCTACATGTTGGGCCCAGGAGTTCAGAGAGACCCACAGCTCCTACAGATCCCTGACATGCTGACCCATATCCAAGATTTCATTCCCGCATTCCTGGAAGCTAATATGGGTTTGGTGGAGAGGGTGGATACTGTGTGGGCTGCCCTTAAATGTGCCCTTTGGGGAGAATTCATCTGCATTGCAGTCATCCATGCCTGGAAAAATAGACAACATCTGGATTCTCTGCTGGGAGAAATTCACCAGCTTGAATACTCCCTGCAGCGCTCCTCTCCAGATTCAGATTGGGCCAAACTTCACCTACTGCAGTAGCAGTTTGCAAATGTTATGGCACAGAAAGCAGACTTGGCTCTGCAGCACATCAGACTAAAATATCTGGAATTAGGAGCGGAGGGCCAGGAAACTCTTAGCCCTTAGGCTATGGTAGGCCGAGTCCACAAGGTTTATCTCAGGTCTATGCCCCTCCCCTAATGACAATATAGTCTCTCATCTTAGAGACATAGTCTCAGTTTTTGGGAAATACATTCAGAAGCTTTACTCCCTGGATGACTCACCCACCTTGACTGATCAAGATATTATGACATATTTGAATTCTGCTGCTCTCCCTACTCTATCCCTTCACTCAGTAGGACACTTCTGCTCCCCTATTTCATCCAGTGAAGTAGAACAAGCTATTAATCACCTGCCACTAGACAAGGCCCCAGGGCTGGATGGTCTACCCAACAACTTACACAAAGCTTGTCTCCCCCAGTTTACCCCTCTCTTGGTACAGGTCTTCAATCTGTGGTTTCAGGATAGAATAAGCGACCCTGGTTTCTTGGAAGCCTTAATAACTCTAATCCCTAAGCCATGTAAGGACCCCCTACATCCTGGGAATTACCATCCAATCTCCCTTTTGAACTCCGATGTTAAGATCCTTGCCAAAATCCTGGCCAATTGTCTGGCCACAGTTATGGGGAAAGTTATTGGTGAGAAAAAGTTGGGATTCATGGAGGAGATAGTCTCAGGAGACCACATGAGGAAGCTTATTCACTTGCCCTTGGTGTCTGGGGAATCCAAGGTCCCAGCGGCACTGGTTTCCCTTGACACTGAGAAAGCCTTCGATCGAGTGTCCTGGCAATTCCTGTTTGCCTCTCTCTGCCAATTTGGAGTGCTGGGTGACTTTATCAAGTGGGTCAAACTCCTCTATTTCTCCCCAACAGCTTGGGTATGGGGTAATGGGTGTCTGTCTGACTCCTTTTCCCTCGAGAGAGGCATTCGACAGGGTTGTCCCATCTCCCACCTTCTCTTTAACTTCTATCTTGAGCCCTTGATATGCAAATTGCTTGCTTCCCCCACTCTCAAGGGCATCCAGAATGAAGGGAAGAGATATACCCTATCGGCATATGCAGATGATCTTCTTCTGCATTTGGAGGATCCCAAGGTTTCCATCCCTGCCCTATTAGAGGAATTGGATCAGTTTTCTGCAGTCTCATTTTATAAGTTAAATCTCTCCAAGATGAGAATATTCCCTTTCAACAGTCACACTAGGAAGTTGGAGTGTAATGCTTTTGGTCTCTCCTGGAAACCCAAGGTTCTAACATTCTTAGGGATTAACATTGCTAGGGATATCCCCACTATGGTCAAAGAAAATTTTACTAAGCTAGTGCACATATTGCAATCTGATCTAGACCATTGGGGTGCACTTCCTTTATCTCTTTGGGGTCGTATTAACATTCTGAAAATGAATGTTTTACCAAGACTGCTTTACCCTTTAGGTATGCTGGGTCTCTTTTTCCCTAAGTCATGGTTCACAAGGCTGCAGAAAATGTTCAATACCTCTCTATGGAAAAACAAAATGGTGAGGAGAGCTTACTTCAAGTTGGCGACTCCTAAACTGCAAGGTGGGCTTGCCCTCCCACCTTTTTTACCTACAACAGAGCTCAGCATATAAGTAGGATTGCTCTCTGGTTTAAGGAGGATATCCCAAGAGTGGACAGTACTTACCTTCCCATCAGGCAGGACATAGAGCGAGACCTGGTGCATACGTTTTACAGCTTGTTGTCAGCCTTAACATTCGCATCCCCCTCCCAGCTCCTCCGCTCTCTCAAAGCTTCCCTCGTTGGTTGGTCCCATAGGGTCCTGTACCAAGTACAGAACCACTTATCAGAGCCTTGGCATTGCTCCCCTGCTCCACCCATATGGAATAACCTTCAGTTCCAGATTGGTCATTGCCCTATACCTCTCTCCTTCTGGCCTAGTTTAAGAATGAGTACCCTAGCTGATTTTCTCCAGGGAGATGAGCTAATCCCCTTTCCTGTTCTCCAAAACAAACTCCAACTCCATCATAAAGACATGTTTAAGTTCCTGAAGATAAAAAAAATGCAATTATCTCCTTTCTTGGATCTAAATCCTGGGCCATGCAGCCTCCTGAGGGACTGTCTTTGGCTTTTCAAGTGGCAGACCAGCCTCATGCAGTCTCTAGGGTGTATAAACAGCTGCAAGCACCAGACCCACATCTTCTTTCTGGTATATGCTACTACTGGGTTCAAGAATTGTGTCTCCCAAAAGAGATGGAGTTCTGGAAAAAAGTGCAGAGCACAGTTTATAAATGTATTAAACAAGACAGACTCCATCTGACCCTGTTTATCATCATGCATAACTTACAGTATAGTATACCCTGATAAAGTTATATAGAATAGGTCAACTCCCATCTCCCACTTGCTCTCACTGTAAACTTGCTCTGGGATTGTTGTATCACCTCCTCTGGGATTGCCCCATGCCCAAGCTTTCTGGACATTTATAAGGCAAGTTCAGGACCCTCTTTTGGGCTTGGAACCTTTATTTACTCCAGAATGCTGCCTATTAGCTATATACCCCCTAGAACACCCAGAATACGTAAAACTCATCTAGCCATAGTTGCCTCCATGGCAAAACTGGTTATGTTAAGACATTGGATGGAGGATTCTCTTCTCTCAGTGCTGGAATGATACCGTGAGGCTCTACTCACCATTCAATTAGAAAAGCATATAGCGAGTATGCAGCATAGACCCCATGCCTTCCAGCATACTTGGGAACCCTTTTGGCCTTGCTTTCCCTCTGGAAACCATAGATCATTTATGGACCCCCCTTTTCTCTTTTTCTGTGGAAGCCCTATTTCTCCCTGATGATGTGCGGACTGTCTGGGGGAGGGGTTGGGGGAGGATGGGGGGGTTGTGTGTGTTTGTTTTTGTATTGTATCATTTTTATGTGTGTTATTTTGTTATATATGCAGCTTCTTGACACTTTGTATTGGATCCTATTCCTGTATGCTGCTTAAAAATTATTAAAGTATACTGAATAAAAAAAAAGAAAATGGGCACTGTAACAAAAATAAGTAAATAAAAATTGTAAATAAAAAAATAGTTTAAATTAAGTTTTGAAATAAAATAGTTCCTCCACTTGCTTTAGAATTAAGGACTTTTGTCCTAGTGGAGATTCTGTAGTTACAAAAAAATGGCTGGTTGAGTGTAGTTTGTGCCCCCACAGCAGGCTGTTTCTTTATTTGCCCCCCCCCCCGTCTTGCAACAGTTTTTGTTTAGTCCTTCCACTTTTCTTTTGTTTGAATTTAGTTTCAGACAGTTTTACTATCATGTTTCTTTTAATACTGGTGCCAGGAGAGGTTGTGTTTGTGGTCGGGAGAAGAAAGTGCAGTCTCCACGGAACTTGGAGGGTGATCGAGGTCATAGGGAAAATTACAGGCTGTATCATAACCTGAGGTACTTTTCTGTCCTTCATGCTTTTGCTAGTTTTATCAGGGATTTTGAGCAGGGGTAAACTTTTAATTCTTCATGGATCGGGATCAGGTGAATCGGGTAAGGGGAGCAGTCAGGGCAGTTTCCGAACTTCCAATCCATGTAGATGAAGATGCGCTGCCAGCTTTGGGCAGCTAATAGATCATGTGGTCTTTAATGAGAGCATGGGAAAATAAATTTTCTATTACATTTGAGTAGTTTGCTCAAATGTGAGCTGTTAATTTGCTTTAGTATATTTATTTTTCTTTAACATGGGAAAATGCTGGTGAAAGTTGAGTTTATAGCACCATGTGCTTCTGTGGGGGATGAGGCGGCAGGCATCTGCCTCGATCAACCTCTTAGTGAGCTGGAAGAAAATGGTGGTTGGCAAGTTTGAAAATTCGGGGTGCCCAATGATATACCAAGTAATGCGGCACCCTGAATTTGAACTTGTTTTTTAATGGTCTGTATTGGGAAATAAATGAATCTGTATTCAGTGTATCAGCCAATCAGATTCATTTATTTTCCAAGCCCATTTTCTAATGAGTATTAAAGTAACTATACTAATTTTGGTTGGTGTTTCTAATACTATCTCTGCCTTTAAATGTGTAATTAAGTTTGTGCCTGGTTAAACCAGCACATAGTTTTAATTAAGCATTGGACAGGATTTAAGTAACATGACACGAAGGAATGTACCTGTCCAATGATCAAGTTAATTGATTTTAATGAATTTCACAATGAAGAAATGTTTGTGAGCAATAATTGTATATAAGGCACTGTTTGTAATGATTGAGACAACTCTGATGAAGCTTGGCAGTGGACCAAGTGAAATGTACGTTTTTTTTTACTGCATTACGAGTCACTCTGGAGCTTATGTACTAATGGGGGGGTACGCTCGAATTGCATGAACCCTGCCCATGCTGCTCTGCACTTGTGTCCAGGTGGATACATGCCAGCATGCACAATCGCTGGCTTCCAGAATGCACCCCCACCCCCAGTGCACAGAAGCATGGCAGTGGAATTTCACGGTGCAGGGGTAGAGTGTGGGCTGTGGGTGGGCATACAATAGGATGCCCATCACGGTTCCCCCTGTGTGGATCCCTTACGTGACATGGCTGATGAGCCTGGGACATCCTTGGTTTGGGTGTTATCCTTTACTTTGACTGCTTTGACTATTGAACTTAACACCAAACCTATTCCTGATGCGGTCATTCATTTGAATTAAAAAAAAATAAAACAAGACAAAGGATAACTAGGGACTGTTTTCTTCATTTTAGGTACCAACACTGGAGATTGCCACCCCAGTGTTGGTGCGTTGTTGGTGGCACTGGGGGTGGGCACTCCAGTGTTGCATGTTTTTTGGGGGATTGTATATTGATGGGAGACTGGGGAAGGAATAATTACCTACCATAACAGTAGATCTTTGAGAGAATCTCCTCTATTTAGTCACATCATAGAACTGTAAGCCTCCAGTATCAGGACCACCCTGAAACCTTTTACAGGCTGGGGCTGTCCATGTCTATGCACCTTTCTGGTGCCTGTGTAATGTCAGCATTCCAACATGCCTCAGTTCTTCACCAGAGTCAAGCTCGGAGGATCATTGGACTGGCAGGGACTGAAGCAACCAGGACCACATCAGGCACTCTGGAAAGGATATGGAAACCTTAGTATGGATGCCATTGGGACATCAGAAGGGAAATAGCATGCAACAGCATGCAATATAGTCACCCATCACCTGACAAGGGGAGAAGGTGGGAGGGAGATCTGTGGCTCAGTGGAGAAGATCCTCTTGAAGATCTACTGTTATGGTAGGTAACTATCTTATCTTCTTTGAGGATATATCCCTCCATTGAGCCACATCAAGAAATGATTCCCAAGCAGTACAAAGCACTGAGGGAGGACATCAGGACATCAGGACCTAATGATCCCGAGAAAGGAGGCCTTGCAGAAAATCGAGGCCAAAGCTGGCATGTCTATAAGAGATGATGTCCAGACTGTAGTTTTTAATGAATGTATGAATAGTACCTCAAGTGGCAGCAGCACAAATGTCAATAGTGGACACATTTTGAAAACAAGCCACTAAGGTAGCAACTCTGGAAGTGGAATATACATGAACAGGACCTGGAAGCTGCTTACTATGCTTCTGGTGACTAAATGTAGTACAATTGGCTAGCCATTCAGTTAGGAATTGTTTAGAAATCAGTAAGCCCATTATTCGAGGTGCAGCATCAGTAAATAGTTATGAGGATTTTCTATAATCCTTTGTATATGCAGGTACCAATACAGCATCCTATGGACGTCTAGCATGTAAAAATGACACTCCCCACTGTCAATGGGACAAGCAAAATAGACAGGAAGGTATATTGTCTGATTAATGTTCTTTCAGACACAACTTTCAGATGAAAGGGAGGATTTTGTATATAATATATAATACCAAGGGTAGTGTGACAAGTGTGTACCACAGGGGTCAGTCTTGGGACCAACATTGTTTAACCTCTTTATCAGTGATTTACAAACAGGGCCAAATAACTTCATAGTTAAATTTGCTGACGTTACTAAATTGGGGGGGCAAGGTTATTAATCAAGAAAATATTTCTGATTAGCATGGACACCCCCGAGATCTGTTTATTATATTCTTTCCCTGCGGCCACTTCTAGGGCTTGGAGAGCGCGAGTATCTCTGGTCTCAGCTGTTATGAAGCTGTTAATTTTAAGGTACTGGTCGTCTGACAATTCTCCATCCCTATTAGAGTGGCATCGGGAATGTACCCTAGCATTGCAGCTGGAGAAACACATTGCTTATATGCGGGGTAAACAAAAATACTATACATCTTTTTGGGGCCCCCTAGATTCCTTTCTTATGACTTGGAAGCCGAGAACCTAATCACTATATGAACAGATTGATTTAATCTTTACTCCTTCTTTTTCTTCTCGTAACCTTGGGGCTGGGGATGGGGGGAGGGCAGTAGTTTGGTCTATGTTTATATATATCATCAGAAAGTGGTTGAATGTAATATTGGATCTAATGGTTGTGACTTTGCGCTTTCAGTTTAACACCTCATTATTTGTTTAATGGATATTGTTGTGTGTAAAAACTAATAAAATCTTAATTACAAAAAAAAGAAAATATTTCTGCATTAAAGAAGGATTTGGAAAAATTAACACTTTGGGCAAATGAAAATCACATGCAGTTTAATCAAGACAAATGTTTAGTAGTGCATTTCAGTGTAAATAATCCAAAAACGATATATCATATAAACGGACTACCACTTCACTCATCAAATTGTGAAAAAGATTTAGGGATATTTGTTAATAATAAACTTACATCAAATGATCACTGTGTTAGAACTGCTTGCATGACCAACAGACTTTTGAGGCAAATAAAATGCACGTTTGTTAATTGCACTGAACAATGCCTTATTCCATTGTATAGGGCATATATTAGACCGTATCTAGACTATGGCTCCCCTTTCTGGAATCCAAACCAAAAAAAAGACATAGCAATTCTTGAACAGGTTCAAAGGAGAGTAACTAGAATGATTCCAAGATTAACAAACTTGGATTATCAGAATACATTAAAAGCTACTGGTCTCTTCTCTCTTCAAACTAGAAGATTAAGAGGTGATATGCTTATGGTTTTTAATTTAATAAATTCACCAGATCTAATGGAAAAATGTGGTCTAACACTCTTCAAAAGGAGACATGTTCCGAGACTGCATAATAAACAGCTTGAAGTAAAAACTTATAAAACCAGCAAAAAGGGGAAACTTTTTTCCAATAAGAGCATCCATTGTATGGAACACCTTGCCACAAGAATTGGTAGAGGCAACTAGTGCCACTGTCTTTAAAAACAAATTAGATGTTTGGTTGAGGGATAATAGATAAATAATGTCCCACATAATGTCGGGAACAGTCTCGATGGGCTCTGGCCTTCTTCTATTCTTTCATACCAAGTAATACCAAGTAATATAACCCTATCCTTGTGAAAAATAATAAATGAAGGTCTGGGATCAGAGCCTGTAACTCCAAGATTCATCTAGCAGAAGTCATTACCACTAAAAAACAGTGTCTTTCAAGACAGGAAGCACATCTGACACATAGCCACAGGCCCAACAAGAGACACAGTGAAGGTCTCTAGGACCAAACTGAAGTTCCACATTGGAACTGGATCTTGAACTGGTGGGTGCACAAGGCAGATAACCCTTAGGAATATACAGTGATTTTTCCAACTATGCCACAGTCATGCCTTCTGTTAGGGCATAAAAAGCTGACAGAGCAGTCATGTGGACATTTCTGAAAGGATATCCTAATCATGAGTCGTTAAGGGTCAAGGGGTAGGCCAGTAGCTTAGGAACTAGACATGTAAGGGATTCAGAGCATGCCAAGTACATTATACAGTAAAACATTTCCATTTCTGTGAATAAGTATACCAGGTAGATGGCTTTCTAGCTGCCAAGAAAACATCAGTTACTTCAAGGGAGACCATGAAGTGGGAGAGCTCTAGATCCTCTGGAGTCATTCATACAGGTGCAGAGACTGAAGATCCAGGTGCAGCAGAGCACCCTGTTCCTGTATCAGAAGTCCTGCTCTCAGAGAGAGCAGGAACAGAGGTCCCAATCTCTAATTGTTGGAGAAGTAGAAACCAAATTTGTCTGGACTAGAGAGGAGCCCCCAGAATCAGGGTACCATGCCAGGCATGTAGCTTGTCCAGAACCCTCTGTATGACAGAAAATGTGGGGAAAGACTATAGAAACCTCCTTTTCCAAGGGATGTACAACATGTCTGACCAAAAAAACTTCAAGCCCTGCAGCAAGCAAGCGAGCGTGGCAGCTATGAGATATATGTAGACACAAATGGGTTGATGTCCTGTTGACCCCATTTTTTGAAGAGGTTGGTCAAAATGGAGTCAGGGGGCCCAATTCTCAAAGATTCCAGCATGGTACAAGGGGCTTGCACCACAAGGAACGGCACAAAGTTCCCCTTGCACCAAAAGATGCAGTGGGAGCAATTCTCAAAGGCAGCCTACGTTACCCACAAGCTGCCTACACCAAATGGTTGCACCTCCTGTGTACCACAAAATGGTCTGTGGCAAGGTGTTAGAGGCTTGTGGCAGATGCAGACTGCCAAAGCTCCTCAACTGGGATTCTCAAAACTCACCCAGAGGATGAATTTTAAAGTACCATTAGACTAGCAAGGGCTAGTCTAATTGTACTTAGAAATTCACTCTCTCGGTGAGTTAAGCACTTTATGACAATGTGCCATGATCCCCCACCTCAGCACCAATCCCCAATTACAAAACTTGAATTATACCATAAACATAAAACAAGCCATGAAATCCAGTACCCTGATTGACTGGTTGGCACCTCTGAGGTGGTGTAAATCCTGCAATCACCAATGAAAGAGGTGCCAGACAGCTGCCAGCTGGAGCTCCCCAAAAGTAAAATCACTCCAAGCCCAGTTTCAGTTTGAAATGACCACTATCTTGCAAGCCCACTAATGAAACTAAAGCTGCATCTCCGTTTAGAAAAAACAATGGAATCCAGCTTCGAGTTAATTGACAAGAGTGAACTTGATGACATTTTTCATTTTCTCCATCAATGGAGCCACCAACAGTGTCAATGGTTGAAACAGTCTTACCTCTCATTCCCGCTGCTCTGGCTGCCATTCCTCAGCCCCAACCACCTATGCCAGCAGTCCTCCTCCCGAATGCTGCAGCACCAAACTCCACTATACCAATCTCAAACTCTGCGGGCATCACAGTTTTCTCTTTTACCCACAGGTTTCCTAGTCACCCACAATCGTCTGCCACCCTTCCCCCAAGCCAGCTCACAACTAAAGTACTACACCAACAATGCAACTTAACGAAACAGTTCCAAAAAATTATCCAATACATCTGAGAAAAAAAATAAAGTCACCCTTACAGTTTGCAGTTTTTCTGTGCACTTAAAATTCTTTCCTCAGAACACTTCATCTGGTTAATAGAATCCTTACAAACACAATTGTGTCTCTTGAAATAATAATATTCATTGAAAGGAATTAAAAGTCAAATATTTCAAGATTTGTTGAATATTTTAAAAATAAAATATTTGTGTAAAAGAACATGAACTGCCTGGACTATTTTGTGTAGCGTAAGTATATTTACATAAAAAATGAAGTATTTCTAATAAAATAATAAATTAAAAAAAAGTATTTTTAAATGCAATCTATGTGGGGACATGGTATAATTGCAATAAGCCACTCCAGGGTGTGGGTTATGGTGAAATTTACCACGGCTGGCCTGGATTTGACCACTCGGCCTGTGGCCTCGTGGCCAAACCATGCCAGCAGTGGTAAATCCCACCATAATCCACACCCTGTCATTGTTTATTGCTTAAATATCCCTGATAGTCTAGTGTTGTGCCCCCCAAGCCCCAATCTCCAGGTATAAAACTTAAAATATCACTGGTATTCTAGTGCCCCCCAGCCCTGCTCTCCCATTATAAATATTAAAATATCCCTGGTAGTCTTTTGTCTCCCCAAGCCCAGAATTCAATTTCCCATTATAATAATAAGAATACCCCTGGTGATCTAGTCGATGGCTTCAGCCCAGATCCCCCATTAAAAGAATTCTGAATTGCCTGTTGGTCTAATGGACCCCCCACCCCACCCCACCATGCAGTGCCCTATCACCCCACTCTCCCAGTCCCATACCAGAGCCAGCGACTGGCAAAGCCCACCACTCACCACCATGGCCAACCACTGACTGAGCTCTGAATGAGCACCTACTGTATTCAGTACTCACTCAGTGATTGACAGGTCAGTCACTGAACACTTACTGAAAACAGTATTTGCCCATTCAGAGCTCAGTGGCGGTTGGCCATGGTGGTGAGTGGTGGGCTGTGCCAGTCACCAGCTCAGGTATGGGAAGGAAGTGGGGTGTGAGAGCTGCAGTGACGTGGGGGGTGGGGGGTCCAACAGATGACCAGGAAATTCTGAATTCTTTAATAGAGGATTGGGGCTAGAGCAATCTGCAAAACCACCAGGGATATTCGTATTATTATAACAGGAGAGCAGTGCTGGGGGGACCACTGGACTACCAGGGATATTTTAATATTTGTAATGGGAAATCAGGGTTGGGGACCACTAGACTATCAGAGATATTTTTAATATTATAAGGGAAGAGTGGGGCTTGGGGGGGGCACTAGACTATCAGAGATATTTGAATATTTTTCTTTCTTTTCCTATATATATATATTTTACCCCGTTTTTTTGTTCACCCATTTTCTCCCTGTTTTCTGTCCCAGCCATGCACATGCATGTGGAGACACGTGCATGCTGTGATACTGGGATGCCCCCCCCCCCACTGTTTGCTACCTGCCTGCCTGCACTGTCCTCGGACCTCCATCTGGGGGTAGTGGAACTACAGTGAGCAACAGAGTCCTCCCCAGGAGAGGAGACCCACCCTTTGGCTGCCCAGTCCTACTCCATCCCTCCCCCTGTGCTGGTTGTCTGATGACCCAAGCTCATTCATGAACCTGGGTTGCTAGCATGATGCAAGGTAAGGTGTCCAGTGCCTCAGTCCTCAGTGCCACTGGACCAGCTGATATTTTAATATTTATAATGGAAGATCAAGGTTGGGGGGACCACTAGACTACTAGGGATATTCTTAATATTAAAATGGGATATCAGGGCTTGAGGGGGCCACTAGACTATCAGGGATATTTTCATTTTTGTAAGGTGAGATCAGGGCTGGGATATTAGCATTTGTTTTAACAGGTGATGGGGGCTAGGGTGGTCCTTTAGAACACCAGGGACTGCTCAGGAACTTGCTGTATGGCCGCCCATGGCTTGCAGCAACCTGTCTAGGTGCTCCCTCCATTTGGTGCACTGCTATGGTTGCCACAAGCCACAGAATTTGCCCCTGGGACCCTGCCCAATACAGAATCAGGGACAGGGTCCTTGGTGTACCATTCTCAGTGCAAGCTGCATTTGGCATGGCTTGCGCCGAGGTTTTGAGAATCGGGCCCTGAGAGTTTCTATTCATAGCATAGTGAATTGGCTCAAGTGAGGTGATCCACAAGTGCATTCAGTGTCCCTGGGAAGAACACCACTGGCAGAAATATTTTGTGTTCCACTGCCCAGTGCCAAACTCTCATTGCTTCTCTGCAGAGACCATATAAATGAACTCAGTCTTGTCGATTGAAGTAGTACATCACTGATGTATTGCCAGTGTGTATTAACAGCTGAACTCCCTAAAGGAGGGTGACAAAGTCCTGAAGGCCACATAGAACAGCCCTCATCTCCAGAGTATTGCTGTAAAGCACTGCATCCAGGGGGCCCCATTGGCCCTGCATTCTGAAGTGGCCCATATGAGCCCCACAGTCTGTCCATGAGGAATCTGTGGTCATAACCAACAGGGGGAATGGCCACAGGAATGGAGACCCATTCTATAGGTTGGATCAGTCCAGCCACCAGAGAAGGGAATGGAACTCATCTGAGCGACTAGGTTATCGTGCTCTAAGAAACCATTTTAGAATCTTAATATGGAGGTTGGCCAGTGGAACTGTCAGAGTGGCTGCTGCTATCAGTCTGATCAATCTTAAGAGACAGTGGGCTGACACATAGTCATTGGAGGTCACCAGCTGTTTCTGAGCCACTAGAGCCATGACATGGTCTGGGAGCAGAAATGCCCAATTGAGACCTGTGTCCAGTACTGCTGCTATGTATTGGAGTCTCTTTCAAGGGGTAAAGACCAACTTTGGCTCATTTACCAATATGTCCACCTGGTTGAACAATTGCCGGGTCTGAAACAGTGTGTATACAATCACTTCCCAAGATGTGCCCTTTAACAGCCAATCGTCTACGTAAGGAAAGACATACAGACCCTCCCTGAGGAAGGCCACTGCTGCTGCTATTGTAAATATTTAGCTTTTTTTGAAATTCAACTTTTTTATCATTTTAGAAGACATACATAACATATCATAAGGAATAGACATCATGCTTAACAAACGGTATACATAAAATAAATGACACGACACTTAAAATCCTTACCCTCCCCCTACCCCCAAGTCATCCCCCAGACGTGCCCTCATAGGTAAAAGACAATCAAAGTTGAAAGGGAAATTTCTAAGGAAAGTTTACATTGTTCTATTGATGTTAACAAGAAGGAGAGTTGAAATCTATCAAACAAGTTAATGTAAATATAATGCATATAGTTTCCCCTATTTTTTCTCAATGGACGCCAACCTGTTATATGAACCAGCAATTAAACATTCAGTCCTGAAGCTTATAGAAAAGCTCTGACAGCCACTCATTATGAGATATGTTTAGTTGGTCCATCCAGAGTTTAAGCACCAGTCTTTTAACAATAATGGATATTAAAGCCATGTGGAATTTGTGTTCTTTAACTCTGATATTGGAGTATACTCCGAGAATACAGGTTTCAGCTGTGAAAAGGTCCTTCAGCCCTAGTAAGGGGTCCAATTGAGATTGGATATGTTGCCATAATGGGGCTACTTTTTCACAGTGCCAGAAAATATGTAGTATATTCCCTTCCTGTTTGCCACATCTGGAGCATATGGGGACTGGGAGTTTGCTAATTTTAGCCAGCTTGACCGGGGTGTAGTACATGTTATTTAGGATCTGGTATTGAGTATGTCTGAATCTGTCTTGGGAGTGGTAGATATATAGATCCCGCCATATATGTTCCCAATTAAAGGGTGAGTCCGCTAAAAGGGAATTCCAAACTGGGGATCCCGGAATGGGTTCTGGGAATTTTATGGTTAGAAATTGGGTGTAGAGCAGGGAAATGCAGTGTGGTTTGAAGGATAAGTCCAGCACTTAGTGTAGAAAGAGACTTATCTTAGAGGGCTGGGGTATGACACCAAATTGTCTGCCTACCAGATGTCTCAATTGGAAAATCTTGAATATGTGTCACTGTTTTATCTCAAATTTCTTGAGGAGTTCTGAAGAGGAAAGAATGGCATCGCATGAGTATAAGTCTGCCACTGAAGCGCCTTGTAGTTGGGGTAGCCAAGTGGAAGTAAGCTTGATCCCTTCGATCTTAATGTTGGGGTTGTGGAAAATCGACTGGGCCATGTCAATCAGTGGAGACATCTTATGATTATGAACAACATTGAGAGAAGACCCTGAGTGTAGTATCAGTCAGTGAATGTTTGAGTTGAGTGGGAAGAGACACTCTGGGGGAGTAGAGGATGTTTGGGAGATGTATGCCAAGTGAGTTGAGAAGGCTTCTTTCTAGCTGTAGTCTGATAGAAGAGTCTTCATTATATTGATACTAAACCATCTGCCAGCCCGTGAAAGTTGACTAGCTCAGTAGTATATAAGTAAATTAAGAAGGCATAGACCCCCTATACCTTTGGGGAGACTAAGTTTGAGATAGGACCGTCTGGGACATTTATGTAACCAAATGAAATCCATGATGAGAGCGTGTATATGTTGAAAGAAGGAGAGAGGAAGCCAGATGTTGAGCATATTTAGAGGCTAGAAAAGGTGGGGAAGAACATTCATTTTAATAATATTTATTCTACCCCATAAAGATAGGGGCAGAGATTCCCACCTCCGTAGGTCCTTTTGAATGATGGTTACTAAGTCATCCAGATTTTACTTCTTTTCTCTGGTGGGATCCGTAGTTAAGTATACACCCAGATACTTAAGTGAGTTAGGAGACCATTTCATCCCAAAATGGTTGAAATCAGCTCTATGCGTGAAACAGTTTAAAGGAAAGATTTCTGTTTTAGTGAGGTTCAGTTTGTAATTGGAAAGTCTGCTGTATTGCACTATGACCTCAAGGGTGTATGTTAGGGAAGATGCAGGCTGTTCTAGGTGGAGCAAGATATTATCCGCATATACTGATAGGGTGAGAGAGCGGTTAAATATTGATATGCCTTGAATCTGCGGAGACTTTTTAATGTGGCAAAGAAGCAGTTCCAGGTAAAGGTTAAACAGGAAGGGAGAAAGAGGGCAACCTTGTGTGGTGCCGGTGAATAGAGGAAAACGAGAGGAGAAAACCCTGTTACAGTATATCTTAGCTGAGGGAGAGGAGTACATAATTTGGATCCACTGAAGAAAATCGGGAGGAAAGCCAATTTTACTCAGAGTCATCCAAAGGAAAGTCCAGTCCACCCTATCAAAAGCTTTTTCAACGTCTAAAGAAATCAATACCATAGGATTTTGAGAGGATTGGGCAAAGTGGAATATGTGTTTAATAGTCCTAAAGTGGTCAGGTGATGAATGGCCAGAGATAAAACCCACCTGTTCAGGACTTAAAAGGGGGTTCCAGATTCACAAAATACGCTGAAAAAGTACTTTGGTTAAAATCTAAATGTCACGGTTAAGAAGAGAGATGGGGTGGTAACTGGCAGGGTTGGTTGGGGGTTTATCTGGCTTGAGCAAGAGGACTATCATAGCTTCTAACAAGGTCAGGTCTAAGCAGGTGGCCTTAAACATGTTTTGATAGAGGTTTTATAGGAGAGGGGCTAATTTTTTAGAGAAGGTCTTATAGAAGTTTGAGGGAAACCCGTCCGGGCCTGGTGCTTTGTTTAGGGCTAAGCTGGAGATTGCCTCCTCTATCTTTGTTAGAATGATGGGGGAAGATAATGAGTTTTGCAGAGATGTTGGCAGACAGGGAAGATCAAGAGCATCCAAGTAGTCTTGAATTTCCTGGGGAGGCGTTGGGGAATTGTTTCCTCTGTAAAGGGCACGATAGAAGGATTCAAAGACCCAAGTTATGTCCCACGGTACAGTTTTAATAGAGCCATCTTGGGCAGCAATAGAGGGTATTAGTCTGGAAATCTCAAGTGTACATAATCTTAAGGCTAGAAGCTGACCTGCTTTTTCCCCCTGCTCAATGTATTTAATTTTTGTTTTAAAGATAGTGAATTCAGCTTTTTCCAGGAGTAATTCAGCGTACTCATTTTGTACTCTTAGTAACTCTTTCAGGGTATCAGAAGAGGATGAGGAGGACAGAGATGATTCTAGAGCTATAATTTGAGATAGGAGCAATAGGACTTTAGCTTCCCTTTGTCTTTTCCTGTGTGAGGCTAGTTTAATAAATTTGTCTCTGAGAAAACATTTTAGTGTACACCATAACAGATCTTCCCTTTGGACAGTGCCTTTGTTCAGAGTTAGAAAGAAGTGAATAAAAGATTGGATATGAGTAACCGTGAATTTATCCATAAGTAATTGCATGTTTAATTTCCAAACTGAGTCTTCCTGATGGTTGGGATAAGGAGAGATGGACACCCAAGTAGCAGAGTGGTCTGATAGCACGATTGGTTCTAAACCAGCATGACAAATGTTTGTGAGGAGAGGAAGACTGACTAAGATGTAGTCCAGTCTGGACCAGGATTGATGGACAGCTGAATAAAAGGAAAAGAGGCAGTGAGAGGGATTAAGGATACACCATGGGTCACATAGGCCCAGGAGTTCCATGAAATTCTTCAGGGCAGTTTGAGATTGAGATGGGGGTTTTAAGGATAAATACGATCGATCAAGATCCTGAGTCAGGAGTATATTCCAGTCAGCTCCAATTACTAGAGAAGTCGGTAGAGAAGGTGCAATTTTATTGGCTAACTGCATGAGGAATGTAGTGCCTCCCCCCACTGGGCCATTTACAGAACCCAAGACCACACCTTTATTACTGAGGGATCCCTGAACCAATATGAACCTTCCGGCTGGATCTATAATTGATGACTCGGCCTGGAAAGGTACCCTTCCCATAATTAGAATGGTTACTCCTCTATTTGAGGAAGAATCCCCAGCGGCATGGACTTGATAGACACCTTGCCATTTTAACCAACTGGCTTCATTCACTAACAGGTGGGTTTCCTGAAGAAGGATAATGTCGGCATTAAGCAGTGAGCAGTGTTTAAGAACTTGTTGTCTTTTCAAGGGATCACTAACTCCTCTTACATTCCATGTTACAATTTTGAAAGGACTATTCATCGTTTGTATCAGGTTTACTAGTTAACCAGCATGTCATGGTAAAATTATAAGTATAGCCCGATGGTCACACTCTATCCCCACCTCCCCGTCACTTTCCTTCCCCCAGTTCACAAGTTATCAGGTGAAGGAGAAACCAATCCAAGAGAAATCACAATAGCAGGACAATATTGTAGTAGACTAGCTTTAACATGGTTCTATCTGTTCCTGCCCCTTCTTTAACTTTGATCTATCCTAATCTCCAGGGGTGATAAACATATCTTATATCCTTGAAGTCCCCTTAACCTGCCTTCCCCCCCAATTCCCCTGCAACTATTTACATAGGACCTCTGATTAAGTTTGGAATTAAATTGTAAATTGTCTTGATAAATATCCAGAAGCCCCTCCCTCAGTGGTTGGTCCACTCTCCACCTTTGGGCATAGCAATGCTGGTATAACATCAGGGATCACCTTGTTTGTAGAAATAGTAGAACTTCATGGCAATTACCATATTTCACAAAAAAATTTGAGAAAAAGTAACAGTGTCCAACCAGCCACCCCATGTTTAGGTACGTGGTGCAGCTTCCCCAAGCTTGCCCTTTTTAGAAGCTCCCACCCCCCTCCCTCTAACTATACTCCCCACTTCTAGAAAAAAAAAGGAAAATCCCTACCTCAGCAAACAATAATCAAGTCATGAGACAGAGCATAACAATACCTATGTAAATATGGGGGAGTCTTCCAAAAGTCTATCTAACCAATATCATTAGCTGCCTAATACTATAACCTTTTACCTACAGTTTAAAATACAACTGTGCAAACTTGAATATTTATACAACCAAATACTTGCAAATAGCTTCAGCAGTCTGAATTTGTAAAGATGAGTCAAGGGAAATGTCTGGGGGGGAGAGATGGTTATGAGACCAGCAGAAGGTGTTTCCACAATTGAGTCCTCCAGAAACCCTGCCCCGATCAGAGTTCCCCTCTGTTGCTGGATCCTCCGATTTCCCCCATGACTCATAATTCAGAGGCCTAGCTACTGTGAACTAGGCATAAGGCCTCTCCTCACCAAGGCCCAGTCTCTCCCAGTTGTCAGAAAAACAGGTAACCATAAAAAGTTAACTTTGGAACTGTAAAGAGTGGAAAAGACTGTCCCAATTTCCAGGTGAAGAGCATCATGGATAACAGTAAAAGGATTTCTTGAGGAAATTCAGCCAGCTTTGAAGAGGTTAGGCAACTTGTTGGCTAGGTCTGAAGCCGCTTGAGTTAGCGATTCAAAGGAAACCCAGACACCATCGAGAGAGACCTATAATTTGGCTGGGTAGAGCATCTTGAAGGGGATGCCAGCTGCTATTAATTTTGTTACAGTGGGATGATATGCTGAGCGCTTTTGGCATGCTTCATAGGGCTGGTCTTGTGAGATCCTAATTTGTTCCCCTCCCACATAATTGATTGTAGCTCTCTTGCTTTAGTCAGGACATGCTGCTTGTCGACATAGCTGAAAAAATTTAAGATGATTGGATGAGGGGGCACCCAATTGTGGCTTCGGATGAAGGGACCGGTGTGCTTTCTCTGTTTGATACATGGGGCTTAGAGGAGATGGGCCCACCACTTTTTGGAGGAATTTTTGCACAAAAAGGATAGTGTTGAATCCCTCTTCAGATTCAGGAATTCCCATGATAAGGATGTTATTCCTTCTTCTTCTGCCTTCCAAGTCCTCCGTTTTGAGTTGGAGCTTGTGGATTTGCTGGCGAAGGTGCACAATCTCAGGCTTTGTCTTTTCCTTCCATGCTTCTAAGGAGGAGGAGCGGGCCTCCATGTCGCTGACTCACCTTGTGAGATTAGCCCGGTCTCCTCTAATACTTTTTAGCTCTGTAGAGATGTCAGAGAGAGAGTTTCATGGAAGGGCAGGAGCTCTTGCAGGAATCGGTCTTCCATAAGGGGGATCCCTGATGGGGTTGCAGATCCCATTTTGCCTGTACCTGTGGTCTGTGCCCTAGGCTTTTTGCGTGTTTTCTCTGGGGTAGGAGGTGGCATGTGCTTCATCGGGGCCTGCTTCATGTCAGCTTCCATCATGGCAATGAGCCAACTGCTATGTGAGTGGGCAGATAAAACAAGTCACTGAAAGCAGGAATGAGCTGAGAGCTAGATTATTCAGAATTTGTAGAGAAGGCAGCTTAATTCAGGTTTTTAGCGATGAAAATAGAGGTCAAGAGGAGGGAGCTCCAAATGAGTGCTGCTTCTAGGTCACTTGCATCATGTGATCCGCCGCAAATATTTTGCTAAAGATGTATGGTGCAGAACATATGTCAAAGGGCAAACTATAAAATTGATAATGAAAGCCTTGAAACATGAATCTCAGATACTTTCTGTGAGATATTCTTATTTTGAGTTGAAGGTAAACATACTTAATGTCCAATGTGACCATCTCATTCCCTCTTAACAGTAGTAGCAACAGGGACTGCAGGGACATTATTCTGAACTTTTTGTATTCTATGTACAGGTTCTGGCCCTTGAGGTCTAGAATTGGTCATAAATCTACAGTCCACTTCAGAACCAGAAAATATCAGCAATAAAAGCCTTGCTTTAGTTCCACAGCCAGTACTAATTCTTTAGCCTTCTTGCTGAACAGGGATAAAATCCTTCTCCAGCAGAAGGACATCTGTTTGGTAATGGACAGGTTAATTAGAGGAACAGTACAGAGCTCTAGGGCATGTCCATGCAGAACCTACTCTAGATCCCAAGCATCTGTAGTGATCTCCCTCCACCTTGGTAGAAAGAGGGAGATAGAGTTTCTCACCAGAACCTCATGAGGTAGTGAGGCTGGAGGGTAATTGAGGGTAGTCAGAAAGTGCTGGGGGAGCTGGGGTGCCAACAATTGTCTTACCTTTTGTAAGTCTGGCATGAGCACGTGGGAGTAGACTTTTGGCCTGAGTTGTAGAGGGCTTGAGGCTTTTGTAATCCACAGCCAGGGCCTGCCAAGTAACAGCAGCCAGGATGGGCATATGACCTACGAAAAGGACAACAACCACATCCTCTTTGCTTGGGGTTCAAAGTATTCCAGGATGTGAGTGTCATTCTAGGTATTTGGAGATTCCTCAAATTATTTTCAACATCACTAGCAAATAGTTGCTTTCTCCTAAAAGGAGCATTCATTTCTGATTGTTAAACACTACAGTGAAAACTAGTCATCCTGAGCCAGGAGTGGTGATGTATACAGATCCCAGAGGCAGAAGCACTAGCAGCAGCAGCAGAGTCATCATAGGCTGATCTGAACTAGGTGTTTACCTGCTTCTTGGTCATTTGCAGTTGTTTGCTGAGCCAGTATTTTGTCCTGGCTGTCAGGCAGTTTTATTTTCTTCCAAAGTGGTCATTGTTTTCCACATGTCGTTATGTTATTTAATCATATATGTCTAATAATTAGCAATTGTGAGGCCTAGAGTAGCTGAGGCAAAAGTCTTCTTACACATCACATTCAGTTTCATTGACACTGGCTGGAGGAAGAGAGCTCAAGTGCTTTGGAAATTTAGATATTTCATGGACATTCATAATTACCATATAGTCTGTTTCAGGCTGTGAAGAATAATATGTCTTCACAGTAGGGGCAGGATATTGTTTATCTGCCTTCTGAGGAACAGCAGGTAGTTGTGCAGGCCTGTTCTAGGCAGCCAAAGTAGCATCCTCAGCAATGAAATGCACTGAAGGAATGATAACTGTAGGAGAGGCAGAAATTTAGAGGAGCTCGATGATTTCTTTTGGAAGAATCCTCTTCCTCAGCTAGGAACCTCAGTTTAACCTGAACATGTTTAAGGAAGTTCTGGAATGAGGCATCCTCGAGGAGATCTGGGTGGGTTTATCATGCTTTCTTCACAGCAGGAGGACAGAATGGAGCTTGACCCAATCACATCTATTATCTCTTCCTCTTCTTCCATGGCCTCTTCCTCCTTTATCTAATCTACATTATATTCCAGTTCATCGTCCATGTTCATGGGTATTGGTACAGGGTTGACAGGATGTGGAGGCATATGAGGAGGAGCTGTCGATGGGTGTCCCATCAGTAGCATCCGTTCCAGGCTCTGCACTATAGTAGGAGCAGAAAAATAAAGCATCTACTGGAAAACCATCAATTTGCCAACCAGAGGCTCTGACAGTGTAGGCATCGATAGCAGTGGAAGCAGTCACTGAAGTGACTCTGATATTGATACAATGCCTGTGCATTAACAGAGCCTAAAAGGGTCATCAATGGCTCAGACACCAGTGGGGAACTGCCCGATGGTGGAATTGGCTGCAAGTGCTCAACTGGGCAGGATGAGCCGACACCAAACCTCAACCTTGGTGTCTTTGAGAAAATGGGGAGGGTGGCAGGACCCACGGACAGAGCCTGTAACATGTTTTTTTCTGTGGACTTAGTGGTGAATGGGAATGGTTCAGAGACACATTTGTTTCCATTCTGCCTTTCTCCTTCTCTGAATGATGACTTTTATCCACCAACTTTGACGGCTTGCCTTTTTCTTCGATAATTCAGCTATAGCTGCCATCGACCACAGAAACTGATGTGGCAACAGTTAACTTGGAGTGGGAATGGGTAATGATGGAAATGCTGCCATCGCCACAGCCTGTTTATCAATTTCTTAATAAAAAAAAACCTTTTCTAAACCTCTCTTACGACATCTCCTGGTTGTTTGGTAAAAGACCTGGAAAACTGCACGTGCCTTAGCATTGTGGTTTGTACCAAGGCAACAGATGCAAACAGAGTGGTCGTTATCATTATACATGTTAACATTACCACATCAGCCATATCAGAACAGTGTTTATTTTGTCTGATTGTGGCATGAAAAGTAAAGCATAAAATAAACTTACTGAAGTATACAGTGACGGCAAATACTTGCAGATGTTATATGGCATTCTTCAGCAGCAGTGGATCAATGAATGACAGATGGCAGGAGAAAGAACTAAGGCATACTGGGAACACCAATGAGATGCATCAATGTGGGTGGCCCCAGTCTGCAAAACGTTTCTATGTGATCCTTATGTCACCGGCTTACAGTTCCATGGTGTGTCTCAATGGAAAGAGATATCCTTGAAGAAGATCAGACACTTTTCCAGTGGCAAAATTGTGCACCTGACTCCTGGACATGAAAAAGGGAGTGAGGACCACATACTTCGATGGTAGCAGGATTGGACAGTTGACCGTAGGATAGGAAAGGGGGAACCACAGGCTTATCTGGCTGTTGGATTGGTCATTTGAATGCTGGACATTATAGAAAGAGAAAGGGGGTCTACAGACTTCTCCACAGGCTGGGATTGAACACCAAACACCAATCATTCAGTGAGGGGGTGGCTGATGAGACTCCTGATAGCAGCTTGGATATGAATGGATTCAGTAACTCTGGGTTTGGTGTGGCTGAATCCTTTCAAATGTAAGATGTTTCTGCTCATCAGCCAGGCTAATAAGCATCATCAGCTGCCTGGTCCTCACTGGACTGTCACTCCAGCTGGCTCAGCTGCATTGGCTGCTTGCAGCACACATCTCCCCAGTCCCAACACTGTCAGAGCAGCAGCAATATGTTATGCTTGCGCATGCATACAAGCAAAGGTAAAAACTATAGGTCAATATTTTCACAACTATTTCGGTAACAGAAAAATAGTCTATCTGAAAAACTAGGACCTGGGGGCAGAACCAGATGAGACCAGTAAAAGTCAGACAAGCCAGTCCTCCCAGACCAGGCATAAACTACAAAAATGTTGCTGGTCTAGTCAGTGTGGTCAGTTCTATTTTTACCAGTCAGATCTGGATCAGTTCTGGTGGTCTGGTTTTCACCCCTATCCAGGACTTAGTTTAAACTGGACCAGACTGGTAAAAACCAGAGTGGCAACATTTGTGCAACTTGCGCACAGTCCAGCTTTTACGTGTAGAAATGGGTGAAGTTGGAAAGCTTCACTCCATGAATTAATCTACAAATTTAGATCAATTTATGGATTAATTCACAGATGTGAAGTGTGAAGTTCACTTGC
Source organism: Neoceratodus forsteri (assembly GCA_016271365.2). NCBI lineage: Eukaryota > Metazoa > Chordata > Ceratodontiformes > Ceratodontidae > Neoceratodus > Neoceratodus forsteri. The sequence goes on along the minus strand of CM028132.1, from coordinate 969,115,942 downwards.
GAAGTGCAGAATCTCACCTGTGAGGTGTGGAATTTCACCTGCAAATGTCAGAATTTTGCCACAAACAGTGGAATTCCACATTTATGGGTGAAATTCCATACTTCTCTGTGAAATTTCGCAAAATAAAATGGTGAAGTCGTATAAGCAAATTTTGAGCCTAGAAGCAAAAATTCATGTATTGCTCTGCAGAGGCGAATTTGCTGACTTCGCCTGAACTTTGCTGGTGAATTTAAACTTCGCAACATCTCTTCTTACCAGTCTTGTCCAGTTTTCATCCATACCATGGAAAACATCTAAGCACTGTAATTACATTAACTGCACTTACTGTGCTTCTTGAAATCATGCAGTATATCTATAAACACATACACACACACACACACACACACACTTACACATACACCCACACACACCCATTCACCCACCCCTAGATGTACACACAACATTTAACTACAGGAAATTCACTTCAAATTTGAAATGAGTAGATATGTTTGATGTAAAGATATTATTTGATGTTTTCAACTTAAAAAAAAAGTAACATTTATTATGCTTTATATACAAACATACAAAAATGCCAGCAGATACAGGCCATATGGTCTATCGAGTCTGCTCGAGAGTGCAGCTCCCAGTCTAATCTACTGCAGCTGTCCCCCCCAACCCCTGCCCATCCATCTGATTTATTGCCACTTCTGCTGACTCCCCCTCCCCAGCATCCCCCAGCATTGACCTTACCTTTGACCCTGTCCCACCCCCTCTTAGAACTGCCCACAGATTTCAGTGTTATCACCTCTTCTGGCAGTGTGTTCCACCTCACTACCACCATTTCTGTGAAGTAGTGCCTACTCATTTCCTTCCTGAATCTTCCACACTCAAATTTCAGACTGTGTCCCCTTGTGTCCCCCCCACTTTAATCTGAGCATGTGCTCAGTACTGTGCTAACTCTATTCATACCTTTTAAGTATTTGAAGGTCTCAGTCATATCCCTTCTCTCCCTTCTATCCTCCAGTGAATAAATGATAAGCTCCCCCAGTCTTTCCTCATATGGCTTGTCCCCCAGCCCAAGGATCATTTTTGTTGCCCTGCATTGGACACCCTCCAGTAGTTTGACATTCTTCTTTAAATAGGGGCACCAGAACTGCACAAAGTACTTCAAGTCAGGTCTCCCCAATGATGTGTACAGTGGCAGAATGACTTCTTCTCTTCTAGAGTTGATTCCCTTGGCAATGCACCCCAACATCTTATTAGCCTTGGCCACCGCCTTCTTACACTGCACTGAATGATTCATGTCCCCTGTGACTAGTACCCCCAGATTCTTCTCCTCCACTGAAGTGGATAACTTCACTCCCCACAAGCCAGTAGGGATTCCAATGATTCCTGCCTCCCAAGTGCATGACTTTGCACTTCTTAGCATTGAACCCCAGCTGCCATGTGTCTGACAAGCACTCAAGTCCTGCCAAATCCTCTTGGAGTACCTGCCCCCTTTCTACACTATCTACCACTGCACTGATCTTTGTGTCATCTGCAAAAAGGCTGATCTTGCTCCTAATTCCATTGTATATGTCTGCAGTGAAGATGTTAAATAGCACTGGTCCTAGTACCGACCCTTGTGGGACGCCACTCATCACAGCTCTGGGAGTCAAGAGTTGTCCCACTAGAACTACCCTCCGATGTCTGTCCTGTAGCCAGCTCCTAACCAATCCAACCAGTTTCTGCCCTGCTCCAAGGTTTTTCAGCTTACTAGTCACCATCCCTGTGGCATGGAGTTGAAGGCCTTGCTGAAGTTCAAATGCAGGACATCCACTGCATGACCCCTAAAGAGTGCCCTCACCAGCCAGCCAGAAAAGATAACCAGATATGTCTGACAGGATCTGCCTGAGACAAACCCATGTTGCCTATTGTCCTGGAGACCACTCTCCTCCAGAAACATCACCAACCTCTCTTTAAGGATAGTTGCCATTAGCTTCCCCAGAATGGAGGTAAGGCTAACCAGTCTTTAGTTACCTGGTTTGTCCTTGGGACCACTTTTATGCAGGGGCACCACATGTGCCATCCTCTAGTCCTGGGGCATGCACCCAGTCCCCAGGGAGGTGTTGAATAAGTCTGCTAGAGGTTCCACCAGGACCTTCGCCAACTCCTTCAGGAACCTTGGATGCACACCATCCAGCTCTGTCTCCTTATCCACCCACAGAGACTTAAGACCCACCAACACCCTGCTCACTGGGATCTCCCCATCTATTACCCCTGCTCCCCCTGTGCCCACCCCACCTTTCCCCTAAGGCATAGACCCATCCCTCTTCCTGGTAAACACTGAATGCATTGAGTACTTCTGCCTCCTCTTCCCCTTTTCTGCCCACCCTCCATCTTTATTGATCCTGACAATCTGATCTTTATAGTGTCTCTTCTCCCTTTTGTACCTGAAGAAATCCTTTTCCCCTTCTCTGATCCCATGTGCCAGCCTTAGCTCCCTTGAATCCTTTGCTGCCCTGGCTAATCTACTCACCTCTCTGGATTTCCTAAAATACTCCTCCCTGTCCTCCTCTCTTTTGGATCTCTTATAGCTTCTGAAAGCAGCTCTTTTCTCCCTCAGTCTCTCTACTACCTCCCTGCTCGACCAGCTCAGTTTGTTGGGCCTGGCCTACTTACTTTGGTTCTTTGTATATGAGTTAGTGTCCTTTGCCAGACCCAGCTTGATGATGGCCCATTTCTGGTCGACATCCATGTCTGGGCAGATGCTGGTGAGGTGCTCTTCCAATATGCCTCCCATCCTACCAAAGTCTATTCTTTTGAAATCCACTACCTTTGTCTTGGTTCTGGTGCCCTCCTTATCTAGATTGAGGAAGAATCACACTGTGGGGTGGTTGCTGCCTGCCATGGAGTCTTCCAGCCCTACGTCCTGGATGTGCTCCCTGTAATAGAAATGTATATGTTTCAGAATCATAGGGAATAGTCTTTCTGGGATCTAAAACAGTGTAAAAGTTATTTCTGACATACATTGAGGCAGCATGATCTAGTGGCTGGAGTACATGCATGGGAAGGAATTCAAATTCCCTCCCTCCCAACTTATTCACTTTTGGACACTGAGCATGTAATTTAACCTCAGTTAATGGAGTTGCAAAAAATGTGTAAAAACAAGACCCCACAGAAAATCATCTCAATGATGCTACCCTGGTTTAGTAACCTGAAAAGTAACAATGATCCTTCATATTCCACAATTTGAGCTATCAATCACTGCTTTTAAATCTGAATGCATTCTACAGTACCATTTGTTTCCCTACAAGGTTAAATTCTTTGGATAGACCAACACTCTTTCATGTGATTCTCTCCCCCCTCCGGGTGTATGCACAAGTTGGGCTGCCCCTATTACTGCTCCCATCAGTAAAAGTTTTTATAGACTGCCAAGTCATGTCAGAATCCAAATGCAGCAGTTCAGAGGCTCAGCAAGAAAAGATCCTCACAATAGACATAGTAATTCCAGGCAGTAGTAAAAGCAGAGCCAAGTACTGTTACTGTTGAAGCTATGGGCAGTCATTTGGGTGGCTCAGCTGTGCACTCACTAACTTTTATTGAAGCTCAAGACTAGGGAGTCCACAGTAACACCCTCCCAGAGTCAGTCCAGGCAGCAACTTCTTTTCACCTCCCCACTACAAATTCAGTAGTGTGTAGCAGTCCTAAAGAGAAACAGTGGTGGGCCCATTTCAGATATTCCCCACTCCCCATCATTTCAGATGAGACATTAAACGGAGGTCCCATCTGCCTGGATTGGTGGTAGTTCAGGTGAATGTTAAAGATCCCATGGCACTTATCAAAAAGAGTAGGGGAGTTTTTATTGCAATAATAAACATAGATAACAACACAGTATATCAGAGCAACAGTGAGAAGAAAAAAGAAAAAAATTAAGTCAACTAAAATAAATCACTGTAACAGAAAAGAATAATAAATTAATAAGAAACCAAGTTACTTAACTTTTATAAAGTGAAGAAAACCTTTCCACCATTTCTGAAGTTTAGAGGGAGCAAGTCTCCGTGCATCTTGTGAATATATGTTCAAGAGCTCATTAGAAATCATATACTAAAACAGATATAAGGCATTTGTTTTCTGATATATAACCCATTGGCACCTAGACTGCCATAAAAAATATTGTAAACAACAAAAAAATAAAGATAACGTCCCACTATGGAAATGACAAAGGTTAGCAGCATAAATTCCTAAAGCCAAAATATCATATGTGACAAAGGTAAGCCATTTAAAGCTCCATAATTGCGCCAGATAAGCCCACAAACCCTTTGAATAGGAACACTGAAAGAAAAAATGCTCCATCTTCTCTTCAATATTTATACAATCCATATAGGGGCAATTCCTTTCCTCAATAACTTTATATTTTGCATTACCCTGAACATTCAGGCACCCATAACAAATCAACCATTGTGTTTCCCACTGTAGTATAGGCAATCTATTATTATTACGCTGGGCTAATACTTTAGAATTCAAAGTTGCTGGGCAATTCTTAAAACAGGGGTCTTGAGGATATAAAATTGTCATAATTGACGGGTAAAAAACCTGAATACTATTATTCAAAATAATTTCTTTAGTGATTTTCCATCGGTATAACTTCTGTACAGCAGGCCAAAAATACTGCAGAATATGAATGTGGGGTTTTAACTTAGGAGCCAGGTTATGCCAATTTATAAACTATTTACCCAGTGCCCTATTAACCCATTTTCATCCAATACTTTCTACTGGAGTTAAACCATATTTAATAGAATTCATTATGAACAAGGAGTGCAAAAAAACTACAGGGTCTATCATCCCAAGACCACCCAATTTTTTACTCAAGTAAGTGTAGTTTCTTTTTACTGAATTTAAGTGGTTACCCCAAAGCATTTGAAAAAATAAACTGTAAGTCTTGGTTTCCAGTTGAGATGGAAGAGGGAAAATTATAGCCACATACTGTAAACAGGGTATGAGGAATTGCTTAATAATATGTATGCACTTCATCTTTGAGAATTTCCACTGCTTCCATCTTTTAACTTTTTTATCCACCATCTCAAGCACTAATTCCCAATTTTCAACTGGTAAGTTTTGGGGACCAAAAAGGATACCCAGAATTTTGAGTGGATTCCATGAAATATGAATGCCATCCTGTACCATAGCAGCAGGACCCATTGCCCCAATAAACAACCCATTAGTTTTATGTAAATTCAATTTGGCATTCGAAACTTTAGAAAAAGAATTAAAAGCTTTCAAAAATTTATGAATTTGAGACTGATCAGAAAAGTACAGTACTAAATCGTCTGCATAAGCCAGCAATAATAGTTGACTATCCTCAGATAAAATCTCTGTAATCCCAGTCCACTGTGGTAAATTAACTAAAGTCTGAAAAAGAGGGTCCAGAGAGAGTATATAAAGGAGAGGGCTAAGGGGACAACCTTGACGAACCCCAGTCTTTAAGTGAAAGCTTTCAGCTGTACAACCTTTCAAAAAAGGAAAAACTGCATTATGCTTATATAACATCTTAATTAAGTTAACCATTGTAATAGGAACCCCATAATGTTCTAAAGTTAAAAAAAAGAAAAGGTAAATGTGCCCTGTCGACAGCTTTTTCAAAATCAGCAATAACCATACATCCAGAAATGCTTGCTAGAGATAAGTGTTCAATGACATCTCGTATGACCATCAATGCAGATTGGATTCTTCTATCTGGTATCCCACAAAATTCGTAGGGGGAAATTACCCACTTTGCATAATGTTTTATCCTGTTATTCAAAATGCTGGCAAAAATTTTATAATCAGAATTTAGCACGGTAATGGGCCTCCAATTCTTAATATCATTTTTGTCTCCAGATTTGAATAAATGAATTAATAGTCCCTCTGAGAATGAAGGAAAAATCACAGTATTATCAAAAAAATATTGAAATGCAATAAGAAGACATTTGCTTAGTTCGTCAGAGAAACTTTTATATAATTTATTGGAGAGACCGTCTTTTCCTGGGGAAATATTTGGTTTAATTTTTGAATTACATTGACTATTTCCTCTTGAGTAATAGGCCCTGATATTTTTGATGCTTCTATTAATGCTAAAGGAGATTTAATAGATCTTAAATAAGAAAGCATCAATTCTTCAGAGATCAGAAGGGGAGATTCCAAGGACTGATAATGGCTTTTGATTAACTCCCTCAACTGCTCAATCGTTGTAGCTGTAGAATCATCTGACTTTCTTAAGAAATCAATAGTGGAAGAGTCTCTCAGGGTTTTACAGACCTCAAAAGGGTCCCCTATAGGGGATCTTTTTGTACCATTAGTGAGTATGGCTTACAGGCTCATGGCTGTATCGTACTGAAATTCCTGCATACTAGTTTTAAGTTTGGTAATTTGCTCAGAATAATCATGCCTGGAAGTATATGCTATTGTGTTAAGCCTGTGAAGTTGCTGTCTGAGTGACAGATACTTCAAAAAATTACAATTTTTTGCCATAACCCCTTGCTTTTTAAACCAGTTACATAAATCTGATTTAGTTTCCATCCACCAATCACCTATATTAGTATATAAAAAAAACACAGATAATCTAGCTTTTAAAATAAATTTAACCCCTGTCTGTATGTGAGGGAAGTCTAAGATGGAGGTATTTAGTTTCCACCTAACCTGCCTATGTTCAGGCAGACCCGAAAAAGGAAGGATACATAACAAAAAGAAATGATCAGAGAACTCACTAGGTATCATTTTAAAGGAGTCCACCTGTACAGGAGAGGAAACTAGCATATAATCAATTAATGAGTGAATTTTCCCTTTCACAAAGGAAAATTGGGGCCCATGGGGAAAATAAGTAATACAATTCAAAAGGCCAGCCAACTTAATAATGTTGGCCAGTGCATGTGAGTCACAGTAAATCTTTTTATTCTGTTTGGGTAAATCAATAATAGTACAATTGAAATCCCCACCCCATAACACCTTAACTGAAGTTACCAGGAAAGGTTGAACTGCTTTTAAACATGCAACTCTATCTGCCTTCATTTGTGGGTTATAAATATTAATAAACCGATAACATATGCCATGCCATTTCCCATCCAATATCATAACTCTGCCAGGAATCAAGTCAATTAAGTTGTGCAATGAAAAGGAATAAGAAGTAAACAGAATGCCAACGCCATCCACCCTATCAGTTCTGAATGATCAGTAGGAGGGTCCCCAGGTCCAATCCCTTTTGAAAGCAGATAATTGCTCAATGGAATGCATCCAAGCCTCCTGCAAAAAACAGACTGAAACCTGTCGATCTTGAATGTAGTGAAAAAGAGCCTGCCTTTTAATGGTATTCAATAGGCTATGGGTGTTTAAAGATCCCCAGGACAACCACATTGAAATTCATGTTAGCAATACAGACCCTCTATTTCTTCCTTTTTTTCATTTTTTTCTCCTTATAATTATCCACCGGTTGTGAAAAGGAGGATAATAAGGATTTTTGAGAGTCCGAGTCTCCAAATTCCATTTCTGTGTTCCCCCATGGGGTGAATAAGGCCACATAGGAATTGCTAGATTCTATAGGGGAAGCAGGAGGAGGGGATTTGGAATGTAAATTCCTGGAAGATCTCTGATGAGACAGAGGAAACACAGGGAAAGTAATCTTAGAATCTTTCTCAGAAATAACTAAATCAGCATCGGTATAACATACTGGAGGAAATTCCAAGGGGTCAGGAGGTCCCATACAGGGTTTTTTATCCCCAGGAGGACCCGAGCCAACAGATTGGGCAACCTTGTCAGGTCCAGGGGAGGAAGACCTGGTAGGAGGTTCAGAGTCGATTGCACCTGTCTTTATCCTAGAAGGAGGAGGGGAGAAGGGGAGGGGAAGTAGGAGGGAGGAGAAGGAGGGGGGGAGGAGCCTGCAGCATCTTGAGATTTCTGAATTAAAAGGTCTGGACTTATACAAGATGTTTTGTTTTTGGCTGCCCAGGGACACTCTCGGAAAACATGACCATATTCTTCACAGAGATCACACTTTGAGTGATTAGCACATTGCATAGTAACATGCCCCACTTCCCCACAATTATCACAATGTGACTGGTCACAGACACTGGAGAGATGTGTCCTAGAGCCACACTTGTAACAGGCTTTAGGTTGGCCCCCATAAAAACAAACCCCTCTATCCCTGCCTAATAAAAGAGAATTAGGCATGTGCTCTACCCCTGAATCTGTTTGCCTCAATTTAATTTTATATTTCCAACCCCCAGTCCAAAACTGCTCAGACTCTAGGATGGGTTCTGGAGCACTCAATACCTCACATTTTTGTGATAAGCAAAAGGTGATATCTTCCATATGGACCCCCTCATTCCCAAACATTACTGTCACAAATTTTATCAGGGGCTTAGTAATGGGAATGACCAGAAAGAGGGTCCATGTAGGAGAAAACTTCACCTGCCCATATCGATCCCAAAATAAATCCAGAGCATGTGATGTCCGAAAATTAATATCGAAATTATCCTTTCCAGAAATATTGATGAAGGCAAACACATATTTAGGTGTAAAATGAAGAGAATCTTTCATTAATGTTTTCCCCACAAAGTATCTGTCCAGCCTATTATCCAAGTCTCCTTTGTAACGTATACAAACAGTGTCACGTCTTGGCGCTGCTTCTCTTCTAGCAGTAGAAAATGGCTCTGATATTAAGGGCTTCTGTTGAGGAGGTTTCAGCAAAGAAGAGTCCTGTAAAGAGGGATAATTATCTGGAAGTCGGAGATCAGAAACCGTTTTGGAAATGGTGGGCTGTAAGGCTTGTAAATCAGGATATATGATGGGAGGAATAGGCTGAAGTATATCTGTCAAGTCTTTATTAATAGGACCTGCAGTAGAAGTGTTCAGCTTCAAGTCAGGTTTCCACGCTGTTGAGTGCTGTGATAAAGAAAAATTAGTATGCCAAGCAGGGTCAGGTGTCCAGATTCCTGATGAGGCCTGTTTCCATCCAACTCCTGCAAGGGCTTTACCTGGAGACCAAGCCTCCTGAGTTGTTTCCAAAGAAGTAGAAGAAGAACCTGCAGCAGCAGGTCTATTAGACATAATACTTTGCTGTTTAGATGCACTATCAAAGAAAAATTCAGTAACCCCAGCTTGAGACCCCGCAGTAGCTTGAAACACAGTTTCAGGCTGAGCTTGCAATTCCTCACTTGCAGGATTTTTCAATACAAAACCCGCTGATTTACTAAGCAAGGAGTTTCATTTTGAATGAATTTTGCAGTGGGTAACCCTATAGGGACCTCTCGTTGATCCGCTGCAATAGCAGGTAAAGAAACTGTTTTGTTCAGAGGCAGAAAACTAAATGGCTATAGTCACGCACTAGAGCTTGCGATATCACTGCCAGCCTGTAGTTTGATAGAAGAGGAGTTTAAAGAGCATGTAGTGTTGGTAAAAATATGTAGTATCTTACCACACCCCACAGGGCCTTCTGAAGTTTTAGGCTCAGCTGCAAAGGTGACAGGAGCAGCCGCGCTGCTGACAGGGAACAATACGGCAGACTGTAATATGTTAACAGGATCCATTACTGCTGCTCGTTGCTCAGACAGTCCTACAGGTGAGCGTAGCCCTGGTACCTCCCCTGCAATCACTGGAAAAGAGATTGTTTTGTCCTGAGGCTATAAGCTAACAGGCTTTAGGCACTTGCAAGAGCTTTCGAACCTACTGCCAGCCTGAACATTATTAGAAGCAGAGTTCAAAAAGCGAGTAGAATTCATAGGACTTTGCAATGACTCACCACGCTCCACGGGGCATTCTGAAGCTTCAGATGCAGCTGTAGATTTGACAGGATCAGCCATGCCATTGGCAGGGAATAACTCCGTAGGTTGAACTTGTTGAACGAGAGTCACTGCTACCGCTCGGTGCACTGATCTTCCCACAGGTGAGCTGACCTTCCCACAGATGAGCGAAGTCCTTTCATCTCCTCAGTTCCACAAGAGAAATTCAAGTTAGAAACTTGTACTATTTCCTCAGAGTTTTTTGAAAGCTTACTCATTTCTTCAATAAAGATAGGTGCATCATGAAACTCCATATCAGAATCCACATCGATGCTATGAAGAGAGTTAGCCTCAGTGTTGCAAACAGTGGGAGCTCAGACAAGCTCTCCCACCGAGCAGACATCTTCCTCCTTCGGTGTCTCACACAGAGTGGTCATCCTGAAGATGGCCTGTCCCCTACTGGCAAGAGTGGGGGAATTTTATTGAGAAATGGACTTCAATACAGAAAAAAAAAACAAGAATAATCAAACAGGAATCGGGATGAAACATTACAAAAATAAGCAGAAAAGAAAAATAAGCAAATCAAACACTCAGTCCATGCAATACAATTAATCCAATAACTGGTAGATTGTTCCAAGGAGACCTGAGTAAGGTCATAGTTCATTAGTCTGTTTAATGCTTTACCAACATTGGCAAGCAATTATGTATGTGAAACATGCTTCTGCTACAGGATCCAGAGACACCTAGGTTGCCAAATATAAAAATGCAAAATACAAAAAATAACATAAAGGGCGTCACTGTTATAATTTACAAAGGTATTTGGAAAAGGACCAAACAGAATAGTAGGATAGTCAATATTCCTAAATCCAGGCTCCTTCCAATAGTCAGCCAATAAACACCAAAATGGTTTTATATAAGAACACTCTAAAAATAAATGACATTGGGTTTCCAACAATTGAACACAAGTAGATCGAGGACAATACCTTTCAGACAATTGCATGTGTTTACTATTCCCCTTAACCCCCTAATTTTCCATAATTACAGAGCCATAAACAATCCCAGGCATAAGATGGAATACGTTTATTCATAAGAAATTTTAGAATAACCACCTGCCTATCCTGTGGGAAATCAGGGAAAACAACCTCAGTAGTGCGTTCTGGTAATAGAATGTGCCTATACACCTTTTCCTATCATAAGTCAGAAGATGATGTCGGGTAATAATCCACTTAATAAGTTGCTTTATACATTCCTGCATAAAAAAAGGTAAATCAGGAAGTCTAGACAATAGTCTAGATTTCTGTTCTTGCCAACTGGACCTACATAAATTTAACCAGTGGTCCACAAAAGGTCTCCAAATAACAGACCCAGCTTTTAAAACCTTCCCTAAATTATACATAACAAATACACTATAAAAGAAAGCAATAGGATAGAGCATATAAACTCCTTCTTCTGCAATTGGAAGATAGGTCAATTCCCATTCAAGAGGGTTCAGACGAGACCCCCAAAATGCCTGAAAAAAAACACACTAAAGAGCTGTGTTTAAACACGAGATGGAGGTAGAAAGATGTAACTAATATATAAAAATATAGGGTTGAGGATAGTTTTAATCAACATTACCCTTTTTTCCTTAGAGAGTTGCTGTCCTTTCCAATCTCCCACTAATTGAGTTCCCCTAGTCAAAGCCATATCCCAGTTACAACTTGTCATATCACCAGGTCCAAATAGCACCCCTAAAATATTAATAGGTTCTCTAGAAACAGGGATCCCTGCTATAACCCCATTAACTGGCAAAGGGGTGGATCCAATAACAACCCCAGTATGTTTACTATAGTTAATCTTAGAACCAGAAATGCTCAAAAAAGGTGAATAGATTCTTGCAGGGCAGAAACAGAAAAGTGAGGTGGTAAAATCAACACCAAATCATCCGCATAGGCCAGCACCTTTTGTTGTGGCAAGGAAGGAAACACATCAAGGCCCATCAGAGCAGTATTAGATTGCAATAGTCTAATAAAAATATCAATTGTAAAGGCATAAAGAACAGGACTCAGTGGGCATCCCTGTTGCACTCCTTTAGTAATAGCCAATTTCTTTCCCAACCATCCATTTACATTAGGGATAATAACAGCTCCCCTATACATTGCCGATATCTAAGAAATAAACGTATCAGGGAACCCAAAGGCTCGTAATACCAAATATAAAAATTTATGAGTGACCCGATCAAAGGCCTTCTCTTGATCCAAACCAAACACAAACCCCTGTAACTGTCCAACGCCCCCCCCCAGAAAAAAAAATCTCTCAAGTAAATAAGGTTATCCTGCTGTTTTCTTCCCTGAACAGCACAGGTCTGTGCCAGATGAAGAAGCTGTGGGTTAAGCGCAGAAAGCCTAGCCAGTAGAATTTTACCAAGTATTTTCAGGTCAGAATTCAGGAGACTAAGAGGATGCCAATTCCCATTATCAGTCTTGTCACCTTTTTTGTATATTAGAAGTAAAATGGCTTCAGTCATAGAGGGAGCATAATTACCAGAATGCAAGATACAATTCAGGAGAACCACCAAAACAGGTCCAAGAATCTGTATGAAGGTTTTATAAAAGCCTGCACTAAGACCATCCGTGCCCAGGGCAGACTGAGAAGCTAACTCATGAACAGCAGTAGTGACTTCAGCTAAAGTAACATCAGCAGCCAGAGCATGCTTGTGTGCAGCAGATAAAGTAGACAACTGTAAATCATGCAAAATCTGATTAATAACACCATTGTCCAAAATAGGGTCAGGAGCCAGGTTTGCAATCATATAGGTTTCCACAACATCCAAAAGCTGGTGTGGGTCACTCACAGTGTGTCCATATACATCAGACAAGGTGGAAATAAGTCTAGAGTCTATCCTTTTCTTACTTTCCCTAAAAGGGTCCAAAGATTGTTTGGACATATGTTTTCCGAACCTTAATTCCTGGTCTAAAGACCTACCCCAATTATACTGCAAAGCTACCATTTGTTTTTTAACAGAGGCAATAAGCTTACTATAGTCATGTGTAGTGGTTTCAGTCAGAGAGATAAGGTGTTGTAGTTGATGTCTCAACTGCAGATATCTCATATAGTCTCTGTTGGATTTAACATGCACCTGACATTGAAAAAATGTCTTCCAACTCAATTTGGAATCATCCCACCAGTCCAAAATGGAATCGTAACACTCTAAAACGGAAAACCTAGCGGCCCAGTCCCTCAACCACAACTGTTTAATAAAAGGATCCTCTAATAATGACTCATTCAATCTGCAGTTATTTTTTTTACATCGAGGGGCTCCAGCCCAGGAAACAGAAACAGTAAGAACTGTATGGTCTGAAAATTCTATAGGCCTAGCAAAAGCCTGCACAACCTGTAAAACTGCTGATAAAAAAACAAAATCTATCCTTGTCCGAAGGACCCCCCTAAAATAAGTATAACCCCCTGTAGGATATAATACCCTGTAGGCATCTAACTTGTGTGCTGTAGAAACAATATTTTTTAAAGCAATAGAATCACAAAATAGCTTAGCAGTGTGAAGTCCTCTATCCGCTGTAGATAAGCCACAATTAAAGTCACCTAACCAAATGACCTCCCGGGGGGTATGCAAAAAAGGTTGCACTTCCTTAAAAAAGTGCTATCCATTGTGCCTTAGTTTGTGAAGCATAGACTGTGACAACCCGAAAGCGTTCTGAACAAAAAGAGACATCCAAACACATGGCCCTCCCAGGGTGTATATCAACTAATCTAGAAACTGAAAAAGCAGAACTAGAAAAAAGAATACCAAGCCCATCACAAGTGTCCTCCCCAACAGACCAAAATGAAGGACCCAAAGGCCAGCAGTTAGAGGCATGCTGGAGGTCCCGATGTGATTTCAGATGGATATCTTGTAAGCAAATAATATCTGATTTAAAAGTTTGAAGAAGTGAAAAAAAAATACGCTTCCTCTCACCCCTAATCCCATTAACATTTAATGTGGAAATTGTTAAGGAGGACATAGTAGTGAGAAAAAATAAACAAACCCATAAGGAACCCTAATCCTTAATAAGCTCAAGGGGGTTTACTCACTTGTCTACGTCTAGTCCTTTGGCTACAGAATCCTCTGGCCGACTGTCAGTGTCCGTAGTAGAAATAATAGAAGAGGTATCAGTATCATCACCAGAGTCCCCACCAATATCCTCCTCCAAAGGGGCAAACACATTCCCTACCATCACAGGATCCCTCTGAGACATAGTTTTTGGGAGGGATTTGGACTCAGACATGGCTTTACCATGTCTGTTCCTTTTTCTAGGTTGAACAACCTTAAAGGGAACTTCGGGGGGAGGGGGCATATGTTCCTTGGGACCTTCTACAGGAGTAACAACAGAAACATCGACGCTGGTAGGATTTAATCCTACCTCAGGATGTATGGGAGGAGAATCAACAACTGTGGTCACAGGAGGGGTAACCATAGGCAAGGCTACAGGGGCTGGAACCTGAACAGTAGCTGTGGGTATAGCAGTAGCAGTGGCTACCTTGTTAGCTAATGCATGCTGGGCTTGATTAATAAGTCCCTCATGAGAGAGGCAATCATCTCAATTATGAGAGGCCCAGGAACAGCGTCTGTAGGCATGACCTGTTTGCTCGCACAAATTACATTTAAATAGATTAAGGCAGGCCGAAGCCAAATGCCCGTACTCTAAACAATGACTACATCTAGCAGTATCACAGACCGAACTAAGATGTAAACGAGACCCACATTTGAAGCAAGATCTAGGTTGGCCAAAATAGAAAATAGTCCCCCTATCCCTTCCCAATAAAAACACACTAGGTAAGTGTACAGGACCCGAATTAGTGGAAAAAAGCTTTACCTTTACCTTCCAACCCCCATCCCAAATTTGTTCACTATCCGTAGTGGGTGTAGGCCTCCCCAAAATCTCACAGAGTTGTCTCAACCAAAAAAGAATATCTTCTACATTAACCCCTTCGTTCTTAAATAAAACAGTGATGGTTTTAATTAAAGGTTTGGTGAGAGGAATCGCCTGAAAAGGAACCCATAAAGGGTCATTTTTAAGTGAATTGTACTGGCCCAAAATCTATCGAGGTTAGACACATTTTTAAAGCTGATGTCTTAGATACCATTCCCTAGACAAAGCAAGGAAAATATTTCAGAGAAGAAAAACGTCATAGATGTTTTCAAGAGATTCCTTGCCACAAATATTTTGTCAGGATCATGTCATGGCCCCCTTGTTTAAGAACTGGACCACATTCCTCCTAGGAGCAGGCTTCCCAGTGGAGTGAAAGAAGTCAGCCAGTCTAAACAAGGGGGCCAGAGAAGACTTTTCCTGGTACTTAGCCAAGGCTTCCGAACTAGGCCCCATCCTAGCTTTGGCAGGCAAGGAAGTGGCAACAGGGGCTTCTGGTGTGGCACCTACACCAGAAGGGCCATAAACAGTAACAGTAGGCAATAAAATTGAAGAATTACCCCGGGGTGTGATGGAGCTCACTGAAGATCCGGTGTTTGTGGCCACAGAAGAGGTAGAAGAACACATCTGCCGATACGATGGGTCAGAAGTCAAATCACCTGAAGCCTCAGGGAGCCATTCTGTGCAGATAGGGCTCTTTCAGGAGACCAAGAAGCGTCCTGGAGTGGGAGAGCAACAGGAGGAGGTGCAAGGGCTAAATCAGCCCACTTCGTAGCTTTTCATCGATCCAAAAAGGAAAAAGTCTGTTTCGAAGGCACCACTGGAAGAGTTGAACAAGCTGGTGCCTCGGGGACTTTCTTATATAGTCCCAGTCTAGATTTTTTTGATTTGCAAGGATCCAAACTACTGGGAACTGTGGGAGCTACAGACGGCTGTGGACACATGGTAGAAATGCTGTTTTCACTGCCAGCCGTACCGACTTCCGTGTGAGGAGGAGGAGGAGGAGGAGGAGGAGGGACCTCAGCAGTCAAACCAGAGTCCGACCGGAGTACACGTTCTATTCGGTCCGTAGCAATACCAACCCAAGGGGATACGGTCGGCAGAGCTGTGAGTTCCGCCTCAAGTTCCTCACCCATTTTGAGTTCTGCTTACGAAGTAAAAGAGCCTGACAGCGACTAAGACCAGGTGAAATAGAGCCATCACTTAAGATCAGGTAGGTCCGTGGAAATGGACACGATTTCCATGTCCTCGTCAGCTGTAGTATCTTGCTAAAAATCTGCAACAGCCATGGCCAGATCAATGGCCTCCTGCATCGAAAGGACAGGAGCAGAGGCCAGAGCTCCCATCCCAGCAGCATCCACTCTCTCCACTCAGCACGGCAAAGTGGCCATCTCAGCCAGATGGCCAGCAAACCCCCAGTGGAGAGTAGGGGAATTTCCCCGGTGTCCTGGCCAAATTTCCCTCATTCACTAAAAATACCACCAACAGCTTAATCTGGTTCAAGGTCAGTTAGCATTCATCTGTATCCCCCTTCCCCGGGTCATGCCTGAAAATAGGCAGGATTTGTCTAGTGCACTTACCCGGTCAACAAAAACGAATAAATAATAAAATAAATAAAATAATTACACTGACTGCAGCATGTGGCTTCTCGTGCCTACTGCTACTCTGGCATGTGCTTGAGTCTTCCACAAAATGCCTAATACTTTGCTGAAATGACATATCCGACTCCAGTTTTCTGTACTTGGCTACATACCCGATGTCATCCACCATGCTGCAAATGAAAAGTATGCTGTTGGGCAGCTGCAGGTACCAATATATGATGCATGAATATGACATCAGTACTAAAGAATGTCCAAACTGTATATGGGCCTAATGTCCTTCTTTATGGAATTAGCCACTCTCTTAGCCCCACTTTTACTACCCCTTTTATCATAGGAAGAGACTGGACTATCCCTTTTACACCAGATTTAGACAGGTCAAGTAAAAGGCAAGCTGGATTGTCTCCTGTGCAGCGCTCCATCCAGGATATGAATAGAGATGCAGCGAATTTAAATTCTGCTGGCGAAGTGAACGCGAAGTGGGCACTTCACATTGCCAGTCTGCTACACAGAGTGGGCAATGCAAAGTACTCACTCCGCCTTGTCATTACCACTTCGTGTTAAGGCAGAACTGCAATGAGAAGTAAGGTGAAATCATTGTTTTTAATGGACTTTGCGTTCCTCATTATGATTCTAAGTGATCCACTTGGTGTTTCAGATTTGGCAGCCCCCCCCCACACGTCACATGGCTTGTAGTACTGTAAGTCACACACTCTTTAACTAGGCAGGAAGAAAGTGAGTCATACAAGCAGACACTTTTACTTTCTCTTGTGCAGACGGAGAGAGAGTAGTGTGTTTTGTGACTGCTGATACTTTGAGATCAGAGCGAGGAGGAGATTTAATGTTTGATTTAGACCCAACTGCTTTTTTAAAAGCTAGATTTTTTTTTGTCTTTTCTGTACACTTTTTTTTACTTAATTTGTTCTTTCTGTAAATTTTATTTTTCTTACCTTTATAAGTAGTTAGTTGTTTGTCTGTGTGACTGTGTGTGTGTGTTGTGTGACAGTGTGAGTAGTAATTGCTCGGACTGAGGGAGCTCAGTAGGAGAGATGGACCAGGGTGAGGGAATGTCTGGGGTGGGGGCAGCTCTGGGAGAGTGTGGTAGTGGTAAGCATCATACTATGCACATGTGTGGAGGGAATGGGCACCCATTCCTGTTGGACTGCTCAATACTTGTGAGTGTCAACCCCCAGAAGCAGGACTAGCACCGCCTCCTGTCCTGACTCTGAGGCAGTTGAACCACCACCAAGTCCAGGTTCTCTGGAGCAGGATGTGCCTATTCCCCCTGGGCCCAGGTGTGGATCCCATCCCTGTTCAGCACTTGTGACCAGCCAGCTGCCAGTTCATCTGGCCATCCCCTGCCTGTGCCTGGTCCTCCTCGCACCTCCATTGTTTGGCAGTTTTTTTTACTGTGTGGGGGGACAGCAGTGTGGTCAAGTGCCGCCTATGTGAAGTGGAGGTGCACTGTGGCCCCCGGGGGACTCACCTGGGGACTGAGGGCCAGTGCACCCATATGCTCAATCACCAGCAGTTGGAGTGGCAGGCTGCCACAGAACAGACCATGCCTGCACCTGCTGGCCATTCTGTGGAAGAGGGTGCAGCTGTGCATTGCAGCATCCCAAAGAAGAGGAGGGTCACAGCAGCACCTGCTGCTCCACCAGCAGCCCCACCCCCCCCACCACCACCACCAGCAGGTCAGCCTGTAGAATATGTGGACCCCAGAGAACTGCATGTAATACAGGCTGATTTGGCAGTTCTCTGGAGTGCTGTTGAGGATAACAACGAGAGGGTGAGTGCTGTGGAGCAGCAGCTGGATCACATAGAGGAACATCAGTTGCAAATTATGTCTATGCTGGAACTGCTGCTGGATCACCATGGGATCCCACATTATTTTTTTTTTTCTCACACCATGTGCCCCCCCACACCTTCCTTGCTGTGTTATAAAATGTATTCCTCCACCATCCCCGACCCTTGTATGTAATTATGACCTTTTTTGTTGTCTTCTGTATGCTTGACACTTAGTATTCTGAGCAGTGCAAGTATACTGTACTAAACTGCATGTGTGTGCATTCAGTCTTCTTTCCAGTCTGTGTATGTACTGCAGACACTGTCCAACTCCCTGACTTAAAAACAAAGATTAATGAGTGCAATGGTGGGGTGGTGAAGCATGGAGAGATACTACAAAACAGGCTTACAATACATCCAAGTAACTATTAAAAAAAATTAATGTTGTGATTCGTGACATGATCAAGAATCATGATTTGTGACTGCATTTGTGACCGTGATGATGAAGAAACATGAATGCCTATCCCCTATGGCTGTACTTCCCTGATGAGCTATAGCTTAAAACTCCCAGACTTAAAAACACGTATCAATGAGAACAATGGTGGGGTGGCGAAGCCAGGAGAGATACTATAAAACAGGCTCACAATACATCCAAGTAACTAGAAAAACAATTAATGTTGTGATTCGTAATATGAATGATCGTGAATCGTGATTTGTGACTCCATTTGTGACCGTGATGATGAAAAAACGT
The DNA here is from genome assembly GCA_016271365.2 of Neoceratodus forsteri. Taxonomy (NCBI): domain Eukaryota; kingdom Metazoa; phylum Chordata; order Ceratodontiformes; family Ceratodontidae; genus Neoceratodus; species Neoceratodus forsteri. The sequence goes on along the minus strand of CM028132.1, from coordinate 969,097,194 downwards.
GAATTCCTGCCACCTACGGATGTACTTCCCCGATGAGCTGTAGCTTAAAGCTCCCAGACTTAAAAACACATATCAATGAGTACAATGTTGGGGTAGTGAAGCCTGGAGAGATACTACAAAACAGGCTTACAATACATCCAAGTAACTAGAAAAAAAATTTATGTTGTGATACGTAATGTGAATGATCGTGAATTGTGATTTGTGACTGTATTTGTGACCGTGATGAAGAAGAATGTGATTTGTATCATGAGTGGCTCATGATGATGGTCCTGACTTAAAAACGCATATTAATGAGTACAATGTTCATGCAGAATTAAGCACCACACCTGTCCAGTACTCTGAAGGGAAGTCAAAGAAACAACTGTGACTTATGTTATAGATAGAGATTGGGTCCTAAAGAAATGCAAATGCACAGACAGTTTAAGATTGCACTGTGCACTGAAGAGATACAGACACAAAGGCACAACACCTAACCAGTGTTCACCATCAGAAATTCAAATCTGGAAAAGGATATCTTTGCTGGTTGGGGAGGGCCCCGGGGGGGGGGCAGTGTAATGCACTGCTGCAGTAACAGTCACTAGTACTAGTACCAGTAAAGATACCACAAAGAAGTACAAAAATCACACAGCTGCAATGGATAGCAGCTTCACATTGCTGAAATTATTATGTGGCACAATAAAAGGTGTCTGATTTGATGACACGCATCACACACATACTCACACACACACTAAGTAATGCATGCAAATTGAAAACTTCAATAATATAACATCATATTTTAAACAAAGTAAAATTATGCAATGCTGCACCACAACAATCAGCAAAAAAAATGGCAAGAAATATTGAAAATATTACTGTGTGTACATTAACACAATTGTACAAGAAAAATATCACCAAAACAGAAAGCACTGTCATTTTCTCCAAGTTAATCTACCTACACCACAGATACACCCCTCCTCCAAAGCACACTTCCACTGTCTCTCAGTACACAGACTGAATGTTGTACATTAGCATTCAAAATCCAAACACAAACAATAAACGCTCGATGATATGAGCACAGGAGGGTTTCCTATAATCGATGAACTAAAGTTTCAGCAAAGAAAAATGACTCAAAAAGGTTTTTTTAGCAGCTTTTTGAAGGTTTGAATTGCAGAGAGCTCTCAGAGCAGATTGTCTCCTACAGCTTCCTATACACACTACCCCAAACTGAGGCTGTGCAGAACAATCTAGAGCCCATGTGACCTGAAATCCCATGAAACACTGCAAAATTCGCCTTTGGAGCTTAAAAACAAGGCTAAGTACATTGTTTTCAATGTACTTTGCCTTAAGAATTGGTGGAGTAGTGGTTTGGGAAGACGGAGTAATGCGAAGTCATTGTTTTCAATGGACTTTGCATTACTCATTAATAGCATGAAGTACTCCGCTTTGCGTTGCAGAGCACTCCACGAATTCCCCTTCACTGCACGAATCACTCCACGGAGCGAACTGGGGCCACTTCGCCCATCACTAGATATGACTGACTCCTTGGGATTATGAGATCCATGGCGCATTTTATGTCCTAATACTAGGGATTATACAGTCTACTCTTCGGTGCGTGGTTTCTATTCCAGTACCTATTATATCTTGATTAGTCAATATACTATGGATGGGATGCTGGACAGTGAGATTGCCCTTCGGGTACTTTTTGATCACTCTTTGGTATGGTTAAATAATAGGTTGGTATCTGATGTCCAGAAAGGCACTTTATGGAAATTAAATAACCAGCTCTTAAAGGAAGAATTTGTGATCACAAGGATCAGAGAACAAATGGATGTTTTTATCTCCCATAATATAGATTTTATTGAGAAAAGGGATATGGAGTGGAGTGCATGTAAGTGTTTTATTAAGGGTGAATTTATTCACCTGGTGATGAAAAGGAAACATTATAGGAAGCAGATGCTTCTGCTACTTTGAGCCATATATGGGAGATGGAGAAGCATCTGAGCCCTGACTCGTCAGAGGATTATCATAGTGAGTTGTCGTCTCTCCGAGATAAATATACTGATTATTTGTATGAGAGGGCTGAGTATTCTATTTTTAGGACACATTCTACCTATGTGGCCAGGGAGAGAAAGCAGGTCACCTACTTGTTGTGTGCCATTGGCAACATGAAACATCATGTCTTATTGCTTCTGTTAAATCTGTGACTGATAATTCTTTAAAGATTTCACGAAGAGAAATATCCCAGGATTTTGAAAACTTCTATAAAGCTTTGTACGGGCCCCGGTCTAATCCTCCTCTGACATCAGATCTTCATGCATATTTAGCAGGGATCCCCCTTCTCATGTTAACCGATGTCCAACATGTTTGTTTGCTTCAACCCCTAACCCATCAAGAAATTGTAAATGCAATAAAGCTCTACCCCTTGATAAGACACCGGGACCTGATGATCTTAGTCCTAATTTCTATAAAGTGTTTGCCCAAGAATTTGTTCCTATATTGCACCATTTTTGTCTCTCTTTATATGACTCTGGTATCTTGGAAGGCACTCTTCTGGAGGCCATGATAGTTTTATTACCTAAACCAGGTACTGTAAGTCTCCAGATGATGTTTCAAATTACTGACCCATCTCTCTTATGAATTATGTTGTTAAGGCCTTAGCTAAAATATTGGCCTCCAGGATTAGTGTGGTCTGGTCTGGGCTCATAAGTAGTGAATAAGATAGTTTTATGCCGTCCTACTCCTCTTCTAATCATCTTTGTAAACTGTCCCACATTTTCTCCACATCCAGGGATTCTGATGTTCCTGCAGCTCTGATCTTCCTGGACGTGGAAAAATCTTTCAATAGGGTTGATTGGGCTTTTTTGTTCACTACTCTGGAGACCTTTGGCTTTCCCTCTGGTTTTCTGTGCTGGATAAAGGTTTTGTATTCATGTCCATGCACTAGAATTTACCGCAATGGAGCTTTTTCTACCCCTGTTTTCAGGGACCCGTCAAGGATGTCCCCTATCTCCTTTGCTATTTAATCAGTATTTGGAGCCTTTGTTATTGAAAAGCAAAAATAATGTGGATTTGACTGGTATACAGATGGGGGCCTAGAACATATGAACATACAAAATTGCCAGCAGAAATAGGCCACTTGGTCTTTCAAGTCTGCCCAAGTGTGCAGCTAGCCCCCTTACTTTGCAGCTGCCCCACCCCCTGACCACCCTTCCCATTTACCCCCCCTCTGTCCCATCCCCTCTTGAAACTAACCACCATTTTACAGGATACCACCTCCTCTGGCAGAGCGTTCCATACTGCTACCACCTTCTCTGTGAAAAGTGCTTCTCATTTCCCTCCTACATCAACCCCTCCACTCTAAGGCTATCTCCTCTCATGTCCCTCCCCTTCATTAGCTTGAATATCCCTTTTGTACCAGTCTTCTTTATCCCTTTAAGTACTTGAAGGTCCCAGTCATATCCCCCTGATCTCTTCATATCTCTAGAGCATACATGTTCAATTCCTTCAGCCTCTCCTCATATGGCCTATCCTGCAATCCCCGGATCATCTTTGTCACCCTTCATTGCATCCTCTTCTAGTGATCTCACATCCTTCTTCAGGTCGGGTGCCAGAACTGCACACAGTACTTCAGGTGTGGCCTGACCAGTGACCAGTAGAGTGGCAGGATTACCATCCTGCTCTTGGAGGAGATGCCCCTTGCGATACATCCCAACAACCTGTTGGCTTTCACTGCCACCCTTCTGCACTGCTCCATATTGTTCATATTCCCCATTACTATCACTGCTAGATCCTTTCCCCCTTAGTGGTATCAAGCTGAACCCCTCCCAGCTGGTAACTCTCCCTTGGGCTCTTTGCACTGATGTGCATTACTTTGCAGTTTTTCACATTGAACCCCAACTGCCACTGCTCTGACCACTCCACAAGCTTGGTCAGACATCCTGCAGCCCTTGCCAGCCTGCTATATCATCCACCACTGCCCTCAACTTGGTGTCATCAGCGAACAGACTGATCTTAATCCTGACACCCAGTGAGATGTCTGCAATGTAAATCCCAAACAAAACAGGCCCCAGCACTGATCCTTGCGCACCCTGCTCATCACAGCCCACAGAGATGAGAGTCCTCCCCCCACTACAACCCTCTGCTGTCTCTCCTGCAGCCAATTCTCAATCCATTTAACCATCTTAGCCCTCACCCCCACGTATCTCAACTTATCACCCAGCCTCCCATGGGGCACTGAATTGAAGGCCTTGCTGAAGTCTAAATAAATGACATCCACAGCGTGGCCCCCGTCCAGTTCCCTTGTAACCCAGTCATAATATTCAACTAGGTTAGTCTGACATGATCTTCCAGAAACAAACCGAAGTTGATGGATGTCTTCTAGGAAGGACACCAGCCTCTCCTTGAGTATTGTCTCCATCAGCTTCCCCACAATAGATGTTAGGCTTACCAGCCTGTAATTACCCAGCTCATCTTTTGGGCCACTTTTATAGAGGGGCACCACATGGGCTATCCTCCAGTCCTGTGGCCCACACTCTGTGTCCAGGGAAGTATTCAATAGGTCCACTAGTGGTCCAGCCAGTACCTTTGCCAATTCCTTCAACACCTTGGAGTGTATGCCATCTGGACCCGGTACCTTATTGGCTCTCAGAGCCCTAAGACCTTCCAATACCCTGCCCTCTGTAATTACTCCATCTATTAGCCCCTCTCCCCCTGCCCATCCTCCCCACCCCAGCAGTAGTTGCCAGCCCTTCTCCTTCATGAATAAAGAGCAGAAATACTCATTTAGCACTTCTGCCTGTTCCACCCCTTTCTTTGCCCACCCACCATCCTTCTTGATCCTTACTATCTGGTCCTTGCAGCTCCTTTGCCCCCATATGTATCAGAAGAAGTCCTTTTCCCTGTCCTTGATGCCCTGCACCAGCCTCAAATCCGAGGAAGCTTTAGCTGCCCTGACTCCATTGGTAACTTCCTTGGACTTCTTCACATACTCCTCTCTATCCTCCATCTTCCCTGTTTTCCTGTATCTCCTGAATGCTGCTTGTTTAGCCCTCACCATTTCCAAGACCTTCCTGCTCATCCAGCTCAGTTTCTTAGCCCTTCCCTTCTTACTCTGTGCTTTGGCACGTCTGAGTGACCTCCACAAGCCCTAATTTGATCCTTTCCCATTTCTGGTTAGCATGACAGTGTGGTTGAATTCCTTCTAGGTGCCCCCCACAAAATTTCCTTCATCCTACCAAATTCAGCTTGTCTGAAGTCAATCACCTTGGTCCCTGTCCCAACCATTTCCCTGCTCATGTTAACTGTAAACCACAATGAGTGGTGATTGCGCCCAGCCAGTGGGTCCTCCACCTCCGCTTCCCTTACAGCTTCCCCGTAGGTCAATACTAGATCTAGCATATTTCCCAACCTAGTCAGCCCAGTTACCATCTGTGCCAGGAAGCAGTCCTGGAAGGCATCCAGGAGAATCTGCTCCCTAGCACTCGATGTGGCTGGATTACCCCAGTCCACCACCAGTAGATGGAAGTCCCCCATGATCTCAGTGTTACCTTTCCTGCTCATCTTCCTGATTTGTCCTGCCAGCTGTCTTTCCATGTTCTCCCCTTCAGCCAGTGGTCTGTATACCACCCCATCCTGAGAATCCTATTCTTTGTGTCCTGGAACTGCATCCACAAGGCCTCCATCCTACCCTCCTCCCTCTCTTCCCTCACATTCTTTATCCCTTCTTTCACTTTCAATACCACCCCTCCCCCTTTCCCCTTGTCCCTATTCCTCATGTAAATCCTGTATCCTGGTATTTGTTGGCCCATGTTTCTGTGATGGCCGCTATGTCCACCATTCCTACCTCTAAAAGAGCCTGTAGTTCAGTGATTTTATTCCCTGGGCTTCTTGCATTCAAAGAGACAACCCTCCATGATATACCCTTGCTATCCACACCCCATTTCCCAACCTTCTTAGCCCCACCCTTTCCTGAATCCAACCTTGTTCATACAGGGTTAAGCTCATATGTCTCCCTTCTCCCGAGACTCCTCATTTCAGTTCCCCACTTGCTACCCCCCGCATAGTTTAAATTTACCTTTGTTGCAATGTGTTCCTCTATTCTGTGTTTTAACACCTTGTGCCCTTCCCTGCTCAAATGTAATCTGTCCCTGACATACAGATCTCTATTGTCCCAGACCCTACACCAGCCATCCACTAACCCACACCTCTTGGATTGACTCCATTCTCCCAGCCATTTGTTGAACTTCTCTATTCTTCCCTTTCTCACAGTGCTTGCCCTGGGCACTAGGAGAACCTCAGAGAGGCCACAGATCCACCTACCTCTTCACACAACTTCCCCAGTTCTTCGAACCTCGCCCTTACTACCTCTACTGTTTCACCCACCAAGTTTTGTACCTACATGCACCACCGTGGGTGGTTTGTGCCTTCCCCTCTTTGCACACTTGAGAATAGCCCATCCTGCCTTATCCGCTCTCAACCAGATACTGACTCTACCCATATGTTACTATGTCTTTCCCCTTTACTCCTTCATCTGATCCCTTTTAGTATAGAATCTCCCAGTACTAGTACGCTCCCCTCACCATTCCCTTCCCTTCTCCCCTGTTCCCACCCTGACCATCCATCCAACTCTGCACTTTTGCATTACTAACTACAGTATACCCTCTACATCACCCGAGCATCCCCCTCATCTTGCCCCCTCCCCTTGTGTTCACTGTGCCTGACCTGTCCCCCTCTACCCCTAGAGCTCTCCCTCATCAATACCATCCCTTCCCTGCTTACTAGGCCCCATCCTCCCACCCCCTCCTCTGCTGTACTTCCTGTGCCCACCTCTTTAGCCGGACCTCCTTTCCCCTTAACCTTGCCCCCTTCCTCCATCCGAGAGCAGTCCCCTGGACATTTACGACTCCCTCCTCCTTCAACCCCCACCCTTACTTACAACTATCTGCATTCTCAGATGATATTTTACTCCACATGACCAATTCTATGGTGTCTATCCTGGCTACCTTATTTGCCATCACTGAATTTGGCTCACTCTCTAATTATAAGCTTAACTTAGGCGAAACAGCAGTTATGCCTTTAAACTCCACCATTTTGAAATACAATGTTTTGGATGTGGGACTATCTTGGGCTCCAAAGCAGCTTAAATATCTGGGTATCTTCCTTTCGAGAAGCTCTGCACAGCTTAAGAAGCTTAAACTTGATGATTTGATATCTACTATTCAACAGGACCTGAAAAGATGGATGTCTTTGCCGTTGACTTTATAGGGTAGAATTAATATTATTAAAATGAATGTGCTCCCTCATTTATTTTATCCACTTTACATGCTTAGAACCAGACATTTAAAACCTTGCCCAGGGGCAAAATTAGCACTGCCCAGCGTGCTAAATTAGCCCGGATCAAATAGCCCATGATATTCAAAAGGAATAGCCCTTGGGCATACCCACCCTCCCATTGCACATGCTAGGCAGTGTGTATCCAAACATTGTACTCACTCAGTATGCCCTGCTTGCCATCACTGCTCTTCTCTGCCTACATTGGCATGGCTGGCACCCTCCACCTGACATGTTGGCCCATGGCTCCCAGTGCACCCTTCTGGGCCATGTTGCCATCACTGGGCCTCTTACTGTGCTCTGTAGTGGGAAGAGGGTACATCATTGTAAGTACATTGTTAGCTGCCATGGTATGCCACAGCAATGGCCATGGTACACAGGGTACCCCACACCATAGACCCCCCACCACATGTGGCATGTCACAGTGCAAGCAGATGTGCCCCCCCAGTGTACAGGCACACTGTGTCACCTGTGGCATGCACAATCCTGTATATGGGCAGCCACAATGACCTGCTGTGTAGCACTATGCACACAGGTCATGGCAGCATGCCAATAGTGCTATGGAATGTGGCCACATTCAGGCAACCAGTGTCAGGACACACACAGCAATGACATGCAAATGTAAGGCGATACATGCACGTGCACAGACACACACGAAGGCACACAGACACACACATACTTACACACACACACACACCTTGTCTCAATTCTGGCCATGGCAGTGACTGACACCTACCTGGCAAGGGCACTTTCCCATCATGCACCATGTGCCTGTAGTGCTCCATTTGGCATGTCTGCCTCTGCTGCATATCTACATACTGGTGGTGGCACTTTTCACCGTCCCTGGCTATCTCCATCCTGTCTGTCAGGTGCCAGGCAATGGATGTCCACACCTGTCTATGGGGCAGGTCCCCTTCCCTCACCTCCCCAATCAGTCTTCTGTGCCTCTGCTGCACCAGCTCAGCTAAGTTTGCTGTTTCCACATCTCCCCACCTCCTGTCCCTGTGGAGAACAGCCCTCATTCTCCTCCATGCAGACATGATTGGAATTGCTGTACTGGGCACCTCCCTAGCACTACACAGTGGCACACACTGCACTGGTCCCTGTACTTTCACTATGCCTCCTGCACTGCACTGCGCTGCAGTGTGCTGGGCCTTGCTATCACGATAGTACAGCACAACTCAGAAGTGCACAAGTCATGCATGAGTGACCCCACAATGACCCCTGTGACACCATAACATGCATGCAAGTGCCCTTTAGTGCTGTGCTATTGCATTAGCACCATGCAATCAGAGTGTGCAAGCACTGTGCATGCGCAAGCCCACTGGTAGCGTGCATGCACTATGACATCATCCAATGCCCAGTAGCATGGCTCTAATGCAATAGTGCAGTGCTATACACCATCCAAGTAGCCTGGAGCTAAACATTTGTCTGGTGCTAACCATTTGCCTGGCACTGAATGTTGGGCTATTCAAAGGATGTATGTAAATGAGGCTACTTGTGTATGTGCAGGGCAAACCCACAAATTAACATATCATTCAGGCCTAATCTGCATGTCCAACAAGGTGGATTGCCCGGCCGTGCTATTTAAGGGCAAACAGTGCTTCACCTGTGTGGCTTACAGGAAATGCAGTGCTATTGCAGAAGATGTTTGTGAACACTGATTGCAGGATGTCCCAGGAGCTACAAACTGACAATGCAGCTATGTACACAAATCAGAACAGTCTGCTGTTATGACTGGCAACACATAGGACAGAAGGGTGATAGTCGGCACGCATGGGAGATATCCGGCCTGATGCTGTGCTGTCCATGTGAGTACATGCACACTGCACTGTATGCCACACCCATGCAGAACAACATCACAGGCAACAATGTAACAGTCTGCACAGTACACAGTGGGACAGCCATGTGGCGTGGTGGGGGCTCCCGTGACACCACACAGTGGGATATAGCTGCACTCTGCCAACATGATCGCTGCAGCGAGGTGTGTGCAGGTTTGGGGCAATGGTGGGCCTAGTGGCCTTTAGGCCTCACTGGTGCTGCCAGACATGCAACAGCACTGCACTGTACAGGACATTGAACTGTCACCTGGCATGGTGAGACAGACGCAGCTGCTGGTGGGAAGCATGCACAACCATGTTGTGGGATGTCAGGGCAATGTGCCTCTGTCACTGGTGTATGCACAACAAGGTGAGATTGGTGTGTTGCACATTACACAGTAGCAGCGCTGCTTGGGGGAGGTCAGCAGCAGGGGTATGTGTGTGACACAGGCCATGTGTTGTGCCATGGGGACAAGCCGCAACATCATGCATCATGCCCCATGTCCCCAGCAATGTGCAAATGTCCAACATGACAGACACATGGCCAACATGGAGCACCTGCACTGTGCACATACATGACTACAATGTGGTGTGTAACACACACACAGCTGTTTGGATGTATGGCGTCGAGGGCACTCAGCACTGCACATGTGCAGATTGTGTATCATTGTTGCCGTCTGGTACACAGGCATGGGCAGGGGAGCGGGTGGTGGAGTACACTGTCGCCATGCATGTACTGTGTGTTACACTGTGTGTCTATACAGTCCAGTGCCTGAGGCACACATAGCCTGCAACGGCATGCCTAATGTGTATGCATGTGCAGCGGGTACAGCAATGGCCATGCAAACATTGTTCACCCCTGTGTCTAACCACTGCCATTCTATCTGTCCCATACAGGTGATGCTGCCAGGCAGGAATGGCTTCATGCCCACAAGTTTATCAGATATGAGCTGAGCGCCCTGGTACATGCCTTCAAGGAGAGAGAAATGGTGGTGAGGGGCAACAAGGCCACTGATGCCATTGTCAGACATATATGGGATGAGATAGCGGCAGAAGTTAATGCAGTGGGTGGCTATGGTCACAGCATAGATGCAGTGCGGAAGCACTGGAATGACCTGCTGTGAAGGGCAAAGGAGGAGGAGACCCAAAGGGTACATGAACAGCTGCAAACAGGTGGAGGACCACAGACTTTAGAGCAGTGCGACTGGGACCCAATTCTGGCATAGGTTGCATTAAACCTGAGGCCAGTGGAGGTGACGGGGGCCAAAGGTGGTGGCTGCGAGACACAGCTGACACCACCCAGGGCAGGTATGTAAATGTTATGACAACAACATTACCTGCATGACACCTGCGAGGGGGGTGTGTGTGTCACCATTCTGCTGTCTTGGCTCAGTGGCACATGCCAGTCATACCCATGGGGCTGTCATGGTCTGTTGGCCGTGCATGTGCAGCATAGCAGTGTGCATGTGTTGGCAATGCACAGCGGTCAAAGGTGTACAAATGCAACATTTGGTGTGGGCCCTGGTTGGGGGTGTGTGCATGGGGGCTGCATCCTCATACACATAGTCTGCACAGGGGAGCTGCATGAGCTTTCTGCAGGATCATCACTGCTGGGTGTTGCATGTCATGGTGGTGGACTTGGCGTACAGTGTGCTGTACAGTACTCTGACACAGTCCCATTTGTTTCTCGGCGCAAGGTGGTCAACCAGCCATGGGATGGGAGGAGCATGGACCAGCAGATGTGGAGGATACTGAGGATGCTTCACAGGTGGTGTCTTCCACATCAGGCATGGTGGTCAACCATGGACCATCTGTGGCGGTGCAACAGCGAGTGGCATGTGGACATGGTACACATCAGACAGTGACCTCCATAATTGCCGATGATGATGATGAGGAGGAGAAGGATAAGGATGATGATGATGTTGATGCCGCATATAACCTGGAGGATGCACAGGTCAAGGACCTCAGTTTTGGCACCATGGTCACCTTCACAGTGACCAGTGATAATGGTTGGCTGTGACTCCGAGATGGAGGATGACCTGGCAGAAGGCAGCACTGTGGACAGGAGCGGTGGGATGGGACCTGCAAGGCAACACACATGGGTGCAGGCCAAGTGGGGGGAACACAGACCCATGTCAACATAGCACAGCAGCAGGATGTTGGGCATGCAGATGACAAGCATGCACCTTGGACATGTGCTGCCTGCCACAGGGTGCAGCACAGGCCCAGCTACAGACACTGCCCCCTGCTAGGCCACTGCAGTGGCAGCAGAAATAGCAACAACAGCAGCAACACAAGCTACTGCAACAACCTACTCAGCAGCCGTGGCATCCCCAACAGCTGCCATCCCCACCACCCGCAGGACAGGGCCGGGTGTCCATCCCAGGCCCAGATGGCTAGGATCCCTGTCTTATGTTCCAAGCCACCCTGGTGTCCCAGAACACTGCACAGCAGAACCTGGATGACTTCTGCAGGGAGATGCGGCATGAACTGGACCAGTTGCAGGAGGCAGTTGGGTCGGCCGTGCTCCATGCTGAGCATTGGGCAGAAGAGCGCATGACCGAATCCTAGCCACTGTTGAGCGGGGCTTTGGTGGCCTCACTGCTGCTGTGAGGGTGCACTGCACACGGAGGTGATGAGGGCTGCAATCATGGTTGGTCGGCAGAGCTCAGACACCATGAAGTGCAGGGGCTCCACAGTTGTACCCTGGTGTGCATCCCGGGCAGATGGTGTGGTCACTGGGTCCCCCACCTCTGCATCCCAGTCCTCCACAGGCCACACATGTTGCTGTGGCCATCCACCCTCCATTGCTGCTACTGCATCCTGCCATGGTCGCAAGCATGCTACTGGCTGGTCATCCCTGCAGTCCTTATTACCCATGTCATCAGCACAGAGCACGCCAACCTCTGTGTCCCGCAGACAAGGGACGTGTCATTTGCATGGTGGTAGGTGCCAGTGATAGAGTCAGCTAGTATGCACAGTGACCCATTGGGTCACACACACACACACACACACACACATACACTCACCTGCACACAAGCACATACCACCCATACTATACCTCCTGCCTATTCACCCCCTCAGCTCCATGCCCTGCATACTACACACCCTTCAGCTATCCATCCATGTATGACACACATGGCACACTGCCCTCATACACACACATCACATGTGCATGGTTACATTGTGTGTTACACCAGAGGTTTGCACTGTTTTCACTGTTCTGTACTGTACATTCTATGCACACATATTAAAGGCACTGGTCATGACTTGTTTGTCTGTGTTGTGTTCAGTCACCTTCCTATCCGGGCTAGTGTTTCCATGATGCTGCTCCAGTTCTCCAGGGCTCTGTGTGCCATTTGAGGGTCTCTCCTCTTGAGTTCCTGTACTATCCCCTGAACCTCTGGCTCTGGGTCACTGTCTGACTGTACCTCAGGTTCGGGTGCATGTATACCATGGTTTAGTGCCATGTTGTTCAGCATGCAACATGCTAGGAATATATGGTATACCTTCTGAGGCATATACTGTAGGGTACCACCTGAACGGTCAAGGCAGCAGAACCACATCTTTATCATGCTAAAGACCCTCTCTATGATGTTCCTGCTGGCAGCGTGTGCCTCACTGTACCTCTCCTCAGCCACTGTGGCTGGCCGGAGAACTGGTGTGAGTAGCCAGGGTAACAGGGAGTAGGCACTGTCCCCTGTGAACATATGTGTACATGTTAGCTGCACTGTCATGCTGTCTGGCCATTGCACATGTATGTTATGTGTTTTGCTGTCCCACTGCCCCCCAACCACCACACCCTGTCTACACTTGCTTGGCACTGTTCCCACTGTGGTGTTTGCATGTCGTTGCTGCAGATACTCACCGACAAGGTGCCCACTGGGTAGTCTTCCCTCCTCAAAGGCCTGGCACAGCCATGATTGGTGCCATATGAAGGCATTGTGAGCATTGCCAGGGTACTGTGCAAAGACATTGCTGATGTGCCCTGTTGCATCGCACACCACTTGGCAATTGATTGAGTGGAACCCCTTCCTGTTGATGTATAAGTCTCTGACATCACCAGGTGGTGCACAGATGGCAACATGGGTGCAGTCAATGGCACCAAGTACAGCTGGTAGGCGTGCAACACTGTAGAATTGCTGCAAGATTGCTCTGCGCTCAGCTGCCGTGCTGGGGAATACTATGAATTCAGCAGCATTCGGCAGGAAGGTGTCTAGGAACTGGGTCAGAAAGCATGACATGGCAGACTGCAATACCCCAATGGTGTCTCCCACTGGGGTTTGGAACATCCCGATGGCTAGAAAGCACATTGCTGCCCTCACCTTCTCCTCTACTGTCATGGCATGGCTGCATTTTTTGTTGGTCTGCGGCTGCTCATGCAGGAGTTTGCATAACTGCCTCAACATGTCCCTGATCATCCTGACTAGCCAATGATGAACTCATCAGGCAGGGTCTCAAAGGAAACTCTGGGCCGGTACAACCTGTGTGCAGCATATCTCCTCCTTGGCCTGTGGTGTGGGCTGAGGTGGGCCTGGTCCTTCTCCTCCTCTTCCTGTACTACTTCCTCTATGAGGTGCATCAGCACAGCATTGCTAAAAAAATGCCATGTTTGCTTCCTACACTGGCAACACACCCCCTCTGTTGATTGCCCTGGGATAAGACCTGCCTTTTATAGTTGGTAAGTAGTGCCGGGCTATGTGCTGTGCAAAGTGACCTTGCGCAGTGCTATACCTTTGAATATCCTGTTGCACCTTTATGCACGTTCCCACCATTAACTTTGCTCCTTGTATACATTAAGTGTATGCACTGGCGCGAACATGTTGCTCCGGCGCCATGTCTTGCTTTGAATATTGTGATCCTGTGCTAACCCGGTGCTATCCTGGGGCAAACCTTTGAATATCTGGCCCCTAATGTTTTCCTCCCTCTCTCTTGGTTTGAACTGGTCCATAGGGTGATTTCTGAATTCATTTAGTTGGGTAAGACACCTAGAAGAGCATTTAACTGACTGTCAGCTCCTAAGGGATCTGGAGGCCTTCGATTTCCACATTTTTCTATTTACTATTTAGCTACCCATGCTGTTAAGTATTTTAGATGGCAGGTTCAGAACCCAACAGAGGGTGACTCTTCATATATTCCTATTTGGCTCGTGTTAGAAAGAGGTCGAATTAAGGAAGTTGGTATGTCCTCCAAATCTATTTTTTTACACCCTTCAATTATCTTTCTGTGGACCTTCAAGACTCTGTTATTGTTACTTAGGTGTGGGTTCATGGGCAATTATGTTCACTCTTACATTATAAGTTTTTTAAAGATATTTCTCAACCTATGTTTTATAACCTTAATCTTAAAATAGGTAGGCATGTTTTGACAGAAGTATGGTTGCCTCAAATGATTACAACCAAGGTTTGCGATTTGCTCCATGATGGTTCTCCACGATTGTGTCAGGAGATTCTTACTCTGTATCAGTTACATAGCAAGTGCATATTTAAGATATTTCAAATTTGGCATGTTCTTTTGCAACAATTTGGTTCTATGCCATGGAGTGTTAATTTTAGTGAGTTCATGCAATCAGCCACTAACTTTGCCTCCCACCCACATGCTGTCTCTGGTTTATATTCCCTTTTTTCCCTAACTTATTCCCTGACATCACTGGTGACTATTTGTATTGGAATGCAGTCTTCCTGCATCACGTGTTTAATTGGAATAAAATCTGGGAAGCTCTTACATCTCCCATGATAAACTTTGCCTTAACCAATTCCACATTTTACATAACGTATTTTACACCTTCCAAATTATTTAAGATGGGGTAAGTTAACTTCATCTGTTTGTATGAGATGTGGACAAGTGGAAGGCAATTTAATTCATATTTTTGCAAGTGTCCCAAAGTGGCCCCCCCCATGGGATCAGATTAAATCTAAGGCTGATTCTCTTCAGGGATTGGAAGAGGCTTTTACCTCTATTATATGTGTAGTCAGGGACTATGGTGATATAGTAGTGAGGGAAAGGAGATACCATATGGCCTTAATTTCCTTTTCAGTGAAGAAAGTTGTTCTTCACCATTGGCTTGACCAATCTTTGATTACTTATCAGGAATGGTTGCAGGAACTTTCATTTAACCTTAGTCTGGAGAAATTGTTTGTGAGTGTTCATCATAGACTCCCGTCATATAATAAGAAGTGAAACAAACTGCCCTCCTTGTATACATCACAGTTTTTTCTGGAGTGGCCACTTTCTGACATCTGTGTGGTTTCATTTCTCTCCCTTTGAATGACCATGAGCTTGGTGGCACTGCACCTGACATGTGATCTCATTGTACAGTATATGATGAAAAAAGTAATTTTGAATTTCAGTAAAACTAATGCACAGTACAGTACAATATTGTGTCACATAATGCTTCTCTGTTGTTTTCTACTGCAGTTGCAAATTGAATAAAAAAAGTAAAAAGTATAGTCTCAGCCTCATTATCAGCACACATACAGTACTGTACAGATGCATACAATGCCCAGTTTGAACCTTTGTAATGTAGGTGCTGTCTCCAAAACTGCTGCAGTTCATTGCCTAATACAATAATACTGTACTGTACTGTACTAGAGTCGGTGAAGCATATGAAATATAATACACATAAGCATTGCCCTGATTAAAGCAATATACTCTGTTGTAGGACATACAGTACATTTTCAGGACAGTGGAGTGTGCAATACCTCTTTAAGTGTTTGCAATATGGAGCCTGTGTCCCTGCATTTTTTGTTTATTTTTTATCTTACAATTTTTTTTTGTCCAGGAAAAGAAACACTAAGCCGAGGTTTGTTTTGAGGTGTGTCCTGGGAGCACAGGGAAGCTAAATGACTTGTTTATTGTGAGTCAGTTTGCAGCTCAGTGCTCTTAAGCACTACACTATACTGCCTCACAACCATCCAGGGATACTTATTTTATAACATGTCTAGCAAGACGCTATAAGAATGGTGTGGATGAAGAAAACTCACCATGCCACCAGTACGTGGCCATGTGTTGCATCCACCCATTGGCCACAGCTCTCCACCTAAAGGGACATCGGTAGTGGGACCTGGAGGACTTTGTCCGGGATATTGAGTTCCTGGTACCTGTAAATATATACAGTTCAGTACAATATATACTGCATGATATTGTTTTTAAATTAAATATGAATTAATGTTTGGGATGGAGGGCAGCCGGTATCTGGGCCCTGAGGGCCAGGTCTGGCACCGAGATCCCAACACTTGTAAGTACTGTTTACTGTATGCAGTTCAATACAATGTATACTGTATGTATAGTATTCAAATTAAATTGAATTAATGTTTGGTTTGCATAGCTGGTTTAGAAACTGCATGGTTAGGTGTCATGAACTGTAGCGATAGTTCTATTAGAGTACAATAAAATATATTTCACACATTGTGTCAGTGCAGTGTTTTAAAATGTGAAAGGATTATATGCAGTTACTGTTAATATTTCCTTATTCATTGTGGAGATCCATCAGAGAGGTGTGCAGCACCTTTTTGCACTAACAAATATATATTATTGTATGGGTTCTAGCACCAGATGGGAACTGCCCTGATCCCTGCCTGAATAGTAGGTAGGGCAAGATCTTTAAATGGATCACAGCACAGGATCTGAGGCAGCATGGATTCACAGCAGGAAACTCACGTCAAACAAATCTGATAGATTTCTTTGAATGGGTGACCATAGAAGTGGATCAGGGAGGAGCAATGGATCTGGCCTACCTGGATTTCAGCAAGGCATTCAACAATGTTCCACGTAGGAGGCTTGTGAACTAGCTGGGCAGCCTGGGATTGGAGTGCGAGATGTTGAAATGGGTTAGAAATTGGTTGAGAGATAGAACGCAGGGTGGTGGTAAATCTGAGGAAGGAAGGGTTACCTGCAGGGTGCCACAGGGATCAGTTGGGATCAGTTCTAGGGCCAGTCCTGTTCAATATCTTCATTAGTGACATTGCAAAGAGACTGAAAGGGAAAGTATGCCTCTTTGCAGATGACACTCAGATCTGCAATAGGGTAGACAATCTGGGAGGGGTGCAAGAACCCACCCAGCAGATGGTTACATGATGGGATAGGAGTTTCTAAAGGCCACCAAATTGGAAAGAGATCTGGGGGTATCATATCTGATGACCTAAAGGTGGCCAAACAATGTACCAAGGCTGTGGGGAGAGCCAGTGGGATTCAGGTATGTATAGGGAGAGGCAGAATAAAAGAGGTGGTGATGACACTGTACAAATCATTAGTGAGACCTCATTTGGAGTACTGTGTCCAGTTCTGGAGGCTGCATCTCCATAAGGACATAGACAGGATAAAGGTAGTCCAAAGAAGGGCAAAAAAAAAATGGTGTAGGGCCTGCACCACTGGACATATGAAGAGAGACTGGAGGCGCTCAATATGTATACCCTGGAGGAGAGGAAAGAGAAAGGAGGTACAATACAGACTTTCAAATACATAAAAGGCATAAACCAGGTAAAGGAGGGCAGCATCTTTCAGAAATGGAGATGTTAAAGAACAAGGTGGCATAACATGAGACTGGAATGGGGTTGGCTAAGGGGCAATGTGAGGAAGTACTTTTTCATGGAAAGGGTGGTGGATGCATTGAACAGCCTCCCAGCAGAGATGGTGTAAGCAAAGTCAGTGGGGGAATTCACAACTGCATGGGACAGATACAGTGGAACCCTAATGGTACATAAGAGGAGGTAAAACCAGAGATTAGGTAGGATCTGAATCTTTTGTTGTAGGTATGAAAAATGAGCAGACTGGATAAGCCTATCAGTCCTATTTATTTATTTATTTGATTGTTTATTTATTTATGTATGTATGTATTTATTTATCTATTTATTTATTTAAAATTTGTAAACTGGGAAAGGCACACTGAGCCAGAGCTCATTTCCAGGTGTGACCTTGGGGAGACAGGGAGAGCAATAAATATATGATATACAATAGTTAGGGCAGCACAAAAATCAAAGCAGTTTTAACAAATAACATACAATTGTAAGGTGTAGGACTTTCTGGAATCACATTATAATAAGTCCAATTAATTAAATAGACAATACTGCAGTGTTGAAAAATGGGAGCGCAAGGGAGGACTGGAAAGCTAATAGGTGGGGGGAGTCAGGGAGCTACAGCATAAATGATTGGAGGCTTAGAGACAGCTTCAGAAGCTAACTAGGGTCGGTCTGAGCAGACACTTTAATGCTGGGAACAAAAGGGTAAGATGGATGGAGCTTAGGAGCTTGTTCCAAAGGGAATTGAGGTGAAAGAAGAATGTGTGTTGACCAGCTGCAGTGTGGGCTCAGGGAAGGGTGAAAATGCAGGAAGGACAGGAACCCAGGGGGTAGGAAGAGGGAGAGACCAGAGCGAGAAGAGAAGAGAGATAAGATGGGAAGGATTCAAACCAGTACTTAGAAAAGAAGATAAGGCAGTGGGCTAAACATCCCTGTTGAAGGAACAGGAAAGAGAGGGTGGAGTATAGGTCACAAGGGGGTGTTGAGAAAGGGGATTTGGAGGCAAAGCAACAGAAGGCATTGAAAAGTACATCAAGTCTGGCAATATACCCTATATCGGCATAGTCAACAACTGGGAGAATCCATTTAGTTATTACATCTCGACAGACTGGGAGGGAGAGACAATCCTTGTGCCTGAAGAGTATACTCAGTTTAGGGTGAAGTCTTAAGTGCAGGGTATCGAGGTGGGGTGAGTAGTCAAGGGATGGGTCAAGTCAGGCCCCTAAGTATTTATAAGAGCTAACCACATCTGGGGGGTGCCAGCCAGACTTGTGATCATAAGAAGGGTTGGCAGTGTAGCAAGTTTTTGCTTTGAGCCAAAGGTCATGGTGACAGTTTTTTTGGTATTCATTTTGAGGCAGTGATCTTGAAGCCATTTTGTAACTGCATGAAATTCCCACTGGAGGGGGATTTGGACATCTGATGCAGAGGGGCCAGACAGATAGATGATAGTGTCATCTGCATATATGTTTATGTGGGCAGTGGAGTAGACAGAGGGGAGATCATTAAAAAATAGAGAAAAGAGGACTGGTCCATGTATGGAACCCTGGGGAACACCAGAGAGGATAGGGAGGGGAGGAGAAAGAGTAGTACCAACCTGCCCAGCCTAGTGAATGCCAGAGAGATATGAGTTAAACCAATTGACAAGAGGGATAGATAGTGCAACTGAATGGAATTTGTTAATGACGAGCGGGTGAGAGACAGGATCAAAGACTTCTGCATGATCAATAAATATTGCAGAGGTAATGTAACCTTGATCCATAGCTGAGAGTATGGAACTGGAGCAGTGTAGGAGGGAGAAAGTGGTGGAATGACCTTTTTTGAATCCTGATTGGACAGGGGAGAGGAAATTTGTGCAGTAAGGAAGTTCTAGAGCCTTGTGTGGACAATAGATTCATGGATCTTTGCTAAAGAGGAGAGGGAGGAGATGGGCCTGTAATTAATGGGGGAGGTAGGGTCACCATCCTTGTGTAGGGGAAGGACTTTGGCAAACTTTCAGGCTGAGAGTACAGTGGAAGAGGATAAAGAGAGATTAAGAAGGTGCATTGGGGGAGTACTTTAGAAGAAGCAGAGATGATGAGGGGTCTTGGGTCGGGGCTAGTCTTAGAAGAGTTTAGGAACAAAATTGACTGATAGACCTCTTATGTGGAGACTGAAGAGAAATGGAAAACGTCAGGTATGGGGGAGAGGGGGATATTGGGGTGAGCTACAGGGTATCCCATTAGGAAGGTGGCATAAATTTGTCACAGCACTTAGAGTGACTTCCGATTGCTGACACTGAGGGGGCGATTGTGATTTCTGGTCACCCGCTGTGAGTGTTGGCTTTTGCACCACGGTCATGCCTTCCCCCCAGAGTTAGTTATTTAAAGTCTGGGGATGCGGTGGTCTAAGCCCTCTTCAAAATCAACTGTTTTCTGGGAGGACGCTTTGGTGCTGTACCTCCCAGGAGAGAAATGCCAAGCGCTGTAATGCCAGGCGGTGTTTGGTTGGTGTCTTAATTGATGTTGGCAAAATGTTTTTTGCCATGACATGGTAGAACCGGGCTATGGGGGCTTCATCTGGGAGTGCACAGCTAGTGAAATCTTTATTTAGAGTGGCTGCAATAGAGGATTGATCAGAGATCTGTGCTCCTGCCTCTACCAGGGTAGGTGACGTAGGGTCGATATGGGGGTGAAGAAGCAAGTGGAAATCATTCCAGAATGAGGATGGGAAGCAATATGAGGACTGCAGGCACACCTTGAAGTAAATTGCTTTGGCCAGTCAGATAGACTTTGTACAACTATTACATAAAGATCTGCAGTGCTGGAGATCAGATAGGGACTGGGAGATTGTAAAGCATGACCAGGCAAGGTCTCAGGATTTACAGATAGACATGACATCAGGGGTGATCCATGGATAGTGGTGATATTTGACCCTAACTTTTATTAGGGGAGCATGGGTATTCCAAATATGAAGAAAGGTGGTGGTGAAGTGGGCATGTTGCAGTGTTGATACTGGAAGAGAAGACTAGGGACTAGTCGACTGTGGCAAGGTCATGGAGTAGGATGCTAGTGTTGAGCACTCTGAGGGGGCGATACCAAATATATTTAGTGGGTGTGAGTGGGGGTGTGCACCTTCCTGATACAGTAGGTGAGATAGTTTCATATTTTGCCTGGCCAACATCAGTGGGAACAAGATACAGTTGCTATGATTGATGTTGGACAGCATGGCCATCAAGTTCTATGTTTCTATGTTTTATGAAGACAAGACAATGGGGACACTGTGACTGGCTACCCACCCACAAGGTATAAGTACAGTTCTTCACTGTGACTTTTTGTAATCATTTATTGTACTCATTGCTCTGTTTCTGTATTTTTGAATTTACCAAATTCAGTAATTGATTTGAATTACTGTACAGGAGATACAGGGCTAGGTAGGGTTAAGCCATAAATCTTCCACACACTGCGCTATTGTTCTGTATATACTGTATCACACATTACTGATCTTTGCTTATCAATTTTATCACTACTGCACAGTACTCCTCCACCCTTTGTCTCTCAACCCATAAACCCGATGAGAGTGGGCAGTTCTCAAATTCAATGGTGCCCAACTTGAATTTTAAAATTGCAGTCTGATCTCCTTGCTCAGTAAGCAGTAGCATTTCAGTCATTCCAAGGAAATGAGCCTCACAGCCCCACACAACTGATGCTGCACATCAGACTCCCCATCACAGGACTCTCCAAGATTGATCCTCCTCCACTCCCTGCCTGTTAACCACCATGTGACCGGTGAGAATGAGTGATACAATCTCCCTGCATCTTCTGTATCTACCCAGCAGTCCACCACACTGTAGTGTGGAGTGTGAATGGCCGTGGCACAAAGGGCACTGATAGGGAGTCTGCCTGAGGGGATCAGCTATGAGAAACTGCCTGTGGCCAGCCATGCTGTCCAACATCAATAAAAACAACAGTATCTTGTTCCAACTGATGTTGGGCAGCCAAAGTTTGAAACAAAAATTAAAATTGCCATAATTCATCTCACATGTATTGAATAAATGGAACATACAATTGGCACCTGGCATAGGTTGTTTAATGTAAAACCCCTAACTTTTCATCATAATAGCTTTGCCCTCAATCAACAAAATTGCATGGAATTATGCATGTGCAGTCTTGGAGAGCAAGGTTTCTTGGTTTGCTATGTTTTGTTTCAGTCAGATTTGCAGATTTCTAGACCTGGATAGTACATTTTTAGGAAAAATATATATATTTTGTTAATGTTTTTTTGTCATCATCTACAGCCCCAATGGTTCATAATGGTGTCTATTACTGGTTTGGTTAAAAAATTTTAATCCATTCCCAAGTTATAGGGATTTGAAATATTGCTTCTTAGCATGTTCAGTAGGGTCTTTTTGATAGCTGGTTGATACCCTACTGAGCATGCTCACAACTAAAATGTCAATACTTGTAACTTTGGAATGGATTATTATTGTTTCACCAACCCAACAAAAGACACAATTCTGGGGCAAGCCCATTCTATCCTGAAAGTTTCAAATCAAAATTCCAAACCTTCTGGGTTATAGGTGATAATAAAATAATAGCAAAAAAACTCAGAGTTTTCCTAAAAATGCACTATCCATTTCTTGGAATCTCACATCTAACTGTACAGAAATTTGGCAGATCAAGACACCTTGCCCCCCCCCCCCGACTGTGCATGCAAACTTTTGTGCAATTCCTTTGAACAGAGGTAAAGCTATTAATATATTTTTATATACACAGTATCTACATACAGTATTATACTGGCATGGTAGCGCTACTATAAAAATAATAATAATAAATAATAAATCTTTATTTGTACAATGCCTTTCTTAAAACCAAGTCACCTTTACAACAACTGCACATAAAACAATAAAATAAACACAGATCCAATAACTACTAAATTTATAAAATAAAATAAAATATCATCATCGAGGTAGGCTTTTAACCATAAATGAGTCTTATAGTCCTTATTAAATTTCTTCATGGATGCACACTGCCAAAGCAGATGGGGTAGAGAATTCCAGAGGGCAGGGGCCATGTACATAAAAGCACGGGCCCCCGAAGATTTCAAAGAAACCCTCAGAATCTCTAGCAACCCCTCATCCTCTGAGCAGAGTGATTGCCAAGGGCAGTAGAGTACCAGGAGCTCTTTCAAGTAGTCCAGGCCCAGTCTATGTAGGGATTTATAAGTCAGAAGATCGACGTAAAAGGTGATCTGCTAGTGTATTGGCAGCCAGTGCAGATCACGCAGCACCAGAGAAGTATGACAGGTATGAGGAGTATCATTCAATAATTGGGCCGCAGCATTCTGCATGAGCTGCAAGTGGGGGATATCAGCCCCTGGTAGCTTATACTATAGTTCAGGTTGAGTAGGCTGTTTAATGTTAAACCTCTAACTTTGCACCTTAATAGCTTTGTCCCATTCAAAGGAATTATAGAAAATTTTCCATGCGCAGTTTGAGGGGCAAAGTCTCTTAATTTGCCAAGGTTCATTCCAGTCAAATGTGTGGATTCGGGAATCTGGGTAGTGTGTTTTTAGGAAAAACTATTTTTTCCCTGCTGTTTTGTTATCGCTTAGAGCCCAGATGGTTTGGAATCTTGGTCTGGCATTTTCAGGGTAGAAAGGGCTTGCCTCAAAATGCTGCCTTTCATTAATCTGATTAAAAAAAATATTGATCCATTCAGAAGTTATAAGGATTTCAAATTTCATTTCTGAGCATGCTCACTAGGGTCTTTTGGATAGACATTTGATATCATTCTGAGCATGCTCAGAACCAAAATTGCGAATCCCAATAACTTGAGATCGGGTTAATGTACAAGAGAAAGTTTTTGGGAAATGGGCAATTTTCGGTTTTCAGCCTTTTGGTTCCCAAAGATGCTTCATGCATTTGAAAATATGGTTAAGTGGGAACCTTTTCTTGTTAAAAATAATCCTTGACATAGGTTTCTTACACTACAATACAAAGTTTATTGTTCAGCAAAAAAAGCTATTACAATCTCCTAAAATTAGTACAAATAATAAAATTATAAATATAATATCTTAATATTAAAGCATCATTCCAATATCCAGAAATGATTGCTTAACTAATTACACTTATCTTGTCTTAATGCCATTTACAGGATGTTGTATGGTTCTTATCTTACATATATAATACTTTATCCATTATAAAGGTATAGACACTAGGAATCTAGCTACTGTTTTTAGCATAGTTTTCTCATGGCAATTAAAAAGATATTCTATGATCTTGATGGGTGGAAGGCTAAGGCCACCTAACCATCCATCCATCTTCTTCTGTTCTGTTCAAAAAGAGGGCACAGTGAAACAACATGCTTTAGGTCATCTATGACTGATTTTCCACATTTACAGTTTGGAGACAAAGCATCTTTCTTTTTTTGCCTGTATCAGATATACTGAGCCTTATAAGTTTTGTTCTGAAGCTAGAATAAGCTCTTCTGGATCTAGGGCATATTAATTGTGATAAATAAGGCTCATAACCCCAAGAGATCTTAAAGTGCTTATAATTACTATGCAATTTCAATTGAGACAATCTAGAAAATATTTGATTTATGTCTAAATCCAGAATTCTCTGTTTAACAATAAAGGTTATCTTCTCCCAAGGTCTAATATATAAATTATGTAGAATGTGTCCCAGGCCTGAAGGAAAAATTGTATTCTTTACTAATTGAATGAATTGTGATATGTAACCTAGTTTTGCCATGCTAATTTCTTCCTCTAAACACATTCTTGGGAATCGATAATCTTGTAACAAGAAAGTTTTGAGGAGAAATATAATTTTTCTCTCCTGCAAGAGTGAAGTCAGGGAATGTTGTCCCTGTTCTAACTTAAGTATACAATTTGGAGTCCCAGGGGGGAGCATAAGAATATTCCGATATAGCTTATTAAGGATATTTTCTAATGAATTAATATTTGTGGATCCCCATACCTCTCCTACGTATATTATGCTAGATTTTATTTTAGCATTCAGAACCTTCAGAAGTCCTTTAATGGATGTTTTCCACATTTTAGCATGAAAGACTTTGAATGCATTTACTGTCAAGACCATTTTATTTTGTATGTATTCTATATGCTTATTCCAATTAAGATTATAGGAAAAGCAAACTCCCAGGAAATCATAGGTGTTAACTAAGTCTATTTTATTGTTGTCTATTTTAAATCCTATGACCTGGTTAGATTTACTTCCAAAAATTAAGATCTTGGTTTTGGTCAGGTTTATATTTAGTTTTCTTTCTCTGCAGAGGGTCTCAAAAGATTTTAATTTCCTCCTAAGGCCCAGTGCAGAGGTAGATAACAAGACCAAATCATCTGCATAAGCCAGACTATCAATTTTGTGATCATTTATTTTAAGTGTATGATAGTCAGGCTTTTTAATGTTAAGTAAAATTGAGTTAATATATATATTAAACCATGTGGGTGCTAAGATGCAACCTTGTCTGACCACAGTATTAGTCTGAAATGTGTCTGTGGTATGACTATATTGATTATGTTGTATCTTTGCCCATGTATGATCATATAGTCTGATGATAATATTCAAGAGAGTCTTCTCCAATTTCAGTTCTTCCAGTGTGGCCCATAAGATTTTTCTGCTTATGCTGTCAAAAGGCTGC
The DNA here is from genome assembly GCA_016271365.2 of Neoceratodus forsteri. NCBI lineage: Eukaryota > Metazoa > Chordata > Ceratodontiformes > Ceratodontidae > Neoceratodus > Neoceratodus forsteri. The sequence continues at coordinate 969,071,910 of CM028132.1, read as the reverse complement.
AGAGAAAACCACGAAACAACAAAAAAGTTTTGTTTTCCAAATTTTTGTGTATTTCCATGCTAGATGATGTTATCCATAGCAGTGCTGAGTTATGGATCTTTTTCCCTCTAAAGCCATTTTGGGTCTATAATGCTAACAGACCAACATTTTGGAAATTTCAGATTTTGTACAAATCCATTAAACATTAGAAAAAGGAATGGAGCCCACCAATCCTTAAATGATTTGTATATATCTCCAATGATTTTATCAGGACCTGGGGCATTATTGGATTTTAAAGAATTTAAAGAGCTGAGGATTTCTGCTTCTTTTATCAGGATGGGCCTTGGACAATTTGCATCACTTCTGATGTTAAATTCTAATTCTTCTTCATCTTTTCTAAAATACAATTTTGAGAAATAGTCGATCCAAGATTGTTTGGTAATAAGCGCTTCTACTTTATCCAAATATGTATTGTGACCTTGAGCTACTATTTTCCAAAATTGCTTATAATCCCTTTTAAGTATGGCACATCTCAATTTTTTCCCATAGATGAAAGGAATATTTATTCCTTTCTTCTTTTAATACTTTCTTATAATTATCTTCTTTCTTTACTTTTACATAGTCCGAGTTGTTTTTTATAGTCTTTCATCTGTGTTGTCTGAGTGTCCTAAAAAAATTAGTTTTGGCTTTTCTGCACCTAGGATTAAACCATGCTTTGCCAAAATTTTGATGGCCCTGTTTAATTATTTTATTCTTCGTACAAAAGTCGCTCAAGATTATGCGAATATTTTCCCATATATCATAGATCTCAAAGCTGTTAATGCTGTTTATATCTTGTATATTTGTTTCAAATAATTCTCCAGAATATATAATTTCCTCCAACAGCACATAGTATAGAGTGCTCCACCTTATTCGTTATTCATTTATGATTTCCACATACTCTACTGTGTTCGTCTTATTATTTGCAGTAACAGAACAGAAGTTGTCTATTGCCAGGGCCAGGGGGAAATGAGCAGACTCCACAGGATCTATAATTACCAAATCATGCGTTATTTTGAGTGCCTCCAAATCTGCCCAAATTAGGATGGGTATAGAGTAACCCAAAGGGCCCATGAAAGTAAATTTGCCTATCATATCACCACTGGTTCTTCCATTCAGAATACAATGTTCCTACTTGCAAGAGCTGGGAATAATTCCCTTCCCTTGCAATTTGTCCCACGTTCTTCAGTTGATTTTGCTGAGGACAACCTGGGGTTAATTAGTTCCAAGGAATTAACAAGAGTTGAAAATGTATTTCTAGATTTCCAGCCTTAATTCTTCCATTTAAATCTCCTAGAATAAAAATAGGCCAGTTCCCTTTTTTTTCATTAATTTCATTCAGTTTGGACTTTAAATTCACTATATAGGACTCATCAATATTATTAGACCTTGGTGGGAAGCAGACATTACATAATATTATTTTTTGAGTGCCTGCAGTTAGTTCAATAACCAAAATGTTATTAGTTTTAGGAAGAAATTCTTTAATTTTTAAATTCAGACAAGTCTTAACATAGAAAGTCAGTCCTCCCTTAAATCTACCAAATTTCCTGTCTCTCATAGCTGAGAGGCCATATGACACATATCCAGGAAATCTGGAAGTAGTCTCTTCTGTACACCAGGTTTCCTGTAGACTTACTGTATCAAAACTTTCCAGAAGTTTGGCTACCTCAGGATCTACTCTTTTCAAATGTAAACCCTCGATGTTCCTGGACACTACTTTTAGTTTCTTCCCTTCATTGCTTTGTTTTCTGACAAATGTGTTGGACTCATTATGTCAATCTGACTCTAAGTTTTCCAATTTATTTATATCATCCTATTTCTCAAGATCAGTAAGAGAGAGATCTTCTTCCTTAGCAGGTTTTCTGCAGTGTACCTCATCATCCTTACTTCCAAGTTCAGAGGGGTGTACAATATATATACCTAGCTTATCCAGATTTTCTGCCATTTCTAAGAATGTTTTAGCCATCCCTGGATTTTTGAAGGTTACATCTATTTGATTTGACCACAATTTATCTCTGTAATTTTAATATATTCAACCATATTCTTCAATATCTTAAATCCAGAAATCCTTGTGAGGAAGGCAAGCAATTCCTCTCTTATATTGAACTCAGAGTCTTGTTTAGACATCGCCCAACCAAACATTCTGATTGTCCTAGAAAGCCAGCCCTTATTCTGTTTTTACTCGTGATCTTCAATGGTTCCAATTATTTTATTTAAATTTTCTACAGGTTTCTTGCTTAGTTGTATGTTTATTTTCCACTACATTTCACTCATTTTGTAAGCTTGCTCACGGGGTCCTCTAACTATTAATAAACATATCAATTATAATCAGTCACTTCTACCATTTAAACATTTGAACTTCAATATTTCAAAGCATGTTTTATGCAATCTAGTTATATAGTTTCAGTACTTATATTACTGTATGGTTTGTATTTTGTTCTTTGTTTTTTATGCTGCATGCTTTTTGTCTTTTGTTATGCAATCTAAAAAACAGGAAACAATGAATTTGCAATTTTGTTTACATATTCTCCAAGTCTGCATATCCACAGCAATTTTCAGTCCATTATGCACACCAGTCACCATTTGGTGTCTTCCTTTTCTTGCCTCTGCCACATAAATTGCTTGTTCTCCCTGCCTAAAGAGGATCTGTAAGTGTCCCCTTCTCTTTTTAGGACTTGTTATATCAGTGCTTTGAACTTATGCTTTTTATCTACAGAACAGAGTAGTGCTAGCTCTTCAAGACAGCCATAGATTTTCAGACATTAGTAAAATAATCAATAAGATTTGGCACTTGGTTACAGTGGACAACTCACATGCTATAGCTTTCAAACAGTGACCAATTGTGACAGCTAAAACTGTAGACATCATGGAAAACAAATTAGTTAGATATCAGTTCCAAATAGCAGATAAAAAGGATGGACAGCTATTAATGGGGGCCACTACAGCCTGGAATGACACCACATGGCAGATGCTCAGTATGTGGGCACACAAGTAAAAAGCAGTATTTCCAGCATCCACACACTGGGATCAGTACAATACTGTGTGCGTGGTCTGTCAAAATAAAAAAGTCACTTCCACAAATTACCTATAGCAGGGATGCAAAGGAGGGGAGCAGCTATAGAAATTTGATTCCAACTAGGCCAAATCAACCAGAGCTACTTGGACATTATGCCCCCTATTGACCAGGATCTGGACTATTTTGTTATTGCATTCAATGCAGTTGCAGACAAATTCACCCCTTTCAGAAAGCAAGTCATGAGAGGGACATCAGCTGAATAGGTCATCACTTCCCTCCTCGCACACATGAGGGCAAGGGATAACCTCTGTCTTAAGGCCAGCACCTCTGGCTCACCAAAGCATCTGCAGGAATACAGAGAAGCTAGAAACCAATATACAAGGCTAATCAGGCAGGCAAAGGCCTTCTACTTTGTGGAACAACAAGAGAATACCTGGGGCAAAGGCAAAGCCTTCTGGGACTCAGTACACAACCTGTTAGGGAAGGAAAACAAATCCACCACATTGACACCTAACATGAATGGAACAGTTACAATGGACCCCACTGAATTTGCTAACACCTTTTACAATGCTTTCACTGACCTTAGTACCGTACTCCAACCTTGTGACATACATACCCCCCAATGAGCCTCCACTCCAATACACCCATCACATGCTTTGAAAGTCCCTCACATGCCTAAATTTTACTTCCACTCTGTCTCTACCACAGACACTGTTAATTATTTAAAAAGAGCGCTCAAGAAAACCAGAATGGGGAGTGACACCCTTGACATGAAACTGGTGGCCCTTGCACTTGAGGAGCTAACCCTCTCCCTAGCCAAACTATTCAATATCTCCCTTAAATTTTTGCAATTTCCACAACTCTGAAAATTCACCCTTGTAGCTATGTGCTCAGAAATGGTGACTGCAATCCTGTCTTAAACTATAGGACAATATTGATCCTCTCTTCCCTATCAAAAGCTTTAGAGAGGATGGTGTCTGATCAACTCACAACCTACCTTAGCCAATACAGCCTCCTCAGTGCCCACCAGCATGGATTCCACAAGTTGCACACCACTTCCACAGCCCTACTTAAATACACCAACTTCCTTCAATAGTCACTAGATAGAGGTCATCTGGTAGGGTCTATATTTATTGACCTAATCAGGGCCTTTGACCTGGCAAACCATACACTTCTTCTCACCAAGCTGAATACACTTGGTCTTTCTGCTGACACTGTCCTATGGTTCAGCAGCTACCTCTCTAATTGATTCCAGCAAGTCAGGATCAATGGAATCTGCTCAGACTCCAAGCCAGTCACTGTGGGCATATCATAGGGCTCTGTACTGGGACCTCTCTTCTTTAGCCAGTTTGTCAACACCCTCCCAGCAGCCTGTCCAGCACTGAGTGCTAGTGGTCCTAGACATGAGGCCCTCACACCTGATCTACAACTTAGTTTTGTATCACTTGAACAGTGGTTCCAACAAAACAAATTAGTCCTCAACTACAAAAAGACAAAGTCAATGCTTTTCTCCAGCATACAGAAAAGAAACAAAGTTCCTCCCCTAACCATCCACAATGCAATAGGAGTTGAACTTGACCAGGTAAACATGTTCAGGTACCTGGGTGTCAAAATTGACCAAACACTCACTTTCGCTCCCGACGTCGATCAGCTAGTCAGCAATATCAACAGCAAACTAGGGGCACTTTACAAGGTGAGTCACACCCTTACCACTGATGCCAAAGGGGTGGCTGCAACTAGTTATATCCTTTCTATGATTAACTATGGTATACTGGTCTATGGGGCTGCCTCAGAAATGGTTCTAATCAGGGTCAAGATGGCTTTGAACAAAGCATGTCACACTGTCATTGGAGCAGCCTAAACCACCCACACCTACACACTCTATACCCTCCCAAACCGGGTACCCCTCAGGAGCAACATAAAATACCAGACCTGCCTGATGGGTATGAAAGCAATCCTGGGACTCACCTCTCCCGGGATACAAACTCTCTTATACCTCTCATATTGCACCTATACAACTAGGAGCTCAACCCATGGTTACCTCTCTGTCCCATGGCATAGAACTAACCAGAACATGCTTTCATTTGCAACTAGGGCCCTACACTGGCTGAATGATCAGGCCCTGGATATCGCACTCTGTGGGCTTTCAAAAATAGGACAATTGAAAAGAGCATTACTGAGGGTTCTCTCATCTGGCCTGGGTAGCTTCCCCTAGAAACCACACACCCTTGTTCATTCCACAATATCACAGACTTGTGCACCTTACTAGCCTCTTCCTGTGTTCTCTAATAATACCTACATTGACTGCTTCCCTCTTGCTTGTTGCCTTCTGTAAATTTACCTCGTGTATTTACTGTACTGTGGCCTCCATTTAATCAATTGAGGAGCTTCTGTAAATAATCATTACCATTGCCTGTTGAAAATTGTAATTATTGTATATTCCAATAACTGCTGTACTATAACCATATACTGTATTTACCCTGAATTGTTTGTACTGTTTGAAGTTAACTGGGAACCTTTGTAAATGAGCTTTCCTGCTCAAAGGTATACATCCAAATACTAAAATAAATAAAAAGATAGATAGATAAATAAATAAATAAATAAATAAATAAATAAATAAATCAGCAATATTAAACGACATATAAATTGTAACACGCAAGGGGTTGTCTATATAATACAGTGCCCATGAGACCAACTGTATGTCAGCCAAACAAGCCAAGCCCTTACAATAAGGATCCAGGAACATACAGATGACATAAAAAGATGTGATGAAAACTCACTGGTAGCACTACATTTCAATAGTGCAGGACACAATAGCATATCATTGTGATTCTGGGGGTTAGAAGTCGTTCCATCTCCAGAAAGAGGAGGGTACTATAGTCAAAAATTGCATGCCATTGAAATGAAGTGGATCTTCAGTAGGAATACACTGGATCCAGTGGTCGGAATGAATATAAAACTGATTGGCAATCATGTGGATAAGTGTGGAAATGGGCAGAGCAGGGTGAAATGGGAGAACAAAAGCTTGGGTGTTAAAATTAATCTTGTTATACAGTAGTCTGGACTACATGGCAAAGAGGATTATCAGACTTGCCATAAATGGGTGAAAGGGGTAATCTAACAGCATAACATTGTAGCAAAGAATACAATTAGACTGATGAGATTGACACTATAACTAGTATTCATAGAAAATAACTGACATTCACAAAATAATGAAAACAGCAGTGGGAAAAGATTTTCTTCTAAAACAAGAAATCTTCCTTTGTGCCATAGTTAGTCAGACCAATTGGAATCAATATTTGTAATCACAAAGTTTTGTCAGATTGAAAGGAAATGACTAGTAAAAATAAATAATAAAGCATAATAAGAAAAAATTATTTTTTAAATGTATAAAGCAGCTGTTGGGGATGCCCCCCTCACCGACCATAGCCTGCATTTATCTCCTGAACCTATGTGGTAAAACTGAACAGAAGGTGCTTTCATTTTCAGATAAGCCTGACAAAAAAAGGAAAGATTAGTTTTATGAAGTGTATTATAGTAACTTCGAAAACAAGTCCCTCTGCACCATAAGATCCAGAATCAAATTGTTTGATACCTTTTATTGGGCCAACATAGATGTTACAAAATTAAAACAATGTCTAAGCTTTTGAACCAACCAATTATTTCCTCAGAGATTTATGACAATTGTTCAGAGTCCCAATCTATTAACACCCAGTTCATACATAAAAAATACAACAACACACTGAAGACATGTTAAATATCCATCCTATGAAATAAAAATCTGTGTTAAGTTTATGTGGGGTAATTCACTTTTAATTTTCTTTATATTCTCCTAATACACACTTTCATTAATAATTTCAGTTACAGGGTTTGACTGCTCAAGTGTTCAGCTTATCTAATGGATTGACCTTGAAAAGATTCTCAGTAATAGCAAGCTAATGGGAGGCTATTCATTCCATTTAAATCTGCGATTTTTTGAACTAAGTACTTTTAACCAATGAGAATTTTTTTCTGTTTTTTTTTTTTATGTATGATCTGGGTGTTCTCTGAACAATTGTCATAAGTCTTTGAGAAAGGACTTGATTGGTCTGAAAGCTTAGACATTGTTTTCTTTTTGTAACATCTATGCTGGTCCAATAAAAGGTATCAAACCATTTGATTCTGGATTTGTTCTTACAAGGACCATTATGGCAACTAATCCATTTTTGCATGACTGCATCATACAGTGTCATGCAAGAGCCTATTTGCAAAGGTTCCAATACATTCCCTAGGGAACAAATATGGTTGCTTAGCAACAGTAATCAAGCTTAGTGCAATACTGTGGAGTGCGTCCCCTTCAATAGAACTACAAATGGGCTTCAGAAGATTGTAGATGAAGGCTGTAACTAGCATCCTACTGGGCAAGAATGACATTTTTCCTACAGAGTTTTAAACACTACATAATGATGAGGATAAGGTAAAGTATTACACAGTTCAACCTATCAGCAGATATAAAGAACTGAAAATTAACTAAAGAAAACAATGTGATTGAACACATTTGTGTTATGATTATGTGTTACAGATAATAAGGGCAAGTTCAAAGTGCTGAAGTAACAAGTCCTAAAAAGAGAAGAGGACATTTACAGACCCTCTTCAGAAAAGGGGGAACAGGCCATGTATGTGGCTGAGGCAAACAGATTAAGACACTAAATGCTGAATGGGGAGCATAATGGACTGAAAAATTACTGTGGATATGCAGACTTGCATTGTTGAACTACAGAATATGTAAACAAAATGGCAAATGGATTTGTTACTGTTTTTTAGATTGTACGACAAAAGAGAAAGCACACGGCATACAAAAACAAAGAAAATAATACAGACCTTATGGTAAAATAAGTACTGAAGCTATGTAACTAGATTGCATAAAAATGCATTGAAATATTGACGTTCAAATGTTTTAATAGTATAAAAGTAAGCGACTGATTATAATTCATATGTTTATTAATAGGATGAAGACCACGTGACCAGGCTCACAAGATGAGTGAAATGTAGAGGAAAATAAACATACAATTAAGCAAAAAACCTGTGTCAAGGATTTTTTGAACAAGAAAAGAATCCCACTTGACTGTATTTTACAATGATAAATGTGTTTTCATCAGACAATCGAAAGGCACCATTCTGGGGCAAGCCCTTTCTACCCTGAAAATTTCAAACCAAAATTACAAATTTTCTGGACTGTAGGTGATGACAAAAAAACAGCAAAACCCATGATTTTTCCTAAAAACACACTATCTGGATCTTGGAATCCATCACATCTGATTGGAATGAAACCTGCATAATCAAGACACCTTGCCCCATAGTGTGAATGCAAAATTTCATGTAATTCCATTGAATGGGTGTGAAGTTACTAATATACTTATATATGGTATGTATATCTACATGTAGTATTATAGTAGACCAGTAGCACACTATAGTTAGGGTTGAGCAGGCTGCTTAAAGGTAAACCCCTAACTCTGCATTTTCATAGCTTTGACCCTGTTCAATAGAACTACATGAAATTTTGCACTCATAATCTAGGGGAAGATCTCTTGATTTGCCCAGTTTCATTCCAGTTGGATGTGTGGATTCCGAAATCTGGATAGTGCATTTTTAGGAAAAACTGGTATTTTCTACTGTTTGTTGCCATCACCTACATCCCAGATGGTTTGGAATTTTGGTTGAAATTAGCTGGGGGCTTGTTTTAGAATGGTGCCTTTTGTTAGTTTGGTGAAAAAATATTCATCTATTCCCAAGTTATAGGGATTTGAAATTTTGGTTCTGCACATGTTCAGTAGGGTCTTTTGGATAGAGGTTTGATACCCTACTGAGCATGCTCAGAACCAGCATTTCAAATCCTTATAACATGGGAATGGATTAATATGTTTTCACTAAACTAATGCAAGATATTATTCTGGGGCAAACCCTTTCTACTCTGAAAATTTCAGACCAAAATTCCAAACCATCTGGTCTATAGATGATGACAAAATAACAGCAAAAAAAAAGCACTGAGTTTTCCTAAAAATGTACTATCCAGTTCTTGGAATCCGCATGTCTAACTGTAGAAAATCAAGACACCCTGGCCCCTATACTATGCATGCAAAATGCTGTGCAATTCCATTGAACGGGTGTGAAGCTATTAGTATTATAGTGGCATGTAGTGCCACTATAGTTAGGCCTGAGTAAGCACTTAAATTTTAAACCCCAGTTTTTGCATTTTAATAACTTTGCAACCATTGAATGGATTTGCATGAAAGTTGCATGTATGGCCTCATGGGGAAGATCTCTTGATGTGCCAAGTATATTTGCAGTTGGATGTGCAGATTCCAAGATGCGAATAGCAAAAACAAAAGAAAAAAAAATCACAGTTTTTTTGATGTTTTTTTACCATCGTGTACCACCCAGATGATTTGGAATTTTGATCTGAAATTATCTGGGTAGAAGCAACTTGGCCCATGGAAGTGCCTGTTGCTGGTTTGGTGAAAAAATATTAATCTGTTCAAAAGTTATTAAATCTTAAAATATCATGTTCTGAGCATGCTCAAGTCAGCACTTCAAAATAGATGAACCATTTTTCATATGGGAACCCATTTTCCTGAGGTTTTTCATATGCCACCATCTTGTGTTACATTTGTCCCTAAAAATTCAAATTTGTAAAGCCACAAAAATGATATCCTGGAGAGTGAACAACAAATGTACCTTGCTTATTGGGACCCCTTAGCTGGATTCTGTACTTAACAGTTGAAGAAATGCCCTTGCAATGTTTTTTTTTTAAAAGATTATTAATTGGGGGCAGCAAGATGGCTACACTGCTGCTCCACTACAAAGTGTCTCTCTCCTCTCTTTAAATTTTAGTCTTTTGCCAAGACTTCTAAGCTTAAAAGATGACTCTATTAATTCTGAAAAGGTGTGTGATAGTCGTCAAGGCTGCTGACTAGTTAGCTGTGTCTCAGACAGATAAATCGCTCTTCCCGGTGCTTAGTACACAGCAAGGACGTTGGTTTTAAGTTTTACTGGGGCATGTGCTGCATGAGACCTGAGTTTAGAAGAGCATTCTGAATACCATTTAAATGGTTCACTGAATTTAATTCAGGAAAGTATTGAGAAACTCAGAAGAAGAACTGGCTGAGGTCACTATTGGCAGCTTGGAAGGAAGTTTGGTGGAACAGAGGGATGGAACTGCAGTCACACCTTTATGCTTCGGATGCTCTGATGAGAATTTTAAAGTTTGTCCATGCTACAAGCGTGTAAAGGTGCTTATACTCTTTTAAAAGGTATGCTAACTTTACTTGGGGGGGCAGGTGCTTTTTTACAATATTCAAGAAGATATTAATGCTCAGAGGAGCATTCTCTTTTCTTTTTTTTCCCCCAATAAGACCAGCTGACCCTGTATTTGAAAAATGCACATGGAAAGGCTGAACCCAAAATGTCCTGAAACAAATTAACTTACAAGGAGAGATTTGTTTGGCAAATGATGCAGGATGCCCAGGTGGAGTAGTGGAAAAATGGCCTGAGACCATAGCAAGGTATATAATGAACCCTCAACATGGCAAAAAAGGGAGCTGATTAGCTGAATTTGCAGCTGGTGGGGAAAGTGGCACGAAAGATATAATTTGTCTTGAGGTACAGTTTTAACATTTGACATTAATGTTGCTGTTTGAGTTCTGGGATTTCAGAGCAATTTGCCTTTTACCCCAGTGGTACTGCAAAATTGTGTGTCAGAGACTCCTTTAACAGAAAAAATATGGCACGTTGTCAGCTCTTAGGGTAATAGAGGCAGGACTTGGATTGGAGTTGACTGTGGGACCTGTGGGACTCTCGGTCATGGCTATATTCCCCATGAGGAGATAACTCCTTTCAGACGTTGACTTGAAACTCTGCTCACTATCTGGAAACTTATGGCTTTGAAATCTATAATCATGGAGATTATATATATATACATTGCTGTGTGCTTTGGGACTGCCTCATCTTGCAGTGGAATTTGAAATGGAAAGAACTATTTTGATTGATATGATTAGCCTTTAGACTTATACTTTGACTGAGAGACTATCTCATTTAATTAATTCATTAGTCTCCAGAAAAGGGGCTGTTATGGTGCTGTATTTAATTACAGATTAGCTTTTAGATATTATATGTTTATTTTGCTTTTTGTATTGTATTCAGGTTTTGCTATTTGTGATGACATCTATTGCTTAAAGTGTCATATGGGTTACATGGAGGTATTTCTGTAGCAACTCTAGGGATGCAGCTCTGGATAATTCACAGGAGCTTATTCTGAAATGACTAATAATTTCTATAGTAAGAGGATATCACTAGCCAACAAAAGAGTGTCATAACTGAGAAGTGTTGGTGGGCTCATTACTAGAATCAGTACTTGTGCATGGAGTAAAATGACCTGATATGTAGTTATAGGTCTAGTCCTCAGACCCTAAATTTGTGGCCTAAAGAATACGCTGGTAGAGTGCTTGACCTAAGGGCTTATAAGGGGATATGGGGTAGCATGCACTGCGGGGTATCCCCAGTAGGATCCATGGTTGATACATGCTGGTAGTACATGATGGTGCAAGTGAGGCAATGTGGCATTGACCAGTTAGCTCAAATTCAAGACAGACTAATTTTATGCACTAGTCAAGGATTTCTGGCACAGGGCCAAACTTTCATGACTTGAATTTGCAATCTGTTGGGTCTTGAGATGGTCCCCCGAATGAGGAATATATTGGTTAGAGAGGTAGATTGCTCTCTGGCAGAACCTGAGTAGGCCTATTCCTGGATAAAGCTACAGTTTACTTTCCTGGGCACATGTTTAAGTCAAGTGAGAAAAGTAAATTAAAAGAAAGGGATTGAAGAATGTTTTACTTAGATTTAGATTATCTTTGATTTACTTATTTTAGTCATTGATGTAAAATGTAACATGTAAGATGAAATAAGACATGTACTGGTTATTAATGGATTTGAGAATGTCATATGTACTGGTTAAGTTGGATTGTTGTATGGTATTTTTATGTATTTTAATGTTGTAATAGTTTAAACTACCAAACAACAATAAACAACTACACACAAGATTATTAATAATTTTTTATGACTCATAATACAAAAAAAGATTCTTTAAGATTCTTTTTTTGTATCATGAGTGTCAAAAAAAGATTCTTTCATACAGGGAAAAATCTTTTCTGGCTTGCAGGCATCTTTTCTCTGGTTTCTAGTGGCACCAGTGGTGGTGTTTTCCCTGCCCATGTTGCCAGTGAGAAGGGGTCCTTCCCTCCCAGACTGCCCATAGAAGGTAAGAGTTACATGAATCTGTAAATATCCAGACTCAGCAACCATACAAGAAAAAAATAAATAAACATGAAATGGATTACAAACAAGGCAACTATTTGGAACTGGTAAAGTCAGTCTTCCAAATCAAATAACTTTTGTTTGCTAAATTCTGGTATAACATGCAGAGATTCTCTCTCCAGGAGTGTTGGGTGTGTTATACTTCCATTGTGGCAAAAGAAGACCCCTTTCACCCTTACGTGTACATTCGCTGCCACCAAGCAGGCTACTTTCATAATGTTACAAAAAGTCATTGTGCTAGCGTGATGCACTACTGAGAGCAGTTACTTTCTTCTCACTATTTTAAAGTTTTCCACCAGCTCTAACGGAAATCACAGATACTCCTCAGAAATACAGCTCCAAGGCTGTGGTCATCACTGCATTCATCTCCAGGACTTCACTCAGAGAAGTTTGCAAGTCTTGCACCACAGTGAATGGCTTGGAATGGAATGGAACCCGGAGCCCCGGGGGTCTGTAGGTTGACTCCCCAGGGGGATTACCAACTCCCAGCCAGGGAGCCACCTTTGGCGGGACACACACCAAAACACCCATCTTACACTCACAACATCCAACCTCAACATCAGCACCACTGCTACCCAACTTGCAACTTTTCTTGGGGGAGGTGGGTATTGAACTGGCACTGCGTGGACTTGCTCAACAATAAAACAAAATACTCAAGTTTTAAACAGCAACAGCAGCCCCCCTTGTTACACTTTTGCAACACTATATCTACCTGCCCAGCATCTCTTCATAGACATGACTGCTTGTCACCACCCCCAAAGTTTTTAATGCTCCTAAACACAACTTTGTGAGGGAACAGTGTTACCTTTGTTAATTAAAATAATCCTCTATCAGAGTAGCAGGACACACTGGTGGTAATAGCTGATGGTTAATCACTCCTGGTCTATAATTCCAAGTGGCCATTGCAGCACACAGGGATTTTCTTCCTTGCTCACACCGCACTACAGAATTTGTCTACTAAAGTGCTAATCTTCCTTTCCCAATCAGGATATTTATTTGACCACATTTACACATTATTCCCTCTTTAACAACTGGACCTAATTGTTTGTGCCATGGTGGTTGCCACAGGCTTTCACTGGTGGCAGCTACCATCAGTAAGGCAGAACAGAAGTCCCTTACCATTTTACAGTCACAATGCTGCACTGCATCACAGTAATAAGATTGTTTCCCTGGAGTCTAGGGGCACCCCCACCCTCCGATTGCCCTCCCTGTACTGTTTTTAAATATTTTTTTAATATTTATATTTTATGTTTCTCCCTAGTGTGTAGTGGCTCACCCCACTGTCCGATCCCTGCTCCCATATTTTTTGTTGTTTCCCTGGTGTCTTCCCGATGGCGGTCTTGCCTGTAATAAAGAAAATGGTCCTTCAATGTTTTTTTTTTTTATTGTTTTTTTAAACCTGTAAACAAGAAAACAATCCCTTGTGAATCCAACCCTACCACCCAGACCTCCCACGCAGAACCCACCACCCCACACCCCCCACACACCCTATACATCCTCACTCATCTGATCAGGTCCCAGGGTGAAGATGCACTCTCCCATTGAAGACATGTCATTCTGCTGGAATCAGCAAGTGCAATTTGAGAAACTAAGGTAAATGCAGTTCATTGTATTTCAAAGGGGATTTTAACTTTGATTCATAACTTGGCTGTTTTGACATATTTTTAAAATTTTTTTTTAAGTTGGCCTTTCTGGGACCCCACCTCAAGAACAATGTCAGTGGAAGTCTGCAAACCTGGCCCAAAGAGCAATTTTGTGGTTGCTTGGTAAAATCACATTTGGCACATGATTTGAAAAATGTCACTGCCCTTGTTCATAATGTGGGATCATAAGAAGGCCATGTTGAAAATTTGGGGTCAAAATATATAAGAATAGGTGAGCGGCAGACATCACCAATTTGGTTTACATAATAAAAACATAGAAACATAGAATTTTACAGCAGATAAGGACCGCTTGGCCCACCCAGTTTTTCAATTTCTCTACCTAATGGATAAGCTGCAGATCCTAGCTAACCAACAGCCTATTTCTTCCTACCCCCACCCCCTAGAATTGCCTTATGACTGTCCCATGCATTCTTGAATTCCACCACTGTTTTTGACTCCACAACCTCCTCAGGAAAGCTGTTCTTTGCGTCCACAACCCTCTCTGTGAAAAAATATTTCCTCACATTACCTCTCAGCCATTCCCCCTCTAGCTTCAAATTTTCCTCCCTTGTTCTTGCACACCTCTTTTTCTGAAAGATGCTACCCTCTTGGACTTTGTTGATTCCCTTGAGGTACTTGAAAGTTTCTATCATGTCCCCACCCCTCTCCCACCTTTCCTCAAGGCTATACATATTAAGCTCCTTACATCTCTCTTGATATGTCTTCCAGTGCAGATCCTGCACCATTTTAGTTGCCCTCCTCTGGACTGCCTCCATCCTGTCTATGCCTTTGCAGAGAATGAGTCTCCAGAACTGCGCACAGTACTCCAGATGGGGTCTCACCAGCTGTCTGTAGAGAGGGATAACAACTTCTTGTTTTCTACTGGTGATGCCTCTCCCTGTGCATCCCAGTATCCCCCCACCCCTCCTTACTGCCCTCTCACATGCTTGCCCTCCCCTTATCTGATATGACTACTCCCAGGTCCCTTTCCATTTCTGTTGTTGTTAGTGTCTCACCCCCATTGTGTACTCTTCCCCTGGGTTTTTGTTTTCCAGGTGCATTACTTTGTACTTCTTAGCATTGAATCTAAGCTGCCATACATTTGACCATTCCTCCAGCCTTGCCAAGTCCCTTCTCATCTTTTCTATCCCACCTTGTGTATCAACTCTGTTGCAGATCTTTTTGTCGTCTTCAAAGAGACAAACTTTTCCTTCCAGTCCCTCTGCAATGTTGCTGATAAAGACATTAAAGAGGACCGGTCCTAGTACTGAACCCTGTGGTACCTCACTAGTAACCCCTCTTTCTTCAGAGTGGACTTGGTTTACTATTACCCTCTGTGTCCTGTTCTCCAGACAGTTCTGTACCCAGGCTACCTGTTCTCCAGATAATTCTTTACCCAGGCTACCATCTTTGGACCCACTTCCAGGTTGGCCATTTTGTATATTAATCTTTTGTGTGGGACTGCGTCAAATGCCTTGCTAAAGTCTAGGTAAGCCATATCTACAGCCCCTCCCTAATCTACTACTTTGGTCACCCAGTCAAAGAAATCTATTAGATTCATCTGACATGACCTTCACTCTGTGAATCCATGCTGCCTTGGGTCCTGTGCCCCTCTGGCCTCTAGGAACTCAACAGTTCTTTCCTTCAGAAGTGATTCCATCATTTTCCCAATGAAGGTAAACTAACATATCTGTAGTTTCCTGCTTCTGCCCTGCTCCCACTTTTGTGAAATGGAATAACATCTGCCCTCTTCCAGTCCTTAGGTACCACCCCATCCTCCCATGATTTATTAAAGAGGGTAGTCAGTGGTGCCACTAGTTCTACCCTTAGTTCTTTTAGAATTCTGGGATGAATCCCATCAGGCCCCATTGCTTTGCCCACCTTCAGTTTTAAGAGTTCTTTCAGAACCCTTTCTTCTGTGAATGGGCTGGTATCAACCCCTGTATCCAGAGTGTTTCTGTTGTTTGGTTTATGTACTGTACCCTCTCTCTATACACACACATCACACATCATTTGAAAGCTTATTATGTCTACTTTAAGATGAGGTATGATATGGAGCTGTCAAGTGATGCCATTACCATAGAAATAGGGCTAAATAATGACACCCTCAACACATCAGAATGACCACTTTAAAATATTTGCATTTGTTTCTGTTAGTTTAAAGACGCTATATATTATTTCAAGACATAAAATAGAATTTCTTTGTGACCTCAAAGCATCACAACAACAATCTAAAGAGTAAAACAAAATCTAATAATACATTTGTGCAGGTATCATTGAAATGTAATGGTGCTGGTGACATTTCTAGTCAACACCATTATTATCATCTTGTTCATCATCATGATCTCTGTTGAGAATGCTTGGGTTACCATTGCACAGGTCAGTACCATGCAAGAAAGACAGTGCAGCATTAACCACTCTGTGTAGAGCCCACCTGGAATTACAGCCATGGGGGAACAACAGCGATAGGGAATTACCGCTACCCCTGTTGCTGTACACTGTAAATACACCAGGCACCAGCACACTGCAGAAATGGAGACCTGGGACCGTGGTTGAGTTCCTCTCAGGTCTCTCTATGGTACTACTTTTTTCATTTTTTTTAACAAAGTTTTCCCCCTCCTGCATTTCTTCCCTTCCCCAAAGTCCACACCTGACCAGAGTTTATTTAAATTTATTTATTTATTGAAAAGTTTCACCAGGTTAAGCACACTGAGCAATAAGCTGCTTGTCTCCCAGTGCGACCAAGGGGAGAGGGCAGATCAGATGGAGTCACATAGTAAAATATTTTACAACAAAGCACATGTAGCAGTATCAGATTGAATACATAGCAGACAGTTACAACTTTTGCTGCAAACATCTGATTAACATAAAGTGCACAGAGTTTTAAGTAGCACTGATTGCATACAGGTAGATAAGTACCAAAAAAGAGGCAGTAGCCGCATGTGCAAGAACAAAAGTGGGACTTTATGGAGTACAAGCAACAGGTAGAAATCACAGCAAGTTTGCATTAAGTGTAGGAGTCAGTGACCATGAGAATAGCAATCTCTTTGGCCATATGATGCAATGACTACCAAATGACAAATACATAAGGAGATTTAATGGCTAGAAACATGCAGGTTGATTGCAGTATAGCAGAGTTAGCTAGTAGGAGCTCCAGAAGGAGCGCAAACATTCCACCAGTTACAAATGCCTCAACAATTCTGGGTGAGATCAGGGGTAAAGCCCCCCCATGTCAGGGGTTTGGGGGGTGAAGCCCCCACAAAAAACAGTAAAGACCATTGTTTGTAAGGGTGTGTGCTGTTTGTGTGGTGGTTAGTGTTTTACCCAACCTTATTTCAGTGCATGCCCTTTTGCTTGCGGCATTCATTGCTGTGTGTTTTTGGTTTTGTTTTAGGCGAGATGACCCCATGCCGGTTGCCACAGTCTTCATTGACTTGGCATGTACACAGTCCTGTGCAGGCAAGATTGTTCTGACTACTGACACAGTTGGTTGTGCAGTGACTCCTACTGCTACAGGCACAAATAAGGTATTGAAGAAGCTCAGATGCTGTTGGGCCCTTGAAGAATACAGGAAGTAATTCATCATCCACATTTTTCATCCATGTTGCAATAGTGATCCAATATCTGGTTTACCTATGTGCAAAGACATCCAAATCCTTGTTTTCCAATATGCCCTTTTGACATGCTTTTCAGAACTGTCTTCACTTGGTGGGCGTTTGGCCAGTGACTTGTCTTTTTTGATGGCTAGATTGAAACACAAGCAATTCAGGTCTCTGTGGGTCTCCTTTTCTTTCTCTCTCTGGTCATACAGCACAGCTACTAACTTCCTTGCTGCAGACATTGAAGCTTGTTTGTCACTCTTTCCCAATTTGGCAAGATCTATGAAGCAGTAAGCTCCTTTTGTTTTGACAACATTAAACATAGATTTTTTTTCCCCAATACCAAATAGGGATGACACAGAGTCACATCCTGTTTATGTGTGTGTAACCACCCAGTCCTCTGGGGTTACTAGAATCCCATTAGTGTCAGTGCTAGGTAGGGAAGGCAGCTGGTGAATAACTAAAGGCTTTCACCTGCTACCTCTCTTTTTGCTTGGTCTTAGCTGAGTTGAGAGAGGTGATGTAATTTAGAACTCTCACAGCAGCATAGGTATCTAGCTGTGAGTGGGGAGCTTTAGAACTTTCAGTTAGTCTGTGAGAGGAGTCTGTGTTAAGAGTTCTGTGTCAGCAGCTAGATTGAGCAGTTGGAGGAGTGAAGAGCTGCAGTGTGGGCTCTGAGGAGAACCTATTTTTCTCACCCTAGTGCTGAGAACCATCTGCCTGCCAGTAGAAGTGGTGGAAACCACCTAGCAGGAGTTCCTGATTTTCTTCTCATCCCCAGTGAGGTGAGAAGGACTGCAGGATGGATCTGAGGGGGAATCCCATTATTCTGATCCAGGACATTGAAGCTGTCTTTTTGTGTACAACTGTGAGGAATCTGACATTGGGTATCCCAGGAGGAATGTACCTGTGTTTTCTTTTGGGGTGTACTCTGACAAAGGGAATTATGCACCAAGTTCTATTCTGTTTGAGGCTGCTCTCATCCTTTCTTAAAGTTAGCTGACAATCGTAGAGTTCCCTGTGAGAATTTGCACATTGTTCAGGACTTTAATTTACACTCAGAAGTAGTGTGTTTCTAATGCTGAATGTGATAGTCATGCTAGGATGCATAGTTCTACTGTTTTACTAAATGTTTGAGGTGTAACTCTGAAAGAATGGCTGGTTATGGACTGTGGAAGCAAAATGTGGGTAATCCCCCATTAAGAGTGACCAGTTCAGCACTACAGGTTCAGTTCTGTAAGAGCACCCGATTATTCAGGACATGGTGGTCAATGCCTGAAGAGAAAGTTTACCCCCTGGTGTGGGTTGTGCTAAATTTGAGCACCAGTGTGCTCTGTCATGGCCAGTTGCCACATTTCCAAATGTTTCAATTCTATGCCATATGGGAAATGTTCTAAGTTGTGGCCAGTGCCACTAGAAGAAATGTATGTTTCAGTTGAGGTTTTGCCACTGAAAAGAGTCCTAAATCCTATGCAATTTGGGAAGTTTACAGTTTCTGTTTGTTACAGACTTTTTGTTGTTCTGCATTGCCTTGTACAGCGAAGTGTAAACCCTTGGGGGACCACCTTTGCTTTTGTGTAACATTCTTTGGAATAAAGCCACACTCTAGAACCCCAACCTGGTTTGGACATTCTCATTACTGCTTCCTGTGTGGAGTTACTGGGTACCCTTCCAGAAATTCAGACCTAGCATAGCCCCTAGCAAAAGTTCTCTCCTAAGGACCTGGGTTTAGTGATGGTCATTTGTGTGTAATATTGTTTCTGTACCCTCCACCCCTCTCTTTCCCCTAGACAGAAAATATGGGATGTGTGCTTACTAGCTAAACAAGTGGCTGGTAGGGGTTACACATGCACAGCAGGAAGTATGTTGCAGAAGTCAGAAGTGAGTGACTCACAAATTGCATGCACAGGTATGGAAGCAACACTTCTCAATTGTGCTGGTAATGGTGCCTGTTTCTATCCACATGCTATCTATGTGTTCCATTTTTGGAAAGTAGTGAACAGCAAGGACCAAAACATCTGTATCAGGTGACCTAATTAATATGGTTCCTTTGACACCAAGAGACCCAAAAGTCATATTGGCACCTACAGCATGCAAAAGCAGCCTTGTGTCTGCTTCTTCTTGAGTACTGTACAGGTCTTGGGTTCTTCAACACCTCTACTGGTAATGGACTTTACTACCTCTCTGTTTGAAAAGCCTCTAGCAAGAAGAAATGTTTGTGTTGGGTGTGCTTCTACACTCACAGGTGCATTTTCAGTCATATATTCACAACGGAATTTTGGAAGTGACTGCTTGTTGGATGCTACTTTTAGAAACTTTTTTCATGGATGCACAGGGCATACATTAATCACCTGGTATTGTTTGCATCCAACCTTAGATCCTGTCTGGGTCTGTCTTTCTGCAGTTTTCACTGAGTTACTGTTGTCATATCTTTCTAAGACTTCAGTTACAGAATTAGCTTTGTCAAATCCTTTTAGGACCTGCCCGCAGTACTTAGCAGCCAATTCATTGAATGTGTGGAATTTGTCTCTAACCATCATTTGAATGACAGCCATGGCATCTCTGATGTACACTGTGGTTTCTTTGTTGCATCCTCATAGTTCACAGATGCTTTCAGCTTGAGCTTCTATCTGGTGCCCTAATTTAGTTTTGTTTGTTTTTCTCATTGTTCTATCAGCACGGAAGACGGACACAGGCACATGTCCTATTGGGTGACTAAGAAGAGTTGCCATTTATATATCAATCAGAGATTTCTCGTAAGAAGGCAGAATATCTGTCTAGGGAAATCGCTGTCACATGGAACCAACCAGCTCAACTCTTCCAAACTGCGGACAGGTTGTGCAATCCAGCCTGTCTGCAGTTTTGTCTAGCTTTTTCACAAACAGAGTGCGATGAGATTACTCAGTTCTTTGCAAATAAGGTGGCTGACATCAGGCAGGAGTTCCATCAGCCTCACTCTATGGGGGATGCTGTTGGTCGGTGCTCGGTAGCAGAGCCCAGTGTTTCCTGGAATACCTTTGATCTGGTGGAGTTTGTTGATATTATGAGGTTTAGTCAGGGGATGCGTCCCACATGCTGTAGTTTAGATCCGGGCCCTACTTCCCTGATTTTGGGTTGTAGTGACATCATCAACCCAGTCTTAGCTGGGATTGTCCAGTGCTCTTTGGAATCGAGTGAGTTCCCTAGCTCCCTGAAGGAGGTGGTGGTGACACCCCTCCTGAAGAAAGCTTCTTTGGACCCGGAGAATCTAGTGAACTACAGACCTATCTCGAACCTTCCTTTTGTGGAAAAGGTTATTGAGCAAGTTGTGGCAGCTCAACTGGAGAGCCATTTAACCATCCATAATGTATACTAATCTCTCCAATTGGGTTTTTGTAAGAGGCCCAGTACTGAGACTGCTCTGGTTCGGGTGCTCAGTGATCTCCTGATAGTTAGAGATTGGAGAAGCCATTCTGTCTTGGTACTCCTTGATTTGTCATCAGCTTTTGACACTGTGGATCATGGGGATCTGCTCAAATGCCTGAGGTCCATCTGTGGGCTGTCAGTGACAGTACTTAGATGGTTTACATCTTTCCTCACTGGTAGGACTCAGAGAGTTGTCTCCGGAATATTTTCTTTTGAGTCTTTCTCTCTGCCTTGTGGGGTACCCCAGGGCTCTGTGCTGTCTCCCATGTTATTTGCAGTGTACATGCTGCCCCTCGGAGACATTGTAAGATGGTATGGGCTGAGGTTTCATTACTATGTTGATGATACCCAGCTCTACCTGTCTTCTGCCCCTGACCAGGTTAGTGCTATCTTGGTACCGAACTGCTGCCTCATGGAAATCCAAGATTGGTGAGTTCTAGTGGTTTAAAGTTGAATGCAGGAAAGACTGAGGTTTTGGTGGTGGACCCTGGTCACAGGACAGAGGGGTTGAGGACTGATCTCCCCTCTGGTTTAGTCCGGGGGGGCTCAGATCCTTACCTCTGAGTGGGTGCATGACCTGGGTGTGGTGCTTGACGATGGGCTGACCCTTCATCATCAGGTGTCAGCAGTCTTCAAGCTGGCCTTTTACCATCTGAGAAACTTTGCTAGGATCAAGCATCTCGTTCCAGCCAGCGACCTGCCTGTTTTGGTCCACGCCTTTGTAACCTCTCACCTTGACTATTGTAACTCCCTTTACCTGGGGCTTCCTGAGGTTGATATCCACCACCTGCAGCTAGTGCAGAATGCTGCTGCACGTGTATTGACTGGGGCATCTAGGAGATCTCACATTACCCCAGTGCTGCACCATCTGCACTGGCTGCCTGTTCAGTGGTGGATCACCTTTAAGGTAGGTTTATAACTTACAAATCCCTACATGAACAGGGTCCTGACTACTTGAAAGAGCTCCTGATTCCTTACATCCCTTTGTGACAGCTCTGCTTGGCTGATGAGGGGTTGCTGGAGATTCTGAGGGTTAGTCTAAAGTCATCTGGGGCCCGTGCCTTTGGGTTTGTTGCCCCTACCCTCTGGAATTCTCTGCCCCATCAGCTATGTGAGTGCAGGACAGTGGGGTGCTTTAAGCACGCATTGAAGACCTTTTTATGGGGTAAAGCATATCTGGAATTTCTTTGATTTTATCGGTATTTATTGTATTTCCTGAATTTTATCTATTTGTGCAGTGCCTTGATACTCGAAAGGCGCTATATTAAATAACATTTATTATTATTATTATTGTATTGCACTTGCACCTTACTTGTATTGTATTGCTTTGAATTTGTGTATCTCGAATTCTAATGTATTATTTGCACTGTATCTGTATGTTACTTTTTTCAAATCATTCAATGCATTTCTTGTTTGTTTTATCACCTGTACCATTCTTAATTAATATAATTGTATTGTATCTCCTATGCCTGAAAATGGTTCACTGAATCAGTGCACCTACCTGGTAAATAAATAAAAAAATAAATAAATATTGAAACATCATCTCTGCATCTTGCTAAGGACAGTACTCTGCAGAAAACAGTTTCTGGACTGATAGCTGCCGTGATTGTCCCTCCCTTGTCAGATGTAAATGTGGTCTTCTTTGCCATTCAGCAAATGTTTTGATGCCATATTTCATGATGGGGCTGAAGAAGCTGCATGTCCCTTTAGAATCAAGTGCACCTCTCACAAATCTCTCCATTTGTTCTTCACCAACATCTGCTATTTTCAGTAGAGACTCTTGTACATCTGCTGTCACATGCAGTCCAGTCAATATGTTGATAAGCACCTCTGGATATGATTCAGAGTCAAATGGGTTTGTCACATTAATAGAAACATAGACACTGGAGGCAGATAAAGACCACTAGGCCCATCCAGTCTGTCTGTAGGCCCTATACAATGTATGTGACTACTGACCATATGTGATCAATGGCTTTTCATCACTCCCTTCTCAATATTGTTGATGACATGGTTGATAAAGGCTATAACATGCTCTTCATCCTTTTTCAGTACAGAGGCAAAGACTTGTTTATGGACTTTGTCTTCTCTACTAGTTGATAAGCCCTTTCTTTCTCTCATAGTTTTTGCATATTCATTCAGGACATGTCATGTGAGAGGCCATCTGACAAGGGCTAGCTTCTTTCTTGTCAGTCCTACAATCCCACTGCTGCCCTTTGAGTCTTTGATGACAGTTTTCTCTGTTCCCATGTCACTCCAAATTCCATTGAGAGTACCAGGAGTCTGACACATTACAAATTGCCCAGATTCAAAGGCACTGTGTACTATTCAGGAAGATTTAGTGTATCAAGAATGTAGATTGGAATCCACCTGGCATAGTTGGGCCTCTTTGCAGCAAAGAAGTATGGAAGCATGGCACACTGTGTAATGTAGGTGAAATTTCCAATCATCTTCTCACTCTGCATGGACATTTAGAAGTAGTATCTGCATAACCTGGGAAAAAAGACCCCAAAACTTGAATATAGGAAACGGGACATACCCCCATGTTACCTTAAAGCAGCCTACCTACTCCTAACAGTTCTTCCCTCCCAGGTACCTACTCCTAACAGTTCCTCCATCCCAGGTACCAAACCTTGCAACAGGACTAGCTGCTACACCTGCAAATTTATTTCCAGTGTGACTGAGATTCGGGGGCCTACAGGTGTTTTTCACATCACCAAGGAGTTCTCATGCACCTCCACTAACGTGGTGTATTGTATTATTTGCAGGAAGTGTACAGCTATTTACATCGGAGAAACTGGTAGGCGTCTTGCTGACCATTTCAGGGAACATTACAGAGCAGTCAGGAATGGTGAAACTGCCAAACCCATTGTATCCCACTTTATCTCCAGGGACCACAATGTCAATGACCTTTCTGTTTGTGTCCTTCAGCAGGGCTTCTGGGATCCTGACCATAGAAAAAACATGGAAGCCAAGCTGATCATCCACCTTGGCTCCCAGCAGCCCTCTGGTTTAAATGATAGACTTATTTTCCACTAACATCTTTCAGCCACCCCCCCCTTTTTTTCCCTAAAGTCTATTTGTTTTTATACTCATTTAATTTATTTTTCATTTTCACCATATGTCTCCATTTCTGTCTCCTTCCCACACATTTGTCACCTTTTAGCCTTCTTATTAGGCCCTGTTAATTAGTCTCCATCTGGGAACTTCCCCAGCTCTTTCACTCCCATTATGCTTTATCTTTCCCAAAATCACCTTTTTGTTTCACAGATTCTCTCTTAATCTTACCATTTATCACTTCTTCTCCCTAAGCCTCCCCTTCCTTCTTTCTCCACATATATCTCTCTCTCATTTTACCTCTCCTCTACACTAACTTTTTTTTTTTTTGTCTTTTAGATATTTCCTGAAGAAGACCTAAGGTCGAAACGTAGATTTTTAACTCTATTTTCTATTTTCAGCGTGCATTTAATATAACCATTTTGTTTTGCTGAACACTAAGTAGTGCTGACCTGCCTCCAGTCCACCCTTTACCCCCAACTGTGTCTTTCTAAACAAGTGGGAATATGTTTACTGATTAACATGGTTTATCATTTTATTATTGACACTTGTGGTTTGATGGTTTAAAGTACGGGTTCTGCAAACATGGCCATGCCTTCTGATGAAGGGGTAGTATTCCCTCAAAGCACTGAGGCTGGAACTGGGTGTGGAGCCTTAAAGCACTTTTATAATTTATTTTTCATTGCTCGCTGCTTACAGTTGTAAGTATTTTTTTAATTTTATTTTTTAAATAAAAATTACTCTCCCTGAAATCTCAATCTGGAGTGCTGGAATTTTTATTCATTGTCAAACATACCAGCAGAGCCTGCAAACACAACTACTAGTGTAACAAGTAGGTCCTCACAGAGGCCACTGTTAATAAAGTATAAAGTTACTCCCATCTGTTACAAAAATAATCAGGATGACTGTGTAATGAGCAGTTTGTTTCTCTATCACTAAAGCCTGTAAGATCTCATGATGCCACTCCTTATATGGAGGAGTAATCGCATCTTTCCAATGCCATATAATGACCAGCTTCACTGTTAGGAAATCAGTACCATATGAGCCTTGCAGGTACTAAGAATCCTAGGAGGAAAAGAACCCACCAGGCAGATTTCTGATATAAAGAGATCATCAAGACCCCAAAATGAATATAAAGACCTCTTAACAGCAGACCAGAAGGAAATCACCTTAATGTAATCCCACAAAATGTGTTTAAGATGACCATCATTGCGGCAACACCTGGAACATAAGGTAGAAGCAAGTTTACCCATTTTATATAAGTTTAAGTGGGCATAGTATCAATTATGGTCAGGGCCCCTACTTTTCTGCAGCACAGTGGGACCAAGTTTTGCGGCAAGACTACCATTTGCCGCAGAACTTCTGTGGTGGTGGTTTGTAATTTCTGCAGAAGTTCTGCAGCACTAACAAACTACCCCATCACAGTGTCAGCTTGTCATCCTGATTTCACTTTCATGGCAGTGGTTATAGCAATTAGGATGGTGGAAAGCACAGTAACACTAGTTCAAAAAATAACAGACTTATAAAAATAATTTTATGCCTAAAAAGGCAAAACAAATGTCTCTCCCTTAAGGTCCTAGCCTGTTGCATAAATGACATATGCAGAGGGGAGCTTACGTGATAAATAAGGTATTTCTATATTCATGCTATCTATCCCACTAATGTGGTTTCCACTGTCTATCACTTATATATTTGTATGTGCTTTCTATACCACTCATGAGGTTCCCATTGTGTATCACTTATATATTTATATGCAATCTGTAACATATGTACAAATATACGTGTGTGTGTGTGTGTGTGTGGTGAGAGACAGAGATACTGTGTGTGTGTATATATATATATATATAAATTTTTTTTTAATTTCCATGAACGTGTATCCTCATTCATACAGGTCCCATTGGAAATGGAATAGAGGAGTTATTGCAAAACTCATTTTTCATGTCAGCCTGTTTTCCCTGACACACTGCGTAACACCATCAGGCCATGACATACATGTGAACTGATTGTGAGATAGAGCTCTCCAGCCCATCACAATGTGTCCACCATGTGACAGAACACTGCACCATATCTTCCCAGGCTCAGAGCAGTGATGTGTTCCACCAATCCTTGTGTTGCCCAGCCAGCTCCCAGAGCTAATCTCTGAGCCTGACTTGCCAGCATGGAAACACAGCATGCTACACTCTGGACCAACAGCTGTCCCTGCACACAACATTTCTCCATAACTTTTAGGTGATTCTATCAACCAATGACAATATGTAATCAATAACCCTGGCACAAATGCATACAATGCAATTATTTATTTAACAGGTCTATTCTTTCAACAGGTCTACACATTATTATATTCCACTTTTCTGGGCATAATTACTTTATTTTTCTTAAAAATGACAGTTAAATTCATTTTACCAGTTATTCATTTCAGATGGCATCTCTATATCTTAAAGGCACAGATAGGTTTGTACAAAGTGAGGTATGGATTTAACAGGTCTGTGCTATTGACAAGGTTTTGTTTAAGTTGGCCCTAGAGCAATAATGTAAGACTGAAAACTGTATTAGGCTGTAGTGCAGGTTGACCAAATATCACCATGCATGATGTGCTGTGCCACCGTCTCTGGCAGTGGGAGCTGTGGTAGATAAGTGACTGTTCATTTCTGTTGCAGAGTGCAGCCATTTCATTAGCTAATGTATGATATAGCAATGATAACATCACATTCTGAGCATATGTGGGGTTTGGGATATAAAAAGAGGGGAAGGGAACCAGAGTCTATGGATAAACAGAAATATTAATAAAAAATCACCAAAAGAGTGAATTCTGCAGCACCGCAGAAGTTCTGCGGTAGATTGCAAGTTCTGCGCAAAATCTGCAGCCACAGAATTCTAAGGGCCTTGATTATGGTATATTCAGTACTGAATGAATCGACATCTATCCAGTTTAATATATTTATACAAATTGCGCCAAACAGATTGCCATAACTAGGAATCACCCAGTAGATCCAAAGCTGTTTCCAATAATAACAAATGTCCACAGAGCTAGCAGGGTCCAAAGATTGAAAAACAAAACCCATAAAGCTTGGACACCTAATGGGACTGCTCCACCAAGACAAAAAGGAGTCAGATGATGAGATAACCATCAGCGTCCATGGTTGAGGGCCCAGATGAGTAGAAACTGCATGAGTTAACTGGAGATATTTAAAACTAAAGGACTGAGGCAACTGAAAACACTCCTGAAAAGAAGGAAATGGTAAAAACTGTCCACCTTCCAATACCAAGGTGAAAGAAACTGCACCAAGTAGTGGGCAAAAAGTGAGTGGAATCAGGAGTCGGGCTATACAAAAATTGGAACTGCCCAAAAGAGGTTGAGCCAGAATTGTAGGTCAAAGCAGTCTAAGATAGAAACAAAGCTGGTGATGAGCTTTTAATGACCAAAATATGGGTGTAGATTTAAGCAGAGGTGGAAATTGGGAGGGTTTAATATACAATAAGCTCTGAAGTTGTATGCAAACTTCAAGACATGAATACGTTACTATTACAGGGGGCTATAGCCTCTGACTGGTGGCACTGAAACCCTAAATTTACTGAAATCCCTAATCTCTGCTGCAAATACAGAAACAATATTCCTAGGGGATTTCAACATGGATTGGCTTACTCCAAAATCTCACTGCCTTAAATCTCTCTGTGACGAGCTTGGCCTTGTACAATTAGTTAGCGAACCCTCAAGGAACAACACCTTTAACATTGCCAATAGCTCCCTCTTAGATGTAATATTAACCACTCATCCTGATAAAATTTCACATCAGCGGGTTTCCACAATGATATGAGTGACCACGGGGTTGTTGTATACATAAGTTCTCAAACTAAGGCCCGTCAGCATCCCAACTTTTTAACAAAACGGTCCTTTCACAAGTTCAGTGCAGCAAATTTCCATTCTGACTTAGGTGAGGTCAGATGGTGAGATCTTTACCTTGCCAAAAGTGTTGAGGCTGTCTCTGTCCTTATCGACATACTTGCCATTCTGGCAAATAAGCATGCCCCCCCCCTTATCAAAGTCAGGGTATGCAACAACTCTCACCCCTAGTTTACCTCAGATCTTAAGGCAGCTCATACAAACCAGGGCAAACTCTGGGCTCAAGCTAGGCAGTCCAAGAGCCCTGCAGATTGACAGGCCTTTAGAGCAGCTAGGAATGCCTGTGTAAAAAGCATTCGCTCTGCCAAAGCAAACTTCTATATCTCTACCCTTGAACAGTTATATGGGAACTCACACAAAATTTAGAGGACACTCAAATATATTGAAGGACGGCTCACTTTCCCCTCCATTCCAACTAAGATACTCACCAATGGTAGGGTGGTGGAAAGTAATTCTCAAATCCTCAAAGAACTTAACTCCCATTTTGTCACTGCTGGCCTAGCTTTTGACTCCTCACCTTATGCTAGCCATGTGAAGAGTCTACCTAGCTCATCCCAGTCAACCTGCACCTCATTTTTGTCCCTTTCAACTGTGTACGCTCAACTATAAAGAAGTTGAAGATTCACTTCTTTAACTTGATACCAGAAAAAGTGCAGGGGACGATGGTCTTGGACCTTTCTTCCTAAGACTAGGCCATGCCCATCTCACTGCCCCCATTCTTCATATCTTCAATCTCTCCGTCACTTCTGCTACAGTTCTGTCCTGTTGGAAATCTGTCCACATCCTCCCCCTACTTAAATCAGGGGACCCATGCAATCTGAATAACTATAGGTCTATCTCCATTTTGCCCATCCTCTCTAAAGTCTTCAAAAAATTGATCTATAACCAATTAAAACTTAATTTTGAAACCTTTTTGCTCCTTAACCCAGCACAATCTGGTTTCTGGGCAGATCACAACACTATCACAGCACTGGCTAAAGTGACTAATGACTGGGTCTCTGCTGTGGATGCTAAAAAGATTACTGGTGCAGTCTTCTTAGATCTTACTAAAGCATTTGACAATGTTGACCACAACCACTTGCCTTACCAACTTAGGTGCCAGTCCATCCACTACTCAGTGGTTCACTAGTTATCTAACAGGGAGAACACATAAAGTCAAAGCTGATAGCCTATTCTCTGCCTCTCTGCCAATTGACAGAGGAGTCCCCCAAGGCTCCATTCTAGACCCAGTCCTGTTCTCTCTGTACATCAACGATCTTGATTCTTACATAACTAACTCCAACCTGCACTTCTTTGCGGATGACACTGTACTGTATACTTATGGTTCAACTTTATCTGAAGTCATGGATGTGCTACAAGCTGACTTTGCCCATCTTGAAAATAATCTAATAAAAGCCAAGCTTATCCTTAATGCCAAGAAAACTAAAGCAATGATTTTCTCTTGTAGCACCTCCTCTGGCACCTCCCCTGTTCTACCAAAAGCCTTTATTGTTACCTCTCTACGTGAACCCTTGGAAGTCGTTCCTAAATTTAAATATCTGGGTATTTGGATAGATAATAAGCTCTCTTTTAATGACCACATCAAGGACTTAACCAGGAGGATCAAAGTCAGACTAGGATTCTTTTTAGAAATAGGACTCTTTTCCCTCTTGAGACCTAAACCAGGCTCATACAGGTCACGTTCCTTCCCCTACTTGATTATGATGGTTTAATTTACACTTCCGCTACAATCTGAAGCCTAAGCAAGCTGGATGTCCTCTATCACTGCGTGTTATGATTCATTACCAGCTCCACCTACCGTATTCACCATTGTGATCCGTATGCAGCTGTTGGCTGGACTTATCTCACCACCAAATGCCTCCTCCACACTGGTCTCTGGACTCTTAAGTTGCTTCTGCATAAACTACCGTGTTACCTAACATCTCTCATCTGCTTTTCCCACAGTTCATATTCTCTTAGGAAATCAGACTTCATCATGCTAGTCATACCAAGGACTCGTACCTCCTTTGGCAAACTAGCTATCTCACATGCTCTTCCCACTATACAGAACCAACTCCCATCTGTACTGAAATTAACTAGCATTATCTCAGTTAACCTCTATAAAGTGCTAATTGCATCTAAAATAAAAGATATTTGTAACTGCTATTAAGCCCCTCCCCTACCCTTATGTGTGCTCCATGCCTATCGTCTCCACTGATACTAGTTTTAGTTAGAACTGAAACCTGTTAGCTTGCAAAATGTATTCTGTGACTAAAACTACATTATTTCCTGCCTGCTCCTCTATCCTTTCCCACCTTTGGCCTCCTATCTATATATTATCTCCCCTTACTCTTGCTAACCATCCCCTTATCCTCGACCCTGTTCACCCTATTTATCCTATCTTTCCTATCATTTGCTCAATACATCAAGCTTATCTACTGCATCTACCAGTGTTAAGTTTATTAACCCTACCTTGTATTGCCTGTACACTGTGAACCAAATGATCCTTAACTGTACATTTCTTTACGATGATGTATCTCTCTATGTAATACCTTACTTGAACTTTGTGTGCACTTTGAATACTTTTAACCAATGTTGCCTTATTGAGTAATGTATTTTTGACTGTGTACATGCTTCAGGACCTCCTTGTGAATGACCTTGCTCAATGGAGTCTTCCTGCAATAAACTTGAACTTGAACTTGACAGAATGAGCACTCTATGTCAAGCCAAATCAGCACATAAAGGAGCAACAGGGTCAGTACCAACAGAAAGGGTCCCATTTAAAATATTTACTACTGTGAAGAGCACAGTAATACAGTAGTATAAGAAAAAATGTGTAAATAGAGGCCTTCCCAATGTTTAGGAATTGTCAGTTTGAAATGTGAGCAATGAATTGCCCTCCCATTCCATAAAAAATCATTACTCATTTGCTGTAAGAAAATAAATTACAATTTAGAAAGAAAAACGTTCAACATTCCCAAAGGATATAAAACACATAGTAGAAGGTTCATTTTTATAATGCTAACACTATCCCAGAGAGTAAGAGGTCAAGCTGCCCACTGCTGCAAATCCATCTTCAAAGTATGCATAAAAGAGGTAAGATTATACTTAACTATAGCAGAGGGGGACCGGGAGAGATGGGCGCCCAGGTACGTTAAAGTCCTAGGTTTCCTTGACAAATCCGAGTTTAAGATGGCCTGTTTACTATCCAAGATGTTCAGAGGGAAAACTTTAGTTTTACTGAGGTTAAGTTTTTAAGCCAAAACAGCAGAAAAATGTTGTATCTCAGTCAATGCAGCAAGGATCAAAATGAGGGGATCATCAATATGCAATAACAAATCATCTGCATCAGCTGACAATTTGTACCATTGTCCTCCAATCAAGATCCCTTTAACATCCAGATTATTTAACAGATTATAAATCAAAGGCTCTAGATAAAGGTTAATTAAAAAAGGAGAAAGAGGACACCCCCATCTCATCCCACATTGCAAAGGAAAAGAATCGGGGGGACCCCATTACACCAAATGTGAGCAGTAGGGTTACTATACAATAATCGAACCCAAGTTAAGAACTTAGATGGAAAACCAAATTTGAGCAAGACTGCAAAAAGATATGATCAAGAAACATGATCAAATGCTTTCTCTGTGTCCAGGGAGACTAGGACCAAAGGGGGTCCTGCCCTCCTGGAATGCAGAAAAGAGATAATGGATCTTCCAGAGATGGTCACTAGAGAGGCAGCGCCTCATGAACCCCACTTGAGTAGGTCCAATCAAGGCATCCCAGACCAAAGCCATTTGGTTAGGTAATATCTTAACTAAAATCGTTATGTCTAAATTAGTTAAAGAAATCAGACAGTTGCTACCTGGCAACAAAGCATCCTTGTCCAGCTTCTTTATGAGAGTAATCCAGGGTTCATTGAAAGTGAAATTAGAAAAGTCAGACAATACTACTGTCAGCAGGAGTCAGTTCCTGTTGTGATTAAGCAAACAGATACTTTATTAGAAGTAGGGGTCTCATTTAGGGTAAAAATAAAACAAAAAAAAGTCAGTGTGTTTCTCTGTGTTGGGAAAGGGGACTGTATCAGTGAGGAGAGAAGTTAGTTGGGGGTGTGACTTAGGAGTAGAAAACCAGGTGTCTCCAATTACAGTTCCTTACTGCTAGCTTTTGGCAAAAAAGAATCTTGCTTTCAGAGCAAGGCGCAGCAGTCTAAAATACTAGAACTTTTCTTACTAATAGAACACTTCTATCTCAGCAGGAATTGGTGCCTGTTGTGATTAAGCAAACAGATACTTTATTAGAAGTAGGGGTCTCATTTAGGGTAAAAACAAAACAAAAAAAATCAGTGTGTTTTTCTGTGTTGGGGAAAGGGGACTATATCAGTGAGGAGAGAAGTTAATTGGGGATGTGACTTAGGAGTAGAAAACCAGGTGTCTCCAATTACAGTTCCCTACTGCTAGCTTTTGGCAAAAAAGAATCTTGCTTTCAGAGCAAGGGGCATCAGTCTAAAAGACTAGAACTTTTCTTACTAATTACCCTCCTTCCCTCCACCCTCCCACCCTTAGCCAGTTCTACTTCTATAGGCACTGGATTTGACTGACAACAGGAACTTCCTGTTTGGCAGTAGGAAGGGAAGGATCGCTGAGACACATAAGTTTCATCATCCTTGAAGGAAAAGAGTAGTTGTCACTCACCCCCAGCTGCTGGAGGTCTGACTCTGAGCAATAAAGAAGGAGACTGCCAAAGAATGCAGGAAGTTCCTGTCCCAGAACAGGAAGGGCGTGAGCTGTAAGGGCACATAGGCAGCAGGAAAGTAGGTGGAAAAATAAACAGAGGGAGGAGAGAATAAGCATACAAAGCAACAGAAGAGGGGCCACAAAATAAGATGAGAGTGGTGCAGTACAATAGCCTTGGAGCAGCAGTCTTCCAGGAGACATTCCGGAGGCTCCGATGCTGCCCTATTTGCAAGCACCTCTCTGGTCTGAGGGAGGAGGTGGCTCATCTCCAGGCTGACCTGGCTAGGATTCATGAAACCTCCTCTCCCACCCAGGGACCAACAGAGCCACCACCACTACCACAGAGGTTGCCAAGAAAGAGAAGTGGTTGGACCAAGGTGGACTCAGGGAGGGAGAGGGTGGTGGAACAGATGCACATCCCTCCAGTTATACCTCTCCACAATTCATACACTGTTCTTTTGGAAAGTGATTCCTCTATGGAGGCACCTGTGGTGGAGACCAAGGAGGATGCTGGGAAGTTCCACAAAGGAGACCCACACTAGGGTGGCACAGGACTCCACAGGGGAAGAAAACAACTCCTGGTGGGGGACTCAATCATTAGGGGCATAGAACTGGGGGAGGAAAGGGAGAGGGAGGTAAGGTGCCTGCCTGGTGCCATGGCTTGGAGGGAAGAGGGAGCAAATCCTCAGGATCATGGAAGCAGCTGCATGAGGGAGGGAGCTGGATGTCATTGTCCACCTAGGGAAAATGACCTGACTGGGAATGGGATCAGAACAGTGCAAGTGGAGTTTGTAGAGCTGGGGAGAGGCTTTAGACAAGTAGCACATATGGTAACCTTCTCGGAGGAGTTGTCTGTCTATGTCAAGGTTGATACTAAGGTACTCCACAACATGGGATTCATTGAATGGTTGAAAAACTGGTGCAGAGCTCAGGGTTTTGGCTTCATTGAGGAATGGGGGTCCACCTGGAGGGATGCAGGCCTATACTGCATGATGGTCTGCATCTGTCTGGGAGGGGAACCAGGATCCTAGTTGATAGGTTTAAACACTCCATTGGTAAGCATTTAAACTAGCCAAAGGGGGAGGCACTGAAAAGGAGCAGGGAAATCCCAGCCTCCCCCCACAAAACACAGGAGTTAGTGAGGTAAACACCAAGACAGAGATGTCAATAGGGAGCAGGACAGGGGCAAACAGAAAAAGGTAAAGGCAGTAAGGACAGGGATGGGGCTAAAAGGGGTAAGGCCATCAAAAAATGGAGGGTGATGAGTACCAATGCCCATAATCTGTGTAACAAACTCCCTGAACTAGTGGCCTTGATGGAAGATGAACTTCTGGATATTGTGGCAGTCACAGAAATATGGTACACAAAGAACCATGACTGGGATGTCAACATACCAGGGTACAAAAGCTACAGGAGGAACAGGGAGGGTAAAAGAGGAGGAGGACTAGCTTTCTACGTAAGGGAAGGGATCAAAGCAACAGAACTAAAGGATAAACAGGGAGTAGAGGAGGCACTGTGGGTCACCCTGGAGACAGAAAATGGCACCACAATCTGCATGGGGGTTGTATACAGACCCCCATCTCAGGGGGAGGCAGTGGACAAGGAAATGACAGAAGGTGTCCTCAGAATGGCAGAAAAAGAGAAGATATTATTGATGGGGGACCTGAATATGCCAGATGTTAATGGGAGCACTTTTGCTGCAGCCACATCCAAGAGCAGGGTTATTCTCAATGCCCTACCCGGACATGTCTCAGACAGCTAGTGGTGGAACCCACTTGGGAGGGAGCAACCTTAGACCTGGTACTGTTAAACGGGGATGGAGAAAGGATCTTGGATTTAAAAGTAGGTAGCCATCAAGGAACAAGCGGCCACCAAACAGTGTGGTTCATGATAAACACAGCCATAGAGTCAAACCATACAAAAGCAAGAGTATTAACTTTAGGAGGGGTGACTTTGGGAAAATGGGAGAGTGCCTTAGAAAAACACTAGCAAAAAGGGAAGAAGGAGGGGTGGAGGAACAATGGGAAAAAATTAAAACAGCCAACACAGAGGCAACAAACCTTTGTGTGAAGCAAATCAACAAAACAAAATGAAGGAAAAAAACACTATGGTTTTCAAAAGAAGTGGCAGGGAAGGTTAAGGAGAAAAAAGGTAGCATTCAGGAAGCACAAGGAAACACAGAACGAGCAGGACAGAGAACTGTACCAGTCAAAGCAGAAGGAAGTGGGGAAGGCAGTCAGAATAGCAAAGGCACAAACTGAGGAAAAGATAGCCAACTCAGTTAAGAAGTGGGATAAAACCTTTTATAGGTACATTGGGGAGCGAAGAAAGCCCAAGGGAGGGATAGTGAGGCTTAATAAAGGGAAAGGAGGGTGGGCAGAGGGTGACAGTGAAAAAGTAGGGATACTGAATGAATACTTCTGCTCAGTATTCACAAAAGAAGAGGAGGGGGAGGTACCTAAATCAAATAAAAAAGGCACTCTGGATAGGGAGGTCAGTACCAGTCCATACACAGAAGAAAGGGTTCTGAAAGAACTCTAAAATTGAAGGTGGACAAAGCAATGGGGCCTGACAGGATTCACCCAAGAATTCTAAAAGCACTAAGGGTATAACTAGTGACAGCACTGACTACCCTTTTTAATAAATCCTGGGAGGATAGTGTGGTACCCGAGGACTGGAGGAGGACAGATGTGATTCCACTTCACAAAAGTGGGAGCAAGACAGTTGCAGAAAACTACAGACCTGTTAGTTTGACCTCAGTGGTAGGGAAAATTATGGAATCACTTCTAAAGGAAAGAATTATTGAGTTTCCAGAGGCCAGTGGAGCACAAGACCCAAGGCAGCCTGAATTCACAGCAGGAAGGTCGTGTCAGATGAATCTAATAGATTTCTTTGACTGGGTGACCAAAGTAGTAGACCAGGGAGGGCCTGTGGACATGGCCTACCTAGACTTTAACAAGGCATTTGATAGAGTCCCACACAAAAGATTAATACACAAGTTAGCAAGCCTTGGAGTGGGTCCTAAGGAGGTAGCCTGAGTAAACAATTGGCTGGACAACAGGACACAGATGGTAATAGTAAACGGAGTCCATACTGAAGAAAGGGGGGTTACTGGTAGTGTACCAAAGGGTTCAGTACTGGGACTGGTCCTCTTTAATGTCTTTATAAGTGACATTGCAGAGAGACTGGAAGGAAAACTATGTCTCTTTGCAGATAACACAAAGATCTGCAACACGGTCAATACAGAAGGTGGGGTGCAAAGGATGAGAACAGACTTGGCAAGGTTAGAGGAATGGTCAAATACATAGCAGCTTAGATTCAATGCAAAGAAGTGCAAAGTAATGCACCTGGGAAACAAAAACCCAGGGAAAGAGTACACAATGGGGGGTAAGATACTAACAACAACAAAAATGGAAAGGGACCTATGGGTAGTCATATGAGATGACTTAAAGGTGGGCAAGCAATGTGAGAAGGCAGTAAGGAGGGCTGGGAGATACTGGGATGCATAGGGAGAGGCATCACCAGTCAAAAACAGGAAGTTGTTATTCCTCTGTACAGACAGTTGGTGGGACCCCATCTAGAGTACTGCCTGCAGTTCTGGAGACCCCATCTCTGTAAGGACATAGGCAGGATGGAGGTTGTCCAGAGGAGGGCAACTAAAATGGTGCAGAGTCTGCACCAGAAGACATATGAAGAGAGATTAAAGGAGCTTAATATGTGTACCCTCAAGGAGAGGAGAGAGTGGGGGGGGCATGATAGAAATGTTCAAGTACGTCAAGGGAATCAACAAAGTCCAAGAGGGTAGCATCTTTCCGAAAAAGAGATGTGCAAGAACAAGGGGGCATAATTTGAATATGGGGGATGGTTCAGAGGTAATATGAGGAAGTTTTTTTCTTCATGGAGAGTGTAGTGGTTACATGGAACAGCCTTCCTGAGGAGGTGGTGGTGGAGTCAAAAACAGTGGGATAATTAAAGAATGCATGGGACAGATGCAACGCAGTTCTAGTGGGTGAGTAGGAGGAAGTAGACTGTTGGTTAACTAGGATCTGCAGCTTATCCACTAGGTAGGGAAATGGGTAGACTAGGTGGGCCAAGTGGTCCTTATCTGCCATCAAATTCTAAGTTTCTATGTTTCTAAGAATAAGTAATTATACAATTGGATCAGGAAGGGAACTAGTTCTGAAGAGCATGCTGAATAAAAGTTATTAAGTAAAGCCATTGGGACTGGGTGCCCTGTCAGAGGAAAGATGTTGGATAGACTGTTGAACCTCCAAATCTGTAATGGGGCCCTTTAGCAACTCTTGCTGCTAGGGGTCAAGAACAGGAAGGAGAAGAGGATCTAAATAACCATTGATATGAGTGCAATTAAAAGTGGTTCGGGGGGACTGCACGCATAAAGAGTATGGTAATAAGAACTAAAAACATCAGCAATAGCCCAGGGATGAGTGATAGGGTCCTCATCAGGACTGGGTTAGAGACAATGAATGGCTTTAGATATTTCCAGCTGTTGAACCTGCCAGGCCAACAGATTCCTAGCTCATTCCCCTGATTCAAGATATTGAGGTTTAGTATGCAAAAGTATCAATTCACCTTTCTCCGCCATTAAATTAACATACCGAGCTCTTAAAGAATTTAACTGGCACCAAACAGAATCCAGTGTATCCAATGACAGGGAGCACTCTAACTGCTGAATTTCCTCCAGCAGCTGGTCAAGCCATGCATTACGAACCAGGGAATGCTTAGAGGCTAACTGAATGCACTCCGCTCACACAGCACACTTTGCCACCCAATATAAAACATCAAAGGAAGTAACCAAGCCTTAATTCTGCAGAAAACATTCCTTGAGAAAATTTCATATAAGGGATAAGATATTGGGATCCTGAAGCAACTGCGAGTTAAGATGCCAAACTTTGTCACTTACCTCCAACCCACAGACAGAATGGGCCAAACTGACAGGAGCATGGTCTGAGATAGCTAATGGATGAATTTCAGAGGAAACCAAACCAGCAAACTTTTCTGATTTACTAAAAAATATTCAATCCTAGAAAATGTACCATGAGGTGAGGATTAGGAGTATTGTCTGTCCATGGGATGGAGGAGACACCAGGGATCAACCAAACCCAAATCATTCATCAGGTCCCGTAACCCCCATTGCCCAGGGGAAAGGCCATGCCAATAAGAACCAGACTTAGCCAAGTCAGACTGATAGACTAGGTTTCAGTCCTCACCAGTCAAACCAGGAAATTGAATGAAAGGCACCAACAGAACAGCTAAAGTAGAAAACAACTTGGGGGAATCTACATTGTGCCATAAACAGAACCCAGTAATGAATCAGAAATACACAATTTACTGTATAAAAAAAGATAACACCCCTCTGGGTCCCAATACTCTTCCACAAGATGAAAAGGGACACTCGAGCTATCAAAACCACCACCCCACTCTGTTTAGTACTGTTCCCTGCTCCAGACACTTGTCCCACCCGTTCCCTCCAGAATAAATGAATGTCCTCCCGCTTAAGATTGGTTTCTTGCAAATAAGCAATTCCCACATGTAAACTCTTTAGATGTCTTAACAAAATGTGTCATTTACGCTTCTCCTGAGCTCTTTTTATGTTGCTAGTTAAAAAGTTATAATAAGTAGACATAATATCCCAAATAGTGTAAAGGGAAAAAAAAACAGACTCAAACTACAAATAGAAGAACTAAACCAGAAAAGACCCCCTCCCCCCCAAAAAATGGGGGGTGGGCGCTGAGCTCCAGAACCCACCCCTCCCCCAAACCCCCACACAATTAACAGTAAATTAGAATAATATAATCCCCAAACTTCAACCCACAACTTTCAGAAACTCGTACAAAGTACAGAATAAAACAAACACCCAAAATATAATAATAAAAAACACTATCACCCAAATATAAAAGAGGAAACCCCATAAACCAAAGAAAAACTGCATGCCAACCTTCCCCCAGTCCTAGGGACCACAACTCCAAGTTACACAGTCTATGATGACTTACCTTTCACCATCACGTAATGCTCCCACCCCCATCCTCCAATATGGCCAGGAAAAATACACTCAGGTAAGGGAAAATGAACCCCTCAACTTAAAACCAGAGTATCATACATTATAGAGTAATTGACTAATACAGGAATAAAAACATTTATCAAACAACAAGACTACCAATCAGAAGGTTAAACACAATAATTAAAAAGAAAGAAGCTGACAAAATCAATAATACTCTTACGTAAAAACCATAACAGTCTGAGAAGCCAATAGTATTATACCAATTCAGTAAAATTAGCAAAGAATTACAGTAATGGGAGAATAGGAGTAGACAGTAATGAACTGGGCATTAAAAAAAACAATCTAGCTAAGAAAGAATAATCAGTCCGATCAGGTCCTCGCAACGAGACCATATATAAATAAAGATAAGCTGCAGTTATAAACCAAGTGAGTGATACATACGAACATACAAAATTTGCCAGCAGATAAAGGCCTACAGGTCTATCAAGTCTGCTCGAATGTGCAGCTGGCACCCCTTATTCTGCAGCCACCCCTCCCTTCCACCCTTCCCCTTCATTGACCCTCCTCCTCCTTGTCCTGTCCCATCCCCTTTTGAAGCAGTCCATTGTTCTACTGGATACCACTTCTGCAGGTAACGCATTCCACCCAGCCACCACCCTCTCTGTAAAAAAGTGTCTCCTCATCTCCCTCCTGAACCTTCCTCCCTCCGGTCTCATATCATGGCCCCTGGTGTCCCTCCTCTCCCTTACTTTATACAGCCCCTCTGTACCTGTCTTGTTTATTCCTTTCATGTAATTAACGGTTTCAATCATGTCCCCCCTGTCCCTCCTCTCCTCCAGTGATTACATGTTCAACTCTCTCAGCCTTCTCTCATATGATAAGTCCTCTAGCCCCTTGATCATCTTTGTCACCCTGTGCTGCACCCCCTCCAGTAACTTAATGTCCCTCTTCAGATACGGGTGCCAGTACTACATGCAGTACTCCAGGTGCGGTCTAACTAATGACCTATACAGTGGTAGAATCACCTCCTCCCTCCTCGAGGATATGCCCCTTGCAATACAACCCAGTATTTTGTTGGCCTTTGCAGCTGCCTTCCTACATTGTGTCAAGTTGTTCATTAACCCTGTAATGAGCACCCCCAGATCCTTTTCCTCCTCTGTCAGGGCTAGCTGCACTCCCCTCAGCTGGTAACTCTTCCTTGGGTTCTTCATCCCAAAATGCAGCACCTTGCACTTTTTGACATTAAACCCCAGTTGCCAGGTGTCTAACCAGGTTTCAAGCTTTGCCAGATCATTCTGCAACCCCTGCCATCCCCCTAGGTCATCCACCACTGCTCCTACCTTGGTATCATCAGCAAACAGACTGATCTTGCTCTTGATGTCCAATGATATGTCTGCAATGAATATCCCAAACAACCCTGGTCCCAACACCGAGCCCTGTGGAACACCACTCGTCACTACCTTTGGGTGTGAGAGCTCCCCACCCACCACCACCCTCTGTTGCCTTCCATGAAGCCAGTTCCCTACCCATCTCACCAGCTTTGCACCTGCCCCTGTGCCTACTAACTTACTTCCCAGACTTCCATGTGGCACCGAGTCGAATGCCTTACTGAAGTCAAGATACAGGACATACACTGCATAGCCCCTGTCCAGTTGCCTAGTTACCCAGTCATAGAACTCCTCCAGGTTGGTTTGGCAGGATATGCCCCATATAAAGCCATGCTGTCTGCTGTACTGTAGTCCTCTGGACTCTAGGAGGGCCACCAGCCTCTCCTTCAGGATAGTCTCCATTAGCTTACCCATGATGGATGTGAG
The DNA here is from genome assembly GCA_016271365.2 of Neoceratodus forsteri. Classification (NCBI taxonomy): domain Eukaryota; kingdom Metazoa; phylum Chordata; order Ceratodontiformes; family Ceratodontidae; genus Neoceratodus; species Neoceratodus forsteri. Next base: position 969,031,378 of record CM028132.1, on the reverse strand, counting down.
GCTCATTGGTCTGTAGTTTCCCGGTTCATCCTTGGGGCCACTCTTGTGGAGGGGCACCACATGAGCCATCCTCCAGTCCTGAGGCACACACCCCAAATGTAGTGAGGCATTAAATATGTCTGCCAAGGGTCCTGCAAGGACCTTTGCCAGCTCCTTCAGTACCCTGGGGTGGATGCCATCTGGGCCTGGTGCCTTATCCACCCTCAGTGCCTTCAAACCCTCCTGAACTCTGCCCTCCATGATTTCCCCATCTGTCACCCCTTCCCCCCGTTTCTGCCATTTCTCCCCCCTTGGGTGTCGCCCCCTCTTCTCTTTAGTACATACTGAGCAGAAGTACTCATTTAGTGTTTCTGCCTTATTGCATCCTGCTTCCACCCAATCCCCCTCCTTCCTAATCCTTACTATGTGGTCCTTACAGCTCCTTTTCTCCCTGATGTACCTGAAGAGTCCTTCTCCTCTTCTTAATGCCTTGTGCCAGCCTGAATCTGTAGATGCCTTGGCCCCCCTTACTGCCCTTGTCACCTCCTTCGATTCTGTCAAGTACTCCTCCCTGTCCTCCCCTCTCCCTGTTTTCTTGTACTTCCTAAAGGCAGCTCTTTTTCTCCTTATCTTTTCCATGACCTCCTTACTCAACCAGCTCAGTTTATTAGCCCTAGCCTTCTTGCTCTGAACCATGCAGCAGGTTTTGGTTGCCTCCACTATCCCCAGCTTTATGAGCTCCCACCTCTGGTTAGTGTCCATACTAGATTGAATTCTGGCCAGGTACCCTTTTACCTCTTCCCCCATCCTCCCAAAGTAGGCCCTCCTGAAGTCCAGCACTCCCTGACAGCGGTTCCTCCACCATATATTCTCTCACAAAGTACCCATTTGCCAGCACAAGGTCAAGGGTATTCCCTAATCTGGTTGGTTCACTGACCATTTGCAGCAGGAAGCTATTCTGGAAGGCATCCAGCAGTACCTGCTCCCTTCTGTTCCTGGTTGTTGGCGTACTCCAGTCTACTCCTGGCATGTTGAAGTCCCCCACAATCACCACACTACCCTTCTCACAGGTCCTCCTGATCTGTCCCGCTAGTTCCCTGTCTAACTCCTCCATCTGAGATGGCGGCCTGTACACCACTCCCATTCTAAGAATCCTATTCTTGGAATCCTGGATTTGCATCCAAAGTGAATCCGTACACCTCCTCCCTTCCTCCCTCACTACACTTCAGTCCTTCCTTCACATATAGTGCCACACCCCTCCCTTTCCCAATCCCCCTGTCCCTACGAAAATAACCTGTACCCTGGTACAGACAGGTCCCAGTTATTGTATTGGTGGCCTATGTTTCTGTGATGGCTGCAATGTCCACCTCCCTCTGCCATGAGCACCTGTAACTCTGCAGTTTTCTTCCCAAAGCTCCTAGCATTAAGGGTAACAACCTTCCACCCTTTTCCCCCTCTCCCATCATGCCCTCCTTTACTAGCATCATCAATAGTATTTGCCATTTGTCCTTTGTCACTGTTATGGAGGGTTAAGCTCATATGGTTTCCCAACCTGTGGTCTCTGCATGTCTCTTGCCCAATTGCCTCCCCCCGCTAGTAGTTTAAATTCCCTACTTCCTCTACGTACTCCTCCATCCTCTGTTTCAACACTTTCTTTCCCTCCTCTCTCAAGTGTAATCTGTCCTTGGCATAGAGACTACTGTCCTCCCAGGTCCCTCCCCACCCCTCCAACAGCCCATACCCTTTAGCACAACACCAGGTTCTTAGCCATCTGTTAAATTCCTCTATTCTCAGCTTTCTTGTTGTGCTTGCCTTGGGCACTGGAAGTATCTCTGAAAAAGTTACTGATCTTCCTGCCCCCTGACATAATTGTCCTAGTTCCTCAAACCTCCTCTGGACTATATCTACTGTCTTGTCAGCCAGGTCGTTTGTCCCAAGATGTATAATTAAATGAGGCTTGTCCCTACCCCTTCTAGCATATTTCAGAACAGTTTGTCCTACATGAGTTGAGGTCAATACATCTCCAAGGTAAAAAAAAAATAAAGGAGAAAACAAACCAAACCAAGCTACGATAATGTGAACAATTATTTATTTATTATTTATTACATTTTGGTGACCCGGTAGGCCCACTGAGCCCTGAAGGTCCCTTTTTCAGGGGCGACCTGGGATAACAATACAAGTTATAAGAATGAACAAGGACATAAGGAACATTTGAGGCATTGTGAGTTGCATCATGAGGTGGTCACAGTAAAGAAAAATAGTGGATACAGGCATGGTTACGGGCATGGTAAAAGAAAAGCAGTGGATACATTCATGGCTTACAGGCACGGTAAAAGAAAAGCAATGGATTCAGGCATGGGTACAGGCATGGTTATCATCATGACATGTAAGCAATTGGTAGTACTTTGCATGTAGTTTATTCAGGGGTTACACGTGGCCTCTGGTGAGCAGTCTGTATAAGGCAGGTAGTAGGAAGGTTAGCTGAGACGGGAGTTTGGAGGAGGAGGGAGTACTTAGGAGTTTTAAGTGCCATGACAGTGGCATGTGCTTGAGGTCAGCAGATGGGACTTAAGCCTGGTGCGGAAGTTCATGAGTGAGGAGGAGGAGGAGGCCTGGACCTGGGAGGAGCTTGTTCCATTGGCAGGCTGCTCGGAGGAAAAGGATCTTCCGCAGCGTTTGTCCTTACCTTAGGGACTCTAATAGCATTCTATCTGAGGTCCTTAGGTTCCTTGGGTTGTGTTTGAGGGTTATGGTCCCGCAATGCTTGGTGGATCGGGATTTGAGAAGCTTGTAGACCCGACGAGCAAGGGTGTTGGAGTATGGCTATCAATGGGCCAAACGGTTGGCCAAAGTGTCACAGTGGTGACGTCTCGGGTGGTCTAAGGTTGCGAAATGAGCTATTTTATTATATAGGGTTTGCATCCTGGTAATCTCTTGTTTAGCCATGCCCTATATAATAGGGGCAGCAAAGGTCAGGTTGGATAGAAGGACGCTGGTAGCTATGGAGAGCCTGGCTTCAGGGCTGAGTTGGTCCCTGAGTCGGTACAGGGTGCCAAGTTTCCGATGTAGGGTCCTGGTGACCTGGTCCACGTGTTCCTTGTATGTGATATTCTGATCCAACGTGAGGCCTAAGTATTTAAGGAAGGGGACTACATTAATGGCTTTACCAGAGAGTGAGGTTAAGGAGAGGGATGAGGACCTGTCAAATCCCAGGGACCTTGGCCCAAATAGCATTGCCTTGGTCTTGTTGGGATTTAGTACCATTCTGTTCTTACATAACCAAGTATCTAGTGAATTGAGATCCTTTTGGAGTAGAGGGCCTAGGGCAACCACATCACGCAGGGGTCGGAAGATGACAGTATCATCAGCGTACTGCACAACCGAGCTCTCCCTGCAGTGGGTACGCAGGTCATTGGTAAACAAGGAAAACAGGAGGGGACCTAGAATTGAGCCCTGAGGTACACCCTGGTTTAGGGGTAGTGGGTCAGACATGGTCCCTTTCCATGAGACCCTCTGTGCACTGCCTGATAAGTAGATCCCAAACCACTTCAGGGCATGATTGTCTAGGCCTATATTTTGCAGCTTCTGTAGCAGCAAGTTGTGGTCGACGAAGTCGAACGCCTTGGATAAGTCTATAAAGACTGCACCAGTGGGTATCCCTTTGTCCATTGCCTTCAGAATTTCATCCATGAAGTTAATCAGGGCAGTGTCAGTACCATGGTTTGTTCTAAATCCATGTTGGGAGGGGGCAAGGAGCTGATGAGCTTCCAGGTAGTCCCTGAATTGATTGTAGATGACTCTTTCTTGCACCTTAGCAAGTGAGCAGAGGAGGGAGATGGGCCTGTAGTTGTTGAGTTTTTCCCTGAGCCCCCCTTTGTGAATAGGGACAACATTGGCATGTTTCCATGGGTCAGGGACTGCTCCTTCCCTCAGTGATTGATTGAGGAGCATGGTTATAGACCAGGCTAAGGAGGTAGCTCCTGCCTTGAGTAGCTGAGGGTTGATACCGTCGGGTCCCCCTGACCCTTTCAGTTTCAGGTTCCTTAGGAGGTTTAGTACTTCAGTTTGTTTAGCCAGTCTCAGGTGAAATGGGGGTCTTTCCATGTGAGGTGGTTCATCTGAGGTAGGGGGGAGAGTTTGGGGAGACAGGCAGATCTTGTAGGCATCGAGGTCTGAGAAGTGCCTGTTAAGGGCAGCCGATTTTTGAGAAGGGTCATTTGTGAGCTGACCGTTAATCTCCATGGGACAGGACTCAGGCTTTTTGCTGCTCTTGATCAGGTCATTGATATGATTCCAGAATTGCTTGGGGTTGCCCAGGCTGGTTTTCTGGAGGTGTGTTAAGTAATCTCTCTTAGCGAGTTTTATGGCTCTCTTGGCTTTGTTCCTTAGGGCTTTGTATTCAGTGAGATCTGCCGCAATTGAAGGGAATAAGTAGCTGCATAAATCAGGCTAAGACAGAGTACTTATAAATGGAAAAGCATCCACTGCAATATAACAGAGTGTCCCAAAATAAGGAGTCAAAAACAGGTCAGGCATCCTCTTCTGCACAGAAGGAGAAAAGTCAGTATTTCACACAACAAAGCCTAGACAAATGTCAGAGAGGTCCGCACTGACAATGTGTGATTTAAACAAAATGTGTGAAGGCTCTGAGAGTGAGTCACAAATAGAATTGGTTCTTAAATGTAGAAATAAGGGTAAAATCCTCAAAAGCTACAGTGTGTACCTCCGAGATTGATCCATGGCTGAATATACCAAACAGGTCCAGTTTAGAAAATCTGGGTGTAGTACTCAAAATCTGCCACTGACATAAAAAAGATACTGACCAGGCATTGCAGCAAAACAAGGGAAATATGAGATTGTACCTGAACATCAATCATCTGATTTTAAGAAGTCTGGGACCTATTTCAGCAGTTCCATCTTGGACTGATTATATGACTCAAAGCTCCTACAAGTACCATTGTAATTCACTTGGAGACAAGCAGGATACACCATTTGGAAGTCCAGTTGTGATGCAGGTAATTTAGAGATAATCAGGTGATAAGCCACACATCTTGCCTGAACAAAGTGAGGGAGATCCTGGGTGATATGTATCCTGATGTCCTCCCAGATAATGTCCTGACGCCCCTGCATTTTACTTAGCAAGTGTTGATGGCCTAAATAATTAAAGCATTTTAAGATAAAGGGTCGGGTGTTTGAGCAGAGAGGAAGTACTGGTTGAAGCACCCTATGTGCCCTTTCTATTATGTAGGAAGGGCCATTTGGAGAGGGTTCCACAATAGACTTACACAATTTTTGTGCAAACAAAATCACGTTAGTAGCCTCTGCCTGTTCAGACAAGCCAAGGACCACAATACATCCCTCCAAATCCTCCAAATGGGCTTCTAGATGGATTTTTTCTGCCATAGGAAGACCAGTTCAGGATCAGTCCTATCATGGCAGTCATCTAATGAGCTAATGCAGGCTTCCACATCACCAACCCAACAGGTAAGAGTTTCAGTGGCCAAAGGTATCCCTTTTAGCTCTTCAGTAATCACCTGCAAGGCATTATTCTAAGGAAAGAGAGCTTCTATATGAAATGATCCTCTCTCTACGGGCTGCAGAAGAAGAAGCCAGGAGACCAGAGAGTGAGGCCTGGGCTTTGGAATGTTTAGAAGCTTTATCTCTCTCCAGAGTAGCAGGTGGAGTAGGACTCATACCTGTCAATTTCATCTCCGCATCCATTGTATGATACAAAAATCAAGCCACCAGTAAACCAGAAGTTGCTGAGAGGTAAATAAAATCATAACATCCTGGGTGTAATTGAAAATACGAATTATCAAAAAAAAAAAAGGAAGGTGCAGGAGTCGGAGAAGTCTGAGCAAGCTGTCACTCACAGTGGTGCATCACGTGACTCCCATATAGTGTGTTTTCATAACCTAGCATTACCCTCTACCCATGCTGAGCAGAAAACTTCTTATTTGTCTATTTTGGGGAGCTGTTTCATGTCTACAGCATTTTTAATAAATGCATCACATTATGGTTGAATGCCAGCGCAGCCAAATACCCAAACACAAATACCTGAATACCCAGTTTATATATTTGCACACCCCTATAAGATCTTGAATGCTATAGGGTGATGGTGGGTTACATAATGGCATTGAATATTGGCTTGAATAATCATTCTGTGTGTGTGGGGGGGCAATTAAAAAGTATAGACATTTAGTAATAAAAATTAACGTACATTAAGATTAAATTTGGCTTTGAGGACAAAGCCCCAAAATTCAGAAAATCCATGTTAGGGTTCTCGATATGATAACCCTCACTGTGGCTATTCTCTGTAAGTGTGGTCATAGGTTTGTATAGTTATCTGGGTAAAATACGATTTGGTAACTCTACCATACCTGCAAGACATGATAAAACAGCCACAGTTAGGGTTATTACCGCAGGAGTCCAAGCACTAGATTTCCTGACTCTTGCTTTTTCTATAAACTCTAAACAGTATTTAAACATGTTTTTTTTTAAATAACTGTATATGCAATAATACCCAGTAAAGTGTCTGATCATGTAGATTATGGCCCACATATTCAAAGGAGATGAGCTGCCCAAAATGGAGATGTGCAGCGCATCTCAGAAAATGCTCGGGACTGCGATATTCAAAAGGGAGAGATGTGTTTTGCATTCCCGAATGCAAGATTGTGCAGAAATAATGTATGCAGCACAGAAAAAGGGGGTGAGTACATGAATGTGCCGCTCATCCATTATTCAGCTAAACTGTATGGTGAATCTGCCGCATATTCCAGAACTGTGCCGCACAAAGTTAGGCAGACAAAAGGATGGCCTAAATTGGCCAGCCACCCACAGGAAGGCCTTGGAACTACAGACAGGCAATCCTGAGACAGCCCTTAGAGGTGCACCAGGATGTGCTCCAGGCACCCATACACAGCAGTCATGCCAGGATTGAAGTACCCAAAGACACAGGTGCTGGCACACCATGGGCACCACCCAGAGAGCTATTACCCACATAACACCCAGAACATAGACACCCAGCTGCCACATGCCAGTGCTGTTGGGTGCCTCCCAGCACACCAGCAGAGCAGATGGCCACAGTACAGCACAAGTACTAGGGGCCATGTCGTGCATCCATGTGGTATGTAGAGTGCTACCCGGTGGTGGCGTGCACCCAGGGTGATGTCTGGGGCAATGGTGCACAGATAGCCTGGTGGTATGAGTGGCAGTCTGGCATGGGCCAGGGATTGACCTGTGGCACACAGCCATGGTGGTACACCATAGGTTCGCACAGGTGGGGCTCACCCACTCGGATACCTGGTCACCCCTCCACACTGCCATTCCTTGAAGTTATCACCATGTTCCTCTCATATGGCAGGGTGTGGGGCACTACAGGTGACTGAACACTGCATACAGAGCTGGTGTATCACATGCAAGTGGTAAACTGATGAGACTGTGTCACCCTGTGCCCTCCCCTGTTGCTTGTCCAGGTTGGCCCCAGTGGCCACTATGCAGGTGAGCCCTCTGTACCCTAGTCTGACCCTGTACATGGCTATGGGTAATAGCACTGCACCCAGGCCAATGCAGTCCATCCACCCACACACAAACATTCCATCACACCTACCTGCTAGGCTGCAGTACCTCCTGTTTACCTTTATGTGGTGGTGGGGTAGCCCTGCAAAGCTGGAACTCAACATGCCTGGGGTATGCAGATGGCCTGAATAGATTCCAGTAAAGAGATGCACATGTAGGGAATGGACTCAGAATGTGCAATGAGGCCATTTGCCTATCCTGAGGGAATATTGCAATTTTGAGCACTGCTTATGTGGCCGCCTATCACACATTTCCCTGTGCTCCACATAGGGCACAGGTCATCTGCTTCTTCACACATCTCCCACTGTGCAATCGTGCATGTTCAGGATATTCAGTCGGACATATTACATCCCACAGTGCATCTTCTGAATATACCGTTATTTTGTGCCAGCACATCTCAGTTGCGCAGTGCAGGCACTTGCGCGATGCAGCCTAGGACTTTTGAATATTGGGCCCTCCATAGACACATTGGGTGCATTATTAGACATGGGATGAAGCCAAGTGCTTCGATCAACAAAAATTCAAAGAACTGTATTATACTACCGCTATATTCCCTTTTCTTAGTCAAAATATTGAAACTACAGTAAAGTCATTTACAAAATGTACAGGCTTGTTGTCTGAAAATATACTGATGTTTCAGACTATTAAAAGAAAATTAATTGTTAATTTATTTACTCACTACAGATTTGGGTGGACAAGCTCTTCTTCTAATTTGTAGCATTATACATTATGGCTACCATAGTCTCATTCCACGGTCATAATACGTTATGTTTGATTTCAGTATTCTTTATCTGTATTTTTCAATTTGTTGTAGACATTTATTCTCACATAACTAATCTTTCACAATCTGTCATTCACTTTCATCCTGGTTAGTTTGTTAAACAGAATGTTCTCATAAGAATTTTGCTTCTAACAAAGCTGATTATTTCTTGCTTCAGCATCCTTGTTACTGTGATTATGACATTGCTACGAATAGCAACAGCAGTTTAATCTAGTTTGCAAAAATAATGTTGGATCACGAAAAGGTGTCAATGCAGAAATGGTTGAAGTCTAATTTTTGGATTGTGAGTCTTATAGTTTGGGACACTTCCTTTTTATTTGCTTATCAAAAAGAAGGAAAAAAGGGCTCTCCACCACTGGGATACTCTGTGGTGCTCCAGTCTAAGTAAGACTATTACAAATGAAAGTAATGATGGTGCTCCCACCTCCTCATGGCTCTGTATGCACTATGTGCAATATCTATGGCCCTAGAAAGCCAGCACTCTTGCACAAAATATGTACTACAAAAATATATATTATAAGTACTATCCGTGGCATAACAAAATATAAAAATACATACAGTAAATCCTGATGGCTGGTAGAGACACAAACCAGAAGGAGAACCTAGATCTAGCAGTCCATCTGCTGAAGAAGCTGCACCAGCATGGCTGGTGACTAAACCTTACCATTTACCTCAGCTGGATGGTGCTTCATCTTATGGTGCAACTGCTGCAGCAGATGGACTACAAGATCCAGGTTATCTCTCCTGTCTGTGTCTTTATCAGCCATCAAGATATACTGTATGGATTTTATGTTGTGCCACTGACAGTAAAGTAAAATGTCACCGTGTGTGGGTATAACAGATGGCACACAATCATGTAAAGTTCAACATGCTGTAGCATGGTTTTATTTACACAATAGGCAATTAAAGAAAAATTGCAAACTAAAATAACAAACAGAAAATGGTGTATACAGAAACAGTCAGTACTCAGGAGAGGATCACTTGTCAAGTCTATGGAGACCCTGCATCTCCCACTGTTCCCTGAGGTATAACATCACCTCCTTCGAACAGGACATGAAGAACAGCATGTCCTTCCCTTTCCCAGGCTAGTAATATACTGAGCAGCAATCTGGTGTCCAGCTCAACCACTAGGGATTTTTAACCCTCCCTCTATGTCATATGATCTAGGCATTTTTATGGCTGTGGGCAGAGCCTACAGCCATCTTGCTGTCTGTAGTTGGAAACAGGGAGGAACATGGAACACTTTTTTTGAACATTTCAATGTATCCTTCCACATCTATAAATCACTATGCCAAATTAAATAAAATACTACCTTCTTTCTGTTTAGAATGTTGGAGACAGCACTAAAGCTGCTTATCAGATGGACATTAGGAAATTGAAAGAGCTTGTTAAATATTGGTTGCCTATTAAACTGGAGATTTGTTTAACCCCTTTGAAATGCAACAACTTGCACATTTAAATGCTTAGCATTTAAACATGTTCTTGCTACAAGCTTCAGCTGTGCAAGTATTGTCTTTCAAGAAAGATTCATACCTCATAAATGTCACCTTTTTCCAGGAACAAATGTACAAAGAGTTACACAGTTTTTTTTAACTCCTTAAGATATCTGATAAGCACTGTCTCAGACATATGCCAGGTCTTATGTGAATTATCTGAGCTACAGCAATTATAGAAACATAGAAACATATAAACATAGAATTTGATGGCAGATAAGGACCGCTTGGCCCACCCAGTCTGCCCATTTCTCTACCTAATGGATAAGCTGCAGATCCTAGTTAACCAGCAACCTACTTCTTCCTACCTCCACCCCCTAGAATTGCCTTATGACTGTCCCATGCTTGCTTGAATTCCACCACTGTTTTTGACTCCACAACCTCCTCCAGAAGGCTGTTCCATGCATCCACAACTCTCTCTGTGAAAAAATACTTCCTTACATTACCTCTGAGCCACCCTCCCATCTTCAAATTGTGCCCCCTTGTTCTTGCACACCTCTTTTCTTGAAAGATTCTACCCTCTTGGACTTTGTTGATTCCCTTGAGGTACTTGAAAGTTTCTATCATGTGCCCCCTCTCTCTCCTTTCCTCGAGGCTATAGATATTAAGCTCCTTAAGTCTCTCTTCATATGGCTTCTGGTGCAGACCATGCACCATTTTAGTTGCCCTCCTCTGGACTGCCTCCATCCTGTCTATGTCTTTGTGGAGATGGGGTCTCCAGAACTGCAAGCAGTACCCCAGATGGGGTCTCACCAGCTGTCTGTACAGAGGGATAACAACTTCCTGTTTTCTACTGATGATGCCTCTCCCTATGCATCCCAGTATCCCCCAGCCCTCCTTGCTGCCCTCTCACATTGCTTGCCCACCTTTAGGTCATCTGATATGACTACCCCCAGGTCTCTTTCCATTTTTGTTGTTGTTAGTATCTCAGCCTCCATTGTGTACTCTTCCCTTGGGTTTTTGTTTCCCAGGTGCATTACCTTGCACTTCTTAGCATTGAATCTAAGCTGCCATACATTTGACCATTCCTCTAACCTTGCCAAGTCCCTTCTCATCCTTTCCAACCCACCTTGTGCATCAACTGTGTTTTAGATCTTTGTGTCATCTGCAAAGAGACATAGTTTTCCTTCCAGTCCCTCTGCAATGTCACTTCTAAAGACATTGAAGAGGACCAGTCCTAATACTGAACCCTGTGGTACCTCACTAGTAACCCCCCTTTCTTCTGAGTGGACTCAATTTACTATTACTCTCTGTGTCCTATTCTCCAGCCAATTCTTTACCCAGGCTGTCATCTTGGGACCCACTCCCAGGCTGGCTAACTTGTATATTAATCTTTTGTGTGGGACTATGTCAAATGCCTTGCTAAAGTCTAGGTAGGCCATGTCCACAGCCCCTCCCTGATCTACTACTTTGGTCACCCAGTCAAAGAAATCTATTAGATTCATCTGGCATGACATTTCCGCTGTGAATCCATGCTGCCTTGGGTCCTGTGCCCCTCTGACCTCTAGATACTCGACAATTCTTTCCTTCAGAAGTGATTCCATCATATTCCCTATCACGGAGGTAAACTAACAGGTCTGTAGTTTCCTGCTTCTGCCCTGCTCCCACTTTTGTGAAAGGGAATCACATCTGCCCTCCTCCAGTCCTGAGGTACCACCCCATCCTCCCATGATTTGTTAAAAAGGGTAGTCAGTGATGTCACTAGTTCTACCCTTAGTTCTTTTAGAATTCTGGGATGAATCCAATCAGGCCCCATTGCTTTGTCCACCTTCAGTTTTACGAGTTCTTTCAGAACCCTTTCTTCTGTAAATGGGCTGGTATCAACTACTGTATCCAGAGTGTTTCTATTGTTTGTTTTAGGTACCTCCCCCTCTTCATTTGTACATACTGAGCAAAAATATTTGTTTAGTATCTCTGCCTTTTCACAGCCACCCTCTGCCCACCTCCCCCCCCTTTATTAAGCCTCGCTATCCCTCCCTTGGTCTTCCTTCACTCCCTGATGTACCTAATAAAGGTTTTATTCCCCTTCTTAACTGAGTTGGCTATCTTTTCCTCGGTTTGGGCCTTTGCTGTTCTGACCGCCTTCCCAGCTTCCTTTTGCTTTAACTGATACAGTTCTCTGTCCTGCTCCTTCTGTGATTCCTTGTACTTCCTGAATGCTTTCTTTTTCTCTTGAACCTTCACTGCCACTTCCATTGAGAACTATAGTGGTTTCTTACATCGTTTTGTTTTGTTTATTTGCTTCACACAAAGGCTTGTTACCTCTGTTATGGCAGTTTTTATTATTCCCCATTGTTCTTCCACCCCTCCTTCCTGCCTATTTGCTAGTGCATTCCTAGGCACTCACCCATTTTGGCAGTCAGCCCTCCTAAAGTCCAGTACTTTTGCCTTTGTATGGCTTAACTCTACTGCTGTGTTTATTGTGAGCCATACTCTTCGATGGTCACTAGTTCCCAGATGGCTACCCACTTCTACATCTGTGATCCTCTCTCCATCTCCATTTGAGAGAACCAGGTCTAAGATTGCTCCCTCTCGAGTGGGTTCCAATAATAATTATATAGCAATCAACAGGCATTTTTTACTATACTTTCTGGTGAAAAATATATTGAGCTACAGCAAACACACACACACACACACACACACACAAACACACCAACCTCATGCACACAACATTCAAATAAATACTGCAATCTAATGTATCATAAAATAAAAAAGAAACTGTTTATGTCAGTGAACACAGTGAAGTTCATTTACAGAGCTACTGTACTTTCCTAAAACTAATATTAGATTTTAAAAGCAGCCAACCATTACCTGTTATATCTGAGGTACTTTTTCTTTTCCCTTTGTTTAATTAGAATATTGTTTACCTGATGTTAGTTGGTGTGATGTGTGGAACAGCTCTTAGCTGGGCAGCTGACATACTTTACTCTACTGCCTCACACTATATCATCAGCATTGTGACCTCAGTGACTGTGACATCACTTCTGCTTAGGAACAACAAGTGAGTGACTGCCAGTTCATTCACCTGTGATGTCACGGTCAGTGAGATCACAATGCTGATGATGTAGTGTGGGGCAGTAGAAAAAGCTATGTCAGCTGCTAGGCTAAGAGCTGTTCCACACATCCAGCACAATATTATCACATAGAATACTTTCTGATGAGCAAAAGGAAAAAGAAAAATACTTCAGAAATAAAAAAATGACAACTGACTACTACTTAAAATTTGCTATATTTTTCTGTCTGTCTGTTTTGGCTCCACTAGCTCTTTAAATATGTTTTTTTTCCCTATATTTTGTATCTTGAATAGCGTTGGGGAGATGCTACATCTCATTGTCTTTGTAATCTTCATTTTACACATTTTTTGCACTGTATTTACTTAGGATGCCCCAGATTAGATGCAATATTTTGTTTTCAGTGGGGTCATGATTTTACCATTTTTATAATGTATTTCTTCAGGGTAGCCTATTCCAGATATAAAATATTGTTTTCAGTGTGTTCCGATTGTACGCAATGCAGCATAATATTGTATAGATGCAGAGCCCCACTGAAAATAAGATGCCATGTCTTCTGTGAACTGTCCAGGCTAAACATATAGCAATCAGCCAGCATATTCTAGGAAAACACATTGTAAAAATGAATGTGTAAAAGGAAGACCACATTGAAACTGCCTCTTAGCAGATTGGCATTGTGCAAATTCATTAGAAATAATGGGTAAAAGCATCCCAAAATCTCTACACAGCCATATCGGCTTTGACCAGAGTTTGTTTATTATGGTACAATATTTTATACATAACTGACTTTTATGTAACAAATACAAAGGGACTGGAATAATCACAAATGATAGTCCACTATTCATTCAAAAATAATTCTAAATATTTAAATTAGTGTAATACATAAGGGAGATTTTTAACTAATGAACCTTAATGAAGTTTGGCTACTCCATCAACTGTGATGTCATGGACCTTCCCAACTTTACCTACAAGGATAAATATCCTGAGACAAGGGGCCACTGGCTCCTAAAGAGAACAAGAAGCATCCATCATTATAGGCAAGCATACCAGGAAGAAGTCACAAAGAATTAGTAAGTGTTGCAGCATAGTATATGTTTAGAACAAGAAAGACAAACAATAAACTCAATACGGGAATGTGGACAAAATGTGTATAAGAGAATGTAACATTAACCTTAGTTTATATATCTATGTATATGTTGTATTACCATGCCTTCATTTACATTTACACCATACAAGCAATAATAATGTTGTATAGTAAGTAATACAGCATTATTGTCTATGTAGTGTTTAGTTTCACCAGGACTGGTTCTGGAACATACAGCAATGAATGCTGAATGCTGCCCTTTTGAATGTTGATCGCAGCATGAAAATTTCCTGATCAGGCCATGAGGCCTACATGGCCTCAGGTAAGGAAAACCTGTCTGAGTTCTTATTTCATCTTCACCTCACAATACACATAGAAACATAGAAGCTGAAGGCTGATAAGGACCATGTGACCCACCTAGTCTGCCTATTTTGCCTGCCTATTTAAAAAACACCACAGATCCTAGTTCATCTGCAGCTTACCCTTTTTTGCTGTCTCTGTGGTACCCTTATGTCTGTCCGATGCCTTCTTGAATTTCCCAACTGTTTTCACCCCCACCACCTCTGCAGGGAGGGTGTTCCAAGCATCCACCTCCCTTTCTGTGAAATAGTACTTTCTTACGTTGCCCCTGAACCTCTCCCCTTCTAGCTTCATGTTATGCCTCTTGTTCTTGTACATCTTCTTTTTTGAAAGCTGTTACCCTCTTATCACTTGTTTACACCCCTGAGATATCTGAACATCTCTATCATATCCCCCTCTCTCTCTCTCTCTCTCTCTCTCTCTTGCCTCTCCTCCAGGGAATACATATTGAGTTCTGCTAGCCTCTCCTCATAGAACTTTTCATGTAGACCATTTACCATCTTGGTAGCCTGCCCCTAAACTGCCTCCACTTTTTCTATATCATTCCAGACATGCAACCTCCAGAACTGGACACAGTACTCCAGTTGAGGTCTCACCAGTGATCTGTACAGTGACATCACCAGCTCCCTCCTTCTGCTGGCGATCCCTCTCCCTATGCACTCCAGCATCCCACTGGCTTTCCCAACAGCCTTCTCACATGTTTTGGTTGTCTTTAGGTCCTCAAATATCAGTACCCAAAGGCTTCATTCCTGCTTGGTGGCTGCCAGTACCTCCCCCCATCTTGTATTCCTCCCTTGGATTTCTGTTCCCTAAGTGTATGATTCTTTCACTTTTTTGCATTAAAACCTAGCTGCCATACTTCTGACCACTCCTCCAACATGCTTAGGTATTTTCTTATGTTTTCTACCCCCTCTGGAGTGTCAACCCTGTTGTAGATCTTTGTGTCATCTGTGAAAAGACATACTTTTCCCTCCAGCCCCTCTACAATGTCACTTATGAAGACATTGAAGAGGACTGACCTCAGGACAGATCCCTGTGGCACCCCAGTGGTTACCTCCCTCTCCTCAATCAGATTAAACACTATTTTCAAGCATTCTCTGTGTTCTGCCATTCAACCAATTTTGGACCCAGTTCACCACCTTGGGGCCTACCCCGAGGCTGCCTAACTTACTTGCCAATCTTCTATGTGGGATGGTGTCAAAGGCCTTGCTGAAATCTAGGTAGGCCACATCCACTGCCCTTCCCTGATCTACCTCTCTGGTCACCTAGTCAAAGAAATCAATTAGATTGATTTGACAAGATCTTCCTGCTGTGAATCTATGCTGCCTTTTATCCTGTGCTCTGCTAGATTAAAGTAATAGCACAGTCCACTCCTTTAACAGTGTATCCATTTATCTCCCCACCACTGAGGTCAGTCTGACTGGTCTGTAGTTGCCTGCCTCTTCTCAGCTTCCACTTTTGTAGAGAAGGACCACATTTGCTCTCCTCCCGTCTTCTGGGGTTGCATCTGTCTCTAGTGATCTGTTGAATAGTGTGATCAGGAAGGCCGCCAACACCTCTCTGAGCTCTTTTAATATTCTAGGGTGAATGCCATCTGGCCCCACTGCTTTTCCTACTTTCAGTTTACCAAGTTCCTCTAGGACTCCTTCTACTGTGAATGGATTGGTGTCTACCTCCAGTCCATGGTTGCTTTTATTGATGCATTGCAGTCCTTCACCCTCCTCTTCCTTGGTGAAAACTGAACTGTTCAGTATTGCAGCTGAGTCCTCCTCTCCATACCTTCTACCTGTAATCTAAACACTCTTGGTGTGTAGGGTAAATAATAATAATACAGATTCTTGTGTCTCAGAGTCTGCCAAGAAACATTCGTAAACAAGCAAGGAGTACTAATAAGTTTATTACACTACTTACGCCAAGCATGTGACTAAGAAAATCACAAAGGAGATAGGTTTCTCACCACTAGCCTGAAGAATGTACATAATCTCCAGGATTGTAGATCTTAGGTTCTCTAAGGTTGTGTGTTCTCTCCCTGCCCTCCAGCTCTCTGCCAGAGAGTACTAATTCTTCTAGAGCTGAACTAGTAGTGTCTAGAGCCCAACAATAGGTTTGCAGACAACTATATACTACAGATAACAGCATAGCAACAGAGATTACCTCATTGTTACAGATATAAGAAACAATATGTATCGGTCCTAAGTCATTCTCCATTGGAGAATGATTTAGGAGACAGAATTACTAATGAGTATCATATGAGACAGAATATGCTTCCATTAGCATTACAGCTGAGACAAAGAGAACTGCTGACAGGCCCCTATTACATATCTGCCTGAGTGTAAAACACACACTACACATAATTATATGAGAATATAAGTATACAATAATCGCTGATGATCCCTCAGAGTCATCATATCAGTGATTAGGTAGATTATATATGGAATATATATGAAAGGCAAACATAATCTAGATAAATCTATTATAGTGAGGTATATTGAACCATGCATGATAAATATTAACATATCTTAGCAGCAAAGCACATTCCTAGAACTTATGCTCAGAGATGCAGCGAATTAAAAATCTGCCAGCGAAGTGAACGCGAAGTGGCCACTTTGCATTGGCACTTCGCTACGCCTTGTTATTATTACTTCGTGTTGTCATTCCACCTTAAATGTGAAGTAAGGCAGAGTGATAACAATATTGGCAGCATCCCACCCACACAGTCACCAGAATGAATGTGCATCCCCAAAGTGCTTCTGTCTTGTGTCCAGAAAACTCCACAATGCTGATGAAGTGAAATGAGAGTGTAAGAAGAAATGCAAAGTCTCCCAGAATTAATGGCACACTCAGTCATGTGAGCAGTGGTCAGGTCACACACAGAGTCACCAGAAGTAATGTGCATCTCCAAAATGCTACTGTCTTGTGTCCAGAAAATTCCCCAGTGCTGATGAAGTGAAATGATAGCATAACAAGAAATGCAGTCTCCCAGAATTAATGGTGCCATGCAAATGCACAGACAGATTAAGACTGCGCTGCACACTCAAGGGATGCATATGAAAAGGCACAACAACACCTAACCAGTGCTCACAAGTCACAAATCTAAATCTGGAAAGGAATACATTTTGTCAGTTGGGGGATTAGTGCACGGCAGTAATGATCCACTACCAGTAAAGATACCGCAAAGCAGTATAACAAATTCATGCAGGTGTGGCGGATAGCAGGTTCACACTGCTGCAATTAATCTGTAATGCAATAAAAGATGTCTTATCTAAAGGCATGTATCGCATACACACTCACACGCACACTCAAGTAATGCGTATAAGATTGAAAACCTTTAGTAATATAACCAAATGTTTTAAACAGACAAGTTGTACACTGCTGCACCACAACAATCAGCAAAAAAATGTCAAGAATTACTGAAAATAATACTGTGTGTACATTAACACAGTTATAAAAGAAAAATATAACCAAAGCAGAAAGACTGCCTTTTTCTTGCAGTTAATCGACCTACACCACAAATACGCCCCTCCCCCAAAGCACACTTCACAGTATACAGACAGACTGTTCTAAATTAACATTCAAAATCCACAAACATCAATAAACACTCAATAAGATGAGCACAGAAGGGTTTCCTACAATCAATGTACTAAAATTTGAGCAAAATATATCACTCAAAAAGGCATTTTAAACAGCTTTAGAGGTTTTGAATCGCAAAGCTCTTGGAGTAAACTGCCCCCAGATACCACTGCACACACACTACCCAGGCCAGAACTGAGGCTGAGCAGAACAATCTAGAGCCCATGAGAACTGCACTCCCATGAATAACTGCAGAATTTCATTTGGAGTTCAATTACAGGGTGAAGTGAGGCGAATTACATTGATTTAAAATACTTCACCTTAAAACTGGTTTTCAATGGACTTTGAGTTCCTCATTATAAAGCGAAGTACTCCACTTCACATTAAGTTCTCCATGAATTCCACGTTACTCAGTAAATCACTACATGGAGCAAATTGGGGCCACTTCACCCACCATTACTTACAGTACTGTAACTTACATTCTGTACGGGAAGGAACCTGATGATTATGGCTGTATTTCCCCAATAAGCTGTAGCACAAAACTCCCCAACTTAAAAACTCTTATTAATGAGTACAATGGTGGAATGGTGAAGCCTGTAGAGATACTACAAAACATGCTTACAATACATCCAAGTAACTAGCAAAAAAAATGGATGTTGCGATTCGTGACGTGATCATGAATCATGATTTGTGACTGCATTTGTGACCACGATGATGATGAGGAACGTGATTCAGTGTCAAATGCGAATGCCTACTGCTGTCCTTCCCTGATGAGCTGTAGCACAAACTCCCTGACTTAAAAACACTCATTAATGAGTATAATAGCGGGGTGGTGAAGCCTGGAGAGAAACTACAAAACATGCTTAAAATACATCTAAGTAACTAGTAAAAAAATTAGTGTTGTGATTTGTGACGTGATCGTGAATCATGATTTGTAACTGCATTTGTGACTCTGATGATGAAGAACATGATTCGGTGTCGACGGTGTGAGATAAACAATATGGAACTGTATTGGGAACTCAAATGCCTATGGCTGTACTTCCCCAATAAGCTATAGCACAAACTCTCTGATTTAAAAACGCTCATTAATGAGTACAATGGCGGGGTGGTGAAGCCTGAAGAGATACTACAAAATATGCTTACAATACATCCAAGTAACTAGTCAAATAATTAGTGTTGTGATTTGTGACGTGATTGAGAATCGTGATTTGTGACTGCATTTGTGAACGTGATGATGAAGAATGTGATTTGTATCATGAATGACTCGTGATGATGGTCCTGACTTAAAAATGCATATTAATGAGCACAGTGTTCATGCTGAATTATCCTCCACACCTGTCCTGTACTCTGAAGGGAAGCCAAAGAAACAACTGTGACTTAAGTTACAGATGGAGATTGGGCCGTAAAGAGATGCAAATGCACAGACAGATTAAGATCGTGCTGCACACAGAAGAGATGCAGATGCAATGGTACAACACCTAACCAGTGCTCACCATCAGAAATTCAAATCTGGAAAAGAATACCTTTGCCGGTTGGGGCGGGCCGTGGGGGGGTGTACTGCACTGCTGCAGTAACAGTCACTAGTACTAGTACCAGTAAAGATACCACAAGGAAGTACAAAAATCACACAGCTGCAGTGGATAGCAGGTTCACATTGCTGAAATGATTATGTTGCACAATAAAAGGTGTCTGATTTGATGACACGCATCACACACATACTCACACACACTAAGTAATATGTAGGAAATTGAAAACCTCAGTAATATAACCACATATTTTAAACAAACTAAAATGATCCACTGCTGCACCACAACAATCAGCAAAAAAATGGCAAGTATTATTGAAAACATTACTGTGTGCACATTAACATAGTTATACAAGAAAAATATCTCCAAAACAGAAAGTACTGTCTTTTTCTCCAAGTTAATCTACCTACATCACAGATACACCCCTCCCCCAAAGCACATTTCCACTGTCTCTCAGTACACAGACTGAATTTTGTACATCAACGTTCAAAATCCACACACAAGCAATAAACGTTCGATGACATGAGCACTCCAGGGTTTCCTATAATCGGTGAACTAAAGTTTCAGCGAAAAAAATGACTCAAAAAGACTTTTTAACAGCATTTAGAAGGTCTGAATCACAGAGAGCTCTCAGAGCAGATTGTCTCCTACAGCTTCCTACACACACTACCCCAAAATGAGGCTGTGCAGAACAATCTAGAGCCCATGTGACCTGAAATCCCATGAATCACTGCAAAATGTGCCTTTGGAGCTTAAAAACAAGGTGAAGTGAGGCAAAGTACATTGTTTTCAATGTACCTCGTCTTACCCATTATAGACGTGAAGTACTCTGTTTGGTGTTGCGGAGCATTCCACGAATTCGCCTTCACTTTGGGAATCACTTCATGGAGTGAATTGGGTCCACTTCACCCATCTCTACTCATGCTTATGTGATGTGTGCCCAGATCTACAATGTTAGTGCAAAATAGCAGTATTACAGTACAATTGACCAGGAATACAGTGTGAGGTGTATGTGAGGTGTATGTGGGACGATAGGGGGCATAACCCAAGTGTAACACCCCCTCCTTCTTTATCCTGACAATCCCACTCTTGGTCTTCTTCCCCTCGCTAATGTATCTGAAGAAGATTTTGTCACCTTTCCTAATAGCCTGGGCTGTATTTTCCTCTCTCTATGCATTTGTGCTCCTGACCGCCTTCCCTGATTCCCTTTGCTTCTCTAGATACTGCTCCCTTTCCTTCTTCCTTTGTGTTTCCTTGTATCTTCTAAAAGCCCATCTTTTTTATCTTACTTTCCTGGCCACTTCCTTCTAGAACCAAAGTGGTAATTTCTTTGCCTTACTCTTGCTTTGCCTTCTAACACAGAGTCTTGTTGCCTCTATAATGGCCCCCCTGAGAATACCTGACTTCCCCTCCATGTCACCCCTTTGTCTTCTATCTCCAGGGCTCCCCTGAGACATTCCATTTTGTCAAAGTTGGCCCTTCTAAAATCCAGGACCTTTACTTTTGTGTGGTTTGTCTCAACTACTGTGGCTACATTGAGCCATACTGTTCTGTGATCACTGGTACCTATGTGACTGGCTACCTTCACATCCTTGACCCTGTCAGCATTGGTGAGCACCAGGTCTAATACAGCCTCCGCACTGGTGGGTTCAGCCACAAGCTGTTTTAGGAACGTTCCCTACGGGGTGGTCAGGATGTTCCTGCTTTTTGCTGTATTTGCAGTCTGTGTGCTCCAATCTACATCTAGCAGATTGAAGTCTCCTAGCAGTAGTAGTTCACCTTTGGATGCCATTTTGTGTATGGCTTCCACTAGTATTTCATCTGTCTCCTCCTCCTCCTCCTCTGCTGGAGATCTGTATACCACTCCTGTTCTAATGTTTGTTTCAGGGTGACCCACAGTACTTCCCCTCCCTCCCACAGCTCCTGAACTTCAGTAGCTTTGATTCCCTCCCTCACGTACTGTATATAGCCACCCCCCTCTCTTCCTTCCTTCCCTGTCTTTCTTGCAAAGTGCGTATCCTGGAATTACTATATCCCATTCATGGTTTTCTGTGTACTATGTTTCAGTTACAGCCACTTTGTCCAGGTTCACCTCAACCATCAATGCCACTAGGTCTTCTCCTGTTTTCATTTATCTCTTTAGTTCGTTCACCTTTTAAATATGTACTTAACTTGTCACTATGTCTATATTCTCAAACAATTGTCTTTATGTATCTGTGATTTTCCCTTACATTTGCATTCAGCCCTTCACTGTTTCACTTCTAGTCAGTGATTTCTAGCTAAGAGATGCATTTATGTGGCACTTACATACTGTGCATGGCTTTATCTGTTTCTGTTTAACCCTGTCGCTGGGTTTGGATAACCTGCCATGTAGTTCAGTTCAGTATCTGGAACACTGACATATAGTAGAGCAGCTTTTTTATTTTTAATGCACCTGTGTGCACCACAGTGGACAACTGAAATACAAAAAAGGGAGAACTGAAACAAATTAAGCAAAGAGGCAGCAGAAAATGAAAATGAAATGCAGAAGAGTGTGTGTGTGTGTTGGGGGGTTCTAGGTGACCATCCTGGCATAACAAATAAGAAACAGAAGAAAGGAAATTATATGGTAGGATAGAACTGCTGTTGCAACAGGCATTGAAAAGAACAGAAAGTGCCCTTCCACTAATTATTTTGTTTTGATTTTATGGTTACTTTTTTTTATTTATTTTTATTTTATTGAAATCTAGGATTACAAATACCTTTGAGCAGGAACTGCTCATTTACAAAGGTTCCACGTCGAAGGAATGGGGGGTATACATACATACAAAGATCAACATAATAGTACATAGTTACACAATAACAAGAAGTAAGAGAATGAGGCTTAGGAAATTCCAGTAATACAAAATGTGCCAAATGTTAGGTAGCATGACATAACCAGCCAAGGGCAATCTTGGAAATAAGCACTGCAGGTGAGAGGGAATGGGGTATGCAGGCAGGAAGACCATTGTCGGAGGGTAGAGGGTGAGGGTAAGAGCTCTAAAGGGGAGAGAGAGAGAGAGAGAGGAGGGATAAAAGTCAGGAAATGCCCCGGGGGAGGAAAAGGAGAGGGGGCAAGGGGGTAGGCAGGTAGAATGAGGTAAGGTGGGGAGAGATAGCTTTCAAGACTGAAGTGGAGGGCAGTGAACGGTGGGCCCCCGATTAGGCGAGGCAGTCACAATGACTAGTTGAAATTAGATGAAGTCGGAGTTGTCTCTTAAAAGGGCCAAGAGCAGCAGCAGTAAGAGTTTCTTTGTTGAGAGTATTGTACCACTGTGGTGCTCTGTGGGCAAAGGTCCTCTGGCCCATGGTAGTCCGGCATCTGGGGACAAGGAAGGTTAGTTGTTGTGAACTTCTAGTTCTCTGGGTGTTGTGGTGGTCAATAAGTAGCTTTTCAATGCCCGGGGGCATGACTCCGAAGAGGACTTTTTTGGCTAAGAGGCAGGTTTGATACTGTATCCGGCTGATGAGAGGTAGCCATCCTGCCCTAGTGTACAGGTCACAAGTGTGTGTAAGTCGATCAGCTCCAGTTAGCAGCCTGCATGCATTGTTGAGTGCAACTGTAATTCTGCGGAGGGCAGAGGCGGAGGCAGAGCCATAAATTGATAGCCCGTAATCGATGATGGAGGTGACAGAGCTGTTGATAGCCAACCAGAGAGTGTCAGGAGTCATACAGTGTTTGTGCCTGTAGAGCAGGCCTATACGGATGTTGGTGGCTTTGGCGACAGAATCTATGTGCCGATGGTAGGACAGTGAGCTGTCCAATGTGACACCTAGGTATTTAAAATCAGGAACGTGTTCAAGTAATGTCCCTGTTTGGTTTAGGATGGTGAGGTCACAGGATTTGTACTTGCTTCTGGCATTGTAGAAGGTCATAACCTTTGTTTTTCTGTAGTTCATGACCAGTTTGTGTGACTTGAACCATTCTTCGATGCGCATGAATTCGAGCTGTAATTGTTTCTTGAGGAGCTCTGCATTTTGGTGGTTGGTGAACATGACTGCGTCATCGGTGTAGAGCAGTAATTTCTGGTGACAGACACTGGGAAGGTCGTTGAGGAAGAGGCTGAAGAATAGTGGCCCCAGGATGGACCCCTGTGGGACCCCTGAAAGGACTGGCTTTTCTTCCGAGTTAACACCAGCAATCCTAACCCACTGGACCCTCTCCCCAAGGTAGCTTGAAAACCAGAGCAGTACTTCATTGGAGAGCCCAATGTTTGATAATTGCTTGAGTAGGAGTGGGTGGTTCACAGTATCAAAGGCTTTTGTAAGGTCGATGAATACTGCCCCTACACAGTTTCCTTGATCAAGTGAGGTATGGATGAAGCCTGTGAATTCTAATAGTGCAGTGGTGGTACTGTGCCCTTTTCGGAAACCATGTTGCTCAGGACACTGGATGTTGTATTTTTCCAGGTACTTGACTAATTGGTCTGAGGCGATGCGCTCCAGGGCCTTAGACAATGGAGGGAGGATGGAGATAGGTCTGTAGTTGGAGTGCAGTGATTTGTCTCCACTTTTGTGTACCAGTGTGATGGTCGCCTGTTTCCAGCGAGATGGGAACTGGGACATCCTTAGTGATAGATTGAGGACCTTTGTCAAGGGTTCAAGGACTTCTTCAAGGACAAGTGCTAACAACTTCAGGTCAAGGGAGTCACCGTTGTAGCCTGCATTGTGAATGGCCTTCTGAATATAGGTTCTGGCTTCATGCACTGGGATCTCCTTGAAGTAGAATTGTGGGGCAGGGTGTAGGAGTTGCAGGAGGGTTACTACCAGAGGGGGCATCAAAGAAATTAGAAGGGAGGACACTATCCAAGTTGGAGAACGCATTGTTAAAGGTGTTGGTGATGGTGTACAGGTCAGTTGTTGGTGTTCCATTTATGTTTAGCATGGTGGGTGATGACTTAGGGTCCTTGCCTGTAAGGTCTTTCAAGTTACTCCAAAATTTTTTTCCATCACCCCAGGAGTTGTAGAGAGTTTCCTTGAAGTATTTTCTTTTGGCTCTCCTAACTGCCCGCGTGCACTCATTTCTGGCAGCTTTATATTTATGAATATCCCCAGGTTTGGATGTTGCATGGGCACAGTGCCAGAGATGATCCCTATGTTTGAGTAAAGTGATTAGATCGGAGGTTATCCAAGGGTTAGCTCTGCCCCTGACCTTCAGCTTTTTGAGAGGTGCAAAGATATTGCAGGCCACAGTGAAGTGGCTGATGAAAAGGTCTAAGGCTTGGTTTACATCAATGGCAGAGTCAACTGGTGTCCAGTCCAGGTGGCTTAGGTGTGTCTTTAGTAGCTCAAGGTATCCCTGCTTTAACACTCTGGTGTGGATTATTTTAGGAGGGGGCTTAATGAATTTGTTTGTCCAGGTACATGTGACCGGTGAGTGGTCACTGATCCCATCAGAGAGCACTGAGACTTTTGAGATTCATTCAGGGTGATTAGTTAGGATCCAGTCCAGAAGTGTTCGTGACCCTGTCCTGTAGTTGCATCTGGTGGGGGTGGCAACAAGCTGGGTGAGGTTCTGTGACTTGACAGCATCCTTGTAGTTACTGGCCTCCAGTGATAGCCAATTTATGTTGAAGTCACCTAGTACTATGAGTTCAGAGTTATGGTGTAATCCCTGTAGGCTTTCCAATATGCTCACAAATCCATTGTGCTGATCTTTAGGGGGTAGGTACACAGAGGCAATGGTGAGCTCCTTGTTGTGCGCCCTGAGTAGAACTTTAATAGCGAGAACCTGCGAGGGTGGTTTAGGGTTTGAGAATGGGAAGACTTGACCCAGATAGGAATTCCTCAGGTAGATGGCACAGCCCCCACCTCATTTGGAAACCCTGTCCTGCCTGAATATAGAGTATCCAGGGATGGTGACTGCAGCGTCTGGTATCTTGGGGTTAAGCCATGTTTCAACAACAGAGAGTACATCAGGGCTATGTTGCTGGACCCAGGTTTGCAAGATGTCAAGTTTGTTAAGGAGGCTGCAGACATTGATTGAGGCTAATGTGAGGAACCCCTCCCTCCTTTTTGTGGCATGGGGTGCTAGGCTGGTAGGCCCCGGATTAAGATGAACATTTCCAGATATCAGAAGTAGCATAAGTAGTATCCTAAGAAGGTATGCTTTAATCATTTTGCAGATTAGTTTTGTTGTAGGGCATCTAGTCTTCTTGGCCTTGCTGGTCTGCATTTGTCCCGTGATACTGCAGAGCACAATATATAAAGCCATGTTCTCAGAGGTGCCACATGATTGATGAAAAGTAATCATAACCACAAGAAATGGTGAAATACCTGTGACCAGAAAACTGTTATTGTAGCTCAAAGACCCAGAATGAATTTGAATGCATTATCATACCCAGCACCATTACGGCGAGCCTTGCCATGGCTGCTTTCTACCAATCCACATAAGACAGGGCACGCAGGCCATGTAACATAAAATAAACAATTTTGTGTGGTACATTTTGTTGCAAGAGTACTGGCTTTCTAGTGCTGTAGATGTTGCACAAAGTGCATACAGAGTCATGGAGAGGTGGGTACACCATCATCACCTGCATTTTTAGTTACTTTTAAGTGTGTTATGCTTAAGGAAAAATATATATGAAGAATGTGTTTTTTTTAGTTTGTTTGTTTTTTCTGCTCATAAAACATACCAAATGGACACTGGTGGAAATGGAAATGCTGTATTCTCTGAATGAAAGGCATCACTTGGGCAGGCACTCTACATACTTCCCCCACATTTCTGTACTAATACAATGTACCTTAATTCTAGCATTCAGAAAGGAACCACTTATAGTGGGTGAGAGGTGAGCAGAGATTCCTATTGCATTCTTCTCTTTTAAACACCAAGGCTGCCAATAAGGGTGATCAATAATGTTATTAAAAACATTTATCTGCTAAGAAATAAACTAAAGACACTACTATTCATTTTACATATGAACTTGAACAGTCATCAAGTGTTAGTAGCTGTTTTTTTGACCACTGCTGACTCTGGCAAGAACTTAACCAGTGGCAAAGATTCAGTCTCCATAAAACACTTACAATCCACAATTCACTCACTGCAAGTTCAGTTATTAGCAAGCGACATGTACTCTTTATGAGTAATTTCTTTTGTATTCTTTTTTTTGTCCTGTCATTACAGTGTAACAAAAACTTAAAATTAAAATGAAAGTGCTTCAATTTTCTCTGTCTCACCTGTCACATTTCTTAAAAAACTTTCAAAGATTTTAATTTTTTTCAAAGATTTTATTTATTTATTTTTATTGATTTATTTATTTGATAACCAACTGAGTGCACTGATCCCATGGACTGTTTTCAGGCATGTCCCAGGCAATAAGGATGGCACAAACAAAGTAAGAAGGAAAACAGGTACAAAATATATAGGGAACAGCAAGTAGTTAGAATGCATAAGTGAAACATTAAGTGATATGTAACAAATGGTATAGAAGTAAGCAAATTGGGTATAAAATGACAACAGTGTAAATAGCACCACAGTGCCAACATATACATTAAACTAACAACAGTTTCCAGAGTCACATATTAATAAAAAAACAATTCCCAGAGTCATTGCGCTACTCCTGTTTTCCCCAGCAAGATGAAGGGAGAAAGCATAGGCTTTGCCCTTGGATGGGGTCTGTTTATCATCTGGGGGGAGGGGGGCATTTTTAGGTGATGGTAGAAATGAGTGAAGTCTTGTAGTGGGGTTTTAACCCAGGGTCTGTATTGGAGCAGATAAGCTGTTCCAAAGATTTGAGGCAGCTGAAGAGAAGGCCTTCTGGCCAATACATGTGGTGACTTGTGGACACTAGAGTAGTAGGCTGGAGGAGGACCAGATGCCTCTATGGAAAGGCGTTAGGACTGAGTAGGGGATAGAGGGGAGACACATTATTTTCTCTGAAGGATTTGTCAGCTAGCAGCCTAGGGGGTAGTCCCAGTACACCTGACAGGGGAGCCATCCTAGAGCCCGGTAGAGGGAACAGTAATGCGTGAAGTAAGGTGCCATCAAGTCAAACCTACACATGTTTTTATAGGTCGTGTCTTGCCTAGGCAGGTAGGTGGGTGAGGTCTGTGTGCAGATGGGAGTGCAACAGTACAGCAGAGAAAGTAAGGTATCCTGGGCAATTGTGAGTCTGATTTCAGGGGTTATAAAATCCTTGAGCCTGTAACCAACTCCTGTCTATGGTTCATGCTCTGGACAGTGAGGCTGATGTAATCAGAGGAAATCAGGGTGGGTTCAAGGGTAACTCCCAGGTATTTGAAGGAAGTCAATAACTCAAGGGATGAGCCATCAGGGGATTGGATCTGAAGAGAGATAGTGTCATCAGCCCACCTAACTAGTCTAGGTTTCAATCCAAACAGCATGGCTTCAGTCTTCTGGGCATTTACCAAGAATTGGTTGGCAAGGAATCATTGATGGGTGGTACCAAAGTTGCACATCAGTGTGTATGAAAGTTAGGCCAGTGCATTCTCACTATGATAAAGGATAAGGTCATCAGTGTACAGTAGCAAGTTTCACGTGATACTACCCTGGGATAGAGAATTGACTAGCAGGGAAAACAAGTTGGGTCCAAGTATGGATCCTTGAAGACCTTGACATGGACTGCCTGGGCACTAGAAATTGCATCCCCTATGCAGACTGCCTGAGTTCATCCAGAGACGTAGTTACAAAACCAAGCTGTGAATGCAGCTGAACATGCAATGCTGCACAGCTCACTTAGCAGGATGTTAAGGTCCAGCATTTTGAATGTCTTGGTGAGATCCACAAAGATGGCACTGGTGAGCTTGCCATCATTCATGCTTTTGAAAACATGACTGGCAAAGCATGCCAGGGCAGTGGTGTTGCTGTGGACTTTTCTAAAGCTATGTTGTTGTGGTCAGAGGAGGTTGTACTTAGATATATGGTCAGAGATTTGCTCATGCACAACCTTTTCAAGGATTTTATTTAATAATAATAATTTTATTTATATAGCGCTTTTCATTTTTCAAAGCACTGTACAACTTAAAACTCTACAAAATCAAATATTAAATTCAGATATTAAACATAGATAAAACCATCATATTCAGATACATTCAGTTTTCTGTAAAGGCCATTTGTCAAAGATGGGTTTTTCATATCCCTCTTAAATTCCTCCATGGAGGTGCACTCCCATAACCAGCATAGTAGAGAATTCCAAAGAGTGGGCGCAGCATAAGAGAATGCCCTACAGCCAGATGATTTAAGATTCACTCTTGGAATCTCTAGCAACCCTTTGTCAGCTGAGCGGAGTGATCGACCAGGGCAGTAGGGAAGCAGAAGTTCTTTCAGATAAGCCGGACTCTGACCGTGAAGGGCTTTGAAAGTCAGTAAACCGACTTTAAAGGAGATCCGCCACCATATTGGCAGTCAGTGCAGCTCGCGCAGCACTGGAGTAATATGACAGGATCTACTAGAGCCTGTCAAAACCTGAGCTGCTGCATTCTGCACTAGCTTCAGGTGGCTAATTTCAACCCCTGAAAGCTCAAAGTAAAGAAAATTGCAATGATCCAGACATGAGGACACAAAGGCGTGAACCAACATTGGAAGGTCGTCAGACGGAACCAGGTGCCTAAATCTGGTGACATTCCTAAGATGATAAAAGGAAGTCCTGATGACAGATGACACCTGTGACTGCAGTGTCAGTCTATAATCCAAGACAGCTCCCCCGGTTATGCACCTGTTCAGAGGTCAGAAGTGAGACACTACCAAGAAAAATTCCTGAGGGCGTACCAATGATTGACCCCTCTATCTGATGACCCGAGTCCACAACCAAAACCTCTGTCTTTTCTGAGTTCAACTTCAGCCAACTAGAATCCATCTACTCCTGGATTTCTTTCAGACAGTTGTTAAACACCAAGAGAGCTCCATCCTGGTCGGGTGCAAAAGACAGGTATAGCTGGGTATCATCTGCATAGCAGTGAAACCTCAGCCCATACCATCTTACAGTGTCTCTGAGGGGCAGCATATACACTGCGAATAGCATGGGAGACAGCACTGGACCCTGTGGCACCCCACACAACAAAGACGTTGGGCCCAAGGAAAAAACCCTCGACGCAACTCTTTGTTATCTCCCCGTGAGGAATGAAGTGAACCATCCAAGGCTGGTTCCTGATATTCCACAAATATGCATCAGGTGTACTATCAACCCCATGTTATCCACGGTGTCAAAAGCTGAGGAGAGATCAAGGAGAACCAAGATGGAACATCTCTTCTCATCTCTCACCCTCAGAAGATCATTGAGCACCCGAACCAGCGCTGTCTCAGTGCTATGTCTTTTACAAAAACCGGACTGGAGGGGTTTGTAGATGTCATGAATGGTTAAACCGTCCTCCAAGTGGGCTGTCACTACCTTCTCAATCACCTTCCCAATAAAGGGTAGGTTAGACATAGGTCTGTAGTTTGTGAAACAGTCTGGGTCCAAGGTAGCTTTCTTCAAGAGTGGTGTCACCACCGACTCTTTCAGGGAGCAAGGAAACTCACCCAACTCCAAGGAGCACCAGACTATTCGCACAAGGACTGGACCAATGATATCACTACAACCCAAAATTAGGAAAGTCGGTCCAGGGTCCAAACTACAGCATGTAGGGCGCACACTATGGATAATCCTCATGACATCCATGAAATCAGGTCAACTGAAGGAGCTCCAAGAAAACTGATGTACTGTGAACTCGCACTGTTCAACTGCAACCCCCCTAAAGAGTGCCGGCTGCAGATCCGCCCTGATGTCAGTCACCCTAGTTGCAAAAAATCAAGCAAGCTCCTCACACTCTAATTGTGAAAAGGCTTTCCAAACTTGCAGACAGGCTGGATTGCACAGTCTGTCTACAGTTTTAAAAAGTTGAGCTGGTTGGTTCCGAGCAGCCTCAATCTCCCTGGACCGGAATTCTGCCTTCTTACGGGTGATTGCAGGTGGAGGTGTGAGTGGATGGAGATTAGGTGGAATTGTCAACTAGTGGAGAATCACTGGACTTAAAGATGGGATGACTCCAAATGGTGAAGTATGAGGAAGAGGTAAGGGATAGATTAAATACCATAGTCAGAGATTTGGCAATAACATGGGCTACAAGTTTTAGGAATATCAGGTAGATGTCATTGCTGCCAGTGCTACCCTGCTTGGGGAGGGTCATGAGAAGCTGATGAGTTTCTGGTGGGGAGATGGTGTTAAATTGGAATGGTGGATCACTAGGGTTTTCCATGGCCCAGCCAATAGGACACTGGACAGGGCCATTTGAGGGAGGTTTAGTGAGGTAGTTAGACTGGTCCATGAATTTGTCATTGAGTGCTTCAGCAACCTTGGATGGGTCAGTTAAGGATCCTTCCCCTGTTTTTAGTTGTATGGTGTTCTATTTGGTCCCAGGTTAGATAAGAGAATTAACTGGCAACCAGAAATTTTGGGGGGTTGCCAAGGTTAATGGATTAGAGGTTTATAAGGCATTTAGTCTTACTGGCTTCATCTCTTATTGGCAGAGGATATGTAGGCATCTGTACTCATTCCACGGGGAGTGGGAGGGGCTTGTTGTGTGTCCATCTCATTTGACATTTCCCTCCTTCATCTTCTTAAGAAGGTCCTTGAAGAGCCATCACATATTACCACCCCGTACTCTCCAGGTGGTTAGTGGGAAGTGCCTGTCTTGGACTGCAGTCAAGGCTGCCATGAGAAGCTGATAGTAGGCATTGTATGTAGAACTGGTCAACCAACTGCCCTAATATCCAAGATCAGGTGAGGAGCATTGTACTCTGAGAAGTCTCTAAAGATCAAGAATTTGTGATGAGTCAGAGATGTTTGGAGGACCTGATGAAAAAGGTAGGGGTCTGATCACTGATGGAGTCAGATAGGACTCTGGCATGAATAATTCTACCTTCTTGATTTATCAGTATCCAGTCTAGGAGGGAGTGGTTTGAGGGCCAGCTGTTTAGGTGGGTGGGGGTGGTAATGAGTTTGGTGAGACTTATTTTATCAACTTAGAGTTCTGTTTGGGTGCTGAACAGTCAGTTCAGATTACAATCTCCCAGAATAATGATCTCTCTAGAAGGTGAGAGGTAACCTATGTCATCCAGCAAGTAGGTCAGGCCAGTTATATCTAAT
The DNA here is from genome assembly GCA_016271365.2 of Neoceratodus forsteri. Classification (NCBI taxonomy): domain Eukaryota; kingdom Metazoa; phylum Chordata; order Ceratodontiformes; family Ceratodontidae; genus Neoceratodus; species Neoceratodus forsteri. The sequence continues at coordinate 968,999,895 of CM028132.1, read as the reverse complement.
TGTGGAAGCTTGTAGCATCAACCATCATAAATCTTTTTAGCAGACCAAAGAGACATTTCTGTAAAGATACATTCATTAACTGAACTACCAGATGAGCTCTGGAGCCTAGGGAGGCAGCCAGGGGATCTTTAACCCATAAGCTGACAACAGAATTAGAACACATAGTAATTCTAGATTGATATATCAGTCCACAGCACAGCAAGGGTTGCTATATAAAAGAACTCCGCCACCATTTTGGTCCTGGTTGGTCTTGCCTTATCATTGTTAAACCATTCAGGCAGCTGTTTGAGTCTGAAGTGGCAGGCTTCAGAAAGGTTTTGGTGATGCCTACAATATCTGAGTTATATTGGGAAACCCACATCTCCAAGTCAGTGAACTAGGATGGGAGGTTGCAAATATTGATATGCATGAATTTTAGGCTGTGGCTGTTCAACTGCTCTGAGTAAGGGGGGAGGTGATAGGTCATAGGTTGCTTTCAATGTCCCCTCACAGGAGTATCAACAGTAAGGGGATGAGATTCCTTGTGCTATAGGAGGTAGGTGTTGGGAACCCAGAAGGGGGTTAGAGAGGTTATGAAATCATCCAGGAGGTGACTCGTTCTTTTCTACAGGAAAGTCAGGAGTAGTGGGTGGTTAGATCAGGACTTCCAGTACCCTGGGGGGGGCAGAAGAAAGGTCAGGCTGTTGATGAATGAGAATTGAGAGAGGGCAGCTTGGTGAATAGCCAGGATGTGAGCACAAGACCAGACATCATGAAGAATCCCATTAAGAGGGAGCTCATTACCAGGATTGTCACTAGGGGGTTCATTGTACCTGATGAGTGTGACCATAATAAGAAGATATAGAAACATTTTACACAGATGGGGTTGTCAGGAGTTCACCAAGTTACCACCACCTCCTGAAAGACCAGTAGCTGTTTAATATACTGTAGGTTAAGAATAATAGAAAGGGCTAGCCTGAACAGAAATGCAGAAATAAGTTACAATATTTGACCAGAACACAGCAGTCATAAGCAATTACAAGTAAACCTTAAGTGGGAGAACCTGAAAGTGGGTAAACCCTAAATGTTGTATTGGCTAGATATTACAGAAATCAGGTTAACTTATTTAACTGTAAAACAAACCCAGTAGTATGAGTTAGGTCAGTAGCTACAGTCTTACTGCAGGATATGAGGCAGTAAATAGTTAAAGAGAGCACCTTATAGACTGCAGGCTTGACTAGGGCACAAAAAAAGTCTGGTAGGCTTGTTGTGAGGCAAATGAAGCAGCACGATCTGCTCCTGGCATCCTTCTCTGGCTGACTCCCTGGCAGACTCTGTGCTGTCCTTTGCACTTGGTCCTTAGCACTAGGACCGCAACATTAGGACTGCTAGGGGTATCAAAATTTGAATAGAGAAGCTCTGCCCACAGTCCTGAGGGAAAAGTGCCCAGTTTGTTCAGGTAGTAGCTCCTTTTTACTGGGCTATATCAGACTAGAATAAGTAAGAATGTGGTTGTTGAATAAAATCGCTGTTTGTTCATGCATGATAAGTCAGCACCTTTTGCCACAGCAAACAGTCATTAGCTTCTGGCAAGACATACAGTATAGTATGTTGCACGTTTAGAGCACAGACTCTTTCAGACATGTTACATTTTGCTGTGATTACCTCAAATAACAAAAACGTTTTCTTTTCTTCACAGAACCTTTCTTCCATTTTATGCATATAGAGCAAAACTCTTTTGAGCATATGAACTTGGAGCTGTTGGATGACAAGCATCTGACATGTGTCCATCCACATTTCTTCAGAACTGACTCTAACACTTTAAAATAATGACATATATCCCAGCACCAAACGAAATGAATAGTAAGGCTTATTGCAAAATCAGGTGGAGTGACATTACCTACACCTGTAGGTTCTGCCAAAGCTAGACTCATTGGCAAGGAATCAATTAAAACTGATGCACAATGCATCATTATCAGTTTCAGTAAGAATTTTAGCAGCAAACCACCACTGAGTGTTGCAGTTTTCTTGGAGATTCATAATGTTAACTAGTTCATGTCTTTCAGCAATTTTGGCAGCTCCCCTTTTGCTTGATTCATAGAGGATCAGTAAAAGGCTAATTGTTCAAATTAATTTGCGTAAACGACTAAGCAAGACTAAGCAAGAGATAACAGAATTACATCTGCACTTGTTTGGCAAAGATTCAATGGCAGTGTCCCTGCACTGCCAGCTGCTTCCAGACAACACTCTTTCAGAAATTAAAAGCTGCAAATATTAATTAATACACTTTTTTGGTATGTTAATTTGCACTGAAAGGTTCCAGAGTGCAAAGCTGCTGAGAAGATGAACCATGATAATTAGAATTAATGGGATGGATGCATGCATTTTGTAGCTGAAGTTTTAAAAACCTATGAATGGGACCAGGAACTTCATTCTGACATTCCCATAAATCTCTCTGATAATGCAGCCATTAGTATTAGAAGGATTAAGTGCTGTGGCTCCAGTTTTATCCATCACATGACACATTGTATCCCATCTGTCACTGCCGCAGATCAGACATGATGGCTGTCCTTGAGGAAGCTCCTAAAAAAAAAAAAGCTGTGAAATTTAAAGAATTGTGGTAATAAGTGTCAAGGGCTACAAAATGAATAGCTCAGACCTCTGACTTCCAAATAGAAGCAATGGCTAGTACTTTGTACTTGTCATTTTAGTGTTTTGCAAGTACTATAACTGTGATAAATGTACTGAAGTTTAGAGAGGTGTTCTAACTCAAGTTAAATATATGTAATTCTTTATGCTAGGTTTTTTTAAATTACACATTTTTCATAATGTGGTGTTTACCGATTTTTACATTTCCTATGAAGTATATTTATATCCCTAAAAATGTGTTTTTATACATGGCTGATGACACCTTATTTTAAGTGTTGCTCATTCTTTACAAATCATAACTGATATGAAACAAAAGATGATGTTTCTTATGGCATTACCATTCATTACAATATGCTACATTCAAGTTTCTTAAATCAGTGTGGAACAGTAGGCAGAGCACTGAAATAGACAACAAGGAATCCCAGGTTTCATTCCCACCATCACAACAGCCACTGCCTAACAGTGTAACCATGTGCAAGACATGTGATCTGACATTATTAGAGCCCTCCCAGCTGAAAAACTGATAGATGAAAGATCCCACTGAAAATAAGTTACTGAATATTAGATGTGCTATACTGGGTAAAACATGTATAAAAATAATGAAAGAAAAAAATGAAAAAATGGAAATAGTGTACACAGGTACTAACTTTCATAGCCCACAGGATCCCCAAATTGGAATTTGACTCACTACACATAGAATCAGCATTCTTCACTAAGATCAGCTATTCTCCTACTCATTGCTAGGTAAGTGTCATTTGTGAGCCATATACTGACTACTAACCAATCAGATGACTTTATGAGTGTAACACAGTGCACTCATTTAAAGCATGTAGAAAATAATTATTTAAAACTATTTTAAGTCACAGCAGTTGAAGTGATTTTTTTTCCATTTCTGTAAATTGTTAAACATTATGAAAATATTTTAAACTTCATAATCCTTACATTTCTATTTGTTCTCAGCTTCTTCATTAGCTAATGCCATGGGTATCCGTTAAGCAAACAAGCTATATCATGTATGTGTCAGAAAAGCCACTCCAAGTTAAATTACTATATAAATACCAAGTAACTTGCTTTTTTTCTTTATTTCAAAATCTGAAATAAAGCCAATAGAACAGACAGACCAAAAAAGTAATTACTCAATAACATAAGATGTAAACTTCAGCAAAAAGTCTTTTCCTGAGGTCTAACTCATATTGGTGTTTATAATTTCAAGTTATTACAGCTATATGACATTTAATTATTTAGAGAAAATTGACCCATCACCCAGTTAATAAAGTACACTACAAGATAATTTTGACAGTTCAAAGTCAGTTGTTTTTACATGTTAACGTATCCTGTGCTTCTCTTACAGGAAGACTCTGTTCAGTGTTATAAATCATGTTTCCAGTGTAATTATAAAATGATTATTACAAGACTATTCAAAGCCTTCCTTTTTCCCTTATTGAATAAATTACCAGTGAAATAAATCTGCAGAAATCTAAAGACCTAATGATGGATCCCAGAGATAAGGAGTATCTCATATTTCATTATGCATTAGGAAATATTGCATTAATCCTGAAGTTCAGAGAACTAAAAAATATTAGGAGTCTATGTTCATTCCTGAATGCCAATAATCATGATCATAAATGTTTCCATACTGTCATTTATTTGAATAATCAGCCCAGGGAAATGTTTCTTTCCATTTTACCCTACTCAATGTAAAGAACAATAAAAAAGCAAAAGCCTTGTCATCCCCTGAGTACTTTTCTTTGGAACAGGGTCATTTCACCTAAAACAAAAGTAGCATGGCAGTAGATGCTGCAGGCAAAATGTGTGTGCTAAAATAAGGTCAGGTAAAACACTGACCTACACAAACAGTGCACACCATTCTCTACAATGGCTTTCCTTGTGTTTTTGCAGAGGGCTTCACCCCCCACAATCCCTGGAATTTATATAACAAACTCCAGGGGAATGTGGACTTAGGGGATGGGGAGAAACTCAGGTGGGGTGAACTTTGTTTAAAAAAAAAAAGAAGTAGTATCACCGGAAGACCTAGGGGGAATCAAACCGCAGCCCCAGGTCTCCTAATTGCACCATGTGCTTGTGCCTTAGCCACTCCACCATGGGAATGGTTGACCACACACCCAGCACATGGTAACTTGATGCCTCCCAAGAAAAGCATACAGAGACAGGGGCAGTGGTAATTCCCTACCACTGTTATACCCCTGTTGCTGTAATCACAAGCATGCTCTACACAGTGCAGTTAATGCCTCACTCTGTTTCATGCTATTCCAGGGCTTTTTCATTCGGCTTCTCATCAAAACAATATTGGATACATATTACATAGTTGTTAGTGAAACAGTGCTGTTCATCACATAAGTGATATATTTCATCCTTATAAAATAAGATATAAATTCAGTATATCATGGAAACAGTGTTACATGTTTATAAAGCAGATATAGTTCACCCTAACTGATAGCATCTTATCTTCTTTGTTCTGAAACATAAATGTTAATTTACTTTCATTTGTTAATGTACTGAATGTGTTATAAATAAGGGATACTTGATAGCTTTTATGACTTAAATGAAAACAAAAAATTATACCTTGGAAGCTGAAGGTAGTAGTACAGTATCTGATATTGCACATGATGAAGAATTGGTTTTAATTGTTATACCCTTTCAACTCTATTAGTCTTACCAGTCAAATGCCAACTTATATAGTATGGGTATCTAATAAATATGAAGAAAATATGAAACATAAAGAATGTATATACCGTGTACTATATATAGACTGATTGTTCCCTTTAGACTACATCTGAAAGAGTTTAGTTGGGGCTGCTTAGTCAATATTGGACCTGTGATCCCCCTTTTACAACCTCAGTACCAGTAGCTATGTTAGTATCCATTTAGCAGAATACCTAGCCCTTGCTGTCAACAACATTTATAGTGCACAGGCAACCATAATTGATGCATTGAATTATGTATTAACATTTAAGCCTTTCCATAGTGACAGTAGAACTTTTATGCTATGATATTAATGTTACTAAGCTTCAGAACACAATGGTCCACAATGCTCTATTCAGTTAATTAATTGTTTAAGCATATTTTACCAGGTAAGCACACAGAGCCCAGGGCTAATTTCAAGTTGTGATGGGGGAAGGGAAAAGGGAGAAATAAGGAATGAATACTGAGAGCATATAATTCAAGTACATTGATCCAGCCTCATAGAACACATATATTAGAACTGGGAGAATAGGAATAATTACAGAAAGCATGCAGTATAAGGCATGCAAGTCTTTAACATTATGCTTACATTAGGAGACACAATTATTAGACTGAGGAAAAACAAATTGCCACCACAGCCCCTCCTGGAAGGCACAGCAATTGCACAGATTAGTATGGATTTATATATAGGAATAATGGATAGAAAGAGTCTACTTGTTAGATTTCCTGCTATAACTTTGTGAGGTTTTAGTTACAGAACTTCCATCCTTCCATGGCTCCTGGTCTGTGCGGCCTGCTTGGTGTGGGAGCCTGGGTAATGTTGCAGGGGGTAGAGCCCTGGACTCCTCTGGGGGCACTGTACATTCTAGGCAATGATGATAGGCCACTGGAGATTTATAATGGGACTTGATCAGTGCCTTGCTTGCTTTGGGGGAGGGTGGGATCATTACTTTGGAGGGTAGGTTGTTCCAGAGGTTTTGGAGATTGTAGCTTATGAAGGCTTGGCCTAGGTTATACTTATGTCATGGAATGTGGAGTCACTGGCTTGCCTTGGATCTGAGCAGATTACTGTATAGGAGGCAGTATAGTGTATAGGAGGCAGTATAGTGTAGTGTAGTGGTTAAGGGCACTGATCTGCAAACCTGGAGAACTGGGTTGAAATTCCATCAGTCCCCACTTGCATACTGTGTGACCCTGAGCAAGTCACTTAACTTCCTTGTGCTCCCAGGTTACACCTGGAAACAAGCTCCAGCTTAGTGTGCCTTTTCTGGTTAAACAATTCATCCCCCTTCCCCCCGAGCAAGTGGATAGAATTCACAGATGGGGAGACAAGGACAGACAGGTAACTGGGAAGCTTGTCTGTCCAATACTTGACTCTCATGAGCATAGTTTGCATTGTTTTCCTCATGTGGGTCCCAACCTTGCCTGTTGTACATGCAACAGTGGTGAGTATGGGGTAGGGGGTAACACAGTACAATCCTGCAGAGGGCATTAGAAAGAGTGGTTATTTTGTTGAAAGATGTGGCATTTGCACCTGCATAGACTACATCCCCATAGTCCAGAAGGAGAAGGATTGATTCCTCAACAACTTGTTTCCTAATGTTTACTTGGAGGCAGCTTTTTACCCTGTAGAAGGCAATAAGCTTTGCAAAAGATGAGGCCACTAGCTGAGAGATGTGCCCTGTATAGTCTAGGTGAAGTCTGAGGTATTTATAGGTGGAGACTGAGTCTAAACACTCCCTATCCAGTGAGTAAAGGGACAAGGTGGGGAGAAAAGAGCTGAGCCATTTTCAGGTGCTGAACAGCATGCAGACTGTCTTCTTTTGGTTCATGACAAGCCAGTTGTCCTGCAACCATTTTTGGAGTTCAGTGAAATCTTGTTGGAGACATCTCTTGATGGAAATGGCAGAGGAGTCTGATGAGTAGATTTTAGCATTGTTAGCACACATGTTGATGATGCCGGTGGAGACAGGCAGAAGGAGTCATCTATAAAGGTCATGAAGAACTAGGGTCCCAAGGTTAAACCTTGTGGAACACATAGGGAGATGGGTAGGGTGTTGGAGAAGTTTGGGCCAAGACTGACAGAATAGGTACAGTTGGATGAGTAGGACTTGAACCATGTAAGGGATGTTGGGGAGACAGCAAAGTCTGTTCATTTGTGTAGGAGCCATTGATAGTCCACAGTGTTGAAGGCCTTTGCTCATTCTATAAATATGGCCCATGTGCCCAGCATCTTATCCATATTAGTGAGAATGTGCTCAGTAACACTGAGTAGTCAGGTACAGACTGATTAGTTGCAGCAGAAGATGGATGGGTATGATGCAAGGAAGCTGGTTTGCACATAAAAGTAAGATAGCTGCTTTCTGACAAATCTATCAAGGGTTTTGGAGAGGATGGGTAGCAGAGAGATAGAGCAGGAGTTTGACGGTGAATCAGCAGGACCTCCTTTGTGGATCAGTACTATCAATGCATGCTTACAGCTATGTGAGAAGGAACTGGTGCATAGGGACAAATTGAAAATGTGGACAATTGGGACAGCTCCAGTTTTGAGAAGTTTGGGTGAGATGTCATCAGATCTGCTATTGGAAGCTGTGTTTAGCACTCTTAGCTTTTGTGAATAGTATGAGCTGTGAGCACCTGCATGTGGAAGCTACCATTAGTGGCAGGAATGGCTTGTGGAGAGTTGAGGTGGTTAGGGATAAGGACCCCGGGGCCTTTGGTGAAGTACAGTATTTGTTGAAGGCTTTGGTTGTCAAGGTGGACTGAGCTCTACTGGGAAAGGTTGTTGGGCTGATTAAGCTGTTGACCATCTTCAAGAATTTAGAGCATCTAAGGCATTACAAGATAACTTATTCTGGGGATGCAGTAATTGGCATTGTCTAGTTGTGTCATCCTAGTGCAGTGATTCCAGAAGACAGTATAGCTTTGCCTGTCCTAGGCTTGCCCACTTGATTTATGCCTAACCAAAGCCAAGTGTCTTTGTTGGAAGAGATCCATTATGTCTGGGATAATCCAGGAGAGGTAATGGTCCCAGACTCTAGACTACTTAACTGGGACACATTGGTCACATATGTCTAAGAAGGTGGAGGAGGAGTACCCCATTGCCCTCTTCTGGGTTGTGGGCTGACAGGACAGGGTCCCAGTTGGCTGCAAGATCATGTTAATATCTTATATGTATTAATATGTTAATAACTTTTTGCAATCTACATTAATAACATCGACTACTGTATAAAAGAAGCTAACATCCATCTGTTTGCAGATGATACAGTTCTCTACGTGAGTCACCCAACACCTGAAGCTGCCTGCAATGACCTACAGTTAGAATTCAACCTTTTGCAAAGCCAACTCCTTCAAAAAAAGCTACTCCTTAATGCCAAAAAAACTAAAGCGATGGTCCTCTCTCCTTTTATCCGTACAGCTAACCCTGTGTCCAGTGGGACAGTTCCCCAAATTACCACAGTTCTAGGTGAAAAACTAGAATTTGTTACAAAATTCAAGTATCTGGGAGTTTGGATAGACCAAAGACTCTCCTTCATTGAACATATCGAGGACTTGCTAAAACAACTTCGGCAAAGGCTTGGACTGTTTTTTTAGAATCAGCCAATTTCTCACCAGAGATGCCAAGAAACAACTGGTCCAATCCATTTTCCTATCATTGGTTGATTACGCTGACTTCCTCTACAGCCAATGCCCCAACTCTTACATGGCTAAACTGGACACACTCTACCATCGAGCACTGAGGTTTATAACGGGACTCCCCTTCGACACACATCACTGCACCCTATATGCGGCAGTGGGATGGACATCACTAAAGTTCAGGCGCCATAGAAATGCCGCTCTCTGGACCTATAGAGCCATCTCTAATAAGCTGCCTTACTATATCTCCTGCTGTCTTCCCCTGAGTATAATTGTGAAATACGCGTTAAGAAGTTACTCAGCTATTACACTTAAAGTACCCAAAGCAAAATCCCGCTTCGGCAGGGCAGCCATAAGCTTCGTGCTACCTACCTTATGGAACGATCTACAAAAAACCCTCAAATTAAGCACTCTAATCATTATAAATGCTTTCAAGATGCTTTATTTCCATACAATCAGAGAAGTATGTAACTGCTTCACCCACTCAGACCCAGTACTGGTATATAGCCACGCCTAGACCCAATTTTAAGTACTGCCCCCCCCAGCTTGCTCCTCACCAGCCTAATTGTTCTCTCTCTTATCCCCCTGTCTTATCAACACTAGGCCCATCCATCCCCTTATTCTTCCTTTCCCAACCTCAGATAGGAGCTCACTACCTGGGTTGTGACATCCTACCATGCCCTGTACTTTATAGCATTCAATCCCGGGCTCACATACCCTTTTCTCCATCCACCTTCTCTACATCCAGCTTTACCAACTCCTTTCTGTGCACCGTGCCCTCCTAGCCTTTCTCCCCTACTCTCCCTCTCTTCCCCTACCTTCACCTCTACCGGTGTATATTTTTATTTTGTTTTTTCTTCTGTTACTTCCTCCTGCAACCTTAGATAACCTGCTTTATCTTCCTATAGACACTTCTATGTATGTAAATACCGTGTAATCTGTACAATATCTGTATAATTCTATGTACATATGAACTTCTTTTTCTTCCTCTCTGTAAAGAGTATTATCTGTATTGCCTTGTAAATACCTGTGTTGACCTGTATATACAATTGTTCATGCTCCACCCAGGTCCATCTTGCAAATGAGCTTCTGCTCAATGATGAACGCCTGGTTAAATAAAGACTTGATTGATTGATTGATATCTGTCAATGCAGAAGGATTTGAGGAACCTCATAAATGATAGTCTTGGGGAACTTGTGATTTTTATTTTCTCTGTATAGTAAGTCTTCAATGATCACTGAAGATATCTGGCAAGGTGCCACAGGTTAGGATTCTTTTGGGGTGAGATACTAGCATCCAGTTAATCAGGTCTGCCTTCCAAATTGTTATTTTTTTTTTGTTCCATGAATTCAAAGTCCATGATGAGCTTTAGCATCTTACAGTTCTAATCCATAGGACAAACCTCTTCTGAAATGACTTGGCAATCTGTCTTTTTTGTATTAACATGAAGCAGTATTTCCCTTGTGTTTGCACCTCACTAATAGAAATAGCAGCAAAACTTATAATAGAGCAGCAAAAAATATTGGCTCTGAAAACAAATAATAATTATACCAAGGACCTCTAAAAATAATTAGATATCAAAGTTTTCTTTTACATTTTATAAATTCAGTGTTATAAAAATATGAGTTTCTCAAATACCAGAAATACAGTTTGAGTTTAGCACTGTTGTATAGTAAGAAGGAACCTTGGTAATAATAGATGCATTTTACTGGGCTTTTATTATAAAGTAATGTTTTTTCCTGATTCCTGTTATTGATAGATCATACAATAGGGTGCCTATGTAATCAACAAGACACTCAAGGGACTTGGCTGTTCTGTCACAATACATAGGAAGGAGCATAGTGAAGAATTAAGCCATAGGCTGAGTTCCTTCCAATTCTAAGTGTAGTTGTGCCAATACAGCCAACATCCTGGAGTGTCTTATTGCATGTATAACATGGTCTTCAATATTTAAAGCAATATTTATAAAGGTTAGAAAGAAAACAAGAGGGTAAAACACTGTTAATGTGAGACAAAACTGTACATCTGTAGCTGGGTGCCACCTATGGGTGGTAACAAAGCTTTCTGTATGTTCTTAAATATATTCACTGACAGGGACTAGCACTGAACAGGGACTTTTTAGTAGAAAAAGTGTGACCATGGTTGCTGTTATTTTTGTAACTGAAGAAGAACTGATGAATTGAAGGAGTTGGCAGGTGAGTTAGGAGGAGGAAATAGATGTAACTGTAGTGGCAGCATGTATGCAAGCAATAATGAGAAACAGCAGCTACAAGACTGACAAAATCAGAGAATATGTGGGTGAGTGAGTAGTTATGAGCGTTGGAGTGATAGTGGTGGCAGATTGAATATTTTTTTTTAAATGATGACTGAGAGGTGCACTGCAGCAGCCAGAAGAACTCAGAGTGTGATGGAGTGAGTGGTTTAGTGAGAATGTAGGTTCATGGGTGCTATCCTGGTGGTAGAACTACTGGAAGCAGCAACAGGAAGTGAAGTAACAGATGCAACAACAGAGCTTGTAAGGCTGGGCAGGCAGTAGGAAGAAACAACACAATCCAGGAGCATGAACTACAGAAGAAAGAAAGAAATGAAAATTTATGGAAACAACTTTACTAAGGTGATAGTAAATTTAAAAATTAGTAATTGTGACAGATTTTTTTTTTTGTCAGCTTGGAAAACAACTATCAGCTGATCCAAAAGTAAACATTCTAAAGGACTGGCACAGGGATTTTTTTAGGTTATGTGTCCTGGTTAGCAGGATTTTTTTCCCCTGTTGGTTGTGCTTCCCAATCCTTGGGTCATAGCTGATCAGGACAAATGGATCTGTACATACCCATTTTTAAAATAATGAACATATCATGATAATCCATTAACACATTTAGACTCTCTAAAACTTTAATAATGTGTGTCAGAGTTGATTTAGTACAGACTGAAGCAAAATTCCAAAACTTTCTAGTAGGGGAAAATGTAATTTCTTATGGATTACTTAATCACATATATATTACTGGTTTGTAATTATTTTCTGTACCTTTAGACAGATATTTATTTAAAGAAACTCTTTCTTAATTTATGAGTAAGATCATGATGTAGCAATAAAAAATATTCTTTATTCCCCCAGAAGAGGTGCTTCAGTTACAACTTCCTTTGACTTTTTTAATACTGTATATTTCAGGGCCTCAAGTTGCAGCCCTTGTGTAATATTTCAGTTTTGCAGCTGTTTTCTTGCCTCACTGAGCTCGCATCAGAGATATCTGAAGGCTTGAGTACAAATTTACTTCAAATAAAGTCTTCAATTCATTTTCATGGCACCAAAAAGACAGCTTTAATAACTGCAATGACAAATAAACTGGAAATCATTCCAGGCCTTTTCACTTAACTGACAAGTAGAACACTCTCATAATGAGCCGCAGGTTTTACGTTTTCTCTGTGACCATAATAGGTTCATTTAAGAGCGTCAGACCCTGACACTTCATCATTTATCTACATTATTTCTCATCGTCTTTCAAATAAATTATAGAATACTAGACTGAGCACAAAAAACAATGTGACTTGTTATCTGTAAACAGCAAGATGAATTGTTTAGAACTTCCTCATTTAGTTCCTTTCACCATTGCAAGCAAATGGTTACACTTTTAACCCAATTTTCTGCATTTATTTACAGCCATCTTATCTTTGTTGCCAATGGCATGTGTGTAGTCAGCCAAACTAGAATGACAACTGAGAGACCATGACATAATTACATTAAGCACACCTTGACCAGATAGAACAACTGTGGGAAATCTAACATATATGTATGGCAAAAAACTACAGAATGTTAATGCTCATTATGGCTGCTGTCACATAATACTCAAACCCCAAAATGTTGGAAATAAATTATTAGTGTTATAAACCCAATGCCCACAAAGTATGGAAATGTACTGTTAGGGTTAGTACTCCTAGGTCCACCCACCCTACCATGTCCCCGATCCTTATGACCCAAGGATAGTCTAAAGGTTCATGGTCATGCATCAACAGTACAGTACCTTAAGCAGGATTAACATATTCAAAATTGGTAACTAGCAACCCTAATCCCAAACCCCACCCTTCTTCCCTACCCTACTCTCAATACTGATGGGCAAGGTACATGTCTGTAGTTATGCCACACAGGTCAGGAATTTCATACATATGCTACAAATTCTAGATCTGTAACTAGAATACTTTGGGATACATACCTGCAGAGCTTTACTTCCATTTATAATGTGAGACTTACTTTTCACTTAGTATTGTTGACCCTCCACAAAGCAGCAGAATTGTTACAAAAGTGTAACCACTATACACATTACACACATGTAAGATACCTTCATTAGGACACATATTTAGAAATAGTCAAAACAAATTACATGATTAGGACATGTATCTTATTTTACATGGGGTCTTGTTGTAGTTGCATAAAACACATTTTCAGTGAATGGTACACATGGTTGCAGGCAACACATGACACAAAATATTGCTGTTAATTGTCTGTATACACAGGGTCCACAACAGTGTGCACCCTGAAACATATGTAGTAACTGTGTGACAACTGTGCAAATTAGCACAGAACCTACAGACAGTCACATAACCCAGCACAGACATGTAGGATAATGCTGAACCTGTAGCTTGGCCTTGTGTCACAAGCATGATGCAATAAATCAGTTTGCTAGCAGGTGATAAATTTGGCCACTAGCTTTCAAAATCTGGTAGTTGATTCAATATGTTTACTGGCCATCATTTTTAAGGCACAGAAATCACTTTGTGGGCAGGTAACCTGTGCAAACAAAAGAAAAGCTGCACACAAGGATGGATGCTGTGGGTTAGCAAACTCAGCACTGCAAAGCAAATAAAAATATTAAACTGTTCCACTCAATGTAAAAATCATCCCCACTGTGAATCACACTGAGTGGAGCACTTTAATAAACATTTTTTTAGCATGTATTTCTTTTTAAAGAGTAATAATTTGGTTTTCTGAGGGCTGAGATTCATTTGTCTTTGGGTAACTTTCAAAATGTAGCAAAACCAACTGTTTTAGTAACCATTGGCCATCTTCCTACCTGATTTTGCCCACAGTGTTAATGAACGTAGTGGAGGTGTAGGATTGGAGTTGCTGTTTAATTATTTTTGAATATGTTGAACCTATATGAGGTAACATACAGTTGATGCATGGCCATGTACCAGTAGACTGCTCTTGGGTCATGAAGGTAGGAGACTTGGTAGGAGAAGTGGGACTCAGGTGTATTAAGCCTAATAGCACATTTCCTAAATTTGGTGGCAACAGGTTTGCAATGCTAATAGGTAATTTCCAGCCTTTGTGGGGTTTCAATTGTGTGTGGTAGCAACCCTAATGAGGATTAACATATTTTTTCCACTGTACTTCATTATTTTTTAAGAAATTGCTGTACTAACGTCATTTGTGTCAGTGGCTCAGTAGGTAGCACACTCGCCTCTGAGGCTGGGAGATCAGAGGGCTGTGGGTTCAGTTCCCACAACTGGCACTTGGGTTAATATCCCAGTACTGACACTGTCGTGCTGCACTTCTGAGGTGCTGTCTTTTGGATGAGATGTTAAACTGAGGCCCCATCTGCTTGGGTTGGTGATAGTTCAGGTGGATGTTAAAGATCCCATGGCACTTATCAAAAAGAGTAGGGGAATTTTCCTGGTGTCCTGGCCAAATCTTCCTCACTCACTATAAATACCACCATCAGCTTAATCTAGTTCAAAGTCAGTTGGCAGTCACCTGTATCCCCTTCCCTCCCCCAGATCGTGCCTGAAAATAGGCAGGATTTGTCTAGTGCACTTACCTGGTCAACAAAAACTAAATAAATGTACACATAGTCTTTAAAACCTCTCTCAGAGAAGGAGGTGGGTCCTAATATACTTTTCACAGGACTCTTTCTTATCTGTAAAAAGGCAGAAGGACATCTGCTGAGGGACATCAGCAGTCCTTCTGTGAACTGTCATGTGCCATGATCTCTTTCTCCCATGGATTATGGGATCATTTAGTTCTTTGAAATGAAAGCTAGTGGTCTAACCAAGGTCAGTCTCCCAGGTGGCACAGCACCTTGTGCAAAAGTATAAAGTTACACATCAGTCTAGCAAGGACAAATAAATCCCAGACCCACTTTTCTTTACTAAGTTCATTTATACATAGCCTTAGAAATCCTACACAAAGCAAGAGGTGGCTCCTAACATAACTTTCACAGGACTGTTTCTGGTCTGTGAAAAGCCAGAAGGACATCTACTGAGGGGGACACACCAGTCCTTCTGTGTACTGCCACATACCATTATCTCCTGCTCTCGCAGGCCTTGGGACCATTTGGGCCTTCAAATTGAAAGCCAGTGCTCATGCTAAGGTCAGACCCCCAGGTGGCAGCTTATGCTAAAGTACAGAGCCATGCATCAGTAAAGACAGAGTTACTGAATCCCAGTCCTGCCTGTCCAGCTGGTGGCAGGTGCATGGGGCACACTTGGGCATCTTGGCACATGCCCTTTTGTGGGTACACTGAGCCCGGTGATGCATAGAAATCATTGTGTGTCTAGTTATACCTCTCTCACACAAGTGGCAAAATAACATCAACATTTAAGTATTTAAAAAATTATATTGCACTAAAATGATTTTTTGATGAGTAATAAAAACATTCACATAACACATAGGTTTGCAAAATGAATATCTGTGTGCAGCATGCAGGTTTTGAAAACCATGGATCAAAACATAGATTTGTCAAAATCTTCCTAAAGCATTGTACATTTTCAAAACTTTCTTTCACAAATGATTTGCCTGTGAATATTAAAAACCAACATGCAGCATAAAGATTTTCAAAACTTTGAACAGCAGGTAGATTTTCAAAACATCTTGCAGCACAAACCTTTTAAGAAATTCTTTAAGATTTAGAAAAATGTTACAAACCATGAAAACCATTGTGTAACATGAATATTTTAACAAATACTATATAACCCCGTGAAGATTCTGAAAATCCTTGCACAGGATAAAAACCACTGTGCGCAATGAATATTTGAAAACCTATTTAAAATATTCATGCTACACATAGATTATATGGACAAAACAAAATTGATGAAGAGTACTGTACGAAGATTTTTATTTGAAATAAAAGATAACTATTTGCTGTTAATTTATTTTTCAAAAGTAGATTATCTAGTAATATCCCCAGCCATAACTCACAAACACTAAATTGTCATGCTTAACATTTACCAAATTAAAACGTTATCTTACTTTAAAGTTTTTGTTTGTGTAGATCTTTCACATGAAATAAAGTCTGCATTGTTTAGTTATTTTTCTTCTGGAGTTTTTTTTAACTCGCATGCACGACCAGTTAATTTCATTTAATTTAAAATCTAATTTCTTCCCCCAAAAGATCTGTTTCTAATAGATAGCTATAAAACCTGTACATTTCGTACCTCAACTCTTTTCCACTTTGTGTCGATCTGGGTGCAAAACTCGGGATAGCTAATTGGTTACAAATGGTTACATTTGACAGTAAAAGTCTTGAGACATAAAAAAACAGATCATTATGAAATGGTAGAGGTTAAGAAACACTAGCACTGAGAAGATACATGTCAGATTATACAGTCCTGGAGTCTAGGATGTCTGAAAAATAATTCTCTGGAAACTGACTTTATAAAACAAACAATGCAAGCCTTATTCAGAGACACGACTGTGCCATCATAATATAGATTTGCAAAAAAAAAAAAAAAAAAAAGATTAATGCAGACACTAGGGCTGAAGAATGCAAAGAGCAAAAAAAAGTCAGAAATTGAAATATTTAGGGTTTAGAGTCTCCAGAGTCTTGGAAATTCAAGGTTGTGCTGTTCCTTGTGGTATTCAATCCTAATTCTTCCCCACCCCCATCCAAGATAATGGTATTGGGTCACAAACCGCCTAAAAAGTGAAAGCCAACAGTGTCCTACACTTGGGGTTGTGCCATTAGTATTCATCATTCTAGCATAAATAATAAGTAAGATATTTCTTACCTGGATCCTGGGAAGCCAGGGATTGGGGAGTCTGCAGGGAACATTCACTTTTACCTGCATAAAGAAAACAGCAATGTGGTCACCAAGGAGCTGCAGCTCTTTAGGAAATAATTAGGAACTACAATGTAGGGTCAACATAAAACAATAGTTAAATGATACACACGGTCAGCATCTTGCCACACATAGACATAAAGGGGAAATGTCTCATATGATGCATAAAAATACTGAAGAATTGCAGAGATTTTTGTTTAATAAGTGGGTTGGGTAAGATGGGGAATGCCAATACCATGATGGGGAATGCCAATACCATGCTTGCAACAAGGGTTCAGGAATGGCCTCAGGTCACTCAAGGGCCAGTGTTGGGGGAGATTCAGCAACCCTGGGACTAATCTCCCTTTCTTGGGGCCAAGTTGCTTCACTAATTAAACATCACCAGACAGAGGCCTGCTGGGGTTTCAAGTTGAGTGGCTCACAAGGGTTGTCTGCCATTCAACATTGGTGTGCCTTCACACAGACACACATCAGCATAATGTGTGACATTCAGCAGGAATGTGGAGAAAATGTAGGAAAAAATGGTGCCAGGGCAGGAGGATGCCAATAACTGTCACATGCCCTGCACCACTGAAAAGGTGTCATACTGCCAAGCTGGATGAGCATTCCAGGAGATGTTTGACCCTCCCAACACAGGGGTAATCTGTGGGGTACCAAAGGTCTGAGCTACATCCCTGGGGTATTGGATCTCAGGGCCTGGTAGCTGACACCATTAGGGTGCTGTCAGTGGCACGGGGCCTGCAGAAACTGGAGCTTCATCATGCTGGCTGCTGTTTTTAGCATTTTTTATGCCCACTCACCTTTCCTGACAGTGCATAGCCGCATTAGGCCTTAACATGCATGTTGACCCCTTGTGGAGGAAGGCTCTGTCACCACAAGAAAAGCTGTCACCCATGTGATGGAATACTGCTCTGTCCATCCCCAGGATGGAAGTGGTGCCACATGACAGCACCGTCCCCAGCCTTGAGCTGACCAACTGGTTCCCTGAGCTCATGTCCAAACTTAGATCGCAGGCATTGTAACATATTGCACTACCTACTGGGCCAATGGGCAGCTCTGAATATAATTTTTCTTCATACCCATTTTTTTGAGATTTTTTACCCAACATTTCCAGCATAGTCTTTTTATGACCCCACCTTCTGAGCATGAGAGGTGTCATTTATGAAATCCTGGTCAAAATGTAAATTTGCGGAATAAGCATCAAAACACATTTTGGGCAGGATTTGAAAAATGACACCTGCCATTTTCTTAAGGTGGGGTAAAAAGGAATTTTTCTTAATTTATTTCATTAAAAATGCAAAGAGATTTATACAAATATTTTAGTACAAAACATAATCATTATTTATCTCAAATACAGTTTTACATGATTTTCCATAAATAATCAAACCTCCGACTAATATATCCAGTTTTCCAATCCCCCTCATAAGGTACGGTATATGATTTTTTTAAATCCTAGCTTCTTGAATCACTTTTATTAATGGTCTCCAAATATCATAACACTTCTTAATATGTTTAAACCCATAACAGTAATTTCTTTCCAGCAGCACACATTTAATCATAGATTTGTTCATAGTTCTGAAGCTAAAGGTACAGGATCCTTCATAGAGATGTTATAGGGTTTGAGAGAACACTAAAAGGCATAGATCTGATTCTGAAGCTAAATTATTTAGAAGAACTAAGCTGATTGTACCAAAGGTTTTTTTACCAAAATATCTTGAGAAATGAGTAGAAAAACATTACATACAAAATTAATCCTACCCCCTGTATCTGTTGAAGACATTACAAATATCAGAATGAAACTTGCTGGGCATATACAGTGTGTAGTAATAATTCATATGGGGAGTAAAAATTTTATTTTCATTTAACTTGTTTTTCAAAGAGATTCTTCATGAATTACAATGAATTCCCAGTTCCTTTTAGAGATGCTGATCTGTAGCTCTTTCTGCCACCTTTCTTTCCATTTATAAAAATTGTCATGTCATAAGAAATAGGACAGATATTAATATTTGATAATCAAAGGCATCAAACGCAAGCACAAGAACAGTATAAAAAAAAAGATTCAAGAGACCACTGTGGTTCTCAGCTAGGGTCAGGGAGGTGGTTAGGGCCAAAAAAAAGGCCTTCAATAAATACAAGGAAAAGTGGGAGGAGGCAGAAAAGGAGGATTATCTACAGAAAAATAGGGAGGTAAAGATCATCAGGGAGGTGAAAACAGACAAGGAACTGTGTATCACAGAGGGGGTCAAGAACAGAGAAAAGCAGTTTTTTAGATATATATATATATATAAGTGAAAAAAAGAAAAAGGGTGGGGGCATTGCATAGCTAGTTAAGGGGGCAGGGTAACAGAAGAGAATGAGCAAAAGGCCACCATCTTGAATTACTACTTTTGCTCAGTATTCACTAAGGAGAACTGGAGGTTCATGCCAGAATGTGTCATCAAAGCGACTGCTAAGGGAGTCCAAGAAATGAAGCAGCCAATATTTACTAGAGAGAGGGTTCTGAAAGAGCTGACAGCCCTTAAGATATGGAAGGCCGCTGAACCAAATGGGTTGCATCTGAGGGTACTTAGGGAATTAGCAGCAAAACTGGCTGAACCAGTAGCCCATGACATGGGCCACCGTGATTGAGAGCATCCAAAAACGGCGACTCATGGGGGCTACAGGCGAGGGAGGGTGACCGGATTGGGGGGATGCGAATATAGTGATATAATGTCTCTACATGTACATGCGCGCAGGAGGAAGTGAGCATGCTCAGCAAGGAGTGTGAGGGTTTTTGAGGGGTGGTGCCACGTTGAGCTGCAGAGCTGGCTCCATGGTGTGGTGGGTGGGTTCAGGTCTGGGATTCACAGGGTGCTGGGATCAGGTCTGGGCATAGGTACATTTTGTTGCGCCTGGCTTGAATTTTTTTTAGGGATTTGCACCCTGCTGGAGTTGAGAATCCTATAGTAGGGGGGCATGGGGGGCACAGCCCCCAACATAACAGTTAAAACTATAAGTTCCCTGGTGCCATTTTGCTGTGCATCAGGGGGGCACCTCATTGAAACTGCTTTTCAGCGATGTGACATCTCCCTAACGGCGATCATTTTTCTATGGTCACCATTATGACATAGAATTGGATGAACCACTGGCTGGGCTGCTCAACAGCTCACCTGGGTCTGGGGAAGTTCCAAGAGATTGGAGAATGGCAGATATTGCACTGCTTCATATGGGGGGGAAGGGAGCAACCAGATAACTACAGGCCTGTCAGTCTGACCTCCATCATGGGGAAACCTATGGAATCACTAGTCAAAAAGGAACTCATGGACTACCTAGAGAGCAACAGGTTCTAAGACAGTAAACAACATGGTTTTGTGGCAGGAAGGTATTGTCAGACTAACCTGATATTTTTCATTGACTGGATGACCAAGGAAGTAGACAAGGGTTGCACTGTGGAGCTGCTGTACTTTTACTTCAGCAAGGCATTTGATTCAGTACCACACAAAAGGTTGCTCAAAAAGATGGAAGACCTAGGTGCAGCTAAAATGGTAGTGAACTGGGTGGGTAATTGGCTAGAAGGGAGGCAGCAGAGGGTGGTGGTCAATGGGGTTAAATTAGGGGAAAGAGAGGTTACAAGTGGAGATCCACCAGGATCAGCCCTGAGTCTGGTCCTCTTCTACATGTTCACTAGTGACATTGGTGGGGGAATCCAAGGCAGGCTGTATGTCTTCAAAGATGACATAAAACTATGTGGGAAGGTGGCTAGTTATGAGGGAATAAGGGATATGCAGAGGGACCTACCTAAACTAGAGGGGTGGTCAAAGGTCTGGCAGTTAAAAATCAATGCCAATAAGTGCAAAGTAATGCACATAGGGAAAAGGAACCCCAAGATGGAGTACTGGATTGGTGAGGTGAGACTTAGCACTACAGAAGAGGAACAGGATCTAAGAGTTATCATCAGTAACTCCCTTAAACAAACAAGCCAATGCAACAAGGCCTATAGAAAGGCTAACAGGATGCTGGGAAGTATAAGGAGCTGCATAGACAGCAGAAGAAAACTGGTACTACTTCCCCTATACAAATCCCTGTTTAAGCCTCGCCTGGAGTACTGTGTCCAGTTCTGGAGTCCTCACCTCAGAATGGACAGGGATAGGTTGGAAACAGTGCAGCGTAGAGTAACAAAAATGATTCAGGGCCAACAGGGCAGATCCCATAAGAAGCAGCTCAAGGCATTAAATATGTATACACTGGAAACCAGCAGGGAGAGGGGAGATATCATAGAGCCCCTCAAGTTCCTTAAAGGAATTAACAAGGTTTTAAACTGTGGGGAATTATTTACCCTGAATTTCAGCTCTAGGTCACATGATCACAAGTGGAAATTAACAGGAGGGAGGTTAAGGAGGGATGTGAAGAAGTACTTCTTTATGGAAAGGGTGGTGAAACTTTGGAACAGTCTGTCGGCCAAGGTGATGAGTGCAAACACAGACAGGGGACTCAAGAAGGCATGGGATAGACTGAGGTGAACAGTGGTCACCCGGGGCAAGAAGGCAGGGATGAGAATGAGGATAGGACATGGAGGGTTAATACCCTGGAGGAACAATAGGTTCCAGGGATTATAGGGAATATGTGCAGACTGGATGGACCTCTGGTCTTTTTCTGCTGTCATGGTCTATATTTATGTGTTTCTATGATAATTTAGACCTGTTTGGAGCTTGAGACATTATAATGGGTATTCATACTGTATATCATCACTGCAAATACCCAAGTTTTGGGGTGCTGCCCTTTCTTAAAGATTCCCAAAGAATAGTTTTTTGTGGTTGTTTTTTAATGCAAACTTCCATTGAAGTTGCTGAACTGATTCAAGTGTATTAAGTGTATAAAGATTTCCTGTAGATTAGATACTGTATATCCAGATTTCTCCAATGTTTCAAAATGGATGAGTTAAAAAAGGAGAATATTAATTGCTGACGAGGGACAGGAATGATTAGGTTGTTTATTCTAACCTTTGTTTTTGTTTTTTTTATATAGCTTTTTGCTCCCCTGTTACCCCTTAGCCTTGCTTGGCAATGGGAAGACATGTATTTTTGTGTTTTTTCTCCCCATTACCCCAGGACCCCTGATCATGGTCGCACAAGTGCATGGAGGTGAGCATGTGCTCTGTGACTCCGCTGACAGCCCCTTCTGCCTACCCAGCCTAATGCCAGGTTTCCCTTGTGGCTTGGCACTGCCACCTAGCCTGCACCAAGTGGCAACCAAGAGCTGGAAAAACCCCACTTTCCTCCCTGGAGAGGAGAGCTGCCTTATGGCCACTCAGTCCAGCTCCTTGCCCTCCCCCTAGCCAAGCCCTGGTGGCTCGAGCTTGCTCCCAAACTCAGGTCAGCAGCATGCTGTGAGGTGTGGCATTCAGTGCCTCAACCCTCAACACCACCATGCCGGCTACTGTAACCTTAGTTTATCATATCTCATGCCAAATATTTAAAGTAGCATGAGTAAATACAATATTTAATCCTACAAATAAATACTTTCTTAGGTTTTAAAAAAGGTACCCGGTCAGCATGTCATAGCAATTACAGCACAGGAAAATCCACACTGGAAAAATAGCTACTGGCAATACAGCTACAGGGACAGTATAGTGGAGGCAACGTTAGCACTGTCTCTGTAGCTGTTGGCAGTTGGAGATAAAGGGATAAAGCCTCCGCTGGGCAGTGTGCTGCGGAACAGCTGCTGTGGGGCAAAGGGTAGGGCCACAGGCAGCTGAGAGTGGTGGAGTATCAGTGGACCGGGGTTCACTTCCTGGGACGTTTTTTTTTCTCCCCCCTTCCGACTTATATTCTCAATGTGTCCACCCCCACCCTGCCCTTTCTTCCCACCCCCAGTTGTCCTACTGAGTTCCCCTTCCCCTTCTCAATTATTCCCCCCTGAGGTTTCTCCCCAACCCTGAGTTGCCTCCACCCCAAGTTTCCTCCCCATCCCCAAGCTGCCTGGCCCCCGGAGGTGTTTATTAATAGTTGTGGGGTAGTGTTGGTTCTTTTTTTTCTCCATGGCAGCACTTGGTGTTTTTACTGAGCGCTACCATTCATTTTAACATTTTTTGTGCATGTTTTTGACCGCGCTGTAGTTGTTTTCGATTTCTTCACCTAGTACCTTTGAAAAAATACTTCCTCTTCTGGCCCAGGGATTTTGTGCCATCTCAGAAAGAACCCATAATGGTTGTTCAGGATAAAAGAGTTCCTTCAATGGTCTAAAACTGCTGCTTAGTGATATACTGTCTTCCACATTCAATATCATAAGCCCCAGAGCATTATAGTGAGCTGTAAGTTTATTCTTTTTTTAACCTAGGTTTGCCCCCTTTCAAAGTTAACCTTAAAATTTGCTTATCTAAAGTCAGGAACAGTAATGAGAAAGGATTTGCAGTGACAGTGCCTGGAAAATAAACAATAGTCATGACAAAATATTAATTTTAATAGAGTTATTACAACCAAACAATGTCATTGGCAGATTGTTTCAACTATCAAAATCAAGTATAGTTTATTGATTAGCAGCCATGTTATTCAGATTATTAGTCAGTTTTAGCCCCAACTATGAAAGTGATGTTCTATTAATATGGGATGATGTTTTTTCCAGTGTAATATTACATCCCTGCATATTCTACTATACTTAGTAAAGCACGAGGAAGAAGGCACAGCAGTGAGAGAAGCAAAGATGCAGAAAAGAGAAAATATTCACCAAAAGGGTTACAAAGGAGATAAGACTTTCATTAAATACATACAATAAGTGAAAAGAGGAAAGCAAAGGGAGGGAGAGTAAGGATTAGAAGAACAGAAGGGGGCACTGCACAGAAGAAGACCAAGAAAAAGCACACATCTTGAACAGGTATTTCTGCTCAGTCTTAACAGTGGAGGGAGTGGGGACCACCAGAAAATAGCAGGAACAGAACGGGGTGAGGGTGAAGTGGACACAAGTCCATTTACAGAAAAAAGAGTCTGGAAGAACCTTGCAGCTTTGAAGGTGGGCAAAGTTATGTGAATGGATGGGATGATCCAAGAATTCTAAAGGAACTCAGGAAGATGCTAGCTACCCTGCTGACAGCCTTGTTCAAAAACTCTCTGTAAACAGGCATGGTTCCAGATGACTGGTGAAGAGCTGACGTGGCCCTCTACATAACAGTAGCGCAGCAGGGAGGAGACTGGCAACTATAGGTTGGTCAGTCTTACTTCAGTGGTGCTAAAAGAAAGTCAAATAGAGTATCTTGAATCCAGTGGTGTGCAAGACCACAGGCAGCATGGATTTACAGATGGGAGGTTATGCCAAATACATCTGATGGATTGCTTTGACTGGGTGACTAGGGAAATCAATCAGGGAAAGGCAGTGAATGTGGCATAGGTGGACTTCAGCAAGGCCATAGACACTGTGCCTCACAGGGGGCTGATAAAAAACTGAGTGGCCTTGGGGTGGGATCTAATGTGGTGAATTGGTTAGAAAGTGGTTAAAACATAGGAGATAGAGGTGTGTGGTGAATGGCAAAACTCAAATGATCAACAAACTCCAAGATAGTTGCCAAACAGCTACTAACTGGGGCCACAAGGAATGCTCACAAACTCTGGACAGCTCAGCTTCAGTCTCCACTCCAGAATAAAACATATCAATGTTGTGTCACAGGATAACTTTATTGTAAAAAAACAACAAAATGCAGAGGTAAGATACTGAGCGCACCTTCCCAAAATCCAGTAGAATGATTTTACGCCAACCAGGAGCATTCTCAAGGCTGATTTCATGCAAAGTTGGTCCAGTTTAAAAATCACCTGTTTAAAGAGACAGTACATCTAAAATTCAGTTATCATGTCATAAAAAATAAGAAAGAGACAATAGTCTGAGATAGTAACAACAATGTTATTTTTCATTAGTGCCTGTTCCCACGTCAGCTACATATTTCTCTGATGTTATAATGGTCTTGATTACGATGCACCCTTCTGCTGCTGTATCTGTTGCCAGTCCCCTCTCCTCTGCCCCTTCTTCTTCCCCCTCTATTTGATGAAATTGTTTCACCCACTTGGACTGAATCATCCTTTTCAATTAGCCCCCTTTTTATGATTGTTCATTTGAATATATGAGATATCTTTATGGTTGTAGCTATTGTTATATGTAATGTAATTATGATCTAATGGTACATCTTGGTTCCCCCTACACTTCCTTTTTCCATTTCCCTATTCTCTCCACCCTTTTTCTCCTTTCCTCTCTCTCTATATATTTTTTCACCTGTATATTCTCTTTTTTATACACATTATTTTGTTTGCACTTTTGGGAGTCTGGTGTGTATGTTTGATATGGTACAAAGTGTGGTACAAATGTATACTATAGTATTTTACTTTTAGATGTAACATCTCTTTAAACTGGTGATTTTTAAACTGGAAGACCTTTGCATGAGATCGGCCTTGAGAAAGCGCTTGGTGGCATGAAAACATTCAACTGGATGTTGGGAGAGTGTGCTCAGTATTTTACTGCTGCATTTTGTTGCATTTTTACAATAAAATTATCCTGTGACACAACATTGATGTTTTTTATTCTGGAGTGGAGGATGACTGTGGAGCAGAGCTGTCCAGAGTTTGTAATCACTCAAATGACAGAGTAGTGACCAGTGGGGTACAGCAAGGCTCAATACTGGGACCGGTCCTCTTCAAAGTCTTCATAAGTGATACTGCTAAGGAACTGGAAGCAAAGGTATGCCTTTTTGCAGAAGACACTAAAAGCTGCAAAAGTCTGGACACTCATGAGGGGGTGGAGAGAATGAGCAGGGATCTGGAGAAACTTGCATGGTAGTTGGGGTTCAATGCCATAAAGTGCAAAATCATACACCTAGAACATAGGAATCCAGGCACTGAGTATAAGATGGGAGAGGTTCTGACAATCACTAAACAGGAATGGAATCTTGGGGTTATCATATCTGATGACCACAAGGTGGCAGGACAATGTAGCAAAGCAGTGGATAGGGCTAGTGGGAAGCTTGGGTGCATAGGGAGAGGTACATCCAGCAGGAGGAGAGAGGTGGTGTTGCCAATGTATCACTCTTTGGTGAAACCTCACCTGGAGTACTTTGTTCAGTTTTGGAAGCTACACTTCTGAAAGGACATAGGGTAGAAGTAGTCCATAGGAGTGCAACTAAAATGGTACTGGGGATGCACTAGAAGCCCTAAGTGGAAAGACTGAGGGATCGCAAGATGTACACCCTGGAAGAGAGGAGAGCAAGAGATGAAATGATAGAGACCTACAAGAACCTCACAGGGCTGAACAGCATGCCAGTGGAAAGTCTCTTTCAAATGAAAATGAGAATGAGAATTGATGAAAATGGAAGAGGGGAAGTTTAAGAGAGATGAAAAAATATTTCTTCACTAAAAGGGTGGTAGATGCCCAGAACAGACTTACAGTGGAAGTGGTGGGGGCAAAAACAGTGGGAGGCTTCAAGTATGCATGGGACAGACATACAGGTGTATTAGAAAACAGACACGGAGGGGGAGTGTTGACAGAAACCAGTTAGTGTTTGTGGAGACAGACTAGGCAGAGAACATCTGAGAGAACTGGATAGGCAAGTGGTAATTTTTCTGTTGACAAATTCTCTGTTTCTATGTTTCTGTGAATGTATTGGGAGAGCATCAGATTTGGTCCAGTTGATCTTGTATTCTGAGACCCCTGAAACCTTTCCAGAATATCACTTCCTGGGTTCTTAAGATGTGTAGTAAAAAGATATAACTGTCAAAGAGAGAGATTTGCAGAATATTTGTCCACATCTAGTACCTGATATTGGAGGAGTTCTGATTTTATCTGCTAATGTTTCAGTTAGTAATGCAAATAGTAAGGCTGAAAGGGGGCATCCTTGGCTGCTACCTCTGGACTGTGTTATTAAAGGAGAAACTGCATTGTTCATGAGGATCCTTGCTTTAGAGTTTTATGAATCGATTGTATCCATTGTTTATATGTTTTCTTGATCCCCATACCTTCCAGTATCCTACACAGGTATGACTACTCAGATTTCTGGTCAAGCCACCAACTAAGATGGTCAGACTGCACAATCGCTCCTCCCCTTGAGCCACACACCTTGTAAAATCCTGAATGACAGTGATCTTTTTTCAGTAGAACAAGCAGCGTATTGCATTTGATTTCTTTCCCCTGTAACAAATTTTGCCATTTCTAAAACAAATAAAAAATGTTTGCCTGTCAACAATGGTATGTCAAAATTCACCATTAACTTAATGTTATGGCCAGCAGCAGGTTGAGTATGCCAGGTGGCAGCACTGGAGCAATTCATAAGTGTCAAAAATTCTGGAAAAGTAACAGGAGTCAAGACTTTCCTTTGCTTGCAGGAAGCCAACTGGAACAATTAACTTTATGAGTTTTTGACACAGAAGCCACTTTGAGGGAAATGGACAGAAATGCTGACTCTTTTGACACCAAGATCACCCACCTGAAGAATGAGATGGCACTACTGTAGGACAAAGTGTATGACTGGGAGTGTAGCTACAGACAAAACAGTTTTCAAATTGTGAAAGTGCCATATGGAGCTCAAGGGAAAAATATTAACAATTGTGTGCAGCAGCTACTATCTGAGTTCCTGGGTCTACAAGGGGCATAGCCTGAAGTCCAATGATCACACCAAACCCTCGCTCCAAGCCAAAGGCCAGGAAATAAGCCTCATCTTATTCTTGCCTTCTTCCTTTGGTATGCTACCAAAGAATCCTTGTTTTAAAAGACTAGAGAGAAATGGCCTTTGATGTAGCATGGTTCAGGAGACCAAGGGATCAGGAGGGACAGGGGAAATGGTTTAACCAGGAAAGGATATTATTTCCAGGTGTGACCTAGGAGCACAAGGAAGTTAAGTGACTTGCTCAGGGTCACACAGTATGCAAGTGGGGGATAATGGGATTGAAACCCAGGTCTCCAGGTTTGCAGCTCAATGCCCTTAACTACTATGCTATATTTCCTCCTAGGAGGAGGAGACCAGGAAGGAGGGGAAGACTGTGCAAAGGAAGACCAAGAAAGAGCTACACATTTTAAAAGAATACTTCTGCTTGATCTTCACAGTGGAAGGGGCTCAGATTGACATCCATTAACAGGCACAGAGGAGGATGGAGTGGACAAAAACCCATTTATGGAAGAGAGGGTCTGCAAGGTGTTGGAAGCCCTAAAGGAAAACAAGGTGATGCGGTTGGACGGGATCCACCCAAGGGTACTTAAGGAACTGATCATAATGCTAGCTGCTCCTCTGGCAACACTATTCGATACATCAGTGGAGATGGGGGTGGTTCTAGAGGACTGAAGGAGGGCCAATGTGATCCCTCTGAACAAGAGTGGCAACAACAGGAGGATAGCAGTTACAGACCAGTCAGTCTCACATCAGTGGAAAGGAAATTAATAGAGTTCCTGCTGTAGGAGAGACTGATGGAAAAAATTGGCTACAAAAGGGCTGCAGGACAACTGGCAGCACAGCTTCACAGGGAGGAAATCATGTCAAAGAAATCTCATAGATTTGTTTTTTACTGGCTTACTCGGCAGATGGATCAGGGGAGCGCAGTGGATGAGTCCTATCTGGACTTCAGCAAGGCCTTTGACACTATACCACACAGGAGCCTGATAAAGAAACTTAGCAGCTTGGAAGTGGGGTAGAAGGTGAGCTGCGTATCTAACTGATTGAAAGTTAGGAGGCAGAGGGTGGTGATAAATTGTAGTCACTCAGAGGATGAGAGTGACCAGTGGGGTACAACATGGATCAGTACTGGGTCATGTCCTCTTAAAAGTTTCCATAAGTGGCATTGCTGAGAAACTGGAGGGGGTGGGGTCTCTCTGCAGATGACACATAATCTACAACAGGGTGGATACCCAGGAGGTTGTGAAGAGAATGCAAAGGGATCTAGGGCAACTAGAGGAGTGGTCTAGGCAGTGGCAGCTGGGTTTCAATGCCAAAAAGTTTAAAGTCATGCACCTGGGGTGGGGAAACCTGATGGCTGTGTATAAGATGGGAAGGCGATACTTACAGTTACCAAGCAAGAGAAGGACCTTGGGATGATTATATCTGATAATCTCAAGGTTGTAGGGCAGTACATTAAGGAAGTGCGCATGGCAATCCAGATACTGGGTTGCATAGGCAGGGGATTTATAGTAGGAGAAGGGAGATGGAATTGCCTCTATATAGTTCACTTGTGAGACCTCACCTGGAGTATTGTGTCCAGTTCTGGGGACCACACCTCTGCAATGATATTGACAGGAAGGAAATGGTCCAGAGTAGGGTTACCAAAATTGTGTGGGGGGTTGCATAAGAAACAGTTCTGGAGACCACACATCTGCAAGGATTTTGACAGGATTGAAGAGTTCCAGAGGGTAATCAAAATGGTGCAAGGTTTGCACAAGAAACAACATGACAAAAGCCTCTGGGAGCTCAACATGTACTCACTGGAGGAGAGAAGAGCATGAGAAGTCATGATTGAGATGTATAAGCACCTTTCAGGGGTGAATAAGGTGCAGGAGGAGAGTCTCTTTCACAGTAGAAGGTGCATCAGACCACAGGGGCATGCTATGAAGCTTGAGAAAGGGGAGTTAAGAGGGATATGAGATAAATACATAGATACATAGATGCTGTCAGCAGATAAGGACCGCTAGACCCATCCAGTCTACCCATCTAAGCTGCTTAATGAAACGTCCAGTGACCCTATCTGGTCAATGACTTAAGCGTTTTCTTCCTATCTCTATTATTCCTTTGTTTCTGTCTGATGCATGTTTGAAGCCTGCCACTGTATGGGCTGCCACCACCTCCTGGGGCAGGCTATTCCATGCATCAACCACTCTTTCCATATAACATGAACTTTCTGACATTTCCCCTTATGTGGCCACCCCTCAGTCTCATGTTGCGTCCTCTTGTCCTGGCACTACTATTACTCTAGAATATGTTGTCCCCTTCCACCTTGTTAATGCCCTTGAGATAGTTCAGTGTTTCTATTATGTCATCTCTCTTCTTCCTTTGTTCCAGCATGTACAAATTGAGGTCCCTCACACTCTCCTCATAAGGCTTGTGATGTAATCTCTTTACCATTTTAGTCGCCCTCATCTGCACCATCTCTATTTTGTCAATGCCCTTTTGTAGGTGTGGTCTCCAGAACTGTACACAGTATTCAAGGTGAGGTCTCACCAGGGTCTTGTACAGTGGAACTATTGCCTCCCTCCTTTTGCTTGTGATTCCCCCTCCAATACATCCCAACATCCCACTGGCCTTTTCCACCCACCTTTGCGGTCTGCCTAGCAGCCTTCAAGTCATCTGTGATTATGACCCCCCCATTCCCTCTCATCCTTAGATACTGCTAGAAGCTTTCCCCCCAACCTGTAGCTTGCCCCAGTTTTCCTGCTCCCCAAATGAATGATTTTGCACTTCTTTGTGTTAAACCTTAGCTGCCTTCCCCCTGAGCATCTCTCCAGCAGTTCCAGGAATTTTCTCACCCTTTCCACCCCCTCCGGAGTATCCACCCTGTTGCAGATCTTGGTGTGATCCACAACCGGGCACCCCTTTTCTTCCAGCCCATCTGCAATGCCACCAATGAAGACATTGAAGTGGACTGGCCCCAGAACTGACCCCGAGGTACCCCACTGGTCACATCCCTTTCGTCTGATTGGGTTCCATTCAACACTACCCTCTGTTTCCTGTCCTTTAACCAGTTTCTAATCCAGTTCACCACCTTGCATCCCAACCCCAGGCTGTCTAGCTTGTTGATCAGTATTCTATGTAGGGCTGCATCAAAGGCTTTGCTGAAATCGAGGTAGGCAATATCTACTGCCCCCGGTCTACTGTCTTTGTCACCCAGTCAAAGAAATCTAGCAGATTAGTTTGACAGGATCATCCTACAGAGAACCCATGTTGCCTGGAATCCACCAGTCCATTTGCTTTCTGGTATTCCACTATTCTTTCCTTAAGGAGTGCCTACATTATCTTTCTGACTACAGAGGTTAGACTAACTGGCCTATAGTTCCCCGCTCTTCTTTACTACTGCTCTTGTGAAAAGGGACAATGTTTGCCCTTCTCCGGTCATCTGGGACTATTGCAGTGCCTAAGGACTTACTGAACAGGGCTGCCAGAGGGGTTGCCAATTCAGTCCTCAGTTGCTTTAGGACCCTGGGATGTATGCCATCTGGACCCATGGCTTTTTTCACTTTTAGCTTTGCCAGTCCTTCTAGGACCCTCTCCTCTGTGAATGGACTGGTGTTTACCTCCTTATCTTTAGCTCCTTTGTAGTTCAGCTGTGGGCCCTGCTCATCCCCTTCTACAGTGAAGATCGAACAGAAATATTTGTTCAGGATCACTGCCCTCCCATCTCCCTCCACTGTCGCCCCTCTGGCCCCTCTAAAATTTGCTACTCCCCCTTTGCCTTCCTTCTCTCGCGAATGTACTTGAAGAATGTCTTATCTCCTTTTTTAACTGATTGAGCTATTCTCTTCTCTGTTTGTGATTTAGTACTCCTCA
This sequence comes from Neoceratodus forsteri, assembly GCA_016271365.2. Classification (NCBI taxonomy): domain Eukaryota; kingdom Metazoa; phylum Chordata; order Ceratodontiformes; family Ceratodontidae; genus Neoceratodus; species Neoceratodus forsteri. The sequence goes on along the minus strand of CM028132.1, from coordinate 968,968,406 downwards.
CTGCCTTTTCTGCATCCCACCTTCTTCACATAAAGGGTGGTGGATGCCTGGAACAGTCTGGCAGAAGAGGTGGTGGGGAGCTTCATACGTGGTGGGATAGGCACATGCATATAGTAAATAGATGTAAGGGAGGATGGAGGGACCATTGTGAACACCAAGTGAAAAGTGACTAAGAGGCACTAGTTTGCATTATGGCAAGAAAAGAACCCATAGCTTGACTCTTAGTTAAAAATGCTTTTATTTGCTGAAAGAGCCACAAACTTACCCCACCAGCGTCCTCCAATGTTTCATCCAACTGACCGTGGGCTTTGTAAGGTGTGGCCGATGTGGCTAATGTACCTTCTTTTTAAAATACACACTTAAAGATACAGATAACATTTTCTTTACAAAACATGTAATAATTCTTTTGTTGAAGGTGTCACATTACCTATCCAGCTAACATATAATCATGCAAGGTGACACACTGAAAAACAAATTCTGGCCAGAGCTGATACCACTGCAACCGAGCTCACGGAGTCACGGTGGAACATGGCACTATCCGCCATGTCCAAGATGGCTGCTGGAATTTAGTGCACATGCATGAGTCATCATGCACGCGCACCCAGTCTGCCATGTCCAATATGGCAGCTGGAGTTCAGTGTGCATGGGTGATGACTTGTGCATGCACATGGGACTCCAGAGGCAGAGTGAAGTGTTCTGCTAGCAGAAATAGTGTGCCCGTAGGGGAGGGAGTAAGCAGAGTGGTTTGGAGTAGCAGAATGATCGTTCTGTGACTCCTAACTGGAAGTGTTCCATGGTATCAATCTGGTAGCTCATTTTTAGAGCTATCGCAATACAGCTGCAGACTCCACCCACTGTAGTTGTAAAAACAACCTCAGTCCTTCTTTTGTCCCTGTTTCAGTGCCAAGAACAAACTGCACTTTCACTACCAGAGTTACCATTTAAGTATAATTTTAATTTCAGCTGCAAAAACTTAAAAAAAGTCCACTTTCAAATAGCCTCCAATGTCTATTTTTGCTGCTCCAGCTTCCAGCACAGACCACACTTTCAGTGCAAGAGTAATGTACATTAGAACTTGGACTGTATCAAGCCTACACATACAGGTGAGGAGGACAAACTTACAAAACTCAGTTTTTAATACAAATATCAGGCGTTTCATGATTTATTTCATCCATAAAGGTTCCTAGTGATTTATTAGATTTACGTATTCTCATGGATGTTTCTTACTGAATAATATAATTATCTCTTGCTCTTGGAGCTGACAGAACTGTTCATTTCTGCTTTATGTCCTCTTGCACAAAAAGCATGAGATAACATATTATTGATTATGAATGGATAAGAAAAAACTGAATCCTGATTGGCTGAGAGTTATGGTAAATTTGGTTGGAATGTTATCCCAGCTTAATAGCCTGGCTGAAAGTACCTCCAGCCAAAAAGGACTCAGCCTTCGCTCCAAGAGCCATTTGCCTCCGAGCCACCATTATGTGCCAGCAGCTGACATGCTTTCTTTAGCACTGAGTAAACGGTAAACTAAATAAAACAAATCATCATATAAAACCACTTCACACTGCTGATGGCTGTCCACTTACACTGTACTTTCTCCTGTTACCAGCAATGGAAGCTAAAAAAATAAAGTTTCTTCTATGTTTTTTCAGTGAAGTAAAATGCCTTCTCACCCAGCGGCCTTTCAATATGTCATCATCCCCACCACTAAAGCCACTGCCCACATATTGTATAACCAGCTGTGTTCTGACTTTGCTCACAATCTCTAGTACATACTGTACACAGTCTGTCGCGACAGTAAAAGTACTGTAGATTTTCAGTAAGTCTCAACTTAATTTCAAACCCACAGCACCACTTCTTCTTAAAGGCCTAATGGGATCCTATTTGAATGGTCATTGACCACAGTTTCAGACTGATCCATTACTAGTCTTTAAAGTGGCTCCAGCTAATTCTTCCATGTGCAGCTGATAGCTGCTCCATCTCATTCCACAGGTGCCTGACCTTGGATTCATCCCACTGCTGCTGCTGACTGTGGCACTATTTTGCTCCACTAGTGCTGCTGATCGCTTGCCCTGCTATTAACAGCGGTGCATGCAGACCACAGCTCCAGCTACTGTAAGCTCTTGTTATCAGAGAAAGGAGGCAGTTGACTGAGGCAGCTTGGAGTGAGTAACTAGGAGGGATAAGTAGATAGATACTATATTAGAAGTGCAGAGTCTACAAGTTATACTGGGTCCTTTAGTCAGGGTTTAAAGGCACAATACGTAACAATGTGCTGGTCTGAGTTCAGGAAAGACAGGTGAAAATCATCCTCTGCAGTTAGCTGGGGGAAAGCTGTCAGTTAGTGGTTTGGACTTAGCCAGAAATGAAGCAGTTGTCTGCAGTTAGACATTACTTAAGTTAAATTGTGAGCTTTTGCTATCAGAGCAAGGAGGCAGCTGACTGAGGCAGCTCAAACATTTTTTAGCCAAATGGGGTAAAACTATATTACTGGTCGCTGATCACATGGCTGGCACCAACTAATCAGGAAAGGACAGGGGCATCCACAAAATGGAGGTGAGGTATAAAAGGACTCTTTCTCAGGTGTCCCATTGTGTCGTGTGAGTGCCCCAATGTGTGTGAGGCATAGAGTAGGAGTTTGGAATTTGCCTAAGGAGTGTCTGCTGAGCAGTCACAGGTATGCCTGCAGTTCCACAGGGTACTCTGAATTGTATAGGCATCTCATACTACAGCAGTGAGGCAGGTTGGATGAGGGATCCTAGGGGATACTCTATATGGGTAACGTAATATTACAATTTATAATGCGTAACTGTGCAACTGTGAAATCAGTGTAAATTTGTGGCTAACTGCCTATCTAGGGGAGGATTTGATATGGAGTAAATAAAGAGCTGAGGGTTTCAGGCAGATGATAGACAGTAAGGTTAGCACTAGGAAGTTATGACAATATAAATAAGACTTAAGTTGATACTATGTATATTGGGTATTGACATGCAGTATGGAGCATGTGCACAGTGGGGAGATAGTTAGCTGCAGGGACTGTGGAGAACTAATTTCTTTGGTTAAGCTCTGGAGAAGGAGACATTGCCCACATGTAGGAGATTTGTGCAGCTACAGGCACAGCTGATAGCAACAAGGGAGGAGATATCCCCCCTACATCACTGGCTGGGCTGGTACACACAGACACGCCACACAGCCCCACTTACCCAGAGGCCCACTGGCTCAGGGTCAGGAGGGGGTGGCAGGGGAAGTCACTGTATAGTTGTCCAAGCTCATCACATCCCAAGAGAAAATCATTTTGCACCACTGGAGTAGATGCAGGTGCCTGACTTCTCCATGGGGGACTCAGAACTGGTTGGGAGGAGTGCACAGGACAACTCTGTGGCACCCAGTGGTGAGAGCAGGAGGAAGGTAGCAAGGAGAAACTTAGTTGTAGGGAACTCTATGATTAGAGGAGTGGAGATGTTGGTGGGAGGAGAAGGGGGAAGTGGGGTGGCTAGATGCCTTCCAGGTGCTTTAGCCATCTGGGACATGGATAGGATAGGGAGGATAGTAGAAGAGATAGAGGGAGAGCTGGGGGTGTTTGTACACTTGGTTATCAATGATCTAGTGAACCAGCCCATGGGGTAAGTGAAGCACAACTGTCGAAGGTTAGGGGACAGATTGAAGGCACATTTGGCTTCCTTGGTCTTTTCTGAGGTTCTCGCTGTGTGGGATGGGGGAATGTTTTAGTGAGGAAGGAGAAGACTGAGGAGCTAAACAGCTGGTTAAAGGGATGGTGCCAGGAAGATGGGTACCATTTTTTGGGTGATTGGTTTTTTTCTGAGACTGTATACTCTTCAAGGGCGATAGCTTTCACCTGATTGGGGGGGGGGAGCTAGTGCACTTGGCAGAAGTTTGATGTCTACAGTAGCAGACATTTAAATTAAGTGGGGAAGAGACTCTGGCTGTAGGAATTACAATGGCTGTAGAGCAACAGGGGAACCAAGCTAGGATTTACACAGAAATTGGTGCTAGGAGCAGTGTAAATGAAAAGAGCAAAGCAGGTCCATAATAAGTTAAGGTTGGGTGAGAGGGATGGGGGTCCACAATGCCAGCAAGGAACAGGAAAATCAGGAAATTCAGGAGGGAAGGAGAATGAAAAGGATGAAAAGCTAACAGAAAGAGGAAGGGTGCAGGCACAAGCTGGAAGGCAGTCTGCCTAAATGCCAAAAGCCTAGGAACAAAATAAGGCAGCACCAGGTGATCGTGTAATATGTGGTTAGATCTCACAGCCAATTCAGAAACATGGGCCATCAGGAATAATGATTGGGAACTGGCAGTACCAGGGTACACCATGTACAGGAGAGGTAAAGATAAAGGAAAAGGAGGTAGGGTAGCCTTCTAAGTCAAGGAAAACATAGAGGTAGTAGTGTCTGTAACCTTCAGGGGAGGGGGGAGGTATCAGAATTACTGTGGGTATAGCTCACGACAGCATCGGGTAAGAAGCTGTGCATGAGGGTGGGCTATAGACCACTGGGACAGGAGGAAGAGTGTGACCAGTAAATAGGGGCAGAAATTGAATAGGGTGTTACAAAGGGGGTGGATGTGTTGGTTGGGGATCTCAATCTACCAGACATAGATTGGGACATTCCAGCAGCTAGTAGCACCAGAGGTTGGGCCCTGCTAGATAAGATGCAGGACTGCCTACCAGTGCAGTTGGTGAGGGAACCCACAAGGAAGGCTGCCATTCTCAATTTGGTGATCACCAACACATAAATGGTAGGCACAGTGTGGATTGGGGAGCCACTGTAATCCAATAACTATAACACCAAATGATTTGAACTGGCACTCAGTGCTAGTATTCACTCATCAAAGGGTGAGGTTCTGGATTTCAGATGAGTAGACTTTGACCAGATAATCTCATTAGCCCAGGATAAGTTGGTTGGAGTAGATCAAATTAGGGAGTGGAGGAGAGGTGACATTTAATTAAAGGGGCCATTTTTGAGGCAACTAAGTCATGCTTTAGAATGGTTACTAAGAGTAACAGGCATAAGATACCAGTTTGGTTCTTTAAAAAAGTCAGGGAGGCAGTGAGGGCCAGAAAAGGGCCTTCATCTGATACAAAAAGAAACAGGGGGGCAAGAAATGGAGTGAATACCAACTAAAAATGAGGGAAGCCACGAAGACAGGGATGCAAAAGCAGACACAGAGCTGTGTATTGCAGAGGGGTTCAAGGGAAGGAAAATACAGTTTTGTAGATGCATTAGGGAAAAAAGAATATGAAGGGGAATTGAAAGGCTGTCATAAGGGGCAAGGTAATAGAGGAAGATGAGCAGAAAGAAGCCACGTTTAATGAGTACTTTTGCTCCCCATTTAATGTGGAGGATATTGGGCACTTGCCAGAAAGTGGCAAAAATGCTGCTACAAGAGGGATCTGAAAAATTGGGCAGGTGATGATCACCAGAGAAAGGGTTAGGAAGGATCTTACTTCCCAAAAAGTACATAAGGCCCCATGGCCAGATGGATTGCACCCGAGGGTGGTTTGGGAACTAGCACAGGAACGGACTGACCCCTGGCAGAGCCATTTAGTAACTCACTACTGTCTGGGGTAGTTCCAGAAGACTGGAGGACAGCTTACAAAGCTCTGTGCCACAAGGGCAGGGACAAGGAACAATCAGGTAACTATAGGTCCATCAGTCTTATCTCCATTGTGAGCAAACTGATGAAGACACTAGACAAGGAGGTCCTAGTGGAATGCCTGGAGAGAAATGGACTTCTGGATAATAAGCAGCACAGGTTCATATCAAGGAGGTCTTACAAGTTCAGTCTGATAGTATTCTTTGACTGGGTAACTAGGGCAGTAGATAATGGACATTATACAATGGCAAGAAAATATCCTGGACTCTGATTGGTCAGTCTTGTGCTGGACCCATGATGTTATCCCAACACAACATCATGGGTCTACTGTCATCATGATGACTACTACTCTTCATCCTTTTTTTGCATCTCCTCTTAAGAAACAAAAGTATTTTTACACACTAATAAAAACATTCTTTAAAATAATTGTTTTATTCTATATATAACAATGAGCCATTGTATAATAGCAATAATGCCCTCCAGGGTGTGTGTCATGTGGGATAACATCACACCTCAGTTGTTGGAAGCACTCAGCCTGTGGCCTGGGCTCAACCACCTGAGGCGTGACGTTATCCCAGCATGACACACACCCTGTTGGGGATTATTGCTTAAATCAGTGGATTTACTGTACTTAAATTTCAGCAAGGCATTTGACTTGTTACAACATAAAAGGTTGCTGAAGAAGTTAGAGAACCTGGGCGCAGCAAAAGACCTAGCTAGATGGTTGGGTCATTGATTTGTGGGAGACAGCAGAGAGTGGTGGTAATCAGAGTCAAGTCAGGGGAGAGGGAGGTCACAAGCAGGGTGGTGCAAGGGTCAGGCTTAGGAATGGTCCTTTCTGATATGTATTGTACAGCAGCAACATAGGAGAAGGAATAAAGGTCAAGATGTGTCTCTTCACTGATGACACTATGCTCTGTGACAGGATAGACAGTGAGGAGGAGATAAGGGAGAGGCAGAGGAACCTGCAATGGTTAGAAATGTGGTCCAAAATTATGGCAAAATGTGCAAGGTGATGCATTGCACATAGGGAACAGCAAAGATCAAATAGTGAGGATAAAGAAGCACAGGGACTGGGTGGAGAAGGGGAAGGACCAGGCAGAGGCACTAAATGATTATTTCTGCTCAGTGTTTATGAAGGAAAAAGGGGGGCAGGCACCACCTGGGAGAGGTGGAGTGGGGGGGAGGTGACATAGAGGGATCACAAAGGAAAAGGTGCTGAAAAGATTAAGGGCACTGAGTGGGGACAAGGCACTGGTTCCAGACGGCATTCACCCTAGGGTACTTTAGGAACTAGCTGAGATCCTGGCAGGACCATTGGCTGACCTGTTCATTATCTCCTTGGACACAGGGCATGTGCCACTGGATTGGAGGATGGCCCATGTGGTACCTATTCACAATGGTGGACCCAAGGACAAACCAGGCAACAACTGACCAGTGAGCCTCACATCAGTTGTGGGTAAACTGATGAAGATGATCATAAAGGAGACGCTGATGACCTTTTTGGAGAACAATGGCCTCCAGGACAGTCAACAGCATGTGTTTGTCTTGGGAAGATCCTGCCAGACAAACCTAATTGAGTAGTACAACTGGATGACAAGGGAACTGGACAAAAGCCATGTGGTAGATGTCCTGTATTTGGATTTCAGCAAGGCCTTTGATTCCGTGTCACATGGGAGGCTGGGGGGGGAAGCTGGAATATACAGGCGTGGGAACAAAGATGGTAAACTGGATCACCAATTGGCTGAAGGGTAAGCAGCAAAGGGTGGTAGTGGGGGGGGACTCTCAAAGCAGAGGGATGTGACGAATGGGGTGCCACAGGGATCAGTGTTGAAAGCAGTGTTGTTTGGGATTTTTATTGCTGATATCTCCCACAGAGTCCAGAGCAAGATCAGTCTCTTCGTGGGCAACGCAAAGATGGGAGCAGTGGTGGATGACAACGAAGGTTGAAGGGGGCTGCAGGATGACCTGACCAAACTATAGGAATGGTTAGAGGCATGGCAGTTGGGGTTTAACACCAAAAAGTGCAAGGTTTTGCACTTTGGGGCTAAGAACCAGGGGAGTAGCTATCTCTGGGGGGGGGGTTACAGCTGGAATGCACCGAGGAGGAGAAGGATCTAGGAGTGCTCGTAATGGGGAGTATGAACAACTCAGCTCAATGCAGGAAGGTGGCAGCAAGAGCCAACAGAATGCTGGGGTCCACAGCGAGGGGAATATCCTCCAAAAATAGGGAGGTGATCCTGCCCCTTCACTGGCTACTTGTCAGGCTGCACTTGGAATACTGTGAGCAGTTCTGGTGCCCATTCCTGAAGAAGAACATTAGATTGCTGGAGGGTGTACAGCGTAGGGTGACAAAGATAATCCAGGGATTAGAGGGTTTCTCCTATGAGGAGAGGTTGGGCGAGCTGAACATGTATTCCCTGGAGGAGAGGGGGGATGGGGGGGATAAACAAGACTCGTACAGATGGAATTTTCCAGATCAGAAGGAGGAGGGTCATGAGGGGGCACCAGCAGAGACTGGAGGGGGGAAGATTCAGGAGGGAAGTCAGGAGACAGTATTTCACAGAGAGGGTGGTGGACCATTGAAATACTCTGCCTGAGGAGGCAGTAGCCTGTAGCATGGTAGACAGCTTTAAGAGGGGATGATATAAAGCAAGAGGGGGGATAATTATGAAGAGGGGAGAGGTGGGTGGGGCAGCTGCAAGGTGAGAGGCTAGCTGCACAGTCGAGCAGACTAGATAGACCGTGAGGCCTGTATCTGCTGGTGTTCTCGTTTGTTCGCATGTAAGAACCTCAGGATGGGATACTGGATGGGAGCAGTTAAGCTGGGCACTACTTTGGAAATTATCATAAGGGGCTCCCTAAAATAACCCAGCCAATGCAACAAGGCATACAGCAAAGTGACCAGAATGTTGAGGTGTAGTAGGAGGGGTTTCAATATCTGGAGCAAAGAGATGATACTTCCACTGTACAGAACACTGATGAAGCCACATCTGGAATACTGTACACAGTTCTGGTGTTCCCACTTAAGTAAGGACAAAAACAGTTGGGAGATAATGCAGTAAAGAGTACCCAAAATGATTCAGGGCCACACACAAGGTCGCACCAGCACTACAGAGCAAGGAGTTAGCAAGTAACTCCAATGAAGGGTCTCCACACAATCCGTGAAAGGAAAATTAAATTTAATGGGAAGCAAATTTCCATACTGTGACACAATGAAATCAAAAAGGTGCGTTTGTCTCTCCAGCTGCTCCGGCGCTTTACCACGTAAGGCTTCATCAGCGGGCCCTGGCAGCGGTGTGGCAGGTAGATGGAGAAGGAAGTTGCTACAAGGGCAGCTTAAGAGGCACTGGGTCAGCTGAGGGAGTCAGGAGGCGTGTTCAAAGTAGAGCTCACGGCAGGATGTGAAAATGGCACATGGCTGGGAGCGAGTAAATCCTATGGTATCTGCGCAGAAAAACATAAAATGCTGGCTAGGGTGAAACTCTGTGTTAATTATGTGACACAATATTATATTTATTTATTTGTTTGCAAGATATTGGAATTACAATCCTTTGAGTCATAGACTCATTTCCAAAGGCTCTACATCGAAAAAGCACAATGCATAACATACAGCATAATAACACATAAACATGTAACACAGTAGAGAAGGCCATTACATAAGTTTACAATATCTGGTAAATCACTGGGAACTTGCTGAAGGAAATGTATAATTTGAAACTCGGTGGTAATTTGAGCACATGTAGAAACAATTAAACAGTGTCTTAATGCAGGACTTGCTCTAAATATAAGATGGCTGAGGCAGTCCTGTATAAGATGGGGATTCTGGATGTAAATACATTTGTGTGAGCTTACCGGATGGCAGAGGCAATCCCTTGGAAGGAAGGGCAGCTGATAGGGGATTTCTGGCTTTCCTTTTCTGTTTTGTCTGCTGATTCTCTAGTTTGGGCAGGGAGGTTCTGTTGCATCTTTCAATTGGCTGAAGTTACACCACAATCGGTGATGTGTAGGTGCTCAGCCAATAGGAGAGGTAATGGAAGGAGATGAATTCAAAACTCTAGGACTAGAGCTCTTAAATGCCAGAGTGAGGGAACACTGTTGTCAGACCTTGGGGAGCACACTAGCTGATTTTGGTCAGCGCAAGAGCGCGGTCTGCTACAGCAGCAGAGGTTGCACACGGTGGTGCGGCAGGTAGGTGGAGAAGGAAGCTGCTGCAAGGGCAGCTCAAGCAGCATTGGGTCAGCTGAGGGAGTCAGGAGGCATGTTCAAAGCAGAGCTCACTGCAGGAGGTGAAAACAGCTCATGGCTGGGAGCAAGTAAATCCTACAGTATCTGCGCAGAAAAACATAAAATGCCAAGTACAGTGAAACTCTGTGTTAATTGTGTGAAACAATGTTATACCTGGTAAATCAGTGGGAACTTGTTGAAGCAAACGTATAACTTGAAAGTCGGTGGTAATTTGAGCACACAGAGAAACAATTAAACAGGGTCTAAGGGCAGGACTTGCTCCAAATACAAGATGGCTGAAGCAGTCCTGTGTAAGAAGGGGATTCTGGATGCAAATATATTTGTGTGAGCTTACCGGATAGCAGTGGAAATCCCTTGGAAGTAAGGGCAGCAGATAGGGGATTTCAGAAATGTATTTCTGGCTTTCCTTTTCTGTTTTATGAGTGAATCTCTAGTTTGGGCAGGGAGGTTCCATCGCATCTTTCCATTGGTTGAAGGTACACCATGATCGGTGATGTGTAGGATGCTCAGCCAATAGGAGAGGTAATCGAAGGGAGTCGAATTCAAAACTCTAGGACTAGAGCCCTTAAATACCGAAGTGAAGGAATGCTGTTAGCAGACCTTGGGGAGCTCACTAGCTGATTTTGGTCAGTGCAAGACCTCGGTCTGCTACAGCAACTGAGGTTGCACATGGCGGTGCGGCAGGTAGATGGAGAAGGAAGCAGCCGCAAGGGCAGCTCAAGCAGTATCAGGTCAGCTGAGGGAGTCAGGAGGTGCGTTCAAAGGAGAGCTTGGGGTGGGAGGTGAAAACAGCGCATGGCAGGGAGCTAGTAAATCCTATGGTATCTGCACAGAAAAACATATAACATTAGGTAGGGTGAAACCCTTTGTTAATTGTGTGAAAAAATATTATATCTGGTAAATCAGTGGGAACTTGTTGAAGCAAACATATAACTTGAAACTCAGTGGTAATTTGAGCACACATAGAAACAATTAAACAGGGTCTAAGGGCAGGACTTGCTTTAAATACAAGACAGCTGAAGCAATCCTGTGTATGGAGGGGATTGTGGATGGAAATACATTTGTGTGAGTTAACTAGACAGCAGAAGCAATCCCTTGGAAGGAAGGGCAGCAGATAGGGATTTCAGGACTGTTTCTGGATTCTCCTTTTCTGTTTCATCCACTGGATCTCTAGTTTGGTCCGGGAAGGGGCCCAACCACCCACCCCCATCCCCAACCACCCCGTGCTTCTCTCCATTTATAGGGTTGCACCGGAGTACCATTTCCTGTACAAACCAGGAAGGGGAGGTCCTAACTGGGTATACAAAAGAGCTCTGCAAAGGAAGGGGACATACAAATTCTGTCAAAACAAATATCTAAACAAAAAAAATAAAAAAATTATTAAAAAAAAAAAAAACTATGGTGGATATTATTAACTGTCATACCTGCAGGACAGTCCTCAACAAGGCAGTTATACAGAACTTAGGACACTGCCCCAAATGTTGGACCATTGGTGATCTAAGAACTGAGCTCAGGGCAGCGTGGACAGAAATATCTTACCTCCAACTGCAGATTAAGGAGGGATGGTATGACACAAATCACCTGCCATTACCCCACCAACCACCTGAAGCACCTCAGCCACATAGGGAAGTTGGTATGGGAGGTTGGCAGGTGGTTAGGAGTGGCAAATCATGGACCACAGTAGAAAAAAAGGGCAAACACAACATCTCCTAACACCAGGTAACAACTTCAAAAAGATACTTGCCTATATCCCCTACATCTACCAAAGGGGCAGAGGGCACTGCAGAACAGCAGGAAACACTACAAAAAATGCCGTTACTAGGGACCAAAACAAAAAAAAGGCATATAAAGAAACCAGGAAACTACTAATCATAGGAGACTCCATGATTCGAGGGGTTGATCCCTACCTCCAGCTGGGGGTTATCAGATGCCTCCCAGGTACATCTGCATGGAGGGACTCAAACCACATAGCAAAAATCATACAAAAGCAGAGGAAAACATAAATGTCCTAGTACACATAGGAACAAATGATCTCGCCAGCAGGTCAGTTGATGAAAGCAAACGGCACCTGACCAGCCTGGGAGAGAAACTGTCATCTTTTTTGTCCAGCATCTCCTTCTCTGAGATTCTGCCTGTCTGGAAGAGGGGGGCAGATGAGCAGAGGATCAGAGAAAGGGAAACAAAGGAGATAAACACTTGGCTCAAAGACTGGTGCCAGAAAAAAGGACACAAATGTGTAGGGGACTGGCACAATTTTTGGGAACAAAAGTTCTTTAGATTCAATGGCCTGCATCTGAACATGGAGGGAGTCAGTGCACTGGGGCAGAAATTTAATGTGTTTGCAGAGAATTTAAACTAATAAAAGGGGAAAGGGGTGACCCATTTATTCAGTCATGGAAAATGGCACCTCTCCCCCTTCAGCTAATAATCAAAAGTTCAGTATCTGTATGCATCATTTACATCAACAAAGGGGGAAAGGGGTTCAGCTCCCCAGTCACTCTGGGAAAAAGGCACTTCTTCCCTCTCGGCTAGCAATCAATCAGAAGTTCAATATGTGTATGAGCCATTTACACCAGCAAAAGGGAGAGAAAGACAAACTCCCCTCATGGGGAATAAAGGACCTGTCCCCTCAGCTAGCAAGAAACCACAAGATCAACATCTGTATGCACCAACAAAAGGGGGAAAAGGTCTAACTCCCTAAACAACACACATGGGCAATATCAGACTCAACCCCCCACTTAGCCACCAAACGGCCTACTATACAGTCGAAAGTCATGTACACAAATGCTTGCAGTCTGAGAAACAAGCTCCCAGACCTGGAGGCAACAATGACAGAGGCCAGACTGGACATAGTAGCCATAAACGAGACATGGTTCACTAGCAACCACACATGGGAAACTATAGTACCAGGCTACGTAATGTTCGGAAGGGACTGGGGGAAAGGAAGGGGGAAGGGGTGGCCCTGTATGTCAAGGATAATATAAAAGCAACAGAAATTCAGAATGCACAGGATGGGGAAGAGGAACTTTGAGTCACCTAGGAAACAAGAAAAGGCACAGCCATACGAGCTGCAGTGGTCTACAGACCTCCTGACCAGGGAGAGGGAATGGACAGAGTCTTGATAGAGAATATACAAAAAATGACAACAAATGGGGAGGTTCTGTTTATGGGAGATTTTAACATGCCCGATGTGGATTGGACTGTACCAACTGGAGCATCAGCAAGAACTAGGAACACAATGGATTCCCTACAGGGGGAGGGCCTAAAACAAGTAGTGCAAAACCCCACCAGGGACAGGGCTATCCTAGACCTTGTACTGACAAATGGACAAAGGATTCGGGATCTCCATGTCAAAGGGCAACTAGGGGCCAGTGACCATCACATGGTAAGGTTCAACTTGGTCACAGGTACGCAATCAACACAATCAAAGGCTAAAATCTTAGACTTTAGAGGAGTAGACCTTGGGAGGATTTTTTTTTTATTTTACTCTTTGGTAACCAGGTAAGGCCCACTTGGCACAGGTGCCTGTTTCAGGGGTGACCTGGGAGCACTGGGCAGTTAAGTGACTTGCTCAGAGTCACACAGTATGTAAGTGGAGATTGTGAGAATCAAACCCAGGTCTGGTCTGCTAGATGTACCAAGCTCATTCATACCTCATTACTCTAACCTCTAAGCTATACTGCCAGCCCCAAGATGGGCAAGAGCATTAAAATAGCCCTGGCAGGAAATGCTACAGGAAGGGGAGAAGAGGTAAAGTGGGCTAGGATTAAAAATGCAATACTTGAAATAACAAGTCGGTGAATGAGGGAACAAAGAAAAAGCAGGAGGAGAAGAAAGAAGCCACTTTCATTCTCAAAAACAGTAGCTGAGAAAGTGTGTGCCAAAAGGTTGGCCTTCAAGCAATACAAGAGAACATAAAAAGACGGCGGCAGAGAAACATATCAGAACTCCCTAATGGAAGCAGGGAAATCTGTGAGGCAGGCAAAGCCCAAAATGGAGGAAACATTAGCACAAACAGTAAAGGAGGGGGACAAGACATTCTACAGATACATTAGTGATAGGAGAAAGCCTAGAGGGGAAAATGCTAAGCTCAAGGGGGAAATGGGGGAATAGGTGGAAAATGACCAGAAAAAGGCATCCACCCTAAAGAAATCTGCTCAGTGTTCACAGTTGAGAAGGAAGGACACAGCACACAGCTAGACACCATAGACACAAGGGGAAGGGAGGTGAACACTGCACCATTTACAAGAGAAAGGGTCCTACAAGAGCTAAATAAGCTCAAGGTGGACAAGGCTATTTATTTATTTATTTATGTCTTTGTTTACCAGGCAAGTGCGCTGATCCAGAGGACCGTTTTCAGTCATGACCCAGGCCACAGGGTGGCAAGCAACAGGGAGAAACACAGCAACATATACAGGGAAACTTCAATCTATACTGTAAATAATAGTATAAGGCAGTGGCCAGGCACACATAGTGTGAAAAGTGGGCCATACATAACAATAGAAATAACATGAGATACAGGAACCACATTACATGTTGCAGGAGAACATACGTAGCATTATAAATATGATGTGAGACCAGTTTAGTACAGTGATCAGTAAAGCTGTGTGGGTTCATATAGTTAGAGTCTCACATCAGTTCAGGGATTTGAGGTAGCGAGGGAAGGAGGGTTATAGAGAACTACAGTGATGAGGGAGGGGATGAACAGGAGAGCAGGGGAGGAAAGGAGACATGGACATTAGGGTGCCTTAGAGTTACTTACTGGGTGCAGTGACAGTCAGCAGCTGCTAGGAGCCAGGTTTTCATGGCCTGTTAGAAGGCAAGGTGTGAGGGGATGCGCTGATAAACTGTGAGAGCTTGTTCCATAGGGAGGGTGCAGAGATGGAGAAAGCTCTACTTCCCATCGCTGTGAAGACACGGGGTGTTTCCAACAGGGGGACTGAGGATGCCCTAATTGTCCTAGGAGCCATTCTGTCAAGAGGAGAGAGTAAGTGGATAGGTGTCAGTATCTTAGTGTATTGTCCACTAGACAGCTCATCGCATAGTCAAAGTGACCTGGGGCCAGATGGCATACATCCCAGGATAATAAAGGAGCTAAGGGAAGAACTAGCGGAGCCTCTAGCAGAACTGTTTACTGAGTCAATAAACACAGGGGAGGTCCCAGGGGACTGGAGGAGGGCCAATGTGATTCCATTCCACAAGAGTGGAAGCAAGGAGGAAGTAGGTAACTACAGACCAGTTGGTCTTACCTCAGTCATTGGAAAGATCATAGAGACACTCCTCAAGGAAAGGATAGTGGAACACCTGGAAGCCATAGGGGCAAAGGATCCAAGACAACATGGATTCACAGAAGGAAGGTCCTGTCAGACTACTCTGAGAGAATTCTTTGACTGGATAACCCAGGAGGTGGATCAAGGAGGTGCAGTTGATGTAGCCTACCTTGACTTCAGCAAGGCTTTCGATACCATTCCACATAGAAGATTGGTTAACAAACTAAGCAGACTTGGGACAGGTCAAATATTGGTAAACTGGATGGAAAACTGGGTGACAGGTATAAAGCAGAGAGTGGTGGTTAACAGTATCTAGTCAGATGAGTTGCACGTCACAAGTGGGGTGCCTCAGGGATCGGTCCAAGGGCCAGTCCTCTTCAAAATCTTCATCAGTGATAGTACAGTCAGACTGGAAGGTAAGGTTTGCCTGTTTGCAGATGACACCAAGATCTGCAACAGAGTGGATGATCCAGATGGGGTGGGTAGGATGAGACGAGACCTGGAAAAGCTAGAAAAATGGTCCAAAGAGTGGCAACTAGGGTTTAATACTAAAAAGTGCAGAATCATGCACATGGGCAGGAGAAACCCTGAAGCTAACTATAGGATGGGGTGGGGAGTCTAACAACCACTAGAGAGGAAAGGGACTTGGACATCATCATCACCAATTACCTAAAAGCCTCCAGGCAGACCACAAAGGCAACGGGAAGAGCTAGAGGGATGTTGGGATGTATCCGTAGGGGTATCACAAGCTGAAAGAGGAAGGTAGTGATCCCTCTTTACAAGACACTGGTTAGGCCCTAGTACTGTGTCCAGTTCTGGAAGTCACACCTGCAAAAAGACATTAACAGGATAGAAGCAGTCCAGAGAAGGGCGACAAAGAAGGTGCAGGGGCTGCAACAAAAGCCATACGAGGACAGATTGAAGGACCTCAATATATTCCCCAGGGAGTAGAGGAGGGAGAGGGGAGATATGATAGAAACTTTCAAATACCTTAAAGGCCTAGACACGGTGAATGAGTCTAACATGTTTCAGTGCAAGAAAAGTAGCGGGACAAGAGGACATGACATGACATTAGTGGGAGGCCGAATAAAGGGTAATGTGAGAAAATTATTTTTCACAGAGAGAGTGGTAGATGCATGGAACAGCCTTCCCAAGAAGGAAGTGGAACTGAGTACAGTGAAGGGCTTCAAGGCAGCATGGGATAAGCACCAGTAAATAATACAGATGAGAAAGAATAAAATAGGCCAAAGTTCTGAATAGAGACATATGGCAGCAACAACCAGGTGAAAAAAAAAATGGGCAGACTAGATGGGCCTGGTGGTCCTTATCTGCCGTCAACTTCTATGCTTCTATGTTTTTATGCAGCTGAAACAAAGAATGATATGACAAAATCTGTTTCAAAAGTATGTGACGCTCAAAATGGCTCAGAAAACTGACCATCACTGAGAAAAAAATGGATTACCGGATAGGGGCCATGAAAACCGGATTCCCAGGTAAAAAAAACCTGACAGGTGACAACCCTAACTTTTTGCTCCCAAACCCTTTCCAGCCAAGTCCTGGTTCTCGCCTGGTATGGGGCTGCCCTCATTTTGCCTTGACACAGGGAAACAAAAAAAGCAGCAGTTCACATGCAGTATAAGTGCCAGTTTAGAAGCCAGTCACTAACACTGCATGCCCCGTATTTCACTATTTTTTTAAAGTGAACCTACCCATTACAAGCACTGATTTTAAATAAAAGAAAAAGAATGATGTTTTATTTAATAATGGAAGGGTAGCCTGGTATTATGTGGGGGAAGAGCTCCTCCCCAACAGCCTATTTAAACTGGACAGCTGACTCCGCTTCATGTGAGAGCTAGTCGCACTTCATCACAGCCCATGCTGCTGCTGACTGCCCCTCCCTCCTGCCCTTGTTGCTCTTTCTCATTGTTTTGTTTCCTTCCTGCCTCCCTCCCCTTGGTTTCCATTTACCTTTGTTTCTTTTTGGGGGGGGTTCAGCCTCCAGCCACAGCACCGTAGTTTGTTCGTCCGCTCCTTTCCCAGGCCCTCTCAGCTGGCGTCCTGCATTTCCGAGTGCCTGTTGCCTCGGCGTTCTCTAGCTCGTGGCTACGTCGCCTGCCTGCCCTACTCTGAACTTTCACCTCCTGGGAGCATCCATCTCCTGCAGTTTGCTCCGGATCCTGTCTCCTCCTCGCATTGGATTTCCGACTGCACCCATGGCTTCTTATCGTTTTGAGCACGGTGGACTCCTTCTTGCTCTGGACCCTCGCCTTCTTTTCTCAGCTACCACTTGCAGCATAGGCATTGAGTTGCACTCGGATTGGGGCCGTGGTATCGTTGCTTTATTTTCAGACCTCCTCTGACATGTTCTAAAGGCTCCTTTTCCATGGCTCAGCTCATTTATGTGACATTTCTACTTCTTACAGTCTTCCGCTTGGCTTCGGACATGGGACGGCCAAGGCACGCTTCGTACCTGCGCCTTACACCATACCAATTGCTATTATTTCTCGTGGGACTGCTAGCTTGCAGACCTCTGGAACCATCAGCTACTTCCTATTTCCTCAGCCCTTCGTAGCCTCCCAGGTGCGCTATGTACTTTAAGCTGCTTTGTAAGTTACCTATCCATTAGCAGCCCTTTGTCAATCCTTGTTTTCCTTTAAAGTGGGCATGACAGTATTTGTTTCTCATCTACGAACTAGAAGCATGTCTTTTCATGGTTCAGAGTGTGTACTTCTAGTGCTAGAGATCTCCTTCTACACTCTAGCATTGTAACCATATGCCTTAGCCCAGCTATGCAAGCTATTCCTATCCACAGCAGTAGCTGCTTCTGATTTCTGCCATTCGGCCTGACCGCGTAGAGCAGCAGTATCTGATATACAGAATGGCTCCTCAACGCAAACACTCATCACCGCTCATGCAGCTTCGATTTATTTGCATTAATTCTGACAAGATGTAGCATTTGGATATTACTTTCGTTAAACTCTCAAGTCACTTGTGATAGGGAGTTAGCTTTAGGCATGGAGTGCTGTTAAATTGCAATACCATTCTCAGGCACCAAGTGGCTATCTGCATTGCCTTTTGCTTTGTATTGTCCTCCTTGGGAATCAAAGTATAACCACACTCTGCTCCTTACTGAAGACACCTTTCCATATCTTCCCTGTTGCTTACTGAGCACAATTCGCTTTCATACCTGGACTCATCTGTATTATCTGGATCACTTGTTTATATTCCAGGCTCTCATTTGCAATCGTTTTTGGTTTTCCACATCTCATCTCTGCTTCATATACAAGGCCTGGAGGTTCACTTATTCACGCTTGCATGCTGCATCTGGCCTGGAGATTTTTTCTATTCTTCAGCCTGCTACGCCTTGTCTGGACCTGGAGATTCCTGCCCTCCTAAATCCTACCTGCTTCTCTACCTTATCAGCGTATCTAGGAGGGTCCGGCTGCACTTCCGTGATTCTCATGGAGCTAGTCACCTCTCTACTTGCTGTACCAGCTGATGATAGTCCAGCTATGCATCCTCACCATGGGACTTGTTGCCAATCCTACTATTACTTCACTTGCCAGTCTGTTCCCTACCAGCGGACCTATGGAACTCTGGCCCTGTGCCTCGGATTACTTCCCTTACAGCCTGTCAATCTTCCAGCTCAGCTCTACAGCCATTGCTGTTTATATATCAACTCCTCTGTATGTACTCTATTCCTAGCATACTTACCGGCCACCTGCCTTCGCCCTTCGGGCTGGGAGGTTCCCTACTACTCACCTGCTTCTACATCCTGCCTCCGCACCGCGGGTTGGGAGGTTTACCTACTAATAATCTACTTCTACAACCTGCCTTTGCCCATCAGGCTGGGAGGTTCGCCCACTAATCTTCTGCTTCTACGACCTGCCTTTGCTCTTCAGGCTGGGGGGTTTCCTCATTCTGCTCTACTTCTGCCTTGCCCAGTTTGGGGCTTGGAGTTTCTCACATTCTAATATACGCCTACCTGCTGCTGTACCAACAGCTAGCATCTGGACATTTCTTCGTCGTCATCTACTCTTGGATGTTTGCCCTGCTACATCAGCCATGGAACTACTGCTGCTTCACTTTCTAGGACACTTAGTTGTCGTCCCTGCAGACTTTCATTCATGCTTGTGCTCTACCAACTTCAGACCCTGTGACAACGCTACTTCCATTGCGTCAGCCTCTTCCATTATCTCCATCTGAGACTCTTCGGGTCTCATCTGGTTTTCCTACCTCGAACTTTGCCTACCTTCAGTTTAGATGTTATTCCTCTCGTCCAGTTGCCATATATCTGCCTTAGTCTCTTCCATGCGATCCCTGCCTTCCTTGATATGGATACATCCATCCTCAGTATCATTACATTCTTTAGGTCTTCCTTCAGCTGCAGTACTACTGTGCTCGATGATGATTCACGATGCGTCTCATGGAGGCTCTATGCTACACTTCTTCTATTAGCTGACCTTCATCATTTTGCTGCATTCCTGTTACCTAGAGTTAATTGCCTCTCTTCCTACCTCTCCAGCTGATGGATTGCTGGGCATCTCATCGAGGGATTATCTACCACACTCGATTTCTGACAGCAGACATTCCTGGGTCTGGCTGCGCTTCACATATTGGAACCAGCTGCCTTTCTCCTACCTCACCAGCCAACGTTCAGCTACGCTTTCTCCAGGGGCTGGTTGCCACGTCCTGTTCCTTCTCATCTACCTTCGTTGATGCAATCCTTGCTCCTACTGCCTCTTGCTTCAGCTTAGCAGTCCACCTGACTTGCTTACTTTTGGGCTCACCATATTCTACTACTTGGATGCTTCATACCTCGCACCAGTGTCTCCAATTATCCTCTACAGCTTGCCATTATTCCAGCTCAGCTCTACAGTAGTTGCCTTCATATCAGTTCCTAAGACTATACTTAACTTATCAGAACTGGATTCATCAGTTGGTAGCCTGGCTTCAAGCCTCCTCTCATTACTCATACTATACAATCCCTCTACTAGAAATCAGGAAGTTGTACTACTTCTATTCATCCAGCCTCATTAACATCAAGTTTGGATACAACTATCTGCGTCTGGTCTCCTGTATTGAATTTGTCAGTCATCAACTTCATCTCCACTATCATACATTTCCTGGATTATGCCTCTATCAACTGAAGTCCGGAAGAAAGTTCTTCATATCCACTTTCCATCATTCCTAATTGTACATGGATTCTCGGATTCGGAGTTTATTAGGAGGATATTACTTCAATGGACATTAACAATTCAGTTCTTCTTAAGCTTCGTTTATCAGGATTAAATTCTACAAATTAGAATTCAGATTTAGCTGATTAATTTAATTTAATTAGGATCTCTCTCCTTTAGTATGCCCAGAAGGATGGGCAGGTCAGTAGCCATGGGTCCTCAGAGGCTTTCCCCAAGGGGGTTTTTCCTCTCCTGAGTGCTGCTAGTCACACTCTCCGGAGTTGGAGGAGGTGATCATCTATTCTTCATTAAGTTATGCATGTCTTCTTTAGCATTCAGTTACAGAACAATCGTTGATATTTTTTTTTCTTTTTGAGGCTTTCATAATTCTATACCAAGCCTCCTTCCTACAGGTGGGATACAGAGAAAGGCCAAAACCATCAAAGATTATCAAACGACTCATTTCAGGCATCCAAGTACCTAAGCACAATACATTCTATACTATTACCTAGTAAACATTGTCCTCTATACTGGCCTCTGTATCCAACAACCATATTCATCATTCAACTATGTGTTACATAAGCACTGAGCTATGAACCACACATAATTCATAGACATCGACATAGAAGTTGACAGCAGAAGAAGACCGCTAGGTCCATGTAGTCTGCCCATTTGTTGACACTATAGTTGCCCTTTGTAGTCAGGGCTTTCTTGTGTCTATCCCATGCATTCTTGAATCCCCCCCACAGTGCTGATACCTCCAACCTCTTGGGCAGGATGTTTCAGGCATCCACCACTCTTTCTGTGAAGAAAAACTTCCTGGTGTTGGTAGAGGACCTCCCTCCTTGCAGTCTGAGGCCATGTCCCCTGGTCCTGGAACCCTTCTTGAAGTGAAAAAGTTCCTGTGCCTGTACCTTGTTAATGCCTTTTATGTACTTGAATGTTTCAATCATGTCCCTTCTCTCTCTTCTCTGCTCAGGGTAGTACATATTCAGTTCCCTAAGTCTTTCCTTGTAGGACATGCACTGCAGACCCTGAATCATTTTGTCACCTTTCTCTGTACTGTTTCCACCCAGTCAATGCCCTTCCTGAAGTAAGGCCTCCAGAATTGGACTCTGTATTCCAGGTGAGGCCTGACCAGTGATCTATATAGTGGTAGTACCACCTCTCTCCTCCTGCTCATGATTCCCCTCCCAATGCAGCCCAGCATTCTGTTGGCCTTCAATGTTGCCTTCTCACACTGCTTACTAACCTTCAAGTCATCTGAGATTATGATTCACAGATCTCATTCCTGGTTTGAGGCCGCCAGTCTTTCGCCTACTAGGTAATACTCCTTTCTTGAATTTTTCTTTCCTGTGTGCATGACCTTGTACACTTTGGTGTTTAATCTCAGTCGCCACTCTCTAGACCATTCTTCTAGTTTCTTCAGGTCAGCTTCCATCTTGCTCACTCCTTCTGAGGTGTCTACCCTGTTGCATATGTTGGTGTCATCTGCAAACAGACACACCTTCCCTTCCAGTCTGTCAACGGTGTGTGCTTTAGCACTGAGCCCTGGGGCACTCCACTGGTCACCCTGCCTTCCATCGATTGCATTCCATTAATCTGTACTGTCTGGGGGGGGGTTCTGCCTTGTAACCAGTTTAGAACCCATCTATTTCTGGATCAATCCCTGTGTGCTCATGCTCCTTTACCAGCCTTCTGTGTGGAACTGAGTTGAAGGCCTTACTAAAGTCTAGGTAGACCAAGTCAACTGCCCCACCATTGTCCACTACTTTTGTAGCATAGTCAAAAAACTCAAGCAGATTTGTCTGGCATGACCTACCTGCTGTGAAATCATGCTGTTTAGGGTCTTGTTGACCACTAGTTTCGAGGAATGCTATGATTCATCAAAGGATACATTTCGTCATCACAAAAGAAAAATAGAAGCTGTTGGCAGAAAAGGACTTCTTGACCCACCTAGTATGCCCTAAAGTCCCTACCTACTGTGCTATGATAGACCCTAATTGATCTCCGGCCTTACCCCCCCAGCCCTGTTACTAAGGTCCCCCTGTACTTTATCTATCCCATGCATGTTTGAAACCTGTTACTGTTTCAGTACCCACCACCTCTGCTGTGAGACTGTTCCAGGTGTCCACCACCCTTTCTGTGAAGAAGTATTTCTTCACATCCCCTCTAAGTTCCCCCCATCGAGGTTTGTATCATGCCCCCTCATCCTTGAGCAACTCTTTCTGTGCAATATGTCACCCTCCAGCACCTTGTTGATACACGTGAGGTATCTGAATATTTCTATCATGTCTCCCTTCTCCCTCTTCTCCTCTAGTGAGTACATATTTAATTCCATGAGTATTTCCTTGTAGGGCTTCCAATGCAGGTCATGCTCCATTTAAGACACTCTAGGGGCTGCACTGTGAAGGATAATGGCTCTGCTCTGGTTGTTGAAGCACCCAGCTTATGGTCTTGTGCTTCAACATATCTGAGGTGAGCTTTTAGCCCACCACAGCACATTCCCTTTCATGCCTTATTACTTAAATAACAAACACCCACAAGTATACACAGAAACAGTAAGTAAAATTGTCAAACAAGTAGATTTTACAGAAAATTCTTATTCAGGAATCACACATTTCAGCAGTCAAAACTGCAGCAATAAAAGGAATGTCTAAGGACTCATAATACTCATAAAGTCCTGGTGAAAAAGATAAGTCTAGTGTCCCCTCTTAAAAATCTCTACTGATGTGGTTCTTCATAGGTTTCCCACCAAAATATTCCTAAAAGGTGGGGCCATCACCCTGAAATATCTATCACCTAAGTAATATAAATGGGACGTAGGGAGAACCAGAAGGCCAACCTCGGTAAAGTGGAGGGGTGCAGAAGGGGAGGAGGGAAAGTATCCAGATCACCTAGGGTCCTAGGGTAATGGGGATAGTACTCATGGGCAGACTCAGTGGGCCTAGTGGGCCTTATCTGCCAACAGTCTCTATGTTTTGATGGTTGTACTTGACCAGGAGTTGACTCAGATAGACACAGCACAGATCATGTAGAGATTTGTAAGTCTGCAGACCCAACTTGAAGGCAATGCACTACTGAAATGGCAGCTAGTGTAATTAATTTGCTGAAGATCGGCATGGCATGTTCTTAGCTGGATACCCCAAATTTCAGCATGGCATCTGCATTCTACACCAGCTGCAAGTGGTGCACTAAGCTGCCATTTAGCCCGAGGTATAAAGAAATAGTCCAATCAGTACTTGACAAAGGTGTGTACTTCAGTCACTAGATATTCATAGAAACATAGAAACAGAAACATAGAAGTTGACGGCAGATAAGGACCGCAAGGCCCATCCAGTCTGCCCATTTCTTTTTCTATCTTATGAATGTGCCACTGGCCTTTGCTCTGTCAATGGCCTATCTATTCATACCCATCAGTATTGCTCCCTTATGCCTATCCCATGCCTGTTTGAAGCACTGCACTGTATTCATATCCACCACTTCCTGAAGTAGGCCATTCCATGCATCCACCACCCTTTCTGTGAAAAAGAACTTCCTCACATTACCCCTTAATCGGCCTCCCTCTAATCTCATGCTATGTCCTCTAGTCCTGCTATTTTTCTTATATTGAAACATGTTAGGCTCTTTCACCTTGTTAATGCCCTTAAGGTGTTTGAATGTTTCAATCATATCACCTCTCTCCCTCCTTTGCTCTAGGGTGTCCATATTGAGCTCAGTTAATCTGTCCTCATATGTTCTCTGATGCAGTCCCTGCACCATTGTGGTTGCCCTTCTCTGGACTGCCTCAATTTGGTTAATGTCCTTGTGAAGGTGTGGCCTCCAGTACTGCACGCAGTACTCCAGATGGGGCCTAACCAGTGTCTTGTAAAGAGGGATTATTACCTCCCTCTTCTGACTTGTGATACCCCTACTAATACACCCCAACATCCCTCTAGCCTTACCTACTGCTTTAGTGCTCTGCTTGGATGATTTCAGGTCATCGATGATGATGACGCCCAAGCCTCTTTCTTCCCTTGTGACTGCCAGCAATTCCACTCCCAGCCTATTGGTGGCTTCAGGGTATCTCTTACCTATGTGCATGATCTTGCACTTCTTTGCATTAAACCCCAGTTGCCATTCTTCTGACTACTTTGCTAGTTTATCCAGATCTCTTCTCATTCTGCCCACCCCATCTGGATCATCTACTCTGTTGCAGATCATGGTGTCATCTGCAAACAGACAAACCTTACCCTCCAGTTCATCTGCAATGTCAATGATGAAGATATTGAAGAGGACTGGCCTCAGGACTGATCCCTGAGGTACCCCACTTGTGACTTGCATCTCTTTTGACTGTATACCTTTTACCACCACTCTCTGTTTTCTGCCCATCAACCAGTTTGCCACCCAGTTGACCAACGTTTGACCCACCCTGAGCCTACCCAGCTTATTAATCAATCTTCTATGTGGAACAGTAACCAAAGCTTTGCTGAAGTCAAGGTAGGTAACATCAACTGCTCCCCCTTGGTCCACCACTCTGGTTAGCCAGTCAAAGAAATCTATGAGATTAGTTTGACAGGACTTTCCTTTTGTAAACCCATGCTGTCTTGGATCTTGTGCTCCTATGGATTCCAGGTGTTGCACTATCCTTTCCTTAAGGAGTGTCTCCATAATCTTGCCCACTACTGAGGTATGACTGACTGGTCTGTAGTTCTCTGCCTCCTCCCTGTTACCACTCTTGCGGAGTGGGATCACAAGAACCCTTCTCCAGTTTTCTGGGACCTTTCCTGCACTCACAGACTCACTAAAGAGTTCTGATAATGGCTCTGCTAGTTCCACCCTTAGCTCCTTTAGTACCTTGGGATGTATGCTTTCGGGTCCCATTGCCTTGTCCACCCTGAGCTTATCGAGTTCTTGTAAGACCCTTTCTTTTGTGAAGGGACCAGTGCACCCCCCATATCCATGGTGCTGAGCTGTGGGCCCTGCCCTACCTTCTCTTCAGAAAATACTGAGCAAAAGTATCTATTTAGGATAGAAGCTTTTACATAGTCCTCCTCCTCACACGTCCCCTTATCCCCTTTGATCTTAGCAATACCCCCTCTAGACTTTCTCCTTTCACTAATGTATCTACAGAAAGTCTTGTCACCATCTTTTACTGTTTGTGCTAGTGTTTTCTCATTTTGGCCCTTTGCCTGCCTTCCTGCCTTCTCTGCTTCCCTTAGGGAAGTTTGGTATGCCTCCCTATCTTCATTCTGCTGTGTTCCCTTATATTTCCTGAAGGCCAGCCTTTTGGTTCTGACCTTTTCTGCTACTGTGTTTGAGAACCAAAGTGATTTCCTTCTTCTTTTGCACTTCCTTTTCTCATTAACACAATGGGATGTTGCTTCAAGTGTTGCATCTTTAATGCTTGCCCACTTTGCCTGTACCCACTCACCTGTATTTCTTTTTGCCAGGGCTAGCTTAACTCTGTTGGCCATCTTATCAAAGTCAGCTCCTCTGTAGTCCTATGTTTTTGCCTTGGAATGGCATGATTTTGTTCTAGTGGCCAAATTGAACCATACCATGTGATGGTCACTGGCACCCAGGTGACCTTCTACCTGGAGATCTGTGATCCTTTCCCTGTTAGTCAATACTAGAGCTAGGATAGCCCTGTCTCTTGTGGGTTATTGTACCAGTTGTTTGAGGCCCTCCCCCTGCAGGGAATAGACCATGTGTCTAGTTCTGGCAGCTGTCCCTGCTGCTATTGAGCAATCTGTATCTGGCATGTTGATGTCTCCCATTATCAGAACCTCCCCTTTAGCTGTCATGTTTTGTATATCTTCTAACATTAACATGTCTATGTCCTCCCCCTGGTCTGGAGGCCTGTAAACAACCCCAGTTCATATGGCTGTCCCATTTCCTGCTTCCAGGGTGACCCACAGTTCTTCTGGCTCCTTATGTGTATTCTGAATTTCTGTAGTTTTGATATTTTCATTGACATAAAGGGCCACTCCACCCCCCCTTCTGCACCTTGGTCACTTCAGAACAGTACATAGCCAGGTACTGAAGTCTCCCAAGTGTGGTTACTGGTAAACCAAGTCTCATTAATGGCTACTATGTCCAGTTTAGCCTCTATCATTATTGCCTGCAGGTATGGGATCTTGTTTCCCAGACTGCAAGCACTTGTGTACATGATTTTCCATTGACCAGATTTCGGTGTGTTAGTTGGTGGGTTGTTGGGCGAGGTCCGGTGTTTCCCCTATGCATCATATGGGAAGCTGGACCTTTTATTTACCTGGTAATGCAATGAACTACAAACATGCTAAACTCCTGTTTGACCACTAGCTGAGGGGGAGGGGTTCTTCCCATTCAACATATGGGTGCTGCATCACTCTACCCATTTGCTAGTTTAAATATTCTGCAAAGATGTCAAACTTTTGCCCCAATGCACTGACTCCTCCTTACAACTTAATACACCAGATAAGATTTTTACAGGCAATGTTTTCAGGTAAATTGTGTGTGTGTGGTTGCCTGTGATTATGTGTTTGAGTGTGTATAACTATTTTATAATAGCTGGGGAGCATGTTCTCCATAGAGAAACCGTTATAATTTGCTGTTATAACCTGCAGGTAATAATGGTGAAACATGCTGGTTTCTCTCACACTGAGCATGTGCAGCCATTGCTCCTTCACCCTCAGTGCCGGCTGCCATCTCAGCTGTACACATTTCCACACTCAGTCAGCAGTGGCAAGTTATTTTAAAACATTAAACAACTGGGCAAAATTTTTTACAGCAGATGGGTAAGAGGGAAAAACAAACAAGCAATTGTTTTTATCATGAGGTATGGACTGCATTGAAACCTGCCTGGTCCGCTGCCTCAGTAGAAATATCTTCATTTTATATAGTAGCTGTGGCAAGAAAATGCTCCCGAACAATTACATAAAATAAAATATGGGGTGGTGTGATGTCGATTTACACACACACCCTCGTTGTGAATGCATTTCATAAACCCCTGGACTTCACCCTAGGTGTCTATGTACCATCCCACAACTCTGTGTGCAATTTCATTATACACACCAACCCTTACTTTATTCTCTATGCTGTGAATTTGTCCACCCCCAACTGGCATATGGCCACAAATTATCTTACAAGCCTGCAATAATGCTGCAGACCAACTATTGGTGATGGCAGGCAACTCTTGTTTCATAATTTTTATTTAATTCAAAAGTTTTATCAGAAAAGACATACAGAGCTGATAACAGCTTATTTCCATAATGTTACACAAGTTAATCATTTTTTTTTGTTGAAACCAAATAAATTACTTCTCCTTTCATACGAAAGTTTTTCCAAACAAATTAGTTCCAAGAGTTCTGATGACCATTCTCTATCTGATGGTATTCTGTCTTCCGTCCATAGTCTTAAAATACAATTCTTTACAGTCACTGAAATTAGGGCAATGGAATGTTTGGTATCTGTCTTTGCCAGTGGTTTTCACCAAAGTAGCCCAGAATACATGTTTCCATATTCATATGTATGTATATGATATTATTGTCCATGAAGGCATTTATTACCTTTTGCCAAAGGTTCTGAATAGTTGGGCATGACCAGAACATAAGTATTACACTCTAAAAATTAAAGGTTCGCTTAAGAACTTTAAAAGGTTCCCCACACTGATACTGTGGAGGAACCCTCCATAGGTGCTCAGAAGAACCATTTTAGTTGGGTTCAATGCGGAACCCTACAAAAATGGTTCATTGTAGAACCAAGCAGGTTTTTATTAGAACCTTTTTTTTTTTTATTAGTAAATGGGTGTGGAAAAGTCAGGCACCCGATTGGCAGATACATTCAAACATGGTTCTTTAAAGAACCTATCTCAGGTTTGTTTTGGAACCTTTCAATTCTGTATTGAACCAATAATAATTATGTTGAGTTCTGTGTGGTTCAATAATTGCCTCAGCTGTGTTTTGTCATCTTATTTATATATTATGGGTAATTGTTATCCTGACAGCTATCAAGGCTCAGTGGTGTCATACTGACCATCCACTCCCCATGGGATAGCTGGGCAGGTCAGGGTGTTTTTGTTTCCTTATTGATAGAAGAAACAACAGGAAGTCTAGCATCACCCCCCCCCCAACAGGAGTGTGCTGGCATGATGGACCAAGATCCTGGCAGAATTCTGTATGGAGACACGTCTTCTGCCAAGCACCTAACAGTTCCCTCCCCAACACCATCTGCTGGTTGGATCGATGCCCAACCTTCCCCTGAGATAAGAGTTGCCTGACAGTGGCTCAGTCCAGCTTCCCTCACCCCTTCCCTGATGACCCAGACACAATCTCAAATCCAGGTCATGTTGCCAGTGCAGCACAAGGTATGTCACCATCCCCTCAACCCTCAGTGCCACTTAGCTGGCACCCTTTACTGTGGTTTAAAGCATGACATTTTCTGCCAAGTGACTTTAACAAGACCTGAGGGTATTGATTCTCCTTAATGCCCACTTTGTTCTACCCTGCCTATTGGCATTTCTAATGTGATCTCTGCAGAACTGGGCACAGTACTCTAGGTGAGGTCTCTCCATTGAGTTATACAGTAGTATATAAACTCACTCTTCTTGATCGTGAAACCCCTGTCTTTGCATCCAATACTCCTGTTTGCCTATCCCACAACCATGTCACGCTGCCTAGCCACCTTCAGATCTTTAGACATGATCATCCCTAATTCCCTTGCCTGTTTTGTCACTGCAAGTTCTTCCCCACCAAGCATGTAAGCTGTTGTTGTGTTCCTGTGATTCAGGTGTATGATTGTGCACTCTATTTGCATTGAAGCTGTTTCTGTTTATGCATGAGACATAATCCACCACTGCTTGCAGTCAACTCTGACGCCACATCACCCCACTCACTGCTGCACAGATTTCATCCAATATTGACCAATCCCATCTCCTCCCCCCCCCAACTCTCCCAATGCAGGGTCCTGGGTCGAGTCACCACTCCCAAGTCCACCAAACAGTGCCATGGAGGTAGCGTGGGGACAGGAATATTATATCATATATCCATTTCTTTAATACAGTAATTGGCTAGTGACAAAATCAATTATATAATATGTAGAGGTTCTCCAAGAACCTGTTGATATTGTTTTAAATGCAGGGAACCTTTAGGTTCTGCAAAGGACCTTAACATGCTGTTGTTAGAATTGATGAACCTTACAGTTCATTTCGCTCTCCTATTGTACACTTATTTCTTAGAGTGTAGAACATTGTTTGCTAAGTAAGCAATAAGGCATGAGTGGGTGTGCATTAGACACTTCTATCACATGGCCAGGGTAATGGGCATGAGGCCACAGGCCGAGTTTCTTCAGCTTCTGAGCAAAGGGAGCAGAAGTGTCTACTGCACCTCTACCCCGAGTGTCTTATTGCACTTATAAATGGGACTCTCTGTTTTATACACATGTAAAAATTAAAATTAATAGGTTAAAATTACAAAACAGTAACATTTTTGCTGAATTTTACATAAAATAGTTCCTCCACCTACATGAGCTTGAGTTTTTTTTTTTTTGCTTAAGGACATTTGTCCTACTTTTGCAAATTTTAGTTGTAGTTCTTACTACTGCTGTCTTGATATGCCCCCTTTCACCAATACACACACACACACACACACACACACATATGCACACATATCACTAGCATGTAGTGTGTTGTATTTTTTTTAAACAGAAAAGTAATCTAAGCAGCAGCTCATCAAGGACGAACAATGGAGCCTGTCAACAGGAGAAATTCTGCAACGAGTCAGGTGGATCGGGAATGGGTGTGAAAAAAACAAGAGTGCTGTGAACAAAAATCCGGTACACACAATTCAAAATCATTTACTATTTTTACATGTTCTTCTTTTTATTTGTAATAGAGTATGCCAAAAGTGTAAGAGCATTACACAACTGTCTCAGCAGTACAGCAGAGACTTTATGTCTGAGACATTTAAGAACAGCAGTGCCGATCCAAATGTAGTTTCCTTACTTACAGACTTTCAGATCAGTTGTTTACTTATTTATTCAGTTTTGAAAGTTCACTTAGGCTTTGGGTGCTGATTGTAGTCTTTGAGCAAGTACAGCAAGAGCTGAGAGGGAGACGT
This sequence comes from Neoceratodus forsteri, assembly GCA_016271365.2. Lineage (NCBI taxonomy): Eukaryota > Metazoa > Chordata > Ceratodontiformes > Ceratodontidae > Neoceratodus > Neoceratodus forsteri. The sequence goes on along the minus strand of CM028132.1, from coordinate 968,938,016 downwards.
TGCCATAGGGATGAAAACTGCTGTTTGACTTTCACTTGCTGTGGTCATTGGAGAGGCCAAGTGGAAGGCCTGATAATGTGCAGGAGAACTAGTTCAGAGCAGACCACAGCAGATGAGCAAAGAGATGGGGCTGCTGTGTCCACAACTAAAAATGTCACAAAAAAAGGAGAAAAACTGCTGTACAATACTAGGTCAGTTGCTGCTGCTAGTGAAAAAGCTGATGGGATGGTTTCCGATAGCTCAGCCAGGGGAGCAGCTGTCCGTTGTGTGTGTGTGTGGGGGGGGCTGTGAGGATAGGAAGAGCATAAACAATTCAGCTAAACAAGAAAACAAGAAAAAGTAACTGGGGCACTACCTTAACATTGTTTTTACTACTGTGTTTTTGGTTTACTGTATGATATAACAGGAAAGTGTGGTGTCGGGGGGGGGTCTCCGTAAGGGGGGACATGACCACTGTTGTATTTTTAAAAATTCTATGGCTCAAGGATTTCTTTAATGTCCTGCATCTGGCTTGACAGTACTTGTTTTTAGCCATGCATTAGACACTTCTATTGCATGGCTAACAACCAATCTGGATGCAGGATTTTTCTTTCCTGATTTATAAGTTGCATTTAGGGCATTTATTATCTTTCTGCAATTCTATTTTTTTTTCCATTTCAGAAGGTGTATAGTACAACTTATTTATCAGTTTCAATATTGTGTTTCTATGATTCTCTGAAGAATATGCCTGATAACAAAAGTTCCAAATGTCAGCCCAGTTCCAGCCAGAGGTATCTTTATCTAAAGTCATGGACCAACATGTTATTTTTTCATCTACTCTACCTCTGATAGAATTCCTCATCCTCATTTTATTTTATTTAAGATTAGAATAACATACATTAGCAATACTTAGAGGACAATGCAATGTTATTATCTTCTGAGGTTTATTTGTGGGTTCTGTACAACACCATCTTAGTCACTGCTACACTTGTTTCTTTACTCTTCCATCTTACTGCTGTATTGTTTTCTGTTATTTTTCTTTCTCTGTTTTTCTTGTCTCCTTTGTTTCCTCATATTTCCTTCCTGATAATTTATCTTTTACTATGCAAATAGCTTTTAACATTATTAGTGAGGTTCTTCCTTTTAATATAGCTTAGGTTGATATGTATCATTTTTTTAGATGATTTATACATTGTCTATGCTTGAATGTTACAATATTGTTTTATTATTGTGTTTTAGAAAAAAAGAGGGATTTAAATTTATAAATCAATATTTTAGGTAATGAATTGTTACTATAAGGTAATCTAACATGTTTGATGTTGACTCATTTGTATGTATTAAAAATGTCAATAAATATATAGTTACAAAAAACTCACCAAAGTGAATTATCCCAAGCCATCTACTCATAAGCTAGTAGTAGTAGTAGCTACACTGTACATGTGTTCCAGAATGGGTGTTTACTCACCTGGTAAAGGTGATTGTGTTGGTTGACATCCATGGCACTCCAGGTAATTACATCATGGGTTTTAGCCCACCTGATAAGCTAACGATACACAAGAACTAAGATCAGATTTCTAGACCCCATATCCCAGAAGCCCCTGTTCTCCATTTCTAATCTTCCATAGTTTAAAAATAAGGTTAGTAACACCACCAAATGCCTTAAGAACAATACACAGTGACACTGATGAGCCTTCTAAACATGGCTGGAGGCCCACTTCATTTCCTATTAATACAATACTAGTACTCGGTCTGCTAAGCAGCTGACAGAGACATCCTATATTTTTCTCTTGAAAAAACAACGTTTTCTTTTTCTTGATTCTGTACCCTGTAAATTCCCAGTCACTCTGAGCACTCTGTAGGGTGGGCTATGGAGTGCCATGGATGTCAACCAACACAATCACCTTTACCAGGTGAGTAAACACCCATTGTGATTGGTTGACCATCCATAGCACTCCAGGTAATTACATCATGGCTTGTTAATCAGCAGTACTGTACCAAATTGGGTGGGTAGAGCGGTCTGAGTGAGAGGAGGTGAGCTGGTCACGAGAGGACCTGAGTGGCGAATGAGGTCTGTACCTTGTCAAGGTGGTCCAACCTGTAATGCCTGGCAAATGTATGGATAGAGGTCCAAGTGGCAGCCCTGCAGATATCCTCTGTGGCTACATTGGCTGTTTCTTCGCAGGAGGTAGACACTGCCCTGGTTGAGTGGGCTCTGACTCCCTCTGGGGGGTTAGGTCCTGTGCCTTGTAAGCTTCTTGTATGGTCCTCCTGAGCCAGCCCGCTACAGTAGTTTTTGATGCTGCTTTGCCCTGTCTTTGTCCTTTTGATACTATGAACAATCGCTTCTGTTTTACGACACCTGTGTTCGAGCTATGTATTTTGCTAGTGTACCTCCAACATCCAGGTGATGTGGAATTGATACATCCCCTGCCTGTGACATATCAGAGAGGGTAGGCAACTCAATGGACTGGTCTCTGTGGAAAGGTGACATGACCTTGGGTATAAAGGCTGGGACCGTGCACAATTGCACCCCTTGGGAGGTGAACACAGTGTAGGGTTCCCTGCATGACAGTGCTCCAAGTTCACTAATCCTTCTGGTGGAGCATAGGGCCACCAAGAAACAGGTTTTCAGGCCTGCCCAGTACAGGTTCACGTCCTGGATTGGCTTGAACAGGGCGGAGCCGAGTGTGTCTAGTACTAAGGTTAGGTCCCAGGGGGTGACTAGGGGTCTGGTCCTGGGTGGAGTCCTCTACCGCCCTTAGGAGTGTACCACATCTGGGTGTGCTCCCAGGCTGTGATGTCCTATAGGGCCAATGGCAGCCCCAATGGCTGAGAGTTGGAATCTGAGGGAGGAATGAGAAGTACCTTCTCTACCCCCTGTTGTAAATAGAGTAGTATGGTTGACATGTCTGCTTGCTCTGGCATTTTGTCTCTCTCTCTTTGCACCAATTCTCAAAGAGGGACCACTGCCTGCCATAGGTAGTGTTGGTTGACTGCTGCCTGGACTGCAGCAGTGTGGCTATGACCGAGGCATGATAGCCTGCTTCAACAGTCTTTTCCTTTCAGGAGCCAGGCTGTGAGTTTTAGACTCCCTGGTGAGGGGTGGACTAGCGGCCCTTGAGTCAGTATGTCTGGTCTGTGTGGGAGCCTGAATTTGTCCAGTGTTATGGCTATTACTGAGAAGAACCAGGCTCTCCTCAGCCAATATGGTGCCACTAGGATCATGGTCTTTTGAGATTGGTGTATCTTTGCTACTACCTGTGGTAGGAGGGGAATGGGGGGAAACACATATGCTCAGTCCAGGGACCAGGTCTGTGACAGTGAGTTGACTCCTTGTGAGTAGTGCTCCCTGTACCTGGAGAAGAACCATTGTACCTGAGTGTTGTCTGCTGTAGCCATGAGGTCCATGGGGATAGGACTCCATGTCCCCTCTATCAGCCTGAATAGGTCCACATGTAGGTGCCACTCTCCTGGGTGTACCTGTTGGCAGCTGAGCCAGTCCCCTCGGACGTCGAGCTTCCCAGAAAAGTGGACCACTCCAATGTGAACAAGATGGACCTGAGCCCAGTCTAGCACCTTCGTCACTTCCCTCTGCATGGCTCTGCTTTTGGTTCCTCCCTGCTTGGCGATGTAGGACATGGTAACCTGGTTGTCAGAACGAATCAACACTGATTGACCAGAAATGGTCCTTTGAAAAGACATGACAGCTAGATAGACTGTCCTCATCTCTAGTACATTTTTTTTTTTTATTTAGTTGTTTAACCAGGTATAGCACACTAAGCTGGAAGCTTTTTTACAGGAGCGACCTGGGAGCACAAGGAGGTTAAGTGACTTGCTCAGGGCCACACAGAATGCAAGTGGAAGCTGTGGATTCAAACCCAGGTCTGGTCTGCTGGATGTCACCAGATTTGCAGCTCAGAGCCTTAGACCACTGCACTATACTGCCTCATTTATAGACAATCTGGTCTCTGACGTTGTCCAACTGCCTTGGGCTGAATGGGGCCCATGCAGGCCCCCACCTGAAAAGACTGGTGTCCATGTCGATGGTGACATCGTAGGTAGCCTCTAGTGGAACCTCTCACATGAGGGATCACCGAGTTGTCCACCAGTTTAGAGAGCGTCTCACCGTGGGGGGTAGCGGTATTCTAATTTTCAGGTTTCGCTTATTGGGCGATCCTTATGAGAGCATGTAGGACTGTAGGGGTCTCATATGCCACCTGGCCCAAGGGACCAGGTTGATGCAGAAGGCCTTGCAGCCTAGCATCTGGGCTATCTGACCGATAGGTGGCATGTTGTGCCCCTTAGTCGACTTGTCAAAGATATCATCGTTTGCACTCTGTTCTGGGATGGTTTGGCCCATCCCTGAGATGTGTTTATCTCTGCTCCCAGGTGTTCCAGTTGTTGCATTGGCACTAGGTGGCTCTTGGCTTGGTTCTCAACCCAGCCATGTTCCTCCAGTGCCCTTAACGCCATCATGGTGGTAGTACCAGATTGTTCCCTGGATCGAGCTCGGATCAGCCAGTTGTCTAAGTAGGGGACAATATCCACTCCTTGCTCTCTTAGCTGGCCACGAGGACTATAGGACCTTGTGAATACCCTTGCAGTGGAAAGACTGAAGGTTAAAGCTTGGTACTGAAAATGCTGGCCCAGGACATGGAAACGCAGGTACCTTCTGTGTCGCTGGCAAATGGGGATGTGAAGGTAATGCTTTTTGAGATCTAAAGTTGTGAAGTAATCACCTCTTCTGATGCTGCGGAGAGTTATCCTCAGTGTTCCATCTTGAATCTCTGAGTGACACAAACTTGTTGAGGTATTTGAGGTCTAGGATGGGACGAAGCTCCCTGCCTTTGGGAATGAGGAAAAGATGGAGATATACCCTGCTTTTGCTTGTGGGTGGAACTAATTGGATCACCTTGTTCTGTATCAGGTTGTTTAGGATGTGCTGCATTTGATGAGGCGATGTCCTTTTCTTTGCTATGGGTGAGCTCACAAACCTGTCTGGTAGCTGAGGGTTGTACAGTTCTATAGAGTACCCCCTTGACACTACTTCCAGTACCCATCTGTCTGTGGTTGTGCTGTGCCACTGTTGTTGGAAAAGTAAGAGTCTTTTCCCCACTGATGGGTAGGATCCCTGTGGGGTCGTTATTTTGAAGGGAGAATAGGGTGTGTAGTCATGGCTGTTTGTTTTAGTTTCCTCTTCCTCCTGCTCTGAATTTTGAGTCACAGCTCCTGAAGCTTGAAGATTGGTAGATGGGGTTAAAGGAAGAGTGGTGTCCCCCTTAGCTCTCTCTTCCTCAAAAGGAATTGTTCTGGTAATATGTGTCTCTGCGAGCCTGATGTTTGTAGCCCCCAAAATCTTCGCTGCCCAGTGGGCAGGTATGTTGGTCTGCTCTTTGTGTTTAAGCAGATCCTTTCCTTCTTATTTTTGCTTTAGGTAGTCCTGTAATCCTTCACCGAAGATGTATTTTCCCTTCATGGGCAAGTTCTGGAGCAATGACTTGGACTCATTGTCTGCTTCCCATAGCTTTAGCCATAGTACTCTTCTTGCCCGGTTAGTTAGTGCCATGGCTCTTGCATTCAGCTTTAGAGAGTTTGCTGCCATATCTGCTAAGTATCTGGCAGAGTCTAGTGTGCATTCCAGGAGCTTGGCTTCTCTGGTATCGGGAGCTGCTTTTTCTAGGAGCTCCTCAAGCCAGCGGATTTGGGCACGTGCTGTGTATATAGCAGTTTTTGAGGCCTTAGCAACTGTGCCCTCAATCTTGAACAACTTTTTTAACATGTCCTCCACCTTCTTGCCTGCTGGATCTTTCAATGAAATGGCCCCGCATGGCAGAACCGTCTTTTTGCTGAGAGCGGCTATTTGTGGATCAATTGTGGGTGCGGTGCACCATACACTGGCCTTATCTTCCTGGACCAGGTACATGCGGTCTAGGTTCCTCTTATCTGGCATCCTGCCTGGCTCTGTGAATTCCCACTCCTTAATGAATATGTCATCAATAGCTGGTCAGATTGGGAATGTTTCCTTTGAGGTCTTCCTTTGTTGGATTGGGGGTCGAGTTTCGACTCCGGGAGTTCTTCCTCGAGCTTGAACCTCATGGTGGCTTTGATTATTCAAATGAGCCCTGGTATTAAGTCAAAGAGCATAGTTCTGATGTGAGGGAGGGACCGACTGAGTTTCCATCTCTTCTTCATTGGAGGTACATGCTCTTCTTCATCAAGGGGTTCCTTGTCTCTGGTGTCATCCCCATTAGTGGGTGCAGCGGGGTTCAGGGTGGACTGGGTGTTTTGAAGTGCTGGACAGGGGTACCCCCATGATTTGTTGGTTCTGGCAGGGGATTTGGAGCCGGTGTCAATCTAGACTACATGATAGCCTCTAATTTTTCCATGATTTTTACATAAAATGTTGACTCTCCATCAAGGCCACTGCTGCTTGTTGTTTCTGTTGGAGTATGGTCCCTGGATCCATCCAGGTGGTAACATTGGTTCCTGGGGCATCCGAGCCAGTGGAAGGGTCTAGGGAGGAGTCCTCTTCCTCATGGATACACACAGGGCATAAGGGACCAGTGTTGTGGGGCATTAAATTGGTACTACACACAGTACTCTTTCTCGCTTTCACCATCTGGGGAGAAAGAGAGAGGAAGAGAAAGAATTTTGTATGTTAGAGCGGTGAATGATGGGCCTGCCAGTAGAAATCTGGAGAGCCCCAAGACAGAGAAGAACCTTGTCCTCTATGGCAGGATATTGAATGACCGTAAGGACTTAAATCATAAATGGTACCCTCTATTTCCTTCCCTGTGCTGCGTGTAGCTAGCAGGAGAGGTTGAAAACGTGGTTGCACTACTGCGTGAGTGGGTCGTAACCTTGAGGGTTCCCACTCCTTAAAGAGATATGCTCTGTTGAAGGAAAAATCACACAACCTCTGATGAAGAGTCACTATGGTGAGGTGCCCTTAAGAGGAGATGAAGAGCTTTCCTTAAAGTGCTCTGATAGGGCCTGGTAATCTCTGCTTGAGAAGGGAGAGAACTGGGTCCCAGTGGGCCACATTTTGCCTTCTGATTTAGTTTCTATGTGGGTTGTCTGTTGCCACCAATATGTAATAGAGCACAACAATAAACCCCCAGGGGAGAGAAGAAGAAGGAGTAAGTTAGGCCGGCCGCTATGGGAGGGGCCTAGGCCTGGCAATGTGGTTCCAGAATTAAGAGGCAGGAGGTTCTTGCAAGTTTTTTGCACTGGTGCCACCAGGTCTCCACTTGGAAGTGGGTCTGCCCAAGGCAATTATTGGGCAGTTTTGCCCAAAAAAAAATGGCAGGAAAACATATCCTGTAATCTTTACTTGCTTCCCAACCCCCTCACCTGTGAAGAGCACACGCAGTTCCAGGCCTCAGTAGTGATCCTCCCAGTCAAGGTGAGTTACTGTGGAGAATTCTCCTAGCTCTCCTAGCATCCCTCTCTCTCTCTCCATTTGGACCGAGTCATGGGTGGTGGTGATGTCTCCGGAAAGCACCAGAGAACAATCGTGGTCATCGGGAGCTGAAGAGAGAGAGAGAGCATGAGGGAGCGAGAGAGGAGAGATGCTAACCAGGGGAAGTCCTGCTCAAAGACCTGTTTCGTGCTCCACATGGAGCGAGGCGCTGCCATGGGGGATGGAGAAATTGGTGATGGGACTGAGCGCTGAAGCCTCTGAGAGGGGGAGAGGAGGTTGCAGAGTCGCTAGTGTCCCTATCTGGAACAAGGAAGAGGGGTGGAGAGTGAGCTGACTCAGCATTGACGGCCTCCGGATTTCAAACAGGTACAAGATTCTGGCAGGAAAACAGTCTGTATTTTGAATTTCCCCATAGACAAGGGCAAATGGAGGATTCTAACATACTAACATACTAAAATGCCAGCAGAATAGGCCTAGGTCTTTCGTGTCTGCTGCTTGGTCAGTCCCCAACCTGGGTGCTGACCTTGCTGTTCCCTCACCTTCTTCTGAGCACAGAGAAGCTGCAACAGCTGCTACAATAGCGAGTGATGTTCCCATGTATACCAGGGCAGCAGGGGGCCCAAATTCCAGAAAAATAAACATGAATTTAAACTGTATTTTAACAAACGATTTAGGAATGTAGAGATTAAAGGCCAAGGCCACACAATCGATTAGAAAGAACCTTTAAATAGTACAACAAACAATTTCTGGGCCCAGGTAGGGCCTAGACAGGCCAAACAGACTCTGAAACAGCAGCCTTTCTTCCAAAATCTCACAAATTTAACCATATTGGAAATTGAGTAGAATCAATCCTAGGCAGGCTCTCAATTATCTTATTCCCTAGCAAATCAATAAATAATGTTCTATGGAAACTCCACAGGCCTACCATTCCTGGGACAATACAAGGGCTCCTGGAGTGCTTGTTGCCTTTTCAGATGCACAATTAGAACTGGGGAACAGGGGCTTCTGGGATCTGGGATCTAGAAATCTGATCCTAGTTCTTGTGCATCGTTAACCTATCAGGTGGGCTAAAACCCATGATGTAATTACCTGGAGTGCCATGGATGGTCAGCCAATCACAATGTGCTGTTCTCCTGCAGTGGCCAGACTCTACTATAGGTGTCTGTCTTTTGCATTGTAATCTGGTCTCTCTCTCTCTCTCTCTCTCTTCTCTCTCTCTCTCTCTCTCTGCTCTTCTTCTGGCTCACATCACTGGCGTCTTTTTGTTGCCAGAGCAACGGAGGAGCATCTGTCAACTTCAGAAGCAATGTGTGACCCTTAAAGCTTTGTTTGTAGGTTTCTATTTACTACTTTGCAAATTCTAAACTGTAAAGCACCCATGAAGTAACATTAAAATCTTTTGCGATTGCTCCTCCTGATGAATTCTTAGACAAATTACTTGACTGAGTTATATCTTCCTGCTGGATCGTAGCAGATACAGCAGGCAGAAATACCATAATTTAACATTAGCTTCTTCAATGTTTGGCAGTGCTTAACAATTCTGAATAAAGTAAATGGGCCCTAAAAGTGAAGATAGTGCTTCTTCCTCTGGAGTAGCTGCAGGAGCTGGAAAAGCTTGGGAACATGGCCTTATTGCTGCACAACTGGAGGAGGTAAGCCAAACTCAGACTGCATGCACTGTGCAATAGTTGTGAATATGTGTCATGGAGTGCTACTGTGTTTCACCAGTAGACAAAATAGTGTGGTGGATGGGCAGTGATTGCTGTCCACCTCCACTATAACAAGTCCGTTCAGTATCTGGTAAGCTCCTTCTTTCTACTGTGATTGCAACACATCTGCAGGGTTCCACCCCAATGTAGCCGTAACAACTAATACAATATGAATATAATACAGTCACTGTACTAGAAGGTCAGTATCCCTGCTAAAGGTCAAATTCACATTGATTGAATTGATGCTCCTATAAATGCTTCTTAACTTAGTACAGTAAATTAACTTACATTATGATGACACACACTAAGTCCTTTACAAAAAAATCACTAAAAATAAGAGGTCAGGGTCCCTGCTAAAGGTCAAATTTATGTCTAATCATTTGATACTCACCTAAGAATGCATATTAACATGATTCAGTCATTGGCAAGAATCAATAATAAACATATTCCCAAAAGTGCAGAATTGTCTATAAAAATAATGGAAGTCAATAGATCACATGGATGTGACACCTTCGACAAAAAGAATTATTATATGATGTTTTGTAAAGAAAATGTTATCTGTATCTTTAAGTGTGTATTTTAAAAATAAGGTATTTTAGCCACATCAGCCACACCTTGACAAAGTCCACAGTCAGGTGGGTGAAATATTGAAGGACACTGGTGGGTGAGTTTGTGGATCTTTAAAGAGCAGCTGACATTATCAGGAGAACTTTAACAAAATACAATATTTAGACACAGTTCAGCTTGTATTTCACATTAGTTTTATTCTCCTCCCCATTATTTATTACTGAGGTCCATTGCATGAAAACAGGATCTTTGCTCCTGAAGAGTTCATCTATTCCTGCTGCCTTCTCCCTACCTGAGGTCAAATGTACTGCATGTGACATCACAGTTACTCCTATGGCAACAGATTATGTCACAACACAGGATCATGACTTGAAGGGACTAAGCTATACAGGTAGATAAACTCTAAGGGAACTCTAAATGATAACCATCATGTATTCATGCAAATTTACTCTGTAACAAATAATGGGGATGAGAAATATGTAAAATATATATTGAATGCAAGCTGAATTGTACTCTAATTATTATGCTTTTGAAAGTTTTCTGAGGCATCAGTAGCTCTTTAAGTAAATGAAAGCATTTTAACTAAGATCCAAGCTATGGGTTTCTTGCCATAATGCACACTAGTGCCTGTTAGACACTTTTCACTAGGTGTTTACATTGATTTCTATTAGAGTGTGCTCCAGGCGTGAACTGCCTTAGCAGCTTTTACTTTTGTGGGAGGACAGAGGGATACCTGTGACCAAATAGAGCCCAGTGTGTACTAATATAGGCAGGGAAAATAGGGCAGACTAGATGCACCCACCAGTCATTTTCTGCCAACATATTCTGTTTCTATTGTCATAAAATTCGCTATACCAGGAATTTGTAACTAGGCTAAACAAACACAGGGCTGCCTTTCCCCCATTCAACACCCCTTGCAACAACTAGGAGTCCAATATAAAATGATATATCCTGTAACTCTTAAAATAGAAAGGAAAGGACTGCTGTATGCTTTAATATTGGTTTAGGAGGCAACAGCTTTTATCCAGTGGTCAATGAAAATAATTCCACTGAGTAACAGGAACTCTCACACAAGATGCTATAGATATGAAAGGGATAATGCACCCCCCCCCCCGCAGGAGTTGTGCACTTCACCTTACTCCCCTGCCCCATCCACAAGCACATCCTGACTGGTGCAGTGGCAATGGATGAGATCCAGAAATCACAAGCTGGGATCAGAGAAGGGGCGTCCATCCTCCAAGGTGCCAAAGCAGCAGAATGGATTCTGCAGTAGAGGACAGTGGACTTCTCCCCCAAGATTCTGGCTCCAGAGCAGCTCATCTGACATTGGGAACAATCACCTTCTCTTAAAACAGCCACCAGGACAGCCTGTGCCTGAGCAGCGGGGACTGCAAGCACCCTCAGATGTGTCCTCCTGGGCATTGTGCAACAGGATGGCCCTCTCCTGCCTTCTCAGATGAACAAATGGAAGCATCAAAGGATGACTGAAAGGATGACACTGAACATTAGCATCTCCTGCTCCTAGCTGGAGTCATAAGTATGTACTGTAAATAACTGGAAGTTAAATTATAGTAGCCAGTATATATCTTGGTTGCGTGGGTGTTGTAGGAATGGTAACCAGTGGTGAAACTGCTAGTATGATCTGAAAATATTAAGGGGCTTTCTGCTATCATTTATCTGTTTAAACTGTTTAATCTGCAGCTCTGTCTTGTACCCTTTTATAGCATGACCAGGTTGCTAAGTGTGTTTTTGTGTTAACTCAGTCACTTAATTAATATCAAATGGGTGGTCTGTTTTTAAACAGCATGTATAGGGAAGGGATCAGTGCCTTGGATGGTAACTTACACTACTGTGGTTTCCTGCTAGGCTGGGGAGCCTGCACTCATGTCCCTCTTAAGACAGTAGTAAAAGTGGGGCTTCATTTTGAGCTCCTCCTACTGTATATGCAAAGAAGGGTTTTAAATTACAAAGAAATTATTTCTTTATTTTAAAGTGTACAGCCTGCTAGAGTGTCGGCTTACATTTTTGTCAGATAACTCCCTCACAGGACATATATAGGTAGACAAGTGTGTATTACAAGGGATCCCCCCACCATGTTACAGGCTCTCCATCACAATAAAGCAGGAGTTGCAGACCCCAAGAAGGGCTAACACACTTAAAATTTTTCATCCCCTTATCAGCATAACTGTATGTGAGGTGGCCAATTGGTACAATTCGGATGCCTGTCAGAGAGGCAGCCAAAACACATTCAGAGCTGAGTACATATCAGAACAATAGTTCAGTATCAGGTTTCCTCTGTAACTGGTCCTTTTCTGTAGTCTGATTTGGCTGATGTATAGGACCAGCTTTAATGGAAGTGCTATATCTCTTTCACTAACATTGTACCATTAGTTCTGAGGACAGGCTCATGGCACAAACAGAGATGCAGGTCACTGCAGCCTGGGTGTACAATATGGCCTTACTTCTGCAACTGCTGGTAGTTCCCATGTGATGCCACACAAGCCTGTGCCTCTGGCACGAAATGGTGTGCCTTCTTCATGGTGGCTCCCAGGGATGCAAACCCTTGGTAAAACAAAGGAATAGGCTTGCCCTTCATTAGCACAGATGAGTGTTGAAAAGCCTACAGTAGCAAACCAGAATGGCTCAGGTTGGTATTTAAGCAGTAGTCCACAACAGGGTGTGGGTTATGATTGGATATACCCATGCCTAGTGTGGTTCAATCATCAGACCACAGGCCGAGTGACTAAGCCACAGCAGAAATGGGTAAATCCAACCATAACCCACACCCTGTGATAAATTATTGCAATTACACAATTGAAAATAAGTAAAGAATTTAAGAAATATGTATTTGATAAAATATTAAAAATATTATTTTTATTAATTTTTGTTAATGTTAACATATCTTTCCACTCTATATTATATAGCACATTGTTGTTAGGTGGATTATTGTTGCATCCCCCCACACACACTTGTTGCTAGTAGATTAGCCCCCACCACACACACACACACACACACACACTCTGTGCTGTTCTTTTTTTTTTTGTTAGAGAGCTTGGTGTGAAAATGTTGGATTTTTTTTTTGTTATGGAAAGCTAAAGTACAGGGCTTCCATTTCTCTGACAGGCAGTGGTGTCTCTCATAGACTTATGAGGGTTATGAGCAGCAGTTTCGGCTGAGGTGGACTGAGGTACATTTTCTGCATTTTGTTCTGTGCTGACAGTACCTTCCATTTCTTTTGCAGTATTAAAGCAAAAATCTCTTCTGGCTCATCGTTATCTACTAATTCGAAGCTACAGTCCATTTTTTGAACTCACACTTTTTGCATTGTGGTTTAACGGGGCCACAATGTGACAATATTTTTGTTTTCATTTTTGTGGGGTTGTAGTGATTTTTTTTAAGGTTCTCATTGCTGAAGTGGCTGACTTGAACCTTTTGTGGTAGTTATGTTAGGATTTTCCACAGCAGAAAGAAACCAGTCAGCCAATCAGATTGTGGTATTTTTGGACCACATTGTATAAATCCAGATATCTCCTCCCCGCCCAAGGAGACAGACATCATCCCATCTGCCTGGAGGAGTAGAGTGGAAAGAGTTGACTCTCAGAGACCCCTGGCAGCTCACTAGGGGGAATGAGGTCCCTTACAACATGCAGAGAGTGATAGCCCTACAGAAGACTGATCTGAGTTGGTTAGCACCAAGAGATGCCTCAGTGATGAGCCAAAGGCAAGAAGGCTATAATATATTGTCAGTGGACACTGTGGGGAATTTTGTTGATCACAAGCTGGAGCCATTCATACTGAACCTCCACTGAACACTGAGATGGATCTGTTATTCTACTTTTGGGGTGCCTGCTGTTAGCCCCCACCCCAACAACAATGCCACCTGGAGCATAGGAGTAAAGAGGTACTAGTAGTGAATTCTCGACAACATCCATCATTATAGCTTCCTGGATATTGGTGAAAAGGGATGCAAATAATGGTAAGTTATAAGAAATGATCAAATGAAGATCTAAGTATGATGAAAATTTTACTGAGCACATAGCTATGCTACTGCTGCAGTACCTCACCCTCTGGCTTTGTGCAGTCTGAGTCTGCTATGGAATCACCCCAAGATAGCAGGTCTAGCTTCTGCTTGGGCAGCAGTTTGGCATCTGGTGTTTGCAATTGATGAGCCCTTTATAGGTTTATACATGGTTTGGAGTTTAGCTACCAGACTCCTACTTTCTTGGTAGTGACATGACAATGTATTTTTTTTTTAGTGGAAGTTTTAAGCATGTTGTTTTTAAGCCAATCACTAACTCTATTTACTGTTATAACTATTTTCTAAGTGTTGTCCAAGGAACAGCTGGGATGGTACAGATGTTTGGAGACCTTTCTACTGTTAGTAATCCAATATGCTCAAGAGTGAGATACTTTTCCAAATCATGCCTTAGGGAACACAAGTCATTTAGAGGGAGCTCCAGTGAGGGCAATAGGATAGCAAGATCTCCCCACTTTGAATACAGGGTCATGAGCTGCTATGTGTTTTGGTCCCAAGATGTATGTTTCATCCAAGTGTGTCTGGTGGATCATTGCTCCTCATATACCATAAGCAATACTCTCCTCCCTATGGAGCTAAAATATCCATAATGGGTTCCCTGGGACAGGATAGTATTCCAATATTGAAGTAGGTAATGGAATGTGCAGGGCCTCCAATCCCTATTAAAAGAAAGCAAGTGATAAATCATTTAAAGAAAGAGCGATTTGACATAGCCTTTCTGCAAAAGACTCACCTGTCCCTGGCAGAGACTCAGAAATTAAGTAAGGAATGAGTGGCCAGGTAAGTGGGTAGCTCCTCTCTAAGATGGCCAGTGGAGTGGTCATAGTCTTCTATAAAAGCTACAAGTACAAATGCTTTGCTCAGCACACAGGACAGAGGGCAGGTGGGTGATTGTCAAGGTAATGATACAGTCTTATACATGGTGCTTGGTCAATATTTATGGTCCCTAATATTGACTCCCAGACTTTTTCCTGGTGCAGGCTCAGGAAATATCTTCCTTGTACACCCTGGCAACAGCCTTCTTCTGGAGGTAGATTTTAACAAGGTCTGGGATGTGGTAGTTGATAAGCTTAGGTGTCTTAATGCTACAACCACCAAGGCCAGAGCAGCACTTCACTCAGTGGCAAATAAATCTGGCCTACAAGACCCATGGTGATCCCAACATCAAACTGGCAGGGGCTTCACATTTTGCTCCACCCCTCATGACAATTCCAGTCAACTTCACTTCTTTTTTATGCCCAAGTGCATGATGAACCTTCTTCTAAAAGTGCACATAGTTCTTAACATTATATTGGATCATGCCTCTGTGCAACTTGTACTGAGATCAGGCACAGATCTCCCTTCCATCACTAGGAGGAAGTTAGATTATTACCTCCTGAAAGATCACAAATTTTAGGAATGGTTGGCTAAGGAAACTGACCTACATTTTTCACTTAATGACTCACCTGTCTCACCTGAGCAATGCTTTGGGATGCATTTAAAACATACATACCTGGTCAGATAATAAACAAAACTACCCATGTAAAAAAAAAAAAACTCAGAAGAAAGAGCAAGTACAGTAGAGCTAGAGAAGCAACTTCTTGACAAAGAAAAAGCATTTAACTCCATGCCACATCCTCTGTACAGACCTCAGGATGGTGGCCATGCTGGGCTGTGCTTGAATTTTGAGAGTACAAGTGGGAACAAGATTAATGGAGATTTTGTATTTGGGCATTTTATTTGAGCGCCTAGATGTATTTTATATAGCGCTTTTATGTATTTTATATAGAGTGCTATTCTAAATTCTTTTCTTTTCCTCTTGTTGGATTTAATTGGGGATCTGACTGTGTGAAAGTGTTATCAGAGTCACTGGAGCTCTGTCAGAACATAACGAGAATAGTGACTAAGCTTACCTTTGTGGGAGGCGTTCTGCTTGTCTCTACCTATTGAGGAGTACTGGTCATTTTTCTTTTTTTTTTCTTTTTCTGGAGTTGGATTGAGGGCCATTTAGTCTGGCTGAACTGCTACTGGATTGCAGTTGCTGTGGTCCATGAAGGGCTGGAGTGTCAGTCCGTGGACTGAAATAGGTGGTGGTGTTTTGAGGTGGAACGCTTTTGAAACAGGACTAGAATGAAGAAAGAAGATTGGACAGCTTGTGCTACTGGAGTCTCTGCATGAATGAAGGATTGACTGTCGTGTAGTAGAAAGGAGGCTGTAGCTTTGAAGTTGTGGAGAGTTTGGAGATCATAGACCCGTAGCTGAGCTTTGGGATGTCTGAAGGGGTTATCTGAAGGGTTGGACACAGGAGGGTGTTCAATCAAAGACAGTGAGAACTGGCGGGCAGCCACTGAAGGGTGATTTCTTCTGCAGAAGAGTCCCTGAAGCACCTGAGGTTGTGGTTGGGTCAGGAAGACTTTGGGAAAAAAAAATTGGTTGCAGCTAATAAGTGAAGAAGACTGCCTGGAGTTAGTGCTTGTAGTCTATAAGTAAAGAAGATTGCCTGCAGTTAGTGATTCCTCCTCCTTTGGTACAGAGAACTCAGTAGGAGTATAACTTTGAATTTCTGGAACTATTTTGAATATACTGAATATTAGACAGTTAAAATTCTAGAGCCAAGAGGGCTAGAGCCTCTAGGGTTTTCTAATTGCTTGGACTGTGGAGGTGAGATCCCCAATATATATTACAATATTCCAGACATTGTTCTTTTGAACTGTTTGGACTCTTAAAAAAAAGTTCTGGGACTTAAATTTAGCAATTTTGTTTTGTATGTAAAAGTTCTGGAGATACTGAATTCGAGGAGAGTAAATTAGTGAGGAATTGTTGGGGGTGGGGATGTGAGTGGGTTGTAGTAGGTGGTGGGTGTGTGGTGCTTGAAAAGTTTGAATTATTGTGTGGGTTGTTTTGTTTTCAGAAATGTGTTGGGGTTTGGGGCCCGTAAGGCACAGCTACTCAGGTGAGGACCTCCATGGACTTCGCCTCTTTGAGCTACCAGTACTGTCATCAGAAACCTACTTTAGATGTAGGGCTTTAAGGATAGTGCGGGGGGGGGCCCGGTGGGGTGTCCCCCGACTGGATGCCAGAGTTTCCGGGATTCAGGTGGTAAAGTCAAGGAGATGCCCTGGGTTGAAATGGGGACTGGAATGGGGTGCACCCTATCTGGTCCCCATACCCGAGGGCTCCACCTTAGAGGGTGGGCAGATGACTGGTCCAGTTGCTTCATCTCATCCTACTCGGGTTGTGATGTGCAATGCCAGATCGTTAAGGAACAAGATGGCTATAATGGTGGACTTCATATCCTCTGTCGATCTGGCTTGTACCACGGAAACCTGAGTAGATGAAAATGCTGCCCCAATTTTAGAGGTGACGGTGCCAGATGGATACTCCATGATACACAGCCTGAGGAAGGATCGTAGGGGAGACGGGAGTGGCTATTTGTTTTAAATCTAGCCTGAACCTCACAGTGCTGCCTATGGGTCCTATTAGGTCTTTTAAATGTGTGGCTGCCGGGGAGGTATGGGTGCAGGCTTCAGTGTCCTCCTGCTCTATCATCCCCCAGGTAGTGATGGGAATTTTTGTGAGAGGCGCCAAGCTCATCATGGTTTTGACATTGGAATCTCCAGGTGGTTGATCCTGGGGATTTCAATGCCTGGGTCACCAGGGGCAATCAAAATTTGGGAGAGACCTTCTCAGGAGCATGGGGGCACTGGGCCTGACACAAAGGTAATGACAGTGACGCACTCAGGTGGGCACACATTGATTTGTTTTTTCTTCTGAGCTGGATATTATGGACCTTAGTGAAGATCCGGTGGTTTGGTTGGATCATAGCATTGTGGGGTTCATGTTTATGGCACCCCGGATGGTCCTACTCCCATGGATATGGTCCAGTACCAGTCTTTAAGGGAGTATCCCAGAGGACCTTTGGCGTATTGGACCTATCGAGTGTTGGGGCAGCTTGTGCGATTGGGTCGGAGGAGGCAGAGAGCCTATAATGGGGTGGTCGTGTGGCCTTTGGACTCAATCACACTTTCTTGCGTGTTCGACCCCTGTCTACTCATTGAGATTTCTGATATGATGAGAATCTCCGAGGTTTAAAGGCTAGGGTTCGGAGGTTAGAGAGGCGTTGGAGGAAATTTGGTCTGATGGGGGACAAATTGGCCCTGAGGACACATTATGTGTACTATCAGGGGGCAATTTCCCATAAAAAGGTGGAATTTCTGTCTAGGGAAATTGCTGCAATGAGAAACTGACCAGTTCAGCTATTCCACACAGTGGACAGGCTATTACATCCTCCCTGTTTGTGTGTTGGAGGGATAGGTTCGAACACAAGGTGTGAGGAGCTGGCTCTGTTTTTTTGATGACAAGGTGTCCTTCATCAGGGCTGAGATCTCGTTGAACATCTCTTGAAAGGTCTGCAGGGTCCAGCCTGAGTTGAGTCGGAGCACTCTTCCTGTGTGGGATGAGTTTGAGCTGATTGGGGTTGGGGAGGTGGTAGAGATGATCTCTAAGCTGAGGCCGACTCACTGTGATTTAGATCCAGGTCCAACTCGCCTTTTAGTGGAATGTTTGGACCTGATTGGTCCTGTGATTGCTGGGGTAGTCTGGAGTTCATTAAGAAGTGGGATCTTTCCTTTAGCCTTGAAAGAGGCTGTAGTTAGACCCCTCCTGAAAAAAACATCTTTGGATCCTAAATGCCTCAGCAATTACAGACCTGTTTCGAACCTCCCATTTTTAGGGAAGGCTGTAGAAAAGGTGGAGGCCATCCAGCTGGAGAGATAGCTTGCTGCTTCTTCCACCTATGAGCCTTTCCAGTCTGGGTTCTGAGCAGGGCATTGTACAGAGATGGCCCTGGTGAGGGTGCTTAATGACATCCTGATGGCAAGGGATAGAAAGGACCGCACATCCTGTTCCTTTCGACCTCTGCAGTGTTTGACACTGTGGACCATGAGGTGTTACTTGACTGACTGTGGTTTTGATGTGGCTGTCCGGAAATGTCATCAACTGGTTTAGGTCATACCTGACAGACAAAGTGTAGAGTGTGACCATGGGAATTTTCTCATCAAATCCGAAGCCTCTGTGCTGTGGTGTTCCACAGGGGTCAGTTTTGTCGCCTCTGTTGTTCACGGTGTATATGCTACCATTGGGGGACATTATCAGGCAGTATGGGCTGGGCTTTCACTGCTATGCAGATGATACACAGCTGTACCTGCCCTGTGCTCCCAGTAGCCAGGTGTCAGACTCTGTATTTAACAGCTGCCTTGAGGAAATCCAGACATGGATGACTGAAAATTGGCTTAAACTAAACCCAGACAAAACTGAGGTAACGGTGGTGGAGCCAGGTCGTCAGGGCAGGAGAGGGTATGACACTACCCCCTGACCTTGTGCTGGGGGTCTGCCTTTAGCCTCCTCTAGGCAGGTGAAGAATTTGGGAGTAATCCTGGATGGTGGCCTGACACTTGAGATGCAGGTGTTGGCTGTGGTGAGAACCGGATTTAATCATCTCAGGAATATTGCCCGAATTTGAGCCCTGATCCCGCCTAATGACCTGCCCACACTGGTGCATGCTTTTGTCACTTCTAGGTTAGACTACTGCAATGCCCTGTACCTAGGGATATCTGGTGACAACCTCACAGACTGCAGCTGGTGCAGAACGGCAGCGAGATTATTGTTGTGGGTAAAATGATGTGAACATATTACCTCGCTCTCCACGAACTGCACTGGCTGCCAGTTCGGTGAAGGTTGTCTTCAATATAGGGCTGTTGACCTATAAGTCCCTGCACAAGAGGGGACTGGTCTATCTACAAGAGCTCCTTGTGCCATACCACCCAGCCTGGGCTCTCCGTTCTGCCGGGGGCAACCTCCTTGGAGTTCCCAGGGTTAGGCTGTGCATTCAGGTGATCAAGCATTTGCAGTGGCTGCACCTACCCTGTGGAACTCCTTGCCTGGCTATTTTAGGGGGCTCCTCTGTGGAAGCTCTTTAGAAGTTCCTAAAATCATATTTATTTAATCAGGCTTTAATTGAAGGTGTTTTATAATAAATAGTATATTTTATGATGTTTAGTTAAGCTGCTGCTCCCAGCTATATTCTATATAATTTTGTTGTTTGGTTATAAATGTGTATTGTTGTATTTTATGTGTATGTTATTTGTATTATATTGTGCAGCACCCAGAGTCTCTGGAGATGGGTGCTATATAAATAAAATATCTATCTATCTATCTATCTATCTATCTATCTATCTATCTATCTGTCTGTCTGTCTGTCTGTCTCAGGACCCGTTATAGGAAATTCAAATTCAACAGCTAAAATACAAAATTAATTCCCTGACATACTCAGAAGCACAAGGATGGTCTTATGGTCAGAACATGAGTACTGAGAATCAGGGGTGTGGGCCAGTAGGCTGCTGGCATATTGTATACAACTGCAGAAATTAACCATGGAAAATTGGTGCCATCAAAAAACCCTCAGGAGAGTCATTATAAAGTCTAAAAAAATGAATGTTATATTCAGACTTTTTTACAAACATCTGTACAGATCCAAGTGGGGGTATAGCCTCTCTATGCTGGTGCAATTTCTTGGGAAGGGAGAGCTTCCCTCACTTACCCAACCTCAAAATGCAGATCTAGTAGCCCCTCATACTTTCCTAGAGGTATGATGAGCTATCCATGCCCTCCCCAAAGGGAAGACACCCAACCTAGATGGGCTGCCCACAGAAATCCAGCAGATCTTTCTGTCACTACTGAGTGAGAATCTTCTTCAAATCTATTCTGAAACCCAAATGTTAGGATGTCTCCCCCTTCTATGCAAAAAGCCATTATAATACTGCTCCCTAAACCCAATAAAGACCCTTAATGCATTGCAAGTTAGCACCATATATCACAGCTGACTGAAGATGCTAATATTCTGGCCAAAATTCTGACAACAAGATTAGAGGCCCACTTGCCCAGCCTGGTGCATAAACACCAGATGGAATATACAAATGGGAGAATGTTTAGAGATAATGTTAGGGCAGTAGTGAATGCAATATGGGTGGCTTGCCACTAATTGAGTCCAGTCCTGCTTTAGAGTATTAACACAGAAAAGGCATTTGACTCAGTGCAATGAGAGTACCTATATCAGGCCATGGAGGTGATGGGACTGGGCTCTAACTACACTAATTTAGTAAAGCTGTTATAGTCCTCACCATCAGCATTTGTGCAGAGGAATGGTCACATATCCTCGAAATTCCCACTTCATGGAAAATATGACAGGGTTGCCCCCTTTCCACAGTGTTGTACTTGCTAATGATGGAAAAGCTTTTGAGTAAGTTCAGCCAATCCCAACACACTAGTGGCATAAAAATGGGAAACTCCTCACTACTTACCCTAGCCTATATAGATGACCACCTCCTTACAGTCTCAAATTCAGAATCTTCCCTTCACAGAATAATTTATTTTTGTAAGTAAGTTTTTTTTTTTATTATTATTATTTTTCATGTATTTTCAGATTTTACATATATTCAGTCCTGGCCAGAGAGGATGGCCACCCTTTGGAATTACAAGTCTTTATCAATAATCATTTAACATACATGTACACTTTAGTTTCATTTACCCTAGTCAGATTTATATCTAAAGTATGTTCTGAAGACATAAAGCTCCATCCAGTTCTCGTAGCTATAAGCTGCACCAAAGGTAAATTGTATGGCATCTATCAATTAGTACTGTGTCTCAATATATCACTTAACTGTAAACAACATGAGAAAACATACAATTATTTCAGTGACAGTTTGGGACTGGGGCATGGGAATAACTTGGGATTTTTCTGAGGGCAGTTATGTAAGTGTGGTTACTGTCAAGCGAGATGTCCTTCTTATAATGCTGAATTTACTAACCTGTATTACTGTTTACTGTTTTGCTGCACTTTTTCTCTCCAGAAAGTCAAAAGAGTAAGAATGCCCAAGATGCACAGTACTGGAATTATAGTATACAAGTGTCAGCCACATCCATAAAGTAATGAATCCATGGTGTCCATTTTATCATGAATAAATCATTTTTATCACTAATGTTGTGCATGATTTTTAGCATCTTATATATCAGGTTTACCAATGAATGCCAGGCATGTAAGGTGGGGAAAAAAGTCTGTAGCCAGTTTTTCATAATGACTTTGCTTGCCCTAGTAAGCAGGATACGAGGTATTTTAGTTTAGAATTTTTAAGTGTCAGGGAAAAATTAGCAATAGGAGGTCTGTCCATCACATGGGAGTGTTATAGGAATCATGTCTATGATCGCTTTGTGTACTGCCATCCAAATCAGTTGAAGCAGAGATCAAGACCATAGGGTATGAGGTGTTGTGCTGTCTGTTCTGTACAGTTCTTCTAGCATGCTACAATTATCTGTGGTTAATAGGTGGCTAGTATAACTGGGGTTTTGAAATATCATAATTTATATTTCCTTAAAAATTCTCAGAGGGCCGGGGAAGAGGATAGTTTGCTTAATTCTTCTGCTGCCTTGCCCCAGGGTTCTTTGAGAATTTGGGTACCAAGTTCTTGGAACCATTTCATCTGGATGTTTGCTGTTAGTGTATTAGGTTACTGTCTGAGTGCTTGATGTAGGGTGGAAATAATATGTGGAGATGGTTGATTAATAATTAATACACAAGTTAGCCAGCCTTGGAGTGGGTCCCAAGGTGGTAGCCTGGATAAAACATTGGCTAGACAACAGGACACAAAGGGTAGTAGTAAATGGAGTACACAGTGAAGAAAGGAGGGTTACTAGCGGGGTACCGCAGGGTTCAGTACTGGGACCAGTCCTTTTTAATGTCTTTATAAGTGACATTGCAGAGGAACTGGAAGGAAAAGTATGTATCTTTGCAGATGACACAAAGATCTGCAACAGGGTTGATACACAAGATGGAGTGGAAAGGACGAGAAGGGACTTGGCAAGGTTGGAGGAATGGTCAAATATTTGGCAGCTCAGATTCAATGCAAAGAAGTGTAAGGTAATGCACATGGGAAACAAAAACCCAGGGAAGCGTACACAATGGGGGGTGAGATACTGACAACAGTAAAATGGGAAGGACCTAGGGGTAATTATATCAGATGACCTAAAGGTGGGCAAGCAATGTGAGAAGGCAATAAGGAAGGCTGGGGGGATACTGGGATGCATAGGAAGAGGCATCTATAGTAGAAAACAGGAAGTTGTTATCCTCTGTACAGACAGTTGGTGAGACCCCATCTGAGTACTGTGTGCAGTTCTGGAGACCCCATCTCTGCAAAGACATAGACAGAGTGGAGGCTGTCCAGAGGAGGGCAACCAAAATGGTGCAGGGTCTGCACCAGAAGACAAACGAAGAAAGACTAAAGGAGCTTAATATGTATACCCTTGAGGAAAGAAGGGAGAGAGGGGACATGATAGAAACTTTCAAGTACCTCAAGGGAATCAACAAAGTCCAAGAGGGTGGCATCTTTCAGAAAAAGAGATGTGCAAGAACAAGAGGGCACAATTTGAAGATAGAGGGGGGACGGCTCAGAGGTAATGTGAGGAAGAATTTTTTCACAGAGAGGGTTGTGGATGCATGGAACAGCCTCTCTGAGGAGGTTGTGGAGTCAAGAACAGTAGGAGAATTCAAGAATGCATGGGACAGACATAAGGCAGTCCTAGTGGGAGGTAGGAGGAAGTAAGCGGTTGGTTAACTAGGATCTGCAGCTTATCTGTTAGGTAGGAAAATGGGCAGACTAGGTGGGCCAAGCGGTCCTTATCTGCCATCAAATTCTATGTTTCTATGTTGCCATTTCAATGTTTGCTTACTAAGTTGTAAAAGTGAGGAAGGGGGTGAGAACACTCTGGGTTTTGGTGAGTATGGTTTGCACACAGTGTTTCACCTGCAAATACCTATAATGGTCAATTACTTGTAGTTGATATTTTGTCCTGAATGCTTCAAATTGCAGCATGAGCCCAGTTTCCATAAATTGGAAAAGTGTGTCAAACTTAATTTCCCCACCTACAATACCCAGGAGAGGAAATAGGTATTATAAGCAATGGCAGTATATAGTGTAGTCTGTTGTGTTATGGTATTGTTGGAATACTTTTGTCCAACTGGTTAGGACAGAGTAAGTGTATTGGTAGTCTTTTGCTGTGGAGGGATAGTTTAGGGATATGAAAACATGCCCAAACTGAGTGGTTGCAGGTGGTCTTGCAGAAGTTCTACTTGTTTGCAGTGGCTTTCACAGTCAGGGGCTATCCAGTAGAAGACTGTGCATTTGCGCTTCTTGATAGAAGATTGCTGAGACAGTATAAAGCTATCAGTGAAATATATCTTTTGTGTACTGATTGTAATACTTAAGCAATAAGGCTTGACAGAGTGTGCATTGTCACTGAATAATGTCACACCTATGGTGGGTCGAAGCGGCCGAGTGCTTCCACCACCCTAGGTGTGATGTTATTTAGGGATGATGCACACCCTGGGGTGCCTTATTGTGAGAATAATATGGCTATAAAAAAATCAGAGAAGACTTTAATGATTAATCAATAAACATAAGAAACACATCAGAAGTTATAACTTTATTATAATTAATTTAGACATAAAATAGAGATAAAATAGTCCCTTCAAGAGCTTTACTGCATCCCTCTATATTACTCACACTGACTTTTTTCATAGCTGATTTTGTTACTTTGAGCTTACCAATATTTTTTGTACTCCTGATTTTATCTCATTTTTCACTTTGTAGTATTGAGCACATTAATATTGACAGTCCCATTTAGTGTCCTATAAAGATAGTTGTGCTGTGGCACAGGCATCCATATGGTTATTTCTGTGAGTCCACGTTGTTCTTTTAACAGGAGTGAAGACTGTCCTAACAAATAGAAAAAAAATGACATGGTATGCACTGTGGTTGGATATAGCACACCTCTGATGTGTCATGAGGCGAGTGCCTTCACTTCAACCATCTGAGAAGTGTTGTTACCCCACCACAATGTACACCCTGGAGTGTCCTACTGTGATTATAAAAGGGTCCAAGATGATTATTTTTTTTTGGGGGTAAAGAAATGCACAAAATCAAAAAGAACATTTTATGGCATTTTAAAACAGTCCAGTAAATCTTGCACTGACATGCCATCTCAGGTTTAAATATTATATACAGCAAAATGCATGTATTTTTAATTAGCTCTTAAACACTCTAGTTCCCCCCAGCCAACCACTTTCACCCATTCCCTCAACTTTCTTTTCTTTATAATATTCCCTCCATTTTCTCTGTCTTGTTTATGTTCTGTCTTGCCATCATTCAAGAGATGGAATGTTTACTACAGATAGAATGCAAGAATTAAAAACTCTGCTCAGTTCTGCTGGCAGAAAGTTTACTCCCACTAACATACAACAGAAAGCTTCAGATGGAACCAGGGCTTTTGTTTTATCTGTGACAGCTTAAACAACACAGATTTCCCTAGTAAGCAGGTGAGGATAGGAGGAGGAGGATTTTTCATGGTCAGCAAAGAAACACCATAAATTATAATTCTAAGTACTGTAGTACTTATTTTTTTAAGTTATGTATGTGTGTGTAACAAGAGTGTCATGAAGGCAAATAACATTTATTTCTTATGTTTATAAATTTAATACAGTTTTTTTTTAGGGCCTAACTGAAGGTTTTCAGTGAGTAAAGGTGACAGCCACATTTGTGATGGCAGTCAGGAATGGCTGGTGATTTTATTGTGAAGAGGTTACTGGACCTTCTTCCAGTGCTGTCGTCATGGGATATCAGCACTGGGTTCCGAGCTCCTCAGTAGATCAGATTTCTGGATATTTTATAGCTATATTATAATGAACTTTTGGCACAGCAAGAGATATTGCTCTTGGGGTTGCCTGTGATGAACATCTGCTGGTTGTCACAGCTGGGGCTGGGAGTTGTAGTTTTGTATCCCACAGAGAATTACAGGACTGGAGCATTACATCGCAAACCCTGAATAGGGTTTGTGTTGGCAGTGTATGCAACAGTTTTTAAACTACACATTTGCACAGCAGATTGCACTTTATTTTAGACAAGGGCTATTGCACATTTTAATAATTTTAACACTGGATTATGAAACCAGACTGCCAGTGGTCGCATGACCACGCGCCACTTCCTAGTGGGCTCTGATAAATTCCAGATTGCACAGCGAGTGGCAAGATTGGAGAGATAGTATAAGGCTGTCAGTGAAATTTACCTTTAGTGTACTAATTGTAATACTGAACTTTTTCAGAAATCAATAGATATTTGCTCTTGGGGCTGCCTGTGACAAACGTCTGCTCATTGTCACAGCTGGGGCTGGGAGTTGTAGTTCTGTATCCCATGGAGAACTACATGATGGGAGCACTTTACCACAATCACACCAAAAAGGGTCGAAATGGGATCAGAAAGGGTTCTACTCATATATTAATTACAAGAAGGGAAAGAGCGTGTCATTGGGCCATTTACAATAAATAACGAAACCTGAAACACACCAGAACATATGGCAAAATAATTCAATAATTACTTTTGCTCGGTGTATAACCTCCCTGAAAATCATCTCACCCTCCCAGACTCTGGAAGTGATCTAGACATCAGCGAAATAATCACAAACAAAATGGTCTATAGGAAGTTGACAGAACTCAGGGTCAATAAGTCTGCAGGGCCAGATGGTCTCCACCCGAAACCTTTAAGGGAGTTAGCAGATGCCTTGGCACTAGTTATTACAAACATAGCTAGCAGGTTCTTATTAGAAGCCTCAATTCCTTGTGATTGGAGAAGAGTGGTAGTCATTCCTATATATATAAAAGGCTGTAAATCTAATCCCACAAACTATAGGCTAATTAACCTGACATCTATCATAGGTAAGATCATTGAAAGTATTGTAAAGGATGGAGT
This sequence comes from Neoceratodus forsteri, assembly GCA_016271365.2. NCBI lineage: Eukaryota > Metazoa > Chordata > Ceratodontiformes > Ceratodontidae > Neoceratodus > Neoceratodus forsteri. The sequence goes on along the minus strand of CM028132.1, from coordinate 968,911,472 downwards.
AAGCAAAATTGTTAGTGATATTGGCAGAGTAGATCCCACCCAACATGGCTTCACTAAAAACAGGTCATGTACTGCAAATCTGATCAGATATTATGACTTTGTGGGTCAGAATTTGGATAATGGTAGAGGTGGATGTTATATTCCTCAACTTCAGGAAAGCATTTGATACCCTATCACATAACATCTTAGTGTCCAAGTTTCTCCATTTAGGTTTTGACATACAGTTGGTTAAATGGATTCAGAACTGGGTGACAGACAGAACCAAGGTAGTAAGAATTAATGGTTACAAGTCATCGAAAGGTGGAGTTATTGTGGGGTGCCACAGGGCTCTGTTCTTGGATCTTTGTTGTTCAACATATTTATCAGTGACCTCTGTATCCAATCTGAAAATGGAATGATAAAATTTGCAGACAATACAATGTTTGGTGGCACTGTAGACACAGAGACAAATATAAACTGTATGAAGAACCATCTGGGGAATATAGTAAAATGGGTTGATAATAACAAGATGAACATAGAAACATAGAAACATAGAAGTTGACAGCAGATAAGGACCGTAAGGCCCATCCAGTCTGCCCATTTCTTTTTCTGCCTTATAAATGTGCCATTGGCCTTTGCTCTGTCAATGGCCTATCTATTCATACTCATCTGTATTGCTCCCTTATGCCTATCCCATACATGTTTGAAGCCCTGCACTGTATTGATATACACCACTTCCTGAGGTAGGCTGTTTCATGCATCCACCACCCTTTCTGTGAAAAAGAACTTCCTCACATTACCCCTTAATTGGCCTCCCTCTAATCTCATACTGTGTCCTCTTGTCCTACTAGTTTTCTTATATTGAAATATGTTAGACTCTTTCATCTTGTTAATGCCCATAAGGTGTTTGAATGTTTCGATCATATCACCTCTCTCCCTGCTTTGCTCTAGGGTATACTTATTGAGCTCTGTTAATCTGTTCTCATGTGTTTTCTGATGCAGTCCCTGCACCATTTTGGTTGCCCTTCTCTGGACTGCCTCTATTTTGTTAATGTCCTTGTGAAGGTGTGGCCTCCAGTACTGCATACAGTACTCCAGGTGGGGTCGAAACAGTGTCTTGTAAAGAGGGATTATTACATCCCTCTTCTGACTTGTGATACCCCTACTAATACACCCCAACATCCCCTAGCCTTACCTACTGCTCTAGTGGTTTGCTTGGATGATTTCAGATCATCAGTGATGATGATGCCCAAGTCTCTTTCTTCCCTTGTGACTGCCAGCAACTCCCCTCCCAGCCTATAGCTGGCTTCAGGGTTTCTCTTCCCTATGTGCATGATCTTGCACTTCTTTGCATTAAACCCCAGTTGCCACTCTTCCGACCATTTTGTCAGTTCATCCAGACCTCTTCTCATTCTGCCCACCCCATCTGGATCATCTAATCTGTTGCAGATCTTGGTGTCATCTGCAAACAGACAAACCTTACCCTCCAGTCCATCTGCAATGTCACTGTTGAAGATGTTGAAGAGGACTGGCCCCAGGATTGATCCCTGAGGTACCCCACTTGTAACCTGCATCTCTTCTGGCTGTATACCATTTACCACAACTCTCTGTTTTCTGCCCGTCAACCAGTTTGCTATCCATTTGACCAACTTCTGACCCACCCTGAGCCTACCCAGCTTATTAATCAATCTTCTATGTGGAACAGTATCGAAAGCTTTGCTGAAGTTAAGGAAGGTGACATCAACTGCTCCCCCTTGGTCCACAACTCTGGTTACTCAGTCAAAGAAATCTATAAGTTTAGTTTGACAGGACCTTCCTTTTGTAAACCCATGCTGCCTTGGATCCTGTGCTCCTATGGAGTCCAGGTGTTGCACTATCCTTTTCTTAAGGAGTGCGTCCATAAACTTGCCCACTGCTGAGGTAAAACTGACTGGTCTGTAGTTCCCCACCTTCTCCCTGCTACCACTCTTGTGCAGTGAGATCACATGAGCCCTTCACCAGTCTTCTGGGACCTCTCCTGTGCTCAGATACTCACTAAACAGTTCTGATAATGGCTCTGCTAGTACACCCTTAGCTCCTTTAGTACCCTGGGATGTATGCCATTGGGTCCTATTGCCTTGTCCACCCTGAGCTTATCGAGCTCTTGTAGGACCCTTTCTTTTGTGAAGGGACTAGTGCACACCTCCCTTCCCCTTGTGTCCATGGTGCTGAGCTGTGGGCCCTGCCCTATCTTCTCTTCAGTAAATACTGAGCAGAAGTATCTATTTAGGATAGATGCTTTTACATGGTCCTCCTCCTCACATGCACCCTTATCTCCTTTGATCTTAGCAATACCCCCTCTGGACTTTCTCCTTTCACTAATGTATCTATAGAAGTCTTGTCACATTCGTTTACTGTTTGTGCTAGTGTTTCCTTGGTTTGGGCCTTTGCCTACCTTACTGCCTTCCCTGCTTCCCTTAGGGAAGTTTGGTATGCTTCCCTGTCTTCATCCCACTGCATTCCCTTATATTTCCTGAAGGCCAGCCTTTTGGCTATGACCTTTGCTGCTACTGTGTTTGAGGACAAAAGTGGTTTCCTTCTTCTTTTGCACTTCCTTTTCTCTCTAACACAATGGGATGTTGCTTCAAGTATTGTATCCTTAATGCTTGCCCACTTTGTCTGTACCCCCTCACCTGTTTTTCATTTTGCCATGGCTAGCTTAACTCTGTTGGCCATCTTATCAAAGTCAACTCCTCTTAAGTCCCATATTTTTGCCCTGGAATGGGATGATTTAGTTCATACCATGTGATGGTCACTGGCCCCCAGGTGGCCTTCTACCTGGAGTTCTGTGATCCTTTCCCTGTTAGTCAGTACTAGATCTAGGATAGCACTGTCACTTGTGGGTTGTTGTACCAGTTGTTTGAGGCCCTCCCCCTGCAGGGAATCTACCATGTGTCTAGTTCTTCAATTCAAGTTTTATTCGTTTTCCAGTACAAAGAGCGAATTATAACAACGGATGAAATGTCCATATACATCGGGTATAGAGCATGAAGTGATTACTCTCTCCCACCCTCCCATCCACCCTACCCCACTCCCACCCGAACAACCCAGCGCCTGTTTTACACCTCTAGCACTATACCAATGAATGTAACCTATTAGTGCTTAACCTTGAAGTGCATAGAGAGCTTGTAGTGGTCCCCAAATTTTATTGAACTTCTTAAGTTTGTTAAGTAAACTGGCAATAGTCCTTTCAGTTCTGAGATTTGCAAGTAACTCCTGAAGCCATTCAACATATGTTGGTACCTCCGTATCCTTCCAATGTCTTAAAACCACTTTTTTAACAGACATCGACATCAGGGCTATATAATACTTCCTGTTCACCACCGAGATGGAAGAGAAATCCCCCAGAAGGCAAATTTCAGTGGTGAAGAGGTCCGAGAGCCCCAAAAGAGTGTCAACACGCTGTTTAATCACAGTCCAGAGTGGAACAATTTTAGAACAGCTCCAGAAAATATGAAGAAGATCTCCTTCTTGAGATTGACATCTTGTACAAAGGGGGGGAGGACACAAGACCAAGCCTAGCAAGTTTCTGAGGTGAGTAATAGATATTATGCAGAACCTTAAACTGCATTAGCCTAAGTCTGTCCTGCTTAAGGAACTTAAGGCAGCTCTGCCACAGGAGAGACCAATCCAGATCTTTACTGTGAAAGAGAGAGGCCCAAAAGGAGATGGGAGCATAATTATCAGGGTAGCCCCAGGTGGAAAGAACACTATACCATGTATCTAGTTCTGGCAGATGTTCCTGCTGTAATTGACCAATCTGTATCTGGCATGTTGAAGTCTCCCATTATCAGAACCTCCTCTTTAGCTGTCATGTTTTGTTTATCTTCTAACAGTAATGTGCCTATCTCCTCCCCTGATCTGGGGACCTGTAGACAACCCCAGTTTGTATGGCTCTCCCATTTCCTGTCTCCAGTGTGACCCACAGTTCTTCTGGCTCCTTATGTGTATTCTGAATTTCTGTAGCTTTGATATTTTCATCGACATACAGGGCCATTCCACCCCCCCCCTTTTACACCTCGGTCTCTTCTGAACAGTACATAGCCAGGTACTGAAGTCTCCCAAGTGTGGTCACTGGTAAACCACATCTTGTTAATTGCTACTATGTCCAGTTTAGCCTCTGTCATTATTGCCTGCAGGTCTGGGATCTTGTTTCCCAGACTGCGAGCATTTGTGTACATGATTTTCCATTGGCCAAATTTTGGTGTGTTAGTTGTTGGGTGAAGTTTGGCATTTCCCCTGTGCGTCACATAGGGAGCTGGACTTTTTTCCTTACCTGGTGATGCAAATAAACTGCAAACATGATGGACTCCTGTTTGACCACTAGCTGAGAAGGGAGTGGTGTTCTTCCCATTCAACGTATGGGGTGCTGCAACCCTCTCCCCATTTGCTAGTTTAAATATTCTGCAAAGATGTCAAACTTCTGCCCCAATGCACTGACTTCCTCCTTAGTCAGATGCAGTCCCTCAAATTTAAAGAACTTTCACTCCCAAAACTGTTGCCAGTTCCCTACAAATTTGTGTCCTTTTTCCTGGCACCGGCCTTTGAGCCACATGTTTAGCTCCCCTGTCTCCCCTTCTCTGATCTTCCATCCATCTGCCCCCATCTCCCAGACTGGCAGGATCTCAGAGAAGGAGATGCCAGGTGAAATGGATGATAGTTTGTCACCCAGCCTGGTCAGGTGTTCCTTGGTCTCTACAACTGACTGGCTGGTGAGATCATTAGTCCCTATGTGTACCAGGATGTCAATGTTTTCTCCTGCTTCCCGAACAATTTTAGCAATGCGGTCAGTGTCTCTCCATGCTGATGTACCTGGGAGACATCTGACAATTACCTCTGGCTGGAGATAATATCAACTCCCCGAATCATGGAGTCTGCTATGATCAGAAGTTGTTTGGTTTTTCTTCTTGCTTTTTTTGTTTTGGTTCCTGTTTTGGGCGAGTTTTGTTGTGCTAGCTCCTGTGCTGCGGTGTCCTGCTCTGCAGTGTCCTCTGTCTCTTTGTTTGATTTCGGAGATAGAGGCAGACACTTGTTTGTAGTTTTTATATGGTTTGTGGAGGTAATATGTTGGGGAGCACCGAGTGATGGGGCACCCGATTTGCCCCTCCTAACCACCTGCCAACCTCCTGGACTAACTACTCTCTGTGGTCAACGTGCTTCTTTTGGATGTTGGGGAAATGGAGGGTGGTTCTTATAAAATATTTCCTCTTGAATATGCAATTTGAGACATGCAATCTCTGCCCATGCTGCCTGGAACTGTGCTCTTAGATCTCAAATGGCCCAGCATGTAGGACAGTGTCCCAAATCCTGTAAACTGCCCTTCTAAAAGTTTTCCACAGTACCTGCAGTTAATGATATCCATTCCAGATTAGTTGCTGGGTTTATAAACTGGTCAGAATAACTAGAAGGAAGAAAATTAAAGCCAAAATTTGATTTTGTGTTGAGTTTATTTGTTTTTGTATAACTTATTATAACAAGTTAAATTACTAGTGCCCCTGTAAATGAGGTCACCATGTGGATACCCCACTGATCCGCCCCTTTCTGTTTTGCCAAAGGAAATGCCACAACTGTGCTACCCTATAAAAGGAGTGTAGCGTGGGGTGGTTCAGGATGGAGGTGGGTGGCTGGGCCCTTCCCCTGCGAAGAAAGAAGAACCATGGACGAAAGAAACAGGGAGGAAAGAGAAGAAACAATTAGCCAGCAACTAATGCAGTAGCCCATAAAGCTTATCCTAATGATAGATAAAACTGTAAAACCTGTAAAGCACCACCTGTAATAATTTCACAGAAGATATACCCTGTAAGAAACACTTTGCCTCAGAGAAAAATAAAGCAGTAACAGAAGATATACCTTGCAAAAGACAATTTGAATCAGAAGATTACAGCAGTAATCTGTTAGCACACACCTGTAGGCACACCCTGTAATAATGTAGCAGGAGGTATACCCAGCAACAACAATTTTAATCAGAGAAAAGTAAAGCAATAAAATGTTAGCAACAAACAGTAACAATCACTGTGAGTACAAAATAAAATAACAACACACAGAAAATCTGCCTAGCCAAAAGAAGCCTTATTCCTTTCCCTTGTTCTGGTAAGGTTATTTGCTCTGTCCTTTCAAGCACCTAGAACGATGTACAGTAATTCAATCTTGAGAAATGTATAGTCATCCACTTTGGTAAGAACAATGGAATGAAGGATTACTTTATTAATGGAGTAAAATTAAAAGTGGTAAACAGAAAGGGACCCTGGCATTCTAGTTAGTAACAATCTTAAGAATGGTGCCCACTTCAGCAAGGTGGCTAACAAAACTGGATACTTATTTAATTGCATGCAAAGGTCCTTTTTCTCAAGATCTGAATCACTGCTTCTGCCCATATACAAAGCTTACATCAGACCACATGCGGATTACAGTTCACAACATTGGGGTCCATATCTAAACAAGCATTTGTCAATGCTGAATGTTGATTACATTGGTCCGTTGAGCTCGCTCACTGCCACTGTGTCACTAGCTCATTCTGTTTCTCCCGGTGCTGCAGGCTGCTCTTTTGTACTGGGCTCCTGCCTGCATTGGCATGTTTTTCTGCCCACAAAGAAATCTGCAGCTGTCCCGACAGAGCTCTGCTGAGGTGGGTCACTCCCCCTCTCTCACTCGCTCATTCTGTTTCTGCTGGCTCTGGAGGCTGCCCTTTTGTATGGGGCTCCCACCTCTGTTGGTGGCTTCTTCTGCCCACAAAGAAATCTGCAGCAGTCCTGACACAGGTCCGTTGAGCTAGCTCACTCCCCCTCTTTTGTTCATTCCATTTCTGCTGGCACTGCAGGCTGGCCTTTGTACTAGGCTCCTGCCATTTGCCGCAGCACTCTACCCACAAGCAATGCGCGCTTGACCATGATAGAGGTCTGTTGAGCTTGCTCACTCCCCCTCTCTCACTCGCTCATTGTGTTTCTCTGGGTGCTGCTGGCTGCCCTTTTGTACTGGGCTTCTGTCTGCATTGGCAGCTTTTTCTGCCCACAAACAAATCTGCAGCTGTCCCGACAGAGCTCCATTGAGGTCGCTCTCTCCGCCTGTCTCACTCGCTCATTCTGTTTCTCCTGGTGATGCAGGCTACTTTTTTGTACTGGGCTTCTGCCTGCATTGGCACATTTTGCTGCCTACAGAGAAATCTGCTGCTGTCCTGACAGAGCTCAGTTGAGGTGGGTCACTCCTCCTCTCTCAGTCGCTCATTCTGCTTCTGCTGGTGCTGCAGGCTACCCTTTGTAGTGGGCTCCTGCCTGCATTGGCAGCTTTTTCTGCCCACAAAGAAATTTGCAGCAGTTCTGGCAGAGCTCCATTGAGCTCGGCTCACTCCCCCTCTCTCCTCGTTCATTCCGTTTCTGCCGGCTGCAGGCTGCTCTTTTGCACTGTGCTGCTGTCTGCTGTCGCCTTATTCGCCCACAAAGAAATCTGCAGCAGTCACAATAGATCACCTTTGAGCTCACTCACTCACTCCCCCCTCTCACTCTTTCGCTCTGTTTCTCCCGCCGCTGCAGGGTGACCTTTTGTTCTGGGCCCCTGCGTGCATTACTGCCTTTTTCTGCCCACAAAGAAATCCACAGCAGCCCAACAGAGCTCCGTTGAGCTCACTCACTCTCTCTTTCTCCCTTACTTTCTCGTTCTTTTTCTGCTGGCGCTGGAGGCTACCCTTTTGTACGGGGCTCCCGCCTCTGTTGGTGGCTTCTTCTGCCCACAAAGAAATCTGCAGCAGTCCCAACACAGCTCTGTTGAGGTTGCTCACTCTCCATCTCTCACTCACCCTTTCCATTTCTGCTGGTGCTGCAGGTTGACCTTTTTTACTGGGCTCCTGCCTGCATTGCTGCCTTTTCCTGCCCACAAAAAATCCGCAGCAGTCACGGTAGACCTCTGTGAGCTTGATCACTCCCTTCTCTCACCTCGCTTGTTCTGTATCTCCCAGCGCTGCAGGCTGCCCTTTGTACTGGGGCTCCAGCCTGCTTTGGCACCTTTTCCTGCCCATAAAGAAATCTGCAGCTGTCCTGACAGAGCTCCGTTGATGTTTCTCACTATCCCTGTCTTACTCGCTCATTCTGTTTCTTCCAGTGCTACAGGCTGCCCTTCTACAGTGGGCTTCTGTCCCTGTTGGTGCCTTTTTCTGCCCACAAGACATGCAGCAGTCACAATAGACCTCTGTTGAGCTTGTTCACCCCCTCTCCACTCACTGCTTTGTTTCTCCCGGCATTGCAAGCTGCCCTTTAGTACTGGGCTTCTGCCTGTGTTGACATCATTTTCTGACCACAAAGAAATCTGCAGCTGTCCCAATAGAGCTCTACTGAGGTCGCTCAGTCCGCCTGTCTCACTTACTCATTCTGCTTCACCTCTTCCTGCAGGCTGTCATTTTGTAGTGGGCATCTGCCTCTGTTGGCGCCTTTTTCTGCCCACAAAGAAATCCACAGCTGTCCTGACAGAGCTCCGTTGAGGTCTCTCACTATCCCTGTCTCACTCGCTCATTCTGTTTCTCCCAATGCTACAGGCTACCCTTCTGTAGTGGCTTCCTGTCCCTGTTGGTGCCATTTTCTGCCCACAAGACATCTGCAGCAGTCACGATAGACCTCCGCTGAGCTCGTTCACTCCCCCCCCCCCACTCGTTCATTCCGTTTCTGCTGGTGCTGCAGGCTGCCCATTTGAACTGGGTTCATGCCTATGTTGCTGCCTTCTTCTGCCGACAAAGAAATCTGCAGCAGTCATGATAGAGCTCTGTTGAGCTCACTCAATGCCCCTCTCTCATTCTTTCGTTCTGTTTCTCCTGCAGTTGCAGGCTGCCCTTTTGTACTGGGCTCCTGCATGCATTGCTGCCTCTTTCTGCCCACAAAGAAATCCACAGCAGTCCCAACAGAGCTCCGTTGAGCTCACTCACTCCCTCCCTCTCCCTCACTCGCTCATTCTGTGTCTCCCGCTGTTGCAGGCTGCCATTTTGTAGTGGGCTCCTGCCTGCATTGGTGGCTTTTTCTGCCCATAAAGACATCTGCAGCAGTCCTGACACAGCTTCGTTGAGGTCGCTCACTCCCGTCTCATTCATTCATTCCGTTTCTGCGGCGCTGCATTCTGTTATTTTGCACTGGGCTCCTGCCTCGTTGCCACCTTCTTTGGCCCACAAAGAAATCTGCAGTAGTCACGATAGAGCACCATTGAGCTCAGTCACTCACTCCCCCTCTCTCACACTTTCATTCTGTTTCTCCCACCGCTGCAGGGTGACCTTTTGTTCTGGGCCCCTGCATGCATTTCTGCCTTTTTCTGCCCACAAAGAAATCCACAGCAGCCCAACAGAGCTCTGATGAGCTCACTCACTTTCTGTCCCTCACTCGCGCATTCTGTGTCTCCCGCTGCTGCAGGATGCCCTTTTGCACTGGGTTCTTGCTTGCATTGGTGGCTTTTTCTGACCACAAAGACATCTGCTGCAGTCCCGACACACCTCTGTTGAGGTCGTTCACTCCCCATCTCTCACTCGTTTGTTCCATTTCTGCCGGCGCTGCAGGTTGACCTTTTCTACAGGGCTCCTGCCTGCGTTGCCGCCTTTTTCTGCCCACAAAATCATGAGCAGTCATGATAGACCTCAGTTTGTTACTCACTCCCTCTCTCACCGCTTGTTCTGTTTCTCCGGTGCTGCAGGTTGCCCCTTTGTACTGGGCCCCTGCCTGCTTTGGCATCTTTCCTGCCCACAAAGAAATGTGCAGCTGTCCTGACATAGCACCGTTGAGGTCGCTCACTATCCCTGTCTCACTTGCTCATTCTGTTTCTCCCGATGCTGCAGGCTGCCATTTGTACTGGCTTCTGCCTCTATTGGCGCCTTTTTCCTGCCCACAAAGAAATCTGCAGCAGTCACGAAAACCTCCATTGAGCTCCTCCTCCCCCCCACTCGCTCATTGTGTTTCTCCTGGCGTTGCAGGCTGCCTTTTGTACTGGGCTTCTGCCTGTTTGGCACCATTTTCTGACCACAAAGAAATCTGCAGCTGTCCCAACAGGCGCTATTGATGCCGCTTACTCTGCCTGTCTCACTCCACTCTTTCTGTTTCTCCCTCTCCTGCAGGCTGACATTTTGTAGTAGGCTCACCTCTGTTGGCACCTTTCCTCCCACAAAGAAATCTGCAGCAGTCCCAGCAGAGCTCCGTTTGAGCTCGCTCACTCCCCCTCTCTCACTCATTCATTTCGTTTCTGCTGGTACTGCAGGCTGCCCTTTTGAACTGGGCTCCTGCCTGTGTTGCCGCCTTCTTCTGCCCACAAAGAAATCTACAGCATTCATGATAGGGCTCCATTTAGTTCACTCAATCCCCCTCTCTCACCCTTTCATTCTGTTTCTCCTTCAGCTGCAGGCTGCCCTTTTGTACTGGGCCTCTGCGTGCATTGCTGCCTTTTTTCTGCAAACAAAGAAATCCACAGTAGTCCCAACAGAGCTCTGTTGAGCTCACTCACTCCCATCCCTCACTCCGCTCGTTCTGTGTCTCCTGCTGCTGCATTCTGCCCTTTTGCACTGAGTTCCTGCCTGCATTGGCAGCTTTTTCTGCCACAAGGCATCTGCAGCAGTCCCAACACAGCTCCATTGAGGTCGCTCACTCCCCCTCTCGCACTCGCTCATTCAGTTTCTCTGCCAGCACTGCAGGTAGGCCTTTGTACTGGGCTCCTGCCTGCATTGCCGCCTTTTTCTGTCCACAAAGAAATCCACAGCAGCCATGATAGACCTCCTTTGAGCTTGCTCTCCCCCCCACTCGCTCATTCTGTTTCTCCCGGCGCTGCAGTCTGCCCTTTGTACTGGGCTCCTGCCTCTGTTGGCATCTTTTCTGCCCACAAAGAAATTTCGCAGACCCTGCAGAGCTCCATTGAGCTCGCTCACTCCCTCCTCCTCTCTCACTTGTTCATTCCATTTCTACCAGCACTGCAGGCTGCTCTTTGCACTGGGCTCCTGCCTGCTTTGCCGCCTTATTCGCCCACAAAGAAATCTGCAGCGGTCACGACATAGCACCATTGAGCTCCACTCACTCACTCCCCCTCTCCCACTCTTTCATTCTGTTTCTCCCACCGCTGCGGGTGACCTTTTGTTCTGGGCTCCTGTGTGCATTACGCCTATTTCTGCCCCCCAAAGAAATCCACAGCAGCCCAACAGAGCTCCTTTAAGCTCACTCACTCTCTCTCCCTCACTCGCTCGTTCTGTGTCTCCCGCTGCTGCAGGCTGCCCTTTTGTACTGGGTTCCTGCCTGTATTGGTCGCTTTTTCTGCCCACAAAGACATCTGCAGCAGTCCCGACACAGCTCCGTTGAGGTCACTTACTCCCCATCTCTCACTCGGTCATTCCATTTCTGTCGGCGCTGCAGGTTGACCTTTTCTACTGGGCTCCTGCCTACGTTGCCACCTTTTCCTGCCCACAAAGAACTCCGCAGCAGTCATGATAGACCTCCATTGAGCTTGCTCACCCCCCCATCTCACTCACTCATTCTGTTTCTCCCAGCAATGCAGGCTGCCCTTTTGTACAGGGTTTCTGCCTGCATTGGTACCTTTTCCTGCCCACAAGGAAATCCGCAGCAGTCCCGACAGAGCTAAGTTGAGGTCGCTCACTCCGCCTGTCTCACCCGCTCATTCTGTTTCTCCTGGCCCTGCAGGCTGCCATTCTGTAGTGGGCTTCTGCCTCTGTTGGAGCCTTTTTCTGCCAACAAAGAAATCTGCAGCAGTCCCGACAGAAATCTGTTGAGCTCGCTCACTCCTACTCTCTCACTCATTCATTCCATTTCTGCCGGTGCTGCAAGCTGATCTTCTGTACTGGGCTCCTGCATGCATTGCTGCCTCTTTCTTCCCACAAAGAAATCACAGCCAGTCCCAACAGGCTCGTTGAGCTCCCTCACTCCCCTCTCCCTCACTGGCTCATTCTGTGTCTCCGGCTGATGCAGGCTGCCCTTTGTGGCTCCCTGCCTGCATTGGTGGCTTTTCTGCCCACAAAAGACATCTGCAGCATTCCCGACACTGGCTCCGTCTGAGGTCACTCACTTCCCTCCATCACCGCCATTCCGTTTCTGTCAATGCTGCTGCTCTGCCTTTTGTACTGGGGTCCTGCCTGCATTGCCGCCTTTTCCTGCCCACAAAGAAATCTGCAGCAGTCATGATAGACCTCCGTTGTGCTCACTCACTTCCCCTCTCTCACTCGATTGTTCTGTTTCTCCCGGTGCTGCAGACTGCCCTTTTGTACTGGGCTCCTACCTGCCTTGGCACCTTTCCTTCCCACAAAGAAATCCGCAGCTGTCCTGACAGAGCTCCATTGAGGTCGCTCACTCCCCCTGTCTCACTCACTCATTCTGTTTCTCCTGATGCTGCAGGCTTCCCTTTTGTACTGGGCTCCTGCCTCTGTTGGCATCTTTTTCTACCCACAAAGAAATCTGCAGCTGTCACGATAGAGCTCCGTTGAGCTCGCTCACTCCCTCTCTCTCACTTGCTCTTTGTTTTCTCCCGCGCTGCAGGCTGCCCTTTTGTTCTGAGCTTCTGCCTGTGTTGGCACCTCTTTCTGCCCACAAAGAAATCTGCAGCTGTCTCAACAGGCTCTGATGAATTCAGCTCACTCACCTGTCTCACTCACTTAGTCTGTTTCTCCTCCGGCGCTGCAGGCTACCATTTTGTAGTGGGCTCCTGCCTCTGTTGGAGCCTTTTTCTGCCCAAAAGAAATCTGCAGCAGTCCCAGCAGAGCTCCGATGATTGCTCACTCTCCTCTCTCACTCTTTCATTCCATTCCTGCCAGAGCTGCAGGCTGCCCTTTGTATGGGCTCCTGCCCGCATTGCCACCTTCTTCTGCCCACAAAGAATCCCTAGCAGTCATGATAGAGCTCCCTTGAGCTCACTCATTCACTCACCCTCTCTACTCTTTTGTTCTGTTACTCTCCGCTGCAGGGTGACCTTTTGTACTGGGGCCCTCGTGCGCATTGTTGCCTTTTTCTGCCCACAAAGAAATCCACAGCAGCCCAACAGAGCTCCGTTGAGATCACTCACTCTCCCTCCCTCACTCGCTCGTACTGTGCCTCCCGCAGCTTCAGGCTTCCCTTTTGTACTTTGTTCCTGCCTGCATTGGTGGCCTTTTCTGACCACAAAGACATCTACAGCAGTCCCTGCACAGCTCCATTGAAGTCGCTCACTCCCCCTCTCTCACTTGCCCATTCCATCTCTGCCTGCACTGCAGGTTGTCCTTTTGTATTGGGCTCCTACCTGCATTGCCGCCTTTTCCTGCCCACAAAGAAATCTGCAGCAGTCACGATAGACCTCCATTGAGCTTACCACTCCCCTGTCTCACTCGCTCATTCTGTTTCTCCCAGCACTGAAGGCTGCCCTTTGTACTGGGCTCCTGCCTGCAATGGCACCTTTCCTGCCCACAAAGAAACCGCAGCTGTTCCGACATAGCTCCATTGAGGTCGCTCACTCCCCCTGTCTCACTCGCTCATTCTGTTTCTCCTGGCGCTGCAGGCTGCCCTTTTGTAGTGGGCTCCTGCCTCTGTTGGCATCTTTTTCTTCCCACAAAGAAATCTGCAGCAGTCCTGACAGTGCTCCGTTAGCCTCACTCACTCCCCCTGTCTCCCTCGCTCGTTCCATTTCTACCAGCGCTGCAGGCTGCCCTTCTGTACTGGGCTCCTGCCTGCATTGCCACCCTTTTCTGCCCACAAAGAAATCCGCAGCAGTCATGCTAGAGCTCCGTCAAGCTCGCTCACTGACCCTCTCTCAGTCACTCGTTCTGTTTCTCCCACTGCAGCAGGCTGCCCTTTTGTACTGGATCCCTGCATGCATTGCTGCCTTTTCCTGCCCACAAAGAAATTTGCAGCAGTTCCAACAGAGCTCTGTTGAGCTCACTCACTCCCCCTCCCTCACTTGCTCGTTCTATGTCTCCCAGCGCTGCAGGCTGCCCTTTTGTACTGGGCTCCTGCCTGTATTGATGCCTTTTCCTGTCCACAAAGAAATCTGCACCAGTCCCAATAGAGCTCAGCTGAGCTCATTCACTCCCACTCTCTCTCTCAGTTGCTCGATCCTAATCGGTCCCAAACACTCATTTCCGACAGTGACTGCAGTATTCTGTGATGGAAGCGCGGAAACACTTTTGAGCCAGGATGTGAAAAATGACAGCTGTACTGTTCATAAGGAGGTACAGAAGAATGGCAATGTTGAAAATCTGGAGTGAAAATATTATTAATTTGCGAAGTTATGAGCGTGTGTGCAAACTGTGCAATGCACGCTGGTAACACATTCATTTTATGGAGTATCGTCACCAAATTTTCAACATAGGCATTTTAGGATCTCTGCTCATGAACAGTGTCACTGACAGTTTCTTAATCTATCCTGAACACTGATTTCCCACAGCAACCACGCTGTTCTGTGCCGGAAGTGCAAAAACACATTTCAACCAGGATGTGGAAACTTATAGCTGTACTGTTCAGAAGGAGGTGTGAAAAAATGCCAGTGTAGAAAATCTGGCTTGAAAATATTGCAAATTCATAAAGTTATGAGCATGCATAGCAACTGCTCAATGCACGCACGTAAAACAGTCATTTTTTGGATTTTTCCTACCAAATTTGCAACATAGGCTTTTTGAGAGCCCACCTCATGAACACTTGCATTGTAGTTCCATTAATCAGTCCCAAAAATGGATTCCATGTAGTGACCGCAAAATCACCTTTTGGGCCAAATAACTCCATGACAGTGCCAGAATTCATGAGGAGGGGTCCCAAAATCAATTCCCAAAAATGCCTGAGATATGAGTCAAAGTTGAAAAACCCCAATTTATTCCATTATATAGCTTACCGGCATTTCCTCAGTTCGCGGTTGGCTTTGAAGAGTGCAGATGTGTTCCAGGTCCATCGAAGATCATCATGCCAGACTCCGGAGGTGGGTATGGGGTAAGGGAAGTGTGGGGAGGCAGAGCGCGCAGTGGGTGGGCACAGATTGTGGGAGGGGGGCAGGAAGACCACCGAGGGACTGTTTCCTTTTTTCACAAGGAAAAAAAAACATTGTGAGACCATTTTGGTTTTTACAGGGGCATTTGGCATGCTGGGGTGCTCTCCCAGGATGCCAATGGAATCTTTTTGGGGGGCAGCTGCTGTGGCCGATGGGGATGGGCACCCGTCAGCACACAACAAAGGGGGAGCTACATTATGCCGATGGGATTGGGCACCCGTTGGCATACAACAAAGTGGGGGTTACAAATTGCCAACAGGGAGTGGGCTCCTGTCTGCAACATCAACCTTGGGGCATTAAGCCAACGGGGATTGGGGTCCCTGTTGGCAAACAAACTGCAGTGGGGAATGGCATATGCTGCCGAGGTGGATTAGGCACCCCTCACTGGGGGACTTATTGTTTGTGAACATGGCGGCAAGTCACCGCCATGTTCACAAACAGTATCACTGAAACAAGGTTCTGCCCAGCAATGACGGTCACTCCTCATTGCAGTGGACTGCTGATGATGCAATGATGAGGAGGCCCCTGATTGTAGCAGCTGAAACCTTACAAGGTTGTGGCATGCTGGCTGAACTATTGTCAGCAGCAGCATGCCAGGGGCGATGGGGAAAGTGGGCCAAGCCTTTACAAGGCTATGGGGCAGGCATGACAGTGCCGTGCCTACACAACCTACTTCTGGAGCAGTTACAATATCACGTTTCTTACGCACGCAATCAACATAAAAAGGCAAAATATTAAAGGTATGGTAGTATTGAGCTTTCAGACAATGAAAAAGACCATATTAGGCCTGATTGGTTACTTGAACCACCATGAGGCATTTTCCTTAGTGGAAAGTGCATTTATTGTAAGGCTGTCCAAAAAGTGTAGTTACTGGTAAGACATTTACTGAGAGGGATTTTATTAACTGTGAAACAGAAGGGTTGGTCTGTTTAACAGAATGCAACCATTGAACTTTTTACATTGGATAAAACTCTAGGAAAGTTCAAGCAACATATATGTGAGCACTTAAACTGCATTAAAAATAAGGATGTTAATAATGCTTTAGCTGCTAATATTATGGAAAAGGGACAGAATTGTGTATTTGGTTTTATGGGCTTGGAAACAGTATGTAATGCCCAAGGGTTGGGGATCTCAACATTACATTGTTGAGATGTAAAAGTTATTGGATCTACACATTGGGGTTTGCTTGTAGGGAAGACTTGAATTTAAAGCTTAGCCTGGAGCCAATAATGAAATATTAATCAGTTACATGGGAGTTAACATGTTAACTCTGTGCTTGTAACCAAATATATGCTTGTATAAAAATTTGTTCTAACATCTTCCTGCTATTCTTCATCTGTTTATATTTGCCCTAGTGATGGTAACAAAGCAGATCATTCTATCAAAGCACTGTTCTGAGTCCTGGCACTGGGTGATGTCACATTGCCATGGTGTCAGAAACTGAAAGGATGAAGAAGAAGCTGAAATCGTCCCCAGCTGGTGCTGGATGTGATACATGGGAATATTTATATGAAATGCTGATATGTACTAGTGCTGGACATTTGTTTACAAATGGTGTATTTTGTTCATTTATATGTTTGATATGTTGTACATTAATTCTTTGTACATTTACTAGTACATTGTTGGGAGGTGGTTACTATGGTAATGCAGGTTTTTCATGTAAGGAATGTGAATAGTTTTAAGGATCACTAACACTAAATGTGAGCTCTTGGACTATGTCTTTATGGTCCTCTTGATAAACACTAGGAGTGAAACCATCTGCCTTTTGTACATTTTTGTAGTATGTAATGATACATTAAAGAGCTGCTGATGCCTCAAACACAATTTTTAAAAACATAATAATTAGGTACAGTATTTGCATTCCATTTATTCTATGTATTTCTTCTCCCCAGTATTTATTGCTGAGGGAATTTGCGTGAATTCATCATATTTCTCTTTTAGAGTTCATCTGCTTCTATAGCTTTCTCCCTTCTTCAACTCATAATCCTCTGTTGTGATATCGCAGTCTATTGCCATGGGAGTAACTGTGACAAGCAGTGCATTATGACCTCAGGTAGGGAGAAAGCAACAGGAATAGATGAATTCTTCAGGAACAAAGATACAGTTTTCATGCAAATGAACTCGCTGTTAAATAATGGGGAGGAGAAATACAGAACTAAGGTGGCACAGAAGCTGGCCTGTGTCTAAAAATGATATTTTAATACAGTTCCCCTGAAGGCATCAGCTGATCTTTAAAGAAATACATTTTATATGCCACATGCTTGGGCTACTTTTATGCCACTTCTGGACTATGTGGATTTCTTGTATAGCCACAATACCAGCTCAGCGCTCTCTCCAAGTTTGACACCCTTTACCACAAAGCCCTCAGGTTTATCTCTGATGCGTCTTACTCCACTCACTACTGCACCCTTTATGCTTCCCAAAAACATTTTGATGTTATGATCTGCCCACCCACCAGCTCCTCCTCAGTCTGTGAGTCCCTACACACAACCAATGCACTTGGTGCAAAAAAACTCCACATTATCTGCGCTTATAATCTGCCCACTGGAGGTACCACAGGTCTTCAGGATTTACTTAATTAGACCGTCACAAATGCCAAGCAAAATGAGGTCATAATCTTAGGTGATCGTAACCTAAACTGGCTGCGAACAACTCACAGCATACTGCTGATGCTAGCTAAAGCTATAACCTGCACCAGATCTTAACTGAACCAACTATAACCACCCCTTCTCTAACTACCTCCCTCCACCCTCATAGACTGGGTACTGGTGAATCACCTTGATGATCTGCAAACTGCAGGCATTTTGGCAGATGCTATCACAGACCATTCCCCCACTTTCTGTGTATGGAGCCTGGAGACTGCTCCCCCACCCCCTGTGCACTACATCACAATTACTAACTTTACCAAACTGGACATGGAAGCTTTCCTCTATGATGTATCCTGCATCAACTGGTCTGACATCTATCACTCCCATGATGTTGAAATAGCCCTTGACATCTTCATTGATAATTTCACAGCACTCCAGAATAAACATACCCCAAAGGTCACCAGAAGGGTCAGAGGTAAACAAACAAGATGGTTACACGAGGACCTGCTGGCTAACCTGCAAACACAGGACAAACACTGGAAGAAGTATAAAGTGTTCAGGCTACCGGGAGACTACAATACCTACAGGGCCTCTCGGAGCACCTGTAAAAACAAGTCAGAACAGCAAAGAGCATCTACTGCAAGGAACTGCTCACAAACTCTGCTGGTGACCCCAGAAAATTCTGGACACACATCAAGACCTTTCTTGGGGCTGCCTAGTCATCAACACCAGGGGCTATGATCCTAAATGGTGTGCATTGCAACAACTCAAACACTATAGTGAATGCCTTTAAAAGATTATTCACAGACCTGTCTCAGTACACCTCATTCTTTGCTTCACTTCCCACAGCATCTCAGCCCTACTGCACCCCAGAGTCTGTATCTGGTGCTGACCACTGCCAACTAACTACTATCCCTCTTTCTACTTTAAAGCTATATCTAGGTCTGAGGTCCAAAGGCTATTGCAAACATATTCAACAACACTAGCCCCGGCTCAGATTCACTCAAGCCAAGACTCCTGAAGCTAGCGGAACCATTGATTGCCTTGCCATTGGCCAAGATTTTCACTCTGTCTCTCTCTTGGCATTGTCCCAGATCTCTGGAAGATTGCCCCAGTTATGCCTATCCTTAAAAAAGGAGACCCAAAGGATATCAACAGCTACAGGCCCATAGCCATCCTCTCTGTGTTAAGCAAGCTACTGGAGAAGCTTGTTGCAACCCAAACCATTGACTATCTCACAAAGAACAACCGTCTCTCGGACAATCAGCATGGTTTCAGAAAAGGACACAGCACCTCAACCACTCTTCTTAAATTCTCCACTGATGTACTCTGCAACATGGACAAAGGCTTACTCACTGAGCTGTATTTATCGATCTTACCAAGGCTTTTGATCTTGTTGATTATCCCCTGCTTCTCTCAACCCTGCATAGACTTAACTCCTCATCCTCAGTAGTTGACTGGTTTAACAACTACCTATCAAATAGATTACAACTTGTTAAATTCAACTCCGCTATCTCGGATGTGACCAGCACTGACATCGGAGTACCCCAGGGCTCCATCCTGGGACCCCTTCTTTTCTTACTTTACATCAACAACATAGATAATACCATACTCTCCTGATCAGTTATCCTATATGCTGATGATCTCGTCCTCTACTCCAGAGCTGACAAAGTCAACATCATTAACGAAAACCTCTCCTCGGATTTCAGGAATGTGCAAACATGGCTAAATGCTAATAAGCTCATCCTCAACTCTAAAAAGACCCAAGCCATGCTATTTGGCATTGCCCCCAAACTCAGGGCCTGTAAGGAACCCCTCCTAGTCCATGACTCTGGAGGGTCTCTCATTGACTGTGTCACATCTTTCAAATACCTGGGAGTCCTCCTTGATAAATCTCTTGACTTCAATCTGCACATCAAGTCAACTTGTAAAGCAACAAATGCCAAACTTGGAATTGCCTACAAGACTAGTCACCTGTTAACTCCATCCACTAAATTGGCAATTGCCAAGGGTATTCTGCTTCCTGTGCTGACATATGGCATCTCCACTTTTGCTAATGCCCATAAGACTGCTGTCCATAAATGGGATGTCATGTATAACAACATATGTTGGTATGCCTCCTCTTCACATCGCCTCAAGCACCACTGCACACTGTATAGCAACCTAGGCTGGCTCTCCCCAACTGCCTAGCAACTATACTCCCTAGGTACCCTCACAGACTCAGTTATCCATAAAGAAAAAAACCTCCTCCCCTGCAGCTCTACTTGTACCACAGACACCTGCCCACAGACTACGCTCGGCCAACAAATTTCTACTTACCGTACCTAGATGTCTTACTTCAAAAAGCTCTGGAGCATTTCACTGCACCATCCCGGCCACCTAGAACTCCCTCCCTCCTGCCCTGAGGCAGGCTAACTCCCACCCAATCTTCAAAAAAGAACTATATCACCACCTATCCTGGGACCCTTGCACATGCTTTGATCCCACTTATTGCCTCACAGCTAACCATCCTATTTCTCCCATGACACTGCTGCACTTGTTAACAAGTTATGCTATAAAATATCTTTATAGCTGCTGCTAAGCCCAGTTTCAGTTGTTACTTGCATGTACTAATGTCACCTTTTGTCATCTCTGCCTAGCTATATGTATTATTTCAAGTACTGTCTGACTTGATCTGTATCTAACCTATCTCCATTATATACTATGTATTGTATAATCTCATCTCATTTTATGCATGTGGTCTCCTGGGTCATGCCTGAAAATAGTCAACTTTGGCTAGCGCACCTAACCCGGTTAACAAAAACTAAATAAATAAGTTGGATCTCACTTAGCTTGAGGGGCCAAAAAAATGCTGTAATCTGGACCTACAAGGCCATCACTCATAAGCTTCCTCAGTACCTCATAGGCTGCCTGCCCACCTGCCCCCCCCAGTATTTATCCCCTTAGAAATCTCACCTACATATCCCTTGTTATTCCCAAAGTTGGAATGTGCTTTGGTAGAGCCCACATCAGCTATGCCCTTCCAGTGCTCTGGGACAAGATACAAAAATCCCCAAGGCTCACTCACCCATAACACTCTCCTAATTTAAAGCCATGCTCCTAAAGACCTTCTCTGAGGTCTATCACTGTTTCAAATAAGGGAAGTAGTATCCCTATGGCCAACCCACCTTTTATATTGCTTATACTTCATCAGTCCCTGTCCACTAGGATATCTACCTAGGAGACGCTGCTTCTGACTAGTACACCACCTACTGACAACCTTTATCCCCCATCTGCTACATTCTTTACATCCCTCCCTCCTCCTACCTGTGTACTGTCCTTACCTGTCCTCATCTACCCTTCCCCCATTTTTCTTTTTTTCCTCTTCTACTCTGTCTTGTCAATACTACACCTGGACTGCTCTCACTTGTCTCTATACCCTAACCTTCTTCATTGCTCCAGCATGCCTGGTCACCCGGTCTTCCTAACTCAAACATGAGCAGGTTGCACTCTAGCATGCTACACTTAGGTCATATAGATCCTGTCATTCTACAGTTACGCAAAATGAGTACATCTCTAAAACTGAAACCATGTAATCTTTATTAATTATGTTTAAAATCTGTTTAAATGCATTGAATTATTGTCCTTCATAAGTGCTGATGTATATAGCTTGTTAGTGACTATCAGACTGCTGCATATTCCATGTACTTCCTTGCCTTGTATATGCCTTGTATTATTATGTTGTCATTATATATGCTTACTATATGCTTAGCTTATGGCCGTCCAGCTATTGTACTGCTCCCAGGTCCATTGTGTAAATGAGCTTGTCTCAATGGTGTTCCGCTGGACAAAATAAAGATATTGATTGATTGATTGATTGAGTGATTGATTGATTGACATTTACTGCACTCTGGTTCTGTGTGGTACCAACAATTTGCTGGTGAGCTTTGATTTTTACTGAGGCACACACAGACATCACTCCCTATTGAGCACCTCTCCTATTGCTGCAGTTAGAGGGAGGCAGTCTGTTGTGGCAGCTGTGGGGTGGTCTTTCTAAGAATATGCTCCAGAGGAGGGGGCACCGCCCATCTGCAGGACCATGACAGAGTGCTAGGCTCAGCTGGTGGCATCAAGGATAGAAATATCTCAGCTGCCTCACCATTTGAACTAGGGCCACACCCCACATCCTCACTCCCCAGAGAACTACTGATTCTGGGAAGTGGAAGGGGAGGGAGGGAGAGATCAGGGGTAGCTATAAGGTGGTTGCCCAGCCCGACACCAGTTAGATGTTGAACCATTTTACACCCCTAGAGGGCTCAGGCACCTAGCTCCATTGGAGGGACTCAGAGTCAGTCAATGGGAAAGGGCAGGATGATGTGATGGCACCCAAATGAGCAGATCTACCAGGACAATCCTAGTGGTCAGGCACTCTATGATTTATGATGTACAAAGGGTGGTAGTGGAGGGTTGGATGGCATGGGGTTAGTCCAGTGCTTTCCTGGTCATTGGTCATCCTGTATTTATACCAGATAGGGAAGATGGTGGAGAGGGAGCAGGAGGATCGGGGTGTTGATACATCTGGGTACCAATGATCTGGTGAACCAGTTGGTGGAGATGGTGAAGCAGATCTTTCATAGACTGGGGGACAGATTGGCGGCACACTCAGCCTCCCTGGTCTTTTCCAAAGTTCTCTGTGTGTGGGGCAGGGAGGGGAAGCAGGATAGGCTAAGGAGTGATGTAATAGACAAGTTTAATGGGTGGTTTAAGGGATGGAGTCAAGAGAAGGGTTATCACTTTTTGGGTGATTGGGGGATCTTCTAGGACAGGAGACTCTTCAAAGGTGGTAGATTTTGCCTAACAAGAGAGGAGATATCTGCATGGGGCCGAAGATTGATGTCTTTATCAAATGTTTAAACTGACTGCAGGGAGACTGGGACTAGGGAACCATGGTGGCAGGTGAGAGGAAGAGGATCCTGCCTAGTATTCTCCCACATCTGGGGGCTTGAAACAGCACAGCAGGTACAATGAGGGTCATGGCCCTAATTGGATTAGTTGAGGGATATGAGAGAGGGCATGCAAAGTGTGCAAACACCAGGAAAAACAAGACGATGAAAGGACAAGGAAAGCACAAGGGTAGTAGCAAATTAAAATCAGGAGTCAGAAGGAAGGAGGTAGTTTCATTTTATTATTTATTATTTATTTAGTTTTGTTGACCAGAAAAGGAGGACTAGACAATTCTGCCTATTTTCAGCCTCGGCCCAGGGGAGGGGGATACAGATGGATGCCAACTGACAATGAACCAGATTAAGCTCTTGGTGGTATTTTTAGTGAATAAAGGAAATTTGGCCAAGACACCGGGGAAATTCCCCTACTCTTTGGAGGGGGAACCTTTGGTGGACGGATGCAAAATGGCCACTTCTGCTCAGACTTCAGAGGGGATGGAGGTGGCTGAGACAGGGGAGTGGGCCTCTTCCCCTGCTCCTGTGGAATCAGAGGCTGAGAGTTTGGTAGCTGTTATCCAGGACGCTTCTTTGCCTACAGAATTTTTTGATTCATGTGAGGAGGTATTAGCTGAGGTATCTGACAATCCTGTATTGTGTGCTGCAATGATGGAACCGAATACTGTACTTACTCAGAAGGAATGTTTGCTCCACAAAGTGCTTTCTACAGCTCAGCAAGGCATGCATCGTAAAGTACAGCTGATGAACGAAATTTCTGCATTAGTTCAGTTTCCGAGTTTGGCGCTCTCCTCCTGTACTTCCTGGTCGCGATCTAGTGACGTAGACTTTGGAGCTCAACCATGCTTTCCTACACCTTGGATGCAGTCCAGATCTAGTTTGCAGCCTCAGTTGGACCCTGCTTGTTTTTTGGCTCAAGAGTCTGGAATTGGCGGTCGGAATGAGGGAGAGACAGATCCACGAGGTTTGGTACCATCAGCAGCAACGCTATCGATAAAACGGCTGGGTATGACTAATGTTGTATTGCAGGGTGAGGTAATGCATAGTGATACGACGGCTTCGGATGCGAGGGGAAGGACAGAACATATGGGTGAGGGACAAGTTATACAGGGCAATGAGACACCTACAGAAGTGCCTGTCTCACATGTGTCCCCTGTACTTGAGCATTCTCCAGCAGTTCAGAGTATCAGACCCTCTATGGCTAGTACTGATTCTTCAGGTTGGTCACCTGAAACAGCAATAGCTGCTGTGGGATGGCTGCAACACCCAAATGGTAACTGGGTGCCAGATCCAGCAGATGCTACAGTGCAGCATTTTCATTCACCTGTTGGTGCCTCAGTGGCTTCTTGTTCCTCAAATAGTACTGCCTCTGTAACTGTACCGATACAACAGTCTACTTCCACTGCACCTGTTTTTTTTGGTTTCTACAACGGTTGACCACTTATCTACTTTGAGTGTAAATTCTAAAATGAAGGTTTCGGATGCTGTGCAGACGGATGAGGTTCCCCCCCCAATTTAAACTTTCAGACTTGTTTTCTAATAAGGGTGAACCTGCTCCCCATAGGAATGCTGTTCGGTTAATTTATAAAGGTGGCTTAGAAGATCTGCCTGATAGACTTTACATTGCTAAAGTTTTGCTAAAAGGCTCCATGAAATTTTTGTCTGCAGATATATATGCACTAATTCATTTGGGTAACTCTAATTATGATATTAGCTTCAAAACCCTTCAGGTCTGGAACGTTTTGGACAATTTTCCAGGTTGTTAAATCTCCTCTCTGGATACCTTTTTTGCTATGCCCCTTACTAAACCGTCTGTTAGTTGATTACCATTCTGTTTCGTAATGAGTGGTACATATTGAGGACATTCTTTTTGGCTGAGAAGATGTGAAGTTCTGGATAAGCCTGTGCCAATTCTAGATAGTGAGCAAATTTGGAATGGGGTTGGAAATTAAGGATCAAACTGTTTGCTTCAATAATGGCCCTCAGCATTTACCCAATAGTTTTTCTTGGGTAGGGATAGGGAAGTTTGTTTTATGTTGATCAGCCAAAGTCATGTTTTAAATGTGGTTCAAGAACTCATCTCAATACAGCCTGCGATACCCCTCATTGTT
Source organism: Neoceratodus forsteri (assembly GCA_016271365.2). Taxonomy (NCBI): domain Eukaryota; kingdom Metazoa; phylum Chordata; order Ceratodontiformes; family Ceratodontidae; genus Neoceratodus; species Neoceratodus forsteri. The sequence goes on along the minus strand of CM028132.1, from coordinate 968,886,860 downwards.
CCCATTGTTTTGAATTTGGGCATTTGGCTGCTAAGTGTCTGAATTTATTTAAATGTAATTTATGTGAACAGACCGGCCATGGATATGCCAAATGTCCTTGGGCATCCCATAATAGGGATGATTGACCTTCACATGAAGAATTGATTGTGGTTGCTCAGCAAGCTGACTCTGTTCCGATACAACCCCCTTCTAATGGATACTCACTCCCTCGGTCACCATTCCTAGTGTATCCTCTCATTCAGTTGAAGCGCAGGTCTAGGTGATTCTGTTCGGTTGATTTGCCGCCTACCAAGACCCAGCTTTCCTCGGTAAGTAGTTCCCACTGTAGTCTCCTTGCCCACTACATCTGACATACCTTTCAATGATAAGTCTGATGATCCGGAGATGCCTCCTCCTCCATCTCAAGTAATACCTTTCAAAAGGTTACGGCTGAAAAACGTCATAGATCAGGAAGCCTGTTCCTGCTCAGCAGGTACCCATGGCTTCTGCCAGCGGTGTTATTTCTGAGTTGTGGAAACTAGGCAACAGCTTTGCTGTTTTAGGTCTAAGGAAGACTCTGATGGTGAAGAATCAGACCTTTCTTCCAGAGCTTCTGTGGTTACTGACAATTTTCTGAGGGTGATGAAGGTGAAGTGGTACAGGTTGAGGTCTTCCTAGACACTCTCAGTGTAGACGGGTTTCTAAAGTCACTTGATTATTTGTTAATTTTGAATGGGTACGGGTTCTCATCCTATTTCTCTTTGTCTCACCTTTATTATGACTTCTTTAACATGTACCACAATTAATGTTAATAGCATAAAAGTCACAAAAGATGGTCACTACTATGTCCTGTTTGCAACAATTACGCAGTGATGTGATTTGTCTCCAGGATACGAGGTTAAAAACTATTTGTGAAGTGCAACGTGCTCAAAACCTATGGTCTTTGGGAGTGTCTTTTGGTCGAATAGGGAATCCCTTGTGAAGGAGTTGGGGTTTTATTTACTAATTAGTTAAGGTTTCCAGGATGGTGGACATTTGTCCAGGTCGTACGTTACTACTCGATATTAATTTTGGGGGTTAAAGATTTGCTAATTAATATTTATGCTCTGCAACTAAAGCACTCGGGTTGCACTTCTAAATGACATTCAACCCTATTTGTATACTTTCGTTTAATTGTTTGGGCTGGTGACTTTAATTGTGCTCTTAGTGTTGATGATAGAGGTATGAAGACGTCTAAATTGTTTTGCAACTCTCAAAAGTTGATACAAATATTAGATACTGCTCAACTTAAGGATGCATATCGAGTATCCATTCTAAGGGTGGTAGGACATTTTTAAAAATACGTTATCTACCAGGATAGATTTCATTTTCCTTTCTGTTCTTTTACAAGTCGCTTGGTTAATTTAAGGGTATGGAATTCTCTGATCACAAGTCTCTAACAGTTAGCTTGATGTGGAGGGCTCCTTGATGTAAAAAGAATTTGTGGAGGTTGAATTCCTCCTTATTGACTGATGAATCTTTAAACTAGCTTGGAAGTCAGAATTGTGTGCAAGGCTTTCGGTTTTGATTTTATGATGATGCAGCTTCTTGGTGGGAGGATACTAAGAAGGACTGAAAACTTTTTTCAGACTTATTCTCGTTCTAAGATTAATTCACAATATTTAGAGTATTTAAGTCTCAGGGCACAGTTGCAAAAGTTAATTTCTTTAACTGAAACTGAGGGGTTAGATTATAGTGTTCAAATTAGAAATGTAAAAAAACGAATGTTGGAATATAGATATGATAGAGCTAAGTCTTTAGATCATGAACACAGGTTTGGTCTGAAATTGCACAAGGGTGCGTTGGATCCCTTTCAAGACTGTAAAGACAGGGTAGGTAAACGTGTTATTACAGAATTAACAGCTGAATCGGGCGACTTAGTAAAGACTCCTTCAGCTCTACTTGAGGTCGTTGGACGTTATTTGGGCAATTTATATCAGAAAGATGAAGATGTTCAGGGTGGATTAATAGACTTTGATTGTTTACCAATACCTCAATTAAATGCAGTAGAAAGCCAACAGATGTTGCGTGATATTTCTGAATCAGAATTAAAAGAAGCCATTTTTTCATTGAATGTAGATTCTTCACCAGGTACGGATGGCTTTGGAGTGGCCTTTTACCGGACTTTTCATGAAGATTTGGTTCCACTTTTGTCTAAGTTATTTAACCTTATGTTGTCATTGGCCCGGTTAGCCTCCTCAATGAATCAAGCGTTGGTTGTATTGCTTTATAAAAATGGTTTGAAAACTGATTTGCGTAATTGGAGGACATTGAGTTTATTGAATACGGACTTAAAAATCTTAAGTAAAATTTTATTGCGTAGATTAACCATTGTAGTAGATACCTTGATAAGCCCTTACCAAACTTGTTCTATACCGGTAGAACCCAATATGATAATTTATTGTTAATCGTGAACTTTTTCTGATTCACAGTCAGGTTTCCTGAAAGGTTATTTGCTAGTCTTGATCAAGAAAAGCTTTGATCATGTTTCTCATAAATTTCTGTTTTCTGTGTTGCATGCTTATGGATTGCCACAGGGTTTTATTGATTGTATAAAGTTATTATATCACTCAGCTTCTCTTCTTCCGAATGTGAATGGATGGGTTGGTACACCTGTGGCTGTACAGAGGGGTTGCAAGGCTGTCCTTGAGTCCGTGTTGTATGTGTTTTTATTGATGTATTTATTAGTATGATTAGTGTTCATGATGGTCTGGCAGGAACAAGTCTTGCTGATAGGGTCTTACCAATAAAATTATTGCATACGCAGATGACTTGGTTGTTTGTCTTTCAGAGGTTGCGGAAGGGCCCACACTCAGTACTGTGTTAGATTTGTTTTCTAATGTTTCTGGTTCAAAGATTAATTATGAGAAAAGCAGAGGTTTCCCTTTTGGTACCTCTCCTATCCCGGAATCTGGTACCCTTGCTGATGTATTCATTTCTAAAGATCCAATAACTATATTAGGAATCAAATTTAGTGATGGAGATATGATGTATGCAAATTGGTTTCATAAATTAAGTACAGCTCAGTCGCTGGTAGCAAGATGGAAGGGTAAACAACAGCCAAACTGAAACGGTATTGCTTATTAAAACTGTTGTTGCCAATTTTTTGTATGTTAGTTATGTGTTTCCACCTCCGATGTCTCTTTACTTCCTTATATAGTATATTTTTCAGGCCTTTGGGGTAGTAGACAGAATCCCATTAAAAGGGGATTCACTTATAGGAGTATACGACAAGGTGGGGTTAGTATGATCCACCCAGTGGCTTTTTTCTGAGTGTTTTATTTCCTACAATTTCAGTCCTCTTCTACGACCTGGTATGAAGGTTTGGTTTCCTTGTGTTAGATTATGGTTTGTTAGGTTTACCGTTATGAGACAGAGCAAGTCATCCTCTTTACTAGGCTTCCCGGTTTCCAAGTATGGTATAGAGGCCTTTCGTCTTTTGTTGAAATGGAAAATTACAGTTTCTCATTTGGAAACAATGACTAGGAAGCAATTGTATAGTTCTGTTGTTTTATCTGATTTTCGGATACTTTGCTTTTTCCTGATTGTCCTCCTCAGTCCCAAGAAAGGGTTCTAATGATGCTCTCACATAAACGCTTACCTGATTTTCTGTGGGATAGTGTTTGGTTGAGTTCTTATGGTAGATTACCTGTAGGTAACACGCATAAACACAAACAGCTTCGCAATAGATGGTGTACACGAGAGACATGTGTCTCTTTGTTAGAAACACAGAAACATCTTTTTTTAGACTGTCCCTATATTAAATCCTTTTGGGTTTGGTTGGCAACTAGATGGAAAGAGCCTTTATTTACATCGATTTCCTATGAAACTCTAATGTATGGTACAAATAGGGGTGAATGGTCCATGCATCCTGCTGACACTTTATTATTAGTTTTTTTGTTATTCGATTTTATATTTGGCAATCCAGATGTTTTGGTCTATCAATAGCGCATAGTTTCATTGATGAACTTTTTTAATATAACGACTACTTTGGCAGAACATTCATGACTCTGATATGAAGATCTATGGCAAGTGAAATGTTCTTCTTTATGGGTGAATTGTGACAAATGGCTGTGTTGATTGTTTTATTTTCTGTTAATACTGTTTATGTTGTGATGTTCTCTGATCCATTTTGTATGCATTTGTTTTTGTAATTGGTTCGTTGTTTGTCTGAGTCCTCTTTTCAATAAAAGTTCCCCTACTCGTCTGTAGGGGACCGTGTGTTGTGAGATGTCTCATTTCGCTACTGGCCTTGGTGGTAAACAGATGGATAGGGCTAAGGTAGCCCAGGATGGATCTCAGAAAGGTTTAATTTTGCAAGATGAGGGACCCGCTGTGGAGGTGGCTGGGATGCACCCTTCAGGTGGCAAGCAGATCACCGAGACAGTGGTCCCTTATTGGAAGAAACTAATAAGCAGCTCAGTTTAGAGCAAAAGCAGCAATGCCTCGCAGAAGAATTGCTCTGCATTAGCTAGCAATTAATGTCAGAAAGGAATCAGCAAGTGGAGGACAGAAAACGTAAATGGTCAGAAACCTCACTGGCTCTGCAGTATCGGAAGGATATTCAAGATCCTTACAGCAGACAAGAGGTCTGCAGTGACCCATTCAGCAGTTGATTCACTGCCTAGGCGAGACTGGAGCTCTGAAGATTCAGGATCCTGGTCCCCAGACAAGGCTCTCTTAGCCGTGGGATGGATTCCGATTTCAGATGGCCACTGGAGGTCCAACCCAGATCAGCCTGCATCAAACAGCTGGTCTCTGGCTCAGATAAGTACTTTACCTGAACTTTCTTCTGAGGGAGTTATGGACTCTGGTGCTTCTCCTTCAGGAGATGTGCCTGCCCCAATAGAGAGTCAGAAGGATAATTTACTTAAGAATTATGTTTTAAACTCGGGTATGCCTGATGCTTCCGGCCCCATGTCAGGACTAAGTCCTGGAGAACTTGAGAAGCCGACGTATGCAAGCCATTTCCATCGACCTATAGAATTAGCAAAACGAAGGAATGCGATCTGCTTACGTTACAAGGGCCCTCGTGAAACCCCCCCTGATAGATTCCACTTGGGGAAGATCTTACTCAAAAGAAGTATGGGGTTCTCACCTTCAGAGGTTTATGCATTGATCCATGTGCAAGGGGAATTTACATTTGATATTAGTTTTCGCACTCCTGCACTGTTGGAAACCTTTTGGTGTTGGTACATCAACTTGAAAATGAAGCCACTTTGGTCTGACTTTATTGTTTTACCTCTTGCTAAACAACCCTTTAGGGTAATTACAATCCTTTTCAGGAATGAGGGGGTAAATATAGTGGATATAGTGCATTGGCTTGAGAAATGCTGTGACATACAGGGAAATCCTATGCCTATAATGGATGCTGAGGGGTTCTGGAGTGGAGGGTGGAAGTTTCGCATTAAATTACACCATACTGATACAGATTTATTGCATCTCCCAAACTGCTTCCTTTTTTATCCTGGTCAGCCCAGGGTTTGATTTAAATGTGGATCTTCTAAACGCATTAGCACCTTCTGTGATGTTTTGAAGTGCTCTCATTGTGGGGAACTGGGTCACCCTAGTGCACACTGTTTTCAACAACCCAAATGCAGCCTCTGTGATGGCCTGGGCAATACATTTGAGGATTGCCCCTCTGTGGCAAGAAATACAGAGGATGCTGATTTTGGGGTCCAAGATCACTATATCCATTTGGCAGTAAAACAGGGCCAGGCCCGACCCACGCTACATTTGCTTGTGACTCCTGGGACACTTACCCCAGCCAACAAACAGCTGATCTCGGCAAATCCCCCTAGTCAGGTACCTGTGACCCTGACACCAGTTCAAGAGCCCCCTTTGCATAAGCCTATTCCGGCAGTTGAATCAGATGGCCTTGTCCTCCTCCTGGGCCTCCCTCTGAAACTCCTTACGTGTATGGGAGACTTTACCTTGGTTTCAGGAAAAAGGAAAATCGGCTAAAGTAAGAACAAAACTAAAGAAAAGTGGTCCAGAAGTGCCCCCAGAAACCCAGAACATGTACTCAGTTTTGATAGATGATCCTATGGAACAGGACACTTTGTCAGTCTCGGTTGAGGGGTTACCCCAGGCTGATATCCAGGAGGTCATACCTGAACAAAACGATCATTCAAATCAGGGCACCAAAAGTGGAAGAGTGACGAGGGCTTCCAGCAAAGTAAAATGAAACATCTTTGTCACGACATTTTTGTCTTATGGCTCCTTTTCACTTTCGTGTGGCATCTTTGAATGTGAATAGCATTCAATCTCTTGTGAAACGCCGCAGTACTTATGCACACTTCTTACACGGTGATCTTGATTGTGTTTTCTTCCAGGATGTACGGTTACATTCATTAGAAGACAGGACTGCGGCCACAAAAGAGTGGATACGGGGGGACTGTTTTTGGTCTCAGGGTGACTCTCTATGCTCAGGGGTGGTAATTTGTTTTTTCTCCTATCAGATTCAGGTCATACGTCACATAGAGTTGCAAAAGGGCAGAGCTTTGCTATCAGATGTAAAATGGGAAGATCGGCTTATTCGCCTCCTTAATATTTATGCCCCTCAGCTTAAACATAACCGGGTGCACCTTTTTCGTTCCCTTTCACCGTAATTATTGACAACCCATCTAGTAGTCCTGGTTGGGGATTTTAATGTCACTTTGCCCTCTCAGTCTTTAGCACCATCTGGTAAGAAAATTTACTGTGATGCTCAGTGCCTGGCTCAACTTCCAGTGACATAGGGTTTGTGGATGCTTTGGTTCTCTCCTAGTGTTAGTCACTATACTTACTTTTGTGGCCCTAGAGCATCCATTATTGATTATTTATTTATCCCCTTATCTTTTGGTATCAAGTCTGTTGCTTTTCAGGATGTGGCTACCTCAGATCATAGGCTTCTATCTCTTGTAATAGGTGATCTCCCAGAGGAGCGGTGAGGGCCAGGGACATGGAAATTAAATATACTGCTTTTAAATGATCCCCCGATCAGAAAAGGTTTTTCAGCAGTTTTACAAGCACAAAAATCATTTTTTCTTATATTCAGATAGTAATGTTTGGTGGGAGGACACAAAAAGAGATTAAATAATTTTTCCGTACTATGTGGTGGGTATTAATGGAAGATTTAGGCAGAATGAGCTCTGTTATTTGAGGGATAGTGTTTCTTTCTGGACATCCTTTAGACCTAAATTGGGGAGAGGGTCTACAGAGGATTACAGGGTTGAAGGCTGAATTGGCCCGTAAACAACTTGAGGCTAGAACTCTCCTGGAACATAAGCAAAAATATGGAACTAGTGGGAAATCCAAAGATACTCTGCCTTTCGATTCCATGCAACTCCTCTGGGAATGTCGCAACATGGAGGACCTCATTACAACTACAGGAAGCCAGGTGGTTGATAATTTGGGCATCCTGAGGGAAATCTCATTGTATTTCACCCAAGTTTTAGCGAGTCAGAATTTACCTGTTCAGGAGATGCAGCACTGGCTGACCAGCAGAGGCCTGCTTCAACTTCCGCCAGAATTGGGGGCTCTTCTAACCTCACCTATTATGCTGGGAGAATTGAAAGATGTCATTTGGTCACTCAAATCTGGAACCACTCTGGGGTCGGAAGGGCTCAGGCATGAACTTTATAAAGATATCTGGGAAATTTTGGGTCCAGAATTATGTATGTGTTTCAATAATTGCTTAATACATGATCAGCTCCCTAAAAGCATGCTGGAGGGACTCTTGATTTTGATTTTTAAGGGAGGGTGTCGGGTGACTTAAAAACTGGAGGCCGATATCACTCCTCAAACGGACTATAAAATATTAATGAAGTTTCTGAGCAATGAATGGCAAGTGTTATTGAAGAGATTGTGCATCCATCTCAATTTAGCGCATTCCAACCAAATGGATCCAGGATGCTGTTATCCTCATATGAGAGATTTTGTACAAAGGGACTTCACAGGAATTATTTCGCACTTGGTTTGCTTAGATCAGGCACAGCTTTTGACTTGGTGAAATATGCATATCTGTGGAGACATTAAAAATTATGGTTTTTCTCCTACCTTTATAGCCTGGCTTCAGACTTGCTGTAAAGATATTAGTCTCATTCCTAGTATGAATGGTTGGGTGGGTGATGCAGTTGCAGTACATAGAGGAGTGAAACAGGGTGTCCCTTGGTCCCCTTCTGTATATTTTGTCACTGGATCATTGTTGTATACCCTATATGGGACAGAGTCAATCATTGGGCTTTTGGTAGGGTCTGATGATAGGCAGATTGTTACACTAGATTTTGCCAATGATTTGGGGCTCTTTTTAGCTGATAGATCCTCAGTGGTGGAGGCTCGATCCATTCTGCATGACTTTTCAGTTATCACTGGGTCTAAAATTAACACACTGAAGAGCGGTATTATACCCTTGGGGTATGATGCGAGTGATGTGTTGCCAATTTGGGGAATTCCTGTGGATAAGACATACAGAAGAATTTGGGGAGTTTATTTTGGAGGGGAAGACCCTCAAATATATAATTGGGAATTACTTTTGGAAAAATCCAGGGAAAAAGTAGTCCGGTGGAACAAATGGCAAATGACTAAAGCCACATATATTTATTTGATTAAAACATACCTATTATCACATTTTTTGTTTCTAGCAGCTGTTTTTCCTCCCCTGGTGGCCCTGGAGGCATCAGTATATAATGTTTTTTTCCAATGTCTGTGGGGAAATAGATTAAACCCAGTTAAACGTGGTACTACATATCTGCTGATACAAGAAGGAGGTTTAGGAATGTTGAACCTGATTGTTGTTTTTTAATGTGACCTTTATCCACTATAATCTCATGCCCCTTTTGAAGAATAACATTACAGTTTGGACCCCCTGGGTTGAAGACATTCTTGGACCCCTATTAGCTAACTGGGAACCTTCTACTTTTCTTCCACGCCAGACCCGGGTGGCACACTTACCAAATCACTTTATTGGGGTTGCAGGTAAATTGAAGGTATAGAAGATTGTGAAACGCTTTCTCTGTATTTCTTCTAGGAAATCCCTCTATAGCTGGATAATGGGATCCATTTTTTATGTTTCCCCCTGGTATTCAGTGTTGTCAGCTGAACATCAATCCTCCATACATTTCTTTTTATCTAGTAAAAGACTACTGTATTATATGAGGGACTTTGTCTGGCTATATGTGCATCAAAAATTGGGAGTTAGAGGTAACTTAAAACATAAAGACCTTAAAGAATGAACTTGCCCCAGGGGGAATGAATGTATAGGGATGGTTGACACTTTCTCACATTTCTTATGGGACTGTCCTTATGCTAGGTCCTTTTGGGAGGTATTTCACAAAAAATTACCTTTGAACCCCTATAACCGACAGTCTCCTCAGATTTGGACTGATGGAGTGCTTCCAGGTGCATGGGCCAAGTTTGACACTGTTACAATCTGAATTTTGATGAGTTTCATTACTTATCAGCTGTGGCAGGCTAGGTGTGGTTGGTCCCTTAGAAAACAACTGAATTTTAGTGAACAAGTTTTATTATTACTACAGAAAGCTGTGATAAAATGGCAGACTATGGAACAAAGTAGAGTGCTCCCTGACCTCTACAAATTGTGGTGGAGAAATATGTCCGGGTTGGACGCAGGTTGATTATGATATGTTTCCTTACATTTAAGGGTATGGAGAGAACCAAAAACATTCCCTAGCATGTGTTTTTTAAATATATAGGTTGGCTACCTAAATAGCAGGGGAGACAGGTTTTTCTTTTAGTTTCCTTAAGTGTGTTTTGGTATGGTTTTATGTTCTCAGCTTGTAGAACAAATGGGGTCTTGTTCCACATTTGCCTTTTATGCAGGATCTTCTATGTATTATTCTTTTTTTTGGGGGGTTAATTATGATTATTTCCTTTATGCATAATGTCTCCCCTTGCTCCCTTTAGCTGAAGTGGGAAGGGGTTTGGTACCAGCTAAAACATGAATTGTTGTATGCAGGATGAAACCCTTGCTTGGGGTTATCTTCTCTTTTTTGTATAGATTGGTATGGTCATAATACCATCAGGTATGCATTTTGCTCCAATTTAGACTACAGTGTTTCCTTTTGTATTAAGAAAAGGAGTGTCTGTTTCCTTTAATTATGCTATCTTCCTTTGTAGGTATGATTGAATACTTACTTATAAGTTACAGTATTTCCCTTTGCATTTTGATGTTGTGTGATGTAAACACTTTTGAATATATGCTTTCCACTACTCCCTTAGTATAAAAGAAGGGGTATGTGTGTAGGACTTGATTTGAGTTTGGGATTTGAAATTTGCAGCAATATTTTTGTGATTGTGCTTTCTCCATCTTCATGATGTGTATGATGTAATACTGATTTATTGTTGTATTCTTTCAAGTTATGAATAAATATTCCCCTACTCTGTGGTAGGGGGCGCTTCTGCTGTGCACAATGGCAGATGGTGTCAGGCTACTAGTGGAGGAAGACATGGGCAAACCCTTGCAGCGGGAGCAGTGGAAGCAGTTTCCACAAATTTCCTACCTGAAAGAGATGACCCAAAGATTTCTGAGGAGAAAGTACACATATACATTCTTAGAGAATCAGCTGAGTCTCAGCTGAATGCGGAGAGCGAGCCGGCAAGTGCGAGCCAGAGTGGTGACATGGAGGGAGAAAGAATGTGAAAGAACAGTGTGGTTGATGCAGTGCAATCTGACATCCGCTGGACAAAAGAACAGGTGCTGTTGAATGCCAGTTAGATCTGCCTGAATGGCAAGTGGGTCCCTGACTCTGAATGGATCTCTTTTTCTATGCAGCCAGACTCTCAAGGGGCCTTCAATGAAACTGCAGGGCAAGTAGACACTTTATCTGCTAAAGGAGGGGGTGCTTGGAAGCACTGTAATTTTGAAAAGGGTCTTGATATGGGAACAGAGCCTCCACATGCATCTCCTGCTGATTCCCCACCCCACTCCCCACGTAGAGACATTAGGAGGCCTGGACCTAGGTTTTCCGACTTATTTCATCAAAACATTTTGGAACAAGCACCACGCCACAATGCAGTCCATCTTTGTTATCGGGGCAGCTTGCAGGAACATCCAGACAGGTCATATGTGGCCAGACAACTTTTAAAGGGCTGAATTAACTTTTTATCATCTGAAGTTTATGCTTTAATTAATGTGAGGGGGGAAGATACTTTTGACATAAGTTTTAAAACATTTGCTAGTCTTGACAAATTTGGGGTAAAATATGAAACTTGTAAACTACACCTTTGTGGATCCCCTTTGGGCAGTTCCACTTACTAAACCATTATTTAAAACCATACATATCATGTTCAGGAATGAGGGAGTAAATGTGGGGGTATTCAGTTTTGGCTGGAGCAGAAGTGCAATGTTTTGAGCCCCCAGAGCCCATCATAGATGATGAAGGCATTTGGATGAGCAGTTGGAAATTTAAGAGGAAGTTAAACATCATTAGTAATGAGGTTCAGCATGTTCCCAACAGTTTTTTTTTGGGGGGGGGGCAAGAACAGGGGTTTGTTTCTACCCAGGTCAGCCCAAGGCCTGCTATAAATGTGGGAGTAGGAGGCACCTCAGTAGTGTTTGTTGACAAGATAAAATTGACTCTTTGTGGGGATTTTGACCATGACAGTGGAACATGCAGAAATGTCTTTTGTTGCAACCTGTGTGGCAAACAGGGACATGCTTATCACCAGTGTCCCTGGGCTGGACAAAACAGGCAGGGTGGATTGGATAAGGAAGCCCTAATTAATCAGCACAAGAAATGTATAGGCCCAATTTTCCTAGCAGGGACCTACCCCAAACAGGGTCTACCACTTCAGAAGCAGAACATCTAACCCCAGAGCATAACACCCCCACAGACCAGTCAGAAACCCCACAGGATAGGCAGAACCCAGGACAGGAAGCCCCATCTAATCTTCAAATGAAAATGAGTCCACAGGTTATGCCTCCTGCACTTTCCTTAGAATTTCAGACCCCACACCCCAAAAGGGCTACAAGAGCCACTAGTAGGCAAAAACAAAACCCCACTGAATTTCCTATACAAAATGCTTTTCAAGTGTTACAGGATCGAGAAGGGGGTTCTGAATCAGATGTCTCCTCCATGTCTGGGACATTTTCAGAAATGGAATGTGATGAGGATGGTGGAGCAGAAGTCTTGGACACAAAAAAAGAAAGGGAGGAAAAGAAAAAAAGGCAAACAAACTTAAATAATCTGTAATGGCTACTTTGAAACTAGTTTCCTTAAACACCTGCAGCATGAAACATTATAAGAAGAGGTTGGCATGCTTACATTTTGCAGGTCTTTAAAAGCAGACATTTTATTTCTGCAGGAAACTAGGTTTAATACCTTACAGGATGTAGCCCAAGCAAAAAAACTTGGATTACTGGTCCTTCATTTTGTCCATGGCACAGATACGGCAGATGGCCTGGGAATCTTGTTTGGGCACACAGAGGTTCAGATGATCAGAGTGGTAGATCTAATACCTGGAGAGTTTTAATTCTGGATTGTATATATAAAGGATTTTCCTAAGGTTAATTAATACTTATGCACTGCAAGTTAAGACTGCATGCATAGATCTCTTAATGCAGTACAACCTTATTTATTTACAAATAAGCATGTGATCTGGGGTGGGATTTTAATTGTAGTTTGGATTGCTAGGTCAGAGACCAGATTCAAAGGAAAACTGATTGTGATACTCACACACTTCAGGGAATACTAAGTACACCAAGGCTGAAAGATGCATATAGAGAACTTTTCTCTGACCCAGGGCATACATATAAAAGGAACATTTATTATTCTCGAATTGATTATTTTGTTCTTTCTAAGCATTTAATTCCAAATAATTTTGCTTTTAAATTTTGGGAGTTTTCTGACCATAAGGCTTTGATATGTAGTTTAGGCCTCTCATCTGTCCCCCCTAAGTTTCCAGCTGTAAACAACAGATGGAAATTAAACTCCACTTTATTAGATCAGGCAGATGCAAAAACTAAACTGATTAATGTCATTAATATCAGAAAATTGGTAGCTAAAATGTATGATAGCTGGGCAACATGGTGGGAAGACACTAAGTTGGAAATAAAGACTTTCTTTGTAAACTTAGGAAAAACTATAATGAAAATTACATACAATATTTAGACTATAGGAGTCAATACTTTGGCTCATATCTTTGCCAAATATTTCAAATCTACAAATTCAAGAACAAATACACAGAATTAAAGAAAAAGTGAAGTGCTATCAATAAGATAGGGCGACTTCCCTACAGGCCGAAATGAATTTGGTTTACAAAAAACACCCTATGCAGACCCTTTCTCTGCTTGTAAACAGGGTTTGGAAAAAAAACTAATGGAAGGCTTATGGGATGAGATGGGACAAGTTAAATGTTCTACTGTTGAAATGTTAGAGATTACATCTCGAAGTTTGATGACACAACATGGGGTAGGTTATAATACAGATAAAGGGTGGGATGATTTTGCAACTTTTCAAGTACCTGTTACAACAGAAAACCAAAAAACAGAATTAGAAAATCTTATAACTATTGAGGAGGTCAGGAAGGTCATTTCACAAATAAAATTAGGGGTTTCACTAGGTAAAGATGAGATTACTAATGAGTTTTACAAACACTTTCCAGACGAAATGAGTGATATTTTATGCAGCTAATACAATGCAATATTAGATACGGGAAACATTTAAAAAACCTTTTCTGATGCCGTTATTAAATTTTTACATAACAAAGGACAAAAGTATGATCTAGGCAACTGGAGACCTATCAGTCTCCTTAATACAGATTACAAAATCTTAACCATCATCTTATGTCATTGACTTCAAAAACAGCTGAATCAGTGATACTACCTGTTCAAACCTGTTTGATACCACATAGGAATAGACAGCAAATGTAACTTTCCTAAGAAACCTATGTGAGTATGGAAGGCAGAATAAGATATCTGGCTATTTAATAACCTTGACCAAACTAAAGGTTTTGGCAATGTGCCCCACAATTTTTATCCACAGTTTTAAAAGATATGGGATTCCCAAAATGTTTAGGTGTGGTTTCAAGTTTTATACAAGGAAGCAGTACTCTATCCAACAATAAATGGACTTTTGGACAGTGAGTTACCTTTTAAGAGGGGAGTGCAGCAGGGGTGTCTGCTCAGCCCTTTATTGTATACATTTGTGCTAGACCCTGTAATTAGGTTGATTTTACAGGACACTGGGATATGGGGAATTTCACCAGCTCTAAACATAGCACCTCAGAAGTTGGCTGTTTATGCAGATGATATTTGCCTAACTGTACAACATTGGGAATCTGTGGTTAAAACTATGCAGGTTTTTGAGAAATAATATGCAGAAATAGCTGGAGCAGAAGTGAATTATAATAAAAGTTTAGGTGTCTATATAGGGAACAGTTCTTTCACTCCTACAACAGGTTCACTTCAGATATCCAACACAGCCATTAACATTTTAGGCTGCTATTTTGTCAATGGGGATCTGGCTTTTACAACTGGGAAGATAAATTAAAACAAGGAGAAACTAAGGTAAATCAATAGAAATCATGGTCTCTGTCAAAACAAAAAAGAATTATGATTATTAAGAAATTCCTACTTTCTAACTTTTTATATATTTGTTCCATTTTTCCAATTCCTATAACTTTGGAGACAGGATTGCTAAGTTGTTTTTTTCAGATGGCATGGGGGAGCCACTTGAACCCAGTTAAGAGAGAGTTTACATATTTAAAATTAAAGCAGGGTGGCTTAGGAATGATCCACCCTACAATGTTTTATCTTACTTTCTTTCTGAAAACTAATTTTGGGACAAGGGATATAAATAAAAGACACCCCTGGAAGGATTGGACTCTAGATTTATTTAGCTGTTTTATGCAGAAATGGGAGGTACAGGTTCCTAGGCTTACAGCTACCCTAGGGGTTCCAGAGTTTGCTAAACCAGCAATTAGGAAACTTAGTATATGGGGGATCACAAAAACACACATCCAAGTTTCTCAAAGAAAATCTTTGTATACCAGGATAATGGCACAAAACTTTGCAGTTCAGGTGGATTTCCCAAAATATATACCTTCAAAACTGGGGTTTGCTTTAAAAATTCTGACTGATTGTAGAATTCTGGTTATGATGTGGGATGTACTATGGTTGTGCTGCCATGGCAGGTTGGGGGTTTAGGGTAACCTAAAACATTAACTTATACTTGAGAGACAATGTATAAGACCAGGATGTATAGGGGAGGAAGAAGCAATAGAGCACGTCTTACTGAACTGTGCACATACTAAAAATATTTGGGAGTCTCCTGCCATAAGATGGCAGTGGAGGCCAGTTCAGCATATAACACATGGAATATTAGTGTTGGGAGATTATACAGGGTTTCTTCCCAGATATCATCCTAGCACCTTAAATCTGATGTTTGCTTGCATTAATTATTATCTGTGGCAGGCATGATGCAGGTATTCATTGCAATACACAGATACACCAATATTAACCTTAATAAAACAAATTGAACATGTTATTGTTAAATAAAAAGAAAAGAAATAATAAGATTAGAAGCTAGGAAATATATGTTGTGGAAGAACATTTCTTGGTTAGGTCTAAACAGTATATGATGAAATTGTACCCTTTTGTTCAGGTAATCTCATGTCATCAATTTCTTCCTTTTTTTTTGCTATTTTTAAATAAGGAGAAAGAAGTGTCTGTATAGAGAATGACATATAAGATATGTGTATTTTTCTTTGGTTTATTTTTTTTTTGTGATTTGTGCTGATGTTTTGTTTCTATTAATAAAAATTCCCCTACTCTTACATAGGGGGCACTGTTTCATGTGAGTGAATGGCTAGTTCATTGGCGATCTTGACCTGCAAGGATGCATGAGAGGCTGGGGAATGGATCTCCTCCCCTCCTTCAGAACAATTAGAGACCGGCTTTCTAATGGAAGTAGAGATAGGAGAAAGTAGTGCTTACCAAATGCATGATGTATTTCAACAGCACTGGGTGGCAGTATGAGGAACCAACACTGGTCTACAAATCAGAGAGTTGGAGACCAGCCAGCCCACACCAGCATTGAAGGAGGATTTGGAAAAGTTACTGGTAGAGGAGGAGAGCAGATACTTGCCAAGGACAGCTCTCCTACATGCACGGCTTCAGAAACTGAAAGTGGATGGCCCACTGGTGCAGCAGGGAACTGAGTCTGGAAAGGACTTTGTGGCTGGAGTAGCTAGTACTGGAGGAACAGAACACACGGTGGCTGTGGTGAGACATGACACCCCCAGAGTAACTGAAGAGGATTTAGATATGGAAATAGAGAACACCACAGGAAAAATGGAGGGCAAAGATGACTAGGAGGTCATAGCAGGACTTAGCTCCAATAATACAAGTACCGAACTCCAGGGGGAGGGGAAAGGGGTGGGGGAACAGCATGAATATAACTTGAAGAAAACAATTGAAGCACAGGGAACTGGCGTAACAGATCAGTCAGGTGCTCGATTACAGCCACAATCTCCAGAACAGGAGATACCAGACTCCAAGCCTGTATTCCCAAAAGCAAAATTTCACTTAGGGACAGGCAAGAGTAAATGGCCTGAAACACAAAGAAAAAAATTACCTGGACTATCAGGATAGGTTGGGGGTAGCCTAGGAGACCTAGGATTTCTGTCAACTGTTCAGAATACCACAAACCCCACAGGAAGGCCCCTCATCACAAATGCCAGAATGGGTAAAATGGCCCTAGAAAAGGCTGGGTGGGCTAAAAACACTGAATGCAACAGCTGGGATGCAAACTATCCAGGTACATCCCACACAGTAGGGGAGCGTCCTTTAGCCTCATTAATTATGCAAGACTTGAACTCCTCACAGATTTCAAAGATGAGGTCACAGTTGCCACTAGGAAACCCCTCTATTCCCTCTGATATTGGTTATAAGTCTCACAAGAAGGTTCCCTCAGTCAAGGACTTTTACAAACTATCATGCATATAGAAGGGGAGGTTTTACCCCTAGATAACAATATAAACTGTACAGAGGTGGCAGTGGCAGACATCCCACAGCAGCAGGACAATATAGCAGTAGAAAACAACATAGACGTTACTAATGATGGAGAAGAACATGAACAAATACCAAACCACAAATTGCCCCACTAACAAACGTGTGGTATTCCAATGTCAGGCAACGTCTATTCCCAGAAGCAACAAGAATGGCTGCAGAATCCACAAATAGCGGAATGCAGTACGATTAAAATACAGTGGTGGGTCTTCAGACCTACCAGGTAGGCATTATGTGGGGCACACATTACTGAAAGACAGTATGAAGTTTTTTGCTTATGAGGTATATGCACTGATTCATATGCCAGGGGACACAATATTCAATGTTAGTTTTAAGCATCCTGCTGACTTGGGCTGTTTTTGGAAACAGTACCAATTATAAAAAAAACACACCTCTGGTGCCCCTTTGTAGCCATACCGCTGACAAAGCCCTCTTTTAAACAGATCATGGTGTTGTTCTGGAATGAGGATGTAAATGTTGATGACATAACCTTTTGGTTAAAACAGCGGTGCACAATCAGTTGGTTCCCTGAGCCCATTTTAGATGATGAACATTTCTGGACTGAGGGATTGAGGTACAAACTGAGCCTGAAGCAAGAAAATGGGGAACCTCAACACCTCCCCAACTGCTTTTTCTTAGGACATGAAAGAAGGGTGGTATTTTATGTAGGTCAGCCCCAGGCATGCTATCATTGTGGGGATACTGGACATTTAAGTGACATCTGGGATAAATTGAAATGTGGTCTGTGTGGCATCCTAGGCCATACCAGTGCACAGTACACCAGTCCCATGATATGCAACCTGTGTGAAGAGCATGGCTGCACATTTCAGAATTGCAGTTGGGCTTCACACGGTAGCCTAGATTTGGTGGTCCAGGCTGAACAAGTTGTATATGTGACATTAGCTCAGAAAGAAAGATTGAAACTTATTATAGAACCAGTTAGTGGCAACACCACTACAGGGGCACAGCCCTGGGACCAAGGGATTAGGAGCCCTACAACAGCTAGGGAAAAGGACATGGACCCCTCCCCCATCTGCGAATCTAGCAGAGCAGTCAGTGGGTCCAGTGAAAAACATGGAACAATATCAACAATATCAAACACAGAGACCCCCCCTCACTCAAGAGGAAGGAAGTGCCCCTCAGCCTGAAGACGCAGTCTAGGTTTTAGTCACCAACATGCTACTGCCCTCCTCCTCGCACCTAGGGAAAGCACCTTGAAATGGTGACAAGGTCAAAACAGCCACAAAGCAATTGGTATCACAGGATCCAGCAAATGTGAGAGAATCTTATTGAAACCCAGAACCCATTTGCTGTATTACAAACTGGAGGTTGGGGAGAATCGAAGGGGGCTCTGAAGTTTCATCAGTTGCATCCTTTCAAACTGAAATTGCCATGGAAATAGGCAAAGAGGAAGTAACAAAATAGAAAAAATGGAAAAAGAACAGTTAAAAAGAGACTCTCATGTGGCATTATTAATCTACTGTGTATTTCTTGTTTTCTTTCCTTTTCATGGCTACATTAACAATAATCACATGTAATGTGAATAGTGTAAAATCTACTTCAAAAAGACATGTTACTTTTTCATTGTTGCATGATTTTAAAGGGGATATAACATTTCTTCAGGACGCCAGTCTTCACTCTATTCCAGAAATAACACTTGCTCAGAGGGAGTGGAGATAGGGGCCCTCTCTATAGTCAATTGCGGAAGAGATGTGCACAGGCTTAGGGATCCTCTTTTCAACTCAAGAAATACAGATTTAAAAAGTAATAGATATTTGCCCAGGAAGAGCTTTAGTAGTAGACATTCAGTATGGTAATAAACCCATTCGCCTTATAAACACCTATGATCCACAAAGCAAACAGAGAGAACAAATCTGTTTCACCTTATTGAGCCCTTTCTGCATACCTCTAAATTAACCCTATGGGGTGGAGAGATTTTAACTGTGGATTGGCTAAATGAGATTGGGGGAGAAAAACTGACGTTTTTTGTGATACCAATTTGTTGAAACTTATTTTACGTTCTGGGTTTCAAGACACATATGACAAAACAGGGATACCTCCAATACACATCTTTTACAAAGGGACCCTATCAACCCAGATTGATTTTCTATTTTTTGCAGAATGAACTCCAGTTCAGAACATCAAAATTTTGCCTATAGAAACCTCAGATCATACTGTAGTGCAGGCAGTGATAGATTTAGCACAACACGCCCAACATGGTAGAGGGTACTGGAGGTTAAATACTTCCTTATTGCAAGAAGACTCAATTAAAACTGGAATATTACAACTACTTGAGGCCTGTCAAACAGTAAAATGTTTATATGACAACATGACTGAATGGTGGGAAGACACCAAAAGGGATTTAAAACATTTAATGATTCAAGTCTCACATAGAGCATCTCTGACCAAGTATTGAAAATATTTGGGGCTAAGAGCTAGATCTTAAAAATACTAACACAGAAGAATGAAATAGGGATAGGCATTGAGTGAACAGCTAGCTGAGGTAAAAGGAAGTGTTCTCATATCAACATGACAGGAACAATCCCTGAAACTGGAACAAGTTTGGCACCCAGGGTTTCAAATTCCATGTAAACCCATACAAGAGCAATGGGGACAGGTTAAAACAGAGAGTAGTGATAACATTACAGAATGAAGCGGGACAGCAGGACACTGACATTAATTCCCTTCAACAGATAGTGTAACAACATATAGAGCAGAAATTTAGAAGAAAAGACAATATAGCTCTAGGGGAATTCCTGGGTGACATAGGTGCACTACGGCTTTTGGAAACAGATACACAACATTTATGTGAACCGTTTACTGAAAATGAGATTAAGAAAGCCATCAAAACAATGACTAATGGGACAGCCCCGGGGTGTGATGGCATACCCAATGAATTTTATAAAACATTTTCTGATCAGGTCTGCCCAATGTTGCAAGAAGTATTGGAAGCCCTTTCCAGACATGGGAAACTAGGAGTCAGCATGACGGAAGGAATAATGTTCTTTCTGTTTAAGAAAAGAGACCCCCCGGGGGTCACGTGATGGCAGCCTGAAAGGAAGCAGCACTCACTCACGGCTCCACTCTCCTGCTGTTAATTCGAGTGTTTTAATTTCTATCGAGAGTCAGTTGTAGCTTTAAAGTGGCTTTGGCTACTTGCCATGGTATTGCACACTTGATCGGCTCAGGAATCTAAGGAAGGAATAGAAGTTTTATGAAAAAGCCCTACGTGGCACTCCCCCACCGATGCCTGAGAAGGACAAGGCTGCAAGGCCCAAAGCAGCAAGCTGCAGGGGGTACTAAACTGCTGCGCCAGTTACAGCTGTTTCAGAGGAGAGATTCCTCGAAATAATGTAGCCCTTACAGGAAAATGTTTCTGACATGTCGGATGACCTGAATCAGATTAAAACATTGGTGCAATCATTAGCAGTACAAGTGGGGACTCTGAGGCCAATATTGCATCACTGGAGGTAAAACAAGGAAAATGGGCAGAAGCCATCCAAATGGTCTGTAGGATCAAGAAACTTGAAGATCTAGATGGGAGGAGCAGAAAGAATAACCTCCTGGTGATCGGAATACCTGAGAAAGAGGAAGGAAATAATCCGACCCTCTTTGTCCAGAAGTTGTGTGGAGAGGATCGCTGGGCCATCCCGGATGGCAACCTATATTGTTGAGCGTGCCCATTGAGCCTCCGTCCTCCTCTGCCTCCTGATGCCCTCCTCGACCCATTATCTTTAGATTACTAAACTTCCTAGACAAGCAGTTTATTTTGAGTAAAATCAAGAACCTGCAGGAAGTCCTTTGTGAGGACCGTAAAATTCGCATCAAACAAGACCTCCCGCGGTCTGTTCAGCTGAAGCGGCAGGAACTGCACCCGACAGTGTCCAAGTTGATAGCCGCAGGGAAGCCCTTTCGCATGAGATACCCTGCGACACTCCAGGTCAAATCCAGAGAGCAATGGCTCTCATTCAAATCCCAGGAACAAGTGATGAAGGAGCTTAAAACCCTGTTCCCCGACTTGTTCAAGTGAGGGCAGTATCGGGACAAGTTTCCATTAGTGAATGAGTGTGAGAGCAACACTGAGCTGTCAGCTGGGTACTGTATTTTAACATGCTCGTTGGTATGTTTGCCTGATAGTGAAATAGAGAGACCACTTTTGAAAACCTTAAGAGAATTGACTGTTTTTGTTTCATTTGAGTGATACAACCCCTTTCACTATGAGAGTAACTCAGTGAGCTGAATACTTGAGCAGGACATTAAGAGTAGAATGCCGTCTAGCCTTGTCACGACCCAGAGATGGTCTGCGATGACTGCCTACCCTGAAATGTAGAGTGGCTGGACACTGGACTTTATGTTTTGAGATTCAATTATTAAGACTGTAACACAGGACATTGGGCTGTATATTGATAGTGCTAGATTGTATTATGGGTAGGGTGATCAATGATTTTTATTTCTTACTGTCTTTTCTCACTGGTATGTTTGCCTGTTCAACGTTTTAAAGGACCAGGCACTGTGTTATTATGGAGGGGGGCAATTATTTTTCACCTTTGCATCTTATCTAAGTAGTTGGGCTGATTTTGTCTAGCTAGTGGTTATGCTAGCCCTCCTATTCCTTTTCTGAGACTTGAGGATGATGTGTATTCTCAATCTTTCTCCACCAGGAAAGGGGACTAAATGATTAAAGGGCGTATCTCAGGAATCTGGTATGGGCATATACACCTGAGAGTGTCATGGGGCGACATGTTCTGTTGGGAACTTTCAATTTTCTGGGGTCAATAACAGCGGGGGAGGGGGTATGCGGGTGGGGTGTTATGGGGAACACAGGCTGCAGTAACATCACGTACTAGAAGTGTTATTGTGGTGCAGTTGCTTAGAACTGGGGTATAGAATAGTGTGGGAGTTAGAGTTAGCTGTATTTAATATTAGTTTGTGCGTATGGCTTTTTTGGGTGATTAATAGGTGTTGGCAGGGGCAATAAGGATAGGAAGAAAGGGGGCCAAGTGTTCTTATCTTACTTTATATTAAAACAACAACAGGGGTAATATCGCAGTTGAAATATTACTATGAGTGGCCCATATAAGTTCATAAGCTGGAATATAAAGGGCGCCCAAGACCGCTGTAAAAGGCACATTATTCTTCGACACTTGCAATATTTGAATACAGGGATTGTTTTCCTTCAGGAAACACATCTCCGGCGGGAGGATATTGTTTTATTCCGCAGACGGTGGGTTGGTCAAGTCTATGGGGTGGGTAAATCCACTAATGGGGGGGAGTGGTAATCCTAATAAATAAGAAGATTCCTTTCACCCTTGAAAAAGAACTTTGGGAACCCGATGGGCCGTATGTTATAGTGCATGGTTTGTTGTAATCACATCAGGTGATACTCGGAGAGGCTTATGGGCCAAACGTCAATTCCCCCCATTTCTTCACACACCTGATGAAGTTGGTTGTTTCCAACCCCCCCCAAACTTACCATTTTGGGAGGGGATTGGAATATTACCTCTTATTCACATATCGATAGGTCCGACTCCCAGAGAAGGGTTTTCCCCTGCCCAGAGTGCTTTACATGAGCTCATGAGAGGAGTGGATCTCATCGACGTTGGCATATCTTGCATTAGGAGGATTGTCAATATATTTTTTTCCCACCGCACAAAACATTTTTGAGAATTGACTTCCTCCTTATGAGTTCCTTTGCCTCCCAGGTGTCATTAATGCTGATATACATGCCAGGGTAATCTCCGATCATTCACCTGTCTCCTCCTTTTCTTAGTGGGACCTGGTATTAAGAGGGATACTCTCTGGTGGTTCAATACCAGTTACTGCAAAACCCATCTCTTTGCAACATATAAGAGATTTTATCACTGACTTTGTAAGGATCAATAGGGAGTCAGTCAGTAGGGTAGAGGTAGTTTGGCGGCTCTAAAATGTTCCCTGAGGAAGTGTATCCGGATGGCCTCAACAAAATCCCAACAACTCAAGTCACAAGCGAACTCCTTACTCTCCTCAATTCACCAATTGGAAACTACAATTTCGGCTATCACCTGATGAGGATTGGGTCAAGCTGCATGGCCTGCAGGTCCAATATTTCAGTCTTATTTCCCAGAAAGCTGAGCTTTCATTGAAATGTACAAAATTTCTCTACTTAGAATCAGGGGAAAGACCTAGTAAACTATTGGCCATGTGGCTCAGGCAAGAGGATGCATCTCGGTTTATTCCGGGTATTAAATCGGATAAGGATACACCCATTGTCACTGACCCCCATGCCATAGCAGGGGTGTTAAGGCAATACTATCAGAGGTTATATGCTGAGGATTTGGTTAATCGCCCCTCTACGGCAGATATTATGAAATACCTCAGCTCAGTCGATTTACCTAGGCTATCACCTGTTCACACTTCTTCCTTGGTGGGCCCCATTAAGGTGGAAGAACTGGTGAGGGCAGTTGAGCTCCTCCCAACAGACAAATCCCCAGGACCAGATGGACTTCCTAATGGTCTCTACAAGGCCTGCATATCAGATATAGCCCTTTTATTGACAGAGGTTTATAATTTCTGGTTCAATAAGGGCTATCTGACCCACTTTCTTGAGGGCAATAATCACACTTATTCCTAAAAGGGCAAAGACCCGCAATACCCGGAGAGTTACCGGCCTATCTCATTGATTAATACCGATATGAAACTCCTGGCCAAGATTTTGGCCAATAGGTTAGACCTCTCATGCCCCAATAAGTAAAGAACAAATTGGGTTCATGACAGGTAGGTACTGGAGACCACTGCAGAAGTTGTTACATCTCCTCTCGGTAGCTAGTGGCTCAGAGCTTCCCATGGTTTTGGTGTCACTGGACCCCGAGAAGGCTTTTGATAGGGTGTCATGGGACTTTCTTTTTACCACCATGTCATGGTTTGGTCTTCCTGAGGGCTTCCTTAAGTGGATTAGGCTGTTATATTCTTCTCCTGAGCCCAAATTCGATGTAACAGAGTGCACTCAGAGGCATTCCTGCTTCACAGAGGCACCAGACAGGGGTGCCCCCTTTCCCCTCTTTTATTTAATATATATTTAGAACCCTTGTTTGGAATCTGTAGCCACTCCAAACATTCAGGGATCAGGTGGGAACCAAAGATATACTCTTTCAGCGTACGGATGACCTACTGTTGCACTTAGAAGACCATAAGATAGCCTACCAGCTCTTTTGGAACAGGTTGGGGCCTTTTCCAAGGTTTCCTATTATAAGTTTAACCTTACCAAAATGAAAGCATTCCCATTGAATAATAGAATTTCCCTAGGAGAGGTGACTGACTTTGCTCTTTCATGGGAGTCGAAATCCCTCCTGTATTTGGGAATCCAAGTGACAAGAGATATTACACCTATGGTGAAAGCCAACCTTTCAGACGTACTGACTAAAATTAAAGCGGATTTTGATAGATGGGGTGCTCTCCCCCTATCACTTTGGGGAAGGATCACTACAGTGAAGATGAATGTGCTGCCCCGTACCTTGTACCCAATGGGTATGCTGGGCTGCTTTCTCCCTAAAAAATGGTTCGTCAAGCTGCAATCAATGCTGAACACCTTTATTTGGCAGGGTAAACATGTTAGAAGGTCCTATTTCAAATTAACTGCTCCAAAAGAGCAGGGCGGTCTTGCTGTTCCTCCTACTTTTGTATTATTGTGCCCATTTGACATTTGGAGTACAAATGCTGCACAACTAAACTGGAAAGGAAAATTGAGATAGAACAAAGTAAAAGTATAAGATAGAAATCATGGTCTATGACTAGAATGAAAAGGGTTTTCTTGTTGAGGCAATTCATTTTGCCCATCTTTTTGAACATTGTCCACGTTTTTCCAATAACTTTTACACTACATTAAAGAGTCTTGGGCCTGTTCTTTCAGTTACTCTGGGGAAGCAGGCTCAACCCTGTGAAATGAAACCACACATAGAGAACATGGCAGGAGGGAAGGCTCAATATGATACAACCAGTAGTTTTCTTTTTTAGTATGTTTTTTATACAAACATAAAACCTTTGGTTAGTGGGGTACCCAGCATGTGGAATCAAGTTACATTTATTTGGAAGGAGGCATTTGTTAATGCCTGGGGTAGGAAAATGGCTTTGAAAATTGAGCCTTTCTGGTTCCAAAGTGCCCATGGAAAGCTATTCTATACACAAATTCTAACAAACTGCTACCTTGAAGAGCAATTTTTAATGTAGTAACCCAGGTGCAGAGTAAATATCTTTTAGAAGCTATGTTAGACAAAAGAATACCCCACAAATGTAGGATACCTTATGGCTTTGCAGTCACAGGAAGCTTAATGGATAGGCAAACCACAAGCACAAAGCTATGGATGGATGAATGAAACTGTCTTAGAGAAGAGTGTGGACAGTTAGAAACCATGCCCCACCTGTTTTTGAATGCCCTTTATACAGCCTTTTGGCAGATAATAGATGCATTATGGAGCACGTCTGGTTTTGCTGGAATTACATATGCTGTTTTAGCGTATGGGCAATTAACTGCAAATTAGTTAAAATAGAACAGAAGTACTGTTTATGTTATATTTGCCTGTTTACAGTGGGTTATGTGGCAGGGCAGATGTCAACACTTTCTAAAAATGGAGCGATAACGATAGCTGACTTGTCTTTTAAGGTTCAGGCAGAACTGGATGCTATCTATCACTATTAATATAACCAATTGTGGGAGGATGGGTGTAAACTATTGCGGAGAGGGATTGAGTGGGTAGGGTAATAGGAAGGATGATGATGGTTCTGGTAAAAATACTGCAGTTTATTTGATTTGTATAGGTTTTTTCTTTCTCTTTTGTTAGATTATTTTCGGGCAATAATAATGATGTCCAGGGAAGGTAGTAATGACTGATATATATGTTTATTTTACTTGAGGTTTCTTCCAATTTGGCTAAACATGTTTTCTTTTTCATTATTTGTTTATCTGAGTTCTATTCTGAAGTAAGAATTTGTTGTATGTTGTTTTGGGTTTTTGAAATGAAACATTCCCCTACTCTTTCCGAGAAATGCCATTGGATCTTTAACATCCACCTGAACTACCACCAGAACAGACAGATGGGACCTCGGTTTAATGTTTCATCTGAAATGCCAGGAGCCAAGGTAATAAAATCAGCAGGCTCTGAGGTAGACCTTGTGGCCATCACAGAAATGTGGGCTTTTGAAAATAATGACTGAGACCTGATGGTCCCTGGGTACTCATTGTTCAGGAGGAATAGAGGAACAGGTGGGGGGGGAGTAGT
The DNA here is from genome assembly GCA_016271365.2 of Neoceratodus forsteri. NCBI lineage: Eukaryota > Metazoa > Chordata > Ceratodontiformes > Ceratodontidae > Neoceratodus > Neoceratodus forsteri. The sequence goes on along the minus strand of CM028132.1, from coordinate 968,860,580 downwards.
TCTTTTTGTCAAGGATGGCATCAAGATGGCAGAACATGGGTGCATCAGGGATAGTATTAGGGAGATAAAGTCACTGTGGGTGTAACTCATGGAAGCCTTGGGCAAGAAACTGAGCTTTGGTGTGATCTATTGACTTTAGAGGAAGGGGAAGAGAGCAACAGAGAGCTCAGGGAAGAACTTGAAAGAGTGGTAGCAAAGAGGGAAGTAGCAATGGTGGGTGATCTTAACATGCTGGATATCGATTAGGATGCTCCAGAGGCCAGGAGTGCTAGACGTCAGACCTTGCTTGACATCTTACAGGAGGTTTACTGATACAGCTGGTAAGGAATCCACTAGGCAGACTGCAATTCTCGATGTGGTGCTAACCAACTTGGAGGTGGTATGAGCTTTGAAAACAGGGGAGCCACTGGGGAACAGTGACCATAACTACATTTGATTTGAACTTGCCCTTGTTCCAGAGAACCTAAATCGAGAGCTGAAGTCCTTGATTTTAGAAGGGCTGACTTCTACAGGCTGAGGGAGTTGGTCAGGGAAAGGTTACTCAGACTGGATAACATGGGGGGGTGAAAGAGAGATGGATGCAATAAAGAGAGTCAGTCTTGAGACATCTGAGTTATCCATGAGAATGGTAACCAAAAAAACAGGTTCAAGAGACTGTTTTGGGTCCCGGCAAGAGTCAGTGAAGCGATGAGGGCCAAGAAAAAGATCTTCTGCAATTTTTTTATTTTTTTTATTTGTATTTATTTTATTTTTTTTTTGTTGACTGTGTAAGTGCACTAGACAAATTCTGTCTATTTTCAGGCATTACCCGGGGGAGGGGGATACAGATGAATGCCAACTGACCTTGAACCAGATTAAGCTATTGGTGGTATTTTCAGTGAAAACAAGTGCAAGTATAAAGAATAACAGGGGTAGGAAGAATGAGGATAATACTTACTAAAAATATAAACAGGCAAATATGGCAGTTCAGGAGGCAAAAGCATACAGCTGCGTATTGTCGAGTGGGTCAAAAGTGAAGAAAAACAGTTCTTCCAATACATTAGGGAAAAAAGGAAAAAAGGAGGGAAAATGCTAGATGAGGAGGGTATGGTGATAAACATGGACTGGCAAAAGGACACCATTCTCAATTATTAGTTTTCCTCAGTTTTCACTAGGGAGGACAATGGACCCTTGCAGAGAGTGGCATTAAGGCAGACACTAAGGGGGTTTTGGAGATGATACAGTAGACATTAACAAGTCAAAGGGTCCAGAAAGGGCTAGAAGGCCTAAAGACAGATAAGGTCCTGGCACCAGATGGGTTGCATTTGAGGTTACTCAGGGAGCTGATAGTGGCACTGGCTGAACCCCTGGTAGGTTTGTTCAACAGTTCACTAATGACTGTGGTAGTTCTGAATGACTGAAGGGCAGTGGGCGTAGTTCTGCTTCATGGGAGGCAAGGAACAAATAGGGAACTACAGACCTGTTTGTCTTACCTCTGTTGTAAGGAAGCTGATGGAGTCACTGGCGAAAAAGGACCTCATGGACTACTGGTAGGGTGGATAGAAACCATGCTGTGCATTTGCTCTATTTCATCTTCAAATGGCTTTCGACTTGGTGCCTCACAGACACTCAATGAAGAAGATGGCGATCTGGGTGTAGCTAGGTCATAGTAAACTGGGGAGGTAACTAGCTAAAAGGGAGGTAGCAGAATGTTGTGGTCAATTAGGTCAAATCAGAAGAGAAGGAGGTCCTGAGCAGGGTACCACAGGATCTGTTCTGGCCTGGTCGTCTTCAATATGTTAATCAGAGACATTGGCGAAGGAATCAGGAGCAGATTGTGCTTCTTCTCAGATGACATTAGCTCTGTGGGAGGGTGAGCAGCAACAAGGGAATCAGGTAAATGTAAAGTGACTTACAAAAGCTAGAGGGATGGTCTAAGGTTTGGCGGTTGAAATTCATTACCAAAAAGTGCAAGGTAATGCACCTAGGGAACAAGAACCCAAGGCCAGTGTACTGGATGGGTGGAGTGAGACTTAACACTATGGCTGGGGAATGGGAGCTTGCAATTATCATCAGTGACTCCCTCAAACAATTCAGTCAGTGCAACAAGGCATATATTTCAAAGCAAAAAGGATCCTGGAATGTATCACGAGGTATACTGATAGCAAAAGGGAAGAGGTAATACTTCCCCTGTACAGAGCCTTAATGAGGCCACACATGGAGTACTGCACCCAGTTGTGGAGTCCTTATCTCAAGAAGGATATGGATAAGCTGGAGGCAGTGCAGTGCAGGGTAACAAAAATGATTCAGAGTCAACAGAGCAGGTCCTATGAGGACCACCTCAGGGCACTGAACATGTACTCACTGGAGACCAGAAGGGAGAGGGGAGATATGATAGCGACCTTCAAGTTCTTAAAAAGAATAAACAAGATGAAATGCAGCCAACTATTTAGCCTTAATACTAGTCTATGATCTTGTGGACATGGGAGGAAACTGACAAGAGGAAGGCTCAGGAGGGACATTAGGAAGTTTTATTTTGCAGAAATGACAGTCTATCAGCCAAAGCGGTTGGTGCTAAAACTGTTGGTGGTTTCAAGCACAGTTGGGACAGAATGAAGGGTATAGAGGTTGTTTGGGGTTGCAAAAACTGGAAGAAGAATAGGGAGGAAGGATGGGGCAGGCTAGGACCCTGGAAGGACAGTAGTAGTCAGGGCTGAATATGGAAATCAGGCAGTCTGGATGGACTGCTGGTCTTTTTCTGCTATCATTGTATGTGTTCCTATGCTTCCAAAATCCCACAACACTGCCTGAAAAAGGAGTTATTCAAAGGTGGGAATTCCACATTGAGCAGTACAGTACATGCTTGAATATATTGTATGCCTGAGCAATGCAAATCTCAGAGTAAACTAGGCTGCACCATAATAGTGATACAGTATCCCTGACTTTCACTCAAGGTCATAGAAGGATGCTGGACAGCCTGATTCAGGCCCTGCAGCTTTTTGAACACCCAAGTGGCAAGTGTGGAAATTACCTCCATCAACCAGGCAGCACTGTTGCTTCAGCTGCTGCTTCAGGCTTTGGTGAATATCAATGATCAAAGTAAACTTAATGCTTACAGTATGTTACTGGCATAGATCTGATTATGTGGATGCTGGCTCATTTGGACACTGACAAATGGATGACCAAAATGTGTAAGCCCTGGTCTATTTGATTGTGACCATACTGGATCCACAGTACAAGCATGGTATGATGTCCCATATCAAGGACAGAAGGCAAAGGTGGATTGGTATGTAATGGTTTTGACAGGGCTAGTGCACAGTCATGTAGTGGCAACTCAGTGTTCAAAGGCAAGTGAATATGAAACAAGGAACCAGAAAGTGCAATGTGCACTGGTACGAGACAGGGTGCTGGTCAAGAGCTGCTAACCCCTACCATAATCTAGGACAGACAAAAAAGACAAGCACACAAAGGTTAAAAGCAGGGGTGCATCTGCAAAGCAATAAATGGAGCAACAGACAATCCCCTGAGGAAACTGTAACAGAGCAAAGTGCCGGGGCACCTGAGTAATAGTATCAGGATAGTCTGTTTGTTTTGAGAGTGTACTGTACCTGTCACATTTTGGTACTGGAAATAAATATAGTTTGCAATGCTATCCGTAGTGTGGCTCCACCTATTGCTTTGAAGATACACTCCCACTTTGAACATTGTACTGCTGGTCTTTTTTGTCTGTCCTGGAAATGAATATGACAGACTGTTACTATCTCCAAAAAAAAGATGGGTCTGTGGCAGCAATCACTTTCTGAATTTTCTGAAATTAAACAAAAATTCCAAAAAGCATTAGAATTTCTTATCCCACACAACACTATCTGGCACCATAGGTATCAGGATAGATTGCTGAAAGATTGCTGCAAATTCCTTCCAATAATTGTTCCTCTATCATTACTATGATCCTGGGGTGTATTCTGCCTGCCTCCTGAGACTCACCTGGTTTTATTATCACAGGTAATCCACCAGGGTAGCTGTGATGGCCACAAATGAAGTCATGGCTATTTCTGCTGACATGGGCCCTCCCATACTGCAGATGTCTTCACCTGAGTGCAAGACCAAGTTCAGTTCTGCCCAGTACTTAACTGACCTGACAAACAACTCTAACTAAGTGCAAAGACACTTCCTTTCCACCAAGTTTATGATTAGCTAGCATTATAACCAAAGGGACTTCTGCACACAAGTAGAAAGTCTACAATCTTCAGCTGGCTCTTCCCTGGCCTCATTCTCACTTGTTGGTGAGCAAGTCATTGACCTGGAAATCACCACTGACTATTTTAATAAATTCTTTGTAGCAATGTGCTCTGTCAACCACCAACAGATGGGTAGTAACCAGGAGGGGCAGGGTAAACCGTGTACTCTAAGAATTCGGTCCCTTTCCAATAATAACACCATAGGGCAAATGATGACAATGCTACACAGGGGCAATGAACCCAAACAAAGAAGAAGAAGAATCAGTATTTATATAGCACTTTTCATTCACAGTATCCCAAAGTGCTTTACAAGCAATGCTAGACTGGTAGTGAGGTGACTGAATGTGGGGTGGCAATCATATCACACATCATCATTGCCTCCTCACAAAAAAACTCTACTCAGGCTCTCCCCTCCTGGGGTGACAGCCTCCATCCGCCACACCCAACCCACTATCACAACCCAAACCTCCAACAAGACCACTCTACTGATCCCCAGATTCAGGACCACCCATGGTAAGAGGTCCTTCTGCTACAGAGCCCCATCCTGGTTTAACTCTCTCCCTGCTCCCATCTCCAATGCCCCACAATCTCCAACTTCAAAATCGCTCTTTGGAGCCAACTGTTTAACACTACTGAGCTGCTCTTGACCTAGATGTGGTGACCTCTCCACCCGCGACAACGCCCACTGGGCGGCACTCCACCTTACCCCCAACTTCTCCCCATTGCTTCTTGCCTCTGTTTATTTACCAGCATGTGCTCAGCTGTATTTACTGTAATTGCTACTAAATTGTATAAATGTTATGAAACCATTCTGTGTAACTCTTAAGTCAGTGACTTATGTTGTAACCTAAATTTGTTCTGTCTGTCCTCAATGTGATGAGCTACCTTTGGAAATAAGCCTGTGGCTCAAAGGTTGTAAACCGATGTGCAAATAAATAAATAAATAAATAAAAATCACCCACACACAGCCTGAATAATTGCATGAACCAGTTTATGGGAAGGGGAATGTTGGCCAGGACACTGGGAATGTTCCTTGCTCTTTTGCAAAGAGTGCCCTGGGTTCTTATACTTCCACCTGGACACCTACCAGGACAACACCAGGATGGGCAGAAGGGACCTCGGTTTAACGTCTCATCCGAAGGATGGCACACCCCAGCAGTACAGCACTCCCCAATACTGCACTCAGATGCCAGCAATTTTAGGTGCAAGTCCAATCCTAGTGTGGGACAAGAACCCACAACCTTCTGGTCCAGAGGCAGATGCTACCAACTGAGCCACGCTGACACCAAAACTGGTAGATGTATGGCATCCCAACAAATTGCTAAAATGTGGTGCACCTTTTCTCAAGCATCACTTAGCATGCATATTCAATATATCTCTAACCTTATGTGTACTCCCCAATGAATGCAAGGTCTGGTAACCCTAACACAGAAAAGTAATGCTAATAATGGAATGGGTAATCATCACCCTATTTCCTTGCTTTCTGTGGTTGCAAAATTCTTTGAGAAATGCATGGCAACTCACATAGACATTTTTGTTCCTAAAATCCTAAACTCATTCGTCTGGCTTTTGTGCCATGCATAACACCACCACAGCCCTGCTACAGGTAACAAGTGACATCAAAAGTGCCAGGCATAGGGGCTGCAGACAGGAGTTGACAGGTACTGTGTTTTTAACCTGTCAAGGGCATTTGACTCCTTGAAACACGTACTCCTCCTAAGCAAGATGAATTTACTGGGCCAAAACAGATCCGCCATAAAGTGGTTCAAAAATTCTCTCTCCAACAAGCAACAACAGATAATGTATTTAAAGGAGTACAATCAAAACCTGAGCCCATTGTGTTAGGTGTCCGCAAGGTTTTGTATTATGCCCATTCATGTTTTCACTCTTCATTAATGGCTTGTGCTGCAGGTCTGATAATGCTTACTTCCATCTATGAGTATCTGTGTTTAATATAGTACTATCCTATATACGTACATGAGGGATATGTCCTCAAGTTCAACCTGCTCTACAGCAAGGTCTTGACGAGTTCCAATTCCATTTTTGTACAAAACAACCTGATGTTAAATACAGATAAAAGTCAAATATATGTATCTTTGGTCCCAGTATAAATTCAAGTGCAGTAACCAACAGGTGGTTATCAATACCGAGAGACTTTCAGCAGCTGCTAGTGGAGATAATTGGGTGCTAATTGATTGTGGCACTAAACCATGGATAGACTGACAGTGTGACTAGGCAGTAAGCAGGTGTTAAGCATCTGCCTAATTGTTAGCTTGTGGTAACCTGAGTTTTATTTTTTAATTTTTATTTTAGTTTTTTGTTGACCCGGTAAGTGCACTAGACAAATTCAACTTATTTTTCAGGCTTGATCCGGGAAGGGAATACAGATGAATGCAAACTGACCTTGAACCAGGTTAAGCTGTTGGTGGTATTTTTAGTGAATATGGGGAATTTGGCCAGGGCACAGGGGAAATTCCTCTACTCACCAGTAAAGAACTGCTAGTCGTTCTGCCAGAATGGCCACTCTGCTGGAGTCCTAGGAGAGGATGGACATATCTGGGGCAGAGAACCAGGCCTCCTCCACTACCGCCACCACATAAGAAGCTGGCAAGAACTCGTCAGAAATTCTAGATGTTCCTGAGGATGATTTTTACTAATGAGTTATTCATATCCACCGAAGATTTATCCGAGAACAGTTCTTCTCCTGTTCTGAACATAATATCAGCTAAATCCTAGGATCTAACATCTGAAATGCGGCAACCTGCATCAAAGCATCATTGAACCCACATACCAAAATGTTGAAAGAACTTGCATCTGAAGAGTGCAGGCACATGCAGTGCAGACAACTGTAGGCAGCTGAACTAGCAAAACTCAACCCTAATCCCCCTGCTGTCAAAGATGCTGGCCTAGCTGTCAGGATGACTCACCGCCTAGATGACGCACCATCTTCAAAGGCAGCCACCTCCCCAGTGACTGTCAAATGTCTACTTTCCCGAGTAACAATTTCTTCTCCTTCAAAAGATTTCGCTGGTAGTAAAAATGCCAATGTTGGAGTGTGCCCAGAGCCAGAGGAAATGTTATGGGGTATGGTAAGCTAAATATTGAAAGTGTGGATGCTGGCCTAAAACTGCCTCTCTTGCATTCTGGGACTTGTGTGTTAAACCCCATTTCAGCTAGTTTAAATGAAGACCTCCTTCTCAAAAACATAAATGAAGAGCATACATTGAGGACTCTGTCAGTCAGTCTGTATTTTATGACAGTAAAGATGCTACTGAAACAACTTCTTCTATTGAAAAAATTGTTTTTCAGGCCGGAGTGGCCAATCAAGATGGGGCTACTATTTTCTCCTGTTCAGTAAGGAAAAAGCAAGCTAATAAAGGGGACACTAAGAAAAAAAGAGCTGCCCTTGCCATATCTAAAAGGAATATTCCAACTGACCTACCTACTATAAATGATGGCATTTTGAAAGAAACCAATACAACTCCAACCCACAAAACTGCAGATCATTCAGCTATTAATGCAATTCAAACTGTGTTTTCTCTGAATCCCTCCTCTCATGACCCTTTCGCCCACTGGTCCCCTGAAAAGGCACTTTCCAAATCAGGGTGGAAAAGAATGCCTGACAGCAAGTGGCTCCCAGACCAAGACTGGTCTCTGGCCACATCCTCTCACAAACTACTCTGAATTGCATCCAGCCATAGCTCCTCAGGTACCTACAACAATTCAACCAAACATCCTTCTAGAAACAACCTTAAACCAACCTGAAGCAGAGAAACATTTAGCAAATCCTCCTGTATTTAATAGTAAGGGGATGAGAGATGTCTCAATCCCCCCCTCCACAAGAAAACTTTTCAGGGCCTCACCCCCATTCATCAGATCATATCAAAGATGGGCAGTCACAAGATGACAACCCAGCTCCTTCACAAAGGCCTTTACTTTTGGAATTTTTTCAAAAGACCAAACAAGATGCTGCCCCCAGGAGAAATGTCATCCTCATCAGATATAAAGGAGGCATGGAGACAAGACTGGACAGATATTTTGTGGGGAAAAACTTGTTAAAAGGCTCTCTTCACTTTTCTCCCAAGGAGGTCTTCGCCTTCATTAACATAGCAGGCAAAGACAACTACGATGTCAGCTTTAGGAATTCAAATATACTTGAACTGTTTTGGTAACAGTATAATCAGTGAAATTTTCACCTCTCTTGTCCCTCTTCCTGGTAATACCATTGACAAAACCACTGATTAAATCCATGACTATAATGTTCAGGAATGAGGGAGCCCATTATTGAAGACATAATATACTGGTTAAACCAAAAATTTGACTTTTTAAGTGCTCCTGTGCCTGTGCTGACCTAGAATTGTTTTGGACAGGAAACTGGAAATTTAAGGTGAAGTTGAAACAGTCAGATGAGGGCATCCAGCATACTCCAAACTCCTTTCTGCTGGGTAGGGACTGGGGATTTGTTTTCATGCAGGTCAGCCCCATGCTTGTTACAAGTGTGGGTCTTGTACCCACCTATCCAGTATTGGTGACAAACCCCACTGTACCAGCTGTGGGGAGGTGGGCCATATTAGCCACCAGTGCACAAATCACATGAAGTGCGATCTGTGTGAGGAGACCGGACACATATTCATGGAATGTCCATGGGCAGCTAGGAATAAATCATCTCCTCTAAGTCCAGATCTCCTGATCCAAATATCTCAAGAGGCAGCAGAACACCCCACTTCTAGGGATCACTTCCCTAACCCCCCCACCACCCCAGGATATGCCTACTGAAGACCACCACAAAACACCAATAACAAAGTGACAGTTAGACCCAGACATAGAGAATCATCTCTCACCTTCCTCTGTCCTCCTCCTGGTTTGCTACCAAGACCCTCCTGGAGAGGCAGCCCAAGTCTTCTTGCCTTCTAGCCCCCTGCCTCTACATCACCTGCCCTACCTGCACAGAGACCTGCTCCTCTGCCTAAGAGTTGGTCCTCAAGGAATGGAAAAGCCCCCCTTCCCCTGAATCCCTTGAGATTGAATCAGATGACCCCTTTTCAGTACTGGCCTTGGCCACATGGTGGGAGTCCTAAATGGAGGTGGGGACTTGACATAAATGATCAAACACAAGACTCCATGTTGACCAGTAATTACATGGTAGGGTACAGGGAGAGAAAAGAAAAAGAGGAAAAAGGGCCCTTAATCCTTAGGAACTCAACTTTATGGGGAAACACTGCATAGCTACTACAAACATCTACAGTTTGGTAAACCATAAAAAGAGAAGTATGGTGTTTCAGTATTTACATGATTCATGCTTTGAGGTTTCCTTATTTCAAGAAACGTGGATGTCATCAAGCGATCAGGTACACCTATATCAAGCAGAATGGTGCTGGGGTCCATCCTATTGGTCCTTTGGGATGGACAGAATGGATGGTATGGGAATTATTTTTAACTCCTTCTCCTTCTCTCTTACTAAACTGATAGATCTAGTACCAAGCAGATTGTTAATTTTGAATGGAATTTGGCACCACACTTCGTGTAGCTTTATCTCTATTTATGCCCCCAATCTAAAGCTGAAAGAGTTGCCCTTCTTTCACCCCTTCAACCCTTCCTTGTTACCTCCCAGAATATATTTCTGGGAGGATACTTTAATTGTGAACTACCCAAAGCTAAAAAAATGGTGGGGAAAAAGACTTATTGCAATTCTAATGCTTTAAAGACCAGCAACTCTCTTAACTTGTGCCCAGTACCAAAAATCAGGGCATAAATTTACTTACACTAGAAGAAGATATTCTTCAACCATTGATCATTTTTTTATTTCCAAAAACATCCCCCCTCCAGACATGGATGTCCTCCCCTTAGAATTCTTGGACCATCTTTTGCTGAGAATAATTCTTCAGGACCATCCAGTTCCAAAAAGAAACAGGATAGGTAGAGGCTGAATACCTCACCCTTATCTCAGCCCATGGTCATAGTAGGCATTTCAAATCTCCTTTTGGCTAGAGCTTTGGTCTGTGACCTCTGTACTGATGTCAGAGACTGGTGGGATGACACCAAGTAGGACATAATTTGTTGGTTCCAGTCCTTGGGAAAAGAAAGGAAAATCTAAATTTTTAAATATCTTCCAGTTGCATCACAACTCCAGTATGTAAGTTCCTTAGCCTCCCACTCTAGATTACTCTACTCAAAGTGAACTCCTAAAATCCCAGATGAAATTATACCAGTATGACTGAGCTAAAACAGTTAGAGCAATGCTTCAGTATAGGACACAAAAAATGCCCTTTGGAGACCCTTTTGAAGTCTATTAATTAAGGAAACAAGCAACAAGTTTAGAAAGTTTATATGATATTCAGGTAACTTAGTTGAGTCCACCTCAGATTTAGCTGATATAATTTCTGACTTTCTAAAAACTCATGAAATTCATCACCTCCCCCAGGAATTAGAAATTAACACATACTTGAAGGGAATAATGCAAACAGTTTCCCCCCTAGGATTAAATAACTTGGTCAGTCCCATCTCGACCAGTGAGATAGTAGATGTCATCAGACTCTTAAAAACAAGACCCACCCCAGGCCTGGATGGCCTTTCATAAGAATTCTACAAAATATTCCAGACAGAATTAGCTGGATATTTTAGAGAAGTTTTTTCTTATTTTTTTCAATCAACAAATGTCCCTTCCTACTTTACAGCACAGTTAATAGTTTTCTTATTCAAGACAGATGATAGATCACAGATTCAAAATTGGCAACTCATAACAATTTTGAATTCAGATATCAAAATTTGATCCCAAATATTAAACAGAAGACTACGGATAGTAGCACAATCCCTAATTCACCCCTCCCAATGCTGTGGACTCCCTAACAGGAAAATTCAACACTCATTGATGATTGTCATGGACACAATAGATTCAGTATCATCCAAAAAACAAAGGGGCAGTATCATAACTTTGGATCAGAGCAAGGCATTTAACAGGGTCCACTACCCCTTTTTATTTACCACATTAGAATACTATGGTCTTCCTTCAGAATTCATACTCTGGATAAAACTTGTGTATTCTTCCTCATCCGTGACCCCTATTATAAAAAGTCAGGTAACAAAGAGCTTTCAGATTTCAACAGGAGTAAGGCAAGGGTGTCCTTTGAGCCCTTTACAATATATTTTCTCCTTAGATCCCTTTCTAAGAAGATTAATCTATAATTCTTCATGGGATGGCATCCCTTGACCCAATGGGCTCCCTCCTTTAAAATGCCCAGTCTTATGCAAACGATATCTGCTAATTTTTCAAATACCCTGAACAACTGCCCATGTATTTTGAAGAATTAAACTCCTATTCCAGAGTCTCTAACTCTATCCTAAACCTTGGGAAGTGCAAGGTCTTATTTTTAGGGTAATCACCCCTTCCCCCTGTATTAATCGCAGGCATTCAGACATCCTCAGACCTAGTGGAAATACTAGGGACCTTTTTTGGGCCTCAAAACATTCCCCCTTATAACTAGGATTTAGCTCTTACTTCAATTGAAGCATAGGTAGTGAGATGGAAAGGATGGAGGATCTCCAAATTAAAAAGAGTCCAGACCATAAAACAATTTTAATTCTGGGCCTCCTTCACAGTGCAATGATTTTCCCACCTCCTTACAAAATAGAAACAAGACTTTAGAGCTCCTTTTTCCAGATGCTCTGGGGAAGTCATCTCAGTCCCATTAGGAGGGCTTTTATATATGTTCCCCCCAAAAAGGGGGGTCTGGGTATGATAGACCCAATATCTTTTTTGTTTTACTCTCTTTATTTCTCATAACATTAAAGGGGGTCTTCAACCTTCAGATTCTCCTGCACACTTAGGGGATCAATGTATTTTAGCTGATTACTTTCTATTATGGTCTGATACTCCTCCAAAAGTAACTTACTGCCTTAAGCTACCAGAATATTGAAAACTGGTAGCTCAGAAGTTGTATAAATGGGGAATTACAAAACAAGTAATACCACAAGCCTCAAGGGCCCAATTGTACAACTTGATTATTTCAATAACCCATCCTCCAGAACCTGAATTTAAGAAATGCACCCCATGCCAAAACAAATGGGTATTTTCACAGCTGAACAATGGGAGGGTTCCCTTCCATATGTCGGAGACCTTATGGCTCTCAGTCTATGGAAGGCTGAACTTACTAGTGAATTTAAAACACAAAGCAATCCATGAAAGATACTGTCCATATGAAACATGCCAAGCTATAAGTGAATCATCAGACTACTTTTTTTGAATGCTTATATGTTATTCCCTTGTGGAAGTATGCGGCTTAGAAATGGAAACTTCCACGGTTGACAAATATGATGTATGAATTTTAATATTAGGTATTTATCATAATTCATTTAAAAAATTCCATGCAGGATCCTAGCAGTTTCTTATGCTATATAAAATTTTACATATGGCAGGCTCAATGCCAGTGGGTTTTTCAACAACGTATCATGCACTACGAAATGTTTACTATCTTATGTGAACAAGCTTTAGGAATGTATATGAAAAAGATCTAAACCTCCCACAAACAACCCACAAGAGACAGGGCTATCCTAGATCTAATGTTGACTAACAGGGAAAGGATCACAGATCTCCAGGTAGAAGGTCACCTGGGGGCCAGTGACCATTACATGGTATGGTTCAATTTGGCCACTAGAACTAAATCATTCCATTTCAAGGCAAAATATGGGACTTCAGAGGAGCTGACTTTGATAAGATGGCCAACAGAGTTAAGCTAGCCCTGGCAAAAAGAAATACCGGTGAGGGTACAGGCAAAGTGAGCTAGCATTAAGGATGCAATACTTGAAGCAACATCCCATTATGTTAGAGAAAAAGAAGTGCAAAGAAGAAGGAATCCACTTTGGTTCTCAAAAACAGTAGCAGAAAAGGTCAAAGCCAAAAGGCTTGCCTTCAGGAAATATAAAGGAACACAGGGATGAAGATAGGGAGGCATTCCAATCTTCCCTAAGAGAATCAGGGAAGGCAGTAAGGCAGGCAAAGTCCCAAACCAAGGAAACACTAGCATGAACAGTAAAAGAAGGGACAAGACTTTCTATAAACACACTAGTGAAAGGAGAAAGTCCAAAGAGGGTATTGCTAATATCAAAGGGGATAAGGGGTAGTGTGTGGAGGAGGACCAAGGAAAAGCATCTATCCTAAATAGATACTTCTGCTCAGTATTTACTGGGGAGAAGGTAGGGCAGGACCCACAGCTCAGCACCATGGACACAGAGGGGAGGGGGCTGTGCACTAATGCCTTCACAAAAGAAAGGGTCCTACAAGAGCTCGCTAAGGTCAGGGTGGACAAGGCAATGGGACCTGATGGCATACATCCCAGGGTACTAAAGGAGCTAAGGGTGGAACTAGCAGAGCCATTATCAGAACCGTTTAGTAAGTCTTTGAGCACAGGGGAGGTCCCAGAAGGCTGGAGAAAGGCTCATGTGATCCCTCTACACAACAGTGGTAGCAAGGAGGAGGTGGGGAACTACTGACCAGCCAGTCTTACCTCAGTAGTGGGCAAGATTATGGAGGAACTCCTTAAGGTAAGGATAGTGCAACACCTGGAATCCATAGAAGCACAGGATCCAAGACAGCATAGGTTTGCAACAGGAAGGTTTTGTCAAACTAATCTCATAGATTTCTTTGACTGAGTAACCAGAGTGGTGGACCAAGGGGGAGCAGTTGATGTCACCTACCTTTACTTCAGCAAAGTTTTCAATACTGTTCCACATAGATGATTGATTAATAAGCTCGGTAGGCTCGGGGTGGGTCAACTGGTGGCAAACTGGTGGCAAACTGTTTGGCGGGCAGAAAACAGAGAGTGGCGGTAAATGATATAAAGTCAGAAGAGATGCAAGTCACAAGTTGGGTACCTCAGGGATCAGTCCTGGGCCAGTCCTCTTCAATAGCTTCATCAGTGACATTGCAGATGAACTGGAGGGTAAGGTTGTCTGTTTGCAGATGACACCAAGATCTGCAACAGATTAGATGATCCAGATGGGGTGGGCAGAATGAGAAGACAACTGGATAAACTAGTAAAATGGTTGGAAGAATGGCAACTGGGGTTTAACTCAAAGAAGTGCAAGATCATGTACATAGGGAAGAGAAACCCTGATGCCACCTATAGGCTGAGAGGGGAGTTGCTGGCAGACACAAGAGAAGAAAGAGACTTGGGCATCATCATCACCGATGACCTGAAATCATCTAATTAGACCACTAAAGCAGTACATATTGCTAGGGGCATGTTAGGGTGTATTAGTAGAGGAGCTGCTGTCTTCATTCCAAGCTGTAAGGAACTGAACTGATTGGGGCTCATCTTTCCTGCTCTAGCCTGCACTTTGTCCCCACCCCCCCGGTATTGCAACGGGATGCTATGCTGTGTTTCTGGGGCTGTGAGAGTGTAAGGTTGTTTCTACCTGCAGGCCATCGAGGGGTGGCTCTCCTCTTTTAAAAGTTTGCTGCTAGCAAGTTGCGGAGCGATTAGTGGCGTGAGTGCTACCTCAAAGAAAAATCACCCACTGAGAAAGCTTGCCTAGTTTGAGGTCTTTTGTTATCTGGATTGCTTAGTTGACAAGTATTTTACTTTTATTAGATGTGTTTACGTTTTAAGTAAGTTCATCATTTTTGTTGTTTGAATTTCTATGCATCAGCCTGTGTTATATCTAGGTTTTGAAAGTTCCAGATTAACTTTAAACAGTATCATTTGATTTCTCATGAATTATTTTGTTTTATTTAGATACTTATTCTATTAGTACTTATTCTGTATTTAAATTTAAACAATTCTAGTTCAAATCAGGCTCATAAAGTTACAGACTTAACTTGCAATATCATGGTTTATTCATTTTAGGAAGGCCATCCTTCATTATTTATATATGTAATCAGTATTCATTTATGTTTTACCTATTCTAAAACAGTATTAACTTAAACATTTTTCAAAAGTGTTATTTTTCTCATATTTGAAGCAACAAGTATCTATTTTTGTTGTTTATTTTTAGATTTTTTTATTGTTTGTTTAAAGAGCTTGCTTTCATTATGTTTTTGACTTATATAATGTTGTTATTTGTTCTTTGCCCAATTTTAACTAGTGTTTCACATGATAAAAAATATAGTTTTCAGTTGTCATACTCTTGCCCATATAGCACAAATCAGGACAATAGATTCCTCAATAAGGATCTGTTTAATTTTTGTTTCCCATATTATTTTTCCTTTTATGAAGTTTGCCCATTTTATTATTTTCAACCTAGTAAGTTTATTCATAGATTGATTACTATTACAACAAAAAGTGAAAGACAACTAGGGAATAGGACTAACCTATAAAGATTACTAATGCTGCTTTTACTCATATCTGGATCAGTGCATCCACACCCTGGGCCTAATTTTCCATTAATGGGAAATTACGAATCAACTTCAGTTAGTGTCAACAAGAGCCCAGTTTCCCCCACACTTAAGATTGTGCATTTAAATATACAGAGTTTGTTATCTAAATGGACCCAATTTGTTGCCTGGTCCCAACTCCACTCATTTGATGTTATTACCCTCTCTGAAACATAGTTACATAATAGTATACTGGACTCGGAGATTTATCTACCTAATTATAACCGGATTAGACAAGACAGAGAAGGAAAAAGGGGAGGTGGAGTCCTAATGTACATTCTTTGCAAATGTGATTACATTGTTCTTGACCAGTCTCTGAGAAATTCAGGATGCAACATGATTTCTATTGATCTGATTCTTAGACAAAGTAAACATTTGACCCTTAGTACATTTTATTTTCCCCCTGGCAAAATATCCCATGGTCTTGAATTGCTGACCTCATTTTGTGAGGTTTTACCCTCTAATAGAGAGTGGATCACTCTTGGTGATTTTAACTGCAGTTGGGACAAAAGTTTGAAAGGTGAAATCAGAGAAATTTTGGCTGATCTGGGTGTTACACAACTAATAGAAGAAATCACTAGGCCCAATTATAGAACAGGTGGAGGACTGTTCTTGATTGGATCATGGTCATCATGTTGACAGGATTATTAACTGTGAAGTGATGCCTGATATCATGAGCAACCATCATCCCATCAAATGTGAATGGTCCATACAAGTGTTTAAAAGTCTTCCCAGATATGTTGAATGTTGAAATTTGGCTAATTTGACTCCCCAGAGAATTGAGGCTTTGTACAATGAAATTGATTGGTCTCCCTTAGTATCTTGCACCAATATTGATGCAATGTGGGAATTTTTCTGCATAGCTTATAATGCAATCATAAATGCAGCCTCTCCTTTAAAGAAAATAAGAATTAGATCCTCCAAACATGAATGGGTCACTAGGGACCTTATCCACCTAATGAGAAAAAGTGACAAATGCTGGAAGCTATATAATGTATCCAGAACACCCGCTTTTCTCCAAGATGATAAGGCACTCAGAAATAAGTGTAAATCTGAAATTAGGAAAGCTAGGGTCGCTTATTGCCTAAATGAACAAAGGAACTCCAGGGCTAATCCTAAAAAAACCTGAAACTTCCTAAACAAAATCATGAGAAGAGGAAAAACAGTTTCTGTCCCAACCATCCTTCAAAATGGACAAAGTATATGTGATCATTCTGAGGTATCTAACATATTCAACAGTCACTTTAGGAACCTTGGTTCCTACAGAACCCCCATAACTTTGGGATGGTGTAACTAATCTCAATGATACCCACAACGTTACCAAACCAAAGTTTTATTTTAAATTTCTTACCTTTTTTTCAGTAAAAAAATATTTTTTGAAAAATAACCCAAAACCCCTTTAGGGCCAAGATGGAGTCGACATTAGGGTTATTAAATTAGTCATAGATTGTTTTGCTTATCCATTAGCACATATTTTTAATTTTTCTTTATCTCATAATGTTTTCCCGAATAGCTGGAAACAGGCAATCATAAAACCTATCCTGAGGAATGGTAATCCCTCTTTCGTTACTAACTACTGTCCAATTTCTCCTTTATCGCCTATATCAAAAATTCTGGAAAGGATTGTGATGGACCAAACCTTAGGTTTTCTTGGGAAATATCCCTTACTCTCTGGGAACCAACATGGGTTCAAGCCAGGATTTAACACTGAATCAGCCTTGGTGGGGTTCACGGGCAGTGTACATGGTGCACTTAACAGAGGGCACTCATGTGCGGCACTGTTCGTGGACCTCACCAAGGCTTTTGACCTGGTTGAATTTGATCTTCTTCCAGGTGTCCTTCATGGTCTTCACTTTTCTGCGGATGTAATTTTGTGGTATCAAAACTTTTTATGTAATAGATCCTTTAGAACCATTATTGGTTCTTCCTTATCCCACTCCCTTCCATTAGTTTGTGGTGTAACACAGGGTTCAATCCTGGGGCCATTTATTTTTTCCTTATTTATGAATTCTGCCCCAAATATTTGTACTAAAACAGAGATGATTCTGTACACCGATGATGCCGTTATATTCTATACTAATCCCAGATCTGACACTGCCCTCTCCCACCTTCAAATTGATTTTGATTATCTGCAAGATTGGCTATCATTAAATCACCTGGTTTTGAATTCTCAAAAACAAAAGTAATGGTTTTACCAGGAATAAGAATGCATCTTTGACTCTCCTTCAATTACTGACAGAAAGGGCAATAAAATCAAATTTGTTTCAGTTTTCAAATATTTAGGCATAACTTTGGACAATCAGTTTTCTTTTGAACCTCATATTCAGAATCTTAGGAAAATTCTCCATCAAAGATTGGGTATCCTTTATCAGACTAAATCCTTTTGACTTTTGAATCAAAAGCTCTTGGTTCATAGTTTTTGTTTTCGGTACTCGATTATGGAATACTTATATATACTCCTCATGTCATAATGTTCTGAATCCGCTTAGAGTAATATATCATTCAGCCTTGAGATTTGGCTAGATCTACCTTTTGAACTCATTGCTCTGATCTGTATAAACAGTCTTATTCCTATCTTTTGATAACTGAGTTCTTTTCAAAATGGGTATTTTTTTATGTAAAGTAAAATGTAACTTTGTCCCCCTGTCTACTTCTGTAATGTTTCCCAGGGCAACAAATGTATTATTTACTAGGTCCCAGTCTAATTATAAATTTAAAATACCATTTCTTAAGACCTCTTTTGGGCAAAGATCTTTACTATTTAGAGACCCTACTTTTTTCCACAAAATACCGTCTGTAATTGTTGAGAGTAGTCTCACTCAGTGTTTTAAGAAAAAGTTAAAATATTGGCTTTCCTCAAAAACATAATGCTTCTGCTTCTGCACTGCACTTTATTGATTATAGTCTGCTCCTATGTTTGTATGTTGTATTTTTTATATTGTGTTTTTACTTTGAAATTGTCACCAGTGAAAAGGGCAATCTTGTTCATCTGGATTTACAAGTATAAAAAAAATGAAAATAAGAAAGTATCACAAGTCAGAAGAGGAGTAATAATCCATCTTTACAAAGACACTAGTTTAGGCTCCATCTGGAGTACTGCATGATAAATTACACAACCTTCACAAGGACATTAACCAAATTGAGGCAGTCCAGAGAAGGGTAGCCAAAATGGTGCAGGGACTGCATCAAAAAACATACGAGGACAGATTAACGGAGCTCAATATGTATACCCTAGAGCAAAGGAGGGAGAGGTGATATGATTGAAACATTCAAACACCTTAAGGGCATTAACAAGGTGAAAGAGTCTAACATCTTTCAATATTAGAAAAATAGCAGGACAAGAGGACACAGCATGAGATTAGAAGGAGCCCAATTAAGGGGTAATGTGAGGAAGTTCTTTTTCACAGAAAGGTGGTGCATGCATGGAATGGCCTACCTCAGGAAGTGATGGATATGAATAGAGTTCAGGGCTTCAAATAGGCATGGGATAGGCATAAGGGAGCAATACAGATGAGTATGAATTGATAGGCCATTGACAGAGCAAAGGCTGATGGCACATTTATAAGGTAGAAAATAAATGGACAAACTGGATGGGTCTTGGTCCTTATCTGCTGTCAACTTCTGTTTCTATGTCTCTGTGTTTCTCCACCCCAAGATAAAGTTATGAAATGGTGGAATGGATTCTCTTTTTATAAAATTCAAATGAGGATTGTTTTTCACTTTGAGTTAGCTTTCTTTTTTTCTTTGAAAGCACTAAGGAAAGTAGATCTCCTACTTTATTTCAGCACTTAGAAAAATGATGTAATGATGAGGTAATATTGTATAAAATGGTTGCTGTTTGTTTGGATATTGTTTTGTTCCTTTTCTTTTTCTCTTCTGGCAATTTGATGTAAAATTATGGCATTTGTGATTTTTTGATGGTATTCAATAAAATATTCCCCTACTCTTTTCAAAAAGTACCATGGGATCTTTAACATCCACCTGCACTACAGTACCACCAGACTAGACAGATAGGACCTTGGTTTAATGTCTCATCTGAAAGACAGCACCTCAGGAGTGCAGCACCCACTCATGCTACACTACAGTGTCAGTATTGGGATTTAACCCAAGTGCCTGGTGTGGGAATAAAGCCCACAGCCTTCTGACCTCCTGGCCTCAGAGGCAAGTGTGCTACCTGCTGAGCCACTGACACTGTCACCTGAGGTTATCTGATGTGAGTTAAACTTTTTTCAAGCATCTATAGTGGAGAAGCTTTCCCATACAGTCCTGACTTTGGAGCAGAAGGTGCAGCTCTAGATAAAGCACTTATGCCTGGGATGTCAAGAAAGGAACTTGCTTTGGATTTCTCTGTCAATGTTTCATGTGTTGTACATCCTAAAAAATAGAGAAGCGATATTGGTAGATTGGAATCGGGTGCCAATAAAGACAGAAGCGCATGCGGAGGAGAATAATGTCCATATTAAAAAGCCTTATTACAGTGGTTTACCGCTGTCTGCGACCACAAAGTCCCCTTGTCTGGATAGATTTTAACAGAAAGAGCAAAAAGCCTTTCAGTCAGTATGGGTATTGACTTTGAACCAATGGCAGGATGGTTATCCTGATGGAAGGAGAGCCAGAATACTGGCTATAAGAGAGTGCACGGAGAAAGAGATGAAAATGATTTTGAGACTTCAGACAGGTGGCTATGGGAAATGTTGCCTAACATGACTGCTTCTTTTGCACCAATGCATATTTTTAATGCAGATGAAACCACACAGTTTTTTTAGAGCAACACCAGACGGCATCCTCTCATTTAAAAAAGAGATGGTTTCAGGGCACAAGAAGGCAAAGGAGAGGGTGTCCGTTATGATGTGTGATAACAGCACTGGCACTGAGAAATTCCCTCTGTTGGTTGTTGAAAAATCAAAAAAGCCAAGGTGCTTTAAAGTTATGATGTGTATTCAATAAAATATTCCCCTACTCTTTTCGAAAGTGCCATGGGATCTTTAGCATCCACCTGAACTACAGTACCACCAGAATAGACAGATAGGACCTTGATTTAATGTCTCATCTGAATGACAGCAGCTCAGGAGTGCAGCAACCCCTCATGCTGCACTACAGTGTCAGTATTGACTAACCCAAGTGCCTGTTGTGGGGATAAAGCCCACAGCCTTCTGACCTCCCAGCCTCAGAGGTGAGTGTGCTACCTGCTGAGCCACTGACACTGTCACCTGAGGTTACCTGATGTGATTTAAACTTTTTTCAAGCATTTATAGTGCAGTAATGGAGAAGCTACCCCGTATGGTCCTGACTTTGTAGCAGAAGGTGCAACACTAGATAAAACAATTGTGCCGGGGGTGTCAAGAAAGGAAGTGCTTCAGAGTTCTCTGTCAATGTTTCATGTGTTGGCCACATCCTAAAAAACAGAAGCGGTATTGGCAGATTGGAATCGGGTGCCAACAAAGACAGAAGGCAAGCGGAGGAGAAAATGTCCATGTTAAGGAAGCCTTATTACAGTGGTTTACCACTGCCCATGACCACAAAGTCCCTTGTCTGGATAGATTTTAACAGAAAGAGCAAAAAGCCTTTCAGTCAGTATAGGTATTGACTTTGAACCAATGGCAGGATGGTTATCCTGATGGAAGGAGAGCCAGAATACTGGCTATAAGAGAGTGCACGGAGAAAGAGACGAAAATGATTTTGAGACTTCAGACAGGTGGCTATGGGAAATGTTGCCTAACATGAGTGCTTCTTTTGCACCAATGCACATTTTTAACGCAGACGAAACCACACAGTTATTTTAGAGCAACACCAGACGGCATCCTCTCATTTAAAAAAGAGATGGTTTCAGAGCACAAGAAGGCAAAGAAGAGGGTGTCCGTTATGGTGTGTGCTAACAGCACTGGCACTGAGAAATTCCCTCTGTTGGTTGTTGGAAAATCAAAAAGCCAAGGTGCTTTAAAGTGGTTAATGTCAAGGCATTGCCAGTGCAATACATTGTCAACTCAAATGCCTGGATGACCTCTGTAATTTTTCAGGACTGGGTCAAGGCAGGAAAATTGCAATGATAGTAGATAACTGTCCTGCCCATAAGTCTCTCACTCTGCGGAATCTCCAGCTTGTGTTTTTGCCTCTGAACTGCACAGCCTTGATGTAGCCAATGTATCAGGGCATAATAAATAATCTTAAGCAGCACACTATCTTTAAAAAATTATCAGCAAGATTTTGCTTTGGCTGGACTCACAGAACACTTTCAAATTCAACAAGGTGGCAAAGTCCATCAAGAAAACATAGAAACATAGAATTTGATGGCAGATAAGAACTGCTTGGCCCACCTAGTCTGCCAATTTCCCTACCTAACGGATAAGCTGCAGATCCTAGTTAACCAACAGCATGCTTTCTCCTACCCCGCACTAGAATTGCCTTATGTCTGTCCCATGCATTCTTGAATTCCCCCACTGTTTTTGACTCTATGACCTCCTCAAGAAGGCTGCTCCATGTATCCACAACCCTCTCTGTGATGAAATACTTCCTCACATTACCTCTGAGCCATCCCCCCTCTATCTTCAAATTGTGCCCCTTGTTTTTGCACATCTCTTTTTCTGAAAGATGCTAACCTCTTGGACTTTGTTGATTCCCTTGAGGTATTTTTAAAGTTTCTATCATGCCCCCCTGTCCCTCCTTTCCTCGAGGCTATACATCTTTAGTTCCTTTAGTCTTTCTTCATATGTCTTCTGATGCAGACCCTGCATCATTTTGGTTGCCCTCCTTTGGACAGCCTCCACCCTGTCTATGTCTTTGTGGAGATGGGGTCTCCAGAACTGTACACAGTACTCCAGATGTGGTCTTATCAACTGTCTGTACAGAGGGCCAACAACTTCCTGTTTTCTACTGGTGATGCCTCTCCTATGCATCCCATTATCCCCCGCCCTCCTTACTGCCTTCTCACATTGCTGGCCCACCTTTAGGTCATCTGATATGACTATCTCAGGTCCCTTTCCATTTTTGTTGTTGTTAGTATCTCACCCCCATTGTGTACTCTTCCCTGGGTTTTGTTTCAGGGCATTACTTGCACTTCTTTGCATTGAATCTAAGCTGCCATACATTTGACCATTCCTCCAACCTTGTCAAGTCCCTTTTCATCCTTTCCACCCCACCTTGTGTATCAACCCTGTTGCAGATCTTTGCGTCATCTGAAAAGAGACATGCTTTCTCTTCCAGTCCGTCTGCAATGTCACTTATAGAGACATTAAAAAGGACCGGACCCAGGACTGAACCCTGCGGTACCCCACTAGTAATCCTCCTTTCTTCACTGTGCACTCCATTTACTATTACCTGCTGTGTTCTGTTGTCCAATCAGTGTTTTACCCAGGCTACATCCCTAGGACACACTCCCAGGCTGACTAATTTGTTTATTAATCTTTTTTGCGGGACTGTGTCAAATGCCTTGCTAAAGTCTAGGTAGGCCATGTCCACAGCCCCTCCCTGGTCTACTGCTTTGGTCACCCAGTGAAAGAAATCAATTAGATTTGTCTGACATGACCTTCCTGCTGTGAATCCATGCTGCCTTGGGTCCTGTGCCCCACTGGCTTCTAGGTACTCAACAATTCTTTCCTTCAGAAGTGATTCCATCATTTTCCCTACCACTGAGGTCAAACTGACAGGTCTGTAGTTTCCTGCCTCTGTCTTGCTCCCACTTTTGTGAAACGGAATCACATCCACCCTCCTCCAGTCCTCAGGTACCACCCCATCCTCCCATGATTTATTAAAAAGGGTAGTCAGTGGTGTTACTAGTTCTTCCCTTAGTTCTTTTAAAATTCTGGAGTTAATCCCATCAGGCCCCATTGCTTTATCCATCTTCAGTTTTAAGAGTTCTTTCAGACTCCTTTCTTCTGTGAAAGGACTAATATCAACCCTCCTATCCAGAGTGCTTCTATTGACCGGATTAGGTATTTCCACCTGCTTTTCCATTGTGAATAGTGAGCAGAGGTATTCATTCAGTATCCCTGCTTTTTCACTGTCACTCTGCCCAACCACCTTCCTCTTTGTTATAAAAAAAAAAAACACACGGGTTGCTGGAACCTGGGCCATTCATCTACGGATGCTGCATGGGGAGGTCACTACAGAGACAATCCACAATTGCTTTGAAAAGCTGAATCAGCACAGAGCAAGTACAGTACAAGATGGTGAAGTTCCACAGCGTGCCCCACCGAATGCTTGATTCACAATTTGATGGGTTTATTTCTGTTGATTCTGAAGAACCGGTGGGTGGAGAACTCATTGATACTGACATTTGTGCATCTCTCATCGAGGATAGCAGTGCTCAGGAAGAGGAGTATGATGATTCCGGGGTCCAGGTTCCCACAACTGCTGAAGTCTAGTGCATGATTACAAGGATCAGACACTACATTGATCACAAGGAGCAGTCTGACTTCTCCTGATTTTGTGCCTTTGAAAAAAAGTTTGAAACGCTCACTACACAGACTGTCAGGTGAAACAATCATTACAAAATATTACCGTTGTGATTCCACTAGCAGTTAAATGCAGTTTTTTTTTTATAAACATGCAGACTTTCACCATTATGATTTCACTAGCCCTAGCACTAGCACTCACAGTAGAATGCATTAGTGAGGTCTCACCATAGTGTCTGTGTTTTTTTTTTTTTTACGAACATGCCTTTAATTGTTTATTAGTACTGTTTGTACTGTATTTTCATAAACTTCATGGAATGGTTTTAAACTCCTTACATATTACTTTATTAAATGCATTTGTAATACTTCTCTGGTGCCAGGCTGTTATTTGTTCAGTACTACAGCGCCCTCAGTTCCAGGATCACGTACAGCCAGCCCCAAGATTGCGTTCAATGTATTTTCGGTTATGTGTATTTTCAGATGTGTGCATAAATTTGCCTGGTCCCAACCATGTGCACATATTTGGAACTGATTGTACATCTGAGACACTCAGAAATGTCCAGTTCTGATCCAATGGGACTGTTTTAAATTTAAGAATTTCCAGTTCTTAATCCAGTTCTAATTCAAGGCCTGAAAGGACCTCAAAATCAAAATGAAATTTAGATCTGGAATCCAAAATCCTATCTTCCAAAGAAAAAGTAGGTTTTAGGATTCAATTTAGGAATTAGGATTTTTGGACTGCAGTCTGAAAAATCATAATTCTGAAAATCATGTCAGAATCCAATGAATCCAGTTTCATTTGACAAATTCTGAGTAACCCTATTATCCAATTCTCATGACTAAAATTATTATTATTACACTATTATCCTTTTAATAACGACAGGTGGGTTCACCTCAATTAATTCCGCTTAAGCAGCTGTCCCTATTAACAGAAGTCCATTTATTTAGTGATAGTCTGGTCAGAGTTTAACCTCAGTTGACTTTCTTTATTGCTCCATTATGGCTTTCTTATGAATGCATTAAAATAGTTAAAAATGTATGGCTGTTTTCAAATAATATTAGTACAGTTCTTATATTTGGTAATAATTGGTTAGAGCTTCTTTAACTTTCACATGATCAGAAGGAGAGAGTTAATTTAATTTGGCTGGAGTACAAGTAGAAGCTATTGTTTTTGCAGGTGACCTGTGGTGAGTAATTTAGCCTTGAAACAGCTGCTAAAAGCATCACAAATCAGGTGTGAATTGTCCCTATTAAATAAAAAAATAATCCACATTAACCACTTAAATTAACACTGTTCTAATAGGAAGTGAAACTGTTCCAAGGGAAATGTCCCTTTTAACAGGATGTCCCTATTAAGTGGATGCTACTGTATTACTATCTAACCAATTGAAGTTCAGAGCTGTGTTTCAGGACTCACAGCTCTGAAGCTGCAGCCTCAAAGGGGTTCAGAAATTTGCATTCAATATTCTGGTAGTGGGGATCATTTTGGCAGATGGAGTGATGATAGTACTGGAACAAGGT
The DNA here is from genome assembly GCA_016271365.2 of Neoceratodus forsteri. Taxonomy (NCBI): domain Eukaryota; kingdom Metazoa; phylum Chordata; order Ceratodontiformes; family Ceratodontidae; genus Neoceratodus; species Neoceratodus forsteri. The sequence continues at coordinate 968,835,084 of CM028132.1, read as the reverse complement.
GCAATGGACCCACAGTACTTTTCCAGTAGTTAGTAGGGGGGATCTATTCAGTATGAGTGTTTGTCTTCAGGAATTTTCTTTTCCAAAGAAGGGAAGTTTTTGTCTTCTCCTCATGTGAGGCCTTGCCATGGAAAATGAGGCTCTCTGACCAACAACGTGATCACAGAGCTGCACACACTCTGCCTGGCAGAAACAACTGCTTACAGAAGCTGTTAGCATCTATGGGGTCTGCCCCAATCTGGATCTCTGAGACTGATTGGCATGATACTCATCTGTCTGAGAAATCTCAGCATGGCTTTCCTTGCTGCTGGGGTCTCAGGTTGCAAGTTTGTAACCCACTCTTCACAGGTGCCATGGCTGGGCATTCCTAAAAGCTCTGACAATGGTTTACAAGGAGTACAACAGGGGAGCTGTACACTGATTCAACACTTTGATTTCACTGAGATGTAGCTGACTTACACTCTGTCCACTAGGTAGCTCAGCTTACAAATGCCTGATTACTGAATGGGGAAGATTTTGTAGATAGAGAAAGAAGGTGATACCTGAACTATTAACTGCTCACTGTTACATCCAAGAGACAGGCAGGCAACTAATCTATGCAGTAACAGTAAAAAGATGAACTGTGTAGTGAACACCCGGTAAAGAAGTAGGAACAGGAATAAAGTTATAACAGGTAAAGCAATATACACCCTATCTGAAGCCAGGCCAGGGGCAGGAAGGAAGAAGGTAGCAAACTACAAAGGGGAAGTAAGGGCAGGTATGGGAAAGCAGAATAAACCTTATAAAGGCTAGGTTGATATCAATTTCAGGTGAAGCAGAGCAGAGGGCAAGAGTACCACAGAAGCAGGAAGTGTGTAGAAGGGTAATCCAAACTATCATTTGTAGTAGTGAGTGTAGTAACCATGGGAGTGATGTAGTGTAATGGTTGTGGTGCCACATTCTTTTGGAAGACTTTCTTGAGACTAAGACACTGCCCTATCTGCACTCACCTTTCTGTATTGTGGGCACAGGTTGCTGGAACCTGGGCCAAACTGGCAAGCGTACAGCAGTCCTTCTGTCCCACCTAGGGGGCACCAAGTCCACCACCACCACTCTGTCAGATGGTGCTGAGACAAAGACACAGCAGCTGGACCCTGGTATAATCTAGGAGGGTGGGGTTGGGGGGACAGTGCATGCTCCCCACCATCAACACTGCAGAGCACCTTCACACTACAGATGGAACAGGCCAGCCAAGTTCACTTAACAGTGCGGGGGTGACTCAGAAATGGAAACCAAAAGAAGGGAAGAGAGAGGCCCTCAGCCCAGGAAGCAGCTGCTGGTGGGGGACTCTATAGTAAGGGGGATATAATTGTGAAGTGTGGAGGGGAAGGATAGTAAAGTGAAGTACCTAAGTGGTACTACAGCTTGAAGGGATGGAAGGTGAATCTTAAGGATAGCTGGGTAGCAGGAACCGGGCAGAAGCTGGACATCATTGTCCATCTTGGGACAAATGACCTGGCAAGGGAGTGGGTAGTAGTGCAGGAAACAAAAGGAAGCTCGGAAAGGGCATCAAGCAGATAGCACATACGTGTTTTTCAAGTACTACGGTATAGGCCAATTATATATTATCAACTCCAGATCAGAGTTGTTTTGGGAAGGACAGAACACTAAGAGATACTGCATCAGTGAAACATGGACCATTACAGTGACTTTTGCTGTAAGGTCTTTTTGGGTTTCGCTGTTGTGGTGTCGCTGTGCAGTGGGTCACTGGGGACAGGAAAGGGTACTCCATACCAAGAACATTAACAACATCTAGTTGAAGGCATGCTAAATGGAGGAGGGAGTTGGCTACATCGAGAACTGGGGACTATCCCGTGAGGTTATGAGACTCTTAGCAGGAGATGGCTTCGATATTTCAAGGAAGGGTAACTCAGTCCTTCCTATGAGGTTCAAATGCTACTTGGATGAGCTTTCAAACCAGCCAATGGGTGGGGTGAAATCAAGAGAGGCAACAATTGCCCCTCCCACTATAATGTGTAGTTAGACTGGAGGAGGCTATTCTGCCCATCTAGCCTATCCCCCACATTTTAGTGGATCTATCTGTTATCCTTTTGACCCATGATATAGTCATCCAGTTAGTGTTTGAATGTAAAGGGAAACAGTGAAAAAAAGTGCAGCTTTACCCAGGCACTACAAACATTCCTGATTAGTGCTTTCAGACAGTACTTTTAATTTTTTTAATTCCTTGAATTGCTTTTTTAGTGATTTAAACAGTGGTCTACAGCTTTCACTTTCTATTGCTGGCAGCCACCATTTCATGAGTAGCAGAGAGCTTCCTGAGCTCACTTTATGCTAATATAACCTGCCAACCAATAGCAGCGGTCAAACAGGCGTATTAGCATACAGTGAGCTCAGGAGGCTCACTGCTGCTCATGAAATGTCTGCTGCCAGCAACAGAAAGTGGAAGTTGTTGGTAGCTGTTCTAAGTAATTTAAAAAAGTTGTTACTGTCTGAAAGCACTAATTGAGAGTTTCTGTAGTATCTGAGGAAAGCTGTGTCTTTTTCATTGTTTTCCTTTAAGTAATGTACAAGACTACAATTTCCTTTGGTAGATAGTTCTACAATCTACCAGTCATTTGTATGAATCAATCCCTTCTATTATTCCTGATATTTCTGTCAGTTGAATCCATTGGCTGAGTTCTAAAATTAATATATTTGTGCTGGATTTCCAGTATTCATATCTTTGCACTGTTCTGTATCCTTAAAATGCTGTACATTTGCAGTAGCTCACCCTGTGTCCTCCTCTCTTCCAATGTAAATGATCTAAGTTGGTTTAATCTATTTTATTAGGACATTGTTCTCAGTATTGGCACTATCTGTGTCACCCTTCTCTGTACCCCCTCAACCAAGTTTACATGCCCCCCTCTTGTACGAGTTCCATAGCTGCTAGCAATAATCCAGGTGTGGTGTGACATATGTTTAATATGCTGGAATGATACACTGTTCACTTCTGGATATAAATGTTCTATTTATGTTTTTAAGTAGCCTGTTGATGGTTATAGATATCTGATTACAGTGCTTTGTGGATTTTAATTCCTTATCCATTACAACTCTCAAGTCTTTTTCTGAATCCACATTTCTAATTTCTATACCATTTAACATATACTTTTGTCTCGGGTTCTTTTTCCCATATGGAGTACCACACATTTGTCAATATTAAATTGCATCCTATTATTCATAGCCAATTTTCAACCTCCTCAATATCCATTGTTAAATTTTTTCTACTTTCAACAGAATCCACCTTTCCTCCTATTTTGATGGCATCCGCAAACTTGGACGTCCAGTCCTTTAGTCCTTCACTGATGCCTGCTATGAAGAAGACAGTGGTCCTAGCACAGAGCACTGGGGCACATCACTGCTCACTCCTCTTTCTTTGGAAAGCTCACCATCTATTCTTACTTGTTGGACTCTATTGTATGTCCATTGTCCTACCCATTTACTCATTGTGCTGTCAATTCCTTTATTTTTTAATTTGCCAGTTAAAGTATCATGTGGCACCATATCAAAAGCCTTTCAAAAGTCTGGATAGATCATGTCTACAGGTATGGGTTATTGTTTTATATTTATGTTTACTTTGTCATAAAATATAAGAACATTTTTTGTACACAATCACTTTTTCTTGAATACATACTAGCTTTTGTCATTTATGCCCAGTTGTGTGAAATCATCTCTGATTCAGTTTTATCAGTATCTTGCCTGGTACTGATGTCAAACTAATTGGTATGTAGTTTTCTATACATAATCTATTACCTTTCTGTCAATGGGGATGACTATTGCCCTTGTCCACTCTCTGGGTACTCCCCCCCCCCATACTATATGATTTGTTGAATATATATGCTTGAGGACCTTCTATAATTTCAGCTGTTTCTTTTATATTTTGGGATGTAGGTTGCCTGGCCCAACAGATTTATTAGTTTTAAGTTCTGGTAGCAGTTTATAGATTCCTGTGCTGCTGGAGGCCTTCTCCATCCACTTGTTATCATTATTACTCTGATAATCAGTATTTACCTGTTGCTAGTTATAAACTGAACAAAAATGTCATTGAACAAATTGTCGATTTTTTTGGGGGGGGGGTCATTTATTTGGTTAGTTTTGTCCATGATGGGTCTTATTATTCTATTGTTTCCTCTATTATCATCGTAAGAATAGAGTGTTCTGGCTTTTATTTCTGGAGTGGGCTATGTTAAATTCTGCTTTACTTCTTTTTAGTCTTATCTGCTTTTTAGCTAACTTTAATATGGGAAAATGTTAGTGAGCAAGGGCCCTAGGGTAGAAAACTCCCCTTGGACAGAGGCTCAGAAAGGAAGGGACAGAGCTGAGACATAATAAAAGAGGGATATAATTCAGATAGGGGAAGATAGTGGATTGATGGAGGCTAGGAATGGCGAAAGCAAAATGAGAAGAGGTGAGTTGGGCGGAGTTACAGATAACATCTTCACCAAACTGGAGGGAAACACAGGGCATTAGGCAAGGGGAAAAGAAGGTGTGGAGAGCCATTATATGTGCTTATGCAAGGATCATTGGAAACAAAATTGCAGACTTGGAGGCTATTATGGCAGAGGGTTACCTGATTTAGTGGCTATATTGGAAACTTGATGTACTGAGCACTATGACCGGGACATGGCCATCCTGAGGCATTCTTTATTTAGGTGAGACAGTGTAGGGATCAGGGGTTGCATTATATGTGGAGGGAATTATGACCACGGAGGTACAGGTGTGTCAAAAAGAAGAGGAGGGGTTGGAAGTGCTGTGGATCATCCTGGATACGGGCTCTAGGACTGCTATCTGTACAGGGGTAGTATACAGAACTCCAGTACAAGGAGAGGAGATGGATAGGATACTTGAAGAGGTATCATCAAGGTGACAAGTAAGGGGAGATGCTGCTAGCTAAGACTTCAATCTGCTACATGAGGAATGGAACCTTCAGACTACAACATTGGCAAGGAGCACAGCCATTCTTGACTCTCTACAAGAGGCTTTTCTCAGGCAGCTTTTCAAAGAACCATCTATGAATGGGGCAGTCATGGACCTGATGCTTACAAACAGGGACAGCATAGCAGATGTCACAGTGGCCAGTCCCCTAGGAATCAGTGATCACTATACAGAGTGCTTTAATGTAAGAACAGGAGCATAGGTGAACCACATGAGGATGAAGGTCCTAGATTTCATAAGGGTGGATTTTAAAGAGCTGGTGACATGTTCAGGAGAACTTCATTATATTTGACACAGTCCAGGTTTCATTTCTCATTCATTCTGTATTTCTCCTCCCCATTATTTATTACTTAGGCTATTGCATGAAAACAGGATCTTTGCTTCTTTTCATCTTTTCCTGCTGCTTTCTCATTACCTGAAGTAATAGAGCTCTGCTTGTGACCTCGCAGTTGCTCCCATGGCAACAGACTGCAATGTCGCAACAGAGTATTATTAGGGTCATCACCTTTGGATGAGGTAAAAACTGGATGCTAAACCACACCCCAAACTCTGCCTCTGGCCCCACACCCTTTTTATGACTGGTGAGTATATCGCTCCTTCTCCAAAGCCATTTGTAACATTGGAATAGACATTACTAGTGATAGGAAATCATTTTTATACTGCAATTTATTTGATTTATTCATTCAGTTATTTATTTTTATTCTTTGGCAAACAAGTTAACTTCCATAAGCCACATAGCCCATTTTACAGGAGTGACCCAGGAGCACAGGAAGGTTAAGTGACTTGCTTATGGTCACACAGTATGTAAGTGGAGGTTGTGGGAATCAAACTCAGGTCTGCTGGGATGTGCCAAGCTCAGACAAAATAGGCAAGATATGTCTAGTGTACTTAACCGGTCAACAAAAACTAAATAAATAAATATCATGGAATATTCAGGTAATACAAAAGATTAAAGCAAATGCTGTGATAAATGCAATGAAAGTTAGATTATTAATTTAACAAAAATGGTTCTAAAACATACCAGAATATAGGACAAACAAAAAGAAACACATGAGAGCACATAAAGGTGAAAAAGTTGTTTCCTGTCATAGCAGCAAAATACCATACTTAAAATTCAGAGTGAAAATGATTAGGTTAATTTACTGCTAATGATCTTAATGGCCATACTTTACACCTCCCAGGCAGTGTGATTTTACAAACAAAGACAGGTCTGAATGACTGTGACATCAGAACTTTGCAACATGGACATGCAATGCAGCCAAAACAGTGAATGATTTGATACATTAGTTTTAAGAGTATATGAGTACTCAAAATGGCCAATAAACTAGACTGCATTTAATCAAAACCAGATGAACGGATAAGGACCCTAATAAATGGATTATCCAGTCAAAAACCAGATAGGTGGCAACCCCAAGTGTTATGACTTGAAGTGGGGAATAAGCTACTGAGGCAGATGAACTCAAAATGAACTCTAAGGGATAAAGATCATGGGCAGGATTTACAAAAGAGATGCACCCCCAGCACAACTCAGATGCACCGGCACAAGCCAGTAATGTGCCATAAGCCAATTCAGAAACAGGGTGAATGCACCAGCCCAACCGAGATACCCTGCGCTGAACGACATGCGCCATAGGTGCAATGTAACGACATGCAGCGCATATACAGGGGGCATACCCATGCATACACAGCGCAACTCGATTCACAGTGCAAATCCATGACACATCTATGAGGCAACTCCAGTGCAAAGCCAAGATGTGTCAGAAAGATAAGTACAAAAGAAGGAGACTTATGTCTAGCCCACCTGCAGGTTGTGAAAGGAACAGCCACAGCAGCACACTGCTGGAGCCAGAGGGGGAGAGGAAGACAGAGAGACAGAGAGAGAGAGACACAGACAGACAGACAGACACAAGCAAGCCAGGTAGCACACCAAGCCAGAGGGCCACACAGACAACCCAAATGAACCCAGCAGCAGTTGCCATAGCTGATGCACAGATGAGGAAGAGGAGGCAGGGTGCTGGAAGACACCGTAGGTGGCCAGCCCCATGGCAGTATCATGCCCAGCTGTCCTTTGAGCAGCTCATAGAGGTGGGGACAGTAGGGCAATACCACCTCAACAGAGCCATGCTAAAGCAGCTCTGTGAGCTGTGCCACGATGAGACGCAGGCACCCAGTGCACGAGGTCATGACATGTCGGTGGAGATCAAGATGACAACGGTCATGTGCTTACTCACCACAGGAATCTTTCAGAGGCCTATTGGGGACACCACTGGCATATGAAAGGCTTCTACATCCCGCCTCCTCAGACAGTTCCTACCGGCACTGCTACCGCATGCTTCAGAATACATCCATTTTCCCAGCACGCAGGCAGAGTGGACAGAAGCCATGCAGGGGTTCTACAGAGTGGCATGCATGCCAGGTGTCATAGGGGCCATCGACTGCACCCATGTGGTGATCCATGCACCACCTGGCAATGATACCATCGCATACATCAACCGGAAGGGGTACCATTCCGTGGATTGCCAGGTGGTGTGCAATGTCACAGGGTGCATCACCAATGTCTGCGCTACACACCCTGGGAGCATGAACATGATGCCTACATATGACACCAGTTGGCACTCTGCATGAGGTTTGAGGATGAGGACATACCAAGAGGCCATCTGATAGGTACTTGTGACAGGGCACCAACAGCACAAGAGGGCACCAAGGCCTTGACACATGGGGTGGGCCATGGGCAGTGTGAAGCAGGCGCATGGGCCCTAGGACAACAGGGGTGTGCAAGGGTACAAAGGCAGACACAGGGTGGCACACAAGCACTGTGCACCACACGACAGATGGGTGCATGCAGGTGCAGCTGTGGTATGGATGCAGGACTGCCAGGTATGGGGATGCACGGGCGGTAGAGCAGGCCAGGTGCACACATCACTAAGGGCAGGGATGAGGACAGGGCACATGCCACAGTGTAACTCGATGTACTAATGGACACATGTCTACCCCTACAGGAGATGCAGCACTTCCACTGAGGCCCTGGCTCCTCACCCACTTCCAATGACCTGGAACAGTGGCAGAGGAATGCTACAAGGAGGCACACATCGCGACATGTGCCATCATAGAGTGTATCTTCGGCATGTTGAAGATGCAATTGCAGTGCCTATGTTGGTCAGGTGGTGCCCTACAGTATAGCCTTGAGAAGGCCTGTGGCATATTCCTGGCCTGTTGTATGCTACCCAACATTTCCCTAGACCATGGGATACCTGTCGAGGCCAATGAGGGTGACAGTTCTGGAGAGGAGGAGGGGTGGAGGATGGGGTGGACAGGGCACCACCTGAGGGCCAGGGAGGCAAAACCAGGCAGTGCCGCAGAGATCCGAGGCTGGTGGAGAGAAAGCACAGGACTACTGCATGCATGTGGTGGAGGAACACTTTGGGCCATGCAGGTGAGTATGCAGGTATGTATGCATGTTGGTGTGTGCACCACGGTGTAGGGACTGCATGTAGTGGGCACAGTGGACACCAGACACCGCACAGTGGCAGACACACAGGCTCACACACATGGTGGGAGGCACACACACACACACACACACACACACACACACACACACACACAACACACACACCAGGCATGCATCAACCAAGCATCACACAGGCCATGTTGCAGACGTCATGGGTCAGTGTGCACTGCAGCCCGTACACAGGCACTGCAGGCACCAGAACACACTTATCATTCCCATGACACATGGCACAACAGCAGTGCACACAGACATGCAGGACATCCTGCACAGTTAGCACAGTGTGGTGCCAGGATGGCTGTGGGGCAGGCAACCACCACACACAGTGCCACTGGCACCACTCACAGGGCATCTGGTACACACGGCTGTGCCATACCACCACCACAGGCCTGGGGTCATGGGCATCACAGGGCAGTCTACCGGCCATCCTGGACATGAGGGCAACCTCTGCCATGGCTGGTGGTGGTGGGAGTGCCACCACAGGTCAAAGGGGGCATTCCTTGTGACCCTGTAGGGGTGCTGCACTGAGACCATGAATGGATGTCCAGTGGAGGGTTCATCCCACGTCCACCGTCTGAGCCATGGATGGTGGGCATTGGGGCCAGTGGCGATGGAGTCAGCAGTAGGTGGTTCACCTGGCTCCACTGCTGGGGTGTACAGGATGTGCTCCTGGGCATCCAACTTGATGCACAATGTCCATGGCATGTTGTGGATGCAGCCATCACCTCCACAGCTGCTGCAATCCGTTCCAGAGCTGTGGTCATGCCCATATGCATGATACATGTCTCTGCCAGCATCTGTGCATGCCATGCAGCCACAGACTCATGCTCCAGGACCATCACAGCCCTGTGGCTCCGGAACTCCACAGAGAGAGCCTCCTGTCCTTCCACAGTCACCCACAGGAGGTCAAGATAGGCCCCTATGTTGTCGGCGGGTGATGCATCACAGTGGCATTGCCGATAAGCACGGGGTGTATCAGCCTTTCCCGGTGCATCCATGGGGAGTGGATTCATCCTCGCAGGCTGCAGCATGGGTGGGGCTTGGCTGGGCACCACCAATGACTGCCCATGGGTGGTGTCCTCCAGGGCCACTGGAGCGGGTGTGTGTACAGAGGCACCCTGTCCAGATGACACCGACAGTGCCAGCACTGCACTGGACAGTGGTGCAGAGAGCACAGCACCCATAGCTGCAGGCAGCTGTGCTGCATCTGCACCTGAACCCAGCACAGTGGCAACATCAGTGGCACCCAGGGTCACGTGCGCAGGCAACCCCATGATGTGCGCACTGCTGCCGGCCATTTCAGCATCAGTGGTGTCGGTAATGCATGCAGTGGTCCCAAGGCACTCCCCCTGCACTCTACTGGTGAGCACAAGGAGGGCATCAGCAATGTCCACCGCATCATCTGCATCAGCATCAGACAACATGGACAGGCTGCCCAACCAAGCAATGTACCTGCTGGCTGTCCCACCAGCACTGGCTGAGGGGCCTGCAGTGCCCACCTGCCCTGAGGCTGTGACTGGTGTTGCTCAGGATGTGGATGATGCGTGTGCAGAGTCATCCATGGTGGTGTCATCTGCCCCATGTGATGGGCCCACATCATAGCCTGTGAGGGCATCACGTTCAGCCAAGGCCATGGCTGCACCCTGGAGGCATGATGGTACAGTGGAGAGAGGAAGGGAGATCATGGTTAATGCACAGTACACATATGTCACATTGGTAATGCACAACAGAACACAGACGTCCACACAGTGCCAGGTTCGCAGACCTGACCACCCTAGGACCAGGGCGTGACAGCACTATGCAGGCCATGGAGTGGTTGAGCCTGTCATTGTCCCATTGTGCACACTGCATGGCAGTGGTCTCACATTCCACATGGATGCATAGTGGACACGTGCCCTCTGGTACTGTGGCATAATAGCCACAGCACCATGGGGCATGTCACGTCAGGCCAGGGATGACTATCCCTGGGATGCTGTGCCTGGGTGTACAGTGACAGTGCATGCCACACAGGGACAGGCATGGCAACCATGGCACATGGGTAGGCGAGCCTGACTAGGACACACAGCTATTCACCATGCTGCAATGGGCTGCCACCAGTCTGGAATCCACCACCTCGTACACCATGCACAGCTGTCCTGGACACACTGGTGGGCAGTAGGACATCATTCGGGCTGAGCTGTTCTGCCATGCTTGTTCCACCCCCTGTCTGCTGCAGGGATGCCTGGATGTTGGCCACCTTCTCCTTGGCTCTCCTGCGCCCATCATTCCAGTGCTTATGGCACTCTTGGACCATGCTATCGTATGGTACCATGGCATTCAACTGCCAGGCCACCTCCTCCCAGCCTGCTGCTCACGCAGACTGGCTGCCTTCCCTGTTGGTGAGGACATCCAGGCATAGGTGGCATGCCTCAGTGAGTGCCCTCTCCTCATCCTTGCTGAAGTTTGGTCACCACCTGGTGGTGGCACCTGCATCCTCTGACATACTGGCTACTGTGGGGGGAAGCATCTAAGTGTTAGTCACACCTGTGGGTACACATGTTCCTGCACCTGTCTGCCTCTGTCTGTTGCCCCCCCATGTTCCGTGATGTCGGTGTTTTTGGGTAATGGTCTGCAGGTGGTCATCCTGGCACAGGTGGCCATGCCCCATGGTACATGGTCCACTGGGGACACTGCACATGCCATGCATGGCCAATGGTCCATGGCTGGGGCAACACTGCAGCCACCCCAGGAGGGGCACACTGTTCAGTCTGCCATGATCATTTCCTGGTAGCTCTGCAGCGTGTGAGCTGCTGCTGTGGTACCCCGTCTGTTCCGAGTGACACCCTTGCTACCATCTGTGGGGTGGGGGCACAGGACATGTTGCTATAGCCATGGTGCAGCTGGTGGCAGTGTGTGGCATGGCACACTGCCATTGTGCCTGCACAGGTGCTGCTGTGTGCCTCAGACTGACCTGTGACACTTTGCTGCATCTACCACACATTGCCAATGCCACCCAGTCACACATACCTCTCATGTTTCCCACTATACATGGAACAGGTCCTCTGTTTGCTTTGCATGACCTCCCCTGTTCCACATTGCAAGGCTTAGGCCCACTGATGACCATATCATCGTTCAGTAGGACTGTATTGTATATGCTGAGATGTGTACATCCTGGCTCACAAACAGCGGTTCTGGACATAACAGGGAACAGTATATCTGTGATCTGTGCACCTTCTGTACTGCCCTGCTGGAATATTCCACATTATGACCATTTATTCCACATATTGGGAGGCATTGTTCCACATCTGGGGGCCATAATCATTGGGAGGTACAATTGCTCATATTCAATCTCCCCAGTATGTTCTGTAGACCCTGTGAATATAGCTGTGTACTCACCTTCAAGGCACTGATTCCTCTCAGTCACTTGGTCTTAGCCTGCTGAATTGGGAGCATTTATGGCTCAGGGCATGCAAATGAGGCCTGAGCCCCTGATAATGAAATGCTAATCAGCTGAGATGCCCATGCATGTGGGATGAGGCTGTCTTGAGCACATTATCTGTGAATTGCACAATTGCCCCAGCTTATCTCACTTTACAAGGAGCATTTCAGAGTTGCGCCAATGGCAGAAAAAACGCATCTCTGGAGCATGCACATATCATTAGGCGCATGTTCCTGTATCAGGGGAAATCTACATGGCACTTCTGTCGTCCATGCCCAGTAACATTGTCTCACGGCGCATCTTCCATGATGTGCCATTACGCTGCTTACCCAATGCTGTGTTGCAGGCCTGCTGTCCATGATGCTATGTACTCTTTTGCGCACTGTGTTCCCTTATGCGTGGTCCATGCTGCACTGTGTTCGTAGTGCCCATGGATCATGCACGGTGTGCAGTAGGTGTTCGTAGTGCCTGCCATGCACAACATGGCATCTGCATGCGCATGACGCATGGGTGACTAGGCCATGGCCTTGCCATGCCATTGCGGACTCCATTGCATATGCGTGGGCATGTTGCCTTTTGACCTATCATGCTTCATGCACAATGCTTACTGTGCTGCATGTGCCTCAGTGTTTCACGTGGTGCATATCGACCTCTCGGCTGTGCATTGCTGTGTTGCACCTTGACACTATGTCTTGGTATTGCAGTATGCCTAGGGCAGGGAGACAGACACCTAGGGCCATGAATTGGTCTCAGGTGGAGCTGCTGCATCTGATGGCTCTTGTCCTGTCTACGGAGAGGCAGCAGTTTGGGCAGGATGACCTCTGTGAGCCCAGGGCCCAGGTGTGGGCCTCCATTGCCTATAGGCTTGTGTGGCATACAGGGATGCCATTCACTGGGGAGCAGTGCAGGCAACAGTTTGGCAACCTCCAGAGGCGGGGCCTGGAGAGACCGGCACAGCTATGTCGCCGTGCACACAGGGGTGCACTGACAAGGCCAGGTAGGTGTTGATCATCTGGCTCCTTTTGTGGTGCATGCTTGGTGTGTGTCAAGGCTCTCATAGGGCACCCACATGGGTCTCAGGCATCCTGCACACAGGGCAGTGGCTGCACCTGTCCAGTGCTGCCATATCATGTGTGCCATGGGGGGGCACTGGACAGTGCTGTGTCTGCATACAGGCCGCTGGGGGTTTCACAGCTGGTTACCACTGTCGGCTGCATGGACACAGGCCAGTGAGGGGAGGGCACTGTGGCAGTGCATCCGGCACAGTGGCAGTGTCTGGCTGTCCTTACATCTCCTCTGCATGTCAGTGTTGTGGAGTGTGTCTGGCACCACTAAGGTGGCTCATGGTGCTGTCTGTTGTGTTTTACAGGATCAAATTCCAGGCAGAGGGCCACGGACACAGTTGAGGTGAGAAGGAGGAGGATCATGGGTGCCATGCCTGGTGCCCTTCCAAGGGCAGGTGAGCACTGCATTCTGCTATTGCTGCATTTCAATTGCTGTGGGTTACAGCTGGGTGGGGGTGTTGTCCACATTCAGACCCTTAGTGTGTGTTCTGTCTGTCATTGCTGTAGGTCTCCAGGATCGCCATGCTGTGGCTGGGGGTGGTGCCCCTATGGACATCGACTGACAGATCTGTGTGGCCATCCAGGCAGCCCTGCAGTCACTGTCCAGGAATGTTCAGTGTCTTTCAGCTGCCCTTTACGGTGTCCTGCTGCAACTCTCATTCTGTGGCCATGCCAGAGTGTTGTGTGGCAGGGCATGGCATCGCTAGTGGCCCCCTGCCTCTTACTGGGACCGTCCTGTGTATATAGTTGTTGTACATAGCCCACTGTTACTGTCGCCTTCCTGCCCTCCTTCCCATCCCTGCCATTCCCATTCTATTTTTGGTGTTGTTCTGGTTGTTTGTTATTCTACTTTTCTGCTGTACAGTTTTTTATATGATGTTATACTTTTATAAACATGTTGTTCTCAGCTCTTGTCTCCATGGGTTTCATTGTTCCAGGTCTGTGGTTGCTCCCTTGTGCCTTGCTGGCTTGCTCCACTTGCTCTGAATGGCTCCCTTTTGTGACTCAGGGCATCCAGCATGCCTTGGCACATCTCCAGTTGCACCGGCACATCTCCAGTTCCGCTGTACTGTTTCAGAGTAATTCACAGAGGGGCTGCACTCGGCGCTTCCCATTGTGCATGCCTCTGTGAATTGCTCTGTCTGTGCTCAGCACATCTGATTTGCGCCGGTGCATTTGTGATGTGCCAGGAGCAGCTTCTTTGTGACTGCTGCCCCATATATTCATACTGATTTCCTTAGTAATAAATTATAGGGAGGAGAAATATATAAAATAGAAATGGAATACAAGCAGAATTGTACCTAATTATTAGGTTTTTTTTAAGTTTTCTTTGAGGCATCAGTAGATTTTTAAAGAAATGGGAGACTGCATCAGAAATTGTCTTACCCTCCAAGGTACCTCACATATAGCACATATATCTATGATGTAACCTTAGTATACAAACAGATAGTAAACCAGTCTAGTGGCCCACCTGAGTGGAAAAAGGTTTACACACCATCATGGATCTCATTACCCTGCAATCCATGGTGCTTCAATCTTTCCAGCAGTTGCAGACCAAAGTGGGCCTACTTCACACTGACTTCTGGTGCTACTTACATGTAAGGCAGCCATTCAAGACATTTGAAAGGACCCATCCCCCTCCACTCTCTTAGACATAGCTTTCAGTACTTACAGCTTCCCAAAAGCACCTGAGATTGGACTGGCAGAACATATGCCACCATAAATTATTATCAAACTGATTTTCTTAAATCCAGCAAAGTGGGATGGGAATTAGAACTGGGACATCCACTGTATCCCTTTCAGCTATCCACCACAATCTATCTTGCCCATTTGGCACTCAGGGATGTTAACAGCCATCTCACATAATTTAAAATTCTTCAACGATGCTACAAGACTCCTCAAGTACTAAAGTTAGTAGCTCTGGTCTCTCATTCTACTTGTTAGCAATACTCTCAGTCAGATATGGGACTCCTTCACACACTCTGAAGCTGCCCCAAACTCAATGTTTGGTGGCAAAACATCCTCTCAGACTGCTTCAGAATTTTGAACACACCATTTGCACCCTCCCCTGAGCTGTGCATCTTAGGTATCCCAACTCAGTTGATCACACTGTCCAAACCTTTTCACTGTTGGCTCCTTGCCATCTTAATGGAGGATAAACAGCTCCTGTTAATGGCTTGGCATCTCCCTTCCCTGCTTCACAGCTCTCTTTGCATTCTGTACTGGCTAAGCTGCCTTTTTTGAAAGATTGTCCTGTACCACAATTGAAAACAGGATTTACTATAAAAAACAGAACCCTTCCTTCACTCACATCTTTGTTCAGTCCCTCCTCCACAATGTAGTAAACCCCCTCATGACCTCAACTAAAATAGTTCTTTTCTTCCTGATTATTTTCTTTTGCCAAACTAGAGGCAGAAAATATACTCTACCATTCTTACTCTACCGAGTATTGTTCTGCCTGTCATTAATTCTTTAACATGTCTTAACTCATTGCCTCCTAGAATATGCCTGTAGGTGGCAGCAAATGTACTGCAGTGTGTCCCAGAATGACTACTAAAGTCACCTATAGACTTTCTGTGTGCCCTAGTAACATCTGGAGACGTCACTCACATGTTTTAATATTACTTGCCAGCCAGAATTGATTAGAATTGAGTGCATAGCACCATTAGAAAGGTAATGTTACGTTGAACAACTTTGTCACTGACACTTTGTGTGTATCATGTTCACCTTAGGAGTTATCCACATTTGTTTATGACGTGGTGTGTATAGCAGACATTTTGTCCATCAAGAACCACCTAAGCACTTTGAAAAAAACACATATTCTGGGTATTTCAGCCATTATAAAATAAAAACCAAATTGAGTAGCTGATTGCATAGCACTGTTGGAAAGGCAATTTTGTGTGGAACAACTTTGCCACTGATACGTTGTGTGTATCATGTATATTTTAGGAGTCATATGCATTTGTTTATGGTATGGTGTGTATGGTTCAGATTCGTCCCTCAAACCTCACCAATGCACCTTGACGAAAATGAGGAAAAATTATGTTTAATGCTACAGAAATAGTTGTTTTTTTATAAACAAATTATTAAAACTGCATCTAATGTCTGGATGCCTAATTTGATGTTGATATGTTACATATTTCCCAACAAAAAAGGATTTTGGTGCATTTTGTAGTGGACAAAATGTTTTTTTGCTGTTTTGACCAGTATAGAAAAAAAAACTAAACTACCTATTATTACTTCCATACCAATGTTGGAAAGGTAATTTTATGCTGAACAAGTTTGCCACTCATACTTTGTGTCTAGCACTTACATTTTTTGTGCTATTAGCATTTGTTTGTGGCATGCCGATTATGACTTGATTTTGCTTAGAAAGGCCCAGGATTCACTGTTAACAGTATACAGGAGACAAGTGCTGCAACTTCAGAGAGTTCCTGTGGAGGCAATGAGTTAACTGACCCTATTTGTAATTTTCTTTCTGGGTGCCTCCTTCTTAGCTAGAGTCAGACTATATTTCTTCTCTATTTTATCAGAGCTATGTAACTCAGACATGTAATGTCATTTATGTAACTCCCTTTGGACTGCTGCTTATGTCTACAGTGCTGTTCTGTTTTATTTTTGAAAAGTTTTATCTTTATAATTCCTTTTTTTTGTTGTTGTTACCCTATATTTAGTATGTTAAAAATCTTTTAATAAAAAGGTTCATGTTAAAAAAAAAAGTCTCACAGAAGTGATTCTCAGGGAGGTGTACAGGTACAATAGGAAAGAATAAAGGAGGGCATAATTAGGGAAAGTAGGTCCAAGAGTTTCCCTTAGGAGAGGTTGCTCTGAAACAAAACTTGAAACTGGACAGTGCCAATGCAAACAAGTATGCTGATTTATTAGTGCACAGAACTAGACAGCAACAAACTCCCCAGTGCTTCAGGACCACTGATCCTTCCTCAGGGAGGTGGGACAGTTGAGAACCATTTGATTTAAACACTGAGGGCTTGATTCCCAAAACAGGCTGAGATCGGTGCAAGCTGTGTCAAACAGTTGCTTGTGCCAAAGCTCACTGTGCCAGGGATCCTGCCGAGATTATGGTACAGGAGAGGTCCTGGCAACTAAGTCCCCATACTTGTGGCAACATCTTCTATGCACCAAACACATCACCCATGGATGGGATTAATGCAGGCTCCTTGTGGCCAGGGCAAGCATTCCCCCCCTCCCCATTCCTGATGTGGAAGTATCACATATAATTATTCAGATCCCCTCCCCGGTAGTTAATGATCCACCCTCCCCCATCACCCTGTGGCAGTATGACATGTAATTACTCAGATCCACTCCCCGGTAGTTAGTGGGCCCCCCATCCTGATGTGGCTCCATAGTAATATAAGTAAGAAATTCCCCTTCCCCCCTCCCTGATGTCACCCATTGATGCACAATAAGCACTCAAGCCTGGTGGTCTAATGGACTCCCACACCCCCCACACTGGGAGGTAGTGCCCTCCACCCCTCACCCTGATCCAAAACCCCAAGGCATCAACCAGCAGAGCCCTCCTCTCACCACCATGGCTGACTGCTGACTGACCCATCAATGAGTGCATACTCTATAATACAGTATGCACTCACTGCTGTCAGTCAGTGAGTGTGTATTGTACTATAGTGTACACACTTGTTGACAGGTCAGTCGGCAGCCAGCCATGGTGGTGAGAGGAGGGCTATGCCGGTTGACAGCTCTGGGTTTTGGATAGGGGGCCCAGGGTGGTGGGCACTACCTGCCAGGCTGGGGTGGGTGGGAGTCTGCTAGACCAACAGGCTTGTGTGCTTATTATACATCAATGGGGACAGCGGGTATCAGGGAAGGAGAAGGGTGATTTCTACCTTATATTACTATGGGGTCACATCAGGATGGAGTCGAGGAGACCACTAACTTCCAGGGAGGGGATCTGATTAATTATTTGTTATACTGCCACATCAAGATCAGGGAGGGGTAACCACTAATTACCGTGGAGGGGACCTGATTAATTATATGTGATACTGCCACATTGGGATTGGTGAGGGGAACTGTGGCACATTGCTGCATGCAGGCAGCTCTCCTATGGGAGACTATTCTATGTACCCATAGACCAGCTCTGGCTGGTCTAAGAGTACTTATAATTTATCCCACTGGGAGTGGTATGTGAATACCACATTCAGGGATGTGGCAGCTTGCATCTGCCACATGCCCCCTTGTGCCATGTTGCAGCCCATTCTTGGGCTCATGGGCAGCACAAGCCCAGTTTGGGGCACACAGCCTGTGGTTGATGCAGGCTGTTTGTGTGAATAACTCAGGGGGCAGTTTTTAACACAAAATGCCACGTGCACCATGTACATTTGGTGCAGGTACCTTGCGTCAGTATCAGGGCTTTGAGAATGGAGCCCTGAGTAAGTAAAGATATAGTTACATACCATGTGGAACTGCTTCCCATATGTACCATTCCATTAAAAGAGGTTCCAACCATGTAATATAAAAAAAATTCCCAGTAATAAACAAACATCAATAAAAATTGGAGGATTACAGGACCACAAACATAAACATTTCATATCTCATTCAAGTACCCTAAATTTGAAAAGATATATGTAAATAGATTTTCTGCAAAATCCAAATACATTTATGGTTATTTTAGGAAGCCTCCACAGAAACTGATGTTTCAAAAGAGTTTGGTACCCGAAAAATAAACACACAAAAAAAAAATGAGTGAATGTCTATAAAATTATATGAACATGACTATATCATTGCGGATATTACCAATTACTGAAAAGATCCCAGGTTCCTCAAAGGAAGATTTCTGATATTAAATTTAAATTATATTTATTACAAAATAAAGTCTCTCATGTCACCGCAGTAATGCTGACCTGACAAGTATCAATCACAATAGTCAAGCCTGACTAAATACTCAGACAAAAAAAATATTTTTTTAAATTTCTTCTTGAGCATACAGCCACAAACTTAGAAAAATGTTTTAAGTGCACAGCTGTGCACATACACAAAACAAAATAAAAGCAGCTAATTGAAGCAGTGGGAGTTAGCTGACTACTCCCAGCTTAGTAGCTACAGTGTGCTCACAGTTGCACAAGTGGTGATGGATGGACCAGAGCTTGGGTTCCTGACAGTAAGATTTCCAATATTAAATACAAATTATATTTATTATGAAATAAGGTCCTACAAGTCACTGCAGCAATGCTGAGCTGACAAGTCTCATGCATTATAGTCAAGCCTGAATAAATTCTCAGAAAAAAAACATTTTATTTTAATTTCCTTCTGAGCAAACAACCACAAACTTAAAAAAAAGTCTTGAGTGCACAATCACACACACACACCAAAAATAAAAGCTAACTGAAGCAGTGGCAGTAAGTTCAATAGTCCCACAATACCAGCTACGGTGCACTCATAGTTGCTTAAGTGGGCATGAAGAGATGCAAGCCCAGATTCCTCACGTGAGTATTTGTGATATTAAATTTAAATAATATTTTTTATGAAATCAAATCACTGAAGTCACTGCAGCAATGCTGAGCTGACAAGTGACACTCACTGTATTCAGGCCTGAGAAAATTCTCAGAACAACTTTTTTTTTATTTTTCCTTGGGCACACAACCACAAACTTAGAAGAATGTCTTGAGTGCACAGCCATAGACACACATATGTACAACAGAAAATCAGCCAAGTAAAGCAGTGGGAGTCAACTGACTAGTCCTACCATGCCAGCTATGGTGTTGCAGTTGTTTAAGTTGTCAAGGAAGGACCTGAGTCAGGGTACCTCACAGGAAGATTTCTTCTATTACATTTAACTTTTACTTATTAATAAATACATTCAAGTCATTGCAGCAATGCTGAGCTGACAAGTATCAATCACTGTAATGAAGCCTGACTAACATCTCAGGAAAAAAATATATTTTTAAAATGTCTTCTTGGGCACATGACCACAAACATAGAAAAATGTCTTGAGTGCACAGCCATGCACACACATGGTACAAAAAAATAGCTAACTCAACAATGGGAGTTGGCTGACTAGTCCACCCTACCAGCTACGGTGCACTCACAGTTACTTAAATAGATGTGGAGGGCCCTCAATCCCAGTTTGTCACATAATATTTCTGATATAAAATTTAAATCATGTTTATTATGACATAAAGTAACGCAAGGCACTGTAGCAATGTTGAGCCGACAAATCTGACTCACTATATTCAAGCCTGACTAAATTGTCTGAAAAAAAAATATTTTTGGGGCACAATGACAGAAACTTAGAAAAATGTATTGAGTTCACAGCTGTGCACTCAGGTAGAATAAAGAAAGCAGCTAACTGAAGTGGTGGGAGTCATCTGACTAGTCCCATCCTACCAAACATAGTGCACATGCAATTGCACAAGAGGCCATGGAGGGACCTGAGCACAGGTTCCTCAAAGGAAAATTTGATATTAAATTTAAATTATATTCATTATTCAATATATTCACTCAAGTCTCTGCAGCAATGCTGAGCTGTCAAGTCTCTCGCATTCTATCATTAAGCCTGACTAAATTCTCAGAAAAAAAAAATGTTCTTAGGCATGAAGCCAAGCCACTTACAACAACAGAAAACAGGTCCCTAAGAGCTGACTGTACTTCAGTTAGACTTCTTGCAGTGTTCTGTCTCAGACAACAACTAAGTTACAAAAAACCTTACATTTCTAATCAAAATTACCCTCCAACAAACATTTATTTCTGCCTTAAGCTGTTTAGTGTTTAAAACACTACACTGCAGCTTTAAATATGGTTTGGTAATACACACACACACACACACACACACACACACACACACATATGCGTGCACACACACGTGCGCACACAAGCATGCACACAAGCATGCACACACAAACACACACACACATGCACATACACACATGCTATGTCTGTAAGTTGGGGCCTGGCCTGCTGTCTCTCTCAACAAACAGCCCTTCTATTTTCCATTTCTTTATAGCCTAATTTTCACCCTACAGTGTAAAATATTGACCGTCTCTAGCCTGAGATTTGGAGACTGAGAAAAAAATGTGAAGATTCATATTTTTGTCTAGTTTTAACAAGTGGATGGAAGATTGTTTCTCAACAGCAGCTGCTCAGTTATCTGTCTCTCCTGCCTGTACCTTCTGTGACTGCTGGGTCACATGATCTGCCTTCAGTGCACTTCCAAAGTGATCTCTGATTGGAAAAGAAGTCTTGGGAGATCCTGAACTCCCACCAACTAGAAAAATGCGGACTAGTACCGAATAGCACAGATAATTTGTTTTTCTTCCCGAGTAACAGATCGATGATTATTTGTGTTATTTGTGGAATACTATTCACTTCTCGGACATCCCTACTCCCTGGTGTATTTTGGGTCAGATGTTGGTTCTGCCTATTGGGAAAAGGCTACTTGGCTTCTCCCTCTGCTGCTGCTGTTTAGAGGGCCCCCTTCCGACACAAGGAGGGGGCAAAGAGAGACAGGGATCCCCTGGACTTCTTTGTATTGCTCTAGTCTGCTACTGGTACGCTCCGGAAGTCCTTGATTTCTCACCTCTAGTAAAGCCTAATCTGAGATCTCATTTAGCCATCTGTCTTTATAGTGAAAAGGGCAGAGCTGGGCCATAAATGTTTATGCCTGAGCTACTAGCTGACTGAGTCAAGAAGCAAAGAGCACAAACCAGACACATGAGGCACAGTATAAGGCATTCTCTGGGTCTTGCTTAACCCTTCAAGTGCTCCCTTGGAAACTGCCTCAAGCTTTAAAAAAGAGAGTCTGGTTACCCATGTTTCCTTGGGTTAATAGCCTTTTTTGTTTTTTATGATCTGTCATATTAATAGAGACAGTATCACATTTATGATTTTGATTAGTCACAGGATGTTAATTATCATAGAATTGAGTTGATGTTACTGGTAAGTCATTGGAACTAAGCTTAATCATAAGGAAGAGATTGCATCTTCCCCTGAAATCAAAGTAGTATATTGTACACAAAGCATTCCTCATAATGATACACCCACCAATTAAACTATCCTGTGTATCTGATGAATATTATTTAATATGAACACCTCTGAGTAGCTCCTTTAGAAGTTCCAGTACTAGGATATTATTTTGATTGACATGTTGCCTGAAAGATTTGTCACAGTGCAGTAACTAAAAGCAATCATGCATTATAGAACAGAATACATTTTACATGCCTAACACTTTCCTTTTTGTCTGTCATTTAGACAGTGGCACTTTTTTTTTCCTTTTGCAATTGGAAACTTCTTAGAAGATTCCTATGATATTATCTACAAGTGGCAGTATCCTGAATGTCTGTCTTATGAAGTGATGAGCTGGAAAATGCTGTAAGTGTACTTGTCAAATCACACCACCCTTATTAATTCAAGCACAATGAAATTGTCCATTTTGACTACAATCATTCAATTCATCAAACCCCAACTAAAGCATATCATCCTGTGCTATTACACTGTTAGAAAGAACATATTTTTCAGATCTGATGCAGATGGCTCCAGCTGACTTTATTAAGCTGGTGGGTAAAAGTTACAAAAACTGCAAGACCAGTTCAGTTGAGTTGGATGCAGATGGAACGTACATCAGAGTCAAGAACAAGAAGAGAAATACTTTTGGTTTTTCTTAGCTCACAGTTTATTCTTATGGTATTATTACAAAAATACATTCTTTGATTTTGCACCTCTGAATAAAATCTTTTAACATCAGGCCCTTATTGGAACTAATGACAGAGAAATTCACTTTGGAAAGTGCTTCAAGAATTTTCCCTGACTTTGATTCACCGATTGGTGAAATCTGCATAGTTTTGACCCAGCAGAATGCCCAGCATTGCACAGAGAACCTATATAAATTGCCAATTCACCAGCAAATTAAGCAATCTGCATACTTTTTGCTGGACAAAATAAATACTATGTCAGTGAAACTTTGAGAATTGTATCCATCAAGTGGCCATCTTTTGCATCAAAAAAGCCCAAAGGCATAAACTCCCTCCACCACTCACTGTGGTGTTAGTTTCCACATTGCAGATACTTTTTATTATGCATCCCCATAGAAACATGGACTTCGACAGCAGATAAGGACCTCTTGACCCACCCAGTCTGCCCATTTCCCTACCTATTGGATAAGCTGCAGATCATAGTAAACCAACAGCCTATTTCCTCCTACCCCCCACCAGAATTGCATTATAGTATGTCTGTCCCATGCATTCTTGAATTTTCCCACTGCTTTTGACCCCATGACCTCCTCAGGAAGGCTGTTCCATGTGTCCACCACTATCTCCATGAAAAAAAATACTTCCTCACATTGCCCCTGAACCATCCCACCTCTATCTTCAAATTGTGCCCTCTTGTTTTTGAACATATCTTTTTCTGAAATATGATACCCTCTTGTACTTTGTTGATTCTGTTGAGGTACTTGAAAGTTTCTATCATATCCCCCCTCTCCCTCCTTTCCTCGAGGGCATGCATATTAAGCTCCTTTAGACTATCTTCATATGGCTTCTGGTACAGACCCTTCATCATTTTATTTACCCTCCACAGACCCTGTACCATTTTAGTTGCCCTCCTCTGGACTGTCTCCATCCTATCTATGTCCTTGTGGAAACGGAGTCTCCAGAACTGCATGCAGTACTCCAGATGGGGTCTCAACAACTGTCTGTACAGAGGGAGAACAACCTCTTGTTTTCTACTGGTGATGTTTCTCCTTATGCATCCCAGTATCCCCCAGCCCTCCTTACTGCTTTCTCACATTGCTTACCTACCTTTAGGTCATCTGATATGACTACCCCCAGGACCCTGTCAATTACTGTTGTTGTTGTTAGTACCTCCCCCCCCAATATTGTGTACTCTTCCCCTGTTTTTTTGTTTCCCAGGTGCATTCATTTGTACTTCTTTCTATTGAATCTAATCTGCCATACATTTGACCATTCCTCCAACCTTGCCAAGTCCCTTCTCATCCTTTCCACACACCCTTGTTTGTCAACCCTGTTGCAGGTCTTTGTGTTGTCTGCAAAGAGGCATACTTTACCTTCCAGTTCCTCTGCAATGTCACTTATAAAGATATTAAAGAGGACCAGTCCCAGTACTGAACCCTGCAGTACCTCACTAGTAACACCTCTTTCTTTGGAGTGGACTACATTTACTATTACCCTCTT
Source organism: Neoceratodus forsteri (assembly GCA_016271365.2). Classification (NCBI taxonomy): domain Eukaryota; kingdom Metazoa; phylum Chordata; order Ceratodontiformes; family Ceratodontidae; genus Neoceratodus; species Neoceratodus forsteri. Next base: position 968,810,970 of record CM028132.1, on the reverse strand, counting down.
TGTCCTGTTGTCCAGCCAATTATTTACCCAGGCTACCACCCTGGGACCCACTCCCAGGCTGGATAACTTGTTTATTAATCTTGTTAAATGCCTTTCTAAAGTCTAGGTAGGCCATGTCCACAGCCCCTCCCTGTTCTACTACTTTGGTCACCCAGTCAAAGAAATCAATGAGATTTGTCTGACATGACCATCCCACTGTGAATCCATGCTGCCTTGGGTCCTGTGCCCCACTGGCCTTTAGGTACTCAACAATTCTTTCTTTCAGAAATGATTCCATCATTTTCCCTACCACTGAGATCAAACCAACAGGTCTATACTTTCCTGCCTCTGCCTTGCTCCCACTTTTGTGAAGGGGAATCACATCCACTCTCCTCCACTCCTCAGGTACCACACCATCCTCCCATGATTTGTTGAAAAGGATAATCAGTGGTGTCACTAGTTCTACCCTTAGTTCTTTTAGAATACTGGGGTGAATCCTGTCAGGCTCCTTTGCCTTGTCCACTTTCCATTTTAGGAGTTCTTTCAGGACCCTTTCTTCTGTGAATGGTCTGGTATCACCCCCCCCCCCATCCAGAGTGCTTCTATGATTGGTTTAGGTACATCCCCCTCCTCTTCTTTTGTGAATACCGAGCAGAAGTATTCATTCAGTTGCCCTGCTTTTTCACTGTCACCCTCTGCCCACCCATCATCCCTTTATTAAGCCTCACTATCACTCCCATGGCCTTTCTTCACTCCCTAATTTACCTATAAAATATTTTATTCCCTTTCTTAACTGAGTTGGCTAACTTTTCCTCAGTTTGAGCCTTTGCTATTGTGACTGCCTTCCTTGCTTTCTTCTGCTTTAACTGTTACAGTTCTCTGTCCTGCTCCTTCTGTGTTTCCTTATACTTCCTGAATGCTATCATTTTCTCCCTAACATTCCCTGCCACCTCTTTTGAGAACCATAGTGTTTTTTTTCCTTTGTTTTGATTTCAATATTTGCTTAACACAAAGGCTGGTTGCCTCTGCTATAGCAGTTTTGATTTGACCCCATTGTTCCTCTATCACTCCTTCTTGCCCATTTGCTAGTGCTTTTCTGAGGTACTCTCCCATTTTGTCAAAGTCAGCTCTCCTAAGGTCCAGTACGCTTGCTTTTGTATGGCATGACTCTACGACTGTGTTTATCATGAACCGTACTGTTTGGTTGTCGCTTGTTCCCAAATGGCTACCCACTTCTAAATTTAAGATCCTCTTTCCATCAACATTTGAGAGTACCAGGTCTAAGATTGCTCCCTCCTGAGTGGGTTCCAAAACTAGCTGTCTGAGGCATGCCCCCTTTAGGGCATCGAGAATGACCTTGCAGTTGGATGTGGCTGCAGCAAAGGTGCTCCAGTTAACATCGGCATGTTCAGGTCCCCCATCAACAATAACTCCCCTTTTTCTGCCATTCTAAGGATGCCTTTTATCATTTCCTTGCTTATTTTCTCCCCCTGAGATGGGGGTCCATATACAACCCCCGTGCGGATTGTGGTACCATTTCCTATCTCCAGAGTGACCCACAGTGCCTCCTCTCCTCCCTGTTTACCCTTTTGTTCCAGTGCTTTGATCCCTTCCCTTATGTAGAGAGCTGCTCCTCCTCCTCCTCCTTAACCCTCCCTGTCCCTCCTGTAGATTGTGTACCCTGGTATGTTGACATCCCAGTAATGGTTCTCTGTGTACCATGTTTCGGTGACTGCCACAATGTCCAGGAGCCCCTTTTCCATCAAGGCCACTAGTTCAAGGAGCTTGTTACCCAGACTATGGACATTGGTACTCATCACCCTCCATTTTTTGATGGCCTTTCCCCTTTTAGCCCTCTCCCCGTCCTTACTGCCCTTTTCTCCATTTACCGCCATCCGGCTCCCTATGGACTTCTCTAACTTGGTGTTTACCTAGCTAACTACCCTGTTTTGTTGGGGGGTCTGGGATTTCCTTGCTCCTTTTCAGTGCCCACCCTAGCCTAGTTTAAATGCTTGTGAATGAAGCATTTAAACCTATCACTTAGGATCTTGGTTCCCAGAAGAGACAGATGCAGATGGAGTGGGGGGTCTGTTGGCCCTTCACTAGCACCATCCCCCCAGTGAATTTTACACTTGAATTCCCTTCCCCCACCCACACACCAAAACACTATTCCTCCCCCTCAGCCAGTGTTAGTAACTCCCCTCTCCCCACCTAAGTACCCTGTGGCATACACCACTCTCTTCCACCACACCAGTACCACAAAAAAATCAGATTTTTGTGCTCTATAAAAGTATGAAACTCTCCCCCAGTGTAGAGCATCCACTCTGTTCAGTGTCTATATCAGTAATGGCACGAATACATTGTGACACCTTTGATAATAGCTAAACCTGGTTATCTTGGTTTTAGCCAGTCAGGTTTTTCTTTAAGCAAAACCACACCATTCATTTATGGAATTACCAAAAGGGACACTAAACAGTGTGGATTTCTTTGCACTGGGGTACAGTTTCCTTCTTTCATGCAGAAGGTCACAAAATCAGATTTTGTAGCTTGCTGGAGGGAAAAATGATGATGGGAACCCGAAGGTAGCTGAGAGAGGATTATGCCATTATTAACAATGGGGTCTGGTCAGGTAGGAGTAATGGGAGAAGTATTTTTGGCATGCAGGTGGGGATGGAAAGGAATACTTATGTAAAAAGTGCCAGGGCAGGGAAGAAAGAGGATGGTGCTGGTGGGGAGATGGGAAGGAGATGCTTGACAAAAAGTATCTGGGAGATGGGAAGGGGTTGGACATATGCCACAGTGGTTGTGCGCATATGTGGGGGGGGTGGTAATCCCTGTTGGGCTTTCTTTTTAAAAAATTAAAAAAGTGAACTAGCAAAGTTTTGAAAACGTTACTGAAGTAAAAACATAGAAACATAGACAATGAAAGCAGTAAAAGACCAAGGTAGGAATATTCAAAACTTTCAGTAACTGTGGTGCAAATCTCCATTAGTGCTCAAAAATCTGTACCAGTCACTAAATAATGGTATGTTGGAACAATTGCAACCTGACACAGCATTCCCAAAATGAGTACCAATACAGTAGGCAATAGAGACAGTCGTTAATGCAACCCAACATGCCACTGCTATATACTCTGGAAATCCCCCCCCTCACGATTGCAAAAGGACACCACAAAATTAACAAAGACTGCATGAATGGCATAGCACAGGCAGTGACCCTTCCCTCCCCCAACAATTCCCTGGAGAAGCACACAGAACCATAAAGGACAACAGACACAGGTATGTATGAACAAGGCACTTTACTGGGGCACAGTAAGTCACAACATGAAACATAATGAAATGGAAATTAAAACTCACTTGCACGCTGCCATGGCTTATAAGAAACTACATTCACTGGCACATTCCCATAAACATGTGAAACTAAATTTACTGGCACACTGCCTGTAAACAACATGAAAAACAGTTGTCCCAAAGATTAGCAAAGAAAACAAGCAGTCCATATAACTAGTTTAATTGCTGGTGCCATTACACTGACACCTGGCCACTGCTGTTGCTGCTCCTGAGGCAGCAAAACAAACTATTTGATGGTAGACAACTTCAGTTTGGAGAGTTCAGACTCCTTGAGAGATGACAGAAGTGGTGTCCCATGGGAGATAACAGGCAGAAGGATGCTGTTGGTGATCAAGAGCATAACCTCCTTAGTAAAGTAACGGTACAGCCTCTACAGCAGGTTTAGTTTCTGGCTCAGGGGTTTGATCACTATTTCTACATGAGGCCTGAGGAAAAATTATTGTGCTGAGTAGATTTTGTCTATCACTTACAGAAATACAAGTGTGCTGTGTACGATTACAATGCATGCCACATGCTTAATTGTGCAATGTTTACATGTGGTTAGCATACACAAAGTGAACCTAAGTGAACCAGATCTAAAAAGCACATCAGATTTGCATGCTGCAAGCTGGACATGAGTGCAGCAACTAAGCTGGTGTGAACACCATTTAAAAATCAGATCAGGTTTGCATGTTGCAAGCTTGACATGCATGCAGCAGCAAAGCTGGTGAGAACACCATTTAAACATCACATCAGGTTCACATGCTGCATGCTTAACGTATGCAGCAGCTAAACTGGTACAAATCACATCTAAAGCACATCAGTTTCTATTTCTTATGCTACTGCTAGCAATTAGAGTAATTAAAATATCATTTCCATTGATTTCCCATCACAATTAGGCAAACTCATAAATTCTTATCATTAAATCCTTTTGCAAATTGTTTAATGACTTTTGATTTTTGTCATTAAAGTGACATTAATTTGTAAAGTATTGTTTGCTTACAGCATTAAATGCCTAAGATATGACCTCATTAATCTTTGCTGTCAGTAGTTAGCCAACACACCCCATTCCAGATGTGTGAAGAGGGACCTCTGTGGTCTGAAGACTGACTTTTTGGTTTCAGCTATGCAAATCCCCTTATACATATTTAGTGCTCCATATGTGTTTCTCTGTGACTGTTAATGGCTCACTTACTTTCACTTGATCATTCTGGATGGAGCATATACACTATGGCCATACTCAGCACTCTTTGTGCTAAGCAGAGCACTGGAAGTATGCAGCATACCTCACTTTTTGTCACTGTAATGAGGGACATGGACACTCAAAATGAGGGACAATCAGAGACACTAACCCACATAATGAGGGACACATCCTGAAAGATGGAGATACCTCAGAACATAGTGGAAAACACTGTGTTTACTTGTACAAATATTAGTACCCGAGAATTAATTTCTACCATAAAGCATGGGTATCTTTAGGTAGGGTAGAGGGGGAGTAGTTGCTCCCCCTCCATTTGTGCATATGTTGTTCTTATGGTGTGGCACTAATGGCACTAAATTTAGATTTAATCATTTTACACAATAAGTGCCCCCCCGGCCAGTGTGTGCTCATGCTGCAGCTGTCTCGACTGTGTCTGGTTGGTTTTGTTCACTCTTTCCATGTCTTAGCAGCGGCACCCTCACATGTCACGTGGGGGAGCTCAAATCAAGTAAGAGCGTGTGAGTCATGTGAACATGACACTCTTTCCCACCACAGAGAAGACAGGATACACAGTAGGGCTGGGTGGACTGTTCCATGGGAGATCAGGACCCCCAGATTGAACCCATAATCCATGGAACCAGATAAATATGGACTTCAATGCAGATGTCCAGTTCTGGGTCCATGGAAGTGCCTTATTGCCATTCTCTGCATTGCTGCCATGGGGATGCTGTCAGCATGCTCACTCCATGTACAGGCAGCCAGCAGCATCCAATAAGGCAACAGATGGTCATGTGACACACTTATGGTATATAACCATGCTGATTGCACAACGCAGCCCAGACAAGAGGAGGATGGTCGGAGGAGCACCCCGCACACTCACTGCAGTAGAGAGTCACTAGAAGAAGTTGATAAAAAGAAACAAAAACACAAAAATAAAAAATATATACAGTTTTCAAGGGGAGGGAAGATAAACTAGAAGACAGAAAGAGGACTTACTGGGGCGAGGAGGGAGAGAAACTGATCATCAGGGGAGGATGATGGGTTAGGACTTGAGACAGGAGGAATCCAGAGGGACTGGGGAGACAGTGGTGACTTGGGTGACTGCTGGGGGGGAGCAAAAGGCAGGCAGTGTAGCAGTGTGACAATGTACATGAGCAAGGGCAGGCTGGCAAAATATTTGACTTGTGCCATTGCAGAAGATCCAGAGGAGAGAGGGGGAGACTACTGTAGGCTCAAGAGAAATTTTACAGTTATGGAAAATCCCAAATGAAAGTTTTTTTTCTTTTCTTGACCTCAGAGAGTGTAGCTGCATACATGAGCAAGGGCAGGCTGGCAAAATCTTTGACTTGTGCCATTCCAGATCCAGAGGAGAGAGGGAGAGACTACTGGCAGCCCAAGAGAAAGTTTACAGTTACAGAAAATCCCAAATAATTGTTTTTTTCCTGGCTGCAATGTGGCTGTGTGTAGAGGGTAAGAGCAGCAGGCTGGCAAAATAAATCTTTGACTTGTGCCATTCAATCATGAATCACAATCACTTGTTAACTTTCCTTCATGATTTCATCCAGAGGAGAGAGATGGAGAACAAGTGACCACAAAACAGTGTGGTTCATGATAAACTCAGCTACAGAGTCAAGCCATACAAAAGTGAGGGTTCTGAACTTCAGGAGGGCTGACTTTGGCAAGATGGGAGAGTGCCTTAGAAAAGCACTAGCAAACAGGCTAGAAGGAGGGGTGGAGCAACAATGGGGAAATATCAAAACTGCCATCAGAGAGGCAACAAGCCTTTGTGTGAAGCAAATAAACAAATCAAAACAAAAGAAAAAGCCACTATGGTTCTCAAAAGAGGTGGCGGTGAAGGTTAGGGAGAAAAAGATAGCATTTAGGAAGTATAAGGAAACACAGAAGGAGCAGGACAGAGAACTGTACCAGTTAAGGCAGAAGGAGGCAGGGAGGGTAGTCAGAATAGCAAAGGCACAAACTGAGGAAAAGATAGCTAACTCAGTTAAGAAGGGGGATAAAACCTTTTATAGGTATATCAGGGAGCATAGAAAGACAAAGGGAGGGATAGTGAGGCTAAATAGAATGGATGGTGGGTGGGCAGAGAGTGACAGTGAAAAAGCAAGGATACTGAATGAATACTTCTGTTCAGTATTCACAAAAGAGGAAGTGGGGGAGGTGCCAAATCCAATTAACAGAAGCAGTCTGGATAGGGGGGTCGATCCCAGTCCTTTCACAGAAGAAAAGGTTCTGAAAGAACTCCTAAAACTGAAGGTGGACAAAGCAATGGGGCCAGATGGAATTCACCCCAGAATTCTAAAAGAATTAAGCAGAGAACTAGTGGCACCACTGACTACCCTTTTTAACAAATCATGGGAGGATGGTGTGGTACCTGAGGACTGGAAGAAGGTGGATGTGATTCCCCTTCACTAAAGTGGGACCAAGACAGAGGCAGGAAACTACAGACCTGTCAGTTTGACCTCTGTGGTAGGGAAAGTGATGGAATCACTTCTGAAGGAAACAATTGTTGAGTACCTAGAGGCCAGTGGGGCACAGGACCCAAGGCAGCATGGGTTCACAGCGGGAAGGTCATGTCAGATGAATCTAATTGATTTCTTTGACTGGGTGACCAAAGTAGTAGACGAGGGAGGGACTGTGGACATGGCCTACCTAGACTTTAGCAATGCATTTGACACAGTCCCACACAAAAGGTTAGTAGTCAAATTAACCAGCCTGGGAGTGGGTACCAGGGTAGTAGCCTGGGTGAAACATTTGCTGAACAACAGGACACAGAAGGTAATTGTAAATGGAGTCCACTCTGAAGAAAGGGGGGGTTACTAGTGGGGTACCACAGGGTTCAGTACTGGGTCCAGTCCTTATTAATGTCTTTATAAGTGACATTGCAGAGGGACTGGAAGGAAAAGTATGCCTCTTTGCAGATGACACAAAGATCTGCAACAGGGTTGATACACAAGAGGCGGAAAGGATGAGAAGGGACTTGGCAAGGTTGGAGGAATGGTCAGAAGTATGGCAGCTTGGATTCCATGCAAAGAAGTGCAAAGTAATGCACCTGGGAAACAAAAACCCAGGAGAAGATTACACAATGGGGGGAGGTAGTAACAATAACAAAAATGGAAAGGAACCTGGGGGTAATCATATCAGATGACCTTAAGGTTGGCAAGCAATGTGAGAAGGCAGTAGGGAGGGCTTGGGGGATACTGGGATGTATAGGGAGCGGTATCACCAGCAGAAAACAGGAAGTCATTATCCCCCATACAGACAGTTGGTGAGACCCCATCTGGAGTACTGCATCCAGTTCTGGAGACCCAATCTCCACAAGGACATAGACAGGATGGAGGCAGTTCAGAGGAGGGCAACTAAAATGGTGCAGGGTCTGCAAGAGAAGCCATATAAGGAGAGACTAAAGGAGCTTAATATGTATACCCTTGAGGAAAGGAGGGAGAGGGGGACATGATAGAAATGTTTAAGTACCTCAGTGGAATCAACAAAGTCCAAGAGGGTTGCATCTTTCAGAAAAAGAGATGTGCAAGAACAAGGGGACACAATCTGAAGATAGAAGGGGACGGCTCAGGGGCAATGTGAGGAAGTATTTTTAACAGAGAGGGTGGTGGATGCATGGAACAGCCTTCCTGAGGAGGTTGTGGGGTCTAAAACTGTGGGAGAATTCAAGAATGTACGGGACAGGTATAAGACATTTTTTGTGGAGGGTAGGAAGAAATAGGCTGTTGGTTAAATAGGATCTGCTGCTTATCCTCTAGGTAGGGAAATGGGCAGACTAGGTGGGCCAAGCGGTCCTTATCTGCCATCAAAGTCTATGTTTCTATGAGAGAGAGAGAGAGAGAGACTGCAGGGGGTCCACGAGAAATGTAGCAGTCCCAGAAATCCCAATTTTTTTTTTCTGGCTTCAGCGTGGCTGTGTGTACTTGGCAAGGGCAGAAGGCTGACAAAATAAATCTTTGACTTGTGCCATCTAGAGGGGGAAAGAGAGAGAGAGAGAGACTGCAGGGGGGGCCCATGAGAAATGCAACAGTCCCAGAAATCCCAATTTTTTTTTTCATGACTTCAGTGTGGCTGTGTATACAGGGCAAGGGCAGCAGGCTGGCAAAATAAATTTTTGGCTTGTGCCATCCAGAGGGGAGAAAAAGAGACTGCATGGGGGCCCATGAGAAATGCCACAGTCCCAGAAATCCTAAATAATGTTTTTTTCCCTGGCTTCAGTGTGGCTGTGTATACAGGTCAAGGGCAGCAGGCTGGAAAAATAAATCTTTGAGTTGTGCCATCAAGTCACGATCACTTGTTAATGTTTATTCACAATTTCATGTATTAAAAGAAGAATACTGTTTGACAAACAACATGCAAGTTGATGCGCTGTTGGCCCAGTGTTTGCCCTGATTATCTTGTGTTCCTTGTCAGAGGGGTCTTTTCTGATGCCTTGAAGGAGACATTGGTGGGACCACTCCTTAAGAAACCATATGTGGGCCCGAAGGTCAGAACAAACTAGCCTCCTATCTCCAACTTTCCATTTTTGGCAAAGATTGTGGAGAAGGTAGTGACACTTCAGTTGGAGGAGCACCTTATGACCCATAAGTTATATGAACCTCCTCAGGGCTAGTGGCAGAGGGGAAAGAACAATTGTTGTTCTCCTCGACCTCTCCTCAACATTTGACATGGCGGACCATTGTGTGTTGCTTGACCACCTCAGAGATCTCTACAGACTCACTGGCACTGTCATCTGCTGGCTTGAGTCATTTTTAACCAACAGGAGGCAACGGGTTGTGATAAGGAATTTCTCCTCCACCCCTAGTTTCCTATCCTGATGAGTTCCCCAGGGTTTGGTCCTGGCCCCAATGTTGTTCGCAGTGTACATGCTGCCCTTGGGAGGGATCATTAGGAAGTATGGTCTGGGGTTTCACTGGTATGCTGATGATACCCAGCTATACTTGTCCTTTGCCCCAGGAACATCCAATGTGGCAGACGTGCTAAACAGCTGCCTTGCCAAGATCTATGACTGGATTGCTTCCAGCTGGTTGCAGCTGAACCCCAATAAGATGGAGGTATTTGTGGTGGAGTTGAACAGAGTGCGGAATAGGATGGTGTCTGGTGCAGAGACTGGACTTGTTCTGGGATCTGTCTCATTGAAGGTCTCCTCTGAGGTGCAGAATCTTGATGTCATTTTGGACAGGGGCTCGATGATGGAAGCTCAGGTGTCTTCCACTGTCCCCTCCTATTTTTTCCGTCATAGGAATGTTGCCAGGATAAAGCCTCTTGTGCCGCCTATGAACCTCCCCACTTTGATGCATGCTTTGGTGACATTAAGGCTTGACTACTGTAATGCACTCTACCTCATGGTCATGGGAGGATCTCTTCACAGGCTGCAACTGGTGCAGAACACAGCTGCCCAGTTACTTACTGGGCAGCCTAAATATTGCCACATTACACCAGTACTGCATGAACTGCACTGGCTACTGGTCAGGTGGAGGATCCTCTTTAAGGTGGCTCTTCTCACCTATAAGGCCCTACATGGCCAGGACCCTGGTTACCTGATGGACCTTCTTGCACTGGCTGTCTTGGTCTGTCCCCTCTTCTCCTCCTTTGGGGGCCTCCTGGCGATTCCCAGGAAGAGGTTAAAAACTGCTGGTGAGAGTGCTTTTAGTATGGCCGCCTCCATTCTGTGGAATTCGCTACCCCTAGGGGTTAGGGGGTCCTCAACTTTGGAGGTATTCAAGGCTTGCCTTAAGGCCCTCCTATTTGCCCAGGCTTTTCCTGACTTAGCTTTTAGTGCTTTGGTTTAGATCTAGTTCCTGGCATCCCTCTTTTTAGTTTATTTCTGTGAAAAACCTTATTTTATTACTTATGGATTTTAATGTTAAAAATTATATTTATCTATAAATTTATTTGTGTTTATTTATTTGTTTATTTCATTTTGTACAATGCCCAGAGCCTCCAAGATTGGGCTTATTTTAAATAAAAATTGCCTTGCCTTGCCTTACTGCTGGCTGTGGGTTGACCAGGGGATAAAATCTGACTTTGTAACTCGTAGCAGGCTGTTTACACTACAACACAAGTAAAGTATGTAGTACTTCTATGTATGTATTGCCATGTAGCTGAGTCAGAAAACTACAGATCAGTTGGCTTTAGGAGTAGGGAGGAGAAAATAGCTTTGCTAGCAGAATCACTGGGAAGCAGTGGACCTGAGAAGCAACAACAGTAGGAAAGTGTTGAGTTCTTTTCACTTTGATATTGGAATAGTCTGTGCTGCGAGGTTAAAAAGTGGTGGTGAAATGAATTAGTGCTGTGGGATGGAACTGTTATTGAGAATCATTTAGTGCTGGAATATTTAATTAGTTCTGTTTGCAATATTGGGAGCTGTTACTGTTTGAAATTCTATGCTGCGTAGTTGAGTCAGAAAGCTACAGATCAGTTGGCTTTTGGAGTAGGGAGGAGAAACTAGCTGAAGCCAGCTTTGCTAGCTGAGTCAATGGGAAGCAGTGGTGCAGAGGAGTGTAGGGTGGTGGGTCAGAGCTGTGGCCATTGTTTCTGGAGGGCACAAACTTGGTCCCACCTTCCTCACCCCACCACACCATGTGCATCACTTCTCTTATACCAGGGGTTCTGACATCACTTCCTAAAAAGGGCAATGTACATACACCTATCATATCTGTATCAGCCCAGCACACTGTGTAGGGGGTAAATGCATGCACATACTAACAAATATTGGATTCATTCAGCCTGTGTTTATTTAAATTGAACTGTTCTGAGAGTTACAGAGAGAACTGTTTTAAATTTCTTCAGCCTGTGTTTATAAATTTCTGAATTTATTGTTTTAAAATTATTTTACAGTTGGGAAGGGGGCAGGGGTGGCAGTTTATATCAGGGATGGAATAACTTGCACGAGGGAGGAGTCAGAGGAAGGGGAGGTGGCGGTCCAACAGACGGAGAGAGATGAGGCTGGGGGTGGTTTACAGACCACACAGTCAGGATGAGGAGAGGGACAGGGAACTGAACTCACAAATATTGGAAGCTGCAGGGAAAGGAGAGTTGGTAACAGTAGGGGACTTCATCCTGCCCAAGGTGGACTGGAGCATACCATCCACAATATGTGCTAGGAGTCAGGTGATCCTGGAAGGACTGCAGAGTGGGTTCCTGACAGAGGGTATCACTGAACCAACAAGAGCTGAGGCAATTCTTGATCTGGTGCTTACAAATGGGGAGCATGTAGTAGTAGTAGTAAATCTTTTTATTCATAAAGAATAAGGGAAACATTCAATTTAGCATAACTTATTTACAATGAAGTCCCATGTATCAAAAGACAAACAGCATCAAGCATCAGTTTCAAAGACATAACAATCAACATAATCACACTACAGTATAAAAATATATAATTTATACAGTAAGGAGCATTATATAAAGTATTTGGTTGGTTAATTAGTATCACATTGTCTACAGTTAAATTGGCTACTAGCCCTTCTCAAGTACCGTTTATACAGGTAAGAAAAATATTTCTGATTCTCATTCCTTAAATGTACAGGAATTTTATTCCAAAAAGTCATCCCTCTAAAGGGGACCACTGTTTTGCCAATATTCAGATTACATCTTGGGATTAGATAATGCAACTCCTGAGCAGACCTAAGATCATCCTTCACACTTCTGGGAGGAAACAATTGAGCGATATAAATTGGAACTTCTTTCTTCCAAATTTGGAACATAAATTTAAGGAGATGAAGGTTCCTCCACTCAAGGGGCCGCATCCAACCCGAACTGGTAAACAAAAAACATCTATGGGTCCTATAAAGGACCTCCAAGACAAATCAAGCCATTCTATGAAACATCATATCTACCCTATCCAGTAAAAACCAGAGGCTCCTCCATAAAGGAGATCCCCATAATCTAAATTAGGCATTAATAAAGAGTTTGCAACTTTTAAGCGAACATCCCTAGACATATATCTCTTAAACCTATATAGTGCCCCTAGTTTCTTATTTAAACCAACTATCATATTATTTACGTGAAGCGACCAAGATAAGTTACAGTCTAACCAAAGGCCCAGATATTTATAATGATCTCTTTCAGTTCATTTTTAATATTTATTTATTTATTTATTTATTCTAGGATTACAAGTACCTTTGAGTCAAGGCTCTTACAAAAGTTCCATGTCAGAAATAACAAATAACAAGGAAACAACAGTGAAATAACAGTAAACAATTCATGTACAACAGTGCTATTGAAAGGGGTCAATTATAGGAAGAGTAAGGTGTAGAAGAGGAGAAGTGTAGGTAGTTAACAGAGGCAGCTATAGTAAAATGGTGAACACAGCTAGGATGCATGTGCCCACACAAGAAATGGGTAGGGTCAGGTGCCTGGGGGTGGCAGAGAAACAGGGATTAGAGGAGAGGGGAGGATGAGGATGCTGCTGGATACATTTGTCAAAAAATAAATGGGAAGGAGTGATAGAAGAGAAGAAGGGGCAGGGTGTGGGGGATAAGTGCCATAATGGGGCAAGGAGAGACTAATGAGGTGGTATGAAGACCTGAGATTTGAAGTGGTGCTTCAACAGCTGGGGGCAGGGGGACTGGGGGACCTGGGGTTAAGCAGTATATAAGTTAGGATTAAAGCTGTGTAGGTCATCAGCTAGGAGAGGCAGTCACAGGAGCTAGTGGCAATGAGATGGGCCTGGAGCCTGGTTTTGAACATGCCTAATTGTTGAGACAGAGGAGATGGTGCGGCTGAGACCATTCATCCATAGAGAAGCCCTATAGGTGAAGGAGCATTGGCCCTGCATAGTTCGACAGTGAGGAACTTGTAGAATCTGTGTTGTCGAGCTCCTGGTGTTCTGTCAGTTGGGGTTTTGATGTAACAAGGCAGTAACACTGGGGGGTGTGAGGCCAAGGTTGATTTTTCCCACCATAGCACATGTGAGACACTTTATATGGTTGGAGAGTTGGAGCCATCTGAATTGTTCATAAAGGGCACAGGTGTGGGTGAGGTGGTGGGCACCAGTTGTGAGTTGGCATGCTTTGTTAAGTGCAATTGTTATATGTCAGAGGGTGGATGTCGTGGCGGAGCCACAGATAATGAGGCAATAATCAATAATTGACACCACAGAGCTCTGGACAGCAATCTTCAGGGCCTCTGGGGTGAGGTGCTGCCTGTGCTTGTAGAGTAATCCAAGGCGTGTGTCAGCAGCTTTAGCCATGCTGTCAATGTGAGCCGTATAGGAGAGATTGGGGTCAAGCGAATCCCTAGGTATTTGAATGAGTAAACTTATTCGTTAAGATAGTATCATCCAAAGTTGTTATATTCAGGCCTAGTTTCTGATCTTTAGCCTGCTTATTCCTGAATACAACAACCTGGGTCTTCTTAGAATTTAATACTAAAAAATGCTTCTTAAAGAAATCCTGTACCTGATCAAAAGCTGACTGAAGTTTGGGTTTAATCACATCTAAGGTAGGACCTTCTACATATATTATCGTATCATCGGCATAAAGGTGATACCCTATGTCTGGAAGGTCAAAAGTAAGATTATTAACATAAATGTTAAATAACAAAGGTCATAAGATTAAACCACTGTGGGACACCATTTAGCATATCAACTAAGTTAGACCTAAATGAACCAATCTCAACAAATTATTTCCTCCCATTAAAATAAGATGAAAACCAATTAACAACTTGGGTAGATAACCCGATCTGGCTGAGCCTGCACAGGAGCACCTGATAGTTCAAAGTATCAAAAGCTTTAGAAAGATATATAAAGCTCTGACCATTTGTCTCCTGTCCAGGCTCAGCTGCAGATCGCTGACCACCTTAACCAGTGCAGTTTTAGTACTGTGTTGGGATCTAAAGCCAGACTGATAAGTAGACATTCTACCATTAAAGTCCAAACCATCTCTCAGATGGACAGAGATAATTTTCTCAAAGATTTTGGAAATTTGTGACAGGAGCGAGATGGGCCTGCAGTTGCCCAGCTCACTCCTGTCACCAGCCTTGAAAATAGGTTTTACTCTAGCCACCTTCCATCCCTCTGGAAACTCACCACAGTTACAAGATAAATTGAAGATGAGAGCCAAAGGTTCAGCTATACAAGGGGCAGCATACCTAAGCAGTCTGGATGATATCCCATCAGGCCCAATTGCTTTAGAAATATCTAACCCCAACAATTTGATCAGTACTTCTTCTGGTGAAATATGATGAAAACTAAAGAACCCAGAGGCTTGCTGCTCAGGTGAATTATCCCCCCCCTTCCGGTTGACATATGGTCCAATTGAACATCCCCTGAGTGTACAGATGAAACCACCTTACTAAAATGTGAATTAAAAATACCTACAAGTTCAGTTCCCTATTTCTAAAGCAATTGGGCCTGATGGGATATCATCCAGACTGCTTAGGTATGCTGAATATTCTTCAGGTGAAGCTACCTCTGGCTGGAAGCTGCAACAGTGGACTTAGGATTTGCAAGAAAGCTAGTTGTGCTCACAACAGAGGGAGGTGAACCTTACAATTTACAGTTGTCTTTGGTTTGAAGCAGATTCCTTAGGAAAGTTAATATTCTTCAGGTGGAGGATACTTCTAACTGAAGGGTGAAATAAGGAAGTTAGAATTATCAGAAAAGGCAGTCTTTCAATCAACAGAGGGAGGTGGAGCTTGCTTTACTTTTGTTACAATTGTTAAGATTTTCAGTGCAGGAAGAGTTTAAACCCACAGCGACTCAATACTGTTTACTGTGTCCTTGTACACAACTGACTTCCTTGGAGTTAGTGATTGACTGTTTGCATTGCAATATTTGTAATACTGTGAGTTATTCAGTGGGCTAAGAATTTGCCATAATTCCTGAATTGAGAGCAGGTTAAAGGCTGTGTATTTGACCAAGACAGTGCCTAGGGGGTGGAAACTGGTTTTTCTTTTGTTTATCTCTGTATGCCTTCCCAGCATCCTGTAGGAGGGCAGCAGCCAAGGCCAACAGGATGCTGGGATGCATCACTAGGAGGATCACCTCCAGAAGGAGGGAAGTGATACTCATCCTGTATAACTGCTTGGTGAGGCCGCACCTGGACTACTGAGTGCAGTTTTGGAGGCCACACTTAAAGAGGGACATTAACCTCCTGGAGAGGGTCCAGAGGAAGGCAACCAAAATGATTTGGGGCTTGGGGGACAGGACCTATGAGGAGAGGCTTGAAGAGCTAAATATGTACACATTGGAAGAGAGAAGGGACTGGGGGGACATGATAGAGGTCTTCTGGTACATGAAGAGGGTAAATAGGGGAGGAACAGTCAGGGTGCTTCGAAGGAAGGAGGAAGGGGCCACTAGAGGGCATGGGTGGAAGCTGGAGGGTGGAAGATTCAGGGGAGAAAGGAGGAGGTGCTACTTCACTGAGAGGGTGGTGGAGCCATGGAATGCACTACCTAGGGGGCTGGTGGAGGCAGAGACAGTGGAGGGGTTCAAGAGGGGGTGGGACAGGTACAGGGGAAGAGTTCTGGAAGCAAAATCCAATGCAGCAAGAATATCCGGAACTGGGAAGGAAGAAGCCAGAGAAGGCGAGGGGGACAGCAAGGTCAGCACCCAGGGTGGGGGCTGACCAAATGAGCAGACACGAAAGACCGTTAGGCCTATTCTGCTGGCATTTTAGTATGTTAGTATGCCTTAAAAGGCCAGGCCAGACTGTGTCAGGAAGTGCTTACTTCACAGCTACTTATCAGCCAATAGCTTTGGAAGAATCTTACAGACCTGATAGTACTAATTTTAGCAGACTCATCAGGCAACCTAAGATTCTTCAGGTGAAGCTACCTCTGGCTGGAAGCTGCAACAGTGGACTTAGGATTTGCAAGAAAGCGAGTTGTGCTCACAACAGAGGGAGGTGAATCTTACAATTTACAGTTGTCTTTGGTTTAAAGCAGATTCCTTAGGAAAGTTAATATTCTTCAGGTGGAGGATACTTCTAACTAAAGGGTGAAATAAGGAAGTTAGAATTATCAGAAAAGGCAGTCTTTCAATCAACAGAGGGAGGTGGAGCTTGCTTTATTTTTGTTACAATTGTTAAGATTTTCAGTGCAGGAAGAGTTTAAACCCACAGCGACTCAACACTGTTTACTGTGTCTGTCCTTGTGCACAGCTGACGTGTTTTGGGGCTGACTGCTTTCAGAGCACAAGTCACCAGGCTGTTTTGGGGCTGGGGAGGTTTACCTGTGTCTGACTTGGATGTTTGGATCTTTCTCAATTTGATTAGCAGGGTATTTTCTCTGTCAAATTGTCGTGTAGGGCATCTTGCTGACAGGAAGGCACTCATCGCAGTGGTAGGTCAGAGCTTATAGCGGATTGTTTCATGAGGGCACAGTTTAGGCCCAAACCCTTCCCACCCCTCACGCCACCCACCCCTGGAAGTAGTTCCTTTATACCTGGGGTTCTGACATGATTTCCTCAAGAGGTCAAGGTGCATATCACTGTCATATCCACTCTAGCACACTGCACTGACAACATAAGCATACACATTATATAATATATATATTCTATATAACAAACCAGTCACACACACACACACACACACACACACACACACACACACAAAAAAAAAAAACTAAGGTAGACAGACATGTGGGAAGTAGTGCAATGTAATGGCTGTGGAGCAGCAGTCTTCCGGGAGTCTTTCTGGAGGCTGAGATGCTGCCTGTTTGCAGACAACTCTCTTCCCTGAGGGAGGAAGTTGCCCGTCTTCAGGCCGCACTGGACAGTAGTAAAGGAACCTCCCCCATCCAGGGAGCACAAGACCCACCACCACTACCTCAGAGGTTGGGAAGAAAGTACAGCAGTTGGACCACATTGGGCTCAGAGAGGGTAAGAGTGGTGGAACAAAGGCACACCCAGTCAGTTATTCCACTCCACAATCCATACACCATTCTGGGGGAGCATAGTTCCCCTATGGATACACCCGCAGGGGAGACTAAAGAGGTTGCAGACAACTGCTACAAGGGAGGCCCTCAGGAAAGAGGCAGAGGGCACCACAGGGAAAGGAAGCAACTCCTGGTGGGGGACTCAATTATTAGGGGGATAGAACTGGGAGAGCAGGGAAAACTGAAGTAAGGTGCCTGCCTGGTGCCATGGCTTGGAGGGACAGGAAGCGCATCCTTAGGACCACGAGAGCAGTTGCATGGGAGTCTGAGCTGAACGTCATTGTCTACCTAGGGACAACTGACTTGGCTCATCATGAGATTAGAGCAGTGCAGAAGGACTTTGTAGAGTTGGGGAGGGGCCTAAGACAAGTAGCACACACAGTATCCTTCTCAGAGTTGCTGCCTGTTGGTGGCATGGGTGAGGCGAGGGTACTTTGCACCATGCAGTTTAACGAATGGTTGAAAAAATGGTGTGGAGCACAGGGGTTTGGCTCATTGGGGACTGGGTTCCACCTGAGGGACACCAGCCTATACTGGCAAGATGGTCTGCATCTGTCCAGGAAGGAACAAGTCTTTGGGCACTCGGTTAAATGCTTCATTGGCAAGCTTAAACTAGTCAAGGGGAGGCACTGATAAGCAGCAGGAAAATCCCAGCCTCCCCTACAAAACAGGGTACTAAAAAAAAAAAGACCAAGGTAGAAAGGTCAGTGGGGGATGCTGCTACAGAAGGTAAAGCCATCAAAAATGGAGAGCAATGAGTACCAATGCCCATAGTCTGGGTAACAAGCTTCCTGAATTAGTGGCCTTGATGGAGGAGGAACATCTGGATATTGTGGCAGTCACAGAAACATGGTACACACAGAACCATGACTGGGACGTAAACATACCAGGATACACTATCTACAGGAGGGACATGGAGGGTAAAAGAGGAGAAGGAGTAGCTCTCTACATAAGGGAAGGAATCAAAGCAACAGAACAAAAGGGTAAACAGGGAGGAGAAAAAGCACTGTGGGTCAATTTGGAGGCAGGCAATGGCACTACAATCCGTACAGGGGTTGTATACAGACCCCCCTCTCAGGGGGAGGAAATGGACAAGGAAATGATAGAAAGTATATTTAGAATGGCAGATAAAGGGGAGATATTGCTGATGGGTGATCTGAATATGCCAGATGTTAACTGGAGTGCAGTTGCAGCAGCCACTTCTAAGAGTGGGGTTATTCTAGATGCCCTACAGGGGGCATGCCTTAGACAACTAGTATTGGAACCCACTCGAAAGGGAGCAATCTTAGACCTGGTTCTCTCAAATGGAGATGGAGAGAGGATCACAGATGTAGAAGTGGGTAGCCATCTGGGAACTAGCGACCATCGAACAGTATGGTTCACAATAAACACAGCAATAGAGTCAAGCCATACAAAGGCAAAAGTGCTTGACTTCAGGAGGGCTGACTTTGCCAATATGGGTGAGTGCCTAAGGAATGCACTAGCAAATGGGCAGGAAGGAGGGGTGGAAGAACAATGGGGAATAATAAAAACTGCCATCATAGAGGTAACAAGCCTTTGTGTGAAGCAAATAAACAAAACAAAACAATGTAAGAAACCACTATGGTTCTCAAAGGAGGTAGCAGTGAAGGTTCAAAAAGAAAAGAAAGCATTCAGAAAGGACAAGGAATCACAGAAGGAGCAAGACAGAGAATTGTATCAGTTAAAACAAAAAGAAGCTGGGAAGGCAGTCAGAACAGCAAAGGCCCGAACCTAGGAAAAGATAGCCAACTCAGTTAAGAAGGGGGATAAAACCTTTTTAGGTACATCAGGGAGCGAAGGAAGACTAAGGGAGAGATAGTGAGGCTTAATAAAGGGAAGGGGTGTGGGCAGAGGGTGACGGTGAAAAAGCAGAGATACTAAACAAATGTTTTTGCTCAGTATTTACAAATGAAGAGGGGGAGGTACCTAAAACAAACAATAGAAACACTCTGGATACAGAAGTTGATACCAGCCCATTTGCAGAAGAAAGATTTCTGAAAGAACTCTTAAAACTGAAGGTGGACAAAGCAATGGGGCCTGATGGGATTCATCCCAGAATTCTAAAAGAACTAAGGGTAGAACTAGTGACACCACTGACTACCCTCTTTAACAAATCATGGGAGGATGGGGTCGTACCTGTGGACTGGAGGAGGGCAGATGTGATTCCCCTTCACAAAAGTGGGAGCAGGGCAGAAGCAGGGAACTACAGACCTGTTAGTTTAACCTCAGTGGTAGGGAAAATGATGGAATCACTTCTGAAGGAAAGAATTGTTGAGTATCTAGAGGCCAGAGGGGCACAGGACCCAAGGCAGCATGGATTGACAGCAAGAAGGTCATGCCAAACAAATCTAATAGATTTCTTTGACTGGGTGACCAAAGTAGTAGATCAGGGAGGGGCTGTGGACATGGTCTACCTAGACTTTAGCAAGGCATTTGACACAGTCCCACACAAAAGATTAATATACAAGTTAGCCAGCCTGGGAGTGGGTCCCAAGATGATAGCCTGGGTAAAGAATTGGCTGGAGAATAGGACACAGAGGGTAATAGTAAATGAGTCCATCTGAAGAAGAGGGGTTACTAGTGGGGTACCACATGGGGTTCAGTATTAGGACGTTCCTCTTCAATGTCTTTATAAGCGACATTGCAGAGGGACTGGAAGGAAAAGTGTGTCTCTTTGCAGATGACACAAAGATCTGCAACAGAGTTGATACACAGGGTGGGGTGGAAAGGATGAGAAGGGACTTGGCAAGGTTAGAGAAATGGTCAAATGAATGGCAGCTTAGAGTCAATGCTAAGAAGTGCAAGGTAATGCACCTGGGAAACAAAAACTCAGGGGAAGAGTACACAATTGGGGGTGAGATACTAACAACAACAAAAATGGAAAGGGACCTGGGGGTAGTCATATCAGATGACTTAAAGGTGGGCAAGCAATGTGAGAGGGCAGTAAGGAGGGCTGGGGATACTGGGATGCAGGGAGAGGCATCACCAGTAGAAAACAGGAAGTTGTTATCCCTCTGTACAGACAGCTGGTGAGACCTCATCATGGAGTACTGTGTGCAGTTCTGAGACCCAGTCTCTGCAAGGACATAGACAAGATGGAAGCTGTCCAGAGGAGGGCAACTAAAATGGTGCAGGGTCTGCACCAGAAGACATATGGAGAGAGACTAAAGGAGCTTAATATGTATAGCCTCGAGGAAAGGAGGGAGAGGGGGGACATGATAGAAACTTTCAAGTACCTCAAGGGAATCAACAAAGTCCAAGAGGGTAGCATCGTTCAAAAAAAGAGGTGTGCAAGAACAAGGGGGTACAATTTGAAGATGGGGGGGTGGCTCAGAGCTAATGTAAGGAAGTATTTTTTCACAGAGGGTTGTGGATGCATGGACCGGCCTTCCGGAGGAGGTTGTGGAGTCAAAAACAGTGGTTGAATTCAAGCATGCATGGGATAGTCATAAGGCATTACTAGGGGTTGGGAGTAGAAAGAAGTAGGCTGCTGGTTAACTAGGATCTGCAGCTTATCCATTAGGTAGGGAAATGGGCAGACTGGGTGGGCCAAGCGGTCCTTATCTGCCGTCAAATTCTATGTTTCTATGTTTCTATCATGATTTTATTTGCCTCATATTTATTATTTTTCCCTGTTAAATCCGATATAGTCCTCCAAAAATGTTTAGCCTCATGTTTATTGTCATTGTCTAACTTACAGTATGTCTAACAAATTCCTCTTTAGCTAGCCTAACCTTTGATGTATAAACATTTCGGGCTTGTCTATATGCAAGTCAGTCAGCATCCCTCCCAGTCCTTTTAGCAATACCCCATTTTTTGTCTCAATCTTTCCTGGCCTTAAACAATTCATTGTTAAACCATGTGTTTCCCTTATATTTAGATTTCCTAGATCTCAATGGTACATGTCAATTACAGACGGTCCGAAACTCTGATAGAAAAAATTCTCAAGCAGCTGCAGCTAAGGGGATTAAATTCAACTTAGACCACTGAACATTCTCCAAATCCAACATAAATAATAAGTAATCAAATATTTTGAAATCTCTCCAAAACACCTTTTGACCTAAATTAGGGGTAATAATACTTAACATAAATCAACTGGTGATCAGAAAATAATTCAGGTAATACTCCATGAGAAATGTAATTCTGTGGAGAATTGGTAAACATGAGATCCAAAATAGTGGATTTCTTAGGCTATAGGTGATTAATTCTAGTAGGTTCTAATATCAGCTGGGTCAGTCCCAAATCAGCCTGCAAGTCAACTAGGGGATGGCTTACTTCTATATCCCCCCAATTCACATTAAAATCACCAGTAAGTAAAAACTCATGATCGTTTTTATACTTCAACAAAAATTCTAATAAAAAGTGAAAAGCCCTTGCTTCCACCTTAGGGGGTTTATAAATTCCCATATAAAGGAGAGTTTTTTTATGTGGCACAACAATCTCCACATCCAAAGTTTCTATGCCATAGGCCAAACTAGGACATGAAATTTTTCTGGATGTTAAATTACTATCAGTATAAATAACACCCTTCCCCTTTTTTATTCCTATCCTTCCTGAATATCTGGTAGTTAACTAACCCTATAGACTCTTCAGAGACTCTGTTATTCAACCAAGTTTCTGTAATAATAATAATGATCCCAGGTTTACACTGTTCGGCCCAGTCCGTAACAGCATCAAATTTCTTCATCAAGCTTCTTACATTGAAATGTACAATATTTAAGGCTCCATAGTTTGATGCATTATTAATCAAGGGGGACTGGGATTAGGATGAACATCACCACAAATAAGTAGACAACATATAAGAAACATTTTCATTATTCCACTCACTTTAAACCTACCAATCCTATTTTGTATAATTAAAGCACTCCTTGCAATATTAACTTTCTGAAGGGATGCAAGAAACATTGGCCTTCTAATCATCAAGGCTTTAACAACCTTTTGGCAGAAGATTAGCAGTAATAAACATTTTCCCCACAGGCCAGGGATTCTTACTTCCCCTCATTATAAAACAAACTCCCAGAATATGAAGGCTCCCCATAGGCATCATATAAGCTAGACATATTAAGGACACTATAGCCCACAACTAAAATCATAATATTTAAAAAAAGCCATGGCAGTACAAATAACTCAGGTAAATACTTTACAGTCCAATTTCTCTTCCGCCACTCATGCTTGCACAACTGCACTCTCGCAGTAGCAGCACAATGCTTTTAAAGTGTTTTCTGCCCTCCTCTTCCAATAGTGTAGCTGCACATCCCCTCCTTCATAGCACTTGCTGGCAATAATGGGGGCTCCGATGACCAGGAGTTTCAAATGCAACATAGATTAACACAGGCTATGAGATCACCTCTGGAGAGAAGCCTTGGCACAGACAGTTCATGTACTGATGTAAAAATATGTCCCACTGGTACACAGGTGCTATCTATGCAGGGCTTCAGGTATAACAACAAATTCAGCCTACCTGCATAGAAGTGAGATGCTTTTATACTTTCTGACCCTCCTCTTCCAATAGCATAGCTGCACGTCCCCTCCTTCACAACTCCTGCTGGAAATAATGGAGAAATAATGGTCAGGGAGCCACTGGGTGGAAGTAACCATTGCACAGTGTAGTTGCAGTTGGATATGGGCAGGGAAAGCATCCAGACTAAGACCAAAATCTTGGATTTCAGGAGGATGGACTTCAGGAAAATGGGTGAAGTGCTAAGGAGCCATCTGGTGGGCATCAGAACAGTTATGGGGGTGGACCAAAGGTGGTCCATCATTAAGGAAGGAATACTGGTTGCCACAGATGAGTGCATTAGGCCCAGGGGGAAGAACACAAGGGCCAAAGTGCCCAGCTAGTTCAGTTCTGGTGTTGCACAGGGAATAAGGGGAAAGAGGTTGGCCTATAGAAAATTCAGGAAGACCAAGAGAGAGGTGGATAGGGAAAATTACTTATGGTTGGCTAGTGAGTCAAGTAAGGAAGTCCGGAGAGCAAAGGCACAGAAGGAGCTACAGATAACTGAAAGAATTCAGAAAGGGGAGAAGGCTTTCCTTCAATATATACTGTAAGTGAGAAGAGGGACAAGAATGAAAAGCTTGTTAGGCTTAAGAAAGGGGTGGAGTGGGTGGAGGATAATGGGGGAAAGCAGAGACACTAAAAGAATACTTCTGTTCCATCTTCACCTGTGAGAAGGACAGACCAATGCCTTCAGGAAGGAAAAGAGGAGCAGGGGGAGGGGAACACAGATGTAGTGATAGGAGGAGGAGTATAGAGTGAGGGAGGGCCTGCTGACGTTGAAGGTGGACAAATCACCAGGCCCAGACAGAGTACATCCAAGGGTACAAAAGGAACTGGCTGCGGAGCTGGCAGGGCCACTGGCAGACCTATCTAATAGTTCACTAAAGTCAGGAGTGGTACCACAAAACTGGAGAACAGCATATGTAGTGCTCCTCCACAAAAGCAGTCCCAAGGATGATCCTGGGAATTACAGACCAGTCAGTCTGACCTCCATTGTGGGCAAACTCATGGAGAGCATACTAAAGGAAAGGTTGGTGGAATATCTAGAGGAGCATGGTCTTCAGGATGCAAGGCAGCATGGGTTCATGGGGGAAATCATGTCAAATGAATCTGATTGACTTCTTTGTCTGAGTGACTAAGACAGTAGACAGGGACCAAGTGGTAGACATCCTCTGTCTTGATTTCAGCAAGGCCTTTGACTCTGTGCCCCACAAAAGGTTGACAGGAAGTTGGTGGATCTCGGATTGGGGAAAAGATGGCCAGATGGGTGGAAAACTGGCTGAGGGACAGAACTCAGAGGGTAGTTGTGGGAGGAGAGTTATCTGGAACTAGAGAGGTAACCAGTGGGGTCTCGCAGGGCTTGGTGCTGGAGCCAGTGTTGTTCAATGTCTTCATCAATGACATTGGAGATGGCATTAAGGGAAAACTGTGCCTATTCATGGATGACACCAAGCTCTGTGGAGGAGTGGACACAGCTGAAGGGATACAGTACCTACAGAAAGATTTGTAAAAGCTGGAGAAGTGGTCCAGGATCTGACAGCTTGGCTTCAATGCCAAGAAATGCAAAGTTATGCATATTGAAGCTAAAAATCCCAGGACAGAGTACTATCTGGGTGGAGTCCAAATATCTGCATCAGAGGAAGTGAAAGGACCTGGGAGTGATGATCACTAGTGACCTGAAGCACTTGATGCAGTGCAAGAAAGCAGCAGTAATGGCACACAAGATGCTGGGATGCATATCTGGAGGGGATCAGTAGTAGGAGAGAGGAGGTTATACTGTCCTTGTACAGGTCACTGGTAAGGCCGCATCTAGAGTATGGAGTTCAGTATTAGTGCCCACACCTCAAAAAGGACATTAACCAACTGGAGAAGGTCCAGAGGAGGACTACAAAGATGATAGCAGGTCAGCAGGATAAGGCATATGAGGAGAGATTGAGGGCACTGAACATGTACTCCCTGGAAGACAGGAGAGAGAGCGAGTGGACATGATTGGGACCTTCAAGTACTTGAAAGGAATAAATAAGGTTGATAAGGAAAGTCTCCTTAAGCTGAGTGGCAACCATAACATGAGGGGGCACAGTCTTAAGCTGGAGGGTGGCAGGTTTAGGAGGAAGATCAGGAAGCACTTCTTCACAGAGAAAGTGGTGGACACTTGGAATGCACTGCCAGAAGAGGTCATCTTGTTGAAGACAGTGGGCAGCTTTAAGAGAGGCTGGGATAGGCATGGGGGAAGTTAAGGATCATGGGTAGAGAGGATGGGAGGAATGGGAAGGGGGGCAGGGACATTAGCTCAAGCTGTGGACCCTGCAATACGAGAAGGCTTGATAGACCAGATGACCTTCTTCTGCTGGCTTCTTTGTATGTTTGTATGTTCATAAAGTGCAACTACACATAAGTGTCATCATCAGTCATTTCCCAATATTCCTCCTTATTATCATATTGCATTACATTATGTATAAGCATTCACCAACCCCAGTGTGGGACTGTGCTGCCTGCAGCCATGTACTAGATGTGCTGCATCTTCAATTCAAATTCTGAGGCACACTAAACAGTTGCTGAATTTGGTCACTTAACAGTACCTGTACTGAAGGAGTCATTCAGGTAATCTTGGAAGGAAATGGGAGTAGACTGCTGTGCTGTTGGTGTGCTGTGTACAGTCACAGGTCATAACAGTAAATTTGTCACTGGCACGCGTGTGTGGGTGGGAGTCATCAGAAGGACATCATGTTAGTTAGAGGGATCTTAGTTTTTGTACAGGTTAGAATACTAAGATATCGGTATTTGAATCTGTCTGTCTGTCTGTCTGTCTCTCTCTCTCTTTCTGTCTCTCTCGGTCTCTCCAAGCACACTCATGTTATGGACCCGAGCAGGATATGCCACCATTACAGGCCAGCCATGAAGGGGCTAATAGTGAGTGATTGCTTTTTTATTTAGCAGTTTCACATACATTTTTATACAAATAATCCATTAAATTATTTCCTTTGTGCCTCTGTGTTAAATGTAACTGACTTTGGCCATGTTTATGCATTTTTTTGCATTTATTTCAAATATTTGTCAATAAATCAGAACAAATCAGAACTTCACTGTGTTCTGGTTCTTATTTAATAAGGGTCAGAACTTCACTGAGTTCTCCTAGCCCTAATACACACTACAGCTCGGAGGAGTAGGTGAGCACTGATCTCTCGATAGCAGCATCTCAGCAGCATAGTTTTGTTGGTCTACTCTTAGTGAGTCTCTGTCTCCCTTGGCGGTTGAAGGGGCAGGGGGTGAGCTAGAAGCTAGCTCAATGACTAGGCTACCTACTGTACCTACACTACTAGGCTTGCCTTGCAATAAAAACAGCACAGGCTCCCCACAGCAGTGAGCTGTGTCTAGCAGCAATAGCGATGGTAGTGTGGGTGGCCTTCACAAGCCTTGTTCAGTGCTGTGCAGCAGTAGCCACAGAGGCAGCCAAGCAATAAGCAAGCAAGAACACAGGTTGAGGTGACTCTATCACAGACCATGGTCAAGCCCCAGGACAGTTGGTTCCAGCATCCAGCTTCTGGCAGAAGGATGGGTGA
Source organism: Neoceratodus forsteri (assembly GCA_016271365.2). Classification (NCBI taxonomy): domain Eukaryota; kingdom Metazoa; phylum Chordata; order Ceratodontiformes; family Ceratodontidae; genus Neoceratodus; species Neoceratodus forsteri. Next base: position 968,784,483 of record CM028132.1, on the reverse strand, counting down.
GGAACAGGCCAAAAACTGGGCTGGTGGCACACTGAGCCATGCTACAGGTTTTGGCCAGACAGCAGGGTAAGTAAAAGTAAATAATTTTTTTATAGGGTGATTGGCGAAGGAGGAAGGATTGAAATATTTATGTGTTTTTCACTTTTCTGTGCCTTTGGGCAGCTTCACAACCCATATGGGATGGGTATTGAATAGGATGGAGTCAGAGAGACAGATTGGGGCAAGTTTTTCATTTTTGGGGTTCAGAACTTCAACCAGGGAAAAAAAACACAGTTAGTAGCTGATGGGTTTAAGCCCAAATCTGATGCACTGCTCCAGGACATGGATGGGCTTGAAGTCTGTGTGAAATAATGATAAAATGTGCTAAATGCCTTAATCAAAAAATTCAGAGTGATAAGAGATACTAACCAACTGAGTAAAGTAAAAAGAGACAGCTGAGTGAGTGGCGAAAGAGACTCAAGAGTCAGTGCAGTGGTTGAAGCCTGAAGGTCAACTAATTAAAGTTTGTTAATGTTTTGTGATATTTATAGCTGAAAAGAACACTGCAAGAAATTGGGTGGTGTGCTTTGACCCGATAATATAAGGTCGCTGTTTTTGTTTGTAGTGGAACGTGCCGGGCAGGTTTTTCCAGTCTGCTGAGCTGGACATTCAAGGTGAAATCAGCTTGCATGTTCGAGCAGGCAAGCAGCTGCTGTCTGCTTGAATATGTACACACGCGGTGCCTGTGTGAATGCGTGGAGGTTCTTGATGGGTAGTTGCAGTTACAGTCTAAGATTTAGTCCCTCAGTAGATGGAAGAATCTTATACATTTGAATTTTTCCTGTTTTACATACCACTTTTCAATCACAACAAATAAATTTTACCTTTTAGAGACATTCCAGACATTACAGAGCTTGACTTTTAAGGACTAACTGGCACCTGGTCTCCACTGGTTGTTGACCTCGTCTGTTGAAATATGAAATGGCGCCCCTGTCATAAAGTCTAAATTTGCAGGACGTCTTCTGCAAGAGCAGCATGTTTTCCATGAGGGATGCTTGAGGGACAGAGCAGTTTTCAGGGGTAAAATGAGGGATGTCTCTCCTAGTCAGTAACAGTTAAGAGGTATGGTATGCACAGACTATTGGAGACCCATTATAGCCAGGCATATTCACCCCCCCCATGAAGCTAATCTCCATAACTCGATGCTCAGTATGTTATGACATAGGGCAAGGGAGAGTGCGGTGGCGCGCCCCTTTGAAATGAATGGAGATATTTTTTAATACTATTTTATACATTATGATGGTGAGTTGGAGATTAATGAAGGCCACCACTCAACTAACAATGGCCTTGTTATTCAAACAGTGGCCTTCATTAATCTCCTACATGCCATCATAGTGTATAAAATGGTAATAAAAAATAACCCCATTCATTTCAATGAGGCACACCCCAACACTCTTTCCCATGGACATCATCTCTTAAAGACTCCTGACTCTGGCTCCCTAGTACTCAGGTAGGAGACGTTCAAATTATACATATACTTGATGGGTTGTCTGTAATGGAGTGGCCATACCTATTATAGTGTTTGTGTATGGGAGGTGATGGTAGCTGGTCATGCAATTGCTGAGTTATTGCCACTTTTTTGTTTGCCCCTTAAAGTCTGTTTGCGTGGAAGCATTCAAAACTATGGAGGTAAAATAGTACAGGGCAGACAGACGTGATTAAGTAGTTCTGTGTGTCAGTGTATGTATGGGGGATGGGAAGAGCCACATGTGTTTCTGATGGTTTGTGTGCTACAGTTCAGCTGTGCAACTGAGATGGGGGGGACACAAAAACTAAAAATATGGCAGTGGCAGTGGCTATAAGCATGCCATATGCATGCAGATATGTTCAGATTTGTACTGAAGTACAAGCATGCCATATGCATGCAGACAGTATAGTGTAGTGGTTAAGGGAACTGAGCTGCAAACCTGGAGACCTGGATTGGAATCTCATCAACTCCAACTTGTATACTGTGTGATCCTGAGCACATGGAAACAAGCACTGGGTTAGTGTACCTTTCCTGGTCAAACATTTTTCCTCTTATGTGTGCAGTTATAAGTGACCACTTGCTTGCTGCATGTATGCCACATGCATGCAATCTGTTCCAATTTAACATAAAAAAATGCTTGCAACACACTTGCTTGCTGCATGCATGCCACGTGCATACAATCATTTCCAATTTAAGATAAAAACAGGCTTGCAGCACTTATGTCACATAGGTAATTTTATGTGCACAGTATGTAAAAATTTCACATAATTATTTCTATAAGGGATGAGCCAGTCTACTGTGAGCCACAATGTGCAGGACACCAGACAGGTACAGAGCAATAGCTGGAGGGTGTGGCAGAGTGTTGCCATGCTGAGATGCCTCAATGCACAGTAACATACCCAGGACACACACTACATGCAAGCAGGCACATCACCCAGCATGGCAGGGGCACACAGGCAGTGCAACATATACATTAGCAGTTATCTAAATGTTGACTACCCTGAGCTAATGCTGATGTCAGGGGTAAGGCACTTCTGTGTTCTTTTTGAATGCTGGTGTCTGCATGCAGTTGCAACGGTACCTGTTTATGGAAAATGCCTAATGTCATCATTAGCAATGGCCCTGATATCATTAGGGTGTGTGAACGGGCAAAGCATGTATTAGCGGACAATGTGGCGCAATCATCATTAGCACTTTCTAATACAGTAGTGACAGTTACAAACGGCTATATATTGGAAGTTAAGATGCACATGGGCCTACTCTAACAAAGAAGGTGCAAATTGTAATTTGCATGTCATTATGCACTCACTACTGTCTCACTGTATAAAGGAAACTCCACCAAGGTTTGCAATTCACATTAAAGAGTACTGCAGTCAGGAGACCAGCAGCAGCACTTTAATGGACAGCAATGTACTGGAAACAGGCAAGTTGTAACATGTTTAAACCTCCCACAAAGGTGCTGTGCACAGGACCATTACTAATTTGTGTTATGCTTATGTGTTGCAGAAATCATCATCCACAAAGCACAGTAACAGAGGTACACTATGCAGCTTCTGCAGCCCATACAGTAGTGTACAGCATTCTTGATTTCTAGGTGAAGCTATATCACTTTGTTTAACCAGGACAGGACTCAGTTATCTGATGCCCCTTTACCAGTGGGTCCTTGGTAAGCCAGCAGTGCATTACACAGAGAGCAGCATCTGTCTTCCCTGACATGTTTTACTGTTGGTCTTAACTGTGGAAGGCCTAGTAGGCAAGCTGTGGTCAAGAGCACTGAGGAGGTTGCATGACCTTCTCAGAGTTACACAGTATGCAAGTGGATATTTTGTCAAACAGACTCAGGTATGTTGGATGTAACAAGCTCATTATCCACAGATGTGCAATCTAATTCCTTGTCTACAGCGTCAGACCACATTATACATATTATTTGTATGCAGGCCACACTCTTACATCCCGTGCACATACAGAGCTGTCTACAGTATCAGCAGTGCATGTCTGACCAACCTCAGATAGCATATAACCCCATGCAGGGGTGTATGTACAGTAGGGAATGTGGGGGTCAATGCTGTGGTGTATGGGCAATGCAGGAATGGGTGCTGCCTCCACCACAGCCCACTGCCACCACCTCCTATGTGCCACAGCTACCAGCAAGGTGGTACACATTTGGCCCAAGGAGACATGTCAAGTTGTCCTAGTCATCTTGCTGTGAGACATCTCTCTCTGGACTCTTAGCTCCAGCATGAATTTTCACCCTGTTTAATTCATGCCCAGACAACTTTGTTTTATATTATTTATGCTGGTAGTAAATTGCCCAGGGATGAATTGAGCAGGGTGCCAACTTAAGAGTCCAGGGTAAGTTGTCATGCAGTGACATGACCGGCATGACTTGTCATGTAGCCATGGCCCAATGCATGTGTACAGATGCTGGAAGCCTCCACGTACCTCCATATGCACTGCATTCATCCACACTGCATGTTTACATTCTGTACTGCAGCAGGTATGCAGGCCACTGGGTAGCATCCATCAACAATTGGTTGGACATTCCTGCTGCTGCCCAGCGTGTGTTGACAGACCCATGGTGGTGCATACCCACACCATACATGTTCAGTAGTGGAACACGGACCTGTGCATGTAACTCAATCTGGACAGAACACATCCTACCCAGGCTGTGCCCTACAACTGCACCTTGCAGCTGCACAAGAGTACTGGGGGACATATCTAGTCATACAGTGCTGTGGGTGATTATGTCCTTCGTAGTGAGAGATGTGCTCATAACTTTTTTTCTAAATAAGTGCTAGCATGAGAATACATTGCCCTGGAGGCTGAGTTCCACAGGTGTGTCCCCTCCCAATCCATGGCAGTAACATAGAGTAAGGTGTTGGAAGTAATCAATACTGAGTGTGGCAAGGGGTGTTCTGTGGAGGAGGTGAGGAAGAGAGTCTATGACATCCAAAGACAGATAAGAGGAATTTGATGTAGGCATGGCAGACACTACAGGCCACTGGTGGTGGCGGTCCACCAACACAGACCACCCTCACACCAGTGGAGGAGCTTATGATCGGCTCCCTGAGCTGCTATCAGATGAGGGGTGTGAAAGGTAGCAGTAACAGCATGGCCCCCCAGGTCAGGTGCACTTTCTTTACATGTATTCCTTCCTCTGTGCTGCCTATCCCCATAACATGTTCCTCCCCCAGGTCAAGTGAGCTACAGCAGCAACCAGTGTAAGGGCATGGTGTGTGTCTGGATGTGTCTCACAAATGCCTGCCTGCCTGCCTCTTCTAGTGCCCTGCACAGGTTGTCTGCATCCCTGTGTTGATTTGCAACTGGATACAGCCTTCTTTTTGTGAGCATTCCACTTGCAGTTGCTTACTAATTCACTGCAGAGGCAATATGCCTTGAATATATGACTGCACCTCAAATACATGGCCAGGACCCTAATTTTCATAATGATTCCATGTGTTGTTAGCTTTTGCTGCTAATTTTGCAATTGCTAGCCCCGCAAATCCATTATGTAACAGTAGATGCTAAATGTTCACAATCGCACTTTACCAGTTGCTAATCACATTAGCATCTCACAAGATATTGAAATACCCCCACAAATGGCCATCTAGTTGTCCTGGAGTTCCCTTTCTGTCAGGGACCTATTGATGAAGTTTCTAACTTTGCACCAACTTCACTAGGAACGAAAGCTATTCTCTGCCTTCCAAAATAATAGTCTTTATGCAAGTGTACCCTTAAAGCATGGTGCAGCTGTTATGTGGAGCACTGATTTACCCTGTCACCTAGGAGACTTGGGTATGTTCCAAAATCTCACACTGCAGATAGCAAAGGGCTTCATGCATTTTGATACCGGGGCAGTCAGCTTACAGGGCAGAAGTGTGCAGGCCACAGTGCATTTGTATATCCCTAACAGACAACCAAAGAGCAGCATAGTATTTTATGCATTTGTCTTGGTCTTTTCTTTGAGTGTTGATCCCAGGAAGTCCTAGTAAAAGTTTAAATTCAATGGTTCCCTCCTGGTAAAATTATAAAATATGAGTCTGAATCTGACTGACATTGGTTGAGTAGGCATCTACTTGACCCCTCTTCTAACTGGAAGAAGGATGCCATGACAACAATTGTTTTATGGGTGGAGGGCATGAGAAAAAGGGGGTATATTAAGCAAAGAAAAAACATTTAATGAGATTTCCGTTTAACAAAAAAATTATGTTCAGTGATGAAATCTCTGGATAGATGTCTTGAGTCCAGTGCACTTATCTGACCTTAAATCTCATAACACGACCATAACTATTGAAACTGTGTCATGTCAAGACCAGATGATGATGGTGACACAAGAGCATGACATGGCTGATAAATATATCACTTAATCAGGAACCAATATCTAATTAGATTTTTTTAAACAGGCATCATTTTACTAACAGAGTATTGTTTTAATATATGTATATATGTATATATATATATATATATATAGATAGATAGATATATATATATATATATAGAGAGAGAGAGAGAGAGAGAGAGAGAAAGACACTTTGACCACCCCAGACTATGCTAAGACATATTTCAACACAAAGCAATAACAATTAAAACAATTGGCCTTCCTCAGGATGTGTAGCTGGGTGATCAGGGCTGAGTAAAATGTTGCCTTAGGCAATGTGTGCAATACCAGGGAGGTTTCACACAGCATCCTGACAGCATAGCAATCAGTCCTGGTTGTCCAGGGTGCCAGCACCCTCAAGACAGGCAATATGACCTCATAAAGTACCTGTTGCACTGTCTGAGGCTCTTATTAAGTTTGTATGACACCAGAGGAGATGGGTGAGATTATGAATTGAATCACCAACTCCCTAACCTGACTTCTTCTTGATAAGTCTACAGGGGATGACAAAGCCCTGCAATGCAGTCAGGAATGGATGACAGTTCAAAACACTCTGGCCCCATGTCATGGGACACTTCCCCAACCAGATATGTGTGTCTCTGGATAATTGGGTTTCTCCTTGTTCTGAAGTCCCAACTACAAAAGTAAGCAATGAGAGGAACATGGACAGGTGAGTGAGTGGTATTGGGCTGGGTAGTCACTGGACTGAAATGGGACTGGCCCCATGGGGACCAGTAGAATTAAGAATAAGAAACAAATGATTGACCTACACAAAGTAGAACAATCTAGCAACCTTTTTTGTAGAGTAAATGGAAAAAAAACACAAAGGCTTTGACACCTGCAAAAAGTGATGAAAAGGGGTTGATGGCTGATTATGATATTCTGAGTGTGAAATAAAGTAGGAATGGGCTATCCGTCAGGTAGCTGGAGTGGGTAGGTTAGGTATCAGTATTTTTTGACAGGTAGGGTAGTTCAGATAATTTACTACCCTACCCGACATAGCAGTGTACTTCACGTGTCATGTACTGTGGAAGTGGGTAACGGGTCGAGTAACAGGTAATTGAAATTTTAAACTGGCATTACAGGCAGCCTGTGGGGTCCTGGGATCCTTTTAAACTTCTAGTCAGGCATTACAGGAATCCTGTGGGGTCCTCACAACAGAAAAGAGCACATGACACCATCCTGACAATCCGATTGGTTAGTGCTGGTGCCTGAGCTGCCTTTCTGCTGTGTAAGTGCACAGAATAGATCTAGAGTTTGGTGGGAGAGGGAGAAATTGGCACTCACAACAGCGGCAAAAAAATAGTAGCACAAACTTTAGTCAACGAAGGAGGCTAAGGAGCAAGGGTTGGGGACTAAAGGAGGAATAATCAGGGGATCAAGTGCGGTGTTCAGGAAAGGAGAAGAGGGGGAAAAGCACTCATTACAGGCAGCAGCTGTCAAAGCCATTTTGATTGTATTACACACTATCTGTTGCTTGGTATCCTGAGCCCTGTCTGTGACATAGCTACTCTGTGTGTCTTTGCAGTGTAGTGAAAGCCATTTTAGGCTGTATTACACATGTCTAGTGCCCTGAGGACTGTCTGTGTCATAGCTTCTGTGTTTCTGTGCAGCATAGTGAAAGCCATTTAGGCTGTATTACACACTGTCTGTTAGATGCCCTGAGCCCTGTCTATGACATAGCTGTTCTGTGTGTCTCTGCAGTATAGTGAAAGCCATTTTGTCTGTATTACATGCTGTGTTTTAGGTGTTCCAAGTCCTGTCTGTGACATAGCTATTCCATGTCTCTCTGCAGTATGGTGAAAGCCATTTAGGCTGTATTACACTGTCTGATAGACTGTTAGGTGCCTCGAGCCCTGTCATATCTACCCTAAGTGTGAAGTCTCTCTATGGCATAGCGAAAGCCACAGCTATGTCTACTATGTCTCATGTTTTTCAGTCTAAGTCTACTAAAGGGAAGCACAGGGCTGCTGCAAGTGTAACTTGAAAATGATGTGGACAATATGAATTCTAGCACTGATGAGGAACATAGTGACAATAATACCACCAGGACTGACACTAAATGTCCTCCTGAAACAAAAAAAGCATGATAGCAATGAAATGATGGTAGAGTTTTGGAAAGAACTGACAGGAGTTACTTGTAGAGGAACTGAATGTTTTGCCACATGTGCCGGGATACTTCCTGCTGCTGAAGCAGCATGCAAAGACAAGGAGTAATCCTCCTCAAATATAAGCACAGATGCTGATGCAGTGAATGCTGATAAAGACTGCGGCAATAGTGGAGACTGGGAATGGAATAGCTCAGGCTATGTCCCACATGATGATGACAGCACTTCCAGTTCTCCTGAATCTTGTGGTGATGAAATCTGTAGATTTGATGAGGAGATAGGGGCATGAGAGGCAAGTTCAGAAAAAAAAGAATCATATGCTAAATGTAAGAATAAGAAGATGAGCATGAATGAGAAAAATTCATGTGAACAAGGAAATGGCTGTGTAGGATTTTCTCTAGGTCCCTTGACTGTACAAGAAATAGTGCCAGTCACCATAGTACAAAGCACAAAGGGTACATTTTTATTGAGGAATTTATTTTATATTGACCCTGCAGACAACTCTTGAGCTTTATGTAATCTGTGCAAAAAGAGTGTCAGTCATGGTGCAAAGCAGGACATTTTGGAACATCAGTAATGGTATGACATATAAAGGCAAAACACCCAATTGAGTGGGGCAGGGCAAGGGACAGTGTGGTTGGTATGGGTGATAGCTGAGGTGATGGTGGTGCTAACCATAGTGACAAAGAACTGGAAGCAGGAACTGACATTGAATCACTTGATGTGTCCTTGCAGTTTTTCCAGACAAACATAGATTGTTTTCTTCTGACACTATCAAGTACTGCAAGATCCTACAGTAGTACTTCACGTGAAAAAGGTGTGAAAATACAGTCCCCATAAAATTTAAAATATCTCATCATTCTCATGAACTAACATTAAAAGAATGTGTTGTGAGAACAACGCAATTTATCCACAGGCATCCAACATTCCAGCTGTTAAATAAAGCCATTACAGGGCAGTTGGCTGATTGTCACCTCTCTTTTGCTTTTGTTGCCCAAAAAGGTTTCCGCAAGTTCATGAACAGTACTCAACCACATTACACCATTCCAGGTAAAACATATTTCTCAAAAAAGGCTGTTCCATAGTTGTATGACTTTTGTGTGTGATGCGGTCACTAAACAGTTGAAAATCTCTGAGGTGAAGCAGGTTCATATAACCACGGATATATGGACCAGCAACCAAATAATTGACTAGATGACTGTTACAGCTCATTGGGCAAGTTTTCAGTCAGAAAGTAACAATCCCCACTCTACTGCAAGTAGTAGGAATCAGGCTGTATTATGTATCACCACTTTTGAGGAAAACCACACTGCTGTGAATATTTTCCAGGAGCTGCAAAATCAGTTCCAGAAATGGCCTACTTTACATTCTTTATCCATAGGGTTCATAGTATCAGATAATGGTGCCAACATAGTCAAGGCTGTTAGAGATGGCAACTACGAACACATACCTTGTTTTGTATATTGTTTAAATCTTCTCATCCATAGCTCCTTAAATGGAAACAGAAATGTTGAAAACCTGTTTAGATCTTGGTAGGAAAATATGTGGGCATTTCAGCCACTCTGTGAAAGCACAACAAATCCTGACAGAATGCAGAGGTCAAACAACCTGCCCTTACATACATTAAAGCAGTAAGTTCCAACCTGCTGGAATTCAACATTTTGTTGGAAAGGCTTCTTGAGCTGAAAAAAAAGCTGTACATAACCACAGCATGCAAAATCAAATAGGTAAAGTAGACATCATGTTCAGTTCCAGCTGCTGGACTCTAGTGGAATCTTTGGTCACCTTATTGGAGACATTTGAGGCTGCAACACATAATGTCAGTGCAGACACTGCAACTCTAAGTCAACATCTTCCTCAAATCAGATTTCTTCACATTTTCTTTGATGACATAAAGAAAGATTTTCAGTCAAAAGATAACACCACTGCTGTTATGTTGACAGATGACTTAAGTCTCAGATTGTTGACTGATCAGAGACTAAATGCCATGTTTAAGAATAACACCTACTGTATGTATTGGCTATGTTGCTAGATTCCTGCTTTAAGTGGAACATTGAAGCCATCCTTCCTGCGGGAGAAGACACTGAGTGTTGGAGAGATTTTCTGCTAACCAAATGTGACACTGCCCTACAAACACCATTAACTGATGTACAGCAGTCAAACCATGATGAACCATCACAGTGCACCTTTGGCACACACACTAGCACATCTATCAGTTCTTCATAGTCATCAGTGTCATCAGTGAGGGAAAGGACATCTACAGCTACTTCTCGGGCATCCTATGTTCAGGGTCAGAAAGGTAAATCACTTCTGAGTCACCTGCAAAAACATGGACTGGTATCCTGTAAAGAAAGCACAGCTGGTGCATCTTCCAAATTCGTAACTCTCTCATGCAGCACAATGATCTGGGAGTACTTTGTAGACCATACTGTGATTGGTCTTGAGGAAGATCCATTATTGTATTAAAAACAAAAGAGAACAATATGGCCAGATCTAGCAAATCTTGTAATAATGTACCTCAGTTGTCCACCTTCAAGTGTATATTATGAACACATATTTAGTGCAGCTGAAGGAATAGTCACTGACCAATGAACACTGCTAAGTCCTGCAAATGTGGAATGGCTTACATTTCTCAAAATGAATGCCAACAATTTCCCAATTATCGCAAACACTGAATTATGAGAGTCTGACCCTGGTCATGAACAACAGCCTGCAAACAGTGACACTGAATGTGATAACTAGGTTGTGTAGGAAACAAATGGAACTATCACCTCTGCCACCATGCCAGCAACATGTGCCACACTAGTTCTGCTCTTATTTTTTTCCGTCAGTCATCAGTTTATATTATATAAGTTTGATCAATGCCCACCATGGGTATCTTTTCTGGAAACAGCAGCAGCCTCAATTAGAGCAGGTGTGCCTCTCATACCTATCTCATCAATGCCCGCCATGGGTATAATTTTTTAAAACAACAGGCTCAATCACAGCAGCTGCACCTCTCATACCTCTCTCAGAAATGCCCACCATGGTATAATGTTTGAAAACAGCAGCAGGTTCAGTAAGAAAAGCTGCACCTCTCATATCTAAACTTAACAGTGCCTGGCATGGGTATACGTTTTTAAAACAGTAGCAGGCTCAATTGCAGCAGCTGTGCCTCTCATACCCACCTTAGCAATGCCTGCCATTGATATATTTTATTTAAAACAGTAGCAGAGCTCAATCACAGCAGCTGTGCCTCTCATAACTATCTCAGCAATGCCACCATGGGTATAATTTTTTTAAAACAGCAGCTGGCTCATTCACAGCAGCTGCACCTCTCATAGCTACCTCAGCAATGTTTGCCATTGGTTTGATTTCTTAAAACATCAGCAGGCTCAATCACAGCAGCTGCACCTCTAAAACATATCTTAGTAATGCCCACCATGGATACAAGTTTTGAAAAACAACAGCAGGCTTAATCAGAGAAGCTGCACTTCTCATACCTACCTCAGCAATGCCCACCTTGTGTATAATTTTTGGAAACACCAGCAGACTCAGTTGGAGCAGCTGTGTCTCTTGTACCTACCACAGAAATGCCCACCATGGTATAATTTTTGGACACAGCAGCAGGCTCATTAAAAGCAGCTGCACCTCTTGTACCTGCCTGAACAATGCCCAGGGCATAATTTTTGGAAAAACCAGTAGGCTCACTAAGAGAGCCTGCACCTCTTGTTCCTGCCTCAGCAATGCCTGCCATGGATATCATTTTTGGACACAGCAGTAGGCTCACTAAGAGCAGTTACACCTCTCATACCTGCCTCAGCAATGCCCAACATGGGCATCATTTTTGTAAGCAGCAGCTGGCACACCAAGAGCAGCTGCACCTCTCATACCTTCCTCAGCAGTTCCTGCCATGGTATGACAGCTCAGGGCACCTATCAAACATTCTAATAGTCCAAAAAAAAGCCAGTTATTTACATGACTTTCATTATGACCAGGGTTGGGTAATTGGGCAGTAGAACACGTTGGGAATTAACTACCCAACACAACCTGATTACTTGTTTTTCATCTGGGTATTTTTAAGGTATTTTTGGGGTACCCATCAGTAGTCTTGGGGGTTGGGTATTTTAATACCTGCCCATCCCTAAAATAAAGACCCTCTGTCTTTTGGAAGTTCAGGAACCTAAAAATTTTTTTTTTTTGCATTGGAGTGAGTGTTGGTGGCAGTTTTGTTTTAAGTGGATCTGTTCCCTAATAGTACAATACGAAACTGAGGGTATCAAGCGACTAATAAGGAAACAGAGCACAACTTGTTAGGCACATACAAAAGTAATACATGAGGGATTTGCCCCATAGATTCAAATGTAATAAAATGGTCAAGTTCAGAACCTCATCAAGACAACTCCAGAGCAGCTCAGCAGATGGAAAGAGAGAAAGAGAGACAGTGGGGATATGTTTCTGATGAGGTATGCAAGAGTCATTATGTCATTTTCTATTGAAGCCATGCTCTTAGCTTGAACTCATTGGTGTTAAGCATGAAGATGTTGTCTACTGTACCATCTAGAGCAAAATAATAATATTATGAAAAATCTGTTATGTTCTCAGATTGTCACAGGGATTGATTCAAGATTGCTATGCACACATAACATTATTATTACATTTCGCAAGCAGCTTAAAGTCTATTGTCAATTTAGACTTTGCTTATAAGATAGGAGGGGGAATGACAAACACCAGTGCCATTGTGGTAAATAGCGTTTAATAGAAATGGTTGTGAAAGAGCAGCATCATCAATGCCCACCATGGGTATCATTTTTTAAAACAATAGCAGGCTCAATCACAGCAACTGCACCACTTGTACCTATCTCAGCAATGCCCACCATGCGTATCATTTTTTAAAACAGCGGCAGGCTCAATCACAGCAGCTATGCCTCTCATACTCATCTCAGAAATGCCCACCATGGTATAATGTTTGAAAACAGCAGCAGGTTCAGTCAGAAAAGCTGCACCTCTCATATCTAAACTCAGCAATACCTGGCATGGGTATAATTTTTTAAAACAGTAGCAGGCTCAATCACAGCAGCTGTGTCTCTCGTACCTACCTCAGCAATGCCTGCCATTGATATATATTTTTTTAAAAAGTAGCACAGCTCAATCACAACAGCTGTGCCTCTCGTACATATATCAGCAATGCCCGTCATTTTCTATTGAAGCCATGCTCTTAGCTTGAACTCATTGGTGTTAAGCGTGAAGATGTTGTCTACTGACAACTTTGGAAAAACTTAAGGATTTTCCTCAGGAAATTAATAACCTCCACCCAACTATAAAGCTTTCCCTGGAATAATCTGCAACCAGTGTTAATTTTCTGGACACCACTGTCACCATCATGGTTGGAACCATAAATACATGTATTTACAGGAAACCAACAGACAAACAGAGATACTTACACAGGAATAATAATCACCCAAGCCACACAAAAAATCTGTCATGTACAGTCAAGCGCTTCGGTGTCACTGTATCTGTTCAAATGAAGAAGACAGAGATACACATTTGGCTACTTTGACAAACATCTTTATTGAGCAGGGACACTCTTCCAGAGTAATTGTCAGAACAGTAGAACATGCAATACAGGTACCAAGAGAACAACTACTTCAGTATATGGAAAAGACCAATACCAACAGAATACCCTTGATAGTCACGTATCACCCTGACCTTAAACTTCAATGTAAGATTATTAAGGACCTCCACCCAATATTTAGTGATGATGAGACCCTAAATTGTATTTTTCAAGAAGTACCACTACTATCTTTTAAATAACCACCTAATTTAGCCAACCTGCTTATTAGGAGTAAACTAGGACTAGAACAGACTACCATGACACTAAATGATACACAACACTATAAGCAACTAAGATGTAAGACTTGTGTACTCATTTCCACTTTGGATTGTGTGGTTACATCACAAAACAGACAATTCAGGATACAGGGGACTTATTCATGTACATCAAGGAATGTTGTTTATTTCATTCAATGCAAGAAATGTCCTCACACAGGGTATGTGAGGGAGACAAAGCAAGCACTCTGCACCAGACTGGATTTGCACAGACATACTATTAATTTGAAGATGACTGAACAACCAGTGGGGAAGCACTACTCTAAGACTGACCACTCAATCTCAGATATGTAAGTAATGGTCTTAAAAGGACATTTTAAAAGTACACAACAGAGATGGGCTTCTAAGATGAGGCTTATTTCACTTCTCAATATGGTGTAAGATGCCAAGAACATTGATTTGAGGCTTATGTCACATTATTCCACTTAAACTTCCACAGACCTTTACTTCAAAGGATCAACATATAATAGGACTTCAGCGTGTCTTTGGTGTGTGTTTTTTCAATTTTTATGGAGTCTATTAAGGTAGGCTTATATTCAGCTATATGACATAATGGTGTTTCAGTGTGGTAGGACTCTTATTTCACATACATAGTGAATAATTACAGCACTTTCTTCTAACCAGTTATCTTCCCCGGGTGTGTGTGTGGGGGGTTATTCCATATGTTTTTTATTTAGATTCCTTAGACTGTTACTGTACATATAGTAGTTTGATTATATGCTGTCACTTTTTTGAATTCTGAACATATTAGAATTCATTATCTCATTCACTTGGGGGTCCTTGACAGCTGTTTTTTTTACTTTGTCTCTTATACTGTCAGTTGATATCATCTTGTATAATATCCTGTAACAGCAATGAAGGTCTTAAGGTTTATGTAATATAGTAACTGGTTGAATGTATTGTTGGGAAAATGTCTCTAGATAGGTTGTGTAATGTATAGATATGTGAAACAGTTGCTCACACTAGGTAAACTTTCCTTTACAATCTCCTAATGCTATATATAGAACATTTCTGTTACACATTTTTTGCTTGTTTTTAACATACAGTAGTATCACATTTTAATGTGTACTTTAGTGAACTTTAATAGTGAACTCCCAGCTTCAGAAGTACCTGGAATCAGAAAAATTGCTCAACCCGTTACAATCTGGTTTTAGAGCACAGCACAGTACAATCCCTGCTCTAGCGAGATGACTGGCAGCTTGAATTAGACAAAAACAACTTTGCGCAGTTTTCTTGGACCTAAGCAAGGCGTTCGATACCGTTGATCACAGACTGCTTCTGTCATCCCTCCAGAACATTGGTTTGGATTCCCTATCCCTTAAATGGTTCTCCAACTACCTCTCAGGATGACTTCAACAAGTAAAGGCAGAAGGAAGTTTCTCACCAAACCCCTATTGAGGGTGTACATGAGTTCCATTCTTGTTCCCTTGCTCTTCACCATTTATATTAACAACGTAGATGCCCCCATCAAAGAAGCACAAATACACCTGTTCGTGGATGATACGGTACTCTATGCTAGTAGCCCCATACCTGAAGATGCCTGTAAAGCCCTTCAAAATGAATTTAATCTGCTGCAACATCTGCTTATAAACCAGAAACTGCTATTAAATCCGAAAAAAAACAAAGCAATGTTCCTCTTGCCCCTTCAAAATGCAATAAACCCTGCAATTGCTGGGATACTCCTGCAGATCACTACCATTCTAGGTGAGCAGTTGGACTATGTACCAAAGTTCAAGTACCTGGGGGTCTGGTTAGACCATAGACTTACTTTCACAGATCACTTAGAAGAACTGGCAAAGAAACTTAGACAAAGAGTTGGTCTGTTCTTTAGGATTAATAATCTCCTCACAAGAGACGCTAAACTGAAACTGGTTCAAACTACCTTTCTTTCCCTATTGGATTATGCAGACTTTCTATATAGTCAGGGACCTGCTGGTACCCTAGTCAACCTCGATATGCTTTATCACAGAGCCATAAGATTTATCACGGGTCTTCCATGCTCAACCCACCACTGTGCATTGTACATGGCAGTGGGATGGTCATCCCTTGCTTACAGATGGCAAATAAAATGCTGCGGTTTGGACATATAAAGCTATCTCAAATAAACTGCCCCAGTATCTCTGTCTGTTTACCTTTGTGCACTCTGGGAAAGTATGCCCTGAGAAGCACCTCATATATCTACCTTTTCTGTTTACAAAGCAAAATCTCGTATTGGCAGAGCAGCCATCAGCTTTGTGCTCCCTCAACTGTGGCACAAGCTGCAAAAAACTTTGAAATTAACTCACCCTATCAGCCTAGCAACTTTTAAATCTTTCTCTATGTCTACATCATAATAAGGAGTCCTGTGCCTGTCTACCCTAAATAGTGACTTCTATAAGTCCAAGCACACTCTAATTACTACTGTTAAAAGACTGATCACATCTATAATCGACTCTTCCCTCTCCCCTTTTTCTACCCCATATCTGTCCCTTCCACATTCCTTTGACCCTGGTTCCAGCTCAAAATTCTCCATACCGTATCACTATATATCTTTTTATATTGGGTTTTATTTGTGTTCAGTGCACCTGATATGTATATTTCTTTACTTTTATGAAAAATTGTGTCCTACCCAAAACTAGCTGTATCTTCTGTTCCAAACATATACTACTGTCAATACTACCTGCTGATTCTTTGTATATAGTGTATTATTGTATCTCACTTTATTTGTATTATTACTATTTTCTTGTGCGTTGCATCCCATGTATATTGTCCCTTGTTCCTTGTTAACAAACCCAGGTCCACCTCGAAAATGAGCTTGCTCAATGGTGATCGCCTGGTTTAATAAAGACTTTGATTGATTGATTGATTGGTTGACTGATTATTGAATCTGAAGTTCTTGTTTTTCATTAGACTGTAATCCCCAATAGACTGAGACATTCAGAATTTATGTTAGTGAAGTTTTCTGCTGAAGAGGTTTTATCTTTTTCTGGGTCATTTGAACTTGAATGGCTCTGAAGCAAAGATCAAACTGGTAAAATGTGATTCCTCTGATGTAAACTGTAGCTATGGTTTAAATGAGTATTTTAAACCAATGAGAATTCTTGCTGGGTTTTTAATGCATGATCTAGGTGTATATAATATGTAATTTTATACATAACTATAACCAGGCTTGCCAATAAAAGGCAGGCCAGTTTGTCTAATGTCCCCCTGCCAGAAAAGCAAATGGGGGACGGGATAGGAAAGTAGGAAAGGGAAGGGGGATGGAGTGTCAGAGAGGGTCAAATGACTAGGGACAGGAGAGCTTCCCAATTGGTCAAGGGGAGGGGCCAGAGAGGGGGACGGGAAGGTGGGGCCTGCTTGGGCTATGTAAAAGCCTGCAGAGCTTTTGAGCTCCCTCTTTTTGCTGGGATAATGTTTCAACTCAGCACAGCGTTGGCAAGCAGCAAGTAAGGCCCCATCCACACTGCACCACTCAGACCCCATAACGGATAGAAACCATTACAACCGGGGAGTGGTGCAGTGTGTGCACACTGCCATGGTGTCCGTTATGGGACCAGCACCGCCGGTCCACACTTTGGGAGCTGGGCGACCATTACCGTGGCTCCCGATCCCACAATGCAGCTTGCGCTGCGCTAGGGGACCGGTGTCAAGCATTCACACTACACCTGGTAACGTTATCGAGGCATAACCGGTTTCATAACCGTTGTTGAAACCACCTCATATATGGTTTCAACAACGGTTATGAAAATGCCTACTGTAACATTACAGGTGTAAATGCAAACTGTTGCGGTAACGGTTTGGGCACTCTGTAATGTTACAGAGGGGTAGTGTGGACAGGGCCTTAGGCACAGAGAACTACTAGGCCTCTAGGCCATGTGGCCCAGGTGACTGGGCCCAGAGCAGTTTGCATGTGGGTTTTTTGCCTCTCATTGCTTACATTTTATAGAATCATAGACTAAGCTGATGTTAAACCTGTACTTGGAATGATCTTTAGTGTGGTTTTGCAGTAGGGATTGGGTGAGCCTGAATGTGAGCTCAAAGGTTTTTTGTTTATACTTTGGAGAAAGGTGTTTGGCACTGAGAAGTAGGCCTGGGGCCTGAAAGAAATAAAGGGTACAGGAAGGCAGGTTGTTTGTTTCAAGTGCATAATGTTTAGCTGGAAGAAAGCTGTGATTATTTGTGGCTCAGCTGTGTAGGAATTTTTCCTAGGAAGGTTGTTGGGTTACCACCTTTTTAAGGAGCCCAAAGTGGGACATTTCTTACTGAAATATGATTTTTAGCAGTACAATATGTAACCTCAACCAACACAACAGACTTTTCATCTAAAAATCAGAATTAAGACTGAGTGTTGCAGTGTTTTAGATGTTCCCTAGTGTTTCTAATTATTTTAAGGTCATTTAGTTAAGGTACTATAGTTTTTGCAGCATTCTGAGAAAGTCTGAAAATATTTTTTGTACTACAATGTTTACATATACGATAATGTCAGGACATTTGGTATTTTTCATGTTTTTTCACTGAACACAGCTGCCCAAATCAGGACTGTCCTGTGAAAATAGGGTCAGGTGGTAACCATAGAAGGTTGTGGGTTTAATCATTTGGGGGGGGGGGCCATACAGAAAGGTTGTTCTGAGGTATTTGCAGTAAAGGATCATTTGTGTTTTTCCTTTCACTGGACATGCTGATCTGTGCCAGGTCTAAAAAAGAAATTAAAATAAATAAAATAAAAGAACAGAGAGAAGCAAGAAATGGCCACAAGAAGGCATGATCTTTGGGGTGTTGTGTTTTCAGCCATTGGGCATCACAAGGTTCAGCATTTTTCAGTAGGGCAAGCAGAGAGGTCTTATCGCAAGGGCCTGCTCTCAAGGGGTAATGCTTGAAAGCTTTGTGATAGCAGCATATGCATGGCAGAGCTTTTAAGCCGCAGGGAGGATGAGGTAGCCAACACTAAAGAAGCACTCTTTTCATTGTAATGGAGGGGTATTTCATGTGTTGATCTAAAAATTATGATTGTGCAGTAGAGTGCAGGTGGAGTGGTGCTTCCCAGTGCAGTTATATGGTAATGCACTGAAGGCAGGCATCACAACACACATTCAGTTGGTTGGTGATTGGTGGCATGCAGGCTAATTTGGTCGAAAAGTCTGGTGAGGACTCTCACGGCCCGACTCTGCAACATGCATCCCTGGACACCACGTGGTCCATGGCGACCGGGCAGAAGATGGATGGGGGGGTTTCTTCTTGCCCTGCTTAGGTGGGGGTATGGGGAGAGAGCTTGGCTGTGTATGTGGGAGTGAGGAAATGTCAGCAGATAATGGGGGAAGATTGCTTCTTTGTGTCCTGGTTACCGGTGAGCTTTGTGGCACCTTGGGGGTGGCCTTTTTTCTCTGAGCAAAGCCAGGGATGTTCCCTGCACCCAGTTGGTGTTTTTAGATATCGGGGTTGGAGGTGTGGACTGGTCCTTGCTGGGACCCTCTCCTTCCCCACTTGGGACTCAGGGATGAATTTTACAGTCTCCCGTGGGGCTCCTTGTTCGTGGAGTCGGGACTGCGGAGAAGAGAGCGACAGGGCAGAAAGAAAAAAAAAGGGCGCCAAAATTAAACTGCTGGAGCAGTTTAAATTGCAGGGCTTCATTCCTGACTGAGTTAGTTGGTATTTTTAGACACTGGGGTTGGAGGTGTGGACTGGTCCTCGCTGGGACCCCCCCCCCTTCTTCCTCACTTGGTACTCGGGAATTAATTTTCTTTCACCCACCCACCCCATTCCCTCCTCCCCTTAAATGCTTGCAAGCCCCTTCCTTAAATGTTAAAGGATCGTATTAGCAGATTGGGTGTGGCTAAAGAAAAAAAAAAAGGAGTTCTGTCTTTATCTTTTTTTCACTAGCTTATGACATCTCACATTGCATGGGGGGTAGTTACTTGTGCTACTTACATTTTCCTATACCATTTGATCATTGAATATTTCTGCCTCCTCTTTAAAATTACCCTGGAATGTTGCTTCTTGTATCTGCCAGGTTATAAATGGCAAAAATTACTGTTCTCCAGGTTTTATGCTAGCATATACCCTAATCTGTCTCTTTCTCGCTAGGATGTTGTATTGGGCATTTGCTGGGCCATCTGTGTAATAAGCCAGGGTAATCAGGTTTCATACTATCTCTTTGAGTTGGGTGTCACTGGTCACTGCTGAGTTAAAATCTAAAATGAAAACCCACAGGCCAACTAGGAAAGGTGTCCTGCCCTCCTCGCATCATGCTGCCCTCTTCATTGGTCTCCTTGCTGGCCTTTTTCTCTCCCTAATGGCCTTAGACTGTTCTAGGTTGTATGGTGACCACTGGGGAATGACTGCCCCTCATGAGGGATTTGATTTCACCTTCTCTAACCTTCTAGCTCATGATAGACTGCCTCCCTGCCCTTCCAGCTGTTTTGATCTCAAATGCCTTCTGGGTACTGTCATGGTGAGAAGACGTCTGGCCCGTAAGCCCTCGGTCAACGGTACCCTTCCCCCCATAAGGCTTCTCTCCTGGCTCTTCCTAGTGTTACTGGCCTTTGCTGGTGACATCGAACTAAACCCTAGTCCCACCTATCAGGCCTCTTCAATGCTGGAAAACTGGAAATTGGGAAAGGGATTAAAAATTGCTCACCTTAACATTCGCAATCTACTACCCAACCTTGACGAACTATCCGCCTGGGTTGCCCACTGTAAGCCTGACATACTAGGCATTACAGAGTCCTGGCTGAAACCCTCAGTACCAGACTCTGCCTGTGTACTTCCTGGCTTTGAGTTTATTAGACATGATCAGCCAGGAAAAAAGCAATGGGGTGGTATCCTAATTTACTATAGGAGTCATCTAAAAGTATCTGAGGTAATCCATCAGCAGTCCTCTCTGTCTCCCTGTGAGCTGCTGCACACTGTGTTGTTACTTGGAAATACAAAGAAGTTGCATGTTGTATGCACTTACAGTCCCCCCAGTGGTGGTCTGCTGGGGCTGACCCACCTCCTGGATACCATTAGTCCTTATGTTGGGGACAATGATCTTCTGATCCTGGGAGATGTGAACTTAAACTGGACAGGAGGTAACTCCAAGCAATTTGAACCTCTGTTGGCAAGTCTTGCCCTGTCTCAGCTTATCCAGGAGCCCACTAGATGGTCTGCTAATGGTGGAACTAGCTCCCTACTGGATTGTGTCCTATCAAACTGTCCAGATAGGATCAGCTCTGCTGGAACCCAACCTGACTCCATCTCGGATCACACCCCGGTGTTGTGTGTGGAAAGTCCCTTTACCAAAAATTCCCCATAAGATCATTCATGTTAGAGATTTCTCTAGGTTTGATCTGGGGTCATTTCATGAGGATCTGAGGATCACTGACTGGTCAGAAATGCTTAGTGCCCATGATGCCTCTACAGCTGTCTATCAGTTTCTCACTGTTTTTGGCGCCCTGCAGGACAAGCATGCCCTCCTTATCAGGCAGACAGTAAGGGGATCTGCCACAAAATGGCTACATGGGAGCCTCTTAGCCCTCATGCATGCAAGGGACAACTGTTGGACTCACTTCAAAAGCACGTTGAATCAGTCCATCTTCCAACAGTATAGGAAGCTCAGAAATGAGTTTCAAAAAAGCCATCAGGGCAGCAAAAAGTGACTACTGTAAATCTGCCCTGCTTAGCTCTGCTAAGGACCCATGTAGGTTCTGGAGGAACATAAAAACTTCGTCAGCAGCCCCTCCGTCTCTGGGGTATCTGACATGATCACTGGTGGGTCAAGTTGTACTAATCCACTTACGATTGCTAATCCTTTAAATTCCCACTTTTCTGACTTGTCTGCGTTCACCTCCGTTTTCCCTGCTGCAGAGAACATCAGTGGCCCCTCAGCCTCTGTCCCTCAGGAGGTTCACTCTTCTCACCCATTATTTTATCTCAGGGCTGTGTCTGTCATGGACATTCAGAGACTCCTTTCTGGTCTCTCCCCACACTCCAGTGCAGGCCATGACAACATGGAGCCCACATTTCTGAATCTGGGTGCCCCCTACTTTGCCATCCCACTGGCTCATATCTTCAACCTGTCCCTTGCCACTGGAGTTGTCCCTGGCATTTAGAAAGTAGCAAGGATTGTCCCCATTCCGAAGCAAGGTAACCTCAAAGTCCTGGACAATTATTGTCCAATTGCCATCCTATCGGACATTAGCAAACTCTTAGAGAAAGCTGTGGCCGAACAGCTCACAGAGTACATTCAGGCTCATGAGTTACTGTCCCCTGTGCAGCATGGCTATCAAAAGGGGTATGGCACATCCAAGGCCCTGGTCTCTGTCTCTACTAGCATCAGGGCGGCCATGGACCAGGGCATACTCACTGGGGCCATATTCATAGACTTATCTAAGGCCTTTAACCTTGTGGACCATGCATTACTTTGCTCACAGATGCATTCCCTTGGCCTGTCCCCTCCTGCCTTGAATTGGCTTAGAAACTACATCCAAGGCAGAATACAGCAGACTAAATTCAACAAGGTTCTCTCTGACCCCACTCCAATGTCCTCCAGAGTTCCACAGGGATCAGTTTTGGGGCCTCTTCTCTTTTGTGCATTTATTAACAACCTCCCTGCTGCTGCCTCCAACTGTAGTGCCACCCTTTATGCTGATGATCTTGTTATCCTTGCACACTCCCAGGACATCGGGGTTCTCAACCTTCAGCTGAGTGAGGCATTTAAGAATATACAATCTTGGGTAATGACTCACAAGCTGGTCCTCAACCTAAAAAGAACTCAGGCCATGCTTTTTGGGTCAGTAGCCAAGATCAAGGCCTCCCCTGTCCCGCTGTGTGTCAGAGGTGTTGACGGGTCTCCCCTCTTAACCACGGTTTCAATAAAATACCTTGGAGTGACACTTGACCCCCGACTTGACATAGGGTGTCACATCTTAAATGTTTGTAGAGCTGTAAACTGCAAACTGGGTCTTGCCTTCAGGGCAAAGAAAAACTTGATGTCTGCAGCTCGCTTGGCGTTGGCCAGAGGTGTGCTGCTCCCTTCACTTAGCTATGGTCTTCTCTTGTTCACTAGCACCTCCAAGGTCCACTTTGCTTGATGGAACATGACCTACAATGACATCTGTCACTTTGTCCTGGCAGCACCACGTCTTACCCATCATTGTAAACTATACGACAAACTGGACTGGCTTTCCCCGGCCAATCACTTGAAATATGAGTTGGGCTGCTTCGTAGAAAAGGTACTCAGAACCAGAACTCCCTCTGGGCTGGCGCAGCTCCTCAAGCCTACCTAATCCTCCTCCTACTCCCTCCTGTCTCAAGGTCCTGGTCTGCTCAAAGTTCCTTATACTCATACCCTAATGGGGGAAAGGAACTTTGCTATGTGTGCTCCGAGGCTATGGAACTCCCTTCCAGACCATGTTCGAGCCTCCCCCTCCCACCCAAGTCTCCAGAATTCCCTGTGGGGGCACTTGAAACTGTCGTCAGTGTGAGGGTGTCCTAAACCACCTTAACCAGGTCTCCAAATTGGTCTCATCCAACCCACTGCCCACTGTCCTTTTAACTCTGGGAAGTATGTGATTGCTTGCTATCTGCTTATGAATTATGTGGCCCTAGTAAAAGGGTTACTCATACAGTGTAATTGCCATTGAATGTCTTAGTCTATTTATTCTGTATGTATATGCATATTTTACCTACTGTTGTTTACTGTAGACTATCTATCTATGTTCATCTCGCTTTCCTGTAACCATGTACATTGCCCCTCTTACAAACATATAAACATAGAAGCTGATGGCAGATAAGGACCGCAAGGCCCATCCAGTCTGCCTATTTCTTTTTCTACCTTATAAATGTGCCATTGGCCTTTGCTCTGTCAGTGGCCTATCTATTCATACTCATCTGTATTGCTTCCTTATGCCTATCCCATGCATGTCTGAAGCTCTGCACTGTATTCATAGCCACCACTTCCTGAGGTAGGCCGTTCCATGCATCCACCACCCTTTCTGTGAAAAATAATTAACTCACATTCCCCCTTAATTGGCCTCCCTCTAATCTCATGCTGTGTCCTCTTGTCCTGCTATTTTTCTTATATTTAAACATGTTAGACTGTTTCACCTTGTTAATGCTCTTAAGGTGTTAGAATGTTTCAATCATATCACCTCTCTCCCTTCTTTGCTCAAGGGTATACATATTGAGCTCCGTTAATCTGTCCTCATAGGTCTTCTGATGCAGTCCCTGCACTACTTCGCTGCCTTCTGGACTGCCTCAATTTAGTTAATGTCCTTGTGAAGGTGTGGCCTCCAGTACTACGCATTACTCCAGATGGGGCCTAATCAGTGTCTTGTAAAAGGGATTATTACCTCCTCTTACAACTTGTGATACCCCTACTAATACACCCTAACATCCCCTAGCCTTACCTACTGCTTTAGAGGTCTGCTTGGATGATTTCAGGTCATCGGTGATGATGATGCCCAAGTCTCTTTCTTCCTTGTGACTGCCAGCAACTCCCTCCCAGCCTATAGGTGGCTTCAGGGTTTCTCTTCCCTATGTGCATGATCTTGCACTTCTCTGCATTAAATCCCAGTTGACACTCTTCTGACCATTTTGCTAGTTTACCCAGATCTCTTCTCATTCCGCCCACCCCATCTGGATCATCTACTCTGTTGCAGATCTTGGTGTCATCTGCAAACATACAAGCCTTACCCTCTAGTCCATCTGCAATGTCACTAATGAAGATATTGAAGAGGACTGGCCCCTGGACTGATCCCCGAGTTACCCCACTTGTGACTTGCATCTCTTCTAACTGTATACCATTTACCACCACTCTCTGTTTTCTGCCCGTCAACCAGTTTGCCACCCAGTTGACCAACTTCTGACCCACCCTGAGCCTACCCAGCTTATTTATCAATCTTCTATATGGAACAGTGTCGAAAGCTTTGCTGAAGTCAAGGTAGGCAACATCAGCTGCTCCCCCTTGGTCCACCACTCTGGTTACCTAGTCAAAGAAATCTATGAGATTAGTTTGACAGGACCTTCCTTTTGTAAACCCATGCTGTCTTGGATCCTGTGTTGTTATGTACCTTGTTTGTACCTGTATTTTCTCTGTACTCTCCCGGGTCATACCTGAAAATAGGCATCAGCTTGTCTAGTGTACCTACCTTGTCAACAAAAGCTAAATAAATAAATTTGGAAGAGCAGCATTTGCTGCAAGAGGGTGTTGGACAGGCGTTTGTAGCCACACGGTGTGTGGGGAAGGGCAAAGGTTAATGGTGCAGCAGAAGGTCGGGCACCAGCAGAGAGACGTCTTGTTACCGGGGCCTGCGGGCAGTGTAAAGGTTGGGCCTGCAGGAGTAGGCCAGCATGAGGGGAGTGCATCCCTTGCAGGCATATGGTGCAGCAGTCAGCGTGAGTGGATCATGGTACCACACTAGTGTGTTTTTGGTTTAAAAAAAAAAAGAAAGAAAAAGAGGGCATAGACACCCACAGCCATGTTCAGACAAACGAGGTTGTTTTTGTGTTGGTATGGCAGTGATGCATGACTATGCTGGAGGGGATGAGCATACAGGGGCAGATCTGGGGCCTAACTGAACAGGCCCGGAGCAAAGGTGCAAAGGGGGGTATACCTCATGGTAGAGGCATTGCGCATGACACAGGAGTGGGTCCATGATGCCAGGCGCAGGGGCATGTAGCAGGTATGGAGGGGTGCGGGGGTTGTATTTGGCACCAAAAGACATCTGTTTGATGTGAAGAACAGCACAGTGGACAAGAAAGGGGAGTTTTGGTGTTAATGCAAAAGAAGGGTTGGGAGAGTGACCGTGGTGCAGCCACCATTTTGATTCAGGACATGTGGCAGTGCCATTTTGTACAGGCAGTGTGGCTGCCATCCTTTATATATGGATACACATATCAGTAATAAAATAGCATATAGGAAGGGGTCTTTGATTCCCCTTGGGGGTAGGCATGGTGACATAGGAGGGCTAATTTATAAATCAGCATGCTATCGAATAAAGATGAGAAATATGTTGAAATAAAAAGAATGCAAGGGGGCATGCTGCAATGGTTTCATGACGCCATACTGTGGTCTCAGGGGGTGGGATCATTTTGGGTGGGTCAAGCATGGGGCTGTGTGGTGGCCACCAATTTTGATAAAGGCCACGCGGCGGCAGCCATTTCTGGATAGGGGGAGTTTAATGAAAATGGTGCAATAAGGCCGAGCCAGCACGAGGTACCAGAACAGCGTAGTTGGTGAAATAATGCTGAGGTATGGGCCAGCTGCTGTTAGGTTATAATCACCTGCAACATTAGAGGAATCCTACGAGGCATAGGTACTTGGGAAAACACCCAGAACTAAAACGGACAGCAGGAACTACCTGCTCCCCCCAAGAAGAGGGCTTACATTTGAAAACATCCTGGATAGCTTTCTCTGGTAAAACATGGGTGAGTTAACCCCTCTTCTGGAATTCTGTTAAAGCAAAACCAAGAGAGTGAGTCAAAAAAGAAATTTACTGTTATGGTGGGTGGCAGACTGCTTAATCTTCAGACAACCTTTTTAATATCAGATGTTTCTGAGAATTTAAATTGATGATGATATAATTAGGTAAAGCTGACATCTAGGAGAATTTTAACTGGAAGTCTGATGTATTCTTGTGATTTGTTCAATATTTTGATGGAAAGTGCTTTGATGTTTTGAATTACGCTATATAAATAAAACGATTATTATTATTATTAGTATTATTATTTCAGCCATTCAAGACACCTGGTGTTGAACTGGTTAAAAACCAAGGCTACATGTTGGATTTGAATAGCTGGGATCTCCCAGTTGTACATAGAGGACCAGGACTAAACCTAGGGGCCATAAAGGGACTGGCAAGGCCTACTAACTGCTTCTGTTTTCTCCACTATCCAGATACTCTATATTTCCCTGACCCTCTGTGTGCTGAGGATCCTTGGTCAGTTGAGCTTTAGCTCAAAGGTAGTAATTCCAATTTAAAAAGTAAATAAATAAGATAAATAAAATGTGACAATGCCGATATTAGATTTTACTTGTATTGCAGTAAGCAGCAATCTGATAGTGTAGCTATTGTAGGGGTCAGAGGGTAGTCACGCTTGCCAGTGAGCACAGTACCACTACTGCTGCCAGGGCCAGGCTGTCAGCCAGGTACATCAATAGCTGGTATGGAGCATGGGCAGATGAGGAAAAGCTTAAGCTAGTAAGGATTGACTGGCAAAAGGCAATACAGTCTTAGTAATTACTTTCGGGGGGCAATAGGGCACAGCGGTCTTGTGGCCCCTGGCTGCATGACCAGGAGTCATGGATGTGGGAGGCCCAAGGTTTCCACTTGCATCGGCGTGCCCAAATGAGGCCGATCCTTGGCAGGAAGAATCATGGGTAGGGAGTATGGGAGGAGTGGGGAGGGCAGGGACATTAGCTCAAGCTGTGGACCCTGCAATATGAGCAGACTTGACAGACCAAATGGCCTTCTTCGGCTGGCTTCTTCGTATGTTGGTTTGTTTCCCCAGGTAGAAAGGAAGGGGGCAGCAAAGTGGGAGAGGCTTCTAGGATCCTGAGTGGGAAGAACATGGGGGAAGGGGAAGACACGGAGAGGGGGTTAGGGTATAGGCTAATGGAGACCATCCACCATCTTTGTGATCAAGGACATTGAATACATGCTGAGGGAAGGGAAGCAGGCTGTTGGAGGTTGGTACCATCAGGCGGTGGTGGTCAAGCATAGGCCCATGGGCGGCATAGATACACAGACAGCAAGTCGGCAGATAGCTCAGGTCTACCCAGTCTGCTCATTTGAGCTTGTGAGTTCAGTTTATGTTTTCTAGAAGTCTGTTGCCCTTAACCCTGACCTCCAGAATTCCTTTATGTCTATCCCATGCATTCTTAAATCCTGTGATTGTTTCAGCCCCACCACTTCCTCTGGCAGGGTGTTCCACTTGTCCACCACCTGTTCTGTGAAGAAATTCTTCCTCATGTTTCCTCTGAATCATCCTCCCTCCAACTTCATCCCATGCCCTCTAGTCCTGGAACATCTTTTTCGCTTAAAAATAGTGTATTCCTGCACCCTGTTCCTCCCTGTAAGATACTTGTATGTCTCTATCAAATCCCTTCTCTCCCTCCTCTCCTGCAGGGAGTACATGTTCAGTTCCTTCAACCTGTCTTCATAGGACTTGTGAAGCAATCCATGCACCATCTTTGTTGCCCTCCTCTGAAGCTTCTCTACCCTGTCTATGTCCTTACGTAGGTATGGTCTCCAGAACTGTACACTGTACTCCAGGTGGGGCCTCGCTAGTGTCTTGTATAGCAGAATTATGACCTCCTTTTTCCTGCTGGTGATGCCCCTGCCTATACATCCCAGCATCCTATTTGCTTTACCTGCTGCCTTGTCACACTGTTTCCCTACCTTGAGGTCATCAGAGATGATAACCCCAAGATCCCTTTCCTGCTTGGTGCATGCTATATCCTCACCCCCCAACTGATATATTGTGCCAGGGTTTTTGTGCCCCATATGCATTATGTTGCACTTCCTTGCATTGAATTTCAACTGCCAAACCCCTGACCATTCTTCAAATTTCTGCAGGTCCTTCTCATTCTGTCTACACCTCTGGTGTGTCCACTCTGTTACAGAGCT
Organism: Neoceratodus forsteri; assembly: GCA_016271365.2. Lineage (NCBI taxonomy): Eukaryota > Metazoa > Chordata > Ceratodontiformes > Ceratodontidae > Neoceratodus > Neoceratodus forsteri. Next base: position 968,756,037 of record CM028132.1, on the reverse strand, counting down.
TTGTGTCATCAGCTAACAGTGAAGTTCTTCCTTCTAGGTCCCAAGTAATGTCACTGATGAAGATGTTGAATAGGACCAGTCCCAGCACTGATCCCTGTGGTACCCCACTGGTCACTCTTCCCTCTGTGGAGTGACAGCCATTTACTACCACCCTCTGTGTCCTGCCACCCAGCCAGTTACCTACCCACTACACTACTGTCCTGCCCACACCCATATTCCCCAGTTTGTGTAATAGTCTTCTATGTGGCACAGTGTCAAAGGCCTTGCTGAAGTCCAGATAGGCCATGTCCACTGCCCTCCCCTGATCCACCTCCCTAGTCACCCAGTCAAAAAATTCAACGAGGTTGGTCTGACATGACCTCCCCCTGGTGAAACCATGCTGCCTTGGGTCCTGTAGTCCATTGACAACCAGGTGTTCCACCAATCTGTCCTTCAGTAGTGCTTCCATGATCTTCCCCACTACCGAGGTGAGGCTGACTGGTCTGTAGTTCCCTGCTTCCTCTTTGTTCCCACTTTTGTATAAAGGGACTATATCTGCTGTCCTCCAGTCTTTGGGTACCTCCCCTGTTTCCAGTGATCTGCTAAACAGGATAGCCACAAGTTCAGCCACCACCTCTCTTAGTTCTTTAAGGACCATGGGGTGCACCCCATCTGGCCCCATTGCTTTATCAACTCTTATTACTTCCAGTTCCTTCAGGACCCTTTATCGTGTAAAGGGACTTGTGTCCATTTCTGCACCATTCTCACCCCTTGTAATCCCTTCAGACCCATTACCCTCCTCTTCCACAGTAAAGACTGAGCAGAAATACCTGTTCAATATGTCAGCTTTACTGTTGTCATCCTCCACGCGGTCCCCATCCTCCCCCTTCAGTCTCACTATCCCTCCCTTTGTCTTTCTTTTTTCACTTATGTACCTGTAAAAGGTTTTGTCCCCTCTACCCACTGATTTTGCAATGTGTTCTTCTGTCTGAGCTTTGGCTTCCCTTACTGACCTCCCTGCCTCCCTTTGCTTCTCCTGGTACTTCTCCCTATCCCCTTCTGCCTGTGTCTTTTTGTATTGGCTGAATGCAATCTTTTTGGCTTTCACTTTCTTTGCTACCTCTTTGGAAAACCATAATGGTCTCCTCTTCCTTTCCCTCTTGCTAACCTGAGGCATGTCCCTCAAGTTGGGACCGGACAGCAGGTTTATACAAAAGTGGGCCAGGGCCAAGGTTGGGCACACCTGGTTGGGCACTCTTCATTTTATTTATTTATTTATTTATTTTTTGTTGATCGGGTAAGTGCACTAGACAAATCCTGCCTATTTTCAGGCACAACCCGGGGAAGGGGGATACAGATGAATGCCAACTGACCTTGAACCAGATTAAGTTGTTGGTGGTATTTTTAGTGAATGAGAGAAATTTGGCCAGGACACCAGGGAATTTCCTCTACTCTTTTCGATAAGTGCCATGGGATCTTTAACATCCACCTGAACTATCACCAATCCAGGCAGATGGGACCTCGGTTTAACGTCTCATCTGAAAGACGACACCTCAGAAGTGCAGCACTCCTCTCATGCTGCACTACAGTGTCAGTACTGGGATAATAACCCAAATGCCAGATGTGGGAACTGAACCCACAGCCCTCTGATCTCACGGCCTCAGAGGTGAGTGTGCTACCTACTGAGCCACTGACACTGGCAGGGAGTGGGGGGCTGGTACCCACCTCTGCAAGGGGGGAGATTTGGAACCATGATACAAGGGACCCTGAGGGGTTTTGCAACAAAGGTATTACTCTGGGAAAAGTCAGGGATGGCCAAAGGGGTTCGATGCACCAGAGAGAGGGGATGGCAGATCAGATGGGCAGGAGGAGAGGAGGAGGAGAAGGAGAGCCTGGATGAGCTGAGAATGGAAATTCGGTGGGGAAGACCAGCTGATCAGCAGGGGATGGAACCAGGGAACGATTAGAGGCAGGTCGGGAAGGCGGTGACCAGCAGGATGATGAAGGTTATTGCCCTTGGGTAAAAATAGCCGGCCACGGCAATAAAGGGAGGTGGATCCATCTATTACACCAGGTGGTTCACCTATCTAAGTAGAGGGAGGAGGGCACTGGCAGCTGGGTATTGCAAGGGTGTACCACTCCTGAATCCCATGCAGTGTGAATTGCAGAGGAAAAACTGGAGTGCACACCAGACATGTAGGTCTGCTAGCAAGAGGTTGCTGAGCAGGAGGGCAGGATCAATTGAGGAATCCAGGCCATTACAAACTGTTTCAAGTTATACCATGGGGGGCTATTGGGGAAGCCTCAAGGAGAAGTGGAGGAGCATGCCAGAACTGGGGATCCCAAGTAGTGGAAGGGAAACCTGAGGACCCAGGTCATGTCACTGGAGTTAGGTGAAGCTGACAGGGTATGGGTCAGCAAGGTTCACAAACCATGGTGTACTGGGTGGGTTGAAGCTTCCACCCAACCTGTAGAGTAGGGGCTTGTGGGGGCAGGTTTGGCATATAGTGGAGCAGGCAAGGTAAAGAATGCTGCCCACAAGGCCCTGGTCATGGGGGGCTATACACATGGAGCTGTGAAGGGGCAGCTGAGGGCTGGGGGGCTAGGGGAGCCCCACAGGGGTGGCAAGGGGTGCCAAAAAGGAAATGGTGGCATGGCAACACATCTTGGGGGGTATGCTGGGGCAACAATGGCCAGGAACAGGCACTAGATATGTAGAGGCACAAGGAAGGGAGTGACCTCTAATGGGGCCCAGCACAGGCCAGGTGGTGCCACAGATGGGTGGCCGGGGGGCTAGGTGGAGCCCCACTGGAGGGTATCAGACAAAAAGGGAGATGGCAAGATAAGGGGAGGAGAAGAGGTTTTGGAGCAAAGGGAAAAGAGAGGGGACAGGCACAAACAACCATGTAGGGGGCACCAGGGGGTCTTCACCCCCTAAGGGGTGCTGGCCAGGCTGCAATGGCCTGGGGGTGGTGGGCAAGGATGGGAAAAAGTGGGGGGTCGGGACTCATCTCAGGGGCATTGCATAGGGGAGGGAGTATGCCTACACAGCAGATGAGGTGGTTATGCCAGAGGCATGGAGAGGGGGCAGGCCTGACATGGGGCAAGCACCCTTACAGAGGGCTGCATGAGCTATGGGGGTAGGGGTGCTAAGGAAGAGGGAAGGACCAAGTTTTCTAGCCTGCAAGGGGGGGAGCCCCATCATCCTTCACAAGCTGGAGATGGGTCAGTGGAAAAAGGGGGAACAAAAGAGAGAAAGGGGTCAGGAGAGGGGAAGGGGGTAGGCAACATGGGCTGGGGGCAGAGGAACCCAGGAGTGGAAGTAGAGGGGAAGGGGACAGATACTAGGTGCTGGATCACATGTCCAGACCTAGTGGGGTATGGACTGGGAACGGACTCTGTGCAGGTTGGGTCAGGTAAGTTGGGGTACCTGCTAGTGGTACTAAGTGGTGGTGGTACCAAAGGGGGGTACCTGGTGGTGGTACCTGGTTCTGGTGATGATGGGGGGGCCAGATCAGATGGTGTCTGGACCCCAAAGCACTACAAGCAAGGAGGAGAGGATCAAGTCAGCAGAAGGTTTCCAGAAAGAAGAAACAGAATGAATTATTGTGGTGGTACTGTACTGTACTGTATACTGTTGAAATGAAAGTTGGAATGTAAATAAAACTTGCAAGACTTTAATAAATATTGCCAGTGTGCATCCAACAGAAATAGTTGTGGAGAGATTTATTTCTGGGAGGGGGATCAGAGGACAAACAGGCTTGCTAATAAAAGGCAGGCCAGTTTGTCTAATGTCCCCCTGCCAGAAAAGCACAGGGGGGAGGGGATAGGAAAGTAGGAAAGGGAAGGGAAGGGGGATGGGATGTCAGAGAGGGTGTCAGAGAGGGTCAAATGACTAGGGAAAGGAGAGCTTCCTAATTGGTCAAGGGGAGGGGCCAGAAAGGGGGGAGGGAAGGTGGGGCCTGCTTGGGCTATGTAACAGCCTGCTGAGCTTTTAGTCTCCCTCTATTTGTTGGGATAATGTTTCCCCACCCAGCCACCCTGCACTAAGTAGAGATGTTTTTTTGCCGCTGGCTGGCACTGCACTGCACGGGAAGTTGAGGGTATAAAATACGCTCCCTGTCGGACCCCGAAATGGGGTTGGGAAGCTGCAGAAGGTCAGCCTATGGTCCTGGGGGGCTGGCAGGGTCCCTGGTGGTGGGCAACAGGTAGTCCACAAAAAGGAGAAAAGGACAAGAAAAGGGAAAAGAGGAAAAAACAGAGAAAGAAAAGGGGAACAAAGGGAGAAAGGGGGTCAGGAGAGGGGGAGGGGTAAGCAGCTTGTGCTGGGGCAGAGGAACCCAGGTGTGGAAGTATAGGGGAGGGGAGGGATAGATACTAGGTGCTGGATCACGTGTCCGGACCTAGTGGAGTATGGACTGGGAACGGACTCTGTGCGGGTTGGGCTTGGGTAAGTGGGGGTACCTGCTAGTGGTACTAAGTGGTGGTGGTACCTGGTGGTGGTACCAAGGCAGGGTACCTGGTTGTGGTACCTGGTTCTGATGATGATGGGGGGGGGATCAGATGGTGTCTGGACCCCGAAGTGCTACAAGCAAGGAGGAGAGGATCAAGTTGGCAGAAGGTTTCCAGAAAGAAGAAACAGAATAAATTATTGTGATGGTACTGTACTGTATACTGTTGAAATGGAAGTTGGGATCTAAATAAAACTTACGTGCCTTTAATAAATATTGCCAGCATGCATCCAACAGAAATAGTTGTGGAGAGATTTATTTCTGGAAGGGGGATCAGAGGACAATAAGCTTTCAAAGAAGGACTTGGTTGGTCTGAAAGTTTAGGCACTTTGTTCTTTTTGTACTGTATATGTGGGTCCCATAAAAGGTATCAAACCGTTTGCTTCTGGATTTGTTATTACAAGGACCAATATGGCAACTAAGCTAAATCTGTTAATAAACCTGAGGAACGTCCCATCTGGAATGGAAGATTTATTAAGTTTTATGGTATTTAGGACTACCATAACTTCCTGCTCTGAAAAGGAATCTGCCTCTGTGGTATGTAATTCATTTGTTACTCTTCCTTCAGCTTTTTTACTATGCACTGAAGAGAAATACATTTTTAAAGTGTTAGCAATTTCTTTGGGTTCATGTAATATTTATTTCCCATTTACTAATAGAGGTCCCACCAATCTGTCCCCACTCCTATTTTTGTTAACATATAAAAAAGTGTTTTGATTGTCCTTGGTATGGGCTATCTTGCATTCCAAGGACCAGATATTCAAAACTTTGTGCTGGGCACAAACCATTTGTGCTTGGTTTGCACAATTACACTATATTCAAAAAGCCAAATAGTGTGGGCAAACTGCATTAGCAGCAGTGCAAGGCAAAAGCATAATGTATGCAAGGGGCAAAAAGAGGGGCATGTACATGAATACAGGCACAATGCTATATTCAGTGTATTAGCACTGCGCAAAGTGTTTTTGCGTGACTTAACGCAACACTTTGCATAGTGCAAATTAGTGCACAAAAAAAGGTAGTCTTAACTCTGGGCAAACCAGCTTTGTATGATTTTATGGGTTTGCGCGGCTGCGTGCGGCTTTGCATAACATTGTGTGACATAGAACTATGGTTTATGGAACTCTGTAATTCAAAAGTGTGAATTATAGAGCTTTCATGGGGGCTACCAGTGGTGGTTTTATTGGCCCTAACCAGTAAATATTAAACATAGAAAGAAACCAGACATGGAAGAAATGTGCTGCACATGGATGGCACCTTCTATGTTGCCATCATCTGCCACCAGTCCCAGCTATGCCAGGCATTAAGTGGTGACCCAGCACCAAGTGGACATCATGGCAGTGTGTCCATACAGCACACACCTGCAGACCACCCTTTGGTGGACACCAACAGAATCCAGCAGACACATGCAGCACTGGGCGCATGGAAGGTGTTGAAGGGAGGGTGTACAAAGTGGCCAGTCTGCACCACATACTGGGTGCTACCACAAGGCTGGGACAATCCAGTCAGTGCAAATATTCCAGTGTAGGGAATACCCCAACTCCAGTGTGCCTATCTGATGGTATGTGCCCCCCCAGCCACATACTGCACATCTGTACAAACACCACAGCACACATAGCCAGCCATTTATATGTCATTGTGAGTAACCCATGCCAGTGGTGCAGTGTCTGTGGGTTGCACAACAGCATAACAGTAATGTCTACTGTCAGTACACACCTGCAAGATAGGCCTGTCACTGTGTAAAGTGCAGCAGTCATTGATGTCCTACACACCATAGGCATTCATGTGTCCCTCACACTACTGGTACCCTTGTTACTGTAGTGTCTGCTGTGCACTGTAGCAGGAACTACAGTTTGACAATTGCATGCAGCACCCCCACCTGTGTCTGTGCTGTGTAGTCCCCTGGGGCACAATATTCTATGCAGTTCTGTACAAATGTAGCCTGCTGCTACCATCATGCACTTCCAGACTGACCCACAGGTGGAGCTGTGGGGAAATCCAGACAGCCCCTGTACTTCCAGACTGACCTGCAGGTGGAGCTGTGGGATCCTGCAATAGCGCTGGGCAAACTGCATGCAAATCAGGACATAATGAGATGCTAATCTGGATGTCTGCCCACAGACTGCCTAAATTGGATCATTTGAATGTCACTTTTGAATATACCAAATCTTTGCCCCAGGCAAACGTCATAGCACCAGGCAAATGGCTTAGCTCCATGCAAAATCTTCACAAATGTGTCTGTGCCATGCAAAGCTTTCAGAAACATGGTACATTTCTGCAGCATTTCACATGCGCTGGTGCGTGTAGCTTTACTGAATCCACTCCTTTGCTAGCACACACATTGGCCACAGGCCACCTCTACCTTCCTTCACATCGCTGTGCACTGGGCTAATGTTATGGATTGACGTTCCTGGTTGCTGTATTCAGAGCTGTCTTATTTGCTGGGCTATTTTTGTACTGCACTCCCAGCCCAGTTTGCTCGGTTTCCTAAGCATGCTATATTCAGCAGGTTTAGCACCTGGGCTATCACTTTTAAACATAGCAGTCTATTGGATCCAAGCTAATGTAGCACTGGGCAGTGCTAATTTAGCCCTGGGGTAGAGTTTTGAATATAGGGCCCAAATGTTTTCTTTCCTCCCTTATTTACTACTTCATTTTTTTGGGTCTGACTTATATTGTAATTTCCCATCCTCTGGAGGATCTTTTCTAAAGTTTACATAAGCTTTTCCTTTTTTCTTAATTTGCTTCTTTTTTCAATTTGTCAGGCAAATTGGTATTTTGCCCTTATTGTTATATTTTTTCTAACGGTACAAATGTTTCCTCCAATTCCAATATTTAATTTTTTAATCAGGATTTAGCAATTCTCTACTGACTTATCATGCAATTAATTCTTCCAGTCTCAAAACTCCATGTTTTCCTTTATTTTTTGTAATGAGATTTGAGTTTTAGCATAGTTCCTCATTAAACTATTATGAGGATGTCTATTTAAGCCTGTTGTTACACTGAATAGTATTATATTATTGTTAGTCATGTCTACATTACCCATAAGAGATATATTTGTTATTTTGAACTGTAAGTCTGTAATAATTATGTCTATAATATTCATTCACCTTGTTGGTTTAGTTACTTTCTGTTCCAACTCCTGTAAGAGCAGAGGGTTTATAAATTGATTCAAGTTGGGACAATCCATTTAATTCCTTCCAATCTATTCATGGGAGGTTGACATCCCCTACTATTATAATACAACCTTGATTTGATGCTTTAATCAATTCATTTATTGGATTATCATTATACACCTGATCACTGGATGGGGGTCTGTAGCAATTTCCCTAGAATAATTTTTTCCCTGTTTTATTGTGTGGTTATAGCCACAGGCTTTTGATATCATATTTTGGGTCCCCAATGTTATTGAGTTCACAGCACTATACTGCCTCCATTACATATCTATCTATCTCTATCTCTATCTCTATCTCTATCTCTATCTCTATCTCTATCTCTATCTCATCTATCTATCTATCCACCTCCCCCTTTTTTATCTTTTCTGTTTTTCTAAAAAGTTTGTATCCATTGATCATACAAGATCAGTTAGTAGTAACATCACACCATGTTTCTGTTAATGCTGCTATGTCGATGTTATCAGTTAGCAGCATAATTTCTAATTCAGAATATTTAGTTAAGACTCCTTGCATTTCCTTCTGTAATTTTATACTTATAACTATTTTTATTTTGCTGTATTTGAAGTCCTTTAGATTTTCAAGTTTGTTTGTCTCTTGTCACCCTAGCCCCCTCTAATTTAAGTTTAAAGACTCAGTTATTTGTCTCTCAGTGTGTTTCCCAAGTATGCCGTTTCCCCTCTTACTTAAGTGCAGGTCATCCCAGTTATATAATCCTTGATTATTTCTGAAGGTTTCCAAGTCAGTTATGCAGGTAAGTCCTTTATTTTTAGTCAATTTCCTTTTTTTTCTTTCTTTTTTTTTTTTTTTTGATCAGATCAGGGGTACCATCATCTAGCCTTATCTTAGTTTACTTCCTCAGCTTGGCTTGTTATCAGGTATCAAGTGCTCATCATCATTTCAGAATGTTTAAAAATGTTTCTTTCTTTTTATGACTATATAGTCTTCAAAAAAGGAAAACAGATTTCTCTGCTGCAATTTGTAAGTAAGCAAGTAAATATTTATTTAAAAATGCTTTTCCAGAGATCAAAGCGCTTTACAAGGAACAATAAACAGACACATATAATAGTAACAATATAAAATCATAAACCATAAGCTTTTACAAATAAAAACGTTTTCTACTCTGTTTTAAAACTCTCAATGGTCAGGAAGCTACGTATCCGACGAGGTAGAGAAATCCACAGGGCAGGAGCTGCATAAGAAAATGCACATGCTCCAGATGTTTTCAAACAAACCCTGGGAATCTCTAGCAATCCCTCATCGACAGATCGCAGTGAGCGAGAGGGGCAGTAGGAAGTAAAGAGATCTTTCAGATACTGCGGTCCCTGTTCATGTAGGGCTTTATAGGTCAGTAACCCGACCTTGAAGATGATTCGCCATTGTACCGGCAGCCAGTGCAGCTCACACAGAACAGGCATAATATGACTATACCTAGTTGTTCCAGTCATTCTGCACTAGCTGCAGGCAGCAAATTTTAACCCCCGGTAGCCCCAGGTAAAGGGAATTGCAGTAGTCAAGGAGAGTGGACACAAAGGCATGGACCAGAGTAGGAAGGTCAGCTGGAGGAACCGGGTGTTTCACCCAGGTGATATTCCTCAGATGGAAAAAAGAGGACTTGACAACGACTGACACCTGTGATTTCTGAGTCAAACCGCTGTCAACAATAATGTCCAGGTTACACACCTGGCCGGAGGTCAAGAGCTGGGCACCACCAAGCCAAAGGCCTGATGGTACGTTAGCCCTGTGACCCACCTCAAGGTGACCTGGGTCCACAACATCACACATATGTGATTCCATGGAGCATCAGTAACTACTGATCTTCCAGACTATTCAAGAATGGATTCCATGCTTCCTCAAATTTTTCCCCACTAAGTTCAAATTTATAATAAATTATTTACAGATTTGCTATATCTATTATCATTGATAACCACTCTTTATATACTGGTGGTGCAGCATTTTTCCATTATTAATTTTTTGCTACCATAGTTGTTAACTAACGAAATATATATTATACAATGGCAGAAAAAGTTCCTGAACTGTGATTGGTCAGTGTGTGCTTGTTATAATGAGGTTATCCAAGCACAACCTCACAGTGTCAAGTCCAAACATACAGATAACTGCATGCCAGACTGAATAACAAGCCACAGCTTCTCTTACCAAAAGAGCGTAAAGCCTTGCAATTTAGTACAGAAGCAAAAGCTTAGTTTCATATAAAAAAAAAAAAACATTTTTGTCATGGCTAAAACATTTCATAGTTAGGCAATGAACAAGTGTCAGAACACCTCCTTTATGGTGTAGGAACATATCTTTGTATAGTAACAGTTTTACAGTTTTGTTTTTTTATGAGGAAACACACCACATATGAATACACTTCATCATGGGTATGCAAATACCCAGTTGCCTGGTATTGCATAACACACTACAGTGATGAGACAATTGATTAGTTCCATACCCGTGATGCAGTGCTTTCACATGGGGAGTGTTTCCTCAAAAGAAAATTAAAAAATTAAACTGTACAACTGATATTATAAAATAGATGTCCCTACACATAAAAGGGATGTTCCAAGACTTGTTCTCTTTCTAATAGCCATCTACATGTGCTAATTTGTGTTCACACAATATTAATAAAGAACAGCCATTGTATAATAGTGATAGTGCACGCCAGTGTGTGGGTTGTGCAACGATAACCTCACTTCTGGGGTGCTGGATGCACTTGGCATTTGGCCTTGTGTACAACCACTCAAGGGGTGAGGTTATCCCAGCACAACCCACACCCTGTTGTGCATTATTGCTTAATTTATTTTTGTCCATATTGTACAGTATTTACATAATCTATTAATATTCCTCAGGGATCAAATGGGAAATTAATTCCCTGGAACTTATCTACTGTATTGATTATTTTCTTCCAGACTGTACTCAAAAATGGACATTCTATATACATATGTTTTAATGATCCTATACTAGTATGATATCAGGGACAAAATTCTGTAACAGAGGGGTTAAAATTATGAAGTTTTGCTGGGGTATAGTACAATCTATATAAAATATTGAACTTAAAATATTGAACTGTATTTGTTGAAATCTAACAGCTTTGGACACTACTGTACACTAAGATAGCTTATTATATTTCCCCATTCTTTCAATATACCTAGTTCTTTTTCACAAGAAGCTTTAAGTCTTAATGAATCTAGTTGCATTTTTTCCTTTATCAATAAGTATAGCCTCCCTATAATTTTTTTTTTAAACTCTTCTAGTGGAGTTGCTGGAAATTCTAATTCAGAGTTCCTATTCTTTTTAATATAATTTCTTATTTGAAAATAGGGCATATAGTCATTTTTATGTTTGCTTGCATGCATGCACTAGAAACATATGGCAGCTTAGGAAAGAAGTGGGTTGTGGAGGTGCGGCACTGTGGCAGCCAACAGCGGCATTGCATTTGGGGGCTTGGCACTGGTGGACCAATGCAGGCACACTGTGCTGATGACATTGGTTTCCAAAATTGCCACCAAGTTGAAACAATTTCACCACTGCAATGAGGGGCTTTCTAGTCATTGCAGTGTCAGCCATTCCTCATCTACGCAACGACATAGACAGGATGGAAGCATTCCAGAGGAGGGCAACTAAAATGGTGCAGGGTCTACATCAGAAACCATATGAAAAGAGACTGAGAAAGCTTAATATGTATACCCTTGATGAAAGGAGGGATGGGGGGGACATGATAGAAACTTTTAAGTACCTCAAGGAATCAACAAAGTCCAGGAGGGTAGCATCTTTCAGAAAAAGAGATGTGTAAGAACAAAGGGCACAATTTAAAGTTAGAGGAGACGGCTCAGGGGTAATGTGAGGAAATTTTTTTCACGGAGAGAGTGGTGGACGCATGGAACCGCCTTCCTGGGGAGGTTGTTGGGTCTAAAACAGTGGGGGAATTCAGACATGCATGGGACAGACATAAGGCAATTACAGTGGGGGGTTGCAGGAAGTAGACTGTTGGTTAACTAGAATCTGCAGCTTATCCAATAGGTAGGGAAATGGGCAGACTGGGTGGGCCAAGTGGTCCTTATCTGCCGTCAAAGTCTATGTTTCTATGTTTCTATGTTTCTGTAACTGTCATTGTGACTCAGGGTAGAACAGCACAGAGCATCCAGGGGGAGGTGCTTCATGTATGGGCTCAAGTTACAAACAGTAAGCCTTAGACAGCCTTGGGGAAGGAGCTGTTTAAAAAAAGTTTTGATGTCCGCAAACCTATTCAAAAACTTCAGAGGAAAGTGCTTTAAAGCCAATTTCACTGATATATTTAGCTATATTTGTCAAAGAGTGTCATGATGGGACATGCACACATACACACTTGGGAGACTTCATGGAAAAACAACCCTGGGTTCCTGTGGGCTAAATTTTACCAACCATCTTCAGCAGACAGCCAAAGAGGTCAGCTTTTTGACTAGATATGGGAAAATGTGCTCAAAACATATGGGCCTGGATATTCAAACTGCGCTGAAAACTGGTGCAAATAGTAGGAGCAAGCAAGAAACTGAAGGCGCAATGCGCACAGGAAAGCGATATTCAAAACATGGAGCAGAGCAAATTGCACAAGCAACCAACATCTCAATATCGCACATACTGCGCCATCGCGCAACCAGGAAGGAGAAGCTGAGCCAAAATGCTGCGCTATGGCGCAACCATGGAAGCTCAGCTGAGCATTGCAGAGCTGCCATAGCGCAAGCACAGCCCCCCAGAGCAATGGAACTGCACATCCAGGGAGGCAGGCTGGGGCCCATCGCCAGCCATGCCACACATGGGCACAGGAACTCACTGCAGAACCCACACCACACCGGCACACCCCAAGCACAGCATCACTGGGGGTGGGACGGATGATCCACGTGCCCATGGGGACAAGCCAACAAAGCATAGCAGAGCCATGGACACCCCAGCACAACCACTGGCAGGCAGAGAGTGCCACACACAGGGGTTGACAACCACAGTGCACATCAACCTCTGCACGCACAGCACACCCCTGCAACTGTGCCCCCAAGCACACTGCTCATGTGCAGTGACAGGCACTGCAGGAAACACCATGCACCCCCTGCCACACGCCAACCCCATGCTGCAGAGAAGCATACCAGCCAGACTCCACCCTGTGCACCCAGCAGTGGGTGGCAGCAGAGCAAGACCAACAGAAAGGCAATGCCATGCTGGTGATACCCACTAGCGGCTCCAGCCACAAATGGTTACCAGGGCACAGCTGGGGCACAACAGATGGCAGCCAGGGCACTGATGTATTGTTACTATGGGGGAAGCTCTGCACCATATGGGGCACCAACTGGGGCACAGCATTTTTTTACCAGGGCACGTGCCCTGACGGGCCCTGGTGTAGAGCCGCCACTGGTGATACCTCCCCATGGACACACACACACACACACACACACATATATACCCAGGACCATAGCAGCCCAGATGGCATGTACACCCCTGCAACGGAGCACCCATAGCCAGTTGCAAAGCAGACACCAACACAGCAGTTGTATCAAAATAGAAATGTATATTTAAAAAACAACATATAAACAATAACAGGTGAAACTATGTACAAGTTGGGGGGGGACGGGTAAAAGGCAGGGGTGTTCAAGGGGAAGGGAATAAAAACTTGGAGAGGGAAGGCAGGGTGAAAGGGATGGGAGAAGTGGGAAGGGAATGTGGACTACGGCCCAGCTGGCTCCTGGTCCTCCCCCTGCTGGCGTCCCCTCCTGTGCCGCTGCCGCTGTTCACCCTGACACTGTATGGCCTGCAGGAGCTCCCGGTTTTGTAGTCCAACCTGGATGAGGCGCCGCAGATCTTGGGACATGCGTCTCAGCACCCCGAGGCCTAGGAAAATGGTAACACAGTCAATGGCTGAGACTGACCACAACCCTGAACACCACCCAACCTGCAACCCATATAACCCAATGTCCTGCACCTGTGATGGCATGCACCCACCCACAGTGAACATGCACATGGCCATCACAAACAGGCGGCACCAGCTATGCGCACCACCGCCCACACACACTGCCCACGTCAATCACAGTACAAACTAGGCTGTCAAGTGATGTGGCAACGTGGTGCGATGCCAGTTACACAGCTATGTGCCCAGTGCATGCCTGGACCACCTGTGATGCATACACAGACATGTCGTGATGCTGCACTGTGATGCAGGTCACCTGTGTCATGCCTACATACATGGATACATAGACAGTGTCGGCAGATAAGGGCCTATGGGACACCCAGTCTGGCTATTTGGCCTTGTACGTTCACTCTGTTGTCCTATAAGTCCGTTCCCCCTCACCCCTGACCTCCAGAATTCCTTCATGGCTAACCCATGCATTCATAAATCCCATAACCAAGTCAGCCCCCACCACATCCTCTGGTAGGGTGTTCCACTTGTCCACCACCCATTCTGTGAAGCAATACTTTCTCATGTTTCCTCTTAAACGAGCCCTCCAACTGCATCCCATGCCCTCTAGTCCTGGAACATCCTTACGCTTACAAATATTGTTTTCCTGCACTCTGTTCCCCTGTAAAATACTTGTATGTCCCCATCATATCCCACACCTCCCCTCCAGGAGTACATGTTCAGTTCCGCCAACCTGTCTGCATAGGACTTGTGATGCAATCCATGCACCATACATGTCGCTCCTCTGTGAACCTCTCTCCACCCAGTCCATGTCCATACGCAGGTATGGTCTCCGAACTGTACACTGTACTCCAGTGTGGGGACTCACTAGTGTTTCGTGAGTAGTGGAACTCATGACCTCCCTTGGTGTGTCCAGCATGGTTGGTGGTCTTGCCCCCCAGCATGCACAGCATCCATGACGAATGATACTCACACCTCCAGCAGCTCGGTCTGATGCTGCTGATGCTGCTGCTGCTGCTGCTGCTGCTGCTGCTGCTGCTGCTGCTGTGGCACAACATCCCATGGCACGGGGCTCTGGCATGGCCCACATCACTGTGGTCCGGTGTCCTCACAACCGCCTGTGGGAGACATATGGTGAGACAAACATCAGTGTGACTCAAAAGCAGAGTGCCCCTGCCCCAGTGAGAGTGCCTGCCCACACAGCCATAACCATCCATCGCACAGCTGCACACACTGACACACCTATGCACAGCCACCCAAGCACACACACCCTACAGAGAATATAAGTGCATAGATGGTACACTCACGTGGCCTAGGCACCAGGCCCCGCCTGGCACGGAACGCAGCCACGCCAACAGGTCCGCTCCTCCAGTGGGGAAACATTGTACCGGTGCCGCACTGCTCAGCAGACCGGCCTGCCAGTGACCCCACCAGGTCAGTGGCCACTTGCTGCCACACATGGGTCCTAGGCATGGTGAGGGGCCTCACCATACAGTGCCTCACAGTGGGGCTCCACCAGGGCCACCAGGTTGGCCACTTCAGCGGGCTCCAGGACACCGCCCTCCTCCTAGCCATGGCACCAACTTTACAGCAGGCAATATGGTGCCCCGCTGCGCTGTAACCCCACGTGGAGTTGTTGCGCAATAGACCAGCACAGGCTCCAATCACGCTGTTCAACAGCGCTGTCACTTTACATGGCGCTGTCACCAGACAGCGCAATAGGGACGCTACATACGGCATGCCAACAGTGCCAGGGTCAGAGGGCATACACAAGGTCACGGCAATGACGCAAGGCTACACACAGCGCCATAGGATGTATAGGCATCCTGTGCGACTGCTAAGCACAGCACCAGTGCCACAGTGGACTATCGCGCAGAAGTGCCACAGCGCCATATAGTGCCCAGTGCTGTAGCGCCACTGGCACAATGGTGGCCATGGCCTGAATCGCCTATCGCGCTCAGCAGGTCTGCAGCGCGATCGACGCATGCGTAACCTGTCTGGGCATGTGCAATGCAGTGTAGCACACAGCCACAACATGCACCATCGGCTCAGCCGACTCTTCCAGATCGCGCCGCTTTAAATACGCCGATATTCAGCCGACATATGCAAATCATTCGATCAGTTATTCAAAGGCGAAGTGGCAATTAGCATGTCATTAAAGTTGAGCCACACCTCATTTGCATGTATTGCGCTATAAAAATGCACCACTGGGTTGTGGCGGCCAGATTTGGTTGTTGCAGGTGAGAGGTGAGTTACATGCTGTGTGATGCTCAGGACAATGCTAATGGGCAGGGGTGCTGGAGGATGATATAGGTTGAGGGGGCTGAGCATGATGAGGGCACTTAGAAAGGGACAGAGGGCACCCTTTCCATCAGTATCTGCCATGCGGAGAGGAAAGGGGGGGCTTCTGCCCCCCCCGGCCGGCAGCTATGCTCATGGGGAAATGCTGTGGACTGCACAGTGACAGGTGTCCACTTCCACCCATAGAGATCACCATGACTGACGAGAACCAGGCTGAGGCTGTGGACGGCGGGCGTAGGAGGAGGCCGAACTTCACCACGGCAGAGACTGAGGCCCTCTTCCAGGCCTACCTGGAGGATGAGCCACTTTGAGTGGACGGAGGGCACCCTCAGGAGCGTGCAGCTGCATGGGAGGGGTAGCTCGGGCCACACCTGCACGAAGCCACCAGCGCCCGCAGGAATGCCGGAAGAAGATGGGGACTGACCGCAGGAGGCTGAAGGAGAAGGTGGCAGCCTTCAGGGTGGCGATGCTGCCACTGGTGGGGACCACCAGTGGTGTTGCAGCTGACCCCGACTGAGGAGACACTGGTCGGCCATGCAGCCGAAAGTGCCATTGCGGGCGTTCCAGGCGGAGGATTCCAGATAGGTGGAAGCCCACTGCACGGTATGACATGGGTGATGTTGTTGGGGGCTGTTGTTCACATGCACTCACATGTACTCTCTTTCTGTTACAGATCCTGTCTGTCTGCAGGAGATGGTGGTGGTGGGTGCAGACAGTGAGGCAGACCTGCTGGACCTGGAGGAGGGACCATCCACCTCCGCCACCAGCCTGCAGGCACTGCAGCAGCATGCAGGCTGGCCCAACAACTCCAGCGGCAGTGATATGGGTGCAGGGATGCACAGCCTGTGTCACAGCAGTTTGGCATGCAGGTATGCCAGCCTGCTGTGCTATGGCAGTGGCACACCGCACCATTGATGATAGCAGGCCTGCAATGGCCAGTGATAGGTGTGTCCCACGACGGACACATGGCAGGCCAGCACGCCCCTGGGCCGTTCTGGTTCACACCTGTGTACCAGCATGCTGGCACAGTCACAGGCTGTGCCTGTCAGCACCGGTGGGCAGCATCGGTGGCTGTGCAGGTGTCTGGCACTGTTGACAGCACAGAGGTGGAACAGGTGGACCTGGGGGTCCAGCAGTTGGAGGGGTGGCAGCAGCAGTTGCACACCAGGCCTGGGGGACAGCGTCAAGCAGTGGCACTTGTCCACCGCCTCTTAGATCCGCCCATACCTGGTCCTGGCGAACAGCGGCCACCCTCAGGGGTGCTGTGCACCAGGACCATCCACCCTGGGGGTCACGATGCCTTATTGGGGGCAAGTACCCATTGACGTGGCACACCCGCCTGCTGCAGGAGTCGGTACAGCTGCAGGGGCGGGTTGCAAGGTCCGTGGAGGCACTGTCTGTGTCCGTGGAGCGGCATAGCAGGGAGTGTGCTCGGGACCGAGCCGAGATGGTCCTTATGCGGACGGATGTGACCGCTGCCATTGACAGGCTGACCCAGGCAGTGGTCTCTGTGGCCAATGCATTGACCACACTGTCAGGTGCCCCTGTACCACGCACCCCACACAGTGCGCACTCCACTCCCCGTTCCCAGCGTCGTGCGACACCAGGCCTCTCGACACCGGGTTCTGCTGTGGGCATCCAGAGCACCCCTGGTGCAAGTTTGTTTGGCGGGATGCAGACCCCTGTGCGGGCAAGGTCGCGGTCGTGCACTGGGACCCCTGGTGGTGCACTAGCGCCACCTGATGTGGCCCCTGCTCAGCCTGCCAGTGCTGCTAGGCCACGCCGGGGCCGCCCACGCATCCGTGGTGGCTGTGGGACAGTGCTCCCTGACTGAGCTGTCTCCCAATGCAGGCCCTGTCTGGTGCTGCCCTGTGTGCAATGTGTGTCATGGTGGGCAGTGCACTGCTGGGTGCTCTGCTCACCAAGCTGACACACAGACCACCTGCACACTCTCCCAACTGCTGTCCACAGGTGCGTGTGTGATGATGCCTGCATTGCACTGTACACCAAGGTGCAGGTTGCCCAGGTCCTGACACACGACGTGGACAGTCCAGGTGGTGGGGTGGTTGGTGGTGCTGTGTGTTGGCGATGTCATTTCGCAGTGCTGTGCTGCTGCCCTGTATGCTGCCTGTGTGTGTGTGTCCATATGAGTGCTCAGCCTCTCTGATGGTGTGTTGGTATGCCTGACCCTTCAACTCCCTGACCTTCATGCACGGTGTGTTCCCCTGTGTGCCTGTGGTTTGCGCATGGACAGTGTTGCCTGCACATGTCCCCTTGACTTACCTGTAGCGTGAGTGCTCTTCTGCAATGGTGTCCCGTGCAGCTGGGCCTGCCGTGGTCAGTCGGGGGTCCCTCTGTCCTAGGGGGCTGCTCATCGCCCACATCATCACAGCCACTGGCGCCCCCATCGCTGTCCCCTCTTGGACCTGTACGGCTATCCCATGGTCTTTGGCCATGTTGTGCAGGATGCAACAGGCCAGAATATCCCACAGGCCTTTGGGGGCTGTACTGTAGGCTCACCGAGGTGTCCAGGCATCGGAAGTGCCTTGAGTATCCCAAACACCCGCCTATGATGTTCCGTGTTGCGGCATGTGCCTCATTGAAACCGAGCTGGCGCTTGGGGTCGTGGGGCACCGTATGGTGTGAGCAGCCAGGGACGAGTGGGTATCCACAGTCACCTGTGTGGAGATAGTGGAGATCAGTGTCATGTCAGGTCCATATTGCCCATATCCTTGTGTGCCACTACCATGGCACCTGTGTCATTCCACCCTTGCACAGAGTTTGCATTCCATACATGTGTACTCACCCACTAGATGACCCGTGGGGATGTTCCCACTCTCGAATCGATGGCACAGTGCAGATTGGTGCCATATGAAGGCATCATGTGCTCTGCCAGGGTGTGTGGCACAGACATTGATGATGCGCCCAGTGGCATCACACACCACCTGGCAGTTGACACTGGAAAAGCCCTTTCGGTTCCGATAAGCATGGCCATTGGGGCCAGGTGGCATGCGAATGGCCACATGGGTGCAGTCTATGGCCCCTAGCACGCCAGGCATATGTGCTACCCTGTGGAACTCCTGCATGTTTGCTGTACGCCTGCCTCGGTGCTGGGAAATGGATGTACTCCGCAGCATGAGGCAGCAGTGCTGAGGAATTGGGTGAGGATGTGTGACGTGGCTGACTGTGTAATGCCTGTGGTGTCCCCTGTCGGCCTCTGGAAGGTGCCCGTGGTGAGCAGGCACATGCAGGCTGTCACCTTGGTCTCCACGGACAGAGCATGACTCCGTCGTGAGGGTGCC
Source organism: Neoceratodus forsteri (assembly GCA_016271365.2). Taxonomy (NCBI): domain Eukaryota; kingdom Metazoa; phylum Chordata; order Ceratodontiformes; family Ceratodontidae; genus Neoceratodus; species Neoceratodus forsteri. The sequence goes on along the minus strand of CM028132.1, from coordinate 968,736,893 downwards.
TGCATCACATCACTGCACAGCTCGCTGAGCTGTCTCAGTATTGCCCTGTTCAGGCGGTACCGGGCCACAATCTCGACATCTGTGTACAGCTCATAGCTGATGCGGGCACGATACCGCCTGTCGGGGGCATACTGCCGACGGGCCCCTCTGCGGCCACGTCCCCCTGCAGCATGCTGTCTCACCCCCCTCATTACAGCTTCCATGTGGAAGCTGACACTGTCCATCTCCCTGGCTTCTGCCCCCCCCAGCTGCTGTTCCTGTGTTACCCCCACTGCCCCCACTGCTGCTTCCACTGCACCGGCACCCCCACTGGCCTCTCTGTCCTCCAGGACCCACTGTCCCTCTCTTGCCCTTCCTGCCTGTCTCTCTCTCTGTCTCTCTGTCTCTCTCCCCAGTTTGCGGCCTGCTAGGGTTCTTCGCCGCTCCCTTGAGCCTCTTTATTTTGGCTCACATCCCGCATTGCGATCCTCCGGTTGAGCTACTCTTATGCGATTGCGCAAGTGTTCAGATATCACATTACGATTTTATGTATGGACTCGCTTCTTCGTTATGCATCCCTTCATTTCCATTGTGCTGTTGCTCAGCATGTTTTCGGTGGCACAACTGGCCCCTTCTGAATATCGCAGAATGGCGCATTTTTGGAGTTGCGCACGCGCAACCCTGTTGCTCATGGCGCAACCCTTTTGAATATCCAGGCCATGGAGTTTTAATGTGTTAAGATATGTTTACTTATTTGACCATTTTTACAGAGGAAAAAAGGGGTGGAACTTGTGAGACACTTTCCCATAGCCTTTCAAACTGAAGATTCCAATATACCATATACTGCTGCAGCATTCCATAGGGACAGGGGGATGACTCACTCTGCAAGGGGGATATTTTGGATCACTCACAAAGGAGGAGTCAATTTATGCAGAATGTTGAAGTTTAAAGGGGTTGCATAACGCAGACTGAGGGATTTAAATCAAGTGAGACCATACCAGAGGAGACCAATCCACTCTATTGAGGCTCATAGAAAGGGCAAGAGAATGGGGAAGTGCATCTCATTAAAGTACATAGGAGCCAGGGGGAACCTGTATTCAAGAGTAGGATTAGTATAGTAGTAAGTGAGACTAGAGAAAAGTTAGCTATAGACAGCTGCATTGAGGCACCTACTGTTTCCAGTGGAGAAGATTTTCAATAATGAAGATTCAACACACAGTGTACAGTTATCCAGTCCAGGACTAAGGTTCAATGCTGTCCCTCTCTGTGGACCACCAGAAGATTCCACTACTTGCCATCCATCCACCATCATCCAAGGTCTGAAGTATTTTTTGTCATTTAACAAAGTGACATTGTGAAAGAGGACATTAAATGGGGACCCATTGCTCAAGACATTGGGGGGGGGGCACATATTATTTTCAGCTAATTATTAGCCATGTTGTTGCTATTTATTGTGAATGCATCGAGTGTTAAAAATATTATAATTACCTTTAATACACTGTGCCAAACTATGTTTCAAAAGCCGTAATAATCTAGAAAACCGATTATTATGGCATTCTGAGTCACTCACAGTTTGAGTGCCACCTCATTGGCTCTTACTGTGGGAGTGGGCAGGCCAAACACAACAATAAAGATGGCAGTTACGTTTCACCATACGCGAAGATCCGTGTGGATCATTTGCCTGACACCATCAGTTGAGATAACTTTCTATGGTTTCAAATATTTATCGGGTTGATGCTACTTTTTACATGTTGAAAAATATCTATCTAGTACATCCTACGGCTGTTCCAAATCTTTGGGTGTGGCTTCAGCAAACGGGGACTTTATTGGAAATGGAGAATGGCTGACTGCTTTTTGTTTTACTTTCGCCTCCTCAGTGCAATTAAAAAAAAAATAAAGAAAAGTAAAAAGAAACTAACAAGTGTACTGAAGAGGGAAAGCCAGACTGTGTGTGTGTGTGTGTGTGTGTGTGTGTGTCTATGTGTGTGTGTGTGTGTGTGTAAGGGGGACTCGGTAGCAGCAGCAGGTATCTCAGCATTTCAGTAACAGGCTTTTCACAGTGATTTCCTTGCACCAGAAATGATAAAAAATAAAGCCTGTGCAAAGTGTGTGTTATTGAGGATTTTTCACACACCCTTGGTGAGTGAAAATCTCATAAATCTTTCAAGATTTGCTCTCAGGGATTATGGATCATCACACACCTCGGGTGTGTGAAAAGTACTCATAACACACACCTCCACAGGCATTATTCTCTATGTACTGTATTACAGTACTGTTAGATATCCAACTGGTGTGTCAGGTAAAATGGCATGTGGATTGGCATAATTTGGGATTTGACCAAGCAACCACTGTATGCCTGTAAGGCATTAGGGTCTGACTGAGGTCCAGGGTTGGCTCAGTAATCACAAGGGAGGGCTGAGAAAAGGTTTAAGCCTACAGTATCTCAGAGAATGGTATTAGTATTTTCAAAGGAGAAGACTAGGGATCTTCAATCCTACAATCACTCAGTGAAATTGTCCATTGTATACAGTCACAAGGGAGGGCTAAGGAGGTCTGAGCTTTCAGTTCCTAAGTATCTCACATAGACAGGGGCTGTTTGAGAAAAAAGTAAATAAATGGTTATTGCCCAGAGATATAGTTGCCCTTTCTTCACTCAACTTGTCCAAATCTTAATTTATTGATTTTTTTGTTACATACTTTTTCCCTCCTTTGAGCCACCAGACTGCCTACCTTTTTACCGCTTCACGCATCCCCTTCCAGGTCTCCGGCCACCATCTCGGAGAATTCGTTGCTCCGATCTTGGGTCCCGTGGTTACCCCAGCAACTTACCCCCCAGAGCGGGGTGGAGGGGAGCTCTCCCCGTAGCTCAACCCCCTGAACAGGATCCAGTACCATGTACACATAGAGCCGACTGGATTCCCCACTTAGAGACGGCCATCAAGCCGCTGCATCTGATGTCCATATTTCCACTATTCTCCCCCCCTTCCCGATGTCTATGGCGTGCAATGATGCCCAAGGACCCGAGCACACACGCGTCCGCACATCCCCTGATTCTGGCATCTTGCCACAGTATGTCCCCATAAATCAGCCCATGCTGCAGTGATCCCCAGTCATCACCAGGGGCCACCCAAGCACCGGCAGCAGTATACCCCCTCCCCGGAGAAGGAGAGAAGTCCCATGGATGCTCAATCCTTCTCCTCCCCTGCCGACCCCTGATGGCCCAGGTTTGTTCCCGAACCCGGGTCGCCAGCGTGGAGCGAGGTGTGGCGTCCAGCGCCTCAACCCTCAGCACCACCGGGCCAGCGCAACTTGTCCAGATCTAGTTCTGACAGGCTGGATCTCAAACTTTTCTATCTCTCTGCTCCTGCCATCACATCCCCGTTACCCACTTTCACAACCTCTCATTCTCCCTCTACTCTGTTCCTCAGTCATGGAATACTGCCGCAGTTCTCCCTCTTCACAAAGTTGTGACCTGTCTTCCAATGGCAACTTCCATCCTATCTGCCTCCTTCCTTCCCTTGCACAACTGTAAGACAAATCAGTCTATTCTGGCCTTTCTGACTTCCTCCACCCCTTCAACTTCTTCTGCCCCTACCAGTCTGGCTTCTGAGAGCACCACTTTACTCTATCCTCCTGCTACTTGACACTGACTCCATCTTTACTGGTATGGATCTGGGGCCCATCACAGCAGCTATTTTCATAATCAATCTGGCCAAGCCTTTGACTCAGTGGCCTACCCTCTTATCCTGGGCAAACTGAGCTTTGCTGACTCTCAACTCTTGCAGCTAACTGGTTACATTCATACTTCATGGGCAATCAATAGTCAATAAAGGTAGGAGGCTTCTTACCCAAATTAAAAAGGCCAAACTGGACTTTATCTATCTTCAAGAAACTCGTCTGTCTCTTCACCATAACATGATAAACCTGGCAAATTTGGCTTCCTAACAGTAGTCTCCTCATCTTAAGGAGGTGGCATGTGATGAGGAGTAGCCATACTTCTTCCCTGCCATACTCACTTCCAGGTGCATGACATTTTGTCAGACTCGGAAGAAGCCTGGTTATAGCCACCAGTACTCTCCATGATATGGTATTGAGATTAGCTCATATCTGTCTTCCTCCAAGAACCAACTCCCTTACAATTAGAAAACTCCTTGAGTGTTTCCTTAGTAAGACCAAAGGAATACTCTTGCTAGCAGGAGATTTCTGTGTCACCCCAGATAGGAGCCTTGAATCCACAAACCCAATGCCCCCTCCTTAACCAGGCGCACATAAAAATGTTAAATAATTTACCTGGGAGCTGGGCTAGGTGGATGTCTAGCACCACCTTAACCGACAGCAGCGAGGGTATGCACATTACACAGCAGGACATAGCACATACTCGTGCATTGACCTCTGCTATACCCAAGTGGAAAATCTGGAAAGTGCGGATGAATGCTACCTTGGCCACATAGTATAATCAGACCATGCCTCAGAAACATAGAAACATAGAACATAGACTTTGACAGCAGATAAGGACCGCTTGGCCCACCTAGTCTGCCCATTTCCCTACCTACAGGATAAGCTGCAGATCCTAGTTAACCAACAGCCTGTTTCTTCCTACTACCCACAAGAATTGCCTTATGTCTGTCCCATGCATTCTTGAATTCTCAAACAGTTTTAGACCCCACAACCTTCTCAGGAAGGCTGCTCCATGCGTCCACCACCCTCTCTGTGAAAAAATACTCTCACATTGCCCTGAGTCATCCCCTCTATCTTCAAATTGTCCTCTTGTTCTTGCACATCTTTTTCTTAAAGATGCAACCTCTTGGATTTTGTTGATTCCACTGAGGTACTTAAAAGTTTCTATCATGTCCCCTTCTTTCTTCAAGGGTATACATATTAAGCTCCTTTAGTCTCTCCTCATGGGTTCTCTTGCAGACCCTGCACCATTTTAGTTGCCATCCTCAGGACTGCCTCCATCCTGTCTATGTCCTTGCAGAGATGGGGTCTCCAGAAATGGATGCAGTACTCCAGACGGGGTCTTACCAACTGTCTGTACAGAGGGATAACAACTTCTTTTTTCTGCTGGTGTTGCCTCTCCCTATACATCCCAGTATCCCGCTAGACCTTCTTACTGCCTTCTCACATTGCTTGCTAACCTTAATGTCATCTGATATGATTACCCCCAGGTCCCTTTCCATTTTTGTTGTTACTACCTCCCCCCCATTGTGTAATCTTCCACTGGGTTTTTGTTTCCCAGGTGCATTATTTTGCACTTCTCTGCCTTGAATCCAAGCAGCCATACTTCTGACAATTCCTCCAACCTTGCCAAGTCCCTTCTCATACTTTCCACGCCCCCTTTTGTATCGACCCTGTTGCAGATCGTTGTGTCATCTGCAAAGAGGCATACTTTTCATTCCAGTCCCTCTGCAATGTCACTTACAAAGACATTAAAAAAGACTGGACCCAGTACTGAACCCTGCAATACCCCACTAGTAACCCCTCTTTCTTCAGAGTGCACTCTATTTACAATTACCTTCTCTGTCCTGTTTTTCAGCCAATGTTTTACCCCGGCTACCACCCTGGGACCAACTCCCAGGCTGGTTAATTTGATTATTAATCTTTTGGGTGGGACTGTGTCAAATGTCTTGCTAAAGTCTAGGTAGGCCATGTCCACAGCCCCTCCCTGGTCTACTACTTTGGTCACCCAGTCAAAGAAATCAATTAGATTCATCTGACATGACCTTCCCAGTGTGAACCCATTCTGCCTTGGGTCCTGTGCCCCACCGGCCTTTAGGTACTCAACAATTCTTTCCTTCAGAAGTGATTCCATCACTTTCCCTACCACAGAGGTCAAACTGATAGGTTTGTAGTTTCCTGCCTCTGTCTTGCTCCCACTTTTGTGAAGGGGAATCACATCCGCCTTCCTCTAGTCCTCAGGTACCACACCATCCTCCCATGATTTGTTAAAAAGGGTAGTCAGTGGTGTCACTAGTTCTCCCCTTAATTGTTTTAGAATTCTGGGGTGAATTCTGTCAGGCCCCATTGCTTTGTCCACCTTCAGTTTTAGTAGTTCTTTCAGAATCTTTCTTCTGTGAAAGGACTGGGATCAACCCCCCTATCCAGAGTGCTTCTGTTAATTGGATTAGGCACCTCCCCCTCCTCCTCTTTTGTGAATACTGAGCAGAAGTATTCGTTCAGTATCCTTGCTTTTTCACTGTCCCTCTCTGCCCACCCACCATCCATTCTATTCAGCCTCACTATCCCTCCCTTTGTCTTTCAGCTCCCTGATGTACCTATAAAAGGTTTTATCCCTTCTTAACTAAGTTGGCTGTCTTTTCCTCGGTTTGGGCCTTTGCTATTCTGACTTCCCTCCCTGCTTCTTTCTGCCTTAACTGGTACAGTTATCTGTCCTGCTCCTTCTGTGTTTCCTTATACTTCCTAAATGCTATCTGTTTCTCCCTAACCTTCCCTGCCACCTCTTTTGAGAACCATAATGGGTTTTTTTTGGTTTTGTTTTGTTTATTTGCTTCACACAAAGGCTTGTTGCCTCTGTGATGGCAGTTTTGATGTTTCCCCATTGTTGCTCCACACCTCCTTCTAGCCTGTTTGCTAGTGCTTTTCTAAGGCACTTTCCCATCTTGCCAAAGTCAGCCCAGCAGAAGTCCAGTACCATCACTTCTGTATGGCTTGACTCTGTAGCTGAATTTATCATGAACCACACTGTTTGGTGGTCACTTGTTCCCAGATGGCTACCCACTTCTAGATCTGAAATCCTCTCACTATCCCCATTTGAGAGTACGAGATCTAAGATTGCTCCCTCATGAGTGGGTTCCAAAACTAGCTGTCTGAGGCATGCCACCTGTAGGGCATCGAGAATGGCCCTGATCTTGGATGTGGCTACAGCAAAGGTGCTCCAGTTAACATCTGGCATATTCTGGTCCCCCATCAACAGTATCTCCCCTTTCTCTGCCATCCTAAGGATGCCTTCTATCATATCCTTTTCCATTCCCTCCCCCTGACATGGGAGACTGTATACAACCCCTGTGCGGATTGTGGTGCCTTTTCCAGTCTCTAAGGTGACCGACAGCGCTTCCTTTCCTCCTTGTTTACTATTTTGTTCCATTGCTTTTATCTCTTCCCTTACATAGAGAGCTACTCCCCCTCTTCTCCCCTCCCTGTCTCTCCTGTAGGTTGTGAACCCTGGTATGTTAACATCCCAGCCATGGTTCTCTGTGTACCATGTTTCTGTGACTGCTACGATATCCAGGCATCCCTTTTCCATCATGGCCATCAGTTCAGGGAGCTTGTTGCCCAGACTACGGGCATTGATACTTATTACCCTCCATTTCTTGATGGCCTTACGCCTTTTTGCCCCATCCTTGTCCTTATTGCCTTTGTCATTTTCTTGATTTACCCCTTCCCTGCTCCCTATCGACATCTCTGTCTTGGTGTTTACCTCACTTACTACTCTGATTTTTTTTTGGGGGGGGGCTAGGATTTCCCTGCTCCTTTCCAGTGCATCCCCTGTTGGCTAGTTTAAATGCTTGCCAATGAAGCATTTAAACCTATCACCTATGATCCTGGTTCCCCTCCTGGACAGATGCAGACCATCATGCCAGTATAGGAATGCATCACTCCAGGTAGACCCCCAATCCCCAATGAAGCCAAATACCTGAGCTCTGCACCAGTTTTTCAACCACTGATTGAATCCCATGGTGGGGAGCACCCTAGCCTCACCCATGTCATAGACAGGCAGCACCTCCGAGAAGGTTATTGTGCATGCTACTTGTCTAAGGCCCCTCCCCAACTCCACAAACTCTTCCTGCACTGCTCTGATCCCTTTGTCAGTCAGATCATTTGTCCCTAGGTGGACAATGATATCCAGCTCCCTCTTCTGTGCAGCTGCTCCAGTGATCCTGAGGATTCACTCCTTGTCCCTCCAAGCCATGGTGCCAGGCAGGCATGTTACCTCCCTCTCCCCTCCCTCCCCCGGTTTCCCCTCCCAACAATGGAGTCCCCCACCAGGAGTTGTTTTCTTCTCCTGTGGGTTCCCATGTCACCCTCCTGTGGGTCTCCTTTATGGAGGTTCCCAGCATCCTCCTTGGTCTCCACTGTGGGTGCCTCCATAGAGGAACCACACTTTGCCAGAATGGCATATGAATTGGGAAGAGGAACAACTGGAGGGATGCACCTCTGTTCCATCACCCTCATCCTCCCTGAGCCCACTGTGGTCCGACCGCTCCTCTTCCTTGGCAACCTCTGAGGCAACGGCAGTGGCCCTGGTGGTCCCTGGGTGGAGAAGGAGGTCCCCCAAATCCTGGCCAACTCAGCCTGGAGATGAGCAACCTCCTCCCTCAGCTCAGAGAGGTGCCTGTAGGTGGGACAACACTGCATCACCCAGAACGTCTCCTGGAAGACTGCTGCTCCACAGCCACTGCACTGCACCACTCCCATCATGTCTTATTTCTGGCCCCTTAACTGTTGTTTGGAATATTTACTCTTTCTTCTGTTTATTTATTTATAATGTATGGTAAGTGTCTATTAACCACCATAATCAGCAGTCACACAGCTTTGTTATGCACTGTTTAGAATTTTAAAAGTTGTTAACCACACTTCAGAACTTCCAAACAGTGGCATGACAAAAAGAACTCACGACCATACGAACATCTGAAATTTCTTGGTGAATAAGGCCTAAAGGTCTATCAAGTCTGCTCTGATTGTGCAGCTAGCACCCTTTATTCTGCAGCTGCCCCTCCCTTCCACCCTTCCCCTTCATTAACCCTCCCCCTTGTCCTGTCCCGTCCTCGTTTAAAGCAGTCCACTGTCCTACTGCATACCACTTCAGCAGGTAACGCATTCCACCCAGCCATACCATCTCTGTAAAAAAGTGTCTCCTCATCTCCCTCCTGAACCTTCCTCACTCCAGTTTCATATCATGGCCCTTGGTATCCCTCCCCTCCCTTACTTTGAACAGCCCCTCTGTACCTGTCTTGTTTATTCCTTTCATGCATTTAAAGGTTTCAATCATGTCACCCCCTCTCTCCTCTCCTCCAGTAAGTACATGTTCAACTCCTTCAACCGCCTCTCATATGATAAGTCTCCTAGCCCCTTGATCATCTTTGTCGCTCTGCACTGCACCCCCTCCAGTAACTTAATGTCCCTCTTAAGATACAGATGCCAGTACTGCACACAGTACTCCAGGTGTGGTCTAACCAATGACCTATACAGTGGCAGAATCACCTCCTCCTTCCTCGAGGATATACCCCTTGCAATACAACCCAGCATTTTGTTGGCCTTTGCAGCTGCCTTCCTACATTGTGCCGAGTTGTTCATTGACCCTGTAATGAGCACACCCAGATCCTTCTCCTCCTCTGTCTGGGCTAGCTGCACTCCTCCTAGCTTGCACCAGAGTTCCATAATTCTCACACAGAATGCAAACAGTGTTTTTTGACCATACACTATAAAAGATGATGGCTGGGGATTGGGTGGCGACCACTCTGAAATCACCTCTCGTGGTTGCTAGGGCTACAGTAAACTTCTCGAGCTGCGCTCTCGAGGTTTACCATGTTGCCTTAGCAACAACTCGAGGTAATTACAGTGTGGTTATCACCCCATCCCCAGCCATTATCCTCTATATTTTTTTCTCCCTACTTAATTACTGCCTCTGTGCCCTTTAAGCTCCTGATCTTCCTGTTCTGAGACAAGAAGTTCCTATATTTCTCAGTAGACTCCTTACTTGCTCAGAGTCAGACCTCCAGCAGCTGGGGGGGATGGAGAGCTACTCTTCTCCTTCTAGGATGGTGAGTCTTTGGTGGCTCTGTGATCACTCACTTCCTGCTCCTAAATAGGAAGTTCCTTGTTGTCAGTTAAATCCTGTGCCTATTAAAGTAGAATTAGCTTAGGGTGGCTGTTATTGGAGATTCAGTCAGGAGAAACACCACTACATATGTTAATTCAACCCATATCATCTTAAATCCGCTTAATTCTTGGAGTTCATAGAGGACAAAATAGATACTTATCTGCAGGACAAACCAAGGGAGGAAGTGTTGTCCACCATTTATTGGGATGCACTGAAAGCAATCCTGAGGGGTCATATTGTTCATTATAGATCAAGGGAGGCTCCCAACCAGTCAGAGTGCTCCTTTCCCCTGCACATGAGACACTCTTATATTCTGCAAAGAGCACCTAATGCGTAGATGCCCTGGACATGAGCACATTCCTGGAACAGTTTTTTTTTATATGTATTATTGATCAATCTTGAGCAATAATATATTAGTATGTCCCCCATCACCACTCGTTCCTGTATTAGAGTGGTTTCACTTGCCTTCAGCTTGAGCCAAAACAGCTCAGCTTCATTTCGTTGTTCTAGCTCCAGCTGAAGGCACATGAAACCACTCTTATAAAGCAACAAGTGGCTCTGAGGGATGTATTAACTTATAAAATACTTCAACACAAAAAAAGCATCATGTGAACGCCAACATATTTTAGAGGATACTCTCCACTTTTTGAAACTAACCCATCAGGGGGGAGATGAGACGGTCTGGTCCCAGTTGAAACAGGTCCACGCAGACTTAGATGCTTTTAGACTCTAGAAGACAGAGATCACTCTGGCATTCTTACAGCTGCATTTTTATGAAGTAGTCTCTCATGCGACTTGACTTTCAGCATACCAGTTATGTAAACAATGAAAAATGAAATCCCTTCACTCTGAATCAGGAGACAAGCTAACAAAATGTCAGGATATCACACAAGTATTTTGCACAAATTACCAAAAACACTATACCCCTGACCACCATGCCTCACAAGAACACATCCACACATTTCTTGCATCCCTCAAACTCCCTGGCCTCATGGAGGATCAAGGAGCTCAGTTGGTAGCCCTGGTTACTTCAGAAGAACTTGATAGGTTTATCAGGGAAGCAAAAACACAGAAGGCCCCAGTTTCAGATGGCTATTGTATTGAATTTTATAAAAACACCAGGGAGCAGACCATCCCACTCATGCTGAAGTCTATGAATTCAATCCAAAAAGGGGAACCCCCTCCTCCATCCTAGCTGTACACAGCTGTATCAATTATTCCAAAACCTGGAAAAAATGTACAGATATGTTCTTCCTATAGACCATTTTCAGTACTCAATGTGGACTACAAATTGTTCATGGCAGTCATGGTCAGGCACCTGGATGATTTGCTCCCAGTGTTGATTGGATTGGACAGGACAGGTTTTGAGTGCATTAGAACCACTATGGATAACACAAGATGCACATTACATGTGGTCCATGAGATGCAGAGAGCAGCTTCTCCATGCCAGAAGAAGCCAGAAGGTGAAGGAAGGAAACATATTCAATTCAGTGCTTCAGAGTAACTGGTAACTGGTATTTTCCTTTTAAACTTAGATTGTAGGCTTGTAGTGACACTATACTTTCTTTCTGTGTTGTCTTTACTTATAATTGTTTTTGGGCTGTTGAAAATTTAAAAAATTAGTGGTGGTGTAATTCTGTGCTGTCTTAAATTGCTGCAAATTTTAACTCCCCTCCACCCCTTCCCCAAGTCTTAATTTATGCCCTGATAAATCTGATTGACAGGAGCTAAACACAGGGTATAGTAAGAGGTGTGAAGTAGGAGGGCATAAGGGGAAGAAGACCACCCTCAGCACGACAAGTGTTTTGACTCATTTATTTATTTATTGGTTTCTTTTCCTTAAAAAATATATATCTGAGGATCAGTTACAGGATTTTAATACTGTAAATAAATAAAAGAGAACTAAGAGAGCTTCGTAGCATATAAGTAGTGGAATTGCAGTATAATGTGGGAGTGGTGCAATGTAGTGGCTGTGGGGCAGCCATATTCAGGCAGACCTTCTGGACACTGAGGTGCTGCCCTATCTGCATGCATCTCTCGGGACTGAGGGATGAGGTAGCCAGATTCAGAGCGGAAGTAAACTGGGTCAGGAGTACCATCACCCCTGTCCAGGAACCACCCAGTCCAATGCAGCTGCCTCAAAGGATGCCAGAACGAGGAGCACTTGGATGACAGTGGGCTCAGGGAGGGTTAGAGAAGTCAGGCAGAGGCACATCCCAGATCCTATTCCTCTCAAGAACTCATATGCCACACTGGCAAATGAGGACAACCAAATAGAGGTACCCAGGGAAGTGGAAGGAAAGGATGTGGAGGTTAGGCAAGGAGGTGACCTCAGTGGGGAAAGCAGTGGACCCCAGAGGAGGAGGAAGTGAATCCTGGTGGGGACTCATCATAAGAGGGATCCAGCTAGAACACAGGAGGGGAGGACAGGAGGTGAGGTGCCACCAGGTGCCACAGCATGGAGGGATGGAAGGAAGATACTGGGGATCACTGGGAAGGCAAGACAGGAGGGTGAGCTGGATGTCATTATCCACCTAGGTACTAATGACTTGGCAAATGGGGAGCCAAAGGAAGTTCAGGAAGAGTTTAGGAAACTGGGAGGGTCTCAAGCAAGTAGCTACTTCTGTCACTTTCTCAGAAGTACTACCTGTGAGAGGCAAGGGAGAGCATAGAGTGCATGCACCAGGAACTTTAACTCATGGTTGAAGAACTGGTGCTGTGAGGAAGGGTTTGGATTCATTGGTGACTGGGGACCCATCTGGAGGGATGGAGGTTTGTTCAAGCCTGACGGCCTGCATCCATCCTGGAGGAATCAAGCACTCAATGATAAGTTTAAATGCTACATTGACAAGCATTTAAACTAGCAAAGGGGTGGCAGGCCAGCAAGGATGGTACCTACTTGCTCACCCCCACAGCTAGTAATGGAACCAGTGAACCAGAGGAGTGGCTATCTCTGCAAAGCAGTGTGCAAAGTTGGAGATTAGTGTCCAAAAGGTGGATAAGCAGAAAGGGGCAAAATTCAGCAGAAGGGCAGACAGCAAGGAGAACCAGGGATAAATGACAACCAAGGAAGGGGCTGGAGTAGAACAGTGAAGCAGTCTAGGGAGGTCAAATCATGGAAAGCCATGTGCAAATGCCAGGAGCCTTAGCAACAAGATGGAAGATCTGGAGGCTGTCATGGTACAGTCAGACCTGGACATTGTGGCCATCACTGAAACCTGGTGTAATGATAACCATGACTGGGAGATGGCCATACCTGGCTACAACATATTCAGAAGAGACAGAGCAGGCAGGAAGGGAGGAGGAGTGGCACTGTATGTGAAAAATGACATAAGGGCCACACAGATCCAGGAGGAACAAATGGGGAGAGATACTGTGGGTTAAGCTGGAAAGGAAAATGGGGCCAGCCATCCGCACAGGTGTGGTCTATAGACCACCAGCCCAGGAGGAAGAAACAGATAGGAGTTGATGCTAGCCATCCAAAGGATGGCTGACAAGGTGAGGTAGTACTGGTTGGAGACTTCAATATACCAGATGTGACTGGAGCATCCCAGCAGCAGCATCAACTAGGAGCAGATTTATCCTGGACTCCTTCAGGGTGCCTTCCTCAAGCAACTGGTCATGGAACCAACTCGGCAGAAGGCAATACTGACCTTGTGCTCACAAACAGGGACAGTGATGGGGTAACAGTGGGGAGAACTGGGTAACAGTGACCACCAGTCATTGTGGTTTGAAATCACAGAAAGAGCAGAACCAAACCACACAAAACACGATCCTGGATTTTAGGGGGCAGACTTTGGGAAATGGGAGATGCTTGAAAGAGGCATTAAGGGGAATGGGACAGGAATCAGGGATTGAGGAACAGTGGGCAGTATTTAAAATGGGGATTATAAGAACAACAGAATTATGCATTAAGCAGGTTAGCAAGAGGAAAAGAAAGAGGAGACCATTATGGTTTTCCAAAGAGGTAGCAAAGAAAGTGAAAGCCAAAAAGACTGCATTCAGGCAATACAAAAGACACAGGCAGAAGGGGATAGGGAGAAGTACCAGGAGAAACAAAGGGAGGCAGGGAAGTCAGTAAGGGAAGCCAAAGCTCAGACAGAAGAACACATTGCAAAATCAGTGGTTAAAGGGGACAAAACCTTTTACAGGTACATAAGTGAAAAAAGAAGGACAAAGGGAGGGATAGTTAGACTGAAGGGGGAGGATGGGAGCAGCGTGGAGGATGACAACAGTAAAGCTGACATATTGAACAGGTATTTCTGCTCAGTCTTTACTAAGGAAGAGGGGGGTAATGGGTCTGAAGGGAGTACAAGGGGTGAGAATGGTGCAGAAATGGACACAAGTCCCTTTACACGAGAAAGGGTCCTGAAGGAACTGGAAGTAATAAGAGTTGACAAAGCAATGGGGCCAGATGGGGTGCACCCCAGGGTCCTTAAAGAACTAAGAGAGGTGGTGGCTGAACCTCTGGCTATCCTGTTCAGCCAATCACTGGAAACAGGGGAGGTACCCAAAGACTGGAGGACAGCAGATGTAGTCCCCTTATACAAAAGTGGGAACAAAGAGGAAGCAGGGAACTACAGACCAGTCAGCCTCACCCCTGTAGTGGGAAAGATCATGGAAGCACTATGAAGGAGAGAGATTGGTGGAACATCTGGGTTGTCAATGGACTACAGGACCCAAGGCAGCATGGTTTCACCAGGGGAGGTCATGTCAGACCAACCTCATTGAATTTTTTGACTGGGTGACTAGGGAGGTGGATCAGGGGAGGGCAGTGGACATGGCCTATCTGGACTTCAGCAAGGCCTTTGACACTGTGCCACATAGAAGACTATTACACAAACTGGGGAATATGGGTGTGGGCAGGACAGTAGTGTGGTGGGTAGGTAACTGGCTGGGTGGCAGGACACAGAGGGTGGTGGTAAATGGCTGTCACTCCACAGAGGGAATAGTGACCAGTGGGGTACCACAGGGATCAGTGCTGGGACCGGTCCTATTCAACATCTTCATCAGTGACATTGCACAGGATATAGAAGGCAGAATTTCACTGTTCGCTGATGACACAAAGCTCTGTAACAGAGTAGACACACCAGAGGGTGTAGACAGAATGAGAAGGGACCTGCAGAAACTTGAAGAATGGTCAAGGGTTTGGCAGTTGAAATTCAATGCAAAGAAGTGCAAGATAATGCATATGGGGCACAAAAACCCTGGCACAATATATCAGTTGGGGGTGAGGATATAGCATGCACCAAGCAGGAAAGGATCTTGGGGTTGTCATCTCTGATGACCTCAAGGTAGGGAAACAGTGTGACAAGGCATCAGGTAAAGCAAATAGGATGCTGGGATGTATAGGCAGGGGCATCACCAGCAGGAAAAGGAGGTCATAATTTCGCTATACAAGACACTAGTGAGGCCCACCTGGAGTACAGTGTACAGTTCTGGAGACCATACCTACGTAAGGACATAGACAGGGTACAGAAGGTTCAGAGGAGGGCAACAAAGATGGTGCATGGGTTGCATCACAAATCCTATGAAGACAGGTTGAAGGAACTGAACATGTACTCCCTGGAGGAGAGGAGGGAGAGAGGGATATGATAGAGACATACAAGTATCTTACAGGGAGGAACAGGGTGCAGGAAAACACTATTTTAAGCGAAAAGATGTTTCAGGACTAGAGGGCATGGGATGAAGTTGGAGGAGGACATTCAGAGGAAACATGAGAAAGAATTTCTTCACAGAACGGGTGGTGGACAAGGGAACACCCTGCCAGAGGAAGTGGTGGGGGCTGAAACAATCATGGGATTTAAGAATGCATGGGATAGACATAAAGGAATTCTAGAGGTCAGGGGTAAGGGGAAATAGACTTCTAGGAAAACAAACTGAACTTACAAGCTCAAATGGGCAGACTAGGTGGGCCATAGGCCCTTATCTGCCGACACTGTCTATGTATCTATGTATCTATGTATCTTTTAGGCATAGTCTCGGACTGAGTGTCCTGGCTGTTCCTGTACATGGTGCTGGGGCAGCTAGGATCCCTAGTCTATTATATCACCCTCATACAGAATAAATACGTGCCCCCCCCAAGCCTGCATTAAGATCGGTGGTCATCATTCGGTGATTTTTCTCAAGATGTGGCACTCAACATGGGTGCCCTTGGTCACCATCAGAGCAGATCCATCAATGGGGGATGGTTATGGTAGGTGGAGATGACACTGTATAGCACTGTATGCAGACGATGTCTTACTTTAACTTTCCCAGCTGGAAGTCTCTAGTCCAGCTACCTTTAATATTTTACATGACTTTGGTAGACTTTCCGTAATAAAATTAACACCACTAACACAGAATCACTCTGTTGTAATTATACTCCAACACGTACCATTAGGGACACATACAGATTTCAACAGAATATGACTACACTGAAATATTTAAGGGTTACATTACTCACAAACAGGAACACTACCTCATCATATCACCTTCTATCACCACCCAACTGGTCTAGAACCTTATGACCTGAGGCACACTCCCTCTTAGTTTGTCAAGGCGAATGAAATTGATTCAGATAGTAAGCCTCCCAAGAGCATTATTCTGTTCCAAAATATTCCACTTTTTCTCAAACAATCCTACTTTCAGCAATGGTCCAGGGAGATTTCTCGCTTTATCTGGGCTGATCATAGGCTACATATGAAATGCAAATATTTTGTCTCCCTAGGGGTAGGGGGATCTGGCCCTACTGCACCTACAGACATACTACTGGGCCTCACATTTGCCTTTCTTCTTTTACCAAGACTTTGGCAGTACACCTCTGGCCTGGTTCAGAGTGGAACGTGAGATTTTCCCTAACTGCTTATTCATTACACATATGTATCACCAAAACCCTGTAACTGTTGAGAAACCCCATGCAAATTCCTGGCTCTGACAACAAATTGAAGTCTGGCATACAATTCAGAAAAAACTTCTTTTGATGCCTTACCCCCACCTGCTTTGCCCCATCATGCTTTTGGAATCCTTCCAGCCTAACAAGACTGACATGGCATTCCAGACTGGAAACATAACTCCCGCCAATATATTTACCAATTCCTGGATGGAGATAAAACAAAGTCATTCTTGGAATTACAATCAGTTTTCAGTCTCCAACAAGCTGATTTCTATCGCTATCTTCAGTTTCGACACTACAATGGTACGCTACCACTGAGTGTCTAATCAACTGACTACCTCCCGGCTATCATCCAGCATTTCATAACCCTGCTCCAAGTATGGATATTTGATCACATGCTCTCCAGTCTCAGTTGAGCTCTAATGGAATCCTCTGGCCTTACTTGCCTGGAGACATTGATCAACTGGGAAAAGGAGCTAGATATAGCTGTATCAGACCAGCTCTGGTACAATGCCTGTCTCCACACCTCCAAAGTCACAAGTTCACAACAATGGAGAGAGTATGCCTGGAAAGTATTTAAGTTGGTACTTCTAGATCCCAGTAATAACTGCACACTACTCCACAACATATGGTTCCTACTGCTGGAGGAAATGTGAGAAATCTAGAGCACATTTGGCTCACATTACATGGTCTAGTCCAGCTTCTTTACCTAGCTTGAAAGAGAATTAGAGGAACTCTTAGGAATGCTGCATCATCTCAAATTGGAAAGCTTTCTGCTACTGGACTACCCTAGGGGGATGAACAATCGCCTTACAACCTACCATCTGGGAATATGATTCACAGCAGACCAAAAATAATATTGAATTTTGTCTCACACTGGAGCTCCCTTCCCTCAATACATGATGTAGCATCATTACTCAAATATACCACACGGAAAAAATGATGCACTCTCTTAACAATAAACAAAAGCTGTTCACGTCAAGGTGGAATGCTTGGGTATTATACATAATGCCCATTATTAAAAGGGTCTTAGGAATGCTTAAATCTGATTGGTTGTCAGCATTCTGAGAGCCATAAATTAATCTCCTTATTAATGTACTTGTACAGCCTAATCACGGGAGTATTACTTTGTGTGGCACTAGTTTTATTAAAACTTCCATTATTAGAATTCAGAGCAGCCATTATGTTTATCAGTTGTAAGTGGAATTTTCTTCAAAATTGTATTAATGAAAAACACTGCTCAACTGAAATATAAAAAAGCCGTTGGCAGGCAGCAGCCATCATCAAAATCAATACAAATTTAAGATGTTTAAGAGTGTAACATTCCTAGGCCCAGATATTCAAACTGTGCCAGGTTGTGGTGCAAGCTTGGGCACAGCTCAACTTGGCTGCGCAGGGGTGTGGACTGGGCGATATTCAACGGAGCTGCGCCATAGCTCAGCAGCTTTGAATATCACATCCTGGCCACCCCCAGTGTGCATGGCGCAGTGGCACTGCGCCAGAGCAAGTGGCCAGAGTGGAGCATGGAGATGCGCTAGTGCAAGTTCCATTGCGCCATGCACAGCAACTGTGATATTCAAAACTTGACAAGCAAATGGGGCCATAATATATGCAAGGTGCACATGGGGCCATTTGCATGTCATTATGGCCCCATTTGCATGCAGGTGCGCCCATCCTCGATGACTTGCACCTGGCACCCTGCCAGGCAGCAGCCGCCGGGGACCGACGCCCCCTGCAGCCCGATTGTGGGCATCTGTATCTAAAAAGAAATATGTCCTATCCCTGGTGGTCCAGTGGACTGCTATTCTGCCAATCTGCGGGCATTTGTAAAAGTTCAATATCTTCGGTGGTCCAGTGGACGATATCTGCCTGATCACGGGCATCTCGTAATAATAGGTTCAATATCCCTGGTGGTCTCAGGCATGCCACTGAGTTTCACTACGCCTCGCCTTTCGTCAGTTAGCGGAGCGGTAGCACTCATTCGCCTGCCGCTTCGCTGGCTTACCGATGATTGCCGGTTGTATTTATTGGTGCTCACAGCGTGAGCTAATGGTATGCAGTCTATAACAGAGCCATATTCCAGATATGTGAATGAATCATTCACATATCTGAATGGTATAGAGAGTTGCACGCCCATTGGCTCACGCCAGAACCAATGGGCGACAGCCTTCACGACGGTGTCAGTCAGCAGGCGGAGGGGCGGCAGGCGGTGGTGCTGCCGCCTCCGCTGACCTGGAGGGGAGTGGGGTGGTGGTGGCTTCAGTGGGCAGGTGGGAAGGGGCACCACTAGACCACCAGGGATATTGGACCTATCTTTTTTACAGATGCCCACATCTGGCAGATAGCGTCCACTGACCACCAGGGATATAGGACTTCTTTCCATTTTTACAGATGCCCGTGATCGGGCAGATAGCGATGCATGGGCATGCCCCCACCCGCGCTTTCAGACACGTTATTGATGCACTCATGATCGGGATTTGTGCAGTGCAATTTTCCCTTTTGAATATCGCGCTTAGGAGATTAGTGGGTTGCGATGGTGCAACACTGTTGCGCCATGTGCAACCCTTTTGAATATCTGTGCCCTTGTGTCAAAGTAACAAAAAAAAAACATAAGCATACACAGCTACAGTGACCGCTACAGTGTTGCTGCATTGAGTGAGCTAATTCACAACCTGGCCGATACCACATATGTGATGGACTTGGAACCTGCAGTTTCAGAGTGCCAGCACCTCTCAGTGACAGTCACATTAAGGTATGATGCTTCCAGCTCAGCATTCCTGTGGGTACAGCCCAGGTTCGACTTTTTTCTGGGGTTCAGTTTCAGATCTGGTTCATCCCGGTAAGGTTGGCATTTGGTTCAGTTCATTTGGAATTTGAATTTTAAGAGTCCGGGTTCCGTTCGGTTCGTTTTCATTTTTTTTTTTTTATTTAGTCTGAAGCTTTAGATCAGTGCATTTAAAGAGATACTGTCAACATGTTCAGTTACATTGGTTAATTAAGCTTTGGATTTGTGGATTGTCAGTGAATTTCCAGTCTGTGATATAATCTGCTGTTGTTTTTCACTTGCATTATGGCAAAGTTTAATTGATAACTCACTGTTTGTTTACATTTCTGCTTGCACTGCCGCGACTCTGGAATGCTATCCTTATTGAGTATGCATTGTTGAGAGAATGATGACATCTGTTGTTATCTGATGGGCATGCACATTTGCTGGTCTTAAGTACTTGGAATGCACATATGAAAGTAGTCAGCAGTGTCCTACCATATTACATCGTGTGGTAGTAAATGTCAGTCAACACAAGTGAATGTTTGTGTAGTGACAGAAGCTGAAAAATGTCTCTGACTGAATATGCAGCCTGACAAAAAATAATCATTTCAGCTGTCAGTGTAGGATACCATAACTGGAAAATCTGTAACTGCTAAAACAAACCTATACAAGATAAAATATCATTTTTTTTCTCCTTTTTCCTTTTTTTTTTTTTTGTATTTTCTAAATATGCTTCACACTATTTGGCACCCCTGTCCAGCCACTCCTTCAGAGTGCCTAGATCCCAGCCCCCATCCAACCCCAGCTGCAAGCCACCAACTCCTGCTGCAGCCTTCCAGGTAACCCAATGTTTTACTTCATTGGGTGGGTCCCTGTCTTCCGAGGGGGAAGGGCCTTACCAGCCAAATGGCATATCGTATGTGCTGTAGAGCTGGTCCTGGCTGGCTCCTGGGCTTCGTAGTGGCAAGGGCTGGCACTCATCATCCAGCCAGGTGGGGAGCTCCTGTTTTCTGTTTTGACCCTGCCCACAGCAGTTCTTGGCCACGCATGAGCACAACGACCTTGGGCAGGGACATATGGGGGGCATGTTGAGGCATCACATCCCCCATGCACATCATCCAATCCATCCATGGGAGCCAAGGCCCAACCCACCCCCCAGGAGGGAAGCACCGAATGGATGCTCTGAATCCCCTCCCTACTGGCCTCCGATCCTGGTACCCAGGCTTGGGACGTGAACCCGGCTCACCAGCATGTCAAGGGAACCCCTTCGCTCAGCACCACAGAGCAGACTATTCTCCTTTTTTCTTGATGAGCATTTCATGGTCATGTTTGTGTCCCACCAGGTAGCACAGTGTTATGTATAATATTCCCACTTGTGCCGATTTAGATGCCTGGTTAGAATCATGTCACTCACAAAAAATTTAAAAAGGTGTAGAAATTATAATTTTTGAGCTGCATAACATGGTTGCTTAAAGGGAGACAAGTAGGTTTTGTGATTCATCCATGGAGCCGTGAGTTGTGGTGGCTACACAGCTTTGCAGCCTGCAAGCCCTGGCAGTGAGTCAGTTGAACAATCACATTGTGTGATCGCAGTCAGAACCCCCTTCATCAGCAGCGGCAGGGGTGGGGAACAGAAACTGGATCCCAAGTCAAAACTCTTACCTGTGAAACACCTCACTCATCATTTGCCAGCCCAAAGTAACTACATGGTGTGTGCACAAACACGTTTAGTGGGTGAGGCTGTGGGGGGGGGGATTAAAAAAAAAAGATGAAAACACTTTCTTCTGGCCTCTTGTTCCGCATGATGTTCTCGGTTTCTACTTTCTTACGAAAAGTTTATTTGCATGTCATCTTCTATTTTTTCCTTGCTGCCCACTGCAGCCTGACTTCCTGATAACAGATGCTTTTGTTGCTGTAGAACTGGCCATGTGGCAGAAGTCAATATGTAAATTAGGATCTGACATCAGCAGAGGATTTAAAATTGACCAAGATCCTCTCTCTGCCTGAGGGTTTAGTAATGTGTCTACCAAATCATTATGACTTTAGATGTGGAAATGGGAGTGCCCCTGATTCTTCCTGAGCTGATCTTATGTCCAGCTCTCCCTTTAAATCATCTGAACCACCCAAAAAGAAAAGGAGAAGAAAATCGAAGGGCAAGGCTACCTGAGGCTTTTCCCACTAAAAAAAAAAAAATTGTAATAAATACTATGGCCCATAATTAGATGTGATATAGCAGTTTCTCACCAGAATCCCTCCTCTTCACACCACCTCATTCGATTCCTTCAGTACATTTACCGTCAGTGCAGTCTCTATCGCACCCAACAGGTTTGGAGCACTTAAATGCAGTAAATCACTATCGCTGCTGAGAAGCCTGTATCTGTCTGTGGAGGTGAGCCAACTGACACTGGAGGTATTTAATCCATGTGGGAGTTACTCTCAATGTATTCAATGGAAAAAATAAATGAGAGAAAGAATAAATATTACAATGTTTGTAAGATCTCTTTTAATTAATCCTTGTGTGGTGCCAGACATTGGTATATATAATTGCTATTTACACTCTAATTTTTCATAAGCTTTGTGCCACCATGTGGTCAGATGCATACATACATATATAGAGTTCTGTATTTCATATCAGTGTGCCTTAACCCCTACTATTATAGCATTTTTCCACATAAATCCTATCATTTGGAATGTGGAGGATGATTAGACAAATACTCTAAAATCATTTACTTATTTAATATTTATTTTGCATCACTTCTGGTATGTAGTGCATCAGGTGCATTCCCATTATATCTCACAGATTTTGCACCAAAGTATGCTTCCAATTGTATTTCTATACATTGAGTTTTTCCGCCTTTTCACATTATTCTTCATCCCATTTTCTTCCAAATCATTGGAACTTATAAAAATGATTTCACAATACACTGATGCTCTATGAACCTATAGTATATACTGCATTCCTAACCTAGCTTATGTGGATTAATACACATCGGGCATCCTTTTATCTGGCTCACCTGTTTCAGCATTATCTGCCATCATGTTGGTATACTTTATTTAATATTGGACTTATTGCTGGTCCAAGCTAATTCATTATGTTTGGAATTTAACACTATTACATAATTATCCTTTTTATTTGGTAGAATGATGTTTTGTTTTTCCAGGGTAATGCTTTAATTACCTCAGCACAAATCTCAATTACACTTCATTAATATACTGTTATATAAAGTTTAGTATCTTAAGATTATAGAGGTAAACCGTATCTTGAGATTCACTAATTACTCTACACGCCTAGCAGTGTAGAGTGAGAGTCCTAGTATATTTACCGACTCTTATTGCTCTGCATTTCATAAAAGTTTCAAATTAATATTCTTGTTACTGAGTTTATACTAACGCTTGTTGGTTCTAATGTTTAATTACTTGATATTCTTATCTCTATACTCTCCTCTGAGACAAAATGAATACAAATACTCAATCATCTCAAACCCATACAAGTTAAGGGCCCCATACATTTGTTTATTATATATATTTACCTTTTGAATCTGTGACATCCTCCAAATTAATGGTATTGAGTCCTCATTCCTATTTGTAACTAATTACCTTATATCCTAGTACCATGAGTGATCTAATCTTACATTCATGGAATGTCAAGGGACTCAACTCACCTTGTAAACGTAAGCAAGTACTTACCTATCTTAAAAGCATAAAACACATATTGCTTTCTTACAAGAAACTAAACTTTTATCAGAGGATGTCGACAGACTTAAAAGGGACTGGTCGGTCATATATGCGCCATCTTCTCCATCCAAAAACATGGGGTTGCTATCTTAATACATAAATCTTTAATTGGCCCCCAATAAAAATCATTAGAGACCCGATGGTAGGTGGATTATAACCCTATTAAACACCACAGCAGGTCCGCTTATGTTTGTGGAATGTATATGCACCCAACTTTGATTCACCCATTTTCTTCCATAATCTATCCCAACAAATTATGATTAATAATAAAAATAATTCACCTATTCTTATTGGTGGTGACTTTAACTTAGCACTACAAGCATATTTAGACAGAAGTAACTCATCACATGATGCCCACCCCGTAGTATTAATGCTCTATCAATGCTTATGAAGGATTTAGGTCTCTTGACATTTGGAGACTACATCATCCCAGACAACAAGATTACACCTTTATTCCTCTTTACATAAATCATATAGTAGGATTGATTATTGGTTCTTTTCTCCTCATTACTGAAAAAATTATTGATACATCGATCTCCCTATTGTTATATCTGATCATTCCCCTATCAGTTTGCATTTACTCTGGGGTCCACCTTCTTCTAAATCCCCATCTTAGCTTTAGACCCACTTTTACTCAGAGACCCTGAATTCACCTCTGGATTAAACCCAGATTCAAGATTTTCTTTCTATTAACGTTACTCCAGATATGTCTCAAGGTACTATCTGGGAAGCATTAAAAGCCACTATTAGAGGTAAAATTATTAGTTATGCAGCTTATAGAAAGAAATTAAAAGAACAACAATTAGCTAATTTAGAAAAATCCTTAAAGAAAAAAGAAACCCAATACTATAAATTAAATAAACCCAATCATAATTCACAGCTTCATCTGAAAATTCTACAATTAAGAATTAAAATTAACGAGTTGATATCCAGAAAGCTGAACTTGCCTTTTTAGGATTAAACACGGTTATTGGGAACAAGGGGATAAATGCGAAAGTTGCTCTTTACCAGCTAAAAACTCAACAGATGCAGAGACATATAGCAGGTCTAAAAGATCCATCAGGTCAGACACACACAGACAACCTTTCAATCAATCGTGATATGCAATAATTTTACCATCAACTATACTCGCAACCTAATACTACAAATCCCAACCTAATACAACATTTTCTGGAAAAATTGAATCTACCCCACCTATCCCCTCAGGACAAAGCTGTGCTTGATAAACCAATCACTTTACAGGAAATCCAAACTGCTTTATCATCATTAAAACATGGTAAAGCACCTGGCAGTGATGGGTTCCCTACTGATTTTTATAAAACCCTATCTGACACTCTTTGTCCTGTATTAGTCAATGTATTCCAAGAAGCAACCTTAATAAAGAAACTCCCATGCACAATGACCGAAGCCATCATAACAGTCTTACCAAAAAAAGACAAAGACCCTTTACTTCCTTCAAACTATAGACCGATCTCACTTCTTAATACTGATGGAAAAATCTTTGCCAAATTATTAACTCTCAGTTAGAATCTTTAATGACTAAACTCATCCATACTTCTCAATCAGGATTTATCAAAAATAGAAACAGTTCCGATCATCTTCGCTCATTACTCAATTTAATTCACAAAGCAAAACTCTTAAACCCTGCAGCTGCAATAGCTATTGACTTTGAGAAAGCATTTGACTCTCTCAATTGGGAATATCTATATCAGGTGCTATCTCATTTTGGCTTTACAAATAATTTTTGTGCTTGGATTCAATTATTGTATACCTCCTTCAGCTCGAGTTCTCACGAACTCTATTTTGTCCCCCTCCTTTACTTTAGTAAGAGGCACCAGACAAGGATGCCCTTATCGCCTTCATTGTTTATACTTGCCATGGAACCTCTTTCTGCGTCCCTACATCAATCCGGTACAATTAAAGGCATTACTATTGGTAACTCTCACTATACTTCACTCTCATATGCAGATGATCTCCTTATTTTACTCGAAAACCTCGAAAGTTCTGGGCAACCTTTAGTTAAACTACTGAATGACTTCACCTCCCACTCTGGACTAGCTTTAAACCTTAACAAATCCGAAACGCTACCACTGAATAACCTTTGTAGTCCCTCATGAACAACTCATTAGGCTTTCGTTGGGCCCCCCAAGGTATATCTTATCTTGGCATTCGGATCACCCCAACATTGAATAAATTATGGGATGCTAATCTTTCCCTCTGTTAACCAGTATCCAAACAACACTTGATAGATGGAAGCTACTTAAACTTTCTTTTAATGGAAAATTTCCGCCATTAAAATGTCAATAACTCCTAAAATATTATACCTATTTTCCAATATCCCTTTGATACTTCCCTCTAGTTTTCTTACCAAAATAGACAAAATTATCAGCAGCTTCATTTGGGAAGGCAAAATACCTAGATTTAGTCATAATAAACTTAGATCCATTAGTCAAAAGATGGCTTTGGCCTTCCTTGGTTCCAAGCCTACTTATGGGCTTTCCGTAATCTCAAACAATTAAATGGTTTAACAAACCCAACATCCAGTCTCCTTT
Source organism: Neoceratodus forsteri (assembly GCA_016271365.2). Classification (NCBI taxonomy): domain Eukaryota; kingdom Metazoa; phylum Chordata; order Ceratodontiformes; family Ceratodontidae; genus Neoceratodus; species Neoceratodus forsteri. The sequence goes on along the minus strand of CM028132.1, from coordinate 968,711,145 downwards.
ATGGGTCAATATGGAAACATCCTTATGTCCTGGTAATGTGGTGACTTCTTTCCTTTATAACACCTTACCTCTTCTTTAAAGTCTCACCCTACCATAGCTGCTTCTATATTCTATTGGAAAATCATTCACAAGCATATTAAATCTAACCTCAAACCCTTATCTTACACCCCATCTGGGGTAACCACCATATATCTCTTGATAATCACCCATTTTATCGTACCTGGAAAATAAAGGGTATTCTCTTTTGCAGGATATGCATGGCCGTCATTAAAGTTAAAATCTTACACCGACCATCGAGGCATATGGAATCTTCCCATCAGGATTTTTGGAAATATCTACAGCTTCGCATCTGATGCAACTCTTACTCAGCACCCTTCTCTATCAATTCTCTGTATGATAAGCACATCTCTAAATGGATAAAACAACATCCAATTTAAATAGCACTGTTTACAAAGATATTTGTGATATCCTTCCTGACTACTCTGTCAATGCTAAAAACAGATGGAGTACTTTGCTACAATATAATATCACCAATGCACAATGATCCAGATGTTGGCTCTCTTGTCACAAATCTTTTAATGATAAACGCAGTTCCCTCATTCAAACCAAGATCCTTCATTTGTGGTACAGAACTCCTGTTGTATTACAAAAAATGGGTTTATTGAACAACAACAATTGCTGGTGCTGCAGTTCCCCCAATGGGGATTTATTGCATATCTTATGGCACTGTCCCCTCATACAAAAGATTTGGCAGTGTACTCACAGATTTGCAATGAAAGTGGTAGGTCAACCTTTTACACTAGACCCTAAACATTGCATTCTTGGTATTTTTAATCACCGCTTTATAAAATTTCATATTCGAGAGCAGATGGTTAAATATACTCTTCCTTCAAGTTAAACGCACAACCTCATGCATTGGAGATCCAACATAATCCCTACCCTTCCGGTATCATTAACCAACTATTGCAATATGCCTCTCTGACCGTATGACATATATCTTGTCTGACCGACTCATGTTATATAACAATTGTTGGCAGGGCTTTTTAATTTTTGGAATCAACTAAATCTTCCAACACCAATGTATGGACTTAATATATATGGATTTTCCCTTTACTGATACATCATTGTAGTCTCGCCTCTTTCCCTTTTTTATAGTTTCCTCTCTCTTCTTAACTTTCTTATATATCTTTTCTTTCCTATACTCTGTTCTCAATCATTCTTTATTACTCCACAATCCTTTTACTAATGTTTTTTCCTTTTGCAGCATCATATATAATTATGTAACATTTTAATATAAACCGTATCTAATCATACTATCCGCTTTAAGTTCACTACAAATGTCAAGTATATGCTAATTACATGACCTGTATTGTTTACTATATTTTAAACCAAAAGCTCCTTGTATTATTGTAGCAATGTTCTTATTATATGCTGCCTCAATTTCTTTAAAAAAAAAAATCCTCACATTGTACTGTACTGTAAGAGGTTTGTCTGTATATATCTTATGAAAAATTAATAAAAAAGTTTAACTGCAAAAAAAAAGGAAATGGGAGTGCCCATCCCTAAACACCAGTGCCTTCCACATTAATTAATCTGTGCTTCCCTCTCTTGGTGTATAAACTTGTTGCATGATGGGGCTCTTCCTGAGGCTGGGCACTGCAACATTTCCTCAACACTGTAAAAGTTGTTGTCGTTTAACACCATTCTTCAGTGTAGAAAAATCTCCAACACATGGCAGGGAGTGACTGTGATCTAGATCACAGCAAACAAAACAAATCCTGTGTAATTTAGCATGGCGGAGGGACTATTTTATGTTAATTTCACACAAAAATAAGCAAACAAATAGTAATAAATATGCAAACCCCAGTAGCTTGTAATCCAATTATAATAATAGCAATAAGGTACTCCAAGGGGTTATGTTAATGTTCAAGTTAATCACCCCCCGGGGCAATATGGCACTCAGCTGCACCTCATGCTACATTACGTCCCTAGGGGGTGATTAACTAGAATATTAACATAACCCCTGGTTGTACCTTATTGCTTAAAGACCCACATTTTGTTCCATTATACATTTTGGCTATCCCTATTAGCAGGGAAGGGGCATAGATTTCTTTTCTCATCCCTTGGCACATGAAAAGAGTACATTGTAATACATGTTCAGAATTTGTTAGTCCTGAAACAGGTTTCGGGGTCATAATGATGCCACCAAATACAGCATGGCAATAAATGCTGCAAGCAAAATGCTGTAGTGCGACATAACATCAGACAAAATACCAACCCGACAACAACAGCGAACGCCTATTGAAGATAATGGGACCACCTTATTTTTGCGAACACCAGACGGGGGGCTTCACCTCCCACACACCCTGGACTATAAATAATCATCTCTGAGGGAGTGTGGACTTAGGGGATGAGGTGAAACTTGGGAGGGGGAAAATGTGCTTAAAACAAAACAAAAAAGTAGCAACACCAGGAGACCTGGGGGGAACCAAACTGCAGTCCCAGGTCTCCTTCCCTGCCTTGTGCTAGTGCCTTAGCCATTCCACCACGGGAACAGCTCAACCAGGCACTGCACCACATGGCAACTAGAAACACAGTATACGCACACAGTGATAGGGGTAGCGCTAATTCCCTACTGCTATTGTACCCTTGTTGCTCTAAATGTTTCTGCACTTTACACAGTGCAGTTATTGCAACTCTGTTGTAGTTGCGATATATTGACCCAGTACCCGGAAACAGTTCAGATGAGGAATGAGGTTATGGTTTGATAGTGCTGAGTCCAGTCCATTCCCCCCCTTTTTCTTTTTTTGGGGGACCCCCTCCCCCTTGACTAAAGAGTTATGCAACAACTAATTACAACTTTCATGCATATTTCAATATGAAGGCTAACAAGTCCCAAGGGTTGGACCTCTCTTCCTACACTGCTGAACCATGCAGGAGACTCCAGCCAGGACAGACTGTAAAATCATTGTCCCCTATGCACTACATGGTGCAGACAGGTGCTCACCTGGTGGCATGTATGACCACCAGCCACCTGTAAGCGGTCCTGCTCCCCTCCGGCACATAGGTTCATGCGAGGCAGACGGGGGTGGAACTGCAGACCTGGGCAGGCATCCAATCAGATGCCTGTCTTGGGTGCCTCAGTGGATCCCTTATGAGGCAGGGCATGCATTTGCTGTGTGCTCCTGCAGCTGTCGGACAGCCAGAAGCCACTGAGGTGTTAGGAGGGCCATGACGCTGGCCATCCTGGGCTGTGGCATTGGTGGCAAGGAACAGGATGGGGACGGGGGGGCCGCTTGCCACCAGTGATCGGCTGGAGAGGCCGGGACAGATTGGGGCCTGTGGGTGCAGGGGGACATACTGGTAATACACTGGGGACATGGACAACAGTCAAGGAGGGGGTGTATGTATGTCCAGCCAGGGGACAGACACTCATGTGGCTGCAGTTGCACTCACCCTACAGGGCTGGGGCACACTGCTGCTGGGGTGGAGGATGCCAATGCCACTGCGAGGACAGGGCTTACATGAGCAGGGGGTGCATTGCCATGTGTTGTATACAGTGTGGGGTCACATCCATGTCATGGGGGTACTACAGTCTGGTGGGGGCAAGCTTGGCAGAGGATCTGGGTGGGCAGACGCACTGCAGTGGTGTGGATCCCTGCCAATGGGTCCCCATGGATTGCCTGTATGGGCACCCGCCTGTTCAGCTGCCCCAGCCCACCCCATCAGACTTGTGGGCTGGGTCAGTGTGGATGGACATTCCCTGGTCCCACTGTAACACGAAACCTCCTCCGCACCCTGGTGCACTGCACTATGCACCTTTGTGAATGGCGCGTAGTGCAGGAATGCACCCTGCCCACCCTCCGACCGCCCCAGTCACATTGCTGTTTGAATGGGCAGGAGATTGGGCACGTACCTGTCTTGTGCCCCCTTCATAAATACCACCGGTTCACCACTCCATGGCATTCATGCATAGCAATGCCTATGCACCCAGTTTCCAAGGCGCATAGGCTTCGTGCATAGGACTCATTGTTATGTAATACAAAGCCGTTCAATGAATACCCATTCCACACTGTGATTGTATAATACTGCTGCTTTAATGTAACCTGATAGTAAGCACAGAATGTTCAAAAAAATATATTTATAAAAACATACAGGTAGGAGGCAACCTGTCACCTCACCTTTCCATCCAGGTTGGGGTCCCCTCATGCTCCATCCTCGGTCCCATCCTTTTCTTCATCTTCACGAATGAACTGTTCACTGCCTCTGTCAACTTGCATGCCCATATGTAGAGTGAAGCCCACCAGGATGAAGTGCAGCACTGCAGAATTCTGCAATAGATAAAATAAATTACTGCAGCAAACAATGCAGTTTCAATGGGAGTTAATCCCTTTTGTCATGCAGTAAACCTGTGACACTGCACATCATCCTCGTGGTCTTCAGTATATGTAGATGATAGTTATCGGCACCTCAGGTCCTCTGTTATCTCTCCCCACCCCTGAAGCTGTTCTACTTTAATCCCCCTGTCTCCCATTGCCCACCCCCCAGCACTCCCCTCACTCTCCATGTTTGTCTGCCTATGGTTACTACCTGCTTTGTTTTTTTTTTTTCTTTTTGCTGTTGAAATTACTTACTATGTATTATGTTCTGTAGCCAATTATTGTAATTGACTGCTGTTGTACCCTTCTTCAGCCTCTTGATATCATTGTGAATCTGGCCTTACATGTAGTAAGCTGTATGTACAATGCTTTTCTCTTTGCTCCTGTGCCATTGCATTGGACTGGGTCATGCCTGAAAATGGTCCCTGGGATCAGTGTACTTACCCGGTTACCAAAGGCATAAATAACTAAATTCAAACTTGGCTGTGGAAGACTTGCTCCAGCCAGCCTTCCACAGCATTCTACAATAGTTCCACTTAACCAACTCTGAATCAACACCCAAAAAAAGTGCCTAGGACCTTCAGCACCAGCCAGAAACTGTCCAGACTCTCCTCCTCCCTGTCTTTACTATCCTGAATAGACCCCCCTTTAGAAAGATAGAAACAGAAAAGTTGATGGCAGAGGCAGACCAAAGGTCCATCAAGTATGCCCAGAAGTTCCCAAGACCATTACTGATCCCAGAACCTAGTCTCCCCCCCCCCAAATGCCACTCTGACCCTTCTTCTTGGTTTTTAATCTAATGTTCAACTTATCCCAGCCCAGTTTGATTTCTGTCACCATCTTGGCATCCACCAACTCAGCAGGCAGCCTATTCCATGGATCTACTACTCTTTCCAAGAAGTAGTGTTTCCCGAGTTCCTTTCTGAATCCCCCCCCAGCTTCCCTTCATGCCCTCTAGTGTTGGAGCTGGAAACCCTGTTGAGCAGCTCAGGGTTGGGCACCCTATTTATTCCTTTCAGGAATTTGTAGGTCTCTATCATGTGCCCCCTTCTCTCTCCTAGTCTCCAATATGAACATGTTCAGTGCCTATAAGTGCCCTTTGTACAAAAGCTCTTGTAGTCCCTGGATCATTTTTGTCACCCTCCTCTGCACTGTCTCTAGTCTGTTTCTGTCCTTCTTTAGAAGTGGGCTCCAAAACTGGACACAGTACTCCAGGTGGGGCCTCACAAGGGACGTATATAGTGACAGAATCACCTCCTTATTCCTGCTGTCAAATCCTCTCCCAATGCCACCCAACATTTTGCTGACCTTCATGTAAGCTGTAATGCACTGCCTGGTCTTCTTGAAGGTGTCAAAGATGATACCACCTAGGTCCCTCTCCTTCTGAGAAGCAGAGTCTGACCGCATTACTCCAATACGCTATCTTAGAATTCTTTTTACCCAGGTGCATCACTTTATCCTTCTTGGCATTAAATTTTAGCTGCCAAATGCTAGATCATTTTTCCAACCTCTGCAGATATTTTCGAAGGCTCATAACCACTTCCTTGCTGTCCATCCTCACTTGGTATAATCTGCGAAGAGGGCAATCTTGCCCTGAATACCACACCCAATGTTGCTGATGAACATGTTGAACAGTACTGGACCCAAGACTGAGCCCTACGGCACACCACTAGTGACTCCCCCTTATCTGATTTCTCCCTGTTGACAACTACTCTCTGTTTTCTGTCCTTAAACTTGTTACCTACCCACCTAACAATGCTCTTTGCAGTACCTAGATCCTCCAGCTTTTTCAGTACGCAGTTGTGTGTCACCGAGTCAAAGGCCTTGCTGAATCAAAGTAGAGATCTACTGGATGTCCACTGTCCAATTCCCTAGTCTCCCAGTCAAAAAATTTAATCAGGTTCATCTAACATGATCTACCTGCCACAAATCTATCTGTGTTGCCTGTCATCCTGAAGGCCATTTTTTGCCAAGATATTCTACTAGATCCTGCTTAATTAATGGCTTCCATTTGTATTCTCACTGCCAAAGTGAGGCTAACTGGTCTGTAGTTGCCAGCCTCCTCCCTGCTTCCACCCTTGTGTAGAGGCACCACTTCAGCTCTTCTCCAATCCTGTGGCATTACACCTATTTGAAGCAAATGGTTGAACAAATGAGCCAATGGGTCCACCAGCTCCATCACCAGCTCCTTTAACACCCTTGGATGGATCCCATCTGGCCCTGGTGCTTTATACGTTTGAGCACCTCTTTTACCCTGGTGACAGTGAATGCTGCCATTTTCATATGTGAGGTCTCCTTGTCAACTGCCCTAATACTACTGTCAGACATTGGTCCTATGTGTTCCTTGGTGAACACTGAACAGAAGAAGTTGTTCAAGACCGTTGCCTTCTGCCTGTCATCTTCCTCTATTCTGTCATCATCTTTCAGCTTGACTACCCCTTCCCCTTTCTTTCTTTTTTCCTGAATATACCGAAAGAATTGTGTGTTACTCGTTTTGACCCCTTCTGCTATCTGAAGTTCAGCCTCCACTTTCACCTGCTTCACCTTCCTCTTGGTTTCCCTATTCTTCTGCACATAATTGTCCCAGTCACTATCCCTCGAGTTTCTTTTACAGTTAAGGAAAACCTTCCTTTTGGCCTTTAAAACTGCATCAACTTGGTTTGTGAACCATACTGGTCTTTTATTCTTGTTCTTATTTGTCAGCGTCCTTACACATGACTGTGTAGCTTCTAAGATATCTTGTTTAATCTGCCCCAAAATATTTTCCACTTCCAGTTGATCTTGTATCCCTGTTAGTCTTCCCCTGACTAATTCCCCAATTTTTTTTTTTAAGTTCACACTTCTAAAGTTTAAGACTTCTGTTCTGGATTGTGATTTTATAACCCCAATGGATAAATCAAACTAGACAGAGTTGTGGTCGCTGTTTGCCAGTGGTTCACCAGTTCTTACAGCACTAACCTGCTCAGAGTTGGTGAGGACCACATCCAGGATGTTATCCTGCCTAGTTGACTCACCTACTACAGTAGTTGTGTGAGAAGGCAATCTTGTAAGCCTTCAACCACAAGTTGACTTTTTGTTGATCTAGTCACTGGAATGCCCCAAACAACATCTGGCAGGTTCAGGTCACCTACCATCACTGTGTCTCTTTTCCGAGTCACCCCATTGATTTCTTGCAGGAGCTTCTCTTCCCTGTCCTCTACTTGGCCCAGAGGTCTATATGCCACCCCAACATAGACCTTCTTCCCTGACAGTGAGCTTAGCATAGGACCACAAACCTTGGAGGGTGGGAAGTGGTCAGAAGAGGGGGAAGGAAAGTTGCAAAAATGGCCCATGTGACACCTGTTTGAACCAGCAGCATCTCGACTGCCAACCATTTTGCTCCACTGGAAAAAAAGATACAGGGCCAAGAGCAGTACCTACAGTGATTCCATTCCATCATTACAGATGTCATCGATTGATGTGGCCTCAAGCCCATCCCTAACATAAAGTGCTATGCCTCCTCTTCTTTCTCCAGATCTATCTCACCTGAAGAATGAGTACCCTTGACCTGAGAGATCCCAGTCATTATTTTCTGAGGCCCAAGTCTCCATGATGGCCACCAGGTCCACCTAAGACTCTGTCATCAACACCTGAAGTTCACCGGCCTTGTTATCCAAGCTTCTGGCATTGAGGCACATCCCCTTCCATAGCCCAGGAGCCATTTTGCTCTTCCTATTTGTTTGGATTACTCTGCTGGTGCCTGATTTCATTGCCCCTTTTCTAGTCCTTTGCAGTCTCTTTGTGCATCCTATGATCGGTCTCCGATAGTAGTAGAGAGTCCATCACTTTTGGAGGAGTGACAGCTATGTTCCCATCTTTGGTGCAGTAACCGAGAGGTTTCTTAGTGCCAGACATCCCCTTACTGAGTTTAAATGCTCAAGGTGCGCATTGAACTTCTGCCCCAGTGCACTCACTCCTTCTTTGGTTAGGTGAAGGACGACAAACTTGAAAAGCCTTCTGTCTCAGAAGTTCCCCCAGTCACCTATAATGTGGTGTCCTTTTTCCTGACACCATTCATGCAGCCAGGTGCTAAATGATTAAATCTTCTTGCTTCTGATCCTATTTATGTCATCCACTTTGCGCCATACTGGGAGGACCTCCTAGAATGCCAGAGAGGTCGAATGGGTCATCGGCCTCTCTCCCAACTTGACAAAGTTTTGCTTGGTCACTTCCAGTGTTTGATTCACCAGATAATTTGTTCTGAGATGAATCAGTACCTTGAGATCCCCTTCCATTTTGTCCATGATCCTCCCCATGAGATCAGTATCTCACATAGCTGAAACACCTCATAGGCATCTGACTGTCATCATGGATTTTGAGCTTCTACTCAAGTGGGACTCTAGTCCCCTTACCATTCAGTCACCTAGGACAAGTGTATGCATACGTTTAGTCTTATCCTGTTTCTGTTTTCCACCACTGGATGCCATTTCTCTGTTCTGCTTCTACCCTTCAACTGCCTCAATGTCTCCCCTCTCTGAGCTGGGGTCCTGTATCTTTTTTTCCAGTGGAGCAAAATGGTTGGCAGTCGAGATGCTGCTGGTTCAAACAGGTGTCACATGGGCCATTTTTGCAACTTTCCTTCCCCCTCTTCTGACCACTTTCCACCCTCCAAGGTTTGTGGTCCTATGTAGGAGAGATTGTGGTGGGAGTGATCTACAGTTCAGTAGATGATGAAGCTTTGCTATTGCCTTTCCAGCTGCATCCAGTTGAGCTCTGAGCTCATTCAGGTTTCTACACATAGGCCAATGTCCTACCCTCCGGAGAAGACTTCGGAAGACGTTTGCTATGCACACCTAGCAGCTTACCACATTCGTTGTATATATATATATATATATGTATATGTATATGTGTGTATATATATATATATATATATATATATATATATATATATATGTATATATGTTGGTTTTTTTTCTTTCTCTCGTTGAGCCTCTTCTTAATTCATACAAACTGGTTTGTGGGCAGTTTTGCTGTAGACTCGATAACAGCTAGTGTCTTACAGCTGAAGTGCCTAACACTTTTCCCTTTATGCTCCCTCTGAGAGCAATCTAGCTGAAGACCCTGCCTCAGACAGGAATTTCCCAATAACCTACAGATCTTCCCTCTGATTGGTAGGTCCTTGTCTCAGTTGCATCTCCCAATGGAGTCATCAATAGGGAATGCTGAACCATGCTGTCAATCAGATTATAGCCTATATCAATGGCAGAAGAACCGGGTGGGCAGGATGAGGGGTGGGTGGGAAGTGCAGTCTAGCACCTCTGCTGCTGAAGTGAGTGAGATAGAGACTCTCATGAAACAGAAGACTGCTCTCTGTGTCTGCTCCTCAGATTAGCTTCCTGTAAGCCCTGTTCCACACAAACCCCTTAACCTGCAAGAGCAAAAACACAGAATATTAGCCCCATATATGCAGCTAGAGGTGGGTGAAGTGGGCAAAATTTGCTCCACGAAGGAATTAGGGGAGTAATGCAGAATCCATGAAGTACACCGCAGTACAAAGCAGAGTACTTTGTGTCATAATGAGGAACGCAAAGTCCATTGATAGCAATGACTTCACATTACTCTGCCTTTCCCAACCACTTCTAAGCCAAATTTAGGGTGAAGTACATAGAAAGCAATGCACTTCGCATCACTTTGCCTTGTTATTGAGGTCTAAGGTGAGTTTTGCAGTGATTCATGGGATTGCAGGTCACATGGGCTCTAGATTGTTCTGCACAGCCTCAGTTCTGTGTAGTGTGTGTGTAGTGGTAGCTGGAGACAGCTTGCTCTCAAAGCTGTGTGATTCAAACCCTCTAAAAGCTGTTAAAAAAAGCCTTTTTGAGCAATTATTTTTTTTGCTCAAAATTTAGTACATTGATTGTAGGAAACCCTCCTGTGCTCATATCATCGAGTGTTTATTGTTTGTGTGGGGATTTTGAATGTTAATTTAGAACATTCAGTCTGTGTACTGACAGACAGTTGAAGTGTGCTTTGGGGAAGGGGAGTATCTGTGGTGGAGTAGAGGTAGATTAACTTGGAGAAAAAGGCAGTCTTTCTGTTTTGGTTATATTTTTCTTATATAACTATGTTAATGTACACACAGTCATATTTTAATTAATTTTGTAAATTTTTTTGCTGATTGTTGTGGTGCAGCAGTGCATAATTTCAGTGTGTTAAAAAGATTTGGTTATATTAATGAAGTTTTCAATTTGCTGTGCATTACTTGTGTGTGAGTGTGTGTGCTACATGTGCCATAAAATCAGACACATTTTGTTGTGTCACACAATAATTGCAGCAGTGTGAACCTGCTATCCATTGCTCCTCTGTGATTTTTTTGTACTGATTTGTGGTATTTTTACTGGTGGTGGACTGTTACTGCAGTGCACTGCCCCCTCCTTGCCCCAACCGGCAAAAGGTATTATTTTCCAGATTTGGATTTGTGACTTGTGAGCACTGGTTAGGTGTTGTTGTGCCTTTGCGTCTGCATCTCTTGAGTGCACAGTACAATCTTAATCTGCCTGTGCATTTGCACCTCTTTAGGGCACAGAAAGCCAGCACTCCAGATGAATAAATGCAAACAAAAAATGTTTACTGCTACTGTGAATTTCTTGATGGAAAAACAAGACACACAAAAATGACCCCTGTGCTTCAGTGCTTAGGCCTTCATTATGGGGCCACCAAAAGAAGGCCTAACCACCAAAATGCAAGGGTCATTTCTGTGCTTTCTTTTGCCATCAATACATTTGCACTGGCAGACTGTGAACATTTTTTCTTTGCATTTATTCATCTGGATTGCTGGCTTTCTGGTTTAGTCTGGCAGTGGCAGTTTTGCAGCTAGCTGCTCTCCACCAGCGCCAGGCCCCAGTCTTGGCGCAGCGTGCTACTGGACTGGATCAGTTATATTCCTACTTAAAGGGTACCTAAACAAGCATTGTTTTAAAACTGCAAACTCCAAAATCTGGCTTCATAGTGAGGTAAAGTAGAGGCTACTGTTTACATTTATGCTAAAACTGAATTTATGTAAATAACATAAATGCAGTTGCATAGCTTTTGAAAAATATAAACATCAGCCTTTCACTTACAGAAAACAGCCTTGTCTTCTTCCTAAGATGTCTGCCACTGTGTTAAGTGATGAGTCATGATGGCATCATTGGAGCCAGAGACCAATATAGATTCGTATAGGCTAGCTAGTTCTTCTTTCCCTCTTTGTTTGGAATTGTTTTACCAGAATGATCAACACCATGTGCTAACGTGGATTATATTGATTAGTACACATGTTAGGCTATGATTCTATTCATTTTATTTACTTTAACTTGCTGAAAATGTTTTGCAATCAAGCTGACTTTCTCTTTGGCAAACTGCAGAACAGAAAACCACTTCAAATACCTGATGATCTAATGGTTATGTGATGCCCTGAATTTGTTTTGTTAACCAGGAGAGACACACTATGCTGAAACCTTATTTACAGATGTGGCCTGGCAGCACAAGGAAGTTAAGTGACTTGCTCAGGGTCACACAGCGAAGTTCTGGTCTGGTTCAATTCCACAGCACATGCATTCTTGTTAATCCACAAAGAAAGCTTCTCTTGTATTCTTTTTCCAAGTGAACCCCCTGCACCTAGCCTGCCTTCTGTTGAACACCCCACCTTCTATACTGTGTCCTTAGTACTGCTTGGGGCTGCATATGAGCTTGCGGTCTCATGAAGAAAATTATCACACCTCAGACTGTAATTGTATACCTCAGAGAGTTATCCATACCTATACCGATACAGACTATCAGCTAGCACTGTTAATAAATACCTCCCAAATCACACTTAAGTCCACTTTTTCAGTGTTTGACTTCTTCTCCCACAGTGATCATTGAGTGGATCGCCACCCTTCTGCACAGTGAAGGCAGTATGTACAGTTCCCCTGTTGTGTTTTTGTCCCGCCTCATTAACCAACAATTGGGTCTTAATGGAGGTCCAAGCAGTAAGCCCCAGGACTCACCAGAAAAACTGCTGTTCATGCCCTCATAAGGGCTGCACTTGCTACGGATAACAATAATGTTAGCAGGAGAGGCATACTAATGTCTTGAGTGAATCCACCAGACTTCCAGTGTCAGTCTGCTCCTGTACCTGTGATCTGCAGAACCCCACAGGACAGTTTACTGCAAATCTTCTCCAATGCTTTTAGTGCCCTACTCCACAATGCGAGCTGGTTGGCTGCCACCCTTCTGAATCTTGAATGATCTATACACAGCTCCCTCAATACTGTCCTAATAAACGTCACCCCCCACCTGAGGGTAATCTCCCTACACTGAATTCAAGTAACACTTTAAGTGCAGCACTGCCACTCTGAGTGTTTGTAATTGCTGGCTGTTGTCATTCACTGTCAGGTAGTGATCACGGTGCTGGCAGCCCTACATTTCAGATCTCACAATAATCTGCTAAACATCCCCCTTCCTGTCTTCCCTTAACCTGAATAAAGCTGTACCCTGCTGGAATGGCCTCTTCAGTCCATCTCTGGCATTCTTCCTTCTCTTCTGTTCCCCTCACCAAACACAGGTGAGCTCACTACCCTTCTGCATAATGAATGCGGTTAGTATGGTCACCCATGTCATTTTTACATATTAATAATAAACATAATCTTCTGGCAAGCCAGGCTGATAGCAGCATGGCACAAGGGGAAACATAGGCACTCCTACCCATATAAGATCTAATTCACCTATGATTAGGCACTATTAAATGATGTGCATAATGATGTGCACACCCATCATGTAATATTGCCTAATCAAAGGTAGCCTAGATCTTTTAAGTATAGGAAAGCCTATAATTCCCATTGGTCCCTGCTGCTATCAGCCTGACTTACTGGAAATATTTGTTTATTTTTGATATGTCAAAAAACCTGGGGACTGTACTACTTGCATTCATGATGCACAAGGGTGATGAGCGCACCAGTTTTTGGTATGAGAAGGAGCAGTGAAGAATGAATACCAGAGGGGGACTGAGAAGGCCACTCTTGCAAGGTACTGCTATATTCAGGGAAGGGGGAAGACAGAAGGGGAGAAATTTGAGCAGATCACTGTGAGAAATGAGATGTTGGGCTGCCTGCACCATGATCACTACCTGACTCTGTTGTCCTGACTAACATTCCCCTTCCCAGAAAACCAGTTCATGCAATTGTCCAAGGCTATGTGTGGGTATTAATATGTGAACTGGGTACCACTAAACATTTAGTCACTTCACTACCAGTCTAGCATTGTTGTAAAGCACTTTGAGATACAATATGTATGAAAAGCACTATATAAATACTGATTCTTATTATTATTTCCCATGGAAAAAGAAGATAAGACAAGCATTTTTTGATTTCCAAGATAGTATGAACTCTGGCAATAGACTAAAGAAGAACTTTGCTACAAACAAGTGGTGGATCTATGGGGTGGTGAAGGGTGTGGCTGCAGCTCTCCCCATTGTAAAGTAGTTGCTTGCTGTTGCTGCATTTCACTTTGTTGAAGAAGTCTGATTTATTGATTGTACAAATGTTTACATTCAAAAATATGGATTACATTTGTAGTTTGTCAAAAACATACTAGAAAAGCATAATAGCAGAACACATAAAGGTTTAATAAAAATGTTAAAAAGTGCATATCAAGTATGCACACACTCCCAGCACCCCCCCATTGGATCAACCATAACCACTAGACCACCAGGTTATTCAACATTTGTACTGCACTGTGGTTTGCCAAAGAGAAAGTCTGGTGGATTAAAACACAGTTTCAGCATGTTAAAGTAAACAAAACGAACAGAACCATAGCCTAACATGTGCATTGATCTAAATAATACACATGGTTTTGACCATTTTGGTGAGACAATTCTACACAAAGGGAAAGACAAACTAGTTAGCACTATAGAGAGCCATAAAGCTCTCTGACTTTGGCTCCGATTATGTCAAAGTCAAAGTCAAATTTATTTAAAAAGACGCCCAATCCCGAAGGCTCTGGGCGCTGCACAAAACTATACAGCATTTCATACCGGATAAATTATAAATTAAAATCACAACATACATATAATCAAAATTACTCCCCAAAAGTTTGCAAAAATAGGAAGGTCTTCAGGCGAACCTTAAAGGCAGTTATAGTGGGAGCCTCCCTAACTACAGATGGCAAAGAGTTCCAAAAAGCGGGAGCGGCGGCACTAAAAGCTCGGTCCCCTGCAGACTTTAATCTCGCTCTTGGAACTGTTAGGAGGCCACCACTAGAGGAGCGGAGTTTACGGACAGAGGTGGAAAGTACCAGGAGATCAGACAGGTAACCAGGGCCCTGCCCATGTAGGGCCTTATAGTTGAGAAAACCCACCTTGAAGAGTACTCTCCATCTGACAGGCAGCCAGTGCAATTCGCGCAATATAGGAGTAATATGGCAGAATTTGCTTTGCCCGGACAAAAGTCTGGCAGCAGCATTTTGCACTAGCTGTAGTCTATGAAAAGAACCTCCAGAGATCCTGAGATAGAGGGCATTACAGTAGTCAAGCTTAGAAGTGACTAAGGCATGTATCAAGGTAGGGAGGTCAAGAGCCGGAACAAGGGGCTTAATCCTGGCAATGTTTCTAAGATGGAAAAAACAGGAACGAACCACGGAGGATATCTGAGCCTCCATGGACAGGTTCCTGTCAAAAATCACACCAAGATTTTGCACCCAAGGGGAGGCCATCAATGACACAGCTCCTAGCACAAGGCCAGTCCCGGGGTCAGAGGCCATCCCATCACAAACTCTGTTCAACTCCACTACCAATATCTCGGTCTTGTCAGGGTTCAGTCATAGCCAGCTGGAGGCCATCCAGTCGTTAATCTCAGCCAGATAGATATTTAGCACATCCACTGCGTTTGGTGTTCCTGGGGCAAAGGATAAGTATAGCTGAGTATCATCGGCATAGCAATGAAAACTCAAACCATACTCCCTAATGATGCCCCCAAGGGGCAGCATGTATACTGCGAACAACATTGGGGCCAATACTGAACCCTGAGGGACTCCACACGAAAGGAGGCAGGGTGTAGATGAGAAATTTCCCATCACAACCCGTTGCCTCCTATTAGTGAGAAAGGACTCAAACCACTTGATGACAATACCGATGAGTCCACATAACTCCCTCGGGCGGAGAAGCAACACACAATGGTCCACAGTATCAAATGCTGAGGAGAGATCGAGGAGAACAAGAATTGTCCTGTCCCCCCCGGTCTCTAGCCCTGAGGAGGTCATTCTGCACCTGAACTAATGCAGTTTCAGTGCTATGTCTGGCCCGAAAAGCTGACTGGAAGGGATCATACAACTCGTGGGTCGTGAGATGTTCCTCCAACTGAAGCGATACCACCTTCTCAACAATCTTCCCCAAAAATGGAACATTTGGTGGCCATTTTAAGAAGCAGGTAAGGCAGTTTTGTTTTTTTTAAATTGGAAAGCTGATTTTACATTTTTCAGATGCTTTGGAACCACATTTAGGTAACATATAAATGTAGTTTCAGCATTAATGAATTCAGCAGCCTTTCCTTTAGTCCCGTTTGAGGTCAGATTTTTGAATAGTTTGTTGTCAAAATGTTGTTTAGGTATCCTTTAATGATGTCTGTTTTCCATGAAATATTTTGGGTGCCTCAGCAATATTTCATTTCTGTTGGGTAGGGTTTGTTGAAAAGCAGGAGTGAGTAGTGCTATGATCTGCTAAACCGCATGCGTGCACTGTGAGGTGCACACTGCCCTCCAAGCCCTCTGAAATCATATTATATGACATGGTCCTCTGCTGATGATGGTACAAATAATATATACATTATATATTCTTATCTGTATTCTTTATACCATCAACAGTGGAACAAGTCATCATATATGTTTTCAGGGAGCTGGACAGTGTATGCAACTATACACATGACAGTGCACTGCACACATGCTGTTTAGCACATTATTATTGCACTGCTCAATCCTGCTTTTTAACAAACTAACCCTCCATGACAGAAAGGAAACATTACTGAGGCACCAAAAATATTTCAGGGTAAATAGACATTGTTAAGTAGGAATATAACAGGGCCGCAAGAAGCACGCTGCACTATGTGGACGGCTGCTGGTACACAGTAGCTGGTTCCAAAAGTGCTTGACAAAACCACAAAGCCACCACTCTATATGAATACATGCCAAGAAAAACTGTTCAATGGTACTACAACTTTATTGATGGCAAAACAAGGCACACACACATGCCCACTGCTCTTCGGCACTTAGGCCTTCATTAGGGGGCACACTAATGAAGGCCTAGCCACCAAAGTGCAAGGGTCATTAATTTATTGTGAGCCTTGTTTTGCCATAACTACATTTGCACTAGCAGTGAAAATATTTTATTGGCTTTTATTCATGTGGAGTTATGGCTTTCTGGTTTGGTTAAGTTAGAATAAAATGTAGGCAAGGATAACCCTTTTTTACTTAATTGTATTTCACCTGTTTTTGGGCATGGTTATTACCATTTTTGGGAGTTAAACAAGATTAGGCAAAACAAAAATGGAATACACACTTAACATTGTTATACACAATATGGTGCACAATGGGGGAGACAACAATAAAAATGGATAGTAAAACTTGTGTCAGATTATCTAAAGGTATGCAAGACAAATGCCAGAAGGAACTAGGGAGGGATGGGGGAGAGGTTATACTGAGATGTATTGGGATCCATCACATCAAAATGAAGTCAGAAAAGGCTGTACAAAGGAGGGGAACTAATATGCTGAAGGGTATGCACCAGAATGAAAGTAGGCGAAGATACTCTAAAGGCCATTACATACAAACACAAGGAAAGGGGGGACGACAGAATAGAAACTATTAAGTACAGAAATGGACTCAACAACAGGGTAGATGCATCCAGAACAGAAGATGTGCATGAAAAAGGGATCACAATTTCAAGATAGAGGGCAGAAGGATCAGGGGCAAGATCAGGAAATATTTTTTCACACAGAGGGTGGTGGTGGGTGCAAGCCTGGACAAACTAAAAAACTAATTGTCAATGTTATGATGGGACAGCAGCAGTTGAAGCATCCCCATGATTTGAAGTTGGTGCCCCTCGATGTGTTCTAACTGCTGCTCAATATTGTCGAGCAGGTGGCTTGCAGCATCCATTTCACTCCACAACAGGCCCAAATTGACCTGGGTGACAAGCAGTTCCAGAGTGTTGCCACCCTCAGCAGGAGGTGCTGCAGCTTGTGGGGGTGTTAATGGAGCAGCAGGTTCTGCCATGGCCTTCCCCCGCTTCACACCACATGCAGGTGGGCACCGTTCAACCCCTCTTCCCTAGCAGGGCCAGCAGGTGAATTGCTGGCCTGTTCAACAACCTTTGCCTGCCACTCTAGGTGGTTGTGATTGTACATATGGGTTCGCTGACCCCCTGTGCCAAAGTGACTTCCTCAGGGGCCACAGTGCACCTCCACATTGCACAAATTGCACCTAACTACACTGCTGTCCCCTGGCACTGCAGTAAAAAAAGTTCACACTAAGGAGGTGCGGGGAGGACCAGGCATAGGCATGGGGGGGCCCAGATGGTGTGGGAGCCAGGGGCTGTGGCTCTACAGTTGGGGCCGGGAGTGCAGAAATCTGCTGCTGCATTTGCTGCTGTGGCTCCTCCTCCTCTCTCAGTTCCTGCTGCTCAGCCACTGGCACAGGGGACATAGGTGCTGCTGGCGCTGTGGCAGGGGGACTGATTGGTGATACCACAAGAGGTGGTGGTTCCATGGCAGCACCAACTCCATTATCCTTGGCTTTGGGGGGCCCTCAAGATGGTGCTCCAGTCCAAATGAAGCCTGCCACCATGCATGTACACACCCACCCGATCGCCGCCACATCTATTAAACCTCCCGCGTCTCTCACCCTCAATTGTGGGATCAATAAAACTCTCCACAACAAACAACACACACACAGACACAAGGAAACAATTAATAAAACAAATACTAAACAGAAATACTGCACAAACACAACTCCAGACAACAAATATTCAAACAAAAGCACCTAGAGCAAACAAAACAACAAGATTTAAAGTGTTCTTTTTTAAACAACTTTTCTTCACTCTCACTCTCCCAAGTTCTCCCAACCTCTTTCTCCTAATGCAAGATGAAAGTGAAACTCTCTTCCAAACATGAGTCACTTCCTGCCTGCCTGGCTGAAGCATGTGACTTACACTACTGTAAGCCATGTGATGTGTGTGGGCTGCCAACAGACTTCTCACTCCACCTTAAAGCAAATTAAGGCAGAGTAAACAACGCAAAGTCATAATTACAATGCAAAGTGGCAAAGTGGGGCTTTACAATGGGCACTTTGCGTTGTGGAAGAATAGTAATGAGAAGTGCCCACTTCACGGGCACTTCGCGGGTGGAATTTTATTTCGCTGCATCTCTATACGCAGCCTGAATACAATCAGTTGCTGCCTTCCGACTGAAAATTAGGGCTCTGAGGTTTGTAAAAAAGCATAGCACCGCCTGATTGTCTGTGTTCCTCCTGGCACCAGTCTGAAGAAAACTTGTACCATGAACTGAAAGGGTTAGCTGAGCAGCAATGTAAATCCCCAGTCTGCTGTTTGATTTTGGTACCACCGAAATGCTGCCACCTGATTGGTTGGCGCTTCTTTGTGACACGGACCCTGTCATTCGAGATGAAACGCAAGCTCCTGTTCTTGCAGCTGTGTACACCTCTGCTGCTGAAGTGAGTGAGAGAGAGAGATTGCCTTGAAACAGAAGACTGTTGTCTGTGCCTGCTCCTCAAATCATCCTCCTATAAGCCCTGTTCCACACAAACCCCGTAACCTGCAAAAACAAAAAAACACTGAATACTAGTCCTGTATCTGCATCCCAAAAACAAACAGTCGCTGCCCTCTGATTGAAATTAGGGCTCCCAGCTACAAAAAGTGCAGCACCACCTGATTGTCTGTGTGCCCTCTGGCACTGGTTGGACAAAAGCTTGTGCTGTGGTCTTTGAATCAGTTTATTCCTTCAAGTACCTTGGTATGTGGCTGAACAGCAGGATTGACTTCTTCATCCACACTAATGCCATCCGCTCCAAATTCTTCCCCAAACTTGGTGCCTTGTACTACAATAAAGACTGCATGTTTCTTCCAGTCCACTGTAAACTGGTTATCAGAATTGTTCTTCTGGTTTTTCACTGTGCTGATGTAGTCTATGGCACTACCCTCTCCACTTCCCTCACCAGGCTGCACATTCTCTGTAATGCCTTCTGTTGCTTTTCTACCAACTCCCCCCCCCCACCCTGAATCACCACTGCTCCCTGTACTCCTTACTATCCCTTTCCTTTTACTCTCATGTCTCTCGTCCCTCTGTACCTGTTCATTTGCAAATTTTGGTTGGGTTTCCTTTCCCAATACATCTCCTTATTCCTCTCTTCCATCCATCTGCCACCTAATCACTCTGCTCCAGGGATCCTTGTACTTTCTCAATTCCCCAGTCACACTCCTTAGCTGATTAGTCTGCTTTCTCCTGTCACTTTCTCACTCTGAAACTTCCCTTCCTGTCTTCGTCTCTCCCCCTCTGCTCTCCCTTAAGCACCAGCTAAAACTTTTCCCTGCCTCTCTGCTTCTGTGATTCTAATACCTTCCCATCATCAGTGTTACCTCATCATCCCTCTGTTTGGCTCCCACCAGGTTCCTAACTCTGCATGACTTAATCACCTCCCTGCAACTACTGTGCTGTTCTTTTACTACCTGAACCCGCAGTTCATTTGCACTTCAGTGCTGTTCAATGAACCAGAGGTTCCATTGTTACTGTTCTGGTATTTATAATTAGAAACCTATATATATAATGCACTTTACTTGTACTTCCACATTGTTACACTGATGTTGTGTACGCTGTATTATTGTACTCCATTGCCCCTTTCCAGTGTGTTCCACCTGAAAGCCTAAAATAAGCCTTGGCTCAGTGTGCCTCTCCTGGTTATCAATTTTCAAATGAATAAATAAATAACTAAGTGTAACCACCCAGTCCCCTGGGGTTACTAGAATCCTATCAGTATTAGTACTAAGCAGGTAGCAGGCAGCTGGTAGTGAGCTCATTAGGGGTTTCTTACACAATTACATTGTTTACTCAGCTAGCCTGAGACAAGAGTGATTATGTCATTTATAACTCTTGCAGCAGCATAACCCTTCTGTGTATAGCTGATCTGGGGAGCTTAGAATTTTCAGTCTGTAATGAGCCGTTGCTGAGTTGGAGTGAGAGTGGCAGGAGATCTGCCAGTGGGCTCTTAGTTGAGGGCCTAGAACTTCTCACCCTACAGTGGAGTACAATTTCCAGCTCCCAGTAAAGTGGTGGAGACCTTTCTACAGCAGGGTTTCCCAGATTTTTTCTCCTAGTGAAGTGGAAGGATTTGCTTTTCCTCCATGGATCCAAGGGCAATCCCCTGAAGATCCTTTGTGTGTTTCAGCTGCCTTGAAAAAACTTTTGAGAGACTATTCTGACATGCTACCCAGGAGAGGTGCCTTTTGTTGTTTCATGCCCAATGGAAGGGACAACTAGTTCATAAGTTCAGTTTTGGGAGACAAGTTCTCCACACATTTAGGGAAATTGTTTCTTGGGTGTGTGTGCCCATAGATAAGGCTAGAATGCACCTGTTAATGACCCTAATTCACCCAGGAGAGTGAATTTATGCAACATGTTCACCCAGGAGAGTGAAGTTGTACTGTGGTCACACCAGTGAGTGACAGAAATGGAAAATGTGGGACCTCCAGCATTTCAGTGGGGAATGGGGTTTCAATTGTGTAACCCTGAAGAAATGGCAGAGACTGTCAGTTGGGGCAAAGGGTGGGAGGAACACTATCTGGATGCTTACAAGGCAGGGCTAACTGGTTGATAAAGGGCGCCAGTTTTTACCTGAGCAAAGGCCAGTGCTGCAGGTATAGGTGTATGGCTGAGTTTCACATAATTGCTCTTATTTTTGAAGAAGAGTTCTGAATCTGTGGCTTGGGTTCACATGTGTGCACTCATGGGAGTTAAATGTTCGGGTACATGGCCAGGTGTCCACTATGTGCACCATTTGGAAATGGGAAGGTTTTGTGTGTTCTTGAACTATACTGCATGCAAGGAGAGTTCGTGAAAATACCTATCCTGCCTTGACCAACCCATGGGGGTCCACTACCTGCTTTAGTTTTACCATCTGTTAAATAAAGCCATACTGCACAATCCCAATTCCTGTTCTGGATATTCTGATTATTGCTTCTGGTGTTGGAATTACTGGGGCCCCCTCAGCAGCTTAGATCTAGCATATGCCTAGCAACCTCCACCCTGGACCTGGGTTGTAATTTTACAAAATGTTCATGTGTTTTGTTCTTATACCCCCACTCCTCTTCCTCTAGAAATGAGCGTGCTATACATCCTAACGCAAAGGGTGGCACCAACATTTGAAAAGTAAATGGTATGCCATATGTGGGTACCAGTGTCCAGATTTTATGGGGGATGTCCTACTTGCTATAAGTGGCAAAGGGGCTACATAAGCATAGCAATATATCTATATATATCTATATATATCTATATCTATATATATATATATATATATAATATATAGTATATATGTGTGTGTGTGTGTGTGTGTGTGTGTGTGTATATATATATATATATATATATATATTATATATATATATATATATATATATATATATATATATATATATATATATATGAAGTTGCCAAGATTTTGTTAATGCTCTAGTTAGGATAAAAACCACAAAAGTAGGGAACTGTGGCATTAAGGGTTCCAAACCTAACAGCCCACCCCTATGCTGCACACACCACCAGGTGTTGGGGGATGTGCCTTGGGGTCATCAGCCCTAATACTCACCCCATTCCTTAAGTAAATAAGCTGAGATGGGATATAGTATAGGAGAATGGGGTGAGCATTAGGGATGACTACCCCAAGGCAACACCCTGGACACCTGTGCAGCATGGGGGTGGGGTGTTAGGTTTGGAAACCCTAACCCCACATTTCCCTACTTTTGTCGCTTTAACCCTAACTAGAGAAGTAACAAATTTATTTTGCAATTTATTTCCTTACATTTTGAAATACTATAATCATATCCTTATTTGCCTGTGGGAGTGCATAGCCCTCCTGGTCCTGCGCTCCCATCCCTCCATAGATGCATATATGTATGTAGCCATATGTATATAGCTGTGGAAGCACAGGACCATCTGGGCCCTGCACTTCCATTTATTTATTTATTTTTTATTTTTTTTACTTTTTTACCAGGAGAGGCACACTAAGCTGAAAGCTTATTTACAGGTGTGATCTGGGAGCACAAGGAAGTTAAGTGACTTGCTCAGAGTCACACAGTATGCAAGGGGGGGCTAACATACTAACATACTACAATGCCAGCAGAACAGGCCTATCGGTCTTTCACGTCTGCTCATTTGGTCAGCCCCCACCCTGGGAACTGACCTTGCTGCCCCCCTCGCTCTCAGGCGTCTCTTCTTCCAGTCCCGGATATTCTCGTTACACTGGACTTTGCTTCCAGAACCCTTCCCCTGTACCTGTCCCACCCCCTCTTAAACCCCTCCACCATCTCTGCCTTCACCAGCTCCCCGGGCAGTGCATTCCATGGCTCACCACCATCTCAGTAGCACCTCCTCCTTTCCCCCCTGAATCTCCCTCTCTCCAGCTTCCACCCCTGCCCTTAAGTTACCCCTCCTTCCTTTGGAGCACCCTGACTTTGCCTCCCCTATTTACTCCCCCTCATGTACCTGAAGACCTCTATCATGTCCCCCTGGTCTCTTCTCTCTTCCAATGTGTACATATTTAGCTCCTCAAGCCTCTCCCCATAGGTCCTGTCCCCCAAGTCCCAAATCATTTTGACAGCCCTCTTCTGGATCCTCTCCAGGAGTTCAAAGTCCCTCTTTAAGTGTGTCCTCAAGAAACTGCACACAGAACTCAAGATGTGGCCTCACCAAGCAGTTGTACGGGGCTGTGGGATTCAAACTCAGGTCTCCAGATTTGCAGCTCAGAGCCTTAAACCACTGCGCTATACTGCTTTATAGGACAACAGTGAACAAACTGTCAGTATAGCCATCTTATTACCCCCAACCTCATGTACCTGGTACAGAAAATTTTGGAATCCCTGCCAAAATGTAATTCTGCATAACTGTGACATTCCATGCCACAGATGTGAAAAATCATTTTGGCCAGGATTTGAAAAATGATAGCTGTGACATACATGGACCAAGGACAGCAGCCACAAGACCAAATCGGGATCTCCACTTCAGCCGAGTGGCCCCGGTGCTGATCCCTGCCTGCGGTCAGACCTCGTATCCAGACCGCCACCCCCGACCAAGGAAAGCAGCCACAATCCCAAATTGGGCTCTCCGCTTCAGCCGAGTGGCCCTGGCACTGATCCCTGCTGGTGGCCGGACCTCTGCATCCAGCCTGCCCCCCCCCGACCAAGGAAAGCAGGTATGATCAGTCAGCTCCTAGCTTGGAGCTGCCAGGCTTCAAACCCCGTAACTGGACTGGCTCCTGGGGACTGTGGCCACTTTCCAATTGGACGCTGCAGATACCCATTGAGAAAGCAAGCGCTCAAGGCACCTTTTTCAAATTACAGCTCAGCCACTGCCTTGCTCTACTACTCTGTGGACAGTTTTTTGCTGAATTTACTGTTGCTGTGGAAATTATTTGTTTTTCTTCTTGTAATTTTCTGCTGTTTAACCTGCTGTGCCTGCTAGGCCTGACTTCTATATAGCTAATGGCTTGTACTGCTGAATATTTTTTTTACTGCTTAAACATTTTACCTTAAAACTATTGCATTGTATACTGTATGTAGGAATTGCCTTCCAGAGTATAGTAGAGTTGTAGTGAACCTTAACTGACTGCATGACTTCTGTACAGTGTACTGCTTGTACTACTGAATTTTTACTGCTGAACTAATTGTCCAATATTGTAGGATAGCTTGAACAACTGCCTACTGTCTGCTGTCTTTCTGCCACAATCTTTTCCCATTACAGTTCTAATTTCTCCTCTGAATGCCTTTTTTTTGTGCCCCTCTTTCACTTGCTTTTTCCATTTTGCTTTTTTTTCTCTGTTCCCCACACTGTTTCTCTACCAGCTTCTGGACCTCTGATATTCTCTCTCCTGACATCCCCTGAACCAGCATATTCTGTAAATATTGCCTGGCATTTTTGGCCATCTTCTCTACCTCTGGTCCTGGACCCCTGCCTCCTCCCCCATCAACCTCCTGAACCAACCTTTTGTTTTGCTAAATTCCCACCTGGCACCTTTGACCAGATCTCTCTGCAGGAACCCTTTCTCTCTCTTCACACCCACTATTTGTACCAACTTATGTCCTGAACATTAAATTGCCCAGGGCCCTCCCACCAATTTACCTGAACTTTGTCTTTGTTTTTTTTTAACTAAAGGATCACTTTTTTCGGCTCTTTTTTATCCTCAAGCCCAAATCAGGCCCTCTACTTCAGCCAAGCGGCCCTGGCATTGCTACCTGCCAGTGGCTGAACCTCTGCATCCAGCCCGCCACCCTTCAACCAAGGAAAGCAGGTACGATCAGTCAGCTCCTAGCTCGGAGCTGCCAGGCTTCAATCCCTATAATTGGACTGGCTCTTGGGGACTGTGGCCACTTCTCAATTGGATGCTGCAGATCCCTATTGAGAAAGCAAGTGCTCAGGGCACCTTTTTCAAATCCCAACCAGTTTTTCCCCCAAATCCTTCTTACAACCTCCCTCATTTCTCTCACTCTCCCCTCATCCCACACCTCCTCACCTCCCCTCCCATCGCTTCCATCATCCCCCACTTGTGTGTCCAAATCCAACCCTGCCCCTCCCCATGCAAGCCCCTTCATCAGCCTTTGCCTGTTCCATGAGTTTTCTCCTTCATACCACAACCATATCTTTTTCACCCGCCACTACACCAGGCTATACTCCACCAAGCTGTCTTTGCTTGTGAATCGCAGGCATTTAAGGCTCCTACTACTACTCCTTATCTCAGGCTCCATTTACCCCAACCCCTGCCACACACCCCCTACTGATTTCACCCCTCACTCTTCCCCCAAACCCACTAAACAGCTCACTTTTGCTCACCTTAATGTGCAAAGTCTTTTTGCAAAAAAAAAAAAACCCTTAATTTATTCCTGGGTGACGGCTAACAATTTTGATGTCATTACCCTCATCGAAACCTGGCTGAAGGAGGACATCTCCCCCAATGAAATCCTCCTTGAAGGTTACTCAGTCTTTAAAAAAGACAGGGTGGGAAGTGTGGGGGAGGCTGCCTCATCTGAGTTGCCGATAACCTCCTTGCCACTGAATATGAGCCCCCACTACCCACCTCCTCCTCCCTCGAGACCATTTCGATTAACCTCCTCCTCTGAGCAGATAAAATGGTTACAGTCAGTGTGGTACACCTGCCACCCTCCCCCTCACCCCGTGATCTCGACCTCTTCCTCAATATCAAGGCCTCCCTCTCCGAAGGGAGGGATTGGATCATCCTTGGGGATTTCAACCTAAACTGGCTGTCCACTCACTGTGACTCCACCAAGGAATCCATATTTGGTCTTGGCCTACACCAGCTCATCACTGAACCTACCAGCACCAACTACAGAACTGGATTTCAGTCCCTCATTGATTGGGTCCTGATCTCACACCCCTCCCATGTCACCACCTCTGGACTCAGTCAGTGACCACTGTGCTGTCTTCTGCCAATGGTCCACAAAAACACCCCCCCACCCACACAAATTTATCCAAACCAGGCAATTGAAGAAGCTGAATGCCTCTGAGTTTTCCAAAGCTACCCTATCCCAAGGCTGGTCCTTCACTGAAAACATTTCTGACATTTGCAAAGTGCTTGAAGCCTTTAGCAATAAGTTCCTTGCCCTCTGCAGCCATTTCAACCCACTTAAAAAAAATCTGGGTTAAGGGTTCTAGCCAAGAATGGGTCAACCCTGAGCTTCACAAACTAGTGAGGAATAGGGACTGATCCTGGAAGTTATACAGAAAACACAAAAACCCCCAACTCTTTCAAGACTTCAAAACCCTCAGGAACAGGTGCAAATCTTCCACAAGATCTGCTAAATTGTCTTTCATCCTGTAAAAGCAATGTGCTGCCCAGGGGAACCCTAGGAGGACCTGGAACATTCTTAGCAACCTTATTGGTAGGGGAATTTCCGAAGATCTTAATTGTCTTACTTCTGAAGAGATAACTACCACTGAGCCAAGTGAAGTAGCATCCCTTATAAGTAAATACTTTGGCGACCTTGACCAGTACAAGCCCAGCTCCACTCCTATCTAGTTTACCCCCCCCCGCACCCCTCCAGTCTCCCACTCTAAGTTCCATTTCGGGTACCTAACTCCTGGTGAAGTGGTCAAGTTAATGAAAACAAATGACACAAGACCATCCAAGGGCACTGATAACATTGACTTCAGAGTTCTCTGTCTCGTCCATGACTCCCTGGCCATCCCTCATACTAACATCCTCAACCACTCCCTCTACACTGGGTCCTTCCTGAAAGATTGGAAGTGTGCCATTATTAAACCTCTTCACAAATCTGGTTCCAAGGATCTAGTATCCAACTACCATTCCATCTTCCTCCTTGCCCCTCTCTCCAAATTTTAGAGAAAGTGGTCCACAGGCAAACCTCAGAATTCCTCAGAATTATTTTTTCAAGCACTTAGCAGCTGCATGAGTCTAAAATAAAATATTAAAATAATGACAAAACCATTTTAAGAGTTGAGCATTAAGTTTAGTAGCTTACACCAATTTTTTTTTATTTTATTCATTTATTACATCTTTTTCTAACAAAATTGATTAGAGTACTTCTTTAATTAAGTCATTAATATTAAATGAGCTCAAAGTGTGTATACTGTATATAATGATGTAAATCCCTATCAGGTCATACCTTTTTTGAAGACTAATGAGGAGTCGAGGTGCTAGGGTGACTGAGAAGGAACGTTTGAACTGTTGGGACCTTGGATTATTTTGAGTCAATAAATAGAAACTTTTGCATCACAAGTTGTTTGCATCAAGTCCTTTGGGGTCCAGAGTGCCACCACTTTGACTTTGTTTTGCTAGCTGGATTCGCAGGCTGGCAGCCTGAAACACGGTGAGCATCATCCAGAGCAGGGGTTGATCACAGCAACTTTTGTTTTGTCTTGTTTGTAATTGCTGCCATTGCTGCAGACACCCATTCTACTATGTCATGCTTGGACTGTAACAACAGTATTTCTTAGCCCTTCCGAGACCATTTTTTTTCCATTTTTCTCTAAGCATGTTTAAATATGAGTTACAATTCAGGAACTCAAAGCACTGCTACAGAAGCACAAGAGGAACTGAGCCACAGTTGGGAAAACATTGAAGAATTGGCCGACAGGAGGAGACAGGCTCGAGAAAAGATTTATGGAGCAGAAGTACATACAGAAGTTGAAGGTAACTTAAAAAGTGCATTTCTCCAACTTGAAAAATTGCTTCTGAAAGTGATGGACATTTCATTTAACATTTCTACTCTCGAAGAGTATTTGAGCAGAAAGCAAGCACATAGGGGCTTATGCATAACAATAATACCCTTGTGTGGAATAGAATTGTCATTTAAAGATGAAAGGTTAGCAGCCTTTGCTGAATGTACAAAGATATTCATCAAATTGCTAATTAAAAGTGACACTGCCAAATATGCGGAACTATTTCAAGATCTCAAAAAAGCTAAAGAAACTGTCATTAGCTTCAAAGGTGACACACAATACCAAGACCTGGACACTAAACTTAAACAGACGCTAACTAGATATGAGAAAAATATCACAGACAGAAAAGCTAAAAATCTGCTTAGAGATAACACTGATTACGAGAAAGGTCACATAAGTAATTGGCCCAAAAGCAAGAGGTTCAATAGTAGAAATTGTTCATACAGCAGAGGGTGATCTACAGTCAGAGTCTCTGCTGACAGAAATAAGAACGCTAGTGACATCAACAGTGATCAGACAAACTCACAGAATCAGAGAGAAAAATCAGCTGGCCCTTCTAATCAACAGGAAAAATTGCAGTAGTCAAAAAACAGACTAGGAGCAGGAAAATAAGGAAGGGGAAGAGAAGAGAACAGCCAGAATGTGCAATGAGGAACAAAGGGAAAAAGAAATAGAAGAAAGACTACAGATCATTAATTTATCAAGTCTTACCCTCACAAAACATCAAGAAGTTGTACTGATCAGAGGATTAACTTTTATTCCAACCCTGAGAGTAAATGACTTTAACGTTTTTGAAGATCTGTTTAAATTCTTTAGAAAATTAAAATTAAAAGTTTTCTTTTCAACAAGAGCAGAAGCGATCACTGAACGTGCAGATCTAACAATGAGGGCTGGAGTTGAAACAGTTACTGAAAGAGAAGACATGGACTACCTTATTGATGAGGTCTTAGCTCATCCTGAAACCACCATCTCAGATTATGGACATTATACATAGAGTACCAACTGGTAATTTGGATAATGTTTCTTTTGATTTAGATGTGTTAATTAATTTTCATAAGGCTAATGAATCAGTGAGCACAGATGATGAGATTTATTTTCCGCCATTACAGACACCAAGCCTGTTAAATGCTGGAAGGCACTTTAGAAACATTAGAAAAAATAAATTTATACCAAATTCCACTTTTTGTCCTACATACAGAACAGCACTGTCAGCACCTTTGAAAGGGTGGTGTGCCAGCAAAGACATTCTGGCTGACACTGTTCCCCCTAAGTATAACCTCTTTCGAGAAGAGTGTAATGCTCTTGAAGAACTGTCCGAGAACACACAGATTGTTATTAAAGCTACTGACAAAGGGGGCAATATTGTAATTTTGAACAGGGAACATTACGTTGCTATAGACAAAAATTTACTGAATGTGACAACAGATTATAAAAAAAATTGAAATCTGACCCCACATGTATCTTTAAGAAAGAACTGCACAACCTATTATCCAGGCACACAGATAATGGAAAAATCAGTGAGAATGAATTCCAATACATGTGGAACGATGTTCCCATTATACCAGGTTTCTACATGCTCCACAAAATTCATAAAGATTGTTTAAAGCCACCAGGGAGACCTATTGTTTCAGGCACAAACAGTTCAACACAAAACATGGGTAAATTCATAGATTATTTTTCTTCAACACAGTGTCCTCACATTAGATGCCTACGTAAGAGATATTAAGGATTTATTAAATAAATTGCTAGGAGTTGAATGGGAGGATGATATGCACTGGCTAAGTATAGATGTTGAGTCACTCTACAAGTCTATGCAACACATACAAGGAATTTCAGCAGTGCAGTTCTTTCTTGATCAATATGATACATATGATGAGATTCCGAAGGACTTTATTATTGAAGCCTTAGAATTTATTCTTACACATAATTACTTCAAATTCGATGAACAGTTCTATATACAAAGTTGCGGGACAGCCATGAGAGCCATAATAGCCCCCAGTTATGCTAATTTGTTTCTTGGCCACTGGGAAAAACAGTTCATATTCAACCCAGAATTGAATCCACACTTAGAAAATGGGCTAGACACTATCAGCTGTCTGACTGCCTGAGAGCTATAGCAGGGGGGAACATTAACTTACGATAGATGCCCACAACAAAACAAGTGCCAATTAGGGTTCCTCATTACCAACTGTATCCTAGGGCACCCTGAATTTGAAAAATCAAACATGCTATTTTTTCAACCACTTAGCAATCGATCGAGTGACCCCCCCGTCTCACAGAGAGACATCCCGTCAACATCTCCAGCACCACTGTCTTTTAAAAAAACATAACCTGATCCAGAAAATACACCCTGTTTCTTCATTCCATTAAAAAAAATTGCTTAGAGAGAAGCAACAGTTCCTTTAGCCCTGCACTTATGGTACTCACCAGGAATGTGGTAGACATCTCAAAGCCCTCCACTGTCCTCCATCCCAGTACAGTCCTCATCCCTCACAATCCATCACAGATAGAATAAACCCCACATCAGTGTACTCAATTATTTAAATATCTCCTTTTTTTCAGATGACTTTTTAGTTCTGTTGTGGTTGCCTTTCCGATCGGCTAACACAACTTCCCATTCTCGCACCTTGCATTCTCCACAGCTGTGCCTCTCAAACCGGGCTGCCTCTTCTTGTACACAGTAATTGCCTCAAACAGCAGCTGCTGGTCAGACTTAAAAAAAAAAAACTTACCGAGTGCTGTTGTGCCACGCTGTACTTGTGGCTCTTAACTTTGTGGTTTATCCCCGGAGTTTAATGAAGCACGGGGCATGTACCGACTGGCAAAAATAAAACTGTTCCATGCAGGAAGGGAAGAAAATGCGGTGCACAAAAATGAGGGCAACAAACTGCTAGGGTGAAACTTCCATTAACTCTCCCTTCTCCTATATATGGAGGGGGAATAATCGGAAGTGAATGGCTCGGGGGCAGCAACGAGAGATGGAACAGCTTTGAGATGGAGGGACTAGTTTATCTTTTTTTCTATTGTTTCTATTTGTTTCAACTCATTTCCTCACTTATTTGATCAATGAATTAAAATGTATACAGAAGGCCATTTTCTAACTGCAATAATACCCTCCAGGGTGGGCGGTATGGGCAATACCAGACCTTCCAGGGGCTATAAGTCCCGATGTCACAGGTGGTCCAGTATTGCCCAATACTGCCCACCCTGGAGGGTATTATTGCTTGCTTAATACATGTCAAGTACTGTTACCACTTCACTGACGATGTATTATGCATTTGGCAGGAAGAACCTGCAGAAGTGCCTTTATTTATGGAATTTCTAAATAACAATAACCTCAATTTGAGGTTTACCCATGAGTTAAACAGCACTACACTTAATTTCTTAGATCTTTCTCCCACAGCAGACAGAACAACTGGTACTGTGTCCACCACATGTTTTAGGAAGCCTGCAGCTACCAGTTCTGTTTTGCATGCCAGAAGTGCCCACTCCCAACATCTCAAGGATTCCATTCCCTATAGTCAGATGTTAAGGATAGGATGTAATTGCAGCTCAAATGACAAGTTCGAAGAACAAGTCATGGAACTTGTAAAATGATTTAAGCATAGGGGCCATGATACCTGTCTTCTAGAAGATCAAAAATCTAAGGTACAAGCACGTGACAGAAAATAATTGATACAAGATAGACCAACCACATCCCACACACAACCTTGCACTTTTATCACAGAATTTAATCACAAAGCAGGGAGAATAGGGGATGTCATCCACAGGAATTGACACATTTTATTAAACAACATCACAGTAGGACAATCGGTGGGTTCCAAATCACAGGTATCATTCAGTAGGGCCAGTAATTTAAAGGATAAACTGGCACAAAGTAAACTCAAACCTGCTACACACATGATTGGGACCACTTGGCTGCCTCACAAAACAAATGGTTTCTTCAAATGTGCCAGGTGCAACATTTGCAAGTACAGTGTCACAGGGAAATATTTTCAACACCCCTCAGATGCTGAAAAAAAAGTTGATCTTAGACAACTAATAACTTGTGACACCAGCTATGTTGTATATAGATTCTGGTATAGCTGTAAACTTTTGTATGTCGGCAAAACTGTTCTCCCACTGAAACAGCATATACAAGAACATGTTAGGTCAATTATTAATAACAAAATTGACACACCAGTGGCTTTACATTTTAGTTTACATCATCAATCAAAACCAGAGAGTGTCCAGTTCACAGGTTTAGAATGGGTACCACCACATAATTATGGTGGAGATCATTCCATTACTCTATTGGAAAAAGAAAGCATGTGGATTTTTAAATGGGATTGTGTTAAACCAAGATGACTAAGTAACAGATGGGATTTGAAGCCCTTTTGGAAAAAGAGAAGATACTTATTAGATTAAATAAGTGATTTCCTGATAGATGAGTAATTTTGCATTGTATATGAGTACTTTTTTGCTTGCCCTTTCTCCAATTTCTAGGTGTAAGCAACTGTTGGATCTGGGTTCCAGAACAGAGTTGCCATGATTTATCTGATTGGTATTAATCCCACTGAAAGTCAGTTGCCTTGGAAACAGAAGAAGGTTACCTTGAATGTAGTTGGGACTTGAACCCGGATTTCCTTCCCTCATTTCTTTTTTTTTTCTTTCTTTTCCTCTCCCCTCCCCTTTTCTTCCACACACACACACACACAAACACACACGCACTATCACTATCACATTTCCCCATTCCCCTTTCCCTTTTCTCTTGCTCCTTTTTCCAATCTTTATTTTTCTCAAGCCCTTAGCAGCTGCATGAATCTACAATAAAATATTAAAATAATGACAAAGTTGTTTTAAGAGTTGAGCATTAAGTTAGTAGCTTACAAAAATAATTTTTAATTTTATTCATTTATTACATCATTTTCTAACAAAAATGATTAGAACACTTCTTCTTTATTTAATAAAGTCATTAATATTAAATGAGCTCTAAGTGTGTATATATAATGATGTTACTCCCTATCAGGTCATACCCTGTTTGAAGACTCATGAGGAGTCGAGGCACTAGGGTGACCGAGAAGGAGCATTTGAACTGTTGGGACCTTGGATCATTTTGAGGCAATAAAACAAACTTTTGCACCAGAAATTGTTTGCATCGAGTCCTTTGGGGTCCTGAGTGCCCTCGCATTGACTCTGTTTTGCTAGTTGAGGCAAGCAAATAAAATGGCATAATGTTGGTGAATACAAGTCTGTCTTCGCATATACATAATTATACCCTTTAAAGCAGTATGATGGTATAAGATAGACATATTATTAATATCAATAGTATGCCTATCTATTTAGTTACATATGCTATCAGAAATGTCACCTTTATTTTAGAAAAAAAAATATTTTGCCTGGACAAAGAGAGCCAGAACCCCCCCGCCCCCCATCAGCAGGACATAAGACAGACAGGGCAAGGTTTTGTGATGACTTTTATAGGTAAAAGGTACTTATCTTGAACATATAGTAAGCTGTTATTGAAGAGGCCAACATTAATTAACAGAATGTCTGCCTTGCAGCATGGATCCAAAGTTACAATATTCTTTAAGACTCTATGGCCGGGATATTCAAAAGTGTTGCACATGGTGCAGCACAGATACGCCATGCGCAACCCACTGATGTGCCCCAGCATGATATTCAAAAGGAGAAAGTAAGCAGCACAAATCCTGATGTGCCGGGGTGCATCAGTAATGTATGCGGTGCAAGTAGGGGGGGCGTGTCCATGCATACTTGGCACATCCTGATATTCAGCCTGGGATGTGCTGAGCAGATGCAGTCGCAACCCCTACTTGCGCCACACACAGTTGAGCCTAAAAAAAGGAGCAACTGCTGGCCATCCACAAGTGAGCTGCTGTATTGCAGGGCACAACACGGCAGCTGCCAGCTGTGGGTGGCCACCTGAGCTCTGACTGCAACATCTGTCGTGGTAGTACCCCTCAATGCCTGATCATGAGCATAGGTATATAATTGAAATGTCCAATATCCCTGGTGGTCCAGTGGACCGCTACCAGCCTGTTCACGGGCATTAGTACATTTAAAACATCTTGATTTATCCCTGGTGGTGCAGTGGTACCCCCTCCCCACCGCCCACTGAGCCCCACCACCCCGATCCCCTGTCAGCGGCGGGGAGGCTCCCCACCGCAAGCCACCCGGCTGCCGCCAACTGACTACATACAGTACAGCTGTTTGCCCATTGGTCCACAGTGTGGGCCAATGGGTGTGCAGACCATACACACTACATAGTCCCGATATGTGAATGGATCCATTCACATATCTGGACTGTGTTGTATGGTATGGCTTCGCATGCCCATTGGCCCATTCTGTGGACCAATGGCGACAGCCCACTGCGTATGCAGTCAGTCGGGTGGGTGGCCGGGGCTTATGGTGGGGAGTTGCCGCCTCGGCGCTGACCGGGGTAGCGGGGGTGGGGCCCCATGGGCGGGGAGGGGGGTACTGCTGGACCACCAGGGATAAATCAGGATGTTTTAAATGTACTAATGCCCAAGATCAGGCTGACCATAGCCTTCGCGATGTTTGGAGAAATGAGCTCCCATCTGCCTAGGATTATACATTCCATTTTGCTGTTCATAGTAGTTTCAGCAGAATAGACATGGTATTGGCTTCCTGGTTTGTGGTACAGAAGGCAATCCACCCTATTATTGAATTGATTCTGACATCAGATCACTCTTCGTCTCCAGTTACTTTTTCTTTTCATTCTGCTATTTCATCCACCAAATCGCAGTGGTGGCAATGTAATGTTACTTTTTGTAAAGAGGAGGGTTTTTGGCTTTGGATCCATCAGGAAGTAAAGACATATTTGGATCATAACTTAACTGAAGAGGAGGCTGACAAATGGGTTTGGGTCTGAAAATGTATTATTGCTTATGCTTTGGCTAGGAATAAAGGAAGAATGCAAAAATTACAGTCCCTGAAGAAGCATTTGGCAGAATTGCAACAGTGGCATAAGGATGGTGATGTGTCCCCACCTCTCTATTCCAGGATATGTGGAGCCTTCAGCATCTGAGGAAAGGAGGGAGGGGGGCATGATAGAAACTTTTAAGTATCTCAGTGGAATCAACAAAGTCCAAGAGGGTAGCATCTTTCAGAAAAAGAGATGTGCAAGAACAAGGGGACACAATTTGAAGATAGAGGTGGGATGGGTCAGGGGCAATGTGAGGAAGTATTTTTTCACAGAGAGGGTGGTGGATGCATGGAACAGCCTTCCTGAGGAGGTTGTGGGGTCTAAAACTGTGGGAGAATTCAAGAATGCATGGGACAGACATAAGGCAATTTTTGTGAGGGTAGGAAGAAATCAGCTGTTGATTAAATAGGATCTGCAGCTTATCCTGTAGGTAGGGCACTGTGCAGACTAGGAGGGTCAAGCGGTCCTTATCTAACATCAAAGTCTATGTTTCTATGAGTAATAGTTTGAATACTCCACAGGAGGAGTATGCCTTTTAACAGATCACACGTGCCTTTGGGGGGTACAAAAAATGGGTCATTTGCTGGCTTACCATTTAAAGAAAAAGGCCACAGAGACAAAAATCCTGGGAATCAGGAAGGGACCCATTACTCTGACTGCTCCAGCAGATGTTAATGCAGCCTTCCGTGACTATTATGAGGCATCGTATACTTCTTGGTTGTTGGAGAACGGTCAATTTGATGAGCATATAACCTCTATTTTGCAGTCCCTTAAACTTCCCTGCCTTATGGAGGAACAGTGGCATGGATTGGAGGGACTTATTACATCACTAGAAGTACAACAGGCTATAGGTCTAATTCCTGCTGGCAAAGCCCCAGGTCCTGATGACCTCCCTATCGAGATCTGCAAACTCCTTGCAGATCTCCTTAGCCAGTTGCTGGCATTTACATATCAGGAAGCCTTGCTGGCTACTTCCCTGCTGATTACCATGACAGAGGCCATTATGTCAGTATTGCCCAAAAAGGGGAAGATCCATATCAGTGCTCAGCTATTGCCCCATCTCTCTCTTGAACATTGGCTATAAGTTGTTGGCCAAAGTTTTGGCTCTTACATTGTGCAACGTGCTGCCACTTTTAGTCCTCCCAAACTAGGTTGGGTTTGTTGCAGGGAGAGATGGTGTGTACCACATCTGGCAGCTGGTCAAACTGAAATGGGCTACAGAATCCTCACTGGACCCTGTGGCAGCTATAGTGCTTGATACATAAAAAGCTTTGACTCTGTCAAATGGCCCTATTTGCCAACATGGTGACTCTTTTATCCAGTGGATCTGGACTTTGTATTCTGCTTTTGTTCTTACTAATGGGTGTCTCTTGCCTACCTTCTCCCTTGGTAGAGGCACACACCAGGGATGGCCTTTGTGTTCTGCCTTATTTGTATTTGCTACTGAGCCACTGACTCAAAAACTGCGGAACTTCCAGCTTATTCAAGGGAATAACTTCGGGCATGAGGAATGCAAGCTGATGCTTTTGCGCATGACATTATAATAACCTTAACAAATCCTGTTCAGTCATTACCTGCCTTAGTTAGTCTGTTAGATCAGTTTGTGGAGCTTTTTGGATTATGCATTAATTAGAGTAAGATGGATGTGGTGGCCCTTAACCTGAGGTGCCACTCACTTTCATTTAGTGGAATGGGGCTGTCCTGGGTGATTCGCCCAGTGTGGTATCCGGGTGTTCTAATCTCCCCCTGTGGAAGGATTGGGTTGCTTTGAATTTTTCATCATTGTTAGCTTCTCTGGGGGGAGGACTTAGATTGGTGGAAACACCTGCACCTTTCACAGTGGGGGAAATCTCAGGCTTTATAGATGATGGTGCTTCCCAGAATTCTTTATTTGCTTCGTTAACTGCCCCTGTATGTTCCTAAGTCAGTGTGGAAGGCTTTAGACAAATTGGTATGGGAGTTCCTCTGGGAAGGTAGTAAACCCAGATTATCTTTATTGTGGCTGATTGCCCGCTGATCTAAAGGTGGGTTCCGCACTCAGTTGTTTAAGGGCTATTATTTAGCCACGGGATTGTGACAGTTGTGGATGTGGCTCCATGTGGATGCCTGTTGTGGGACTGCTCAATGATCAGTATAGAGGAGTGGCAGTGGAGATTGTGCTTTGTGCTCCTCTGGCTCATTGTAGGTCTCCTATACATCAGAACATTCTTAGTATCTGGAGGGAAGTAAGCAAACTTGTCCATTCCCCCTGGCAGGCATCCTTACATTTTTGGCTGTTATGGTATAACTCAAAGTTTTCTGAGGGGGGAAGCCTATTTACTGGTGTGACTGGACTGTTGGGTGTTTATCTCATGTGACAGACATTTTTTGTTCCAAATCAGGGTTATTTAAAGATTTTCTGAATGCACAGCCCCCCACACACAATCCCATATGTGGACGTATTTGAAGCTCCGCTACCTCATATCTTCTTATATGAAGCCTGGTTTCACTTGCCAGGGAAGGGTGTCTGGGAAGACATCTTTGGTATGGCAAGTGGGGGTATCCATTCCCTTACACCTCCAAAAATTGGCCAAATCTGTGCAGGGCTCTTGCAGGAGTATACCTCTTCTATAGGCAAGTTATACAGCAGATGAGAAAGGCAGCTTTGGTATAGGTTTAGTGAGGATGAATGAGATTGTTGTTGAGCTAATGTATATGGATGCTGCTGGGCAGTAGGGGAGAGTCATACACAATTAAAAATGTTGCATTTCTGGTATAGGACCCCGGACCAACTAAAGAGGATAAATTTAGTTGCTACCTCGGATTGCTGATGTTGACATAGTACTAAGGGTACCCTGTTGCATATACTTTGGGGTTGTCCTAAGTTGGTCTCAGTTGCAGAATAGAATCTTGGTAGTGATGTCCTGTCAGGTTTCTTTAGATGCCTCTGTGTTGGTCCAGAGTAATAGTAATAGGATTCCAATTCAATCTAAGCCCCTACATATTTGGTTTATGGCAGCTATTATGGAGGCTAAGAGAATGGTGTATTGAAAATGGTGAACCAAGATGATTCCTATCCTAGATAAATGGGAGGATAGTATGTATAAACTGCAATGCTTGGAACACCTCTCCTTTTTAGCTGCAGACCAGTGGTCCCTAAATGAGGCAGTTTGGGGTCCCTATTTACTCTCAGATTTTTGACATGAACAGGAGAAAGACAGTGGTGCCACCCACTAGGCCCTTGATTTTGTGGGCTTATGGGACACAACAAGACTGCATCTCCTCTGGTTCCCTTCCCCACCTGGGTATTGGCTAGTCTGATAGGTTCTTTTATTTTTAGCATGCAGTTTGGCATCTGGTAGGTTATTTTTATCCAGCACTCTGCTTTGTCTTGTTTGGGATGGAAACATTGACTGTTTGTATTCTTGGGTTCTGTTTGCACTGGACATCTTGTTCAAGTTCCTTATTTTGCTATAAATTGGTTATTGGAATTGAAATTATGGATCTGTGGTAATGATAGGATTGCTTTATTTGGCATAGTTTGGTCTATATCTGTTTGGGTTCATGGGATGTATATCTTTGTGAGTTATTTTTGATGCCTTTTTCCTATTTTGGTGCCAGAATGAAAATAATTCATTGTCGCTTGTTTGGGATCTGAGATTACTATTGGTATTATTATTGTACACTTTTGAGCCTTGTATACTTGCTAAAATCCTCAATTAACTATAAATTCCAAAACATGACCTTGTTGGGACCGTACCTTATGAACAAGGTAGGTGGAGTTTTTCAAATTCATTCTTAAAGGTGATTTCAAGATTGCTGTGCAAAATCACCTTTGGAGCAGGATTTGAATATTTTCACCTACTAGAGTCATGCGGTGCTGTCATAAGAAGGCTATGTTGAAAATTTGGTGTAATAATATATTAAAATGAAAAAGTTATGATTGAACATTGAAATAGTTCAACGTCCATTCATAGCTTTGCTAATTTGTAACATTTTTCCACTAAACGTTCAACATATCTTTTTTTGGACCCCACCTCCTGAACAAGGCAGGTGAAATTTTTCAAATCTGTTCCAAAAGGTGATTTCACAGTCACATCTGCAAAATTTCATTTGTGGTGGGATTTGAAAATATTCACCTACTGGGTTCATGAGATGGGGTCATAAAAATACCATGTTGCCAATCTGGTGTAAACATATGGTAAAATGACCAAGTTATGTGAACACTGAACTATTTCAACATTCATGCATAACTTTGCTAATTTTCAATATTTTGACTCCAAACATTCAACGTAGTCATTTTTTTCACATCACTAATACGTGTGGCCAGTGTAATTTTACAAATCCTGAATGAGACGAGTTTTTGTACATGTGGTGTAAAATTACATTTTGACCAGTATTCTATAAATGCCACATGTTTTATTTATTTATTTAAAAGATTTACCAGGAAGGCATGCTGAGCACAGTACTGCTCAATTCCAGATGCATCCTGGGGGTAAAGGGTAAAGGGAGCGTACAAGTATAATGCAAAATGCAAAGAACATACAGGCAAATATACAATCAGATCAGTGCAGTACAGAACATTAGGCCCATATATAGGGCTAATTCAATTCCATTTGGTCCCAATATCACTTAACTTTCACCAACCAGTGGGGATAAGGAGCACAGCCAGCAGTAGGAACTGGCTTAGGTACATGTGTAGATAGAAGAGAAATGGGCTTTGAGCAGTGTGGTAATGTGCTGTGAGGAGGGGGCATGTCTAATGTCCTCGGGAAGGGAGTTCCACAGTTTTGGCATCTGACATTTAAAGGCTGCTTGGCCTGTGGCAGAGGTCATGAGTGGAACAGACAAGTGTCGAGAGTCGTGATACCCAAGTTAGTAGGCTGGGGAGGTAGGAGTAGTCAGTTCAGCAGCAAGGTAGGGGGGCAGGGACTGATCCCAGAACTTGGAGGCAGTCTTTCTGCAGTGTGATTGTTTCTGGTCTTGGAGGGATGGTAGGCCGAGCGACAGACAGAGGTCGCAGTGATGTGTGGTGGGTGGGCATTCCAGGGTAAAATGACAGAAAGAGTGGAACAGAGGGTCCAGTCTGGCTAGGGTGGACTTGGGAGCAGCACTGTAGACTACAGCACTGTAGTCAAAGATGGGCAGGATCATTTTCTGCACAATTGCCAGGTGAGTCGGCAGCATGATACATTCACTGTTACAATATAAAACACCCAGTCTGGGGTGCAGCTTTTTATGAATGGCATCAATATGTGTAGAGAAGTCAAGGTGCTGGTCAAGCCAGACCCCAAGATATCTAAAGGAGGTGCAGATCTCCAGATGGTTCCCATCCAGGGCGTGAAAAGTGGGTGTGGAGAGGAGCCTAGAGAGTCTCTGCCTGGTGCTGAAGGTCAAGGAGATGGTCTTCTTGGTAGTGAGAAACAATTGGCTTGAGCAGAACCAGAGCTGAACATCTTGAAGTCCTGCTGAAGTCTGGACTCCACCTCAGTGGTTGTAGAGCATGATGTATGCAGAACTGTGTCATCCGCATACATGTGAATGGACGTGTGTGGGCAGGCAGGGGGTAGGTCATTAAGGAAGATGGAGAATAAGAGTAGGCCAATGACTGAGCCTTGGTGTACACCAGTGGAAACATGAAGGGAGCCGAGGTGGTATTACCAATCCTGATGGATTGGGACCTACCTACAAAGTAGGAGTGGAACCAACTGGTGGCCTCACTGGAGAGCCTGGCTTGAGCGAGAGTGGTCAGAAGGAGCAGGTGGGAGATGGTATTGAATGCTTTTGCCAAATCTATAAAAATAGCAGAGGTGACGAGACCTGAGTCCATGCTGGTCATGTTTATGTGGGGGAGACATAAAAATAACTATCTTGAAAATTTGGGGTTAAAATAAAAAAAAATAACTATTAAGAAATGTTGTGTGTAGTGCCAGCCTTTACCCCAGCTAGTATTGCTTTGTGATCACATGCCAGTGAGCTGAGTTTGCAGGTAAGTTCAGTGACTCAGCTGGATGGGCTGAAGCTGGGGGGATAGTGCTCTCATGTGAAACCACCCTGAGCCTGGGAAGGGTAGATGAGGGGTTGTCTGCATGAGATTAAGTAATATTTAGTGAAGAAAGCGCATCTCTTGGTATAGGGCCCTGTCCACTGCACCTGTGGGTGCCAGATGGCCTTGTGCTTCAGCTGATAGAGGAATTCTTTGCCTGGTTCATCTGAGAGATGGAGTCTTTGCCCTGTGCATCTGTGTCTGTGGCCACATGGAAGTGCAGGACTCAGAGGGCCCTGTGCTTTAACAGTCCATCAGACAGCCCCATGAATTCTTGACAACTCTTGCTACATTTCAATAAGTAAATAGAGTCTTTCCTTGGCACAGGGAACAAAGGGCCCTGCTTGTCTGCATCTGTTCATGTAGGTCCTGAATGAGGACAGAATTTCTCTATCTCAAAAAGAAAGAAATCCCTTTGCAAAAAAAAAAAAATGTGTTAATGAATAAGTTATGATTCAATGTAATTCCACAAAAGTTGGGAAATGTGGCATTGGGGTTTCTGACCTTAACTCCCTACCCCCACCCCCAAGCAACAAAATGAAAAAAACATTAGGGTTTTGGGTCTCTGGAATCTTGGCAAATCAGTGATGGAGTCTTCCTTGGAGTTGTGAACCCTAATGCCCACCCCTTCCCCTGAGTAAACAAGGTCAGACATGATCTCTTTTCTTCAGGGCTCCATGTGAAGAAAGCTATAACAGATTCTGTTGATGTCTTATGGGAAGCCATACTTCTCTGTGTAACCCCCTTGTTACCCGGGGTTACTAGAATCCCAGTAACACCTAGTGGTAGGCAGGAAGGCAGCTTGTGAAACTCCAGTTAAATGGATTTCACACTGTCTCACTCTGTTCTCATTCTCAG
Organism: Neoceratodus forsteri; assembly: GCA_016271365.2. Lineage (NCBI taxonomy): Eukaryota > Metazoa > Chordata > Ceratodontiformes > Ceratodontidae > Neoceratodus > Neoceratodus forsteri. The sequence goes on along the minus strand of CM028132.1, from coordinate 968,669,484 downwards.
CTGAGACTGAGGGAAGACATCACCATAGAACTGTCGCAGCTGCATGAGCCACAATGGAATCTGCAGCAGGGAGTTGGACTAGAATGTTGGGAGGTTTGAACAGTAGTCTGTAGGTCAGTTGGTGTTTGGAGCTTGCTGAGGGAGCAGCACAGCAGCTCTGTGTAGGCTCTTGGAGCCTCAGCCCTGATATAGGGCTACATTCTAGGAAAAAGGTGTGTGTTTCCACCTTAAGAGAGACACAAAAGTAGTTTGTAAATGGTGGAGACTGCTGATTCGAGTCTCAGTGGCCACCCCTCCAGAGATGGGGGCAGGAAAGGGTTTCCTGCATATTCCAGGGGCAACCCCCCTGATTCTGCTACTAGTGGAGAAGCTTCCTATTTGTTCAAGAGTTTGTGTGAAACAAGAAGATTTGTGAATTGCCTGTGGGGCACCTGCAACCAGAGGGTGAGTTTCTGCTCTTCCTAAAGGGCCTATGTTTTTCACCCTGGGACTTATGTGATAGGGGGGATTGGACTACTGAAATAGTGGGAGGCCTAGAGTAATAGGCTTCGCCAAAAAGTAACAGTATGTTTAAGTCCAGCACTTATGGGAAGTCAAGACATGTCGAGGAGATGCGACATACGTCTACCCAGTAATCTACGGTGCCAAGCTTTCAGTAAAGAGTGTTTAGTTTCCAGAAAAATGGCCGGGTATGGATTGTGGGAGCTGGAGGTGGGAGACCCCCCTTCTTTAGTGACCAGGTCCACCTCTACGGATTTGCTCTGTGGATTTCTACTTTGCCTCATGCACTTGGCCAGTGATGAGGGAAGTACCCAGGCATGGGATTGGAAGGAAAATTCTCTCTAGGAGTCGAAGGCTCTAAGGTGGTTAGGGGAGCCACCATTTGGAAAACTGGTTCATTTCCCAAAATGGACCACAGATCAAGTGGCCGTCGGGGGAGCCGGGCCAGTGGGGAAAACCCAAGTAGTGTACAAGATGGGCTGTGTACCCAAAGCTGCGTTCAAGTCTGGGCTGTGTGCCTGGTGCTTTCAGAGCCTGAGGGCTGGAAATAGTGAAGGAGTGTTCTGTTGTCTCTAATCTGCATTACCAGGAATGTAGCCCCGTGGGGGGGTCCGTATATGCTTTGTTTGTTCAGCTTGGATGTGAATAAAAGCCACACTGTAGAATCCCATTCCTGGTTCTGGACATTACAGTTATTGCTTCCTGTGTTCGGATTTACTTGGGTGCCCCTGTGCAGAGTAGCCAAACCTAGGCCCCCTGTGCTCAGTAACCTTATCCTCCCCAAACCCAGTCCCCACCAGGTACTGCTGTCAGCTTCAAAAGCATGCCACCTGTCGTTTTCCAAAAAAGGCAGGGGTCGGGGGTTACATCTGCTTTTGAAGAGTGTATCACTATGAGGCACTGACTTGGAACTGTACCTTATGGTTTGGACCGGAATCTATGGGCAGGGTGAGGGCTCAGCATTTGGGTTGACAAACCTAAGGAAGATACTACCACTGACTCCTCAAAGATTCTGGACATCCTAAACCCTAATATTTTTTCCTTTGCTGCTTGTTGGGGTGTGGGTGTATCGATAGGGTTAAAAACGTAATACCACATCTCTCTACTTTTGTGGCATTAAGCTGAACCTTAACTGCTATATTAAAACAGTTTTTTTTGCAAAGCTCTACATATCTATATCTATATCTATGTCTCTATCTATCTATATAGCTATGTCGATGTTAATATCTATATCTATATGTATCATAGGCGTGCGGTAGTGCTCTTATAGTTAGGGTTGAGTACAGCATTTAATGTTCAACCCCTAACTTTGCACCTTAATAGTTTCAATCCTGTTTAACAGAATTACAGAAAATTTTGCAAGCTTAGTTGACATGCAGGGTCTCTTGATTTGATAAGTTTTGTGATGGTCGATTGTCCAGATTCCAAGATCTGGATAATGCAAAGTGTGAAAGAATCAGGGTTTGTTGCTGTTGTTTTGCTTTCAACTACAGCCTAGACAGTTCTGAACTTTGTTATGAAATTTTCAGGGTAGAAGGGCCTTATCCAAAAAGCTGCCTTTTGTTGGTTTTGTGAAAAAATAATAATCCATTCCTGAGTTACAAGGAGCTGAAATTTTTATTCTGAGCATGCTCAGTAAGGTCTTTCATTTATATTTGTGATACAAAAGAATTCAGACTTAGCTTTTTCGCACAAAAGAAACTTCTTTCATCAGCCAAAATTCTTCTTTCATGAGAAAGCAATCTTTCATATGGCAGTCATCTTGTTTTTTTTTTTCATTTAAAAAAATGAAAACCTGTAAGATCTATACTTTTGAGAAAAACAAACACATGAATCTACTTGTAAGGGTTGGACTTCTCTTGGGGATTCCAACGTAATAAAATGTACTGCTGCAATATTTTCAGGCTGTTTAATAGTACAGCACATACAATGCTGTAGATACTATTACACAGCTTTAGACTATTGCAACAGTACATCTTCTCACATTGGTACAGTTGCAGCCAAGGAATTGTCAAATATTTCTTGAAAAAAAGAAATGTCGTAGCTGTGTTAGTCCAGTCAACAATGTAGGGGAAAAAAACAACAAGTAAGTTGTGGGTGATACCTTTTATTGGACTAACAAAATTATTTCTGAGACTAGCTTTCAAGAAATAAAACTCCCTTTAGGTCAGAGTGAAGACAGATGAATAGCATGACAGACATAGAGGTTGGATGTATATTCAAGACATAGACTAGCAGTTTATTGTGATATCTCTAGAGAAATTCTCTGTCTGCCTGCAATTCCATAGTAGGGACATCAGATAGAATCTCTTTAGAAATATTGCAACATTTTTGAAAAAATCTGACCATGTCCTTGGCTGCAACTGTAACCTTACGTACAGTCACACCCTTACAAGCAGATTCATACAGTAGCCCTACAACAATGTCAGAGACTGTAATGTCTTATGATTTTTTTTCTCTCCCTTCACCCCTATTCCCCCTGTGAGCAAACTTATGCTCTTCGATAAGGTGCTCCCAGCATCCCTCAATTATGAACACTTCTCCCAATTTTTTCTCTGTCTCTTTTTCCCCACTATGTCTACTTGCTGACTTCACCTCTCTAAGCACTGCAGGTACCACCCTACTGGTGGTCACCTGAATCTTTTTTATACACTGAAATTGAATTGCTTACTTATCCATTTTGTAAACCATTCATTTTGTAATAAGTAATTTTGTATTGTGTTTAACCCACCATGAATAAATTATCTTTTGACTGTACATTGTTGTGTAAAAAAAACCTTAAATGTATATACAATACAACCTGTTTGAACTATCTGAATGTAAGCTCCCTACTCCCTCTCCCCAGAGTCACACCTGGAAATTAGCTCTGGCTCAGTGTGCCTCACCCAGTCAACAACTTTAAATAAAAGTAAATAAATAAATAAATAACATAAAATAATAATATGGGTGTTGTACTGTATGAAACCACCATACAAGCAAACTGGTTTTATTAAACACTGTGAAGTATGTTAAACTGAACAGGGGGTCCCAAGTCATGAATATGTAATAGCCTTTCTTTTGCAGTCTTCATTTCTGTTACAGGTATGCACCCAGCTTATGGAAGTACAGTACAAGCATGCTGTTTTTAAGTTTGCAACACTATAGCACTCATGCAAGTTTTACACTGGGTGTGCACTGAGGGCATAACAGATCTGATAGTTACACAGTATAATGTAACACACTGGCATGTATACCTAGCAGTCAGGACCACCATACAGTTGTAGAAAAGTTTTGGCAACAGTTGAACTGTGTGACTTCAGCATAATATACACAGTTTTTCTGTTACCAGCTCATGATATGCAGAGTACAGCTTCCATGTTATGGGATTCTTTTGTCTATACATGCACTGCTGCATGAACCGGCATTCCCACCAACCTGTCCTGCAGTAGATATTAAAATACAGCCCACAAAGGCATTACAAAAACTGACATTTTCCACATACTGGTCAGGATCAGGGCTTCCTTTCCCTCCTCACCCGGAACAGTCTCAACATGTAGGGCAAGGGCTGTTAGACCAGTTCATGGCTGTTCTAACCACAGCCAGTACTTGTGACCACAATGATGCTTTCAAAATCCTGGTTTAAGGGATGCAGCAGCACCACTGTAGTGCAAGGCCCCTTCTGACATTGTGCAATACCATTTCCAGCACAGAGGTGATGCAGGATTGGTCCATTGCAAGGGCTCCCATTTTCAACACAGCCTGCATTCGAAAATTGGGATTGCCACAACTTTTGAAGTAAGGTGACACCTGTGTCAATACTGTTTGATGCAGGCACCTTGCATCAAAATTGAGGCTTTGAAAATCAAATCCATTATCTTCAAAAGATCAAACTTACAATCAGTGAAGTACACTACTATTGAGTAAACTGTTTGAGACATAAAATACAGTGTAGTACTTGCAAAACTACTTGACACTAATTATCCAAAATGAAATTTAACTACGTAGCTATCAGCGTATAAACTGTATTATGCACACAACATTTCTGAATGTAGTAATCTGGGGTGAGATTCACAAAACTTTGCCCTGCGCAAACCTGGTTTTGTGTGCGCAAACCAGGTTTTGTGCTGAGTTGGCATTCACAAAAGCCCAGTTTACGCGCTCAAACCTGGTTTGCACTGGGGCAAATTATGGTGTTGGCCACAATGCAAATGAGGAGAAGGGGATGTGAATATCGGTGCTACCTGACTCACAAAGCATTCACTTCTAGCAAAGACCTCTTGCGGGGCCCCCTTGCATGGAGCAAATACTGCCGAATAAGATCTTGCCTTAAGCCTATGCAACTCTAATGGTTCATAGAGATATTGCAGCAGTGCCTCGCCCCTGATCATTGGCCTGACACCACCAGGAGGTTATCACTGGCATCTAGTGGATCCATTACCCCCATCAATTACTGATCGCTGGCCCATGAAAACAAAGCTGTCTCCCTTATAGCTAGTGGTTTCTCCTCACAACCAATCACTGTTTGCTGGCCTGAGGAAAAAAAGGCTTTCTCCCTGGTTGCTGCTGGTCCCTCCCTCACACAATCCCCTACATATAAATATGGATCTCCATCCTTAAGTGGTTTTGTGGCCCACCCCTCCTTATCCCATATCTTCAGTGAATAAATGAATATCCCTTCCCTGGTGGTCTAATGAACCCCCTTCCTATCCCTGATCCTCAGTGAAAAAATGAATCTACCATCCTTGGTGATCTATTGGACTGCCCTCCCCCCACCCCAGCAGGTAGTGCCCCACCTCACCACTCCCCCATCCCAAAACTGAGCCAGTGACTGGCACAGTCTTCCACTCTCCACCACAGTTACCCACTGACTCAGCTGTCACTGAGCACATATCGTATACAGTACACGTTCATTGATGACAGTGACAGCTCAGTCCTCTAGACCACTGGGGAAGGGATATTCATTTACAGAGAATTAGGGATAGGAAGGGGGGCCACAAAATCACCAGCAGATGGAGATTCCTAGTCATATACATGGAATCAGGTGAGGGAAGTGACCGCAATCCACCAGGAAGACAGCCTTTTTTTTCCTTGGGCCAGTGAACGATGATTGGTGGGGGGGACCACTTGCCACCAGGGACTGCAGCTGTATGTCAGGCATGGACTGGGGTGCTGCACTAAGCCACAGACTGCCTATGCAAATAAGACCATAATGGGCATTCAAATGGACACCAAATGCCTGGCATACCCAATGGCCTCATTTGCATAGGTGCATTGGTGAATTGGAAATAGTGCTCTGGTACTATTCATTGCAGGGCCATTTACATGGCTGTGGGTCAGAATGGTGCTAGAAGGGTAGTGCTGGTGGTGTTAGGGTTACTGCCAGTGTAACCCAGCCCTATTTGCAGTTGCATAGTGTGGTGCACTATCCAACTATGAATAGAAATTTTTTAAGACTGGGCAATCGCAAATCATAGTGCAAACTTTGTGCAGTGATTTGCAATTTTTGGTGAATCGGGGCCCTGATGTCCAAACATACTTGGTGAGCCAAGAGATTCACAACCCATTTATAAAGCTAATGTAAAGTGATTTGTATTTTGTTTCAGAATTCTGCTAACCAGTTTTTCATGCAGTGGACTCACAATTCATTCATCACCCTGCAACCTTCACATTTAGTCAGTTAACAAATATTTACTGCCTTTAAATAGGAGAAGATCATCTTTTCTCAGACTATCTACTTACTTTTTCTACAGATTACAGATAATGCATGGTTTGTGTAATGTGTCATTATAAATATATTGTTTTTCACTAATATGCAACTTTCAGTTTATCTTTAGTCTGATTTATAGTATTTTTTTCATATAAAAGATGTATTTCTGATAGGCACCATGAAGTAGATTTATCACTCATGTCAAATTGTATTGCAAATGTCTTCACAAGACTGCCCACAATAAAAATAGCATCAAAATATTCAACAGGAAAGTCACCTGTAGTTCTCAATGTCTAACCTTTGAATATTGCAGATGAATTATGTTTCTTAAATTATTCAGCACTTATATGGTGAGTTAGCTACAACAATAATCATTCAAATGAAGAAAACCTGTAGCCCTTTAAATCAAACCAAGTAGTGTTTTATTAAAGTGCCCAGCAAATCAATCTAAATCCAAGGATAATAAAGCCCTAATCAGGTGGTAGAGAGAGAATAATAGGTTGTCATGCATGAGAAAAAATAGGCAATCATGAAATGTTTTCTTTAATTAGGCCATGTAAAGTAGAGGAGCTGAGTAAGAGCTGGCAAGACATTTATCATGAGCAAGGTGGGAAATTATTTAGATTATCAAGGAAAGAAAATTGAATATGGTATAGTGAAATTTGATTGAGCAAGAACATTAGAACTTCTAACTATGCGCTGCCCTTGGCTTGCAATAATTTGTTGATATGAATATAGTTTAATGCAACTCCAAATGTAAACTTAGAATTTCTTCAAAATTCCTTCTCCCTTTTACATGGAAACAAATAACTTATTTCGTCTGTGACATAATTTCTAATACTAACCTGCAACAATAATCCATACTGAAAAAAATATAGACATCGATAAATATTATGTCAATACTGAAGGTCCCCTCGTGAGTATGTCACATGTTGGTAAACTACCAATGTTTGGACTAAATGGTTCCCTTTTTAACAATACAGTATGCATAAGACTTTATGATGACATGCAGTCATTTGGTACCTATTTTATTTTTTGGGGGGGGGTGTATCCCCATAATTCATTTATTTCTTCTGGCATTACACAATGGTAGCTGAAACAGTAATTTTAAAACCTCTTATTGTGCTCAGTGGAATGCACCTGTGTTTATAGTTAGGGGCTAGAGACTACATAATCACAGATGAAATATTGAACTGGAGCTCACACACTCATTATGTGCATGGATTTCTGAAAGCATAATGGTACATCAAGTGTGGAATTTAGTATGGCTGTAATCTGTTTGCACTTTACCAAAGTAAAAAAAAATATCAGCAAGATTTCTGCACTACAAGCAGACCAACAATGGCACACAACATTGCTAACCTGCTTATGCAAAACTGGAACAGAACGCATTGAAAGAGTCAGCTGCTCAGACAATCCAATGGGTAAGATATACTGATGAGATGACATCTTAATCTAGAAACATGTACAGTAGGGAACAGGTCAAGATAGGTCTATACTTGGCTGAATGCCCTGCATTCTCCATTCAGATTTACCCTGATCCACTGTAACAGATAAAGCAGTTTTCATGATGTGATAGTACTGTGCAGAAATGTAAGAGTTAAGGCAGACATATGCTTAAAACAAAAAATAAATTAATTTATACAATTGCAGTGGTACCAATTCTGTGACAGTAAAGGTGTTATGTTAGTTAATGATATAATAAACCTAAGATATATTTTGTTCGTTCTTTTTGACCAGGAAAGATACACTAAACTGGGATAGCTTGTTTCCACGTGCCTCCTGAGGAAGAGGGAGTGCATGGACTGTTTTATTGACTGGGAGAAGGTTGGCCATGACAGTGAGGAAACTCCCCTACTCTCTTTGGATATGTACTATGGGCTCTTCAGCTTCCACCTGGACAGTGACCAGAAATGCAAAGGAACCTCAGTTTAACATCTTATCAGAAGGATGTTATCATTGCTGCTGGGTAGGTCACAATTGCTACTGAATTTTGAAAGTTATGTGTATCACAATGAAATCCTGAACCAGACAGCAACATTCATAAAGCTGATGGCATCACTATTGTCCTATGCATCACTTGCACGTTGCAGCTGAAATCAAATAGAAATTGTTACATATTCTCACAACAACACATTTATAAGTCATATCTAGTAAACTGATTTAAGAACTGAATTCACAGCAGCCAGACTCACAGTAAACAGTTTAGCATCACTTGTGATGGGACATGATGACCGAGATATGCATAGGCCCTGGATTAGGCTCACTAAATGTTTTCTCCTGGAGCAGATTAGTGCCTGGAGCAAACAGGAGAAATATTAGAAATTGCTAGGGCACTTTGCATACACCAGCCAGACACTATCCCACACTGAAGTTGCAGAACCCACCCCCTACTGGCCACAGAAGGTATGTGGCAAATAGGGTGCTATGGGGATTGGAATCACAGTTGGGCTATTATGTCCCATTAATTGTGATTGCTGCTTTGGGGCATCTACCCTATTCATACCTTCAGATGCAAATGAACCCCTAGCACTAGTTAGATGCTAAGGGGTCATTCACATCTCATTAGGGCTTCATTACAGGCCAGGAGGAAACTGAGTTTGTGACCACTCCTGCATCTGTCAGGACTGCCTGTAATAGTGGTCATTTGCACCCCCAACCTGCAACCCCCTTGCCATCATGTATTACATGTCCCCTGGTGTCCAGTGGTTCTCCTGCTCCCTGAGCACTTGTCCATTATAAATTTAATAATTCCCTGGCGTCTAGTGGTCCCCCTGCCCCTAGGTTTGAATCTCCTCATCAGTAATAACTCAATCATTCTAAACCCAGGAATCCATCAATGATGCTTTACAATAAGCATCATCCTCTGGCCAGAGTGTGATGCCCTGGAGATAGAAATGTATGCTACTTATAGAATTATAGAATTAAGAATATAAGTTCAAACTCTGTAGTGCGGTCACACACCCTCTGGTGCTTCAACATTTGATTGTCTCTCTGCCTGAAGTTAGCAGTCACTCCAAAGTGCAGCTCCAGTCCTCTAGTTAACAGTTTCTATTTTATTACATATTTTGTTGTTTTTATCAAGTTTAAGCTAGTTTTTGCACTTTTAGTTAGGGTGATTATTTTGGGTCTTTGTTTTAAATTGCAGTTTCTCTGGTTCCCAATCAGTTCCAGAACTGAAGAAGGCCGCTACTACAGTGCTATTCCCACCTTGAGGGAACCAATTAAAATTGGAGAAATGTAAAAAGAAAAAAATATCTATTTACAAAAATGTTTTTTTTCCTCTTACTTAAACTTGGTTTCTGTTTTTCTAGGAACCAAAATGGATTTGACTCCAAATCTAAAATTCTACTGTGAGGAAAAAAAAACCTTCTAAATTGAATCTGAACTTTTTGGAAACTTTTTTATGTAAATAGGGCTTTTTTTTACCCTAGTGGAAAACTTTTTCACAAGGTCTAAACCGTTTTGGCATGACTGATAGACCCCAAAAACGGACAGGGCCAATATGCTTTAAAATTATAAATATTGCTTCCAGCTCCTAGGAAGGACAGACTGCAATCAGCTGTGTTTGAGGTGACTGGGTTCAGATCATGATTTTATCAGTGTTGAGTCTGCAAAGAGTTTTGCCTGAAGACCCAAAAGAAAAGGGCTACAAAAAAGAAAATATTTTATGGTTTCTCAGTCTGCTTCTGTGTATGAACATACGTAAATAGCCAGCAGAAAAAGGCCTTGCAGTCTATCTAGTCTGCTTGAGTTTGCAGACCACTCAATATCTACTGAGTGATTGGCTCCCCTCCCTGCTGTCCACTCCTCCCTCCCCCTTAACACCCCCCTCCCCACATTTCCCCTTTCCATGCAATCTTTCCTTTTACTCTACACCATCCCCTCTTAATGCTATCCACAGTCTTCAGGGAGACCACTTCTTTCGGCAACTTATTCCACTTTGCTACCACCCTTTCAGTGAGAAAGTGCTTCCTCATTTCCCTCTTGAAGTACCCCCCATTTCAGGCAGTTCTTCTAGTTGTCCTTTTCCTATAAGGTTGAATAACCCCTCAAATTCAGTTTGTTGGAAACCTTAAAACATTTAAAGGTTGCAGTCATGTCTCAATTCTCCCTTCTATCTTCCAGGGAGTACATATTGAGGTCTTTAAGTCGCTTTTCACAGGGCATACCCTGTTGACAATGGGTCATCTTGGTTGCCCTTCTCTGCACTGTCTCCAGTAAATTGATATCTTTCTTCAGGCGAGGACTCCAGTATTGCACACTGTATTCCAGATGCAACCTTACCAGTGACTCCACAGTGGCAGGATGACCTGGTTACACCCCTGGCGATACATCCTAGCATCCTATTTGCCTCTACCACTGCTCTATTGTAATATGTGGAGTGCTTCATATCACTCATGATGATCACACCCAAGTCAATTTCCTCTGCTGATTTGCTGACCTCCACACCTGCAGGCAATATGTGGTCTCGATTCTTCACCCCTAAGTGCATCACCTTACACGTTTTGGCATTGAATCCCAATTGCCAAATACCTGACCATTTCTGCAGTTTGGCCAAGTTTTGCCTGATGTCCTGTCTCCCTTTCTCTATGTCCACTCTCCTACAGAGCTGTGTGTCATCTGCAAAAAAGGTATATTTGTCTTTTGCTCCTTTAGCAATAACACTGATGAAGATGCTGAACAACACTGGTCCAAGCACCTAGCCCTGTGGGACATCACTAGTGACTGGCCTAGCATCGGAGAATCCCCCCCCCCCAGTCACCACCTTCTGGTTTCTTTTCTTAGCCAGTTTCACCCCAAGCCCCAAGTCCTCTAGCTTCTTAATCAGTCTCCCATGGGGAACAGAGTCAAAGCCCTTACTGAAATCCAGATACAGTATGTCCACTGCTTGGCCTTTGTCCACTGTCCTTGTTACGCAATCAAAGAAATCAATTAGGTTGGTGTGGCAGGAACAGCCCAGTACAAACCCATGCTACTTATCATCATGGAGTCCATTTTCATCTAGGAAATTTACTAGCCTTTCCTTCAGAATGGTCTCCATGAGCTTCCCCACTACTGAGGTCAGACTAACTGGCCAATAACTACCCGGGTCATCCTGCGGCCCACTGTTATGTTGCAACACTGTGTGTGCTGTTTTCCACTCCAGAGGAACCACTCCTGTTTCAAGAGAAATGTTAAAAAAGGTCCACCACGGTGTCTGACAGCATGTCTGCTAGTTCCCCTAGAACCCTTGGGTGCATGCCATTCAGCTCCGAGGACTTATCCACATATAGGGCCTTTAAACCCTTCCTCGCTCTATCAATGTCTATCTCCCCATCCTTAGCTCTCCACTCATTACCTCCCCCCTTTCCCTGAGGAACTGAATCATCCTTTTTTTTTCATGAATACTGAGTTGAGTGCAGCATCCCCCAGCTAAAAGAGCTCTTTGTCAATGTGCACTGCCATGACCATGAGAGTTACCAATGAGTCACCAAGGTCAAGGAGAGCTGGTCCCAGTCCAGGACAGCAGCAAGGAGAAAGGAGAGAGAAGTTGCTGCCACTGAACCACTTGGTAAGTACTGACTTTTTTTTTTAATTAGTATTTCTTTCTCCTGGGGACTTCTGCCGGCAGGCGAGCTGCAGTCCTCTCCTTGAGAGGGCTCTCATCCACCTTGTGGGGGCTACATTACTCACTCCTGACTCCAGCCCACCTCCATTAAATTCCCCATGGATTTCCTCCGATGGTGGGGCCAGGGAGGGGAGGGCCATTCTTCCCCCCCCCAGGGCACAAGTCCAGTTTTACTGGGTGAATCATGGGTTGGGAGCACAGCCCCGGTATCATGTAACCTGTCAGCATCTCTCTAATCCCTCTTTTCCGGTTTTCTGACCCTCCCTGTTGCTGGGGCTCATATGTTGTGGGGTCCAGCAGTACCCTCCCATCCTTGGCATCCCCAACCTGCACTACCCTCAGGCCTCCACCTGGGGGTAGTCATTTAGAGAGACAGTCAAACCACAATTCCTGGGACAGGAGATCTGCCCTCCAGAAGCTCAGTCCTCTCCCTCCCCATCCAACCCTCAACAACCTGTTCATACTGCAAACCCAGGTCACTGACATGGCAGAAGGTAAGGTCCCAAAGGCTCAACCCTCCATGCCACTGGGCCGGCTCAGAAGTGTTAACTTTTAACATTATTTATTATATATTTACCGTATTTCAGTATCCGATTCAACTTTTATTGTGAAAGTCCAGTAAATGTGTTAGATCACTAGCTCTAACTGCTCTCCACAATACCATGGGACCCTTCCAACAGTAACCGAAGGCATGCTACAATAGGTCATAATGTTACAGTCTGGCCCACACAGCCTCCCTGCTTGGCAATGCAATTCATCATATCCTTGTATGTAGTACCATCTGTAACAATCCTGTAAAACTGAATTACTGTGTGTATCTTAAAATGAAAGTTTATTTGTTTTTTTGTTATTTTTGGTGAAGTTATTAATGATTAGCCAGTATAAACATGAGCATAGCACTCTAATACAACTTCTGTTCAGTTACTCCTCAGAGAACTGCCATCGGAAAGAAAGGAGGCAGTCGCACACTTACAATATGCTGTAACAGTCCGACATGTATAGCCCAATGGAGGGGGGGTGCTGTCTCTAGCACATTTGAGGTCTGCAACTCTGCGGCAGTCTGTGGGTGGGAGCCGGGACTCACATTGTCCACCAGTGCACAGTGAGGCTATTTGTATTACTGTGCTCAAATGACTCTGGTGCACAGTAGAAAAAAAAAGAAATATGGAATTCATAATTCTATCCTGCCAAAATTGATTTCCAGAATCTCTTTTTTTGGGAGTGACTCAAAAAGTAAAACACTGAAAATATGTTATGTATTCAGACATTATCATAAATAATTCTTAAATATACTATATTTACTAATGTAATTTTTATGCTTCTTTTAAATCACGTAACAGAACATCGTCTGCAGGTGCAGAGCCAGAGGGGACAGGCACTAGTGAAGTTCCCAAAGGTAGTAAGTTTCCTTTTCTCTTATGTAATGCACTGAACATCGCATGCCATACTGAAGCTGCAGATGTGGCTCTGTGTTTTACTGAATCAATGACCCAGGTCATGGAGTGAGCCTGGGTCACTGAAGGGCTGGGGGGATGATGGAGTGTCTCATTAGAAACTTTCCTCTTCAGGGGTTTGAGTGTGCCTGGTCTCCTCTTGCATTGTCTCACCTGGGTGTGCAAAGGGAGCCAGCATACTAGGATCAGTATTAGGAATTTAAAGACAGTAAAAGGCAATTTTGCCTTCCAGCACTGCCCACCACTTATCGGTGGTTATATCCATTTATGTTATTATCTGTTAGGTATTTATTCAGCTTATTCTTGAAAATGTGTTCATTACTAGACATACTATAACATTGTTCTATGGCAATGAGTTTTACACTCTCACAGCTATGTATGTGAAGAAATTTCTCCCTATGTTTTTGTTGCCAACTGATTTTTTAAACTTTTATTTGTCATCTCAAGTTATGACTCACTGTTTTAGATTCAAAATCAAGCTATTTGCTTATTTCACTGTCTTTTAATATCTTATATAGAAACAGTATATCCACTCTTAGCCATCTTCTTTCCAAAGTGTGAAGGCTCAGATTTTTTATTCTGTCTGCATAAGATTTGTTTTAAGATGAGTGATCCTCTTGGTTGCTTTAGGCTGGACACCTTCCACTACTGCTATATCCTTCTTTAGAAGAGGCTTCCATACCAGAGAACAGTAGTCCGCATGGGGCTTCATTTATGTCTTATTCAATGGAACTACAAAGTTTTCGGTTTTGTTAGTAAATGCTTTTCTGATACATCCTAAGATTCTACTTGCCTTACTAATGATGTTCTTACACTGGTCCCCATTTATAAGTTGGTTATTAGAAACATAGAAACATAGCCTTTGATGGCAGGTAAGGACCGCTTGGCCCACCTGGTCTGCCCATTTCCCTACCTATTGGATAAGCTGCAGAACCTAGTGAACCAACAGCCTACTTCCTCCTACCCCCATCTAGAATTGCCTTGTGTCTGTCCCATTCATTCTTGAATTCCCCCACTGTTTTTGACCCCACAACCCCCTCATGAAGGCCATTCCATGTGTTCACCACCCTCTCCATGAAAAGATACTTTCTCATGCTGCACCTGATCTGTCCCCCCTCTATCTTCAAATTGTTCCCTCTTGTTCTTGCACATCTATTTTTCTGAAAGATGCTACCCTCTTGGACTTGATTGATTCTCTTGAGGTACTTGAAAGTTTCTATCATGTCCCCACTCTGCCTCCTTTCCTCTAGGGTATATATAGTAAGCCCCTTTAGTATCTCTTCATACGGCTTCTGGTGTAGACCCTGCACCATTTTAGTTGCCCTTCTCTGGACTGCCTCCATCCTGTCTATGTCCTTGTAGAGCTGGGGTCTCCAGAACTGCATGCAGTACTCCAGATGGGGTCTCACCAACTCTTTGTACAGAGGGATAACAACTTCCTGTTTTCTACTGGTAATGCCTCTCTGTATGCATCCCAGTATCCCCCCAGTCCTCCTTACTGCCTTCTTACATTTCTCATATTGCTTGCCTACCTTTAGGTTATCTGATATCACTACCCCCAGGTCCCTTTCTAATTTTGTTGTTGTTAGTACCTCCCCTCCTTTGTGTACTCTTCCCCTGGGTTTTTGTTTCCCAGGTGCATTACTTTGCACTTCTTAGCATTAAATCTAAGGTGCCATACATTTGACCATTCTTCCAACCTTGCCAAGATTATGCTGCCCAAGTCTCTTTCGTTGCTTACCTTCTTCAGTTTCATACCTTTCAGGTAATAGTTGGGTTTTGAATTACTTTTTTGAAAATGCATTACTTTGCACTTGAATGTACTAAAATCCATACTATAAATATTTGTCCAGTGTTGTAGTTTCCAAAGGTCCCAGGAAAGTCTATTTATGTTCGATTGATTGTCTACAGGACCCCCTAGTTTCGTATCACTAAAATTTATTTAAGAACATTTTGCATTCTATTTCCAGGTCTTTAATAAACAGGTTAAATAGTATTGGTCCCAAAACTGAGCCCTGAAGAATCCCACTAGCCACTGGGCACTGCTCCAATATTGTACCATTAAGTCTTGCTATCTGTGATTTCCCAGTCAGCCATGATTGTATCCATTTTATATATGGTGACCCAGATATTCAAAAGGATTGCGCATGGTGCAACAGTGTTGCACCATGCACAACCCACTGATGCGCCCCGGTGCGATATTTAAAAGGGAAAAGTGTGCCGCACAAATCCCGATGCACCGGAGCGCATCAGTAATGAATGCAGGCACAGGTGGGAGGGGCGTGCCCATGCATAACCTGCACAGCCCGATATTCAGCCCAGGATGTGCAGAGTAATCCATGTGCAACCCCTACCTGTGCCTGCACAAAGTTATGCCAGGAAAAAAGGAACAAGTGATGGCCTCCCACAGGTGAGCTGCCACATTGCAGGGTGCAACACAGCAGCTGCCACCTGTGGGTGGCCACCTGAGTTCCTTCCGCACATGGTGGTGCCCCCATGCCCAGCATCTGTAATCAAACCTCCCCAAGTCCAATATCCCTGGTGGTCCAGTGGACGATCGCTGCCCAATCACGGGCATCAGTACCTCACGAGACCCCCACTACCCTGGTGGTCTAGTGTACCCCTCACCCCACCCACCCACTGAGCCCCACTGCCCTGTCCCCGCCAGCGCGCGGCAGCACCCACCACCTGTCGCCTGGCCGTTGACTGACAGCTCGGTAGAGCTGCATGCCCATTGGCTCATGCTGTGAACCAATGGGCGTGCAGCCCTACTGAGCTGTCAGTCAGTGGGTGGTGGGGCGGCAGGTGGGTGGGGTGCTGCCGCACGCCAGCTGACGGGGGGAGCGGGGCAGTGGGGCTCAGTGGGCAGGTGGGATGGGGGGGTACACTAGACCACCAGGGTAGTGGGGGTCTTTGATGAGGTACTGATGCCCGTGATCGGCAGTGATCAGTCCACTGGACCACCAGGGATATTGGACTTGGGGGGGGTTTGCTTACAGATGCCCACGATCGGGCTCAGTGCAGTCCACTGGACCACCAGGGATATTGGACTTGGGGGGGGGCTGTACTGATGCCCGCGATTGAGCACATAGAGGTCCACTGGACCACCAGGGATATTGGATGCTTTTTCTTTTATATTACAGGAATGCCCGCGATCAGGCTGCAGGGGGCATTGGTCACTGACAGCTGCTGCCTGGCAGGGTGCCAGGCGCAAGTCGTCATGGGATTGGCACACCTTCATGCTAATGGCATGCAATTGGGGCTGTAATGAGGTGCAAATGGCCCACTGTGTGCCTTGAATAAATTATGGCTCCATTTACATGTCCCCGTTTGAGTATCGCAGGTGCTGTGCATGGCGCAATGGCACTTGCGCCAGCGCCTCTCCATGCTCCACTCTGGCCACTTGCGCTGGTGCAGTGCCACTGTGCCATGCACAGTGGGGGTGGCCAGGGTGCGATATTCAAAGCTGCTGCGCCATAGCGCAGCTCCGTTGAATATCGCCCAGGCCATGCCCCTGAGCAACAAAGTTGAGCTGAGCCCAGGCTTGCGCCACAGCTTGGCGCAGTTTGAATATCCAGGCCGTAGTGCTTATTTGGTTAGCATGTAGTTTGTTAATCAATTGAATATGTGGGACTACAGATGCAGCAAAGTTAAACTTCACTGGCAAAGTTGCTGCGAAGTTGCATAACCTCGACTTCATAAAGTTTCGTGAAGTTCACATTTCATCAGCAACTTCAATTTTTCTGATTTTGCAGGGTTTTTTTTTCAAGAAATTCCACTTTTTCAGCAACGTTGCAACTTCACAAAGGAATTTTGGCCACTTTGTCTGGAAAAAAACATTGCAAAGTTGACACTTGACATTTGACTCTAAATTTATCCACCCTTGCCAGCAGGAGAACCCTTCACACTGACAAATTTACCTCAAAATTCTGTCTAGATTTCCTTCCCTCTTACCGCTCTACCTCCCTATTTGCCCATCCCCCCTCCAAATACTCCTTCAGATCTGGGGACTCGCGGTCTCTGACTATACCATACAGAAGCACTACTTCTGGCCAAATGGCCTTCTCTCACCACCTACCTAAACTATGGAACCAAATACCAACTCAAATCTGCCACTCCTCCTCAGTTAGCTCACTCTCTATGTCCCTAACAAACTTCCTAGTGACAAGCTGCAACAACACCTAATTCTCACTGGGTTCCAGTCTCAGCTTTTGGTCTATACCTCCCTCTTCCTCCAGCTGGGCCCAATACTCCCCCTAAACTTTACCCCTCCTGCCAACAAGCACCTTTTTGCATTTCTCCTGTACCACTCCTCACCCCCCTTCTTCTTACCCTTTTGCCGAACTCCATCTATTATCAATCTGGAAATGTTAATACTCATGGTTGTTGTAATCATGCATTGTCTGTTTTTTGTAACATTAACTGGTACCTGATTCTATGTATACTATTTCTTTCATGTTATGTACTTCCACTTTGATTCCCCCAGGACATAACTACTGTGAGATGAGCATATTGTTGCTCAGTGTAATTTTCCTGGTGAAACATTTCAATAAATAAATAAATAATTCAAAATTCACAAAGTTGGCCAACTTTACGAAGTTCAAGCAAAGTGAAGTTTTCTCAACTTCACACATCTCTGTGGGGCCGTATCAAATGCTGTTTAAAATTGAGATAGAGTACATCTGCTGGTGTACTGAAGTCAAGTAATCTGGAGATTTTATTGTAGAAACACCCGGTTAACCAAACCCTCAGTAAGAACTGCAACAAAATGAAATAAAAGTTGTCCCTGGTGCCCAAAGGTTTTTTTGGGTTTCATATTTCTTCTTTTTTAATGTAAATATTATCATTTTGTACTTTTAAGATACATTATATATTTTATTTCTTTAAAATTTCTCAATTTTTTTTCCATTATAGGAGGTGGAAAGGTCTGCAAAGAAGTAAGGCCAGGATGTCAGGGTAAATCCCTCTTCCCCGGCAGAGTGGGTTCAGTCAAACCTCTATTTTTCTAAATCAAATTTGTAATATGTGCAGTAGCTCCCTCAATGACAGACAGCATCTCCCTGTGACTACTGCCATGATTCCACCACCACAAGAAGGTAGAGAATTGGCCCTTCATTTCAGTTCTAAGGTTTAAACACTGTACTTTAACTCAGTAGGCCATGACCCCAGCTAACCACCATCAACACTACTCTGGCCATCAACTTATAAAATTATAGTGATGCATTACCATCCCATATTGTTAATTAATATGGATAGCAATGTGTACACGAAAATCCTGGCCAATCGTCTTTACCCCAGCTCATTCACCCGTTCCAAGGGGGCTTTGTTAAAGGCTGGTATAGCTCCAACCCCATTCATTCACTTATTAATCTCATGCATGTGGTGAAAGGTCTTCCAACCGCTGCAACTGCTGTGGCCATAAATTTTGAGAAGGCCTTTGATTCCCTTGAATGGGACAATCTGGATGAGGTCCTTGCTCATCTGGGATTGGGTCATCAGTTTCAAGCTTGGATTCACTCTTTTTACCCCTTAGCCCCTGCCCAGGTTTTAATGAATTCTATATTTTCTGACCCTTTCCTACTTGCATGGGGCACTCAGAAAGCCGGCCCACTGTCCCTGTTCCCTTTTGTATTAGCTGTGGAAAATTTGGCAGTGGCTATCTGTCAGCACATGGATGTTATAAGCACTTGTTTGGGTGACACTTGGTACTCCACACTCATGTATGCTGATGATCTTCCTGTTCCACTGGCAGATCTTCACACTTCCCCTGCCCCTCTACACTCCCTTCTTGCCTGGTTTGTTCAACTTTCTGGCCTTAGAGTGAATAATTCCAAGACTGAAGTTCTCCCTTGAATCACTTTTGTTCCTCCAGTCTGGTCACTCCTTATGGTTTTGCCTGGCAGCAAATGGCAACAGCTATTTAGGTATTAGAATTGCCTTCGACCTGACTAAAATCTGGGAGAACAATATGCAGCCCTTTCTGTCCACCCTTCAGACTTAGTGTGACCGCTGGAAGCTACTGCAGTTGACTATAGTTTGGAAAATTGCTGCACTTAAAATGATTGCTGTCCCGAAGGTATTTTATCTTTTCTCCCATATCCCTCTCCCTCTCCCCACCACCTGACTTGCCAAGCTTGATGGGATCATTGGTAACCACACACTGGTGACCACCCTGTTGTTATCCTCACTTGCCAGGCTCTCCCTACTCCCCTGTTCTCATCAAATTAACTGTCAACTGCCCTCAACTAGTAACTTTAACTTTTCTAACATGCTAGTTAGACCTATTGAAAGTCTGAATCTCACTGCTCTATTAGCCCCAAAGTGGACCTATTACTTGATGATCTCATACCTTCGTCTCACTTGCCGCTCTAAAATAACCATGTGTATCCCTTTTAGTCATTGCAAGCTCTGGTATCTGATGCTGCTCGCTATCCTGTTAGCAGGAGATGTGGAACTAAACCCAGGTCCTCGACACCTAAATCCGTGCAATAGTGCCCCCTAGGCCACTGTTACTGGGCTCCACATAGCCCATTTAAACATAAGGAGCATAACACATAACCTTCCAGAGCTGGAGGCGTGGGTCACCACCCATAACCCAGATATACTATGCCTATCTGAGACACGGCTCAAGCCCCTCACCCCTGACTCAACCTGCTCACTACCAAGCTATTGCCTTATCTGAAATGACAGGTCATCTTCTAAGTGGGTGGGGGAGTGGCGCTGTACTATAAGGCACACCTAAATGTCTCGCTGAAAACCAAACCTCAATCCTCCATCTGCGAATCCCTTCATGCAATTCTACACCTGGGAGCAAAAAATCTACATATAGCTGTGGCTTATAATCCATCCCAGGGAGGTCTGTCTGCCCTCACTAATATGTTGGAGGATACATTAGCACTGGCAGGCCAAAATGAACTGCTTATCTTAGGGGACATGAATCAGAACTGGCTTGGCCATTCTCATGAGTCACTCCAGACTGCAACCCAGAGTTTTAACCTCCATCAAATGATCACTGAGCCCACAAGGATCTCCCCTAATGATAAATCGAGCACGCTACTGGACTGGGTGATAAACAGAGTTGACAGAATCGTGAAGGTTGGTACCATGCCAGATAGTATATCTGATCACTCCCCTATTTTCTGTATGTGGCAGCACTCCTGCTTCCTGACACAACCCCCACGTTATATCACCTTCAGGAACTATGCAAACCTAAACCAAGCTAAGTTCCTATATGAAGTCTCATCTATTGACTGGTCCTATCTCACCCAGTCCTAGGATGCACAAGTGGCACTGGACTACTTCCTAGAGCATTTCCGTGCACTACAGGACAGACATACACCCCGTGTTACCCGGCGGGTTTGCGTAACACCCACAAAGTGGCTACATAAAGATCTCCTGACTGCATTGCATACTAAGGATAAAAGCTGGAAGCATTACAGTAAGACAGGCCTCTCCTCTGACTATCAAACCTACAGAACACAGAGAAGTGATTGCAAAAAGAGGATTTGGCTAGCAAAAAGTTTGTACTGTAAAGGGCTCCTGCTGGAAGCATCAAATGACTCCAGAAAATTCTGGGCTTGTATCAAATCATTCTTGGGTTCGAAAAATACTTACTTGGATGATGAAATTATCATAAATGGGGTCCATTTTAGCAACCCCAGAACCATTGCTGAAGCATTCAATAAACAATTCTCTGACCTATCTAGCCTAACAACGGGCTTCCCCCGTGGTCAGCCTTTACCTCCCATCACCCCACTCACTCCCGGTACCTTCCCCCTCCATTCTATTTCAAGGCTATTTCCAAATCTGAAGTCTTAGGCCTTCTGAACACCATATCTGACAGTACTAGCGTAGGCTCTGATGGCCTAGAACCCAAATTGCTAAAGCTGGCCACACCATTCATTGTGCAGCCGCTATCATGGATATTTACCCTCTCTCTTTGCGCTGGTGTTGTCCTGGCTGTTTGTAAACTGGCCAAAATTATGTCGGTCTTAAAGAAAGGCGATAAAAGAGATACAGCTAACTATCGGCCGATTGCAATACTATCAGTACTAAGCAAATTAATGGAAAAACTTGTTTCAATTCAAGGTACCGAATATATGACTACATATAACCTCCTCTCGCCTATCCAACATGGCTTTCAGAAAGGTTATAGCACCTCCACGGCCATACTCCTCCTCACAAATGACACTCTAACTGCTATGGACAATGGCCTCCTCACGGGTTCTGTCTTTATAGAGCTGACGAAGGCTTTTGACCTCGTCAACCATCCACTCCTTCTAGACAGTCTCCTAGCACTTGGTTTCTCAACTAACTCGGCTGCCTAGTTTAAGAGCTATCTATCCAATAGAACACAGCTTGTGAGATTCAATTCTGCTGAGTTAAGCCCCATGGCAAACAACCTAGGAGTTCCCCAAGGATCGATATTAGGATCCTTTCTTTTCTCCATTTTTATTAATGGTATATCATCAAATAGCCCTGACTGCTCATCTATCCTTTACGCGGATGACCTGGTATTATACTGTAATGACAAGAATATACACCATATACACTAGATTCTGACCACTGCTTTCAAGTCTGTTCAGTCCTGGCTTTCCACTCACAAGCTCATCCTTAATCTTGATAAAATGCATATAATGTTGTTTGGATCTACAGTCAAATTAAACAACAACCGTGATCTCTTTAGAGTATCTAGTCATGATGGTATGGTACTAAAACCTGTACGCTCTCTCAAGTACCTTGGAGTCCTCCTTGATGAAAACCTCAACTTTGATATGCACATAACATCTTCCTGCAAATCAGTTAAAGCCCAAATTGGAGCTGCCTACAAAACTAGCTATGTCCTTACAAAATCAGCTAGACTAGCCATAGCCCGTGGAATTTTGCTCCCGTCTTTATCCTATGGGGTAGTCACATATCTTAACACATCCACCATTCTTCTAAAAAGTGGGATACCACCTACAATAGCATCTGCAGATATGCCTCGGCCTCACCTCAGTCCAAGCACCATTGTCAGCTCTATGCTGACCTAAATTGGCTACCCCCTGCTCTGGCTAGAACCTATGCACTGGGCTCCCTGACTGACTGTGTTGTAAGAACAGGAACCCCAGGATCACTGGCCTCACTATTGAATCCTCTGCCCCCATCTCATGGCCTCAGATCATCTGACAAATCACTGCTGACAACACTGAGATGCAAATCTAATAAAGGAACCCTAGCTTTCTCTTACTTGGTTGTAAAAATATGGAACTCCTTGCCTCTCAATGTTCATCTAGCACCCAGCCATGCCCAGTTTAAAACAAACTGTCATGACTTCCTCCTTAGCCAGGTCTCCTGTGCCTGTTGTAAACCTCCCTGAATCTAACGCAGCTCTGACCTCATCATACTGCTCCAATGCTGCATATGGATCCAACTCGGCCTACCCACCGGGATATGCTCTTAATGCACTTGTGTTTCTATCAGTCTGTAACTCCTATCCACTTGTGCTTAACCACATTTGTCCGAAATCAGATATGAATTGTTGTTACTGTGTAGTTGAACTGCTGACCTGCCCTGTTACCCTACTGTGAAATGTTGTCTTAATTTCTGCACCTACTCATTGATTTTTGTCAGTATCTTATATCATTCTGTGTCCTGGCCACTCTTGTCTGTATCAATTGAAGTGTTGTTAGTGAACCATTGTCATGTCCTATAACCTAATGGTGAAATTTTGGCCAACTTTGTACCTACTCACTGATCTTTGTCAATATCTTGTACTGCTCTGTATTGTGTTTCATCCTGTTTAATTTCTAATGTCTATTCCTCATCTATTGTATGTATTTCTCCCGGGTCGTGCCTGAAAATAGTCATGCCTTGGCTATGGTACTTACCCGGTAAACAAAAACAAAATAAATAATAAATAAATAAACTTCTTTGGGAGGGGAAGAGGCCTTGGTATAGAAACATAGAAACATAGAATTTTACAGCAGATAAGGACTGCTTGGCCCACCCAGTCTGCCCATTTCCCTACCTAATGGATAAGCTGCAGATCCTAGTTAACCAGCAGCCTACTTCTTTCTACCCCCACCCCCTAGAATTGCCTTATGGCTGTCCCATGCATGCTTGAATTCAACCACTGTTTTTGACTCCACAACCTCCTCCGAAGGCCGCTCCATGCATCCACAACCTCTCTGTGAAAAAATACTTCTTACATTACCTCTGAGCTGCCCCCCCATCTTCAAATTGTGCCCCTTGTTTTTGCACATCTCTTTTTTTGAAAGATGCTACCCTCTTGGACTTTGTTGATTCCCTTGAGGTACTTGAAAGTTTCTATCATGTCCTCCCTCTCCCTCCTTTCCTCAAGGCTATACATATTAAGCTCCTTTAGTCTCTCTTCATATGTCTTCCAGTGAAGACCCTGCACCATTTTAGTTGCCCTCCTCTGGACAGCTTCCATCTTGTCTATGTCCTTGCGGAGATTGGGTCTCCAGAACTGCACACAGTACTCCAGATGGGGTCTCACCAGCTGTCTGTACAGAGGGATAACAACTTCTTGTTTTCTACTGGCGATGCCTCTCCCTATGCATCCCAGCATCCCCCCAACCCTCCTTACTGCCCTCTCACATTGCTTGCCCACCTTTAAGTCATCTGATATGACTCACCCAGGTCCCTTTCCATTTTTGTTGTTGTTAGTATCTCACCCCCATTGTGTACTCTTCCCTGGGTTTTGTTTCCGGTGCATTACCTTGCACTTCTTAGCATTGAATCTAAGCTGCCATACATTTGACCATTCCTCTAACCTTGCCAAGTCCCTTCTCATCCTTTCCACCCCACCTTGTGCATCAACTCTGTTGCAGATCTTTGTGTCATCTGCAAAGAGACATACTTTTCCTTTCAGTCCCTCTGCAATGTCTCTTACAAAGACATTGAAGAGGACCGGTCCTAATAGTATAGCCATAGCAAGCTCTGGGTCTATTGGTTAGCAAGTGGCTAGTGTTTACCCTTGTTTGAGGATTATTTTGGGGTTTTCAAGCAGTCCAAACATTGCACTGGTTTCATCCATGCATGGCTGACGTGCCCCAGTGGGTCAGTATGGAGATCACACAACATACACTGTGCTTTCTCCCTCTACTTTTCTACTACCTGATCCTAAAACTATATTGAAGCATCTCACGATTGGCCCTGCCATTCAGTCTTGGTGCCAACTGCATGCTGAACTCCATTCAGATCCTGTGTCTGTCCCCCTTACACCCCTTTGGAGGAACCCATCCATAAGAGTGGGCTGTACATCTCTTCATTGGCTCTCATGGGAAGCCCATGGCATTCACTTTCTGACAGATCTCTTACCCCCACCCCATAAACTGGTCTTAGATTCCTTTCAGCAGTTACAGGATCACTGGGGACTCCCCTACTCTGATTTGTGAAGATATCTCCAGCTTTGGAGTGCATTGTAACCACTTTTGTGGGCTCTGTGCTCTGACTCTATACCGGATGTTGTGTCTTGTTGGCTTTCCTGTCAGAAAGACCTAACAGGTAAGATCTATTCTTGCCTTCAAGATGTACTTCCTACTCAGTCTCTGCATTCTAAAGCTGATTGGAATAAAATGTTACACACTAGTCTATCTGAGTAAACCTAGAGGATCTGCTGGAATTTTGCACATGGTGTGTTCAAGGATGCAAGGAGTCAGTTAATTCAAATTAAAATGTTACATTCTTGGTATGGGACCCCCACATCCTTCATAAAGCATGCCTTCTGCCCTCTGATGCCTGCTGGCATTGTGGGCTGCATGGTGGCAATCTTCATCATATCCTTTGGACTTGTTGCCAGTTCAGTCTTTATGGCAGCAAGTCTGTCATTTTGCTTCCCTAGTCCTTTGCAAACCAATCAATCAGCCTTGTTATACATCCTGGGCGTTACTGCTGAGAACCCACATCTTACGGCCCTGGAGCATAGATGGCTTGTTGTACTTAGTATGCAAGTTGAGACTCCTTTTCAGTAAGTGGTGCAAAGCAACCCTTCCCTCCCTTCCTGAGCTTCTTGCTACCCTGCACCAGATTGCCACATTGGACTGGCTCTCTCATTTGACCACTGACACTTTGTATGTTGGCAGTCTCATCTTCAGTTCCTTTCCTCTGAAACAGATGTGGATTGATCATCGTTCCAACAGGTTCCCTTTTCTTTTCCCCCTCCTAACTACTCCCTTCCAGTCTGCTCTTCCAGTACCCACGTGAATGTGTGTATGCTGTTTTTTCAGTCTATGTCTCCCCAAGTTTCCTGTGCTGCTTTTTAATTCTTGCTGAATTTGCTCATTGTTTGTTACCTTGTTGCTATACTGTACGGGCCATTATGTACTGTACCATCAGCTGTTTTGTTACTTTTCAAATTAGACACATTTTGTTAGTTTTGCTTCTGGGATATATTCACATGTTGTGTGTTTTATTTGCTGCTTTTTCTGTTGTCTGGTTGCAAATGAGAATTTTCATAAACAGTTTAACTGCAATAAAATCATGGTGACACCCTGCAAGCCACAAAGGGAGTGATTAGCAATTAACCCTGTTTACTGCTCTTGTTGCATTCCAGGACTGATAAAAGCAGTGTAACCAATACATGTCAAATTTCAGTGCTGCAGAATTATTATTACAGTTCTGCAAGCTTACAGTATTGCAACGCAGCAGACAGGACACCCTGCTCAGTACAGCAATCATAAGATGTCACCAAAAAAGAAAATAATTACTTCCACAAGGGTTTTGAAATATGAAAATGTATCCTTCCTTGCTAAACACTACACCACAGAAACAGAAACAATCACAGAAAATAAAAGAATTGCCACTCTTTCCTTGCAGGTTTAAAAAGGAGAACATATATTTTAAGCTTTCTTTGACAGAGGATTGAACAAGATTGCAGTTCTATAGGTCTGACTGCTCTGGCAGCTCTCTCTCGAATGCATAGAGATGGCTGGCCAACACTGGAGCATGCTCAATGTAAAATACAAAGAATTCATGGGAAATACTCCACCCCCCATGAAAAGGTGCTTTTCATTGAGATTGTGTTTGTTTTATATAGAACTAGTGAGCATTTTTGAAAGTGCACATTTTTTGGAAACATGTTTTATGGCAATTGGGCAGAATGCACCAAAATCCACATGGTTAGCACAACATGGCTCTGATAGCACATGTTAACATCTAGGTGAGTCATATAACCTGTAACAATATTCAGTTTGTGCAATTTAAATGTGAATGCACAATATTTCATAAAATAGATGTACTGCTATAAAAAATGTTTTTTTTAAATATCATATAGTCATTTTGTGAATTTGCACCATAATTCTTGAATGGCACATTTTCACAAAAAGTGGGAGAAATAGATTTGCGCAATTTCACCCACCATTACCCAGTATCAGAATGCACTGTAGAATACTGGTACTGACTGACAACGTGGGAAGAGAAGTGGCACAGGACCTGGCTACTACACTGAAGTTAACCCTGCATGCCACTAAATACTAGTTCCACATGGCTGTGGACACCAATGACTGCTTCAAACATCTTAGCCCATGTACTGACATTGAAGAGGTTTTCCTGGCTATGGGCAACCATCCTTTCCCAGGACACCCAGACCAAGGCCATGGATTTCCACTATGAAAGATATTCATTATTTGGTGGCAAAACAGAGACATGCATGAAAAGGTGGATGAGTACAAGACCACTTAAAAAAATAAACACTGATAAATAAAAGGCTTCCACATCCTACAGATCTTACGTAAAGGGAGGCAGGGATAGGTGCTACTACCCAGGACCCTACACCCCCTATAAGTACCAGCTCCATCAAGGTTATTACATTGGCAGTGGCAAGAGGGACACCAGATGTGCTGCTGCAGCACCATCCCCTAAGCCACAGCCAAAACAAAACCCCTGATATTTCTGCTCAGGTCACCCAACCATTACCAGTGGGGGGAAACTGGCCTACTACTTCCTGGAATGGGTAAAATTACCACAAGCAAGTAAGTCCTGAAGGTAGTGGGTTGGGAATTGCTCCTGGAGTTCAAGAGGTTTCCAAAACTGGAGACCACCACCCCAAAAACATATTTCCAGCACATTAACGAAAAGAGATGTGCAAAATTAAATTTTCACTGGCAAAACTTTAGTGAAAGTCAGAATTTCGTGTTTGCAAAATTTCAAAATGCACTTTGGTAACTTTCATGGAAATTCTGACTTAGAGCAGTGGAATAAATGTATGAATTATGATTATTGTTTTTAAACTGCAGAAAAACAATTCCACAGAACTAATCACTGTCAGTGGTCAATTTTGTGGAATGTTTTTTTTCCACAGTTTAAAGGAGGTAGGAAACAGTTACAATGGTAAATATGTCTATTTTGAATGACAGAGCCTATTTCAAATGATTACAGCTCCATTAGTATGACTTTTGTAGTCAATTCTTATGTTTTTTGTCAACTTTTCACTACAGGATCTGAAACTGGGTTGTGAGTCAGTTTCTATTAGAGTTGCTTACCTTCAGCTGATCACTTCAATAATGCTTTAATGTTGTTTTGGCACCTAATGATGGAATGGCAGCAGCCAGGTCTGCCAATTTCATGGTGGAGAGCAGCTGTTTTTGATGATACAGGTAATGGTGAAATTAAACTGAATGGGGGTTGGAGGGAGGATGGGCAAGTAAGAGGTCTAAAGGAAACTGCGGCACTGGCAACACTCACATAACCAACCAGCAGTTGCAGCCTGTAATAACAAAAAAAAAAACATGCCAGTCTAACTTGCCATTCAGAGAATCAGGATCAGGGAGACAGAGGTGAGGTAGAAAATAAATGAACTACACTGGACTCTTCTAGACTGGACACTGTTAATTGCTTGCACTGAACTTTAAGGTGGGGGGCAAATAGCTAAGTCTTACAGCTGACTGATTATGCATGAAAGCCGCTGCTCACTCACTCTATAGAGGACTGTGCCACAGGTGCCATCCCAGCAACATCAGAGGGAGTGGAACAGAGCAGGTCTCCATCACTCTACAGTGGGTTGAGGGGTGGACTCCTTGCTTCCTCCATTCCTGAGTGGAGAGTGGCAGAGCACCTAGGGTAGTGGGAGCAGAAGCAGTGCACCAGTTAGTGGAAGAGATTGGGATGGATTACTGGGAAGGCAGCAGTCAGGGAGACTGAACAGGGGCTTGGTGAGAGGATGGGCAAGTAAGAGGTCTAAAGGAAACTGCGGCACCAGCAACTCTCAAATAACCAATCAGCAGTTGTAGCCTGCCATAATAAAAAACCTGCCAGTCTAACTTGCCATTAAGTCTGATTCAAGGAATCATGACTCAGGAGGTGGTAGCCAAGGCGAAGTGGAAAATAAATGAACTATACTGGACTCATCATTAGCAAAAGGAAAATGGTTGAGTTAAGGAATTTGAAGGCTTACCTTAGAACTGATCAGGCACCTCCATCCACTAGCAGCTTTAGTAGGTTCAGGAGATTGAGGGAGCAACTTTGGGCAGCCGGGCTTGCCAGTGCCACTTGCTCGCTCACTCTGTCCTGCTCTGACCAGTTCTGCTCAGGTAATCTGGTGGGTCAGGAAAGTAGTTGGACTTGCAATTCAGCTTGGCAATTGGGTCTCTTTTTCCCAGCCTACATGGCACACAATCTCCTGATCTCTGGTGCAGCATCACAGACACACAACTACCAAAGGAAGGATTTCAAGAAATTGAATCATGCACAGGTAAAACCTGATTTTTGGAGAGAACCCCGTCAGTGCTCAGCACACACCCACACTGACTGACCAGTTAGGTTAGGGCAAGAGTCATGCAGGGAAGCTGTGATAGATTCATGACAGTGTTTGACAGTGTCTGATTTCAATAGTCTTGCCTTAATCCTTCCTTTGTTTGTTCTCTCGGCAGTTTCTAAATTATGTTTATTAGGTGAAATCTTCTGCTAGTGAACATCAAAGGCAGAGGGGCTGCAGCATTATCTGACTTACTTGTTGTCGTCCCCCCCCACCCCTGGCTGTTTTGATTTTAGTCAGTCTTCCTCAGCTCAGCCTGCCTTGTTTTCAGTGACACAGTCTCTTTCACTCCCAGCATACACAAATTACTATGGGCCAACAAGTACGGTCTCTGATCTAATTGCTGCCCCCTCCATACATGCGCTGATGTAGACTAAGTACACATGGCAAGGAGGCCCACCCAGAAATCTCTGGCTATCTGAGCAGACCTATCTGATTACCTCAAGGGAAGGTCATTCCATAAGATTGGGGTTGCCACACCAAATGCCCGATTCCCCAAGGACTTCCCTGAAAGCATTCTGCCAGAATTGAGAAAGTGCTGCTAGAGCGCCCTGATGGAAGAGCAGAAAGTCTTAACTCAACAGCGAAATTTAAAGGAGAATTAGAGAAAAGAGTTTTTAAATAAAAAGAAAATGTAGGGCTTATCCAGGGGCCACAGAAGATGCTGTTGAGTAATATTTTGTAGATAGTACAAATAGTACTACCCCAGATAAAGGGGCTAAGCCTAATCCACATAAATGTCTGTAGTTTGCTAAAGAAATTTGATGCTATACAGACTTGGTTCAACCTTACTACCCCCAAAATTGTAGTGGTGAAGAAATTTTGGTAGAGGCCATCTACCCTGGACTATGAAACAAAACATCCCCTCCTACAATATCCATAGGACAGACAGGCTATCAAGTGGTGGGGGTATAGCTATTTATGTTCAGGACAAATTTGACACCACTGTAGTTGATTCCACCTCTGTGCCACTGGAATCTTAATGTATTACTCTAAAGCTGCAACTACCCTGCCAATTTCCATTTATATTATTGGATGCTCCAGTCCTCCTTCTGCAGGGAACAAGGTGCTGCAACATTTATCTAATGTCCTAGGCTCCATTTCCTCTGAGGTTATTATTACAGGTGATCTTAAAATGGACTGGTTCACCACTTCATCCTTACCCCTAAAAGAGCTATGTGACAACTTTGGGCTGTCACAATTTACAACAGAAGCTACCTGTCCCAATTTAAAAAACCCTAACAATAGTACCTTGCTTGACATCATTTTGGTCAAAAAAATGCATCTTTATTCACACTTTGGTGTAGTCGTCAATGATCTTGATGATTACTGTGTCATAACCTGTATGCAGCCTCCCCCAAGACCGTCTCCTCCTCTAACTATATCCTTAAGAGAACAAAATTGAACTTTGACCCCAATGCCTTATCTGACTGCCAACATGCTAACTGGCAGAACTTCTCTTTGGCCCCTTCAGTAGCTGAAGCCTATGAAGGCTTCCATAATTTTGTCCTTGGCTCCAATAATAAATATGCACCTCTAGCCAAAACCCATACTAAGAAGAAATCATGCTTATGGTTCACCGCTAGCTTGAAAGCAGAGTTGCATCATAGAGACTTTCTCTGGAAAAGGGCAAGGAAATCCAAGCAGCCTGCTGACTTGACAGCCTTCAGAGCTGCTAGAAACTGGTGCACCAGATTAAGTAGGGCCAAAAAATCTATTCATTACCACTCTGAACTTGAATCCTCATCCAACTGCATATCTAAATTCTGGAAAATGTTAAAGGAACTACAATGTCATGGCTCATCTAGCCCGTTCCCACAAAAAACCTCGACTGGTGGCTCTTCCACCACTGACAAACAGGAAATCCTTGACCTCTTTTACAACCATTTTTCTACAGCAGGCTTAGCCTTTGATGCCTCACCAGCCAACAGCCTCCGGATGCAACTGTGTAACCTGAGCCCTGTTTACCCTGACCTAGCTTCATCCACCCAAGGCAAAGCCTTGCCATTTGGCCTTGTTACTGTGAAGCACGTAAAGGACCTCCTACTTCAATTGGACACTAGGAAGAGTGCAGACGCAGATCTCGAGCCGTACTACCTTAAACTTGGCTACTATGTCTTGTCCCCCCCCAATCACTTTCCTTTTTAATATGTCCCTTGCCCAGGGTACCCTCCCTGCCATATGGAAAACAACCCACATTATACCACTTTTTGAATCCGGCAATGCTAGGGACCTAAATAACTACCATCCAATATCCCTGCTTCCTATTCTATCTAAATTACTTGAAAAGGTGGTTAATTCCCAGCTTAGGCAGTACCTAGAGGACTCTGACCTGCTAAACCCAGCCCAGTCTGGTTTTTGATCCCATCAGAGCACTATCTCAGTACTTGCTAAGGTCACGAATGATTGTCTGAATGATCTGGATGCCAGAAACTGTGTATGTGCCCTATTTCTTGACCTCAGCAAAGCCTTTGATACAGTGGATCACACCATGCTTTCGGAAACTCTAAGAAACATTGGTGTTAACAATCTGGCCCTAAAATGGTTTTCCAATTACCTCACCAATCGGTATCAGCAGGTCAAGGCAGGGGGTGACCTCTCCCCTATGAAAACCATTCCAAGAGGTGTATCCCAAGGGTCCATTCTTAGTCCACATTTATTTGCTATTTATATAAACAACTTAAACACTGGAATTAAGACAGCAAACATTTACCTATTTGTTGATGATATAGTGTTGCACAAATGCTATCCATGGTCCAGCACCCCTGATTGTACCCCCACCAAGTGGACAGCAACACATATGTAGGTATATGTATTAACCTTAGGGCAGAAACACTCATTGTACTAGCATAAGTGTCAGAATTTGTGTTCTGCTGTATTTTACTAATGCATATTATGCTCCATTATGTCCTACCAATGTATCTTAGTCCTGGGAGATGCTTTCCATTATATTTTTACTGTATAATTACAAGTTAGGCAATATTGCCACCTGTAGTGCTTGTGCATCACTATAACTGCAAGTGACCTTGGAGACTTATAGACGCCTCATTCTTCATGCTACCTTTGCTAGCTAAGCAATTTCTTATGTTAGTTAGGACGGTTACTCATCCCACCTGCTACTGTCCAATTATACATTTCTTATGCATCTTCTTTAGCAGTTACCATGGTTATTATTGGATATAAGACCCCTTGCAGCATGTAGCTTCTCCGAGACTAGAGACTGCATCTATGTAGGTAAGAAAAACTAGAAGCTCTTCCAGTGTATTCACTGTTGGTAGTAAGCCTGTATTATCATTTACCTGTAATAAATTACATTTATTACGTGTGCACCACTTGTCTATTGTCTCTTCTTTTGTGCCATTCCAACAAGAACCTGAGAAAGGTAATTTTATTAACCAGTTACAAATAGCCAGGCCTACCCTGGAGCTCGCGTGTAACGACCACCAAACTGAATTTAATCATTTACAAAAAAATCATTTGCACTCAAAGATCCTCTTAAATGCTAAGAAAATGAAGGTTATGATTTTCACCCCATCAGTGAACGCCTCCAAACCCTGCACCCCAGGGACAGCCCCTCAAATCCTCACCCTGCTTGGTGAG
Source organism: Neoceratodus forsteri (assembly GCA_016271365.2). NCBI lineage: Eukaryota > Metazoa > Chordata > Ceratodontiformes > Ceratodontidae > Neoceratodus > Neoceratodus forsteri. The sequence goes on along the minus strand of CM028132.1, from coordinate 968,636,875 downwards.
CCGCTGGACTACGTGGAATCCTTTAAATACCTGGAAGTTTGGATAGACTTTAAACTATCATTCAAAGCCCATATAAAAGGAATCTCAAAAAAACTAAAACGGAGGCTTGGGATTTTCTTTACAATCTGGCATTTTGTAACTCAGGAGGGGAAATAAAAGTTAGTACAAATTACGTTCATGCCTCTCCTAGACTATGCTGATTTCTTGTATGGGCATAACTCGAGCATGGCCCTTTCCAAACTTGACTCCCTATATCACCGGGCTTTTAGATTTGTTACCAATGCCCCCTATTCTATGCATCACTGTAGTCTCTATACTACAGTAGGATGGAGCTCACTTAGCCTCAGGAGACAAATGAATGCAGTGTTCTGGACATATAGCTCCATTATTAATAAGCTGCCAAAATACATTAAGAACTGCCTGCCTGTTTGCAAACCTGGTACGTACCTTTTAAGAAGTCTTTCTTATATTTCTCTCTTGATCCCTAAACCTAGAACTTGTTTCAGCAGAGCAGCAATAAGTCACACTCTCCCTGTTCATTGGAATAATACACAAAAAAAACTTCAGCTCGCTTTCACGGTGTTCCCACCTCTCTTCAAAAACTTGCTTTTACGGTCCTTTAAAGAGACATGCAACTGCTTCTGCCAGTGACACCCTAATTTTCTGGCCCTGCTTATACCCATCATCCCCTCATTCAGACCCATAAGTCCCCAGTCCCTTCCCTAATTTTTGCATCAGGACTCACCTCTGTCTGTCTTGTGTTAACTTACTGCCCCTGTAATTGATGTTCTTACCCTTCCACTGGCCTTCTTTCCTTCTTATCTCTTCTATATTATTTTCTACACATAGTGTAGATCCTGCGTATATATACTGTGTATACTCTGTGTATTTTCTCATATATTACACTGACTATTTTGTAATTTTGATCTGTCTGTACAATGCACAAACTTGTATGCTGACATAGATACCTTCCATACCCTGTACTCATTGTACATATCTGTATGCTGATTGCCAATGAAGCTCTGTGAATGTATCATGTTGTCTTTTGTGAACCTCTTCCAGGTCCATCTTGAAAATGAGTTTATCTCAATGGTGTTCCACCTGGTAAAATAAATATTAAATTGATTGATTGATTGATTATATTTATAATGATAATTTCCAGTATTTTTTTTCAAACAAAGCACCTGCTCTATGCATCTGCATAACTCACATTTTGTGATGCATTTGATTTACCTTTTGGATTTGTGTTGCATACAGCTCCTGTCCATACTGGGGTAATCTGCATGGATAGCATCTGGTAAATTTGCCAGTGTTTGCTGAAACATTCAGACTGGTTACAAATCACAAGAGACAACACAAATCATGTTCCCATCTTTAAGAGGCAAGGAGTAAAATTTTAACATGACATGACTGTAAACTATATTATCATTTGGGATGATGAATAAACACATTCAGGAAAAACCATATCCCCCTCCTCAAAATTAGTCAAGTACAAATGCTTCCAACGATTTTGAACAACTGGAGCAGAATACGCTTGAACAGGTCTGAAGGGTTGAAAGCAAAATTTAAACTATGCACTTGAACCATACTGGCAATTTGTAGCCATAATTATTTTCTCAGGGACCTGCAGCCTTTTTCTAGCCTATCAGTAGTTTTGGGACATTTTATTTTAGCAATAGCCAGCAGGATCATAGACCACCATATTCAAAAGATTAGCATGGTGCTAACTATGTTAGTGATGTGCTTACTGAGAATAGTGCTATACTTTTTTTTTAATTCTATTCTTTATTCAGGTTTTCAGATATATAAAACAAACAATAAACAATAGTAAATTCCAGTAAAGTCCATCAACAGACAATAAAACAATTAAAACAAAAAATATATAGCATAAAACATAAAGTGTCCCGAAACCTAAATTAAAGATGATGAGAGCTACCATCTTAAGAAAACATGGAAGAACTATGATGAAATAGTATATAAAAACCCTTAATGATTAATAGGTCTAAATTAAAAATAAATAAGCTACCAAAATTTAAGATCATCAAAGGCCCAAGGAATGCGATCAAGAGGTTAATTATAACCTACAAAGTATCAGAGGTTGGCAACTAAGTCTAAAAAACTCTTCCATTGTTTTGAGAAAGAGGTTTGCTTGTTGTGGAAATAGGATATAATATGTATTTTAGTTAGATTCTGTCTAAATTGGGCCTTCCATGCTATAAAAACAGGAGTAGATTGGTCTGTCCAATATTTGAGTAACAGTTGAGTTGTGGTGGCCCCTATGAAGGCTAATACAGATTTCTCCTCAAGTGATAAATCAGCTGTAAAATCACCTAGGATACAAGTAAGCAGGTTAAACTCATAGTATTGGATTATCTTATCTAAAATGTTACGTTTTATTTCTTGGCAGAGCACTTGAATATGTTGACCAGACCAAAGCAAATGGTCAAATGATCTAATGTCTTTATTACATTTATGACACAAGTTGGACTGTTTAAGTCCCATTTTATGTAGTCTCAATGGAGTTAAATATGTGTTGTGTAAAATTTTAAAGTGCTTTAATTTCAAATTATCGAGGGGAATTAACTTGTATATATTGCTCCATAAATGTGACCAAGATAAAGAATAAGTCGAGAAATGTTTATCCCTAAACTAATTCTGAAGAGGTATATCTGAGAATTTTAATTTCAAAAGATACTTATGTAAAGATAAAATTAGATGGGATTTGATAACCATACTGATCAATTCTGATATAGTATTAACCTCCCCATTAATGGGTAAACAATTGCCCAAAAAAGATTATAAGTTTTAACCTCTTGAAATTAATTAAATGTTTCTTGGACCAATGGAATTCTTTAGAAATTTCAGAAAAGAGAACAGTGCTATACAACAGGTCTGGGGTCATATTCAAAGCCCCCAATTGTGTGGCACTGGCCTGACAGTATGATAGCATGGAATATACTGCTGTGCCCATCCTAGTTGCATATAGGGCACAGCAGTGCATTCTTTTTTGTTTGCAGTTACATTTCTTATTGAGTATATTAACAGGCGGACATTATGGGCCAAAACATACAGAATGTAAAATCAGTAGTACAGTAACACTCGAGAAACAAGACATGCAGGGAATGCTGACAAGACATTACACTTCTTTCTTTATACTTCTGGGGCACTAGAAAGACATTTGCATATAGGTGGCTATTCTTAACTTCAGTAGTACACTACACACATGGGAGTGTTACATATCCCCAGTAGACTTATGCTTCCTGATCAAGCGGTATAGCATAAAGCAGCTGAACCTCCGGAGGCTTTCAGGAAGGCATAAGGAGGTCCTTGGGAAATGAAAGAGGGTCACCGGTGGATCTTTTTTGGACGTAAAGTATATAGTGGCCCCATTCACTTTGGAACTTACCAATGGAGTTGTTGCAAAATGCTGCATTTGAGTATGTGTTGCCAGAGATTGTAAGGCATTGAGCCATTCCATGTAAGTTGGGATGGCTCTGGTATGCCATCTCCTTAGCAACAATCTTGTGGCTTCTACTGTTGTATGGAGGAGCCATCTCAGTTGATGGCCAGGTAAGCGAATGTTCTCTTGCTCTAGCCCCAGCAAGCACAGAGCAGCTGAGCATGGCACTGAGGCCTGCTGGGTTTGGGAGCATCCAGTTACTACTTTAGCCCAGAAAGGTTTGACCAGGGCACATTCACACATAATATACCATAGGTCTGCTCCTGTGGAGTTATATCTCCAGCAGTTATCTTGTTGAAGTATGCCCATTGCTTTGAACTTCTCAGGGATTCGGTACCACAAATGTAATATTTTATTCTGAATCAGGAGAGTGCACTGATCTCTGCAAGCTCTATGTGCCAGCACCCAGCATTGGCACCAGTCCTCCTCTGTAATGTGAGTTTGGAGCATGTTCTACCAGTGCAGTTTGGCAGGGAAGGATGGGTCAGTGGCCGTATCTCTCAGTAATCTTTGTATTTGACCGCCTCTTCCCTTACTGAACTTGGTCCAGCTCTGTATTGGCATTATAAGGGGCTTGGCATGTGGCTGTGACTTGCATGAAAAGCTAATGCACTTTTCTTTAGACCATGTTGTGCATAGATTAGGCATCTGGAGATATCTCTAGAAGTCTCTTTTCTCATAGCAGTGCATTCTAATGGTTTGGCAGCTCTAAACAGCTTCAGTCACAGTGCTATTTAATGCTGCCAAAACTGTGTCCATAACCCTGGAAACAGGGGAATGGAACTCCCATCGCCCCTGGCCAAGTTCCTGGTAGTGGACTGACAGCAGGAGCTGTGAGCCCCTTGCAGTATCAAACACCATCACCAATATAGCCACAACTCTGTAACTGCCTATTGGTGGCCAGTGTACCCTCCACCAACAACCCCTGATCCAGCCATAGCTATAGTACACAAATCTCATTTGTGGTCAGCGGCACCCCACCTCCCAGATTCCCACCCCCTGAATGACCAACAGACATGTTTGACATCTGCTCAGGACCTACCACCCCATACCTCTTCCTTGCTGCCACTCACAGATGCCACCATCCATCATCAGAGACAGCAACTGACAGAGCCCCTCCACTTATCACCTATGCCAACTGCCACCTTAATGACAGGGAGTGTGCACATGACTTTTGTACTTTGTGTTTTGTGATTAGTGGTATGCAAACTCAGAAAAATTCACTTTGCAAAGCACTTCATTAATTTTGACAACTTAAATTCACCTCTTACATCTGGGGAAAAGTAATTCCATAAGATCGGGGCAGCCACACCAAATGCCTGATTTCCCAAAGACTTCTCCAAGGGCTGTCTGCCAGAAGTGAGAAAGCACTGCTAGAGCTCTCTGATGGAAGAGCATAAAGTCTTAACTCTACCACCAAATTTAAAGGAAAGTTAAAGGAAAGAGTCTTCAAGTAAAAAGAAAATGTAGGGCTCAGGCAGGGGACATGTAAAATGCTGTTAAGCAATATTTTGTAAATAGTATTATATTTGTAAATATCATGTATTTTTTCATATGGTGCACTTGCACTGTGCACCTGTGTAACTCATGTTTTGTCCTGTGCTTGAATTACTTTTTGGGGTGTCCCATCACGGGCATAACAGTGTGCGTGGTTTTCGGAATTTGTTTATCTAATCTAGCGTGGTTTTAGATAGAGAAAAACCTTTATTTTTTAACAGGAGATAAACTTTTAGGACTGTGAGGCCCTGTTTTACAAAGTTATCCTGTAAAGGCAGATGGTTACATCATCATCATAATAGTAATAATAATAATAATAATAATAATAATAATAATAATAACAATAGCTTTATTTAATATAGGGCCTTTCAAAATTTCAAGGTGCTTCAAAAATACAACAGATTCAATAAAACAATAAATATGAATAAAATCATAGAAAATCAGGAAAAGCTTTGTCCCACAGAAAAGTCTTCAGTGCCTGCTTAAAGCTCCCCACTGCCCTGCACTCCCATAGTTGACGTGGTAGAGAATTCCAGAGGGTTGGGGAAACAAACATAAAAGCCCGAGCCCCAGATGAATTCAGACTAACCCTCTGAAACTCCATCAACCCCTCGTCAGCAGAGCGGAGCTGTCACAAAGGGGCGTAAGGAGTCAGAAGCTCTTTCAAGTAGTCTTTCCTTATATAAGGTAAACGTGTACAATACTTAACAATTGCTTCAGAGAGAACCAAAGACTTACAATTGGAATCCATAAAACACTTTTAAAGCAAATTCAACTTACAAAGAATTTTAAACAATACAGAGACAGGGGTCTTAATTTAGTATTCTATACAAGAGACAAGACATTTCATGCTATTCTATAGAACAGTGTTTCCCTTACTAGGCAATCACAAGATATAAAGTCGGATAAGATGTCCACATGGTTTAAAACAAACATAACATGAATGTTTTTGTTCATAGACTTATTTACATAATTTATAAGAAGCCATCCTATAACCCATCCATTACTACCAATATCCTGATAAATACTTTACTATCCTAGGCAGTGACAAGTGACTTTCGGCATAGTGTCTATGCCTTTCTCTAAACTGTCCTAGATTTCTTGCATTTCCAACCTCTGGGTTTAATTCATTCCATATTTTTGGGAGGTAATACATTTTTTACATTTTACTTTTATACTTCACGGTTTTGTACCGACTGAGTGATGCACTTTTGACCATGCCGTTTTTGCCACTCGATCTTGATGAAGAACCACTTTTTGGTGTTTGTGTTGGATGCATCTCCAAACTCCTGCCCATGCTGAGATAGTCTGCATGGATAGCATCTGCTCAATTTGCCAGTGTTTGCTTAAGCAATAAACCATGACAGGGTGTGGGTTATTTTGGGATTTACCCATGCCTGGCTTGGTTCAGTCACGAGGCCACAGGCTGAATGACCAAACCATCCAGGTGTGGGTAAATTCCAGCACAGCCCACACCCTGGAGTGGTTTATTACAACTATACAATGTGTAAAATGAAGAAAAGAGGAACATTTTAGGTGCCAAACTTTTTAAAACAAAATGTTTTGAATAAAATAAAAGAGAAATGCATCCACAGAAACAAAATAGCCATGAGTTGCTAGTTAAAATATGAAAGGTTGTGGTGGACATCCCCCTAACCATGCACACACATACACATAGATTGATGGAAAGCTTCTGTTTTCAGTTTCTAAGTTTTTTAATTGTGTTTTGTTTTTTACATCAGCAGTATCTGTTATTTGAGCAACCTGTCATGCAGACTGCTGTCATTCAATGCCTGGGGAATGGGAGTCTGAGTTACATATTTTTTTAAATTGAAATAGGACTGTGAGCTCCATTTTGTTAATACAAATGAGGGAGAGAAAGCAGTAAAGGCAATGTGGCAACAGTGTTTTTTTTTTTATTTTAATGGAAGAGCTTCCTGTTACGATTGTGAATGGGGAAAAGAGAGAGACATTGATGGTGTCCCTGATCGATTCCCTTAGCCAGTCTGATACGCAAGCATGTCCTTCATTTTAATTCAAATGGGAGAGAGAGAGAGAGAGAACAGTAAAGGCAGTGTGACAAAAGTGTTTTTTTATTGCTGCCAAATTTGTTAAATCTGTAGCTTGTGCTGTTTTCCTCTGTCCTCTGCCTCACTCCCTGGAATAGTGGAGAGGGCCTGAAGTCAGAGGGTTCCACATGACAACTGCTGAGGATGTAACATGGCAGCTGTGTGAAAGGTGAGGATGTCCTTTTCTGCTTATGGGTTTGTGGTGTGTTTAGCAGTTCTGCTTTTAGTGAGGCTTAGTGTCTGTAGTGGCTTACAGGACATTTTTCAGGAGAGGTATTTTCTAACTGCTGACAGGGCTTGAAGGTATGACTGTGCATCCACCTCCACAGCACCAGTGAGGTTCTCGACCATTTAGCGGGGATTCAACATGGCAGTTTGTATCTGTGGACTTCAGGGGTTGGATTGGTTTTAGAGACGCGGCAGACTGGCACCTTCTCCTTTGATACATCACAGGATTGTCCATGGCTGAAAGGTACCAGTCAGCAAATCAGGTTGCCAGATTCTTGGGGCCCGTTGTATAATGACAAATTCAGACCGGTTACAAATCACAGGAGACACCACAAATCACCTTCCCTTCCATAGGTGGCAATGAGTAAAATTTTAATATGACATGACTGAAAACTATATTATCATTAGGGATGATGAATAAATACATTCAGAAAAAACGTATCCCCCTCCCTAAATTAGTGAAGTAAAGTACAAATGCTTAGAATGATTTTGAACAAATGGAGCAGAATAGACTTAAACAGATCCGAAGAGCTGAAAGAAAAATTTTAACTGTGCACTTGAACACTAATGGCAATTCTTAGCCCATAATAATTTTCTCTGGGCCCCACAGCATTTTTCTAGCCTATCAGTAGTATTGGGACAGTTTATTGTAGCAATAGCCAGCAGGCTCATAGGCCACCATATTCAAGTCATGTTGTCCTATATGTATGAACCTTTCTCTTCATGTAGTAGGCAAGATGTTTCTCACAGTTGTTTACCTCATTATCTCAGCAAGTCAGACAAGTCTGTTAGTTTTAGAGATTCTGGTACTGGTTGCATTGAATGGTGTGTTACCTTACACACACTGTATTTATGCCAGCATCATTCCAAGTTCCCCTGTTCAGTATTTTTTATGTATTTATTTTATCCTACAGTTAAAGTATATTTGTTTGAGTGCTCTTTATATTGGTATGAAATCAATAACATTAGGTGTGCATTCACATGCATTTTTATTCATCGCATTTTTAATTTTGATTCTCATTAATTTTATCAAGCAACTTGAATATCGGTTTCCTTTCTTGATGTTTTTGGGAGGTTGGGGTTGGTGTGACTTGTGTGAGACATAGTAAGAATACATGCTTACTAATTTAATCAATAAAACATAAAACATAGTGTGCTGATTGCATATAATCATAACTTGTTGGTGAACAGTGCACCAATCAAGTAATTATTTACACATAATATGAAAATAAGTCAGAATCAAATTGCAATACAACCGACCTTAGGAAACAAAATGTATAACATATAAATTCTAAGCATAGCAGGGTAAAATAGAAATAAAAATGAGTCAGATTAATTTCACAAATAATGACACTACTAATAACATTTCAGGCAAGGACCAGACAACATTTCTATTTGACCCAACAGAAACAAAAATTATGTAAAAGAATTTGATTTTTTATTTCTTAACTGCATTGCCTCAAAGGAAGAGTTTTAATCATGATACTGTACAATAGATGCTGATTATTGTAACAGGCAGGATGAAACTGCATATTTCACTTAAGAACTGCACTATGTACTGTATCTATTCATTAAAAGGAAAAAAATAATGCAAATAAATAGATATTCTACCAGCAAATTACATCTGTTCATACACACCAGCCACAACACATGAAAAAAGGAGTAGAATGACAAACAGCATCAGGGATTACAGAAAGATTTTCTCAAGACAGCAGAAAAGGAGAAAGCTGTCTGATGCTTTTCAGAAAAGGACGTAGTGGTGTCTGTTTTGCTTCGACTCTACAGTCAGGGGATTATCTGATTTATTTTTAACTTATAAAATGAAATATCACACATTGAGCACAAATCAAACATTACTTTCTTCCATCACTATACTCTGATTTTTGCAACAAAGGAAAGAAGCCACAGCTATAACTTATCCATAATAAATTTGTATCTATACATTTTAGAATGATGTAACTGAAAGTGCAAATTAATTGCATATCTATCTACAAATCTCCAATCACACACTTCAGCTGCCACCTGCCACACAAGGAAAATAATAATTAAAACACAAACCATAGTGATATCAAAGCAATTAGAAAAATCTACAATAGTTAGATTAAAACAGTGAACTGCTAATGACGTATAGCTCAAAATAGAGAATCATTCATTTTAAAAGTAATGCAAATAGAGTACTGTAATTAAGATGAAAATTTATTACACAACCACTCACCACATAAAACAGTTCATAACTGCCTTTGTATTTAGTAAATCAAGGTGGTATCAACAACACACACATAACTCGAAGTTCAGTCTGTGAGGTTCTGGAACAAAGCACTACGAGTCAGGCTGTGGTTAATTAGTGATCAAAATGTAAGAAAATCACTATAGTAGACAAGGTTAGCCATGGAAAAAATACACAAAAACATACAGACAATTGACATTGATTTCAATCATGTTTTATTTAAGCTACATTCATTTCCCATCTCCTTTAATACATTAATCTTCAATTTATACATTTATTCCACAGTTGAATTGTGGATTAATTAAATATACTGACTGCAGAAAGAAATTCCACAGAACTGATCGCTGAACTACAGAATAATTAGAAGTAATGTGAAATAATCTGTTAAACTGCAGTATACAATTCCTCAGAACTGTCATTCCGCAGTTCATGTGTATTATTCTGCAGTTCAGCCAGAACATTCTGCAGAACAGGGCAAAAATCCACCAAACACGTTCGGAAGATTCCATTCTCACCAATGGCGGATTTTCAGAAAATGTCTCGATATATATGAAATTTCATGAAAGTTCAGTGAAAGTGGAATTTGAAATTTTGGCCTAGCTCTATTAATGAAAGAAAACAATCTGTTGGAATAGGAAGCAAAGAAATTGCTGCAGACAAGAATAGTGAAAGAGTCCCTACCTTACAGGGGGGCAAAATCTTTTCTCAAGATACTTCCTCACACCCCCAAAAAATGGGGCGTGGCGATCCATTTCAGACTTATGATATCTGAACAAACATATCAAAAAGGAATGCTTCACAAGAGTCACACTGGGTACAGTGATACCATACTTCCAACCAAGATATTAGCTTGGATCACTGGACCTGAAAGACATCTGTTTTCAAATTCCAGTCAGACCTACCCACAGAAAATACATCACGTTCAGGCTAGGAAACTGCCAGTACCAGTTTGTAGCCCTTCTGTTTGACCACACTCAGCACCAAGGGTCTTCACAAAGAGCCTAGCCATGCTGGAAGCACATCTGAAAAGTTAAGGTGTGGTAGTTTTCTCAACCAGGGCAACTGACAGGTCTCTGCGAAAATGAAACAAGAGACTAGTTGTTGTTAAAACCCCCCCATTGTGTCATCTTCCCATGGGTTTTTGTTTCCCTGGTGCATTACTTTGCACTTATTTGCATTAAATCTAAGCTGCCATACTTTTGAGCATTCCTCCAACCTTGTCAAGTTCCTTCTGATCCTTTCCACCCCCCACTTTGTGTATCAACCCCTTTGCAGATCTTTGTGACATCAACAAAGAGGCATACTTTTCCTTCCTGTCCCTCTGCAATGTCACTTATAAAGACATTAAAAAGGATTGGACCCAGTTCTGAACCCTGCGGTAGCCCACTAGTAACCCCCCTTTCTTTAGAGTGGACTCCATTTACTACTACTCTCTGTGTCTTGTTTTTCAGCCAATTGTTTACCCAGGCTACCATCCTGGGACCCACTCCCAAGATGACTAATTTGTTTATTAATATTTTGCATGGGACTGTGTCAAATGCCTTGCTAAAGTCTAGGTAGACCATGTCCACAGCTCCTCCCAGGTCTACTACTTTGGTCACCCAGTCAAAGAAATCAATTAGATTCATCTGACATTACCTTCCCACTGTGAATCCATGCTGCTTTGGATCCTGTGCTCTGCTGGCCTCTAGATACTCAACAATTCTTTCTTTCAATAATTATTCCATTGTTTTCCCTGTCACTGAGGTCAAGCTAACAGGTCTGTAGTCTCCTGCCTCTGCTTTGCTCCCACTTTTGTGAAGGGCAATCGCATTCCTTGCAAATGGGTAGAGCAAGAGACAAGAGAGAGAGAGTGGCATGGAGCAGCAGTCCTCTGGTGTCACCTCCTATATAAAAGGGATCATAGTTTTTCTCTTCACAATCACAAAACATTTAACAATTCTGGGCAGAAACTTTGTGTATTTCAAAGGAACAAAGCCACTGCAATTAGAGAGAGCTTCAGTCCTTTGATTTATATGAAGCCTGTCAGCAAACAGCTGATCATCTTTCTACGTCAGTGCACTCCTCTCTTTGTTTGGCCACTCCAGGGCTCTCTGTCCCCCCCCCCAGTTATGTTGCTGCCATTTGCAGCTTATCTGTACCCCTTCCTCTGCTCCTTCCTGTGCTTCTGCCACTCCACAGCTGGTCTGCCATTCTGCTTGCTTTCCCCCTCTTTGCCACTGCTGGTTCTGGTTCTGGTTCTGGTTCAAGCCATACAAAGGCAAAAGTACTGGACTTTAGGAGGGCTGACTTTGCCAAAATGGGTGAGTGCCTAAGGAATGCACTAACAAATGGGCAGGAAGGAGGGGTGGAAGAACAATGGGGAATAATAAAAACTGCCATCACAGAGGTAACAAGCCTTTGTGTGAAGCAAATTAACAAAATGAAACGATGTAAGAAACCACTATGATTCTCAAAGGAAGTGGCAGTGAAGGTTCAAGAGAAAAAGAAAGCATTCAGGAAGTACAAGGAATCACAGAAGGAGCAGGACAGGGAACTGTATCAGTTAAAGCAAAAGGAAGCTGGAAGACAGTCAGAACAGCAAAGGCCCAAACTGAGGAAAAGATAGCCAACTCAGTTAAGAAGGGGGATAAAACCTTTTATAGGTACATCAGGGAGTGAAGGAAGACCAAGGAGGGCTAGTGAGGCTTAATAAAGAGGAGGGAGGGTGGGCAGAGGGTGACTGTGAAAGGCAGATACTAAACAAATATTTTTGCTCAGTATTTACAAAGGAAGTGGGAGGTACCTAAAACAAAACAGTCAAAACACTCTGGATACAGAAGTTGATACCAGCCCATTTACAGAAGTAAGGGTTCAGAAAGAACTCTTAAAACTGAAGGTGGACAAAGCAATGGGCCTGATGGGATTCATCCCAGAATTCTAAAAGAACTAAGGGTAGAACTAGTGACACCACTGACTACCCTCTTTAACAAATCATGGGAGGATGGGGTGGTACCCGAGGACTGGAGAAGGGCAGATGTGATTCCCCTTCACAAAAGTGGGAGCAAGGCAGAAGCAGAAAACTACAGACCTGTTAGTTTAACCTCAGTGGTAGGGAAAATGATGGAATCACTTCTGAAGGAAAGAGTTGTTGAGTATCTAGAGGCCAGAGGGGCTCAGAACCCAAGGCAGCATGGATTCACAGCAGGAAGGTCATGCCAGACAAATCTGATAGATCTTTGACTGGGTGACCAAAGCAGTAGATCAGGGAGGGCTGTGGACATGGCCTACCTAGACTTTAGCAAGGCATTTGACACAGTCCCACACAAAGATTAATATACAAGTTAGCCAGCATGGGAGTGGGTCCCAAGATGACAGCCTGGGTAAAGAATTGGCTGGAGAATAGGACACAGAGAGTAATAGTAAATGGAGTCCACTCTGAAGAAAGGGTTAGATAGTGGGTACCACAGGGTTCAGTATTAGGACCGGTCCTCTTCAATGTCTTTATAAGCAACATTGCAGAGGGACTGAAGGAAAGGTATGTCTTTGCAGATGACACAAAGATCTGCAACAGAGTTGATGCACAAGGTGGGGTGGAAAGGATGAGAAGGGACTTGGCAAGGTTAGAGGAATGGTCAAATGTATGGCAGCTTAGATTCAATGCTAAGAAGTGAAAGGTAATGCACCTGGGAAACAAAAACCAAGGGGAAGAGTACACAATGGGGGGTGAGATACTAACAACAACAAAAATGGAAAGGGACCTGGGGGTAGTCATATCAGATGACCTAAAGGTGGGCAAGCAATGTGAGAGGGCAGCAAGGAAGGCTGGGGGATACTGGGATGCATAGGAGAGGCATCACCTGTAGAAAACAGGAAGTTATTATCCCTCTGTACAGACAGTTGGTGAGACCCCATCTGGAGTACTGCGTGCAGTTCTGGAGACCCAATCTCCGCAAGGACATAGACAGGATGGAGGCTGTCCAGAGGAGGGCAACTAAAATGATGCAGGGTCTGCACCGGAAGACATGTGAAGAGAGACTTAAGGAGCTGAATATGTATAGCCTCAAGGAAAGGAGGGAGAGGGGGGACATGATAGAAACTTTCAAGTATCTCAAGGGAATCAACAAAGTGGAAGAGGGTAGCGTCTTTCAAAAAAAGAGGTGTGCAAGAACAAAGGGACACAATTTGAAGATAGAAGGGGGGTGGCTCAGAGGTAATTTAAGGAAGTATTTTTTCACAGAGAGGGTTGTGGATGCATGGAACGGCCTTCTGGAGGAGGTTGTGGAGTCAAAAACAGTGGTGGAATTCAAGCATGCATGGGACAGTCATAAGGCAATTCTAGGGGGTGGGGGTAGGAAGAAGTAGGCTGCTGGTTAACTAGGATCTGCAGCTTATCTAATAGGTAGGGAAATGGGCAGACTGGGTGGGCCAAGCGGTCCTTATCTGCCGTCAGAATCTATGTTTCTATGTTTCTGTTTCTCTCCTCTTTTGTGCCTCCTTGCCCTTCATCTTCCTCCATATGTCCTATTCCCCTTGTCTCTCACTCTTTTTGCTGACCTTTTCTACTGTTGCCACCCAGTGCCCTCCCTGCCCTCTCCCCTCCCACTTATGTCCATGGCACCTCACAACTCATTCATCCTTGACCCTTTCGTACCTCCTATGTTCCTCACTTGTCCATTTCTTCATTGTCAAGCATGTTGCTTTCGGCTGTCACACAGTACAGCTTGTCTTCTTGCTGCTTCCATTGGAGAGAGCATCTGCACTCTACTTGCCTCTGCCTCTCACTGAAATAATAAAAAGCCCAGTCGGGCATTTTATAGTTAGCCGCCATGCAGCATTAATGGAAGGCACTTACTGCCTCCCAGTGGTACTCACCCCCCGACCAGCATCAATATCCTCCACAGGCACTTGTAGCTGTGGTGCGGCTCTACTGAAGAGACTGAACATCTGTCTCTCTCGCTCTCTACAGAAGCCTATCATCACTTCTCCTGCTTCACAGCATTTGAAACATAACAATCCTGGGCAACCACTCATAACAATCATATGTACAGAGAGCTCAGTTTTGCTTGCTTTCTGTGGTGCCATGCCGTCTGAGTCTGATACGAGAGATAAGATATGGTCAGTACCCTTTAACAACAGCCATCGGGGACACATACAGTACTCAATGTAAACTTGAAAGGGCAATCAAACAGCACACTTACATTCAGTTTCAGGTTCTGAACATCAGCATTTTCTTAATGTGACAATGCTCTGCCAAAATATTGTCATTTCTTACAAACCGTTGAACTGTGGTCATTTAATCTGTTTTCCGAATATATATTTGCTTTATATGTAAAATTAAACACTTGTCTTAAACAGTACTGCCACTTTCTATCAAGTTTGCAAACTCACAATTGCTATGTGATTTCTTCTGACTGCAACATGCTCTTGTTTATGACATTTAGGGCCAGATATTCAAAACTTTGCCCAGGGGCAAAATTAGCACTGCCCAGCGGGCAAACTGAGCCCGGAGCACAAAGCAAGCCATATTCAAACGGAATAGCCCAGGGCAAACAGCTTCTGAATATAGCATGGTAATGAGGCCATGCAAACTGGTCTGGGAGTGCAGGGCAAGCATTGCCCTGGAGTAAGACAGCACTGAATAAAACAACCAGGAAGTGCAACCCACAACAACAACAACACAGTACACAGCAACGTGAGGGCAGGTACAGACGAACTACGTGGCCAATGTGTGTGCCAGCAAATGCATGGACTCAGTACAGTTGCAGGAAGCAGCAGATGAGAAAGAACAGTGATCAAAACTTTACAATATTCCCCGTACCATTAGCGCCACGCTAACACATTAACGCGGAGCTAAGCAGTTAGCCTGGAGCAAACACGCTGCCCGGAGCTAAAATGTGCCATATCTCAAAAGTGTTATGCAAATGAGCCTACTTAGGTAGTCTCTGGGCAAACAACCGGATTAGCATCTCATTATACCTGATTTGCACACAGTTTGCTTAGCGCTATCTGCAGGGTCCCATAGAGCCACCTGTAGGTCAGTCTGGAAGTACAGGGCAGACAAGGTCCAACCGCAGCTCCATCTGTAGGTCAGTCTGGCAGTGCACGATGATAGCTACAGGCTACAGGTAAACAGTACAGCATAGCATAGCATAGCATATGTACCCCAGGGGACAGGACAGCATAGGCACAGGTGGTGGTGGTGCTGCATGCAACTGTCACACTGTAGGGCATGCTACAGTACAGCAGACACCACAGTAGCAAGGGAGACAGTAGTGAGGGACGAAGCACTGCCTATGGTGTGTAGGGCAAGTGATGCTGATTGCACTGTACACAGTGACAGGCCCAACCTGCAGGTGTTTACTGACAGTCGACATTACTGTTACACTGTTGTGTGACCCACAGATGCTGTACCTGTGGCATGTGATGCTCACAGTGACATGTACATATCTGGCTTTGTGTGCTGTGGCAGTTGTACAGCTGTGTGGTATGTGGCTGGGGGGGCATATGGTATCCGAAAGGCACACTAGTGTTGGGGGTATTCCTAATACTGGCCCATGTGCACTGCATGCTGAGTCCCAGCCTTGTGGCCACACCTGGTCTGTGGCACAGCCTGGCCACCCATACACACTCCCTAAACATCCTCCATGCCCACAGTGCTGCATGTGTGCTGGCATCTGTTTTGTCCACAGATATGTGTGGTCAGCAGGTGTGTGCTGTATGGCTACACTGCCATGCTGTCCACTGGCGGCAGGGTCACCACTACTGCCTGGCATGGCTGGGACTGGTGGAAGATGATGGCATCATTGTGATGCCATTGGTTAGCAGCAAGCTTCCACTATGTTTGGCTTTATCTATGTGTTATATTTATGTATGTATTAGGGTCGAAGACCGGCGCTAAACCCCAGCAAATCGCGCAAGACAGCCATTTATGTTGGCAAAGCTGATTGCCCAGGATTAAGACCAGCTTTTTCTGGGCGGTAATCTACACCGCGCTAACTGTCGCGCTAGGTCGCGCTAAACCACTTAGCGCGGCGCTAGCCACTGAATATAGCATTGCGCTTGTATTCATGTCGGTTTTCCCCTTGCATACATTATACTTTTGCCTGGCGCTAATGCAGTTTGCCCGCGCTATTTGGCCTTTTGAATATGGCAGACCTGCGCTACTCCCGCGCTACACCTGCGCAAATGATTTTTGCCCAGCGCAAAGTTTTGAATATCTGGCCCTTGGAGTATTAAACTTACAAATCTACATTTTCTAACTGTGACCTGCCTAAGCAATCTGCAGTCTAATTAACTTACTTTGTTAAATCTTTGTGAATTTAACTGGCATGCATCTTTGGCTATTGCAATGCCGTGAGAAATCTATAAAACCTCTCACTTTTAAAAACCTGCAACAGTCAAAGATGCATGTAAGGCAAGCTAGTTAAATTCACAAAGGTTTAATGAAGTAAGTTAATTATTTCACAGACTGCTTAGGCAGATCACAGAAAATGTAGATATGTAAGTTTAATACTACAGATGCCATAACTGAGAGTGCATTGCAGTCGGGAGAAATCACATAGCAATTGTGTTTGTAAACAAAGAAATGTGGTAGCCGTGTTAGTCCAGTCAACAATGTACAGAAAGAAAAATAAAATGTTGCGGGTGATACCTTTTATGACCTGAAGAAGAGAGTTTTATCTCTCGAAAGCTAGTCTCAGGAAAAATTTTGTTAGCCCAAGAAAAGGTAGCACCTGCAACATATTTTTGGAGTTTGTAAACTCGATAGAAACTAGCAGTACTGTTTAAGATGAGTGTTTAATTTTACATATAAAGCAAATGTATAATTTGAAAACTGAGATTAAATGATCATAGTTCAACAGTTTGTAAGTAGTGACACTCTTTCAGTAGAGCATTGTCACATTAAGAAAATGCTGATGGTTACTCTTTGGAATGAGGAAAAAAAAGACAAGTACACTGGCAGGGTGCGAAAGATGTTCCACCATAGAGTGACTGCTGCCTGCAGAATTTCTCTCATGTTTATGTTCTTTCTAGCAACACTAGATGATAGCCTTACAAATAGTAGTCTGTGTGCAATGCTAGTAGGTTGGGAAGTGCCTTGACAAAATTTGGTGGAGGCTTGCAAATGTTTCCACCTTCTCATTCATATGCTTCAGTGCAACATTGTTTTTTTTGTTTAGGTATTACTTTTTTATGATACCATCCACCATTGTTTTTGACTTTCCTTTAATTCAAACTAATGAGCAAAAAAAGACACTGCCCACTCAGAATTAAAAAAAATGTATCCCAGAAAACATAAAAACCAGTGAAAATTCTAGAAACACATGCAACAAAGTATGTTTTAACACGTTAAGTTGTCGGTCTTGTGTTATTGTGTTATTGTTGTAAAAAAAGAATTCCTGATGTAACCAATACTTTTTAAGAATGGTCTTTCACCTGTTTTTATCATCGGGCTAAAGGTAAATGCAGGGAACATCTGTTTTTTCTAGCTCCTGTACTGGAATTTCCCCTGACATCATACATAGTGACAAACATGCATGTTTCAAAACATTTATTTTTTTTCTTGGCTATCATCCGCCACCTCTCATTGGGTCACAGAACTTTAAATCCTCAGCTACATGACTAGAATTACCCCAGAGTTTTGCTGACACAGTTCATAGGTTTAAAAAAAATCTTGATTTTATCTGTGCAAATACCTAACTTCTGCTTGGTTATTGCATCATTGGACTAAAGGTAAATGTAGGGAAACATCTGTTTTTTTTTTTCTAGCTCCTGTGCTAGGATCTAGATCAGTTAGTTTCATTTGTAATAAGGTTGTTGAAAATTACCAACAGCCTATTTTTTCCATTCGTTTCACTGAGATTTTTTTGTACTCTTTTTCTCTCCTTCACTTACTGGCCACCTTCAAGCACTCTTCCCCCAGCCCCATTACCTCAGCATCTGCAGGGTCTTACCTCTTGTCACTGAGGTGCCAGCTGGCTGGGTTCAGTGCCTGTGAGGGGCTGGCATCATCCTGCCAGTCGGTGAATTTTCAGCCTCCATTTTTGTCCTACCCCGAGTGCAAAGCCATTGCATGCAATGGTGCCAATGGCTAAGCCATGCATGCTTCGTGTGCAGCATGCTGGGTGTCTGCTCTATCTCTGCTCCCTATCTTTGGAGCCGGTGTGCCATCCTCGAGCTGCTGCAAGGGGCCAGGCATGCACTTGTCCCACTCCTCCCCAGGAGTGGAGAGCTATCCTCTGGATGCTTGATCCTCTTCCTCTCTGGCCGACTTCTGGTGACCCACTTGCACCATGAACACAAGTCACCGGCATGGCAGGAGGTAAGGCAGTGATGCCTCAGCCCTCCACACCACTGGGCTTGCTCGTTTCACTGAGATTTCCTATTGAAATGTGCATTCATCAGAATGCTGATTATTTATGTTAATAGTGAGAACAATTGCTACCTCCTCACATACCAGCCTTAGGGTGGCCTCCTGTTGCTCAGCAAATCAAGAATTTACAAATTTCTAGCTTATTTGGTGAAAGCTATGTTAATCATTAGAGAACTTTTGAAACTTGTGAATGCCACTGTAAAATAAACTTTTGCACAGTTTATGGTATTGAAATGTATTTTTTACTTGACTTTCTGAACTGCTTTCCTGGCTGGTAGTATAGCTTAGAGATTAGAATAATAAGCAGCTGTGAATGAGCCTGGTACATCTAGCAGATCTAGGTTTGATTCCCACAACCTCCACTTGCATGCTATGTGACTCTGAATAAGTCACTTAACCACCCTAGTGCTCCTGGGTCATCCCTGAAAACAACTATTTGGCCTTACCCGGTTACCAAAAGAATAAAATGAAAAAAAAAAAAATACAGTAAGTTTTAAGAATGGTCTTTCATCTGTATTTTAGTAGCCTGCCATTTATTGAGTGCTACAGAGAAAAGCAAAAAAACATTGTTAACATGATTATACTTTGTTTGACTCTCAGTTTTATGTTTATTACTAATCTGCATTTTAACTCCTTATTTTATGTTGTGCTTGCTTTTTAAAAAAATCTACACGTATTGTACCGTTTAAACTTGATTACAGAAATACTTATTAGGAATATTACCTAGTGAATGAAAAACATTCACTACTGTGTGCATAAAATTGCTGCCCATTCAGCATTTTAAAAAGCATGATTTTATACTGTGCAAAAAGTTAATGAAAAGCCATATTCAATACTAGTGCTATAACTTGCTTCCTTGGTTATCATTCCCCACCTCACATTAGGTCATGGAACTTTAAACCCTCATCTACATGATTAAAACTAGCCCAGAGCTGTGCCAACACAGTTTGTAGGTTAAAAAAAAAATATATTGATTTTATCTGTGCAAACACCAAACTTCTGCTTTGTTATTGCATCATCAGATTAAATGTAAATGCAGGGAAACATTTGCTTTTTTCTAGCTCCTGTGCTGGGATCTAGATCATTAGTTTCATTTGTAATAAAGCTGTTGAAAAAAGTAAACAGAAAATTACTAACAGCATACTTTTTCTATTTGTTTCATTGAGATTTAATATTAAAATGTGCATTCACCATAATACTGATTATTTATGCTAATAGTGCAAACAATTGCTACCTCATCAGATACCAGCCTTAGGGTGGCCTGCTGCTTCTCAGCAAATTAAGCATTTACAAAGTTCTAGCTTATGTGGTGAAAGCTATGTTAATCAATCATTAGTGAACATTTGAAGTTTATGAATTCTAGTGTAAACTAAACTTTTGCACAATTTATGGTATTGACATGTATTTTTTATTTGACTTTATGAATTGCTTTCCTGGGCTGGTATTATAGCTTAGAGGTTAGAAAATGTGCAGTTGAAATCTCTGAAAATGAATCCCTCAAACAGTTCCTTTTACAAAGAACCTAGAATGTCCTGGTAGAATTGTACGTCAAAGACCATGGGTGCATAAATGTTGCCAAATGCTATACACATTCCCTCTAGATTTCCCAGCACAAAAATATATTGTCCTTCCCCTGGGTCCACTACTACTCTTTGGACATGGAAGGGCAGCTCCTTATGAACCAGCACAATCACCACCTCTTATGGGAAGTGCAGGGTGCAGCATAGCATCTGCCTTCCCAGTCTGTCTCTGACTTTAAGGAAAGATTTATGAACATAGAAATATAGAAACATAGACTTTGACAGCAGATAAGGACCACTTGGCCCACCTAGTCTGCCCATTTCCCTACCTAAAGGATAAGCTGCAGATCCTAGTTAACTAACAGCCTATTTCTTCCTACACCCCGCAAGAATTGCTGTATGTCTGTCCCATGTATTCTTGCATTCTCCCACAGTTTTAGACCCCACAACCTCCTCAGGAAGGCTGTTCCATGCGTCCACCACCCTCTCAGTGAAAATACTTCCTCACATTGCCCGTGAACCCCCCCCCATCTATTTTTGAATTGTGTCCCCTTGTTGTTACACATCTCTTTTTCTGAAAGATGCTACCCTCTTGGACTTTGTTGATTCCACTGAGGTACTTAAAAGTTTCTATCATGTCTCCCCTTCCCCCCTATCCTCAAGGGTATACATATTAAGCTCCTTTAGTCTCTCCTTGTATGGCTTCTCTTGCAGACCCTGGACCATTTTAGTTGCCCTCCTCTGAACTGCCTCTATCCTGTCTATGTCCTTGCGGAGATGGGGTTTCCAGAACTGGATGCAGTACTCCAGATGGGGTCTCACCAACTGTCTGTAGAGAGGGATAACAAGTTCCTGTTTTCTGCTGGTGATGCCTCTCCCTATACATCTCAGTATCCCCCCAGCCCTCCCTACTGCCTTCTCACATTGCTTGCTAAACTTAAGGTCATCTGATATGATTACCCCCAGGTCACTTTCCATTTTTGTTGTTGTTACTACCTTCTCCCCATTGTGTAATCTTCCCCTGGATTTTTGTTTCCCAGGTTCATTATTTTGCACTTCTTTGCATTGAATCCAAGCTGCCATTCTTCTGACCATTCCTCCAACCTTGCCAAGTTCCTTCTCATCCTTTCTACACCTCCTTGTATATCAGCCCTGTTGCAGATCTTTGCGTCACCTGCAAAGAGGCATACTTTTCCTTCCAGTCTCTCTGCAATGTCATTTATAAAGACATTAAAAAGGACTAGACCCAGTACTGAACCCTGCGGTACCCCATTAGTAACCTCTCTTCCTTCAGAGTGGACTCCATTTACAATTACCTTCTGTGTCCTGTTGTCCAGCCAATGTTTTCCCCAGGCTACCACTTTGGGACCCACTCCCAGGCTGGTTAATTTGACAATCTTTTGTGTGGGACTGTGTCAAATGCCTTGCTAAAGTCCAGGTAGGCCATGTCCACAGCCCCTCCCTGGTCTACTACTTTGGTCACCCAGTCAAAAAAATAAATAAGATTCATCTGACATGACCTTTCTGCTGTGAACCCATGCAGCCTTGGGTCCTGTGCCCCACTGGTCTCTAGGTAATCAATATTTTTTTCCTTCAGAAGTGATTCCATCACTTTCCCTACCACAGAGGTCAAACTGACAGGTCTGTAGTTTGCTGCCTCTGTCTTGGTCCCACTTTTGTGAAGGGGAATCACATTCGCCTTCCTCCAGTCCTCAGCTACCACACCATCCTCCCATGATTTGTTAAAAAGGGTAGTCAGTGGTTTCACTGGTTCTCCCATTAATTCTTTTAGAATTCTGGGGTGAATTCCATCAGGCCCCATTGCTTTGTCCACCTTCAATTTGAGGAGTTCTTTCAGAACCCTTTCTTCTGTGAAAGGACTGGGATCGACATCCCTATCAAGAGTACTTCTGTTAATTGGATTAGGCACCTCCCCCTCCTCCTCTTTTGTGAATACTGAGCAGAAATATTCTTTCAGTGTCCCTGCTTTTTCACTGTCCCTCTCTGCCCACCCACTCTCCATTCCATTCAGCCTCACTATCCCTCCCATTGTCTTTCTATGCTCCCTGATGTACCTATAAAAGGTGTTATCCCCTTCTTAACTGAGTTGGCTATCTTTTCCTCAGTTTGTGCCTTTGCTTTTCTGACTTCCCTCCCTGCTTCCTTCTGCCTTAACTGGTACAGCTCTCTGTCCTGCTCCTTCTGTGTTTCCTTATACTTCTTGAATGCTATCTTTTTCTCCCTGACTTTCTCCACCACCTCTTTTGAGAATCATAGTGGCTTTTTCTTTTGTTTTGATTTGTTTATTTGCTTCACACAAAGGCTAATTGCCTCTGTGATGGCAGTTTTGATGTTTCTCCATTGTTGCTCCACCCCTCCTTCTAGCCTGTTTGCTAGTGCTTTTCTAAGACACTCTCCCATCTTGCCAAAGTCAGCCCTCCTGAAGTCCAGTACCCTCACTTTTGTATGGCTTAACTGTAGGTGAGTTTATCCTGAACCACACTGTTTTATGGTTACTTGTCCCCAGATGGCAACACACTTCTAGATTTGAGATCTTCTCACTGTCCCCATTTGAGAGTACGAGGTCTAAGATTGCTCCCTCATGAGTGGGTTCTGAAACTAGCTGTCTGAGGTATGCCACCTGTAGGGCATCGAGAATGGCCCTGATCTTGGATGTGGCTACAGCAAATGTGCTCCAGTTAACATCTGGCATATTCAGGTCTCCCATCAACAGTATCTCCCCTTTCTCTGCCATCATAAGAATACCTTCTATCATATCCTTTTCCATTCCCTCCCCCTGACATGGAGGTCTGTATACAACCCCTGTGTGGATTGTGGTGCCATTTCCAGTCTCTAATGTGACCCACAGTGCCTCCTCTCCTCCCTGTTTACTCTTTTGTTCAGTTGCTTTTATCTCTTCCTTTACATAGAGAGCTACTCCTCCCCCTCTTCTCCCTTCCCTGTCTCTCCTGTAGGTTGTGTACCCTGGTATGTTAACATCCCAGTCATGGTTTTCTGTGTACCATGTTTCTGTGACTACTATGATATCCAGGCATCCCTTTTCCATCAAGGCCACCAGTTCAGGGAGCTTGTTGCCCAGACTATGGGCATTGGTACTCATTACCCTCAATTTCTTGATGGCCTTTCTCATTTTTGCCCCATCCCTGTCCTTATTGCCTTTGTCACTTTCTCCATTTACCCCTGCACTTCTCCCTCGTGACATCTCAATCTTGGTGTTTTCCTCACTTACTACCCTGACTTTTTTGGTGGGGCTAGGATTTCCCTGTTCCTTTCCAGTGCTTCCCCCTTGGCTAGTTTAAATGCTTGCCAATGAAGCATTTAAACCTATCATCTAGGATCCTGGTTCCCCTCCTGGACAGATGCAGCCCATCATGCCAGTATAGGCGTGCATCACTCCAGGTGGACTCCCAGTCCCCAGTGAAGCCAAATCCCTGAGCTGTACACCAGTTTTTCAACCACTGATTGAATCCTATGGTGTGGAGCACCCTAGCCTCACCTACACCATAGACAGGCAGCACCTCTGAAAAGGTTACCGTGCATGCTACTTGTCTAAGGAACCTCCCTAACTCCACAAACTCTTCCTGCACTGCTCTGATCCCTTTCTTAGCCAGGTCATTTGTCCCTAGGTGGACAATGACATCCAGCTCCCTCCCCTGTGTAGTTGCTTTGGCAATCCTGAGGATTTGCTCCCTGTCCCTCCAAGCCATGGTGCCAGGCAGGCACCTTACCTCCCTCTCCCCTTCCTCCCCCAGTTCTACTTTCCTAACAATGGAGTCCCCCACGAGGAGTTGTTTCCTTCCCCTGTGGGGTCCCATGCCACCCTCCCTTGTGGAGGTTCCCAGCATCCTCCTTGGTCTCCATTGTGGGTGCCTCCATAGAGGAACCATATTTTGCCAGAACAGCATAGAAATTGTGGAGAAGTACAACTGGAGGGATGCGCCTCTGTTCTACCACCATCACCCTCCCTGAGCCCACTGTGGTCCAACTGCTCTTCTTTCTTGGCAAACTCTAAGGCAACGGCAGTGGTCCTGGTGGTCCCTGGATGGAAGAGGAGGTCCCACAAATCCTGGCCAACTCAGCCTGGAGATGAATAAACTCCTCCCTCAGCCCAGAGAGCTGCCTGCAGAAGGGACAACACCACATCCTGCAGAACATCTCCCAGAAGACTGCTGCTCCACAGCCACTGCACTGCATCACTTCTATCATGTCTTACTTCTGGCCCCCTCCATTGTTGTTTGGAATCCTTACTCTTTCCTCTGTTTTTATTTTTCTTCTCTCCCTACTTACTTACTGCCTCTGTGCCCTTTAAGCTCCTGATCGTCCTGTTCTGAGACAAGAAGGTCCTATATTTCTCATTAGACCCCTTACCTGCTCAGAGGCAGACCTCCAGCAGCTGGGGGGGTGGAGAGCTACTCTTGCCCTTCTAGGATGGTGAGTCTTTGGTGGCTCTGTGGTCACTCACTTCCTGCTCCTGAACAGGAAGTTCCTATTGTCAGTCAAATCCTGTGCCTATAAAAGTAAAACTAGCTTTGGGTGGGAGGATGGAGGGGAGGGAATGAGGACAATATAGTCCCAGTAGAGTCCCAGAACAGTGCCCATCATAGTCTGAAAGTCCATGAAATTTTTTTTAAAGAGGTATTGGGCTCCTCTATAGCTGGCAATAGTCCAGAGGTAGTGATGATTACAGTTACAGCAAACATGATCAGATATTCCCAGATATTTTGCAATATTTCTGAAGATTCTCTCTGGTAGCCCTACTGTTGTACTGCAGGCAGGTGGGGAACTTCTTTGGTGATATCACAGAAATTTCAGGAAATATCTGACTTTGGCTTTTGCTGCAGCTATATGTCTGCCCCCTGGTATTGAGTGATCTCCTAATGGCTAGAGATCAAAAGGCATGTACCATTCTGGTCCTTCTCGATCTCTCTGCTGCATTTGACACTGTAGACCATGGTGTGCTATTGGACCGCCTGCAGGTTTATTGTGGGCTGTCTGGTACAGTCCTCAAGTGGTTTCATTCTTACCTCACAGACAGGTCTCAGAGAGTGACCACTGGAATATATTCCTCTGGTGCTCACTCCCTGCCTTGTGGGATACCACAGGGTTCCATTTTTGCTCCCATGTTGTTTGCAGTGTATAGGCTACCATTGGGAGAAATCATTAGGCGATACAATCTGGGTTTTCACTGCTATGCAGATGATACCCAGTTGTATCTGTCCTTTCTCCCCGGCCAGGGTGATGCACTCTCCATGCTAAACAACTGCCTTGCTGAAATCAGACTTTGGATGAGTTCCAGATGGTGAAGACTGAATCTGGATAAGACTGAGGTACTGGTAGTGGACCCAGGTTGCCCAGGGGCGGGTTTGGGAGTTGAGCAACCCTCAGGTTTGTTACTTGGTGGTATGCCACTCCCTACCTCTGATCAGGTGCAAAATCTGGGCGTTATTTTTGATGAGGGGCTGACCTTAAAATCTCAGGTATCAGCTGTTGTCAAAACCTCTTTTTTTCCATCTGAGGAATATCGCCCGGGTGAAACACCTGGTTCCGTCGGACGATCTTCCAACATTGGTCCATGCCTTTGTCACTACCCGCCTTGACTACTGCAATTCCCTTTACCTAGGGCTACCTGGGGTTGATATCCGCCGCCTGCAGCTAGTGCAGAATGCGGTGGCTAGGCCTTTGACTGGGACATTTAGGACCAGTCATATTACACCTGTGCTCCGCGAACTGCACTGGCTGCCTGTTAGGTGGCGGATCACCTTTAAGGTTGGTTTACTAAGCTTTAAAGCCCTACATGACCAGCGACCTGGCTACCTGAAAGATCTCCTGATTCACTACTGCCCCCTCCACCCTCTCCGTTCCACCAACAAGGGATTGCTGGAGATTCCCAGGGTTCGACTGAAAACATTAGGATCATGTGCTTTTGCTTTTTCAGCACCAACCCTGTGGAATTCTCTACCTTGTTGGTTGAGAGAATGCCTAACCATCGATAGTTTTATAGTTGGTTTAAAAACATATTTATTTAACTTAGCTTTTATTTAAATATAGTTGATGCACTATAATGCTGTTTTAATCTATTTATGTTTATGTTTTATGTGCAGCGCCTTGGTTGTGAAAGGCGCTATATAAATAAAGCTCATTTGATTTGATTTAATACTACATTGCCATCATTTTTAGAATTTTGTGATATCACTGACAATCTAGCTGTACAGTCTGATAATCAGTGACATGACAATGGTATCAGTGTAGCATCAATATGGAGCAGATTTATTCATCAATATCTCTGGACTACTGCAAACTACCGATAAGTCCAATACCTTTTATGGTGTTTTAAATGATGATGTGCATGGCTCATGAATGTTTCCCTGAAGTGATCCTTCTCAATTAGGTGTGCTTCCTATAATAATGCCACCAATTTTCTTTTCTTTAAGTGGTGTCAAAATCTTCTTTCATTTCACAAGTATGGAGAAGCCCTGCACAATCTATGAAAGTAGCACTAAGGAAGCTACCACCATTTTAAATGTGGAAAATAAGGAAGTGAATGTTGGAAACTTGCCACCGGACCAATATTCAGCTACAGAATGTTCTGCCCTCCCCTTTGGATTGAAGTACCACTGTCATCCCCCTCCCATTGTGAGCTTGAGATAATGTTTACAGATAGTAATGTGTGCCATAAAATGTTTGCTATTCAAAACCAGAACTTTAGAACTAACAAACATAAAACCAATAAAACCATGAACATGAGACATTTTACACACTGATGTAGTATCACTATAATGCCCAATCTTGTGTGCATTTGAAAAATCACTCACCTGGTACCAGACACTGTGGAGGCCACTGTCCGCAACTGCCCTTCCTCATTTACAACATGAGCATCCTCATCTGTCACTCCTCACTCCACAAATCTCTACAACATTCAGCACCATCATAAGCATAAAATGTCACATTTCGCAACCTTAATTGAGTTTTTATCTATTATACAGGGCTTGTACCCCTTGTGCAGCAAGATCTGAAATACATCCCAACACTCACCCGTATTATCTACTTTTCCTCCCTTCATCATCCACTTACACTGACATCGGTGTATGGCAGCCAGAATGTGAAGAGAAAGAAAAAGCACGTGATAGGGAATAAAATAACACCTGCATCAAAAAAAAACAAACAGAAGGGACGGGAAGTTCAAGAAAGAAAAAACAGTCAGCATCCAGTTCACAGACTCATCTGCTACATGTTGACCAAGCACATTCTGTTTACTATTTCATCTAGCTGCTCTGTAAAAGTCAAGCAGCCATGTCAGTGATGGATGCCCAGTATGAGAGCCACAGTAGGCTTAATGTGTTCAGATATATATATATATATATATATATATATATATAGAGAGAGAGAGAGAGAGAGAGAGAGAGAGATAGATACATCTGTTATTTCTTTGGAATTGCCTTTATAATTTAGCACATTTAAAATATTATACACCCAAGCTGAATAAAAGTAATATAAATCAGTACATAAATATTCAGAGACACACGCAAAATAAATGTTCTAGTACAGTCCAACAATGCATGTCACAACACTATTTCATAATCAGACATGCTGTCAAGCACCATGAAATTGAAAGTAGCCCACAAGAGGTTTGGGCCTGGTTACCTACATTCCTTAAACATGGGACCCCAAATACCTGATCAGAAGAAATAAGGTAAAGTAATCTTTGCCTAAAATGCCAAACTGCAATACATGCCTGAGTTACAATTCAGGCAGAGTATGGTTGGACATTAGGAAATGGAGCTTTAAGGATAATGATCAATTAACAGTACTGCACTGTGGGGAGAGGGGCTGTGAGAGAGATCTCAAGAGCAACCCCCCTCCCCTGAGGAGCAAGTGTGGTAATTTTCAGTATTTTAACCCTCAAATTCCTCCCATGCAGCCCTATTGTCTCTAGCCAGATTTTGTTCAGATAGCTGTGACATCTACCAGGAGGGTAACTGCACTGCAAGACTTCTGTACAGTACCAAACTATATTATCTATCACATGGACAAGGTAATTCTTCAGACTAGTAAGACGTTTTTAACTAAGGTGGTGTCAGAATTTCACCTAAACCAGTCAGTTGTTTTTCCTGTGCTCTATCCTGAATCTTCCATTGCAGGCAAACAAACACTGCACTGCCTGGATGTAAAAAGAGCACTAAGTCACTATCTGGACAAAAGAAGAAAGGTTCCAGGATACACAGCTTTTTGTTACCTATGGTGAGGTAGATAAAGGAAACCAACAACTAGGAGGACTATCTTTCATTCAATTGTCTCCTGCATACAGTTCTGTTATGAACAGCAAGAAAAAATAGAGATCTAAGGGCACATTCCACAAGGGGTACCTCTGCCTCTGTGGCAGCAATTAGAGACATCCCCCTTATAGGAATTTGCAAAGCAGCTACCTGGAAGACATTGCACACCTTCAAAAGCACTGTTGTCTGGGTGTACAGTCCTGGAGGGATGTTGGTTTTGGAACTGCTGTCTTTTCTAAGTTGGTTCTGGACCCATCCTCCAAAGGCAATGCTAGAGAGTTTGCTTATCTTAAAGCATCATGAATGGATTCCAAAGGTTTGAAGAAAAAATAACTTAACATAGTAATGTTCTTTCTTCTTAGGGGTCCATCAATGTAATTTACAGTCCCTGTCCTTGCCTCCCCTTTCAGAACCTGAAAATAGGTCCACTCAAGTATCAGTTCTTTCCTTAAGGATGTTTGAGCATTCTTATTACAGTCCTTACCAATTGTTAAAATGTAATCAGTTAAATTGTCTTTCCACTAGTGCCTATGCTATATTTGTTTGGTATTTCCAAAAACTTTAAATAAAAATTATTAGAAATTTTTGGTAAATAGCTAGTTTTAGTGCTCACTTTTCCCCTAGCTATAGAAACAAATCTGATGTTAGAGCACTGGGGTCTCATCACACTGCAGAGTTTGAACTTGTATTCTAAATGTGATAATTAGCATGAAATTCTATCTCTGGGGGATCACACTCAGGCCAGAGGATGATGCTTGTTGTAAATCACATCAATGCATCCCTCAGAAGAAGTGATATTACTATGGTGAATAACTTTTTCTTC
Organism: Neoceratodus forsteri; assembly: GCA_016271365.2. Taxonomy (NCBI): domain Eukaryota; kingdom Metazoa; phylum Chordata; order Ceratodontiformes; family Ceratodontidae; genus Neoceratodus; species Neoceratodus forsteri. Next base: position 968,607,402 of record CM028132.1, on the reverse strand, counting down.
CCTGGTGTCCAGTGATTCCTCTACCCCTGGGTTTGATTCCCTCTGCCTGTTCTGTCCCTGTGCTCCCATGGAAGGCAGACACTGTGCCCCCCATAGAGGTCAGACCCCCCCAACTAACCCTGTCCCCAGTACCACCCTTCAGTAACCAGCACAGACCCTCTGCTTACCTCCATGGCCGGATGTTGACTGACAGTCTGTGATTGCCTGCCCACTGTAGTAACAGTTGTTTACAGTAGGCACACAATCATAAACTGTCAGTTGGCAGCTGGCTGTTGAGGTGGAGATTTGCATATATTTCCCATGATGCTTTTCATTACTGGGGTATGTGCAATTGTGTTTTCTTTAAAATGTAGCTGTATGGCCAATATCCTCAGGGATAACCCATGTCTCAGGACATTTGCTCTGAGGTTCTTTTGTAGTTCCTTTCCTTCTCTATTTTGGGCTCCCCATGGCCCAAACAAATAACATCCCCCTTAAGGGGTGGCTGGCTCCCTCTACCTGGGCTACTACACAGATATGGCACACTGATGAGTACAAATGAGGATGAAACATGTTTATGTGTCTGCTGTTCTTAGCCTTTCCTGATTGCACTGTGAGGCCTTCCGGCACCAAGCAACTCTGCTTAAAGTTGAGCCAGTCCAAATTCTCTCATAGGAATTTGCATATGTTTCCTATGATGCTTTATGATGCTGGGTTATGTGCAATTGTGTTTTCTTTAAAATTTGGCTATATGGCTAATATCCTCCGGGATAACCCATGTCTCAGGACATTTGCTCTGGGATTCTTTTGTAGCTAACAATGAACTGTTTAACCAGAACAATACCAGATGCTATTATCCTTCATGTAATCATTGCATTTGCCCTTGAAAACTGTCATTTTGGCACAAGACAAAGCATTTTGGGCTAATGATAGAAAAAAAAGCATAATAGAAAAATGACCTTTGACCTACAGAGGATTTAAACAGAGGTGTCTTAAAGCTGAACTTCTCTTGATAATGGGCGTAAGATGGGAAACAGCTTTGGGGAAAAAGAAAAATTATGTTTTCTGGTGCAAGACCCAGTGAAACCTTATGTAAAAACAAATAGCAGATTGAAACGTTATTCTGTCATCAAAAAACAGAACATCCATTGAGCAATACATGATACAAGGATGTGTATGCCTTGGATGGCTAGTTGTAAACCTGCAGGTGCTAATAAAGGCAACTCTCAGGTTTACAAGAACATTATCATGGGCAGAGGAGTAGACTATTGACTCACTGTCCAACAAGGAAAATAGCAGACTATGGGCCAACAGTTGATGAGAATCAGAAACTAAGAATTTCATAGCTCTGTAGAACTGACCCAATTTATGATTTATTATACTGCTGAGAAGGGAAATGTTTTGTTCAAAATTTAGATTATGATCCAATACAACAATTTATTTAAAATGTTTAACTGCCTCAAGGGATTCTCCTGAGAAATCCTTACTATCAAGGATCAAATCAACATTGCTTTTAGAGGATGAGAAGAACATAGTTTGTTTGTTTGCTTGTTTGTTTGTTTGTTTGAGTTCAGCCTAAGGGTCATGAATCAGTTTTGCAAAGTAAAGAAATTATCCTGAAGTTTAACATTAAGTCCCTGAACCTCAGACCGCTTACAAAAGGACAGTATGATCAACATAGAGGATCAGTATGATTCCATCCCTGAAACAAGGTATTTTACTGAACTCAAAAATAAGGAAAACTGTAGTGGTCAAAATATGGATCCATGATTTCAGCACCACATTGGGTGGGAGCAAAATAAGAAAAGAAAGAAATTATTTGGATCCAGTGACTCCTCCTGCTCAGGTTATATGACAACTAAGCCTGGACTTCATCAGAAAAAATAAGGAAAACTACCGAGAACCATCAAGCAAATCAAGCCAAATTCGAACAGCTCCAGGCGTGGATGACCCACCATGCCCCCATCATTCTCTGCCTGTTGGAGACCTGGCTGTCAGGCAAGATTAAAGATAATAAAGTAGCACTTCATGGTGGGTACCAAGCCTTCAGGATAGACAGGAATGGCAAGAAAGGTGGAGGATGCCTCATCTATGTCAGGGGATCCCTGCAATGCTCCGTCCTCCCTGTTACCATAGTGGCAGAGGATTATGAACTAGTAACAATAAAAGCACAGGTCGGGCAGCATGGCAAGACTCTAATCATTGCCAAGGTCTACCTACCCCCCAAAAAAGCCAGAGAAGGCCTCCCTAAAATTCTGAATGCAATTGCCTCTCTCCCTAAGGGCACAGAACTCATTATCACAGGCGACGTTATCATTAACTGGGTTGGCAAGAATCAACCCCCTTCAGGGATATGGTCGTTACTTCCAGCCTAACCCAACTTGTTCCCTACCCCACCAGGCAGAACTACAAGACAGGCAATGACACCCTTCTTGATTGGCTGCTCTCAAGTTCACCATCCGGGATCTCCGAGCTCAAGGTTCTGCAAGACACTGTAAATGATCAATCCCCAGTCATATTCTTGTGATCCAACAAATTTAGTAAATCCCCACCCATCCTAACTGAAAGCAGGGTCATGAAGAAGGGCAAACTTGGGTCCCTCACCTCAGCCCTCTCCCCACATTACTGCTCCCCTATTGACCTGGTTCCCAATCTCAACCAGGAACTTAGCTAATTTATTGATGGATTCAACAGCATCTGTGATCTCTTTACCTCACTGAGGAAAAGGAAAATCCGGGGAATGAAAATGGCTGGATTATGGGGGATCTCCTTACCCAGATGAAAGAAATGGACAACCTCTGGGAAAATCCAGGTCCACCTGTAGCAAACATGATTACTAGTGCTACAGAGCCACAAGAAACCACTGCACTAACCTTATCCAACAAGCAAAAGCCAACTTCCATAATGAACAGCTTAGCAATTCCTGGGGTGACGGTAACAGGTTCTGGAGAACATCAAAAACCTCCTTGGGAAGGATGATAAGAGGCACCCCCATCTGCTCAACATCAACAGCTCCCCCCTAACTGACCCACTACTTATTGAAGACTCATTCAACATGGCCTTCACTGACTTGACCTCGGTATTACTCCCCTACTACCTGCTCCCTGCTGCTGATCAACCCAACTGCAAGCCACTCAAGAACACACATCCAGACTTCTACTTCAAGAGGGTGACAGTAAAGGAGGCTCTAAAACAAGTAAAAAAAAGTGCTAGGCAAGGCCAGAATGGGCAGTGATGGGGTGGATATGAAACTTCTATACCTCACACTTGATGTTCTCATCATGCCAATAACAAAGCTATTTATTAAGTCACTGGCTCTTGCTAAATTTCCGGAGATCTTAAAGCAGGCCCTTGTGACACCTGTGCATAAAAACAGAGACAAGACATAAATAGCCAATTACAGACCAATCTTCATCCTCTACCCCCTATCCATGGCATTAGAAAAGATAATGGCAACACAACTCACCGAATACCTCAACAAATATCAACCATTATGTTCTAACCAACACATCTTCAGACAGAACCATAGTACCACCATTGCCCTTTTGGAGTATACAGACGATGCGCACAAGGCACTGGATGAAAGCAAATTGGTGGGGTCCGTGTTCATTGACCTCACCAAATCCTTCGACACTGTTAGCCATTCCCTTCTCCTGGCACAGCTGCAGAACCTGGGTGTGGTGGCCAATATTGCATGCTGGTTCCAGGACTACCTGACTCTTAGAAGCCAACATGTCAAAGTTGGGTAAACAGTGTCTAGCTCCAGAGAAGTATCATTAGGGGTCCTCCAGGGGTCAATACTGGGCCCCTACTTTTCAGCCTTTTTTTAAACAATCTTCCTAAAGCAAGTGATACTAAAGTTACCTTATATGCTGATGATGCAGTACTTCTCAACAGCAATACATCCCATGACACCCTGGAATACGAACTCTTTCAACAAACTAGAGGACTGGTTCTGCAGGCATAAACTTCTACTAAACTATAAAAAGACCAAGGCCATGCTTATATCCAGACCCAGGCAGAAAAAGAGGCTTCCTTCCCTCATCATCTCCAACACAGTCAGTGAACTGTTGGAACAAGTGTACTTGTTGAAGTACCTTGGGGTCACCCTAAATGACACCCTCACCTTCACCCAACACATCAACTCAGTGATTAAGGCAGTAAACACCAAGTTGGGTGTCCTTTACAGGCACAGAAAATATCTCACCCCTGAGGCCCTCCTCCTCTCAGTCTCTAGTTCCATCCTATCAACCATTGATTACGGCCTGGTGGTTTACAAAGCGGCAATGGATATGGCACTAAAAAGGGTTCATATTGCTCTCAATAAAGCCTGCAGGGTCATTCTGGCTGTGGATCATCATACGCACACTTGCCCTTTGTATTTGTATTATGGGTGTGGGCAGGACAGTAGTGTGGTGGGTAGGTAACTGGCTGGGTGGCAGGATACAGAGGGTGGTGGTAAATGGCTGTCACTCCACAGAGGGAAGAGTAACCAGTGGGGTACCACAGGGATCAGTGCTGGGACCGGTCCTATTCAACGTCTTCATCAGTGACATTGCACAGGATCTAGAAGGCAGAATTTCACTGTTCGCTGATGACACAAAGCTCTGTAACAGAGTAGACACACCAGAGGGTGTAGACAGAATGAGAAGGGACCTGCAGAAACTTGAAGAATGGTCAAGGGTTTGGCAGTTGAAATTCAATGCAAAGAAGTGCAAGATAATGCATATGGGGCACAAAACCCTGGCACAATATATCAGTTAGGGGGTGAGGATATAGCATGCACAAGCAGGAAAGGGATCTTGGGGTTGTCATCTCTGATGACCTCAAGGTAGGAAACAGTGTGACAAGGCATCAGGTAAAGCAAATAGGATGCTGGGATGTATAGGCAGGGCATCACCAGCAGGAAAAGGGAGGTCATAATTCTGCTATACAAGATACTAGTGAGGCCCCACCTGAGTACAGTGTACAGTTCTGGAGACCATACCTACGTAAGGACATAGACAGGGTAGAGAAGGCTCAGAGGAGGGCAACAAAGATGGTGCATGGGTTGCATCACAAGTCCTATGAAGACAGGTTGAAGGAACTGAACATGTACTCCTGGAGGAGAGGAGGAGAGAGGGATATGATAGAGACACAAAGTATCTTACAGGGAGGAACAGGGCGAGGAAAACACTATTTTTAAGCGAGAAAAGATGTTTCAGGACTAGAGGGCATGGGATGAAGTTGAGGGAGGACGATTCAGAGGAAACATGAGAAAGAATTCTTCACAGAACGGGTGGTGGACAAGTGGAACACCTGCCAGAGGAAGTGGTGGGGGCTGAAACAATCACGGGATTTAAGAATGCATGGGATAGACATAAAAGAATTCTAGAGGGCAGGGGTAAGGGGAAACAGACTTCTAGGAAAACAAACTGAACTTACAAGCTCAAATGGGCAGACTAGGTGGGCCATAGGCCCTTATCTGCCGACACTGTCTATGTATCTATGTATCTATGTATTAATGGACTAATTGGCTGCCTCTAAAGAACAGGATCAAGTTCCAAGAAGGCATTATTGGGCAACCCCCCCTCCTTGTATACAACATCCTCTCACTGAGTGCTACCCTCTATGACACCAGAGGTAGGATGAAGGGAGCCCTATAAACACCTTTCCATCATACTGTGCTTGGACAATGCACCTTCTCCTATATGGCCCCCCAGTGGCTTAACGAAATCCCTGTGCCCATTCAAACCTCCAAATGCCTATCACACTTCAAAACTGGACTAAGGCAACACCTTAAACCAATCACAGAATGTGACTGCCTCTGAAGGCTAGTCCCTCCCCCTCCTTAGGCTCCCTAGTTGCTCATATAGTAACCCTGCTGCACCCCGTTCCTCTGTACAGCTAGTGTCTGATTTCCATAGTAGCCACTCTCCCTCTCCTTTAGTACTCTCCCCCTCCATTAACCCACACCTTGCCCCTGAACTGACATTAGGCATCCACTCTGCTTCCCCCTGCCCCCCCTTGGTCCCTCCTGCCCCCACATCTCTTCTGATATGCCTAGGGCCAACCCCACCCGCATGTGGCTTTCAGCATGCCACCCCTGCTGTTCCCCCTGAGTACCTCCATTCATCATAACTCCATCCCTGCACCACTTCCCTTCCTATTTCCCCATATGACTGTTTAGTCAAGCACTTTTCCCCTCTGGTGACACCTTCCCCCCCCCTCCCTGGCACCCCCCAGCCACTATTTTGCCCTTCTATTTTTGACAAAGTCCCAACACGAGGCTGCTTACCCTTCCTAAGTCTCCCATCAACTTGAAAGGGGGTCCTCCCCTGCTTTTCCCATGTAGCTCACCACTGCTTTTCTATATGCTTTACTGACATTGTACTAATTCCGCTGTACTAGTTTCAACACTGTAATATTGTAACCTATGTATGCTCTATACCTGCTTGATGTAATATGTCTATTGTCTGTCAACCTGACGTGGAAACTTTGTAAAAGAGCTTGTGCTCAAAGGTCTTCTCCAAATCCTTAAATAAATAAATGAATAAATAAATAAATAAATAAAATGGACAGCTAATCAAAGGCCTTGCTGAGGTCCACAAAAACAGCAAGCACATTGCGTCCTTTATCAAGGGTGTCACTTATCTGGATTGTGAACCTCACCGAGGACATCTCAGTATTACAAACCTTACAGAATCCATACTAGAACTTTAAATGAATTTGATATTTTGAAGGATGATCTGATATTTGTTCAAACACTTTTCATTCAAAATCTTTTTTTTTTGTAATTAAATATTTTGTTGCAGTTTTCAAAAAAAAAAGTACAAGTATATTACATTATCAGTACAGCAGGAGTACATGCAGACATAAGTGTTAATATGCAATGACCCCTGACCATAAGTGACAGGGAAAGCCTGAAGTAAATAACTTGTAACTGTATGTATACTCAGTATATTCGGTATATGCCACTTTTATAATTGACATGATAATATATTAAACATGCAACATTTCCTGGTTTGCTATTACTTCCCAGCATTCTGAATACAATAATATTGGGGTGTATCCAGTGTCTTCAAGATGAACAACTAGCATTTTACTGTAACTGGTTGAAAGAAAAAAGAAAGAAAAAAAGAGATAGAAAACAAGAGAAAAGATTAACTATTTACACTAACATTTAATGTGTCATTGGTGGTCAGATGTTCCATTGTAAATTTTATGAATTATCTATCTATAGTACCTCACTATATTTTCAATCAGTGGTAATCAAAATTGGGGATTTACAGGGTTAAGTACAATGTTATTGTATGTTCTAACCTACTACAGTTCTGAGCATAGGTGGAACATTCCGATTGGGATTATTTAGCCTCATTGAGGTATTTTTGAGATATTTGTTAAAGGGGGAGAACAGAGAAACTTATCTAGGTATGGAGTTTGAGGCCAGATGAGACATGCATTCATATTTTGCCAGCTGAGAGAGTTGTGTTAAAAATTCAGTTAAGGTGGGTGTATCAGTAGTGGGCTATTTTTGCACTATGAGGTGACTAGCCTCTATATTGGCTATAGTAATGAAGCTAAATTCAAGGTTAGACAAGTGATGTGCCACCCATTTTGACTCTAATACATAAATAAAAGTTTCCTTTGAGATAGGAACTTGTAAAACATTTTGCATTGTATAATGTATCTTGGTCCAAAATTGTCTCAGTTTTGGATATGCCCATACAATATAGAAAATGTCACCTCTGTGTTGCTGGCACCTCCAGCAGTGGTTATTAGGAAGTACTGTAAATGGGTGGCATGCAATACCATTGGGGTGAGGTACCAGTTGTGTAATATCTTGTTTTGTATAAGTTGACTTTTAGAATTTTTGATGAGTAGGTGTGCAAATTTCCAATAGGTTTGCCATTCCTCAACTGATACTCTGCTCCCAAGAGCTCTTTCTCAATATTCCTTAGCAGACATAGGGCCCCATTTTCAAATGGTAACCTGGAATAAAGCCAGCTGCTGGGGGTGTGCCCATATTCAAAGGGCACAGATGCACGACGCATCCCTCGACAGTGCAGTCACTCACAAAATTGTGCTGTGCCTATGCAAATGAGGGTTCACCCATGCATATGTGGCACAGCACAATATTGAAAGTGTTCAGAAGCACAAAACAGCTTCCAGCAGCAGCACAGTTTAATGCTTCTGAATCCCAGCAATTAACAGTGCACAGACCCGTCTGTCCATTGTCAAGGACTGGGTACCCTGGCAGTTCAGTATCCCTCCCAAGCCCCAATCCCCTCTCCAGTATTTCATTTTTAATCCCTGGTGTTCTAGTGGTCCCTCTCCTACCCCGATCCCTTCTCTGGCAATCCTTTCATACTTAGTGGTGGTCTAGCAGTCCATCCCCTGCCCCAATCCCATTCCTGGTAATTCTTACATACTCAAGGGTCTTGTGGTCCCTCCCCCTCCCCTATCTTCCAATTGACATCCTGACCCAATGCAATACATTCCCTTGTAGTCAAGTGGCCCCCTCACCATGGCAGGTAGCAACCCACCACCCTGCTCCAACCAATGAGTGCATATTATGTACTATACACACTCATTGACAGTTCAGTTGGTGGCTGACCATAGTAGTATGAGGAAGGTTTATTCCAGTCACTGGTTCAGGTTGGGTTGGGGGGGAGTGGGGTGGTGGGTTGCTACCTGCTTGGGTGGGGAGCCACTAGACTATCAGGGAATGTATTGCATTGGGTCAGGACGGTGATCAGAGAATGGGGAAGGGACCACTGGACAACAAGGACACATAAAGGATGTACCAGGGAAGGGATTGGGGCAGGAGTGGGATCACTAGACCACCACTGAGTATGAAAGGATTACTAGAGATGGGATTAGGGCAGAGGAGGGACCACTAGACCACCAGAGAGTATGTAAGAATTACCAGGGAAGGGATTGGGGCAGGTAAGGGACCACTAGACCACAACTGAGTATGACAGAATTACTAGGGAAGTGACCAGGACAGGGACCACTAGACCAGCAGGGATTAGGAATGAAAAACTGGGGAGGGACAAGGGCTTGGGGGGGGGCCTGGCCCTGTACACTCAGGCCATGTGCTCACATGCAGATGAGCCCATAATGGGCATGCAAATGGCCCCTTAGCGCCATGCATGCCCAATGGGCTCATTTGCATGTTTGGACTGAATATCACCCATGGGGACACAGCGCTGACCAGTGTGTACCATGCTTTACCCCTATGGGTGGTCTTCAGTCCCACCCTCTGGTAGTACTGCATCAGACATGGCAACCACTTGCTATGGGTCACACTACCAAGGTGCAATATTCAAATAGATAACACAGTCAGTTCAGATTGTGTTATCTGTATGAATATGGGGCCAGAGCCCACCAGCCCTATTTTTTCACACGGTGCACCTGCTTGCATGCGCTGCCAGCTGGCTCAGAGAATAGGACCCATAGTCTGGTTTGGTATGTTTTCTCTGACATCCATTTAGAATCTTCCTGCCTTGCCAGTTCATTTTTTGCCAGACACTTTTCCAGAGGTTGAACCTGATATCGGGTTGTAGTGGTTATATCGATTTTAGTAATTTGGAAGTTGCACTACTGTATGTAATTGGAGGTACTTCCAGAAATTGGATCTGGGGATACCGTACAAAAGTTGAAGGTCCTGAAAAGATCAAAGTGTGATGGTATTTGGAAATAGTATATCCCATAAGATATTTATGCAGGCCTTTCTCTAGTCTTCCCAGTTAGGTGATTTACCTCCTTTCTTAATATTCTCATTTCCCCATAATGGGGTACATGTACTAAGACAAAGATCTGTTTTAAACCATTTACCCAGCTGCATCCAAGTTCTAATAAATACTGTAACAGCTGAAGATTTTTGCAGGACTTACACCGACATACTATGGGGGGGGGGGTGCAATCCAAAAGTATGGGTCTCTATTTGTGGTCGTAGAGGAGGAGGATTATTTGGTTCTGGGATCCAGCAGATCAACTGGACAACTCTGTATGTCCATTAATACCCTTTAAACCAAGGAAGACTCCAACCACCCTTTTTTCAGTGTGACCATAACTTGTTTTTTCTAAATCTGGGCTGCTTTCCATCCCATAAGAATTGTCCTAAGATTTAATTTATACAGCTGAACCATACAGCTGGGATTATTATCAGGAGGTGATAGATTGTGTGGAATAATTGAGGGGCTATAAACATTTTTATAGCTTCAATCTTCCCCACTAAGGACAATCAGAGTGTTTTTCACATACTGTAGTCAGCCTGAAATCTTTGTTAACAGAGCAAATCTATTAAGTTCACAAAGCTTATGTAATCTTGGACTTATCCTACTTCCTAGGTAAGTAATGAAGTTCGAATTCCATTTAAGGATAAGAGCTGGAAGGTTTGTGAGTGGCATTTCGGGTTTAGAGGCATGACTTTGGTTTTAGTCTGGTTTATTTTCAGTCCCAATAATGATGTTAACTCATGCAGTAGGGTCATAAGAGGGTGTATTGACTGATGAGCGTCTTCTATTAATACAAGCTGGTCATCTGCGTACATTAATGTGGAATGTTTCTCCTTATCTATGTGTATGCCTGATATATTTGGGTGCTACCCAATTGCTGCTGCCAGTAGCTCTACCACCACAACAAATAGGAGTGGGGAGAGAGGACATCAAGTTTTCAAGTTTTATTTTATATTTTACCAGGATAGGCACTAGGCAAAGCCTGTTTTCAGGGCCGTCCTGTTCTCATCTTACAGTACATAATCCATATATCACACACCAAATCTTATAAGACATTATACAAACACACTTACAATTGCAAAATTAGTATACAAATATACACTTATAAACTTCATTAGTAACAAGTACACTTATAGTATACGGTGTGAACAAGATTCCAATAAAGCAGACTTAAAAGTTTGGTATGTTGGCTTAAATTGTAAGTTAGGGGAAAGCAAATTCCATTTGTTTGCTGCAATATAGTCAAATCAATTTTTTTTATATTTAGTCTTGGTTTGTGGAACTTTTAGCCCCTTCCCTTTAATATCACGAAAAGGGTAACATGATGCATTTGGTATCATTTTATCCTTAAGATAATTTGCGGCTAATCCAGTTACACATTTGTACAAAAAATTACTGAGGATTCTGTCCCTTCTCAATTCCAAAGAAACCCATTTCAATTGAAGGAACATTTCACAATGGTGATGGATAATATATGGGCCTTTCAGTCCCAGTACAAATTTTGCAAATCTATATTGTAGTCTACCCAATTTTTGTAAGTTTTGTTTGCTTGTAGATCTATAAACAATATACCCATAGTCAATCAATGGAAATATTACTAAGTTTACTAATGATTCCCTTGTTCCCTCCATCATACAATCCTTATGCCTATGTAGGGCCGCAAGTTTATGAGAAACCTCTGCACAAAAATGATTGATGTGAAAATCAAAGTCTAAACTTGAATCAGCCTACAAGCTTAGGTATTTATATGAACTAACTTAAGTAAGTTTCAGGCCATTTCCAGTTTTTATAGTTATATTTGTTATCACATCTCCAGACCCACTTCCTGTTTTGTACTTCTACACCACGGTATTTGTTTTCTTTCATTATTAATTTATTGTCTTCCAACCATTGCTCTAGTCTGCAATTTCCCACTGCAGAGCAATTTCTACATCAGCACAATAATTTGCAGAACAGAGCAAAACCTTATCATCCACATACAACTTAACATTACTTCATGTAAATATACTGGGTAATTCCTCTATAAATGTAATGAACAGAAGTGGCCCCAATATTGAACTTTGACTCACATCTCTATTCACCTCATTAGCTTCTGATATTTTTTCATCTGTACTGACTACTGGGACCATATACAGTAAGTATGATTGAAACCATTTTATAACCTCCTCACCAATTCCTTTATTTTCAAAATTATTCAACAATAGTGGATAATCCACTATGTCGAATGCCTTTCATAGATTCACAAACGCTGATCCCATGCACTGTTTATTCTCCTGTGTGTGGGAGATAGTGTCCATAAAATCTATTATGGTTGTACTCTTTGAATGTAGGGGTCTTAAGCCTGACTGCTACAGACATCCTTACCTGATCTCTCTGCCTAATGTGAATGGGTCTGAAAGGTTGTTAGTATCTCAGCTTTTGGGGAGAGATATATGGCTTGAACAGCATTAATGAATGCATGTCCAATGCCTAAGTGCTGTAGAACTGCAAACAGGTATCCCCACTCCACTGAATCAAAGGCTTTTTCAAAATCTATGTCTATTGCCACAGTCGGAGTGGGAATAGATGTGGCTAAATGGATGAGATTAGTTAGGGGGCATAGATGATCTGAACTTTGTCACCCCTTAACAAATCCCACTTGCGATCTATGGATTAGTGGTTTCAGGAGTGGTTCAAGCCTTGTCACCAAGTGTTTAGCATAAATTTTGCTATCATCGGTGATAAGTGAGATTCATCTGTAGCTAGAGGGGAGAGCAGGGTCTTTACCTAGCTTACCTAAACGTACCTAAACTAACATTACCTGACTTACAATGACCAGGATCTCCAAATCACCCAGGATCACTTTCTCCCTAGGCCACCCACCGCCAGAACCTACTAACAATGGTTTTCATCCTGAAATGGTGTCATCCCCAGTCCATTACTAGTCCCAAACCAAGACCCTCCCTGGCCTCCCTCTGCTAAACCCATAGCTGGATTACCTTAGCAGAGTGGCGGCGTCCCAGATTCCTATTTCTAAAACAAATTCCTCTAAACCCTTTCAAGCTGCCTGCTGCCTGCCTGGATTGCCTTGACATTCCAGTAGAAGACAAGACATAGCAGATGCAGAAATGTAAGCAACAGTTAACAAACTATACTGTATGAGCATACACTATAAACATTTTCTCACTCTCTACTATCCAGTAAAAACACTGAAGCTAGAGAAAACAGTTATAACTATTAGTAACCATTTTTGCACAGGAATATTCTTCTTTCTATTTCCTCGAGTGAAACACCCCCTCCTAAAAAAATAGCACATTGCTTTTAACAGGGTGCACACTCATTCACAACAAAGTCCAATAAAGGTATCATGTAAACAGTTAATATATAAACTATAACATCGTAGCATAGACAGTAATAGCAGTGGGTTTGGTTTCCCAAACGAGTCACAATTCCCCTTAAAGCACAGTCTCCCATATAAAACTGCTAATGAGTCTCAGTAAGGGGCTGCTCTCCAGTCCAAGTCCATGGAGCACTAAATAACCGATAGGCAGCAAACACCTCCACACCTGGGCCCTAGGCATGACATGGGGCACACCCCACAGCACAGTCACTTCTCCACCTATGTCCACTCTCGTTCACAGTTCCAACCAGCAGATGGAAACAAGGACAACTGCAGCTCCACACAAAAGGTGCAAACTGTCCCATTCTTTAGGGCCATCTCAATTTTGCAATATATGACCCAGTTGTCTCATGGAACTTCCACAGTCTTGCCCAGTACCACAATTTAGAGTTCAAATGGGGTCAGAGCACACCAAAACTGAATCCTGGACAAGCCCCCAACATTGCAAGCCCCCTGTTCCTGGTGTCTAGGTGTATGCTCATGGTACTACATGAGGAGGGTGGCTCACACAGCAGAAAGAAGAGCAGACTATGTCGGCCTGTTTCCCCAGCCTTGCTAGAAACAGGGTGCCCTCTAACCACTGGGTGCTGAGCTGTAAAGGCAAGGTTCTTGTTAGCAGCAAAACAGGTCATACAAAAGAATGAGGCAACACTTCAAACTGCAGGAACAAGGGGATCCAATTTAATGAACAGCTAATTAGAACAGGAAACAGTCACTCCATGAAGCAGTAAAACACACACAAGTTTGCTCTGGGTTGTGAAGGTTACATCAGAATTTTGGTGCTCTGCACCGTGAAGGTCACATTAGATGCTCAGTGACTATAGGCAGCTACCACAGGCTAGGTAGCCAAAGCTCAGGTCAGGCAGCACAATCATGGCCGAATCAGGCATATACATTTGCAAGCAACCTCAGACTTCTACTTTTACCCTTTCTTCTCCATCTCTCTTTCTCTCATTTGTTTCCTGCTAATCTTTGCCATTTCAGGAGCGCACTGAGGATTGGGGGCTACTGCACTTTCCATGTCCTCAGCTCTAATCCCCACCTTCAGGCCATGGTGAGCAACTCTCCCTTCTTTGTAGCACAAAGAAGACATCTACACCACAGCTGCCAAAGTCACAAAAGCAGACTGCCTCATGCAGTCTGGTTCTCTGTCTTGGGTTGCGGTCATTACTTTTTTCTTCTACTAATCTCTCCATCTTTTCTCTCCCAGGCCACATGGTTTTCTGGGATTACCTTCTCTGAACCACACCCTCCATATGGGCAGGACTCTGGCCAACCCCTTAGGCCAGTCTGCACAAGCGGCTTTCGTTCATCTGAGAGCTGTTTTTTTTTCTCCCGATGAGCAGGCACTTTTTGTTCACTGCTACAAAATACAGATCTCTAAAATGGTGGCCACCACATAGATCCTCAATCTCCCCCACACACTCTCACCCCAAAATCAACCTGCACCCACTGATCATGTGTTCAATTACCCCAGCCTGGTCCTCTTCCCTCTCCCATCTCTCCCCTGGTTCCTGTGCAGCTCCTTTTTATTCTCATGAGCTGTTCCTCCCCAATTTCAGTGACTGACAGCACCCAACGGTGAAAAAACTACCTTTTACCCACAAAAACATATGGGATATGTAGTCCCAATGAGTGAATCATACAGCACGCATCCTAAGTGCAACCAACCAGCACCGCAAACTTCCAACCTCCCATCCTGCTCCATTCCAAAAATACAGCCCCTGAACCCATGGGGTTATTACATATACTTCCAAACCACTGTGACATAAACCTCAAGCAACATATGGGGTATTACATAAAATGGGGAGAGGGACAAGCATGGTTGTGCAAATTGTACTTTTCTACCTAAACCCATGACTTCCACAGCACTACAGTAATCTTTTGCTCATTAATTTGTGCCACCTAGAGTTAGAATTACTGTCATCATAGCACATGGGAATTAGCATCAGATAAAAGTACTGTTATGATCAGCACTGAACTGTATGTTCCATAAGTATAGTAACCAGAATGGCAACAGAATACAGGATAGAGCAGTTAATAGGGAGAAGGGCAGGGGTAAATGGAGGAAAAGACAAAGGCAGTAAGGACAGGGATGGGGCAAAAAGAAATAAAGCCATAAATAAATGGAGGGTAATGAGTACCAATGCCTATAGTCTAGGTAAAATGCTCCCTAAAATGGTGGCCTTGATGGAAGAGGGATGCCTGGATATTGTGGCAGTTACAGAAACATGGTACACAGAGAACCATGACTGGGATGTCAACATACCAGGGTACACAAACTACAGGAGGGACAGGGAGGGAAGAAGAGGAGGAGGAGTAGCTCTCTATGTAAGGGAAAAGATCAAAACAACAGAACTAAAGGGTAAACTGAGAGGAGAGGAGGCACTGTTGGTCACCCTGGAGACTGGAAATGGCTCCACAATCCGCACAGGGGTTGTATACAGACCCCCATCTCAGGGGGAGGAAATAGACAAGGAAATGATAGAAGGCATTCTTGGGATGGCAGAGAAAAGGGAGATTTTGCTGATGGGGACCTGAATATACCAGATGTTAACTGGATCACCTCTGCTGCAGCCACATTCAAGAGCAGGGCCATTCTCGATGCCCTACAGGGGGTATGCCTCAGACAGCTAATTTTGGAACCCACTCCAGAGAGAGCAATCTTAGACCTTGTACTCTCAAATGGGGATGAATAGAGGATCTCTGATCCTGAAGTGGGTAGCCATCTGGGAACAAGCGTCCACCAAACAGTGTGGTTCATAATAAACGTAGCTGTAGAGTCAAGCCACACAAAATTGAAAGTGCTGGACTTCAGTAGGGCTGATTTTGAGTGCCTCAGAAAAGCACTAGGAAACAGGCAAGAAGGTGGGATGGAGCAACAATGGGGAAACATCAAATCCGCCATCACAGAGGAACAAGCCTTTGTGTGAAGCAAATAAACAAATCAAAACAAAAGAAAAACCACTATGGTTCTCATAAGAAGTGGCGGGGAAGGTAAGGGAGAAAAAGACAGCATTCAGTAAGTATAAGGAAACATAGAAGGAGCAGGACAGATACCTATACCAGTTAAAGCAGAAGGAAGCGGGGAAGGCAGTCAGAATAGCAAAGGCCCAAACCAAACAAAAGAAGGAGGATAAAACCTTTTATAGGTACATTAGGGAGCAAAGAAAGACTAAGGCAGGGATACTGAGGCTGAATAAAGAGGAAGGTGGTTGTGCAGAGAGCGACAGTGAAAAAGCAGGGATACTGAACGAATACTTCTGCTCAATATTCACAATGGAAAAGCAGGGGGAGATACCTTATCCAGTCAATAGAAGCACTCTAGATAGGGTTGATATTAGTCCTTTCACAGAAGAAAGGGTTCTGAAAGAACTCTTAAAACTGAAGG
The DNA here is from genome assembly GCA_016271365.2 of Neoceratodus forsteri. NCBI lineage: Eukaryota > Metazoa > Chordata > Ceratodontiformes > Ceratodontidae > Neoceratodus > Neoceratodus forsteri. The sequence continues at coordinate 968,590,931 of CM028132.1, read as the reverse complement.
CGGATAAAGCAATGGGGCCTGATGGGATTCACCCCAGAATTCTAAAAGAACTAAGGGAAGAACTAGTAACATCACTGACTACCCTTTTTAATAAATCATGGGAGGATGGTGTGGTACCTGAGGACTGGAGGAGAGTGGATGTGATTCCCCTTCACAAAAGTGGGAGCAAGACAGAGGCAGGAAACTACAGACCTGTCAGTTTGACCTCAGTGGTAGGGAAAATGCTGGAATCACTTCTGAAGGAAAGAATTGTTGAGTACCTAGAGGCCAGTGGGGCACAGGACCCAAGACAGCTTAGATTCACAGCAGGAAGGTCATGTCAGGCAAATCTAGTTGATTTATTTGACTGAGTGACCAAAGTAGTAGACCTGGGCGGGACTGTGGACATGGTCTACCTAGACTTTAGCAAGGCATTTGACACAGTCCCGCACAAAAGATTAATAAACAAATTAGCCAGCCTGAGAGTGGGTCCCAGGATGGTAGCCTGGGTAAAATACTGGCTGGACAACAGGACACAGCAGGTAATAGTAAATGGAGTCCACAGTGAAGAAAGGAGGGTTACTAGTGGGGTACTACAGGGTTCAGTACTGGGGCCAGTCCTTTTTAATGTCTTTATAAGTGACATTGCAGAGGGACTGGAAGGAAAGTATGTCTCTTTGCAGATGACACAAAGATCTGCAACAGGGTTGATATGCAAGGTGGGGTGGAAAGGATGAAAAGGGACTTGGCAAGGTTGGAGGAATGGTCAAATGTATGGCAGCTTAGATTCAATGCAAAGAAGTGCAAAGTAATGCACCTGGGAAACAAAAACCAAGGGGAAGAGTACACAATGGGGGGTGAGATACTGACAACAACAAAAATGGAAAGGGACCTGGGGGTAGACATATCAGATGACATAAAGGTGGGCTAGCAATGTGAGAAGTCAGTAAGGAGGGTTGGGGGGATACTGGGCTGCATAGAGAGAGGCATCACCAGTAGAAAACAGGAAGTTCTTGGCCCTCTGTACAGACAGTTGGTAAGACCACATCTGGAGTACTGTGTACAGTTCTGGAGACCCCATCTTAGCAAAGACATAGGGCGGAGGCTGTCCAGAGAAGGGTCAACCAAAATGGTGCAGGGTCTGCACCAGAAGACATATGAAGAAAGTCTAAAGGAGCTTAAGATGTATAGCCTCAAGGAAAGGAGGGAGAGGGGGACATGATAGAAACTTTCAAATACCTCAAGGGAATCAACAAAGTCCAAGAGGGTAGCAGCTTTCAGAAAAAGAGATGTGCAAGAACAGGGGGGCACAATCTGAAGATAGAGGGGGGACGGCTCAGAGGTAATGTGAGGAAGTATTTGTTCACAGAGAGGGTTGTAGATGCATGGAACAGCCTTCCTGAGGAGGTTGTAGAGTCAATAACAGTGGGGGAATTCAAGAATGCATGGGACAGACATAAGGCAATTCTAGTGGGGGTGGGAGGAAGTAGGCTGTTGGTTAACTAGGATCTGCAGCTTATCCATTAGGAAGGGATATGGGTAGAGTAGGTGGGCCAAGCGGTCCTTATCTGCCATCAAATTCTATGTTTCTATGTAGGATACAAACATATAATAACTATGGTAAGAGTGTTGGCACCAGGGAGTTGCTTTTTAGCAGGTACACAAAACTGGAATTATTTACAAGTATTGTATTTCTCTATGTTTTTCTACAGCCAACATAAATACCTGAGAGGCTACAGCTCAGTAACAAAGACTTTTTTCACATAAGGAAATATCTAGGCATTTTTAATACACTAATACGGAGTAGAGACTTTTGTGTATACTTAGAAGGTACTTAGGTGTTTGCTTCTAGATGACAGATGTGTATAACAAATGGAAACTGTTGATATACAGTAGTATATGCATGAAAATAATGCGGACACAGACATTTGATTGATTGCTTTAGAGTTGGTGATAATGGATGCATCTCATGCAAAGAAGTCTAGTGAAAGGCATGTAAAAATATCATATACTATGTTTCAGTATATTACAGTATACCTCGAACCCCAAGGAAGAGAAATAGTGGACTGCCTCAAATGTTGATGGCTTAGGGATGACCCATGATCTGCATATTATAAATTAATTTTTAACTACTACTTTTATAGCTGGGCGAGTGGCAGGTATTTCATATAACTGGTTGGAGCCAAAAGTATAGTGGACAGTAATGGGAAAGTACTGCTATATGTAAGATGTCCCAGGCACTTTGCACTTGAGGAAAACAGTCAACTAGAAAGTGCCATTTTAGCATACTGTTTCCTCAAATGCTCAAAAAGCTGACATACTCCAAAGGTAAAGATTGTCCTCTATTTAGTTTAGGAAAATGGATAATTCTCCAGTAAAATTCTACCCCCCAAAAAAATCATGATTTTTTTTAAACAGTTCTCAGTCGTGAAATCAGCCTTACTAAAAGAAGTCAGGAGATAATATACCTGCAAGTCAAAGATACCATAACTTCAAGTTTGTTAATATGTTAGAAAAAGTGAAACACATTCCATATTGGTGACTTGTGCAAACATATTAATTGAGACAATTGCACATTGCTATCACAAGGCTAGATTCTGTGTGGGTGTCGCAGATTTATTTATTGAATTTTGTTGACCAGGTAGGCCCACTGAGACTAAAAGGACCTTTTATAGGGTGGATTTGGAACTAGAGGCTAATTACCTTGAAACATAGCATAACAAAGCAGCAAATGAATTTGGATGTGTAATATAAGCCATAAAAATGTAAGAGGTTTACAGAATTGGCAACATTCATTTATACACAATGAAGTGCAAGCACACAGACAGGCATAAGATTACAGAGTAGCAAATTCAAAAACAGGTAGGTCATATCAACAATTACAAGTACAAAGAGTGCACTCAAGGAGAAATGTCTTGAGCCCTTTTTTAAATCCACCTAGTGGGGAGATCCTTAGAGGGGTGCATGCATGATATTCCACAGAGATGAGGCACAGGAAGTAAAGGATCTTTTGCCACACAAGACCTTGCATTTGGTGTCTCTCTTGAGCAACATAAAACTGGAGGACCAGAGCATTCTCCTCGAAGGTTTAATTGCCAAAACATCACTGAGGCGGGGAGGGGGGGACAACTCTTGCTAGTTTGAACAGTAGGCAGAGGAGATTTGAAGCTAGCAGTATAGTCCATTCTTTAGAGTAATGAGCAGTGAATGAGCTTGGTGCATTCAGCAGACCTGGGTTTGATTCCCACAACCTCCACTTGCATACTGTGTGACCCTTAGCAAGCCACATAACCACCATAGTGCTTCCGGTTCACCACAGAAAAGAGCTCTTGTGCCTAGTGGGCCTTACCTGGTCACCAAACATTTCAAAAAAATAAAGGAAGGCCAATTTAATAAGTGGAAACATCATAATACTATACCCTGGATGGAGCACCAGCATGAATCTACCAACTTTGTTACAGTATATAAGAATTTAGCCTATTAATCCCAGTGCACATTAGGGTCTGAAGAAGTGCAGCACCATACAATAGAACTGAAAGCAGTGTACTAATGGCAATAGCAAGCCGCTTCCTGAGTCCACCTCCCTTAGTGAGCTTGAACTGACTCCAGCTCCTGAAGGTCTCAGTGAAACTGAATTTGACAGCCTGTCACTTTGGGAATAATGACCTGGAGCCTAACCAACAGGCTGATCATACTGCCTGTGTAATGGATGTCTACACCAGACATTCAGCAAGGATGACCCAGAAGAGCAGCAAAAGCAGAGCAATCTGGAACCTGAGCCTCCAGTCATAACTAGTGCTGATGTCTGTGCTGCCCACCTTACTGCCCACAGAACCATGGAGGAGTGAAGAGAGATAGAGCTAGACTGGGGTCTCCTTTCATGCACAGGCTGTGGCCAGAGCATTTATACAAAAACTGCCTCCACTCAAGTCAAAATCCCTTCTTATTTCAAAAGTGAGCAGGAAAAAAAGTTTGTTTAATAAAGTCATTATAAAAGTTAAAAGTTTTAAATACACAAGCACTGGAAAAAAGTACCCTATCCTCCACTATCCACTAACACACTCCCCTGTGCCTCCACATTGCCTCTCCTATGAATGAAACTTGAAGCACAAGCATGAGAAAGCACAATTAAAATAACATATAATACCGGATGTACTGAGTTTATGCTGTTTTATCCTTTCAGAACCATTGACTTCCTATAACATCGTGCTACTTCACACATCCTTTCCAATACAATTTGAAAACACAAATTACAAAAATTATTGCAGGTTGTTCTTTATTACAGGTACAATTTTAGTTTTTTTTACTTTTTAGAGTTTCGACTCACTTACATTACAGTACAGGCCTATATGAGTGGCATTAGAGCTAAACAGAAAGTTAAACTACTCGCATGATGATGCTAAATGGGTTGCCATACCCCTCTGGGTAATTTGGACACTGGCTACAACAGACGATTTCAGTTTGCACCAACAAGTACACTATAAATGGTTTACATTGTACTGACAATTTAGTGTAGTACTAAGGGGTGTTACTCCATTTATTGTCACTCCACTCAAATGAGTTCTTAAACTACTGCCCCTTTTGTTCATCTTTGGTGGTTGTTTAGGCCAGAATTAAGTATTCCATATCACTTTTCAGAGGTACATAGAAACACCGAAGTTGACAGCAGATAAGGACAGCAAGGCCCATCCAGTCGGCCCATTTTTTCTACCTTATGAATGTGCCATAGGCATTTAGTCTGCCAATGGCCTATTTTTCCATACTCGTCTGTATTGCTCCCTTATGCCTATCCCATGCCTGTTTGAAGCCCTGCACTGTATTCATAGCCACCACTTCCTGAGGTAGGCCGTTCCATGCATCCACCACTCTTTCTGTGAAAAAGAACTTCCTCACATTACCCCTTAATCTGCCTCCCTCTAATCTCATGTTGTGTCCTCTTGTCCTGCTCTTTTTCTTATATTGAAACATGTTAGACTCTTTCACCTTGTTAATGCCCTTAAGGTGTTTGAATGTTTCGATCATATCACCTCTCTCCCTCCTTTGCTCTAGGGTATACATATTGAGCTCCGTTAATCTGTTCTCATATCTCTTCTGATGCAGTCCCTGCACCATTTTGGTTGCCCTTCTCTGGAATGCCTCAGTTTGGTTAATGTCCCTGTGCAGGTGCGGCCTCCAGTACTGCACACAGTACTCCAGATGGGGCCTAACCAGTGTCTTGTAAAGAGGGATTATTACCTCCCTCTTCTGACTTGTGATACCCCTACTAATACACCCTAGTATCCCCCTAGCCTTACCTACTGCTTTTGAGGTCTGCTTGGATGATTTCAGGTCATCGGTAATGATGATGCCCAAGTCTCTTTCTTCCTTTGTGACTGCCAGCAACTCCCTTCCCATCCTATAGGTGGCTTCAGGGTATCTATTTCCTATGTGCATGATCTTGCACTTCTTTGCATTAAATCCCAGTTGCCACTCTTCCAACCATTTTGCTAGTTTATCTAGATCTCTTCTAATTCTGCCCACCCTTCTGGATCATCTATTCTGTTGCAGATCTTGGTGTCATCTGAAAACAGACAAGTCTTACCCTTTAGTCCATCTGCAATGTCACTGATGAAGATATTGAAGAGGACTGGCTCCAAGACTGATCCCTGAGGTACCCCACTTGTGACTTGCAGCTCTTCTGACTGCATACCATTTACCACCACTCTCTGTTTTCTGCCCGTCAACCAGTTTGCCACCCCGTTGACCAACTTCTGACCCACCCTGAGCCTACCCAGCTTGTTTATCAATCTTCTATGTGGAACAGTGTTGAAAGCTTTGCTGAAGTCAAGGTAGGTGACATCAACTGCTCCCCCTTGGTCCACCACTCTGGTTACCCAGTCAAAGAAATCTATGAGATTAGTTTGACAGGATCTTCTCTTTGTAAACCCTTGCTGTCTTGGATCCTGTGCTCCTATGGATTCCAGGTGTTGCACTATCCTTTCCTTAAGGAGTGCCTCCATAATCTTGCCCACTACTGAGGTAAGACTGACACGTCTGTAGTTCCCTGCCTCCTCCCTGCTACCTCTCTTGTGGAGCGGGATCACATGAGCCCTTCTCCAGTATTCTGGGACCTCTCCTGTGCTCAGAGACTCATTAAACAGTTCTGTTAATGGCTCTGCTAGTTCCACCCTTAGCTGTATGCCACCAGATCCCATTGCCTTGTCCACCTTGAGTTTAGTGAGCTCTTGTAGGACCCTTTCTTTTGTGAAGGGAGTAGTGCTAACCTCCCCTGTGTCCATGGTACTGAGCTGTGGGCCTTGCCCTACCTTCTCTTCAGTAAATCCTGAGCAAAAGTATCTATTTAGGATAGATGCTTTTACAGGGGTGAGATACTAACAACAACAAAAATGGAAAGGGACCTGGGGGTAGTCATATCAGATGACCTAAAGGTGGGCAAGCAATGTGAGAAGGCAGCAAGGAGGGCTGGGGGGATACTGGGATGCATAGGGAGAGGCATCACCAGTAGAAAACAGGAAGTTATTATCCCTCTGTACAGACAGCTGGTGAGACCCCATCTGGAGTACTGTGTGCAGTTCTGGAGACCCAATCTCCACGAAGACATAGACAGGATGGAAGCTGTCCAGGAGGGCACTAAAATGGTGCAGGGTCTGCACCGGAGGACATATGAAAGAGACTTAGGAGCTTAATATGTATAGCCTCGAGGAAAGGAGGGAGAGGGGGGACATGATAGAAACTTTCAAGTACCTCAAGGGAATCAACAAAGTCCAAGAGGGTAGCATCTTTCAAAAAAAGAGGTGTGCAAGAACAAGAGGGCACAATTTGAAGATAGAGGGGGGCGCTCAGAGGTAATTTAAGGAAGTATTTTTTCACAGAGAGGGTTGTGGATGCATGGAATGGCTTTCCGGAGGAGGTTGTGGAGTCAAAATCAGTGGTGGAATTCAAGCATGCATGGGATAGTCATAAGGCAATTCTGGGGGGTGGGGGTAGGAAGAAGTAGGCTGCTGGTTAACTAGGATCTGCAGCTTATCCAGTAGGTAGGGAAATGGGCAGACTGGGTGGGCCAAGCGGTCCTTATCTGCCGTCAAATTCTATGTTTCTATGTTTCTATGTTTCCTCACATGCCCCCTTTCCTCCTTTGAGCTTAGCAATACCCCCTCTGGACGTTCTCCTTTCACTAATCTATCTATAGAAAGTCTTGTCACCTTCTTTTACTGTTTGTGCTAGTGTTTCCTCAGTTTGGGACTTTGCCTGCCTTACTGCCTTCCCTGCTTCCCTTAGGGCAGTTTGGTATGCCTCCCTATCTTCATCCCTCTGTGTTCCCTTATATTTCCTGAAAGCCAGCCTTTTGGCTCTGACCTTTACTACTACTGTATTTAAGAACCAAAGTGGTCTCCTTCTTCTTTTGCACTTCCTTTTCTGTCTAACACAATGGGATGTTGCTTCAAGTATTGCATCCTTAGTGCTTGCCCACTTTGCCTGTACCCCCTGACCTGTGTTTCTTTTTGCCAGGGCTAGCTTAACTTTGTTGGCCATCTTATCAAAGTCAGTTCCTCTGAAGTCCCATGTTTTTGCCTTGGAATGGGATGATTTAGTTGTAGTGGCCAAATTGAACCATACCATGTGGTACTTGTACTGTACATGTACTTTTGTGGCCTGCTTGTATGATTTCAGGTCATCTGTGATAATGATGCCCAAGTCCCTTTTTCCCTTGTGATTGCCAGCATATCCCCTCCTAACCTATAGGTAGTTTCATGGTTTCTCTTCCCTATGTGCATGATCTTGCACTTCTTTGCATTAAACCCCAGTTGCCACTCTTCAGACCAGTTTCCCAGTTTTTTCTGAACTTTTCTAATTCTGCCCACCCCATCTGAATCATCTACTCTGTTGAAGATCTACAGTACTGCAGGATTACCTACCATTCCCTCACCATCATCTCTTTTAATTAAAAAACAAGTCCTAATGAGGTTGTCTGTGGTTGTTAATATGCATTCTGAATGGCCGCAGCACTCATCTTACAGTCTTTTAATTACCAGTATCAAGCTCATTACCTTATATAAAAGATGCTATAAAATTCTGTTATTATCTGCCCTGTTCTGCAATGTATGTTTTCTCAACAAATTAAGTGTAGCAATGTATATACAGTCCTTTGTAGAAAGTAAACTGTCTATTTCATGTATAGCAGATATTTGTGAAATTACAATAGAATACATTTAATCCTATGCTTTTGATGGTTCTTGAGTGATAAGAAAAGTAATAGTTTAGTTTGTTCAAAGAAATGTCTCTGCAACAGTGACATGGATTTTTTTTCTAATATGACGTATGGCCACTCACACATATAAAATCCTTGTTCACTCCTGAACAGATGACATGCATATTAAAGGTAGGTAGAATCTGTTTGATTTAGTGGTTCACAGAACCAGAGCAATAGGTAACTGCTACATCTGCTTCACCACTCATGAAGAACCAACCCACAAATCACCTGTCAACAACCTCGATCTACCTTGTTTCAGGTGGTTTCCTCTCTGTCTATTATTTCTGCTAAGAGACCCATGGAAATTAAATAAGACCCCATCAATGCTTGAGTAACCTGGTGCTCTATCATAATGACAATATAATAGCAATAAATCATTTCAACTTTAATCTATTGTTATTGATGAACGTACAATTATTTGTCATCTAATATGCTGAAAATGATGACCAAAGAAATAGATCAACTTTTTTTCTTCTTTCAAGGACGGCATTGATGGATTGCATCCCTAAGCTGTTATTACACTTATAATGTACTATTCTGCAGTGACAGCACAGCTAGTTTTTTAATCATTCCATAGTAGTCAACTTAGGACAACATAGCAAGACTCATAACTCATGTTCTTTTCATCTTTGGCAGTGATGCGAAATGAAAATTTTTCTTTTGAAAGATTTCTTACCTGACTAGTCTGAAGATTGCTTTAAAATTGTAAATAAATGGGTGTTTACTGAGCTGGAACTGAAGAGTGACATATTAAAATGTCTCTTTTTAGAGAAAAAAAACTGTAGGCCCTACAAGACATAGGGAGATTTGTTTATACTGTTTCCTTTCAACCTCTCTTTTGCTAAATGAAAAGGTAAATGAATGTGCTTACGTTTGTGGGTCACAGTTTTTAATCCACTCTTGCACCACATTGTCAATATATAATTGGCTAAGTTTGAAATCTAGAATAAATTACTAGAGACAGGTATATCATAGTTAAGGTTTACCAGTTACCCTAGATTGTGGTTTTAGTTTGTTACCTATAATTTAGAATTGGGTTTTGCTGACCCAGTCTGTCAGAAATATCAGACTGTGCAGTAACTAAAAATGTCAAACCACTTTAGTCCATGTAATAGATTCAGTACAGTCTCCTTTTGAACACTGCATGGTTTAGACAACCCAAACTATCAAAAATTAAATGGATATTCTCTCTCTCTCTCTCTCTCTCTCTCTCTCTCTCTCTCTATATATATATATATATATATATATATATATATATATGTCTGTGTGTGCATGCATATGTGTGTGTATGTATGTATGTAGATAGAAAGACAGACAGACAGAGAGAGAGATAGATACATAGATACTGCAGGTATAGATATTGTATATAGATAATACATGAATGGGACATTTTCCCCATAGAAAAGGCCATCTCCTGAGAGTAATCAATCAATTTGAAGTATTTACCTGCACTGATTAAACAATTTCAGCTATATACAGTACCTGCACTAATTACAGCTATAAACCAACACTAATAAAACAATTAGAAGTATATACTGTACCTGCACTAATAAAAAATTACACCTGCACTGCATTAAACCCTATGAGATACAACTAAAATACAATTCACACAGTATTAGGAAGCTAGCCAAACTAATTAACAGCTGCAAAAGAACCTGGAAAAAAAGACACTGACACATAACCCTCCCAAACCCAGAAATCCCCCAAACTCCTACCTGCATTCATTACATGCCATTTCCTCCTTGCTGCAAGAGACATTCAGGTGCCATAATGTGATTGCAAATGCAATCTCCATAACAGTAACCATGCTAATGTATGTGTAAGGAACTCTTTCTTTACCTTAGACTTTGCAGTTGGTAACACGGATGACATTTGACACCAGACAATCCACATACTTCCCTGACTAGGGTATTTTCCTGGCTCATGTCTCAGGAGAAAGAGGAAAACAAAAAACACATTTTTACATTTTTATTTTTTAACTGGACTGGGGTGAGCCATTGCACTGGGGGATGCCATTAAATCAGACAGTCAACTCACAGAAGAATGCCCACAAGCAGAACTAGACCCAAGTAATAAGATTAATTCTGACTCAAAGGACTGACATGAGCATATTTGCCCACTGGGGTTGCAGGTGAAGAACAGGTAAAACAAAGTCCACAAAATCCACAGTAGCTATTTACTACCAGTTCATTTGTTTGAATCCCCCACCCTGCTTTAGAGGATAAACTAAGTAACATTCCCATCCATCCCTTTACTGTGCTATGGACACAAGACAGAGCTGTCCAGGAGGAAAATGAACACGTCTGGTTTGCATATCCTAGGGGTGGCAATGCTGGGCTTACCCAATTACCAAAGCCCCAAAATCATACAGTCTTTTAAAGCACAGTGCATGTCTTCCAACCCTGGAAGAACAGTTCCAGAAAAAATTAGCAACAAAAAAGAGGGTATTCTCCTCGTATACCAGACAGAAGCATGTAAGTTCCAAACTCTGTATAGAGGGGAGGTAACTCTTTTCCAAACAGACTTATGACATTGAAGGCACCATTTGAGTATTTAAACAGTCCTCTGACAGTTTGTGAAGCAAACTGGTCCCAACAGGGAGGAATTCCTTGAGAGAGATAGAGCAAAACCTGGCCATTACAGTTACTGGGCAGCACTTTCTCCTAGTCAAACTCTCTCAGCAATGGGGGATGTCTCTGTAAGTTACTCATGGTTACTGGAACCATCAACTTTCAGGATTCCTTGCCTGCTCAGGGGCACTGCACTAAAGAAGGCTGCCATCTTGACTCAGCACAGGTCTCTCTGTGAGTCAAATGGAGGCTGAAAATGATCAGGAGAGGGGTGTCATCTTTCCTGAGGATCTCCTCAGTAAGCACTCCATGCTGACTGAGCTGCTCAGAGGCACAAAACTGACTGCATAGCAACATTCTAATGTGGCTTATGCTACTGCGAAAGCCACTGTCACTTAGAACCTCTGTCAGAATGACTGACAGAGACTGCCAAGGGAGCCCATTAAGGTTAATACTTTGCTGCTCAGCATGCCTACCTGAAACCCATTAAATACCAGGGTTCTAGTAACCCTACAGTAAGGGAAACTCACGGGTTACATATTATATTCAATAAACAATGGGTAAGGGTGGAACAAGCAGAAGTATACCCATCAAGGGGGTTAATTAGTGCAAGAAAGCCACTTGTCTTTGGGCTTGTGGCCTTACAGCCATAATTAGCCCTCTCAATGAGTATACATTCTTGTATACCATTTTTGAAAAAAACAAGGCAGCACCAGCAACCACAGTCGATATGCATTTAATACATGAATCAATGATCCATACAGCTCATCTGGTCTCACAAATGTAAGTGCAGAGCGCACCCCTCCTCAACTGCAGTTTTAAACACATATTAACTGTGGTTGCTGGTGCTGCCTTGTTTTTTCAAAAGTTATTGTCCCTTTTTGGTGTTGCAAAGCAGTACTGTAGCTGCCTTTCCTTGTTTGATCCTTATATACCACCCTTACCAACTATTATATACATATATACAGTATATATATTTTCATTACAAATAAGTTAATACACTAGTTAGGGTTAAAGCAACAAACATAGGGAAATGTCGCATTAGGTTTTCCAACCCTAACACCCTACCTTTACCCTGTAGTCAGCAACAGGCATGGGTTGTGCCTTGGGGTTGTCAACCTTAATGGTCACCCCATTCTATGAGTAAGTTAACTGAGATGGGTACAGTATATGAGAATGGGGTGAGTATTACAGTTGACAACCCAAAGACACATCCCATGCCTATTGCATTAACAAAGTTTTTTTGCAATGAATTTCCTTACCTTTTCAGATAGTATAATTGCATCCTCATTTGCCTCTGTGAGCCCTAAGCTCCCATCCAACCATACTTTCTGAGGTTGTGTAATCATATCCTTATTTGCTTGTGTGAGCACAAGGCCTTCCATTCCCTGCATTCCCATCCCTCCATAGATGCATATAAAATCACAACCAAATTGTCACCATAGCCTTCTTATTACCCCACCTCATGAACTGAGTAGTGAACATTTCCAGATCCCTGTCAAAATGTGATTCTGTACCACTGCAACATCATTCCACACCACTGTTGTGAAAAGGCAGTTTGGTTAGGATTTGAAAAATGAGAGCTGTCACATTCATTGGAGGGGTGGAAAGGATGAGAAGGGACTTGGCAAGGTTGGAGGAATGGTCAGAAGTATGGCAGCTTAAATTCAATGCAAAGAAGTGCAAAGTAATGCACTTGGGAAACAAAAGCCCAGGGGAAGAGTATACAATTGAGGGGGGGGTTACAAACAACAACAAAAATGGAAAGGGACCTGGAGGTAGTCATATCAGATGACTTAAAGGTAAACAATCAATGTGAGAAGGCAGTAAGGAGGGCTGGGATGATACTGGGATGTATAGGGAGAGGCATCACCAGTTGAAAACAGGAAGTTGTTATCCCTCTGTACAGTCAGTTGGAGAGACCCCATCTGGAATACAGTGTGCAGTTCTGGAGACCCGATCTCTGCAAGTACATAGACAGGATGGAGGCAGTCCAGAGGAGGGCAACTAAAATGGTGCAGAGTCTGCACCAGAAGCCATATGAAGAGAGAGACTAAAGGAGCTTAATATGTATACCCTCAACAAGAAGAGGGAGAGAGAGGGGACATAATAGAAACTTTCAAATATAGTACCTCAAGGGAATCAACCAAGAGGGTAGCATCTTTCAGAAAAAGAGATGTACAAAAAGAAGGGGGCACTATTTGAAGATAGAGGGAGGATGGCTCAGGGGCAATGTGAGGAAGTATTTTTTATGGACAGGGTGGTAGACGCATGGAACAGTCTTCCTGAGGAGGTTGCTGGGTCAAAAACAGTAGCGGAATTCAAGAATACATGGGACAGACATAAGGCATTTCTGGTGGGGGTTAGGAAAAAGTATGCTGTTGGTTAACTCGGATCTGCTGCTTAGCCAATAGGTAGGGAAATGGGCAGACTGGATGGATGTACTGGGACCTTCAATTTAGGGTAACAAAAAAAAAGTTAGTCTGTTTGTCAGAGTTAGCTGAAGTGAATTGTTATCTGTCATCTGTGTTATCTGTGTAGTTATCTAGGTGCTTATCACAGGTGGTTGAAGGGAATTATCTGTGAAATTAACTAAGTGTAGAAAGATTTGCAAAGTAGGGGGAGTGGCTTAGCTAGAAGGAGCCAGGTTAAAGCCTGATTTAAACATTGCCCTAGATAGCTTCTGCCAGAGAACAAGGAGAACACCAGGAGGAAGGACCTGCTGGTATAACTAAACTTTTCTACTTGGACTATATTGCCCTCCACCCCCCCACCCAAAGGCAGTTCTACTTTTATAGGCAAAGGTTTTAACTGACAACAGGAAATTCCTGTTTGGGAGCAGGAAGTGAGTGATCACAGAGCCACCAAAGACTCACCATCCTAAAAGGGCAAGAGTAGCTCTCCATCCCCCCCCAGCTGTTGGAGGTCTGACTCTGAGCAAGTAAGGAGACTACTGAGAAATATAGGAACTTCTTATCTCAGAACAGGAAGATCAGGAGCTAAAAGGGCAAAGAGGTGTAAGTAGGGACAGAAAAGAAAATAAGAAATAAACAAACAGAGGAAAGAGTAAGTATTCCAAACAACAATTAGGGGGACCAGAAATAAGACATGATGGGAGTGGTGCAGAGCAGTGGCTGTGGCGCAGCAATCTTCCAGGAGACGTTTTGGAGGATGCAGTGTTGTCCCATCTGCAGGCACCTCTCTGGGCTGAAGGAGGAGTTGCTCATCTCCAGGCTGAGTTGGTCAGGATTTGTGGGACCTCCTCTCCTACCCAGGGACTACCAGGGCCACTGCCATTGCCTCAGAGGTTGCCAAGAACTAGGAGCAGTTGGATCACAATGGACTCAGAGAGGGTGAGGGTGGTGGAACAGAGGTGCATTCCTCCAGTTGTACCTCTCCACAATTTCTATGCCATTCTGGAAAAGTGTGGCTCCTCTAAGGAGGCACACAAAGTGGAGACCAAGGAGGATGCTGGGAACCTCCACAAAGGAGACCCACAGGAGTGTGGCATGGGACCCCACAGGGGAAGGAAACAACTCCTGGTGGGGGACTCCATTGTTAGGAAGGTAGAACTTGGGGAGGAAGGGGAGAGGGAGGTATGGTGCTTGCCTGGTGTCATGGCTTGGAGGGACAGGGAACGAATCTTCAGGATCACAGGAGCAGCTGCACAGGGGAGGGAGCTGGATGTCATTGTCCACCTAGGGACGAATGACCTGGCTAAGAATTGGATCAGAGCAGTGCAAGAAGCATTTGTGGAGATGGGGAGGGGCCTTAGACAAATAGCATGTACAGTAACCTTCTCGGAGGTGCTGCCTGTATATGGCACAGGTGAGACTAGGGTGCTCCACACCATGGGATTCAATCAGTGGTTGAAAAACTATTGCAGAGCTCAGGGATTTGGCTTCATTGTGGACTGGCAGTCCACCTGGAGGGATGCAGGCCTATACTGGTGTGATGGTCTGCATCTGTCCAGAAGGGGAACCAGGATCCTAGGTGATAGGTTTAAATGCTTCATTGGCAAGCATTTAAACTATCAAAGGGGGGAGGCACTGAAGAGGAGCAGGGAAATCCTAGTCCCCCCCAAAAATCAGGGTACTAAGTGAGGTAGACACTATCATAGAGATGTCGATAGGGAGAAGTGCAGGTGTAAATGGCGAAAGTGAGAAACACAATAAGGACAGGGATGGGGCAAAAAGGGGTAAGGCCATCAAGAAATGGAGGGTAATGAGTACCAATGCCCGTAGTCTAGGCAACAGGCTTAATGAACTGGTTGTCTTGATGGAAGAGGGATGCCTGGATATTGTAGCAGTCACAGAAATATGGTACACAGAGAACCATGACTGGGATGTTAACATACCAGTGTATACAGCCTACAAGAGAGACAGGGAGGGGAGAAGAGGGGGTGGAGTAGCTCTCTATGTAAGGGAAGGGAAAAATGCAACTGAACAAAAGAGTAAACAGGGAGAAGAGGAGGCACTGTGGGTTCAAGTTAGAGACTGGAAATGGCACCACAATCCGCACAGGGGTTGTATACAGACCCCCATGTCAGGGGAAGGGAATGGACAAGGATATGATAGAAGGCATACTTAGGATGGCAGAGAAAGGGGAGATACTGTTGATGGGGGACCTTAATATGATGGATGTCAACTGGAGCACCTTTGCTGTAGCCACATCCAAAAGCAGGGCCATTCTCGATACCCTTCAGGTGGCATGCCTCAGACAGCTAGTTTTGGAACCTATTCATGAGGGAGCAATCTTAGACCTCATACTCTCAAATGGGGACAGTGAAAGGGTCTTAGATCTAGAAGTGGGTAGCCATTTGGGGACAAGTGACCAACAAACAGTGTGGTTCACAATAAACTCAGCTACAGAGTCAAGCCATACACAAGTGAAGGTTCTGGACTTCACAAGGGCTGACTTTGGCTAGATGGGAGAGTGTCTTAGGAAAGCACTAGCAAACAGGCTAGAAGGAGGGGTGGAGCAACAATGGGGAAATATCAAAACTGCCATCACAGAGGCAACAAGCCTTTGTGTGAAGCAAATAAACAAATCAAAATGAAAGAAAAAAGCCACTATGGTTCTCAAAAGAGGTGGTGGTGAAGGTTAGGGAGAAAAAGATAGCATTTAGGAAGTATAAGAAAACACAGAAAGGAGCAGGACTGAGAACTGTACCAGTTAAGGCAGAAGGAAGCAGGGAGGGTAGTCAGAATAGCAAAGGCCCAAACTGAGAAAAAGATAGCCAACTCAGTTAAGAAGGGGGATAAAACCTTTTATAGGTATATCAAAGAGCGTAGAAAGACAAAGGGAGGGATAGTTAGGCTGAATAGAATGGATGGTGGGTGGGCAGAGAGTGACAGTGAAAATGCAGGGATACTGAATGAATACTTCTGTTCAGTATTCACAAAAGTGGAGGTGAGGAGGTGCCTAATCCAATTAACAGAAGCACTCTGGATAGGGGGGTTGATCCCAGTCCTTTCACAGAAGAAAGGGTTCTGAAAGAACTCCTAAAACTGAAGATGGACAAAGCAATAGGGCTAGATGGAATTCACCCCAGAATTCTAAAAGAATTAAGCAGAGAACTAGTGACACCACTGACTACCCTTTTTAACAAATCATGGGAGGATGGTGTGGTACCTGAGGACTGGAGGAAGGCAGATGTGATTCCCCTTCACAAAAGTGGGACCAAGACAGAGACAGGAAACTACAGACCTGTCAGTTTGACCTCAGTGATAGGGAAAGTGATGGAATCACTTCTGAAGGAAATCATTTTTGAGTACCTAGAGGCCAGTGGGGCACAGGACCCAAGACAGCATGGGTTCACAGCGGGAAGGTCATGTCAGATGAATCTAATTGATTTCTTTGACTGGGTGACCAAAGTAGTAGACCAGGGAGGGACTGTGAACATGGCCTACCTAGACTTTAACAAGGCATTTGACACAGTCCTACACAAAAGATTAATAGTCAAATTAACCAGGCTGGGAGTGGGTCCCAGGGTGGTAGCCTGGGTAAAACATTGGCTGGACAACAGGACACAGAAAGTAATTGCAAATGGAGTCCACGCTGAAGAAAGAGGGGTTACTACTGGGGTACCTCAGGGTTCAGTACTGGGTCAAGTCCTTTCTAATGTCTTTATAAGTGACATTGCAGAGGGACTGGAAGGAAAAGTATGCCTCTTTGCAGATGACACAAAGATCTGCAACAGGATTGATACATAAGGAGGCATGGAAAGGATGAGAAGGGACTTGGCAAGGTTGGAGGAATGGTCAGAAGTATGGCAGCTTGGATACAATGCAAAGAAGTGCAAAATAATGCACCTGGGAAAAAAAACCCAGGGGAAGATTACACAATGGAGGGGGGAGGTAGCAACAACAACAAAAGTGAAAGGGACCTGGGTGTAATCATATCAGATGACCTTAAGGTTGACAAGCAATGTGAGAAGGTGGTAGGGAGGGCTGGAGGGATACTGAGATGTACAGGGAGAGGCATCACAGCAGAAAACAGGAAGTTGTTATCCCCCTTTACAGACAGGTGGTGAGACCCCATCTGGAGTACTGCGTCCAGTTCTGGAGACCCCATCTCTGCAAGAACATAGACAGGATGGAGGCAGTTCAGATGAGGGCAACTAAAATGGTGCAGGGTCTGCAAGAGAAGCCATACAAGGAGAGACTAAAGGAGCTTAATATGTATACCCTTGAGGAAAGGAGGGAGTGGGGGACATGATAGAAATGTTTAAGTACCTCAGTGGAATCAACAAAGTCCAAGAGGGTAGCATCTTTCAGAAAAGAGATGTGTAAGAACAAGGGGACACAATTTGAAGATAGAGGAAGGACGGCTCAGGGGCAATGTGAGAAAGCATTTTTTCACAGACAGGGTGGTAGATGCATGGAACAGCCTTTCTGAGGAGGTTGTGGGGGTCTAAAACTGTGGGAGAAGTCAAGAAAGCATGTGACAGACATAAGGCAATTTTTGTGGGGGGTAGGAAGAAATAGGCTGTTGGTTAAATAGTATCTGCAGCTTATCCTCTAGGTAGGGAAATGGGCAGACTAGGTGGGCCAAGCGGTCCTTATCTGCCATCAAAGTCTATGTTTCTATGTTTCTATATTTCTATGATGTTTCTATGAGTTGTAAAAATATGGCTATGCTGAAAATTTGTGGTCAACATATTTAAAATTACCAGAGTTATGAGTGAGCGTAGCAAAATTTCAATCCATGGACATAAGTCTGCCATTTTTGCATATTTTTCCCCCAATTTTCAACCTAGTTTTCATATGACCCCACCTCATGAACAAGGGCAGTGAAAATTTTCAAATCCCACCCAAAAGGTGATTTTACCAAGCAACCGTGAAATGTCTCTTCCAGATGGATTTGCATAATGCCACTGACATTGTTCATGAGGTAGGGTCCAAAACAGGCCATGTTGAAAATTTGGTGTCAAAATATACAAAAATGGCTAAATTATGAATCAGACTTGAAAATACCTTTGAAAAACCTTGAACCATACCTACCTTCGTTTCTCACATTGCAGTCGACAGTTCCAACAGCAAGACGTGTCTTCCAAAAGAAAATGGATCTTCAGCCTGGCCCTGTTCAGGTGAATGAAGGTATGTGGGGTGTGTGGGAGTGCGGGGTGATGAGAGCTGAGTGGGAGGTGGGGATGGGGGCAGATCTGTGAGGGACAATTTTTGTTGTAGAGGAAAAAATTATTGAGGTAGCATTTCCTTTATTTCAGGTGTGGATGGCTATCAGAGAGTGGAGGGTACCACTAGGCACTAGGAGAAAGGGAACAAATCAATAGGGACAGTGATCAGAGAGGGGGTGCCATTAGACATCAGGGATAAACAGAAAAATTACATGGAGTGTGATCAGAGGGTGGGCTGCTGCCATTAGACAACTAGAGGTTACAGTAAGGATCTGTGAATGAGCTTTGTGCAAACAACAAAAATTCTCTCAACCTGCACTTGCATACCATGTGACTATGAGCAAGTCACTTAACCTCCCCAGTAGAGATGTGCAAAATGCGTGAATTTCATTCTGCAAAATATTTTGCAAAATTCACCCACTTTGCAAAATATTTTATGGGTGCAAAATATGAAACTCCATCAGCGAAATCACAAATGTTGCCCGTGAAATTGCACATTTTGCCCATGATATGAGCAATTTCACCAGTGACCAGTGGAATTTCAACACTCTCTGGTGAAATTCCACTGCTCAATGGTGACATTCGCAGTTTCTCCAGTGGAATATCACATTTTGCATTCGTGAAATTCACAGGCACAATGCACAGATTTCGCAAAATGTTTCATGTGACAAAATTCATGATTTCACCAGAATTTCTCTGACGAAATTACATTTCACTGCAACACTACTCCCTAGTGCTTCCAGCTGGCACCTGAAAACAGGCACATGTGCCTAGTGTGCCTTCCCTGTTACCAAAGAATAAAATAAATAAATAAAATTTAAATTATGAAAGGGAACAGCAGTCAGAGGTTGGGGGTGCCATTAGGCACCTAAGAAAGGATTTTCCTATCATAAAAAAGATCCTTGTTTGTGACTCGTGATATGAAAAATAATCTGTTTTCATATTACAAGTCATGAAAAAAGATTTATAATGTGAAAAAAAAAACATTACAAGGTCATTTCTGTAACAGTAAAGTGCAGAATCCAGCTAAGAGGGTTTCTGATAATCAAGCTATATGTGTTGGTAGCTCTCAAGAATATAATTTTGGGGACTTTTCAGATTTAAATTTTTAGTGAAAAGGGGAAAACAAGATGGTGGCATATGAAAAAAGATTATTTCCCTCATGAAAAAGGATTCCCCATACAAAAACTTCATACAGCTATTTTTTTGACTGATTGAGCATACCCGAAACCCAAAATTTTTAACATTTAATAGCTTTGCGAACAAGTAATAATTTTTCTCCAAACCACCAAAGGAAATCCTTCTGAGACAGGCCTTTTCTATACTGAAAATTTCAGACCAAAATTCCAAACCATACCGTATCAGATAGCAAAAATAACAGCAAAAAACTGTGATTTTTTTTATGTTTTTTCACTACATGCAGCTCGAAATCTGCACATCCAACCAGAACAAAACTTGACATGTTAGGAAACTTACCCCCGAGACCATGCATGCCAAATTTCATTCAAATCCATTGAACGGTTGCAAAGTTATTAAAGTGCAGACTTTGGGGTTTAACATTTAAAGCCCTTTTCAACCCTGACTATAGTGGCACTACTGCACAACTATTATATCACAGGGGTGCAGTAGCACCCCTGTAGTTAGGGTTGTGTAGCCTGTTTAATATTAAACCTCACACTTTATACACTAATATCTTTGGCTCTCTTTGACAAAATGAGTTGAAATTTTGTATGTGTTGTGTAGGGGCAAGATCTTGATGTGCGGAAATTTTTGTGATAGAAGCTTGTGTGGTTTCTGAGATCCGCATGTGTCAGTTTTTGAAAAAAACACATCTTTTTTCTTATACTTAGCATTGTTTTCTTTTGCTCTCACCTACAGTCTACATAGAAAGTATTTTTGCCCCAAATTTGCAGGGGACATGTGACATGTCCCAAGTGTCCCAAGGTAGGGCCTTTGTCAGCTCTGGTGAAAAATATCAAATGGTTCCAGAGTTAGTAGGCTTTAAATTGTAGTATTTTCCAACCTGTGGATGCACAGTAAGGTTTTTCAGATAACATCTTGTGATGAAAGTAAAAGTATGATGCTGTAAATGCTGTTTTTTTGGTTTTGCCACTGAGTTGGCAGGGCACAAAATATTTTTGGGGCCATGCCAATCACCATCTTGTTCAGTTTTTCAACAAACTGACTAACGTGGAAATTACATAAAACTGCTGTGATTTTTGAAAGCAAATATCAGAACCTAGCTAAACAAGACCCGTGTAGCTAGATTCTGATGTTTGTTTATTGACATGAGGGCCACAGATGTTTTTTCTGGGCACCCAAAATCCCAGGTGCTCAGCTTAGACAGAGGAACGCTTCTCCCTGTATGAGAACAGTGGTCATTTCTTGACTACTGCAGCTGCAGCTGAACTCGTACTGCTGGCTGCCGGTGAGGTAGGAACCACTGTTTCTGCCTGATCCCTGCTTTTCATTAAGTAGTTTTTCAGCATTAGTTTGTTTATACGAGGAATGCAGTCTTGGTGTTTTTCCCCCCACACTTGATTAAGCACGGTAACACAACTGGATAAACAGTCAAATAAAGCAAAAGACATGATGTTAAAGTCTCTTGTGCGTAGCCCCACAGCCTGTGAGCCCCTTACTGGGTGCTCTCCCATCCAACCTAGGTGATTTAGAGCTCCCTGACCACTGCCACCACCACACTTTGCAGTCTAATTCAGAAGCTCCCTATTAGCCTGTGAGCCCCTGACGGGGTGCTCTCCCACCTGACCTACTGTAGGTGGTGCAGCACTCCCTGACAACCTCTGCCCTTCACTCCTTGCAGCCAAATTCAGAATTCAGAAGCTCCTGACCAGGTACAAACCCTCCAAAAGCTGGTGACTTGAATTCTTGGCACTAGCCTCTTGCTGATCCCTGACTGGCTCCTCCACGGGACTGGCGAAGTCAGATTGGCCCGACTTTTCTAGAGGTTGAATCCTTGGCTTACCGAAGATCAGATTGTTGCTTTTGTTTTTACTTTAGACTTTTCCTACCTTCGAGCTAAATTTTCTAACCTGGCTATTGTTCAGTTTGAAATATGTAACTGTCTCTGCCAGAAACAAATTTGTATAATTTTTAGACTGCATTGCAATTAGATTTTTCTGAGCTCTGCTGCTATTATTTAATTTGTTTAGACCCATAATACTTTTAGTATTGCTTTTGTCTTAGGCTGTTTACTCTTTGGGGATTTTTTGCCCCCCATCCCTGGCCTTAATTAACACTATTTGTCCCACCCCATCTGAGCCTTAAAGAGGCAAGCACCCTCCCTAGTATTTAAAGGGATAAATACCCTAAATTGTATATAAAGTTCCTTGCCATCATGGGGTTTAAGTACCCTGCTACTATTATAAATTCCCTGCAACTATTATAAATTTCCCTCCCATTTAGGGGTTGCACTGATACAAATAGACAACAATAGGGTCACACTGATCCAAGTAGATTACTTTAAACTTAATGCTTCATTATTAGCCTGTGCCTCCCTAGGCTCAGCCTGGTTAAGAACTGTAGCAGTGCTCTTAGACTATGAGCCAACTCTGGAACTTGTGCTACTATTTTTAGAGGTACAACTCCACACATATCATCATGATGGCACATACACAGCCCCTCTTCCTTTGTGGATGCTTTCTCCTCCTTTTGCCTACTCCTAGTCACAAAACCTTAGTAACTTCCTTTAAACATGTTCTGTCGAAGGTAGCATCCATTACAGATACGGCTACCTCAGAACCTACAGGAGTGGATTCACTAACACTTGCTATGCATTTTCACCATTCTACCCCTACCAACTATTATCAGGCATCTTTATCAATACCTGCAATAATGGTGCTATATGTAATGTCCCTTACGAGGCACTCAGCTGCCTCCTACAGATCACTTTCAAAATCCCCACTTACAAAACTACATAAAACATGCATCATCAAAGGACTTATAACCAGACTCAGGAAATTGATAGTTCTCCTATTATTGTGCTCTGGGACTGTTGAGCTAAACCCTGGTCCCCCTATATTGTTAGATGCCTATTCAGAGCTACCTCAACATAAGGGCATTAGCTTCCTTCATCTAAATGTCTGCAGTTTGCTAAAAAAAAATGGACATGTTACAGGCTTGGGCATTTCACGTGTCTCCAGATATACTTGTGATTTTGGAAACTTGGCTTAGGAGCTCCAACCCAGACCATAAATATCTCTGACTACAATGTTTTCAGATCAGATAGACCAGCTAGAGTTGGGGGAGAGGTCACTATCTTTATTAAAGAGAAGTTCCCGGTAACAGTAACTAACTACTGCAAAGGAATTCGAGAGCCTTACGGTAAAGGTATCCTTCTTCTCTGAGGAAGCCAAACAAATAACCGCCTGCTACAGACTGCTGTCTAGCAGCCTCTGAATTCTATCCTGCCTCCACAATCAATTGGAGACAGCTAACTCTGAATGCATTATCATAGGGGATCTTAATCTCAACTGGAAAGATGACTGCTCCAAAACTCTGAAGAAGTTTTGTGATAAGCATGGCCTGTCACAAAAGACACCTGACGTCACCCACCCTAATGGCAAAAACCCAACCCATAGTTCACTTCTGGATTTAATTCTTGTCAATAAGCTCCACAATATATCCCATGAAGGGGAATTCCATAATGATGTAAGCAATCATAACACTATAACCTGTATAAGGCGTATTCCCAAGATCATCTCAACCTCTATCTTTAAGGTCAAAAGATGCCTAAGAAACTTCAGCCAGACTGCCTTCTTATCAGACCTAAGCTAAATTAGATGGCAGGACTTTTACTAGGCTACGTCAATCAACGAGGCTTACAGTATCTTCCAAAACCTTGTCAAAGGTGTGATTGATAAGCATGCCCCTCTTATCAAACTCAAGACCAGAAAAAGGTCATCCTCCCTGGTTCACACCTGCCCTAAAAGCAGCCCTAAAGAGTAGGGACAGGTTGTGGAAAAAGGCCAGGAAAGCAAAAACTTACTCAGACTGGCTTGTCTTCCGCATTGCAAGACATTTTTGCACTAAACTTATTAGGGCTGAGAAAGCTCATTATTTCCAATCTGCCATTGAAGAGAACAAAAACAACACTGCCAAATTTTGGAATATTCTAAAGGAGACTGAGGGCCTATCACCATCCTCTCCTCTGCAAGCCGAGATAGTTGTTGGAGACCTCACATATACTGACAAGGCTGACATCTTGGAACAACTTAATAACCACTTCGCTATGGCGGCACTTGCATTTGACGTCTCACCTGCCAGTAAGCTAGCTATACAGTCCCTGACTAAGGATGCTACTTGTCTCACCAGTATGAGGAACCAGAAGTCCTCCTTTTGTTTCAGCCCAGTAAAATGTAAGCAGGTTGAGGACTATTGATGGCACTGGACATTAGGAAAAGAACCAGAGCAGACCTCCTAGAGCCCTTTTTTCTGAAAATAGGATATTTTCACTTAACAGCCCCTATCACACATCTTTTCAATCTTTCCCTATCATTAAGTGACCTCTCAGTAATCTGGAAAATTGCACACATTATCCCCCTGGGCCTTTTGAAGTCTGGGAATAAGTGTGACCTAAACAATTACCAGCTGATTTCCCTACTTCCCACCCTATCAAAAATGCTGGGGAAGCTAGTTAACTATCATTTTAGAGATTTCCTGGAAACTAAGGATCTATTAAACCCCGTATAGTCAGGCTTTAGACCAAAACACAGCACTGTATCTGCCCTTGCCAAAGTTTCTAATGACTGGTTAAATGCACTGGGTGCAAAAAGGTATATTTATGCTCCGTTTTCAGACTTAAGCAAGGCCTTTGATACCGTTGATCATAGCCTGCTACTGTCTGGCCTGAGACATCTTGGACTTGATGATACCACCATGAAATGGTTCAACTGTTACCTTATCAACAGAATGCAATAAATCAAAGCCCAAGGAGATTTTTCAGTACTTAAAATCCTACCTCGTTGAGTGTCACAAGGCTCTATTCTGGGTCCCATACTCTTTGCAAAATATATATCAATAACATGAACTCTCAGATACACAAGGCAAACGTGCATCTGTTAGCGGATGACATGGTGATATGCACAGTGTGTTCTTCCCCCGAGCTTGAGTTTGAAGAGTTACAACACAAATTCAACATCCTGCAAAAAAAACAACTGCAGCTAAAGCTGCTCCTTACTGTTAAAAAAACAAAAGCTATGGTCATCTCCCCTAAAACTCACTCAATGGCAACAACCGTGCAACACCATGGGATACACACCTTACTTGGTGAACCAATTGAAATTGTTGACAACTTTAAATATCAGGGTTTTTGGTTAGACAGAAAGCTTAATTTTATGCTATACCTGCATGAACTAGCTAAAAAGCTGAGACAATGCTTGGGCATCCTTTACCGTATTAGACATCTTCTCACCTATGAGGCAAAAAAGACACAAGTCCAAACATCCTTCTTGCCTCTATTAGACTACATGGACATCCTATATAGCCACTGCCCTAAGTCAGCTCTAAGTAAACTTGACTCCTTTTAGCACCGTGCTTTGAGATTCATATTGTGTGTGCCACTAAACACCCACCACTGTTCGCTCTATGAGATGCTTGGCTGGTCCTTCCTCACTAATAGGGGGAAGAGGAATGCATCTCTTTGATTTCACGGGGTAATAACAAATACATTTCCTTCCTACATCTCCAACCTATTTGTATGTAACACGGGGTCCTACTGTCTGAGATGATATGTGTTTGTCACATTCAATGTCCTTAAAGTAGCAGGACTACGAAATCAGGAAATGAGCTATCAAAATTCAGTTTTTTGGCTGTAAGCATGTGGCCAAAGTTCCAGTTTCCATACCTGTAAATGTTTTTTTCCAGTCATCTTTAGTTTTTTAGATATTTGCAATGAATTTGAATTGCTGTAGTGCTACAACAAATATGGCGACTGACTAATTTTCCGCTGCACTTTTTCTACAGGTCACATCACATCTTTTGACAACAGCAGAGGGACCCTCTGCTGACCATTCCCGATGTCCCTGCAAGTTATTCACATGTGCAGTTGACAGCAGAGGGGGGTTCCAGTGCAACATGCTTAGTGGCAGAAATGTAAACAAAAGCAAAGAATAACTGAACAAATTACTCGGTGATAGTGCAATGCCAGCGAGAAAGAGTACCAGGTATATGATTAGCAGGGAATAAGGGAATAAACAGGGAATAAACTGTCAAAAAAACACAATTTTTTTTATAGTACTGCTGCTTTAAGATCCAAACACGACATGGTGCTGCAGCTAATAACTTTGCTCTTCTTTCCCTATGGAACTCTCTGCAGAAGGCCCTTAAGATTATTATGGTACTGGGGATATCCATCTTTAAGTCGCTTCTCACACCTGTCCTGAAAGAAACTTGCTCATGTCTCACATAACTGTTCAGTACTGTTGGCCCACTATCGTACTTGGCTTGTCATGACAATTTAGCACTTATTGCTCCTTCCTCACTTTTACCTCCACCTTCTTCTCACTATACTTCCTGCTCCTCCTCCTCCTCTACCACCACCCCACCCTTTTCCTTAGCCTATACCTGCTAGCAGTTTTTTTGTTGTATTATTACTTAGTCCTTAGTCCCTGTGTCTGTAGCTTTAACTCCTGTAACATGCATAAGATATATCAATGACTGTAAATTACTTTATGTAATTGTTGTTTATCTGTATACCCTTGCCATTGTATTGTTGTCATCTGTATTTGTATTGTCCAGGAGTATCTTACAAAGGAGCTTGCTCAAAGGTGTAAAGCCTGGTTAAATAAAGTTTGATTGACAGTGGGGTAAACTAATGCAGGAATGCTAAATGCTTCAGGATTACCAAATGGTCATCCTTCTGCAAAAGTCTTAGCTTTTAAGTAATAGGCTTTGCAGCCCTCGTGTTTTAACCTCCTGAGCAGCAACCCCAAGACTGAGATGCAGTCAGTATTCTCATTCCACTAGCTGCTCACTGCCTCATTGTACAGGATCACAGTGTAGGTGCAGCACCACCTGGTGAACTCTTCTTTGTTCTCCAGCCCCTTGGGCAGCAGTGACTTGATGGGCAAATTGCCTCTCTGCAGGCATTGCAATATCAGGACCAGGATGGTGATGTTGATGGCCGACTCAATGTGTGAGGACTCATTATAGTTCCTACAAGTGACAGTCAATGAGTAGGAGGCTATCTGTGCCCCCCATCTGCAGCTGCTTCCCCAACCATTCTACTATCTTGCTGCTCGCCATTACTGAACTGGGAAACATGGGGCTCACTTTCTCTGGAATCAGTAAAACATCCCAGAGGCTGCAGTGCTAATGTATGCCCTGGACTAGTCTCAGGGCACTGATCAAAAACAGGAAGAAATCTTAACCAAGAATGCTCATATACACTTCTGCTATTAAAAAAATCCTGAGATAGAATACAGTCTTTTAAATACTTGAAGCTCAATGAAAGTTGAATGCAAGGTCATGCATAAAAATATAATATTTTAGTGCAGGTGCAAAGATGCATTTTTTTATCAATGAACAATACATTTCTGAATGAGCAGCTGCAGTATACAACCTTACACAATCAGGTGACTCAATGTCTTGCTTTCAGACACCACAAAAGGTATATATCCATCTACAGTTGTTGCAGTTTCCCCTCCAATCTTTGGAAACTATTCCTGGTGTTTGGCCAGAGAATCTGCCCTTCTGCTTTTGTTTTTGTAAAATTAAAAAAAATAAAAATTAGTGACTGAGGTCTCTTAGGTCGACTGACTCTCCTTTTGATCAGCACCTCACACTCTGAGCATGAGACAACCCTTCAATGGGTACAGATCTTGAAGCCTCAATGGATACATTTGGTGGGCCCAGTCAATGATAATGCACCGATCACTGTTGCCATGGAGATGGGCTGACTGGAACAGGTTGCACTGATGAATCATTAATGAGTTTGTCATTCACAAAAATTGAAAGGAATTTCCTCTCAGGATCAGCCTAGAGCAAACAATCAACAACAGCAGCTTTGCAGGGAAAGGAGGATGGAAGAGGGCACACAGCAGGGAGTTCTTCCTTTTCTCATGTTTCCATCTGCCAAATTTGTCACATAGCAACAGAGTCAGTTTAGCACAACAAATAATGTCAAAAATGATTAGAGTGAAAGAACATTGACCCGGCTGCCCACTGTCTGTGGTGTGTGGAACTTTTTGTGTTAAGCCATTCCCTTTATTTTTCATCAATGCCCTGGTGTATAGTGGCACCATCCATCCTCTGATCACTGTATGGCTTGATCCCTGGTGTCTAGTGGCACACCCCACACTCCCATTTCAGGCAAAACTTGAAATAAAGAAAACTGTCCCTCAATGTTTTTTTTTTTAAACCTATAAAAAAAGAAAATGGTCCATCACTGATCAGCCCCCCACCCCTGACTCCCAATGAGCACCCACCACCCCACAAAACTAAGGTAAATGCCGTTCAATATATTTCAATAGGGTTTTCAACTTTGATGTATAACTTGGCCATTTTTGCATATTTTGACACAAAATTTTCAACATGCTGCAAATTTGGTGCCAAAATATTTCAAAATGGCAAAGTTATGCTCATGCATTTACATTTAACTACACTTCCTTGTAACTTCTGGAATTTTAAATATTTTCACCCCAAATTTTCAACATAGCCATTTATTTACATTACCTCATCAATGTGACAGCTGTCCAGCTGTCATTTTTTCAAATTCTGGCCAAAATATGTTTTCTCACCTGTGGCGCGGAATGATGTTTTGGTAGGGATTTGAACATTCTCAGCACAGCGTTCCTGAGGTGGGGTTATAATAAGGCTATGCTGTTTGGTTGCTGTTTTGGCTGAAATGCTTCCATGCCAACATACATGTACACATCTATGCAGACAAATGAGGATACAATTATATTATCACAAAAAGTAAGAAAATTCTGTGCAAAAAAACTCTGTTAATGTATCAGTTAGGGTTAAAGTGTCAAAGGTAGGGAAATATGGTATTAGGGTTCCCAACCCTAACACGACACCCCACCCTGCAGGCAACAAACCAAGTGTGGCGCAATATAATATATATAAATTGCAAACAATTGCATTACTGATCTAGTTAGGGTTACAGCCACAAAAGTAGGGGAATGTGGTGTTAGGGTTTCCAAACTTAACAACCCACCCCACGCTCCACACACCAACAGGCATCGGGGTGTGCCTTGATGCCATCATCTCTAACATGCACCCCATTCTGCTATACTGCACCCATCTCAACTTATTTACTTATGGAATGGGGTAAGCATTACAGCTGATGACCCCAAAGAACACCCTTGATGCCTTTTGGTGTGTGGAGCATGGGGGTGGGGTGTTAGGTTTGGAAACCCTAACGTCACATTTCCCTCCTTTTGTGGCTGTAATCTTAACTAGAGCAGTAATGCAGTTTTTTGCAATTTATATATATTATTTCACACCACTATAGTTAGGGTTGAGTAGTATGTTTAATGTTAAGCCTCAGATTTTGCACTTTATTAATTTTACAAACGATCAATGGATTTGCACAAAATGTGGCATGTGCTGTCCCATGGGGTAGATCTCTTGATGTGGCAAGTGTCATTTTGGTTGGATGTGTGAATTCTGAGTTCCATACAGTGCAAAAACCTTATAAACCTTAAACGTCACCATGGTCACAAAGAAGTGAAGGAAGGGAACTTTAGATTGAACATAAGGAGCTCATGTGAGGAGAGATGGGATTCACATAGAGACAAAGCAAGGCATGTTTTGTCAGACGTAGATGGCCACTCCACCTCCACACTTACTGTGATCTTGGCAGAAGATGCAGAAGTCAGGGAGGGATAGTTGGGAGTCAGGAATTTGCAAGGAACCATGATTCACTGGAGGGAGGCTGTGTTACCACCAGCACTGGGAATGATGCAATGATGAAACCAGACTGGTACTCAGCATCATTTGGATGGGATTGGGCAGGGGAGTATTTAACAGTTGATGGCTGTGGAGGATGGGACAGGCAGGAGAGCACTTAAAACATTTATAGCAATGAGGACTTAAAGGAAAAAAATCAGGGAAAAGTGTTTCAGTTTTAAAGTAAGGTTTCAGAGAGATGTGTTGGCTAACAGGTCATATAGCCACTCTATTATGATGAGCACTTTTGGTTTTGAAACTGATGAGTCATTCTTGTATCTATGACACACAGTAACAGTCAAAGATACAAGAATGACCTAGGAACAAAGAAAGATAATAAGACCTTTCACAGTTGTCCAAAATAGCTCTCTCTCGCTCTAAAATATATATATATATATATATATATATATATATACACACACACCACTGAGGTGAGAGCTCCCCCAGTGGAATAAATGTGATATTTTCTCTGGAGTGAAGATAAATGTGAGGACAAATCCTGATGACATCACCAGAGAGAGGATATCACATGTATCCTCACTCTGCTGATGTCACCGGAGAGAGAATATCACATTTATCCTCACTCTGGTGATGTCACTGCAGTGAGAATATCTGCACTGCAGATAGCATTCTAAAGGAAACTGCTTCAAAACTGTTTCTCTTTCTCACTAAAGCTGCAACTTACTCAATTAGCTTTGAAAAACACTCTCAGCTGTGTCCCACTGAGTTTCTAACACTCCTAGCCCATTACTGTGCTGATCTGAGCTTCAAAACAACCTGAATTCTAAATGAAACTCTTTTACAAAACAGCTTTTCTCTCTCCCACTGCTACCTGCTGCAGTTTGTCTTTCTTAGTGAGCCTCTGACTCACTCAATTACCTTTCCTAACACTATCAGCTGTGTCCCACTGGGTTTCTAACACTCCTAGCCCATTGCTGTGCTGATCTCAGCCTCAAAACAACCTGGATTCCAAATGAAGCTTTTACAAAGCAGCTTGTCTTTCTCAGTGCTACCTGCAGCAGTTTGTTTTTCTCAGTGAGCCTCTGAATCACTCAGTTAGCTTTGCAAAACACACTCACCTGTGTTTCTCATGCCCAGTCCATTCAGAACACACACACACACACACACCACAGAATTAGCAGAAAACACACAGAAACAGAAAAAATGTTCCTAAAATTCTCACCCCGTTGGTATAAACCACACATGTGATGAGCAGGTTGTGGGATATGGAAAATATTCTCACTCCTGCATCATGAGCTATGCATTCTCACTTGTGTATTCAGCACTAGTGAGAATACAGAGCTCACTCTGCAGGAGTGAGAATATTTTCCATATTCCACTCCTGCTCATTACATATCCCTCATATATATATATATATATATATATATATATATATATACTTATAAATTGGTTAGGAAAAATCAGTGAAAATTGGGTTCCTTGACTGGACAAAACATGTCACATGACTGTGCATTATCCCACAATGAATGCATGGTTGCAAGTATGACTGTACACCTGAACCACTTTCCAGCCCTCAGAATCTTGTCACTAGCAGTGAGATCATTCCACACCTGGCACAGACAAGATGCCACCCAAGGACACAACTGGCGCACACAGCCTGCCACCTATAGCAATAAGTAAATCTCTATAGCAGTCCCACACTTCGTACAATTATGTGAGTGATCCTGCCATAATTTTTAAACAAAAAGTAATTGAAAAAAAAACCTTATCTGGTTGATCCTGCCATTTTCAGACTGCGTAACGGTATAATCACTTTCGCTTTTCTTGCTGTAATGTACAGTAGCATGACCAAGTGCTGTTAATGGCAGTAAAGGACGTGCTGGCAGAGGTTTAAAATAAGGCATTTTGTGTTCCAAAAGTACTGTATTTAAACTATGTTTTAATGTTAAAGTTTTTTAGCTTTGAATAAAAGAAGCCAGCAACTGTAGAAAGAACAGAGAGAGAGCTGCGAGAGAGTGATTAGGTGGCTTCAGTAAAGTAGACACAAGCATGAGTGAGTGTTGTTATAGCAACGGTCGCTCGGGCTTGCATCTACTTTTCTGAAGGCGCTGACTTGCTCCCTCTCCTCTCTCTACAGCCGGCGGCTTCTTTTACATGAAGCTAAATAAATTTAACATCAAAAATGCAGTTTACATACTTTTTGAACACAGAATGCCTTGTGTTAAACCTCTCTTAACATGTCCTTTACTGCCATTAACACCACTAAGTTATGCTACATTATGGCAAAAAAGTGAAAGTGATTATACCGTAAGACAACCTGAAAATGTCAGGATCAACTAGGTAAGTTTTTTTAAATGACTTCTTGTTTAAAAATGAGGGCAGGATTAACTAGATAACTATCACCTAAACTTAAACTTATCACAGTTATGGCAGGATCAATGAGATCACCTACTGTAAATGAAACACTTATTTGTGCCAGACTGTAACTACTTTTTCTCCCCCCCCCCATATTTGTAGCCTTTTTATAAGATAAATAATCTACTACAGGTTGTGCCATCAGTCGTGCACTGATATCTGTAGCCTTGGGTGGCTGAATTTACTTGGTCTACAGTCTTGAGCATCACAAAGCACACCAAGGCACGTATATACCAAAGCATGACTGCATGCCCTGTAGTGGGTTATCTATTAATACAGTATTATAGTGTATAATAGTATATATAGTAGCACCACTATAGTTAGGGTTGATCTGGAGTTTCTATGTTAAACCTCAAATTCTGCACTTTAATATCTTTGCACCCATTCAATGGATTTGCACAAACTTTTGAAACATTCAACATGCGGATAGCGGAATATGTTACTATACATACATATATATATATATATATATATATATACACTATGGTAGCACGATAGTGCTACCATAGTTAAGGTTGAGGAACCATTTACATGTTAAACCTAAAATGTTGCACCTTAATAACTTTGCAACCGTTCAACAGATTTGCCTGAAATTTGGACTACATGATCAAGAACCATACATCTTGGGATCTGTCAACTTTCGTACTGTTCGGATATACGGCTGCGGAGTTATTAAGCATGATCTGCACGTGCATTTACACTTTTTTGGAATTCTTTGTTTATCTTACAGGTCGCACGGTTTGTGCGATTGGTCCTAAATCTTCAGGGAACATGCAGCCAGGGTCCCCGATGTGCCTTTTGAAGATTTCATGAAAAAATATTAAACGGTTCAAAAGTTATTCAAAAAACAATTTCCCATTATAAGTCAATGGGAAAAGTTAACAAAAAGTTTGACAGTGTCGCAAATACAGTTATTACTTTCTCGAATGGCCCTTTTACTGTTGCAAATCTGCCATTTTATTTTCAGTTGGTCATCAGAAAAATGCTTGCTGTTTACATTTGGGACTGTCTAACAACCTAATTCTTTTTGTATTCACCTAGTTGAACCCTGAGGATGCTAGGCATGTCTTTATTTTGAGGTAAAACACCCCAGAAATGTTTTTCAAATTTCTGGAAAAGGTACTTTCGCAAAGTACTTTCACACTTGTGACACTGTCGAATGAATTTCCGAAAGCTTTCGCAAAGTTTGACAGTACTTTTCCAGGCTGTGGGAAAATGACAGCAATTCTTTGCCACCCTGCTGCAAAAGAACGGTTTGGTCTTTTGGGCTGAAATTTGGAGGGAATGCAGCCAGTATCTCACAGATGTGTCTTACAGTATGTTGATGAACAAATAGTACAGGTTGGCAAAGTTACAGCACTCCAAAGTTGACACTTTTTCCCCATAGGATAACATTACGGCATCCGCCGCATTACAGGAATCCTTTGTCGCCCTGCTGCAAAATAACGATTTGGTCTTTTGGGCTGAAATTTGGAGAAAAGAAAGCCAACATCCCACAGATGTGCCTTTTACTAGTTTGGGGAAAAAATATTACAGGGAGCCAAAGTTATGGCACTCTGAACTTCTCTTTTTTTCCCATAGGATAACATTCCGGTATTCACCGTTCCTTTCAGGGCCCGTATCTCAGAAACGATGTAAGATATTGACTTTTCGTCAGAAAATTTCTTAGCCCCCCAACAGGGGCTAAGTACAAAACTAGCCAGGGAAGTTATAAATCATATCACTTAAATTTTTTTTCTACGTTGTACGGTTCCTGACATATAAGCAAAAGCCATACAAAGGCAAAAGTACTGGACTTCAGGAGGGCCGACTTTGCCAAAATGGGTGAGTGCCTAAGGAATGCACTAGCAAATGGGCAGGAAGGAGAGGTGGAAGAACAATGGGGAATAATAAAAACTGCCATCACAGAGGTAACAAGCCTTTGTGTGAAGCAAATAAACAAAACAAAATGATGTAAGAAACCACTATGGTTCTCAAAGGAGGTGGCAGTGAAGGTTCAAGAGAAAAAGAAAGCATTTAGAAAGTACAAGACATCACAGAAGGAGCAGGACAGAGAATTGTATCAGTTAAAGCAAAAGGAAGCTGGGAAGACAGTCAGAACAGCAAAGGCCCGAACTGAGGAAAAGATAGCCAACTCAGTTAAGAAGGGGGATAAAACCTTTTTAAGGTACATCAGGGAGCCAAGGAAGACTAAGGGAGGGATAGTGAGGCTTAATAAAGGGAGGGGTGGGCAGAGGGTGACGGTGAAAAGACAGAGATACTAAACAAATATTTTTGCTCAGTATTTACAAATGAAGAGGGGGAGGTACCTAAAACAAACAATAGAAACACTCTGGATACAGAAGTTGATACCAGCCCATTCACAGAAGAAAGGGTTCTGAAAGAACTCTTAAAACTGAAGGTGGACAAAGCAATGGGGCCTGATGGGATTCATCCCAGAATTCTAAAAAAAACTAAGGGTAGAACTAGTGACATAACTGACTACCCTGTTTAACAAATCATGGGAGGATGGGGTGGTACCTGAGGACTGGAGGAGGGCAGATGTGATTCCCCTTCACAAAGGTGGGAGCAGGGCAGAAGCAGAAAACTACAGACCTGTTAGTTTAACCTCAGTGATAGGGAAAATGATGGAATCACTTCTGAAGGAAAGAATTGTGGAGTACCTAGAGGCCAGAGGGGCACAGGACCCAAGGCAGCATGGATTCACAGCAGGAAGGTCATGCCAGATGAATCTAATAGATTTCTTTGACTGGGTTACCAAAGTAGTAGATCAGGGAGGGGCTGTGGACATGGCCTACCTAGACTTTAGCAAGGCATTTGACTCAGTCCCACACAAAAGATTAATATACAAGTTAGCCAGCCTGGGAGTGGGTCCCAAGATGATAGCCTGGGTAACAAATTGGCTGGAGAATAGGACACAGAGGGTAATAGTAAATGGAGTCCACTCTGAAGAAAGGGGTTAATGGTGGGGTACCGCAGGGTTCAGTATTAGGACCGGTCCTCTTCAATATCTTTATAAGCGACATTGCAGAGGGACTGGAAGGAAAAGTATGTCTCTTTGCAGATGACACAAAGATCTGCAACAGAGTTGATGCACAAGGTGGGGTGGAAAGGATGAGAAGGGACTTGGCAAGGTTAGAGGAATGGTCAAATGTATGGCAGCTTAGATTCAATGCTAAGAAGTGCAAGGTAATGCACCTGGGAAACAAAAACCCAGGGGAAGAGTACACAATGGGGGTGAGATACTAACAACAACAAAAATGGAAAGGGACCTGGGGGTAGTCATATCAGATGACTTAAAGGTGGGCAAGCAATGTGAGAGGGCAGTAAGGAGGGTTGGGGGGATACTGGGATGCATAGGGAGAGGCATCACCAGTAGAAAACAAGAAGTTGTTATCCCTCTGTATAGACAGCTGGTGAGACCCCATCTGGAGTACTGTGTGCAGTTTTGGAGACCCAGTCTCCGCAAGGACATAGACAAGATGGAAGCTGTCCAGAGCAGGGCAACTAAAATGGTGCAGGGTCTGCACAGAAGACATATTAAGAGAGACTAAAGGAGCTTAATATGTATAGCCTCGAGGAAAGGAGGGAGAGGGGGGACATGATAGAAACTTTCAAGTACCTCAAGGAAATCAATAAAGTCCAAGAGGGTAGCATCTTTCAAAAAAAGAGGTGTGCAAGAACAAGGGAGCACAATTTGAAGATGTGGGGGTGGTGGCTCAGAGGTAATGTAAGGAAGTATTTTTTCACAGAGAGGGTTGTGGATGCATGGAACAGCCTTCCGGAGGAGGTTGTGGAGTCAAAAACAGTGGTTGGATTCAAGCATGCATGGGACAGTCATAAAGCAATTCTTGGGGGTGGGGGTAGAAAGAAGTAGGCTGCTGGTTAACTAGGATCTGCAGCTTATCCATTAGGTAGCGAAATGGGCAGACTGGGAGGGCTAAGCGGTCCTTATCTGCCGTCAAATTCTATGTTTCTATGTTTCTATGTTTCTGGTATTCCAACTCCTCATTTTCTGCTCCGAGACCCATTATTATCTATACATTCTTTGTACTCACTGTCTTTCTCTATGCAGCTTTTGGGGAAAACCAGCCTGTGCGCTTACATTACTGTTACCCTTACTGCTTCTACTTGGGGTTCCATAACCGTTTCACTTACTGTTCCCATCTACGGCACCATGTGCATTACCCTTAGCATTTTCATTTGCGTTTGCGTTTGTGTTATTTTAACCATTTGTGTCTACAGTACTGCTTATCTTTCTGTTTCGCTTTGTGTCACCATGCGCATTACCATTTACATTTGCGGGCACCATGTTACTATGTGACAAGACATCAAATGGAGGGAACATGGGGCTCAAAGGGCCCCACACTTCTGCCACCACATTACATTCACTATTTCTCATTATCCTTCTCAAAAAGAAGGGAAATTAGAGGCAAAAAAATCCATGTAATGCATTAGTTAGGGTTGTTCCACAGCCACAAAAGCGAGGAAATTAGGTGTTAGGTTGAAAGCCCCTTGGCACCCTCCACCTACCCCACTGCATCAAGCGCGTTGGGGTTGTCGGTCCTAACTCTCTCACCCATTCTGCTATACCTCTGCTTCTTCACACATCTGATGGGGTGAGAGTTAGGACAGGCAACCCAGCGTGCACCCGATGCGTTGGGGAGTGGCGGGGTCCAAGGGAGCTTTCAACCTAACACCAAATTTCCTCGCTTTTGTCACTGTGGAACAACCCTAACTAATGCATTAAACTGAGTTTTTGCTCTAAATATATATATATATATATATATATATATATATATATATATATATATATATATTGTGTCATCAAAAGCTATGTTGAAAATTTGGGGTCAAAATATTTAAAAATGGCAGAGTTATGCGCATACATTTAGATTTTACTACGCTTGCTTGTAACATTGATCATGTTAAATATTTTGACACCACATTTTCAAAATAGCCATTTTTTACACCACCTCATGAATGTGACAGCTTCCATTTTTCAAATTCTGGCCAAAATGTGCTTTACACCTGTGGCACAGAATGACGATTTGGTGGCGTGGAAACATATTTCGACAGGGATTTCAAAATTTTTACCTACCGGGTTCATGAGATGGGGTAATAAGAAGGTTATGCTAAAATGTTGGTGTATGAATATGGTAAAATGACCAGGTTATGAGTGAGTGTTGCTGTATTTCAATGTTCACTAACAACTTCACCTTTTTAAATATTTTGACTCAAAACTTTCAATAAAAACATTTTTCCACACCACCTCATAAATGTGACTATGACAGGGTTGGTTAGGCCCTGTCCCATTTGTGTTGTGTAAAAAGAGTTTGAAGCAAGGATTTTTCCTTCTATTTTTGTCTTTTCTATTGGACTGCCTGGTCATCTCTTGCCTTCACTTGCAGTTATTTCCTTTTGTACTGTCTCTACCTTGC
This sequence comes from Neoceratodus forsteri, assembly GCA_016271365.2. Lineage (NCBI taxonomy): Eukaryota > Metazoa > Chordata > Ceratodontiformes > Ceratodontidae > Neoceratodus > Neoceratodus forsteri. The sequence continues at coordinate 968,553,764 of CM028132.1, read as the reverse complement.
TTATTTATAATTATAAAACGTGTGAAATTGGGTTCCATGATTTGTAAACTAGATATACTGTAGTTTATTACTGTTCAAATGATTACAGAAACAGCTGAAACAGAGTGTGACCTTTTGCATCTCAGACTGGTGGAATCTGTCAGCAATAGAGGCTGGCTTGTAGCTGGATCAAAATGCTCTGGAAGCTAGGATCTGACAAGGTTTTGAAGCTCTGGGTCACAGTGCTCTGGTAGAAACTGAAAACTGACAAGGTTCTGAAAGTTCTGGGTCACAATATCTATACTTATCTACTGACAAGGACAAAGTCTGTCTTTTCTGAGAAGATGTATTAGAGAGAGAGCCTGTCTGGCTAAGAGTGCAAGTTTCTTCAGGGAGACTTGGAGACCTGAGGCTACACAGAGCTGGTTGATGGTAGATTTCAGTTCTGAACTTAGAAATTGGACTTTGTTTTTGGACTGTCAATACTGAAAATCATTCTGTAAATTTATTTTTGTTTTTATTTTCTGTTACTACTACTAATAAAACATTACTTCTGGATTTTTGCAATATCTCTTGGTCTGCTTATGCTTTCTCACCAAAGCCTCCACTACAGTGGTATGTGTCACATTTTAAAATCCTGTTTTCAGACTTCTGTTGAAAAATCACATTTCATCCAATATACTATAAATTGTGCGTGTTATGTTTATAAGCTGAATCGTAAACCGGGTGTCTTGAAATTTTGGGGTCAATATAAAAAATAGTAATAATTGTTGACATACTTTGTGCGTAGTGCCAGATTTTACCCCAGTAGGTATGCTTTGTGATCCTGTGCTGGTGAGCTGAGTTCGTCGATGAGATCTGTAACCCAGCTGGATGGGGTGAAGGTGAGGGGATGGCGCAGTTATGTGACACCCCTCCAGCCAGAGAATGAAAAATGCAGGGTTGTCTGCAAAGGCACAGCTACCATACAGTGAAGACAACTGTCCTCTTGGCATAGGGCCATGCATCTCTCCTCCTCTGGGTGGCAGAGGGCTCTGTGCATTGGCTGACAGATACATTGTTTGTCCTGTGTATCTGTAGTTGTGGCCACATACAAGTGCAGGGATCACAGGGCCCTGCACTTCCACAGTCCACCAGACAGTCTCATAAATTTTTCACCTCTGTGATTGCACTGAACTGCAGGGCCTATAATTTGTGAGCCCTGCACTTTTGTAGGAGGACAGAGTCTTCTCTTTACACAGTTCATGTGCATCTATTGATGCAGGTCCCTTCACAACCAACGTGAATGAGAATACTATTGCACTTAAAAAGAAAGGAATTTCTTTGCAATAATTTTGTTAAAGCACCAGTTAGGGTAACTTAGTGCCACAGAAGTAGGGAAATGTGGCATTATGGTTTCCAGCTCTAAATACCCCCCACCCACCAAGCAGCAAGAGGTAAAAACATTAGGATATTGGTCTCCTGAGTCTTGGTGAATCACTGGTGGGGTCTTCCATGGGGTTGTCAACCCTAATGCTCACCCAGTTTCCCAAGCAAACAACATCACACATGATCTCCTTTTTTTACATAGGGCCCACAGGGCCCTGTGTGAAGAAAACTGCAACAAATGTGGTTGGTGACACATGGCAAGGCATAATTGTCTACCTTTGAAGAGTGTATCACTATGAGGCACTGGCTTGTTGCTATTCCATGTGGTTTGAACTGCAGGCAATGGACTGGGGGTAGAAAGGGGACCATAAGAATTGACAACCCCAAAGAGGACCCCACCACTGATTTGCCAAGACTTTGGAGGCCCAAAACCCTAACATTTTTTTCCTTTTGCTACTTGGGCAGTGGGAGTGGGGATTTAGGGTTGGAAACCCTAACACCACATTTCACTGCTTTTGTGGTGTTAAGTTACCTAACTGGTGCATTAACAAAGTTTTTATGCAAAGAATGTTGAGGGTGCAAATTAGGGCCATAAGGCCACAAGCCCAAAGGACAGGTGGCTTTATTGACCTAATTAGCCCCTGAGATGGGTATACTTCTGAGTGTTCCACCTTTACCCATTGTTTGTTGAATATAATACATTAGAATGGCTATTCTTATGAAGATCACATTTGCAATCATGTGATGGCACCTGAAAGTTTCTTGCAGCAAGGAGGGAATGGTGTAGGTAGGAGTAAGGGGAATTTCTATGTTTGAGAGGGTTTTGTGTGTTTTTTTCCCTAGTTTTTCTTACAACTGTAGTTAGTTGGTTTGGCTAGATTCCCAATGATGTTTTAATCGTTATAAGTATTATTCCATTAATTGTTTGATTAGTGTAGGTAGTGGGCCAGATATTCAGAAATGTGCCAAAGGCCGGCACAAGTCCGGTGCAGCGCAAAACCGATGCACCATGGCGCAACAGGAGCCATATTCAGAGGTTGCGCTGACCGCACTGTGCCAGCGCAACATGGCTAAATATGGCACAGTTGTGCCATGGCGTAACCATGGATCCACCATGGCACAAGCGTAGATGTGCCATGGTGTAACCGCAGGTGTGCCATGGGCAGACACAGAAGCCCCAGGGCAACCATGGGAGCAGAGCACCAGAGCAACAGAGCAACAGAGAGGGGGGCATGGCACAGAGAGGAGACCCAGGGACAGAGCCAGGGAAGCAGAATGACAGGCCACAGGAGGCCACTACCTGCTGGGCATAGCAGGGCACACACAGGCACCCAGACCCTCACCCCAGAACACAACAGTGGCACAGACAGGAGGCAACAGGAGGTGCCAATGGGGGATGGAGGACCACTAAGGGGGCCCCCTGCAGGCAGCAGGCCATGCCCCCCCACACATTCAGACCAGGCCAGGCCACACCCAGGACCATGCAGCCAAGCAGACACACCCACCACACATCCCTGACAGCTGTTCCAAGGGCACCTAAGGCATAGCCATCAACCGAGGGGAGGGACACCACCACCATGGGACACACAGCACCACACAGCAGTGATCCACAGAAGTACAACACATGCCCCAACACTTGCACACCACATGGACAGGCACTGTGCCACTGTAGCATGGCTCCTCATGCCACCTGCAAAGCAGACACAGACACAGGCAGGTAAGACAAAATAGATATACATTCAAAAAACTATATACAGTAACAAGGGGGTGGGAAAGGGTAGGATAGCGAGGGAAGGGGACAGGAAACAGGGACTGTACAGTGGGACAAGGCACTGGATGGGGTGGTATGGCTGGGGAAACAGGGGAACACAAAGTTGGGCTAGTGGCGGCCATGTCCTGCCACCCCCTGCTACCATTGGTGCCTCCTGACCATCAGGAGCAGTCTCCAGACCTGGAATACAGGCTCCATAGCCATCGAGGTCACCAGGATGAGTTGCCTCAAGAGCCTGCAGTACAGGGGCCTCCTACACTGTCGGCGGACACCTAGGACAAGGGGCAGGACAGGTGATCAGTGCAATTTCCCAAGGAACATGGCCCAGCCACAGCACATACTGGCAAGGGGAACACACACCTCCGGAGGGCCCCTACAGGCCACACACAAGGGTGTGGGCCAATGCCTGCCAGCAAGGCGGCACACCACATCAGCGTACAGGGGTAGTCCTCACAGCACAGTGGCCATCTGACTCTGCCATGACAGTCACATGGCACAGTGCCCTGGCTGCACCACATCAACATAATTGGCGGCCATGTGCACACCCATCCCAGAAGCAGCTGGCACACATGACCAATGGATGTGTCACAGTGGCGGGCACCATGCATAGTGTGACAGACAGCTTCCATGGCACATGGCCCAGGTGACCATGCCCACACCTATGCCTCTGCCACCCCCAATGGTGGTGCACAGAACAATATCAGTGCCTACTTGCCCTCTGTGGCCCGACTGGTGCTGAAGCCGCTCCTCCTCACTGGGCTGCTGCAGCCTGGTGACCCGCCAGAGCCACCTGATGTCTGTCCTCAGGTACTGGGAATGGAACAGAAATAGGTACAAATCAGTAACCAACCACATCAGCTGCCTACCACCCCCACCCCTGTGCACAGGGTGAGCCTCTGCCCGACACATCCCACAGAGTGGCAGCACAAGTGGTGGAGGGCAATGCCACCTTGCAATGTGTACGATGGTAGTACTCCACCCTGCAGGACACACCAGACAGCCTAGCAAACACCACAGTACAGCACCAGGGCACACATGCATGATGGACCTACTCACCTGTCTGTGGCACAGTCCCACACCTGATGCATGCCTCCATCCTCCTGAGGTGCTCTGGGTCCCTCCACACCAGTTCCCTCTATTGATGGTGACACTGCTTACCAGTTCTGGCCACCTCTGTGCGCTAAGTGACTGAGGCAGCAATTGTCTGCCACACAGCTGCCCAGGGCTGCTGCAGTGGTGCCTGCCTAAACAGCTGGGGTGCATGTGGCTGAATGCAGGCCATGAGGTTGGCAAGCTCCACCTGCATCCAGTTGGCCATCCATCCATGTTGCTGCTGCTGTGCCATCACTGTGGTGTGAGCCGTGGAGCAAAATGGTGACAAGAGGCGCATGTGGACAGTGCATGCACAAGATGCGCAGGCTGAGGGGACATGCGCTGTGTCTGTCCATTGCACAGCCACAGAGATGCATGGCTAGGTGGGATCATGGATACAGGAGTCACCCGGGGCAGAGGTCACAGCAGAGGTCAGAGGTCGGCTGCCACACAGTGTGCATGTGTGCAATAGCAGGCATGGCACACCCATGTGCCATGGTCCCTATTGCGTAGTGGGTACACAGTGCACAGTAGGCAGCAGCACACCGACCAGCACATGCACACTGTGGTCTTGTGCAGTGTGCATGCATGCATGCACATTGCGCCGCGACTTGCTCTGGAGCAATCTCACTGTGCACAAGGCAAATTCATGACATTCAGTAGCCACATGCAAATGAGCTCATCAGCCAATATGTGGTGCACTGCAGGAATTAGTATGTCATTACCATTGTGCCAATACTCATTTGCATGTGTTGCGCCATAAAAGCGCCATGGACCGGCACAGGCCATGGACTGTATTGCAACCTTCTGAGATAAGTTGCACATGGTGTTGGAGAACACTGAGCCCAGCCAGCACAGCAGGGGGGATGGAATAGGGTGCTGCTGATACTGACACACTGTGCTGACTATGTCCACAGGTAGCAACATGTTGGAATGTGAGGAGGGTGAGGAGCATGGGCCTGCTCAGAAGCGCAGGCCCAATTTTATGAAGACAGAGACAGAGGCCCTGTTTGAGGCCTACCTCGACAGGGAGCAGCTGTTGAGTGGTGCCATGGGCACACCACAGGCCATGGTCTGGGGCCTGGGAGGAGGTGGCAGCATGTGTGAAACAGCGGGACAGGCACCAGCGGTCAGTGCAGGAGTGCTGCAAGAAAGTGGGAACAGATAAGTGGCACATCAAAGAGAAGGTGGCAGCCATCCATGTGGCCAGGAAAGCCACCAGAGGGGGGCCTGCTGATGCGCCACAGCTCACAGCGCAGGAGGAGTTGGTGGCAGCCACCATGCGCTGCAGCACCATGGAGGGTGTGCCAGGTGGAGGATTCCAGATGGGTGGCAGCCCATCACTGCATGGTACGTATGTCGGGCATGCACAGCATGCAGTGGCTGTGTTGGGGGGTGGGCACTCATGGGCCTTGCATCACTGACACACCTGTTTTCTTTTTCAGCACCAGCATGCCTGCGTGAGGAGGATGGGGCACCAGCAGCAGCCGTGGATGTAGGACCAGCCCCGGAGGACCAGCCATCCACCTTCATGGGCATCCAGGGGTCTGATAGGCTACAGCACACCTCCACTGTCCAGCTGGATTTCCTGGGCATGGGGTCGGATGAGGCCCTGTATGTGTCCTTACAGGATGCCAATCTCAGCATCCTCTGCATGGAGACACAGATCAGGGCGGGGTCCGACACCGATGATGACCTAACCATGATCCTGGACAGCATGGGTGGTGTTGTGGGGGAGACGCCCATACCATCACCAACACAGGCAGTACACCTAGTGGCCTGACATCAGTGGAACAGTTGCCCGTTGCCACTGTGGGTGCTGCTGTGTGCACTGCCACAGCTGTGCCATGTGGTGGTGGTGGTGAGGCCATGCTGGTGCTGGGCAGTGTTCAGTGGCCAGATGGGCAATACTGCAGGCTACAGGAGCCACATGGCAGACGTACGTGGGGTCTGCTGCTGGGGATCCTGCTAGGGACATACCCCATGAGGACCCCACTGTGTAGTGTCCACCTGAGTGGGGGCTGTGCAGAGTGATTGGTCACTGCAGTAGAGTTGGCACCCCACCCAGGTTCCCCAGGTGCCGACCAGTTGGCAGAGCACACCTGATTGCTATGGGCCTCTGTGGAGCAAGAGGTGCTGCTTGCCACTGGGGTGTGTGCACTGTGCGTGGAGGTGAGCCAGGTGGCAAGCAGCACGACAGGGGCACTGCACAGTTCCTGATGGCTATACAGCACTTGCAGGAGGCCATGACTGCATTCCAGGATCACATTGCCAATTCGATCATGGATGGCCTTGCCCTGCTGGCTGCCACAGGTTGTGGCCATTCACCACAGACCCCACACAGTGCACTGTCTACTCCACGATCCCGGCATCGGGTGACACCCACACTGTCGATGCTGGGCTCTGCTTTTGGCATCCCAGCATGCCTGGGGTGGGCCTGTTTGGGCACCTACAGGCCCCTGGGTGGACCCAGTCATGGTTCTGCAGTTCCACCACTGGGGGGCTGTTGCTAACACCCCCTGTGGACAATGAGCAGCCTGTGGCTGCCAATAAGCACCGGTGTGACCGCCCCCATGGCTGCGGTGGCCATGGTTCCACGTAGTGGCCCTGATGTGCATGCCACCCTGACCGCAGTCTGCAGCTGCTGCCCTGTGCATGCATGGGTGGCGTGTGTGTGCATACCACTGGTGTAGTGCCTGTGTGTCATGCCACATGCTGCCTGTGTGCATGCCTGCTCGGCTGCTGGCCCATGTGGCATGGGCATGATGAGGGCAGTTCTGCACCAGTTGCACCTGTGCACCAGTGCAATGCATCTGATTGCCACCACTTGCTAGCACCTGGGTGCATAGGTCCGTGTGTGTGTGTGTTGCTGTGTGATACTGTGTGCAGTTGTGTGTGGAGGTGTGTCACTGACTCCCCTACCCCTGCACCATGCCTCTGTGTGTGCATGCCCATTGCCATGCACACCCCTGCCTGTGTGCTGTACCTGTGTGTGTGGCCTTCGCATGGGTTTGGCACCACATACCTGTGTGCACCACAGTGCTTCTGTGCAATGGTGTCTTGATGCTGCCATGCCATCCTTTGCAGCTGGGGATTCCTCCACCCCGGGGGGCATCCACCACCATCTGGCCCATTGCTTCCATTGTCCCCCCTACTGTCACCCTCATAAGCTTCAGCAGCTATCCCATGATCGATGGCCATGTTGTGCAGTATGCAGCAGGCCAGGAATAGGCCACAGGCTTTTGAGGGAGCTGTACTGTAGGGCACCGCAAGACCTGTCTAGGCAATGGAACTGTGCCTTCAGCATTCTGAATACACGCTTAGTGATGTTTCATGTGCTGGCATGTGCTTCATTGTAGCGTTCCTCTGCTGGGGCCGATGGGTGCCGATGGGGGTGAACAGCCAGGGCCTCAGTGGATAGGCACTGTCTCCTGTGTGGATAATGATATGGTTAGCCCTGTGACATCCTTTGCTGTGCCCCTTGCCTGTGCCTGGCAGCCTCGCCAGCACACCCACCCTGCCTCCCCCATCCCATGGACTGCTCTGCCCAGCACCCCTTGCCCATTCCATACTCACCAACTAGGTGGCATGTGGGGATGTCCCAATGCTTGATCCTGTGGCACAGCATAGAGCTGTTCAAGATGAATGCACCATGTGCACTCCCAAGGTGTGTAGCACAGACATTAGTGATGCACCGCTTGGCATTGCATACCACCTGGCAGTTCACGCTCGGGAACTCCTTCCTATTGGTATTGGCCACACCCTCAGGGCCAGGTGGCATGCGGATGCCCATGTGGGTGCAGGCACTGGCCCCAAGTATGCCAGGCATATATACTACCCCATGGAAGTCCTGCATGGTTGCTGTACGCTCCATCTGTGTGCTGGGGAAATGGATGTATTCTGAATCACGTGGCAGCAGAGTGTTGAGGAACAGTGTGAGGAGGCATGATGTGGCTAACTGGATTATGTCTATGGTGTCCCCTGTTAGTCTCTGGAAGGTGCCCGTGGTGAGCAGGCACATGACAGCTGTCACTTTTGCCTCCACAGACATTGCGTGGCTCCGTCTTGTGGGTGCCTGCATCTCCTCACAGCTCAGCTTGCAGAGCTGCCTCAGAATGGCCCTGTTCAGGTGGTACCATCCCTCAATCTCCATGTTGGTGTAGTTCTTGAAGGTGGTGTGGGCACGGTACCACCTGTTCTGAATGTACCACTGATGGTCCCTTCCTCGGCCATGTCGCTGTTCCTCCTGCCCCCCTCACACCCCACATTACGGCCACCATAAGGAAGGGTGCACTATCCATGGCCCCTGATGTCCTGTCTCCCCTTGGGCAGTTGGCTGCTGTGGGCTGTGTGCCACCCTGGTGCACTGCCTGGCACTGTGTCTGCCTGTCCCTCTTGCTCTCTCTGCCCCTGGCTTCCTCTCCATTGTCACGTCTGTCCCTCTCCCCCTGTGGCTGGCTGTGACAGTCTCTCTGTCTCTCACTCGTTTTGTCTCCCTTCGTCTGTCTTTCTTTCTGTCTATCTTGCCTTCTTGCTGTGTGTTGCCACTCTCTCTCTCTCCCTCTCGCCTGGTGCAAGTGCTGTCTGTGTGCTTGTGCCCTGTATTTATAGGCTCAAGTCTGCTTGGCGCATCCAGGTATTGCTCCGCACTTGTGTCATGGTTCCACAGTTGAATATTGCATTGTGCCAGATAGTCATGGGCATGCCCCCTGCTCTTGTGCCTGCATTCAATATAATTGCACATTGGTACAATGGGATTTGCACTGCGCAATGACTCCCGCTGAATATCGTTCCTTGGCACAAGTCTGCACTTGCGCAGATGCAACTCAGTTGCGCCAAGCGCAACTGCTTTGAATATCCCGGCCACTGTGAATAACTTTAATTAGTGCTGGTATACAGCTGTAATTCTTTGATTAATGCAGGTATATACTTTATTGATAGATTAGTCACAGGCATACAGGGAAATAAAAGATGGCAATTTCTACAGGGAAAAGTTCCCAACCACATGTTCATTGCAAAGAACTTTGTTAATGCATCAGTTAGGGTTCAAGTTAAAGTGACAGTTGGGAAATGTGATGTTACTGTAGAGTTCCCAACCCTAACTCTGCATCCTCCCCAACCAGCAGTGAAAGGGACAAGGTAACACAGGCAACCAGAGACAGTTATCATCAGGTAAGACAAACAACACACATCTCTCTGAAGATAATACAAGAGGCATCCATCGTCATGGTTCACCACTTCTACAGCCATGGATACACATGCATAATTCAACACATGCACACCCAATTCAGGCTGCAATTTTTTTTCTGTTGTATATAAAAGATGCAGTATTGCCTACCCATGAAGTAATGTAATCGTTACAATATAATTTGAATATATAAGTTTGTACATCATTGTAGAAGAAATCAATGCCACTGCAGAGTAACTGTGAAACTGTGCTAAACAGTTAGTGTCTGTGTTTTTTACGCTCAGTAAGGCATTTATTTTTGGATAAGATTGTTAGAAATGAATTGATAATATGTGCGTATTCTGAGAAAACACTTCTACACTGTCATTTGACTGCAACTGTTTTCTGTCAGTTTAATATGCAAATACAGTGTTACATAATGTTCAGTTACTTGTTTACAGTTGTGTCCTATACACAAAGTAATAAAAATTATAAGACAATAATAAACAGTCAGAGATATCTAGAATTTTATAGTCAGACACTATTAGGAGCAATGTTATGAAGTCATAATAGCATGTAGTGTGTAACTTCCACTTTTCTTTTTTGGATGGTTCCATTAAGTTATGATATCATCTCACTGTGCAGCACAGAGAGAGTGGCATTTCATGACATCACTAGCACACTATAGTGTTGGTGTAATTCTTACTGTCTTGTCATAATTTCTGTCTTTATACACATAGTTTTTAGTTGTATGATATTGTTACGATAGTATACCATAGAAACAGAAATTCAATAATTGAAATATGAACAATGAGTGTCCCATAGCAATGGAGCGTTATCATAGGGCACATTCTTATTTATTCTTAGCACAGCTGCGAAGATATTCCAACTTGATGCAACTGTTTTCAGTTTTTAGTGCACTTCTATCTAAACATACAGTACCTGTAATAGCATATGACAGATACTCTTTCAATTAGTGTCAACAATAGAAGAGAACACTCAGAAGAAGCTATTTTTACGTGATGCATAGGCTGACAAAATGGTACGCTAATAATTTTGTTATCCTTTTATCTTCCTTGTGCTCCTTTATGTTTCTATTTACCATTTCAAAGGCAGTGTATTTCTATAACCTGAAGTGGGCATGTATGCGTTGAAGTGTGCATGTGTGAGCATGTCTACAGAAATGTTGGACCATGATGATGGATGTCTCTTGTGTTATCTGCAGAGAGTTGTATGTTGTTTGTCTTATCTAATTCTATCTGTCTCTGGTTGCTTGTGTTGCCTTGCCCCTCTTTTTTTATACACATACTATCTCCTACTTCACCCCGGTAGCCCCCATCTAACTGACCCTTCCCCAGTCCCTTCACCTGGCTCCCTCTGGACTTATCTACACCTTTTGTCTATCTAGTTCTGTTTTAGTGTGGGGATTCCACAAATGGCTACCATAGTCCTGTTATGGGCCTAATACAAGATAGATATAACGGGAGGAAAACTTCAGATGATCTGCTTTTTATACAGTATTTCTTTTAATTGCATGAATTGTTCTGTTCACCCTTGCGATAATATTTATGCAATGTTGCTTGAAATTTAAATTGTTGTCCACAATTATACCTAGGTCTTTTTCAGTTTCTTTATTTTGTATATTCTTTCTATTAAGTATGTAGTTATGCTGAGTTTTTTTTACCTAAATGGAGAACGCAACATTTTTCCGTGTTTAGTTTCATCACCAATTTTGATGTCCATAAGGCAATCTTAGTTATAGCTTTCTGTAATGATGATATTTCTTTAGTGTCACATGGTCCATTTAATTTCGTGTCATCAGTGTATTTCATAATATTATTACTTACATTTTTCTCCAGATCTGCTATAAAAATCTGGAAAATTATCGAGCCTAAAACTGAGCCCTGTGGCACACCACTTGTGACCTCACTTTCAGTTGAGACGTGGCCTCTAATGGACACTCTGTGCTTCCTGTCAGTTAACAAGTTATTAATCCAGTAAATAAGATGCTTGTCAATTTTGTATTTGTTTAATTTTTCATCTATTGCCCGATGTAGAACCAGATCAAAGGCTTTACTAAAATCAGACATTTTGATGTCCATTGATTTGTTCTTATCCAAGTTTTTACTTATTGAATCATAAAGACACATCATTTTAGTTGTGCATTATTTGCCTTTTTTAAAACCCATGTTGATTTGTGATAAAAGTAGTTATATTATTTAGTTTGTATAATATTTTTGTCTTAATTATAGTTTCTAACATTTTGCATGGAATCAAAGTTAAGCTAATCAGTCTGTAATTATCTGTTGATGTGTTTGCTCCTTTCCTGTAAATCGCAATAATTTTTATTTATTTATTTATTTATTTCAATCTAGGATTATAATACCTTTGAGCTGAGGCTCTTTTACAAAGGTTCCACGTCAGCGTGTGCAACAGTCTTCATTTTTAGTTACAAACATATAATCATTGACTTACAGACATGTAATAACCTGTACAAAGTCTTGAGCTATGAGCAAGACATGGGAAGGAGGGGTGGGTGGGGGAGTGAGGTAGGAGATTGAGGGAGAAGGAGATGCAGGGGTAAGGGGAGTCGAGAGATGGTTGGGGGTGGGGGCAGGAGTGGAGATACAGGGGGAGGTGGGTGAGGGTGGAAGACAGTGCAGCCAGAGAGCCTTGTCGAGGGAATATGACAGGTAAGGTGCTAGGGGTGCAAAGACTGATTTTAAGTGCAGGGTGCTGGGGCATGTGCAGCTGGAATGGTGAAAATGTTAAGATGGGCAATCGCAGGATACAAACAGTGAGAGGTACAGCTTGGACTTGAAGAGGCCGAGTGTTGGAGCGGTCACTATGTCACTGCCAAGAGAGTTGAGCCAGTTGGATGCCTGATAGGTGAATGATCTTTGTCCTTGGGTTGTGCAACATCGTGGAATATGTAGTAGATGGGAATTGGATCTCCTTGTAGTGACGTTCCTATGTCTAGGCTTAAGGAGGGTACAGACACCAGGTGGGGCAAGCTCCATTATAATTGTTTTGGCTGTGATACAGGTTTGGTATTTTATGCGTTTGTCCAGTTGAAGCCATCCAGATTGGGAATAAAGGTCACATGTGTGGGTACAGCGATGTGAGCCAGTGATGAGATGACAGGCCTTATTCAGGGAGGTCACAATACATTTGAGAGCAGTGGTAGTTGCAGACCCATATATGATAAGACCATAGTCTATGATGCTGACGATGGAGCTTTGGACAGCCACTGATAGTGCTTCTGGGGTTAGGTGTTTCCTGTACCAGAATAATATGCCTAACCTTGCATTGGCAGACTTTGCAACATTGCTGATATGGACAGCGTATGGGAGGTGGGGATCAAGGGTAATGCCGAGGTACTTGAACGATTGTGTTTGCTCTAGGATGGCTCCTTGTTCGGTTGCAATGGAGAGGTGGAGTTGTTTGTTTTTGTTGTGGGGGCTGCAGAAGACCATAGACTTCATTTTTTTCTGATTGAGAAGCAGTTTATGATTTAAGAACCAGGATTTGATGGAGGAGAAGGCCCGCTGAAGTTTATTTTGTAATTGGATTGGAGAAGGGTCCGAGGTGAGGATCACAGCATCGTCGGTGTAGAGAATTATTTGTTCTGGGCAGCTGTCCAGTAGTAAGTTTAAGAATTGGCTGAAGAGGAGGGGTCCCAGAATGGAGCCTTGGGGGACTGCCAAGCGGACCGGTCTAGGGTGCGAGAGTATATCAGCGAATCTTACTGTTTGGGGCCATTCTTCAAGGTAGATCTTAAACCAGCCAATAGAGTCAGTTGACAGCCCAGTGTTCTGAAGCTGGACAAGCAGGAGGTGGTGATTGATGGTGTTGAAGGCTTTAGTTAAGTCAATGTACATTGAGCCTAGTAGTTTGCTGGAGTCAAGTGCATTGTGGATTGCTCCGGTAAATTCAAGTAGGGCTGTGGAGGTCTGTGACCTTTGTGGAACCCATGTTGTTGCTTGCACAGGATGTTGTACATATCCAGGTATTCTGTGAGCTGGTCCGAGTCGATGCTTTCTAGTGCCTTGGAGAGTGGGGGTAGTAGGGAGATAGGTCTGTAGTTATCGAGGGCAGTTTTGTCACCACTTTTATGAATTGGGGTGACAGTGGCAGATTTCCATCTGTCTGGGAACTGGCTAAGGCTGAGGGAGAGGTTGAAAATCCTGGTCAGAGGACTAAGCACTTCATCAAGTGTAAGAGACAGGATTTTGAGATCGAGGGAGTCATTACTGAATCTTGATTTACCAAGGGCTTTGGTAACATATTTGCGTATTTGGTGAGCCTTGGCTGCTTTGAAGTAGAAGTGGCAGGAACTGATGAGGGTAGTGTTCATTGTGGACAGAGGGGCTTTACCTTCTTTGAAGTAGTCCTGGGGTTAGACAGCGCTGAGGTAGGTAAAGGCTTTGTTAAAGGTATCCGCAATGGTTTTTGGGTTGAGGGTTGTGGTTCCGTTGATGTTGAGTATTGATGGGGGGGGTTTGGGTGGATTCCTGGTGAGTTCCTTTATGTTCTTCCAGAATTCCTGACCATTGCCCCAGGAGTTTGTTTATAGTATGCGGACTTCGTTTGCCAAATGGTTTTGGTGCAGTCATTACGGGCGCATTTGTAGTTTTGGATGTCATTTTGTCTTCCAGAGTTTCTGGCCAGCTCCCATAGGTGGTCTCTTGTTTTTAGCATCCTGAGGAGGTCACCTGTGAGCCATGGGTTACTGAGTGATTTGACTTCGGGTTTCTTAATGGGAGCATACATGTCACAGGCCACAGAGAAGATGTTTATGAAGTGGTCAAGGGCTGTGTTTACATTGGTTGCATTGAAGATAGGGGACCAGTCTTAATGGAGGAGGTGGGATTTAAGTCGCGGAAGGTGACCATGGGGTAGAATCCTGCTGGTGATAGTTTTCTGGTGGTGGTTTGATGAATTTATTTGACCAGGTGCAGCTAACAGGGAAGTGGTCACTGAGAGAGTCAGGGAGGACATTAGTGTTAGATATCCGTGATGGGTGACTGGTAAGGATCCAGTCCAAGAGTGTCCCGGTGCTGGCCCTGTAATTTTTCCTGGTTGGTGAGTCAACCATTTGTGTGAGGTTGGCCGCAGCAATGGTATCCCTGGGTGCACCAGCATCGGCCGCAGGCCAGTTGATGTTGAAGTCGCCTAGGAGGATGGATTCGGTGTCCAGTGGGAGTGACTTTACAAAGTCAAGAACAGCTGTTAGACCAGTTCCCTGTTCTTTGGGAGGGATATGGATAGTGGCAACAGTGAGGGTTTTGTTTTGGGCCCTGAGGAGGATTCTCACTAGCAGTATCTGATCAGTTGTGGGTTGGAGCGAGGTAATGATGTGGTGCCCCTGTATGGAGTCTTTTAGGTAGAGAGCGCAGCCCCCACCTCTTTTGGAGAGGCTATCCAGCCTAAAGACATTGTAGCCAGGAAGGCTGATTGCATGGTCTGGTACTGATGGTGTAAGCCAGATTTCAAAAACTCCCAGGATGTCAGGGCAGTGTTGGCTGGTGAAAGCCTGTAGGGCATCCATTTTAGGAAGGAAGCTGCAGATGTTGATTGATATGAATGAGAGGGCACCTGAAGGCTTGCTCAGATTAGTGGCTTTAGAGCAGAATGGGCCAGGGTTTGGGTGCACATTGCCTGACAGCATTAGGAGGAGGAGGACTAGCCTCAAGGAGCTGCGGTGTATTTCTTTAAGGGAATGCTTTCACCTGCTAGCATCTCAGGAAATTGCCGAGCATCGACGATAGTGGGTGAGGGTAAGCATAGACAGGGGGACCAGAGTGGAGGGCTAGGACCAGTGTGGGTGTAGGACAGTTTCATGGTGGTAGGATGGACCCTGCATGAGGCAGTGACCAGTGTGCAGTGTGCCTTGTGGAGGAATGATGTAGGAATGTGGAAGCTGTGGGGAGGAGGGAGGAAAGCAGGCTTTTGGGGCATGCAGTAGGGGAGGAAGACAGGCAAGGAGAAATAGAATAGGGGTTAGAGAGTGGTGGAAGCACATGATTAAGGTAGGATTCAGGGCAGGCAGAGGGAGGGGGTTAAGACAGGCTGGAAGGGCTAGGAGAAGGAGGCAGAAAAGCAATAGCTGAATCAGTGGGAAATGAGGATACAGCCAGAAGGCCAGGAAGCCAGGGAGTGAGAGGTGGTGACTAAAAGGGGGAAGAGTCCCAAAATAGGTACCCAATGGAGCACGAGTGGGGGGCGGAGCTACCAGGTGGCATGGAGGATGGTCTATAAGGTTAAGGTCAGGGAGGGAGGGTGGGCATAAAATTTCTCCTGTTTGCCATAGAAATGAATGGGTGCAGCAGCCCCGAGCACAGCAAAGTTTATCTGGCTCAAGAGCCAATCCCTGAGCAGGAGGCAAGAGAGCATCCAATCAGAGTGCGGTACAGATACCGTGGGGCCAATGGCGCAGCCTCAGCAGTCCCAGCGGTTCAGGGAAGTCTTACCTGGTTTGAGAGGGTCTCAAGGGCTAGAAGGAAGGTATCTAGCAAGTAAAGCAACTGTGACTTTAAGAGGGTAGACTTCTTTTATTTTTTTAAATGAAAGAACAAGAATCCCTCTAGTGGCAGATCTGTATAACCTGCTAATGGAAAGCTAACTGAAAAAACTTCTATTAGACACTTGAATTTTGCTTAGTTGCAGCTATTTGTAAAAAGTGGCAGGTGGCAAAAGCAGGGGAAATATCCTGGCCAATCAGAGCGGGTTTGCTGGAAGCGCCCGTCTTCCAATTGGCTGTGCTGTCGCAGTACCTTCCAAGGAGCTGCAGGCGGGCATCCTGGTCTCAGTCGGTGGCTTGCTGGGTGCCGACCGACCATGGGGAAGCTGAAGCAGCCCCGTTGAAGGACAGGCAGCTTCCAAGGAGCTGCAGGCGGGTATCCTGGTCTCGGTCGGTGGCTGGCTGGGTGCCGACAGATCATGGGGGAGCTGAAGCAGCCCTGTTCAAGGGCAGGCAGCTTCCAAATGTTAAAGTATTTCCTATCTCTTGGTATTTCTCCATAATTTAATGATTTCTCACTTAGTATTTTTAATGGAATGCAAATGTGATCTTTCATTAGTTTCATCACTTCTGGTGTTATATTGCTTGGACCTGGTGAAATATGGTCTTTTAAGTCTGTTATTAATTTTACTGTTTCCTGTTTGTCTATGATATATGATTCCATTCCAATGTCTATGTTTGCAGTAGTACAGTAGTTGGCCTTTTTATTATAAACTGATGTAAAGCATGCTTTAAATGTGTTAACCATTTCTTCTGGGTCTGTTATTTCTCTACTATTTTCAATTATGGATTTTAATTCTCCCTTATGTTTATTTAATGTGTTTATGTAGTTATAAAACTGCTTACATTTTTTTTGTGTGTGTGTTTTTAGCTAATTTGATCTCAGATTTCTTTTTTAGCTTAATTTATTCTGTCCTTACAAGTTTTTTGTATTTCTTTAAATATTACCAATGTGGCTTCCATATTTTGTGTTTTGTATATTCCATGCACCCTGTTCTTCTCTTTTATTAATTTTTGGATTCCGTTAGTTAGCCATTTTGGGTTTTCCCCTTGTTGTTTATATTTTTTTTACTTTTTCAACATAATTGTTCATAGCGTTATGTATAACAAATTTTATTATCTCCCAGTACTCATTTATTGAATTGTTTTTCAGGTCTTGATGCCAGTCCACAGTTGATAATTCTCTGCCAATTGTTTCCTTATCGGCAGTTTTATACATATAAAATTCAGTGTATCTCCTGATAGTAGTTTTTTTGGTTTATCAATTTAAAAAAATAGAGTGCAGTAATCACTGTTCCCTATGGAGATAGTGGGCGAAGTGGGCTCAATCTGCTCCGTGAAGCATTTCTCAGAGCACAGGCGGATTCGTGGAGTGCTCCGCAACATGAAGCGGAGTACTTTGCGTTATAATGAGGACGCGAAGTCCATTGGAAACAGCGACTTCACGTTACTCCGCCTCTACTGGTCACTACTCTTTCAAATTTAAGGCGAAGTACATTGGTGGCAGTTCACTTCGCCTCACTTCGCCTTGTTTTTGAGCTCTGAAGGCAGATTTTGTAGTGATTCATGAGAGTTCAGATCACATGGGCTCTATATTGATCTGCACAGCCTCAGTTCGAGGTAGTGTGAGTAGGAAGGAGTAGGAGACAGTGTGCTCTGATAGCTGTCTGTAGGAATCTTTTAAAACTGTTCAAAAAGCACTTCTGCTTTTTTGGGGGGGATCCCAACTGTAGTTCATCGATTGTAGGAAACCCTCCTGTGCTCACATCATTAAGCGTTTTTGTCTGTGTGTGGATTTTGAATGTAAATTTACAACATTGAGTGTGTGTGGTGAAAGACAGTGAAGTGTGATGTGTGAGGGAGAGGTGTATCTGTGTGTACGTGGATTTAAATTGGAGAACTAGTGATTTCTTTGTGTTTTGGAAATATTTTTGTTATATAACTGACTGTGTTACTGTACACATAGTAAAATTGTCAGTAATAGTACAAATGTTCTTGCTGCTTGTTGTGTGAATGTGGTGCAGCATTTCATAAGGTCAGATTGTTTAAATTACAAATTTCATTACTTGGCACTGAGTACACTGAACTTTTGCATCAGCATCGCATTCCTCGTTCAGCATTGTACACAAACTGTTCTGTGTTGTGTGTGCAGTGTTGCATGCATCAAATATAATACACCTTTTAAAATTTGTGACACAGATTAGTGTAAGTGCAACTAAGCGCAGCAGTGTGAACCTGCTATCCACTGCAGCTGCCTGATTTTGTACTGCGATCATGTTCTCTGTTCTTAGTTTTGCTGCTTGTAGGGTCGTAAAAATCAGCACTGTCTGTATTCAGTGCCCCCCACCCCCATATTGAAAAGGTATTTTTTACCAGACTGGATTGTTTTTGTGACCCCATCAGCACCACTGGTTACTGAAATTGTTTTAATTCTGTGACAGTATCACAACACAGTAGTCTCTTAACTGTTGCTGAAGCCACAGTTGTTTATTTTGCTTCACATCCAGCTAGTGACCCTCCAGTCAGAAAGTGAACGTATCAAAATCTGAATTTGGTAATAATATTTGTGGTTGATCCCCCAAAATGCCTGCAAAGATATGTGCAAAGTAAAGCTGTTCCTGGCCATGGCAATGTTGGCAGTAAGAGGGTCTGTGGGTATGGTAGTAGTAGTACGCGGATGGAGAAGTGCATTGCTGATGTGAGGAAAGGTATTTCTCCTGCAATGTTTTTTACAGCCCAATCAGTGGCTTCACTGATAGTTGTAGGAGATGATGTTTTACCAGCCGGTGGTGTTAGTGTTACTGGTGTTAGTGGTGGTGGAGGTAGCATTAGCATTGTTGCGTCAAGTTCTAATTCTAACCGGTGTACTGTATCCAAACATATTGAGTGTGAAGCAGTGCAAGTGAGTGACAGCGTAGATGATATCATACTTCCCAGTAACATCCCATTAACTGAACCTGATTCTGATGATCGTGTCAACGGTAGCATACAATGTGATATTCCAACCACCGTGACACTTAACGTCACTCATTTTCCATGCAGTGATTCACAGTGTGGTGAAAAAATATCAGGTGATGGTGGTGTAGATGCTGATGATGAATGTGATGATGCTGATGATGATGATGTTGCTGTTGTTGCAACATGCAGTCCACATGTTAGCATCCAAGCAGAAGATATGGATGTGTGTGACAGTGACGTTGATGAATATGATGATGATATAATTGACCCCAGTTGGGAACTGGAGAAAAATAGATTAAAAGTGTCTGTGTCTGAATCTGTTTGCAAGAACCCCCGTAAAAACTTGTGATTTACCTGTTTTAGTGGATGATGATGATGATGACAAATTAGTTCTCAATAAGATAGGTAGTAGTGGTGGTCAGTTGCAGTCCAGGTGTGCAGTGCCAGAAACATCATGTGCCCCCCCATTTCAGTGCTTAAAATAACAGACTTAAATAAGCCACATCATCATGAACATGTTAAAAGCAGAGCATCACAGTCCCTTGTTTGGGATTTTTTGTTCAAGATGCAAATGATGATTCAGTTGCAATCTGCCAGGTTTGCCATGTGCATGTGAGTCGAGGTAAAAAGGGGAGCCATCTTGGGACAGGAGGACAGCATATGCATCTTAAGAATAGGCACTTGGCTCTGTGGACCCAGCACAAGCTAGCAGCTAATACCAGACTGGGGTGTTCTCCTGTATCACTGGCAACCAGAGCCAGCATGTTATCCCCTTCCATGACTGTTAAGCCCAGCAGGAAATTTAACTTGTGCAGTAGTGCGGTAATAAGAGCAGAGGATTACTACGGGCATGATGAGGTGGAGGGCCGTAATGACTTTGCAATGTTGTCCAATGCTGGTGAGAGTAGCAGTTTTTGTGGTGGTGGTGGTAGTGGTGAATGCAGTATGTCTTGTGCAAGTGGTACATCAACCCCGGTTGGCAAATCTGGAAAAATAACATAATTTCTGGGTTTGTCATCATCACCTGTGCAACAGTCTTCATCACATGTCCAAACTCCACCCCCTGCCAATGCCATTCATCACAGAGCTCAACCATTTGTGACCAACAACACACCTTGTGTAAAAGGTTTACGTCAGCCCACGTTACAGAGTGTTTTTGCACATAAGCTGAAGTACCCCCCCAATCATACAGTGTCACGTGAACTTAATGCCGCTGTAGCGGAAATGTTAGCAATCAATCTTTTGCCCTTCTCCTTTGTGGAGAATTCTGGGTTCCTGCGGTTTGCTGCCCTTGTCTGTCCAAAATGGAGAGTCCCATCCAGGACATACTTTTCTACCCGTGCTGTTCCAGAGTTGTTCCACACTGTCTCAGACTCAGTAAGATATGCCCTTCAACATTCCTCCTCTCCATTCATCCATTTAAGTATGGATATGTGGACAAGTGGCAAAACAGTGGGGAGTTCATATCTGTGTATAACTGCACACTGGGCGCAGGTACCGGGGGTTGTTTGTGATGCTGGTAGTGTGAATAATCAGTGCAGGAAGGTGGATTGTCGCTGCAGCAATCTTCCAGGAATTCGCCAGCATGCAACAATTGCTATGCACTCTGTGACCTGTTCACACACTGGTGAGAACATGTTGTACATGTTACTGACTGAAATTGACAGATGGCTAAACCCTCTGTCCCTGAGAGCTGGGTTCATAGCAAGTGGCAATGGGTCAAATGTGGTGAAATGCATCACGAATGGTGTTTTTTTCGTGTTCCTTGCAAGGCCCACTGTTTAAATCTTGTGGTTCAGGAGTTTCTGCAGTACCCTGACATAAAGGAAATGCTGACCATTGCACAACATATCTGCTCTCACTTTTCAAGATCTGGAAAGGCCCGTGACCAGCTGCGGCAGTTGCAGATACAAAACAGCCTGCTTCAGCACCGCTTGAAGCTGGAAGTTGTCACCCGATGAAACTCCACGTTATACATGGCAGAGAGGTTGTATGAACAATACAAAGCCACCACAGAATATCTTGTTATGCACACTAGACGTGACAGTTCTGGGGCCTCCATGTCTATGACGACTGAACAGTGGCACCTCATGGACTCTGTAATAACAATTTTGCAGCCTTTTGAACATGCCACACAGGCAGTGAGTGTCACGTCTTCCTCCATTAGCCAATCAATTCCACTGCTGCGGGTGCTGAGGCAGACATTGGTGAATGTACAGCATAACCTTGATGTTGCCAGAGACAGTGGTCGCAGTATGTTGCTGCAACACATGCTGACAGTATTCGACCACAATCGTCACATTGTGAGCATTCAGCGTAGTGACAACTTTGCCATGGCAACAATGCTGGACCCACGATACAAATGTGGAATTGCATCAGTACTGGAGGGAGGGCCTGAACAGGTAAAAAATATCAGTGGTCAACTGGTTCGCTTGGTTCATGGGGCACAGAAGTCACGTGCCAAGGTTTGCAAACCTCAGCAGCATAATCCAGCTGAAGGTGTAGCTGGCGGACCAGCAAGCATATCATGCAAGGGTAAAGGGACTGTAATTCCATGTGGTCTGTCATCTAAAGTGGTTGGCGTCAACCTACTTTGGGAGGCTTTGTCCCAAGTGGGTATTTGTGAAATCAATGATTCCAGGGAACAGGCTGATGCATCAACAATTGGACTTAGTGCGGCACAGAGAATGGTTGAGTCATATTTGTCTGAAAACAGGCATCTGACAATAAGTGAAGATCTTCTTTTGTACTGTAATGGAAAGGTAAGTGAATGTCCAGAGCAGGCTGCAGTGGCACTGAAGTACCTCACATGCCCACCCTCCAGTGTAAGTGTTGAGAGGGTATTCAGCTCAGCAGTTGCAATAGTCAGGGATCATCAGACAAACCTGTCTCCTGCAAATATTAGTTTGCTAACATTCATTAAAATGAATGAGAGGCACATACCAGCACAGACTACAACTTCGGTATTCATACCCCGGCCTAGTCATTGTGGTCTTGCTGATATGGCAAGGGAGCATCCTGGTGGCACTGGCAGTGGCTGCCTGAGACGGCCCACCACTGATGTAGATGATGACACAATGGAGAAAGAATTTCCCAGTGGTCAGACTTCAGAAATCGATGTCTGTAAGGGCAGTTTTCTTTTCGAGGGTGATGATGTGGTTAATGTTGGCAGGTTTTAACTGCATTATTTAAAAGGCAGTGTGCCCACCCCACCCCGGACCACCACCACTGGGACTGATGTTATCCAAGTCAGCTGCCACCATGAGTCTGTCTGCCCCCCATGGACCACCACCACCACCAGGACTGATGTTATCCAAGTCTGCTACCACCATGAGTCTGCCTGCCCTCACGGACCACCACCATCACTGGGACTGATGTTATGCAACTCTGCTGCCACCATGAGTCTGTCTGCCCCCCATGTACCACCACCATCACTGGGACTGATGTTATGCAACTTTGCTGGCACCGTGAGTCTGTCTGCCCCCCACGGACCCCACCACCACTGGGACTGATGTTAAGCAACTTTGCTGCCACCGTGAGTCTGTCTGCCCCCCACGGACCACCACCACCACCAGGACTGATGTTATCCAAGTCTGCTGCCACCATGAGTCTTTCTGTACCCCACGGACCACCACCACCGGGATTGATGTTATACAACTGTGCTGCCACCATGAGTCTGTCTGCTCCCCATGGACCACCACCACCACCAGGACTGATGTTATGCAACTCTGCTGCCACCTTGAGTCTGTCTGCCCCCCATGGACCATCACTGGGACTGATGTTGTGCAACTCTGCTGCCACCAATTGCCTGTCTGCCCCCCATGGACCACCAGTCCAGCAGTGCACCACCACCACCAGCTTCTTAATATTTAAACCATAAAGTGAGTATGTGCACTCATGTTTGTTATGCTGCCTCACTTCCTTAAGTTGTCTGTTTTCTTTTCTGTAGCTTTTCAGATCCGCAGTGGCAAAACACATACAGTACACTTCTTTTGTTTCTTTTACAGGAGAACAAAAACACGCTCCATCGCTATTACTCGCTGGGGAAGATGCTGTAGCTATACCGTACAGAGAGTGACTGATGTAATATATATTTGAAATCCATTCTGGTAAGTATGAAGATTTTATTTCATCCATTTCATTGCTTTGTAAAGACTGCTGCAAATATTGCACACAACAGGTTGTCTTAGTAGTTGACAAGATGTGTCTCTGAAATGTAACTTGGCTTGACAATAGGGACTGAGATTTGAGAACCAGGGAGGTACACAAAACAATGAAGTAGTAACTTTTAAGAAGTCATTCGTTTCTTTTTATAGGAAAATTCACTATACTTTGTTGTTCTGTCAAAGTGGCCTTATCCAAAAAAGTTCATCAACATCAGGCACACCCCTCCCCCGACCCGAGCTTGGGCACACATGCAAAATGCAGAAGTCGTTTCATTCGATGACCATGTCCTTCATTAACAACCGGACTCCAGAAGGATGCTGATGAAATCTGTGAAGAAATAAAAAAATAAACCATTACAGACTAAACTGAAACTATGATCCCCCAAAAAAAATAAATACTTACCTTCATGTGCTTGAGAGTTATCTGTTTCCATTTAAGTGCAAAAAATTCTCATTGAGCACTGGAAGGTGCAGAGCAACAGTTTAGAGTCACCTGTGTGGTACAGAAAAATAGCATGAGTACATGTCCGTGTCAAGTTCAACCCCCCTCATCATCACCTACAAAATACACAACTATATATATATATATATCTACTCACCAAGGCTACTATTACTCTACATCCAAAGGGCACCTTTCAATCCAGTTGAGATGATTACTTTTCACTTTTCTGAACACAAGGAGGACGCATTGTGGGCCTGCAGAAAAAATCTGGGGACTCAGTGCCACCACTGCACGCATGAATGAGTGCGCCCATTAATTCTGGGGGACTTTGTATGTGCTGAAACAGTCTCTTTTCACTTCATTACTACTTGTCACTTTTCTGCACACAAGGAGGACGCATTGTGGGCCTGCAGAAAAAAATCTGGGGACTCTGTGCCACCACTGTGCGCATGACTGAGTGCGCCATTAATTCTGGGGGACTTTGTATGCACTGAAACAGTCTCTTTTCACTTCGTTACCACTTGTACATTTTCTGCACACAAGGAGGATTTATTGTGAGCCTGCAGAAAAAATCTGGGGACTCTGTGCCACTTTTCTGTGTTCTGTGATTGTTGCTATGAGCTCATAGTCATGATGTCATAGTGACATTTTTACAGTTAAAGCATCATTGCAAGAATGTCCTCACAGTTCTGAACTGTACTTTTTTTATGCTACTTTAAATTGCCACAGCAACCACTACTTACGTGCAAGTTGTCGGTGACTTGAATGATATGATTCTTCTCACAATTTATGTCTGCTTCTCTTACTTCTACTTTTTTTCATGTATGAAAACAAAATGAGCACATCTTCCAATATTGTTCCGACCAGCATTGTATTTATTTGCAGCTACTTTTCAATAACTATTGTTCCGTGGTGTCATATAAAACACTGACTGATGCATAACTGTTAGTTAACAACAGAAGTTATATATGGCAGCTACTTGATGTGATGGAGAAAAGCAGATGAAAGCAATGACAAAGACCTGGTCACAATCACTGTCAGCAGCACCAATTTAAAAGGAATGCTCCTTTCATTATTTCATGCATGAAAAAAAGTAGTACAGCACACTCAACTACTGCAAATTATCGTATCATTCCAGTCAGTCAGGATGTAAGTAAAGGAAGCTGTAACATAGCATTAAAAAATATAGGTCAGAGTTATCAACAGATTGTTGCGCTGCTGCTTTACAGACAGTCAACACATTACATAGTTATGGTGATGCACATAAACTAATATGTGGGGGCATTACTACCACTGGAACATTTCTTGCTCCACAGAGTGCAATATATGTCTGTGAAAACCACCCATAATTTCATTACAGTGAGTCACATGATGGAGGAATTAACAATCTGAAAAGCAACCCACATTTGTGCCACATTTCCTCTGCTTAGCGTTAAGATGTGATGGCAGGGGCGCAGGTGCATGCTCACTATTCTGAATATCGCAACTATCTCAACAATGTTCCCTAATGTTTATAAGAGGTTCACTTTGTGTTGAAATGTGGAATGTTTCCACTACCAAGGCTCTTCTTACTGGAAACGTGGCCACACATTTCACAACAAACTGACCATTAACATAAAGAAACATTCCGATATTCACTGTAAGGAGCGGAGCATGCACACAAGCTCTCCCTGCCATCATGTACTAATGTTGCTGAGAAGGGAGGCAGAATGTGGGCAGATTTTCAGAATGGGAATGCCTCTGTTACATGACTCACTGTAATGCATTTACGCAGTTTTCAAAAATATTTATTGCACTATGTGGTGCAAGAAAGATTCCCCTGGAAGGGAAAATGTGTATGATTTAATAATAACAAACAAAAAACACACAACAAAAGTACAACACAGTAGTGGAGTGGGGTCAGGGGGTGGGGGTGGGTGTTGGGGGGGCAGAAAACAATACCTGGACTTACTATGGCCATGGGATGCCATGGTGGTCCATCAGCAAGTGCAGCACTGAAAGTATTTGCTGCTGCTGTCCTTCCACTCTGGTAACCTGCTGCTCCAAATTAATTAAACACTTGTTGTTTTCCTCCTGTGCTGCCCACACCAGGAGGAGGAGGTCAGACTGGCTAACAGGGACTGTGCTGGGGTCCACTGCAGAGAGGAATCCAGGGAGTGGGGCTGGTGGTGGACAGGGTGGTGCAGGTGGCAGCGGTGGCTGTGGTGGCTGTGGTGGTGGTGGTGGAGCACCTGATGTAGCCCTCCTCCTCCTGGGAGGCACATCTCCCACGCCAGCAGCACCCTCAGCCACTACCATGGAAGGACCAGCAGGTGGACACATGTCCCCTTCCATGGCAGCCTGCCACTCTGTCCTGTGGTGATTCATCATGTGGGTGTGCTGACCGCCGGTCCCCAAATGTGTCCCAGGGGGACCATGGTGCACCAGCACACCACACACACAGCACTGCACCACTGTGCTGTCTCCTCCCACACAATTAAAATATTCCCACACTGGGGAGCTGCGGGGGGGACCAAACACAGTATGCACTTGGGGGGCACAAGTCCCACCACCACCCACTATTGCTGGGGCAACCTGCTGTGGCTGTGGAGGTGGTGCTGCTGGAGCCCCTGCAGCTTCTGCTAGTGGTGGCGGTGGAGAAGGTGGATGAGCAACAGCCACTGGTGGCATTGGTGTTGCTGCTGCTCCTGTTGCTTCTGTGGGGGAAGCAACACTGGCCAGGAGTCTGGAGCGGTCCAACATAACACAACCGCTCCGCCCCCCATGGGTCCGCACTCCTCCCCTCCTAACGCTCCCACGTGCCAGCGACTCGCCTTTCCTGACTCCAACCTGACCCTCCATCCTCCTGGGTCCACGAGACGACACAAACACACACACACACACACAACAAAAACAAAACTTATACAAAAAAATTCACTAACCAAAAAAACACTATCACAATACAAACACTAAATAAAATAGCTTTTAAAAAAGCTGTTTGAAATAGCAGTAACAAGAAATGACTCCGAAAGCCAAGCAATCTCCTCTCCTCTCACAATTCTGCTTTCTCCCTCTACAAATGCAAAGGAGAATGTGAAACTACTTCTCTGACTCACTTCCTTCCTGCCTGGCTAAAGCATGTGACTTACAGTACTGCAGGCCATGTGTTGTGTCTATTTTCTTCTCACTTCACCTTACTTCGCGTTAAGGCATAATGAGAATGCAAAGTGGCATGGTAATGATAAGGCAAAGTGAGCACTTTATGAGGTCCACTTTGCATTGTGCTCCACGGATGCAAAGTGGTCACTTCACGTCCATTTCACGGGCGGATTTATAATTCACTGCATCTCTGTATGGAGGTCTGAACCTCACAATGTTTAGCTTCTCATTCGTGAGCACTAAATCTAATATATTATTTAGTCTGGTAGGGCTGGGAGTTTTCAAGGGAATCATGCTTTGAAGTCTACACTCCTGTTCTATATTCATTATCTCTCTTAAGTTGTTTAGCTGCATTGTAACATTCTGTAGTTTGTATTGTACTGTGTCAAGCTGTAGGCATTTTCCATATTCATAGAGATTATCTGCATGATTAGTTGAAACAGAAAACATACAGCATTTGTGACATTTAACCAACATACCATCCTCACACAATTTATTCAGGGTATTCTGTGTCTCATCTATTTTATTCTTGTAATTGTGTCTTTAATAGGCCTTGGTATGATTACTTATGCAATTAAACTGTGGACTTCTCTAACCTGCACCCACAGGCCACATGCTCTCTAATATAAAATTCCAGTAGTAGTTTACTCCTACACAATCAAGTTTTAAGACCTACTTTACAACAGAAGTAAAACTGGTATAGGCCTATAACTTACAGTATGGCAAGTAAGATAATTAAACTTACTAAGCGCAGCATGTGGTGTCCTTTTCCCCTTTTCACCACTTCATGTGTCTCTGCGCATGGCTCCCACGAGCGAGCCTTGCATGCACTCCCCCTCTCACTCACTAATTTATGCACCAGAAACCTGGAAGAAAGCCTCAGGTCACGTGATAGGCTCCCCGTGCTGAGTTATGACTTATTATGTTAAAATAAAAGCAATCCTGAAATGCTGGCAGTAATTAGAAAAGTAGTTCAGTCACCACTATCTGTATTTCACTGTGCAAGTAGAGCTATATGGCTTATTTGCCTGGCTCCCACCTACACAGTGAGCATCACAATAGCTAAAGACCCCTAAAGTCCTCCCTGCTTCAAGCACTCATCCCTAACAATTCCGTGCAACAATAAAATTTATCATAAATTAGTTAGGCAACGTTGCCAAGTCTGTCTCACTGCATTAAATGCAGTCCCACAGCAGGAGGACAATGTCTGTGATGCTCTAGTTGTTTTCACTCACTCAGGCAGCTAATTTATGCATCGGAGACCCAGAAGCAAGCCTCGGGTCACGCGATAGGCTCCCGGCTGAGTTATGGCTTATTATGGTAAAATAAAAGCAACCCTGAAATGCTGGCAGTAATTAAAAAAAGGATATTCAGTCACCCCAATCTGTATTTCAATGCACAAGTGGAGCTATATTTATTTAGCTTTTGTTAACCAGGTAAGTACACTAGACAAAAAATTGCCCATTTTCAGGTATGACCCAGAAGAGTACAGGAAATTACATACTTACACACTTAGGACAACATGGTACATAATTATGGAAAGATTACAAGTCATAAGACAACAAGGTACAAGTTAGGAAAAACAACTCTCACTTCACAAGCGAACATCTTAATTTAGAATACACAAAGTACAGGTCATGTGAGGCAACTTTTAGTTAGAATAAGTATAATAGAGTAAACGGTATGTGCCAGTTTGGAGCAGTACAAGGCAAGGATTAGTAGCAGCAGGCACAAAACTATCAACATAAGGGCCAACTGTTGTGTATAAGGACTGAGTCCAGACATTTTGTCACGGGGAGTTTTTTGCACCCACAGGCCGATGCAAGTTTGAGATAGTTCCATAGGGAGCAACGCAGGCAGCCCTGAGATGGGGCAACACAGACCTGGTCGGGGAAGGTGTTCCATAGTTTGGGGGCACACGCTGCAAAATTCCTTTCACCCATTTGAGTCCAAGTCACAGGTACCTTGAGTGTGGCAGACCCCTGAGACCTAAGGTGGTAGGAAGAGGGAACAGTTTGGACAAGCAAGTTTGCCACCTCTGGGGGGGGGTGCCTGTGCTAAGAAACTTTCCTGCGAAGCAACCAAGGACAAGGTCAATGTGCTTTGAGGTAGAGAGCCAGTTTAGCTTGCTATAGAGATCACAGTGGTGAGTGAGCCAGGGGGCCCACTAGGGTGAAGTGACAGACATTGTTGTAGGCAGTCGACCACCTAGAGAGATAGACCTTACTGGTGCTGGCAAACAACAGGAGCCCATAACACAGCGAGGGGAGAAGCATACCTCTGGCAAGCACAATATGTGCAGCCGGAGTGAGGTTATTTTTTATGGCTTATTTGCCCAGCTCCCACCTGCACAGTCAGCGTCACAATAACTACGGACCCCTAAAGTCCTCCCTGCTTCAAGAACTCATCCTCTGACAATTGCATGCAACAATAACATTTACCGTAAATTAGTTAGGCAATGTTGCCAAGTCTGTCTCACTGCATTAAATGCAGTCCCACACCTTCTGTGGTCATTATGTGACTTGGCTCACATACAATGATGGGTGGATAGAGCACAATGATGCTATATGCACCTTCAAAGAGAGACAACAAAAGAATCTCAATGATGCATATGCCCTGGTTCTCAAAAATAAGGAGTTTGTACAAGCTACAGAAAACTTTCTCCACACAATATGCCTCTGAGTTACCTATAATTGAAAGTTGTGGATATCCATAGTTCCGCTGGTTACATCCATGACACCTGCATAGTATCCAGTCAAAAGTACAGAGAAAAGTATTATTTATTTTGCTGTTTCTTCCTACATATAATGCTTCAGTTGCTCTACTGATTAAAATGAATGGGTTACAGTTCAAGTGGGCTCTTACAAGTGTGTCAGACTGTATGTACAGTCAGTGAGCATAACATATCTTGGACCATGTAGACCTTTGTCATGGCACAGTCATCCAGAAAATGCAATAATATCTTGCCATAGGTGCAGTGACAAGTATTATTTATTTTGCTGTTTCTTTCTACATGTAATACCTAGATTGCTTTGCTGATTAAAATGAATTGGTTACAGTTCAAGTGGGCTCATACGAGGATGCCGGGCTGTATGTACAATCAGTGAGTGTAACATATCTTGGCCCATGTAGAAGTTTTTCATGGCATAATCCTCTGATAAAATGAAATATCATCTGGCCATAAGTACACTGAAAAGTATTATTTATTTTGCTGTTTCTTTCTACATGTAATGCCTTGATTGTTTTGCTGATTAAAAATGAACTGGTCACATTTCGAGTGGGCTCTTACAATGGTGCCGGGCCATACCTCTGAACAAACACACACGGCAACACAGTGTGGAAGATATGGCCACAACCATGCATTTGTTGAACAATAATACAGACTTGGAGTGGTATGTGCAGCTCTGAAGTCTCACCAAGTGGACCTCAAGACCTCCACTCCCCCTCTTCTGGAGGGCTAAATGGACCAAGGAAAGGATGTACCTCCCTCAGGTTGAACCTCAAACCCCAGTGAATAGGGTGGACGTCTGACTGGGTGTCGAGTGTCCACCCCTTCCTGGTCATGCTGTACCTGCTGCCAAGCCTGTGGCAGCCACCTCATGCCAACCATGGAATGGAGCCTTTCAGAAGAACACAACTCCATTTCCTTTTCCCCATGTACCATCCTCTTGCAAAAGTCCCAAGCTATCCTGTCACCCAGAAGCCCCTCACTCCAATACATGTTCAAAGTCTGTCATATAGAGTCCAAAAACATGTCACAGCCAGCGTCGCTTAAATGAACTCCACCTTTGGCATATAAACCTAGTGAAGCCATGACAATCTTTTCATGTCAAATTATGGTGCCCCTATAGAATCCATAAAGGTCCACATCTCCCTGTTAATGCAGATATGTGCTAAGCCCATGGCCTGGTAGTCCTTTGTGTGTCTCCATGTTACCTTCTGGATAATGTGGGACTAATGCAGCTTGAATTCCATTCAATGGTACTGAATGGACCACATGTCCTCCTTCATCCATAGCAAGAATTGACCATTTTTTGTTTGTCTAGTTTGTTGCCTCCTAGATGCACCATGATCATGTCCAGTCCCTTTCCACACTGTGCTTCTACCTCCAAGCTATAGTCTAAAGAAGGACTTCACAATGCTTTCCCTGCTGCCCCAACCATCGGAGTCCCACCTTGTCATGAGGAAATGACATGTTCCTCCCTTACACTCGGTGTCCTGCCCTCTCTGCTTCCCAGTGGATGAAGGAATGACCACACATCCAGACCACCTTGGATCCATCAGGTACACCTGCAATAAAGAAAATTGAATAAAATGTTACAAGGAATAGGGCCTCATATACCACAAAAATCCCTGAGACTTCCACCTTCCCATGGCCTGTATTTCTTCATCCAGTCATCCCCGGACCTTAGCGGATAAGGCTACCCTAGTCCTAAAGAAATGGGTGTTAAATTACAATGGCTCTAAGTCTACTCCCAGCACTTGTTTTTTGAATATATGGCAGAACTGATATGCTGTCACCAGGGAACCATCATAGCACAGGAAGGTCACACCCTCCATGGGGTATCCAGCCATGTAATCTGACACCAGCCTGGATATGACCCATCTGATCTGAAGGGGAGCTTTTACATTGTACCACCACCCCACTCCTTTCTGATCTGTTTTGCTCTTCTGTAGCTTCACATAAATATTCTTGGCTATGACTGCCACCTCCTGATTGCTGAGGTGGGGATGCCTGCTGTTCCAATTTGGCTGGACCATTTCTGAAACTGGACAGGCCCCACAAAAGGCTACCAAAATGTCAGTTCTCCAACACCTTTGCCTCAAAATGGGAATGGCAGTCCATTTCCACTGCTTCCCAGGCCCTCTTGAGTGTGTTTTCTGTGATCAACTGGTTTTGAGCCCCCCATTCCAGTCCTCAAGCAATTTGCACACTTTGAAGGCTCTGGTGAAATCCTTGAACCCAAAGACCTTGGAGAACCAGGAAAACCTGGTTAAGTGTTGACCCACCACTTCTGGATGTGTCCCCCACCTGATTGTCTCCACTATGTAACTACATATATGGTCCACAAGAACTGGCCAGCTGTTCTGTAAACCCAGCTGAAACCTGACACCATGAAAGTGTTCCACTCTCTGTTGATAGGCTGCCAGTGTCCAGAGTGTGATGGTCTTACTTATCCATTTCCAGGCTTCACTGTCACCACTTCCCATAGGAAGGCTGGCACCAGCTGTGGCTCCATGTCTGGGGTAGGAGCCAAGTTCATGAACTGCTGCCAATGTGAATGAGACTAAGCATCAGCAATACCATTCTCCACACCAGGAATATCTATGGCCTCAAACTGGATGATCAGCAGCAAACACGTAAGTACCAATATTAGCATTAAATCCCTTAATGGTCCTGTTGTGCCTAGTTTCCTTTGATGGTGTGCACCACCCCTGTGTTGCCAGACAACAAAATCACTCTCCATTCATACAGCCTATGTCCCCATACTACCAATGCCACTACCATGGGAAAAAATCCAAGAATGTGATCTGCCTGGTGAGACTTGCAGTGGTCCATGAAGGAGGCCATGTTCCTGTGCACCATGCCCTCTGGAAATACACCCTGATCCCCAGGCTGCCCGATGCATTGTAAACAGCTCAAGTTCCTCAGTTCAAACCATTTGTGAACCCGTTGCCATATTATTGAAGTGGTTCACAAAGGCATGTCAAATCATCAACTCCTCCCTAAAGCCTTGATTCACCTGTATTCTGTGATGAGGCTTTTGTTCTCCTCCCCCTAATTTCGCCATCCACCGTAAGGTGTGATCCATGGGGCTGATTCTGCATGTGAAGGTCATGTGACCTACCAACTGCTGTAGCTCTTTAAGATAACCTTGTCGATCAGTCTGAATTTGTCAATAGGACCCTCAAGGCCTCCATCTTGTCCTGGGACAACTGACATTCCTGAGCTTTTGTGTCTAATTCAATGACCAAGAAGGACGTCACAGTGCTGGGTGGCTCTTCCTTACCGAGAGCTAATGGGACACCAAATTCCTGACACAGCCTGAGAAATTTGTCCAGGTGATCCTTGCATAATGTGGATTCTGCTGTCCATATGAACAGAAAGTCATCCAAGTAAAGTACCAAGCCTCCCCACCATGCTCCTTTGCTACTGCCCAATGCAAAAATGTGCTGAACTTCTTGAAAACAGCACATGCCCCAGCACACCATATAGGCATGAAATGGTCTACATAGTACTGACCGTCGAATTTCATCCCCAGGAGGTCCCAATCCCCTGGACACAATGGCAATAGATGGAAGGCTGACTCAATATCTATGTTGTCCATGAGCACCCCAGACCTGGCCTGCAATACCACCTCCACCACCCTGTCAAAGGATGCATACTGTACTGTGGTAAAGTGTAGGTCTATATAATCATTTATCAAGTCTCCCTACAGGTATGATAAATTAGTAATTATGCAGGAATTCCCCTAGGGCTTTTTTAGGTACCAAGCCAATAGGTGAAATTCATGACTGTATTTGCCTTGTACTCTACTGGGTCATCCCTGAAAATAGGAATTTCCTATGTCCAGTATTCCTACCCGGTTATCAAAAATAAACAAATAAATAAATATATAAATACTGTATATAAATAATCCTTGCATTGGTGGGGACAGAAAGGGGTTGCTAATCCTATCTAATGCTATCTCCTTTTCAGGTTTTTTCTATACAATGTCAGGGTAATCCCTGGCCAACTTGAGGTTGCTAGCTTCATATCCCCTGCATGGCCCATCATAGGGGATCCTGAGGATCCTGAAGCCAATTGAGAACCCCTCCTCAAGCAGTGATGCTGCCTGCTGGTCTAAGTACTGGGACAGCAATGGCCCAAGCTGCTCCACCATTATCAGCATGAGGAGTACATTTTTTGCCCAGGCAGCCCTGCCAGCCCTAAAGGGGATGCTGGCAACTGTGACTCCACAAGCTACCCTGCCTTATTTTCCTGACTTGCATCTCTGAAAGGAGTGCCCTTGTCCATAGACTAAACACTCCTGTGTGTAGTGACATGATGCCCATGAACAGGTCCCTCTATCAAACCCAAAGCAAACTTGACCGGCAAACACTCCTGATCTCCCCATGGGATGCTTTAACCATCATACTTCTGGCTGCCTTCATCGGCACACCTCAAGCAGTATGAAAGATCCCTCCCTCATGCATGAATTTGACCATTAGAGGCATGCCCATGTGTTCTCAATCCCTCCCCTAGCCCTTCTGCATATGTTGGTGAAATTCCTCATCATATTCTAGCTATCTTAGGCTGCCCTACATACATACTGTAGAAACACAGAAAATGAGTCTGACAGCAGATAAGAACTGCATGGACCACCTAGTTTGCCCATTTTCCTTACTTACTGTAATACCAGAGACCCTACTTGATTGTTTATCTTATCTGCACTGTCATCCCTCTCCATAAAGGGGGTGACCCCCCCTGCCACTTGAAATTATTACCCCATTTCCCTCCTTCCCATCCTTGCCAAACTGCAAGAACACATCGTACTCTCCCAGCTCTCTCTCCTTACCTTGACTCCACCTCCGTTTTCATCCCTTTCCAATTGGGCTTCCTGAAGAATCACTGCACAGCCACCTCCCATCTCAGGCTCACTGACTCCATCTTCTCTGGTGTGGACCTTGGCCTCATCTCATCTGCCATCTTTGTCAACCTGGACAAGGTATTTGAAACAGTCTTCCACACCATCCTCCTCAACACGGTCACAGCCGCAGGGCTATTAGCCACTGCCACCAATTGGCTCAGATCTTACCTTGTGGGTAGGACACAGTCAAGCCAGAATCGGGGACTCCCTTTCTTCACCACTCACTATCAGCACTGGGGTCTCATAATGCTTTGTCCTTAGTCAGCTACTATTCTCTATTTTTCTTAATGATCTCCCCTCAGTTTGTTCATCTGCATCCATTCACTTGTATGTGGATGACATTGTCCTGTTCACATCTGGTCCCTCCACTCCCATTGTGGTTTCCAGATTTCAGCAGTACTTCAGCAAAGTCCAGCACTGGCTATGCTCTAACCAACTGTTCCTGAATGCCAAGAAGACTGTCTCCATGACTTTCGGCACAAGGCAGGGACTCTCTAGGCATCCTTCCCACCCGTCTTTCCACATCCTAGATGGGATGACATTGGAAGATTTCACCTCATTCAGGTACCTCGGGGTTTGTCTCAACAAAGACCTCCACTTCTCTGGCCACGTGGATGCTATATATAAGAAACTGCTCCCCAAACTTGAAGCCTTAGACAGGAACCGAGTATGCATCCCTTTTCCGCCACACCGTGCAATTCTACAGAGAATGATCCTTCCAACATTTGACTATGGCAATGTGGTCTGCAGTGCCACCCCCAAAACTTCCTTAGCCAGACTGGACACTCTCTTCAACTCTTTCTGTCGCTTTGCTCTTGACTGCCCTTCTCGTACTCACCACTGTTCTTTATATCAATCTCTAGCACTCTCTTCACTCAAGGATAGATGCTTGGTTCACTGCACCAGCTTCTTTGGGAATGTCTGGTTCAGTGTGCTGCCCTCCTACCTCTCATCCTCCACCACACCCTCTCCTTACTCCTCCCTCTCCCTTAGAAGTAGTGATGCTTGCACCATAGCCATTCCTTCCAGGACCTCCTCTGCTGCCTGGGCAGAATTCTTCCACCACTTCCCCAAGCTCTGGAACTCACTTCCCCTCCTCCATCTGAAATCCCCCCTCCCTTTGTACCCTCTCTTCCTTCCTTTGTAATTTTTTGTCATAAAAGATGTTATTGAGATTTTCAATGAATTAAAAGAACATATCAAATTAAACAGTGCATAATAACTGTTACAGCAATATACTGCATATAGCCTACAAAACAATATGAAAGAAAAAAGAAAAAAATGTGTGCACAACTTTCTCATACTTTATGGAGTTAGAGGCACTCAAAATTCAAAGAAATCAGCAGAGCAAAGCATGTGTGCAGTTCAGTCACTCAAACAAGTACAACAATAGTGTATAACTGTATATATCAAGTATTCACCTACAATTGTTAACCTATGAGCTTCCACACTTACTGGTATCCCCAGACATAGAAGTATAGGAATACCTAAGATGGAAAGGGGAATAGAGCAGTAAAAGGGTGTTATTTATTCACAAACAAGGGTTGCCAGGTGGTGGAAGAGAGAAACTGAACAGAGATGTGAATAAAGATATGCCTCCCATTTCTGTAATATGTGACAGGGTTGAATAAGACACCGTCCCAGTTGTTATGGAGAGTTTGAAGGCAAGGATCTGTTCTGTTCTTTCCTTTCCTGTCTCTTGTCTGGCTGGTTTGTGCAACCAAATTTTCCTGTGCAATCTAGGGTTTGACCATCCCTACAGTCTCGCAGTTCTTTGCCTCTCGCCATCTCTCAGCCTTCTCTTGCTGTTTCTGTGTTTTCCTCCCTTGCATATCTGCTGGTATAAAAAATATATGCAAATAATTATGTGGAAATGTAACTGATATTGGGATCCCTTTGTTTAGAAATTCTATAGTGTTACTGTTGAAATGTATATAATTATAATTTGAGATGATTGCAAAAAGCTATTGAGAACTCAAGAGGTAACCTGACAGCAGTTTTAAGCATTTTTTTTAGAAGTTGTGGAGAAGGGGCCTCAGTTCTGTGACATTGTGTTCTTGCTGTGCATGCCTGAAACATACAAGAATATCTTAGAAAAAAACAGGATGCTTGTTAAGGAAGGGTGGTTGTAAGGACTTAAGAGAGAGAGAGAGATGCAATGTTTTGAGACACGCAGAGATTGAAGGAAAACTCCGATGGATTGTCTCTGTTTATTCTGCCTTTGTAAATAGTTATTCTGAACAATTTTTTTTTTTTACTGCTAGTACTAATAAACACTTTTTGCTAATTCTACAACTGCTCCTGTTTTTTTTCCTATGCTTCCTGACCTGTGCCTCGATGACAGATGGTGTCAACCGAAGTGGCATTATGCCATGTGTACTCTAAGCAAGGAGTTTTCTGCATGGGTACTGGACCTAGTACCAGGGAAGCATAAAGACAAATATGGATTCTGCAGCAGCAAGTCCAGGAGTGATTACCAGGAGAATAGCAGCCAAACTAGCAGAGACAGAAGTCCAAGCTGAGATTGTACAGCCAGGACAAGTTATTGAAAAAGAATAGGCAGTGACAGAACCTGAATGCCTTACTGCCTATTTCAAATGGTGGGATATACAACAAAAAGAGACCGAGAAACAGAGGAGAGAAAAGAAGCACTAAATGAGAGAAGAGATGCAGTGACAGGAGCAGCAGAGGAGAGATGAGAAGCAGCAGATTAGAGAAGAGATGCAGCAACAGGAGCAGCGATGGCTAGATACCTTGAAGCTATCAAAGGTAGAGGACCTGTGCCTCAATGATATAATACTTATGCATCTGATTGGAATTAGCAAAGGAAAGGCATTCTAGAACTACCAATCTGGCCACAGCCACATGCTGTGTGAGAAGAGATGGAGGTTTAATCTGTCGCCATTTCATCAATATCCTTTTCCCCTTGCCTACTAGGAAGTTCAATGGAGCCACTCTTCAGGCTGCCAGCCCAGCATCTCTGCCGATGGCTTGCAGCCCTCCTTCCCCATCTCAGGAAGTTCACCAGAGCCACTCTTCAGGCTCCTAGCTCAGCATCTTTGCAGGCAGCTTGCAGCCCTCCTTCAATGTCTCAGGAAATTCACCAGAACCACTCTTCAGGCTCCCAGCCAAGTGTCTCTGCCAGAAGCTTGCAGCTCTCTCTCTCTCTCTCTCCATCTCAAGAAATTCACTGCAGCCATTCTTCAGACACCCAGCCCAGCATCTCTGCCAGTGGCTTGCAGCCCTCCCTCCCCAGCTCAGGAAGTTCACCAGAGCCACTCTTCAGGATCCCAGCCCAGAATCTATACCAGCGGCTTGCAGCTTCCCCCTCCCATCTCAGGTAGTGCATCTCTACTGTTGGAGGACATGACTGGTAGATTAATTTAAAATGTTTTATCTGGAATTACTGCAATCTTATTGCGGTTTTAGCATGGTAATTTAATCTAGCTGCCTCTGGTGGTCACGTGATTCATGCAACCGAGAGCTTACTGCCATATGTCAGTGTCAGTGGCTCAGTAGGTAGCACACTCGCCTCTGAGGCTGGGAGATCAGAGGGCTGTGGGTTCAGTTCCCACATCTGGCACTTGGGTTAATATCCCAGTACTGACACTGCGAGTGCAGCATGAGAGGTGCCACTTGAGGTGCCGCTTCGATGAGACGTTAAACCGAGGTCCCATCTGCCTGGATTGGTGGTAGTTCAGGTGGATGTTAAAGATCCCATGGCACTTATTGAAAAGAGTAAGGGAATTTCCCCGGTGTCCTGGCCAAATTTCCCTCATTCACTAAAAATACCACCAACAGCTTAATCTGGTTCAAGGTCAGTTGGCATTCATCTGTATCCCCCTCCCCCGGGTCATGCCTGAAAATAGGCAGGATTTGTCTAGTGCACTTACCCGGTCAACAAAAGCTAAATAATAAATAAATATGTATTAGTATCATAGGACTGCTTTAAGCCATCAGTGTACCTGTAGAGTAGTTATTTAGGTGTTTTTTGATTGCTTTTTCTGACCACTTTCTAGGATCTCTGGCTGGTCACCATCTTTGGTTCTTTACTACCTTCTAAATCCCCCTCCTCCTCCTCTGTTCCCACCCTGAGGTTTGCCTTTCTTTGTTCCTGTCCCAACCTATGTATATTAATTGACTTTTCCCCTTGCCTTCTAGGAATTTCACTAGAGCTACTCTTCAGGCTCCCAGCCCAGTATTACTGCTGGTGGCTTGAAGCCCTCTCTCTCCATCTCAGGTAGTGCATCTCTATTGTCGGAGGACATAACTGATCCCGCCACCACTATTTGGTGACTGGCCCACCCACCCTGGGTGGGCACTTCCCTTATAGAAGCAGGAGATCATGTGACTTGCTGCATTCACTCCCAGACTGTGGAACTCCTTCCCTGCCCAGGTCCGTGCCGCACACTCACAGATGTGTCTCCGTTCCTCCCTATGGAACCATCTCAAACTTGCCTCAGCCTGTGGCTGCCCCAAACCCTTGTGAATTGATCCATCAAAGCACTCCTCTGCTCTGGAGCTACTCCTGGAGAAAAGACCAGACTCCAAGAGGTTGCTAAGCTGTATATAGTGTCACATCTGAAGGATTTCGATACTGTGCCTCTGGAACTGCTCTTGGCTTCCATAAGGTGTTTATATTGTTATGTTAATACTGTGTAATCTATGCCTTACCACACTCGTACACTGTGTTGAATCTGTAACATTACTGCTCTTATCTCCCACAAGGTGTTTATTTTTGTTATGTTAATACTGTATAATCTATGCCTTACCATGTTTCATATGCTGTGTTGAATCTGTATCCTCACATGAACTGTAACATGTCTAATTTGTACAATGTCGTTGTATGTACCTAAATCTATTATTCCTGTACTCTCCCTGGTCATACCTGAAAATAGGCAATTGTCTTGTCTAGTGTACCTACCTGGTTAACAAAAGCTAAATAAATAAACATGTGGAGAATAACACCTCACTTTTCCCTTTGCTCCTTATGTGACTCAGACCCTACAAGGCCCTGCACTCCCCTTGTGACCTGCTTCATTGGCTCAATAAATTATAGGATTCACCAATACTCTAAATTATACCAGCCACTGACTGACTAACTTTCTCAGTAACAGGAATTAGTGTCCCATTCCCACATCCATCTCTAGCAGGTTGGTACTCCCCCTCCCAGGTTATTGAATCCTTGCTGTCAATGCACTGACTGGTATGTCAATAACACTATCCACTAGGCCATGCAGCCCTATTGCTCTGCACTCTGTCTGTGCTCCTTTTGGTTCTTGGCTGGCCTTAATGTCTACCTAAGCAGTTATATGCCCGACCCACTTTGCCTTACATTGTATTTATTCCCTTCCCCACAGTCACAATCCATTAGCTGACCTTGTAACCATGAGTAATAAGTTAACCCCTTCCCATCCGTGTGTAATTTTCACCACACACACCCTCAATGGTTCTTGAACCCCTAACTGCACTTCCTGACAACTCCAAAGTCTGGAACACCATCTGCTAGGCCATGCAGCCTATTGAAGTATCCACTAAATATGCTCCTTTTACTACCTTCAGCCTGCACTTGCCTGAGTAAACAGGCCTCTACATAAAATTCTTGTCCCAATTTTACATGCCTGTCTGCACTCATGCCTTGTAGGCTCCCCTCTCCAATCCATACCTCCCCATTGTTGGTACTTGAACCCATTCATCTGGATTGATTCCACACCATAGTCATCAGTCCTAACCACTTTGCCTTAGACCTCTTGGTACCTTCAAGTAGTTTAGTCTTTTTGCATCTCTACCCCTCCCACCTCTTCATGTGGTTTAGTCACTATAACCACTCCCCCTCAGCTTATTCTGCTGTCTCTGGTATTGCCTCTCCTGTTCTTAAGCCCAGTGATCTCCTCCAATACCCCTCTGGACTCTGCACTCTCACTGCCCCTTTTGTTTTGTGTACTATGGCTCTCAGTAAATGCTTAATTCTAGCAACTCTCTTAGTACAAGTACAACAGATTTATTGATCAGTGTAAGCCATTACAATATTCTAAAAAGCTATTACGTAAATACAAACATTTCCTTAAATTAAGAAAAATCAAATTTCTTACAAATGTTTAAATTAGACAGAACAGTAACCTAATTAAAAAACATCAAAGAAGTATTATCACCTCTGAATATCTTGCAAATGAATAATTTAAAGATGAGTTGTCCTCAAGAATCTAGAGAGTTTCAACAGCTCATTTGCATCTTGGGAAGAAAAAAGATGAGATTGAGTACTATCGGGAGGGAGACTGAGACCACCAATTATGTTTACTAACCATTTTTCCTGCTCTTCTCATATAAAGGGCATAGCAGTACTACATGTTTGAGATTGTCCTGGAATTTATGAGCACATTTGCAGTATGATTCAGTGACATTATCTTATTTATGACTATAAAGAATATATTGTGCATTGTAAGTTTCTGTCCTGAATCTTGTTAGTTGTTGTCACAAAATGGGATCTATATTCTTAGATAAATATCCTTCACAGCCCCATGAGGTTTTAAACTGTGTATACCAATAATGTAATTTCAATTTGGAGAGTTGTGTGAAAGTAGAGTGTACATCTAGGTCTCTTATTCTGGTTTTAACCACAAAGGTTATTTTCTCCCAGGGATTGGAATATATACTATAAAGGAGATGACCCAGTTCAGGAGGGAATATGGTATTTTTGATTACTTGTATAGAAAGGGAGGTAAAACCCATTGTGGAATACCTTATTTCCTCCCCAAGACAAATTCTATGGAGCTTAGTGTCAGGGAGGGTCAAAGCCTTGAGAAGGAACACAAGCTGCCTCTCTCTAATTAAAGACTGCACAGTGTATTGTCCAAGTTCCAATTTCACAATATAAATAGGTGTCCCAGCAAGGACCATTAGAATATATCTGTATAGTTTATTCAAAATTGTATCTGGGGATTTAGAATTCACTAGACCACAGATCTCAGCTGCATATAAAATGCTGGTTTTTATTTTTGCATTAATTACTCATAACATACCTTTGATTGAGGTCTTACCCATCTTGGCATTTAAACTTTTAATGGTGTTAGCTGCAAATTTCATTTTATATAATTAGTTTTATGTGAATTTGCCAAGACAAATTTTGGGTAAATCTTACCCCTAAGTAATCATAGCGAGGTACCACCTCGACTTTTTCTCCCCCAATCCAGAATTTTGGAGTCTGTAGAGTGTTATTTCCAAAAATAATTATCTTGGATTTATTTAAGTCTATTTTCAACTGTTAACTTTACATAACCCTACGAAATGCTCAAGTTTCCTCCTCAGCCTTAGGGCTGAGGTTGAAATGAGCACAATGTCATCTGCATATGCCAAACAGTCAATTCTGTGATCAATAATTTTTGGGGAATGTAAGTTGGAATTAGATAAACTATCCAGAATCCTGTTTACATATATATTAAATAAGGTGGGTGCCAAAAGGCAACACTGTCTCACACCAAGTTAGTATTAAAGGAAGAAGTAGTGTGACCAAATTGGTCATACTGAACTTTTGCCCATGTGTGGGATATTCAGACATGCACCAGGCATGAGTGCAAGCCTGGCACAGCACAACTGGGATGTGCCAGGGCATGGCCCAGGCAATATTCAGTGGTGGTATGCCATGGCTCAGCACCATTGAATATGGCACTGAGGATACCCGCACTGCACATGGCACAGTGGCACTGTGCCAGCGCAAGTGGCAGGAGAGGAGCAGGGGGCTGCACCAGCGTAAGTGCAGCTGTGCTAGGCACAGCAAGAGTGATATTCAGATGTGAGCATGCAAATGAGGCCATTATGAATATAAGGTGCAAATGGGGCCATTTGCATGTCATTATGGCCCATTTGCATGCAGGTGTGCCAATCCCTGGTGACTTGCACCTGGCACCCTGTCAGGCTGCAGCAGATGGGGAACAACACCCCCTGCCCCTTGGTAGGCAATGTACCCCAATGCCTGATTTGCAGGTGTCAGGTACATCTAAATTCCCTGGTGGTCCAGTGGACCCACTCCCCAGCCTGATCGTGGGCTTCAGTAAAATAAGATATTCCCAGGTGGTCCAGTGGACTCTCCCCCTTGCCCAATCATGGGCAAATGAATGTTTACTGTCCATGGTGGTCCAGTGAACCTGCTCCCCTGCTCGATCATGGGCCTAAGTAAAATAAAATATTCCCTGGTGGTCCAGTGGACCCACTCCCCAGCCCTTCTGTTGTAAATAAATGCCCCGGTGTATCGACACCCCTCCCCACCACCCACTCAGACCCACCACCCCACTTCCCAGTCAGCGGTGAGCGAGGCTCTCCCACCCGCAAGCCACCAGCTGCCACTGACTGATAGCATACAGTACGGCTGTATGCCCATTGATCCACCGCATGGGCCAATGGGCATGCAGACCGTACCATACTGCACAGTCCCGAAATGTGAATGAACCATTCACATTTCAGGACTATATAGTACAGTACAGTCTGCACTCCCATTGGCCCACACTGTGGACCAATGGATGTACAGCTGTACTGTACGCTGTCAGTCAGTGAGCAGCCGGGTGGCTTGCGGCTGGGGATCTGCTACTTGCCGCTGACCAGGGGGGAGTGGGGTGGTGGGTCTGAGTAGGCAGGTGGGGAGGGGGTGCCGATGGCCCACTGGGGCATTTATTTACAACAGAAGCCAGTGATCAGGCTGGAGAGTGGGTCCTCCGAACCACCAGGGAATATTTTATAATACTGAAGCCTGTGATCGGGCTGGGGAGCGGGTCCACTGGACCACCGGGGAATATTTTATTTTACTTAAGCTTGTGATCAGGCGTGGGGGTAGGGTCCACTGGACCACCAGAGATATTGATACATTACACCTGCATTTGGGTGGGGTGGCACAATTCCCAGCCTGTGTCTGGGGTGGTCAGGTGACCACCCACAGCTGGCGGCTGCCGTGTTACATCCTGCAATATGGCAGCTCACCTGTGGGTGGCCAGGACTTGCTCCTGCTTTTCAGGGGTGGATCCTTGCACCCCCCCTGTGAGGTGCAAGGTGGGTTTGTGCCTGCATATGCGCTGCACGTCCTGGGCTGAATATCGGGATGTGCCAGATATGCATGGGCATGCCCCCTGCACTTGTGCCGCATACATTACTGGTGCACCCCGGCACATCGGGAATTGCACAGCGCAACATCCCCTTCTGAATATCGTGCCAGGGTGCATCAGTGGGTTGTGCATGGCGCAACACTGTTGTGCCATGCACAACCCCTTTGAATATCCCACCCCATGTGTTTTCATGAGGGCTAATCAATATGTTTAATAGAACTGAGTCCAATCCCAAATTCTCCAAAATCTGGCATAGAATTTTTCGGCTAATGCTGTAGAAAGCAGCTGTAAGATCAACAAAGCAACAATACAATTTCTCTTTTTTGATTTTAATGTATTTCCAAAGGAGATGATGTAAAACATAACAGTGTTGAATGGTTGATCTGTTCTTTCGAAAAACGTTCCGGTATTCACTAACTAAAGATTTGGTATCCAGCCAATCTGTGAGTCTATCAAGGATAATTGTAGTGAATACCTTCTGAGTTATATCAATCAGGCTAACTGACTGATACATTTTTGGATTATTCGGGTTCTCTTTCTTAAAAATAGGAAATATATTTGAGCCTTGCCAGCTTACTGGGAATTCCTATCTCTAAATAAATACATTAAATGAATTACTAAGTTTAGGTATCCACCATTCCTAGAAGAATTTAAGTAGATCACCTATAATTCTATCAGGACCCGGGCCTTTATTAGAAGATAATGAACTCAATGCAGTTCCTATCTCTGATTCAGAGATGAACATTGCAAGAGGAAAACTAACTGGGAGGGAATGCAAAACATTTGTAAGTTCATCCTTTTCCTCAGAAAAATATAATCCAGAGAAGTAGGAAGTACATAAATCTGGGGAAATGAAGGCCTCTACTTTCGTAGAAAATGTATTATACCCAGATGCTACTAAAAGCCAAAAAGACTTTACGTTCCTTTTAAAAAACGATTTCCTGTGTTTTTCCCATAAAATAACAGCATGTTTCTGTTTCTCAGTTTTCAAAACCCTTTTATAATTTGCCCTCTCCATTATTAGTGAGGTGTGCTGGTCTCTATTAGTGGGTTTGCATTTTCTATGCTGTCTAATCATTTTATTTAGATTAAGCTTTGCCTTCTGGCATCTGGCATTTTACCAGGTTTTGGTTCTTCTCCTAGAGTTTAAAGAGATTAGGTGGTTTGTTGTACAGTGTGGGCATTGTAACATACACAACATTTGCTAGTTTCCAAGGATCTCAGAAGAGTCT
Source organism: Neoceratodus forsteri (assembly GCA_016271365.2). Classification (NCBI taxonomy): domain Eukaryota; kingdom Metazoa; phylum Chordata; order Ceratodontiformes; family Ceratodontidae; genus Neoceratodus; species Neoceratodus forsteri. The sequence goes on along the minus strand of CM028132.1, from coordinate 968,509,208 downwards.
GCCATCCCAGTGAACTGACACCAAAGCTCATAGAGCTCCCCTGAGTTATGGATTGCATTAAATTGCTCAGAAGACACACCCTATTTAATTCTTTTTTCATTCACAATCTCTAAACATTCACCTGCATAAGTTAAGTTGGTTTGAGTTAAACCACAAATTTCTCATTTTAGGGAAACAGGAGAATGAGCCAATTTGGAACACTCCAGGATCTGTATACCTATAATTTTCCTCATGGCTTCTAAATTGGTGCATACCAGATCTATAGTTGAGGAGCCATTGGCTCCCATAAATGTATATTTTCCTGAGTCGTCACCTCGTCTTCCATTTAGGACACAAAAATTGTATTCAGCTAGGAGTTTAGCTAACTCCTTGGCTCTAGCTTTACTTTTCAGATCAGAGCAGGCTCTAAATGGAGCCACTCGATGGTTAATAAAGGGAAGACAAGATATAAAGTGGGGTTGATTAGACGATAAGCCTTAAGGTCCAAACATTCTTGCATTGAAGTCTCCCAATAAAACAATGGGAAGGTCTCCTTCTGTGTTCATAATTCTATCTAATTTTAATTTTAGCATTTGAATAGGGGATTCAACAGATTTAGTGTTGTTCCCTGTGAGGGGGTCTGATAAGAGTTTATAAAGAGGAATTTACTAGATAGAGGAAGATTGATCAGGGTAACTATTAAAAAATATTCCATAGAAGAAAGCATTTTTATCTTACCAAAATTTAGGGGAGTTCAGACATATACTGACAGATCACCTTTTAGTCTCCCATATCTCATTCCCTTGGAAGCAGAAGTCACAAAGCTAGAAAACACTGGAAGTTGGCATAACATAGCTTTGGAGCACCATGTTTTCTGGAGGCATATAACAATAGTTTAAGATGAAGACCCTCAATATTCCAAGAGAGGATACTAAGCTGATCTTTATCTAGGTTATCCATAGTTAATTATTTTAATGAACCCTGAGAATCCTGCAGTCAATTCATGCAAGGTGTGTCCAGAAGGTTAAAATTATTAGTGTCAGCTAAATTTACAAGCTTAATCCTTGCCATATTGGAAGTAGGGTTTAAGCTTGTGTCAGTTACAGCCCTGTTGCTTCCCAAAATTGATGGGTGCACTATACATATTCCTAACATGTCAAGCTTGTAGGCTGTCTAAAGGAGTATTTTGGTCAGGGCCAGATTTTTGAAAGTGAGATCAATTTGGGATGAAAAGGAAGTAATCCCATGGACTTTAATCGAGTCCAGAGAACTCCTAGTTAGAGTTAAATTAAATGAACGAGACAGAAACAGTAACAATTCTTCCTGTATGCCTTTAATAGAGTCTGATTTGGACATTTCCCATGCAAAAATTGAAATCATTTTGCATTTTCAGCCATTTTATTGCTTCTTTTTGAAGTTTGTTATGGTCCCAATTATTTTATCTATGCTTGCACATATTTTCCTTTGTTTCTCTCTACCATTTGTTGAGCTTGTTCCTCCTTATGCACTTTAGGGGCAGGATTCACAAAGAAAGCCAAAAAATCCCTCAGCTGCAGGAAAAAGGCCTGCAGCACTGCAGAAACGCAGTTGCGTGATATTCATAAAGAAATTTTGAGCAGATGCGGAATTCCATAAAATTCCCACAGCTGCGGAAATTCAGCAGCTGTGGAAATTGCGCACATGCTGAAAATCCACAACTGCGCATCCGCAGCTGCAGAAATAGCTTAGGAGGCACAGCAACAGTGAACTTAATTAGCTGGAACAGCAGACTTTAACAGGGCTGCTGTAGAATGAAGCTGAAAGCACTCGCAAAGAGACCAGCAACCAGTCCCTCAACTGGGGCAACTGCAGCACCACAGGTACCAGCAATACCATGGCACCACAGAGGCCAACTGTGACTGCTGGACCTCCCTCTCTGGGGTGTTCCTGTTGCCTGCAGGGGTAGCACTCACTGCAGGCTGGCCAGGCTCTACTGCCTGTGGGGCTTTGTCATGGGCTGCATTGTGTCTGGTGGTTGTTGCCCGTTGCCATATCATGGCAATGTGTGCTTTCATTGCTGTTACAGCAGCCACTATTATGCTATCTGGGATGCTATTACCTGAGCCTGACCTCCACCTTAATGGATGACAATTGTTGGGGCACTCCTGCAGTTTGCTGTGGAAGAGTTACACCTCATTCCACTGTGTGTAAAATGTTTTCCTCAACTGCGGAAAGAAATGGTTGTGAATGGCCTTTCAGGGGCTGTGCCTTACTTATCTCACACCTTTTTTTCCTCAGGGACTTCCACAGCTGCACTTTTTTCCACAGTTCTTAGTGTTGTTTTCTGCAACTGCAGAGGGTTTTGTGAATAGCACTCAGTGCAAATTCCCCTTTGTTTCCATAGCTACGGCAGTTTTGGGGACATAGGGAATGTTTCACACCTTCAGAAAGCTTTGTGAACCTAGCCCTAGATCTATTAGGTGTTAGAAGACAATCAGAAGTTTTGATCCCTGGAACTATTTGAGGGGGCGTCATCTCTGTTCCTCTAAGATTGAGTATGAAGCCTTTATGCCAGATTATCTTGGCTATTTCTTCTGTCTTGCAATAAAGATGTACTGTGTCATAATAATAAGAATTTGGGGGTCTCATAACATAAATCTCATCCTGGACTGCATAAAGGTGTAATAAGCATATATTCCATTGTGTCAATTTCTCCTGTGTTTCCTTATCTAATCTTTCAACCCCTTGTATTTCTATTAAGTATTTGGTTTCCATTATTTTCTGTTGATTTCCAGATTTAATATACTTACTAAGAGAGATCAATTCATATGGTTTTTCTTTCTCTTTTTCCTTAACAACCTTCACCACAGAGATGTTACCCAAGGTGTGATTCATAAGAGTGTTTAGATTTAGTTTTGAAGATTCTTTAATATCAAGGGAAAAGGCATGCATGGGCTGATCATGTGTAGAGTGAAGGTGGTAGTCCTGGGGGAAAGTGGTGGTCTCAGTCTCCCTTCCCTCCATCCTAAGCACTGTTTATTCCCTTCTAGAGCCAATCACCATGATAGTAGCCTCTAGAGGAGGAACTGGACCCCTTTATTTTATGCATAAAGTTTTGTCACTTTTACTCTGAGGCATCAGGGTACCATCTGTCTCCTTCAGGTTATTGAAATTGGATAAAGATCCATTCTGGGTTTCCTACAGTGAGGCCTCTTCGTTAGTATGAGGCTGGTTACTTTTACCTCTGTTGATGTCTTTGTTCTTGTTAGAACTAGTATTTTTGTTTTTACTTTTGTCTTTAACTTTATTTTTATTGATATTCTTATCCAATTTGCTGGTTTTCTACCCACTTTCCAGGGATGGTTTGATATAACAGTTACATATTTTATCTTTATGAAAAGGAGATGGAAGGTTAACCTGTACAGCTTTATTCTCTCCTGCTATGTCTAGGGGATGGATCTCATTAGAAACTGAGGTTGATGGGCCGGCCCGCTGGCGCAGCGGTGGGATATCTGCTTGTGACGCCAATGGCCCAGGTTCAGGAACGGACCCAGATCGTCAGAGGACGGGCCAGGGGGAGAAGGATGGATCATCCCATGGACTGCTCTCCTTCTCCGGGTGGAGGGGGAGGGGGAGGGAAGCGATCGGCACACTGAGGACTCCTGGCGGACGCCGGGGGATCTCAGGCATCCGACGAGTACAGTTCTGGGAGGCGGGGTGGATGCTGGCTTCATTGCACGTCCCCGTCTCCATAACAAAAAATGGAGGAAAAATAGAGGTGGGCAAGGACCACTGTGCATATGAAGCCCTCCCCGGAGGACCCCACTACATCACCATCGCTGCGGGTCCCAGACCAGATATTGGTTCCATGGTCACTGAGGAAGGTGGCCATGGCCCCGCCCTCCAAGGGGGAAGCCGGGGGTGACTGAGGGACCTAGGCAGCCATAGATGATGGTGGAGGTCTCCGGGGGCCATGACCAGGGCTGGTGAAAGAAGACAGGATCCTGCCAAGGGAAAAAGAGAAAATTAAAAAAAAAAAAAAGAAAAGAAACTGAGGTTGATAGTACAACATCATTCCTGGTTCTGTGTGAATCTTCTGATAATTGGTTCAATAAAACACAATTATGGAAAACATCTGTTCTTAAATTACAAATCTTATCTTTTATAGCAGCCAGATTCTCCAAAGTAACCACATCTGCATAGTATCTATTCTTTAAAATCTCTAACATTTGTTTTGAGAGACTAGAGCTATTAATAAAATTCCCCTTATTTGCAAAATATTCTTTATTATACTCAATATCTTGACTCGATATTTCTACAACTCGATCTTCCTGTCCTCCCCTTGCATTAAGGTGATCTTTCATGGGTCCTTCTCTGAAAGTATTTTCTAACTTCCTAAGACCCTCTATGGTGATATTTATCTCCTGAATTGTACTCTCCAGTTCAGTTTTCCCTTTTTTTCCATCTTTAGGAACCAGCCTGGGTGACTGAAGGTCATACCTAGTACCAGAAATCTGATCATTATGCCAAGCATCCGAGTCAAAGAGCTCAGCTTCTGTCTGTAAGAAGCAGATAAGATGGACCATGGGGGGATATGAGGAATAGTAAGAAAAAACTGCCTGGGGGGTAATTACACAAATCCTCAAGGCTATCTCCTGAGTTTCATGTTTCCCAGTCATATGTATCACAGGAGATACTGTCCTAGATGCCCAATTCTCCGGAAGATATACTGACTGGAAAACTTGGTCTCATCGGAGGGGCAGGAGATCCAAAACAGTCAGTCTTTCCATCAGGGTTGCTTGAGGTTCAAAGCAGCACTTATGGAATTTAGGGATACATAAGTTATGAGATTCCTCAAGGGTGTCTTTCCAGATGTCAGTGATTTTTAGTTGCTTGCCCCCTTTACCTCTGACTGTGGGGATTCCTTCATTGAATAATAAATTCTCACAGTTTCCCTGCCTAGTGTCTGCAAAGAAAGCATTGAAATTTCTCCTTGCTTTCCTTATTTTCCTTGCTTTCTTAGGTCTGTGGAGGAACTGTTCAGTTTGAGTAATTTGAGTATCTGAAATAATCAGAGCAGTCTGATTCATGTTATTTTCATTAAAGATTTTCCCTTGACAGGGTGAGCTGTTCTTCCCACTTCTTGTAAGAACCATCATGCTCTATCAGTCAATAAGTCAACTGAGCCCAAAAAAGAAAAATATCCAAAATGACCAATCAAATATGTTCTATTATTCACACCTGTTAGTAACAGTTTAAAACTGACTAGTCTAGCTAGTCACCTGACCTTTCTTAATAATTCCTAAATATGAGTTTATAATTCTAACAGATAGCACAGCAGCACATATAATGAATATGCTTTACAAAATATTAATATAATAACTGGGGATGCATTTATTAAGATGCAATCTCAGCCTAAAAAGACTAAGTTAATAACCTCCACCTGTCAGACAAAAGGAAACATTTAATAAACAAAAACATTCAATAAAATGCAATAAAATAAACTCAAGTCCAGTTTGTAAAGTGTTTGGAGGCAGCATAAGCGTGTGCACATGCTTCAATACACGCTTCACTTGAATCTCTGGGCTGGCTGTACTGACCCTCTTGGCCTTCCCCTTTTTCCTTGTTGTCACTAGAAATAAACCAATCAAAATATAAAAATTAAGTAAAAACTAAAAAATTTAAAACACCCAAGCACCCAAACAGTAGTTTATTCTAAAATGCTAAACATATATAAGGTTATACTAAGGTTATATTAAGTATACAAATATGCAAGTACACATGTATGCACAAAAGTGACAAAGAGCAACACATATATAAAAAGTGAAATAACTGGGAATACGGGCAAAATTGCTAGGCCATTATAAACTCAGCATCATTTCTACCTACTTTTCCTTTCCTCTGAAGTTACTCAGTATCCTTTGCGATATTTCAGCTGTCTCAAATATGGTTGGATGGTTTAAATCTGAGTATGTTCGTCAGGTAACCCGCTGAAAAATAAGATCAATGCAAATAGATACTTAAATACTCAACCTTACTGTATTAAAACAGAAACCTCACAGATCACAATTCTAAAATATGTAGTATCGACTTTCGGTTCTAGCATGACCCGAATGGCAGCTTTGCCCTGCTATTCCTCCTTACCAGGTCATTTTATAGTATGAATCCTTTGCTATCCAACAAAGAATTTTGGATCTCTATACTGCCTTTTGAATTGGGAAGCGTTGTAGAGATGGTGAAAATGAAGAAAAAGGATATGCGCACTCCAAATCGCTCCTCTACTAGCCAAATGATTCTAAGTCCTGTGAGCCCCACTATGTCCCACTCTTCAATGTTAACTGCCTCCGCTGATGAGGATGACTCTGGTTCAGACTCAAATTCTAACTCAGCATCTACATTTATTAAAGCTGACGGAAACTGTATGTTTAAGATTTTACAAAGAATCGATGCTAAAATCTTCGGATTGCAATCCGATTTTAGAAAACTGGAAGCCCTCACTACTGCAGTAGAGTCGCATCTGGATTCGCTCCAAAATTAACGTATGGCCTATGGGCGTTCATTAGCGTATCTTCATCTGAGGGAGAAGGAGCTTACTCTTTGAGCTGAAGATGCAGAAGCTAGAGCTCGATGGAATAATTTTCATATTTCAGGCATAGTGGAGGGCACTGAACAAGCTGATATGGCTGCCTTCATTGATTCATGGCTACACCAGGAATTAGATTTGCAAGAAAACTTTCCCCTAGAGATTGAGAAGGTGCATCGCTCAATAGCTCCCAAGCCTAAGTCGGGAGCCCTCCATGAGCAATTTTAGTGAAATTTCTCAAATATACCACCAAAGAGAAAATACTTAAACTCGCCTGGGACAAGAAAAATCTTAATATCAATGGACAGCATGTCTACGTGGATCAAGATTTTCCTCCACTTATGATGGTAAAGTGGAAGAAGGTCCTAAGTGTAGTAAAGGCTCTTAGGGAAAAGGGCTGCAAAGCTTTCTTACGCTATCCTACTAAACTATGGCTACAGGACACCAAGGGGATTCAAGTGTTTGATTCCCCCTTATAGGCCATCCCTAAGTTGAACAAGTTGAATATCCCTGTACCTGATGAGTAAAGAGCTGGCCAACCAGGAAATTGAAGAGCAGTTATGGCAGCTTGCCCCTGGGTTAGGAGACCAGGCAAAAGACGAATGGATTCTTTACTCCCTCTTCACGCTGACATTGTGAAGTGGTTACTCCCCAAATATCTGAATAAGTGAATTGGACCCTTTCTTACCTCATGCTACTTCATCAACGTTCGGTCTGGATCAAGACATCCAAGTGACTTGGGATGTGGGACTGAACACAGCATTTTTTAAGGTTCCTGTAGTTGGTTATACTAGTCTAGTACAGGGAGATGGAACTATAAAGATGGGGCGCTGTTATCAGGGGACTGGTTTCCATCTGGACCACTGAGGTGGTGTCCTATATATTTTCCTCCCCCCATGCAATACCTTCTTGAATGTATGAAAAGTCTACTTAGCTGTAACTGCAGTGGAACCCTACTCTCTTTGAAGAATTACATCTGCACTGCTGCCATGCAAGTACTCTCATAGTGGTTAAGCTAGCTAGGCCACACTTTTCTATAAGGTGAACTGCTCTTATGTAATCAACTGCAGTGAGGGATGCCAAGGGACTTTACAGCTGGACCTATCATAAGAAAGTTCAGTTATTTGCTGTTTTATATAGACTCGAAATTTTACCTGTTATTTTATTTTTTTCTTTTCTTTTTGTGTATTGCTTTCTCACTTGATAAGACCTTATGAAAGCTAGGGTAATTCTGAGCTGTGAAGTGTGTCTCATTTGATAGAATAGCTCACTGAAATAATCAAACTTTTGGGATAGTAATACTGTGAATGGACAGGGGAGGGGTGCCTTATTTCATCTAATGGTAGCTTACTAGACAAGTTTACTTAGTCACCTCACCCAGACTGCTAGGTATCAGTGGAAAGTTCTGAAATGGTCAATCTGAAAACTAAGCTTACCATAATTTAATCAAGGGAAAAAGGTATAGATGGTTATTTTACCTTATATAATGATGGCATGGATTTCATTTTAGTATCACATTTGGCCTGGTCGGGAGAGCTGAGGTTTCACTGGCCAGGTACTGTAAAGCTACAGAGGAGGAGAGTTAGAAGCTTCAACGCAGATTGGAGAATCTCTCTCAGCACAAATAGTGCTTGACTCCTCTACCTCTCGACCTTCTAGAGGCACTCCTCTCTGATCCCGCCCCCTGCTTGGGGGTTGGTGGAAGTCATCCACAGGGTTCTGTGGGTTACTTGTTAGACGTCTAGGGGCAGTTCAGTGCCCCCTGATTGTCTCCCTGATGTGTTACATGTTCACCCTGTAGTTTTAAGCAGGGCAAATTTGTTGTTTCTCTTTATTTATGTCTTTTTTGACCATTACATCCTTTTGCTTCCTATGGACTTGGGCGGGGGGGGGAGAGGTGAGAAAAGTTTTGTTTGATGTGTTTTAATGGGTACTCTCAATATTTGTACTATAGATGTTAAGGGCATTAACAACGTGGTGAAACACACTAAAATCCTGCAGGAGCTATGAAGGGTGGGATGCAATATCGGATGTCTTCAGGAAACTAAATTATCAAAAGTGGAGCATGAGAAACTGCAACGAATGTGGGTTGGGGTGGTATACGCAGACTCTCATCCCACCTCAGCTAAGGCCGGATCTGTCATACTGATTAAAAAGGGTCTCTCATCCCAAGTGACTAGTATACAAACAGAGGGTAATGGTCAATGGGTTATCCTTTCAGGAACTCTAAGGGGTAGACCCATCAATATAATCTCTGTATATGCACCCACTCCTTCTTCGGGTACTTCTTTTTATTTCCCTATTTAATCGTATAGCTAAGTCACCTCCTGAAGAGTTGTGTTTATTACGGGATTGGAATGTGGTTGAAATTTGTATGTTGGATAAGTCTCCTCCTCCTCATAGATCTACAAGTACTTCCAGGCACCTCCATGCATTGGTCGAGGAAAGAGGAATGCTGGATGTCTGGAGATGGTTAAATCCATCTGCCTGAGAGTTTATATTTTTTGCACCAGCATCTCAGACCTATTTTTGACTGGACCAAATTTATACTTGGAAAAAAGGGATTCATTTGTTTCAAGATGTGGTCATGCACCCGGTTGCCTTTTCTGACCATGCAATGATACAAGCACAGATATGCTGGGACCAGGAGGTGGGGGGGAGTTGGAGATGTGATCCATGATTATTAAACGATGGGACTTTTTTTTTACAAAATATAAAAGAGTATATTACACACTACATAGAGGAGAACAAGGAGACAGACACATCCTTGAAGTATATATGGGATGCTTGAAGGCTGTGCTTCGGGGGAGATTTATCAGTTATTCAGCTTACTTGAACAAATTGCACCAAGCTAAATTAATTGAAAGCTTAGAGGAGATTTCCACACTGGAGGCACAGCACAAGGCATCCCGAGACTCAGAGGTATTGACCAAGCTAAGAACTGCTAGGGAATCTCATGATTGATTGCTGACCTGTAAGGCCCTGAATTCATTGAGGTTCACTAACCAAAAATACTATGAAAGGGGGGAGAGAGTGGGCAAAATGCTAGCGCTTAGATTTAAAAAACAAGAAGCCAATAGGTATATCACTAAGATTAACTCACTGGTGGATCCCACTATTTTGGTCACTCAATCTAGAGAGATAGCAAAGGAGTTCTCCTCCTATTATACAGCTCTTTACCAAAAGGAAAGGGGCCACAAACATACTCAAGAAACAGCACAATTTCTTGAAAGGGTGGATCTTCCCATATTGACTGAAGATCAAAGGGTTGCCCTCGAATGCCCCTTTACAGAAGCAGAGGTTCTGTCAGTGATTAAGTCTTTACCTAGTGGAAAATCCCCAGGACCTGATGGATTTTCATCAGAGTTCTTTAAACAGCTGGCATCCGAGCTCACACCCCTGCTGACAAAGTTCTGTAATTCGACTCATGAGTCTGGGCCAGACCCTGACATCTGGAAGGAGGCTCTCATTTCCTTAATCCCTAAACTGGGCAAACACCCTGTAGACTGTGGAAGTTACCATCCAATATCCCTCCTCAATCAGGATGCTACGATTTTTACTAAATTGATAAGTAATTGACTATAATCTCTCATCCCCGCCATTGTTCATATCGATCAAACTGGCTTTATTCCTGGATGTCACACACAAGACAATAACTGCCTACTTCTAAAAACTATGTCAGCTGCAGATTCCCTCCCTCCTGGATGTGTAAATGCTGTCATTGCATTAGACGCAGAGAAAGCCTTTGACAGGCTAGACTGCTTGTATTTAGAATGCACTCTAAAGAAATCTGGATTAGAGGAGAAATTCCTTAAATGGATATCTAATTTATATAACAACCCAAAGTCACATGTAAAAGTTAATGGTGTGACCTCAGAAACTTTTGGGATAGAAAGGGGAACTAGATAGGGATGTCCACTCTCACCCCTACTTTTTGCTCTTAGTATGGAGCCCTTTGTGGCTATGGTTAGACAGTCCCAAGAATATAAAGGGATTAAGGTAGAAGGGTCAGAAATTGGAATCTCCCTTTATGCAGATGATACTCTGCTGTATGTTTCTGACCTGGAACACCCCATTCCCCTCCTGGAGGCCATGTTGAAGGAATTTGATTGGATTTCTGGTTTCAAAATCAATGAGGCAAAAGCTGAAATGTTCCCTATTCTGGCTGATGCTTGGTCACCCCTTCCTCAAGTGGGTTATTTTAGATGGGTAAAAGATAGTTTTCAGTATCTCAGGATTCTGATGCCTCAAGATATTTCTAAACTCTATAATGTTTATTATTAAAAACTTATGCAAACAGTGCAGGAAGACTTCCACAGATGGAGTCTCCTCCCTCTCTCTTTATCTGGTCAATTGGAATGCATTCGTATGAATGTCCTACCTAGATTTATTTTTCCTTTTTCAGCTATACCTCTGAAGCTTCCCAGTTCTTTTTGGAAAGGGTTGAAATCTGCTACCTCAAGTTTTATATGGTGAAATCGTCCACCCCGGATAAAATGATCCACTTTGATAAGGACTAAGGCTAAGGGAGGTCTTGGTATGCCAGACTTTCAGAAATATTATTGGGCAGCCCAACTGGGGGTGGTGGAAAAGTTTCACTTAGTGGAGGACCCCCCCCCCCGTGGACTTCTCTTGAAAGAATTACAGTCTCTTTGCTAGGAGTGGCAGACCTATTGTATATGGATGAATTGGGGCTCTCCAAGGTTTTCTTTAATAACCCCTGGACAGGTGTCATTAGGTATGCTTGGTTAGCTATATGCAGGAGATTAAAGCTGTCACTGAAAGTTCACCCCTCCACCCACCTCTGGTCTTGTCTAGATTTTGTCCCACTCCAACTGGATATGGATTTCATCAGATGGTATAGAAGAGGTTTGACCAGAGTGGAACATCTTTTGGTTGGAGGAACTTTAAGATCTTTCCAACTGCTGAACAAAGATTATGATTTACCAAGACAAGATTTTTTCAGATTCTTACAAATTAGGCATTTTTTGTCTGGGAAAGGAATAGATAATCAGGAAAGCCCAATGGTAAATTCCTTACTTAATTCTTTGAGACTCTTGGTTGAACAAGGTGTCAATAAGGGTCTGATTTCTAGACTGGTACAGATGCTAGATGTTCAGAATTCCCCTTTCATTCCTGATCCCGCAGCTAAATGGGAAAATGAGGCTGGCATTAGTTTGCAGAATGAGGCCTGGGCATCAATTTGGGTCGGGGTACATCGTAACTCAGCTTCCCTTGGGCTAAGGGAATTTAGGTGGAAAGTGGTATTTAGGTTTATCTTAACTCCTACCATTACACAGCATTTGAAGACTTCAACTAATAATCTGTGTTGGAGGCAGTGTGGGGAAGCAGGCTCGCACACACACATTTTTTTGGAAGTGTGCAAAAATAGGGTTATACTGGGAGCAAATACGATTGGCATTTAACCAAATCTTTGAATCCCAACTCTCAATGTCCCCAGAAATCTGGTTATTTGGTGATGTTCCTAGGAAGATACTGACAAGGTCACAAACTTTATTATTTTACATGCTACTAGCAATGGCCTTGAAGGTTATTACTAAACGCTGGCTTACCCCCACTGTCCCTACGGAAAAAGTATGGTACTCAATTTGTTTTAAAATCATGCAAATGGAGCATCTAACATCTAAATTGAGAACACATTTTGATAAGTTCAAATCTAGATGGCTGCCTTTTTTGCATTTCCAAGCAACGAAGGAAATTAAAGATATAATACAGATCATGGCTGAGATAGCCTAAGTGAAGGCTAACACCTTCAGGTAGACCCAGACTTTTAAAGGTCACAATCCAGGTAATGGGAAAGATAAATAGTTTTTGCCCTTCCAGTTCGTAACTGATCAAATTACGATGATAGTACTTCTTTGTTAGAATAGAAGGTACCTCATACCCTTCTGCTTAGCGCTCCTTAAAGGGTCATTCCTCCACCTACTTAAAGCCCCCTACTTCTTTTCTCCTTTCTGTTTTCGCTTCTTGTTTTTTCTATCTTCTTTTCTACTCTCCTATATTTCTTCTCTCTTTTTTCTCTGGCTATAATTTATTTGGTTAGCGTCTCCATGTGTACTCTTATGGACATTAGTATTATGAACAAACAGCTGTCTAATGTATTGAAGAGAATTACAGGACTTGGGAGTTTATCTAGCACTTAGTGATGCATCAAAGTATAGGAGACATTTACCCTGTGACATATTGTGATGTGAAAGTGTTAAGAGTTGGACAGCTCATGGTTAAATGCTATTCGACAAAGAATGTATAGATCCTTTACATGGAGATATCTATTGTGGTATGTAATATGAAATTGCTTTGTTAAAAGAAAACATTCTCTTAATAAAAATTACTATTTAAAAAAAAAAAAGATGGGGGCAGGATTCACAAAGAAAGACAAAAATCCAGCAGCTGCGGGAAAAAGGCCTGCAGCACTGCGGAACCGCAGTTGCATGATATTCATAAAGAAATTTTGAGCAGGTGCGGAATTTCGTAAAATCCCCTTAATTGCGAAAATTGCTCACGTGCTGAAAATCTGCAACTGCGCATCCGTAGCTGAAGAAATAGCTTAGAAGGCACAACAACAGTGAACTTAATTAGCTGGAACAGCAGACTTTAACAGGGCTGCCATAGAATGAAGCTGAAAGCACTCACAAAGAGACCAGCAACTAGTCCCTCAACTGGGACCACTGCAGCACCTCAGCTACCAGCAATACAATGGCACCACAGAGGCAAACTGTCACTGCTGGTCTTCCTTCCCTGGGGTGTTCCTATTGCCTGCAGGGGTAGCACTCACTGCAGGCTGGCCAGGCTCTACTACCTGTTGGGCTCTGTCATGGGCTGCACTGTGTCTGGAGGTTGTTGCTGTTGCCATATCATGGCAATGTGTGCTTTCGTTGCTGTTACAGCAGCCACTGTTATACTATCTGGGATGCTATTACCTGTGCCTCACCTCCACCTTAATTGATTCCAATTGCTGGGGCACTACTGCAGTTTGCTGAGGGATAGTTACACCTCATTCCACTTTGTGTAACATTTTTTCTGCAACTACAGAAAAAAACTGGTTGTGAATAGCCTTTCAGGGACTGTGCCTTACTTAATCGCACACCTTTTTTTTCCTCAGGGACTTCCGCAGCTGCACTTTTTTCCACAGTCCTTAGTGTTGTTTTCCGCAACTGCAGAGGGTTTTGTGAATAGCACTCAGTGCAAATTCCCCTTTGTTTCCATAGCTACGGCAGTTTTGGGGACATAGGGAAGGTTTTGCACCTTCAGAAAGCTTTGTGAATCCAGCCTGTAGTATCTTACATTTTGTGAAGGATCTCAAGAATAACTTTAGTGTACTCTGGAGTTGAGAACAAGCTTTCCACTGCTCAGCCTCACTCAATTAACCACTAACCGCTCCCAGATTCACTCCAGTGAAAAATGGCGACTACACTTCTCAGAACATCACACATGCACAATTATAAAAGAGCAATAGGTCACATGATCTTCAGTGAGACCGTGAAATTCAGATCTATTCCGATCTATATATTTATATTGCAAGATTTCTAACTAACTGAGGAACTGACCTACAGCTTATGCAGTTTTCAAACACGACATAGAACCACAGACATAGTTTGTTAAAACTTACCATAAAGCATGAAAAAGAAAAGCAAAGCAGAACACAAAGCTCTATGCCCCAGCCATCTTTTACCCAAACACTGATTTTACCCTACAAACCCTGTCTGTAGAGTGAATTTCGAATTTCAAAAGTAACAGCGATATGTGCCTATCGCAAAATACTCCAGAAATATAAGGTTGTAGGGAGATGTGGCAATTTGGTTCACTACCAACATAAAAACCAAGTGCACAGAAAGGCACAACAGGTCACAGTATAAAACAATTAACCCTTAGAAGACTGTGGACGTATATGTATGTCCAGAATCTATATACGTTCACACATATTCAGTTCTCAAATCAAATACCAGCATTTAGTCATTTGGCATAAAGTTCTTAAAGTTCTATTAAGCAGTCACCAGTTGGGCTTATGGTCTTAAAATGAATATCCATAAAAACACTGTAAAACCACTGCGCTCTGCGTTCTACTTACTCCGATCTTCCCATCTTTCCTATTTTTCCAGTTTCACAGACTTGGGGACTTTAGCAATAGAACAGCAAGAGTTCAAGGCTAAAGAGCTGTTTGCAATTGTGTTTTGTCATTCGCAGTCCGCACTCAGAAAGCACATTAAATGGTTTGTCTCTCTTCACAGCTCCACACAAATGGTCCACTTCCATTGGAATTCGGGCTAGAAACCCAGGCTTCCCAATGGCCTTTATCCTGCAAGCCTGGCTCTGGCCAAATACCACCACAAATGGCATTCCTACCTGCAATGAAAGGAAATAAGAACAGCAGGTGCAGACCACACACCAGAGAAGGTAAAAGGTCTACTGGTAAGACCGCATTTCAGGCAATGGTGGCATACCTGTTAAAATTAGATAGCTCACATAGCGGTCCTGCTTCTGCAGATTACTCCACAATGAACAGAGCATGCTCCTCCTCCGACATCCAACCACTGAATGAAAATGAGAAACTCTCTTGCTGATTCTCCTATCCACTGAGCTTCCAAACAACCACAACCAAATCCACGTATATGCACCTAATGCCACTCTAACTCTGTGTTATTCAACAGGAACCTGTACCACTCCCACCATCAGCAATACAGTTGGGTTATGATCACTCACCTAACACCACACCCTGCTACCATACCATGTCCAACAAAGATGGGTAGGGATAGCATTCGTAAGCAGAAAGGGAACCTGATACATCTAAAAAAAACTTCCTGCTACACCATACTTTGATGCTTTTATTGATCTCTGGCAATATTCACCCTAACTGATCCTCCCAACAATCCCATGTTAATGAAAACAACCACCAATCAATAAATATAGCATCTATTAATATCCGTAGCTTGCTGCCCAAATTTGACCAGCTCCAGGTGTGGGTAAGCCAACATAATCCAGATGTCCTCTACCTAGTAGAAACCTGTCTCGCACCCAAGATATTGAATGTGTCCAAAGCCCTAAATGGATAAACCCTCTTCAAGTTCAACAGGGTAGGGAAAAGGGGGGTGGCTGTGCTGCAGTATATATATTAGAGATCACACACAGTGCTACATCTTCCCGCAAGTTGAAACTGGGGCTACTGCACAAACTCTTACACTAAGGCTACTGTTTGGTGCTCAAGGTAAGTCACTGACAATTTTATTTATTTAATTATTTCATTATTCTGAAGTACCTTTGAGCCAGGGGCTCCTTTACAGAGGTTCCACTTCAAATGCATTATACAGAGGATTAACAGCACAACAGGGAAAACAGAGTATAATAAAAACACAACTTGTCATTCGATACAGTAGGACTTTAGATATATAGGAACAAAAACACAGTATCAATTAGAGAGAAAGAAGGAAGGAGGGGGGACAAGGAGTTTTTGAGATGAGCCAGAATTGCTTAAAAGCAGTTCTGTTGTCTAAGTGCAAGGTATGGAATTTTTTTTTGTTTGTTTAGTGAGCAAGTGCTTAGAAGGACAGGAGGAGATTTGCTTGCAGCTGGAGGGGTGGATGTGGACTGGAAGAAAGGCTAAGGAGAGGGGAGGGGGTTAGAAAGCAGAGGAGGTAGTGGGGGAAGGATAAGGGGAGAAGATGAGGGGCAGTTGGGGCCCAGGAGGGAGAGAGGGAAAGTGAATAAAAGGAATGAGAGGAGAGGACGGAGAAAATAAGGGGTGCATTGTTGAAGTAGAAGAGTAGTTGGATATAGTTTGGTATTTGAGACAGTTATCTACCCAACACCTGAGGATTGGATAGGACTGGACTGGCCTCAGGTAGTGTGGAAGGTAGATGGGTATTAGGTCCCACACTCACAGCCACTAGATGATATAAGATATGCATGAAGTTTAGTTGTAATCAGTCCAAGTTTGTTTTCCTTCAGGATATCTTCTCTTAGATAGTTTATCCAGGAAGGCGCCCAGTGTTCAAAGGGCTGCTGGCCTTGCAAGGTGTGACTGTAGGGAATTTTTCATGAGAAGGTGTTCACACCCCTGGTGCATCTGGAGGAATTAGATAGTCTAAGGAGGTTCTGGGCAATCAAATGGGTTAGTCACAGAGTGGATTTTTTTGCTAGGAGGCAGACCTGATAATGTATTCTATTTCTGAGGTTAAGCCAGCCAGACTGTGTAGAGATCACATGTGTGGGTCCTCCAGTCTGTGCCAAGTAAAAGCCTACAGGCCTCGTTAAGGGTGGTTTCAATCTGCTTGAGTGCAGTGGGAGTTGTGGCTCCCTATACCATGAGGCCATAATCGATAACTGACAGCACAGAGCTATTGGTAGCAATTTTTATGGCTTGTTTGGTCAGACAAGATTTGTTTTTGTAGAGCAGGCCCAGTTTGGCATTAGCCGTCTTGGTGATTAGATTGATGTGTAGATTATGACAGCATACTGTCTAATGTAACTCCGAGATATTTGAAGCAAGGTACCATTTCAAGAGGCGAGTTAAGATTGTTGAGTATGTGTAGTTGGTAGGACTTGTGTTTATTTTCAACATAGGCAAAGATCATGGTTTTCATCTTTTTGTAGTTCAGTAGTTTGGAACTGAGAAACCATTGCTCTGCTGCAGAGAAATTAGCCTGCATTTGCCTTTCAAGCTCAACGGGGTTGCAGTGGCTTGAGTAGAGCACTGCATCATCTGCATACAGTAATATGTTGTCTTTTGCAGCCAGTGGGAGGGTACTGAGGAATAAACTAAAGAGGAGAGGGCCAAGAATGGATCCTTGGGGCACTCCTGTTGTAACCAGCAAGCTAACAGAAAGGACAGTATGGATTTTAACTTTTTCTTCCCTCCCTGAGAGATATCTTCTAAACCAAGCCACCGACTCTGAAGAGAGCCACGTGATGGTTAGTTGGTTCAGAAGCAGTTCATGATTTATGGTATAGAAGGCTTTAGTGAAGTCAATGTATTTTGCCCCCACAAACTGCCCTCGATCTAAGGCATTGTGGATATAACCAGTAAATTCAACTAGGGTGGTAGTTGTGCTATGCTGCTTCCAAAAACCATGTTGTTGAGGACACTGCAGCTGGTATTTGTCCAGGTAGTTCATCAATTGATCAACGACTATGCGTTCAATCACCTTTGAGAAGGGAGGAAGTGTAGATATTGGCCTGTAATTTGAGTGGTTGGTTTTGTCACCATTTTTGTGGACAGGTGTGACCATAGCAGCTTTCCAGAGTCGAGGAAATTTACCTGAGATTAGGGATAAGTTAATAATTTTGTAAGAGGGACAAGGATAGTATCTAGTGCGAGTTCATCTAGTTTGAGGTTGAGACAGTCACTGCTAGCCCTTGACTTGCCTAGCACTTTAGAGAGGTACTTTTTGGACTTAGTAGAGTAGACAACTTTCAGATAGAAGGGGAAGGGAAGCTAGAATGAGGTTCAGTGCTACACATACAGGAGTTGCCATTTGGTTGTAGTAGGAAGTCGGGAGACAGAACTTCCCTGAGGTCGGTGAATGCCCTCTTAAATGTATCGGCAATAATTTTAGGGTCCAGGGTAGGGGTACCCTCAATGTTTAGTATGGTAGGTGGTGTTTTATTTGGTTTCCCAGTCAATTTTTTGATACATTCCTAGAACCTTCAGCAGTTGCCCTAGGAGTTTGCCAGTTCTGCTCTGAAATATTGGCTTTTGGCCTTTCAAATAGCCCATGTGCAATTGTTTCTGGCTGCTTTATAACTTTGAAGATCTGCTGGGGGGCCAGTACTTTTGACTTTGAACCACAGCTCATCTCTGTGTCTCATCATCTGTGGGAGCTGAGGGGTGATCCAGGTGTTACTGGAGTCCTAAATTTTCCGTTAAGTTAAGGGGACAAATGTCACACAACTTATTAAATCTGTGAATAAAACCTTTTAGGGCAGAGTCGGCCTTGGCCTTTATTCCCCCTAGGGATCAGTTAACTAGTTTCCACATAACTGTTGAGTTTCTTAAAGGCCTTAAGCAAAATTGGGAGGTAGTAGTCTAAGGAGACTTCAGTATAAACTGGTTGTCTCCTAAGACTGCACAATACAAAGATGCCATCATGTAATATACTCTGACAAATGGTTGATTCACATACCAGGATCAACTATAATGCGGGCTGCAGTTCTTTGCTTGATTGAATCCTCACAAACTGTCCAGACCGGATCTCCAACACCACAGTGCTCCCTGACTCACTTAGCAATCACTCCCCTCTCATCTGCCACTGGACCAACAGGACCTCTCAACCTCCTAAAAACTCATAGTGAGTCGTACCCTCAAATGTGGCAGCTTAACTCGCTCAAGGCCCACCTTAGAAGCTTAGACTGGTCCTCACTTGATTCTGCCACAAATATAGACCAGGCACTGGATTATTTCATTTCTGAATATAATGCTGCCTGTGACATCTATGCACCAGTTAAAAAGCAGAAATTTAGGGGAGTTTGCAACACCTGTGTCACCCCCGCTCTGCTGACGCTTATGGCCACTAGAGATCATCTTTGCTTTAGAGCCAAGGCCACTGGCATGAAGGCAGATGTCCAGCATTATAAAACTTCTCCAAACATCTGCACCTGCAAGATCAGACTCACAAAATCACACTATTTTAAAGAGTGCCTCACTAAATCATGGGGTGACGGCAGTGCCTCACTAAATCATGGGGTGATGGCAGGCGATTCTGGGAAAACCTAAAGAACCTCACTGGGAAAAATAACAAATCCTCACCGTCCATGTTGCTGGTCAATGGAGTGATTACCCAGGATCCAAACACCATTGCCAATACCTTCAATGATGCATTTACAGACCTTAACAGCATACTGTCATCTGATCTCCCTAATGCATCTGGAGGAATTGTTCCTCATCCATTGACCCCGCACTGCGAGTTCCACTCAAACCCCCCCTTCTACCTTAAAGCTCCATGTTGCTGGTGAATGGAGTGATTACCTAGTATCCAAACACCTTTGCCAATACCTTCAATGATGCATTTATAGATCTTAGCAGCATGCTGATGCCCAATCTCCCTCATGCATCTGGAGGAATTGTTCCTGGACCAATGGCCCCACACTGCGAGTCCCACTCAAATCCCCCCTTCTACCTTAAAGCAGTCCCCATACCCGAAGCTGGAATATATCTCTCATGTGTAGTTGGCAAAACTAGACACAGTAGCGATACACTGGACCTCAAGCTACTTGCTCTCACACTAGAAGAAGTGCTCCTGCCGCTACCTAAACTGTTTAACCTAGCTCTCCAGAGGGGGAAATTTCTCCTGAAATGGAAAACTGTGGTTGTCACACCTGTCCACAAAAGTGCTGATAGAGCCATATACTTGAACTGCTGCCCAATATCGATACTGCTCTCCCTCTTGAAGGCGTTAGAAAGAACAGTTGCTGACCAGCTGGTTGACTACTCAGACAAGTATGGAATACAATGCCCACTGCAGCATGATTTCTGCAAGGTGCATAGTACCTCCACCACCCTTCTGGAGTATTCAAGCTTCCTGCATGGGGCACTGGACAGTCGTCAAATTGCCAGGGAGACTTACATCGACCTTGCCAAGGCGTTTGACATTGTCAGTCATAAAACACTACTCTGAGTTTCTCTCCAATGGCATCTCTAATGAAGCAGTAGGGTAATTCCAGAGCTACCTTAGCAATAGGTCACAAAATGTAGAAATTTCAGGTACCCTCTCAAGTAGTCGACAGGTTCTCATGAGAGTACCCAGGGATCAATTCTTGGCACACTACTTTTCATCCTTTTTATTAATAAACTTCCCTAAGTCTGCAAAGAGCGTATCCTTCTCTACACTAATAATACTGTCATCTTTTAAAAAAACTCTGACCCACACCAGCTCGAGTCCCACCTTCAATGTGAATTCGCTACCATGGAAGCTTGGTTCATCAAACACAAGCTCCTAATGAAATATAAAAAAACTTAGTTAATGGTATTTGTGACCCCCCACAATGGGCCCTATGCACTATCCCATGGAGTGGCTATGCACTGCACCTCTCTGCACCCATGCGCCCCCACGCAGGATGCATTAAATGGGGTACGCAGCCCCCAGCACACCCAACCCATGGACCGCGTGGACTGCAATGTGTGGGGGAAGGGCATGGGGCGTGGCAACACTACGTGCAATGCACAGCAGCATGTAGTGTATCTGCAGGGGGCATAGTGGACTGTCAGCTATGCTATGGGGGACCCTGTCATAACTGCAGTACATGGACAAGCCTGTGCATTCATAGGGTCCCCCCTGGCCTCAGCAACAAGAGATCTGCCCACCCCCCAGCACACTGAGCCATCCCCATCCTGGCAGCATCTTAGCAGCTTCCCACCTGACAGTGCTCCTGCCCCAGCCAGCATGGCAGTACCACCCCCTCCCACTGACAAGGCTGATCCTGCACTGCTGTGTGCCCTGATGCCCCCTAACACAGATGTGCCCTGGCCCTTCCATGGCACTGACACCACCCCCCTCCAGCCCTGTACCTGCATGCCGGTGCCACTCCGTGAGACTGCCAGTAATACAGCCCTCCACACACTGCCACAGCCACTGACCATCTGACTTATGCAGGTTCACTCAGCTGATGTGCACCCGCATATGCCAGACGGCCATCGGCTGTGGCAGTGAGTGGAGGGCTGTGCCACTGGCTGTCTCAGAGGGGCACCAACACAAATGTACAGAGGATGGGTGTGTAGTGCTGGGGGGTAGTATCACTGGGGGATGACAGCTGGCCAACACACCAGTTGGGGAGACCATGGGCAGTTGCAGTCACCAACAGGAGGGTTCCCAGGTTGGTGATGAGCTGCTGCAGTCCAGGGCATGTGGGGGTAGGGCTGCTGGTTTGGGAAGTGGTCCTGCAGTGTGGCAGGTGGTTGGGGGCCACCATCCAATGGCCTGACACAGGGGCATCTGCGCATGGGTCCTGGTGCTTGCGATTGGCATTCATGCACCTAGATCTGTGCCTATCTGAGCAAGGGATCCACTCTCTGTCCAGGAGGGGCATCTGATTGAATGCCCAGCCTGACTCATGACTCAGCCCACAGCTGCCCTGCGAAGTCCTGCATGCTGGGGGGAGGGGCCATGGACAGGTGAGCATCCGTTGTGCATACCCCCGGGTACGCACTTGTTCATAGGTGCGGAGCTGCATGGGTGGGTTATGCATCTTTGGCATGTAACCTCCTCCCATTCATGCATAGGGGCCAATAAGCATCTAGACTTTCTCCTGACAATCAAAAATAACACACACTCCCCAATAAAACAAGTACACATCTTCAAATATCTAGACATCACCCTGGATAGCTCTTTATCCTTTATGCAGCATGCAGATTAAATTGCTAAGGTAATTAATCCTAGAATTGGCTTACTATACAGAAACCATCTCTGCCTGACCCAAGATGCATTGTCCTCCACCATGAAAAGCTCCATACTGTCTGTCATTGATTATGGCTTAGTAGTCTATGGGGCCTGATTCCAATAGGCATGGCGCAACTCGTGAGTGTATGTCAGTTGCACCATGCGGAGCTAGGCTGGGGACCCTGCACTGTATTCCAGGACATGCAGGGTCCCCGGAACTTATGCCCACAACTTGCAGCAGCCGCAGGCTAGCACCAAACAAATGGCACACTGGACTTAGGTGCTGCAAGTTGCAGTATGCATACTACTGCCCCCCCAGAGCCCCCAGCCCTGGAACACCACCTCATGCACCAGGGAGCACTGGGGGTCTGGTCAGGTGGCACTGGCATTTTGGGGGGCAACTTCTGAAACAGACCCCTGGAGTCCCCAATAGTCATTGGGGTGGGGGGCATGTGTGTGTTAGGGTGGAACGGAGAATTTGGATAATGTGTATGCCGTGGTGATGTGGAGTGAGCATCCATCAATTGGTGTGGATGGATGCCCCTTAGACCATCTCCCTGATGGTCTAACTCTGTTGCACCACGGCAGCTTCTGGAATTGCATTTGTGGGTTACAACAGCTGCCCTTTTGGAAGAGGGCATAGTTGCTGCCGTAACCTACCCTTGCGCCATGCGTTTGTGGGTTGCTGGCATACTGGGTGGTGCAACCCACATACGGCATGGAGCAAGGTACCTTTAGAAATTGTAACATGTGTAACACATGGCACAAGTTACAATTTACTCCATGGGGTTTGGTGTAAATCCTGGAGTCCCCAATAGTCATTGGGGTGGGGGGCATGTGTGTGTTGGGGTGGAACGGAGACTCTGGGCAATGTGTATGCAGTGGTGCTGTGGAGTGGGCATCCATCGATTGGCATGGATGGATGCCCCTTAGACCATCTCCCTGATGGTCTAACTCTGCTGTGCCATGGCAGCTTCTGGAATTGTGTTTGTGGGTTACAACAGCCACCCTTTTGGAAGAGGACACAGTTGCTGCCGTAACCTACCCTTGCACCATGCCTTTGTGGGTTGCTGGTGTACTGGCTGGTGTAACCCACATTTGGTGCAACCCACATATGACACGGAGCATGATACCTTTTGAAATTGCAACATGTGTAACATGTGGCGCCAAATTCGAATTTACTCCATGGGGTTTGGCGTAAATTGCCTTGCACCATGCGTAATGCATCTTGGAATTGGGCCCGTGGTCTCCACCCACAAAATGGTCAGTGTTGTCCTTAATAAATCCTGCAGGCTGCTCCTTGGGGCTATCCAAAAGAACCAGCTCACACCCCCACCTCCACACACAACATAGCACATTTAAACTTTCCACTGCCAAAATTGGCTATATTTACTTTAAGCTCCATGTGAGGTGTGAGCCCCTAACTTTCTAATGCCTCAATGGCTAATGTGTCTAATTGGCTTCTTTTATACACTGTGCTCCCATCAAGGATTTTACCCAGGTGTTCAAAGGGAGCATGCTAAGAAGGAGCACCACAGACTCCTAAAACTCAAACAAATCCAAAATTAGCATGCTCAAACCTTTTATGTTGTTTCACACACTATAATTTACGTTTCTTCTAAGGGGTGCAGCTGGGTTGTGGCAGTAGAAAGTTTAAATGTGCTATGTTGTGTGTGGATTTGTTTGAGTTGTGGGAGTCTGTGGTGCTCCTTCTTAGCATGCTGTGCACCTGTGTAAAATCATTTATGGGAGCACAGTGTATAAAAGAAGCCAATTAGCACATTAGCCATTGAGGCATTGGAAAATTAGGGACTAAATCAATTGTCCCACCTTGACGTTGGTGATTTAGCTTGCTCACATTGGAATTCCAGTCTGAAACTAAGAGGACCCAATCCTCACATGGAGCTTAAAGTAAATATAGCCAGTTTTGGCAGTGGAAAGTTTAAATGTGCTATGTTGTGTGTGTGGGGTGAGGGTGTGCGCTGGTTCTTTTGGATTGTTTGTTTTATGCCACAACCCAGCAGCACCCCTTAGAAGAAATGTAAATTCTAGTGTGTGAAGTAACATAAAAGGTTCGAGCATGCTAATTTTGGATTCACTTCTTGGGGCTAAGAGACTAACCTACACGTGTGACCTATATGCACAAACTAACTGGCTGAACCTTCCAGGTAGAGTACAGTACCAGGGTTATCTTCTTGGTAAAAAAAAAACTGCATTTGCCTATCCCCACTAGCCATCCAGAAGCTCCTCGTATCAGCTCCCAACTCCCACTCAATTAGAAGCGGTGCCAGACAATCGCTGCTTGTCCCCTTCTTTCACACCTCACCAGCGCAAAGGTCTTTCTTGTACCATGCACCATTCTGGCTTAGGGAACTTTCTCCTGCTATAACTTGTGAACCCAGGCTGGGGTCATTTAAGAGAAAACCCCACCATTACCTCACTAATGTGAGCAGTTGTGACTGTTGGCCAACATGAGCAGCTGTGGCTGCTTACTTTGTCTGACTGACCTTGTTTTTTCTTCCCTTTTTTCCTCCTGCCCCCTTCACCCTTCCACCCTCCCCCCCCAGTGAGCCTTTCCTAGTCCTCCAACTTATCCCTGGCTGCATGCGTGTCTTGTAATTTCCTTCATGTTTGCATTTATTTTCTCCCATTCCTTTCTTCTCTACCCCATTCTCTCTTTCACTTTGACAAAGAAAAAATGATTCTGCTTAAATCTGCCATGTTTACAGTTCTGTGCTTCTCTGTATGAAACATTTAATTTCCCTTGCATTGTTAACCATTCCCTGATTCATTGCACTTATGTTTTTGTACTGCACCTACGTTTAAATGTATTTTCCATCTCTGTTTAAAAAAAAAATAGGATTATTATTTTCTACTGAGGTGGAACCTTTGTAAATGAGCTCCTAGCTCAAAGGCGTTGTAACTAGAGTACAATAAATAAATAATAAATAAATAAAGCCCTTTTAGCCTCTAGAAACACTGCTGTCAACCAGTCTTTTATCTGGATAGGGCAGTTGGTCAGCTGTGAGGTGTCCCTCAGCAAGATAATGGCCAGTGAGTAGGGAACCTGTAGGCCCACGACCTTGGAGCAGTCCTTCTGCACTCCAGACCAGTAAGGCATCAATGTGGGACACTGCCTTAATATATACAACAGATTGGCCTCGGGAGCCTGGCATCTCCAACATCTAGAGTGATGGAGGAGACCCATACCCTGTAATGCTTCTGGTGTATGGTACCATCTCAGCAGCAACTTAAGTAAATAAGCTGGCTTCTGGTATCTCTGTAAGTGAGTTGTGCTCCCTTCAGGCAGTGGATCCATATCCGGGGAGATATCTGATTGTAGGTCTTGGGCTCACTTTAGCCTTCATTTATCTGTGGTTTTCAGTTAAGAGACTCAAAGTAAGTGATATAACCACCCTGCGGTACCTTTCAGTTTGCCTGGTATATGTGCTTTCCTGAGCCACTCCCATCCTGTCCCCAGTCCTACCCCTTGCTTGAATATATGGCTAGCCTCTCGGATCTGGAAGTGCTTCCAGAAATCTGCCTTGGATAGTTGGTATTGCATCTGAAGCAGTTGGAAGGACATTAAGCCCTCCGAGTCTGGCTCTAATAGGCAAGGCCACTGTAAAATTGCGGAAAAGGTTACCAAAAATTGTGGAGCGTTTTGCAAAAATTGCAGGAAATTGCTGGGGTTCAACTATAGACCCGGAGTGCTTCACAATAAATCTTTTCATGTTTTCTGCAGCTTATATTAGTCGGTATAAATTGCTAAATGAATACACTGACACCAGAATATGTTTAAAACATAAAGAAAAGTGTATGTTCCTAAAAAGAATACTAAACTGATAAACTATTGTAAGCGTTGCCTATCTTCCAAAATGTAAAAGCACCTGCCTCATACAGTGCTAAATAGATTCTATAAAGTGAGCCACAGCAAATCAAAATTAAATAAAGCCAGAAGAAATGTTTTTGTTTGTTTATGGCTGTAGAATAATGAAGCGTAATCAACAGCTGTTTATAGTGCTCTGCCAGCTTTTCACCCATTTTGGTACAAGAAAAAATAAGCAGATAGAGTGGTGAATAACTGAGTTTTCGTAAAATGTTGCTAAAGTGTTTAATAGTCATAATTTGTACTGTAGGTACTGTACACTATTTTTGAAATCACATATTTAAACATTAAATCTGGGGGTTATTAGGGCTGGCAGTATAATCTAGAGGTTAGAGTAACAAACTGTGAATGAGCTGATTACATCTAACAGATCTGGGTTTGATTCCCACAACCTCCACTTGCATACTGTGTGATTCTGAACAAGTCACTTAACCTCCTCAGTTCTCCTGGGTTGTACCTGAAAACAGGCACTTGTGCCTAGTGGGCCTTACGCGGTTACCAAAAAATGTAAAAAAATACTAATATATTTTTACTGCATCATACAGTAGTCAGGGTACCCTGTAATTTATCTTTGTTTTTCTTTGGCTGCAATGATTTTGTTTAAAGATAAATGTTCAGATACATTTTGTGTTTTATAAGCTTGTTTTTAGACTTTAGTCAGGTTTTTATTGGAGTCTTTGCATGTGAGCATCTGGGGGTAGTTGTTAAGAGTGAGATCACTGTTAGCAACTAGCTTATTCAAGTTTAAAATCGACAGGGCCATCCAAAACTCCTCAGCTGTTTGAATAAAAACTAGTCTAAATGAAAGTTTGCTCACAAGGAAAAACTTGCCCTGCCACTTACAAAAGGGCTTCATAGTTAGCACCCCATTTAAGTGCATGGGATAATTTGCACCTTTTCTCCCATCTTTTGTTTCAGTCTGTGTGACAACAAAAACTTTTCTGATAGACTGTTTCAACACAAAACAAATGTTAAGTGTTTAAGTGTACTTACGCTTGGCCAGTGGATTTTGAAACCAAACAAGACAAGGATTCAGAAGAAATCAGTATCACATAAAACCTTTGTCGTACCTCGCGCTGCATTGTTTCGGCCAACCCCAAGTCTGCATGCAAAATTGGCACTATATTTGAGAGTATTTTATTTAACATGTTAATACTTTTACACAGTTCAATATAAAAACTCAAAAATGGCAAGAAATTGCAGAACATGTCAGTTTTTGCGAAGAAAGCTGAAAATTGCGGATTCTGCAAAAAAAATTGCGGGTACAATTTTCCAGTGGCCCTGCTAATAGGTCAGCAACCAAGCGAATATCTTTCATAAGCCAAGAGTGTCACCTGATGGTTCCCCCCACCAAAATGTCGGGACTTTCCAAGAGCTGAGAGTACCTTACAAGGGGTACCCAAGTGGACCAGGGAATGTGTGTCAATTTCACATACCGTCCAGGCCTTCCAGGTTTCCCAAAGCATCAGGGTGGCTGTTGCATCAGGGTGTCTATCATACCCTAGGAGGTTCCCCAGCCATGAGGTGTCTGCCAAATCTGTTTCTAGGCCTACCCAGGCTAGGGTAGTATCTATAGCAGGAAGGAGCCATCTGATAGCCTGTGCTGCTCTATAAGCTAAGAGATACCCCTGAAACCAGTGGAGACCTAGGCCTGCTGCTGACCAGTGAACCCTCAGTTTAGTTTTGCTAAATCTAGGGCCCTACTCTTCCACAAGAACGTTGCCGTAAGCTTGTTCAAAGCATGGAGTATTTTGGGGGGTCTTGTTACTAGTAGGTTGCAAAACAAACTGGCCACTTTTGGAAGTGTAAACATGTGCAGGGCCTCCACTTTGTCCTTGAGACCTGATGCAACTTCAGTCATCTCTGAACCTTGACTCTTAATGTGGCTATTAGGGGTGTGTATATATATATATATATACACATATATATATCTCTCGGCCATCGTCAGGAGTGGATTTTATCATTTTAGGAACATTGCATGAATACGAACTCTGATTCCGCTGGAGGATCTGACCACACTGGTGCATGCATTCGTCACTTCCAGGCTGGACTATTGCAATGCCTTGCATCTAGGGTTATCTGGAGACAACCTCTGCAGGCTGCAGCTGGTGCAGAATGCAGTAGCAAGATTACTGACTGGGGCGAGACATGGTGATCATAGCACCCCTGTTCTCCACGGACTGCACTAGCTGCCGGTCAGATGGAGGATTGTCTTCAAGGTAGGGCTCCTGACCTACAAGAGCCTACATGAAGGGGGACCTGTCTATCTGCAAGATCTTCTTGCCCCCTACCATCTAACCTGGGCACTCCGTTCTGCCAGGGGAAGCTCCTTGAATTTCCCAGAGTGAGGCTGTGGCATTCCGGGGATAGGGTGTTTTCAGTGGCGGGGCCTACTCTGTGGAACTCCCTTCCTGGCTATCTTAGGGAGGCCCCCTCGGTGGAAGCCTTTAAGAGACAACTAAAGACATATCTGTTTCAGAAGGCTTTTAATGATTGATTAACGATTAATTTAAAATGGGATGGATAGAATTTTAAATTTATAATAAATTGCTGCTTATGTGTATTCTGTTTTTTTTTTAACTATATTGTATAGCACCCAGAGACCATGGAATTGGGTGCTTTATAAATAAAATATCTGTCTATCTATCTATATTTTGCCTCAGCCAGATTTCTTCCTGAACCACTAAGGTTTCCTTATATCTATTCCATGCATTCATGAATCCCGTTGCAGTTTTTGCTTCCACCACCTCCACTGGGAAGCTGTTCCAGGCATCGGCAACTCTTTCTGTGAAGAAGTACTTCCTCATGTTTCCGCAGTCTACCCCTTCCAGCTTCATAGTATAACCCCTTGTACTTGAACATCTTTTTTTCCAAAAAATTCTTCCCTCTTGTAACTTATTTAAACCCTTGATTTTTTTGAAAGCCTGTATCTGTCCCCACCCTCTTCCTTTTTTCCAGGGAGTACATACTGAAGTCCTTTAGTCTCTACTCATAGGGTTTCTGGTGTAGACCCTCCACCATTTTAGTTGATCTCCTCTGTGCCTCCTCCACTCTGTGTATGTCCTTCCAGAGATGTGGTTTCCAGAACTAGGCACAATACACCAGATGAGATCTCAACAATTATCTATATGGCAGCATAACCACCTCTCTCTTTCTACTGGTGATACCCCTCCCTATCCACTCTCCCCCAATTGCTTTGTCATACTGTTTGGCCATCTTTAGGTCATCAGATATGCTTACCCCAGGTCTCTTTCCTGCTTGGTGATCATCAATACCACTCCACCCATTTTGTACTCCGCCTCTGGGTTTCTGTACCCCAAGTGCATTATTCTGCATTTGTTTGCACTGAATCCCAGCTGCCATACCCTTGACCACTCCTCGAGTTTTCTCAGGTCTCTGCTCATCCTTTCCACACACCCAGATTATCTACACTATTGCGGATCTTTGTATCTTCTTCAAAAAGCATATCTTCCCTTCTAGCCCCTCTGCATTATCGCTCATAAAGACATTAAAGAGAGCCGGTCCCAGGACTGAACCTTGTGGCTCCCCACTGCTCACCCTCTCTTCCTCAGAGTGAACTCCATTTACCACCACCCTGTGACGCCTATCCCTCAACTAATTTCTTACACTGTTTGCTACCCTTGGACCCACTCTCAGGCTGCCCAGCTTGTTTATGAGTCTCCTATGTGGAATGGTGTCAAAGACCTTACTGAAATCTAGGTAGGCCACATTCATCGCTTTCCCCCCCAGTCTAATTCCCTGGTCACTCAGTCAAAGAAATCTATCAAATTTGCTTGACATGACCTCCCTCCAGTGAATCCATGCTGCCTTGGATTCTGTAAGCTGTTGGATGCAAGATATTTCACAATCCTTTCCTTCAGTAGTGATTCCATTTATTTCCCTACCACTGAAGTCAAGCTGGCTGGCCTATAATTGCCAGATTCCTTCCTACTACCACTTTTGTGAAATGGAACATCTGCCCTCCTCCAGTCCTCTGGAACTTCTCCTGTCTCCAGTGAGAGGCTGAACAGGGCTGTCAATGGTGCAGCCTGCACCTCTCTGAGCTCCATTTAATATCCTTGGATGTATCCTATCTTGCTCCATTTGCCTTGTCTACTTACAGATCTGTGAGTTCCTTCAGGACTCTCTCCTCATTAAATGGTCTAGTGTCCACCTCCCTTCCTTTGATGCTCCTGTCACTTAACTGTTTAGACAGTTAAATTGGCTGACACTTTTTTCTGGGGTTGCTTGACAGATAGTACTGGCCAACACCACAAAGCCCACTAACCAGTTCTCAAAGAGATATTTAACCATGAATTTCTTCCAGTCATGATCATTGCCCTTCTTAACTTTGGACTCATCAGGGTCACTGGGCCAACTGAGTGGGGAGAAAATATCTGTGTACTCCATAACATGGATCTCTTGATGGACTTTGTCTGTTAAGAGAGGACCCACTAGTTCAGCAATACTAGCATAGATATTCATGGTTCTTGAGTATGTATCCCCCTTCCTGACCATGTGCAGCCCATCTCTCGCTGCCCCACTGCCCTCTTCTGAGGCTGCCCTTGTATGGCTGCTGTCAGGCCTGTTAATACCTCCAACAGCTTGTCCAGCTTTTGGTCAGTCGTCGTCCCACCTTGTGCTCCCAGTTTAGCCCTAGTTGGTCCAGCTGGTTGAGGCGGTTGTTTGTCTATGACTATAATCTCAGGTTCCAGTGTGCCCAGTACCCCTGTGGCACTGGAGTGGGATTGTGTTGGAACCAGTTTCATGGGGAACTGAGGAGCATTGTTCCTAAATACACTTAACATCATCTCCTAAACTCTTCTTCTGAGACCACATTCACCTTCACCTAGTACATTATACAATTATACCTCATTACATAGTTTACCTTGATTGCTCTTGGTCTCAGCAGGAGGCACCACCTTGTCCACTATGTGCTTCTACTTCCCCACTGGTCACGCCAGTTCTGGGGCAGGTGTTCCCTGCAGGCAAGCATCGAACCACACTGGCCTTTTCTTTATGTACATTGTCCACAACTTTTGTTCAAATGCCTTGGCAGCCTTTGTCTGGGAGCTGGGAAACTTTTTGTTTGGCATCATAACCAACAGGAGCTGAAACAATAAACTGGTTTCTGAAACAGAAAGGAAATCATACACACTGGTAATGCCATACCGTTCAACTATTATTTTTTTTATATATATATTCCCCATGCCAATGCTCAGGGGCAACCTGGCAGCTCCTGAAGTAATACCTCCTTGCCAGAGTTTGATCCACTGAACCTTCACCTGCTAACAAAATTACCTCAGTATGCCACCGAGCTGCAGATCTTCAATTAACTAATTACCCAGTTATCCTGCATTTCAAGGATGGAGGACAGAATTGAAACCTGTTGTGCTGCATATACCAAGCTTGAGCTGCCTATTAAGCCCTGCTGTCTCTTAGTCCCATTTTCTTAATACTAATCACAATAATGAAACTATAATGATAATCCTACACTCCCCTGATTCTCTTGGTGCTAAGCAATTGTCTTTAGGCCTCACTGTGCTACCAAGTCTGCATTTCTGCTTTCTGCCACTAGGTAGCACCAGCACCCCAGGAAACTATCCTACTCATGCAGTACACTTAAAAGACATCCTCTATGAGAATGATTTTGATTTCATCTTTTTATAAAATCTTTCATATGTACACACTTTTTTTATTTGATGCACTATACAGTGTTTTCCCACATGGAAAGCGAAACTCATTATACTTGGTTCGGCCCAAATAAATAGAGATTGTGGGAATCAAATGCCATTCAACTGGCCACAGCAAATCTGATTCATTTCCTGTTCTACCCTCTGAGCTCTAGTTCCAGCCCTGAAGGAGTTTGCATTTTAGTAGGCTTTTCTTTCAAAAAAACCTTTCCCATTAATGAAATCCCTTTTATGCAGTTTGTTATTCACAAACTAGGTAACTCAGTGGTGACCCAGTGCAGAGCTGAGAAACATTTCCAACTGGCATCCAAAAATGGGTTTGAGGCTGACACAAAAATCCCCAGTTTTAGCTCACCACTAGTGGAGTGAATGTGTATGTTGGATGCTGAGGGTTTAGTGGGCGGTGTCCTCTTTTTTTTTTTTTTGCAACTCGGGTATTAAGATACTATATTTTCATGAAACATTTCAAAATTGTGAATATCATGTGCCATGGCCAGGAGCAACAAATGAGGCTGGATGGCTATGCAGTTCCCTGGGGCCTCGTTTGTTGCATTTCATCCCTCTTCTTATTCCTTGAAATTCACACCATTTACCCCTCATGTAGCTCTTTGCAGTTGGGGGGAGGGTAATCACGTGGCATTGGCATTCTTTGCCTGCAAACCAGTGAGTGAAAATCAGTTGAATATGCTGCTACTAGACCCACTTGCAAAAGCCACCACCCTGCTGCATCAAACTCGCCATGTCCAACCTTATCCTCCCCACAACTCCCTCGAACCAATAAAGCAATTTATGCAGCTTCTTACAAAAATTGAGAAGTGCTGTGAATATTGCTCAGTTAATTTCAGAAATACTTAATCTGTGATATAATGTGCCTAAATAAACCTTTAATACATTCATTTTCCTATTTTTTTGTTTGTTTTACTAAATACTACTTTAATGCTGTGGGCAATGGTCTGTTGCCACCATTCCCACTCCATGGAAAATTCCTATTTAAAACCCAGGGAAGGGAGACCACATGGTTTTCGCATTTCTCCTCACTCTCCACGTCCCCCAACCACATGGTGGCCAGTGTCTTGTTGACTCACTTCGGCCATCTCCTTTTGTGTTTTTTTTTTTATTTCCTTTCAGGCTTGTAGACTGCCTCCTGCCTAAGTCCACTTATGCCACTGATCTCATCGGCAATGGACGTTTTGGGGAGCTACACTGCATCCTACACTGAGCTCAATCTCTACCACCCCTCCTGCTCCAATCACCTAGCAGTGCGCATTTCTACAGACCTGCACCTTCACACCCCCTTAGCCATCTGCAGCCCGACATTGCCACAGCTGAGACAATGAGATGGAGTAACCATCTCTGATCGTTTTTCACTTTTTTTTGTTGCCATCTCTAGCTGCTGGCCTGCCACCAAACATGTCATCTGATGAGGCCGGAGCATAAGGAAGACCAGGTCCCAAGGTTCAGGACTGGATCCTTAGCACTAGGATCTGTGCTTTAACTACATGCTAAGCACATACCTGCAGTGAAATTAACTCACCATTTAAAAGGCAATCTTGTATCTTAATACAGCCCATAAGAGAATTCAGCAGCTTCCCATATCATAAGTCTTCCTAGCCAAGCCCATAGTAGCAGTCTATTCCATGGAAATTAACCAGCCAAATACTTACCTACTGACCTGTTCCTCTGGCTGCCACTGCTATCCCTGATACCTGTAATCTTCTGGCAGGAGGGAAAATAGTGAGGGGGAGCTCCCAGGTCCGGCTCTTTTTAACCCTTCAGTCTCTTCCCTTGGACCAAAGCCCCCACCCTGTAGGTGGCCCTAATGGTTCCATCCCTGGAGGTGCGGCTCCCTAGCCAGCCCCACTCCAGGTGGGGACACCATCCCCTTATCTGTCCATCAGTTAGCAGGGTGAGGGGTCCCAGACAATGGTTCATCTGCTGCAATTCTGTGGCAGATTTATTTATTAGAAGTGGTTCATTTTGCTTCTTGTTTGTGGCTGTATCCATTCTGTCATATGCTGTTCCAACAATGCCTCCATCTTTGCCTTTGTGAAGTAGGCACTTTGCCATGTGAAAAACTAAGTGTCACTTCATGCTATGCAAAGCCAGGAAATTTTGCATAGTTATTTGAGAAGAGAAGTTTCTCAACTTCACCCATTTCTAAAGAGGCAAGACACGGAGCTAAACAGCTATACAGAAAGCAAGATGGGTGTGTGTGTATGTGTGTGCACATGCGTGCGTGAGTGTGCGCGTGTGAGAGAGAGAGAGAGCTGTAGCCAAACATCAACCAGGATTTAACCTTCCCATTTTACAAACTTCCATAATTCATACACCTAATATGCACTTCAACAGATCTAAGAACAAAAGTTATGCACCATCTCTCAAATTATTGTAATATTGCTACGCTGTAAAGCAAAAGTGATGCACTAAAAAACAGCAACAGTGGATGCAGGAAAAACAAAGCTACAGCTGAATCCCTTTGGTACCTAATTCTGCCAGATCTTAGATACTAACTACAATCAAGCACAGAATTTACAGTAAACACCAGGTGTTACAGAATGTTGTATTGGTAATTCTGGAAGATCTCTTATTCCCTGAGTTACAAGAAAGCATATTAATGCTCCATCATGGTACTAGGGGTACTGTGCCGTTGGTTGTGTTCTCCTTTAGATGATACATTAAACAAGGTCCTATCTGTCCTGGTGGTTGCTTAGGTGAATGTTAGAGATCCATGACATTTCATAAAAAAAGTAGGCAGATTTCTTCATTGTCCCAGTCAGATGTTCACCATTCACTAACTCATCAACAGATTTACCTGATTATGACACAGATTGTAAAGAGCAGTTACGTAGTCTAATGGCACAGAATGGCTGCCCTGTTCCCACGTCATTATGTCACAGACTAAACTGCGCATGAAGAACCATGCGGTCTATAGCATGTAGTGCTTGACAGCGACAGGGGTATATGAGTGATATGCAAGTATCGCTACCCCTGTCATTCTGCACAGGAAGGGGAAGTGGATGTAACCACTGCCGGTCGGGTGTTCAGTCGAGCCACTCCCATGGTGGAGTGGCAAGAGTACCCGACCCAGCAGTGGAAAAGTGGGAAGGGCCAGGATTTGATTCTCTGCTAGGGAACCTTTTTACATTTTTTTTTACTTTTTTTTGTTCGTGCACTGAGGACAAGTGCCAATTGGAATATTCTTCTTGCCCCTGTGTCCACACCCCCTCGGAGTTGATTATAATAGTTCTCTGGGGTGTGGAGGGTAAAGCTCCCCATATGGGGGTGTGTGGGGGGCAAGGCCCCCTGCAAAAACAAAGAGACCATTCAGGTGTGCACCACTTCTGTTGTGGTGTCATTCTGTGCCATCGCTCTGTTGCTGCATGCTGTTTCCTATGATAGGGTTTGACATGCGCAGTTTTGTCTGTGACATAATGACCCCATACTCCATGTTGCACCACAACGGTGGCTTCACTTCAGTAATCATTTTGCATTGAGCAATGTGGTGATTGTAAAGTAATTTAAGATGCCCACAAGGAAGGTAGTATGTCAAATGTAAATTGTAGTGAAGTATCCAATAATACCTGCCAGCCATATAATTTATTACGCTGAGTAGGCATAACAATGGAATATATCAGCAAGGCTAACCTAAAATTTGGTGGTCAGGGTGTGACAGCCCCTTCCCATAAGCTGCTTAAAAGTACATTCCCAAGAGCCCTCTAGATGCTGGGTTCTTTGCCTTTTGGCCACATGGCTGAGGCATGCTCCTGCCTACCCTCCCATTATCATGGCTGCTGCTCAGTGTCCCTGGTGTTCATCTTTCCTCAGGGTGCCTGATTCTACTACACTTGCTACAGTGCTTGTGTTTGTTTCCTGCCAATGGATCTGTCCCTCTGTCCACCTTGTTCTGATGTTGCTGGCCTTGCCCTCTAGGTGCTTGCTTCTGCACCTCCCTCCAGGGCCCCTTTGGCATGCAGCTGCTTGTGTGTTTACTTCAGGGATGCCCCCACAACTTTACCTGCTTCACTCTTTGGTGTCACTGTTTCCGCTTGTTGCTGGGCTCCAGCACTGTTGTTTCTGGTGTGGTCCTGCCTGCTGGTCTCTCTACTCCTCAGCCTACAGGGCTTTTTTTCCCCTCTTCAGTTGTTGCTGCTACCCCCCCCCCCCCATCCTGTCACTCCTCTGATCTTAGAGATTCTGCTGTGGTGGGCCATTTCCTCCTGCTGCTGCCTGGCTGCTCTAGCAGTTACTGCTTCTTCATACTGCTCCCCCCCTCCACTTCTGCTTGTTGGGGCTTGCCCTCTTTCCTCTCACTGCCTGCATTTGGATTCCTCCCAGATGTGGTGGCTGTGTTCTGCCTCCTGATTTTTTTGGCCTTCCTCCATCCCTTTGACTGAGGTGTCTTCTGTGCCTTCACCCTTAAGGGATCAGTATGTTCTGTCTTTGGTTTTGTACTGCTTCACTGCAATCATGGCTGTGTTTGCTCAAAGTGTTCTGTGGCCTACCCTCTGCTGCTAAGTAACTTCCAATAGCCTACCCAGGTGGCTGCCCAATCCTCTCTTGGGGCTTGATTTTGCCCTTACCATCTACCATTCCTACTCTACCAACTACTTTCAAGCAAACATCTCACCAAACATCAATGAGCACATGTTACAATGAGATACAGGCTCATACCCTCCAACAACAGGGCATATACCTATTCTCTGCCCCTCAAGGGCCCAATATGCATTAACCCTTTATGGTTTCAAACTGCAATGATCAGAATGCATTCACTCTTTATGGCTTCATACTGCACCTAACTGATATCCCTCAAAAGTTCAGTTTCTTATATCCATGAGCCTTGTTAGGAGTGTTTTGGGGTGCAAGGCCTGAAACAACTTTCTTCAATCTTCTCCTTTTCCTTGGGGTGTTTTAAAACCAAACATTCCTTTGCATGGCTCCAGTTGTGCTCCTACAGTGTAATACTTCAGCTCCACTGTGGCGAGAGTTCTCAGGTTGGAAGGAGAAACTTGCTTATTCCTTAGACCTCATCTGTGTATTGCAGGCCTGACTGATCCCAGGGTTGTTTATCATTTCATTTAATGACTGGAGGGATAGAGACCTGAAGCCTTGAATCCCCAGTGGCTTTCTGCACAAGTTTTTTTTTTTTCCCTCTTTTCATTGCTGCCGGTCCAAAACATAATTAATTTACTAGTGCTTAGTTGTTTTCTGCCAGATTGGTTTAAACCGGAATGGTCGTTGTTCCTTTTCATCACTGATCATTCAGCAATATGACCTTTCCTCTCACCTTAGCACAAATCAATGTTCTGATATTTCTACA
Source organism: Neoceratodus forsteri (assembly GCA_016271365.2). NCBI lineage: Eukaryota > Metazoa > Chordata > Ceratodontiformes > Ceratodontidae > Neoceratodus > Neoceratodus forsteri. Next base: position 968,472,382 of record CM028132.1, on the reverse strand, counting down.
CATGCTTTTGGCTTTTACTCTTAGGGCCTTTAGGCAAATGACTTGCTATGCCACTGGTACCCAAAAAGGGTGGTAGTTCCCAGAAAACAGAGAGCACAAAAGGTTACATTAACTGCAGTACAAGCTAATAATGGTACAAGTCCTATACACTGCACAAGCATACTCAAAACAATCAGTTATACTAGTTACTCCATACATAGTTGCCCACTGAATCAGAGAAATTTTATTAAAAGTAAGAATTTAATAATATAGAAAGTGGCATAAAGAGATTAGGCTAAAATCAACCAAAAGGGGGTTAACATCAACATAGCCAAAAAGGATTGAATGACCTCCTGCTTTGCTTTAAATTCTATGGACCCTATTTAGTGTAAGAGCCTTCTCATTATATGGAAGATGGCCGTCTGCTGGTGCTGGGCCCCAATGGAATGAACTTTTTATTCCTGGTCATAGTCTCCACCTGGCCATATCCCACAAAGCTATTTGGCAGCCTGGCTAGGCTGTGCTGAGGCAGGAATGAACAAGCAATAAAAAGGCCAAAAAAAAGATCCTTTAACTACTAATGTCTGCTCCCTGTCCTTGGTTTCAGTATGGATGTAATTATGGAAACATTGAGAGCCTGTCCTGTTTTCTTTGATCACTTTACCATAAATTGACCTTTATGTGAGCTGTTCCTTTTTGTTATCCTGCTAGAAAGTCTAACCTTCACCTTAAATCTCTAAATTAGTTAATTATGTGATGGGACTGAGAGTTAAACAATGGCAAATATTGGTGAACAGGTCACCTTCTTAGTTTAGCTTTCTCACTGGCTACATTGTCTGCATACAGTATAACAGAATACATAGTTTGAGAGTTTAATATAGTGTGTCTGGAATGGAAACACCAGAACCCCAACTAGGCTCCTGCGCTCCTCTGATACTCCCACCCCTGAGGTACCAAGAACCTTCACCAATATGGGTGGGAAAGCCCTCTCCTTGGTGGCCCCTTCTCTGTGGAACAGGTTGCCCACATCACTGTGAATCTCCAACACCCATCAAACATTTAAGCTGAACCTCTAATCCTGGCTTCTGGACAAGGATAAATGCAACTTCTCTGCCCACTAATTACCTCCCTTGTATGCCCTTCTGTCATTATCTCCCTTTCCTGCTACAGTATTATATTGTATATATATCCTTTATTTTTTACTTACCTGTCTGTGAACTGTCATTATTGCACCTTGTACCTGACTGTGTATTGTTGTATGTTGCTACTTCTAATGTAACCTTGTCACTGCATTTATTGTATTGTATAGTATTTTTCACTCATGCCTTATGGCCTGGGTTGTGCCTTTAATGATCCACTGAGCCAGTGCACCTACCCAGCTATCAAAGTCAAGATAAATAAACAAATAAATAAAATAAACCTAACTACTGTTTTTCTAGGCTGCTTCTTGGGTGCAGAAGCCCTTTCACATGTATATTATTCCACAGATATACTATTACAAAAGGTGCTGGATAGGGCTGATTGGAATGTGTAATTCCACCAGCAGAATTTTGGCAGAATGTCAATTCCTTTCTCCTGAAATGATTTTCAGAATTTGTTTTTTATAAATTACATGAAACTCCAAAAATGATTTGATTTAATGTGCAGATTATAGTAGCTTTCTGGGGTTTACATAAACTGTGGATTGGTTTACATAAACCATGGAACACTAATCCATGTTTTATGTAATTGATAATTTGCAGGTTAAATAAAAAGCCTGAAACAACTTTAGGCATTTCAGTATTCCACTTCCAACAGAATTTTGCAGAATTTCTAAAATTTTGTGCAATTCCCTCAGAAGAAGAATATGAGTAACTCACACACCTCTATCGAGTAGGTTACTCAAAAGTGGTAGTACATTAGATCTTTGCTCATTTACATATTGCGGAAAAGCCACAAACCTTATTTGTTTTTAAAGCATTTCCCTTAAAATGCATTTAAAATATTCATTTTAATGAACAGAGGTTTGTTCTATCTTAACTAGTTTATTTAGCACATTTTCACTAGGAGGTGCATACTGAGATAAGAATAACTCATAGTAACATACTGTAGAAACAGAAATTATCAGAAGATAAGGACCTTGCAGGGTATCTATTTCACCCAAAACCTGTCTACTGTATTTGTAGGAAATGCTGCCAATGGTCAATTTGCCCTCCTTCCACCTGTTCCATCCATATCCTTCCCGTGTATCTCGCCCATCCCATTTTGAAACCCCTAACTGTCTTAGCACATACAACCTCCCGTGGAAGCCTGTTCCATTTTTCCACTACTGTTTCCATAAAGTAGTAATGCCTGACATCCTTTCTTAACCTCCCCTACATCCAACTTCATGGAGTTTTCTCTGGTGCCCATTTTCAAACTCACTGTGAACAACTCTCTGCTATCTAGCCTATTTATCCTGTGGAAGCACTTACACTATATGTCTCTATCATGTCAGCCCCCCTCTCTTTTATCTTGCAGTATGTGCATATTGAGATCTTCCAAAGTTTTCCAGTCCAACCTCTCATAGAAGCATAGAATTTGTTCACAGAAAAGACCACTTGGCCCACACAGTCTGCCCAAATGGTTCCTACCTAGTCTGTCTCCACAGACCCTAACTGGTCTCCAGCAACCTTCCCCCTCAGTTACTAATGTTCACTTTTGTCTATCCTATGCATGCTTTGAGCCCCCTACTGTTTTTGCCTCCAGCACTTCTACAGGCAGTCTGTTCCAGGTGCCCGCCACTCTGTCAGTAAAGTAGAACTTTCTCAAATCCCTCCTAAACTCCCTCCACATTCATCACATGCCCTCTGGACCTGGTGTTCTTTCTAATTTATTCATCACATGTCCTCTGGTCCAGACGTTCCTTCTAATTTAAAAGAGACCCCCTCCCCTCTTCACTGTTTACCCCCATGAGTTATGTGTAGGTCTCTATCATTCATGCCCCATCTTGCTGTATGCTCCTCAAGGGTGTACATGTTGAGAGCACCTCATTCTCTCCTTGTAGGGCTTTTGATATAACCCCTGCACCACTTTATTTGATCCTCTCTGGACTGCCTCAGTCCAGTCTATGTTCTTTCTGAGGTGCAGTCTCCAGAACTGGACACAATACTCAAGGTGGTATCTCAACAGAGAGTGATTTAGTGGCAGCACCAACTCAGTCCTCCTGCTGGAGATATCTCTCACTATGATTAACAGCATCTCACTGGCCCTACCTACTGCTTTGTCACATTACTCTACCACTTGAGATAATCAGATATGATAACCACAAGTTCTCCTTCTTGCTTAGTGACTATCAGTACCTCCACTCATCCTATGCTCAGTTCCTGGGTTCCTATGCCCAAGGTGTATGATTTTACACATTTTGGCATTGAACCCCAACAACCATGCTTTTGATCACTCCTTGAGTTTCCCAAGGTCCCTACACATTCTCTTCACCCCTTCCTAAGTGTCTACCCTATTACAGATTTTGGTGCCATCTGCCAAAATACATGCCTTACATTCTTTTCCAGTTATTTTGCAATGTCAGTCTTCAAGACATTGAAGAGGACCAGTCCCAGTATTGGCTGTGGCACCCTGCTGGTCCATCTCCCTTAATTAGAATGAGTGTTGTTAACTACCACCCTCTACATCCTATCCATAAACCAGTTCCTTATCCAATTTACTACTTTGGATCCCACCCATAGGCTGCTCAATCCCTTTATCAGTCACCTGTGTGGAACACGATTGAAGGCCTTGCCAATGTCCAGATAGGACATGTTTCCTGCCCTCTCCTGATCTAATTCCCTGGTCATCTAGTTGAAGAAATCAATCAAATTAATCTGGCATGACTTGCACCTCACCATCATGAATACATGCTGCCTTTGGTCATCTAGCCAATTGGTTTTACAACATTCCATCAACCTTCCCTTTAGCAGTTATCCGGTAATTTCCCTACCACTAATGTGAGACTGACTGCCCTAGTTGCTAGCATCCTCCCTGCTGTTGCTGTTATGGAGAGGGACTACATCTGCACTCCTCCAGTCCTCCAGAACTGCACGATTCCAGTGTGCTGTTAAAAAAGCCATCAGTAGGGCGACTAGCACCTCTCTGAATTCTGTTAGTACCTTTGGGTGTATTCTGTCCAGTCCCATAGCCTTCTCCACTTTCATAGCTGCAAGTTCCTTCAGAAATCTTTCCTCTGAAAATAGACTTGTCCACCTCCCCCCTTTGCTCCTGCTGTTCCATGGTAATCAGTCCCCCTCCTTCTACAGTGAAGACTGAGCAGAAGTACCTGTTGAAGATGTCTGCTTTTTCATGATCCTCTTCTGTGCAGTCTCCCCCTGTCAACCTCCTTATCCTTGCTATCCCTTCCTTTGCTATCTTTGTATCATTGTATTTCCCTCCTTTGCACCACCTACAACCTCTCTGTCCTGCTTTAAAGCGTCATCTTCAAAACTGCACACAGTACTTCAAGTGTGAGCTAACCAGTGGTCTGTACAAGGACAGTATCACCTCCCTTCTCCTGTTACTGAACCCTCTTCCTATGCATCCCAACATTCCATTTCTTCTGTCCACAGCCCTCTTACACTGTGCCCATGCTTTCAAGATCTCCATTATTAACACTACTAGGTAAGTCTGTTTTCTCCAAACCACCACCTCTTCCCCATCCTCAGTTCTGTTCTTGGGTTTCTGGATCCTATGTTTCAATCTGGCATTCACTGACCTTAGCAATGTACTTCCTGCTAACTTCTTTGACCATATCCCCACCACTGCTTCCCAGATTTAACTGGATAAGAAACTAAGTCATCCACAATTCTATTTCAAGGCAGTCACCGAAAGGGAGAACAAGAAGTATCTCCTCAAGGTGCCTGGAAAAAACAGAATAAGTGGGGACACTCTGGACATGAAGCTTATTGCCCTCACCCTTGAGACTGTCCTGCCATCCCTTACCAAAATTATCAACCAGTCCCTTCTGCTCTCCCAGTTCCAACTCAAGTGGAAGTCTGCCCTGGTGACCCCAATACACAAGTCTGGAACAGGGCAATACACGTAAATTACAGGCCTATCTCCATCCTACTGCCACAATCCAAAGTATTTGAAAAAATTGTCACAGACCAACTGGTGGAGTACCTGGAGAAATATACCTTGCAATGTCCACAGCAACATGGCTTCAGAAAAGGCCATAGTACCACCTCTGCCCTCCTTGAATTTACAGGACACATCCACTAGGCACTTGACCAAGGACAGCTCGCTGGTGCCACCTTTATCAAATGCTATTGATACGGTTAACCATACATTATTACTTGAACACCTGCAAATCTAGGACTGTCTTATGATACCCTAAAATGGTTTCAAAGTTATCTTTCAGACTGGTCAAAACAAGTTAAGATTGGTGACATTCTCTCTTCCAAACAATCTGTCCGGTCTGGTGTCCCCTAAGGGTCAATCCTGGGGCCCCTACTTTTCAGCATCTTTCTGAACAAACTCCCTGATGCCTGCAATGAACGCATCATCCTGTATGCTGATGATGAGGTGATTTTCATCATAAACCCGGATTCCTCTCACTTGAAGCACCAGCTGCAGGCAAGTTTCATGGAAGCTGAGGTCTGATTTGTCTCGCAGAAACTAGTGCTAAACTACAAAAAAAAACAAAGACTATGCTATTCCATGGTACACATAGCAAACATAAAAACAAACAGTTGACTGTCAGAAATTGCTCGGGTGCTGCTCTGGACCAGACGCAAACTTTCAAGTACCTTGGTGTGACCCTGGACAGTACTCTGTCTTTCTCCAGTCATATTGACACGGTTGCCAAATCTGTGAATATCCACATTGGCCTTCTTTACAAACACAAGCACTGCTTGACTCCCAAAGCACTTAATCTAGCAATACATAGCTCCATTGTTTCCATCATAGATTATGGGCTTGTTATCTATGGAGCGGCCATGGCTACAGCACTACAGCGATTTAACTTAGCATGGAATAAGACCTGCTGACTTCTAACTGGAGCTATCCACCGCATGCACACCTGTGACCTCTATGAATGGGCAAACTGGCTACAATTGAAGGGAAGACTCACATACCAAACCTGCCTTGTAATAAAAAAAGGCATCTATCAGTCTCATGCCCCCCTGGGGTCCAGAATCTCCTCAGCCGAGCCAGCAGCACTCAAAACACCAGAAGCTCAGATAATTACACGCTACTTGTCCCCCACTGTTGTACTTCCCAAGGCCAGAGGTCTTTTGCTGGAAGAGCACCTAGGATATTTAACTCCTTGGGTGGCAAAACCAGCAGTTTATGCACCATTGGCCTGCTTAAACATAAACTTCAGCAGTTGCTTGTGTCCAGGGCCATGTGTGACTATTTCTCATAATTTCCCATGATGGCCACTCCCTCTACCTTTCACCCCTATTCTTTCTTCCCCTCTCTCCTCTTCCACCCCTCAACTATCCCCACTCGCCTTCCCTACACCCCCCAATTCCCTTCCACCCCAGCCTGGTCCCTATCCATTCTTCACACCCACTATCACCCCCCACTTCCCCACCACCCAATTTACTGTCTGCTCACCCCTTTCCCGCTGGACAGTCCCCTTGAATGTGTCTCTCTTTCCCCCACCCCCTCCTGCCGCCTTCCTGGTACTGCCCTTTGCCCTGTGTCTGTCTCCCTCCACCACCATTACTTTGCTTACTCACTGGCTGGTAATCCCTTCTCCTTCCTCTTGCTGACCTCCCCCTCATCTCCTCCTGCTTCTCCCTCAGGCCTCTCTCAGGCATAGCCTGCCCTGGTTTAGTTTAAAACTAGGTCTTAGGCTACTTGTAACAAGGGATAAAGAAGTCTGTCCCTATATTTCAGCCTAACCTCATTTTGGTCTAAAACATAATATGTCTGTGTAACAAATGTTGACCTATATAATTGGATCATATAAAACTTGTGAAGCCACAAGTCAAACTAAGCCACAAGTTGCAATATTAAAGTGCCTTTTGACATTTGTGCTGGCCATGTAAGTAATAACATACATTTGGCCTACTGACTGTAAGCAGAAACACAGGATAGTGTCCAAATTACCCATTTGACTATCTCTAGTGTTTGTCCTTATCAGAACAGGCCAAAATGCTTGTTTGCACATTCCTAAGTCCAAACCTATTTCTTCCTCCTGGACTTTGGTAACTGGTAGTGACAACTGTTAGTAGCCATATATAATAATAGAACACTATCTATACTTGTGCTGACCAAGGATGAGCTCATACATATACCAAAGTAGTATTGCCTTGTAGGTTGATGTTTGTGCTTGTTTTGGACCAATCATAGAAAACCATAGGAAATGATGATGCTGTCTTCCACTATATAAGCAAGTCAGCACACACTGTTATTTTGAAGAATGAAGAATGTACCACTTGTAATCTCTCACTGTGATTATTGTTATACTCATTAAATTCTTCCGCCATCAGTCTCGTCTCCGTTCGTCTCCTTTCTAAGTATCTGTAATTGATAATTTACTAACTGTAATTTTTTCCACAATGCTACACTACTGTATCATCAGTTCTTCTTGACAATGCTGTACTGGCCGCATTAATAACTGTATATACTATGTCTGTGTGATTTCAATAACTCTGTATATGTACGCTATATTTTTTGATTTATGTTACCCTCTACTGTGAATTGATTGCCGAATACTTACCTTGCTGATTTTACCAAGCTTGTACTACTATCTATGTATCCTGACGTGGAACCTTTGTAAAAGAGCCTCTGGCTCAACGGTGTAAATCTGAAATTCAATAAATAAATAAAACATAAAATAAATGTGCATCTATATTACTGTAATTCTCGGTCAAGTGAAGAAGCTACTAATTGGTTGTATTTATCTCCCACCTAATGCTCCTATCACATCCCTTATTTCTCCCTTTATATCCTGGTTCTGTCTCTCAACAACTGACTTAGTGCTTTGAGATGACTTTAACTGCAATTGGTTAGGTACAGGATTGGGGCCTGTCCATAATGCCCTGATAGACATTCATCTCTCACAGCTCATCATGGAACCCACTAGGCACAACAATAAATCTGGTCACCATAGTCTCCTTGACTGGGTTCTCACTAACAACCCCCTTCACATCAGATCAGCTGGAATACTCCCTGATGCACTGAGTGACCACCCTCCCACCTATTGCGTTTGGAGGAACAACTATTCTAGGCCTCCCCCATAAACTCTCCACATCCAGGAATATGTCCAATTTCTGCCCCAAGCCTTCATAACCTCCCTCTCCCAGGCTAACTGGTCTCTGATCAACCTCCTACCCGGTGCTGACTTAGCCTTGGAATACTTCACAAACACCTTCATCTCCATACTCAATCTCCATGCCTCTATGATCTAGTGTAGATCTAAGAGTGCCCATGCCCCATGGCTCTCCAAGGAATTCTGAAGTCTCATGGCTTCGCAGGATGCCACCTGGAAGTCATTTAAAAGCACTGGCCTTACTGCTGACTGCCATGTGTACAGACACTTGAGAAATCTGTGTAAAAGCAAATTGCACTCACCTAAACGTTTCTACCTCCGAACCCTTCAAACTAACCATCTGTCAAATCTTAAAGAATTCTTGGGACAGATCAATTTCTTCCTAAAAGGCAAATCCTCCTCCCTACCTAACACCATGTACCGCAATGGTTCTGAAATCACTGACCAAACCACGATTGCCATCGAGTTCAATCAAGCCTTCACTGACCTATCAAAGTATAAGTCCTCCTTCTCCACTTGTGCCCCCCCACTCCTCCTCTATCACTCTTAATAGCGCCTCCTTCCACCTCAAACTAATCACCCAGAAAGAAGTCTTATGTCTCCTCAGGTGCCTTAAGGATAACAGTTCACCAAGATATGACTCCTTGGAGCCCCGCTTCCTAAAAATAGGTGCCCAGCCATTGCCACCCTGGTGCATGACCTGTTCAATAAGTCTTTCCGCTCTGGTGCTGTACCTTTTAAGTGGAAAGTTGCAATACTGGTCCCTATCCATAAGAGTGGCCCTAATTCTGCTTTCAAGAATTACTGGCCCATCTTCATCCTCTGCCCACTCACCAAATTCAGGAGAAACTCATTCACTCTCAACTCCAGGCTTATCTAGAGCTTAATAATTCTCTTTCCATTCTTCAGCATGGTTTCCACAAATCCCATAGTACCCACACTGCCCTTAACAAGGTAACTTCAGACATTCTTAGCTCTGTGGATCAAGGCTTAGTCACTGGTGCAATATCCGTTGATCTAATCAAGGCCTTTGACCTTGTTAATCAGAGGCATCACTCCTTCCTTGCTGCATGTGATCATTGTACCTGCTTCAACCCACCATAGAGCTTGACTCCCTCTGCCTTGGCTGCCCTTGGCATCCCCCCTACCTTCTATGATGTGAGCTGGCACCCTGCTCCTTCAGCCTCCTTTAAACCTATCCCTCCATTACCTCTCTCCCTGCCTCCTACCGATAACATCCATTCAGGTTCATCTGGATGTAATTATACCCTGTGGCATTTTTCTCTGCACTTTATATTGTGATATTACTATTACAGTCTACACATGGGCATTTATCTCCATTTATATAATTTACACCTTTATGTGCCTTGTACCAATATTTGTCTTAATTTTGTTTCACTTCTGATTGTGATGTATTGCATATCTCTTGACACTGTAGTCTATGTACCTGTATCTCTCTGTGTTGTTGACCTCCCGGGTCATGCCTGAAAATAGTCACTTTCGTGTCTAGGGCACCTACCCAGTTATCAAAAAATAAATACAATAAAAAAAATTATGTATTACTCCAAAAACTACTATTCTTAGCACTTGACTCCTTATCCTTAAACTGGTTCACCAGTTATCTCACCAGCCTTTACTCAGTGTGTGAAATGGACCTGCCATACTTCAGTGACATAATGGATGGGGTGCCCCAGGGGTCAATCCTCAGCCCTCTTCTGTTCTCACTGTTCATTAATGAACTTTCTCAGTACTGTGGTGGAGCATCTGTTCAGCTGTACACTGATGATGCCATCCTGAACAGGTCCTCCTCTGACCCGACATAACTGAATCAACAGCTACAACAGGACTTCCAGAGTCTTGAAGCTTGATTTCTTAACAACCTCCTAGTACTCAACACTAAGAAGAGAAAGTCTGTGGTCTTCTACCACAGGACCCCTAAGCTCACCTATCCACCCCCCCTTGTGATTAACTCTTCCCATGGTGTCCCTCTTGAGTCGGTGCAATCTTTTAAATATCTAGGAATCACCTTAGATTCCAATCTCACCTTTGATGCCCATGTTACCAATGTTGTCAGCACCCTACACTAGAAACTAGGCCTCCTGTATTGCCTTCTTCCTTTCCTAACTCCCTCCTCTCATCTGGCCATAGCTTCCTTCAATCTTCTCCCCCTTATCAATTATGTAGACCCTATTCTTCGCTCTGCCCAAGTCTCTACTGTTGGCTGGCTGAAACAAGTTTACCATAGGCTTGGTCACTTTGCCCTTGGTACAAGCGCTAGGGAGCACCACTGCTCTGTCCTCGCCTCACTTGGTTGGCCTTCCTTCAAACCCAATCTGAAATACCCCACGCTGTGTCTGATCTTTAAACTAATCCACATATGCACCCCTCCCTGTCTTGAAAACCTTATCCAATGCAAAACTGCAGATAGGGCACTAAGGTCTGCCTGTCTTCCACTACTAGTAACCCCCAAACTTTACCTAGTGGTAGGAAAGAGAGTTTTCTCCTTTTTGGGTCCCTCTCTTTGGAACTCTCTCCCACCTGTGGTTCTAACCTGCCCTTCTTTAACTCAGTTCAAGCACTCTTAACTCCCACTTGATCTCCTCCCTCGATTGTATCTGTACCTGATGTCCCCCACCCATAGCCATCTTCTCACTCCTGCCTCTCTTCCTTCCAAGTTACATGTATCTTACCCCCTCCCCCTGTTCTTCCTTATGTCTTTTTCCACTCTTGCACCACTGCCCTGCTCTACTCTTCCCTTGGTTTCAATTCCAGTGACTTTACCTAACTATGCTCTGTGCCCTGACATCTGTCTTCTGCCCAAATATTATTTTTTGTTTCCTTTCAATCCCTAATTTCCACCCTTAGGTTCCATTTAAGTAATCTCTAATTGATTCCATGTTATGTGTTTATCGCTGCACTTTTGTAAATACTGCTTGTGTGCCTTGTATATATTTCATTACCAATGTTATCTTTTTGCCCAATTTGCAACTTATTCTGCTAATGTGAATTTTATTTTTTCAACTGTTTATGTGCCTACACATTCCTCAGTTGTTGTTATCCTATTTTGTACCTCTTATTTTACCTGCCCCCTCCCCCCAGTTGCCCCTGAAAAATGGACATTCTATTTCAGTGGGCTTATCCGCTTACTAAAATTTAAATAAAATAATTGGCACTTTTTTACATTAAATTTCATCTGCCACACTCTTAACCACCTCTCCAGTATTTCTACATCCTCCATCATGGCCCTTAACCTCTCTGCACTTTCTACCCTTCCGCTGATCATAGTGCAGTCTGCAAAGAGGCATACCTTTCTCTTGACTCCCTCTATTTCATCACTTACATATATGTTAGAGGACAAGTCCCAACACTGATCCGTAAGGAACTCCACTTGTGATGTCCCTCATTTCAAAATTCTCCCCATTGAGGACCACCCTGTGGGTCCTCCAACTCAGAATATTTCCCATAAATCCAATTATTTTTTCCCTTGCCCTTAAGTAATCCAGTTAATTGATCAACCATCCATGTGGGACAGCAGTAATGTCCAGCTCGGGTGCAGCTTCTCCCAGATGGATGATATTATGATGTCATCAATTGATACTTCAGCATCATAGCCACTTTGCATTTGATGATATCTGTGATCTTGTAAGAAATGCAACTATTGGTAGTAGTAGTAGTAATAGTACAGTGGTGGCAAGAGAGGTGCAGGTGGGCTTTGCCCTCAAAATCTAACCAATCCGTTTCTTGGTGGTGGGGGTGTGGAGGCACAGCACCCACGCACCCTCCCCCCAAGCTGACTCCACATCAGCACCCAAAATATGAAATCTAATCCACCATTTTTCCAGTCTGGCAGAAACTGCACCTGCTTCCAAAGTCCTAACTGAAATACAGATGCAGAACATCCACTGTGTGGCCCTTATCCACTGCCCTTGACACCTAACCTAGAAACATAGAAATTGTTGGCAGAAAAGGATCTTCTGGCCAACCTAGTCTGCCCTAAAAATTCCCTAGCTGCTGTGTTTCCATAGACCCTACTTGATCTCTGCCCCCCTCAGCCCTGCTAATAAGGTTCCATTGTATCTGTCCCATGCATGCTTGAATCCTGCCACCATTTTGGTACCTATCACCCATGCTGGGAGTCTGTTCTAGGCATCCACCACCTTCTCCATGAAGAAGTACTTCCTCATATTCCCTCTGAACCTCTACCCTTTTAGCTTCAAATCTTGACCACGTGTCCTTGTGCATCTCTTTCTATGTAAAATGCTATCTTCTTGTACCTTATTAATACCCTTGAGGTACTTGAATGTTTCTATCATGTCTCCAATTTCCCTGCTATCCTCTAGAGAGCACATATTTAATTCCCTGAGTCTTTCCTTGTAGGACTTGATGCATTCCAGTCCATGTACCATTTTGGTAACACTCTTCTGTATGGTATCCAGTGATGATAGTGACTGAAAATGAGTGACTGTAAAAAAAAGTGACTCATTTTCAGTGCTATGAAGTTGGGCTACCCTGCAAGGTTAGCAACAGCACAGCGAGGAATGGTGACTGGAAAGGGAGGGTTAGGAAGGGGACTGGGAGGGATAGGGAAAAGGGTTGTGACAGTGGAGTGTGCCTGCTGCAGCTGAGCCAGCCATGTGGTGTGGTGGTGAGGATGTCTGGCTTCAATGCAGTAGGCACTGGGTTTGTGGCTCGACCTGGGAGAGACTTTTGTGGCTGCTTGTGGCTGTTGTTTTTTTTTCGCTGCTTTCCTGAGTGTTGCCCCCTCCCCAACATGCACCCTGCTGGAGTTGGTAATCTAAAATTGGGGGGTGAGGGGGGCACAACCCTGCCCCCACATAAATACTCTGTATTTGCAGGATGTGCATTCGCCGGCATGTGTATATCACTGATTTGCTTTTTGGAGATATTCACCTGCCATAATAGCGATGGCTGTTTTGTGATTGCTGTCATAACATGGAACCCCTCTGTACTGCCTCCACCTGATCTATGTCCTTCCTGAGACAGGCCACCAGAACTGGACACAATACTCCAGGTGAGGCCTCACTCTGTATCTATATGGGGTAACAACACCTCCCTCTTTCTGCTGGTGATCCCTTTCCCTATGCACCCCAGCATCCTTCTTGCTTTTCCTACCACTTATCACACTGCTTTGCTATGTTCAGGTCATCCAATATGATGATCCCCAGGTCCCTTTCCTGTTTTGTTGTTGTTAGTCCCTGCCCCCAAATGGTACGTTGCCCCTGGGTTCCTTGCCCCATGTGTATAATTTTGCATTTTTTGGCATTGAAGCCCAGCTGCTATACCCGTGACCATTCTTCCAGCTTCTTTAGGAACTCTCTCTTGTTTTCTCTCCCCCCCCTCCCCAGGAGTGACCACTCTATTGCAGATTTTTATGTCATCCATGAACAGGCATACTTTCCCTTCCAGTCCCTCTGCAATGTCACAAATGAAGACATTGAAGAGTTCCGGTTCCCAGAACTGACCCCTGTGGCATGCCACTTATTACTGAGCCCTCCTGTGAGTGAATCCCATTTTCCCAAACCCTTTGGCTTCTGTTACTCAGCCAACATTGTAGCAATGTAACGCCTTTTGAATCATCATGTTGGTTTGGCAACATCTCCCCTGGGTAAACCTGTGCTGCTTTGTATACTATACACCATTTGCCTCCAGAAACTCAACCAGCCACTCCTTTATTATTGATTCCAATTGTTTCACCATCTAAGACATCAGACTGTCTGGTCAATAGTTGTCTATCCTATCTTGACTTCCAGCTCTGTGCAGGAGAAATAAATCTGCTATCCTCCAGCACCCTGTGCTGACTGTTCTCCTTTAAGAGATTTTTTTCCTGCAGCCCTGCCATGGTCTGCCCAGCATCCTTCAACACTTTTGGGTGCATCTTATCAGGCCCATACATTTATCCATCTTCAGTGCCTATAGGCCCTTTAATGCCCTGCTCTGCATTGAAAACCACTTCTAAAGCCCAAATGCAAAGAATCTATGACTGGGAGTACCTGAAATATTTAGTCAGTTTCCCATGGATAATAAATTCCAGCAATTTGGATTGAACAGGCAAAAGTGAGATAAGTTTCAAATTGGCTGGGTAACCCCACTGCCTTCCCTTAAAAAATCAATACCACCCTGGTCTCCATCTGTCTGTAACTATCTTCCTTTGTTGCAGAGATAGCTTGAACAAATACATTTGCAGCTTATAGTTTTGATACTCTGCATATTTCAAAATTATAGGGGTTAATCCATCAGCCCCCACCCCCACTCCCTGTTTTAGTATTCAGATCCAGTAGCATTTCCAAAACTAAGTAGCATTCCAAAACTACAGCAAAAGTAATATATACAAATTTAAATGAAGGCATCATACTACCACCATGATCATAAACCAGATTACTGTAGAACACCTTATTTGTGCGCCGTTAATATTTCACTATCCATGGTCCTGAAACTTACATCGCATTTCCTTAATTTCACTTTCCATCCTTTGTTAATACATTACATATACAATATACCTATATTTGCTAGCACTTTATTTTAGCACTAATGTCTTAAATAGTGAATATAGCAAAAATAAAATGTCAGCGAATATAAGGTTTTCTATGGTATTTCCCACTTCGTCAGTCTTGCTATTTAAAGATAGATTCTGACAAATACCACACAGTGTCACTAAAATGTTATTACACAAATCTGCCTTCTAATAAAAACTATCCTTAGATTGATCTCTAAATAAAGACCTTCCAGAACACTGGTTTCCTGACCACTTTTCAATTTATTTACTTTTTGCCTAAACCCCCCTGAGCAAATTATCGCATGGCTAAAGGAATTCTTAACTTATTGTTGAATTCTCTAACCATGCTTATATATGTATCCTGTTTAAATCAATTAACTTGCCTAGCAAAAGGAGTGCTAGATGTATAGTAAGAGCCTGCCTCCAAACCTCTATTCCATTCCTAAATTAATTTATATTAGAATTAAACAGTGGGGCAGAGCTGAGCGTAACCCAAAAGTTTTAAAACGTAAATGTTTGCCACATATAGTGAAATACTCTTTGACAAAATAATTCCAGGCAGGCTCAATATATGGAATTTGTTTAACAATGTCCCATCTTACCTTTTCCAAGTCTGTAAAACAGCAGTAGTGGATAATCAGGAAGTCATTATCAAACTTCTGCTTTTTGGATGGAAACATGCAGCCATAGTTCTGGTTTCCATATCTGTAAATATTTTTTCATAGCAATCTTTTGTTTTTTAGATATTTAAAATGTATTTCCGTTGTTGTGGATCCACAGCAAATATGGCTGGTTCCTAATTTGCAGTCAAGATCCCCCCCCCCCACATCACATCACGTCTTTTGTTTACTTCCGTGGGACCCTGTGCTGCATGTTCCCGCTGTCCCTGTACTGTAAGTCATGCACATGTGCGGCAGCAGAGAGTTCCAGTTCAACATGATGGGAGGGAGAAATGTAAATAGAAACAAAGTAAATTATGAAATTATGGGGTGATTAAGAAAGATTACCATGTAAGTGCTCAAGAGATCATGGGGAACAAACTGTTGCAAAAGATTCATTTTTTGTATCTAGTACTGCTGCTTCCAACATAGAAACATAGAAGTTGTCAGCAGAAAAGGACCTCTTGCCCCACCTAGTCTGCTCTATATTCCCTAATTGCTGTGCTACCGCAGACCATACTCAATCTACATCCTTACCCCCACAGCCCTGTTACTAAGGTCCCCTTGTGTCTGTTCCATGCATGATTGGATCCCACTACCATTTTGTTACCCACCACCTCTGCTGAGAGGCTGTTCCAGACATCCATGATACTTTCTTCCTCACATCCCCTGTGAGCCCCCCCTCCAGCCTCATATCATGCTCCCTTGTCCTTGAGCATCTTTTTTCTATGTAAACTACCACCCTCATGTACGTTATTAAAATCTTTGAGATATCTGAACATTTCTATCATGTGTCCCCTTTCCCTCTTTTCTTCTAGAGACTACATATGTAATTCCTTGAGTCTTTCCTCATAGGGCTTCTGATGCAGGCCATGCACCATTTTGGCTGCCCTCCTCTGTATTACTTCTACCCGTTCTATGACTTTTCAGAAATTTGGCCTGCAAAAGTGAACACAGTACTCCAGGTGAGGCCACACCATTGAGCTATACAGGGGTAACACTACTTCCCTCCTAATAATCACATTTTATAAAGAAAAGATATTTATCCATACAAGGCCTACCCTTTACCTTTATATTCCTTCTGACACAAAATAGTACATGATTGTGGTAAATGGGGTATGCTCAGAGGAAGCGAAGGTAACCAGCTGGGTACCACAGGGGTCCGTTCTCAGGTCAGCACTCTTCAACATCTTCATTAGCAACATTACAGAAGGGCTGGAAGGAAAAGTATGCCTGTTTGCAGATGACACAAAAATCTGCAACAGAGCTGACACGGGGTTGGGGGTAGGCAGAATGAAGAATGACCTAAAAAAACCTAGAAGAAAGGTCAAGTGTATGGCAGCTGGCCTTCAATGCTAAAAAGTGCAAGATTATGCACATAGGGCACAAGAACCCAAGGGCAACATACCATCTGGGGGGGGGAGCAGGTGACAACCACAAACCGGGAAAGAGACTTTGGGGTCATCATATCTGGTGACTTCAAGGTGGCAAGGCAATGTAATAAGGTAGTAGGAAAAGCTGGTAGAATGATGGGGTGCAAAGGAACATAGAAATTGTTGGCAGATAAGGACTGCTAGGCCCATCCAGTCTACCTGTACACTCTACACAAGTACTGTATATGGCCTCTGATCCTATCTGGTCAATTGCTTTTCTCTCCTACCCACCCCCAAGATTCCCTTATGCCTGTTCCAGGCATGTATAAATCCCTCCACTATCCTTGCTCCCACCACCTCCTGTGTCAGGCTATTCCACATATCCACCACCCTCTCCATGAAGAAAAACTTCCTCACATTTCCCCTCAACTTGCCGCCTTCCAGTTTCATATCATGCTGCCTTGTTCTTGTACTTTTCCTATATTCGAAGGTGTCTCCCCCCTGCACCTTGTTTATGTCTTTAAGGTACTGGAATGTTTGTAGCATCCCCCCCCAATCCCTCTTCTCCTCCAGTGAGTACATATTGAGGTCCTTTAATGTCTCCTCATATGTTTTCTGGTGCAAACCCGTGCCATCTTTGTTACCCTTCTCTGGACCTCCTCCACCCTGTCGATGTACTTATGAAGGTGCTGCCTCCAGAACTGCACACAGTATTCCAGGTGAGGAATCACCAGTGTTTAATAAAATGGCATCACCACCTTCTGCTAATGATGCCTCTGCCTAAGCACCCCAGCATGCCGCTAGCCCTCCCTGCCACCTTTGTACTCTGCCTAGACACCTTTAGATCATCTGAAATGATAACCCCCAGGTCCCTTTCTTCCTTAGTGAAGGAAGGGGTATAACAAGCAAGAGGAGGGAGGTGAAATTTCCCCTGTATAGGTCAATGGTGAGGCCTTACCTGGAGTACTATGTCCAGTTCTGGAGGCCCCATTTCAAGAAGGTCATTGGTCAGGAAGAGGTGATACAGAGCAGGACAACCAAAATGGTGCATGGAATGCATCAGAAAAGCTACAAGGAAATATTTGAGGAACTAAATGTGTACTCTCTTGAGGATAGTAGAGAAAAGGGAGATGTAACAGAGATATGCAAATACCTCAAGGGCATTAATAAGTTACAGGAGTGTAGCATACTACATAGAAAAAGTTACTCAAGGACAAGGGGGCATAATTTGAAGCTGGAATGGGGGCGACTCAGAGGTAATGTAAGGAGGTACTTATTAACGGAAAGGGTGGTAAATGCCTAGAACAGACTATGGATAGAGGTGGTAGGTACCAACATGGTAGAAGAATTTATACACACATGGAATAGACACAGGGGGTCTGATTCCAAGTCAACTTACGCATGGTGAAAGGTGATTTACGCTGAACCCCATGGTGTAAATCACAACTTGCGCCATGCAATACGCAGGTCATGATTCCAAGTCACGATCTGCACCATGTCGTATGTGGGTTGTGCCATGGGTGGGTTATGTCACTTACTATGCCCGCAGTCCACAATGACATGGCGCAAGGGTGGGTTATGGCAGCAACTATGCCCTATTCCAACAGGGTGGCTGCCGTGACCCACATACGCCATTACAGAAGCTGCATTGTTGCAGCAGAGATAGACCACCTGGGAGATGGTCTAAGGGGCATCTATCCTTGCCACTTGATGGATGCCAATTCTGCTGCACTGTGGCAATGATACAGTCATGCTCCCCGTACCCCCCAGCACATACTTGTCCCCAACCCCCCCAATGTCAGAGACCTCCGGGTTCCATTTTATGAAATGCCCCTCGAATGCTAGTGCCACCTGTCCAGCCCGCCAATGCCCCCTGGTGCCTATGGTGGTGTTCTGGGTTGGGGGGCTCCAGGGGGGGCAGTTGTTAATGGGCTGCAACTTGCAGCATGCAGGGACTTTGTGCCATGCCTGTGGTGCTAGCCTGCATCTACCGCAAGTTGCAGAACATTGGTGCCAGGGACCCTGCCTGTCTCATAATATGGTGCAGAGTCCCTGGCATAGCGCCACATGGCACAACTTGCATATGCCCATGAGTTGTGCAATGCATCTCAAAATCTGGCCTGGGGGATCTTACAAATAGAACCTGGGTGGGGGGGGAGGCCACAGATCAAGTAGAACCTTCAGCGGCACATTAGGTAGAAGCACTTTTAGGACAGACTAGATAGGCCAAGGTGGTCTTTTCTGCCAACAAATACTATATTACTGTGTTACTATGATGGTCGTGAAATAGATCCAGAAATATACAGAACTGTACCAGTAGTCAAATAGCAAATCCTGTGAGATGTAAATATAACATTGCGTAAGGTAGGATATTCTATCTTTTTGGTCTTAATTCTAGTGGGATCATCAATTAGTTGGGCCATAGCCAGCTGCAAAGCCACATTTTGCATGAATATAGATTTATTTGACTTTATCCAATCTGAATTAAAGTCAGTCACCAGCAACAACACTTAAGAACTTGCAAATGTAACCAAAGTTGGGGTTAACAACTCAAGATGTTTATTGAAACTTTTGGGGGAGATGATAGCAGCCCACTAATGATTAGAAAAGTTTGCAAAGTTTTAGGTTTTTTTTTTATTCTTTTTGTAACTGGGCAAATCCCACTTGGCACAAGTGCCTGCTTTCAGGGCAACCCAGGAACACTGGGATGCTTAAGTGATTTGCTCAGAGTCCCACAGTATGCAAGTGGAGATTGTGGGAATCAAACACAGGTCTCCTGGATGTACCAAGCTGATTCACAGATCATTGCTCTAACCTCTAGACTATACTGCCAGTCTGGTGAAGTTGATGTGAATTTGGGAAATTTGCAATTTGTGAAGCTTTGTGAGTTCCCCAGCAGTGAACCGGCTTTGCTGGTGGAAACCTCCCAAATTTTATAAAATACCTCCCTCCACCCATTGTGGTGTAATTCCCCATCCCACCTCCCAAACACTTTGAAATCTTATAAATCCCTTCCTCCTCCTAGTGCCCTCCTTCTCCCCTCTGCCATGGCAAATTTATATATAATTTATTAATAATATGTAACATCACATCATCACAGATTCCTTATTACTTATATATAGATACACCCTTCCCCCACCATCATGCTGAACACACTCCCCCATTTTCCTCCACCCATCTAGACCTTATTTTTCAAGAAGCCCTCCACTCAACCCCCCATCCCCAACTACCCTATTGCCCCCTACCAGCTCCCAGAAAATACTGTTTAATATAATGCTTTAATAAAGAAAATGGTCCACTGATGCAGAGTGTCTGCTTTGATCAGTGTCCATCTTGGTAAGGGCCTGGTTGCATGCATGAATGATGATGTATTTGTTCCAAGAAAATCTGACTGACTGAATTTTCAGCCAATCAGGTTTTACAAATGGCAAAGGCACCACCATTCAACATTTATGCATGTGACTGCATTATTAGTTACTTGGACTTTGAAAAGAACTGACACTCTGCACCAGGGGACTGTATTCTTCATTATATCATCACCTTAAAATATATATTTCTGGATGCTGGTGGGGAGAAGAGAGTGGTGGGAGCCAGATGGGGGTTGGGGTTGGAGCACTAGTAAAATAGGGTCTGGTTGGGTGGAGGAGTGTGTTTGGTGCACTGGTGGTGAGAAGGGTATACTTATATAAGTGATGGGGAATCAGGGTTTATATGATGTTACTTAGTAATATTATACATACATTTACCAGATTAGGGGGAAGGAGAAGGAAAGAGGGTGATAGTGGGGGTGGGAGGGAGGTTAGAAGATTTCAAAGTGTTTGACATGTGGGAGGGGGAGGAAGTACATCACAGTGGGTGGGAGGAGGGTTTTTAATGTAATTTTAAAGACCGCGATTTCATTATAGTGTATGGTAGACTGCCGTTCCGCATGGAAATCCATGCCTGGAACATCATTGTTGTGCTGCACTCAGTGCATCACGATCTTGTTGTGCTGCACTGAGTACGTCAACGGTGCAGCACAACAAGATTGAACACATTCACACATGCGCAATGTTGGGCCGCGTTGGTGACAACAGACAAGGGACAGAGGAAATGAGCAGCGGTTGAATAAACTGTGCCAAGAAGGTACTTCACATACCACTCACCATATGCTATAAAAGATTGTCTATGGTGAGTCATTCACAGACAAGGATATTCTCTGATCTCGAGGTATCCATGTCAACGGATGACCTCTCGAGCTTCGCTCTCGAGGTCTAGTGTTGCCATGGAAACCTCTGAATTGAGAATGCCCTTTTTGTGAATGACTCCCCATAGACAATCCTCTATGTTTTTAACTAGTGATTTGCACAAATTTGTAAAGCAAATCTACGCAAATTGCCCAATTCATGTTGCTTTTCCTCACTAATTTGGGCAGTTTGTCAAGTGCATAAATATAGGAATTTCAGTTGTCATCAAAGTGAATTTGCCAAAATTCACATATGAAGTGAACTTTGGCAATGTCACACACCACTACTAATAATGTGGGTAAGGGAAAAGGAGTCTCATCTCAAAAGCAAACAACTCACAGCAATTTGGAGCAGTATCCAAATGAACACTCCAAACATTATATTCCTTTGCAGCAAGTGATAGCTTCTGCCTGTTGTCATCAAGCATTCTCTTCTGTGCAGATTTTAATAAGTATTTTTAATTGCGGTGTGTGAGTAACAAATAGTATTTCCCTGAGTACCGTGAATAACAGGCTATTTGTTATTGAGGAAGAAAAATTAGCAATCTATACTATTCAGTGCTATTCTGTATGTTGCTATTCTCTGGGTGTTCAAGAACTTCCAAGTCTTCCCGTCAAATCACAGGCTACCTTGCAAGCTCACTGAAGGCAGGTTGTGTGACCCAACACTCGCAGAAGCTTGAGGTAGGAGAGTCAGATGACTTGAGATGCTACAGAAAAAGAATCTTCTTCCATCCACTTACCAAAAATTAGACATAAATCAGAAATCGTTATTATTTTTTTTGTGTTCCCTCTTTAAATTCTGAGCTGGAGATGGTTATTTCTTACACTGTGGGGTGACAATTAGGATTTGAATACAGGGAAAATAGAAGGATTGTTTAATGTTTGCTGAGAGGGACAGGCAAGCAAGCCCTAACAGCACAGATGCTCATGCGCACACACACAATGCGTGCATGCATGCACAAAAACACACACACTTTGTGTGTGTGTGTGTGTGTGTGTGTGTGTGTGTGTGTGTGATGTACTGTACTAAAACCAAACAACCTTTAAAGCTGCATTGTAGTGTGGTTTAAAGACTAACAGCTTAAGGGAGTAAGCAGTGTTTTATAGGGGTTTCTTTTGATTAGAAAATTAAGGTTTTTATAATTTAATTGCTGTCTGAAACAAAGAACAAGGAAAGTAATCCATCTGAAGTGAAATTAGCTGTTAATTACCTTTTTTCTATTGTTATTCAGGGCTTGAGTTCATGACAAAGAAAAAATGTAATTTTTTTCTGAGAATTTAGTCAGGCTTGACTATAGAGAGCAGGACTTGTTAGTTCAGCATTGCTGCAGTGACTTGAATGACTTGATTTCATAAAAAGTATAATTTAAATTTAATATCAGAAATCTGCATGTGAGTAACCCAAGATTGGCTGATTCCCACTGCTTCAGTTATCTGCTTTTCTCTTCGGTGTGTGTACACTGATATGCTCTCAAGATATTTTTCTAAATTTGTGGCTGTGTGTCCAAGAAGAAATTTAAACAAATATTTATTTTTTTCTTGAAATTTACAAACTTGACTGTAGTGAATGGGTTTTGTCAGTTCAGCATTGCTGCAGTGATTTGAGTGATTTGATTTCATAATAAATATAATTTAAATTTTATATCAGAAATCTTCCTGTGAGGCTCCCAGACCTGGGTTCCTCCATGGACATTAAAAAACATGCAATTGATAGTGCACCATAGTTGCTGCTGGTGGGGTTGGACTAGTCGACTAACTCCCACTGCTTCAGTTAGCTGCTTTTCTGTTCTATGTGTGTGCATGGCTGTGTACTGAAGACATTTTTCTAAGTTTGTGGCTGTGTGCCCGAGAAGAAAAGTAAAGATTTTTTTTTCTAGCAAATATATTCAGGTGAATGAAATTTAGCTCAGCATTGTTGCAGTGACTTAAGTGACTTGATTTTATAACAAACATAATGGCTTGGATTCCTCCATGGCCACTTAAACAAATGCAAGCGCACTGTAGCTGCTACTGGAAAGGTTGGACTAGTCACCTAATTTTGACTACTTAAGTTAGCCTCTTTTCTGTTCAGCATGAGTGCATGGCTGTGCACTCGAGACATTGTTCTAAATCTGTGACTGGGTGCCCAAAAAGAAATTAAAAAAATATGTTTATTTATTTTCCTGAGAATTGATTAGTCAAGCTTAGCTATAAGTGAAAGTTGTCCCCTCAGAATTGCTGCAGTGGCTTGAGTGACTAAATTTCATAATATTATAATCTGAATTTAATAATACATCTTCCAGTGAGGAACACAACCTTGGCAGAAAGAAGATGTAGTACCAGGACATGTGGTTGGTCCAGCAGCCCCAGCAAAGCTGCCCCAGGTATACAGCTGCAGGCAGCAGGAGAGGCTATGTGTACTGCAGAGTGACACTCGGGGTGCATTCACACTACAAAATTATGTTTTACCCCATCAAAGCCTGCAGTCTCCACCAGTAACTGTACTGCAAATGTCTACACCAGACAAAAAAGTTAAAGTACCATTTAAAGTGCTAGTAGTACTGCTAGGAGGACATTGGTCCCCATATTCAGAGCCAGCAGAATGCATGTGCAAATCAGTAAGCCACACAAAAATATTGTGCCAGCCGGCTCTGATGTGATATTCAAACAGAATGTGTGATCAGAACAGATTGCACTTTTTTTTTTATATTGTACCATGATTGCACGGCACATAACAGGTGGCCACTATGTGTGGCATGGCACATCCAGGGTATGGGGCCGAAGATCACAAATGGTGGAATGCGTGGTGCAAACCTGGATGCACCATTTAGCCCAAGGGCAATATTCAGCCAAAATATGGAAATGATCTCATTGTGCATGCACGGAGCAAAGGAGCCTCATGCATGCCTATTATGGGCTCATTAGCATGGCTGCATTGGGCTGAATGTACTATGCTAGCCCCCCCCCCGAGCCCCAATCCATGGCAGTGTTAAAACAAAACATTATCTTGTCCCAGGTAGACTAGCATTCCCCCAAGCCCTGAACCATGACAGTTGGAAATGTAAAAAACACATCTTTTCCTTGGTAGTCTAGCAGTCCCCCCTCCCTGAGCCCCGATCCATGTCAGTTGCACAATCAAAAAACATATTTTCCCTGGTAGACTAGTGGTCCCCCTCCCTGCCCTGATCACTGTATGAATAATATGAAACACAATATCCCCTTTCCCATAGTGTAGGGATCCCCCTCCTTGCCCTGAGCACTGTGCAAAAAATAAGTAACACAATATCCCCTTTCCCATAGTGTAGGGATCCCCCTCCTTGCCCTGAGCACTGTGCAAAAAATAAGTAACACAATATCCCCTTTTCCATTGTATAAGGACCCCTCTCCCCACCCCAAACACTCTGCGAAAAATAAATATCACAATATCCCCTTTTCCATAGTGTAGGGACCCCGTCCTCACCCCAATCACTGTGCAAAAAATAAATATCACAATATCCCCTTTTCCATAGTGTATGGACTCCCCTCCCTGCCCCAATCACTGTGCAAAAAATAAGTAACACAATATCCTCTTTTCCATAGTGTAGGGGCACCCCCCGTCCCAATCACTGTAGGAAATACACAAAACACATGATTCCCTGCTTTCCATAGTATTGTGTCCTCCCAACCCACCCTTGTAGGCAGTAATCCACTACCCCATATCCCCCATTCCATTCTGTGCCAGTGACTGGGTCAGCCCTCCTCACCCTGCCATGGCCAGCCACTGACTGATCAGTACCCAAGCATACAGTAAATAGTATTCGTTCATTAGTTGTACATAAGCACATGCTATTTACTGTATGCACTCAGATACCAATCAATCAGCAGCTGACAGTAGCAGGGTGAGGAGGGCTGTGCCAGTCGCCAGCATGGGATGGGATGGGGTGTGCGGGGTAGCAGATTATTGCCTACCAGGTTGGGGGGTAGGGGGACACTACACTATGGAAAGCAGGGAATTGTGTGTTCCACCTCCAAGAATTTCTGTCTTCTTGGAGGTGGAAACTGCTTTGAAACAACTTGGAGTTGGGAAGAATACACAATACTGAACTGGGAATCTCCAGGAAAGCACAATCTTGTTCAAGTCTGAGAGAGGTGTACCTTACATTAAATTTTACTCTTTTGAGGGGCGTAGCTTGTCAGGCAACATGGTGGCAGCATAAACCCATGGAAGCACCCCATGGAATTTCTGTCTAAAGCATCCGACATCTGTGAATAGTGGTGGGCTTAAGAAAATGGAGCTATTGTAAGGACAAGTTCTCCAGCTATACAAAGAGACCAAAACTGACAGGATAGCCATTTTGGTTCAAACATTACAGCACAGATAACTTTATAGGGCACCTTCCTTGAGGTCTACCACAGGATACCAGTTCCTCAGCAGCAGTGTGGCAGGTCACTCTACCATACAATTTCTGGACATTGGGCTGCTACCTGAGAGAGAGATCGTGGCAAGCATGGCCCTGAAAGGAGAAAGCAGAATAGCCGCCGAAATAGCCATCATTACAGCAAGGCTAAATAAAATCTTAACTGACACTGCTGAACTAAAAAAACACTACAACAAGAATGACTGCAAAATTACAAGTTTGAACTCAGTGGTAACTGGGATGGAGAACATTGTCAAGGCACATGAAGCAATACTACAAGAACATCATGGTATTAATCACCAACATCATGCCCAAATACAATATTTGCTTCAAAAGATGGATGACATGTAAAACTGGGCCCAATGCAACTATGTGAGGATCATCAGGGTCCCTGAGGATGCAGAAGAGAGGACATGGCATCTTTTTTGTCAACCTTCCTGCTGCAAGTGCTTCAACTCAATAACCCCACTAAACCAGTATTGGAGAGGGCACACCGATCTTCGGCACTTGGTCCAAGGGAAGGGGAGAGACCTCGCCCGATTCTCTGCTGGTTCCTATAATATCCTGAAAGAGAACTGTACCTCTGTATGGCTAGAGAGTTGGGCAATCTAATGTGGAATGGCAATAGAATACAGCTATATCAAGACTTCTCTCTCAAACTGTCACGTAAACTGAGGGCCTATCCGGGTGCTAAACAAAAGCTATGTAGTCTAGCCATACCCGCTTCTCTTCATTATCTATCCATGCTCGGGAGTAACTACAAAGGGGACTTTATCAATTTTGAAAACCCAGGGCAGGTACAGCAATTTTCTGAG
This sequence comes from Neoceratodus forsteri, assembly GCA_016271365.2. Classification (NCBI taxonomy): domain Eukaryota; kingdom Metazoa; phylum Chordata; order Ceratodontiformes; family Ceratodontidae; genus Neoceratodus; species Neoceratodus forsteri. The sequence continues at coordinate 968,446,208 of CM028132.1, read as the reverse complement.
GAGCAGGGTTGGGAACATAATAGGTGCCCCCACCCTCCTAAACCACAGTGGAGACCCACTGACTTATCCCCAGTACCAACCCAGGTGGAGACCCAGCCCTCCAAGGAGACAGGCCCACAAACCACAACCCTAGCAACTTCTGAAACACCCTGGCAGCAAACACAAAGAGGAGAGCAGAGGAAATGAAATAAGGACACGCCAAGTCAAAGAGAAGCACATACCAGAATACACTCTAGAAGCTGCCAAAGCACCAGTAGTGCTTCCCCCGCTGACACCCCAATTAAGCTCATGAACCGGTATGCCCCTCTGCATGAACTCACCCCAGCCTGTCTAGAGGTGACCGAGCCCATTTCTGCAATCGCTCCACCAGATCCACTGCAACATGGCAGTCCAGACTAGTGGGCCCCTATTACCCAGTCTTGGGCTGACTCTGTAATCAACGATGACATTTTCTCTTTGGTCCTGGCTTGGACCAGCTCTCCTCTGAATCAGTAGGGCTAAGGTAAACTAAATACAAGCAGATGCTCTGCGATCAATAGAAGAACTACCCCCTGAGTCTCCGACCCTGTCAGTGGCCTGCAGTGTCTAGAACGTGCAATTTTAAATTGACTAGGACATCTGCAGGCCGCTAACTGAATCTCACACTTCAAACTAGTGTAAAACTGATACCTAGTGAGGAGCCAACCCCCGCGTTTTTTCAGTTGCCTATCAGATATGCATGCAGACCTTGCCACCCCTCCTTCAGATACCTCCAAGCTACAGACAGCAATTGCATTACTCATAAGGGAGAATGGAAATATTGGGGGGGTTCAAACAGGCAGCGGCCTGTGGGGATTTGAAATCTGAAACTGACTAAGAGCATAGACAGGCTGCTGACAGCTCTACTCCCTTTGAAGCTGCGGGATGGTGGCTACGCACGTCAAAGATGTTTCCCATCAGAACTTCTATTTTTTAAATACCTGTAGATTTCTAATGACATTGGCATTGGTCTGAAAGGAAGAGTGTAAATAAAGCAGAATCCTTATCCCAAACAGACAGTGGCCTGCAATGCTGTGATGAGAAACACAGAAATTGACTGAAGCATTGGCAAGTCGTTGTCAGCTCCACTCCACCTGAAACCACATGGCGGCTGCTGTGCAAGGAGGAGATCATTAATGGAGGGCATTTTCTGGGTTACTGGGAGCAGTAGTCTGTCCCCTGGCTCCCATGTAAGCTATAGCTGGGGTCGAAGGATTAAAGTACTTTTTGGCATTTCAGACTAAACACTGGCGGCCAAATAAATATAGGGCTGCTTTCTTAGCTTAACAAGTAGAAACTGCAAGTAATGATAGCTCTGCAACAGCCGTAGAGAGTAACAGAGCTACAGCCATGAACACCTTTAGTGAGGAGGCAATCTCTTTGTGTGCTGTTAACGGGTGTCACTCCAGGTTGTTGGTGGAGGCTTTTTGTTTTCTTTTATTAAGGTGTTGGTGAAGGTATATAATAAGACAGACTGATGTTAACTGCCTAGTTACAAAGGCAACACTAATCCTAGTTAATGTAAAGCTGATGGTCTCCCTGTAGTAATTCCAGGATGAATATGCAGTGCCTACATACTGGACTAGCAAGAAGGGGCACCCAAGGTGTCAGGAAGAGGTATACAATGAACAGGGTGGATACAATGCTCCTGACCTCCCCTCTTCCTCTCCCCCTTCCTTAGTTAGTTTTGAGGGATCTGGAATATGCGTGTAGAGATAGGCCCCTCCCTCCATGAGCAAACTGCACCACCTTTGACTAAGGATACTGCCCAGGGAGGTTTTTACACAGGGCCAAGGCATGTTGGACTAGGAGTACACAACCCCACTGCACCAGGAGTATGAGACTAACTCCTGGGGAAGCTCTACTCTTAGAAAGTTAAACCTAATAGGATCTTAACAGAACAGACTGGTTTAGTGAGCAAGTAGCTCAAAGACTGAGTATCTGAACCTACCCCCCTCCTCTGGAGACTCCCAGGGTCTTTGACTAGCGAGCTACAGTTAGCCAGACAGTCACTGATGTCTCACAGGGTCACTATTTGATGTATGTTGGTTAATTTTTCCTGTTTATGCATGTTGTATTTTGAAATGTGGTTACTATTGTTATTGGCCCTAACTTGAGTAACTCTGCTGCCTCTAGGGGGTTTGATCCTAATATGGGTCATAAAAGAAAGAAAGAAAGCAGAAGAACCCACAGACACAGCACCTGACAAACACAATTGGAAAAGCAGGACACAAAAGTAGAGTATCCTTGGACTTCCGGCGACGTCACAAACCTGAATGGCCGTCTGAAGCAGAACTCTGTGACCTTGGGTATTGATTGTGAATAATTTGTCACCATCCCGTGCCCTAGACAACTCTACTAACAAGTGAGGGTTAGCTTTACCTTCGAGGGCATGGTCCAAACCAAAAAAAAGATGAATGCAGACACCAGGAAAAGATCTCAAATTAAAGAGGCCCGGCAGCCTGTCAATCCATCCTTGTCCAGATCCTCAGCTGTTACAGGATCTGCAGAAGACTTCAACAGCTCCGGCTTGGAAACTACCTCCACCTTCAGCAAAGCAGATGGGCACCACATGGTTTAAAATACTCAGAAAAATCGACTCCAAAATTACCAGCTTACATAATGATTTTAAGAAATTAGAGAGCCTTATCAGTGTGGTGGAGAACCATTTGCAGGGTATACAGCAGGAACACATGGTGTTTGGCAGATCCCTGGCCTATCTACACAGAAGGGAGAGAGATCTGACCCTTTGTGCGGAAGACTCTGAGGCCAGGGCACACAGCAACAACATTCGAATATTCAGCATTCCTGAAGGGGTGGAACAGGATAGCATGGAGGATTACTTGGACTGCTGGCTTCACAAAGAATTAGATCTGGAAGAGAATTTCACCTTGGAAATTGAGAGGGCTCACTGGGCTGTTGCACCAAAGCCCAAGCAAGGCGCATCCCCTCGATCTATCCTGGTCAAGTTCCTCTGTTACCCCAGTAAGGAAAAAATCTTACGGCTGGCATGGGCAAAGCGGGACTTAAACCTGGGTGATTTTATAAGTATATGTAGATCAGGATTACCTGCTGTTAATGTTGTCCAGGAGAAATAAAGTTTTGCAGGTGGTGAAATCTTTAAGGGAAAAGGGCCTGAAAGCTCATCTAAGATATCCTGCATGACTCTGGGTGCAAGGCCTGGAAGGTATCAAGAACTTTGAGTCTCTTCTAGAAGCTACCCCCTTTCTGCAGGTCCTGAGAGTTCAGATTCCAGATACTAAGGAGGAGCAGGTGGAGCAGGAGATTGAAGACCTGCTGTGGTCCACTGCACCAGGGAACAAACATCCCAGCCGGAGAAGATCGGAGGCATTGCTTCCATTACATGCTGACATGGCTAACTGGCTGCTACCAAGGAAGAAAACCTGCTTGCATACCTGCTTTCCTTCTATGGAGGTCCGTTGACAAATTGTGGCATCACCATGGGGGGGCGGGGTTTACAGCTGGGTGAGCCACCTTGTGCCTGTGGATCCAGGAATTTTTATGGATATGAAGGAAATTTTATTTCTGGGTATGGACAGTGTGGTTGTGACTTGATCCAGAACTGAACCGCTTGCTGCATGTGGAGGGGGAGGGACCACTTCCCTCGGGAATGAGTTTCCAGTCGACTGTTTCCGTGGGGAGGTCGCCCTGCTAGGTATTCATCTTTATTATGTTCCCCCTTTCATGGCACAGTGGCGGGTCGAATTGCAGCTGGGTTGTGGAGTTGTTTGGGACTGGGGAATGGTTTCAGCAGTCTGTTGGAGTGAATGGCCTCAAGTATACTCTTTTTTCACCCTAAATCCAAGGGGATGTTTGTTTTCAACTCCAGCTGGAATATTGACTTGCCGTAAATGTATGGGTACAGTCACACCAAACCTCTGTTGGGGGGTGCAGCATGTAATGCAGTTTATTTTATCAAGTACTCCCAATTAAAGGGCATATGACTATTTTGACATAGAAAGGAGTTTGGGTGGGCTGGTGGAGTCTTTGATGGAAATGGGGATACTGAGGGGAACTTAAGTGTTCTAACCATGCTCTAAAATGTTCTTACCATGCTTTAATCTGAGGTATATTGGACCATCTATTTTGAGTGGAGGGAGGATGGACTGGACTAACTGGGAAGATCACTTTGAAGGAACTATTCTACATCTAATCTCTCTCCTGTGTATATTGTGAACTAATGGTGATTGGATCTGGTAGTTTATGTGCAAGGATGGATGCCCCGGGACACCTGCTAAGATAGCCATGACTCCTGGAGTGTCCACACCTAGGGAAAGGCTAGTACTCCTGGCGGAGGCCAGGATTGCAAACCTTAAGCACCAAGGGGTGCTTTTCCTTCTGGCTTAAAATAATGGATTTGAGGCAACATTGTAGCCTCAGAAGCTCGCTACAGTAGCCTGAGCTTCACTAATGGTGGTGAGACTTATTGCTGTTATAACATATAACATAAGGAGGTAGGCAGCGGGTGTCCAGACCCTCTTTTCTCTCCTAATGGCTCGTGGTTTGAGTCATGTAGTTTCTAAGGTTTGTTATTGTTTGTCCTGTTTTTCTTCTCACTTTAACTGTTACACATATCCTGGGAATGTTTTGAATGATTCAAATGGTGTGTGGGGGAGAGGGGAGTTTTGGCTAGAGTGTCTCACTAACATGTAAACGTGGTGTCCCTTAAGATTTGTTCTTTTAATGTCAAAGGCATTAATAATGTGTTTAAGAGGCAAGGATATTACAGGAGCTTAGCAGGGTTAAATGTAACATTGCATGACTGCAAGAAGCGAAACTTACACAATTGGAACATAAAAAGCTAAGCAGATCCTGGGTGGGGTCAGTGTTCTCTGACTCACACCCAGACCCCTATAGGTCTGGTGTGGCCATATTATTATGGAAGGGGCTTCCTTTTGGGATTCAGAAGGTGCAAATAGAGGGCTCAGGCCATGTGGTATTGCTGTCTGGTGATTTCAGGGGTACCCCTTTGCATATAGCTTTGGTTTATGCCCCTACACTCCCATCAGAGGAGTTTTTCCATGGTCTTTTTCACATGGTCTCAGCCCTCCCTGTGGACCAAATAATTTTGTTGGGGAAATGGAACTGTGTGAAGGACCCAATCCTAGACAAAAATCCAAGCCACCACAGGGGGGAGATGCCGAGTTCCAAACTGTTACGAACATTGGTCTCAGAGGAAGAGCTGATCGACCCATGGTGTCTGTACAACCCTAAGAAGAGGGATTACACTTTTTACTCCCCCGCATCCAGTTCCTATTCAAGAATTGACAGATTTTACACTCAGTTAGCGCAAGCCGATTTACTTCAAGAAATGGAAATATATCCAGTCACATTTTCTGACCATGCAATGATCCATGCAGTGATGAAAGGGGGTGGCGAAGGTAGGGGAGGGGGTTGGAGATTTAATAATGGCTTATTAAAAGATGAAGTTTTTGTGGAGTCCCTGACAGATACAACAAAACACCATTTCTCTGAAAACTTGGATGGAAACTTAAATTCATCTGGGATGGACTAAAAGCGGTCCTTAGAGGCCATATTATCAGTTATTCCTCTCACCAAAACAAAGAACGGCAAAAGAAAGTGGCTCAAATATTAAAAGAAATAAGAGACTTGGAGGGTGATGTTGAGAAAGATGGAAAATGCCCTGCATTTCACTAGGCAAAAGTACTATGAAGCAGGTGGAGAGGGTGGGCAGACTGTTGGCCCTGAGATTGAAAAAATGGGAAGCCAAACAATATATCCCTAAAATTAAGGGAAGGGATGGGCTGGGGCAGATCTTCTCCCACCCTAGTCAGATTGCACAAGAATTCAAGGAATTCTATACTCAACTATATACCAGGGAGAGGGTATCGGACCTTGTCCGTGGGGTCTGGGACTTTCTGGAAGGAGTGGAGTTACCATCCCTGTCGGATACCCAAAGGGCGGAGCTGGAGGCAGAAATCACTGAGGGAGAAGTTAGAATGATTATCAAGTCCCTTAGTTTGGGTAAAGCTCCCAGGCCTTATGGGTTCACCATGGAGTTTTTTAAGTGCTTTGTAGTGGAGCTATCTTCCATGCTAACTAGGGTGTGTAATGAAGCTCATACTGGAGGGGTGATGCCTGACACATGGGGAGCAGCGATGATAACAGTGATTCCAAAACCTGGGAAAGATCATCTGGAGTGCTCCAACTACCGTCCTATCTTCCTGCTAAATCAGGATGCAAAGATCTTTGCTAAGATTATTGGTCTGTACCTCCAGGTCATAATTCCCTCCCTGGTTCATGATGATCAGACAGGGTTCATCGCAGGGAGACACATGCAGGATAATATTTGTCTCCTCCTAAATACTATATCAGCTTCCAAGGCCTTCTCCCATTAAATCTTAAATGCGGTTATATCTGTAGATGCAGAGAAGACCTTCAAACACCTGGACTGGGTCTACATGGACCATACTCTTAAAAAATGTGGTTTTGTGGATAGGTTTAGAAACTGGATTGGAAATGTGTGTGGGGACCCATGGGCTCAAGTTAAAGTGGACGGGGTCCTCTCATCTAAATTTAAGATAGAGAGGGGAACTAGACAGGGCTGCCCGCTTTCCCTTCTGTTATTTGCCCTTAGTATGGGGCCTTTGGCAGCTTTTATTAGACAATCAGATATGTACCAGGGCATCAGAGTGGGTGGGGCAGAGCTTAGGATATCTTTATATGGGGATGACACTTTGCTGTATATTACAGATCCAGTAGGTCAAGCCCCTCTCTTAGATTCCATAATCAAAACATTTGGAAAAGTAGCTAGTTTTAAGGTGAATAAGTCAAAAACAGAGATGCTCCAGATTGGACCATTCCTCCTGGGAGTGTTACCCACAGTAGGTCAATTTAAATGGGCTAGGGATGGTCTTAGATACTTCGGCATATGGATCCCTAGGGAAATAACCAAACTATTCTAGGCCAACCACCTTAAATTGATGCAGGTGGTCCAGGCTGATTTGGTCAGGTGGAATGAGCTCCCTATCTCCCTGCTGGGATGGATAGAATGTATAAGAATGAATGTACTCCCCTGGTTTTTGTACATGTTTCCTTCTTTCCCTCTGGAGCTACCTGGCTGCTTTTGGAAAGCCCTTAAAAATGCCATCTCAGAATTCATTTGGGCAGGGAAACCACCTAGAATAAGATGGTATACATTATTAAGACCCAAGCATCAGGGGGGATTAGGTCTACCAGACCTGCCTAAATATTTTTGGGCTGCACAATTACAGGCTCTAGTCCCAGTAATGAAGACGACAGCAGTCCCTTTCTGGGTGGACTTGGAGAGGCCCCAGGCATCCCTAGATACAATCAAGGACCTAGATTTTATGGCTAGAATCAGCCTTGATAACCTGAGACTGAACAACCCCTGATCGGAGGTGGTGGAGGGTACATGGTTAAGGGTCTGTAAAGAATTTGGGATGAGGCTCAAGGTGAGTGCTTTAACTCCTATTAGGGCATGCATAGATTTTGCACCCTTGAGGTTGGACCTGGGGTTCAGTAGATGGGCCAGAAGAGGCCTATCTCATATAGGACAGCTTTATATTGGTAGTGTAATTAAATAATTTCAGCTACTAACAGAGGAATTCACCCTCCCTCCCCAGGATTTTTACAGATATTTGTAGATTAGACATTGTTTAGCAGAAAATAACCAGGAGGCTGGTTGTCTGGAGGGTGCCAGTCCTGCCCAGGACTTTTTCTTGTCTTTGGCCTCACAGTCGGGGGATTAGTTTCAAAGATAGTCACATATTTATAACCTTGGAGAGTGACTCCTTGGGTTATCTTGAGGAAGCATGGCACTTGCAGGCAGGCCTCAAGTTGTCAGATACCCAATGGGACCTGATTTGGAGGGGTATTCACTGTACAATGGCATCTAACTTCTGGAGAGAATTTAGGTGGCAAGTGGCTGTGCTCTATTTCCATGCCCCAGTGCTTACCAAGCACTTTGGACATCACACCTCAGACCTTTGTTGGAGGGATTGCATGGGAAGGGGCACATACACCCATATATTTGGGGCATGCCCCAAGTTACAATATATTTGGGACAGAGTTATCGACATAGTTGCTCATATCTTTAAAGAACAGTTCCCCTCTGAGCCACAGTATTGGTTGCTGGGATTGCAACCCTCAGGGATTAAACAAAATCCCAAAAATACCTTTACAACATTCTGGTTTCCTCAACCATTAATGCTATTACTCACATGTGGATGACACAGGAGGCACCCACCATTGATTCATGGTATTCAGTATGCCTTCATATACTGGAGATGGAGGAGGTCACAGCCAAACTCAGCCTCAATAAAGAAAAATTTATGGCCAGATGGCTGCCCTTCTTTCACTTCCAGGCAGAAAGAGAGAATAAAGATATATTAGAAGTCCTTGTGGAGTACAGTTGAGTTCCCCCCCCCCCCAGCTGGTCCTAGTTCATCCCTGAGGCTCCTGGACCCTGTCAGGGAGGTCAAGTACAGGTTCTAGACCCCTCTTGCCTGCCCTTCCCCCACACATACACACTCTAGGGGGACTATTACACATACTAAATATATACTAATAGGAGAAGAAGGATGGTTTCCACCTCTCCTCATAGATTTTACCCATGGATGTGTTTTTCTTTCTCTGTGTTAATGCTACTTTTCATTTAATGAACTGAATAAGATTCTGAAATTTCACCAGCTAATAATAAGGTGGAAGGTACCAAGAGGAACTCCATGGTAGTATTATGGCAGTGTTAATTTCAATTTTAGGTGATTAATACTATGGATATAGTGCCTGGGCTTAGTGCCACCCAGTGTATTTGGGTAGTTAAGAAAGTAAAAGTCACACTTAGTTTGATGGGGTCTCAACCTCTACTTCCTCTATCTTTATTTGTTCATTGAATCCTTCCACCTGGATATTTATTCTGCCAACTTAAACAAGATTTAGTGAATATGTTATGTAAAGAGACGTGAATTTTCTCTTGTTGTATGTCTAGTTGAAAATAATAAAAATTGTGATTTCAAAAAAATGATAGAGTATCCCATAACATGCAAGAATGTAAGGGAACTAGACCAATGTTCAGGCTTTCCAAAGAGAGAACAGAAATGAAACACAGAGTACCAGGCAAGGAAACCAGGAGATGGGGGATTAGAATACAAAGAGAGGGGAAGACAACTCAGTATACATATGATAGCAGAATATTAAACAGTGATGATGGATAGCACAGCTTTTATTAATGCTACCTCATGGAATGTGAAGGGCCTTAACTCCCTTGTTAAATGAAAAAAAGTACTCTCCGACCTGAAGAAGCTCAGAACACAAATTGCCTTCTTACAAGAAACTAAGGAGTATCAGTGGCTCAGCATGTAGCACGCTCATCTCTGAGGCTGGAAGATCAAAAGGCTGTCGGTTCTATCCCCACACCAAGCACTTGGGTTAGTATCCCATTACTGACACTGCAGTGCAACATGAGGGGGTGCTGCACTCCTGTGGTGCCGTCTTTCAGATGAGATGTTAAACCGAGATCCCATCTGCCTGTTCAGGTGGATGTAAAAGATCCCATGGCACTTCTTGAAACGAGTAGGGACATTTTTTATTAAAGTCACACTCCAAAAACAAACCAAGGATCATACATCAATTACAAAGAAAGAAAGGAAAACTCATAAGTAATACAGTAATATAATCAATTACTACCTCAAAAAACAATTTAATAATTCTGTTTTTATATATCATAAAATATTTTCCATTTTTTTCTATCCAATATTATCTTTAAGGAAAGGAATGGCTCTCCTTCTAGTTTGCCAGACCCTCATTTCTGTAAATCTTTTTTTCATTTTCAGATTGTATTGTTATTTTTCATTCTAAAATCTGAATCACTTGTACTGGAGATAACTCTTGTTGTTGAAATAGCAACTTACACCTCGCCTGCCATAAATTGAATTTTATACATGACAGTATAAGCCTTAAGGTACTTCGATCAATATCAAATGGGGTCAGAGCAAAACCTCCTGCTATCTCTTCATATGAAAAAGTCCCCCAACTTGGGTTTCCCGATCTCTGTGTTAATTGGGCCCAAAACTGTTGTGCAAAAGGACATTGAATAGAAACATTTTCCATTCTTTCTTCAAGTACTATGCATGCTTGCCTATGACATTTTCGTTCATCTATAATTTTGTGTTTTGCATTAGCTATGATATTCAGCCTCCCATGGGCTGTTAACCAAACAACATCCCACATTATAGGAGGCATTCTAGAGTCTTGCAATAATGAAAGGACTTTATATCTATGATTCTCAGATACCCCTTTAAAAACTGGTGTCACCTGAAAAGCTTGTGTCTGTATAGAAATATATATCTGTTTCCTAGACTGTGCAATAACTTGATCTGGGTTCAATTTCCATTTCCTGATCTTAGGTAGTACTGATTTAAAATATGGAGGTATTTTCTGGAGAGTACATTTTAATACTAAATGTTTCTCCTAATACTTAACAAATGGCTTTAACTAATTTGCTGCAAAAAGTGTCCAGACTACTTGATGTGGTTTTGCTAAATCAATTAAATTGTGCTTTAAAAACATACTATAGTAAAAAGCAATATAGTTAAGCATATTTAAACCCCCATACCTAATAGGTAAATATAGTACTTCTCTCTTTATTGGGTATAAACTAATCCCCCAAATAACCTTGAAAAATAGACTCCACAGTATAGCTTCCAACCCCATTGGGATGGGGTAGACCATACTAAGGAAAGTAAAAATAGGCAGCAAAAATGTTTTTACTAAAAGTACTTTTTTCCTTTTTAGTTTGTTGGTAAGATTTACATACCTGTATTTTCTTTTTCTCTACTTCTAGTCTCTCTTCCCAATTTAATAGACTGTTGTCACCCCGCCCAAAGGTAATTCCTAGAATCTGAATGTGTTCAGCAGATACTGTAATACCTTGTATATGGGGTATAATTTCTGTAGTATCATTTAGAACATATGCTCTGCTTTTAGCTTTATTTAATGTTGCCCCCTGAGATATTTGAATACTTATCAAATTGATGTGTTGCTTTTACTATGGATTCTTTATTTGCCATAAATAAACAAGCATCATCTGCATATGCACTAGTTTTAACTACCACTGAAGTACTCTTTGGGCTGATACCTTTAATTTCTTCATCTCTCTGTATAATCCATAATACTGGATCCACACAAAAGACATAGAGTAGGGGGCTCATCGGGCATCCCTGTCTAACACCCCTTTTGATGGGTATGTAAGACCCTAAAAAAACATTAACTAATGGGATAGTTGTAGCACCTTTATATATAGTTTGAAGTCATTTGCAAAACAAGGGAGGAATTCCATATGCTAATAATACCTTTGTTATAAAAGAGTGTGAGACTTTATCAAAAGCCTTCTCTTGGTCAAGTGAAACTATATATCCTGAAACTTCATGCTCTTTTCCTTGCTCTATTAATTCTCTGATAAGTAAGAAATTATCTATAATAGATCTCCCAGCTACTGAGCATGATTGTGCTGTAGAAATTAAATAGGGGGCTGTTTTTGTTAACCTAATTGTTAATATTTTCATAAGAATTTTTAAATCAGTATTTATCAGACTAAGTGGTCCTCAATTATGGAGATTTTCTTTATCTCCCTTATTGCGTAAAATAATTTGTACTGCTATATTAAAATGGGAATCTACTGTATTATTTAGAAGAATCCAATTATACACTTCTAAAATAACTAATACTTGTTCTTGAAATTTCTTGTAAAATTCTGAAGTCAGTCCATCTAAGACAGGAGCAATATCGTTTTTCAAAGTATTAATCACCTGCTCTATTTCTTGTTTAGTAATTGGAACTCTTAAAGCAGTAAGAATTTCTGGGGGTAATTCTGGCTTTTGTATTTGTTCTAAGTATTGTTGTATCTTCTTCTCTGTTAACTGTGGATCAATATATGAAAAATGTGATTGTACCTTCTTTAGGATGCTCAGTGAAGTAGAAACTATTTGCCCTCTACTATTTTTAAAGAAGTCATTATTCTGGACTCTGTTCTAGTTTTAACACTAGCAAATACATCCCCAGTAACCATTTTACCTGGAATACAGACCTTTGCTCCATGAGTAATGAATTTGCTCTGGAGTACTGTATTGCCTCCATTTCTTTCATTATATTCTGAATTTGTGAGGTCACATTTATCTGTTTTTTATTTACTGCTGAATATAAGGTAGCCAATTGAGACCATAAGGACAAATATATTCTTTATATTGTGTGGTATTTTGACTAGTTGCCAATTGTTAAAATAGATATTTTAATTCATTTTTTTGTTTCTACCCACCAAAAACTCAAATCTTCTGTTAAACATGCTACAGTCATTCTAGCCTGAAGGAATTCCCTAATTTTTGTTACGGTAGCTTGATCTTCTAATACAGTTTTATTCAATTTCCAATATCCCTTCCCAAAAGGCATTTTTTTCTTTTAACCCTATTGTTGCAGTTAACAACATATGATCTGATGTTTCAGCAGGCATAGTATTTGCATTGTGAACATGAATATGTTTGGAAAGAAATATAAAATCTATTCTAGATGTCAATTTTCCTTTACAATAGGTAGGACCCCCTTGCAAATGTATTATCCTATATGTGTCCTGTACCTCAAAAGTGTTTTGAATATTTTTTTAAACAGTTTGTATCACAAAAATGTTTTCTGTTAATGCTCCCCTATCTTTTTTGGACAACACACAGTTAAAATCCCCATTCCAAATCATGTGTTTTGTCATATGTAGAAAGGATGGAATAGTTTCAAACAATTCAACCCGTTCCTTTTTTGTTTGTGGCACATATACAATAATTGCTCTCCAAGCAGTACCTCCCTTAAAAAAATCAACTAAAAGTGCATGTCCAGGATGAATTTCAAGAAGTCGAGATACTTTAAAATCTAAACCATTGAACAAAATCCCCACACCATCACAGGTGTCCACCCCAAAAGAAAAATAGGATGGACCCCAGCACCATAACATTTGAGCTGTTTGGATATGAGCCTTAGTATTCAGTCTGGTATCTTGCAGAAAGCAAACATCTAAATTCAGACCTTTTAGTACTGAAAAAGTCACCAGACATTTTCTGCTGTTATTAACGCTATTTCTCTATTTACATTAATAGTGTCAATTTTCAGCAAGATATCAGATGCCACACTTGTCATGGAGTTAGCTGTTTTTCCCTAATCTCGTACTCCTAGTAGGATGAACTCCTATTCTCTTTGTTGTTCCTTTATTTTGTTTAGAAGAAGATTCATCCTCTGAATCTGTAGAGGTCATAGGTTGGGATGAGGTCTCAGACTTTTGTTTTGGCTCCCCAGGATCCAAAGCCAAAGGTTCATATTTGTTTGCTAAAGGAATATGAGGAGGGGAAAGGCTGGTCTTTGAGATTTTAGATGTAGGCCTGGACTGCCTTAAAGCCCTTTATCTAGTTACCACCACTTTAGATGGTGGAGGCATTTCAGATTGTACCACTGGGGGTGGGTGAGTAGTGTCTATTTGCACTGGGTCTGTGAATATCTCCATAGATTCTAAAACTACCAGCACCACAGGAGCAGCCTCATCAGAATCATGCTCCTGTGGTTCTTCCATTGTAACCAGAGTTCTCTCATGTGGTATATTAAGTGAGGATGAGTGTTCCTGGGCCATAATCGAAATATTGCCTGGCTTCTCCTGTGAGGCCTCAGGCTGCTCTTCTACTATAGGGCCTATTTTTTTGGCTACAGTGTTTCATTTTAGTGCTTCAGTCAAAGGTGTATCTTGCCCAGACAAATTTCCACTGTTATGCACTGCTCAAGAGCATGTACGATAAGCATGTCCAGTTTCATCACATAAGTTACATGTGAGTTCATTTTTACAGGTAACACTAGTATGTCCATAAGCTTAACCAAGGTTGCATTTAAGTCAATCACAAACTGAACTAAGATGCATAAGTGAACCACATTTGAAACATGTTTTTGGTTAACCAGCGTAGAACAAATGCCCCCTATCCCTCCCTAAAAAATTACTACTAGGCAAGTGTTGAGGTCCCTGGTTAGAGTTTGATAGTTTAATTTTATATTTCCACCCCCCTATCCATATAAACTCATTGTCAAACATTGGCTGTGGAGAATTCTTCACCTCACATCTCTGCTGCAACCAATAGGTAATGTCCTGTACTACTACACTTTCATTTCTAAATAAAACAGTCACCATTTTCACAGCAGGCCTAGTTTGGGGGGTAGCTCTAAAGGGCAACCATAATTCAGAGTATTTTGTTTTATCATATTTTGCCCAAAATCTATCTAAGCCTTTGAATGTCTTAAAGCTGACATCAAAATGTACATCCCCTGATGTATAAATCAATTCATAGATCTCATTAGAAAACCAAAAACATAGACTCTTTAATTAGATTCCTCCCTACATAAATCCTATCAGGATTAATGTCCAGGCCACATATATATTGCAATCGCACAGTGTTTTGTTATTGTGCTGGGAGAGGTTGCTGGACAAAATGATCTCTTTTTCTAAACTCAGTCCAGGCAGTTTGAGATTGCTCTGTAACTGAAATCTGAATCTGTGGAGCCTGAGGACCAGTCTCTGTTGTTTCCACTTTTATCTCCCCAGGTTTGTTGTCGATTACTTTGCCCCTCATCCCTCGAGTCTGGCAAGGGATCTGCGGACTCAGATAACTGGTGAGGAATTATATTTGTATCATATGTGACATCCTCAGCATGAAGATCAAGGTCTGAGTCCGTAATTATAGAAGTTTTCTCAAACCATGGTTTAGTTACATTGCCACCATTAGAGGGAGAACTGTTCTGTAAATCTGTAATCCTGGAATTGGACTATGGCTAGGGTCTGGTAACCATTTGCCTGCGGCTGTTTTCCTCCAGCCTGCTGCACGCAACATTTGCTCGAGTGCTTGCAGAGTTTTTTTTCCCCCACCCCTGTTCTCCTCTGGGACTTAAAAACATCTTTTCACCCCTGCTACAATGTAAAAGGTATGTCCTTATTTCTACAGTCATTACCAGGTTGTAAATTATCACTACTTACTGAGCCATTGGTTTGCTGTTGTGTATTTAGCCCAGTTTCAGAAAAAAACCTCTGTTGCAGCATCGGGACATTCTGGGTGCTGCAAGGCCTTTGATGCGAGTGCATCAGCAATAGCTGTGGTTTGGTGGACAACACCAGTGCCTTTGTCAGAATCCACAGTAGGAAGCAATTTTTGAACAAGCAGAATCTCCAGAGATCACATTTGAGCTACCAGGTACTGAATTCTCACCTTTCTGCTCCGTGTGCATAAATGTTTGCTCAGATACAAGTAAAGACAAAACCAACATTTTCTTTTTCAAAATTATTTCATTCAACCTTTCTTCTTCTGATACAGCATTTAGTGGTGGCAATATAGCTAAATCTTGAATGTTTCCAGAAATATTAGCCTCCTCCACATTGATCTACAGTACAGGACCTGCAGGGAGGGAGATCTGCTCACCTGCAGGTTCACCAACGAAATGAGCAGAAGCCAGGTCCTCAGCCATGGACTCAGCAGCTCCCCCTACCAAACAGTAGGGAATTTTTTTTTTATTATGATAACATCAAACAAAATTCAGTATCAAAAAATAAACGTTTTTAAATTATACAAAGAAGTAAAACAAAAAGTAAGAAATCAAAATAAT
Source organism: Neoceratodus forsteri (assembly GCA_016271365.2). NCBI lineage: Eukaryota > Metazoa > Chordata > Ceratodontiformes > Ceratodontidae > Neoceratodus > Neoceratodus forsteri. Next base: position 968,430,518 of record CM028132.1, on the reverse strand, counting down.
TACATTCATACAGTCATGTAAAAAGAAAATTAGAAATGAAAAAACATGTCTTCACATACCTAAATACATGTCAATGTAAACATCACTATCCCCCTTCTCTCTTTATATTTTCTCGCTTTCCATTTGTGCTGCAGTGAATTGGAAGAGTTAAGGCCACATTTAATGGTTTGGGAGAAAAAGAGAGTGTAGAAGAATACCAAGTGACCTATCATCCCCAGACCCCCTTTTTCTTTCTGTGAATAGGTGTATTGTCTTTTTATTGGGTTGAGCCTACTGCCCCAAAGCATTTGAAAGAATAAACTATGCAATTTGGTTCCTATTGTTACTGGGGAAGGGAAAATCATAGCTATATACAAAATCATGGGAATAATAAACTGTTTAATTATCTGTATCTTTTTAAGTATGGACAGTTTCCACTGTTTTCACTGTTGTACTTTGTTATTTAAATTTTGGAGGGTAATGTCCCAACTTTCCAATGGCATATTTTGGGCTCCAGATATGATACCTAATATGTTCAGGGGTGCTGAAGAAATGGTAATCCCTTCCAGTTTTATCAAATCAAGGTAGCCGGAACCCATAAAAAGACCTCTACTTTTAAGCATATTTAACCAGGCATTAGAAACATAAGAATAAAGTTCCATAAATGCTACAAAATTTTTCAGTTGGAATGGATCCGAAAAAAAGGCAGACATCATCTGTGTATGCTTGTAAGTGGATAGCCATATCCATCCGGGTCCTGGAGATTTCCTGCCCTAAAGGTTGGTCCATCAAAATTCTAAGTAGCGGGTCTAAATAAAAATATATAGGAGAGGGCTAAGTGGGCACCCTTGTCTGACTCCTGTCACTAATTTAAACCCCTCTGTAACTTGGTGGTTGATAACTGGGTGGACTACTGCGGAGGCGTACAATAGTTGTACCCATTTAATGACCTCCTGCAGTAAACCATATGCTTCCAGGGTAAGAAATAAAGAAAGGGTGATGAACCCAGTTAAACGCTTTGTATTGATCAAGAGGGATTATGCAACCTCCCTTACAATGTAGGGACAGATAATCAATAATGTCTCTGATGATCATTAATGCATGCTGTATATTCCTATTGGGGAGACCACAAAATTGAAGGGGGGACAATACTGTGGCAGCATAATTCCATAATCTAATATTTAAGATGTGGGCTAGTACTTTATAATCAGTATTTAAAATGGTGATAGGTATCCAATTAATTATGGAGGTCCTGTCACCTTCCTTGAATAAAACAGTAGACAGTCCTTCAGTAAACCATACTGGAATACCGTGACTAGACAAGAAATTAGAAAAAACAGATTCTAAACATACAGCTAATTAATTTGAAAAGTTTTATAAAACTCATTCGGAAGACCATCTGATCCTGGGGATGTTCCATTCTTTAAGGTTTTTATTGCCTGTTCAATGTCAAGAGCAGAAATGGGCTGGGTAATTTCTTTCATCATGTCTGGATTAATATGGGTATTAAATGTAAGTAAAAATTGTTTTATCACTTCCTCAGGAGGAGGTTCAGAGGGAATGTGAGAGTGTATAAATTCCTTAATGATCTAATGGAGATCTGCTGTGGAGCTTTTCATGGCTCCAGCGATATCCTTCAAAACTACCATAGAAATAGAGTTTTTAAACCTTTTGCAGGCCTCAAAGGGATCACCATGGGGGGATTTTTGAGTCCCATTTTGCAATATTGCTTTTATAGTATGTGCCCAGTCAAATTGATAAAGTTTCAAATCCTCTTTCAGTTTATCAATTTGAGCTGAATATTCATGTCTAGAGGTATTGGAAAAGGAATATAAATGCTGAAGCTGCTGCCTAAGTTGTACCTATTTAAGGAATTTCCTGTTCTCCATATTTTTCCCATGTTTTAAAAACCAAGACTTGAAATCCGCTTTTGAGTCAGCCCACCAGTCCCCTATATCCATATACAGAAATGTAACAGAGATTCTAGCTTTAATTATCTCCCAAATACTGGCCATGACCTGTGGGTTAGCCAAGGTGGAGGAGTTTCATTTCTACCTGGGTCTTTGTTTTGTAGTACTGGGAACATCAGAAAAGGTGCATTGTAAAAGAAGATGGTCTAAGAATTCTATTGGTTTAGTTTAAAAGGAACCATTTTGTAAATGTTTTGAGGTAAACATATAATCTATGGTGGAAGTGTATTGATTTATTCTATAAGTAAACTTAGATCCTGCTGTTTGATGTGTGCTGCAGTCATGCAAATCTGCTTTATCTACCCAATTCCGTAATGCACTGGAATCACAATACAGTTTTTTTCCCATGGCCTTTATAGCTTTCTTTTTCTGTGGAGAAATATCACAATTAAAATCTCCACATAGAACTATAGTATAGGTAGTAATTAGAAAAGTTTGTAGTGCAGATAACAGAGTAACTCTGTCTGCTTTAGCTTGTGGGTTATAAACAGTTATTAACGACATACCATCCACTATTAATGCTCTTCCTAGGATCAAATCAATTAATTTGATAAGGGTAAAGTTATAAGAGCCAAATGAAAGGCCTACCCCACCTGCACTGTCAGTACTGAAGGACCAATATGACAGTCACCATTGCCATTTCCTCTGGAAAAATCTAGCTTGATCCCCTGTAAACATCCAAATCTCCTGTAGGAAAAAAAAATCAAAGGTGGCCAGGTGCACGTAATTATAAATAGCATAACGTTTATCAGGATTCTATATACCGTGGACATTCAAAGATCCTACCCGTAAGAAAGTCAGCATTTTAGATAGCCTCCCTATTGATCTTTCTTCCATCTCTTTTTTTTGCTCCCTTTATAACCTAGTAAGTTTTGAATAGGGGTAATGTGATTTGATACAATAGACTGAACATCAGAATCTCCTACATCCATTTCTGAGTCCCCCAACTGTGTGGCAAGAACTGCAAAAGAGTTCTTGGTTTCCAGATTTGTGGGGGTTAGAAAGGGGTTTTATATTTCTGGAAGATCTTCTCACTGGTAGGGAGGGAAGTGGTGTGGCGGGATGAGGATTTCCAGTCTCCTCCTGTAGGTCAGTATAACAGACTGGCACTAAAGTGAGGGAATTGGGGTTGGGCAAAAGTTCTTTCTGTAAGGAAGGAACTAGTTGGGAGTGAGGTGTAGGGGCTTCATCCTTAGGTTGTGGAGGTAATTTTGTGGATTCAGGTTCTGGGGGGGTGGCATGGGTTATGGTAGAATCTTGCGCTTGCTGAATTAAAAGGTCCAGGCTCATGCAAGAAGCTTTGTTCTTGGCCACCAAGGAACATTCCACAAAGGTATGACCAATATCCTCACATAGGTCACAATTGATATGGTTTGCAGATTGAAAAGTGCTGTGATCCACCTCCCCACAGTTTTCACACCTGGGTTTATCACAGGAGCTAGATAAATGGGTTTGAGACCAACATTTGTAACTTGCTCAAGGCTGCCTGCGTAAAAACACACGCCCCGTCTCATCCCAGCATGAAGGAGTTGGTTATGTGATCAATTCCCGAATCAGACTGCTAGAGTTTCACTTTGTACCTCCAACCCTTCGTCCAAAACATTTTTGTGTCCAGTATTGCCTCTGGACTGCTGAACACCTCACATTTTTGGGAAAGCCAATATGTTATATCATCTACATGAACCCCTTCATTTCGAAACATGACAGTGACAGATTTAATGAGGGGTTTTGAGAAGGGGATAATCAGGAAGGGGGTCCAGAGAGGGGAAAACTTGACCTGATTGTATTTTTCCCAGAACAAATCAAGAACATGTGCAGAACAAAAGCTAATATTGAAATTATCTTCCCCAGATATGTTTATAAAGGCAAAAACTTCTATAGGAGAGAAGCGTAAAGAATCTTTTAATAACAATTTCCCCACATGATCTCTGTCTGATCTGTTATCAAGTCCACCTTTATAATGGATTCTCACCGTATTTCTTCTTGGTGCAGCTTCTTTTTTTATTTTAGAAAATAGGTCTGACAATAGGGGCTTCTGCTGTGCAGCTGGCCCCTGATTTTTTTTTTATAATTCAAACTTTATTAGTACATTTTCCACAATAAAGGGCAATTACAATGAAAATGAGATGTAAATACAGCCACTTATAAAGACACGACTGCCTAACCCTCCCATCCCTCCCCTCATAGCAGTAACAAATCCATGTATCCCCTAAATACTAAGCTCATTATCTGAGAACCTGCAGGGCATTTTAGACTGTGACATGATTAAGACTGAGCCACTAAGATTAGAGAGTGAAGGGGATCCCATATTTTGGTATATGCTGCCAATCTGTTGTGAAGACTGGCAATCGCTTTTTCTGTACGTAGATTGGCAAGAATTTCATTCACCCATTCTTGAAAGGTTGGGGTGGACTTGTCTTTCCAGTGACGTGAAATAAGCTTCTTGACAGATAAGGCAATCATAGAAATATGAAACCTTCTTACTTTAACTCTAGTAGAAGACAGGTCCCCTAAAAGGCAAATATGAGGAGTAAAATACCCCTGAAGGCCCAATAAAGGATCCAGGGAAGTCTTGATTGAATCCCATAAAAGGAAAATTTTAGGGCAGGACCAGAACATGTGAAGAAGTGTTCCTTCTTCCCTCGAACACTTAGTACATATATTGGAGTTCAAGAGACCCCATTTCTTTAATTTTACCGGGGTGCAATACATGGTATGTAAGATGTGATATTGCATGAGATGCAATCTGTCTTGAGAAACATATTTATGACAGGATCTCCACAGGGATTGCCAATCCAAATGATACTGAGGAAGGATAGAGTTCCAGAATCTCGTGGATCCAAAAGAGTTCCCATATCTTTTATAAAACAAGACCTGATATAATTTAGATATGACACCTGATGATCCAAGAAGTGAAGAAACCTCAGGTATCAGGGCTGTGACATTCTGGGAGGAGGGGTATTGCCGAAAACTATTGTAAGTAAGTGTCTTAACTGTACAACTTTGAAGTGAGAGGGAGCCAGAATAAGAAATTTCCTAATAATATCTCCTACTGACAACCATTGCCCCTCTTCATCCACGAAAGAGAGCACTTTCCCATCCCCCAATTGGGAAAACCATTTATGGGGAATCTGCTTCTTGTTAATAATGAAAGACAGGGATTCCAGATAGACTGGGCCAAATCCAACTGAGGGGTATAGTGCAAAAATGAACATAATTGTGCATATACCTTCAATGAGGTAACTACTATAGGGCATTCCTCAGCCATACACACCTGGGAGATTTTAAGATAGAATAAGGTTAGGGGGTCCAGATTCTTAGACCTAAATACATCCAATTCAATCCTAAGCCAAGCCGGCTGTTCTTTTTCTGGGCCGGGAGATACCCATCTCAAACATTTTGCTAAATGGCTGGCCCAATAATATATAGCCAGATGGGGAATCCGCAAACCCTCCTCAAGTTTTGGAGCTGCCAATTTATAATAGGCCAATCGAGGATACTTATCGGCCCAAATAAATCTAGTAAATATGCCCTTTAACTTTTTAAATCAGAGTAACGGGATAAAAGTATTGAGAAGAGATAAAGGGTAAAAAATTCTAGTGAATACATTCATCTTAATTATGTTGATCTGGCCCCATAGTGAAATGGGAAGTTTGGACCACCTAACAAGGCAGTGAATTATAAGCTGTGAGAGAGAGACTTGAGATTTTCCTTAAACCATGTTAGGGGGTTACGGGATAGTTTAATGCCCAAGTATTTAAATGACCTGGGAGTCCAACATAGACCTAAGGGACTAATGTCATTTTTGAATACCTTATGGCTTAATGGAAAGAATGAGGATTTGCTAGCATTCAGTTTGTAATTGGACAGGGCACTAAATCTTACTATTTTGCTCAGCAAAGCTGGTACAGAAGATACTGGATGGGATAAGTGTATCAGCAAGTCATCCACATATGCAGTGACCTTAATTTCATGGTGCCCAACCCAAATGCCTTGTATAGAGGCATTATTGAGAATGTTTTGGATGAGAGGTTCCAGATATAAATTAAATAACAGAGGAGAAAAGGGGCAACCCTGTCTGGTCCCTGAATGGAGGGAAAAAGGTTTGGAAAAGGCCCTGTTCCAAGAGATCCTTGCTGTAGGGGTTTTATATAATGCAATCCAGGATATAAATACAGAGGGAATTGGAAAGCTTCCAGAACTTGAAACAAAATATTCCAATTCACATGATCATATGCCTTCTCGGCATCCAGGGAAACCAATCCTGCGGGAAACTCAGCATCCCTGGTAGCCGAGAAGACATGAGATAGGGTACGCAAATGGTCAGATGATGAGCGCCCCTTCATAAATCCTACCTGGTTCATACCTATTAGTTCAGGGAGAACTACAGTTAACCTATTGACTAGTATCTTCGAAAGAATTTTAATATCTTGGTTTAGAAGGGATATAGGTCTGTAGCTTTGAACAAGCTCCGGGTCTTTATCTGGTTTAGGGAGAAGAAAAATCAAGGCCTCAAAGAGGTGAGGGTCTGCCTCTGCCCCGGTTAAAATATATTGAAATAGGCGATAAAGTACTGGTAGTAAGAGATCCCGAAAAACTTTGTAAAATAGGGAGGAGAATCCGTCAGGACCTGGGACTTTGTCTATGGGTAATCCACTAATAACCTCAGCAATTTCCTCCTGTGATATAGGGGTGACCAAAAAACCCTTGTGTTGCTCTGAAAGGAAGGGCAGATGGGAATCCCTCAGATAATTCTCCGTACTCCCAGAACAGGGAGGATACTTCATGTCACTGTACAGTCTTTCATAATATAGGGCAAATTCTTGTACTATCTTGGTAGGAGATACTTTCAGAGACCCGTCTGCCACTGCCCGAATTGAAGGGGTGAATCTTGCAGATTCTTGTTGTTTTATATGCAATGCCAATAGGCACCCCGCCTTCTCTCCCTGATCCATGTAACTAGCCCTAGTACGAATAATAGCTAATTCTGCTTTTTCCCGTAGTAACTCTAGATATCTGTCCTTCAACACTAGGAGCTTCCTCTTGTCTTCATCTGGGGCACTAGCCGAAATATTAATTTCAAGTGACCGAATTTGGGACAGTAATGAAAATTGTTCCTTCTCCTGTGCCCTTTTCCTACTCACCGCCATACTAATGAGGATCCCTCTCATGTAAGCCTTGAAGGCCCCCCATAAAATATCTGGCTTTGCACTGTCTAATGGGTTAGATAAAAAAAAAGAACTCAATTTGCTCCCTTATGAGCTTACAATACTTAGCATCTTTAAGAAGTTGTTCATTGAGTTTCCATCTGGTTTCCCTATTAGGTAAATTAAGGAATGCCAATTTTCATAACACCAGTGAATGATCGGAGACAGGGCCAGGTTGAATCAAGGAGGTCTTAACCCCAGGTAGCAGAGCCTGAGAAATAAGTATGTAATCAATGCGGGACTGCGAGCCGTGCGACATTGATCTGAAAGTAAACTCCCTAGAGTCAGGATGTAACACGCTCCAGACATCACAGAGCCCACACTGGTTTACTAAGTCCCTAAAAGCCCTCTGCCCTGGACAGACCACTCCCAGTCCACTACCTGACCTGTCAAGATTAGAATCTATGACTTGATTGAGGTCGCCCCCCAAAATAATCCTGATGGGAAGCATTGGAAGAATAATGGTTATGAGTCTCATAAAAAAACCCTGGATCATCCATATTAGGGCCATATATACTACCAAGTAAAAGTGGAACTGACCAGAGAGTGCCTTTAACTAGGATAAACCTGCCTCAGGGTCTTTGATGACCTGTGTAGAGACAAAGGGAATGTCTCTATTAATAATAAGCATGACCCCACAACTATTAGTGGAACCCTGAGCATCGTAAACCAGCCCCACCTGTTGCCTCCTTAACTGTAAAGCTTCAGCTTCTAATAAATGGGATTCCTGTAGGAAAGTTATCTGAGAACATAATAAGCTTAAATGTTTGAGAACCTGATATTGTTTGGATTTTTTCCTGATCCCCTTAACATTCCAAGTAGCAAAAGTCTCCTCTTTGGCCATCGGACAATAGTTATTGAACTTAGTATGTTCAGCCCTGCACACAGGATACATAATGCATGCAACCATACTCCAAAAGTTGCTGCTGTAAAACCCTCCCTCCTCCCCAACCCCCCACAGTTAACCCATTCCCTTCCCACGACTTCCCATTCCACCTAACAAAACCCCAGATCCACCACCCCCACCCAACCCCCACACTGCCACAACAGCGCTTAGCACAGTACTGGGTCCTTTCTCCTTCTCCCTCCTCCCGATAATGCACATCTGCTAATGGCAGTACAACTTACATCCAGTAAATATTTAAGAATGCGAATGATATTAATTACCCCAAAAACTACAGAGCGTTTTGGTCAATGCACGCGCACGATATGCATTAACATGATAATGAAAGGAGAGTATAAACTGCCAAACTCATGAATGTGCCAAATAATTTAAAGAACCTGAGTGAAAAATAGTGGTTACCTTGCCCAATGAGAAATCTTTACACAAACCAGAACCGGATCGGAAAACTAATGAAGGGAAATAGCCCTTTCCCATCAAACTGAGAGCAGAAATCAAGAAAAGCATTGAGATCATGAACCCAAGAGAAAGAAAACTGAAAAAACAACTCTTCCCAGAAATATACCAGCCCTTAGTTACAAGAATTCCTCTTGGGGAAATTTGCTGTCTTGAACTCGGGACTGGTGAGGAGACTGAGGGAGATCCTCCTCGAATTAAGGTAACAACACGGCATTACATTACATATGCATGATACACCCTCTTGTGGCCGCAACCCGATCCTGACAAGGTCAATATGAGTTACTGAGAAAGCCCAAGACCGCTCCCATTTCCAGCAAACTGTAAAGTGAACATTAATCCTAGAATTAATAACACAAACTTCCTCTCTCTATGCAATTTACAAAACTGAGTATACTGAGACACAAAGCTCTTTTTCTAATTAAGCCAACCCCGAGACCCCAAGTGTCTTTGCCCTGAGTAAGAGTTAGCTTTATGAAGTTAGGGCTTGAGAGACTGTTAGCAGGTAGGCCATGCACTGATTAACACAGTCCAGATGAGAAAATGAGAACTTCCAAATACAGCTCGTCAACATTATCTCCTCAGAGAAGAAGAGAGATAACAGTTCCAATAGGGCAACTCCAAGCAGCTCCTCAACATATGAACAGGGCCTCTCAGGGCTCTTGGAACAGGTCCGGTAGCATGGTTTTAAGGCTTGAAAGGGCAGCTTCAGGATCATCATAATTTAACCAGGATCCATTTACAAAAACTTGTAGCCTGGTCTGGTATTCCATCCTGAATTTCAGACCCGCGGCAATGATCTTAGCTACGATGGGATGGAACGCTTTTCATTTCAAAGGAAACGATCCAGGGAAATCTTGTGCAATTCTCAGTTTCGTATTCTCCCAATGAACCTCTTGTAAAGCTCTCACTTTCTGCAAGAAGTGCTGCCTTTCTAGGAAATTGAAAAAGTGGCAGATAATAGGACGGGGGGAGCATCCGGAGAAGGCTTCAGTCATAGTGACCTGTGAGCTCGCTCTATGATGTATACTGGGCCAAAAGGAGAGGGGCCAGCAACCCGTTCCACCAGCTTCTGAATGAATGCTACAGCATGCTGGCCCTCTTCTCCCTCTGGTAGCCCTAGTATCACAACATTATTTCTGCGGCTACGGCCCTCCAAATCTTCGAGTTTTGCCTCCACATGAGATAGCTTCTGTCGTGTAGACACTAATTCAGGATCAAGTTTCTCTAGCCTTTTCTCCAGCGAGACTATTCGAGCTGTATTATCAGAGACAGTTAACGAGACTTCATCCAGTTTTCTAGAGAGAGTTTTCAGGTCGATAGCCATTTCTTTCATCTCTTCACGAAAGGGTTAAAACTCTTCTAAGAACCTATTATGCATTAAAGGTTTTTGTTCCCCAACTTGACTCGAAGGATCAGGCCTATCTGGCCCACCCGAGGCCTGGGATTTCTTTGGGGCCTTTTCGGGAGTAGCAGGGGGTGTGTGTTTCTGTGGGGCTTTCTTCATATAAGCCTCCATCTGCCAATCAAACTCACAGAACAGGCACACAAGACACTTAGACAGCAGAAGAATTCAAAAGCAGAGGAAAGGGAGAAATATAAACATCTAAAAAAGATGATTTAATGATCAGGAGGCAGGAGCTTAACGGAGGAGCTTCTACTCAGCACTCTGCATCACGTGATCCTCCCGCTGGCCCGATTTTTGTCTGCATTTTGTATCATGTCAGGGTCTTGCGGGGCAGTCGTAGATTTTTATGCAACCCCCACCATTTTAGATGGTGAAATCTGTGCAGCTGAGCCCTCGTCCCCAGTAGGTGGAATTTTTGGGGTTGTAGTAGTCTGTAAGTTCATGCTAGGCAGAAGAAGTGGGGTTTGTAGACCAGTAGTGGGCCACCATTCTGAGGTATTTTGTGTAAAGTTCAGTGTAGGGTCCTATGCTGGATCAGGGAGCCAAGTTTCATTAGAGGGTTGCTTCCACACTGCATCATAAAGCGCCTTTTGTGGGGACTAATGCTCACATGAAAAAGCTGTTCCTTCCGTACAGGAGAGGCAGTTTTTGGAGCAGCAGCAGTAGTAGCCAGTTTCCTTGGTTTCATATCCCAGGGAAGAGTGTGGTAATACTACTAATGAGGTTTAAATTATGTGCCTCATTGATGTTCCTGTTTTCCAATGTTAGCGCTGTGCGTGTGTCTTTTCATTCTTCTAGTTCCCCCAATTTAGCCGAGGACCGACGTGCAGTAAAGGAAAAGGTGGTCGCATCATCCTGGTGTTGGTGTGACTTTTGATACCGTATTGCAGGCTCAGCTTTATCTAACTCCTCAACTTCATTGGTGCAAAAAACAAACCCAGCAGTTTTAGAAAATGTAATAGGAGACTGACGCTTATCCCCACTGTGTTTCTCACTGCCTTCCCTCCTGTTCTCCTAATTCTCAGCTTTTGGTAAGTCTCTCTGTAAATTCTCCACTATGGGTGAAAACGGAGCATGCCATTTTTGTTTGTCATGTTTGTCCTGCGCTTTTGGCACACACCTCCTATGGCATTTCCACTGCCAGCCTTTTGAGGAGATACAACAGCATTAGCCCACAGAGAATTTGTAAAGATAACTTGAGCTGACTCACCTGATTCCACGGCATCCTTTGATGCTACTACGTCACAGAACTGGGAAGTTGCCTTGACATATGGGCCTGGAATGTTGATGGGTGGATTTTCAGCCTGCAGTGAAATGAGTTTACCATTTAGGCGGACTGTTTCTTGTGCATGTCTGCTGTTCTCCACCTGAATCTGTAGCCATAATTCTCTTTCTGTGGGCAGCATGTTGTCAATATCTGGAAACACTGTGTCTCTTTTTTTCCCTGAGTCACTCAGATCTTCACTCGATACAAAAATATCCATACCATTCTTGTCAGGTATTGCAATCTGAACAATTTTTTCTGTCTCAAGTTCATCATTAAATTGCTTTGGTAAGGTAGTGGAGGAGGCCATCCCTCCTCCCTCTGGGATGTCTATATCCTCCAGCATTTTGCTCGAAGTGGCCATAGCTCATGGCCAGCAATTCCTCTACAGGAGAGTAGGGGAATTTTCCCGGTGCTCTGGCCAAATTTCCCTCCATTCACTGAAATACCACCAACAGCTTAGTCTGGTTCAAAGTCAGTTGGCACTCATCTGTATCCCCCTCCCCCCCAGGACATGACTGAAAATAGGCAAGAATTTGTCTAGTGCACTTACCCGGTCAACAAAAACTAAATAAATAAATAAAGTTAGTGGAAGTTGAAGCAGTTAAACTCAAAAGAGAACAGGTGGTATGGGAAGTACACAGCGTTTCTAAATTAGCTAAAAGAGGGGTCTCATCTGGGTCATAAAAACTTAAAATGTCATATAGTTGACTCATGTTCAGATAGTCAAGGGGGTGGGTTTTGATAAAGCTTGCAACCCCCAAGGGCCCACTTATTCTGGCTAACATATATGACCCTAATGAGAACAAACCTGAATTCATGGACAGCATATCCCAAGCTATACTAAACATGGCATTTGGCAATCTGGACATTATACTTGGGGGGAGATTTTAATCTCACATTGGACCATTTCTTAGATCAGTCCAACTCAAGGCTTAGATCCCACGTCCACTCTGTAGCAGCCCTACAAAACCTTATGGGTTTACACCAGCTGCCAGACATTTGGAGAGTCAATCAGCCCATAACAAGGGACTACATTTACTTTTCAACTGGAAAAGCTATGGTGAGCAGAATCGACTTCTGGCTGACCTCCCTGGGAATAACCACCACGCGTCCTCAGACCTCTATTGCCCCATCTGCATATCCAATCATGCCCCTATCACCCTTAGATATCCAATACTACCCCAACAGCCCACCTCAGCAGAGTGGAGGCTGGACCCTTTACTGCTTCAAGATTTTGACTTCTGACATAGGATAATGGCAGAAACAAAACTTTTCTTCAGGGATAACCCACCAGGCCCTGTCACTCCAGTGGGGATATAGGAAGGGTATTAAGCCACAATGAGAGGTAAAATCATAAGCTATGCTGCCCACAGAAGGAAACAAAGGTAGCAGGAGTTAGATAGATTAGAAAGAGAGCTGAAAGAAAAAGAATGGTTACTTGGTTACTTGGTATTAGAGACAAAAGAAGGCCAAGGCCCATCGAGATTGTCCCCCACATAGTGGGATATTGTTTCCCAAGATAATTTTAATCAAAGAACCAGTTATCCAGTTGATTTTTAAAGATAGATATAGTCAAACAGTCCACTAAATGTTGTGGTAGTTTATTCCACAATTTAGACGCCCTAATAGAAAAAAAAATTTGTCTCTTATTTGTTCTTGCCTTTCCAATATTTAACTGTTCATTGTGTAGTCTTGGTACTATCTTCCTTATTGCATAAGAGATACCACATGAATCCATTAAGACTGGGGACTGCATAATCCTAAATAATTGAAGAAGATCACCTCTTTCCCTTCTTTGTTCAAGTGAGTGTAGGCCCGTTTTTTCTAATCTTGTTTCATAATTTAAGTGAGATAGATAAGGAATATTTTTTGTTGCTCTGTTTTGTATTTGTTCGATCCTTTTGATGTCAGTAGTTAAATAAGGGCTCCAAAATGGAGACCTATAATCCATATATGGGCAAACATGGGATCTATATAAAGTGATTATACACTGCTCGGTTTTAGAAATAAAAGTGTGATTTATTTGTCTTAGTAAAGAATTTGCAATATTAGCTACTTTATTACAATGGTCTTTAGATGACAATTTTCAGTTTACCAAAATTCCCAAATCTTTTTCACTGATGACTGATTTGATATTTATATTGTTAAGTATATAAGTTTGTCTAGGATTATTTTTGCCCATGTGTAATACCGAGCATTTGTTTTCATTAAAGCACATTTTATTTGTTATTGCCCACAGCTCAATGGTGGTTAAGTCTTGCTTGAGTATTTGTTGGTTTATTGGATTATCCACCCTTCCTCCTAGTTTTGTGTCATCAGCAAATTTGATAACAATATTTGTTGATTTTATATTCATATCGCTGATGAATAAATTAAACAAAGTGGGTCCCAGGACAGAGCCCTGAGGACACTGCTAGTCACTCTTCCACTCTCAGAAAACACACCATTTATCCTGACTCTCTGTGTCCTGCCAGTCAGCCAGCAATGCACCCATCTAACAATTACTGGAGAGAAACCCAAATAGGCGAGTTTGTTCACCAGAATTGCGTGGGATACCTAATCAAATGCCTTGCTGAAGTCCAATAAAATAAAGTCAATAGGAATATTGTTATTTATGTGCTTGCTTACATATTCGTAAAAAGTGAGTAAATTAGTAGTACAAGAGTAACCCTGTTTGAATCCATGCTGAGTTGTATCTGTAATATTTAAGGAGTCCATTTCATGTTCAATGATAGTTTTGATAATTTTCTCCATCACCTTGCAAGGAATTGAAGTGAGACTTGTAGGTCTATAATTTTCAATTTTGGAACATGTCCCTTGTTTAAAGATAGGAGTGACAATAGCTGAGAGCCAATCTGTTTAAATTTTTGTTTCTTGTAGGGATTTATTAAATATTATAGAAGTGGTAGAGTAATGGTATCAAGTGTACCTAACAAAAATTTGGCGTTAATATTATCAGGACCAGGACTAGTAGTTTTATTTATTGCTTTAAGTACAGTCATTACATTATGTGGGGAAATATTATAGTCATGTGGGCAGGTAATGGAGATAGAAGATTGAATACAATTATCAGGTTGGGAAAAAATGGAGCAAAAGTAATAATTTAATACTGTTACTGTTTCTGAATCGGAAACAATTGTTGAACCATTAATAACTATTGGGCCTACCGATCTATTGTTCCCTTTTTTTCATTAAGATAAGAAAACAATGATTTATGAGAATCCTTTGTATGAACTATTCTAAATTTGAGATTACATTTTGCTGTAATTATAGAATTTTTTAAATCCTTAACTGATTTTCTATATTTGTGTAATGCTTCCTCTCTAACATTAATAGCACAGTTTTTTAGGATTTTAAAAAGTGACTGTTTAAGTTTAATTTGTTTTTTAATGGTGTTATTAAACCACAAGGGTATCTTTCCCTTTTTGTTATATTTATTTTTTATTGGAACATACTGATGTTCGAGATCATAAATTTTTGTTTTAAAGTATGTCCATGCTTCTTCAGTATTTAGTAATGAGAGCTTATTTGCCCAATCGTTGTTATTTAGAATTTTGTTAATTTTAGAAAAAATTGCCTTTTCATATTGTTTGATCATAAGTTTATTGTTTTGAGTGTATGAATCATAAGTAATAGAAAACTGTACAGCCATATGATCACTGCTGCTCAGAGGGTCTATAATGTTAAGATTAGTTATTTTATTTTCATTGTTAGTAATGAATAGATCTAAGGTGTTACTCCCTCGGGTTGGTTCCCTAACTAATTGAACAAGACCCAGATCTATAATTGTTGATAAGAAAAGTTTGTCATGTTGAGAACTACCATTTAAGGTTTCCCAATCAATTGATGGTAGGTTAAAATCCCCTAAAATGAGGACTGTACCATTTGTAGCCAGTGAAGATATTTCTTTTGTTAGGGATAAAGTATAATCTATATCAGAAGATGGAGGTCTATAACAAGTACCTACTACCATCTTTGGTTGACCATATAATTGAAGGGTGACCCAGATACTTTCATTTTGGGCATTAGAAGTTGTCTCAAATGATGGAATGTCATTTATTATATAGAGTCATACCCCACCCCCCTTCCTGTTTCCTAATCTATTTTTAGTATAAAGTTTAAATCCTGGTATCTGTACTGACCATAATCTATCTGAATTCCCCCATATCTTGGATATAGATATTAAACTGAGATTATGGAGTTGAATTTTAACTTCTAATTCAGCCAGTTAGAGGGTACTTAACGAACAAGCATTAAGAGACAGAATATTAAGTTGTTGTTTCTTATAAACAGGGCTAGATGTATTAAGAGATTTAGGTTTAAGTCCAATCTCCCCCATTGGTCTTAGTTTAAATGGTTTTGAATAAAAGCACTGATCTTATGTCCCAGCCGTGTACTCCCTCTTCTGCTGAGATGCAAACCATCCCAGCAAAAGAGGGATGGGTAGCCATTAAATTCTTCCCAATGTGTTAAGCAAGGAAGATCCTGTCTAAGACACCATTTTCGTAACCACTCATTGATAACTTTGATTTTACTTAAAGTATGGGGGGATGCCCTGGGAACTGGTAAAATCTCAGAAAATCATATATCACACCCTCTTTCTTCAAGAATGTTGTGAAGGGCAACATAGTCTTGTTTCAATTGTTCAATTGGTGTTATATTGATATCATTAGTCCCAAGATGGATGACTACAAGAGGATTTTTTCCTGCTTGGGACAAAATGGATTTTATCATAGGTGTTATGTCAGACACTCTAGCCCCTCTGTAGCTAGAACAAGTTCTATTGCTTTTATCTGGGTTACAGATGGCTCTATCGGTAAATTTAATAATAGAATCACCCAAGACAAAAACTTGTTTGTTTTTTAGTTCTTAGGGGGAACATTTCTCTTGTTGTTTGTTTAAAATAGAAGGGATATTATGCAGGACTGGCTGTTCATCAATTTTTGAAGTTACTAAGGGAAGGAGGGAATTAGTGCTTGTTGTATCTACTGCACTGGTTCCCAATGTAGTAGGACACACATTCAAGATTTTAGATTTGGTGTTATAAAAAGCAATATAGGTGACTTAAAAACTCATCTCTCATACATGACATCACAAAATTAAGAATTCAGCTCAGTTCCCTGGTAACCAGAAAGGCTGAATTATAGCTCCAGAGGACTACATTTAAATATTGGATAGATGGGTAAAATAACAGCAAACTGCTGGCCTATAGGCTGAGGAAGCAACAAGCTGATAGACATATCACTCAGCTGACTGACACATCTGGAAAGAAAAGAACCTCCTCTGAGGATATAAACGAAATAATGAGGGCCTTCTACAAATCCCTGTATATGTCCCACATAACATAGGACAAACAAGATTTTAACACTTTTGTAGAGAAACTCCCACTTCCAAAGTTGACAAAGGACCATTGAAACTTATTAGATGCCCTTCTTACTCAGCAGGAGCTCAGAGGCCATTCGGGCGATTGCCCCACACATATCCCCTGGGAGCAATGGCTACCCAGCGGATTTCGATGAAATAGTCCTAGAGTCTGTATCAACACCCTTATTATCCATGGTAAAAAAGTCACACGAGCTACAAAGTCTACCCCCTACCTTAAGGGAAGCCATAATAACTGTGCTTCCTAAGGAGTGCAAGGACCTTTCCAACCCTGCAAGTTACAACCCAATTTCCCTAATAAATGCAGATGCCAAAATCTTGGCTAAACTGCTCGCCACCAGATCAGAAAAATTCCTCCCCTCCCTAATACACACATCTCAAGTAGGATTTGTAAAAGGTAGAGCAAGCACTGACCATCTTATAGCTCTCATAACCCTGATCCAGGTGTAGCCAATATTCCCACACCTGCAGCTGCCTTAGCAGTGGATTTTGAAAAAGCTTTTGATACTGTAGAATGGGAATACCTGCATGCAGTTCTGGCTAAAGGGACCTTTGGGTCAACTTTTTGTACATGGAGCCACACCTTATATCAGGCCCTGACAGTGAGACTGTTAACAAACAATGCACTATCTCCAGTTTTCGAACTCTGCCGAGGAACAAGACAAGGGTGTCCGCTGTCCCCATTCCTATTTGTTTTGGCAATTGAGCCTTTAGTTGCCACCAACAGGGCACATACTCAGATACAAGGCCTTAGAATGGGAAAGGGAGAGTACAATACTAAATTATATGCAGATGACTGCCTAATCTTGACTGAAAATATAAGCAAAAGTCTCCCACACATACTGCACACCCTGAATAACTTCACCAAAATATGAGGCCTGCAAATAAACATGGGCAAGTCTGAGATCCTACCACTGAACAACATCCCCCCTCCCCACAGGAGTCTTAGCCTCAGGTCTTCCCTTTGCAAAATCAGGATCAAATACCAGGGCATTCAAATTCCCAGTAACATGCAGAAGTTGAAATCAGCAAACCTGAGCCCCCCCCCCTTATGGCTCTGCAAGAGGAGTTAGACAGATGGTCACACCTAAACCTAACTTTGGTAGGCAAAATTGAAGTCATAAAGATGATAGAGGCTCACAGAATTTATTATATCCTGACACATCTACTGGTGTTGATACCATCTATCTGGTTTGAGAAAATCAAGAAAATAACAACAATTTTCATGTGGGGCAAGGAGAGGCCCAGAATTAGTTGGACAAAACTGAGAGCACCGAAGGACAGGGGAGGGTGGAAACTGTAGGACTTCCTTCACTAGTCCAGCATGGTGATCCTCTCAACCTGCATGTTCAAAGACCCCCCCAAAGAAGCTCCCAGCATGGGTACAGAGAGATTCTTCGTTGCTGGACTGAGCGTATCTAGCCATATTTCTCACCTCCCCCCTTCCTAAACAATATTCCTCCTGGTTCACCATAACGGCTGCCCATACAGCCTTCCAAAGGGTAGGGCAGCTAACTCAAACATGCTTGTATACGGGAGTCTACATCCCTATATGGCACAGTCTGAATATACACATCAATAAAAGGCCAATACACTGGGTAACATGGCAAACCAGAAACATTCACAGGTTCAAAGACCTCCTGGTGCCTGATTCTAATACGCTGATGTCCTTCCAACAAATACAGAATGTATATCCCAAAACAGAATTCTGGAAATATTTGCAGCTCAGAAGTGCATACACAATGTGGCTTAAGGAGAAATACACTTCTAAAGTAAGGAGAGGTGGCATCCCCTCCTTCTGCAATCCTCTCCCAGTATCAGTCTGCCTGAGAAAACAAAAGGGATTAACGGGGAGATTGTGAGGAATGATACGCCTAGTCGACCCTGACTGCTCTTCCAAGGTGAGAGATAGATGGCGAAAAATGCTGACTAGGACTATTCAAGACAGTGAATTGGTGGGGTGTTGGTGGATGGCCAAGAAGGCCTGTAAAGATCAAAAAAGCCTGCTTATACAAAATAAAATAATCCATCTCTGGTACCACACCCCTCACATCCTAAAAAAGATGGGATTAATATCCACAGACCAGTGTTGGAGATGCACAGCAACAGAAGCAGAGCTGCCTGACTGTTAGTAGTTTTAAATCAATGTTAAAAGCATATTTATTTACATTAGTCTTCCTAGGTTGCTTTTAATTAATTTATATAATCATTTTATTAGTTTTATATCTGTGTATTTAAAGTGTACAGCACCTTAATTTCTGAAAGGTGCTATAAAAATAAAGTTTTGATTGATTGATGTCCAGGTATTCAAATCATTTGAGACCAGGTGATAAAAGAGTGTGAGAACATGCTAAATGCTAAAATACCACTCTCCCCAGACCCGATTCTCTTGGGTATTCCCACCCAGAATATGCATCTAAACCAAACTCAATTACATCGGCTAATACAGGCCTCAGCTGAGGCAAAGAGATTACTACTAATGAAATGGAGAACCCCTTTGTTACCAAGTCTGGGCGAGTGGTACAAAGCCCTGTAGAATCTGGCAATTAATTCCAGACTAATGTATTATCCAATGCAGGGAACTTCTATCTATCAGAGAGCATGGGGACCATACTTGAAATATATGAGCTATCACAGCTCTGGCCCAAAATCAGATTGGAGAAAAGACTTGCTGAACCCCCCATAAATTCCACTCCAGGTAGAACACTCGCAGAACCAAGTTTATTTTTCATAAAGCATCTAATTGGGAACCATAGAGTTACCACCGCTCTCCCCCCCCCCCGAATGCAACTTTAGTGATAATGGAAATCCAGAATGCCTGTGTACCTGACCAAGAAAGACTGGAAATAACACATGTCATATGATACAAGTTTAAGTACTGTAAATTAAGTTATGCAAAATGCCTGTAAACATAGGGAACTATGTACCAGATCCCTTGAAGAATGTTCATTTTCATGTTCAAATGTTTGTTTCATGTAAATGTCATTTCATGTACATTTGTCTATTTGGATACTTTATAAAAAAAAATAACTAAAAAATGTACATTTGTTATTGCTTTTTTTATCAAGAAGGGGTTTGCAATACTGCTTATGCACTTGTAGACTGGGAGTTTAAATTCAGAGGGAGTGAAATTCTACATATTTTGTTTTTCCCTTGTGGACAGCTGGCTTGTTGTTTACTAGTAATTTGGTGACTTTTTGCATCAAGCTATTTTTGATTCAGGGGAGTATTCACTGGTGGCTAAGGATTTGTCATTGTAAGTCCTGCAGTTTAGGGCACGTT
This sequence comes from Neoceratodus forsteri, assembly GCA_016271365.2. Taxonomy (NCBI): domain Eukaryota; kingdom Metazoa; phylum Chordata; order Ceratodontiformes; family Ceratodontidae; genus Neoceratodus; species Neoceratodus forsteri. The sequence goes on along the minus strand of CM028132.1, from coordinate 968,410,666 downwards.
GTTGAAGTTGTGTATTGGACCCAGACAGTGCCTCAGGAGATTGAAACTGGTTTGCTCTGATTGCCTTCAGAGCACAGACCACCAGGTTGTATAAGGCTGGGTCAGGGGAGGATTGCATCATCATAAGTATTGGGCTCAACAGCTTTATTTATCTCTGATTGAAAGTGTTTTGTGCAGGGTATATTTTCTGTTAAATATGCATGGTTAATTAAACCTGCACAGTTGTCTTGCTGAAAGGAAGGACAGCACCCACCAGGGTGGTGGGCCAAAGCTATAGCTGATTGTTTCTGGAGGGCATGGGCTTGGTCCCACCCACCCTCCTAAGGGTGTCATCCTTTATACCAGGGGTTCTGACATCACTTCCCCAAAAGGGAAAGGACATACACCTGTCATATCCTTAACAGCCCAGCACACTGCATAGGGGGGTAAATGCACACGTACATTCACACACAGTAATGAAAAAGAGGAAAAAATATCTTAAACAGGAAGAGAGAGAGAGGCATATGGGGAGTGGTGCAATGCACTGACTGTGGGGTGGCAGTCTTCTGGGAGACATTCTGGAGGCTGCAATGCTACCCTATTTGCAGGAAACTCTCTGCTCTGAAGGAGGAGGTGGCCTGCCTCCAAGCCAACCTGGCAAGGAGTAGGGAAACCTCCTCCCCCACCCAGGGACCACCAGGACTGTCACTGCTGCCTCAGTGGTTGCCAAGAAAGAGGACCGGTTGGATCATGGTGGGCTCAGGGAGGGTGAGGGTGGTGGAACAGAGATGCATCCTCCAGCTGCACCTCTCCACAATTCATATGCCATTCTGGTGGAGTGTGGTTCCTCTATGAAGGCATCCACAGTGGAGACCAAGGATGATGCCAGGAACCTCCACAAAGGAGATCCACAAGAGTGTGGCACAGGACCCCACAGGGGAAGAAAACAGCTCCTGGTGGGGACTCAATTGTTAGGGGGTAGAACTGGGGGAGGGAGAGAAGAGGGAGGTAAGGTGCCTGCCCCGGGCCATGGCTTGGAGGAACAGGAAGCAAATACTCAGGATTGTGGAAGCAGCTACATGAGAGAGGGAGCTGAATGTAAATATACACCTAGGGACAAATGAACTAGCTGGGAATGGGATCAGAGCAGTGCAGGAGGAGTTTTTGGAGTTAGAGAAAGGCCTTAGACAAGTAGCATGCATGGTAACCTTCTCAGAGGTGCTGTTTGTCTATGGCATGGGTGAGGCTAGGGTACTCCACACTATGGGATTCAATGAATGGTTGAAAATCTGGTGTGGAGCACAGAGATTTGGCTTCATTGGGGACTGGGGGTCCACCTGGAGGGATACAAGCCTAATCTGGTGTGATGGTCTGCATCTGTCCAGTAGGGGAACCAGGATCATATGTGATAGGTTTAAATGCTTCATTGGCAAGCTTTTAAACTAGCCAAGGGGAGAGGCACTGAAAAGGAGCAGGGAATTCACAGCCTTCCACCACAAAGCAGGGTAGTTAGCCAGGGAAACATAAAGGTAGAGAGGTCGATATGGTGCAGGACAGGGGTAAATACAGAAAAAGGCAAAGGCACCAAGGACAGGGATGGGGCTAAAAGTGATAAGGCCATAAAAAAATAGAGGGCAATGCCCACAGTCTGGGTAACATGCTTCCTGAGCTAGTGGCTGTGATGGAAGAGGGACACCTGGATATCGTGGCAGTCACTGAAACATGATTCACAGAGAACCATGACTGGGATGTCAGTGTACCAGGTTGTGCAATCTACAGGAGGGACAGGGAGGGTAAAAGAGTGGGAGGAGTAGTTCTCAAAGTAAGGGAAGGGATCAAAGCAATAGAACTAAAGGATAAACAGGGAGGAGAGGAGGCACTGTGGGTCACCTTGGAGACAGGAAATGGCACCACAATCTGCATGGGGTTGTATACAGACCCCGATCTCGGGGGAGGTAATGGGCAAGGAAATGATAGAAGGCATCCTTAGAATGGTATAAAAAGGGCAGATATTGTTGATGGGGGACCTGAATATGCCAGATGTTAACTGGAGCACATTTGCTGCATCCACATCCAGGAGCAGAGTCATTCTCGATGCCCTAGAGGGGGTATGCCTCAGACAGCTAGTGTTGGAACCCACTAGGGAGAGAGAAATCTTAGACCTGGTACTCTCAAATGGGGTCAGAGAGAGGATCTCGAATTTAGAAGTGGGAAGCCATTTGGGAACAAGCAACCACCAAATAGTATGGGTCATGATAAACACAGCCATAGAGTCACGCCATAAAAAAGTGAGGGTACTGGACTTTAGGAGGGCTGACTTTGTCAAAATGGGACAATGCCTAAGGAATGCACTAGCAAATGCACAGGAAAGAGGGGTGGAGGAACAATGGGGATAAATCAAACTGCCATAACAGAGACAACAAGCCTTTGTGTGAAGAAAATAAACAAAACAAAATGGAGGGAAAAAACACTATGGTCAGGGCCCCTGGTGTTCTGCGGCAGAATTTTCTGATTTCTGCGGCAGGGCTCCTTGACTTCTGCGGCAGCATTTTCTGATTTCTGCAGCATGATTTATTCATGTTTCTGGCAGAATGCAGTCCTGTCATTGGCTAAATATGATGTGATGTCATCGATGACATCATATACTGAGCATAGAGGAGTGGCTTCAGGATAAATAAGGCAGGAAAGAAAGCATGACACTATGGAAAAACAGTATATTTATATGAAAATTCACCAAAAACAATGAATTCTGCGGCACTATATATATTCTGCATCATGATGCAAATTCTGCGGCAAATTCCTCAACTGCAGAACCGCAGAATTCCAGGGGCCTTGACTATGGTTCTCAAAAGAGGTGGTGGGGAAGGTTAGGGAGAAAAAGACAGCATTTAGGAAGTATAAGGAATCACAGAAGAAGCAGGAGAGAGAACTGTATCAGTTAAAGCAAAAGGAAGCAGGGAAGGCAATAAGAATAGCAAAGGCTAAAACCGAGGAAAAGATAGCCAACTTAGTTAACAATGGGGATAAAATCTTTTTGTAGGTACATTAGGGAGCGAAGAAAGACCAAGGGAGGGACAGTGAGGCTTAATAAAGGTGAGAGGAAGGGGTGGTCAGAGGGTGACAATGAAAAGGCAGAGATACTAAATTAATACTTTTGCCCAGTATTCACAAAAGAAGAGGAGGGGGAGGTACCTAAACCAAACAATAGAAGCACTGTAGATAGGGAGGTTGATACCAGTCCATTCACAGAAGAAAGGATCCTGAAAGAACTCGTAAAACCGAAGGTGGACAAAGCAATAGGGCCTGATGGGATTCACCCCAGAATTCTACAAGAACAAGGGTGAGAACTGGTGACACCACTGACTACCATTTTTAACAAATCATGGGAGGATGGTGTGGTAGTTGAAGACTGGAGAAGGGCAGATGTGATTCCCCTACACAAACGTGGGAGCAAGGCAGAGGCAGGAAACTACAGACCTGTTAGTTTACCTACCGGGTCACTATGTCGTGTGCTTTACAGTGCACATCAATACCGCGCAACAGGAATAGCACGGTAGGGAAGAGTGAGAGGGTGCAAAACCATGAAAGGATGTATGTGCAGTAGTGCCCTCTTTCACTGTTCCCAGGTACAGGATAAGAATCCTGAATGGATGAGGGACTGGTGAGCAGCTGCCGTGGCTTGATGGGATAAGCCACAGTCAGAAAGGGAGGCAGTCCATCTGTGGACCGGGTTTCGATTCCCAGTCCCAGATGCATGGAATTTTTTTTTTTTTTCACGTTGTGTGAGTTTAAGTATTAACCCCCCCTCCCCTGACTTGGTTATTTTAGTTGGGGGGGGGTTGAGTCAGAGACCCCCACAAGACACAGATTTATGCCACTGGCAATATATCGTGCTGTATTGGCAGTGCGGTATATTGCTGTGGCATAATGTCTTCAACATTATGACCCCGTGCGATTAATTTGACCTCAGTGGTAGGGAAAATGATGGACTCACTTCTGAAAGAAAGAATTGTTGAGTACATGGAGGCCAGGACCCAAGACAGCATGGATTCACAGCGGGAAGGTCATGTCAGATGAATCAAATAGATTTCCTTGACTGGGTGACCAAAGTTGTAGACCAGGGAGGGGCTGTTGATCTGTCCAAGCTAGACTTTAGCAAGGCATTTGACACAGTCCCACACAAAAGATTAATAAACAACTTAGCCAGCCTGGGAGTGGGTCCCAGGATGGTAGCCTGGGTAAAAAATTGGCTGGTCAACAGGATGCAGAGGGTAATAGTAAACGGAGTCCACTCCAGAGAAATGAGGGTTTCTAGCAGGGTACCGTAGGGTTCAGTATTGGGACTGGTCCTCTTTAATGTCTTTATAGGTGACATTGAGGAGGGGCTGGAAGGAAAAGTATGCCTCTTTGCAGATGACACAAATATCTGCAACAGGGCTGACATACAAGGGAGGGGTGGAATGGATAAGAAGGGACTTGCCAAGGTTGGAGAAATTGTCAAATGTATAGCAGCTCAGATTGAATGCAATGAAGTGCAAAGTAATGCAACTGGGAAACAAAAACCTAGGGGAAGAGTACACAATGGGGGGGAAGTACTAACTACAACAAAAATGGAAAGGGAACTGGGGATAGACATATCAGAAGACCTAAAGGTAGGCAAGCAATGTGAAAAGGCAGTAAGGAGGGCTGGGAGATACTGGGATGTATAGGGAGAGGCAGCACCACTAGAAAGCAGGCAGTTGTCATCCCTCTGTGCAGACAGTTGGTGAGACCCCATCTGGAGTACTGGGTGCAGTTCTGGATACCCCATCTCTGCAAGGACATAGACAGGATGGAAGCAGTCCAGAGGAGGGCAACTAGGATGGTGAAGGGTCTGCACCAGAAGCCATATGAAGATAGACTAAAAGAGCTTAATATGTATACCATTGAGAAAAGGAGGGAGAGGGGGGACATGATAGAAACTTTCAAGCACCTCAAGGGAATCAACAAAGTCCAAGAGGGTAGCATCTTTCAGAAAAGAGATGTACAAGAACAAGGGGGCACAATTTGAAGATGGAGGGGGGATGACTCAGGGTCAATGTGAGGAAGTATTTTTTCACAGAGAGGGTGATGGATGCATGGAACGGCCTTCCTGAGGAGGTAGTGGGTCAAAAACAGTGGGGACATTCAAGAATGCATGGGACAGAAATAGGGCAATTCTAGTGGGGGTAAGAGGAAGCAGGCTGTTGGTTAAAGAGGATCTGCAGCTTATCCAATAGGTAGGGAAATGTGCAGACTGGGTAGGCCAAGCAGTCCTTATCTGCCATCAAAGTCTAAGTTTCTATGTTCCTACAGTGATCAGGGCAGGGAGGGAGGTCAATACACTATGGAAAAGGGAATATTGTGTTACTTATTTTTTTCACAGTGATTGGGGCGGAGAGGGAGTCCCTACACTATGCAAAAGGGAATATTGTGTTTCATATTATTCACACAGTTATCACGGCAGGTGGGGGGACCACTAGACTACCAGGTAAAATATGTTTTTTGATCATACAACTGACATGGATTGGGGCTCGGGAAGAGGAATTTCTAGACTAACAGGGATAAGATGTGTTTTACATTTACAACTGACATGGCTTGGGGTTTGGGAAGGGGGGACCCCTAGATTACCAGGGATAAGATGTGTTTTATGTTTACATCTGTCATGGATCAGGGCTCGGGGAAGGAGGATCATGTGACCAGCCCTGCACTGGACTTGGGGAAGGATCATGTGACAAGCCCTGGAATGTGGGCAGGGCACCACCCTGCCTTCAACTTAGTTAGGGTTGTGTTTTGGGATCTTATCTTTGCGCCAGCACAGCCGGCCATGTCTTCGCCAGGGGATGTTTGAATATTGTGATGCAGGGAATATGCATGAGGGATCCCTCATTTGAATGCCCATATTGCAATATTCCACATGGCAGCGCAGTTGGGTTTGCAGGACCCATTTGGGGCTTCTGAATATTGTCACATCCCTGATGGCCCTCACAAGTCCAGAGATGCACATATGCATCTAGGGATGTGTTGCACATCTCTTTTAAGTATGTGGGCCATTGTCATTAACTGCATTTGATCCTACCAATGTGAATGTGTCCTCTTCATCCCTTGCCACTGTCATCAGTACCACCAGGATGAGGGCATCCTCCTAAATAATAACCATTGCTCTGATCCACCACCCATTCACTACAACTACTAGCATCACAATGTCTGCTACAGCTTTAGCCCTGCCACCCTTCCTGCCACTGTGACTGAGACCACTCCTGCCACTGTAGCCCGGAACACTCATGTGACTGTGTCTGATAGCATTCTTGCCACTGTTACACAGAATAGCCCTGCCGCTGTGACCCAGAAAACTCCTGCCACTGTGAGCCAGACCACTCCCATCACTGTGACTGAGACCACACCTGCCACTGTAACCATGGCAACCACCAGTATTGCTACACAGCAGTTGGTAACAGGCCAAGAGTAACCTACTACAGGGGGAACTTGTAAAGAATTTGTTAACTTGTACCCTTTACTTTCAAAACAGACCTACTAACAGACCAGACTGGATACTGCCACTTCCTGTTATGTGTTTCTATCGCTGAAGATGTAATGTTTACTAGTATTGTACATAGGGCAATCTTTTTACTCATCCTATCCTTGACAAATCTGTTTCTATCCATCAATTCATACATGCACTATACATTTTGTGGTGTAATTTCTAATTTGTTCATGTCCTAAGATATATGTAAAGTGTACCATTCATGCACTTAATGAATGGATTCAACAGCACATGCACTCCATAGTGAAAACCGAATTTGACACTCTAATTGGAGTACATTTTGCAGAAATTTATAACAGCACTCCAAGTTGCTTTCATTTTGTGGGCTTAGAACATATGCCTTTCAATCCAAGAGGGGGCGATAGGCAAGAGAAAATACTGCAGTGTGAAACAAGAAGGATTTTTACTCTTAAGGCACACTCGTACCTGGTATTAAATAGCAACATAATTGACATCTCCTCATATCTTTAGATGTCTGTGCCTATCACTTCTTTTCTGCAAGCTATGTTATGTGTCCAGACTGCTGCACTAAATGTTATATTTCTGTTACCTGATACGCTCGGTATTTTCAGCATCTATTGCTATGTTTCTGCATGAATATGTGTTTTGTGGGTAAGATTGTTATGGCTGCAGGGGCAGAGCCTGCAGACATCTTGCTTCAGAAAAGCACTCGCCAAATTCAGAACTGACTGAACAACAATAGTAAAGCTGAAACTTGATACCTTCACCAGCTGAAGCCCTCCGTCATATTCCTACTGTGTCTATCTTCTCCACCACCCAACTGTATTTTTTTACAGCTGCCTGGGTGGAGCCACACCAACCCACTCCCACACTATTTTTTTCTGCCTGTAATTTCTGCAGTGAAAGCAGAAAAATAGTGCACATGCACACCAACTATATGCAGCTCATCTTGTGTTTTAAAAAGTGCTTATAAGCTGAGCCTGCACTGTAAAAAAATGTGCAAATTCATGAATACCGGTAAATTCTGAAGTGCCAAAAAAAAGGAGGTCTGTGTGTATTACCTGCTATCTTACCCTATACTTGGTCCGATGTCATCCTGGCAGCATCTCTGGCTGAAACTGCACCAGATACTGCTCTGAAGCTCATTACAAAGTGAGCCAGCCATGGGTGTAGCAGGCATGGACCAAACGGAAGCCTGCATACCCCAACAAAAGCAAGGTGTCCCAGCATGCAGGAATCTGCCTCACAGTCCCCTCTGTGTGATGACCTCAACCCAGTGATGCTCTCAGATGGCCGACAGCATTTAAGTACTTGTAATTAATAAAAATTAACATTTCTTATTAAAACTGCTTAGTGTTTGCCTGAAAAGTGTGTGAGCAGTTCCAGCAATGAGGAAGATCACATAGAGACATGCTGGACCTCGATCTTGGTGTGTGTAAAAATTTGCATATGTATTGCAGCACTGTCCTACTCTATTGTATCCATTGTGGTACAGCACTCTTAATGCAATAGTTCTGATTTGTTTATCTATTTTATATTATCAATAAATCTGTGGTGACTGGTTAGAATGTTTTTTCGGGTGCTATTTTTTTTATAGCAGTATGGTATTTGTAGGTCATAGAGCCAAAGCAAGTCTGACACACCACTACAACTTAAATTCTATTAATACCTGCAAAAGACCAGGAGAGGGAGAAAACAAAATATTAATTTTTAATAAAAGGAATCAAATACCAGCTTCTTGTCCTTCTAATATGTAACCCTTCCTAACTGTAGCATTGAAAATCTAAAAAGAAAAAAAAGGTAGTAGATGCAGGGTCTCCCAATATTAAAACAATCATGCATAATAAACTAGGGTAGTCCCTTGGACAGGAAAATAACCCCCATTTACATACAGATACCCCGAAAGTAAGCTACTGTCTTTTGTGTTGTTCTTTTAAAAGACATAAATAGGCTAAAATTCTGAAGTTCTACACTCCCCTCAAATAAAACAACATAGAAAGAAATCCAAAATGACTAACGGTGAGAAAAGGGCAGCTATGTAAATGGCAGCAGTGCCATCTCAGCCATCTAAAATGAAATAAGCAAGCCGGTAGTGAAGGCTTGCATCAAAGCCCTCCTAATTGTAGCATAGAAAATCTAAAAAAAAAAAAAAAACAGGATAGTAGACACAGGGTACCCCCATATTATAACACTCATGCATTATAAACTAGGGTAGTCCCTTGGCTAGGAAAAGAACCCCCATTTACCTACTGATACCCCGAAAGTAAGCTACTGTCTTTTGTTATTGTTCTTTTGAAAGATATAAAGAGGCTATAATTCTGAAGTCCCCCCCCGCAACTAAAACAACATAAAAATAAATCCTAAATGCCTAACGGTCAGAAAATGGCTGATATGTAAATAGCAGCAGTGCCATCACAGCCATCTAAAATGAAATAAGTCCCCAGTAATGAAGGCTTGCATCAAAGCAACCAGAACTGCCTTTGTGTAATAAATAAAAAAATATATCGTAGCCAGCCTTCAATGCTCTATTTTGTGCAGTGCTTACCCCTGTACTGTTCTGAAGTCATACTTCCTGTTTTCCTTACATGGCTATGATCGAGCATTGAAGGCTGGCTATGATATATTTCTATTTATTGTGTCTATTTTTAACAAGTTGATGGAAGTCAATGCTTTTTTCTGCTGCAGCTCAAGTTATCTGTCTGTCCTGCTTGAAGCTTCTGCAAGTGCTGGGTCACATAACCTGTGTTCAGTGAGCTTCCAAAGTGGCCTCTGACTGGACTGGAAATCTCAGGTGATCTTGTAGTCTCTCAGGAAGATCCAGTGGCCAAATAACCAGGCACAACTAATGGATGAGTGGGCCCCCAGAATTTGAAAGCTTAGTGAATATTTGGAATATTTTATTGTGCACCCCTAATTATTACATTTAGTTTGTATGAGTAAGCTGTATTGAGGCCTGAATAGCAATATGTGAATCATTTTCTTGTCTGTTTATCCCCTAAACATGCACATATTTGCATATCTGTGATGCTCTGTACACGGTTTGAAGCTTTTTATTGCATGCACGTTTAATGAAATCCTACAAATTGGAAAGTACCTGTCTTTTTGCATAATTTATGCATTGTAGCCAAACATATTCTTATTCTTTCTTACCAGTATTTAAATTACTTCACATCTTTCATTTACTTCAACACTAAAAAGAGGAGTTCAAGTATATCTGTTCTTAGGCAGCTAAGTCAAAAGTATCTGTCCATCATTACGGGATTGATCTTGTGGTGATGGAAACTTGTCAGCAGTTGCAAAGTGGTTTTTATAGTCTAGATCTGGATTTCTAGATGCTGACCATAGTTGTGAGTTGCTTTAATATTACCAGATTGCTCGCATTTCATAAAGCTGAAGATTATAGAGTCAATGAAGACTAATGTTACCTTTGCATGCACGTGGCTTGACCGTGCTGTGATCTGGATAGTGGCATGGTCCTTGGCACATCTCAGTCCCACTGGTACTTTAATTAACTACAGGTAGTGCCTGGACTAAAACAAATATGTATGTATTTGTTTATTTATTAAAATGTGATAACCAGGAAAGATACACTGAGCCAAGGCTCATTGCCAGGTGCAACCTGGGGGAAGGGGGGAGTACAGGTATATACAACAAAGAGCAATTGTTAACATTCAAAGTGCAGCACACAAAAGTATAAATTTCACAGGCAGTAAAAACCAAAAATTGGGTGAACAGTCAGAGCAATGTATAGAAATATGCTTGACAGTAACATACATGGTTGCAGACAAATAATGTGTGCTAGAGATCAACAAAATGGATAACCAACATATTGAAGAACAGACAGGGAGCTGAGAACATGGCAGGCCCAGGTAGGTGAGTAATAGATTATAATCTGGGCAGTAGAGGTGTCTGTGAGGAGAAAGTGGAGAAGGATTCACAAGAGGAATGGAATTTACATTTAGGTAGTACAAGGTACAAGCAATTTATTTACACAGGACAACTGAGATGCTACATCTTGTAGCCAGTGTGATCCTGCCACTGCATAGTCGTGCCTGAAATTCCTGGGTCATGCCTGAAAATAATCTTTTTGGCTAGTGCACCTACCCAGTTAACAAAAACCAAATAATAAAAAAAAAAGATAGTTTGATGCCTCTGAGTACCACTGGTGCTTTGATCCTTCAATGCCTTCTATATTTCAGCTACCAGGGACTGACTCCTTGCACTCACCCTCAAGTCATTTCCACACCACTCATGGGGAAGCAGTTGTGAAGGGGTTTATATAACCAAGTAGTTTATAAATACTACATGACATAATAGACATAACATGTAAAAGATAACAGATATAGTTATATTTAAGTAGTGATATTTGTAATACAACTATTGCTTTATTTGTTGTGTGGCAATATGATTTGGGAACACATCCTTGAAGTGTATGGCTTATGGCCATAGTCATTGTTAATTATTTTGTAAGATAATTTTTTTAGAAAACTCAAATCACATTTACTTTAAAAAATATATATTTTAATTTGAAGGTTTGTATAAATTCAATAAAATGGTAAAATTATTCTTTGAATAATTAGTTCCACGTTGTTAACTAAAAAGTACAAAAATATTGTTTACTATTCATTTGTAGCAGAAAAATTAAGCAGACAGTGTTGAGTTGATTTACATTATAATATGTATTAATAATTGCTACAGTGATTCTGTATCACATTACTTTGAATTTAGTCTGACAAGATATCGAAGAAATTATAAAACATGCCTGTGAGAAACACAGCCTTTGAACTGCATTCCCTCATATTTTTTTTTAATTCCAAACCCTGTCTACTCATTTCTGGAGGCACCATGGTCTAGAGTTTAGCATACAGGATAATGACCATGAATTGCTTTGCTTAAATTTTAGTATTTTCAGTAGACACTTGGCAACCTTTACTAGACCATCACCCAGATTATTTTTTTCTTCAATACTTCTGGCTGGAAAAAGAGTACAATGACAAGCAGGAACACAACTGGGGTTGTACAGTGCCATCAGCCAGGATCAAGTGTTCAGATAACTCTTTTGCTGTTTTATCTAGCAGAATACTGCAAAAACATAATGCAATACATTGGCAATTGGTCCTGTGAAATATAGCAGAGGGCGATTGGTCCCGGTGGAAGGCAATGTAGTTTACTTGGGGGTGTGCTGAGCAAACATTCTATATAAATATATTTCTTCTCTTTGAACAATATTCATCCAGGAAGTAAAAACCTAATTTTAGGATTCAATGAAAGCATCTCCTTAACACTGTCAGTAGTAACAGTTTAATATTTCAATAAAATATCTGCCATTAAAAGTAATAAAATGCATGTTTTCTTTAATCAATTGCAGCACTCATATACTGTATTTCACTTTTGGAGTAGTGAAATATAGTACATGAGTAATGAAATAATATTTTATCAAACACATTTGTTAAGACTTATCAAAGGGCTGTGCCATGTTGTGTTTTCACTACTTCCCTTTCCTGAATTTTTAGATGGATACCATTCTGATAGTGTCATTTAGGTCATTGATGCTTCATTACTTATACTATCAGGCTTTTATAAATATTTATCTTTTTACAACAAAGTATGATATAAACTACTACCAGCACAAACTATTGCTTTTTATGTTTGCTTGTCAAATGCCAGTCACACATTTGGGAAGTATTGAGGTGCAGCTAGTGCTTCTCAAGAAAGGGATCCCACTAGCAAATATCATGCTGCTAGGGATCACAAGGAGCTTGAACCTGATAGCCTCATGGACTTTGTCCAGGACCTGCTTAAGAAAACATTGGACATTGATGTTTCCAGATAACATAATACATTTTATTGTATTAATCCAAGAAGGAGGATGGCAAATCTTGAGCAGCACAGAATGATGTTGGTAATGACTTGTGGCACACACAATCAGTGACACCATTTTACAAGAAGCAATATGTACTGGACAACTTTACCTTGAGGATGGCACTCAATGGTATGCCATCCCAGACCAGAGCTTTATAGCATAGCAATGCCACAAAGGACTTTAAGTTGTGTAGTCTGCTCTGAGGACATTGGGAGTATTGTACACCTTGTTATTTCCTACCAACTTCTGTATTCACTGTGCCAGTAAGGGTTATATCTATAAATATTCAGCTGAGTTGGGGAAAAGATTGGACACCATTTTAAAAAATAAATTTACTCAAAACCAGTAGCACCCTGAGTCTGAAGAGAAAGATAGAACTGCTCAACTTGTACTGCTAACCATTCTGCTGTTAAGATGTACCAAGTTGCTTTGGGAGTTATATGAGGCAATCTTGCCATAGTTGTTTGGGTTTCCACAAAGATTGGGGCTCCACAAAGTTTTACTAATGTGCTTTTGTTTTTGCCATTGCCGCACTCTGGCAGCCTTTGCCACAAAGAAGAAGTTTCAGGGCTTAAGCCATGGCCAAGGACTTTGGTGGCCATTGCCACACTGTGGAAGTGGGAGGTTGTAGCCACAAGAAGATAAGTGACTGGAGCTGTGCTGGTGGGCTCTCATAGGAGCCAATAGGAGCCCTCAGGAAAAAGGGCATGAGACTTAAACTGTGCAGCTGGGCTATTTAAGGGCTGAGTCCAGCAAAGAAGCAGTGCTTTTAATTTTTGCAATTGCTGCACTGTGGGAGCTGCAGACATAGCCACCAAGAGCATTCGGTGGCAGTAGCCACAAAGAAGATGTTTTGAGGCCACAGCTGCTTCAAAGGACTTTGGCCGCCATTGCCTCACTGTGGGAGCTGGCAGCCATAGCCTCAAGAGGATTGGTGACCAGAGTCATGCTGGTGGGCTCTCAAAGGAGCCAATAAGAGCCCTCAGGAAAAACAGTGCAAGACTTAAACTGCACGGCTGGGCTACTTAAGGGCTGAGCCCAGCCACAAAGAAGGACTGCTTTTGTTTTTGCCATTGCCGCACTGTGGGAGCCGGCGGCTGTAGCCGCCAAGAGGATTCTGTGGCAGTACCCACAAAGAAGAGGTTTTGGGACTGCAGCCATGGCCAAGGACTTCAGCAGCCATTGAAACACTGAAAGAGCCATCAGCCATAGCCACAAGTGGATTGGTGGCCAGAGGGTGGGCTATCAAAGGAGCCAGTGGGAGCCCTCAGGAAAAAAGGGTGTGAGACTTAAACTGCACAGCTAGGTTATTTAAGGGCTGAGCCCAGCCACAAAGGAGTGCTTTTGTTTTTGCTGTTGCAGCACTGTGGGAGCCAGCAGCTGTAGCTGACAAGAGAATTCGGTGGCAGTAGCTGCAAAGAAGAGGTTTTGGGTCCGCAGTCACCACCAAGGACTTTGGCAGCTGTTGCCACACTGTGGGAGCCAGTGGCCATAGCCTCAAGAGGATCGACGAATGGAGCTGTGCTGGTGGGCTCTCAAAGAAGCCAATAGGAGCCCTCAGGAAAAGAGGTGTGAGACTTAAACTGTGTGACTGGGTGACTTAAGGGCTGAGCCCAGCCAAAAAGAAAGAGTGACTTTCTTTTTCTCCTACCCTCCCACCCACACCACCTCCAGTATTAAATAGTCTAACTGGGCCCCTCCCAATAGATGCCACACATACCAGGAGGGGCAAGTGGAGGAGTAAAATAGGGGAGTGGCAACTTTGGGACAAAAGGTACTGTATATTCTTTTCTAAAAGTTAATACTTTTTATTAAGTATGAAAAATAACATCAGATATAGCCAGGTACATAGAGAAGATACAGCATAACATATATGCATACACATTGACTGCAGTGTCATTATATAATTGACAAAGTCTAGCCCATAGAAAGGCATATCACTAAATAATGACACAGTAAGAAATTATACAGCAAGTTGTATTGTGGTATTGTGCCCAAGAGAGAAAAAAGTATGAGAGATTGCATGATTACCACAGCATCTAGGTTAGTTAAGGCATCTAATACGGGCATAACACATAAGTGTCCCCTGATACCTGAATAAGCCTGAAAAGCACAAACATAATAACAAAATACCTTATATTCTTTTTTACTGTGACTGTGAATGGGGGAATTTGTATAAGGGACTGTGATTTAAATATTATTTAAATTATGAGCAAAAAAGGATGGCAAGGGACTCAAGGAATGGTTAGTGGGGCATTTATCTTTATCTAGGACTCTGAAAATTAGTAGAAAATTTAATGAAAAATTGCATCTGGGTCTCTGAAAATTCTTGGACTATGTAATTGTGGGTACTGTATTTGACTGGGCATTCAGAGGAACTGAATTGGGATTGGGGGATTTAGGGAAAAATTGATTTCTCTTCCGTAGTATTGCTAATGTAAATCAAAGGAAAATAAGAGAATCTAAGGAATTAGCTATCAGTGGTTGCTGCACATATGTATGAAAAGGAAGATAGCTGCTAATTGAGACAGGACATTTTGTAGAAGAGAGAAAGTATACAAATTTCATAGAACTGTGAAAGTATATACCTTGTGTTAATTCAGGAAAGGTGGGGAAAAACACTGAAACAAGGGCCACAATGAATTCCTCAGGATGGTGGAGAGAGCAGGGGCATGAGTCTTCTTGGATGAGGAGTGGGGCACCAGGACAAGGCAGGAGAATGAGCAGAATAGTATGGTGCAATGGATGTGGTGCATTGTTTTTTATAGAAACACTGTGGCCGGCCCGGTGGCACTGAGGGTTGAGGCACTGGACGCCACACCTTGCACCACGCTGGTGACCCGGGTTCAGGAATGGACATGGGCCACCAGGGGCTGGCAGGGGGAAGGAAGGATTGAGCATCCTCGACGGCTCTCCTTCCTTCAGGGTGGAGTGTGGGACATGTCTTGAGCGCTACAGTGGCACCCAGCGGAGGCTGGGTGTCTGACAGTAGTGGGTGCAGCTAATGGGGGGGAGAGCCGGCGGACATCTGCACATAGGTGCGCTGATGTCATTGCACATCCGGCTCTCCAGTGGGCAAAAAAAGATACAAGAAAAATCAGGGGAACCTCCACCTCTATGAAGCCCTCCCCAGGCTTCGTTGGCCTCTGTCGCCAGATCCCCCAACTAGTTAATGGTTCCGCGGGCTGGATAAAGGGGCACCAGTTCCACAGCCCCACCCTCTGGGGGAAAGCCAGAGGTAACTGGGGGATCGTGGCAGACAGTAGGTGGAAGACCAGGGGCCGTGACCAGGGCAGATACCTGGTGGTAGGAGCCCCATACAAAATAATAAATAATAAAAAAGAAACACTGTGGAGGTTAAGTTGTTGTCCAATACGTATTAGGTTGGGGCAATTTGAGGCAGAGATAGACAAGCTAAGGGGGAAATGGAGCAGAAGTTGAAGGACATGGGGGAATGAGGGGGAAACTACAACTGTAACTGCAGCAGGGAGATGTGGGGGGGCTGCTGAAATGGAAAGAGGAAGAGAAGGGACCAGCTAGGGACATGGAGCAAAGGGGCTGACCGGGGGGGTCAGGGAGAAATGGCTCACAGAAAAAGCAGTGGGGGGAGTAGTGGCTGTCAAGAAATAAAGGGGCAGGGGAATACAAGGGCTCAAGGAAAGGCACATACCTCAGCATCAGGGAGAAAGGAAACACATGGATCTAATAGGTACATACCTGTGACAGATAGAATGGAGGAGGGAGTTCTGAAATAATATGGGGAAACAGTGAATGTTGATCAGGGGCTGGGGATGAGCATCAGAGAAGGGAGAGATGGAAACAGGTGTAGGAAGGAGGACAAGGGGAAGGGGTGGAAGGGGAGGGAAGGAGGAAAGGGTAACAAACACATTGAAGGGAGTGGAGGGGGAATAAACAAGGAGGGAAATCAGAGGATGCAGGACAGGGAGAAGGGAGGCAAAGAAGGGAAGGAAAGGAGTGAGGAGGTAGCAGAGGGGGAACAGGAGGCAAGCAAGGGGCACAGAAAATTAGGGAAGGTGAAGAAGATAGAGTTAGAGGTCCAGATGGGGGACTGGGAATGAATGGGCTGGTATCTTTCACTAGGGGGAGAACAGGAGGAGAATCAGGTGGAAACCATGAAGGTCATGTAGGCAGTTCAGTGTAGAGGAATGTAGTTAGGTGGAAAAGCATACTGAGGAGTGTCCTGCCAAGAACAAGAACAGATCCATTAGCTGTGGAGGTGGAGAATATCACAGTTTTCAGGCACTCCATGATTAAGAGGATACATTGGATCAGGAGGGGTCCTACATAGAGGCTGAGGTCATTTTTTTGTGAACCAGGGATAGAGGCAGGGAGAGCAATGCAAAAGATTAGGGATGGGGCTTGGTTGGTGGGGAAACCACACATTATCATTCATCTGGAAACAAATGATCTGGCAATCTATGAAGTGGAGGAGGTCCAGAGGAGGTTCAGGGCACTGGCGCTGGGATGTCTGGAAGAGGCTAAATCCTTGGCTTTTTCAGAGGTCTTGCCAGTCCCCTGGACCAGCATTGTTAGACAGAGAAGAATAAGGGAATTCAATGAATGGCTCCGGGCATGGTGTGAAGAGGAAGGTTTTGCTTGTATATGAGAGTGGAGGGACACATGGGATGATGAGGACTTGTACTGGAAGGATAGACTGCATCTTAGTGAGAGGGGAGCAGGAGTACTGGGGGGAACTACAAGGATACATTGATAAGGTCCTGGGGAGTTTTAAACTGGTAAGGGGGAGTACAAGGCTAGGATAGGTGAAGGATCAACAAGAGGAGAAAATGGACTAGCTAATACTCCCCCACAAAAGGGAAAAGGAAACAGACCAGACATAGAAGGGAGGAGGGTGGGGAGAAGGGAAGTATATGGTGGAAAGGACTTTCCGCTAATGCATGAAGCCTGGGGAACAAGCTGGTGGACTTAGAAGCTATAATGGAGAGTAAGGGCCTGTACATTGTTGCCGTAGCAGAGGCCTGGTAGTCGGAGCACCAGTCCTCAGAAGTAGGTTACCGAGTTACAGGTTATTCAGGATAGATAGGGCTGGCAGGAAGGGGGGGTTGTGCTGCACATAAAGGAGAGCATAAAGGCATCAGAAGGGCAGTAAATGCAAGGGAAAGTAGAAATTCTATTGGTCACACTAAAGAGATGGTCTGGGACATCTATAAGGCTGGGAGTGGTGTACAGACCTCTAATGCAGAGCAAAGAAATGGACATGCAAATGCTGCGAGCCATTCAAAGGATGGCACTAAAGGGGGAGGTTCTTCTGGTGGGTGACCTTAACCTTCCAGATATAGACTGGGATATTCCAGTAGCTAGGTCATCCAGGAGTAGGGAGATCATCGAGTCCCTCCAGGGAGCCTTTCTGCAGCAGCTGATAAGAGAGCCCACTGGGGGGGTAATATACTTGATGTGGTCCTCACCAGTGGGGATAGTGTGGAGGGAGTAGGGGTGGGGATCAGCCTTGGAGCAAACGACTATGACATAGTGGGTTTCAAGGTTAGAGCAGGGTATAAAGTGAGCATCAAACCATAATGAAGGTCCTAGACTTCAGGCAGGCAGATTTTCCCAAAATGAGGGAGGTAGTTCAGAATGAAATGGAAGGGATGGTGGGGATAGGTGAGGTTGAGGAACTATGTAATAGGATAAAGGAGGGGATACTAAAGGCCACAGAGAGCTGTACAAGAAAGACAAGGAAGAGCAGAAAAAGGAGGAGACAACTTTGGTTTAACAAGGAAGTGAGGGGGGCAACAGTGGAGAGAAAAAGGGCATTCAGAGAGTATAAGAGGACACAGGGTAAGGAGAACATGGAAATTTACAGGAAAATGCTGAAGGTGACAGGGCAGAGGATTAGGAAAGCAAAAGCAGAAATAGAGGAGAGAATTGCTAGGCAGTCCAAAATGGGTGATAAGACTTTCTTTTGGTACATAGGGGAAAAAAGAAAAGCCAGGCAGGGGATAGATAAGGTCAGGAAACGGGGGAGTGCAAATGGAAGGGGACTTTGAGTAGTCAGAGCTGCTAACTAGACACTTCAGCTCGGTCTTCATGGTAGAGGGAGAAGGCCGGGGACCTGACCTAGAGGGGAAGGGAAGGGGGTATGTTTGGTTGGATCCTAGCCCAATCGTGAGGACAGGATCAGGGAAGAATTGTGTAAGTTGAACGGTCGTGCCACTATAGATAGGATTGAGCGGCCAGTTACATACTAAAGTCAAAAGTTTGGACGTTAATAACTTTGGACCTGTTCAATGGATTTGCCTGAAATTTGGTACACACATTGGGGCATTGGGGAATAGTAGATCTCTTGATTAGCTGAATTGCGTTTCTGTTGGAGTGTCAGTGTTCATGTATGAAAGCACTGAAAAATGCAAAATTATCCATTTTTGGAGCCACCTTTTGGCTTTCTTAATGTGGCCCTGCATGGCCATTGTGCAGTGTGCTGCTCTGCAGGATAGCTTGTTTGACAGATCTTTGATGGCTGAACATGACGCTTTTTGTTTGGTGCAAAATTATTAAGGCATTCAAAAGTTATGGCACTTTTAATTTTCCATTATAAGTCAAAGGGAAAATTTATATGTAAATTTTGCGATCAAATAAAGGGGGTTCTGGCCATCTCGTCCCACCTGGCGGTCAAAAAATTTGCAGCCTCATGGCTCAAGAATCTTTGTTCCTGAGGAATTTCAAAAATTCTTTGACGCGAGGTCCACCATCTTGTTTTCAGTTTTCCGATCGGAAAAACACAAATATTTCGTCTCAGGGGTCACTTCTGAAGTAAAACTTCAATGGGTTTTACTCAAAGGGCTCTGCTCTATTGAGCCATGTCTTTGGTTTCATCCAAATTGGTCAAAAAATAGAGTTATAAGCTTTTAAAATCTTAATTCACGGCTCACTAGCGATCTTTGATCGCAAGCCTACAAATTCTTTGATAGTGAGATTCTTTGATCGCGATCTTGCATCGCGACCTAAGAACACTAATATCTCGGCTCAGGGGTGGGCTAGGGACACAAATGTGGGTGGGTTTTGCTCAGGAGGGTCGGTTCTATCAAGGCATGCTGTTGGTTCAGTTCAAATCAATGAAGAATTTGCGTTTCACCATTTTTAATTCTTTGTTCATGAGCCTGCAAATTCCATGATCGCGAGCCTGCAAATTCTTTGATCATGAGATTCTTTGATCACAATCATGCATTGTGAGCGAGGGATGAGATGGCCCAATTTAAAAATCAATTAATTTTCTCAGCCCAGGGGTGTTGTAGGAAGTCAATTGAGGGTGGGTTTTACTCAGGGGGCTTTGTTCTGTTGACAAATGGTGGTGTTTTACCACAATTCCTTCAATTGTTTGATTTATAAGGTTTTTAAATCTTTGTTTGTGAGCCTGCAAATTCTTTGATCATGAGCCTGCAAATTCTTTGATCGTGAGATTCTTTGATCGCCGTCATTGATCGAGAGGGAGGGAGAAGATGGCCAGATTTTTTATAATGGAATAGATAGAGAAATTTTAGTAATCTTTCATATTGAATATTTTGAGAACGGTTTGGTCTTGTTCCTTGAAATTTGGAGGGAATAAAGGCAATATCCCACTGATGTGACTTTTGGTAGCTTGGTCAAGAAATGGTACAGCGTGGCAAAGTAACGGCACTATGAAATTGATGTTTTTTCCCATAGGATAACATTACAGCATTTGCCGCATTACAGGAATTCTTTGCTGCAGTGCTGCAAAATAATGGTTTGGTCATTTGAGCTGAAATTTGGAGGGAAGAAAGCCAACATCCCATGGATGTGCCTTTTGGTGGTTTGGTGAAGTATTATTACAGGATGGCAAAGTGACAGCATTCGGAAGTTGGTACTTTTTGCCATAGAATAACATTATGGTGTCCATTACGTCTTTCAGGGCCCGTATCTCAGAAACGGTGTGAGATACAGACTTTTCGTCAAAACAATGCTTAGCCCCCCCAATAAGCATAAAACTAGCCAGGAAAGTAATAATTCATACAAAATTTTAATTTTTTTTCTACGTCGCATATACGAGATATAAGCTACGAGTATAAGCAATTTAGTATTCTAAGTCATAATTTTCTGCTCCAAAGTCAAATATAATGCATACATTCTTTGCTTTCAATGTGTTTTTTCAATGCAGTTTTTGGGGGAAAGAAGGATGTGCCCTTTCGTTACTGTGTCAGTTAACGTTTCCAGTTGCGCTTCTATTACCGTTCGCATCACCGTTCCTGTCTACACCACCATGTGCGTTACAGTTTGCATTTTCATTTACACTTGCATTTCTGTTATGTTTCACATTATTGTTGCTGTTACCATTATCACTTGCATTTGCAATTGCGGTACCATGCCTGTGCGCATTATGGTTTGTGTTTCCGTACGTGCTTGTGTTTCTGTTTCTGTTAGTTTTAATGTTGCTGTTACTGTTACCATTTACATTTACAATTGCGGTACCATGACCTTGCATGTAACAGTTTGCGTTTCAGTACACGCTTGCATTTCTGTTTCTGTTGGCTTTATTGTTGCTGTTACTGTAACCATTTGCATTTACAATTGCGGTTCCGTGAGTGTGTGCTTTATGGTTTGCGTTTTCGTATGCGCTTGCCTTTCTGTTTACTTTGGCATTACTGTTACCATTTTCATTTACAATTGTGGTACCGTGAATGTGTGTGTTACCAGTTGCATTCTGCATGCACTTCTGTTAGACGTCTCCATTTATGTACCTGTTTGCTTCGGTGTCACTTTACGCTTGTGCTTCTATTAATGTTTGCTTTGCCGTTTACATTTGCTTTGCCATGTGCGTTACCATTGCTGCTTGTGTTTGCATTGCAGTTCCTGTTACTGTGTAACAAGACATCATGTGGCAAGAATGCAGGACCCAAAGGGCCCGTGCTGCCGCCACTGAATTCCATTCACTATTTATCATCCTCATTCTCAAAAGGAAGGGAAATTAGAGACAATAAACTCTGTTTAATGCATCAGTTAGGGTTGTTCTACAGTAAAAAAGCAAGGAAATTTGGGGTTAGGATTGAAAGCCCCCCTTGGATCCCCTAGCCCACCCTTCCAACTGGCATCAGGGTGCACATTGCGGTCGTCGGCCATAACTCTCACCCCATCACATGTGTAAAGAAGCAGAGGTATAGGAGAATGGGGTAAGAGTTAGGACCGATGACCCCAACTCGCACCCCAGTGCCAGTTGGGGGGTGGGCTGGGGGGTCCAAGGGGGACTTTCAACCCTAACCCCGAATTTCCTTGCTTTTTTCGCTGTAGAACAACCCTAACTGATGCAGTAAATTTATTTTTTTGCCTTTAATTTATATATATATATATATATATATATATATAACACACACACACACACACACACACACACACATATACATACATTATACTGGCATTGTAGCACCAGTATAGTTAGGGTTGAGTAAGCACTTAAATGTTAAACCTCAAATTTTGCACCTTAATAACTTTGCCACTGTATGACAGATGTGCCTGACATTTTGCATGCACAGTCTGGTACCATAGATCTCTGTATATGACAAGTTGCCTTGTGGTCAGATGTACGGTTGAGGAGCTACAGAATGCCAAAAATGGCAAAACATTTACTTTTTGTGTGTTTCTTTGCTCGCACCCACAGCCCATAAGATTTATCCATTCAGATCAAAATCTTCAGGGAAGATGTAGTCTGGGTCACCGATGTTCCTTTCAAAGATTTGGTATAAAAATATTAAACTGTTAAAAATTATTCAAAAAACTAATTTCCCATTATAGTCAAAGGGGAAAATATATGTGCATTACGAAAGTTTCGCAAATGCACTTTTACTTTCGCAAATGGCCATTTTACTTTCCTGCTTCAACCATCTTGTTTTCAGTTAGTGAGAAAGAAAAATGCCTGGCTTTTAAATTTAGGACCCTCTAGATAAACACACTGGCTGTTGGGTTTACCTAGTCGGGTCCTGAGGATGACAGCCCTATCTTTTTTGGGGGTAAACCCCCCCAGAAATGCCATTTTAAACATCAGGGAAAAACACTTTTGCAAATCATGAAAGAAATGGACAAAATACTTTTGCAAGTGTGAAAGTTTCATGCTACTTTTTGCGAAACTTTTGTGATTTGAGAAAGTATTTAAAAAAATGCAAATCTTTGCCATCCTCCTGCAGCACAACGATTGGGTCTTTTGGGCTGAAATTAGTAGGGTTGCAAGCCCTTGACACACAGATGTGTCTTTTGGTGGTTTGGTGCAAAACAAGAGGCAAAAAGTTACAGCTTTCCGAAGTTGAGAAATTTCCCATAGGATAACATTGCGGTGCCTGTTATGCCTTTAGGCGCTCATATCTTGAAAACGAAACAAGATATGGCATTTTTGCTACTGATAGCTTAGTTCACCTTCAGGTGAACTATGTTTTAGAAACAAGTTTGGTAATCGTAGATGACACCTGCAGTAGAATTTTTTTCCTACTTGCTATGGTTACAGAGATATTGGCAAAAACATGTTCCAAGGGTGCCTTTTCAGTGTTTCTGGTGCCCGTGTGTCAGAAATGATGTGAGATATGGATTATCTTTTGTGAAGTACTTGCTGTCATGATTAAAACAGCACTGGAATTTTTTTCCTAGCTGCTATGGTTGCTGAGATATTAGCAATTTAGTGTTACAAGGGTTCCTTGTCCTGTAGGGCTGCTGTATGGCTCCGTAGTTATGTATAAGTGGGAGCGGGGCCCGGAGGTCCCACGCTACCACTAACACATGCCACTTACATTACTCTTTCTCAAAAATAAGGGAAATTCATTGCAAAAAACTCCATTAATGCATCAGTTAGGGTTAGTAGTACAGCGTCAAAAGTTTAGAAATGTGTTGCTAGTGCTCAAAACCCTAACTCTGCATTCCCCCACCCCCACACACACATGCAAGACACATGCAAGATTGTAAGACACTTTACCACTCTGTCACATCTGCAACCACAATAATCACTACAGTGTACTTATTTGACATAACACTATGTAATGAAAAAACAAATATAGTATCATTGACCCTATACTGTACTGCCAGCACAGTATAATGACACATTATTACTCACATTTTCTTCATACAATGAGACTTAGTCTGTACACATTCTCAAAATATTGACTTTCATGTGTCACTATTCAACAATTGGATTGCTGCTGTTATTGCTGCTACCACTTGGACATGTGGAAGCAGGACAGATACAAATGACACATAGTAGTTTTAAGATACTGCTGCGGTATGAAACTAGCACCATCACATGTTGTTATACTGCTATGTTACCTGGAAATATTCATTAGCAGCATGCTATTGTTAGCTTTGGATGTTACAACCATTGCTTTCACATGTTACTTGTAAACTACACTACAAATAAGTACTTTTATTATTACTACCATTTGTTATTAGGACTGACTCACTCTATCAGAAAAATAAATGCAAACCCTAACATCACATTTTCATACTTTTGTCACTCTGCTATCAACCCTATTTGATGCATTAATGAAGTTTTTTTGCAATGAATATATATTGCAATAAACTTTGTTAATGCATCAGTTAGAGTGAATACCACAGCAAAAAAAGCAGGGAAATGAGGCATTAGGGTTTCCAACCCAAATGCCCCACCAACCCACCCTCATCCCCCATCCTCCATACACCAACAGGCATTGGGGTGTGGCATTAGGTCATCAGGTCCAACTCTCACCCCATTCCATGTGTAAACAAGCTGACATGCTACAGTATAGGACAATGGGGTGAGACTTAGGTCTGACGACCCAATGGCATACCCCGACTCCTGTTGGTGTATGGAGGGTGGGGGATGGGGTGGGGTGGTAGGGATAGGATCCTTGAGGGTGGGGCATTAGGGTTGAAAACCCTAATGCCTCATTTCCCTGGTTTCGCCACTGTTGTATTCACCCTAACTGATGTATTAACAAAGATTTTTGCAGAGAATTTCCCTTCTTTTTCAGTTAGTATAATTGTATCCTCATTTTACTGTGGGAGCACGGGGTCCTTCAGATCTTGCACTCCCATCCTTCCCTCTAGATAGTATAACAGTGTCCATATGTCATGGTTGGAGCACAGTGTCCTTCAGACCCTACATTCCCATCCCTCCATCCAGTTAGAACAACAGTACCCATAAGTCATGGTAGGAGTGCAGGGTCCTTTGGACTCTACACTGCCATCCCTCCTTTGAGATAGTACAATAGTGTCCATATGTCACAGTGGGAGCACAGGGTCCTTCAGACACTGCACTCCCATCCCTCCATCCAGATAGAACAACAGTACCCATATGTCATTGTGAGAGTGCAGGGTCCTTCAGACCCTGTGTTCCAATCCCTCCATCCACATAGTACAACAGTGTTCATATGTCAGGACCCAGTGCCCCCATCCCTCCCCAGATGCACATATGTATGTAGCTGTGAAAACGCAGGGTCTCTTGCTCCATGTTTCCACATATTGTTATGATCAGGCATAGTGAAATTGCAACAAATAGTCTTTACTGTGATATCTCAAATAATTTTCACCCCAAATGTTCAACATAACCTTCTTAGTGCCTCACCACATGTTCCTAGTACAGCAAACTTTCAAATCCCAATCAAAATGTAATTCTGCGCAACTGTAACACTGTTTTTGTGCAACAGTTGTGGAAAAACATTTTAAGTAGGATTTAAAAAATGACAGCTGTACTATTCACGAGTAGGTGTGGAAAATTAGCAATATTAAAAATCGGGGGTGAGAAAATGAAAAACTAGCAAAACTTATGAGCGTGCATATCGCGGTCATTTTTTGGAATTCTTTCACCAAATTTTCAGCATCAACATTTTGGGACCTCCTCTCATGAACAGTCCAACTGTGATCTTGTTACTCTATCCCAAAAGTTGATTTTGCACAATGGCAAAGCCATTCTACGCCACAGGTGTGAAAACACATTCTGGGCAGGATGTGCAAAATGACAGCTGTACTGCTCATAAAGAGGTATGAAAAAATGGCAATGTTGAAAAGCTGAAGTGAAAATATTAAAAATTGGCAATATTACGAGTGTGCATAGAAACTGTGCAACACACAATTATAACACTGTCATTTTGGGGAATTATTTCACCAAATTTACAACATGGACTTTTTGGGACCCTCCTCATAAACAGTAGCACTGTCATTTCATGAACTGGTCCCAAAATGTGATTCTGTGCAGTGACTGCAAAATAACCTTTTGGGATCAAGAAATTAAATATCAGTACCAGTGTTAATGAAGTGGGGTCCCAATAACCCAATGTTGAAATGTAGGCCAAGATATCAACATAAATTGAAACCCCCCATTGACTCCCAAAATCTCAGTTTTAACTTTATTTGTGAAAATCGAGCATGTTTGTGAAAGTCTTGTTTTCACAGATCAGCCATATTTGCGAAAATCTCAGTTTCATGCTAAACACTTAACTTTTCCCTTAGGAAATAAGGGGAAATTAAAAATGTTAGTAACTTTTGAATGGATTAATGTTTTTTCGCCAAATCTTCAAAAGGCACATCTGTGACCCAAAGGCTTTCTAACCTGAAAATTTCAGCCGACAACATAAAGTCATTTCTGAGATCCAGGATGACAGAAAAATGTCAACAAATCCAGATTTTTCTGTTTTGTTAACACTTTATATCTTAGAAACCACTCAAAGGATTCCCATCAAATTTGGCAGATCAAGAGACCTACCCCTTGAAATTATGCATGCCAAAATTCAGGCAAATCTATTAAACGGCTCCAAAGTTATTAACCCTCACAGTTTGAACTTTAACATGGAAGTTCACTTTCACTCTAACTATACTGGCACAACAATGCCACTATATATGTGTATGTAAATATATATATATATATATATATATATATATATATATATATTAGAGGCAAAAAACTCTGTTTAATTCATCAGTTAGGGTTGTTCCACAGAGACAAAAGTGAAATTTGGTGTTAGGTTGAAAACCCTGCTTGGACCCAGCCCACCCCCACCGGCATTGGGGTGCGTGGCCATTGGTGCCTTAACTCTCACCCCATCACATGTGTAAAGAAGCAGAGGTATAGGAGAATGGGGTGAGAGTTAGGACCGAAGACTCCTAATGCGCACCCCAATGCCGGTTGGGCTGTGGGCTGGGGGGTTCAAGGGGAGTTTTCAACCCTAACACCGAATTTCCTCACTTTTGTCGCTGTGGAACAACCCTAACTGATGCACTAAACTGAGTTATTTGCCTCTAATTTTCCTTCTTTTTGAGAATGATTATGAGAAATAGTGAATGTAATGTGGCGGCGGTAGCGCAGGGCCCTCCCGCCATGTATTGCGGCGCTCCCACCACGTGATGTCTTGTGACATAGTAACAGGAACAGCACCACAAACAGAAGCACTAACAGTGGTGCACATGGTAATGCAAGTGCGAATGAGAACAGAAAGGGTAACGCGCACGGTGGCGTAGATGGGAATGGTCTGCCACATGATGTCTTGTCACATGGTAACATGGTGCCCGCAAACGCAAATGGCAATGGGCATGGTGACGCAAAGTGAAGCAGAAAGAGAAACAGTACTGTAGACACAAATGGCAAAAAATAACAGAAACGCAAGTGCAAATGGAAATGCAAAGGATAACGCACATGGTGGCATAGATGTGAACGGTAAGTGAAAAGGATACGGAACCGCAAGTGGAAAGGGCAACGGTAACAGTAATGCAAGCGCACAGGCTGGTTTTCCCCAAAAGCTGCATAGAGAAAGACAGTGAGTACAAAGAATGTATGCATAATAATGGGTCTCGGAGCAGAAAATGAGGAGTTGGAATACTAAATTGCTTATATCTTAGGAACCGTATGACATAGAAAAAAAATGTAAAAGTCATATGATTTATGAGTTTCCTGGCTAGTTTTTTACTTAGGCCCCATTATGGGGCTAAGCATTTTTCTGACACAAAGTCAGTATCTCGCACCGTTTCTGAGATACGGGCCTTGAAAGGCGTAGCGAATGCCGTAATATTATCCTATGAAAAAAAAAGGGAAGTTCGGAGTGCCATAACTGTGGCTCCCTGTAACATTTTTTCACCAAACCACTAAAAGGCACATCTGTAGGAAATTAGCTGTCTTCCCTCCAAATTTCAGCCCAAAAGACCAAGCCGTTATTTTGCAGCAGGGCGCCAAAGGATTGCTGCAATGCGTCGGATGCCGTAATATTATCCTATGGGAAAAAGCATCAAATTTGGAGTGCCATAACTTTGCCGCTGTGTAATATTTGTTCAATAAAATACTGAAAGGCACATCTGTGAGATGTCGGCTGTGTTCCCTCCAATTTTCAGGCCAAAGCACCAAACCGTTCTTTTGCAGCAGGGTGCCAAAGAATTGCTGTCATTTTCCCACAGCCTAGAAAAGTACTGTTGCAATTTGCAACAGCTTTCACAAATGCATTTGACAGTGTCGCAAATGCGACAGTACTTTGCAAAAGTACTTTTTCCAGAAATTTGAAAAACATATTTCTGGAGTGTTTTACCCCAAAATAAAGACATGGCTAGCATCCTCAGGGCCCGACTAGGTGAATACAAAAACAATTAGGTTGCTAGAGGGTCCAATTTTAAATGCCAAGCATTTTTCTGATCACTAACTGAAAACAAAATGGTGGATTTGCGACAGTAAAAGGGCCATTTGCGACACTAAAAAGTGCATTTACAACACTGTCGAACTTTTTGTTAACTTTTCCCATTGACTTATAATGGGAACTTGTTTTTTGAATAACTTTTGAACCATTTAATATTTTTTCATGAAATCTTCAAAAGGCACATTGGGACCCTGGCTACATGTTCCCTGAAGATTTCGGACCAGTCACACAAACTGTGCGACCTGTAGGAACGACCGTAGAATTCCAGGAAAGGCATAAATGCATGCGCAGATCATGCTTAATAACTCTGCATCCATGTATCCGACCGGTATAAAACTTGGCAGATCCCAAGGTGTATTGGTCTTGATTGTGTAATCCAAATTTCAGGCAAATCTGTCAAATGGTTGCAAAGTTATTAAGGTGCACAATTTTGGGTTTAACATGTAAATGGCTCCTCAACCCTAACTATGGTAGCACTACTGTGCTACCATATATATATATATATATATATATATATATATATATATATATATATATATATATATGGCAAAAAACTCCATTTAATGCATCAGTTAGGGTTGTTCCACAGCAACAAAAGCAAGGAAATTTGGTGTTAGGGTTGAAAACCCTAACTCCGAATTCAACCACCCAGCACCACACACACACACAGACACACACACACGCATGCAAGTGGGGGGAGGACCAAGGCAACATGACCAATCACAGACAACCAGCAGTAGATGACAGAAATAAAAAAAACAACTGTCTAAATGTACTACAAGACATCACCACCCACCTGAAGAGGTATTGCATGCTCAGTGGAGATCAACAGCAAAACTGAGGCCACGTACACCAAACGTACACATCCCTGACTGCAGGTGCACACAATGTACCACATTTAGTAGTTGCATGGCCTTACCTAGTGATGCCCCACACCCCACCACACCTGGTACTGCACCTCAGCTATAGAGCACAGCAAAACTAAGTAGTTGTACAGGTATAATATGTGTGGTTGATTTCTTGTATACACAACTTCTCACTGTTAGACACTGGAGGACCTTTGCAAGGCAGTGCCCCACCCACTCAGACCAGGTACTGGTAGTTACTAGAGAACCCCAGTTAAAATGAACCCATGAAGATGAACACTGTAACTCCATGATTGCAGCCTTCCAAAGGTTAGCACAATTATGTTAGACTCTGTGGTAGAGAATGCCCCCTCCCATCCTACAACACTTGGTCCATTGTGACTAAAAGCTATAGTAAAAGAAATGTTGTTTCTGTCTACGGTACACCTACTTGATTGCTAGTGTACTACAATTAACATAAGTTATCACTTGCATGGTGTCAGCCACAGAATGGTCTGCCAAACTCAAAGACTAGGTACTACAACCTGAGTGTAGACCAACTACAAAAAAGTGAGGCGCTGTGGGCATAAATGGTACAGCTCACTCATTGCAAGGATACTCAACTTACCACAATTTCAATAACCAGGTAGTACATCCTCAGAAGTGAGCTACAGCAAAATTGAGCCTATAGACATCCATGATACACTTTCATCATTGTAGGTACAGTAATGTTAGCACATGTAGAAGTTGCTTGGCCTCAGCCAGCTAATTCCACTCCATGTTAGACATAGCAGTTACTGCATTCTTAGTCCCAGATATTCAATAGGATTGCGCATGGCACAACAGTGTTGCACCATGCGCAACCTACTGATGCACCCCGGCATGATATTCAAATGGGAATTGCACCTGGCACAAATCCTGATGCGCCGGAGCTCATCAGTAATGTAGGCAGGTGCAGGTGGGGGGGGCATGGCCATGCATACTCTGCACATCCCGATATTGAGCCCGGGATATGCTGAGCCATGCATGCGCAACCCCTACTTGTGCCACACAAAGTTGATCCAAAAAAAAAAAAGGAGCAACGGCTTGGCCACCCACAGGTGAGCTGCCATATTGCAGGGTGCAACAGGGCAGCTGCCCCCTGTGGATGGCCACCCGAGCTCCGGCTGCACCTCCTTGGTGGCGCATCCCCATGCCCGATCGTGGGCATTGGTATGAAAATATAGAATCCTATATCCCTGGTGGTCCAGTGGACTACTGTTAGCCCAATCGCGGGCTTCAGTAAAATAATAATGATTTCTTTTTCCCTGGTGGTCTAATGGACCGCAGTCAGCCAGATCGCGGGCTTAAGTCAAATAATGATTCCTTTTTCCCTGCTGTCAGCCCGATCGTGGGCTTAAGTAAAATAATAATGATTCCTTTTTTCCTGGTGGTCCAGAGGACCGCTGTCAGCCCAGATCACATATCTGGAATGTGTAGTACGGTATGGGCTGCATGCCCATTGACTTACACTGTGGGCCAAATGGGCATACAGCCCTATCGATGGTGTCAGTCGGTGGGTGGCGGGGTGGCAGGCGGGTGAGAGTTACCACCCACCACTGATGGGGGAGTGGGGCGGTGGAGATCAGTGGGAGGGTGGGAAGGGGGGGTCTGCTGGACCACCAAAGATATAGGAATCTTTATCATTTTACTTAAGCCAGCGTTCAGGCTGACAGTGGTCCACTGGACCACCAGGGAAAAAGGAATCATTATTATTTTACTTAAGCCCACAATCAGGCTGACAGCGGTCCACTGTACCACTAGGGTTCTAGGAATCATTATTATTTTACTTAAGCCTGCAATTGGGCTGACAGTGGTCCACTGGACCACAAGGGAAAAAGGAATCATTATTATTTTACTTAAGTTCACAATCGGGCTGACAGTGGTCCACTGGACCACCAAGGCTATAGGAATCATTATTATTTTACTTAAGCCCGCGATTGGGCTGACAGCGGTCCACTGGACCACCAGGGAAAAAAGAATCATTATTATTTTACTTAAGCCCGTGATCAGGCTGACAGCAGTCCACTGGACCACCAGGGATATTGGATACTTTATTATTTTCAAATGCCCATGAATGAGCTGTGGGGCACATTGCCGCACTGCAGGGGGTGTCAGTCCCCAATGACTGCTGCCTGGCAGGGCGCCAGGTGCAAGTCACAGGGGGGATCAGTGCACCTGCATGCAAATGGGGGCCATAATGACATGCAAATGACCCCCATTTGCACCTTGCATACATTATGGCTCCATTTGCATGTGCACTTTTGAATATCGCAGTTGTTGCACCTAGTGCAATGGAACTTGTGGTAGCACATTCCCCTGCTCCACTCTGGCCACTTGCACTGGTGCAGTGCTACTGTGCCATGTGCACTGCAGGTAGCCAGGCCAGGGAGCGATATTCAATGATGCTGAGCCATGGCGCAGCTCCATTGAATATCGTCCAGTCAACACCCCTGTGCAGCCAAGTTGCGCTGTGCCCAAGCTTGTGCCACAGCCTGGCACAGTTTGAATATCTGGGCCTTAGTATACAAACACACTGAAGGTAAGTATATGGACATCAAAAGTACACCTACTTCACTGAAACTGTATATCTGATACTGACATTAGGAGTTGCACAGCCTTGCAGAGGCAATAGTTTTCCCATACCTCGAGATCAGCCTGTGTATCTTGAGTGGACAGATGCAGTAAATTTACTACTATGTAAATTATATACTTAAATGCAACAGTTCTTGTATCTTGATGATGGATGTGTCTTTTAGTACATTTATGTTGTTGTCTTTATTTCTGTTTACTCATAAGTGTACAAACCTTTGTACAGCTGCAATCAGAAAGTTGCATCATTGATGTCCAGTCAGGGTGAAGTACCAGGTGTGGCGGGGTGTGGGGCATCGCTAGGTAAGGCCATGCAACTACTAAGTGTGGCATGTTGTGTGCACCTGCAATCAGGGATGTGTACATTTGGAGCACATGGCCTCAGTTTTGCTGTTGATCTCCACTGAACATGAAGTACCTGGTCAGGTGGGTGGGTATGTCTTGTAGTACATTTAGACAGTTGTTTTTTTATTTCTGTCACCTGCTGCTGGTTGTCTTTCATTGGTCGTGTTATCTTGGTCCTCCCCCCTACTTGCATGTGTGTGTGTGTGTCTGTGTGTGTGTGTGTGGTGCTGGGAGAGGGTGAATTTGGAGTTAGGGTTTTCAACCCTAACACTGAATTTCCTTACTTTTGTTGCTGTGGAACAACCCTAACTGATGCATTAAAAGGATTTTTTTGCCATAAATGTCCTGTCTTTTTGAGAATGATAAGTACCAATACTACCTGAAAATGTTGTTGTGGCAGCACCACACATACATAGCCAGATGCACACAAATGAAGAACACAGTAAGTCATCTAGCAGAATTTCCTGTTATGAAGAGTAAGACAACATCCATCTCAAGCATATGCCTCTTAATATTTATCTATTTCCTTTTGCTTACTACTGTTATATCAATACTAATTTATGGTGTTGCTGTGTTTCACTCACTATCTTTTTGCAGCTAATGAGACTACTCTTGTGGGACATAAACAATGTGGCCCTCTATTTCTCAGCACCACTGTTAAATATTTAGATATCTTACATGGTCCTCTTCTGTACCTTTAATAGACACAAATTATGAACATAACTCATTCTTATTAATGTACCTACAAAAATATTGTCATAACAGTGCAACATATGTAACACAACAAGAATTTAAATGTGTTATCTGTTTAACCCTCAAACTTTGTTTATTATACCCTTCTTTACCAAACTAAGGAAACCAAACTCTTTCATATAGAATATTTAACCAATAAGGCATGACCAACGGTTCTGTTAATGGTCTGTTAATCACCTGCTAGGGTTGTACTGTGGCATAAGGTGTAGCTGACTACCACATGCAGCTAGAGGGTGATTAACTGACCATTAACATAATCCCTGGGAGTGCGTTATTGCTATAATAATGAAGCATGGTTTTAAACAGCGTTAAACCTTGTTCAGCATATGGTTAAGCTCTACATGTATGTTAATAAAACATTAACATAAGGCTGGTAGAATGTTTGCAGCCAATCAGAAGCCTGTATTTTTGAGACCCTTTTTTATAAATATTGATGACAAAGATCCCCACAACTTAATAATACCACAAGAAAACATTTTATATTAAAAAAATATTTATTTTTTATATATAAAAGTAAAAAAAATATTATTTTTAAATGCTCAAATTAAAACAGTCATTCCTGGCAAAATATTTTTTAAATAAATTCAATCACATTGAATGCAAAATTAAAAAAAAATACAAATATATTGATTTTTTTATTTATCTCCAAAAATAAATGCTACATAAAAAAAACAGATATATTCATTTTTAAAACTTAGAGAAACGATTTTGTAAAAAATATGTAAAAAACTATTTACAATATTAACAACTCTCAGAGAGAGAGATGTGCTGCTGCTTGAGGCAGCCCTACCCATAAGTTGGACTCAATGTGGAGGCGCAATGGAAGTGAAAGCTGTTGCGCCCTCCAGAGGAGATACCAGAGCAGCTGTGGAGGCTGGTCACTGTGTCCCAGGGAAGCTGGATGCCACTGGTGGAGGTGAGGAGCTGGAGCTGGCTACGGTGTCACTAGCAATGTCACCACAGGCTCAAGCACAAGACTGACAGTCTTCTGTTGTGCTTCCATGAAGGACAGCAATTTCTCCTGTCCTTCATAGAGTGCAATATTGTCTCTTATCAGACTGTCAACCTCGTGCTCGAGTCTGCGGTAACAGCGGCAGTGGCCAGCGCACTGCTTTTAAGCGAGGGCGTCCTGTAAAGTGACAAAAAACATGAATCAATATATGAGCCTCAAAATGGTGATTACCTACCTGTCTTTTCTGGCTGTGCACTGAATAAAGAAGATCCAAATACCTGAGACCAAAATACTGAGTATTCAGCTGAATATTTGGGAAAAGGTATTCACACTGCAGTACTGAAAATCTGACAAATACATGGAATATTAAAATATTTTTTCTGTAATATTATTTGAATGAATCTCTTACATTACATTTCTATCTGACCATCTTTTGTATCTCAGTCTGATCTTGTTTTTTTGTATTCTACATCCTTGCTGTGTCAAACTGAGTTGCAACACCTAGCCAGCCAACAGCAAGGAGGGTGATTTCAAGTTTGCTAATCTTGCACTTCCTGAGAAGGTCATTGGGTCTAAAACATTGGGGGAATTCAATCATGCATGGGACAGACACAAGGCAATTATAGTGGGGGGTTGCAGGAAGTAGGATGTTGGTTAACTAGAATCTGCAGCTTACCCAGTAGGTAGGGAAATGAGCAGACTGGGTGGGCCAAGTGGTCCTTATCTGCATCAAAGTCTATGTTTCTACGTTTCTATGTCAGAGGGGGACGGTATCAATGGAATTCTAGGTTTAAACCTCAAAAGAACAAGTTCAGGCTTTGTTATGCAATTATGGAGGGATGGTATGCCTGGAGCTCGGGGTGTCAAGGCTTGTCAATATATACTTGGAGTTCTGAACAGCCAAATAGAATTACTAAGTGAATAAACAATACCATAGTACAGTGCCTGAAACAGGTATATAGAAATCAGTGGCTGCTCAAATGTTGTGCACATTCTAAACATTGTTGTGCACTTTCTTTGATTAATATTCATTACTCCCTGATTAATATTAATCAGACCCACACTATCTGCCACCTCTTTGGATGAAACTAACCTGTTCAAATGAGGAAGGCATACTAAAATGACCGCATCACTTAGCCACCACTTCACAGATACGATTTGGATATGGAGTGCTATAGTGGGCTCCATGTTACAAAACCACAATAATGTAAGCTTTTTTTTGTAAAATAAATGAAGTCCTGCCATGAATGTTTCAAGGCTCAGGATTGGAATGGGACTGCAGTGACAATCAGGACCTGAGCTGCCAACAACAAGTGGGACCATGAAAACAAGGTAGGAAACCTTGTGAAAATAAACAGTTAGAAAAATACAACTTTTTTCTTTTAAATCTCAAGGAACCATATACTATAAAAATTAAAGTATGGGCTCCCAAACACAACTCACCAGTGTTTCCATCTTGGAGTTAAGATACCAGCATGACATCTCAAGCTTCACTCTCGAGGTCCATAAGCTGGTATCTCAACTCCTCGATGGAAACACAGGCTCATTCTGTATGGTTGTCCATAATTTATTTATTTACTTATTTTTATTTATTCATAGTGACATTGGAATTACAACCCTTTGAGTCAGGGCCTCATTTCCAAAGGCTCTACGTCAGTTAACAGAGAACTTCAGAAAAACACATTATAGTAACAGTAAGATACATAACAAGTTAACTACAAAAGACAGTAGGGTGCAATCAGATGTTTGACATAGAATCAGCAATTAATTACAGGTGAAGTTGTAAGCCTATACATTGCGGTAGCTAAGCAATTACTCACAGTAAAACAAGCAGTGTCCAGATAAGATGAGGTAGAAGCAGTCTCAAGTGAGACTTTGTCTTCACTGGAGGAGAACTATATTTGGGCCAAACAGGTGGGTGGGTGGGTGGCACTGTGGGGCCTGAGACTCACTGTTCTGGGCACCTACAACAATGGGTGGATAGAATGTGGTTCCTGAGGGTTTCTTTAAAAGGACTGATTCTTTATAGGCTGGTAATAGTGGAAGGGAGGGAGCTGAATCTGGATGGGGTCCTGTAACAGAATGATCTTTGGGCAAGAGAGATCCTAACCCTTGGGACAATGAGAGTGGACTTGGAGGCACTATGAATGGAGACAGAGGTGGTTGATGGGTGGACAGATGAGGTCACCCGGGACCAAGGAGTATTTTTTTGGCCAGGAGGCAGAACACATATAGAGGCCTCTCCTCAAAATTTAGCACATTAGCAAAGGAATAGAGCGAACAAGTATGGGTGTGCCTATCAGCGCCATTCAGGAGTCTGCAGTCTTCATTAATGGACATTTGGATCTTGCTGAGAGTGGTGCTGTCCTTGACTGCATAGACTGGAAAGCCATAGTCAATTAGGGACAGGACTGAGGAGATGATGACCAGCTGGAGGGCTTTGGGTGGCAGGCAGTCCTTGTGGCTTTAAAGGAGGCCAATGCATGTATTGGTGGTAGATGTGAGGGTACTGATGTGGGAGTGAAAGGTGAGGGTAGGGTCAAAAGTGATGCCCAGATATTTGTAGGATGGGTCTTGTTCAAGGGGGTGGAGAGAGCTGAAAAATATCTGGAGGGGGGAGTCTCTGGACTTGCATTGGTGATGGGTGAATAACATAACCTTATTTTTTTTTTTTAGGTTAATGACCAGTCTATGGTCCATAAACCAGTGCTCAGTCTGGTTGAAGGAGTGCTGGAGGGAGATCTGAAGGGTGGTGGGGTTTGGGTGTGAAGCAAAGAGGACAGCATTTTCTGCATGGAGAAGAAGCTTGCCAGAACAGGAGCTGGGTAGAGCATTGAGATACAGACTGAACAGAAGTGGACCCAGGATGGAGCCCTGGGGGACTCCTGAGTGAACAGGGTGAGTGCTGGAGAGGGTGTTGTGTATTTTGACATGTTGGGACCTGGAGGAAAGGTAGCTAGTGAACCAGGAAAGGGGCTCTTGGGAGAGGCCGAGATGTAGAAGAAAGTCCAACAGGAGGGAATGGCTGATCATATCAAAGGACTTGGAGAGGTGGATAAAGACAGTGCCAGCTAGGTGGCCTTTGTCTAGGGCAAAGTGGAAGAAGTTAGAGAACTCCAGGAGTGCCGTGGTGGTGCTGTGGCCCGAGTGGAATCCATACTGCTGCTGGCAGAAGAGATCATAGGCGGCCAGGTAATCAGTAAGTTGGTCTGCCACTATTTTTTGCAGGGCTTTGGATAGTGGGGGAAGAATAGAAATTGGCCAGTAGTTACAAGGGGAGGAGCTATCCCCACCTCTAAGTATGGGTGTAATGACCACAGTTTTCCAGGCAAGGGGAAAATGTCCAAGACATAGAGAGTGATTGAGTAGGTCTGTGAGCGGAGTGAGCAGTACATCTAGGACCAGGAAAAGAAGCCTTATATCTAATAGGTCATTACTGGGGCTGGAGCCATTAAGGGCTGTAGTCAGATATAGCCTGGCTTCCTGCGGAGGGATGGTGTGAAGGTAGAAAGGGGGGCATGGGAGGGTAGGCAGCTGTGAAGGAGGAATCAGGTCAAAGAAATTGCTAGGGAGGACTCTACTGAGGTCGGAGAAGGTGGCATTGAGGCAGTCAGTGATGCTTTGGGGGTCAGTGGAGATGGTGCCATTGATGCTAAGTTGAAATGGGGGGGAACACGATGTCCAGTTCAGTTCTTTTACATTGTCCCATAACTTACAAATGGATCCCCAGGAGGAGGCAAGAGTTGATCTGTAGTATTCTGCTTTGGCCTTGCAAACAGCCTAGGTACACCTTTTACAATCAACAATGTAGGCCTGTCTATCAGCCAGTTTACCAGAGTTGATGGCTCTGTGCCACAGATTAGCTCTGTGCCTCAGTTGTTGAAGGAGAGATGGGGTGACCAATGGAGCATTGTGTTTCTTGGTTTGGGTCTTGGAGAGAGGGGCAAAGATGTCACAGGCCATGTTAAGGGAGCAAGAAAAGTACTCAAGCGCATCATCAATGCTTGGTGCAAGATTTATAGGGGATCAGTCCCAGAGGGCAAGGTGCTGCCTGAGTTTATTGAGGTTACCAGGGTGGAGGTGCAGATAGAAAACTGCTTTAAGCACTTGCTTGGGTAAATGACAGGACCATGAGAAGAGTATCGGGGAGTGGTCACTTAGGGAGTAAGGGAGGACAGTGATGTCTACAATTTTATGGGGGTGGTTGGAGAAGACAATGTCCAATAGGGTGTGGGTTCCATTGGAGGGATTGTATCTGGTTGGCTGAGTAACTACTTGAGTTAAGTCAAGGGCTGCAAAGGTGTCCTTGGCTTGGGCTGCTGAGCTGGCAAGCCAGTTTGTATCAAGGTCCCCCAACAGGATCTGTTCAACCTTAAGCGGAATGTTGGTGAGGTATTCTGAGAGTGAGAGAAGAGGTGGGGTTTGTTTCTGTGGTGGAACATAGTACACTGTGATGATAAGGGGGACCCTAGAGGGGTCAAGAGTGATTTTGAGAGAGATAGCTTGGGCACCGTTATCCAGTTGGGGGGGCTGGAGGGCATGGCCCAGCAAGGTGTCATACATGTAGAAGGTGGAACCACCACCATGCTTACCCACTCTGTCCTCCCTGAATAGGTAGAGAAGGTAATGAAGGAGTCAGGGGTTGATTTAGACAGCCAGGTTTTGACCAGTGCTAGAATGTCGGGTTGATGCTGCACTATCCAGGACTGAAGGGCTGCAGATTTTTTCAGAAGGCTACAGATATTCATAGAGGCTATGCATAGTCCCGAAGCTGGGGGAGTCCACGGTAGGCTGGTGAAGATAGGGCCTGGGTTGGTATGGATATTACTGGACAGCATGAGGAGCAGGGAGATTACCCTAAGTAGGGCAAGATAATGTCTATTGTTTGCCAGAGGAGGGCATTAGGTGGACCTTGCAGGCAGGGAGCATGGGATTGGCAGGGAGAAGACAGCAGGGATGGTGAGGGTAGAGGGGGGTCAGGGGTTTAGGAAGGGACAACAGCAGGGGGAGGTGGGCTGGTGGGGGGTGGGGCAGGGACAGAGGTGTGGCCAGGGTGGGGAGGATACAGGTGTGAGGAAGATTGGGAAGTTGCTTGAGGGTGGCACCATGGTGGGGTGACATTGGGTTAGTTTCAACAACTGAGGTTCAGGAATTCTTCAGTGGTTTGTCACAATAAAGGCTATTCAGATTAAGGAGGGTAATAATCAGGGTACTTCTCCAGAGCAGGGTACCTGGTGTGAACATCAGGTCAGGACAGGTGGGCTGAATATAAGGTAGGGTAGCTCTTGAAGGGGGAGAGTGAGCAAAGGAGAAATTATGGACACGCAAATAGAGTGCAAGGGGAGGGCCATCTGAGAGCATTTAATAGAGGTCAGGGTCAGGGTGGTGGGCAGAACACAATTATACGGCTACAGTTAAATTGGAGCCAAACTGGGAAGCAGCAGGAAGGCGCCAGACCTCACACAAATTGAATACACCCCAGCCACCAACGGCCAGCATCTACTAATTCTGCTCACCAATCAGGAATGCGGCTTCCAAGCCGGAGCCCTGGTGGAATCCAGAGAGCGTACATAAAACTTGGCAGAAAAAGAGAGTGAGAACCGTTCAGGTGCAGGACTCTAAGGCAGTGAAAAATTCAGCTTGGGCAGCTGGGATCCAGGTGGAATCAGGCAAAATCTCCATGGAGGGTGCAGCCAGTCAGGAAAGGTCCACGCCACTGCCATTCAGCCCACTAGGGCTAGGAGCTGGAAGGTGAGGGGAGAGAGAAGGGAGATAAATAAGTTGAAAGAACAAAGGCAGGCACAGAAATGGGATGGGCAGTGAGGAATGACAAAAGATTAAAATAAATAGGGCACATTAAAGAGGTGTTAAGAGCAGGAGGGGGAATTAGATGCTGT
This sequence comes from Neoceratodus forsteri, assembly GCA_016271365.2. NCBI lineage: Eukaryota > Metazoa > Chordata > Ceratodontiformes > Ceratodontidae > Neoceratodus > Neoceratodus forsteri. Next base: position 968,371,258 of record CM028132.1, on the reverse strand, counting down.
CACCAGCAATGCAGTGCTTAGAAAGGACAATGGGCTGAACAGCCAAGATCTGAAGGGACACACAAAACAAAAAGCATAAAGAGAAAAGTGGGGGTTTGGAGAGATGGGGGATAAGGTAGCAGGAGGAAAAAATGCACAGGCTATGGGAATTCAAGCATGGGCAATTTGGTAAGTACAGGTCTTCATAAACTGCTAGCAAATGCACAGGTTACAGGAATTCTGGCAGGAGCAATTTGTTAAGTACAGATCTTCATAAGCTGCTAGTCACTCATCTAAAATTAACCTGAATGAGCGCTAGACACTTTTAAAACTCTAGACACTTTTAAAATTAAGACATTAATCTCTGTGCTGTATGTAAAATTCTAGGGCTGCCCCTGGCAAAATATCCTAATTACTCCATGGCAATTTAGATGTAGAATAGAAATACCTATGCTGCTCGTAAACCCTGCGGTTTGACTGGACAGAGTGAACATAACACATTAATATGGCAATTGAAGCAAAAAACATTATAGCAAAACCAATATAAAATAGCTGGATTAAGGTCCACAGTTATAGGGCTGCAGTTAAAGTGGAGCCGAAATGGGAAGCAGCAGGAAGGCGCCAGAGTTCGTACAAATTGAATGCACCCCAGGAGCCAATAGCCAGCCTGTACAAATGCTGCTCAGCCAATCAGGAATGTGACTTTCAAGCCGAAGACCTGGTGGAATCCAGAGAACATACCTGAAACTTAGCAGAAATAGGGAGTGCGGGCCGTTCCAGTGCAGGTCTGTGAGGCAGCAAAAAATTCAGCTTAGGCAACCGGGATCCAAGTGGAATCAGGTGGGGTCTCCAAGGAGGGTGCAGCCAGTTGGGAAGGGTCCGAGCCGCTACCACTTAGTCCACTAGGGCTAGGAGCTGAAACTTGGTAGAAACAGGGAGTGTGGGCCATTCAGGTGCAGGTCTGTGAGGTGGTGAAATATTCAGCTTAGGCAGCTGGGATCCAGGTGGAATCAGGCAGGGCCTCCAAGGAAGGTGCAGCTAGTCAGGAAGGATCCGATCCACTGCCATTCAGCCTGCTTGGGCTAGGAGCTGGGAGCTTTATTTCTTATGTTGTCTTTTTGGGGTAGGGGTAAAAGAGTTTATTGAGGGGAGACTACAATAAAGTATAAATGCCCATTAAAGTAAACCAAATTAACAATCAAGCTACAGTAGAGTTCAAATGGCAGTCTTATTAGATATTCTGTTTAGTGTGCATTTTCCCTTTAAATTTTCCTTGGTGTGGGACCTGTGTTCCTGCATCCTGGTGTACATATAGTCTCACAGGGAAAGCCATAGATGCCAGAAATATGGAGAAAACAAGGAAAAGGCACTAACCATGTCTATGGCATGGGGTCCAGTTCAAGCTCCACCCAATCATGATGGCCCTCACCAAACCTGGGAAGGCCTTATTTACTGGGCCGGGTGTGGGACATTGCACACCCCTCTCCAGTAAGTACTTCACAGTATATAATGTAATTAAAATAAAGCTTTACTACTTAATAGTGTACTTTCCGTCATGCGACATCATAGCTAGTGATATCACCATAGAAGAAAACTAAAAAAATCACTGCAACATTGTGGCATGGCAGTATTTCACACATGCAACATTAGCAATGTATACACAGTTACCATTAGATACTTTTTTTGTTGTTAAACATTTTATTGTTATTTCACATAGGACACACAAAACAAATATATGATACTGAGGTGTTATGTGCAACCATACCGCAACATTGGTACGGACATCAGAGATACAAACATAATGGATACCAAGAATAAGGAGTAAAAAAAAAAAAAGGAAAGCACTGTCATAAGCAATGAGAATACTCCCATACACACAGTATAACATGGACAAGCCTGAGCGGAGAAAGAAGAAAGGAAAAAAGGAAAAAAAAGACAAAAACTCAGTATCCAAGGATTATCCTAACCTACCTAGGCCCTCCCACCCGAAAGAGTGGAAGCCATGGGTTATTAACTGACGGAACCTAAAAATAACTGTAGCATGTAGGGCCCAGGACAGTGCATGGTAAATGGAGTTGAGTCCTGGATCAGGCCTAATACTAATTGGAACTATATACACCACAAAAGAGAGAAACAAGAAGGCAAACTGATTCTGAGATAAATAAAAATACCTTGACAAGTAATGAAAACAAAACGGGAAAGCCCATAAACTCCAGACAAGACAGGGGCCTCCCGGGAATTATAGACCACCTAGGATTGGACATCGTGACAGTACTTGGAATGGAGATATGGCTGCCAACGTGTGTTAAATTGGACCAGTGAGCCCCCCCGAAAAACTAGAGAGCCTCTCATATATAGCTCCTTGGGCTAATGCCTGAAGGAACTCTAGGAAGGATGGGACCTCTGGGGACCGCCACCTCATTAAAATAAGCCTTTTGGCTATCGCCCCCACAGCTGTGACCCACTGGGCCCCTGGACAATGCTTGGGTGTATGAGAATGGGCACAACCTAAAAGGAGGAGAGGGGGATCCGGTACTACTTGAGGACACAGGAAAGCACACATATCTTGAATTGTTGTCCAGAAGTGCTGGAGATTGGGACACTCCCAAAGTATATGAAAAAGATGAGCACCTTGACTGCCACATCTCCAGCAGGTATCATGCTGGAGGAGCCCCATCTTTTGAGTTTAACCGATCCTATACCACCTGTGGAGGGTTTTGTTCATAATGAGATGGGTGCGCCCATCCCTACATGACATATGTAATCTCACCCAAGCATGGTCCCATTGGAGCTCAGAGATAGGAGAACGAAAATCCTTTTCCCATTGGGCTCTAGCTGACAAAGTAGGGTTTGCAGCGGCACCTCTAAGGGCATTATAAATCACACTAGGTCTGTTTCTAGGGTGACGTAACCAGAATGTAATAGGATGTGATCTTGATTGAGATCCTTTATTTTTAGGAAAGTAAGAAAGGTGGGCGATGGCATCTCTAATTTGGAGATATCTCCAAAAATGTGAAGTCGGGAGGTGGTATCTGGATCTTAATGCCTCAAAAGTATCCATTGAACTAAAATCTGGGAGCAATAGATCTTGAACTAAAAAGATACCCTGGGATTCCCAAGTTTTCCAGCGGATCGTACTACCACCCACTATCAAGGCATGGTTGTTCCATAGTGGCATAAACCTCCACGGAGTTAAGTCCTGGCCTAGAAGAGATAGAACTCTTTGGCAATCTTGAATGGACACTAGAATGGGAGGAGGGAGATTTAAGGGGAGATTTTTCTTACTGTACAGCACCACCGCAGGAGAGGGAGCCTGTAATAATGATGCCTCCAAAGGGAGCCAAGTAGGCGAAGTGAGACCAATGTTAGAGAACCATAGAGTGGTCTGGGCCGAGGCAAAGGCCATGTAGTACCCTTGGAACCATGGAAGTCCCCAACCCCCCCACTCCAATGCTGATGAAGTTTAAGCTTACTAAACCGTGGTCGAGAGCCCTCCCAAAGGAAATTACCAATGACGGCATCCAATTTTTGAAACCATTTCGAAGGAATATGTATGGGGAGATAGGACAACAGATATAATAAATTGGGGGCCACCATCATCTTGATGGAGTCTATTTTCCCGGCTAATGAGAGCCTTAAGGCTTTCCAATGAGCCATGTCCTGTTTAATTGACTCCACCATTGGAGAAAAGTTGGCTGTGAGCATTTTGGACAGATTAGGGTGTAGGATGATACCCAAATACTTTATACCATTAGGGGACCATTTGAGACCCAAGGCCACGATGTCTATACCAGAGGGCACTGAATTTAGAGGAAGGACCTCAGTTGTTAATCCTAAGGCCTGATATTCCAGAAATTACAGTCAATGTATGTAAAATAGATTGAATCACCTGTGGGGTGCATTCTGTAGTGCCCAAAAGATCATCAGCATATAAAAATGTCTTGAAGGTGGTGCCTCCCATCAGTATTCCAGGGACAGAGGGCACTTCCTGAAGCGCAATGGCCAGGGGCTCAATGGCTAAAATGAACAGAAGGGGGGAGAGGGCAACCTTGTCTTGTACCTTTCTGCAATTGGAAAGGCGCAGATAGATTGCCATTAGTCAAAACTCCAGCTAGGGGAGAGGCATATAATAGTTTAATCCAGGAGAGAAAACCAGGTCCTACCCCCATTGAGGAAAGGTTATGAAACAGATATGACCACTCTACCGAATCAAACGCCTTTTCAAAGTCAACGGCTAGAGCAACAAGGTTTCTTTTGACAGTTTGGAATAGTGCATTATTGAAAGGAGTGTTCTGTGATGATCAGACCTCAGACGCCCCTTTACAAAGCCAGCTTGGGAGGGATGAACCAGCCCTGATAAGAGAGGCTCTAGTCTACTGGCAAGAACTTTGGCCAGGATTTTGGCATCCACATTGATGAGGGAAATGGGACGGTAACTACCCGGAGAAAGAGGGTCCTTCCCCTTCTTGGGGAGTACAATAATAGTGGCTTCCCTTAGGGATGGGGGTAAAAGTCCTGTGAGTAAGGAATGCCTAAACATCTGGACTAAATACGAGGCAAGGTTAATACCCTGGACCCTGTAGAAATCAATGGGGAGTCCATCGGTGTCAGGGGCTTTACAAAGATTCATGGATTGAATAGCCCTATCCACTTCTTCCACAGTGATCGGGGCTTCCAACACTTTAACATCAGATGGAGGGAGCTTAGGGATGGGTAATGAATCCAGGAATTTTTGAATAGAGGACAGATTAGGGGGGCTAGGGGAAGCATATAACTGCCTATAAAACTGAGCCATAATGTCATTGACCCCTGTGGTGGAATAACATGGGACCCCAGTATGATCCCTTAAGGCATGTATCCTCTTGGACATTTGCTGCTGTTTAAGGCGATATGCCAGGAGTTTACTAGCCTTTTCCCCACCCTCCCAGTAGGCGTGACAAACTCGCCTAAGATTCAGTTCAGCCTGTTGGGTTAGGTGAGCATTCAGGGAAATTCTGGTACTCGCCAGTTGTGCGAGTAGAGACTGAGGTGGAGGATTGTCTTGGAAAGATTTATACTGAGTTTCCAGGAGATAAAGTTGTTTTTCTAAAGCCCTCTGATCTGCCACCTGGCGGCGTCTCCTAGCCGAAGCAAAGGCCATTATCCCACCCCTTATTGTCGCCTTGAAGGCTTCCCATACGGTAGTATCCGAGACCTCCCCATTATCATTGTTAGTCCAGTATTCGGCAATTGCAGGGCCCAGCCACTTCTGAAAATCCCCGTCCTCCAGGAGAAGGGGGTCCAAATGCCAGGAGGAGGAAAAGGGGTGGTTCTGTCCCAGTTTAACCTGGATTTCCAGAGGGGCATGGCCTGAAACATAAATGGAGTGCATACGAGAGGTAGACACCGTATCAAAGAGTCCAGTAGAGAGTAGCCATAGGTCGAGTCTACTGGATGAACCATGTGTCTGCGAGAAGCATGTATAACCCTGCATCCCAGGGTGTAAGGCTCTCAATGCGTCCAGCAGTCCATGTTCATCCATTAACCTCAGGAGGGCTTTTTTTGCCTGCCTACGTGGTTCGGGGGCCTTATTGCTTCTGTCAAAGGAATGGTCGAGCACCAAGTTAAAATCACCACCCAATAAAATTGGGACTTTTTGAATGTTAAAATCTGTGAGGGCCTGGTTAACCGTATGGAAAAAAAGGGGATAATCCTGGTTGGGATCATATAAATTAACTATAACTAACGGGCCTTCTGGCGCCTCCATTTCGGCCATGACCCATCTCCCATCTGCATTGTGGGTATGTCTTTTAAATTTCCACCCCAGGGTTTTATGTAAAAGTATAGAGACCCCACGCTTGTGAGAGTCTGCCACACTGTGTAGCTCTTCCCCTACCCAGCCCTGTCTAAGCTTCCTAGCTTCAGCAGAGGAGGGTTTCATCTCCTGAAGGAGGACTACCGAAGGTCTGAGCTTTTTCAAATGGAGCAAGACTTTCTTCCGTTTAATGGGAGAATTAAGTCCCCGGACATTCCAGGAGATAAGGTTAGTCTCCATTTGACCTGGGTAGGATCATGGCAGAACCAATATGTATCAAAAAGCACAAAGGCCAGAGACAAAATCCCCCAAAAAGGGAACACATTCTCCTAAAAAGACCTTGATGGAAGTAGGTCAAAATCTCAGAATTCAGAATGCCAAAACTACTAACAGCATATAGAACTACACATTTCTGAAAAGGGCTCAATAGGCTCTGAACATTAACTACAAACAGCAACCATAACTTTGAGTAACCACAAATGTAAGAGTCCCTCCCCCCCCCCACAAACCCTCCCCCTAACAGATCAGCTCCTGCTGCACGCATCGACCGATTTTCGGCCCAGATACCAGCAGGGATCGCTGGGAGGTAGGTAGTTATCTAACTACAGTGAGAGAGAAATAGGACAACCCATTGCCCAGAAGACTCTCTACGCAATATCCCACCAGTACACAATACCTGCACCGTCAATTAGACTAAAGTAGCAAACCTCCGCATTAAATTTAATTCCCAGCCATTTGAGGGACTAGCCCCCCAACCCCCTCTAATTGCACCATACAGTAGTTACAAACTGCAGGGCTGTAAAGAGCTAGAGGGTCAACAGGGAGGGGCTGCAACATGCTGTGCATGACTAGCTGTCTCCTAGTCGTGCCCACTCAAAAGAGGGATAAAATAGATAAACGAACAGAGAAGGAACCATATCTCTGAATCCTCGCCCCCCCCCAGCCAATAGTACCAGGAATGCCCAGATATAATGGGCACATACCAGAGGACGGAGAGCACGGCTGACCGCCGGTACTAATAAAATGAGAAAAAAAAAAAAACAAGAACAACAAGAAACTGTCCAAGTCACATTCAGCCCGCAGATTTAGCGGGGGCTGCTGCAGAGCAAAAGGGTGTTGGGTTGCTGGAAGCAGCATCCATAACGGTGGAAGCCTCAGGAGTGAGCGACTCTGCAGCGTCTGCTCAAGAGAGAGAGCATGCAGCATGGGATTTATTACCCTTAGTAGACAGTCTAGGAGGCAAAGGTGGGTCCAGCTGAGATCCATCTGTCGGAAGGTCCATTAAGGCTCGAAACTGATTGTTGCTCATGTCAGTCTGTATAGAGGAGCATGAGGCCAAGGAATCAGGACTAGCATTGCGACTCCGAGAGCGGAGCCGGGGGGGTCTTATCAATATGGGCCCCATCGAGACAAGCCCTCCTTCTATTTTTCTTTTTGCTCCCTGGGGATTTCTGAGGGGCAGAGCGAGAAGGGGTCCTGGGCTGTGGGGCTACAGGTTGAGTGGACTCGGGGGGGGGTTCTAGATGCTTTCGTAGAAGTCTCCATAGCTGTGGCCCCAAGTCCAGAGATTCCCTGGGTATACCCCGATTTGGCTTAGGAGCCTGAGATGCCAAGAATTTCTTAGCAGCTGATGGACTGTCAAATAGTCGGGGCGATCCATTCAAGATAACGTGGAGACAAGCTGGGTATCTCAAGGAATATTCTAATCCCAAGTCAGCGCAGGCCCGACGTGCTGCAGTGAAGGCCCTATGGTGTGCAGTTAGCTCCTGGGAGTAATCCACAAAGATCTGAATCCTGTGACCTTCCCACATAAGTTCTTTTTTTTGGCGTGCCAGCCTAGTGATGGATTCCCGGTCCTGGAACCGGAGAAAGCGGGGCAGTATAGTGCAAGGACGATCTCCAGGAGCCAGACGGGGTGCCAGAGTTCTGTGAGCCCTGTAAATCTCTGGCGAGGTTTCAGAGTGCCAGCCCAGCAAGGGGGGGGAGCTCCTTCTATAAAAAACAGATAACATCAGGTCCTTCACAGCCCTCAGGAAATCCCACAAATCTCAAGTTGTTCCGTCTACTCACGGTTTTCTAAATCCTCCACCCGGGCCCATAGCTGATGAATAAGGCTGTCTTGGTCCAGCACTCATGCCCTGGTTTTCCGGCAGCTGTCTTCTGCCTCTGAAAGTCTGTGCTCTGTAATACAAGCCCGTTGAGATAAATCCACTATATCCACAGTGTTTTTCCGTGTAGCAATATCCAAATTATCCATGCAATGCACAATTTCCATGAACATCTGCTGTATTTTTGCCAGGCCGCCCTCTGAATGTGATACGGAAGGGGTAGACTCCATTTCAATGGTAGGCCAGGCTGCCAGGCATGTAGACAGGCAACAGATATTTCAGGTCCTTCCCAAGCAGGAAGGGGATCCAAACGGAGCTACCGGAGGGAGAAACACTCACTTTAGCCACCGCAAGGAACAAAGGGTAGCAAAACACAGGTAAAGAGGCAGGTATAACTACTAGGGTATGCGGTGGGAATTTGCAAGCGCTCCTAGCTCAGGCACCCATTGAGCTCGTCGGTTGGCCACGCCCCCCACCATTAGATACTTTTAATACTTTATCATATAATAAATTAATGCTGGTTATAAAATGGCAGCATAAAATCATCTAATCTGATTGGCTCTTATTTATGTGTCAAATATGGTTTACACATAGTTAAAAAAAGAACTGCTCAGCGGTGAAGAGTCTGCAATACAGATCAATGGGCATCTGGAACACAGGCATTACAGTTAGCCCTCTACTGCCAGAACTGATCTTCCACCACAAACATGACTGCTACCTTTACACTGTAAACAAACTTCAACTGGGCCCTAACAATAAAACTACCTTAAATATAAAATAAAACAAATGAATTAAATGCTGTTCCCCCAATTATCACACACTCCTTACATACATAAACACATTAGAAACAATAAGTATTGTTTATAGTTTTCACTACAACTGTTTCTTTGCAGACAGTGAAAAATCTCCCTTCTGTCTTTACCTGCTCATCAGGGAACTCTCTTCTTCTTGCCGTGACAGTGAGATAACTGAGTCTTTGGTTGAAACAAAGGCCTTTGTTGTCTGTGTGTACAGTGTGTTGGGAGAAAAACATCCTACCAGTGGAACTAAGCAGAATTTTGAATCCATGTATTCCATGGTAAACATTCCATGATAAACATTCCATATCTTGAACGTGGAGAAAAACAGAGAAAAAAAAAAACAGGAAGACGAAAGTAGGCAGCAATACAATGACATCATCAATGACATCACTTGCAGTGGGCAGAAGAATTATTTTATCACAAATGCACGAAGTAAATCTATTTTTCTACATATAAACATGCTTTTTCCAATAGTGATAAGTAAAACAAAAAAGGAGACAATTTTATAAGTGCAATAAGGCACTCAGGGGTGTGTGTAAACCATATTTTACAGCATGGCCAGCAGCTGAAGTCACCTGGCCGTTGGCCTTGTGCCTTACTACACCCCTGGCAGTGCTGTAAAATATGATTTACACAGACCCCTTTCAGCCTTATTGCTTACTTAACATTAGTAACTGTAAATTTGTTACTGTGTAATAACAAAATAAATTAATGTCAGTTTACTTTTTATCAGTACAGTTACTGTACTGATTTTATTTCTTATTCACCATAGGGCCAAGCTGGCAAGGTGAAGAACATATTTGTTGGACAGCAGGAGGCCACAGTGTATTCCTTCAGTTGGCAACACCAGACAGGCATAGTTCTGGTCCCTGTGGTGCTAATCCTGGTCGGTCCAAACCTCTACAGGGATCAGGTGTCCAGGGCACTGTGAGTGGTGACCCATGTACATGGAATAATTAATTATTGTCTTGTATAACTTTACTGTTCTTGGTTAATCATGGTTAATTATGGTTAGGCCGAGAGAGAGTTACAATGCGTGTTAAATATTCCAGAACAAAAAAAGTCTTGTGAGTATCATGACCACACTACAGTATAGCATTCAATTTCAATTTATTTGTTCAGTCTTTAAAAATGATTATCACAAACTACACACATACATAAAAATAACAGAAAGACATTAAAGACAATAAGGGCAAAGATTTACATACAGTACTTGTACAAAAAGACAAAAAGGCAGTATGACATTTCAGTAAATGTCAGAGTGTCACAGGCCAGTGCAAGATAGAACCTAGAACAGGAAAAAAAATGTGCCTACAATAGTTGTGCAAAAATAACAGTATGACATCGCAATGAATACTAAGGTGCCACAGGCCAATACAGAATAGTGCCTAGAGACTGACTACTTTCTTTCTCCTTATTTTCCTAGTTAGGCAAACAATTTTCCCCACCGTATGTTTTACAAGGGGATCCTCAGTGGAGAGGAGCACCCAAATTAGCTCTGTTTCACTGGTCATAGAAATACCAAATATCAGTGGGAAAAGCCACTTGTTCCTAATTTTAGTGTACCACGTACACCTCAAAAAGACATGAGCCAGATCTTCTCTTTCTCTCTGTTCACAACAACAAAAGGTGTCCTCAGGATCCCTAGGTTTCTTATATAGGGCATTTCTTACATTTGATCAAACAAGTCTAACCTAAATCCTGTGTATGTCTTGCGAATATCAGGGTCCTTCAAAGTATCAAGATAAAATCTATAATATGTGTATCTATGCTATTTGTATACCATTTAGAATAATTAGATACAGCAATGCAAGCCATATCTGAGTCTCTATAGTATTGTAGTATTTTTTTCTTCATGTAAGGTCTATATTGATCACTAATGACCACATGTTGCTGTCTGTATGACACAAGAAAAGAGAGTGAGTATTTATCCAGAAGTCTATGCAAGTGTTTAAGCCAGGATGATTGTTTAGAACTTCTAGACACCCAGACCTCTTTCTCTGATAAGCACATTTTCACCCATCTTTCATCTGGCAATCCTAGCACTCTTATTCAGTAATTAATTATCCTAGAGTCGTCCAGAGCTTGCAATTTTGGAATTCCCAGTTTTGCTCTTACAAAAGAGTCAGGGGTTGATTTTTGACAACCCATTACATTTAGCAGGTTTTTCTAAGTGATCACGGGGTTAAGTCCCCAAATGTCTGTCCCATACAGGGATTGGGCATTAAACTTTTACCTGCAGGGCATACTGCATAAGAGAGGTCTAAGAGAATACCCTCCATAAACATGATTACATTTTGCCAGTGCCCCAATAATTCTCTTAGTTTTGGTAAGTGTGTGATCACAATGTTGGCTCCAAGACCCGTTATAAGACTTGTAGATGCCCAAATACATATAGGTAGGAACTATCTCCAGCAGGTCATCCTGCAGTTTCCACTGATACCTGGTGTTTCTAGCACCAAAGACAATTACTTTTGTCTTATTTAGGTTTTTTTTCAGAGATAAAGACTCAGAAACAGTTGCTAATAGATCTAGTTTTTTCTGAAGGCCTGAAACAGTAAGCAAACATAGTACCAGGCCATTGGCATAAGCAAGGGAGGAGCAAATATTTGAACCAGTTTTAGGAGAATCCAATTGAGATGCCTGTAATTCAATTAATAAATTATCTAAATAAATGGAAAATAACATGGGTGCCAGTATGCATCCTTGTCTTACACCTTTGTTGGTAATTAATTTACATGATAAAATGTTTCCAGAGCGGATCTGAACCCAAGTGTTTAAATAAAAATTCCTAATACCACTAACAAGGGCTGGGAACAGTACTGTATGCATACAATTGGACTGCTTTTTTTTTGTGTCTTGTAGGAAGAGATCAGAATCATGGCCCAGTAGCTGACAGAGGGGAAGGAGGCACATGCCCTGTGGTGGGTTGACACCAAAAGGGCCCCAGGATGACCTACCAACCAAGGACCCCCAGGACAAGCTTTCAGGGACCCAGAGGGAGCCGGAATTGATTATCCACCACTGGAGACCATAACAGCTGAGGAGTAGCACTAAGATTGGTCCTCCTACTGTTTAATGGAATAGGGCATCTTGCCATCAAAGAAAAGAAAATACAAATATAATGTACTGTACTTAAAGTAAAGTGCAGTACAAACTTAAAAATATAAAGTACTGTAATTAAAATACCACACTAAGCCACATAAAATAAATAAAGTGCTTAAAGTATGAAGTAAAAGCAGAAACAAGTAAAGTACTTAAAGTAAAAAGAAATAAAGTATGTAAAGGACAGTACAAAATGAAGAAGTGTAACAAGTAAAAGAAATATAGAATAGTACAACTCTTACCTATGTATTCATTATACGGAATGTTTTTTGAGTGGTGCATCTATGTATTGATTGTTTGTTTGGTAAAGTGCAACTCTAATTTCTCTTCTCAGGGCCTGCATTTGTTTCACAAACACCAGGCAGGAGCAGTAATTCCAGTGGGCTAACACAACTTAGTGTAGTGTTATGCTTGTGTAACTTGTTGATAAACCTTTGTGGTCTTTTGCCTCTCTATTCCAAAGGGAATACCAACCACCCTGTAGGGGTACCAAAGGCAAGAAACCCTGGTTGAGGGTTCTACCCCTAGAGGTGCTGCAGGAAGGATTCCCTTGGCTAAAGGTACCATAGAAAGGAGCCCCAAGGACAGAGGTGAGCTGCTGGAGGAGAAGGAGGAGATGAGGATGGTGAGGGCAAGGAAAAAATGCTTCTGAAGGAAGCTGGAGGGCCTGTCTTAAATAGTTCAGGCACAGGGTGTGGCTGGTTGATTTAGCCCACTGAACCACAGGCAAAGGCTTTCAAATGTTTTAAATTGCTTGCAGTACAAACACAAAATGTGGTGTACATGTTCTCCAAGGTGTCCCCTGACAGCCATTAATGGCCAGGTTAATAATAGAAGATTAAAGTGTTTTGTGAGGGGTGCATCTATGTGATGCTGCTCTGGAAAAGTGCAACTCAAATGCCTCTTTTCAGGGCCTGCATTTACTTCACAAACATCAGACAAAAGCAGTGATAGCTATGACATTTATTGAGAAACTTTTCTAGACATGCTTCCCAAGATGTCCCTCAAGAGCTGCTAAATGCCTAGGATGATAATATAAGGGAAAATTATTTTCATGAAGTCATTCTGTGTGCTGTTTGTTTGGGAAAGTGCAGCTTGATGTCTTATCTCAGGGCCTGCATTTCCTTCACAAACATAAAAGAGAAGCAATAATAATGCTACAATTTCTTGGGATATAAAAATGAAAACAGGGTTACAGTACATGTTCTCTAAGGTTCCCTGATAGCTCCTAAATACCCAGGTTAATAAAGTAATCACATAGTGTTTTTCGAGGAGTGCATCTGTGTATTATTTGTTTGGGAAAGTGTAGCTTGAATGTCTCTTGTCACCACCTGCCTTGCTTCACAAATATCAGGTAGATAAGATAAATATGAACTTGTGTGTAGTATAGACAAGAAATTTGGCATACCTGTTCCCTAAGATATCCCCTGATAGCCACTAAATGCCTAGATTGATAAGAGTAATATTTTTGTTTAAGGGATACATCTGTGCGTTGCTTGTTTGGGAGTGCACCCCAAATATCTCTACTCAGGGCTTGCATTTGCTTCATAAACATCAAATAGAAGCAGTAATAACTTTGACATTTCTTGTTATATAAACAGGTTGTCCCCGATTGCCCCTAAATGCCCAGGTTGATAATATATGGGTAAAGTGTTTTTCAAAGGTGGTTTTATACTGAATATTGCACATAACGGGATGTTGGTGAATCACAGAGGACCTGCAAGATATGTATAACTGACAGCTGAAAACAACACGCTGTGGAAGTGAGAAGCAATTACATGAAAATATACAGACTCGATAATGAATGAAGTTAATGCCATGGAGATGACATGCCTGGAGAGTGAAGAGATGTGGCATCAAAATGTTATACTACTATGCTATGGTCTCATTTGACAGATAACATGACACTGGACACAACTCGACACCTTGAGGTCAGCAATAAATAGAAACTATTTCTGTAGCTTACACTGTGTTGGGGTGATCTTAGTGGGTTTGCAGACTCTGTCACAAGACCACATATGGTAATCCACAGCAGATGCATGCCAACAACCCTGCCACAAGTAAACCTAGAAACACAGAACCATAGAAACACAGACTTTGATGGCAGATAAGGACCGCCTGACCCACCCAGTCTGCCCATTTCCTTACCTACTGGATAAGCAGCAGATCCTAGTTTTAACAACAGCCTACTTCCTCCTACTTCCCACTAGAATTGCCTTATGTCTGTCCCATGCATTCTTAAATTCCCACACTGTTGTGGACCCCACAACCTCCTCAGGAAGGCCGTTCCATGCATTCAGCTCCCTCACATTACATAGAAACACAGAATTTGATGGCAGATAAGGACCGCTTGGCCCACCCAGTCTGCCCATTTCCCTACCTACTGGATAAGCTGCAGATCCTAGTTTACCAGCAGCCTTACTTCTTCCTACCCCCACCCCCCAGAATTGCCTTATGACTATCCCATGCATGCTTGAATTCCACCACTGATTTTGACTCCACAACCTCCTCCGGAAGGCCATTCCATGCATCCACAACCCTCTCTGTGAAAAATACTCCTAAATTACCTCTGAGCCCCCCTCTATCTTCAAATTGTGCCTCTTGTTCTTGCACACCTCTTTTTGAAAGATGCTACCCTCTTGGACTTTGTTGATTCCTTGAGGTACTTGAAAGTTTCTATCATGTCCCCTCTCCTCCTTTCCTTGAGGCTATACATATTAAGCTCCTTAAGTCTCTCTTCATATGTCCTTCTGCAGACCCTGCACCATTTTAGTTGCCCTCCTCTGGACAGCTTCCATCCTGTCTATGTCCTTGCGGAGATTGGGTCTCCAGAACTGCACACAGTACTCCAGATGGGGCCTCACCAGCTGTCTGTACAGAGGGATAATAACTTCCTGTTTTCTACTGGTGATGCCTCTCCCTATGCATCCCAGTATCCCCCAGCCCTCCTTGCTGCCTTCTCACATTGCTTGCCCACCTTTAGGTCATCTGATATGACTACCCCCAGGTCCCTTTCCATTTTTGTTGTTGTTAGTATCTCACCCCCCATTGTGTACTCTTCCCCTGGATTTTTGTTTCCCAGGTGCATTACCTTGCACTTCTTAGCATTGAATCTAAGCTGCCATACATTTGACCATTCCTCTAACCTTGCCAAGTCCCTTCTCATCCTTTCCACCCCACCTGTGCATCAACTCTGTTGCAGATCTTAGTGTCATCTGCAAGAGGCATACTTTCCTTCCAGTCCTTCTGCAATGTCACTTATAAAGACATTGAAGAGGACTGGTCCTAATACTGAACCCTGCGGTACCCCGCTAGTAACCCTCCTTTCTTCTGAGTGGACTCCATTTACTATTACTCTCTGTGTACAATTCTCCAGCCAATTCTTTACCCACGTTATCATCTTGGGACCCACTCCCAGGCTGGCTAACTTATATATTAATCTTTTGTGTGGGACTGTGTCAAATGCCTTGCTAAAGTCTTGGTAGGCCATGTCCACAGCCCTTCCCTGATCTACTACTTTGGTCACCCAGTCAAAGAGATCTATCAGATTTGTCTGGCATGACCTTCCCGCTGTGAATCCATGCTGCCTAGGGTCCTGTGCCCTCTGGCAGCTAGATACTCAACAATTCTTTCCTTTAGAAGTGATTCCATCATTTTCCCTATCACTGAGGTTAAACTAACAGGTCTATAGTTTCCTGCTTCTGCCTTGCTCCCACTTTTGTGAAGAGGAATCACATCTGCCCTCCTCCAGTCCTCGGGTACCACCATCCTCCCATGATTTGTTAAGAGGGTAGTCAGTGGTGTCACTAGTTCTACCCTTAATTCTTTTAGAATTCTGGGATGAATCCCATCAGGCCCCATTGCTTTGTCCACCTTCAGTTTTAAGAGTTCTTTCAGAACCCTTTCTTCTGTAAATGGGCTGGTATCAACTTCTGTATCCAGAGTGTTACTACTGTTTGTTTTATGTACCTCCCCTCTTCCTTTGTAAATACTGAGCAAAAATATTTGTTTAGTATCTCTGCCTTTCACAGTCTCCTCTGCCCACCCTCCCTCCCTTTATTAAGCCTCACTATCCCTCCCTTGGTCTTCCTTTGCTCCTGATGTACCTATAAAAGGTTTTATCCCCTTCTTAACTGAGTTGGCTATCTTTTCCTTGGTTTGGGCCTTGCTGTTCTGACTGCCTTCCAGCTTCCTTTGCTTTAACTGATACAGTTCTCTGTCCTGCTCCTGCTGCGATTCCTTGTACTTCCTGAATGCTTTCTTTTCTCTTGAACCTTCACTGCCACTTCCTTTGAGAACCATAGTGGTTTCTTACATCGTCTTGTTTTGTTTATTTGCTTCACACAAGGCTCGTTACCTCTGTGATGGCAGTTTTATTATTCCCATTGTTCTTCCACCCCTCCTTCCGCCCATTTGCTAGTGCATTCCTTAGGCACTCACCCATTTAGCAAAGTCAGCCCTCCTAAAGTCAGTACTTTTGTCTTTGTAAGGCTTGACTCTATTGCTGTGTTTATTGTGAACCATACTGTTCAATGGTCGCTAGTTCCCAGATGGCTACCCACTTCTACATCTGTGATCTCTCTCCATCTCCATTTGAGAGTATCAAGTCTAATATTGCTCCTCCTCGAGTGGGCTCCAGTACTAGTTGTCTAAGGCATGCCCCTGTAGGGCATCTAGAATAACTGCACTCTTCGAAGTGGTAGCTGCAACTGCACTCAGTTAACATCTGGCATATTCAGATCACCCATCAGCAATATCTCCCCTTTTCTGCCATTCTAAGTATCCTTTCTATCATTTCCTTGTCCATTTCCTCCCCGAGAAAGTCTGTATCTAACCCTGTTGCGGATTGTGGTGCCATTGCCTGCCTCCAAATTTACCACAGTGCTTCTTCTCCTCCCTGTTTCCCTTTTGTTCTGTTGCTTTTATTCCTTCCCTTATGTAAGAACTACTCCTCCCCTCTTTTACCCTCCCTGTCCCTCCTGTAGATAGTGTATCCTGGTATGTTTATGTCCCAGTCATGGTTTTGTGTGTACCATGTTTCTGTGACCTACGATATCAGATGTTCCTCCTCCATCAAGGCCACTAATTCAGGAAGCTTGTTACCTGAGACTACGGGCATTGGTACTCATTGCTCTCCATTTTTGATGGCCTCCTTCTGTTGCAGCATCCCCACTGACCTTTCTACCTTGGTCTTTTCTCATTTAGTACCCTGTTTTGTAGGGAGGGCTGGGATTTTCTGCTGCTTGTCAGTACCTCCCCATTGACTAGTTTAAAAGCTTGCCAATGAAGCATTTAAACCGATTGCTCAAAGACTTGTTCCCTTCCTGGACAGATGCAGACCATCCTGCCAGTATAGGCTGGTGTCCCTCCAGGTGGAACCCCAGTCCCCAATGAAGCCAAACCCTGTGCTCCGCACCATTTTTCAGCCATTCATTAAACTGCATGGTGCCAATTACCCTCGCCTCTCCCATGCCTTTGACAGGCAGCACCTCTGAGAAGGATACTGTGTGTGCTACTTGTCTTAGGCCCCTCCCCAACTCTGAAATGTCCTCCTGCACTGCTCTAACCTCATGATGAGCCAAGTCATTTGTTCCTAGGTGGACAATTACATCCAGCTCAGAATCCCTTGCAGCTGTTGTCCCTGAGCCAACCCCCATCTATCTTCAAATTGTTCCCCACCCCACCCCCGTTCTTGCACATCTTTTTTTCTGAAAGATGCTACCCTCTTGGACTTTGTTGATTCCCTTGAGGTACCTGAAAGTTTCTATCATGTCCCCCCTCTCTCTCTCCTTTCCTCAAGGGTGTACATATTAAGCTCTTTTAGTCTCTCTCTCCATATGGCTTCTGGTACAGACCCTGCACCATTTTAGTTGCCCTCTTCTGGACTGCCACCATCCTATCTATGTCCTTGCAGAGATGGGATTTCCAGAACTGCATGCAATGTTCCAGATGGGATCTCAACAGCTGGCTGTACAGAAGGACAATAACTTTGTTTTCTACTGCTGATGCCTCTCCCTATGCATCCCAGTATCCCCCCAGCCCTCCTTACTGCCTTCTCACATTGCTTGCCTACCTTTAGGTCATCTGACATGTCTGACCCAGGCCCATTTCCATTTTTGTTGTTGTTAATACCCCCTCCCACTGTGTACTGCTCCCTTGTTTTTTTTTCTCCAGGTGCATTACTTTTCACTTCTTTGCATTGAATCTAAGCTGCTATACTTTTGACCATTCCTCCAACCTTGTCAAGTCCCTTCTTATCCTTTTCACCTCCCCCTTGTGTATCAACCCTGTTGCAGATCTTTGTGTCATCTGCAGGTAACATAAATTAATGTTTTTATTGCTGACTTCAAGGTTTCCTTACTGCAAATTCTCCATATCAAATTGAATTGATGTGACCCAATTCAAAGCCAAACTAAAGTTGGCAATGGCCTACTTCTCTCATCCTTACATGGCACCCAAGACATATTGAACACTTCAAGGTGTTACAGTCCAAAGGACTAAAGAAGGGAAATTGAAACTGTGCAGAAGAATCCTTGGAGGTTTAAGTTGCAAAGAAGAACGCATGATAGTTAACTACTAGGACAAGGAGGAAAGAAGAAAACATTGTGGGGAGAAAGCACAAAAATAAGAGTTGAGCCAATTGTTTGAAAGAATCATGACCCAAAGAGTCAAGCATACTGAATCAGTGGGAGTATAAATATCTACAGAATTTATTGTCAGAACATCTGTAAACCAATTGGTGAGATTAGTCAATTTTGTTATGAATTACATGTTGGAAGAAGATGTATGGTAAGTACATAATTTTCAATCCAACAGCACATTACAGTTAAAGGTGATCAGTTGATGTCAATACTTATGATTATCCTTCATAGGAACATAACACATATTCTAGCTTTACATTGTTTCAAAGGTGCTGTATAAAACTGTTAGAGTTAAAGAACTCAGAATAAAGTGACTTCAAAAAACCTTGACTATTGGTGTATACTGGGGATGCACAATTATGTACCTCCTAAGCCCCTACAACAGTTGACCATGTCCATTGAACTGTTTTATTACAATAACTCCCTGTCTTACTAACCTTCTCCCCGTACTACTCCCACATGCGTACTTTCTTGTTAGCCTTGTAGATTGTCACATGTCTGGTATCTGTACTTACTGGGTCATCCAGTTTATTGTCTCTACATGTAATGCATTTATTCTTTATGTTTTGTGCAGTATAACTTAATCCTAATGTTGCTAACATATGCTGCAATGTCCCCAAAGACTTTCTTTTTAAAAAATAGGTGTTATACCTAAATGAGGCTATCCGGGTGTGCAAGCATCTAAATAAATAAATAAATTAAATGTATTGTATTGAGGTACAGCTCTACCCTGAGCTGTAGTACCATATGGTAATGGTAGTATTTTTTAACCTGGGAAAATATTATAATATTCAACTAAAAGAATTGCTAATTTACTGGTTTGGTGTTGTGGAATATTTTTATGTCCAAATAAGATGCAAAATATTTTTTTCTAAATTTAATTGAGTACAATGTGGGTCGGAGTAAGGAATTTAGAGCAACCTGATATGGCACCACAACAGACCCAAATAAATCAGTGAAAGGGCATCACAAAAGTAGAAAGAGACAACATGGGGCTATTTTGCTCTCTCTGGATTAAACATATATCATCCTAAGAGATTCTGTTCCACTGACAATGTGATTCTTTATTCTGTTTTTACTGCCATGCAGCATGTAGGTCCTTTTCTTTTTCTTCCTTGTATCCCTCCTTCTAGGTCAGACCTGGAAATGTGACTTGGCTGAGTACTTCTTCCTGGTCATTAAAGTTAATATAAATAAACAAATATATTAAATGAAAAGACAAAAAGTGGGAAATCAGAAATGTATTGATGTCCACAGTTATCTTTGTACTGGGCTTCAATGTTTTCAAAATTTAGTTACATGACTTTTTGTACTCACAGGAAGAGTGGACTCATTCTCAAATTGAAAATAATTTATAAATTATCTAGATAGTGCTCGGAGACTTGATTTGAACATTTTATTATTAATCTACAAGGATTTACATAATCAAGGTTATTTGTGCTTAGCAGAATTGTTAAATGACTACAGACCTACCCTCCTGTTGTGATTTTCAGATGCTAATAGACCTATTATTCCAAATGTAAATTTGAAGTCTGTGGGTGGCCATCCATTTAGTTTATATTTCTTTCCCTCTGAAATTTGCTACTGAGTTCCACGAGTGCAGATGATTTTTTTTAACCTAAGTTTAAGGTAAATCTAGTCAATTTGGCTTTTAATTTAAAACTTTAATCTATATTACCTTCTGTTAGGTTACTTATTCTGTTCTGATGTACAGAAAGTACTTTGTGATAACAGTAAGGCACTTCAATAATGAACTTTCATTGATTTGCTTTTATAAGGGTCTCTTCATTACTATGAGGTAATTTACAGCTAATAGTATGATGAACTTCCAAATGACTGTTTTGAAAAATGTCCATGCATTTCTCCCTTCTCTTGCCAAGCAGCATGAGAAACTAGTCTACTTATGGCTTACAGCATTCCTCCACTACTTGCATTTCCTTTCCCATTTCCAGTCTGGCTTTAGGAAGGATCATTATACCATCTTCTCACTACTTAGGGTCACTGGCTCCTTCCTCTCAGGGATGGATCAGGAGAACATCACAGTAGCCATTTTCATCAATCTACCCAAAGCCTTTGAATTGGTGGCCCACTCACTCCTCCAGGATAAGCTGGGCTCAGTCAGCCTCTCAACCACCACTGTTGATGGGTTTCATTCCTACCTCTCAGACCATCAACAGTGAGAACAGGCAAAAGGTGCCATCTCTCTACCCCACCCTATTCAGGTCAATATCCCACAAGCTCCATTTTGGGTCCAATCCTCTCCTCCATCTTCCTAAATGATCACCCCTCTGCTGTGCCAACTTGCATATTCACATGTATGCTTATGATAGAGTTCTCTACACCTCCAGTTCCTTGACTACATCTCTGGAAGTCTCGATCCAGCAAGACTTTCACATTGTTCTGTGCTGGTTCAGTCCAACCACCTTTGCATGAACACAAAAAACTTGGATCATGACATTTGGTACCAGCCAGAAGCTGGCCAGGCCCCCATCTTCTGCATGCTGGATGACACACGGCTTGAGGTTTTGCCTCAGTGTGTGGTTAAATAGCAAGCTTAATTTCTCTGTCCACATTGATGCCATCCATGCTAAACTCTGCCTTCTACTCGGTGCCCCATACCACAATAAGGACTGCCTTTCTTCTCAAGTCCACCTAAAGCTGATCACCAAAATGCTTCTCCCAGTTTTTGACTATGCAGATGTGGTTTATGACACCACCCCAACTACCCCTTGCCAGATTCGACACCCTCTGCAATGCCTTCTACTGCTTTGCTACCAGCTCACCCTCTGGATACCACCATTATTCCCTTTAGTACTCCCTATCCATCCTCCTTCTCCCCTCACATTGCCAGTACCACTGTGCTTCCCTCATCTCTAAATACTAGTTTGAATCACTCCTGTCATACTCATCCCATCTCCTCTCCCACATCCCCTCCTCCTCCTCCCACTCACTGTGCTCAAAGGACCCAGGAATCTTCCTCCCCCCATACTCCTCAGTTGGGAAATCCACTTGCTCATACTGCCTCCAATGCTTCTTGAACCAGCTACCCTTCTACATCCATCTCTCCCCCTTCCTGCCCTCCATTAGATGTCAGCTAAAACTCATCATCTCCTGCCAGCATTCTTCCTGAAGCCTTCCTTACCCTTGCCTGGCTTTCGACCACTGCTTACCTGTCCAACTCCCTAAACTCATACTGTAGTTCCAGCAGCTTTGATAAGTTTATCAACCTACTATGACTCCTCCTTTCAGTGCAGCTCAGCCTCCCATCACCCTGGCACTATGCACTTTTTGAGCTTGCACAAATGATTTGTATGCTAATGTTTTTATCCTCCACAGATACTGTTTTTCCATTTTGTCTGTACTGTACTCAAATTATGCTCTTTATGTCACCGCCATTGTAACCACATCACCTGACTGGCTGTATTTTGTTTGTATTTGTGCCTCTCCCCATTCTACTTCCCTGGAGTTGCGCCTGAAAATGAGCCTTGGCTTAGTGTGTCTGTTGCAGTTACCAATTTTTAAATAAATAGATTTTAATTATTATTTTTCCAAATTATTCCTTTTAAAAGTATTTTTGAAAGGGCCAATTAAAAGTGTGACTGATGATTTTGCATTCATTATTGGTCCAAATTCTCAAAGGTAAGCAAACAGAACCATCCATGCTGTGATATGGTCTGTCAACACGTTCATAGATTGGCCACAAACTACTACCATACCATACTGCATCATACCATACCAGAACTGTGTTAATGGTGCTCATCTGGGTACTCTAATCCACAGCACCAAATAAATGGTAATAATATAACCCTGCTTCTGAAACTGTAACTACTCTGCTTGTTATATACTGTACTGAACAATGCTGTATTTCTGTACTGACCAGTGCTGTCTTACTTTGATCCATGCCATCACTGCTATCTTAGCCACATTGCCTCATGTCATGTACCTGGCTCTACTGTCTAAACACTTTATTGCCATACAAACTGTATTGTCTATGTAAACACACACAGTATGTATTGTCTTGTACTCTCCCGGATCATGTCTGAAAATAGTCACCTACTGGCTAGTGCACTTACCTGGGTAACAAAAACTAAATAAATAAAAATAAATAAAATATATAATACAAACACATGCAGTCATACAAGTACAGTGGCTGTGACAAAAGCATCAAGTGAACTGAGTTACATATATTCAGGTGATAGCAAATCTAATGAAAATATTTATAAAAAGTCGCATTTTGAATTCAAATTTACTTACATTAAATTCAGAACAATCCTAATACTCAGGACCAACTTGTTACCTATGTAAGGAGTGACAATAGCAACTAATTTGTCAACCCAGGTACTCATGTTGCACAATTCAGTACTGCACATGCTCAGGAAAAGGGCTAGATTTTGTGCTTGGCCACTATAAATTGCAAATATGTTAATTTTGAAAGTCTTTTACAGGCCCTTTACAACAGTGAACATGACTTTTGAGTGGATGCGCAGATGTCAGGCACCCCAAGTGTCAGGTGTAATTGCACTCTCGGCAGTTTTCTGTTTATCTTTAAATGGGACAATTGGTATATTAACAAACCTTAAGCAGGTTGGTTGATAGTTTTTTCCTTTTAAATATATGTATATGGGTAAGTAGATGTGGTGGCAAAGTAATTAACTCCCTAATCCTGTGGAACATGAGTCAGTACATTCACTGAGAGAGCTGGCCGAGAGGACAGCATGAGTTCACCAGGAGGCAGGAGTGCTGATTCCTAAGAATGGAGAGACCTGTAGCCAAATAAGGGCATTTTATTTATAAGGATATCAGTCTGTGTGAGAGAGAGATAGAGATGAAAGTCATGTGAAATAGGAATCACAAACAGCAAGATAAGCATAACATGGATATCAGTGGGCCGGACAAAGTGGCAAGTAGGAACGATTTGTTGCCCCCACCTCTTGAATACATTGAGAAGAGAAAAGAAAGTTGTGAAGAATTGGAATTGCACCCATTTTTGTTTATTGACTGGCACATCCACCTCTCATGAAGTGGTGATTCACTGATATCTACTCATGCTGCCGCTTTGCTACCCCTCCTTTCCCTAGTGTCTACCACAGCCACACTGAATAGTGAATAATTCTGATAATCCCACATAATCAAAATTACAGAGGGGCTGAGTTAATGATTACATTTTTCTTAAGTCAGGGCAGTCTATATAAGGAATTTGGTTCAAGGTCTTGTTGTCCGGCTTCAGCTTCTGTTACAGTAGTTTGTGAATGTTTATGAAATTCTTGAGTATCTGTTATATTTTTCCCATATATCATTCATCTCTGCATTCTTAGATCTCAGCTGCTATATTAGGGATGGATTTGTTATGGCACCAAAAAGACTTGAAGGCTTCAGCTTGGTGTAACATATATGATCAGTTAGACATGACAGAGTGGGACTTTTGATAATATAATCACACGTTTCAGGTGTGTTGTTAGGCATTAAGAGCAGCTAAGTGCTGTTAAATGCACCAGAAGAGTATCATTATGCCAACATAATGGCACACTGTGGAGTATCTCATTGCACTTATAAAATGGCATTTAAATATTTGACTTAAAATGAATATGAATAAGAAGAAATTGTTTTAAAAAGATAAAAAAAGACATTTCACTGAAACATGCTTCCATGTGATCTCTGAAGACAAAAACAAAGTCCATATTCTGGTAATGGGGTGGGGGTATGGGGGTAACTAAAAGCAATAAAAACAATGAAAACTGTGTAGGAACATTCAGTGATGTCAGCCTTAAGAGACAGCTTGAGGTCTAAAGCCACACACCCCTATCCTGAAAAACCCTCACAAACGAGCAGTATTTTGCTGAAATACCTGTCTCCTGCTTCATGAGGGTTCTCTGATACCACAATGGATCAGGATGGACCAGATCATTCAGGCTCTGAATATGGAGGTGACAACTGCAATGACATCAGTGGCCTGGAAAGTGAACTCTCCCAGGCCTCAGCCCACTTCTTCAGGTCATGTGGGATCCATGGCTTAAGTAAACCCAAAGCTAAGTCCTCCTTCCCACCATGGAGCAGCTCAATTGAAAGATGGATCTCCTGATTACAGAATAGAGAGATTTCTGTCATGAGGTCTGTAGTACCACCACAGCCCTCAGAACTGATATCAGCAAATTGGGGAAAAAAAGCCGCTGAATAGGAGAAGCTCCTCACTCAGACTGACCGCTGTATGGATATGGCTGAGATGGCTTTGCGACACCACAGTACCTACATGGAGGAAAAATTGAAGGACATGGAGAGCCATAATAGCTGTAATAATCTACAACTTTATGGCATCCCGGAGGGCTCTGCCTTAGTGACGTTTCTTCAAACTTTCCTGCTCCAAGCTCTCGATTTGCCTGACACCTACAAACTGGAAATTGAAATGGCTCATTGAGCACCGGGCCAGGTCTGACCTCACAAAATGCTCAGTCATGCTCCATCATTGCAAAATTCTTAAGATATAATGAAAAATAGGACAAGTCATGGCAGAATTAAACTGTCTTCTATAAGACCCACCAGGTCTTTTCTTGATTAAGATTATCCTGAGACCCTTCAAACCAGAAGATGAACATATGTATCTTTAATAAAAGTTCTTAGGGCATAGGGACTGAAATGCTTTACTCATTACCTGGCCAAGATGGTGATCCGTTTCATGGAGGGGCAACATACTTATGAGTCAGTGAATCAAGTGAAGGAAAGCTTAGAAACCATAGGAATACCAATGGACAATATCCCAGATATCCCGCCAGCCACTACCACCACAATCACTGTTAAGTTGGCCAGGCACTGGGCAGGCATGGAAAAAAGTAGAATCCAAGAAATGGCAGACAGCCGAGACCATTAAACAAATCCAGCAAAACATCCACAGACTTTTTCGCCTCTAGTTTGTCTCTCTAATCAGTCTTCTCCTACCCTTCACCATGACTGCCTTGTTCGTCTGCTTGAAGGTGAACTTCTCACCAAAACAGCCCTGGAGATTTGATCCCTGGAGATAAGCCACACTTTGGGTCTGCATTTATTATCACTTATTTAATATGTGTTCCTTCTGGGGATTCCTGCTCTGTGGCACTCACTGGGCTCCCTGGTCTGCCTTTCAGCCCTCATTGGATACCCTGGTCACAAGCATCACAGTTTTTTGAACCTTGTTGTGGTTGTCTCCACTGTACTGGCTCCTTAATTAGAATGCTGCCTCAATGCCTCTGGTGCAGAGATTTCTAACCTATACTTTAGGCAATATCTAATACTCCACTGTGGTGGTAGATATGCCCTTGGATGGGCCTCTATTCCAGGCCCTGTACAATGTGTCTCATCTGCCTCACTTAGCTGTAGAAAAATGCTTTGAAAATAAATTTGACTTGACTTGAAAGACAAGCACAAAGGACTGGAATCTGCCTGGCGCCAACCCACTGTCTGCTGTCTGCCAGTCACTCTGCTCTGGATCCCCTCACTCAGCCTGTTGTCTGAATCTGCCACTACTTCAAGCACCCTTGCAAGTTACTGAACTCTGTGGTGATCAAGCTCTACTGCTCAATACTTAGTACCATTTGAGTTTGCTTATCCATAGCCTTACCAATTTTACTGATTAGCCACTGTGTTTAAACTCACTAGCCACTGTTTCAGTCTACAGCATCTGCACTAATCATTGAAATTGTTCCTTCCTAGCCTAACATACAACTGTGTAGCCCATTGTATTTAAGCTATCTGGATTTGTGTTTGCTTATCCCTAGGTTGAATAAATGGCTTCTCGGTCACTGTACTTCAGTTTGATAGCATTTGTTGGTTCCACCAAGTCACTTCAACAGAAAATCTGTTGACCGGCTTTACAGCAACAGCATTAAGTTGACTGTGATTGCAGTCGGCATTGTGCTGTCAGGAAAAAAGTGTGATTTATTGGGGGGGCCATGCCCCCCCTCACCCCCGGACTTTAATATAATCAACTTCAGGTCAGAATTTTTTCAGGAAGGGGATGCAAGAATAATAGGACTTTGAAAATTTAGTGAACCATTTATGTTTCTATATATCGATATATGGTCATTGTAGCAATATCTTATCAGTATGTCATCCTGGCTGACTCTAAGCTAACCTTGATTCCAAAGTTATCACATTTAAAAGAAATTGCCTTTTGAAATCTGTAACTTTGGAACTGTTTGAGCTAGAAACTTAATTAAAAAAAAAAATAAAAACATGAATGAAGTCCAGCCATTAAAAATTAGCTCTGTCATGAATGTTTTTTTTTTTGTGTCAGTCCTATTCTATATGTATCAATACCATCTGAGCCTGATTTTTCAATATATTATTGATAAATGTTTTTTAGTTGTGGCACAATCAAACAAGCATTTGCCAATGCCAAATGTTGGCTTGCTGGCATTGGTATTGGTAGTGCAGGAGTTAGAAATGCAAAATAGGAATGGCAGTGAAGTACTAAAGTAATGCCAACACCCCTCTCCCCCCCCCTCCACAGAGACTGAAAGGCATTGGGAGTGTGGCTTTGGATCAGCCATAATACTTGCGCCATTCTACCTCACCTCACCCTGCTGAGAGAGAGACAGGTGTCAGGGTGTGCATTGGAGTCTGTGGCCCTTATGCTCACCCCATTAGATAAGAAAATAAGCTGAGATGGGTGTAATATAGGAGAATGGGCTGAACATTAGGGTGACGGAACTGAAGGCACACCTCAATGCCTGTCAGTGGCTGTAGGGTGGGGCGTGGTGCTAGAATTCTGCGAACATTATGGCCGACAAACCCAAGTTACATCTCCAACGCCAGTCAGTCTGTACAGGGTGGGTGTGTGGTTGGAAACCTTAATGCCCTGGGTGTTAGTAGGTATTTTCACTACAGATTTTCAACATTGGCTTTTTGGGACTCCACCTCATGAACAATGGCACTATAATTTCGTTACTCAATCCTGAAAGGTGATTTCGCACAGCAACTGTGTCATTGGGAGCCACAGGTGCAGAAACACATTTTGGTAGGATGGGAAAAATGATAGTTGTACTGTTCATGAGAAGGTGTAAAAAAATGGCAAAGTTGAAAATCTGGAGAGAAAATGTGAAAAATGTATAAACGTATGGGCGTGTGTAGATACTGCACAACGCATGCCCGTAATGCCGTCATTTTTTTGAATTTATTTACCAGATTTTCAACATGGGCGTTTTGAGACCTCCGCTCATGAACAGTGTCACTGTGATTTTCTTAATCTGTCCTGAACATTGATTTCATAGTTTCATAGTTGTACACAAGCTCAGGAGGCATAGCCTATATTTGAGCTCGCCACCCACGGGTGGATTAGATTTATATGTACTCAAATTTAGACTTACCCATGAATGCATCTAACTGTTGTTTGAACATGCCCATAGACTTACAGTACTTTCTACAACTGTGACTGGTAGTGTGTTCTATACATTTACCACTCTTTGGGAAAACTATTGACATCTTTTTCTGGTTCTACGGTTTGCCCCTGTTAATCTTAGATTATGGGATCTTGTTTGTGTTATATTGACATGTTTTTTTATGCCAATTGTGTCAGTAAAGCCAAGTTCTTTTATGGCTTTATAAGTCAAGCAGAGGTCTCCATGTAGTTGTCTGTACTTAATAGAATAAAGGCCCAAACTTTTTAATCTATCGCCATATGATTTGTCTGCCATACCCTGGATTTTTTTTTTGTCATTTTTCTTTGAACCCCTTCTAATTGTTTCCTTCCCTGAATTGTAACAGGGGCACAGAAAGGTGCACAATATTTCAGTTGTGATCTTACCAGACTAGTATAGAGAGGTAGTATAACATGTGATTGTCTACTTTTTATATTTTTCCATACACAACCCATTATTCTATAGCATTTTTTTACTTTAAATGTTGTGTTGGTTTCAAAATTTAGTTTGTTGTTTATATTAATCCCTAGATCTTTCTCATTTTCAATTTCTTGTATTTTTACATTAAGTTGGTAACTGCTTTTTTTATTATTGTATCCCAAATGCTTTACCTTAGTCTTTGCTTTACTAAAGTTCATTTTGTTACTTTGTGCTCATTTTTCTAAGACTACTAGCTCCTGTTGGAGATGAATTGTTGCTTCCTTTGAGTTAACTATACTACCAATCTTGCAGTCATCTGCATATTTTGAAATCCAAATGTTATCATTAGCCTGCATAGGTGATATTAAAATATTAAACAGTGCAGGGCCCAACACAGATCCCTGTGGCACCCCACTAGTCACTTCAGCCCATGAGGACATAATTCTTTTCAATAGTGTCCATTGTCTATGGTTGTTCAACCACGTGATGATCCATTTTATTAGTTTCACTGGGAATTTCAATTTGTTTAGATGTTCTATTAGTGTTTTTGTGGGAGACTCTATCAAATGCTTTTTCTAGACCTAGGAAAACAACATCCACTGGTAATCCCTCATCCAGTGCTGCACTAACATTCTCAAAACATTTTAATTGATTTGTTAAACAAGATCTTCCCCTTATAAAACCATGCTGGGTTATATCCTGTAAATTGTTCTGATTAATGTGATCATGTAACCTTCGAAGTATAAGCCTTTCTAATGTTTTTACTATAACTGAGGTCAAACTAATCAGGTGATAATTTGTGACTGTGGGAAGCAGACAACGAGTCCAAGACATTGCTGCAAAACCTGCCCATGAAAGGAAAGCATGTTTTTGGGGAAGGCTTACAGGAGTATCTGAAGCAGAAGGAGGAAGGGAAAGATCTCCCCAAACACAAGAGCAGACCCACCTATCTTCCCTCAAACAGATGGAGATTTCGAGGTGGAAACAGGTCACAGCAGCCACATAGAAACAGATACTACCAGAACAATTCCTTTAATGGCAGAGGAGCTCAGAAAGGAACCCGTAATTCCTTCAACACCCCCCAGTTACCAGAATTCATCCTTCTGAGGCTAAGGCTCTAAGTTTGGAGGCAGAGGAAACAGAACTAAACAATGACTACAAGTCACTTCTTATACTCACTCGGGCGTGTGGCGCATGCCCACCAGTGGGCCAAAGACTAATGCTGTTTCAACACAGGTGACAGGGTACAACCTCAGACAAATGGGTGCTAGAGGTAGTGTCTCAGGGGTATGCAATATAACTGTCCCACTCCCACATACCGAACAAACTCATAAGCTCCCTGATTTCCAAAAGAAAAGCGTCTGCCCATCAGGTCCAACAAACCTTGTGGGACCTGATGCGCGGAACAGGGTGATTCAACTGGTGCCTCCACATGAGTAAGAACAAGGAATGTATTCCATCTTCTTCCTTGTGACCAAAAATATGGGGGAACTCCGACCCATCCTAGACCACAAGCACATCAACCATTTCATGGTCTCATAGAGGTTCAAGATGGAGACACTAAGGTTGATTCTCTGCAGCATCTGAGGAGGCACCTACCTGACCTCGATAGACCTGAAGAAGGCATATTCACATGTCCCCATCAGACCAAGACACAGGCAATACCTCCATTTCCATATCCATAGGCAGCATTTTTAATACCAAGCACTGCCCTTTGGTCTTAACTCGGCTCCAAGGGTGTTCACCAAGGTGTCTGTTGTCCTGGTTGCCAGGTTAAGGGAAGAGGGGGTGGATATAATCCCATACTTGGACGACTGGCTGATCTGAGTGCATTCCAAAGAACACTCACAGAAGGTCACCCAAATGGCCTTATGAGCTCTAGAGGAGCACAACTGGGTGGTGAACCACTCCAAGAGTTTTCTGATACCCACACAGCAGCTGGAGCACCTGGGAGTGGTGATGAACACATCCCAGGGGTGGGCCAGGCCATCACAGAAGAGGGAGGAAACTGTGACAACCTTAGCCCGTCAGCTGAAGGCCAGCAACTGCCCGACCATAGGGCAGATAGCCCAGGTGTTAGGATGCATGGTGTCCTGTATCGATCTGGTCCCATGGGCCTGGTGGCACATGAGGACATTACAGAACTATATGCTGTCCCAGGGATCACCGAACGAGTACAACCTGAGGGTCAGAATACCACTACCAGACCCAATATGACGCACCCTAGCATGGTGGATGGCAAGCAGGTCCTTCACAAGAGGGGTCCAATTAGAGGTGAGCTAAGACATCTCCATCGAAACAGAAGCAAGTCTCCTGGGATGGGGGCATGCCTGGGCCCACGGTCAGCCCAGGGCTGATGGAGCCCAATAGAAGCCAGGCTGTCCATCAATATCCTGGAGATGAGGGCTGTATTCCATGCCCTAAAATCCTTTCAGCAAGCCATCACTGGTCAGTCGGTCCTAATTCAATCAGACAACCAGGTGACGGTCACTTTCATCGCCAAACAGGGTGGCACCAGGAGCAAGGACATGCACAGAGAGGTGGCGAGAATCCTGAACTGGGCCCATGCCAACCTCAGACACATTGGCGTGATCCATCTTGCAGGGAAGTTCAACATTTGAGTGGACTAGCTCAGTCATCAACAAGTACACCTGGGAGAGTGGCACTTGCACCCCGATCTATTTCAGCTGATAGAGAAGACCTCGGGTCCCATTTCCATGAACCTCATGGCGACAGCAGGAAATGCCCAAGTGAAGAGATTCTTCTCCAGGTAGAGGGACCATCACTCCCTGGGGACAGATGCTCTGTCTCAAGCCTGGGCACGGGATCGGTCATACATCTTTCCATCTCTCCCACTACTCCCACAGGACCTATCCAAAATCTGTCAATCTTGCAGAACCATCATCCTGGTAGCACTGTACTGGCTGTGGTGGGCCTGGTTCTCAGCAGTGGTAGCCATGGCATTAGACAAACGCAGGCTACCATACTGGCCAGACATGTTGACACAGGGAACAGTGCGCCACCCAGCACCACAGAATCTGAAACTAATGGCTTGGCTCCTGAGAGGTAGAGACTGCTGAAAGCGGGGTACCATACTTCGGTTATATCTATGTTACTGCAGTTTAGACAGCCTTCCACTACCACCACTTGTGGCAGGCAGTGGTCCATCTTCGAAGCTTGGTGCAGGAGCAGGGGTATGGAGCTGGAAACAGTTGACATGGCCATCATTCTGCTTTACTTATAGCAGGGTGTAGATAAGGGCTTATCTCACCCATCGATCCGAGTACAACTGTCCGCCATCGACCCCATAGGCCAACATAGCCCAGGAGCACACCCAGACATGGTATGTTTCCTCAGAGCAGTCGAGGTGCAGTGTCTCAGGGTCCACCCCCTTATCACCCCTTGGGATTTAACTCTCATCCTAGATTCACTCAGTGCAGAACCCTTCGAGTCCCTGAGTCAGGTGGACTTGTTCTGGGCAGGCCTGAAGGCCTGTTTCCTCATGGCCATTTGCTCGGCCCACAGAATTAGTGAACCGGGGGCTCTCTCCTGTAAGGAGCTGTACACCGTATTCACCCCACAGGGGGTACGACTACGGACAGTTCCAGCTTTCCAATCTAAGGTCGCATCCCCTTTATATAGGGACCAACCCATCAACATACCCACCCTATCTGGTAACATGTCTGGGGGCCTAGACATCCCACACCACTTAGACATGGGAGGCACTCTAGCCACGTACATAGCCAGGACCAAGCCCATACGTAAAACCGAAAGATTGTTTATTGTATCGAAAGGCCAGCGACAAGGTAGGGTGGCATCCAAGACCATGATAGCAAGCTGGTTCAAGAGAACCATTTCAGAGGCCTACAAGGCAAAGAGCCTAACTCCTCCAGAAGGTGTGAAAGCCCACTCCACCAAGGCAGTAGCTACCTCCTGGGCAGAAAGGGCTAACGTGTCTACGGAGGACATTTGCAGGGCAGCCACTTGGACCTCAATCCATACCTTTGCAAGACACTACAGGTTGGATTATCTATACGAACTCCAGACACATTTTGCTACTCGAGTTCTCTAAGCAGCCAGCTCCTGTTCCTCCACTCACTCTTCGATTACTCTTCCCACCCATTCTGAGGGCAGTACTGCTTATTAGCAACCCATGAGGTAAGGTCTGGAGTGCCATGGATGATCAACCCAACACAATGGGTGTTTACTCACCTGGTAAAGGTGATTGTGTTGGTTGACATCCATGGCACTCCAGGGCCCAACCACAGAATGATCAGAGCAACTCAGAGGATATCAGGGTCAGTAGGAAGAAGAAACAGTTATATATAGCTTGGTATGATGTTTGTAATCACCCCTTAAGTCATCCAGGATGGCTATCGTCGGCTGTTTAGGAGGCCGAGTATTAATATTGTATTAATAGGTAACTAAAAGGTGCCTTTGGCCAGTTTTTTTCTGTCAAGGCGTCTCAGTGTACATATGTAACTTCTAAATGTATGTGGTGGAATTATTAACCTTATTTTCAGCTATGGAAGATTCGAACTGGAGAGCAGGGGCTTCTGGGACCTGGGGTCTAGAAATTTGATCCTAGGTCATGTGCATCACTAGTCTATCAGGTGGGCTAAAACCCATGAGGGAAGGTCTGGAGTGCCATGGATGTCAACCAATACAATCACTTTTACCAGGTGAGTAAGCACCCATTATTTTACAATTGAAGAAGTCAGCAGATGTAGAATCAACCATAGGCATACAGGGGTTATAAGCAGAGATCTTTTGAGTGAGGCAGCTGGCAACTACACATATAGGGGAAAGAGGCTCTGTATGGGGTGGCAGGTTAGAGAGGTAGAGAAGAGGAGGGATATATTACCGACGACTGGGGGAAAAATTGAGCTAAAACCACAGAAAGTGATGATGGCTGTCGAGTACTTGTTTATTATGATAATGATTGAGGAGGGGTAGATAATTGGGACACTACTATGGATGGGGTGGGACTTTAGCCAGGCTGGAGTGGACAGGGAAGGGTGGGTGCAGCAGGAAGAGTTAATAGGGAAAGAGTGAGAGCCAGGGGTAGAAACATGGCGAGCGTCAGGATGGAAAGGGGGAGTTGAGGAATTAGTGGGCTAGCGGTGAGGAAAACATTTGCAAGGTGCTTTCATGTAGTGATTGTAGAGCGCCTTGAAGATATTCAGGCTAACAGGGCAGCTCAGCTTCAAGTTCCTTTGCAAACCATTCCACAATGTGGGTAAAGAGAAGCTTAGAGCAGCTTTGCGGAAACGAGTTTTGACCCTTGAAACTTGGAGGGCAATTAGGGATTAGCTCCTTAGAGCGTAGGTGCCTAACACACTCCAGGAAATACAATCTGAGACATATGAGGGGAGCTTGTTGGTCACCACTCTGAAGGCCCATAGGGCAGCATTTCTATTCCTTCTATAGTGAAGGGAAGTCCAGCCTAACGATGAGTACAGGGAGCAGTGGTGTGTGGAAAGTGGAAGGCCAGTAATGAACCTGATAGCTCTGTGGTAGAGGGTGTCCAACTTAGCCAGTGCAAAGGCAGTACAGTGGCTGTAGATCAGGTCCGCGTAATCTGTTAAAGATAGGATGGTAGCTTGAACCAGTTGAATCTTGGCCTCCTTTGTGAGCAGGTGGTTAATTCTGTAGAATAGTCCTAATCTTTGCATTGGTTTCTTCTGTAGTTCTTCGAGATGGTCAGCGAAGGAAAGTTTATGATCGAGCCAAACTCCTAGATATTTGAATTTAGCTACATACTCTAGTGTTTCTCCAAGAACAGTGGTAATTTATGGGATAGCTCCCCCCCAGCAGGAATTGTCACATGCAAGGAGGGGGAGAAGAGCATGGCTTTTGTCTTTTTTGCATTGAGCAAAAGCTTTTTGTTTATGAGCTGGTATTGTAGAAGGTTAAATTCAGCTTGGAGGTCTTCACAGGCTGCTTCCGGCATGGGATGACTCAAGTACAGTACAGTGTCATCCATGAATAAGTGGATGTTGGCTTTTTTGATGGGGTCATTGAAGTTGTTAATGTAGACTGAAAAGAGGAGGGGACCATGGATAGAGCCTGGGGCATGCCCCTCAGCATAGGTTTTAATGGAGAAAGATCACCTTCAGCTTTAACCTGCTGTTTCCATTCTCCAAGGTAGTCTGCAAACCAGCACATTGATTTATGGTCCAGGCCTAAGGTGCTTAGGGAGGAAAGAAGCAGGCTGTGATCGACTATGTCGAATGCCTTACTAAGATCCAAGAAAATGGCACAGACATGCTTCTTGTTGTCAAGGTCTAGGAGCCAATCATTGGTCACCTTAACTAGGGCTGTTATGGTGCTGTGCTTTGCTCTGAATCCAGACTGAACTGGGTTTAATAGGCTTCTGGATTCTAAGTATACCCCTTGGTGGCCACACACTATTTTTTCTAGTAATTTAGACAGGATGGGGATGAGGGAGATCAGTCTGTAATTATTTAGATCGTAGGGGTCACCTGCTTTTAATAGAGGGATGACATGGGCTATTTTCCATTGAGGGGGGGAGGCTACCCTGGGAGAGTGACATGTTGAATAGGTGGGTGATTGGCACCGCAAGCATATGGTAGGCACATTTCAGATAGTATGGCTTTATGAAGTCGGAGCCTGCTCCCTTCCTGGTGTCCAGTTGCAGCAGTAGGTCTTCCACCTCTTTTAGAGAGTCAGGCAGGAGGGAGAAGGCCTCCTCGGTAGAGGGGGACTCATGGGTTAGTGGGCCCTGAGTTGTGCAGAGGTCATTGGCAGGAGAAGTATCAAATGCTAGCCCTGCCATTGCAAAATGGTTTTTGAGGGCTTCCAATATCTCAGATAGGTTACAGATAACGCTGCCACCGGACTTAATTTTTGCTAGAATAGAATAACCAGGTGTGTGTCCAGACATGTCATTTAATGTGTTCCAGAGCTTTGAAGGATTTCTTGAGGCAGAGGCTAGCTCTGAATAATAGTAGGCGGCTTTGGCTGCTCTGCCCAACTTGGTGCACTTGTTATGTGCTCTCTTAAAAAGACACCAATCTGAGTCGTTCTTGCTTCTTCAGGCTTTTTTCCATAAAGTATCCCTTTCCAACAAGGAAACTTTGAGCTCAGGTGAGAACCAACGGCAGGTGCAACTCCTGACCTGCACCTTAACCAAGGGTGCATGCTTATTTAAAGCCTCACTTAAAAATTTGTGAAAAACAGTATATGCCCTGTTAACCATTTTGGCTAGGAAGAATTCCTGCCATTACGGTGAATGTTTCAAGTCATGGACATAAGCAAACAAATCAAAGTTGCATTTGCACCTCTTGATAGAGAACTTTGCCACAAACTGTGGGTTGTGCACGGATCTAATGGTGGTGATTATACAATGATTGCTAATGTCTTAGAAAAATGTTCCGACATGAGAGAACAGGTGTGGCTTGCTAACCAAAATTATATCTAAGAGGGAGCTGTTGTTAAGGTTCTTTTTATTTGGGCTAGTAGGCTCACCAATGAGTTGCACCAGCCCTAAAGTGTCACAAAAGGATTTCAAGGGAGCTGATGCACTTGATAGCCAATCATAGTTCAGGTCGCGAAGAATAATGGTTTCTAAGGAACTGAGCCCCAGTACGGAACTGAGGTGAGACAGGAGATGCTGCCCGGCAGAAGGGGTCCTGTAGCAACCTATTACACAGAGTGCACTGGAAGAAGAAAGTTCGATCTTTATGGTCAAGCACTCGAATTCTTTGGGGGATGATGATGCGTCTATGCATGCGGCTGAGTATTTGTCCCTTACTTAAGTTGCCACCCCACCTCCTCTTGATTGCCTATCTGCTCAGAAGAGTAAATAATTTGGGATATTGATTTCATTGTCTGGGGTGGTTGGCCTAAGCCAAGTCTCAGTGATCACTAGGACATCAGGTAGGGTGTGGCTCACCCAAGCCTGGATAAGGGTGAACATTTTCAGCAAATTACAGCCATTAAGATGCATAAAAGACATTCCTTTGATACCTGCCAAGTCTGATGGAGAAGCAAGAGTGTCTAATGGTCCTGGGTTGAGTTCGACATTGCCTGAGCACAATAGTAAAAGAAACAGGATTCTTTTTAAGGCAGCGAACTGTAATTTGTAAACACTATTTTTGGGGTGATAGGGGAGGCGGTGTTTATGGGTAGGCCTGTACCCACTCCTGGTGTTATACTGGCCTAGTGTTGCAGCCGCTAGTGTCCTGGCAGAAAATTTCCGTGAGTAGGAAGTCTCAAGTCTGGATGGGGAAGTAATCTGCAGAGGCAGTTTGGGAGATGTCCCACTCCCCGGCAGAGACAGCTGAGAAGCCCAATAGTCCAGAATGGCTACCTGAAAGGAGCTGTTGGACGCAGGGCAGGTAGAAGCGCAAGGGTCATTCCACTTTAGGGAGGGATGAGGATTCCGAAGAATTGAGCTGAGCACTAGTAAAGCTAGTGACACACCGAGGAACCAACTGTAATTTCCCAGGGTAGATCTAAATGCCACAACTGCCGACAGTAAAAGCCACTAGAAGCCTAGTCCAATCGGCGATCAGGTGTCATAAGTTCAACATCCTTTTGTTGGCTGAGAGGCGGTTTTGGCACTGAACGTACCTGTGGAGCAACTCTTTGCAGCTGAGCCAGTGAGGTAGTTCAAGGCTGCAATCCGGTGTAGCAAGATTGGTCTGTAGCTTTCATTTCTGTTTCTGGCTCTGCTCCACCAGTACAGAATGGAAGTGGGGGGCAGGCGTTCAAGGCTTGCAGCCTTAGTGGATGAGCATGGTTCGGCCTGAGAAACAGGCAGAAAAACTCCGGGGATGGTCCTCAGAAAGAGAGGTATCCCAGGTCCACTAGAGCAGAAAAGGAAGTACAAAATATAATGTGTTTCCTCTTTAACAGAAAAGACAACTGTTGTAGCCTTCTAGTGGCTATGTAGTATAATTTGCAAATGAGAAAGTAGACAAAAAAAAAGAAATTCTTGCTTTACAAAAAATGATAGTCTCCCAGGGTTAGCAGCGCTGATAAACGTCTCTAATGAAGCAAGGTAAAACAGAGACCAGCAGGAAG
This sequence comes from Neoceratodus forsteri, assembly GCA_016271365.2. Lineage (NCBI taxonomy): Eukaryota > Metazoa > Chordata > Ceratodontiformes > Ceratodontidae > Neoceratodus > Neoceratodus forsteri. The sequence goes on along the minus strand of CM028132.1, from coordinate 968,333,974 downwards.
AAGTCACTGTGGCTGAGATCCTCCAGTCAGAGTGTTGGCGCTGAAAATTCAGAATGTCCAAAGGCGCCAAATACCAACGTACCTGAGGGGGTATACGGCTTTTGGCTGTTTCTGTAGATTTCTGGGCCTTGCAATGAACCGGAGTTCGGAGGATCCTGGGCGGCAGTTTCAACAGGGGAAGAAAGCCTCAGGGTCTGCTAATTTGCAGTAGCAGAATCGTGGGTTGCTTCCCAGGACAGGCTTGTAGCTTTTCCTCTGGCAGCAAGGTGCGAGCCCCAGGAGGGCATGACACATCTGAGGGGGAGAGGAAAGGAGATGGATTAAGTAGGGGCAGGCAGGGGAGGTGTGGTTAACTCAAACAAAGAAACAGGGTGGTCACTATTATTTGGAAGGAGGAGACTAAATTACAAAGTGGGTAATAGAAACAGGGAGGAGACGTAAGTGGGTTAGAGGGCAGACAGGTGGCAAAGCGAGAGGCAAGGACTGGGCTTTAAATTTAGAATGCTAGGCAGTACACTGAAAAGTCTGGTCAATTTAAAATGACAGCTTTACACAGAAATTAACACTCTGGATGTTTGCCTTTTCAGTTCCATAAACAACTGGAGGAGGGGCAAGACTCAAACATTACTTCCTTGCTCTGAGAAACCATTTTTCTTGCATATCTTTCCTTACTCTCTGGTCTGAATCCAAAACAAAGGATCAGTGGACAGCAGCTGTCCTCCCTTCACACTTCTTAGGAGCAAGACTTACGTACGGAGTTTTCATACTGATCAGTATGGTGCCCTACTAACATGCACCTAGCTGGTCAAATTCTCCACCCTGATGATTAGAAGCCTTTGCTCTCTTTCGTTAAGTGGTATTTTATTACAGGTATAAACATTGCTGGTATTGTTCTTTGATTACAAGTGTTTCAGGTGAACATGTGGATAAATGGTACTAGGGTTCTGTTACTTACCCTATTTCTGGGTCATATTCTGGACTACATCCTGCTCCTTAGGCCTCTCCAGTGGTCCCCACAGCTTAAGGATCAATGGCTCTACATTAAGAATATTGTTGTACTTACATCTTCAGTTTCACTGTTATGCAAAGAGTGTTTGTTTTTTCCCTCGGGTCAATACAGCCCAAGGCTTCTTTTCTATATATAGTTTTCTTATGAACAACAGTCAACCAGATTATGTATACTGATTAATGGTATACTTTCTATTTGACAGTACCCTTTCAGGAGCAGACATAAGGGACATGGTAGATGAGCTATTTGTACATGCCAATTGGTGTGCCCTTGCCACCCAATTCAGGCAGATGACCTTGTGAATTCCTATTTGGCTAAACTTGGTAATGCTGTATGCTACCCTATGTCCAGTTTTTATGAAACCCTCCTTATCATGGCAGACCGAAACATCCCAACCTGGCATGTCAGGGGGCTAAACTCTCCTATCAATTGCAAAAATGTTTTATCACATTTGAAAAAGCTCCATGTACAAATAGTTTTCCTGCAGGAAACTAAGCTCTTGCACAATGAATATTGTAAGCTGAAGAGAGAGTGGGTTGGTTTAGGAGTACACGGTACCTGCATACCAGCAAAAAGAGGATTTCCATTCTTCTTCATAGATCCCTACACTAGTCTAGCCTGGCCTCTCAAATGGACCAGGCGGGATGATGAGTTATGGCAAAACTCTCTACCCCACATAGCCCATCATACTATTAAATGTACATGCACTCAATGAAGATGCTCCAGATTTTTTCCCACCTTTAACTGAGAACCTTGGATGCTTTAATGACCCTCCTTGACTCAAACTTCTTGGAGGAGACCTTAATCTTACATTGGACCCTACACTTGACTGCCCTGCTACCAGTCACAAACCCCACTCCAAGCCAGTGGCTGCGCTCCAAGTGATGATGCATGAACTTGCATTTTAGGATATATGGCATACTATGCACCCCTGTACTTGTGACTACACCCATTACTCGGGGGACCACCTGTCTCTCTGCAGCATTGACTTCTGGCTCACCTGACCAAAGATTTCCCAGTCTGTCATTGACACTTAAATACACCCAATGCCCTCTTTCCTATGGCCATGTCATGGGAACCACACTCTTCAAATCCCCTTCTTAGAGCCTGGATCCCTCATTGCTCCAAGATCCAGAGTTCCTCCCATAGGCCCAGGAGAAAATAACAGACTTTCTGAACCAAAGTGACAATAATGAGGTCTTGGATGCAACATGTTGGGAGTCCTTAAATGCTTACCTCAGAGGCCATATCATCAGCTTTGCAACACATAGATGCAGGGCCAGGGAACAGGAAGTAGCATTACTGGAGGGTAAATCTAAAGTCACAGACAAGTATTTCAAGGATCACCTGACTCTGATCCACTCCCAACTAATTAGCGTTTGAGCCCAAATAGTTAACACACACTATACCAGGAAGGCCGAGCTAGCTCTACTGCACCTACACCAGCATAAATACAGGAAAGGGGGGGAAGCAGGTAAAGTTCTGGCCTACAGACTTCGGAAGCACTAGGCGGAACCCCACATTCCAGGCCTCAGGAATAAATAGGACTCCATTTTTATGTAGGCCAAAGATATCAATGTTATCATGAAGGCCTTTTAAACCAAGATCTACCCTTCTGATTCACCCCCACACCAAAAAGTGAAGCTTCCATAACTCTGTCCTTCTCCCATGTCTCAACTCACAACAGAGTCCACAGCAAGACACCCCCATAATGGTTGAAAAAATTAAGACACATATTAAGGCCTTGAATAAATAGCAATCTCTTGGTGATAACAGTTTTTCTGGCAGACATCTATCAAGCTCTCCATGAACCCCTTACCCCAATACTTCATAGAGTCTTCCTATATTCCCAGGAAACTCTGCCTCTTCCTCCTATGGCCACTGAAGCAGTGATTAAGATAATACAAAAAAAGGCAAAGACTCCTCCCTCCTTTCCTAGCAGTTACTACCCGATTTCACTTATCAACATGGATGCCAAAATATTAGCCAAGGTCCTGTCATTTAGACTTCAAATTGTCATACCATGGTTGATCTAACCATCACAGGTGGGTTTCATTAAGGGCAGCCTCAGCTCCAGGTCACATTTGCACCCTGTGTAATCTCATCCACCATGCCAGCTCCCTTCAGACTCCTGCAGCAGCCCTTACCATAGATTTTGAGAAGGCATCTGACAGCATTGAATTGTCCTACTTTTTTGAAGTTATGCAGTGGATGGGAATGAGCCCCTTTTTTCTTGCTGTGGTCCGAACTTTATATACCTGTCCCATGGCCAAGATACTCACTAATGGTCTCCTCTCCTCACTTTTTCTACTCCTTCAGGGCACTCGGTTGGGCTGCCCCTTATTTCCGTTATTATTTCCACCTGTAATAGAACTACTGTCAATAGCACTCAGACACCACCCATATATTTATGGGACCATAGAAGGGAACTCAGAATGTGTTTCACTCTCTTATGCAAAAGACCTTCATATTCTTATGTCCAATGTTCCCAGAACCACTCTTTCATCGCAGCAAAACTAGAAACCTTCTCAGCCATTTCAGGGCTTACACTCATTTGTGCTAAATCCTGATTTATCCCCCTTATCACCAATTTCTGCCAACAATTGATACAGGATATGAAGTGAGCCTGGGCTAGTAGGGGCATCTCATATCTGGGCATTAAAATTCCCTCATCATTATCTAAGGTATGTTAAGTAAACTTTGAACCACTGCTTTACAGGCCGAGATTAATAGATGAAAACCCCTCCAGCTGGCCTATACTAGTAAGATAACTGATCTGAAAATGATGTTAGCCCCTAAGTTATTCCATCTTGTATCCTACCTTCCCACATGTATTCCTGAGGTTTGGTTTGCCAGACTAGACAAACTGATGGGTGGCTTTCTCTGGTAGGGATCTCTTCCTAGCCTCAGCTGTACCAAATTACATCAATGCTGGTTGAGCGATGGAAGGGACCTTCCCCTTTTTAAGATTTATGATATGGCCTTCATTTCCTCCCTGATAATCAAATGCTTCATGTCGCAAAATGACCAGGAACCACTATGGAAATTAATTGCATCTCAGGGATCTCCTATACTGACACCTGTAAGACACCTGTGTTTCAAATCCCCATGTGAGGTCAACTCCTACCCAGTCCTGTTCATTTCTTTATCCTACTGATGCACTGTCACATCCCACCTCCAAATGAATCCTTGCCCCTTATATACACTCTGTGCCTCTCCCTATCAGCACTGGCATCCCCCAACAACCTCCCTACTAGCTGTACTGTACCTCTGCGTCCATCCATATGTATGCAGACGATACAGTTATAGTTGCTTCTGGCTCCTCCTCCACTGATCTAATGACCAGCCTCCAGCTGGACTTTGACAACATCCAGCTCTGTTTCCACTCAAATCAGTCATCCCCCAATGCAAAAAATATGGTCTTCATGGCCTTTGGAAACAGGCAGAAGCTCTACAGACTTACTCCCCCTCCCCCCCAACTTTCACTCCCTAGATGGATCCCCCATTCAAAACATCCCCTCCTTCAAGTACATTGGGGTGTGGCTTGACCATTGCCTCGACTTTTCTAGGCATATAGACACCATCCACATAGAGTTGCACCCAAAATTAGAAGCCACTAGTGCAGTCCCTTGCCGGCTCATAGAGCTATCCTACAGAAAATGATCCTCCCTATTTTGACCATGGAGAGACTGTGTTCAGCGCGGCTCCTGAACTTCTGAGTTCAAGCTTGCCAGACTGGTTTCTGCCTATCACTCCTTCCGCCAGTTTGCCCTCAACTACCTGTCCAGTACTCACCACTGCTTCCTCTTCACTGTCCTCTCACTTCCATCCCTTGAAGACAGGCACCTTACACATTGCTCCTCCTTTATTCCCAAGCACTAGCTTATTCTCTCCCCTCTCTCCCCTCATACCTGCTCTCTCTTCTCTTACCCCCCCTTCCTCCTACTCCCTTTGCAGCTCCAGCTATCGCTTCCTAGCACTCTCACCTAGGTTGTCCTCAGCTGGCCAGGCTGCTTTCTCCTTCTGTCTTCCTAAACTATGGAATTCCCTCCCACTATTCACACACTCTGCCTCCTCCCTTTGCTCTCTCTCCTCTCTTCTCCATGATTCCATCTCTTCATCATGCAAATGTACCTGAGCTCCCCCCCCGATCCTCCACTCTGTTTAACCCCCACCTGCCCTCCTCTCCCATCTTTAATCACTTCCCTAGCAATGTTGACTAACTTCTTCTGCCACCCCCTGTAGTGGTTCCTGGATCACTTAAATATCATCAGCTGCTTTTCTCCAGTCCTAACAGATAATTTGTTAATTTGCCTTTTTGTGAGTGCCACTTATTGCTTATTTGTTCTACTCTTGTTGGATATATTGTAAACACTACAAATATTATAAATTTGTGTCAGCTGAGGCATTTAATTCTTTCTCTCCTCTGTTTCTATGGGGTCCATAAATATGCACATTGCACTCTTGTAATTGGAAAAATAAATCTGCACTGTAAGTGCTCTCATTTGTATACCTTATCTCCCCTGCCCCTTCTCCCCAAGATGCATCTGGAAATGAGCTGTTGTTCAGCTTACTATGTCATTCCTGGTGAGATAAATAAATAAATACACCCCCTTATAGAATAATCCCTCCTTATTAATTGATTGAAAACTCATACATTGGTCTACCTGATATGATGTGAGTATTTACAAAATAAAAGACTTTTTTTACCCCAGAACAAGCTTCCCTGCATTCATTTGATGACATCTGTAAACAATATCAGGTACCCAAGCAGAACCTTTATTGTTACCTATAAATACATGCTATCATTCACCCAAAACTTAAAGCTTTAGCCAAAAGCCCTACCCCACCTCATTTAGTAGGGATGGGAGGATCAGCTGTAAGCTGGTCCTGATCCCGGCTCTGTTTATTTCCAAAAGGTTCTGATTTACTCTGGTGAATTTTAGACTATGTTTAGTCTATTCAAGTATGAGAAATGCATCAGTAGTATTCTTTTATCCCTCTGTTAAAAAAAAACATTAAAATTAAACTTAAAAAAAAACTGTGTCTATATTTTCGTGTTGTTCCCTTCACTGAGTTTGGCATGCTTTTGGCGGGAGACAGGCTGCATGAGCAGGATATGTCATGGGACCCCAGCCATCCCTCCCACCCTTTTGATATGAAATTTTTTTTATTTGTAATTATTTTGCTTGCCTCCTTGGTGTTATAGCAAGCATCATGGGCCTCAGATCATCCCAGTCACTGCTGCCTGAAACTCTAATATTACATAAACTAATTTGCCATTTGTTGTACTGTTATGGCAAAGAGCATGGGTCCTCCGTACTGTTCATTTTCTTTCCTTCACCCCCTGTCTGATGTTAAAGGGGAACAGTCACCACCAATGTCCCTGACACTCAAGAGTGGGTCTGGTTCGAATGTGCAGTTTGTGTACAAAAACATTTTAGTTTAGTTACTGTAGTATAGAATATATTGAATTATCAGACTAATTTTGTTTAGCTGGAGGCTGACATCTTCTGTTAGTACATATCCCAGAATCCACTGCAGAGTACAAAAGAGCAATAGACAGCAGTAAGAAGATTCAGTGGCCCGCAGTTCATGTTAGAGTTTACATAAGCTCTGATCTTTTGTTTTCTGTTCCTACTGTCCTTCATGTACTATGTACAATCACAGAGGACTGTACATAGCCAATTGAGAAAAGCAGGGCCAGCAAGCAAAATTTCAGAGCTTATAAATTTAATATGCACTATAGGTTATTGAAACTCTCATTGCTGCCTACTGCTCTGATAATAGCTGCAGGGGATTCTGGGATTTGTAGTAAAAGAAGATGTCAGCCTACAACTAAGCACAATTAATCTGATATAATCATCTATACTACAGTAAATAGTAGGTAAACCAAAATGGTTCTGCCCACAAGGTGCACACTGGGATCATCCCACACTTGTGTTTGGGGTCCTTTGTGCTGACTGTTCCCCATTAAATTACATTGTTGCCTGGCTTGCTGGTTGTTATGAAAGCAGCATAGGGCCCCATCCCTTGCATCCATTGCCTAATGCCATATACTTAGTGAGATTACATTTAGTAGAAAAAGGAAAATAAATGACAAAGTGTAAGGAAGGAAACTGTGGTTCTGTTTACTGTGAGCATGAGGTAGAAAATTCACTGGATTGGTCAATTATTTTACCACTTGTGTTTCCTAACTATTTTTTATCTGGTTGACCTTGCCCCCACCCCCCTCACACAGCATTGCAATTTTTGGAAATATCCTACAAGCTTCTATGACTAATAATTACAGTCAACTATGGTATATTTTACTTTATGGCAACCAACTGCAGACATGGATCCAGTAGTATAAGTTACGATTTTCCCACTATATGCCATGGCAAGCACATGAGGTTTAAAATGTAAAGGTGAAATCAGTAGTTTTAACTTGTAGCATATAGCCATGATTATTTTAGATAGAAACATAGAAGTTGATGGCAGATAAGGACCGCAAAGCCCATCCAGTCTGCCAATTTCTTTTTCTACCTTATAAATGTGCCATCGGCCTTTGCTCTGTCGGTGGCCTATCTATTCATACTCATCTGTATTGCTCCCTTATGCCTATCCCATGCCTGTTTGAAGCCCTGCACTGTAGTCATAGCCACCGCTTCCTGAGGTAGGCCGTTCCATGCATCCACCACTCTTTCTGTGAAAAAGAATTTCCTCACATTCCCCATTAATTGGCCTCCCTCTAATCTCATGCTGTGTCCTCTTTTCCTGCTATTTTTCTAATATTTAAACATGTTCGACTCTTTCACCTTGTTAATGCCTTTAAGGTGCTTGAATGTCTCGATCGTATCACCTCTCTCCCTCTTTTGCTCAAGGGTACACATATTGAGCTCCGTTAATCTGTCCTCATATGTCTTCTGATGCAGTCCCTGCACCATTTTGGTTGCCCTTCTCTGGACTGCCTCAGTTTGGTTAATGTCCTTGGGAAGGTGTGGCCTCCAGTACTGCATGCAGTACTCCAGATGGGGCTTAACCAGTGTCTTGTAAAGAGGGATTCTTACCACCCTCTTACAACTTGTGATACCCCTACTACACCCTAACAACCCCCTAGTCTTACCTACTGCTTTAGAGGTCTGCTTGGATGATTTAAGGTCATCGGTGATGATGATGATGATGCCCAAGTCTCTTTCTTCCTTTGTGACTGCCAGTAACTCCCCTCCCAGCCTATAGGTGGCTTCAGGGTTTCTCTCTCCTATGTGCATGATCTTGCACTTCTTTGCATTAAATCCCAGTTGCCACTCTTCTGACCATTTTGCTAGTTTATTACTTTATCCAGATCTCTTCTCATTCTGCCCACCCCATCTGGATCATCTACTCTGCTGCAGATCTTGGTGTCATCTGCAAACAGACAAGCCTTACCCTCTAGTCCATCTGCAATGTCACTAAGGAAGATATTGAAGAGGACTGGCCTCAGAACTGATCCCTGAGGTACCCCACTTGTGACTTGCATCTCTTCTGACTGTATACCATTTACCACCACTCTCTGTTTTTTGCCCATCAACCAGTTTGCCACCCAGTTGACCAACTTCTGACCCACCCTGAGTCTACCCAGCTTATTTATCAATATTTTATATGGAACAGTGTCAAAAGATTTGCTGAAGTCAAGGTAGGCGACATCAACTGCTCCCACTTGGTCCACCACTCTGGTTACCCAGTCAAAGAAATCCATGAGATTAGTTTGACAGGACCTTCCTTTTGTAAACCCATGCTGTCTTGGATCCTGTGCCCCTATGGATTCCAGGTGTTGCACTATCCTTTCCTTAAGGAGTGCCTCCATAATCTTGCCCACTACTGAGGTAAGACTGACTGGTGTGTCGTTCCCTGCCTCCTCCCTGCTACTACTCTTGTGAAGCGGGATCACATGAGCCCTTCTCCAGTCTTCTGGGACCTCTCCTGTGCTCAGAGACTCACCAAACAGTTTTGCTAATGGCTCTGCTAGTTCCACCATTAGCTCCTTACATACCCTGGGATGTATGCCATCAGGTCCCATTGCATTTTCCACCCTGAGCTTAGTGAGCTCTTGTAGGACCCTTTCTTTTGTGAAGGGAGTAGTGCTCACCTCCCTCCCCCCTGTGCCCATGGAGCTGAGCTGTGGGCCCTGCCCTACCTTCTCTTCAGTAAATGCTGAGCAAAAGTATCTATTTAGGATAGATGCTTTTACAGGGTCCTCCTCCTCAGATGCCCCCTTTTCTCCTTTAAGCTTAGCAATACCCCCTCTGGACTTTCTCCTTTCACTAATTTATCTATAGAAAGTCTTGTCACCTTGTTTTACTGTTCGTGCTAGTGTTTCCTCAGTTTGGGACTTTGCCTGCATTACTGCCTTTCCTGCTTCCCTTAGGGCAGTTTGGTATGCCTCCCTATTTTCATCCCACTGTGTTCCCTTATATTTCCTGAAGGCCAGCCTTTTGGCTCTGACCTTTTCTGCTACTGTATTTGAGAACTAAAGTGGTTTCCTCCTTTATTTGCACTTCCTTTTCTGTCTAACACAATGGGATGCTGCTTCAAGTATTGCATCCTTAATGCTTGTCCACTTTGCCTGTACCCCCTCACCTGTGTTTCTTTTTGCCATGGCTAGCTTATCTCTGTTGGCCATCTTATCAAAGTCTGCTTCTCTGAAGTCCCATATTTTTGCCTTGGAATGGGATGATTTAGATGTAGTGGCCAAATTGAACCATACCATGTTATGGTCACTGGCCCCCAGGTGACCTTCTACCTTGAGATCTGTGATCCCTTCCCTGTTAGTCAGTACTAGATCTAGGATAGCCCTGTCTCTTGTGGGTTGTTGTACCATTTATTTGAGGCCCTCCCCCTGCAGGGAATCCACTGTGTGTCTGGTTCTAGCAGATATTCCTGCTGGTAATGACCAATCTGTATCTGGCATGTTGAAGTCTCCCATTATCAGAACCTTCCCTTTAGCTGTCATGTTTTGTATATCTTCTAACAGTAATGTGTCTATGTCCTCCCCCTGGTCTGGGGGCCTGTAGACAACCTCAGTTCTTATGGCTCTCCCATTTCCTGTTTCCAGGGTGACCCACAGTTCTTCTGGCTCCTTATGTGTATTCTGAATTTCTGTAGCTTTGATATTTTCATTGACATACAGGGCCACTCCTCCCCCCCTTTTTGCACCTCGGTCTCTTCTGAACAATACATAGTCAGGTACTGAAGTCTCCCAAGTGTGGTTACTGGTAAACCACATCTCACTAATTGCTGCTATGTCCAGTTTAGCCTCTGACATTATTGCCTGCGGGTCTGGGATCTTATTTCCCAGGCTGTGAGCATTTGTGTACATGATTTTCCATTGGCCAGATTTCAGTGTGTTAGTTGTTGGGTGAGGTTTGACATTTCCCCTGCGCATCGTATGGGGAGGCAGAGCTTTTTTCTTACCTGGTGATGCAAATGAACTGCAAACATGCTGAATCCCTTTTTGACCACTAGCTGAGGGGGGAGGGGTGTTTTTACCATTCGATGTATGGGGTGCTGCACCCCTCTCCCCATTTGCTAGTTTAAATATTCTGCAAAGATATCAAACTTCTGCCCCAGTGCACTGACTCCCTCCTTAGTCAGATGCAGTCCATCAAATTTAAAGAACTTTCACTCCCAGAACTGTTGCCAGTTCCCTACAAATATGTGTCCTTTTTGCTGGCACCAGCCCTTGAGCCACATGTTTTGCTCTCCTATCTCCCCTTCTCTGACCTTCCATCCATCTGCCCCCCTCTCCCAGACTGGCAGGATCTCAGAGAAGGAGATGCTGGATGAAATGGATGATAGTTTGTCACCCAGCCTGGTCAGGTGTTCCTTGGTCTCCAGGACTGACTAGCTGGTGACATCATTAGTCCCTATGTGTACCAGGACGTCAATGTTTTCTCCTGCTTTGTGAACAATTTTAGCAATGTGGTCAGTTTCTCTCCACGCTGATGTACCTGGGAGACATCTGACCGATGAATAGTAGGGGTGGCATGATCAGGCAGATAAACAGTAAGTTACAATATCCAGCTGATAACAAAATTGGTGAATCCACTACTTTATACATCGGCACATCTTGGTACCTTTATATTTAACAGAAATAGCCAGTTTACATTTTATATTCCAGTTTTACGTCAAAAGGTTAAATCAAATATTCTGTCACTAACTGAAGAGGTAAAAATTCCCATACAAGAGCTGCTGCCCATTTAGTCAGTGTATTCAGCAAGTATAACTGAAAAAGAAATCGAGTTGATGTTTTTAACCACCCTTATCAACATCAACAACTGAAATGTGGCCGACCCGGTGGTACTGAGGGTTGAGGCACTGGACTCCAGACCTTGTGCCTCACCGGCGATCCAAGTTCAGGAATGAGCCAGGATTGTCGGAGGCCAGTGGGGAGGGAGGGCGATGATGTGAGATACTTCCGGCTGGCAGCGCTCTGCCTCATGAGGTGAACCTCAGATGTCTCAGAGCTTGGCTTCTCCCTGGTGGATGCCAGAGGGATGGTGCCATTCATGAGGAGCTCTGACGTTAGGTCAATTGGGATGGTGGAAGGGACCTGGTCTGGAGCTATGGTGTGTATGTGCACCTCCATGCTCACGTGTCACCACTTCCGGGGGTCTCGGGTAGTAGCCATGGGAGAAAATAGAGGAAACCACGTGCGCCAACATGGATGATGCCCCCAGACCAACTCTGGGTATCTGCCAGGACCCCGTGTTCTGTAGGCTCAGCAGACACAGAAGTTGACCCACCACAACAGGATAAATACAATTGACAAAAAAAAAACTGAAATGTGGTAGGCAAACATCTGTTTATTTTTAATTTTTTTTCTAATTTTTGTCAAAGTAAATTCCATACATTTGCATCTGGACATTTAAGATAATTACATCTATAATGTAGATAATTCACTGCCTGTTTGTATTTTTAACTTTGCTGAATAAACATTAAACTCTACCTGGGTACCCAAAATGAATGTAAAAAACATGTACAGAAATACATTTCATATACCCCGTGACCATCTCAAGAAGGATTTTTTTTACTTGATCTTTCTGTTATGGTTGCTGACCTTTGTCCTTCAATTAAAAAAATAAATAAATCATTAAATATCATAGCCATCATCTTCAAGTGCCATTAAGGAAACACCCTTATTATGAGACACCTGTTGCAGCTGTTCATCATCATTGCTTTTATATTCCTGCCACTGTTCACTAAACTGGCAAGAGAAATTTTGAGATTGACATTTAGGAAGGTAAGGCACTGCACATTTTCAAGAGTAAGCCTTGTGCTGCTACCAGAGACAACATTTCCAGACATGCTAAATATATGCTCACAATAAACACTTGTGGGAGGGCAACTAGCTTTATAGCTAGCAAGAGCAGATCTTCTTTTTCTAGCCAGTACTCAAAAGGATAATCAATAATATTAATGAGTGGTTCTCTTAAATAAGCATTCACGACATCAGACAAAGACAAAGAAGGTGGCTCCATAACATCCACATCTGAATTACCAGTTTCCATGAGTTTTGACCAAAATGTGGGAGTCATCTGTGTGTTTTTCAAAATGACATGTCTGTTGCAAAGCCTGGGAAAGAAGACTTTCTGTACGACTTCCTAATGTTGATGAAGGAATACATGGTGGCACTAAGAGGAAAGTATTGCTTTCACCACTGATAGATGTTGCATCATCAGATTCAGCATCCACATCACTTCTATTGTCAGATACAGTTTTCTTTTCCTGTGCAATTGCTGATATCAACATGTTTTTGTATTCAAGATAAGAGTCACCAAGATCTGAAGAAGGCAGCTGTTGCAACTTAAACTAAGGGTCAAGAAGAGTCAAAAGATGAAGTTTTTGTATGTTGTGATATTGTTAAGTCTTCTGCCAATTTTGGAATTGTTGTATGAGAGATACACCAGATTTGTTTCCTTTTTGTTCAAAACTACTACACAGCCTCCTGAGTTCTTTGTTCAATAAATTTATGATGGGAATAACCTTAATTAGAGTAGCATTCTATGTGCTAATCTGTCGAGTTGCTTCCTCAAAAGGAGTCAACAGCAATGTAGGATGTTCTATGAGGCCCCACTGGAATGAGTTCTGCACAACACCATCTGCTACATTGTGCTCCATGGTTTATTCATGGACTGCTTTCTTTTGTGTGACGAGTCTCTCACACATGTAAAATGTTGAGTTCCATCTTGTTGGAACATGTTGTTTTAGTTGCTGTGTTGCCAAGCTGCCCCCGTAGATCAGGCAAGATACCATGTGATTTTACACGGAGACTAAAATGGCCACAGACTTTTTTTTGCAGCTCTCACTAGAGTTTCTATACTGTTGTCACTGCAAAGGAAATCTTGTACGAACAAATTTAATGAGTGTGCAAAGCACAAAATGTGAGTAAAATTGCCACTTTTCAAAGCACTAACAATATTGGTGCCTTTGTCTGAAACCATAAATTTAGTATTGAGTCCCAGGGGCTCTATCCACTGAGAAATGTTGTCACGCATCTCTCCCAAAATATTGCCAGTGGTGTGATGCTTACCAAACATGCTAACGTAAAGAGCTGACATTCTTTGTTTTTGTTCCTGTACAGGGCTGGTTGTGGTTGTATTTGAAGATGACTGTGACACCCAATGTGCTGTGATGCACATATAATCAGTGGTTTGAGAACTCAGCCACATGTCTGTGGTCAGGTGCACAGAACCACTTTCACTCTTTTTAACAGCCAAATTTTATTTTACTTTGCATACTTTCTTAGTCGTACATTTTGGGAACAGACACAGTTACAAAATATTTACAGCTTGGTATGTTGTAATGTGGAGCAAAACATTTTAAAAGGACTCTAAAACCTTCATTCTCCACCACAGAAAATGGTTGCAGGTCCTCAGTAATATATTCAGCTATTAACTGAATAATTTTTAATGTTACTTGATATGACATACTGTAGGCAGTTTTTTGTTAAAGCATCACAGTAATGGTCTGCTGTTTAGTTTGTGTAGGAGGCAAAAACCATAGGATTACACTGGCAAAGCTATAGCTTGTTCAAATATTTTTGTCAGTGAAGCTGAACATGTTATTTTTTTCTGCCCTGTCTCTTCATCTCTTCACCATTAGTATTGTCTGTAGGATTATTTTTAACATTGATATTTTTTCCTTGCTCAAAAATGCTGCCCAGCTAAATGGTTAGATGTGCTCTTTGCAAATGCCTTTTTAGTGATGTTGTCCCGAACTTGCCCCTCACATTCCCCCTGGTAACTTCCTGATGACAAAAGGTGCAGACAGCAAAACATTAATTTTTGGGACTTATATGTAAATAGTTCCACACAACTAAGGTTGAGTGTTTTGTCGTGCCAGGAACTGCAGCAGTTTTGGTGGCTGGTATTTCTGATGCTGATTAATGTACATTCAGTAAAGCTACAATGATTGTTATTGACTTTTTATTTCCGCTACTGGCTATGGCTGGTGGTGGTGTTGCTGTATGTATTTTTTGGGGGGGCTTCAGGTTAGCATCCTCTGCCTTATCGGTATCACATTCTGATTAATCACCTTTGGAAAAGAATAACTGCGATATATCCGGATCTTATACATTTGCCACTTCTTCATCAGAGGCACTGCTTTCTGATGAAGGAGCCGGATATGCATGAGTGGCATATCATGGAGTGCCACATCTAAACAGATCCTTTTCTTTAATCATTGACTTTATAAGTCTGTTTTGGATACCTGTGTTTGTGTTTTATCTGATTTTTCTGGCAATGTGGACAGTGCTGCATTACTTTGATCAAGGGATTCATTAACATTCTTTTCTTTTACTGGTTGTGTTGCTTCATTTTTATCAGTTTTATTAATTATATCTGTAGCAGTGGATTTCCCTTTTTTTTACTGATTTTTTTTTCAGAGAATATTTTTATTTTTACGTGTACCAATTTGAGCCATACTGCTATTATTGGCCATATGTTCCATTACAGATTCTGATTCTGAATCCATTTTTTGGGGTACCACTTAATTAGTTATATTACTTCAGATGCAGAGATGGGGAACACAGACTCTGAGGTAATATGATCTAGTAGTAGTTCCGGTACAGAGATGGAGGACACAGAGTCTGATATGTGGCATCGTCCCTCTCAACATGAGTGAGGCACTATGACCTAGTAGTGGTTCTGGTGCAGAAATGGGAAACACAGAGTCTGAGATGTGACACTCCCCTCTCAAAATAAGTGAGGACCAATAGCCTAATAGTAGTTCAGGCACAGGTATGGGAAGTACAAAGTCTGAGATGTCATACCCTCCATCAAAATCTGTATGGCACTATGACCTAGTAGTAGTTATATTTTAGCCACAGAGATAGTGAACAGAGAATCTGAACCATGGCACTCCTCTCTCAAAAAACGTGAGACACTATGAACTAGTAGTAGTTCCTGCATAGAGAAGGGGAACACACAGTCTGATACGTGACACCCCCTTCTCAAAATGAATGAGGCACTATGACCTGGTAGTGGTTTAGGTGCAGAAATGGGGAACATAGAGTCTGAGATGTGATACCCCCCTCTCAAAATGAGTGAAGTACTACTTATCTATGACCTAGGTAGTAGTTTGGATGAAGAGATGGGGAACTCAGAGTCTGAGACATCACACCCTCCCTTCAAAATCTGTACAGCACTACAACCTGGTAGTAGTTCTGGCAGAGAGATGGGGAACACAGAATCTGAGATGTCATACCCTCTTCTCAAAATAAGTGAGGCACTATTTATCTATGACCTAGCCATTAGTTGAGACACAGAGATGGGGAACACAGAGTCTGAGAGGTGATACATCCCTCTCAAAATGAGTGAGGTACTACTTATCTATGACCTAGGCAGTAGTCTGAATGCAGAGATGGGGAACACAGAGTCTGAGACATCACACCCTCCCTTCAAAATCTGTACTACACTATGACCTAGCAGTAGTTAAGGCACAGAGACGGGGAACACAGAGTCTGAGACGTGACACCCCCCCCCCCAAAATAAGTGTGGTACTGTGACCTAGTAGTAGTTCAGGCACAGAAATGGGGAACACAGAGTATGAGACATGTAATGTGACACTCCCACTCTCAAAATAAGTGAGACACTATGACCTAGGTAGTAGTTCAGGCTCAGAGATGGGGAACACAGAGTCTGAGACATGACACCCTATCTTCCTTAGTTTTCTTCTTCATTTTTTTAGTTATTGAAAAAAAAAAAGTTGTTGGCTGCTAAAGCCTAGCAGTGGCACCTGAACAATTTTCAATTAGTTGCTGTCACAAAATTATCAATCAAGTCTGCCTCATGCCATAGCACTGCAGCATGTGCAGGGCCATGCCAAGAAGTAAAAATACCCCTTTTGTTTTTAAATACTTTCCTTCCCTTAATACTTAGTTAAATGAAGAAAAATATTTTTCTTTGTGTTCTAGTCTTCTTCTGAGTCTCTTTCTTTATGCTGCAAAACTGAACTGCTGCACAGAACAGCCTGATCAGATACACCTGCTTCCTTAAACTGCAGAGCTCCAAATAAGCTGAATACAGCACCTCTATGAGGGCCATGTGGTGGTGACACAATGGACTGTCTAGCACAAATGTCAATCACCCCAAACAGCTCCCATTTGGCTGGCTACATTCAGTGCCCATGTACCCATGTGTGTTGCCTTTGTTGGTCATGAGGTATAGTTAGCCAACAGGATAAAAAAACATTCTTTATTTTTTTCAACCCCTTGCCTGACCTCTTTGCTCACAGTGACAGAAAAATTTATAGTGAGTGAATTATTTATAATTTGACTAGTTTGCTTTGTTCATTCATGCTGCTGCTGCTGTTTCATTATGGTCTCCTTCTTCCCAACCCCTTGCTGTTGTCAGGAGGGTAAACCTTACTCTCAGGTTCTGCTCAATAATGAGAATGCAAGGAATAAAGGACAAATTGCATAAGAGCAATAAAGCTTGTTTATTACTACCAAAAGAAAAATCACAGTTGCCCTAAGCAGTTCTTACCATTAGGAACTGGGAGCCAATGATAAGCATTCCCTATAATCTCTGTGTCTCCTGGGCTTTCCGAGGTAGAGGGCGTAATGTCTTACATTATATACCCAATTACTATGGTTACTGTAAGATAGAAACATTTCTAGTTACAGAGGTGAGCCCTACTGGCTAAATCAGAGGTGGCTCCTCAGTCCTAGATAACATTATACAATTTTGTTATAGTCATCACTTTGTGGAAACAAAGAAGTACAGTTTGTACATGGCTGTGTAGTAATACAAATCATCAGAAGATGGCAAGGCCGACTCATATATCATATCATTACAAGGATACAGGTGTCCTAACATCTTGTAAGCAAGAAATACATGTGTATATTAGAAAGTAAAGTGCATAGCAATCATATGCATGCATATCCTGACATGTACTCTTGTACGGTAGATGTCCTTAGCCCTATATGTTAGTATAACATATAGAAAAATGCTAACTGCCTGTGATGTACCTCTGGGGGTATCAATTAGGGTGCAGGGATCTCATGTAACACTGTGCTGCAGCTGCTGTTATTCCAATCCAGTTTTCTCCCTTCCCCCTTGCTGTACTCGGCTGATGTTCCATTCAGGTCTCCTTCCTCTCCCAGCCCCCCCTCCTGACATGTCCTCATATCACCTCCTCACTGTGCTTGGCATGCACCATGGACCATGGTATAGTTTGAGAAATGGCATGCTGGCAATCTGCTACATCAGTGGAGTTGGGTAAGTGTCAGGTGGTATCAGTGTGGTAGTGGCATTAAACTTACTTACTGCCACTACCACACTTATATCTCTGGACAATGACTCGACTCCCTTGCTGTAGCAGGCTGCTAGCATGCCATTTGCTCATCACTGTGTGCCAACTCTCGTGCCAGAAACTGGACCACACTTCTGAAACAGACTGACTTGAGATTCCATGACAATTGAGAGATGTAATTACAGCAACCACAAATCCAGCAAAGGGCAATTTGGCGAACGTTAAAAGGGTGATGGTGCATATGTGCACAATACAGTAAGGGCAACAACTGCATTACTGCTTTTCTGCAGACTGCATTGCCTTCCCACCCCCCATTGCAGGGGTGCTTCACCCTGCACCCCCCTTACTTGCATAACTAATTCTGAGGTTGTAGCACCTTGGGAAGGGGGAAAGCAATTGTCGCCCATACTGTAGGGTGCTGAAAAGTTACCGCCGCCCTTTTAATGTTCACCAAATTGATGTCATTGAAATTGCCATTGCCATAATTCCATTGCTCAACTGATATGCTACCCTGACTCAACAATTCAAGTCTAGCCATGACTGGCCGGGTATTTTTGAGTCGAGTCATCCAGGTCCAGGGGGGTTCCAAAGTGCCACAGAACCAGTTTGCCAACTCCTGTCACATATCCATGATTTCTTCCTTGCTGAATGTCCCAACTCATAGGGCAAACCTTATTTATAAGACTTTATAGAATACAGGTCCTCCTACCACCATCAGCACCAGAACCAAATTGGTCAAACAACTTAAGTGGCGATATCTGACCCTGACTGTGACCAGTGCTGGTATAGGCCCCATGAAGCCTGCAGGGATCTCAATGCACAACTCATACAATTAAAAACCTTACATATATGGAACATAACTCCTCAGATACATAATGAAAAGGGGATACATCCCTGTGGTGTCTGCTGGAGATGTGATGTCTACGAGGGCTCTATATTTCAAACATTTGGCATGGAATTCCATCCTCAGGTTCCTCCCCCTCCTCCTCCTTATGTCTGGCAATATCCACTCAAATCCTGGCCATCTCGCAACATCTATGCCTATCCACACCCCCACCAGCAGGCTTAGCATTGCCACCCTCAATGTCTGTAGCCTACTAAAAAAGTGGGACTCGTATCAGGGATGGGTCCACCAGCATCAGCCCAATGTCATTGCCTTGAGTGAAACCTGGCTCTCCCCCCTCACTCCTGACTCGATGGTAGCTCTGCCAGGGAACAACCTCTACCAGGCCAATCGGTGGGGTAAATGAGGGGGAGGCTGTGCCATCTAAGAGTTATTACATGGTCAGCTACTCCCCCCCCAAATGGAACCTGGACCACAGGCCCTCACACTCAAACTCACCCTGGGACACTCCCAACCCCCTCCCTTCTCATCACATCAGTTTACATTCTCCCCAAGGACCAGAAAGTGGCCTTCTGTTCAGTCCTGGACTATCTCGCCACCCTCCCACCACAAAATGAAAAAATAGTTCTTGGTTACTTCAATATTAATTGGCTGGTTAAGATTGCCGTCCCGCACATTGATGCAGCTACGGCCCAAGACCTCACACAAGTAGTCACCTCCCCCACCCAACTGAATCCACGTACCAGGTTCTCCTCCCTACTGGACCTGGTATTCAACAACTGTCCTCATAAAATCGCTAGCACCACCATGCTCCCAAATGCGCTTAGTGACCACTCTCCAGTTCTCTGGTCCTGCAAAGTCCCTAAGAACCCTCCCAAAAATATCTTTCAGCCCAAGCTTGGCCCTGGTAAACTTGCTGTCCTAAAATCTCACCTCAGATCGTTGGACTGGTCCTTTCTAACTAATACCCTCGACCCAGACCGAGTCCTTGACCTTTTCATCCTCACCTTCAACACTATCTGTGACAAGCTTGCCCCGCTGACCAAAAGGATGGTCAAAGGCAACCCAGTCCCTTGGATCACTGACCACCTCCTGGCCCTGATGCAAATTCATGACTCACTGTTGCACCTCTCTGAGACTGGCCTCCCAGCCAATAGAAGTATAGAGATGCCTGGAACAAATGCACGTGGGATTACGCAAAGCCAAGGCCAAGTACTATAAATCCTCCCTAACCACTGCCTGGGGCACTGAGCACAAATTCTGGAACAATATCAAAGAAATCTGTGGCAAAGACACAAATCACCCCCCTAATCAGATTGTTGTTGACAGGCGCCTAACCTCAGACACCACACGCAAAGCCACAGTTTTCAATTGCGCCTTCACTAATGTCAGCCATGTCCTCCATCCTAACTTCTTTGACCCACTCCCTGTCCAGTCCTCTCCCAACCCCCCAAACCAGCCCTCCCTTTCACCTATGTTACATCACCCCTAAGGCTGCTGAGCATTATCTCAAAAAAGACCTAGGCTACTCCCATCACGATAGTGACTCCATAGACCTAAGGCTTCTCCCGCTCACTCTCCATGAGGTACTCAACCCCCTCACCCACATCCTCAACCACTCTCTCTGCTAAGGTAAATTCCCCACCTGCTGGAAATCTGCTTCCATTACCTCCATATTTAAGAATTGGGACCGTATGGCCACCAACAACTACCGCCCTATCTCCATCCTCCCCCCATATAAGGCTCTAGAGCACATTGTCTATGATCAGCTGACTGATCACCTTAACAAACATGACCTACTCTGTAAACAGTGACATTGGCTTTGGTAAAAGACACAGTACTACTATAGCCCTTCTGGAACTCACCGTGCACATCCATTCCACCTTAGACAGAGGCCATATCACTGGTGCTGTCTTTGTTGACCTTATTAAGGCATTTGACACCATCTACCACTCCCTTTTGCTATCCAGTCTCTCCAACATTGGCTTCTCATGGGATGCCCTATGCTGGTTCACTGACTACTTTCAAACCGGTCCCAACAGGTACAAATTTGCACTACCCTATCCAACAGTCTCCCAGTCCACTCAGGGGTCCCTCGGGGGTCCATCTTCGGTTCCCTGTTCTTCAGTCTTTACCTTAACTCCGGCCCCGCACCCTGCTCTGGCAACCTACTACTATACGAGGATGACTCTGTCCTTTATTTATCCAGCCCTGACCCTAGTCAATTCCACCAATCCCATCAAACCTCGTTCAGTGAAGCTGAACAGTGGTTCTCTGCTCAACGCTGCATACTAAACTACAAGAAGACCAAGATCATCTTCTTCTCACACCCTCAGAACTCCAGGAAAGAGCTTTGCCCCCAAGTCCTAAATGCAGACCTGACCCCTCTAGAGCAAGTGGACTCCTTTAAATATCTAGGCATCATCCTAGACCTGACCCTTAATTTCCACCAGCACATCCATCATCTCTCCACTGTCCTTAACGTCCGTCTCTGTCGGTTTAAACATTGCCTTACCCCTGATACCCTCCAGCTTGCTGTCTTGTCCTCAGTCCTCTCCCTCCTCAACTATGTATACTTATTTATAGCGCTGCGACCACCTCAGCCCTCCACAGGTTCCGCCTCTCCCTCAACAAAGCCTGTCGCCTTGTGCTGGACTGTGACAGTCTCACTCATACCTGCTCACTATATAACTCTACTAACTGGATTAATCTAGACAATAGGATCAGGTTTCACATCTGCTTTATGGCCAAAAAGATCACCCTTGGACTCCTCCCCCCCCGCTCTCACCACAATAATCTATTCATCCCCAGGGCAAAAAGCCACCAGTAGCTCTAGCAAGAAGCTCCTCGCAGTCCCACATTGCCGAATCTCACAATTTCAAAGATCCTTCTGTTTCAAGGCCCCTTTGTGAATGAACGATCTGCCTAGCTCTTTCACAAACTAAAATAGAATCAACCTCTTCAAAACCCATCTTGGGGTCACCTCCAGTCCTCTAGCAGCTGTGACTGCCATTGAACCCGACCTGCTCCCCCGACAATGGCCTATGGCCTGCTATCCCCCCTCCTCTTAGCCCCAATCTCCACTATTGATTATCTCTAATTAAGTGCCAATATGCTAATCTGTTAGAGCTATGTACTAAACTTTTTAGGATCTGATTGTAAGCCTCTACTGTATCTTACTTTGTACAACGTGTGTTCTGTTTCCTGCATTGTATCTACCTTACTGTTGTAATGTCCTATCTTTTATGACGTGGAATCTTTGTAAATGAGTCCTTGACTCAGAGGTATTTTCCCAATCCTCAATAAATAAAATAAAATTTCCTCAGGTTTTGCCCTCTCATCTGGCTATTTTGAGATCACATCTCAGAATGCCATCACAAAATAACTCAAGATCTCCCTATATTGATGAACCACTCACCCTCACAGGTCTAAACAAACTCCATAACTCCAGATCAAATCATGCTCTAAACTGGCTGGTGATTGCCACTATAGTGGCAAGATGGCTACTTCTACACAGATGGTGCTCCAAATCCATCCCCACTTTTGATGAATAGCTTCAGTTAATTAGGCAGACATCATCATTTGAACATATGTCTTCCCTGGCATTACAGAGAATGGAGGCATACCATAAAATATGGTGTCCATATCAACAATACACCTCCACTCTCAGCTCATATAAAGTATCACTAGTATCCTAGATCTCCTGTTCCTACTGGTTAAACACCTTTAAAGTCTCTATGGATATCTCAAGGAGCCATAATATATAAGGTGCCTTCTAGAAGAGTTCTTCATTTCTTGACTGTATGGCCATTTTGCTTTTCCGCAATGACTAGTGAGCTTTATATATATATTTTTTTCTTTTCCTCATCCATGTGTGGTTTGAGTCCACAGCCATCCTTATATTAAACCACACTGTAATGTAATTACTGGTCCCCAGATGGCCAACCACCTTGACGTCTGCAACACTGCCCCTGTTAGTGAGTTCCAGGTCCACTATTGCCCCATCATGACTGTGTACGCTGACTAGTTGCCTGAGAAATGCCCTCTACAGGGAGTCTGGGATGTCCCTGCTTCTAGATGAAGCTGCAGCAGGGCGGGTCCACTCTACATCCTGCAGAGTGAAATCCTCCACCACCAGTACTCCCCGCCCCGAGTGCTATTTTGCCTGTGGCTTCCACCACTGCCTTAGCCAACTCTGCCCCATGCTAGAGATCTGTAGATCCCACCAGTGCAAATAGTGGTTCCATCCCCCAACTTCAAGGTGACCCACAGTATCTAGCCCTCCCCCATATTTCTTGCATCCCCTTTCACTTATGTGCTTTACCTCACATAAAGCACCACCCAACCTCCTTTCCTTCTAATGCTGTCATTCCTGAACAGAGTATAACCTGGTATGATCGTGTCCCAGTCATGGCTTTCAGTGCACCATGACTCGGTAATGGCCACAATATTCAGACTGGCCTCTGCCATGATGGCCTCTATGTCCGGGCAATCTTATTTCCTAGGCTTCTATCATTCGCACATATGGCCGTCTAGGTTTTGATAGCACTCTGCTTGTTACTCCTCTTTTCCCTTTTTGCCCTCTCCTTCCCCCTCTCTTTTTAATGTTCTGGTCCCCCCCCCCTTCATTTGTATTACCCTGCTTCCTTTATTAATCTGCACTCTGGGGTATTTCTCCCCTTGCGTTCTCCTTACTCTCTACTTCAGCCTGTAAGGGGCCAGTTTCTGCCTCTCCAATTCCTTCAGTCACTCCCCTCAGCTAGTTTAAATGTTCATCAAAATACCATTTAAACTGTCCACTGAGGACTGCAGTTCCCCTCCAGGCTAGATGCAGTCCATCCCACCTATATAGGCCCTCATCCT
Organism: Neoceratodus forsteri; assembly: GCA_016271365.2. Lineage (NCBI taxonomy): Eukaryota > Metazoa > Chordata > Ceratodontiformes > Ceratodontidae > Neoceratodus > Neoceratodus forsteri. The sequence goes on along the minus strand of CM028132.1, from coordinate 968,310,485 downwards.
CCCAGGTGGGTTCCCATTCCTCAAGGTAGCTGAACCCCTCCTGTGTGCACCATTTCTTCAGCAATGAGTTGAAACTCCTGGTGTGGAGAACCATCTCTTCCCCTTCATCATAAACAGGCAGCACCTCTGTGAAAGCCACTGAAGCGTTACCTGTCTAACCCCTCCCCAGCTCGCTAAACTCCCCCAGTACTATCTCAGCCCTGTCCCTAGCCAGGTCACCGGTCCTCAGGTACACAATGACATCCAGCTCCCTCTTCCTTCCTGCTGTCTTAGCAATGCTCAGAATTTGTTTCCCATCCCTCTGGGTCATGATGCCCCATAGATAGCTGACCTCTCTCTCTCTTTCTCTCTGCCTCCATTCCTGTTCCCAAATCTATCCCCCTGACAATTAAGTCTCCTACCAGAGGTTATCTTGGACAAGTTAGAGGCAAAACTGCCAAAAGGCAAGAAAAAGGGATTGCAGAAGGAAAAATGCCAAAGAAAGGGAGGTTGTTTCTGAGTAGGGGTGTACAAATACCTTATCCATAATATTGGGGCTAAATATTATATGAAGCCCCCCAAATATCTGGGTATTTGGGTATTCAGTATTTTTAATTTTTTTACCAAAAAGAAACAAAAAAACCTCCTTCCCATCCCTATTTGTTTGTAAATGTCCAATTCTCCCACACCACAATAAATAAATTACCCCTATCCCCCTACTGGTGTCTGCACCCTGATCCCACCATCTTCCCCCAGCAGCCACAAAATCAGTAATAAATCAAGTTTATTCACATGGTGGATGATGGCACAACCCCCCTGCCTCCATAGCTGGTGACTCATTTGTGTTAAACCCTAATGTCTCCCCCCCTCACCCCACCCTGGCAGTGGCACCCGCCACTTTTCACGCACCCAAATTAGCCACAAAGGGCAACTGACACAACCCACTCTCCTTCATGGTCAACTGCCTATTCTATGAATGAAGTTTGCTCTCAAAATGTAATAGAAAAAACAGCAGACCATGAGATTAACTGGTTTTACTATTACAGCACATGAATAAACTTCATTCATTGATGGGAGGCCAGCAGTGGAGGAAGGCGGATTGTGCTCATCATGCTTTACTGCAAAACTGGGTGTGATAGGAGAAGAGGGGGATAAGGGTGATGCTGCCATGGTGTTGGGGTCAGAGGAGAGAAATTAGGAATTAGTGCAAATAAGCACATTGACTTTCAGAAGACAGCAGATGGCTGTGGAGGCAGGAGGGTTGCGCCTATCATCCACCCTGGGACTAAGCTTGATTTATTTCACATATTGTGGGTGCTGGTGGGAGGAGGGTGGCATTAGGATGCTCATAGTGGGTGAGGGATGCGGTAGCTTATTTACTGTTTTGTGGGAAGGTGTGACATTTATAAATAAGAAGGGATATGGTAGTTTTTTTTATTTTTTTATTTTTTAACAAAAAAAACTTCCCAAATACAGATGGCCTCCATATTTAGAAATATATCCCAAAAATTCGGTAGCCCTGCTCTTTGTGGTATTCAGGCAAAACAATTCACTGCTTGCCCATTCCTATTTCTGATAGGCTACCTCAGAAACTAGATACAGCAGAAGGACAGAACACAGGGACACAGGATAGGGAGATAGAGTAGATTCAGAACCTTCACTGTTGTTGCTTTATTTCATTTTGTTTACTTTGTGTTCATTTAGGGATCCCTAGGTGGTGGGGATGCATTCTTCCCCTTTCTTTTTCAAACCCCAACCTTTTAATACAACAAAAAAAATCCCAGTGGAAACTGACCCTACTAGAAGCATGCTTAGTCTCCTTGAACTCTCTACTGGTTGCATCTTGGGTGCACCCTGAGGCCCTGTTCATGTGCAACTTGTTTTTGTTTTAGTGGACTAATTACAAGAGTCATAGCCATCCTGGAAGAACCCCCAAGCTTTCAGGCTTCTCGTGCTCCACATGCACTTCATAACTTCTGATTGGGCCAAAACATTTGTAGCTTTGCAATCATCTTCACTGCTGTAGTTCTGGCAGCATGAAGACCATATCAGAACATTACTGAACACAAACATAAATGTCCCCAACAACATTCCACAAATTTAGACCTACAGTAATGTTCCTGTTTGGGTGCCATTTTGTAATCTAGTAGGGTCAGTTTTCACTGGGATTTTTTTTTGTTGTATGATAAAAGGTTGAGAATTTGAAAAAAGAAGACTCATCCACAAAGAGATTGGTGATGGGTCCTCAGCTAGGAACTACTGGCCTATCTATACTCCCCCTCTCAAAGCCCTTGAAAAACTAGTCGCTATACAGATTACTGAGTACCTGACTAAATATAACATCCTTTGCCCTGAACAGCACGGTTTCCAGGCAGGACACAGCACAGGCACAGCACTAGTGGAGTTCTCAACATTCCTACACAAATCCCTGGACTCTGGCTCCTAGCTGGGCGTGTTCATCGACCTTTCAAGGCGTTCGACACTGTCTCCACCCCTCCTACTGAGTGCACACCACCGGGCTAACTTCGCTACTGGGCCACTCACATGGTGCTCCAGCTATCTATTGGCCCGCTCCCAATGTGTCAAAATTAATGGAGCACTATCAAAATCATGTCCCATCCAATCAGGGGTTCCTCAGGGCTCCATCCTGGGACCCCTACTCTTCTCGCTCTACCTTAACACCCTGCCAAGCGAATGCACCGGAAATATGCTGCTGTATGCAGATGACGCTGTCATCTTTGCCTCGCACCGCAACCCTACCTCCCTTCAGGACTCCCTGCAGCTCTCATATACTGAGGCAGAAACCTGGTGTACAAAGCATAGATTGATCATAAATCTCAAAAAAATGAAAACAATGCTCTTTGCCCACCCCCAAAACAAAGCTAGCAATTTTCCACTCCACATCCTCCCTGGTTCCAAAAAACCGCTAGAGCAAGTACACTCGTTCAGGTATCTTGGGGTCACCTTTGACTCAGCCCTCAACTACCATACCCACATTGACACCCTTGCCTCAGCAGCCAATATGTGACTAGGTATCTTATACCGCTACAAAGTGCTCTCCCGCTGCCCCGGCGGTAACATCTCGATATTATCCTGGTAGACTATGGACTCCGGTCTCACGGGCTGCGACACAACTGCGCTCAACAAAGTCCGCCTGGTACTCAACAAGGCTGGCCTGCAGACTAATCTTGGGGCTCTAGACTTACATATTCTCATGCCAGCTCTATGTGCTGGCAACAATGTTGAACCTAGATGAACGGGCTGCGTTATCAAACATGCCTAATAGCAGCAAAACTCTCCTAGGACTGTCCCCGAGGGCTGATGGCCTCCCTCCCCATAGCCAAACCCCTGGTCTGTACACGGACTTCCTGCAGGACTACCTTCCAGACACCTAGAGCCAGGACCTCCCATGGTCAAAGGTCCTTCCCCCATAGAGCCCCTTCCTGGTTCAATTCACTCCCCCTCCACATCACAGATGCCCCTACGATCTCCAAATTCAAAACCGCACTCAGAAGTGAACTGTTCACCACACGAAACTGCACCTGTATAATCTGAGGCGCTACCCACTGTGCCCTGACAATGCCCACTGGGCAGCATCCAAACCACACCACGTATCTCCTCTGGCAAAATTACCACTGTTCTGCCGACTGCTCAACCTGCAGTATTGCAATATGTTACTGTAACCTGGCTTAAATTGCTCTGTTAATTTCGCCCTGGCAGTGTTACTATGTGCTGCTGTAACCTGGTTAATTTGCCACTGCTCCTGACTGCTCCATTTCCAGTCTCTATGTTGCCACAATGACCAATCTGGCCTCTCTGTAATATCGGCCAATCACCTATTTACTGATGTACCCATATCCTGTAACCTTAAGTAAGTATTTGTATGTACTGCTGTATCTATCATGTTCCTCACAAACCTGTATGTTAATTCCTTGTAACACCTACATTCTGTAACATGAATGTCTGCATTGTATTGTCCTCTTTGTGACGAGGTACCTTTGAAAATGAGCCCTTGGCTCAAAGGTTGTAAACTGATGTACAAATAAATAAATAAATAACCAGGGACCTTGGAGGGACTTGTCATCCCCATTATACAAGAGTAAACTGACAAGGCTTGTTTTTGCTGAGTACCTTAGAAAAAATGAAGGGGAGGACTTAGATGTCCCTTCTCTATTAGTGTTCTAGGTGTAAAAGAGTACAAAGCTTACTTTCACAACAGGGTCATCACACCAGCAGTTCCTGCACAAAGAATTACTTTGTGCCTGCCTAATAGTGCAACCATAGCACATACCACTTGCAACATCGACAACCCAGGTTCAGGAATGAGCCTGAGTTATCGGTGGACTGGTCAAGTGAGGAGGATCAACCATCCCAGGGACAGGTTTCTTCTCTGGGACTGGAGGATATAGATTCTTACTGACACCCAGTGGAGGCTGTTATCATGGCCACAGAGCCACTTGTCATGGGACCATGATCTTGGTCACTGAACCATTACCAAGTGACCAAAATAAAATAAAATAAACAAGCACACTGTGTGGATGCTGCCATGTTTATTTCTGACCCACTGTCTATTGGAAGGTGTCAGAGGTCATGGAGAAGCAGGCATGATTAGAGACCAATCCAGAGGCATAAAGAAACCTATTTTCCAGTCCCCATTTCAGGAAGCCGGTAGAGATTAGGAAGTGATGCTCAAAGTAGTATTATGGGAGTAAGGACACCCAGAAAAGCACCTAAATAGAGCATCCAATCTAAAATCAAGATTGCCAGAAAACCTTCATATATGAACATACGGACATATGAAAATGCCAGCAGAAACAGGCCTCACAGTCTATCGAGTCTGCTTAAGTGTGCAGCTAGCACCATATAATGCTGTTGCCCTTCCCCTCCTCTCATCCTATTACCCCTTCCCCTTACCCTAAACAAACCCCTCTTGAAGCTGTTTACCATCTTGAAGGCCACTACCTCACCCAGCAAGGAATTCCACTTGTCCACCACTCTTTCCGTGAAAAAATGTCTCCTCATCTACCCCCTCCACTCTCAGTTGGTGTCCTCTAGTGACCCCCCCACCTTCACTTTCTCCTCTGGAAAATCCTCTCTGTATTAGTCTTGTTTATTCCCTTCAGTTACTTAAAGGTCTCAATCATAGGTTGCCTGTCCCTTGTCTCTTCCAGAGAGTACATATTCAGCTCCCCTAACCTTTCCTCATATGGCTTACCCTCCAATCCCTGGATCATCTTTGTAGCTCTACGCTGTACCCCCTCCAACAATCTGATGTCCTCCTTCAGGAACGGGTGCCAGTATTGCATGTAGTACTCCAGGTGGGGCCTGACCAACAAGCTGTACAGGGGTAGGATAACCTCCCTACTTTAAGAGGAGATCCCTCTAGCTATACACCCCAGCATTTTGTTGGCTTTGTCACCACCCTTCTGCATTGAACAGAGTTGTTCATGCTCCCTGTTATGATCACCCCTAGGTCCTTCTCTTCTGTGGAACAACCCAACTGAACCCCATTTAAGTGATAATTCCTCCCCTGGTTCTGGGCTCCAAAGTACAGAATCTTGCACTTCTTGGCATTATACCCCAGCTGCCATTTATCTACCCACTCCTGCAGCTTATTCAGGTCCTCTTGCAACCTCTTGCCCCCCTCCATGTCATCTACCACAGCTCCCATCTTGGAATTGTATGTGAACAGACTGATTTAGCTCCAGATACCATTCGAGATATCTGCAATGAAAATCCCGAACAGTACTGGTCCAGGCACAGATCCCAGTGGTACCCCACTCGTCACTGCTCTCGGTGATGAGAACTCCCCCCCACCACCCTTTGCTGTCTCCCACTCAGGCAGTTCCTGATCCAGGTCACCATTTTTGGTCCTGCCCCCACACACTCCAGCTCCCCCCCAATCTCCCATGCGGCACTGAATCAAAGGCCTTACTGAAGTCCAAGTACTGGACATCCACAGCATGGCCCTTGTCCAGTTCCCATGTCACTCAGTCATAGAACTCTACCAGGTTTGTCTGGCACAATCTGCCCATGACAAACACGTGTTGCTGGCCGTTCTGGATACCACTTGCCTCCAAGAATCTCTTGAGCCTGTCCTTTAGGATGGTCTCCATGAGTTTGCCTATGATTGCAGTGAGGCTCACTGGCCTGTAATTCCCTGGTTCATTCTTTGACCCACCTTTATGGATGGGCACCACATGGGCCATCTTCCAGTCCTGTGGTACACATCCTGTGTCCAGGAAGATATTGAACAGGTCTGCCAGTGGCCCCACAAGGACCTCTGCCAGCTCCCTCAGTACTCTAGAGTGAATGCCATCTGAACCAAGTGCTTTGTCCACTCTTAATGCCTTCAACCCCTCCAGATCCATGCCCTCTGTAATCCCTACATATATCATCCTCTCTTCCCCCTTATCCACCCCTCACTTGCCTGAGGAATTTGCAACCTCCTTCTCCTGCATGAACACAGAGCAGAAATACTCGTTCAGTGCCTCTGCATACTCTGCCCCTTCTCCACCCACCACCCATCTTTCTTGGTCCTCACAAGCTGGTATTTGCTTCTCCTTTTCTTACCTATGTAACAGAATAAGTCTTTTTCTCCACTTTTGATTCCCTGCACCAGTCTCAGATGTCTAAATGCTTTGGTCCCCCGGATCAGTCTGGTGACCTCCCTAGACTTTTCCCTGTATAAATCTTTATCTTCTACCTTTCCTGTTTTCCTGTACTTCCAAAATGCTACCCTCTTGACTGTCACCCCTTCCCTGACCTCCAGTGACAGTCAACTGGGTTTCTTTGCCCTCTCCTTCTTGATTTTTTTTCCTAGTACAGGTCTCTGTTGCCTGCGCCAGCCTTCCCCTAATTATTCCATTTCAGATGTGCATCCACGTGTTGTTGGATGTCTGCCAGATACTTGCTCGGAATATTCCCCATCATCCTAAAGTCCACCCCTAAACTCAACCACCCTTGTACCCATTCCCCCTTGTGTTCCACCCCATGTTTAATGTGAACCCCACCGAGTAGTGGTCTCTCCTAGCAAGCAGTTCCCCCACTTCTAGGTTCCTTACAGCTTCCCCATTATCCAGTACAAGGTCAAAGTCCTTTCCAGCCATATCATCCTCTGTACCAGCTGTGTCAAGAAGCTGTCCAGAAAAGCTTCCAACAGGACCACCTCTCTTGCACTCATTGTGGCAGGTGTGCTCCAATCCACCCCCGGTAGGTTGAAATTCCCCACCACCACCATGCATCCCTTCCTGTTTACCCTTAAAATTTGATCTGCCAATTCCCAGTCCAGGTCACAACCCTGTGATGGTGGTCTGTATGCTACCCCTATCATCAGTGTTCTATTCCTCGCATCATAGAACTGCATCCACAGAGCTTCTGTCCTCCCCTCCTCCCCTTCTTCCCTTGTGCACTTAATCACCTTCCTCACATAGATCGCCACCCCCCCACCCCCATTCCCCTCCACCCTATCCTTTTTGAATAGCCTGTACACTGGGATCATCATATCCCAGTCCTGGTATCGGGTGGCCCATGTTTCCATGATGGCTGCTATGTCCACCAATTCCACCATCAAGAGAGCCTGTAACTCCGCAATTCTGTACCTTAGGCTTCTTGCATTCAGTAAGACCACTGTCCTGATGGTTTCCTCCCCAACCTTACCATTCCTCTCTCCCCCTTTGGTGCTTTCTGTGCCCCTCCTCACTGTCTTCACCTCTATCTAGGGGGGTGAGCACCCTATGCTCCCCTTTCCGGATATTGTTTCTAACAATGGTCCCCTCGCCACCCCCCTTCCTAGTTTAAATCCACCCTTGTTGAAATATACCCCTCCATTCCCTGTTTGATTAAGCTCTTCCCCTCCTTGCTCAAATGTAACCTGTCCCCTGCATATATGTCGCTGTTGCCCCAGGTCATACCCCAGTCTGACAGCAGTCCATATTTCCTGGTTCGGCACCAATCCTTCAGCCACCCGCTGAACTCCCCTAGCCTTTTTTTCCTCCCTATACTTTCACATGGTACTGGTAGCACCTCGGAGAATGTCACCAACACTCTCACCTCCTCTCACTGCCTACCCAGTTCCTCGAACCTCCCCTTTGCCACCTCCACCATTTCCCCAGCCAAGTCATTTGTTCCCACGTGCACCACCATGTGTGGTTTCAGTCTCCCTCTGCTTTCACACTTGAGAAGTGCCTGCCCTGCCCTGCCCTGTCTGTGGTCAACCGCAGATTTACCTTGACCCAGATATGACTGTGCCTTCCCCCCTTCCTCCCCATCTGATCCCCTTCAGTATGTTGTCCCCCAGCACCAACACCACCCCATCCTTCTTATCCTGACTGCCCCCTTCCACTTTGATCCCTGTCCACTCCCCCAGGAACCCCACTGCCTCCCTTCTTACATTAGTCTTCTGCACCTTTTGTGCTCCTTGCATCATTCCCCCCATTGCCTCCTCTCCTGTTAGCACCTCTCCCTCCTCCTCCTCTACCCTACTCTTCCTCTCCCATCTCTGTTTCCCATTGTAATTCCTGCCTCTTGGGCCTTCCCTACCCTTCCCCCATTGCAGCTCTGATAACCCCCCTTCCCTTTCCTCTGCCAACACTGCAAACCTACTGCTTGATAAACCCACAATGGTGCCCATTGCCTCCTTCCTCATTCCCTGATCCCTCCCTCCTTCTACTGCACCTCTACTCACCTCCCATTCTCCTTATGTCCCCATCTTTAGTTCTGCAGTTCCCTCTTTGCATCTCCCTGTCTCTCCTTAGTGGGGTCACTCCTGCCTCAGCTCCCCCCATGCTCATTAATTCCCTTCATAACCCCATTACTTCATCCTCCAATTTCCTTAGCCTGTAGGAAATTGGACAGCCTCCAAGTTTCCATAATAAATTCATCCAAACAGCCACCCACATGCTTTGCAACTCACTATCCTCCCTGTGCCTGCTGTCCTCCATCCATGGCACCCATCATTCCACCCTCTATTTTGCAGCCTCCACCACCTCTTATCCATTTCTATCCACTTCCACCACCCCTCATGTTCCCCCCTTGCAGTCCTTCACACCTACTCCACATTATTCACACTTGGCTTAAGTGTATCCCCACACCTGTCCCCCATGATTGGCTTAAGTGTATCCCCACACCTGTCCCTCAGTCCTTACTCTCGTACTTATATGCTCTATTACTAGTCCAATATCCATTTTTCTTTAACCCCCTGGTCCTCATTTGATGGTCTTTTTTTTTGCCATTTACTTTTTTATTGAGTTTTAAACAAAATTGGGGTACAGAGACTTATCATTCCAGTCACCTTACACTGCAATTAAAACAAAACAAGTGAGCATTGTGAAAATAACCATACAAATATCCAAGGCCCTGACCCCCACCCCCAAACCCTCCCCTTACCCACCCTTCTCAGTAAGCATTACATGTTATGAGTTTTAAGCAGACTTATGACACAGATACTTATAATACCCATCACTGTACAACAGATCCAAACAACAATGAATGCAAATTATGGAAAATAATCTTGACCATACCATAAGCCCTTTATCCCTCCTCCTATCCCCTTTAACACCCCTATCCCACACTCCCCACAAGGCATTTTATACAAGATTAAGTGGCATGAAACTCAGCACCAGCATGTTTAGGAAAAAGCAATTTCTAACTGGGACCAGATTTTATCAAAAGAGGCATTTGGTTGTGCAGGATCGTATCATTCTTTCTATCCTGAGGCTGCTAACAATTCTCTTAACCATTCCGCATAAGTAATTACGGTTGAGTCTTTCCAATGTTTAAGGACCAGCCTTTTCACAGTGATAGATATCAGTGTTATATGATATTTTCTCACCTTAACGGAAAATCAGACAAATCCCTAATATGCAAACCTCTGGAGTAAACATTTCACCTATACCTAACATTGAGTTCACTTTAGTTCTAATCTGATTCCACAACTGATCCACTTTGGACAGTACCAAAATATATGTAGTAAATCAGCCACCCTGAGCCACATCTGAAACATCTAGGCTCCTGTAACACCTTCAAATCAACTAGTTTTGGGCGTGTAGTACATGTTATGCAAAATCTTAAATTGAGTTAGTCTGAGATAGTCTTGCCTCATATATTTATGGCAGTTCCCCAAATACAGTTCCAATCCAAGCTAACGTTGGGAAAAACTCTGGCCCAATATGGTGCAGGAGTTAAATTGTCCTTAAAGGCCCACTGAAACAAAATTTGGTAAACTTTCGAAACAGCACGTGGGGATCTTATTAAGGGCTTCAGCTCCGACCATAAGGCTAAATGGGGTATAATAGGCCTATTTACCCCCAGTTTTTGGATAATGAGGTTCTTAGTTGATAGACTCTAAATACCTCCTTACCTGACAAATTAAGATTTTGCATAATCTGCAACACAGGGTAAGGATCCCCCTCCTCATTCAGAAAGTCCAGCCACCTACACCCTTCCAGCTCCGGCATCCACTTACGCGCATTCATCCGGTTAGCAATAAGCCATTGTGGATTTCCTACTATTGGTTGGTAGCCATCCAAGATATAATTATACCTCAGGAAGTTACATACTTGATTGTGAACCTTAAGGGACACTTCAATGGGTGTATTCTTAAACATGGGAAACATCTTGGGGGTATTATAAAGTAAAGCTTCGGGATTAAATCCTGAGCTCTTAATAAGGTAGTCTCCAAGTTAACCCATAGTGGGAGATATTCTCCATTGGAGTTAGGGACGGAAAAACCCATCTGCCATATTTGTTCATATGAGCGCCAAAGTAAAGAGCTAGATGTGGTAATCTCAGACCACCCTGTTCTTTGGGCGCCGCCAACTTGACATAAGCCATCCTCGCTCTTTTGTAGTTCCAGATGAAATCAGCTATCATCCTGTGAAGTTTTCTGAACCATGACAATGGGAGCCAGACATTGAGATTACTCAAAGGGTAGAAAAGCCTAGGGAATATGTTCATTTTCACCACATTTATCCTCCCCCACAATGACAAAGGCAATTGGGCCCATCTCTTCATATCCAATTCTATAGTACGAACTAGGTTATCTAAATTGAGATTGCGGAGCCTCTCAGGATTAGTGGTCAAATTAAGGCCCAAATATTTCAAGGATTTGGGGCTCCACCCCAGGCCAAGATTAATAACATCCCTTTTAAATACCCTGTTGTTTAGGGGATACACGACAGTTTTCTCTTGATTTAACTTATAATTAGCTAGTGCACTAAATTCAGTTATAACCTCCAAAAGAGCGGGGATTGAAGTGATCGGATTAGCAACATAAATTAACAGATCATCCGCAAACACGGTGACCTTTATTACCTGTTCCCTGATTTTAATCCCCTTGATCCTATTAAACGTGACTATACGCCTTATTAGTGGTTCTAAGTAGAGATTAAAGAGAAGAGGCGATAAAGGACATCCCTGCCTTGTCCCAACTTGTAACCTAAAGGATGAGGATATACCCATTACATACAACTCTGGCTGATGGATTTGAGTAAAGGGCCTTAATCCAACTGATAAACTGCTCTGGAAAGCCAAACTTACCCATCACCTGAAAAAGGAATGACCAGTGAACCTTATCAAATGCCCTCTCGGTGTCCAAGGAGACCAACGCCCAAGGCATGTTTGCCTCCTCGGACGCCGAGAAGACACGCGAAAGTGTTCTAAAATGGTCCTCGGAAGACCTTCCTTTCATAAAACCCACCTGTTCAGCCCCAATTAATTTTGGCTCACTCTTCCAATTCTCTCAGCCAGTATTTTGGCCAGGATTTTTATATCATAATTTAACAGCGAGATAGGCCGATAACTATCGGGCTTCTCCGAGGCCTATAGGTTTCAACAATACTACAATAAGGCCTCAAAAATATATCTATCTGTTTCCTTGAAAGGATATGATGGAATAAGTTGGACAATACAGGGATTAAGGAAGATGAGAAAATCTTATAAAATTAGGTGAAAAACCATCTGGGCCGGGTGTTTTATCATTCAGTAAGCTCTTAATTGCCTTCTCAATCTCTCCTAGGTAATATCCACTATCAGAGCATCCTGATCCGTTTTGTCTAAACTCGGGAGGGATATCCCATCTAAATAAAAATAATCTTTTCTGACTCAGAGGGTATGCATAGGTCCATATAGGGTCTCATAATAACACCTGAAGACCTGGGTTATGTCCTCTGGGTTTGTCTTGACACATCTATCCTGGTCTGACCATATCCCCAAAATTAGTCGAGATGCTTCCAGCTGAGCTAGCCGTCTAGCTAGGAACCTGCCAGGTTTGTCTCCCTGGTCGATGTAGTTGGCCTTTGTTTTGATAATAGCCAGCTCAGCTTGGTCACCCAACAGCTTAAGGTAATTATTTTTCACTTTGATTAACCTGTTTTCAGTCTCCTCCTGGGGATCAGCAACCAAGACCTCCTGTAAGGTCGTAATTTGGACCAGCAAGTCTGCCATGGTAGCATTCACCTCCTTTTTCCTTCTGGACGCTTGACAAATCAATAATCCTCTAATAAATGCCTTCAAGGTTGACCAAAGAATGTCTGGCCTTATATCCCCACTTGTATTGATCTCAATGAACTCCGCTATCTTCGAAGATAAGTCATTAACTATCTTAGGGACCCTCAATAACTGATTATTTACCTTCCATCTAGTGCCCTTGCGAGCAACAGATGGGAGAGAAATTGTTATCTCCACAGCAGAATGATCTGACAGGGGTGCTGCCACTATCCTGGACTCCAAAATCCCTTTTAGTAATACCCGGGAAATAAGTATGTAATCAATTCAAGATCCTGACCCATGAACTTGAGAGAAAAAAGTATATTCTTTAATCTGTGGATGTAACACCCTCCAGACATCTGACAGGCCCAAACGGTCCAGCAAATCACTAAAAGCCAAACTGGCCAGTGTGACAGGGACATGATTTTTAGTGGATCTGTCTAACATAGGATCAAGAACCAGATTAAATTCCCCCCCAATTATCATTGGAATGTGAGAGAATGGCAACAAGGCCTTTAGCAGTACTGCCAAAAAGTCCTGGCTATCCGAGTTAGGCCCGTAGACTACCGCTAGCAAAATTTCCAAATTGTAAAACCTCCCCTTAACTAGCACAAATCTACCCTCTTTGTCTTGAATAACTTTAATAGGGCTAAAAGGCACTGATCTGTGAATTAGGATCATGACCCCTCTGCTTTTCGTGCTACCCTCAGAGAAAACACTTCCCAAACTGCCTTCTCCTCATACAATTAGCTTCACTTTGCAACAAATGTGTTTCTTGCAAGAAGGCCACCTTTATCTTCATCGCCTCAATGTATTTCAATATTTTATATTGTTTCAGTTTATGTCGTGCCCCTTTAACATTCCAAGTACATAGTTTAATGAGCAGGTCAGTCCCCATTGAAACACACTAAAAAGCAGTATATAAGTTGCTCCTCCCAGTTAAACAAACAAACAACTTTAGGATTGCCTTGCGGTTTCCCTCCCCCAACCCCAACTTCTCCCTCTCTATTCACCTCTCCATTAATCATTATTATCACTTTCCCATTAGATGCCCCTTCCCCAACTACTCTCACATTGCCCTCCCTACCCTCCCCCCTTCCCTAAGCGTTCCGCATTGTGGCCCATGACACCAGGACGCCCTGCACATCCCTCCACGCCCCATCTTGCCACCCACACAGAAAATAAAAAAAGAAAGTAAAGGCATCGAGTATTACTTCACAGGATACCTCCCATTAGAGACCCATCAGTCTGATACAGGTCCCCTTATTGCCTGGTTAATACAATATAGTAAAGACTCTACCCCCGCCACTAACAAACTTAAGCCATGTTCAGAACTAAATTACGGTGGTAATATCATAAAATTCCCCAGTCCAAAGGAATGTAACCAGAGTTCAATTGGATCCCCAATCAGTCCCAGATGAAATAACGTCCAACAGAACAAAAAAAAAAACATGCAGCTTCTGCATTTGAGGATCTGAGCATAGCCATCTGGATATCACTCAGCTCAGTTCATGGCTCCTTGAAAAGTGCAGGGAAGGCCTCCCGAAGAGCAGTCGATGCCAGGTCCAGGGATTGAAAGATTTCCATTCCTTGTTGATGAAAACCTGCAAAGCGAGCAGGGTGCCCATTCTAAACTTAAGCTCTGCGGCTATCAATCGCTTGACTGGGGATGGAATACGGCCCTTTTCTGTCGAACAGAGAGCGGGAGATCCTGCGCAACTCTAACCCGAACTCCTTCCCAGTACACCTCTTTGTCTTCTCTGGCTTTGTCTATAAGTAGTTGCCTTTCCTGAAAATTAAGGAACCGTACGATGAATGGTCTAGGAGGGTGATCTGGTAAAGGCATAGGACGCAGCGAGCGATGGGCTCTATCCACCATGAATTTGGACCCAAAAGGCGAGGGCCCAATGATTTTCTCCGCAATTTTCTGAGCGAATTTAATCGGCTCCTGGCCCTCAGCTTTTTCAGGCAAGCCAATAAAGACCATGTTGTTACGTCGGCTCCGACCTTCCAGGTCCTCGATTTTATCCTCTAGCTTTTGGATCCTGTGAGAAATTTTGGTTATCACTGTATCAGTTCTTTCTTTAGTGCCCTCCAATGATTTAATGCGTGCTTCATTGTCCATAACCTTGCGGTTTACATCCGCGATCGCCCCCTTGATATCTTTAAGCTCTCCAGCCATGCCCAAAATCGTATCCTTCAGTGGGCCAATCTCTTCTAGAAAACAAGATAGCGTGAAAGGCTCCTCTGTGCTAAGGTCGCTACCTGCCTCTTGCGATGCTGCAGATCCCGAGGCCTTAGATTTCTTCGCGGCCTTCTCTGGGGTCGCTGGTGGGGTATGTCTGGGAGGGGGTTTTCGCATCTCAGCCTCCATACAATTAGCTCTCCGGCACTTCTCCAGCCTATTACTGTGATCAATATAAAGATTTGAAGCCTGTTGCAGTATTAATTCACGATATTAGTGCGGGTGACAGACGGAGCTCACGGAGACCCTGCTACTCCGCTTCCTGCATCACGTGACTCCCCCATTTGATGGTCTTTACTCAGTAACACATTAATACAAACCCCTCAGTGTACTACATTAATACAGTAACACATTAGTACAATCCCCTCAGTGTATTACAGCTCTTATGAACCCTAAATACTTATCACAGCCCTAAGTATGCTAGATCTGTAGCTTAGTAATACATAAAAAGAATAAACAAGACAGGTAAAGAGGGACTGTTCAAAGTAAGGGAGAGGAGGGCCACCCGGAACCATAATATGAGACTGGAGGGAGGAAGATTCAGGAGGGAGATGAGGAGACACTTTTTGATAGAGATGGTGGTAGCTGGGTGAAATGCATTACTGGCAGAAGTGGTATCGTGTAGAACAGTGGACCATTTTAAAAGGGGCTGGGGCAGGGCAAGGCAGAGGGTCAAGGGAGGGAGAGGGTGGGAGGAGGGCAGCTTCAGAATAAGGTGTGCTAGCTACATATTTGAGCAGATTTGATAGACCTCTAGGCCTTTATCTGCTGGTAAATTTCGTATGTTCATATGTATGTTCGTATTACCACCTTAGTACCAAAACCAAATATTACATCACATAACAAGGCTAGCTTTTATATCATATCATAACAATCATTGCAAGAGACCCTGTGGGCTTCATAAATCTTTGTATCTCCACCCACCTACACCCCCTGTGTCTGAACTTTTACCACCTGACTATTAGCTTTAAGAGTTAGTTCATATGGGCAGTTTGTATCTCCACAAGTTCCTCCCTCACAGCCTTCAAGCCCAACCTCCAGTGGCTTTGTGGGAGGGCTTTAACACAGCCATCAACTGTTCCCACAACCAGCACAAGCCACCAACAATTACAATATCACAGCCCAAGTAGCAGTTGTACCTCACAGTACTAATCTAAAGTACAAACTATTCAAATATCACAATTAAAACAGAAGAAAATAAAACACACCCCCTTCCCTAAGCACTCCCCTCTTTTCTTTTCCCCAGTGAATAAGACAAGATGATGCCTGTAATTATAGCCCACCCCAACCAGGCAAACAGCACGCATTTAAATTTTACTTTAAATATCACAGCCATTAACTGGTCCCACAACCAGCACAATCCACCAACAGTTACACTATCACAGCCCAAGTAACAGTTGTGACAGCCATTTATAATTGTTTTCAGTGAGTATGAACAGCAGAGCAGTGCCTGAGATTTTTCAGATCATCATAGGAGCAGTTCAAGTTAGGAGCTCCTTTTCAAGACTCCCTGACAAACCTTTTCCAGAGCCTTTAGATGTGCCCAGTTGCTTTGATTTGATTAAAATGTTGCAATTGTAACTAATCCCACAGGACTAGTTGATGTACATTGCAAATATCACTGCAATACATGAATTAGAAAAGCAGAAAAAAAATACAAATACAACTTCACTTATAGAAATATCCAGGATTATATTATTTAACAAAATATACTAAAACAGCATCAGATTATATCTCTGCAAACTTTATCATAAATAGCATACATGAATGGATTTTTCATACTTCCTTGTTCCACTCTACTTTTTCTCACAGTTCTTGATTTCCCAATGTATACTCTGAACATTCCCTTTTTTACTGGAAAAGAATGCAGTTTGTATTGGAAAAGAATGCAATCTATGATTTGGTGCACAAATTTTGGAAAAAATGCACGAAACCTTTCCCTGCTCTGATCTAGACTCTCACCTCTACTACTACTCATTGCATTTGTGCAATAATAGGTCCACCTAGGAGTGTGGGTTGCAGTTTCCTTTCCCTTCTCCTATCTAATCTCTCACCTTTACTACTACTCCATGCATTTGTGCAGTCTGGGTTCTCTGTGGAGCGTGGGTTGCAGTTTTTAACCCCACAATCAAAAGAAGCACAGTTGGGTTTATTTCCAGAATTGGTGCCAGCTAACCAATCAGTTTCCAGCATTCAAATTGGATGATGTCAGAAGCTTCAAAAAAATGAGCAGTTGTTTCTGCCAGACAGAATATGTGTTGCCTTGAAAGCACTCTGCTGGTCAAATAGGTCAGTTCTTGAGTGGCAAAAGTCCTATATCTGGTGAAGACAAAAGGAATGCATTCCAGTGGTTCAAGATGCCTGCAAAATGGCCAGCAGCAAGTAGTCACCAGCAGAAGACTGTAGACCTGCCACACCATTCTCCAGGACCTGCTTTAATCTAGCTCAGAGGAGATCCCCTCTATAGAGATCTGAATCTAAGTCATTGCATTCTGTAAGGCTGAAGCTTCAGAGGCATGAGTACTAAAACAGGGCCATGGAATGCAAAAATTAAGTTTGGTAGATGCTGTGAATAGGGTTTTGGCCTTTGTTGTCCTGGGCTAGACTATTCTATTTTACCTGCCTGGGGAGAAAATTTGCATTCCAACCAACAGGCCAATGGGATCATAGTTGTTTTTAACTGTTTACTGAACTAAACCTAAATGACTAGTACTGCACCACCACTCTCTGGTTGTTCATTGGCCTCAATGGTCATTCCAGCTCTGACACTGGTCTTTGTCCATGATAACTCCATCCAAGGTTTTATCACGATTCATGGACAAAATTGTTCATGGTGATAAACGATGCACATGCAAAAATGTCTTGAAAACTACACAATTAAGAGAAACTAAACAGAGGGACTATGTTCATTTTCAGATTGGTAAAAAAGATGATAAAAAAATATAATTACTGCAGGTTGTAGCCATAATTTCTCATGATATGACTATGGTTTTCAGTGTCCATGCTTAATAATGTTTCTTATGGTTTGTTTTTTAAATTGTTAATGAAATGTATTCTATGTTGTGTCCTTTTTTAAAATATATCACAGATCATATCCTGGTTAAGTTAAAAACATTTTATTGTGTTTATCACATAGGTAGTTCCATCATTCAAATATTTGCAGTAAAGGGCCAGCCCAGTGATGCTGAGGGTTGAGGCACTGGGCACCACACCTCATGTCAGACCAGTGGCCTGAGTTCAGGAGTGCAGTTGGGCCATCATTTGATGGCTGGGGGGAGGGCTGGGAGAGAATTTAGTGGCATCAGGAAGATGTTTTCTCCCAGACTGGGGAAGTTAGCTTTCCTGGCCCTGACTGCCACCAAGTAGAGGCTCGATGGTAATCTCTGACTAGTGAGGGGCTGGCACTAGGCCAGGTGGGTGGAGTGAGGTCATTGCCAGTTCAGGCTCGCATGCACTCCTCAACGCGCATGTGCAACTGTGTCTGCCAGGATCCTGGGGCATTAAGGGGAGAGAAATGGGAAAAAGAATATGTTCCCCCATCACCATATGTGACAGCCCTCCGAGTAGCCCCCCCAAGGGCCCGATGGCAAGAGTAGGTGGTGATGGGTTTTCAAACAGCTCTATGAAAAAATTTAATAAATAAATACTTGCAGTAAAGATTTCAAAACAGTGTAAAATATTTCCAGTTACCAATATAGCCTCACTTTAAAGAGAACTGTTCTCATGATATACAAAAAACAAATGGGAAGCTCCCTTATCTGTATGGGAGTACCTCAGTACCAGCTTTAACGTTATTAATAATTCTCCTTCAGGAAAGGAAGGGATCATAATTTGATCCCAAGGGTCTGGCCACATGATCCCTTTCACTTACCAGTCAGCTGCCTCTGCCTCCACATTCAAATGTTTGATAACATTGATATAGGGAGAGCACAGGGGCACGCTCCTCAACATTCAGACATTTGATGATACTGATACAGGGACAGCACAAAGGCATGCTCCTTTCAACTCTATGGAGCTTTTTTTGGTTGCTTGTTTTATATTTTAAATGGACTTCAAATAACAAGAGCCCTGCCAGTTGAACCTTGGTTACAATTTTTACCAGAAGTCCATTTAAAATCACAAGAAAAAATAAAACATTCAAAAATTTGCTCCATGGAGTTAATTGTAGTGTGCCCCATGCTCTGACTATACCAACATCACCAAATGTCGGAGCATGGGAGTGGAGACAGCTGAAAGGGAAGTGGTAGGTACAGTATAATGTTCCAACCCCTTGGGGCAAATTATGATCCCTTCTGTTCCTAATGGAACATTACTAGAAATGTTAAAACTGGCACTGGGGCATTCCCATATAATAATAAGGAACTTCTTGTTTGCTTAGAAGGGAGGCAGTATAGTGTAGTGGTTAAGAGCACTGAGCTGCAAACTTGGAGAACTGGGTGAAACCCACAGACACCACTGGCATACTGTATGACCATGACCAAATCAGTTAAATTGTCTGTTCACCCAAGATGCACTTGGAAACAAGCCTCAGATAAGTGCATCTTCCATAGCCAAACATTATAAAATAAAACATAAAAAAATTGTATTTGTTTGTCAACTTTAAAAAGCTAGATAGTGGCTCTTTATTGAATGGTCCACATAAGCCTTTTACAGGGGTCTTGAAAATTTGAAGTGGTATTAAAGGTATAAAACCCAAGTGTAAAAATCAAATTGAAAGATACAACTGACTTGATTTATTTAAATTTAGTCGCATTTTTTAAATTAATGCAGTCTCTTATTCCAGGATATTACATATGCAATAACCTGCAACAGAGGGTGTGTTTCGAAAGGATTAATGTACACACCCAGTGAACTGGAATGCACAAGACCAACAGCTGAGTGACTTTCAACACATATGGGAAGTGCAGTAGTTCTCAAGAAACCCATGCCTGTTTTTTAACAGAAAAGGGTTTTTGTTTAGTTAGCTTGTTGCTAGGTAGAATGTCTTTGAATTTGGTAACAAAGGTCAAGTGCCTTTAAGTGAACTTTGAAGTGCATTTATATTGAAGAAACCTATAACCCATTGTAGGTCTGTGTGATTAAAAATTTGAAAAGTGCTTATTTTAATGGAAAAATATTTGTTTCATTTAGTTAGGCTGCTGCTAGATAGATTAGGATCGGTGAGGTGATGTGTTTAAACCAATGAAGTTGGTCAGATTCTGAAGGATTAAGAAGCCCATTTGTAATGTAAATTATAGATACTTAGCATTTTGTTTTGTTTTGTTTTTCAAAGTAAAAAACAAACAAATACAAATTATAGCCATATTCTTGAAAGGCTAGCCTGGGGTTTGGTGGGGCAGTGGTTGACACTTGGCACCCCTTCCCCCCCATAATCACTACTTAGGAGTGCATGCCCAAAGCATCCTCCCAATGACCATTAGTTTGCTGAAGCCATGCAGCTGCTGGCTCTCCTGTTTGCTATCCCTTCTTTACCTGTTTGCCACTGTTCTGCCTCTTGCCACCCCTCTATCTTTTTCCTGGGGGTGTCTGCTGTGCTGCTCTAGTCTTGATTGGCTTCTCAGTGGCTACTCCTTCTTGCTGCTGCTGCCAGTGGTGTGATATCTTCCCTGTTGCCTGTTACCACTTCTGTGATTCTGGTACAACTGCTGGTTTCCCCTTCTACTCTCTGTTAGGTTTCACTGCCATTTTCCTTCTCCTGGAGCCGGGTCCAGCTGCCTGCTATGGGTAGCCATTTTGCTTGCCCCACATTGCTGCTGTTGTTCACCATTGTTGGCGTCACTGGTGTTTTCTGGCTCACACCTGTTGGGACATTTTGTGTGCATTATTTCTTATATCCCTTACTTCTGCTACCACCCTGGTCTTTTTGTGTGCATTAGTTCTTCTGTTCTTCACTGCTGCTGCCACCGGCTCCTCACTGCAGCTCCATGTTATCTGTCCTTGCTGCTTCCCTGTATCTCTCTTACCTCCCACCGGGTCCTACTGCCCAGCAGTTGCTCATGCTTCCTTTCCTGGGGTGTTTCCCCCTTGCTGCTGGGATGCCATTCTCTCTGTTTGCTTCCTTCCAGGCCTGATGGCTGCTTTTGCCAGCCCTGCCCCACTTCATTGATCTGGAGTCTTTACTGTGGCTGGCTTTCTTGAAGCTCCCTTCCTGCTTGCCTACTGTTTTCTGCTTCCCCTTGTTGTCATCACTCATTGTTGGGGCTGCTTGCCTCTGAATTCCAAATGTAAAGAAATAGCCAGAGCACTCACCACCACACTGAATATACAGGATAGGTGTTCAGATATCCTTATTAGGTGTAACAGGAACAAAAACTATTAAAACTGCTCCTCTGGAGATAAGAGCCAGACAGATTTCATATATTGTAATGATCTGTCAAAGGCAAGGTGCACTGGTGATGATGTCTTACATAGTGTATATTAGGTGTCTATTTAATAGCTGAGGATGCTAGACCATGGTGCCTACAGTAAAGCTGTGGTTAGTGCAGATATTTGCAAAACAAAGTGCAGTATAACTGCCACAGCGTTAAAAGGTCAATCTGAACACTACCTTTAGTTGAAATCTATTGTTGAACAGCAAATACATCCTGTCCATAATGTAATTATTGTTATGAATATAACTAATATTCAAAGACAGACCTTATAGCTCAGAAAACAGTCATAGCATTGTAGACACACTGCTTTAAGAATATGGAGTTCCACAGTCCCTCTTTGTGGCCTTTATTAGCTGGGTCCTTTACAACCTCACTAGATAGACATACTGTTTGTGGGAGGCCAGAAAGAAAAACAGAAACATAGTTAATATATGTACTTCAGATATTTACACAGTACATTCACTTTTTTAGGAAGGGTGCCAGATCAAACCTTGAGATCAACCCCAGCCATTCGCAATGGTCCCAAAGGAAACATCCAGAACACCTCCTCTGCAGGACCTTTTAATCAAAATCTCTCCTAATGTTGGGATTTGGATAAACTTTTTCTATCCCTTTAAACTCATCCGATTGTGAGTTTGTCTCTCTTGTAGTGTGAGCATGGTGGGCAGTTGTGTAGGTTAGATATTTATTCTGAAGAGCCTTACAATGTTCACTCACTCTAATAGCTTTCTGATAGTCTTCCTCATATAGTATGTTCCACAGTCACACATACTGTAGCTAGATAAATTACCCCCCATGTATTGAATTGTATCAAATCCTCTATGGATGCTGCTTGGGATTACTTCAAGCTACGAGTCTTAGCTGCACGGGATTGCCATGCCCCACTCAAACATACATGGGTTAGGGGTGCTCCTTTGCCCTGGATCTCCTCCAACATCCTTTCTCTTACTAAAGCCAGAGACCAGGCATGGAAGTCCAGCTCCCCTGTGAACCAAAACAATTACTGCACCCTACGAAACATTTGCACTAGTCAAATCAGGCTAGCTAAAGCAAACTTTTTCAAAGTCTCCTTCCAGTCTAACCTAAATTGCCCATCAAAATTCTGGAAGGTGGTAAAATCCCTTTTCTCACCACCCTTCCAAACTCCCAGTCCCATGCTATCTATAGGTGGGTCTGTCATAACAGATCCGCATGCTGTTGCCTCTACATTCAATTCCACCTTTACAAATTGCACCTCAGTCCTACTCTCCACTCTCCCCCGCTTCCAGCCTTCCCCCTCCTCACCTGGCCTCCCTGCTTAGCCTCCTTCTCCAAATGCTCCCTCATTCTCCTTTCAGCAGGTCACCCTGCCAGAAGTCTATCAGGCCTTGCTTTCCCTAAACCCAAACCAAGACAAATGCCCCTCTGGGCTGGATTCAAAGATGCTCCACCTGACTGCTCCTGCTATCGCCGCCCCCCCCTTGCCAACTTTCTAAACCTCTCATTCTCCTTTGCAACTATCCCTAAGGACTGGAAGCATGCTACAGTAATCCCACTCCATAAGGGCCCATTTTACATGATTGCTGTATTCAGCTTATCTAGATCATCGAAGCAGTAAGGACTTGGGACAGCAGAGGGAGCTATTGAGGAACCAAGATGGCTGCACGCTAGGAGGTTGTGGAGGAGTCTCACAAAGCAGGAGCAGAGAGAAGTGATTTATCTTTTTAGTTAAGGTATGCCACCGTTGCCTCACCTGTTTTAAAACTCTATGCTCTTTACAGTCCATCTTGTGCCATCTGGTCCCAGTGTTTTCCCTTTCTTTTGCTTTTTTCACCCCAGCAATCTGGTGAGGAGTCCCAGTGGTGGGCAGGGAGCCCCGGTACTGTGGTGGATGAGCTGCCCTGCAGAGGGTCATGGAGCTGAGGAAGACACCTAAGGGAAAGCTCCCCACTGTCCCGAATGAACTGTGCGAGTTGGCTATTGCAATATGGTTCTTCCTTGACTGAATGCCTTTTGAGCGGGATCGGTGCTGCTTGAGCTGTCTCACGGCTGTGACGAGTGCAAGTTTTGCTACTCAGGAAAGTATGTTTTACTTGCCTAACTGCCTATCTATGTGGATGTGGCTCTAGACTGTAGACTCTCACTAATTACTGTCATCTTCTGCCTCGTTACTTTATAGAGGGCCTCTATTTTGATTTCAGTGGAAGCTGCACACTCACTTAGTCCTGAGCTTTTTCAGAGCCTTTTAGAACTCTTTAGAACTTTTAATGCTTTGAGCTTTGTGTCTCTCTTTTCCTGTGTTTTAATATACCTTCAGTTTTTTTACCCCAAAGTATGTCTACATTTTTTTTAATGCTTTAAAGGAAACCGGGGGGTTACCCGAAGGCTTAGATTGGCAAAATCAGTGACCTTCCAGTTACTGCTTACCTGCTTACCTGCTTGGCCTGCCAGGATTGCCAGTCCAGCCGTGTCTCTTCTCGATAATAACCAATAATCCTTGTTTTGACTGTACATTCATCATGCATCACTCAATAGCCTGTTCTTTTATCTTCTATTTCCACACTAGTGTCCTACTTATATCCAATGTTGATATATTGTTCGCAAACCCGTGTGCTTTGATCTGAGCTGATCTGGAAGGGAGTTGAACAATCGCTACCAGAATGAAATTGGATGTCAAAATAATTGAATTTATCTAGCACTGTAACAAATTATTATAAGCGTAGTATAAGTGTATAGCTGGTATAACAACAGCAAAATCTTCTTTCTCAGTCTATCCGCTTGTCTCGCCCTCCCTTCTGACAGTTTCTGCCAAAAAATGCAAAGTATAAGAATCGCAAGCTGTGTTGTACTTGTGCTGTAATGACAAGCACGTTTTAAAGCAGACCTCCTCTCTGATAAGGAACAGAGGAAGGCATAGATACAACCAGTATTAAACTGTCAATCAAAAGCCCAGTATCTAACTGATCTTTGCTGCTAACATTTATTATGTATTGTATTGTATTATACCTGTTAGACTGAGAATTGATGCACTTGTTGATTTAGGCTGACCTCCCAGCTCTACTTATATGTTATATGCTGCTGCATGCCGCTGCATGCTGGCTCATATATATATATATATATATATGAACATTGCTGGTTACTCCTTGAGAAATTACAGCTATCTGCAACTCAAGAAAAACTAAAACCTGTAGATTGCTGGCTTATTAGATTGCAGGATTGCTATATTAACATCTGTTACCAGCTTTTTGTGTATTTGTGGCTCTATTTCTCTTAGAATCGCTCTTTCCACTGTGCTATTCATTTATTGGAAATGCCAGCTACAACCCGTAGTAAGAACCCAGGCACCTTCTGTGCATATGACATGGATCCGAGTAAACTAAAGTCTAAAATGGAAGGAGGAGGAAAGCACAGAGGACCCTTCTCACTTGGCCATGAAACAACTGGGGAAAAACGAAAACACAATGAAAAAAACAAAAGGGGCCAATGCTTGAAAAAGATTGATAAACACCTAGTAGACAAAATGGCTACAGGCAATGAACCTTTGCAGCTGGTTTCTATACCTAACCTGTCCTCTTTAAAAAGGGATATCAGAAAATTATTTAGCCCGAGCCCCCTTAGGCATGGTATACCGAGACATGACTTGGTTCCCCCCCAATATCAAATGGAAAATGAAATCAATATTATCAATAATATTGACTTACCCGGATCTAAAGCATCTGTGGCAGAGGACTATAGGGATGGAAAGATAGATTTCTTCCATATATTTCACAATCTTTAGGTGCTGGATCTAGAGGTCCAATCCCTAAGAGAATCCCTATTACCAGAGGAAGCCTTCAGAGAAAACCAAGGAACTGATCCCGCATTACCCCTCCAAAAAGCCAGCATTTTTCTAAGTCCCAGACCTCAGAAAGACTACCTAAACCACAAAAATCAGTCCAACCCAAATCTAAATCAGGATAATAGCCCCTGTAATAAACTCAGTCCCCCTAAAGAGGGCTCCATGAAGTCTAATATTCAGATACCCCTAAACGCTTTCCAGGGAACTCCCTCTAGAAACCACAGTTCACACTCATGGACAATGAGCCCTGAGGGTCAGGAAGACTCATTATATAGAGACATTGAGGGAATCTCAAAGGAAGTCTTAACAGCATTAAGGGACCCAGTTAAAGCAAATATTTTGCTGTTCAAAAAGCTAGCAGAATGTAAACAAGATGTCTCATTTATCAAAGGAGTGTGCCTGGAGAATAGGTTAAAATTGGAACAAATTGAAAACAAGCTATTACACAAAGAGTATAGAGTTGATACTATGAACAAAGAACCAGACTCTCAATATAGTCGCTCAGGAAAAAAGGGGAATCACACAATCCTGCCTGGCACTTTACAGACCAACTTAGAGTTGAGCAATCCAAATTGCTCAATAAACTCTTTAGAAAAAGGCACAGAAGCCCCAGGGAACCCTTTTGGAACTGATTACAACACTACTAGTTGCAACTCTGAGTGCATTATGCTCCCTGCAGTTGAACTCAGAGACAATAGCATCTGTAGGGAATGTGCCCTCAAACACGCACATTTGTGGCTCAAGGGAGAACAACAGGAAGCATTAGATAGCAAGGACAAGAGTCCCAGGGAGACCAGAATCTCCAAAATCACAAAGAAAACAGGCTGCAGAATGGTTATGGCCCAGGATACCCCTACCCTCTCACTAGAAAAAAAAATAGAACTAAAAAGCCCACAGACAAATTAATCAACGAGGTATCAACTGACAAGAGCAATAACTCTATTAACACACAGCCCAAAGGGAAATCAAGATATTGCACAACAAATCAGAGGAAAAACAAGGAAAAACACCTCCAAGGACAAAAAATCTAAAGAAAATAAGATTCAAAACTGAAACAATATAGATAAACAAAAATCAAAGGAATCCCCAAATACGGCAAATTTAGAAAATCTGACAAAAAAACCTGAGAACCCAGAATCAGCAGAGGTAAATAATAATCAAAAAAAGGGAAGTGCTGGCACTAACCCCAAGATGATGATAGGTCCTGAAAAAAGTGACACCCCAAAAGCTAGTAAGAATAATTTTGGCTATAATGCTAATTTTGACCATTCCCTACAAAAAACTATAGGCTCTGACTTTGCACTACCCCTTTTTGGAGTATTATGCATGCCCAATGAATCACAAAGGAACCTAGCAGATTCTGTACCTGCACTTTTGTCTCCATATTAAAGGGATGCTGTATTTTGAAAAACTCAGTCAGTATTATAAGACCGATCCCGGAGAACGAACTGGTTCTGGTGGTAACTGATCAGTTTTACATACTAAAAACAAATGTACTTAATCTAAAAGTAAATCTAGAGGGCATGGGTATCAGGGTGGGTGGGTGATATTACCATTCTAATGGACCTTTTGCCAGAATATTAAAACAATCAAATTTGCTCAAAGGTCAGCAAACAGGACATTGTCATTTCAGCCTTTGGACTGAAACTATCAACAAAAGACTCCAGAACTAGCTTAAGAGGCAAACTGACTGACTTTCTCAATATCTGTTTGGATATCAATTTTAGTACTTACAACATAGGGAAAGTAATAAGACTGGAACCTGATGGACAAGTAATATTCCATGTCAATGAATCCTCCATAATCAAGGAGCTAGTGAAGAAGCAGAGCAGACTGGATAAACTCGGAATACATTTTGTTGTAGAGAAGGAGGACGTATATGCTCAGACAAATCCCGGTAGTGTCTATACCACTTCCAAGAATTGGAAATATCTAATTGAGACATCAAACAAATTTGAGCTGTTAGCTACCACAGACCAATGATATTCCAAGTCTGACAGTATGGGGAAGGGGGAGATTTCGGATTCAATCTAGGACTAGGATCACCAATGAAGATGATATCATTGAAAATGGATCAGCCAAAGCAATAACTCTGGATAAGAACCCATTTAAAATACTATCCTGGAATTCCTCAGGGCTGAGTGCAAAAATTGATGATCCAGACATATGTAATTACCTGAACCAATTTCATATCATTGGCATACAGGAAACATGGGCCTTGGGAAATCTTCTAAGTGGTTACAAGGCTTACTGTAAAAAAGCTACCAAAAATAAATATTATGGCAGGGGAATTGGAGGACTGGCTATATTTGTAAAGCTAAACAGCAATATTAGAACAGAAGAAATCATAACTCACAGTTCTAGTATTTTAGCAGTAAAACTAATAGGGAAGTCATCTAAACGAACATGGTTCATGATAAATGTTTATGCTCACCCATCAGGAAGCCTGTATGGAGATATCATTTTCCTAGGCTCATTAGAAAAATTAACTATCAGCATACAAACAGATCACCCAACAGCAAATATGGTGATCTTTGGAGATTTTAATGCAAGGATAGGCAAACTGCAAGACTGCTCGGAAGACCTGTCAGAGGCACTGACTTCCCTCCAGCACCCATCTGTGAATACAAGAAGAAACTCCAGAGACCTAATTACCAACAAAAGAGGAGTATTGCTTCACAGAACAATGTGCAGGAATAATATGCTGCTCCAAAATGGCCGGTCTGACACTGACCCTGAAGGAGAATACTCATTTGAAGGAGCAAAAGGCTCATCTCTTATTGATTATATGTGGGCTAACTTTAATCTATTCACTAGGAACATGCATTTAAAATTAGTACCCAGAGCAGAAAGTGAACATAGTGCCTTGGAATTAGAAATTGGGCAAGGGGACTTCTTTACTGGTAAAGGAATCAAGGTCCCTAGAGTGATGATTAAGAGAAGGGGTATTGAATGGTATTTAATAATGAGTGATAATTTTATGGATCACTTAGAAAGCAGAGGGATTTTGTCAAGACTAGCATCATTGGCAGACCATCCCATGGACCCTTCACTAATCCATGAATTTAATTCCATTATAAATATAACAGCCAACATAATAACAAAAGAAGCAATTATAAAAGAACTAAAAGGTGAAAAATTGTACAACAAAGATTGCTAGGTTGCAAGGAAACTATTGAACAAAAATTTAAGAGTCATAAAACAGTTTCCAAGCAAGAATAATAATAAACTAATGAACAAAGCAAGGAAAGCATATAGGGAGACTCTAAACAGAAAGAAGCAGGAATACACTAAACAATTATGGAAGGAACTCCACATTGTGGTTCTCAACAGGGACAATAAAACCTTCTGGGACATTGTAAGCTCCGGAATGGGTCATCACCTTCGTATAAATACACATATTGAACCAGATGCATGGATAAAGCACTATAAGCTTCTGTTCTCCAGGGAAGAGCCAGACTACCTAGCTGGGCTAACAGAATCCAAATACGAAGGCAGGAAACAAAGCACAGATACTGAAATCACACAATTGGAGCTAGAGGGGGCTTTAAATTAATTTAACAAAAGAAAAGCACCTGGGCCAGATGGGGTACCACTAGATGTTATAGTTAGAACCAAATCATTCTGGATTTCTTTTCTACAGAAATTTTTTAACTACGTTTGGAGATCAGGGTATATCCCCAAAAGCTGGAAACTAAATATCATCGTACCAATCTTGAAGAAAGGTGACAAAAAGGACCCAAGCTGTTACAGACCCATTAGCCTATTGGATTCCCTAGGAAAGGTCTTTACCAAAATCCTAAACAACAGAATGATGACATGGGCTGAATCAAATAACATTATAGATGAAGCCCAGGCAGAATTCGGTAGAAACTATTCTACAATAGACCAAGTCTATGTTCTAACTCACCTGATTCATAAACATAGGAAAAAATATATTGTACCTTTATAGATCTCAAGTCAGCTTTTGATCAGGTCAACAGACCCTTACTCTGGGACAGACTTGGTGAACTGGGGCTTGACCCATCCCTACTGGAAATTATCAGACTTATTCACCAAGACAATTACACCAGTATCAGGTATAGCAACTCAGGGGAACTAAGAACTTGGTTCACAAACAACATAGGAGTCAAACAAGGCTGCACACTGGCCCCATTATTGTTTAATCTCTATTTTGGCAATGTCTTGAAAGATCTGTACAATCCGGACTTCCACCTATCAAAAATAGGGACAAGAATTGTCCCTCACCTGGCTTATGCAGATGACATTGTACTTTTATCACTTCTTCATCTGGGCTTGTGCAGAAGCATAGGAAAATTCCAGCTTGAATGTAAAAATGCCAATCTATCAGTTAACCATGATAAAACTAAGGTTCTAGTTTTTGGGGGTAACAAGAGAGGGTACAGCTATTACATGAACTCCTCCAAGATTCAGATGGTAAAAAACTTTTGCTACCTAGGACTTATGGTTAGCCAAACCGGATCATGGAACCTCCACCTAAAAAGCATTAAAAGCAAGCTGGAAGGTTTTTTCCAATTATATCAGCATTCTCATATAAATATATGGGGTGATCTGTAGATGGAATATTAAGAGTGGCAAGAGCCAAAATTAAAAGCCAAATATTATATGGGGCTGAATTATGGGGGCATGAACTAAAAGGGTCCATGGATTTCGGAATAAACACATTTTATGAAAGGA
Organism: Neoceratodus forsteri; assembly: GCA_016271365.2. NCBI lineage: Eukaryota > Metazoa > Chordata > Ceratodontiformes > Ceratodontidae > Neoceratodus > Neoceratodus forsteri. Next base: position 968,280,889 of record CM028132.1, on the reverse strand, counting down.
TATTGGGTCTACCGAACAGCACCCCATCTGCTTTGGTCAGGGCTGAGATTGGAGAGTTACCTTTACAGTGTACTTGTGTGCAGAGACAAATAAATTACTGGATCAAGATATTCAGAATGCCTCCTGACAGACTCCCATAAATGTGTTTAGAAGAAGCAATCCTTTACCCTCATTCCAATAATACTTTCCTGAGTATGCTGGTCCTTAAAGAACTCATCAAACCATATGGACTTTTACATATAGTCTCCGATTGTTTAAGACTTCCTATTGAGTACACCAAAACAATAATAAACAACAAAATTAAAGATAACTTTGTCCAAAAAGACCTAGAGGCCTGCCGATTATCCAAAGCATGTCCATGGATATCAAAAAACAAAAGAGAACACAAGTTTGAAAGATACCTCCACATCCTACACTCCCCTCGGGAGAGGGCCCTTCTTACCAGGTTCCAATTTGAGAGTAACAAAAAAATGGGTCTATATCTAAGGGAAAAGAAGAAGGAATATAGGTGTAAGTGTGGCTTGGGAGAAGACAACCTAATGCACCTAGTGATCCTGTGCCCCCTATATGAGAAACACAGGTCCATTTGGCTGGGCAATATATTGAATTCACAATCCTACCAACCAACGCAATTATTGATTTATCTACTCACAAATGCAGATCCTGCCATTTTGAGCTCCGTGGTCTCTTTTCTCAAAATAATTGACCAGAGAAGGCTTCATCTGACTAGATAATTCTAAACTGATCATTAAAAAGGGCTGAGCACAGAGAATAATCATAGATACAATATCAACAAGTCCTAATTAAAACTGCAAGATGTCCATTCACGATTAACCTATGATTGTCAGTAAAAGTACCATCAGGTGCAATCCAATAACTATTACCTGTGTGTATGAAACTCTCTCTTTTGAACAATTAGGCACCTATTAACTTTGGGGCCACTACAGCAAAGGTTAAACTTTTTGCTGTGGATTCTATAAGCTTTAAATGATTTTATTATCTAGATTATTACAAGTCCATAATTGCTTTTATGAAACAAGCTGTCAGCATTTTAATGTATAACAAGTTTTTATGTCATCTTGTAAGCTGAATACTTTTACTATTTATTTGTCTTTCTTTTATTTTATTTAGTTAATTATTTGTAATGGCATCATTGCCGACCAATAAACTTGAACTTGAACTATCATAAAGGTGGTGATTCCTCAGCCCTGGAAACTACAGACCCATTCCCCTCCTACCTATTATAGCTAAGCTACAGGAGCATTTAGTCCTCTCTCAAATCTCCACTTTTCTCAACTCCTCCTCCTCCTTCTTCTCACACTACCAGTCTGCTTTCAGGAAATCTCACTCCACTGCCGCCTCACTCCTCATGCTCATAGACTCCATCCTTGATGGCAAGGACAAGGGCCTTATCACCACAGCCATTTTCGTCGACCTGGCAAAGCCATTCGATGCAGTCTCCCATGCCCTCCACCTTGACAAGCTCTCCTGGGCTGGGCTTTCTACCTTGACCACCAACTGGTTCTGCTCCTACCTGGTCGGCTGTTCCCAGGTGGTTAAAATTGGCAGTTCCACCTCACCTTCCCTCCCAGTAACATCCGGGGACCTCAAGGCTCTGTCCTTGGACTGCTCCTATTCTCCATATTTCTAAATGATCTGCCCTCTGCCTGCCTACTCTCCTCCATTTATATGTACGCAGACGATACAGTCTTGTATGCATCCAGCAAATCATCAGCTGATGTTGCAACCCAACTTCAGCAGGATTTCAATGATGCTCAGCTCTGGTTCTGAGCAAACCAGCTTTTCCTCAGCACCAAGAAGAGCATCTCCTTGACCTTCGGCACAAGGCAGAGACTCTATAGGCTCCCTGAAACCGCTTCTTTCCACACTCTGGACGGCACTATTCTGGAGGTCTGCAACTCCTTCAGATATCTCATGGTATGGCTTGACCAGCACCTCGACTTTTCTGTACATGTCGATGCCATCCACAAAAAGCTACACCCCAAACTGGGTGCCCTCTATTAGAGTCGTGATTGCATCCTGCCATGAGCTCGCTGTGTACTAGTACAGAAAATGATTCTCCCAATATTTGACTATGGTGACGTAGACTACAGTGCTGCTCCCAAACCCATCCTAGCCGGACTGGACCCTCTCTTGCACTCTTTCTGCCATTTCACTCTGGACAATCCCCCCTCCACTCACCACTGTGTCCTCTACCAATCTCTCACTCTTCTCTCACTCCATGATGGATGATTGTCCCACTGTGTCAAGCTCACTGCCAAGTATTGGTCCCAGACACTGCCTCCCTATCTCTCCTCTGTGTTGGCTGTCCCTGCCCCTCCTGTGCACTCCCTCAGGAACACAGACTCACAAACCTTGGCTGTCCCTTGGGTGTCTTCCTCAAGTGGTCAAGCATCTTTTTGATACCGGATGCCCAAACTATGGAACTCCCTCCCTACTAACACCCGGCATATGCCCCAGACAATTCATTTCAGCTCCCTCATCAACTCACATTTCATATCATCATGTGCCTGTGGGTAATTTTTGGTGGCTAAAACATTAAAGTAAACCAGGTGTCCGACTACTGCATAGTTGTACTGTCTGAATTTTTGCTCACTGCCCCTGCTATCATGCACTTCTTGTCACCCTACCAGAAGTGCCATGTTTAAATCGGCACTGTATAAAATGCTTCTGTATAATTTGTGTAGTTCTGCTTAATTCTGCTATTATTTTGACCACATGCTTTTACATGTATGTTTTGTTCTATTGCTCGATGTGTATGTACTGTTTCCTATGCCCCTTTCCCTCAGGACACACCTGGAATCGTGCACTAGTGCTCAGTGTGTCTTCCTGGTAAAACTTTTAAATAAATAAATTTTAAATAAATTCCCATCAATTTTCTAATTTTTGTATTGATAAAATCTTTGCCCTTGGAGATAGCGTGACAGTAAGGGCATATCTTACAAGGGAAACAGCCTTTGCTGTGATGAGGAAGCCAGGTTCAACCCCCTCCCCCTGTTAGTTTACCATGAATGAGCCTGTCACATAAAGTGACAACTCTTCTATATTCCAGCCTAGTGGGGAGTGCAGAATATTATTCCAGAACTCTGTCCCCTCCCAGAACATACCAAGGCATTTTAATTATGGAACCCAGACAAAAAGAAGAGATAACAAGCATTTGTCAATGCTGAATGTTGTCTTGCTGGTTTTGGCATTGGTAGTGAAGGAGTTAGAGAGACACATAATAGAAGTAGCAGCGAAGTATAGAACTGACATCAACCCCACCCCACCCTGCAGAGAGTGACAGGCATTGGGGTGTGTGTTTGGGTCACTGGCCATAATTCTCATGATATTTCACCTCACCCTACCCTGCAGAGTCTGACAAGTGTTGCTTTGAGCCTTGGGGTCATCTGGCCTTATGCTCACCCATTTCATAAGGAAGTACATTGATATGGGTGCAGCATAGGAGAATGGGTTGAACTTTGGGGCTGAAGAGTCCAAGGCACACCTTGATGCCTGTCAGTGGATGTAGGATGGAGTTTGAGGACCAATGGCGTGAGCAGTACAGCAGACAATCCAAAGACACACCCCTGATGCCTGTTAGTCTGTACAGGATGAGATGTAATGGTTAAAAACCCTAACGCCCTGGGCGTGTGTTAGTATTTGCACTCCAAATTTTAAAATCTGGCCTTTTTGTGATCCCACCTCATGAAAGCAATTGGGACCTCTGTTCATGAACAGTGCCGCTGTGATTTTGTTAATCTGTCTCTAACGTTGATTTCCCGCAGTGACCGCACCATTCTGCACCACATGAAAATGTCCGCTGCACCATTGATGAGGTGTGAAGAGATGGCAATGTGGGAAATCTGGAGTGAAAATATTAAACATTCGAGAAGTTAGGAGCGTGTGTGAAAACTGCACATTGCATGCTCATAACACAGTCATTTAGTGAAATTATTTCACCAAATTTTTAACATAACCGTTTTGGGATCTCTGCTCATGAACAGTGGCACTATGATTATCTTAATTGACCCGAACATTGATTTTCCACAGCGACCGTGTGATTGTGCACCAGATGTGGAAACTACATTTCAGGCAGGATGTGACAAATGACAGCTGACTTGTTCATAAGAAGGTGTGCAAAATTGACAATGTTGAAAATCTGGAATGAAAATATTACAAATTCACAAACTTATGACTGTGCATGGACACTGCGCAACGCACACTTGTAACATAGTCATTTTATGGAATTTTTTCACCAAATTTTCAACATAGGCATTTTGGGGCCTCTGCTCATGAACAGTGTTACTGTGATTGTCTTACTCTGTTCTGAGCATTGTTTTTCCACAGCGACTGCGCCACTGCGCACCGGATGTGCGAAAACACAGTTCGGGTAGGATGTAGGAAATGAAAGCTGTACTGTTCATAAGGAGGTGTTAAAAATGGCAATGGTGAAAATATGGAGTACAAATATTAAAAATTATCGAAGTTATGAGTGTTCGTGGAAACTGCACAATGCACGCTTGTAAAACAGTCATTTTATGAATGTTTGTCACCTAATTTTCAACATAGGCATTTTAGGACCTCTGCTCATGAACAGAGTCACTGTGATTTTCCTAATCTGTCCCAAACACTGATTTCCCACAGTGATCATGCTATTTTGTGCTGGAAGAGCAAAAACACATTTCGTCCAGGTTGTGAAAAATGACGAGGGTACATGAACACTGTGCATCGCATGCTCATAGCACAGTCATTTAATGGACTTTTGTCACCAAATTTTCAACATAGGCATTTTAGGACCTCTGCTCATGAACAGTATCACTGTGATTGTCTTACTCTGTTCCAAACACTGATTTCTCACAGCAACCATGCTATTCTGCGTTGGAAGTGCGAAAACACATTTCGGCCTGGATGTGAAAAATGACAGCTCTACTGTTCATAAGGAGATATGTGAAAATAGTAATGTTGAAAATCTGTAGTGAAAATATTACAGATTCACAAAGTTATGAGCATGTGTAGAAACTGTGCAAATTTGCAACATAGGCTTTTTGAGGGGCCACCTCATGAACTGTCATTTTGTTAATCAGTCCCGAAGGGTGATTCCATGCAGTGACCCCATAATCATCTTTTGGGACTGAATAATGCCATGACAATAACTGAATTCATGAGGAGGGGTCCCAATAACCTCATGTTGAAACTTTGGTGGCAAAATTCCCAAATATGCCCGAGATATGCATCAAAGTTGAAAGAACCCTATTTATGCCAGTATACACCTTACCAGCGTTTCTTCAGTTTGTGGTCGGCTTTGAAGAGTGCAGACGTGTTCCTGATACACAGAAGATCATTGCGCCAGGCTACAGAGATAAGTATGGGGTAGGGATGTGTGGGGAGTTGGGGCATGCAGTGGGTTGGAGCGGGTTGGGGAAGGGGGGCTGCAGAATGCGAGGGACCGTTTCCTACTTTACAGGGAAAAAAAAACATTGAGGGAAGGTTTTTGATTTTATAGGTACATTTGACATGCTGGGGTGGGATCCCAGCATGTTACCCACATGTTTTTTTGGGGGGGACTGTAGCCGACAGGGATTGGGCACCCTGTTGGCTAATAAAAAAGAGTGTTGGGGGGATGATGCCAATGGGGATTGGGCTCCCCCATTGGCAGATGAACTGGGGAGGGTTGCATGATGATGCCGACAGGGGGATTGGACACCCCCCTAAGTTGGCTTTTCTGGGGACTGTGCAAGGCAGATGGCACAGCCACTGCAATGTCGCACTGAAACTTACACCGGGAAAGGCACGCCCTGCAATGAGGTGGAGCTCCCTCATTGCAGCAGCTAAAACCTTTCAAGATGGTAGACATGCTTTTGCACTGCTCTCATAGACAGCATGAAATGTAATTTGTGCCACAGAGCACAGCCCCAAAAAGCAGTGGCGCCACAGGCCACAACAGGAGTGCGCCTCCAAAACCTGCTATTCCAAAGTTACTGCAACATGTTTCTTGCACAGGCACAAGACAACATAAAAAAATAAGTGCCTTAGCTGGGAATTGAAACCATGTTACATGGAATACCATTCCATTTGAAATACCAGCTTTGCCACCAAGGCAACTGGAAACTTGGGACTCCCAGAAGCACCATACTCATTCTCTAATGCACCGCCTGGTGCTGCACATATAATTATGGTTTCATACACAAGGCTGCGGTGTGCACATACAGTATTTAGCACTGATATGTTATGTTATGTAACACCCAGGTCGCATCTGGAAATGAGTGGTTTTCCCACTCAGTATGCTTATCTGGTAAATCTCATTAATAAATAAATAAATAAATATAGAACACAAAGAAAGAGAAGAGAAAGAAATAAGTGCATTAGCTGGGATTTGAACCCCAGCCACATGGAATGCATTTTGTTTATTTCTTCCACTTGTTCTGAATGCGTGGAAAAAGTAGTCACAAAATGAATCCTCTCCTGTGCCTGAGTGTGATTCTTTCCTTAAACATTAGTTCCTCTAATTTTTGATTCCTGGCATATCTTTCTGCACTCTCAATAACATGCTGGGAAAACCCTCTTGCCTCACACTTGTGTCTCATGGACACTACTCAGTCTTCAAATGCTGATGTGAACTGCAATTTCTACAAAGATGTAGAAATTGCCTCTTGGAATGTTGGTTATCGAGTGGCATGGTTGGCAGCTGGATGGCAGAAGCAAGGTATTTCTATCAGTCAGCTGCTCAAAAATAGATTTTAACTTAATGCAATGTTTAGATTACCTTATTAATGCCATAGTACGTATGCTGTGCTTTGGTTTTTAAATATTCACCCTTGTCACAGTTTTACTGTAGGCACCACAGTCTGTAGGGGTGTAGCCATGAATTTTAAATTTGTACTCAGTGGGGTCACCAGCCCTTTTTGTTCCCCCCCACCCCACCATCATTTCCCTCACCCCACTGTATACAGAACATAAAAGGTCAAGGAACTCCACTTGGCTCCATTTGGTCAAACAATATGCCACAGTAAGACAACTAAGATTCAAAACATTTTCACACACACACACAGACACACACACACACACACTTGAAACAAATTGTCTGGCTTTCAGTTTCAATTTTAGTGTTACGTAGTGATAAGCCTCTGTACCACATCAAGGTAGCCAGCCTTACAGAGGTCCATTCACACCATCACTCATGCATACTTTATCAGAAACATAGAAACACAGAATCTGATGGGAGATAAGGACCACTTGGCCCATTCAATCTGCCTTTTTCTCCCTACGTTTACTGTTACTACAGACTTTGCCCGATGTACAGCTCTTTCTCCCTCCCCTCTTCCTTTTCATTATGATTCCCATGTGCTTATCCCATGCATTCTTGAACCCCACCACTGTTTTCATCCCCATTAGCTCAGCTGAAAGGTGTTCCAGGAATCACCATTCCTTCTGTGAAGAAGTACTTCCTCACATCTCTCCTGAATCTATCCCCCTCCAGCTTCATATCATGTTCTCTTGTTCTCTCCAGTACTCTAGTTACTCCCGTGAGGTATTTGAAGATTTCTATAATATCCCCCTCTCTCTTCTCTGTCCCAGGGTGTACATATTGAGGTCCTTCTGTCTCTCCTTGTAGGGCTTTTGATGCAGACCCTACGCCATTTTAGTTGTCCTCCTCTGGACTGTCTTTGCTCTGTCAATGTCCTTCTGGATATGTGGTCTCCAGAACTGGACACTGTAGTCTAGGTGGGATATTACCAGCAATCTATAAACAGGCACCAACTCCCTCTTTCTACTGATGATACCTCTCCCTATGTACCCCAGCATCCCACTAGCCCTCCCTACTGCCTTGTTGTGCTGCCTGGTCACCTTTAGGTCATCCAATATGATTATACACAAGTTTGTTTCCTGCTTGATTGTCATCAATACCATTCTGCCCATTTTGTACTCCTCCCAGGGGTTTCTGTGCCCTAAGTGGATTATTTTGCACTTTTTCACATTGAAATGCAGTTGCCACACTGTGGACAGCTCCTCCAGTTTTCTCAGGTCTCTGCTTATCCTTTCCACCTCCCTAGAGTGTCCACCCTATTGTACATTTTGTTGTCATCCACAAAGAGGCAGACTTTCCCTTCCTGCTCCTCTGCAATGTCACTTATAAAGACATTAAAGAGAATCAGTCATAGCACTGATCCCTGAGGTACCCTGCTTGTCACCCTCCCTTCCTCAGAGTGAACTCCATTTACCACCACCCTATGTCACCTATCCTGTAACTGATTTCTTATCCAGTTTACCATGCTTGGACCCATTCATATGGCACCCAGTCTGCTTACTAGTCTCCTATGTGGAACGGTGTCCAAAGCCTTACTGAAGTCTAGAAAGGCCATGTGCACCACTCCACCCTGATCTTAATCCTCTGTCACACAGTTAAAGAAATCTATCAGATTCATTTGACATGACCTCCCCCTGTGAAGCCATGCTGCCTCAAGTTTTATAACCCACTGGATTCAAGATGTTCCGCAACCCTTTCAGGTCACTCATGCAAATATTGCCTCAGTGGTTTGCACTCACACATCTGACAAATATCATCTACACATTCAACAATTTAATGCAGGACCCGCCCCCAAAAAAGCGTTCGTCTACACACACCTCCTGTCTCAAATATAAAAGCCCACATATCCCAAATATAGATAGTCACTCAGCACTATAAAGCATCCAGCTGATCACACATATGCAGTAGAAAACAGAGAAACAGTAGAAAGATAGAACAAGGTAGAATATTAAGAGAGGAAGGGGTAGAAAATAAAAATCTATACATTGCACTCTGAACCATACCTTTGTAATCAGCATGCCCCAAGCAGTGAAGCACCGTACCCTTAAAAAGGCAGCCATGTACGCTTACTCTTCCCAAATGTGACAGGAAGAGAGACAGACACACACACACACACAGTGACAGACACACAGAGACAGGCACAGGCACAACACAGCTAGAGTCAAACACACACACACACACACACACACACACATACATGTGAATTTGAAGTCAGAGCAGGTAGAGAGCTACAACTATTGTTAATGCACCAATACTGACAGTAACAAACTTATTGGGCTGGAGTGGGTTAAATGGTACTCAGGTTAATGTCTAGTAATACCTTAACCACCTAAATCATCCTTCAAATAATCCAGGTCCACCCAGTCTAAAGGGCACCACACAGAATTATTGCATGTAGAGGGGTCACGTGATGCTGTGCAGAGGGTAAGACGCATCTGTCGGAGCTCCGCTTTTTCTGCCCCATAATTGCAGAAAATCCCCCTGCTACGTTTGTTTTTTATAGTTATTTCAATTGCTAATTAGAGCGAGAATTGGAAGTGGTACAAATTGCGGGCTAAAAGTAGTATCAACATGTCTAATTTATCGGAACAAGAAGAGGCCGCGCAGGAGTCCGAAGCCAAACACCCTCATCATAGCTCCTCTCCCCAAAGTACACCAGATGAGCTGTCACCCTCTCATGAACACTCCGAGCTAACTTCGATTAAAGAAGCTTTGTTGAAACTAATTGAAGACATGGCCGATTTTAAGCCAGCACTTACCCAGCTTGCCCGGAGGGACACAGATACTGAAGCAAGAATAGCTTCAGTTGAGAGAAAACAAGACAAAATGGAACCAGAGTTAGTGGATGTTAAAAAATCTCTGACAAAAATGGAAGATCGTCTCGAGGACCTTGAGGGGAGGAACAGGAGGAACAACCTGGTCTTATTACGGTTGCCTGAAGGAGAAGAAGGACCGAATACCATCCAGTTTCTACAGAAATTCCTGAAGAAAACGGTGGGACCTTCCCCAAATGGTCCGGAGTTTATTAGAGAAAGAGCTCATAGGTCCCTGAGAGCTAAGCCAGCTCTGTCTGACCCACCAAGACCTATAGTATTTAAATTGTTGAATTATCAAGATCGAGAGTTTATTACCAGAGAAGCTAGGAAACTACAAGCTATCTTATGGGAAGGTAAAAAATTGAGGCTTGTCCCTGATTTGACTTTAAAAACCCGCCAGCTCAGAGCTGCTTATCGGCCTGTCACTTCCAAACTGTGGGCAGCAGGTATAAAACATCGTATGCTCTACCCAGCTCGATTAGAGGTGGCCTTAAAGGAAGGATCAAAGTGCTTCGACACCTTGGAAGAGGCAGTGAAGGCTTTGGAGAAATGTTATCCAGATTTATTTCCCAAATGAGTGGTTACCAGCCTAATTATAATGAATCTGAAACCTGTGTTGAGAATCTTCTAGAAGGACCTTCTATGTAGGAGCAGTACACCCTTTATTGGACTGTCCCTTCTTGAATTGACTGGTTATAATGAAAATGGTTTTCCTTTTTTCTTGTCTCAAGAGTGGTGTTTGCTTCGGGTCAACAGTATTCTGATTTAATTTCTTTGGGTTTTTACTTTCCCTTTCTCATTCTGGCAGATGGGCACCACGGGGGCGAGGGTAGCGATAGTCATTTTTGACCACTAGATGGTGCTATTCTACTGTGTATATGTCTGCAAGTTAATCAGTTTATTCATGCAGCCTTTTTTCCCGTTGGCTGCAGAGTTAGTGTAATTTGCTTCTCTCGATTTTTTGCTCCTTCATAAGAGCTTTTTTCCTTGTTAGAATGCAATTCAGGTTAATTTTATTCTAGTAGTTCATCAGGTGTTTCACTTGAAATCTGGCTAATCTCTCAGGAGTCATGATGTAAGATCGCTTTTATAGATCGTCTTCCTGGAGGGATCCTTTTCGTGTATTATGCTCCAATTTTCTGGCTATTGTAACCAAACAGTTCTGGTGAGAACACCTGATGAATCTCGATTTTGTTTTTGAAGTTTAATCAGTCCACAGGTATGAGGAATGTTTACAGAGTTCCTGTCTAAGTTGGAAAGGGTGCAGTTTGAAGGCAGGGTGGCTTGGATTTTGCTATGCCCCCTGTTGCTCTCAGCTGTTGTAAATACATCTGTGGACATGGACATAGTTCCGTGCATACAATACTAGACTACAGTTCGAGCGAGTGGGGGCAATCTAGATACTGTGGTTAGATTACATTTGATCTTCTATGTTGTATCCCTTTTTTCTTATTGGGTTCACATGGGTCAACGATATTTGGGGTATTAGACCATGTGAATATTACTTATAGTAAAAATGGATGTTTGTGGGAGAGGATCTTTGTCAAGACAAGCAGGGGGTTGTCCCCTCAGTTCTTATTTGTTTAGTCTCTCAGTTTTGGGGGGGGCAGAGAAGGGGAGCTCGCTCTTTTGTGAGCACCATGGACCATTTGTGGTGGCGTAGGCTATGGGCCTGGGTACATAGTTCTGTAAATAAGTTAAAATTGGTGGGGTTTAAATTTGAACGTGGGGGGGGTTAGGGTTATTGGGATTGCTTTTCTTTCTTTGTTTAGGGTAAGGAGGGGAGATGGCAGCACCGTAGGCCTTCGTTTAACTGTTGGCAAATGGCACATTTGCAGATATTAGTATGACTAATTGTTTAAATATTCTTTCTTGGAATATAAAGGAGGAGATAACAAGAAGAAATATGTGATTTTAAGCCATCTTGCTAAATACGACCCTTCAACAGTGTTTTTGCAAGAAACTCATTTGCCCCTCGAGCAATGGCACCATCTCAAAAAGAGTTGGGTTGGCCAAGTTTTTGGCTGCGGATTTAGCTCGAATAAATGGGGGGTGGCTGTGCTCCTAGCAAAAAAAAAATCCTTTTACGCCAATGGAATCTATCCCAGATTCTGAGGGGAGATTCATTTTTGTCATAGGCAAATTAGGCAACCTGGATATTGTCTTGGGTTCAGTTTATGACCCTAATATTGAATCTCCGTCCTTTTTTGTTCACTTAGCTATGGTTCTAGCTCCTTTTCTGCATTACCCCTTTATAATAGGAGGTGATTGGAATCTGGTGCAATTTAATGATCTAGACTGTACCTTTTCCAGGGGGGCAAGTTCCTCGCCTGCGCGAAAAGCCTTAAAGGAATTTATATCGTCCCTGGGCCTTTTGGATCCATGGAGAGTGCTCAACCCGTTAGGTAAAGACTTTACTTTCTTTTCCCCAATACACAAAAGCTATTCTCGAATTGATTATTTTTTAACTAGTCATCAGTTATTGTCCAACATAGCTGATGCTAAAATCTTGGCTCGAGTAATTTCAGACCATTCCCCAATCTTAATGCAGTGTGCTTTATTTAATATTCTGGTCCGATCCCACTCATGGTCTCTGAATAATAGATTGTTAAAAGACAGCTGAATTATTGCAAAATTTCAAAACTATATATAAAGCACTATAGAGTTTAATTGGGGCTCTATTCGTGCGGTAGACCAGGTATGGGCAGCCTTGAAGGCAACTTGGCGGGGGGAGCTAATCTGTATTGCTACAATTCAAAAGAAAAAGAAAAATAGTCTCTTGAATAGCTGTTTAGTAAAAATTAAAATTTGGAAAGCAGAGGGACCAATAAGCTTTCACCCATAGAAGAGCAGGAACTATCTACTTTAAGAGCCACTTATGCAAGCGTACTATTAGAGAAGGTAGAGAGATCTGCTTCCTTATTAAAGGCTTCATACATTGGTCAAGGGAGTAAAGTGGGTAAGTTACTTGCTTGGCAATTAAAACAGCAATCTACATCCAAATGGGTTACAGCTCTCAGACACCCCCAGACAGAAGCTATGGTGACTGATCTTGCAGAGATAATAATCCTGTTTCAGGATTATTATAAGACATTATACACTTCGGACCCGTGGTTGAAGGACCATGAGGGCAAGATGAGGGCTTTTGTGGAGAGGGCAGATCTACCATCCCTGTCTGAGGATAGTAGAAATTCTTTAACTGCCCCAATTACTAGAGAGGAAATCTCAGCAGTTATTGATTCTTTAAAACCAGACAAGGCACCAGGTCCAGACGGATTTACAGGCTTATTTAATAGAACTTTTAAGGGATGTCTAATCCCCTTATTATTGCAACTGTACAATTTTTGGAGCTCCCACTCTAATTTCAAGCAATCACTATTTGAGGCGAGAATAATTTTGTTACCTAAGCCAGGGAGGGATCCATCAATGATTAGCAACTATAGGCCCATTTCACTCTTAAATATCGATATAAAAATACATGCCAAAATTTTGGCTAATAGACTAGCGAGTGTGTGGAAAGTTTGTTGAGTCCTGAGCAGGCAGGGTTTGTTGAAGGACGCACCTCAGCAGACCACCTTAGAAAGATATTTCATTTAATTTCTGCATCCAGGGCTCCGGAGCTGGAAGCGGCTTTGGTATCCCTGGATGCAGAAAAAGCTTTTGACAGAGTGGAGTGGTACTATATGTTCGCGACATTGCAAAAATTTGGTATCCCACAATCCTTTATTAATCAAATTTGCGTTCTGTATTCCTGCCCATAAGCTAGAATTCAGTGCAATAACCTTATTTCCGACACATTCCCTTTAGGCCGAGGTACGCGTCAGGTTTGCCCTCTCTCTCCTTATTTATTTAATTTGTACATAGAGCCCTTAGCTAGAGTCTTAAATTTAGACAATGCAATAAGGGGAACACATTTGGAGCATCTGGAATGTAAATTATCCCTTTTTGCTGATGATTTGCTAGTCCATATATCGAGAAGTAGGCAATCTCTCCCTCCTGTGTTACAAATTATTTCCCACTTTAGCTCCTTTTCAGGCTATAAGCTCAACAGAAATAGAACTATAGTTTATCCGCTATTTCCTTTCCTATCCAAAGATTGGAGCCTATCTATGGGGCTACAGTGGGAAAGCAAATATCTAACCTATCTTGGTATTGAGATATCTAGTGACTTCACTAACCTCAAAGACCTTAATCTACATCCATTATTGAGAACTACTAAGGAAGATTTAGCAAGGTGGAATAAGCTACCACTGTCTTTTTGGGGCCGGGCTAATATTCTCAAAATGTCCATTTTGCCCAGATTTTTTTACCCTCTATGTAACCTAAACATCTACCTGCCAAGTCCTTCTTTGAGTCCCTTTGTAGGATCTGCTCTGACTTTCTTTGGAGAGGTAAAACTCCACGTAGGGCTTATGCCAAACTTACCCACTCTAAAAGGTTGGGTGGGTTCCAATTACCTGACTTTTACATCTAATATTTAGCTATCCATGCTAATAGATTTTTGCATTAGCTATCTACTACAATCACCTTAGTGAGCACTCCTCCTTGGTTGTTTTTTGACTGGTTGCAAGCAAATTCTTGCAGGACAGACCTAGAGGCCCTTTTATATACCCCTTGGTCCAATGCTCCATTGAAAGTGAAAAACTCCCCCCTTGGTTGGGATATGAGGGCCGTGCAACAACTCTGTTCTCTGCTTCAGAAATCTAACTTAAGGGATCTAAGGCAACCATTAATAAATAACCCAAATTTACAGATAGGCAAAAACCCAATTCAAACTTTTCCAGGTAATTATTCTGTTAAGTTAAATTTAGACAGCTTTGTCTCGGGCAAGTCCCTCTTATCTATTCCAGAACTGCAATCAAAATTTGGAGTGGCCTATGAGGGCTGTTTTCGATTGTATCAAATACGCCAATGTATTCGTCACTTCCTGGGGAAACCACCATGGTCAGAGGGGGCTGGAACCATGCTAAGTAGTTTGTGGGCAGTATCCAAGAGCCGGAAAGCAATAGCTAAATTATATAAATCTATTTTGACCCATATCATGTCCAGGTTTACTCCCATAGCTTATTACTGGGAAAATAACTACAACAAAGCCTTCCCGGTTAAAACCTGGGAAAAGAGTTGGACAGACATTTATGTCCTAACTAAACATGACCGTTTAAGGAATATCCAGTTTAATATTTTGCATAATCTATACTAAATGCCAGCCAAGCTATTTTGGATCCAAAAACTATCCTCAGCTGCATGTAGGGATTGTGGGTTTGAATTTGCTACCTTACATCACAAATTATGGGCATGTCCAAAAATTGTCAAACTATGGAACTCTGTTAAACAATGGGTGACACCATACTTCAGTATTGCAGCTTTTTTTAATGAGGATACATGCCTCTTAGGTATGTACTCACTGATACCTACTTTTTTTCAAAAGGTACAAGTAGCTTTGGTTGCTATGGTTACTAAACTGCTAATACTTCGACACTGGAAAGAAGATTGGGAACCTTCATTTAAAGAATGGTGAGCTGAATTTCTCAATGCTCTAAATGCGGAGAGATGTGTAGCCTGGGTTTTTCACACCAGTGAGAAGTTTCAGAATTGTTGGGGTGACTTTCTGCTAAATCTAAGAAACAAATTTGGGTACTAAGGCTAAGCTCAACCATTCTCTCTTTTTTTTTCTTTTCCCTTCTTCATTCGGTCCCCTACAGGAGACGCTTGGGGCAAAGTTCTTTTTTTAATTGTTAATATTTATTTCCCAGGGCAGATTAGGGGTCCTGTTATACTCCCTTCATTGTCCCCATTTCCTATTCCCCCCAATCTGGTAAGTTCATTACTCCCTTTGCATATTCCTTCTAACAGAGCCTCCCTTCCTCCCTTTCCATGGTTCAGCTTTTTTTACGGTTAAAGGGATAAGTGTTGTGCCGCTGCCCTGATCTTGTTATCCTCATATAAGCCTTTTCTAGAGTCTAGTACAGAGCCATTGGGGCCTCTGCTCGGTTGTTATCCCTAGTAGGGAACAGTAAGGGCCTGCTGCCACTTGGGTGGGGGGGGATGGGGAGGTGGGTTTTGTGTTGTTTTTTTTAAGCTTATCCCATCTTGTTTTGGAATTTTATGTAATATTGCTCTTGTTGCATAATCACCAGTATCATCTTTTCATGACAAGTGTTGGGGTATGTTTATGTTAAAATAAAATAAAGTTAATTGCAAAAAAAAAAAAAAGAATTATTGCATGTCTACCAATGCTATGAAAAAGGGCTGGAGTGGGTTAAATGGTGCTCAAGTTTAAGTTTGGTTATGCATTAACCACCAAAACTCTCCTTTACCAAATGGTCCAAAGCCACCCAATCCAAAGAACACTACACAGCATTATTACAATTCTTTCTTTGCTATGAAAGAGAGCTGGAGTAGGCTAAATGGTGCTCAGGTATAGGCATTGTTATGCTTTGTTGATAATGGACACAGACAGGTGTTAAAGGGAAACTCTAGCTGTCTAGGCCTCACCTCTTGCTAGCCTCAGGGTAAACTGCCTTCAAAGACATGTGATTCCGTTACCCCCCTGTACATTGGGCACATGGCTTTTGGTCTGGTTACCTGAACCACCCTACACAAAATAGCCCAGAGACACCCAAACCAACGTTTTTACAGTTTACAAACTATTGCACTTTACAGATTACAAACTTTTGCATTTTAAGGACTGTAGTGGGTGAAATGGTTCTCATTGTTTTAGTTTGTTTATGCCTTAACCACCTAAACTCTTCTTCACCAAACAGTCCAAAGCCACCAGCACAAAAGGTATGTCACACTTCCAAGTACAAAGCAACTATGATAACACTGTTTAGCTGCCATACATTCCAGTGCATTATGGAACTGCTCCATCCTTTGGGATCAACTCTCCAAAGAAAAAAACACTCTGCGATCCCAACACGGATCAAAGTCTCTGATGATTTGTTTGATGTCCACCAGAATGTACATATGGATGTGTAGTAACACCAGACTAGTAAGCCTTTGCAAGCCAGATATCTCCCATGCTGTTGCATAACAAAGTCTTGAGTCATCTCAGCAAACTGAAGGATCTTTCCACCGTGGCAACACTTACAGTCACCGTTGCTAAGATTGACAAGGCAACATTAATGGTTGGGTATGGAATTTGATTAACATGCTGGAGAGCACCAAGAATTGTGTCAGGACATTTTTCAGTAGAGGTCTCTGTCATTTTTAAGTCAATCTTTCAATTTATTTTTAAAATTTTCCAAGACAGGACATATCCTTCTTATAAGCTTCATACATCTGTGACCCCCTGTCCTCCTCATCATATAGACCAGTTAAATTTCTAGGTATTGAATACTGGGCCTGGAAATAGGGATGACAGTCTGCAAGCTGTCCCTGTATCTCCAAGATTACATAGTGGCACACAGAAATAGATTAGTTGCTGGATCAGTCCTTGTAAGGACAGATCCAGAATCAACTAACAAAAGGTATCAAACCATTTGATTCTGGATCTGTTTAAGATCACATGTTTGAGAAAGGGGAGACAAAGGTTTCTGTAATACTCTTCAAGGTTTTGACCCATTTATGTTGCCATGTTGTGTTAGCTGCCTACAAGTTCTTTGGACAGCCTCTGCCATATGAACAGTTTCAGCCAATGATTTCACCTCTGCGTACAACCTTGAAAATTTATGGTCAACATTCCCACAACCCTTTTAAGTTTCTGACTAGAAGATTGGCCTTATATGCTGCCTGAACCAAGTTAATACTGAAACTCTGGAGGTACGAGTATAGTGGCTTTGTAAATCCCCAAAACTACCAATGATGTTATGAATTCAGATCTTAGGATGGTACTCAGCAATCTGTCAGACTCCACTCAAACGTCTATCATTTTCTCTAGGGAGCTAGTCACAAATAAAAACTTGCCCTTGAATCCACACAAGGAATATGTCTGACTCATCCACTGTGTACTCCCAGCAGCAAGGATGGATGTTGATCTGTCCTATATGTCATTGTCATAGTCACTGGGCATATTACTAAATACTCTCAATTCCATGAGGTAAATTTTTTGACATTTGCAAAAACATTTCAGCCATGTCATAATCTTCTTTATTGTGTCAAACATGTTCATAACTTGTCACATTGTACAGGAATGTACTATTGCAGTATTAAGATTGTGCACCTTACAGATCTTGTACTTGGAAGAAGGGGTTCTTTCCTAAATGAGTGATTGCACTCCACTGAACCGCCCACTCACGTTGCTACCCGTGTCATATGCTTGTCCTCTCAAGTAATTCTGTTCAACTCCCCAGGTGGTTAATCTCTGAAAAAAAAACGTTCTGCCAGTCCTTTGCTGGTTGTTTCATCAGCCTCATCAAATTCCACAAAATCTTCACACAGTTTGACTTTACTATCAATCCCATGATGCACATAATTCACAACCAAAAAGATCTGCTCCTTGGTTGATACTGTATGTCAGTGGTGTCATCAGCAATTAAACAAAACTATCTCGCAACTGTCTGTTTACTGATTAAAAGTGGTGTGCGTAATCTTTTAATTCTGGTGGAACAGATTTCCAAGGCATTTTCAAAATTGTGCCTAATTTTGCCGGATTCAGAATGATGGAATTCTGCTGCAGAAAAATGCAGAATGGATATTGCACTAGATTTCCACAGAATTCTATTCTGTGGATCTCAATATTTTCCCCAGAAATCGTTGCAGAATGATTTGGCACTGAAAAATGCCGTTCTGCGCAATGTATTGTAAGTTCACAGGTCATAGCAGGTGGAATTCCACAGAAGAATAAGTGAAATTCTGGCAGGAATAGCAGAGTTCCACATTGTGCACAGCACTAGTCATTTGTTCTTTTTGTTTTAATGAACCACCTTTACAGAACAATTGCATTCTCCTGGGTATATGGGCTGTGCTTTAATAACCCGTTACTTGGGAGGGCTTGCCTGAGGTTCAGTGTGGGGAATAGCTTCTCCCACAACCTCTGCTTAAGCCCTCCTCTAACACACCTCCCTCGCTTAGGGAGTGTTTTATCCCTGAGCTCCCTGCATGGTTTATGTGGCTGTGCTGTCTCCTGCACCCCTGCTGCTCTGTCTGGTTTGTTTCCTATGCCTCTGTGTCTCCTCCTTCCCTCTTGTCATTCTGTTTTTCCGTTTTTGTGAATTCATTGCCATTTGTCCCATGCCCTGGCTGCTCTCTCAGCAGCTCCTTTCCGCCTCCCCACCCCCCCTCCTCTGCTTGTCTCCTTCCCTAGTTCTTTCCTGTGTTCCCCACCTGTTTTCTTTTCTGGCTTTCCACCTGCATCCTCTCCCTACTGCTTGTGGACATCCACAGCTCCTCTTTCATTTCTGGGCTCACCTCCAACACTCCTCCCGACATCCACCCGCTTAATGTCTGTCTGCTTACGGGCGTCCCTTTCCCCTCCTTGCCTTCTCCACTCCTGCCCTCTTCAGAGTTCTCTCTCCTCCTTCTGCCACAGTGTGCTGCTAACTCTGAGGGTGTTGACTAGTTCTTCCTGTGCTATGGGGTCCACAACTGTTTGAGCTGGAACTCTAGCAAGCCCAGGAGTTGTGAACATGGAGAGTAACTCTATAAGTACCACTGTACTTATCGCTTTCAGAGCTTGCCCATTGTGCTGCACTAGGCTGTGGATTCGGGACTTTGTGTTGTACCTGCCATGCTCTACTGTACTACTTTGGTGCTCATTCCTATGTTTTGCAGTGCTGTTTTCTACCTTCACTTTGCCGTGGATTTGCACTCCCCAAACATTGAAACTGTGGTTTTGGACAAACATGCTGTTACTACATTGAACTACTTTGCCAGAAGCCTTCCTTAGCCATAATGACCGATAGTGCTACCCTTTCTGGTCTTTTGCTCTGTATTTTGACAGCCAGTGCTAGGTAACATAGAACTGACTACAGTAGTCCAGATGAGGCCTCACATAGGACCTATGTAAGGGAAGTATCACCTCACCACTCCTGCTCTTGATGTTCCTATGTATTGCTCCTGCCATTCTGTTTGCTTTGAAAATAATGTTGGTGCATTGTTGACTGAAATCCAGTTCCCTGTCTATAAGAACTCCCAGATCCAGTCATTACTGGCTTCTGCATCAGTTATCCATCCAAATGGTAGAGCTCTGCTAATTATTTCACATGCCTCCTCAGGGACCTTCCTACTGAGAGCACAGCCTATGTCCTCAGTCACCTGCATTCACTTACTTCTCTCCCCAGTTCCTGCTTCACTTTGCAGTAGGGCCTACCTTCCCCTTCATTATTACTGCCCCCACATCTGGACCTTCTCTACAACAATGCCTGTTTCTATGCCTACAATTCCTTTCATGCTCCATTTGTCTTACCATACCTGTGTACTATTCATCATGCCTATCTCATCTTAGTTCCTTAATCTACTCTCTTTCTATAGCAGCATTCTGTGCATTCAGCCAGCCCAAACCAGCAGTACTTTGGACTCCTTCCCTAACTAGCACCTTCTGAGGTGTTGAGTGAAGGTAGGCTTCCCCTATCTAATGGAGATGGAATCCGTTACATTCATCACTTTCTACTATTTCCCAACCTGACATCCTCTGTCCCTAACTCTGCAGGACAGCGTCGAGTGAAGGTTAGCTCACTCTGACTTCCAAGGATGGGAGTCATGTCTAAAAACTACAGACTGTTACCATGCCTTCTCTACCTCATACCAGTTGCCTACCTCATACCAGTTGCTGCTTCCATTTTGGAACAAAACTTTCTTCTACTACCAACTTGACATCCTCGGTCCCTAACTCTGCTTGGCAGCATTGAGTGCAGGTTAGCTCACCCCAACTACCAGAGATGGGAGCCATGTCTGTAATCTACAGACTTATACCATACCTTCTCTACCTCATACCAGTTGCTGCTTCCCTTCGAGAATGGAACTACCTCCTACTTACCAAATCAACGTCCTCCATCCCTAACTCTGCTTGGCAGCACTGAGTGCAGGTTATCTCACCCTGACTACCAGGGATGGGAGCTATGTCTCTAATATACAGACTTATACCATACCTTCTCTACCTCATGTCAGTTGCTGCTTCCCTTCAGGAATGGATTTATCTCACTCTGTGTGCCCTCATTATTCTACTTATGCTGCTTCATATCACCACCATCCATCTCTGCCATCCCTGACTGTTGCCTGAATTTGCAGTCCACTGCTTCATCTTCCATGTCCTCAGCCTGATATCCAGCTGCAGCTCCCATCAGGAACAGGACTTTACCTGACTTGCTTCTCCATCTTCTCTTGCCTGCAGCCTAGACCCTTCATCCTGTCTGCCAACTTCCATGGCCGGGAGCCTGACTGACACGGAGTGTCTCCACTGTTTGCATCTACACTAATGCAGATTACCATTTCTATTCAGCAATGAAACTTCTTCAATCAAGTTCTCTCATCGTTCTACATTCACTAGACAAATCCAGTCTGGATCATCTTGCTTTGAATGTCCCATCTGGATGCATGTCCTTCCATTCTGCTGCTTCACATGTGTTTTTCTTCACCTGCTACCCGATGCCTCGACTTTTCTGGACCTGAATCTCTTACTTCTGCCTGCGACCTCGACTGTGGAACTTGAACCTCTTTGACTTGTTTGCCTCCATCCTGCCGGTTTGCCACTTTTCTTCAATCACAGGACCCTTCTGCATTTGACTGACTCCACTCACCATTTCACTGTTCCATGGACCTTCATTCTCTAGCCCCTTTGGCCTCCTTTCCCTCATCATATGGATCCTGCTGGCTTGTTCAGTCCCTCTCTCACTCCAGGTTGACTTCCCCATGGATTTCTTAACTGCAGGATACCAGTTCCGCTGTTGTATAACCTTGTTTTGTTACTGATTTGGGATCTCGTCCTTCATTGCTCCACCACCTTCCATTATTTCTCTAATACTTCCAGCCGTCGTCGGATGTGGGACTCCTGTGTCTCATTTCAGTTGCTCATGGTGCTTGTCTTTGCTCCTTGACATTTTGTGGATCATCATTTGATGCCTTGCTTCAGCTTTCCTGTAATTTGCTGCTGTTCGCCATGGACCTGACCTGGTCCTGCACCTTCCTGCTCTGGATGTCATCTGGCTTCACCTAGTCCTTAGCTTCCTCTGCTTTTTCCTTCAGTTTCTCAGGATCTACTTTGGACATCCTTCCCATTTTGAATGACTGCCTTCTCATCTTCACCTTGCTGGCTCGGGGCTTTGTACTGTTTGCTGTGGTTCTTTCGGGACTTGTATCCTGTCTCTGCCCAGTACCCTTACCTGGTCATCTGTTTTTCCGTATGACCCATCCCCTACTTCAACTCCAGCATTTCTGACAGTACACATCCACTACTCATTGGATCATTAATTCTTTACTCTGGGTAATACTACTGCCAGCAAATATTCCTTGGCTCACATGCTCCATAGACTCTTATGTTATCATAATGTTTTTACTGCCCATTCAGTTCTTCACAATCATTCATGGAATCTCATTCACCTGGACAATAGGACGATCTACTCTGTCTCTTTTGGATATACCCCCTGATCCCTGTTCATCCAATCACCATGACTTCCCTGTATGCCTTGCCTTATTGGCTATCCTCATATATGGAAAGGACTTAAATCCTTCTGTCGTACTCCAGCTTTGTAATCAGCAACGCTTCTACAGATACTGGGAATCAAAAGACAACCCATTCAACTATGGACATCAATCATTTTACTTTCAGCCGCCTATTATTTCAACACTGACTCTGATGTCCAAGTCACTTGACTACTACTTCCCAACATTTATTGCTAGTTTTAGGAATTGCACAAATATCTTCTAGAATATCCATCTTGGGATCTCCACAGCTAGCCAATCACTGACTCCATGCCATCCAAACCTCGATTTCATTCCTGGACTTCGCTATTCCTTATACTATCATCCGCACCTTCTCACCTAGTACGTTCAGCTGGGTTAACTGCTCTTCCAGCAGACCCTTCAGCCTCTTCTTCTCGAAGTACCTTCATTAATCTCTACAGTAAACATCATCACTGAGAACTGGCTCTACTGAATTCTAACTGGCAATCCGTAACAGCCAAGACAAATTCACCAACTCAGCCTTACATCCTTATCAGGTATTAATCAGCTGTAGCATTAAAAATCCTATGGCATCCCTGCACTAATCGATCTCACAACCAATCCAGCCTACAGACTCTTCCTGTCATCATCCCAAGCTTCTCTCAAGTACTTCAGCATCGGGATTACTTGTAAACTTAACCACCTATACCACCATAGTGCATCTCCTAAATGATCACACCACAGGAATATCCATATTTACTTCAGGCAGCATACCAGCAGAAGATTTAATTATAAAGTCATGAATATCATGACCAAAGAAGTCACCCATTCCTAATACCAAATTTCCAGACATTTCTCATGTATCTGGACGGCTCCATAAATCTTTCTTTAGTGCTTTACTAGTGCTTTACTAATCACTTATGGCATTACTCTCATCAGGCACTCAAACGCTCCTCTACTTATTTTACTCTGATATGCTTACCTAGCAATGTATAGCTCACTAATTGATTCTTTACCTCCAGACTACCTCGGACATCAAACTTTATATGAATTGGATCAGTCACCCACAACTCTACAAATCATCACAACTCCCACAGTGTACTGTCTGGTCTTATATTGATCAGATCTTGCTCTCCCAACTCATTATGCTCCCACAATCCCTTTGGACATGCATCTTTTGTCACCTCGGAAACATGGACTACATTAGCCCTTCTGTAACTGTATCCATGTCACACATAGGATTCTACTATCCCTACGGAAAAGATGTACCCTTCATCCTCAGGATCATTATACAGTCTGTATGATCCTCAGATCAAGAATAAACCATCATTTCCAGTACACTCAAAGAATATTGTACAATTTTACTCTATGGATGCTTCCTTTGCAACTCTGTTCAATACAGAATTCCTAGCCTCTAGACCATACCCTTACATTCAAGCCTTTCACAAGTTGGATCATTCACCAATGACTTCTTCTACCATTACATTTCCATCATTCCCAGTTTAGTACCTTATCGATCCAGCCATGGTCCGTCTGCCCATTACACTCTTGCAATTCTGTTGGACAAGCATCATTTTATCTTCTTGGAAACTTGGACTTTCTTCACCCGGATTACTTATACTTAAGATTCTTTTTTTTATTTATATATTTAACTCACTTTTTGTCCTTCCGCTCTGCCCTGCTCACGGTGCCCCCAAGGCTTCCACTACCTTTTGAGCCCCTCACTCCTCCAGTTACTCCTGGCTTGCCCCTAGGAGGCATGGCACGGCACCATGGCAGGTATTGTTGTCATGTGACCTTAACTGGTTGGGAGGGCCCTTGGTCAGGCAACTAATTGAAGCCTGGGGGCAGGGCGTCATAGAGACATCTGGTGAGAGGGATTTTTTTTTCCTATAACCTGGTGCGGAAATGTGCAATGATGCCTGTGTCTGTCCTGCCCCAGTGCCCCTTGACTGTGCATGGGTGATCAGGGTGATGCACCTAGCTTCTGCTTGGTGTCACTCCTGCACTGAGCACAGAGACCCCCCAACCCCCCGGGAGAAGGAAAGCAGTCCTTGGGATGCTAGATCCTTCTCCCCCTGGCCGGCCCTCTAATGACCTGGTCTCATTCCTGAACCCAGTTAACTGGCATCTCAAGTGAAAATCCAACTGCTGCACCAGTGGGCCACTTAGGATTCTCTCACTCATTCAGAACAGACCTACTCTTCAACTTCAGGATCATCATGAGATCGACATCATCCATGGATTGAGAATGGATTATCATCTCTCCAAGCAGCTCACCAACCTCAAATTAGCTATGGTTACTAGAACCTTGGTCCTTCTCCATTTAGTACACCAAAAGGATGGGCATACCTCCAGTCATGGGTCCTCAGAGGTTTCCTCCACCTGGGGGTTTGTCCTCTCCTGAGGTCATACTCTCCATAAGCTGGAGGAGGTATCATTTTGGGCCTTCTAATCCCTACAAATTACTACTTACATACTTACTACTCAAGGGTGGGAATAGAGTAAAGTCACAAAAAGTACTACAAGTTATACAAGCACTATGTATCCCATCTCTCCCTATTGCTATTCCACAAACATTTGAATGGGAGGACTTGCCCGTGGTTCAGTGTGGGGAATAGCTCCTCCCACAGCCTCTACTTAAGCCCTCCTCTATCACACCTCCCTCACTTACGGAGTGTTCTTTCATCTGCCACCATCTCCTTCTCCTCCTCCTTCTCTGGCACACTTCTCACCCTTGTTCATGGGCCTTCTATTCCCTACAAATTACTACCTACATACCTACTACTCAAGAGTGGGAATAGAGTTAAGCCACAGAAAGTACTACAAGATACATAAGCACTATATACCCCATCTCTACCTATTGCTATTACACAAACATTGAACTTATGATTGAAGCCACTCACCTTTGCCTTGTGCTTCATAAGACACTAAGGGTCTTGTGCACTGCTGTGAGTATGTGGTAGTACTTACATTATTTGGAAGATACTATGCCTGTCTCCCTACAGTCTCCAGGAGTTACAATTTTATTTTAGATAGATGATATCATTGTAGACTATGTTACAATCATTATTCCCTTTGTTTTTAGAATATTGTTTAATTGTTTTGTAATCTGTAGGATCTCATTGTAAATGAGCTGCAGCTCAATTGAGATAATCCTAATTCATATGATTTTTATATGAATAAAAATATTTTACTTACTTACTTATTTATTCAAAGCCAGTCTCCCTCTAAAGAAACAGTTAGTAGTCAGTTCTTTTTATATATATACAGTACAGATTACCATGTCAAATTCAATTGTTCCTGTGCAGCTCTCCATGCTCTGTGTGTGTGAGTGTGTGTGTGTATGTGTGGGTATATGCCTGTGATGCATGGGGATTTGTGACAAGGAACCAGCCCTTACAATTTGAACATCTTTTTTTGTCACTCAATGTATGACTGCCTACCTGGAACTCCAGCAGTGTATAGTTAAAGTGAGGGTTTGTTTATTGACACTGTCAGAAAAGAAAATGCGTACACAAAAACTACTTGTTATTTACACTACATTTATTAAACAGTGCTAAAATGAACACAGAATCTTTATTTTAATTGTGCTGTCAAGCCATGTAGACATTAAGACAGAGCCAACCAGAAGATAAATAAATTATCAACAAGGGCCATTTATTTTACATTTTAATTTTAAAGAATACTTATGAGAATTGTGACAAATTAGCAGTGACAAACTACCTCTTGCTGAGTGATTTTGTGTGGAGAGCTTAATTAAACATTGCAGCTGTTTATCTGTATGGTGATTAAAATTTCATATGTAAATTACATTAATTTAGACCAGGATACTTATGTAAATGTCACTTGCCTTAATGTTCTGTGTTACTGTTATTAACATCTACCCTTCAGCTTGTAATTGTCTTGTGATGAATTCTGGTGGCCTACAAGTCTGAGGCAGGTAGATTTATATCTCATGCAAAACCAAATATGTGGAATAGGGGAGTATAATAACCAGTTACTCTTCTCCAATTTGTATTAAAAACAAATGCCTAACAAAGAATTCCACTGCATACACCAATACACATATCTTTTTGCTGTGTGAAAGGAACTGGGAAGATTTTACTAAAGTGAGTAAATCTGGTAATCTCCACTGTGGTTATAGACAGAGGAGCATATTCAATCATCTATGAAATCTTAAAGAACATCCACCACCCACCAACAACCCACATAATCACACAGCAAGAATAATAATTTCCTAAGCCAGTCCGTTGGCATGGTGGTAGCACTATCACTGACAATGCTGGCAACCCAGATTCAGGAGTGAGCCTGGTAATCAAGGCCAACTGAAGGGGTGGGTGGGGGAATATGAGCATTCAATAGGATGCTGTCCTCCTCTGAGAAGGGTGATTAGAATGCCTCTATGACACCAGAACCAGGGTAACCACAGCTGGCTACCATGAAGTGTCCAGTGGAATGAGAACATAAAAAGTGAGGAAGTGACACAAAACTGAACAGAATGAAAAAGTACCTGCCCCACAGGCACCACACAACCTACTAAGCAGCAACCTCAAACTAGTGTGTTGTCTAGAGGGGTTTGTGGAATCCAGATGACCCCACCACTAATGGTAAGCTGCAAGGAAATGGTGGTAAGGGAATAAGCCCCAAAGACCATGAATAATTTGACAGGAGGGGTCAGCCATAGATTGGGATGGCTTTAAGAGGAGATGGGACAGAGCAAGAGGGGTATTTATGAAGAGGGGAGGGGTAGGTGGGGCAGCTGCAAGGTGAGGTGCTAGCTGCTCAATCAAGCAGACTCGACAGACTGTGAGGCTTGTATCTACTGGCATTTTCATATGTTCATATGACTTTTTAGAGGGATAAAAATTAAAGTAAAAAAAAAGTATTTCACATAGTGTAGTACATTGGTGGTGGTGTGGTGGTGGGGATTAGACAATTATATTTCTCCTATTATTTACCTTTAGGAGGAACACAGCATACGACCGCAGTCACACTAATTGGGATAGGGTGGTCTCTGGCTCAAAAGGTAAACCTTCTTCTGGATTACATTAAGAAGAAAGCAAGAAAAACAAAAGAAAAAATGATGCCTTTGTAGAAAAGGATAGGCATTGATTAATAGTTATTAGATTGTCACTCAAAAAATTTAAAGAAGGGACCCTGATTACCTAGAATTTCTGTCCATCTGCCTCCACCTTTGAATAGATTTTTTTTTCAAGTTAAAGTATACTACATTTAAAGTAAACTTATTTTGATGCTGAAGATCTTCCATCCCTCAAAAACATACAGTAAATGCAAATATTATAAAATCTTAAATAAATTGTACTAGATAATATTTAGGAAGAATAGAACAGACATAAAAAACACAGAAGAAATAAATATGCCCCAGTTAGGTTACTGATATTGAAAGATACACTGGTCCTTAAAATTACACTTTTTTTTTAAATTTCCCTAGTTATGGTATTTGGTTTTTCATTGGTTTCTACTGTATTTTTGTGTCATTTAAGGCTAGTTTAACATATGAAAAAACAAAGAAAATGGCAGAAAAATGGGCAATTAGTCTTTAATTTCTCCTAGTAATTGATAGAAAAAAAAAACAGTTCATTAATACTGTTATTTCTCTACAATTTCACTTTAATTTCTATTGTCTGACACTTTACCTCTTAAGAGGAACTTTTCCCATTTTGGTGATGACTGTTAAGTCACTGGCCTTGCCCTGAGATTTAGGTTTTGCTTTGCATGAACTCTAGACTAATGCAGTGGCAGCTTCCCTCCAGGCTATGAATTAATCAAGCATTAATCAGGAACTACTCCACGTACAGTACCTGTCTTCTAATGTTATTGGCACAAACACCGTACCCCAGCTGGGAAAGAAAGCAAGTGGCTTTCTTTTATAACTGTGGCACTGTTCCATAGATCAACTAGAAATGAGTACTGCAGTGGAATGGATCAGACTTCACCACCAACATGAGTAGCACTAATCATATCATCTCTACAATTTATTTTGGTTAATCCTTTTTCTCCCCTGGCCCAGTTTGCTTACCTTGACATCCTGGCATCCCTTCGGTCTTTTCAGGCCGCCATCCCGAAGATACCTCCAGCTCCCATGCAGGTCCCGCGGCTGCTACCCCCATGACTTGCACCCCGCAGCAGGATGGTGGATAGCCCCCCATGCCTTTCCAGCAGAACCAGGATCCAGTATATGCCATGCATCTCAGAGTCATACGATCTCACCTGAGATGGCCATCATGCCACCATGACTGGAGCCATTTTCACTTTTTTCTCTCCCTAGCATGAGCCTGGGGCATGCAATGATGCCAATGGAGGGGCGTGCATGTATCCGCATGTGCTCCCTCCCAGCGTCATGCCTCAAGCCCACCCCCTACTGTGTAGTGCCAATGCACTGATCCCCAGCCTCCACTGGAGGTCAAAAATGCACTGACAACTAGTGTCCCCCCTCCCTGGCAAGGGAGAGCAGTCTACAGATCCTCAATCACTTTCTGACCCTGCCGACCCCTGGCAACCCTAGTCCATTTCTGAACCCAGATCGCCAGTATGGAGCGAGGTGTGGCATCCAGTGCCTCAGCCCTCAGTGCCACTGGGCTGGCCATCTCTACTATTTATTGTGTATTGTGGCATCTCTTGGCACAAAGCACAGTAGCCAAAGTTTATATCTTTACCCAAGTCTCCCAGGTAACAGACTGACATATTGTTTGCATGTCACTTAGTCAGTTAGATGTCTTTGGCCCAATTTTCAAAAGTATTTCTGTAATTCTGTACCTGTGACAAATATCTTTCTAAAATAGATCCCAAAATGGTTTTAAGAATTAGTCAATAATGCACAAGGAAGGGATAGACATTTCTGATGCTTCTGAAATGGGTATGTGAGAACTGTTATGTTGAATTGAAACTGGATTGCATAAATATTGTATACAGTATGTTGAAAACTAAGTGTCAATAAAGATCCAAAATATGAAAAAAAAACAACAATGAAGTTATAGAGAATGCCTGAGAAAAAGAAATATGTCACCTTCTGAAGATTTTACAGACAAGGACTGTGAAAGCACAGGAAGATAATAGAGTTACAGTTCTTGAGGTGAAATACTGCATTTATTTTGGAATGAAATTATATATCTTTAGGAATTAAGAATTCTCTAGAAAAATATATGTGACACTTATTTTTATTGAATTGTGAAATCAGAAATGTTGTCTTTATTTTTTTAAGGCTGATGAAAACATAAACACAAGTTTATTAATCTACAGTATATTATACAAATATCGACAAGAGTTGTTGAGGGCCACAGTAGGAAAATCTTGACACCTCAGGATGTACTATTGCTTTCCAGTAGTCTTATTGCCCCATGCTAAACACAATAGCCTGTAATAACTCCAGTAAAAATCTGTTTTATAAAACCTTGCATCCCACAGAACACTTATGTTTAAAAAGGGATTTAAAAGGACTGTCTAAACTTTTTCTTTTTGTTGTCTTAACTTCCCATTTGTTGTTTTAACCCCTCTCTCCAATGTGCACTCTCAATGCCTTTGTGCTGCTCTCCTGACACCTCACAAACTCAAGCAGGGGGCCAGGAAACAGCAATGATATAACCTGTCATCCACAGAGTCCACACACAACCCTCTGCTGTACAAAAACAGGGTAGTTAGGTAGGATGGGAAGACTGAATGGGCTAACGGTCATTTTTCTGCCATAATCATTTATTTAATAATAAAGCAATAATGACTGAGCAGCCAGTCATTTCAGAAGGATTAAAGACCAGTTGAAGGGATAGGTGGACTGAGGCAAAACCAAAACTCCAAACTTCCAACATAGCCATTTTTTCAAACAACTCATAAATGTGACTGGGGTAATTTATTAAATCCTCGATGAGATTCTCCTCCATATCCATTTGTTTGACTTTGTATACTGTTTTCATATTTTTGTATTTCAATAAAAAGTTTAACATTAAAAAAAAAACCTGGACGAGAGGGGTTTTCACATTTGTGGTGTGAAATGACATTTTATACAATATACAGTACTACAAATACCACAAGTCATGTTAATAAGGGGAGTCATAAAATGACTATCTTGAAAATCTGGGGTCAAAATAAAAAGTAAAATAATAATTATTAAGGCACTTTCTGTAGTGCCAGTGTTCACCCTAGTGGGCATACTTTGTGATCCTGTGCAGGCCTGGGTACCATTCAGAGAAGACAGCCCTTCTCCTAGCATAGGGCTCCATGCATTGGCTGACAGGTAAACTCTTTATCCTGTGTATCTATATCTATGGCAACATGGAAGAACAGGGACCACAGGGCCCTGGCTTCCACAACCAATCAAATGGCTCCATGAGTTCTTGACATCCGTCACTGTACTTCTATAAGCAGAAGGAGTCTTCCATTGGTACAGAGCCCAAATGTCCATGTGTGACTGCAAGGGACCTGTGTGAATGAGGATACAATTCCATTATCTCAAAAAGAAAGGCAATTATTTGCAAAAAACTTTATTAATGCACCAGATAGGGTTTACGTTAATGCCACAAAAGTAGGGATATGTGGTGTTAGGGTTTCCAACCGTAAGTCTCCACCCCCACCCCCCAAGTAGCAGAAGGAAGAAACATTATAGCTTAGGGCCTTGGCAAATTAGTGGTGGGGTTTTCCTTGGGGTTCCCTGAGCAAATAATGTCAGACATCATCTGTGGGCCCTGCATGAAGAAAGCTACAACAGACTGTGTTGGCAAGATGTGGCGAGGCATACTTCTCTACCTTTTAAGACTGTATGATAACGAAGCTCTGACTTACAGCTGTACCTTTTGTTTCAGACAGGATGCAACAGGCTAGAGAGTGAAGGGTGAGCATTAAGGCTGACAACCCCAAGGAAGACCCAACCACTGATTCATCAAGACTCTGTAGACCCAAAACCCTAATGTTTTTTTCTTTTGCTGCTTGGGAGGTGAGGGTGTGGGTGTGGATTCAGGTTTGGAAACCCTAACACCACATGTCCTTATTTTTGTGACATTAAGTTAAATGCTAAATGCTGCTTAAATACAGTTTTTTGCAAAGAATAAATATATTTGTATATAAATAACTGGTAAGCAATTTTTTCTGTAGGCTCATCCAGTTATTATTTACCATAATAACCAGTAGGTTAGTATGGCAAACAAGTGCTGCATTTTGCATTCTGAGCAGGAGCCCCATTCTCGCAGCTGTGTATCTGCCAACAATCATTCTTGTTGCTGCGGTGAAAACCTTCACACTCAGTGTCTTGCCAAACCTAACAAACTCTGGTCACAGCGGACATGACTGTGGCAAGCTTTTAGGATGCTTTTATCCATTATTTCTAATGAATTTGCACAATGCAGATCTGTGGAGATTCAGTTTCAATGCAGTCCTCCTTTTACACATTTTTACAATGTGTTTTGTGATTGCTATACATTTAGCCTGGATAGTTCACAGAAGAAATTGCATCTAATTTTCAGTGGGGTTCTACATCTACACAATATTATGCTGCATTGCGTAAAATCAGAAGACACTAAAAACAATACTTTACATCTGGGGGGACATATTAAGTGCTGGATCAATGCATGAGCAGAAAGATGAGTTGTGCAAAGAGGGTGTGACAGTTGGCACCAATCTAATTTTTAAAGAGAATGCTCCACCGGTATGGGGAGTGCATACAGTGAAGCCCACCAGCATGAAGTGGAGCACTGCAGAATTCTGCAGTACAGTTACTGCAGCAAACAATGAAGTTTCAATGGGAATTGATCCCTTTTGTCATGCAGTAAACCTGTGACACTGTGCTTCATCCTGGCGGGCATCATTGTACCTGTTGAAAATGTGACCCTGGATGGGAGTTGCAGTGCAGATGGCCACCAAGACAAGTGCATCCAGTGTGCTCCCGACTGAATACCCACCAGGAGGAATGCATGGCACACACTGGTATGCGCTGCAGCCCCCATGGGTGATATTCAGCCCAGGAATGCAAATGAGCTGATTGAATATGCAGGGTACAAAGGGGCATTATGCATGCTCATTACCAGCCCATTTTCATGTTGGCAAGGGGATGAATGCACTGGAGCAGCTCTCTCCCCCAAGCCCCGCCGCCAATCTCTCCCATGTGTGATATGCCCTGAAGTCTCTGGTGGTAAAGTGGCACCCTCCACCCATTCCACAAGCCCTGATCATACCAGAGTCCAGACTCTATCAGTTCCATTCTGTAGGGACCCCGCTCCCATCCCTGATAGCACCAGAATACACCTACAGTCCATATCCATAGTGTAGTAGCCCCAACCCCCTTCAACAGTACACAGGCACCCCCTCCATGCCCCCCAACCCATCCCACTGTGATGACTGGCACTGTGATGGGATCATACCACTGTATCGATAGGTGGCAGAGTACTGGCAGTAGGATGCTGGAATGTGTTATATGTAGGCACAAGCTGTGTGTGGGTGATAATGCCCAGTGGCCGTACACTTCAGGCATTTGCATGTGGATCTATCATCCCAGTTCCATTGCACTTCTCAGTGTGGGTGATGACTAATGCTCTACCCACTCACACAGTTCCTGGAACAGGTGTGTTACAGTCAACCTCCCATTCATTTGTACAATCGGGGAACTGCAGATGAACTATCCATAGCCTGAAGTATACACTGCAAATGGTATTACAGGATATTGCACCCCATGGCACCCGGGATACCTCAGCAGTCTGGAGGGTGGCATGTTACACAGGGGAATGGGGGAGAGGGTAGACTTGCAGTGGTGCATGACATTAGGAGGATACAGTATCGACAAGGCATGCATTGGAGGTATGTCAATTCCCTCTTACAGTTTACCAGGGACATACACATGGCTGAATACACTGGTGGATCTGCATCTTGTGTAGTGCCCCAATGCATGGTACAGCCACTTGGGCCATGCTGGACTGCAGATCCCCAGCCTGGGTCCAGTGCAGTTGGTGTCTGGCCATGGCAGGGTGTGGAAGGCAGTGCCAGTCTCTGCAACAGGACAGTTATCTGGGGAGTGAGGGTGTCTGCATACTGGGGCAGTGGGTGAGGGTCCTCTATGCTATGGATATGGACCATGGTTTCCTCTGGTGCAATCAGGTTTGGGGGGCCCTATGCTATGGAGCTCTTTGGGGATGGAGTTGGATCAAGTGGGGATAGGAAGGGGGTACCTCTAGTCCACCAGGGCTGCCAGGCTGCTGTGCACCTGACTGCACTTCTGCAGCCTGCCTGTGGGTGGCTGGCTGGTTTAGGCCAGATATTCATGGTCTAACTGTGGGCTGAAATGCTCTGAACTGTGAGGGTCACATTCACACCGAATATGCCACAGCACATCATATGCTTAGGAACACCCCTCAGCTTGCATGGCATACCATTTGTTTGTACCATGGCCTATTCCCTTGTGGCCAGCGCATCCCGCATGTTTGAATATCATGCTGCAGTGCATTGTTGGAGTTGCTCAGCACATCTCCCTTTTCTGCCGGGATACACTGTGCATCTTCTTTGAATATGAGGGGCCCTGGACTAGGTACCTTGAATAAATACATTATAAAAATGGTAAAATCATGATCCCACTAAAAACAAGATATTGCATCTAATCTGGGACAGCCTGAGTAAATACAGTGCAAAAAAGTGTAAATGAATATCCCTATGATAATGAGATATAGCATCTCCCTTACACTATCCAGGACACAAAATATAGGATACGAAATATTCAGTGGTCCCAGAACCAAATAACCATTTCCTTGTAACAAGCCCTCATTTTTCCTGTATTTTCCCCAAAGAGTCAGAATCAAATTCCTGTACAAATCCTTGTAGATTTTTCCATAAGCCACTGGTTCCTTAATTATGACTTTGTTCTTTATTTATTATATCAGCAGCCTTCTATCAGAAAAAGAGCTCTGATTTGCTTTTCTGTATTAATATTACATGTCAAGATGGCCTTGGAATGATTTGGATTTACATATTATGCATAAGGCATAATGGGGGACTATATGAAAAATACAAATATCACACTCATTATTTCATGAACTTTACTGAAAATTACTAATCACAAGTCAGATCCAGAAGCAAATGATTTGATACTTTTATCGAAATCAATATAGATGTAACAGAATAGTGTCGTTGTTCTTCAGTCCTTCTTCAAGCCTGTAAGCTTCTGAAGAAGGACTGGTTGGTCCGAAAGCTAGAGCACTTTGTTCTTGTTGTTACAACTATGTTGGTCCATTAAAAGGTATCAAATCATTTGCTTCTGGATCTATTCTTGCAAGGACCAATACGGCAACTACTAAATCTAGATTAATCACAAGTCAGTCAATCTTTCAAAAGATACAAGTAATGCCCGTAAACAAAATTATTGCAAATAAATTGGAGACATTTCCCATCTACATATACAGAGATGCTATTTTTTGCATTTTATATTTGTTAGTTTTCAGACAAATTCTCATAGACTTTTTTTCTGACCACCTGATTTAATCTTGAATGAGTTAAATAAATGTTATTGTTTTCTTCAAGGCCCTGATCCAGCAGCTCAGTAAATACACACTCGGTACACCATATTATAAAATAACAAAAAACAGCCTTCTGTTTTCAATTCTTTGATCAGGACCTTCCAACCACAAACAATACATTCATGTTCCACAGCCTAGAGATGGAGGTCCAAAACACAAGAAAAACTCAACTGGTGTCCCTACAAATTTCTTTCTCAGTTGTTTTCACTAACTTTTTTTATAACTCTATATGGGAACATGAGGAATCAGATAATTATACAGATGAATTGCTCACTGTTCTCATTTGTCAGCAGTTAATTCATTAGATGAGGACTCCCTTGCCAGGAGTTTGACTGTTTCTCCACCACACACACACACACACACACACACACACACACACACACACCCACACGCACGCACACACACCTCAGTACTTGGCAGGTTCTTATATGTTATGTTTGGAAAGCAGTTCACTAAAGATCTGGCATATGTCTGAGACAGTGCATATATCAGCTAGTGTCTTAAAAGGTTAAAAAACAGTGTAAAGCATTATACATTTGCTGGGAAAGGGTGACATTTCTGAGGTATGAATCTCTCTATCTTGAAAGACAATACCTACCAACTGAAGTTAGTAGCAAAAAATGTTTAAATGCTAGGTATTTAAATGTGCAAGTTGTTGCATTTTGAAGTGGGTAAACAAGTCTCCAGTTTAATAGGCAACCAATATTTAACAAGCTGTTAGTTTCCTAATGGCCATCTGATAAGCAGTTTAGAGTTATGTCTCCAACATTCTAAACAGAAACAAGGGAGTAATTTATTTTAGTTGGCAAAGTGATTTATAGATGTAGAAGGATACATTGAAAAGTCCACAATATGTGTTCCACGATACTCCACTTTCAAGCTACAGACAGCAAGATGGCTGTAGGCTCCGCCCACAGCCATAAAAATGAACGTTCTGAGAAAACCAGTGCCCTTCCTACCTTTTCTAACTTCAGTCTTTGTAAACAATTGCCTTTACTTAAACATTCTTTAATTCTCTATTATGAACCGGCGATCGTAAATGGACATCGCTGATTGGCTGAGACGTTTTTGTAGCAATGATAATATCTAGCTACATCATCATGGTTTCAAACAGCATCCGGCCACCAGCCTCCTCACTGTCCCCAAAAGACATCCGCTTTCCGTCGGTTGGATCCCCCCCTCGCCATACATGCACACACACCCTGGTGACTCCCCTTGCACTAAAGCAACTGAATCCCACGTGTTTTGTTTTTGCCAGCTGCTGAATGTACTACCACAACCCAAATAAACCGCTATTTTGTTTAGGAAGCGCTGCAGCGTGACATTTCAAGTATCTTTATCTGCTTTAAGAGCCGCGTGCACGGTCGTCCGTTTTACTGTAAAGCCGCTCGTAGCAGTGATTACAAATACAAGACACAATACACATTTACAGCTTTTCCCCCTCATCTCCCACTCTGCCTAAACTGCAATTTTCCTGCCAGCACTTAACGTAGTTCCACATGCCTTACGATACAAATCCATGGCTTGAGTTTGCCATTTCATACATCGATGGCTTGTGTTTCTCACTCCAGGCATTATCGGGGAAATAAAGAAGTTCTCCCTTCCACAATACTTTTTTTATGGGAGCAAGGGTTGTGAGAATATTTGTACTTCCTGGCAAGGGTCAGGGAGAGCGGGGTTCCAACTCATAAGGGTCAGCAAGATTTCCACCAAGACTCACTGCAGTCAGCCTGGATCCTTTCAGCTCTCTCAAGCCTTACAACAGCGACACCTGTTGCCCACAGTAAAAATTACAAGAACTATCTTGTTTTAATGTATCACTACACCTTACCAAATGTACTCTTAAAACATTTTAAAACAGTTTTTAATTTTCTTTTTTAGTTATAGAAATACTGATCCAGTTCATAATAGCAATAAGGCACTCCAGGGTGTGGTATATCATGGGATGTCATCACTTCTCGGGTTGTTGGACACACTTGGCCTGCGGCCTCGTGCCCAACCACCCGAGGCGTGATGATTATCCTGATACCACACCCTGTCGTCCCTTATTGCTTAATTCTATCATGACTGTTAAGATTTACCATTCGGCTTCAGGTGACAACTACAGAATTTACTTAGTTTAGAGTTTACTCGGGTACTCTGGAACTGTGTACTCTGGTGGGAAAATATTGATGTACCAGGCATTATAAAAGCTAATGCATGCTGTGCAGTGCAATCCAAATTTAATATACATCCTTTATATGTGATGCTTTATAAACCCCTCAAGCTTCACTCTCAGGGTTTATGTAGCATCACACCTGGGTGTGTTTGGCAACTATTTTCAATATTTTGAGGGTGATCAAACCTAGAGAGTAACTATCATGTTTATCCTCACTCTAGGTCCATTTATTCCACAGTGACAATGGAGGATTTAGCAATTTATCTCCACATGGGACTTGATTTTCAAGGCCCCATTAGATTGGCACATCTTGCGGCAACACCCCCACTGCAGCAAACTCATGTGCGCCAGGGGCCCTGCTCCCTATTTTGTAAAAATCAGGGTCCTGGTGCCAAACTCCCTCAGTTTGCTGCAAGTTGTTCTGTGCACTGAACAACTCATGCACAGACTGAGAATGCAGCATACTGCAGGCATTTGAGACAGCATTGTCAGTCATGGGTGGGGACACACTGGCTACTGGCAGGATTAGTGAAGGGCAGAACAGGGCAGGTTTGGGTGGGGGGTGGTGACAGAGTCGGGCATGGAACTGGCATGGCTCCATCTGTGACAGGCATTGGGGGGACGATACTGAGACTTTTGGTGGGGGGAGACCCTGGAATTAACCAGCCATGGCCCCACCACTATGACAAAACTTGACTGGGTGCTGGCAGGCAGCAGATGTCCACTGGCAGTGGCAGCATTGGGGGCATGGACCACCTCCTATCATGTTTGGGCATGTGGAGTGGTACAGAGGCAATTAGACCAGATCCTGGCTGGTCTAACTCTGATGGCCAGTGTGCCTATTGCCACGGTTTGCAGAATCCCAATTAAGGGGATACTGTAGCACAAGCCCACCTCGGCCTTGCTGCACTGGTGCATCCGTCACAAGGATGGCACAAGTCTGGCTGGAGCAAGTGGAACTCCAATTGCTGCAAGGAGCATGAGAAAATTGGGACTGTCGCAAGGTGTGGCACAAGGATCCTCCTGCAACATTTCTCTGTGACACAAGCCCCTTAAGCCAGTCCCAGTCCTTTAAAAATTGAGTCCATTAAGTTCAAAAGCAGTACAGTGCATACCTCTTTGTTCATGTGTCCTGTGAACTGTCAGCATCACTGTAGAAGGTGGTCTGTAAGCAATCTGCATTAATGTTGAAGGTGGCCACTAAACAATCAGGATGTAGGATATTTTCTTTCCGTAGTATAATAAAAGGCATTGCATAAGTAAAATATGCCATGGCCCGAATGAAGATATCAATGATATTTTCCTTCATGACTTCAACACTTGTGATGTCATGAAGTCAAACTTCACTTAAAAAAAATGAGTGGTATTTTCATTAGGGCCATCTTGGAGGGGCATGGTAATTCTCCTATATTTAGGATTGAGTTGGCTGTTTCATTTTAAACTCCAATTTTTGTGACTTAATATCATTGGAGTCATTTGATGAAATAGCACAACATTTGGCATGTACGGTTAGGCTATCAGAGTTTCAAGACTTGAACGGTTTTGTGACAGCATCCTGTTCAGTTTTCAAGATACAGAGCACCAAAAACATGGAAAAAACCATGCTTGGTTTCCCTTTACTTAATATTGTTTTGTTTTGTTTTTTTTTCATTTTGCTCTCATCTACAGCCTAGACCATGTGGAATTTTTTCATGAAAGTTTCAGGGTTGAAGGGGCCTGTACCAAGCTTTTAAGATTTTGTGAAAAAATGTTATACTGTTCCAGAGTAATAAGGATTTTTTGGTTAACTGACAAATGTGAATGATAAAAAAACAAAATGATTGTAAGTGCTTCTTTTCATGTATTATTTGCTGTGTGGGAAAAAATGCCAATCATGTGGACAAAAATACCAATTGTGTGGAAAAAATCCCACTCGTAATGACCATTATCTTATTTTTTAACCCACAGACATTGAAAATACATAAAATTAATACATTTTCAAAAAAACAACACCTGAACCTAGGTAAATATGACCTGTTTAGCTAGACTGTGGTGCTTGTGTTTTGAAAATTTCCCTGGAAATAATGTCTTTGGGCACACGGAAATCCTGGGTGCCCATATCAGTGAGAAGAGCCATTCATCCACATTCTCATTATGAGAACAGCAGCAGTTTCTTCGGTTCTGAAGCTACAGCTGGAGTCATGCTGCTGGCTTCAGCTGAAGCAGTGAGACAGTGATCCCCTGTTGTCCCTTTCTCCATGTCTCTCTTTTTATCATCTATCTGTCTGACTCTCTGTCTCTTTAGCTATCTATTTACCTATCTATCTACCTATCATAAAAACATAGAAGTTCACGGCAGATAAGGACAGCAAGGCCCATCCAGTCTGCCAATTTTTTGTACCTTATGAATGCGCCATAGGCCTTTACTCTATCAATGCCCTATTTATTCATACTCATCTGTATTGCTACCTTATGCCTATACCATGCCTGTTTGAAGCCCTGCACTGTATTCATATCCACCACTTCCTAAGGTAGGCCGTTCCATACATTCACCACCCTATCTGTGAAAAATAATTTCCTTACATTACCTCTTAATCAGCCTCCCTCTAATCTCATGCTGTGTCCTCTTGTCCTGCTATGTTTCTTATATTGCAGCATGTTAGACTCTTTCACCTTGTTAATGCCATTAAAATGTTTGAATGTTTCGAGCATATCACATATCTCCCTCCTTTGCTCTAGGGTATACATATTGAGCTCTGTTAATCTGTCCTCATATGTTTTCTGATGCAGTCCCTGCACCATTTTGGTTGCCCTTCTCTAGACTGCCTCCATTTTGTCAATATCATTGGGCAGGGGCAGCCTCCAGTACTACACTCAATACTCCAGATGGGACCTAACCAGTGTCTTGAAAAAAGGGATTATTACCTCCCTCTTATGACTTGTGATACCCCTACTAATTCACCCCAACATCCCTCTGTCCTTACCTACTGCTTTAGTGGTCTGTGTAGATGATTTCAGGTCATTTATGATGATGATACGTAAGTCTCTTTCTTCCCTTGTGCTTGCCAGCAACTCCCTTTCGAACCTATAGGTAGCTTCAGGATTTCTCTTCCCAATGTGCATGATCTTGCACATCTTTGCGTTAAGCCCCAATTGCCACTCTTCAGACCATTTTGTAAGTTTTTCCAGATCTCTTCTCATTCTGCCAACCCCATCTGGATCATCTACTCTGTTGCAGATCTTGGTGTCATCTGCAAACAGGCAAACCTTACCCTCCAGTCCATCTGCAATGTTACTGATGAAGATATTGAAGAGGACTGGCTCCAGAACTGATCCCTGTGGTACCCCACTTGTGACTTGCATCTCTTCTGACTGTATACCACTAACCACCACTATCTATTTTCTGTCAACCAACCAGTTTGCCACCCAGTTGACCAACTTCTGACCCACTCGTGCCTATCTAGCTTATCAATCAATCTTCTATGTGAAACAGTATTGAAATCTTTGATGAAGTCAAGTTAAGTGACAGCAACTGCACCCGCTTGGTCCACCAGTCTGGTTACCCAGTCAAAGAAATCTATGATATTAGTTTGGCAGGACCTTCCTGTTGTAAAACCATGCTATCTTGGATCCTGTGCTTCTATGGATTCCAGGTGTTGCACTATCCTTTCCTTAAGGAATGCCTCCATAATTTTGTCCACTACTGAGGTAAGACTGACTGGTCGATAGTTCCCTGCCTCCTCCCTGCTGCCACTTTTGTGAAGCGGGATCACATGAGCCCTTCTCCAGTCTTCTGGGACCTCTCCTGTGCTCAGAGACTCACTAAACAGTTCTGCTAATGGCTCTGCTAGTTCCAGCCTTAGCTCCTTTACTACTCTGTGATGTATGCCATCAGGTCCCATTGCTTTGTCCACCCTGAGCTTAGCGAGCTTTTGTAGGACCCTTTCTTTTGTGAATGGACTTGTGCACACCTCCCTCCCCCCTGTGTCTGTGGTGCTGAGCTGTGTGCCCTGCCCTATCTTCTCCTCAGCAAATGCTGAGTAGAAGTATCTATTTAGGCTAGATGCTTTTGCTTGGTCCTCCTTCACATACTCCCGCTTATCCCCCTTGATCTTAGCAGTACCCACTCTGAACGTTTTCATTTCACTAATGTATCTATAGAAATTCTTGTCCCCTTCTTTTACTGTTCATGCTAGTGTTTCCTCAGTTTGAGCCTTTGCCTGCCTTACTGCCTTCCCTGCTTCTCTTAGGGAAATTTGATATGCCTCCGTATCTTCGTCCCACTGCATTCCCTTATATTTCCTGAGGGCAAACCTTTTGGCTCTGATCTATTCTGCTATAGTTTTTGAGAACCAAAGTGGTTTTCTCCTTCTTTTGCTCTTGCTTTTCTCCCTAACACAATGGGATGTTGCTGTAAGTATTGCATCCTTAATGCTTGCCAACTTTGCCTATACCCCCTCACCTATATTTCTTATTGCTAGGACTAGTTTAACTCTGTTGGCCATCTTATCAAAGACAGCTCCTCTAATGTCCCATATTTTTCCCTTGGAATGGGATGATTGAGTTCTAGTGACCATACTGAAGCATACCATGTGATGGTCACCGGCCCCCAGGTGACCTTCTACCTGGAGTTCTGTGATCCTTTCTCTGTTAGTCAGTACTAAATCCAGAATAGCCCTGTCTCTTGTGGGTTGTTGCACCAATTGTTAGAGGCCCTCCTCCTGGAGGGAATCCACTATGTGCCTTGTTCTGGCAGATGTTCCTGCTGGTATTGATCAATCTGTATCTGGCATGTTGAAGTCTCCCACTATCAGAACATCCCCTTTGGCTGTCATGTTTTATATATCTTCTAACAGTAATGTGTCTATGTCCCCCCCAGGTCTGGAGGTCTGTAGACAATCCCAGTTCATATAGCTGTCCCATTTCCTGTTTTCAGGGTGACTCACAGTTCTTCTGGCTCCTTATTTACTAACATACTATTTGCCAGCAGATTAGGCCTTATGGTCTATCAAGTCTGCTCGAACCTAGATCCTTAGTTGGGTGCCGAGACCCTCCCATCCCTTGTGCTCCAGAAACCCCTATCATCCATCCCCACCCCCCCGGGACAGGACATCATCTGATACATCCACTTTCTGTGTCTGTCCCACC
The DNA here is from genome assembly GCA_016271365.2 of Neoceratodus forsteri. Taxonomy (NCBI): domain Eukaryota; kingdom Metazoa; phylum Chordata; order Ceratodontiformes; family Ceratodontidae; genus Neoceratodus; species Neoceratodus forsteri. The sequence goes on along the minus strand of CM028132.1, from coordinate 968,238,937 downwards.
CTCTCTTAAAGCTCTCCACTGTGGATCTCTGAACCAGCTCACCAGGCAGAGCATTCCAAGGGTCCACCACCCTCTCAGTGAAAACCTCCTCCTCTTCCCCTCACCCTTCCACCTTCCAACTTCAAACCATGCCTCTGGTGATGCCTCCCTGCTTTAGTCTAAAGATCCCTCCTTGTTTACCCTATTTATTCCCTTGAGGTACTTGAAGACCTCAATCATGTCCCCTGTCTCTCCTCTCTCCAATGAAAACAGGCAGAGCTCCTCAAGTCTGTCCTCGTAAGTCAATCCCTAGCCTCGTATCATCTTTGTTGCCCTTCTTGTACCCTCTCCAGGAGCTGTATGTCCTCTTCAAGTGTGGTCTCCAGTACTGTACACAGTACCAAGGTGTGGTCTAACCAGTCCATTGTACAGCTGCAGAATCACTTCCTGCTCCTAGAGGTGATCCCCTGCAATGCATCCCAACATCCTGTTTGCCTTGCTAGCTGCTCTCCTGCACTGCTCAGTGTTATTCATACATGTATCCACCATGACCCTAGGTCTTTTCCCTGTTGAGGCTTCCAGCACCTCCTCCCAGGTGTACCTGTGTTTAGGTTTCCTGACCAAGATGCAACACCTTGCACTTGGTGATATTGAAATTTAATTTCCATGTGTGAGCAGCTTTCCAGGGTGTCCAGGTCCCCTTGCAGGGCCAACCTCCCTCTTCTCCCTCAACTACTGCTCCCATCTTGGAGTCATCCGCGAAGAGACTCATTTCACACCCTATACCATCCCTGATGTCTGATATGCATATTAAACAGGATGGACCCAGGACCGAGCCCTGTGGTACCCACTACCAACCTCTGCCAGGGGTTGGGGAGCTCCCCACAGACCACTACTCTCTGAAGTACGTCCCGCTATCCAGTTTTCAATCCATCTGACCATCAAAGGGCCTACTCCTAACCCCATCAGTTTCTCCACCTGACCATTGTGGGGGACAGAGTCAAACGCCTTGCTGAAGTCCAAGAATAATACATCCACAGGCTTACCCCTGTCCAGTTCTGATGTTACCCATTCATAGAACTCCACAAGGTTGGTTTGACATGATCTACCTGGCACAAACCCATGCTGCCGACTATCCAGACCTCCCACCTCCTCCAAGTAAACCTTCCTTTAGTATACTCTCCATTAATTTTCCCACCACCAGGTTAAACTGATGGGTCTATAGTTTCCTGGTACTTCCTTGACCCCCCTTGTATGGATTGGTACCATGTGCCTCTCGCCAATCCCTAGTGTACCCTCCCTGTCTCAAGTGACCTGTTGAAAAGCTCCGCCAGGGTGCAGCCAGTATGTCCGCCAATTCCCATAGTACTCTCGGATGAATGCCATCCGCCCAGGAGATTTGTCTTTCTTTAGGGCCTTGAGGGCAAACCACACCTTTGGTGGGGATGGCATCATCCGTCCCTCCACCTTACTGGTCTTTTATCCTTATCCAGATGTGACACCCTGGGGTACCTTTCCTCCCTTTGCTCCATTTCTGTTGCTCCCCTGATCCCACTCCCTGCCGCTTCTATCCCCTTTGTGCCTTGCTTTGTAGATATCCATCCCTCCTAGTGAACACAGAGCCAAGTACTAGATAAATACCTCTGCCTGGTCCCTCGCCTCTTCCACCCACCCTCCTTCTGATCTCAATCTGCTGAGATGGCCCTTAGTTTTTCTCCGCTCCCCAATGTACCGGAAGAACCCCTTTTCCCCTCCATGTATCCCCTGTGCCAGCCGTTGCTCTTTACTGGACTTAGCTCCCCTCACCATACGGGTGACTTTTCTAGATGCAAGCTGGGAATTTCTTTAGCTTTGATATTTTCATTGACATAAAGGGCCACCCCCCCTTTCTGCACTTGGTCTCTTCTGAGCAGTACATAGCCAGATATTGAAGTCTCCCAAGTGTGGTTGCGGGTGAACCATGTTTTGTTAATGCCTACTATGTCCAGTTTAGCCTCTGTCATTGCTGCCTCTGGATCTGGGATCTTGTTTCTGAGATTGTGGGCATTTGTGTACATGATTTTCCATTGGTCAGATTTCGGTGTGTTAGTTGTGGGGCGAGGTCTGGCTTTTCTCCTGCGCATCGTATGGGGAGCAAGACCTTTTTCCTTACCTGGTTATGCAAATTAACTACAAAAATGTTGAACTCCTGTCTGATCACTAGCTGAGGGGTAGGGGTGTTCTTCCCATTCGATGTATTGTTTGCTGCCCTCCTCTCCCCATTTGCTAGTTTCAATATTCTGCAAAGACATCAGACTTCTGCCCCAATGCACTGTCTCTATCCTTAGTCAGATGCAGTCCATCGAACTTAAAGAACTTTTGCTTCCAAAACTGTTGTCAGTTACCTACAAATGTGTGTCCTTTTTCCTGGCACCAGCCATTGAGTCACATGTTTAGCTCCTCTAGATCCCCATCTCTGACCTTCCATCTGTCTGCCCCCCTCTCCCAGACCTGTAGGATCTCATGAGAAGGAGATGCTGGATGAAATGGATGACATTTTGTCTCCCAGTCTGCTCAGGTATTCCTTGGTCACCACAACTGACTGGCTTACAAGATCATTAGTCTCTAAGTGTACCAGGATGTTAATGTTTTCTCCTGCTTCCAAAATGATTTTAGCAATGCAGTCAGTTTCTCTCCATGCTGATGTACCTGGGAGACATCTGACCATTACCCACGGCTGGAGGCAAGTATTGACTCCCCAAATGATGGAGTCTCCTATGATCAGAAGTGTTTTGGATTTCCTTTTTTGCCTTCTTTGTTTTGATCCCTGTTTTGAGCAAGTTTTGTAGAGCTATCTCCTGTGCTGCATTGTCCTGCTCTGCAGTGTCCTCTGCCCCTTTGTTTGATTTTGGAGATAGAGGCAGATACCGTGGAGGTGATAAGTTGGTGAGCATTGAGTGATGGGGCACCCAATTTGCCACTCCTAACCACCTGCCAATCTCCCGGACGAACTACTATCTGTGGTTGAGGCACTTCAGTTGGATGTTTGGCAAATGGTGGGTGGTTCTTGTAAAATATTTCATCCTGAATATGCGATTTGAGGCGTGCAATCTCTGCCCATGATGCCCGGAGCCGAGCCCTAAGATCTCCGAATGTCCAGCATGTAGGACAGCATCCTAAATCCTGTATAACTATGCTTTTGAAACGTGTCCTGCAGTACCTGCAGTTAATAATATCCATTTCAGTTGAGTTGCCTAGTTTATAATATGGTCCAAGTAATGAGAAGGAAAATGAAAGCAAAAGTTAGATTTTGTTTTAAATATTTTTTTTTGTTTGTTTGTTTTTGTATAACTTTTTATAACAAGTTCAATTTATTGTGCCCCTGTAAGTGAGGTCACTGTGTGGATACCCCTCTGATCCTCCCCATCCTGCTTTGCTACAGGAAATGTTTGAACTGTTCTACTTTATAAAAGGAGTGTAGCATGGGATGGTTGGGATGGGGGTGAATGGTTGGGCCTTCCACTGCTGAAAAAGAAGAACCACAGATGAAAGAAACAAAGAGGTAAGGGCAGAAGGAATCAACCAACAACAAATGCAGTCACTATCCCATAGTCTATATCTCATATGTGCTCCTGTAATTAGCCCTGAAAGCTTAGTCTCATGGTAGATAAAACTGTAAAACCTGTAAGCACCACCTGAACAATTTCATAGAAGATATACCTTGCAAAAAAACACTTGTCTACAGAGAAAAATAAAGCAGCGAAAAAGTAACAAAATCTGTGTGTACAACCTGCATAACAAATTAACAGAGGATATACCTTGCAAAAAATAATTTGAATCAGAGAATATTACAGCAGTAATCTGTAAGCACAAAACAGTAACACACCTGTAAGCACACCATGTAACAATTCAGCAGAAAGCATACCCTGCAACAGCAAATTGAATCAAGGAACAATAAATCAGTAAAATATAAGCAAAAAACAGTAACAAAACCTGTAAGCACAAAAGAAAATAGTAACACAGTAAGTCTGCCTAGCCAAAAGAAGCCTTAATTTTTTCCAAGCTCTGAAAACATTCCTTGCTCTGTCCTTACAAGCAAACATAGAAGAAGAAAGCTTAGGTGAATCTAGGTGCCTTTGCTAGCAAACCTAGCTGAGAACAGCAGGACTTTCTTCAGTTCTGAATTTACAGCTGGAGTCATGCTGCTGGTGTCAGCTGAAGCAGTGAGACAGTGATCCCCTGCCATCCCTATCTCCATGTCTTTCTATCTATCTGTCTGTCTGTCTATCTATCGATCTACCTATCTGTCTATCTATCTGTTCATGTAAATATGTAGTGGACCGGAGTGCCCACCCCTGGTAGCAGTTCCTTCTCCCACTTCCATGTTTAATTTATTATTTTTTTATAAGCAGACTGGAGTGCGAATGGTAAAAAAACAAAATGACTGTGACTTCTTATTTTCATGCTTTATGTGTTTAAGCTGCTGATGAGATTGTAGTTTTATCTGTGTTTTATATTGAATTACAACGTTTGACTTATATTACTTGTTTTGTACAGCGCCTTGAAAATTGAAAGGCGCTTTAGAAATAAAATGTATTATTATTATTATTATTTGTTTTGTGGGGAAAAAATACCAATCGTGTGGATAAAAATGCCAATTGTGTGGAAAAAAATGGCTATCGTATTGGCCGCCATCTTAATTTCTATCCCACAGACATTGAAAATACATATAATTGATATATTTAAAAAAAAAAAAACTGAACCTTGGTAAATGTGACCTATTTAGCCAGATTGTGGTGTTTGTGTTTTGAAAATTGCCCTGGAAATAATGTTTCTGGGCACCCAAAAATCCTGGGTGCCCAGCTTAGTGAGAAGAGCCATTTACCCACATTCTCATTATGAGAACAGCAGGACTTTCTTCAGTTCTGAAGCTACAGATGTGGTCATGCTGCTGGCTTCAGCTGAAGCAGTGAGGCAGTGATCCCCTGCTGTTCATATCTCCAAGTCTCTCTTTTTATCTATCTATCTATCTATCTATCTATCTATCTATCTATCTATCTATCTATCTATCCATCCATCTGGCTGTCTCACTATCTATCTATCTATCTATCTATCTATCTATCTATCTATCTATCTATCTATCTATCTATCCATTCATGCAAATATGTATCAGACCGGAGTGTCCATCTCCCATAGCACTTCCTTCTCCCTTTTCCATGTTTAATTTATTATTCTTTTATAAACTATCCTTGCAGGGTTCTCAACATCCTGAAGGGGAGTAGGCCCTGGCTACCCATTCCCCTTGCAGGGTTCCCAACATCCTGAAGAAGAGTATCCCCTGGCTACCCATCCCCCCTCCTGCTCCTCCTCCTCCTCCTCCTCCCCCTCCCCTCCTCCTTAAACTTCAACCTCCATATGTTCTAAAGTAGGGATAATAACTGACTTCTAGAAACCCTCTCCACCTTACAATAAGCACTTACATCCCATGCCTGCCCCAACCCTTTAACTACTAGAACTGTCCTTGAATGCCCTGACCCTTACACTACCAGCTCTGTTCTCAGTTACCTGTTCACCCCTTGTTCTAAAACTGGGTTAGTGACTAGGATTAAGTCTAATGTTGTGTCCATAAAAATTGCTGTCCTGGAATTATGATTTTGTGATGTACTGTGTTATCAAAATATTTGCATGTTATGCCCTGCTATTTCTATTTTATGTACTTGTTTTTATTACCTTGATTGTATGAGGAATGCATATGATTCTGTACACTTGTTCTCTTGACTGATGGTTTTCTCCTAATCCTAATGTAATCCCTGCCCCCCCGAGGGTGCTTTTGGAAATGAGCTGTTCACAGTTCATGTTGTCTTCCTGATAAATCTCTTCTAGATAAATAAATGATAAGCAGACTGGAGTGCCCATCCCTGGTACTGCTTCTCTTCAACCCACAACCCTACAGGTTGCCTGCCCCCTTCCCATTTTATGCATGGTGGTACTGGGATGCTCACCACTGTTGCCTGCCGAACTCTAGCCCAACACTGGGGCACCCAATCCCCAGTGTTGGAATGCCCCTGCAATAATTAATACCATTCTGTGTTGTTGCTTTTTTTCACCTGTAAAAAGGAAAACAATCCCTTGCTGATTTAACCCCCCCCACTCACCCCGACCTCCCATTCAGCACCCACTACCCAACACCCCCAACACATCCTCATTCACCTGAACATGATCCACAATGTGTTTTTGGGCACCCAAAAATCATGGGTGCCTACCATAGCAATAGGAGCTGTTCACCTGCATTCTCAGTATGAGAACAGCCTGACTCTCCTGAATTCTGAAACTGCATCTAATGTCATACTGCCAGCTTTAGTTGAATCTGTGAGCCGGTGATCCATTACTCTCTCTGTCTTTGTATTTCTCTGTCTCTCTATCTAGCTGTCTGTCTATCTCCCTATCTAAATAACTAGTGAATCATGGTGCTCAGCCCCAGAACAGCTTCCTTTTACTCCCACCCCTCCAGGTCACCTGCATCCCCTTTCCCATGTTTAATTCATATTATACTGTACATTAATAAGTGGACCAGGGTGCTGCCCACCCCAGTGCTGCTTTACTTCAGCCTCCCTCCCCTCCAGCTTACCCATCCTCATACCCTTCATGGACCTGGCAAGACAGACTAGCCCACCCCAGTGCCACTGAGCACTAGCTTAACACAGGGGTGGCTAATCCCCCTGGTCAGAATGTTCCCCTATAATAAAGAAAACCATCTCTTGTTGTTTTTCAGATCTGTAAAAAAGAAAAGTCCATCACCAATCTCACCCCTACACACCCCCACCCACCTCACTCTGACCTCCTACTCAGTGCCCACCACCCCATACCCCTCCACACCCCTGCACATGCTCATTCACTTGAACATGTTTCACAGCATACATATATTCTCCAATCAAAGACACCTCTTGCTGCTGGAACCAGTGATTGCAATATAAGAAAATAAGGTAAGACTAGTTTAAAGTACTTCAATTGGGTTTGAACTTTTGTTTGCAACTTTCTCATTTTTTAATATTTTTACACCAAATTTTTAACATGACTTTTTGGGACCCCATCTCATGACCAAAGACAGTGGAATTATGCAAATCTGGCATGAAAGCCATTTTTGAAGTCATGTTGTGAAATCACCTTTTGGGTGGAATTTGAACATTTTCACTGCCCTTGTCAATCTGGTGGGGTCATAAAAAGGCTATATTGAAATTTTGGTGTCAAAATATTCAAAAACATCAAAGTTATGAGTGCACATTGGAATTTTTCTACACTTAGCCATCCAAATTTTAAACATAACCATTTTTTTTCACACCACCTGATGAATGTGACAGCAGTTATTTTTTAAATCCTGGCAAAAATGTGTTTTCCCACCTGTTGTGCAGTATAAGGTTTCGGTGGAGATTTGAAAATTTTTTCCTGCCGGGTTCATGCAGTGGGGTATAAGAAGGCTATGCTAAACATTTGGGCCCAGATATTCAAACTGCACCCAAAACGTGCGCAATAGCAGGAGCAAGTGCAAGTCCATTGCACCCATGCGCAAGAGGCGCAATATTCAAAAACTGAGCTGGCCAAGATGCGCCTACAGCCGATGACTGAATATCGCACCACCTGTGCCATAGCTCAACTAGGGAGAGGAAGCTGAACAGATCTGATGCACCATAGCGCAACAAGGGATGTTCAGCTGAGCAGTCCAGAGGCACCATAGCGCAACCAGGGATGCCCCCCAGCAGCAGGGCAGCAATGCAACTGCACAACCAGGGATGTAGATGCCCACCACCCATGCCACAGATGGGCAGAGGAACACACAGCAGAACAGACATCGTCCCCCTACACCCCATGCACTGCACAACTGGGGTAGGGCTGGAATAACCACTGGCCCATGGAGACAAGCAACCAACCCACAGCTGGGCCATGGTGCCCCATCACACCCCCTGGCAAGCTGTGACTGGCACACAAGGAGGGCCGACCACCCCATGCCACACCATCCCCCCAATGCAGAGCACATTCTGCACCATGACCTCCAGTCACCCTGCCCAGGAGCAGTGTCCACCACTGCAGGAAACCTCATGCATGCCACCACCCCCACTGTGACAATGCAACCCTGTGCATCACAGAACCATGCAAGGCAGCCCTACCATGAGCACCCATCAGTGGGTGGCAGTACACAGTGATGCAACAACGGCATACACAGTGCCACCATGCACAGTCCCCCTAAGGTACAGCTGAGAGACTGACAATGCGTCAGCACACAAGGTACCCCACACATGACAGGGCATGCCCCGGACACCACCACCAGTGGTACAGCACCCTGCACACCCTCCCAAGGACACACCCTGACCCAGCACTGGCCACAACAGCCAGCGTAGACACCCACAGTGGTGCGTGGAAGTATGCACCACACCAGATGCAACACAGTGCATGGACAAACACCCACCCATACCCAAGGGCACAACAACACAGGGACGCAGTAGTGGGGCAACCAAGCCCCCAGCATTGGCCCATGGAAACCATGTACACACAGCCTGCAGTCCTCCATGGCACAGGAGTGCCAGCCACCCTGCGCCGGCACTGTGGACCTGTACACCACCATCATTTGCCCAGAGCACAAGTGACAGACGGTGGTGCACATCCCCTGCAACACACATAAGCCACAGCATGGAGGTGGGACAACAACCACGGAGGCCACAGTGTCACCTGAGGCAGACATGCACCACATCAGTGACAGGAGGCAACCCAGCATTGTGACGGGTACAGTTGCTGCCCTGCATGGACATCCACCACTGACATGCCAGCAGACCATGAAGGTCACAGACATGCAAGGGTGTCAGCTGCACAGGCCATGGACGGGCTGACAGGGGCACCATGGACACAGAGCATGCACCATGGACCACAGCACACAGTCATCCAGAGCACAGGGCACAACACACACACCACAGACACTGACTGATAGCTACTCCCACACCATAGTCACTTCCCCACGGACACACACACATACCCATGACTGCACCACCCTGATGCCATGCACACCACTGCAGCTGAGCACCTATAGCCTGCTGCAAATCAGAGACCACCACAGTATTCATATCAAAAGATTTGTATTCAAAAATATCAAAAAGAACTATTTACAAAACTATGTACAAATGTAGGGGGAGGGCCACAAACAAGGTGGGGATGGGTAAGGGGCAGGGGTGAACATATGGGAGAGGGAAGAAGGGGTGTGAGGGTGGGTCAAAGGGGGAAGGTGCTAGTCGGGGCATGGGGACATCAATGGCCACCCCGGTCCTCCTCTTCCTGGTGCCGATGTATGCTCTTCTGTCTCCTCCTGACCCCATGGTGGTGTATGCACTGAAGGAGCTGCAATGTCTCCCTTGCCACCTGGAGCAGCTCATTAATTCCCTGCTGTATTTTCAGGAGTCACCGGTCACCTAGGACGAGAGAGCAGAGTCAATAGGTGTGACTGTCCATCCCCCTGCAGCCCACTCATTGTGCATGGCATACAGCCATGTGCCATGCCCCTGTGATGGTGTGCAACCAGCCACAATGACCGTGTCCACAAGACCTGCCCACCCAGGCAGCCACAGCCATGTGGACCACTGCACACACCCACCGCCCATGTCCAGCACAGCACCACCATGGCCGCACAGTGACTTGGCGATGTGGTGTGAAGGCAGTGCCACAGTCATGTGCCCAGTGCATGCATGGACCACCATTGATGCACTCCCAGACATGCAGTGCCACTGGACAGTGCTGACTGTAACAAGTTGAGTGCATGGCAGTGGTGTCAATGGTTGGTGGCCATGCCCCGCTGTCCACCCTGTTACACAGCATGCAATAGTAATCATGGAGGTATGGCACTCACCATCATCAGGCCGGTCCCTCTGGTGCTGTGGACCATCGCCCCTCCTACCGGCCCTGTCATCCTGCTGGTGCTGCAGCTCCCTGGACAGACGCCTCTCCTCCGGCCCTGTGGTGCAAACATGGAGAGAGGAATATCAGTACAATCCTGTAGCAAAGTTCCCCTGCCCCCATGTGCATGCACTCCCACCCAGCCAGACCCACCCACCCCACACCCTGATAACACCACCACAGCTAACACCGGATGGTCCGTCACCCATGTTACAGACACATACAACTGTGATACCCATATGGAAGATAAAAGTGTGTGGACGTAACACCTACCTGGCCGTGGCACCGTGCCCCTCCTGGCATGTGCCCGCAGGTGGGCAAGTAGGTCCGGTTCCCTCCTCCTCAGGTCACCATACCTGTGGCAGCACTGCTCCACCATCCGCCCCCTTCCTGTGGCCTCCTCCAGGGCATCAGCCACCTCCTCCCATACCTGGCTCCTGGTCCTGTCCAGGGGTGCCTCCCTAAACAGTGGGCCATAAAGTGGCTCAACAATGGCCACCAGGTTGGCCAGTTCAATTTGGGTCCACTGGGCAGCCCTCCTCCGCGCCACCTCACTTGCTCCGTCAGTTTAAAATGGCACTCAGCAGCTCGGCTTCACCATGTGCAAATGCTGTGTGGTACAGCACTGCAACTCCTTATCATGCTGTCACCGAACAGCGTGATAGTGGTGCACCCATGCCTGATGCATGGCACCTAGGGGGCAAATATCAGGCACAGGGCTAAGGGTCTGTGGTGCATGGACAGGCACAACACCATTGGAACCCAATGCATGTAGCGCAATTGGATGCCTGTGTGCTACCTCCAGTAGCGGCCTACCACGCTGTTACCCCAGTGCGCCTATGATGCCCCAGTGCCACAGCACCATATGGGTGAACATCACTGTAGCGCCACTGGCACAGTGGTGGTCATGCCCTGCATTGCCTCCCATGCACAGCACATCAGCAGCATGGCAGATGCCTGCGTCAGCAACCCGGGCATGCGCAGTGAGGTGTGTACTGCGCATGTCACAGAACTGCGCCCTTGGCTCAGCACGTTCAACACAATTGCGCAAAGCGCAACAGTGCGATATTCAGTCATCATATGCAAATCAGCTAATCAGCCATTCAATGGTGCAGCACTGCAATTTGCATCCACTTAATGTTGCGCCTCACCTCATTTGCATGGGTTGTGCTATAAAAGTGCGACATTGGGCTGCACTGGCCATAGTCGGTTACTGCAGTCTATTGGTGAGTTGCATGCTGTTTGGGAGTGTGGATTGTGGATTCTGGGACATGCATGGGACTGCACAGTCAGAGGTGAAAACTTTCATTCTCACAGGCTAAATAATGACCGAGCAAGTTGTGGGAGAGGAGGAACATAGTGGTGGGAGGAGGAGGAGGCCTAATTTCACCAAGGCGGAGACGGATGCCCTATTTGAGGCCTACCTGGATCAGGAGCCACTTCTCAGCGTATGGCAGGGAACATCACAGGCCCGTGCTGCTGCATGGGAGGAAGTGGCGCGTGCAGTGAACCTGCAAGGCAGCCACCAGCTCTCCATGCAGGAGTGCAAGAAGAAGATGGGCACAGACAGGAGGATAAAGGAGAAGGTGGCTGCCATCAGGGCAGTACGAGCTGCGACAGGTGGAGGACAGCCGGAGGTGCTACACCTGACCCCACAGGAGGAGAGGGTTGCTGGAAGCATGCAGCGTTGTGCCATTGAGGGTGTTCCGGGTGGTGGCTTCCAGATGGGTGGTAGTCCATCACTGCATGGTAGATCATGGTCTGTCTATTGGGGGGGCAGCGTAGGTCACATGCAGTAACACGACTTTGTTTTCCCTTACAGATCCTGAGCATCTGCATGGGTCAGAGGTGGTGGGCCTGTCCACTGAGGACAGTCAGATGGAGATGGAGGAGGGCCCATCCACCTCCACAGGTATACGTGGCTCAGTGCCACAGTGGGCCCACCTGGCTGTCCAGACTGATGTTGTTGGAACAGGTACAGAGGAGGCCCGGCCCATGTCCCAGCGTGCCAGCGTCCATGGATGCCAGCATGCTGTGACTCGTGCTGGTGCTGGGTCCATCACCGATGATGATGTCACTAACGGCATGGGCAGTGACACGTGTGTGCCACAGGATAGCCACACAGCAGGTAACATCGTGGCCATGGCTGTGGGTGGTGCTGCCGTGGAGGCCTGCATGTCATCACAGTCTCAGCCTGTGCCTGTCAGCACCATTGGGGCAGCACTGGTGTGTGTACAGGACAGTGGGACTGTTGCGGCCACTGCGGTGGCACCTGTGAGCCCTGGTGAGTGGCAGCTGGAGGGGCAGCATCAGCAGTCAGCCAATGGGCTTGGGGGTACAGGGTCAGGGGGAGGCATCAGTGCACCGCCTGTGGACATGCCCAGACCTGGTCCTTGTGTGCAGCACCCACCCTCAAGGGGTACTGGGCATCAGGGCTGCGCACACCCTGAAGGACAGGATGCCAAGGAGGCAGATGACCTCTTGGATGAGCACACCCGCATACTGCAAGCATCAGTCAACCAGCAGATGTGGCTTGCGACATTGGTGGATGCACTGCGTGCGGCTCTGGAGCGGGCAGAGGAGCGTCGCAGCAGAGACACTGCTCTGATCCTGGCAGGGATGGACCAGTTGTGGAGTATGTGACCGCTGCCATTGACAGGCAGACACAGGCATTCACTGCTGTCATGGCCACAATGGGCACACAGTCATTTGCCCATGCATCGCAGACACCACGCAGTGCACTGTCCACCCCCCATTCCCGGTGTCGTGCGACACCCTCCTTGTCAACACTGGGTTCAGCTGTGAGCATCCCGAGCATGCCTGGCGCAGGCATGTTTGGTGTGCTGCAGACCCCTGCATGAGCACGGTCATGTTCACACAGTGGAACAGCTGGGGGACCATTGGTGCCACCCCATGAGGCCAGTGGTCAGCCTGTCAGTGCTGGTGGGTCTCAGTGGGGCCTCCCATGCATCCGTGGTGGCCGGGGCACTGTGGTGCTTGACTGACCTGTTTCCCAACATGGCTACTGTCTGGTGCTGCCCAGTGTGCATTGTGTCATTCAGCGGGCATTTCATGGGTGGGTACCCAGCCCTGCCCGAGGACACACAGTCCATCTGCACACCCTCCCGGCTGCTGTCCACAGTTGCATGTGCATGATGATGCCTGCATTGCGCTGTACACCAATGTGCAATGGTGCTCAGCATCTGACACACGCACAAGGACAGGTAGTGGGCATGGTGGTCTGTGGACATGTGTGTGGCTAGGGGTGGCATTCTGGGTCAGTGAGCCTTCTACCCTTTGTGCATGTCTGGTACATTGTGTGTGTGTGTGTGTATGTGTGCGTGTGTATGTGTGTGTGTCCATCTGCGTGGCATGCTAGACCTCACCCATCCCTGGTTGTGTGTGTGGTTCCATGCCCGGCCACTTCCCTTGATGGAATGCACCCCTGGTGTGTGTCCATGCATGTTTGTGGGTTGTGCCTTAGCCACTGTTGGTTGCACATGGCACCATGACTTACCTGGGTTGGCTGAAGTGCTCTTCTGTGATGGTGTCCCGGTGCAGCTGTGCCAGCCAGAGCAGTCGGGGGTCCCATCAGCCAAGGGGGGGCTGCCCATCACCATTGTCACTGGTGTCCTCATCATCCCCAATGCTGTCCCCCTCTTTGACCTGTATGGCTATCCCACATTCATCGGCCATGTTGTGCAGGATGCAACAGGCCAGGAATAGCCCACAGGCCTTTGAGGTGCTATACTGTAGGGCACTGCTGGAGGTGTCCAGGCAATGGAAATGTGCCTTCAGCATCCCCGACACCCGCCCGATGACATTACGTGGTGGTGGTGTAGCCTCATTGTATGCTAAGGCGATAAATAAGTGGGCCGGGTAGGATGTGATCAGCCAGGGACGGAGTGGGTATCCACTGTCACCTGTGAGTAGAGGGTGGAGGTTAGTTTGGTGATCAGCATCGCCCTACCCCGGGCCATGTAGGCCACTACCCATGTCACCTCTGACCATGCCCCCCAGGTTCTATGATTGTCCATGTGGTTTGCATACTCACCCACTAGGTGGCCATCGGGATATCCCCACTCTCGAATCTGTGGCACAGTGCCGACTGGTGCCAGATGAAGGCATCATGTGCTCCCCAGGGTGCGGGGCACAGACATTGATTATGCGCACCCTGGCATCGCACACCACCTAGCAGTTGATGCTGGCATAGTCCTTGCGATTTATATATGCAGCCCCCTCGGGGCCAGGTGGTGTGCAGATGACCACATGGGTGCAGTCTATTGCCCCTAGCATGCCAGGCATACGTGCTACCCTGTGGAACTCCTGTATGTTTGCTGTGTGCTCCACCGGTGTGCTGGGGAAATGGATGTACTCCACAGTATGTGGCAGCAGTGCACTAAGGAATTGGATGAGGTGGCATGACGTGGCCAACTGAGTTATGCCTGTGGTGTCCCCAGTTGGTCTCTGGAAGGTACCCGTGGTGAGCAAGCACATGCAAGCTGTCACTTTCATCTCCACTGACAGAGCATGGCTCCATCCTGTGGGTGCTTGCATCACATCACTGCACAGCTCACAGAGCCACCTCAGAATTGCCCAATTCAGGTGGTACTGGCCCACAATCTCAGTATCACTGTACAGCTTAAAGCTGGTGCATGCTCGGTACTGCCTGTTGGGGGCATACTGCCGACGGGCCCTTCCACGGCCATGCCCCTTGCTGCCCCCTTCTCACCCCCTCATTATGGCCTTCATCTGGATGGTGGCACTGGCCATGTCCCTGGCTTGTGTTCACCCCCGGAAGCTGTTTCTGTATTCCCCCCGCTGTCCTGGCTGCTACTTCCCCTGCACCGGGAACACCTGCCTGTGCTGGCCTCACTGCTGTGTGGTGTACTTCCCCCTTCTGCACTGTGGCTCCCCACACCTTCCCCTGTGCCTGTTGATTCCAGGTGCCCATTCCTGGCCTGCTCTGTGTGTCCCTGCTGCCCAGTTTTTCCCTGCTAGACTTTGCCCTCATGTGGCTTCCCTGTAGCATTCTTGTGCTTCTCCCTTGCTCCCTTTTATTTTGGCTCATTTCCGCTATGGCGCAACTTCTGGTGGCTCCCCTATTGTGCATGGCGCATGTTGTTGAATATCACACTGCGCCATTTATGCATGGTTCCTCCCCCTTCAGTTGTGCATGCATTCATTATCATTGCGCTGTTGCTCAGTGTGATTTGGGGGGGCGCAACTGCCTCCTGCTGAATATCGCAGAATGGCGCATTTTTGGACTTGCGCAGGCACAACCCTATTGCGCATGGCTCAACTCTTTTGTATATCTGGGCCTTGGTCTCCAAAATATGGTAAAATTACCAAGTAATTAGTAAACATCTCAATGTTTCAATGTTCACTTATAACTTAGTTAATTTTCAACATTTTGACTAAAGACTTTCAGCGGACCCATTTTTTCACACTACATCATAAACGTTACAGGTGTTACTTTTAAAATCATGGACAAGATCTATTTTCACACTTCTGGTGCGAAATTACATTTCAGGCAATATACTATAAATGCCACATGTCATGTATATAAGGGTAGTCATAAAACAGCTATCTTGAAAAATCTGGGTCAAGATTAAAATATATATATATATATATATATATATATATATATATATGTGTATAGTGTATATATATATATATATATATATATATATATATATATTGTGTGTGTGCATATATATATATATATATATATATATATATATATATATATATTCTATGTAAATTGTTAATGCATCATTTAGGATTAAAACACAAAAGTCAGGAAATTAAAATCCTAGGGTTGCCCTCCCCAGACCCGCCCATCATCCCAAGATTGACAGCTTACGGGGTATGTCATTGGGGTTGTGAGGCCTAAATGTCTCCCCATTCCATCTGAAATTACATTCACAAGCCACAGTAAATAAGAATGGGGTGACATTTAGGCCTCACAACCCCCAATGACACACCCCATCAGTTGTCAATCTTGGGATGGTGGGTGGGTCCGAGGAAGAGGGGCAACACTAAAGATTTTTCATTTCTTGACATTTTGTGCTTTAACCCTAAATGATGCATTAACGCAGTTCTTTGCATAGAATTTCCTTACTTTTTGAGGAAGAATAAAAAACTAAGAACATGCACAAGTTGGTAGGAGAGTGGGCCCTTTGGGCCCTGCACTCCCACCGACTTGCAGAACGTGGTGGGAGCATGGGTCCTTCGGGTGCTGCGCTCCCACCAACCTGTGGAAGTTGGTGGGAGCTCGGGTCCTTTGGGCCATGCGCTCCCATCAACTTGTAAATGTAACACCGTAATTCACATCTATGGGACATACCGAGAGCACCCTCCAAATTTCAATGCAAAAGACCAAACCATGCCTGAGATATAACATGTTAAAGTTTGACATTTTCATTCATCAGAGTTGCAGAATTCCACACCTGTTAACATTTTACAGGCACAACAACTGACTACTACATCCAAGACACTATGGCTGGGTACCGTATCTATTTCAAGCTACCAGCACAATGCAAAACACTGTCCGCAACATGTAAATTGGGTCACGCAATATCTCTACTCAAAAAAAAAAAATTTCTCTGACATATAAAGTCCTTAATTCACATCTACAGGAAATGCTGAGAACACCTTCCAAATTTCAAGTAAAAAGACCAAACCATTTCTGAAACATTTAAACTTAAAGATTGGTGAAATTGCCCTATCTAATGCATTATAAAATCTGGGCATCTTGTCCCTATCTTGCGATCAAAGATGGCGATCAAAGAATCTCACAATCAAAGAATTTGCAGATATATGATCAAAGGATAAAAAATGCTGTAAATCAAAAATTAGAAGGAATTCCGGAAAACCACCACCATGGTTCGACAGAACAAAGCCCCCCTGAGCAACACCCACCCTCATTTGTCTTCCTAGGACACCCCTGGGCTGAGAAATTTGATTTTTTAATTCGGCCATCTCATCCCTCACTCGCAAATGCATGATCGCAATCAAAAAATTTCACGATCAAAGAATTTGCAGGCTCATGATCAAAGAATAAGAAATGCTGTAATTCAAAAACTACAAGGAATTGCAGTAAACCACTGCCATGGTTCAACAGAACGAAGCCCCTGAGCAAAACCCACCCTCATTTGACTTCCTAGGGCACCCCTGGGCTGAAAAAATAGATTTTTTAATTCAGCCATCTTGTCCCTTGCTCATGATGCATGATCGCGATCAAAGGATCTCTCGATCAAAGAATTTGCAAGCTTCGATCAAAGAAATTGGACGCTCGCGACCAAAGAATAAAAAATGGTGAAATGCAATTTTTTTCACCAATTTAAATGAAACCAACATCATGCCTCGATAGAACCAAGCCCTCTGAGTAAAACCTATCCTCATTTGTGTCTCTAGCCCACCCCTGAGCCGAGATAATTGTGTTTTAAGCTCACAATGCATGAAAAAGCCTATCATGCTAATGAGGTAGAAGCATACACTCAGATTAGATAAAATTAATTATTTTTTGTTTTGAGAATGTTACATAATCTGAGGATCTGTGTACTGGCAGTCCGTCATTGCTGTGTGAGGGAACTAAGTTGAGACAGGTGCTCCAAAATAGCAGTCTGTTGCCAATTGGTGTAGGGGGTCGAGAATAAGGTTGAGTCTCTGTCATGACTGTTTATTATTTTGTGTCTGATGTGATGAATATACTAGTAGAAAAGGTAGCATCCCATAGTTCATTTGGCTAAGCTGTCACAAAATGGGATGGAGTGGTATTCATATATTTATATGCTTCTACTAGTTGCTAACTTCATTAACTCAACAGGCTTGTGTCAATTTTTTTTATTATGGTAATGCAAGTAAAGACTCAGATGAAAAGCTACAATTCTCTGCAGAGATTCAGCAGCGGACATAAATATGATAATACACTTTCATCATGTGAGATGCACAATTTATTTTAGGGGACACAGCAGCGGCCCTAATGGTAGAGGAGAGTTACGACACAGGACCATTACTGAACTTGGCACTGGCAGTTGTGCTAATGAAGTTAGCAAGTATGAGTGACACGTGTGTATATATATATATATATATATATATATATATATATATATGAATACCATCCCACTTTGTGATGGCTCAGTGAAATGAACATGGAAAAGTACTTTTGTTTCCCCCACAATATTCCTCACATCAGACACAATATAATTTAAAAAATCATAACAGAGACTCCATGTTATCCCTGAACACACACACACACACACACACACACACACACACACACACGACACAAACTCATTTATAAAATCATAACTGAGTCAATGTTATTTTCAACCCCAACACATACACACACACACACACACACTCACTGACAACAGATTGTTATTTTAGAGTACCTGTCACAGTCGAAATCACACACACAGCAATAACGCCTCTAAACAGACCCTCAGATTATGTACCATTCTCAAAACAATACTGTACACATTGATAGAGACAGCTTTTCAGACACTTTCCTCAGGTAAAAAAGAAGTGGAGCACCAGAAGCCACTGTTAACCCTATTCCACTTTACACCCAGCTTCATTACCTGCAGAACCTGCCAAGAAACAAAGCTGCCTCGCTACTTATAAAACTATTGATTACTGCTCTAAACAAATGGAAGAATAAAGAAAGATCTCAAACAAAGAAAATGGAAACAAAATGTTTATGAATAGCACAAAGAGTGCTACAGGCATAGATCAACATACATTTAGTTCTGTGTTATTTTCCTAGTGTTGTGGTATTCGCTTATGATGACTCGGCCAGGGATGTACAGGTTGTCAGTGTGACTGGGGAACAGGCTACAAAGGATAATATTGATAACAGTTCCTTTTAATTGGATTAAATCTGTAATGGTAGTACAGTAAAGCAAGCAACAGCACTAAATGAGTGTATGAGGACATGCTGAACAAACAAAATAACTTCCATTCAGTCTGAATAAGAAATCCTGTAATTCAAAAATTACAAGGAATTGCAGTAAACCACCAACATTGTTCAACAGAACAAAGCCCCCTGAGCAAAACCCAACCTCATTTGACTTCCTAGGGCACCCCTGGGTTAAGAAAATAGATTTTATAATTTGGTCATCTCGTCCCTCGCTCACGATACACGATCGCGATCAAAGAATCTCGTGATCAAAGAATTTGCAGGCTCGCGATCAAAGATTGTTAGCGAGCCTTGATCAAAGATTTTAAAACCTTTGTAACTCTATTTTTTGAACATTTTGAATGAAACCAAAGGCATGGCTCAATAGATCGGAGCCCCCTGAGTAAAACCCATCCAAGTTTTACTTCAGGAGTGATCCCTGAGCTGAGATATTTGTGTTTTTACGATTGGAAATCTAAAAACAACATGGCGGACCTCACGATCAAAGAATTCTCGGGGACAAAGATTCTTGAACAGCGAGGCTGCAAATTCTTTGACCGCCAGGTGGGATGAGATAGCCAGAATCCATTCTTTGTTCGCAAAACATTCATATAAATGTTCCCTTTGACTTATAAAGGGAATTTAAAAGTGGCATAACTTTTGAATGCCTTAATTTTTTTTCACCAAATGAAAAGTGGCATGTTCGGCAACCAAAGCTCTTTCAAATGAGCCATCTCACAGAGTGGTACACCACAAGATGGCCATGCAGGGCCATGTACAAAAGCTGCCTCCAAAAATGGATAATTTAGCATTTTTCAGCATTTTCGTGCGCAAAGACCGTACGTTCGACCAAAATAAAATTTGGCAAATCAAGAGATCTACC
This sequence comes from Neoceratodus forsteri, assembly GCA_016271365.2. NCBI lineage: Eukaryota > Metazoa > Chordata > Ceratodontiformes > Ceratodontidae > Neoceratodus > Neoceratodus forsteri. The sequence continues at coordinate 968,219,258 of CM028132.1, read as the reverse complement.
ATGCCCCACTGCACATACCAAACGTCACACAAATGTGTTGAATGGGTCCAAAGTTATTAACATGCAAAATATTGACTTTAACATAGAAGTGACATCTCAACCCTAAATAGAGTGGCGTGACTGTGCCACTATAAATATGTATATAATTATTAAAATAGTTTGTGTACAGTGCCAACCTTAACCCCAGCTCGTATACTTTGGTATCCCATCCTGGTGAGCTAAGTTCAGGGGTGAGCTCAGTGACCCAACTGGATAAGGTGAAGGTGGTGGGGGATGGTGCTGTTATGTGACATTCTCCACAGCCAGAGAATGAAAGCTGCAGGGTTTCCTGCATGGTCCAAGTACCATATAGTGAAGAGAACTCTTCTCTTGGCATAAGGCCTTGAACATCTGCACACATGGGAGGCAGAGGGCCCTGTGCATTTGCAGAGAGATGGACTCTTTTTCCAGTGCATCTATATCTGCAGCCATGTGGATGTGCAGGAAATAGAGAGCCTTGCACTTCCGTAGCCCACCAGGTAGTCAAATGAATTCTTGGCATCCATCGATGCATGAAACTGCAGGGCCCACAAGGGCTCTGCACTCCCATAGATGGACAGAGTTTTCCCTTTCTTCCCATGGGCCATACACATCTGCATGTCTTCCTGCAGTTCCTGTAGGGACCTGCATGAATAAGGATACCATTCCACTATCTCAAAAAGAAAGAGAATTCTTTCAGAAAAACTGCATTAATGCACCAGTTAGAGTTAAATTTAATTTATTTATTTAAATTTTGGTGACCAGGCAGGCCCACTGAGACCAAAACAATCCCTTTTCAGGGGCGACCCGGAATTAATTACATACATCTGTAAACATAACAAAATACATACATGTCATTTCACAAGTAACAGTCAATATAGACATACTGACCCAATCAAGGATAAAGTGACAGGTTAATTACAATCAATATCAACAGGAGTAAAGGTACTATTATACACAAGATAGTCACAATCAGATTGATGTCCCGATAAGATTAGATCAGTAGCAGGGAGTCTGGTAGACTCAGTGGTAGCATTTGCAGAGGCTCAGATCCAACAAGTGGGCTTTAAGACCATTTTTGAAGCTCCCAAGGGAGGTACATTCCTGGAGACTGCTAGGGAGACCATTCCAGATAGGAGGGATGAAGGCAGCATAGGACCGGAGCCCTAGGGAAGTCCTAACACTGGGGACATGGAGAAGCTGGTGGCCAGAGGATCTTAGTGTTCTCCCATTCTTTTTGGGAGCTAATGTGTAAATTAGGCTAGGAGAGGCACCATTTTGCTGGAGCTTAAATGCAAGGCACAGTTATGGATATGATAATATGCTGTCTAGAGAAGGACACGTAAGAGATAATAGTACCTTGCAGTGATGTTCCCATGGTGGCACCCCTGCAGCGAAGCACCCTATCCTATGATGCAGTATTTTTAGCCTTTGCATTTCAGAACTTCTTACAGCATGTAGTAAAGGGGCCCCATATAGCAAGGTTGCTAGAAGTGCACCAGTGGAAGCCTTGAGTTTGGATTCACGAGTGAAGAAAGAGCTCAGGCAATATAATAGACCAAACTTTCAGCTGTGTTTCTTGGTCAGATGGTCAATGTGGCTCTTAAAGGAGCAGTCTTGGTCTAAGTATACACCTAGGTATTTGATACAATCAATAATTTCAGTTTTGAGCCATTGGAAAGAGCTGGGGACAATAAATGTAAACATGTTAGGCCCAGGCTTTTAGGGCCAAATAGCATGGCTTTGATCTTTTTACTATTTAGAACTAATTTATTAGAAAGAAACCAATTTGCAAGTATACCAATGTCTTGACTAAGAAGGTTGTTTAGTTGGACAGTGTCTTGGGAGGACCTATAAAGCACTGCATCTTTTGCATATAAGGTCACCTTGGCCCCTTCACAATGTTGAGGCAAATCATTAAAATAGGAAAAACAGGAGAGGTCCCAATATCGAACCCTGGAGGATGCAATCTGTGATAGGGCATTTGTCGGACTTAGCTCCATGCCATCTGACAATTTGTGATCTGCCGTCATGGTAATCCGTGAACCATTGAGTAGACAGATGATCAAGACCAAGAGATGTTAGTTTAGTGATAAGCTGTTGTTGATTCACCAAGCCAAATGCCTTGATGAGGTCTATAAAGATCGCGCCAGTTGAAAGGCCATCATCTAGAGCCGTGAAGATAACCCCAGTAAGGCTAATCAAGGCCATGTTGGTACCATAATTTTTTCTAAAAGCATGCTGTCGTTCAGTTAGTAAATTGTTCCATTTAACATATTCCTGGGCCTGCTGGTATCCAATCCTCTCTAACACTTTACTTAAAGTGCAGAGGATGGATATTGATCTGTAATTCTCAACAAGCTCAATATCCCCACCTTTAGAGATAGGAGTGACCAAGGTAACTTTCCACACAGTGGGGACTTTGCCTTCAAGCAGTGATCTGTTTAGGAGCCACGTGACTGGAGAGGCAATGATGTGGGTTGCAATTCTGAGGAATCTGGGTTCCAGTTTGTCAAACCCAGCAGAGCCAGAGGAAATGATTTTTTTTAGTAATTTTTGAACCTCAGATTTAGTTGCAAGTTTGAAATTAAAATTAGGGTAAGGGGTTTCCTCTTGTAAATGATTCTAGGTAGGAGGGGAGCCCAGAAGGATTATTTTTAAATTTGTTCAGGTCAGTGAGGAATGCATTTAGTGCATTAGCAGCATCTTGCGGGTTGGTATAGTGGACACTATTTTCTACTATGTCACTTTTCTCGTGGGTGGTGTTCCTCTTTAGGAGAGAGTTAATTTGGAACCAACATTGTGCATGGTCCAAAAGGTTTTTAGTTTGTAGGTTCTGGAGATATTGTCTTTTAGCTGATTTTAGTTCCTTTTTACACTTATTTCTCAATTTCTTATATTCCACCCAATCTTTAGTTAGATTTGTAGATTTGAATTTTTCCCAGTCTTTGTCTCTCACCCTCATTTGTTTTTTAAGGTCTCTGGACAGCCACTTTGAGCGTTTTCCCTTGACTCTGATTTTTTTTTATGGGGCATGCTTATTGGTGGCCAAGAGGAAGTTATTGATGAAGAAATCAAGGGCTGAGTCCAGACTGGGGGCTAGCTTGATTCGAGTCCAACCCACCACTTCTAGGGTTTCAAGAAAGGAGCAGGTGTCAAAATCAGAATAATCCTGAGCCCCAAAAATTCTGGGTGGAGGGTTGGGATGGTCGTTTTTTCAGATGCCGAATATAGGGGCATGGTCACTTATGGAGTCCACAAATGTCCCAGCCAGTTTGAAACTACTTGGGTTGGAAGTAAGAATCCAGTCTAATGTGGTGTGGTTTTCTGACTTAATGTTCAGCCTAGTGGGTCCCTGGATCAGTTGGGTCAAGTTGGCCTCTAGCAAGCTGGATTTTACATCACTAATGTGTGCTGACCCCAGTGCAGGTTAAAGTTACCAAGGATTATTTTCTCCCACTGAGGTAGCCCTGGCATCAGAGTCAGAAGGCTCTTTAAGGCATCTTTTGCAGTCTTATGTGATTGTAGATGCAGCCTATTAGCAGGGGCTTAGTCCCACCAAGCAGTATTTTGATGAACACCGCCTTGCCACCTGATTGGGTATGGTCTGGCGTTGCCAGCAGGATGGCATTGAGGAATTTTTTTACATAAATGATAACTCCACCACCCTTTCTACCACGTCTATCTTGTCTAAAAGACTTAAACCCCTGGAGCTCAACCTCATGCATCAGGATACTAGGCATGAACTAGTTTTCAGAAATGGCAATTATGTCAGGGGAGTGATATTTACCCATTCCACGAGTTCATGCATTTTAGGTCTGAGGTTGCTAATGTTCATGCGGACTAGTTTCAGACCTTTGGCATTAGCCCAGACAGCCATATAAGGTGACACAGTTGGAACATTAGGACATGGAGGGCCAGGGTTAGATTCAATATCCCCAGCAAGTAATAACTTAATGGTCAACAGGAATTTCAGGAGTGATCCAAGGGAAGGGGAGGAAGATCTGATGTTTGTAGACTCTGAGACATTCCATAACCATATAGAAGCTCCCCCCTTTTCTAAGCCCATATATGGTGATAAGGGTAGGATTAAGGTTGGCTTGGGGTAGATACATGAGAAACTGGAGTACAGAGAGTCTTTGGGCTGCCCTGTGTCCTGCCTGAGAGTGAGCAGCAATTGGACTGTGCCCAATACTACAAGTATGTAAGTACAAGCCAGCATAATACCCAGCACCATATTGAAGCTTAAAGATGGGTCAACAAAGAGGAAGAAGTTCAGATTTAAAATCCAGGATATTTGACAGTAGCAGAATAGGGAAAAGCTTTGAGTAGAAAAATGTGGGTGGAGAGAGTATCTAGGTGGAACTATTGAAACAGCATGAGGTAGGATAATGTGGGTGGTTAGGGTCACCTCCACTAAAACAGGAGGCTGCAGTGTCCTCCACTCCAAGCCGAAGCACCCCAAACCCGAGCCAAAGCACCCCGAACCTGAGCAAGAGCTACGCAAAAGAATGTCAGGGGAATATTCAATGTGTGAAGAAGGAGGAAACAGTGACCTCTATGGGTAGCTGTTTATAACTTGCAAATGGGAAACTGGACACTTTTTTTAATGCCACAAAGTAGGGAAATGTGGTGTTAGAGTTTCCAACCCTAACTCCTTACCCCCACCCACTAAGCAGCAAAAGGAAAAAACATTAGGGTTTTGGGTCTCTGGAATCTTTGTGAATCAGAGGTGGGGGCTTCCTTGTGGTTGTCAACCATAATGCTCACCCCTCTTCTCAGCCTGTAGCATCCTGTGCAAAGCACAGATACAGCTCTAAACCAGTGCCTCATACTGATACACTCTTCAAAGGTAGAGAAGTATGTCTCACCACATGTTGTTAGTATAGTATGTTATAGTTTTCTTCATGCATGGCCAATGGCTCTGCATGAAGAAAGGAGATCACATCTAACCTTGTTTGCTTAGGGAACATGGTGGACATTATGGCTGACAAATCCAAGGAAGACCCCATTACTGACTCACCAAGACTCTGAAGACCCAAAAAGCTAAATGTTTTGCCTTTTGCTGCTAGGAGAGGTGGGGAGTTAGGGTTGAAAACCCTAATGCTACATTTCCCTACTTCTGTGGCATTAATTTGAATCCTAACTGGTGCATTACCACAGATTTTGCAAAGAATATATATAACATATACACACATATATACACAAATTTGAATACAAATGTTTATTATATAGTTAGGATTGAGCAGTGGTTTCTGTGTTAAACCAAAAACTTTGTACTTTATTATCTTTAAAACCGTTTAATAGATTTGTACACAATTTTGTACGTGTGGCCTTGTAAGGTAGATCTCTTGATACACCAAAAGAATTTGACCATAAGAAAAAGGATTCTCATCCCCCCCAGGGATAACCAAGTCTGCCACCACTGCCTCAAAGGATGCCAAGGATGAAGAGATGCTGGACTACTGTGGGCTCAGGAATGGTGAGGGGGGTGGGTCAGAGGCACATCCCTTCTGCGGTACCACTACACAATTCCTATACTGCACTGGCAGAGCTGGACTGCTCCATGGAGGCACCCTTAGTAGTAACCAGAAAATATGTGGGGGTCCTCTGTAGCAGAGTCCCAAGGGAGTGTGGTATAGGACCCCAGAGGAGGAAAGCAACTCCTGATAGGGGACTCCACTGTGAGAGGGACAGAGTTCAGGGCAGGAAGAGAGGGGGCGAGGGAGGTTAGGTGCCTACCCAGCACCAGGGCTTAGAGGGATAGGAAGCAGATCCTGAGGATCACTAGTACAGCAGGATGGGAGGGGGAGCGGGATGTCATTGCCCACCTAGAGACTAATAACCTGGCTAGGGACAAGGTTAGGATAGTGGAGGAGAAGTTCAGGGATTTGGAGAGGAGTCTTAGGCAGGTAGCATGCTCAGTGAACCTTTCTAAGGTGTCTATGACCATGAGGAGGACAGAGTACTCCACTGCCTCAAAGGGTGCCAGTGGCTGAAGTAGCAGTGCAGAGAGGAGGGATTTAGCTACATTGGGGACTGGGGTCCCAGCTTGATGGATAAAGACCTATACAGGGAAGATGACCTGCATCCTTCTGGGAGGAGAACCACAGTTTTCAGTGAGAGGTTTAAATGTTTCATTAGAGAGCATGTAAACTAGCTGGTGGGAGCAGAAGTAGGGAAACATAACCTGCTCCCACCCCACATGTTGAATTAATCAGTAGGGAGAACAATAAGGAAGGGAATTCCTCAATGGTACCTGTTAACAAGAAAATCAAAATGGTAGAAATGAAGATGGTTGGGAATGAGGGCAGAGAGCTAAGGAGAGAAGGTAAAAAGAAAAGGGGGTGGAGGTTAATAAGCAGGGTGGCAACAGAATTTTGAAGGGCATGTGTGCAAATGCTCAAAGTCTGGGAAAGAAAATCCTGGACCTAGTGGCCATTAAAGCAGAGGCTGATCTAAACATTGTCACCATTACCCAGTCATGGTGTAATGAGAAACATGATAGGGATTTAGCCATATCAGGATAGACTCTGTTCAGGAAGAATCAAGTGGGAAAAGAAAGGGAGACGAGTGGCTTTTTACATGAGGTATAGCATAGAAGCAGCAGAGTTACAGGGAACGGCGGGGGGCAAAAGTACTGTGTGTCACCCTCGAGATGGAGAATGGAGATGCTATTCTCACTGGCATGATTTACCTACCTCTGGCACAGGGAGAGGAGATGTATAAGGTTCTGATAGAGGCCATCTAAAAATGGAAATAAGGGAAAGTTGCTGCTGGTGGGGGACTTCAATCTTCCCGATGTAGATTGGAGCATCCCAGCTGCAGCTTCAGATAGGAGCAGGGATATCTTTGACTCCCTACAGGGGGGCATTGCTTAGGCAACTAGTAGATGACCCTACTCATGAGGGAACAATATTGGACCTTGTACACACCAATGGGGACAGTGTTGCAGATGTCATGGTGGGTGGCCACCTCAGGAACAGTGATCACCATAAGGTGTGGATCAATATAAGAACGGTGGCAGAAGGTAACCATACAAAGGCGAGAATACTGAACTTCAGGAGGGACAATTTTTCAATTATGTGGGAATCCCTCAGGGATGCCCTGGTGGGGGGGGGACTTGGGTGGAGTGGAGGAACAGTGGGTGAAACTAAAAGTGAGAATAGTGAAGGCAACAAATCTCTGCACAAGGCAAGTAAGCAAGAGGGAAAAGGGGACCACTATGGTTCTCAAAAGAGGTGGCTCAGAAGGTAAGGACAACAAATATTGATTCAGGAGTTATAAGGAGACACAGAGGGAGGAGGATGTTAGGGAGGTGTATTAGGAGAAGATGAGAGAGGCAGGGAAAGTGGTCATAGTGCAAAGGCACAAACAGAGGAGGAAATTGCCCAGACAGTAAAGAAAACGGACAACACATTTTTCAGGTTTGTAAATGAAAGGAGAAAGACTAGGGGAGGGATTGTAGGGCTAAGGAGGGAAGGGGATGTGTGGAATGGGAAAAGGCAGACATCCTGAATGAATACTTTTGTTCAGTGTTCACAGATGAAAGGGAAAGTGTGGGACCACAGATAAGTGTCAGGGACATTGAAGAAAGGGACATGAACACTAGTCCATTTACAGAGGAGAGAGTCCTGAGGGAACTTGCAAATCTGAAAATGGACAAGGCAATGGAGAGTTCAGGCAGGTGCTGGCTGCTCCTCTGATAGTCCTATTTAAGCATTCACTGGAGATCAGAGTGGTGTCGGAGGGCTGGGGGAGGGCAAATGTAGTCCCACTTCACAAAAGTGGTAGCAGAGAGGAGGCTGGCAATTACAGGCCAATCAGCCTGAATTCGGTGGTGGGGAAATAAATGGATTGCTACTGAAAGAAAGGATTGTGGAATACCTTAGAAACATAGAAATATTGAAGCTGACAGCAGATAAGGACCACAAGGCCCTTCCAGTCTGTCCATTTTTTCTACCTTATGAATGTGCCATAGGCCTTTTTGTCAAAGGCCTATCTATTCATACTAATCTGTATTGCTCCCTTATGCCTATCCCATGCCTGTTTGAAGCCCTGCACTGTATTCATATCCACCACTTACTTAGGTAGGTCGTTACATGCATCCACCAACCTTTCTGTGAAAAAGAACTTCCTTACATTACCCCTTAATCGGCCTCCCACTAATCTCATGCTGTGTCCTCGTGTCCTGCTATTTCTCTTGTATTGAAATATATTAGATTCTTTCACCTTGTTAATGTCCTTAAGATGTTTGAATGTTTTGATCATATCACCTGTCTCCCTCCTTTGCTCTAGGGTATACATGTTGAGCTCCATTAATCTGTCCTCACATGTTTTTTGATGCAGTTCCTGCATCATTTTGGTTGCACTTCTCTGGACTGCTTCCATTTTGTTAATGTTCTTGTGCAGGTGCAGCCTCTAGTACTGCATGAAGTACTCCAGATGGTGCCTAACCAGTGTCTTGTAATGAGGGATTATTACCTCCCTCTTACGACTTGTGATACCCCTACTAATACACTCTAACATCCCTCTAGCCTTACCTACTGCTTTAGTGGTCTACTTGGATGATTTCAGATCATCTGTGATGATGATGCCGAAGTCTATTCCTTCCCTTGTGATTGCCAGCAACTCCCCTCCCAACCTATAGGTAGCTTCAGGGTTTCTCTTTCTTATGTGTATGATCTTGCACTTCTTTGCATTAAATCCCAGTTGCCACTCTTCAGACCATTTTTCCAGATCTTTTCTCATCCTGCCTACCCCATCTGGATCATCTACTCTGTTGCTGATCTTGGTGTCATCTGCAAACAGGTAAACCTTGTCCTCCAGTCCATCTGCAATGTCACTGATGAAGATATTGAAGAGGAATGGCCCCAGGACTGATCCCTGAGGTACCCCACTTGTGACTTGCATCTCTTTTGACTGGGTACCATTTACCACCATTCTCTGTTTTCTGCCCACCAACCAATTTGCCACCCAGTTGACCAACCTCTGACCCACCCCGAGCCTATCCAGCTTCTTAATCAATCTTCTACGTGGAACAGTATGGAATGATTTGGTGAAGTCAAAGTAGGTGACATCAACTGCACCCCCTTGATCCACCACTCTGGTTACCCAGTCAAAGAAATCTATGAAATTAGTTTGACAGAACCTTGCTGTTGTAAATCCATGCTGTCTTGGATCCTGTGCTTCTATCGATTCCACGTGTTGCACTGTCCTTTCCTTAAGGAGTGCCTCCATAATCTTTCCCATTACTGAGGTAACATTGACTGGCCTGTAGTTCTCTGCCTCCTCCCTGCTGCCACTTTTGTGAAGCGGGATCACATGAGCCCTTCTCCAGTCTTCTGAGACCTCTCCTGTGCTCAGAGACTCACTAAACAGTTCTGCTAATTGCTCGGCTAGTTCCACCCTTAGCTCCTTCAGTACCCTGGGATGTATGCCATCAGATCCTTTTTCCTTGTCCACCCTGAGCTTAGCGAGTTCTTGTAGGACCCTTTCTTTTGTGAAAGGACTTGTGCATACCTTCCTCCCCCCTGTGCCCATGGTGCTAAGCTGCAGGCCCTGCCTTTCCTTCTCTTCAGTAAATACTGAGCAGAAGTTTCTATTTAGGATAGATGTTTTTCCTTGGTCTTCCTCCACACACTTTCCTTTATCCCTTTGATCTTACCAATAACCCCTCTGGACTTTATCCTTTCACTAATGTATCTATAGAAAGTCTTGTCCCCTTCTTTTACTGTTAATGCTAGTGTTTCCTCGGTTTGAGACTTTATCTGCCTTACTACCTTCCCTGCTTCCTTAAGGGAAGTTTAGTATGCCTTCCTATCTTCATCCTGCTGTATTCCCTTATATTTTCTGAAGGCCAGCCTTTTGGCTCTGATCTTTTCAGCTACTGTTTTTGAGAACCAAAGTGGTTTCCTCCTTCTTTTGCTCTTGCTTTTCTCCCTAACACAATGGGATGTTGCTTCAAGTACTGTATTCTTATTGTTTGCTCACTTTGCCTGTACCCTATCAAATGTATTTCTTCTTGCCAGGGCTAGCTTAACTCTGTTGGCCATCTTATCAAGATCAGCTCCTCTAAAGTCCCATATTTTTGCCTTGGAATGGGATGACTTAATTCTAGTGGCCAAATTGAACCATACCATGTGATGATCATTGGCCCCCAGGTGACCTTCTATGTGGAGATCTGTGATACTTTCCCCATTAGTCAGTACTAGATTCAGGATAGCCCTGTCTCTTGTGGGTTGTTGTATCAATTGTTTGAGGCTCTCCCCCTACAGGGAATCACTATGTGTCTAGTTCTGGTGGATGTTCCTGTTTGTATTGACCAATCTGTATCTGGCATGTTGAAGTCTCCCATTATCAGAACCTTCCCTTTAGCTGTCACGTTTTGTATATCTTCTAACAGTAATGTGTCTATGTCCTCCCCCTGGTCTGGAGGTCTGTAGACAACCACAGTTCATATAGCTGTTCCATTTCCTGTTTCCAGGGTGACTCACAGTTCTTCTGGAGCCTTATATGTATTCTGAATTTCTGTAGCCTTGATATTTTGATTGACATAAAGGGCCACCCCCTTGCACCCTGGTCTCTTTTGAGCATTACGTACTGTAGCCAGGTACTGAAGTCTCCCAAGTGTGGTTACTGGTGAAGCATGTCTCGTTAATGGCTACTGTGTCCAGTTTAGCCTCTGTCATTGTTGCCTCCAGGTCTGGGATCTTGTTTCCCAGACTGCAGGCATTTGTGTACATGATTTTCCAATGGCCAGATTTTGGTGCGTTAGTTGTGGGGCGAGGTCCAGCTTCTTCTCTGTGCGTTGTATGGGGAGATGGACATTTTTCCTTACCTGGTGATGCAAATGAACTACAAACATGCTGAACTCCTGTTTGAGCACTAGCTGAGGGGGGAGGGGTGTTCTTCCTTTTTGATGTATCAGTTGCTGCATCCCTCTCCCCATTTGCTAGTTTAAATATTCTGCAAAAACATCAAACTTCTGTCCCAATGCACTGACTCCCTCCTTAGTCAGATATAGTCCATTGAATTTAAAGATCCTTCACTCCCAAAACTGTTGCCAGTGGCTTACAAGATCTGAGGCAGCATGGATTCACTAGGGGGAAGTCATGTCAAACAAATGTAATAGATTTCTTTGACTGGGTGACCAGGGAAGTGCATTTGGGTGGAGAGGTGGTTGTTGCCTACCTGGATTTCAGTAAGGCATTAAACACTGTTCCACATACTGTAGGAGACTCATAAATACTGTAAGCTGGGCAGCATAGGTGTGGGTCCAAACATGGTAAACTTGGTAACAAATTGGTTTGGGGATAGGCAAGAGAGGGTGGTGATAAATAGAGTTCCAACCGAGGAATGGAAGGTGACCAGTGGGATGCCACAATGATCAGTACTTGGACCAGTTCTCTTTAATATCTTTATCAGTGACATTGTAGCGGGGCTAGAAGGGAAGGTATGCCTTTTTGCAGATGACACTAAGATATGCAATAGAGTAGACACTCTAAGAGGGTGGAAAAAATGAATAGAGACCTAAGTAAGCTTGAGGAGTGGTCAAGAGTGTGGCAACTAAGTTTCAATGTGAAAAAAATCAAAATCATGCATTTGGGCACAGAAACGCAGGGTTGTGGTACAAAATGGAGGGAGTGGTATTGGCAACAACCAAACGGGAATGATACCTAGGGTTAATCATATTTGATGATCTAAAGGTGATCAAACAGTGTGACAAGGCAATGGGGAGAGACAGTGGGAAACTAGGGTGCATATGGAGGGGTATCACCAGCAGAAAGAGGGAGGTGGTTATACCTCGGTATAAATCTGTGGCGAGACCTCACCTAGAGTACTGTATCCAGTTCTGGAGACCTCATATCCTGAAAGACATAGACAGAGTAGAGGTGGTACAGAGGAGGGCAACTAAAATTATGCAGGATATGCACTAAAAGCCATATGAGGAGTGAATAAAGGACCTCAGTATGTACACTCTGGAGGAAAGGAGGGAGGGGGGATTTGATAGAAACTTTCAAATACCTCATGGGTATAAATCAGATACTAGAGGGAAGCCTTTTTAAGAAAAAAAGTGCTCAAGAACAAGGGGTCATGCTATAAAGCTGAAGGGGTAAACTCAGGGGAGATGTAAGAAAGTACTTCTTCTCAGAAAGAGTGGTGGATACCTGTAACAGCCTCCCTGAGGAGATGATGGGGTGAAAATTTATAGGATTCAAGAAGGCATGTGATAGACATAAGGGAACCTTAATATAAAGAATGGCAAGATGGCGGCCATGTTGGGCCATCCAACACTAGTTAAATGGAGGGAGTCAAATTTTGGATTTTACTGTGTTTTTCTTTCTTTATTTTTAATAATTTTAGTTAGCGTTGATGTTTAGTTTGGGAAATGCTAGTTAGATACCTGAGAGAGTTAGAGATAGAAGTCAGGTTTTTTATTTTAAGGAAAGAGTTTTTTAGTTCTGTAGTGTGTCTAATGGCATGTTTAATGGGATTATACTTACTGGAGTGTAATTCTGCTGAAGGTGTGGAGTCCCTATGATTGTTTGCTACTCGGAGATGGCAACAGTCCTTAGAACCATCTAGAGCCTGCGGATAGCACTCATTTGTCAGCTGGTGGAGTAATAGCTTTGGAGGGCTAGTTTTTCACCTTTAATGTGGCCATGGAATATTGTCCAACCATTTGGGGAAATGTTGGATGTTAGCTGGTGTGTTGGCAGATACGTGGAGCAAACCTGTCTGCCCATGGTGCAGGTTGTGCAGCTGGAGTAGAAAGCATTGTGCAGCTGAAAATTCCAGTGCCTTAAGAGTGTCAGCAGATGTTTGTTCGATGAGGGCTTGCTGGGCTGCTGGACAAGAACATTTGCCTGCTGTGCTGATGGACTGGATAGATCTGCACTCTAGAGTTGTGACTTTTGGTGCTGAAATCCTTGCTCCTATACATGGAAGAACCAGTTGTATTATTTTCTGTAAGTAGAGTGACTCTTGGCTTTCTTTGAGAGGAAGAGCTATACCGGAAGGAGAGCCTGGGTGGTATGAAAGCCCTGGCATCCTATTACTGGGAACTCCTCAGGGTATCAAGATACTCTGCTTATTTGGTTAGTACTGTATTATTGAAAATAAGACTGGCATGGATAGAGATTTGAACCAGACCATAGGAAGAGCTGTGAGAGGGCCAATAATGTCTGGAACAAGTTTATTTATTTATTACAATCTGACATACCTTTGAGTCAGAGATTCATTTACAAAGATTCCATGTCCAAAAGAAATCATAACAATTAGCTAAATACAGCAATGTAACAAAAACATGACATGGATATAACAAAAAAAAACAAAAAACAATGACATCATTATAACAGACTTTGTCAAAGCTGGCAAATAAGAACCAAAAATGCATGCCAGATAAAAGCTAAGATAAAATACAATAATGTATCAGTATGTGATAATAGGCGGTCAAGAATAACTTTGTCGAGGTTAATAGGTTAACATGGGTCAGCCAAGACAAATAAAAAGGAGCAGTGAAAAAGGGGAAAGAGGGAGGAGGAGGAGGAGGAGGAGGAGGAATAAGTGGAAATCAGGGTTCAGGAGCTACAGAGTGAGGTGAAGTAGAGAGGAAACACGTCGAGAGAGGTACCTATGTGGGGGTGTGTGGGGAGGATTGGAGGTGTGGGGAGAGTGGCAGCCATTTAGTCAGCAAATGAGGTGATATGTAAGGGTGAAGTTGCTTAAGTTGGGCAGTTGCAGCGGTTGAGAGAAAAAAGGTACTGTCTGACATTGCGTTTAAACTGCCCTAACTTGGAGGCAGTTTGTACATCAAGAGAGAGATTTCAGATAGCCAGGTGGGAGCTCTGTAGAGAAAGGCAAGACATTGCGTTTAAACTGCCCTAACTTGGAGGCAGTTTGTACATCAAGAGAGAGATCAGATAGCCAGGTGGGAGCTCTGTAGAGAAAGGCCTGCTATGCTTGATTAGTCTGACAGAATGTGGCCTAATAGATAAGTTTAGTTGCGCTTCTCGTCCTTCGAGGATTGATTACTGAGGTAAGGAGGTGCTGTGTTGTTGGAATTCTACTGTGTGCAGATCTGGGGAATGAGTCAGTCTCCTTGCCTACAAACTGCTAGTCCTGCTCCTCTAGTGTTATATCTGTGACTGTTATCAGTGGGCTCAGCCAGGGGCCTGTATTGCCTAATGAATGAAATTGTTTTCTGCTTAAGTATTCTGTGACAAAAATCCTTGTGACCGCTCTTGAATTTTGGATTCCCTCCAATTTTATGTTATGTTTAGTTATCTGTAATTGTGGGTTTGTGGGCTATTGGGTGGGGGTTGATGTGTGAGTGTGAGTGTGAGTGCGTGTGTGTGTGTGTGTGTGTGTGTGTGTGTGTGTGTGTGTATGTTAGTAGAATTGTACATCATATTCTGTTATGTTTAATTAATGGGTTTTAATCTGGGGTTTCACTATGCTACTTATATTGGAGGAGGATAGTTAGTTAGTGCTATTGGTTATTTTGTGTTAACCCTTTATATTACAGAAACCGTAGACTCAGAATGTGTTGGTCGATGGCTCCTTAAAGAAGGCACTCTTCCACATCTTGGCTTCACGACCTCCAGCCCTTTGATTGCCCCTCATTACCATCTGATGTTTATGGACATTGCATGGCATTGGGTATTGCCTGAAAATAGAGGGGGCAGAGGTTTGTGAGGTCCACTTTGGGAAATATGGCTGGAGGTGGACAGATTGGTGAGATGAGCTCTAGGAGGCACCCTGGGGCAAAATGGGTTTAGAATAGGGGTCCTCCCTGTCTTGCCCCCATACCCAAGGGCTCTGCCTTTGGTGGGCAGGTATCCAATGGACCAGCCTCATCCTTCTGTCCTTCTCAGGTGGTGTTAGGCAATGCCAGGTCTGTTAGAAACAAGATGGCTATTATTTGTTTGTTTGTTTAAATTTATTTTTATACAGGATACAAATTGATTAGAGTGTGATCTCCATTTACAACAATGTCCTGTGTAATACAAATAGATACAATATTCAAGCTAAATTATACAGCTACAAAACATAAAACACATAAAATCATTTAAAACATGTACAAATAGTTTTCAAGTGTTTATACAAGGAGTTCTTAAACTTCGGGAAACTTGTCAATGAGCTTAAATCATGTGGAAGTGCATTCTAGTGAATAGCTACACAATTTCGTAGTGTATAATCACCTAATCTGTTTCGTGATCTTACCATTGGAATTCTAAAGTTCCTTAGTATCAGGGTTTTTTTACCTGGAGGGTCTAATATTATATAGTTAATAAGTGGATGAGTTCCTTTAGTGTGGACAAGATTATGTGACCAAGTAAGCCATAAGTACGTTCTTTTTATCTGGTTGTAGCCAATTTAATTCTGTATATATATCACAATGATGTGAACCATACTTTCTTTTTAATATAAACTTAGCTAATCGATAATAAGATTGATTTACTCTATTTAAAGATTTTTGGCTCAAATTATTATACAATAAAACACCATGTTCCAATACTGGTAACAGCAGTTGTCCCACAATTTTCTTCCTTACTTCAATTTCCAAGCAATTTGATACTCGTCTTAACGCTCCCAACCTCTGGTTTACTTTCTTAACTTGTTGATTTATATGATCACTATAAGTCAACCTTTGATCAATCAAACCCCCCAAATATTTGTAATTATTAACACATTTTATAGGACTTCCGTCCACTAAACTAAGTTCCAAAGCTAAATGCTTTAGTGAAACTCCCACAGAAAAAAATCATACTTTGAGGTTTTTTCCATTTAATAAAAGGCCCGAGTCCCTAAACCACTTCTCCATGTTCCCTAAATCTTGTTGCAATTTATATTCTAAAATATTATAATTCTCAGCTGCTGCCACTATTATGGTATTGTCCTCATACGATTTGATTTTACTATTATTTATAACTTTTGGAAGATCATTTGCATAAATATTAAACATTAAAGGGCCCGATATCGAACCCTGTGGGACACCTCGATTTATCTCAATTAAATCTGAATCCATAGGTCCACAAGTAACACACTGATATCTGTTGGAAAAAAATATGATTTGAACCAATATAAAGATTGCTCGTGTACTCCAATATCATGTAATCTTTGTAACATTTTTGAGTGTTCTACTAGATCAAATGCTTTACTCAGGTCCATGAACACTGCCCCAACCCTCATGCCCTGGTTCAAAGAAAGATGAAACCAAGTCATGAAAATCTACTAAGGCAGTGTTCATGGACCTGCCCTCTCTAAAGCCATAATGACACCCAGTAAGTCTATTACTTTGTTCCAAATATCCATAAAGCTGTCTATGAACTTGTTTTTCAAGTAATTTAGATAGTGTTGGCAACAGAGTTATTGGTCTATAATTTGAAGGAGTCAGATTATCTCCAACCTTATGAATTGGTATTATTTTTCCCACTTTCCAAATGTTAGGAACTACGGATTCACATAAACTCCAATTAAAAAAGTACGTTACCATGGGAGCCAATATGTCAGCAGCTACTTTTAAAAAATACCCTTCGATTCCATCTTTCCCCCTTGCTTTAGATCCATCTAACACACGCAAATCATTTTCTACTTCTTTTATCCTTATTTGCTTAAATTTAAATCTAGGCAATTGTTCACTACTTGAGTCTCTATTTTTCCAAAAGTTGAGGTACAGAAATGTGCAAAGTTCTCTGTTTTGGTTTACTTAAGTTCAAATCTGGCAGTTCTGAATAATAAGAATTAAGTAGTCTTGCTACTTCTTCTGGGTCCTCCACTAAAGTTTTGTCATTCAATATTTTTATTGAAGTCCTGGTTCCAATAGGATTTTGTAATTTTTTTACGCATCTCCAAAACTTTTTGGGATCTGTTGCCGCATTAATATTTTTTATAAAATAGTTTTTCTGTTTTCCCTTTTAACTTCTTTTTTACATTGTGTTCTCCAAAACTTAAACCGATTCCAGTCCTCTTCTATTTTTGTTTTTCGTGCTTTTTTCCATAATCTGTTCCTTATTCTCAAATGTGTTTTCAATTTTTCTGTTAACCAAAAAGGGTCTCGTTTTCTCATTTGTTTTTGAATTTTTGGGGCATGTTACAAAATTATTTCTTTCAGATGTTTAGTGAATTCTTCAACTGCAATATCAATTTCAGGAATTAACATTATTCTATCCCATCTGAGAGTCCTTAAACTATCCCTATAATTTTTAATTTTGAACTTCCTAAAATCTGTAATCCAATAAGATTCCGGTATTACTTTACTTAAGAAATATATATCCAATTTACACTTAATAGGAGTATGATCACCTAAATTTATAGGCATTATTTCCCATGCTAATATTTTTATCTCTTGGGAAACAAAAAACAAATCCAAAATTGATCCTGTTGTTTTATTTTTGGAACATCTAGTCGGGCTTAGAATAATCTGTTGTAATCCCAGAATTTCAAAGCTTGATTTCAATTTGAAACCTCTATCTTGGAACCAGTCAGCATTGAAATCACCAGTTAAAATTGCTTTTTGCCCTTGTAATTTATCTAACAAGACTTCAGATAAGATATCAAAATGTTTCATTTTTATTTTTGGAGGTGCATAAAAAACTCCTACCAATGTTTTTGCTGTTAACAGTTCCACTACCAGACTTTCAATTTCCCTTATTGACTCAGTTAATATAATTTTATAAGTACCCAGTGTAGCCTTAATATAGAGCATTACCCCTTCCCCTCGTTTGTCTATCTACTCTTTGCTGTAAATATCCACTTAATTGAATCTCTTTATCTGTAATGCCCTGATGTAACCACTTTTCAGAAATTGCAAGGATATCTGGTTTAACTTCTTCTTCTATCCATACCCTATATTCATCTATTTTATTTTCTAAACTTTGCATATTTTCACGAATTACTACTAACCCTTTTTCTGTCTCTGGCCCTGGATTCATTTCAACATCTCCACTCTGGACTAACAGAAACATAAAGCACCATATATCTTTATTTTCTTTACCTCCCCTTAAAATAGATCTTTGTTTAAAGCAGAGTGCTCTAATAATCTCCTTCATTTGTTCATAAATAAATTACGTCTATTAACTGTACAAAATTCTTCAAATTGCAACATTGCCCTCAATGCCTTAATGTCCCATTCTCCACACCGAACATTAGTTTCTAAGGTCTGTGTTCCCAAAAGCTGAAAATAAGTTCCCAAACATAACCACCCCCACATAAAGTTAATGAAATGCATTCTGTATTTTTAAACCTTGTTTGACTTAAGATATTAATTACTAGTCAATCATCTACTATTAAGTTATAGAAACTACCTCCTTTCTTAGTTTATTTTCTCTCTCCGAGTGGCACTTGCGCCACTCAGTTCGCTCACACCACAGCGCTCGTGCCTGTGGGTGGCACAGGCTTTTATCTATTGCAGTGCTCCTACCCCTGTAACGGGCTACTCAATTGATCCACCGCCAGACCCCCTCGCTCACTGGATCGGATGATTTAATACAGGTGAAGGCAGTCAGTAAGAAGCACAATGACCCACAATGAAAACTTGCATTAAATGTCAATAAATGTCCCGGAATAAGGAAGCAGTTTGCAGACCTGACGTGAATGCTGGAAGTGTTGGCAATCTTCCTGTCAGTTGCTGCAGCTCACACCTGCAGCCGATGTTCCCCCCAAGACATTCAACTTCAGTATAGCTGCTCTCATTTCTACAGTTGACCCGGCTTGCATCGCCAAGACCTGGCTGGTTGATAATGCCAGCTCAGTACTGGAATTGGCTATTCCAGCCAGGTTCTCAGTGATTCACTCCCTGAGAAAGGATCACAGGGGTGGGGGGTGGTGATCTGTTTTAAGATTAGGGAGGCAGTATAGCGCAGTGGTCTAAGGCTCTGAGCTGCAAATGTAAATGTGGTGACATCCAGCAGACCAGACCTGGGTTTGAATCCCACAGCTTCCACTTGCATACTGTGTGACCCTGAGCAAGTCACTTAACCTCCTTGTGCTCCCAGGTTGCTCCTGTAAAAAAGCTTTCAGCTTAGTGTGCTATACCTGGTTAAACAACTAAATAAAAAAAAAAAAAGTCAGGCCAGAACCTCATGGCCCTCCCAGTGGGAATAGTAAGATCCTTTGAATGTGTGGCCACTCAAGGAGTTGCAGGTGCAGGTTGCAGGATCCTTCTTACAGACCTCTGGGACATGAGAAGGAATTCCTGCAGTAAGTCACAGACTTCATCGTCGGACTGGTGTTGGAGTGGCCCAGATAGATTATTATGGATGACTTCACGCTTGTGTTGATGATGAACTCTCACCATCTGGACAAGACTTCCTCTGACTAATGCAGTCTTTGGGCCTGACACAAGTGGTCACCTCTGCAACCCATGTACATGGCCACTATTTGGATCTTGTCTTCTCACTGGGATTGGTGATCATTGATCTTACAGTGGATCCGGCTGTTTGGTCGGACCACTATACTGTGAGGTTCTCATTTGAAGCCCCCTGATAGACCTTCCCATGCATAGATGAGTCAGTACCACCCTTTGAGGATTTTAATCCCAAAGGGTCTAATGGTTGTGCTGGATCTGTCAGGTGTGATGGGTGCTTGCAATGAACCAGGGGAGTTGGTGCTGGCCTACAATAGGGCCATCACCAATGCCCTCGACTCTATTGCACCAGTCTGTGTTCAGCCATTAACTTCACATCAGAGACCCCCATGGTTTGATGGGACTCTCAGAGAGTTGAAGGTGAAGGTCTGAAGGCTGGAGAGGTGATGGCAGAGATCCGGGTCTGATGGGGATAAGCTTCTTTTGATGTCTCATTATAGAAAGTATCAAATAGCAATTTCCTGTAAGAAGGCAGAGTTCCTGTCCAGGGAAACTGCTGCAGCAACTAACAGACCAGCTCAGCTCTTCCAGACTGTCGAAAGGCTATGTAATCCAGCATGTCTTCAGTCTGTTAGAGTGTTTTCACAATCTAAGTGTGACGAGTTTGCTCTATTTTTTGCTGATAAGATTTCCTTTATCAAATCAGGGATCCAGTTGGTGTCCTCCATTAGGGCTTGCAGTGATGAGCCAGTGATTATAGCAGGTAGTCCATTAGTCTGGTCCGACTTTAACCATTTGGTGATCAAGGGTGTCGTAAGTGTCATCCAGGAGTTGAGACCCACTTCCTGTAGTTTGGACCCTGGCCCGATGCACCTTCTTGTAGGGTGCATTGATTCTGTTGCCCCAGTCCTGGCCAGGATAGTCCATCATATTTTAATGAGGGGCATCTTTTCTGAGCTCCTTAAAGTGGCGGTGGTGTGACCCCTCTTGAAAAAAACATCACTGGACCCAGACTGCCTGGCAAACTGCAGACCTGTCTCTAACCTGCCTTTTTTAGGGAATGTTATTGAGAAGGTAGTAGCTCTACAACTGGAGGCTCATTTGTTAACTTACAGCATCTATGACCCACTCCAGTTGGGTTTTAGGAAAAGGTACAGTACCAAGACTGCCTTTGTTTGTGTGTTTAATGATCTTCTAGTGGCAAGAGATAGAGGGGAATGTTCCATCCATGTTCTCCTTGACCTCTTGGCTGCATTTCACACTGTGGACCATGGGGTGCTACTGGATCACCTGCGTATCTGTTGTGGACTTTCTGGTAAAGTCCTTAACTGGTTCTATTCTTTCCTCACAGGGAGGATGTAGACAGTGATTCTTGGAGCTTTTTCCTTCAGTCCACTCCCCCATAGTGTGGGGTTCCACAGGGCTCCATTTTGGCCCCCATACTGTTCGAGGCATGTATGTTACCACTGGGGGACATTATTAGATGGTACAGATTGAGTTTTCACTGCTATTCTGATACTCAGCTGTACCTGTATTTTTACACATGGAAGACAAGATGTGGTCTTGGTTTTTAATTAGTGCCTTGCTGAAATCCAAGACTAGATGAGTGCCAACTCATTGAGGTTAAATCTTGACAAAACAGAAGTACTAGTGGTGGCATTTGATTGCCATAGGATTAGTGTGCAGGCTGGTCAAGCCACATGGCTTAGGACTGGAGATTCACAGCTTCTCACTTCCTCTCAATTGAAAAGTATTAGCGTTGTGCTGGATAGCGGCCTTACACTTGAATTTCAGGTGTCAGCCAGGGTCCAGAGTGCCTTTTACCAACTCAGGAACATCACCTAATTTCATCAAGTGATTTGTCATCACTGGTCTATTGTTTTGTGACATCACGGCTTGATTACTGCAATGACCTTTACCTAGGGCTATCAGGGGTTGATCTCTACCACCTGCAGCTAGTGCAGAATGTGGCAGCCAGGTTGTTGACTGGCCTCTCGAGATCATGTCATATTACAGCTATGCTGCACTCTCTGCACTGGCTGCATTTTAGATGGCAGATCACCTTCAAGGTCGGGTTACTGACCTGCAAAGCCCTAAACAGACTGGGGCCTTGCTACCTGCAAGACTTCCTACAGCTTTACCACCCATCTCATCCACTCCTGTCAGCCAAAGAGTGCCACCTGTTGATTCCCAGTGTACACATGAAATCTTCCAGTGCTCGAGCTTTCTCTGTGGTGACACTGACCCTGTTGAATTTACTGCCTGTATCGATCAGAGAGGCCCCCTAGCCTAGTGCCTTCAAGAGGGTTCTGAAGACTTCCCTGTTTATTAAAGCTTTCCCCTCCTTTTAATTCTGTTTTTATATGATGGATATATTTATGAATGTTTTAATTTGGTTTGTTATTTGATATCTGTAAAGCACCTAGAGTCACAGAGAAATAGTGCACTCTATTAAATGAATTAACTAAACTAAAGACAGGTGGGGTAAAACCAGAGATTAAGCAGGGTCTGCAGTGGCTGGGAAAAGCGGCAGACTAGGTAGGCCAAGTGGTCCTCATTTGCTGTCAAGCTCTGTGTTTCTATATGGGGCAGGAAAAGGGATTAGCCCTTTTTCATATGAAAAAATATTTTTTGTTTGGCTGCCATCTTGTTTCTGTTTTAAAAAATGTTATATATTTTTCAAAACCCACAAAAATGACATACTGCAGAGACACCAATACATGTATCTTCCTCATCGGGACCATGTTAGGTGGATTCTGCATTTAGTTTTTGTAAAAATAACCTCCAAATGTATTTTTTTTTTAATTTTCAAATATTTTTTAATGACTTGCTACCGCTTTATTCATATGGCCATAAGAAAAAGAATTCGGCCATATGAAAAAGGATCCCTTCATATGCAAAAGGATTTTGGACTTATTTTTTTTTTCACTGATATTATGTTCAAGAAAGCATAACTCCCTCAAAATGTGGATTTCAGGGACAATGTATATATATAACATCAAAGGTCTTAATGAGTACTGCTACAGTAACACATTACCCCCCAAAAAAAAAAAATATTTAGAGCCTATTTAAAAAATTGCAAACATTAAAAATTGAACATTTCCAAAGGACAACATATGTAGTTTAAGAAGTCATAAGTCCCTAATTTCCGCTGGTGTCTAGTGGTACCCCAACCCTCCAATTGCCGTCCCTTATTTATTACTGTTTCCCTGGTGTCTAGTGGCCCCCCACCCTCCAATCACTGTCCCTGTATTCATTAATGTTTTCCCTGGTGGCTAGTGGCACCCCCACCCTCTAATTGCCATTCCCATATTTATTAATGGTTCCTCTGGTATCTAGTGGTACCCCCCACACTCAAATCACTGTCCCCATTTCTATTAATGGTTCCCTGCTGTCTAGAGGCACCACCCACCCTCTGATCAATATCCCTGTATTTCTTTATGGCTCAATGCTGTCTAGAGGCATCCCCCCACCCTCCAATCATCATCCCCATATTCATTAATATTTTTCCTGGGGTATAGTGGCACCCCCCACCCTCCCATTGCCATCCCCATTTTTAATAATGGTTCTCTGAAGTCTAGTGGCTCCCCACCCAAGGATCACCATCCCCATATTCATTAATATTTTCCCTGGTGTCTAGTGGCAACCCCACCTTCCAAGTGCCATCCCCATATTTATTAATGGTTCCCTGTTGTGTAGTGGCTGCCCACCCTCTGATCA
The DNA here is from genome assembly GCA_016271365.2 of Neoceratodus forsteri. NCBI lineage: Eukaryota > Metazoa > Chordata > Ceratodontiformes > Ceratodontidae > Neoceratodus > Neoceratodus forsteri. Next base: position 968,196,208 of record CM028132.1, on the reverse strand, counting down.
CCATCCCCATATTCATTAATGTTTTCCCTGGTGTCTAGTGACACCCTCTACCCTCCCATTTCCATCCCTATATATATTGATGGTTCCCTGGTGTCTAGTGGCACTGCCCACCCTCCGATTGCCATCCCCATTTTTATTCATGGTTCCCAAGGGACTTTTGGCAGCCCCTACTCTTTGATCACTGCCCCAGTATTTCTTACTGGTTTTCTGGTGTCTAGTAGCACTCCTCACCCTCTGATCGCTGTCCCCATATTTAACTAACCTGTAATAAAGAAAAGTGTCCCTCATTGTTTCTTTTTTTTAAATCTGTAAAAAAGAAAATGGCCCTTCAATGATCTGACTCCCCCATCTAGACCTGCTACTGAGCACCGAGCACCCATTACCCTTCTCCCCCACACCTTCTACACACCCTCACTCACCTGAATAGGTCCCAGGGTGAAGATCTACTCTCCGATCGAAGACATGTCTTGCTGCTGGAACCGCCGACTGCAGTATGAGAAATTAATGTAAGTGCAGTTCAATGTATTTCAATGGAAGTTTTAACTATGATGCTTACCTATTCATTTTTTGCATATTTTGACACCAGATTTTCCATGTAGCCTTTTTGGAACCCCATCTCATGACCAATGGCAATGGAATTATGCAAATGTGGTCTGAAAGGTGATTTTGCAGTCACTTGGTGAAATCACCTTTTGAGCAGGATTTCAAAATTTTCACCACCCTTGTTCATGAGGTGGGGCCATAAGAAAGCCATGTTGAAACTTTGGGGTCAAAATGTGTAAAAGTGGCAAAATTATGTGCATACATTGACATTTTACAATGCACATTCATAACTTTGGTAATTGTAAATATTTTGACCCCAAATGTTCAACATAGCCATTTTTTTACACCATCTCATGAATGTGACAGCTGAGGACAAGCTCTCCAGGGGCTCCCTGCCTCACAGGTGCAGGATGGTCAGACACTGGGTGGCTGGTGCTTCCATAGCCACCACCCAAGACCCCAAGCCCGGACTCTTCTACAGCAAACTGAGAACAAGCCTTCCAGGGGCTCCCTGCCCCACAGGCGCAGGATCGTCAGACACTGGGTGGCCAGCACTTCCATAGCTGCCAACTAAGACCCCGAGCCCGGACTCTCCTACAACAAAGTACGGTAAAAGCCACTAACCAGTCGGGACACAAGCGCTTTTTGGCCCTTGCTTCCGATTGGCTGCTGCATTCTGCTTCTATGTTTCTGTCTAAAACCTAGCTAAGTCTGAGTTTCTTGCTGAACTTTGTCAAGCAAAAACTGTAATTACTTTATGACTAATGTTTAGACCTGTATTGTACTCTTTAGAGGGTTAAGTGCTGGGAAAGTGGGTGATTACACTCCTCTCTGAACTTATGTATGTGTGCCAGACTTTAGGCGCCAAAGGAATACACATCCCTTTGTCCTGCTGATTTGGCTCTCCCGCTGATGCAGACAGTCCTTTGTCCATGGCCAGCATTTAAACCTCTCCTCTTCTTTTCTTCCCAGCTGAGAACAAGCTCTCCAGGGGCTCCCTGCCCCACAGGCACAGGATCTTTGGACACTGGGTGGCCGGTGCTTCCATAGCCACTGCCCAGAACCCCAAGCCCAGACTCTCCTACAGCAAGGTACAGCACAGCCGCTTATTTTATGCCCACCCACCACCCATCCCCCACTGCCTAAACTTATTAAATACACCTATATGCCACTCCTTTCAAAATGCACACCCACCAAGGCATCTGTCCACCACTCCAGTCATCAACACTGCATTTTAAGCACGCCCTCTGATTCAGCCATCCGCCTATACAGGCGTCTCTTTGCCATCTCCCTGTCGCAGTTCCCCTATATTCTGCGCCCCTAATAATACTATCTGGGTATGGTTGCCCTACTCTGTTTTTGGACCTTGCATTGCTTGGGGAGCTTACACTTTTGCTGTAACTCCCTGTCCTCAAGCTGAATTTTGCATAAACTACTTCTAAATTATGAGAATTGGCGGCCTTGAGAGAACCTTCACAAGGGGCTATCTGTTGGCATGCATACTGATTATCTTCTCCTGTGTCCTGGTGGCATTTCACTGTCAGAAGCCTGCACAAGCAGAATATGACCTGTCCTTGGATTATATATTGGACATGGACAGGAACTTGTCCCACAGTTATCTGTGTGCCCTCCAGGTAGCCCTACTGGCTCACAACCAGGGCACTCATCGTGGTGGCACCTGCTTTGAGCCACCTTTTCAGGTTATTTTCACAGTTCCTCATAGTGTCAGTCATCCCCTGTACTTCTCGATTAGGAGTTTGGTATATCAAGCATTAGGGTGATACACCCTTAGGGGTGGTGATGGGCATACCCAACCTAATAAGCCACATAGACATATCAGGACTAGGATTCTCAAACTAACAATTATTGCCCAGACAAAGCTGCTATTTCTGTTTCAGATATGCTCTGGTGACATTGAATTAAACCCTGGTCCCATTGCTACCCTTTCTTCCACCTCGGATACTGCTTCTCTTATAGGAATCAGCTTCTGGCATGTCAATGTCTGTAGTCTCCTAAAAAAGTTTACCATGATACAGGCTTGGATCAGCCATACTCAGCCAGATGTCCTGGTAATTTCTGAATCTTGTCTTAGGCCAGATTCTCAGGATAGGGAGATTAGTATTCCCACCTACCAGCTATTCAGAATGGACAGGCCTACTAGGGGAGGTGAGGTGGCAGTGTACACTAAGGAAATATTTACAACATCCTATCTGGATTCAACATCTGTTAAGAATGAGTTTGAATGTCTGACACTGAAAATTTAATTATCTACCTCCATTGCCCTCAGGGTGATTGGATGTTACAGACCCCCTTCTACTGGAACCATACTTCTTTCACACCATGGCTCTGTTATTGAAAAAGAGAATCTTTAAACTATTACATTAGCGGATTTTAATTATGACTGGCTCTCCAAGACTACTTCTCCCCTAAACACCTTTTGTGATTCCAATGGATTGGTGCAACTGATACACGAACCTAATGGTCCTAATAAAAAGAAACCTGGTAACAATACCCTGCTAGACGTTATTCTGGTTGACAAGCCGCATCTTTCCTCACATGCTGGGACTTTCTTTGCTGACATTAGTGACCATTGTTTCATTGCTGCAGTCAGATCACTGCATCATGCTGGACCCACAGCTAAATTTATTTCAAGAAGGACCCGTCGCAATTTTGATGCGGCTGCCTATGTATATACATTGGAACACTCGCCACTTTGGCAATAATTCTACCTAGCCACCATGGTTAACTTGGCTTATGATATGCTCCATGATATACTGGTTAGGGCCCTAAATATGTATGCACCCATGGCAAAAATCTGAGAGAAAAACAAAACATGCTGTTGGTTCTCCGCTGAGCTGAAAGTTGCATTACTCGGCAGGGATAAGCTTTGGAAAAAGGTGCATCAGACAAAGCTTGAATCAGACTGGGGTCAGTTTAGAAAGGCAAGTAACCCTTGCACTAAAATGGTCAGGGAGGCGAAGGCGGCATTCTACCTAAGTGAGCTAGACTCTGTTTCAAAGTGTTCCCATAAATTCTGGAGGACTACCAAGGATATGTCTGGTCATACGCCTAGCAACTCCTTGCCACCTAAGATTACATCTGGGGACAAAACTATCTGTGATAAACTGGGTATCCTTGACACATTTAACAAGCAATTCATTTGTTAGCTGAAGTACAAGAGAACTGCCATCCTCTTAGTTTGAATTAGCCACTGAGATAAAATTGTTTAGCCACTGAATAATTTATTTGTTAGCTGAAGTACAACAGACTTGCCACCCTCTTAGTTCGAATTAGTCTCCGAGATAAAATTGTTTAGCCACTGAATAATTTATTTGTTAGCTGAAGTACAACAGAATGCCACCCTCTTACAGTAGTTTGAATTACAATCCTAGGCCCTTAGATTGAATTAGCAGGTCTACTTGGATCCTTATGCAGTTTGAATATTTAAGCTGCTGTGCTCCTTATCCCACCTACCTGTTTAATATAAAAGCCGTTTTGTTTCTCTCCACAGTGCACTCAGTGGTCATGACGGCCTGTGTGTCCATCCTCCCCCAAGCCAAGCCAGAGCCCCGGAATCTCCTCGGAGCACTCAGGTATGCCATTGCCACACTGCAGCTCCAATTCCCCAGCGATAGTCTTCAGCATTTGAGTGTTTCCGCCGGCACTATGCGCCAGCTGCCCCATCACCCCCACCACCTCCCTAGGTGAGCCCATTGTGTAATAGTGTGGATCACGTGCTGATTCTCATTAGCAGATTATCTGACTGAGCCACTAGAGACTACCCTAACTCATATCACCTACCAAACCCAGCAACTAAAACATGTTGTCACTTCACTTTTCTTACTATGCCTGCTCACACCTCTTATCTCCCTCCCACCCTCCTCCTACCCAGTTCCACAGCCTGACCCCTATACTACAGCCAGTGGAGCCTCTCCTCCCCCCCATGCTACCTCCTTCATTGAGAAACTTCCTCAAAACCTCCTGACCAGTTGGGTTACGAAGACTTCCATCCTGCCACCATCCTTCCATGCAAGGTTGACAGCATTAAAAATATCCCCAACATGTACATTTCTGCAAACCTCAAAGCAATTTCCTGCCCACCGCAAATCCCAATGGATCATGCTAAAAACAAGACAGCTATTAACTCTACTGCTCCTAAAATCAGGGGACGTTGAGCTAAACCCTGGACCACCCCACCCCAACCCCTCCCCAACCCCTCCCCACCTCTCAATTTACCAAGGTTTAAAGATAATTCTCCTGAACATATGCAGCATCCTCAACAAGCTCACCAATCTGCAGCCAATTGTAATAACGCTACACCCATATATTCTGATAATTACCAAAACCTGACTTAAGCCCCACAACCTGGACACAGAAATAGCAATCCTGGGCTACACCATCATTTGGCATGGCCGCCAGGGTAAAAAAAGAGAGAGGGAGGCATTGCCATGTTCATCTTCTCTCACCACCAGTTCACCCCTGTTCAGCTCCTCCTGCCCACATCATCCATAGTCTCCTTGCTAATCAATATCTCACTATCGTACACAATTCCAGTATAACTAGCGGGGTCATACTGTGCCCCAGACACCTCTATTCGCACCGTACTGGACCACCTCGGTGCCCTAAAATCACTCTCATCAGGGGGTGAGCTACACAACTTTGGGGACTTCAATTTTAACTGACTCTCCACTGCTAACTCTAAGCTGCATAGCCAGGTAAATGCCCTAAACATGGTGCAACAAATATCTGTACCCACATGCTTAAATCACAAATCTCAGAAAGACTCCCTTTTAGACTAGGCCCTCACCTCCCACCCCCATCGAATTCTTGAAGCCGGACTCCTTCCAGACTCTTTAAGTGACCACCAGATGATCTATATGGTAAGAAAAATATTCCAGCCCAATGCACCTCCCCCTCGAATGCTGCTCACCAGATCATTCAAATCACTCGACCTTGGTGCACTCTTAAATGACCTATCATACATTGATTGGTCCTGCATCCCTCACGCACCCAACATCGATGCTGCCCTAGAGCTGTTCAAGTCCAGATTTCTAGCCATCTGGGACTACTATGCCCCACTCAGAAGGTCAAGAGTAAGGGGTGCCCACTTGCCCTGGGTCACAGCAAATATCATAGACCAGCTTAATGCCGGGGATCAGGACTGGAAAACACACAAGACTACTGGCACCCTAGCGGCTCTCCAACCTTACCACTCATTCTGTAACTCCTGTACTACGCTTCTATGACAGGCCAAAACCAACTACTTCAAGGCCTCCTTCCACACAAATATAAACCACCCTGCAAAATTCCGGAAAACAATTAACTCACTTTTCTCCCCACCCCACCCAACCCCTCCACCCCAGCCCAAATGTAGAAGGCTCCATCATCACTGATCCAGGTGCAGTGGCCTCAGTTTTCAACATCTGTTTCACCAGCTGTGCATCCTCTCTCCTATCCTCCCTCCCTTCCCACCCCTCAAGCTCACCCCTCACCTGTCTGCCCACCTCCCTGACCTCCAGCTTCACCTTTCGCCTGGTTACTCCAACCAAAGTGCTTAAAGCCCTGCAGGCTCTCAGCCCTTCCAAAGGCAAATGCCCCTCAGGTCTGGACTCCAAAATGCTCCACCTATCTGCCCTTGCCATCGTTGCACCACTGGCCACTCTCTTCAATCTCTCTTTCTCGCTTTCTGAAATCCCATCTGACTGGAAGCGTGCCACCATCATCCTACTTCCTAAAGGCGGAGACCCCTCCTAACTGGGAAACTACTGCCCTATATCCCTACTCCCCATCCTAGCTAAACTACAGGAGCACCTTGTTCTCTCCCAACTTGCCCCTTTCTTGGCTCCTCCTCTTTCTTCACACCATACCAGTCTGGATCTAGGAAGTCACACTCCACCATCACCTCAGTCCTAAGGCTCACAGATGCCATCCTCACTGGAATGGAACATGGGCACACCACCTCAGCCATCTTTATCAACCTTGCCAAAGCCTTTGATACCATCTCCCACACCCTTTTGCTGTCCAAACTTTCCTGTGCTGGACTTTCTGGAGCAGCCACCAGCTGGTTCCAATCCTATCTGGCAGGCAGGTCACAAGCGTTAAAAATAGGCTCTTGCACTTCTGTACCTCTCCCTGTCACCTCCGGGCCCCACAGGGCTCAGTCCCTGGCCCATTACTTTTTTCCATTTTTCTAAATGACCTGCCCTTAGCTTGCACACACACATTCATCCACATGTACGCTGATGACACTGTAATGTTTGCATCAGTTCCCTCCACCTCTGTTGCATCTGCAAGACTCCAGGAGGACTTCAGTGCTGTTCCGCTTTGGTTTTACTCAAACCATCTTTTTCTTAATCCAAAGAAAACTGTCTCACTAACTTTCAGGACATGGCAATGACTCTCCCATCTCTCCTCAACCCCACTTTCCACACCACTGACGGGTCCCCCTTGGAAGATTGCACCTCCTTCAGACACCTCAGGGTATGGCTTGACCAGCACCTTGACTTTTCTTTTTATATCAACTCAATGCACAAAAAACTTCATCCCAAACTGGGCTCTGTATATCGCAACAGATCCTGCCTACCTTTGCCCACCTGCAAAGCAATCATACAGAAAATGATCCTCCCAATTATTGACTATGGGGACGTAGTCTACAGCATGGCCCCTAAGTCAACCTTAACCAGACTAGATCCCCTCTTCCATTCCTTCTGCTATTTTGCCCTGGACTGCCCAACACATGACACATCACTGCATCCTCTACAAGTCACTTGACCTGATGTCACTAAAGGAACAGAGACAAGCCCACTGTGCCAAGGTTACAGCTACATTCTGGGCACAGTCCCTTCCCTCATACCTCGAGTCTGCCCTCTCTGTCCAGCCCCCCTCTGCATATGCACTCAGGAACACAGACTCAGACTCCTTTATGTTCCATGCATGTCCACATCTAAAGGACAAGCTGCCTTCAGCTTCTGTATGTCCAAACTGTGGAACTCCTTGCCGGCCGACATTTGGCATGTAGACAGCACTTAGCATCTAAACCATCTCCTCAAGGTGCATTTCTCCCCCACCTGCTCATGCACCTAGCTCATTCCCATATTGCCATGACCATCCACCTGTTTGCATGGGGCTTCCAGCCAGCACCTCAAATAGGTATTAAATGTAAAAGTATGCTAGGCACCTTAGTCTTTATTAAGAGTTGTAATGCTAATTCGCCTGCTTGTTACTCTGATCTCCCATCTACTTTGTAACCATTTGGGATATCGGCTCTGTAGCCTAATGTACTGTAGCTGCCTTGTGTATTTGTTTACTGTACTGTATTTCCTGCTCAGCATGCCTTGCTGGTAAAACTCTTAAATAAATAAATGAATTAATTAATTAAAAAATTTGCCACTGCTGGGCTAGCTTTTGGCAATTTCCCTGCAGCCCTTGTCTGCTCCAAACTAAGTGTCACATGCATAGTCAGTCCTGCCCTGATAGCTGGCTTCTCATTCCAACTGGTCTCCTTGAAAGAGGTTGAAGATCTCATGCTTCAGTTGAATGTTAAAAAAAGTGCTGGTGCTGACTTGCTGGATCCTTATTTCCTCAAAATCTCCTATCATGTCCTTGCTGTTCCCATCACCCATTAATTTAACCTATCCTTGTCCCAAGGGTCCCTTCCTCTGATGTGGAAAATTGCCCATGTCATCCCTTTATTTAAATCAGGGGATCCCTGCAACCTCAACAATTACATACCAATCTCTGTCTCTCCTCCCAATCTTGTCAAAACTTCTGGAAAAGATTGTCTGCAACCAACTAAGGGAGTAACTCAAAACCAATAATTTACTTAACCCTATACAATCTGGTTTTCATACTAAACACAGCACTATTTCAGCACTGGCTAAAGTAACAAATGACTGGTACTGTGAATTGGATAGCCGAAACTTCATCTACACAGATTTCCTAGACCTTAGCAAGGCTTTTGATACTGTGGATCATAGCCTGCTACTTTCCTCTCTGAAGAACATAGGCCTGGACTCAGTATCATTGCAGTGGTTCACTGAGTACCTGGTAGGTTGGCATCAGCAAATTAAAGCTGGAGGTGAGCTATCCCCACTCAAACCCCTACTGAGAGGAGTACCACAAGGATCCATACTTGGCCCATTGCTTTTTGCCATATATGTTAATAATATTGATGAAAGCATTAATAAAGCAAGCATCCACCTGTTCGCTGATGACACAGTGGTATATGCATGTCACCCAACCCCCGAAGCAGCCTGCACTGACCTACAGGAAGAATTCAACCAGCTTCATAACCAGCTATTTCACAAAAAACTTCTCTTAAATGCAAAAAAGTCAAAGGTAATGTTGTTCTCAACCTCTAGCCATGGGATAAATCCAGCCAGCTCTGGAGCATTGCATCAGATTACCACAATACTTGGTGAAAAATCGGAGTATGTTTCAAAGTTTAAATACTTAGGAGTGTGGTTAGACCATAATCTCTCTTTCACCGAGCATGTAGAAGACCTGGTAAAGAAACTAAGGCAGAGGTTGGGGCTTTTCTTTAGAATAAACCAGTTCCTCATCTGAGATGCAAAATCACACCTTGTCCAAACTACTTTTCTCTCACTGATCGATTATGCAGATTTCTTATACAGTCATTGTCCTAAAGCCTTGCTTGCAAAGTTAGATACGCTTTATCATAGGGCCATCAGATTTATTACTGGCCTCCCCATCTCCACACATCATTGCTCCTTGAATACAGCTGTAGGTTGGTCCTCTCTTTTGTTCAGGTGTAATAGAAATGCAGCCATTTGGACTTATAGAGTCGTTATGAAATGACTCCTGCAATATATATTAGACTGTCTCCCTCTAAGTGATCCAGGAATGTATGCCTTAAGGATTGCATCCTACATCACATTCTGTGTCCCCAAGGCATACTCCCACTTTGGCAGAGTGGCCATTAGCTTTATGCTGCTGTCCTTGTGGAATAACTTGCAGAAACTACTGAAATTGAGCTGCCTTTGTAGCATTAACTCCTTTAAGTCCTTATATACTAGATATGTGTGTGAGCCATGCTGTTACTTCCCCAGTTTCTCAGCATTGCCTGAAGTTAGTTCTCTGCTACCTGTAGTCAGTTTTCTGCTTTCTTCAGTCAGTATTAGCCATGTATGCCTGAAATCTTTGGCGACTCTAGTGTCACGAGTTACCCATCACCCTAAATGTTCTTCCCTTCTCCGGTCCCTGTGCTCTCGCCCTGGCCGAAGTCAAGCATTACAGGTGTTCCCTACGCATAGGCATGGGATTCTTGCTCTTTGGGTGGTCGACGCCTAATTAGCTGCCGCCCAAGACCCTAAGCCCTGATTCCCCTCCAGCAAACATGGCTAAAGCCGCTAACCAATCAGAAGGTGAGAGCTCCTTGGCTCTGGCTTCCGATTGGCTGCCATAGTCTGCCTCTGTGCTCTCACTAAACCCTGCAAAAATCTGACCACTGTACCTGGTCTGACATGATAGAATCACTTATTTGACTGACTGTGTGACCCATGTTTTCCATTGCTTAGTGTGCTAGAGCATGGACTCAGGGTGATTACACTTCCTTCTGTAAATTTGTACTTGAGCTGAAGTTTTAGGTGCCAAAGGAACTACACTTCCTTCCTCGCTGTTCTGCCTCTCCATTGGTGCCATCAGTCCCGGACTCCTTCTCCTCCTCCCTGCCGTATACAAGACCCCTATGGGCTCCCTGTCCCACAAGTGCAGGAAAGCTTAGTCACCAGGTGTTCGGTGCTGCTTCAGCCACATCTGTAGACTACAAGCCTGGATCCTTCACCAGCTAGACATGGTAACAGCCTTTGTTCAATCGGAATGTGAGCGTTCTTTGTGGCTTGGTTTCCGATTGGTTCTCCTCGTTCACCTCTGTGTTCCTTCTAAACCAAATTTAAATCTGATCTTCTGCCTAAATTTACTTAGAAGGAGCTGTATTCACTTATTTTTCTGGCTATAGAACACTTATCCTTATGTCTCAACTGTAACTTATGGAATACCATGTGTTTACACTCCCTTCTTAACTTCTGTGCTTGCGCCAGCTCTCCTGTTGGGCTACTGACCACTTTGCCCAACTGATGATCCCATTAAGCTGTAATGCTTGTTGTTATATTGAATACTTATTTGTATTTTTGTTATCCATTTGTACTATTGTGCACATTGTAAATATTTAATATGTACTTTATTACTTGGTCCGGTCTTAACCAGGTCCATCTTGATAATGAGCTTGTTTAACGATGTTCGCCTGGATAAAGATTTTGATTGATTCATTCATTTTTTAGATCCTGGCCAAAATGTGTTTTGGAAGCTGTGGCATACTGTGTGATTCTGAGAAAGTCACTTAACCACCCCAGTGTTCCTGGGTTACCCCTGAAAATAGGCACCTGTGCCTAGTGGACCATACCCAGTTGCCAAAAAATTTATAATAATAATAAAAAAAATTTGTTTTTTTTAAAGCAGAGTTGTAACTTGATTGAGCAGATCCCTTTGGGCCACATGCAAAGCAATAGCTGAGTCCTAACTTGCTTTTAGGATGGACCTTTGGGCCCTGTGAGAAGCAGGATGCACAAGGCCCCTCAAGCCCTGCATGGATCATGAAGTAAGGCTTAAGTTGCTTCATGCTGGGCCATTTAGGCCTTACAGGTAGAAGATGAGACATAACTTTCTTAATGTTTTGTTTATGTAACAGACAAAAGGGGTTTGATAAAGATAGAGACATGAACAATTACAAGTGCAGTGAGATATGGGTATAAAGTTCAGAACATGACAGAAAAGAGATACCATGTGCCTTGTTTGAAATAGTCAAAAATAAGACAAGCTAAGCAGTTGTGGTTTAAAGATCTTGATCACTATTTTAGGATTAGAGAATATCCAACTATTTTTAATACCTCAAACATAGAAGAGGCAATACAATATTCCTCAGTAGCAGAACAAAGAATAAATAACATCTCTAAACAACAGGCTATGGCTTATATAATAGATTCGTATGAAAGATAGTTTGATTTGTAACATTGTACAAAAGTGATAGCAAACAGTTTATTTAACTGAGTAAGGAAATTTTAAGCACAAAAACAATGTGGTTTAGGATTACACAAAGCATGCAATGTCTGTGTTGGCAATCAAACCTGAAAGTACTACACTGTTTAATGGAATCTATCATTTGTATAATTATAGTGGTGCGGTAGTGCCACTATAGTTAGGGTTAAGCAGGGGGGGTTCTATGTTAAACCCCAAACTTTGCACTTTCATAGCTTTACAACTGATCAACAGATTTGCACAAAATTTTGCATGCCCAGTCTCAGGGGTAGTATCTATTGATGTGCCCAGTTTCATTCTGGTTGGATTTGTGGATTCTGATATCTAGACAGCAAAAAAGTGAAAACAATTGTTTTTTTTTGCCATTTATTTGTCATCGCCTAGCATCTAGACTGTTTGGACTTTTGCTCTGAAATTTTCAGTGTGAAAAGGGCTTGGGCAACAGTGGGGACTTTCATTGGCTTAATGAAGAAATATTAATCCATTACAAAGTTGTAAGAATTTGAATTTTTGGTACTGAGCATGCTCAGTACTTTTTTTTTTTGATAGCTGCTTTGAACAAAAAAAATGTGGTCCATTTGAAAAAAGATCCTTTTTCATATTGGTGTAATCCTTTTTCATGAGAAAAAAACATTTTGTATGGCCACCATCTTGTTTCTGCTTTTTTTAAAAAATAAGTTTTTTTGAAAACCCATAAAAATGAGATCCTGCAGAGACACTAACACATGTATCTTGCTAATTGGGACCACATTAGGTGGATTATGCAGTTACTTTCTTGAAAAATGACCCAAAAAATGTGTTTTCTATAGATTTTTATATCTTTTTCATGGCTCAATTTTCTTTTTTCATATGGCCATATGAAAAAGGAATTGGGCAATATGAAAAAGGATCCCTTCATACAAAAAATAATTTGGACTTGTTTTTTTCTCAGATTCCTTTTTCATATTAAGGTATCCTTTTTCATACAAATGAAAGAACTACATGAAAAAGGAGCCCTTCATATAAAAAAGGAATTTGGACTTAGGTTTTTTTAGATAATTTTTTCGTATGAAGGGATGACTTGGTTTTTTTCAGATAATTTTTTTGTATGAAGGGATACTTTTTTGTTATTATTTTTTTTGTTCATGCTAAAAAGGATCCCTTCATACAAAAAAAGAATTTGAACTTATTTTATTCCCCACATTTTAATTTTAACTTCAACAAGCCATAACTCACTCAGTATTTGCATTTAAGAGGCAATGTATCTATCAAAACAAAGATCTTAGTGAGTACTTCAAGAATAACACATAATACCCCTCAAAACATTTAGAGGCCATATAACAAACTATGAAATGTAAAAAATCTAAATTTCCATAGGATAACATTGGAAATTTCACAAGCCATACAACCAAGCATATAAATTGCTTTTCAGAGAAATAGGAGCATAGGACCCAGAGGGCCCTGGGCTTCCATAGCAACATGGATGTATGCATATATGGAGGAATTGAAGCACAGTTCTCTCTGGGCCCTCTGCTTCCATAGGCAAATGGATATGTGCATGTAGTTCCTGAAGGCACCTGCATGGATTAGGATACGATTATACTATCTCAAAAAGTAAGGAAATTATTTGCAAAAAACTGCATTAATGCACCAGTTCGGGTTTATATTACACCAACAAAAGCACAGGTGTTTGGGTTCCCAACCCTAACACCCCACCCTGACCCTGCTGTAGGCAGCAAAAGGGAAGACCATTATGGTTTCACCTCTCCAGAGTCTTCACAAATCAGACCTGGGGTATTCCTTGGAGTTGTCAACCCTAATGCTCACCCCATCTCATATAGTCTGCATATCTCAGCTTCTTTACTGGTGTAATGGGATGAATGTTAGGGTTGAGCACCCCAGGGAACACCTCAGGCCTGATTTGCGAAGACTCAGGAGAGGTGATACTGTAATGGTTTTTCCTTTGCTGCCTACACCATGGTGGGGGTGAGGTATTACTACTGGGAACCCTAACACCAAATTTATGTACTTTTATCAGTATAATCTGAACCCTAACTGGAGCATTAACAAAGAGTTTTGCAAAGAATATTTAAAATAAATAGTTCTACCCAATAATAAATAAAAACAAGTTTACTGTTGAAATAAACTTGGTTGCATGGTTCTGTAATGTAGATTATATGCCAAAATGCTATGCATTAACCTTATTTGCATAAGATGTGAATAAGTAGGTGGGGTTGTGAGAAATTGGTGGGAAGTAGGCATATAAAGGCAGATTAGTTGGAATATAGTATATATGGGGATGTGAGAAGGAAACTAATGTTAATGTGTCTTATGTAAAATGTTTCCAGCACTGATCTTTTCTAAACGTAATGTTTATGGATGGGTAACTTGAATGAATTGTTAAATAGTTTATGATCATGGTATTAAGATGTGAAGCAAAGTATAACATTGAAACAGACTATATGAGAAGGGGTTAGCATTAGGGTTGACGTCTCCAAGGAATACCCCAGGCCTGATCTGTGAAGACTCATGTCATGATCGCATGTTCTAGAAAGCCAGCAGGGTACTGGGTTGCATAGGGAGAGGTATCACCAGCAGAAGAAAGGAGGTGGTGATGTCTCTATATAAATCATTAGTGAGACCTCATTTGGAGTATTGTGTCCAGTTCTGGAGGTCACATCTATGTAAAGGCATGGACAGGGCAGGGTAGAGGCAGTTCAGAGAAGAGCAACAAAAATGGTGCAGGGCCTGCACCAAAAGTCATATGAGGAGGGATTGGAGGACCTCAATTTGTACACCCTGGAAGAGAGGAGAGAGAGGGGTGAATATGATAGAGACCTTCAAATACATCATGAGCATAAATAAGGTACAGGAGGGCAGCATCTTTCAGAAAAAGAGATGTTCTAGAACATGCGATCATGACATGAGGCTTTAAGGGGGATAGACTAAGGGGAAACATGAAGAAGTATTTCTTCACAGAAAGGGTGGTGGATGCATGGAACAGCCTCCAAGAAGAGGTGGTGACACAAATGTGTTTGAGGAATTCAAAAAAGTGTTGGGATTTGCATAGGGGCACCCTAGCACTAGGTAGGAGAACAAAGCCAGTGATCAAGTAAGGTCTTTCATTTCTGCAGTAGGTAGGAAAAATGAGCAGACTAGGTGGGCCTGGCAGCCCTTATCTGCCATCAAATTCTATGTATCTATGAATATTCCAAAATTGTGCATCCCCGCCACATTCCAAAATTGCACATCTCCACCACATTCAAACCTGCACATTCCTGCCACATTCAAATATTGCACCTCCACACCACATTCCAAACTTGCGTGTCAGTGACACATTCAGAAATTGTGCGTCAGTGCCACATTCTGAAATTGCACATCACCACTACATTCCGAAATTTTGCATCACCGCCACATTCTGAAACTCTGATTCACTGTCACATTCCAAAACTAAGCATCGCCACCACATTACGAAATGGAGCGTTACCACCACATTCTGAAATTGTGTGTCACTGCCACGTTCCAAAACTGAGACCATCACATTCCGAAGTTGTGCATCACCACACATTATAAAACTGTCTATCACTGCCACATTCTGAAGTCATGCGCTGCTGTACATTTTGAAGTTGTGCATCACCGCCACATTCTGAAGTTGTGTGTCACTGCCAGATTCTGAAACATATGAACATATGAATCTGCCAAGAAAAACAAGCCTCATAGTCAATCAAGTCTGCTCGAATGTGCAGCTAGCACCCTTACATTGCTGCTGCCCTTCCCCCCTCATAGTTACCTCCCCTCCCACCCTGTCCCATCCCCTTTAAAACTGGCCACCATCTTACAGGATACCACCTCCTCGTGTAGAGCATTCCATTTAGACACCACCCTCTCCATGAAAAATGTCCCCTCTTCTCTCTCCTATATCTCCCCCCCTCCAGTTTGAGACCATGCCCTCTCATGTCCCTCCCTCTCCTGAACTTAAAAATCCCTTCTGTATCTATCTTTTTTATCCCTGCCAAGTATTTAAAGATTTCAATCATATCCCCCCGATCCCTCCTCTCCTCCAGGGATTACATGTAACTCACTCAGCCTGTTCTCATAGGGGTTGTCCTCCAGTCCCTGAATTATCTTTGCTGACCTGCACTGCACCCCCTCCAGTAATTTAACATCCTTCTTTAGAAATGGATGCCAGTACTGCACACAGTGCTCCAGGTGTGGCCTGACTAGTGCCCTGTACAGAGGCAAGATCACCTCTCTACTTCTGGAGGAGATTCCTCTCGCAATACACCCCAGCATTCTGTGGGCCTTAGCTGCCGCTTTTCTGCACTGAACTGAGTTGTTCATATTCCCCATAATAACCACCCCTAGATTATTCTCCTCCTCAGTGATACCTAACTGAACCCCTCCCAACTGGTAGCTCCTCCTTGGGTTCCTTGCTCTGAAGTGCAGTACCTTGCACTTCTTAGCACTGAACACCAACTGCCACATTTCTGACCACTCTTCCAGCTTAGTCAGGTCATCCTGTAGCCCCTGCCACCCTCCTATGTCATTCACCACCACCCCCATCTTGATATCATCAGCAAACAAACTGATCTTACTACTGATGCCATGTGAGATATCTGCTATGAACATCCCAAACATCACAGGGCCATGTACCGAGCCCTGTGGAACACTGCTCATCACAGCCCTGGGGGATGATAATTCTCCCCACCACCACCCGTTGCTGTTTCCCCTTCCACCAGTTCATGATCCAGTACACCATCTTAGTCCCCACCCCCACAAATTTCAGTTTTCCCCCACCACCCATGAGGCAACAAATCAAAGGCCTTGCTGAAGTCAAATACAGGACATCCACTGCATGGCCCTTATCCAGTCCCCTCATCACCCAGTCGTAATACTCAACTAGGCTGGTCTGGCAAGATCTTTCTGAGATGAATCCATGTTGCTGACCATCCTTGAGTCCACTGATTTACAAAAAGATCACCACAGCCTCTCTTTCAGGATTGTCTCCATTAGTTTTCCTATGATAGATATGAGGCTTACTGGCCTGTAATTGCCTGGATTATCCTTTGGGTCACTTTTGTAGAGGGGCACCATGTGAGCCATCCTCCAGTCTTGTGGTATGCATCCTGTGTCCAGGGAGGTATTAAACAGGTCTGCCAATGGCCCTGCCAAGACCTCTGCCAGCTCTTTCAGCACCCTGGGGTAAATGCCATCCGGTCCTGGTGCCTTATCCACCCTCTGTGCCCTCAGACCCTCCAGCAGCCTGCCCTCTGTAACTACCCCATCTGTCACCCCTCCCCACTTGCCCACCTTCCCCATCCCCTGCAGTAGCTGCCCACCTTTCTCCTTCATGAACACAGAACAGAAGTATTCATTTAGTGCTTCTGCCTGCTCTGCTCCTCTTCACCCATCCCCATTCTTCCTAATCCTCACTATCTGGTCCTTGCAGCTCCTTTTCTCCCTTATGTACCTGAAGAAGTCCTTTTCCCTGTCTTTGATGCCATGTGCCAGCCTCAGCTTTCTGGAAGCCTTGGCCACCCTGACTAGTCTGGTTACCTCCTTGGATTTCTTTCTTTCTTTCTTTCTTTCTTTCTTTCTTTCTTTCTTGTAACCGGGTAGGCCCACTGAAACCAGAGGTCCTTTTTCAGGGGCTACCCAGAGTTAATTACAGGTAACATAAAGAATTACATAATTACATTACACACATTGAAAGTAAAAGTGTTACATATGTACATTACCCACATTGCAGTGAACATTTGACAGGCCCTAAAGAGGGATAGACCAAGTATTAGTCAGCTGTAACATATAACCCAATCTCAGCAATAACAGTGAGACAGAGACAGACTATACATTGCAATTTAAGTATAATACATTGTGATTTAAGTACAATAGGTTCATATCAGCAGTAAAAAGACCTTATCATTTGTAACAGGAGCATTGGCTCAAGCTCAGTAAGTGGGATTTGAGCTCCTTTTTGAAACCTCTTAGAGAAGCAGAGGACTGGATACAGGAAAGGAGCATGTTCCACTGGGAAGGGATGGAGGGGGAGAAGGTCCAGGCTCCACAGGAGGTCCTGACTCTTGATACCTGGAGCAGGCAGCATTCTGAGGACCTTAAGGATCTATTACATAGCTTTATTTGCAGCACATTTTTGAGGCTGGGGGAGGAGGTGCTATTCTGCATTATTTTGTAGGCTAGGCATAGGAAGAGGTAGTTCAGTTTCCCTTCAAGTGACAGCCACCCGAGGAACCTCAAGATCATGCAATTGTGGTCCTGTGACTGGGCTGAACTGGCAAACCTAGGTATCCTATGATAGAGGGTCTTAAGCATCTGTAGTTCAGTACTCCTGACCGAGTCCAGCACTGAAGCCCTGTGGAGTAGGATAGGGAGGAGGGTGCTTTGAGCAATTCTAATTCAGGATTCTTTGGAAAGGAAAGGGCTAAGTTGGTACAGAAGGCCCACCTTTTGGTTAATAGTTTTGATTAGGTATTGAGTGTGAGTCTTAAACAACCCCTCTTGTTCAAGGTGGACCCCTAGGTACTTAATGGAGTCGATTACTTCAACCTTTGTTTGGTCAGAGAGGCTGGGTGCAAGTTTTGTAGTGTGGCCTGAGCCGAGATTCCTTGGTCCAAACAACATTTAGTTTTTCCCCATTAAGAATGAGTTAGTTGGAGTGGAGCCAGTTTTCAAGTGAGAAGAGGTCTTTGCCTAGTAGCTTATTCATGTTGGCTGAGTTTAGAACAGTTCTATAGAGCACTGTGTCATCAGCATATAGAGTGACATTGGCACCTCCAGTGTGTCGGGGGAGGTTGTTTATGAAAAATGAGAATAATCGAGGCCCTAAGATGGAGTCTTGCTGGACTCCGCTTTGAATGAGCCGCTGATCGGAGAATGCCCCATCACCTTATTATTTGAGATCTGCCCTCCAGATAGCTCGTGAACCATTTTAGGGATGTGTCATCTAGACCCAGAGATTCCAACTTACTGACTAGCAGTTTGTGGTTCACCAAGTCAAAAGCTTTGGTGAGGTCTATAAAGACCTCACCTACAAGGAGTCCTTGATCTACTGAGCTTAGAATGGAGTTGGTCAGGCTGACAAGGGTGGTGCCAGTCCCATGATGCTTCCTGAAACAGTGCTGTTTAGGGGTCAGAACATTATACCTCTCTAGATAATCTTTCTAGGATCTTATTTAGCATTGGGAGCATGGAAATGGGCCAGTAATTTTCCACCAACTCATGGGGTCCACCTTTGTTTAACGGGGTGACTAAGGCCACTTTCCACAGGTAGGGTAATCTCCCTTCAACTAGGGGTCTATTGTAAATCCAAGTGATGGGGGAGGCTATCACATATAATTCCCTGTCCTCCTCCCTCCTGGATTTCTTGAACCTCTTAAATGCATTTTTTTTTTTGCTCTCACCCCTTCCAAGACTTCCCAATTAAACCAGCTTGGTTTCTTAGTCCTTCCTTTCTTGCTGTGTGTCTTAATGCATGATCCAGTAGCCTCCACCAGCCACAGTTTGATAATTTCCCATTCTTGGCTTGCATCTAAGCATGGATGAATTCCTGCCAGTTGCTCATCCAGAATTTCCCCCATCATGCCGAAGTCAACGTGTCTGAAGTCCACCACCCTGGTTCCTGTACCTACAGCTTCCTTGCCCATGTTGAGCATGACCGACTGATGGTCACTCCCAGCCATCAGGTCCTCCATCCCCAGCTCCCTTACAGCCTCCTCATTAGACAGTACTAGGTCCAGAGTTTTTCCACAACCTAGTCAGTTCATTAACCATCTGTGTCAGGAAGATGTCCTGGAATGCTTCCAGGAGCACCTGCTCCCTTGCACTCGAGGTGGCTGGGGTGCTCCAATCCACTCCTGGTAGATTGAAGTCCCCCATGATCACAGTGTTCCCCTTCCTGCAGACCCTCCTAATCTGCTCCACTAACTCCCTGCCCAAGTCCTCTGTCTGAGTTGGTGGCCTGTACACCACTCCCATCTTCAGTGTCCTATTTTTAAAATCCTGGAATTGCATCCATAAAGCCTCTGTCCTCCCACTCCTCCCTGGCACACTTCATCCCCTCCCTTACATAGATCACCACCCTCCCCCTTTCCCCTTGCCCCCATCCTTTCTGCACATCTTATACTCTGAGTCTGGGATCATCAGGTTCCAGTCCTGGTATTGGGTGGCCCACGTATTCATGATGGCTACAATGTCCGCCATCCCCACTGCCAAAACAGCCTACAACTCAGCTGATTTGTTCCCCAGGCTTCTTGCATTCAGTGAGACAACCTTTCAACTTGTTCCCTTCCCTTCCTTATTCCATTTCTCCCCATCCTTAACCCCCCTGCAACCCTTCTCTGCTACCAACCATGTTAACTTGGGGGATAAGCTGATTTGGCTCCTCTATCTGGTGGCTCTGCATTCCTGCTGAACACTCCACCCCCCCACCCAGTTTAAATTCCACCTTAGTTGCTATCTATTCTTCCAGCCTCTGTTTCAATACTCACTGTCCCACCTTATTCAAATGTAACCTGTCCCCTGGGAACAGGTCACTGTTGTCCCAGATGTTTCCCTAGCCTCCCACAAGCCCATACCCTTTGGTTTGACACCACAAGCTCAGCCAAGTGGTGAACTCCTCCAGTCTTACTTTCCTCACCATGCTTGCCCTGGGTACTGGGAGCACTTCTGAGAAGGCCACTGATCTCCTTGCCTCCTCACACAATTTACCAGTTCCTCAAATCTCTCCCTTACCAACTCAACCGTATTGCCCCCAAGTCATTTCTACCCAAGTGCACCACCATATGCGGTTTCTCCCTACCTTTCCTTACACAATTGAGAATAGACTGTCCCGTCCTACCCGCTGTCAATCCAGGTATGGCTTCCACCCATGTTTGATTATGCTGCTCCCCTTTACTTCCCTATCTGACCCCTTTTAGGATTGAGTCTCCCAGCACCAGGACCCTTCCCCTTCTCATGTTTGTGCCTTTGCACCATCCCACTTGCATTACCCCCAGTTTGAATATCCGCCCTGTCCTTCAAATTTGTGACTCAGTCTGCCCCCTCTGCTATGCCTCCTACCAATATCTTTCAATCTGTACCATCTGCTATGCCCCCAGCCTCCACCCTAGTCCTGCCCCCTCCCCTCTTGCCCCTCTCCCCCAAAACTCTCCCAGCATCTTCACCCTCCTTCTCTTCCTTGCTGGGTCTCTCCTTCCTTTCCTCGATGGGTCCCCTTTTCCTCTCTACCTCCTCTGCCTTATCCCTCTTGTCTCTCCTTTTACCCCTAACTCTTTTCTCCCTACTCCCATACCCCATCCCTCTCTTCTGCCTGACTTTTGCTCCCTGGGCTTTCACTGCCTCCTCTACCTCCTGACCCCTCCTGAAGAAGCCCTCCCTCATCACCCACCATTGAAGCCAGCACAGCGAACCTATTTTCTGACCCTGAACTTCTACCATTCACTTCTCCCCTCATGCTATTTCGAGATTCCCTCTTCCTGCTTCTACACTTTTCTACCATGTTCCCTATCCTCATCGTTTCCACTGGTTCTGTACTCCTGGTTCCTTGAGTAGATGGCCATCCTATTCCAGTCATCTCACACCCTCCCCCAAACCTTGCTAACTCACTTCCTGGCCACCATACCTCTGCCTCCAGCCTCCTCAGTCTGTAAGAAATGGGACACCACCCCTTAGCTTCCAGACTGTGTCCATCCAGATAGCTACCCCACAACCATTGCAACCCACTATTCTTCCCATCCTGGTTTGTCTGTGGGCCTTCTGCCCTCTATACCTGTCCCCTTCCCCTGCCTCCAACTCCTCCCCTGCAACCCTGTTTCCCTACTACTATAACCTTTGCTAGCATACCACATTGTTGTTCTTCTATTCCCTGTACCTGTGCCCCTATATTTTGTGTTGGAACCCTCTACACTGCAGTGTAACAAAAAGCACAGATGAGTCCCAAGCTCTAAAGTAACACAGTTTCATCCCCTTCTAACTAATATTAGTGAGGTGCCCTATTGAACTCCCTTATGTGTTGTTACCATAATCAGCTTTAGTAAAAAGATCCACAAGCAGGTGCTCTCGTAAAAGGTCACAGTACCTTTATTATTTATTTATTTGAATTTTGGTAGCTGGGTAGGACCACTGAGACCATTGCAGACCCTTTTTTAGGGTCGACCCGGGACAACAAAATGCAAATATACAGAGTAATACAATAGAATAATATATGCTAACATAGTACATAGAGTTACAACAGAATAATATATAGCCAAAGGGCAAGGACATGGAGTACATAGCAATTTTAAACAACTACATGTAGAACAAGAAGCAAGGCCTGGCGTTCTAGACAGACATCAACGTTATAAGATGACCTGGTACAAAACAATTTTACAGAATTTTAGTTCCAAGTACAGTGAAAAAAAAACTGCAAGCCCTTATAAGAGGCGGTGGATAAGCACAGTTGATCAAGGTAATTTGTCATATAAAGGCTAGAGTAACAAGTGAAAGTAAAGCAGTACCCAGACATGAGAGAGGCACATGAAGGAAGAGGTGGAGAAGGAAGATTGTCAAAGGAAGCAGGAACAAATAACAGAGGAGGAAAGATAGGTACATAAAGGATGTTGAAACTGGGGGAGACAGGAGCAAGAAAGTATAAAGGGGGGTAGTGAGTTCCAGCCAGACACCACTGCATAAGAGATGGACCCGCGTGCAACAGAAGGCCGCAGATTGGGCCTTTAGAGAAGGGGGTGGGATGCTGATCTGAGTGCATGTGGGGATTGTTTTAGGCAGACAATGTCATTGAGACAAGGGGGGGTGAACATGTGTACCAGCTTGTGCATAAAACTCAGGGTAGAGTATCTCAATTTGGAGACATAGGGTAGCCATCCCAGGGATGAGAGGATGTCACAGTGGTGGTGACAAATATTAATCCCTAGGGTGAATCTTTCCACCCTATGATAAACTAGAGTAAGGAGTGACAAGTTAGATACATTGATAGAAAGCATCAGGGGAGCACCATAGGTAAGGAGTGGAAGGAGTGACGAGGAGGCAATTTTGATACGAGAAGCTGAGGTGAGGTAGTGGCGGATACGGTATAGGAGACACAGCTTTTGGTTCAATGTCCTGACTAGGGTGGCTACATGGATGCTGAAGGAGATTGAGGTGTCTAAGGTGACATCCAAGTACTTGAAGGACTGGACAGTCTGGAGTGTATCGCCATTGAGGGACTTGATGTTCAGAGTGGAGATAGGAAGGACGGAGGGGGGCCCAATGGGAGAAGTGCACACATTTAGTTTTTTTTGTATTAAGGACAAGTTGATTGCTCTGGAACCAGTGCTCAATGTCAGAGAAGTCTGCAGAGAGATCACTGTTGATCCTCGTAAGCTCAGGGAAAGAGTGGTAGAGAATAGTGTTGTCCACATAGAGGTGAACAATCGCTCCCCTGCAGTGGCTAGGTAAGTTATTGACAAAGAAGGAGAATAGGTTTGGGCCCAAGATTGAACTCTGTGGAACCCCATGGGTTATGCTCTTCAGGCCAGAGACAGATCCCGCCCACTTAACTCTTTGGGAGCGGCAAGAGAGGTAACTCTGTATCCAACAGATGGAGGAGGTATCCATACCAGTTTCCTGTAGCTGCTGGAGCAAGAGGCTGTGATCCACTAGTCGAACGCTTTAGTAAAATTGACGAAGATGGCTCCTGTGACATGACCTTGATCCATGGACTGAAAGATATCAGAGGTTACTTTTAACAAGGCTGTAAGTGTGCTATGTTTTTTTTCGGAAGCCATGCTGATAAGGGGAAAGCAGACTGAAGTGGTCAAGGTAGGTCTGGAGGTGATTATAGACAATGCACTCCTAAATTTTGGCTAATAGGCACAGGAAAGAAATGGGCCTGAAGTTCTCAACAACATTGTTTGGCACCCTCTTTGTGCACTTGGACGACCACAGCAACCTTCCACTTGTCATGCGTGGTGCTGGATAAGAAGGAGTGATTGAGTAAGTCCCGAATCAGGTGAGTGAGAGCAGGAGCTCCAAGTTTTAAGAATCGTGGATCAAGCGTATCATGGCCAGGAGAGCTCTCCTCTTTTAGGCTCATGAGCAGCCTTAGGACCTCTTTACAGGTAGCTAGTTTAAGATGGAAGGCCGGACTGGATCCATGGCTGTCCCCCAGAGGTGATGTAGCAGGGGGGATGGGAGAGTTTTGAAATGTTGAGGTATATTTGGTTAGATCAGTGAAGAATTCATTGAACGAGGAGGCAATAGCTACAGGGTCAGTGAGGGGAATGCCCTGTGCAATAAGGGAGCTAGGAAGTTCAGATGTCTTCCCCTTAACTAGCAAGTTAATCTGCTTCCGGAACTCTTTGGGGTTACAAAGATGGTACATTTGCAATGATTTGTAGTGGGTGCATTTAACTTTATGAAGGGAATTCTTATAAAGATTTCTAAGGTGCCTGTACCTCTGCCAGTCTGAGGGTAGCCTGCTTATTTTGTAAGCACGCCAGGCCCGGTCACAAGAGGACATGAACATACTTATATCCTTATTGATCCAGGGGGCCTTTATGCCCTTGGATCTACATTTATTTGGGGGGAGCGTAACAGTTAATAATCTGGGTAAGTGTATTGATGAAGTAGTCCAAGGCTAGGTTGACATCAGGGAGTGTTGTAATGGGGCTCCAGTCTGCATTGTGGATTGGTGAGATGTATTTGCTTATATCGAGTTTGAACATATCATGGATGAGGGTGATCTTGAGGAAAAGGTTTGAGAAGTTGTTCCTCCATACACATATGATGGGGGAGTGATCATTTATTGCAATCAGGCAACACTGCAGTCATTTTAATCTTCAAGGGCAATTGATGACAACTCAGTCAAGCAAGGAATGTTTACCAGACTTATTTATTGTGGCGGGTGGGATCAAGTATAAGCTGAGTCAGGTTGGACTCGGCTAGGGTTGCCTGCAGTTTGTTAACAGTGCGGTTATGTTAATCCATGTTGAAGTCCCCACACAGCACCAGATCGTGGTTAGGAAGGTTGGAGAAAGAATAGAGGAAAGGGGTTAGATCATGCGGAGCCTTGTCTGGAGGCAGGTAGGCGCACCCAATGATTAACGTTTTGACATTGCCTTGAGTTAGGGAGAGGAAGAGAGATTCTGTTGAGGATGGACCAGAGTCAAGGTTGGAAAGCTCATTGGCATGGAGGTCAGACCGGGTGCATATTAGAACACCACCGGCTCACTTTTCTAGCCTGTTCTTCCTAAAGCAACTGTACCCAGGAAGAGCAATCTCATGCTGCCCGATAGCAGGCTTGAGCCAAGTCTCAGTGATACAGAGAATATCCAGGAGTATGTGAGTAACCCATGCCTCTAGTTCAGCCAGTTTAGGGTGGAGACTTCAAATTTTCATATGGCTAATTTTTAGACCTTTGGGGAGGTTTAGATTTGCTGTGGTAGTTGTAGTGAGAAGTCATAGGACAGGGGTGCCCAGGGTTAAGTTAGACATCCCCTGTGAGTACCAGCAGGAGTAGGGTGGTTATCTGCAGATATGAGTAAGCACAGGGCCGTATGTAGTTGAGATCCCCAAGGGCATGCAGAATACATAGATGTTTTCAGAGCCATAGCCCTAGGAGAGCTGAGTCAGACTTGGGTATGCATGGTATTAGTAAAAGAATACATATGGGGTCTGCTTGAAGGGACAAGGTGGAGGGGCTGAACTGTCCCGAGGAGGTACCATAGGGCTGCTGCAATAAATAGGTCAGCAAGGCAAATGATTTATAGGCAGGACAGCAATACAGTTGAGGTGAAGTGGCCCATAGTTAGCGCTTATTAAGTATAAGTACCAGCCAGACGTGCAAAAGTTAGCAATTGCTCTGCCTTGATCCAGCAACCAGTGTTGTAAAGGCAGGTAGAAGCTACAGATGCCAGAGAGGCAAGTTAAAAACTGTAACCAACTGGAAGAGGTTGAGGGCAGGGCTTAGCTGTATTTAATAAAGGCAGGAGGAGGGGTTGGGGGCCCGGGCAAAATTGTTGTCCCAAGAGAGACTAGAGCAATAGAAATCAGCTCCATGGCACACTATTGAATTTTCAACCGTGCAGCACTTCAGGGCTCCTGGGGAAGCCTGTCAGCATGAGCGGGATCCAAAGACTGAAAGCTGATTGGTCAGGCAAAGTGCCCAGTGGCTAATCAGTTCCCAGACATGTAGCATCCACCAATAGCTCTAAAGCGGCCAGAAGGCATCCGAGATTCAAGAGAGCCAAGTTCAGAATTTCAGCAGTCCGAACCTTGGCAGAGGAAATGAGTGGGGCAGTCTTCAGAGGCGCAGCCAGTGGCAGCAGGAGAGCTGCTGCACCACCGGGGGTCCGGGAATGATCTGCAGAAAGAAGAGAGGAAATGCAGGTTAAATAAGTGGTAGAACAAAGGAGGATTGGGGGGGTGTAGCATACAGACAATCATGGGATTTAGGCCAGGCACCAAACCAAATCGGGGGCACAGGTAGAAAATGCCTTTAGCAAGCAGGCATTAAGTGGAAAAGGACAACAGAAATTTAAATTACACCAAGAATGACTGAAGCAAGAAGGCATAAAGTGGAGAGGAGATTAGAGATTTAAATTACACTGAAGATGGGAGGGAGAGAATAGGGAAGAGGAAGGGGGGCTTTAGAATTTGGCTAGAGATCAGGCAAGATAGGACAAAAAAACGAGAGATAGAGTGACGAAAAACAGCACAGATAGGAAAGGAACAGTGTAGCATATCTCTGGAGGAATTATATGTATCAACAGACAGTGAAGCTAGTACAGAGCTAAGCGGTAGATCAGACAAGTCACGTAAAGAGGAGATAAAAAAACAGCACGTCTCTAAGGTAATACTTTGCAAAATCAGTTAAGCACTACAGTACATTATTCAGCACTGGGTGTAAGTTAGACTAAGTAAAACATAACACAGCAGGCTGTTTAAATAGAACAGTACAACATTCTGCATAAGGTATATCTAGGCTAGCATAATTGTAGAGGTACAAGCAGGCAATAAGTTCAACAGATTTATTAGATAACTATAAGAATTATTGCAGGCACAAGCCTGATGTGCAACAAATTCATTACATTACTGTGAAAATTACTACTGGCACAAGCCAGAAATGCAAGCAAAAAGAAATAGACACTTCTGCAGTAATTAGGGTGCCAATACAAAAGTAAAAATTGTCCCTAGAAAGACCAGAGTGATAGAAATCTGCTCCAAGGCACACTATTGAATTTCCGACCATGCGGCACTTCAAGGATCCTGGGGAAACCTACCAGCATGACTGGGATTCAAAGGCTGAGAGCTTATTGGTCAGGCATAATGCCCAGTAGCCAATCAGTTCCCAGACATGTAGCATCCAACAATAGCTCTGAAGTGGCCAGAAGGCACCCGAGATTCAAGAGAGCCAAGTTCAGAATTTCAGCGGTCCGTACCTTAGCAGAGGAAATTAGTTGGGAAATCTTCAGAGGTGCAGCCGGCAGTGGCAGGAGAGGTGTCACACCACCAGGGGTCTGGGAATGATCTTGGCAGAGGAAATGAGTGGGGCAGTTTTCAGAGGCACAGCTGGCAGTGGTGGGAGAGCTGCCGCACCACCGGGGATCCGGCAATGATTTTGGCAGAGGAAATGAGTGTCCCCCTTCACCGTATTTGATTACTCATCTAAAGTCACAGTACCCATAAAAGTCACAGTACCTTTTGTACTAAGTATGTATTCCCTATTGCTGCAAACCAGATAGCTAACTTTAAACCTTAGATTACCAATCCAGACAGTAAACAGTGATACAGTGTCCGAAGTAAGTGTATATCCACTAATTTACCTTGATGCATTTCTTGCTGTTGTTTGGGAGTGAGTGACTCTCCTAGTCCTACCTCCACCCAGGATGGCCTCCTCATGTGATAGATCAGGTTACAGATATATTGTGACTACCCCGGGGATAGTGGTATGAAGGTGGGAGGGTTACGATACCCCTGGAGGTGCCCGGAGACAATCAGATCACCGCACCCCAAAATAACCACCAATTTCCACACACTTCACGACTTCAGGCAGCAGGAGAAATGTGTCAGAACCCGCTTACCTTGCTGCTTACCGCTGGTCGAGCCAGCCCTGTTTTCCCTCTCGAATTGTTTCCCCTGCCGGATGAAAGGCAATACTAGGCCTAGCAGGCATTGGCATCCTGTGGGAGAGAAATGAGCCAAATCAACACCTCCCTTCCTAAACCTATTGTACTCACGGACCAAAAATCAAAACCCCAAAATAGTCAATTTCAATTATATACCCAAAACCTCAGCAGCTGAAAGAGAAAGCTAACACAAAACATTGAAAAGTTAAGTTAAAAAGCCTTCCACATTAATCCACAGCCTGACAAGTACAGAACCCTCCCTGCAACCACCATACAGCTTAACAGTTTATCCAGTTCTAGCCCCTTCCCAAATACAAGCCCCCAGTACAATCTATACCTAATGCCACTAAACTACAAGTAATAAAGGTAAATGTAAAAAAGTAAAATTGCACTTAGCTGATGGCAGACACCCCAATGCCACCGATCCCTGACTCCCCCAGCTGGAGAGTCCTTCTGCGTATTGGCCCTGTGCATCATCACCATATTCTGAAATTGTGCAGCACTGCCACATTCCAAAATTGTGCATCATTGCCACATTCCAAAACTGCATGTCTTCTCTACATTCTAAAATTGTACCTGCCATTCACATTCTGAAATTGTGTGTAAACTTACACATTCCAATATTGCCTGTCATTGTCACATTGTGAAAATGCGCATTTCCCACCATATTCAAAATTGCACATCCCCACCACATTCTGAAAATGAGTGTCACTGCCACATTCAAATATTGCATGTCTAAGTTTCATTCTAAAATTATACACCACTGCCTCATTCTGAAATTGCATGTGACTACCACATTCTGAAACTCTGTCACTGCCACATTCTGAGACTGGGCCGAATTTTCAAAGCCACGACACAAGCTGCAACAATGACAGCTTGCACCGAGTGTGGTGCACCCAGGACCCTACACCCAAATTTCAAATCTATAGGGTCCCGGTGCCAAAGTCCAGCAGCTTGCAGCAAAGGTGGTGCTGCGCCAAACATATGGCACACCGACCTGGAATGCTGCAATGGCAGTGTGGAGTCAGCGGCACCCACAGACAGGGGCTTGCAACTGGACACAGCCACCCCAACACCATCGTGCCACCAGCACCTGCACCCCAACACACACCGGTACCCTGGTGGTCTAGTGCCCCTCAGCAGGTAGTGCTCATCACTGCACTCCTAATCCCCTCCCATAACCTGATCCGGTGACCTGCACAGCTCTCCACACACCACCACAGTCAGCCGCCAAATGAGCTTTCAGTGCGCGTACTGTATACCGTATACAATACATGCAATGACAGCTCATTTGGCGACTGGCTGTTGTGTTGTGTGGAGGGCTGTGCCGGTCACCGTATCAGGGTGCAGGAGGGGGGTGGGAGTGCTGAGATGGTCACTACGGTGAGGGATGGCAATATCACAGTAGTGGCTGTTGGGGATGCATGGCGGGGGTGAGGGGGGGACCACTTGACCACCAGGGATCGCCCATCAGGGTGGGCCACACAGTGGCACATACTGGATGACCCCCCAGGAGCTGTCTAAGAACTGTTAGACCAGCCCTTCACTGGTCTAAGGGTACTTGGCACTTTGTTCCTGGGGGGGGGTCTTTGAAAATCCTGATACGAGGGCTGCGGCAGTCTGGATCTGCCACAAGCCCCCTAGCACCATGCTGATGCCACTTTCGTGGCACAAGGTGGGTGTTAGCACACTTTGGTGCAGGCTGCCTTCTGGGTGATGCAGACTGCCTTTGAAAATCACACTTGGCACAGCCCTTGGCGCAAGGTGCCTTTTCATCAGACCTGTTCGACGCAAGCACCTTGCATCAGTCTAAGGCCTTTGAAATTCTGGCCCTCAGTGTCTACGTCACATTCTGAAACTGAATGTTGCCACCACATTCTGAAATCAAGCATAGCAAGCATATTTTGAAATTGTGCATCACCACCACATGTTGAATTAATGCATCCAAGACACATTACGAAATCACATATCCCTACCACCTTCCACAAACATGTGTCTTCCGCATTTTTTTTTTTTTGCTTCCCTGGCTCAGGGCCGGTCTCTCCTTCTGGCTTCCTAGGCCCCTCACTGCCACTCTGCCCCGATGCAGCCACCTACCACCCCACATTGCAGCACCCGGGTAACCCGGCATAACCCTTTGCCGGATGGGTCCCCCTCCTCAGAGGGAGAAAGCACTGGTGGGGCAGGCCAGTGCACTCATTCTTGGCCTGGGTGCTGCTGAGGTGGTCTTTAGACTACTCAGGGTCCCGTGGCAGCAGGAGCTGGAGACTGTCATCTGGTTGACCATGGAGCTCTTTTCTCATTTTGATCCCCAGGGTTGTGGCGTACCACTAACATCAAGGCGTACGCTGACATTCACCATGCCCCATTAGTCAGCAGGACCCAGTGCATTTCCATATCCCCAGCCTCCACCAGGAATCAGCAAGCACCGGGTTGCCTCCCTGCCCTCCCCCTGAGAGAAGGCGAGCAGTCATCTGACGTTCAAGCCCTCTCTCCCAAGCCAGCCCTCCAGCATCCCAGGTCCGTTCCCGAACCTGGGTCACTGGCGTCGCAAGTGAAAATCCAACCACTGAGCCGATGAGCCGGCCTGTCTCCCACATTTCAAAATTTTGTATCTCTACCACAGTCTAAAACTATATGACACCGTCATATTATCCATTTTAGCATCCCTGTCACTTTCCAAAATTGTATGTTCCAGCTACTTTCTGAGACTGTGTCATTGCTGCATTACACAATTGCAGTCTGGTGGAATCTCAAAATTTAATTGCTGCAGTATTCTAAAAACTGTACACAATTTTGTCATTCTAAAACCATGTTTGTCACTGTATTCCACCCCCCCCCCCATCACATTCTTAAATACTGTACCATGCATTTGCACATAGAAACATAGAAGTTGTCAGTGGATAAGGACCACTTGGTCCACCTAGTCCGCCCTGCTAATCCTTGTCTATTGCCCTCCATAGCCATCTGTACTTCCTCAGATTCTGTGTTTTGCTTTGGTGAACAGATTATTTTATGCCTATCCCATGTGTTCTTGAAGCGTGTGATCATTTTAGCTACCGCCACATCCTCCGAGAGTCCATTCCAAGCTCCCACCATCTGTTTTGCAAGCATTATTGAAATGCCTGCCAAGACCTACACAGTGTCAGCTTTCATTTTCAGATGTTTACTACAACTGGAGTTTTATGTAATGTGGGAAGAAACAAGTCTTATAAGGTAGTTTGCAAGAAGGATTAGGCTGTAAATTCTGGTTGTGACATCATCAATAGCTCTTTACTGAAACTGGATTTTTGAACAGGTATAGAATTTAGGGTTGCAAAATGACTTGTAACATTTAAGCAAAGTAACTTAGAGATCTCCATTTTGGCATGAGGCTGATTGGGGATATACTGATTCAAATTCTGAATTTATTGATGCTTGAAATTTTGACCAGACTCATTCTTTAAGACAGCCGTGTTGGGCTAAAACCATGCTAAAACCTTGCTCTGAGCAGAGGTTAAGTATGGTTTTCAAACACAAATTGTAGCATGGTTTCACTGTGCTACTTTCTGGACACAAACATTTTAAACTAATTTACCATTTACCTCCTTGGTATCATGTCCGACCAAATGATGCTTACCCCTGGCCACCACTGCTGTATTTTCTCTAAGTCCCTTTTTACCTACATATATGTGTACACTCATGGCTTTCCCCCAATGTCATTACCCCCTAGGTGTAAAATGATTAAATCTGGAGTGGGTCACCACTCTTTCATTTCTTTCAGGGTAGGAAGTAGCTGTGCCCATCTCATCCCTCGGATGCCACGCCAAACTAACCTACATTTTCTTACATCCTGGAATAGTTGTTTTCCCCCAGCCTTTTTCTCAGCTCTCTTTTCCGCCCAATAAATGTAGGAGTGACCGCAGATCTATACTTCGTGATCCTCCCTCTACCTATAGGATTTAAGCAAAATATATATCTTAATCATCTTCTTATTTACCTTCTTCATTGCACCCGTCTTTAGGCCCCCCTCCCCCGCTCCCCCAATGTGGTTCCATACCTGCAAAATAAAAACACAGGTGATATGTTAATGTCCAAATTGCAGGGCCCGAATGTATCTCTTGCAGCTGGCAGACCGCCAGCGCCCATTCTCCAACATATTAGTCACTGTCTCCCCTGCTGCTGCCCAATGTGAAGCAGCCCCTATTCAAAAGGAGTGAGATGAGTAATTGCCTGGGTCCTCGCCCAGGAACTCCATGACTTTCTTGAGCATGACCATTACTTAGTAACTTGTGACCTTCTTCCTATCTCCATGCACAAATTGTCTCCCTTTCTTAATCCCACGCACTGCGGTGTAAGCCCACAAAGCCTTTGTTGGGCACACTGTGCCATCTATGTGAGCCTTCATGGTTACAGCACAACCATTTCCCCCTTGATCTTTCTGACCTCTTAATTATGATTTGTATTTCTTCCAGACCCCAGCTTATGTCTCCCCATTCCAACCCCCCTTCTTCATCCTTTCTACCATGTCCCACAGCCTCACTCACTCTCAGAACCCCTGCAAACATCACTAGATAAATCATGTGAAATAACTGCACCTCATCCTTAGATCTGCAAATTGCCGGTAGCACCCCCTTCAATTTTGCTAGCCAATGCTCTCCTATTGGTCGCCTACTATCAGTAGGTCTTTGTTTCAACCTGCTCCATCCTTGCATCATTCTCCATATCAACATTGACTTTGTCGGGTCCTTCCACTTCTTTAGGCTACAAACTAAACTAATCCCCACTAGATATACCCCCATCGTGGTGTGAGCCATTCCTGTCTGCCATTGATCTACTGTGAACTTCCCTAACTGTTCCTCTGTAAGTGGCCTACTTACCTCCATGTGGTGTACTTCCCTGAATGTTTGCAACACCCGCCAAGCTGCTTCGTAGGCCCTCAAAGTATGTGGTGCCCATGAGCTGCGAAACAGAATTTCGGCTCCCTCTTGTCAATGTCCCAGATGTTCGTTGGTATGGGCATTTTTCGATCCTCTGCTGTTGGTGCCAGCATCCAAAAATGATCCAGCTGCAGACGGGAAAGGCTGTCAACAAGGATATTTTTAACCCCTCCTATGTGCTTGGCCCTGAATTACATATTCAGTTGCAAGGCTCTTAACACTAACTGTTTCAAAACCGGCATGACAATCTTGGACCTGACTCCCCTGTTGTTTAAAACTTCTACCACTGCCTTGTTATCGCACCAAAATGTAACCTTCTGATTCCGTAGTTCCTCCCCCCATACCACGGTACAGGCCCAAATGGGCATGATCTCCAACAGTGTGATGTCTTTTACTTTCCCGTCCCTTACCCAATTTGTAGGCCATGGTTCCGAGAACCATCTTCCCCTCAAATAGCCCCTCATACCTAACCCCCCTCGTCGCATCTATATATAATTTGAGATCTGTGTTATACACCCATTCCACTTGCCAGAAGGAACAGCCATTATAGCTGCTGAGAAATTCTTCCCACACCCTGAAGTATTCTTTTACTCCCTTTGTTATGTCTACCCAGTGGTGTGGTCTGGTTATTCCTGCTGTGGTACTTGCTAGCCTTTTGGTGAAAGCCCTTCCTTGTCCAATTGCCCTACATGAGAAAATCAGATGTCCCAAGACCTGCTGTACCTGTTTCAATTGCACCCTTCTCCTGCTTGTATGTACAATTCAGCTCTTTCAGCTTCACCTCTTTGCTGTTTGGCAACTTAAAGACCTCTCCCAGGGCATCTATTTCAATGCCCAGGAATTCTAACACCTTACTGGGGCCTTCCATTTTTTCTGATGCCAATGGTACCCCTAACTCTCTACATAACTCTTGGAAGCTGGCTATCATTCTTTCCATCTCTCTCCTCCCACTGCCTATTAAAAGAACATCATCCAGGGAGTGTATGGCCATCTTGTGCCCATTTTTTTCTTGAAAGATCCACTGCAGGTGGTGCTAAATGCTTTGAATGTAGCACATGCTATGGAACATCCCATGGGCATTGCTTTGTTAAAATAGTACTGGTCCCCTATCTTAAAGCCCAATAAATCCCAATTTTCCCTCCTGACTGGAAGCAATCTGAAAGTGGACTCTGTATCCGTTTTGGCCATCCAAGCATCTGGAGTTGCTCGGATAATCTGCACCACCTCTTCTAATGTGGCATAGGTCACTTTACTATGTTCCTCGCTTATAAAATCATTCACTGAGTCCCCTTCTGGAAATGACAGGTGGTGAATCATCCTGTATTCTCCCTTATGTTTCCTGGTGACCAAACCCAATGGGTTTGATAAAAGGTATCAAATCATTTGTTTCTGGATCCAAACCCAATGGGGAAATTCTCATATTCTGTAATGGGGGGGGGTAGTTCCCACCACCTCCTTCTATTCTCCCAGCTGCCTTTTCTTTCTCTATTTTCTGTTTTAGAATGTCCTCCTTCCCATTAACTGACCCCAAATTGTTTGCATCTCTCACCCGTCTTGGGCCTTCACACTGTAACAGAAAGCCTGTTCGAAATCCTTTATTAATTGACTCTGCCACCTCTCTATCTGGGTAGCTTTTTAACCATTTTTCCATGCTTCTATCTTGATGGGAGTTCTTGCTTCCTGGAATTGATCTCCTACCCTCCTCCCTTCACTTCTACCACACCCCTCCACCTTACCCCTTTCCTGGTCCCTGCGTTCAGTAAGTCTGGCTCCATCTACCTGCTTGCCCTCTGCCTCTTGCACCTCTATTCCATGACTTCCCCCATACCCCTGCCCTTCGCGAAAAAACTGTTGGCCTGTTCCTTGCCCCCCTGTCCCTTGGGTCCCATGTGCCCATGTCGTTCTACATCTGCTCACTGGGTGTGCTTCCCCTCATTTTGAGCATGCATGCTGGAAGCAGCATTGAGGCCAAGAACAAAATGCCCTATTGTAACTCCAGCAACACCTCTGGGGCAACCCATCCCTTTTTACCATCTCTCCTTCCGGAGTGGACTGATCAGTTACATAGTCTGTCCACAAATCTAACTGCTTTGTGTCCCATCTTACATTCCCATACATTGCCATCCTTTGCCGGAAGAATTCATCATAGTATATCCACCCTATTCCTTCTTTTGCCTTCACCTGCCTTATTATCAGGGAGTACGTAATCAGTGGTATACCCAACTACGGTTTCTTCTCCAGCACTATAGCTGAGTATGTGGTGAAGCCTACAAGCTACCCATCCCATGCCTTCCCTTTAGTAAATTTGTCCTCCTCTTTCTTGCCTAGCAAAACTACTGCTGCCGCATTCTCGCTCTTCCCAATATTCTCCATTTCTTCATATTTTGCTGCCACTTCCCGGCTCACTAACGCAAAAATGTCTACGCACTCCCCTTTCTATATTTTCTCTTTTGTGGCCAGTGGTACATGTTCCCCTATTCTCATTCCCAGAGCTCCTATCTCCCTTGTTCCCTTTCCTATGTTCTCCATCACTTTTCCCCCCTCCTTTGTCATCTCCTTATCCACCTTATGTCTGCCAGTGCTGACTCCATCTGGTCCAACCCCCGAGCACCGAAATAATTTGGCCTATGTATTCTTTGATGCTTTCTCCTCCTGACCCAGATGCATTACCTGTGAGCTTGTCCGCTCCCTGTGGCCTGCTGTCCTCGTGCTGCCCTGGCTTGTTCCCCTGTGGCTGGAAGGCTGGGTTTAATAT
Organism: Neoceratodus forsteri; assembly: GCA_016271365.2. Lineage (NCBI taxonomy): Eukaryota > Metazoa > Chordata > Ceratodontiformes > Ceratodontidae > Neoceratodus > Neoceratodus forsteri. Next base: position 968,160,839 of record CM028132.1, on the reverse strand, counting down.
TGTCTGCGGAGGAACCACTGTGCTTGGGGGATCCAGTCTGGGTTGCACTGGGAGAACCAACACCTGGTCTTGGGGAGGTACTGATGGGGCTGGGACATAGGGCTGCGGAGGTACTGGGCTAACTGCTCTGGGAGAAACCACCAGCGGTGGCTGTGCCCTCGTTGGGCTGTGTGGCCTCCCTGCTGGCTGTTTCCCACCGCCTCCTTTACCCTTCCTCGCTTCCCGCTTCTCTCCAGATCTCCCCAGCTCCTCCCATTCCACCATCTGCCACATTCTGTTGGCCTTCTCTGCAAGCTCCACAATAGCCTTGTAGGCATCCTCTTTTGATGGCCTGTTCTTTTTTGGCACCATTTCCTCGTGCTTGCCTGTTAAAAGCTGTGGAAACAACTGACAAAATGTCTTAATTAATCTTTTGCTATAACTAGGCTCTTGTATAGCTAGGCCCCTTCTGATTGTTGCCATAGTCCCATCTTTCCCTTTAGAACTAGCCCAGTGCCCGCTCAAGCTGACTTCCTTTGGCTAGGCCTATCCTATGGCCTGCTGTGCCATAGCGGCATCTGATGTCATGCCACCTGGCCTCGGTCACCCGGCCTAGTTCCATCCTTCTGTAGGCTCCTCCTTTGCCCCCCGTTGCCCTAATCATCTGAACCAGTGTTCCCCCTTTGACCACCCTGGCCTGTCTCACTGCAATATACAGTGTATGGCGTCGTGCTGCCTGCCTGAGTCTCCTGTGACCTGCTTTGCATTCCATCTCACCTGGAGAAAGGCGTTATTAAAATTTTTCTCAGTCCCCCATTGCTGTTGTGACCTTCCTCCCACCACTGAACTCATGGTCACCTAGGCCCAATCCTTCCCTTCTTGTACCCCCAGGCCTCTGTTCCCTCCGTGGTCACTCCGGGCCTATCTGTTCTTCCCTTATATGCCCCCATATGCCTCTGGCTGCCCCACATGGCCTCTCGGCCTAACCACACCATCCACCCCACTCAATGACCCCACAGCATCTGATGCCACTGCATGTTACCCCCAGCCACTCTTCAGGCACGGGGTCCTGTTTCTTAAGCTTTCTTCTACTTCAGAAAACTGGTCCCCCCCCCCACAAGTCCCTTACCAATGCCCCTTTGCGGTCCTCCGTGCATGTGATGTCATGTCACATGGCCGGCCTATGTTGGCATAGCGCTTAACCCATTCAACCAGGCCTCAAAACTCTTGTCCCTCTGATTCTCCCAGGTTCTTACTACTGCACACAGTGCAAAAAAGTCCCTCCCCCAGGCTTTAGGGCAGTGTCCCTTGTACTCCACTTTCTTATGTTTGCAACAAAAATACGGACCACCCTAATACTTATAACCTGTTCACTGGCCAAGACGCTCCACCTCAGGTGTGGGCGTAGGACGTCATGCCACATGGCTATCCCTTGTTGGAATCACACTAGCCCATTTTGCCAGGCCTCAAAAACCTCCTGTCCCTCTGCTTCCCCCAAGACTCCTAGCAGTACACACCATAGAGAGCTTCCTCCACACCTTAGAGTTATTATAGCTGCATGACCAACAAACTGCGACTCGACCCAACACAGCATTTTTGTGCGCTTACTTCCTTGCCACTCATCCCAGGTCACTTGCTCTCACCAAGACAACACCCCTCTGTTTCCCTTTGCTCACTAGGCCACTGCAGGACAAATGCCACCATGTGTTGCTCACGCCCTTCTGATCGTGCACAAACCTCTGATCCGCTTCTACCTATGTCATCCAGGCAAGGCCCCTAATCCAACTAAACCTATCATTGGGGCTTATCACATTCCGTTCTACAGCATGCCCTTCACATTGCTTTCTTTCTTTGCTCCCCTCACTATCGCTGTACAACGAAGAACAATTTACCATAAAAAGTACCCTTTTCTTATTAACCACGACATCTAGGAATTTTATTTATTTATTTTTTTAAACATCATCTCCAGCCTACCATAATTGCTTGTTTGTTCTTACCTTCGTTCTCCTAGTGCACAAACCTCTGCTCCAACAATCAAGATGCCAATATGAAGTGCTGCAGTTTCAGTGTGTATATCCACCCAATCAAAACTTCAGCAAAAGTGGCTGAGCCACCACTGTGCTGCCCCTTATGTACCTCCTTTAGCCCCTCTCCTTCCTGTCTGCCTGCCTATTGTCCTGCCCTTACCTATCCCTCTCCTTACCTTCCCCCCCCTCCCTCTCTAAGCACACCATCTTCAGATAAGGGAAGGGGTGCACCAGGACAACTTGGTCTGCCCCTTAAAGGGCAAACTCCATTGTCCTCCCATAATTTCACATCTTTACCTGACCCTTCCATATACCCATTCTTCACATAATATCTGATTCTCTGCTACCATTAGAGAGGAGAGACAGGGCTCCCACACCTTGTAAAACATTTCCCCTCTTCCCTTCAGTACATATAACAATCATTTCATCACAAGTGACCGTAGTGCAAGGCTTCGCCACTGCTGTATTGTGGGGACTGTCCCTGACACCCAGGTATTCTGGATGCAGTGTCGGGCAAGAACAAGAAGTACTCTTATCCATCTTGGCAATGGGGCCCAGCCCTCCTCTCCTAAATCTTCTATACCAAACAGGAACAGTAGTGGGTTGACCTGTATATATCTCTCTCCCATAGTTTCCCCATCTCCCCTGCTATCCCTTTCCAGAATGTTTGTAAAACTGGGCATGTCCAAAAATAATGGTAGTAGAAGTCTAGTTCTTCATTGCATCTTGTGCATATTGGGGACACTGCTGGATTAAACGTATTCACTATCAGAGGGGGGCAGTACAGCCTATGAATAAATTTATAAAAGTATTCCTTATATTTGTTACATATCAGGATACCCATGCAGAGTGTTAGTACCACTTTCCAATTGTCTTCTGTAATTTCCATCCCCATGTCTCTCTTCCACAGTTGTCTCATTTTCTGGGTGGCATCCCCTAGGAATTGTTTCCCATCTCGTGCTATCTTGTGGATTGTGCTCTTGGCATCTCTTCTGGCAGAGTACACCATATTTTCTATACATCCTAATGGCAAGGCCTGGACCTGTCCTCTCCCCAACCCCCTGCTGTATGCCCTGACCTGGAGGTAGTGGATAAAGTGTGAGTGGCCCAACCCCATTCATTTCTGCACCTCAGCAAAGGGGTGGATACCTTCTCCACTATATAAGTCTCCCACACAGAGTATTCCAATATCCTCCCATTCTCTAAATCCTGAATCTCCCACCCCTGGTACAAAGAACGGGTTCCCTGAAACTGGGCGCAGTAATGTTTCTTCATCTTCTACATTCTTAACTCTGCCTATTTGTTTCCAGCTATCCAGGACAGTAGATACAATGGGATTATTCCCTCCCTTATTGATATATGCTCTACATCCTTTTTGTGCTAGGTAGGCCATTAGCCTTGCCAGGCTACCCCTCTCTTCTAAATCCAAACACCCCATTGCTTGGGGATGGTTGACCCCATCTTGGATATATCAGTGCTGTATCACTAAGTGGTAATTTCATATGTCTGGGAAATTCATGCCTCCACCCTCCACACTTGCTCTCAGTCATTGCAGTCTTACCCTCAGCCTCTTCCCCTGCCAAATAAACTTCATAAAAGCTCCCTCCACTCTCTTTATGTCTGTTCTGGTCAGCCCCATATGCAGCATTTACCTTACATAGAGACATCTTGGAAGGATGCTCATCTTAAGTAAATTAATTCTTCCCAGCCATGAAATAGGAAGTAATCTCCACCTATTTAAATCTTGCTCAATTGTTTTTATAATTGGTATATAATGTAATTTATATAGAGAGCCTAAGTCTTTCCCCACTTGGACTCCCAGATATGTGAAGGATGTCCCCACCTTCCTATATTCCCAGTTCTCTGTCTGATTCCATCATTCTCCCTTGCTTATTTTCAACAACTTTGTCTTCCCTAAGTTAATTTTATATCCTGAAAATCAGGCAAAATCTTCGATCATTTGCAAGAGCGGTGGCATAGATCTCTTTGGTTCCTCCACATACAGTAACATGCCATCTGCATAAAGGGTGACTTTTATGTTCCTTCCCTGGTTTCCACCTCACCCATACTATGTTGGGATGGTTCCTAATTCCTGCTGCTGATGGCTCTAATGCAAGTGCAAATAATAGAGGGGACAGTAGGCACCTCTGCCGAGTTCCCATCCCAATAACTGGCTGTATTTCAACATTTGTTTTATTCTTTTTTCTTATCTAGCTCGTTGGCTCTCACCCTGTCGCTACCTCCCTCCTCTGCAATGGGGGAGCACATGGCAGCTCTGGTAGGTGTCTCTGTTCCTCATTAGAGGGGCTTAGTCTCAGTAGCCAACCCTCCCATCCCACCCGGCAGTCCTCCATGGGTTGCCCCTCCATGGCTGGGCCAAAGGCAAAGGTGTCAGCAATCCTCCCCCTCCGGAGACCAACATCTAGACTCCAGGATGTCTGGATCATGTGCTGTGGGTGCTGTCATGGATCCTACCATCTCTGAGGTTTTTAACTGGTTTTCTACCCACCCTTTCCATGGTTTCCTGCATCCATGTGGAGGCGTGCACATGCAGTGACCTGCGGCACCCTCCCAATTCAAATCGCTACCTGACTGCACTACCAGCGGCCCTCTGCTCAGGGAAGCTCTGCAGTGGGAGCAGCTGGATACCCACCAGAGAACGGAAAGCTGCCTGATGGCCTCTCAATCCAGCTATTATCTTCCCCCCTGTCAATCCCCAACAGCCCAGGTTTGTTCCCAAATATGTGTTGCTGGCATAGCTCGAGGTGTGGTTTCAGGTGCCTCAACTCTCAGCACCACCAGGATGGCTTTTTTTTTTATTCTTTGAATTGTGGCTGTTTCTGTGGTCAGTGATCCACTCATCGTCTTATTGCAGGACACTAAAATGTTCAGGTGCTTACTTCATGTCGGCACTGAGGAGGATACCTAATCACCATTTGGTTTACTCAAACGTTGGAAGTTAATATATGTGGAGCACAGCAGGGGTAGAGGATCTATGTAAGGAGTAAATTTAGGTACAGAAACTATATTTAGTTTCTAAGTTTCTTTTTCCTGGAACTGAGAGGCTTCTGTGAACTGTGCGATTGGCAGTTACAGTCTGTGTGGTTCACTGAAGCTACTCAGTTCAGGGGAAACAAAAGCCTCACATGAAAACTAAAATTATTTTGTGTGCTGAAATATTGAAATGCAGTACTCCCAGTGACTGGGGAAGTGACAGAGGGAACTGATGGGGGAGGGGAGCAGTTAAGCCGTGATGGCTTAATGTTCAGCTTCTATTGAGAGTTTATATGGGAATGATTAATGATGTGGTTATGCAGTCTTTCTGTGCCTGCACTAGATAAAGTGATGTTATTGTCTAATAACATCACTGAGTCTTGGGCTCACCAGCTAATGAGATTGCTAGAATTCTTTTGCCAATGTATAATTTACAGTATTTAAGAATTGCATTGAGTTTGGATATTCATAAAAGGGCTATTTGGTAGGAGTCAGTGACCTAGCTTACAGGACCATAGGAATAATCAGAAAAGAGGAAGCACAATAGTCCATCTAACTTGTCCACCATATTTTAATGGGAATGACCACTAATGCCAATTTGTTTTGCACAATTATGTCTGGACTTAACTTAAAATTGTTGACTGTTTCACATTCTACCACTTTTGTGGGTAAACCATTCCAGTTTCTCATTACTCTCTGTGAAGACCAGGCTCTCCCCATTTCAGTTTTAAAGACGGAGTCCGGCCAAAATTTCTAACATCAATAAATTCAGAATTTGAATCAACATATTCCCAATCAGCTTTATGCCAAAAATCATGGGCCCAATTTTTAAACAACCCTGGATAGCCACAAGGACTTGCAGCAGGGGGTTTAATGCAAATGGTGACTTGTGTCTTAACAGTAAAGCAAACGCGATTTTCAAAGGAAGCCCACTGCAAACCCCGACATAAGTCCCTTGCATCCAACTCAACCAGTTAGATCAGCTCCTCCCCTGGTCTAACTTTTCACCATTGGGGGAGCAAATTTGCAGGGCTTGCATCAAAGTTTTGGCCCAAGCTGCCATAAATTGAGATAAATGTTGCAACTTGCACTAAATTTATTAACATTTGGCACAGGTTACAGCAAACTGTTTAGCACAGCAAACATTGCAGTGGACACAGGGCTTGACAGAAGCCATGCATCCGCCTTTGAAGATCGGGCCCTAGATCTCTAAGTTACTTTATTTAAAAGTTACAAGTTATTTTATAACCCTAAATTCACTGCCTGTTTGAAAAAGCCAGTTTCACTGAGGAGCTACTAATGATATCACAACCAGAACTCATAGCCTAATCCTTCTTGCAAACTATATTATATAAAACTGCGGTTATAGTAAACATCTGAAAAAGGAAAGGAGACAATGGGTGGGTCAGGGCATGCATCTCCATAATGTGCAAATGCAAGGTACAGTACTTAAGAATGTGATGGGGGTTGGAATGCACCAGAAAACATGGCTTTAGAATGACGAAAAATGTGTCCAATTTTTACAATACTACAGGGATGAGATTTCAAAATGCCACTGGATTGCAACTGTGGAATGCAGCAATGACACAATCTCAGAAAGTAGCTGGGACACACAATTTTGGAATGTGGCAGGGGCACTAAAATTCATAATGTGCCAGTGTCATATTTTTAGAATATGGTAGAGCTACACAATTTTGAAATGCAGGAGACACATAGTTGCAGAAGATGGCAAGGATATGTAATTTCATAATGTTTCTTGGAGGCATTAATATGGCATGTTGTGGTGATGCACAATTTCAAAATGTGGTTAGTATGCTTGATTTCAGATTCTGGTGGCAACATTGAATTTCAGAATGTGGCATGGACACAGAATCTCAGAATGTGGTTGTGATGCAATTTCAGAATGTGGTAGTCACATGCAATTTCAGAATGAGACAAGGATGCATAATTTTAGAAGGTGACTTGGACATGCAATTTCAGAATGTGGCAGTGACACTCATTTATAGAACGTGGTGAGGATGCACCTTTTCAGAATGTGACAATGGCAGGCAATATTGGAATGTGGAAGTTTACACACAATTTATGAATGTGGTAGCAAGGTACAATTTTAGAATGTGGTGGAGGCACACAATTTTGGAATGTGGTGGTGACTTACAATTTTGGAATGTGGCAGCGATGCACAATTTTGGAATGTGGCATGATGCAGAACATCAGAATGTGGTGTTGATGCACAACTTTGAAATGTGGCAGTGATGCACAGTTTTGAAATGTGGTAGAGACACAATTTTGAAATGTGGCTGTGACAATTTTGAAATGTGATGATAATGCAAAATTTCGGATTGTGGCATGATGCACAACTTTGGAATGTAGTGGTGATACACAGATTTGGAATGTGGTGGTGATGCACAATTTTGGAATGTGGCAGTGACACACAATTTTGGAATGTGGTGGTGATGCACAGTTTTAGAATGTGATGTAGATGCACATTTTGGGAATGTAGCAGAGAGGCAGAATTTTGGAATGAGACAGTGACAGAATTTTGAATGTGGTGGCAACACAATTTCAGGATGTGGCATTCAAACACAACTTTAGAATGTGGTGGAGATGTGTAATTTTGGGAATCTGATGGGGAAATGCAATTTTAGAATATGGTTAGGATGGTAGCCCATGACATGAACGTCAGAGATTGAGCACTTGCAATAACAGTAACTCAATCCCAACGCTTGTCGATGGAGCTACCACTGAGGAAGGGTGACTGGATGGGGAGGTGGGCACATATAGTGACAGGACATTGCTAAATGTATACACGTGTGGTTAGGGAGTGAGCATGAGGGAGGTTTGGCCTGGTGTGGTTGGTGAGGGGCTGACAAGCTGACCCCATAGTGTGGTGGGTGGGTGGCAGTCTAATGCTGTGAGGGTTCTGGGTTTGGTTGTGGGCTTGCCTACATTTTTGTGCGTCTGGCCTGAAATTTTTATTTTGCAAGAATTTGCACCCCCTCAACATGCCTCCCCCTCAAAGTTAATCATTCTTTAGTAGTGGGATGTGGGGGGCACAGCTCCCCCAAATGAATAATTAAAATCTGAGTCCCTGGTGCCATATTCTTGTGTGCCAGGGATGTACATCGCCAAAATTGATTTTCGGTGATGTATGCTCACCCTGCTGCTGATCACGACTGGGCTTTCACCCATTATCACATAAATACATTAGGACCCATAATGTTGGATTGTGATGGAGAAGTGTTGCACAATTTTGAAATGTGGTAGGTGCATACAATTCTGGAATGTGGCAGGGACAAGCAGTTTCAAAATAAAATGGTATGTCCTTTTCAGTGTTGGGTAAGTTACTTTTTCTATTACTTCCTATTACTTTTGGAAACTTGTTTCAGAAAGCTCTGTGCAGTCACTAGCAAGGATGGAGAAGTGCTAGAACAAGTAATACACTTTACAGTTATAGTTACTTATGTCTTTTTATATAAAAGTAACACGTAACTGTAACTGATTACATTTATTTGAAAGTAACTAGTAACTAACCTATTACTTTCAAATAAATGTCATCTGTTATAGTTTTTTATTATTTTTGTATTGTTTTTGTATAAAAAGAAATAAGTAACTGTAATTGTCAAGTGTATTACTTTTTCTAGTACTTTTCCATCATTGCTAGTGACTGCACAGAACTTCCTGGATCAAGTCTGTAAAAGAAATAGAAAGTAATAGAAAAAGTAACTTACCCAACACTGGTCCTCTCATATTCTGACAGTGTGTATCTGTCCTATATTCCACAATTGCCAGTCCATGCTAAATTCCTCAATGTATGTCCGTGTCGCATTCTGAAATTGAGTGTTCCTCCACATTGCAAGATGGTGCATCCTTGCCACATTCTGAGATTGCTCCCCCCCACACACACACGTTCTAAAATTGTGCACCACTTTGACATTATATACCTTGGTTCAGAGCTGCATTACCAAACCACTTCATGAAGTACAGTACCATGCATCTGAACATTCTAGAAATGCAAGAACTGCAGCCAACCCTGTGTCAGTATTTTTCTTAAAATGATTACTACAGCTACGGTTTCTTACACTTTGGTGAAATAAGTCCTATAAGACTAAGGACAGGAAGGGCTAGGCTGTGAGTTCTGGTTATGACATCGTCAGTGGCTCATCACTGAAACTGGCATTTTATGGACAAGGAGTGAAATCTGGGTTACAAATTAGCTCATGACTTCAAAATGAAGTAGTGTGGAAACCTAATCTTCTGTATGAGATTTATTGGCAGTAGGCTGATTCAAATTCTGTAATGTGATACTTTTGACTGGATTCTCTCTTTAAACTGTATACACCTTAGTTGTAATTTATGACACCTTGTTTCTCTACTACTGTTTAAAAATTCAATATTCAGATTTGATCTCAGGTCCTTATTTGTAATGGCTTTAAAATTAATATCATGTTGCCCCAACTCTCCTTGTCTTCAGTCTGTACAAGCCCAGTTTATCTAACCTCTCCTCATAACCCAATCCTTCCATTCCATTGATGATCTTTGTAGTTTTCCTCTGTACTCATTCTAGCTTGCATATGTTTGCTTCGATTGATGGATTCCATAATTATCCACAGTACTACAGATGTGGAAGAACAAGCAACCTATACAAAAGCAAAACCACCTCTCTCTCCCTACATATTAGATTCCTTCTCATGCAACCCAAGATTTTATTATACTTTGAAACAATATAATCACCATGTTTGGAAAACTTTAACTTGCTGTCTATTATTACTCCCACATCTTTCTCATGGTCTGATGTTTTTAGTTCTTTATGTGAGTATATTGCCTAGCAGTCACTATTACCCATAAGTCTTATTAACTGACTGTGGACCGAGAGTTGGGTCCAGTAGCTATTAAGAGAGGGGTAAGGAGGTTTAAACCTACAATCACTTATTTGAATACTTAATGCAGCTGTAGACAGCCTGTTGTAAAGCTAAATGAAAAGTATTCTAGAGTAATAAGCAATACAGAGTTTAAGAGGCATAACGTTAAAGTACTGAAAGTGTTGAAAGTGTTTAATGTGATAATACAAGTATAATATTACTTACCTTGTCTGGCACTATCAGAATGATCAGTAAATATTTCCAGTTTGCTTATTTCAAACTGTTTTCAGAGTCACAACTCCATGATTTAGTCTCAGTTGTCCTAGTGTTTTCATTTGGGCAATACACTGAAGCTGTGTCACTACTGTAGTTCACCCCTTAGTCCCTTTTCATTCCTCAAGCTGTCACCGATTGTGTGGTTGGGGCAGTCAAACAGAGCATACCATCAAATGTCTCTAATACAGTGAATGTGAAATAGCTGGAAAACAAGTACCTCTCATAGAAACTGCATTATAACTGACAACATCAAATGGGTGTGTGCCAAGTTCCTAGGTTCCACCTACAATGCCTACATACTAGTGTAAGCACAGGTATGGCCAGATCTTTAAGCACTGCATCCTTAACAGGGATGGCCAATTGGTAAGCATACATACAGAAGTCCTGCCACAATGAACATATGTGCTTTATGTATCATGCCTCACAGTGCCTTAAAGAATACAATGACTAACCAATAAGGACATTTCTCTGACACTATTCCTGCAACCAAAGTTTGCAACACAATAAAGGTACAATCACACCCACAGGCAGACCAGTGTTATCATTGAATCTGTGCTTGGCATGCTTAAAATGTGCTTCTAGGATAAGACGTATCACCCCACAACTGGCCCAGTTAAGGTTTGCTGTGCCTTTGTTGTGTGCTGTATGGTGTGTACCTAACAACTATATATATATATATTTTTTTTTTTTGACAGGATAAGTGCACTAGACAAATCCTGCCCATTTTCAGGCACGACCTGGGGGAAGGGGATATAGATGAATGCCAACTGACCTTGAACCAGATTAAGCTGTTGGTGGTATTTTTAGTGAATGACAGAAATTTGGCTAGGACACTGGGGAAATTCCCCTACTGGCTGCCGAGTTGTAGCCGGTAAGACTCACTCTGACGTCACACTACACTATGGCAGACGAGTCACAGCTTTGTTCAGGAATGGAGGTCGGAGGCAGTGCGGTATCTGAAAAAGTTACAAATAATATTAAAGAGGGTATTTCTGGCTCACCCAAGACTGCCTTATCGTTGGAAACAGCACCGGAGAGAATACTTGTTTATTCGGAGTCGTCTGGTGATATTCCAGCGCTTGTGAGTAATTCAAACGTTGCAGTATGCACCTCTTCCGAATCTCTACCTATTTCGACGCCTGTTGTTTGCGTCATACCGGAGTGTTCTAAAAAACCGGATGCTACAATGGAACAGTTTATACAGGGGAACGTTTCTATCGGGAAGGCTTTAGCAGAGGGATCATGGACGTCACAGGCTGTGCAATGACAGTTCGGCCTTCGGGATGAAAACCAGGACGAATTTCTTAAAGACTGGTCAGAAGCCTCAGCATTATCAGACGTGGGCTGGAAAAAGACTGTATCGGGACAATGGATTCCGGATTTGACATGGTCTCCGTCTTCACCGATTTCTCCTCCTTCTATGCATGCCACCGATTCCTCAATCCTGGGCCCAGGTACTGACTCTGTGTACACTAATTCTGTTACTGAGGGGAATAAAATTATTGAGGGTGGGGAGAGTAATTTGGCTTTTTCTAAGCCAAGTACCTCCACAGCTGAATTTATTAATCATTTAGGAAAAAATGATGGGATTTCAATGCAAAAAGATGTGGAAAAAGATTCCCAAAAGAAACCTTCTATGTCAGATTTATTTAAAAATAAATTAGAACAGGCTCCACATCGTAATGCTGTTAGATTAAGGTATAAAGGGGGTCTCCAGGAACATCCTGACAGATATTATGTATTTAAACAGCTTTTAAAACATTCTATGGGGTTTCTTCCTTCAGAAATATATGCTCTAATACACATTTCAGGAGAAGATTCATTTGATGTGAGTTTTCAAACAAATTTGCAGTTAGAAAGATTTTGGGACAAATATGCCTTACAAAAAAATACACCTTTATGGGCTCCTTTTTTTGCCATTCCACTTACCAGACCACAAGTTCATTTTGTTACTATTATGTTTTGAAATGAAGGAGTAAATGTAAGTGATATATATCACTGGCTTCAGTCAAAATGTGATATTTTAAGTCCTCCTGAAGCATTGCTGGATACTGAGGGAATCTGGACAGGGGGTTGGAAATTTAAGGTTAAACTTTTTCAGGTTAATTCTGATATTGTGCATCTCCCCAATAGTTTCTTTTTAGGTAAAGATAGGGGAGTCTGTTTTTATGGGGGTCAACCTAGAGCCTGCTATAAATGTGGTGCTCGAACTCATATTAGCAGCGTATGTGATGTATTAAAATGCCCTTTATGTGGAGGATTTGGTCATTCCATAGACATGTGCAATAATCAAGGCCACTGTTTTTCGGTTTTTACCGGAAAATCCGGTAAAATTTCAGAATTAGGGCTGCCTGAAAACCGGTAAAAACGAAGATTTCATGGAATCTGGCATTTTCTTTCAGATCAGTAAATCTATAAAAAAGTGTGTTTTTCTTTTAATTCCTTCCTGTACTGTTTTCAGTTTGCTTTATTTAATGCTCTGTATATGAAGCCTTCTTTAATTCTGATTATTTATGCACATACTAAAAAATGATAACAGAATCCCGGTAAAATCCGGAAATTAGAGTAACAATCACCGGGTGAAATTCCGGAATCTTAAGTCTTGAAAACGGAATTTAATTGTTTTAATCACCGTAAATCAGTGGCCTTGGCAATAATATATTTCAATGTAACTTATGTGATGAGAAAGGTCATGCCTTCCATCAGTGTCCTTGGGCAAGACGTAATTGTGCAGAAGGCTGGGACCAAGATGATTTATTGCGTAAAGCCCAAACAAAAAAAAAGGGTCCTCTTGAACATAATTCTCCTAATATATCTATTATTCTGGTCTCTCAGGTTTCCAGTAAGTCATCTGATTCTAATAAAGCAGAAAACGGAATAACAGAAATTAAGGAATCCCAGATACCAATAGACAAAATTAATCCCAGGCCTTCAGTATCTGGGAAGCAGAATTCTGGTTTATCTATGCCCCCTCCTTTTGAGACAGTTAAAAGCAGGTGTCTTATCAGAGCCTCTCTAAAGCAACCTTTTGTAACTCCACTTCCTACTGATAATTTTTTCTCACCACTACAGGATGAAATTAGGTACTCAGACCTTGAATCCGATACATCTCACATATCGGAATTGGTCACAGAAGATGAAGATAGTAAAACCACAGAACTAGCAAAAGAAAAGAAAGGAAAAAAAGGAAAAAAAAGGAAAGTTAGTCAAAAAAATGGTACTTGAATTTCGTTGTTTTTGATCCCATGGCCTCACTAAAACTAGCATCCTATAATGTCTGTAGCCTGAAAGCATTTCAAAAACAGTTATCTATATTAATGTATTTAGGATCCTTAAAACTAGACATTATTTTTTTGCAAGAAACTAGAGTATCATCCCTCATTGAAGTTGAGCATTTAAAAAAAGATGGACTTGGGGGCTCTTTTTGGACCTTCGGGTCTGATACTGCAGATGGCATTGGAATATTATTTGGGAATTCGCTTTTAAAATTTCTAAACTAATCGATGTTAGGCCAGGTAGAGCTTTAATTCTAGATTGCTCCTTAGGAGATTATTATTTCCGTATAATTAATATATATGCCCCTCAAACGAAATTAAGTCGTATAGAATTATTTGAGGACATTAAGCCTTTTCTTTTTACTAGAAAACATATAATATGGGGAGGAGATTTTAATTGTTCACTAGACATTAATTTATGTAGAGCTTCTGGAAAAAAGATATACTGTGACACAAATGCCCTTAATAAAATTATTAGGGATTCTGGTCTTCAGGATGCTTATAGAAGCCTACACTCACAGGTCGGAGCAACTTATTATAGGCATACCTTTGCCACTCGTACTGATATGGTTTTTATTTCCCATTACCTTTTATCTTTCTCTTGCACGGTTAAACCCACTGAATTCTCAGATCATTTTATTGTGATTTGTAACCTCTCTTTAACTAATATGCCTCCTACATTATTTACCAGAACTCAACGTTGGAGATTGAATATCTCTTTTCTAAATGATACAGTTTCTTTCTCCAAATTAGAACTTTTTTTTGCGGCCAAATTTTCTACTATGGATCTTTTTAAATCCCAGTATGACTGGTGGTTGCAAACTAAATATGAAATCAAACATTTATTTCTTAGCTGGGGTAAAACTAAGGTCAATTCAGATTATATGCAATACTTATTATATAGAAACCAGTTATATAAATTAATGTCTTTCCCTCCTAAAGACCATTCTTTGTATACTTCTCAAAGTTTGGAAATAAAAAACCAAATGAAGTCATTTCAATATGATAGAGCTAAATCTTTAGATTTAGAATTTAGATTTGGTATTAAACAAAGCCCTATGTCTGATCCTTATCAGGCCTGCAAAGCCCGTTTAGCACATACATTAATGTCAGGTCTTTTTAATTTAAAAGGGGAATTAATTACTACTGATATTGGAATGTTATCCATTATTCAGCAACATGTTCAAGAATATTTTTCATCCCAATTAACATCTTCCATCGACTCTTTTCCAATACAAAATTTTACTTCTTTACCAAAACTTACAGAAAGTATGTTAACACTTTTAACGAAACCCATTTCTGCTCAAGAGGTTATAAAGGTAATTAAACAATTAAAATCCGGATCTGCTCCAGGTTTAGATGGTATTCCAAATGAGTTCTATAAAATTTGTGTAAAATATATGGAGTATTTTCTACCTTTAGTATTTAACTCCATTTTGTCTACAGCTGTAGCTTGTAAAGATTTTTCCATTTCACTTATGACCTTTATTTTTAAGAAGGGTGATAAAAATATTTTAACCAATTGGAGACCAATCAGTCTTCTGAACAGTGATTATAAGATTTTGACTAAAATCTTAAATAATCATTTAGTAAAGGTAGCAGATGTTCTTATACATCCCTCTCAAACATGTTCTATACCAGCTAGAAAAATTCAGCATAATCTTTTTTTAATAAGGGATCTTTTTGCAAACAGTTCATCTAGTATTCAAAATTCTGGATTAGTGGTAGCATTAGATCAAGCTAAAGCTTTTGATGCAGTTTGTCACTCCTATCTTTATTTCATTTTATTGAATTATGGTATTCCACAAACTTTTGTACACTGGTTAACTAAACTCTATAGTCAGGCAGTCACTATTCCTCTTGTGAATGGTTTTATGGGTACAGAAATCAGGATTGGCAGGGGTGTTAGGCAAGGATGCCCCCTAAGTCCCCTTTTATATACTTTTGTATTAGATCCTGTCATCAGATGCATTGTTTCGGATCAGACCATTATAGGCATTTCACCTTCTCCACATTTAGAAAAGATTAAAGTTACAGCCTTTACAGATGATGTTACACTGTTATTGGCAGATACTTTATCATTACAGAAGGCTTTGGATATTTTCATATCTTTTGGACATTTTTCAGGAGCTTCTCTTAATATAGAGAAACGTTTTGTATTGCCCTTAAATCAAACCTCTCTGGATTTATCCAAACGATTTGGCATATCCTTTTCACATACACCTCAAAAAATCTTAGGGATATGGTTTGGAGCTGATGATATGGCACTTTATAATTGGGAGAAGCAATTATTGATTGGGGAAGCTAAGGTAAATCTATGGAAAAACTGGAAATTTGCTAAACAAAAGAGGATTTTTATCATAAAAAAATTCCTATTACCAGTTTTTATTTATCTTAGTCATCTCTTTCCTCCTCCTATATCTGTTGAAACCAGATTATACAGTATTTTTTTCCAGATGCTTTGGGGTAACAGGCTTAATCCAGTTAAAAGAGATTTTACATATCTTCCAAAAAAAGATGGGGGTTTACAAATGGTTAATCCTGTTGTTTTTTTTATTCCATTTTTTTATTCTCTTCTTTTCCCGTCATATGGCTTGAGTCTTGTTTACCATGGCATTTTTGGGTTCAATAAATTTGGCATAAATATTTTTTTAAATGGTCCATGTTCCCTCCCAAGATACTTGTTTCTGATGATTTACCTAAATATGGGCTTTCTACCTTTAAAAAACTATATCAATGGAAGATACCTTTTCAAAAATTACTCACTTTAACTAGAAAATCCTTTTACAATTATATCGTTTATGATATTCAGAAGGTTACACTTATATTTCCAGAGTGTACTCCAACAAAAATGACTTTCGCTTTATATAAATTAACAGATTTTAGAATTCCAGTTAAAACTTGGGATATAATATGGATTTCTGCACATGGGAGATTAGGCGTTAGGGGAAACATGAAATATAAACCTTTAAGTGATAGATATTGTTTGAGACCAATGTGTACTAATATTGAAGAAAGTCAATCCCATTTTTTTATAGATTGTATGGATAGTAAAGCATTTTAGAGTGCTGCAGCAGTACATTGGCATATGCCACATTTAGTTTCCTTGACATATAATACTCTTGTTTTAGGTGATTATACAGGGATATGGGAGAAATATCATAGAAGTACATTAAATGTTTTCTTTGCTTTATTACAATATTTTTTATGGCAGGCTCTTTGTCAATTTGTTTTACAACAACAGCAGACAACATATTCGGTAATTATCAATTATGTAGATACTGATTTACTTGCACTTCGAATGAAAGATATTAAGAATTATTCAAATATGAAAGTTATGAATTTATGGAAATCTTTCCCTGTTTTTTGGTGATTTAACTTTTGTTCTGTTAATATGAGAAACTTTATTTTGTATATTTGCTTATGTTCTGTTCTGAAATGTTCTTTTTGTGATGTTTTGTATTTTGTTCAATAAAACTTGCCCTACTCTATTTGATAAGTTCCATGGGATCTTTAACATCCACCTGAACTACCACCAATCCAGGCAGAAGGGACCTCGGTTTAACATCTCATCTGAAAGACGGCACCTCAGAAGTGCAGCTCCCCTCTCATGCTGCACTACAGTGTCAGTACTGGGATATTAACCCAAGTGCCAGATGTGGGAACTGAACCCACAGCCCTCTGATCTCCTGGCCTCAGAGGTGAGTGTGCTACCTACTGAGCCACTGACACTGTGTTCACAAGGATGCCCTTTCCTGAGTATGCATTCTGGGTAACAGTGTGGTGCTCATGGATATGGATGCTATATGTCTACCAGCTCCACAGTGCAAGAGGACCACCAGCAATAGGGTAGATAAAGCTGTAGAGTATTATGTCTCCACATGCCTGTCATGTGCTGTGTATAGTGCTGTATCACAGTGCCCACTGATGTACTAATGGTTGTGTGCCAGTAGGAGTTGCTCACATGTTGGATACTAACAAAGCAGTATCTACTCTGTGGGTGGTGACTTCTGAAGGTGTGTTCTGCTGTATGCCTCTGGGTTACATAGTAATTCAAGGTCAGAAGGGAATCTATGTCCATCATGTCCACCTCCTCCCCACATCAGAAGCATGATATGAGTAAGCATGTTGTAATAGCCTAAAAGGGACAGGAATAATAGTCATTGTTTGTATATCATTATAATCTACAAATAAATATTTTAAATTGTCTCCTGGTACCCTTTTTTGAGCTTTTTAAACAAAACTAGCAATCACAGTGCTTAGCAATCTTTAGCCTTCTATGATAGGCATGACAGCTTTAGAAGGGATGTGCTGATACATGACATTCTCGTTTGTGCATTCCATCTGTCATCACTCTGGTTCAATCATGCCCAGTAGAGAATAGTGTAGACTGTGAACTGTTCGTATCATTAACGACATAATTTAAATACTTTCATACATTTAATTTTCGTACTTAAACTGCATTGTTAGTATAAGATAAGTGGAACTGTGCTGGAACTGTATGACATCTGATTCAGTTTTTTTAGTCCAGATGGAGTCTTATTTTTTCAGGCTTTCATATAGGTCCAGTCCAACCAAGAAAAGCCCCCCCCCCCCACAGAGTTGCATGCAGACCTAAAAAACAGCACCTCAGTCTAAAATCCTCACACTAAGACTAAGTGATCCAACAAGAACCAAACAGTTTACAAATGCTCCCCACTGCACCACACTGCATGAATCCTCAGCATAAATACATCGGAAAAAAGTAAGTGTAAAAGTGGGAAATTGGTTTAAAGTTGTAATATAGTGTATAAAAAGGGACTGGTAATTTGTATTGCAATTTAAAATACTTCACATTATTATTATGTATGGTAATGTGATAGATATGAATGATATATCGATGCTGAAGTGTTGTTGATTTTGATGTGTTATTTAATAACTGTTAGAGTGTATTTAAAACATTTAAGGTGTGTCAATGGAAAGGTTACAGATGAGATGGGTAGTAGATGATGGTGGGCCAAAATTTAATATAGAAGCAACACCCTTTTTTAGGGTAATTGTGTAAAGGGTATAACAAGTAACAAAAGGGGAAACAACTAGAATCACCATAGTGTGAGGATAACTGGACCATGGGTAGGAAAGATGTGGGGGAATAGGAACATTTACAGACATCAAGATACTCGGAATAGGGTGGTGTGCTGGAATAGTTATGGGACTGCAGTATTCTTGGGGCAATCTGAGTAAAATGTGGATGTCCAGTGTGCTGGAACCAAGAACAATTAATGGCAATTAATGATCAATTAAGTAAAGCAGCTCAGATGAGAGATGGGGAGGATGGCGTGGAGTGTACAGGAAGCTGGGTGGGGAAGAACAGCAGATGGATGTTGCTCAGGGAAGAGAGGTTGGTAGGCAGTGGATGAGGTTACATGGGATTAACCAAGCTCCAGTGGTTACACTATCTCAGAGGTTAGGGGAGCTCAGGGAAGGGGAATGGCAAGTAGTAGGGATGAAAGGTGGGACTGTGAGAATCAAAGAGGAGGGCAAACATTCAAAAAGGTTCCCCTTACAGAACAGATTTCACCCACTGTCTGGAAGTGAGAATGAGGTAACAAATGATGGGAAGAGAGGTCAGGATAAGGCAAAAGGTTTAGGGGAAACAGGAGATGGGGGCCTAGGACACTACAAAGTATGACGCTATCTCAGACCATGTTATCTCAGAGGATACCATGGAGGAGGAACAGCTGGACTATGGTGGGCTTGGGAAGGGTGGGGTAATGGGATCTGGAAGACTGGAAGAGATAGGAGGCACATCTTTCAATAGGTACCAATACAAAATTCCTACACCACTCTAGCGATTTGGGCCTGCCAGGAGGAGGCACCAATGATAGTTGCCAGGAAGGATGTGATAACCCTCCATAGTGGAGACCTCAGAGACTGTGGGACAGAACTCCAGATGATAAGAAAGCAACTTCTGGTGGGTGACTCAATTGTCAGGGGGATAGAACTGGAAATAGGAATAGGGTGGAAAGGGATGTCAGGTGCCTATGTGGCACCACAGCACAGAGGGATGGGAAAATTATCCAAAAGGATTGCTAGGACAGTCAGAAGGAAGGGATAGTTAGATGTCATTGTCCACATGAGGAAAAATGGCCTGTCTAGGGGTGTGGATGGAATATTGCTGGGAGATTTTAGGGAACTGGGGAGTGCTCTTCGACAGATGGCATCCTTAATAACCTTTGTTGAGGTGCTGCCTGTTTACAACAGAGGAAAGAAGAGAGTTTTCCACACCAGGACCTTCAACTCATGGCTGAAGAATGATGCAGAGAGAACGGGGTTCGGCTACATTGGGGACTGGGACCCACCTGGCAGGATGGGGACTATACGGGGTGATGGCCTGCATCCATAAGAGAGGGAAACTGCAGTCCTCAGTGAATGGTTTAAATGTTACTTCAATGTGCATTGTGGCAGAAGGAATAGGAGAGGCAGAAACTGCCACCCCAACCCCCCACCAGCTGAAGTAGAGAGTGAGGAGATTCTAATGGGAGAAAAACTCCTCAGTTTGCAAATTAGTAAAGGAGGAAGGGTGATAGTAAAGGAGAGGGAGGGGAATAGTAACATTGGTTCCATGTGGTAACGGTGATTGCAAAAAGGCGATCATCATTAGGGTGAGTGTTCATCGCTGAAATTCAGTTTTGGCAATGCACACTCCGATGCACAGCAAAAGGGCACCAGGGACTTTTTTTTATGCAGGGGGCTGTGCCCCTCACATACCCTCCACACTCCTACTAAAGGATTCTCAACTCTAGGGGAATGTATGTCGGGGGGGTTGCAAATGCTGAAAAAAAACCCGACCGGGCTCAGTAAAATGAACACATGCCTGGAACCGAACCCGGCACCCTCGCAACCCTAGCCTGCCACCCACACACCATGCCACAGGGCCAGCTCAGCAGCCCACTGCTGCACTACACCTCACAAACCTTCCCTCCGCTTCCACCCATTGCACGGCGTGCTCACTCCCCCACTTCGCACATGTACATATAGCAACATCCTGGCACTATATTCATGGAACCTCCCTATTCGGTCACCCTCCCTGCCCAGTAGCCCTTTGGACAGGCACCGCGATTGAGTCACCTTTTTTGACAGTGCTCAGTCATGGTTGCCATTGTCATGGGCTACTGCAACATTAGAAAGGAGGAAGGAGTGGGAGAAAAAAGGAAAAAGTGGGGTAACAAGCAGAGTGCTAACAAAATCTGGAAGGACATGTGTGTGAATGCTAGAAGTCTAGAATATAAGATTCCAGACCTAGAGGCCATATAGGCAGAGGCCAGCCTAGATATAGTGGCCATTACTGAGCCATAATACACTGAAAACCATGACTGGGACATGGCCATACTAGGCTACGCTCTGTTCAGGAATGACAGGGTGGGAAGGAAAGTAGGGTTGTGGTACTTTATGTGCAGGAAAGCATAAAAGCAGCAGAGAGACAAGAAATATAGGGTAACAGAGCCACTATTCACACTGGTGTGATCTACAGACCTCCAGCACAGGGGGAGGAGTTACATAAGGTACTGGTAGCAGGCATTGGCAAGATGGCAGAAAAGGGGAACATGCTGCTGGTGGGAGATTTCAGTTTCCCGGATATAGACTGGAGTCTCCCATCTGTAGCTTAAAATGGAAGCAGGAACATCAGGCAGCTAGTCAGTGAACCCAAATGTGATGGGGCAATACTGAACTTAATACTTACTAACAGGGGCAGTGCTGCAGATGTCAAGGTGGGATATCACCTAGAGACCAGTGATAACTGTATGGTGTGTTTCAATATAAGGACGGCTGCAGAATTGAACCACACAAGGGCAAGGGTCCTGGACTTCAGGAGGGCAGATTTTATGAAGATGGGTGAATCTCTCATGGATGAACTGGCATGGCGGAGAACCTAGGTGGGGTGGAAAAAGAGTGAGCAAAACTAAAAGGGGGCATAGTGAAAGCAGCAAGCTTATGTATCAAACAAGTCAATAACAGTAAGAGGAAGAAACAAACCACTATAGTTCTTAAAAGAGGTAGCTGAAAAGGTTAAGGCTAAAAAGGTGGTATTTAGAAAATATAAGGAAACACAGAGGGAGTAGGATAAGAGGTGAATCAGGAGAAACAGAGAGAGAAGCAGGGAAAGCAGTAAGGAGAGCAAAGTCACAAACTAATGAGAAAAACAGCCCAAGTGGTAACGAAAGGGGAAAAGACATTTTTTTAGATATATGAGTAACAAGAGGAAAACCAGGGGAGGGATTGTAAGGTTAAAAAGAAATGAGGGGGATAGTGCAGAGGGGGATCAGGAAAAGGCAGACATTCTGAACAAATACTTTTGTTCAGTGTTCAGAGTGGAAGGAGAAGGGGATGGACCACAAAAATTAATGGGGCAGGATTCAGAAAGGTCCAGAATTGACGCAGGGTGCTTGCATTAAAATAAATTGATGCAAGAGGCACCTTGTGTCAATATTTGCACCAAACCTGATAACTGAATGCAGGCTGCATTGACGTTGGGTGACCTTGCACTGGACAGACTCTGTGCCATGCAAGCACCAAACACTGGGATAGAGCAAGGCGCACGGGGCAGTGTGCCAGACATTGGCAGTCATACCCCCTTTTGTGGGATTCTGCAAGGAAGCCAACGTACACAGCACCTGCCCAGAGTTAGACCATCTCTGAGCTGGCCTAGCTACCTGTGCACCAATAGGAGTCCCACCCATGGACCCTCCCCAGAGAGCAGCAGCAGCGCTGCCGACACCAACCCGCTAGACAGGGGCTCCAATTGTGGGCTGGCACTGCATAGTAGTGCTGCTGCAGATAGTAGTGGGAGACTCTTGAGGTTAGACCACATATCCTGGTGGCATGCCACAGCAGCACCCCACTCTGTTGCATGCAGTTAGATGAGGGTGCTGGTGCACAAACTGGTATGAAATCTCAGGTGAGCGAAGATACATGGTGGCACATTATAGCCCTGCACAATGGTAGGAACATACTAGTAAAGGGAGGGGGCTCATGAGCACTAGGCATGGTTACCATTGTTGGCATGTTATGGGGTGATGGACCATCAGGTATGATATAGCCACAGACACAGCAGACCACAGGGGGTATCAGGATGCAGTTTCCAAGGTTGGGGAACATAAGTAGTTGTAGCACCATGTTGCCAGGGTGATGTTTTGGGCACAGACCTATTAGTGGCTTCAGATTGTTGTGTGAGTTGTTGACACAGCATGTTTCCTCCCACTAACATCTGGATCCAACTAAATGTTGAACAGGTAATGGCACTCCCACCCCAACTCCCAGTTTGGCATTGCTAACATGGTATGGTGGCATTATACAGCACCTGTTTGTCATACCTCAGCATTGGATTCAGCTGCTGGTATTGCCACAGGACTGTCCCTCAGCTTATGGCATTCCCTTTCTGTGCACCTTACTTTTGACACATGGCAGTCTTTGCTGGAAGCTGCAGAAGTTTGGTGCCATGTTTCCACCCATTGGGCACAGGGTTCCTAGCACACCAGTGATTGGAACAAGTGGCTGTTTGCACAGCTTGCACCACTCTAAATGATGTTTTGAGATCAGGCCCAGGATCTCTGAAGGAAGAGAGGTAGACAATTGTCCTTTTTCAGAGGAGAGAGAGTCCTAAAGAGAATCACTAATCTGAAAGTGAACAAAGCAATGGGACCAAGTTGGGTAAATCCTAGTGTATGAAGGAACTCAGAGAGGTAGTGGGTGCATCTCTGATGGTACTATTCAGCAGCTCACACAAAACAGGTAAGGTTCCAGAGGACTGGAGGAAGGCAGATGTAGTTCCATTCAAAAAAGTGGTAGTAGGAAGGAGGCTGGCAGTTATAAACCAGTCAGCTTCATATCCGTGGAGGGAAACTTAATGGAATCACTGCTGAAGGAGAGGATACTGGAATATCTTGAGTCAAACTGGTTACCAGAGCTGGGACAGCCTGGATTCATGGGTGGGAGGTCATGTCTAATGAATCTGACAGATTTATTTGATTGGGTGACCAAAGAATTAGATCAGGATGGAGCGGTGGATGCTTATGCAGTCAAAGAAGACTAGCACCTTTGCAAAGACTGAGATAAAATATCTCACACTCACTGAAACACCAGTTCTATAGTCGCTTTCTCTTGTGTAAATTCCTTCATTTAAAGTGCTATTAACAAGAGTAAAAGTATACGGTGACGAGCACATAAAACAAGCCTGGAACAAACACACTTCCTGGTAACCAAGTCACCTGACATGTTTCACCCAATCAGGGCTTTCTCAAAGGTACATGGTTACCACACAAAGCACACCTTTGTATAGTTGCATTTAAAGTGGTAAACACAACACAAACTGATATCAAGGAACACCACAAACATTATGAACAATTAAAAACAAAGGCATACAGGACATTCATCAGATGTTTAACCGCATATATTCTAATTGTGTTTCATTCTATACTTAGACGTATTATTACATTCCATACTTCATTTTACATTATTCAGTTTCCATTTTCATGTCTAATTTTTATAACTGGTAATTAATATTCTCCAGTAAACACAATAATATTGGTTATCAAAACTTATGTATGTCACAAAGATTTAAAATCAAACCTGAAATTGAATGTAAGATAGAAAAAAGAGGAGACTGCACATGGTTCAAAGAAACATAACAGCATAGAGGGATGCTGGTGCAAACCTGAAACAAAGGAAAGAAAAAAATGGAGAAACAAGTTAGAACAATAAAACTTACACAGCAATCTCATTTCTTTAAAAATGGTTTCACCTCTAATCTACCATTCAAACCCTTCCCTTTCATTGCCTTAAAGGCGAAAATCCAATATTGTTCTCTCTTTAATAACAAATTGTCATAGTCTCCCCTTCTCATGGAAAGGAAGGGCTTCTCAATTCCAATATAGTTAAATGTTTGCTCCCTTCTATTCCTAGTTTTAAAAACATGCATTGCCAGTGAATTAGTTAACTCTTCACCAACAATTGTTCTCTCATGCTCACCAATTCTCAGTTTGAACACTCTTTTTGTTTTTCCAATGTAAAAACTACCACACTAACATGTGGCCATATATAATAGGCCCTTAGTGTTGCAAGTAATAAAACCCTTAACTGTAATGTCTCTTTTTGAAATAGGGTTGGTAAATGACTTTGTAGTTATTACTTTCTGACAAAATTTACAGTTTCCACACCTATGACAGCCGTCATTCTTTTTTGGAAGCCACATCCGTGGTGTATCTCTCATTGGTTGCAGTGAGTGCACAACTGTATCTTTAATAGTTTTCCTCCTTCTATATATCATTTTTGGACGTTTTTCATCAAGGTCTCTAAGACCAGGATCTTGTTTAACAATATGCCAATATTCTCTAATAATGTTGGTAATTTGATTTGACTGGGGACTATAAGTACTCACAAAGGAGAGTTGTGGGTCCACAACATTAGTATTGTATTTTCTTTTTTCACTTAATAGTGATTCCCTTTTAATTTTTCTCACTTCATCTTCTGTATCTAATAACAAATCTAGTGGATACCCCCTCTCCTCTAGTCTCTCCCTCAATTCTCTTTCCCTGGTCGTATACAGTTCTTCAGATCCACAATTCCTTTTAGCCCTAACAAATTGTCCTTTAAGAATTGCCCTGATAACATGTCTGGGGTGATTACTGCTTGCCAGCAGTAACAAATTGCCATCAGAGGGTTTGCAATATAGATCAGTGGTAAGACCACCCTTTCCATCCTTTCTGATCACAAGATCCAAAAAATTAATCTCATTTAAATTAGTTATCATACTGAATCTAGGGTCCTTATAACTTTTCTCTAAATATTCAATAAATAAAGAAAGCTCATCAAAATTCCCTTTCCAAATAACCAGAATGTCATTGATAAAGTGTCTCCAAAGATCTATTTTATGGATATATGGATTCTCTTTAGAACGTATAACTTCATGTTTCCATTTAGCCATAAACAAATTAGCATAATCTGGAGCAAAGCTAGCTCCCATAGCAGTACTCTTCTTTTGTAAATAAAATTCATTATTAAAGAAAAAAGTGTTACATGTTAGTACAAATTCAGCTAGCTGTAACAGGAATGGATGTTGCCTACCTAGATTTCAGTAAGGAATTTGACTCACTTCTACAAAGAAGACTATTAAGCTAGCTGAGTAGCCTAGGAGTGGCTCAAAAGGTAATAAACTGGGTAAAAAACTGGTTCTGGGATAATCAACACAGGGTGGTAGTAAACGAAGATCACTCCAAGGAGGGGATGGTGACCAGTGGGGTGCCTCAGAGATCAGTGCTGGAACAAATCCTCTTTAATGTCTTTATAAGTGACATTGCAGAGGATCTGGATGAGAAAGTATGCCTATTTGCAGATGACACCAAAATCTGAAATAGGGTGGATACTCCAGGGGGTGTATGGAAAAGATGTTCAGATTCCTGAGAAAACTTGAAGAGTGGTCACAAGTATGGCAGCTGGGTTTTAATGCAAAAAAATGCAAAGTAATGCACTTGGGGCAAAGAAACCTATGGGCAGAGTACGAAATGGGAGGAGTGTTACTGATGACCACCAAGCAGGAGAGAGACCTGGTATTAATAAACTCTAATGATATAAAGGTTGCCAAACTTTGTGGAAAAAGCAGTTGGAAGGTTAATAGGATGCTGGGGTGCATAGGGGAGGTATAACCATTAGAAGGAGGGAGGTGGTGTTGCTTCTGTATAGTTTACTGATTAGACCTCACTTAGAATACTGTGTACAGTTCTGGAGGCCACATCTTTGGAAGAACATAGACAGAGTGGAGCAGGCCCTGAGGGGAGGAACTAAAATGGTGTGGGGTCCGCATCACAAGGCCTATGAGGAGAGACTAAATGAACTCAATGTGTACACCCTGGAAGAGAGAAGGAAAAGGGGGAATATGATAGAATCCTTTAAACACCTCATGGGGTAAATAAGGTATAGGAAAGAAATATTTTCCAAAAGAAAAGACGCACAAGAGCAAGGAAGTGGACATGCTGTGATGCTGGAGGGGGCTAGATTCAGCAGAGATGTGAGGGAGTGCTTGTTCACAGAAAAGGTAGTGGATTCATGTAATCACCTAATAGCCAAGGTGGTGGGTGTTAAAATGGCGATAGGATTCAAGAATGCATGGAGCATATATAAAGGGATCTTAATGAAAAGAATAGGTGGAGGGATAAAGTGACAGAGTTCAAAAAGGGCCCACGGTGATAATGTAGGTAGGGAAAAAATGGGCAGACTGGGTGATCCAAGCAGTTCTTATCTGCCAACAAATTTGATGTTTCAATATAAACCTGCTTGACCCTCATCCCGCACATAATTGCTACACAAAGGCAGGACGATTGCTCTGCAAGCAGCAGTATGCACAAAGAAAAAGAACAAACACTTGTACTATAGGCTTCTTAAGCACATAACCCAAGGCACAGAGTGACCACCGTGACTGAGCTTATTGACAGTACCATCTTTGGATGTTGATCAGATAAGCCATCAAACTATGTGGATATGAGTCAGGTAGGAATCAAATATGGGACAGACATGCTGGCCTTGTTCACAGCTATCCTCTCTGTTCTACTGACACTCTTTCTCTCCACCCCCACTAGCAACAGGTTACAATGTTTACACCAAAAGGGGTGTCGATGCCCATTTAGAAAAGTGGGCAGAGGATGATGAACTGGAGGTACTGGGAGGTGGTAGTGGTAGTAATGATAGGGGTATCGTACTTGATATGCAGCCATCTGGATGAGTGAAAACTTAAGCATGGTAGTGTGTACAAGAAACAAGTGCATCTATCTTGGCGCAGATCAGGCATATGCACAACCTCTAAGATAAATGAGCAGGTAGGGGCAAAAATCACAAACAGGGGATATGAGAAGGGGAAGCTTTGGAAGAACAATTGAAGGCAAAATTAAGATCAATTGCATCTAGCAGCAAAAAGTCATGGCACTCAACACTCAGATTTGAAAGAACAGGTAGTCCAAACTCATGATAATATTCACCATATTTTAGTGTGCAGAACAAAGACAGCAAAGACCCAGCACAGGAGGAAACAGGTAGAATTTGTGACAGTTCACCTTTCAGCTTTTTCAAATGAATGGTGCCCTCTAGGGCACATCCACATTTATAACAGTTTCTTCAGCAGTACTCATTTACCTATTTTTAAAAAGATAAAGTAACATAGTGCATATTTCTACAACAAAGCTAAAAAAATATATAGAGAATAATTATAACATTATTTACAGCACATGCAACATACATTATTATCCTCTGCTGTATCAGTTACCATAATACCTTTATTTCTTATATCGCAATAAAGAAACCTTTTAAAATACTATACATTTTTTATGGTAAACTGTGTGGATGGACTGGAGAATATTTAGAAAAAGGAGATATGAAACCAGTTCCATGGAGGCTTATGTTCCAACTTAATCTGTTTAAATATAACTTTTCGAATAAAAACGTCCGGAAGCGTGGTGCTCATGAAGAGAGGGGAGGTGAAGGGGGAGGGCAGACCAGGAAAGGAACGGCAAAACACGGCAAACAGAAAGGTAAACTGGTAGTGGTCACCTAAAACCGGCAACATGAAATGAAGTGGAACCAGATCTATTGTATTATAACCCGGAGACAGTTACCATTAGATTTGTCTCTGTACAAAAATCAAAACCAGAATCAAAACCTGAAGTGAAGCTGACATTCAATTTGTTGAGTCTTACAATTACTAAATTTTATTAGAGAATAGGGGACAACTCACAAATTGCTCACATTTAAAATAGTAATAAAAACAGGATGGTCATGCTGACCATTGGAGGTCACCCATATCCGTGATCAAGGAGAACACAGGAACACATGTATACACACAATCAAAGTTACATGCATTAGTATGCTGTAGGGGTTTCCTAAACTAAGACATTGTTACCACTTCATTTTATGAAAAAAGTAGTATCAACTGGTCTCGTGGTCTAAATGACATTCATTCCTTTTCCAAGGCTTGGGAATATCACTATCTTGACATGACAAAGGAAAGAAAACAGGAAACAGAAATCAGAGAAAAATAAGGCACAAAAACAAACACCAAATACATATTTTCATTGTTTTTCAACTAAGAAAAGTAATAATGTAGTTTGTTCATTCAAACCCTCATTTATATTGTGAGCTCCCAATGTATAAACCAAAAGGATGCACTTTTGTTGAGAGCCATTTCCCTGTTTCCACCCCTGGGACCCAGACTCACTTGTTCCAGTGCTTCAAAAGACAAAGTATGGTCATCTCTGCATTCTTGATATGCATTGCCAATACATAATCCATATCTTCATTCTTTACTGTCCTGATGTGTTCTCCTATCCTTTTCTTGAACTTCCTTTTAGTACACCCCACGTAGTGTTTACCACAGGTACACATAGCCATGTATACCACATATGTGGTGTCACAGTTATTGAAAGTGGGGATGCCAGCCAGCCCGGTGGTGCTGAGGGCTGAGGCGCTGGATGCCACATCTCACGCCATTCCGGCGACCCGGGTTCGGGAGCGAGCACGGGTCATTGGGGGCTGGCAGGGGAGGAGAGGGATTGAACGTCTGATGGACAGCTCTCCCTCTCTGGGGAGGGGGGGTCCACAACGTTCGGCGTCCGACTGCCCTCTGGAGGAAGCTGGGAGTTGCGGATGTATAGTGTACACTGGGGCACAGTTGGGGGTGAACTGGATCTGTTGTGGTGGGGAGTTCGGGGCTCCTTGGCACCCAGCTGCAGGGGGTAAGCCGCAGGGGTTACTGGGAGCCAGCGGTCCTGGTAGAGATGGACGGTGGCTGGATCCACCAAGGGAGATGTGAGATGACAGGGGGGAACAGTCGGGTGGCCACAAGGAGGATAAATTCCAGTAAAAAAAAAAGAAAGTGGGGATGCCTATTGCCTCTTTAGTCTTAGGGTTTTGAAATTCTCTACATTCATGAACATATGGACAATATTTGCATCTCCCACATTTCATGCATGCTTTTGGTAGTGTTGATAAACAGGTCCCTTGTTTATTAACTGGCTGTACTGGATGGATTAAATGCTCTCTCAAATTACTGGCTCTCCTGTACATCAATCAAGGTGAAGTTTTTGCAGTCTCACTCAGCCTGGAGTTGCTGCCTGGAACAATCCAGTTCTTACTGATGGTGTGTTTCACCTCACAAGCTAATACTCTAGGTCATGACAAAGTTAATCTGTCGATGACTCTATTTTCTCTCTCTGTCCCTGTTTTCCAACTTGTCCTTCTCTCTGTTTGCTAGAAGGGAAGCACTACTTGTCTCATCGCTTTTAGATTTAGCCACATCTATACATGTTTGACTGTACCCTCTTTCCCGGAATCTTCTTTCCACATCTTTATATTCCATTTCATATTCCCTTTCACTACTGCAGTTACACCTGATGCATAGGTACTGACTTCGGGGGATATTCTGCACTGTGTGTAGTGGATGGCGGCTAGTTGCCAATAGAATAGTGTTTTGATCAGATACAGGCTATTTCCCATCCCACTATCCTGTTCTTTACATATTTTAATGTCTAAGAAGGGAATCTCTTTCTTACTACTGTGGCATATAAACCAAGATTTTCATTACTTTCATGTAGGTATTGTACAGAATTTCTCAGTTTTAATTCATCCTGTCATATGAACAAGATGTCATTAATATAGCTTATCCATATCTTTATTTGGGGGGAAAAAAGGGTTTGCATAATGATCCCAAATGTGTTTTTCTTCCCATAGGCATAGGTAGGGATTAACATAATTGGGTGCTAAGCTAGGACCCATCACTGTTTCCTTTTCTTGAATGTAATGCTGTCCCATGAATGCAAAATAATTGCTCTCTAGGACTATATTGTACATTTCCACCAGTAAATCTGTCTAGTTTCACATTTTCACCCCTCTTATTCAGATAATATCTCATGGCTCTAAGACCTTCTACATGGGGGAATATTGTTATACAATGATTCTACATCTAATGTTACCAATAAACATTAATCATTCACTTGTACACTAGCCAAAATGTTTAGCATGTCTTCAGTATCTGCTACATATGAGGGTAATTCTATGACATTTGTTTTATATGAATAAGATATATTAATGGGACTACTGTGCCTATTTTGGGCTGTTTCCTCTCAAACAAACTGCATTCTGCAGTTTGGTAAACAGACTAAGGAGAAGCTGGCCGATGCTCACCCTCCAAGCAAGGGGACTACTGTGCCCATTTCGGGCTGTTTCCTCTCAAACAAACTGCATTCTGCAGTTTGGTAAGCAGACTAAGGAGAAGCTGGCCGACGCTCACCCTCCAAGCAAGGGGACTACTGTGCCCATTTTGGGCTGTTTCCTCTCAAACAAACTGCATTAAAACAATACCTAGCCAGCTAGACTGGTCCCCTATCCAGCACACCTCTGACATTGACTCAGCTCTTGACCACTTCACAAATGCCTTCTATAAGGCTTGTGACCTTTTCACCCCCCTCACCAGGATCTACTCCAAAAAATGCAATGCCCCATGGATCACCCCACCCCTCCTCCACAGACTCAAAAACAGAGATAATCTCTGGCACATTGCTGTAGAATCTGGAAAGGCATCTGATAGACAGGCCTACAATGCAGAATGCAATAAGTGCACTTGGGCCATTAGGCGGACCATGGCAGAGCACTACCAGACCACCCTCACTTCCACTTGGGGTTCAGCCCCTTCTGGGATAATATGAAAGAGCTAAATGGGAAGTCCCGCTCCCCCCCCCACCATCTAAGCTCTCCATCAATGGCACCCCACCACAGATCCACTTCCTTATAGCCGATTGCCTTAACACTGCCTTGTCTGACCTAAGCTCGGTCCTCCCCAGCAGCTTCATTGACCCAATCCCCACCTCTCTCCCTCCAGTCCTGCATTGCCCATCATTCTACTTGTGCACCCTATCCCCCCAAGAAGCCAGACCACATCTACTAAAAGCCTTTGGCAGCAACAATCCCAGTAATGACCCCTCAACTCCAGGATCCTCCGTATGGTCTTGGACGCAGTCTTAGTCCCCCTGACTGACCTTCTAAACTGGTCTCTATGCCTGGGTCAGTTCCCAAGTGCTTGGAAAACTGCTGAAATCACACCCATACATAAGAGTGGGGACCGGTCCACCACCAACAATTACCGACCGATCTCCATTCTCCCCCCCCACTCTCTAAAGCCCTTGAAAAAGTGGTGTTGATCCAGCTCTCTGAATACCTAACCAAGTACGACATTATGTGCCCAGAGCAGCACAGTTTCTGCCCAGGACACAGTACAACCATGGCTCTCCTGGAATTCTCCCAACACCTGCATGCTGCTCTTGACTCTGGTAGCCTTGTGGAAGCAGTGTTCATTGATCTCTCCAAGGCCTTTGACACTGTCTGTCATCCCCTTCTACTCTACTCTCTCCACCAACTTGGCTTCTCTGGTGGTCCCATTTCCTGGTTCTCAAGCAACCTCTCTGCTAGATCCCAGCATGTCAAGATCAGCGGCTCCCTGTCCAGCACTCTTCCCATTCACTCCAGGGTCCCTCAGGGCTCCATCCTGGGTCCAAGACTTTTTAGTCTCTACCTCAACACCCTCCCCAGCTCATGTACTGGTAAAATGCTCCTCTACACCGATGTTGCAGTCCTCGTTGTCTCACATCCCAATACCACCTCCCTCCAATTATCACTCTAGCCAGCTTACAACCAAGCCGAAAGGTGGTTCGGTGACTGCAGACTGGTCATTAACCTAAAGAAAACCAAATCAATGTTCTTCTCCCACCACCAAAATAAAGCTGAAAATACCCCCCTCTTGATTATCCTCAGCACTCTATACCCGCTAGAGCAAGTGACCACATACAAGTACCTAGGCATCACGTTCGATACTGCCCTGTCCTTCCACACCCACATTAATGCCCTGTCAGCCACCATTAACTCTCGGATTGGCCTGCTATACTGGCATAGGGACTGCCTGCCTCAGGTTGCCCTCAGGCTGGCCTTCGCCTCCTCTGTCTTGTCCCTCATGGACTATGGCTTGCCAATCTATGCCGCAGCTGACAAAAACTGCCCTCTCCAAAATCCAACTCTCCATCAATAAGGCCTGTAGGCTCCTGACCGGTGCCCCCAGCCGAACTCACACCTGCCTTCTCTATACTACCACCAATCTGCTCAACTTTGAGGAGTGACTACTCTACCAGACCTGCCTTCTCACTAAGAAATCACTGCTAGGACTCTCCTCCTTGGGGGTCTCCACCTCCCTACAGCAGTCATCATTGTCTGTCACCACCCACAGCTCTGTTAAGGCCACTTTCAAGGTGCCCAGAACCAAGACCTCTCCTGCCCAGAGATCCTTCCTCTACTGAGCCACCACCTGGTTCAACTCCCTCCCTAGCTGCATCTTCAACTTGCCAAAAATTGGCTCCTTCAAAACAGCCCTTCAGAACTATATCTTTAATACCCGCTGTTGTAGGTGCAACTAACCCCCTGTTGTAACCTGTGGTACCCGCCAGGCTTGCCCCCCGACTCGACAACATCCACTGGACAGCCTCTCCCTCCCCCAGACCCACTCCTTCCCTACTAGATCCAAACAGGGATGTAACCCACTGTCTTCTCTGAGGATCTACTATATCCATGAGTGTAACTCACAATTTTGTAACATTATGTAACCTAAGTAACATACAAACTACTACATTATGTAGCCTAAGTGTATCTATGTTAAATGTTCCTTTTACTGTACCTGTAATGTTATCCTCTGTTTTACTCTGCACTGTAATAACTGTCTTGATGTCTGCCCCCCGCGACGAGGTGCCTTTGTAAATGAGTCTCTGACTCAAAGGTTGTAAACCTGATTTGTATCCTTTGTGACTTTCATTTTCCCCTTCTGCTCCTTTTTGGTTGCTTTGATTCTGAGTCTTCCATATACTGCATCAAGGATCTCTGCCTGTTCTTCTTCTAAAAAAAGTCAGAGTCACTTACGGCACTTGTCTTACTTGTATCTGATGCACTTGTAGTGGGTGTCTGCTTTAAAATGGATGTAGGTTCAAATCTCACTCTATGCTTTTTTTTTTTTTAATTTATTTAACCAGGTGAGACACACTAAGCTGAAAGCTTTTTTACAGGTGCAACCTGGGAGCACAGGGAAGTTAAGTGACTTGCTCAGGATCGCACAGTATGCAAGTGGAAGCTGTGGGATTCAAACCCAGGTCTGGTCTGCTGGATGTCACCAGATTTGCAGCTTAGAGCCTTAAACCACTGCGCTATACTGCTTCTCCCTTTTTATTCCTACCTTACTATTGCTTTACTCTTGAGCATTGAAAAATGTTTCCTAATTTATAGTCATTCTTATCTCTGGCAAATTTCATTTATTTTGTGACACAGATCTTTTTATAGAAACATAGAATTTGATGGCAGATAAGTGCCGCTTGGCCCACCCAGTCTGCCCATTTCCCTACCTAATGGATAAGCTGCAGATCCTAGTTAACCAGCAGCCTACTTCTTCCTACCCCCACCCACTAGAATTGCCTTATGACTGTCCCATGCACTTGAATTCCACCACTGTTTTTGACTCCACAACCTCCTCCGGAAGGCCGTTCCATGCATCCACAACCCTCTTTGTGAAAAAATACTTCCTTAAATTACCTCTGAGCCGCCCCCCCATCTTCAAATTGTGCCCCTTGTTCTTGCACACCTCTTTTTTTGAAAGATGCTACCCTCTTGGACTTTGTTGATTCCCTTGAGGTACTTGAAAGTTTCTTATCATGTCCCCCCTCTCCCTCCTTTCCTCGAGGCTATACATATTAAACTCCATAAGTCTCTCTTCATATGTCTTCTGGTGCAGACCCTGCACCATTTTAGTTGCCCTCCTCTGGACAGCTTCCATCCTGTCAATGTCTTTGCGGAGATTGGGTCTCCAGAACTGCATGCAGTACTCCAGATGGGGTCTCACCAGCTGTCTGTACAGAGGGATAATAACTTCCTGTTTTCTACTGATGATGCCTCTCCCTATGCATCCCAGTATCCCCCAGCCCTCCTTGCTGCCCTCTCACATTGCCTGCTCACCTTTAGGTCATCTGATATGACTACCCCAGGTCCCTTTCCATGTTTGTTGTTGTTAGTATCTCACCCCCCATTGCGTACTCTTCCCCAGGGTTTTTGTTTCCCAGGTGCATTACCTTGCACTTCTTAGCATTGAAACTAAGCTGCCATACATTTGACCATTCCTCTAACCTTGTCAAGTCCCTTCTCATCCTTTCCACCCCACCTTGTGCATCAACTCTGTTGCAGATCTTTGTGTCATCTGCAAAGAGACATTCTTTTCCTTCCAGTCCCTCTGCAATGTCGCTTATAAAGACATGGAAGAGGACCGTTCCTAACACTGAACCCTGTGGTACCTCACTAGTAACCCCCCTTTCTTCAGAGTGGACTCCATTTACTGTTACTCTCTGTGTCCTATTCTCCAGCCAATTCTTTACCCAGGCTGTCATCTTGGGATCATCCCTTGTAGTTCTTCCTTCCTTTTATTTATTTATTTATTAAAGCATTTCACCAGGAAAGACATACCGAGTGTTGAATTAGTTCATTTCCAGATGCATCCTCGGGGGAGGAGGGAAGTGGATCGATGCAAGAATAACAGTGTATATATAGTACAATACAGTGAACAGTAGTTTTGTTTGTTATGATAAACAGTTATTTACAGCATTAACAGTCATACACAGGTAAGATACAAGGTAATAGTGCAGCTGAGTCCTCATGGGTAGTTGCAGTAGAGGCACAATGCAGGGCAATTGATAAGAGGATTTATTCAGGGGTCAGGGTTGGATTAGAAGGGCAGATAAGGGAGGGGAAACATGGAGAGAGGAGAGGAGAGGAGGTAAGGGGATGGTAAGTGAGGGATAGAGGGGTAGAGAGGGGGAGGAGTGGGACGGCTGAGGTCAGGTAAGGGAGGGAAAATGGGGATGGGGTAGGAGGAATGAGGATAAGGGGGAGAGGAGATAAGGGGGGAGGAAGAATGGGGAGAGAGAGGAAAGTGAGGAAAATGGGGAAGAGGAGTAATGGGGAAGTAGAGAAAGTGAGGGAAGGGGAAGAGTATAGAGAGTGAGGAGGATAGAAAGGACAGGAGAAGGTAAGGGGCATGAGGGGGAAAGAGGTGAGAGAAACAAATGGGCCTGATAACTAGGGACAGTCACAGGAGGGGGTGGTGAGAGTGTGGAGTTATGAGTTTAGTGAGTGTTTGGAGGAAGCAGAGCAAATGGGAAGGGGGAGAGAGTGCCAATGTTTACCAACAAGGGATATACAAGAGGGGAGCAGAAGGGATTGATAGCCAGGATTGAGAAGGGAGTAGGAGGGGGTAGGTGAGATAGGAGAGTTCAGTTAGGGAGGGAGGGTGGACAAACAGAACGTGGAAGTGAAGGTGGCACAGTGGGTTAGACGGCAATCCTCTAGGAAAGGGAGGGAGAGAACAGAGTAAAGAGAACAGTGGTGGGTGCAGGGTGAACAGTTCAGAAGGAAACAACAGAAGGAGTGGAAGAGGGGGTCCAGTCTGGCTAGGGTGGACATTGTGGCAGCACCATAGACTATGTTGCCATAATTAAAGATGGGAAGAATCATCTTTGCAAGATGTCATGGTGGGTGAGAAGAGGAATGCAGCTTTTGTTCCTTTAGTGGGCACCAAACTTGGGGTGTAGTTTATTGTATATTGCAACTATGTGCTGAGAGAAGTTAAGGTGGCGGTTAAGCCAGATGCTGACGTATTTGAGTGAGGGCATGTCATCAATAAGCTTCATAAGATTCATAAGATGTAACATGTCCAATAGCATTCAACCATATTGACCTGAGCCAAACTAAGTGCTCACTTGAAAGCTCTTGCAATCATTATATTTATCCAGTGCAGCTCATATCAATTGTGTCCCCATCTAGGGTGTACAGAGGGGAGGAATGGGAGATTAGAAATCCTTGGCCTGGTGCCAAAGCACAGAGACCATTGTTTTGGCATTTAGTGATAGTTGAATTGATCCAAACCATTTCTGGACTAAGTCAAAATCAGGTTGGAGTTTGGAACTTAACTCTGCTGGAGAAGATCCAGAGACAAACAAGGCTGTATCATCTGTATACATATGGATGGATGGATGTAGATGGGCAGGCAAAGAGAAGGTCATTTAGAAAGATGGAAAAAAGTAAAAGGTCAAGGACGGAGCCTTGGGGGATGCCGGTGTTAATTTAGAGGGGTGTTGATGAGGAATCTCAAAGTTTGACTGATTGCGATCCACCCGTGAGGTAAAAGCTGAATCAGATTATTGTGGGGTCGGAGATGCTCGCAGACCTCAGTTTGTGCAGGAGAAGGGGGTGGAAGACAGTGTCAAAAGCTTTCACTAGGTCATCAAAGATGGTGGCAGTGAGAAGGCCCTTGTCCATAGCTGTGTGAATGGCATCAGTGAATCAGAGGAGGAAGGAAGTGTTGGAGTGGTGTTTTTGAAAGTCAGACTGGAAAGGTGTGAAGAAGTAAGATGAGTCTAGGAAGGGGGAGAGTTGGACAGAACTAGAATTAAAGTTCACAAGTTATATTTAAACAGATTAAGTTGGAACATAAGCTTCCATGGAAGTGGTTTCATATCTCCTTTTCCAAATTTTCTCCGGTCCATTCACATAGTTTAACATAAAACATGTATAGTAATTTCAAAGGTTACTTTATTACGGTATAAGAAATAAAGGTATTATGGTAACTGATAGAGTGGAGGATAATAATGTATGTTGTATGTACTGAAAATAATGTTATTATTATTCTCGGTATATTGGGTATGGTGATTTATGGGATTTTTTTTTTTAGCTTTTTTGTATGAATATGCACTATGCTACTTTAAAGCAGCAGTACTATGAAAAAACACCTGCACTTTTTTTAAAAGTTTATTCACTGTGCCCTGCTAATCATATACCTGGTACTCTTTCTCACCGGCATTGTACTATCGCCCAGTAATTTGCTCAGTTATTCTCCGCTTTTGTTTACATTTCTGCCACTAAACATGTTGCACTGGAACCCCCTCTGCTGCCAACTGCACATGTGAATGACTTGTAGGGACATCGGGAAAGGTCAGCAGAGGGTCCCTCTGCTGTTGTCAAAAGACCTGATGTGACAGATAGAAAAAGCGCTGCTGAAAATTAGTTAGCTGCCATATTTGTTGTAGCGCTACAACACTTCAAAGAAATAGTAAATATCTAAAAAACTAAATACTACTGGAAAAAACATTTACAGGTATGGAAACTGGAACTTTGGCCACATGCTTTCAGCCAAAAAACAGAATTTTGATGGTCACTTCCTGATTTCGTAGTACTGCTGCTTTAAATTTTTAAATATATGTAACTATGTATGGCTGAAGAAACTGTTATAAATGCGGCTTTGCCCTAGAGGGCACCATTCATTTGAAAAAGCAGAAAGGTGAAATGTCAAAAATGCTACCTGCTCCCTGCTGTGCTGGGTCTTTGTTGTGTTTGGTCTGCACACTAAAGTAAGTTGAGTGGTATCATGAGTTTGGACTACCTTGTTCTTTCACATCTGAGTGGTGAGTGCCATGACTTTTTGCTGACAGAGGCTTCTGAATTGTCACTGCCATCTGTACCTCTGAGCAGCTTTTTTACTAGATGTATCAACTACATCTGCAATGATTCTTCTGTTATTTGCTTTGTGGAGACCATCATGGAGTGAGGGTGATGGGGATGAAGAACGGATGGAAGAAATGAGTGATCACAGCTGGCTATTGCGGTGCGGGGGGTATTCATGCAGATTGTAGACAGTGATTTTTCTTACATCCATGAGATGGGAAGAGATAAGATTATTACCTGAAAAAAGAAATGCAAATGATTTATTACAGTGCTGTTTCATGGAAGTGGCCAGCATCAGTGTATCTATGTCATTGAAGCCAACACCTGTTTCATTTTAGTTGACTTTGGAAAACCATATGCTCATCAGGTTAAAAAAAATAAACCTATATTAAATCTCAACTTCTGATCTCATTATCTAAGGGCACAATGACACAGTTGATCTAGTCACTTTAACTTTTTTCAGCATGATTATCTTATTAATAACATAAAAAGATTTGTTTTGTAAATAGTGTGGTAAAAAAGTAGTGCTGTGATCTAACAATGTTTGATCCATCAGCACACTACAAAGTCATAAAAGTTACTATACTGTAAAACAAAATATTAACCAGCTGCGCATGTTAATAATAATAAATGAGACATGCAGTTTATTAAATGAAGTCTTCCTCTGTATGTCATAAATGTTCAGCTCAAGGAGTAACAGTGCAGGCATTCATGCTCATATGTAAAAGGAGCCAGTAGGCAAACCAGAACATCATAGAATTCAGAGTCTTGCTCTGAAATCCTGAATTATGAAGGAAATGCCTCTCATAAGACACACAGACAACAATTTGTGTTTTGCCCATAGGGGGAAAAAACAGACATATTTAAAATTTCTTTATTAATCAAATACACAGTGTCACAGTAAGAACATATGAATATGGATTGATCTGTGTAAACATCGTAAACCATTTCCTGTTCTTTATAAAGAGGTTCCCTACCCACTCTTCTACATTGAGTATCCAATGATTACTTTTTACAGTAAGCAGATATTTGTCCTGGTTTACCTTGAAGACCTGCACTGTCTTCATTTCCACTGTTTTCACCAGTATGCTGTTTCATAGGTTCACCACACTTTGGCCGAAGTGCTTCTATTTTATGCTTATAATATAAATGTTACTGTATTTTAAACAAAACACCAAAGAAAACAACAGTTTCACAGAAGCACTGGGTTCCAAATACAATTGACAGCCAAGACATTGCCATTTGAAAATAAATTGTAGAATACATACAGTATGGAACAAAAATTCAAAACAAACCTAGTACAAAAAGCATGTGCATGTTCAGTTACAATTAGAGGTGGGTGAAGTGGCCAAAATTCACTCCATGAAGCAATCTGAGAAGTAATGCAGTGAAGTGGAGTACTTTGAGTCATAATGAGGAACGCAAAGTCCATTGATAATAATGACTTCGCATTACTCCTCCTTCCCCCAACCACTTCTGCACCAATTTTAATGGGAAGTACATAGAAATCAATGTACTTTGCATCACTTCGCCTTGTTGTTGAGCTCCAGGGTGAATTTTGCAGTGATTTATGGGATTGCAGGTCACATGGGCTAAAGGTTGTTCTGCACAGCCTCAGTTCTGTGTAGTGCGTGTAAGTGGTAGCTGGAGACAGTTTGCTTTCAGAGCTCTGTGATTCAAATCCTCTCAGAGTTGTTAAAAAAGCATTTTTGAGGTTTTTCTTCCTCAAAATTTAATACCTCGATTGTAAGAAACCCTCCTGTGCTCATATCATCGAGTGCTTATTGTTTGTGTGTGGATTTTGAATGTTAATTTAGAACCTTCAGTCTGTGTACTGACAAACACTTGAAGTGTGCTTTGGACGGGTGTATCTGTGGTGGAGGTGGATTAACTGTGAGAAAAAGGCAGTCTTTCTGTTTTGGTTATATTTTTCTTGTATAACTGTGTTAATGTACACACAGTAATATTTTCAGCAATTCTTGATTTTTTTTGCTGATTATTGTGGTGCAGCAGTGCATAGTTTCAGTTTGTCTGAAAGATTTGGTTATATTACTGAAGTTTTTAATTTGCTACGCATTACTTGTAGTGTGTGTGTGTGTGTGTATGTGTGTGTGTGCGTGGCATGCGTGCGCGCGCGATGCATGCCATCAAATCAGACACATTTTATTGTGCCATAGAGTAATTGCAACAGTGTGAACCTGCTATCCACCACACCTGCATGATGTTGTACTGCTTTGTGGTATCTTGGTTTTGGTCTGTTACTGCAGTGCTCTGCCCCCCCCAACCGGCAAAAGGTATTCTTTTCCAGATTTGATTGTGACTTGTGAGCACTGGTTAAGGTGTTGTTGTGACTTTGCATCTGCATCTTTTCTTGATTATGCAGTGCAATCTTAATCTGTCTGTTCTTTTGCATCTGTTTGGTGCTCAATCTCCATCTGCAAGCCACAGTTGTTTTTTGGCTTCACATCCACTGGCCCTGACTGAAAGTTCAGAAATCTAAATTTATTTAGATTTTCCTTGGTGATCCCACAAAATGCCTGCAAAGAGACATGCAAGCAAAGGTGTTTCTGGCCTTGGCACTGCTGCCAGTGGCAAGATTGTCTGTGGGTGTGGTAGTCCACAGATGTGCATAGCTGATGTCAGTAAAGGGATTTCTCCATCAATGTTTTTTACAGCACAATCTGTTGCTTCACTCATAGTTGGAGGAGATGATATTGTCCCAACTGGTGCTATTAGTGTAGTTTCTGCTGGCATGAGTATTGCTGCCTCAAGTTCCACTTCTGACCAGTTAACCTTTTCAAAAAATATAGTTGAGTCTAAACCTGTGACTGACAGTGTAGATGATGTTATACTCCCCATTAACATTCCCATGGTAGTTGAACATGATTCTAATCCTGGCAACGATAACTCACAATGTCACATTTCTTCCAGCACTGTTGAGGTCATGCCTTTGCCATCCAATGATTCAAACTGTAGCACAAAAATATCTGGTGATGATGATGGTGCTGTAGTTGGAACATGATCTCCACATTACAGCATTCAAGCTGAAAATGTGGATGCGGATGATGTTGATGACTATGATGATGATGTCAGTGACCCCTGTCAGGAACCGGAGAAAAAGAAAGTCAAGGTTGCTATGTCTGGGTCTGCTGGCGTTAAATCCCCCTCTCCTCAAAAAAGTTGTGATTTAGCAGTTCCTGTTGATGATAATGATGATGATCCAGTAATAATCATAGGTACTCGTGGTGGTCAGTTGGAGTAAAAGTGTGTCCAGCCTGAAAAATTATGTAGCACACACCCCCATTTCAGGGGTTAAAAAATGGAGTCCAATAATCAGCATCAGGGACATGTTAAAAGTAAGGGATTACAATCCCTTATTTTGAATTTTTTTTGTCCAAGAGGCAAATGATGAGTCAGTTACAATCTGCCAGCTTTGCCATGCGCGTATGAGTCGAGGTAAAAAGGGGAGTCATCTGGGCACGGGGGGGCCAACATACACATCTTAAGAACAGACACATGGTACTGTGGACCTGGTACCAGATGGCAGCTAATGCCACAGTTGGGTGGTCACCCTCATCATCAACCTTACTGAACATGTTATCCCCGTCTATGAGTGTAAGACCAAGTAGGAATGTCTGCAGTAGTGATGAAATAACACCAGAGGATTATTACAGGCATGATGAGAGGGAGGACTATGATTTAGAAATCTTGTCAAGCGGTAGTCAGAGTAGCAGTGGTGGTGGTGGTGGCAGCCAATGCAGTATGCCTAGTGTAAGGGGTACACCAACCCCTGTAAGTAAAATGGGGAAAATAACTTAATTTGTTGACTTGTCACCTGAGCACCTCTCTTCATCTGGCATTCACACCCCACCCCAGCCAATCACAGAGCAGAGCCATTTGTTATACCCCGAACAAAACATGTAAGTCAGCCCACGTTGGAGAGTGTTTTTGCCCATAACCTCCTGCCATAAGCATGTGAAGTACACTGTGTAAGCCATGTAATGTGTGTGGGCTGCCTGTGAATTCTCACTCTGCCTTAAAGCGTAATAAGGCAGAGTGCACAACGTGAAGTCATAATTACAATGCGAATTGGTGAAGTGAGGGTTTAAAATGGGCACTTTGTGTAGCAGAATACTAATGTGAAGTGGCCAATTCGCGTCCACTTCGCAGGCAGAATTTTGCTTCTCTGCATCTCTAGTTACAATTGATATATGATGGAGCTTTAAGCACCTGTACAGCTCAAGAGAGGATACATACTAATTATGAGTAATATAGTTAATATATCAAAACCTGTTTCAGTAGATGGCATTACTGGAAACATCTCTAGAGAAAGGTGCTGTATAAGTGTCATGTCTGAGAATTGCCATCTTTCAGTGATAGATAATTTGGGAAGTGTGTGCCCTTGGGAATACCCAGAGTGTTGATGAGAGCTAACTAACCCCAAATCTCCTGGAAATCTTACATACTAACATATTAATTGCCAGCAGATTAGGCCTTACTGTCTATCGAGTCTGCTCAAACGTCAGATATCTAGTTGGGTGCCGAGGCCCTCCCCCTCTTGTGTTCCAGAAACCCCTATCATCCATCCCCATCCCCCTGGGCCAGGCCATCATCTGATACTTCCACTTTCTGTGTCTGTCCCACCATCTCTTGAAGCCCTCCACTGTGGATCTCTGAACCTGCTCACCAGGCAGTGCATTCCAAGGGTCCACCACCCTCTCAGTGAAACACCTCCTCCTCTTTTCCCCCCTCACCCTTCCACCTACCAACTTCAAACCATGCCCTCTGGTGATACCTCCCTGCTTTAGTCTAAAGATCCCCTCCATGTTTACCTTATTTATTCCCTTGAGGTACTTGAAGACCTCAATCATGTCCCCCTATCTCTCCTCTCCTCCAATGAAAACAGGCAGAGCTCCTCAAGTCTGTCCTCATACGTCAAATCCCCTAGTCCTCGTATCATCTTAGTTGCCCTCCTCTGTACCCTCTCCAGGAGCTGTATGTCCCTCTTCAAGTGTGGTCTCCAGTACTGTACACAGTACTCAAGGTGTGGTCTAACCAGTCCATTGTACAGCGGCAGAATCACTTCCCTGCTCCTAGAGGTGATGCCCCTTCCGATGCATCCCAGCATCCTGTTTGCCTTGCTAGCCACTCTCCTACACTGCTCAGAGTCATTCATACATGTCCCCTAAGTCTTTTTCCCCTGTTGAGGCCTCCAGCGCCTCCCCTCCCAGGGTGTACCTGTGTTTAGGGTTTCCCCGCCCAAAATGTAACACCTTGCACTTGGTGATATGAAATTTAATTGCCATGTAGGCCCAGCTTTCCAGGGTGTCCAGGTCCCCTTGCAGGGCCAACCTCCCCTCTTCCCCCTCAACTACTGCTCCCATCTTGGAGTCATCAGTGAAGAAACTCATTTCACACCCTATACCCTCCCTGATGTCCGATATGTATGCATTAAACAGGATCGGACCCAGGACCGAGCCCTGCGGTACCCCACTACCGACCTCTCTAGGGTTCGAGAGCTCCCCACCGACCACTACTGTTTGGGTGTGTCCAGCTAGCCAGTTTTCAATCCATCTGACCATCAAAGGGCCTACTCCCAACCCCATCAGTTTCTCCACCAGACCATTGTGGGGGACAGAGTCAAGCACCTTGCTG
This sequence comes from Neoceratodus forsteri, assembly GCA_016271365.2. NCBI lineage: Eukaryota > Metazoa > Chordata > Ceratodontiformes > Ceratodontidae > Neoceratodus > Neoceratodus forsteri. Next base: position 968,117,183 of record CM028132.1, on the reverse strand, counting down.
AAGTCCAAGAATAATACATCCACAGGCTTTCCCCTGTCCAGTTCTGATGTTACCCCTTCATAGAACTCCACAAGATTGGTTTGACATGATCTACCTGGCACAAACCTATGTTGCCGACTATCCAGACCTCCCACCTCCTCCAAGTACACCCCCAATCGTTCCTTTAGTATACTCTCCATTAATTTTCCCACCACCGAGGTCAAATTGATGGGTCTATAGTTACCTGGTACTTCCCTCGACCCCCCTTTATGGATTGGCACCACATGTGCCTCTCGCCAATCCCTAGGTACCCTCCCTGTCTCAAGCGACCTGTTGAAGAGCTCCGCCAGGGGTGCAGCCAGTATGTCCTCCAATTCCCATAGTACTTTTGGATGAATGCCATCTACTTTGTCTGTTGCTACAAACTGTATCCTTTCAAAGCAGGCCATTTTCCTCAACTTTAATAATCAGTCCTCCACTTTAGGGGCGGGAAGGGGAGGCTGCTTTCTCCATTGCCTCAGCAAGATTCTCTTAGCGGTAATCAGTGCTCCACTGAGTCATCTTGAGGCATGTTGTGGGGTCCATTTGTGGGTTATCCAGATCCCTACAATAACCCGGGTTGGGTTAAGAGACTTGCTATAGGATATTAGTCCCTGGCAGGCTCTTTGGATCTCTTCCAAAAACCCAGTTATATATGGGAAGCTTCAGAGGATGTGTTTCTGCCTCCTGCCTGCACCACCAGCACTTATCTGAGTGAAGTAATTCCCCACAGTTTTTGTGAAGTTCTGTGCTCTTTGCCTAACATTTTGAATTGGGTGAAACAAGTTTTGGAGTCTTTCACCCTCTGTGTTAGTGCTGACAAGCCTTTTGCCAGTCAGTGTAATTAAATATCATAGCACAGTTCCTCTACCCAACATATCAGTGGTGAAGGTTGAGGGTCTTGAAGTAGTGCATGGAGCTCTTTTTAATTTACTATGCTTTTCATGGCCGCCAGCTGCCCAGTAACTTCTCCAGGTCATGGACCCTTGCTTCCACCTCCATATTGGATGCACCCCCCTCCTTGATACCCCCTGGCTTACCCTCAGGGCAGGGCCATGGCACCGATCTCCCCATCTGGCACAGCAGACAATGGGATAGGTAAAGGAGGGCCATCCTGAGAGGGTTCAAAGAGGTTGCAAGGGCCAGCAGATAAGTCACCCTCCTCCACACCCCCGAAATCTCCACTCGCAGCAGTTCAACTCCTGAGAGGGTTCAAAGAGGTTGCGAGGGCCAGCGGACAGGTCACCATCCTCCACCCCCCAAAATCTCCACTCGCAGTAGTTATGGGAACTGAATCTCAGCTGGCTAAGGAGCTCCATCTCCTCCTCACTTGTGGGAACTGCATAATCCCCGCTGACACTCTGCGTCAGCTCCCCACCACCCCCGCCACCACCCTTAGTGAACTCACCCTTATATAGGGAGAGAGGCTGTGACTCTGAACCAATCTGCCCACTTCTCCACTAGCAGCCTATACTCACTCACCTCTAGGGGCAGATCTCTCGGCTTTCCACACCCACCACTGACTGTTCCTCAGGTCTGCCTCCCACTGCTTTTCTGCTTTTCACTATGTTTCTGTCATTCAATCCCACACTCATGCTGCTGTTCCCTATGCTGACACCCCGACCCTGTACTTTTTCCTGAATATCCTTCCTCATATGGATGTGATGTCCATCTGCCCAACTGGCTGCTACCCCCAATAAGGTATTCCACAGCACTGCAATTGATACACTGTTCCACAACACTGCTAGTGAGCAATTGTCATGTTTACCACCTCACACAGAATCATGCTGGCACAGCAGTGGGAGCTCAGCTCCCTGCACCTCTAGGACATCTCACACACCACCCCCAATCCAGCCATCTCCCCCCCCTCACTGTGCCTCCTGATCCTGGCCTCCCCTCATTTGCTTACACTCCCCATTCCCACATTTTTAAACTCTAAAGGGTCCCAAGCACACAAATCCCACTGCCTCAAAAAGTTGACCTGGATCCTAGCCTCAGATCTCTTCTTCTCCTCCTCCTTATGTCAGGCAATATATACCCCAACCCTGGACCTCTCACAACCTCCACAACCATACACTCCTCTGTAGGTGGATTGCGTATTGCCACCCTTAATGTATGCAGCTTAGTAAAAAAAATGGGATTCATACCTGGGATGGGTACTGCAACATTAACCCAACATCACTGCCGTGGGTGAAACCTGGCTCTCCCCTCATATCCCTGACTCGTCTGTGACCATCTCTGGGTACAACGTTTTCCAGGCCAACCAACAGGGTAAGTGAGGTGGAGGCTGTGCCATTTACACCAAGGACACTCTGCACCTTCAGCTACTCCCCCTTCCCCATCTCCTACTCAGACCCCAGGCCCTCACTCTCAAACTTAACCTTGGTTGCTCCCTTACCCCCCTGTTCATCACTTCTATTTACATTCCTCACAGGGACCAAAAGGCGGCCTTCGACGCTGTCATGTCCTACCTGGCCACCTTACCATCCCATAATGAAAAACTTGTTCTCGGGGATTTCGACATCAATTGGCTATCAAAGTCTCCCACACCATTCATTAACGCAGCCACAGCCCATGACGTGACACAAATAGTCCCCTTCCCCACCCGCTTGGACCAACAACAGGTTCCTCCTCCCTACTGGACCTAGTTTTCACTAACTGCCCCCACAAGATCACTAGCACTACTATTCTCCCAGATGCAATTAGTAACCACTCCCCTGTCCTCTGCACCCGGTCTGGTAAGGCCCATAAGTCCCCTCCAAAAATGTTCCTACAACATAAACTTGGCCCTGGTAAACTCACTCTCCTAAAAACTTATCTCAATACATTGAACTGGTCATTTACAACAAACACCCTTGACCCAGACAGAGCCCTTGATCTCTTTATTCATTCCTTCAATGCTATCTGTGACATGTTTGCCCCTCTTGCCAAAAGGATGGTCAAAGGGAACCTGGCGCCCTGGATCTCTGACTACCTACTGTCCCTGATATGGACCAGGGACTCCCTATGGCACCTCTCCAATGAGACTGGCCTCTCAACGGACAGGCAGAAATACAGAGAAGCCTGAAACCAATGCACATGGTCCCTGCGCAAAGCCAAGGCTGAGTTCTACAAATCAGCCCTAACCTCTCTACCTGGGGCTCAGGGCATAAATTCTGGAACAATATTAAGGATATCTGTGGCAAAGCCCCAAACCCTGCCCCGCACAAATCTTAGTCAAAGGGGGCTTATCCACCGACCCTATTCAGCTAGCCACCACACTTAACCACACCTTCACTGACCTCAGCCATGTCCTCCCCTCCCACTTCTTTGATCTTCCCCCTTTTTCCAATGCCCCCCCTCAGCACATCCCCCATTTCACCTACAATGCATCTTCCTCAGGTCGGCTGAGCCCTACCTCAAAAAAGCCATATGCCACTTCCAATACAGTAGTGACTTCCTATACCTCAAACTTCTCCAGCTCACGCTTTATGAGGTGCTAATCCCCCTCACCCCCATTATCAACCGGTCCTTATGTCTTGGGAAATTTCCCATGCAATGGAAATCCACCTCTGTTACCCCTATATTTAAGAGTGGGGACCATACTTCCCCTCACAACTATCACCCCATCTTAATTCTCCCTCCCTTATCTAAGGCAGTAGAGTGTATCATCACTGATCAGCTCACCGACCATCTCAATAAACACAATATACTTTGCAACCAGCAACATGGATTCCGCAAACGACATAGTACAACTACTGCCCTTCTAGAGTTCACTACCCACCTCCATACCGCCCTCGACTGTGGTCATCTCGCTGGTGCGGTCCTCATCGACCTCACCAAGGTGTTTGGCACTGTCAGCCACTCCCTTCTACTAATCACACTTTCCAAACTTGGTCTCTCACAAGATGCTCTCTGCTGGTTCACAGACTACTTGATGGGTTGTTTCCAACAGGTCAAAATTGGTACCACCTTATCCAGCAGGCTGCCAGTCAGCTCCGGAGTCCCACAGGGGTCCATCCTTGGACCACTATTATTCAGCCTCTTCCTCAACTCCTTCCCCCAGTCCTGCTTGGGCACTATCCTACTCTATGCGGACAACACTGTCTTGTACTCATCCAATCCTGACCCCACCCAGCTCCACCTCTCCCTCCAAATCTCCTTCAGTGATGCCAAAAAGTGGTTCACTGCACAACGCCTTATTCTAAACTACAAGAAGACCAAAGTTATGTACTTCTCTCACCCGTGTAATTCCAGGAAGGACCACTGCCCTTAAGTCCTGACCACCAGCCAGACCCCACCTGAACAAGTGGACTTCTTTAAATACCTGGGCGTCACACTTGACCCAGCCCTTAACTTCCACCAACACATTCATCTACTATCTACAGCCCTCAATACTCGACTTGGTATCCCCTACTGGTGTAAACATTGTCTCACACCTGATGCCCTTCGCCTAGCGGTCTTCTCCTCGGTCCTTTCCCTTCCAGATTATGGCATGCATATCTATAGCGCTGCCAGCTCCTCAGCTTTAACTAGACTTAGGTTCTCCCTCAACAAGGCCTGCTGCCTCATCCTGGGCTGTGATTGCCAAACCCAAACATGTTCCCTTTATAATGCCGCAAACTGGCTAAACCTGGATAACAGAATCAGGTTTCATATTTGCCTCATGGCTAAAAAGATTTCACTTGGCCTCGCCACTTTCAGTCACTCACCTCTAATACAACAGACCCCATCACACCAACATACCCCTAATTCAAGTAAGCAACTCCTCGTGGTTCCCCAATGCCGCACCTCTCAATTCCAAAGGACCTTTAGCTACTGAGCCACTTCCTGTGAAAATAACCTTCCTTATGCTCTCATGAACATGAATAGAATTGGCCCCTACAAAGCCTACCTTAGGAACCATTTTCAGTCCTCTAATTCCTGTGATTGCCACTGAAACAATCCCTGCCCCTCTTCCTTGACTATGGCCTCTGGCCTGCTAACCTCCTATCTGAAACTCTCTGAACTAGTTCCCAACAGGAGCTTAAATATGTATCTGCAAATTGAGACTAACACCGTGAATCTATTATTATTCTAAATGTTAGCCTGTTATTGTATCTCTTGTATCATGCCTGTTTGCTTGTGTACCTTTTTGTATTGCTCTGCACTGTTCTCTCATGTTATGCCTGTACTGATGTGGAACCTTTGAAAAAGAGTCTTTGACTCAAAGGTATTTTCCGAATCCTCAATAAATGAAAAAAATAATTGGAGATGAGAGCTGGCATCATGGAGGGAGGCCGGCAGCTCAATTTTCTTCCCCCGTAAGCGAGGGGTAGGAGCGAGCAATGACACCCATGTCCATCCTGCCCATCAGAGTCAAGCTGGCGCCAGATGTTGTGGTATTCCCAGCCTCCACCAGGGGTTCCTCTAGCATTGGCTGCACACCACACCCTCCCCCTGGAGATGGAGAGCAGTCCATGGGATGCTCGATCCTTCTCCCCCTGGCCGGCCCTCCAATGACTCAGGTCCATTCCCGAACCGGGGTCGCCAGCATCGCAAGCGGAAATCCAACTGCTGATCAGACAGGCTGGCCATGTATGGAACTCTTTGTAGATTTTCCTGTTTTGGAGGGATCTGGGACTCTGTGGTCATAGGAAGTGGAAGAGGGCTTTTGGGTCCTATAACCAATGCTGAGGACCCAGCTGAGTTAGTAGGGCATGTATCAGTTGCAGATATTTCCAAAGATTTCTGAGAGGGAGTAAGAATTATTCCTGCAGTTGAGAGAAGAACATCAGTACCTTAGAGGTCATGGCATTTTGGTCCTTAAGGTGATTAATACCTGCCTTACACAAGCTGAGCCAGTGGATTTTTTTTACCAATGTGGAGTATCTGGTTGCCCAAGATTGGGAGGAGAATGAACAGACAGAGTTTCCACCCAGAAAGTTTGGCAAAACTGCAGCCACGATTTGTGAGAATAATGTTGGGGAAGGGGGGGTTATGGTCCTTGAAATGTACTGTAAGTGGGTTAAAGATCACCCTGGTACCTGAGTTGGCCTTTAGCAGAGCTATCTGACATTCTGCCCATTTCAGTTGTAGCTCCGAGGGGAAATCCATGGACGAATGCATTAATTGCAGGACAGCCTGTGCTACATGTCTTTGGGAGAATTCAAGAAGATTGAGGCCAGCCCTGGAAAATTCCTGTTTGAGCTGTTTCAAGCCGGGTCTCCTGTGGCCCTTGCCCCTGAAGAAAGCTAGCCTTTTAGTATGAATGCTTATTATTTTCCTGCAGGGAGATATAGTCCTTGAGGTGTGCTGGAAATGGGTTAAATATTACCCTGGTACTGGAACTGGCTTTTAGCAGAGCCATTTCACATTAGACCCATTTTGGTTGTAGTAGTTCTGGGGGGAGATTCATAGAGGAATGCATTAATTGTAAGATAGCCTATGATATATGTCTATGGGAGAATTCAAGGAGATTGAGGTGACCCCTGGAAAAGTCCTTGTGTGGACTTTTTCAAGCTGCATTTCTGCTGACCTTGCCCCTGAAGAAAGTTATCATTTTTGCATGAATGCTTATAAATATTATGGATTTTTTGTTCAGAGGCATGTCATTCGGTACATATTTGATCCTGAGTGCTGCCATCATTTTGAAGGCATGAGCCCTGCCTCGATGAGACAAATTCAAGCAGCTCTGTCTTTCCATGTTCTTGTTTAAAACAAACAGCAGGGGGATATATAGTGTTTCCATCTGTTCCAGGTCCCAGGGGAAGTTCATCAATAGGTATTTCAGATGGTTGGGTTCTGGAGGCGAGTCCCCATGAGTACTGAGGGGAAATGGCCTACTTTTGTATTAGCAGGTAAAATGAGTGATTTAGAAACATTGACTTTATAGCCTGACAACTGCCCATATTCCTGGATCAGTGATAGAGTTTAGGAATCAAAACCTGTGGTTATGTGAGCATCAGAAGAATGTCATCTGCATATGCTAGGGTTTTATGGGCCCCACCCTGGTCAATGCCATGAATTTAGGGGCACATGCAGATCACGACTAAGAAAGGCTCTAGAAATATAATGTTAATAAAGGAGGTGAAAGGCGGACCCAGAAGCTCCGTGTCAAAGGTTACTTAAAACTCAGTGGGGATGATAGTCCCTTAGGCCTTACTGGCTGGCATCCTGGCAAATGCAGCTTCTAGTTCACAACAGGAAGTGGAACAATCTGTGCTTCCTTTCTGGGATTAGGACAGAGATGGTATGTTCAACTTCTAGGCAAATGTTTGTAGGTCTGCCTCTGTAGCCAAGGTTTCTAATGTACAGCGGGACCTACAAAACCCAAAAGGTTGCCAGTGATGTCCTGTGACTCGAGTATTATTACAAGCTGATCCTTTAATGCCTGCTTTTCTTGAAAGTTCTTGCCTCTTTTTGACTTGGACAGCCAGTAAGCAACCAGCCTTCTCTACTGATTCCCTATTGAGTTGCCACAGCCTAAACAATTAATACCATGCCTTCTGGATCAGGTACATGGTCAGCTGGAGCCTGGTGCTCATTAGGTCTGCCAGGAGCTCCTTATTACCTGTGGAGCTGAACCTATATTTCTCTTCCAGCTCCTTAAGTTTTTGTTGTTGGGCTTTAAAGTCATGCAGCTAAATTTTGTTGAGATATGAGATGTAACTAATGCACCTGCCCCTAATAAATACCTTAAGTGCATCTCTTCAAGTTGTGGCCAAGGTGTCAGCGGATCAATTTGCTACAAGGATGTCCTAAACTTTTTAGTGGAGAGCTTCTGAAAGGAGTTGTCCTTTAAGTTGGAGTTGTTAACATGTCCGTGTTATGGCCTAGATGGCTGCATATCGGGAGTGAACCAGGTAAATGTAAGCAGTGCATGTCTGATATTAACACTGTACCTATGTCCAACAGGCCAACAGGATGCTGGGATGCATTGCTAGGGGGATCACCTCCAGACGGAGGAAAGTGATACTTCCTCTGTCTAACTGCTTGGTGAGGCTACACCTCGAGTACTGCGTGCAGTTTTGGAGGCCACACTTAAAGAGGGATATTAAACTCCTGGAGAGGGTACAGAGGAGGGCAACCAAAATGATCTGGGGCTTGGGGGACAGGACCTATGAGGAGAGGTTCGAAGAGCTAAATATGTACACATTGGAAGAGAGAAGGGACTGGGGGACATGATAGAGGTCTTCAGGTACATGAAGGGGGTAAATAGGGGAGGAACAGTCAGGGTGCTTTGAAGGAAGGAGGAGGGGGCCACTAGAGGGCATGGGTGGAAGCTGGAGGGGGGAAGATTCAGGGGAGAAAGGAGGAGGTGCTACTTCACTGAGAGGTTGGTGCAGCCATGGAATGTGCTGCATAGGGGGCTGGTGGAAGCAGAGACGGTGGAGGGGTTCAAGAGGGGGTGGGGCAGGTACAGGGGAAGTGTTCTGGAAGCAAAATCCAATGCAGCAAGAATATCTGGAACTGGGAAGGGAGAAGCCAGAGAAGGCGAGGGGGGCAGCAAGGTCAGCTCCCAGGGTGGGGGCTGACCAAACGAGCAGACGCGAAAGACCGTTAGGCCTATTCTGCTGGCATTTTAGTATGTTAGCATGTGTGCTTCAGTGATGTCCTGTACACATGTTTCTGATACCAGTCACTTGTCAATTCTAATATACACCTGGTGGGAGTATAAGAAAAACAGAGCAGTTCCTCCCTTACAGGTGAATCAGGAGCCAAATGTCTGTCACTATTAGTTCTTTTGCTAAGCTCCACGGCTCCACAGTGTTGCAGATGTAGGTGTTTTCATCCATGTGGATGTTTACTGCAATCCTGGAAGTCATCAAACACTGTATTCATGTCTTCCTTCCACAAGCAGAGGTGCCCCCTGCCCCCATTTCACTCAACTCTTGTGTCTGGGAGAGGGTAAACTTAGCATCAGGGAGATTAGGGGTGTATACATTGCACATAGCTATTTGTTGTCTATTAAGAACATCCTGCACAATCACATAGTGTAACTGCCCTCTTAATCCATTGTAACATTTGTTGGAGTGACATCAACCTTTTTGTTGACAAGGATTATAATTACCCTGCTCCTTGAGTCATGGAAACTACTCTACTGAATACCTGAAATACCCAATCCATTTTACGTTTTCTTGCCTCTAACTAGGTAAAGTGAGTTTCTTGTAGGAATGTAATGCCAGCAAACACCTTAAGATATTTTTGTGTTTTCCTACACTTAATTGGGATGGGCTAACTTTCATATTCCATTATACAAATTTAATAGCCTGAATAACCACTGTCACATGGGGAGATAAAGAATAGGGCAGTTTAGTAGGTCACTGTATCACAGTTGAGGAGAATTCGTAGAATGTCAGTAGAGAACATGGCAACTCATTGATCTGCAACTGCACAACCCATCAAGCATTAACTTTTATGACTGAGGGTGAGGGTGGGAATCTCACTAACAATGAATATTACATATCCCATAAAAGTAAAACTTCTGATAAAATCATGAAAATATGAATTGTGTAAAACTATGACGTGGGTTGGTTCCTGGAATACAAGTGGGGATGAGGAGGAGACCCCAGATCTGCCCATTCCAGTAAATCTGTTTAGTTCCAGATTTTGCCCATCCAGACAAGATAGGATCTCCTTGTCCCTAATTTATAGGCAGAGCCAATGTCAGTTATAACAAATCACTTCAGAGATATGGAGTGGGCAGTCAATACTTTGGTGCACCATAACCTCTGACACCCCACAAGTCCTCCATTACCTGACCCCCATCATAGCACTTATGACACTGTTACCAGGGTCAATGTGGCCTGGAAGTACAGGCATACAGGCAGCATGAGATACCTCTCCTAGTGGACCAGGCCAGAAAATCAGTATGTTGCTGGAAGCAGTACAAAGTACAGCTGAAGCAGATGGTTGTTCAACCCTCAGTTTGGGAGAGGAAAGGAAGGGATTCTGCACTAGAGGAGCTTGTATAGCTAGGGGAACTGATAGGACCCAGTCATCCTCTTGGTTCATAAATCCAGTGCTGAGACCCTAAGTGTCTCCCTACAATAAGTGGCTATGGCAGGAATCAAGCAGTGATTCTTTGAGGGGAAGGTATTGTAGGATCCTGACAGATTCTTTAGGAGAAACCGCGAGCCACCATAACCCACTCCTTTAGCTGGTCATGTGCCTGCCTCCACAGTTTAAGGAATGTTATTCTCTGCAAGCCAACTCCAGGGGAGGCAATCCTCAGAAGTGGAGTGGAAGGGGGATGCACCACTTGTTAGCTGCTAAGCTGGAAACATAGTTGCTGGAGGATGACAGACTGGAGACAGGATGGATGAGAAAGCAGTTATGTGCCTTGAGAGTAGTGAATTGGTGATAGCCTCTGAGAGAAGGATCTGGCTTAGTAGACTTCACAATGGCCTGACAGAAAAATTGGATAGGGCTTCCGGGGAGCAGAGATCATGGAGAGCGGTATCATTCTGTCTTGGGGGAGGAGGCAGGACATTCCCTCAGCAAGCATGAGTGTTTCATGAACTCAATCAGCATGTTGCCTCAGATTACATAACAGTAAAGGAAAAGATAAAATAGGAAAAGGTTATATTTAAAGGGGTTGGACCATCTGCTTTGTGTAGGGGGAACTACAGACCAGTCAGCCTCACCTCGGTAGTGGGGAAGATCATGGAAGCACTACTGAAGGAGAGATTGGTGTAGCATCTGGTTGTCAACGGACTACAGGACCCAAGGCAGCATGGTTTCACCAGGGGAGGTCATGTCAGACCAAACTCGTTCAATTTCTTGACTGGGTTACTAGGGAAGTGGATCAGGGGAGGGCAATGGACATGGCCTATCTGGACTTCAGCAAGGCCTTTGACACTGTGCCACATAGAAGACTATTACACAAACTGGGGAATAGGGGTATGGGCAGGACAGTAGTGTGGTGGGTAGGTAACTGGCTGGGTGGCAGGACACAGAGGGTGGTGGTAAATGGCTGTCACTCCACAGAGGGAATAGTGACCAGCGGGGTACCACAGGGATCAGTGCTGGGACCGGTACTATTCAACATCTTCATCAGTGACATTGCGCAGGACCTAGAAGGCAGAATTTCACTGTTCGCTGATGACACAAAGCTCTAACAGAGTAGACACACCAGAGGGTGTAGACAGAATGAGAAGGGACCTGCAGAAACTTGAAGAATGGTCAGGGGTTTGGCAGTTGAAATTCAATGCAAAGAAGTGCAAGATAATGCATATGGGGCACAAAAACCCTGGCACAATATATCAGTTGGGGGGTGAGGATATAGCATGCACTAAGGCAGGGAAAGGGATCTTGGGTAATCATCTCTGATGACCTCAAGGCAGAGAAACAGTGTGACAAGGCAGCAGGTAAAGCAAATAGGATGCTGGGATGCATAGGCAGGGGCATCACCAGCAGGAAAAAGGAGGTCATAATTCCACTATACAAGACACTAGTGAGGCCCCACCTGGAGTACAGTGTACAGTTCTGGAGACCTTACCTATGTAAGGACATAGACAGGGTAGAGAAGGTTCAGAGGAGGGCAACAAAGATGGTACATGGATTGCATCACAAGTCCTATGAGGACAGGTTGAAAGAACTGAATATGTACTCCCTGGAGGAGAGGAGGGAGAGAGGGGATATGATAGTGACATGCAAGTATCTTACAGGGAGGAACAGGGTGCAGGAATACACTATTTTTAAGCAAAAAAGATGTTCCAGGACTAGAGGGCATGGGATGAAGTTGGAGGGAGGACGATTCAGAGGAAACTCGAAGAAGAATTTCTTCACAGAACGGGTGGTGGACAAGTGGAACGCCCTGCCAGAGGAAGTGGTGGGGGCTGAAACAATCACGGGATTTAAGAATGCATGGGATAGACATAAAGGAATTCTGGAGGTCAGGGGTAAGGGGCAACAGGCTTCTAGGAAAACATAAACTGAACTTACAAGCTCAAATGGGCAGACTGGGTGGGCCATAGGCCCTTATCTGCTGACACTGTCTATGTATCTATATATTTGACAGTATGTTTCTGATGGAATAACCAAGGTTCATGGCAAAGCAAGTCATCACATCAGGGATACTATCTGACCCTTAAAGACAGAAAGGGTGACCCTCTCCCTGCTGCCACACACCTTCTGCACTGCCACCCTCAGATTAATGAAAGGGACTTTTATGTTAGTTTGGAAACAATAATGCCAGCAAATTAAGTACTGTACATTAGTATAGAGTGGGTCCAATCTCTATTAGGGATATAATGGGCTAAGCAGTCTGTGAGTCCCACAGTGTATCCTAGCACACCAGCAATACTGGAAGTACCTAATCAGGACACAGCTCTGATACAGCTACCATGTGCCCACCTAAGCAGTAAACCATGCTGGCAATGTCTGCCCAGGAGTGTGGTGGTTGTTGAGGGTTTGGCAGGGAGTCCTGTGTCAATTGCTCCAATGGTTGATTTTGGGCCTCTTCCCTTTCATCAGTGTGGTGTACCTGCTCTTCATCACTGGTCCCTCTGCTAAGATTGTGGATGTTCTTGAGCTTCTGTCTGCATTCTGTCCCTTGAGCCCGGTGTCTTAAATCCACACTTCTACCTCTGTCTTTCCAAAAGACTGGCTTTATTTGGCTTGCTTACTTGCCAGTTGATATCCTGGGCATTAGTTTGTGGGGGGATGCCAAAAGGTTGGGTCCTTCCTGTTCAGGGTCTCTTGTGAGATCTTCTTTGGACTGTACTACGGGAGATGTCTGTCATAATCTGATCAGTTTTTCCTGTTGTAGTCTTCAGCTGTCTAAGTTGTTTGCTACATTGTTTCTAACAATCTGAAGGGTAGCAGGATCTTGAAGCTAGTAATGTATCCCTAGATCTTGGAAATGATTGCAGACATCTGTGATGTGTTTTATGTAGATTGTTAGCTCAGTGGAAGAATCATTACAAATACATATTCTGTGCTCCTGCCAGCTGATGGGATCAAGGTCTCTAGAGGGCCAGGACCCTTTTTTTTTCAGGAAATAGCAGAAATTTCACCATTATCGGGTGAGGTCTCCCACCCACCATCAGTGGTGGTGCCAGTGAGTGTTGTGCCCATTTGATCTCCACAGCCAGTCCCAGTTGTATTTCAGCAGTTGAGGGAGTTCAGCGTAAAGAAAAAGCAGTGTGATTTTGCTCTAATCCCTCAGGGAGTTCTTCAAAGAATATGTTATTGCACCTATTCCTGTTGTCCACATTCTCAGCTTTATTTTGTAACAGGTGTACCATTCTCTTGATCTCCAGGGTTCTCACCTGGTGATGTGACTCCTTCTCGTCAATGTAGGATAAATATGTCTAAGCATCCAATGTCCTTGTGTTAAGCCACTTCATATTGTCCTCAAAGTCAGCTATAGCAGCTTTAAAATTCAAGCGCTTCTTCAGCACCATTTAGAGCATCACCTTCATTCTGGCTGCATAGAGGGCCACTACCAGAGTTGCCACCACTGGAACCATGTCACAAAAGTGCTTGAGGGTACTACTGACTTACTCAGTGAATAAGCTCAGCTGCATTGACAAATTTACAACTAAGACATTCATCTAAGGATATTTTTCTCTACTCAGTAGTGTCAGTTTTATGCATACCTAAGTGCCCAGAACACAGATTTTGAATTTATTATGTAGTGTGTCTTTTGTTCCTGATGGTGACTCCCCAAGGAAGTGCTTCTTAATGTTACCTCTGAATTTACCACCTCTGAGCTTCAGGGTGTGTCTCTGTATCCTGTCCGAGGACACAGAGGACAGACCAAGAATTTCTGCATGTTAGGTCTTGCTGATACCCTTGAGTGTGCAGAAAACTGAAATCATGTCCCTCTTAACTCAGTCTTCTTTTCTCCAGTGTTAACATGTTAATGGCCACCAGCCTTTCCTCATAGATTTTGTCATCCATACTTTTGATCATTATGGTGGCCCTGCATTGCACTCTCCATACTGACTCAATGTCCTTTTTATGTGTCTTGCGCATGCAGCGCAGACAACATATTGTGGTTGCTTCAGTGGAGAAGTGGGTTTTGGAGGTACGGTCCTGCTGCAGCCAATGGCGCCACTGCTTTTTTGTGGCCGGGCTCTGTGGCACCAATGGCATAGCACACTGTCTATGACAATAGTTTGAGAAATGTGCCACCTCCTTGAGACAAATTAGCAACTGCAATCAGGGAGCACCACGGGGTGGTCCCTGATTGCAGCAGCCAATTACTGCTTGCCTCGTCTGGTGTCCCTTGTCAAGCAACATGGTGGTGGCTTCCCCGTCAGCTTCTCACGGTCCTGACTGAAGCCAAGAGACAGCCACCACCTCTCACAGTCCCTCAGAAAGCCAACGGGGGTGCCCAGTCCCCCAGTCAGCATGCCCCTTCCTAAGTTAATTTGCTGGCGGGGTTGCCCAATCCCTGTCAGCATAACGTCCCCACTCCCCATTTCTTGTGTGCCAAGGGGGTGCCCAATACCCCTCAGCTCATGTGACCCCCCCACCACTCTGTATGTGCCGATAGGGGTGCCCAGTCCCAGTCGGCTCCAGTTCCCCACTCCAAAATATGCAGGTGGCATGCTGGGAGCCCACCCCAGCACACCAAAAGTACCTGTTAAAAGAAAAAAACCTTCCTGCAATGTCTATTACTTTTTTTTAACCCTATAAAGTAGAAAATTGTCCTTCACTGTCTACAGCCCCCATCCCCATCCCGCACCCACCCACTGCATACCCCACCTCCCCACAATCCCCTTACCCCATACTTACCTCCAGAGCCCGGCATGACGATCTTCGTTGTACTGGGAATACATCTTTACTCTTCAAAGCTGACCACGAACTGAAGAAATGCTGGTAAGCTGTATAATGGCATAAATAGGGTTTTTCCAACTTTGATGCATATCTTGGACATTTTTTTGGAATTTTGGCACCAAATTTTCATCACGGGGTTATTGGGACCTCTCCTCATGAATTCAGTCACTGTCATGGCATTATTCGGCCCCGAAAGGTGATTTTGTGGTCATTGCGTGAAATCATCTTGTGGGACCAATTACGAAATGACAATGCCACTGTTCATGGGGGCTCTAAAAGCCTATGTTGCAAATTTGGTGAAAAAATCAAAAAAATATTGTTTTATTTAGCTGCATTATGCTAATTTCCACACATACTCATAACTTTGCAAATCTGTAATATTTTCACTCCAAATTTTCAACATAGCCATTTTTCCACACCTCCTTATGAGCAGTACAGCTGTCATTTTTCACATCCTGTCCAAAATGTGTTTTCGCACTACTGGAGCAGAATAGCACGGTCGCTGTGGAAAATCAGTGTTTGGGACAGATTAAGAAAATCACAGTAATAGTGTTCATGACTAGAGGTCCTAAAATGTCTATGTTGAAAATTTGGTGACAAAAGTCCACAAAATGAGTATGTTTTTATTAATTTTTTGTATTTGGTTTTTGTTTACCGGGTAGGTGAGCTAGCCATAAAATGACTATTTTCAGTCACGACCTGGGAGGATTACAACATGAGCAAGAAAACACATCATCATTACAAGTACTGAGTGAACAGTATAGGAAAAATACAAGAAAAAAACAAAAGGAGAGAAAAAAATTACAAATTGTCAGTGAAAGTATACATGGTGAAGATGAGAGAAACATACACATATAAAACCATGGATAAGCTAACTAACATAAAAGGGAACTAGAAGCAGTTAAAGTAAGCAGGTGAGTACACAGTAGGTACAAAGTTTAGCTAATACAGTTATTTACAGTAGAGATGAGGCAGGAAATGCAGTCATTCTTATGATGTATATTGAAGTGGAACCACTATAGTCCTGTAAGAGGAAGGATAAGGCATTTAACTGGACGTAGCAATAGGAAGTGATGTGGGTAAGGACGAAGAGCAATCATTCCTGTTGAGGGAGTAGGAAAGCAGAGACAGGTTAATCGTTAAGAGCGCAGCAGGCATGGGAGGTAGGCAGAGTGAAGAGATCAAGGGGGGGTTGAAAACAGGTGCAGGAGTTTGAGGCAAATAGGCTGGCATGGAGCTCTTTTTTAAAGAGTGCATGGAACGACGCTTGGTGAAGTGCTAATGGTAGGGCGTTCCACTGCTGTGGTGCATAGTGGGAGAAAGCTTGGGAGCCTTTTGAGGTTTTGCATCTAGGCACCTGCAACAGGAACTTATCAGTTGAGCATAGGCCATAGGAGGGTGTTTGAGCGGACAATAGCCTAGCAAGACTATTGGGAGATTGTGCCCTGATAACATTGTCCACCAGGGAGTCAACTGAGTAGAATCTCAGTGCAGTAGGTGACAGCCAATTAAGGCCTGAATTGAGTTTTCAGTGGTGTTCAATCCTGGGGGATGAGGCAGCATAGTGGCAGATATTATTGTAAGTGGTGTCACAGGCAAGCAGTGATGATTTAGGTATGGCTGCATACGTGACGACTCCATAGATCAGGGCTGGTAAAAGGATGCTACGGGCAACAGCCAGCCTGGCAGATGAAGTAAGTGTATATCTTGCTCTATAGGCATGCCTAGTTTTGAGTTTACTGACTTACAAGTGGATTTGATATGGGGATCAAAGTTAAGAGACTGATCAATGACAACCCCAAGATATTTGAATGAGATAACTGTATTTATGGAAGGGGAGCCCGGGCAGGGGACTGAGATGATATTATTGCATGCTTTTAGTCTGGTGACAGACCCAAACAGAATCGCTTGGGTTTTTGCTACATTGAGGACCAATTTGTGGTCAGAGAGCCAGTTTTGGGTTTTCTGGAGGTCAGAAGAAAGGTACAAGTTTATGTCGGTCAGGTTTTTGGAGCTAGCATATAGAACAATGTCATCTGCATACAGGAGGGATGAACAGGAGGAGAGATCTAGGGTGATGCTGTTGATGTAAATGGAGAAGAGAAGGGGCCCTAAAATTGAACTCTGAGGAACCCAAATGTTTATAATAGCCTGGTTAGAGATGGTGGAAGCGTATTTCACAAATTGGGCAGGGTTTGACAAACAATTACTGAACCAGTCCACAACACCCACCAAAAAACCCATAGACTTTAGTGTGGAGAGGAGAATGGGGTGGTCAACAAGATCAAATGCATTGGTCATATCTATAAAAACTGCTCCTGTGAGAAGGCCTGCATCCATGGCAGACAAGGTGCGTTGGTGAATTTAAGCAGGGCTGTGGTGGTGCTATGTCCCTTGCAGAAGCCATGTTGGGCAGGGGAGAGAAGATTGTTTTTGTGAAGAAAAGCAGTGGTTTGAGTAGCAACAGTCTTCTCAAGAATTGTGCTTAGTACGGATAATATTGCAATGGGTCTGTAGTTGGAAGGGTCTTTTGAGTCACTTTTTTTTTTTGTTTTTTTTAGTTTATTGTTCTAGGAATTATTACCTTTGAGCCAGAGGCTCTTTTACAAAGGTTCCACATCAGTTAGGTACAGTACAAAAAATGTTACATAGATAACACAACAATTTGTGCTGTGTCAAGAACGAGAAAACATATACAAATACGTATCAAATCATTTGTGCAAAAAGACGTGAGATTTCAATAATCACATTATTATTACAAGAAAGAGGTCATGCCAGATTAGGAGAAACAAGTAGGGAAAAAGTCCAGAACAGAGAGGGTAAGTGAAAGGTGTGGGGAGCAGACAATAGAAGGAGAAAAGGTTTCCCAAACATGTCTTTGTCAAATAACAGAACAGGGTGGGTAGTGAGAAAATAGGAGGTTTAATCAGGGCAGTCACAGGAGCTGGAGGTGGCAAGGTGAGAGAACAGCCTTGATTTGAAAATACCTAGAGAGGTGGAGGCAGTAATATGAGTGCTGAGGGCATTTAGCCAGCTGGGGGCACGATAGGCAAATGATTTTTGTCCCTGAGAAGTCCGGCATCGGGTGACTTGGAGAGGCTGGTGTTCTGATCTTCTGGTAAAAACGGGTGCTAGCGCTCGGGCATAACAGGTCTTGGATACAAGGTGGAGTGAGGCCCAGAGTGGATTTTTTCACCATCAGGCAGGTAAGGTACTTTATCCGGTTTGAGAGTTGCAACCAACCTGAGTCAGCATAGAGTTCACATGTGTGGGTACGTCGATGTGCACCAGTGAGCAGCCGACAGGCCTTATTTAGGGATGTTGTAATGCGACTAAGTGCTGTAGTAGTGGCAGATCCATATATAACTAAGCCATAGTCAACGACTGAGATGATAGAGGATTGGATGGCAATCCTCAGTGCAGAATGGGTAAGGAGCTGTTGGTTCCGATACAGAATCCCAGTTCGCTGATTAATAGTTTTTGCTGTACTATCAATGTGAGTTGCAAAGGTTAGGCTTTGATCAAAGTTGATTCCAAGATATTTGAAAATTGGCACTTGTTCAAGGTTATTTCAGGTATGTATTAATGGTGAGTGGGACTTGCCGTTTCTTGTTTTTCGGGTTAGAGAAGAGCATGGATTTAGTTTTTTTGTGGTTTAGAACCAGCTTATGTTCAAGGAACCACATCTCAACTTTGGAAAAAGCATGCTGAAGGTTGAGGCGTAAGAGGTTCGGATCTTTATGAGTGGCAAGAATCACGGCATCGTCGGCATAGAGGATTATTTGTTCAGGGCAGGATTTGGGGAGGGAGTTTAGGAAATGGCTGAAAAGGAGGGGGCCCAGGATGGATCCCTGGGGAACTCCTGAGTGAACCGGTTTTGAGTCTGAGAGAACTCCAGCTACTTTTACAGATTGAGAGCGCTGAGCAAGGTAATTTTTACCCAGTCACCAGGACCTCAGAGCCTAGGGATAGTAGTTGTTTGATAAGTAGGCCATGGTGTACTGTATCAAATGCCTTGGTTAAGTCCATGTAGACTGCTCCAGTTAGGTTTCCTTTGTCCATGGCATTGTGGATTGCTCCTGAGAATTCAAGTGGGGCAGTCGATGTGCTGTGCCCTTTCCTAAATCCATGCTGCTGGGTGCATAGGATGTTGTGCTTTTCCAGGTAGTCTGAAAGTTGGTCCGCCACCAAGCGTTCAAGGGCCTTAGAGAGAGGTGGTAGTATTGATATCGGGCGATAGTTACCAGGCAGTGACTTATCACCACTTCTGTGCACTGGAGTGACAACTGCAGCCTTCCATTTCCTAGGAATCATTGCAGCAGAGGGAGAGATTGAAAATTTTTGTGAGGGGGAGCAGTACTTCCTCCAGAGTGAGGGACAGAAGTTTAAGGTCAATAGTGTCGCTGCTTGCTCGGGACTTAGAAATGCCCTTCTTTACATATTTATAGACTTCATGTGCCTTTACTAGTTTGAAATGGAAGGGTGGTTTGGTTGGAGAGGTAGTAGTAGAAGTAGAAATTGTAGGGTCAGCATCAGTGAAGAAATCAGATGAGAGCACACCACTAAGGTCTGTGAAGGTATCATTTAGGGTGTTTGCAATGATCTCTGGGTCTAATGTAATGGTTCCATCCACATTCATTATTGTAGGAGAGGATTTGGACTGCTGACCCATGATATTTCTTATGTTGTCCCAGAAGGATTTCCCTTCACCCCAGGAGTTGGAGAGGGCATTCTTGAAGTAGGAGCTCTTCATCAAGCTGATCTGTTTAGTACAGTGGTTGCGAGCCTGTTTATATTTTTGGATGTCCGACAGAGTGCCAGTAGCTTTTGCAGTGGCCCAGAGGTGATCCTACTTTGAGTGTTGCCAATAGCTTTGCTGTGAGCCAGGGATTTGTGAGTGCTTTGATTTTGCGCTTTTTTACTGGTGCATAGGTGTCACAGGCAGTGTTGAAAGTAGTAATAAAGTAATCAAGGGCTAGGTCAACATCTTGAGTTTTTAAATCAAGGACCAGTCTATCTGCCTAAGACAGGTCTTGAGATGAGTAAGGTTGCCATAAGGTAGGACTCTGCTATAGATGGTTTTTGGAGGTGGCTTATGAAACTTATTTGTCCAGGTACATATTATTGGAGAGTGATCACTGAGTGAGTCAGGGAGAACACTTACATTGGTTATATGGTTAGGGTGGCTGGTATGGATCCAGTCAATGAGGGTGCTGGTCCCTGATTTGTAGTTTTTCCTGGTAGGGGAGTTTACCACTTGTGTTAAGTTTGCTGCTAGGATAGCATCTTTGTTTGACCCTGCATCAGGAGCAAGCCAATTTATATTAAAGTCTCCAAGGAGAAGGAGTTCGATGTCAGAAGGTTGTGTACTTACAAACTCGAGGACAGCCTGTAGGCCGGAATCAGGATCTTTTGGTGGGATATAGACAGCAGCAATTGTGAGGACTTTGTTTTGGGCACCAAGTAGTATCTTGATAGGGAGGAGTTGCACTGAGGTTTCTGTGGTGGGGTAAGAACCAGGGAGACAGGTGAGGTAGTCCTTTATGTAGATTGCACACCCACCACCCCTTTTCGGGGTCCTATCCAGCCTGAATATCTTGTAGCCTTGTATAGAGATGGCATGATCCGGAGTATTAGGTGTCAGCCAAGTTTCGACTATGGCAAGGATATCCGGGTTGTGTTGGCTGGCAAAGATCTGAAGGGAGGCCAGTTTTGGGAGGAGACTGCAGATGTTTAAGGTAGCAATTTTGAGCCCCCCCCCCTCCATTTTGGAAGGCTTTGTTGTACTGTAGGAGACAGGGCCAGGATTTGAGTGGACACTTCCTGATATCAAGAAGAGGAGGAGTAGGAGTTTAAGAGACAGTTGCTGTACTTCGTAGTCAGTAGAATTACACTTCTGAGGCTTATGCGGCTTGGACCAGTGCAGGCGTCTAGGGTCCCAGAGCAAGGAGGTTGTTAGTAATAGAGGACGATATGCCCATTTATCCTTGTTGTAGCTTGTCAGTTGCACCCAGTTGCTTGCAGATAGGTACCTGGTGGTTAAGTCAAAAGCCAAAAGAATGATCAGCAGCTGAGGTCCAGAGTCACTGAAATGTTAAAATTCCTGAAGGTGATTAACTGTGCCTGCACATATGCAGGATGTGAAATCCCTTTGTCTGTATGCTTCTTTGTCATTCAAACAGGTTGCTGAAAAGCCCACATACAGATCATGGAGCAGGTCAGACGAAAATGTGGATTGTAGCAGGACCCAGAGTCACCGAGTTTGTCAGATGTAGTTGCTTCACTTATGTTTTGCTTGGGATAGCTTCCAAAAAGTTGATTTTAAAATGAAAATAAAGATACCTGATGATGATTTTTTGCAGAAATCCAGTCCAGGAGACTTTCACGGATGTAGTGAGCAAGAATGGTATAGTTACCACAAGCAGAAAAACATGTAAATCCACAAAAACTAAGCTACAGACACAGACAAACACAAGCTGCCACCACACAGACCCAGGGGGCATGGTGGACTTTTCTTGAATACAGGAGTGATTCTGGCAATTTTCCAGATATCGGAAAAATGGCTCTGATAGAGGGATAAAGTAAAGATGCGGGCAAAAGGAGAGGCTATAAATGGGGCGGCTATCTTCAAGAGTCTAGGTTCAATCCCATCAGAGCCAGTACTAGTGTTATCCAAGATAGAGTTTAGGAGTTTTAGTACCTCTGCCTTGGAAATGGCTTTGAAGTGAAAAAGATTGTTTTGACGAATCCATGCGTGGCTCAGAGTGTATGCCTAAAGGTTGCATAGTGGGGAAGGCCGAGGTGTAATTGATCAGGTCAGAGAATTGTTTGTTGAAGAAATGTGCAATTGTCCATGGATCATTACAGTGGATCTCATTTAGGATCATGTCATTTGGAGTAGGAGACTGGGTAGTACCCAGGAAGGACCTAACGTGTGTCCAGAATTTCCTGTTGCATCAGTGAGAAGATTTTTGCAGTATTTGCTTTAGGCAAGTCGTATATGCTTTTTACATTCTTTACGCTGTGCCCTATAGAGGTCAAAATCAGCTGTAAGACTTGAGATCTTGAAGCATTTCCAGATCTTGTCTCTCATTTTGAGTTTGGAGAGGAGGTCCTTTTTTAACCATCTTGTTTGTCTTCCTTTCACGTTACGTGTAGAGTAAGGGGTATGGATATCCTGGAGAGTCAGGAATTCATAAAGGAAGAGCTCTAGGGCTGCCTGGGCATCTTTAGCTCTGTATATTTTATGCCAGTCAATTTTAGAGACATCATTGAGAAAGTGTACTGGATCAAAACTTGAGAAGTTCCTAAAGGTGATAAACTTTGGAGGTGGGGTAGGGTTTGTAGGGGCCGGAGACCATAGACAAAAAATAGGGGAGTGGTCCATGAGTGCATCAGCAAGTATGTCAGTGGTATGTATATGTTCAGGCCGATTTGTTAGGACCCAATCAATTAGGGTACTAGAGTGTGTGTGTATAGCTGTCCTAGTAGGTTCAGTAATTAGCTGATGTATCTTTCGAAGCATGATTTGTGATTGAAGGTTGGTTTGGCAGTTTTCCAGCAAGTTTAAGTTTATATCACCCATGATAATCACTTCGTTAGACCCAGTCAACAGTGATGTCTGTTCTAGTAGCTCCACGAGACCAGTGAGGCCACTGCTGGGAGGTTATAGGCACATACAATACGCAGTCTTTTTGTACCCAAGGAAAGTATTGCATGTAGTGACTCACAGAGGGGGAAGTCAGGCATAGGGAGGATAGAGAGATTTAAGTTTACTTTATAATGGATAGCAACACCACCCCTCTTTTTACGTTCGCTTGCACGCATGCGCAAGGAACGTTTTGGGAGATTAGCACACTTTGGAGGTGTGCCTCTCCCTTGCAGTCCAGTGCTCTGTTGAGCAGGCGTGGTGGTCCTGCACCAATGGGTGCGGGAGCTGTGTATGAAAGTGGTGGTCTTCGCTTCAAAGAAAACCACCGCTGTCATACCGAGCACCGCATCATGCCGCCCCCCCTTCGCGCTCCCCACGCATCCGCCACCTCAAAGCTTTGGTGCCACGCTGGGATCCCACCCAAGTGTGGCAAATGTTGTTGCCAGCGGGGTGCCAATCCCAAATCAGCTCCACGGCCCTCCCCAAACCATGCCACGCTGAGAGCCCACCTCAGCCGTGGCAAACATGAACGTGGTTTGCTGACGAGTGCCCAATCCCCGCCGGCTCACGCCCCCACGAAGTTTGCCGACGGGGTGCCCAATCCTCCGTCGGCTCGCCCCCCCCAGCCATCTTCTGCCATGCTGGGAGCTCACCTAGCGTGGCAAACATCCCACATTGTCTGTTTTTTTTTGGGTACCTGTAAATGAAAATGGTCCCCACGGTAGCATCTCCCAGTCCCCCTCACAACCCACTTACCCACCGCTTCCAGCCTCCCCACCCCCTCACCCCATACTTACCTCCAGATCTCAGTGCAATGATCTTGGTGGACCAGGAACACGTCTGCGCACTCTTCAAAAGCCGACCACGAACTGAGGAAATGCGGTAAGCTGTATAATGGGCTAGATAGAGGTTTTCAACTTTAATGCATATAGCAGGCATTTTAGGAATTTTGCCAAATTTTCAACATGGGGTTTTGGGTCCCCTTCTCATGAATGATGTCACTGTCATGGGTTATCAGGGCCAAAGGATGATTTCGCGGTCATTCGCAGAAATGCACCCTTTGCGAAGAATGCACCATGACAATGGCAATATCATGGAAAGTCTAAAATCCATGTAATTGTCATCAATGACTGTTTTCTGGCGTCGTTCGCGGTTCTCCTGCCTTCTGTGGATTCAATTTTCAATATTTCTACTCCAGATTTTCAACATTGTCATTTTACCACACCTTCTTTTGAGTAGTATAGCTGTCATTTTTCACATCTCACCCAAACGTGTTTCCGCCCATGTAGCACACAATGGCGCAGTCGGTGTGTGAAATCAATGTATGGGACACATTAAGAAAATCACAGTGAAACTGTTCATAAGCAGAGGTCTTAAAATGGCTATGTTGAAAATTTGGTGAAAAAAGTCCTAAAAATGACTGTTTTACTAGCGTCGTTGTGCAGTTCCAACGCACTTTCGTACGTTCTCGAATTTTCAATATTTGCACTCCAGATTTTCAACATTGCCATTTTATCACACCTCCTCATGAGCAGTACAGCTGTTATTTTTCACATCCTGCCCAAAACGTGTTTCCACCCATGTAGCACACAATGGCGCAGTCGGTGTGCAAACTCAATGTATGGGACACATTAAGAAAATCACAGTGACACTGATCATGAGCAGAGGTCTTAAAATGGCTGTGTTGAAAATTTGGTGAAAAAATTCCTAAAAATTACTGTTTTACGAGTCTGTGTTGCGCAGTTCCTATGCACGCTTGTAGGTTTGCGAATTTTCAATTTTTTCACTCCAGATTTTCAACATTGACATTTAACCACACCTCCTCATGAGCAGTACAGCTGTCATTTTTCACATCCTGCCCAAAACATGTTTCCGCCCATGTAGCTCACAATGGCGCAGTCGGTGTGTGAACTAAATGTATGGGACACATTAAGAAAATCACAGTGACACTGTTCATGAGCAGAGGTCTTAAAATGGCTATGTTGAAAATTTGGTAAAATCCTACAAATAACTGTTTTCTGGCGTGCATTATGCAGTTCACATGCGCTGGTAAGCTAGAATTTCCAATATTTTCACTCCAGATTTTCAACATTGCCATTTTACCACACATCCTTATGAGCAGTACAGCTGTCATTTTCACATCCTGCCCAAAGCGTGTTTCGCCCATGTAGTGCACAATGGCGTCGGTCAGTCAAAATCAATGTATGACACATAGTAAGACAATCACAGTGACACTGTTCATTAGCAGAGGTTTTAAAATGCCAATGTTGACAATCTGGTGAAAAATTCCTAACAATGACTGTTTTACGAATGCAGCATTGCACAGTTCCCACGTGACGTCAGAGGGTTTCCATGACCCCTTTAATATTTCCATCTCCAGATTTTCAACATTGCCATTTTACCACACTTCCTTATGAGCAATACAGCTGTCATTTTTCACATCCTGCATAAAATGTGTTTCCGCCTATGTAGCGCACAATGGGTGTAACAAAAAAGTCATGCTGAAAATTTATTGTGCAAATACCAGCAATCGCACAGGGCATTACGGTAAAGCACCATAAGTGCCAAACACCACTGCAAATACCTGCAAGCAATCGTTCGGCATTGACAAATGCTTGTTAGAAGAGGTTCTGTCTCTCCAGATGAGGTTGTAATTGGCTAATAGGCAGGAGGAGTTAGTGACTGTGGGTTTCAACCAGGTCTCTGATAGGCAGAGTAGGTCTGGCTTGTAGAGGGCAACCCACTCCTCAAGTTCCAGCTGGTTTTGCAGAAGGCTCCTAATGATTTGATGAGCAATACGTAATCCTTTAAAGTCGTGATTCAGAAAGTCAGCATGGGAGTAGTGGGAGGTAGGACCAGGATTAGTCTCACCATCACAAGCATGCATTGCGCAGTTTTCCACGTGCTCTCATAACTTTGAGATTTTGCAATATTTCCACTCAACATTTTCAACATTGTCAGTTTTGCACACCTCCTTATGAACAGTACAGTTGTCATTTTTCACATCCTGCCTGAAATGTGTTTTTGCACAACTGGTGCACAATGGCGTGGTCGCTGTGGGAAATCAACGATCAGGACAGATGAAGAAAATTATAGTGACAGTGTTCATGAGCAGAGGTCCCAAAATGCCTATGTTGAATATCTGGTGAAACAATTCCACTAAATAATTGTGTTACGAGTATGCATTGTGCAGTTTCTCCACATGCTCATAAATTCGCGCGCATTTTTAATATTTTCACTCAAGATTTTCAACACTGCCATCTCTTCACACTTACCTAAGAATGGTACAGCTGTCATTTTTCACATCCTGCCCGAATGGTGTTTTCCCACATCTGGTACAGAATGGCATGGTCGCTGTGAGAAATCAACGTTCAGGACAGATTAACAAAATCACAGTGCCACTGTTCATGAACAGAGGTCCCAAACACTTTTATGAGGTGAGGGTCACAAAAATGCCATGTTGCAAATTTATAGTGCAAATACCAACAAACAGCTGGGGCATTAGGGTTTCTAACCATAACGTCCCACCCTGTACAGACTGACATGTGTCAGGGGTATGCCTTTGCATTGCTCTCTGTCATGCTCATGGCATACCATCCCCCCCCCACCCTAAAGCCAATGACAGCCATTGAGGTGTTTCTTAGACTCTTCAGCCCCACAGTTCACCCCATTCTTCTATGCTGCATCCATTTCAACATATGTCCTTATGAAATGGGGTGACTGTAAAGCTGAACACCCCAAGGCACACCTCAGCACTTGTTGGTGTCTGCAGGATCAGGTGAGGTAAAATACCATGAGTGTTATGGCTGATTGGGGTGAGTGTAAGGCCCGAGGACCTGAAGGCACAATGCAATATTTGTCGCACTGCAGGGTAGGGTGAGCTGAAATGCCATGAATGTTATGGCCGATGCCCAAAGGCACACCTCAGTGCCTGTCAGTCTCTATAGGGTGATGTGGGGTTGATATCACTTTCATACTTCACTGCCATTCCTATTATGCATCTGTTCAACTCCTGCGCTACCGATGCCAATGTCAGCAAGAAAATATTCGGCATTGACAAATGCTTGTTTGTATTGAGAAGTCAAAGGGTGAGGCCTGATCAGGCTTTGTAAAGAGGCATT
Source organism: Neoceratodus forsteri (assembly GCA_016271365.2). NCBI lineage: Eukaryota > Metazoa > Chordata > Ceratodontiformes > Ceratodontidae > Neoceratodus > Neoceratodus forsteri. The sequence continues at coordinate 968,090,642 of CM028132.1, read as the reverse complement.
TATTTATTTAGTTTTGTTAACAGGATAAATGTGCTAGCCAGGAACTGACTATTTTCAGGCATGACCTGGGAAAGCACAACGCTAATACAGAACAGTTGGAAACATACATGTCAATCAGACCATTCAGCAAGGCAGGTACAGTGCAGTTATAAAAGCAACATACAGCCTCTAAGCAGACATAAAAGAGACATAACAATCTGAGTATGTTGGTAACCAAGTAGTCAACACTAGGTGACAGACAATATACAGAAATAACATGTGCAGCAGGCAATGATTAACAGTAGAAATTACATACAAAGTAGAGTTATTTAGTATCACAATATCATAAGAGCAGTCAGTCATGGTGTTAGACAATAATACAAAAATCAGAGATATGAAGGTACAAGCAACAGTTTAGGGTGTGTCAAAGCATGCACAGGGTTCAGATAAAGATAAGAATTTTTGGGATTCTTTTTTGAAGTTGACATAGGAGGAGGATAGACATAGCATGGGGAAAGTGAATTCCAGACCTGAGGGGCAAAGTGTGAAAAAGCTGCCATGCCTTTAAATGTCTTGCACCAAGCACATGAAGAAGGGATTTCTCCACATAGCACAGGCTATAGCAAGAGGATTGCGGGAGGAAATCAAGGGAATCAACAAAGTCCAAGAGGGTAGCATCTTTCAGAAAAAGAGACATGCAAGAACAAGGGGGCACAATTTGAAGATGGGGGGGATGGCTCAGAGGTAATGTGAGGGAGTATTTTTCACAGAGAGGGTTGTGGATGCATGGAACAGCCTCCCTGAGGAGGTCATGGAGTTAAGAACAGTGGGGGAATTCAAGAATGCATGGGGCAGACATGAGGCAGTCCTAGTGGGGGGTAGGAGGAAGTAAGCTGTTGGTTAACTAGGATCTGCAGCTTATCTGTTAGGTAGGAAAATGGGCAGACTAGGTGGGCCAAGTGGTCCTAATCTGCCATCAAATTCTATGTTTCTATGAGCATGGCAGCAAGGTCAGAGGGTGTCTGAGACCTCAGGATAGAGTCAACCATGGAACAGAGGAAGTGGCACCTAGAGGCCAAGGGTGAGAGCCAGTTCAAATCACTGTAGAGTCGGCAGTGATGTTTTAGTCAGTGGGAAGAGGAGGTATATTGACATATACTGTTGTAGGTGACATTCCATCTGTGAAGGGTGGTCTTGTGCAGTACAACAAAAGTTGGAGCTGCATAGGTGAGTGCAGGAAGTAGTATACCCTGGGCAATGGCTATTCTTGCAGGGGCATAATAACTTCCCTTGCCCTGGTAGTCACCCCTATTATGCACCCCAGCATTTTGCTGGCCCTCTTGACAGTGGCCACACACTGTATGACATGCTCCATTCCAGTGTCAGTTATAAACCCCAGGTTATTTTCTTTACGACTTGCTTTACAGCAACACATCAAAACAGAACAATAGTTAGGATAAAACTTTATAAAATAAACTCAAATACAGTATCTGTTACTTGTGAATAGAAGAATAACCTACTTTAACTAAAATTTTTAAATAGCTGTGGGTGAAAAATTCAAGTTGCAATTTGGACTGTAATTTACAGTGCTCAAGATTAAATATAAGCATAGTTTAGACCTTTTTTTAAATGCTACCACTGATGGCAAAGTCCTTCAATATGATTGCAATTAATTTCACAGTAGTGTGGACACAACTGACAAATGTTTTTTCACCAGATTGTCTCAGGTGAGATTTCAGGTTTGCCAAAGGTTTGCCTTCAGTGCAGCATAGAGAATGACCAGGTATACATAAAGTCAAGAGCACTTTCAAATAGCTCGGGCCAAGTTCATGTAGATCTGTGTAGGTTAACAATGCTTTCTTGAAGGAGGGGTGCCACATCTCTGGAAGCCAGTGCAGGCTGCAGAGCACAGGAGAAATACGACCCAAGCTGCAAGTCTCCACAATCAACCTTACTGCTGCATTTTGCACCAGCTGAAGTCAATGTACCAAACTCTTAGAAAACCCTAGGTAATGGGTGTTACAGTATTCAAGTCTAGACACGGCAAAGCCATGTACAATGGTCACCAGGTCCTCATACACTAGATAGAGCTTGACCTGTGAGATATGTCTCAACAGAAAAAAAAACACTGCAGAAACCTGATGTTCTGGTGTCAAACTATGATTCACAATAGCCCTCAGGTCCTTCACACTATTCAAAGTCAATAGTGTGGTGCCATTCAGCAGTGGCCAAGATGACAAACTACACAGCCCAGCTGACCTCGGAGAACCAGGTCCACCAGTTGCAAATCTTCCCTAGTAGGGATATTTAATGATTTGTTCCTCAGGAAACCTGACTGAGCAGACTAACTCGTACAGAGCTGCAAATGCTAACTTCCTACCAGGTCAAGGGATATAAAGCAGCAATGCTGAAAAAGTGATGTTCTCTGCTGGGCTAGGGGACTTACCAGCAGCAATTCTTCATTATGAAAAGTCCGCCTTGGCCCAGAGGTCATGGAGTGGCAAACAAACAATAGAAAGTCCCTACTAGACAGGGAGCAACAGAGCCATGAAATGAAAAGTCCCTGCCAGGCTCAGTAGACATGGAGCAGCAGAGTCATGTACTGTATTTTGGTGGGTGAGTGTAAAAAAGTTTTTACTTGGCTTGTTATGCTCTTCATTGAAGTGAAAGGCAAATAGCAGTATCTTTCTTCCCCTAGGCAGTCAAGGTAGAAAACACATATGCAAGGCCCCTAGAATTCTGTGGCTACAAAAGTTTGCACAGAATTTGCAACCCACTGAAGAATATCTGCAGTGCTGCAGAATTTACTGTTCTTGGTAAATTATTAATATTTAATTTTTTTTCCATAGCCCTGGTTCCCTTCCCCTCCTTTTAAATCCAAAATCCCTCTATGCTCAGCATGTGATGACATCACATCATACATTAGCTAAGGACAGGGCTTCATTCTACCACAGAAATGAAAAGCCATTTATCTACCACTACTTCCACTACATGAGAAAGTGGCACAGCACATCAGGTACTGCGATATTTGCTCAACCTGTACTACAGCCTAATTAAATTTCAGTCTTTCTTATTATACTGGGGACAGCTTAAAAAAATATTCGACAGCAGCATAAACATGTTTACTGAACACTTGACTTTTGCACAGATATATTTCTGCCATTATGGTGTGGCGTTTTGGTTTGGTCTGCCACTAAAAGTCCCTTATCTTCTTTGTAGTCTGCCTTGCCCATCTGGTGCTTCTGCAATAGTTAATTTATTGGTACTGAACGAACTGAGCTGGATGCAGAAAATAATAAACAAGATTAGTTTATTTAGGAACATAAGCAGGGACAACTCATCAGCACGAGGTACAGACTCAGACTGACTGCTAGGCAGGAAATTGGGGTTTCCAAAGTTCCTGTTGGAAATAATTAGCATAACATGTGACCATAGCATTAGCTGAAATATTCTGTTCTTAGATTTAAGGGTTGGCAGCCATACTTAACCCTGTACACTACATCACCCTCGGGACTGTAAATGTGAGTACCATTCGAACAAGGAAAAGCACTAAACACGATAAAAAAAGAGAATAAAGCTGGAATTATAAATGTAAATATTTCAGTAACATTAGTAAAAAAAAAATGTCAACAAGATTGAGCAATGATTTAGCAATAATCAGCAATATTGTAGAAACTTTGAGATTGATGAATTGTTTCAAGATTTGTTTACACACCCTACTTCGCTGCAGGGGAGGGGAGGAAAGAATCTGGACTATACTGGTGTCCAGTCAGTGTAGTGCCAGGGGAAGGGGGGCACCATAGCACTTGAGGCTTGGCCATGACACAAGTGCTAAAGTGCAAGGGAGGAAAAGGAAAGAGAGGGAAGGGGGCAGCAGGAATTACCCATTGCACTTTAATTAAGGGAAAAGAAATGGTTAGTGCAAAGGCAGTAAATTCTGTAAACATTAGATACAACAGTTAAGTAAATGATGAAAATACAAGAATAAATAAGCATACAGATTTATAAGGCAGACAAGAATTGACCACTGATTCCAAATTTAAAGTTCACAGTTTTTTGCAACTTTTGTGGTCGGTTGGAATGTACTTGTGTGTGGATTGGAGCAGTTCCTAACAGGTTGGGTTCAGGTGAGAAAAGGGGACCTAAGAGTTCTGTGAGCTGTCATAACCATACCATTTTACCTGATAAGTCCAGGATTAATTTACATATTTTTTGAACAATATCTTCGGATCTGATATATAGGAGAGTTCTGAGAAGAAGATGCATCAGAAAATGATTGAGAGGGTCCCGGTAGTCCATCAGACTGAGTTGGCAAAACATGATCCGGCTGATTGTCAGGACCATGGGGTAGTGAACGAGCTGCTCTGAAATTGTCTGCAGGAAGTTCAGTTTCTGAAAGTATAGCAGGTTCAAGTGCAGCTTCATTACTTGGGGGACTGGGATTATCAGGGAGGGTATCATTCAGGTACCCATGTTTCAGTCTGTTGATGAGGATTTTACTGTGTACCAGCTTTCCATTGGACTTACGGCGCAAGCTAACATGAACAGGAGGAAGCTTTTCCACAATATAGAAGGGACCAGTCAAGGATGAAGCAATTTTTTGGTGGTGCCCAGAACAAGGACAGGTCGGTACAAGTATACAATGTCTCCAACAGAAAATGAAGGTTCATGTAACTTGGCTGCTGACATTTTCTGCATTGCAGGTTTTCTCTTTGGCCAGTGTGTCAATTGCAACACACCTGACAAGTTCAAGCTGTTCCAACACAGGCATGATGAAGGATGAAGCTGACTTTGGAACCTCTAGCAGTGAGAGATCCCTGTCCAGAGGTGTTCTTGGGTAACATCCATGGACTAGAAAAAACGGTGTGTACTCTGTATTGTCGACATAATGGCTGGTGTTAAAGTATAAGCAAATTGAATGAAGGGAACAAAATGATCTCAAGTGTCATGAGTCTCATCCAGGTACTTGGATAGTATGTTAAGAATGGTAGACATCTTTCTCTCACTTTGTCCATTGCATTGTTGATGATAACTGGATGAGTGAGTCTTTTTGATGTCGAGAAGTTTGCATGTTTCTCACACAATAGTTAAAAGGTAGTTAGTGCCTCTGTCCGAATGCAGGTACGCTAGTGTACTGTGATGACAAATGATTGTGTTGAGGAAAGCACTTGCTACTGTGGCAGCTTTAATGTCTTTTAGAGGGATTAGTTCCAAATACTTATTTAGGTAGTCCACAAAAACAAGAACGTATTTGTTGCCAGAGTCAGGGCACATAGGCAAGGGGCCAAGAATGTCTGTGCTGACTCTTTGGAATGGTTCAGTGGCTAAAGGCATTGGAATGATATATGTCTTTGTCAGTTTGGCAGGAGGCTTTCTTTGGCAGCAGGGCAGGCAGAATTTGACAAATCAGCCAATGTCCTTGTTCATGTGAGGCCAGAAGAAGTGAAGCTTTGTCTTTTCAAGAGTTCTGTGGATTCCCATATGATCTCCAGAAAGTGGAGAGGCATGAGTGGATTGAAGAACTTTGGAGACTAGAGAGGCTGGAACAACTAACTGTACATGAGTTCTATCCATGCGATGGCCCTTGTCTTCCTTGGTCCAAATGTGAAAAAGCACACTATCATTGAGAAAGTATTATAATGTGAAGAATAGGACATCCTGGCAGTGTTTCTTTTGTTGTGGTAAAGTTCCAGTCTCTAGATACAAGACTATGGGCCCTATTCTAAAAGAGATACATCTGGAGTAACAGCACTTGAGCCAAAAAGAATGGTGCAAGTAGCAAGTTATGCCAGCAGTTGCAACGTGCGAGATTCTACAATGTGGCCTGTGACATGTAGCAGGCCACTTATGCCAAAGAGCAGTTATGCCAGCAATTGCACCATAAACCACCTGCAACATGGTGCTAGGGGGTTTATGGCAGCAGTTGTGCCCGATTCTAGCAGGGCAGCAACAAAGTCCCCAATGCTGGGATTCTACAAGAACCCCTGGAGGAGAACCAACAATGTAAGTTACACCAGCATTTAGCTGGCGTAACTGAACATACATCCTCCTGGGGTTCTGTAGACCCACGGCACCCACTTCAGGATGTGCCCCTCATGCCCAGAACACCCCCGTCAGAGCCCCACAGGGCAGCCCAAAAAACCCCCAGCCCCTGATCCCCAAAGCAGATGTGCCCAGCTGGGCATTTCGCACCCCAACCCCAGAACCCCTAACCCTAAATGCCCTGCATAGAAGCTCACACACATCATGCCCCTGAACCCCACACTGCTAGTGGCTCTGCAGAGCAACTGTGTCCCCACATCCATTCCCAAACCAAATATTTTGCATCAAATGTTTAAAAAGTAAAACCCTGAGATCCCTGGTAGTCTAGTGCACCCCACCCACCCACCCAGCAGTGCCAGTCCTCCCACCCATCCCCAGCTGGCGACTGGCACAGCCCTCTCACCTCCATGGCCAGCCACCGACTGAGCTCCCATGGCGCTTACTGTATAGCCATGCTCAGAAATGAATGAGTATTCATTCATTTCTGGAGCACGTCTATACAGTAAGCACTCATGTGAGCTCAGTTAGCGCTGGCCATGGAGGTGAGAGGTGAGCTATGGTTGCCAGCTGGGGATGGGTGGGGGATTGGCACAGTTGGGTGGGGTGAGTGGGGGGCTACTAGACTACCAGGGATCTCAGGGGTTTTACTTTTTAAATATTTGTAGCAATATATCGGGTTGGGGAATGGATGGGGGGACACAGCTGCCCTGTGGGGCTTTGGAGGTTGCACTTTCGCTTGCTGGGGGGTCTGTGACTTGCAACATGCCCCTCAGGTACAGCCTTAGGTTGGCATACCTGTTCGCATGTCGCAAGTCATGGTACTTAGCCATGGATACCCTGCCTCTTCTAGAATAGGGTGCAGGGTCCATGTCTCAACAGCATTTGGTGCAAGTTGCCTTTGGTGGCGACTTGCACCAAGCTTCTAGACTCGGGCCTTATGTCTGTGAATTGAGGATCAGTTCTTTTTTGGAGTTTAATCATCGCCAGGGAGATATCAGTATTAGAAGTTGTAGGAAGCTCTTTGGCTGCTTGCAGTAAGTGAGGATTGGTGCTTTTCTCTGTAGAAGTAGTTGGTAGCAGCAAAGCAACTTGAGGTGCTGTAGGAGTGTCCACAGGGAGCTCATCTGTGGAGTGAAAAGGAAGAGCTTGTAAGTAGGATTCTTCATCTGGAGATGCTGATGAGGAGGTATACTATCTCCAGCTTACAGCATGGGCATTAGAGTGAACTAGAACTGATCAGTATTGTATCTCAAAATTGTAACATTACTGGCTCCTTCATTTCAAATAACCATCTGAGGGCAGAGTGAGCTATGATAGTTGTAAAGGAGGAGTAGCACAGGTAACAGTCAAATTTCTTTACAGCAAATACAGTACCATGGCTAGACATTCTTTTTCTGTGATGCCATAGTTTGGTTCAGCTGAGGATAGAGAGCGCCCGGCATAGGACACAATTCATTCTGTTCCATTTTGGATTTGACACAGTACAGCACCCACTGCAAAGGAACTAGCATCTGAGTAGAGTTTGAAAGGTTGGTCAAACCTGGGATAGGCCAATACTGGGGAAGAAATACATTTTTCTTTCAATGTTTCAAAGGTCTCTTTGCATTCGGAAGTCCATATGTAGTTACATCCTTTTTTGGTGACAGCGTACAGTGGAGATGTAATCTTGGCATAATTGCAAATTAATTTTCTGTAGTAGCCAGACAAGCCCAGGAAGGCTCTAAGGTATTTGAGGTTTGTAGGTTTGGGATAGTCTTTTACTGTAGAGAGCTTTTCTGGATCTGATGAGGTGCCTTGTGAACTGACCACATGTCCCAGTCAATGGATTTGATGCTGTGCAAAGCAACATTTCTCTGGGTGAAGTTTGAGATCGGCTTACCTTAGACATTCGAACACCTCTTTGAGATGGTGGATGTGCTTTTGGAAATTTCTGCGAAGATGATAACATCATTAAGGTAAACTAGGCAAGATTTTCAAGACAGTCCACATAATACAGCTTCCATGATGCATGGAAATGTGGCTGGACTATTCTGAAGTCCCATAGGCAGATGCTTGAACTGAAAAAAGTCCCAAGTGGCAGTGCCAGACTGTGTATGGGCATGAAGCTGTATTAATAGTAACTTGGTAGAATGTACTCTGAAGGTCTAGAGTGGTGAAGTAAGTTGAGCTGGCCATTCCAATGCTCTCTAAGGTGTCCTCTGTGATAGGTAAAGGATGTGCATCCTGCACTGTGTAAGCATTGAGCTTTCTGTAATCCACCACAAACTGATACCCTTTGTCTTTCTGTACCACCGGCAAGCAAGGTGTACCCAAGGGACTTGTATATTCTGTGATAATGTCCTGTTCAAAAATGTCCTTGATTAGGTCCTCCAGAACTTGTTTTTGTTTGTGTCCCACTTTATAGGCTTGCTGACAAATTGGCTTTTGGTTGGGTTGCATCTCAATGGTGTGTTTCAGGATATTGCAGCATATGAGTTTGTTATCAGGGCCAACAAAGACATATGGGTAGTTCTCCAGGAATTCCAGAAGTTGCTGTTTCTCTGTTGGACATGCTGAACGTTTTGATGCAGATAGCCGCTGAATGATGGGTACTCCTTTTGAAGCTGGAGTGGGTGTGATGGTACTGACAGGACGAATGTTAGTGGAACCAGCCTGAGGCTCATGCAGAAGCTGAAGCTGGTCCCCTGAAGACAAACAAACAAACTTTCCAATATTGGCACCCTTTGAAATGACCACTGACTTGTCTGTGAAGTTGCAGCATTTTTGGAATACTGAGCTGCCATGCACAGCGGACAAGGTGTTCCTTGGAAGGAGATCTGAGGAATTCAGAGCTGAGGATCCTGTGACAATGCCAACAACACCTTGTGGGAGTGGTTCACCTCAAATCTTTGCAATCAAAACCATCTCTGATTTAGGAGGAACAGTTTCTCAAGTCTATAGCTGCAAGCTGCCTCCAGGGATCTAGTGAAAGTTTGTTTGAGGCAAAATACAGGATGGCTTTGTGCACTTTGAGAAAGTCCAGGCCAAAAATCATGTCTGGTTGTAGTTCAGGCACTAGGAGAATTTAACAGTAGCTTGTTGTGAGTCAAAGTGGAGCTTAAGATGGACCACACCTGTAATAGGTAATGTAGCCATGCTTGCTGTGATAATATACTGTAAGTCAGCTGGAGCAACAGTAGGTATGTGATGAATAGCTGGATTGTCTAGTATACTGCTGTGGATAACAGAGATTTCTGCTCCAGAGGTGACCAAGGCAGCATGGACCAATTCCCAGTGGTGACAGGGACATAGTTTGAAAGGAAAGGTGACCTGATGACAGGAACTGTTGCTCCTTTAGGTGAGATTGTGCCTGACTTAGCAGCTGGAGGGTGCAGTTTGTTTGAGTTATGAGAATCAGTGGGGCAGTAACTTGCTTTATTTTCCTACCCAAGAAAAGCCCATAGTTTGTTGGGCGGTGCTCATTTCCCTGATCCTGGGAGTAGTCGCAATTCTCAGGTTGATTGCGCTGTGGTGGGTGCCTCTGACTTTCTTGATTTCTGTAAAAGTTTTTCAGTTTGCAGCAAATAGCAGCAGTGTGGTCTCTGAATCCGCACCACTGACAGGTCACTGGCTCCAGTGAAGGTGGAGGTGGCTCAAGTCACTGTGGAGGTGGCTGCAGAATGTTAACAGGAGTTGCAGTGGATGCTGCAGTACTGAAATATTAGCTGTTGACAGCTGAGATAAGCTTGTCAATCTTTACATGTTGCTGCTGGAAACAAGTTGCAACTGCAGCCAATTGTGAGGACTGTGGATCCTGAACAGTGGCAGGCCAGAGCATGGAAATAGACTCCTGAGTTAGTCATGCAGCTTAAATTGTGTCCTTCCAGGTGGTTGGTTTCTGCTGGATAACATAAGTACAAAACTGCAGAGGCAGTTCCCGGACAAAGGCTGTGATTTGGTCCTTCTCTGATTTTTGCAGATGTTTACACCATGATTCAATGTCCACTATAAATGTTTCCAGTGATTTGGAGGGTTGCATAGTGCGCTCCTACAGTTGCTGTTCTAACAACCAGGGTGGTTGCACTTGTAGGAAATGGTCTCTGAAGGCAGTATACAGGGTGGCAGTGTCCCCCCTCCCTCATCTGGTCTGGAAGTGCACTGAGCACAAGATGGCAGTCCCTCTCAGGAGTAAGCGCATGGCATTAGAAATTCGCAATTGATCTGTCCAACCATTGAAGGAGATCCAGGCCTGAAATTGCTCGAGCCAGTTGACAGCATCTTCATGGGATTGTGCTCAGAAAGGTACTGGCTGTGAGCTGGAATGGACCGTTGACTGTGGGGAAATAACTTTAATATAGGCAAGGTCATCCTGAATGGCCTGCATAGTGGGTGTCCCTTGAGCTGAGAGGGAAAAGTGAATATCGTGCAGGATAGTGTCAATTCTGAGACCCCATGCTCTTGAGGCAGGTGAAAGTGGAACCCCAGAGCTTGCAGTGCTTGAAACCACATTGTCCTTGGACCTCATGGTCGGAGATGAGCTGCGTGTCACTGAGCAGAGGTCGTAGGAATGAATAGGAATGGCTGTCATGCAGAGAATGAGATGTCTTTGAAGAAATAAATTTCCAAGAGAAAAAATATTTTTGTAGACAAAAGTAAAATTATTTGTAAGCAATTTTCATCAAATGATGTCTTAATAAACAATTTCCACTCCATTTTGGTGTTGTCTGTTATTTAAATAAAGTTTTATTACAAGATCAATTATTTGGTGTACTGTCACTTTAATTACATAGGCTTGCCATTGGCTTGGTGTACCATTTATTTCTATGACAGTAGCAAAATAGCACCACGGGGGGGGGGTAAGGTTACTGCTTATGGCATTATTTTGAAGTAGACAAGATGGAGACTCCTTGCCAAGAGGTAGCTGTGGAAGAAATATGGCGACAGGTCTTCTTCCCCACAGAAAAATGTTGGGCTTCCCTTTGGTAAGTGGCAATTGCTGGGGAAAATGTTTGTATTTAGTTGCAGCACTCCGTTTTGTTTCATGGCGTTTCAGATATTTCACTTTTATTTGTCTGTCTCTCTGGCTTATTTTCTACCCCCTGGACTTAGGAATGGCTCCCTTTTGTTGTATTTTTTTTATTTAATATGCTTTATTAAAATTTTAACATACACAAGAATGCAAAAAACAAACTTCCAAAATTCTCAAAACAATACCCCCCATGTATCCCCCCACCCCCAAAATACCCAGTCCGCAGAGGTAATGTTCATCTGCTCTGCAATCCATTATTTTTGGATAGGTAAACCAGAGAGATAAATTCCAGAGAAACCAAGAAGGGGATAAATTGAACAGGATAAAGGGCACAAAGGATTTACTACCCTCCACCTTCACATCTCATAGATGGGGGAAATGTAGAGAGGTCTCCAGTTTTTCTCTATGTATTCTTACGATATAAGCCCCCCCAAGTTTGAATACATTATTTAACTTGATTACTGCTATGGCTCACCTCAGGTGGAGAGGGGAGCCAGGAATAAGGTGTGTAATTTCCCCCATTTCTTATTATATGCTGGTAAGTGGTTATGGAGACTAGCTAGCATCCTCTCAATCCTTAGGTTATGTAATAGTTCATTAAACCATTCAGAGTATGGAATTTCAACCCGGTCTTTCCAATGACAGAGAACCACCTTTTTGACTGATAGATCATAGCTAACCAATGTCTTCGTTACTTAACTGACACCCTGGAGTAGTCACCTACTAGAATATCTCTGGGAGGAAGTATTCTTCCAGCCCCAATAGGGAGTCCAGCTTTTGTTTGATCTTCCCCCAGAGAGATGCTACTTTCCAACAGTCCCAGAAGATATGCTTAAGAGATCCATCTGCCTGGCCACATCTAGTACATAGCAAAGATGAAAGTTTACCCATTTTAGCTAAACTGACTGGGGTATAGTATATATCATGCAGAACATAAAACTGAGTGAGATGGAGTTTATCCTTAGAGACCATGTGGTATAGGTCAGACCAAATTTGTTTTCACTCAAAGGTAAGGTTGGAAAAGGTAGTAGACCAATATCTGGAGCAGCCTGTCATTTCAGGGAAAGGTTTATTGGCTACAATTGATGTCAACTGGGAGACCGAGTTAGATTGAATGGCCTGAGTTTGAAATAGCTGGAGGAGTTCACTCTGACTTTTAACATAGAAACATAGAAGTTGATGGCAGATGAGGCCCGCAAGGCCCATCCAGTCTGCCCATTTCTTTTTCTACCTTATAAATGTGCCATCGGCCTTTGCTCTGTCAATGGCCTATCTATTTAAACTCATCTGTATAGCTCCCTTATGCCTATCCCATGCCTGTTTGAATCCCTGCACTGTATTCATAACCACCACTTCCTGAGGTAGGCCATTCCATGCATCCACCACCCTTTCTGTGAAAAAGAACTTTCTCACATTACCCCTTTATCAGACTCCCTCTAATCTCATTCTGTGTCGTCTTGTCCTGTTATTTTTCTTATATTTATACATGTTAAACTCTTTCACCTTGTTAATGCCCTTAAGGTGTTTGAATGTTTCGATCATATCACCTCTCTCCCTCCTTTGCTCTAGGGTATACATATTGAGCTCTGTTAATCTGTCCTCATATGTTTTCTGATGCAGTCCCTGCACCATTTTGGTTACCTTCCCTGGACTGCCTCAATCTGGTTGATGTCCTTGTGAAGGTGTGGCCTCCAGTACTGCACGCAGTACTCCAGATGGGGCCTAACCAGTGTCTCTTAAAGAGGGATTATTACCTCCCTCTTCCAACTTGTGATACCCCTACTAATACACCCCAACATGCCCCTAGCAATACCTACTGCTTTAGTGGTCTGCTTGGATGATTTCAGGTCATCGGTGATGATGATGCCCAAGTCTCTTTCTTCCCTTGTGACTGCCAGCAACTCCCCTCCCAGCCTATAGGTGGTTTCAGGGTTTCTCTTCCCTATGTGAATGATCTTGCATTTCTTTGCATTAAACCCCAGTTGCCACTCTTCCGACCATTTTGCTAGTTTATCCAGATCTCTTCTCATTCTGCCAATCCCATCTGGATCATCTACTCTGTTGCAAATCTTGGTGTCATCTGCAAACAGACAAACCTTACCCTCCAGTCCATCTGCAATGTCACTGATGAAGATATTGAAGAGGACTGGCCCCAGGACTGATCCCTGAGATATCCCACTTGTGACTTGCATCTCTTCTGACTGTATACCATTATCACCACTCTCTGTTTTCTGCCCGTCAACTGGTTTGCCACCCAGTTGACCAACGTCAGACTCACCCCAAGCCTATCCAGCTTATTAATCAATCTTTTATGTGGAACAGTATTGAAAGATTTGCTGAAGTCAAGGTAGGCGACATCAACTGCTCCCCCTTGGTCCACCACTCTGGTTACCCAGTCAAGGAAATCTATGAGATTAGTTTGACAGGACCTTCCTTTTGTAAACCCATGCTGTCTTGGATCCTGTGCTCCTATGGATTCCAGGTGTTGCACTATCCTTTCCTTAAGGAGTGCCTCCATAATTTTGCCCACTACAGAGGTAAGACTGACTGGTCTGTAGTACCCTTCCTCCTCCCTGCTACAACTCTTGTGGAGCGGGATCACATGAGCCCTTCTCCAGTCTTCTGGGACCTCTCCTGTGCTCAGAGACTCACTAAACTGTTCTAATAATGGCTCTGCTAGTTCCACCCTTAGCTCCTTTAGTACCCTGGGATGTATGCCATCAAGTCCCATTGCCTTGTCCACCCTGAGTTTATCGAGCTCTTTTACTAATATACAAACATACTAATTGCCAGCAGATTAGGCCTTCTGGTCTATCGAGTTTGCTCGAACCGCAGAACCCTAGTTGGGTGCCGAGACCCTCCCCCCCTTGTGTTCCAGAAACCCCTATTATCCATCACCACCCCCCTGGGCCAGGCCATCATCTGATACATCTGCTTTCTGTGTCTGTCCCACCCTTTCTTGAAGCCCTCCACTGTGGATCTCTGAACCAGCTAGCCAGGCAGCGCATTCCAAGGATCCACCACCCTCTCAGTGAAAAACCTCCTCCTCTTCCCCCCTCACCCTTTCACCTTCCAACTTCAAACCATGCCCTCTGGTGATACTTCCCTGCTTTATTCTAAAGATCCCCTCCATGTTTACCCTATTTATTCCCTTGAGGTACTTGAAGACCTCAATCATGTCCCCCCTATCTTTCTTCTCCTCCAATGAAAACAGGCAGAGCTCCTCAAGTCTGTCCTCATACCTCAAATCCCCTAGTCCTCGTATCATCTTAGTTGCCCTCCTCTGTACCCTCTCCAGGAGCTGTATGTCCATCTTCAAGTGTGGTCTCCAGTACTGTACACAGTACTCAAGGTGTGGTCTAACCAGTCCATTGTACAGCTGCAGAATCACTTCCCTGCTCCTAGAGGTGATCCCCCTTATGATGCATCCCAACATCCTGTTTGCCTTGCTAGCCACTCTCCTGCACTGCTCAGAGTTATTCATACATGCATCCACCATGACCCCTAGGTCATTTTCCACTGTTGAGGCCTCCAGCACCTCCCCTCCCAGGGTGTACCTGTGTTTAGGGTTTCCCCGCCCAAGATGTAACACCTTGCACTTGGTGATATTTTCATGTGTGAGCCCAGCTTTCCAGGGTGTCCAGGTCCCCTTGCAGGGCCAACCTCCCCTCTTCCCCCTCAGCTACTGCTCCCATCTTGGAGTCATCAGCGAAGAGACTCATTTCATACCCTATACCCTCCCTGATGTCCAACATGTATGCATTAAACAGGATCAGACCCAGGACCAAGCCCTACGGTACCCCACTACCGACCTCTCTAGGGTTCGAAAGCTCCCCACCAACCACTACTCTCTGGGTGCATCCAGCTAGCCAGTTTTCAATCCATCTGACCATCAAAGGGCCTACTCCCAACCCCGTCAGTTTCTCCACCAGACCATTGTGGGGGACAGAGTCAAACGCCTTGCTGAAGTCCAAGAATAATACATCCACAGGCCTTTCCCTGTCCAGTTCTGATGTTACCCATTCGTAGAACTCCACAAGATTAGTTTGACATGATCTACCTGGCACAAACCCATATTGCCGACTATCCAGACCTCTCACCTCCTCCAAGTACACCCCTAATCGTTCCTTTAGTATACTCTCCATTAATTTTCCCACCACCGAGGTCAAACTGATGGGTCTATAGTTACCTGGTACTTCCCTCGACCCCCTTTATGGATTGGCACCACATGTGCCTCTCGCCAATCCCTAGGTACCCTCCTTGTCTCAAGCGACCTGTTGAAGAGCTCCACCAGGGGTGCAGCCAGTATGTCCTCCAATTCCCATAGTACTCTAGGATGAATGCCATCCAGCCCAGGAGATTTATCTTTCTTTAGAGTCTTAAGGGCTAACCACACCCTTTTGGTGGAGATAGCATCATCCGACCCCTCCACCTTGCTGGCCTTTTTATCCTTATCCTGATGTGACACCCTTGGGGTACCTTTCTTTCCCTCTTGCTCCATTTCTGTTGCTCCCCTGATCCCACTCACTACCGCTTCTATCCCCATCGTGCCTTGCTTTGTAGATATCCCATTCCCCTCCTTAGTGAACACTGAGGCGAAGTACTCGTTTAATACCTCTGCCTGGTCCCTTGCCTCTTCCACCCACCCTCCTTCTGATCTCAATCTGCCGAGATGGCCCTTAGTTTTTCTCCACTCCCCAATGTACCGGAAGAACCCCTTTTCCCCTCCATGTATCCCCTGTGCCAGCTGCTGCTCTTTACTGGACTTTACCCCCCTCACCATCCAGGTGACTTTTCTAGATGCAAGATGGTACATTTCCTTTTCCCTATCCCCTCTTGTTGTTTTATATTTTTTGTAGGCCGCCTTCTTTTCTCTGACCACTCCTGAACCTCACTGGACCACCAGCATGGTTTATGTGGCCTTGCTCCATAACGTTTCACCTTAGCGCAGGTCCTGACTGCCTCATAAGTCCCCATTTTATGACCTTCCATCTCTTTTCCACATTTGTCATTGATGTAATCCCCTTCAAGTGATCCTTGATAATATTTCCCATGCCCACAAAGTCTGCCCCCTTGAAGTCCACTGCCAGTGTCCTAGATCTCGCCCCCCCTCCTCCCATGCTTATTTGAAACCAGACAGTATTGTGGTCGCTCCCAGTCAGGGGATCCTCTACAACCAGGTCCCTTACCAGATCCCCATCTGCCAGAACCACATCCAGGACATGCCCTTCCCTTGTGGGCTCCATCACATGCTGTGTTAAGAACACATCCTGGAAGCCGTCCAGCAGCCTCTGCTCCTTGGCCAGCTTAGAGGACATGGTTCCCCAGTTTATACCTGGCATATTAAGGTCCCCCATCAAGACCACTCCTTCTCCTTTTGGACCACACTGGGCAATGATGTTGTCCAGCAAACCATCCTCCAGAACATCACCCATCCCCGGGGGCCTATATCCTACACCCAGCTTGACCTTAACTCCTGCTGGGGTTCGTAAGGTGACCCATAAAGCCTCCACATTTCCCTCTGCCTCTTCTACCCTAGCAAATTCTATGTCATCTCTAATGAACATAGCCACTCCACCCCCTCTGCCCTCCTTTCTATCCTTCCTAAGCATAGTGTACCTCTGCATGTTTAGGTCCCTGTCATGGTTTTTGTTGGCCCATATTTCCGTGACCGCTGCCACATCTACCTCCCCCCCGACAGCATGGCTTGGAACTCTGGCAACTTGTTTGCCAAGCTCCTGGCATTTACTAACACCACCCCCTACCCTTTATCCCTGATCCCCTTTGTCGAACCCCACCCAGGTTCCCTTATACTCCATCCTTCCTCTGCCCTCCTGAAACCTGCTCCCCAGTCTGTTCCCCCTTGGGTTTGAAGGCTACTCCCTCATCTGGAGGAGAGGGCTTCTGGTCAGCCTCTCCTTATCCCCTCCCTCACAAGTTTAAACCCCACCTTTCTTGAATGTAGTCAGCCACCCCTGTTTAAGGACTTCCTTCCCTAATGGGGGCAAGATGAAGCCTGCCCTGGCATACAGTCTCTTATCCTCCCAAACTCCTTTCCAGTTCCCTAACACCCCAACCCACTCTCTTCACCCCACTTCCTGAGCCAGTCATTAACCTCTGTGATCTTCATTTTTTCTCCACTGAGGCCTTTGGTATTGGCAATATTCTCTGAAAAGGAAAAGTCGATCCATTATCCCGACAGACTCTGGCAGTTCTTGGAACCTTGCTTGGATTTCCAAATGCTATTTCCCTCTAGATCGTTAGTTCCCAACTGCAGGAAATGGGTTTCCTCCACAATTCCTAACCAGTTCGTATTATCCATAGACTTTGCTCTGTGCACTGTCAGCCCAGAGATACTCTCTACCTTCACCTGGCTATGGCATCCACCCCTCCGTCCCTCCCACTGGATACCCCTAATCATCGAGTCTCCCAATAACAGAAACTTAACACCGCCATCATCCTTATGATTACCTCCACTATGTGCTCTCAGCCCCCCCATCCCCCCTTTATTCATGATCTCAGTTCCTTGGGAGTCTTCCTGCCTTATTAGAGACCCCCTTGTCACCCTCCCCTTTCTGCCTCCCTTGTTATTTTGCCCACTTAACGCAGACCCCCCCCCGAATAGGTGTCCCCTTTAACCTTCTCTTATCCGAACCATTTATCCTGGCCCTGATAGTTTCCTCTTCACCCACACCACCATCCTCCCCCCTTGTAATAGTACTCCTACCTCCAGAGGCCCTCTGTGGGTCCCCTTCACCTAGAGCCCCATCCTTGGTACAGACCCCCCTGCTTAAGGGGGGCCCCTTCCCCCACCTCCTTGTCTCCCAGTTTCTCTCCAGTCATGCTTTCCTCCTTCATGTCTGCAATATGTTGCATCTCCCCCATCTGCTTAACATTTATGTTTCTCCTTCTCCCTCTGGGACTATTTCTATCCTTTCCATTGCCGGTCTGTGATGCCCTATGGGTATCCGACTCCCTTCCCCTGGCCTCTGTATCAGTTTCCTCATTTTAACCAATCCCTTCCTCCCCCTCTAGGTTGCTTAGTAGCTCAAATTTATTGTAACACTCTATGCCAGCCTCCATCAAGTAACCTGAGTTTCTCCCAACTGCCCCTCTAAACTGCCCCTCTTCCTCCCCTTTTGCCCTGTTCTCCTTAGGAGCTCCCTTCCCACAGTCTGCTATTTTCGACTTCCCCACAACAGCCCATTCCTTCTCACTGTCTGCTCTTCTAGGCTTCCCCACAACAGCCCCTCCTGATTCTTCCCCCTCCACTCTCTTTATATTCGGAATGTTTACCCAGTACATTTTCCCCTTAGCATCAACATCCCTATCTAAGGGTCCTCCTAATATTCACCCTCCCAGCTTGGTGTAACATAATGTCCTGTAATTTCTGAGCGTTGCCGCAGCCTTCCCTCAGCTCCACCCTTCTGCCACCCATATCCACACCCCTTATCTTTGTACACCCCCCCAACTCCCCCAGCTTACTCGTTAACTAATATACTTCACTCCTGATACAAGTTAGCTCTCTACAGAGTGGGCAGCCTCCCTCTCTCCAGGCCCAATTGAGAATTATTGCCATCCCACAGCCTATGCAGCCTACAACCCTTCCGAAGATGCCTGCCATGGTAGGACCCTTTCTTTTGTGAAGGGACTAGTGCTCAACTCCCTCCCCCCTCCGGTCCATGGTGCTGAGCTGTGGGCCCTGCCCTACCTTCTCTTCAGTAAATACTGAGCAGAAGTATCTATTTAGGATAGATACTTTTACATGGTCTTCCTCCTCACACGTCTCCTTATCTCCTTTGATCTTAGCAATACCTCTTCTGGACTTTCTCCTTTCACTAATGAATCTATAGAAGTCTTGTCACCTTGTTTTAATGTTTGTGCTAGTGTTTCCTTGGTTTGGCCCTTTGCCTGCCTTACTGCCTTCCCTGCTTCCCTTAGGGAAGTTTGGTATGCCTCCATATCTTCATCCCGCTGTGGTCCCTTATATTTCCTGAAGGCCAGCCTTTTGGCTCAGACCTTTTCTGCTACTGTTTTTGAGAACCAAAGTGGTTTCCTTCTCCTTTTGCACTTCCTTTTCTCTCTAACACAGTAGGATGTTGCTTCAAGTATTGCATCCTTAATGCTTTCCCACTTTGCCTGTACCCCCTCATCTGCACTTCTTTTTGCCAGGGCTAGCTTAACTCTGTTGGCCATCTTATCAAAGTCAGCTCCTCTGAAGTCCCATATGTTTGCCTTGGAATGGGATGATTTAGTTGTAGTTGCCAAATTGAACCATACCATGGGATGGTCATTAGCCTCCAGGTGACCTTCTACCTGGAGATCTGTGATCCTTTCCCTGGTAGTCATACAAGATAGCCCTGTCTCATGTGGGTTGCTACACAGTTGTTTGAGGCCCTCCCCTTACAGGGAATCCATCATGTGTCTAGTTCTGGTAGATGTTCCTTCTGGTATTGACCAATCTGTATCTGGCATGTTGAAGTCTTCCATTATCAGAACCTCCCCTTTAGCTGTCATGTTTTGTATATCTTCTAACAGTAATGTGTCTATGTCCTCCCCTGGTCTGGGGGCTTGTAGACAACCCCAGTTCCTATGGCTGTCCTATTACCTGTTTCTAGGTTGACCCACAGTTCTTCTGGCTCCTTATGTGTATTCTGAATTTCTGTAGCTTTAATATTTTCATTGACATACAGGGCCACTCCACCCCCTTTTGCACCTCTGTCTCTTCTGAACAGTACATAGCCAGGTACTGAAGTCTCCCAAGTGTGGTTAATGGTAAACCACATCTCGCTAATTGCTATGTCCAGTTTAGCCTCTGTCATTATTGCCTGCAGGTCTAGGATCTTGTTTTCCAAACTGCAAGCATTTGTGTACATGATTTTCCATTTGCCAGATTTCTGTGTGTTAGTTGTTGGGTGAGGTCTGGCATTTCCCTTGTGCATTGTATGGGGAGCTGGACCTTTTTCCTTAGCTGGCTATGCAAATGAACTGCAAACATGCTGAACTCCTTTTTGACCACTAGCTGAGAGGGTTCTTCCCATTCTACGTATGGGGTGTTGCACCCCTCTCCCCATTTCCTAGTTTAAATATTCTGTAAAGACATCAAACTTCTGTCCCAATGCACTGACTCCTTCCTTAGTCAGATGCAGTCCATCAAATTTAAAGAACTTTTGCTCCCAAAACTGTTGCCAGTTACCTACAAATGTGTGTCCTTTTTGCTGGCACCAGCCCTTGATCCACATGTTTAGCTCTCATATCTCCCCTTCTCTGACCTTTCGTCCATCTTCCCCCCTCTCCCAGACTGGCAGGATCTCAGAGAAGGAGATGCCGGATGAAATGGATGATAGTTTGTCACCTAGCCTGGTCAGGTGTTCCTTGTTCTCCAGAACTGACCGGCTGCTGAGATCATTAGTCCCTATGTGTACCAGGACATCAATGGTTTCTCCTGCTTCCTGAACAATTTTAGCAATGCAGCCAGTGTCTCTCTATGCTGATGTACCTGGGAGACATCTGACCATTACCCCTGTTGACCCACGGTATCATACTGAACCACTTAATCAACAAATCTCGGAGCTGGTAAATCTTACAAATTGACTTGCCTGGTAACTGGAGATGTATCAGCAGTTCTTGACTCTGGAGGATGGACCCATCCATTAGGATATTAAGAACTTTCTTCCCTGCAAGAGATGGTATAAATCTGGGGCTCAATAAGTGGCCATTTATTTTAAAATTTGGGTACCCACATATCGATTGGGTAACATCCTGTGTGTTAGCATAACACAATACTCCACAGAGTTGTGTATGCACTCTCAGAGATGTATAAATGTCCGGGTCACAGAGTGACTTCGGGAGCTGATGAGGAGGTATGAAGGGAAACCAATCGATTGAAATCCCTGTCTCTTATATCAGACTCCTCTCGATTTGAAGCCACAGGAGGGTGTAATGGGCCTTGACTTGAGGGACCAATGTTTTAGGCCTCTAGCATATTTGGCTAAGTGACTTGCCAAAAAATATACAAAACAATTCGGTTATTTGAGACCCCTAGATCTTTTGAGACCCCTAGGCGGTAGTAAGCCCTAGATGTTTTTTTTTTTCCCACAGAAATGTGGAGATGATACTATGAAGCTTTTTGAACCAGCAAAGAGTGACACCAGAACCATAGACTGGTTGGAGTCTCTGGAGGCTGCAAAGATATGGGATCCACTAATGAATGGCCTTTCATAAAGCCAGCCTGTTCCAGTTCAAGTAACCCTTCCCAGATCTGCCAAATTCTATTTGCTAAAATTTTAGTGAAAAGTTTAACATCATAGTTCATGAGGGAGATGGGCCAAAAGTTAGTAACCCTATCGGGAGGTCTATTGGGTTTGGGCAAAACAATTATTAATGCCTCTACTAGGGAGGGATCTGAAATACCAGTTTCACAAAAGGAAGAGAATAACTTTTGGAGTATGGAACTAACTTCATAACAAAAGTTTTATAGAAATTAGGGGAGAAACCATCCAGGTCCGGAGATTTATCCAAAGGAAGAGAATTAATAGCATCATAAATTTCTTGAAGAGATATAGGATCGACCAGTAGGGCCTGCTGATCTTGGGTTAGGAAGGGGAGTTGAATGTGGGACAAAACATTCTGGATATCTAATACAGTGGGGGAATTAGCAGGAGTGCTATATAACTGTCAATAATATAGAGCAAATTTGTGTACTATTTATTTTGGTTTTCAGGGACTTAACAGCTTGAGAGATAATGGAAAGAACTAAGTAAGAGGCCTCCTGGTCCCACAATCAGAGAGCAAGAAACTACCCAGCTTTGTCTCCATTATCAATGTTAAGTCGAGTGTGTCTTAAGAATAGCATATTCAGCCTGTTCCTGCAGACCCTCTGTGTACTGGTCTCTCAACCACGCCAACTGTTCTTGGTCTCTCTCAAGTGTATCTGGGGATGTATTATTTTCCAGAGCTTCAATATGGACAAGGAGAAGATGGAGAGCAGCTTCATGCTTTTTCTTCCATGTAGAGCTCTGATGAATAATCTCTCCCCATAGAGCATATTTGAGTGAGCACCAAAGCTTATCAAAATCAGAGATAGAGCCTTCTACCATGTCTCAGTTTCGTACTGTCAATGTTTGCAGATTTGTCCTCTGTATGAAAAAAGTCAATAAACTCTGAATTGGAAAAAAAAATCAGAGATACAGCCTTCATTGTGAGCCACAAACTGGCTGATAAAATCTTTTAATCCAGATACTATCAAATCTTTTTGGAGGAGTTGGTAATTAAGTTTCCAGAATTTGTCTTGAATTACTGTGGGGGCAAGACTGCATTTCAACCAGACAGGTGAGTAATCAGATAGCGTTCTGGAGAATGTCCCTCTATCTAGCACATTTGGCAAGAGACACCCACTAACTAAAAAATAGTCTAAACGAGAGAGAGAGATTTATGGACCGGTGAGTAAAATGTATATACCTTCTCAGAGGGGTAAAGAATCCTCCAAGGGTCACAGAAACCGCCCATGTCAATCAGTTCATGAAGGGCATGTTGAGCAGGGGTAGTCCCAAGAAATTTCCTACCTGTCTTGTCCAGTGTTTGATTCAAAAATAAGTTCCAGTCCCCAGCCAAAATAATTGGTAAATGGACATACTGGGCCAGAAAGGACAAAAGTCCAGAGAAAAATTTTGGGGAGTCCATACTGGGGCCATATTTACAGTCTAGGATGACTTCAGTATGGTCCAATATGCCATGCACCAAAAGGTAGCGGCAGTTAGGATCTTCAGTACATTGTGTAAACTGGAATCTGGTTCCCTTAAAAACTACAATCACTACCGCTCTTTGGGTCTTAGAATCTCCAGCAACAAAAACCTGTCCAATTGCCTGTCTATGGAAAAGAGGCCCCTTCATTGAGAGAAGATGTATTTCCTGGAAAAAGGCTACCCAACACTGCAACAACTATAGATGTCACAGAATCTGATAGTGCTTCACTCAGGAACGGGCTCCTTTAATGTTCCAAGTGACAAATTTCATGCCCATAATAGATTAGCAAAGAGGGGGAAAAGGAGTCTGGAGAATAAGCAGTTTGACTGTGTCATATATTGGAAGCAGGATTACAGATATCTGTAGGAGTGTAATTCCTCTGAGGACTCCCATAACCTCCCTAACCCCCCACCCCAACAATTGTAAAAACAAGAACACAAGCAAAGCCCCAGCCCCCAGTCCTATCGACTGAACTCCTCAAAATCTCCAGGTCATGATAATGTTAATCCTACCACAACATTAGACCCTCCCACGCCCCCACCCCATTAAAAAAAACTATAATGCAGTATCCTTTTAACTAACCCATTTTGAACACCAAATAGCATTTAAACATAGAAAAAGAACAGACAGAACACCAGGAGGAAGGAGCTACTGGTATAACTAAAACTTCTCTACTGGGACTAAGAACTAGATCTCTTGTACTGGGACCTTCAATTTAGGGTAAAAAACAAAACAAAAAAGGAGTTAGTGTGTTTGTCAGAGGTAGTAGAAGTAAATTGTTATCTGTTATCTGTGTTATCTGTGTACTTATCTAGGTGCTTGTCACAGGTGTCAGAAGGGAATTGTTATCTGTGAAATTAACTAAGTGTGGAAAGATTTGCAAAGTAGGGGTTAAGGTTAAGACCAGATATAACCACTGCCCTAGATAGCTTCTGCCAGAGAACAGACAGAACTCCAGGAGGAAGGAGCTACTGGTATAACTAAAACTTCTCTACTAGGACTATATTGCCCTCCTTCCTTCCCCTCCACCCCCACCCTAAATCAGTTCTACTTTTATAGGCACAGGATTTAACTGATAACAGGAACTTCCTGTTTGGGAGCAGGAAGTGAGTGATCACAGAGCCACCAAAGACTCATCATCCTAGAAGGGCAGAGTAGCTCCTCTGCCCTCTAGCTGCTGGAGGTCTGACTCTGAGCAAGTAAGGAGACTACTGAGAAATATAGGAACTTCTTGTCTCAGAACAGGAAGATCAGGAGCTAAAAGGGTGCAGAGGCAGTAAGTAAGTAGGGAGAGAAGAAAAAAAAAAGAAATAAACAAACAGAGGAAAGAGTAAGTATTCCAAATAATAGTTAGGGGGCTAGAAAAAAGACATGATGGGAGTGGTACAGTGCAGTGGCTGTGGAGCAGCAGTCTTCTGGGAGATGTTCTGGAGGATGCAGTGTTGTCCCATCTGCAGGCACCTCTCTGGGCTGAGGGAGAAGGTTGCTCATCTCCTGGTTGAGTTGGCCAGGATTTGTGGGACCTCCTCTCCCACCCAGGGAACACCAGGATCACTGCCATTGCCTCAGAAGTTGCCAAGAAAGAGGAGTAGTTGGACCACAGTCTGCTCAGAAAGGGTGAGTGTGGTGGAACAGAGGTGCATCCCTCCAGTTGTACCTCTCCACAATTTCTATGCCGTTCTGGAAAAGTGTGGTTCCTCTATAGAGACACCCACAGTGGAGACCAAGAAAGATGCTGGGAACCTCCACAAAGGAGACCCACAGGAGGGTAGCATGGGACCCCACAGGGGAAGGAAACAACTCCTGGTGGGGGACTCCATTGTTAGGAAGGTAGAACTGGGGAGGAAAGGGAGAGAAAGGTAAGGTGCCTGCCTGGCGCCATGGCTTGGAGGGACAGGGAGCGAATCCTCAGGATTGCAGGAGCAGCTGCACAGGGGAGGGAGCAGGATGTCATTGTCCACCTAGGGACAAATGACATGGCTAAGAAACAGATCAGAGCAGTGCAATAAGTGTTTGTGGAGATGGGGAGGGGCCTTTGACAAATAGCATACATGGTAACCTTCTCGGAGGTGCTGCCTGTCTATGGCATAGGTAAGACTAGGGTGCTCCACACCATGGGATTCAATCAGTGGTTGAAAAACTGGTGCAGAGCTCAGGGATTTGGCTTCATTGGGGACTGGGGGTCCACCTGGAGGGATGCAGGCCTATACTGGCATGATGATCTGCATCTGTCCAGGAGGGGAACCAGGATCCTAAGTGATAGGTTTAAATAGTTCATTGACAAGCATTTAAACTAGCCAAGGGGGGAGGCACTGGAAAGGAGCAGGGAATTCAAAGCCCCCCCAAAATATCAGGGTACTAAGTGAGGTAGACACCAACATAGAGATGTCAATAGGGAGAAGCGCAGGGGTAAATGGAGAAAGTGACAAATGCAAAAAGGACAGGGATGGGACAAAAATGGGTAAGGCCATCAAGAAATGGAGGGTAATGAGTATCAGCACCCATAGTCTGGGCAACAAGCTCCCTGAACTGGTGGCCTTGATGGAAGAGGGATGCCTGGATATCACAGCAGTCACAGAAACATGGTACACAGAGAACCATAACTGGGATGTTAACATACCAGGGTACACAACCTACAGGAGAGACAGGGAGGGCAGAAGGGGTAGGTGCTCTCTATGTAAGGAAGGGATAAAAGCAACTGAACAAAAGAGTAAACAGGGAGGGAGAGGAGGCACTGTGTGTACCTTAGAGACTGGAAATGGCACCACAATCCACACGGTTGTTATAGACCCCATGTCAGGGGAGGGAATGGACAAGGATATGATAGAAGGCATACTTAGGATGGTAGAGAAAGGAGATACTGTTGATGGGGACCCAATATGCCAGATGTTAACTGGAGCACCTTTACAGCAGCCACATCCAAAAGCAGGGCCATTCTTGATGCCCTTCAGGTGGCAGGCCCTCAGACAGCTAGTTTTGGAACCTACTCAAAGGGGAGCAATCTTGACCTCTATACTCAAATGGGGACCGTGAGAGGATCTCAGATCAAGAAGTGGAGCCATTTGGAACAAGTGACCACCAAACAGTGTGGTTCATGATAAACCCATCTACAGAGTCAAGCCACACAAAGTGAGGGTTCTGGACTTCAGGAGGGCTGACTTTGCAAGATGGGAGAGTGCCTTAGAAAAGCACTAGCAAACAGGCTAGAAGGAGGGTGGAGCAACAATGGGAAATATCAAAACTGCCATCACAGAGGCAACACGCCTTTGTGTGGAAGCAAACAAACAAATCAAATGAAAGAAAAAGCCACTATGGTTCTCAAAAGAGGTGGCAGGAAGGTTAGGGAGAGAAAGATAGCATTTAGGAAGTATAAGGAAACACAGAAGGAGGAGGACAGAGAACTGTACCAGTTAAGGCAGAAGGAAGCAGGGAGAAGTCAGAATAGCAAAGGCACAAACTGAGGAAAAGATAGCTAACTCGGTTAAGAAGGGGATAAAACCTTTTATAGGTATATCGGGGGCGTGAAAAAGACAAAGGGAGGATAGTGAGGCTGAATAGAATGGATGGTGGGTGAGCAGAGAGTGACAGTGAAAAGCAAGGATACTGAATGAATACTTCTGTTCAGTATTCACAAAAGAGGAAGTGGGAGGTGCCTAATCCAATTAACAGAAGCACTCTGGAGAGGGGGTCGATCTCAGTCCTTTCACAGAAGAAAAGGTTCTGAAAGAACTCTTAAACTGAAGGTGGACAAAGCAATGGAGCCAGATGCACTTCACCCCAGAATCCTAAAAGAACTAAGCAGAGAACTAGTGACACCACTGACTACCCGTTTTAACAAATCATGGGAGGAGGGCATGGTACCTGAGGACTGGAAGAAGGTGGATGTGATTCCCCTTCACAAAAGTGGGACCAAGACACAGGCAGAAAACTACAGACCAGTCAGTTTGACCTCTGTGGTAGAGATACTGAGATGTATAGGGAGAGGTATCACCAGCAGAAAACAGAAAGTTGTTATCCCCCTGTACAGATAGTTGGTGAGACCCCATCTGGAGTACTGCGTCCAGTTCTGGAGACCCCATCTCTGCAAGGACATAGACAGGATGGAGGCAGTTCACAGGAGGGCAACTAAAATGATGCAGGGTCTGCAAGAGAAGCCATATGAGGAGAGACTAAAGGAGCTTAATATGTATACCCTTGAAGAAAGGAGGGAGAGGGGGGACATGATAAAAACATTTAAGTACCTCAGTGGAATCAATAAAGTCCAAGAGGGTAGCATCTTTCAGCAAAAGAGATGTGCATGAGCAAGGGGACACAATTTGAAGATAGAGGGGGGACGGCTCAGGGGAAATGTGAGGAAGTATTTTTTCACAGAGAGGGTGGTGGATGCATGGAACAGACTTCCTGAGGAGGTTGTGGGGTCTAAAACTGTGGGAGAAGTCAAGAATGCATGGGACAGACATAGGGCAATTTTTGTGGGGGGTAGGAAGAAATAGTCTGTTGGTTAAATAGGATCTGCAGCTTATCCTCTAAGTAGGGAAATGGGCAGACTAGGTGGGCCAAGCGGTCCTTATCTGCCATCAAAGTCCGCGTTTCTATGTTTCTATGTAAAATTAAAGCGTGAGTAGTTTCAATCAACACAGGCCTTTGATCAAGAATCTAAACAAAGGTTAAGTATAATGTCCAAGCGTATTGTTAAACAGTCAAGTCTTATGAATCTATTTGGTACTCCAAGAATTATTTAACAATTAAAACTAAATTCCCCTTATCACGAACATATAATTACTAATGAGTCTATGAATGCCAAGTATGTCCGTTAACTTGAGCAGGTAAAGAAAAAGTGACAGCTTGATCAGCACATGCCTGTTAAAACTTTCCAGCACAGAACTGAACACAGAGAGGTCCAAGTTGTAATTCCAGTCATTGACCCCTAGATGGACCCCTCTGATTGTTTGCCAGACCTCGGGCACCTGTAACTATAAAGGCACTTCTGTAGAAAATGAATTAGTCCCAAGAACCAAAATAATCCTCTGACTCAGCCAACCCAAACTAGGGATGGCCCCCCACAGTATGACAAATCAGTACTTAACTGTCCCCAATCATATGGACCTTCATTTAAAGCAGAAAAGCAATCTCTAATCAAACTTCATTTAAACAGGTCTAGGTAGAGAGTTTTAAGAGTTTCAGATGCTTGGTCAGCTAATTCAAAAGTGTGCCATTTGTCTTTCTTGCTTACTTGAAGGATGGTCGGATATTTCATTATGAATTTGATGCCCGCCACTATTAATTTTGACACAATCGGGTGCAGCACTGTCCTCTTCTGGCACACCAGGAGTGGAAGACCTTGCACTATCCATAGCCTTTTACCTTCCCACAGAACCTTCTTCAGCTCCCTCATCTTCTTAAGTATGTGTTGCTTATCTTGAAAATTTAAGAGCCGAAAAATTAGAGCTCTCCGGGGGGATCCTGAAGGGGACATTGGCCGAAGCAATCTATGGGCCCTCTCTATTGTATATGTAGATGCATTGGGAGAATGGGCCTGCAATTTTGTCACAGAACATTTCCACAAAGAGAATTACATCAGCCCCTTCCTCTTTTTTCAGGCAGGCCCAATATCACCAAGTTGTTCCTGTGGGAGCTCCCCTCTAGGTCTACAAGCTTCTCCTCCAAGCTTTTAACCCTGCGAAGTGGGGCAACAATTTCTGGGTCAGTGTGAGCTTGCCAGTCATCAAGTGAGGAGATCCTGACTTCGTTATCAGAGCTAAGCTTAGTAATTTATTCCATATTAGCTTGCATGGTTTGGAAACTCTGTGCCAATGTACTGAGCATCTCTTTCAATGGTGCTAGACCTTCAAAGACCTTCTCTGTCAGTGCAGCCCAGGGAGTCACGTGGGCAGTAAACCCAGCTTGTTGAGATTTCACCTGCTTGGAGCTTTTATCCCGGGTTGGGGTAGTTGGCGGTGTGTGTCGGGGAAGTGTATCAAGCATCTCTATATCCATTATCACCAGCCATGATCCCAAGAGGTGCTTGACAGCTTAGTGGTATCTAGCACAGGCAAATCAAAGAGAATTTAGTTAGGTTAGTAACTAAAAAATAGGTTTTAATGGGTGGGATCGAGGGAGTCACACTAGGCAAGTCTGCTCAGGCAGCCATCACATGACCTCTCCCCTCCCTTTTGTTATATAATTCTGCCCCCTTTTTGTTTGTAGGGCAAGTTTGTGCTTTGGTTATGCAGTTCACGCCTCGTATTTTTTACATTGCCCCTTTTATGGTTTGTATGTCTTCCATTGGCTGGGAGCATAGCAGACATGGAGTAGATCACTCGTTACAGTCTTATTTTCATTTATTTTGATTTGCTTGCACACTGCTCCCTTCTGATTTATGTTTGTCGCAGTGGCCTTTAGTATGAGCCTGTATGGATCGCTCCATTTGTGACTGTGTGGCTGTTGGAAAGGAATGATCAGAGCTGCAGTAGGAGCCTGAGATAGCCGCTGTCCTTGTGGCTTTGGCTGGGCAGCTGGGAGATGTTGCTCCATGCACCAAGGGGAGCGCTGCTGTGAGGAGTCGGGGAACCACAACAAGGTAAGTCAGCCAACAACAGAGGCTCCGGTTGGCAGCAGGACTGGCTGAGGAGAGCAGAGTGCAGTCCAGTGCAAAAGCTGTTGAGTCAGGGGTCGCAGTAGATTGCTGTGAGAAGCTATTGGCAGAGAGTGGGATTAGGTGTTGGTGGCACTATGTTCAAGGGTTCCCTACTGCTTTGTTTGTGGGTGCATCTTGGCAGTAATGCTTGTGGGGTGTCTGTGAGAATGTGGAGCAGGTGGTGGCTGTGTGAGGCTCCGGGGCAGTGACAAAGTAAGAGCCATGGTCTGGGCATCTAGAAGGAGTGTCAAATCAGTGCTTCAATATCCACCAATGAAAGGTTTGTGACTGGTGCTCCAGTACAGTTGCTGTGGCCAGGTTGAGCCACGGGACATTATTTTTATTTATTTTATTTATTCTGTGGGGCAATTCCTGTTGAAATGGCTTTCCCAGGCCACCAAGGAGTTGAGCGGGGTGCACTGGAGTTGATGTGGTGTACAGGGCTGCTTCTTGTTGCTGGGCTGCGAGACAGATTTAAATATTGGCGCCTTTTTCAATTAGCTTAATTTGTACAGGCCTGCCACAATGTAGGAGTTGGGATATGTAGTGTGCAGCTCCGTGGGGTTTGTGGAGGCTTGAAAATAAATTATTTAATACTGCTGCTGACAACAGGCTGAATTAACAGCGTCTCTCAGTCATGCACAGATATTTTCCTGAGGCATATTTGCAGGAGGATTAAGTTAAGCAGGACACGGTTCAGTTTTATTCTCCTCTCTGCTGCCAGGTTGAATTTTGTTAGCATGCAAACAGTTCAGGCACAGTTGTGAGATGACTCTGAGGTACCCAATGATGCAGATAAGTGAGATGGGAGTCTGGGCAGAAGAAGGGCCACATTCTCCACCATGTATGGTGTTTTGGTTTGGTCTGCCACTAAAAGACCCTTACATTCTTTGTAGTCTGCCTTGCCCATCTGGTGCTTCTGCAATAGTCGACTTATTGGTACTGAATGAACTGAACTGAATGCAGAAAATAATAAACAAGATTATATTATTCAGGAACATAAACAGGAACATCTCATCAGCATGAGGTACAAACTCAGACTGACTGATAGGCAGGACATTGGGGTTTCCAAAGACCCTGCTGGAAATAATTAGCATAACATGTGACCATAGCATTAGCTGAAACATTCTGTTCTTAGATTAAAGAGGCAGCAGCTATTTTTAAGCCCCATACTTAACCATAGACTCTACAAAGGTATACAAAAGCCCTTTGAAATGAATAAATAGTAAAATGAATTAACAGGACTTTTAAAGAAATTAAGGAATTATGCAGAGAAAATGTGGAATATAATGATATGTAGACCTGTTGAAAGAACAGATCTATTAAATGAATGATTGTGCTGTACACATTTTTGCCAGGGTTATTGGTTACATGGTATCTTGGGTTGACAGAATTACCCAAAATTATGAAGAAACACTGTGTGCAGGCGGAACAGTTGGGTCAGTGGGTAGCATGTTGTTTTCTTGTAGAGGTGGCTCAAGTTTGGGGATGAGCTCGGGGAACAGGCCGGACAGCATGTGTGTGTGTGTGGGGGGGAAGAGCTGTCACACACCACTACTCCAAACCTGGAAAGATACAGTACATTGTTCTGTTACATGGGTGATACCTTTTGTCAGGATGGGGAGCCTTCCCTCACAAGGGGTTTATGTGCATGCCATGTGCTGACAGGGCAATGTAATGCATCAGGAGAAGTGGCTTGGCATGAAAAATGAGTCTAGGAAAATCTCCACTATTCTGTTGATTCCATTTCCAAAGGCACACATACAAATGGGAATACAATTTCAAGATCACTGAAAGGTTAATTTATTTATAAAAAACTATGTCACATATTGCATATAAATACAGAAGTGATATGTGATTTGGACTTCATGAGTGGCATAAACAGCATGAGTATACATAAATAATTTACCACTCAAGGTTCGGTCTGCATATGTCACTTATGTAGTAGGATAGAACCTTAAGTGATAGATTTTGTTTAACTTTAGTTTATTTTTTGAACTGGTGTTACTGAGCGGTTCCCCCATCCAATTTGTCTCAGCAACTGACGTAGACATGGTGTCAGGATGACAAGTTGACACTGTGATGTGGTAGTTCATTAGTGCCACAGAACATCCACAGAAATTACAAACCACTGCCAGAGAAGTTTTGTGGCAAATGGTAATCCTGCTGCAGAACATGGTCACAAAGTGCCACAGAAAAATTGGGGTCTTGTCCAAAAGCTATCACTGTGTACAAGCCAATGTCATCAATGGAAACTTATGACAGTTGCATTGGAATGCAAAAGCATGCATTGGTTTCACCAGCATTGTAGTTCCATGTTAAAGGAGCAGTATCTGTTAGTCATTATGTTGTTTTAGAATAATGTCGCTTTATCGAAAACATCACTGTACCTATTTTTTGTTTAATTCTTGAACTGAGCTAACCGATTTTGAAAATTTAAAAATGTCTTGCATCCTTGCAATACCCACTGCAAAGAAACAAAAACCCAAAAAAACATTTCATTGTGGAGCCATCTACCATCAGAAACATGTACTAGCATAGGAGTGTGTAGCAGGTCAGGTCACAAATTTGAGCTAGTCAAGTACTGTATTGACCGGTACAATCTTTCAGGTTAGAATCATGTCGGAGTCTGTAAGACTTAATTTGTGTCCCAATTTAGCTTTTTTTAATTCAAGCAATTAAAAAATGATTCCCCTTTCTTTAACATCCTTCCTGCTACCTCGTCCAAAAAATAGAACCTATCTTCAGGGGGCACAACCATGTGCGTCCTTCATCCTCCAAACTCCTCCCAAATGCATTAACTGCTCACTCTATGCCCTGTTACATGATGGAGCAGCAGAATTTCAAACATTTGGCCAGTAGGTATGAAAAGGAGCAGAGCAAGCAATGAGTTGCTACGCATTCAGTGGTGCATCTTGGGGAGGGGGGCAATAGTTGAATAAAAGCATCTAATAACAAGATGCACTCTTACACAAGTCCTGCCCCACCAGACATATCGCTGCATGTTTAACAGTGCACACCATTACTTATTCTGCTTCTCCTCATGCCCAGTCTACCACATGGCTAATATTCTGCTGCTTCCCCATGAAACGTTGCATCAGGGGAGCAGCCAATGATCTTGGGGGCAGTTTGGAGGATGCAAGTATACATAGCTGTGCCTCCTGAAGATAAGTTCTATATTCTTTTTAAAACAGGGTAGGGGGTTGCAGAGGCCATATGTTGTCTGGGCTTCCACACTGCTTCTATTCTGTGGGTCCCATATCATAACAGAGCACTCCGGGAGCAGCCACTACCTATGGACCTTGGTGGTAGATGGATGGCAGATTTAAGATGGGGGGGGGCACATGCAGATGTGCCCTTTGAATATCGAGGGACCAATTAATCACCTTCAGGTCTGCCAGGTCTCTGTTGCTGAATCCCCCCTCACCATCGCTAGCACCCTGTGGAAATAGGACATTCAGAGCTATGTTTATGAAGACACCAAAAAGGTCAGTGGGAAGGAGAAAAAGCTGGTCTCAGTACAGTGGTGGAGTGTCTTGAAAAAGGAGGAGTAAAATGTTCAACAGGCAAAGAAGTAAGGAGAATGAAAACAGAAAAGAAAAAAAAAACTTGAAAATGTTAAGAACAGGTTTATTATAATATGTTTAACAACACACAGCAGCATGACCCCTCCACATATGTGAGCAAAAGGAAAGACAGCACTCACCCCCCAAAAATGGTACTTACCACAACTTGTAAAAAACATGCAAGCATGGCTGCCAGCACCCCAAAATGACCTAGGACAGTTTGGGGTGCTAGCAGCCATGCTAGTACAGCATTTTCAGTGTGTGTCAGCTCTTTTTGTTTAACTTGGTTGATGAAATAGAGGGTTTTCCTACAAGACGTGGTGAGTACCATTTTTGGGAGGAATCATGTTGTTTGCATCCTGATTCAGAGTAACATCAAGCACAGCACGAGAATAGTAAGAACATCTGGGATTATTACAAACAAATAATGGTGTCTCTTAAGGTGGTGTACTCTATAGTAAATCTGCATCAAATAGCCCTCTGATTCTAAGAGTCTTACCTAGATGCAACCCTTAACTGAGATAAACTAAGATACTGATTAATCTTGGAGGGAAATGCCATAAGTGCTCTCCAGCATCATTGTCATTCTTTGTAAAAGAAAAAAGAACTCAAAAGGAATGAGCTGCGGTTCAGATGGATAGCTGTGATGCAACTTTTTCTTTCTTTTATCTTTTATACATTCAAAACATTGAATGAATATTCTAAATAAGAGAAAATTGAAGTGATGTCTGCAGTTCTTTTGGAGCATCCAGTGTAAGCTCTGGTATATCTGGATGTGCCTGTTGCAGATCCTTGGTCTGAGAGGCCTGCTTCAAGTGTCTTTGCAGAAAGATCTTGCGGTACAGATGTACTGGAAAATCATAACTCAGAAATATTTTCAGAAATGGCTCTTGTAACTCAACCTTTGCTACACCTGCATTTGAAATTGCCAGATACACCATCTCCTGTGTCTGCAGAAGACTGGGTAATAAGGTCTTAACATGCTAACCCTATCAGAATAGCATGTAACAAAAGGACCAAGTGAGCCATGTGGGAAATGACTCAAAGTCTTGTGGCAGATTTATAATTAAGCAATAATGTACACCAGGGTGTGCACCATGCTAGGATAATGTCACACCTCGGGTGGTTGGGCATGAGGCTGCAGGCTGAGTGCATCCAACACCCAAGAACTGACATTATCCCAGCTTGACACACACCCCAGAGTATATTATTAAGCAATAAGGCATGTCGGGGGTGTGTGTTATTGTGTAATGACATCACTCCTGGTGTGGATTGAAGCATGAGGTGAAGCCAAGTGCTCCCACCACCCCAAGAGTGATGTTATTACACAATAACACACACCCTGGAGTGCCTTATTGCTAGTATACAATGACTCATTATGAAGAAATAATGAATAGTTTTAAAAATTGTATTTACATTGCATTTGTGTTCTTTTTTTCTATGGGAGGCACATATTGAAACAAGGAGGAAAAGTAGTCCCCATTAGGTGGTACTGGTGCTGCATGCTCCCTGTCTCCTCCATCTTTCTCTCAGGTTCTGAGTGTCTATATTTGTATGCTCCCCTCCCCCGCCGTGATACTCAAACATTTATTGTGTCCATATCATTTAGTTGCACTGCTTTCTGTGACAGCCCTGATTGTGGTCGAAGATTGTTGTCATTTTTGTTTCGAATTGTGATCTGTGAGGGAGAGCCAAGGAGTGAGAGAGCACATGTTGAGGGAGTCACGAACAGTGAACGGCATTTTCAAACCAAAGCCGTGTCACCACTCGTACCGCTTGTACCTTCTGTTTACAAGCAGCAGTCATTTGTAAGTGCTTCTGGTTCTCCTGGTACTACTGGCATGGAGGAGAATTTTGATTTGCAGGAGTGTGTGTTCATGGTGGGACGGGTGAGCTGGGACGAGGTATAGCAGAAGCAGTTCTGGGAGCACTTCGCATAAGGAGCATCAAGCGTGTTCAGCGTGATTTTATTTTAAGAAAGCAGAAAGACTATGATACGAGGTTTTTCATGTTGATTTTTGAATAGTGGAGGTGGCAGTTTTTAAATCTCTTTACTTAGCATGCGAATGTGAAGCTGTGTTAACGTCTGGGTAGTGCAGCAGGGAAGGGGATCCTTAAGTGTGCTGCGGTCATGTTTGTGCCTGCCCTAGATACTGTGATGTTATTGTCTAATAACATCACTGTCTCTTTGGGTCAGCAACCAATCACAGTCATAGTATTTTTCTTGCCATTGTATAATTGCTATTATACAATGGCTCCTCTGCATCCCTTACATTTTAACATTTAAACATAAAGTAGTCCCTTCCTCTTAAGTCAATTAAGTCTTACTTTGGAAGTGGTTACAGCAGTAAAACAGGTAATATGCTGCTCTACATACAGCAACAAGGAATTCTAGGTAGATTATAAAGTTAATTTAAAATCTCCTATTCAGCAGTGCAGTCTCCTTTTTTGGTAGTGTTGACTGTAGTGTAGTGCCTTCATATAATTGTTACAGCAGCATAACAGCTAATATGCTGATTTACATACAGCAACACATAATTCTGAGTAGAATATAAAGTTAACTTATATTTTCTGTACTTAACAGTGCAGTCTCATAATTTGATAATGGTGACTACAGTTAGCACCTAATATGTAAATATACAGTATATGGCAAGGCATTGTGGGTACAATATGAAGCAGTCTTCCATTGCTCCTTACATGGAGTAGTGGTAGGCGAAGTGAGCAAAATTAATTTCATGGCGTAATCCATGAAATTCCACCCATTTCATTAATCGAAATGCAAAATTTTGCCCAGCGGAATGGTGAAATGTTATTTTCTGTGGCAAAAATTCCAAATTCCACAGCAAAATTTCACCTTCGTGGCAAAATGTCACCCATGGAAGGCGAAATTTTGCCTGCTGAAGGCAAAATTTCACTGTGGAAGGTGACATTTCACCCTAATTAGGTGGAATTTCGGCTTGGAAAAATTCTGCCCAACGTGGAAAATTTCACAAATTACTCCACATGGCGAAATTAAATTCACTGCATCTCTAACGTAGAGGTGCAGTGTCCTTTTTTGGAAGTGATTACTACAATATCAAATGTCAAATATTACATTTCAAAATGAAACATTGTGCACACACTGATAGCTGAGAAGATTTCTTTACTGAGAGATGTACAATACTATTTCTGTAGTGATACAGAAATATAATAGCCTGTGTTCTGATTTACGTAGTTAGGAATTGTGGATACAGTAAATCACTAATTTTTCTATCTCCCTAATCTGCATGTGAACTGGCACAACTTTTGGGAAAGAGCTTTTTTTAAATATGAAGGATTACACCTAAACAGAGAAGGTGTGTGAGTAGTCGAACAAAAACTTGATGTCTATACAGGTACTTTAAACTAAATAAATGGTAGTTTGATGCAGCTCTCACATCTGCCATTGGTGAGCTGGTCATCACTCCCCAAAATGTCAAATGTATTCATACATCCCCAGAAAACAAATCAGAGCCAACATCCACTCAAACCAGAAACCTTCATTATCTTTTGGCTAGAAAGAGCAAATCTAGAGCAGTCCAGGAAGAGGGTACAAACTTGCATCAAAATAGATGTACATTCCTGGAAGGCAATGGTTGCTAATACTAGGAGCCTAACCAACAAACTTTCTGTACTCACAGTCATCTTGGAAACAAAAATGTTGGACTGGGTAGCTGTAACAGAAACGTGGTTCACAGAAAACCAGGGATGGGATACGGCCATTCCCAGTTACAATCTGTTAAGGAAAGATAGGCAGAGCAAAAAAAGAGGGGGGGGGGGTGTAGCCATTTGCATTCCAGTAGAAATAAAAGCCAGTGAAGTAAAAGGGTAACCTGGGGATTTCGAGTCACTGTGGATAACAGTAGACATGGACAAGGGAAAACTCTTCAGAATTTGCATCGTGTACAGATCCCCAAATCAAGGAGATAAAGGAGACAAAGACCTAATAGAGGAAATCCACAAAATGCCTGATAAAGGCGAAGTATGGAAGGGCTTGGCCAAGGTTCAATGTGGGGAATAGTTCCAACCACAGCCTCTACTTAAGCCCTCCACTAACGCACCTCCCTTGCTTAGGGAGTGTTTTTTTGTGCCCTAGGCTTCCTGCATGGCTCATGTGGCTGTGCTGTTCTACTCCCCGTGCTGCTTCCTTTTATTCTTTCCCTGACTTCTGTGCCTCCCCCCATGCCTTCCCATTATTTTCTTGCTTGGGTCTTCCCTGCTGTCTGTGTCCTGGCTGCCTTCCCCTGTCCATGGCTGTCCCATCTCCCCTCTCCCTCTCTCTGTTTCTCTCCCTTCCTCTGCATTTGGGTCCTTCCCCTTACTTTGTTTCTTTCGGGCTTCTCGCCTGTATTCTATTTACCCTACCACTGATGCTTGTGAGCATCCCCAGTTCCTCTCTGATTTCCTGCTTCCTTTCTCCTCTTCAGACAGTCGCCCCAAACAATGAAATGCTATTCACAGCCTCATACCACTTGTTATTGATTCTCTGAAAGAAGGATCATTATGCTCGACTTCATATTGGTGTGCACTTGCAGAACTATTGAGAATTCTGTACTGACTCATAGAACACGGTTCCTAGCAGTCCCCTGCGGGAGTTCCATTCTCCTCCTCACCTCATCAACTGCTGCACTCCGGCCTTCCACAACGCTCCTTTGGATTCTCTGCTGTCTTTCTCTCTGGTGCTTTCTATTTCTGTAAGTACCTATGTTACTGTTTACTCCCTCTCCCCACTTGTTCTGCTACTAAGCCTTGACTCAGTCTCTAGCTTTGCACTTCAACTACCTAACTCCTCGATATTCGGTGGATCGCCATTGCACCCATACCTGACACCCTGACTTATTCCTCTAACCATACCATAAGCCCCCCATTGCTATTCCACAAACCATGAACTATTTATTTATTACTTTACATGACTGAGTACCATTTGCACCTGCCCAGTAATTTGTTCATTCCATGGATTTCAGCAATACGACATTAATGTGTGTCGAACTGCAGCCTGTGGTGATGAGCTATGTGGTGCTTTCACACCCCTATGAGTTTGACCTTCTACAAGTTCTCCTACAATTTTTGTACTTTGAAGACTATTTGGGGTTGGCTGCTCCATGGATGCACCACGTCTCTTCTGTTATTGCTTGTTTATTTCATACTGAAGACTGCCCAACAGCTTATTTACTGAAAGATCTTGTTCTATGCAGGGGGTGATGAAGTGTATTTTTTTTGTAATAAAGCAGCTGTGCCTTGACTGGATTTTTACTGCGGGGGGAGGGGTGTATGGAGGTCTGGGGGTAAGGGTGTGTTTTGTTTTATTTCCCTCCACAGATACCATTTGCAACATTGTGGATGATCTCCTGTGAACGCTTCTCCATTTGCGCATTGTCCTTGTCGTGAAGGGGGGTTCGGTCATGGATAACTTCTTAGACTGAGGGTACGGGGAGGGTGTTGAGGGTAATGAAGAGGGGGGTATGGGCTTGTGGGGGGGGCCTGAGGGGGTACTCCCATTCTCCTACTCCTAGGCATCCCTGCCTAGTCACAATTACTGCCTGTATCCCCAATTGCCTGTGCCCGTTTACTTCTCTCCCCAGGTTCTGCTTCAATCCAGTGGAGCCTTCCTTCACCTGCATAGTCTCTGCTTCCAGAGCAGAATCTCTTTACAGTACTGCCTGTTTCTATACCTGCCATTCCCTTCATGGTAAGTCTCCTTCCCATTCAGTGTTTCATGTATCTTGCTCATCTCATATCAACACCCTAATCTACTCTCCCTTCTCCAGCTGTGTTCTGAGCTTCAGCCAGCCCATATCAGCAGTACTCTGGACTCTGTCTCTTGCTCATTTCTTCTGAGGTGCTTAGCAAAAGGTAGGCTTCCCCTGTCTACCAGGGATGGGAATTTTTTTACATTTACAACCTCTTACTACTTATCAACCTGACATCTTCTGTCCCTAACTCTGCTAGACAACATCGAGTGAAGGTTAGCTCACCCTGACTGCCAGGGATGGGAGCCATGTCTACAAACTATTGCGTTCTACCATGCCTACTCTACCTCATACCTGTTGCCGCTTCCCTTCAGGAACAGAACTTCTTAACTCCATATGCCCTCATCATCCTGTCTATGTCTGGCTGCCTGTAGTCAAGGTCATCTCATCTCAGCATCCCAGATGGGTGTCTGACTCACCACTTCATTGATTCCTCCGTACACATTCTCAGCCTGCCACCCAGATGCTGTTTCCCCTTCAGGAACCTGACTTTATATGACTTGCCTTCTCCAGGTTATGTGGTCTGCAGCCTTGATACTTGGTCCCACCTCACAGATTGACATGAATTGGAGCATGAATTTGCTTTGACTGTTTCCATCCGCTGCTTCCCATGTCTGATGGGGGTCACTGCTTCCTTTCGGGAACAGGGTCTCTATGCCTCATTTGCCTTCCACCTCACAACCACCTCTAGGCTTCGTATCTTGGTCTTCACACTCTGACTTCTTAATTTGGTTGCCTGTTTACAACAATCCACTGGTCCCATGTCATCTCTGGATCACTGCTGGATGTCACTCCCATTTAGAGTGAGGTCTCGTCCTCTCCGCCTCCATCCCCTACCTTTCCTTGGTGGTATCGGCTTCTGGTTATCTCTTATCAAGTACCAGAATCAGAAGCTCATCTCTGTAATCATCTGTTTCACTTTTGGATGCTCCCTCCAGACTACAGCCTGTTTCTTCCCCTTGGAGCTGAACCATCTCCCGAATTTGCCTCCACTGTTTTACTTTATCTAGCGTGTCATATCCAGGTCTTCTCACCTCACTTCCCTTATCTCAGAGCCCTTGTCTGCAGCAGATAATTCACCCCTCTGGAATTGCTACCTCCTACTCGATTGCAGCTCCTTTCCAGATGCAGGACCCTTTGACTCCTATTGTCCTCCTTCCTCACTTGTCTTCATTCTGCACTTCATGGACCATTGTCTCTACCCACTTTAGCCTCAGTTCTCCTATGATGTGACTCTTGCTAGCTCATTCAGTCTCTCTTTCAATTCAGGTCATTGAACTTTTGGACTTAATTGCTGCAGGTCCCTTTTCGGCCTACGTTATGAGCTTGTGTTATTTGCCAGATGTGAGAACCTCATCCTTCATCGCTCCAGCACCTTCCTGCCTTCTCTCATTGTTTGAAGCCTTTGTCCAATGTGGGACTCCTGTATTTCCTCCCAGTTGTTTGCTGCTTGGACTTGATCCTTAATCCTCCACTGATCATCCTTTGCTACCTTGCTTCAAGCCATCCTGCATTCCACTGCTGTTTGCCTCAGAGCTGTCTCAGTCCTGTTCCTTCATGCTCTGCATGTCATCCAGTTCACCTGACCATCCTTCCCTGGATGATTCCTCACATCCATCAGGAGTCACTCTGAACTTCCTTCCATCTTGGACTGCTGCTCTTCTCTCCGCCTTGCAGGCTCAGGGCTTCATACTGTTTGCTGTGGCTCTTTTGGGCCTAGTACCCTATCTCTGACCTGTATTCCTACCCCATCAACTGCTCTTCAATGTTATCCATCTTGGTATAAAAGTCCATGCTCCTATTCTGGCCATTCTAACAGTACCATTCCACTACTCATTGGATCACTCATTCATTACTTTGGAGACATACTACTGCCAGCAAACATCCCTTGGCTAACATGCCTCATAGACTCTTACCTGTATGTCATCTTGAGTTTTCTACACTGCCCAATCAGCTCCTCATGATCATTCATGGAATCCCATTTGCCTGGACAATAGGAAGATCTTCTCCGTCACTATT
This sequence comes from Neoceratodus forsteri, assembly GCA_016271365.2. Lineage (NCBI taxonomy): Eukaryota > Metazoa > Chordata > Ceratodontiformes > Ceratodontidae > Neoceratodus > Neoceratodus forsteri. The sequence continues at coordinate 968,049,878 of CM028132.1, read as the reverse complement.
GTATATACCCTCCGACTCCTGTCAATTCAATCACCGTGACTTCCCTATCTACCTCGTCTCGCTGTCTATTCTCCTACATGAAAAGGACTTACATCCTTCTGCTATGATCTAACTTTGTAATTAGTATCACTTCTATGGGTACTGGGAATCACAAGAGAACCCATTTGGCTACGGACATCATCCATTTTATCTTCTGCAGCCTCTCCTACCAACACTGACTCTGTAGACCACATTACTCAGTTCCTACTTCTCAATAGTCATTGCTTGTTTTAAGACTGTCTCAGATGCCTTCTAGAACATTCGTCATGGGATCTCCACCACCTAGCTGACTACTAACTCCACATCATCCAAATCATAGATTTTGCTGCTGGACATCACCATTCTCTTATACAGTCATCCACACCTTTTCATCTAGTACCTTCAGCCGAGTTAACCACTCTTCCAGTAGACCCTACAGCCTCTTCTTCTCGAATTACCTTCATTAATCTTCACAGTAAAGACTATCACAGAGAACTGGCTCTCCCAAATTCTGTCAAGAAATCAGTAACAGTCAAGGCAAATTCACTAACTCAGTCTTGCCTCCCAATCGGTCGTAATCAGCCATAGCACTAAGATCTTATGGCATCCTACACTAATCGATCTCACTACCAATTCACCCTACAGATTCTTCCTTATATTTGCCTCCAAGCTTCTCTCAAGTATTTTAGCATCAGATTACCTGTAAACTTAACCAACTACATGCCATCACAGTGCATCTCCCAGACAATCACACCACAGAAATACCTGCACTTACTTCAGGCAAAATACCAGCAGAGTATTTACATATAAAGTTATGAACAATGAAGCCATTCATCCCATATACCGAACTTGCAATCATTCCCCATAGACATTAGGTAACCATCTGGACCACTTCTGCAAATCTTCTTCTATTTGTTTACTAATCACTTGTTGCATCACTCCCATCAGTCACTCAAAACTCTCCTCTACTCATTTCTACTCCGTGATGCTTACTTAGTGACTGATCACTCACTAATAAATTCCTTACCTCCAGACTACCTTGAAAATCAAACCTTACATGAACTGGATCATTCACACATGATTTTACAAATCATCACAAGTTCCACCATTTACTGTGTGGTTGTATATCGATCAAATTAAGCTCTCCCGGCTCATTACACCAGTATAATCCCTTTGGACCTGCATATTTCATCACCATGGAAATATGGACTACATTAGCCCTTCTTCAGCTGGATCTTCTCCACACCTAGGATTCTACCACCCCTATGGAAAAGACTTACCCTTCATCCTCGGATCATCACATAGTCTGCATTGTCTATGGATCAAGAATATACCATCATCTCCAGGGTACTCAAAGACTATCTTCTACTCATTTTCCACTTCATGGATGCTTTCTTAGTGGATCCTCATTCATTACTGAATTTCTTGCCTCCAGACCAAACCTTGACAGTCAGACCTTTCACAAGTTGGATCATTCACCAATTACTTCTCCTACTATAGCATTTCCACTGTTCCCTGATTAGTAACTTATTGATCAAGTCATGCTCCCTCTGCTCATCAAACCTTTTCAATCCCTTGGGACAAGCATCATTCATCATCTTAGAAACTTGGACTCCATTCATCCTCCTTCACATGGATCTACTTCACATTTTGGATTCTGCTTGCTTCTTCAGAAAAGACTTACACTCCAACCTAATGATCATCGTTCAATCTGCATCATCCATGGATCAAGGATGGAGCTTCATCTCTCCAAGAAGCTCACCACTCTCAAATTAGCTATGGTTACTAGAACCTTGGTCCTTCTCCTATTGGTATGCCCAGAGGATAGGCAGACCACTGGCCATGGGTCCTCAGAGGTTTCCTCCACCTGGGGGTCTTTCCTTTCCTGAGTGCCTGGGGGTCATACTTTCCATGAGTTGGAGGAGGTATCTTTTTGGGCCTTCTATTCCCTACAAATTATTACCTACATACCTACTACTCAAGGGTGGCAATAGAGTAAAGCCAAAAAAAGTACTACAAGTTGCACAAGCACTATATACCCCATCGCTTTTCCAGAAACATTGAATTGGAGGGCTTGGCCCTAGGTTCATTGTGGAGAATAGCTCCTCCCACAGCATCTACTGAAGCTCTCCGCTAATGCACCTCCTTTGCTTAGGGAGTGTTTTTTGTCCACCACCATCCCCTCCTCCTCCTTCTCTGGTGCTCTAATCACTCTTGTTCATGGGCATTCTATTCCCTACAAATTACTACCTACATACCTACTACTCAAGGGTGGGAATACAGTAAAGTCACAAAAAGTACTACAAGTTACACAAGCACTGTATACACCATCACTAGTCCACAAACATTGAACTACTGGTGGGGGAGTTCAACCTACCAGATATTAACAGAAGCACACAAACAGCAACAACACCAAGAAGTAGGGAGTTCTTATTGTCACTACAAGGCATGGAACTGTGCCTGCTTATTAAAACTCCAACAAGGGGAAATGCTATTCTCGATCTTAGTCCTCACCAACTCGGAAAGGATCAAGGACATCAAAGTGGGATGCCATATGGTCAACAGAGACCATTGCATGGTAAGCATTAAGGTAAACATAACACAGGACATGAGCCACTCAAAGATAAAGGTGTTAGATTTCAGAAAGGCTGACTTCCAAAAAATGAGGAACATCACAAGTAGCCAGTTAATGGAAACAGAGGCTGAGGAGGTGGAGGTCATGTGTGGGAGACTTAAGACAGCAATAAAGACTGCCACAGTTCAATGTGCCAGATGGGTCAGCAAAGCAAAAAGAAAAAGAAATCCTTCATGGTTTTATAAGAAAGTTGCTTCACCAGTCAAAGAAAAAAAGAAGGTGTACAGCATATACAGGGAAACCTAAACTTGAGAAGGACTGGGAGTCGTACAAGGAAAAAAATGAGAAAGTCTAACAAACAAATTAGAAAGGCAAAAGCACAGAAAGAGGAAAAGATAGCAAAAGGGGCAAAGAGAGGAGACAAATCATTTTTTAAATACGTTAGGGAATGTAAGAAGGCAAAAGTGGGGCCAGTAAAGATTGCTACTGAAGAAGGGAAATGCATCAAACATGATCCAGAGAAAAATGAAATCCTCAACAAATACTTCTGCTTGGTGTTTTTCAAAGAAGAAGCAGGGGATGGCCCAACCCTCAAAAAAAAAACACAACACCCCAGGACCAGGGGTAGACACTAGTCCCTTTACAGAAGCCGAAGTATGGGAGTGCTAAATAAACTGAAAGCAGACAAAGCCATGGGACCAGATTAGATGCACCCCAGAATCCTTAAGGACTGGGGGCAGAATTAGCAGCCCCTCTGGCACTTCTATTCACAAAATCCTTGCAAAGCAGAGTGATACTCGAAGACTGGAAAAAGGCAATAGTGGTTACACTTCAGAAATCCGGCAGTTGCAAAGAGGTAATTACAGACCAGTGAGCCTCATGTCTACAGTAGGGAAACTAATGGAGACACTACTCAAACAGAGGATCACAGCATTCCTCAAAACTAGCAGCCAATAAGACCTTAAACAGTACAGTTTCACAGCAGGTAGGTCATGCCAGACAAATCTGCTCAAGTTTTTTGACTATGCTACAAAAATTGTGGATGATGGTGGGGCAGTAGATGTGGTCTTCCTAAACTTTTGTAAGGCTTTCGACTCTGTTCCACACAGAAGGCTGATAAAGAAGCTTGATCACAGAGGGGTTGGTCCAGAAATAGTCTGATGGGTACAAAACTGGTTACAAGGCAGAACTCAGAGGTTACCCAGAGGGTACAGGTAAATGGAATGCAATCAACGGAAGGCAGGGTGACCAGTGGGGTGCCCCAGGGTTCAGTGCTGGGGCATCTGCTCTTCAATGTTCTAAATTTGCAGACATCACTGCTGGACTGGAAGGGATGGAGTGTCTGTTTGCAGATGGCACCAAGATATGTAACAGGGTGGACACCCCAGAAGGAGTGAGCAAGATGGAAGCTGACCTAAAGAAATTAGAAGAATGGTCTGGAGTGTGGCAGCTGAGATTTAATGCCAAAAAGTGCAAGGTCATACACATAGGAAAGAAAAATCCTAGAAAGGAGTATTATCTAGGAGAAGAAAGGCTGGCAGCCTCAAACTAGGAATGAGATCTGGGAATCATAATCTCGGATGACTTGAAAGTTAGTAAGCAGTGTGAGAAGGCAACATTGAAGGCTAACAGAATGCTGGGCTGCATTGGTAGGGGAGTCACGAGCAGGGGAAGGGAGGTGATACTACCACTGTATAGACCACTGGTCAGTCTCACCTGAAATACAGAGTCCAGTTCTGGAGGCCTCACCTCAGGAAGGACATTAACTGGGTGGAAACAGTACAGAGAAAGGTGACAAAAATTATTCAGGGTCTGCAGTACATGTCCTACGAGAAGAGACTTAGGGAACTGAATGTGTACTCCCCGGAGCAGAGAAGAGAGAAGAGGGATATGACTGAAACATTCAAGTACATAAACAGCATTAACAAGGTACAGGCACAATAACTTTTTCCACTTCAGGAAGGGCTCCAGGACCAGGGGACATGACCTCAGGCTGCAAGAAGGAAGGTTCTCTGCCAACACCTGGAAGTTTTTTTCACAGAAAGAGTGGTGGACGCCTGGAACAGCCTGTCCCAAGAGATTGTGGGGGTCAACATTATGGGGGATTCAAAAATGCATTGAAATGACACAAGGGAACCCTGACTACAAAGGCAACAAGAATGTCAAAATAGGTCTAAAACAAGTGAGCAGTCTAGATGGACCTAGTGGTCTCCTTCTGCCATCAACGTCTATGTTTCTATGGAGTGATTTTAATTTTTTTTCTTTGCTTATGACATTTAGTCCTATGTGTGCTGGGACTAGAACCGTGATGGTGTATTGGGATAACATCACAGGTCCAACCCCAGATTGACCAATTAGATCCCAGCATTCTTTCTTGCCATTGTATAATTCTTTATATTTAAGCTCTGGACTATGTCCCATAATGCTGAATCTATACAACTGCACATTGCAGAAGGACAGAGAGTATTGAATGCTAATGTCTCACCTTTCTGCTTCATGATTTCATTTTTTTTCCCATATCCATAAAAAAACAAGAAATGTCATATGTGTCATCTTTCTGTTTTCCTATATAATAAACCTAGATCTGCTTAAACCCGTAGAACCCATACTAAAGACTTCAAGGTTCCTAATTCAATAGAATGCTTTGTAAACTGTCTGCTAAATTCCATTTGGCAACCCAAAATACACATCAATAATGCTTATCCCCGTCCATGAAAAAAATCTTGTCACCGCTCAAGTTTCCGTAAGTTATTCTGGGATCTGTTTCCTTATACTTGCATAGCTCATATACAGCTGCCATCGAAGGGAATGTTAGGTATATAGCATTGAAAATGGTACAAGAAAAATAAAAAAAATGTCTGCCTAATCTACTTACTGCAGCAGTAGACATCAGTCCAATAACTGCCTTCCTTGATTTGGGACAAATGGTGTGTTCATGCATGTATGGATATGTGATGATGTCATGCAAACAAAGCCAACAAAACATGTTTCCATAAGGGGAAAGAGCACACGTGCACACCAACAGTATGCCAGGCATGCACACAAGATTCATTCTCGACTGCTGGTAGAGCACAAAAGTGGCATCCGTGTTCCCACTGGCACAGAGATATTAAAATATTTGAAGAAAACATAATCTGTAATCAGGCACCAGAAACCCTCCTGCAGGAGATTCAGTGTGGCAGAGACACAAGGGTTTACTGAAAAATAAGCAAACTGCTTCAAAAGCTCTGCACGTTTCTCCCAAGCCAAAAACAAAAGCGGTGCAATGGAGGAAATAAAAGTAGCACTGCATTTGTTGTCTCCCACAACCAACAAAGGTCCCACACAGCAATAAAATATAAGTAGCAGAAGCACCACACTTGCAATTTCCCCACTACCGGTATAGATCTCCATTAAAATTAAAAACTCAGTGGCACATAATTTGAGTAGCCTAGCCGGAGACTGGAAAAACAAAGGGTAATATGGGTTTGTTACTGGAGTAAGATGTGCCCTGGGTGAGACAATTTGCAAAACAACCCTTAATTAATATGACTGTTGTACAAATACAGCATTTAGCCAACATGACTTTTATACACAAAGTACCCCAAAGTGTTTTACAAAGCACAGGAGCCATTTTATTAGAGCTGTGAGAATTCATTTTTCCAATAATCTGCTACAGTAGATATTGGGTATTTGGAAGCCAATTATTTGCATATTTGGTATTCAGGTATTGGGGCAAAATGAAAGAAAAACAAAAACAAAACAGCCACAGGGAGAACGGTGGGATTGGATTGCTGACAGAGGGAGGGTTGCTGAATTTAACTGGATTTGGGCTGGTGGATGAGAGAGGGCCATTTCTTTTTTCTTTTCTCTTTTTTTTCAGTTTCTATAGGTGGATTAATTGTCTTGCCCAAATATGATTAGTCCCCTATTTGGGAAGGGCTCTCACATATTTGACAGCCCTACTATGTGTGATGTTCAGGAAGTAGTTTTCAGGCCTGCACCACACAACATTTTAAATTATGGCCAGTCACCTAACCTGGGTACTGAAATAAAATAATAATAAGCTACTCAGTGGATTCATATTTTATTCCTTACTACAATCAAAAGACAAATGACAGGCTCTTCCTTCCTTCAAGCTGGCTGGGTGGAGTACACACAGGATATCACTGTACACTAGCCAGAAACATCCATAGGGAAGCTACTTGCAGGTGCAGCGGAAAGAAAAAGGGTGAAATAGTTCTGCCAGCATTATGTTTCCATGTTAGACATAGGACTGCATGAAAATGTTCTTCAGTGTTCCTCTCCTTTTAGGGAAAAATTCACAGTGATTACAACAGATGGATTGTGATGTCACAGCCCTCCTATGAAGCTCCAAAGGGAAGCTGGCACACAACAGACACTAGATTACAGGCACTGGAGGTTGTCAGAGCCAGCCAATACCCAAAACAGCAAGGAACCATTGGTAGTAGGACACCTAGGCAGCCACAGCTTCAAAGATGATAGCAACCTAGACATAATGATGCTACACTGGAGGGAGATGAATACTGGTTTGTGTGATCCATATGTATATGTTATATTGTTTATAAAGTGATACAATAATAGAAACATAGAATTTGATGTCAGAATGAGACCAACAGTCCATCTAGTCTTCCCTTACTATATTGCCTAATCCCACCAACCTATGGTACTGGTAGTCTGGTGCCCAATTATCAGGGATAGGTCCAGAACATGTATAACCTGGTTGCATGGCTGTGATGGGGTGCTTTATGTTGTATATGTAGTCAACACCCTTGCCACTATAACATGGGACAACTACAAAAAAATATACACTATGTAACACACAAAGCATGTGTCCTGAGCAGCATAGTACATCCATATATAACATAGTGCTGGTTATATGACAGTGCAGGGATAATGTCAGAAGGACACATACACAATCATATGATTCATACTAAGGTTCATATTAAGGTGGTTAAGGTGCTAGAGGGCCCATAACAGTAATTATTTAATTATAGTATCCAGTCCAAGCCCCATTAAGGATTCATTTATCCAGTCGATTTTTGAACTCTGACTTGGTTTTGCTTAAGATAACTTCAAAAGGCAGTTAATTCCAGGCATTAACTCTTCTCTGGGTATAAAAAATTTACGTGAGGTATGGTGAAATTTATGTCTGGTAATTTGAAGTGGATGTTCTCTAATATTATATGTATAATCTTTAAATTCAAAAGCTAATTCTGTAAATAAATATGGATCTTGTACCATATCAAACATAAAGATAAGGTCACCTTGAAGACGTCTGCCATTTTTTTAAACCTAAGCAGTGTGTGGATCTCTCTGCAGGCTCTTTGCTTTAAAACTACAAGCTATTTTGAAAAAATACTGTGATTCTGTTCTGTGTTTGTGTTTGTGCATACTACGAGTGTGTGACTGAGCCCTGCTGATGTTTTGTCAGGAAGCAGGAAGAGGGACTGTAGTTCTTTTGACCAGACTCAAGAACTACAGTTCAAAAAGGGACTTTTCATTTTTAATTTGGGGACTAGCATACACTTATACTCCACCAGCTCCACGCATGAGTGATTTTCGTGGAGTTTTAAAAGGGCATCAAAAACATTAAATCTTGAGGGGCTCTGTGACCTTGTTTGAGTACTTCCGGGTCACGACGTCCTATTTAAACCTCCTGGTTTGTTTGTTCTGTTCTGCCATTTTTTTTTAAAACCTAAGCAGTGTGTGGATCTCTCTGCAGGCTCTTTGCTTTAAAACTACAAGCTATTTTGAAAAAATACTGTGATTCTGTTCTGTGTTTGTGTTTGTGCATACTACGAGTGTGTGATTGAGCCCTGCTGACGTTTTGTCAGGAAGCAGGAAGAGGGACTGTAGTTCTTTTGACCAGACTCAAGAACTACAGTTCAAAAAGGGACTTTTAATTTTTAATTTGGGGACTAGCATACACTTATACTCCAACAGCTCCACGCATGAATGGAGTTTTAAAAGGGCATTAAAAACATTAAATCTCGAGGTGCTCTGTGACCTTGTTTGAGTACTTCCAGGTCACTCATCTCCATTTAATGCACTTCTTAAGTGAGCAGGGTGAGCAAGGGAGCAGGGCATGTGTGACTCCGTGCGTGAAGACGTGCGCTAAGACACGCGCGTTCAGCGCGTGTTAAGCGTGTTAGGCGGTGTTAGGTGGAATAATTATGGCCATGTTGTCACCTTCACTTATACTTGTGAGTACTATTACATTATGTGGTTCTGTTGTTTCACCTCTAACACGTGGTAATGGCATCCTCCTTAAATCTACCAAGCAATATTAATGTGTTTGTAACCACTACTAAAGGGGAAACAGGTATACAATGCACATCTTGCTATATGTTTAGCTTATCAACCAATATTGCTGATAATCTCCCCTTTCAATGTGCAAAATGTACTGACAACATTGTATTACAATGTGAGAATAGCTTATACTATAAACAGATATTGGGATTCGAATCAAGAAATGATTCTGAACCTATAACAGTTCAAGATGCTTTACATGTAACAAATACCCCTTTAAATGAGACTTCCTCTACCTCTACTTACAGCATCCCTTCTGACAAAATAATATCTAGTGAGAATAATCATGTTACTATGAGTAGTTCAGTGATTTATCCATCTGATGTCTCTAAAAAAAGAGCTAGAGAAGATGAGCACAGTTTGGTAAACAGCATAGAAGATACAACTTGGTATAATGTGCAAGGGTCTAAAGCTACTAAAAAAAGAAGGAGAAAGGCTGAGTATTTTAACATTCCACTACATAATAGCTTTGACCTATTGTCCACTGCCCCTGTCGATTCTAATTGTATCCCTATTGAGTCCCCTAATGAAGGATTAAATTCTAAAAACACTTCCCAAGTCATGGTTGCTATGCCAAATTCTTCAACTCCACCACCTAATTCCACAACTGATATTCCTTTGATTGATTTTGCTACTATTCAAACTGATGCAGAGGCACCCTCTACATGTGTTCCTAATACTGATGATTCACATACCAGACAAATATTTGTTCTGGGTGATTCCTTAGTTAAACATCTGGATAGGGTTTTATGTGTGCCTAACAAACATAATAGAACTTCTTCTAGTTTCAGTGGTGCTAAGATCTCAGATCTAACATATATGGTCGATAATATTATTAGCTCTCAAGACATAAATCCACTGTGTATTATTCATGTTGGAGCCAACAACATCTACAGGGACTCTGTTCAGAATATCAAATTAGCCTATGTTTCTATGACTAATAAAATGATTGATCTCGGGTGTGATATTATTTTTTCGGAGATTCTACCCATACCACAGTACTCCCGGTTTCTTAATCATAAAATTAAAATTATTAACGACTGGCTTAGGCAATGGTGTTTACGACAGAATATTCAGTGCATGACCCATTGGGAAGAGTTCTCTGATAGATCTGAGCTTTACTGTCCTGACGGTTTGCATCTTAACAAACTAGGGAATGCATTGCTGAGTCAACAATTCCTATCTACAATTAACATAAATTTAAACTAAATAGTGGGGGGGGGAATGCAAATGTACACACCTCTTCTTCTCACTCTTATAAAGTCTCCAGTAAACAATTACAGTTTCTTAGTTTTAATGCAAGAAGTTTGACACAGAAATTCGATGAGTTACAAACTGTGATTTCGAAAAAGGATTTCGATATTATTACGGTTTGTGAAACATGGGGTGATTATAACTCCCACTGGATCAAGCAACTCCCTGGATATATCTCTTATTATCTGAATCGAAGTGAAAGAAAGGGTGGTGGTGTTGCCTCATTTATTAACAATAAAATCAACTCAGTCAATATTTCTAGTTCTATAAAAATTCATAATCTCCCAACTGAGAGTCTTTGGCTTAAAATTTTCCTATCCAAACAGGATTTTATTATCCTTGGGACATGTTATGTTCCCCCAAATTCATCTAGTTTAATTATGGATGCCATTCTTTCCAAATTTGAAATTGTTACTCAAATGGGTTATGTTATTATTACAGGGGATTTCAGTCTCCCAGATATAAATTGGCAGTCATTCACAACATCTAGCAGTGTTAGTAATAAATTTTTGTCCACTTGTTCGGAATTGGACTTACGGCAATGGATAACTTCTGCAACCCGAGGTAATAATATATTAGATCTTGTTCTGAGTAGTACCGCTTAGATATTAGGGATGTGCATATTTCATCACCAATTGGCAGCAGTGATCATAATTCTATTTTATTTAACTTGCAGAGACATATTGTCTTTAATACTAATTCTTCGATTATATACCTGTACGACAAAGCTGATCTTCACAGTATCAATCTATACCTTGAAAAAATAAACTGGTTATCTTTTTTTGATAACCAGTCCTTATATCAAAGTTGGGTACTTTTCAAATCACTTATTTTGACTCTTCGTGATACTTATATTCCATCAAAGAATAAGAATTTTAATGGGAAACAGACTCCTAGATGGATGAATAAAAACATAAAACGTTTAATAAATATCCTATTTAAAATCTAGTAGGAAGTGTAAATTAGTCATCCGTAGGGCCAAATCTAGATGGGAAATGAAATTGGCAACAACAGCTAGTAAGTCTAATTCCAAACAATTTTACTTTTAAATAAACTCCCTCAGGAAAAGTCCAAGTGTGGTGGGGCCTCTTACAACATAAAACATACTTATCCATGAGCCGAAAGCCATGGCTGATGTATTTAATAATGAATTTTGTAAAGTTTTCTCTGCGTCAGAAGTTCAATCACCTGTACCTATGATTTCACCATCAGATACTTTTCACTTTCTCAATTGAGTCTATTCTTAAAAAACTACACTTACTAAAAGGTAAATTTTGTTCAGGCCCAGACAATATAGCAGGGCATTTACTTTACCTATTATCTAAACATATTGCCTTTCCACTCAAACTTTTATTCAACCTTTTTTAACAATATAATTTTATCCCTTGTGAATGGAAAGAGGTGTTTGTGGTACCAATACATAAGAAGGGATCAAAACATCTATGGGAAAATTATCGGCCGATTAGTTTGACTTCATCCATATGTAAGGTGTTAGAAAGTCTACTAAAGGATATATTGCCCCTATTATTGATGCATCTGATTTGGAACAACATGGCTTTAAGAAGAGTAGAAGCTGTCTGACAAATTTGCTCTGCTTTTATGAACATTTTAGTTCTTGTTTGGATAACCGGGTAGCCTGTGACATTGTCTTTATTGATTTCAGTAAAGCTTTTGACACCATGCCACACTGGGCTCTAATTCAAAAACTCACAGGTCTTGGTATTAATAGTCATATAATCATATGGATTCATAATTGGCTTTCAAACAGAACTCAAAAGGTGAAGATTAATAGGGCATTTTCTAACTCTGGTAAAGTTTTAAGTGGTGTTCCACAAGGCTCGGTTCTTGGCCCCTGTCTTTTTCAGGCTTTTATATCTGATTTAACTAATTCCTGTCTTTCATTTACAATTAAATATGCAGATGATGTGAAGATCGGAGGACCATGTTCTAATTTAGACCAAATATCTTGTATTCAGCATGATCTTGATATTATTAGAACCTGGGTTAATAAATGGGGCATGAAGTTAAACTCAACAAAATGCAAAGTAATGCATTTGGGTTCTAATAATTTAAATTTCCACTATATTCTGGATGATTTACCATTGTGTGCCACTAATGATGATAAGGATTTGGGTATAAACATTTCAGATGACTTAACATATTCCAAGCATATGCATTTGGTTATTAGTACATCTAATACAATAATTTGGTCTATTTTGCGTAATATTAGATCTCGAGATCAGGAGGTGTTGTTACCCCTATTCAGGTCCTATGTCCATCCCCATCTTGAATATGCTTCACAGTTGTGGTGTCCTTTTAAAAAATCAGATAGTTACTCTCTTGAAAGGGTTCAGCAAAATACACTAAAAAATCTGGTCTCGAATCCTCATCTTATGAGTTTAGGTTGGATACATTGAAACTAATGCCTCTTACTATCAGACGCATTAGAGGTGACCTTTCTCCTCCTATATGACATTATTCATGACCCCTATATCATGACTGAGTTAGGATTTTCTTTTAAGTCATCAATACATAATACTAGAGGTCATGTCCTCCAGTTAACTGGTAAATCTTTTAAACATAATAATAGTAAGTTTTTATTTTCTGTAAGAACTATTGGGCCTTGGAATAGACTTCCATCTGATGTAGTAACAAGTAATACTAAAGAGATTTTTAAACATCATCTCGACACGCTAATTATGTCTGGGTATGGCTTAACATTCTACTCTATGGCCTAGCATAGGAGTATTATGGTCTTTGGCCTACAAGCTCTTTCTTCTAACCTTAGTATGAACCTTAGTATAATAGATAAAGGCATGAGGTTTAAATATTTCAGTCAGTTTTCGTATGGGACATGATAAAGACCAGATATATGCTTTGTATGTTTCCCAGTGCTGCACTTTCCCCTTTTTTATATGGGCTCCACAATTGGGAGGAATATTTCAAATGTGGTCTGCATATGCCCTAAACAGAGGAAGCATAACCTCAGGGTTTTTGGACTTAATGTTATGCTTAATAGACCAGATAATGTGGTTTGTTTTGTTGAGTGTCTCGTTAATTTGTTTATTATATCCTAGATCATTAGATATGAATATTTCTAAGTCTTTTTTATTGTTTGTGATTTGTAATGGAGTTCCATTTAATAAATATGCTGAGGATGGATTATTATAGCCTAGGTACATCACTTTGCATTTAGAAGCATTCAATTTCATGCCCCAGTCTTTAACCCCTTGTGCTATACTATCTAAATCTTGTTGAATTATTGTATTTTTTTCTGTGTTATTGCACAAACCTCCAATTTTGACATCATCTGCATATTTAATTGTTGATGAAAAACAGTTTTTAGTTAGGTCAGCTATAAATATCCAGAATAGGCAGGGGCCCAGTACTGACCCCTCTGGGACACCACTGGTGACTAAACCTAAGTCTGACAGATGACCTGTAATAAATACCCTCTGGGTTCTATGAGATAACCAATTTTCAATCCATTTAACAGTGTGTTTATTAATGTTGGTTTGAAAAAGTTTAGTTACCAGAGCTTGATGGGCCATTACATCAAATGCTTTACTGAAATCCAAATACACAATATCAGAAGGTATATCATTATTTAATTTGTTGCTTACATTTTTATAGAAGCACATTAAATTACTGAGAAAACTTTTCCCCTTTTTGAAACCATGTTGGTCAATGTCAATATCATTAATGATAGGGCATATTAAATCTTTAATTATACTTTCAAGTAATTTACTTACTGTAGATGTCAGGCTAATTGGCCTATAATTTTCCCAGTTTGATCAGGGACCCTTCTTATATACTGGTATGACATGCAGATTTCCACTCCTTGGGAACAACATGAGACTGAAGGCAGTGTTCAAATAGGAGTCTAACAGGGAGGGAAAGCTTGTCAGACAATAGATGTAATAGGTGCCCAGTTATTTCATCTGACCTGAGGTGAATTTATTTTTGAGGGAAAAAAGTTTAGAGTGAATCATTTCCTAGGAAAGAGTTATTTTAGTTTCATTTATAACTGAGATATTAATATTTTTATTTTCTGTTTTTTTTAAGAAAACTTCACAACATTTTTGATTCAAGATGCTAACCATATGTTGTGATTCATGTGTTAGTGCAGAATTATGAAATAAGGGACCAACCTAGCATGTAGATTTTTTAAGAGAATTAATATAGGAATAAAAAGGTTTCCCATTATTTGTATTGGTGTTTATAGCAAGATTGTATTCCCACTTTTTTTTATTATTTAATCATAAACTTATACTTTTTTTGAATTTTTTGATAGGCGGACCAGTAATCACTGGTCCGTGATTTTAGGAATACTGAATATTTTCAGTTTATTGTTTTTATATACAAAAGGGATATGTCTGTCCCTTAAAGTCATTAAGGTGTCCATCAGATATTTCCAGCTATCCTTAATAGATAAGGAGGAGAAAATGTAATCCCAGTTGGTTAAGCTAAATTCAGCCATAATTTTAGGTAAATCTGTTTTATTATACAAGAATAATTTTGTGGTGTTGTTGTTTTTAGTAAAACTATAATCTAGTGAGAAACTAATAATATTATGGTCACTATTACTAATAGGGGGTAGTATTCGCATGTTCCCAATATCTAAGTGATTACTAAGGAGAACTCAATCTAAAATAGTATTACCCCTAGTGAGGAGCAAGATACATTGCTCAAAATTCAGTTGTTGTGTGCATGAAAGTAGTTTCTTTCCTGATCTAGTGTGGGCATTTCCAAAAACCCAGGAGATATTGCCCAAGTTAAAATCACGCATGTAAATGATTCTGCCTATCTCACAAGAACTTTCTGTTTCATTAATAATTCTGTCAGTAGTTTCAATGTCAGCACTGGGGGTTGGGGGGGGGATAGCATAAGCCCAATATTAAATCCTCAACCTCAGATCGTATTTTGATCCAGATGGATTTTGATACTAAGATAAGGGTTTTAAAATTTGTCTGAGATAGCAATTGAATCAATTTCACTGTTAACAAATATTGCCACTCCACCACCTATTCTATCTGATTGATTTAAAGTATATTGAATATAACAAGGTGACATACAGTCCCATACAGCTTTATCATTTTCCCATGTTTCTGTTATAGCCATGACAACAAGTTTATCTTCATGTATTTTGATTTTAAGCTTATCTAACTTTTTATTGAGACCTCTGGCGTTAAAATATAGGAGTTTTAAATGGTTATCTCTACCTATAACAGTAGGAGTATTATGAATCCTAGAGTTAAGAGTGTCAGGACTATCCTGTCTCTCCCACTGTTTATTTAGTTTAAACATTTATTAATGAAGAGGGTGATTTGTTTGCCAAGGAGTGAATTGCCTTGTTTACTGAGATGCAGACCATGCAAGTTCCCACTGTAGGTACAGTCTGGGTGGATAGTACACCAATACAAACAGACTACCAATTATACAGCCACTAGGATAATATGCATTCATGGGCAGATGCTCATCACTAGCAAAGAAATGAGCAGCTCCTGACTGAAAACAACTATCTACCTGTATAGTGAGCATTTTTGATGCACCTACAGCGTGGTGGAATGTGATACATAAGTCTAAAAGCAACTGTACAATAATTGATCACCTGTTCCTTCCCCCATTGCAATGTGCAACATAAATATGAAATACGTCCACATATGCATGCAGCAGTATGGACACCTAATGCATAATACAGATATTCCATAACAGTGAACATTCCTTTTCCTACATAGGAGGCAGTATACCATAGTGGTTAAGGGCACATAGCTGCAAACCTGGATCCCTGGGTTTGAATCCTGTCTGCCCCCACTTGCATACTGTGTGAACCTGAGCAAGTCACTTAACTTCCTTGTGCTCCCTGGTTGCACCTGGCAACAAGCTCTGGATTAGTCTGCCATTCCTAGTAAAATAATTCCCCTTTCCCTTCTTAAGGCTGTCCTACAAAGTGTGTTTACCAAAAAATATGACACTCCAGGACCATCAACTTCAGGTGCACATGGGCATCCTGGAATATAGCACTACGAAAACTGCATAGTAATATCCAAATGGAAAAAAAAAGATGGCTATATGGAACAATGTAATAATTACAATTATAAAAAAAGAAATGACCACCATGACACACTGAAGAAATGCCAACAGCCAACAACTAGAGTACCAGAAGTGCATGAGGGTGCACTATGGGTACTACACAGAGAAAGATAAGAGGCAACAACAGAAAAGGAGGTCACTGGCAAAGATGTAGAAATGAATAACAAAGAAAGTGGTTAGAACACTAGACAACATTGCACAAGAGCTCAGTCTGCTATCATAAACAGACTAACTGGAGAGTAAGCACAGCAAGCCAGTTGTATTTACTGAATATGGCACCTATCCCTAGGGCTCAGTGTTCCATAGAATCAAAACGAGAAGAAAATAAAATAGTCAAACATATACACAGTTAAAATAAACACAAATTAAAATATTATTAGACAACAGATTTACACAGTACATTGACACTGATCATACACAGCCACAACTATAAAGCAATATTGTCCATCACTGTACAGTATGCGAGGACTTTCTCAATGTTGAACATTCAAAAAATAAGCAACCAGAAGGAAATTCAAGAAGGGGGGCATAAAACACCAAAACACTGCCGCTGCTGCACACCATGGACACATGGAGGAGGTTGTCAAGGGCATTCAACAAACAGCACGTCACATTTGTGACCAGACCCAGAGGTCTATGACTGAAATTACATTGATCATTGTTGACCTACCTGAAAACAACTTGTCTCCAGACAGCAACAATTAAAAGGCAGACTACATTAATGGAGCACCTAAATTCTCCTAGTGAGTAATACAATCATGCCACCATTGCCATAGTAACTGCACTATAGAAGATGGCTGAAGTAATGTACATAAGACAACATAGCAGTACCACTGATCCTGTCAACCAGACCTCCACTCTCACTGAAGACACATCGTAAGACCATAGTACATATCAAAAGCAGGTGCAGAAATGCAGGATAATCAGAGTATAGTAGCACAGTAATAATACCATAATAACTACAAGCAAATAGGTGCGCCATAACCCAGCAAACAAGTACTGTGAAAATGTACATACAGTACTATGCAAACACATACCATTCTAATAGGCTGTGTGTTATGTGTACATGCACTGCAAATTCATAAAACAGGGAACAAGTGTACACTATAATGATGAGCATATAATGGTCAAAGAAACATTACCCAAGTAAAGAATTACACATATTGTACACACTGTATGTAATTAACAATGTTTTAATTATAAAAACTAAACAAGCATTAGCCAATGCCAATCATGTGTGCCTGGTTGTATTTGTTGTGTAGTTTAGTTTATATGTTTAGCATATTTAAATCAAAGCACCAAAGGTACTAAAGATGCCAAATGAGTCATGTAAAGTGTGAAAAAATATGTATAAAAATACAGTATACTGTACCTGGACTCAAACCACTGATCATTTGCCAGGTTAGCAAACATACATTTAGTGTGCCACTGAGCTGCAGGTATTTAAATGGCAGTTCCATGATATAGATTTTAAGTCACAACCTGGAAAAAATGAGAATGTAGATCTAATACCCGCAGGTAATTAACCTGGACAAATCGTTGTTCTTAGCTAAATTTTCTTCTCATATAATTTACTAAACCACACCACACCACCATGAATCAGCAGTAAAAGTTGTTCCATCTTATAAAAAAAAATTGAAACAAATGTTTAAATCCCTGCCAGCATTAGAACCATGGATCCTTTCCCTGCTAAACAAACACACATTCAGTGGTCCACTGAGCTGCAGGTAGCAGGTTGCAGTTCTTTTGGCGTAGAAGTCATTTCACAATCTGCAAAACAAGAAACTTGGGATCTAATCCAGTCATGTACTTTACCTTCACAGTTGTTCTTAGCTATTCCAATTTCTCACCACCATGAAACACTGCTCAAGTGAGTTTCCATCTTACAAAAAACTGCTTGTGTCCTTGCTCAGATTTTGAACCATTGACCCGTTATCTGTTAAACAAACACACATCCAGTGTGCCACTGAACTGTACATAAGTGAGTTGCAGTTCCTATGATACAGGGGCTATATCACACCTACAAAACAGGCAACTAGGGATCTAATCCCAGTAAACAATTTACCTTCACAGACTATTGCTCTTAGCAAAATTTATATATGATGTAATTTACTATTTCATCTCCACACCACCATGAATCACTACTCTACGGAGTTTCCATCTTACAAAGAAGTTGAAAAAAGTGTCTAAAGCAGCAGTGTATTGAACTTTTTTTTCCAAAAAAAGCTGGTCTCAGCTACAATTAATAACAATATTCCCAAACCTGTCAAATCTATTTTTTTCTAGATATTTCCTAAGCTGTGTGTGCACTATACACAAGAAATACACTTGGATACACAAGAAAACCCTATCCCCAGTCCATCCTTCTCTCTGCAGCTTACCTCCCTGAAAGAAGTTGAAGATCTTCTCCTTCAGCTGGATACTAGGAAAAGTGCTGGGGCTGACTTCATTGACCCGTACTTCTTAAAGGTTGGCTACCGTGTTCTCACAGTCCCAATTACTCATCTCTTCAACTTATCCTTGTCCCAGGGTGACCTACCGCCCATTTGGAAAAATGCACTTGTGGTTCCATTGTTTAAGTCAGGAGATCCTAGTGACCTCAATAACTACAGGCCAATCTCCCTACTTCCAATCCTGTCAAAGATGCTGGAAAAAATAGTAATCTCCCAGCTTCAGAAGTACCTGGAATCAGAAAAATTGCTCAACCCATTACAATCCGGTTTTAGAGCACAGCACAGTACAATCTCTGTTCTAGCCAAGGTGACAAATGACTGGCAGCTTGAATTAGACAATAACAACTTTGTCTGTGCAGTTTTCTTGGACCTAAGCAAGGCGTTCAATACCGTTGATCACAGACTGCTTCTGTCGTCCCTCCGGAACATTGGTTTGGATTTCCTATCTCTTAAATGGTTCTCCAACTACTTCTCAGGATGACTTCAACAAGTAAAGGCAGAAGGAGAAGTTTCTCCACCAAAACCCCTATTGAGAGGTAAACTGGAAGGTTCCATTCTTGGTCCCTTGCTCTTCACCATTTATATTAACAACGTAGATGCCCCCCTCAAAGAAGCACAAATACACCTATTTGCGGATGATACGGTACTCTATGCTAGTAGCCCCACTCCTGAAGTGGCCTGTAAAGCCTCAAAATTAATTTAATCTGCTGCAACATCATCTTATAAACCAGAAACTGCTCTTAAATGCAAAAAAACAAAAACAAAGCAATGTTCCTCTCGCCCCTTCAAAATGCAATAAATCCTGCAATTGCTGGGACACTCCTGCAGATCACTACCAGTCTACGTACCAAAGTTCAAGTACCTGGGGATCTGGTTAGACCATAGACTTACTTTCACAGATCACTTAGAAGAACTGGCAAAGAAACTTGGACAAAGACTTGGTCTGTTCTTTAGGATTAATAATCTCCTCACAAGAGACGCTAAACTGAAACTGGTTCAAACTACCTTTCTTTCCCTACTGGATTATGCAGACTTTCTATATAGTCAGGGACCTGCAGGTACCCTAGCCAAACTCGATACGCTTTATCACAGGCCCATAAGATTTATCACGGGTCTTCCATACTTAACCCACCAGTGTGCATTGTACACGGCAGTGGGATGGTCATCCCTTGCTTACAGATGGCAAAAAAATGCTGTGGTTTGGACATACAAAGATATCTCAAATAAACTGCCCCAGTATCTCTGTCTGTTTACCTTTGTGCACTCTGGGGAAGTATGACCTGAGAAGCACCTCATATATCTACCTTTATGTTTACAAAGCAAAATATCACATTGGCAGAGCAGCCATCAGCTTTGTGCTACCTCAACTGTGGAACAAGCTGCAAAAAACTTTGAAATTAACTCAACCCATCAGCCTAGCAGCTTTTAAATCTCTATATCTACATCATAATAAGGAGTCCTGTGCCTGTCTACCCTAAACAGTGACTCCTGTAAGTCCGAGCAAACTCTAATTACTACTGTTAAAAGACTGATCACATCTATAATCGACTCTTCCTCTCTCGTTTTTCTACCCCCATATCTGTCCCTTCCACATTCCTTTGACCATGGTTCCAGCTCTAAATTCTCCATGCTGTATCACTATATATTTTTTTATATTAGGTTTGATTTGTGTTCAGTGACCTGATATGTATATTTCTTTACTTTTATGAAAAATTGTGTCCTACCCAAAACTAGCTGTATCATTTGTTCCAAACATATACTACTGTCGATGCTACCTGCTGATACTTTGTATATACTGTATTGTTGTATCTCATTTTATTTGTATTATTACTATTTTCTTGTGTGTTGCATCCCATGTATATTGTCCCTTGTTTCTTGTTAACAAACCCAGATCCACCTCGAAAATGAGCTTGCTCAATGGTGATCGCCTGGTTAAATAAAGACTTTGATTGATTGATACAATTTTTAAATTTTTTTTTTCAAACCTAACCCTTACCATGGTGCCAATGTTTTTTTCTAAAACAAATGTGGTGGCCATCTTTTTTTCTTGAGAAATGAAACCATTTTATAAAAATACTCAGATTTTGGCAGAACTAAAACATTTTTCCACCAAATAAAACTGGAAAGTACCTAGAATTTTTTATACTGAGAAAATGTAGGTTCAAATCTGTTGTCCAATTTCATTGCACCACTGCTATAAGTCCCTACCAGGATTCAAACTATGTCTACCTGAATTTAAACCACTGATTCCTTGCCTGTTAAATGAACACATATTCAGTTTGCCCTTGAGTTACAGGTAAGTCAATTGCAGTTCTGATTGTGTAGAGGTTATGTCACAACCTGCAAAACAGGTGACTAGGGAGGATCTGATACTAGTAGATGGTTAACCTTCACAAATTGTTCTTCTTAGCTAAATGTACTTCTCATATAATTTAATATTCCACTCCATGCCACCATGGATTGCTAATCAAGTGAGTTTCCATTTACAAAAAATATATAAAAAAACTGCTTCAGGTCTCTGCTCAGGTTTGATCCAATTATCCTTTGTTTGCTAAGCAAAAAAAAAAAAATCCCTGTGCCACTGGACTGTACATAAGTGAGTTGTAGTTCCTCAAATAAGTTATGTCAAACCTGAAAAATAGGCAACTGGGGATATAATCCCAGCAAGCAATTTACCTTCACAAATTGTTGTTTATAGCTAAATTTACTTCTCATATAATTTACTATTCCACTTCACAGTACCATGGATCACTGTTCAACTGAGTTTTCATCTTACAAAAAGAATTAAGTGTTTAAGTCCCTGTCAGAATTCAGACTATGGCTACTTGCATTTAAACCACTGATTCTTTGCCTGTTAAGCTGTGCAGCACACATTCAGTGTACTACTGAGTTGCAGGTAAGTGACTGGCATTTTCTATAGTGTAGCGGTTTTGTCACAACTTGCAAAATGGGTGACTGGGAATCTAATCCCAGCAGATGATTTATCTTCACAAATTGTTGTTCTTAACAAATTTAGTTGTCATATAATGTATCATTCAATCTCCACACCACCATGAATTGCTACTCAACTGAGTTTCCACCTTATGAAACAAGTGCAAAAAGTCTTTAAGTCCCTACCAGAAGTCAGACTATATTTTCCTGAATTTAAATCACTGGTTCTTTGCCTATTAAATGAACAAACACACTCAGTTTGCCACTGGCTTCTAAGCTGGATAATTGGGGGAAGCTGCAGGCTGAGGCAACTGAATAAAAAGATCAGTCTTTTGTGTGAATGCATATTTGCTGGCTAGAATCTGCAGGGAGGGAGAGTTATCCCAGCAAAATGCAAGCATTGATCAATGCTAAACATGTTTGTTTGTATTGCTGCATAGATGTTGGGCCTAGATAGCACAGATAGTGCCAGGGTGGCTGAGACAAAATAGGAAGTGCTGCCAGGTGACTGCATGAGACAGCCATGCAGTACAAACAGCACAACACATATTACTAGTAGGATCCTGTAAGGCAATACACATGGTTACAGAAGTTAGTACAGGGTGGGGAGGCAAAGAGAAATCAAGAATTGCTGCCAAGTGGCTGTAGGAAAGAGATGTGTAATACAAAAAGCACAATTGTTCCTAGTAAGAACCATGAAGGCAGCTCACATTGTCACAGTAGGTTCTGCTTTGCATTTCCCAGCTTTATGATGGGCTCAGTAAATCAAAATGACAAGAGAGTGTAGGCTGAGGCTTTGTGGCATTAGGTAGAAGACTGCTAAGCCTAAGCTTGTGATTGGTGCAGAGGAACAAAACCCTGGAAGTCCCATCACACAGTAATAGCAAGATGTTTGCTTATGTCATTGGCAAGCAGACATGAAAATAATAATATATGTGCATAAAATAACAACCACAGTTGCATTAAAATCAACAATGGTGGCTGGTCCACTACACAGCTGTTGGACTACCACTCACAACCCAAGCAACCTGGGTTCAGGAATTAATTTGGGTCATTAGAGGGCTATCCAGAGAAAGAAGATTGAGCATACCAGAGGACACTCTCCTCCTGCAGAGAGGGAAACATAGAAACCTAGAATTTGACAGCAGATAAGGACAGCTTGGCCCACCTAGTCTGCCCATTTCCCTACCTGATGGATAAGCTGCAGATTTTAGCCAACCAACAGCTTACTTCCTCCTACCCCCCTCTAGAATTGCTTTATATCTGTCCCATGCATTCTTGAATTGTCCCACTGTTCTTGACTCCACAACCACCTCAGGAAGGCTGTTCCATGCATCCACAACCCTCTCCATGAAAAAAATACTTTCTAACATTACCTTTTTCCTATCCGCTCCCCATAACCAGCCCTGCATCATTCTGTGGACCAGGTTGCTTTGTGTTGGGTCCTATCAAGCCCTCAGTGTACATATCTGCCTTGTGGCTGACAAATGCACCCACATGGTTGCATGTGCCAAGTCCTGGTTCCACCCTGTTGCAATGAATCTAGCCACCTGCTCCCTTGTCACTGCCCCATTTACCTGTCCACTGTACTGATCCAGGAATTTTTGAAATGCACTCCAAGAGGTTTCATAAACTCTAAGGGTCCTGGAGGCCCAGGAGTTGTGGAACAGTACTTCAGCTCCCCCAGTCCAATCGTCTATATGTACATCAGGATGGTGGTCTGCCAAAACTCTGTTCCGGGTACAATGGTCCTGAATTTGTCCATCTGCAATCAGGAGAGGCAATCAGCTATCACACTGTCCACATCATCAATGTACTTGGCCCTGAATGATATGTTCAAGGACAGGCCGTGACACACCATCCTTCTCAACACCCTCATAACCCTGTCTGACTTCATCCTTTTCTTGTTCTGCACTTCTACAACTGCCCAATTATCACTCCAGAATGTGACTTGCCTGTTCCTCAGCTCCCCTCCCCAAAATATCTTTGCCACCCATATGGGGAACAGCTCCAGAAAAGTGATGTGTTTCATCACTCTTTCCTGTACCCATTCCTCCAGCCCTGGCTCTGCAAACCATTGTCCTTGGAAATAACCCCCCATGCCAATTCCCCAGCCACATCTGTATACAGCTACAAATCAGTATTGTATAGCCAATCATCCTGCCAGAACGTCTGCCCATTGTATGCCTGAAGGAAATGCTCCCAAACTACCATATCCTCCCTGGTCCTCTTATTATTATCTATCCAGTGATGGGGCTGTTTGACCCCCCTGAGTTGCCAAGGCTAAATGCCATGTAAACATGCGTCCTGGATCAATGGCTCTACATGCAAATTTCAGGTGTCCCAGCAGCTGTTGCGCCTGTTGTGGCTGCACCCTCCTGCATCCCCCGACCATCCCAAACAACTCCTGTAGCCTCTTTATCTTTTGTTCTGGTAAATGATACAGTTACTGGATCATGTCCAGCTTCAGCCCTAAGAACTCTATCATTTGGCTGGGCCCCTCCGTTTTATCTTCTGGTAGTGGAACCCCCAAACCTTTCCTCCTCCCCAATGAACAGGAAATCATCTAGGTAGTGCACCACCATCTGATACCCGTACCATGTCTGAAACACCCATTGCAACCAGGTACTGAGCATCTTGAATGTGGCACATACTATCAAGCATCCCATAGGCAAGGCTTTGTCTAAATAATTCTGCTCTTCCACCTGTAATCCTAACAAATACCAGTCCTCTGGCCTGACTGGAAATAGGCAGAATGCTGACTCTATATCCATCTTAGCCAACCAGGCTCTCTGCTTAGACCTAATAAGCAACACCGTCTCTTCCATGGTGGTGTATGTGACCCTGCTGTCTTCCTCCCCAGTAAAGTCATTGACTGCATCCCCCCTTCTGGTAGGATAGGTGATGTATCACCTGGTACTCCACCGGCTGTTTTTTGGGCACTAAACCCAATGGGGAAATCCACTGGTTCTGCAACTGGGGGAGGCAAACGGGCTTTCCACCCTCCCTTCTGCCACCTCCTTCCAAATTTGTGTGCCAGGGTTGCCTTCTTCCCCTGTGTGAATTTGAGGTTCTTTGCCCTCATCACTTTCCTACGTCCTTGAAACTGTAAAAGAAAACCTGCCTGAAAACCTGTCTGAAATTTCTTGGCTGCCTCCTGGTCCGGGTAGTCCCCCAACCACTTTTCTACTGCCTCCACTTTGATGGGTGTCCAAGCCAGCCAGAAACCTCCACCTGCTGGTCTTTCAATTGTCCTGGTGTCATGTTTGATAGGGGTATCCCCTACCCCCTATGCTCTCTCCCTGTTACCCCTCTCCCACTGCTGCCCCTAAAGGAGCCTCGGTCGGCTGAAAGGTCTGCTGGTACGAGTTATCCTGGTTGCCGGACTCCTTTTCCCAGCTGTACTTGCATTTGGATGCTGGATGGTGCCCCTCACACTTACAGCAGGAGGGGGATAGAAGAGGAAAGGAAAAAAGGAGGGAGGGAAGAAACTTACCTGACAGTAGACATTGCCAGGGTGCTAAGAATCCCAACACAAGGCAGATTTAGGTATGGACAAGTTGGGTAGAAAGGGGAGAGGGGGAGAAGAGGGGAAGGAGGAGTCTTGCCCAGTGCTAGACCCCTCCAGGATGTTGAGAACCCTACCAGAGGTAAAAACTAAGCAGGGGCAAGTTGATAATGGAAGAAGGTTAGGGGTAAAATTGAGGGGTAAGCGGTGAAGAAAAAGGAGAGCATGCTGAGAAGCAGGCTCGGGGAGGAAGGTTTAATAGGGGATGTGAGTCATGGAGAGGAGCAGAGGTATAGGATGATGGTTAAGGAGGATTAAAGCAGGAGCAGTTACATGAGAGAAAGTTATGTAAGGAAGAGACAAGGGAGGAGTAGTAGTAGGAGGAGTGCCATATTTGGGGGGAGGGAGTTCCAGATTTGCGGGAAATGATGGATGAAGCCTGACTGACAGATGAGAGTGGTTCAACAGGGAACCAATAAAGTGTGAGCATCAGAGAGTCTGAGGGAGTGGCAAGAGGAGGGGGGAAAAGAGTGAGCATGAGAGGTAGGAGGGAAGTTCTAACCAAAATTTAGAAGTGACTTTGGAACAATGAGTGAGGTACTTGTTTGCAAGCAGGGAAAGGGACAGGGCATAGTAGAGGTCACAGTGATCAGTGCATAATGGAGCATCAAGGGCAAAATGACAGAAGGAGTTAAAGAGAGTGACCAGTCTGATTAGGGAGGATTTGGGAGCGGCACCATAGACTACATCACAATACTTGAAAATGGGGAGGATCATCTTCTGGACTAGTTCATGCCATGCTGTAGGACAGATGCAACTACAGTTCCTGAATAAGGCACCAAGCTTGGGGCGCAGTTTTTTCAGGATGGTGTCAATGTGACCAGAGAAGTTGAGGTGTTGGTCCAACCAAACCTCAAGGAATCTGAATGAGGAGGTGTCTCTAGGATTGTCCCATCAAAGATATGGAAAGAAGGTAAAGGGGGGAGCCTAGAGAGTCTCTGCCTAGTGCTAAAGGTCATGGAGACAGTTTTTTGGCATTTAGGAATAGTTGATCTTAGGCAAACCATAGCTGAATCTGGTGGAAGTCATGCTGAAGGGTGGTTGCTACATTGGTAGGGCATTTCCCAGAGGATAACAGTACGGTGTCGTTGGCATACATATGGATTGAGGAGGAGGGGGAACATACTGAGGACAAGTCATTTAGGAAGACGGAGAAGAGAATGGGTCAAAGTACCAAGCCCTGTGGGACTCCTGTGGAAATAGAGATGGGGAGAGATTATATCCTGAATCTTGACTGATTGTGTTCTATCTGAGAGGTAAGCCGTAAACCATTTTTATGCAGAAGCAGACAACCTAGCAGCCATAAGGGAGTCAAGAAGTAGGGCATGGGAGACTGTGTTGAACGTCTTGGTGAGGTCAACAAATATGGCAGAGGTAATGAAGCCAATATCCATCTCAGTGAGGATGGAGTCAGTGAGCCTCAGTAGCAGGTGGTAGTGGAGTGGTTCTTCCGAAATCCAGATTGGAATGGGGGGAAAAATGATGAGTCATCGAGGAAGGTGGTTCATTGATAGAGGACCTGGTATTCTTGGAGCTTAGCAAGGGCAGTGAGGAGGGAGATTGAGCAAAAATTTGCAGGGGAAGAGGTGTCACTACAATTTGGGAGAGGAAGGACTGCCTTATGTTTCCAGGATGAAGGGACAGATGGGGACGAGAAGGAGAGATTTAGGACTATGGAGAGAGGTTGTGCTATAGCAGAAGCTGAAAAGAAGAGGAGTTTAGGGTCAAGGTCATCCGGTGATGAGTAAGTAAATTTTCATTGTTGACCATAGGAAAGCCTTACAATATTCAATACACAATAAATAATCATAGATACAAAAATATAAAAAGTACATTCACAGTTAAAAACTCCTCAGCATAGGCACATACATCACATTGGGACTGTCCAGTCAGACAGAAAATAGAAACATTTTAAGAGACAGCCCTTTATGGGTTCAACTCAACCAATTCTTTGGTATCAGATAACATAATCCAATGTCGGATGTGGCATATACACAAAAAATTCTAAGTTTAAATATATTTCTTCTTATTTTAACAATAGCCAGAAAGTATTTTGCTAATCTATTTAAAGTATCTTCATCATTGGTATTCATGAGAATATTTTTTTTTTAATTTAATATACTTTATTGTATTTCAAGCAGTCGAGATGGTCAGATGTATGGCAGCTCAGATTCAATGCAAAGAAGTGCAAGGTAATGCACCTGGGAAACAAAAACCCAGGGGAAGAGTACACAATGGGGGTGAGATACTGACAACAGTAAAAATGGAAAGGGACCTGGGGATAATTACATCAGATGACCTAAAGGTGGGCAAGCAATGTGAGAAGGTAGTAAGGAAGGCTGGGGGAATACTGAGATGCATAGGGAGAGGCATCAATAGTAGAAAACAGGAAGTTGTTATCCCTCTGTACAGACAGTTGGTGAGACCCCATCTGGAGTACTGTGTGCAGTTCTGGAGACCCCATCTCCACAAAGACATAGACAGAGTGGAGGCTGTCCAGAGGAGGGCAACCAAAATGGTGCAGAGTCTGCACCAGAAGACATATGAAGAAAGACTAAAGGAGCTTAATATGTATACCCTTGAGGAAAGAAGGGAGACAGGGGACATGATAGAAACTTTCAAGTACCTCAAGGGAATCAACAAAGTCCAAGAGGGTAACATCTTTCAGAAAAAGAGATATGCAAGAACAAGGGGGCACAATTTGAAGATGGGGGGGACAGCTCAGAGGTAATGTGAGGAAGTATTTTTTCACAGAGAGGATTGTGGATGCATGGAACAGCCTCCCTGAGGAGGTTGAGGAGTCAAGAACAGTGGGAGAATTCAAGAATGCATGGGACAGACATAAGGCAGTCCTAGTGGGGTGTAGGGGGAAGTAAGCAGTTGGTTAACTAAGATCTGCAGCTTATCTGTTAGGTAGGAAAATGGGCAGACTAGGTGGGCCAAGTGGTCCTTATCTGCTGTCAAATTCTATGTTTCTATGTTTCTATGTAACCATCCAAGAAAGACAAGCACTGTATAATTTATCCTGTGATAAATCTGTGATTGTGAAACCAGCAGATAAGAGGGTGCTATTGTTTTACTTGATAGTGATAATTATGAATCAGAGGTTTTGGGGCAGTTTAACAATACAAATTACTATAGGAAATTGACAGGAAATTTGACAGGGGCTCTTAAAAAGAGAACTGATGACTACTTAATGTGGGCAGTACATCATAATTGGATCAGTAGGGAAGAACAAGATTTTCTGACCAAAAAAATATCCTATTGTTCCCACCATGTATATTTTTCCTAAAGTGCATAAAAGTTTAACAAACCCTTCAGGACATCCGATTATATCCAGAATGGGCTGGATAACAGAGGCCCTGTCAAAATTTGTCAATAACTACATAAGGCCTATAGTACATAATGTCCCCTCCTATATTTGTGATACCACAGATATATTAAATACTATACAGAAAACTGAGATGGACAGGGACTGGTATTTTGCCACATTGGATGTACAGTCCCTGTACACTTCGAATCCTCATGGTGAGGGTTTAGCAGCTCTGAAATTCTTTTGGATATGAGACCTGTCGATGTACATACACCAGCTGATCTATTGCTGGATCTGGTGCAATTGGTGTTGACATTGAATACGTTTATGTTCAAAGGTGCTTATTATTTACAGATTAGGGGTACAGCAATAGGGGCAACTTTGGCCCCCAGTTTTGCTAATTTGTACCTTGCCAGATGGGAACATTTTTTTGTCAGGGACACCTCCTCAAATCCACACCTTGGGTGTGTGGATTTGTGGAGGCATTTTATAGACACTATATTAATCATATGGAAGGGCAGTGAAGGGGATTTGATTTCACTTGTGCAGTATTTGGAAGGGACGAATGGGGCTCTTAAATTCATGCTAACTATGAATCTGGATTTTATAGCATTCTTAGATGTGATGGTACAAGGATGGTAAGGGAGGTATTGCATCAGATCTATTTGTTAAACGTGCAGATCGCAGTACACTGCTGCAAGCCGCTAGCTGCCATCCAGCACATCTCAAAAAAGTTATTCCAAAGGGTCTCCTTGTGTGCACTAAAAGAAATTGTAGTCACCCTAATAGGTACAAAATAAGAGCAGAAGAAATTATGAATACGTTCATTGCTAGAGATTACAGGCAATGGGTAGTTGATAAAGCCCTACAGGAGGTGAACCACGTAGAAAGGAAAGATTTGATCATTTATAAATCACAAAAAAAATCATTGCAGGGTTCTGAATTTCCAAGGTTCATTACCACCTACACACAAAGAGCCACCGAGGTTAGGGACATAGTAAACAAATGCTGGCCTATTTTACTTAGAGATTCAAAGTTACAGAATATTTTACCAGATAAACCAGAGGTAACTTATCTAAGAGCTCCTAGTATTAAAGACAAGGTGGTCAGGAGCCACTATGTTTCACCTGAGAAAAACAACTTTTTGGAAGGTCCCTAACAAGAATAAGAGATGAGGCCATTGTATGTATTGTAACTATATAATTCAAGGACCAGAAGTCGTTCACCCCAAAGGAAAGAAAAACATATTTTGCAACATCTTTATAAATTGCAACACAGAAGGGGTAGTTTACATCATGAAATGCAAATGTGATGCCTTTTATATTGGGAGAATCATCTGGAATTTTAAACAGTGCATTGGGGAACATGTACAAGCTTGGAGGGATGACAATATAAAATATGCAATTGGCAGACACATTCAGAATAAAAACAAGCTGGAACATACCATAAGCGTTTCTGGCATTGAAAGAATTTGGCAAAGTGTAAGAGGGGGGTATTGGGAGAGTGCAGTATGTCTGAAAGAAACTATTTGGATATATTGTACCTTGGCATGTTTTCCACCTGGTCTGAATGATTCAGTTGAGGTAAAACATTTGTTAAAAAATAAACTAAAGGAAAGAGAAGATGTAGGATAAGAATGAAAAATAAACCAAATAACCAGCTTTGATTTTCTCTAAAACATATGAATACAGCTCCTTCGAAATTACCCCCCCCCCCCACTTGATAGGAACATTCTGTTAAGACTAACAATGACAACAGCTTGAAAACTATTGTTTTAGCTGTCTTAGCTGTTTGAGTAAGGATTTTTCTTTATGGTACATGAACATGTCATATCATCTACGATGAAATGCTGATGACTTAGTGTAACAGCTGTACGAAAACTCTCTGCTGTTATTTATTAAATCAGATATGATTTTGTTTCCAGTTTGAATATATGAAAGGTGCATTTATATACAGATACATTGTTCATGTACAATTAGAGAGTTTGTATTTTTTTTGAAGCAAGAAAGAAACAATTTAATAATGGCATAAGAATAATACAATACATTTACAAATTGTCTGTATAGGTTTGACTATATCTCCGGTTCGATTGTATGGTTGAGAAATCGTGTACAATATTAATTGAACAATTTTGATAATAAAAGATTTATTTATTCTTTAAGTTATTAACAAATACTGTAAAGAGCAAGGTAAAAGTAGTAATATGTATACGGATATTTGTGTAGGTGCTTAATGTGTCTCCTTAAATCCCTAGGCAATCTTAAATATGATGCCACAATGGAAAAATGGATAAGGGACAAAAAAGGATAAAGATATGAAGAGATGAAGCATCCTGAGACAAAGATAAAAAGTAACTTGGACTTTATTTCTAAAACTGTTTATTTAATTGTTATGTAATTGTACGGATTGGTCCAGATATTCAGAAATGCTCCAACGCCTGGCACAAGTCTGGGGCAGTGCAAATCTGATGCACCATGGCACAACAGGAGCCATATTCAGAGGTTGCGCAGGCCACTGTGCCAGCGCAACCCTGCTGAATATGGTAAAGTTGCGCCATGGTGCAAACAGAGTTGCTCCATGGTGCAAAAAGAAATATTGTAGCACCACTGTGGGAGGAGAGCAGCAGAGCAACAGAGGGGGCACGGGCACAGAGAACAGACCAAGTGACAGAGTCAGAGAAGCACAGTGACAGGCCACAGGAGGCCTCCACAAAGAGGGCTCACATAGGCACCCAGACACATGGCCCCAGAACACAACAGTGATACAGATAGCAGGCAACAGCAAGTGCCAAAGGCCAACAGAGGGCCACCAAGGGAGCCCCCCTTGCAGGCTGCTGGCCATGCCCCTCTCCCAGACCAGAGCAGGCCACACCCAGGACCATACAGCCAAGCACACACACACACACACACACGCACACACACACACACCACATAGGCACAAAGGAAGGCAACACTGTAGGCACTGAAAGGCAGGTAGTGTGGCAGACCACATGGGACAGGCTGCACAACGCCAAGCAGGGGCCCCAACTCAGTGTGTGGCCAGTATCCAACCAATGACCATGGCCGTGTGCCACCACCATGCACACACCCACCACACACCCCTGACAGTTGCCCCATGGGTACCCCAAGGCACAGACACCAACCCAGGGGATAGACACCACCACAATGGGACACACCACAGCACACAGCAGTGAGCCACAGAAGCACAACACACACCCTGTCACATGCACACCACATGGACAGACACTGGGCCACTGCAGCTTGGCTCCTCATGCCACCTGCAAAGCAGACACAGACACAGACACAGGCAGGTAAGTCAGAAAAATATATATATTTTGGAAAACAACTATGTATACAAGAACCAGGGGCTGGGAAAGGGTAGATATAGTGAGGGAAGGGGACAGGGAACAGGGACTGTACAGTGGGAGTGGGGACTGTAGGGGAGGAACATCAGGGGAAACAAGGTTCAAACTAATGGTGGCCCCATCTGGCCACCTTCGCGAGCAGACGCTGCCTCCGATCTGCCCCCAGCATCCTTCTGATCTGGACGACCACCTCCACCTCAAGCGTCATTGAAGCCAAGAGGAGTACCTGGCACAGCAGTCTAGTAATCATGGACCTTGGTGGTCATCACTGCCAGACACCTATAACAAGGGACAGGACAGGTGATCAGTGCAATGTCCCAAGGAACCATGGCCACCCACAGTGCGTAATGGGCAGTTGGAACACACACCCCTGGAGGACCCGTAATGGCCACCCACAGGGATGTGGGCCAATGCCAGCCAGCAACTCAGTGCACCTCTACATTGCACAGAGGTGGTTCCCACCATACAATAGTCACCCAACTGTGCAATGACAGTCACATGGCACAGTGCACCGGCAGCACCACAGCAACAACAGTGGCAGCCGGGTGCATGCCCACCCCACCAACAGCTAGCACACATGTCCAATGGATGCGCCACAATGGTATTCACCATGCACAATGTGACACACACAGATGCCATGGCACATGGCACAGGTGGCCATGTCCGCACCCACTCCCCACCCGCCATGTAGAGTGTGAATTGCCATGACAGTGCCTACCTGCCCTCTGTGGCCCTGCTGGTGCTGGTCCTGCTCCACCATGGCCCACTGCGGCCTGCTGAGCTGCTGTAGCCTGGGCTCTCTGATGGTCCTCAGGTCCTGGGAATGGAAAGAAGACAGGTGCACATCAGGAAATGACCACAGCAGCTTCCCCCACCCTCACCCCTGTGCACAGGGTGTGCCTCTGCCCGACATGTCCCAAACAGCTGCATGGCTGAATCACAACACAAGTGGAAGCTGGCAATGCCACCCCTCAATGCACCTGATGACAGTGTACTCCTCTGTAGGGCATGCCAGGCAGACAAGCAAACACCACAGTACAACACCAGGGCAGACATGCAACACGAGATGACTTACCTGGCTGTGGCACAGCCCCTCACCTGGTGCATGCCTGTAGCCTCCTCAGGTGCTCTGAGCCCCAACTCATGATGTCCCGATAGTGATGGTAACATTATTCACCTGTCCTGGGCACCCCCGTCCTGTGCTCCAGGCTGTCGGCTATGTCCTGCCACATGGTGCTCCTGACCCACTGCAGGGGCACCTGCCCAAAGAGCTGGGGGTGTCTGGCTCCACGCAGGCCACTAATGTGGCCAACTCAACCTGTGACTTGTGTTTTTGACCCAAGTTGTTGTATCTGGTTCTGGCTGTGGATGCCCGCTTGTGCTCACATGGGGTCACCTCAGGGCCTGCGTAATTGGTGCACATGGGTGTCAGGTTCCCACCCTGTGGGGGACATGGCCACATGTCCCATGGCAACATCCACTACCTGTCCACTGTGCCACTTCTCATTCACTGTGTGGCTCTGGTTCCCAGCATGTTGCCATAGTGTGCTGTGCATGGTGTGTTGACAGCCCTCTACATGGGGCCAGCCAGAATCAGGCATGCACATTCAGCCCATTGGGGGGCTATGCCTGTGTGGGCTGTGGCACTGAGTACATGTTCTCTGTTTCCCCACCATAGGTTGTCGGGATGCCAGAGGAGCACAGAGGAGGAGGGGATGTCTGGTGGCAGGTGGCCAGCTGGTTTCCTCACAAGATGTCCTCATTGCCATTTTCAGGTGCCGGGGACTATATTGAGGGTGGCCCGAGAGATTCTGGCTGAGTTGCTGAGGGGTAGCCAACAGGTACAGGGCCAGGTGAACCATAGCCATGGGCACTAGACCGCTGACACTGTGGACTTTCTGTGTGGCACATAGCCCCATTTGGACCTTCCTCACACCCACATTCCTCTTGGTAAATAGCCCTACCCCTGCATTACCTTTTCCCCCTTCCCCCCTCCTACACTCCCCTGTTGTTGTACATAATTTTAATGGGCACCGTTTTTATTGTTGTAGTTTTTCTGTTCTTCATGTTGGTTGTATTGTTTTGTATATTGTTGGGAGTTATTAAATATGTTTACTGCTAACAACCTGTGTCTGTGGTCATCACTGGACTTTTGTTACATTCACCTGTTGTGTTGAAACATAGAAACATAGAAACATAGACTTTGATGGCAGATAAGGACCACTTGGCCCACCCAGTCTGCCCATTTCCCTACCTATTGGATAAGCTGCAGATTCTAGTTAACCAACAGCCTACTTCCTGCAACCCCCCACTATAATTGCCTTATGTCTGTCCCATGCATGTTTGAATTCCTCCACTGTTTTAGACCCCATGACCTCTCCAGGAAGGCGGTTCCATGCGTCCACTACTCTCTCTGTGGAAAAGAATTTTCTCACATTACCCCGAGCCGTCCCCCCTCTAACTTTAAATTGTGCCCTCTTGTTCTTACACCTCTTTTTCTGAAAGATGCTACCCTCCTGGACTTTGTTGATTCCCTTGAGGTACTTAAAAGTCTCTATCATGTTCCCCCATCCCTCCTTTCATCAAGGGCATACATATTAAGCTCTCTCAGTCTCTCTTCATATGGTTTCTGATGTAGACCCTGCACCATTTTAGTTGCCCTCCTCTGGATTGCTTCCATCCTGTCTATGTCCTTGCGTAGATGAGGTCTCCAAAACTGCATGCAGTACTCCAGATGGGGTCTCACCAACTGTCTGTATAGAGAGATAACCACTTCCCTTTTTCTACTTGTGGTTGACACAATGCTCCTTGCTTACCGATGCCCATTTGTGTCTGTGCCTTGGCACACCTGTATGCCCTGTCCACCTTGTTTTACTCCCACTGTGTTTGTCATGCTGTCCACTGGGACACCACTGGGGTGTCCATCTGTGATGCTCATGTTGTCACTTGCACATATCCCCTGTTCTGGTGCTTTACACACCTCTGCTGTTTTCCTGGTCCCCCCCTGCTGCTGTGCTGCACTGTCTACAATCCTGTGTACCTGTGGGCATGTGCCACCAGTGCAGCCTACAGACACCAGCCTGTGTGCCAGTCTGCCTCTGGACCACTGTGCCTGTGCTGTGGCAACCATGGCCACCCTGCTTTGTTCCTCTGTACTGTTGTCACAGTGCATGGCTGGGCCATACTGTCTATTGGGCCTCTGGTGCTGCGGTGCTCCATCCCTGCCTTCCTGTGTGCCATGCCCATTGTGCATCTTTGTCCCCTGGGTTGGTGGTGTATGTGTGGTGACTCATACTGTGCCCACGGAGGAATTAGGACACATGGTCAGCAACTCTTAGCATGGTCATGCTAATGAGTAGTTACTTGCACTGTCTGTTATATACAGTCTTCTAGAGCCACCCAACAAAGCAACTCTTTTGGTGGTGGAAGCTGATGCTGGGGCCCTTGTGGTGGTGGTGAGGCTGACACAAATAATGGCAATGGAGGAGTTGGTGGTGACTTCACTAGTTCAATAAAGTCACTGCAAGAGCAGCAGGAGTAGCAGGAAGCAACACTCATTAAGAAAGTAGCAGATATGTTTCAGACAAAACGTGCAGATAGATTTGATAGTTTTGGATTGCACAGTGCTATGTGCAAAACTATTAGATCTCAGATATTAAAATGTGTTAACCTCACCTGGATTATAGAGTATATTAAAACAGAACTGCAGGCACATATAGGTTTCATAGGATAGTGCGAGTTCAGAAGGCCATAGCCTTTTATGATTTCGCTATCAGCGGAAACAATATTTTATGTCACCCATATGGAAATATAGATTTTTTTGAATGTATTCATATTTTTGCTTCCCACCATATAATTTGCTAATGTGTTCCATGTGGTGATTATTCTTTGAGTGTACCAGTTACTTCTCTTATGTGTTTTATTTGTATCACCTTTTAATTTATATTTATGTGTCCTTGTGTTGGTTATATCACTGTATTTTTCTAAACCTATGGTTTCCATTAGAAGTTCATTTTGCATAGCACTAAAGGTCAGGCAAAGGTCACCCCTAAGGTTTCTGTATTGGATAGAGTTCATTCCCAAATGCTTCAGCCTATCCTCATATTCCAGGGGCTTCATATTGTTAATTCTCTTTATAACATGTCTTTGAACTCCTTCAATCATTTTCTTACCCCTTATGGTAGTTGGAGCACACAAGGGGGCACAGTAATCCAATTGTGGCCTTACCAGGCTGGTATATAATGGAACTATTACATTGGGTTCATGACTTTGAATATTTCTAAAAATGCATGCAGTTGTCTTGTTGCATTTCTTAACCGTAGACTGTGTATGCGCATCAAATGTTAACTTGTTATCGATTAGTACTCCCAAGTCCTTTTCATTGACTGTTTCTTGTAGAAATATATTATTTAATTTGTACTTTTTACAGGGATTGTTATTTCCCAGGTGCATGACCTTGCATTTTGTTTCATTAAAAGTCATTTTGTTTTCCTGGGACCACGTCTCAAGTTTATAGATATTCTTCTGGAGATCCATTGCAGTTTGTGAATTATTAACAATACATCCAGTTTTACAGTCATCGGCATACTTTGACATCCAAGCATTATTGTAAGTCTGCATGGTGAAGATTAAGATGTTAAAAAGCATGAGCCCTAGCACCGAACATTGCAGAACTCCACTCGTTACTAGGCTCCAGGTAGACTTATTGCCCTTTATTTCAACTCTCTGTCTTCTGTTGTCTAGCCATGAAGTAACCCAGTGTATTATGTTACTATGTAATTTGAGTTTGTTCAGTTGCTCATTCAGAATTTTATGTGGCACTGCACGGTGTCAAACCCGTTGGAAAAATCCAAAAATACTATGTCTAGAGGAAGATCCCTGTCTAGCGCTGCGCTCAATGGTTCCAAAAAATTAATAAGATTTGTTAGACATGATCTTCTGGTAACAAATCCATGTTGGGTTATATTTTGATATTTGCCATGTACTATACGCTCAATTATGCATTGTTGAATTAGTTTTTCAAGCAATTTACATACATTTGAAGTCAGGCTAATTGGCCACATCCCTCTTACTACCAGATTTGTGTATTGGTGTTACAGCTGCACCTATCCATTGAGGGATTGTGTTCCCCTCATTCTATGACACATTAAAATGCAGTGTTAAAGGGCCCGCTAGCTACTTAGATACTTGCTTTAAGAATTCGGGATGAATTCCATCGAGGCCTGGTGAGCTATTTGTTTTCAGTACACAAAGCATATTAGCAACTTCTTAAGTTGTGAAAGGTACAATGTTGTCAGTGCTGTTGTTATTGCTATCAAAAACACTCTCCTTAGGTTTAAATATGTTTAAAAGTATTTATTGAATTCTTCCACTATTTTGGTTTCATCAGTAACTATTCCAGCTTCTATTTGAATAGGTCCAACTCCTGTTTTACCCACTCTCATTGCCCCAACATAATTATAAAACCTTTTTTTTATTGTCCTTGATGTCAGTGGCTAATGAGTACTCCAGGTTTTGTTTAGCTTTCCTTGTGCTGGATTTGGTTTTATTAGCCATTGTTTTGTATGCTTGCAAATTATTTTCTTTTGGTTGTTTTCTTTATATTTATAGTATTATTTCTTCTTCTTTTTTACGTATTTTTTGATATCATTCCTCCACCATAATAGAACCCTACGATTATTTGTATATGTTTTCCTTTCAAGGATTCAGTTGTTCATGCAGTAGGTTATATTATCGTTAATTTTATCCCATATATCTGTCAACCCAAGGCCTTTCAAGTCTGTCTCCCAGTCCCTAGTTGCTAGGAAGTGCCTTATCATGTTGTAGTCAGCTTTAAAATATTCCTTAACCTGTTTTCTGCCTTGAGTTCAAAATGTTTACAAGACATTCACCAACAATCTCAAGTTGGTCAGGTAGGTCAGTCACAAAGAGACAAGAGCAGCTGAATCTGACCCATCACCCTAACCTACCCAGCATGAATTGGATGCTGACATTCATGGAATGAAGGAGTGGCATTGCAGAGATACAGACAGTTCTCCAGTCTGCCCTCATCAGCTGACTATGCCAAGGTTGGTTGCTAGCAGACAGCAACTGTGTTGAAACAGTTCAACAACTTAAAAAAAAAACACATTAAAAATACAAAACAAAGAAAAAAATGACCATCCATTGAAGGAAAAACATGTGAAGGGAAATGTCATGCCCTAAATGTATTGTCTTTTAATTTGTCTTTATGTTTTTGATGCATATATAATTTTTTTTGGGGGGAGGGTATTTGAAAATCATGGGCTCAAAGAGGATATAGTAATTGATTTGGAGATAAAGCAAAGAATACAGGGTGTGACATATGCTCGGAGCTCATCAATGAATGTTAATTATTATTGGATATCATTACTAGGTGCTGCAGTCTTAGTGGGTTGCAGACTCTGCCACAACACAGCAGTATAGCGCAGTGGTTTAAGGCTCTGAGCTGCAAATCTGGAGACCTGGGTTTGAATCCCACAGCCTCCACTTGCATATTGTGTGACCCTGAACAAGTCACTTAACTACCCTGTGCTCCCAGGCTGCTCGTGTAAACAAGCTTTCAGCTTGGTGTGTCTCACCTGGTTAAACAATTGGAAAAAACAAACCAAAAAAAACTACAACAAACAGCAATGCTCAGCAATGGTGTTCCAACACCACTTGTCACAAATGAGCCACAGTAATGCATATTCATTGCTGTCCCCATTGACTTTAATCTCTAGTTGTAGTCTGCTTTATACTAAGCCAACTACTGCACTGGGAGACAAATTGGTATAGTGAAATTGTTAATACTAAACTGAATTCATGGGGCTCAACCCACACTTAAACTGAAGCTGCTTCTTGCCCACATCTCTCATACTTACCACTATGTGCATGAAGGAGTCACTCTGGGAAGAGGCCTCACACCTGAAAGGACAAACCAGAAAAACTGTCATTGAACCCAGAGCCAAACAGCCTCTTTTCTCAGGCTAAGCAACACCTTGTGGGTGGCAGTGGTTGGTTGCATAAGTAAGGCTTTATTGTTGTTGACTGGCTCCTTCCAAAATCTATTACGTCCCTCTTTATTGTCCCTGTACAGGACCCTAGTGAGATTGCACCTGAGGTACTTTGTACAATTCTGGAAGCTCACCTAAAATGACATTATTGGGCTAAA
Organism: Neoceratodus forsteri; assembly: GCA_016271365.2. Lineage (NCBI taxonomy): Eukaryota > Metazoa > Chordata > Ceratodontiformes > Ceratodontidae > Neoceratodus > Neoceratodus forsteri. The sequence goes on along the minus strand of CM028132.1, from coordinate 968,010,826 downwards.
ACCCTTGCTGATGCAGGTTGCTAAACTAATTCAGGGGCAGGAGAGGAGGACATATGAGCAAAGATTCGAGAGCCTTAATATATGGTCATTGGAGGTCAAATAGAAGAGATGGCATGAAGTGAGACATTCAGATACATTCAGGAGATTAACAAACTGGATTCCAGATGACTGTTTACAACCAGTAGCAATACAAATACCCCATACTGGGGTACAGTAAGCTGGTGGGAAGAAATAACAAAGGGAAACAAGGATGTACAAGGATGTGAGGATGTACTACTTCACAAAGATGGTAATGGAGGGTTGGAACAAGGTACCCAAAACACTAGTCAGTGCAAAAGTGATGGAGAATTTTAAGAGGGGAAGGGGTGGGATAGGCATAAAGAGTTACTCAAGGTATCTGTGAGGGGAGAGGACAGGTCAGTTATGATCCCCTAGGGTGCATAGGCAACCTCATCATGCAGACAGAATAGACCAGAAGGCCTTTTTCTTCTAGCACTTTTCTATGTTTCTATGAAATAATTATTATTGCTCTATATGTCTGCACTCCCTCTCCATCAGGTCACACCTAGAAAACAATCTTGACTCAGTGTGCTTTTCCCGGTTACCAACATTTAAAATAAATAAATAAATAATGTTCTGTTGATGCAAAAAGGTTTTTTAGAACAAAACATTAAGCATTTGTATATAGAAGTGGAACATTGTGAACTTTTTAGAGCATAAAACATGTGATAACATGTTGCAAGTTAAGACACTTTGCTGAATACCATGATAACTTGTTTTATGGCCTCATCCAGCAACCCTTACAAGCCGAGTACTTCAATGTGTTGAACACATTTCAAACTGTTGTGTCCTATATTATTTGAACCACAAGGTGGCAGTGCAATCATACCATTTGAATTATTGTTTTAAATTCCCCTGTAATTCCAAGTCTGCATACTGTATCTTCCACACTGCACTTCAATGAACATTGCCTGAGGATATCTCTACATGGTAATAAACAAGTAGCTATGGTTTACAGAATTTAGCCAAGTCAACAGAACTGCATCAGACTTATTTTGCAAAGGTCTCAAATCATGAAGAGAGTCTGATTACCTCATTGCCTAGTAACCACTTATAAAGTTGTGTATTGAGAAAACCAAGTAAAAAGTGAAAATTCAAAGACTGAGGCTGAGGGAGTGCTTTGAATTTCAATTCAAAGTAAACATTCAATAAAAACAGAGCAACCTAGGAGAGCTTAAACAATATAGACACACGTGGGGGAAAGATACACTCCTGTCATGCATTCCAAACCTGCAAAGAATGCTCAATCCCCAATATTTAGAGACCCCCACAACATCTTTGTAAACATCTCTAAACAGAGCCCCACACTAAATCTCTGTAAAATAAAAATCTCAGTCCTTTATTTGCTTATCTGCAAAGACCCAGTAAAGTATCTTATGTCCACCCTTAATGTGCAGCTCCAATCTTGCTAAAGAATTTTAATCTTACAGTGTCAGTGGCTCAGCAGGTTGCACACTCACCTCTGAGGCAGGAAGATTTGAACATCAAGGGTTCTAGTCCCACACAAGGAACTTGGAGTAAATTCCAGTACTGACACTGTAGTGCAGCGTGAGGGGTGTTATGCACTCCTCAGGTATGATCTTTCAGATGAAAAATTAAACTGAGGTCCGCTCTGCTGGTTGTTCAAATGGATGTTAAAGATCTGATGGCACTTCTTGGAAAGAGTAATGGAATTTCACCCAGTGTCCTGACCAAATTTCTCCTATTTTCTAAAATAACAGCTTAAACTGATCCAGTGTGTCAGTTTGCAAACGTCTACCCCAATCTTCAAAGCAGTAAAGCATTCCACAAAGTTGTTTACATCAATTACAAACATTTTTTACTCCTTACTTCAAGCTCTGAGTACAAATGCAGTGGGATCTCACAATATAATGAGGTTTGCCTGTTAAAAGGCAGACACAGTTGTTCCAGTGCCAACCCCACACAAGGGGAAGACAATCAGAAGAGAGAAGGGGGTTGCTCTCTCTCTTAGGGGAGGAAGATTTTTGTATGACTAATTTGACAACCTGTGGGCAGAGCTCAGAAAAAGGGGGATGGCACACATGACATCACAGGGATGGGAGGGGCTACAGGGGTGAAAGAAAGAAAATGATAGATGGGGAAAAGAGGAGGAGAGGACCCAAATAGGGGGTACGTGAAGGGCTGCACAGAGGGCCTCAGCCTCTTTTTTGCTACTTTTAGAAAATGTTTTGTTCTGGGAGAAGCACATTAGATTGGCAATGGCAATTGAATTTGATAGGGGACTTAGGATAATAGAAGTAGGTTTTTGTTTTTTACTCATATATCCAATTAGATCTTTAGACTGCCTTATAGTTAGCTGGTGGCCAATTTCCTTTATGTAAGCAAGGACGGGTTTATGTAATTTGGGTTCTGGTCTCAGAAGAAGCCTGGGTAAGCTGCATGGAAGGCCTACAACCACATGGGGACAGGTAACTGTGTTTAGCTTGGTGGACAGCTGTCCTGCTTTTCCATTTTCTTGCTCTGGTTTGGAGTAAATTGCTAATTCTTGTTTGCTGGGCAACTTTATGGGCAGTGAGATATGGCTTGTGGAATTTGTGGATGGTTGAGTTTTTTCTTTGGTGCAAGGGGCCAAGCACCTAGGGTGGACCATGGTAGCAGTTCTGGAGGTCAAGAGTTGCAGCCCAAGACAAACAGTGTGTAAGACAGGATCCATTTGGGAGGAACATTTAAAAAAAAAAGAAAACGAAAATGCACCCTACCTTATTGACTGTGAAGACTGGGACAGATTTGTTGGGCTGATGGATCCCTTGGGAGTAATGTCGCACATTTTTGTTTGGCCTTTCCATACAGAGCAACCGAGGGACAAGGGGGACCAGTTAAGGGTACGGGAGTTGTGAGGACAGGGATCGCCTTGCAGACCACCAGGCTGAAACAAAGGGTGCATGTGTACAATAAATATAGGGAAAAATGAGAATGCTGGCTGGGCATTTTGCTTATGGGACCCAAGTCAGCTGGAGTATGGGAAGGTTTGGGTGTGGAGCGGGAAAGGGGGATTTCACAGGGCGTGGATGCCACAGAGTAGTAGGGATCAGGGGAGGGGGTGTTTTTTCACTTGACAGGAGGAGCCTGCAAGGGCGATGGCAGATGGGAGCAGCATGCAGTGGCGGTTGCAGTAATGCTGGGCTTCAGATAACCAAAAATGACACCTGGCCCTGGGTATCTGGGTGGGCAGTTCAGAGCAGCATGCATGTCAGTCATCACAAAAAAATTTACAGATGGGAAGAGCGAGAAATGAGGCCCAACAGCAGGATGGGGAATGGCATGCATGGCCTAAACAAAGTGGAGCCTGCATGGACCACATTTTGATGGGCCCACAAGGAAACAGGGCAGGGAGAGGACCAATGGCACCGATACAGTTGAGGACCAGGGAATTTTCGAGAGACCAGGGGTATAGTCAGAAAAGTGTTTTTTTCCATTTCATAATTGGACTGTGGAGAGGGTCGGCTGACTCCACTGGGAGGGCTGATGAGAGAGGGGATGAAAGCATTATCTCATGAAAGCCAGGATTTTTTCATTTTCATGGTTTTATTTTATTTTATTCTTCAAACAAGTCCCATTGTGGTCGTCATGGCAGCCAGGTTAGACTGATGAGGGCAGTCAAGCTAGCCACCTGTTACAGAAGGCCATGTCTACGTAGACTGGGCATGGTGCAGGGAGGAAGGCTGGCCAGTTATTTGCCTCGAGAGTCATGGGGGGAAGGGGAGTGCCATGAGACAGCTGGGGTGAGCAGCTGGCAATACAATTCAAAAATAAATAAATATATACACAGATAACGGATATAATAAATAGTGTAGAGAAAGGGGATGAATACAATAACAATAATGGAGGCTGATGCAATAGAGGTACCTCACTAATTTAGGAGCAAGCAAGGCCTAACCATGTCTTTGTAGATTTAAAAAAAAATTAGACAAGGAAAAGAAATAAAAAAAATAGAAGAGTAATAATCTTGTAAGATACTACAAAGGGGAAGGGAGGTGGGCAGTTAGGGGGAGGCACCAGAGAGGCAAAGTGCCTGTATGTTTCCAAGGAGGAAGTGTCCTTGCCAAGGTTTTTATCCCTCTCAAACAATAACAGGTACAGGAGGTCGGAGGGGGGAGCATATTTCAATCCAATTGGGGAGGGAACATTGGCAGGCACTCACCTTAACCATACCAGACAGCAAAAAGGTGGAGCAAAAACGGTGCCCAGGTGTAGAGTAGAGGCTAACTCTGTCAAATTGTGTTTTCACAGCATTTTTATTCCAGCCAGATAATGACCATGGCACCCAAGAAGAGCAGAGCATCCAAGGAAGATGCCTAACATGCCATAGTGCATTTTGCAGCAAAACCCAACAAGATGTGGGAGCTGGTGGAGGGTTTGGAGCCAGACAGACAGAGGAAAAATGGAAAGCAGATGGTCAGGGGAAAGAAAGAGGTGAGAAGCAGCCGCCAATACAGCCCAGGAGCCCAAGGTAGCTGGCCAGGCTGGCCAGCCCTGATAGGGTGGGTCCTGCGCCACCTCCCCCAGCTCCTCCGTTGCAGCTGAGCCTTCCCTGGTCCCAGCTCCACTGATGGCCCCAGCACCAGCCCCTCAACCACTGCCACTACCAAGTCCAACCTCACCCATCTTCCCACTGCCTGGAATGCCAGAGGTTCCCGCACCAGGACCAGTGCCAGGCTCTGAGCCTGAGCCACAACCAGGTAAAGGAGGTGTTGATGTAGGGAGCAGCATAAAAGAATATATTGAGCAGATGATTACGTCTATAGGTGAAGATTGCTTAAGGCAGTTCAAGAAGGCTTCATCTGACATTAAAACAGTAAAAGTATTTTAAGGGGAGGAAGAGAGGACCAACACCAGTACACATGGAGGGGCGGAACTAGAGAGATAGAATCCCCTGGGATGAGGATAGGGGAACATGTCCCCTTAGCTACTAAGGAAAAAATCTGGAAGGGGGAATATGTGGACATTTTCACCTTGGTTAGCAGGGAAGCAGTCACTAAATATGGTGAAAAGGAGAGTGTAGGGAAGTGTGAGATGGCGGCTGCAGTAGTGCTGCTGGGTAAAAATTAAGAGGATAAAGTCACAAAGGGTAAGACATGGGATGCTTGGTTTGTGGGTTTCATCATGTATTCAGCGATAGCATTGGAGAAAAAAACCTGAGCTAGGGATACCACTGATCACGTATTTCCTGATCATTCACATGGCAAAAGCAAGGGGGGATTTGGATGTCTATATTGTGATGAACTCTTTCAGCAAAGAATGGCGACACATGGGGACGTGCACAGGGACACAAAGCAGTTAGATTTATGGACAGATTACATCATGGACCAGGCAACCCCAGATTCAGAATCAGGAAAGAAACTCACCCTAGTACAAAAATGCTGCTGGGCATATAATAGGGCATTTTGTACCTAGTCACAATGCAGATTTCGGCATGCCTGTTCAAATGCGGGGTGGGGGGTGGGGGGTGGGGACTCATCCAGCATCAAAATTTCGGAGCAGTTGGACAAATGGAGACCAGCCATGTGGGCCCCAGGATAATCCAGGAAGAATTTTTTTGGGGGTTAGTCTGGCTATAGGGAACAGGCATGGAACAGGAGCTGTGGGGGGGGGGATATAGTGGGAGAAAGGACCAGATCTTTTGAGGGGCAGAATAAGAGTGGTTCTGCAGGGTATGGCAATCTAGGTATGGCCAAGACCCCCATAAAGGTGGAGCTTTTCAACTGCTGGTTGCAGTCATACCTGGATGGGGGCCTGTAGAGAAGCTAGAGAGAGGATTTAGACAGGGTTTCAGTTTGCAATGTCAAGGGCCTAGAGTAAGCAAGGAGGCCAAGAATTAAGGGTCGGTAAGAGGAAGGAAGAGGTTCTCCAGAAAAAAATTCAGGAAGAAAAAGATGCTGGGAGGATTGCAAGTCCTTTCCACTTTCCCCCATTAAGGAATTTAAGGACATCTTAATTAGGCTTGGTCCCAAAGAAGCAGCCAGGGGAATACAGGGTCATCTACCACCTGTCCTTCCCAGACAGGGAGTTGGTGAACGACTATATTTCTGAAGCAAGGTGCCTTATGCGACCCTTGAGGAAGCAGTGCAGATCATTAGGGCAACCCCTGAGGCATGGCTGGCAAAAACAGACATTGAATCAGCTTTTAGGCTGTTACAAGTCTGCCTGGAAGACTGGGACTTATTAGGTTTTAAGCTAGATGATCAGTACTATTTCAATAAATCTATGCCGATGGGATGCTCTACTGCCTGTGCCATTTTTGAACTATTTAGCACCAGCCTTCAATGGATCTTTCAACACAGAACAGGACATAGGACTGTCATACATTATATGGACAATGTTTTGCTCATAGGCAGCGGGCGGGAGGAGAAAGATCGTATGTTGGGCAAATTCCAACAGTCGTGTCAGAAGCTGGGGGTACCACTGGTGCCTGATAAGATGGAGGGCTCAGTAGGGTTATCGAATTTTTGGGCATTGAAATCAATACACTGCACAAGGTTTTTCACTTGCCAGAAAAGAAGGTGCAAAAACTGAGGGATTTGTTAAGGGGCACAAGTGGTAGGCACAGGGTGCCACTGAAGCAAGTGCAGCAGTTGGTCAGACACCTGAACTTCACCTTCAGGGATATCGGGCTGTGCAGAATGTTCACCAGAAGGCTGGCAAAGGCCTCCCGGGGCATTATCAGGCCACATCATTGGGTAGACCTGGACAGGGGTACACAGGCTGACCTGGGGATATGGTAGGCATTCATCAGCCAGTTTAATGGCATATCGTTTTGGCAAGAGGAATGGGTCTACAACATGGATCTGGAGTTATATACAAATGCCTCAGGTGGTCTGGGTATGGGAGGATATTTTAGGGGACTTTTGTTCTCAGAAGTGTGGCTAGCAGAATTGGGGCATAGTGGACTGACCAGGGATATCACATTATTGGTGATATTACCAATTTGGGTTAGCGCACTAATTTGGGGGGAGGAACTTTAGAATCAAAAGGTGACTTTCTGGTATGACAACAGAGCAGTAGTGGATGTACTAAGCAATAGGGGAGCATCATTGGATTCAGTGTTCAGGGTGTTGAGAGAACTAGTCCTGCAGGGTTTGAGACTGAACATGTCCTTTAGGGCTAGACACATCGAAGGGGTGCAGAACACAGTAGCTGATAGCCTCTCCCATCTGCAGCTGGACAGGTTCTGAGCCTATGCACCGAGAGCGGAGGAACACAAGTCACCCATACCGAAGCACATTTGGGAAATTGGCTGGAAGGAGCCAAGTTGCTGTTTTGGAACTCCTGGTTGCCTAGAACCCTGAGGGCATATGACGGGGCATGGTGAGCTTTCCAAACATTCAGGGAAATACATCACATGAAGGTAAGTGAGCTGGTCACTGAGGACCAGCTGGGACATTACATAGTACACCAAAGGGAGAAGGGCGTAGCTCACTCCGCAATGGGGATACATTTAGCTGTCATCAGCATGGTATGCAACCTTAATGGTTGGGGGGACCCAATGAAGACCATGCTAGCCTGGAGAAGGATGCTAGGGTGGGGGAGGGTAAGGTCAAACAAAATCAACGACTGGAAGCCAGTGTCAGAACACCTTTTAGCCAAACTGATGTAAGCCCTGCCTAGAATATGCAAATCAGGGGAGGAAGCAGCATTATTCTGGCCCATTTTTATGATCATGTACCACGGTGCACTTTGAGTGAGTGAAGCACTGGGGCATGGGGAGGAGGAGGGAACGGTAGAGATCCACTGGGAGGTCATAGTTTGAACAAGGGACGAGGTGATGATACATTTGAAATATTCCAAGATGAATCAAATGGGAAATGGTTGCATAAACAAGCTGGAGAGACAAGTTCAGCAAATAAATTGTCTGATCCAGGCATTGTGGGCTTACGCCGCATTGTGCCGGAATAATGCTGGACAGATGTCTAATCATGGGAATGGAAAGCCAGTAACCAGCTATCAAATCATAGCACTACCCAAAAAAAATATGAGTTTTGTGGGAGAAGATCTAAAGAAGTACACATCACATTCCTTTAGCATTGGGGCAGCATCTCAATTAGCAGCCTCAGTGGGTACTGAGAGGCAGATACAAGAGAAAGGCTGATGGAAATCAGAATGTTACAAAAGGTGCATCAGGCTTCTGGATGAGAACACACTCTAACCTTTTTCTTTTGTCTTACAGGTACAAGCAAGGGCAGGGAGAGTAAAAAATGGTGAAGTTAAAAAGAGGACTGAGCATGGGGGGGAGTTTTTCAAAGTTTCAAAAAACTACTCACAGGTTTGTTTATCTCATTCAGGGCCTGGACGCTGTGCAGAAATTTGGATAAGCGGGCACTCATACATTTATTGGGCAGAGAGGAGTGTGGTGAAAAAAGCAGGGGGGGGGAACAATTTTACTAGGACCCTAGGCAATGTAGACTATCCTGGTCAGTAATCAAGGGAATGAAGTGGGCACAATTACTATCTAACCTGAGAGAAATGAGAGGGAGACAACCAACACTGGACATGACCATCATCCATCTGGGGGGAAACGATATAGGGTCCAGGTCCTGGTTAAACATCTGTTTACAAATTAAGCATGACATTGACAAGATAAAGGAATGGTGGCCACATGTGACTTTAGTGTGGTCCGACATGATCTCCTGCAGGGTGTGGTGTTTCACAAAGAACCACGTTGCCATGGACAGAGACAGTAGAAAGATGAATAGGAGGGTTGGTACACTGTTTCTCTCGATGGGGGGAGAGTGATTCATACGGGAATAGAGGAGGTGGTGGATGCTTCTTACAGGTCGGATGGGGTTCACCTATCTGAATTGAGAGTTGCCATGTTTGTCACAGAAATCATGGGGGCGATTGATGAATGGCTCAGGTAGGAATCTAGGAAAAAAGTAAAAGGTATACAAGTCTAGAAGCCAGCTGGCCATAAAAGACTAGCCACGTATCAGTGAAGGTAGTACTTTGATCCCTCACCCATGTATCTATCCAGTAGATTTTTAAACATTTGTATATTTATGGCCTCAGCAATACTTGGTGTCAATGAATTCCATATTGTTACCACCCTTTGATTGAACCAACAAGCTATTTTAGCAGTCCTATACTGCTCCACTTTTAGCTGTTTGTTATGTAGTCTTGTTGCTCTACCTGAATTAGTTTTTAATTGTAATCCAGCTGATTCCCATAACACTCTGTTTTCATAAGTTCTATACATAAAACATGAGTCTCCTCTAATATTCCTATAGTGGAGTGAGAAGATACATAGTTTATCCCATCTGTCTCTATAATTTTCTTGTTGCATTCATTTTATTCTTTTCATAAACTTCCTTTGAACCCCTTCTCTTATCTTAATGGTCCAATATTTTGTGGAGTTGTCAGTGGAGCCATATATTCTAGTACAGGTCTGACCAGTGTCCTATAGTGGCAACATAACCTTGCTACTTCTGTTTTTGATGTTTCTAAAGATGTTCCACATTACTTTATTTGCCTTTTTGATAGCTTCCTTATTATGTGTGTCAAAATCTAAGTTGCTTGTATGCCATACTCCTAGATCTTTCTCATTTTCTGTATTCTGTATTAAGTTGTTTATATAATACACAGAGCACATTATTCACACCAAAATGTATTACTTTACACTTTTCTTCATTAAATTTGAGTCTGTGTTATTTAGCCCAGTTTTCTAGATCATTTATCTGGTTTTGAAGTTTCTTTGCTGCATCATTGTTACTGACTATTGTGCCCACTTTGGTATCATCTGTGTATTTGTTTAACCATGCACCATCTGTTACTTGCATACCAGACACTAACAATGAGAAAAAAAATTGGTCCCAGAATCGACCCCGTGGCACACCACTAGTCTGAGAACCCATATCTGATTTATATCCCTTCAATTGGACCCTCTGTTGATGACCAGTTAACCATGATTTAATCCAGTTGATCAAGGTCTTGTTAATACCCATATTTTGTAAGGTAATTATTAGGTCTGAATGTACAACAGAGTCAAAGACCTTGGCATAGTCAAGGTATATGACATCTACAGGCAGCCCCTTATCCAGGGCTTGGCTCACAGGTTCAAAGAAGTCAAACAAGCAGGTGATGCAGGACTTCCCCTTTTCAAAACCGTGTTGTGATATATCCACTATTCCCAAGTCCCTCATATCATCTTCCAAGAAGGACTTTATGAAGCATTCCATTATTTTGCCTATTGCTGTGGTAATACTTAGCGGTCCATAGTTCTCTACTAGTGCCTCATATCCTTTCTTTTGAATAGATGTAATATCTGCTAACCTCAACTGTAGTAAGGAATCTCCCTCTTCTAAAGATTTATTAAATAGCATGGAAAGGGGCACTGCCAGTTCTCTTGCCATATTCCTTAGAAAATTCGGGAGAATGTTATCTGGGCTACTGGACTTGTGTAACTTTAGGTGACAAAGTTTTTCAGATGTTTGTGTTTCAGATATTACATATCCGGTTTTTTGGTTCTAGTTATTTTTTGTATCTATTAAAGGTGAGGAGGTATATGGTTTTTGGAAAACACTCAAAAAGTAATTATTAAATATTGTTGCCATTTCTGCCTCATTATCAATAACAGTAATACTGTCTCTTATACTAGTAATTTGCCTATCCCCTTTTCTTAAACTACCAATATAGTTATAACATTTCTTATAGCTATCTTTAGGATCCCCAACTAAGGTAATTTCTGCCATAGCTTTGACATTTTTAATCATTTGCTTGCATATTTTTACTAGTGTTCTATGTTTAGTTTCTCATACAGTGGTAGGAATTGACTTATACTTGCATTATGCCTTGGCTTTAGATTTTAGGGTGCTTTTTATTTTTTTTTTGAGAAACATTTTGGTATTCTTCCTTTGCCATTGCATTTATTTTTTCTGGGAACAAATTTGTTCATACATGTATTTATTTTATTTTGCATTATTAACCACATAGTTTCTAGATTTTTATTTTTTAATTGTCTTTTCCAGTCCCAATCCTTCAGTGCCTCTTTAATGGCTTAATAATTTGCTTTGTTAAAATTATGTACTCTTGTTGTACCTTTAGTTTTGAATGACTTTTCCATTAGGGAGCACAATACCATATTATGGTCACTTCCTCCTACCAGCTCTAATATTTTGATGTTTTGTATTCCATCATGTATGTTACTAAATATTAGGTCCAGGATGTTATTGTATCTGGTATTTTCAGAGACATATTGATGCATGCCATTAATAGTGCATAAGTCTACAAGATTATTCTCTAAAGTAGTATGACCATATAACTGATTCTAATTAATATTAGGGAGATTAAAGTCCCCCATTACTGTACAGTTATTTGGGACCATCATTGAATTTAAATCATGCATACATTCAAGATTTTCAAATTCTGTTAAACAAGGGGGTCTATAACAAATACCCAATCTGATTATTTTATTATGTGTTTGAAATTTCACCCATACTTGTTCACTTTTCAAACCTCCATTCTCCAATGCAGTAATTTCAAATGATTTTACGTGTAATGCAATATATACCCCTACACCCCTTCCATTTTTATGTTGCTTGCACGCATGTGCAAGAAACATAGTGCCATCATCGGAGATTTCAGAGGTGTGTCACCTCCTCCTCCAATTCAGTCAGTAAGCTGGCAGGCGCGGCCCCTGTAAGCCAATGCATTTTGGAGCTGTCTATGACATGCTCCAAAATGCAGTGGCTCACAGTTGAAAGGGGGATCTACACTTCAGTGAGCACCGATAAGCGTAGCTCCCCCACACCGCGCGGGTGTGTGAGCCCCCACATCCTGTGTAGCGAGCAGGGTGCCCAATCCCGCCGGCTGAGCTGCTACTCATCCCCCCCTCGTAGCTGGTGCCACGCTGGGAGCCCACCCCAGCGTGGCAATCAGTGTTGGCCCGGCAGTGCCCAATCCCGTCAGCTGAATAGCCCCCTCCTTGTGCCATGCTGGGAGCCCACCCCAGCATAGCAAAGCAGTCCCTGAAGTCTTTTTGTTTATACCTGTAAAACAAAAAGCGGTCCCATGACGTCTCCCGACCCCCACAACCTGCACCCACCCACTGCGCACCCAGTCTCCCCACACCCTCACATTCCCCATACTTACCTCTGGACTTCTGGTGCGCCGATCTTGGACCGGGAACACGTCTGCACTCTTCAAAGCCGTCCGCGAACTGAGGAAATGCCAGTAAGCTGTATAATAAGCTAGATAGGAGGGGTTCAACTTTATTGCATATCTCAGGCATTTTTGGGAATTTTTGCACCAAATTTTCAACATGGGGTTTTGAGGACCCCTTCTCATGAATGATGTCACTGTCATGGCATTATTCGGGCCCGAAGGGTGATTTCACGCAGTGACTGTGCAGTGACTGTGAAATCACCCTTTGGGCCTGAATACCACCATGACATTGAATTATTCATGACAAGGGGTCCCAAAAACCCCATGTTGAAAATGTGGTCCAAAAATTCGAAAAAATGACTGTTTTACGAGTGTGCGTTGCGCAGTTCCTACGCAGGCTCGTAAGTTCGCGAAATTTCAATATTTTCACTCCAGATTTTCAACATTGCCATTTTACCACACCTTCTTATGAGTAGTATAGCTGTCATTTTTCACATCTCACCCAAAATGTGTTTCTGCCCTTGTAGCGCAGAATGGCGCAGTCGATGTGTGAAATCAATGTACGGGACAAATTAAGAAAATCACAGTGACACTGTTCATGAGCAGAGGTCTTAAAATGGCTATGTTGAAAATTTGGTGAAAAAATTCCTAAAAATGACTGTTTTACGAGCGTGCATTGCACAGTTCCTACGCAGGCTTGTATGTTCACAAATTTTCAATATTTTCACTCCAGATTTTCAACATTGCCATTTTACCACACCTCCTCATGAGCAGTATAGCTGTCATTTTTCACATTCTGCTCAAAACATGTTTCAGCCCATGTAGCGCACAATGGAGCAGTCGGTGTGCGAACTCAGTGTATGGGACACATTAAGAAAATCACAGTGTCACTGTTCATGAGCAGAGATCTTAAAATGGCAATGTTGAAAATTTGGTGAAAGAATTCCTAAAATGACTGTTTTCACAGTGTCTGCGTTGCACAGTTCCACTTGCTATTTTCGTAGGTTTGCGAATTTTCAATATTTCACTCCAGATTTTCAACATTGCCATTTTACCACCTCCTTATGAGCAGTACAGCTGTCATTTTCATCCTGCCCAAAGCGTGTTTCAGCCATGTAGCGCATAGGCGCAGTCGGTGTAGCAAACTCAATGTATGGGACACATTAACAAAATCATACTGACACTGTTCATGACCAGAGGTCTTAAAATGGCTATGTTGAACATTTCATGAAAAATTTCCTAACAATGACTGTTTTACAAGCGTGCGTTGCGCATTTCCTACGTACGCTCGTAAGTTTGCAAATTTTCAATATTTGCACTCCAATGACTTCCAAATACCTAAACAGCACATAGAAGCAAGCAACATTCGGCATTGACAAATGCTTGTTTTATCTCTGTGTTTATGAAAAAGTTGTATCCAGGTATGGTTCAATCCAATCCCCAACTGTATCCAGGTTTCTGTGATCCCACAGATATGAATGTTTTGAGATGTTAATATGTATTTTAGTTCTTCAGTTTTATTCTTCATGCTTCTAGCATCAACTAGTAATATTCATATTTCCTTTTCTGTTAATGTTTTATTATTTATCTATTTAGGTACCCCTTTCTTGGTTAATATGCTGCAATCCCTATGTTCACTTAGAATGTTAGTTTGTTCCTGATCTGTACTGTTTGGCATGTGTGATGTGTCAATGTCCCATCTCCCCTAGCTAATTAGTTTAAATTACAGTCAGACCTGGGTAATCTGTATACATTTGTTTTTGACCATTTTGTTACATAATAAACATATACATAGTAACCAGGCAATGACCAAGTGATTTTTATTTTGGTTACTTTACCAAAAAATTTGAATTAGGTAATACAATACTGAGCAGTTAAAATATTCTAGTTTCCATGTTTTGACCGTTCTTGTTAAATTAATTATTTATTTTTTGTCTTTGTAACTACAGTGAATCCCTTTCTCCTCAGCAGTTGCTGTGCTTCCTTTTCAACTGCCTAGACATTCTACGACATTAGTAAAACCATTCCAGGCCATTCATATGAACAGCCTGGAATGGTGTCACTGATTGATTCCATGTAATGTTTAGGAATATGAAAAGAAAGAACAGTAGCTGGTGAAGTGACTGTAACATGAGGTAGAGATGAGTGCATCCCAGAGCTATGTTATTTATTTATTAAAAATTGGTTAGTGCATATCAGAACGCATGCAAACATGGAAAGGAAAATGGGCCCCTTTATCATTTTCACTAATATTTTAATTATTTATTCTATTTCCAATCAATGACAGGAAGCCAAAAGAAAAAAGAAGAAACATACGTCTGGCTTTAGTTTACAGAAAATTGAACATTCAGGGCATTACCCTGAACGATGCTTAACTTGGCGTTTTTTTCATATTAAACACTGAGCAGTGTTTGTGTTTTATATTATAATATTTAGGCAGAACAAACATCAGTATATACACTGTTTAGCCAAGCAAGCGTTATATAGAAATGAAGGTTTGGTTGTTTAAACCCAGGACACTAGTCACTTGCACCTTTAAAATTAAAGAATATACCCTTGTGACCTGGAGAGACTAAAGTGAAGACCTAAGGTTATGAACGCTACTTATGCACTGCTAAGAGTGCTTTTACCCCTTTTTTTGTTTCCACTGCTTCACATTCTTTTCAGGTACAGGGGTAAAAGTATGGCGAGGAGAATTTATTCCTTTGCAAGAATTACATGGGTGAAACACAAACCAGGAAGTGTTTGGTCCCGTTTTGAAAAGTTTCAGCCGCACAGGTGGCTCGCATTACCGAGGTGCATTTTGCAAAGTTTAGCCATACAGACGGCTTGCACTATTGAGGTGGATTCTGCAAAGTCTAGCCGTATAAATGGCTAGCACTATCGAGGTGAGGGATAAACCACTTGCCTCGCATACAAGCAAAATCAGCCCATGAAAAAAATATACCTAGCTATTGCAAAACATGCTAGCTCTAAACAAGCACCCTTATTAATTTCTTGTTCCTCTATAAATCTTAAATACTCAAATTAGGGGCAACAGCACGGACGACTTTTAGAATTCACTCTTCTCTCATATATATTTTACTCCAAAAAAAAAGAGCTGCAGTTTCATTTATTAACAGTATCAAGTACCCTTTCTCCTATAAAGTACAACCGGTGGGGGTTACAACATAATCAAGTGAATGAATGCTTTTATATACCAGACAGAGAATAGATAAAATGTAGGGATAACAAGAACATTATATAGGTGGCCTACCTATATACATTTACAAATACAGGAGGAAGAGAAGGAGAATAAGATAGACAAGGGCTGTTGCAACAGACTTAAAATAAAAATAAAAAATTCTGGTATATTATGCCATCCATCAGATTGCTGTTAACTATCTAAAACTCATTTCCTATTACCTTTAACATGACAGAGGGGATTAAGAGAGATTAAGAAGGCTGCCATTAGCACACTCATTAACACCTGCAATGGATTATCCAGATCAAAATGGACAGGGATAATGGTATCTGTACTCTGGACACAGGATTCAGATTCAGAAACAGAAGTTTCCATATTAAAGCAGCAATTAACATGGCAAAAAATCCATTTCGGAAGTTCCCTGTTCAGATAATCAGGTATACGTAATAACAAGGCACGGATTAACCAGGTCTGACTGTACCATGTATTACATTTTTAAACATAGTCCCAAGTTCTTTACTCCCACGCCTGTTTAAATGAAGCCAATCTATTCATTAATTGGATAGGTTTGCATGAAATTTCTCCTATGAGGTTGTGCATTTGAGGTTGTTAAACACCATCTTCTAACCCAGTTGTTTACCCTTAGTGTCTTTTGGTTAATTCTATTGTTTGCTTTTGGGAGTGGTAGCATGTTAGAAATGATGGCTGTGCCCTTAACTTTCTTTATTTCATTTAAGAGCTTCAAGTATTCCAGATACATTTGATCTTTTCTTGTATGTTTTGCATCATTATTTCCAACATGTATCAAAACTAATGGATTATCATCCACTTTCTTAAGAATCGACAGCAATAGATTTGCTACATCATTCAATTTTGGCTCCAGGGAGAAAAGAGCTTGCGACCTGTTGTTTGTTTATTCTTGTTATGTATGCATCTGTATATTTAATAATAGAGTCATCTACTATGTATACTCTCCTGTCTTTTATCTACCTTTATGGCTGTTTCCTGGTTACAGTCTGTGTGTGATTGCTCCTCTTGAATGTTTAGGCATGGATCTGCAGTTTCATTTTTTAGCTCAGGTTGTGTCCCGCTTTCACTTTCCTCACAAGGTGCATCTTCCCTGCCAATGACTTCATTGTTTGTGTCTCCCTCCAATACTCCATTCATTCCATTATCAAGTTCATATGACTAAGTCACTTCATTTTATTTTAGTGTTAACACAGGTGAAAAGGAATTTAATAAAGGGATATCATATTTCATTGTCCTTCTCCCTTTTTAATATTTGCTACCCATAGGTTGGTGGTATGTGGGAAAGTAGATAGCAAGGGGAAGGACTGCCATCCAGTGCAAGCTGGAGGCAGGCTATGGGAAGAAAAGAAGGACACAGGTGGTGGGGGATGGGGGATTTGGGAGGGAACTGAATTAGGGATGGCAACAACTACAACAAGAGGAGAAAAGTGGTATCAGTTTACACCGTTACCTCCAGAGAAGAGCCAAAGCGGCCTGTGGGTTTACACGGGTGGGGGAAGAAGAGGACAAGGAGATATAGATATAAATACAGATGAATAAAATGATGTGAATTATGTAAATGTGCTCAAGGGAAGGATGGTGATTAAGAATTGGAACCTATATACGATATTGTAATGTAATTGTGTTGGTTTTTGTATGGAAAAGGAATTCAATATTAAATTAATTGCTGATCTGAGCACCCACAACATCAGGTGTCTGCCTTGATTGGGGAGAAATCTGGGGCAACTCATAAATGACCGCCTGTTGCACCTTCAGGCCCCAATCTCCCGTGGACCCTTGTAGGGACTCCTCACTTCTTTGAGCTATCCCTTCTCATCCCTCCCCCATTCCCCCCTTTCCTCCCTCCTGTTTAATCAACCTATTCCAGCAACTCACTCCTTTGAGCTCTCCCCTCACATACCTCTCCCCTTCCACCATTTCCTCCCTCCTGTTTAATCAACCTATTCCAATACAGTATCTAATTTATGGATCCACTCCTTCTGACCTTTGATCCACCTCAGGTTTACACTGTAAATGTTGTATATATCTGCAGAAATGTTTATAGTGTTTATATATGATGCTTTATGCTTCCTTGTTTTCCACTGTACATCCTGCTGTTAATGGTGTTGACTCCAGTTCAATTAGCACTGGATGGTATTGTTTTATTCTGTGAACTGTTATGTTTGTTGTCTACTGCCCATGTCCATCTTGAAAATGAGCTTTGCTCAGTGATGATCACCTGGTTAAATAAAGACTTGAAGATGTACAGTTTTAACAAGCTTGTACCACTGTCCCATAACTGGCTTATCAAACAAACTTCAATTCTTCAGGGCACTGAGGTGGTGGTCTGATCAACCCAGTCATCTGGGGTCAGTTGTATCTCCCCCAGGGACAAGGCTGAAGATAGGTGGAACTGCTTAGTCTTCCTTACCTGGTCAACAATACTAAATAAAATGCCCCTCCTTCTTCGAATTGCAGACACTTCTCCATTTCATTCAATACAATCCCAAGTCCCCCTACTTCCAGTTACAAAGACACCCACTCCCTATACCATTAAAATGTTACACCCAGTACCTCTAAGAAATCGTTTTCCTTATCTTAAATTTACAGATCTACTGTTCCAATAAAATGTTCCCCTGCTCAATTACTGATTTACAAGGAACCACAGTGCCAGTGTCAACAAAAGTCCCCAATGATTTAGAACTCCCCATCAGTATATCCTCAGTGTTTATGTTATGAACGCCAAGCCTTTAAATCTTTCCCCAGAAGTCATCAATCCCACACTCCTTTCTGTATAGAACCCCACGAACTCCACAAATCTATTGTCATGACAAATACTTGCATCTTCAGATCTTCTGACAGCTCATCTCATCCTCACTGTTGCCTCACCTGTCACATCCTCTATCAGCATTTAGAAAATGGACAACTGAAATATTGAATTCTAATTGTCTGTTGCCATTACATCTGCTGTTTCATGTCAAGGCCATCTCACCTCAAGATACCCGCAAGCAGCTCATGAGCCTTCCCAACTGGGGTAATGCAGGTAGAAATGGCCTCTGCCCCAATTCCTGAAACTAACAGCCCATGCTATTGTCAAACCACCAATGACAGTTTTTAGCCTTTTCTTTACCTCCTCAATCATGTTCCTCAAGTGGAAGTGAACCAGAATCATCCCCATCTTTAAATCTTGTGATCCACTTCTAGTTGACAACTACTGCTCTATCCCCACCCTCTCACACCTGAGTGAAATTCTGCAAAAGGTTATGCACCAGCAGATCTCTGACCATATGGCTATGTACAACTCCTCTGTCCTCAACAACATGGCTTTAGGAAGAGCCACAGCACCACCTTAGCCCTGACTCATTTCCCTAACCATATCTTTCATAACATGGATTAAGGCAAACTCACTGGTGCATTCTTTGTGGATCTCACCAAGGCCTTTAACCTAGTAGATCACAACATCCTCCTATGTAAGCTGAGTAACATTGGTTGCTCCACCTTGTCCACTACATGGTTTTGAGACTACCTCTCTGGTCAAACACTGGTGGTCTGCACAGGGGGAGCAATCTCCACCAGTCAGGAGATCAACACTGGGGTCTCTTAAGGATCTATTCTCAGATCCCTCCAGTTTTCCCTGTTTGTAAACTCTGTTCCCAAGGATACCATGATGTGCAACTTGCTACTGTATACTGATGACCTTATCTTATACAAAAGTGCTAAGACACCAGCAGAACTCTCAACCACCCTCACAAGCAATTTTGGTGTCACCCAGCAATAGTTCCTAGCAAGCAGACTTTTATTTAATGCCAAGAAGACTTAGACCATGCACATTAGATCAAAATCCAGGCTAGTTAGGGCAGCTGGGGACAATTCCCCTCTTAGTATCCTATCTCCTGACGGATTACCTCTTGAATCAGTGATTTTCTTCAAATATCTCAAAGTCACCCTTGACTACTGACTGATTTTCTCTGATCACATCAAACATACCATCCAGTAAGTGAACCAGAAACTAGGAGCTGGTTACAGATGTAAGGATTACTTAACCCTGGAAGTCAGGCTTGCCATTGCTCCAGGCACTTTAGTCCCTCTGCTGGACTACTGCTCTCCCATCTACACACAAACCTCATCATTAGGAATTTCCAAACTAAACACCACCTACAGCAATATGTGTAGGTTTACCCAGATGGAGCCTTACTCTACACGTCACTGCTTCTTCTACCAGGACCTATGATGGCTCATCCCTCAGGCCTGCAGAGAGCACCTCCTAGGCTGCCTTGTCAGAAAAATATATTAGGATAAAAGAGGTGTCTGCCCTCTCCCCCTACTGAACCCAAAGTCCTATCACTGAGGCCTCAGGAAATCCTCTAACATTATATTAGAATGCCACAGGTCACTGAATGAATGGGCCAGAAGGCATTCTCTTTAGCTGCACCAAAACTGTGGAACAGCTGTGCCAAAACTGCGGAAAAGGCTATCTGTGTCCCTACTGACTGTGGGCTCATACCCCCTATTCAAGGCCCACTTCAAGACTTCCTCTGTGGGTACAGTCACCTGTGCCAGCCCTCCTAGTTAACTGTCAGACCCCACCTAATGGAAGCCATACTGCCCAAATTGTTGAAATTGTTGTTTTTTGCTTAGTGTATCTTAAAGTTGCTGTTACTTGATTGTTTTAAGTGGGCACTGTGCTGCCACTGTACCTTTGTACCTCCATGCACTTGCCTTGTTTGTACTGTGTTCTCTATGCACAATTTTGCAAAAAACTGAGCATTTGCATAGTATTACTTAATGTGTTCACCTGTGTACTGTAACTACTTGCACTCACTTTACTTTTTGTACCAGTTTCATTTGGCTGTTCCTCACACCTCTCACTGTGACACACTTTATATTTCTCTTTCGTGAACATTTTTTTTATTTGATTATATAAATTAGTAACTGTTACCTATTGTAAATAGCTTTTGTGGTGGATACCTACACTTCCAGGCTTCCAGGAGTTTGTTTCCTTAACTTCCCTCAGGAACTTCTCTCTGTCCTCCTCCATTTGGCTTCCTTTATATTTTTTTATATATATATATATATATATATATATATATATATATATATATATAAATCATTAATCTTTATTCAAGTTTTCTTTTCTTTTCCCTTACTGATACATTAACAACATAAGACAGGTGTCAAGCAGGTAGTTACATATCACATACCATGTAGGATCTGTACATATACTGACCAGTACAATGATGGGGTGACATGAGTAGTGGAAACACACATACATTCAAACTGAAACTTAAAACTTCCATACTACCCCCCCCCACCCCAATAAAGCCTCCCTAACTCACCCTCAATCAAGTGCAGACAGTTCCGGTCAGTTAATATACAGATAGAAAGACCAATATTCCATCATGACACCTAAGGCTTCCAAATAGTAATCAGGGCATCCAAAGCACTCCATCTAGACTGATAGAGGTGCGACCTGTTGCCCATGGCTAGGATATGTTTCTCCAATTGGAGAGCAAATAGTAGTTCCTTGTGCCACTCCAGGACAGACAATTTAGAATTGTTCATCCAGTGTCTCATAATAATCAATTTAGCAGTGGAGGAGATCAGAGCTAAATAACCTTTCCTGCAATTTGGAATACCCTTCGGGAAAAGGTACAGCAAACAGATTTCTGGAGTAAAGAGCTAATCAAGATAGAGAAGTGGATCCAAAGTTTTCTTAACAGATTGCCAAAAAGCCTGAACAACTGTGCATGACCATATCATGTGATATAAAGTACCAGGGGAAAGGGAACACTTAGAGCAATCGGAGAAAGATAAGTAACCCAGTTTATAAAGTTTAATTGGTGTAAAATACAGATTGTGCATAATATTAAACTGAATAAGGTGCAATCTGTCCTGTTTAATAAATCTGTATATACTTTGCCATGAATTTCTCCAGAAATCGGTGTTGTTACTCAGGGACAGTGTCTGAGACCAGTAATAGCAAGTTCCCTGTGGCAGATTATGGTCTACTGTTTGTATTTCTTTATACACTTTGGAAATGGCATGAGGTTTCTTTGTCCTTTGCAAAAGAGAGTGCAAGCTGTCAGTAGAGGAGCTCTGAACATCCACATACCTCAAGTAGGTCTTAATTGCCTCTTTGAGTTGCCTCTATTTAAGAGACAGTGCTGTAGGCATCTGAAACTGATGCTGAAAAGGGGAGAATTTAATCAAGGAGCCATCTACATAAATGTCAGATAATATTTTGTTAACCAGAGGGGGCCAAAAGGCAACTGGTATAGTTTTGTAACCAATTTTGAAGTGGAGGTTTTGTAAAACAGGTTGATCCAACAAGGCACACCATTTATATGACAGGCGTGATTGTAGTTGGTGAGATGCTCTTATCGACCACACAATCGGTGTATTCTGTAGCAGTTTAGGACATGCTCTGGGGGGAGAAATGTATAAAAGGGATAGAAGAGTGGTGTGACATTGGGTAGCAAGGGAACTCTCAATTTCTAAACAAAGAGGAGAAAATTGGTGGGGCTCAGTAGTCTGCTCCTCTGCTGACCAGTGTGCCAAGTTACTGAGATGATGGGCACAGTAGTAACCAAAAAAGAGGGAAGTGACATCCCACCCTGTACCTTAGGTGCAGAAAGTTTAAAGTAAGACCGTCTGGCACTCTTATTCTTCCACAAAAAGGATGTTAAGAAAGACTGTAGTTTAGTGAACCATTCATTTTAAGGGTATTAATCCTCCCCCACAATGAGAGAAAGACTATTCCATCTATCAAGGTCCATCTTAAGTGTTTTCAGCAAGTCTGAAAGATTGAGTTTAATCATGGTGGGAAGATCTCTAGCAATCTGTATTCCTAGATAGGAGAGAGAGGTGGAGTCCCATAGTAGCTTAATATAGGTCAGTACTGACCTAGAGGTCCTATTATTCAAGGGGAAGACCTTGGTTTTGGAAATGTTGAGCTTATTATATGAGACCTCAGAGAAGAGGGCAACCTCTTCCAAGAGAGAGGGAACACCGATGTGGGGTTCCTCCAAGTGTAGGAGCAGATCATCTGCATATGCAAAAAAGGTGTAGAGTTGATCCCCAATTAGGATTCCCTTAAGTTTCAGGGGAGGATGCCAATCTTTGAATCAGGGGTTCCAGGTAGAGGTTAAAGAGTAGAGGGGACAAGGGGCAATCTTGTCTGGTCCCTCTCTGAAGTGAGAGGGGCTCAGACAATACGCCATTACACCAAATTTGAGCTGAAGGGGAGAGGTACAGTAGTCTAACCCATCTAAGGATACCAGAAGGTATACAAAAATGGGGCAAAGTTGTAAAAAGGAAGTCCCAAGAGACCCTGTCATATGCCTTTTCAGCATCCAGGGACACAAGGACCGCAGGCCAATCTGAGTCTCTGGATGATGAGAGTATGTGCATTAGTTTACGTGTGTGATAGGCAGAGGATCTGCCCACCATGAATCCAATCTGCTCCCTACCTGTCAGGAGAGGTAGCACAGATCCCAGCCTATTAGTCAAAATTTTAGCCATAATTTTAATGTCATTGTTGAGCAGCGAGATTGGTCTATAGCTTTTGGGATATAAAGGATCCTTACCTTGCTTGGGAATAAGGGTTATCAACGTTTTAAGGATCCCCGACTCTGAGAAACCATTGGAGAACCGGAAGTTATAAACCTCTGTGAGGAGAGGGACAAGCTCTGCAAAGCAAGGTTTATACAAATTGTTTAGGAGTCTGTCTGGCCCAGGGGATTTATCTAAGGAAAGCTGTTTGATTGCCAGTTGGACTTAATGAACACTGATCTGAGTGTCAAGTGGGGCAGCCGGGGGGGGGTAGTTTGGGTAAGTTAACCGAGTTGAGGTACCCAATAATACCTGAATCAAGGGGTCTCTCATCTGGGTGTTCAGCATAAAGTCCCTGATAATAAGCCCTGAGCACTTCCACAATATCCCTAGGGGAGGTGACAACTTGGTTATCTCTGCCCATTCATAAACTAGAGATAAAGCGAGAGGATTCACTTTGTTTGAGCCTGATAGCTAGCAGCTTACTCACTTTTTCCCCAGTGTCAAGGTACCTAAGTTTAGTACACTTTAAGGAGAGTTCTGCTTGCTGAAACATAAGGGCAGAGTATTGGGCTTGTAGGTCGTGCAAAGTAACCCAGTCTGCATCTGGAGAGTAGTGATTAAGCTCCGTTTCCAGTTTCCAAATTTTGCCAATCAGTATAGTCTGGCAAGATCTAAATTTACAATGTCTAGTGGTTGCCATCCGGAGACACTCCCCACGAAGGAAGCATTTCAACGCTGCCCAAACAATGTCTATTTTGGTCACTGAATTTCTATTATCTACTAAAAATTTGGAGATAAAGTCTCTAATGTGCTATAACGAATCAGGGTTCTGCAGCAGCTGAGTATTCAGTCACCAAAGGATATCTCTCTTAATACCAGGCCCTTAAAGGTATACCAAAGAGACGGGTGAATGATCAGAAATGACCGTCTCATGTATCTCCACATTAATCACCCCCTGCAAAGCAAAAGAGCTTAGCTGGAAGAAATCAATCTAAGATAAGGATCTGTGTGGGAGGGAGAAAAAGGTGTATTGACGCTTATCTGGATTTAATATCCTCCACACGTCAATGAGATCTGCTCCTCTCATAATGTCTAGCAAGGCCCTCTGAGATGGAGTAAACTCCTGCTTTTGAGGATCAGATCTATCCAGTTGTGAGTAAAGGACTGTATGCCAGTCATCCCCCAAAATGATCAGGGTGGGTGTGCTGGGAACCACTAAACTAAGTAGGTGTGTGAAGAAATGTGAAGAGTCACAATTGGGGCCATAAATGGCCCCCAGCAAAACTGGTTGGGCTTCCAACAGGCCATACAGCAGGACATATCTACCATTAGTATCCCAGACCTCCCTCTCGAGTTGGAAAGGGATATTTTTCCCAATTAGTATTGCAACACCACCACTATTTGTATATTTCCCAGCCCTATAGACCTGACCTACCCAGCTTTTGGAAAACAGGTGGCCTTCCTCACGTCGGAGATGCGTCTCCTGGAGGTAGGCTATCCCAGTTTTTAGATGAAGAAGATGCCTGAGAATCACCTCTACATTCCAGCTTATGTTCTTATAGGGTCCACTCATTCTCTAATAGATGAGCATATTGCGGTTATATTGGTCTATCTTACCAATAGCAAGATCTGAGAGAGGTAGCTTATCAGCCATTATGATGTACTGGTCAATTCTAGAACAAACTGATACACTTGAATCCCCAATAACATAAATCCCCATATTATTTAAAAGAAACCTTAGTCTTCTATAACACTAATAACAAGTTTTCCCAACCTATAACACAAATCAACCCCCAGTTCTAGCAACCGTACCTCTTACTTGTCCTGTCTAGTGATATTTCTGTGCAGGGTTGAATCACGCCAGAACTACAATCCCCCCCATTCCGAACATAACCCTGCTATTTCCATAGCAAGAACTACCAGATTCTAATCATATTTAAACAGTAGAATTTTAAACCCCAACAAGCAGTGACAATACAAGAAGAGGTATTAGCATGGTCTAAAAAGGCATAGAAAACATAGCTAGAAGGGGACCTTGGTGGAAAATGCACTGGGATATAGATCTGAGAACCTCAGATAATTGGCTGTTATCTTGACCCTCCATCATTATCAGGGAGCAACTCATTTTCCAGCGCCAGAAAATGCAAAACAAATAGTTATATTAATTCTCTAACAGAAAAAGTCACCATCAGTATATTAAAGCAGAGTGTGACCCAGCGTCCAGTTGCTGAGGCAACGTGGTATATGACAGCAAAACAGTAAGCAGGGACCCCGGTGCAAAGCAAAAGCAAAAATGCAGGCCTACAGGTACAGGTTCCAGCACACAATCAACTTTCAAGACTATCAGGGCACGATGCCAACAGCCCAATCTCAAGGGTCGGTCCAAGGCCAGAGTGAGCCACAGTCAGCCAGTAGCTGGTTAACCCCTCAAAAATGGTCAGTAGATGACTTTGAGCTTAGTAAACTTTCCCCTTACTCACAAGTGTGCAGTCATTTGAACAAGTCATGAAAAAGACTTCGGAGCTCCTGCAGCACCTGATTGTGGATCTCAAAAAAGATATCCACTGCTCTCTGGATTTAACCTGAAGCACCGCTGGGTATTTCATCCGAAATGGCATACCACCGGCGATTAGCTTTGAGACAGTAGGATGCATCTCCTGCCTTTTGGCCCAAACTGACTGTGGAAGATCCTGGGTAATCCTTATTCAATTTCCATCCCAGAGAACTTCTTGTACCTCTCGAACTTTAGCCAGCATGTGCTGCTTATCCAAGAAGTTCAGCAATTTAAAGATCAGTGGGCGAGGAGGAGAATTAGGGGGTGAAGGAGGATGAAGAGTCCGATGAGCATGCTCAGTTATGTATGTGGGCCCATTCAGAGAAGGTTCTGCAATTTTTTCGCAAAGTTTTTGTATGAAGGTGATGGGAGCAAACCCCTCTTCTCTCTCAGGAACCCCAATGATAAGGAGATTCTTCCTCCTACTCCTCCCTTCCGAGTCCTCTAACTTCTCTTCCAATCTTTTGAGCCTCCAGACAAACTGCATCGTGGTTAGCTCAGATTTATCATGTTTTTTCTCTAATGAGCTCAATTTAACTTCAGTGTCTCCCACTCTAATAGTGAGCAATTGAGCAGAGACTTAGTTGGCCGAATGTCTTCTGACAAGTCCAACATTTACTCTTGTATTGGGCGCATGATCTCCAGGAATTTCTCCTCTGACAGTGCTGTCAATATGGAAGAGGATTTGCTTGGGCCCGGCTGCTGATGTTTAGTCCGCTTCGCAGCCTTGTCCTTCTCCGGGGTTGGCGTTAGAGAATGGCGTGGAGGCACCTGTTTCATATAGACCTCCATCACTTTTTGGTGTCAAAAAATTCCTGAGGGTTTCTCCTTTCAGGTGCTGGGTTTCAGTTCTCACTGTTTCCCAAAATTCAGGATGAATAAACTGATACATGGAGCAGGGGCGCGGAGCTGCGGAGGATTGCTACCGCTCTTCAAGCTGCCATCACGTGACCTCTCCTTTGTATTTTCTAAATGTCTTTCTTTTCCCTCTCACTAGTCTTCTACCTCTGGCATGAACTACAATGGCTCCCTTCACCTCTTCCCCTTGCATACTCTCCCAATACAACATGCCAATGTATATTCGACATCTTTTTTGATTGTTTCCCATTTCCCCACCATTCCCTCAAATCCTATTCCCCTCAAACTGTCCATTCAAAATTCCAGCATTCTATTAACATAAATGCATTCCTAAAGTCCCACACCTTTGCTTGACCACTACATTTGTCGGCTTCCAGCTGGAGCTTGACGCACACAGTTCTGTAGTCACTTGACCCAAGTGGTTCCTCAACTACTATGTTGTGAACCCTTTCACTGTTAGTGAGTACTGTACCAGGTCTAGCAATGCTTCATGCCTCCTTTGTGGGGACTTGCAACAGTTGTGTAAAACATCTTGACATGCTTCCACCAGGAGTTGGTTACTTAAGCAATAATGCATGACAGGACATGTGTCTTGCTGGGATAACATCACTCCTCAGGTGGTTGAAGCATGAGGCCAGAGGCTGAGTGCATTCAACACCCAAGATGTGATGTTATCCCAGCACGGCAAACACCCTGGAGTGCATTATTGCAATTAAACAATGGCTCATTTATTAACAAAGAAAAAAGATAAAAAAAATGTTTTAAGTAGATTTTGTTTTTCATTTTTATGATGTGGAAGTACACCTTTAAAAAAAAGTCCAGAATTTCCATGTTTCCCCATTAAAGGGTGCTGCTGCTGCTACTTGCTGGTTGATTTACCAGTCTTATCAGCTCTGACAGTGTGTGTTTTGTTTCTAAAGCTTTTTCTTAGTTATGGTGCCTCCCCAAAACACACACATACTTTTGTTTTCCTTTTCCTGGTATTTTGGATATGTGTTCTGATCTGTTGTCTTCCCACAGTTTTTCTTAAGTGTCCCACTCACTACCCTAACACTGGATGACTTCTATGACATGAAACACAAACTGCAAAGGATAAGGAAAACCAAATGAGGACTGAGGAGGGGTGCTATACTTCCAGTTTTGGGAATGGGGCCAGGTAAGTAGCAGGTATTTTGTGAGGGGGGAGAATATGAATGCGGAAGGTGGATGTAATTGTATGTGCCCTGGAAGTTGAAAAAAAAAACAACATTATTGTAACAGAGTTCTGGACCACGACTGAGCACCTGCACTTGCTGAATAGTGTGCAAAGTGAGCCACTCATATCGAAGCTTTAAACAAATTGCCATTTGGCTGGTCAGGTGTATGCAGTTGTGAGGGCTTTTACTTGTTTTGTGTCTTTTAACAGTGACAAGGTGGCAGTGAGGAAGGACATGGGGGGTCAGAGGACCTGTCACAGTCTCTTGAGTGGTTACTTTGTGAAGCAGGGTGTACAGTGATTTTTTCTTCTGTGTGGTTGTGTGGTGCCGGACCTTCACATGGTGATGTTATACTCTGATAACATCACTGGTGAAGGTGGGAACTCACCAATAAGAGAGCAAGACATTTTCTTGCCATTGTATAATTGCACTTGCTGCAACTGAGACCTTCCAGTCATCATCAGGGATACTAAAATGCCATACAACCATTACTTCATCTGATCCTGATGCCTTTCTTATGACCTCCACTATTTCTCTGTCTGCCTCCATGGTCTGGGATGATGGTCTGTAGACTAACTTAGCTTTGATTTCTTTCTCATCATTTATTTCTACCTGTACCCAGAGTGTTTCTAACACCTCAGAATCTTCAAGGTTTTGTAACTCTGTGGCCTCAGTACCATTCTTTATGAAGAGTACTATCCTTCCACCCTTTCCTTTCACCCTTTCCATCTTAAAAATGTAAGATATCAGCCTTTCAGTGTGGTCTGGATCTCCCCACTTTGTGCAGGGAGAGAGAGAAAGAGAAAGAGAGAGGTCACAAATACGGTGCCACAAGATTCAGTCCTGCAACCAGTCCTTTTCAATATGTTCATCAGCGACATATCATAATGATTTGGGGCAAAATGCATCTCTTCACAGAGAATAATAAGGTCTGCATTAGGGTAGTCATCAAGGAGGGAGTAAGGAAGTTGCAGGGAGACCTGCAAAGGTTGAAGAGGTAGTTCAGGCTTGACAGTTGAAGTTCAATGCCAAAAAGCAAAAGGTGGTGAATACTGGGAACTTGAACCCCATGATGTAATACTGGATGGGAGGGGTTACACTGGACACTACTACAGAGAACAGAGACCTAGGAGGCATCATAAGTGACTCCCTTAAACAATCTAGCAAATGAAACAAGTCTACAGCATGGGAACTAGTATGCTGGGTTTGATAGCAGGAGAATAGAAGTTTTATTACCCCTCTATAGATCACTGCTAAGGCCACACATGGTGTACTGTGCCCATTTCTGGAACCCTCATTTCAAGAAAAACAGGGTCAGGCAAGAGATGATGCAGCAGACATTAACAACAAGTTCTGGCAGAGCCACTACCGCTGCAAATGCATTCATTTGATATGGGTGTTTCATGGGTTTAAACATAAACATGAACTGCATTTAGTAAGGCCTACAATACCATTCCACATATGACTTGTGAACAAGCTGGGCAGCCTGGAAGTGGGTCACAAGGTGGTAAACTGGGTTAGGAACTTGTTGAATGATAGAAGAAGGAAAGTCATGATAAATGGTGCTCAATCTAAGGAAAGGAGTCTGACCAGCAGGATGCCACAGGAATCAGTCCTGGGTCCAGTCCTATTTTATTTCTTCACAAATGAAATTGTGGAGGGGCTAGAGGGGAAAGTGTGCCTGTCTGTGAATGACACTAAGATCTGCAACAGGGTGGACATGCCAGGAAGGGTGGAAAAAATGAAGCGGTACCTAGGAAAACTGGAGGAATGGTCCAAAGTGTTGTAGCTCAGATTTACTGCAAACAAGTGCAAAATGAGGCATTTGGGTTGCTGGAACGCAGGAGAGGATTATGAAGGGGGGGTGGAGAAACTGATGGTCACCAAACAGGAAAGGGATTTTGGGGTAATCATACTGGATGACCTAAAGATGGCCAAACAATGTAACAAGGCTGTGGGGACAGCCAGTGGGATGCTTGGGGTGCATAGGGAGAGGTATCACCAGCAGAAGGAAGGAGGTGGTGATGCCACTGTGCAGCTCACTGGTGAGGCCTCATTTGGAATATGATATCCAGTTCTGGAGGCCACATTTCTGTAATGTAACTTTAAATCACAAATGGGTTAAATGGTTCTATTTTAAATTTGTATCCCTCTCCCCTTCTGGTCCCACTGGTTAGGATTACTGAACGCAACCTGGAAATATCTTGGTTAGCATGATGATTCACCTGCACAAGTTACTTCTCAGTCCACATCACTGTCTTTTTAAAATTTTAACTTGTTGAAAATAACAGTTTGCCACAGTAATACATAAGCTAAAGTGATGTCACCTACCAGGATCTGTAAGACATACTGTAGCTAAGTTGGCTTGAGGAAGGGTGAACATGGTCAGGAACCTATAGCAATTGAGATGCATATGCAGCAAATAAGTCCAGATGCACTAACTTACCCTACAAGTGTTAAGTATTACAATCTGCATAATACACAAGGCTTACAGTGATGAATCATCATATGGTTTGGCTGGTTCGGGTTCTAATGTTTATAATACAGGGATGAATAACTTTTTTTTTTCCAATTGTTTAACCAAGAGAGACACACTAAGCTGAAAACTTGTTCACAAGTGTGACCTGGGAGCATAGGGAAGTTAAGTGACTTACTCAGGGTCACACAGTATGCAAGTGGGAGCTGTGGGATTCAAACCCAGGTCTCTAGATTAGCAGCTCAGAGCCTTAAACCACTGCACTATACTGCCTCCCTGCCTAACTAGTGAAGACATTTTTTCAATGACTGCTAAATGTGGTGCAGTGGCAGATGTTTTGCAAAGGTATAACAGAAATGGTTGGGCTGGCAGTATAGCCTAGAGGTTAGAGGAACGAGGTGTGAACAAGCTTGATACATCCAGCAGACTAGACCTGAGCTTAATTCTCACAACCTCCACTTGCATGCTGTGTGACTCTGAGCAAGTCACTTAACCGCCCAGTGCTTCCAGGTCACCCCTGAAAACAGGCACTTGTGCCTAGTGGGCCTTACCCGGTTAGCAAAGACTAAAATAAATCAAATAAAATGTCTATGATGTATTGTTGTCCAAGAGTGGGATCACGTTTTCATAGAGACAGATTACATTTAGGGTACTTGATTGTCCCTTTGTGAATCACTGCTGCTCTCTGTACTGAAATCACTGTTAGACATGTGGCTCACTTAAATCTTTAAGTAGTGATTCTAGAATTTTACCCGGAACCTGTATTTATTAATTTTAAAAATATGTATTTTGAGTGGTGCCTGGTTATGGATTATCCCAATATTTAATTTCAGTATTTTAGTGGAAACTTTGCAATCGGATTTTCTTATTCTGATTTTTTTGTAGTATGTTGTCTGTATTAATATTAATTCTGTTGGCATTCCTGGTAATGTACAGAGGCAAGTGACTGCATTGTGATTGGGTGTGAATAAGGAACACAAATATTCATTACATTGCTTTGTTATCTCCACTGGATTTTTTACTGTTTTCCATTTAATATTAATATACTTACAGCTTTTTTTTTGTTTAGGCTATTGATGTAACTACACAGTTGCTGGTTGATGCTTTTGTCTGCATCTGTTGCATTTGAGTTCCATTTTCTTTTTGAAATGGTTACTTCTGTGTTTGTTTCTTTTAAAATGTTTAATATTCTGACCATGTGGTTATGTCATGACTTTTGTTTTCAGATATTTTATTGCATGTTTAGCTTTTTTGTTGTTGTTGTTGAGTCACTTTCTTCACATCCTCATTTAGCCATCTTGCTTGTCATTTGTTGTTATATTCCTTGATCCATTTAATGTAAACTATTGCAAATGATAATATATTGCCCTTTATAATCTGCCAATGAGCAGTACTAGTTAATGGCATTATGTTACTGGTACCATAAACTTTATATTTAACATCTTAAAATTGATGTCAACATGAATGTATAATGCCAATGTGCCAGCTATTTACTAACATAGAAACAGAATTTGTTGGCAGAAAAGGACCACCTGGCCCACCTAGTTTGCCTTAAGGTCCCTACCTACTGTGCTGCCATGGACCATAACAGATCTCCAGCCTTACCCCCCCCCCCGGTCTCCATCCCTGTTATCAAGGTCCCCTTATGTGTATCCCATGCATGTTTGAAATCTGTTACCATTTTGGTACCCATAACCTCTGCTGGCAGGCTGTTAAAAGTGTCCACTGCTCTATCTGTAAAGAAGTATTTCCTCATATCCCTTCTAAGTCTTCCACCCATCTATCATGCCCCTTGTCCTTGAACATCTCTTTCTCAGCAGAATTGAACCTTCCTGTACCTTATTGATACTTTTAAAGTATTTAAATGCTTCTATCATATCTCCCCTTTCTCTCCTTTCCTCTAGAGAGTATATATTTAACTCCCTGAGTCTTTCCCCATATACAACAGTTCCATCATCTCTAGTATTGAGTAGAAGTTTAAAATTCCTGGCTACACCCCCTGCTTACATGCATGATGTATCATACAGCTGAGGTCTTAAGAGCTGGTGCAAAGCAAATTACTCCATACTCCATAGGGTTACAGCTTCATCCCCAAGAGATGCAAACTGGACATGTCACTTTATCAATAATTTAAAATATCTTAAGTTTAGTTTCACATTCTTACTATGAGGGAAGCAAGTAAGATCAACCAGCATGGATAGCAAACAAATGAATTGACACCTCTAGATGAGTGGGGGAAGGGATACCAGCAAAACAGGTTTCTCAGCTTGCAAATGGTTTTAAATTAAGCACTGAAACTTAACACAGAAATAAAAGGCCCATAAGACACTATAGATGAGGTTTCAGTTTGCAAAAAAGAGGCAGTACTCAGGATAGCTCAATTAAAGGAAAACTACATGTTGAAATCGGGAAAATATATTTATTATTAACTTTTTGTGTGTTTTAAATTCATCTCAGTGTTTTTTTTTTGTTTGTTTCAGTTCTGGCTGTGAGAGGAGGTTTTTCTAACTTTCCCTGGCTGTTTTATGGTCCTTGGGGGCAGCCATTCAGGGTGTGTGTGTGTGTGTGTGTCTGTGCGTATCTTTGTGTAAGCATGTCACTATTTAAAGTAGTTTTGTCTGCACTCCTTTTGCTATCCCTCGGTCCCTTTCAGTTTTTGCACCACTACCAAGTAGCAGAAATGGAACAGCACTTTCTAGTTTGTTCGAGTAGACCATAAATGAAATAATATATCCAAAACTGGAATGGTTTATATAAACTAGTCAGGAGACATAATGGAGCACAGATAGTTATTAAAAAATTCTGTGATTGTTCCTCAACAATGCTACTTTAACCCCCCCCATTGCATAGCAAGGGACACATCAGTTTATCTCAGCAGCAGTTATTGCTGCCTGCAATCTATTATAAACTGTGTCACTTTGCCTAAAATTCTGCCCCCATTTTAATCAACATGTTATGGACATTAGATCCAATTGCTTGTGGCTTGTGTAGTAGACAGTGCTTGTAGACAAATCTACTCATTTTGCATCTGTGGTCATCCGTTGGCTAAGTAGGCTTTGTGATTGTTTGTGTTTATGTGATCCAATCCTTAGTATTTGGTTACTTTATTGATGTCTCCTATGGAGGGACTCAAAATGTGCAGGATAGTTTTTTAGCAAATTCAGAGAAATCGCAGAGGCACCAGACTTGGACTTTGGGTGGAGTTTTCCTTTAACTTCTCTTAAGCCAGAGGAAAGCCCCATAATACACGACTGAGGAGGTTTCAATTTGCAAAAAAAGGCAGTACTGGGGAGGGCTCAACTTAAGCACTGAAACTTAACAAACAATGAAAAGGCCATAAAACACTGTGGAGGAGATTTCAACTTGCAAAAAAAGACAGTATTGGGGATGGCTCAATTAACTTCTCAAGCCAGAGGAAAAATAGTGCTGTCCAGCTGCCATATACACACAGGCTGCATAGTAATGAGGCTTCAGTGGAGGACACTATTTTTAACACTCTACCATGTTTTTTGGAAGGTAATTATGCAGGTAGTCCTTATCTCAAAACAAAACATCTGCAGAGCTATGCACACTGCAGCTATAAAAATGATTCTCAACCTGCTGGACAGATTCTGTGTGGTTCGGCTTATAGGGCACTGAACATGTACTTGATGGAGGCCAGAAATTAGAGAGGTGATAAGATAGATGCCTTCCAGTTCCTAAACATAATGAGCAAGGTAAACTATCAGGAACTATTCATCAAGAATAGTGAATTGATAGCACAAGGACATGAGTGGATGCTGGCTGGAGGGAAATTCAGGAGTAAAGTGAGGAAGTTATTTTTAACAGAGAGAGTGGCTGAGCCATGGAACAGCCTGCCATCAGAGGTCTTGTGTGACTATTAATGGCTTCAAACATGTTTGGGATAGTGCTATGAGCTTAACATTTACCCAGGAGGGTAGCAGCAGGGCAGGAAACATGAGGGTGGGGGAAGCGTCAGCATAAACCCCTAGAGACATTAGGTCTCAGGGGTAGGGTAGGGTATTTCCAGCACACTACATGGATCAATGGTCTTTTTTTTACATCAGCTTCTATATTTATATGTCTTCAAGTGGCAAAAGAGTTTCAGAGTCTGGAAATAGTTCTTGACAGTGAGTCGACATTTACTTCTCATGTACCTTCTATAGTTAGGAATTTTTTTTATCATCTAAAGAATATCTCCAGACTGCATCCCTAGCTTGATTCTGCTGATGTTGTCACCCAAATAAATACCCTTATTTCCTCACATCTTGACTACCACTATGCACTCCAAAAAGGCAATTATGTCATCTGCAGCTGATTCAGAATGTGTCAGCGAAATTACTGACCTCCATTCAAAGGTCAGATCATATCACCCCCTTACTATGAATTTTGGTCCAGTTGTTACTTAGGTGGTGCATTGATTTCTGGGTGCTTTTACTAACATATAGAGTCTTGAACAGACCAGGCCCCAATGCTCAGTGAGTTCCTTATTTCCATGTGCTCTCCAGAAATCTTTGGTTCAGAGGGTTGGGATTGTTATGTGTGCCACCTTCATGATTGATGTCTGCTGTGGCCTCCTAACTCTCTAGAATGCTCTCCTTGAGAAAATTCATACTTCATATTCTTTAAAGATGTTTAAAAATAAGCTAAAACTGTAACTACCCCAATCAGCATTTGGTAAGCTTTCTGTTTTGGTTCTGCACTGCTTAAATTCATTTCACTTATTTGTTTTTGTATGTATGGTTGTCATTTTTTGTTTTATTATGACTGTTTTTATGTCTGTTTTAAAATGGTTTGTGCTATTTATTGTTTTATTGTACAAGCATGCCAAGTCTTGGAGGAGCACCTTGTAGAAATCTAATAAACCAAACCACCAACCAAACTAAACCTGTTCCTGGAATATTCATGTTCTATTCCTGGTTCTGTATTGCCCACATTTCTGTGACAGCCACTAAGTCCAGTTTCCCTTTCATCACCAGTGCCTGTATCTCTGGGTACTTGTTCTTCAATCTTTAGGTTTCTTATACTAGTGCATACCACCCTCCAGCACTTTGATGCCCCCTTCCCTCTAGTGACTGCCTTACCAGCGTTTATATTTGGTGGTCCACCTGGTTTCTAATAGTGTTCACGTTCCTAACTGTGTGACCCTCGTCACATAGTTTAAACTATCCTTGATGTACATGTGCTGTGCAAACCTTCTGAGATGCTGCTTGCCCTCTTCATTGGGATGCAGACCATCTCTATTGAATAGCCTCTATCCCCTCTAAGTTGGGCCCCAGCCCTGAAGAAAAGAAATCCCTCGTCCTTGCATCACCCCTTTTTTCTACATATTACACTTCACCTTCTCCATGCTTCTCCTGCTCAGACCATTTTGCTTATGTGATCAATCAAATCTGGATTCCCACATTCTTATTTCATGAGATCCATCATCCTGGACCGGAGTCTGTCTACTGTTACTCCAAGGAAGCAATGCACCACCTCTTGTCCAGTCAGCATGTGATCCATTTCCCTCCCTCTGACCCTCACTATGAAAACTCCCAGTACTGCTACTTTCTCTCCATCCTTATTGCCTGGAACTTCCTGAAATTCAGACAGTAGCCGAGTTCCCAGAGCAGCTTCTGGGTCACCACTGTCCTTCATTCCCTGCACCCCTCTAATCTCCCTTTAAAGTGTCCTTTCTTCATTACTGTGTGGCTTCATCAATTCTAGAGGCACACATTGTACTGTTGTACCCCCCTATGCAGATAGTTACCCTACTAATATCTTTGTGTTGGAAACTTAGGACTTGATCAAGAACTCAGAATTTCAGCAACTTTTCCAATTGCAGTTAGTACACTTAACATGTTCCTCCTATCCTTATACACTATGGTACCTATCACAGTTAACCTCCAGTTTCTTTTTGCAATGTAGCCCCATGATTGCAGGATGTCTTGATGCCTGAAGTGGGCATATTCTGTATTTTCACTTAGGCCAGAAATTATAAAATAAAATATTGTGAGAAGGGTAAACATTTTTTACACATCCTTGGTGTGTGATGGCTACACAAGCCTTTTGAACTACATTGTCAAGGTTTATGGCCATCACACAACTCGGGTAAGTACAGTACTCATAATACCATCCTCATCGAACATTTTTCTATATATACTATAGCAGATGAGAAGAATATGGTTAAGGTATTTTATACCCACTTCTGAAGTGTATTTACAAGGGACTTCACCCATGCTATTCCAAAGGCAACCAACAAACAGCAGAAAGAACAGTTCTGTGTATATCATAATCAGAGACAATGTCTATTGTAAACTTAAATACTAGAAAGATAGTTTATCAGCAGGCCCAAATGGAACATAAACTGATATAGTGAAACTAATTTGGTATGAACTGGTGGACCCCCTCCATCTCTAATCTCTAATACATCTTTGCAGAATGGGATTATTTCTCATGATTGGAAGAACACCTTGCAGTCCCAATATTTACAAAGAGGACAGTTTCCGGGAACAATTACCCAGTCAGTCTCATGTCCGGTCTTCATACTAGTAAAAGTACGAGTCATCTGCTAAGCAAATGTTAATCTATCACTTAAAAGATAACAAAAAAAAAAACTTGGAGATGAAATACAACATGGTTTTCAAACTAACCTGCCATGTGTAACTAATTTGCTTATATTCTATAAATAGTAAAGAAAACACTAGACTGCATTTTTGGTGAATGCAATTTTTCTTGATTTTCAAAAGCCTTGCATCTTGTCCTGCATAAAGCAGTGATAATTAAACCAATGGAGACTGGTGTTGAAGAAAAGAAAATTAACTAGGAAGAGGGCTGACTGGTGCAGAGCACACAAAGGGAAAGGTACAAGGGTCACATCTCAACAAAAGCCATGGTGATGAGTGGTGTCCCTTGAGTGCCTGCATTGGGCCTGGTGCTGTTAAATGTCTTTATAAATGACATGGTAAACCAAGACAAGGGTTGGTTTTATACATTCTCCAGTAACTCTAAGCCATGCAGTGTGGGGCACCAAAGGAAGGTTCAAAAAACTACAAGAAGATCTTGACTGTATAGCAAACTGGGCAAATAATTGGTGTGATACAGAACTCTGAGAAGTGTAAAGTTCTTCTTTGGGGCAAAATCATAAGGGTGTTGGGTGCTTTGTGGGAGAGATAGGGAAGGGGTGGGGTAGGAAGGGGTGGAGGGTCCACTACTGTACCAGGACTACATTTATCATATTTATATGGCTCAGATCAGAGATCATGGGGTGGGAGGCCACAAGACTAACAGAGATGAAAGATTTGGCATATTTAGACTAACCAGAACTGTGATTGGGATAGTGGTGCATGCAGCCATGACTCTGCACAATGTCTGTGAGCAATGGAGTACAGTGACATTGTGTGGAGATGCTAATGAGCACATTAAGACATGCAATAGCCTTTTAGCACCTTGAATGTTATATGTACTTATTAGCATGTTAGCAGCTGAAAATGAGTCTCAGGGACAAAGATGTAGTTCTATTTTGACTGCACTGTCTCCCTTTTCTCCTGCGAGCCACTTTCTTGCAGGGAACTATGTTGATGCAGAACATAATTAGCTGCCATATTCAGATAGTAACTGCTCACCATTGGAGCACACTGCTTGTCTGAATATGTTTCCCACACCAGCCGTGTACTTTCTCAGGTACACTGCTGAAGGATGAGTAGCAATTACATCTAGGTCTGAAAATGGGGCCTTATGAGTACTTGCTTAGAGCCCTAGACATGATGAACCGTAAAGACAAGACGTATAAAAGGAGACCTTTTGATAATATACAACATTAACAAGGATGTAAATTAAGTGAAGGGTATGACACTTGAAATGAAAACCAGGGAGCATACCACTGCAGGTCATACCAGACAAACTGAAAATCAAATTTCAGAACAAATACATTGAAATACATTTACACACAGAGGATACTGAGTATCTGGAATAGCATGCCACAAACTATAAGTAATTGCAATACTAAAGTTAATTTTAAAAACAAAACACATTGATCCTATCAGGATGCCTGATTGACAGTCAATGCCAAGACAGTGGAAAGGGAGCAGTCCAGTTGGAGCTCATTGTTTCATTCTGCTTTCAATACCTTTAGTAAGCACCAGTATCATGGAATGAGACATGATACATGTGATCCATATGGTTGCAAGCCTTGTGGTTACTTTCATTTATCTTATATTAGATTAGGTGGGAAGGTACAGTACAAATTAGAACATTCATTTTGTGAGTAAATATGTAGTAATCTTTGATGATTTACTGCAAGTTAGAACGGTGAAAGTTAATACTGTATTTTTAAGCTTCTACGTATGTATATAAGTATGTATGTATTTATTTGAACTTTGATAACAGGGTAGATCCACTGAAATAAAGTGTCCATTTTTCAGGAGTAATACAGAAAAAGTTACATTCAAATATATAAGGAATAATGTGTGGGTGACCATACACAATGAGCCTGTATTTTCATCGAGGGTTGAGATAACAGTGTGTGGACCTCGAGAGAGAAGCTCAAAAGGTTCAAGCTATTATCTCAACCTTGAGATAGAAATACAATGTGATTTGTGTATGGTTGCCTATATTTTATTTGTTACATTATATGGTTTAAAAAAACAAAATATTAATAACAGGAGGGGTAGCGAGATTGTTGTAACTTGAGGAAATTTAATTTAAAATTACAACAACTTAAGCATTTTTGTTAGTTTTTGTAATATATATGTACAATAAGTGAATGCATGTTTTTTAAATCACATTTCTTGATAGGTAGTGTTTATCTCACCTATTGCTGGTACAGAGAAAGAGAGAGAGAGAGAGAAAGAGAGATGTTGGAGTAGTTCTGCTCAGTAAACTGCCTGCTCAGAGGCGAATTCCCTCACACACAATGAAACATTTCTGTTACTTCTTTTTGTAATATATTTGCAAAGTAACTGAATAATTGTTTTAAAAAATCACATTTGTTGAGAGGCAGTGTTTATACTGCTGAGCGCTGGTACACAGAGAGAGAGAGAGAGAAAGAAGAATCATTCCAGTGGCTCTGCCATGTAAACACTGCCAGCTCAGAAGGGAATCCCCTCACACATGTTAAAACTGGCTGGGCATTACAAACTGACAGTGCGGTCGCAAGGGCAGGCTGTGGCCTGCAAAGGTTAGTGTGAGTGGGAGCTGGAGCACTCATTGAAAGTGAAAGCACTATCACACAGGAGTCAGAGCAACCAGAGACACAGGTACACCTAATGATACAAGCTTCACAAGTGCTTCTAGAATGTGCACAATAACACCTTTAAAACATGCAGCACAACTTTTAAATTGTGCATGATAAGGTTTTTGAACTGTCTGAATTTCATGCACAATAAGCCTTAACTATTTAATATGAAAACAATAGGCAATATAGTGTATGGTGGAATGGGGTTGTGGATGGAAATCCATCCCTAGAATATCATTGTTATGCTGCAGTAGCTACATCATTTTGTTGTTGTTCTGCACAAGATATGTAGCTACTGTTGCACAAGTTTGAACATCCATGCATCTTTCCTCACAGAACCTGTGGCTGATACAAACTACAGAACATTGGCAATCATGAAAGCTGCTTTTTTCCTAAATGTTCAATGCAGTGAGTGCCTAGATTCCTCTTGTTGTTTTGGGGGAGGGGGACCACACACTATAAAAGAAAATGTATGGTCCACTATACACAACAAGTGTGAGTAGCCACTTTGAGGTTGCCATGGCAATCTCTTGATAGCTACATGTGCTTGCTGTGTATAGTGGAACATACATTATCCTCTATATTGCAAATGACATCTGGGGAAAGGAAACATTTTCACAGAGTAATTATACATGAGTGGTGTAGGCTATTGCACATGAAGACTACCAAACATAAGCAAGGAGACTGCACTAGTAAAGCCAGAATTAACTATATACATTATGCAACAGTAGGAAATACAGTGCAATATATCATTTGAAGAGCAGCCCAAACACGCATTAAGTATACGTATTTGGTATTGACTAAAGCATATAGGAAACACAATACATTAGGCAGATATAAAAAGTGACTGCACTGATCCAAAGTACATTATTGGTACAGTGATAATAGATAATACGAGTTATGTCTATAAGGAATACAGATAGTATACATTGTGCAGGAAGGAGGACATCAAGTTCAACCAGTAGCTGAGGTAAGAACAATTATAGAATGTGTTGGAGGAGTAAATCTGTGGCACATGTTTAAATGTGAAGAGTTGACTCCAGTATTGGCTCAAATATTTGGCAGAGTGACAATGATCTGAATAGGACAAATCTTCTTACAGAACTATGAACTGGAAGCCTGCCATCTTCATCAGCTGCTATGCAGAGCACTAGACAAATAAAAAAGATGGCAATACTTTTGATGCAGCAAACAGTGTTTTTGCAGAATAGTCAGAAACAGCACCCAAGTAATTTGTTTAATGACAAAGCTTCCACAATTGGATCAACTTAGTAATATTATGCTAAGAAAGGGCAGAGCCTTACTGAATTAGCTTCCATTGATAGGATCAGTGGTATGGCTGTGCCCAGTGGCATGTTATTTTCCATTACAAGACAGTGCAATAGCTTGTCATTCACAAGCCATGTCTCTTTGCTCTTTGGGCACTGATGTCTGCAGAACTGTGTATTTATTTGGGTGGTATATTTCCATGTAATGGTATCTGAGTTACATAGTGTGGCATTTTCTGATATCAGTTATGCACATGCACCTTTTTGGTTCTGCTTCACCTGCTTTCCATTTTAGGGCTCTGGTTACACAACAGTACCATATCTGTTTAACTTTATGGACACCACCGCAGTAAGGTGTATGCACTGTTTGAAACACATGAGGACACACTGAATCCCAAACTTTGTGTAAATACACCAAGAAATGCCACAGTTTTAGTTGCTTTTGTGGGATGTATTTGAAACTGAAGCACTTTGAGTAGAGTCACAGTGAAGTTTTTCTCTGCCCACAAAGTTGCTGGGAAGTTGCTAAAAATTTGAATCCGTAGAGTTGTATGAAGTTTTCCCTGGTCTTACAAACTTCAACTCTGCTCAAAATTGCAAAGTTTTCAATGCAAAAGTGCAAAAATTTTGCACCAATTGTGGAATTTGGCCACAAACAGTGGACTTTCACCCACAAACAGCAGAATTTCACCTGTGAACAGCAAAACTCCACCTGCAAATGGTGGATTTCACCACTCACAGGTGAAATGCTACCATTTGCGGGAGAAATTCCACCATTCATGGTGAAATTCTGCACTTCAGAGATCGATCATTATTCCATGAGTTGTGCTTACTTTGTGGATTCATTCATGGAGTGAATTTTCCCAACTTTGCCCATCTCTGTTGGTGAGATGGTCACCCAACTGTGATTTAAAAAAACAAACCACCACACAGATGAACCTTCAGAAAACAACTTTTCTTCATTCGTATGAACCCAGGCTTCTTGGAGTCCAGCTGGAGACCCTTGGGGGAAAATGTTTCCAAAATGTCATGCTAACCACAAGAAATGCCAAAGTTATGAGTGTTTTTATGTGACGTCTGTTAAACAAAGGCAGGCCCTCACTGGAGAGAAAAGTCATCCTGCAGTTTGACAAGCATCGCATAGAACCACCCCCCCAGAAAACCATCTTCCCCTTATTTATGAAACCAGTCTTCTGTTGTTTGCTAAGGGACCTCTTGGGGCACAAGTTTCCCAAACTTTATGTACATACAGTGCCACAAGAAATGACAATGTTATAGCGCTTTTGTGTGATGTTTGTGAAACAATAGCAGGCCCTGAAGGGAGAAAACAAGTCATACTGCAGTTTGACAAGCATCACGTGCCCTCCCCCCAAAAAACCATCATCCCTTTATTGTATGAGCCCAGGCATCTAATGGTCTTTAGCAAATCTTTTGGGTAAGAAGTTTCTGAACTTCACATTAGTACCACATGAAATGCCAATGTTATTAGTGTTTTTGCATGATGCCTTTGTAACAGCCATTTTTAAATAGTGAAATGGTCACCTGCAATTCCAAAGACACCATACACATGCACGCATCAAAAATCAACTTACCCTTATTGTATGAACACAGGTTTCTGGTGGTCTTCAAGGAACCCTTTGGAGAACACGTTTTCTGAATTCAAGTTACTATCACAAGGAATGCCAAAGTTATGAGTGCATTTATGCAATGTTTACCAAATTAAGCCAGGCCATCAGAGGAGACAAAAGTCATTCTGCAGCTTGACAAGCATCACATAAAACCACCCCTGAAAACAACCTTTCTTTTATTGCATGAACCAGCGCTAGGTCACAGGGAAACCCTTTGGGAACATGTTTCCTGCATTTCATGTTATTATCAAATGAAATGTCATAGTTATGAGTACTTTTGAAAGATGGCTTTGAAACATGGTCACTTTTAAACAGTGAAATGGCCACCTGCAGTTCCAAGGACACCCTACAAATTCACACCTTGAAAACCAGTTCGCCCTTGTTGCATGAACACAGGTATCTGCTCTTCATCAGGGGACCCTTTGAGGGACATGTTTCCAAATGTTCATGTTAATACCGCAAGAAATGCCAATGTTATAATGGGGCTTGCCATTAAAAGGCAGGCCAGGTTGTCCAGTGATCCCTCCAGGAATAAGTGCATAGGAGAGGAAGGAAGGAAGGGAGGAAACAGAGGGCTAGAAGGGGAGGGGCCTGATGACATCACCAGGCAGGAAAGGGTAATATGACAAGGGCAAGCCAGAGCCCCAGGGATTGGCTGGGAGGCAGAGCCCAAAGGGGTTCCTGACCAGGGGCCCATTAGGGGTATAATAGGACAGGGCTCAGGCAGGATGACCTCTTTTGCTGGGAATTTTTTAGACTGAAGATCTCACCACTTCATTGGCAAAAATTTAGGTAAGGCACATTGGACGACTAGGCCTGGTAGGCCTCATGGGCCCTGTGAGAATTTTACTACACCTGGTTTTGCATAACATGGTTAAAATTAGAAAGCAAGATTAACATAGCTCGCTGGAGCGGTTGATTCAGTGGGTGTACTGTTTCATTTAATCTGTTTATGTATAATGTTTAAAAAAGTCAGCCCAAAGAAGCTTGTTTGGCTGGAGAGTGAGAGGCAGATAGCAAGGTGATGTCCTTGTAGTCAGGTGACAAAAGGAGGGAGTTTGGACAAAACATTATAATGTCAGATAGTTTAGCAGTGGCAGTTTGGGGCCATGGGTTGTGACTGGGGGGTTTGTTTGAAATTGGCTTTTAAATGTTGAATGTGGTACAGGCAGCATGGAGGGCCCTCATTGTGTGGTGTTGGTTTGGGGGAAAAGCTGATGGTGTAGGAGCTGGGCCTCCTCAGTGTTGCTGGTCCTGCATACAGGTGGGTGGCTGTTTTTGTTTGGTGTGCAGTTTGCATAAGTTAAAAAAAAGGATGAAAATGAGAAAAAGAAGAAAAATGGAGGCAGAGGAAGAAACATGGGGGTGTAGCAGTGTAACTAGGAGTGGACAGGGCATTCTGGTGAGAGAACGAGTGTCTAGGGCTGCAGGGTGCATAATAGTGTAGGTGCATGGTGGCCAGGGAGAACATAGGGACAGGCCAGGCGGTGGGGTCACTGAATACACAGGTGCATGGAAATGGAATGCGGAAAGCCTATCGTGGTGGTATAGGTGGCATTATCTCGAAAAAGCAAGAAGGTGCTGGGCAGGAAGACGCTGGTAGGCCCAAAGTACAAGAGAATGACAGGGGTGGGAGGGCCAGTAGGTGCGGATGGCCTGCAGGCATGCAGGGGAAGGCCTTCTGGTCAGTTTTGGTAGTGAATGGGAGCAGACGCTAAGGAGACTGAGGGGCTCAGGCTACAGGAAAAAGGGGATTACATGGTACAACCCGCTGATTCCCGGGCGGTTTTGTTGCTGCTTCATTTACTCCTTGTTTCCCAGTTTTTGGCTGGCAGGGTGGAAGCCGCATTGTACAGGGGCCTGGAGCCATGGTTGGGGCTGGTGCTGCTTTGTGGGTTGCCCATGGAAAGGGGAAAAAGTGCATTTTTTTGTGTGGCTGCACATCATGAGGGAGAGGCAAGCAGAAGAGCGCTCGGTGGTACCAAGGACCCACATGGGCCGGCATGTGACATTGCAGTGCCAAGTCACCCGGGGGGGAGGCCTGCAACATGGCAGGCCAGAACAGGGCAGGCTGCATGTTGTTGGTTTGGTGTGGGGGGATTTGAAGTGGTGCAAGGGGCCACAAGCCGGTGGCTGGTCTAAAAGGCCAGAGTCAGGAGACAAAGTGGGCCGCTCGCCTCAGGGAGGAGGCTGGGCCTCAGGCAACCATGGCCACGTGC
The DNA here is from genome assembly GCA_016271365.2 of Neoceratodus forsteri. Classification (NCBI taxonomy): domain Eukaryota; kingdom Metazoa; phylum Chordata; order Ceratodontiformes; family Ceratodontidae; genus Neoceratodus; species Neoceratodus forsteri. The sequence continues at coordinate 967,966,489 of CM028132.1, read as the reverse complement.
ATGACCCTACTGAAGGGCATAAGGCAAGGAAAAGTGCAGCTTCCTGGCCGGGTGTACAGTGGACCAAGGGCAAAGTTTGTGGCTACCCTGTGTGACACAAAGCAGGGGCAGGCTGTGGCCAGTGGCGGCAAAGGGGAACAGCGCATGGGGGGACCGGCACAGGCCATTAGAGAGGCACCGTGGGGTTTGTTTTAAAAAAATTAAAATAAATAAAAAAGGGACAACAGAAGACAGCAACAGGCCACTGAGGGTGGTTGCACACTTCGGCAACCAATAGGAGGAGCTGGTGTTGCAGCAGGGAAAAAGGGTCCTCAGGGGAGGGCATGCCATCTCAGGACACTGAGGGGGGATTCCTACTACCGGAAGGGCAGTAGCTGGGGCCAAAAAAAAGAACAAAACAGGAGGGCTCGCTACAGCATGGGAACAAATGGACGCGGGGAGTAATCGGTCCGGAGCAGGTCTCAGGAGTGGTCTGGCTGAGCATGGGACCTGGCCTCCAGCTGCTGGCAGAATGGCAACAGAGGAGGGCAGAATGGAGGACACTTTTATGAGCAGTCCTTTCGGGGTGCCCAAGGGATACAGAGCAGGGGCCATGGGAGCAGTCACAGGGGGCAGCATCGTGCCCCCGGGGGATGGAGGTAGCAGGTCACTGAGGGATGGGTGGTGGGGATGTGCACTGGCGTGTACTCCCATTTTCCTAGCAGCAGTGGAGGAGTGGACCATGGAATACCCGAATAAAGGGGCAGGTGAGCTGCTTCAGGAAGGTTTCTGGACGGGTTTCCCACTGGGGTTTCAAGGGGGACGGGAAAGAACATGGGCCAAGAACCTGGGGTCAGTGGAAGGGAAGGAAGGGATTGTGGGGGCCAAGATAGAGAAGGAAATCGCAGCAGGCTGGGTGGAGGGCCCATTGCAAGGCCCCCCGAGCACGCAGTTCTGGATTTCCCCATTCTGCGTGGTGCCCAAGAAGGCAGAAGGGGAATTCCGCTTGATTCATCATTTATCATACCCGGAAGGCTCCTGAGTGAATGATGGCATTCCAGACCACCTTAGAGCAATGTTGTATGTCTCGTTGGAGCAGGCCATAGCAATAATTAAGGCAATCGGGGGTGCATGGCTGGTTAAGATGGACATTGAGTCAGCATTTCAGCTTTTGCCTGTCAGGCCAGCAGATTGGGACCTGCTGTGTTTTCAATTCCAAGGGCACATATATTTTGACAAGTCCATGCCCATGGGGTGTTCAGTGACCTACTCCACATTTGAGATGTTCATCACCTGGATACAGTGGGTTTTCAGGGCCATGTATGGGCACAGGAGGGTCATTTATTACTTGGATGACTTCCTTCTCATTGGGGAAATGAGAGCTGAGATGCAAAAAATGCTAAGGGATTTCGAGAGCATGTGCCAGCGGATAGGGATTTGTCTGGCACATGGCAAGACAGAGGGGCCTGCTCAGAGGTTGGAATTCTTGGGCATAGAAGTGGACACCAAGGAGGGCTGTTTTTGGCTGCTCAGAAGTAAAGTAGCACAGCTAAAAGGTTTATTAGCCCAGGTCAGTGGGGGGAGGAGGAGGAGGGTGCTGCTGGTACAAATACAGCAACTGCTGGGGCTCCTTAATTTCACCTGCAAGGCCATCAGCCCAGGCAGAGCTTTTACAAGAAGACTGGGGAGGGCCGCGGGAAAAGCCAAGCAGCTGCACCATTGGGTGGACATATCTAAAAGGGTTCTGGAAGACTTCAGGGTGTGGGAGGAGTTTCTCGACAGCTATAACGGGGTGACATTCTGGCAGGATGAGTGGAAGCATATAAAACATGGACCTGGATCTGTTCACGGATGCCTCAGGTGCCCTGGGAATGCGGTCATACTTTCAAGCGGAATGGATATCGCAACCATGGCCAGCGGCTTGGGCGGAAGGGGGGATACTGAAGGACATCACTTTCCTGGAGATCTTCCCGATATGGGTGGCCCTGGAGGTATGAGGTGATAGGATGATGAGGAAGATCATCTTGTTTTAGTGAGATAACAAGGGGGTAGTAGAGGTGATTAATAGGCGGGGGGGTAGGATGGAGACGGTGGGCAGGCTGCTGAGATGGATGGTCTTCCTGTGTCTGCGGCTGAACCTGTCTTTCAAAGCACAGCAAATTGAAGGTTTGAGGAATGAGGTGGCTGACAGTCTGTCCCGTTTACAGCTGAACAGGTTTCGGGAGCTGAAGCCACAGGTGGCACCAAACAGTACCAGGATCCCAGATTGGTTATGGGAGGTTGGAGGAGCACAGCCAGGGCACTGTACCGAGATTCCTGGGCAGAGAACACACTAAGGGCCTACGAAGGAGGGTGGGCAAAATTTCAGGGCTTCAGGGGAAAGCACAGGTGGGACAAGGATGAACCTGCCCAGGATGAGCAGGTAAGGAGCTGGCATCAGCTGGGTATGCCAGAACAGGGGCTGGCCTGATGTAGGGCCCAGTAGGATCATAAAATTCCTGGTAGCAGGGTGGCATAGGGGCAAGGGGTCAGGGTGGATGGACGGCAACCCATAAGGGGGGAATTACTGGTAAGGGGCTTGGAGGCCACCCACAAGGTATGCACATCGGCCCATGAAGGGGTTCTATTCCAGGCTGTGTTTGCAGTGATGGCTGCAGGGGCATTCCAGGTGGGGGAAGTGGTGGCCCCAAAGAAAACAGCCTCAGAGCAGGTGTTGCAGCATGAGGATGTCTTGTTGGGGCACGACAGGGTGGTCATTGTCCTGGCCAGGTCCTAGATGGACCAGGGAGGGAGGGGGACACAAGTGTCACTGGTGAGGAAGCCACAGTCAGCCAGCTATGCCATGAGGGTGCTGTAGGAGTACAGAAGTGCTCAGGGGAGGGCAGTTGGGGATGCTGTTCTGGCATGGGGACGGCTCCCCAGTCACGGGTTTCCAAGTAGGAGTGGTCCTCAAGAGGGCGCTGGTATTTTTGGTGAGGATCCAAGCAAATTCACCCCACATTCATTCAGGATTGGGGCAGCCATGGAGGCAGCAGAGACAGGGGCTGCGGTGGTGGAGCTACAAAGGGTGGGGTGTTGGAGGTCCAGCAGTTATAAGAGGTACCTGAGAAAATAATAACAGCAACTCACACTGTGTATTTTGTTTCCATGGTAGGTTCCAAGAAGAAAATCTGGATAGTGGGGCATTCCTTTGTGTACTGGGCTGCGAGGTTTGTTGTAGTCACCTTCAGAGGTGCAGAGCTGAGATATAACATGGAGCATACAAAGGTGTTATGGAGACATTAGGGGTATGAAGTGGGCGCAGTTCATGCCTTTGATGGAGGAATTGAAATTGCAATGGGGCACCCTGGATTGCATTGTGATACACCTTGGGGGGGAAGATTTAGGGAGTTTGTCATGGGGGGGTATTGGGACAGAACATCATGGGAGACTTGGAGAGGTTGAAGGGGTGGTGGCTGAGGATGTCAATCATCTAGTCCAATATCACCTCCCGGAGGGTATGGAGAGGGGTGCAGGATGTCAGGCTGATCGAAAAGGTCATGAAGCATTTGAACAGAAGGGTAGCCAGGATGGTGATAGAGGTGGGGGGATTTCACCTGCAGCACAGGGACATTTCCTTCGACCAACCTGCAGTGTTCTGGATGGATGGCGTCCACCTGTCTGAGTTTGGGATGTGCCTGTTCCTACGACCTAATGGGGAGCTAGTGAACCAGATGACCAGGAAAGGGCTTAGATACTAGCCCACAAGGGGGAGCCCCTCTGTCTGTCGCAAGTTGTAGGAGGGGCAGTGGAAGTAAGGAAAAGGGGGGCGAAGGGGAGAAAGGGGGTAGGGGGTAGGATAGAAACATAGAAACATAGAAACATAGACTTTGACGGCAGATAAGGACCACTTGGCCCACCCAGTCTGCCCATTTCCCTTCCTATTGGATAAGCTGCAGATTCTAGTTAACCGACAGCCTACTTCCTGCAACCCCCCACTACAATTGCCTTATGTCTGTCCCATGCATGTTTGAATTCCCACTGTTTTAGACCCAACTACCTCCCAAGGCGGCTCCATGCATCCACCACTCTCTCCATGAAAAAAATGTCCTTACATTACCCTCTGAGCCGCCCCTCTATCTTTAAATTGTGCTCCTTGTTCTTACACATCTCTTTTTGAAAGATGCTACCTCCTGGACTTTGTTGATTCCCTTGAGGTACTTAAAAGTTTCTATCATGTCCCCCCGTCCCTCCTTTCATCAAGGGTATACATATTAAGCTCTCTCAGTCTCTCTTCATATGGTTTCTGATGTAGACCCTGCACCATTGCAGTTGCCCTCCTCTGGACTGCTTCCATCCTGTCTATGTCCTTGCATAGATGGGGTCTCCAAATCTGCACACATTATTCCAGATGGGGTCTCACCAACTGTCTGTACAGAGGGATAACCACTTCCCTTTTTCTACTTGTGATGCCTCGTCCTTTGCATCCCAGTATCCCCCTGGCTCTCCTTACTGACTTCTCACATTGCTTACCCACCTTTAGGTCATCTGATATGACTACCCCCAAGTCTCTTTCCATTTTTGTTGTTGTTAGTGCCTCCCTGCTATTGTACTCTTCTCCTGGGTTTTGTTTCCCAGGTGCATTACTTACTTCTTTGCATTGAATCCTAAGTTGCCATATCGTCTGACCATTCCTCCAACCTTGCCAAGTCCCTTCTCATCCTTTCTACCCCTTGTGTATCAATCTGTTACAGATCTTGTGTCATCTGCAAAGAGGCATACCTTTCCTCCAGACCCTCTGCAATATCACCTATGTTAAAGAGGACTGGACCCAGTACTGAGCCCTGAGGTACTCCACTAGTAACCCCCCTTTCTTCAGAATGTGTTCCATTCACTATTACCTTCTGTGTCCTGTTGGGCAGCCAGTTTGCTACCCAGGCTACCACCCTGGAACCCACTCCCAGGCTGGCTAACTTGATTATTAGTCTTTTGTGCGGGACTGTGTCAAATGCCTTGCTAAAGTCTAGGTAGGCCATATCCACAGCCCCTCCCTGGTCTATTACTTCGGTCATCCAGTCAAAGAAATCAATTAGATTCATCTGACATGACCTTCCTGCTGTAAATCCATGCTGCTTTGGGTCCTGTTTCCCGCTGGCCTCTAGGTACTCAACAATTCTTTCTTTCAGAAGTGATTCCATCATTTTCCCTACCACTGAGGTCAAACTTACAGGTCTGTAGTTTCCTGCTTCTGCCTTGCTCCCACTTTTGTGAAGGGAATCACATCTGCCCTCCTCCAGTCCTCAGGTACCACCCCATCCTCCCATGATTTGTTAAAAGTGTGGCCAGTGGTGTCACTAGGTCCTCCCTTAGTTCTTTTAGGATTCTGGGTGAATCGTCAGGCCCCATTGTTTTTCCACCTTGAGTTTTAGGAGTTCTTTTCAGACTCTTTCTTCTGTAAATGGACTGGTGTCAACCCCTTCCCAGAGTGCTTCTATTGTCTGGTTTAGGTAACTCCTCCTCATCTTCTTTTGTGAATACTGAGCAAAAGTATTCATTCAGTATCTCTGCCTTTTCACTGTCTCCCTCTGCCCACCTTCCCTCTCCTTTATTAATCTTCACTATTCCTCCCTTAACCTTTCTGTGCTCCCTAATGTACCTATAGAAGGTTTTATCCCCCTTCTTAACTGAGTTGGCTAATTTTTCCTCGGTTTGGGCCTTTGCTATTCTGACTGCCTTCCCCACTTCTTTCTGCTTTAATTGATACAGTTCCCTGTCGTGCTCCTTCTGTGATTCCTTATACTTTTTGAATGCAGCCTTTTTCTCCTTAACCTTCCCTGCCACCTCTTTTGAGAACCATAGTGGTTTTTTACTTCGCTTTGTTTTCTTTATTTGTTTCACACAAAGGCTTGTTGCCTCTATGATAGCAGTTTTGATTTTTCTCCATTGTTCTTCCACTCCTCCTTTTTGGCCATTTGCTAGTGCATTCCTCAGGTATTCACCCATACACAGGCTGGGGACAAAGAACCCAGATGTGGTAGTAAAGCGGGGAGGGGGATAGGTCTAGATGCTGGATTCAGAAGTGTCCATGCCTGGAGGCCGAAAGCCTGGGGAAAGTCTGGTTCTGGTGTGGAGTAAGGGGCCGGATTCACAGTGGCCGGGCCCTGAAAGTAAGATGGAAGAAGTGACCAGAAGAAGGACAGAGGCCGGAGCCAGAAAAATTTGGAAGAATGTTGATGTAAATTGAATTGTAAATTCAAAGTTATATGGTTTGTAAATATAGTTCTTTGTCCCATGAATAAATTTGCACGAGCAACCAAAAAGTAAATTGGTGTTGTGTCCATCATTCCGGGGAGGGGGGGATTCAGGGGATAATGGGACTTGCCATTAAAAGGCAGGCCAGGTTGTCTGGTGATCCCTCCAGGAATAAGCACATAGGAGAGGAAGGGGGAAGTGACGAGGAAACAGAGGGTTAGAGAGGGAGGAGCCTAATGACATCACCAGGCAGGAAAGGGTAATATGACAAGGGCAAGCCAGAGCCCCAGGGATTGGCTGGAGTGGAGCCCAAAGGGGGTCCTGACTAGGGGCCTATTAGAGGTATAATAGGCCAGGGCTCAGGCAGGATGACCTCTTTTGCTGGGAATTTTTCCCACTCTCCCACCCTTATTAAGGAAGGTGATGAGGGGGCAGGTATAGCACAAAGGAAAGGAATGGAGGGAAGGTCGAGTGCCCTAAGGGCCCTGGGCATGGGGCCAAGTATGCTGGTCACTGCAGGGAGGCAGCATTGGGCCAGGGGTTAGGGCAGAGTCCCCTGGCAGGGAGGGCCACGTATGCCCATGGGGATGTGAAGTAAGGAAAAGGGAGGAGTGGGGGAAGGGGGCGGGGAGTATGATAGAAACATAGAAACATAGAATTTGACAACAGATAAGGACCGTTTGGCCCACCTAGTCTGCCCATTTTCCTACCTAACAGATAAGCTGCAGATCCTAGTTAACCAACAGCTTACTTCCTCCTACCCCCCACTTGGACTGCCTTATGTCTGTCCCATGCATTCTTGAATTCCCCCACTGTCCTTGACTCCACAGCCTCCTAAGGGAGGCTGTTCCATGCATCCACAACCCTCTAAGTGAAAAAAAAAACTTCCTCACATTACCTCTGAGCCATCCCCCCTCTATCTTCAAATTATGCCCTCTTGTTCTTGCACATCTCTTTTTCTGAAATATGCTACCCTCTTGGACTTTGTTGATTCCCTTGAGGTACCTGAAAGTTTCTATCATGTCCCCTCTCTCCCTCCTTTCCTCAAGGGTATGCATATTAAGCTCTTTAGCCTTTCTTTGTATGTCTTCTGGTGCAGACCCTGCACCATTTGGTTGCCCTCCTCTGGACAGCCTCCACTCTGTCTATGTCTTTGTGGAGATGGGGTCTCCAGAACTGCACGCAGTACTCCAGATGGGGTCTCACCAACTGTCTGTACAAAGGGATAACAACTTCCTATTTTCTACTACTGATGCCTCTTCCTATGCATCCCAGTATCCCCCCAGCCTTACTTACTGCCTTCTCACATTGCTTGCCCACCTTTAGATCATCTGATATACTTACCCCCGAGTCCCTTTCCATTTTTACTGTTGTCAGTGTCTCACCCCCCATTGTGTACTCTTCCCCTGGGTTTTTGTTTCCCACGTGCATTACCTTGCACTTCTTTGCATTGAATCTGAGCTGCCATACATTTGACCATTCCTCCAACCTTGCCAAGTCCCTTCTCATCCTTTCCACTCCATCTTGTGTATCAACCCTGTTGCAGATCTTTGTGTCATCTGCAAAGAGACATACTTTTCCTTCCAGTTCTCTGCAATGTCACTTATAAAGACATTAAAGGACCGGTCCCAGTACTTGAACCCTCACGTACCCGCTAGTAACCCTCCTTTCTTCACTGTGTACTCCATTTACTACTACCCTTTGTGTCCTGTTGTCTAGCCAATTTTTTATCCAGACTACCACCCTGGGGCCCACTCCAAGGCTGGCTAACTTGTGTATTAATCTTTTGTGTGGGACTGTATCAAATGCCTTGCTAAAATCCAGGTAGGCCATGTCCACAGCCCCTCCCTGGTCTACTACTTTGGTCACCCAGTCAAAGAAATCTATTAGATTCATCTGACACGACCTTCCCATCGTGAATCCATGCTGCCTTGGGTCCTGTGCCCCACTGGCCTCTAGGTACTCAACAATTCTTTCCTTCAGAAGTGATTCCATCATTTTCCCTACCTCTGAGGTCAAACTAACTGGTCTGTAGTTTCCTGCCTCTGTCCTGCTCCCACTTTTGTGAAGAGGAATCACATCTGCCCTCCTCCAGTCCTCAGGTACCACCCCATCCTCCCATGATTTGTTAAAGAGAGTTGTCAGTGGTGTCACCAGTTCTACCCTTAGTTCTTTTAGAATTCTTGGGTGAATCCCATCAGGCCCCATTGCTTTGTCCACCTTCAACTTAATTAGTTCTTTTAGAACCCTTTCTTCTGTAAATGGACTGGTATCGACCCCCATCTTCAGAGTGTTTCTCTTGTTTGGTTTAGGACTTAGGTACCTCCCCCTCCTCTTCCTTTGTGAATACTGAGCAGAAATATTCATTCAGTATCCCTGCTTTTTCACTGTCCCCCTCTACCTACATTCCCTCCCCTTTATTAAGCCTCAGTATCCCTTCTTTGGTCTTTTTTGCTCCCTAATGTACCTATAAAGGTCTTATCCCCTTTAACAGAATTGGCTATCCTTTCCTCAGTTTGGGCCTTTGCTATTCTGACTGCCTTCCCAGCCTCTTTTCTGCTTTAATTGATAAAGTTCTCTGTCCTGCTCCTTCTATGTTTCCTTATATTTCCTGAATGCTATCCTTTTCTCCTTAACCTCTCTGCTACCTCTTTTGAGAACCATAGCGGTTTTTTCTTCATTGTGTTTATTGATTTGCTTTACACAAAGGCTTGCTGCCTCTGTGATGGCTGTTTTGATTACTCCCATTGTTCCTCCACCCTCCTTCTTGCCTGTTTGCTAGTGCTTTCTAAGGCACTCTCTCATTTTCCCAAAGTCAGCCCTCCTCCTAAAGTCCAATACTCTTGCTTTTGTATGGCTTGATTGTATGGCTGTGTTTATCATGAACCACACTGTTTGGTGGTCGCTTGTTCCCAGATGGCTACCCACCTCTAAATCTGAGATTCTTTCTCCGTCCCCATTTGAGAGTACCAGTCTAAGATTGCTCCTTCCCGAGTGGGTTCCAATACTAGCTGTCTGAGGCCTCCCTCCTGTAGGGCATCAAGAATGACCCTGCTCTTGGATGTGCCTGCAGCAAAGGTGCTCCAGTTAACATCTGGCATATTCAGGTCCCTTATCAACAATATCTCCCCTTTTTCTGCCATTCTAAGGAAGTCTTCTATCATTTCCTTGTCCATTCCTTCCCGCTGAGATGGGGGTCTGTATACAACCCCCGTGCGGATTGTGGTGCCATTTCCTGTCTCTAGGGTGACCCAGAGTGCCTCATCTACTCCCTGTTTACTCTTTAGTTCTGTTGCTTTGATCCCTTCCTTTAAATAGAGAGCTACTCCTCCTCCTCTTTTACCCTCCCTGTCCCTCCTATAGATTGTGTATCCTGGTATGTTGACATCCCAGTCATGGTTCTCTGTATACCATGTTTCTGTGACTGCCACAATATCCAGGCAACCCTCTTCCATCAAGGCCACTAGTTCAGGGAGCTTGTTACACATACTACGGGTATTGGTACTCATCACCCTCCACTTTTTAATAGCTTTACCCCTTTTAGCCCCATTCCTGTCCTTACTGCCTTTGCCTTTTTTTACATTTACCTCTGTCCTGTTCCCTAATAACTTCTCTACCTTGGTGTTTACCTCACTAATTACCATGTTTTGTGGGGGGAGGCTGGGATTTCCTTGCTCCTTTTCAGTGCCTCCCCCCTTGGCTAGTTTAAATGCTTGCCAATGAAGCATCTAAACCTCTCACCTAGGATCCTGGTTCCCCCCGGACAGATGATACACAGGCTGGGGACAAAGAACCCAGATGTGGTGGTAAAGTGGGAAGGGAGATAAGTCCAGGTGCAGGATTCAGAAGTGTCCAGGCCTGGAGGATGAAAGCCCAGGGAAGTGGAAGGGCCTAGTTCTGGTGTGGAGGAGGAGGAGGCTGGATTCACAGTGTCCGGGCCCTGAAAGCAAGATGAAAGAAATGACCAGAAGAATGACAGAGGCCGGAGCCAGAAAAATTTTGAAGAATGTTGATATAAATTGAACTGTAAATTCAAAGTTATATGGTTTGCAAATATAGTCCTTTGTGCCATGAGTAAATTTGCCAACGAGCAATCAACAAGTAAATTGGTGTGGTGTCCATCATTCCTGGAGGGGTTCAGGGGACAAGTATTTTTTATGCAATGTCAGCCAAACAAAACCAAGCCCTCAGAGGAAAGAAAAGGTCATCCTGCAGTTTGACAAGCATCACATAGAACCACCCCCAGAAAACCATCTTCCTCTTATTATTTGAACCCGAGCTTTTGGTGTTCGTTAGGGGACCCCTTGGGCACATATTTCCCAAATTTCATGTAAATATCACAAGAAATAATAATGTTATAGTGCTTTTGTGTGATGTTTGTAAAACAAAGGCAGGCCCTGAAAGGAGAAAACAATTTGTCCTACACTTTGCCAAGCACCACACAGAGGCATCCCTCAAAAATCACCTTACCATTCACATTGTTTGCACATTTCACAATAAATAAAAATCATTTTCAAAATACAGCACATTATCATGGTTGGAATAATCAATAGTCTGACAACAGCAGTCAAGCTTGATATTAGTTTTTTTTACAAACTCTTATTATGTCTAATTCTTTTATTATTTTTCAAGCACTTAATATTTCTTATTGTTTTATTTTTTAAAGCACTTAATTTTACTATTTTGTACTCTAATATCTTACTGTTTTTTGTCTGTGCACCAGTTACAGAAGCCCTTGTGTTCCCGCATGGCAGGTAGATGACTGCTTCAATGGCCAGTTGTGGTGGATCATTCACTCCTGCTCAGCCCTTGTCCCTGCCTTCCTAGCCCTCTAGATCCTTTCAGGCCAGGTCGTCCAGATGCCTGTGAGTGGCCACCTACTGCAGTGCCTCTACCACCTTCCCATTTGCCAGCTGCAGGGCCATAGTTGTTATCTCCTCCTGCAAGACACAAAACAAAAAGAGTGCAGTGGTACTGTTGCACATAAAGTACAATACTGTACACAGTGTGGACATCGCAGGTCCAAGACATATAGGGTGTATTAGTTAATAAATTCAAAAGCACAAGGCATGCAAGACAGCAATAGCAAAAGTGATAAACAAATGTCAGTAATGTACAACACTGTACATGCAGTCCAGTAGTGAAGTATTGTGCAGTTTGTAAAAATTATGTGGCCTAACCCTGCTTAACCATGCATGTCAGGTTCAGTTACTTGAATAAAAAAAACTTAAGTTAGTAATTTCAAAAATACAAAAATAGAGTAGAGATTACAATAAGCAATAATAAAAAGACAATACTTACTCCATGCAGGTGGTTAGCCACCCACAGTGCCCCCATTGCCCAGTTCTTATACAGGTCTTGTTCCACCTGGGTAAACAAGGAGGGGATAGGGACACTTCCCACTGGGTGATGAAACCCAAGTAGAAACACCATGGCTTCATGTTGGTGCATGAAAATGCTCCTCACTTCTCCTGTGAGTCTCTATAATAAATAAGAGATATAAGCAGAAACATTTAATCATTTCACATGTGTAGAACACTGTATTGCACATGTGTCGAATGCTGTACTGACACAATGCAGCAGCACTTTTCTTTTACTGTAGTCTTTAACAGCGATATCACTAACCATGTTGTTTCAGATTGACTGTGCAAGCTAGTGCTGTGTGAAAAAAATCTCCTGCCATCAGAATTTCTGTGAAAGTCGGACTTTCACATCCATGAAACTTCAGAAATCATTTTAGTAACTTGTGTTGAAATTCTGACTTAGAACTGCTGAATAAATGTATGAATTGGTGATTATTGTTTTAAACTACAGAAAACAATTTTGCAGAATTGATCACTGTGAGTGGTCAGGTCTGCAAATTTTTATTTTTTCTGCAGTTTAATACATTAATCCATAATTCAGCCATTCCATAGTTCAGTGAGTTCTACCTTAATGGACCCTGCTGTCTATTTGCCTTTACTATGACCACCCCCCAAAAAAAACTTCAGACTTCTGGGAATGTCTACCCAATTTGCAGTGTGATATGGCCCCATTTACCATTTAGTTTTACCCAACCATATTCCATGTAACTATAATAAGCAATGATGACAGTGTTTGCAAGGCAACCTCCTTTGAGACATTTTAATCTCAGATCCCACCCCATTCCTGATCTGTCTCAAAACTAAAGCCAACAACTGTGGAAGTGAATAGGATTCCTGCTCGCTATGATTCAGGCTATGCCATGCTCTTATGAAAAGCATGTACATGCCAGCATGTTCGAGGGTAAAAACACCCCATGACGAAAAACATCTTTTCTGTATGGCATTTGTTTTGTTATGGTTCAATGGGAAGACTGTTTGCACACTACCTTTGCATTACTACACACAACATCAAAGTTCCATGCACTTGAACAGGGCTCAAAATTAGATGCAGAAAATGCTTGTGTTTGTCCCTCAAATTTTTTGTTTATTATGCTCGCATTAAACTCACATGAAAAATAAATGGAGAGACAACACAAAAGTAATATGTACCAACATTGTACACCACACAAGCCCCTGCTTTTTGAGTCCGCCGACTCTTCCTCAGGGATGTGGCTTAACTGGGAGAACGTCATCTAGCCATTTCAATTCTATCTATCAAGATTATGCTCCTCTTAATTGGCAGTTAATGCCCTTATCATTATATGCAACAAGTTTGATATTAAACATTCTTGCTCATAGCAATTCTTTGGTTGCCTAAGGTTGCACCTTCACCCAGCAAAATATTCAGAATGCTGAATTCACGTTAGCTGACAGCATGAGTTTGCTGCATACCCATATAGTCACAAAGCTTCCCTCTCCAATAAAAGAACATGTATGAACTCGGGGAAATCTTAGGACTGAACATAGTTTCCCAGTCAAAAATGAACAATAAACATATTGCATCCCGTAACATATTTACAATGTCTAGTTCATGCTTCCTAGTTGAGAAAAAGTAAGGAGTATGGAACCCAGGATATCTGGGTTCCACAGAGTACACTTATAATATCCCACTCGTGCCCATGATGTTGAAGTTAACATGACCCCCTTAATTTAATAAGACAGGGTCACTGTCCCTGTCACAGGTATTTGAAAGATAAACAGGATTACAGTTAAAGAGTTGTAAGAGAATGAAAAGGAGAGAAAGAGGTATGAGGTGAGACAGATGCAGGCACTCAGTCTGCTAGTGGTGTCTCCCTCAGGCATCCTCTTGATTCTTACTATGCAGTAGATGTTCTGACCACAGAGAAAAAAATGGCCTTTCTTAGTGGAAGTCTAGATATTTGCACTGGTGGCCTGTCAATCCATGGCTTTAGCATGGATGGTGACAGTCATTGGAAATATAAAAGAAAAGAGAAAAAGAGTGCTCTCCAGGACCCTTGCCCCCAACTTATTTTGCTATTGGCTCAACAGCCACAAAAAGGAGGAACTGCAGACTGGCAGGGGAATTCTTCATGCAAATACCAGTCATACTGTCCTGTACTGTTTATGCCCACAATGAGAGGTTGAGGAGCCAGAACCAACAAGAAACAAAGACTGTCCTTCCATGCAGTGAGGTTCATTTGTGCACAACACACCTGTTACTATACGATTCGATGGCTGGATTATTGGCAGTCCATGGCACTGTTCATCTGAATTAATATGGTCCCCCCTCCCAGGAGTGGTAACAACAAGATTAGCAACCCTTTCTAAGGATCATCTAACTGCTGACCAGCTTGCTTGCTTGGTGTTCACATGGCCTCCACTCTCCCATCTTCTCTACAGATTTTATCAATGAGAGCAGTGGTCAGAGAGCCCCCCTGTCATCCTTAATTGAGCTGCTTCCTCAATGGGCACCTTTCTAGTTTGGGGTGAAATTTTGCCACTAGTCAGTGTGGGTTTTACCTCCTCTTCAACCCACTGGTAGTGTGCAGCCTACCTGGTGCATCCCTGCCATACTTTGCCCAATTAGATTCCTCCTTCTCAACCCTGAGTGTTTAGCTAGAATCTGATTCAGCCTTCAGCAACAAAATATAAAAACATGAAGAAATTCATAGGAAAGAGAGTTTAACTTGTTGAACCCTTAAATGCTGAAAACGCATGAATATATATATATATATATATATATATGTATATATATGTATATATACAAATAGTATATGCAGAAACACTCAGTGATTTTATTTTACTTTGTACAGTGGACATTAGAATTTGACATTGTACCTACAAAGTATATTTAAGAGTATATTTTTCACCACATCATTTGTAAATATTGTGGATTTTGTACTTTTTTTTTAGATACATATGATTTGGGGCTTGAAGTTAACAAGTCCTGAATCTTACATATCTAAAAAAATGTACAAAATCCACAATATTTACAAATGATCTGGTTCAGAATACACTCTTGAATATACTTTGTAGGTACAATGTCAAGTTTTAATGTCCACTGGAGGGAGGCTGGGGGGGAGGGGTCTAAGGACATTTTCTCTGCACGGGAATGTTTAATTTATTGTATATCTACCAGTCATGTGTCCAATTACTGTTTTAATATAGATCTGTTTTGGTTTGTTAAAGTTATAAGCATATTTTGAAGCTCCCAATTTATTATTTAGATTTTTTTAAAATGCAATTAATTTGAAATAAAACTAGGTTATTATGTTCACATAAAACTCACGTGAAAAATAAATGGAGAGACAACACAAAAGTAATATGCACTGACATTGCCCACCACACAAGCCCCGGCACTTTGAGTTCACCAACTCTTTCTCTTGGTGAAGCCCACCCCAGTGTCCCAAAATACTTGTCTGCTTTTGATTTCAACACTGGGATGCCCACCCCCAGTGTCGGATGCCCCTGCCAAGCCCGTCATTCACCTTACAGTTGCTGACATCAGGGTACCCAATCGCTGTGTTGGCATTCTGAAGAGCACCCCCCAGCACTGAGGGACACTGGGAAGGCCACTTCCAGTGTCCTGAAATGATGCTGTTTACCCTGCTAAAAAAGAAAACTGTCCCCAAACTTTTTTTAATCCTGTAAAAAAGAAAATGTTCCCTCATCATCTCCCCATCCCCTTCCCCCATCCTGACCCTCCCACTGAGCAACCCACCACCCCACAGCCCCTTGCCCTATTTTTACCACTGGAGATCATCAGCTGTCATTATCTGTGGACCGGGAAATTTCTGCACTCTTCAAAGCTGAACCACAAACTGAAGAATCAAAGTAAGTGCAGTATAATGGCTGTCAATGGCGTTTTGAACTTATGTTGATATCTTGGCTATTTCTAGGTATTTATGCACCACATTTTCGACATAGGCTTTTTGGGACCCCACCTCATGAACACTGTCGCTGTCACTTCATTAGTTGAACAAGTAAGGTGATATCGAGGCCGCTGCGCAAAATCATCTTCTGGGACAGAGTAACGAAATGACAGTGCCAGTGTTTATGAGATGGGGTCCCAAAAGACCATCTTGAAAATTTGGAGCAAAAATACCACCAAAATATCTGAGTTACACTTGGTCATTAACATTTTTCTAAGTTTGTGAGTAACTTTGGTTATTTTTAATATTTTCACTCCAAATTTTCATCATAGCCATTTTTTTGCACATCACCTCATGAACAGTATAGCTGTCATTTCTCATATCCTGCCCAAAACATGTTTCTGCACATGTGGGGTGGAATGGTATTTTGCAATGGATTAAGAAATGTTCACCAATGGGGTTTATGATGTGGGGTGATAAGAAGATTATGTTGAAAATGTGGGGTCAAAATATGACAAAGTTATGACCATTCATTGCAATTTTGGTATGCCCACTTGTAACTATGGCAATTTACAATATTTTGACCCCAGATTTGCATCACAGCCTTCGTATTACCCCAACACATATACGTCACAACTGTAATTTTTAAAATCCTTCCCAAAATATGTTTTCACACCTGTGGTGCGGAATGGCATCACAGTTGTGCAGAATTATGTTTTAGAGGGAATTTGAAACATTTCTGTACCAGGTACATGTCCTGGGATCAAAGCAATGGAACTAAAGAGTAAACAGGGGAGAGAGGAGGCACTGTGGGTCACCCTGGAGACAGGAAATGGTACCAGAATCCAAATGGGTGTTGTATACAGACCCCCATCTCAGGGGGAGGAAGTGGACAAGGAAATGATAGAAGGCATCCTTAGGATGGCAGAAAAAGGGGAGATATTGTTGATGGGGGACCTGAATATGCCAGATGTTAACTGGAGCACCTTTGCCGCAGCCACATCCAAGAGCAGGGTCATTCTCGATGCTCTACTAGGGGCATGCCTCAGACAGCTAGTGTTGGAACCCACTTGGGAGGGAGCAATTTTAGACTTGGTACTCTCAAATGGAGATGGAGAGAGGCTCTCAAACTTAGAAGTGGGTAGCCATCTGGAAACAAGTGATCACTAAACAGTGTGGTTCACAATAAACACAGCCGTAGAGTCAAGCCATACAATGGTGAGGGTACTGGACTTTAGGAGGGCTGCCTTTTCAAAATGGGAGAGTGTCTCAGAAAAGCACTAGCAAATGGGCAAAGAGGCAGGGTGGAGAAACAATGGGGAAATATCAAAACTGCTATCACAGAGGCAACAAGCCTTTGTGTGAAGCAAATAAATCAAAATGAAGAAAAAAACACTATGGGTCTCAAAAGAGGTGGCATGGAAGGTTAGGGAGAAAAAGATAGCATTCAGGAAGTAAAAGGAAGTATAAGGAAACACAGAAGGAGCAGGACAGATAACTGTACCAGTTAAAGCAGAAGGAAGTGGGGAAGGCCGCCAGAATAGCAAAGGCCCACACTGAGAAAAAGATAGCCAGCTCGGTTAAGAATAATAATAATAATAATAAAATTTATTTAGTTGAGTGCCTTTCAAAGTCTCAAGGTGCTGCACAGCAAATACAAACATAAAAACATGTTCAAATACATTTAATATAAAATAAAATACAAACACATATTCAAATACATACAATATAAAATCAGACTAAAGTAGGAAACGCCTTTTCCCATAAGAAAGTCTTTAGTGCCTGCTTAAAACTCCCCACCATCCTGCACTCCCATAGCTGATGGGGCAGAGAATTCCAGAGGGTAGGTGCAGCAAATCCAAATGCATGGGCACCAGATGACTTCAAATTTACCCTCGGAATCTCCAGCAACCCCTCGTCAGCCGAGCGGAGCTGTCGCAGAGGGGTGTAAGGCACCAGGAGCTCTTTCAAGTAATCAGGACCCAGACAGTGTAGGGCTTTGTAGGACAAAAGACCCACTTTAAAGGTGATCCACCTCTGTATTGGCAGCCAGTGCAGAGCACGCAGCACAGGGGTAATATGTGAACTTCTAGAAGCCCCAGTCAACAAACGTGCTGCCGCATTCTGCACTAGCTGCAAGCGGTGCATATCAACCCCAGGAAGTCCTAGGTAAAGGAAGTTACAGTAATCAAGGTGCAATGTCACACAGGCATGGACCAAGACCGGCAGGTCACTGGGTGGAACAAGGTGTCTAATCCTGGCAATGTTCCTAAGATGGAAAAAGGCCAGCTTGATGACTGCAGACACCTGATGTCGAAGGGTCAGACCAACGTCAAGCTCCACTCCCAGGTTACGCATCCGTTCAGAGGTGAGGATCTGGTCCACCCCCAGGATTAATCCGGAGGAAAGACCAGTCCTCAGTCCCTCTACCCTGTGATCTGGGTCCACAACCATAACCTCAGTCTTTCCCGGGTTCAACTTTAAACCGCTGGATTTCATCCAGTCTTGGATGTCTGCGAGGCAGTTGTTCAGTACTGAGATAGCGCTAACCTTGTCAGGTGCGAAAGACAGGTAGAGCTGGGTACCATCAGCATAGCAGTGAAACCTCAGCTCATATCATCTTACAGTGTCTCCAAGGGGTAGCATATATACTGCGCATAACATGGGGGAAGCACCGAGCCCTGAGGCACCCAGCATGGCAGAGAGAAGGCCCCAGATGAAAACAAACCCGAGACCACTCTCTGCGTTCTCCCTGAGAGGAAAGATGAAAACCATCTGAGGACTGTACCCGACAGCCCACAAATGGACCTCAGGCGTTTGAGCAGAATCCCATTATCCATAGTATCAAAAGCTGATGATAGATCAAGAGGAACCAAAATAGAACGGTGTCTCTGATCTCTCACCATCGGGAGATCATTGAGCACCCGAACCAGAGCAGTCTCAGTACTATGCCTCTTATGAAAACCAGACTGGATATGTTCATATAAACTATTCAAATGGTTATCCAATTGAGCAGCCACAACTTTCTCAATAACCTTCCCCACAAAACAGAGGTTAGAGATTTGCCTGTAGTTTGCTAGGTCAACCGGGTCTAAAGAAGCTTCTTCAGAAGAGGGATCACCACCCCCTCCTTCAGGGAGCTGGGAAACACTCCCATATCTAAAGAACACTGTATAATCTGAGCTATGACTGGGCCAATGATCTCGTTAAAACCCAAAATCAGGGAGGTAGGGCCAGAGTCTAAACTACAACACATGGGACGCATCTCCCGGACAATCCTCAAAGTGTCTACGAGATCCAGCAGGTCAAAGGCACTCCAGGAAACTCCAGACTCTGCAACAGGGCACCGATCAACTGCAACATCCTTAGAATGAGGTTGGAGGCACTCCCTCCTGATGTCTTCAACCTTATTCACAAAGAATCGAGCAATCTCCTCACAATCAGTTTGAGTAAAAACTCGACGGATCTGCTGACAGGCTGGGTTGCACAGTCTGTCAACAGTTCTGAAGAGCTGAGCCGGTTGATTTCGTGTGACAGAAATTTCCCTGGACAGGAATTCTGCCTTCTTATGGGAAATTTCTGTTTGGTAGAGTTTATAATGCTCTAGCAAAATAAGGTGGTCGGCATCAGTGGTCGTCTTCCTCCAACGACGCTCCAACCTACACCCCATCCTCCACAGCCCTCTCAGAGCCCCATCAAACCATGGGGCGGTGGGATGATGCGGAAGGGGGTGAACACGGACTGGCACAATCTGATCGAGTGCTACCGATATGGTCCTATTATAGGCCACTACCAGCTGCTCAGGCTCAGTGCAAAACTCGTCCAATGACGAGAGGTCAATAACCACCATCAGGTCTTCAGGGACCACGTCCCACAATGGCCGGTACCTGACCAACTCCACAGGGGCTGACCTACACAGGGGGGCCTCAAAATTGAACCCAACTAAGTAGTGATTGGACCAACCGACTGGTTCCACCACCAAATCAGAGGCTTCGATCCCCAGGAGGAAGACCAGGTCAAGAGAGTGACCTCCCTTGTGTGTAGCTGAGGAAACAACCTGTGTAAAGCCCAGAGATGTCATCTCCTGGAGGAAATGTTGACCAAAGAGCGAAGATTCATCGTCGACCCAAGCATTGAAGTCGCCCAGAACCATCAGTCTGGGTGACTCCAAGGCCATGTCGGTGGCAAAATCTGCTATTTCCTGCAGAAAAACCTTCTCATCACCTGGTGGACGATAGATGAGGGCAATCCTGCACCCTACACCAGCTACCACAGTACACTCAAATGACCTGGCCTCCTCAACTGGTACACCAGTTAGGCCCGATTTGGTCTTGAAACAGACCGCCACCCCCCCGCTATCCAATCTCAGGCGGTGTATAACCGAGTACCCGGTGGGAACAGCGGCCTCTAAACAAGGGGCCACATTCCCATCCAACCAGGTCTCTGTAATGCAGGCCAGATCTGCCCTCGCAACAAAATCTGCAATAAGACCAGTCTTGTTGCAGACAGATCTGGCATTGCATAACAACGCCCGAGTTGGATGAGGTTGGTGAGTTGTCCCAACCACTTGCCCTCCCAAACTGGAGGTGCCCTTGGGTATGGGAACCAGAATAGAATCACCTCATTCTACATACCATTTCAACCCAGGGCGTCTTCTGGGCCTGACCATCCATATGGGAAGGCCCTGCTCACTCCGCTGTCCACAACCCCCACCCACCCACCCCAGACCCCCTCGAGCAATCCCCAGTGCCCGACAACGATGATAAACATAAACAGGTGGGGGTGAAGAGAAAGGGTGGAGGGCACGGAGAGCGGAGGCCGAATAGCACAAGACAGGAGGGGCAAGCAGGCACATCTAGCTGCTCAATTTATAAAACAATAAATATAATAAAATTACAAAAACAGCACCGATCCTAAACTACCCTCGAACTTCCTACAACTAAAATTATAGAACTACAAATTGTAAGAAACAATTAAAATTAAAATGAAACTAAACCAACTCCCTAACACAAAACCTAATTTATTGATTTAACCCATAGGTCCTCTCACAGCCTGGGGGTCAATCAAAATTAACCAAAAACAATTTTAAATTACTCCCAAGTCCTCTCACTACCTGGTACTTAAAAAAAAATTAAGCACTCTCACAAAAAATAAACAAACAATAATAATTACATAGTAATAATAAAACATAATAAACAAAGGAAATAATTTAGAAGCCACCCTCCGGGAATCTCTCACAATACCGGAAACAGGTGGGATCAAAGATGCTATAAGGCACTCTCACTGCTCATATTATTTCCACTAAACAAACAAAAGAAAAAAAAAAAAAAAAAAAGAAAAAAAAGAAAAAAATATATATATGTAATTGCAGTCAGCAGAGGTCCTGTCAAGCTGTAGATATTTCCAAATACTATATAAACAACAGGATACAGATATTGGATAATCCGCCCGAACATCAGTAAAAGCAACAAACAATATAAGTCAGTCTTCAAAATCACAGACTTCAAATTCCAACTCTGATTCGAATTGCAAAAAGGCCACTAGCAGGCCGCAGGTTCCAATCAGCCCAGAAAGTCCGTGGCCCACTACTTCAGCTCCCGGAGGAGTCAGCCCCCCAGCTGGCTACCCCAGGAGTCTAGAGGAAGGGGAGTAAAGGACAAGCCCTCCAGCCTACCCCACTCCTCACCTCTGTGTGTGACACTGACCCCGAGGTCCACCAGGAACCCTGCAAGCCCAGCTATTAAAGCCCAGAATTGTCAAACTCAAGGAATAGCATTCAATCCACCAAAAATGTCACTAAGACTTCATATCCCACATACCTTAGAGGTTCTTCCAGACGACTCCACCGGATCACTGCTCCCCACAATCCACTGGCCACACACAAATATAATCCAGGGGTACTCCAAAGAAGACAGCTGCTAGTTCGAATCCACACACAGGGTAACAATTCCAGACTGTAGGCTTGCTTAGGTTCGACTAAAAGCCTTAGAATCCAACCAGTCCACTCCCTGTACAAATAAAAGTGAGTGGAAAACAGTAGTAGTGGCAAAAACTCAGTCCACATACAAGAACTCAATCCAAACACTGATCGAGTAAACGGGGACTCCAGAAAGCAAAGTTTCTCTAAAACATCACCAAGTCTCTCTGTTAGAATGCCGCAGCTCTTCACAGCTCTCCACGGTATTCTTGCAACACACTAGGTCCCAGCCCGTGGAACAGAAACAGGCCGAACCGAAAGCGGAAAACGGGAACACAAGCACACCAAATATGCTAGCGCAAGATAAAGGTGGGTAAACGGTGGCGATAAAATGAAAAGTATAAAACCTATACAAAGTTACAAAAAGCAGCAGAAAGTAAACAAAGAATAAAATGGGAAAGGTGAAACATATTCAATGAACAGAGCAGAACAGAGTGGCTAGCCCAGTGTGGCTGCCATCTTATGGAATAATAGTGTCTCATGAAGAAGGGAGATAAAACCTTTTATAGGTACATTGGGGAGCAAAAAAAGACCAAGGGAGAGATAGTGAGGCTTAATAAAGGGGAGGGTGGGCAAGGGGTGACAGTGAAAAAGCAGGCATACTGAATGAATACTTCTGCTCAGTATTCACAAAAGAAGAAGAGGGGGAAGTGCCTAATCCAATCAATAGAATCACTCTGGATAGGGGGATCAATATCAGTCTATTCAAAGAACAAAGGGTTCTGAAAGAACTCCTAAAACTGAAGGTGGACAAAGCAATGGGCACTGATGGGATTCACCCCAGACCTTTAAAAGAACTAAGGGTAGAACTAGTGACACCACTGACTACCCTTTTTAGCAAATCATGGGAGGATGGTGTGGTACCTAAGGACTGGAGGATAGTGGATGTGATTCCTCTTCATAAAAGAGGGAGCAAAGCAGAGGCAGGAAACTACAGACCTGTTAGTTTGACGTCAGAGGTAGGGAAAATGATGGAATCACTTCTGAAAGAAAGAATTGTTGAGTACCTAGAGGCCAGCGGGGCACAGGACCCAAGGCAGCATGAATCTGCAGTGGGAAGGTCATGTCAAATGAATCTAATTGATTTCTTTGATTGGGTGGCCAAAGTAGTAGACCAGGGAGGGGCTGTGGACATGCCTACCTGGACTTTAGCAAGGCATTTGACACAGTCCTACACAACAGATTAATAAGCAAATTAGCCTGCCTGGGAGTGGGTCCCAGGGTGGTAACCTGGGTAAAAAAACTGGCTGGACAATAGGACACAGAGGGTAATAGTAAACGGAGTTCACTCCAAAGAAAGGGGAGGTTACTAGTGGGGTACCGCAGGGTTCACTACTGGGTCCAGTCCTTTTTAATATCTTTATAAGTGACATTGCAGAGGGATTGGAAGGAAAAGTATGCCTCTTTGCAGACAACACAAAGATCTACAACAGGGTTGATACACAAGGGTGGGTGGAAAGGATGAGAAGGGACTTGGCAAGGTTGGAGGAATGGTCAAAAGTAGGGTAGTTTAGATTCAATGCAAAGAAGTGCAAAATAATGCACCTGGGAAACAAAAACTCAGGGGAAGAGTACACAATGGGGGTGAGGTACTAACAACAACAAAATGGAAAGGGCCCTGGGGGTAGTCATATTAGATGACCTAAAGGTAAGCAAGCAATGTGAGAAGGAAGTAAGGAGGGCTGGGGGGATACTGGGATGTATAGGAAAAGGCATCACCAGTAGAACACAGGAAGTTGTTATCCCTCTGTACAAACAGTTGGTAAGAGCCCATCTGGAGTACTGAGTGCAGTTCTGCAGACTCCATCTCTGCAAGGATATAGACAGGATGGAGGCTGTCCAGAGGAGGGTAACTAAAATGGTGCAGGGTCTGCACCAGAAGCCATATGAAGAGACACTAAAGGAGCTTACTATGTATACCCTCTAGGAAAGGCGAGGGTGCACATGATAGAGACTTTCAAGCACCTCAAGGGAATCAACAAAGTCCAAGAAGGTAGCATCTTTCAGAAAAAGAGATGTGCAAGAACAAGGGGTCACAATTTGAAGATAGGGGAGGGATAGCTAAAAGGGCAACGTGAGGAAGTATTTTTTCATGGACAGGGTGGTGGATGCATGGAACGACCTTCCTGAGGAGGTCGTGGGGTCAAAAACATTATGGGAATTCAAGAATGCATGGGACAGACAAAAGGCATTTCTGGTGGGGGGTAAGAAGAAGTAGGCTGTTGGTTAACTAGGATCTGCAGCTTATCCAATAGGTATGGAAATGGCAGACTGGGTGGGCCAAGCAGATCTTATCTGCCATAAAAGTCTATGCTTCTATGTTTCTATGTAATCAGATGGCTATGGTGATAATTTTCTCGTGCATCTATGGAGGGATGGTTGCGCAAGGTCCAAAGGACCCTGTGCTTCCACATTAAAATAAGGAAAATCACAGAGCATGGGAGCACAGGGCCCAAAAGGCCCTGCACTCCAGTAGGGAGATGAAGGTTAATTACAATCTTTCTACACTTACCGATAGATGGGAACACAGGACCTGGAGGGCCATGTGCTCCCATAAACAACTATGGCTATAATAATAATAATAATAATAATAAACTTTATTTATATGCGCCTTTCTCAAAACCAAGACGCATTACAATAAAATACAGAATAAAACATACTAAAACATATTAAAAAACTCAGTTGACTACAAAGCAATTAATGGTGATACTTTCACAATAAGTAAGGAAATTCATTGCAAATGCATCAGTTAGGGTTTATATTACATTGACAAAGGTATGGATTCCCAACCCTAACACTCCATCTCACCCCCCAACCGACCCTACCACCCACCCCACCCCCACCCTCCACAACCAACAGGCATTGGGGTGTGTCTTGGAGACATTGATCCTAACACTCACCCCATTCTTCTTTGCTGTACCATCTCAGCTTCCTGACACATAGAATGGTTTGAGTGTTAGGGTCGATGACCCAAACACACACCTTGATGCCTGTGGGTGTGTGGATAGTGGGGTGGTAGGGTTGGTTGTGGGTGTGGGATGGGGTGCTAGGGTGGAAACCCTAACACCACATTTCCATACTTTTGTCTCTGTAATATGAACCCTCACTGATGCATTAACTGAGTTTTTTTTGCAATGAATATATATAGGATACGCAACCCCCCTACTGGAAATATTGTCAATATTTTTTGTTCGAGTGCCAGTTGACCCAATAACATCATGAGTGGTGAAGCCACAAGTGATGACATTGGGTCAAGTGACACGAGAACAAAAAATATCAACAATATTTCCAGTGGGGGGGGGGTTGCATATTCTATTTATGCCATACCTCCAAAAAAGTGAAAAAAAAGTAAATTGTTGCCATTTTTTGCCGATTATAAAAAATCTAAAAGAAATCTATAAATGAAGCACCACTCATTTTGTAGGTATTGTTGTACTGATCAACTTTTTTCTCAAAGTACCATTCTATTATTTTTCATTTTAAAGTTATATGCATTTGTTTGTTGCAAAAAGTGAAAACAATTTAATTTTCTGCAGTTGTTTTGCTAATTATAAAAAAACTAAAATATATCTATAAATGAAACACCACTCAGTTTGTAGATATTTTTGTGCTGAACAACTTTCATGCTCATAGTATCATGCTATAATTTTTTCGTTTTAAAGTTATTCACATTTGTTTGTTGAAAAAGCAAACAAAATTGCATTTTCTGCAGTTTTTTTGCTGATTATATAAAAAAAGTTAGTCATAAATGAAACACCACTCATTTTGTAGATATTTTTGAGCTGAACAACCTTCGTGCTCGCAGTACCATGCTATCATTTTTCGTTTTAAAGTTATTCACATTTGTTTGTCAAAAAAAGTGAAAAAAAAATTCATTTTTTTGCTGTTTTTTGGCTAATTATATAAAAAAATAAAAGTTAGCCATAAATGAAACACCACTCATTTTGTAGATATTTTTGTGCTGAACAACTTTCGTGCTCACAGTACCATGGTATCATTTTTCGTTTGTAAGTTATTCGCATTTGAATACGGTTACTACAACTACTGCAGCCAAATATGCAAATGAGTTCTGAATGAGCCAATCTCTACCTACTGTGTTGATAAATTTACCTACAGTGAGGATAAATGTGATATTCTCACTGTAGGTCTGACCACCATGAGAATATTGAAAATATGTGCAATTTTTTATCCTCACAGGTATGGCATAAATATATATACTGTATATATACCGTGCTATCATAGTTAGGATTGAGGAGCCATTTCTATGTTAAACCCAAAATTTGCACCTTAATAACTTTGCAACTGTTTGACAGATTTGCCTGAAATTTGGAATACATAATCAAGACCCATACGCCTTTGGATCTGCCAAGTTTCGTACTGGTCGGATACACGGCTGCGGAGTTATTAAGCGTGATCTGCGCGTGCATTTATGCTTTTTCTGGAATTCTACGGTCACGCCTACAGGTCACAAAGTTTGCGCGACCGGCCCGAAATCTTCAGGGAACGTGCGGACGGGGTCCTTGATGTGCCTTTGGAAGATTTTGTGAAAAAATATTAAATGGTTCAAAAGTTATTCAAAAAACAATTTCCCATTATAAGTCAATGGGAAAAGTTAACAAAAAGTTTGACAGTGTCACAAATGCATTTTTACTTTCGCAAATGGCCCTGTTACTTTTGCAAATCTGCCATCTTGTTTTCAATTAGTGATCAGAAAAATGCTTGGCATTTTAATTTGAGACCCTCTAAAAACCTAATTCTTTTTGTATTCACCTAGTTGGACCCTGAGGATGCTAGCCTTGTCTTTATTTTGGGTAAAACACCCCAGAAATATGTTTTCAAATTTCTGGAGAAAAATACCTTCATAAGTACTTTAGTGCTCACCAAGTGTTGCAAATTTTTCGCAGCTTTATGAAGTGCAACAGTACTTTTCTAGTCTGTGGGAAAAGGACAGCAATTTTTGGCACTCCGCTGCAAAAGAAAAGTTTGGAGTTTTGGGCTGAAATTTGGAGGGAATGTAACTGATATTTCACAGATGTGCCCTTCAGTGTTTTGTTGAAAAAATATTGCATGGCGGCAAAGTTATGGTACTCCAAAGTTGACGCTTTTTCCCATAGGATAACATTACGGCGTTCGTCGCGCCTTTCAGGGACCGTATCTCGGAAACGGTGCAAGATACGGACTTTTCGTCAGAAAATGGCTAAGCACAAAACTAGCCAGGACAGTCGTAAATCATATGACTTTTAAATTTTTTTTCTACGTCATACGGTTCCTGAGATATAACCTATTTAGTATTCCAAGTCCTCATTTTCTGCTCCGATACCCATTTTTATGCATACATTCTTTGTACTCACTGTCTTTCTCTATGCAGCTTTTGGGGAAAACCAGCCTGTGTGCTTACATCACTGTTACCATTTCCCTTTCCGTTTGCAGTTCCGTACCCGTTTCACTTACCGTTGACATCGACGCCGCCATGTGCATTATCCTTTGTGTTTTCCTTTGCACTTGCATTTCTGTTATTTCTTGCCATTTGTGTCTACAGTACTGTTTCTCTTTCTGTTTCACTTTGCGTCACCATGCCCATTGACATTTCCGTTTGCAAGCACCATGTTACTATGTGACAACAGATCACGTGGCAGACCGTTCCCATCTACGCCACTGTGTGCGTTACCCTTTCTGTTCTCATTCGTGCTTGCGTTACCATGTGCACCACTGTTAGCACTTCTGTTTGCATTGCTGTTCCTGGCCGTTGCATTACATTCACTATTTCTCATTATCATTCTCAAAGAGAAGGGAAATTAGAGGCAAAAAACTCCATTTAATGCATTAGTTAGGGTTGTTCCACAGCGACAAAAGTGAGGAAATTCGGTGTTAGGGTTGAAAACCCCTTGGACCCCAGCCCACCCCAACCGGTATTGGGTGCGCATTAGGATCATCGGTCCTAACTCTCACCCCATTCTCCTATACTTCTGCTGCTTTACACATGTGATGGGGTGAGAGTTGGGGCTGACTAACCCCAATGCGACACAGTGCCGGGTTGGGGGTGGGCTGGGGTCCAAGGGGATTTTCAACCCTAACACCGAATTTCCCACTTTTGTCACTGTGAAACAACCCTAACTAATGCATTAAATGGAGTTTTTTGCTCTAATATATACATATATATATATATAATATATATATATATATATATATATATATATATATATATATATATATATACATATATACAGAAACACTACATGATTTTTTATTTTGGACAGTGAACATTAGAACTTGACATTGTATCTACAAAGTATATTCAAGAGTGTATTCTGCTCCAGATCATTTGTAAGTATTGTGGATTTTGTACTTTTTGTTTAGATGTATGATTTGGGACTTGAAGTTAACAAGCCCCAAATCATACATATCTAAAAAAGATTATACAATCCACAATATTCTAAGAGTTATCTGTGCAGAATCTACTAATATCTTTGTAGGTTAATTAGTGTGATTTATCCTAGTTTTTTTTCCACTGTTAGCCTCACAATTTGCACCTGTAACAACCTGACTATGTACTGATGTACTGCTATGTATCCTGTATGTCTCTGTATGTAAACTATGTGACGTGGAACCTTTGTAACGGAGTCTCTGACTCAAAGGTATTTCTGAACCTACAATAAATAAATAGAATAAAAAAATGTCAAGTTCTAATGTCCACTGGAGGGAGGATGAAGGTAGTCAAAAGGCATTTGCCTTGCTTTGTAATGTTTGGTTTAATGTATGTCCACCAGTTACATGCCCAGTTATTGTTTTAATGTGGGTCAGTCTGATAGCACTGTTTTGTTTGTTAAGGTTAAAAGCATATTTTGAAGCTGCTGATTTATTTTTTTAGATAAAAAAACTGCAATAAATCAGAAATAAAACTAGGTAGGGGGACCAACAGAGGGCATGCATGTTTTATTTGGCTGCAGTGTGGAATAACACACACGACCTGCAGAATGACAGTTCTGAGGAATTTCTCAGAATTGTCATTCCACAGTTCAAATGTATTATTCTGCACTTCAGCCAGAAAATTCTTCGGAACAGAGGAAAAATTTACCAAACACTTTCAGAAGATTTCCAATTTGCCAATGGCAACAGTTTAGAAAATTCTGCAAAATTTGAGAAAGTTCATGAAAGTTCTGCTGAAGCAGAATTCACAGTTTTTTCCCTTTACCTACTCCAAGCCAAATATTAAGACCAAAACTGAGTAACATTACATTATGAAACAATAAAGCATTTAGTGAATGGTAGATTATATACAGTACTTACTGGAGTGGGAAGCTTGATGTCCCTCACCCTGGCCCTCCAGGTTCCTGTACAGGCAGCTCACCAACTGGAGGGCCACAGGCAGAGGGTGAGGTTAGCACTGGGCATAATACATGGGCATTGGGTATCATGTTTTCTTCATCTTCCCCAATGTTCTGGTGCCTGGAACAACACCATTTGAAAGGAAGCACTTAGCTACTTTGAGGTGTCTACAACAATATGTTTACAAGTTTCTGACTATGCCATAGCATAACAAGATGAATAAGTCATATTTTTACATTGCTACTTGGACTAAACCCCAGCTCTTCGAGGTTTAAACAATCTCTTAATCAGGGGATGGGGCTCTGGGGTAGTTCATCTAGTTAAATAGTGACACATTTAAAATCAATCAAAAAAAGATCCCATTAACCAATCAACAAGGAAAATGTAGAATCCTGCATGTCGCAACTTGGTTACCCACCCGACAGTGACATTTAACCAGCAGGGTCCCCCACAGTGACTACAGTGCCATGCCACTGTGGGAAACCCACTGGCAGCAGGCACTGTCTGTCAGGGGTCCAGCACCCCTCCCCCAATTAGCTCCCACTCAGAGCTGATAATCCTTAAGAGGGGGGTGCGGGGTGCAGCCACCCGTGGGGGATTCGGTGGTGAACCCCATAGAAACATGCAAGCTCAGGGAAACCAGCAGCTAACTGCAGAATGCGGTCGACCTGCTGGTGTCGCTGACGGGGCATTCGACAAAAATTTTGTTGAGCATCCGTCGTGGATCCTCGCAACTCATGGTGCAAAGTGCTATTTGCACCATTCTCATTGGTGCAAGTCACTTTGTGCCATGTGTAACCTTTTGAGAATCCGGCCCTAGTTATGTATCAAGTTCACATTCCCCCGTATCTCTAACACCTATATACATATAACTCAAAACCTATTAACTGCATATTTCTAACTAATCTCTACATTTATTGGTGAAAAGACATAGTAACTCTAAACTGAGTAGCTATACATTGAAAAAAGAACAACACACAATAATAACTGTAAACATGTTGTCCATATACTGTTAGCTTCTGGGTTGAAATTTTATTTTATTTATTTATTTTATTTATTTCCATTTCAGAATTGCAATCTTTGAGTCAAGATGGCTCTTTTACAAAGGCTCCATGTCAAGGAAACAAATGGAACAAACTTAACAAAAAACAGGAAACATTCAGTACAGGAGCTTGCCTAGTAGTCAGTTGTTATTACATGTAGGACTGATTTGTTGACAGACATACAAGGCAGAGTCATACACAAACAGAAAAAGTAATTATACAGGGTAGACATAACCAAGTAAGTTTTTCATTTAAACAATATATGCCAGTTACTAAGTATGGCTTACCCATTACTAAGTGCTGAGAACTGGGAGAAAGCAGCCAGTGGTGACTTTGTCAGAGATGAGGAAGTGTGGGTTATTTTAGGTATGGTGAAGGTATGGTATGGGGGGTGAGGGTAGCTGCCTGGAAGGCAGTGTCCAAATGTATGCAGAGAGAGTAGGGAGAATTGGAAGGGAGGGAGCAGAGAGTATCAAATTAGGGCCTGACAGGAGCAAGCAGTAGGGGCTAGCAGTCAGTAGGTGGTAAACCAGTGGACAT
Organism: Neoceratodus forsteri; assembly: GCA_016271365.2. Classification (NCBI taxonomy): domain Eukaryota; kingdom Metazoa; phylum Chordata; order Ceratodontiformes; family Ceratodontidae; genus Neoceratodus; species Neoceratodus forsteri. The sequence continues at coordinate 967,936,158 of CM028132.1, read as the reverse complement.
GAGGGGTGAAGGGGCTGTGGGGGAGACAGGGGGAGTTGGAGGGAGGGGCAAACAGAGGTAAGGGAAGAGGCGTCAATCCATAATATTTACAGTTACATTGGTTGGTTCCAGCCAAGAGTATTCGAAGATCTTTTTTATATGTGCTAGTTTTTTTCATGTTGTAAGAGGGTGAAGGGCAGGTAATTCATCCATTGTGGGCCACGGTACAAAAGGGACCTCTGTGTGAATGAGGTTTTTTTGAATGGGACCTGTAAGATACCCTTTACTGTGCATCTGGTATATATGTGGTTCAGGTTCTGCTGGAAGAGCGTAGCAGTTGAATCAGGTGTTAGTCCTAGGAGGGCTTTGTTCCAAATTAAACATGCTTGATACTTAGTCCTAGTGTGTAGAGTGAGCCACCCAGTTGAAGAATACAGGTTACAGGTATGAGTGAGGTGATCGGCTCCTAGAACAAGCTGACAGGCTTTATTGAGGAGTAGCTTTATGCTGCTAAGAGCTGTCTCGGAGGCAGCACTATAATTGATTAGACCATAGTCAATTATTGATAGTATGGAGCTTCGAGTGACAAGGTTGAGGGCCTCGGGGTTCATGGATTTTCTGTGGTGGTAGTGGGTCCCAAGTCTGATGTTGGCTCTTTTTACAATGTGGTCTTTATGAGTGGTGAAAGACAGGGCATCATCCAAGTGGATGCCAAGATATTTGAAGTTGGAGACCTGCTCTATGACATCTCCTTTGTGGCTTTGGAAGGCCACTGGTCTGGCAGTCTTTCTGGAGTGCTGAATAAAGAAGTGGATGGATTTAGTTTTTTGTAATTTAGGAGTAGTCTGTTGAGTGAGAACCAGGTTTCAAGTTTGGAGAAGCTCTCCTGGAGAGCTGAAGTGATTTCAGGAAGGTGGAACCCAGGGACTGAGATCATAGTGTCATCTGCGTAAAGCAGCATCTTACCAGGGCATGCACTAGGCAGTGCATTGATAAAGAGTCTAAAGAGTAAGGGATGTGTTAAATACTTTGGTGAGTGGGTAGGTCAGTTCCTCAAGAGTAAGAGAGAGCAGCTTCATGTCAACCAAGTCACTGCCCATTCTAGTTTTGCCTAGGACCCTTCTGACATATTTTATGGTATCGGACAGGGTGACCAGTTTGAAGTAAAAGAGAGGTTAACTGGAGTTAGGAGTTTGAGGATGGGTACAGCTGGTAGGCTTTCTGGTTAAATTGGGGTCGAGGTAATTTGAGGCTAAGATGTAGCTTAGGGCTGTAAAGTCCTGGTTAAAGGCATCTGCAATGTCTTTAGGATGTTGTAGTGGGCTGGAGCGGGTGACAAATTAAATCTGGTGGAGCCCTAGCTTCCTTGCTGGTGTGAGTTTTAATTCTGCTCCAGAAATCTCTTCCATTACCCCAGCAATTACCTAATTGCTTTCTGTAATACTTGGCTTTGGTGTTCCTGATTAATCTGGTGCATTTATTACTTGCAGTCTTGTATGCGATGAAGTCTGCCTGAGTACCAGTTGCTCTAGCTTTGTGCCAGAGATTGTCCCTAGTTTTCATTAGTTTGATAAGGGAGCTGCTGAGCCATGGGTTGTTTGTTCCCTTGATTTTGGAAAGATCACAGGCTCTATTGAAGACTGTGATAATGTGCCAAAGGGCCTTGTTTGTGTCATCACTGTTATCTAGAGATGACCAATCCACATGTTTCAGGTACGATTTGAAGAGGTGCAGTTGCCCTTTTTTCAGGGAGCAGTTTTTGGCAAGTTTGGGGGGTCTTTAGGGCCCTTTTTTTGTCCAGGAGCAGACTGTAGGAGAGTGATCACTTAGGGAGTCAGGGAGGACAGTGACACTTTTTATATGCTCTGGGGCTGTAGCTAGAAGACAGTCTATAAGGGTTCTAGTCTCTGTGCAGTAGTTCATTCTGGTTGCCTGACTGATCATCTGTGTGAGGTATAGACAATGAATTTTGTCCCTAACAGCTACCGCTTCCTGCACTAACCAGTTTATGTTGAAAATCCCCTAAAGTTATCTTTTCCCAGTCCTGATTTGCCTTGTTGAAGCGGTCATAGAAGATCTCAGTCTCTGGACCTTGTTTTCTAGGGGGAATGTACACTGTTTTTAGTAGAAGCGTTTTACTTAGCTGCTCAATAGAAAGTTTTAGATTTAATATTTGAGCATCTTTTGTATTAGTGTTATGTGGCATGACTTGTCCTCTGATGTTGTTTCTTAGGTAGACAAGGCACCCTCCCCTCATTTGGCCATGCTATCCAGGCAGAAAATGTTGTAGCCACTAATGAATTGATGTATAAGGAACTTTTGGTGATAACCATGATTCAGTAATTAATATAATGTCAGGTTTTTGTGTTTACATCCAGGCCTGGAGTTGGGAGAGTTTGGGCAGGAGGCTGCCAATGTTCATATAGGCAATTTTTATTATCCCATGGTGTGGGGGGTTAGTGTAGCTGACAGGGCCAGGGTTAGGGTGTATGTTTCCTGACATTAGCAGGAGGATGAGTATTATCCTTATGATGTAGCATCTCCACCAGGACTTATGAGCACAAGCCTGTCTTTGGCTTGCTCAGCGAGGACTTGAGTGGCCTGTTGTGTTGGAGTATGCACCCATTAGGGCCATGATTAGATCAGATGTGATGAGAGTAGGCCATTGTAAGCACAGTGAGTAGGAGCTCCAGCCAGGGCCTGCTGCGTCTATTGCCTCCATGACCATGGTTCCTGATCTATTAGAGAAGAGGTTACTGGGGGGTCACCAAAGCACCATGGGGGGTTCCCTGATAGTGTCCTCCAAGATCCCTGTCAGTGAGGTCAAAAGAAGAAGGACCAGTACCTTTCAGTGACTTGGTGCACCCATTATAATGGCAGCTATCTTGCTGACTTCTCTAAGGGAGTATGATCACTACTGAAGATAGTCAGTCACAGGCTGTAACCTGCTTGTGTGAGGAGGTCCCTTTAAGGTAGAGAAGTGTACAGTGGTAGGTCCCTTTAAGGGAATGGTAGGTCCCTTAAAGGTAGAGAAGTGTATAATGGAAGGTCCCTTTAAGAGAGAGAAGTGGCTAGAGGGAAAACACCAGGGGAGGAGCTAGGGGGTGGTGTCTTAGGGGGAGAAAGTGTTTTTCATGGCGGTTGAGGTTGAGGCCAGGGCCAGGGAGAGTGGGCATGACTAAAAATAGCAACCTTATAGAGTGAGTGATAGGTGGATTAGACAGTCAAATTTCAGTGCCAAGAGTCAGTTAAAAAGGCAAGCCAATCAATGCTCTGAGAGAGACAGGAGACAGCCAATGAGAAGCAGTTATCCTGGTCAGGCAGCCAATTGAGATGCAAGCAAGAGAGCCAGGCTTCCTGGAGATTCTTGGCCGTACCTGTGTCTGGGTGGGTGGGAGGAGGAGTGAGCATGGCCAGCTCACTTCAGAGCTGGGGTCACAGGCAGCAGAATGCCCAATCAAGGACACAGCATCTCCTAGAAGGGAGTAAAAATAGCAAAGGTCAGAGAAATTAAGGAGTTGGTAGGGCAAGAAACATTAATCGGGGGGGTGGACCAGGGAAAGAACAATGGGGAATGGAATGAATGGCTAAAGGAAGGAGGGGGTGGTAGCTAGAGGGGAGAGCAAATGATGGTGGGGGTGCCACAGGCTAGGCACCAAGATTCCTGAGCGGGACAAAGAGTTAAGAAAAGTTAGAAAGAGTGGGGGGGGCAGCTAGGGATAGAGATTGTAAAGTTCAAAGGGAAGCCAAGGTGCCCTCGTAAATCGAGAGCTGTGGCTATCAGAGATGCAGAAAAGGATGGAGAAGTAAAATATGCCTCACAACCCCAATGACACACCCCAGCATCTGTCAATCTCGGGAGAATGGGAGGTACACGGGGGGGGAGGCAACCCTAAAGGTCTCATTTCCTGACTTTTTGTGTTTTAACCCTAAATGATGCATTAATGCAGTTTTTTGCATAGAAATTCCTTACTTTTTGAGAAAGCATAGAAAAGTTCCCACAAACTTGTTAATTCTGCCTAACATAACAGTACAAGTACTGAATATCATATCTGTTGGTGGGAGCACATATTGGTGGGAGCATGGTGCCTGTTTCTTTCATCGGAGTGGCATAATTCTTCACCTGTTTACATGTCAGACACCTAACTACTGAGAATTACCTCCATGGCAGTAAGGCTAGCTACCCAATAAATGTCAAGCCACTACCATAATGCAAAATGTAAAGTACGTCACTCAATATCACCACAGCAAATTAATTTTCCAACACCTAAACATGATAATTCACATCTACAGGACATCCTCTCAGCATCCTCCAAATTTCACGTTAAAAGACCAAACCGTTTCCAAGATATTACATTTTAAAGTTTGAGATTTTCATTCATCAGAGTTGCATAATTCTGTACCTGTTTACATTTTACACACCTAACCACTGAAAAGTTTGTCCATGGCAGTAACGCTAGCTACCCTATAAATTTCAAGCCAGTACCACAATGCAAAACGCTCCGCAAAACGTAAACTGTGCCACACAGTATCTCCACAACAAATGTATTTTCTGACACCTAAACACCATAATTCACATCTACAGCACATCCCCTCAACAACTTCCAAATTTCAAGTTAAAAGACCAAACCATTTCCGAAATATTTAATTTTAAATTTTGTGAAAATTGGGCTATCTGGTCCCTCCAAATCTAGTCATCTAATCCCTCCCTCACAAACAAAGATCGCGATCAAAGAATCTTGTGATCAAAGAATTTGCAGGCTCATGACCAAAGAATTTGCAAGCTCATGATCAAAGAACAAAAAATTTTAAAACTAAATTTTTTCTCAGAAATACATTAAACCACAGGCATGACTAGATAGAACGAAGCCCCCTGAGCAAACCCATCCTAGTTTCACTTGATAAGTCACCCCTGGGCTGAGATATTTGATTTTTTAATTTGGCCATCTAGTCACACCCTTGCGATCAAAGATTGCAGTCAAAAAATCTCACGATCAAAGAATTTGCAGGCTCGCGATAAAAGATCATTAGTGAGCTGCGATCAAAGAATTTAAAACTTTGAAACTCTATTTTTGACAGAATTAGAAGAAACCACAGGCATGGCTCAATAGAGGGAAGAACCCTTGAGCAAAACCCATCATAGTTTTACTTCACCTGAGCTGAGATATTTGTTTTTTTCCCGACCGCAAAATGAAAACAAGATGGCGGCCGTCATGCTCAAAGAATTCCTCACTATCAAAGATTCTTTGATTGTGAGCCTGCAAATCTTTGATCGTGAGGAGGGACCAGATGGCCAAAACCCAATTCTTCTTTCACAAAATAACCATATAAATGTTCCCATAGACTTATAATGCGAACCTAAAACTTTAATAACTTTTGAATGGATTAATATTTTTACGTCAAACAAGAAGTGGCATGTTCCTTGACCCAAGCCCTTTCAATGTGCCAAGTTACATAGTGGAACACCATACAACGGCCGCACAGCACCGTGGACAAAATCTGAAAAACTACCCACAAAACTGGAAAGAAGCGCAATTTTCAGCATTTTGTTGGGCAAAAACCGTAAGTGTGACCAAAAATAAATTTGGCAGATCAAGAGACCTACCATGCCCCACCGAGCTTACCAAATTTCATGCAAATCCGTTGAATGAGTCCAAGGTTATTAATGCACAAAATTTCGAGTTTAACATAGAAGTGCCTTCGTAACCCTAACTATAGGGGTGCGTCTGCGCCCCTATAATATAATAGGCATATATACAATACTCGAGAGAGCAAGTGTGTCATTTATGATCCCAAAAAAACTTTCTTTAAATGTCATGACTGTGGATTATTTTGAGAACTTATATGTGGTAGTTGTTTAATCCAAAATATAAAGATAGTTTATCAATTCTAAGTTTAAGAAAATAAGATTGAAAAGTATCTGAAGAAAACTTTAACGTGGGTAACATGGTGTCCATGATAACTCATTGTCATTTTTATTGTTAATGTAAAACTGATATCACAATGCCTGGGTCTTCTACTTTGGTATAGTAGTTAGCAACTTTTCATCATTTGGTCTCAAACCATACCCGTCACCCTTTACTGGACTGTCCATTGTGGGACACCATTAAATCTCAGCCCATAGCTAATCGCAGTTTAGTTTTCTCTCACATCCCTTTGCTTTCCCCAGACCAACTTTGCTGAAGATATATGTGGTGCTATATGCTTAAGACAAACACCAACAATTCTTTGAAATGTGAAGCATATTTTCTTTTAACACAATATTTTCTAACACATAACTTGAGTAACAGGGACACCACAACACATAATGTGAGTAACAGGGACACACCACAGATGTTTTATCTAACTATGCCTTTACCTATCCAGCACTTTATAAATATGGCTTACACATAACAAATATGGAAGATAAATCTAACCCTAATATACCCCAATATACTGTAAAAGCAGTTAAACACACTCTTTAATCATCTAATTCTCACAGAGTAAATCTCACCTGTGTCAGCAGTAAACAAACTGCTGATCATCACCAATCACTGCATCTGGTCCCAAAGCAGAAGAACAGAGTGAATCCATTAGGTGTACAACTTAGCTAATAGGCTAAATATTAGTGTAGTCCATGTCTGTCATGACAAACAGACCACATCAGGAGAAGACATTTATTTGAAAATTAGTTTAAAACCAGACAGGGTATGGTTTAATCGAAGAAAGTCATGTTCTGAAAAGTGCAACTATTGAGTCACTGTTGACTGTACAGGGTCACCAGATTTCCAACAATGTCTTTAATGGTTGTGTAGAATATTCAGCCATGTCCTCATTAGCGTACATTATTACACTGTATGTGTATTTTTAATTCTTTAGCAAATATTTGACTGGTGACTTTGTATCTGAAGAAGATACAACCTCAGCAAGGCATATAACAAGTGTTTTTGTCCATGTTGTAAACTGCACATCCACAAAGTTTACTTTATTAATTTTCCTAAAAAACAGAAAGTGAAATAAAATAACCATCTCCGATAATTGTCTCCTCGATCGGTGGTGGGGGACTACTGCTGAATTGGTTTTATTTATTTTGCTGTTATTAACCAGGGAAGGAGGACTAGATAATTCTACTCCCTCATCCTGGGGGTAGGGGGTTTACAGATGGATGCCAGCTGACAGTGAACCAGATTAAGCTGTTGGTGGTATTCTTAATGTGGTTTAACTCATGGTATGCACCTCTGTTCTACCACCCTCACCCTCCCTGAGCCAACTGTAGTCCAACCCCTCCTTCTTGGTGACCTCTGAGGCAGTGGTGGTGGCTCTGGTGGTCCCTGGGTGGGAGAAGTCCCCTGTATTCTGGCCAGACTGGAGACTAAAAATCAGCAACCTTCTCCCTCAGCCAAGAGAGGTGCCTGCAGATGGGACAATGCTGCATTCTCCAGAATGCTTCCTGGAAGATTGCCACTCCACAGCTGCAGTGTAATGGAAATTTGGCTGCACACCAAGGAAATTCCAATACTGTTTGGAAGTGCCATGAGATTTTTAATGTCCATCTGAAACAACCACAGACTAGAACTCTGATAAACATCTCCTCCAGATGAGAGCACCTCAGGAGAGCAGCATCCCCTCATTCTGCCCTAGTGCCAGCATTAGGTTAACCCAATTGCCTGGTGTGGGAATAGAACCAACAGCCTTCTGACATTCTGGCCTCAGGAGAGTATACAACCTGCAGAGCCATGTCCAAAACTTAGAAAGCCCCAAGAAATTAGGGGGTTCTCATCAGGAATAAGGTCACCCTGTATTGTAATTGATGCAATCTCATGTTGTACTTAACACCTACATCCAGCCCACTAGAATATATGTTAACACTTACATTAATGCTGAGCTTTCCTGTTGAAAGGGCACATCTTCACCTGAAGGAGGTTGTTGCAATTTTCGAGACCTGGACTGTGGCACTGGCAGACGTGCAGACCTCTACAGCGGTGGAGTCGGGGACCCTCTGCAGTGGTGGAGTCAGGAACCTCGCCAAGCCGCTAGTGGTGAAGGAGATCCCATATGTTTTATTTGCCAACTGTGCCCCTAGATTTCAAACAAAAGAATCTCCAGTCTACCGTAAACTTTGCATTGCTGCTCTGTCCTTTGTTGCTTATGTAATACATGCAGAAACAGCTCCTTTCTCTTGCAGAAACAACATATGGTTCAAAGAAAAAGAACCTCAGCGCGCAAGCACTGAGACAATGGTTACCACAAAGGGTACTGGCTGGGAAGCCAAGTTTCAAAGAATGCAAAATCACTCATACCCCCATAACGCAAAGCACCATGGGCTGTATATACAAATCACCACAGTATATTATGCTGGTTCAACTTTAAGCAGAAATGCATGGTACTGAAAGGTCTCTCACACAGTCTGCAAATGGTTTAATTCCACAGACAGTGTGTTATCTGTGTGTTTGGCAATGTCTTTACATTGATTCTTTGTGAACGTTTGTGGTTCACTTCCCCCTCCTTGACAAAGAAGAATGTTCTTCTCACATGTACATGTTCATGCTCATTTTTTTATTTTCCATAAATGAACAAATCATGAGCATTTGTTATTACGGTTCTTCTTGCAGTTACTGCTGTAAAAGCACTCTTCTTGAGAACACCAACTTCACCATCACATGGTCCTTTTCCATGGCGACTGCCAAAGTTATGTTTCGCACAAGGAACTCCCTGGTCAAACTCTCCAAAAGATGCATCCTCAAAGTTGCCCTTATTTTTGTATTGTGTTGGAGTACCATCCGAAAAATGAATCATTTTTGTCATGTTGATCCCTTGATTTTGTAGGCATTTGGTTGCAAATGGATGTACACTGGAGCTTATAGGCTGTGCAATTGCCGGGATAATGTTCATCACAAAAGACACACCTGTTTTGGCATCATTTGTAATGAACATTAATGACAGCAGCCAAACTAGCCTACAAAGCAGCAAAACATCCAAACTGGTGCAATGTGTCTATAACTGAGGGTGACTGGGTGGCAGTCACCACCAGCATCACCCCCAGTAAGTAAACATTTCACATCATGTTTAATCCAACAAATGCCATACTGGGCTAAACGTGCAGCACATGGGACACCAAACAATTTGAAAGATCCACCAGTAAAATGGCTCATAAATGAAAGAATCAGTATACCCTTGACACACAAATGGTGCTTCCATGAGCACTTGCTGAACCTCTGCAGGCATGAGGCCAACTTTTATCAAACTGAATTACTCTTTGCATCAAACTGCCCTGCCAAGTTCTGGTCCACCATAAAAGAGCTATCTGGCCACTCTCCAGGAAGTGCGCTTCCTTCCAAAATTACCACTGATAATGTTATCATTAACGATAAATTAGAGACACTGCAGGCTTTCAACAATCACTTTGCCACTGCTGGCCTGGCATTTGATAACGCACCTGTAAGTAGCATTCTTCCTCAGACCAACACCCAGCCTTCAGAACCAAGTAGCAATAACATGGACTTCTCCTTTTCACTCTACCACCACAAAAGAAGTTGAAGATCTTCTTCTATGACTAGATACTAAAAAAAGTCCTGGGGCCGACTCCTTCAACCCATATTTGTTGAAAATAGCATACCATATACTTGCTACTCCTATAACACACCTATTCGATCTGTCCCTAGCACAAGGCTCCATCCCCAAGGCATGGCAAACTACTCACGTCATCCCCCTGTTTAAAGCAGAGGACCTCTGTGACATAAATAACTATAGACCAACCTCCCTTCTTCCCATACTTTCAAAACTTCTGGAAAAAATTGTGGATACTCAGCTGAGATCTTTCTTAGACAATGCTAGACTACTCAACCCAATGTAGTCTGGCTTTAGAGCTAAGCATAGTACAATTACAGCACTGGCAAAAGTTACTAATGATTGACAATGGGACCTAGACAACAAAAAATTCATTTGTGCTGTGTTTCTGGACCTCAGTAAGGCTTTTGACACTGTTGACCACTGCCTTCTCCTCTCCACCTTAAAAACTATAGGCATTGGCTCAACCGCACTGGGATGGTTCCAAGACTACCTTTCTGATAGACAGCAACAAATTGAGGCTGATGGAGAGATTTCTCCACTTAAACCAATAAAAAGAGGTGTCCAGCAGGGGTCCATACTGGGCCCATTACTGTTTGCCATTTATATCAACAGCTTGGATGCAGGCATCAAAGATGCCAGTATTCGCTTGTTTGCGGATGACACTGTGCTCTACTTAAGCCGGGAATCTCCTGAAGCTGCCTGCGCTGAGTTACAAGCTGACTTTAATACCCTGCAGTACCAGCTCCTTAGCAAACAATTACTACTAAATGCAAAAAAAAAAACAAGGTCATTCTTTTCTCACCATGCTGTCACTAGTCCATTACCATCAATCTCTATTTTATTAGGAGAAAATCTTTAATTTGTGACTAAATTCAAATACCTTGGTATTTGGCTAGATAACAAACTCTCCTTTGTGGAACACACAGAATAACTGCTGAAAAAACTGAGGCAGAGGCTTGGTCTTTTTTTCAGAATTAAACGCCTCTTGACCACAGACACAAAAAGACAGCTTGTCCAATCTGCATTGCTTTCTTTAATTGACTACGCCGACTTCATTTATGGCCATTGCCCTGCTTCATATCTTGCAAAACTGGATGTATTATATCATAGAGCACTGAGATTTATAACTGGCCTCCCGTATCCTCATCACTGCTCTTTACATGCAGCTGTGGGTGTGGCCCTCCCTTCAATACAGAAGAGTATAGAAATGCAGCCCTATGGACGCTCCAAGCCCTTACCAACAAACTCCCACAATACGTTGTTGACTGTCTCCCCCTTAGTCCTATTAGGATCTATGCTTTAAGAATTCAATCGCTGATTTCTTTGAATGTCCCAAGGGCCAACACTCGCTTTGGAAGTTCCGCAAAAAGCTATGCCCTTCCTACTCTCTGGAATAGGATACAAAAATCATCGAGACTTGGCTCACTTGTCAGTCCTGCCTTCTTTAAGACCCTCTATGACAAAACATTTGCTGAACTCTGTAATTGCTTCTATCGCTCCTAGCAGCTTGACTATTGTTCCTCTCTTCTTCAACACTAGTCCCAGCTGCTTATCCAAATCAGCCCTTGCCACTACTACTTCCCCTTCCTCTGCCCCACTTGCCCTTAGCACCCTCTGCATCCCTCTTATTCACCACCCCCTTCTGCAGTATTTACCTAAGGCTTACACACTGTTATGTGCACCTCCATAGCTTAGTAATTTCCATCCAGGCCTGTAATGTGTTTCTGCTGATCAGGAATATAAATAATCTTTCTTGTTTTCTTCTATGGTTTGTATATGACATCCATACACATCCTGCTCCTGTGGGAACTGTATATATATATTACGTTCGGGTTGTGTTGTGTTATGTATATCTTTCTTGTACATGTGACTTGGAATGTAAATACTCTGCTTCTATCAGTATTGTAAACATGTTGTTCCTTTTGCATTATGTATATTTATATATAACTGTACAATTTTCCCTGCCAACAGCAGGTCCACCTTGTAAATGAGCTTGCTCAATGGTGATCGCCTGGATAAATAAAGATTTGATTGATTGATTGATTGAAATGGATGTACACCAGTGCTTATAGGCTGTGAAATTGCTAGGATAATGCTCATCACAAAGGACGTACCTGTTTTGGCATCCTTTTTAATGAACATTAATGGCAACAGCTAAACCAGCCTGAAGTGCAGAAAAACACCCAAACTTGTACAAAGTGTCTATAACTGAGGGTGACTGGGTGGCAGTCACAACCAACATCACCCCCAGAAAGTAAACATTTCACATCATGTTTACACCAACAAATGCCATACTGGGCTAAACATGCAGCACATGGGACCCCAAACAATTAGAAAGATACACCAGTAATGGCTCGGAAATAAAAGAATCAGTATACCCATGACACACAAATGGTGCTTCCGTGAGCGCTTGCTGAACCTCTGCAGGAATGAGGGTAAGTGGATGTACACCGGCACTTACAGGCCGTGCAGTTGCCGGGATAACACTCATCACAAAGGACACACCTTTTTTGGTATCCTTTGTAATAAACATTAATGGAAACAGTCAAACCAGCCTAAAGTGCAGCAAAATACCCAAACTGGTGCAAAGTGTCTATAACTGAGGGTGTCTGGGTGGCAGTCACCACCATCATCACCCCCAGTAAGTAAACATTTCACATCATGTTTACTCACGCTGAAGCCATGCTGGCAGAGGTCAACCTTGCCCTAAACCTTTTTTGACACTAGCCAGCAGGACAAGTTGATTTAAAATTTCCCCTTTAACTAGTCATCTGGGCTTATGTTTGAGAAGGTAACATTGCAATAAGTAAACCAGTTGGGCCAGTGGAAAAGACTCTGGGGCTAGTGAATTTTACCCATCACAAGCCCTGTGGACTAGTGGCTGGAAAACTAAATTTCAGCCCCTGCATTGATAACTATGGTCTATTTAGAAGAGCTCTGGACCACTACACTTGCCAGTAGTGGCAGCTGTGTGTGTATGGATGATCATTTCACAATCTGGTCTACAGTGGTGTCCAGGGAAAAGGAGATTTGAGAGATTTGGAGGGTAAAGGGAGCAGCCATGGTGATTATGGGATAAAACCAATCACCTGCAGGAATGTATACCTTATCACTTTGTCACTAAAATGTTGAGTACAGATATTCAAAATAATAATTGTAAATGAATTTAGGGTCTCTGATCCTAATGTGGGACAACTCATCAGACAGACGCATTTAGAAAACTTGAAGTTAGTGGCTTAACAGCAATCCACCCTTTAACAAAGTCTGGACAAAGCTGAATGGTCCTAACAGTGGAGTGATAATGACTCACATTGAGTCTTTTGTGGGATCCCCCTCTTGCTTGCCAGATAACTGCAGCTATTAATGAGCTAATTATCACATCAGGCCATTTGGAACACTGAGATAGATTAGCATGATAATTAGAGCTTGCTAAAATGGAGACTTAAAACTCCATTAACAGCCATGGAAAAGCTACACTAGGCAAGGAAGACAAGCTGGGAATTAACAGCACTACTCTAGGTTAATATGCACTAGGTTTTGGATGAGTATAATAATGCTAAAACGGACCCCTATACTGGGCCTACCATTTAGCACATGGCCCAAACAGTGACCAAGATTCACTGCAACAGCCAAAAAACCTCCAAAGTGCAGAAAAAGACCCAAAAGATGCAAAATGACTAAAACCAAGGGTGAGGCTTTGGCAGTCACCACTAGCATCACCACCAGAAAGAAAAACAAATGTTACTGGATTGCTTGCTGGAAGTGACTGCATAAGCGTCACCTTTGGTTCTAGTAATTTTACATCATTTATGTGTGTTTCTGCACTTTGGGGTTCATTTGGCTGTTGCCATGAATCTTATTAATTGTTTGGGCATATGCTGCTTGGTAGGCCCAGCACAGCTTCTGTGGTAGTAAACCCAATGCAAAGTATTTTTTTCTTATGGGTGGGGGTGGGTTGATGCTGGTGAGCCTACCATTCAGCACATGGCCCAAACAAATTACTAAACATCACTGTCTGCAACAAACAAACAAGCCAAAAGAACAAAAATCAAGCAGAAGTACTAGAACTAAGGGTGATGGTGGGGATCTCCACCAGCATCATGCCCAATAAGAAATTATTACTTTACCTCACATTTAGACCCATGGAAGCCATGTTAGGCCCAACATAAAGCACATGGTCCAAACAATTGGTGGAATTCACTGCAACAGCCAAAAGAGCTGAAATGGGCACAAAAAACACCCAGGGCCAACAATGTTGGCATTAACACACATTACTTACAGTACCTTTTTAAGTGGTAATACCATGTCCCATTGCCATCTAAGTTTCATCTCACTTGCATTAAATGGTATAGAGGACAAAAAACTATACCCAGTTTATTTATCATTTATTTTTTTATTAAAATTTTGATGACTGGGTAGGCCCACTGAGCCCCGAAGGTTCTTTTTTCAGGGGCGACCCGGGATAACAGTACAAGTTATAAGAATAAACAAGGACATAAAGAACATTTGAGGCAGTGTGAGTTACATCATGAGGTGGTTACAGTCAAAAATAGTGGATACAGGCATGGTTACAGGCATGGTAAAAGAAAAGCAGCGGATACAGGCATGGCTACAGACACGGTAAAAGAAAAGCAGTGGATGCAGGCATGGGTACAGGCATGGTTATCATCATGACATGTAAGCAATTGGTAGTACTTTGCATATAGTTTATTCAGGGGTTACGCATGACCTCTGGTGAGCAGTCTGTATAAGGCAGGTAGTAGGAAGGTAAAGCTAGGAGACGGGGAGTTGGAGAGGGGGAGAGTACCTTAGGAGCCTTAAGTGCCATAGCAGTGGCATGCGCTTGAGGTTAGCAAATGGGACTTAAGCCTGGTTAAACCCTTCGCCAATAATAGGCCATAGAGTAGTGCATAAAACAAGTCGAAAATAGGATTTTTCCCAAAGATTCAACCTGGGGAACTTTTAGCAGAGGATCTTACAAGCAGGCAGCTATTGAAGAGTAGTTGTGTTCTAATGCCTCCCATACAAAAGAGCCCCATGTAGAACCAGGTCCAGGTCATTTAACCCCTGCTACCTGCTGTTTTATTCTCAGCACCAGCTTTGAAAACTACTGGGTTTCTTTTTCTGTACCAGCTTTGTAAACTTTAGAGACCATGCCCAGTTTATTTAATCAGACAACCTGCTGTTTTGTTTTCAGTATCAGCAGTGTAAACTGCAGGATTTCTTTGAAAACTAGAGCTTAATCAGGCAACCTTAGTACTGTACCAGCAAACTATACAATCTGCTGTTTTCCCCACAATAACCAGCTAGAAAACTGAATTGTGCACAAAAGCACTCTGTGCCAGCATTGCAAAATGCAGACTCCTCTTGCCCTTTATTCTCTCAGCGCCCATTCCCCTTAACGCTAGCTTACAAAATGCAGACTCCTTTCCTTATTTTTCTCCAGTACTCATTCCCTTTAATACTAAACCTGTAAAGTGCAAACTCCTCTTTTCCCAGTACCCACCCCCTCAGTGCCAGAGTTCTAAAATGCTGACTCTTCTTTGCCTTTTTTCCCTCAGTGCCAGCATTGCAAGTTGCAAACTACAGCCCCGAGCATCTCGGCACCACAAGGCAAGAGCTGGACTTTTTTTTTAATATTCTGTCTCCCCAACCCAGATTTAGAGTGTACTATACCTTGGAAAAGGTGCTCCTCAAAGCCAGGTAACAAGTAGAAGAGCAGAAGCAAAGGCTAACGTTCTTAACTCCGAACTCCCGAATGGACACCGCATCTTCTCAGTACTGCAGGAGGTAGGTGAAAGAAAGCTGAACCGTGATTGCAACAGATTTCGAGAGCCCTATAGTGATGAATTCAGGTGCTAGCATGCACTTCCGGTTCTCCTAATTCTGGACCAACTCACGGGCCGACGCAAACGTGCATCACAAAAGGACACAAGACAGGGTAGTAAGGCAAACATGTAAACAACATCTAAAAGTGAGGGACATGACTGGCAAGCTTTGGTCAGTAGATAAATAAAAATAAAAGGTCCACTCTCAATCTATTGCATTAGGACCTCAGTGGTTGGCTATCTCACAAACAGGTAAATTAGGGATGTGATAAAAAAGACACCACATGTAGGGAACGTTAAGGAAGTATTAAAGTAAAAAAAAAGACAGATACAACTTATTTTGCAAATGGAGTTCATAGGGGGATGGTAAAATTGAGCAATTAGGCAGCAAATTGCATATCAGCTGTGTCTGTGGGGCGCAGTAAAGAGCAATAATTAAGTACACTAAATGGGTCTGTCTGCAATGTCACAAAATGGAGCCCTACTTAACAGGGTAAATAGATGCTTGTGATAAAATGGAGAGAACATTGTAGGACCAACCCAGGTGATTTTATTTTTAATATCTCTCCTATTATTGCACTACAAATGAGGGGTATTATTTTAACATTTTGACAATTCAGAAAAAAATTAAAGGGTGTCAATATGTATAAGGTATAAGTCTCTCGAATACTGTATATTGGCCTATATACACATTTTATCCATCTTCCTTTTTCTCTTCTCCCCCAGATGTACATCTTGGGGCTGTTCTGATCCTTTCCTTTTTCTTCTCCCAGAACCTGTATACACTGGTACCGAACTTCCTTTTCTTTGCAGTTCTGCTGCCTTCTGAGTCTACCTGTCTCCTCATCTCCCCCCGCCCCCCTTGCTCACTTTTATCCTTCTATGGAACTCAGCAGTCCACCTTGGCTGTCCTTTATCCACCTGTTACTATATATACAACATATATTATTATTTTTTTATATATAACCCTGTGATTTTTTTTCCCTTACTTCCATCCATCTTCTGCAGTCCATTAAAGTCTTGAATGCCTTATCAATAAGTTACTCCCCAGTAGGCTGGGTGGGAGGCAAAAAACTCAAAGTAGCAAAAAGTGAGCTATTCCAGGCCAGGCATCACCTTTTAAACCCCTGGCCCCACTCTCTCTCTCTCCCCCTCTCTCTTTTCTGAGCCAATGGGCTACCTGGGATTTTTCCTCTAAGTCCCTCCCCTTTTGTGAGGTTGTGCCTACCTCACTGTACCTCCAGACCCCACTTCTGAGTCATCCTATCCTTGCTCCCTCTCCTCTTTCCTTCTTCCCATCCCCCTTCCACAATCTTCTGAACCACCCCCATTGGCCGGAGCACTGGGAAAACAGTGTTTGCCCCTTTAACACAGGCAAACATCTTTGTCCACAGATTCCCTGTCCAATGATGACCCAGACACACTGCTTAGTAGGTGCTCAGATCGGCAATAATTTTACTAGTTTAAAATATTGCTTTACATGAAAATCATCATCATAGTTGAAAATCACATGTACATATCCTCCTTATTATCTCACATCAGTTCCATATTACATTCCATCAACTTTTATATCATCAACTTCCTCCAATTAATGTCTTCTTTGGGCCTCACACAGATAGTTTCCACTGCTACACATAAATCTGGACACTCTCTTGACTTAGTCTTCCTCCTCGGGATTGATGCATTCAATATGGGGGTGGAACCAGTCATTTGATCTGACCACCACATCGTGAGGTTCAATTTTTGCACCCCCCTGAGAAGGCAAGCCCCTTTGGAGACGGTCAGGTACCGCCCATTACGGAATGTTACTCCACAAGGCCTGATGGTGGTACTTGACCTGTCATCCCTCGCATTGGTGGGCAGTAGTCCAGAAGCACTCGTACGGGCTTATAATGAGGCCATTGCGGTTGCTCTGGATTCTATTGCTCCTGTTCATGAGCACCCTCTTTCCCTTTGCCCCAGGGCCCTTGGTTTGATGGGACTCTGAGGGAGATCAGAGACAAAGAGCGAAGGATGAGGCGTTGCAAGTCCGCCGCCTTGATGACAACCGCCTTAGATTGATTGAACATCATACTAGTTATCAATCTGCAATCACCCATAAGAAAGCAGAATTCCTGTCCAGGGAGATTGCAGTTGCTCAGAATCGACTGGCTCAGCTGTTCCGAACTGTAGACAGACTGTAGTAACCAAGCCTGTCTGCAAGTTGAGAAAGCCTTTCATAAAGTGAGTTGCGATGAGCTTGCTCGACACTTTGCAACTAATGTGGCTGACATCAGGGGCGGACTTGCGTCAGCAACCTCTAAGGGTGTCGTGGTGGGAGTGTGCGAGGCACAAGACCTCACTTCTCCTGGAGTTCCTTTGTCGACCGGAGTTCGTGGATATTGTGAGGATCATCTACAGTGTCGCCCACAAGCTGCAGCTTGGATCCTGGACCTACTGCCCTAATTTTGGGTTATGTAGACATCATAGGTCAGTATTAAGCAAGTGTCTGGTGCTCCTTGGAGTCGGGGTGAGTTCCTAGCTCCCTAAAGAGGCGGTGGTGACACCTCTCTTGAAGAAAGCTTCCTTGGACCAAGATTGTTTTTCCAGCTACCGACCTATCTCTAACCTTCCCTTTATTGGGAAGGTTATTGAAAAGGTCATGGCTGCTCAACTGGATGACCATTTAGCCATCAATAATATCTACGAATCCTTCCAGTCTGGTTTCCGTAAAAGACACAGTACCGAGACAGCGCTGGTTTGGGTGCTAAATGATCTTCTGAGGGCGAGAGATCTAAGGAGACATTCTATCTTGGTTCTCCTTGATCTGTCCTCAGCTTTTGACACTGTGGATCACATGGTGTTGCTAGCACACCTGGGGCAAATTTGTGGAATGACTGGAACCGTTCTTAAATGGTTCGAGTCATTCCTGACTGGGAGATCGCAAAGAGTTGTGTCGGGAATTTTTTCCTCTGGCCCAGTCTCTTTGCTGTGTGCAGTGCCTCAGGGTTCCGTGCTGTCGCCCATGTTATTTGCAGTGTGCATGCTGCCCCTCGGAAACATTATAAGATGGTATGGGCTGAGGTTTCACTGCTATGTAGATGATACTCAGCTATACCTGTCTTTTGCACCCGACCAGGATGGAGCTCTCTCGGTATTTAATACATGTCTGGGGGAGATCCATGACTGGATGGATTCTAGTTGGCTAAAGTTAAACTCGGAGAAAACTGAGGTTTTGATTGTGGACCCGGGTGGTCAGATTGAGAGGTCATGTGCTGGTGCGCGGTCTGGAATTTTTCTCGGTGGTGTGTCGCTTTTGGCCTCTGAACGGGTGCGTAACCTTGGGGTGATTCTTGATGATTGGCTGACTTTTCAATCTCAGGTGTCAGCCGTCGTCAAGACTGCCTTTTACCATCTTAGGAATATTGCCCGGGTTAAGCACCTTTTTCCGTCTGACTCTCTGCCAACTCTGGTCCACGCTTTTGTGTCCTCGCACCTCGATTACTGCAACGCCCTTTACTTTGGGCTTTCTGGGGTTGAAATCTGCCACCTACAGCTAGTGCAGAATCCGGCAGCCCGGGTTTTGACTGTGACAAGTAGGTCCTGTCATATTACACCGGTGCTGCGTGAGCTGCACTGGCTCACAATCCGGTGGTGGATCACCTTTAAAGTCATTTTATTGACTTTCAAAGCCCTTCACGATCAGGGTCCAGCCTATCTGAAAGACCTTCTGGTGTCTTATTACCCTAGTCGATCCACGCTCAACCCGACATGGGGTTGTTAAATTCAGAGTGAGTTTGAAATCTTCTGGCAGTAGAGCTTTTCTTATGCAGCACCACTCTTTGGAATTTCTCTACCTTGCCGTTATAGGAATGCTCCTCCGTGGAGACTTTTAAAGGAATTAAAGACCTATCTTTGGAGAATGGCCTTTCTTGAAAGTTAAATGCACTGTTTAGTGTGTGTAATTTTATTGTAATTATTATGCTTTTAGAATATATTTTATAATTTTTATGGTTTGTGTTTGTGCTATTTGTGAATGTTTTTATGGTCTTGTTCAGTGCCTTGATATTGTGAAAGCGCTATACAAATAAAATTATTATTATTATTATTATTATATATACAGTATATATATATATATATATATATATATATATATATATATATATATATATACATTTTTATAGACATTTTGTCCATCTTCCTTTTCTCTTCTCTCCCCAGATGTACATTTGAGGGCTGTTCTGATCCTTTTCTTTTTCTCCTGGTACTGAACTTCCTTTTCTTTGCAGTTCTGCGGTATTCTGAAGTCTGCCTGTCCCCCCAACCCTCCCACCTGCCCCCCTTTACTTCTATCCTTCACCAGCCTGTCTCCAGCTCACGATGGAAGACAGGCATCCCCCCCTTTATCGACCTATCTGCTTTTGCCAAGCTTCTACAGAATCCATAATCTCAGAGTTAAACATGTCAGTACCCATGCCAGACAAATGAACCCCATCTGCCCTGTAAAATTTATCATCATGTTCTTCTATGCCCCTCTTTATCACTCCCCCCAATTGATATAAATAACATCCCTACCCTTTGGTTCATACATCTCCTGTCCCTATGAATAGCTCTGTGGCTATGAGCATGCCACCAAACCCTCCTTGGAACCATGTCTGACCAGATCAATGTGACTGCTGGCCACCATTTCTTAATTTTGTCAAGGTCGTCTCTTAATTGAAAATATATGTCCAACCAGGGTCTGGTGCCAATGTCATTGCCTCCTAAATTAACAATGAGCATGTCCAGTGTGGGTAATGTCTTCTTCATCTCCTGAAGGGTAGGTAATAGCTGAAGCCACCTCACCACTCTGATTCCTCTCCAGGTGATCCTACATTGCCTCAGGTGCTGATACAGCTAATTTCCCCTCAGGCTTCTTTGATGCTCTCTTCTCTGCCCAATAAATAAATGAGTGCCCTCAAATCCATACCTCTAATCTCTTCCTGGACCCTATTGGTAAGAAAAATAAGAAATGTGTGAGCTTGTTCTAACTTTCCCCCATCCCCCCCAGCAGAATAATGGGCTCTTATGCCCCTTTTGTATCCCCAAAACACATGTTCCTGCAAAAGAAAAGGGAACGAACGTTAGTAGTCAAGCCTCTAATGGTCTCACATAGCATTTATAGCTGTCCGATGCCCAGGGCCCTAATTCTTGTAAACCTCTACTGGACACCCCATTTGCCGTGGCCTGTGAAATTGCCCCAATCCTGAATGAGTGTGAAGAGATCCTCTTCTGGTCCTCCCACAAAAATTCCAATCCTTTTTTTAAAATGGCCACTACCTAGTAGGCTCGTCACCGATTTTCCATCCCCATGCAAGAACAGCTGTCCTGTTCTGGTTCTTTGCACTGTGGTATACACCCACAATGCCTGGACTGGGCATACTTCTCTATTCTGTTGCAGCACCAGCTTTAAATTGGCCCCTATGCCCCTCTGGTCCATCTTGGATCATCCAATAATGAAAGTTATTTCCCCAGAGTCCCAGCTCATGTCTACCCATCTCAACCCCCCCGCCCCCTCCCCTTTGCCATACCCTACCACCTCACTTATTCTGAATGCTCCATGAAACATCATCGAACATATGGCAGCAAACAATGTGGCCTCGTCCGCTGATCAGCATATCCTAGTCAGTGCTCCCATCATCGCTATAAAAGGATCCCAGAAAAAAGTCACCTGCTGTCCTCAGTTCTGCCCCTAATGCATCCCCACCTTTGCATCATTCTCCTAACTAGCATGGTTTTTGATGGGTCCCCCATCCTCTCAAGCTACAAATCACACAGTTTGCTGCCAAATGTAGACCCATGGTTGTGTGCACTACCCCTCTTTTCCAGTTATACACTATATACTTTCAGACTTATTCGTCAGTGACTGGCCAACTTACCTCCATATGCTGGCCATGTCTGAATGACTAGAATGTCTGCCAGGCCTCTTCATATGCTTTTAGGGTCCTGGGTGACCAGGAGTTATGAAACAGCAGTTCAGCCAATCTTCCAGTTGCCTGGCAGTACTGGTGTTTTGTGTACTTCTGCCTTCGGTGCATGGCCTGGAACCTGTCCAGCTGCAGACAGAAGATGCTGTCAGCTATTGTATTCCAAATCCCATCAATATGTCTAGCCCTAAAAGACATGTTCAGCTTAAGGCCCTGTAAAACTAGCTGTCATAACACACACATGACTGATTCAGACATCACCCCGCCTTTTGTTGAGCACCTTCTCTATGGCTCTATTGTCACACCAGAAGATGACTTCCTGGCTGCGTAGTTCTTTCCCCCACACTATGGTGCTCACCCAGATGGGCACGATCTTCAATAGATTGATGTCCTTCATCAAGCCTCTCTCCCTCCATTCCTGTGGCTACCCCTCCGGACACCAATTGCCCCTGAAATAAGCCCCCATGCTTATGCCACCTGATGCATAGGTATACAGCTCCAGGTCTGTATTGAAAGTCCAGTCATCCTGCCAAAAGGATCTTCAATTGAAATCCTGGAGGAAAGTTTCCCAGACCTGCAGGATGTCCTTAGTGCCCCTCGAGATATCTACACAGTGGTGTGGTCTTGTAGCTCCTTTTGTGACACTTGCCAGGCATCGTGTAAACGCCCGACCAGGGCCGATCACCCTGCAGGAAAAATTCAGATGCCCAATCAGCTTCTGCACCTGATGTAACTGGACCCTTCTCCACCTTCTGTGCTCCCCCAGGAGTTCCTTAAGCCTCTGTACTTTTTTGTCTGGTAAGCAGAAGGCTTCAGCCTTCACATCAGTCTCAATGCCAAGGAATTCTATTACCTGGCTGGGACCTTCTATTTTATCTGGCACTAAGGGCACCCCAAGTTCCTGGCAAATCCCTTGAAAACATACTAGCATGTAATCTGCTTCCTCTGTTCCTCTCCTGACTAACAAAATATCATCTAGGTAATGCGTAACGATCCTGTAACCCGACCTCTGTTGAAAAATCCATTACAGGCAGCTGCTAAAGAGCTCAAACATGGCACAAGCCATGGAGCACCCGATTGGTATGGCCTTGTCAAAGTAATACTGATTCCACACTTTGAAATCCAGTAGGTCCTAGTCTTCAGATCGCACTGGTAGGAACTTGATGGCTACCTTGATAACAGTCTTTGCCAATCATGCCCCAGGGTGGCCCTAATAATCCATACAGCCTCCTCCAAGGTGGTGTATTTTACCTTGCTGTCTTCCTCATCAATATAATTATTGATGGATTCCTCTTCAGGAAAAGACAGGTGATGTATCACCTGAAATTCTCCCAGCTGTTTTTTGTGGACTAGGCCTAAAGGGGATGCCCTCAGGTTATGAAAAGGTGGCTTGTCAAATGGACCTTCTACCCTCCAGGTCTTTATATCTTTTTCTATTTTTTACATTGACAGCTCCTCTTTTCCCTTTATTAATCCTAAATTCCTTGCCTCCTTGGCTGTCTGAGGCCCCTAAATTGTAAGTTAAAACCCTGTTTAAAACCCTCCACCAGTTTATTGGCCACTGCCCTGTCTGGGTATTCTTGAACCCATTGCTCTAAAATATGTACTTTTATTAAGGTCACTGCCTTGTTGAAATTGCCTGTATCATTTTGGGGGTTGTTTTTCCTATCATCCTTACTGATTCTGCCCATGCCTTTCATTGTAACCCCTCTCCCTGAATCTCCTCCCCCATTGCCATCCACTGAAATTCAAGTGCCCCTCTCGGAAGGGCTGACTGGGCTGGCTGTGAGTGGAACCCCCCCATGCTGTTAACCCACTGTGTCCTGCATTTTGAGGTGGGATGGCCACCTCTTCACCTGAAGCATGCATGCTTAAATCTGCATTATGGCCAGGAACAGAATGGCCTATTGTATCCCCAACAACATTTCTGTCCCAGGGTAAGTTTGGCCCCTTCCCCTTCATTACTGGTTGTGTCTGTCATGCAGTTCAGCCATAGGTCTGATTGTTTAGTGTCCTATCTTATGTCCACGAATGTAGCCATCCTTTGATGAAACATTTTGTCATACTGCAACCAGTTGTTCCCTCTTCTCATCTTGGCCTTATGTATTATTAGCAAATATGTGAGGAGGGGAATCGCCAGTTCTGGCTTTTTCTCTATTACTATGGCTGAATAGGTGGTGAAACCCATGGACCATGCATCCCATGTCTTCCCTTTTGTGGACTTGTCCTCATCCCCTTTTCCCAATAAGATAACGGCTGCTGCCATGTCTTTTTTGCTGTTACTGTCTTTCTCGTCATACTTTGTCACTGATTCTTTGCTAACAAGCGTGAAAATGTCCATTATCTCGCCCTTCCAAATCTTCTACTTTTGCGCTAAGGGAACATGCTCTCCTATTCTCATCCCCAGTGTACCTACCTCCCTTGTTCCCATGCCCTCCCTGGATCCTGAGGGCTTCTCTTTCATGGGTCCCTCACTGTTTCCCTTTTTTATGTCTTCCAGTGCTTTCCCAAATTGTCCCAAGCCATCATCACCATTATTTCATTTCAAAATGTTATTATTGATAAATACAAGTTGTCTTTACAGTTAGTTTGTTATAAAAATACACACTTTAAACATTACAATAAAATCCATAAAAACTTATCACCAACAGTTCTTATATTTCTTCCAAGGAGGTGAGT
Source organism: Neoceratodus forsteri (assembly GCA_016271365.2). Classification (NCBI taxonomy): domain Eukaryota; kingdom Metazoa; phylum Chordata; order Ceratodontiformes; family Ceratodontidae; genus Neoceratodus; species Neoceratodus forsteri. The sequence continues at coordinate 967,912,178 of CM028132.1, read as the reverse complement.
TATACAATACACAATACTCTTTACTGTTTCGCCATCTTCCGTTACACAGCATTTGCCATTATGCACGTTATCCACACTGATATGTAATTTTTTCCTTTCTTTGATTCTACAAAATCTTGCTCTTTTCTCCATTAATTTGGAATCATTGTTTTTTAATAAATAATTAACTTGATATCACGGTTCCATATCTAGAGATGCAAGTATATCTTCCAATAGTAATTTTCTCTCATAGTTGTATAGAGGACAGAGCAAAAGTAGATCTGCTAGATTGTCTTCGCCCAGGTTACAGGTGCATAGATTTTGATTTGTTATCCCATAAAACTTCCTTAGGGTTTGGCTATCCATGTAACCAAATCTAAACTTGTTAAAAGTTTTCCTTAACTGAGGATTTTTCAGTTTATGTAAATATTGTTTTATCCCAAATTCTCTTTTCATATTAGTCGCCAGCCAATAACATAATTTAAAATTTCTTGTTAGGCTTATCCCTTTTTGAACATGGATATCCTGAATTCTTATTTTGATTATTTCCTTTATGTCCTTTAATGGGGTCCTATAGCTTTCAACTATGCACTGTAGAAGTCCATAAGGTTTAATAATTTTCTCTAATTTTTGAAGGCTAGGACAAATAAATCTCAATTGGCTATAAGATAATGTTTCCTCCAAACATATTTTAGGGGGTCTGTCACTAGGCATGTTATACACTTTTACTCAGTAAAAGGACAACCTCTGTTCTATAGTTCATCTAATTGGTAATTGCCCAATTTCAAGTTGTCATAGTTGATGCAGCGCTGTGTGGTATCAGTAATCTTTTATAGAATGTGTTCATATTATAATCTAGCACATCAGTTTGTCCTGTCCCCATATATCCACTCAGTATAAAATCTGACTCCTTATTTTGGCATTAAGTTCCCTAAGAGAGCCTTTGACTGATTGCCCCCCCCCATATTTGTATGCAAACTTTTTTATTGACAGGGTTAGTGTTTTTACCTTTTGTACTATATCTTTATTTTTTTAATTTTATGCTCCTGCTCCTCGGCCCTCTCAATCTGGGGAGGAGCTCCAGCCCAATCACCCTGGCATCCACCAGCTGGCATAGTACCCCAGGGATTATCCCACCTGGCGGGGTCAGCAGATGGGGCCCTTCTCCTACCAAAACCGGATCCATTTGTGCCGTGGCTAGAGAGGTGTGGGGCCTGCGAGTTCCCTCTCATAATCCTCTGGGAGCCTTGTTTTCTTGTTTTCCTCTCTCTGTGGAACAGTGGCGTGCAATGACGCCAGTGACTGAGCCCACGCATGCTCCTGTGCATGAACCAGTCAAGCATCTGCCGCCCCTCGCCCCCCTGTGGTGCAGTTCCATGCTGTCGAGCCCCAGCCTCTGCTAGGGATCAGGTAAGCACTGGCAGCTGTACTCCCCCCTCTCCAGAGATGGAGAGCAGTCCATAGGATGCTCAATCCATCTACTCCCAGCTGACCCATGGTGACCTGTGCTCGTTCCTGAACACAGGTCTCTAGCGTGGTGTGAAGTGTGGCGTTCAATGCCTCAGCCCTCAGCGCCACTGGGCCTTGTACTATATTTTTAATTTGCTCTTGCCACTTTAAATTATATGTGAACACTGTCCCTAAGTACCAACATTTCTTAACATACTCAATCCTGTTTTTGTTGCAGTTTAAGGTGCATATTTTATCAGTTTTTATAGGATAGCTGTTAAATGTCATATATTTATTTTTTTCAAAGTTTATTTCTAATGAAACTCTAGTATATACTTCATAAAATTTATGAAGGCTTCTCCTGATTCTTAAGTAGCTTGTTGCCATTAGAATAACATCATGGGCGTATGCCAGGTAGGGGCACTGCCTGCAGCCCAATCTTGGCATGTGCAGCCCAGGGTCACTCAGCCTATCCAAAACTCTATTGAGAAATAGATTAAATAGTATTGGAGGCAAAACATAACCCTGTCTCAATTCGATATTAGATGAAAATTTTAAGGTATCATCTCCTTCTTTATTATACCTTACAGAAGTGTAATTGTCTCTATACAAAGTTTTTAGCATGTTGAGAATCAGTGGGTCTAATTCACAGTTTTCTAATGTTTATCATAGTTGTTTCCCTTTTAACCCTGTCAAAAGCTGATTTCAGGTTGATAAACACACAGAATAGTTTTTGTTTTTAATGTGAGTATATTTATATATGAGGTATGCTAATACCAGGCACTGATCTATTGTGGAATGTTCTGGCATGAAGCCAGCTTGTGCTTCATTAACATTTTTTTTTATTATTTATCCAAACCATCAGCCTTCTATGTAAACTTTTAGTAAATCATTTCTGAGTTGTATCTAGTAGACCTATCAGTCTATAATTACTAGGGTTCACCTTATCACCTTTCTTATATATAGGGACTATAATATTTTCTTTCCAAGTTAGGGGTGTGATGCCAGTTTCTAATATGCTATTAAATAAGATCTTTAGAATTGGAATCCATAGCTCTGGGTCATCCATGATGATATCTACGGGGATTCCATCTGGCCTAGGGGTCTTGTGTCTTTTTGCTGTATTAACAGTTAAGCTTATTTTCTCTTCTGTGATTACATCACTAAATGGTATTCAATTAATGTTAGACTGGTTATCTTTCCCAGATTCTGGATCATAAAAGAGATTTCTATAATATTTTCCCAGGTGCTAGAATCTACAGTATATGATTTTCTATTGTATTGGACACATTATCCCAGCCATTAGCCACCATTTGCCAATACTTTTTGTTGTTCTTTGCCCAAGCTGCTTTCTCAAATTCTTCCTATAGTATCTTTCTGTAATTGTTTTTTTTTTCTTGTTGTCTCCAGTAGCTTTTTATAGTTTTTCCTTAATTTGTTCGGCTTTTGTTTATTGTCCTTAGTAGGACATCTTTGTGTGTTTTTAACACACTTATTAATCTTTTTTTTTACACTCCCAGTCATACCATTTACTCCTCCTCTTTACTTTGCTAATGGATACTTTAAGTATTATAGAGAATATTTTTTTCATGACTCTTACTAAAGTCTCAATACATTGTTCTGCTGTTTTAAAATGTGCTATATCCATCACTTCTTCCCTACCGCCATAATCATTTAACAACTTAATTGATTTATAGTTTTCTAATATATCCCATTGTACCCCCTTTTTTACCCTTATGATGTCCTGATTATATTTTTTTATTTTCCTCTTCCTTGACCCAAGATCGAATTTGATCTCCAGTGGGCTATGTTCACTTTCTGTTCTTGTACCTATTGCAAAATCCAATAATAGCATAATTATATTTACCGAAACCCAGCAATGATCTATTACAGAAGCTCTCCTTGGTCCGATATATGTAAAAGCTCCCTGGTGATCTCCCTTTGATGGTCCATTAATTAGAAGAAAGTTATTGTTTTCCAACTATCTCACCAGTTTTTTCCCTCTTTCACACCCATTTAAATCTTTAGACTTCCTTTCCATGGTAAGGACATGAAGACCTTGGACTGCACATGCACCACATATTTCACTTGTGAGCTCCAGGCTATGTCCCACCCTGGCATTAAAATCTCCCACAATTGTAATTCCAGCTTCAGGTTCTTTCTGAGTCCGCTTTTCTATTAAAGTTATTAACTTCCCAATGTCACTTTTGTTTTCATATTTAGATCCAGTAGGGGAAAATAAACATTTATAATGATAAATGTCTTTTTTTTGATCTAATAAAAATCAGTAGTATGTGATCTGAGTCAAATTGTATTTCATTGGGCTCTACTTGTTCTATTGCTTTTCCCCAGGTCATTAGACCACCAGACAGCCTGCCATATCATTTAAAGCTTGTAGCCTTTATATGGAACATTTTATATCCATTAATGTTAATTTCCTTGTTGTTCCAAGTTTCTTGTAGGCATATGATATTAAACTGCATTAAGTAAGTCATAAATGAAGGATCCACCAATCTTTCCCCAAGACCAGCCACATTCCATGATAGCATATTATAATCATTTATTCCTCCGGAGCATAAAATTGTTTTAGTATTTCCATCTAACTGTCAATTATCTTTGATATCTTGTAATGCTTGAAATCTATTGGCAGTCTTTATTAAATTCAACCATTGATCACTGTTTTGGTCATTCCACTTGTTTCTGATCACTTCATTTTCCCCATTCAGATCGATGTCAGATTGGTCTAACCTGTCAGTTTTTGTTAGGAGAAAATTATGCTGTAATCTATTTCTTTCCTTCCCCATATGGTTACTTGACCTTCCACTTCCCATCTCTTGACTTTTTTAACCATCTTATGGAGGTTATTATCTTTTAATAGATTCTGTAGCAAGTCCACCACTTTCAATCACAGATTATATTTTGTCTCATTCAAAAAATTTCCAGTTCCGAAAATTGAAAATTGGAAAATCACTTCCTTTCTTAAATTGTTTTTTATTGTCTGTATAGTATTCTGGAATATTCTGGAAATAAAGTTTTAATACTTACTGCACTGTCCATCTCAAGCCTAAATCTCTTATTTTTCCTTTTTGATTTTCTATTACTTTCAAAACATAGTATTGGTCAGAGAGCAATAAAACCAATTCCGCATCTGGCAATGGTCTTATTTCACTCATTTTGTTTATAACATTATCATATCTCCCATTCCATGCAGAACAGTCTCTAGCAATTGTTTTAAATGGGAGTTTAGTTTTATCTCAGTCTTATCTGGCATTGTTGAAATTTTGAATATAGGTAACACAAAATCAGTTTCCAGGGTTCTTTTCAGAATGTCTTTGAGGTTATTTTCATATTCACTTTCCTCCTATGTTGCCTTATCAGTTCATTGTAAATCTCCATTTTTATTTTTCTCCACTGTACTTGCTCTATGAGTGTCTGTTTTTTCTTTAAGATTTTGTTTTTGCTTTCTTTTTGATATGCCAAGAACTTTTTTATTATTTTCCCCCGTCTCCTTAGTCCACATTTTTGACTTATCTTTATTAATTCCAGTCCCTAGTTTCTGGAGATACGTCTTATTATTGGGCTTATTTCTGCTTGCTTTGCCAGACTATTTCTTCTCATCATTCACCTTAGTAACTGTATTTTGTTTTTCCTATTATTTGTTCTTTACTTATTTCTATTTCTTCATCATTTACCCATTTTGCTTTTTTAACAGACTTGCACTTTAATTTATTTAAGTTTCTTTCCTTCCTCTTCTTTTCTTGAATTAACCCATTTTCCAATATTTCAGGGTTTCTTGCTCTTAAATCCTCTATTATACTGTCTGAGGCTTCATACTACCTTGGGAGCGTTACTAATTCTGACTCCATTGCTATGATTTTTTTTTGTCACAATAGCTGTTGAATGTGATATGTCAGTAATTGTGATGTCTAGCCCTTCATGACATAATGAGATGTCAATTACCTCGGGTGTCAATATCTGATTATCCATTTTATCATAACAATGCTATATCCTGTTCCAATATCACTGTGTCCTTCTGGTTCAGTCTTTCTAAAATAGAACCAGTTCAAACAGTACACCACGATCTAGCTGTTTCTTGGCCCGTGCTGTGCCTTCAGAGGTTGCTTGCCCCCACTGAAGACTCATGAGAGTTGAGGCACTAGGGGCATGCTTGTTGAAGCCTGTATGTTGTTGGAGCACTGCAGCATGAATGGGACTTACACAGTGAAATAATTTTTATAGCATTTCACTTGCTTGGGACATTCCCTAATTTTCCTGCAGCAGTCAGTTGGTGTGCACACATTCTTGCTTGGAAAATTTTTTCTAAAATAGAATCTATCCTTTTTTTTGTTTTCGATGCATACCCCCTTTATAAATGATAGATCATGTTTTGTCAGTATCAATTGTTTGTATATCACTGCATTGGCCAGCAGTGGATCCCTTAATGCATTGATGTTTTCCCATATGAGTGTCTCCAATAAAGGAGTCCTAACTTCCATGTGGCTCATGCATGGGGTCTCATTCTCTGCTGACCAAGTATTTGCCTTAGAATCTGTTTCAAAATCTTCATCTCCCTCTGAGTTATCACCTAGCTTGTTCTTAGTTACACAGAGAGAATATGAACCATTCAGTCCTTGTTTCATTTTACTCAATTCTCTAATTTTCTGCCCAATCCTATTATTTGTTTGAATTGTTTCTCTTATACTTTCTACTGTTCTGCTTATTTCTTTACTAACAAGCTCAATTAAGTCTGTGTTTTGTAAAATCGAGATGTTTTCAATAGATTCAACAGGAACCAGAGTGTTTTGGCCAGTCAAATATTTCCTTGTTGGTTGGTCTTTTCTCCACATATCCCTAATTAGGGGTTGAATCATTTTAGGTTTTAAAGTCTATCTTTTCTTTATTTACATTCATATTCCAGTATTCTGTTAAATCTCTCATTACCTCAGGTGGAGTCAATATCAATTTCCATGCTTCTATCCCATTATCAAGTACCCCTGCCTTTAAATCTGTTTCTGTGCTCCCCTTTTTCCTGGGTGAACACATTGTTACTCTTGAACCCTTATTGCCCATGAGGCCTTTAAGGTGATTTCCTGAAACTTTTGAATTATCACGAGCTCTGTTAGTCATGTTTTTAAGTTTTTTAAGTGTTAACTGAATGTTAAAAAAAACAAAACAATATGGGCCGGATATTCAAAAGGGTTGCACCATGCACAATAGGGTTGCACATGCGCAAGTCCGAAATTGAGCCATTCTGCGATATTCAGCAGGAGGCAGTTGCGCCACTGAAAACAGGCTGAGCAACAGCGCAATGCAAATGAAGGCATGTGCAACCGAAGGGGGTGGATCCCTGCATAAAGAGCGCAATGCGATATTCAAAGGGTTGCACAATGTGCAATAGCGGAACAGCCAGAAGGTGTGCCACAGCAGAAATGAGCCAAAATAAAAAGGCTCAAGGAAGAGGCGCAAGAACACTACAGGGATGCCAAGCGAGACAGACAGAGAGAGACAGACAGCGACAGTCCAGAACAGGGCAGGCAAGGGAAGTTGTGGGGCCATAGGCTGCAGAGGCCAGCGGGGGTACCCGGTGCAGTGGAGGTAGCAGTCAGGACAGCGGGGGTAACAGAGCAACATCAGCCGGGGGTCACAAGCCAGGGAGATGGACAGTGCAAGCTTCCACATGGAAGCTGTAATGAGGGGGGTGAGAATGCATGCTGCAGGGGGACGTGGCCGTGGAAGGGCCCATCAGCGGTACGCCCCCAACAGGCAGTACCGTGCCCGCATCAGCTTTGAGCTGTACACAGATGTAGAGATCGTGGGCCGGTACCACCTGAACAGGGCAATACTGAGGTGGCTCTGTGAGCTGTGCAGTGATGTGATGCAGGCACCCTCACGACGGAGTCACGCTCTGTCAGTGGAGACCAAGGTGACAGCCTGCATGTGCCTGCTCACCACGGGCACCTTCCAGAGGCTGACAGGGGACACCACAGGCATCACACAGTCAGCCACATCACGCATCCTCACCCAATTCCTCAGTGCACTGCTGCCACATGCTGCAGAGCACATCCATTTCCCCAGCACCGCGGCAGAGCATACAGCAAACATGCAGGAGTTCCACAGGGTAGCACATATGCCTGGCATGCTAGGGGCCATAGACTGCACCCATGTGGCCATTCGCACTCCGCCTGGCCCCAATGGGGCCGCATATAGGAACAGGAAGGACTATTCCAGTGTCAACTGCCAGGTGGTGTGTGATGCCACTGGGCGCATAATCAATGTCTGTGCCACACACCCTGGTGGAGCACATGATGCCTTCATATGGTATCAGTCCACACTGTGCCATCGATTCGAGAGTGGGGACAAACCCACAGGCCATCTAGTGGGTGAGTACACATGTATGGAATGCAAACTCGGGGCAAGGGTGGGAATGCCACAGGTGCCATGGTAGTGGCACACAGGGATATGGACAATATGGACCTGAACATGATACTGATCTCCACCATCTCCACACAGGTGACAGCGGATACCCAGTCCATCCCTGGCTGCTCACACCATACTGGCGCCCCATGACCCCATCGCAGCAACGCTATAATGAGGTGCATGCCGCCACACACAACATCATCGAGCGGGTGTTTGGGATGCTCAAGGCATGCTTCCGATGCCTAGACACCTCCGGCGGTGCCCTACAGTACAGCCCCTCAAAGGCCTGTGGGATATTCCTGGCCTGTTGTATCCTGCACAACATGGCCAAAGACTGTGGGATAGCCATTCAGGTCGAGGAGGGGGACAGCGATGGGAACACCAGTGGCACCGGTGATGATGGTGATGAGCAGCCCCCCCTTGGACGGCGGGAGCCCCGACTGATCCGGCTGGCCCAGCTGCACTGGGACACCATCACGGAGGAGCATTATGCATGACACAGGTAAGTCATGTTGCACTGTTCCACGGCCACCGCGGATGCGTGGGCAGCCCCGCCGTGACCCAACAGCACTGGCAAGCTGAGCAGGGGCCACATGGGGTGGCACCGATGGACACCAGGGGTCCCACTGCACGATCACGACCTTGTCCGCACGGGGTCTGTAGCATGCCAAACATATCTGCACCAGGGGTGCTCGGGATGCCCACAGAAGAACCCGGCATCGACAGGCTGGGTGTCGCATGACACCGGGAACTGGGAGTGGAGAGCGTACTGTGTGGGGTGCACGGTACAGGGGCACCTGTTTGTGTGCCCAATGCAGCCACGACAGCGACCAATGCCTGGGTCTGCCTGTCAATTGCGGCGGTCACATCCATCCACATATGGACCATCTCTGCAAGGATCAGAGCACAGTCCATGCTGTGCCGCTCCACAGCCACGCACAGTGCCTCCACGGACGTTGCAACCCGTCTTTGCTGCTGTACTGATTCCTGCAGCAGGCGGGTGTGCTCTTCAAATGGGTACTGTGCCACAACAGCATCCTGTCCCCCAAGGTATGGAAGGTCCTGATGCTCAACACCCCTTTAGGGTGGGCGCTGTTCACCAGAACAAGGAATGGGCATATCAAAGGGCGGTGAGCATGTGCCACCGCTGGACACTGTACCCCAGACCTGGTGGGTGACTGCTGCTGCTGCCCCTCCAACCGCTGTGCCCCAGGGACCACTCGTTCCGCTGCTGTGGCCGCAACAGTGCCAGACACCTGCACAGCCACTGGTGCTGCCCCACCGGTGCTGACAGGCACAGCCTGGGACTGTGCCGACATGCTGGCACACACGTTGGAGCCAGCTAGGCCCAGGGGCACGTGCTGGCCTGCTGTGTGTCCGTCATGGGACACACACATGTCACTGCCCATTGCAGTCCTTGCATCATCAATGGTGCAGGTACGTGCTACAGCCACAGTCACAGCGCGCTGGCATGCCTGCATGCCAGACTGCTGAGACACAGGCTGTGCACCCCCCACACCTGACTCACCGACAACAGAGGTGGCAGCCAGGCGTGCATGCTGGTGCAGTGCATGCTGGCTGGCGACAGAGGTGGATGGACCCTCCTCCAACTCCGGCCGGTCTTCCTCACTGCCTGGACACACCACCACCATCCCCTGAATAAGAACAGGATCTGTAACAGAAAGTGAGGACATGTGAGTGCATGTGAACAACCCCCCCCAACACCACCACCATGTCATATCGTGCAGTGATGGGCTTCCACCTGTCTGGAATCCACCTCCTGGTATGCCCTCAATAGCACTCCGCTGCATTGATGCAGCCAGTCGGTCCTCAGCCGGGGTCAGCTCCGCCACCGCTGGCTGGCCCCCTGTGCCAGCACGTGCCACCTGAGGGCTGCCACCTTCTCCTTCACCATCCCTGCGGTCTGTCCCCATCTTCTTTTGCATTCCTGCATGGAGCACTGGTGGCTTCCGTGCAGGTTCACTGCCCGAGCTACCCCCTCCCATGCAGCCGCACGGGCCTGAGGGGTGCCCCGCCGTCCACTCAGTAGTGGCTCCTCCTCTGGGTAGGTCTGGAAGAGAGCCTCTGTCTCCACCGTAGTGAAGTTGGGCTTCCTCCTCCGCCCACCATCCACACGCTCACCTTGGCTCTGCTCGGTCATGTCGGTCTGCATGGGTAGAAGTGGACACCTGTCACTATGCAGTCTACAGAGTTATCCCATGACCATTGGCCAGAACATCACACAGCATGCAACTCACCTCTCACCTGCAGTAACCGAATCTGGCCAGCGCAGCCCAATGTCACACATTTATAGCGCAATGCATGCAAATTAGGAGTGGAGCAACTGTAATGAGATGCAAATTGCACCACTGCACCTTTGAATGGCTGATCAGATGATTTGCATGTGTCGGCTGAATATCGCGCCGTTGCGCTTTGCGCAATACGGTTGAGCCGGCTGAGCCAATGGCGCAGTTCTGTGACTGTGTGGTACACTGCATTGTGCATGCCCAGGTAGCTTATACAGGCATCTGCCGTGCTGATGATGTGCTGTGCGCGATCAGCAATTCAGGCCATGGCCACCATTGTGCCAATGGCGCTGCAGCGCTGGTCACCATATGGCGCTGTGGCAGTACTGTGCAATAGTCCACTGTGGCACTGGCACACAGGTGTCCGATTGCCCAGGATGTGTGGACATCCAATGGCACTGTGCATGGCCTTGCACCACTGACCCATGACCTTGTGCCCGACCTTTGCCCCCTGGCGCTGTACGTCTGGCATGTGTACGGCTCTATCGCGCTGTTCGATGACAGCGCGATGTGGACCGACAGCACTGTCCAAACAGCGTGATAGGCAGTGATGGAGTTGTATCGCGCAACATTCCACGTGGGGTTGCCGGGCTGCGGAGCGCCATATTGCCACTGTACTTTTTGAAAATGGCACGCAGGAGAGCACCACAATGGGGGGCTTTGGAAATAGCTAACCTGGTGGCTGTGGTGGAGCCTCACTATGGCTCACTGTTTGAGGGAGTGCCCCTGCAGGTGCCATGCACCCATGTGTGGCAGCAGGTCGCCGCTGCCCTGGAGCAGGCCACTGGGTGGAGGAGGACCCCGGAGCAGTGCAGGCACCACTATGGCGACCTGCAGAGGAGGGAGCATGCTCTGCTTGCGCGCCTCAGGCTGCATGCCTGGAGGGGCATTGTGCCCAGGCCAGGTGGATGTGCTGTGTATGCACCGGTATTGTCTGCATGGGTGACTGTGTAATGTAATCTGCGCATGGGGGTGGGTTGGGCTGTGGTTTGCTGTGAGGGTGTTTGCGGGTGTGTGCTGTTTGGGTCTGGTTGTGTGGGCAGGCACACTCAATGGGGCAAGGGGCTGTCTGCTTTGGGATCTCACTGATGTATTTCTCTTCCTTTGTCTCCCACAGGGGTGGAGGAGCGGAGGCGGGCACAGGCTGAGGCCTGGGATGGCGGTGCCAGGGTGGCTGGTGGAGGAGGTGTGCAACAGCCACAGCCACAGCAGCAGCAGCAACAGCAGCAGCCGCAGCCACAGCAGCACCTGCTGCAGCGGCTTGATGAGGGTGAGTGGCATTACATCATGGATGCTATTGCATGCTGGGGGGAGCACGGACATCTTTCAGGGACAACACTACCATGCATGCAACATGTGACAGTCATCACTGTCCAGTGGCACTGCATGTGTGTGTGTGTGTGCATCACTGGAGGTCCATGCATGCACCGGGCACATGGCTGTGGCACTAGCATCCCACCATGTAGCCACGTCACTGGGCAGCCTTGGTTGTGCTGTGCTGGATATGGGTGGTGTGTGTGTGCAGTGGTACACATGGCCATTGCTGGCTGGTTGGGCTTGTCTTGTGCACGGTCACTGTGGGTGGGTGCAGTCCATCACAGGAGTGGGGCACTTGGCTGTCTGCCATGCATGATGGATGGGATTCAGGGATGTGGACAGTCACAGCCATTGACTCTGATCCCTTGTCCTAGGTATCCAGATCCTGCGCCTGATGGAGCGGGGCCTGTGGAGGCTCACTCAGGTGGCCATCGACACACACACCATTCTCCTGAACTTGCAGCAGCATGGGATGCTGCACCGGAGGAGGCCACGGGCACAGCACCAGGCAGGAGGAGGGCAGGCTGCCAGGTGGTAGCTGAATGTCAGCGAACCCCACCTTCCCTCTCCCAGTTGTTCACCCCTGCCCCTTACCCACCCCTACCTCATACCCATACCCCAACCCCTGCTTTGTAAATATGTTGTTGTTTGTTGTTCTTGTTATGCATCTTATTATTACATTTATATTTTGTTAGGAATACTGTGGTGGTCTCTGATTTGCAGCTGGCTATAGGTGCTCAGTTGCAGTGGTGTGCATGGCATCTGGTGTGGTATGGTCATGGGTATGTGTGCGGTGTGTGTGGGTGGTGTCTCTGGTGTGGGTGAGGCTTCCAGTCAGTATTGCCGTGTGCTGCCACCCACTGCTGGGTGCTCATGGTGGGTGTGGCTTGCATGGTTCTGTGGTTCATGAGGTTGCAGTGTGCCGGGGAGGGGGCCTGGGGATTCCTGCAATGCTGGTCACTGCGCATGGGTGGTGTCTTGGGGTCACAGTGCTGGGAGTGCTGTGCACATGGGGGGGTGCTGGACACTGGGGTGCTCCACCCTTTGTGTGCCAGTCTCAGGTTGACAGTGGGTGTGCTGCAGTATCACAGCCGGGATGTGCTTTGTTTGCTTGTCCCCATGGTCCGGTGGCTGTTCCATCCCTCCCCCAGTTATGCTGTGCTTGGGGTGTGGGGGTACATTATTGGTTCGGCAGTGTGTCCCTGTGCCCATTTGTGGCATGGGTGATGGGCCCCTGCCTACCTCCCTGGTTGTGCAGTTCCATTGCTATGCTGCTGGGGCCTCTTTGCTTGCGCTATGGCGCCTCTGGACTGCTCAGCTGGGCTGCCTTTGTTGCGCTGTGGCGCATCAGCTCTGCTCAGCTTCCCCTTCCTGGTTGCGCTATGGTGCAGGTTGTGCGATATTCAGACATTGGCTGCTTACGCAATTTGTCTTGCTCCATGTTTGAATATCGCGTGTGTTGCGCATGTGCACAATTGATTTGCGCTTGCTCCTGCTGCTGCGCACTTTTTGGGTGCAGTTTGAATATCTGGCCCAATGAGTATAGGTATATATATATAAGTGAAGAAGTCTAAATGACTAATATCAACTAATATGTTCAGTGATCACTAACTATAGTTAATGGTTTGTCAATGATCCACTCTACACAATTTATAATAACAAGTGCAATGCATGAAATTATCAATTGTCAGTTCTCACTGGGCCAACTAACCAGTTAACCAATTAACCAGTTAACCATTTTAACCAGTGAATCAGTAGACCAATAGCCCAATAGACCAGCCCTTCTCCTGAATAGATGTATTAGACAGCTATACAATTATATGTTAGACAGTTATATGATTAGGAATTATTGTCTTTCAAATCATCATTTCTTTATTTATTCTCAAGATGTTCTTCTAATATTTCAGGAGCCTTCCAAAATGTCTAGACTTCAAATATGTCAGATACTTCCAAGCCCCCAAGATGTTAAAAATGGCCGTCTTCCAAAACTCAATAAACTCAAAACTCTTTACACCCTCTGGAAAAATGCTTTATACTTTCTTTAAAGCAAGATTGTGTAAATGAAGCATACAAATCCCAGGAAATCTTTGGTCTGAAACACCTTTCTGATCTGTCGTTTCCAGACCTGGATCAAGCAACCTTCCTCTGGAATGGGTACCACTGCAATGTTGAAATTTCTCCTTGAATCAAGAGTTTGTGGATTTATTATCTGTCCCTGGTTTTCCCTTTTAGCCTCCACAAAATGCTTGCTCTTCTTTTTATATAGTTGGGTGGCTTCAAACCTCACTAAACAGTGGTAAAAAACACAAAAACATGGGTTAATAGGGTGATAAGGTGGTTGGTTGGTACAATTACAATAATATGTTAATTTTAACCATGCAATGATCCAAATATCATATGCTCTCAATAACACCTTCTCTCCAAGATGTATAGAATTATGTCCCTTTTTTCATTTCAAATGTTTTAACCTATCAAACACAATGTATAGTTCAATAAATAACTTAATGTTTAATTCTGTTATCTCAGTAGTTGATATTATTCAAAGACTAGATCAACTTACTTTTTGCTGGATTTAAAAACCATTTCTGGCAATATTGTGAACTGAGCATACAGCAGTCTTGAGGGACCACTTATACCCTACGTCTTTTTCTGCAGTCCACAAGTTCACAGCATAAGTAACATAAGCTGCTTAATCAGCAAAGCAACACGGGGCAAGCAAAAAGCACAGTGAGCTGAGACAAATTAGGCAACTAGAGTCTTAACCTGAATCAGGAGAGAGAGGGAGCAAAAAGAAGCTTTGGCAAAACCGAAAAAAGTACTCCGGGATCCTTTTGTTCTCAAATGGCTCGCTTAGCTCGCACTACCCCTCGCTTATACCCAGTCGCTCCTTCTGGTATGAAGAGCAAGTGAGTTACAGCTTAGGGGCCTGTGTTTTATGTGCTTCCAGTCATGTGACTGAATACACCAATAAGAGTCCCTGATTTACTTCCTGGACTGCATCTTGGTTCGTGAGTCTTTTCTTTTAAATTTTTATACTCTACCTTGTTTTATAGTTATAAAATCCATGAAGTTAGTACATCAAACCTCCAGGGTTTACCAACAGGAACTATGAGTGTAGTGAGTCAACTATATTAAGCTTTATTCCTGTATTGCTTTCTAGAAATGCTCACCTTGTTACACCTATTTTTTAAACACTGGCCTATTTTTTTTTATAAAAAAAACCCAGAACCCTAGTACCCTAGTATATATAACTGTGCTAGTTTTCTATTTTCCCCATAATAAAATTCCAGTAGGATTCTAATAAATGCAGTCATTTAGCAAATTAGAAACATTAAGAAATAGTAAAACACATTAAAACAATGAAACACTCTGTAAAAGCCAGCCTTGATTTATCACATTTCCTTGAGATGAAAACAAAGGAAACAGTTAAAATGAAGACTAAAACATTGTCTCAATGAGTCTCTCATTGTTAAAACTAGTTTAAGCAGATTGAACACGATCGCCTGGTTCAGAACCTATACAGATTTTGCTGGGTCCAAAAAAAGTTGCTTCTCCACTGATTTCCTTTGATTTTTCCTTTAAATTTCCATGGATTTTAGCAGTTAAAAGAGGACGCCAAACAAAACAAGGCAGATATATTGGGCTAGGCCCTTAAGCCCCCATGGGTCTTACTGGTATTTTTCCTCCCTTGAGGAGGGCTTCTTCCACTGCTTTAGACTCCACTCCCCAAAGGGAGCATCCAGAGGCCTGCCCTGCTACTCCCCACTTCCCTCCGAGCTGCCTTGCTTTTTCTGAGGTAGAGGCCCCAAAGTCAGTCCAGAAAGGTTAGCAAAATAAACAACTCTTATGTGGCAATGGTGGCATATAGTACCTGCTATAAGATAAATATAAGCATTTACTAACTCCTGCTACAGACGTTCCTCCTCATCATCTCAGTGTTTGTCTTCTAATTTGTTCCATCTTCGCCTAACAAACCAATTATTTACTCTACATATTATTTTATGCTACTACCAATGGTCAAACTCTCATTGCCTGGCTTGGACACCTGTTCCGGTGTGGTAGTTGGCCCCGGGCTTGGAAGCCCACTGTCATCAGGTGCTGGTGGGTTCACAGGTAGAGGTGGCGGAGGCAGAGGAGCTGATGGACCAGGAGTGGGAGGTGGACAAGGAAGAGGTAAGGGCACTGGAGTGGGTTCTGGAACAGGAAGGGGGCATGATGCTGGCTGTGGGAAAGAAGGCAAAGGCACTGCCAGTTCTGGTGGTGCCAGGCTGGCTGGCCATGGTAGTGGCCTTTTCCTGCTATTGCCCCCTTTACCCTTGGTACTGTAGCCTTCTGCTTCTCTCCCCTCCCAAGCTCTCTGCCCTCTGTCAGCTCTTAAATCTTATTGGCCTTGTCTGCCAACTCCACTATGGCCTTAAATGCATCCTCCTTTGAAATTCAGTTTTTCCTGGGTGCCATGCTTAATGTCTGCACTGTATACACAGAGAAAAGCTGAAAATAGAATAATAACATTAGGCTCTTTGTTTAATGGCATGTCTCTTCCTCTTTTTCCCTTTGTGCTCACCTAAACCTTCTTTGTCAGATCCGTATTCTTAATAAAATTGCTAACGTTTGCTATGCCCCTAGGCTGTATGTGTGCATATGTACTATGATTCACATTTTGTATTTATTTTATTTCTACTTAGTTTTCTTTTTTTTTTTTTGAAGAAGCCCGTGCTACCGGCTCACCAAGATCATACAGTAGCTTGGGCTCCCTGCAGTTGTCAGTCTTATGTTTGTGCTCCTCAACTTTGTGTTCATGATTTTATTAATGTTTGGATCATTGTTTCTTTCTTTCTTTTTTTTTTTACAACAATAAAGTAATTATGGTAAACGTGTTCTCAAAACTAGTATCCTTGGAAAGCATGCCATCACCCACTGGTTTTAGGGATGATGAAATTTAATTTATTTACTTATTTATTTTTGGTGGTAGGCTATCATCTGCCCTTATTCTGATAATTAGAAAAGGTCACCATTCTTAACCAGCTGGTCCACATCCTGCTACACTATCTGTTGATGTGATGGTGCCTTTGTTTGAACACTACCCATTGATGTGATGGTGCCTTTATTTAATTTTATTTCCCTTTGTTTAATCTATTACTCCTTAAAAAAAAAACTGCTTCCACATGTTGTTATGCCCTGGTTTGTGACTGGCTGCCATTGGCAGTAGCCCCCATGTGAACTGAAAATGGCGGCTGCCCTCCAGGTTGCTGCAAAATGGTGGCTGTTTCCTTTTATCTCCCTGAGTCCTTCTCCTTCAAGATGGTGGACACCGAATGGCACCTCTAACACGGCAGCCCTCCAAGCTCACCACCTGAAATGTCAGCTGCTTTTTCTTCCATTGGGTGGAACCCTCCACGCTCTTCCATGTCCTGTGTTGGTCCTCAAAATCACCCCCATGGAAACCTGCATTTCTCTCTTCTTCCTCGGCACTCGTCTATGTACTGATCCCCCCACCCAAAAACCCACAGATATTGTGCCAAAAATAGAGTAACTCTTCTAACTATATCTCTGCCCATAGGGCCACCAGGTGAGTGGTCCTTCCTTGGCCAATTGTTTAATGAGACACCCCCATAGCACAAGGAAGTAAGACCTGTCCCACTCAGAAAAAAATTCCATCTGGCTAGGTGACCCTACCTCCCCTTGTCCATTTTTAAACTTCTTCCTGTTCTTTTTTTTTTTAATTCTGTCATGAGGTAGAGAGGTAATTCCATATGATGTGTTCCAACCAATTTCCCCAACCCATTGCTCTGTTGAGGCCCAGCTTAGCTTCCCCAGCCATACCTTCCAGTACCCAATGCCATGTGGTGGGTCCCCGGCCTCAGCTTAGCTGCATTCTGTTGCATGCTGTCTGTTCCATTCACAAATAATGCTGGTCGGGTAAAGGGTGTGAATTCTTTCTCTCTTGACCTAGCCTCCATTCAGGACTCTCAGTCTGCTGGGCCCAAATGCTTATCTACCTGTGGCTCCCCACTTTTGGTGACTCATGCCCCTCCCTGGACAAAAGAAATCAGTTGGCCCTCATCAATTCATGGATCGGATTCACAAAAACACCGGTCAGGAACAGCTGCAGGCATTACTCTGGGCTCAGACTAAAAACAGGTAATAAGCTGTTATTTTTCCCTTGTATCACCGAGAACAGTCTGACAACCCCAAACTTGTACAAATACTAGTACTACAACAGCATAACCTCTAGGGAGTGGGCCTAATTTAATCTAGCAGGGCAACAAGCTATAGACTAGTAAACCAGGTTGCAACAGACAGCAAATTTTTTCTTTTACATCAGAAATATGCTTCCCAGCCATTCTAACCAAATGAAAAATTGCCTAACCTGACAAGTTGGGGAATAAGTCCTCACTTCTGTTTCTTGATTTGAAGGCAAAGCACCAGAGTCACTACTAAAACACTACAAAATATTAGTTAGCCAAAATGTAATATTGCCTTTGAATGTTCAGCCAAATAAGAAGGAAAAAAACGTGCTTTTTTTATTTTAAATTTGCCAATCTGAATGTGCTGCTCGGAGTAGCCATACAAAAAACTCTAAGTAGCAAAAAGTGAGCTCTTCCAGGCCAGGCATCACCTTTTAAACCCCTGGTCCCACACTCTCTGTTACTTTTCTGAGTCAATGGGCTACCTAGGCCTTTCTCTCTAAGCCCCTCCCCTTTTGTGAGGCCATGCCTACCTCATTGTACCTGCAGCCTTCCCACCTCTGAGTCATTCTATCCCAGCACCTCGCCCTTTCCTGCTTCCCATCCTCTTTCCAAAATATTCTAAGCTGCCTCAATTAGCCATAGCACTGGGACAGCAGTGTTTGTCCCTTTAACACAGGCAAACCTTATTAACTGGAGAGATTTTTTTGGTGTAAAGACAAAGTGAGAATAAATTGGAAGACTATGTCACTGGCTAGAGGGCAGGGTGGACTGGGGTTGCCATATCTAAAAGTATACTTTCAGGGAGTCAGGTCCAATATCTCCTCTCCCAGTGGCTGCCAGAGGCCAGCCTTGTTGGGTAGCTTTGGAAGGAGAGGGTGAATGAGGGACTATGGTGTTAGCTGGAATGGACCATAAAACAGAGGTCTGTGGCCAGTCCAGTATCAGACTGGCCAAAGGATTCCATTCTGGTAGGGTAGACCCCACTTTTAAATAATGGGAAAGATGGGGATTGGTGAGACTGGGTAAGTTACTTTCTACAGACAGGATGAAGTCTTTTCAGTAGCTCCAACAGGAGTACTGGCTTTCCCAACAGTATTTCTATTGTTATTTACAAGTCAGGGACTTCGTCCTAGAAGTCCCCACTAAAGTCCAGTTACAGAAAGCCACTGGACCACTGAGGAAGATTGTAAAAGCTACTTTGGATGGAGACATACTCAATCATCCAGACTCCCGTCTATATAATATTTGCAACAGACCTTACAAGATGGCTTTAAAAGCTTATTAAAAGAAATGGGAAGTGGAGGCAGAGGTGACCCTTTCGGGGGAAGAATGGGGACACTGTTGGGATGACTCGACCACAGTCATTGCATCAAGTAAGGGAAAGAACATTGGTGGAAGGTGCTGTCCTGTTTCTTCTGGACATGGCCCTCATGGCTCATTTCAATCAGGGTGGCATGGATAAATACTGGAGTTTGTGTACCCAGAGGGGTCATCATTGGCATATAATTTGGAGCTCCGCTAAGCTTACTGTATATTGGAATGGTGTGGCAGCAGCAGCAGGACAAATATTTGTCATGTCTCCCCTTAAAAGAAATTAAATACTTACTGTGGGGCTTTGTATCCCTTGGAAGTAAATCAAAGAGGAAACAATACTTATATCAGATTATTTTACTGACAGCATTTAAATCCATTACACAGTTTTGGCTCTAACCTACACCTCCTACCCAGAAGGCATGGATTCACAACTGTAAACAAATTATGTTAATGGAGTGGCTTACAGTGAAACTTAGGAACAATGAAGAAATGGCTGAAGCATACTGGTTGCCTTTTTTGACTACCTTGAGGAAGTGGACGATATACCCACCCTGGATCAAATAGCACATTTTCCCTAATTGCAGTATGTAAAATAGATAGGGCTGTATTTGGTATAATTTTGTAGCTTTCTGAAAAAAGGAATCAAGTTTCATACATTAATTTGTACAGTACTGTGCTTTAAGTTTTTATTATTGTTTGTTTTTATGTTTGGTAACAGGAGCTAATGCAAGCCTAAGTTGTACTCCCTTGTGGTCTCATGTGGGAGGTCTGTTGTTTTACTGGAGGCAGGAGGAGAACTATCACTGGAATATTTCTTCCTGCACCTGTCCTGGACTAAAATAAACTGGAATGTTGCTCTGGTCTCACTGCATGGTGTTTCCCCTCCCTCTCCATAAAGTTTCTTTTTTTCTCTACTTTAAGCTTCTTGTGGTGTATATAGATACATAGACACTGTAGGCAGATAGGGGCCTATGGCCCACCCAGTCTGCCCATTTGAGCTTGTAAGTTCACTTTTTTCCCTAGAAGTCTGTTGCCCCATACCCCTGACCTCAAGAATTCCCTTATGTCTATCCCATGCATTCTTAAATCCCGTGATTGTTTCAGCCCTACCACTTCCTCTGGCAGGGTGTTCCACTTGCCCATCACCCAATCTGTGAAGCAATTCTTCCTCACATTTCCTCTGAATCGCCTTCCCTCCAACTTCATCCCATGTCCTTTAGTCCTTGAACATCTTTTTTCACTGGAAAATAGTGTACTCCTGCAATGTTTGTGTTATATTGTTGTTGTGGAAAACTGGAAAAGTTCAATAAACTTTAATGTATGTGGAAAAAAAATAACAGATCTTAAAAAATGACACAGAAAAGTTTTGTTTTTAAAGCTAAACATTCTAGAGGCAGTAGTGGTTGCTCCATTTGCAAGAAAGACCTCAGTTATCCAAATATCTATAAAACACAAATACAAAAAAAAAATCACAAGAAACTCCAACATTAGCAACCCACAAAAGACAGGGCTATCCTAGATCTAGTACTGACTAACAAAGAAGGGATCACAGATCTCCAGGTAGAAGGTCACCTGGGGGCCAGTGACCATCACATGGTATGGTTCAATTTGGCTACTACATCTAAATCATCCCATTCCAAGGCAAAAATATGGGACTTCAGAGGAGCTGACTTTGATAAGATGGCCAACAGAGTTAAGCTAGCCTTGGCAAAAAGAAACACAGGTGAAGGGGTACAGGCAAAGTGGGCAAGCATTAAGGATGCAATACTTGAAGCAACATCCCATTGTGTTAGACAGAAAGGAAGTGCAAAAGAAGAAGGAAACCACTTTGGTTCTCAAATACAGTAGCAGAAAAGGTCAGAGCCAAAGGCTGGCCTTCAGGAAATATAAGGGAACACAGCGGGATGAAGATAGGGAGGCATACCAAACTGCCCTAAGGGAAGCAGGTAAGGCAGTAAGGCAGGCAAAGTCCCAAACTGAGGAAACACTAGCACGAACAGTAAAAGAAGGTGACAAGACTTTCTATAGATACATTAGTGAAAGGAGAAAGTCCAGAGGGGGTATTGCTAAGCTTAATGGAGAAAAGGGAGCATGTGAGGAGGAGGACCCTGTAAAGGCATCTATCCTAAATAGATACTTTTGCTCAGTATTTACTGAAGAGAAGGTAGGGCAGGGCCCACAGCTCAGCATCATGGACACAGGGGGAGGGAGGTGAGCACTACTCCCTTCACAAAAGAAAGGGTCCTACAAGAGCTTGCTAAGCTCAGGGTGGATAAGGCAATGGGACCTGATGGCATACATCCCAGGGTACTTAAGGAGCTAAAGGAGGAACTAGCAGAGCCATTAGCAGAATTGTTTAGTGAGTCTCTGAGCACAGGAGAGGTCCCAGAAGACTGGAGAAGGGCTCATGTGATCCCGCTCAACAAAAGTGGTAGCAGGGAGGAGGCAGGAAACTACAGACCGGTCAGTCTTACCTCAGTAGTGGGCAAGATTATGGAGGCACTCCTTAAGGTAAGGATAGTGCAACACCTGGAATCCATAGGGGCACAGGATCCAAGACAGCATGGGTTTACAAAAGGAAGGTCCTGTCAAACTAATCTCATAGATTTCTTTGACTGGGTAACCAGAGTGGTGGACCAAGGGGGAGCAGTTGATGTCGCCTACCTTGACTTCAGCAAAGCTTTTGACACTGTTCCGCATAGAAGATTGATAAATAAGCTGGGTAGGCTCGGGGTGGGTCAGAAGTTGGTCAACTGGGTGGCAAACTGGTTGACGGGCAGAAAACAGAGAGTGGAGGTAAATGGTATACAGTCAGAAGAGATGCAAGTCACAAGTGGGGT
The DNA here is from genome assembly GCA_016271365.2 of Neoceratodus forsteri. Lineage (NCBI taxonomy): Eukaryota > Metazoa > Chordata > Ceratodontiformes > Ceratodontidae > Neoceratodus > Neoceratodus forsteri. The sequence continues at coordinate 967,890,365 of CM028132.1, read as the reverse complement.
CCTCAGGGATCAGTCCTGGGGCCAGTCCTCTTCAACATCTTCATTAGTGACCTTGCAGATGGACTAGAGGGTAAGGCTTGTCTGTTTGCAGATGACACCAAGTTCTGCAACAGAGTAGATGATCCAGATGGGGTGGGCAGAATGAGAAGAGATCTGGATAAACTAGCAGAATGGTCAGAAGAGTGGCAACTGGGATTTAATGCAAAGAAGTGCAAAATCATGCACATAGGGAAGAGAAACCCTGAAGCCACCTATAGGCTGGGAGGGGAGCTGCTAGCAGTCACAAAGGAAGAAAGAGACTTGGGCATCATCATCACTGATGACCTAAAATCATCCAAGCAGACCTCTAAAGCAGTAGGTAAGGCTAGGGGGGTGTTAGGGTGTATTAGTAGGGGTATCACAAGTCGTAAGAGGGAGGTAATAATCCCTCTGTACAAGACACTGGTTAGGCCCCATCTGGAGTACTGCGGTATTGGAGGCCACACCTTCACAAGGACATTAACTAAATTGAGGCAGTCCAGAGAAGGGCAACCAAAATGGTGCAGGGACTGCATCAGAAGACATATGAGGACAGATTAACGAGCTCAATATGTATACCCTTGAGCAAAGGAGGAGAGAGGTGATATGATCGAGGCATTCAAACACCTTAAGGGCATAAACAAGGTGAAAGAGTCTAACATGTTTAAATATAAGAAAAATAGCAGGACAAGAGGACACAGCATGAGATTAGAGGGAGGCCGATTAAGGGGAATGTGAGGAAATCTTTTTCACAGAAAGGGTGGTGGATGCATGGAATGGCTTACCACAAGAAGTGGTGTCTATGAATCCAGTGCAGGGCTTCAAACAGGCATGGGATAGGCATAAGGGAGCAATACAAATGACTATGAATAGATAGGCCACTGACAGAGCAAAGGCCGATGGCACATTTATAAGGTAGAGAAAGAAATGGGCAGACTGGATGGGCCTTGCGGTCCTTATCTGCCGTCAACTTCTATGTTTCTATGTTTCTATGTAGAAAACAGTGTTTAGAAATGCACAATCAAATGCCAATCAATAAATACTTAATGACTGAAAATAGAAAATATTGATATTTAATATGATTGTAATATGGCAACAGAATTTATAACAGAAAACTAATTTCCAACAGCATATTGCTTTATGTGAAATTTTAACATGTCAAGGTACACAGTACGAAATGAAGAATCCTGAAACCACCAAAAAAGGCATAAAACAGCCAAATGTGAGAAACGGAAAGAGATGTGCATGAAGGAATGTAGAAAAATGAAACATAATACTGATGTGTGACTATAAAGATGGGGGGAGGCATGGTTAGAGAAATAAGTAAAACTGTACTTGTACCATATCTCACAATAAGAGGGAAAGAACTATAAGCAGCTACAACAGTCAGGGTGAAGTATCACATAAGCATCTGTAGTGTGAGCACTTCTACTAGTACATGGCATGGTATATGGAGGTGTACTTCGAGTAGTGAAAAAGCATTTTTAACAATTTGCTATGTATACTTGTTCCTGGATCCCCTCCCAAGAAATACACACCAAACCTTGTTGTGTGGGTGCTCAGTTGGCAATAATTTTATTTCAGTTATTCCAAATATATTCCTGTATTTACACTCTAAACATATGCATTTCCACTTCGCGGTTTCCATCATTTCAAATCATTTATCTTCAGACAATTTATTCATTGTAAATTCCATTAGAAAATTACCTTCTCCCCCAGATGTACTTCTGGGGTCCTTGTTTTCATTTCTTCTTTCTTGCAAGGTATGTGTGTACACCCGCACACCCCACTTTTTTAAGATTTATTTTTTTATAGTATTTTCTCCCCGGTTTACACCTACCCCAGTATCTCACAGGCACAAGCATGTGTGAAGGCACTGCAAGACTCGCTCCCTACTTGCCCCCCTTCCACTTATGCAGCCATCAGACCTACACCCATTTGCAGCTGGACTGCAGGGTGGTGACAACCTCACCCAGGAGAGGAGAGCTGCCTGCAGGCTGTTTGATCCTGCTCTGTCCCTCACACCTCCCGTTCTGGCTCCCCAACGACCCAAGGTCATTCCTGAACCCAGGTCACCAGAATGATATGAGGTAAGGCATGATGCCTCAGCCCTCTGTGCCACCAGGCTGGTTCCATATCCCCTCTTTTTATATTCTATGCTGCTCTGTGGCTGTCTGCGTGTATACCCAGAGCTGCCTGTACTCCCCTCACCCTTACCCATCTTCCAACTCTTATTTCCTTTTCTTCAACTAGCCTGCCTAAGGCTTGGGATGGATGAAGGGCTTCACCCATTTAACCCCCCCCCCCTTTTTTTATCTGGTGCCCTGCTCTATCCTCCAACCTTCTATTGTGTTAGCAATTTCTGCATTAAAAACATCTAGACCCATTTCTGCTAAATGTACACCCATTTAACCTATAAAATTCATCCATTTTTTTCTTCGATCCCTTGACTTAACACTCTCTCCCCCATTACTGTAAACATTGCCCCCACCCTCTGGTTCATACACTGCCTGGCCTTTTCTATCACCCTGTGACTGTTAGCATGTTGCCATACTCTCCTTGGAACCATTTTGGTCCAAACCAATGTGACCTTAGGCCACCATTCTTTCATTTTTTTTAATGTCCTCTTTGATTTGATAAAATATGTCCAACCAGGGTCTGGTCCCTAGGTCATTGCTTCCCAAATGCACTATCAGCAGGTTTGGTTCTGTCTCCTCAGACCTCATGTCATGTAGGGTTGCGGTCAATTGTGCCCTTAGCATCTCCAGGCTCCCTCTCCATAGCACCTGCATCTGGCTCCAATCCTGATATAGTTGGCATCCCACTGGCCTTGTTGCTGCTCTTCGGGCTGCCCAATAGATAAATGAATGCCCGCAAATCCACACTTGTAATTTTCTTTTGCAGTCTGTAGATAAAACAAAAACGGCGTGAAATGCAGTGCTAATCTATGGCGGCCCCTGCTTCCCTCTCCTCTTGTGCCCGCATTGTTCTTTACCCGCTGTTTCCTGAAAATGAAAAAGAAAACATGGTTAGTAGGCAGTTTAAAATTGGGCTCACACAGTTCTTATAACTATTTGAAGACCATCTTCCCTTTTTCTTTACCTCCTCAGGAGTCCCTCCTTGTGCCACTACCTCAGATGCAGCACCTACCCTAAATGAATGAGAGGAATAGCCAGTGGGATCTTCCGCTAAAAATTCTAAACCTTTTTTTAATACCGCTATTAGTTGTGTCAAGGTCACCTGTTTTCCATCCCCATGGATGAATAACTGCTGTACTCCAGCCGGCCTAACTGCAGCATATGCTGACAGTGCTTGGACCAGGCATATCATCACTTTCTCGTGCTTCTTTAACATGATGGTTACTCCTCTCCCTATCTGATCCATATTTGATTTCGCTAGTCTCAATCTGATCTCCTCCTTCTTCCATAATGTCTCTTCCCACAACAGACCTCCTTGTTCCCCCCTTTTCCCTGAACTACCACCTCACTAACCCAAAATGCCCCATGGCACATCACAGTGTATATACTGCACCAAACAGATATGCCTCATCCTTTGACCGGCATATCCTAGGGAGGGCTCTGAACAATCACTCTAACAGGTCCTCTGAAATTGGATGCCTGTCATTTGGTACCTTCCCCTTTACTCACAGCCAGCCCTACATCATCTTTCTAACCATGCTGCTCTTCCCTGGATCCCCCCCCAGCCTTGTAAATTACAGATGAGGCCTATAACCGATATGTGAACCTCACAGTGGCATGTGCAGTCCCTTTTTTCCAGCTATCTAAAAATAAATCTGGCTACCTGTTCCTCAGTAATGGTCCCACTTACCTCCATTCCTTGGCTCTCTTGAAAGGTTTGAAATACTCTTCAAGAGCCTTCATATGTTCTCAGGGTCCTGGAAGACCAAGAGCTGCAGGTTAACATTTTAGTTCCCTCCAACCAATCTCCCATATGTGTGCCAGTACTGTTGTCTTTCTGTGTTCAGCCCCTGGGGTTATGGCCCGAAACCTGTCCAACTGCTGATGGGAAAGGCTGTCAGCTAATGTGTTCTTTACTCCCTCAATATGCTTTGACCTAAAAGACATATTCAGTTTTAGCCCCCGTAGCACTAACTGCCTCAGTACCCTCATTACTGGGTCTGACCTGGCTCGCTTCTTATTCAGGACATCTGCTACCAACCTGTTATCACACCAGAAGGTGACCTTCTGGGTGCGCAATTCTTCTCCCCATACAAGGGTGGCCAACCATATGGGAAAAATCTCCAGGTATATTATGTCCTTTATCAGGCCTAAGTGGATCCATTCACTTGGCCATGCCTCTGAAAACCATTTTCCTTTAAAGTATGCCCCCATCATAACCCTCCTGCAGCATTCATGTATAACTCAAGGTCTTTTTTAAAAAATAATTCTTCTTCCCAAAAAGTTAGTCCATTATATTCTCTCAGAAAGCCTGCCCATATCTTGAGGTCTTACCAGACCCGTTTTGAAATGTCTACCCAATGATGAGGCCTGATGACACCTCTAGTAGCTCTGACTAGGTGACATGTAAATGCAAGCCCTGGAGCTATTGCCCTACATGCGAAGTTAGGGTGCCCCATGCATTGTTGAACCTGTTGAAGCGGTACTTGCCTGCATCTTTTGACCATAGTATGTAGCTCCCTTAATTTGTTGATCTTCTGTTTTGGCAGCCTAAACAGACCACTGTCCATGTCAATCTCAATCCCCAAAAATTAAATTCGCTGACTGGGACCATCCATTTTCTCCAGCGCCAAAGGAACACCTAGTTCCTCACACATGTCTCCGTACTGCCTCAGCATATTTTCTGTCTCTGACCTCCCTCTTCCCACTAATAAAAAATCATCAAGGTAATGTATCACTACTCCATGTCCATAATGATCTTGAAATACCCACTGCAACCATGTGCTAAACATTTCATATGTGGAACATGCAATGGAGCAACCCATGGGCATTGCTTTGTCAAAATAAATTTGTTCTCCCACCAGAAACCCAACAAGTCCCAGTCCTCGGGTGTTACTGGGGGCAGTCAAAACACTGCTTCAGTATCTGTTTTTGCTAACCAGGCACACTTTTTTGCCCATATCAGCTTTACCGCCTCTTCCAGTGTCATGTAAGTAACTCTGCTATCCTCTTCATCAGTGTAGTCATTTACCGATGCCCCCTCCAGGTATGTTAGGCGATGTATCACCTGAAATTACCCTGGTTGTTTTTGGGGTACTAAACCCAATGGTGATACCCTACAATTGTTGAAAGGGGAGTCCCAAAAGGCCCCTCTACCCTTTCTGTGTCTATTTCCTTTGTTATCCTCTGTGCCAACAACTCCTCCTTGCCCTCCACTGATCCCAAATTCTTAGCCTTGTACCATAGCCGCTGCCCCTGAAACCATAAGTTAAAACCTTTTTGGAAACCTTCCCTCAGGGTCCATGCTGCTCTGCAGTCAGGGTACTCTTCAGTCCACTGTCACAATACCTGTAACCTTATGGGAGTCCTTGCCATTTACCTATCTTGCCACCTGTTGCGTCTACCAGCATCTTCCCTTTGACAACAAACAATTGCTTCTCCTCTCCCTCACCTAGGTCCTTAATGTTTTTTCCAAAGGCTGTACGGGCCCACTGCATGGTCCCTTTTTTATTTTTACCCTGTTAATATTCATAACCTATCCCTCCCCCAAATTCCCTTCCCCTCCCTTCCCCCCTCCCACAACTTGAACTTCGGTAACCTAAGTGACCCGCCTGAAAGGACTGATTGCCATAGTTGGCCCCATTACCCTTTTCTAAGTATGCCCTACATTTTGATGCCGGGTGGATCCCCCCGCATGTAGAGCAGGCATGTCTGAAATGGCAGTGAGGCCATGAGCAGTGTGCCCTGTTGTATCCCCAGCAGCATTTCTGGATTACATCCCTCCACTTGTCCCATTCTCCTTCACTCCCCCCAGCTACTGTCAATGACTCCAGCCACATATCCGAGTGCCTGGTATCCCATCTGAGACCTCCGTGAGATGCCATCTTTTGCCTAAACATCTCATCGTACTGAAACCAATTATTCCCTCCCCTCATCTTATATGCACCCCTTACTATCAAGGAATCTGGCTTTTTATCTATTACAATGGCTGTATAGTATGTGAAACCTACTGACCGAGCGTCCCAAGTTTTCCCTCTTGTGGCCTTGTCCTCCTCCCCTTTCCCAAGTAACACTACCGCTGCTGCCATATCCTTATTCTCAAAAATCTCCTTCTCATCATATTTCTTAACAGTCTCTTTGTTAGCTAAAGTGAATACATCTACATATTCCCCTTTCTATATTTCTCTTTTGTTGCTAATGGTACGTGATCCCCAATTCGGACCCCTGGGGTACCTACCTCTACACCCCATCCCCAAATTAGAAGTCTCATTTTTGTCCATTACTGTAACATCCATGTTTCCTTTTTTAATGCCCCCTAATACTTTCTCCAATTGCCCAATACCATTATCTCCCATATTCCCTATCATCTGCTCCACATACTCCTTTATACTGCTTTCTTCCGATAAGTCAGCATTACCTGTTTTTTCTGGCAATGGTACCGGGGCCAGTATCGGTATGGATGGTGCTTTTTGTGGTGCATTGTCTGGTGAAAGAGGCATCTGAGGGGGAGCTGGAGTTGTAGGCACACCTATGGGGGCCTGCGGCAGTGGTAGCACTGGCTGAGGTCAATAAATCAATCAATATTATTTGTATATTGGAAAAGTATGTGAGCAAAAATGCCTGTTTTCACAAATATCCAGTATAGACTACAACAATACAAACAACAAGGTACAACAGAGATACAATTAATGAATTCACAAGGATATTCATATAAAGAAATACAGAATGGCAAAACAGTTTAGATAAACAACAGAATGACGAACAATTATAATTTTAAGAGAGGTAGGAGAAGATGAATAGGGTGAGAGAAAAGTGTTAAAGTGCGGGGAAAGTGCAGGACAACTGGAGAGGGTTGCAGTACTGGAATAGAGGGAGAGACATGGGTTATGGGCTTTGGCGGTTGCGGGGGGAGTCGGGACCACTGGCTCCGGGTCTGCAGGGTCCTTAGAGGCTTCTTGCCCTTACCTCCCTTCCCTTTGCCTTTCCTATGTTTTTCCCCAAACTCATCCTGGTCATCGTCTGCTGCCTCAAGAATCTTACTGGCCTTCTCCACTGGCTCCATCACTGCCATTGCTGCTTCCTCCTTGGTAAACTTGATCTTTCTAGGTGCCATCATTTTTGGTCCTTGATAGCAGCAATTATAATAAAGAACAAAAGTCATTCCCTGTGATAATAATACATAGATATACTTGCTTCTGTATTTTTTTTACCCTTTCCCTTCTAGCCTTAGAACAAAAGCAAATTGTATGATATATATATATATATATATATATATATATATATATATACATGTATACATGTACAGCAACTGCACCCCACCCCACCCAATGGGCCATGAACACACAGGAACTGACCCCGCACAGATGGCCACAGTCCAAGACCACCAATGCCAGCACCTCCCACCCCAACAAGGCACATATCTGCAGCGTGTCCATGCAGCAGTGGTTGCAGAGTGCAGACACAACATGCCTGTGGAGCAGGACCATTGTCTGGGACACAGCACAGAGCACTACAGCCTGCAGACCCTGCCTCATGACAGACAGCACAAACGCACAGCAACAGGCCGCATGTGGAGGATGTGGACGGCCAGAAGACTATCAGAAGCATGCACATAAGCTCCCCCCCCGCATGTGGCCAATACACAACGCAGTTACGTGGGGGGGGGGGGAGGCACCAATGGCAGACGTGTATAACTACATGCAGGGATCCCAGCATGCACATGGCAAGCAGACACACATGAGACCAATCAGACATGGCAGGCAATTATCCACCCATGTGACAGCTGTCCAATTAATGTGGCACTACATAGGGGAGGTATACAGGCAGGTACACCATGTCCTGTGTGCAGCAGTGCATTCCCTGTGCTGCCAGTGCCTGCAACTGTGTGTGCATGACTGTGCCTTGCTATGGCACTGCAATATGTTAAGAGCTAGAAGCGGAAGACCCTCCTGCAGCATGATGGCCACCTGTTCTACCTAGGGAGGAGGTGTGCTACGAAGACATACTGGAAATGTACAGAGTACTACAGGGGCAGGTACATGGCACGTGAGAACACTGACAGTGATGCTGTAGTGAAGGTCCTGAATACCTACAACCACGTCCCTGACCATGGGGACATTGTGGTCTGAGATACTGTGGCAGAGGTCAGGAACAGGGCAGTCCGCAGTCGTAAGACACCTCAGCAGGTCATTGCAACATGCTGCAGCACAGTGACGCCCTCTGTCAGTGGAAGGATGCCCAGAATGGAACTCTTGAGGCAACAGGTGCAGCGAGCCAGGAGGGCAACCAACCAAACCCCCCCAACTGACAAGCATGTGTGACCTGTCCATTCCAGAGGGGTACAGGACGACATTCGCTGGGGAGCCATTTCTGATGCATGACAGTGGTGGGGCAGACAGGTGCCTATTCTGCACCATGCAGAAGAACCTGCAATACATGACACAGTGTGACACATGGCTGGCAGATGGTACATTGAAGGCTGCCCCTCCTATGTTTCTGCAGCTTTATACTGGGCATGGGGTGAAGTACAGTGCTGTGCTACCGACTGTGTACATATTGCTCACACCCAAGACAGGTGCTGCGTACACCAAGGCATCCACAGAGCTCTGAGAGCTGCAGGGCAACCTTCACCCTGCCGACATTATAACGGACTTTGAGCAGGCTGTTCCCTACTGCCAGCCTACACGGTTGTTTCTTCCACCTGTGCCAGGTGGTGTAGAGGAAGGTGCAGAGTGTGCCTGAGATCCGGCAGTGCTATGTGTCCAAAGCGGACTTTGCACTCCACATCCAGATGCTGCCATCACTTGCATTTGTGCCTCCTTCCGATGTCTGCATGGTGTTCGAGGTACTTCGGTCATGGGACTTCTATGTGCAGCATGATGAGCTGCTTGCACCGGTCATTGACTACTTCGAGGACACATGGGTGGGCTGGCCTATCTGTGGTGGTGTCCGATGTCTTCCCCCTTTACCATTGACCTATGGAATTGCCATGAGTTCTGCAAGGCAGGGACAGCTCGTACCATCAATTCTGTGGAAGGGTGGCATTGTGCCTTCATTCACACATTGGTGCCTGTCGCCCCATACTGTGGCACTTCATTGATGTCCTCAAGGGTGAGCAGCATCTCACTGAGATCAAGACTGAACAGTGTATCACTGCCTGCCATGCCACGGAGGGGGGTGAATACAAGGACTCTTCCCAGTGTATCCAGGCCATTGTGCTGGACTATGGTGACCGGAGCACTTACGATTTCCTGAAGGGCATCACATATAACTTCCAGCTGCAGGTGTGATGTTCCCATGACCCCTAGATTGAGTGCCACCATGCCCAGTGGTCGTGGACTGTGACTCCAACATGTGCATTTGGTGGTGGGGTGTGTGTGTGTGTGTGTGTGTGTGTGTGTGTGTGTGTGTCTGTGCCTGTTGCTGGAGTCCTGGGTCACTGTTTCCTGGGTAAAGGCATGCACCATGATAATAGTTGTATCCTGTGTTCCTTTCTTGCCCTGCTGTGTCTGCAGCCCCCTCCATGTCTGCACATTTGTGATATTTCATGCTCCCTTTATTTTGGTCCACTTTCTTTTTGGTCCGCTTTATTTTGTCTGCAATGTTATTTACCCAGATGATGTCTACAGAGATGTTAACAGCCGGTACCAATATTATGTTCTTAAGTTCTGTTGCAAGAGGATTATATTGTGTGATGAATGATAATCATGTTATTCATGATTCTGTTTCAATAGTTCTTGGTTTCAATAATGTAAATTGACACTGTTTAAGTTTCTTGTCATGTTGCATCCAAAACCGATGGTTTATAGCACCTTACTGCAAACCATCTCTTCATCTTTGTTACTCCTTTTCACATAACTCAGTGGGCATGCTAGGTGGGTCAAATGGTCCTTATCTGCTGACAAATATGATGTTTCTATGTTTTTCAGTGTTACTACAGTTGCACTATAATCGTAACATCTGCCCAAAGGAGATGTTGTCATTTAAATACTCTGGGTGTGCACTCTTGGCATGTAAAAGTGAATTCCCTGCAGCTTCTTTCCTGTGATGAAAAGTGATGATAAGATCCCTATGGTTACCTTGTAGTGCCAAATTGAGGAAAGTGATAGTTTCTTCATGTCTGTTTGCTGGGTATCAGAGTCCTGTGTCATTAGAATGATGGAATTGTCAATTTCCTCTGTCAGACCTTGCCAAATACATAGTAAATCAATATATCTGGCACAAAAAGCCAGATACTTATAGCATGGGTTTGCATGGGGGTCATAGATGGCCCTTTACTCCTATCAACCCATAAATAGGTTAGCATAGGTAGGGGCCATCGCTGCTCCATTTGTAGTACCTCTAAGTTCTGAAGAAAATAGATTACTGAACAGAAAGAAATTTGTATGTAAAAGCAAATCCAAAGCATGAATATTAAAGTCAATAGGGAAATCTTTCCCCGATTTTAACATCATCCTGCATAATGCCTGAACTCCATGTCATGCTGTATTGTAGTATATAATGAATCTAGAACAAATGGTTTGATACCTTTTATTGGACCAACAAGGATGTTACAAAAGAACAAAGAGCTTTAGCTTTCATACCAAGTCCTTCATCAGATAATGAGATATCTGTTGTAATCCATTGATATTTCTTGCCCCAAAGGATGTTATTTAATTTCAGCAGTATGCCATGTGTGTCACTCAAATACTGTATGATGGTAATGTGGGAAGCAATTGTTTCAAATAATGATCTATAAACTTAGATACATTTTCAGTCAGATAGCCACTCCCAGACACTATTGGGTGTCTGGGAGGAAACAAAGGGTCCTTATACAACTTGTATAAAAGATAAAAAGACCAAAAAGTAGTATTATTCTGTAGACATTGAAAGTTCTCCTCAGAGATGTCACAATTCAACTTCAACATCTGAAGAAATTCAAATAACCTTTTCTTAAAAAATCGGAAGTTGTATTTTCTGTAAGTTGTTCATAATTATTAACATCAGATGGTTGTTTGATAGCCTCCTTGAAGTAAAATTATTCTCCTGGTACCTGACTAGAGGTGTGAGAGAATATGTACCACTGGATGCAGGGACACAGGTTCCATGCTATACAATATTTAAATATGAAATGCACACTTTAGAGAATATGTAATGGGATGTCCATTTAACATTTTCTGGCCATATGAAATGCAGTCAGAGTCATGGACAGTTTTGGGGGGAAGTTTTATAGTAGTACTGAACTGAAAATACACAACATATACAGTATTAGGCAAGCAACAGTAATCGAGTACTGTACATCATACCACAAACATAACTTATCATTTTATGTATTTGCAATATTTCCAGAATTTCTTGTGTTCCTTAACTGTTCATTTATTCTGTCCCTTATTAATTTAATGTTGCTGTTGCCAACCTCCCAGTGCCACCTGACAATATTTCATAGCTCATGGGTATGGTACTTGGAATGGGCCTCTTTCCCCTACTCCAATCCCATTTCCTATTTTTCCTCAGAACTGGTACTGATTCTGAGGCACTAGTGTCCAATAAAGCCAGCTGTTGGTCTACTCTGCCACTGACCTTTGCCTCCAGTTCAAGTTCTTATGCCTTACTAATCAGCACAAACAGCATGTCATGGGAAGAAAATGTAACACTAAAGTTTTGTAATCACTACAAGACACACATGGCACATGTGGGGAAAAGTCGGAGCTTATTACTGCTGCTCCCTCACTGCTCCCACTGTTTAGAAACAGTTTACCTGACTTGAGTAGCTGTATGAATGACATAGGAGATGATGACTCACTCATATGGGAACGCACTGGACTGCACAAGCCACTGTGCTTTTGAAACTGCTGGAACATAAGATCCATCTTTTGCTCAATGCTCAGTACCCTCTTAGCCATGTTACACAGTTCATTGTTGTTTACTGAAATCAGCAACTCCTGTAGTTGATCTGACACTGAGTCATCTCTGTTGTCCTGCCACAGCCTATTCACCACCTGTGGCAGAAATGGCACATCTGGAATTTTGTGTTCATCCTCCTTGATATGCTTCCACAGCTACAGTATGTGTCCATCTCTGGATGTCATGATTTTCTTGTTGTTCCTCCTTGCTTTCCTTCTACTGTACATGTGTTTGTTAATTTCTATTAGAATGCCAGCAATCTCTGGCTGTTCATCTTCAATTTGCTCTCCTCTGTGTCTATCAGTTTTTGTCAGGATGTCAGCAAGTCTTTTAGCTGGTCCTCCTCAATTTGCTCCTCCAGTTGTTTATCAGTTTCATCCTCATTGTGTTTCTTATGTTGTGTTCTATTTTCTTCACACGTTCAGTGGGTGTTCTATAGTCATCTATTTTCTCTACAATCTTATACGGTACAACATAAAGGAAAAAGTCCACTACAATCATATAAAAGCCGTACAATATTATACTGATAGAGTTTATAGAAAAACAGATAAAGAATATCGTGTGATAACATTTTAAAACACACCATCAATGTTGGTGTGCACACACACGCACACATACAGTACATACAGAGAAAACAACAACAGAAACTTCAAATTTTAGTCATTGTATGACCATTAAGGGTAACCCCTCTTGTTGGTTCCCTTTCGTTATAAAGTTATGCTAGTGAGCCTTTTTAGTGAATTGTGAAAACACCAAAAAAGTGTGCTGTAACGTAATTTTGGTACTTTTGTCTTCAGTCTTCCCCTTAACCATAGATTGCCTCCTCCTTTACTGGACTTGACATGAACTTTTCTTTTGTCTTGCCAAGTTCTCCTTCACAGTTGTAGCAGACAGCCTGGTCACAAGTGATGCCTTTTCACCAGGCTGAGACTTCTTCATAGTGGCAGAGATGCCACCTAGTTGGAATTTCTCCTGTAGAAAACACTCTTGATATTAATGGAATAGCTAGATTATACTGCACTGACAATTCTTCAGAAAATATACAGTATACTGAGTAGTGTAGCATTTCTTTGGGCCTTATCTAGCTTAAGTGCAGATGGCATCTGGTGATGCAGTGTACATCAGGAACATTTGATAGGTGAATTGTTATATCACATTGGGCAGCAGGTGAAGTGACACAGTGCTCTTTGATGTTTCTAAATAAATAATGTGCTTCTACAACTGGGTCTTTTGTTTCTGTAGTAACATCTGCCAAAGACAATGATGAAAAAAATACCAGTGAGATCAACACAGTTGTCAGGAGGATGAGGACCAAAACAGAAAGTGTGAATAAGATTCAGGTGTTTCTGAACAGCAATGGCAACCCCATCATGGATAGCGGGTTGAGGTCAAACTTGAAATGGCTGATTCCAGCTTCACAGGCCCAGCGGCCTACTGTGTGCACACTGTAATTTTACATGCAATGAATCAGTGTTACTCACCACATTATACAGTTCATTGTTAAGTGACACTACAATTGTAGTTAATATCAACCTGCATTATTTTAATTGCCTTATATTACTTTGTGCCTTGCTTATTCAACATGTGATTTTCCTGCATTTTACATACAGGGATACATAGATACATAGACACTGTTGGCAGATAAGGCCCTATGGCCCACCCAGTCTGCCAATTTGAGCTTGTAAGTTCTCTTTATGTGTTTCTAGAAGTCTGTTGCCCCTTACCCCTGACCTCCAGATTGCCCTCATGTCTATCCCATGCATTCTTAAATCCTGTGATTGTTTCAGCCCCCACCACTTCTTCTGGCAGGGTGTTCCACTTGTCCACCACCCTTTCTGTGAAGAAATTCTTCTTCACGTTTCCTCTGAATCACCCGCCCTCCAACTTCGTCCCATGCCTTCTAGACCGGGAACATCTTTTTTGCTGGAAAATAGTGTATTCCTGCACCATGTTCCTCCCTGTAATGTTCTTGTATGTCTCTATCATATCCCATCTCTCCCTCCTCTCCTCCAGGGAGTACAGATTTAAGTCCTTCAGCCTGTCCTCATAGGACTTTTGATGCAATCCCTGTACCCTCTTGGTTGCCCTCCTCTGAACCTTCTCTACCCTGTCTGTCCTTATGTAGGTAAGGTCTCCAGAACTGTACACTGTACTTCAGGTGGGGCCTCACTAGTGTCTTGTATAGTGGAATTACAGTATGACCACCCTTTTCCTGCTGGTGATGCCCCTGCCAATGCATCCCAGCATCCTATTTTCTTTACCTGCTGCCTTGTCACACTGTTTCCCAGGCAACTTGTAGACGGTATGCTAAATGATGACAATAAGATCACTGCAAGGAAAATTGTGGAATGTCTGGCAGTTGAACTTGGTGTACTGACATCTGTGCCCTCAATAAAGAGGATGCATCTCCAGATGAGGTGGACATATGTGCATGCACGGAAGAGGCGCTACAATCCTGTTGATTGTCTAGAAATACAGGTTTCACATTTGTTGTTAGATACAGTAGCTTACCATAATGAATATTTTGTTTCCTGAAGCTTTTGTCCCATGATCAGGGGCACTGGAAAATTGTACCCACTATTCTTCTACAGTATCCACAGTTTTCACCATTCTCCACACAAAATCCAAAATTTCTAGCAATTTGTTGACTTTCTGTCTGAAATTGTATAAAAATGTTTAAATGTGAGGGAATAAAGTGCCTGTGTGAACTTATGATTATGTATAACTTTGGCTTTACTTTTTCTCACCCCTTTTTGTCAAGAGGCTGTATCGGGGGAAATTAAGGCCCAGAGAAGGGGTAAGAAGAGCACCGAGTAGGAGTAGGAGGAGGAGGTGGGGAGGGTGGAGGGTGTCCAAATGAACTAAGTGCTGAGTGAGTTTGGAGGCATGCTAATGTAGTGTTGAGGCTAGGAGTTATCACCCCCCTTGAACAATGGGCTAAGTCCTCCCATTCAATGTGAGGGAATAACATGCTTGTGTGAACTTATGATTATTTATTACTTTGGCTTTATTCATGCTCACCCCTTTTTGTTGAGAAGCTAGATTGGGGGGGGGATTAAGGCCCAGAAAGAAATGTTGTGAAGATCTCCTCAAACTCGGATAGTGTGAATGGCAGCATGCAGGAGAGGAAAAAGCCTGTTGGGGAAGCCTCTGAGGAACCATGCCTGTCAAATGGCCCTTCCTCTGGACATACTAAGAGCAGGTAGTATGCTATAAATATGGACTTGGAATTTTTGGAGGGTGACTGTCCAGGAAGGATATGGGTCACTGAAGTTTTCTTATCAGGAATCATCTTTGATGTGGGTGATGAGTGTGTGATCCAATTGGTATAGGTAGGTGGCTATAGAGCAGAATGCTGATGTGAAAAAGGTCCTTGTCCATGGATGGTGATGAACTATGGAGCAAAAAATCTTGAGGAGTGTTGTTGAGTTTTCGGGCCCCTCGTGGGCTGAGCTGTCATGAAGTGACATCTGCGTGATTCACCCAAGGAAGGGATCAGGAGTAGCTCTGCAGATTGCCAAGTCCTATGTAGGCCAGATTGGAATCGACTAGACCCTTAAGTAAGACTGCCAAGGGAAGAAGTCAAGAGAGTCATACAAGGAATGCAATGCCCATCGTGGCCAGGCTGGGAATGGCAGGAGCTTCACGTAGCTCTGCCATGGGTAGGAGGGTAGAGAGATCATGTCAAGGCTGGGCCCTCTTGTGGGCGAAGCCTGAAAATGTGGGACTTCCACATGGGTATGCCTTGGGCAGGAAGCCAGAGTAAATGAGACCTAGGCTAAGCTCCCATGTGAGCCAAGCTAGGGATGGGGGGCCTCCAGGAATGACTGCCATAGGTAGAAATCTGGAGGGAATATGCCATAAGCTAAGCTCCCATGTGAGCTAAGCCGGGGTGGCAGAACCCCACATGGGTCCACCACTGGGTAGAGTTAAGAATGGTTGAGTTGTGAGGGAGGCCCCCATGCAGACCTGACCAGGGATGACAGAACCCCCACATAAGTTCATGATGTGTTGAGTTCAGAATGGTCAAGTTGAGAGTGAGGACCCCCTGCAGGCCAAAGCCAGGGAAGGCAGGACCCCTATGTGGGTCTGCCACTAGGTAGAGTCCTGAACGGTTGATTTGTGAGAGAGGCCCCCACATGGGCCAGACTAGGGATGGCGGGACCCCAACATAGATCCATCACTGAGTAGAGTGCAGAATGGTTGAGGTGACATGGGCCAGAGTAGTGATGGTGGGACCCCCATGTGGGTCCACCACTGGGTAGAATTCAGAATGGTTTAGTCACGAGTGAGGCTCCCACGTGGACTGAGCTGAGAATGGTCAGACCCTCATGTAGGTCTGCCACCAGACAAGTTTCAAGTTAGACAAGTCATGATTCAGACCAGTTGTGGGTGAAGCTAAAAGGTGGAATCTCCACTGAGGTCCATTGTAGGAAGAGTCCAAATATATGTGTCGAGAAGTTGGGCCCCCATGGAGGCCAAGCTGGAGAAGAGGAGTCATCCACATAGGGCCTCCATTGGGAGTCTGTGCAATTGGTAGGAGTATCAAGGTTGAAGGAAGCCAATGTCTTCAGGGCCAGAAAAGCTGCAAGGAAGGAAGGAGTGAATTGTTGGGATATATGGAAAGTGCCACCATTGAAGTAAGCACAGGCAGTTGACCCTATGATGGGCTTCACTACAGAAGCTGCAGACATGAAGGTAACCACACCCATAGATGAAGCAGCTGGATGTATTGTAATTGTTGCAAATTGGATGATGTCCCACTAAGGTCATAGTCTGACCTCAGTTATTGTGGCTGGAATGAGAGAGTGCCCAAAGATTGGGTATGGTGTGTGTAATGCCCGTGGAGGCAGGAATGGAGTCCCCAGTTGAGATTCAAGGAGGTGGATCCATTGAGTAGGATATGGATAGCGGTCAAAGTGATGCAAAGTGGGAATAGACTCTGCATAGCTGACAAGATAGGGCAAATTGACCCGCAGAGTGGCAGCAAACCAATTCATTGTCCAGGGTTGACCAGTCAATCTTTGTATTAAAGTGGGCTAATGCAGCCACAGCTTTGGTGGAGAAGGAGAGGTGGTAGTCTTAGAAGAGTGTGCCCCCATATCGGGCCCTCAAATCTACCAAGAGATACAGGCAGAAATTGAGCTCCTGGTGCCAGGTGGAGAAAGCAGAGCAGATAATGTCCCTGTAGAGGCTAAATGCAAGCACAAATTCTGGGACAATCATTTTCTTGGTGAACCAATGGTCTTTAGATTTTAGCACCACTGAGACGTCCCTGCAGGAGATGACTCTGTTTTCGAGGGTATTGTGAGAGGAAATCAGGAGGGAAATGAGGTTAACGTCCTTGCCCTCGATGACATCTTTACACAAGTGACTGGAGATGAGGTGAACTGCCAAGAACAAAATTCAGGATCCTGAGAAGAAAGTGAGGTTGAAGCAACTGGAACAACTGATGGTGGAAAGGAGAGCAGCAACTCTGCAGAAGTACTGAAGGAACTGGCAAGAAAGGTGGTAGGTAATCCAAGAGTGTGGAGAAAAAAGGCTGTGTATCCACTTGAGCCTTGAGAGCTGAAAGGCAACAGGATGAGGTAGGATGCCAGGTACTTGCTTCCTAGATTGGAGATGGTCCCTTGGAGGTTTGCGAAGACATGTGATCCTTTCATGGGAACAGAGAAGCAAGGCAGAGAGCAAGATACTTGTTAACAGCCAAGTGGCCAGTTGAGGGTGTACAGAGGCACCAGGATGAGGCTTCCGACGCAGGTAGTGTCCCCACTAGAGTTACTAGGGCAGAGAAGTTGCTGGGGCTGATGAGGTGAACAGGAAACAAGGCTAACAATAGGAGAGGGTCAAAGTTGATAAGCAAAGAAATTCGGGGCCTGTGCCTTTATGGAAGTCCAGGCACAGGCAGTAGAGGCTGGACAGACCTATCCAGCAGGAATGAGGAAGTGAGGAAAGGAATTGGGCTACTGCCAACAGTTAGCTGGAATGGCAAGTGCTGAGTGCAGGCAGCTGCCTGAGGAATGGCAGCAAAGAAATGAGTTGGAATTCTCCAGATGAGTGAGGACAAGGGTGCTGCAGGCCGGGGAGAGGGGGGCTTGTTGTGTTTTTATTCAGAATTTTGTTTATATTTTTATCATTTGGTTCTCTGCTTTATTCTATTCCATATGTTCTCACCTGTATTATATATACTCAAGTTTTTGGAATTAGTTTTAACTGTTGTTCCAACTGTGTTGTATTCCTTTTTTTATTTTGGTGTTAAAATTCAATAAAGCATATTCAACTTGAAAAAAAGAGTGCTGTGGGCTAGTGGTCAGTGAGTACAGAAACACAGCGAGATGGAGAGAGCTGCAGGAGAGATTCAGCTGACTGCTAAGTGATAATGGCACAGTACATCATCCGAAGGATAAATGAGCAAGGAGCAAGCAGGGCCGGCAATGCAGAACTGGAAAGAGAGACCAGGGGGAATCAACAAACCTAGCCAAAAAACACAAGAAGGTGCAACAATGTATGAGAAAGGAGAGTGGAGGGAGGACAACAAAGAGACTGAAACAGGTGGCCACAGAGAGGCATGCTGAGGACAAGAAAGAAAGGAGAATGGAGCAGAGGAAATGGGACACATGGGGAAAGAGAGCAAGAGAGAGAGAGAGAGAGACGGGGGGGGAAGGGGAAATCCTAGCACCTTCCCCAAAAAAATCAGGGTAGTTAGTGAGGTAAACACCAAGATAGAGACATCAATAGGGAGAAAGGCAGGGGTAAAAGGAGAAAACGACAAAGGCAGTAAGTACAGGGATGGGGCAAACAGGGGGTGAGGCCATCAAGAAATGGAGGGTAATGAGTACCAATGCCAATAGTCAGGGCAACAAGCTCCCTGAACTGGTGGCCTTGATAGAAGAGGGATGCCTGGATATTGTGGCAGTCACAGAAACATGGTACACAGAGAACCATAACTGGGATGTTAACATACCAGGGTACACAACCGACAGGAGGGACAGGGAGGGTAGAAGAGGGGGAGGAGTAGCTCTCTATGTAAGGGAAGGGATAAAACCAACAGAACAAAAGAGTAAACAGGGAGGTGAGGAGGCACTGTAGGTCACCTTAGAAACTGGAAATGACACCACAATCTGCATAAGGGTTGTATACACACCCCCATCTCAGGAGGAGCGAATGGGCAAGGATATGATAGAAGGCATCCTTAGGATGGCAGAGAAAGGGGAACTATTGTTGATGGGGGACCTGAATATGCCAGATGTTAACTGGAGCACCTTTGCTGTAGCCACATCCAAGAACAGGGCCATTCTCAATGCCCTATAGAGGGCATGCTTCAGACAGCTAGTGTTGGAACCCTCGGGAAGGAGCAATCTTAGACCTCTTACTCTCAAATGGGGACAGTGAGAGGATTTTCGATCTAGAAGTGGGTTCTATCTGGGAACAAGTGGCAACCAAACAGTGTGGTTCACTATAAACTCACCTGCAGAGTCAAGCCATACAAAAGTGAGGGTACAATACTTCAGGAGGGTTGACTTTGTCAAAATGAGAAACTGCCTTAGAAAAGCACTAGCAAACAGGTAAGAAAGAGGGCTAAAGCAACAATGGGGAAACATCAAAACTGCCATCACAGAGGCAACAAGCCTTTGTGTGAAGCAAATAAACAAATCAAAACAAAAGAAAAAGCCACTATGGTTCTCAAAAGAGGTGGTGGGGAAGGTTAGGGAGAAAAAGATAGTATTTAGGAAGTATAAGGAAACACAGAAGGAGCAGAGCAGGACTGAGAACTGTACCAGTTAGGGCAGAATGAAGCAGGGAAGGCAGTCAGAATAGCAAAGGCCCAAATTGAGGAAAAGATAGCCAACTCAGTTAAGAAGAGGGATGAAACCTTTTATAAGTACATTAGGGAGCGCAGAAAAACAAAGGGAGGGTTAGTGAGACTGAATAGAAAGGACAGTGGGTGGGCAGAGAGGGACAGTGAAAAAGCAGGGATCTGAATGAATTCTGCTCAGTATTCATAAAAGAGGAGGAGGGGGAGGTACCTATTCCAATTAACAGAAGCACTCTGGATAGGGGGGTCGATCCCAGTCCTTTCACAGAAGAAAGGGTTTTGAAAGAACTCCTAAAACTGAATGTGGGCAAAGCAATGGAGCCTTATGGGATTCACCCCAGAATTCTAAAAGAATTAAGGGGAGAACTAGTGACACCACTGACTACCCTTTTTAACAAATCATGGGAGGATGGTGTGGTACTGTACCTGAGGACTGGAGGAGGGCAGATGTGATTCTCCTTCACAAAAGTGGGGGAAAGACAGAGGGAGGAAACTACAGACCTGTCAGTTTAACCTCTGTGTTAGGGAAAATGATGGAATCACTTCTAAAGCAAAGAATGTTTGAGTACCTAGAGGCCAGTGGGACACAGGACCCAAGGCACCATGGATTCACAGTCCCCAGATTTTTTTCTGCAGGCCCAGAATGTGTCCTCCTAGTGTGCAGAAAAGTGAAAAGTGATCATCTCAACTGGATTGAAAGGTGCCCTTTGGATGTACAGTAATAGTAGCCTTGGAGAGTCGATATATGTATAGATATATGGTTGTATATTTTGTAGGTGATGATGAGGGGGGTTGAACTTGACATGGACATGTACTCATGCTATTGTTCTGCATCACACAGGTGACTCCGAACTGTTGCTGTGCACCTTCCAGTGCTCAATGAGATTTTTTTTAACTTAAATGGAAACGGATAACTCTCAAGCACATGAAGGCAAGTATTTATTTTTTGGGGGGGATCATATTTTCAGTTTTGCCTGTAATGGTTTCTTAATTTTTTATTTCTTCACAGATTTCACCAGCATCCTTCTGGAGTCCAGTTGTTAATGATGGTCATGATCACTGAATGAAACGACTTCAGCATGTTGCATGTGTGCCCAAGCTCAGGTCAGGGAAGGGGTGTGCCTGATGTTGACGAACTTTTTTGGATAAGACCACTTTGACAGAACAACAAAGTAACGTGACTTTTCCTAAAAAAAGAAATGAATGACTTCTTAAAAGTTACAACTTCATTGTTATGTGTCCCTCCCTGGTTCTCAAATCTCAATCCCTATTGTCAAGTCAAGTTACATTTCAGAGACACATCTTGTCAACTACTAAGACAACCTGTTGCGTGCAATATTTACAGCAGTCTTTACAAAGCAATGAAACAGATGAAATAAAATATTCATACTTACCAGAATGGATTTCGCATGGACATTACATCGGTTCCTCTCTGTACGGTATAGCTACAGCATCTTTCTCAACGAGTAATAGCGATGGAGCCTGTTTTTGTTCTCCTGTAAAAGAAACAAAAGAAGTGTACTGTATGTGTTTTGCCACTGCGGCTCTGAAAAACTACAGAAAACAAAACAGACAACTTGAGGAAGTGAGGCAGCATAACAAACATGAATGTACATACTCACTTTATGATTTAAATATTAAGATGCTAGTGGTGGTGGTGCACTGATGGACTGGTAGTCGGTGGGGGGCAGACAGACTCATGGTGGCAACAGACTTGGATAACATCAGTTCTGGTGGTGGTGGTGGTCTGTGGGGGACAGACAGACTCATGGTGGAAGCAGATTTGGATAACATCAGTCCCAGTGATGGTGGTCCGGGTTGGGGGGGGCACACCGCCTCTTCAATACTGCAGTTAAAACCTGCCAACATTAACCACATCATCATCCTCATAAAGAAAACTGCCCTCACAGTCATCGATGTCTGAAGTCTGACCACTGGGAAATTCTTTCTCCATTGTGTTGTCATCTACGTCAGTGGTGGGCCTTTTCAGTCAGCCACTGTCAGTGCCACCAGGATGCTCCATTTCTACATCAGCAAGACTGCCATGACTAGGCCGGGGTACGAATACCGAGGTTGTAGTCTGTGCTGGTATGTGCCTCTCATTCATTTTAATGAATGTTAGCAAACTAACATTTGCAGGAGACAGGTTTGTCCGACGATCCCTGACTATTGCACCTGCTGAGCTGAATACCCTCTCAACACTTACACTGGAGGGTGGGCATGTGAGGTACTTCAGTGCCACTGCAGTCAGCTCTGGCTATTCACTGACCTTTCCACACCAGTACAAAAGAGGATCTTCAGCTATTGTCAGATGCCTGTTTTCAGACAAATATGACTCAACCATTCTCTGTGCTGCACTAAGTCCGATTGTTGATGTTCCCCGGAATCATTGATTTTACAAATACCCACTTGGGACAAAGCCTCCCAAAGCGGGTTGACGCCAACCACTTTGGATGACAGACCACCAGGAACTACAGTCCCCTTACCCTTGCATGATATGCTTACTGGTCCTCCAGCTACACCTTCAGCTGGATCATGCAGCTGAGGTTTGCAAACCTTGGCACGTGACTTCTGTGCCCCATGAACCAAGCGAACCAGTTGACCACTGATATTTTTTACCTGTTCAGGCCCTCTATCCAGTACTGGTGCAATTCCACATTTGTATCATGGGTCCAGCATTGTTGCCATGGCAAAGTTGTCACTACGCTGAATGCTCACAATGTGACGATTGTGGTCGAATACTGTCAGCATGTGTTGCAGCAACATACTGCTACCACCGTCTCCGGCAACATCAAGGCTATGCTGTACATTCACCAATGTCTGCCTCAGCACCCACAGCAGTCGAATTGATTGGCTAATGGAGGCAGACTCACCACTCACTGCCTGTGTGGCATGTTCAAAAGGCCGCAAAATTGTTATTACAGAGTCCATGAGGCGCCACTGTTCAGTTGTCATAGACATGGAGGCCCCAGAACTGTCACAGATAGTGTGCATAACAAGATATTCTGTGATGGCTTTGTATTGTTCAAACAACCTCTCTGCCATGTATAACGTGGAGTTCCATCAGGTGACAACTTCCAGCTTTAAGCGGTGCTGAGGCAGGCTGTTTCGTATCTGCAACTGCTGCAGCTGGTCACGGGCCTTTCCAGATCTTGAAAAGTGAGACCAGATACGTCGTGCAATGGTCAGCATTTTCTTTATGTCAGGGTGCTGCAGAAACTCCTGAACACAAGATTTAAACAGTGGGCCATACATGGAACACAAAAGAAAACACAATCCATGATGCATTTCACCACATTTGACCCATTGTCACTTGCTAGAAACCCAGCTCTCAGGGACAGAGGGTTTAGCCATCTGTCAATTTCAGTCAGTACCATGTCCAACATGTTCTCAACAGTGTGTGAACAGGTCAGACTGCTCATAGCAATTGTTGCATGCTGGCGAATTCCCGGAAGATTGCTACAGTGACAATCCACCTTCCTGCACTGATTATTCACACTACCAGCGTCACAAACAACCCACGTCACCTGTGCCCAGTGTGCAGTTATACACAGATATGAACTCCCTGCTGTTTTGCCACTTGTCCACATATCCTTACTTAAATGGATGAATGGAGAGGAGGAATGTTGAAGGGCATGTCTTACTGAGTCTGAGACAGTGCGGAACAACCCGGGAACAGCACGGGTAGAAAAGTATGTCCTGGATGGGACTTTCCATTTTGGACAGGCACGAGCAGCAAACCACCAGAACCCAGAATTCTCCACACAGAAGAAGGGCAAAAGATTGATTGCCAGCATTTCCGCTACAGCAGCATTAAGTTCACATGACACTGTATGATTGGGGGGGTACTTCAGCTTATGTGCAAAAACAGTCTGTAACGTGGGCTGACTTAAATGTTTTACACAGGGTGTGTTGTTGGTCACAAATGGTTGTGCTGTATGATGAATGGCATTGGCAGGGGGTGGAGTGTAGACATTTGATGAAGACGGTTGCACAGGTGATGATGACAAACCCAGAAATGATGTTATTTTTCCAGATTTGCCAACTGGGGTTGATGTACCACTTGCACTAGACATACTGCATTCACCACCACCACCACCACCACCACAAAAACTGCTACTGTCACCAGCACTGGACAACATTTCAAAGTCATTATGGTCCTCCACCTCATCATGCCTGTAGTAATCCTCTGCTCTTATTACCACACTACTGCACACGTTTAATTTCCTACTGGGCTTAACAGTCATGGAAGGGGATAACATGCTGGCTATGGTTGCCAGTGATATGGGTGAATGCCCCAGTCTGGTATTAGCTGCCAGCTTGTGCTGGGTCCACAGAGCCAAGTGCCTATTCTTAAGATGCGTATGCTGTCCTTCTATCCCAAGATGGCTCCCCTTTTTACCTCGACTCACACGCACATGGCAAACCTGGCAGATTGCAACTGAATAATCATTTGCATCTTGAACAAAAAAATCCCAAACAAGAGACTGTGATGCTCTGCTTTTAACATGTTCATGATGTGGCTTATTTAAGTCTGTTATTTTAAGCACTGAAGTGGGGGGGGGCACGTGATGTTTCTGGCACTGCACACCTGGACTGCAACTGACCACCACAACTAGCTATCATATTGAGTACTTGGTCGTCATCATCATCATCATCATCATCATCATCCACTAAAACCAGTAAATCACAAGTTTTTATGGGGGTGGATTCCTGCAAACAGATTCAGACACAGCCACTTTTAACTTCTTTTCTCCGGTTCCCAACTGGGGTCAATTACGTCATCATCATATTCATCAACATCACTGTCACACACATCCACATCTTCTGCTTGGATGCTAACATGTGGACTGCATGTTGCAACAACAGCAACATCATCATCATCAGCATCATCACATTCATCATCAGCATCTACACCACCATCACCTGATATTTTTTCACCACACTGTGAATCACTGCATGGAAAATGCATGACGTTAAGTGCCACGGTGGTTGGAATATCACATTGCATGCTATCGTTGACATGATCATCAGAATCAGGTTCAGTTAATGTGATGTTACTAGGAAGTATGACATCATCTATGCTGTCACTCACTTGCACTGCTTCACAATCAATATGTTTGGATATGGTACACTGGTCAGAATTAGAACTTGACGCAACAATGCTAATACTACCTCCACCACCACTAACACATGTAACACTAACACCACCGGCTGGGAAGTCATAATCTCCTCCAACTATCAGTGAAGCTACTGATTGGACTGTAAAAAACATTGCAGGAGAAATACCTTTCCTCACATAGCAATGCACTTCTCTGTCCGCGTACTACTACCATGCCCACAGACCCTCTTACTGCCATGGCCAGAAACAGCTTTACTTGCATGTCTCTTTGCAGGCATTTTGGGGGATCAGCCACAAATATTATTAACAAATTCAGATTTTGATACGTTCACTTTCTGACTGGACGGTCGCTAGCTGGATGTGAAGCAAAATAAACAACTGTGGCTTCAGCAACAGATAAGAGACTACCGTTTTGTGACACTGTCATGGAATTAAAACAATTTCAGTAACCAGTGGTGCTGATGGAGTCACAAAAACAATCCAGTCTGGTAAAAAATACTGTTTCAATTTGGGGTTGGGGGGCACTGAATACAGACAGTGCTGATTTTTACAGCACTACAAGCAGCAAAACTAAGAACAGAGAACATGATCGCAGTACAAAATCAGGCGGCTGCAGTGGATAAAAGGTTCATACTGCTGCGCTTAGTTGCACTTATACTGATCTGCGTCACAAATTTTAAAAGGTGTATTATATTTGATGCATGCAACACTGCACACACAACACACAACACTTTGTGTACAATGCTGAACGAGGAATGCGATGCAAATGCAAAAGTTCAGTGTACTCAGTGCCACGTAATGTAAATTTGTAATTTAAACAATCTGACCTTATGAAATGCTGCACCACATTCACATAACACACAGCAAGAAAATGTGTACTATTACTGACAATTTTACTATGTGTAGAGTAACACAGTCAGTTATATAACAAAAATATTACCAAAACACAAAGAAATCACTAGTTCTCCAACTTAAATCCACCTACACACAGATGCGCCTCTCCCCCACACAGCACACTTCACTGTCTTTCACCACACACACTCGATGTTGTAAATTTACATTCAAAATCCACACACAAACAAAAATGCTCGATGATGTTAGTACAGGAGGGTTTTCTACAATCAATAAACTACAGTTGGATCCCCCCCCAAAAAAGCATAAATGTTTTTTGAGCAGCTTTTAAAAGATTCCTACAGACAGCTATCAGAGCACACTGTCTCCTACTCCTTCCTACTCATACTACTTCAAACTCTGGCTGTACAGATCAATATAGAACCCATGTGACCTGAACTCCCATGAATCACTGCAAAATCCACCTTCAGAGCTCAAAAACATGGTGAAGTGAGGTGAACTAAACTGCCACCAATGTACTCCACCTTAAAAATTGAAAAAGAAGTGACCAGTGGAGGCAGAGTAAGGCGAAGTAGCTGTTTCCAGTGCACTTCACATTCCTCATCATAACACGGAGTACTCCGCTTCACATTGCGGAGCACTCCGTGAATCTGCCTTTGCTTCGTGAATCACTTTGCAGGGCTGATTGAGCCCACTTCGCCCACCACTATGTATAACTTGCTACATTGTGCTATGATGACATATCAAAAGGCAAAGGCCAAATATTTTAAGAACAAAATAGAAACCATGACCAGTCCCACAATGTACTGGAAAATGATAAACATTTTAAGGGATCCAATAGAAACAGTAAGAGTCAAATTCATGAAAAGTGACAACACTGTTCAAGACCCCAAAGCTGTACCAAACCAATTAAACCAGTACGTCTGCACACTCCCACCTACACAACCACCAGCCAACTACAACAAGGTAACCGGGACCAGGATACAGAAGCCACAGACACGATAAGACTAGCTTCCATTATAAAACAAAAAAGACTATGGAGTACAAAAAGAACTAAGCAAACTAAATGCAATCACTTTCCCAGGGCTGGAAAATGTAGAAATTAAGTTCCTAAAAATAACAGCAACCTATATGCACCCTGTCCTGACAACACACTTCAACAGAAACCTAATAGAAAGATCCTATCCTGAAACCTGGAAACATGTGAAGGTGGTCCCAATCTACAAAGGAAGGAGGCCTAACGACCTCCCACTCCAGATCATTAACCCTACTATGTATGACATTAAGTTTACTTGAAAAAATTGTCTGCAATGGACCTCTACATAGAAAAATACAACCTACTGATAGTTCATCAGATAAGTTGCAGGGACCCTGAGTGATGGGGATTCAATAGGAGCAGTGTGCATGGACCTCTATGAGGCATTTGATGTTGTAGACCTTAACATCTTCCTAGAAAAATTAAGGAAAATGGGAGCTGCAGCAGACGTGAACTCCTGGTTCACATCTTACTTAACCAACTGCGAACAATCAGTAACCACAGACAACACCATGTCAGAGGTGAAGAACCTCTTCTGGAGGGGGTTCTACAGGGATTGATACTGGGTCCCCTTTTATTCCTGGTTTACATGAATGAGTTCCTGAATAAATACAGTGCACCACTCCAAGATAAAACTCTACATGGACGCACAGTCCTCATTCTGAGAGTTACAGATTTCTCCCAAATGGAGAAAAAAACTCAAGTCAGACTTTGATACCTCCAAAAAGTGGTTATCTCTGCAAAGGTGGTCCTAAGTGGGGAACAAAGACTCAGTCTATGACTTTCAACAAGAAAGGATAATAAGCAGGCATTAGGGAGCTAAAACTCCAGCTCCTAGACCATTTCAGCCATCAAGGAAACTAAAGAATACAAATATTTAGGAATCGAAATTGACAATACCCTAAGCTTTGATAACCACATTAAATCAACAGTCATAAACTGAATACCAGGCTTAGAGCACTCTGCTGTAATATCTATGTCATGCCCAAAAAAGCCAGCCTAACTCTAATTACCCAGCTTCTGCTGCCAATTCTAGAGTGTGGAAGCATTGTCTACCAGTAGGCAAATAACTGCTTAATAGAAAGGCTGGATGTACTTAAATGTTTCTTTATGCTGATGATGCAGTGATCCTCATGAGTGGTCCTGATTTCTTGGAAGTATGAAATAACTTGGCTTATGATTTTGTAGCTATTCAAAAATGATTTTGTACTAATAGATTGGTCTTGAATGAAAAGTTGACAAAAACTGTTTTTTTCATAACCAAAGAAAAAAGCTGGCAGATGAGCAGATGTTCTTACTCTTTGTGTACACTAAAGGGTGACAACACTGAACAGATAAAAACCATCATATATCTAAGTCTCTTGATAGATGAATCCTTAACTTATGAACAGCACATTAATACTATGATTCAAGTAGTGCATCAAGGATTGGGATAACTTTATAGATTGAATCTGTTACTTATTCCATCCACTAGAATGTTGTTGGCTCAGAGTTTCCTCTGGCCTCTTATAGACTATAGTCTGTTATTTTACCACTGTGCAGGTTTAGGGTTGTTGAATAAGGTTATTGAATCAGATTCTGAGATTTGCTTCACAGCTACCATATTTAACACATCATTGTAATCTTTATGAGTATTTGACTTGGCTGCAGTTAGATCAGAGGTATCAGCTAGAGCTTAATATTTTGGCCTGGAAAGTTACTTTGAACATGGTACCTAGTTCTTCTCATGTACTACTCAAAAAACATATTCCCATAACTCAATCCCAATCAGTACAATGCACTTGGATTTTGATCCCTAGGATGAAGACTTCTATAGGACAGAGATCATTGTTATATTCACTTTCTTCAGTCTACAGTGCCTTACCACTCTGCAGAACCAGTGTCTATAATACTTTACATGTCTTTAGGTCAGCTTTGAAAAAACATCTTTCTGACAGCAATGGCTGTGAATGCTTGACTGTTTGTTAATTAATTTTTGTTGTGCATATTTTTGTTATTATGTATAGTATATCTTGTTATCATTTATTTATTTATTTTATTTATTCAGCTTTTGTTGACCAGGTAAGTATACTAGACAAGACATTTTCCTATTTTCAGGTACGACCTGGGAGAGTACAATGAAATACAAATTCATGCAGAGGACAACATGATACAAGTTAGGCATTACTGGGTTTTATTTAACTCCAAAAATTGATTAGCGTTTTGCTCATAAAAGTGCTAAAACATTGTGAAAATGCATTGCACTTGCCTCACTGTGTTTAACAAACATAACACTTCTAGAAAACCTATATAAATACTTTCTGTACAGTTAGCATTGTCCCGAGAAAAAAACTGCTAATCAATTATTTAAAACCCTGCATTACACAGAATCAAGAGAACCAGATGAACAAAACACAAGCAGTCAGTAAACACAGTTAGAATAGGACCAAATATATACATAGAGTCACCAAGGCTACAAACAGTGCATTATACAATTATATACAGCTCAGAGCCCCAAAAGCAGAGCCACAGTCAAAGCATCACCATAAACAGAGAGTACATACATTATATATAGAGCAGAAACCAAGCAGGCAGGATGCATCAGAAGGACCTGGCGCAAGGCTGGCTGGCATGCACTGTTGGTGATTGTGCTCTTTGAGCTGAAGAAATATTTTTTCACTTTTTGGAATTGCTGAAATATGGCCTGGTCCATTGTGACCTTGAAGTTGGCCCAGCACTTGTCTCTAGCCCTCATGAGGGCTAGGAGGCTCCCATGCAGCCACTTAGTGGCAGCCCCCTAACCCTCCTCCTGATAAGAGAGGCATGCTTGTCCTGCAGTGCCCTGAAGGTGCTGAGAAAATGACTAACAGCAGTGGAAGAGTCCTGAGCATTTAGCACTGCAGACCAGTCTGTAAGCCTCAGATCCTCATGGAAGGACCCCAGGTCGAACCCGGAGAAATCCCTTACTTGGATGATTTTGTGGGGAATTTTCTGGGAGGAGATCTTCCATACGCAGTACACAGGGGTGTGGTCAGAGACAGAGTCAGGAAAGGTACCAGAGGAGCTGATCCTCTCAGGGCTATTGGACAGGACCCAGTCCAGGAGGGAGCTAGTACCACCAGTGGTAGACCACCTAGTGGGCTCCTGAATAAGTTGAGACAAGGAGAGGCCAGCAAGCAGAGGTTCATACAGCTTGGTGTTTCCTCCAAGCCAGTTTAAATTAAGATCTCCCAAGATCATTAGTTCATTATCCCCAGTCTTAGCACCAACATTATTAAGGAGGTAGGATAACCCCAACAGACCACCCTTGGGGGGATTGTATGTACAGATGGTGTGCAGCTTCTTAGTGTTCCTGAGTAATAGGACTGTGTGAAGCAGCTCACAAGAAGACAGTAAGGGCTGTTGGTGGGATACAATAGACATGTTTAGGTGGCTCTTGTAGTAGTCCAAGATACCACCCCACACTTTTTCCCAGGCCGATGTTGCCTAATGAGATCAAAGCCAGGAAACATGCAGACTGAGTTGGGGAGGAAGGTTTCAGCCAAATCTTGGTAATACCAAGGATGTCAGACTTGTAGTGAATGACCCAGGCAGAGATTTCAGGCAGATTGGGCAGGAGGCTGCGGATGTTGAGGTGAGCTTTTTCATCCGTTGACTGACAGACAGCCCATAGGAAATGAGGAAGCTTGATAAGTAGGACCAGGGTTAAGCTCAGTGTCCCTAGCCAGGGCTAGTGTCACCAGGAGGAGCCAGAGGAGATGCCTTATAGGAGGAGAACCACCTCCGGCCAAAGGCTTGTGAGCAGGAAGCCTGACCACTATGGCAGGATACAGAAAGCACCTGAGGTCAAGACCGCAGATAGGCCAGAGGGACTGGCTGTCACAGGCTATTAGATTGGAGAAGGTGAAGTCATGATTAAGACCACTGTTTTTCGGTTTTTACCGGAAAATCCAGTAAAATTCTGGAATTAGGGCTGCCTGAAGACCAGTAAAAATGAAAATTTCATGGAATCTGGCATTTTCTATCAGATCAGTAAATCTATAAAAAAGTGTGTTTTTCTTTTAATTCCTTCCTGTACTATTTTCAGTTTGCTTTATTTAATGCTGTGTATATTAAGCTTTCTTTTATTCTGATTATTTATGCTTATACTAAAAGAATGGTAGCCGAATCCTGGTAAAATCCGGAAATTAGAGTAACAATCACCGATGAAATTCCGGAATCTTAAGTCTTGAAAACGGAATTTAATTGTTTTAATCACCGTAAATCAGTGGCCTTGACTCATGCTCCTCATGCTGTTCAAGTGTAACCCAGGGGCCCCCGAGGGAGGAGAGCGATCAGCACTAAGTAGGGGGAGGCATAAGGCAGTGAGAAGACCAATAATGAGGGCACTGATAAATGGGGAGGGCTCGCTTAGCACCCTCCCTGAGGAGCTTAGGAACCCCCATTGTCAAAAAGGACCTGTCCCTGGGACTAACCAGGGCACTGAAGGGAGAAGATATTGTGGACAGGTCAGGTAGACAGGTCAAGGCTTGCCAGAAGCCAGAGGGGCTATTTTGTCAAACACTAGGAAGGCTCTGAGGAGAGAACCAAGCAGTACTTGCCCACCAGACCCCCCTAAGCTGTCCAAGTGGGCCCCAGAGGAGCACTCAATTTGTGGAGGTCTATCCTACAGACACCCCCACAGCAAGGGTCAGTAGACAATCCCCCCTTATGTAGGAGCACACCACCAGATGCTGGAAGGATTACCGGGTTCCATGGTCGTAAGCCTCACTGGAGGCGAGGCTAGTAGAGATAGCTAGTGAGCACAATACATTAACAAGCTAATAGAGACATTTCTTGACTAAAGTTGATGAGACATGCTAGATAGACAGGCAGAAATTATTCAGTAGATTGCAGTCGATTCCCACCACGATTAATTGCAGTCAACTAGTCAACAGTTGTTGTAAAAAATATACTCAGCCAGTCCCTCTTGGGGTAGAATAAGCTAGACTCACGCCTGAAACCAACTCAGGATAAAGATTACACAGTACCAAATACATCAACAAGAATATTAGCTGCAGTAAACATCTATCAGAATGTGAATATGGTCAAATAGCAGAAGTATATTTACTAGGGCAGAGGTGTGACTCCTAGCTATACATATCCAGCAGATTAATTAGGCACACGACCGACCACCCAGGAGTCCCACCCATACAACAGTTCATAGTGGATAAGCACCATACGGAAGTCCATAAGCAGTTGAGAGTTCTGTGTTTAGAGAAAGCTAGCAGCAGCAAGTAACAGATTTGAGAGTTGTGTGTGTAGATAGCTTTAAGCTCCTGAATTCTTCTACTGGAAGCCAGTGGGGGCAGGACATGGTAGGGGAGGGAGGAGCTTAAGTATATTTAAAGGTTTTTTTTGGGGGGTAAAAATTCTGCAGCAGAAGCAGCAGCTGTGCAGGCCAGGGCTGTGTATAGGCTGTACCTGATGCATGTGTCCAGAAGGCCAGTGGCAGCAGGCTTCTTGGCACCGAGAGAGGTGCAGAGTGGTGTCCAGGCATGCAGGAGGTGAACCGCAGATGGCGGTAGATAACTCAGTGGGCTACAAGGATGCCTATTAAAAGAGGGACAGCACAGGATTAAATAGCACTCTGAAGTGGTGGGAGTGAAAATAAAATTAGCGCACAGACAAAGAGCTGCAATTTACTAAAACAGGGTCAAATCAGAGGGTAGAAAACAGATAGCTAGGCACCAGCTCTGTAACTGAGACTTGTAAAACAAAGGGGTTACAGTCGGGGGTGATTGAAACAAAGGGAGAAATTAAATTGGTAGCTGCACTGGATTCACTTAAAACAGATCAGCTGGCTATGGAGACTTTCAGCAAAGACAATCCTGAAATTCTAAAGTCCTGTGAATCCTGCACTCTAATAATCTTAAACACAGCAACAGAGATACCAAGTTAAATACAATACAAAAGATGGCTCTAAACAGTGACACAGGGAAAACTCTGAAGGGCGGAGATGTGTGGAACAACTTGGCACACTGAAGCTGAAAATCGACACTAACAGGGAGACAGTATCCTCATAAGTGCAGGGATTCAGCTGAGCTGTAGGAGGGAGAATAAAAACAAATATACTTCTTTGCCCGTTCCAGATTGTTTGAATGAAGGCAGATCAAATTAATTCACTAATTAAATATCTAAGAGCTGAGTCCAGTATCGGGAGAGCTAAATGCCAGTCCATTGGGCAGTCAGTCAGGATGCTTCTGCTCAGGAGCAACCAATGAGGAGTTTTCCGGGGAAAGGCGCTAATTTTTGAAAAATTCTGCAGCAGAGGCAGCAGCTGTGCAGGCTGTGTATAGGCTGTACCTGATGCATGTGTCCAGGAGGCCGGTGGCAGCAGGCTTCTTAGCACCGAGAGAGGTACAGAGTGGTGTCCAGGTGTGCAGAAGGTGAACTACAGATGGCGGTAGGTAGCCCAGCGGGCTACTAGGACACCTGATGCTTGTGTCCAGGAGGGCAGTGGCAGCAGGCTTCTTGGCACTGAGAGAGGTGCAGAGTGGTGTCCAGGCATGTAGGAGGCGAACTGCAGATGGCAGTAAGTAGTCCAGTGGGCTACAAGGATGCCTTATGTATTAAGTGTATCAAATAGGAGCCTCCATGTCCCCAGGGCCAGAATCAGCTGGGGGAAAATAACCCTTGATTACTTCATCTCAGAAACTTGGAACTCCTTGTCTCCTGCATCACATAGGAGCAAAACTCTGACTGAATGTAAAACCGTACTATGGACAGAATTCACTGAGACTTCTAATTGTAATTAAACTGAAATTGTATGTCTCAGGGATCTTCTAACAGTGTAACAACCTTCCCTGACTCAGCATCTGCTGACTTGGTCAACACATTGTGCTTGTACTCCTATCTATCAATGTTAATACTAATGCAATGAATTTGCCCTCCTATTTGTAAATGTTGAAGCCATTGTAATGTACTTAATCATAGGATTACTTTCAAAATAGGCCCATAGTGGTCCTAACAGTTCTTATTCTGTCTAAAAATAAAACAAATCTATCTATCTATCTATCTATCTATCTATCTATCTATCTATCTATCTATCTATCTATCTACCTATCTATCTAGCTATGTATCTATCTATAACTTCAAACTGCAAAGCCTTTTCTCTTAGCATTAAATAATGCTAATCATACAGTAAAGCAGAAAAAAATCTTTAGACTCTACAGGGCAGAGTCAATGCATCTTTAATCATGGAACAGTCTATTGCATTTATATATAAAGATCTGTATATAAGCTAGTGCTGCATATCTAAAGAGCAAAAGAACCTTGTTTTAGGGTTGTATATATTATTTATCCTAAATACTAAATTCCACTCAGCTGTATCACATTTGTTTATAAAAGCTTACTATTAATTAATAGTATTGTTAGTATAATTAGTTACTTATTAATTAAAGTATGAGCCAATATAGCCTAGATGTTTGAATACCAATCTAATGCCAATAGATATGCATTTGAATCACAGAACAGTCACTTGCATGTTGTGTGAGCATGATTAAGTCACCATAACAGGCCCTAAAGACCTATTTGTGGCACCGAGCCAACTCAGTATGATGATATCTTTATCTGAATTTTAAGAAACCCTGTATTTTATTGTTTTATTGCATTCTTTTTTTATTTTATTCTTATTGTAAAGGTGCCTTTATTTTTTAGAAAGGAGCATTATAAATAAAGAATTATTAATTATTATTATTAACCTCCCAGTGCTCCTGGGTTGCACTTGGAAAAGAACTTCTGCTCAGTGTGCCTTTCTTGCCAAAAATTCTAAAAGAAACATACATTTTGTAAATACAGTCTTTTAATAACACCTTTTTAACATGTAAATGTATCGTGTTTATGGTTCTACATTGCTTTCATGTACAATACACTGTTGATAATACTATTGCTATACTATTTCATGTTCATATCACAGTGATATATTATAAAAATGTAGAAAAATAAAAGTTGGTGCATGTGTAAAAATGTGTGTATAAAGCCAGTCTCGAAATGTTCCTGCTATTTCAAAGCATTGCTTTATATCGGATTGAGCAGGAAGTTTTCAAGGAATTTTTGAGTTGATTATGTTTGCTGTCCTTTGTTTCCCATTCTTGCTCTTTGCCATCTCCAGGAACATGTCAATTTGCAAGAAAAAAAGATGTACTGTACATTTATTTCTGTTTTCAAAAATACATTTTTTTCTAAATGTGTTTATATTGTTTGCTTGTGTTGTGTATTTACTGTATCTAAAGAGTGATCTTTTGAATTGTTACTAAAATAAAGTAGCTTTAATGATTCTTCTCCATGCAATGTATGTTAGTATGAATAAAATTGTTAAGCACCTCTTTAAAGTGGCAAAAATATCAATAAATAACAAAATATATGAATTGGACATGCTATATCTGCATTATGTTTGCATACAATTGCATATGTCTTCAGTGAAGTTGCACTGCAATAGTAAGGTGGCAGAAGGTGTAAACTGGCAACATATCCATATCTATTTGAAAAAGACAGAACTTTCAGTGTAAAAAAAAAAAATTGTAAATGTACTAGCTAGGGTTTGTTGTCAATGCAACAAAAGAATGGCAATGCAATGTTGGGCTTTTAATTCTAACCTCACCACCCCCTTACCATCACCCTTATGAACCCCATAAAACTGAATGTCCAACGTATTAAGCTAATTAAGGGTCCCTCCACTTTCCCTAGCCTATGTGACATTCTGGCAATAAAATTCTCAATGAGAGCTTTGCATTTCTTTAGTAACACTCTTTTAGATGTACCAGGGCAGAGATCCAGTGCGGACATGAGGACTTTGCCTCCTCATCACCTTCCCTTTGGAACCCCCTGTCATCAACCCTACAAGATTGTTCCTCTCTTGGAGGATTCAAGAAAAGGCTCAAAGTTGTCCTAATGGAGCACAACCTATGCTCTTTTAATCATTGAATCTAACTTTCTTTTTTGCTGAGTTATATCCCTACTAAGCTTACTCTTTATTGCTGCTTTTCCTATTATTTACACCTCTCTATAATTGGACTGCTTCTAATTTTGCAGCTTGTGATATTTAGTTATACTATTCAGTTTTGTTAGCTCTCCATGAGTTTACAATGTTTGTTATTAATATTTTGGTCTTGTACTCCAAGTGTTACCATATGTATCTTCTCTTCTTATGCATTTCTTTTGTATCTTGACTCTGTAGTGCTTTGATTAATCTCTGTAATTAACCCCGGGTCACCCCTGAAAAAGGAACTTCTATATTTAAGTGGGCCTAATGGCTTAAAAAAATAATACATAAATAAATATTTAAAATCCTAACCCAGGTTTAAGACATATGTTTTGACAACATAAATAAATAAAATAGTTTGAAGAACACTGCACTTGTATGTTGTGAGACACATGGCCACAGGGTGCAGACCTAGGGCAAAGTGAGTGCCAGTGCAGCTGCTTTGCAAGAGGCCCACAGGCAATGTACAAAGCCAGTTACAGGTCCCAACAAATGTGCATGATTGTGCAGCTGCTTTATGAGTGTCTGCAAGGCCATTTGTAAAGCTTGCTACAGGCCCAGGGCAATGTGCATGATATGCTAGCAGCTTCACAAGTGGCTTGCAGGAGCAGCTGTGAAACTCACTATAGGCCTAGTACAATACATGTGAGAGTACATGTATTTTGTGACAAGCTTGCAGGCACATTTGCAACATGTGCTGCAGATCCAGGGCAAAGTTTGTGAAGAGCCAACTCCTTTATGAGTGGTCTGTAGGCCATTTTCAATGGCTGCTTCATGCCCAGGGTAATTTCCTTTAGATCAGACTTTAAACTGAGATCCCATCCGCCTTTTCTGGTGGTTGTTTAGGTGGATATTAAACATCCTATTGCACTTACGGAGAAGAGTTGGGGAATTTTTTACTAAAATGTAAATCAATACAAGGCAAATACAGATGCAGAAAAATTAACAAAAACAACAAAAGAGTTCATGACAGATGGTCAAAACCAAATTAAGTGCAAAAAAAAATCCTATATACAGCAGCAAAAGCCAAGATGCAATGCAGTAATGCTGCAATATATCACAAAATTCTGCAATGTGATTCAATAGCAACTAAATCCTTTTCTATTGCAGTATATTGTGACATGCCATTTACTGCAAGTTACTGGGTTTCATCATTGGTTGCTCCACAGTACCCCAAACTCAATTTTGCAAAACGAAGGGAAAAAAAGGAAAATAAATTCTGAAGATAGAAGAAACCGTTAACTCCTTTACAAATCCACATGGCCCTCAGACTTCTTCATAGGACAGGTACAATCATGAAACCCCTTTCCAGTCAGAAGTGAATTTATGTCAAGCATCCATACAAATTCAGTATCCCTAATCAACTGGATTCCTCTGGTGACCAGCTTTACTAAAACATCTATAGAGTCATTGTTGTGCTGCAAAACAACCTGAAGACTAGGGACATTTTCCGGTGTAACCCCCTACTCTTCACTAATATGCCACAGATGACTTAATCTTCTTCAATTTCAGTTGGTTTGCATCTGTATCACCCCCCGCCAGCCAATGCTAAAGTAGGTAGTATTGTCTAGCCTTCTTTTTCCAGTCAACAAAAATAAATAAACAAACACATAAATAAATAAATAAATTAATGGGTCTGGGAGTATAACTTAGAGGTAGAGTAACAAGCTGCGAATGAGCTTGGTACATGTAGCAGACCTTGGTATGATTCCCACAACCTCCACTTGCATACTGTGTGACTCTGAGCAAGCAACTTAACTTCCCCAGTGCTCCCAGGTTGCCCATGAAAACAGAAACTTGTGCCTAGTGGATGTTACCCAGTTAACAAAGCAATCAAAAATCGGTCTATTAATCAATCAATCAATCAAATGCATAAACACGTAAATGTGAGTGATGGTGTAGGTGCTTCTTTGCATGGATAGTTTTTTTTTGTTAATGCTATTCCTCTTTCTCTCTGGTGCAGGCTGTGGCTCCAGTCCAACCCTCAAGCCCCATCACCTGGCTCCTCAGGTGCTTACCTGCAATCCTTGGCATGCTACTCCATAGTTTGTTCCCATGTTGGGGGTTGGCGGGTTCCCACTAACCAGCCAATGGAATGGATCCAGTGTCACCTGGAAGAGTGCTCTGCCACTGGTGCAGGGCATGTGGAGGTCAGGTCCATCATGGTGTGCTTCCAAGGGTTTTTCCTTCCCTGTCATGAGGAATGCCAATATTGTGCCATCACAAGCTCATGCACACAGGTGTTGGGAGCATGATGCCATCAGACATCCCCTCCCCACTGCCATGCCATCCTTGGCACACTACCACCTGTGGTCACCCAGGAATCACTATAGTGCTGGGACCAGCCATCCCCTCTTCCCGGTGGAGAGCATCCTCTGGGATGCTTGATTCTCCTCTTCTGGGCTGTCCCCTGATGCCTCCCACCTCCATTCTTCAAAAGAGACTTGGTTGTAACTTTCCAAATCAGGATGGCAGCAGAGAGGAAATTGAAAGTTTATTTCCCGTGGAATATTTGGGGATTTACCCAGAACCTGGCCTGTCCCCTGACAACCTTGGCATATTCCTATACCCAGATCACCAGTGTCATTAGCAGTAGAGCTACCACTGCATTGATGGGCTGGCTTGAGTGGACACTTGTGACATTCAAGAAGACTACTACAGGCCAAGGGCAATTTGTGTGATAGGACAATAGTTTTGAGAGTGGCCCACGGGACCAACTATAATGCTTATTATATGCCTAGGGCAATATCTGAGGAAGTAAAGCTGCATTGTGAGAGGCTCACAAAGCCCCTGCACCATCACACACATTGACCTGGTCCTGTATTTGCTTCATGAATGGTGTTCAGGGCTACGTGTGAAGGAGTGCCACAATCACACACATTGTCCCAGACCTATATCCTGTGACTTTGAATATAGTGTTCATCATAGGGTGTAACTACAGTATATCCTTCTTACCATGTAATTAATTTATTTATTATGTTAAAACATACTGTATGTATTCAATCTCAACTTTGCTTTGCTATACAGTTCAGTTGAGATCTTGGGGTGCTGGATGGAGGTGGGAATAGTTAGGATTAAAACCCCTGTCACATTTTGTATATTTATTGCTTTACCAAGAAACACTTACTGGTGCATTATTGAAACTATCTGCAATGAATTATACTATGGTTGGGGCTGAGTAGACACTTTAATGCCAAATTCCTATTTTCATTTGATTGTAAATTTGTCATCTTTGCACCCAGCAGTCTGATATTTGGCAAGAGTGGAAACAGAGACTTTGATGACAGAAAAAAGACCATTGGTCCATTCTGTCAGCCTGTAATCCCCTATCTTACCTCAAGACCTTTGTCTATGTGTTTTTTTTGTCTTCACTACAGTATTTGTCCCATGTTCCATGCCATACTGCTATCCCGAGTAACTAAGCCCGCTACTCTCTCCTAACCATACGTAAAACCATTAATGGTTTTGTCATTAACCACCTCAGCCAGCAGATCTTGTCACAGCTCAAACACTGTCTCTGTAAAAGAAACTTTCCTTACATACCTACTGATCTGCTCTGTTGGCCTTGGATCATCTTAGTCACCCTGTATTGCATCATCTCCAGCCTATCCCTGTTCTTCTTTAGGTGAGGACTCTAGAACTGAGCATATACTCCAGGTGAAGCCTCATCAGTAACCTATGTAGAGGTAGTAATACCTCCATTTTCCTGCTGTCAATACTCTTTCAATACATCCCAGCATCCTATTAGCCTTAGAGGAACTATAGGCTCTTTTTACACTGACTTGATTGTTTGAGGGAGTTGCTAATGATGACTCTTAGGTCTGTTTCTTCTACCATAGTGCTTAGTTTTACCTCTCCGATCTAGTACTTTGTCCTGGGTTTTTTGTTCCCTACGTGCACAGCCTTGCACTTTTTCGGGTTGAATTTCACCTGCAAAATCGTAGAACACCTCTGTAGCCTTTGTATATATCTCTTTGCATCTCCCTGATCCCTTAATCACTATCTACACTACCACAGAGCTTTATATTATCTGCAAAGAGACACAACATGCCACAGATGCCCCCTCCAATGCCGCTGATGAACATATTGAATAGGACTGGACCCAGGACAGATCCCTGCAGCACCCCACTTGTGACCTCCCTCTCTTCTGATTTGACCCTGTTTACCACCACTCTCTGATGTCTCTCCTGCAACCAGTTTCCTACTCATCTAACTATGGGTCCTATACATGATGGGGCATTAACTATGCCCGAAAACCTCATAAGCATGGCAGGGCCAAGGTACATGCCACGATGACACCCCAACTATGCTGATGCATCAATGGCTATGCACACCACCACATGGACATGAAGTGGTGATGTGCAGGAGGCCACATAGTGCCCCACGCAGCACATGGAAGAGGGCTCATGCTACACAGCCTTGCCCTGGGACCCAACCATATATGGACCTCACCGCACAGTGTCATGGAAGTGCATAGCATGTAAGACACAGATGCGGAAAGGATGGTGGAGTCAGATAGTGGCACAGAAAGTCTAAGGCAGACCCTGGTGCAGCCCAAGCATGGCGATGCTGCAGCTGGACAGAGCCACAGATTGGTGCAGAGTTGGGTTGGTGTATGCACCCCAGCATTGAACTTCACAGGTGCCCAGGTGGCGTGCATTGTTTCTGACATATGGATACACTAGAGGCAACTGTACAGGATACAGTTGCTCACCACACTGACGGAGGTGATGGCACAGCTGTGGCTTGAAATATAGAGTGCCATGAATGCCACAGGACCAGAGGCACAGAACCTCATGGCAATCAAGCAAAAATGGCTTGACATGTGGTCCACAGTGAAGAAGAAGGTTGTGGCAGCCGAGTGGGCATGCCAGGGCAGTGATGGTGGGCCACCCACGGTGGACAGCCAGATGACGCCAGTGGAGTGCATGGTGATGGACACCTTAATGGACATCAGCATCCATGGGGAGGTGGATGGAGTGGACGCCATGGACATTACATATCGGAGTGGCCTACAGATATGGGCAACCATGCGCTCTGGCATCATGTGGGTACTAATTGCCATATGTTCCCCCACAGTACAGCCCACAGATGGTCGCAGAATGCAGGTGATGGATACACCAAGCCAGGACATCATGCAAGGGAGTCCTGCAGAGGAGGATGCTGGACACACTGTGCATGTCACAGGTATGCCACTGTGCCATACACACAAATGTCACTGCCACCACATGGCATGCACACAGCCTGAATAACAGTCCCCTGTCCTCCACAGGTACAAAGCTGGACACAGACACACAGATGGGGATGGACATGGATGCAGACAACAACACAGAGGCAGCTGTGGAATGCACCCAGGAAGCTGGCATGGACCAAGAGTGCCACAATGACAGCAGCATGCAATGGCAAGACCCGGGGAGCAATGCACGACAGGGGCACCACAGTGCCAGCAGTGAGACAGCACAACTGACTCATCAAACACACCTGCCAGATGCCACAGAGACCACACACTGGGATCAGCCGGGCACCGATGACAGTCCCAACAAAGGGCCATAGAGGCATACACCCAGGCATAGGCAAGTGAACCACATGACTGGCAACCTGGCAGACAGCTACTGTGAGCTGCGCTGACTGGAGGAGGAGTGGCTCACGGAACAGCGCCGCAACACCGGCGTCATGTTGGCCTTCACTGGCAAGGTCCTTGCCATGCAAAGGGGAATCGACTGCATCATGGATGCACTCAAGTGGTTTGTCGGCCGGAACACCCAGGTGGGAATGTGCACCACAGCAACCATTGTGGTTAAGAACATAACACAGCCAGCCCACAGTGCAACACCATGGCACACCTGTTTGACACAGACAGCACACAGGTGCTTGACACACAGGACTCAGGCACAGGGTCCGCACACCCCAACAGAGTACACAGTGTGGGTGAGCATGGGCCAACACAGGGCACCAGGGCCACCATGGAGAAACAGGTGGGGAGCCACGTCAGTGTGGCCATGGAAGACACACAGGATGGTGACATGGAGTAGCTACCAGGTGGCAGTTGGGGCCTTGGCAGCACCAAATCACACATCCCTACCCACAGGATAGGCACACACATCTCCACCTGCAGACAAAGCCCACTAACCCCCAGGGCGACTAAACACATGGATGACACTTCTCATAGCAGTGCAGTGGTGCCACCAGTTGCACGGATGTTCCCCAACCCCACACTAAGCACACACCCGACATGGCACCGTAGGTCTGAACAGCCCCGCAGCCCCTCCATGTACAGCACAAGTAGAGCCCACCCCCCACTGATGTGCAACACAAGCAGAGCCCACCCCCCCACTGATATAAAGCACAAGCACTGCCTACCCCCACTGATGCACAAGCACAGCCCACCCCCACTGATGTACAGCACAAGCACAGCCCACCCCACTGATGTACAGCAAAACAAAGCACAGTTGATGCCCCCACTGATGTATGGCACAAGCACAGCCCACCCCCCACTGATGTTCAGCACAAGTACAGTCCACTGTCACTGATGTACAGCACAAGCAAAGCCCCCACCACACACTGTGTCATACTGCACAACCAAAACCCACCACAACCCACATGCTTACCCATTCCATTCAGTACATGCTTCATGAGCACAGCCCTCCCGTACCTGATGCCAGCATATAATGCATCTGCTGAGTGACCACCGCAATGCATACCCGATGTGCATGGCAACATGGTAGCGACTGCACTGAGCGGCGGTGAGTGTTCCACTAGAACACCCATGGGTACCAGTTGTCCAGTCACGGCTCTGCTGGGCGGACATGCCAGAACATGCATGATGTGCCTGCCCGGCCATGGTAGCATGCCCACCATGGATGGACAGACCCATGGTATCCCTTCCCCTTGACGGGGGCACTCAGAGTGTGCCAACATCCTTGTGCCACCACCGTCCACCCCACATGTCACACATATATGATGCCCGACTGCGACACACAGCATCCGTTCCTGTTACACATTCATGACAGTCACATGAAGACAGGTGTCAACGCAAGTACACACAACATCCACTGCCTGCAACCTCACCGATGCCAGCACTAATGTTGGAATGTGCCCTACCATGAACATTGGACATGCATGCATGTCATAAAATGCCTGCTTCATCACCTGTACATCCACCTTGCTCGTCAGAAAATGTATGTGTGCCGGAACGTGTGCCAGCAGGGTGTCTGTGACCTGAGTCATGGTGTGAGATACAGGGATCTGGCACATGACCACTGTATCACCAGTCACCCTCTGGAATGACCTTGTAGACAGTATG
This sequence comes from Neoceratodus forsteri, assembly GCA_016271365.2. Classification (NCBI taxonomy): domain Eukaryota; kingdom Metazoa; phylum Chordata; order Ceratodontiformes; family Ceratodontidae; genus Neoceratodus; species Neoceratodus forsteri. The sequence continues at coordinate 967,847,197 of CM028132.1, read as the reverse complement.
CAAGGGCACACAACATTTTCATCTGGACTGACATTGCCCAGGACCATAGTGTCCGCAAGGCAATGTCATCGCAGACCATATCGCTCAGATGGTCAATCATGGCCCATGGCAATTGGAACCTCTTGATGCAGTGTATCTCACACAGCATCATGGCATCCAGGTGTGGTTTGAACACCCATGGCTATGGATGGGCATGCTAATACTGCATCAGCTCCTCATGTAGCAGGTGCATGTTCAGCAGCATCCGCCATTCCATTTTTTGCCCACCGTGTCACCCCTAGGCTTGCTGGCTTTAAGACACCACCTACACCTGTGTGTGGCTTTACGGGTGCTTGGCATTCTGAACCTGTGTGGTGGTCCAGCACAGGCAGTACACATGTGCTGGCACATGTGCCTGTGCCACCCTGCATGATGCGTCGCCCATATTCCACCACTGCGAATGTGGCATTGAGTGATGTGTACAGGCTGGAGCACTATGTGCAACGCCTTTGGTGTGTCTCAGAGGGGAACTACTGTGATTCTAGTTGCTATGGCATCCTTTGGGTGTTGCAGAGCCATGACTGGGTGAGTACCATGCCAACCGTATGTACCTGAGGGCAGTGCGGAGTGCCACTAATGTGCAGTGTCCAAACCTATTTGTGTCATTTATGTTCCCTCACATGACCAGCAGGGCCACCCCAGCAGCTGGATGGTGCACCTTTGATAGTTCTGACACTGAGGATGAGGTGGTGTTGGAGGCTGCTGTTTCCAAGGTACCAGTGTCATCAGGTACCGGGAACTATACCCACCTATGGTGGGTCACTGTCCCTTCCATGGTGAGTGCATTCCTTGTGGTGTTCCTAGCTGTGTTTGGGGTACTGTTCATTCCTGCACCCATGTGCAGGTCTGCTGTGTCCACACGCCACAGTGTGACATGCACATGTCTTGGTGGGGTTCTGTGTTATGGTACATTGGTGCCACGGTGGCCCTGGGCTGGTATTGCATACCAAATAGGCATGCACTGTTACCGGTGATTTCCATCCCCATGCTGGTGCCACAGGGGGATACCAGGCATAACCTGCATGCCAGTACTTGGCAGGCCAGTCCCATTTTGCCCATGCCATCACTGTGTGGCCAGATGCTGGTTCACTGCATGACCTGATGCAGTGGCTGTGCATGGCTCCACCGGTCCTCCACACACACACAGTGTGGCATGCCTGAATTGCGTGGTTGGTGTGGTGGCTGTGTACCTCTGACATGGGCCTTGTGCCCACCTATGTCTGGCGGTGGCCCTGTCATGGGCTGGAGGAGGCTGCTGGTGTGGCTACTGCCATGCACAAGTGGCAGTGGTCTCTCAGCCTTGCATAAGCTATGCAACCTGATATTACTGTTTCTGTTCTCTCTGCAGCATTACAGATGGCCACTGAGACACGTGCTGTTGAACTGCATGGGGAGGGTGCCTCAAGCCATGACCGATGTCAACTCCAGCAGTGAGGAGGAGTGGCTGTGGAGCCTGCCATGGGTCTGACACCACAAAGGAGAGGAGGGCAAGACCAGCCATCTCTGCACAGTGACCGACCCTTCCAGTGTGCATTCATGTCCTGCTGATGAGTGTTTTCTTGCATTCAATTGCTGTGAATAAAGTCATGTTGACATGCTCATTGGTGTGGTTAATGTGTCCAGGGTCTGGGTGGGTGGGAGAGAGTGTGCTCTTTTGGTGTAGTTGGGTTGTGCAAAGAGTGGCACAGGCTGGGGGTGGGGCGTGGGTGCCTGTGCTCATGTGCTGCATGTGCAACATCCTTGTAGCCCACAGTCCATCCATCTAGGCCAGAAGGGGTGTGATGTCCATGCCAGGGGGCTGCTAGTGCCCATTGTGGTGTGCTGTGTCTCAGGCTGCCCATCTGGGGTGCTGTGCAGTGTGGTGGCACAATGGTGGGGATGCCTGGCATTGGGCCACATGGTCTGGCCAACTGGCATTCACACACAACCATGCCATTCCCAATATGGCCACATGCAGGGGCATGCAGACACTGTGCCAGCAGCTGTGTGACTGCCACATGTCGCTGGCTGAATTCCACAGGTGGCACAGCCGGGGCACTTCCATGTGCCTCACCGCCATTGGTGGTGCCCATCCCCACATGGTACACATGCCTGTATGGCAGAGGCAGCCTGCTCTATGGCTATGAGAATTTGCAGCATGGGTATTGGTTGCCTGGGAGTTTGCCCTGCCCATGACACTGGCCGTGAGATGCACTGCTGCAGCAGCACGGAGTGTGTTGTGCCACCAGGGGGCATTGGTGGCCATTTGCCACCTCTGTAAGGCCCTGTGCCAGCCTGCTGGTGGCTCTGGCTTGCTGCATGAGCCCTTACGGCAGCCTTCCCCATCTCATATGTGTACATGCCAGGCGCCATGCTCCTGGGTGTTGTAAATGGTGTTGTGCTTGCACTCAGTAGTCGCAGGAGCATGGCGCTATGTGACCATTCCCCCACATACATGTCATGTATTGGAGCCACATAGCTTCATGCTATCAGCCTATGCAGTCACCGATTTGTGCTTTGTGCATGCCCAGCATGGGTGGTGTGCACGTGGGACATGATTAGGCACCTAGGTGTATTCCTTATGCACCCAACGCATGGTGTATTGGTGCTGTGCATAGGCCCCTATGTCATTAGCCATGCCCAGGTCCTACAGCTTTCCTCAGCAATAATCTGTGAGGCACTGAGTCAAAAGCCATGCTGAAGTCGAAGTAGAGTAAATACACAGCATTGTCCTCATCTACCATCTTTGTTGCCTAGTAAAAGAAAAATACCAGGTTGGTATGACAAGATTTTCCTGCCACAAACCCATGCTGTTTACTATCAAGTAGACCGTTGCTCTCTAGGTAGTCCACAAGGTCCTCTTTGACCAGTTACTCCATCAGTTTACCCACTAGTGGTAAGGCTGACAGGTCTGTTATTCCCCATTTGCTCCTTGTTCCTGCCTTGTGTAGTGGGGCTACATCCACTAGTCTGCAGTTTTTCACAACTACCCTGGTCTTATAGGGGTTCAGCCACTTCCACTGCCAAATCCATGAGCACCCTTTGGTACATCACATCTGGCACTGGGGCCTTATATACTTTTATGGTTTCTAGCCCCTTCTGGACACTTTCTCTGGTAAAGACCATCTGCCTCATTTCAGGAATGTCACTGACAGCCGCCTTGGTGCCACTTTCAGGCATGGTTCCACTGTCCTCCCATGTGAACAGAAAGCAGAAGTGGACTGGAGGAGGGAGTGTCTCTGCATGCTCTGAGGCACACTCTGATAACATCTTAAAAGACTCCCTTTTGTGATAATTCTTTGAACATTATACTTACTAAAATGGAATCTTTTACAATGGAGGAGGTAAAACTATTTAAAAAAAAAGAAAGGAAAAGGCTGGTGAAGGGAGAAAGGAAAAAGAAAGCTAATGAGTGTCTCTCCAGTGAAGCAGGTTCAGCCAGACAAAAGGGAGTGTATTGGTTTGATCGACTGCTATCTATGTTCTCTACTCTTGTGTAGCCCCAGAAAAGTTGACTTGTTAGCTGCACTTGAAGTCACAAGTCCCTGCCCTGTACAAAAAGAAATTTCTGCTGAAGCTCATGTGGGAGAGTCTAAAAATGTTGTAAAAGTGACTATAGCTGCTATACCTTCTACTTGTGAAAAGCTTGATCCATTTGAGGCCATCAATTGATGTTATACAAAGCAGCTACAAGCCATGCAAAATCTTGATGTAAAATGCGAGGCAGCTGCCGCAAAACTAGATAAAACTGTTCAAACATTGATTAAAACTGAGCAACAGGTTTCTGGTTTAACAAAAGAGCACAATATACTCACCAGTAAAGTCACTACTAATTCAACATTACTTTCATTTGTGTTGAGAGACAATATCCAGCAAGCTTTTAAGCTTAAAAGCTTAGAAAATAATCTTTGGAAATCAACTTTACATATTACTGGTCCTCCTAAGTTGGAATCAGATGAAAGAATTATCTGGGATATAATGAGAGACTTTTTTATTGACTCTCTTGGGTACTTTGAAATCTTTGCCACATCTTGTCAAGGTGTTTTCTCCCCACTAGGGAAAAAGTAAGATCACAATTTCAACGTCATTAACAAGTGCTGCAAGTACTACCCATGTATTGGAAGCTGATATGGAACCTAGAGGAGCTGCAGCTATTATTCCTTCAAAACCTGCCAACAGTTCTTATACAATTCACCCTAAGAGTGACAGAGAGGTCATAATCAAACAAGCATTTTTCAGTGCCAAGTATTGCTTGCTGTCATTAGCAGTGGAAGTGCAGGAGTTAGACAGATACAGTATAGGAATGGCAGTTAAGTATTGAACTGATGCCAACTCCACCCCCACGCTGCAGAGATGGACAGGCATTGGGGTGTGCTTTTGAGTTGTCACCCATAACAGTCACAACATTTCACCTCTCTCTACCCTGAAGGCACTTACAAGTGTCGAGGTGTGCTTTGAAGTGTTTGGGTTTTACACTCACCTCATTATGGCTGCAGTATAGGAGAATGGGGTGAACTCTGGGGCCAAAGGGTCCAAGGCACACCTCGATGCCTGCCACTGGCTGCAGAGTGGGGTGGAATGGCATGAGCATTACTGTCGACAATCCCAAGTCACACCCCTGCCTGTCAGTCCCTACAGGGTAGGGCTTTATGGTCGAAAACACTAGCACCCTGGGCGTTTCTTGGTATTTTTACTCCAAGTTTTCAACATGGGCTTTTTGTGATCCCACCGCACGAACAGTGACACTATCAGTTCATTAGCCAAAAGGTTATTTTGCACAGCGACTGTGCCATTTGGCACCACAGGTGTGAAAACACATTTCAAACAGGATGTGAAAAATGACAGCTGTACTGTTCATGAGGAGGTGTAAAAAATGGCAATGTTGAAAATCTAGAGTGAAAATATAAAACAACTGGTGAAGTCACAAGTGTGCATAGAAACTGTGCAATGCACTCCTGTAATGTAATTAGTTTTGGGATTTTTTGACAGCAGATTTTCAACATAGGCATTTTGGGACCTCCGCTCATGAACAGTGTCACAGTGATTTTCTTAATCTATCCCGAACACTGATTTCCCACAGCGACCGTGCTATTTTGCAACGGACGGTAAAACACATTTTGGCCAGGGTGTGAAAAATGACAGCTGTACTGTTCATAAGGAGGAGTGGAAAATGCCAATGTTGAAAATCTGGACTGAAAAGATTACGAATTTGTGAACTAACGAGAGTGCGTGGAACTGGTACAGTGCATGCTCATAACACAGTCATTTTATGGACTTTTGTCAGCAAATTTTCAAAATAGCCAGTTTAAGACCTCTGCTCATGAACAGTGTCACTGTGATATTCTTAATCTGTCCTGAACATTGATTTTGCACACCGACTGAGCCATTGTGCACTACATGTGCGAAAACATATTTTAGACAAGATGTGAAAAATGACAGCTGTACTGTTCATAAAAAGGTGTGGTAAATGGCAATGTTGAAAATCTGGAGTGAAAATATTAAAAATGCTCGAAGTTACGAGCGTGCGTAGGAACTGCCGCTTAATGCATACCAGAAACAGTCATTTTTGGGAATTTTTTTCACCAAATCTTCAACATAGGGTTTTTGGGGGCCTATGTCATGAACTGTGATACTGTTGTTTCATTAATCAGTCCCAAAACGTGGTTCCGTGCAATGAACACGAAATCACCTTTCGGGACCGAATAACAAAATGACAGTGACTGAGTCCATGAGGTGGGGACCCAAGAACTCCATGTTAAAAATTTGGTGAAAAAATTCCCCAAAATGGCCAAGATATGTACAAAAGTTGAAAAAAAAACATTTATGCCATTATACAGTTTACTAGCATTTTTTCAGTTCGCGGTCAGCTTTGAAGAGTGCAGACGTGTTCCCGGTCCACCAAAGATCATCGTTTGGGCTCTGGAGACAAGTATGGGGTGGGGGATGTGGTGAGGTGGGGTACACAGAGGGTGGGTGCAGTTTGTGGGAAGAACCGTTAGAATCAATGAGGGACCATTTTCTAGTTAAATTTTTATTTAAAAAAAAAACACGGGAAGGTTTTCTTTTATGCAGGGACATTTAATTTTGGCATGCTGGGGTGGGCTCCCAGCATTCCATCTGAATGTTTGGGGGGAGCTGTAGCCGATGAAGGATTGGGCACCCCCATCAGCACATACTGAGGCTACGGATAAGAGCTGAGGGGGATTGGACAATTTCTAGTACACAAGAAATTGGGGGAGCATTATGCCGATAGGGAAGTAGGCCCCCATTGGCAAAATTACAGGAAGGGGCATGCCGACAGGGGATTGGGCACCTCTGTTGGCACATATAAGTCCAGGGGGGTGGCAAGAGCTGAGGGGGATTGGGCAGCCCTCGGCATACAATAAATTTGGTAGGGGGGACATTATGCGGACCGGGGAGTGGGCTCCCCCATCGACAAATTGAACTGGAAGGGGGCATGCCGACAGGGGGATAGGGCATCCCGTTGGCTTTTTTTTTCATTTATTAATTGAAATGTTTCACCAGGAAGGCACACTGAATGGTGGGCGATGGCTTTCTGTCAGCTTCCTGGAGACTGTGAGAGGCCGATGGAGACGCCGTCGCCATGGAGATACCACACAATCAGTTGTTTTGAGCTTGTAATGCACCAAAACAGCTGATTGCGTGGTGACGTGGCTCAAATTTCCTGACGCATTTAGGCATTCTCCCTAACTGCTGAAAGCAATTTATTTCTTGCACATGCGCGCAAGCAACACATCAAGTATGAACAAAATGTGCACTTTTACATAAACCAAAGTGTACCTATATCCTGATGTCAGCGCATAAAATACGGCTAGACATAGAAGGTTCTTGCAACTAAGATTAGCGTTATTTGAAACCAGGAGAACTTTCCCTTTGTTGTATCTGTGTGAAGACCATGGTGTCCTCAGCTCTGTGAAATATCCATTTTTGTTTACCCCAGCAGTTTGTAGAGTTCATAAAAACCCGTAAGGTTGTTGCCCAAGAAAGCTCATCAAGTGACCCTGATGATTTTGACACTGAAATACCGAACTTGGAGGTGTTATATGGCAATATAACTGTCCAAACAAGTCTGAAAAAAGACTTAAGAAGTAATTATTTTTTAGAAATAATTTGGATATTGCTGTGATTAATTCCAGAAAGGACAAGCATCCCACTTTAAATTTCTAAATGTATAACAGGCTTATTCTCCGAGTTACTCCCCTTCCCCCATATTAATTGATTTTCCCTACTTTGAATGACTTTCTAAATGTCTTTTTATTTCTGAATAAGCACTTTGATGGTTAATTGCTATCTTGATGGAGGGAAAATAATATGGTCTTTGATGTCTGTGTTTAATAACTATTTTCCTTATTTTATAGAGCTTGATAGAGTATTGCTATAATCAAGGCTTTGGGGATAGATTGTATGTTCCTTTTAGCTCAACACTAACTGATGGGTTATTGCTAGTTTAAAATATAGAAGTGAAGTTGGCATGTATTGTGAAATATTGGTTGGGAGGGAATCTGGCAATGAATGACAGGGGATTTAGATGTTTATATGTTAAAGCAATATTGCCAATTATTAATTTTGCTTAATTGTATTGCAAGACTTAGCCTTATATGACTTATAATAGTTATTACCAACTGACTACAGAAGTAAACATGTTATTACACTTCCTTTGGAATGAAATGCAGCATATATTTCTTTTCTCTGTTAGATAATTGATATATATTTACCTTTTGTGCCCCCCCATGCCATCTTTAAGGACTTATACATAAACCAAAGAAATGTAATACATTGTATTGTAAACCTACATCATTTTTTACAGTATGGCCCAGATATTCAAAGGGGTTGCACCTGGCACAACCCCGCATTGCGCCCCGGTGGGATATTCAAAAGGCTGTCAGGCGCAGTGCAAATCCTGATGTGCTACAGAGCAATGATAATGTATGCGGCACAAATGCAGGGGGCGTGCCCATGCATATGCGGCACATCCCGATATTCAGCATGGGATATGCGGCTCATGTGCTGGCACATCCTTGATGTGTGCCACATACGGGGGTGCAATGTTTAGCCAGTGAAAAGGACGAACAACTCCTGGCCACCCACACATGGGCTGCTGCATTGCAGGGTGCAACGCAGCACCTGCCAGCCGTGGGTGGCCACTCGTCCAGCAGGGACACTGTCTAGTTGCACACACACCCTCCCTGTTGCCCAATGTGACCCTCCCCCCAGTATGCCTGATCGTGGGCTTATGGACAAGCAATAATAACCTGGTGGTGTAATGGATCTCCCCTCCATCATGCAGGATCATGGGCATCAGTGATTAAAACACCTACCTGGTGTACTAGTGGTTCCCCCCCATCATGCCCGATCACGGGCATCTGTAAAGGAATCCCATTACCTGGTGGTCCAGTGATGCTACCTCTCCTACCACCCTCAGAGGACCCCCAGCCACCCAGCACACCCCCCCAGTCATCGGCGGACAGCAGCACCCCACCCACATACCACCCAGCCAGCCCGCCGAATGACAGAGTACAGTATGTGCTGTACACCTATTGGTCCACAGTGTGGACCAATGGGCCTGCAGGCCATACTGTACTACACAGGCATGAATATAGTATGTGAATGATGTTCATTCATATATTCATGCCTGCAAAGTACAGTATGGTCTGCAGGCCCATTGATCCACACTGTGGACCAATAGGCATACAGCACATACTGTATGCTGTCATTTGACAGGCAGCTGGGTGCCATACGGGTGTGATGCTGCCACCTGTCGATGACTGGGGGGGCCAGGGGTCCTCTGAGGGTGGGAGGGGAGATGGGACCACTGTACCACCAGGTAATGGGATTCCTTTGCAGATGCCCACAATCAGGCATCATGGAGGGGAGGGGAACCACTAGGCCACCAGGTAGGTGTTTTATACACTGATGCCAGCAATTGAGCATGACTGTGGGGGGGACCACTATACCACTGGGTAGGTGTTTTATTCACTGATGTCCACAATCAGGCAGACGAAGGGGGGGGACCACTAGACCACCAGGGTATACATTCTGTTACATAAGTCCACAAACGGGCATATGGGAGGGGGTGTGCACTAGCCCACCAGGGAAGATACCTGCTGCACACAGCTATGCAGGGTGCCATGCACAGGTCGCCGGGCTGTCCAACGCAACTCATGCAAATGGCCCCATTTGCACCATGTGTATATTATGGCCCCATTTGCATGCCCTCTTCTGAATATCACGGGTGCTGCACCCAGCACAACTGCAGTTACGCTGGTGCATCCCCATGCTCCCTATATGTGGCTTCCACCTGCGCATTGTCACTGCACTGTGCGCAGTCTATGCCATATTCAACAGTGCTGCACCATGGTGCATCACCACTGAATATCACCTGGTCCCGGCCCCTGCGCATCCCAGATGCGCTGCATCCACGCTTGCAACTTTGCCAGGCACAGTCTGAATATCCGGCCCTATATATCGTGTATGATCAGTGTGGGTTTTATGGAAGTTCCCTTTTCAATGTTTAAATATGTAAATATTGAAAACTCTATAAATAGAAAGACAGAGCAGAAGTAATCATTAAGGATGGCTGTTTTGTGTTCATCTTTGTCTATAACCTTTCCCCTTCTTGTAGCCTAATAGTACCCTCTTCCTGCTTCCTTTTTTCATTACTATATCTGAATAATTGTTTTTCATCACCATTGACCCCTTCAGAATACGAAGTTCTGTGTATGCCTTTGCCTCCCTGTCCATCCTCTTTGCATCCCTATTTATGATTTGGACATCTCCCCATTCCTCCTTCCCCTACTTTTCCTTGTACCTAGTGAAAACCTTTTTCTTGGCCCTCACTGCTTCCCTGATCCTGTCTGAGAACCCTATTGGTTTCTTGAACCTTTTCCATTTTGCAGCAGTTCTATGTATGTATGGCATTATTGTCTCTAGAAGGGTCTCGTTGATTGCCCCCATCTTTTCTCTATACTTCTGAGGCTGTCCACCTTGAACAGTTTGCCTTGGACCAGCTCCCTCTTCCAGTTGAAGTCTGCTCTTTTGAAATCTAGTATTTCAGTTTTTGATAGGGGCATTCTGGTCCCATGGTCCAGCCTGAACCAAATGGAGTTATAGTCACTGGACTCCAGGTGCTCCCCTACCCTCTTTCCACCCACTGTCACTCAGTTGGTGAGTACCAAATTAAGAATGGCTGCCTGCCTAATGGGTTCCATAACCAGTTGCACCAGCAGGCAGTCCTGCAATGTATCCAACAGGGCCTGACATCTGGTGCATTTTGCCACTGGCATATCCCAGTCAATATCTGGCAGGCTCAGATCCCCCACCACATTCCCCTTCTTTACTCCACTTGCCAGCTCTTCACCCAAGCTCCCTGTCACTCTCTTCTCCTTGTCCTGGTGGTCTACAGATCACACCCACTGATATTTGCTTGCCTGATGTGCCATGAGGTGAACCCAGAGTCACTCAGTTTCTCCTTTGCTTCTTACTGATGTGTCCATCCTCCACAGCCTTTATGCCCTCCTTGACATGTAGGCTATGCCCCCATTTGCCTTTGCCCCAGCTTGTCTAAACATAGTGTAACCTGGAACTGACAGGTCCCAGTCATTCTCTGTGGCTCAAGTTTCTGTAATTGCTGCTAGGTCCACCTCAGTGTGTGCCACCAATGCCTGGAGCTCAGTGATTTTATTATCCAGAATCCTGGCATTAAAGCACATTCCCTTCCAATTAGCTCCAAATCCCCTTTTGCTGTTTTGTGATCCTACTTCTGCATTCTTTCCCATTCCCTTGACTTTTTATTTTTTCTTGTAGACAAATGCATTGTATAACAGATTAGTCTATTCTGAAGTTGGCAAAGTTACTCTGATGCAATAACAATGGTCCAACAATGACAATTTAATGTCTGAAAGTGCAGCTGTGACTCCAGGTGTGCACATTAATTTCAGCACTGATGCACATACCTGGAGTCATAGCCGTCCTTTTACAAATATTACCTTGACACTGCTAGATGGCTCATTTTTATGTTGGCTCTCTTGCGCAGCCAACATCTTGCGGTAATGCAGATTTGAAGGAGCGGTCACTGTTGGGCAAATGCAGGGCACGTATCAGTATGTGCGTCCCTCATTCCCCAATCAGCCTGCATGCCAGCACCATACCACCTGGGTGAACACATCTTAGGAAAGGTCCACTGCAATATGAGCAAAGCTCATCACATGCAGCGGACCTCCTGACGTGCTTACCCAACACAAACATGGCGGTACACTGCCCGCCAAACTGTCGACTTTGGGGTGCCCAATCCCCCTGTCAGTTAATCCTGCCCCCCAATGTATGTGCCGATGGGGGCACCCACTCCCCATTGGCATAAGAAACCCCCCCATTTGGTTTATGCTGAGGGGGTTGCCCAATCCCCCTCAGCTCTTGCTCCCTCCCCTGGTTTCCTTGTGTGCCGACAGGGATGGCCCAATCCCCGCCAGCATAAACTAACCTCCCTTTTGTTGTGCTGACGGGGGCTCTAACCCTGTCAGCCACAGCTGCCCCCAAAAACAAGGCTCTGCTGGCATGCTGGGAGCCCACCCCAGCATGCTACATGCCTCTGTAAACAAAAAATGGTCCTGCAATGTTGTTGTTTTTTGTCGCTGTAAACAAAAAGTGGTCCCTCGCCATCTCCCTGCCCCCCACACAACCTGCACCCACCCACTATACACCCTACCTCCCCACACCCCCCCTCACCCCATACTTACCTCCGGAGTCCAGCACGATGATCTTCGGTGGACCGGGAACATGTCTGCACTCTTCAAAGCCGACCTCGAACTGAGGAAATGCCGGTAAGCTGTATAATGGAATAAATAGGGTTTTTGCAACTTTGATGCATATCTCAGGCATTTTTTGGAATTTTGGCACCAAATTTTCAACATGGGGTTTTTGGGACCCCTCTTCATTAATTCTTTAACTGCCATGGCGTTAGTCAGTCCTGAAAGGTGATTTCGCAATCACTGTGCGGAATCACCGTTCAGGACCAAGTAATGAAATGACAGTGCCACTGTTCATGAGGGGAGCTCTCAAAAAGCCTATGTTGCAAATTTGCTGACAAACCTCCCAAAAATGGCTGTTTTACAAGCATGCGCTGCACTGTTTCTAAGCATGCTTGTAACGCCATGAATTTGTAATATTTTTGCTCCAGATTTTCAAACTTGCCATTTTTCCACACCTCCTGATGAACAGTATAGCAGTCATTTTATATATCCTGCCTGAAATGTGTTTTTGCATGTCCGGCGCAGAATAGTGCAGTTACTGTGCAAAATCACTTTTCGGGACAGTCTGAGTAAATGACGGTGAAACTGTTCATGGGCAGAGGTCCTAAAATGCCTATGTTGAAAATTTGGTGCCGAAAGTCCATAAAATGACTGCATTGCAAGTGTGCATTGTGCAGTTTCCACGCACCCTTGTAACTTCCATGCCAGATTTTCAACACTGGCATTTTTTCACACCACCTTATGAACAGTACAGCAGTCATTTTTCACATCCTGCCCAAAATGTGTTTTTGCACTTACAAGCAGCCCATGTTGAAAATGTGGAGTCAAACTACCAACACACTCCTACGGTGTTAGGGTTTCCAACTGTAGCACCCCACCCGGTACAGACTGACAGGCATCCGGGTTGTGACTTGGAATAATCAGATGTAATGCTCATGCCATTCCACCCCCAACCCCACCCTGCATCCACTGACAGGCATCGTGGTGTGTCTTGCACTGTTCGGCCACATAGTTCACCCCATGCTCCTGTACTGCACCCACGTCAGCGTATTTCCTTATGTATTGGGGCAAGTATAACGTCCAAAGACCCCAAAGCACACCCCAACACTTGTCAGTGTCTACAGGGTAGGATGAGGTACAATGGCATGAGCATTATAGCTGACAAGCCAAAGGCACACCCCAATGCCTGTCGCTTTCTACAGGGTGGGGTTGGCGTCACTTCAATACCTCACTGCCATTCCTATTATGCATCTCTAGCTCAGGCACTACCAATGTCAATGCCAGTGTGATAACATACGGCATTGACAAATGCTCGTTAGCATTAGAATTGCTTTACCAAACTCAGAATAGACTAACCTGTCATGCCTTTACCTAATACTAGTTAAAAACTTCAGAACTCATGAATGCATGAGTCTACTGGCAACCGTCTATATCTACTTAATAATAACTGAAAATCAAAGAACTTAGAATGCACGAGTTTACCAGTGCCAGTCTGCACTGTATTGAAATCATGAACACATGGGTGACTGGCAAAACTGGGTGCTTCAAAAAGTATTTTCATGATTTAAAAAAAAAGAACCTCATATCCTCATATAAGGAGCACTGTCAACCACCTCAGATCTCAAATTGTCCCTAGTTTAAAGACCATGGGCCCTATTTTCAAGTGTTTTGCAAATGCCACACCTGGTGCACCGATCATACAGTGCAGGATGCTTGTGGCTTTCTCTTGTTGGTGATCGGGATTTTCATCCCTGTGTGCCAAATGCTGCAAATTAGACCAATTCCCTCTAGTCTAACTTGCGCCATTTGGGGTACCCTTTTCACGGGGCTTGTGCCAAATAGTTGGCGCCAGCTGCCGTAAACTGTGGAAACTGTCGTAACTGCACCCAATGTACTAAAATTGGGTGCAGCTGCATCAAACAATGGTGCTGACACAGAACATGATGCAAGCCCTGCGTCAACCTTTGAAAACTGGGCCTCACATGTTATAATTGCTCACATTCTGTAGAAATTGCTGATACAGCTGGTAGTTTGATTTTCTTTTTTTTTTTTTCTTTTTAAAAGAGAAAAAACTGACTGCCCCACCATTCTGGTGTTACCACACACAAATGTTAGTTTACATTCCTTGATCAACTCCCACTGCATGCTTCCTGGACTGGGGGAACACCTCTAACACAGTCTAATCACTCATGATGCAGTTGAAGGAAAGGTGGCTATTGCATCATTAATGACTGCACTGTTTGGGGGTGTTGTTCCCAATGGTCAGGAAGAATGCAATAAGAGTACTGTAGATCAAAGATTTAAAACAAAACAAGGGTTGGTATATTTACACCTTTAGCATGCATTTCAATTCTTCTAAGGAGGAAACTGATAAAACAACCAGAAATGTCAATGAATTTTAGAGAAGACAAGTAATCATAAAATGTGGGTTTGTATCTAGAAATGATATGATGCAAAAAAGGGTTGACAGTGTCAATTAAGGGCACGTATGAAATCTTGGAGTACAATGATAGTAACAACCACAATATATAAAAATGCAACCAAAAGGAAACAGTGTGGTATCTGGAGTGTTTGCTTTGTGAGTGTTTCCCAAGAAGCTGCCGGTTTGCTACCCTGTCACAGTGGCCCAGTGTAAAAGCAGAGCAGCAGAACTAAAAGCACAAAACAAGGTTTCTAGAACAGGAACTAGGATTTACATAGGAAAACCTTGCAGCTTACATTTTCCAGCGCTATCACTGGGCAAGGACTTCCAGGAGAAAAGGATGAAAAAGGCAGAGAGTGGGTGAAATAAATTACTGAGCATTGTCAGTATTCGGAAGCTATGCTAGGTAGAAGAGGGGCACCCTAAAAAGCCCTGTCTCAGCAGACTGATGAAAATGTTTTCACATGCTCTGAAGCAAACATAAAAAAAAAAACATGCAGTATTTACAGTTTAAGATGATCTTGTGTGCCTGCCTCAAACAGTAATCATGAGTTTTATGAGGATTTTCTTGTTGTACTAAAACTGTTTTCATGACTGAGAACTGTACTGGCAAGAAATCCTTTCATGACCAGAATTTAATGTTAGCATTCAGACTTGTTTATTTTAAAACAGAGGGCACCAGAAACCCAACCCCAAAGATGTGTGGCTCGATTCATAAAAAGGGCTTTGATCAGCACAAGTTGTGGTAAACCGCAACTTGTGCTGAAATCCCATGTGCCAGGGACCCTGCACCAGATTCTGGTACAAGAGGTGTTCTGGCACCTAAGTCCCCACACTTGCCGTAACCTCTCCCATGCGACAAACTCCAGGCACATGAGAGGTGTTTGCCACATGCTCCATGTGGCAAAGATTAGTGGTCCCCCCATCCACGATCCCCTGATAAATCAAATCATGCCCCATCCCTGGTAGTCTAATGGCCCCCCTCTCTGTTCCCCAATGCTGTCAGTTCTATAATTATTCATTACAACTGCCTTCCCCAGTAGTCTAGTAGCCCACCCTCCTTGATCAGTGATGCCACCAGTTCTGTAATTATTCATTACAATCCACTTCCCTGGTAGTGTATTGGCCCTCCTCCCCGATCTCTGATGCCACCAGTTCTGTAATTATTCATTGAAACCCCCTTGCCCTCGTAGATGTCCGTTATAATATGAATACAAACATCCCACTTCCCTGGTGGTCTAGTGGCTCCCCACCACAGCAAGTAGTGCCCACCATCCCACTCACCCATCTCCAAAGAGAGCCGGTGACTGGCACAGCCCTTTTCTCACCTCTGCAGCTGGCCGCTGACTGAACAGTCACTGAATGTACTACATTATACAGTACACTCAGTGAGAGTTCAATCGGCGGCTGGTCATGGAGGTGAGAGAAGGGCTGTGCTAGTTGGTGGCTCTGTTTTGGGATGGGGAAGTGGAGTCGTGGGCACTACCTCTTGGGTTGGGGGGCCACTAAACCACCAGGGAAATGGGTTGTATGTATAAATATTATAATGCGAGACATCGGGAAGGGGGCAACTAGATTACCAGGGAAGAGGGTTGTAATGAATAATTACAGAACTGGTGGCATCAGGGATCAGGGAGGGGGGCCACTAGACTACCAGGGCAGGGTGTTGTAGTAATTGACAACATAACTGGTGGCATCAGGATCAGGGAGGGGGGTCGTTATACCAGCACGAGGAGTTTTTATACATTACGTTTGCGGATATGGAGGATCAGGGAGGGAGGACTGCAGCGCATTGCTGCCACAAACTGGTCAACTCTCCCAGAGGAGAATGTTGTAAGTACTCTTAGACCAGCCATGGCTGGTCTAAGGGTACTTAGAACTTCTCCCTCTGGGAGAGTTCTGAGAATCACTCATTAGGGGATATGGCAGCCTATGACTTCCGCAAGCCCCCTAGAGCTGTGCTGCAGCATATATTTGGGTGCACGGGTGGCACAAGCCCCTTTTGGGAGAGGCAGCCTGTGGATGACATAGGCTGCCATTGAGAATTGCTCCAGGTGCATCTTTTGGTGCACTGGGAACTTTGTGTCATTCTTTGTGGTGAAAGCCCCTTGTGCAATGCTGGGAGCTTTGAGAATCGAGCCCATGCAGTTGTCCTTGCTCCCCAAACCTGTTTCCAACACTGGATGCCCTGCCAGAGTCAGTCATATAAAAATGCTGCCTCTGTTCTGCTTTCCATGTTGATAGCCCTGGCTCATGCCAGTGAAGGACGAGTTAAGTCAGGCCACTGTACCCTTTATTATAAAAAAATAATCCTGGTACCACCTCCATTATCCTACCAAAAATATTATTCCTGATGTCCACGTGTACCCCCCCCACTTTGCTGCAAAACGTTATTCCCAGTTGTCCAGCAATATCAGTAATCAAACAGAATCTAGTGCACCCTCTCCCCCAAATTGGCAATCATTTCACATTCATTTTCTTACTCACTTTTCTCTCCTTATGATTTTCAAAGGGGGTTATTTTATTAACAGATTTCAAAATGTGAATTAAGCCCAACTACCAGACAACAAAATGAGCCCCATGGTTGAGTACTTACACTGACATTTGAAACAGGAAGTAGCCTGAATTCACTTCTTGTCCAGTTTTGAATAAAGTGTGGCAATGCCCCCTACCTCACCTGACTCCAGATCATCATTCCCTTGTGTTTACTGGTGCCCCACCACCCATCTCAAGACTATCATTCCATGGTTTCCATTGATATCACCTCCCTCACCATGCCACCACACCACAAACGATGGCCAGAAACAACACTCCTCTCACCTCCTTGGCCAGTCACTTTCTGAGTAAAATAACTACTGGTCATGATAATGAAATAGATCAACTAAATTTTTTTATAATCATGACAACAGTCTTCCTGTGCAGATGGTGGCCAGCGAAGGTGGAAAAAGAATTATTGCTAGTTACTTTCTGGAGAACTGGGAGAGGGAGGTATTAAAACTCAATACTATGAATATTATTTTTTGCAGGGTAAGCGAGGACTATGATTGGCCACCAGAGAATTATATTTTGGAGCAGGGTGAGAAGGGGTACCACACTGGCTGCCAGGAAATAATGATTTGGAGCAGTTGAAAGAGGGGGCACAACTGGATCACAGGGAATGATACTGTGCAGTGGTAATCACACAAACGTTTCAGTGCCTTGAAATGTGACAGCAGTGCTGCAGCAGGTAAGGTATGCAAGCTGCCACAACTCCATTGACTTCAATGGTAATTTGCACTGGTCTTTTGTACCCACTTTATACTGTATGTGCTTTGCTATCCACATAAAATCTATGTCGGGGGGGTGGCGGAGCCTGGCAGTCAACATGGTGATACACTAATTTCTGCTAGAGAGACCCTGTGAACCCCTAAGCGCCCATCCGGTTGTTCCAGCCATTTATCCTCCTTGAATAAACAAGGCATCGTAAACTGGAATATCTGAGCTTCAAAACAAGCCATTTCCCTCAAAAATCGGCCAAAGCATCATGAACCAGCGTTGTGTTAAGTTGGACTGGCATCTCCGCTATGTGCCCTGTTTTAGGATGTGATTGCAGCACCACCCAGTCTTCACTGCACCCATCATGAAGTGTGAGAGACGGGCAGAAGTCTGGAGAAGGCAGAGGGGGTGATGGCCACACCTAGCTCCTCCACCAGTGTGGCTCAAGATATTGTAAAATTGACAGTGATGCCGAGCAAAGTCTTGCAGGACACTGCTGAATTAAAGCTTTCCTCCGCAAGAATAAATGAGGATTTATGGCTATTAGCTCTTCGGGTGGAGCGCTCCAAAAATTAACTAAGCTGCAGTCTGAGCAACTATCCCAGCATGATGGATATATAAGAGAACATTATGGGCATATTCAGTACTTGCTATCCAAAGTGGATGACATGGAAAATAGGGCTTGGAGGCAGAATATAAGGAGATGGGCATGATCTGACACAACCCCCATAACCGCTGCATGGAACCACATGGCAAAACATGGAGGTCTCCCCTGCACCCATGGAACTGACGTCTGGTGCAGTGCAGAAGGAAGCAGAGCCAGGAGAGAAATGGCATAAAGTCCAGAGGGGCAGACCAAGAAAGCCTGGGAGGGACACTCCAAGTAAAAAGCCCATGCACAAGAGGAACCGATCCAGGAGTCACCAGAGGTAACAAAATCTATAGGATGACAGCCCGATCTCTCCATCTGTTACACAAGTCAAGGTCTCTAACAGATATGAGCCCCTGAGAGATCTTGTTCCAACAGCCCTGGACCTAATGGAGAACCCTGAGAGCTTGGTGCATGAAGATCTCATGGATCAGAACTTGCTGATAGAGTGGGGCACCCTCTGCAAGGACTGTGTTGAAGGTGGAGGGGAGCCACAGGAAGAAACTCAGTCACCAGTCTGAATTGCAGAGCTTGACTGCTCTTAGCCCACAATCTGTAATAAGGTTCTTCAGTGCCTATGGGAGGGACTTTCCTCCCCTCTGGGGACATAGACACACACCGCTCAGGGCTGGTTGGCATTAGAAGAAGAAGAAGAAGAATCAGCATTTATATAGCGCTTTTCATACATCCAAAGCACTTTACAAGCAATGCTAGACTGATAGTGAAGTGACTGAATGTGTGGTGGTGGCCATATCGCACATCATCACCCACACACAGCCTGGATAATTGCATGAACCGGTTTATGGGAAGGGAATGTTGGCCAGGACACCGGAATATTCCCTACTCTTTGAAGAGTGCCCTGGGTTCTTTTACTTCCACCTGGACACCCACCAGGACAACACCAGGATGGGCAGAAGGGACCTCGGTTTAACGTCTCATCCGAAGGACAGCACACCCCAGCAGTACAGCACCCCCCAATACTGCACTCGGATGCCAGCGATTTTTAGGTGCAAGTCCAATCCCGGTGTGGGACGAGAACCCATGACCTTCTGGTCCAGAGGCGGATGTACTACCAACTGAGCCATGCTGACACCTCATATGAGCTCATATGGCTTTAGTTCTCCTCAACGAGACTCATCTTGAAAGCCTGGTCTTGAGCATGCCCTGATCTTCTTCACCATGTGGCCAGCTGAAGCTAGCGGTTGATCTGACATTTCACAACAGCTGTTTGTTAATGATAAGAGTTTGAATGTACCTGTCAATGTTGTTCTCTGACTAACATGTTTTCTTTGCAGGAATCAGTCCTCCCCGCATGGTTAGAGGTTGCTTGCAGGAGGTTTCTGCTGTCCCTAGCTTGGCGGCTGTCACTTTGCTGTAATATGCTGTGGTGCAAACTGGGGTAGCACCTTACTCACATGCGCATAAAGGGACTGCCTCTGATGTTTTCATGTTAATGTGTGTTTGTTAGCACTGTCCAGTCCCCCTCACATAGAATAGGAGGAAGCCTGTAGGGTATCTCTGCTGTCTCCTGCTCGAAGGCTGCTGCCTAGCTGTAATCTGCGGCTGTGGAAATGGGGGATAGTGCAATATTCTCATGCACTTA
Organism: Neoceratodus forsteri; assembly: GCA_016271365.2. NCBI lineage: Eukaryota > Metazoa > Chordata > Ceratodontiformes > Ceratodontidae > Neoceratodus > Neoceratodus forsteri. The sequence goes on along the minus strand of CM028132.1, from coordinate 967,827,485 downwards.
AAGGGACTGTTTTGTGATAGGGATGGATTCCCCTCTATGATATCAGTGGGGATTGCTTATGCCATGGAGTATTTCCTGTTTTATCCAGGTGTAGTTTATTCCATTACAAGGGAAATAGTTTGGCTTAATATATGTTATTTCACTAAATGCATGTTACTGAATTAGCAGATTAAATAGGGGATCACAGGGTCCTGTTGAATGTTAATTAAATGTGTCTGTTAGAATCTCAGATAGAGAAAAGGTTGATGGATGATGGTAACGTGCCAAGCTCCACACCCAGGAGAGGCCATCCCGACCATGGGCTACTTAACTCACTAGTGACCGGGTTGTTCTGGATGACCCTCTTAGGCAAAGGTATGGCACAGGTGTTAAAGTTTTGGGAGGTAGAAAAAGGAGTTATAGAGGTTTTAATGTCTGATCACGGTAAGGTTAGTGGGACATATAGGGTTGTGCTGGGGTGGGGGCGGACTGGTTTGGTTTTTGGGGAAGAATTCTAGTGGAAGTTTTCCTGCACACAGGCTACACCATTTTTTGCTCTGGCTAGGGGCTCAGGAGACATTAGTGGGACTGAGATATGGCGGGTAAAGATATGGTGATGGCCACCTCCTGGAATGTGAGGGGTCTGAACTCACCAATTAAAAGAAAGAAAATCCAAGCCAGACAAAAATCCCTGAGATTTCAAATAGCCTTTTTGCTGGAAACTTAACTGAACCACACTGAAGCTCAAAAGCTGTTGAGGGAATGGGTGGGTTGGGAGGTCCATAGTACGGCCAGTAAAACCAGAGGAGGAGTATCTATATTATGTCACAAAAACCTAAAATGGAAGTTGCGGGAACATAGAGCAGACAAGGAAGGGAGATGAGTCCTAGTCAGGGTTAATACCCCCATGGGGGACATTCTACTAGCAAAAATGGGCAGACTGGATGGGCCTTGCGGTCCTTATCTGCCATCAACTTCTATGTTTCTATGTTAAATCTATATACCCCAATTGAAGACTCCCCAGAGTTCTTTCATAAACTCTCACAAGAATTAATGGAGATGGCATCAGGGGAGGCAGACGTCATGCTAGGGGGAACTTCAACCTGACGATGGACTCTCTCATGGATAGGTCGAACTCCAGGCCTGACACACATACCCGATCCATCAGGGCTGTAAAGGACATGCTCACTCTGCATAAGTTTCAGGACATTTGGAGGGTAACCCACCCAGACAGGAGGGACTACACATACTTCTCCAAAGCCAAACAAGTTGCCAGCAAGATTGACTTTTGGTTCACTTCCCCAAACATTTCGAGCAAAATCCTAGATGTCACAATAGCCCCCCTGTACATGTCAGATCATGCCCCACTGACACTCTCTTTTGTGCCATCCACCCCCTGCTCTTGGTCACTTAGTTAGAGGCTAGATCCCCTACTGTTACAGGAGACAGAATTTAAGGAATGGCTTAAGAGGGAGGTAAAAACTTATTTCACTGACAACTCACAAGGGTCTGCCTCGGTGGTTGCCATATGGGAGGCTTTCAAAGCCATGGTGAGAGGCTGAATTATGAGCTATGCCTCCCGTCACAGGAAGCAGAGGGAGAAAGAGACCAGGGAGTTGAAAAAGGTACTGGGGGATAAGGAAAATCTGTATAAGAGAGACCCCAAAAGACTTCACAATCCAGAGCTGTTGCATGACCTTCTGGCCCTGAGAATGACTCTGAATATGCTAGCTTCACGTAAGGCAGAACTTCCGACCTTAAGACTGAAACACAAATATTGGGTGAGAGGGGAAAAAGCTGGAAACTGCTGGCATACAGATTAAAAAAAAACAGGCTGACAGGCATATAGTCCAACTGCAGAACAAAAAGGGGGAAAAACACAGTAAACCTGACTCCATAAACAAAATCATGCTATCTTTCTATGACTCCCTGTACAGCTCTCACATTACCTGGGACAAGACCAAATTTGACAAATTCGTGGAAGGCACGAAGCTTCCCAAACTTACTAATGCCCAGTGCGAGCAGCGGGAGGGGCCAATAGAAGTGCCTGAAATCAGGGACGCAATTAATAAGATGGCTCCAAGGAAAGCCCCGGGGGGGGGGGGATGGCTACTCAGCTGACTTTTACAGAGTAATACAAGATACCATCTCCCTCTCTATGAGGGACATGATACAAGATGCTCTACAAAAGGAGGTGCTCCCTGTCACTCTTAGAGAGGTGATTATCACAGTCCTCCCGAAAGAAGGGAAGGACCCACTCTTCCAGCAAGCTATAGACCCATTTCGCTCATTAATGCAGATATCAAAATCCTTGCAAAGATGTTAGCAGGCCGTTTGGAAAAAGCCTTCCCCTGCTTGTGCCACACCTCTCAAGTAGGCTTCATGAAGGGCTACACCAGTGCTGACCACCTCAGATCCCTGGTCTTCCTTATACAAAGGGCAGGGCAAGTCCCCACTCCTGCTGCAGCCATCTCGGTAGATTTTGAGAAGTCCTTTGATTCAGTTGAGTGGGACTTCCTTCATGTGATACTTCATCACTACAAGTTTGGTAGTGTCTTCAGGGGCTGGATTAAAACTCTCTACACATCCCCCATGGCCAGACTGTTGACCAATAATATTCTCTCAGATCCAATCGAACTACACAGGGCTACTAGACAGGGGTGCCCATTGTCCCCAGTGCTGTTCGTGTTTATTGTAGCTCTAACTAGTGTGGTGACGGAGCACCCAAATATTAGGGGTAAGAAGGAATCGAATCCTACCATGCCATGCTGTATGCAGATGATTACGTCATTTTAACTGACAATTTCCTTGCCAGTGCAAAGTACATTGTGGAATTATTGCAATCCTTCTCAGACATCTCAGGCTTAAGAGTCAACCAAGGTAAAACAGAGGTCCTCCCCTTAAATGCACTGCTTACCTCTGAAGATATTTCGAAAGTGGGTCTAGCATGTGCTAAGGGGGGTATTAAATATTTGGGCATAAGGGTCAACTCTAATGTGTCCTCCCTGCCAGAGATTAATCTCTCTCCACTAGTCAATAGTCTAGAGGAGGAATCTCAAAGATGGAAACAGTTGAACCTCTTCCTGCCTGGAAAGGTGGCAGCAATCAAAATGATGATTGCCCTGAGGGTTTTCTATGTATTATCCCACCTACCAATTGAAATCCCAAAGAAATGGTTCCAAAAATTGGACAACCTAATGAGTGCCTTCCTGTGGGAGAATAAAATTTCTCGCTATAGTAGAGCTAAACTTCGAGCTCCATGGAATGGGGTGTGGGTGGTGCCTTCCTCATTTCTAACACTATGCATATGTTTTCTCGGTGGCTAACACCTGTAAGTTGTTTCAGGGGAACAATGAAGACCTACCAGCCTGGGAAACAATTGAAAGAAGTGCCTTTCATGGTAATCATCTTACAGAGTACCTGGGAAGCCCTCTCCCACCCAAAGTTCGACGTTGGTTGACAATTAAGGCGTCCACGGGGCCTGGCACCAATTAGGGGCCATTAGTAAGACATGCCTGAACCCAGGGAAGTTCTTTAACCTCTGGAATAATCCCAACTGGACAATTGACCAGAAACCCTTTCTGTGGGATGGCTGCAAGGTGAATCTGATCAATAGGCTGAGAGACATCTTAATGGGGGATGGGTACACCCTAGACAGCTTCACTTTCTTGCAAGAAAGATACAAGCTAGAGAAAGGACTTTTGGAGATATTTACAGATGAGACACATTTATTCATGCTGGATTAAAAGAGGGTGTCCTTGTGTTATATATCGGTCCAATGAAAGGGCTTCTAATAAGAAACTGCCATTATATAGATGGTTACAATTACAGAAGGGCCTTGCGGGCAAGATTTATAGGTTTATGAGGGAGGAACTGACAGACCCCTCTTTGCCTGCCAAAGGGAAATGGCAAAGCATGCTGGGCTCATCTAGAACAGTGGGTGAGTGGAAGAGTAGCTGGATTACAGCTAAAAAAGCCTGTGGAGATCCCCGGAGCTTTCTCATCCAAAATAAAATACGACACCTCTAGTACCGCACTCCTACAGCAGTAAAACAAATGGGCTTAATACAAGATGACATATGTTGGAGGTGTGATGCTAAAGGAGCAGACCAATTACATGTGATTTGGCAATGTGGCCTCATTCGTTCCTTTTGGTCTGAAGTAATTAAATGCTGCTCCATTATTCTTAGTTACCAGGTCTCTAATTTGCCAATGTTCTGGGCCCTGGGGATCCCCCCTACTGAGTGTAGGCTATTGGGCCCACATCTCGCATGGCTATTGCAGGCCTCTGTGAAAGCCAAATGTCTACTACTTTGTAAGTGGTGAACCAAGGCGGTCCCCTCCCTCACAGCTTGCCTGGTGGCCATGGCTAAACTGGCTAGCTATTCCAGGCTTACCCACATAGCCAATGGCACTCAGCAAATCCACTTGTATAGATGGACCCCTTTTATGCACTATATCCAGTGCTCAACTCCAATTTCCATTGTCCTCCTAAGCAAGGACATGTTAAAGCCCCCTTGATGGCCATACCCTACTTCACCTCCCACCCCTCGCCACTAATAGCATATATGTTAGGTGGAGGCTGTCCTCCCACAGTGCCACTCTTCCCTAGAAGTCCTCTTGCTTTCTTATTATTTATCCAGACTTGTCCCACATACATACTGTAGGTTTGATGTGTTATGAATTGTATGTGACTACTTGACTGTGATTCAACATGTACTGTATGAATTGTTGTTTGTACTTCCATCACTGTTGAGATATTTGGTGTGTCTCTATAATTCAATAAAAAATTTAACTGCAAAAAAAGGAATCTATGTCTGGACTGGCTCTTTTAAATGTTTTGTGTAGCATAATATATTGATCTACGTATATGCAATATTCTACTGGCACTATGCCTCTGGAGGCTGCTTTTTCTGAGTAACAGGTAATTTGATCCAGCTACTCAAGGTAAACTGAGATATATTGCAGCAGAAATCAACTTTTTCAGTAATAACTTTGCATTATACAGCAATGTGAGGGAGGTGATATCGCTGGGTGTCAGAGATTGATGTTTTTGGTGCAAGCTCTGGAAGTTTCCCCTCAGTGGACACTAGGGACTAATGGTTTAGGGAGAGGGTAAGGAAAGGGGATGCCTCTGGATGCCAAGAACAAATGGTTTGGATAAGGGTTAGGGAGTGGGTTCATTAAATTCCAATGGCTATAGGTTTGGAGAAGGATAAGGAAGAGGTACCACTGGATGCCATGGACTAATGGTTTGGGCCAGAGTGAGGGAAGGGGTGTCTCTGTACAGAAATGAGTAATGGTTCAGGGCACAGTGAGGGATGGTGTACCAGTATAAGCCAGGGATTGGTGGGTTGGGGTATGATGAGGCAAGGAGTGCCACTGGACATTAGGGAGTAATAGTTTTGGCAGGGTAAATGAGGGGTTATAACTAGATCCTGGAGACTGATTACAGTAGGGTGAGGAAGAAAGATGTAATTGGATGTTATAGGCTGCTGGATGGGATTAGTGAGAGTGTTGCCACTGAATGAAAGGGGCAGCTTGACAGGGGTGGGATGAGGAAGGGAGTAAGTTTGTACTCTAGGGATTGTTTTACACAGAATGGAGTTAGGGCAAGGAGTGGCTTAGGACACCATATAGTACTTGCCATTAAAAGTATTGTCAATACAAAGTAGTATGTATTATAAGTAAATGTAGTTTTAAAAAAAGTAAGACAACTCATTGCACAAACCTATGTGGATGCATGAATTAGGGTTGAAACACAAAGCCTCAATAGTAAAAAAATGCAATGTTAGCATAAAAACAATAAGTGCCCTGACCATTGTAAATCTTTGGTGTAGTGTTTCTCAGGGTACTGTATGATTGATTGCATTATTCAGTGTTGGTGTGAACCTAAGTTTGGCATGGACTTTCCAGGCACAGATATTTACTCCTATATTAATGCTTCTAGAGAAGGAACCAAAGTTAAGGTAATGCCAACACTGCATCACGCAATCACTAAAGCCCTAAGAAACACCACGCCACAGTTCATCAATGGTCAGGGACTTTTATTTTCTACAATGTTCATTCCTTACTTTCTAAGCTTTGTGTTTCAGCTTTAACTGATACCTATACATAGTTTTTTGCAGTAACTATAAGTTAAAAAAACAACATAATTAGACTACTCTGCACAAACCTGGAATTTTATATGCATTCTAAGGTTTTTGTAACTGACCTAGAAAAAAAGTAGCTCATTCATAGCATGGGTTAAGCCAATTTAAAACCATTCTTGCCACAAACATTCCAAATTTCATCTGTGCACAAAACCTAAACCTCAGTAAATGATAACCATTTGAATTCATTTGCAATGTAACCACTAGAGGGTGCACCATCCTTAACAATAGCCACTTACTTTTACTAAAGTTCACAAGAATTATCATCATTAAGCCTGGCTTCCATAATGCTCAAGACATTTTACTCTTATTAACTTCACTTTTACAGTTTTTTAAGAGAGTTTTTCACTTTTAAGAAAACTTTGGAAGACATTTAAACACAGTTCAGCTCAGACAGTAGTTGTTAGATTGGCTTTATTTCATTTCCCTTTGTTATTTTTTGGCAAATTCTCTGTGGCAGAATGGCTGTTGCAGTGGAAAGGATTATGATGTTATAAAGTGAAGTTGTGACTTCATCAAGGGATTGAACAACAGGAGTAGAAAAACTTTACGGGGTCACCTTTATGGGTCACCTCAAAAACAGGCACTTGTGCCTCGTGTGCATTACCCAGTTACCAAAGAATAAGAAAATACAGAAAATTCTATAAGATGTAAACTGAACTGTGCAAATTTTTTTTTCTAAAGACTTTCTTAAAATGTACATATGTTTACTTATTTAGTTAGTTTTTGCTTACCAGGTAGATACACTAGGCAATGCAATGCCTATTTCCAGGTGTGAATCAGGAAAGTACAACAAAAATAACAGTAACACAGTGGCAAAAGGGTACAGAACAATCTTACATACATCAGCAGACGTGAAACAATGCTGTAATCCAGAAATTTAGGAGCAGAGTATATCCAGAGTACAAATGAAACTCAAATAAAAGACAAACTAGTAGTACAAAGCATCAGGTACAAGAGCACTTATCAGAGCTCAGTAGGAACTTACAAAGCTCATTATTGAAAGCTAGATGTGTCTGAGAGACCCTGAGATTCAGTAGAATTGAGTTCCACAGCTTGAGTGAAAAGACAGAAAAAGCTTGCTCACCCATATTTGTGGAGCATTTGAGCACCAACAGAAGTGACAGACCATCAGACCTCAAGGAGTGTGTGTGGTTATTTTTAATGAACATATTGGCCAGTATGGCAGCCAGAAGCCAAGAATTCAGCAGTTTTCTATATTTCTTTCTAAGAGTTACCAGGCTTGAAAGTAGCATCTATAAACTCAGAATTATGCTTTGTTTCAAAATATAGAAAGCTATCAGGGGGCATAGAAATGTTATAATGCATGCATGCATTAGCGCATCATAATTCTGGGGGATCCTTTCTCCCCATGAGTGCAGAGCAGGGGCATTGGGATGGTGACGATTGGTGGTCGAGTGGACAGGTCATGAGCTCGGACATCTGTAATTCTGTTTTTCCAAAATAAATGGCTAACATAAACAGTGTAATGTTGTAATCAGTATCAGTCAAAAGAACCACCTAGTGGATTTAGTTATTATTGCAGCACTTAGTAGTTTGCAGCAATTGTTTTTTGCAGCATGCTGATAGTGTCATGGGCACCTGTTGCTTTACATACAGTACTACTTAGCACTCAGTTGCCTTCTGTGTGTTAACAGCTGAGGAGTGTGCAGTGAATAAAAGTTCTGAATGCTAGCCAAGACGTTTGTCTTTATTTTCAAATAAGCATATCAAAATACTACATTGGTGGCAATGATTCTGAACCAAGACGGAGAAACTCTGTCTTTAGACTAGACTTCCAAACTGAACAAGAAGGAAAAGAAAGCTGAAAATAGCCATGAGTACCTCTGAAAGTTGTATAATGTCCCTGCTTAGCCACTCCAGTTTTCCCACTTTTGATTCAGATGCTGAATCCATTTCTATAAGTCTGTGGTGGATCAAATGGGCACAAAGATTTTAAAATTACACTGCTGCAATGAATATTACCGTGGATGCAAAACTAAAAATCCTTCTTTTGCATTTTGCTGGGGAGAGAGTACAACATATATGGCACATTGTCGACAAGTGCAGACAAATACGCAGATGTGAAACAAAAGCTCACCAACTATTTTTCTCTGAAGAAGAAGAATCAGAATTTATATAGAGCTTTTCTACACAATGTATCCCAAAGTGCTTTACAAGCAATGCTAGATTGGTAGTGAACTGACTGAACATGTAGTAGCAGCTATATCACACACCAACACCCACACTTATTTATTTTATTTATATCTTTGGTAACCGGGTAAGTGAGCTGATCCAAAGGACAGTTTTCAGTCATGACCTGGGCCACAAGGTGGCAATAACATGAGCCAAAAAAACAGTAAATACAAGAGCGCAGGATAAATGCACTTCAACATGAGGTGATGAAAAGAATGCACAGTGAATAACTAGTTACACAAACAATAATAGCAATAGGACAAGTACATGGGATTACAATGAGAGCAATTGTGCAATAACAGTCAGTAGCTACTTGTAATCACAGTATGCATTTTCATACTAACATCGGGTACCCAAAAACAAAAGCTGTGCAGATTCAGACAATCAAACTTTCATGGACTTCTTTGAGATCAAAGCAGGATTGGAGAGCAAATATGCAAGGTGCAATAGGATACTGGGGGGACAGGGCATAAGAAGACAGAGGTGAGAAAGGGAGGGGCAGGGAGGTAGAGGCAAGCATCGAAACTGTCACGTTATAGGAGCATGGATGGTTTGTAGACCCTAGTGTTGTTGTGGAGAGCAGTGACAAGTGGCTGTAGTCAGGAGCCAGTCTTTTAGGTTTTTTGTGAAAGATAGGTGGGTGGAGAACAAGTGGATGGATGATGGGAGTCTATTACATAGGGAGGGGGTGGAGACAGAGAACTCTTTACTACCCATGGCTTCTGTCAGAGAACAGGCAGAGAACAGCAAGAGGAAGGAGCTTCTGTTATAACTATACTTCTCTACTGGGACTATATTGCCCTCTTTCCCTCCCTTCCACTCCCCCCCTAAGCCAGTTCTACTTTTATAGGCACATGATTTGACTGACAACAGGAACTTCCTGTTTGGGAGCAGGAAGTGAGTTATCACAGAGCCACAAAAGACTCACCGTTCTAGAAGGAAAGAGTAGCTTTCGGTCAGCCCCAGCTGCTGGGGTCTGACTCCTGAGCAAGTAGGGAGCTACTGAGAAAAATAGGAACTTCTTGTCTCAGAACAGGAAGATCAGGAGCTTAAAGGGCACAGAGGCAGTAAGTAAGTAGGGAGAAAAAAAAAAAATAAACAGAGGAAAAAGTAAGTATTTAAAAACAACATTTAAGGGTCCAGAAGTAAGACATGATGGGAGTGGTGCAATGCAGTGGCAGTTGAGCAGCAGTCTTCTGGGAGACGTTCTGGAGGATGTGGTGTTGTCCCATCTGCAGGCACCTCTCTGGGCTGAGGAAGGGGGTTGCTCATCTCCAAGCTAAGTTGGTGAGGATTTGGGGAACCTCTCTCTCCCCACCCAGGGACCACCAGGGCCACTGCTGTTGCCTCAGAGGTTGCCAAGAAAGAGGAGCGGTTGGACCACAGTGGGCTCAGGGAGCGTGAGAGAGGTGGAACAAAGGCACATCCCTCAGGTTATACCTCTCCACAATTCATATGCCATTCTGGCAAAGTATGGTTCCTCTATGGAGGCACCTTCAGTGAAAACCAAGGATGATGCTGGGAACCTCCACAAAGGAGACCCACAGGAGGGTGGCATGGGACCCCACAGGGGAAGGAGACAACACAATGAAACATAGAAACATAGAATTTGATGGCAGATAAGGACCGCTTGGCCCACCTAGTCTACCCATTTTCCTACCTAGCAGATAAGTTTCAGATCCTAGTTAACCAACAGCTTACTTCCTCCTACCCCCCACTAGGACTGCTTTATGTCTATCCCATGCATTCTTGAATTCCCCCACTGTACTTGACTCCACTTCTGGTGGGGGGACTCCATTGTTAGGAGGGTAGAACTAAGGGAGGAAGGGAGAGGGAGGTAAGGTGCCTGCCTGGCACCATGGCTTGGAGGGATGGGGAGTGAATCCTCAGGATCACCGGAGCAGCTGCACAGAGGAGGGAGCTGGATGTCATTGTCCACCTTGGGACAAATGACCTGGCTGAGAAAGGGATCAGAGCAGTGCAGGAAGAGTTTGTGGAGTTGGAGAGGAACCTTAGACAAGTAGCACACACGATAACCTTCTCGGAGGTGCTGCCTGTCTATAGCATGGGTGAGGCTAGGGTGCTCCACACCATGGGACTCAATCAGTGGTTGAAAAACTGGTGAATAGCTCAGGGGTTTGGCTTCACTGGGGACTGGAGGTCCACCTGGAGTGATGCAGGCCTGTACTAGCGTGATGGTCTGCATCTGTCCAGGAGGGGAACCAGGATCGTAGGTGATAGGTTTAAATGCTTCATTGGCAAGCATTTTAAACTAGCCAATGAGGGAGAGCACTAGGAAAGAACTGCAGAAATCTATACCCCCAAAAATCAGGAAGTAAGTAGGGTAAACACCAAGATAGATACGTTGATAGGGAGAAGGGCAGGGGTAAATAGAGAAGACGACAAAGGCAATAAGGACAGGGATGGGGCAAAAAGGGGTAAGGCCATCAAGAAATGGAGGGTAATGAGTACCAATGCCCATAGTCTAGGCAACAAGCTCCCTGAACTGGTGGCCTAGATGGAAAAGGGATGCCTGGATATCGTGGCAGTCACAGAAACATGGTACACAAAGAACCATAAGTCTGCTAATTCTGGGCAAAGCGATTTAGCTGGGGAATGTATTTTTATTGTATTTGTTACTAATTGCGGCACAACTTAAAATAAGGCAGGATTGCTTGTATGAGTTAAAAAGTTGCTAGAATCCACGACTGCAGTCTTCTGCTGCTCTATAGTGGGGAGAGGGTAAATTTGTTTTTTGAATAAGACCCCAGGCTTTAGGTTGCTGCTAGCTACCGCGCCATATCTCCTGGTAAAAGGTGTCTTATTTCACAAGCAGGTGGATGCAATTTTAGATAGCACGCTCCTCCCGCAAGCCACTTACCTGAATTAAAGCCAAGCCTTTCTCTTCCTTCCGCAGAACTGAGGCCGGGTCGCGAGGGCAGGAGCCCCAAGCCCTCCCCACAGACAGGCGAGACCCCCCACGGACCACGACGAGGAACCCTGCGGCCAGGTAGCCAGACTTTTTGCAGCTACTCACGGACTGACTAGGAGCTCTATCCCCGCCTGCGCTGCAGGCTCCCCACCACCCCCACCACCACCCTTGGTCGGCTTCTGTTTATATAGTGGAGCTCTCACGTGGTTGTGAACCAGTCAGCCCACTTTCTCATTAGTCCCTTATATTTGTTCACCACTAGCGGCCGCTGCAGAGCATACTGACAATTCCTTCTCTGGACAAAAGGAACTTACTTCCAAAAACGCAGCTTCTCACTGCAATCATCACTATGCTCTGCATAGCCTCCTCCTCCCTCCCACCCTTTATCAATCCTAGGTTACCAGACCCCTTGCCACTCCACACCTTAACTACCAAGCCTACACCGAAATCCTCCTCAGCACCAGTAAAACACAACCTACACCATGTGCACAACTGGACCCTGGGGGCCTCTATCCTTCCCCTCTCCTTCCACACTGCAACACCTGCCTTATATATACCACTCTTTTCAGCCCCAAAGGCAAACCCAACTCCCTCAAATCACCCCACCCGCAGGGGTGCACCAGTAAAGATCATGCGCTTATTAAGGCATGCCCTGGTACTCCTACTTCTCATAGCAGGGGACATTGAACGGAACCCCGACCTCGACACCCATTGCTGCTCAACCACCAGCATCACCCTCACACCTCCCAAAGGTCTCAAAATTGTACACCTTATATATGTAGCATCCTAAATAAAATGGCTGCCCTACAAACAACTGTCCTGGCCCTTCACCCAGATATTATAATCATCACAGAGTCATGGCTGAAGCTCCATCACGGGACGAGGAATTCTCATTACTCGACTTCTCACTAATCCGCCAGGACAGGGAGGGAGAAAGAAGGGTCATGTACAGCCATGTATGTTGCCTCAAATCTCCAGTATTCTGTAATCACTCCACCAACTCCCTTACTAACCATAGATCCCTCCTGATCAAAATCTCCTGCCCCACTCTATCCCAGTATTCGTATCTGGGTCATACTGTCCACCGGACACACCACTAACCAGCATCCTCGAACACCTAGGAAACCTGAGGCCCTTACAGAAGGCGGAGAACTCCACATCCTGGTGATTTCAATCAGAATTGGCTGGGATGCAGCATCAAAGACACGCTGCCAAATCAATGCACTAAATTTGCACCAGCAAATAGGGAACCCACCCGCCTAAATCACAAATCCAATAAACACACACTACTGGACTGGGCACTCACTACCCACCCACATAGGATACTTAAAGTCGGCCTTCTACCGGACTCCCTTAGCGACCACCATATGATTTTTATAGTGCGCAAAATCTTCCGTCCCTCGGCCCCTCCACCCTGTTTCGCGCAGCAGAGCTTACAATCACTGGATCTGCCTGAGCTCCTAAACGACCTATCTCCATTGACTGGTCTCCCATCCCTAGAGCCACCACCATGGACGAGGCCCTGAGCTATTTCTCTACTAACTTCCTCACTATCTGGGACATTCATGCCCCACTAAGGAGATCCAGAGCCAGAGGCTCCCACTTACCCTGGGTGACCTCAAACCTCATGGAACAACTCCGAGCCAGAGACCGTGCCTGGAAATCCTTCAAGGCCACAGGGTCTCATCTGGTCCAGCAACAATACCGGTCACTTCGAAATGCCTGCACTAGACTCATACGGCAGTCCAAATCAAACTACTTCAAAGCGGCGTTCAACAAAAACCACACCCACCCTTCTCAATTCTGGAAGTCCATCAAATCTCTCCTTACCCCACCGACCCAACCCCCCACCCCCACTCTCAACCTCGCAGGCAAAATCATCAATAATCCTTGTCAGGTTGCCACTGAGTTTAATACCCACTTCTCCACCTACTACCTCCCTATTCTCCTCCCGGCCCCACCCCCACCTTTCGTTCTCCCCAAAGTTCTCTGTTCTACCTAATGCACCCCCCCTGGCCTCCTTTTCGCTCCGCCCAGTCACTCCAGACCAGGTGCTGAAAATTATACTCTCACTAAACACATCAAAAGGTAAATGTCCATTGGGACTTGACTCTAAACTGCTCCAACTCTCTGCTCCAGCTATAGCCCACCCCCTTACCATGCTCTATAATCTGTCTTTTAAGTTAGAGGCAGTCCCCACGAAATGGAAACATGCCACAGTCATTCCCCTTCCCAAGGAAGGGGACCTCTCCTCTCCATCAAACTATCGGCCTATATCTCTGCTCCCCATACTAGCCAAAATCCAAGAGAGCCTTGTTCTATCCCAGCTACACCCATATCTAGACTACATCTCCTTCTTCACTCCTTTCCAAGCCGGTTTCAGAAAAAATCACTCCACCACCACATCCCTCCTTCGCATCACTAACACCATCCTCACAGGCATTGACAAAGGGGAAATAACCGCTGCTATTTTTATAGACCTGGCAAAAGCCTTCGACACGGTCTCTCACCCCCTGTTGCTGTCCAAACTTTCCCAAACTGGTCTGTCGGTGGCAGCATGCAGCTGGTTCCAATCATACCTATCAGGCAGGTCTCAATCAGTTCGCATCGGTATGGATCTATCCACCCCCTTCCCCGTCACCAGGGGCGTACCTCAAGGGTCCGTACTCGGCCCACTGCTTTTCTCAATTTTCCTCAATGATTTGCCTGCTGTCTGCACACAAACTGACATCCATATGTACGCAGACGATACGGTGCTGTTCACCTCTGGCCCATCCGGAACCGCGGTGGCAGCATGCCTCCAGAAGGATTTCGACTCCCTCCAACGCTGGTTCCTTGAGAACCAACTTTTCCTGAACCCAAAAAAACTGTCTCCCTCACCTTCGCCCTGCACAAACTAGCCCGCTTACTGACGCACCCACATTCTATACCTTGGACAGTACTCCGCCTGAGGCCTGCTCCACTTATCGCTATCTTGGTGTCTGGCTAGATCAGTACCTTGACTTCTCAGCACATATAGATGCACTGCAAAAACTACATCCCATGCTGGAGCTCTCCATCGAAACAAGTACTGCATCCCTCTACCGACCAGACAAGCAATAGTCCATAAAATGATCCTTCCAATATTGGACTCACGGTGATGTCGCCTATGGTTCCCTCCAGGTGTCCTTAGTCAGGCTCGACCCTATACAACTCCTTCTGCCGGTTCTCCTTGGACCGTCCTCCCAATACCCACCACTGCTACCTTTACTGAATCACTCAACCTCCCTCACTCCAAAATCGGCGTTGCTGCACGCTAGAATTACTGCTAAGTTCTGGTCTCATACACTGCCCTCCTACCTATCAACATCCCTAACCGCCATCCCCCCACCTACCTACGACCTCAGGAACACTGACTCCAGGCTCCTACACATCCCCCACAGATCTACCCGCTCAGGTCAGGTTGCTTTCAGTTTCAGGCTGCCCAAATTATGGAACTCACTGGCAGCCGACATCAGACTCACCACAAGTATCCCCCAACGTAATGCCCTTCTCAAAGCACATTTCGCCACCAACTGCTCATGCTTTCCCCATCGCTGACTTCCAGTCTGGGCTCCGTTTTTTCACACTCATCACAAAATGGTACTATATGCTCTGAACCTGCTGCTGTTACTGTATTATTATGCACGTCTTACCCATATGTAAGAATTTTTGCTCACACTATGTAATCGTGTAATTCTTCCATTCTATTACACCAATGTCTGAACTACTCTGCATATTGTATGAACCGCCTTTCTTCTCAGCTACTGCACCCTTCCTACTGGACCACTGTCCGTTATTATCTGAAAATTATGTATGGACTGTTTTATCTTATTTTCTGCAATATTGTACCCCCTACCCCAGGGCGCATCTGGAATCGAGTGGTACTCTTCTCAGTATGCCTTTCCTGGTAAATCTCTTAAATAAATAAATGACTGGGATGTTAACATACCAGGGTACACAACCTACTGGAGAAACAGGGAGGGGAGAAGAGGGGGAAGAGTAGCTCTCTAAGTAAGGGAAGGGATAAAAGCAATGGAACAAAAGAGTAAACAGGGAGGCGAGGAGGCACTGTGGGTCACCTTAGAGACTGGAAATGGCACCACAGTCCGCACAGGAGTAGTATATAGACCCCCATCTCAAGGGGAGGAATTGGATAAGGATACGATGGAAGACATACTTAGGATGGCAGAGAAAGGGGAGATACTGTTGATGGGGGATCTGAATATGCCAGATGTTAACTGGAGCACCTTTGCTGCAGCCACATCCAAAAGCAGGTCCATTCTCGATGCCATACAGGGGGCATGCCTCAGTCAGCTAGTTTTGGAACCCACTAATGAGGGAGCAATCTTAGACCTTGTACTCTCAAATGGGGACAGTGAGAGGATCTCAGATCAAGAAATGGGTAGCCAACTGGGAACAAGTGACCACCAAACAGTATGGTTCACGATAAACTCAGCCTAAGAGTCAAGCCATACAAAAGTGAGGGTACTGGACTTCAGGAGGGCTGACTTTGGCAAGATGGAAGAGTGCCTTAGAAAAGCACTAGCAAACAGGCAAGAAGGAGGGGTGGAGCAACAATGGGGAAACATCAAAACTGCCATCACAGAGGCAACAAACCTTTGTGTGAAGCAAATAAACAAATCAAAAATGAAAGAAAAAGTCACTATAGTTCTCAAAAGAGGTGGCGGGGAAGGTTAAGGAGAAAAATATAGCATTTAGGAAGTATAAGGAAACACAGAAGGAGCAGGGAAGAGAACTGTAACAGTTAAGGCAGAAGGAAGCAGGGAGGGAAGTCAGAATAGCAAAGGCCCAAACTGAGGAAAAGATAGCCAACTTGGTTAAGAAGGGGGATAAGACTTTTTATAGGTACATCAGGGAGCATAGAAAGACAAAGGGAGGGATAGTGAGGCTGAATAAAATGGACGGTGGGTGGGCAGAGAGGGACAGTGAAAAAACAGGGATACTGAACAAATATTTCTGCTCAGTAGTCACAAAAGAGGAGGAGGTACCTAATCCAATTAACAGAAGCACTCTGGATAGGGGGTCGATCCCAGTCCTTTCACAGAAGAAAGGGTTCTGAAAGAACTCCTAAACTGAAGGTGGATAAAGCAGTGGTGTCTGATGGGATTCACACCAGAATTCTAAAAGAATTAAGGGGAAAACTAGTGACACCACTGACTACCCTTTTTAACAAATCATGGGAGGATGGTGTGGTACCTGAGGACTGAAGAAAGGTGGATGTGATTCCCCTTCACAAAAGTGGAAGCAAGACAGAGGAAGTAAACTAAAGACCTGTCAGTTTGACCTCTGTAATAGGGAAAGTGATGGAATTGCTTCTGAAGGAAAGAATTTTTGAGTACCTAGAGGCCAGTGGGACACAGGCCCCAAGGCAGAATGGGTTCACAGCAGAAGATCATGTCAGATGAATCTAATCGATTTATTTGACTGGGTGACCAAAGTAGTAGACCAGGACCAGGGAGGGGCTGTGGACATGGCCTACCTAGACTTTAGCAAGGCATATGACACAGTCCCCCACAAAAGATTAATAAACAAATTAACTGGCCTGGGAGTAGGTCCCAAGGTGGTAGCCTGGGTAAAACATTGTCTCTACAACAGGACACAGAAGGTAATTGTAAATGGAGTCCACGCTGAAGAAAGGGGGATTACTAGTGGGGTACTGCAGGGTTCATTACTGGGTCCAGTCTTTATAAGTGACATTGCAGAGTGACCGGAAGGAAAAGTATGCCTTTTTGCAGATGACACAAAGATCTGTAACAGGGTTGATACACAAGGAGGCATGGAAAGGATGAGAAGGGACTTGGCAAGGTTGGAGGAATGGTCAGAAGTATGGCACCTTGGATTCAATGCAAAGGAGTGCAAAATAATGCACCTGGGAAAAAAAACTCAGGGGAAGAGTACCAATGGAGGGAGGTAGTAACAACAACAAAAAAGGAAAGGGACCTGGGGGTAATCATATCAGATGACCTTAAGGTTGGCGAGCAATGTGAGAAGGCAGTAGGGAGGGCTTGGGGGATACTGGGATGTATAGGGAACGGCATTACCAGCAGAAAACAGGAAGTTGTTATTCCTCTGTACAGACAGTTGGTGAGATCCCATCTGGAGTACTGTGTCCAGTTCTGGAGACCCCAGCTCCACAAGGACATAGGCAGGATGGAGGCAGTCCAGAGGAGGGCAACTAAAATGGTGCATGGCCTGCAAGAGAAGCCATACGAGGAGAGACTAAAGGAGCTTAATATGTATACCCTTGACGAAAGGAGAGAGATGAGGGACATGATAGAAACTTTTAAGTACCTCAGTGGAATCACAAAGTCCAAGAGGGTAGCATTTTTCAGAAAAAGAGATGTGCAAGAACAAGGGGACACAATTTGAAGACAGAGGGGGGACGGCTCAGGGGCAATGTGAGGAAGTATTTTTTCATAGAGAGGGTGGTGGATGCATGGAACAGCCTTCCTGAGGAGGTTGTGGGGTCTAAAACTGTGAGAGAATTCAAGAATGCATGGGACAGACATAAAGCAATTCTTGTGGGGGGTAGGAAGAAATAGGCTGTTGGTTAACTAGGATCTGCAACTTATCCTGTAGGTAGGGAAATGGGCAGACTAGGTGGGTCAAGCAGTCCTTATCTGCCATCAAAGTCTATGTTTCTATGTTTTTACGGCAGTGGAGATGTGTGGTACTTTCAGCGTAGGGACTGAGGATACTCTAAGGGTCCTTGAAACCACCCTGTTTGTCAGAAGGGATGAATAGGAGGACAGGTGGTCATTCCTGAGTGAATTGTCCACCAAGCAGCCCATGACAAAGTCAAAATTATCTTGTAGTGGGAGCCACTCTAGGGACTGATAGAGTGTGCAGTGATGGGAGCTTGAAGGACAAATCAACAGATGGAATTTTATGATGTGTTTAGCTGTGAGTGTAGTGTAGTGTAGAGGACATGAGGGACTAGACAGGGGAGCAGCAGTCAAGGAGGGGCAGTAGGTTGCCTTGCGCAATGGCAAGGCACACTTCAGCAGACAGAAGATGTTTGAATCAGTAGGCAGCGCCAAATTTCTGGTGGATTCTCCGCACAGTGTTATTAACATGCTCAGAAAAGGTAAGGGAGGGATACAGGGTAACACCAAGGTATTTCAAACAGGGGACATTGTTGGGGGGGGCTGCTGTGGCAAGTACAAGGAGGGAGGAATTGGTTTTGGCAACCTTGGCAAGGAATGGTTTAGAGCCAAAGAGCATAGATTTTGTCTTTTTTTCATCGACCAGGAACTTGCTGGAGAGGAACCGTTGATGGGTAGAGCCATAGTTTCGTGTAAGGGTAGAGCACACGCAGCCTGGACAATTGCATGAGCTGCTTTTATGGGAAGGGGAAGATTGGCCAGGACACCGGGAATGTCCTCTCCTGTTTGTGAAGAGTGCTTTGGTTTCTTTTTATTCCACCTGGACACCACCAGGACAGCACCAGGATGGGTAGAAGGGACCTTGGTTTAATTTCTCATCCAAAGGACAGCACACCCCAACAGTACAGCACCCCCCTAATACTGCACTCGGGTGCCAGCATTTTAAGTACGAGTCCAATCCTGATGTGGGACAAGAATCCACAATCTTCTGGTCCAGAGGTGGATGTGCTACCAACTGAGCCATGCTGAAAGAATGTGCAGTATGAAATATATGTGTTTTGGAAAACCTCTCGACACCCTAGTGAGAATCTAGACACATATCAGACCAGACTATGCATGTTAGCCAAGAACTGCAAGTTTGATGATGTAGAGAAAGAATTAAAAGCACAGATTATACAAAACTGTACTTTCTCCACACTTTGCTTGTCCCTGCGACTCATTCTCCTATCTGGGCACATGACTGTGTAATAACTGTCTAATTTGCATAATAACTGGTGATTTTATGTACTTTACCAATCAGCCCTGGACAAGATTCCAAGCTGGTTCCCACTAGCATGCCACAAAATCAGGCTACAAACACTCAGTGAGAAATTGTGGTGGTTTGTATCCACATCAGGGAGAGTGCCAGTGAAAGGTAAAGACTGCAGAGCATGTGGCAAGCCAAACCATTTTGCCAGAAATGCCGCTCAAAGCTGCAGCAAGCAGGACAGCACCAGTTTACTGGTAACAAAAATCAAATCCACAACTCACAATGTAGGGTCAGTCAAATCACACCACACGCTCATCTAGCAGTGATGAGGCTTATGTGTTTGTAGTCAACAGCCATAAGCAAAGAAACATAGAAACATAGTTGTCAGTAGAAAAGGACCCTTTGGCCCATCCAATCTGCCCTAACAATTTCCTACCTATTGTGCCACTGCAGACCCTACTTGATCTGTGGCCTTACCCCCAGCCCTTTTGCAAAGGCCCCCCCCCATGTCTACCCCTTGCGTTCTTAAATCCAGTACATATTGGTACCTACCACCTCTATGATAGTCTGTTTTAGGTGTCCACTACCCTTTCCCTGAAGAAATATTTCCTCACATTTCCTCTGAGCCTCAACCCCTTCCAACTTCATATCATGCCCTCCCTTGTCCTTGAGCAACTCTTTCTATGTAAAATACCACTCTCCTGTACCTTATTGATGTCCTTGAGGTATTTGAATGTTTCTAACATGTCTCCCCTTTCCCTTTTATCCTCCAGAGAGTACATATTTAACTCCCTGAATTTTTATATTTGGCTTGCGGCTTGCGTGAAGTCAACATCTTGCGGTAGTGCATATTTGGAGGCGCGGCCGCTGTTGGGTGAATGCAGGGCACACATCAGTAGGTACGTCCCTTATTTCTCAATCAGTCTGCATGCCCTATGCATGCTAATGTGGCGAGTACATCTAAGGAAAGGTCCGCTGCAATCGAACAAAGCTCGTCAGATGCAGCAGACCCTTCCTGCGTGCTCGCCACTTGAGTAGCATGGTGGGCGTCCGCACACCCAATGGCCAACTTTGGGAGTGCCCAATCTCCCAGCGTCTTACTGTAGCCGCACAAGCAGCCCCTCCCATTTCCTATATGCCGAGGGGGGGTGCCCAATCCCCTCGGCGCTTGCCTCCCCCACCTTTCATTGTGTGCCGACGGGGTGCCCAACCTCGTCAACATAAATTCTACCCCCACCAAAACAGTTAGGTGGCATGCTGGGAGCCCATCCCAGCGTGTCACGTCCCCCAAATAAAAAACTGTCCCATGATGTAATTTTTTTTCTTCCCTGTAATAAAAATGGTCCCTCGTAGCTTCCTGCCCCCACCCGCACTCCACCCACTGCACACCCTGCTTTCCCACACCCTCACCCCCTCACCCCATACTTACCTCCAAGTCTGGCACAACGATCTTCAGTGGACCGGAACATCTGCACTTTTCAAAGCCGACTGAGAACTGAGGAAATGCCGGTAAGCTGTATAATGGAATGAATAGGGTTTTCAACTTTGCTGCATATCTCAGGCATTTGTTGGAATTTTGGTGCCAAATTTTCAACATGGGGTTTGGGGCCCTACTCATGAATTATATCACTGTCATGGTGTTAATTGCCTCAAAGGTGATTTCAGTCACTGTGCGTAAATCACCTTCAGGACCCATTAATGAAATGACAGTGCCAGTGTTCATGAGGTGGCTCTCAAAAGCCTATGTTCCAAATTTGGTGAAAAAAATCCAACAATGCTCTGTTTTACGAGCTCATGGTATTTGCTACGCAGGCTCGTAATTTTATGATTCACAATATTTTAATGTCGGATTTTCAGCATTGTCATTTTTGTACACCTCCTTGTGAACAGTACAGCTGTCATTTTCCACATCCTGCCCAAAATGTGTTTCCGCACTTCCGGTGCACAATAGCACAGACGCTGTGGGAAATCAGAGTTTGGGCCAGATTATGAAAATGACAGTGACACAGTTCATGAGCAGAGGTCCTAAAATGCCTATGTTGAAAATTTGGTGATGATACTCCATAAAATGACTGTGTTACGAGCATGCATTGGCAGATTGAATGCACGCCGATTCGTCGTGCATTTGTGATATTTTCACTCTGGATTTTCACCATTGCCATTTTTCCACACCTCTTGATGGACAGTACAGCCGCCATTTCACATATCATGCCCAAAATGTGTTTTCGCACTTCCGGCGCAGAATAGCATGCTCACTGCGAAATCACTTCTTGGGACACTTTGAGGAAATAACAGTGACACTGTACATGAGCAGAGGTGCTAAAATGCCTATGTTGAAAATTTGGTGCCGAACGCCCATATATAGAGACTGACAGGTGTCAGGGGTGTGACTTGGGATTGTCAGACGTAATGCTCACGCCATTCCACCCCACCCTGCAGCCAATGACAATCATCAAGATGTGCCTTGGACGCTCTGGCTCCAAAGTTCACCTCACTGTCCTATACTGCACTCATCTCAGTGTATTTCCTTATGGAATGGGGTGAGCGTAAAGCCCGAAGACCCCAATGCACACCGCGCCACTTGTCGGTGTCTGCAGGATAAGGAGAGGTGAAATGGCATGAGCACTATGGCCAAAACCCAAAGGGACACCCCAATGCCTGTCAGTCTCTGCAGGGTGGGGGTGGGTTGGCATCAGTTCAGTACTTCACTGCCATTTCTATTATGCATCTCTCTAACTCCTGCACTACCAATGCCAATGACAGCAAGACAACATTCGGCATTGACAAATGCTTGTTTTCCTAGTGTTTCTGATGCAGGCCATGCACCATTTTGGTTGCTCTCCTCTGTACCACCTCTACCTGATCAATGGCCTTCTTCAGATGAGGCCTCCAGAACTGGACACAGTACTCCAGGTGGGGCCTCACCATCGGCCTATACATGGGGAATACCACCTGCCTCTTTTTTGCTTGTGATACCCTTCCCTTTGCGCATCAGCATTCTGCTAGCCTTTCTTACTGTCTTATCACACTGCCTTGATACCTTGAGATCATCAAATATGATGACCCCCCCCAGGTCCCTTTCCTGTTTTGTTGTTGTCAACTCCTCTCCCCCCATTGGTATGTTCTCTTTGGGTTCCTGTGTCCTATGTGCATAATTTTGCACTTTTTTGTATTTAAGCCTAGCTGCCATACCCTTGACCATTCTTTCAGTTTTTTTCAGGTCATTCCTCATTCTGTCTACCGCCCCACCAGGAGTGTCCACTCTGTTGCAGATTTTTGTGTTATCTGCGAACAGGAATACTTTCCCTTCCACCCTTCTGCAATGCTGCTAAATAAGACATTGAAGAGGACTGGTCCCAGAACTGACCCATGTGGCACTCTGCTGATTACCTTTCCTTCCTCTGCGCATACCCCATTTACGACTACCCTCTAGGTCCTGTTAATCAGCCAATTTTGTACCCATTTTACTACCTTTGAACTGACTCTCAGGCTGCCTAGCTTGTTTACTATTCTTCTGTGCAAAGCAGTGTTGAAGACCTTACTGAAATCTAGGTAGGCCAAATCCACTGTCCTTCCCTCATCCACTTCCCTTATTACCCAGTTGAAAAAATCAATCAGGGTTGTCTGACTAGATCTCCCACCAGTGATCCCATGCTGCCTTGGATCTTGCAATCCATCTGCCTCAAGGTATTCCACAGTTTTCTTTGAGTAGTGTTTCCATAAGTTTGCCCACCACCAACATCAGGCTTACTGGTCTGTAGTTCCCTACCTCCTCATTATACCCACTCTTGTGAAGTGGAACCACATCTGCCCTCCTCCAGTCCCTCGGTACCACAACTGTATCCAATGATAGGCTGAACAGGGCTGTCAGAGGAGCAGTCAGCTCCTACCTTAGTTCCCTCAGTATCCTAGGGTGTACCTCATCTGGCCCCATTGCCTTATCCACATTTAGTTTCTTTAGCTCTTTGAGGACTCTCTCCTCTGAAAAAGGGCTAGTGTCTACCTTCTTTCCATGAATGCTCTTGTCCTCTATCAGTGGCCCATCACCCTCCCCCTCTTTCGTAAATACTGAACAAAAATACTCGTTCAGTATGTCTTCCATTTTCTTGTCCTCTTCCACACTCTCCCCTTCCCCTTTTAGTCTTACTATCCCTGCCTTGTTTTTCCCTCTTTTCTTTTATAAATCTAAATATATTTTACCCCCCTTCTTCACGTTCCTGTCTATGCTCTCCTCTGTTTATGCTGTAGCACACCTAATGTCTTTTGCTGCCTCCCTTAATTTCACCTGATAACCCCCTCTGTCCTCTTCCTTCTGTGTTGCCGTGTACCTCTTGAATGCTAACCTCATTGCCTTTATTTTTGCTGCTACTTGTTTGGAGAACCATAGTGGTTTCTTCTTTCTCCTGTTCTTTGTAATCTGCCTGACACAGAGGTTTGTTGCCTTCTTGATGGCCTTCTTTATTTCCACCCATTCTCCTCTACCTCGTCCAATCCCCCTACCTCTGCTAGTGCTTCCCCTAGGTACTCTTCCATTTTCTTGAAATCAGCCCTCCTGAAGTCCAGGACCCTCATTTTACTGTAGTTTGTTTGTAGCCCAGTTCTAACCCCGAACCACACCATGCGATGATTACTTGTCCCCAGGTGGTCATCACACGGTGTGGTTTGGGGTTAGAACTGGACTGGAAAACAACATATTAACCAACCACACATGCAGGTACAAAACTTTGGTTCCAATATGACTGCACTGATTGATTCTGGGGCTGCAGGGAACATTATAAATGAAATGGTGTACAACACACTGAAGGAATGCTCAGAACTCCAGTCAAACAACACAAAGATATACTCCTATGGCTCCAAACAAGCACTTGCAGCCCTAGGAAAATTTACCAGTTCCATAGAGTCGAAACACAAAATCACATACAGAAAATTTTGTGTTGTCTGAGGAAATGGCAGTTCACTTCTAACCTACCAAACATCTTCAGAATTGGGGCTAATCAAAATTGTTAATGCAATGCCACCTCTAACAGGCACATGGACTGTGGCAGATCAACTTGGGGACTGTTTTCCTGACCTTTTTCAAGGCACTGGCAAGCTTAAAAACTTCCAAGTGTGCTTCACATTAATCCTGAAGTAAAACCTACAAATCAGCCATATCGCAGAGCTCCTTTCCACATATGAAAGAAAGCTGAAGCAGAACTCAAGTTCCTTGAGACAGAAGGCATAATTGAAGTGGTGACTGGACCAACACCCTAGATATCACCAACAGTGATGCTCCCAAAACCTAAAGACCCCAACAAAGTGAGGATCTGTGTCAACATGCAACATGCGAAACATAAACATAGCCATGTAAGCCATGCCTGTATCCACTGCTTTTCTTTTACTATGCCTGTAACCATGCCTGTATCCACTATTTTTCTTTACTGTAACCACCTCATGCTGTAACTCACAATGCCTCAAATGTTCCTTATGTCCTTGTTCATTCTTATAACTTGTATTGTTATCCCGGGTCGCCCCTGAAAAAGGGACCTTCGGGGCTCAGTGGGCCTACCCGGTCACCAAAATTTAATAAATAAATAAATAAATAAATTTTATGTGAGCACTATATCACCTCATCCATGGATGATGTAACCATGAGTTAAATGGAGCAACAATATTTTCAAATGTATACTTTAAAGCAGGATGACAACAACCGGAGCTGCATCCAGAAAGCAGGTATATCACTACTTATTCTACCCAGATGGGACTAAATTTTGGGATATCATCAGCTGCAGAAGTATTTCAGAATGTTATACATCAAACATTGCAAGGCATTACTGACATAAACAACCTAAGTGATAAAATCAGTGTGTACAGAACGAATAAAGAAGAACATGATAGAAACCTTACAGCAGTTTCCAGAGATTAAGGGAAAGTGGTGTCACACTCAATCACCCGAAATGTGAGTTCAATAAAACCAGACTAGAATTCTAAGGCTTCATATTTTCAGCCAATGGAGTATCAGCCAACCCAGAAAAAGTAGAAGCCATCCATAGAGCCAGCAATCCAAGACACTAGCAAAATTCGGAGCCTCCTTGGAAAGGTTATTTATTGTTTTTTTCTTCATTTCAAATTTTGCAACAGTGACAGCACCACTCAGCATGCTAACAAGAAAGGACACTGGCTGCCTGTCAGGTGGAGGGTTGTCTTTAAGGTGAGTTTGCTCACTTATAAGGCCCTACACGGTCTTGGCCCTTGCTACCTGGCTGATCTTCTGACGCCTGTCACCTCATTCCAATCCCTCCACTCCTTGACCAGGGGCCTTCTTGAAGTTCCCAGGATAAGATTAAGAACTTCTGGTGACCAGGCCTTTAGTATCACCGGACTGGTCCTGTGAAACTCCATACCAGCTGATGTCAGGGAGGCCCCGTCGGTTGAGGGGTTCAAGAGCGGAAACCTATCTATTCTCCCTGGCTTTCCCAGATGTAGAGATCTGACCAGCCCACACATTCTGTTAATAATTTGCTGATTCTGACATTGCATTTGCTGTTGTACTAGGATATCCTAGTGGTTAGTGGGAACATGGCAAGATGTCAGCGGTGTGTGTGCTGCCTGAAGTTTGAGCTCCGGAGTCTGAGTTTGTTTTATTTCATTTTTGAGTTTATTTTTTAGTAAGTTGGGGCTGACAAGTGACTTATATACTGTTCTAGCATACTGCGGGCATATAGCTAGTGTTTTGGTTATTTTTTTCGCTACTTAGGAGCTAAATTGGCTGTTACGGTGGTTCACCTTTGTTTTAGTGAAACCACCGCTTAGCTTTTCAGGATGGTCACTGTCCCAGTCCTGCTTAGTTATTTTGGAGTATATAGCTGTTTTATTTGGCAGCTCGCTTTGTTATAGTGAGTTCACCGCTGAAATTGTGTCGGGTTTTGATTTTGGTGAATCGAAGCAGACTTTAGATTTTTATCCCGTGGTGGGGCTGGAACCTACTGCTTGACGTTGTGGGCTGGAATTTACTGCTCGGCATTGTGAGCCTGAGTCTGGAGGATCTGGGCAGAATTGCTGTGGAAACTCTGTGGGAACTTTGATTTACCTTTGCCTGTTGCGGAGAAGACTGTGTAGTTAGAGGGCAGGCTGTGAAGCCATGGGAATTCGGAATGATCCCAAATTTACCATTTCTTGAGGAGAACTGTTCGAATTTGACTAATGCCTCTATTAATATTACCATGCAGAGATTGAGGGCAGAGGTCTTGGTGCTCGTGAAGATTGGTTGCCGTTATTGTCATTGACACAGGCGTACCTCTGAAGACGGACTAAGTTCTTATGAGAGACCTAGGACAGCGTGGGGACGAAGATTTCCTGGATCTCTATTGGCCTTAGGGCTATTCCCGGTCTCTGGTTCTCACAACCAAGCAGGAGTTGTTGGGTTGTGCCCCAGGAAGCTGGAGGTATTGCCTGCGGTTTCTCCTAAAGGGCCTTGTGGTTGGTCCTGCCGGCCCAGCTTCGAGGTGCTTGTAGCTGCGGGTCGTGGGTGAGAGTGATTGGGGCCTGT
This sequence comes from Neoceratodus forsteri, assembly GCA_016271365.2. Lineage (NCBI taxonomy): Eukaryota > Metazoa > Chordata > Ceratodontiformes > Ceratodontidae > Neoceratodus > Neoceratodus forsteri. The sequence goes on along the minus strand of CM028132.1, from coordinate 967,800,802 downwards.
TTGTGGCTGGGGGGGCGGGTTCTCTCTTGCCTCTAAGCTGCCCCTGGTTTTATATTTGGCCCTTGAGTCTGAATGGGTACAAGATTCTACAGTTATTTTTGGGCCAAGTGGAGAGCAACAAAGATGAATTGAGTTACTGGAACTCTGTCGGGCCGTCCTAGTTCAAGCTGCCGTCCAGAACGGGTGGAGACTCATATGTTTTGGTTTTATCGTATGACTGGGATTTTATTGGAATATCATTGTTTTCTTTTTTTTTTATCATAGAATAATTTTTATTTTATTTTGGTCCATACATAAGTTTAATGTCACATACATACATATTCATAAGTAGGTAACATGTTCCATATGTAGCTACATTCTGCCAGTAACTATTACATTACCACAGAAGTGTGAAAATATGTTCACCAAAGACACACTTTAATATATTCACATATGAACCTTCCTAGGATGCAACTTAACCAGGAGAGACTACCCAATGTACTAGGGTGGAGTTCCACTAAATTCAGGTGTTAGAGACAGATAGGGACCGGACTAATGGTACATTGTAATGAAGTATCACGTAGTCAAAGAGGAAGAAGAAGAGTTATCGCCTAGGTTAGGAGTTTTACAGAGAGAAGATTGGAGATAGGCTTCCCATCTGGCAGCGTATTGGTCCATACGACCTAGGTGAGTACAAGATAGGTGTTCTAATGTGGCTAGTCTAGCTAGCGCCTCATGCCATTGGAGGCGAGTCGGAGGAGTAGATTTAAGCCAATACGTAAGTACAAGTCATTTAGCCTCCATAAGTGCAAGTACAACCCATTGCTTCTGGGGTCGAGTTAGAGCAACTAGAGAGGTGGTATCTCCCAAGAGGAGTTTGGGATCAGAAAGGTTAACCTGGAGGCCCAGTACTGTGGAGCAATCCTGAGTTATAAATGCCCAGAAGGGTGAAAGCAAAGGGCACGTCCACAAAATATGAAGTAGATGTGCGCCAGGATGCTGACATCACCAACAATTAGAATTTTGTATAAGGCTGTGGGAATATAGAGATGAAGGTGTCCGGTACCAAAGCAGCAGTATCTTGAGCTGCAACAGACAGCTCTTGTTGTCCATATAAGTATGATGACACTCTCGGAGGTAACACTTCCAAGAGTTCTCAGATATGTGGGTATTCAGGATAGCCATCCATTTCCGACGGCATGCAACTGAAGGGTCTGCCTGGGCATCTCTCTAGGTCTTATAAAATCTTCCAATAAGACCTCCAGATGAGGGGGATTTGTGCCTGTGAGCTAGCCAGTTCCATTTGGGATCTGAACGCATACGGACCCTATTGGCTAGTATAGCACTGTGTATTTGAAGAAATTTCCAAAGGTCGTTGCTCGGGAGATGAAATTTTTGTCGGACTTGTTCAAAGGACATCAATACCGAGGAGCCAGGAATGCAAAGATCCTGTATGCAACGGATGCCCTGGATTTCCCACGTGGACCAACATATGGGAGTATCGCCAACTACCAAGGCCTGATTATGTCGCAAAGGAGAATAGAGCCATGGAGGTGCTTGGGCATCCTAAGGTGTATGAGCTAAAGTCATAAGCGAGTGCCATGCCCGTTCGGTTTCATCTATTAAGGAGGGGAGCGTATGCCAGTTCTGACTCTGGGGGTGTAATAGCAAGTGCAAATTTGTACCCGCCACTAGATCGGATTCCAGTTGAACCCAAAGTGGGAGGGGTATTGGACTGGGAACAAACCACCTAGTAGCCACAGCAGTGGTGCATGACAAATGATATCCTTGAAACCAAGGAGAACCCAGCCCCCCTTTGGACCAATGTGCTCTCAGTTTACTCTTATTCCATCTAGGAGATTTCCCTTCCCACAAGTACCGAGGCACTTGAGCTTCAATTGAAGCAAAGAGTTTAGGCGAAACATGTATTGGGAGATTCTTAAAGATGTACATGATTTGTGGCAGTAAAGGCATAAGAACCCCTGCTATCTTTCAGGGCAATGATAACTGAAGCCTTTTCCATCTCTTTATTTCTGCAGACATTTGAGAAAGAAATGGCAAGATGTTGGCTGGCTCTAGGTCAAACTATTTGAAAGTGATAGTTATACCGAGGTAAGAAAAACCCTTCATTGCCCAAAGAAGCTCAGTTCCCTGTAAGCAATTTTTGGTACAGGCTGAATTCAGCGGGGCCAAGAGTGTTTTTCTCTGGTTAGCACAAAGTCCCAATAAGGTTGAAAATGTCTGTAGTAAGGGCAGGATATGCCGTATTGCCTGCTCTGGATGAGACAGAGTTAGCAACAAGTCGTCGGCATAAGCCGCCACCAAGTAGGATTTCCCAGCAACCTCAATGCCAGTAATATCTTGCGATGCGATAAGAGACCGAATGAGGGGGTACAACGCTACCAAAAAAAGAAGAGGGGATGGGGACATCCCTGTCGGGTACCTCTGTGCAGTGGAAAAGGCATGGAAATGGTTGTGTTGGTCAAAATCCTAGCCATCGGGGATCTGTAGGGTGTTGACGCCCACTGACAAAACACCGGACCAAAGCCGCATCTTTTTAAGATTTGATGTAAATACTGCCACTCGACGGAGTCAAAGGCTTTAGTAAAGTCTATTGCCAATGCAGCCATTGGGACTGAGGAATGGGAGGCTATCCATTTTAAATTAAGAAGGAGCCTAGTGTTGTCTGCCCCTGATTTGCCCTTCATGAAGCCATCCTGGGCAGGATGGATGATGGGCGGGAGCACCTCCAGCATCCTGTTGGCTAGGATCTTGGCCAAGATCTTTGTGTCTACCGAAAGTAATGAGATCAGCCGGAAATTTGCACAATCCAGAGGGTCGTTAGAATTTTTTGATAGAAGGGTAATGAGGGTCTCTCTCATAGACAGAGGGAATGTACCATTTGTGTGCACCTCCTGAAGTGCAAGGAGTAACGGTTGAGATATATCCTGTACCAGTGTTTGATATAGCTCAACCGTCATGCCGTCCAGTCCGGGAGCCTTTCCTTTGGCCACTTGGGCCAAAGTTTGATGTAGCTGTATTGGGGCTAGGGAGGCATGTAATGCGGATGCCTGTAACGGGGTGAGACCTAGTAAGTCAAACTGTTGGCAGAATTTATCCAATTCCTGTTCTAAGGATGACGGGGAAAGATTAGACTGTGACTTATATAAAGTCTGATAATACACCTTCATGGTGTCGTTGATGTCTCGAGGAGTATGCGTGATCTTACCGGATGTGATACGGAGAGCATGAATTCAAGTGGCAGCTTGTTGCTTCCGAAGATGAAATGCCAACAGTCTGCCACACTTTTCGCCCCCATCCCAGTATGCATGCTTTGACTGCAGTAAAAGCCACTTGGACTTTTGATTCAGCATGGCATTAATTTGGTACTTGAGGTCCACAATGCGCTGAATAAGGGAGTTGTCTCTCTGAAAGACATGAGAAGCTTTAAAACGGGACTCTAGTCCTTCCAATTCTGCTTGCCACTGAGCTAACTTAGCTTTGCGTGCCTTATTTTTAGCGGCTGAGAAAGCAATTATGTGGCTTGTAAGGACTGCTTTAAACACTTCCCAGACTGTACCTGCGTGAACGCCACAGTTTGCATTGATGGCAAAGTACTCCTTGGTGGTTTGAGAAATTGTTTTGAGAAACTCCGGGTCCTTCAATAGCAAAAGGTTGCATCTCCACCGAGTACCTGTTTTGGATTGACCCCCTAGTGTTTAGGAGGTAATCACTGGGGCATGGTCAGAAATTAGAATATTCCCAATTGTGGTTTTCAGAACATTTTGGGCAGCTGCTAGCTGGCAAGGAAGAAGTCTATACAGCTATGTGTGGAATGTACCTGGGAATAAAAGGTATAATCCTGTCCAGAGGGGTTATCCCTGCACCAGAGGTCTGTTAAGCCCCATTCCTCTCGTAGTTCATGAAGATCCAAACTGGCCTTAGACCTAGCCTGAGGAGTAGGCTTTGACTTGTCCAGAAATACATCTAATACCATATTATAGTCTCCATCCACTATTAGAGGAAGGGCGCCATCGGCACCATATACCGAAGAAATAGCCTGGCTAATTGATGGAAAGAATTCTGTGAGATCTCTGTTGGGGCCATACAGGTTAGAGATAATCAATTTCTCCCAGGAGGAGGAAAGTTTAGCAACCACCCATCTGCCTTGTGGATCGTGTTTGGATTCCTCCACAGTCCAACTCGAGGCATGTCGGATAAGAATGGCTACCCCTCTGGTCTTGGAAGTAACTGAACTTGCACAGATGGTGCCCACCCAAGATTTCTTTAGCCATGGAACTGCCTTCTTCAAGAGATGGGTCTTCTTGAAGTAGGGTGATATCTGTATGCAGCGAACGAAGGTGTTGGATCAGCTTAGTTCATTTGATGGGGTGATTCAACCCATTAACATTCCAAGATACCACCACGGTTGGGAAGCTAGGGTGACTAACCAAAGTTGTAGTGGGGCATAAGGACATTATAGCAATAGAAGGGGTGTACTTACTGAAAATGCAAGAATTACACATGGGATATAACTCTCCACACAGACCGTCCTGGGAGTCCCTGTGTTGACCTAGGCTGCCAGATGAGAAGGAGGAGAGGCTCAGAAAGTAGAGGGAGATACACACCTCACTGAAGAAGCTGCAGTGGAACAAACACACAACAAAGATTATGACCAAATATGAACAATGTAAACAGTAATAATTAGTTGAGAAGCAAAAATGAAAAGATATCACAGCTAACTATAAAACCACGCTACTAACCAGTTCTAACCAATTATAATATAACCCTGTGCAACAGCACTATTGGATCAAGGCTACCAGTGAAAGAGGCTAGCCTAAAGCTTTGGCCTCGGCTTCACAAATTCTCAAATCCTACTATTTAGGAGGTATTGGAACCAAGTGGATTCGAGTCCTCTGAGGTTCTAGCATGCTTGAGGTAAGGCATCTGACCCGCAGGAAAAGGAGAGGGAGCAGGGATGGTGGGGACCCTAGATGGGGACCCAGGGGATAGGGGTATGGGTTTAAGAAAAGGGGAAGGGAGGGTAACTACCTTGCCTACAAGGTAGAGGTCCCAAAACCAACCCTGCAATCATGCATCATGGGATATAGGAGCTACCATGTCATGCCCCCATGTACACTAACTTTTATGAAACTGCTAATAAAAGTTAAACCAGCAACATGAAGAAATGTGAGGGCTAGGAGGTGGACATGGCTAATAATGCTACATGGGTTGCGGTAACCATGACTTTAGAAAACAGCCACCTAGATATCTTTCTGGGTATGAGCGCAGGAGAGAATCTGATTAAGTCAACCCCATGTCTTAATTATAACATCTAGCAACCGTAACCCAAACCAATAAGCAGTGCAGATTTAACCAGGAACATTTTCAGCTTGTTCAGCTCTCAGAGAGGGAGAGGGCACAATCTCAGCGGTATCCTTAATCACCACAGCAGCATATGAGATCAGCCCTGGACTGACAGGCGTTGAAATATCCACTACTTCCACAAGCGAAGCTTCCGAGATATCGACCCAGTCTGAGCCTGTGCTAGTGTCCATATCCAAGGAATCAATAACGGCAGACTGAGCACCGCGAGGAGGGAAGGTTCTGTCTTCTTGAGACATTTTTGCTGGAGGGGCTGTCATAGAAGCATCCTGAGGCAGACGATTCCCACTTCTGGCTCTCTGTCTCTGTCTAATATAGGGTGACGATACCCGCGGAGGCAATGAGGGGTTATCTTTAGCTGGGGAGAGTGGGGCCATGCCAAGTCACAACATAGAGCAGTCAGGAGGGCCCCTGGTTGCTGGGGGAACATTTTGCAGTGCTGCACGTCCATCCTCAGTACTGCACTCTGGCTGTCTGTGCCTGTCTACATAGTTCCCTTTGGCATGTTGGGTTCCCAGAGCCTCCTGGGATATATAGTAGGGAGAGGTAGATCTGGCCAGAATTTTGTGACCCACTTTTCTACAGCTGCCGGATGCTCAGCTAGCAGTTCTCTGCCATCCTTAGTCACAAGCAATCTGGTAAGCCCTTTGAATTTAAAGTGGAAGTTGAAATTTTACAGAAATTTCTTGAGTGGTGTGAAAGCCCTTCTCTTATTTGTCGTCTCATGAGTGAAGTCTCTGTAGAAAGAGACTGGGGTCCCCTGCCACCGTACTTCCCCTAAGTCCCTAGCAGCTCTTAAAATTTTTTCCTTAGTTATATAATGAAGAAAATAAGCAATGACAGGCCTAGGCAGAGAAGATTTCTTGTCCCTCCTAGTTGTTATCCTGTGCACCCTCTCCACGTCCAGCTGCCCCCTCCACCTCTCGCCCAGCATTTCAGGCAGGGATTCATTTAAAAACCTCTCCATATTCTGCCGCTCAACTCCCTCTGGAAGACCAATAATATGCAAGTTATTGTGTGTGGCTCTGTTTTCTTGGTCTTCTAATCTGTCCCAAAGCACTGCGGTTTTTTTCTTCTTGTAATTGCAACCGGAGTAGTAATTTAGATTGCTGCTGCTCACACGACTCCAACTGCTGTTCAGAGACATTCATGTGGTCTTGTAGGTTTCGAACCTTGGCCACCGTGCCTGATAATATAACATTGATATCCTCAACTTTGTTTAAAACGGTCTCAAGCATGCATGTTATATACTGCAAAGACTCATTGACTGAGGGCTCCTTTGGAGGTGGTTGGGATAATGTGTCCGAATGGCTGTTCTCGCCTGGAGAAGCCATGAGGAGGTCAGGCAGATTGACAAGGTAAGGCAGGTACCTGATAGATCCAACTGACAAATGCAAGGGGTGAAAAGAAACAATCCTGTTTACCCTCTCTCTCTGCTAGCTGTTGTTCTGTCACAGTGTTGGGGCCTACACGGCCTAGTTCCCGTTTCTCCACTCGGGATCAGCGCTTGTTTCAGCCACAATATAACAACGTCCACTTAATTTCTAGCAAGCGCCGGTAGGCAAGGGGGGGGGTTATCCTTTTGAAAGCAGCATTTATGAACTGGACTGACTCGTGAGTCTCAACGCTGGAGTTCCAAAATTACCGAACCCAGGGCGAACTCAGAAATTAAGCTACCATCTTGTTGGTGGCCAAACCATGCCCCTGTAATTGATTTCTATGCTGGACCATGGAATTTACTGCATGAATGATAACAACAAGAATGAACTGTACCTTTTTTCATTTGGACTAATCTGGACATTGTGGGTGGCTTTCTGGTGGTGAGAGGACCTGGGGTCCACATATTCTTTTTAGTTTTTTATTTTTTGTGTTATATAGTAGTTTTATAGACTATGATTTTTTAATTTAGGCAGTGAGAGTGCCTGAACCCCTTCCTCCATTTTGGGTCGTAAGAGTTTTTTTTTTTTTGCTATTTAATGCCTATGGTCTGGTGAGAGCAGAGCTGGGATTAATAAAGCACTGGTATTGCTCAGGGGAGGTGAGAGCTTTCCTGGGCTATTTAAGTTACCTAAGTTATATATATTTTCAGAATTTTGTAGTAATTAAGTATTTGTGTATGTTCATGTAGGATGTGCTGTTTGTCTGCCTCCATGGTTATGCACTACTCACCCTCTGCTCTTCGTGCCCTCCGTGCTTTTTTTACTTCTCCTCTGGAATTTGGTGTGTACTAGCGCTGTAGAGCACTTGGTATAGCACGGAGGAGGGGGAGGAAGACGGGGGGGTGGCGAACAGTGGAGGGTGAGTGAGCGGGGTCATTAAATCAGGGTTGTGGGAGTCAGGAGACACCCTGGAGTGAAATGGAAATCAGAACGTGGTCAGCCATGTCTGGTTCCCATACCCAAGGGCACGACTGAGTTGAGTCGGCAGGTGGCTCGGGAGGCACGAGGCATTCGTCCAACTCGGACGGTGTTATGCAATGTCAGGTAGGTCAAAAACAAGACAGCACTTATTGCTGATCTTGTGAAAATGGTTGACCTGGCTTTTATTACCGAGACCTGGCTGAATGAGAATTCTGGCCCCATTCTGGAGGCTTTAGTTCCGGACGGGTACTCGGTAATACACCGTCCGAGATTGGACCACGGGGGGGGGGGGTTGCAGTCTGTTTCAAGACCAAACTCAACTTCACTAGTGTATTGGTTGGGGAGACTGAGTCATTCGAGTGTGCTGCCGTAGCAGGTGTAGGTTGTCGGAATGTTCTGGTCTATCATCCACCCAGTGACAAGAGACGTTTCATTCAGGAAGTGGTGAATTTCATCGTTGACATGGCATTGGAGTCGCCAAGACTGATGGTTCTTGGTGACTTCGATGCCTGGGTCGATGATGAACTCTCTCAATTTGGACAAAACTTCCTCCACTTGATGTTTTTTCTGGGCCTGACACAGGTGGTTACCTCAGCTACTCATAGACATGACCACTCCCTTGACTTAGTCTTCCTCCTAGGGATCGAAGCTTCTGATTTGGAGGTGGATCCAATCGGATGGTCCGATCACTGCACTGTGGGATTTAGTTTTTATACCCCCCCGGTAGGCCTATCTCTAAGGAAAAGGTCAGTTACCGCCCTTTATGAGATGTAAGTTCTCAGGGCCTAATGGCGGTACTTAACCTATCGTCTTCCTCATTTGCCAGCAGTGATCCGGAGACTCTCGTGACAGCCTATAATTTGGCCATCTCGACAGTTTTGGATTCTATTGCCCCTGTCCACATTTGACCTCTCCCCCTTCGCCCTCGATCTCCCTGGTTTGATGGGTCTTTGAGGGAGCTGCGGAGACTAGGTCAAAAGTTGGAGCGTTGTTGGCGGAAGTCCACCCTTGATGCTGACCACCTTAGATTGTTGGAATATTATCAAGTCTACCAATCTGCAATCTCCCATAAGAAGGTAGAATTCCTGTCCAGGGAGGTTGCAGTTGCTCAGAATCAACCAGCTCAGCTTTTTCGCACTGTGGACAGACTGTGCAACCCAGCCTGTCTTCAAGTGCGGAGAGATTTTTCGCACTTAGAGTGTGATGAAATTGCTCGATTCTTTGCAAATAAGGTGGCTGACATCAGGGCGGGACTCCAGCTGGCACACTCTATGGCCATTGCTATTGATCAGTGTGAGGTTACTGCACCTCGGGTGTCTTGGAGTACCATTGGCCATCTGGAGTTCATGGATGTCATGTGGATTATCCAGAGTGTGCACCCCACTTGCTGGACCTACTTCCCTAATTTTGGGAGGTATTGAGGTTATCGTTCTGGTCCTAGCACGGAATGTCTGGTGCTTCTTGGAGTCTGGAGAGTTTCCTAGCTCTCTAAAAGAGGCGGTGATGACACCTCTCTTGAAGAAAGCTTCCTTGGACCCAGACTGCCATGCCAACTACAGACCTGTCTCTAACCTTCCTTTTATAGGGAAGGTTATTGAGAAAGTTGTGGCTGCACAACTGGAGGACCATTTGACCATCCATGACATCTATGAACCACTCCAGTCTGGTTTTTGTAAGAGACATAGTACCGAAACAGCACTGGTTCAGGTGTTCAATGATCTCCTGATGGCTAGAGATTGGAAGAACTGTTCTATCTTGGTCCTTCTTGATCTCTCTTCAGCTTTTGACACCGTGGACCATGAGGTGTTGTTGGGTCATCTGAGGTTCATCTGTGGGCTGTCTGGAACAGTCCTCAGGTGGTTTTCATCTTTCCTCATGGGTAGATCTTAGAGAGTGGTGTTGGGAGTTTATTCCTCGGACCCTACCTCTCTGTCATGTGGAGCTCCTTAGGGTTCGGTCCTCTCACCCATGTTGTTCACGGTGTATATGCTGCCCCTCAGAGACATTGTAAGAAGGTATGAGCTGAGGTTTCACTGCTATGCTGATGATACCCAGCTCTACCTATCTTTTGCACCCGACCAGAATGGAGCTGCATCAGTATTTAACAACTGTCTGAAAAATCCAGACTGGATGGATTCCACTGAGCTGAGTTGAACCCAGACAAAACTGAGGTGTTGGTTGTGGATCCAGGTCGTTGGATAGCAGGGTTGGGGAAGGGTGCGCCTTTGGGAATTTTTCTGGGTGGCGCCTCACTCCCGACCTCTGAACGCGTGCATAACCTAGGGGTAATTTTTGACGGAGGGCTGACCTTGCATTCGCAGGTGTCAGCGGTTGGCAAAACTTCCTTTTACCATCTTAGGAATATTGCCAGGATTAGGCACCTTGTTCCATCCGATGACCTTCCGACATTAATCCACGCCTTTGTTTCCTCTCGCTTAGATTATTACAACTCCCTTTACCTAGGGCTTCCTGGGGTAGAAATCCACCGCCTGCAGCTGGTGCAGAAAACAGCAGCTCGACTTTTGACGGGGTCTTTGTGATCTTGTCACATTTTGCCGGTGCTGCACGAGCTGCCAATTCAGTGGCAGATCACCTATAAAGTCAGCTTGCTGACTTTTAAAGCCCTTCGCGGACTTGGCCTCGACTACCTGAAAGCCCGGTCGATTACTCCGCTCATCCGGTGAGGGGTAGCTAGAGGTTCCAAGGGTATGTTTAAAATTTCTGGCGCAAGAGCATTTGAGTTCGCTGTGCCTACCCTTTGGAACTCTCTACTCCGTCGGATTCGGGAGTGTGCAACTGTGGAGCCATTTAAACAGGCTTTAAAGACTTATTTGTGGTCTCAGGCTTTTATTAATTGAGTGTGTTGGTTGTATTATGATATGTGTATGATTTTATTTATGAATGCCTGTTTATATAAAGTTTATGTAAAGCCATCAAAAAATGGAGAGCAATGAGTACCAATGCTCGTAGTCTGGGTAACAAGCTTCCTGAATTAGTGGCCTTGATGGAGGAGGAAGATCTGGATATCGTGGCAGTCACAGAAACATGATACACACAGAACCATGACTGGGACGTAAACATACCAGGATACACTATCTATAGGAGGGACAGGGAGGGTAAAAGGGGAGGAGGAGTAGCTCCTCTCGTAAGAGAAGAAATCAAAGCAACAGAACAAAGGTAAACAGGGAGGAGAAGAAGCTTTGTGGGTCCAATTTGGAGGCAAGCAATGGCACCACAATCCGCACTGAGGGTTGTATACAGACCCCCTATCAGGAGAAATGGACAGGAAATGAAAGAAAGTATCTACAATGGCAGATGAAGGGAGATATTGCTGATGGGTGATCTGAATATGCCAGATGTTAAACTGGAGTGCAGTTGCAGCAGCCACTTCAAAGAGTGGGGTTATTCTAGATGCCCTACAGGGGCATGCCTTGAGACAACTAGTATTGGAGCCCACTCGAGAGGGAGCAATCTTAGATCTGGTTCTCTCAAATGGAGATGAAGAGAGGATCACAGATGTAGAAGTGGGTAGCCATCTGGGAACTAGCGACCATCGAACAGTATGGTTCACAATAAACACAGCAATAGAGTCAAGCCATACAAAGACAAAGGAACTGGATTTTAGGAGGGCTGACTTTGCCAAAATGGGTGAGTGCCTAAGGAATGCACTAGTAAATGGGCAGGAAGGAGGGGTGGAAGAACAATGGGGAATAATAAAAACTGCCATCACAGAGGTAACAAGCCTTTGTGTACAGCAAATAAACAAAATGAAATGAGTGAAGAACCACTATGGTTCTCAAAGGAAGTGGCAGTGAAGGTTCAAAGAGAAAAGAAAGCATCTGGAAGTACAAGGAATCACAGAAGGAACAGGACAGAGAACTGTATCAGTTAAAGCAAAGGAAGCTGGAAAGGCAGTCAGAAACAGCAAAGGCCCAAACCGAGGAAAAGATAGCCAAATCAGTTGAGAAGGGGATAAAACCTTTTATAGGTACATCAGGGAGCGAAAGGAAGACCAAGGGAGGGATAGTGAGGCTTAATAAAGGGAGGGAGGTGGGCAAGGGTGACTGTGAAAAGGCAGAGATACTAAACAAATATTTTTGCTCAGTATTTACAAAGGAAGAGGGAGGTACCTAAAACAAACAGTAGAAACACTCTGATACGAGTTGATACCAGCCCATTTACAGAAGAAAGGGTTCTGAAAGAGCTCTTAAAACTGAAGGTGACAAAGCAATGGGGCCTGATGGGATTCATCCCAGATTCTAAAAGAACTAAGGTAGAACTAGTGACACCACTGACTACCCTCTTTAACAAATCATGGGAGGATGGGGTGGTCGTGAGGACTGGAGGAGGGCAGATGTGATTCCTCTTCACAAAAGTGAGAGCAAGGCAGAAGGGAAACTACAGACCTGTTAGTTTAACCTCAGTGGTAGGAAAATGATGGAATCACTTCTGAAGGAAAGAATTGTTGAGTATCTAGAGGCCAGAGGGCACAGGACCCAAGGCAGCATGGATTCACAGCGGGAAGGTCATGCCAGACAAATCTGATAGATTTCTTTGACTGGGTGACCAAAGTAGTTGATCAGGGAGGGCTGTGGACATGGCCTACTTAGACTTTAGCAAGGCATTTGACACAGTCCCACACAAAAGATTAATATACAGGTTAGCCAGCCTGGGAGTGGGTCCCAAGATGGCAACCTGGATAAGAATTGGCTGGAGAATAGGACACAGAGTAATAGTAAATGGAGTCCACTCTGAAAAGGGGGGTTAGTGTTGGTAAGTGCCGCAGAGTTCAGTATTAGGACCGGTCCTCTTCAATGTCTTTATAAGAGACATTGCAGAGGACTGGAAGGAAAAGTATGTCTCTTTGCAGATGACATTATAGATCTGCAACAGAGTTGATGCACAAGATGGGGTGGAGAGGATGCTGAAGGGACTTGGCAAGGTTAGAGGAATGGTCAAATGTATGGCAGCTAGATTCAATGCTAAGAAGTGCAAGGTAATGCACCTGGGAAACAAAAACCCAGGAGAAGAGTACACAATGGGGGTGAGATACTAACAACAACAAAATGGAAAGGGACCTGGGGTAGTCATATCAGATGACCTAAAGGTGGGCAAGCAATGTGAGAGGGCAGCAAGAAGGGTTGAGGGATACTGGGTTGCATGGAGGCATCACCAGTAGAAAACAAGGTATATATCCTCTGTACAGACAGCTGGTGAGACCACATCTGAGTACTGCATGCAGTTCTGGAGACCCAACTCCTAAAGACATAGACAGGATGGAAGCTGTCCAGAGGAGGCAACTAAAATGGTGCAGGGTCTGCACGGAAATATATGAAGAGAGACTTAAGGAGCTTAATATGTATAGCCTCGAGGAAAGGAGGAGAGGGGACATGATAGAAACTTTCAAGTACCTCAAGGAATCAACAAAGTCCAAGAGGGTAGCATCTTTCAAAAAAAGAGGTGCAAGAACAAGGGCAACAATTTAAAGACAGAAGGGGCGGCTAGAGGTAATTTAAGGAAGTATTTTTCACAGAGAGGGTTGTGGATGGATGGAACGGCCTTCCAGAGGAGGTTGTGGAGTCAAAAACGGTGGTGGAATTCAAGCATGCATGGGACAGACATAAGGCAATTCTAGGGAGTGGGGGTAGGAAGAAGTAGGCTGCTGGTTAACTAGTATCTGCAACTTATCCATCAGGTAGGGAAATGGGCAGACTGGGTGGGCCAAGCGGTCCTTATCTGCCATCAAATTCTATGTTTCTATGTTTCTATGTATATATATGAAGTGTTGGTTTTATTATGTACGGTGCCTTGGTTTTTTTGAAAGGTGCCTAAAAAATAACATTTATTATTATTATTTGTTTTATTTATGAATCAGAGACACTGGTTTACCTTGATTGAGAAAGGGAAAATTCCATTTTACACATTGGAAAAACTGGTATTGTCACCGGTGTCTGCTAAGCCAAAATCTGTTTTTACTGGTGTTTTGTTTTATGTACTTTATTTAACAATTTTTTACTCTGCTACCATGCATATTAGCAATTTTGACCTCCACTATTGTACTTCCATCCATCCATCCATCCTTGCACCAATTTAGCTATTTTAATAGGTACAAGATATGATGGCAGCAGCAGCCTTGGGGCCCCCATCCCTCAAGAGTTCCTCAAGTGTGATGTAGTGTCAACAGCACTATAGCCTCACTCTGTCTCTTGGGATACTGCACTATAGCCCCACCCTCCATTGTGTTGGCAGCAGAAGGACTATGGCTCCCATTCCTCAGGTGTGACAGCAGCAGCAACAGCACTATGGCCCCCTATTCCTCAGATTTGACAGCAGCATGACTACATCTCCCATCCCTCAGATGTCATGGTGACACCAACACAGCCAGCTCCCCCAGGCACCCCACCAACACAGCCACTCCCACTCCCCCACAGCAAACCCCCTCAGATGTAACACAGCTGGTGCACCAATACAGCCAATCCCCTCACCAAAACGTGAGCACAGTCAGCTCCCCCAGCACCAAGACAGAAAGCCCTGAACATAGTCAGTCATGCCACCACACCCAACCAAATCCAGGATATAATTAATGTCCTCTGCCCCGTCACCCGTTTTCAGTGGGTTCTCTACCTGAGCAATGCCACAGTAATTCCCTGATAGGCAGAAATATTTTCCCACAGCTCCCCTCCAACCAGACGTATGCCCCCTCCATGATGTTGGCACCAGGACTTTGTACTTGGGTCTATGCTATATTTAAATGAACCTTTGCTCTGACATATCACCAATTCAGTAATGAATAAAATGAAATTAAATGAAGAGAACAGCTGGATTAAATAAAATAGTGTTTATAAAAAATGTGCAGAAAGGGTTAAAAATATAAACAGTGCAAAAACATCCATACAGTAAAATATTCAAATGTAGCACTCATCAAAAAAAAAAAGCATAAAATGGTGTGGGTGCAATATGAGAAACCGAATCCTATAAAATACATGCAAAACTGGTAAAAATGGTACACTGAAAGTGGAGAAACAGTGGAGAACAGACATTTGAATTGAAACCCATCTACAGTAAAATGTGCAAAATGTGGAACATAGAAGTACAACAACTAAACTAAAGCTCTATCAAAGAAAATGTGTAAAATCTGACAGTGTATAACAACAATGAAAAACAAGTGAACTAAAACCTACAGTATATCAACATACAGTATATAGCTAACTATAAATACATTAAATGTGCAAAGGCACATGAAATGTGGAAAACTGTGCAACAGTAGAAAAAGTGTACCTCACATCATGGGTACTAATGGGGTGGCACATGGTGGCCTGGAGAATCAAGACCTGTATGCAGAGGATAGGCTGCACCCAAGTTTGTAGAGCTCAGGGATTCTAATAAAAAATCTGGGAGAGTTAATTACAGAAAAGTATAACTTAAAACAGGCAGGGTGGTGGTGTGGGGGTGAGCATTAAACAGAACCACAATGCAAGGGAGTCCATCACTCTCCACCCCCCCATAAACAGGCAAGAAGAGGGGAAGCAATCGAATCACCATTTGGAAAAGAAGGGAAGGGGGAAGGAAGATGGTTAGGCAGGAGGGTGGGTATAGCAAGAGTCGGAGCAGGTGGAAGTACTAAACCAATACTTTTGTTTTGTGTTTACCAGGGAGGGTGGGGGACAGGGGTCCAACTTAGGGTGACTGACATGATCCTGGGGATGGTTGACAGGGCACATCAGGAGAGATAGAGGGATCTCAACATGTACAGCCTGGAAGATAGAATGGAACGGGATATGATCGAGACCTTTAAGTATCTAAAAGGCCAAAAGGAGAGGGGGACACCAGGGGCAACAGTCTTATGTTTGATGGAGAATCCATTATTTCATGGAGAGAGGTGGTGAGTGGCTGGAATGTGCTACCAGAAGTTTGAAAATGGGCATCAGACATGTGGAAACCATGCAAAAATATAATCCAACTACTTGTTGTACATGACCTGGGATAGCAGTTTCAGATTTTGTACCATCAGGTCCTTTCTTTGATCTGTGTGGATCTGTCCATACACAGAGAAGGATCTGTCCACATCTGCACTCGACACAGGTATACAGATTGCTTGTAGAGCAGCTCTGGATAGTATTGTTAGTTGTGGCTGCATTGAAAGCCAGTACTGCCCAACATCCAACTCCAATATGCTTGGAAGTTCCCTTATATCCTGCCTAGCATATACATCCCAGTCATTTTGCAGTGCCATTTGGTTGTGAAGTACTAACAGAGGAATGTCACTGGCATGCTGTGTCAATTTCCTATTCAGCTTTGGTAAGTTTCTGGAGTCCAAAATACGGCAAGCTTTAAAGAACTCAACTGACGGGTTTGTGTCCATGTTTTTTGAAAGCTTGTTTAAAGAGACACCAAATGCTCCTTGGAAAAGGGCAACATTCTCCTGCTTGACCCGTGGCCTCATATTCTGCAAGTACCCATCAGTTCTTTCACCAAATCATTCCATCTTCAAGACTTCTGCTTCAAACCGCTGCTTTTGCTAATGGTGTCATACTGCAAAACAGCCAAGGGCTTTTCCTTTGATTTGCAAAAGCTCAACTGTGTCAATAAAATCATTGCAGTTTTCAGCAATGAATGCAGTTTGAACCTGCAGCTCTGTGAACCATTCTAAAAATAGTTGTTTTAGGGACTTAATGGAGATGGCATCACTGGTTTCATCCTTGAAGAACTCTCGCAGGTGCTCCAGATAAACAGAGTGGTACTTTACTGCTTGAACCAGGTGTTCCAATGGGTCAAGAAAGGAACAGGAGGCAATATTTTTTTCTGCACCCCTCTCCTCCAGGAATATTATATACTCCCACTTACATTTTGGCGACTGCTGAAATGCATATTTTATAAGTGCCACAAGCTTATTCACCTGATCAAAGTGGTCAATCTATGTATCGACCACTAATGATAAAACATGTGTCCAACAACCCACATGGATTACATGGTCACCAATAAGGCCAAGTAATACATCATTAAAGCACTTTGTCATATAACATGCATTGTCACTAACAAAGGTGACCACTTGTCCCATCTCCACACCATATTTATGCAAGGTCTTTAAAACACTTTGGGCAACAGTGGAATGGTTTACCACTGTTAGCTCTGTGGTGTCAGCTATTATAGATTTTCCACCCTCCATTACAAAAATATTGTTCATTACACAGTGGGAGTCTGCATCAGTTGTTTCATGGCACATTACTGCAAGAGCCTTGCCTTTTGCCAGCTGGCTAATTCTTTCCTCCATTTCCCTATTTAGTTGGGGCAAGTAATTCTGTCCTAAGGTGTCTGCCTTTGGAAAAGCTCCAATTCCTTTGATATACTTCCCCATCCAGTCTCTCAAGCAGGGCTGATCCAGCTTTTCAATTGGTATAATGGCACCGCACCAAGCCATCAATGTGTCCAAAATAGTTTCTCCCTTGCAGCAGCTGTAGCTGTTGTAGCGCTAAAACTGGTGTGTAGGGTCACTTATCTGCTGTTACTCTACTGACTTGTGTTCTTGGTGTGTTTTTTACTTTTGCAGTGATCCACCACTATGTCCTTCCTGATGTGGTCAACAGGGCGATCGCAGAAGTGACAGAACATCTTCCCTCCATCTTCATACATGCCATAGGACTTGAACTGCAACATGGTAACAGATGAGATTTTGGCCATTTTGCTTGCTAGTGGTGTTGCCATTGCTACAAGTGTTGTGTGAATGACTGCAACAAACGAAAATTGAAACACAGTTGGGAGAAATCGAAAACATCTTTACAACTGTGCAGCACAGCTATTAAACTTTCACAACTAATTACTCATAATCTCTCAATCAGGACTAAAATACATCAGCATTAGAATCTCACTGGTCATTCATTTCCATAGACAAGGATGATGGTCGGGAGGAGCAGTTACAGAAATCATGCTGACCTCAGAATGTCACAGTACAATATCAAGAGTGCAAGATCAGCATTAGAAATATATCCCAGCTAATAATTCCTGACCAGGGTTGAGAGTGAGGAGGAACAGCTACGGAAATCACGTTGACCTTCGAAGTGCTCACAGTCCACACTAGCAATATCTAGTAGGATACCAGCATCAGAATCTCACCACTAATGTAAGGCCATGTTTATGAGAGTGGGGAGGAGCAGCTACAGACTTTACATTGACCTCAGCAACTTAAAATCTGGACTACAATATCGCCATCCACCTATATATCTCAGCCAATTTCTGGCCACCATTTGAGAGTCAGGAGCAGTAGCTACTGAAATCATCATGCTGACCTCAGAATGGCACAGTACAATATCAAGAGTACAAGATTGACACTAGAAATACATTCCAGCTAATAATTCCTGGCCAGGTCTGAGAGTGAGGAGGAACAGCTACAGAAATCATGCTGACCTCTGGAGTGCTCACAGTCCAGTCTAGAAATATCTAGAATAAGATACCAGCATCAAAATCTCACCGGTACTTTAAGGCCATGTTTATGAGAGTGGGAAGGAGCAGCTACAGACTTTAGGCTTCCTCAGCCACTTACAATCCAGACTGCAATATCACCATCCTCCTTATATATCTCAGCCAAATCTCGCTGCTAATGTGAGGCTATGTGGAGGAGAGTGGGGAAAGGTACCAAACAGAAACAACTGTGATGTCAGAAAAGTAAAATCTAGACTTTGGGTCACTGCGAGTGCAAAGAAGTACAACAATACCTTTTCAAATGGACAAGGATTCACAGCAACAGATCACTAACAGCAGTTTCACAGAGTGACCTACATAAAAAACACAGACAGTAAGGCCTAGCTCTGCAACACCAACAAAGCAATCACATTTTTAGCATGGAAGACCCACTAGTCAGCAAAAAAGAAAGCAAACTGTACCTTTTACAAAGGATAGACTTGCAGCAGATCATGTCCAACAGCACTTCAAGACCTGAAATCATAATTGAAATGTTTTCATGTGACCCACAGAAAAATGTACACATAATTATTAGAAAGACCATCATCATCCACATTCTTATCTTCATCCTCCCCAATGCATTCTCCAATCAAACTTGCCACCAATATCCACAACTACTTACTTGAAGAGTGGCACAAAGGAACAAGCATGAGGTGCTGGAAGCAGTCAGTGTTGGCAGGTGGTTCAACATCAGCATGAATCTGCAGCAGTGCACATATTTTAAGGCACGGCATTCATGAAGACTTCACCTTCTGACTCCTGGCAAGATGGCAACAGCAGTCTTTTGTTGATTCTCCATGTTAGACAGCAGCAGCACTGCAGCCAACACCCCTCAGGTGTGATGGATACAGTACAGCACTGCAGCCCCCACTCCTCAGGCATGATGGCAACAGGGGCAGCACTGCAGCCCCCACCCCTCAGGCTTGATGGCAGCAACAGCAGCACTCCAGCCCCCACCCCTCAGGAATGATGGCAGCAGGTACAGCACTGCAGCCCCTCACCCCTCAGGCGTGATGGCAGAAATAGCAGCACTGCAGCCCCCATCCCTCAGGTGTGACAGCAACAGGTGCAGTACTGCATTCCCCACCCCTCAGGCATGATGGTAGCAACAGCAGCACTGCAGCACTCACCCCTCAGGCGTGATGGCAGCAGGTGCTGCACTGCAGCCCCCACCCCTCAGACATGATAGCTGCAGGGACAGCATGACAGTACTCACCCAATGCCATCTACCAAAGCTTGTCAGAGCTCAGACATGAATTAAGCTGAGCCACCAGATGCCAAGGTGGACTCTGTCAGTTCAGTCCCTAACATTTAGCTGCATGGATTGGTTTATTTGTAAACAAAGTGCATCCAATTAAAGAAAAATCCACAAGTTATTAATGAGGCTTGAGGATGCTAATGGAGAGATCAACAATCAGTGCCAATGAATAAACCAATCCAGAATTGCACCCACAGTAAATTGGGTACTTTCTGACTTGTTCTTCATGAAAATGGAGCCTCTTAGTTTTCATGTCAGAGCTCAAACTCATGAAAGGAGCTCTACCAACAGAGGTGAAGCCATGACCACAGTGCAGCTCGGGGCATCATCTCTCCTATCCCTCTTGCAGTCAACAGAAATAAATTAATCTTTGCGCTGGATCACCAGTTTGAGTGATCAGGTTCAAAGATTATTTTTTTAATATAGTGCCTGCAGGAGGGGCCAGAGAGGTGTAGCCCCAATTTGTACAGTGGTCAGGGCTTCACCTCTGCCGGTAGTTCACCTTTAAGAACTTGTCATCTCTGTAGTTCCCCAACACTATCCAAGTAAACATGGACTGCCCTGGCACCAAGGCAGTCCCACCACACCACATAGGAGAACAGACACAACAAGTTTGTGTTGACACCTCCAGATACCCACACACAGCCATGCAGTACCCACCCTGAAAGGTAAGTACTTGGTTGGTGTTTTTTATTAGCATCAGCTATGACAGTGGGTGGTGGGCCTGGTTGTGGTAGCCCAGGTTGCTGCTAACGCTCCCCCTCCCCCACCACCACCCCCAACTATTACTTTTTGTTTAACTTTTAAGTTTATAAGCAAACTTCAAGACAGGCTTCCAAAAATATTCCATTAAACATTCCAGCAAAGGTCCAACATAGAAATGTAACTTAAAAGTGGTAAGATTATTAACTTGCAGTTAGACAATTTATCAACTTGTCTTTGTTTACCCCTTAGGTAATCTGATGCCTATATCCTCCAAAGGTGATGAAGGAAGCCAAGGAGGAAAATCTGCAGTTCAATATGCTTATGCAACTGGATAAGATAAGTGATAATGCTTGAGTAACTTGATTACAATTGTGACTTTCTGCCTCTCTATCCATGGGTTATACCACCCTGCAGGGTTACGATGAAAGGAACTCTAGAGGAGGGTTCCCCCACTACAGGTGCCGGAAATGAGTACGTTGGCTAAAGGTAGGTTAGGAAGAAGCCCAAGGGTAAGAAAGACAAGCCACTGGAGGAGGAGGGGTGGATGGTGGGCAACGAAAATGAATACTTGGAGAGTCCAGGATGAGTGACAATTTAAGGTCGATGGAGGAGTGACGTTTTTGCTCTGCCCATTGAACCTCAGGCTTAAAGCCCTCCCATTCAGTGTGCTTACACAACTGGATAAGATATGTGATAATGCTTGAGTAACTTGATTGCATTTGTGACTTTCCACCTCTCTATCCATGAGTTATACCACCCTGTAGGGGTACGACGCAAGGAACCCTAGAAGAGGGTTGCCCCCGTACAGGTGCTGGAAATGAGTGCATCGGCTAAAGGTAGGTTAGGAAGAAACCCCAAAAGAATACCCAAACATTTCGAATGTTGAAGAGGTGAGGATAATGGATGAATTCTATGGAGAGAAGGGCTAACTTCCTAAGGAGAGAGGGGAAAAGCCGAGCCACTATCTGCCTCCGTCCAACAGTGGAACCTAACTAATTAACAAGAAGATAATCACTGACTCTAACTAATATTATGACCATTGGCACAGAGGAGTGGAAACCCCTCCTTTAAGGAGGAAACCTCTGGGGATCCAAGGCCTAGGTTGCCTTCCCTCCAGGCTGATGACATTTGATTTGAGGACATGTGTTAGTAGAGAATAGTTCATAGATGAGGGATATGAGTAAGAAGAATTATGATAGAATAGGGAAAGCTCATAAAAAGCATAGACAAAATGAGGAACGTACTGTAGCAGGGACCTAAGGGGGATACACTAGAGTAGTCGATAAGAGATGATGGATCAGAGGAGAAAGGCTGAGATTGAGTAAATTGATGCATGAGACAGAGAAGCAAGGGGTATACAATGTGATCGCAAGGAGATTCCAGATGTGCCGATGAAAAGACAATTGATGATGCAGACTGGCTTGATTGAGCACTGCACTTGATTGAGCGATGCGAGTGAGCAGACTCTGAGGTTGAAGAGGCATATTTGATTATGCGATGTAACAATTAGACCCTGAAAGATTAGACCCTGAGGTTGTATTCGATGAGGTAGTGTAGAATTTGATAATAAGAATGTTTGAGTAAGCAGTGTAGATAGATAAACCCTGAGGTAAAGCTGAGTGAATAATGACTGAAATTTATGAACTCTATATGACTAGAGTTATGAACTCGATACGTGCAGCAGGATGGTCGAGGTTGATAAGTGGCATAGGAGTTATGGTAGGTAAGCCCAAAAAGAATATCGATAGCAGGCCACGAGTAGAGTGAATCCTGAAGAGCCGGTACTGAAGAGGAAGAAAAGGAGATGGGAATGAACAAGAAAAGAACTGGAATGAAGGTATCATGCTCTATGGGGCGATACAAACAGTGATACTCCTCAAAAGGAGGCAGACTCCGAGGCCAAGAAGGCATGTCAGGAACCAGAGGGTATGCAAACCAGAAGAGAAGTTCAGGACGGTGATCGAGGGGAGTCAAATCGGATGATGTACAATGAGAAGGGAATCCAGGAGTGGAAAGAATCCATGACAGGCAGGACGTGAAGGAGCGCAAGGCTGAGGAAAGAACAGAAATGGATGAGGTATGATAAGAGAATGATGCCAAGAAGGCAGATACTAGAAAAGAGGGGGTATGAAAGGATGAAGAATGGAAGGGAGGGCAATAGGGTTGGGAGGATCCAGCCCGTACTGGATGAGAACCTGATGGGGAACAGTCTGATTGGGCAGTATGATCTACAAGAGATGTGCCCAAAGAAACATATAGCAGGTCACACAGAGCAAGTGAACTGCACGGACTTTGCAGCAAATGACACCAAGGAATGCCGATAAAGATGTTCAGAGGTAGGCAAATGGACTCGAAGGACAGACCGAAGGAGAACCAGATGGAGGCATCCAGACATCAGACGGACCAGGGGGGACAGACAGAGATAGGGGAAACCCCACAAAAAAGCAGTGGACAAGAAAGGAAGGAGAGCACTCATCCGATCCAAGGAGAGGTATGTATGACCAAGCAATGTAAAAGAATATGCCCTGAGGATGAACAGAGAACCGGCGGTCAGTGAAGGAGAACAGAACTCCAGCAGGGGTGAGTAACAGACGTCAACGGCAGTAGGCAAATGACGAGAAATGTACAGCAAGAGTTCGACATGGGCAGGAAACGAAGAACGAAGGAAACAGCATGAAATGCGTACCGCACAACAGTCCCAAGGTTTCAAGGATGTCCCTAGAGTTAGTTACAAGACATTCCTCCATCCCTCATAAAATTCATGGGCTAGTGACAGAACAGAAAGCACAGACTGAATATGGAATATGAGGCTGCACATGGATCGAAAGAACAGGAGGTAAATACGAATACAAATGGAGAGTGCCATGAGAGGGTGGCAGGCCGATGAGGTAGCAAAAGATCAAATGAGAGGCATGCCCGATTGAGCAAGGTGAGGAAGTAGACACTGAGGTCAAAAAGGCACGAACAGGCGATGCGAACGATTAGACCCTGATAGTGTGGGTGATGAGATATCGAAGGATGTGAGAGTGCAATGCAAGGAATGAGGTTCCTTGAAAGGAGATATATGCCAAGGCCAAAAGGCAGGTCTGGAACCAGAGGGCATCTGAACCACAAGGATGGCACGCTTGATAGAGCAACATGAAGAATTAGACTCCTGGAAAATAGGTAAAGATGGAATATGAAGAGAGCGAAGAGAGTAAGTAGGCTCCTTGAAAGAAGGTAGATTCAGAATTGAGTGGGAAAGGAACTGGAACGATGGTGGCGGGTCTCCAGCCAGCCCTTAGCAAAGGGCGATGGTCAGGAAGGCATGACTCTTGAGCGAAGGTAGAGTAAAATGAGGTAGCGGGGATGGATGAGGAGTGAAGCAAAGACTGGAGTGAACTCCTAAAGGCTGGCACTAGAAGGGCATACCCATAACCAGGGGGTAAACTCGGGTCAAGTGATATGGAGATGCAGTGAAGTTGTGGGTGGAGGCATGGCATACGATTCCATGATAGAAATGCTCGAGTTAGCGAAACATGGAGAGGAACCAGGTGGGAATGAGGAGTGAAAGATGACCGGAGTCATGAAACTGATACTGAGGCATGAACCAAAGACATGCGACAAGAAGGCCGCGGGGCGATGATGTAGCGTACGATTCATGATAGGTACACAAGCCAAACTGAGTTGGCCAGGGACAACCAAATGATGCCAGATGAGGAGGATTGCTGCAGCAGCGTAGCCAGCTGATGAGCTCAAAAGAGTGATGTGAGTAAGCAAAGAATTATCGAGAGGAGACCAGATGGAGCCTACCAAAGTATACTGACTGGGAAGCCAAGGCAGACCGAATGAGCGATGAAGACGGATGGCAGGTCATCGCGAGGCATCGTGGAGGAGATAAGGCTAAATGAACCAGAATGAGTCTGCGAGAGATAGGTAGATTCATATGGTGACATAGGGAAGCCCTGAGTGGAAGGCAGACTGACGGAGTGAGGTGGATGATGACCATAACGGTAGCTAAGGAGAGGGAGAATAATGAGCACATCCGTTATCGGTCTTTCTGTGCTGGTACTAGAAAAGACGCTAGGACAAGGAAAGTAAATTAGGAAATGAATGAGGTACTAAGAGGGATTGAAGCCATGGAGGCTGGTGCAGCAAGGCGAGATATGAAAGGACAAAGGATGGAAGGAGGTCAGTAGGGTAGCGTAGGACCCGGCCGATAAAGGAGGAGAACAGCAGGAAGGCGATCTGAATGAGATGGTATCAGAAAAGGTATGAGAACAGTAGTAGGGCGAGCAGGATGGGGTCGGACGGAGTCCACCAGAGCCAGAGGCCATAAAAGCTGGAGTGCAGGCCAGACGGCAAAATTGGGATGGGTGATCGAGGGATGAAACTGAATTGAGGTAGGATAAGAATGAAGCAAATAAGATGATGTAAACTGAGGAGAGAAACAAAGTGAAGCCATGATGGCAGGGACCAATAGTGCAAGCCAGCACATGTGATGGGTAGGAATATGAAGCATGAGAACGCTTGCATAGCTGATAGGAAATACTACTGGGGATGGATGGATTGAGGGCTTGCGCCACAGGCAGTAAGGTGAGCTGGATGAGGTGGCACGCAGGCCAGGTTAGATGGAAGGCCAGATGGAGTGAGCCATAGATGGCACAATGATATGAATAGCAGAGCAAGCTGGCAGAAAAACCGTGGCATGAGGAGATATAGAAGCCATGACTGGAGTAAATCCTTGATATCTGATGATGGATGGAATCAGGAAACTGATGCATGCGGTGTGAGGGCCATGGAATGATGAGGCGGGCATATGAGTAATGATAGTTGTGTCCAAAAAGAAATATAGAATGCAAGCCAGACTAAACAGCTGAAGCTGATGGCATGATATGGATAAGACCCAAAAGTCGAGAGCAGCCAAAGAGGAATGATGGCAAGAAGGACTTCAGAAGGCCATATCGGAGACATGACAATGAATGAGGCAGGGCCAGGTGTAGCAGGGCGATGAGGGAAGATGAGCACCCAATGTCCCAGGAGCACAAACAAAGAAGAGAGAAGCAAGGCCCTGGAGGTGACGAATGGCCATGGAGAAGAGAAGCTGCTGGGCAGAGGAGGAGAGCATGCCACACTGCAAAACTAAAAGTATCTCCCAACCTCGCAGCATGCAAATTAAAGCACAAGTGCACCAAACTGGGCAAGGAGCTAGAATGTGTAGCACAGCCCAAGAGGTTCCAACGCATGCCACCTATCAGCCTCACCAGATCAGTCTTCCAGAAAGACCATGGATAAGGTTGGAAAGCACTAGAGATGCAGCATTATGGCTGAGCTACCCTGGGTAAAGAGACTGGAAAATGAAAAGTAAGTTGCGATGCACCGTACAGTGCATTGAAGAGTGGCATAATCTATCAGGCTCCAGAAAACATAGCTTTGGTCAGGCAGGAATATCAAAAGAGTCTAATTACCATAAGTCAGTTGTGGCACTCAGCCAGACCTGTACAGAGACTGTAGCGGAGCAGCAAAAGATCCACTCCCATCGCCCTCCAAAGGCAGGGATAAACTGGCTTCATCTGGTGGGGAAAGTGGACCTACAATAGAATCAATTTGCCTATCTACAATATAAAGCCGACAGACATCCAGGGTGTCATGCGACTGGTGAAACAAGAACCATCTCCAAGTTCTGGAAAACCAGAACTACAAATGGTTCCTGGGAACTAAAGAAAATAATATCATAATTAGGCACACTACTGGAAGTGAAGCAAAGCCTACAGCAGCTGCGATTCGGCAGTGCCTGCTATTGCTCACTGTACAGCTACCCCCTGCCATATGGAGCTGTTGACTCAGTTTCTGTTAAACATTGAACACAAAACTCCCTTTACAGCCATTGTGCAAATGTAAAGTAAGCGGGCGTTCAACATGCTTACTCATGATAGCATGAAAACTTATGGTTCGATGTGCCTGATGAAGATGGGGGGCCACACAAGAACCCCAGCGAGACCGGGGGAGAAGGAGCTCAAGAGAAGCAGGTGGTGGAGAGCAGCCGCAAACAAGGGGAGGTGAGGAGGAAACTTACTGAGGGCATAGTGAGGAGTGCAAGGACGCACTGCGGTAGAGTAGGTGCAGAGTGGGGGTTGAGACAATTGGGGAAAAAATGAGCAGTGAGTTGGGAAGCAATTTCACCGATCAGGTCCCCCAAGCATAGAACAGAAAGACTGATCCCAGAGCGACAGAGTACATTGGTGGCGAAAAGTAAACTGAGGACACTGAGGGATATGCTGACAAAAGTGCAGAGGAATCAGTAGAGTGAGCGGGTGAATGCAGTGCACAGGAGGAGCCAATGGGAAAGTGATCGAGGAAGCAAGAGTGAGAGAGCCGGGGGGGGTGAGGAAACATCCCGAAGCGCCACCAGGAAGCGAGGAGTGAAGTGGGCTGCTGAAGGTACCAGAAATACACTACAAGGAGAGAAAGGAGGACTGGAACAGGAGGAGGGAGATGCGGCACCTCCAGCCCAAAGAAAAAAGAATCCGGAGGGGAGGGAGAAATGGAGATGCGAGGAGGTATAGTGAGGAAGAGGCAAGCTGCTCGAGGGGTCCCCAAGAGAGATAATAGGGAACAATAATGATGTGTGGAGGTGAGCAAGAGCAGCTGGAAGCCAAACAGAGAATGGAGTAGAGGAAGGTGCAGTCAACGTGGCCTCCGGCTGCAATGAAAATGAATCCTTGGAGAGTCCAGGACGAGTGACGATTTGAGGTCGATGGGGGAGTAACGTTGTTGCTCCACCCATTGAACCTTGGGTTTAAAGCCCTCCCATTCTGATAGTTTTGAAGGGCACAGATTAAATATGGTTTATTCAGTTTGGTGTGGCTTAATAAAGTTATTTTGTCTGACTGTGTGTCTCCATTACTCTACACACACAGACACACACATGCTGGAAAAATGGTTCTGCACCAGCATGCCCCTCCACCCTTCCATCACCATACCTCTGCAGTCAGTATCCCCACCCCACTGACAAAAAACGTGGCCCCACCCCATCATACCTCCACAGCCAGTATCCCCACCTCACTGTACACTTTTCTGGACTTTTTCTGGTACTCTCATTGGTATTGTAACACATAAGGACTACTTTTCACTGTGTTTAGATCTGGTTTTGTAAAGATATTTAAAATGTAACATTTTGATGAACTTGATAAACTTACATACAAACGTTCTGTTCCCCTGTCTATTTCAGACACAGATGAGCAAAGGATATTAAGTAACTTTAGAACAAATAGGGAGTTTAGTGGAACCACACCCACACACTCAGCCACTAACCAGTTTGAATATTTAAACCAAAAACAAACTAAACTTGAGTGGCATGCACTCACACTCACACTCACACTCACACAGTATCTTAAACAGAAACATATACCCAGGGGCCTTCGCACTTTTGTGGAGGCCAACCTGGGATACATGGATATGGATTTAGACATTAAATGGGGTGGAGTACTGAATAGTGCTCCAAAGATTTTATGTTACTTATAGCGGAGTCAATAACCAAAGATAGAGGTTGAAATAAATCAATACAACAGAGAAATTAAGAATAAATACATTACTGAGGAACTGAGAGAATATTTGGAGAGAGTGAACACCAATCTAAATGAATTTGAAGAGGAATTAGTTGCCACCAAACTACAGAAGTTTAAGAAAGACTTAAATTACTATAAAAATAATCAGGTTTACACATTTTCAAATAAAAAATCAGACTATACTAAAACATTTCAATACAATTTAGATTCAGAGGCCTCAACCATCAGCTCAGGCAGTGATGCTGAGAGGGGGCGACCTATGAGAGGCAGGGGCTTACATTTTTGGGGGTACTGAAGCAGGTGACCTTTTCACCAGAAAGGCAAAAGAAGGTATCAATACACAAAAGAGGGGTGCACTCAGAAGAATGCAGAACACACACAAGTATCCAGCCCATCCCACACCACAGGAACAGGCACAGATACAGGAGAAATAAAAAAAAGAAAAGACAAAAGAAACCAAGAAGCCACAGTGGAAGTCAGGGCAACATGGTCAGCGATGACGAAAACAAACTAATATATAACATTTCCAAGAGGGAGCTCACTAATTTGGAAGTACAGGTTCTCAGTAAGGGTCTCCCCTTCTGGTCACACAGTCAAATTATTGAATTTGAAGTAAAACTTGACTTAAATCATTTTTTTAGGAAACTCAAACTGAAATATTTTTGGGGACACTGCCAGAAAGGGAAAATAATATCCAGGAACAAGAGAAAAAAATGATACTGAGTCAAAAGCTGCATTTGAAATCTAAATTACCACATCCATCACACCACACATGATTGAGACATATATAGCATTTGCAAATATAGATATAGAGAGCATTTTGAAAACAGAAAGGAGTATGGACAGGCAGAAAATATTCAGCTTCTCAGCCCAACAGTATGGAGCATTGAGTAGTTTAGAAAATGATTATAACATAGTCATCAAGAGTGCAGATAAAGATGGAGCTGTTGTCATAATGGATTATCCACAGTACCAACAAATATGCTTGGATTTGTTACAAGTTAAAGAGAATTATCTTGTATTGGAGAGAGATCCAACTCAAACAATTATGGACCTAGTGAAGATGTCATTAACTGTAGAGTAGTTTTTGAAAATAAGGACATTTTTAAATGGGAGAAGGAGTTTCTATACAGAAGTACCCTACCACTCCGCTTTATTTTATATACTCCCTAAAATACATAAGAATCTTGGAGTCCCCCCCCCAGGCTGTCCCATTGTTTCTGGGAGCAACTTGGTACTAGAACCTTTATCTATTTTTATAGATCATCACATAAGACCTCTAGCGGAATTAACAAAATCTTACATTAAAAACTCATCAGATATCATTGTTGCTATAGAATAGCTGAATGAAACTGACTTAGATAATAAGAATGCATACTAGTAACATGGGACTTGAAAGACTTATACATGTCAATACCGAAGTGGGTGTGAGGCCTTAAGAATATTTTTGGACATTATGAGGAAGGAGGAAAAACTATCAAATGAGCTAATAGTTAAATGGGCAGAAACAGTACTATCCCAGAACTATTTTAAATTTGAGAAACAGTATTACTTACTAATAAGGGGGGGTGGCCATTCGGTCCAGTAAGGCCCCTTCTTACATCAACATTTATATGAGTCATTCTGAGAGTGAATACATTTTCAATGATAGGAACAGATTTATCCATAGATTGCATTTATGGAAATGCTTTATAGATTATATTATAGTCATATGGACTGGTACAGTAGAGGAATTATACTGTTTCGACCAGTATCTAAATGACTGCACTGATCATTTGGTTTTTGTTATGAACTCCAGTACCTCAGAAATACCCTGTTTAGATGTAATGATTCATAAGAATGAGAATCAACTGGTTTCTAAGTAATTTTGAACAATAACTGATAAAAATGCATTGTTACATGTGCACAGTTTTCCTCCTAAGAAACTTATTGAATCTATTCCATTTGGACAAATGGTGAGAGCCAAACAAAACTGTACTGACCCTTCAGCATTTGAGAAAGCAAAAACGGATATGACTCAAAGATTCCAGCAAAGAGGATATAGAGATGTAACAGTACAAACAGCAATAGAAAAAGTTGACTCTAGAGACAGAGCAAGGTTACTAACACCACAACAAAGAAACAGAAACTAGGACAGAATTGTACTAGCCACTGTGTACAATGATATTTTCTTTATGATTAAAAATACAGTTAGCAAACATTGGCATGTTCTACAGGCAACTCTGCAGGGATGCCATATTTCTGAACAACTTCCATTAACGGTGCCAAAAAGAAATAGGACATTTGGGAATAGACTGGTTAAAACTGAACATAGGATACCAGATAATAGACCTCAATACTTTTTGAGTCTAACAGAAATCAGAGGGAATTTTCAGTATGGTCACTGTATAAATTGCAACAACACCTTAAAATCAGTAGGGTGAGAAATATTGCAAAAGATGAGGAGATCATCATTAACCAGTTTATACATTCTTCTATTAGTGGGGTCATATATCAGTTAAAATGTTCATGTGACAAAATATATATAGGCAAAACGGAGAGAGCACTGAAAAGTCGCATTACAGAACACAAGAGCGATATAAGGAGGCAAGATTTTACATCTCCTGTGGCAAGGCACTTTGTAGAGCAGGGACATCAGCTGCCATTATTCTTCTGGCCTGAAAAAGTTTTACAGGACCCAAGAGAGGAGAATTATGGAATGAAAAATTTGCTGAGGAAAGTGTACGACATAGACATATTTGAGGCAACTAACCCCAGATTTGGATTTAATGATTCAATAGATTGGCAACCAATTTTATGAATACTGAGTATTTAAAGTAATGAAATACCGTGAGCAGTTGATCACACATATAGGGGACAAGCATACCCTTTTAACAACAGAGAGGTTTTCTGTTGCTTGGATCCAATTTTTGTGGGATTATAGGTGGACAGCACAAATGGTCTTTAATCGAATAGACCACACTGAGAAACTATTGAATTAGGTAGCAAATGAAAAACATAAAAATTAAAAAAAAATAAAGGATGTGTGACCTTTTGACCTCCCTTATATGTGTGTTGAAGTCAACTAACCCTGCCATTTAAGAGATGTACGGGGTAAGGAATCATTAACCCTTGGCATGATTTAGATGAACATATAATTTCAAAACATATATTGGAATTACACCATGATGAATCTTTTTTTCAGCTGAACCCTTCCTTTTCCAACCACCCAGCCCCACTCCCATGAGGTATAGGGCACATTAGGATAAGCGGTATTAGTAACCAGTGCTAATGATCTGTATAATATGGTTTTGTGCTTTATTCATCATTTTTTTATCCTCCAGTTGAATAGATGGGTAATTTCCTGTTTACCTGAATGAGATAACATTTATTAATGCATTATTGGTACAGTTGGTCATTTGATCTAGGAGTAGACAATTGACTTGATTCCTGTTCAGATCCGTTTAGTGAGGCTTTAAGCAGGGATTAAGAACACGATTCAGGATATTCTGATAGGGCCAAGAAGCTCAGAGATTTGTGAGTGTAAATCTTTAAGTCACAACATCTAGAATAATAAACTAAGTCATTTTAACTTGAACCAGCAACATTATATAGGCAGGACATGTGGAACACTTCCAGGTGCTGCATTATTCAGCAAGTCAGGTGCTCGGAGCAAGCGGTAGCATCACGGGAGTCCTCTGACATCACTCGATGACATGCATTGTGCAGAGCCAATGAGACACCTCCATACCTACAGAGAGAGAGCAGGAGGTCATGCCACACTCCGCTCCCATCTGAACAAAGTGTGTACAAAATTGAGCTTTAAACAGCATAAGAGTAATAGTGCTTTGAGCAACAACAGTAAAGATTGTTGCATATAATTACTTGAGTTCAGAAACTGAGAGTTGTTCTGTCCTTGTTTTTATTTAGATATTCACAAATTAGGTGACCAATATAGAAAAGACAGGGTTAGATATCTACAATAAGAATTTAAGCAACAAAAAAAGGTTTTTGTGTCTCTCTGCAAATGGTGATATGGAAAGCAGTTTGAATTTCAAGTGTTGTAACTTGTAGAGGGGATGTACATTTTAAACATATTGAATTAATAGATAATAGTTTAATACAAATCAGAATATACAGGATAATTATTGCTAGTGGCCTAAAACCATATATAATATCACTAGGTTTACTAGCTGAGTACGTGAAAAAGGAAGCTTTGAAGCCTATCTTGATTGTCCCCCACATTTGTGGGAATTATACTTTGTAATTTTTGGAGAGACAATGATCGACACCCTTTTTAAAGGATTCAAAAGTAATACAATCTACTAACTCTTGTGATAGCTGGTTCCAGAGCCTCTGGGTGGGATATTCAAAGAGGTTGCTCACGGCGCAACCATGTTGCACCGTGCACAACCCACTGATGCACCACAGCAATATTCAAAGGGGGATGTTGTGCTGCACAAATCCTGATACGCCGGGGTGCACCAGTAATGTATGCGGCTGAAGTGCAGGGGCGTGCCCATGCATATTCAGCACATCCCGATATTCAGTCGGGATGTGCGGTGCATATGCAGGCACAAACCTGCCTTGCACCATACAGGGGGGTGCAAGGATCCACTCGTAAAAAGCAGGAGCAAGCTGGGGACACCCACAGGTGGGCTGCCATATTGCCATGCGCAATACGCCAGCCGCCTGCTGTGGGTGGCCACCCGACCTCCTGGGACACAGTCCGAACGTCATGCTCCCCCCTGCCCGAACATGGGCAGTTACACATATCATTCCTGGTGGTCCAGTGGACCCTACCCCATCGTGGGCCCACTCAGACCTGCCACCCCGCTCCCCCCGGTCAGCGGTGGGTGGCAGCTCCCCACCCACAAGCCGCCAAGCCACCCGCTGACTGACAGTGTACAGTATGGCTGTATGCCCATTGGTCCCCTGCATGGGCCAATGGGCATGCAGACTGTACTGTTCTACACAGTCCCAAAATGTGAATGCTTGCGGATGAGGAGCTGCCGCCCACCGCTGATGGGGGGGGAGCGGGATGGCGGGTCTGAGTGGGTGGGTGAGGAGGGGGGTACCGCTGGCCCACCAGGGAATTTAAAGACAAATAAAGCCAGCGTTTGGGCAGGGGATCAGGTCCACTGGACCACCAGGAAATTATTTTATTCATTTGCCCATGATCAGGTGATGGGGTAGGGTCCACTGGACCACCAGGGAATGTGGTTTTTGCCAACGCCCATGATCGGGCGATGGGGTAGGGTCCACTGGACCACCAGGGAATCTATATTTAACTAAAGCCCGCGATCAGTCATTGGGGTGTGTTGCCTGCCGAGGGGAAGGGGGCGTCGGTCCCTGATGGCTGCAGCCTGGCAGGGTGCCAGGTGCAAGTCGCCAGAGATCAACGCACCTGCATGCAAATGGGGCCATAATGACAAGCAAATGGCCCCATTTGTGCCATGCATGCATAATGGCCTCATTTGCTTGCCCAGCACTGAATATCATGGTTACTGCACCTAGCGCACCCGCACTTGCACTGGTGCATCCCACCTGCTCCTCACTTGCCACTTGCACTGGCGCAGTGCAGGCAGCCCCAGTGCCATATTCAATGGTGCTGAGCCATGGCGCTGCACCATTGAATATCACCCAGACCATGCCCTGGCGCATCCCAGTTGCTCTGCACCCAGACTTGCGCCCCTGCCTGGTGAAGTCTGAATATCCCACCCTCTGTGTTCTTACTGAAAAGAAATAAAGCCTCTTGTTTGTTTTTGCTTTATTCACCATTAATTGTTGATTGTGAAGTCTAGGTACTGTTTTCTTGGTGTTTTGACAATTACACATTTTTCCATTATAGAGGGTGATTTGAGAACTTTATATAAGGACAGAAGATCACCTCTAGTGCGCCTAAACTCCAATGAGTGCAGGCCTGTTTTCTGAAGCCTCTCTGGTTATAGTAATGTTGCTAAATGGGGAATCATTTTTGTTGCCTTTCTCTGGATTCTTTCGACCATTTGAATATCCCTGATCATGTATGGACTCCACACTGGTGACCCATAATCTGTATAAGGTCTGATGTATGCTTTAAACAGTGGGATGATACATTCTTCTGTCTTGGATATAAATGTACGGTTGATGCATCTGAGTAGAGAGTTGGCAGTTTTAGCTACATGATTACAGTGATTAGAGGAGGATAATTTGTGGTTAATCAGGATTCCCAAGTCTCTTTTGCATGTTGAAGATTTAATTATAATATTGTGTAGTTTATATGTTTGTTTGTGATTGTTATAACCTAAGCGGAGAACAAAGCATTTGCCAATGTTAAATGTCATATTGTTTTTCTGTGCCCAGTGCTCTAGTACTGAAAGGTCATTTACTAACAAGTCCATGTCATAGATAGAGTCTACCCTACCACCTAATTTTGTATCATCAGCAGATTTTGGAAGAATGTTTCTGGAGCCAATCTGCATGAAAGTAACCCAAACCAGTGTAAGTAGGTTTAAACAAATTATGCAGTGTGTACTTGAATAATAGTTTTAATTTTGGGCTCTTTACAGACTAAAGGAGCAATAATTGGAATGGTAGTAATTGAATAAAGTAATAATTAAAGGATGCACAGGCAGGTGAGCAAAATATTAATGGTTCAATGTTGATTTGACTTCTGGAAATATTTTTGTCAGGGATGACTGAATAGTAAATCAGTCATTTATTGTTTTTCGGTGTCTAATTTAATGGTGGAAAAGGCAGTGTATTGATACAAAGCTAAAAAGGTCTAATTGGTGTGCTGGATCAAATGTTTTTTTGCCCTAGAATATGTATTATTTATTAATGTTTGCTGTCTATTCAGTAATGAATAAGTAGAAATATATTTTTAAAATAGAATTTCTTTTGATAATACATACAGTTCAGCACTGATGAAGGATTGTCCAAAACGTTTCTCTGATGTTTGAATTCTGTTGCTTGATGCTTGAATTCTGCATACTGTGTACCTTTGACTTAATAAAATTATCTGGATATAAAATTCATTATGTGAGTGGGCTTTTTAGTAACCAATTTGCATTAGACAGTCAGTAGCACTCAATTGGTTCAGGCTCCTCCCCGAATAAATACACTTTTTCTTATACCAAGGCTGGCTGAGCTGGACAACTTCTTTCTGTGCCACTCTGCCGATCTGTCCCTACCTCCCCGACCACCAGAGGCCAGAACCATTGTTTTCTGCATGTGTACCAGTCCACCCAGTCTGTCCCTTCGCCGACCAGCAACACCAACCACAGGAGCATGGCACGGACCCAGCGGACTGGCATGCATGTTGAAGAAAATGGTTCTGTGCCACTCTGCCTGACCATCCCTCTCTCCTACATCAGAAAAGGCCAGAACCATTTGTTTCAGCACATGTACCAGTTTGCCAAGCCCATCCCTTCATGGACCAGCAATGACCAACCAAAGTAGCATGGCACAGACAAGGTGGTCTGGCATACATGTTGGAAAAAATGGTTCTGTGCCACTCTACCCATCCGTCTCTACCTCCCCCACCACCAGAGGCCAGAACAATTGTTTTCTTCATGTGTACCACTCCTTCCAGTCTGTCCTTCCACTGACCAGCAAACACTAACCACAGTAGCATGGCATGGACCCATCGCTGGCATACATGTTGAAAATAATGGTTATGTGCCACTCTGCCCATTGTTCACCAGCATCACCAAAGGCCAGAACCATTTTTTTCAGCACATGTACCAGTATGCCAAGTCCGTCCCGCTGCCGAACTTCAATGACCAACCACATTTAGTATCTGCCAGGATTGTTCTTCCACCCAGTCCACAAGAGACCACAGTAGCAATGGACTGACCTGGCCTACTGCTAACACCCCCACCCTCAAATTACAGATATCAAACACTTTTTTTTTCTAAATTAAAGCATGCCAGCTCATGAACCACCACCCACCACCACCATCTTCTCTCCCTTGCTTTCTGATTCAACCAGCAGCAGTGCCATCCAAAACTTACCAGACTACAGCAGGCACATAAAAAGGCAGTTGTCCTATGGCAGCAGATGGCAAGGCAGGTCAGGAGCAGCACAATGTAGAAAGGGCAGGTCACCAGCACCAGAAAGCTGGTATTGGCAGTATCCCCACCCCATTGCCAGTTTTCACATCAGGGGGAGGGAGATAGAGATGAATGCCAACTGATCTTGAACCAGATTAAGCTGTTGGTGGTGTATTTGTATTTTGCCTCCCGACCCCATTCCATGTCCCCACCCCACTGCCAGTATCTCCACCATGCACCACCATGGGCAGTATTTATTTATTTTTTGGTGACCGGGTAAGTGCACTAGAGAAATTCTGCCTATTTCCTGGGAGGAGGGGGAGACAGATGAATGCCAACTGACCTTGGACCAGATTAAGCTGTTGGTGGTGTATTTGTCTCCCCACCCCACCCCACCCCATGTCCCCACCCCACTTCCAGTATCCCCAGCATCACACACCACCATGGGCAGTTTCCCCACCCGATTGCCAGTATTCCCACCAGGAGAGGGAGATACAGATGAATGCCAACTGATCTTGAACCACGCTAAGCTGTTGGTGGTGTATTTTGTCTCCCCACCCCACCCTGTGGCCCCACCCCACTGCCAGTATCCCAACTATGCACCACCATGGCCAGTATTTATTCATTTTTTGGTGACCGGGTAAGTGCACTAGTGAAATTCTGCCTGTTTGGAGGCATGATCCAGGGGCAGTGGAATACAGATAAATGCCAACTGACCTTGAACCAGATTAAGCTGTTTTTGGTGTATTTAATCTCCCCACCCTACCTGTGTCCCCACCCCACTGTTAGTATCCCCAGCATCTCATACCACCATGGGCAGTTTCCCCACCACATTGCCAGTATTCCCACCAGGGGGAGGGGGATACAGATGAATGCCAACTGATCTTGAACCAGATTAATTTGTTGGTGGTGTATTTAGTCTCCCAACTCCACCCCATGTCCCCCCTCCACCAGTATCCCCACCACACACTACCACGGCCGGTATTTATGTATTTGGGGGGTGGATACAGATAAATGCCAACTGACCTTGAACCAGATTAAGCTGTTGCTGGTGTATTTAGTCTTCCCACCCCACCCCGTGTCCCCATTCAACTACCAGTATCTCCACCACACACCACCATGGCCAGTATTTATTTATTGTTTGGTGACTGGGTAAGTGCATTAGAGAAATTCTGCCTATTTTCAGGTATGACCTGGGGGGGGGGGATACAGATAAATGCCAACTGACCTTGAACCAGATTAAGCTGTTGGTGGAGCATTTTGTTTCCCCACCCCACCCCATGTCTCCACCCCACTGCTAGTATCCCCACCAAACACCAGCGCAGCCAATATTTATTTATTTTTTGGTGACCGGGTATGTGCACTAGAGAAATTCTGCCTAATTTCAGGCATGACCTGGAGGGAGGGGGATACAGATAAATGCCAACTGACCTTGAACCAAATTAAGCTGTTGGTGGTGTGTTTAGTTTCCTCACCCCTCCCTGTGTCCCCATCCCACTGCCAGTGTCTCCATCCAACACCAACATTACAAGGACAGTATCCCCACCACGCAACATCACTGCTAGTATCCACACCCAACACTACAATAACCTGTGTCCCCACACAAACACGGCCAATATTCCTACACTGTTGCTAGTATCACCACCTACCCAGTGTCCCCACCAACATTACATGGCCAGTACACCCCCTGCGCACTACCACAGCCAGTGTCCCTGCACTAACATGGCTAGTATCCCCATTCCACACCACTACCACTGTCCCCCATCCCATACCACAACCACTGTCCCCACCCTGTCAGTATCCCCACCACCACAACCACTGTCCTCACCACACTGCCAGTATCCACACCCCCAGAATGTGTGTTCCCACCCCATAGACTGTGTTCCCACCCAAACAACACAACCTGCCTGTATCCCACAAACCAAATAGGCATGTCACCCCCCCATGATGCGCACACAAAAAATAATTATTTCATGGAGAGGAGCTGGGAGAGCAGAGAGGGACTGAGCAACTGCCAGATCATCATACCCCACACCCCAAACAGACACACCGCCCAACCCCCAATCACACACACACACATATGCAACTTTTATTTCATGGAGGGAACTGGAGGAGAGTGTGTAGAGGGACTCAATACTAGCAGCTCATTCAACTGGCAGTACCACAGCTTGGGAGCAGCAATAAAGAGCCTCACTCTCCCCCCCCCCAAAATTTGGGAGCTGCACCATATGTCCTTACGCCCTTCCAACTCTTGGGAGTAGCACTAACGGCCCACATCCCCACCCAAACTCTGCACAGCAGCAAACGGCCTGGCAACTCCCCCAATCCTCTGGAGCAGAACTGAATGCCATGGCTTAGCAACACCACCCCAGGTTCACTAGATCTGTGTTCGATCCACTTCACACACCCTCCCCCCCCAAACACTGCCACGAACATTCAGACTGGAATAATAAAACATTTTGGAATCTGAGTATTTTCATTTCACACAACTTGGAAATAGGGCTGCAAGAGCTGGTGACTTAAGTACACTGAACCGCGTACAGAGGCAACAAGCAATGGCCAATGGCATCATGGGAGGGTGACCCAGGTAACTTAAACAAATGCTTAAAGTCCACTGCGTTTTTTTTTTGTATAGTATTTTTATTAAGATTACTCATAGGTGACATTGACAAGCATGTCTGTTACGAAACTTAGATGGTTCCGGGTGTTAATAACATGGAACACAACATCGACGAACAGAACATAGTAGGAAAAATAAAGTGGGGGCAAAAGAAAGCGGGGCAAATGAAAGAAGGGTGCAATAACAATTGGCAAACCAAAGCTGCCACAACAGAATGCATGCCATTATGGTGCAGACCAGGTGGAGTCTACAGGAGCAGCGGGGCTACAAATGACCACCCCTGCAGTACCACACTGTGCCTGCCCATACCCTTGCATGGTGATGCCTGCTCTACCAGCTATGTTGCCATGTCCTGTCACCTGCCATGAGGCGACCATAGGATACCACAGTGCTCTGGGGATGTGTTACCTCAGCCCACGGACAGGGAATGGATAAGTGTGGCAGCCCATTCGTGACTTACCTATGGCAGGCAGTGGCCCAATGGCTGTATTGCTGGGTTGGGTCAGTGGGCAGGGGGGGAAGTGATCCACAAGGCACAGTGATGTGTGGCCGACCAGTGGGTGGTGGTCATGTATGGCTGTGTTGGGAGCCAGTGGGGTGGCTGCGGGGACTGCAGGTGTGCCACAGGCATTTGCACTTGGGGGGTGCAGGCATGGGGTTCTGCCCCATTGGTAGCTGTGGTGTTTCCACTGTGCCCACATGCCCGCACCATCAGTCTGCCTGTGTGTCACTTCCTTCCTTCCGTGACTGTGTGGCACAGAGGTGTCTGGGACACACTGCGGGCTGTTGGCCCACATTATTCTGGTCACCGATGTTGTTGTTGAGCAATGTTTCTGCCCTCAATGACATGCCTGAGATATAATGTCCCACTTTGTTTTATGGGTGATATTATCACCTGGAACCAGCTTAGATACATTTCCATTGATATTTTCAAGATCATGTAATGTTAAAAAGGTATACAAAGTGGGTTAACAGCAATATTTCCCCCCTTAGATTCTTCTCTGTCCCTTGTAATTCATCCATCAGCTTAACACGTTTGTAACCTCTTTTTTTTTCTCTTAGTCACCCATATATGTATGAAAAGAGGAAAGGAAGAACTGATCGAATACCAGTCGAACATCCTAGTATTCTTACTGTAGTGATATAACAACTTCATATAGAAAGGAAAAATAATCATTTGATGCTACTGTAGACTCCTTGGTGTAAGTGAAATAAAATTAGGCTGTGTTCTTGGAAGTCAGATAGAAACTTCAAATATACAATAACTGAGAGGAGGAGGAGTAAAAATAAAGAAATTTAGTTACTTTCTTGAAACTGTCTCTTGTGTGATTTCTTTCGACTAAGCTTCCCTCCTGCAGTACAGACAACTCCCCAAGAGTAAGGGTACTCAGAAATCCCCCCATTTATCAAGGAAAGTCTCCTTCTTCCCTCGGAGGGCATATGTCAACCTGTCCATCAATAGGGCCTTAATAGCTAAATTTTTCCATTGTGCCATTGTTGGGGTGTGTTTTGCAGTCCACAGGTTTTGTATACCTTGCCTGGTGATGACCAAGAGGATTCTGATCCATCTGGCATACAAGCTCCATTGTTCCTTCTCTTGATCAGCAACTCCTAGTAGTAAGGAGCATGGGGAAAATGTCAGTGCCCCCCCTCCCCCATTTGGGTAAGCTCCTTCCAGATATCCTTCCAATACTGTTGAATTCCTGGGCATTCCCAGTAGTAGTGGATAACCTTGCCTCGGGCTATGCTACACTTCCCACAAAGGGGAGAACCCCCTGGGCAGAAGTTATGCACCACACTCGGGGGCAATAGAGTCTATGTAAGAATTTGTATTGTAGTTCTTTAAATTTATTCCATAGGAGTAATCCCATATGAGTGCCAAGGAGCATCTCCCAGTTCTCTGTTGAGATCTCTAGCTGAAGATCCTTCTCCCATTTTTGTTTAGCTTTTTGTGTTTCCTCTTGAAAGTACAATCTGTCAAACTTAGCCGCCAACCCAATAAGTCCCTTTTCATTTTCCCTTGCCCCCAGTATGAGTCTCTCTCTACTTCCCACAGAGAGGGTTCTTGTTCAAGTGATCTGCCTAATTTTTTCCAGTAGTTCCTCACTTGAAAATACCTGAATGTATGGGATATTGGGATGCCTGGTGCAGTCTGGATTTTTTGGAAAGTGCATAGCTCTCCTCTCTCTAATAAATCACCTATGCATCTAATCCCTTTCCTCAGCCACTCCTTGAACCCCTCGTCTTCTAATCTGGGTAGGAAATCTGGGTTATCGGCAACTGGTACTAGGAGAGTGTTGGCGAGGGTCAAAGTCCACTGTGTTTGCACACAATAAAAGTTTATTATAACATACAAATGGAATAAATGGAAGCGCAACCACTCACATGCCATGTGGTAGATGTTTCAGGTGTAGTCTTTCTGTATGTTTATAATAAACTTTTACTGTGTACAGAAACAGTGGACTTTAAGCATTTGTTTACCTTAGCTGGGTTACCCTCCTTTGATTGCAATCAAAGCAAAAACACACACTTGAACCATGTTCAGCCGTTCGTGGTCTCGCAGTTTCAGTCTCCATGCCAGCTCAACCACCCTCGGGACAGTCACATTAAATCGATTCAGGACACAAAAATGATAGTATTTTACACACTGGATTATCAGGGAATTTTATGAGCAACCTTTACATATCTTAGCAGACCATCCATTCAGCCCAACCTTACCTGCCTAACAGTCACAAAACAAGCAGGGAGAGTGCAGGGCTATTATTTTAATACAAGTGCAGACTTACAGTACAGTTAATTTTCAGGTCCTCCTTGCGAGCAGCAAATGGGTCCAGAGCAGCAAAGTTTCAGAAAAAATAGGCCACACTGACAATCTCTCAGGAACAGCAAAGGAAAAGAAGAATGTGTACAGGTTACACAGCAATTTATAGCACTGTGCTCATGGAGATAATGAGAACAAATGCTGTTTCCATTTTTGGCACCGTTTTCTGCTAGCCAATTAGATTTCTGCATTTCCGTCTGTGTCACCGCATATGTGGTAAACCAGTGTCCCGGTTTATTATTCTGTTTTTCTGATTCCCTGCCTGTTGTATGTTTTATGTATGGTGCCCAGAGCCTTTGGGACTGGGCACCTTAGGAATAAACTTTGCCTTGTTTTGCCTTGGCCTGCCTTACCTGATGTTGGGTTGAACAAGAAACAGCACTAAGGATGCTCAAAGAAAACCTTACAAGTGAAACAACTATGGTATATTTTGACCCAGACAGTGAAACAGAGGTAATTGTTGATGCTGGCCTGGTAGGACTAGATGCCATCCTCATACAAAAGGACAATTCAAAGCAATACCTCATAGTATACTCCAGCAAGTCTCTCAGCAACATTGAAAGGCAATATTCCCAGACTGGGCATGAAGATCTATCTATATTATTGCATTATGAACGTTTTCACCTTTACATCTATGGCAATGCATTCACGTTGGTCACCAACCACAAATCTCTAAGCTGATATGGGAACAACTTGAGATCCAAACCACCAGCATGTATTGAATGATTGGGCCTACAGCTACAGTCTTACAACTTCAAGGTCCAGTACAGAAAGGGAAGACAATCCAGCTGATTAAATGTCACACCATCCAGTCCCAGCAAAGATACCTGAAAGCTCAAGAGCAGCAAAAATAGCAGAAGAACATATCACTTTTCTAGTGCAGTACACCACACCTAAAACAATGACACTGGAGGAAATACAACAAGTGACATTGAAGGATCCAGTTCTCCAAACAGTTAAAGCACTAGCACAAAGTGGAAAATGGTACACCATTAACTGTAACACATCCCATGCAGATGAACTCAAGCTGTATCAGTGAGTTTGCAATGAACTCATTGTGTTACTAAGCAATGACATAATCCTGCAATGATCCAGAATAATCATACCCTTTACATTTCAACACAAGGAATTATCACTGTCCCACAACAGACACCAAGTATTAGTGAAGACAAAGAGACCCCTTCTTGAAAAAGCATGGTTCCCGAACACAGACCAGAGTGCTGAAGCCATAGTAAGAAACTTCCTAGCAAGCCAGTGTCAGTGGCTCAGTAGGTAGCACACTCGCCTCTGAGGCTGGGAGGTCAGAGGGCTGTGGGTTCAGTTCCAACATCTGGCACTTGGGTTAATATCCCAGTACTGACACTGTAGTGCAGCTTGAGAGGGGTGCTGCACTTCTGAGATGCCATCTTTCGGATGAGACGTTAAACCGAGGTCCCATCTGCCTGGATTGGTGGTAGTTCAGGTGGATGTTAAAGATCCCATGGCACTTATCAAAAAGAGTAGGGGAAGGTTTTTATTAATAAACAGAACAATAAATCAGAAAAACAGTAATACAATTCATGGAAAATAAGAAAAAAAAACATAACAAAGAGAATATCAGCAATACTCAATTCTCTGACAGCATAATAATTCAACCTATTTTGTCTTTCAAAAAAGGAACCTCTTTCCACCTCATAAGCCATACATTTTTGAACAAACATTTGTGTTCAGAATCACAATGTAACAACAAATCATGTTCAACATGTTGAAGAACTTCAAGTGGTAAGTGGTATAACTGTTGTAGAGTAAGGTGACATCAGGCATGCCATAAATGAAACTTGAACATAGCGAACAGCAGCCGTACTACACCTGCATCTAACAAAGTAGAATGTAGCAAAAAACCTCCCACGACTTCCAGATATGTAACAGCCTGCTAGAAAGGCTGGCTCCAATGGGCAGAAAGGGTCATCCAGAATTCTTGCACAAAGGGGCAGGAAACAAAAAAATGGGACATTGTTTCCTCCTGATTAATGCAAGTATCCCTCGGACAAGTACGTTCAGTAACCATTTTATGCTTTAAATTCCCCCTAACACTAAGTCGCCCATGACAACTAAGCCATAAAACATCCCATAATCTAGGTGGAATCCATTTATCTACCAAACTTTTAAGGAGGTTATCAAAATGACCATCTGGTACATCCTTAAAAATGGGGACTATGGAATGTACTTTAGATCGTAGGACATCATAAATATATTTTCGCGATTTGCAATACACATGGGCCAGAAGTAACTTCCATCTATTAAGTTTTGATATCACAGGTCTGACATAAATTGGGTAACTAGGAGTGTGTAAATTTTTCTGGCTCAAACCTGGCCACTCTGAGGACAATTTAGGTAACCAACCATACACATAAATGACCCATAACACAGAGTGTGGATGACTAAAGTCTAGTAAATTCCAATGAAAACAAATACTATAGTAAAAAGTAATTGGATTCACACAATTCAAACCACCCTGTACAATAGGAAAATACAACACATCTCTTTTAATGGGATTTAGGCAACTCCCCCAAATAATTTGAAAAAAAGACCCAATAAAGTGGCTTCCAAACCAGAAGGAATGGGGTATACCACACTATGTTATAAAAATTGAGGGAGAAGTAAAGATTTAGTAATGATAACCTTTTTTCTGTTTAGTTTGTTGCCAAGACTTCCATAATCTGATTCTGGACTGAACTGCTTCAGTTTTAGCTGACCAATTAAGTAACGCATTATCACCTT
This sequence comes from Neoceratodus forsteri, assembly GCA_016271365.2. Taxonomy (NCBI): domain Eukaryota; kingdom Metazoa; phylum Chordata; order Ceratodontiformes; family Ceratodontidae; genus Neoceratodus; species Neoceratodus forsteri. Next base: position 967,756,897 of record CM028132.1, on the reverse strand, counting down.
TACCAAAATCAATACCTAAAATTGAGACAGGGCCCAGTAAAACAGGAACGCCTGGCAGCTTCGTAACCTCAGGAATGGCAGTATGCAAAGGATAAAAAAAACTCTTAGATTTATTAAGGGAGGAACCTGCAACATCCAAAAAATTAGAAAAATGATGTAACACCTTATCTCCAGAGGTCAAATCAGCAACAAAGACACAGACATCATCAGCATAAGCTGAAATTTTGGCCTCAAGGGTACTATGAGAGGAAGCAATACCAAGAATCTGCACATCTTGGGCAATTGTACGTAAAAGTGGATCCAAACTAAAAACATAAAGCAATGGACTCAGAGGGCAGCCTTGTCTCACCCCCTGATGAATAGGGATATAGGAACCCACATAATCATTTACCAAGGGCATAGCATAAGCATGACTATAAAGCAAAGCAATCCAGGTTATAAAGCGATCAGGAACTCCATAGGTTCATAAAACCTGAAACAAATAACTATGCGGGACTTGATCAACAGCCCTTTGTTGATCCATGAACATAAGAAAACCCTTTATAACATCAATTTTACCAAGCTCTATTACTTCCCAAAGCAAAAGGAGATTATTATAGATAGATCTGCCCGGTACTGAACAGGATTGGTGTAGGGAAATCAAGTGTGGAGCTGTGGACAACAATCTGTTATTCAATATTTTCATTAAAATTTTAAAATCCATATTAAGGAGACTTAAAGGCCTCCAATTGGAAAGTAAAGTTCTATCACCTTTCTAAAATAACAAAATCTGAATTGAACTACAGAAATGGAAATCAAGAGTGTGACCTTGCAAAATCCAATTAAACACTACTTTGAGCACATCACAAACCAAAGGACTACAGGTTTTATAAAATTCTGCAGGCAAGCCATCAATACCAGGTGCCGTGTTATTCCGTAAATGGGAAATTTCCCTTTTAACCTTATCAACACTAATTGGAGCAACTAAAGCCCATAATAATATATCAGAACAAGGGGCAATATGGAGAGAGGAAAGGAATTGTTCTACACCAGCGCTATCCACTGGAGATGCAGCATATAAGTCTCAAAAATGTGAGGAGACTGCTCTCAAGATATCTGGAAATGCAGTGTAACTAGTACCAGCAGTATCCACAACTTCAGTCAGAATGCGATCCGCGGAACGTCAATGACTACAATCCAAAACATCCTCCAAAGCAGATTTATTAGCAGAACAAACCCTATGTTCATGTAACAGGGAAGTAGCTCTAGTATACTGTAGTGCAGCCATTTCTTTTTTTACATTCTGTACCTATGCTGTCAAAAATAAGCCTTGTGAGCTGAATATAATGTTTCCAACTGCATACGTAAAGACAAATATCTCTTATAGTTTGTCACTGCAGCATATTTAGATGTCCATCTAGCCAAAGTAGAGATTTCAGATTTAGTGAGTAGCCACCAATCTAACTAATCTTCGGAAAGTCCAGCTAGTGACATACGAGCTTTCAACAAATCATGAACTTGGGCCAAAAACCTGTCATCAAGTAGCAGTAAAGAATTCAGTTTCCAATATCCCTGCCCCAGTTTAGCATGAAGGCCTACCCCTAACATGGCAGTTACCAAATTATGGTCTGAAATCTCCACTGGAATGGTTTGAGCTTTAATCACCCTCAAAGCTGCAGAGACAAAAATAAAATCAATCCTAGTGGATAAGGCGCCCTTAAAAAAAGTACATCCACCAGTAGGATGACAAACCCTATAAACATCCTGTAAATGACCCTGGACAATAATGTGATTAAGATAATGTGTATCACAGACATCATTATCAGTCTGGGCCCCCCGATCTGATTTATGCACTACACAATTAAAGTCACCACCCCATATGAGAAAGCGTGACGTGAACAAAAAAGGCTGCACCTCACGAAAGAGATCCACTCGACCTTTCTTCGTAACTGGTGCATAAATCACAATTAATCTCCAAGTGTAATGTAAATAAGTAAAATCCAATATTAAGGCCCATCCCATAAGCAGTACAACCAACTTGGTAACATGAAATCCATCACCCCTAATCAACACCCCAACACCACTACATGTGTCTAATCCTAAAGAAAAAAAAGAAGGACCCCATCACCAAAGCTTTTTGGCCATATTAACCAAAGGAAGGGAATTGAGACGGGTATCCTGAATAAGGCAAATATCACACGCCAAATCACTCAAAAGTTGAAAAGTAATCAGGCGCCTACAAGCATTTTTCACACTGTTCACATTGAGGGTGGCTACAGTGAGATGAAATGCCATGGCCATGAAAGAGAATCAGATAAAGGGTCGAAATAAAAATAAGTTAACATCAAGTAACCCTTCCCTTTCTAGTACTTTTCCGGGGTCTCACCCCCGACCACGAGGGTCGAGTACCCATAGTCAACTCCTTTGATTTATCATTCTCAGAATCAGAGGATACCATAGGTTGTAAGGAGATGTCAGAATCAGCTTCCACATTGGAAGACTGAGTGTGATGGGACAGGACCTCAAATTTATTACTTAAGGGAACAGAGCCACCAGGAGAAGATTCTTTAGCCAATTTGGCCCTACCTGTAGTCTGTTTTTGAGCCCGTTTCTTTGTCTGAACACTAGGCTCAGGAGGGGGCATAATAATATCCAGAGGTTTGTCAGGAACAGGCACAGGTTCAGCAGGAACCGGAGAAACAACAGAAAGAGGGGGAGGGGCGTAGTCGAAGGGTCCTGTACTTCCGGTCATGGAAATTCCTATAAAGGAGGCTCAGAGGAAGGTTCAGATACTGAAACCACTGACTGGGGAACAGCCACCTCAATATCAGGGCATAAAGGGGGACGAGTGACTACCTTAACATGTGAAGAAAGGCACTTCGCCGTAGCAATATCCTTTTTCTGGGCATTAAGAAGGATCACATCCTGATCCGGGCTATCTTCCTTGTTATGGGAAGCCCAAGGACAGGATCTAAAACCATGACCTAGTTCTTCACACAGGTTACACTTTAGTTCAGAATTACAATCTGCACTAGTATGGCCAAAAGATAAACAAAGGAAACATCGTAGTCTATCACAGGCTGCACTGAGATGGGAAGGGGAGCCACATTTAAAACAGGTATGAGGCTGCCCCACACAGAAGCAATGCCCCCTTTCCCTACCTAAAAACCTATTAGGTAAGTACATGGGACCCACATTCGTATTTCTAAGTCGCACCCTATAACACCAACCACCAGTCCACAAGTGTTCAGAGTCAAATATAGGCTGTGGCAACCCCAAGACATCACAGCGTTTAGCTAACCAATGCATAATATCACTAGCTGCTACATTCTCATTTCTAAACAAAATTGTGGCAGTTTTAATAGAAGGTCTAGTAAGTGGGATAGCCTGAAATGATAGCCACAACTCAGTGTATTTAAGAGTATCATACTTTGCCCAGAATCGATCTAATCCTCTAGGGCTTTGAAAACTAACGTCATATAAGGAAGAACCTGATACATGAATCAATGCAAATATTTCATTTGTAAAAAAAAACAAAGATCCTTTCAAAAGTGACTTTCCCACATAGAGACAGTCTGGAGCTACATCAAGACCCCCAATATACTGAAGACGGACCGCATTCTGTAGTTGAAGAGGAGGGGGGGAGTTCCAAAACATATCCCTTCTATGAAATTCTTCCCAAAGTAGATTTAGCCTTGTTCCCAGGGTCAGAAGAAGGGCCCAGAGGAGAGTCAGGGAGCAGGACATCCATGTCCATTCTATCATCCCATGCTGGTCCCCTAGAGCTAGTGCCTTCATCACTCAAAGAGGAGGGAGGCAAAGAAGGAACTTTAGCTAGCAGAGTAGTATCCAATGCAGGATGCTGAACATCCTCAGCACGCAAATCCAAATCTGGGCTACCAGGCAAAAGTGGATGCTTGTCTATCAAGGGGGGCTGTTGCCCTCCACAACCAGGTATCGGGCTATGGGCAGGGTCAGGTATCCAATGCCCTGAACCACCTGGTTTCCAACCTGCACTCCACAGGAAGGCCTCTAAAGAGATGGGTATTGGGCTAGAACAAGGCAACAGAGCGGGAGGAGGCAAAACAGGCGAGACAGTTTTAGCATTAGGAGGTGAAACACATGGTCTAGGATGCATAGTACTCACAAGTTCACCAGGCAAAGTCGCCACTGAGTTCAAAGGCGGAGAAGACACTGCTCAATCCAGATTTGTAGGAACCAAAAATTCCAATGGAGCATGGTGCAACACTGGTAGGACCGGTGCTACAGAAGATTGTTGCCGACTTTGCACCTCCAAAGAGCCCGAAGGTACTGCATCCATAATGAAAGCAGAAAGATCCTCCACGGCCCCTAGTTCTGGCGACAGAGTCCATGTCCCAGGAGAGGCCAACTCAAAAGGGCTAATGGCATCAACAACAGCAAGTACCTGGTCCTGATGTGCAGCAAGGAGGGACTTCAACCAAAGTTCATCCGCAGGCAAAAAATCTGATGATGCAGAGGCAGACTGAGCAGCTAAAAATTCATCTGGTACAGCAAGATCCACAAGCATATCAACAAAATGGTCAGACGTCCTCAGTACTTCAGGATCCAAAGCTGGACCTGCAAGAGCAGAGCTCTGCTCTCCTGCAGGTACACCAGCAGAATGACTGGGTCCCACAAATGAATCCATGGTCCAACAGTACCCCCACACAGAGTAGGGGTATGGTTATTAAAATCATAAAAAGCGCAAAATAACATACAAAAGAAATACATCGCAATATAATACAGAAGTTTATACAATAAGGTCAAAAAAAGGAAAACCAGAGAAAAGTTTTGTGTTATCGTAAACAAGATAAGAAATACAAAACAAGATTAATAGAAACAAATACAATCAGAAATAGGGAACTAAATTAATAAAATTTCCAATATCGTTCCCAAATATTTTGTTTAAGGAGTTTCCTTTCTCCTTCCTTAAGACGATCGATATGAGCTAATACTTTTGTAAATAATTCTTCAGGGGTGAGAGAACGTTGTTGAAACAAAAACCAACACCTAATCTGCCATACCCAATACAATATCACAACTGCAATGAGATTTAAAGTACTAGAATCACATGCATTCCATAAAGCCGGTAATAAACCAAAAAACAAAGCTCTCTGATCCCACTTACGCCATACTTTGTTCCAAAAGTGAAGACGCCACAAAAACCAAAATTGCAAAATAAAGGGACAAGAAAAATATAAATGATCAATAGTCTCAGTAAGGGTCGTACAGGAAGACCGAAAACAATACCTATCCATCAATTGTTTGAGTTTGTGATTCCCTCATACATTAATCTTACCATGGACTCCCAACCAAGCAATATCCCACATAGCCACAGGGATCCTATTATCAATAAGTCGATGTCCGATCTGAACCTTTGCTAACAGAATAAAATCCGGAAAAATTTCTTCTGAAAAATAAGACTCTATTACCACTGCACACAACTTTTAACGAGAAAACTCCGTAACCATGGATACTGTAATATTCCATTGTCTAATCATATCAAACACTATAACCCAATCTGAGGACAAAACATATTTCTGTCTATTTTTATGTATGAAACTCTCCAGAAGCCATTCTTGCAAAATTTCCGAAATGGAAACACGGACTAAAGGAATCCAAAACTGCAGGGAATTAAGAACTAAAGGCTTCAAATTAGTGGAAAAAAAAAGAGAATAAAAAAATACTATCGGGTGAACCATATTTACCCCCCCGTCGATAATTATTCAACAAATAATTCCTTTTAACTGGATTTAGATGGCTACCCCAAAAACAAGAGAAAAAAAGGCTTAAAAGAGGCACAAAAAAAATTTGGGTAAAGGAAAAATACACGCCACTTGTAAAAATAAAGGCAACAGGCAAGTTTTAATCAAAAAAATCCATTTCTTCTTCCCCATAAACCATTTATTCCATTTATACACCTTTTCCCTGCCCTTATTTAAACATATTTCCCAGTTATACTGAGCCACATCTGGTACACCAGAATAAATACCCAATAGCTGATGTGGAGAATCCACTAACTGAATACCTCCAATAGAAGAAACCTCCACCACAGCTGGAGCCAAAGAAAACACACACACTCTTCTGTAGGTTTAAACTTGAACCAATAATAGATAAGAAAACTGGGAGAACCGCACATAATAAACAACCCACCCGTATAGTTGGCACCAAAACACATAAATCGTCAGCATAACAGATTACTTTCTGAGTACTAAAACCGGGACCCGAAATCCCCAAAGTCTGGGGGACCTATAAAGTAATCTAATAATGGGGTCCAATGCTATGACAAACAATAATGGACTCAAGGGACAACCTTGGCGGACTCCCCTGCGAATGTAACAAGGTGGTCCAATCCATCCATTTACATAAGGCCTCACATAAGCTAATGAATAACACAACGTGAGCCAATTAATAAAAATCTGAGGAAACCCATAAGCTCGAAGAGTTAACCAAATAAATTCTTGTGATACCCCATCAAAAGCTTTTGATAAATCAAAATTAAATAAAAAACCCTGTATAACTCCACAATGTCCCTGAGAAAATAATTCTCTCACCAAAAGCAAAGCATCTCGGATGGACCTGCCGACAACTGAACAATACTGAAATGGTGAAATTAAAAAAGGCAAAAATTTCGAAAGCCTGTTCCCCAATAATTTGGAAAAAAATTTATAATCTATATTCAACAAAGTAATTGGTCTCCAATTCCACAAATCAGATTTATCACCCTTTTTATAAAGAAAAAGCATCAAACCTTCATACATTTGGTCTGATAAACGATCTTCGGTCAAAAAAGCATTAAATATGGCTAATAACTGAGTCGGCATGAATGTCCATAAAGATTTGTAAATTTCAGCCGACAACCCATCAGAGCCAGGAGCCACCTTATTTTTAAGACCACAAATAACCACCTTCACTTCCTCCAATGTAAAAGGGGCTACAACCTCCTGTTGCTGGGTTAATGTTAAGGTAAGGACATCCAATGTTGCAGCAATATCGCCATATCAGGGGTTTCCGATACTGGAGATTCAAACATGTGTGTCACATACTTAGTAACATATTCCATGATACGCAATTTCCCTGTAACTAACTTTCCCTGATTGTCAAGAAGTTGAGACATCTGTTTATCACGAAATTTCTCCGTAGTAATGTCAAAAGGGTTGAATTGACTCTGCTTCCCAGAAGTCCGAAATTTTTTTTCAAAAACCATAGATTTCTGTCTATCATACTGTACTTTCCTCAGAGCTACTTTAACCTCTTGTATACGGGCAGTACAATCATAATGAGACAAATAAGATGTTGTAAATAATGCAAGTAATTCGGTTCGAAGTACTTGAGAGGTATGGTGTCTAGTGTCAGCTAACTGTCTAGAATAAAATTTAAAATAGGCCACTAAACACTGTTCGGTATCAATCAACCAATCAATTACAGAATCATAGAAGAAAACCACAGAAGTACGGTCAGAGACTAAGTCTAAAAAACCTTGGTGAAAGTCCGGAATTAATAATAAGGATGCATTAACCCGCCAAACCCCAGGTCCCTGTGAAAGTACTTCCCCCAAATAAAGCTGCAATCTCAATAAATGATGATCAGAAGTTGCCATAGGTACTACTACACCCTTAACTGCCCCAACAGTCCGTGAACACAGCCAAAAATCTATCCGAGATCTCAAGCAACCTTTTGAAAATGTGTGTATTGAATTTTGAGCAAACACATCAACTAAATCCATCTCCGCAAGAATAGTACGCAATGCTTGGGTGTCACAATACTTTTTAGGGCCTAACATCTAAACTAGTGTTAAAGTCTCCACCCATAAAATTATCCTATTGGTAAACAAATAGGGTTTAATTAACTGGAAAAGTGTACCCTAGCAGCTTGTTGCGGAGCATAAATGTTAATAAACCGATAAGGTAAATCATTCCATAACACATCCAACAACAATACTCTCCCTGGAACTAAATCCACCAATTTCTGTAAAATAAACCCAGACGTGGTAAAACAATACCCAATACCTGAACAAAGGTCCTGACCTAGAGACCAATAAGAGGGCCCTAACCCCCAATCTCTTGTGGCTGTAGCAGCCTCCCCAGTAGTATAAAGCCTAACGTCCTGTAAGAAAAAAACTCATAAGATAAACTATGTAAAGCTGCAAAAGTAGCTGTACGTTTACACTGTGATCGAATACTATTAACATTTAGACTAGCTAATCGAACAGAAGACATGAAAAAAGAAAAAAGGAAAAAAAACAATAATGAAAGGGACCAAATCATTTCTTTCTCCTGGTTCTAGTAACTTTCTTCTTTAAGGCAGTTCCTGAATTATCAATCGGGGGTACAGGTGGAGGAGAAGCCACAGGAATAGAAGAGGAAGGAAGGGAGTCCACCAACTCTTCCTCGTCCATAACATCACCCCAACTCTGCAAAGGGTCATAAGGATTAGCTACTGGAACTGAAAATGGAGACACTTCCTCCACCAGCTTGGTGGAACAAAGTCGTCTAGCAACTGGGGGTGAGATTCCCAAAACCTCTCCTGACTCCAATTCCTCAGTTACTGGAAGAGGAGGGGACTGATCAGGGGGAGGGACTGAAACAACAAATAAAGGGGGAGACTCCTTTGGAGGGATTTTCGGGGCATCGAAACGTCTCGGGAGTTCCGGGTCACCAATTGATGGTGGAACCAAAGGGGTTAGTGACTTAGAAGTGTGAACCGGACCTTGGCCGGGGGTGAGGGGGTGATCCGAGAAGAAATAAAGGACTTAGCAAATTAAGAATCATGTTCAGCATAATCAGAGGTATTATGGGCTGCCCAAGGACAAGCCATAAAAACATGGGTACTTTCTCCACATAAATTACAAGTAGGGGGGACAGTACAGGACAAAACCGAGTGTCCCAACATCCCACAGGATGCATATTTCAGTTGGTCACAATCTGAACTCAAATGAGACAGTGAACCACATCTATAACAAGAGCGGGGCTGACCAGGATAGAACAAAATACCACAGTTACTCCCTAAATAGAAACAATTTGGGAGATGTTGAATCCTAGCTTCAGTCATTTTAAGTTGCACATTAAATGTCCACCCTCCCGTCCAAAACCCATTATCGTCAATCAAAGCATGAGGCACCCCATTAACTGTACAGCATTGTTCCAACCCTTACAAAATATCCAAGACATTTACTCCTTCATTTCAAAAAAGAACAGTAATCACTTTAGCAGTTGGTCTAATAATGGGTATAACCACAAAGGGTTTCCAAATAGGGTCTATACGAGCAGCATAATACGCAGTCCAGAATTTATCTAACAAAGCTGCTGAATGAAAAGAAATGTCAAAATTATGGTCCCCAGAAGAATGAATAAAGGCATAAACCTCCGAAGGCCTAATTCTCAAAGAGTCAATAATTAAAGTTTTACCCACATAATTACGGTCTGGGGGGAGGTCCAACCCCCCTTTATAATAAATGCATGCTACAAAACGTTTTCTAGCAGGGACATCTGCATTTTTAAATAGATAGGCATAACTGGCTGGTTTTGTAGAATCAGTCTGAAGGGGTCGATGAATAGTGCTGCCTACTGGATCGTCGGGTAGAACTGCTTCCAATGCCTGGATACACTGACCTGATAGAGGACCCGCAGTCCGATAGTCCGGAGAGCCAGTAATGTCACCAGTAGCAACCTGCTCAGGAGCCGAAGAGGCTGGTAGAACTAAGTCTGATAATGGAGACTCCAAATCAGGGCCAGAAATGACCGAAATGAGATCCCCAGCAGCAGTACAAGCAGGTGGAAATGATGAAATGGTGTGGTCTGGTTCTGAAACAAGCCCTCCTACCATAGCCTGCAACAGCAAAGGTTCCTCCGGCTGGTTCAATCCGTTCCCCGGCAAAGGGATATCGGGGTCAGGAATCCAGGAAGTCGGGGTTTTCACCCACCCGGCACATTCCAAAGCCACCTCAGGAGGCCAAGCAGCATGCTGGGCTGAAAATGGAAACAAGTCGTCATCGGAAGTAGCAGCCCGATTCACCCGACTTATCACACATCGGGTTGTCTGCCGCTTGCACATTACTCTTTTTTGCAACACCAAGAGGGGCTATAGGACAACATTCCTGGTGTTTCCTCTTCTTGTCATCTTCCGTGGTCAGAACTGCAAAGGGGTCAAGCACCGCAGTATCCAAAGGACAAGCCATAGCACCACCAGGCCGAGCTGAATCTTCCCCAGGTAAGGGAGCACTCAATACAGCCAGGTCATCCATTAGCACAGGTTCTTCAGCAAGAATCACCACATATTCCATAGAGCACTCCTCCAAAACCTCCTCACACTCCACCAACTCAGACATACTGAGCCTTAGCCCAGTCGTCACAAGGGGGCCCCCTACCACAAGAGTAGGGGAATTTCCCCGGTGTCCTGGCCAAATTTCTCTCATTCACTAAAAATACCACCAACAGCTTAATCTGGATCAAGGTCAGTTAGAAACATAGAAACATAGAATTTGATGGCAGATAAGGACCACTTGGCCCACCCAGTCTGCCCATTTCCCTACCTAATGGATAAGCTGCAGATCCTAGTTCACCAGCAGCCTACTTCTTTCTACCCCCACCCCCTAGAATTGCCTTATGGCTGTCCCTTGCATGCTTGAATTCAACCACTGTTTTTGACTCCACAACCTCCTCCGGAAGGCCGTTCCATGCATCCACAACCCCCTCTGTGAAAAAATACTTCCTCACATTACCTCTCTGAGCCAGCCCCTCTATCTTCAAATTGTGCCCCCTTGTTCTTGCACACCTCTTTTTTTTTTTGAAAGATGCTACCCTCTTGGACTTTGTTGATTCCCTTGAGGTACTTGAAAGTTTCTATCATGTCCCCCCTCTCCCTCCTTTCCTCGAGGCTATACATATTAAGCTCCTTAAGCCTCTCTTCATATGTCTTCCGGTGCAGACCCTGCACCATTTTAGTTGCCCTCCTATGGACGGCTTCCATCTTGCCTATGTCCTTGCGGAGATTGGGTCTCCAGAACTGCACACAGTACTCCAGATGGGGTCTCACCAGCTGTCTGTACAGAGGGATAACAACTTCCTGTTTTCTACTGGTGATGCCTCTCCCTATGCATCCCAGTATCCCCCCAGCCCTCATTACTTCCCTCTCACATTGCTGGCCCACCTTTAAGTTATCTGATATGACTACCCCCAGGTCCCTTTCCATTTTTGTTGTTGTTAGTATCTCACCCCCCCATTGTGTACTCTTCCCCTGGGTTTTTGTTTCCCAGGTGGATTACCTTGCACTTCTTTGCATTGAATCTGAGCTGCCATACATTTGACCATTCCTCTAACCTTGCCAAGTCCCTTCTCATCCTTTCCACCCCATCTTGTGCATCAACTCTGTTACAGATCTTTGTGTATCTGCAAAGAGACATACTTTTCCTTCCAGTCCCTCTGCAATGTCGCTTACAAAGACATTGAAGAGGACCGGTCCTAATACTAAACCCTGCAGCACCCCGCTAGTAACCCCCCTTTCTTCAGAGTGGACTCCATTTACTATTACCCTCTGCGTCCTATTCTCCAGCCAATTCTTTATCCAGGCTATCATCTTGGGACCCACTCCCAGGCTGGCTAACTTGTATATTAATCTTTGTGTGGGACTGAGTCAAATGCCTTGCTAAAGTCTAGGTAGGCCATGTCCATAGCCCTCCCTGATCTACTACTTTGGTCACCCAGTCAAAGAAATCTATTAGATTTGTCTGTCATGACCTCTGCTTGAATCCATGCTGCCTTGGGTCCTGTGCCCCTCTGGCCTCTAGGTACTGACAATTCTTTCCTTCAGAAGTGATTCCATCATTTTCCCTATCACTGAGGTTAAACTTACAGGTCTGTAGTTTTCTGCTTCTGCCCTGCTCCCACTTTTGTGAAGGGGAATCACATCTGCCCTCCTCCAGTCCTCAGGTACCACCCCATCCTCCCATGATTTGTTAAACAGGGTAGTCAGTGGTGTCACTAGTTCTACCCTTAGTTCTTTTAGAATTCTGGGATGAATCCACATCAGGCCCCATTGCTTTGTCCACTTTCAGTTTTAAGAGTTCTTTCAGAACCCTTTCTTCTGTAAATGGGTTGGTATCAACTTCTGTATCCAGAGTGTGTCTATTGTTTGTTTTAGGTACCTCCCTCTTCGTTTGTAAATACTGAGCAAAATATTTGTTTAGTATCTCTGCCTTTCACAGTCACCTCTGCCCGCCCCCTCCCCTTTATTAAGCTCACTATCCCTCCCTTAGTCTTCCTTCACTTCCTGATGTACCTAAAAGGTTTTATCCCCTTCTTTACTGAGTTGGCTATCTTTTCCTTAGTTCGGCCTTTGCTGTTCTGACTACCTTCCCAGCTTCCTTTGCTTTAACTGATACAATTCTCTGTCCTGCTCCTTCTGTGATTCCTTGTACTTTCTGAATGCTTTCTTTCTCTTGAACCTTCTCTGCCACCTCCTTTGAGAACCATAGTGGTTTCTTACATAATTTTGTTTTGTTTATTCGCTTCACACAAAGGCTTGTTACCTCTGTGATTGCAGTTTTTATTATTCCCCATTGTTCTTCCACCCCTCCTTCCTGCCCATTTGCTAGTGCATTCCTTAGGCACTCACCCATGTTGGCAAAGTCAGCCCTCCTGAAGTCCAGTACTTTGGCCTTTGTATGGCTTTACTCTATTGCTGTGTTTATTGTGAACCATACTGTTCAATGGTCGCTAGTTCCCAGATGGCTAGCCACTTCTACATCTGTGATCCTCTCTCCATCTCCATTTGAGAGGACCAGGTCTAAGATTGCTCCCTCTTGAGTGGGTTCCAATACTAGTTGTCTAAGGCATGCCCCCTGTAGGGCATCTAGAATAACCCCACTCTTATAAGTGGCTACTGCAACTGCACTCCAGAGAATGCAAGTTGGCATTCATCTGTATCCCACTCCCCTGGTTCGTGCCTGAAAATAGGCAGGATTTGTCTCGTGCACTTACCTGGTCAACAAAAATTAAATAAATGAAAAAATAAAATAAAAAAGTCAGGCCATAATGCCTGTCATGCAATCTGAGCCACTGCACATCTGAACTACCAGAAGCAGAATGTCTGCAGATTTTTACAGACCTCTCCCCACTGGATACAACCTGCTTGTTACCATAGATTAGTACGCCAGATATCTTATTGTAGAAATCATTAGATCCACTTCAGACAATGCTGTCATACTAGTGCTGGACAATGTTTTTTCTCTGTCTAGTACTCCCAAAATTGTGAAGATGGACAATGGCCTGCCATTCAACAGTGATCAGTTAAGCAAATTTGCAGCATATTTGGGATGAATGCACAGGAAAATTACCCCTCTCTGTCCACAATCCAATGCTGCTGCAGAGAGATTTACAAGGTCTATAGGAAAATTCCTGAAAGTAGTTGGGATGACAGGTATACCCTGGAAACAGGAATTATGCAAGTTTCTCAGAAACTACCATTCTGCACTATGCAGCACCATACACAAATCCCCAGCAGAACTGCTGTTCAATCACGAAATGCGAACTAAGATCCCCGCTATTGTGACTGAAGGGACACAGTAGTACCTGATAGTGATCTACAATGCAGAGATTATGCTGCCAAAGCCAAGATGAAAACTTACTCAGACAGACGTCACCATGCAACACCTACTACAATTGTGCCTAGTGATACTGTGCTGTATCAGTAGCAGAAGACCAACAAGCTGTTTATACTTCACAACATCAAGTCTTATGTAGTCACCTTAGTGAAAGGTTCAATGGTCACAGCTACAATAGATGAATACTCAGTGACCAGAAACTCTTCATTACTCAAGAAACACCAACCTCCCTATGATGCTGCCTCAAACCTGGAGGAAGAATATGATGCATAGCATGTGCAACCAACCACCATCACGACACCCCAGAGGTACCCAACCAGATGTAATAGCCACCTGCTACCTTAAAGACTATAAATAAAGAGACACATGTTTGACCAACAAAAATCACATTTTCTTTTATTAGTACCCATAGTTACATTTGTAGCTGTGATGCATTGTTATTATTATTATTACATAGAAACATAGAATTTGCCAGCAGATAAGGACCGCTTGGCCCACCTAGTCTGCCCATTTCCCCTACCTAATGGATAAGCTGCAGATCCTAGTTAACCAACAGCCTACTTTCTCCTACCCCCTACTAGAATTGTCTTATGTTGGTCCCATGCATTCTTGAATTCCCCCACTGTTTTTGACTCTATGATCTCCTCAGGAAGGCTGTTTCATGTATCCACAACCCTCTCTGTGAAGAAATACTTCCTCACATTACCCCTGAGCCATCCCCCCTCTATCTTCAAATTGTGCCCCCTTGTTCTTGCACATCTCTTTTTCTGAAAGATGCTACCCTCTTGGACTTTGTTGATTTCCTCAAGATATTTGAAAGCTTCTATCATGTCCCCACTCTCCCTTCTTTCCTTGAGGTTCTACATCTTAATTTCCTTTAGTCTTTCTTCATATGTCTTCTGATGCAGACCCTGCATCATTTTGGTTGCCCTCCTCTGGACACCCTCCACCCTGTCTATGTCTTTGCAGAGATGGGGTCTCCAGAACTGTAGACAGTACTCCAGATGTGGTCTTACCAACTGTCAGTACAGAGGGCCAACAACTTTCTGTTTTCTACTAGTGATGCCTCTCCCACGCATCCCAGTATCCTCCAGCCCTCCTTACTGCCTTCTCACATTGCTGGCCCACTTTTAGGTCATCTGATATGACTACCCCCAGCTCCCTTTCCATTTTTCTTGTTGTCAGTATCTCACCCCCCATTGTGTACTCTCCCCCTGGGTTTTTGTTTCCCAGGTGCATTACTTTGCACTTCTTTGCATTAAATCTAAGCTGCCATACAATTGACCATTCCTCCAACCTTGCCAATTCCCTTTTCATCCTTTCCACCCCACTTTGTGTATCAACCCTGTTGCAGATCACTGTGTCATTTGCAAAGAGACATACTTTCCCTTCCAGTACCTCTGCAATGTCACTTATAAAGACATTAAAAAGGACCAGCACCAGTACTGAACCCTACGGTACCCCACTAGTAACCCTCCTTTCTTCACTGTGGACTCCATTTACTATTACTCACTGTGTTCTGTTGTCCAACCAGTATTTTACCCAGGCTACCATCCTGGGACCCACTCTCAGGCTGGCTAATTTGTTTATTAATCTTTTGTGCGGGACTCTGTCAGATGCCTTGCTAAAGTCTAGGTAGGCCATGTCCACAGCCCCTCCCTGGTCTACTGCTTTGGTCACCCAGTCAAACAAATCAATTAGATTTGTCTGACATGACCTTCCCGCTATGAATTCATGCTGCCTTGGGTCCTGTGCCCCACTGGCCTCTAGGTACTCAACAATTCTTTCCTTCAAAAGTGATTCCATAATTTTCCCTACCACTGAAATCAAACTGACAGGTCTGCAGTTTCCGGCCTCTGTCTTGCTCCCACTTTTGTGAAAGGGAATCACATCCACCCTCCTCCAGTCCTCAGGTACCACATCATCCTCCCATGATTTATTAAAAAGGGTAGTCAGTGGTGTTACTAGTTCTTCCCTTTGTTCTTTTAGAATTCTGGGATGAATCCCATCAGGCCCCATTGCTTTATCTACCTCAGTTTTAAGAGTTCTTTCAGAACCCTTTCTTCTGTAAAAGGACTAATATCAACCCCCCCCCCCATCCAGAGTGCTTCTATTGACTGGATTAGGCATTTTCCCCTGCTGTTCCATTGTGAATACTGAGCAGAAGTATTCGTTCAGTATCCTTGCTTTTCACTGTCTCTCTCTGCCCAACCACCTTCCTCTTTGTTCAACCTCAGTATCCCTGCCTTAGTCTTTCTTTGTTCCCATGTACCTATAAAAGGTTTTATCCCCCTTCTTAACTGAGTTGGCTATCTTTTCCTCGGTTTGGGCCTTTGCTATTCTGACTGCCTTACCTGCTTCCTTCTGCTTTAACTGGTACTTTTCTCCATCCTGCTCCTTCTGTGTTTCCTTATACTTCCTGAATGCTATCTTTTTCTCCCTTACCTTCCCCACCACTTCTTTTGAGAACCATACTGTTTTTTTTCTTTTGTTTTAATTTGTTTATTTGCTTCATGTTATTTGATTATTATTATTATTAATAATAATAAAAACTCACTTTGACAAAGCTAGATTTAGCAAACTGAAACATTTCCACATGTGATAGTGGTAACAATATCTTGAGTTATTAGTAATACGTTTGGTTTTACAAAGTATTAGTTACAAAAATCTAAAGTAAAGGAGGGATGCAATAATGTAATTAATATCAGTCAACAGAACCACCTAGTGGCCTTAGTTATTATTGCATCATGTAGTTGGTCTGCAGCACTTAGTTTTGCAGCATGTTGATAGTGGTGTGGGCGCGTGTTGCTTTACAGCAGTACTCAGTACACAGTTACCTTCTGTATGTTAGCAGCTGAAGAGTGCAGTGAATTAAAATTTTGCATGCATGCCAAAGTATTCATCTTTATTTTCAAATAAGAGTATCAAAATATTACAAACAGGATTAGGCAGATTTGTATTGTACACTGCAGTAGTGATATCAGGCTCCAACTCAGTGTTTAAGCATTTTTATGAGTTGCTTAATGTGTGCAGTGATGATTGCACTGCATGAATAAAAGAGCTGCAAAATAAGCTGAAGTTAAAAAGCAGTTAGAGCAAACTATTAGGAAGCTTTTATTAATGAAGTGCACTAAGCAGTGCCCACATTAAACAGCTCATTGAAAAATGCTACACCACTGAGCTGGAGGAATAGTTTAATGTGATTTATACTTCAGCAAAGTGCATAGTTCACTACTGAAAGGCTACACATAGTAGCATAATGTCATCGAAGTTGCTTGTGAAGCTCTGCTCTGCAAAGTTTTTGCTGAGTGAAGTAGCACTTAGCTCAGAAAGAACTATGCGGAGTGGCACTGCCACACCCACAGAAACTGTTTTAAAACAATTCTGCAGCCACCATCAGCTGATCCAGTCTTCAACATCCCCACTTCCATCACACAGATGTTTTAATAATACCTCCCCCTGCCCTGACACCCAGATGCATCAAAATACCCTCTCCTGGTGAAGTTGGACTCTGACTAATAGTGTATTCCCTTCCCCACCAGTGTGCACAAAACCTACCCCCTTCATACCCTTGCTGACCAGACCCCAATGATGAATGAGACTGTCCTCACTCAACTGCCCCCTCTACTCCCCCAGAGCATCCCAAAAACCCTTGTGGGTTGACCTACAAAATGAATGAATTGTGCTGTATTTGCCTATAGTAAAACCTGATTGGATTTTTTTTTGGCAGCTCAGAGGGGAAGGGGAGGTTGGGGCCAAAGGGAGCTTGGGTGGTGATAGTCTCATCCATCATTGGCATCTGGTTAGGTGGCAGGGGTGTGGAGGTGTTTTTTGTTACACAGGTAGGTGGAAGGGATGTACATTAGCAGTTTGTGGTGAACTGTGCTGGAAAGGGGCAGTAGGAATGTTTTCAATGCAACTGGGTGGCAGGGTGGGGTGGATATTAAATGGTTTGTGTGGTGGGAGGGGGATGTTCAGGACTAGCTCTGTGGGCAGGGATCACATAATTTTTTATAACAGTTTTTTTAAGAAGGTCTTGCAAAGTCGGTGTGGCAGTTGGTAATTTAGCAAAGCTTTGCAAATTATGAAGTTCCTGACTTCATACCAACTTTGCAACATCTCTGCACACAGCATGTGCTCTAATTTTGCTTTTATGCTGAACACTGCTAGGGCACTTTGATGTGCACCCCACACACTCCATGATTATTTCCATTCATATACTTTAAAATATTAATAAGGTTATTTGTCTGGGGAGTAGTTTAAGAGGGATGCGAGGAAGCACTACTTCACTGAAAGAGTGGTAGATGTCTGGAATAGACTCCCAGCAAAAGTGGTGTAGGGGAAAACCATAGGAGGCTTTATGCATGTGTGGGATTGTTATAGTAAATAGGCAGGGTGGAGGGAGGGTCACCGGAGATCAGTTAGGGTCTGTGGAGACTGACTAGGCAGGAACCATCTGGGTAAACTAGGTAAGCCAAGCAGTCTTTTGCTGCCAACAAATTCTAACTTTCTGTGTTAAAAGTGCTGAGATTTAAAAATAATTTCCCATCCAGTGTTGTGGGACTCAGCTACACTGATTTAGAAGGTTGGGAACCAGAGACAAGACGGGTAGTTGAGGCATTGGAAGGTTATAGTCAACAGTGAGGATAATTAGGCTGGTGGCCAGGAACATAATTTCATTAAAATATTCAGGATACAGACTTAAAAAAATGGAATGACATAAAAGCACTGTTTGGGAGGAGACTGTGTAAGGGAGAACATGTTGTTGTTGTATGTATGTGTGTGTGTGTGTGTGTGTATAGGTGCAGAATGAGTCTGGTCAAAGACAGATGCAGCTGCAGCATCCACCAGTCAAAAATCTCAAGTCAACAAAATGAAGCCAGTACAATAACATGTTTTCCTAAGCCTGATGTTTTTTAATTCATTCAAAATACTGTGATGTTTTGAATTCTATCTTGACCTAGTTGGCAGTATCAGTGTGTGATGGATGTGGCAAGTGGGTGGGACATGCCATTTGAAAGCAGGAGAAAGATACAGGTTTTATTCAAAAGCTGGATGCAATCTGGGTGTCACTGCTGAACAAGAAACATTTACTTAAAGAAAAGAAGTTCATTGAAGCAAAGCCAAAAATGTAAGCAGTTTCAAAACTAACATGTTTACTAGGATGACTGATATTAAGATTGAAACTTGTGTGCCAATTGATTTTCTTAGGTACTGTGTCCTGGTTTGCAGAACTTTTTGTTTACCATGCATTGTGTTCATTCAGTGCACAGGTCTTTGCCAATCAGAATGCAGGACATTCCCTACCCATTTCTTTAAAAAAGCTCCAATGGATATCCAGACAACACCTACTCATTATTTGGCTGGGTACCTACAGCTTGTTTACATCCTACCCTCTTCTCTGTGCTCTACGGGAGCAAGTCGATTTGCTATGGAAACTTTGCCCTGCGACAGTTCGTGCGCTCTCGCCTGCTGAAACGTAATACTGCAGCACAGTTTTATTTATATTTTTTTGAACACCCTAAATTAATACTTTCTATACACTGGGAAACATTTACTTCCCTGTAATGGTTCCCGGTATCTAGAGGGACAGAGCTGTCATGGAATGAATAGCTCATAATGGATTGTCATGTAGCCATGCTCCACTAGTATTGTCCCTTCAAGTATAGTCCAGCTTAATGAAAAGTAAGACATCAGGATTGTGATATCTCATTGCATTATGACTAAGGGTAGGGAATGATGGGATGCTTTAATGGATGGGGAAGGCTTGGATTTGTGCTGAGGGAAAAATGATTAACATAACTGAATGGCTGGCCAAATGCTGTTTTGAGATTCATGGTTGTTTTTTTTTGTTTTTGTTTTTTCAAACATATTTTTCCTCCTGAGGCCACAGGCTAGGACCTTCTTCAGTGATCACCCTTGCAAGTTTCCCATCCTACCAAGATCCACTGCAGCTGCTCCTTGTCCCATCACCCACATAAAAAACACCTCTGTGCTGTCTTCCTAGTGTACCCCTGGGACCTGGTATGCCTTCATCTCCTTCAAAATTTCTTCCCCACAGTCACCTGACCACTGAGGAAGAAGTGAAGGTGTGTGGCTTACACAGCTTTGGATCCAGTGAGGATGTAATCCACCAGTGGTGCCTGTTCCACCAAGTGCTGTGCAGGCTTTTTCTGTGTTATACCAACCCCCCCCCCCCGGAGTGTGCAGCATGATTGCCTGCCAGCGAGGCCTGAAACTGTCCATCCATGGGCTTACTCCAATGGTCCTGCTGTCAATCATGATTCTCCTCCACTGCCACATATTGATACCACGTAGAAGTAGAGCAATAGGACATCATACCCCTGCCCCCCCAGAGGAGGATGAGAACATCCTCTGGGATGATCTGTCCTCCTCTCCCAGCCAAGCACTCCAAAAGTCAAGGCTTGTTTCCAAAACTGGGTCATCAGTGTCATAAGCAGTACTGCTACCCCTGCACTGATGGATCAGTGGTTATGTTATTCATAAGCTCAAGGTCCCAATAAGGGCATTATATACTGTATAATGCAAGTATTTAATAAGTAAAACAAAAAAAAATGGTTCTGCACACCATGGTGATAACTTGGAGAAAAAAAAAACAAGCTCAGACTTTCAAATAAGCAATACTAGCAAATTTATTAAAGGCAGCAGACATCCAGGGAAGGAACAGCAGCGAGTGAAGAGGTGGTTGTTATCTTAGGGGCAGTGAAGTAACTGCAACACAAAGTGCTTTCATTTTTACCTGTTTGCATCAGTGTTTGTTCTAGGTTCTGGGGGTCTGTGTGTATAGATGGGGAATTTTACTTTGGTTGCCTGATTGTTTTTTTGAGGTAGAAGGGGACAGCAATGTAACTCCACCCCCACTAGCTGACCCTGGTCATTCCTGTAATTCATGTGTAGATAACAAAAGAAAAAAACTAGAAAAAAAAAAAAAATTGGAAGTAGAAATAAGTGATGTAATTGCGTTAGATTAGAGCCAAGAGACTTATCTGTACTACATAATGCACAGCAGTGTAGGGGGATCAGCACAGAAATTAGGAGTACCGGTACAGGGACTAGATGAATAACAATGTGGCACACTAGTGAAGGTTACAATGGGGAGGGATTATGGCTGCAGGAGAGGGGTTGGAGTCAGGGGAAGGGGGACTGGTTCTGGGGGCAGGAGGACCGCAGACAATCCAGGATGGGAAAAATAGTGGGTTGCAATGCAAATGGGGCAGCTATTTGGACGGACAGATTATGGAAGCTGGAGGGGTGTCCAATTTGTCACAGGTTGAGGAGTTTGGAAGCAGAAGTACAGTGGCTAGGAAGGGAGTTAGTGAGGACTGGGGAAAGGAGAGAGGTGACTGATACAGGATGGCCACCCTCTCTGGAAATCAGGAGCACAGAACCAGTGGAAATAAAGATTATAGGGAACAGGGTAAACAATTACAGAAGCAGCAAATGGGAATCTATGGATAGCACAAGGGGAGAAGCAAACAGTAGAAGTGCTGGGTCCAGCAATAGTTTTGCTTTGCTGGCCTCAGTGGTGGATGATGAGGGATCATCTCTCCAAGCTGGAGCACGAGGAAGAGGGGGTACTATAAGCCCTGGGGACAACACTCAGGCAGACTATGGGGACAGGGGTAAGTGGTGCTGGGGGAAGGGATAAGGGTAAAAGGGGAGGCATGGGGGATAAGGCAGAGGAGGGAGAAGGAGAAATGGGGCCCAGCAAGGTAGTGAAGGAGGATAATGCAGGGAGGGCATTTGGGGGTAATTCAGATGAGGGGAGCAATAGGGAAGGGGGTAGGACTAGGGTGAATGCTGGGTGTAAAGCAGAGGGGAAAAATTGGCTGGTAGGGGTTGGGGGCATAGCAGAGGGGGCAGATCAAGCCGTGAATATGCAGGATGGGGTGGGTTCTGAAAGCAGGTGCAAGGTAGGTAGGATGGTGTGGGAGCACAAAGGTGATGGGGTGGTGGGGTTTTAGTGCTGGGTGACTCAATCCTGAAAGGAGTAAGATGGGGAAGCAAAGGGGAGCGGCATAGTTGAATATGGGTGGAATCAGTATCTGGACTGACAGTGGATAGGGTGTGACAGTCAGTTCTCAAGTGTGCAAGACTAGGAAGGGAGAAACCGCTTGTAGTGGTGCACCTGGGTACAAATGACTGGGCGGGTAGCATGGTCGGGTTGGTACGGGAGAGGTTTGAGGACCTGGGGAAGTTGTGTGAGGAGGCAGGGAGATCATTAGCCTTCTCAGCATTGCTCCAAGTACCCAGGGCAAGCACAGAGAGGAAAGCAAGGATGGAAGAGTTCAACACTTGGCTGGGAGAGTAGTGTCAAACCAAAGGGTATGGGCTAGTGGGAGGCTGGGGTAACATTTGGGACAAGTCAAGTCTAGTTTATTTTATACTGGAAAGAGTGTGAGCAAACATGCCCATTTCACAGTCATCCAGGTTACAGAGTATCACAACATATACAGCAAAAGAAAAATACAAGAGTAGAAATAATCATATTTACAACAAATGTAAATAAAAATTAAAACAGTCATAAATATCGGTGAGGATGAGGGAGGTAGACAGTGGGAGGGGGAGGTAAAGATGAGACAGTAAACAAAGAGCTGTGTGGGAGAGGCTGGGGGGGGGGGATGTGGATGGAGAAAAAGGAGGTGATGTAAGGGATGCCCTTAAGGGAGAGGAGCGGAACCTCACAACTGCTATATGAAACTTACTGGAGGGGGCACTTATAAGAGTAACTCTCCAGAAGCACATTTTTTGTGGAGGCAATAAATATGGGGATGGAGCCATAGGACTGGGTGCCAGGAGGTAGGTTGTTGTAAAGTTTCACATCCTGAAGCCACTTATAGGCTGGGAGGGGAGTTGCTAGCAGTCACAAAGGAAGAAAGAGACTTGGGCATCATCATCACTGATGACCTAAAATCATCCAAGCAGACCTCTAAAGCAGTAGGTAAGGCTAGGGGTGTTAGGGTGTATTAGTAGGGTATCACAAGTCGTAAGAGGGAGGTCATAATCCTCTGTATAAGACATTGGTTAGGCTCTCATCTGGAGTACTGCGGCAGTACTGGAGGCCACACCTTCACAAGGACATTAACCAAATTGAGGCAGTCCAGAGAAGGGCAACCAAAATGGTGCAGGGACTGCATCAGAAGACATATGAGGACAGATTAATGGAGCTCAATATGTATACCCTTGAGCAAAGGAGGGAGAGAGGTGATATGATCGAGGCATTCAAACACCTTAAGGGCATAAACAAGGGAGAAAGAGTCTAACATGTTTAAATATAAGAAAATAGCAGGACAAGAGGACACAGCATGAGATTAGAGGAGGCCGATTAAGGGGAATGTGAGGAAATTCTTTTCACAGAAAGGGTGGTAGATGCATGGAATGGCTTACCACAAGAAGTGGTGGCTATGAATACAGTGCAGGGCTTCAAACAGGCATGGATAGGCATAAGGGAGCAATACAAATGACTATGAATAGATAGGTCACTGACAGAGCAAAGGCCGATGGCACATTTATAAGGTAGAAAAAGAAATGGGCAGACTAGATGGGCCTTGCGGTCCTTATCTGCAGTCAACTTCTATGTTTCTATGTTTCTATGATAACAGATGGAGTTTTGTGAGTGTGTGGTATGAAGGAAAGGAACTTCAAATATTTGGCTGGTGCTCCCTCTGGTGCCACGCTTTGGGGCAGATTTGGGGAAAAGATCCAAAACACTCGGTGGCAATAAGTTAAGGTTAACCTTGTATAGAAAAAGAAGTGTTTTAAGTTGAAATCTTCCTTTCAGGAGTAGCCACAAGAGAGGAGGATAGAGGGAACAGTGATGGGTGGACCAGGTGAGGTCAGTGAGGAAATGAGCAATGTTGTTGTAAGAGGTTCTCAGTTTGGAGAAAAGAACAGATGAGCGAGGAAGTAGACTGTGGAGCCATATTCATGAAGGGGAAGGAACAAAGAGCAGGCAAGGTGAGATCTCAGGGCTGAAAGAAGGAATTTTCTGATCAGGAATTGCAGTCCTAACCTCATGTTTATTTTCTTGACAAGATTAGTAAAGTGTACTTGGAAAGTGAGGTATGAGTCAAGAACCAAGCCCAGACATGTAAAATGTTCGACTTTATTGGTACTGTTCCCATGAAGGTCAGAGTCAGTGAGGTTTAATTCTGCATTTTTACTGGGGCCTGCAGAGAGCATGAACTTTGTTTTTTTTAGAGTTAAGAACTAGGTTTCTGGGAAGGAACCAAAACTGGAGCCTTAGGAAGTCAGTTTGCAGGTTAGAGAACATGGTGTCAGGGTTTTTATCGCTGCAGTATAGAGCTGCGTCATCTGCATAGAGAACGATCTTGTTATTTTGTCAGATTTTTGAGAGATTATTAATGAAGAGAGTGAAAAGCAGGGGGCCTAAAACAGAACTCTGCAAGACACCACAATTAATTTGGCAAATGTTTGAGAGTACCCCTTTTATGGTTGCCCTG
The DNA here is from genome assembly GCA_016271365.2 of Neoceratodus forsteri. Taxonomy (NCBI): domain Eukaryota; kingdom Metazoa; phylum Chordata; order Ceratodontiformes; family Ceratodontidae; genus Neoceratodus; species Neoceratodus forsteri. Next base: position 967,732,813 of record CM028132.1, on the reverse strand, counting down.
TGAGATCTAAGTGAGAGGTAGCTGTCTACCCAGCAAACCACATTTCAGGATATATGGACAGTGACCTGTTTGCAGAGGACAGGTTACATTTGAGTAAGGTGGGGCAGGGGGTATTAAAGCAGAGGCTGGGGGAATACATAGTAACTAAGGTAGATTTAAACCAGATGTGTTGGGGGAGTGTTCAGCAGGAATGCAGAGCAACCGGAGGGGGAGCCAAATAAGCTTATCCCCATGCTAGCAAGGATGGTACCAGGGAGGGATCATGAGGGGGAGTTAAGAATGGAAAGAAACAGGTTAAGGAAGGGAAGAGAACAAGTTGGAGGGTTGTCTCTCTGAATGCAAGAAGCCTGGGGAACAAAGCAGCTTAGCTACAGGCTCTCTTGGCAGTGGGGATGGTGGACATTGCAGCTGTCACAGAGACTTTGGCCACCCAATACCATGACTGGGATCTGATGATCACAGGATATAGGATGTACAGAAAGGAAATGGGCATGAGGAAAGGGGTGGGGTGGCGATTTACATAAGGGAGGGGATAAGATGTGTAGGGAAGAGGGGGAGGAGGGTAGGACTGAGGCATTATGGATGCAATTCCAGGATTCAAAAAGTAGCTCACTTAGGAAGGGAGTGGTGTACAGGCCACCAGCTCAGACTGAGGACTTGGACAGGGAATTAGCAGAGCAGTTCAGGATGTTCCGTGGGAAGGGGAACACAGTGATCGTGGGGGACTTCAATCTACCAGGAGTGGATTGGAGCACCCCAGCCATCTCGATTGCAAGGGAACAGGTCCTAATGGATGCATTCCAGGACAGCTTCCTGGCACAGATGGTTAACGAGATGACTCAGTTGGGAAAAACTCTAGATCTAGTACTGTCTAATGGGGAGGCTGTAAGGAAGCTGGGGTGGAGGACCTGCTGGCTAGGAGTGACCATAACTTGGTGTGGTTTACGCTCAACATGGGCCAGGATACTGTAGGTACAGGAACAGGTGTGGTTGACTTCAAAAAGGTTGACTTCGTTAAGATGGGGGAAATTTTGGAGAGGCACCTGGTAGGAGCTCATCCACTCTTGGATGCATGCCAAAAATGGGAAATCATCAAGCTGGGACTGGTGGAGGCTACTGGGTCATGTACAAAGACACAGAGCAAGAAGTGTACGGCCAAGAAACCAAGCTGGTTGAATCAGGAGGTCTTGGAAGGGGTGAGGGCAATAAAAGCAGCATTTAGGAGGTTCAGAACATCTGGGAGGGAGGGAGGAGGACAGGGAAGTGTATGTGAAGAAATCCAAAGAGGTAATCAGACTAGCCAGGGCAGTCAAGGCTTCCAGAAAACCGAAGCTGGTAAAGGGCATCAAGGATGGGGAAAAGGACTTCTTCTGGTACATAAGGGAGAGAAGGAGCTGCAAGAACCAGATAGTGAGGATTAGGAAGAATGGGGTTGGGGGGGAGAAAGGGTTGGAGCAGGCAGAAGCACTAAATGAGTACTTCTGTTCTGTATTCACAAAAGAGAAGGGTAGGCAGCTACCTCAGGGGATGGGGAAGGTGGACAAGGGTGGGGAAGGGGTGACAGATGAGATAATTGCAAAGAGCAGGGTGCTGGAGGGTCTGCAGGCTCTGAGGGTGGTTAAGACACCAGGACCAGATGGCATTCACCCTAGGGTGCTGAAAGAACTGGCTGAGGTCCTGGCAGGACCATTGGTAGACCTGTTCAACACCTCCCTGGACACAGAATGCATACCACAGGACTGGAGGATGGCTCACGTGGTGCCCCTCCACAAAAGTAGCCCAAAGAATGAACCAGGCAATTACAGACCAGTAAGCCTCACATCCATTGTAGGGAAACTAATGGAGACAATCCTGAAAGAGAGGCTGGTGACCTTTTTGGAAGACAGTGGACTCCAGGACAGTTAGCAACATGGGTTAATCTAAGGGAGATCCTGCCAGACCAACCTAGTTGAGTATTATGACTGGGTGAAGAGGGAATTGGACAAGGGCCATGCAGTGGATGTCCTGTATTTGGACTTCAGCAAGGCCTTTGGTTCAGTTTCTCATGGGTGGTTGGAGGGAGAAGTTGGAGTATGTGGGGGTGGGGACAAAGATGGTGAACTGGATTATGAACTGGCTGAAGGGGAGGCAGCAAAGGGTGTTGGTGGTGGTGGAGGGGAACGCTCATCCCCAAGGGCTGTGATGAGCAGGGTTCCACAGAACTCAGCACTGGTACCAGTGCTGTTTGGGATTTTCATATCAGATATCTAACATGGCATCAGGAGTAAGATCAGTCTGCTCGCTGATGATACCAAGATGAGGGTAGTGGTGTATGACATGCTATGGTGGTAAGTGCTACAGGATGACCTAACTAAACTGGAAGAGTGGTCAGAAACATGGCAGTTGGGGTTCAGTGCTAACAATTGCAAGGTACTGCTCTTCGGAGCAAGGAAACCTGGGAGGAGCTACCAGTTGGGAGGGGTTGAGTTAGGTACCACTGAGGAAGAAAAGGATAAAGAGGTGGTTATAATGGGGAATATGAACAACTCAGCTCAATGCAGGAAGGCAGCAGCTAAAGCCAACAGGATGCTGGGGTGTATTGCGAGAGGAATCTCCTCCAGAAGGGGGAAGGTGATCCTTCTTTTGTACAGGTCACTGGTGAGACCACACCTGGAGTACTGTGTGCAGTTCTGGCACCCGTTTCTGAAGAAGGATGTCAGATTACTGGAGGGGGTACAGTGCAGGGCAACAAAGATGATCCAGGATTTGGAGGACAGACCTTATGAGGACAGGATGAGGGAGTTGAATATGAACTCACTGGAGGAGAGAAGGGATCAAGGGGATAGGATTAAGACCTTTAAATACATGACCTACTGCAAATGTACCTCTGTAATAACTAATTATTTATTGTAAATAACTGACGTATGTTATTAAATTCTTGCTCCATTTTTGAACTATGTAACCTGTATCCACAGTTTTATTTTTTGTTCTATTCTCTGTTTGCCTTTTGATGTTTCTTTTCTGTTTGTATTGTTATCTGTGCCATTTCTGAATATGGCCCATGTCGTGCCTGAAAATGGTCCCTGGCATCAGTGCACCTACCGGGTTATCAAAGTCATGAATAAAATAAAAAAAATTAAAAAAATGATGAGGATGAAAAAGACAAGTACAGAAGTGGTATGTAAGCTGAGGAGGGGAGGGACACAAGAGAGCATGGTCTCAGATTGCAGGGGGGAAGATATAGGAGAGAGATGAAGAGACATTTTTTCACAGAGACGGTGGTGGCTAAGTGGAATGCTCTGCCCAAGGAGGTGGTATCCTGTAGGACAGTGGGCAGTTTTAAAAAGGGATGGGACAGGGTGAGAAGGGGGTAAATGCGAGGGGGGGGAGACGGTGCAGCTGTAATATAGGGGGCTAGCTGCACATTCAAGCAAACTTGATAGACCGTGAGGCCTGTTTCTTCCAGCAGATTTGTATGTTCGGAAAATAGATTCCAAGTGTGCTAGTTGTCTGGGAGCTGCTACCCCAATGCTTCATCAGAAAGGCATCATCACAGGGCAGAGTTACAGAGACTGCCATATGGTTTAAATACAAAAAAAATTGATGACATCACACATTACATCATTCTCAATCAATCACATTAAGTAAACGCATTCTAATCTTACTAAATGCAAACTCTCTTAAATATAACAAAACAGAGAACACAGATAAATAAAGCTAAGTAACTGGATAACTGGTGAGGTGGATAAGGCAGGACATATACACTGTAATAGTGATGGTAGCGATCACCCGTTTCTTATTTCATTGCTCAGGGATACTATGGGATCTGCTACACTGTCATGTCATACTCTTGGTAGTCTCTGAAACTGATAAGCAGATTAGAGTTCCAGTGCTCTTTTTCCTGTAGATAGATGAAAAGAGAAAATGTGTGTTAGAAAACATTTCAGTTATATAAAAATGACATTGAACTATGCTGTACAATTTAATGGCAGCCTGTTCTAAGCCACACTGAAATCCAAACAATACGTATGCAATCTTATTTAATAAAAGGTTTCAGATCCAACATCTCATTTAAACCCCCGGGATTTACTCTGTCTAAATGAAATACCCAAAAGCTTTCTCTTCTGAATAAGAGGCTCCCTCTGCCCCTCTCCCAAGTGGTTTTACACATTCCAATCCCATAAATATGAGAAATTTAGGGTCTGAGTTGTGGTATTCAGAGAAATATCTGCTGACCGCACTGTCATTTATTTTGTTATAATGTTTCGAAACATGCTCCTGTACTCTTTCTTTAAGTATTCAAACTGCTCGGGACACTTCCACATAACATACAAAAGTGGAATGGAAGCAGTCTGATAATGAATGCAAGAATCACAGGGCACCTGACCCATTTTATACAATTTAAGAGAGGTATAATAAATATAAGAGTTCACATTGCACAACACAATATCAATCAAACTTAATATACTTATACACATACCCCCAAATACAAGACCAATCATAGGTGCCATTAGAGACAGGGAGGGCACAATCCCAATAAGAGATCCCACCCTCAACAACATTTGGGAGTAAGGCATAAATAAATCTGAGAGTAAAGAAAGGAAATAATGTGTGGTAAAATGGCCCAAGAAGCTAAAGAAAGAAATTTTTGACCACATTCATTAAACCAAGAGCCAGTGCCAAAATGCTTAACAAACAAGTGAGAGAGCTGCAGATATCTAAAGCAATGCTTATTAGGAGCATCATAATATTGCTGGAATTCTGTAAATGTAAGAAGAGCTCCTTTATTCATAAGCTGTTCAACCGAAGTAAAAGCTTTGAAGAGCCAAAATAGTGATGCTATCACTTAACCATTCAGTTTAAAATTAGGACTTCTGACGATCGGTTGGGAAATGTCTCTAAAATTATCCAGCCAAAGCAAAGCACATAATTACCTATGTGCTCTCACTGACATCACTAATGGACTGTCTATAAGAAAACGTAGAAAACTAGAAGTGGAAATGTGCAAAAGTCCAGTAATTTATAACTTCAACCACTGACACAGGAAATTCCCTATTTCCAACCATTGAGTAACACAACAACCTGGGGAGACATTAATAATATCATGGAACCACTGAAGATATTTGGCATTATGAGAGGCTAAATAGTACAAATAAAAATGCAGGAGGTGAAGTCCACCCTCATTTGTTTTGAGCCATGAGCTTATTAAATGCTTGATGAGCTGCTTTACCATGCCCAATATATTAGGAAATAAGTCGTTGCAGGCCAGTGAACTATTTCTGTGGAATATATTGGGTTAACATAGTTAATGGGTACAGGAGCCTTGGCAGGATGTTCATCTTCATCACATTTGCTCTACCCCAATAAGAAAGGGGAAGGTGAGCTCAATGGGCCTAATTTTGTTTAAGGTGATCCAGCAATGAATCTAAATTGTACTGTTTCATCTTCCTCAAGGAAGTAGTTAATATTCAAATATTTAAGTGTATCTGGACCCAGACAAGCCCAAAATCAGCTATATCAGCTGTGTTACTGAGAGCATTCAAATGCACAATTTCTGTTTTAGCGATATTTAACTTGTACCTAGAAATGACAAAAAAATCCTGAATTAGATCAAAGACTGCAGACAAGGAAGTCTTGGGGGGTCAACAAGTGTAACGAAATATCGTCTTCATAAACAAATAATTTATACTGCTTGGGGCTGAGGGGTATACCACATATCTCCTCCAAATTACAAATCTTCCAAAATAAGGGTTCTAAAAAAGATTAAACAAAAGAGGGGAAATGGGGCAACCCTGCAAACAATTTAGAACAGCCCACATTACAAAAAATCCTGACAGTGGAATTACTGTAAAGAACCTGAATCCACACAATGAATTCAGAAGGGATATTAAATTTACATAAGACTGGAAATAAGTAATCCCAGGGGACCCAATCTAATGCCTTCTCCATGTCCGGAGAGACATCACTTTCCCTGGACATGGAGAAAGATAGCCCACCTTCCTAAAATGATCGGACAAAAGTCGACTAGGGACAAAACACACCTGTTCATTAATAATTAAAACTCCCCATACTTTATTAAGACATATTGCCAGAACCATAGAAAACATTTCATAGTCTAGGTTAATCAAAGAAATAGATAAATAACTAGAGATTCTTGAAGGATCTTTCCCCAGTTTTGGTAACACCATAATAAGGGCTTCAGTTAGTGTCAAGTTCAAAGTACCACGGGAATAAAATAGTTGTAAAGATCCAAAAGAATCAGGGCTAATAAATCCCTAAATTTCTTATAAAAATTGGGGTATACCCATCAGGTCCAGGGGCCTTATCCAAGGAGAGAGAATCAATGGCATACAGAACCTCCTGTAGAGTAAGCAGAAATTTTAAATATAAGCTCCAATCCACAAAAAAATTATCAAAAAGTGTTGTGCATCCCAAACCGCATTGTTGAGAGAATACAATTCTTGATAATAAATCTGAAACTGGTCCACAATATCCCATAGGTGAGTGACTATCAGGCATTGGTCTATAACTATATGAGGAATAATTCTGTCCAAAGCCTGCTTGTGCAGGCTCAAGGCTAATAACTGACCCGTTTTCTCACCTTGGTCAAAATACATAATGTTTGTTTTCTGGATGGCATGCTGTGCATGTTCTCGCATAAGCCCTCCATATTTAGCCCATAACATGGCCAGTTAAAGCCAAACATTCTCAGGAGAAGAAGAGGAGAGGTTCTGCTCCAGCCCATGAATCTGACTCAAATGGTTAGAAGCCACCCACTCTGTAAGTTTTTTCTTCTTAGAGGCTAAGCGAATCAACTCACCCAATAAAGCATAATTGGAAACTCCCCATAGGAGGTCTAACCTCAGCATAGTGGGTGAACTGATATCTAAAAATAAAGTAATGAAAGTTTTAATCTGGTCAATAACATCAAGAGATTTTAGCAAGTGATTATTGAAATGCCAGCTTTTATCTATGTACTGTAATGAAATGGGGTAAAACCAAGCTGAAGGATAACAGTATGATGATCCAACAACAGTTTTAACACCATATTCACAACAGTGGACTCCTGGGAGGTGTTCAACCCCAACCAAAAAGAAATCAAGTCTTGAAAATGTATTGTAAGGAAGGGAGTGAAATGTATACTTCCTCAGGTCTGAGTTCAACACCCTCCATGGGTCCACGAGCCCCACCGAGTCCAGCAAGTCATGTAGTGCCCTTTGAGCCAGAGATAAACCTTGCTGCCTAGTTCCAGATCATTCCACATCATTACAATGCACAATATTCCAATCTCTTAACAAAAGAACCAGGATTGTAATCCAAGCCGATAAGAAGTTCAAAAGGCCATAAAAAAAAAGATCATCAGAGGTAGGACCATAAATAGAGACCAGAACCACCTCTCAATGTCCCAACAAAGCAGGAACAAAAGTAAACCTCCACTGTGAGTCAGATTTCTTGTAAGAGATGAAACAGAATAGAGCACGCCATCAAAACTGCCACTTCCTTTTTGCGCATATCAGTCCCTGGCTGCCCCAAAAACATGGCCAACCCAATGGTGGTGAAATAAGGGAAGCTGAGAGACTGTTAAATGACTCTCTTGTAGGGTTGTGATAGCTATCTGCAGTCACTTTAAATCCAACAATATTTTATTATTTTAATTGGCATTTAAGTGCCTTTAATATTCCACGTGCACAATTTATAACACAGTGCCATACTCAGAGAAAGGCTATCCCAAAAAAAGGAAGAGAGGACATCCCCAAGAGTAATCCCCAAGGACAACTATCCCCTCCAATAACCTGCTCTAGAACCACCCTATCCAACCAACAAAACAATACCCTAAAAGGAAAACTCCACAGCACAATAAAAAGAAACAACCAAACAACTCTCATCCACCCCCATAAACCCACCTCCCAAAAGACACATATACATGTCCCCAGTGAATGATCCAGTTCGAGATGCGCATCACTCAGACTCATGCCTCATGTCACCCCCACTCCAAATTCCTGAAAACAGCAAAAAACAACTGTCCAACAATGCCAAGAAGAACACTAAAATAAAATAAAAAACAGAGCTGCTGGCATGGGAAATAAAAAAACTTAAATGAAAGAATCAATAAAAAATATGCTAATGTTAGCGCATCCATATACATCCTAAAAAGCTAGGAATGTACAACTGTAGAAAGAATAAAAGTGAATACCATGCCAGGAGCTGACTCTGGTGACCACCATTAAAAAATATCACTGTAATGAAAAAAGAAAATGCTAGCCTACTTAAACTATAACATAAAAAAGAAGCACTCCCTCTTATATTGAAAAAACAGAGATAGATCACTGAGTATCTCTCCAAAAACAAGCTAAAGCAACATAAAACAGAACAGAAAAAGGAGTCAATCCCCTCTGGATAAACAAACTCCCACTCATGAACTACCATGCATAAATACTAAAATACCATCAAACAGGAGCAATAAAGAAGACAGAAACTATAGTCATCATCGTGGTATTGCTATACAGCAAAAACTGACAGTTGTAGCATGGGAAACTGTTCACAAAGTTGAAGTATCAACATATTTACCATGAAGATTCAACAATAAAACTGGTAACCTTACAGTAAAAGACAGCATGCATATAATAACCCAGAAGATAGGGAACTACAAGAGAATGTGTCCAAAACTAATTCAAGGGCAACCAGACTTGAAGAAGTGCACAGCCCAAACTTGGAGAGAGAAAACACCAAAACAATTAGTACAAAAGTCTGCTGCCTATAAAAATAGAAAGAACAGCAACCACAACCAATAAAAGGTGACAAGCAACAAATGTCCAAAAAGCAGAGATTCATGATGCCAATGGAACTAGTGACTTAGGAGGAGGAAATAAGTCTGGGAAACAAGCAGGCAAGCTGGCCCAAACTTTTTGGCATTCCCAAATTGCTAAGTACCCCTATCTGTTAATATCAAGAGCTTCACGGGGTACAGCAAACAAAAGCAAATGGCAGCCACTAGCTTATAGGTAATAGGTCTATATTCACCTCGGAGCTGCCTTGTAAGTGGTGTATAATCATTAATAATGAAAAATCATTTAGCTTGCCACAGTTTATCCTTTTCACAAGCTTTCTGCTGGAAATAAATTTTGTCCTGGTAATTCAAAAACTTGATAATAATATGTTGGGGCCCTATACACTGGGGGGGAGGTACTGTCACCATTTGAAGAAGCTGTTGAACAAACCCCAACAAGTCTGAGTCTTCCTCCTCCTCTGGGATGCCCACCAAGACAAAAATTGTTCCTACGATTGCTCCCTTCTTGATCTTTGATATGAGACTCCAGCTTAGTGACCTTTTATGCCACAGTGCCACTAATTCCTTCTCATCCCAGGACTGTTGCTCCTCCACCAAACTAATGTGGGTCTCCACAGCAGAGATCCAATGAGCAAGAGAATCCAGCAGCTGACAGAGGAGCTTTGTGCCTGCTGCTAATTCCAGGATACAGCCTTTATTGTCGATAAATCATCTTTAAGGTCCACCATGGAGGGTGCCTCATCAGTCTCCACTGATTTAGTAAGTGGAGAGGTAGCTCCCTTCAGCTGTTTCTTCTTACAGAGCTTTTCATGGGCTTTGTTGTGGAGAATGGAGTGTTGAAGTTTCTGGAGACACCATAGTGTCCTTCACCTCCATGTCATGCAGAAACCGAAATGTTAAATCAGATCCCAAAATTTAAAATGTAAAAAAAATTAAAGAACGGTATCTGTGCTACAATTAATGCCCTTGGTGGTAAAAAAATAACTTTAATAGTAAGAACTCAGTTGAAGCTATTAGAGCTGTGTCTAGCCTGTGAGCTGCATCACGTGACCCTGCTGTCTGCTTTTTCTTAAGCCTTTTCTGCACAGTCTCCCCCTACCATCCTCCTTATCTTCACTGTCCCACCCCTTGCTTTCCTCTTCTCACTTATGTATAGTACCTGAATAATGTCTTACCATCTTTGGTTGCCACATGACTATCCTTTCTGTCTGTGTCTTTGATCCTCTCACTGCCTTTCTTACTTCCTTCTGTTTTACATGGTATACCTCCATCTTCCTCATTCTGAGTTTCCTTAGATCTTCTAAAGGCCACCCTTTTTCCCATACCACCTTATTTTTTCCTTAGCAAATCATAAATGTCTTTCTCTTTCTGCTTTTACTCACTTCCTTCATGCAGAAGTTGGTTGCCTTAATTATGCCGTCCTTTATTTTTCCCCACTGTACCTCTGCCCCTCCCTGACAATCATCCCCTATGAGGCAGTTTCTGAGGCAGTCTCCTATTTCTTTACAATTCACATTCCTAAAGTTCAGGATCCTGTATCCAAGTACTACACGCATTGTAAATCTCATTCTATATAGTGCCTAAGTATTCATTATAGCACCCAAGAGTGTATTTTAAAATCTAATAAGTCATTGCAGAACTTGATTAGTCATAGCAAAATCCATGTATGTTATTTCTTAATTGTTTTCTGCAGTCTCCCCCTACCATCCTCCTTATCTTCACTGTCCTTCCCCTTGCTGTCCCCTTCTCACTTATGCACAGTACCTGAATAATGTCTTACCATCTTTGGTTGCCACATGGCTATCCTTTTGAAAATCACCTGGTCCTTAACCCAAACAAGACCAAAGCGCTCCTGTTTGGTCCTAAATCCCTGGGTCTCTCCCTGGAACATCTTCTGACTTTAGTCACCACATCGAGCTCTATAATCAAAGTGGTCCAATCCCTCAAATACCTGGGTCTTACACTAGACCAGAGACTCATGTTAAAGCCTCATGTAGATCTGATGACAAAAACATCCATCAAAAACATGGGCTGCTCTACTGACTTAGCGCCAACATGATACCTGAGACAAGACTGGAAAAGGTCAGAGTGTCCTCCTACCTACTCTTATCTATGCAGTCCCAATCCTACTCAATATCACAAAACTCAAACATGGCAGACTACAGACATTGTACCACAAAGTCGCACATTTCATCACAAAAGCCCATCCAGGAATCCACCACTGTGAAGCCCTTGCCACACTCAAATGGCCCACACTGAACCTTAGGCTGCAGTACCCCCTGTTAAATTGGACATATAAGCTCCTCTCTGCCTATCCTCCCACAGGGATAATCAGGCTACTCACCCCAACGTGGCCCAGCAGGCCACTCCGCACTTCGGGCAAAACCCTGCTTGAACTGCCCGGGTCCAGATCTGCAGCTGGCAGTAAATCCTTTGCCTACATAGCCCCTAAGCTGTGGAAAAAGCTCCCCAGTCAGCTCCAAGAAGCCCCCTCCCTAGCAATCTTTCAGACAAGACTATGCACTCACCTCCGGAATCTCAGCTCCTGCGTCTGTCCTGAAGGCTAGCTAATTCCCCCCAACCCCCGTAGTATGACCATGGAAAGTCTAATCTGCTCTAACTGGCACCTAACTGCCACCCTTATTCTTATGTACTTGTCCTGTAAATAGTCGTTCTCTCCTTTAAAAACAGTAATTTCCTGTATAACCTGTAACCTATTGTCCTACACTGTAGTGCATGTATATGTAATTGTACTGCCTGCCCTAAATCTAATAGCTGCCACTGTTGTCATTTCGTATGTCACCGCCCTATCCAATGATTATTGTACAATGTCATCATATTCTGTACGCATTGTCCTACTATGTATACTTTGATTGTACTTGCACTGCTCTATGTAACTAACTCCAGGTCGCCCCTGAAAAAGGTACCATCGGGGCCCAGATGGCTTACCCGGTTAACATAATTTAATAAATAAATAAATAAATAAATGTATAATAAATAAATAAAAAAATAAATGTATTCACTACAATGTCTGAATGTCTGATTGTGTACTATAGCACACAAGAGTTCTTTTCAAAATCAGAGCATTCATTGCAAAAACCTGTTCAATACAGGGAGTCACATGATGCAAGGTTCAGGGCAGCAGCTCAAACTTGGAGCTCCGTCGAGACCTACAATTTAAACAATTTAAAATCCTGCCTCCCTGCTGCTATTTTGACTGGACTTCACAAGGTGCCATATAGTGTTACCTGAGGAAACATGATGGAGTCAAAAAAGATGGATCACCAGACACCTGATGACCTGATGGCATAGCCCTAAATCTTGTTACTGACAGAGATCCAATTCAGGTCTTGGCAGGTACACTGCCAGAGTACCTCTCCACCATCACTGTCCTTGTGGCGATCACTATGGAGCACCTTTACTCTGAGCTGACCACAATAAAGGAAGCTGTACTATTACTGATCACCGACTTTGAAGAACTTAAGCTGTCTGTCCAGGAACCCACCCACAGAACCACCAATGTTGAAACAATAATTTCATCCCTGGAGGACAAACAAGCCCATATGGACCCAGAAATTATCACACTGCATCGCAACCTCTCCAAGTTAGAAGATAAAGCTGATGATCTGGAGGAACACAGCTGATGGGACAACCTAGTGCTTTAGGGACTGTCTGAGGGGGAGGAGGGCCAAAATGCAGAGGACTTCTTACTAAAGTTCTGAATAAAAGTCATAGGTCCCTCCCCCAATGGGTCTACATATGTGACAGAATGGGCGCATAGGCATCCTAAACCACCACCTGGCAAGCAGCCAAGACCCCTTATTTTCAAATAGCTCAATTATCTGGACAGGGATTACATTCTGAGAGAGGTGAGCAAACTGGAAAGTTTACAATAGGAGGGTAAAAACTGGTGCAGAACCTCACATTCAAGGTGCGCCAAGAACTGCAGAGTATTGGCCACTCCAGAATAAGCTTTGGGTTGCACACATAGGACACTGAATGCTATACTCTGCTGACTCAAAGTGAGTGCTGACAAGGGGATTCATTGATTTCATACTGCCTTGCTAGCTGGCCCTCTTCTTCCCATATTCATATGGAGTGAAGGGATGAAAAGGAGTAACCTAAGGTCAACAGCATTTGAATTGGAGCAACTTCGTCTGGGTGCTTGCACCAGTAACTTTTAATTTATTTACTATCTGCTCATTAGTTTCCTCATCATTTCAGCTGCTAAGGAGTTGTGCTGGGACTTTGAGACATTCATCCTGATTTGATAACAGACTCTGTACACCTGTCTGTTCTGAAAATGGAGACTTCAGTTCTCCAGTCCTTTTACTTTATTCCCAGCCTATTTCTGGACATTTCTTTCATCTTATTTTACTTACATAGGAGATAGGCTCTTAGGTATTTGCAATTTCTGAGGTGTAGTACATTCATTAGAGCCTGCATAGTACACCACTGAGTTCTAAGAAATATTATATATTACATATTTTTTTGATCCCTTTCTTGCTAATCATATATAACTTCTAACCTTGTTTATTATTTAAGCAATATACCATGACAGGGTGTGGGTATATGGGGGGGATTTACCATGCCTGGGGCCAGATATTCAAAACTTTGCCCAGGGACTAAATTAGCCCATAACCAATAGCCCACTATATTCAAAAGGGATAGCCCCTGTACTAAACCTGCAGAATATAACATGCTAAGGAAACTGAGCAAACTGTGCTGGGAGTGCAATGAAAAATAGCCCAGAAAATAAGACAGCTCTGAATACAGCAACCAGAAATTGCAAACCACAACAGCAGCCCAGTGCACAGTGATGTGAAGGAAGGTAAAGGTGACTCATGTGACCAATATGTGTGCTAGCAAAGAAGTGGATTCAGTAAAGCTGCAAGCACCAATGCATGTGAAATTCTGCAGAAATGTACCATGTTTCCGAAACATTTGCACGGCACAAACGTTTGCCCGGGAGAAAAATTTGCTACATTCAAAAATGACATGCAAATGAGGCTACTTAGTCTGTGGGCAAACATCCAGATTAGCATCTCATTATGTCCTGATTTGCATGCAGTATGCCCAGCATTATTGCAGGGTCCCACAGCTCCACCTGTAGGTCAGTCTGGAAGCACAGGGGATGGCTGGGTCTACCCACAGCTCCAGCTGTAGGACAGTCTAGAAGTGCATGGTGGTAGCTGCAGGCTACATTTGTACAGAACCGTATAGAATATTGTGTCCCAGTGGACTACACAGCACAGGCACAGGTGGTGGTTCTGCATGCAATTGTCAAACTGTAGTTCTTGCTACAGTGAACAGCAGACACTACAGTAACAAGGGGGCCAGTAGTGTGAGGGACACAGTAATGTCTATGGTGTGTAGGGCATGAATGACTGCTGCACTTTACACAGTGACAGGTCCATCTTGCAGATGTGTACTGACAGTGGACATTACTGTTATGCTGTTGTGTGACCCACAGATTCTGCACCACTGGCATGGGGTACTCACAGTGACATATACATGGCTGGCTGTGTGTGCTGTGGTGTCAGTACAGATGTGTGATATGTGGCTTAGGGGGCACATACCATCAGACAGGCACACTGGTATTGGGGTATTCCCTACACTAGACCATTTGTATTGTGTGGATTGTCCCAGCCTTGTGGCAGCACCCATTATGTGGTACAGACTGGCCAACGGTACACCTTCACCTCAACCCCCTTATGCTCCCAGTGCTGTATGTGTTTGCTGGATTATGTTGATGTCCACCAAAGGGTGGTATGCAAGTGTGTGCTGTATGGACACACTGCCATTGTATCCACTGGGTGTCTGGTCACCACTTAATGCCTGGCATGGCTGGGACTGGTGGCAGATGATGGCAACATAGGAGGTGCTATATGTGTGCAGCATGTTGCTTCCATGTCTGGTTTCTTTCTATGTGTATTATTTGCTGGATAGGGTCAATAAACCACCACTGGCAGACCCTCGCAAAGTCCATAATTCACACTTGTGAATTACAAAGTTCCATAAACCATGGTTCTATGTTGCGCAAAGTCGTGCAAAGCCATGCAAAGTTGCACAATGCCACAATGTCACAATGTCACGCAAAGCTGGTTTGCACAGAGTTAAGACTACTTTTTTCTGGGCAGTAATTTGCACTGTGCAAAGTATTGTGCTAAGTCGCGCAATAACACTTTGCCTGGTGCTAATGCACTGAATATAGTATTGTGCCTGTATTCATGAACATGCCCCCTCTTTCTGCCCCTTGCATACAGTACATAATATTTTTGCCGAGGGCTAATGCAGTTTACCTGCGCTATTTGACCCTTTGAATGTATCAGACCCACAATAGCCCAGCACAAACAAGGCACAAATGGTTTGTGCCCAGAGCAAAGTTTTGAATATCTGGTCCCTGGTGTAGTTCGGTCACGAGGACACAGGCCGAGTAACTTCAGCACACCCTAAGTGGTAAATCCCCCCATTAACCAACACCCTGGAGTGGTATATTGCTATTACTGTATATATTGATTGAAATTTTTGAAATTTTTTTCTGATATTTTTGAGCAGTTTTAGTGTTTTATTTCTTTATAGAATTGGTGGATTGTAGTATGTATTGTTACACACAAACAAATAGTCCCTTGTTGCTATTGAAAGAATGGAAGAATAAAAGTTTAAGAAACAGTTGTGCCATTGTTTTCATGAACTTGATTAATGAAATACCAGGATTCATAAACAAAGGCTATTAAGTCATTTTTTTTTCTATAGGTAACTTGTTTTTTTATTAGCATTTTTATGTTTGTTTTGTGTTAAACAAAGTATAAGGTTTTGTAAACAGTGAACATGTTTTTCGATAATATTAATAATAATAATAATATTAACTAAACACTTAGGAACTGAACTTCTTTATATGCAGTGGCTATTCTATAGAGGTTTAACATGCTGTTAGTTTGGCAAAACAGTGACGACATGAAGGCATTTATTTTTAATAAAACAGTTTGGCAATCAGCGTTTTCATTATTTAACAGGGCTTTTGTATATTAGTCTGGTTAGTTGGACAGTTCCTCGAAGATTGACTTCTGGAAACCTCTATTTTGCTGAATTTTAATCCTGTTATGTTTTTGATGAGGTTTTATTATGCTTTTATTATTACTGTATGTCCTCGTTAATGTTCAGTGCCCAGAGCTTCCTAGATTGGGCACCTTATAAATAAAATTGCCTTGACTTGCCTTGGGGTTTCCTTCCAGTAGTAGTAACAGTTTTTTGTATTTTAAGGAACGATTCTTTACCGCAGCAGGGAGTCTTTAAGATTTTCAATTTTTTTTGGTTTTGTTTATGTTGCATGGGGGGCTGTCCTTCCTTTGCTGTTCTTGTCACATGGTAATGTGTGTGGGTTCTTCTGTCCATTGCAGTTGTGTCATAATTTGGAAGTGGACAGTGCTTTCTGTTATTCAGAGCAGATGTTTGGGCTTCCATTGCAGTTGTGCCTGGTGACTAGCCAGAGGTTGCTGTTCACTTTCGGGGTGGATTGAACTTTCAGCGCCAGCATTGTCTACGGCCTGATTCTCATTGAGAGTCAGACTGTTTGGTGACAGCAGAGGAGGTTCTATTATATTTAGAAGTACAGTTTGAAGATCGGAAGGTTTGTTTCCCACATTAAATACAATTTCAAGCTCCTCCATGTCAAATAATTTGAAGGATGTAATCATGTTTTGTTAAAATTTACTGCGGTTCTGTTTCGTAAGCACTAATGAAGTTTTGATCTGTGAGGGTGGCAGTGATATCTTTAGGATGGCATGAGCTAAGGTTGGCTGGCACCTTTTCCAGTTGGTATACTGGTGGATTTATAATGCTGGAAAGATGCCAGACAACCAATCAGAATGTAGGATTTCTCGGTTTCCATTTATAACATTGGATAATTACAGCTCTGTCTGGGGTACTAGTTAATGTCTTAGAGCTCCCTCTGGTGGACCAGTCTGGCTATTTTTCCTATTTGCTTTCAACTGTGAATGGTATACAGATTCCAGATGTGGAACTTTTGGGGTTCATACTGAGGATAAATAGTTAAACTTCAACAGTTATTATTATTATTATTATTTTACGGTCCTCAATTCAGTTTTGGTGATCAATGGTTACTGGCTAAGCTCAGCTAATTTGACCCTTATGGTCTCCTATCCTTTTGCTAACTGGAGAGGATTTTCAAAGTGGAAGGAATCAATTATACTGTACTTCAGTGCATTTAAGTTGCTCAACATGGTTGAGTTTACACAGCTTATTAGTTTAGGATCTTGTGAACATTTAATCTTTATTCTGCTGAGTATAAACAGGAGGGACCCATAACATTTCATAATTTGAGTATTATCTTTTGATTTCCTAGACATTGCAAGCCTGTCAGTACTAAATATGGACACTTTAGTTGCTTAATTTTTTTACTGTTTTTTTTTTTCTCCAGGCGTTTTCCAACTGTTCACTTTATTTTAATTACTTAGGAGACAAGCATTTTTGGTTTTACAGTTTCTGAAGGGAACACTTTTTTACTGGAATGTGCTTGATACAATGAGGAGCTCTTAGAAATAGTGTAACACCTATGTTTCTACTGTTGCTCATCAGAATAACTTTCAACCTTCTTTTTCACTTACAGCACAGTTCTGTGAGAATATGTGATCCTAAAACTCACTCTTGTGGGCAAGCCTGGTTATTTTTATTTATTATTGTCAAGGCCCCTGATTCACAGTAATTAAAACAATGAAATTCCATTTTCAAGACTTGAAATTTCAGGAATTGCACTTGTCATTGTTAGTCTAATTTCTGGATTTTACTAGCATTCTGCTGTAATTCTTTTACTATGTGGATACATAATCAGAATAAAAGAAGGCGTAATATGCAAGCCATTAAATGAAGAAAACTGAAAATAGCACTGGTTGCAATTATAAGAAAAACACAAGTCCTATAGATTTACTGATCTGGTGCAAAATGCCGAATTCCATGAAATCCTTTGTTTTTATCAGTGTGAAGGCAGTCCAGATTCTGGAATTTTACCATTTGTTTCTGGCAAAAAAATAAAAAAAACAGTGCCCTAATTTATTCTCAATTGTGAGGGGCCTTATGCTTCTTGATGAGGGAATTGTTTGATGCCTTTACTGAGGACAAGCTGTCAGCTATTAATAGATATTACTGTTATTATTTTAGGGTCCTCTGTTTAAATTTGAAGGGCGCTGTTTACTACCTAGGATCAGCCAATTAGAGTTTTATGTTTTCAAATCTCCTTGTTGATTGGAAAGGATACCCTTTAGTAGAGGAAGTTCAATTTTACTGTACTTCAGTTTATATGGGTTATCTAATGTAGATGAATCTTTACTGTCTATTAATATTGGTATTTGCAATTTTTTAGTCTTTTACCTGTTGAACTTGAGTTGTTTAGACTCATAGTGTTATCAACAGATGGGTACCACCTTCTGACTGATGGTTATATGATATGGTTCAATAATAATTAGACAGACTTTATGGGGGTGGGTTATTGTTGTTTAACAGGATCGATATGGGTATTTCTGATCCAGGCAGTTGGACACATCCAGATGTGAGCTGTTTCTAACCTGCTTATTGTGGTCCACATGAATAGGAGTGGATGCTAGGCCCAGGTAGTTATTTGTTATTCTACTTCTTTGTCTTTTCTCTTCTAACTTATTGTTTCCTGTTTTATAATAGTTTTGTTGTTTTTGGGAGTATTTGTTAGGGTGTGCCACCTAAGGCATGAAGACCAGTTTGCCCAGGGACAGTATAGCTTGACCAGTACTATATATTTATATTATGTCTAGCATACTGAATGTAGTTACTTTGAATATTAAAGGGGGAGGGGTAATTCAGAAAAGTATTGTATTTTGAGACATTTGAACACTTTTTAACCTCAGCTCACTTTTTTGCAAGAAACACTCCTGCCCACTGACCACCTGAAAGATTTGCTAAAGAGTTGGGTTGGGCAAGTGTATGGAGCAGGTAACAGCTCTCACTTGTGGGGAGTAGGCATTTTGGTTGCCAAGGCTGTTCCCTTCAACTTTCTAATTGAGATGAATGATATGGAAGGGAGGTATATATTGGTTCATTGCAGACTAGGAAGTGAAGAACTGGTTTTAGGCTCAATTTATTGTCCCAAATAAGAAACCCCCTCATTTTTCCTCAAATTAGCCATGGCCCTAGCCCCATATGTTCATTTACTGTTAATTTTGGGCTGGGACTGGAATATAGTTTTTTCAAATGAGCTAGATAGAACTTATAAGACAACCATAGGGTTATCCCCTGCTCAAAGAGAACTTCGGGAGATGGTTGCTCCAGTAGGGCTGGTGGACCCCTGGAGGGCACTTCATCCGTGGGAGAAAGTTTACACATTCTTTTCCACCCTGCATAATGTTTACTCCCATCTACATTATTTTGTTATTAGTTCCCAACTTCTGCCCTTTATACACAACTGCAAGGTGGAAGCCTGGGTTATCTCGGACTACTCTTCAGTGCAATTGTGCCTGACAATCCCCCTCATAAAATGTTGGGCTCATACTTGGCCCCTGAACACTTAGTTGCTAAAATACACTTCATTAGTGAACCATTTAAAACCTTTTTTTAGCTCTGTCCATAAAAGAGAATGAGGGTTCTATATCTAAGAAGGATGTCCTTTGGGCTGCCCTTAAGGTATAGTGTCAGGGGGAGTTTATCCAACTAGCCTCAACTCAGAAAAAGATATTAACTGCCCAAGTCACTGAGTGGCTATGCAATATTAGAGAAATGGAGAGAACTCTTTCATCCCACTCCCCTGATGAAGTGCATCTCCAGTTGACATGTTTAAGGGCCAGTACTCAGCTTACCTCTTGGAAAAGGTGGAAAGAGCCTCCTCCAAGGTGAAAGCACATTATATTGGTCAAGGTGACAAGGCAGGCAAATCGTTGGTTCTGCACATGAAACTGCAGAGTGCTTCCTGATGGCTCTCAACCTTGATCAATCCACAAACCCAAACTGCAACATGTGAGGCCAAGTGAATAATGGATATTTTTCATTCCTATTACCAACATCTATATTCGCATGAAGACCTGGAACCTATATTACCATCAGCTCTTGATGACTTTTTAAACAATGATGATTTATCTGTACTCTTCAAAGACCAGCAAGACCTTCTTATTCACTGTATTACGGATCTAGAAATAGCCCAGGCTATAGCATCACTTCCAGCCAATAAAGCCCAGGTCCTGACAGTTTTCCCCCATGGTTTATGAAATGTTTAACAAGGAATTGGTCCCACAGCTCACCCAGCCATACAATTACTTATATAACTCTGATATGCAAGAAGCATCCCTTTTTGAAGTGATGATAGTGTTAGGAGGTCTAAACCTCACTTTCAGGTTCTTGGCAATATTGGGAATGCAAGTAATCACAGACACGTTGCAAAAGAGTAATAAACAAGTTTATTACTACCAAAAGGATAAATCACAGTTGCCTTAAGCAGTTCTTATCAATACGAACCGGGAGCCAGTGCTAAGCGTTCCCTATACCTCTAGGTTTCTCTGTGCCTCCTGGGATCTCCTGGAGTCTCTGAGGTATGAGACTAGTGTATTACATTATATACCTATGATAATTACTATGGTTACTGTAAGATAGAAACATTTCTAGTTACAGAGATGAGCCCTACTGGCTAAATTAGAGGTGGCTCCACCGTCCAAGATAACATTATACAGTTTTGTATAGTCATCAGTTTGTGAACAAAAGAGTTCTTATACAGAGTCTTACATAACTCAGTGTAGTAGTACAAATCACCAAAAGGTGGCAATGCCGACTTACATATCATAATTATTCCAAGGACACTGATGCCTTGGCATCTTACAAGTAAGAAATACACAGAAAATACATAGAAGAATATATGTATTAACAAGCAAAGTGTATTACAACAATATGCATTCATATCCTGACATCTACAGTTGTACGGTAGATGCCCTTAGCCCTATATTTTAGTATAACATATACTTAAGTGCAAGCTGGTGTACCTCTGAGGGTACCAATTAGGGTGTAGGGGCCTCGTTTAACATTCCCCCCTTGTTGCCTCCAAGGGCAACACAGGCACATCTAGGGAAAGGCTAGGGAGTAGTGGTCATTTACAAACCTGACGCGCAAGCTTTGTAAAGGAACTTGAGCTGCTCACGGTGTTGACGCAGTGTGCGCCATAGACAGCAAAGCATAATAATCAAAATAAAGATTAAAAATGCTTGTATAATAACAAAACCTTTATAAAAGTAATCTCTAATTAGGTGTTAGTTAATGCGTCATTCATGCCACCATCATAAATCAATGAGAGGATAGCTTCATTGGCCTTGGTCATATTATTGCTGATGTGGATGAGGTGTGTGTCTTTCCTGTCTAAAAGTGATTTTAATGTAAGTGTCAGTGGGTCTATATGTACATTAAAATATGGTAAGTATTCAGACAGTGTGAACAGATAATCGGGGTTACCATCAATGATGTCTGCATCTAGCAGTGGGATGGGGGTGATGACAGTATGTCCAATGACAGTCTTCTGTTGGGGGACAAAACAGAAATTGGGGTAATCAATAACACAAGTAACAGATCCATAAGTATAACTTTTAAAATTCGTAACCACGCAGTACTCCCCATCGGAGTTATACTGAAAGTGAACAGTAGGGAGTCTCCACTTTTGCAACTGGACAGGGCAGGTGTAGGCCGTCTTCGAAATCCATGTTGACAGGCGATGAACCTCCTCACGATATGATTGGTAGAGCTTATCCAGAGCCAGAGTTGATTCCAAGGAGTCCGTACCATTCTTGGTGATGTCATCATCCATGGTGAAAGTCCAATCAATGCAATCTGGAGAATAACCACAAACAGGTTGAATAACATCAAATACATCACATCATCACACGTAAATGTATTGCTTCTTCGCACAGCAGTCCGTGTGCGGAGCCATCCAGGCATCCAGGAAAGGATGGAAAACCAGTAGAGGCAGTAGATCCAGGCATTCTCTGTAGATGTCTTTGTCCAAATGCTCAATCGAATGGACCAGTGCAAGCTTGTCAAACAAAGCTGTAGTGGGATCAAAACGTGGTAAAGAGACAGTAAAAGAAACAAACATGGTATCTGTTCTGGAACATTTATTAGCAGCAAAACAAGAACCAGTATTAGGGTGCCTGGTCACAAACCCCAAATTCCTAGCTGTAGAAAGAGGAATGGTTAAAGCTTGTTGCATATACATAGCAATACAGCCAGGGGTTTTACATCATGGACAATACCATTTAGAAATGCATCTGTCATGTATGAAATCAGGGATTCTTACAGATTCTAGATCACGGAAGAGATTGTTGATGGTAATGATGATGTATGAGCCATATGCTGAGCAAAGGATTTCTCTGGCAATGTATTGTTTATCTGCTTCTTTACTGTTTTGTTGTATGAGTGCATTGATCTTATCTCATGAATCAGTGAATGCCTTAGCAATGTTGTGCATGTTGTATACAGTGTATCTTTCTTCCTGACTAAGGCTATCCACACCATGCAATAATGGGGGTAGTACATCATTAACCAAACCAGTGGAGAAGTAGGCAGAATGAGCTTTGATAGCAGCAATGTCTGCTTTATTCCAAATAGACATAGCTGTACCAAAAAGGCCCATGACAGTACCTGTTGCACCTGTGACATCAGAACTGTCAACTTCACATGTCTTACATTTATGAATTAGATCATCAGGAGTGGGTTTTCTCCTGAAGTTGTCTCTGTGTTCAGTAGAATGGAACCCGGCAATAGGGTCTTGAGTACAAATCTGAAATGCAGCTAAACTATCAAGCAATAATGAACTATAAAATGTTGAAGTGTTAGTGTTGTGACACATACCAAACTCTTTCATATTCCTGTAAGTAAGATTAAACAAAACAGGTATATGCATAAACTGTAAGTTATTAATCAAAGACCTTGGGAGGGCAGTGGCTGTTAGACCACTACAGAGACCAGGGGCATGCTTTGGACATTCCAAAAACTGTTAATCAGTAGGTGGTAACACAGAGAGGTACATGGCTGCAGAAGCCATGTGGTGTATAGCACAAAGTTTCCGAGTAGCATCTCTAGAGAAGGAATTACAGTATGAAGGATCAATTAAGCCAGTAATGTTATACAAACCAGAATGTCTTAATGCAGTTTGTAACAAGGACAAAGAACCATTTAGGGATAATTCAGCACTGGGCCAACCCTGGAAAGTTCCTTTGGAGAGTCTGGCCACAGGGAGAATTTGTCCTTGCGATGTGGTTTGCCACTCAATTTGAAGCGTAGATTTATCAGGAGCAACAACCGAGGCAGTGAGGTAAGCAACAGAACCTTCCTGGACAGTGATCAGACAATCTGGTATATTGATGGATACTCCCCCTGGAGGAGGTGCTGGAGGATCGTGGTGTCATAGGAGGTTCGGTACCGTGCCTTGGATGCAGAGGATAACTCCTGAGATGAAGAGATAATGGAATAAGATAGCCATCTTATCAGTGTATCTGAAAAGGAAGATCAAAGATTAGTATGTTAGTACTATTTCACCCAATCGGGTGAGGAAAAGTAGATAAGCTCCTTTATACAGTTTCAGGTGGTTTGCATGTAACCATTTGTCAGTCAATTTATTGTTATGCAGGAGTCTAACTTGATAGACTGCTGGACTGAGCTTGTTGACAATGGGGTATGGGCCTTCCCACTTGTTGGAGAAGGAGTGGTTGGGATGTGCAAATCAGAGTACCATTACCTGATCTCCAACCTGCCAATCCACTTCTTGTGCGTGTTTGTCAAACTGTATGTTGGATTGTTGCTGGGCTTTGCCCATGCAGTTTGCAGCGTACAAGTGTGTGTATATGAGGTCTTTTCTGAGCTTTTCCACATATTGGTCTACAGACACATGGTATACAGTGGAGGGGGTGCAGGTCAAACAACAGGTGTTCAGGTAATCTCATCTGTCTGACAGTCATCACCTCAAAGGGTGTGAGCTGGGTAGTGGCTGAGGGTGTACCCCTAATTGCCATAAGGAGTAACGGCAGTAGGGAATCCCATGTTTTGGGATTGTCCTCCATGAATTTGGAAAGCATTTGCTTAATCCGTCTGTTGGCTCTTTCTACTTGACCTGAGGATTGGGGGTGATAAAGTATGTGGAACTTCTGCTGAACTCCAAGGAGTTCAAGGGATTCTTTCATCAACTCACCTGTAAAACTGGTTCCTTTGTCAGAGTCTACCTTGAAAGGTAAACCCTGCCAGGAGAAAATCTGTTCTACCAGGATTTTGACAGTAGTCTTTGCAGTGCATGTCTCAGTGGGGAGATCAGTTACCACAAGAGCGTACTTATTATTTCTGCTAGTGTTGGTCAGATGGCCAATAAAATCAATCTGTATGGCATGCCAAGGGCCAGAGTGTCATTGTGGTAAAAGTTTGGCATTTCATTTGGTAGGGATGGCATTGTTTTGTGCACAAATGAGACAATTGTCTATGTACTGTTTAACATCTTTGGTGACACCAGGCCACCAGGCAGTGGTCTTGAGCCTTTGGAGGGTATTTTCCACTCCCCGGTGTCCACCAGTGGGTGTATCATGCACTTGGTGCAAGAATTCAGATCTCAGGTGTCTGGGGACCACCCACAACTTGGTGGTGGAATCATCTGGTTGAAACCAGATGAGCTTGTCATCTGGTGACAAGCAAATTCATGCCTCCAGTAGGGTTTGTGTGTGGGAAGTTTCTCTTCGGTACTCTTGTCAAGGAATCTGAACACTTCTTTTAGTTCAGTATCAATATGTTGGGCTGCTGAGATGTCCAAGGGGGAGAAGGGTTCAGGTTTCTTCCTGAGTGCTGCAATCTGCATGGCTACTTTGGCCTCTGGATGGTCCATCATCCAGGTGTCCCCCCCTCGGGCCCCTTCCTTAGCAAGGGTGTCTGCTGTGTCATTGAAGGCATGGTAGGGGTCATGGAGAGAATGAGCTTTAACTTTATGTACATAGAGTTTGTGTGCAAATTTCTGTGCCAGTGAATGTATGTATATTACCAATTCCTTGTACTTCACTGGGCTGCCATCAGAGGAGAGGAAGGAGTTCTTCTACCAGAAAGGAAGAAATTCTGTAAGAGAACAACAAACCCAATTAGAGTCTATAAAAATAATGGTATTCTCGGTTCCATGCTGGATGAACTCGAGGGCACAGGCCACCACTGCCATCCCTGCATATTGTGATGATGCTACACTACAGCGCTTAGATATTTTGATAGTGTTCCCATAAGGGTAGATCACTAAAATACCCATCCCTGCAATTTGTTCTCCCTGATAGTAGGATGCTGAACAATCAGTAAAGACGCGACACAAAGATGTGTTCTCGAGTATTTGTGGTGTGGCAGGGAGGAAAGGACCTGGATCTGGAAGATCAGGTGACTGCAGTGTACAGTCATGGGGTTCTCCTTGGAAAAGGAGTCCATGAGCCAGCATAGATGGAATTTTTGTTGGTTGTACCTGTATGTCTCTATCCTGGAGAAGAAGTGACCAGTGTGTCAGTCTGGTATTAGAGACTGACCCATCCTTCATTCTGTCTCAGAGCAGAATTGTAGTTGGGGTGTGGTTGGTGTAGACAATCAGTGGAGAGTACCCAGTGATATACAGGAAGTGCTCGACAGCTCAGTAGGTGGCCAGTAGGTTCCTTTCACAAAGGCTGTACTTCTGTTCCACTGGGGTTAAGAGATGTGATACATATGCAATGGGTCTCAGGGTGCCATGCTCCTTCTGGGCCAGCACTGCTGACATGGCAATGTCAGAGCTGGCACATTCCAGATGGAATGGTAGTGCTGGATTGGGGTTGACCAGAGCTGGGTCGGAGGCCAAGGCCTGCTTCAGTGACTTCACAGCCTGGGTGTGTATAGGGCCCCAAGTCCATGTGATGTACTTTTTGAGTAGCTCATACAGAGGAGCAGCTTTCTGAGCAAAATCACAAATAAAATCTCTCAAGTAATTCACCATACCTAGAAACCTTCAAAGAGTTGCCACGCTGGTGGGCAATGGCAAGTCTTGCAATCCCTGTACCTTCTTCAAAGTAGGGCTTCGACCTTGGTCAGTTATTTTTAGACCAAGAAAGAGTACTTCTTTCTGACATAGTTGTGCTTTTGCTGGATTGCATTTCAAGCCTGCTCTCTGGATGAGAGTCAGTAGTTTGTCCAAGAGATCCAGATGTTGTTCCTGTGTGGCTGTTGCCAGCAACAGGTTGTCCACATATTGCAAGAGACATTGGGGAGTAGAGAAACTCTCTAGGGCATCCATCATGTGCAGATGGAACAGGGACAAACTATTATGGAATCCTTGTGGCAAGCAAGTCCATGTGTACTGTCATCCTTCAAAAGTGAAGGCAAACTTATATCGACTCTTTAGGGCCAATGGTAATGACTAAAAACCATTGGAAATGTCCAGGGCACTGAACCATTTCAGGTCAGGGGTCAAAAGTCATAGCACATCAGGTGCTGATGCCACAGTTGGAGAACAACTGAGGGTGACCTGATTCAATTTCCTGTAGTCAATAGTAAGTCTCCAGGCACCTGTGGGTTTTTTCACAGGCCACACTGGGGAGTTGGCAGTGGAAACACAAGTTCTGATTACTCTTTGCTTGAGGAGTGACTTGATTGTTTCTCTAAGGGAAGGCAAGGCCTCAGTTGGGAAAGGATATTGCCTTTGCCTCTCATGTGCTGGGCCTGGCACTTTGATAACAGTGTGCATTCTACCACAGTCATGTTTGTTAATTGCAAACGCTTCCAAATGTCACTGCAAAATGGGAAGAAGCTTTGGAAAAAGTTCATGAGTCTTGAACTAATCTACGACGTCATACTCCTTGTCATTGGCAGATACTGTTGCCACAACATCTGAATCAGGAATCAAAATGATATGGTATTGACCCTGAATCTGTATCAATAGCATGTTGGCTAGGTCCACCATACAGCCGTGTGGCGCAAGGAAGTCAATCCCTATGATACTAGGATGATCATGCAATATCATTAGTTGGAAAGTGTGTGAGGCCTTTAAATGGCCTAGCTCTACTGGTAGGGGTAGAGAACGGTATGCAGATAGCCAAGCACCATCAACTCCTGATATGTTGGTCCTCCGTCTGGTGGACCAAGGGGATGTATTTGGGTGTTCATTGTGTAGCACAGATACAGCTGCACCTGTATCTAGCAAGACCACTAGTAGGCGGCCCCCAACCTCGGCCTTGGTGCAAGGCCTTCCATTTGTATCCAAGACTAGCTTGTTTACAATCTGGACTGGGGCCTGTAATTGTCAATCTGTACTGCTGGGAGCATGGAGATGTTGGGCCTGACTCTTGTGAATGACTTCACCATGCTGCACTGACGCTATATAGGGAGGAGCTTCTGGGTTCAGGCCTGTATGAGCCTGAGGGCCTGCACCACCAGTGTTCCCATGACCCATTGGGGTCTGGGTTACTGGTTGTACTGCCGCAAGGGCCTATGCGGGAACAACATCCACTACAGAGTGCACTTGTCCCAGGAGTTCTCGGAATTTCTGATTCTTTTCCGCTATCTCCCTCTATGAAGGGCCTGTTCTTTGCTGTTGTGGTTTACCTTTACCCTTATGCTTTTTATACTTAGCCAATTCCGGTTCCCACCCCGCTGTTGTTGTTGTTGCGGTTGTTGGTGTTGGGCCTGCCCTTCCACTGTGTAGTGCATCGTGGCCTCTGGAGTAGGTTCCACAGTTGCTGCCTTCTTGGAACCGGAGCCCAGATCATGGATATAGAGTTGCTAAACTCTCTTGGTTTTCCGAAGGATGTCAGCAAACCTATCTGTATTGGGGTAGGTGGTTGGCTCTACCTTTTCCCGTACTGCTGGAATCATATTCCTAAGGAACAGGGTCTTATATTCAATAAGATCTACATCCGCAGCTTCATGTGCCAAGTGCTTTCCTGCTCGGTAGGCCATCCAAAGTCTCTGGTAGTAAGTCGCTGGACTTTCCTTTGTATTCTGTTTTACAGAGTATGCAAGCATCACTCCTACTACACCTGGGCTGTGAGCAGAAATGAGCTCAGCTGCAACCTCATCAAAGGTGCACTCCCATCCTGGTGGATGACATTGGGGAGTTTGGCCCACAAACTATGATCAGTGGTTTGATGTAGTATTTGGACCTGGTATTCTGCATTAAAGCTAAGCATCTCACATTTAGAATGCACCTTTTCCAAGTGACAGCTGAGGTTGTCAGACGGATTCATCCTACTGATGCTGTCAGCTATTTGCTGAACAGAGTAGGCCATTTGTAGGGGATTACTGGGTTGACCAGGCAGAGGTAGATTGTCTCGAGCACAGTCCATGGCAGCCCTAGCTGCAGCCTCAGCTGCAGTGCGGACAATACCTTCCTGAGTGCCAGCCTCTTGCAGAAGCTGCCTAATCTGGGTTTTAATGGCCCGTTTTACTTCTCTCAGGAAGGGGTACATTGCCTATCACAATTTCAATCATGGTTTCTATCTCATGCCTATCTTCCACATTAATAATGGCTATCGGTGGTGCCATTGGGACCAGGCCTAGACCTGCTCCCCCTATCATGGGGGCCACCATGTTGGCATCTCCCATGATGGGCATCACCACGTCGATGACGTATGACATGGTGAGGGTGTAGTGGGGACCTGCCATGTTGTGGATGACTGGGTGGGGTCTCTGGGCCATAGTAGGAGTGTGACTGGGCATTGTATTGAGAAATGTCATCATCTGACATCTCCCTTTCAGATGACATATGTAAGGCAGGGGCTATGCGTCCCATTGCCTTGACATGGCCAGCCAGAACCTCCCATTGATGGCGCAGTTTCGCCATCTTGGTTTGACATTCAGTATGACTCACACTTGCAACATCCATATCAACCTCATCTTGCTTTTGCTTTTGCAACACTCTATACACGGTGCTCAGTTAGCGACTGTCCCTGATAGACACTTCTAAGTCATTATGTACCTGGTTTATCTCATCCTGTAGCTCACCCATCTTCTCATTCAACTGCGCATTTGCAGCACTTAGCAAATCATTCATTTGCAATGCCTGTCCCTTATCCTGTCTCAAACTTTCACACTTCTGTTTCAATATACAAAGATCCTGTTCTCCAGCTTGAGCTGAATGATGCAATAGTGAATCCTTTTCATTTCACAGAGTTTGGAGTTCGGATTCCAAGTTCTGCTGCAGTCTAACACATTCTGTTTCCTGCAAACCCATCTGTTGCTTAAGAGATTAAATTTGCAGATCAAGGTTTCGAAACCTGGCTTTGGAGGTTTCCAGAGCAGCATAGAGAGCCTCAACCACCAACCCTTTAGCTTGTTGCTTATTGGCTGATTGTCTCATCTCCATGTACTGGGGTGAAATCCCCAGTATAGGGTTTTCAGATTGACTTGCGTCCCGCACGAAGTCAGCCCATCCTCCATGGGAGGTAAGAAAGTTCAAGACATCGAGTCTCAGTTCTGCGCAGATATTTAATACTGTGGCAATTCTGTGGGAGGGAATGAAAAATCACACTGTGAAAAAAGTGCCGTGCTATGTATTGATCCACAGCAGGAGCACTTTATACACAGCCAGGCTACTGTAGAAGTTGTAGACTTACAATTCAAAGCTGTTATGGAGTGAGTCGAGTCGGCATCGACCACACCCAAAAGGATGACAGCCAGACTTTGTAAGTGGCTGCAAACTGGTTTAAAACGGGAGAGGTGATACGGGAATGTACACCTACTGTCCCCGTGGGAAAGGGAAAAAGTTCTAGCAACAAGTGAAAACTTACAAACACCAAATATCGCCTGCACATGGTCGCCAATTTGTTTGGAGGTCTAAACCTCACTTTCAGGTTCTTGGCAATATTGGGAATGCAAGTAATCACAGACACGTTGCATAAGAGTAATAAACAAGTTTATTACTACCAAAAGGATAAATCACAGTTGCCCTAAGCAGTTCTTACCAATACAAACCGGGAGCCAGCGCTAAGCGTTCCCTATACCTTGAGGTGTCTCTGTGTCTCCTGGGATCTCCTGGGGTTTCTGAGGTATGAGACTAGTGTATTACATTATATACCTATGATAATTACTATGGCTACTGTAAGATAGAAACATTTCTAGTTACAGAGATGAGCCCTATTGGCTAAATTAGAGGTGGCTCCACGGTCCAAGACAACATCATACAGTTTTGTATAGTCATCAGTTTGTGAACAAAAGAGTTCTTATACAGAGTCTTACATAACTCAGTGTAGTAGTACAAATCACCAAAAGGTGGCAATGCCGACTTACATATCATAATTATTCCAAGAACACAGATGCCTTGGCATCTTAACAAGTAAGAAATACACAGAAAATACATAGAAGAATATATGTATTAGCAAGCAAAGTGTATTACAACAATATGCATTCATATCCTGACATCTACACTTGTACAGTAGATGCCCTTAGCCCTATATGTTAGTATAACATATACTTAAGTGCTAGCTGTCTACAGTGTACCTCTGAGGGTGTACCAATTGGGGTGCAGGGGCCTTGTGTAACAATAGTTTTGCTTCCTAAACTCAAGAAAGAGCCTGCCCACCCAAAGATTTACCACCCTATCTCTTCATTAAATATTTTCAAAAATATTGGCCTCTCGATTAGGTCAGGTCTGATCTGATCTTATAGGGCTGGAGCAGGCTGGCTTAGCTGTGGTTCAGTATTCTAGTAACCATTTTAGGAAGCTCTTCCATCTTTTCTTTGCATCCAGGGAGACAGACAATAATCCTGTGTTTATCTCCCTTGATGCAGAGAAAGCATTTGATCAGGTTGTCTGGCCATACTTATTCACTGTTTTGCCAAATATGGTATTCCCCAGGAATTTATCAAGTGAATAGAAATCTTATATTCAGGGTCCCTAGTGTTCTGCGGCAGAATTTTCTGATTTCTACGGCAGGGCTCCTTGATTTCTGCAGCAGCATTTTTTGATTTCAGCAGCATAATTTATTAATTTCTCTGGCAGAATGCAGTCCTGTCATTGGCTAAATATGATGTGATGTCATCGGTGACATCATACGCTGAGCATAGAGGAGGGGCTTCAGGATAAATGAGGTGGGAAAGAAAGCCTGACACTATGGAAAAACAGTATATTTATATGAAAATTCACGAAAAACAATGAATTCTGCAGCACTATATATATTCTGCGGCATGATGCAAATTATGTGGCAATTTCCGCAACTGCAGAACCGCAGAATTCCAGGGGCCTTGCTTATATTCTAAGCCCTTAGCCCATGTTCTCTGTAATAATAAACTCGTGGATTTATTTATTTTAGCTCAAGGGACAAGGCAGGTTGTCCTTTATTTTTATTTTTATTTCATCTATATAGTGAGCCCCTATCCAGGAAAATAAAGGCTTCCACTTCTATCAAGAGTATTGTAGCTGGCAGTGTGGCATGCCAGTTATCTACATTTATAGATGATATATTACAGCACATATCCGACTGGCAGACTACGCTTCCAGCAGCTCTACAAATTTTCTTTCAGTTTAGTAACCTTTCTGGCTATAAATTGAATCTACATAAAACAATTGTTTACCCTCTATTCCCACACTGTAACAAACAAGATATTTTTGACCTGGGTCTCCAGTGGGAATCCATGGCTGTAATATATTTGGGTATTAAAGTTTCCCGGGATTTAAATTCATTGACTTCCCTCAATTCTGACCTGTTAATTAAAAATATCAAACAAGATTTACCCCGATGGAGCCATTTCCCTTTATCATTATGGGAAAGAGTGAATATACTTAAAATGAACATTTCATCATGTCTACTCTACCCACTGAGCATGTTAAATATCATCTTTCCTAAAATTTGGTTCCACAAATTACAATCTATTTGTACAGATTTTCTCTGGGAGGGCAAAACACTGTGTAAGGCCATCAATAAATTTTGCTGACCCTGCAATTTAGGTGGCCTGTAACTCCCTTTTTTTTTTAGACTATTATTTGTCTTTGCATGGGTCAAAATATTTTCAGTGGTGCTGTCCCTTCACCAAGCACTCTTATATGTCTAGCTGATTAATTATTGAAAAGAATTTAGTGGAAGCATATCATCGCTCTTCACCCTTGCTATTGTACACCCCATTTTCTCGTTTACCGAAAACTCTTATATTGACACCCATAGGTTGATCACTGAGTGCTCGTTGTCAGCTCTGTAGATTACAAGTACCTTATCTAAAGTTTCTATGTCAACCATTTTTCCATAACCAGAATTTACTTACTGTTAAAAAAACCTTTCCTGAATGCCAATTGAAAAGGAAAGGACATCAATTCAATTGGGAATGTAATCACAGACAATGCTATCCTTTCTTTTTTGGACTTTAGGAAAATGTTTAATCTCCTCCCACATTCCTTCCTGCAATACACCCAATTTAAACATTCTTCATAGAAATTTTTGTGCCCTCTTCCATGGTATACTTCTGCTGGGGCTTTCTTTGCCAAATTGTCTTCACTTTCAGTACAACCAATACCAGCCTCACATATTTATCAAGTAATTAATCAACAGGTCTGAAATAAGGTCAATCCCTCTGCTTTTTATTGGGAATCTGCCCTTCAACTGAACAGTCCCCTGGATTACCAGATTCAAATCTGGTCAGATATTTATAGATTTGTTAATCAGGATCATTTGAGATTTCTATAATTGAACATCTTACATAGTTTATATTATATCCCTTCTAAGTTGTTCAAATGCATAGGTCACCAACTCCTACTTGTGTATCTTGTGACATTGAGGAAGGTACACTTTTGCATATTTTTTGGACATGTCCACAAATCAAATCATTTTGGAATTCAATGCAGCAGTTTCTGTCCCCCTTTTTAGGCCACTCACACTATTTCACCTTGGAAATTTGCATTTTGGGGGTCTACAAGCTTATCATATCCAACACAGAAAAAGAATACATGGTACTGATATCGGCCATCACAAAACTGTTGATCTCATGGCACTGGAAAGGTAATTAGGTACCATCATGTCTGGAGTGGATCCAGGAATTTTTTAACATACTAAATGCAGATAGAGCTATTTGCTTCTGCACATCATGTGAGGCATGTGTTCCAGACTTTTTGGTTTCCATTTTCCCTTTATCTTATGAGGGATGAGTTATGAGTAGCCATTGTACATTATTGAACTCTCCCACATAGGATTGTGAAGGGTCGTGAGGTAATGGAGTTACACATTATTCATTATATCACATTATACTATTTTTGCATCCTGGACAATCGTGGTGATACGTTCATTCTTTTAGAGGTGGTTGCTGACTTCATGCATGGCTGGGGGAGGAAGGGGGGAGTAGTTTTGTATTGCTACAGTTATAGTAGTTTTTTATAGATAGATTTTCTGTTACGCTGTAGTTCTTTTTTGTTCTTCCCTTATTGGTGCTATCAAGACTTCATGTGTTTGATATCCTACTTTTTGTATGATTTTTTTGTTCCCCATGTTGGTTGTTCATATATGGTGACATTTTTGTATACTGTATTTGTAATTGTTTTCTTTTGCTGTTTTGCTGTGTATAAAATTGATTCTAATAAAGCATATTTAATTGCAAAAAAAAAAAAAACTTTTCAACACAGTGCTCATGTGTTCATTTCAGCACCTGATATTTAATTTCAAAACTGGAGAGTTCAATTTACAACTCATGATTTCACTTAAAAACCTGAGCAGTCATTGCAAACCATTTGTTCAATTCAATGCCCAGGAATTCATATATGGCCTTAGAGAGCATTATAGCATTTACGAATTCATTTTAAAACCCAAGCAATAATTTTGCAAACCATTCAATGCAGAGCTGAAATGTTCATTATAGCACATTATAGAACTGCTCCATCTTGGTTCTTCTTGATCCCTCATCAGTGGTTGACACTGTGAACCATGGGGTTCTGCTTGATTGTCTGAGGTTCATCTGTGGCCTGTCAGGTACAGTCCTCAGGTGATTTACATCTTTCCTCACTCGAAGAACTCAGAGGGTGGTGTCCAGAATTTATTCTTTGGACCTAGTTCCTCTGTCTTGTGGTGTTCCTCAGGGATTAGTTTTGTCCCCTGTGTTGTTCGCAGTGTATATGCTGCCCCTCAGAGACACTGTAAGGAGGTATGGGCTGAGGTTTCACTGCTATGCTGATGATATCCAGCTATACCTTTCTTTTGCACCCAATCTGAATGGAGCTCTCTTGGTCTTTAATAACTGCTTGGTAGAAATCCAGGAGTGGATGGATTCAAGATGATTGAAGTTGAACTCAGGAAAGACTGAAGTGCTGGTTATGGACACAGGACACCGGATAGGGGGTCAGGAGTAGGTTCCCCCTCAGGATTATTACTTGGGGGTCAACCACTCCTGGCTTCTGAACAGGTGCATAAACTAGTGGTAATTTTTCATGAGGGGCTGACCCTGCATTCGCATGTATCATCCGTCATCAAGACCTCTTTTTATCATCTGAAGAATATCACCAGGATTAGGCACCTTGTTCTGTCCAGTGATTTTTCCCATGCTGGTTCATGCCTTCATGTCCTCCCACTTGGATTACTGCAACTCCCTGTATCTAGGGCTTTCAGGAGTTGAAATTCACTGTTTGCAGCTAGTGCAGAATGCAGCAGCCCGGATTTTGATAGGAACCTCTTGGTTCTATCATATTTCTCTGGTGCTGCGTGGTCTGCACTGGCTGCCAGTACAATGCTGAATCACCTTTGAAGTCTGTCTTTTGACTTACAAAGCCCTACCTGGTCAGGGTCCTGACTACCTGAAAGAGCTTGTTATTCCTTACCACCCTGGGCGATTGCTCCGCTCAGCTGGCATGGGGTTGCTAGAGATTCCAAGAGCTTGTTTGAAATCTTCTGGGGCCCAGGCATTTATGCATGCGGCCCCTTCTCTTTGGAATTCTCAACCCCGCCAGTTACATGAGTGCATGACTGTTGAGGGTTTTAAATGAGTCTTAAAAACCCATTTATGGAACCATTCATTTGATGATTGACTGATTGTTTTATTGTTCATGTTTTTGGATGTTTGTGCACTAACTAAGCTGCTGAAATTTGTACAAATATTGTTTATTATTAAACCTGTTCGTCGCATTGGTTTTGGAAAGGTGCCTTACAAATAAAGTTTTATTATTATTATTATTACAAGTTAATTTGTAAACCTGAGTATTTATTGCAAATCCTTTGTGTTTAAACAGTGCCTGAGTTTTCATTATAGCATGTAAATGTTCATTATTGCACCCAAGAGTCCATTATAATACTTGAGAATGCCTCATAGTTCCTGGATATTAATTACTGCAATCCAGCATTCAATACAGAACCTGAATTTCATTTTGAATTCTACCTGTTCATTCTCAAGCATGAGTATGTAATTCAGTATCTAAGTATTAATTTCAGCAAATATTTATTCTGCATCATTAGCCTGAATAGCTGTTCAAACACTCACATATTCAGATTGCATGCCCAAGTACAGAGTTTAGCACTCACACATTCATGTACCAACCACATGGTATGCCTCAGTGCACTTAGAATTTTGGACTCAATCCTCAAGTGCACAGCACATCCACTAAGTATTCATATTATTGAATTATTTGCTTTGTGTTTACCGTATCAGTGCACTAGTCAATAAAATGCCAATTTTCAGACATGACAATTGAGGACACAATGCAGATCTGATAAAAATTCAATGGAAATATAGTACATGAAAATTAATACTACATAATACAATAAAGTTAATATAGTAACAATGAAATTACAAGTAAGTAATACTCAAGTAGTTTGCAATTCAGGCACACTTATTCAAACAAGTAGACGTTAAGAGTCAACCCTGAATAAATACTAGGAAGCTAAAAAAATAAGAGAATGCCTGTTCCCCAACACTGGTTGAATATTTTGCAACCACCAGTAGAGACCGGTCACTGAGTGGGTACATTTAGCAGGGAGCTGAACTAGGGCAGGAAGAAAGAAGAGTGCTGTAGTCCTGAGAATTTCATCCATAAGAGAATCAACAGCAAAATAATGATCACTAGAGGGGGGGGGGGGTAGCCAATTTAGCCTGGAGTAGAAAAGGAAGTATTCTGTTTGCACAGATTTCCCTTGAAGGAGATGGATTAGATGATGAATCCATAAGAAAGGCCAGGAAGAAGATTACCATAAGCTATGGCAAGCCAGGTAAAGGGTTTAAGAGCAGACTTTATCCTACAGGCTAGGCCTATTTAGTAATTTAACTTGTTATAACAAGTTATACAAAAACAAACAAACAA
The DNA here is from genome assembly GCA_016271365.2 of Neoceratodus forsteri. Taxonomy (NCBI): domain Eukaryota; kingdom Metazoa; phylum Chordata; order Ceratodontiformes; family Ceratodontidae; genus Neoceratodus; species Neoceratodus forsteri. Next base: position 967,696,796 of record CM028132.1, on the reverse strand, counting down.
AACACAAAATCAAACTTTTGTTTTTATTTTCTTCCTTCCAATTACTCTGACCAGGTTATAAACCCTGCAACTTATTTGGAATGGATATCATTAACTGCTGGCACTGTGGAATACTTTTCAGAAGGGCAGTTTTTACAGCATTTAGGACACTGTCCAACATGCTGGGCCATCGGAGATCTTAGGGCTCAGCTCCAGGCAGCATGGGCAGAGATTGCATGCCTCAAATTTCATATTCAAGAGGAAATATATTATAAGAACCACCCGCCATTTCCCCAACATCCAACAGAAGCACCTAGACCACAGAAGGTAGTTGGTCTGGGAGGTTGGCAGGTGGATAGAAGGGATAAATTGGGTTCCCCATCACTCGGTGCTCTCCAACATATTACCTCCACAAACGATATAAAAACTACACACAGGTATCTCCCTCTATCTCTGAAATCAAACAAAGGGACAGAGGACACTGCAAAGCGGGACACTGCAGTGCAGAAGCTAGCACAACAAAACTCACCTAAAACAGGAACCAAAATAAAAAAAGCAAAATGGAAATCCAAAAAAACTTCTGATCATAGGAGACTCCATGATTTGGGGAGTGGATACCTATCTCCAAACAGGGGTAATGGTCAGATGTCTCCCAGGCATATCAGCATGGAGAGACAATGACTGCATTGCTAAAACTGTTCAGGAAGCAGGAGAAAACATTGACATCCTGGTACACATAGGGACTAATGATCTCACCAGCTGGTCAGTTGTGGAGACCAAGGAACACCTGACCAGGCTGGGTGACAAAATATCATCCATTTCATCTGGAATCTCCTTCTCTGAGATCCTGTCAGTCTGGGAGAGGGGGGCAGATGGACAGAAGATCAGGGAATGAGAGACAGGGGAGTTAAACATGTGGCTCAAGGGCTGGTACCAGGAAAAAGGACACAAATTTGTAGGGAACTGGCAACAGTTTTGGGAGCGAAAGTTTTTAAATTTGATGGACTGCATCTGACTGAGGAGGGAGTCAGTGCATTTGGGCAGAGGTTTGACATCTTTGCAGAATATTTAAACTAGCAAATGGGGAAAGGGGTGCAGCACCCCATACGTCGAATGGGAAGAACACCCCTCCCCCCTCAGCTAGTGGTCAAACAGGAGCTAAGCATGTTTGCAGCTCATTTGCATCACCAGGTAAGGAAAAAGGTGCAGCTCCCCATACAATGCACAGCGGAAATACCAGATTTCACCCAACAAGTAACATACTGAAATCTGGCCAATGGAAAATCATGTACACAAATGCTCGCAATCTGGGAAACAAGATCCCAGACCTGCAGGCAATAATGACAGAGGCTAAACTGGACATAGTAGCAGTTAGCAAGATGTGGTTTACCAGTAACCACACTTGGGAGACTTCATTACCTGGCTATGTACTTTTCAGAAGAGACCGAGATGCAAAAAGGGAGGGTGGAGTGGCCCTGTATGTCAATGAAAATATCAAAGCTACAGAAATTCAGAATACACATAAGGATCCAGAAGAACTGTGGGTCACCCTGGAAACAGGAAATGGGACAGTCATAAGAACTGGGGTTGTCTACAGGCCCCCAGACGAGGGGGAGGGCATAGACATATTACTGTTAGAAGGTATACAAAACATGACAGCTAAAGGGGAGGTTCTGAAAATGGAAGACTTTAACATGCCAGATACAGATTGGGTAATACCAGCAGGAACATCTGCCAGAACTAGATACACGGTGGATTCCCTGCAGGGGGAGGGCCTCAAACAACTGGTACAACAACTCACAAGAGACAGATCTGAGATCTAATACAGACTAACGGGGAAAGGATCACAGATCTCTAAGTAGAATGTCACCTTGGGGTTGGTGACTATCACATGGTATGATTCAATTTGGCCACTACAGCTAAATCATCCCATTCCATGGCAAAAATATGGAACTTCAGAGGAGCAGATGGCCAAAAGAGTTAAGCTAGCCCTGGCAAAAAGAAATACAGGTGAGTAGGTACAGGCAAAGTGGGCAAGCATCAAGGATGCAATACTTGAAGCAACAGCCCATTGTGTTATAGAGAAAAGGAAGTGCAAAAGAAGAAGGAAACCACTTTGGTTCTCAAAAACAGTAGCAGAAAATGTCAAAGCCAAAAGACTGGCCTTCAGGAACTATAAGAGAACACAGTGGGATGAAGAGAGGGAGGCATCCCAAACTTCCCTAAGGGAAGCAGGGAAGGCAGTAAGGCAGGCAAAGACCCAAACTGAGAAAACACTAACACAAGCAGTAAAAGAAGGTGACAAGACGTTCTACAGATACATTAGTGAAAGGAGAAAGTTCAGAGGGGGTATTGCTAAGATCAAAGGGGGTTGGGGGCATGTGAGGAGGAGGACCATGTAAAAGCATTTATCCTAAATAGATACTTCTACTCAGTATTTACTGAAGAGAAGATAGGGCAGGGCCCACAGCTGAGCACCATGGACACAGGGGGGAGGGAGGTGAGCAGTAGTCTCTTCACAAAAGAAAGGGTCCTACAAGAGCTCAATAAGCTCAGGGTAGACAAGGCAATGGGACCTAATGGCATACATCCCAAGGTACTAAAGGAGCTAAGAGTGGAACTAGCAGAGCCATTATCAGAACCGTTTAGTGAGTCTCTCAGCACAGGAGAGGTCCCAGAAGACTGGAGAAGGGCTCATGTGATCCTGCTACACAAGACTGGTAACAGGGAGGAGGCAGGGAACTACAGACCAGTCAGTCTTACCTCAGTAGTGGGCAAGATTATGGAGGCACTCCTTAAGGAAAGGATAATGCAACACCTGGACTCCATAGAAGCACAGGATCCAAGACAGCATGGGTTTACAAAAGGAAGATCCTGTCAAACTAATCTCATAGATTTCTTTGACTGGGTAACCAGAGTGGTGGACCAAGGGGGAGCAGCTGATGTTGCCTACCTTGACTTCAGCAAAATGTTCGATACTCTTCCACATAGAAGATTGATTAATAAGCTGGGTAGGCTCGGGGTGGGTTAGAAGTTTGTCAATTGGGTGGCAAACTGGTTGAGGGACAGAAAACAGAGAGTGGTGGTCAATGGTGTACAGTCAGAAGAGATGCAAAACACAAATAGGGTACCTCAGGGATCAGTTCTGGGGCCAGTCCTCATCAATATCTTCATCAGTGACATTGCAGATGGACTGGAGGGTAAGGTTTGTCTGTTTGCAGATGACACCAAGATCTGCAACAGAGTAGATGATCCAGATGAGGTGGGTAGAATGAGAAGTGATCTGGATAAACTAGCAAAATGGTCAGAAAAGTGGCAACTGGGTTTAATGCAAAGAAGTGCAAAATCATGCACCTAGGGAAGAGAAACCCTGAAGCCACCTATAGGCTAGGAGGGGAGTTGCTGGCAGTCTCAAGGGAAGAAAGAGACTTGGGCATCATCATCACCGATGACCTGAAATCATCCAAGCAGACCACTAATGCAGTAGGTAAGGCTAGGGGGATGTTAGGGTGTATAAGTAGGTGTATCACAAGTCATAAGAGGGAGGTAATGATCCCTCTTTACAAGACACTGGTTAGGTCCCATCGGGAGTACTGCATGCATTACTGGAGGCCACAGCTTCACAAGGACATTAACCAAATTGAGGCAGTCCAGAGAAGGGGAACTAAAACAGTGCAGGGACTGCATCAGAAAACATATGAGGACAGATTAACGGAGCTCAATATGTATACCCTAGAGCAAAGAAGGGAGAGAGGTGATATGATCGAAACATTCAAACACCTTAAGGGCATTAACAAGGTGAAAGAGTCTAACATGTTTCAATGTAAGAAAAATAGCAGGACAAGAGGCATAGCATGAGATTAGAGGGAGGTCAATTAGGTAATGTGAGGAAGTTCTTTTTCACAGAAAGGGTGGTGGATGCATGGAACAGCCTACCTCAGGAAGTGGTAGATATGAATACAGTGCAGGTCTTCAAACAGGCATGGGATAGGCATAAGGGGGCAATACAGATGAGTGTGAATAGATAGGCCATTGACAGAGCAGAGGCCGATAGCACATTTATAAGCTAGAAAAAGAAATGGGCAGACTGGATGGGCCTTGCAGTTCTTATCTGCTGTCAACTTCTATGTTTCTATGTTTCTATTTTGGTATTGTCAGTTTTGCAAGCTTTGTAAATGTGCTGTGCAAAATCAAGTGATGGGTGAAAGTTAAGGTCAGGGCACTTAAATGATTTAACCAGTGCAAGTGGAGTATCATCTGCACTAGAGATAACCAGGCAGTCAGAACACCTTTTCAACTTAGGAGCAATCCAAAGTGCATGGAGTAGGACTTAGTATTAGGGCTGTGCAAATACCTTTTTTTTGAATATTCGGCCAAATATTCGGTATTTGGGCCCCTGGTATTCGTTATTTGGCTGTATTATTCGTATTTGGCACAACCCTAACAAAATAAAAAAAAAAACAGCCCCACCCTCCTCTGCAACCCAACAACCAAGTACAATAATGTATCCCCATCCCCCCACCCTACAGCAGCAGCAGCCCATTTCGACCCTCCAGTTCCTACCCCCACAGCACCAACAAATTGTTATAAATGAATTAATAATGTGACACAGACTGAGACATTCATTTGGTAATTAAATAAAAACATAAAACCCTGTGAGTGGTGACTGACACAACCCACCCACCTCTATGACCAGCAGCCCTCTTGTAAGATGACCCTTGCACTTATAATACTCCCTCCCCACCCCAGTAGCACCCTACTTTAACCCTCTTCCTTCCCCACAACTATGATTCGTTATAAAAACATTCCTGATCGGCGACCAGTACAACCCGCCCACCTCCATGGTTGGTCACCCTCTAGTAAGTGAACCTCGTAGGCTCATACTTTAATAGCACTCTCCCAACCCCCACCTGGTAGCACCCCTACACCCACCTCCTCCCCAGCACCCAATTCACCTTATGAGAAGGTGATCGCATAATTTCTCCCTCTCCACAGCTGAGTTTCCTTCTAATGAATGAAATCACTCTGACGTTATGGTAAAACCAGCTGATCCTGTGATCTTCTGGTTTTACTATGCATGCTTGCCATGCTAATTTTCATTCATTCATTAGAAGGCGCTCAACTGGGAGGGAGGAGGTTATGTGATCATCTTCTGATAAGGTGAATTGGGTGTTGGGTGGGAGTAGGGTGCTGCCAGCGTGGTTGGGAGGGAGTGCTATAAAAGTATGTGTCCATGAGGTTCACTAACCAGAGGGTAACCTGCCGTGAGGTGGGCGGGTTGTGCCGGTCACCCATTAGGAATTTTTGCAACAAATCATGGGTGTGGGGGGGGGGAAGAGATGGAGTAGAGTGCTGCCAGTGTGGGGGGGGGAGGAGTATTATTTCTAAGTGCAGGGATCATCTTATAAGAGGGTGGCTGGCTGTGGATGTGGGTGGGTTGTGCCAGTCACCACTCGTGGGTTTTATCTTTTTATTTCATTATCAAATGAATGTTTCAGTCTGTGTCACATTATTAATTTATTATAACAATTTGTGGGTTTCGGGGGGTAGGAACCGTTGGGTGAAATTAGACTGCTGTTACTAGAGGGTGGGAGGATAGGGAACACACCGTTGCACTTGTTTCGGGTATGCGGGGGGGGGGGTGTTTTTATTAGGTCTGTGCAAGGGATGTGCCAAATGCGAATACCACCCGAATAGTGCTCTATTTGGATAGGGCTTTCGAATATTCAGATAGCCCATTATTCGTGGTATTTGGAAAATAATATTTGGCCCTTGTACAGCCCTACCTAGTATTATTTAAGAAGTAGTTTGTTTTGAATGAGCCAGGAGTATCCTAAACAGAAGTTTCAATTCAGGAGGGAGTGAATGCTGATTAATATTTTGGAGCTATTTGATACCCAAATACACATCTCTGAACCCCTTGCACTAATGTTGTGCATATAAGAACACATATGGGGTTAGATATACAAAGGAGTTGTGCCAGTGCAACCCCAGAAATGCACTCTGGGTAGATAATGTATGCAGCACATCTTCAGGAGATGTGCCCATGCAGATGTGGCACATCGCAATATTCAGCCCGGGATGTGTGGCACATCTACCAGCACATTCCAGAGACGTTCCGCATTCATGGGCACAAACTTGAGCCCATAAAAAAAGGATCAACAGGTAGCCAGCCACAGATGGGTAGCTGTAGTGCAGGGTACAACACAGCAGCCACCAGCCATGGGTGGCAACCCCCCCTCCCCCGAACACCGTGCACAATCTCCCACCAAATGCCCTGGTAGTCTAGTGGATTCCTGCCTGTAACCCCAATCACCCAAAAGAAAGATTATTTACATCCCTGGTGGTCTAGTGGTACCCCCCCCCGCCTGTAACCCTGATCATCTAAAATAAAAATTATTTACATCCCTGGTGATCAATGTTACCCCTCCCACCCATAACCCCAATCACTGTATGACAGAGAGGCTTCAATTCCTGGTAGTTCAGTGGTACCCCCACCCACACAGGACCCCATCCACCCAGGTCCACCTTGGTCATCGCGATCAGCAAACCCACCCTCACACCTCTGTGGCTGCGCATTGAATGACAGCTTACAGTATCTGCTGCAAGCACATTGGTCTACACAGTGCATACTGTAATAGTCATTCACAGCTTGTGAATGAAGTCATTCACAAAGCTGTGAATGCCTATTTCAGTATGCACTGCAAACCCATTGGTCCACAGTGTGGACCAATGTGCTTGCAACAGATACTGTAAGTTGTCATTTGGCAAGCAGCCACAGAGGTATGCGGGTGGGTTTGATTCCCTCCGATGACTGGGTCTGGGTGGGCTGGGGGTCCTGTGTGACAGGTGGGTGCCACTGGACTACCAGGGAATTGAAGCATTCTGTTATATTGCAATCAGGGTTATGGGCAGGGAGGGGGATACCACTGGACCACCAGGGATGTAAATAATTATTTTTTGTGATCGAGGTTACGGGCAGGGAGGGGTGTACCACTGGACCACCAGGGATGTAAATAATAATTCTTTCAGGAGATCAGGGTTACTGACAGGGAGGGGGGGACCACTGGACCACCAGGGAATTAAATCATTCTTTATGATGGTGATCACAGTATGAGATGGGGAGAGGGGAACCATTGGACTTCTATTGACAGCACCACATGCTGTGCAGAGCGCCAGGAGCATTTTGCTGGCCAGCCCTGCACAACTCATCCAAATGGGGCCATAATGACATCCAAATGGCCCCATTTGTGCCTTGCATGCATTATGGCTCCATTTGCGTATTTGGGTCTAAATGTCAGGAATATGCGAATGTGCATACGGTGTATCTCTGATGCGCTGGCACAGGTCCCATTCCTGGAATGCAGACCTGTCTGGGGGATTCACCAGTGCATTGTATTTGTGCTGCAGGCATTTTGTGATATATTCAGACAAAATGCCCCATAGCTCATCTCTTTTGAATATATCCATTTGTTGCTCCAGCACAACTAAGTTGGGCGGAGCAACCACTTGCACCATTGCTAGGCACACTTTTGAATATCTAGCCCCAGGAGTGCCCACATATTTACTGTATGAAATCCCAAGTGATGATAGATTATTGACAAGAATTCCTATTAATTGCACAGTGAGGGCTCCTTGGACATTGCATGGTATGTTTTCTGTTATTGTTTGTGTCCTGCTTATACAGTATGCTCATGAAAAAGAGGTGTTAGTTGATTATGGGTAGTGTTGCTGGTCTGTAATATGATGTCAATATATGACATGCACCCTTTGATCAGTTAAATATATGCCTCCCCACATGTAAGTTGAACATTCAGCCCAGAAAGCATTTCCTATATGCTGGGTATATAGTTTGTCCACCATTTTTCTGCTACAGTATTGGCTGTGATTAGTATTCCACCTTCCCCATCACACAAACTCATTACTATTTCTTGGATACAATTCATTATCGTGCTGGCTAGAGGTGACTTTTCCATTAGTATTTATACATTTGGGACATGGGATTTCTGGTCAACCTACCATACTCTGGTGTAATGCTTTGGCTACCAGACCCAGGTTGGCTTGTTGTTAACACATAATTTTCATGATGCACCGCATATGTTTAATAACAGTACTTGTAAAGTTTAATTTAAAATACTTTTGCCTGCATGCTATAGTTTAACCTTCACTGATATTTATGTAGGGAAGTTTCTGTGCCTGTGTGCGGTGCTCCAGAATTCAGTAATGTGGATTATTTTCACCCTAAATTTCCAGCCACTACCATGTCTGGATATTTCCTAAAATCTCTGTGATATCCCTATAGAAATGTACTGCCTACCAGCAGTATCACTGTAGGGCAACAACAGAGATTCCCTTTAGAAATATTGTATTACAACATACTGCACCTAGAAATATCCAGCAACTTAATGGATGCAACTGTACATGGTGCTGTCATGGCAGAATTCAGATATTTGCAGCTGTTCAGGTGATTTGGGATCTTTATTGTGTGGCAAAGCAGATATGTTTTATTATAACTGTTCATTGATTGGTGATTGATCACTGCTTAACTAGCTGTTTAGTTCATTGACTTTTACCATTACTGTAGCTGGCACTAATTCTGTCAGCATGGTTATTGCTCTGTATTGCTGTGGCACTTCAGATCTGCATGGGTGGTCTAACAGCAGCTGTTATCAGCATGTAAACACCCTCAAAGTTTTGAATTATTCTAAAATAATGCCATAGCTTAAGCAATTATTGCACCAGTAATGTGGACTAGCTTAATGGTGGTCCTGTAAGATGTTTCTCCTTTCAAATATTGCCATCTCAGAGATATGGTGCTTGAGGAAGTGACCCTCTTGCTTTGCCATGGTTCTTCACATGGTTTTATCTGTCTATAGTTTATCAAATACAGAACCATTGGTCAAGCTTCAGGATTATCACATATACATAGAAGCAAAACATTGCACGCACAGCCATAAGAAGGGAATCATGGGTAACAATTGTAAATGACCACTCAAGAATTTAAGCTGGCTTAGCTTCAAACATGATAGTAAATTGCCAAAATGCCTCAAATGAGCTGCAAAACCTAAACACAGTCAACCACAGACATATGATTTGTCCTATGAAAGACTCATCAGAGTATTACAGCTTGTGTCTCAGTAAAGCAAAAGATGCCACTCAGCCGATGGTGACAGTCAATCAAATCAATCAATTTTATTTTATACTGGAAAGTATGTGAGCAAAAATACCTTTTTCACAAATGTCCAGTTGTACAGATATTTTTATATTGAAAACAGAGTACATAACTGATAGTGCCTCAGTGCTTGCATGCTGAGGTTCTTTGTCTTATAACCAATAGTGGTTGCACATTATACAGAGAAGAATGGTATAAATAAAATGGAATATATACAGAGTCAACTAACCCTAATGTCCAATGGGGGAAAATAAAGACGTATAGTATTGACAATAAAACATTTAATTATTTGCAATAGCTTACATTAAATTCAGAGCCATACTGTCTTAAGACCAATCTGATGATCCAATACACCTAGGAAGGGCAGTTACTAGTGGCCCTGGGGGTATACCATGATAATAGTGCTAGCATATAGGCTACCATCAAAATGGTGACCCATATGAGGGCACTATTATCATGAGCAACCTGCCGGAATACCCAGGAGTGTGATTGCAAGAGGAGGGAAGGGGTGATTGGAAAGGGAATATAGTGAGGGGAAGGGGAGGGATAGGGAAAAGGGTTATCACCATCTAGTGTGCCATACTCCATTAAGCCAACCGTGTTGTGTGGTGGGTAGGGAGGCTGGTTATAATGGAGCAGGTTCCAGGTTTGTGGCTGGGGGCCAGGAAAATGTTGCTTTTTCCCACAGCTGCGGGACTTACATTTTTTTTAAACCAGGCTGTGCCCCCTTCCCGACAGGCACCCCATTGGAATTGAGAATCCATAATCGGGGGGTGCAGGGGGACACAGCCTCCCTGCACACACAGTTACAGTAGTGTGTGTGTCCAGTCATCTGCAAAAGTATATCACCAATTGCTTTTTCGGGTGATAATGACTGCTTATAATAGCGACGCCATTCAACAATCGCTATTATCACATGGACCCCCCCTGGCAAGGCAAAAGGCAGGGGGTAAAAGAGACAGAAGGTGAAATGGGAGAGGTGAGGGAAGGGGAGATAGGGAGGAGCTGGAATGAAGAAATGATTTTCTTTTTAATTATTTAGCGGGGGTGGCTGACCGGGGCAGGCGCAAGTAGTTGTTATCAGTAGGTTGTCCTTGAGGTCGTTTAGGCCATGGTGAGTCTAAAGAAGGAAACTAACTTTAAAGACAACCTCAGTGCAACATTATTGAGTTTGATGGGCAGGTCAAACAGCCATGCTTCTCATTCTGGTCTATTTAAACTAGCTTCCTCCAGTCTCATTTGAAAGCTGTGCTTCTTTACTACAGTCAGAGGCTTTGCTCGGGCTTCATCTGCCTCTGGTGATTGAGACTCTGACTCCTCCTCCTCCTTCCCTGTTCTTGTGTTGCTGCTTTTCTTCAATGGTTTTGGGGCATTCCATTTGGCTTGTGCTCTTAATGGCTTTCTAAGTGATTATTTTTTCTTTCTGCCTTCCCTGGCTATAGCGTTGTGCTTCCTTCTTTTGTCTAGGTCAGGCATTCATGCTGCACTCATGTCCTTATGTAACATATGTGTTTACTTATTTCAGTTTTGGTTTTTGGTGTGCTTACAAGTTTCAATATCCTACCTATGTCATTCTGTATTTATAAAATGGGAAGGTAAAATCCTGTGTCCTAACTGGACATTAGCCATGCACAAGAAGTGTCTAAATACAAATGTAGTCAACCTAGATGCTGCATGCAAAGAATATCAATGTGCAGAAGACTGATTTTAACTGCTGTTATTTTGCTTTAAAGTCACTATCTTCTCAGACAAACAGAGACACTGTTCCGCATGTTCCTATTGCACCCTTATTTTTTTTTTAAGTAAGTGTAGCTGTCCTTGTATATTCAACAGCAGACACTCAAATATGAAATTTATTTTTACCTGTTCCAATTCCTGCCCACAAACATGTCCCACCTCTATCGCTCGCCCACTCTGCTGAGTATCATGTTCATCATTTCTGCTTGCTTGCTCTCTAAACTCTTGGGCTGAACTCACTTGAGTCACCCCCACCTGCAGTACTAGCACACTGACCTGCACTTTAATATGCAACTCTTACACCAACAAGGGAACAGAAAAAATCAGCACCTCTTTCAGACACTTCAGAGATTCAGCAATTGACTCTACTGTTGTGCTCATGTCTTCCCATCAAACCAAAGACTGCTTGCTCATTCACATGCCTGCCCACACCACTCACCACTGGATGATAGAAAATATTGCCCTTACAAGGAAAATGTTTTTCTTCAACTTCAATTTCTTTATTTTTATAATGTTTTCCAAGGTCATGCTAGAAAATGCGTGTGTGTGTGTGTGTGTGTGTGTGTGTATAAGAAAGAGAGTGGGAGACATGGCAACAAGACTCAACAAGTGTGGCACCAATAGGACAAAAGTCCAAAGCTAAAAAATAATCAAATCAAATCTTTATTTATCCAGGCGATCATCATTGAGCAAGCTCATTTACAAGATGGACCTGCTGTTGTCCAAGACAGTTATAAATACATAGATTGAGAATACAAAGTAGAACATGTGCAAAGAGTTACAAACAAATTTACAGAAAAATGGTAGGTGCACGATATACATTCCAAGCGTTCTTGTAGGAACATACATGCATCACTCAACTTTGCTGTATTATATACCGACTCCATGTATGCAGAAGTTGAGATGGTATGTTTAGTCCTTCTTAGTCAAGCCTCCATCACAGGGTACAATTCTTTGCATTTCACCCCTCAGTGACCGTTTACCATACTTGGGTGAGGGTCCTGGGCTGCATAGGGGCCACTAAAGAGGTCTGTATGTTGTGGATGCCGAGGGCCACTATGGCAGCTGACTAGTGGACTTGATTAAAATAGGAAGGGGAGGAACTAGGTTCATGGCTGGATGTGGTAAGGATATGGAGTGAACTGTCAGCAGGACAGCTAGGAACTATGGAAACACTTACAGATTTCAGCAAACGTTTTGTCATAAATTATCCTAAACAGGGCAAAACTGACAGGAGAGCTGAGTCTCAAGGATCTTTGTACCCTGTTCCAGAGCATAGGCAAAGTGTGGCTTATGGCAGCCCTGCCAAAATGGGTACTGATCCTGGGGATTTTCAGAGAAATTAGCGAGTGGCTTCTTAGTGTGTAGCTATTGATTGGGCTCGGGGGAAGCAGGCAATAGTGCAATCTGGGAGTTTGTTGGTAAGGGCTCAGAATGTCCAGAGTGCTGCATTTCTACACCACCTATATTGAAGGGAAGGCCACACTATGGCTGCATATAAAGAGCAGTGATGTGTGGAGGATGGGAGACCAGTTATAAATCTTAGCGCTCTGTGGTACAGGACATCCAGTTTTGCAAGGTGTGAGATGGAGCATTGGCCATAGATAATGTTGTTGTAGTCGATTAATGAGAGGAAAGTTGATTGAACAAGCTGTCTTCCTGCGTCTGTGGTCAGAAGGTGTTTAATTCTGAAGAAGAGGCCAAGCCTCTGCCTAAACTTTTTCATCAATTCTTCTGTGTGCTCCACAAAGGAGAGTTTGTTGTCCAGCCATATACCCAGATATTTGAATTTGGGCACAAACTCAAGATCTTCGCCTAGAAGGGTAGTTATGGGAGGAAGGGTACCAGCAGCAGCAGAGTAGGCCCTAGTGCTAGATGGGGTAAAAAGCATGGCCTTAGTTTGTTTTGCATTTAGTAGTAGCTTTTTGCTGAGAAGCTGATGCTGCAGCGTATTGAATTCAGTTTGTAGATCTGTGCATGCAGCTCCTGGGGAGTCACGGCTTAGAGAGAGCACTGTATCATCGGCAAACAAGTGGATATTGGCTTCTGTAATGCGTAGGTCCAAGTTGTTAATGTAGATGGTGAACAGTAGAGGGCCCAGTATGGAACCCTGTGGGACTCCTCTTTTTATTGGTTTGAGAGGAGAGAGCTCGCCTTCAGCCTTAATTTGTTGCTGCCTATCAGAGAGATAATCCTGGAACCAGTCCAGTGAGGTTGAGTCCATACCTATGGTTTTTAAGGTGGAGAGAAGTAGGCAGTGGTCGACAGTATTGAAGGCCTTGCTGAGGTCTAAAAACACAGCACAAACAAGTTTTTTGTTGTCATGGTCCCGTTGCCAGTCATTAGTGACTTTGTCCAGCGCCGTAACAGTGCTATGCTTTTCTCTAAAGCCAGATTGCATGGGGTTAAGCAATGTAGAGTTGTCTAGAAACAATCTCAGCTGTAAATCCATGACTTTTTCCAGCATTTTTGAGAGTATAGGTAGAAGAGAGATTGGCCTATAATTGTTCAGGTCACATGGGTCCCCTGCTTTAAATAGGGGGATAACATGAACGGTTTTCCACTCTGCAGGGATAGAGCCCTGGGCTAGGGACAGGTTGAATAAGTATGATGTAAGTGGGGCAAGTTCAAGTTCAAGTTTATTGCAGGAAAAATCCATTGAGCAAGCTCATTCACAAGGAGGTCCTGTGACATAAACACTCAAAGTACAAACACAGATAGGTAATAACAGTATATACATGAAATGCATGTTACATGATACAGGCTGGATATACATACAAGGGTACCACATAGGGTGACCACAGGTGGTAAACATTGATATGAAACAGGGAAGTGACTTACAGGTTGCATACTGATAAATGAAACATGATGACTGGTGTGTGCATACATATATTTTGGCAGCTAGAACAAACAACAGACTACAACTGATATGGGGGAGTGATTTGATAGAGTAGCAGGAGCGAAGCATAGATAAAGCCAGGAGTAGAAGGGAAGGGAAAGCAGTTAATATGACAAATCAATTATACCTTAACAGTGGATAAATATGGCACACATGGGGAAGGAAGAGACTTAATGACAGTTACAGGTGTCTTTTATTTTGGCTGAACTTAGCGATTTGTAGAAGTTTATTGAAACTGTGCTAGTTAGTTTCAGTACGGTTTATAATTGGTTCCAAATGGAGGGAAGGGCATATGCACAGCATCGCTTACCAAAGGAAGTCCACGTCCTTGGTATGTCAAGCATAATAAAGTCAGATTTTCTTAATGAGTATGCACTATGTGAGATACTAATAAGGGAGAGAGATAGCTTGGTAATTTCTGCAGGAGCAGTTTAAGAGTCCATAGCCCAGCATGGAGCAAGTCTAGTAGTAAGGGATGTCCAACCAACAGCTGCATATAAGTCACAGTGGTGCGAGCGGTAAGGGGAGTTGTTAATGAACCATAATGCACGGTGATAAAGGATGTCCAGTTTACTTAGATTTGCAAGAGTGGTGGAGGAATAGATTACATTGCCATAGTCGAGTAGGGGGAGAAAAGTGGCCTGCACAAGCTTGTTTCGAGTTTCAAGGGGGAAAAGGGGCCTATTTCTGTAGAAGAAACCTAACCTTGCTTTTAACCTTCTAGATACATCTTCGATGTGGTCATTGAAAGATAATTTATTGTCGATCCAGATACCCAGATATTTAAATTTGGTTACAACTTCCAGAGGCTCGTTTAGCGTGGTGACAATGAAGTCTTAGGCAAGGGTATTGGGGGGGCCTGTGACAGCACTGCAGGAGAATATCATCGCTTTAGTCTTCTTAGCATTAAGCAGAAGCTTTGCCTTTATTAGATTATGCTCAAGTTATGCGAAGTCCGCTTGAAGCACTCCCTTGACTTCAGATAACGATGAGCCAGAAGTATACAACACAGTGTCATCTGCAAAAAAGTCCAGATTGGACGTAAATATGTTAGCATCTAAGTCATTAATGTACAAAGAAAACAAGGTAGGGCCTAAGATGGATCCTTGGGGGACTCCTCTTGCAACTAGCAAGGCAGCAGAAAAAAAGCCTTCCGCCTTTACTTTTCAGAATCTTCCAGTTAGGTAGCTAGAGAACCACTGGGTGGTATGGTATGTGGCACCCAACTTTGCAAGGCAATTGACTAATAGTTTGTGATCAACAGTATCAAAAGCTTTGCTGAGGTCCAAAAAGACTGCACCAGTTACCTTCTTAGCATCTATAGCAGAGATCCAGTCATTGGTTACTTTTGCTAGTGTAGTGATTGTGCTATGATTAGCCTGGAAGCCAGATTGAGCTGGGTTAATGAGAGAGAAGGTTTCCAAGTGAGATGTTAACTGAATATGGATCAGTTTTTCGAGAACTTTAGAAAGGATAGGCAATAAGGAGATAGGCCTATAGTTGTTTACATCACATGGGTCACCAGATTTAAATAGAGGGAGGATATGTGCTGATTTCCAGTAGGATGGCACAGTAGCAGATGTAATGGAAAGATTGAAGATGTGGAGAATTGGGGCAGTGAGATGGGCGTAGCCTGACCTTAGGAAAAAGGGTTCCAAGCCATCGTCCCCTGCACTTTTTTTGGTGTCTAAGTTAAGAAGAGAATCTTCTACTTCTTTATAAGGTATCTCATACAGTTGGAAGGGGCTGGGTGCAGGACTAGATGTAGGGGGAGGGGAATGCTGGCTCATCGCAGCACCAGCATAAGGTGACGAGCCAGTGTTAATCCAGCTGTGGCAAAGTGGAGTTAAGTTCTCCAGGATTAGGGACTTGTTTTCCACAATCTTGCCACTTGCAACTATCTTTGTTGGGACAGAGGGGGCCATGGGCTGTCCTTCTATAGCTTTGATAGTCTTCCATATTTTATGAGGGTTATCTTTAGCTTGTTCGAGAGTAGAAATATAATAGTTAGCTTTAGCAGAGTGAAGTTTTTTCACACAGTTATTCCTGGCTGTTCTAAAGGCCTGCCAATCCAAAGATTCTTTGGAATGTCTAGCTTTAGCCCAGAGCTTATCTCGAGCTATAAGGGCTGCCTTGAGATCCGAGGTGAACCAGGGGTTGGAATTGTTCCCTACCCTTACTTTGATGAAAGGTGCATGCTTATTTATTATTGTAGTGAGTTTGTCATTAAGGATGTAAGCTGCCTTGTTGACATCTTTGGCTAGGTAGAGATCTTGCCATCTGATCATGCTCAGGTCAGATAGGAAGTTTACTGCACTGAATTTGCAAAAGGATCTTTTTGTTATAAAGATGGGTTGCGGCCAGGCCTTAATTTGAGATCTTATGCAAGCAACAATTCCATGATCGCTCATGTCATTGTGAAACACTGCCAAATGAGATATTTTGTGTGGATGGCTGGTTAGTACCACATCTAGAATGGAACTGTTAGCAGTATTTAGAGTGTTGTTCCTAGTAGGTTCACTGACTAATTGCCCAAGACCTAGTTCGTCACAAAGGGATTTGAGGCCGTGTGATTTAGGTGACAGCCAGTCCATATTTAGATCTCCTAGAAATATTGTTTCAGTTTTGCATCTACAAACATGGATTTCAAAAGATTAAGGACTTCATCACCACCAGATGGGGTCTATAGCCACCTAGGATAGTGATACATTCCGAGGAGGAGATGAAGGCTCAGCAACTAACTCAAATTCCTTGGCTAGAGATTTGCAACTAATATTGGTGACCAAGTACTTAGATTTGCGTAGATAACCACACTCCGCCTCTAGACTCTCTATCTGCTCTAAATAAATTGTAGCCCTGCAGTGATATTTGTTGATCAGTGTTCGCTTTTAACTACGACTCAGTAATTATGATAAGGTCAGGTTAACGGTGCAGCCCAGGCTTGCAGCTGTACAAGTTTTAGGCAGGCTTAAAATGTTGACCATCATCATTTTGAGACCTGTAGCCTCAGCAAAATCGATAAGGCGAGGTAAGTTGTGAGGGGTGCCAGGTTGAGCTCACATTTCTGAGCAGAGAAGAAGCAGAAATATAACTTTCTTTACGGAGCTTATAAGAATGGAGACTGCTTTTTTATTTCTTCGCGGCAACCCATATTGTGCTGCGCAAAAGGCGGCACCACTGTAATGACAGTTGATCGTGATCAATGTAAGTGCTTGAGTAGACATAGGTGAGGACAGTTGCAAGGGGGTGTAGGCTAACCAGGGGGGAATAGGCTAAAAGGGGAGAGGAGAATGACATGGTGTCTGCACGGTAGACCGTTATAACATCAGGTATTGATAAGGTACACTGGAGAACTGAATTGCATTGAGGTACTTCGAATTGCACTGTATTGCTGAAAACTCTGCACCTTAGGAGCTATAAAAACACAATAAGGAGAGCCATGGTCCCAGATTGAGTGGTCTCGTGATTTGTATTAGTGGAATATTTTCTAGGCAAGTAATTTTCCCACCTAGGTACTCACTTAAAACCTAGATGAGAAAATACAGCAGAAAGGGGAACAAGGAGAGCAGGATCAGCTTAGTTAGTGGCGGGGCTCAAGAGATATTCACACAGGGCAGTCTTATTGGCCACCTCAGATACCAATCTAGGTTGGCAGCAGTGAAACTAGGCCCAACCGAATCAGTAATATGATATAGGAGGTGGATCATGAGTGTATTTAAAGGAGGCCTGGGAGAGGGGATGGTGGGGTGGGAGAAAATTTCAGGTCAGGCGAGAGCTGAGAAGTCAGAATTAAGAAGGGAACACTGTAACAGGCTCTAGAAAAGGTGCCCCAATCAGAGCAAAGCAGGCAAGCGGGCGTACCAATCACAATCCCCCTATGGCAGTGCAGCACCAATCTAGGGTGCCCAGGCGTGCTGGCTCTCTGCAGAAGATTCTATCGGTATCTATCAGTATGACAGCACAGCGTAGGTAATAATAGGGTGCTCAGCGTCTATCTGACTTGAGTCTGAAGGGCTGATGGCAGACACTGAGGGCTTCCTGTTTTCAGCTGCAGAGCTGTCGCACAGGCAGTTTTAAGGGAAGTTGTCAGCCTGTTGAGTGAAGCTTAGGGGAACCTCAACTACAACCACCCCTTGTAGCAGCACCAGGAAAGAAGTAGAATGGTAATGCAGGCCATATTGCCCACGAATGAGTGCAGAGAGTTATGTAGAAGACCAAGAATCCCTCTAGTGGCAGGTCTGTATAACCTGCTAATGGAAAACTAGCCAAGGCAGAGTGCTTGGATGGGGGGAGGGGCGCTGCAGGAAGAGCAGTCAGACAGAAGAGGTGTAAGCACTTTAAAACAGTATTAGAAATTACAATCCAGCTAATACAGTTGAAAAACTTCTAATAACACAGTTGAAATGTGCTTAGTTCTATCGAAAATCTAACAAAGTGCCAGGTGTCTATAGCTGGGGAAAAGTCCTGGCCAATCAGAGTGGGTTTGCTGGAAGCACCCGTGTTCCAATTGGCTGTGCTGTCCCGTACCTTCCAAGGAGCTGCAGGCGGGTGTCCTGGTCTTGGTAGGTGGCTGGCTGGGTGCCAGCCGACCATGGGTGAGCTGAAGCAGCCCTGTTCTGGGGCAGGCAGCTTCCAAGGAGCTGCAGACGAGTGTCCTGGTTTTGGTCGGTGGCTGGCTGGGTGCCGGCTGACCGTGGGTGAGCTGAAGCAGACCTGTTCAGGGGCAGGCAGCTTCCAAGGAGCTGCAGGCGGGTGTCCTGGTCTTGGTCGGTGGCTGGCTGGGTGCCGGCCGACAGTGGGTGAGCTGAAGCAGCCCTGTTCAGGGGCAAGTATGTGGTATGCTATTTTCAGAAAGCATGGGTCGAAGGAGTCGGCTCCTGCACTTTTTCTGGTATCTAGCCGTAGCATAAGGTCTTCAACTTCTTTTATGGTGGTTGGGGAAAAGGAGAAGATCCTATCTTTGTTACTTTGGTCTGGAGGCTGGGCGCGGTGAGCTGTGGATGGAGACTACTTACTAGTGCATTATAGAATGCCATGCCTGCAGTGGCTAAGTGATTGTTGAAGGCTTGAAGAATTTCAGATTTATCACTGATAGTGACATTGTCGATGGTGATTTTGGAGGGTAGTGCACTACCTGGGGAGTGTCCAGACAGTTTCTTTATGGTGGACCAGAATTTGGTTGGGCTGTTGAATGAAGATAGTAATTCATTTTGATAATAATTGGCCTTGGCCTTTCTGACCATTTTCATGCAGGCATTTCTAGCTGTCCTAAAGAGACACCAGTCTGCATCGGCCTGCAATTTCCGAGCCTTTTTCCATAGCTGGTCTCTTTTGAGTAAAGAATTCTTCAGATCCGGTGAAAACCAATTGCAGGTTCTGGTTTTTATTCGTGCTTTAACTAGAGGAGCATGGTTGTTTAGGGCACTAGCTATGATTTCATGGAGAACATTACAGGCATCACTCACAGATTTAGCCAGGTAGAAAGTCTGCCAAAGCAAGGAGCTTTTTAGTTCTTGTATGTAGGCCAGAGGGTCAAAGTTCCATCTGGATCTTTTAGTAGAAAACTTTGATGTAGATAGTGGGTTCGAGATGGTTCTTATGCCAGCTATGAGACAGTGATCATTAACATATGCTGGAAGGATACCGGCATGGGAAAAGTAGTGTGGTTTGTTGACAAGAAGGATGTCCAGAAGTGTGCTTTTCATTGGATTTTTCCTGGTGATGCGCGTTGGTTCTGTAATCATTTGGATGAACCCGTGGGAGTCGCAGAATTGTTTTAGGGGTAGTGATCCATTCGATATCCAGTCATAGTTAAGGTCACCTAATATAATTGTTTCCAGAGGTGTCATGTCCATTTGTGAAGACAGATGAGCCAGGAGCTGTGGTCCTGCTGCTGTGGATCTATAACAACCTATTACTCGAAGTGCCACAGATTGGGACAGTTCGACCCTGAGAGACAGGCATTCAAAGCCCCCTGCAATGGAAGTAGCATCTAATATAGATACTGTAAATTTGTTTTTAACATAAATGTCTACTCCTCTCCCGCAGTCTTTCTATCTGCTCTGAAGAGGAGGTAGTTGGGGATATTAACTTCACTGTCTGGTGTGGATGCCCGAAGCCAGGATTCTGAGATCACAAGTATGTCTGGGGCAAGGTGGATAATCCAGGCCTGGACAGAATCCAACTTCTTTGGGAGGCTGCAGATCAGACATTGGCATGCAGAAAACTGATTCCTTTTAGGGTAGTAATTTCGGTTGGAGATTAAATCAACTTTGTGGGGCCAGGATTGAGCTCAATGTCTCTTGAGCACAGTAGTAGGAGGAGCACAATACTTCTCAGATTGGCAAGGAGATGTTTAAAAGCACGGGCCTTGTTGCGTTTTGTGTAGGTTAGATTGCAGGGATCCAGGGACCGAGTTGACCTCTTGTGTTGCCCTGCCAGTACGTAGATTAAGGTCCATGTAGAGTAACATCTGACTATGCAGCGTATGGGTGGCTGGGGTTTGGGGCCATGCATAGCCGAGTAGTTTGCATTCCCCCTTCGAGTGGATTCAACAAAATTTGACTAAATCAGGGCCAACCAGGGGCAGCATAATGAATACATAGTCTTATTATGTGGATGTCCTAGTGGCGTAGGGCATGTCCCTTTATTAGAGTCAGATCTGTCAGGGGGTCCACTAATATTAGGTATCAGGGAAATGCAGGTTAGTAAGTAAAGCCAGATGAGACCTGCCATGGAAGCTTATTCAAAAAATGGAGTGTACTATCACGGGAGCTGCTAACCAGAGTCTTTAGGTCCCCAAATTTGTTGTGTGGGTAGTTACTGCTGTGATGTAATTGGGGTCAGTATGCACTAAAAGGGGATCTAAGAGTAGCCCTGACAGTGGCACGTCTCTGAAAAAAATTTATTTGATGTGGGTTCCTTGTTAAGGGAAGGAGAATGGACAGGAGGACAGAAAATATCTGGATTGCAAGAGATATATTTCTTCAGTGCAGGCTGATAGAGGTGCCTGTGCAGAGTGGAGTGGGCAATGGAAGATTATATAGGTCCCAGGGGTCGTTGTTCCGTATGCAACTTGTTTGGGGAAGTTTAAAAATGGAGTTACGCAAGATAAATACATACCACCCTCGGCTAGAGAAAGGAGACAGTAACGCGAATTAATAGTGGGGCAACACAAAGGCTAGCAGTCTGAGCGAAAACAGCTCAATTAGCAACTGAAAGGCCTGCGATTTCCTTGGCGCCTTGCAGTCTGGAGAGAGCTACAAAGTCACGAAGGGGCTGTAACACTTGGTTGCTGGGAACATTTTTAGACAATAAACACCGTTTTTTGGCAAATCAGTCACAGTTCAGTAATTTGTTTTTTTTTCAGTAAAAAGGATGTTTCAAGTAGAACAGTGCCTTAGCAAGACAGAATATGCTAGTTAGCAAGACAGGATATGCTAGTCAGCAATAAGCAAACCTAAAGTACCAAAATAGTATGCCTCAGCAATACAGAATGAGATAAGGCTGCTAGAAGGCTTAGTTGAAAAAGGGGATGGGAGGAATGCCAGTTGTTGACAGTAAGTAACCAAATAAATTGAAACATCAGATAGGAGTGGGCGGAGATTGTGTGCATTTAAAGGAGGCCTGGGAGGGGTGGGTGGGACAAAAATCAAGGGGAAGTTTGCAGAGCTAGTACTGAATCAGTGCACATACAGCTGGAGATAAACTGCAGCGGGGGGGAATGATAAGTTACTTTACACAGGCTGAGCAGAACAGGCTAAATTAAAATATATAAATTAGAAGCCGAGGACAGGGATGCAGGCTTACATTAAGCCACACGTCTCGGGTGCTCCTGTCTCAGGTGAGAGAGACCAGCCAATCAGGGAGCTCTACACAGGCGTGGAGCCAATAGCACTACCCTGAGAAGGCGCTGAAATTGAAAATAGCAAATTGCAAGTGATGATCTGGTTCAGCGTTCACACAGCCCAGAGAAATCGTGGCAATTTTTCAAGCGTCATACCTTATCTATCTCTTTGGGGGGTAGGTGGATCAGGCTTCTTGCACCGTGGAGGTTCTATGGCTGGATCATTACCGCTGCCCGAGGGGTTAAGTATAATAATAGTAATAATAATACATTAGCTTAATGCAGGTGTAGGAACTACTTTGCATCAAAACACACTATTTTACTTTTCTACTATTTAAAATTATGAAGGTAATTTTCTACATACATCTAAAACACAGACCCCCATTTTATAAGCACAATAAGACAGTCTGGGGTGTGCACTAGACACTTCTAGCACATCCAAGAGCTGAATGCACTTGGCCGGTGGCCATGTGACTTACTATGCCCCTGGCATGGGCTTAAAGTGTCTAGAGCACACCCCATTGTATCTTATTGCTTACTTATATTGTGTTGTCTCAGTCAGTTCAACTTGGTATCCGTACCAAGCCAGCTGAAAATCTTCCTCTCAGCTCCATTGTATTCCCCCTCATATATTTTACTGATCTTAGAAGCCAGGCTGCTGTACTTAGACTCAGTTATCACTTTTCAGTCATCCTTATTCAGTCAGTCTCTTAATGTATTATTATTAGTTTCTTAGTTTAATACAGCTTACAGTTTTTCCTGCTTGTGTCTGAGTTTTACCTATGATTTTGTCCTTTGTTATACACTTGTATTTTCAGTACCTTTTCATTAATTTTAGTCTCAGTCAATATCACTATTTCTTTTCAGAAGTTATCATTCTGTCAGTCAATCTCAATCACATCAGTAGTTTCTTTAGCTGTCATCATATAGTCAGGTAATTCTGCCTCCATGCTAACAGTCAATATGAACGCATTCATACTGGCCATCATTGTATTACCAGAATCTTGCTGTCAGGGCTTACACTATAGGTATACTTGCTTACTTGTTCCCATTATAGTCCATATCATGAGGGTGAGATTCTCATTTTAGGCAGGGGTCCTTCTCTGCAGCATCTTGTCTCCTGCAGTGCCTCCTGGCAGTCCCACCAGGTAATGAGGTCTGGCACTTTGGAGGAAGCTTTAGCCGTGCTGATCATCAGTTAGTGGCATCTCTCAGTGTAGCCAGGGACCAATGTTTTCTATGATTCTGTGGTTGCAACAATACAAGCAGAAACATTGTCCTGCCACAGAAACAAACCTCTGTTGCAGAAACAGCATATTTGATGAAGTAAAGATGGCCTCCACCACTGCCCCTCCAACTAAATAGTTAAATGATTGTGAGAAAGCCTAAATTGGAATTACTGTGAGTTTGCTGGTGGTTCCTTTGTATAACTCCCCGGGCTGCCTTGTTCAGTGGGGAAACCCCCTTCCGATCCACTGGCACTTAGTCCTGAACCTAATGACAATTATGACCTATAAACACTGAAGAAACTTCAAGAAGTCTGTTTCATGAACCTACCAGGTCAAAATCTCACGCGCTCTACAGCGCATGACATGACCACGAGGTAGGAACAGAGTGGTAGGTAACAGCGAGAAGGTGCAAAACTGCAAAAGGAAGTATATGCAGTAGTGCACCCTCTCACTCTTCCCAGTGCAATATAAGAATCTTTCTGGGACAGGGTGCTACTGATCAGCTGCTGTGGCTCAATGGGATGAGCCACTGGCAGCAAGGGAGGCAGGCAGTACGTCTGGGACCGGGTTTCAATTCCAGGTCCAGATGCATGTAATTTTATTTTTTTCGCACTTTGTGTGATATTTACTGACAACCCCCTTCCATACTTAGACAATTTAGTTGGCGGCAGTTGGGTGGGCACAGCCCTCCATAACGAGGAGTGTGGGGGGTATTGCAAAACTGGAGAATGATACGTATTAGCAATTATTGCCAGAACTCAAAATGGGAGTTCTGTGGACTAGTGCCTAATGTAAAATGGCTCAGCTACTCTATATCTTCACAATAAATTGTTAAAGGTTGGAAGAAAGGGAGATGTGGAACCCAAGTGGCATTGTGACAAACAGCACCACCAGTGTTGATATTAATGAGCAAGAGGAAACAACTGGAGTGGTGTTATTGCAGAAATCTGCACTCCCAGGCTTTAAGCAAGTGGGTGGGTGGGATGGAGCCACTGAAGCAGCATTGCTTTGCAACCTATCAGTACTCATCTTCAAGCAAGTAAGCAGGCATGGGAGAAACCCACAGGAGCATCGCTGCACTAAAATAGCACTGGGCAGTGGGATGGAGCCATGGCAGGATGAAACTGATAGCAGTAAAAGAATAAATAACCATTCAGTTCTCACATGTTCTTCCTCCAATCCAAATCATTGGCTAGAATTGCATTGTATTGCCTTGCATGTGCATCTGCCAAATTGACTTTGGCAAAGTATTTTTGGGCATTCTTTCTGGGCAGTTAGATTTCATTTTAGGGCTCATTTGAGTTGGTACAGAACATAAAGCCCATCAAAGTGTTGATCCAGAAACTCTTCAGAATTGCTCATGGTCTGGCCACAGCAAGGATGAGGTGCTGTAGCAGAATATAGGTCCACTTTGTCTCAATGTACATGAGGCCCTGGGGTAGCATTGAATATTTCAGGAACCAGAGGGTTTAGTCCTAAGCCCACCACTATGTAGTTCCTTAAGCTCTGCATTCCACATCAACAGTGCCTCAAAAAGCTGTCACCATGCATTTGCCTAAGGTCCACCTAGTCTCATTCCAAATCCCAGTCAGTTTCCAGTTAAAGATACGTGTACATGGTGTGACCTCTGTGCCACAGTAAAAAAAGATGTCACTTTGGAGGCCTGCACAGGTAGCCATGTGTAGGGTGCCCAGATAAGGTGTCAGAGCTCAGCCCATTTTAGGGCATGGTTGCTAATAACCTTACTAGAGTAGATGCTGGCAAGAAAAGCACAAAACTGTCCTCAAAGGTGAACCAGCAAAGGACAAAGCATTGTAATGGTTGAAACTTCATATCAAACCTGGTGTGTGCCCAGTTTCAACTGTGGGTTTCTACTTTTACTTTGCTAATACCTTTAGTTTGCAGTCCATCAGTGGTGAGAAAGATGGCCTGAACATTCTGGATCATTAGAGAAAAGCATGACTGCTACCTACGCTGAGAAGCAGCTCCTAGACCTAATGGTATGTGCACTCCATTCATGGATATAAAACTGCTGGTACATGCCACAGAGGAAGAGGAGAATGGTAGCTGGCCAGCCAATACTAAAAGGAACCAAAACACATCAACAGACAGCAAGTCCTAGTGGTATGTATGCAGCAGGTGGCACCACCACAGTGGTGTTATTCACAGTACTCAGAAGCATACTAATTACTAAAATTAGTAAAACTCACTCTCCATTCTCAGGAACAGGTGATGTGCCTTCACATGAGAAAGTGCTGACTGAAAATGAATAGACTTCAACAGCTTGGCACCAGCATGGCACCCACAGACAGGGAGGAGGACACAGTCATGGATGCAAGTGCCAGTAACACATAGCTCATCAATACACAGCAAAAAGCCACTCTTCTCAGACACAGCTCTCAGCAAAAAGAACACCAAGTTCCAAATCTGTCTGCATGACACAATGTATTATAGGACACAGTAATCAACACACAGCAAACATCCAAAAACAATGATTCTAGGAGGGTGCCTCAAGAGTCATGTCTTCACTACAGAAAAGCAGGAGACTGGCTGCAAGCAAACTAAATGCTATGAGTAGCAGGGGAAAACTACCATGAGGTGTGGCACCCACACAGGGAGGTGTTTGCAATGCACATAGATATAGGTGCCCTGAGTATAGTTACAGACATCCCCTGCAGAGACATCATGTGTACCTTTCATCAGCTATATACACCAAACTTGTTGAAGCCTGATTGTTGTACCCCTGCCACAGGCACTGACAGCCACATCTCAAAGCTGGGACCCAATGGTCAAAATGTTCCCTAGGAAGTTATACCTGGTGCACCCCCAGTGTAGACTACACAGAGGGTACAGTAAGTCCTGAAGACAGTGTGCTGTCTGATGTACTTGGCAGACTTGCATGACCGCTCTTGGCTAAGCAGAGGTCTAGACAATGGGTGGTAATTGCAACAGTTCATAGAAACATAGAAACATAGAAGTTGACGGCAGATAAGGACCGCAAGGCCCATCCAGTCTGCCCATTTCTTTTTTCTACCTTATAAATGTGCCATCGGCCTTTGCTCTGTCAGTGGCCTATCTATTCATAGTCATTTGTATTGCTCCCTTATGCCTATCCCATGCCTGTTTGAAGCCCTGCACTGTATTCATAGCCACCACTTCTTGTGGTAAGCCATTCCATGCATCCACCACCCTTTCTGTGAAAAAGAATTTCCTCACATTCCCCCTTAATCGGCCTCCTCTAATCTCATGCTGTGTCCTCTTGTCCTGCTATTTTTCTTATATTTAAACATGTTAGACTCTTTCACCTTGTTTATGCCCTTAAGGTGTTTGAATGCCTCGATCATATCACTCTCTCCTTCCTTTGCTCAAGGGTATACATATTGAGCTCTGCTAATCTGTCCTCATATGTCTTCTGATGCAGTCCCTGCACCATTTGGTTGCCCTTCTCTGGACTGCCTCAATTTGGTTAATGTCCTTGTGAAGGTGTGGCCTCCAATACTGCACGCAGTACTCCAGATGGGGCCTAACCAGTGTCTTGTACAGAGGATTATTACCTCCCTCTTCACGACTTGTGATACCCCTACTAATACACCCTAACACCCCCTAGCCTTACCTACTGCTTTAGAGGTCTGCTTAGATGATTTTAGGTCATCAGTGATGATGATGCCCAAGTCTCTTTCTTCCTTTGTGACTGCTAGGCTCCCTCCCAGCCTATAGGTGGCTTCAGGGTTCTCTTCCCATATGCATGATTTTGCACTTCTTTGCATTAAATCCCAGTTGCCACTCTTCTGACCATTCTGCTAGTTTATCCAGATCTCTTCTCATTCTGCCCACCCCATCTGGATCATCTACTCTGTTGCAGATCTTGGTGTCATCTGCAAACAGACAAGCCTTACCCTCTAGTCCATCTGCAAGGTCACTAATGAAGATGTTGAAGAGGACTGGCCACAGGACTGATCCCTGAGGTACCCCACTTGTGACTTGCATCTCTTCTGACTGTATACCATTTACCACCACTCTCTGTTTTCTGCCCATCAACCAGTTTGCCACCCAGTTGACCAACTTCTGACCAACCCCGAGCCTACCCAGCTTATTTATCAATCTTCTATGTGGAACAGTGTCAAAAGCTTTGCTGAAATCAAGGTAGGCGACATCAACTGCTCCCTTGGTCCACCACTCTGGTTACCCAGTCAAAGAAATCTATGAGATTAGTTTGACAGGACCTTCCTTTGTAAACCCATGCTGTCTTGGATCCTGTGCCCCTATGGATTCCAGGTGTTGCACTATCCTTTCCTTAAGGAGTGCCTCCATAATCTTGCCCACTACTGAGGTAAGACTGACCGGTCTGTAGTTCCCCGCCTCCTCCCTGCTACCATTCTTGTGGAGCGGGATCACATGAGCCCTTCTCCAGTCTTCTGGGTCCTCTCCTGTGCTCAGAGAC
Source organism: Neoceratodus forsteri (assembly GCA_016271365.2). NCBI lineage: Eukaryota > Metazoa > Chordata > Ceratodontiformes > Ceratodontidae > Neoceratodus > Neoceratodus forsteri. Next base: position 967,669,493 of record CM028132.1, on the reverse strand, counting down.
TCACTAAACAATTCTGCTAATGGCTCTGCTAGTTCCTCCTTTAGCTCCTTAAGTACCCTGGGATGTATGCCATCAGGTCCCATTGCCTTATCCACCCTGAGCTTAGCAAGCTCTTGTAGGACCCTTTCTTTTGTGAAGTGAGTAGTGCTCACCTCCCCCCCCCATGTCCATGATGCTGAGCTGTGGGCCCTGCCCTACCTTCTCTTCAGTAAATACTGAGCAAAAGTATCTATTTAGGATAGATGCCTTTACAGGGTCCTCCTCCTCACATGCTCCCTTTCCTCCACTAAGCTTAGCAATACCCCCTCTGGACTTTCTCCTTTCACTAATGTATCTATAGAAAGTCTTGTCACCTTCTTTTACTGTTCGTGCTAGTGTTTCTCAGTTTGGGACTTTGCCTGCCTTACTGCCTTACCTGCTTCCCTTAGGGCAGTTTGGTATGCCTCCCTATCTTCATCCTGCTGTGTTCCCTTATATTTCCTGAAGGCCAGCCTTTTGGCTCTGACCTTTTCTGCTACTGTATTTGAGAACCAAGTGGTTTCCTTCTTCTTTGCACTTCCTTTTCTGTCTAACACAATGGGATGTTGCTTCAAGTATTGCATCCTTAATGCTTGCCCACTTTGCCTGTACCCCTCACCTGTGTTTCTTTTTGCCAGGGCTAGCTTAACTCTGTTGGCCATCTTATCAAAGTCAGCTCCTCTGAAGTCCCATATTTTTGCCTTGGAATGGGATGATTTAGATGTAGTAGCCAAATTGAACCATACCATGTGATGGTCACTGGCCCCCAGGTGACCTTCTACCTGGAGATCTGTGATCCTCTTTGTTAGTCAGTACTAGATCTAGGATAGCCCTGTCTCTTGTGGGTTGCTGTACCAGTTGTTTGAGGCCCTCCCTGCAGGGAATCCACTATGAGTCTAGTTCTGGCAGATGTTCCTGCTGGTATTGACCAATCTGTATCTGGCATGTTGAAGTCTCCCATTATCAGAACCTCCCCTTTAGCTGTCATGTTTTGTATATCCTCTAACAGTAATGTGTCTATGTCCTCCCTCTGGTCTGGGGGCCTGTAGACAACCCCAGTTCTTATGGCTGTCCATTTCCTGTTTCCAGGGTGACCCACAGTTCTTCTGGCTCCTTATGTGTATTCTGAATTTCTGTAGCTTTGATATTTTCATTAACATACAGGGCCACTCCTCCCCCCTTTTTGCACCTCGGTCTCTTCTGAACAATACATAGCCAGGTACTGAAGTCTCCCAAGTGTGGTTACTGGTAAACCACGTCTCACTAATTGCTACTATGTCCAGTTTAGCCTCTGACATTATTGCCTGCAGGTCTGGGATCTTATTTCCCAGGCTGTGAGCATTTGTGTACATGATTTTCCATCGGCCAGATTTTGGTGTGTTAGTTGTTGGGTGAAGTTTGGCATTACCCCTGTGCGTCGTATGGGGAGACAAACCTTTTTTCTTACCTGGTGATGCAAATGAACGGCAAACATGCTGAATTCCTGTTTGACCACTAGCTGAGGGGAGAGGGGTGTTCTTCCCATTCGACGTATGGGGTGTTGCACCCCTCTCCCCATTTGCTAGTTTAAATATTCTGCAAAGACGTCAAACTTCTGCCCCAATGCACTGACTCCCTCTTTAGTCAGATGCAGTCCATCAAATTTAAAGAACTTTCGCTCCCAGAACTGTTGCCAGTTCCCTACAAATCTGTGTCCTTTTTCTGTTCATTCCTCAACAAACCCCCTAAGACAGAGTAGGCACTCCTTAGTCCATGCCACCCTGAGGCATAACCACACACCAGCATACATTGGCATCAATGCCCCATCCAGCAAATGACATCCATACAAAATAGAAATAACACTAAAAGTGTGAACAGATTGTGCAGGGCAGTCTATTATTGCCACAAATTCAAATTCAGTATCCTTCGGTGTTGTATCACATGCACACAGTAACAAGAACAGCTCACCACCCTCTCAATTCTAGGTGATAATTGTCTCCACCAGTGACTGGTACTGTACCACAAAAATAGCATACCCAATAGCACTGTGCACAGCATGAGCTGGTGGACAAGGAATGCTACCAGTCTCTTCCAGGGGATGGTTTTCTGATGCACCACTTTTGTCCACTCCAGGAGCTAATGGCAGTTAAACAGGGCAAGATTGTGCCACGTACAACAGAAAAGATACTGCACTTCTTACCAGGCACCAGTATTACTGTGCCACATGTTTTGTCCCAGCATATGAAGTACATGATAAGCATGCCAATCTTGGGTTCACTGATGTCCCTGGTTAATCAAAAGGGCCCACTGTAGCTGCTAGTTGCAGGTTCTGCAGTGTTCAAATAAGATATAATCTGACAGGCTTATTGTTGAGAACCACTGTGTTCTTTGAAGAGAGAGATATACAGTGGTGCCTAGCATTAGTTTGTCTTGTGTCAATAAGTATCCTGAGTGATGAATAGTCAAGAATGGTCACTGTCATCACCTTTCGCTTGACAGTTTTCTTATAATTTGCCAGGTGACTACTACGGCCAGGAAAATAAAGGGATTTTGAGGCACACACACATATATAGTATTGTTTTTTGCAGTGCCAACTTCTGACCCTACAACAGTACTTCAGATAGTAATGTAGATTTTTAGCACTTAAAAACAGTGACACCAAGCACTGCAACAGGTTGCAGCTGAGGACATTGTCATAACATTAGATGGATATCTTCAGTCAGTCTACAACCTGACACATGGTACCACTGAATGTGTTAGGTAGCAATGAATAGTATGCACATGCCATAAAACTGACAAGTGCATAATGTGTGGGTCACCTCTCAGTCGACCTTGTCATAGTACCAGTGCACAGCAGAACTGCACATGTTATGACTGCTCTAGTATAAAGGCATCATGTGTAGAACTAGAGTACTTGGCACACATAACTGTGTCTTTTATCCGCTGGCATCATCTATTACTTGCATATTCTTGCTGTAATATGTCATCCTACAATTAACTGTTTATGCCTTACTCCTAGGATAGAGCTATGAACAATGTGCATGCAGTTCATAGTACTATCATTTGGGAAGCCTTTATAAAAGTCATTTTTTGGTGCCTGTGAGTTTGGAATCTGTTTAATGGGGTCATATGTAATCTCTCACCTGCTGTAGATCTGCCTTGGTCACCTTATCAGGTACCTGGATACAGATGACTGGTACACTCTGGTTACTTTTCCCATTATATCTTGGAATGAGCTGATGGCAAAGTAGGCCAGAGCTGTTACTGCCTTTGTATGCACATCAATGGCATTGTTTCTTCATGCCCTTACATGTAACTGCATTCCCAGTAGGGTACAAATCAATTTTAATTGATCACCGTGTGTGTACACTGGGCCACATTGTCAGCTTACAGGCCTCACCTGGAAACATATAACATAATATGTGCACATACAGACATAAAATGATCATATGTACAAAATACAAAAAGAATGAAAGCTAAAATTATTTAGAAGCACGTACAAATCTCTTAGTCAAACAAATAACTTTTAACATGATCCTTAACACTACTAATTGTACCAGTGTTCCCAATGGTCAAAGGTAAATGATTCCAAACAAAAGGCGCTTGGTAAATTTTTTTTTTTTTTACAGTTTTTAATGTATGCAAGGGAAGGATCAATTTCAAGGGCAGTGCAGGGTACACATCTCATGAACCATGGCTTGTCAAAATGCAGTCATCCTAAGCATTCTAGATCATCGAGTATTGCAGATTCTAGTCTGGGTCTGTAAACACATGCATTTCATGGTCTCCATTTTATGGACACTTGTTTATACAGAAATTGTTTTATCAGCAGCCCAGGAGACTTGTTGATGATCTACACCACATACGAGTAATGCAGTGTTGCCATGTATTGCTTGTGCTTTGGCACTGTTATGCACTGTTCTGCAAAAATGAGATGCACTGTCCACTCACTGCATGTCACATCTCTGACTCTTTAAGTTCTGGCTTTGTTGGATATCAAGGGTATCAAGATAACAGAAAGAGGGTGGTCTGTAGATTTTGCACTGGATCACAGGATGCCAAATACAATAATACAGTCACTCAGACCAGCAATGAGATGAACCAAAATGAAAAATGTCATAAACCATGGGTCTTACCACCTGATCCAATTTTACTTAATATCAACATTTGGGTACATAATCAGTCCAAGGGAGAACTGGCATCTGGTCAATCCAACTATGGTAAACACATTAGATCGATAGATAGATAGATAGATAGATAGATAGATAGATAGATAGATAGATAGATAGTGAATGCTAAGTGTGATTGGGATTGTACCATTTATCTGCTGGACACCTGTCCCTGTCATTGCAGATGTGCTTTAGATGATGTGGAGACTCTGAGCTGCATCTTGATCAAGCCATAGATGTGGTGGAAGAATGTTGGGAGTGTACTATAGAGCTAGTTGTTGACCCCCACATAGGGGTGCCAAATAAACATAGCTGGTTGCAGCAAATAAGGTGCCATGAGGGATGATCCCTTAACCCAAGAAGTGAGGTCCTCAGGGGATGGGAAACTTGTTACAAATGGGTTGTATCATATCATTTGCCAGTGTGGGGAGGGCAGATAATTCTCTTTTGGTACCATGATTCGACCGATATGTACACTGCACATTGAAGTGAATAGTGTCAATCATGCAATTAAAAGTTATATTTTTGAGACTGCACACAATGTGCCTGTAGTTATTTGTCATGTGATGCCTTCATGTCAGTGCTTTGTGTTGCACTGTGGCTATGTACAGGGCTACTGAAGGTGCTGTGTGTACATTGGGTGGCACTTAAGATGTACCAGCAGTTTGTGTACAGTCATGGGTGTGTTGTAGTCACTTTTGATGGGGCTACATCTGGGTGCATTGCTTGTCACTGTGTTGCAATTAAGGCAGGCACTGGAGCATCATAATAAAGTTACAGATCATAACAGATCTGCAAGCCACATCTGTGTGGAAGATTTGCAAGGGGTGCATTTAGTTTAGTTTAGTTTAGTTTAGTTTATTGTTCTAGGAATTACTACCTTTGAGCCAGAGGCTCTTTTACGAAGGTTCCACGTCAATTAGGTACAGTACAAAAGGTTACATAGATAACACAACAATTTGTGTTGTGTCAAGAGCAAGAAAACATATACAAATACATATCAAATCACTTGTGCAAAAGGACATGAGATATCAATAATCACATTATTATTACAAGAAAGAGGTCATGCCAGATTAGGAGAAACAAATAGGGAAAAATTCCAGAACAGAGAGGGTAAGTGAATGGTGTGGGGAGCAGACAATAGCAGGAGAAAAGGTTTCCCAAACATGTCTTTGTCAAATAACGGAACAGGGTGGGTAGTGAGAAAATAGGAGGTTTAATCAGGGCAGTCACAGGAGCTGGGGTGGCAAGGTGAGAAAAAGCCTTGATTTGAAAATACCTAGAGAGGTGGAGGCAGTAATATGAGTGCTGAGGGCATTTAGCCAGCTGGGGCATGATAGGCAAATGATCTTTGTCCCTGAGAAGTCCGGCATTGGGGGACTTGGAGAGGCTGGTGTTCTGATCTTCTGGTAAAATGGGTGCTAGCGCTCGGGCATAACAGGTCTTGGATACAGGGTGGAGTGAGGCCCAGAGTGGATTTTTTCGCCATCAGGCAGGTAAGTACTTATCCGGTTTGAGAGTTGCAACCAACCTGAGTCAGCATAGAGTTCACATGTGTGGGTACGTCGATGTGCACCAGTGAGCAGCCGACAGGCCTTATTTAGGGGATGTTGTAATGCGACTAGGGTGCTGTAGTAGTGGCAGATCCAGTATATAACTAAGCCATAGTCAACGACTGAGATGATAGAAGATTGGATGGCAATCCTCAGTGCAGAATGGGTAAGAAGCTGTCGGTTCGATACAGAATCCCAATTCGCTGATTAATAGTTTTGCTGTACTAGCAATGTGAGTTGCAAAGGTTAGGCCTTGATCAAAGTTGATTCCAAGATATTTGAAAATTGGCACTTGTTCAAGGGTATTTCCAAGGTATGTATTAATGGTGAGTGGGATTGCTGTTTCTTGTTTTACGAGTTAGAGAGAGCATGGATTTAGTTTTTGTGGTTTTAGAACCAGCTTATGTTCAAGGAACCACATCTCAACTTTGGAAAAAGCATGCTGAAGGTTGAGGCGTAAGAGGTTCGGATCTTTATAGTGGCAAGAATCACGCGCATCGTCGGCAGAGAGGATTATTTGTTCAGGGCAGGATTTGGGGAGGGAGTTTAGGAAAAGGCTGAAAAGGAGGGAGCCCAGGATGGATCCCTGGGGAACTCCTGAGCGAACCAGTTTTGAGCCTGAGAGAACTCCAGCTACTTTTACAGACTGAGAGCGCTGAGCAAGGTAATTTTTTACCCAGTCACCAGGACCCTGCAAGAGCCCTAGGGATATAAGTTGTTTGATAAGTAGGCCATGGTGAACTGTATCAAATGCCTTGGTTAAGTCAATTAATTATCTATAATTTATAAATTTATTATTTATTAATTTATTTAATATCGGATATGTGAGGGGAAGAGGGGGCAGGTGATAGGCAGAGGAAAATAAATTGCCAGCATGCATTTTTCAGCATTTCAAAAATCACATTATATCAAATCAAATCAATTTTATTTATTAAAAGGTGCCTTTCTAAAACCAAGGTGCCTGTACAATAAATACATAAAACAGAATAAATTATTCTAACAAACATATAATTCAACAGACAACAATATAATAGCAGCATAGGACAGCGAACTAAACCTCAATCAATAAATGCCAGGCTGAAGAGATAGGTTTTCAAAGCTATTTTAAAACTCTGGCCACTCAGGCAGTCTCGAACCCATGAGGTAGAGAGTTCCACAGTGACAGGGTAGCAAAACTAAATGTCCTTGCTCCAGATGTTTGCAGATGTACCCTGGGAACCTCTAGCAATCCCTCATCAGAGGATTGGAGAGGACGGAGGAGGCAGTAGGGACAAAGGAGATCTTTCAAGTAACCCAGTTCCTGTTCGTGTAAGGCCTTAAAGGTAAGCAAAGCAACCTCAAAGGTGATCCGCCACTGTATAAGCAGCCAGTGCAGACCACGGAGCACAGGCATCATATGACTGGTTCTTGATGCACCAGTCTATAGCCTGGCTGCCGCATTCTGCACCAGCTGCAAGCAACGGATATCAACCCCCAGCAGTCCTAGGTAAAGGGCATTACAGTAGTCAAGACGGGAGAAAACGAAGGTGTGAACCAATGTCGGAAGATCATCGGGAGGAACCAAATGTTTCACCTGGGCAATATTTCTTGGATGGTAAAAAAAAGTTTTAACAACTGCTGACACCTGTGATTTCAGGGTCAAGCAGTCATCAAACATAACGCCCATATATGGGCATTATGTCACAACTGTATATAATGTGGTTTACAATTTCATATCTGTATATAATGATAATCTAAAGCTTCTGAAAACTGGTTAAAAACACATCAACATTATCAATTTATCAGGTTTTCAGTAACCCGGTTAAGTGTATTAGGTATCTGGATACCTATTTTCAGGTTTGATCCGGGAGAGATACAATGAGGAACATACAATTAAGCAATAATGAACTCCATGGTGTATGATATTCTGGGATAACATCACACCTTGGTGGATTGAAATATGAGGCTACAAGCCAAGTGCGTTCAAGACCCAAGAAGTGATGTTATCCCACACAGACCCCCACCCCTGAGTGCCTTAATGCTATTATACAAGGGCTCACTTTTACTAAAACATATTTTATGAGCTATTATGGATATGTATACAGTTTTAAAAAGTTCTATTCTTCCTTCTTTGGCCAATAGGGGGGTACTGCATTTGTTTCCTATTTGTTTACTGTTGGCCCCCCACCATATCTCTTTCTCTGTCTCTCTTGTTCTGTGTTTTTCTTTGTTTACTATCTCTGTTGTTTTGTCACTCTGAGTGTAATTTATCCAGTCATGCTGCCTGCACAGGGACCAGATGACAGTTTTGTGAATTTAGAGAGCTGTTTAAGGAGCAGGGAACCGCTCTCAAAAGGAAGCCAACTGAGTAGCAGAGACTTAAACTTCCTGTACTTCACACACACTCTGTAAAATGCCTAGTCCTGCTGCTTACATTTTTTATCTGAATATTTATTTAATTGGTCAACAGTTTTAAAATAAAAGAATCTGCCACTGCATGTGGCTTTTTAGAGATCTGAGTGACTGAGTGCATGCCTTGAGAACTGTAAAGGAGAGCAAGAGAAATGATGAAACCACACTCTGTGGAGCTTTGTAAGATTGCAGTTTGGTTTATGTTGAGTTGGCCTCTTAGCTGAATGAAAAACCATGTACAGAGTTAACTTAAATGTGGGATGATCATGTGTAGCATGGTGGGAAGCAAGAATCAATGGGAGGCTGCATGATGTCTTATACTAGCAGGTCATTTATGTCCTGTATCACTTCACAAGGTGGACACTAGCCAATCAGATGCCTAAGAATTTTCTTGCCATGATATAATAAGCGACAACAGCATATCAGTCTGAAGTATTACAATCAAAGAAGTTCTGTAGCTAACACTAGATACCTCAGTAGACAGGAAAAGAGCAGAAATCAGAATACAGCCAAGAATGCAATTCAAATCACGTAACACAACCAAGCTGACAGAAGAGAAAATACATTCTAGAACAATTAGCTGGTTTACAGATCATGATAACTGTAGACAGGAGTAATTGCAAACATCACACACACACACACACACACACACACACACACACACACACACACACACTTTAAAAGTACAAAAAAATAGTCTGCAAAGGTTGAAAGCAGTACTATAGATATTTTACAATGATACAAATGTTCTTGATAATTATAAAAATGCCTATTCTACTAGACCAAAAGTTATTTACTGCAGTTTGAAGTTTGCTTCCATTTGTGGCAAAGAACCCAAACCTCACAGTTTATAGCTCAGCATGAATTCAAACTACAAGGATTGCAGGAATGATATAGAGTAACCCAAGGGTATGTATACAACAATTTCACAGGATGACAGTACTGTATTTCAGCCATGTGGAATGTGACAGGGTGGTGTCTGTTTTTTCCAGTTACTATGGAAAAGAATGGCACCTAAGGCTATGTCTCCATTTATTCCACCTCTTTGAAAAATTAGTTTTTTTCACCAGATTGATTACCTTCTAATGACATGCCTGCAAATGCTGAAGAATTCCACAGATGCTCTTCCTGTTTTCAAAGAAAGACTTATTTCTGTAGCTCCAAAATATTTTTTGAATCTATGAAAGTCATGCAAACTATAGATACTGACCAACAGAAACTCTTGGCTGGGCATGTTTTAAACATGCAGAGCTGTTAGGCCTATTTGCTTTAATTGATACTGTATGTCAGTAGTGCTACATAACTGGCCAAGGAACTGCCATAAAGTGACTTTTTTATTTAGGACAAAAATGTGTTGTTGTATATTAAAAAGTAGCCTAATGATATTACAGTCTATTGATTGACTGATTTCAAACCATTCATGGTTAGGGTTTACTCTGTATGGAAATCAGTGGCTCTCAAAAAGTTGTTGTGCACATTCTAAAAGTTGTGCCCATTCTAAAAGTTGTTCTGCATGTTCTAAAAGTTGATTTACACATTGTATCATCAAGTGCACCAGTGTTTCTGCTTGCATTAACTTTTGTCTTGCAGTCTGCTTTCATTTTCAATGAGTGCTCTGCGTGGGCACTCCAGCTCCCATTCACACTGACTTGTGCAGGATGCAGCCTGCCATCATGACTGCACTAGTTGTTGGTGGTACCTGCCTTCAGTGTGTGTGAGGGGATTCCTCTCTGAGCACAGAACCACTGCCTCAGCAGAGCCACACTCCTCAGCTCACACACTCTGTATCTCTCTGTAGCTGCGCTCAACACCACTCACAGTTTCCATTCACTAGTTCCTTCTACAAAACCATATACTATAAAAAAATAAAATATGTGTGCAGCTCATCTAGTGTTTCCATTTCTGGGTTGAAATTCCAGAATGAGCCTTTCGAGCTTTGCTCTCAAGGTCCTTATGCTTGTATCTCAATCCCCCAAAGGAAACAAAGGTAACTCATACATTATTCCTTACTATTAAAATGGGTAGGGAATATTTCATATCCTGATTGGCTAAGAGGGTTTGGAACCAAGTGCCTTATGGGTGACAACCACTGGGTCAGGAACCCTTTTGGCAACCAGGACACAGAAGCTAAATATCCATGCCTCCAAGAAAGTTTTTGAAAACAAAATTCTGGCAGCCATTTTTGTAAACTCCCTGACTTGCCATAACATTAAAATAAAATATACATAATTTAAAAAAACTTCCCATCTCCTAGGCTCTATGTAAGGAACACACAGAGTAAAAAAAAAAGTCACTTATCTTTTTGTCTTTTTTTACAAAAGGGATTTTAACCATATTGGTCCTTGGAAAACAGGAGTCACTGGAAGGTTTCAAACATTTTATTTGAACAAAATACGTCTTGCACAAAGATGGTATAGTACACAAGCCTTTGGGGCTCTCAGGCCCCTTCTTCAGGTGAATAGAAAACTGAGCAAAATAAGCACCATTTACATACACTGTGAAGCAATGTTTAAAATAATTGAAAATAATTCAACTGTAAGGGTTGATTGTTAGAAAATACTAAGATATTCCTAGGATAGGCTGAATGGAAGCTTTGAAGTAATCATTGAAAAGGTATCTTGTCAGGAACACAAAACAAAAAAGACCTGAGATAAACAGAGTGTAAGGTCTGTATACATTGTGATGTTTTTTTTAAAAGTAATTAAGATAGGATATGTGAGAAGAATTAATAGTGGGTAGGTGGGCCATGAATAGGAACAAGTCTGAAGCTGTGGGGGGGGGATGATAGGAAGCACTAAGCTATTTGTAAGAGAGGCTGAAAGGATGTTTAGAAGAGGTCATTGGGAAGTATCCAGACATGAACACAGATTAGAATGTCTTGAGATGCACAGGGTGCAACAACAACAACAAAACTTAATAAAAATTAACAGAATTAAAAGTTAATCATAGTGTGTCATAAATCCAATGTCCCAATTCAGTCCGGTAACGAAAACATTATATTGTTTGATGTATTTCAGTTCACATGTCCTTCTCTCTTGTTTGTTTTTGAAGCTGCCTCTTAGTATCAGGACAGATAGGTCAGAGAGGGAATGGTCTGTTTGTGAACAATGTCCTACTCATGTGCTGATAATACTAAGATTCATACTAAGATTCATACTAAGACAGAACAGGAGCTAGAGGGTGGTGAAGCCCATATATTGCTCCTGTGTATTAATAATAGTTTAACAGAAAATCTGAAAGGATAAGTTTGTCCAACCATTTTTTAAATGTTGTTTTGTTACTACTAACAATAACTTCAATTGGCAATGCATTCCAAGGTTTAATAATGCATAAGGAATAGAAAAATTTCCATGGCATAAGATTGAATTGCTTCAGCTGCAACTGTAGAGGATGACCTCTGAGATTAAAAGTATCTGGCCAAGGCACCTAGCTTCACCTGAGCTCTTTCCTTCTAAGACTGCTTGAAAGGCAGAGTAGATAAACTTACCAGAGCAAGGGAGAAGGATTAAGACTTAGTTTGGCTAAGCAGATTTACTGTGTGGTGGTGTTTTAATTTTTTACTCACAGGGATTGCTACTGTTTGTTGCTAACATTTCATTGCTTTATTTTTCTCTGATTCAAATTGTTGTTGCTGGTATACCTTCTTCTGCATTATTACAAGGTGTGCCTACAGGTGTGTGCTAACAGATTACTCCTGTAATCTTCTGATTCAAATTGTTCTTTGCAAGGTATATCTTCTGTTACTGCTTTATTTTCTCTGGAGCAAAGTGTTTCTTACAGGGTATATCTCTCTGAAATTATTACAGGTGGTGCTTTACAGGTTTACAGTTTTATCTAACATTAGGATAGCTTCAGGGTTACTGCATTTGTTGTTGACTGATTGTTTCTGCTCGTACCTCCTTGTTCTTTCTTAAGTTTCTTCTTTTAGGCAGGAAGGGCCCAGCCACCACCCATCCCCAACCACCCCACTACCTCCTTTTATAGGGTACCACAGTTGTGACATTTCCTGTGGCAGAGCAGGAAAGGCGGATCAGTGGGGCCTCCACAAAGTGATCTCATTTACAGGGCACTAGTAATTTAACTTGTTATAACAAGTTAAACAAAAACAATTAAACCATTACTTGCATTTTTTCCTTCTAATTACTCTGACTAGGTTACAAACCCAGAAACTTATTTGGAATGGATTTCATTAACTGCAGGTACTGTGGAACAATTTTCAGAAGGACAGTCTTACAGGATTTAGGACACTGTCCTACATGCTGGGCCTTTGGAGATCTTAGGTCTCAGCTCCGGGCAGCATGGGCAGAGATTGCACCTCAAATTTCATATTGAAGAGGAAATACATTATAAGAACCACCCACCATTTCCCAGCATCCAACAGAAAACCCTCGACCGCAGAGGGTAGTTGGTCCAGGAGGTTGGCAGGTGGTTAGGAGGAGCAAATCAGGTGCCCCATCACTCTGCTCTCCAACACATTACCTCCAAAACCATATAAACACTACAGACAGGTATCTGCCTCTATCTCTGAAATCAAATAAAAGGCAGAAGACACTGCAGAGACAGGACACTGCAGCACAGGAGCTAGCACAACAATACTCACCCAAATCAGGAACCAAAACTAAACAAGCACAAAGGAATCCAAAAACTTGATCATAGGAGACTCCATGATTCAGGGAGTTGATACTCATCTCCAGCCAGGTGATGGTCAGATGTCTCCCAGTACATCAGCATGGAGAGACACTGACCGCATTACTAAAATTGTTCACAAAGCAGGAGAAAACATTGATGTCCTAGTACACATAAGGGACTAATGGATCTACGCCAGCCGGTCAGTTGTGGAGACCAAGGAACACCTGACTAGGCTGGGTGACAAGCTATCATCTATTTCGTCCAGCATCTCCTTCTCTGAGATCCTGCCAGTCTGGGAGAAGGGAGCAGATGGACGGAAGGTCAGAGAAGGGGAGATAGGGGAGCTAAACACATGGCTCAAGGACTGGTGCCAGGAAAAAGGACACAGATTTGTAGGGAACTGGCAACAGTTCTGGGAGCGAAAGTTCTTTAAATTTGATGGACTGCATCTGACTAAAGAGGGAGTCAGTGCATTGGGGCAGAAGTTTGATGTCTTTGCAGGATATTTAAACTAGCAAATGGGGAGAGGGGTGCAGCACCCCATACGTCGAATGGGAAGAACACCCCTCCCCCCTCAGCTAATGGTCAAACAGGAATTCAGTGTGTTTGCCGTTCATTTGCATCACCAGGTAAGAAAAAAGGTTTGTCTCCCCATACGATGCACAGGGGTGATGCCAAACTTCACTCAACAACTAACACACCAAAATCTGGCCAATGGAAAATCATGTACACAAATGCTCACAGCCTGGAAATAAGATCCCAGACCTGCAGGCAATAATGTCAGAGGCTAAACTGGACATAGTAGCAATTAGTGAGACGTGGTTTACCAGTAACCACACTTGGGAGACTTCAGTACCTGGCTATGTATTGTTCAGAAGAGACCGAGGTGCAAAAAGGGGAGGAGTGGCCCTGTATGTTAATGAAAATATCAAAGCTACAGAAATTCAGAATACACATAAGGAGCCAGAAGAACTGTGGGTCACCCTGGAAACAGGAAATGGGACAGCCATAAGAACTGGGTTGTCTACAGGCCCCCTGACCAGAGGGAGGACATAGACACATTACTGTTAGAAGATATACAAAACACTGACAGCTAAAGGGGAGGTTCTGATAATGGGAGACTTCAACATGCCAGATACAGATTGGTCAATACCAGCAGAACATCTGCCAGAATAGACTCATAGTGGATTCCCTGCAGGGAGGGCCTCAAACAACTGGTACAAAACCCACAAGAGACAGGGCTATCCTAGATCTAGTACTGACTAACAAAGAAGGGATCACAGATCTCCAGGTAGAAAGTCACCTGAGGGCCAGTGACCATCACATGGTATGGTTCAATTTGGCTACTACATCTAAATCATCCCTTCCAAGGCAAAAATATGGGACTTCAGAGGGCTGACTTTGATAAGATGGCCAACAGAGTTAAGCTAGCCCTGGCAAAAAGAAACACAGGTGAGGAGGTACAGGCAAAGTGGGCAAGCATTAAGGATACAATACTTGAAGCAACATCCCATTGTGTTAGACAGAAAAGGAAGTGCAAAAGAAGAAGGAAACCACTTTGGTTCTCAAATACAGTAGCAGAAAGGGTCAGAGCCAAAGGCTGGCCTCAGAAAATATAAGGAACACAGTGGGATGAAGATAGGGAGGCATACCAAACTGCCCTAAGGGAAGCAGGTAAGGCAGTAAGGCAGGCAAAGTCCCAAACTGAGGAAACACTAGCACGAACAGTAAGAAGGACAAGACTTTCTATAGATACATTAGTGAAAGGAGAAAGTCCAGAGGGGTATTCAGCTTAATGGAGAAAAGGGAGCATGTGAGGAGGAGGACCCTGTAAAGGCATCTATCCTAAATAGATACTTTTGCTCAGTATTTACTGGAAGAGGAGTAGGCAGGGCCCACAGCTCAGCATCATGGACACAGGGGAGGGAGGTGAGCACTACCCCTTCACAAAAGAAAAGGGTCCTACAAGAGCTTGCTAAGCTCATGGTGGATAAGGCAATGGGACCTGATGGCATACATCCCAGGGTACTTTGAGGAGCTAAAGGAGAACCAGCAGAGCCATTAGCAGAATTGTTTAGTGAGTCTCTGAGCACGGGAGAGGTCCCAGAAGACTGGAGAAGGGCTCATGTGATCCCTCCACACAAGAGTGGTAGCAGGGAGGAGGTCGGGGAACTGCAGACCGGTCAGTCTTACCTCAGTAGTGGCAAGATTATGGAGGCACTCTTATGAAAGGATAGTGCAACACCTGGAATCCATTAGGGCACAGGATCCAAGACAGCATGGGTTTACAAAGGAAGGTCCTGTCAAACTAATCTCATAGATTTCTTTGACTGGGTAACCAGAGTGGTGGACCAAGGGAGCAGTTGATGTCAGCTACCTTGACTTCAGCAAAGCTTTTGACACTGTTCCACATAGAAGATTGATAAATAAGCTAGGTAGGCTCGGGTGGGTCAGAAGTTGGTCAACTGGGTGGCAAACTGGTTGACTGGCAGAAAACAGAGAGTGGTGGTAAATGGTATACAGTCAGAAGAGATGCAAGTCACAAGTGGGGTACCTCAGGGATCAGTCCGGGACAGTCCTATTCAACATCTTCATTAGTGACCTCGCAGATGGACTAGAGGGTAAGGCTTGTCTGTTTGCAGATGACACCAAGATCTGCAACAGAGTAGATGATCCAGATGGGGTGGGCAGAATGAGAAGAGATCTGGATAAACTAGCAGAATGGTCAGAAGAGTGGCAACTGGGATTTAATGCAAGAAGTGCAAAATCATGCACATAGGGAAGAGAAACCCTGAAGCCACTTATAGGCTGGGAGGAGTTGCTAGCAGTCACAAAGGAAGAAAGAGACTTGGGCATCATCATCACTGATGACCTAAAATCATCCAAGCAGACCTCTAAAGCAGTAAGGTGGGCTAGGGGTGTTAGGGGTGTAGATAGTAGGGGTATCACAGTCGTAAGAGGGAGGTAATAATCCCTCTGTACAAGACATTGGTTAGCCCCATCTGAGTACTGCGGCAGTCTTGAGGCCACACCTTCACAAGGACATTAACCAAATTGAGGCAGTCCAGAGAAGGCAACCAAAATGGTGCAGGGACTGCATCAGAAGACATATGAGGACAGATTAACGGAGCTCAATATGTATACCCTTGAGCAAAGGAGGAGAGGTGATATGATCTAGACATTTAAACACCTTAAGGGCATAAACAAGGTGAAAGAGTCTAACATGTTTAAATATAAGAAAATAGCAGGACAAGAGGACACAGCATGAGATTAGAGGGAGGCCGATTAAGGGAATGTGGAGAATTCTTTTCACAGAAAGGGTGGTAGATGCATGGAATGGCTTACCACAAGAAGTGGTGGCTATGAATACAGTGCAGGGCTTCAAACAGGCATGGGATAGGCATAAGGGAGCAATACAAATGACTATGAATAAATAGGTCACTGACAGAGCAAAGGTCAATGGCACATTTATAAGGTAGAAAAAGAAATGGGCAGACTGGATGGGCCTTGCGGTCCTTATCTGCCGTCAACTTCTATGTTTCTATGTTTCTATGTTTATCTTCTTTGAAAGAAAATCCTAGATTTGCTAGTAACTGTGGATCATTAATAATCTCATACATTAAAAGAAGATCCCCTCTTAGTCGTCTAGTGGATAAATTCATTAGATTAAGTGAAATGAGTCTAGAGTCATATGGTACATCCTTCAGTCCTTTTACCAGTTTAGCGTATCCCCTTTGTACTTTTTCCAATTTCCTAATATTCTGCTTCTTGAAGGGGCACCAAAACTATGAGGAGAAGTCCAAATGTGGTCGGACATAAGCTCTATAAAGTGGCATAAGCAGTTCTTGGTGCCTCAATCTAATATTTCTCTTTATAGCCCAAATAACCCCATTTGCCTTATGTATAACTGCATTAATTTGAGGGCTAGGAGAAAAATCATTAGATACAAGGACCCCCAAATCTTTTTCTGTATCTGTATTAATCAGAACCTTATTATCTACAGTATAATTATGCATTGGGTTATTCATCCCACAATGCATAATCTTACATTTTGTATGATTCAATTTCATACCCTAGGTGGAGATCCATGAGGAAATACTATCCAAATCATTTTGTATCAATTTAATTTGATCAGAATTTGCACAAAGTCCACCAATCTTAATATTGTCGGCACATTTAATGTTGTTTGAAAGATAGTTTTTTGTTATGTCAGTAATGAATAACTGAAAAAGGCAAGGGCCCAAAACCAAACCCTTTGGTACACCACTGGTGTTGATCCCTATGCTAGAGAGCTGGCCATTTATGAGAACTTGCTGTGTTCTCCCAGTTAACCAGTTTGCTATCCAATTAACCAGTTTAGGATTTATATTAAGTTGGGATATTTTGTGCACTAATGCCCAATGTGGGAGGAGGTTGAAAGTCTTACTAAAATCTATATAAACCACATCATAAGGAAGTCTGTTATCTAATTGATGGCTAACATTTTCATAAAAGCACAACAGATTGGTCAGACAGCTTTTTCCCTTTGTAAAACCATGTTGTTATGAATCAGCATCAACTAAGTAAGAGGTAATTAAGTCCTTAATTAAACTTTCCAAGATTTTACACAGTGATGAAGTAAGGCTTATGGGTCTATAATTTTCCCAAAGATTTCTAGGTCCTTTTTTATGGATGGGGATAACATAAGCTGTTTTCCAAAGATCAGAAACATAATTATGATTCAAGCAGTGGTCATATAATACTTTCAGAGGCTGCGACAGGCTATCTGCTAATAGATTAAAAAAAAAAATGACCAGGCACTTGATCAGGAGATATAGTAGTTTTGCCTTTAAGCCCAGCTAATTTAGCATGAACCTCTGTTTCAGATATAGATATGTGGCTACCATTAGAGTTATCTAATGTAACATCTCTCTGATTTTTATGAAAGATACTACAGAACTTTTCATTAAATAAGTTGGCCATCATGAGTGAATCATGAATTTAAGCATCATCAATCTGTAGAGGACCCACCTGACAAGTTGTTTTTTTTTCAGAGAGTTTATGTAAGAAAAGAAAGATTTACTATTATCATTATAGGCATTAGAAGCTAATTTATGTTCCAAATGCTTTTTAGATCTTTTAATACTGTTTTTACACTTTTTTTCAATATATAAATAGGAACTCCAGCTAGCAAGTGCTCTTGCTTTCAAATAAGCTGCACAATGCTGATTTTTTTGCTTTATAAGTCTGGTAAGTTCTCTAGTCATCTATTTAGGTTTTGGTTGCTTTGAGGTATATTTTTCCCTTGTTGGTACATAACAATGTCTTAACGTACAAATTTCATTAGGTAAAGTATTACAATATTCCTCGATACCTACAGTGTTAAAAACAGAGGATCAGTCAATACTGTCCAGATCATTTTTAGCACCCACTGTATTGCAAATATTCAGAAATAAAAATTCAGTCTGTGCCTTTACAATTGCTATCACCTGAATGGAAATGATTTACCATGCACCTTATTTAATTATACAATCATTTGCTAAATTCCATCTTGCCAAGAATAAATCTCTGAACTATATCCACCCATTCTTACTTTAGTGGGTATTTCATGATAATAATTTTTGAAATAATAGTTATATACCAATAAATTACCCAATAATCTAATTTGCTATGAAATGTCTGCCAATATGTTTTTTTAATTTATTGCACCTTCCTCTGTCTCTCTCCAGACTGCCATCCCTGCCCCACAACACCCAGCCTGAAGTGCCAGGGCTTCGCTCCGCCAGCAGGCGGTCGGTGGAAACTAGCCGACCCAGGGAACCACGAGGCCGGGAGGGACAGCCAGGAAACTCTCGGGAAAGCCGCAGCCAATCGACTGCCATCCCTGCCCCACAACACCTAGCCTGAAGTGCCGGGGCTTTGCTCCTCCAGCGGGCGGTCGGTGGAAACTAGCCGACCCAGGGAACCACGAGGTCGGGAGGGACAGCCAGGAAACTCTTGGGAAAGCCGCAGCCAATCGGTAAGTGAGCGCTCCTCTAGGCACAGCAGCCGATTGGCTCTCCTGCACCATTGACTTATACTGACTGAGCCTGCATTACCGAAATCTGTCTGGGACTAGGGAATTTCTTCCCTGCATTCTTATAAAAATCTTCCAAAAAGAGCTGTCTTCTTATTGCTGCAACTGTAAAGGGAAGCTGTTGATTTGTTGTGTTTTTTGCTGTAATTCCAAATCCTTGGTAACCGAAGTGGGCCTGATGCTGAGGCACCACTTTTCCTTCCATGAATTGTGTAAAATTCCTAAAAGTGCTGTTTCTGCTAAGGTAATTGCAAGGGGAAACTGCTGATTTACTGTTTTTGCTGTGATTACAAATCCTTTTTGCATTTGTAAGGTGGGCCAGACACTAAGGTGTCACGGCCCCCCCCCCGACAGCCTTTGTTGTGCAGATTTAGGCACTGTGACGAGCAGAAACACTTGTTCTGCCTCTATTTAATTTATTGCACCTTTCTCTGTCTCTCTCCAGACTGCCATCCCTGCCCCACAACACCCAGCCTGAAGTGCCAGGGCTTTGCTCCGACAGTGGGCGGTTTGTGGAAACTAGCCAACCCAGGGAACTATAAGGTCGGGAGGGACAGCAAGGAAATTCTCAGGAAAGCCACAAAATGTTTGCCCACCCACCCTTCCCTCTTGTGTGTTACTTTTATAGGCATCTTCCCACTGAAATCTCTTCCCCACCCTCAGCACTACCCTAAACCAATAAACTGTTCCACCGCCTTGCTGATCCAACTAATCAGCAACTTCACTACTCTCCCATTAGCCAACTAACAATATCTCTCTCATAATGGGGAGTTTACTTCTGATACTTCTTTCACTGTCAGCCATGGGGTTCCCCAAAGAAGATGTCCCTATCACACAAACTACGGTGATCCATTCGCCCAGTCTCTCTGTCGCATCCCCATTGTTTGACGCTCAAACCCTCACATATGCCCTACCATTGCTGCATCGATTACAGTGGGGTGACCCTCAAAAAGAGACGCAAACCACCATACATGTATTTCAATCAAGGCTCCACTACTGGATATACAAATCCCCCCTATGCCTGACCACCATACTGCTACTTGGTGTCTTGACACAATCCTATAACCCCACATGGAGCACCCCAAAAGAGTGGCAACAGAATAAGAGAAGGAGGACCAAAGACAGCCCCCTCTCCCTATCTCTGGCAGCCCTCATGAAACTCCTGCTCTTTCTATTGCTCTGTATTGGTAGCGTGGAAATCAACCCATGACCCCCTGAATGTATTACCTCTCCAGCAGACCTAACCTCAATTAAAGGCCTCAGTTTTTTGCATATTAATGTATGCAGTCTGTTGAAAAAACTTACACTGATACAAGCCTGGGTTGCCCATACCTTGCCAGACTTTCTCGTGGTATCTGAGATGTGGTTCAAACCCACCACAGCAGACAGGGATGTTAACTTACCCAACTATCAGTTATTCAGAACGGATCGCCAGACAAGGGGCGGTGAAGTAGCTATATATGCAAAATCCGGTATACCTGTATCCTGTATTGCTGCAACCTCTATGCCCAAGGAATTTGAATGCCTATCCCTAAAAGTCTCTCTCCCCAATACAGCAGCTTTTCAGCTAGTTGGATGCTACAGACCCCATCTGCTGACCTCAAGCTCTTATCCCACCTGGGGAATCTGCTCAAGCCCAGCACTGAAGAAGTCATTATTCTAGGTGACCTGAATTTCAACTGGCTTACCCAGGCAGCTGCACCTCTGGTATCATTCTGTGATTCACATGGGTTCACACAACTAATTAATGAGCCAACAAGAATTAATGCAAGGAATAGTAATAACAGCTCACTACTTGATATCATGCTAGTGAATAAACCCCATCTATTCACACATGCTGGAGTGCTTTTCAGCGATATAAGTGATCACTGCCCCATCGCAGGGGTAAGATCTTCCAGCAAAACAACAACCCTGCAAAATTCCTAATGAGGAGATCCAAGAAAAACATCAATATTGAAGGATATTTGCATGATCTAGCTCACTCTCCAAGCTGGCAAGAGTTGTATCTTGCTCATTCTGTGGAAAAAGCACAGCAGATGCTAAATAGCATTATAATAAGTGCCCTTAACATCCATGCCCCAATCTTTAGTATCCGAATAAAAAACAAATCCTGTCATTGGTTTTCAGCTGACCTCAAAGCTGCACTGCTGGAGAGAGATAAACTCTGGAAAATGGCAAGAAAATACAAGAATGCAAATGACTGGATGATCTTTAGGAAAGCCAGGAATAGATGCACCAAGAAAGTTAGGGATGCAAAGGCTGCCTTCTACTTGGCTAAGCTTGACTCCTCCTATCATAATCCTGCTAGGTTTTGGGGTACCATCAAGGGTATGGTTGGGCAAGATTCTAGCACCTCCCTACCAACTCAATTACACCACAGTAATGGCCCTATCTCTGGCAAAATGGAAATTCTGGACGCCTTCAATAACCACTTCACAACGGCTGACCTTGCCTTTGACACCTCTCCAGCTAACCTGCTGCGTGCACAATTAAGCTCCCAGTACACTGGTGCTCAGAGAGCTGACTCTTCCTTCAGCTTCAAATCTGTACTGTTGAAGCAAGTAGAGGACCTACTATGGCAACTGGATATCAAAAAAAGCACAGGGGCAGACTCTCTGGACCCTACATTTCTCAAAGATTGCATCCCATGTACTTGCAATCCCCTAACACATCTCTTTAACCTATTCTAAACTCTGGTTCTATTCCCACACTGTGGAAGACAGCCCAAGTGGTTCCCTTCTAAAATCAGGGGACCCTATGGACCTTAATAATTACAGGCCCATTTCCATTCTACCAGTGCTATCCAAGATGCTGGAGAAATTAGTGAGTACCCAGTAAAGGAATATCTTGACGATGCTAACCCTCCTGAATCCAGCTCAGTCTGGATTCAGGGCCAAGCATAGCACTATCACTGCACTAGCCAAGGTCACAAATGACTGGCAAACCCGAATAGATAAAAGAATAATGTCTGTGCAGTATTTCTTGACCTGAGCAAAGCATCACACTGTGGACCACGGGCTTCTATTATCATCCATGCACTCCATTGGCCTAGATCCACCCTCCCTTAAGTGGTTCAAGTGTTATCTCACTGGTAGGTCACAGCAGGTAAAAGCTGAAGGTGACCTATCCCTATTAAAACCACTGCTAAGAGGAGTCCCCCAAGGTTCTATCCTGGGTCCTATCCTTTTTGCCATCTATATAAATAATATTGATTCAGCCCTCACCAAATTCTCTGTACACCTCTTTGCTGATGACACTGTTTTGTATATCAGCAACCCTTCTTCTGCAGCTGCCCGTAAAATCCTACAAACAGAATTCTCCTTGTTACAATATCAGCTACTTGAGAAAAAGCTTCTGTTAAATGCAAAGAAAACTAAAGCAATGATGTTCACAAATCAAAGCTCCACCAGCACCTACTCTTCAATCATTCTCCCCCAGCTATGCACTATACTTGGAGAAAATCTGGAGTATGTAGAAAAATTCAAATACCTAGGTGTATGGATTGACAGTAGACTCGACTTCACTCATCATTTAGAAGAACTGCTAAAAAAGCTTCGCCAAAGGCTTGGCCTTTTCTATAGATTAAAACCCTTCCTAAACAGAGATTCAAAGATGAGGTTAGTACAGGCCATTTTTCTCTCAGTTGTTGACTATGCAGACTCCCTTTATAGCCACTGTCTCATCTCCTACCTATACAAGCTGGATATCTTATACCATAGAGCAATAAGATTCATAACAGATCTGCCATCTCATACCCATCATTGCTCTCTTTATGCTGCAGTTGGATGGGTTTCCCTACACCTCAGAAGGAACAGAAATGCAGCTCTATGGACTTACAGAGTGTTATCAAAAAAACTTCCAAACTATATTCTGGACTGCTTCACACATACCTTTCCTAGTTCCTATGCACTAAGAAGCAACAACATCATCCTGTTCAAATTGCCCAAATTCAACACCCGACTAGGGAGGGCAGCAATCAGCTATTCTTTAGCTATAGCATGGAACACTCTACAAAAATCCCTAAAACTGTCCAATCTTATACCATTTGCATCCTTTAAACAGCATTGTACAGTTTTCTTCACAGAGAAATGCAGTTGCTACTGCTAGAGCTAGCTTTGTCATCTCAGAATCTCCCTCCCAAAAATTCACCATATATGGCATAATCTTTGTTCTTCAGTTCTCCCTCCCAGGCAGACACCCCATCTTATGGCACCCAGTAATATCTTCCACCATCCTAGTATTACATTATGCTGTGTGTTTGCCATGGCCCCTCCACTGGGATATGTATACTGTATATACTGTAAATATTAGCTTAACTTTCCTATAACCCATTTTATCATGTGAATTTTACTGTACATCACTGTGTTTATAAATGTTTTTTTTTTCCCTGTATGTATAACTGTTTATATAAGTGTATTGATGTATCTGTTGTGTATCAACTGTTGAACCTTGACCTTATCAGGTCCATCTTATAAATGAGCCTTGCTCAATGATGCTCGCCTGAATAAATAAAGATTTGATTGAGTGATTGATTGATTGAATACTTTGAATGTCTGCCCTATCATACAAATACATTTTGGAATGATTGGGTGCCAAAGACACAGCCTGAGATATGACTAAACTAATGGAACAATGGTCACTGTTGTCAATGGGTGACAACACAGAAAGGTTTTTTACTATGACTGAATTACTATGAAAAATTTGATCTAACAGATTGTTTCCCAGTGTTCGTTGATTAGCCCCTTGTGATAAATTACATTGCTGACACATATCAATTAGCTTTTTACCAGAATTAGATACTGCCTCTAACTTAGTCCAGTCAATATTTCACAAGTTAAAATCACCAGTGAGAACACTGTCTCCAAAAGAACACGCTATTTCACTCTCCTTAATGATTATATTCATTTGGAGTACTCGGGGGTATGATAACAGACCCCTAAGATAATGAGCTGAGAAGTGTTAAGCATTAATCTGATTCATAAGGATTCTGATATACTAATGGGGTTCTTGACTTTATTTGAAATATCAATAACCTGAAAAGTATTTCTTAGAAAAATGGCAACACCGCCTTCCTTCCTGTTCTATCTATTGTATTTATACAGTGTATACCCAGGCAAAGAAACCTCCCAACTTAATTTATCATCCCCACCATGTTTCCGTAATGAACACAATATCTACATCCTCACTAGTAACGGTTACCTTAAGCTCATCTAGTTTATTGGATAGGCTCCTAGTATTAAAATAGAAACATTTTAAATTTGTTATATGAATGTCTTTTCTCCTCAATCTTTTTGAGAGAGAGACTGTATTCTCTCCCAAATTAATCAGTTTAAATGTTTGTCAATGCAACTTAATATATGATGGCTCAAAAATAAGTTGTCCTTGTGGTTTAGATGTAAACCATCCCTACAGTATCTGGTTTAATATTGTGTGTCAGTGGTGGTTCATCCTTGTTTGTAATGGTTTCCTTGTTTCCCATATATAGCACCCATTTATTTACTTTTATATTGAATTAAGTTAACCATATTGCTGGATTGGCAT
The DNA here is from genome assembly GCA_016271365.2 of Neoceratodus forsteri. NCBI lineage: Eukaryota > Metazoa > Chordata > Ceratodontiformes > Ceratodontidae > Neoceratodus > Neoceratodus forsteri. Next base: position 967,645,158 of record CM028132.1, on the reverse strand, counting down.
GTGTAGAATGTCATATATTTTTACAGAACCGCACAACCACAAGAGACATTTCAGAAACCACCATCAGCACCCTAATAAAATGTATTCTGATGCATAACTTCACATTAAATGGCAACCACTTTTTACAGTTAATGGGGACAGCCATGGGCACAAAGTTTTAAGGCAGGTTACCGGACACTTCTTGGGTGCATGAGACACTCAGCTTGTGGCTTCATACCTCACAACGCACCTGAGGCATGACAATATTCCATGATATACCACACCCTTTCATGTATTATTGCTTAATTTTTGAATAAAACCATATGGTGACTAATAAACACTGCTACTTAAAAAGAATATATTGCTGTTGACTGATACCATTATAATGTGGCTTCATTGCTACCATAAATTCTTCTGTAAACAAATATATTGGTGTCACCATAACCATCACACATTACCATATTCATATACAATCAGAATGTACAAATGCAGTAAGTAAATTGTAAACTTTGTAACCAGGCTAGATCAGTATATTTTTCACATAGTCATCTACTTTGTTTTATCGCCCCTCCCACATGCTCTACACTGTTCTGGCTAAACCTCACTCTAACTCCTCTGTATTGCAAATATTCAGAAATAAAAATTCTGTCTGTGCCTTTACAATTGCTATCACCTGAATGGAAATGATTTACCATGCACCTTATTTAATTATACAATCATTTGCTAAATTCCATCTTGCCAAAAATAAATCTCTGAACTATATCCACCCATTCTTACTTTAGTGGGTATTTCATGATAATAATTTTTGAAATAATAGTTACATACCAATAAATTACCCAATAATCTAATTTGCTATGAAATGTCTGCCAACTGTACCATGTCAGTTGGGGCGGCATATGTTAAAGCTTTGACACTGATATAACCAAAACATCAGGATACTGACTTTGTGCAGTGTATACAGGATTTTAATTAATGCTAGGTGAAAAAAAAAAAATAAAACATGCCTGCTACACATTGTGTAGTACACAATGGATGTACTAAAGATCATCTTCTCAAATGACTATTATTTACAAAAGCTGCATCAAGATTTTTAATGTCAGCACAAATCTAACAGAAATGCAGGTTGTTTGTTATGCAGTCTAAGCTATCTAATTTTTGTTGAATACTTGGTATCTCTTTACAACATATGTTTTCTTGTAATGCTAGCAAAATAGTACATTTGTCACATTGGTACCATGCCACACTTTCAAGCCTCAGTTACCTATCATCCACAATTTCTACATCATTAGAATTGCTTCTAATATCTTCCTGAATGTTTGTCAAATACATATATCTGTACTGTATTTTCAGATACTGTGCCAGAATAATTAACAACAGACAGTATGCCTCCACTGATATCTTCATCAAATTTTGATATCTAAAAGGTCAAATATGATGTTGCTAGCCATACCAATTTTTCTATTAGATGGAATAACACTAACACGTAAAGTGAAATGAGTTATACATAACATCTTATAAACATTACATTTAATTGAGTATCAGAAGTTCACAACTTTGTCAAACATGTTTTACAAGCCAAATATAAAATAAGATTTAGCTTTCTAATTTGGCATAATTCCTACCTATGGAAAACAGATATGACACTAGACATGCCACCAGACCAGCAGCAAACACAAACTTGAAAGATCAAGGTAAAAATCTATCAACCAGTAATGCAGACTACATAATGACATGTTATCTGAGAGAAAGAAAGAAAGAAAGAAGGAAAGAAGGAAAGCAAGAAAGGATAAACAATATACTAATGCACCAGCAACCACCACCTACAGCATGGATTTTCTTTTTTTTTTATGAATTTTTGTGCCTCTAAAAGAGCAGCTCTGCACTTCATCATGTGCGTCCATAAATAAGATGTTTCGGCTGCTTCAATTTACTAGAGAATACATTTTGTTTTTATTTTCAATGTTCCTTTGTATGACTCACAGCACATCTTGCTAATCTACCAAAAAAGTCTGCCTAGAAAACATTTGCCTCTCCCTGTTAACCTCACAGTGTCTTTGTTTATGACATCATAGTGATCATCATAACAACAGACTGTGATGCCACTAACAGCAAATGTGTGATTAGCAGGGGAGTGTCAGGTACATTATGAAAGACTCATTGAAATAAATATTGCAGTATTTACAATAATTAGTTGACCAAAAGTAGGAGAAAGTAAAAAAAAAAAAAAAAAAGAAATAGGAAACAATAGCATTAAACCATTATTGGGGTAAATCCAGCATTGTTAAGCTTTTTCTTATAATAGAGAGCTGCTAGTTAAGCTACAGTGCACTGGCTATGCTCAGCTTCACAAGCCAAGTTCAATGACTATGCATCCGTGCATAAACACTTAGACACAATGAGGCATGCATTATGCTGATTTAAAAAAAATACCCAGAGACGCAGTGAGGCATGGTGCTGCAGACAGAATGCCTTCAGCCCTGGAAGTGTGGTTAGATCATCACAATGCACACCCTCAAAGTGTCTCACTGCATTTATAAAATGTGTAATTAGAGATAATGTAATAAAAAAATGCTTTCTTTTAAATTAAAAATAGGTATTTTTTTCTTAAAGTAACTAGTAAAAAGTAGTCCATCCACAGTTGTCAAGCATCTGTCTATCCACACATGAAGTTTATACAATATACATTAGTGCTTCTTTATGCTAAATAAAAATGCTGTCTGTACCAGAAAACAGCAACTAGCTAGAATCTTTTTTATTATCTTCACAGTAGGGTACATCACATGATTTATCTAGCTATTTGGGTACATTACAACAAGCATTTCATTCTGTCTCCTGTTCCCCAGGGTATATGAAGTTATACATTCCAGCCAGTGTGAGCTACCAGAAACTATGAAAATGAGAACCTTTCACTTTTTAATAAAATGACACTAGCTTAAAACATTAATGTATAGTGTATAAAATGCACATGTGATGTCCACTCGTGATCTGATATCTATCTTCATTCAAGTGGCCTCTTTTTACTTCGCTCATGGCTTCACCACTCATGAAGGTCAGGAGGTCACTGACTACTCAAGAAGATAAAAATCATATCTCATGAGTGCCCATCACATTTCCCCTATTTATATCATGCAAATGTGAAAGCAAACATAATTCATCATTGGTGCTTCCTGCTTCAAGAGTGAAAGGACCCCAGCATGCAAGAGGATCTGTTTGAAATGATTTAAAGGCTGAAAAAGGAAAAAAATGAGAAACTGCTTAAACACATAAGGTGGTACTGATTTTTTGGAGCATTTAGGAGCACAGAAAATAAAGAAAAACAGCCCAAACAAAACAGAGAATTGCAAAAGAAAAGAAACACCTGTGTAGCACTGAGTCAAGGGGTTCAGTATTTTAAGGAAAGAATGACAGTAACTAAATAAAAGATAATGGAAAAAGAAAAAAAGAATATGGAAGAGATCTTAGGTTAAAAAAATATCAGAATCTCTCTGATGAAGGGGTTTTCCTGAAACATAAGATAAAAATAAAGTCTGGAGAAAATTAAAAAAACAAAAATAATTTTGAAAAAACAGTTTGGTGAGTGGGTCCATATACGTCCATATCTAGTAGCATCTTTCCATGAGGTCTGCACCTATAACCAACACAATGCCCCAGCACAACTGTTATATTTGGGTCTCTACCCCACTCCCTACTGGTATCATTATACTGCATGTCTCTAGGGAGCTCCCAGTGGTTACCCAGATAGTGAAATGGTGCTGCCCCATTGCAGTTGTGCATGGCTGGATGGAATAAGTGCACTTAAATTAATAACAACAATTTGTAGGAAACCCCCACATATGTAATCCTGGCCAATGGCATTGTACAACAATAATATAATTACCTTGGGGAATCATAACAAATTTATACAGGATGTGTGTCACAGGACCCATGGGCCCTGCTCAGTTACTCATGGTTATCCTCAGTTGTACAACAGCAGATGGCTTCTCCTTTCTGAACTCTAGGCTGGATGTGGTAACTATTTTACGAAAATAAATCTCAAACATTATTTTAACTCAAGAGCAAAAATGGGCATTCTAAACATAACATACAAACACACAAGTAGCACCCCTCTTAATCAAACCAAGGATGTCAGACCATATTGATTCTGAACCACTGATGACAACCTACTGATGACAACCTTTTGAATAACATCACTGTAATACAACTTCTTGAACTACTGTACTACATTCAGTGAGAATTTGGATCCTACAACACCTCAAGGGGCCACTATGGGCTGCCCTCCAATGAATTCCACATCCATATTCTCACCTGGACCAGCAGACAGCCTGGTAATAATGATAATAGTTTGATAACTGGCCCTGAATGATGTGGAGAAGTTACTGCAACAAAACTAGCACTGCTACAGCAGAAACTTAACCAAAGAGGAAATGACAGCACTTGAAGATTCATTCATCATACAAGGAAGGTTTTGGAACTATTAAGGCAGAAATCTCATTGTCCTGTACAAGAGTTAATGCATTAGATAGGTAGTCCATCAGTTTTCTGATATGGAATTCTATTGCGTGCTACTGCTACTTTCAAAATACAAGTTGACCAGCTTCTTTTCCAAGCAGCTCATGAAGGCTGGATCTCTGAGCTGAGCTGACTTTGTGGTAACTAACAATCCAGGGCTCACACTTTTTACATCCTCCCAAATATTCATAAGAGCCTGCCAAGCCCACCAGGATGTCTGATAGTGTCTGGCAATGGATTTTTGACTGACAGTCTCTCTAAATTCATCGACCAGTTCTTAAAAAAATATTGTACCAGTCTGCCATTTTATCTTAAGGACACTACAGACCATCTGGTGAACACAGAGGATTTTATCTGGCAATCAAATGTTGTTTGGATAATCATGGAAGTGGCAAATTTATACACCTCTTGTACACTGCAAGCTAATATCCAATTATAGGCCCATTGCCATCCTACCAATTCCGAGTAAATTACTCAAGAAAATTGTTGCTGCCCAAATCAACACCTACCTTGAGGAATATGACCCCCTTTGCTCTGCCCAGCATGACTTTCACAAAGGCCATAGTATTACTACTGCATTGCTTACCCTCACAAATAGTGCATACACCTCTCTTGACAAAGGCAAATACACTGGGGCTCTATTCAAAGGTCTTACTAAGGCCTTAAATGTGGTGAACCACTCCATTCTGCATAATAAAGTAAGTACCTTAGGGATATCAGGACATGCTCTACCCTGGTTCACTAGCCACCTCTCCAACTGACAGCAGCAAGTTAAGATTGGCACCTCTTCCTCTGACTAGCTCCCTTCCTCACTTGGTGTCCCCTAAGGGTCTATACTGGAGCCATTGCTCTTCTCCCTATACATAAACACAATCCACCACTGTTTCAAAAAAAACATCCCTCTTCTATATGCCAACAACTTAATGTTCTTTAGCAGTGCTACTGATGTAGCTGGAATCAACAGTGCCCTTACCTGCATAGAAACATAGAATTCAATGGCAGATAAGGACTGCCAGGCCCATCCAGTCTTCCCTTATTCCCTTAACTACTGAAAAAAAATACCACAGATCCTGCTTGATCTCCGGCTTCACTTCCTCTTTTGAACCACTAGTGTTCCCCCCTGTGTCTATCCTATGCAGTTTTGAATTTCCCTACAGACTTTGTCCCCACCACCTCTTCTGGGAGGCCACTCCATGTCTCCACTACTCTTTCTGTAAAGAAGTACTTCTTAACATTGCCCCTTAGTCTACCCCCTTCCAGTTTCATGTCATGCTTTCTTGTCCTAGAGTATCTTTTCTTTTGAAAGATGCTGCCCTCTGTAGCTTATTTATTCCCTTTCGGTACTTGAAGATCTCTATCATAACACCCTCTCCATCCTCTCCTCTCCTCCCAGGTGCAGTATACATATTGAGTTCCCCCAATCTCTCCTTGTATGACCTTTGCTGCAGACACGGGACCATTTTTGTTGCCCTTCTTTGAACTCCCTCTACCTTGTCTATGTCCTTCCAGAGATGTGGCCTCCAGAGTTGGATACAGAACACCAAGTGAGGTCTCATCAATGTCCTGTACAGTGGCATCATCACCTGTTTTCTTCTTCTGGTGATACCTCTTCTTATGCATCCCACTGACTCTCCCCACTGCCTTGGCACATTGTTTGGCCACCTTTAGGTCATCAGATATGATCTCTTTCCTGTTTAGTGGCCTCTAATAACACTCCACACATCATATAATCCTCCCCTGGGTTCCTGCACCCCAAGTGCAGGATTTTTCACTTTTTCACATTGAATTTTAATTCTGTCCAGTCCTGGATCAAGGAAAACAAACTATTAATGAATCGTACTAAATCTCAGATCATGCCTTTCGGGACCCCTCACAGGTTAAAAAATATCTACACCCCATTAATTGTGCTCTGTGACAATGGCTTTCAATTGGATAGTCACTTCCTTTATATACCTTGGTGTGACACTTGATCCTTTTCTTGAATTCTGCCATCACATAGCTACCATTAGCAAAGCAGTTAATACCAGCATGACCATAGCTTTCAGAGCCAGTCCTAACCTCTCTCATTCAGCACGAATAACAATTTCAGGTGGCCTACTCCTACCTAAGCTAACCTATGGCCTACCAGTCTTTGCCTATGCTTCCTGTACCCTGCTGTGTAAGTGCGAAGTGGCGTATAACAATATCTGTCACCTTACCCTTGTGTGCAACTGCCTTACTCATCATTGCTTACTCTGTACTAAGTCAGGCTGCCCATTCCCTTCTGCCTCTGTGGTAGGGTGGGTGACCCTACCCCAGTTGGAAAACTGTAGTGATGGTTAAAGCAGCTTAGCTTCAACAAAGTTTACCCCATGATGCCAAATTTGGGATGTGTATAGCATGCAGTAGTCCCTGGAAGTAAAATAAAGTTGTAGTTACCTTTTCCTTCTTCTCTAAGTTTGTTGTACTTTGTATTTTGTTTATCTTTAAGCCTTGCTAGCTGGCCACTATCATGGGTAGTCTTCAATCTAGTTCATGTTCTGAAACCCCCCAAAAAAAAAGAATGTGGCATGCTGTTATGTAGAGATCACCATAAGAAGTATTACATGAGGGGTTTGCTTTTAAAGAAGAGTAAAAGAAACTGCCCAAAGGGTGTAATCTGCCAACTAACTAATGAATAAAGTTATTCTTGCTGTAGAAACTCTGAGCATGGCAGTTTGGCTATGTAATGGGAGGATACAACCCCACCCCCAAGTACAAGTGTAACAAAGTGCTGAGCAGTAAATCCAGGCAAATATATCTGTACTAAATAGTTTGCTGTTTACAGGCTGCTGCTGATTTTAGGAAACAGTTGAGACTATATTTCTGTGAAACAAAACATGATATAAGGAAGCATTTGATAGCTTTAGAAAAAGAGATGTTAATAAACTATAAAAGTACATGCAGGATAACAGTTAAAGGTTGAGTTCATCTCTAGAAGAATCTATGCTTTTTAAAGGTTGTTTGTACCTGGAAGCTGGGAGTTCAGAAGCTTATGGGTCTGTGTTTCTGCTGCTACTGTGTCAGCAGCTGCAGCCATTTTAGAAAGATGTTCCCTTAGGGAAGGGCTGGCTCTTAATTGCATTAGTATATAGGGAAGGCTTGGGTCTTGTCCTGCCAGGAAGTGATTAGTTTAGAGGGATGAAATTTCTGAAAAGGATATTTTTGTATGTTCTTGTGTTTATGCTTTTGTAAGGGGTTTAGCATTGTGTAACAATTGCCCCTATATATGTATCCTGTATATTTTTTCTAAAATAATGCAGTTGTGTGAATTATAAATCTGGCATTCCTTTAATTGTTTAATAGAACATGACTGATTAAATCATGTGACACCTGAGCTCTATATAAGGGATGCTCAGGTAACCTACAGTTTAGATTTACTTTGGGCTGAGGAGCAGCGAGGAACCTCAGGGAGAAGCAGTGTGGAACCAGAGAAGCAGCCAAATGTGAGGGAGACATGCAGTGTTGAAGTACTGAGATCCTGGTTACCCAAAGGTGAAGGTGAGGCAAGCTTAAGGTGGAGCTCAGGTTGAAAGTCCTGTAAAGCCTAAAAGCAAGGAGGAATCACTGTGGCCTGGGATTGGCCCTGGACCTCCAAAGGTCAGGTTTGGGCTACCTGGATGCTAGAAGCTGCTCACCCAGAATTTACCAAAGGGAGAGGACTCAGTCAGACTGGTGAGAAGCTGCAGAGGCCTGAGTGGGCAGATACTCAGACTGCAGAGGAACTTGCAGAAACCCAGGGGGTATTGGCAGGGTGACCATACCATGCGATGGGTTCAGTTCCTGGTCTCTAGAGGGCACTGTAAGGTCCAACTGCAGTGTTCTAGTGAGAGGTCTCCTAGCTAAACTCCCAGCCCATACTCTTTATTGTTTTTCTTATAGTAACCTGACAGAAGTTTACATCTGAAAATGTCATCTGTACAAACCTGGCAATCAAACAGCACCTCAGGGTGTTTTACATGATATTTTATGATTCCTGCTGTCTTCCTGAATTGAACCCCACGACAGCCTCATGGGACTTTTCCTCAAGGAGAATTATCCACAGTACACTACTGAACTGTTTGCCCCAATCCCTAGAATCCCACCTTGTGCTTCATAAAAATGTATATTGCCTTAGATCCTCTGACTATGATCATCTAGCCATTCCTAGGTCTAGGCCAAAGTATGGTGAAATGGCCTTCTCTACTACAGCCCCTAAACTATGGAATAGCATCCCCCTTACAATATACCAATGCCAAGTTGTCAACTCCTTCGATGTCAGTTCCGCTCCTACCAGCTGCAACATGCTATATGTGCTTGCTCCTAATCCACAAACCCCCACACTCTCCTTCCTTCTCTTCGCTGACAACTCATTGCATGTAACCACTCCTTGTTGGTAATCCTTACCCCATTGCCTCTGCCTATATGAATCTGATGAGCTATTATGCACAATTGTATATGCTACGAAGTTAAATGTATTTGATACTGCTATGTGTTCAGTATGTATCCCTATACTTCATGCCAATTTTTGTATTATCCAATATGTGTGCTGTACTACCCCTGGTGTGTTGTGACTGTTTTCTCTGAGTATTTCTAAATTCTGCCTTTGTAACCTCCCAGGTCGTGCCTGAAAATAGGCAAATGTATGCCTAGTGCAGCCCACATGGTTAACAAAAACTAAATAAATAAATACACCTCTTTTGACCACAACCTAGGTTTGTCAGACACTAATGTATGCTAGAAAAATAAAACATTGCACTACCCACAGAATTCATTCTCAGTGCCCTGTACCTGATATGATATTCAACAGTAAATATTCTTACAGGTACAGCGCACCACTATGGTACAGCAGTAGCACAATCCTGCACAAATATAGTTTTGATTTTGTGGGAGGAGTAAGTCACTTATGACCACATCAGGAATCAGCGTTGTATCTTGCAAACTCAATGCTTTGAATTAAGTAAATTGAAGATTTCTTATGCCTATGGAGGGGACCAGTGCACCAAGATCTAGACTGTACAGTAATTAAATCAAAACAAACAGCAAACTTCAATTCACAAACTAAAAACTTCCTTGATCTTACTTTGCAGGGTACTTCAGGAGACGCATTACAACATGTTGTTATTGCAATCCCACTGCTGGCAATTATTTATTGCTCACATAAAGTGCCTAACCGTAGCCGCTGGTAAACAATATTCCCTACAGGCAGTTCATCCACATGCACTGTAACTCTCTACCAATAAGCAATAAAAACAGCGGTCCAAGGTCTCTTAGAAGATTTAGTTAAAGGGGCTGTGACAGAGAAATACTGGATTCAACTGTTGTCAGGGCACGAGAGGTACATACTGTATGCCCATACTCATTATGCATGAACCCAAACACCTTTAGTAGACCCACCCCCCCAAAAAAATAATAATGTGTCACCAAATTTAACCTAAGGGCTGTACAATTGAAAATAATTGTAAACAACCACTAGCATGTACCGGCTACTGATCCAGATATTTCTATGGTGATACAGGAAGGGATAGAGTAGCCTTCAAAAAATAAACAAGTATAAGGGAATACAGTGGTTGGCAGCTATTTCAAACCATAAATCAATCCAAATACCAACTGGCTTCCCAAATACTTTCTAGTATTGCATGTGCGTGGAAACTGTAATGTGTGTAAATACAGATTTTCACAAATTACTTTTAACCATTCAAACTTAGATTGACATGATAAAATCAATCAGTTTAATAACTGTTGGCCTCACACCTGTTCTGTGTAATCTTGGGTCATTCAACAAGATCTATATTGGTTATACCATATGAACAGCTAAAACCCAGATACAGAAATACATTAGGGCAGTAGTTGACAGAGATTTGGATAATCTGGTCAGTGTACTGTACAATACCAGGATTCTCATGGTGGCAAATCAGATGGATTAAAATTCATGTAACTTGAAACAGTCCCAGCACATCAGCATAGTGGTGATCAAAGAGGTGTTTTAGTTTACAAGGCAATCCAAAAAGATCACTAACTTCGAAACTTTTTTTTTACTCCGAACACTAGTTTGTGGGCAGCAAATATCTCATATTTGTTCTCCTCAGTCTTTCTTCTTATTATTTATTTTTTTGCCTATGGTCTGTGAGTTCTCATTTTATTTCTGTAGTACAGTTTGGTGTGATTAAGTGAAGTATTGTGTAAGTGTCTTTCCATGTTGGTTGTAGTTATTTCATTAAATTCTTAAAGTGATAGTGTTCCGTCACTTACAGTAACTTTCTAATTACCCCCATAGTGTGTGTCTTGTTAATTTCCATCATGGAAGAAATAAACACCAAACAATACAAATAAAAAAAAATGAGATGATTTTACTGAAACTACTATTAGCTCAGCAAACTGTTTTGTTCGTATCATACTCCTAATCCTTCAGTGGAGGTAGTGTCTGCTGTTGCTATTCAGTTGTACTGTAGGGTTTCTTTAAATTGTTCTCACAATATTATACAGCTAAATATATAAAATGATTGGGAAGAGGTGCTCAACTAAATGTAGAGGTGCTAGGGAGGCAGCAAAGAAGTGCATCATTTCTGTGAGGCAAAAGGGTGTCGCAGCCCAAAAAAAATTTACATCTGCAGCAGTGTTACCTTTGGGCTCCAGGGTAGTGATAATAGTAGTAGTAGTAGTAGAAGTAGTAGTAGTAGTAAAGGAATAGCTCATGGCAGTGGTAGTAGAATTAGTGTGGCAAAATTTTTCTCTGGAACATATGTAGCAACCGCGCTGGTAGGTGCTGGGGGAGGCAGTAACAAGTGGGGCAGTCCAACAGGCAGCAAAATCTCTGGTTCAGGCACAGTGGCTGAGGAGGAGGTTGTTGGTGTCACCATGAGATCCTTGTGGTGGTGGCTCTGAGCCTGATCTTGATGATAGTTTTGTATTCCTAAATGAGACTGTGTAGCTTGACCATGAGTCAGAGCCGAAAGAAATAGACCTGACTGTTGCACTGTCAGAGATATCTAAGTCTGAACTACCCTCTCACCTACATGGTGGTCCCTCCATGGTAGGGTTGATGCACAGTGGTGGGGCAGTGTGAGGAAACTTGCACTTTGATTGCCCATGCTGCACCTGTCAGGCGGATAAGCACAGGTCTTCACGTTCCAATTCTGTCAATCCAGCACCTTTGACGAGCACTAAATTTTATCTATATATATATATATATATGTAGATATACTCACACACATCAGAAATATGCCATGGCCCCACTGGAAATATCATTGATATTTCCCCGAGTGGTGTTTGACTAAAGATTATGAAAGTGAGAGAGCGTGGAGAAAGTGAACATGAGGAGGACAGAGCTCAGAAGAAAGAGGTTATCAGCAGTGGTGGGGTTGAAGATTTGGAACTCCTATGCAAACAGAAATGCTGCTGAACATGTGGAACATTGCAAACCCAGTGTCTCTTTAACTATGAAAGCCCTTCCCTAAAACTACAACAGTTTTTCATCTCTCCAGTGTTGAGCCCATTACACAGCATGAGTCCCCCAGTGTCAAAGTTCACAAAGCATCCCAAAAAACATTAGTTTTCACCCCTTCCCTGTCCCACTCCCACCGCCATGTAAAATCAAGGGGTAAAAAATCCCTAGTTTGGGATTTTTATGTACTGTACCCAGCCGATGAAACAGTTATTATCTGTCAGCTGTGAAGTGTAAGTTACTCAGGGAAAAAGGGTCCGTCACCTAGGCACTGGTGGCCAACAAGCACACCTAAAATCTTTTTTTTTTTAATTTTAGATTCAGATTAATACTTTTGAACCAAAATGGCTCATTTACAAAGGTTCCAAGTCAGAGTAAACATAACAGGACATGAATACAGGTAGCTTCGTATATGGTACCATATACTGGTCAGTTTACGCAAAGGTTGAGGTTACATAGACAACAGTTTTATACAAGTGTATAAGTACAAATAAGGCTAAGATCCATTGGAGGCTTTGTGGCCAAGAAATGCTAAGGAGAGGATAACACCTGCAAGCTGAAGTGTGGCACAGTGTTTAAGTGGTTACGTTATACAACTAGGGGCCAGCAGTTTTCTAGGTAATGGTAGAGCTGATTTAGCAGCCAAAGGAGGCTTTGTTTGAGGTATAGCCTGGGGTAGTTAAAGAGGTGGTGGGGTAGCATAAAGGGGAAACATAGTCCATTAGGTGGGGCACTTGGCATCCAAGGGGCTGTGACAGAGTGATATGTGTTTAGTGATTGTCATAGGCTGTGGGTGTAATGATGGACACTGACACAAAAAGATAATGTGGCAAAGCTAAAATAAAATTGCCAAGCCTAAAGCTTTATTAAAGTAACAGCAAAAAGAAAATATAAAACTATTAACTTTGCAGGAATACAGAAAGAAACATAAAAGGTACAAAAATAAATGAATGTTTCCACAGGCAATATCAGCAAACGAAAAGGCCACCTGGGATTTCAATTATCTTAGTCTGTAAGTGCAGACTCCTAAATGGACCAGTACTGGCTGATCCCAAAATGAATCTGAAGGTATCACAAGAATGAGTCTCCTTATCCTAGGGAATCATCAGGTGATCACTTCAGACTCGCCCCTATACTCTTCTTAATACAGATTTTCATTTATAAAACACTTTTATTTCATTCTAAGCAAAGGGACATTTAATGTATCTTTATTACAAAATATTGACATCCCGGAAATGAAATATAATACAGGTTTTACTAAAAACAGTACTCTTGCCAAGTTTAGCCCCTCCCTTAAACTATCCACAGTATAACTATAGTGAGAAATGGGCCAGCTGCCTCCTAAGAAAACAGCAAGAGCAACAAGTGAAAATGGCTGTCAGGATTACCTCTGGCTAAAGGCCTGAATACCCATTATCTGGTAAGCTTTACTCTTTAAAATTAACAGGTGACAGACTGCTATGAAAAGGAGTAAAACTGAAAAGAGTCCATCATTTATCTTACAATATCTGAAATACTGCACATTTTTTTGTTTAGAAGTTTCTTTTGGGAGTGCTAAACACATTGCAGCACAAGCAAACAAAAGCAGTCCCTTTAATTTCAAATCTGCTTATGTTTAAAACCATTTGTGCTGCTGGCATATTGCCTTTCCATGTCACCTTACCACAAATAATAAAGTTAAACTGTAAGGAAAAGTAAACTGTTTTAGGGTCAAAATAGTGTTGCTAAGGCATATCTAGAGAACCTTACAACAACACACTAAGGGATTGGGTGACCAGTAGGCAGACTCTGAATCTTTCTACTATCTTTATTTTTCTTGTCTGCCTAAATAAACTAAGTGCTTGCACTGTGAGGAGAATTCCCCTATATTTGGCATACACATTTGTCTCCCGGGCACTGCTTAAACATGAAAAGAGGAACTACTAGCCCAAATATGCTAAACTCTAGGTCTATACACTGTAGCCTATCATGGGGGTACTGAAACTCCATACCTGTCTTTTTAATTAAATGAAAGTGATAGAAAGGGCCTCTTATCTAGGTGGCCTGCCTGGAAAAAGGGAATTAAAGGGGGAAAGTAAGAGAAAGGACAGTAAAGATATTCAGAGAGTGCTACTGCAGTAGACTTGTGAAACATAATTAGACAGGTATTTGGAGGATTAACAGCACACTTTCACATTTCCTCCCCACTTAAGAGGAAACTATAGGGGGTACATTATCCTACTTCTATCCCAATAGTTTCCTAACTACCAAGTCTTATGCAAATTTAACAGATCTCTCACTCTTAAAAAGGGAGAGATGGAGCTTTAGCCCTCCCACTCCCAAAGCTCCACCTTGGGTACCCTTATTAAATAATTCACACATGAAAGGTTATTCCTAATCCTTCTTACTACGTTCAAATTCTCCAAGGTCTGCATATGTATTTTGTTCTTCCCCATATTGGGACATAAAATCAGCATTCTTATTTGCTGTCCCAGGTTGGTGGTGTACTGTGAACCTATAAGGCTGTAAGGCCAAGTACCACCACATTATTCTTGGGTTTTTATCCTTCATGTTATGAAGCCAACAAAGGGGGTTGTGGTCAGTTAAAACCTCAAATTCTGAGCCCCATAGGTAAAACTTGAGGGATTCAATGGCCCACTTGATAGCTAGACATTCCTTTTCTATGGCTGAATATCTTGTCTCTCTCTCATGCAGCTTACGGCTCAGGTATATCACTGGATGTTCTTCTCCATTTACTATTTGAGACAGAACAGCCCCTATGCAGGAGTCTGAAGCATCCGTTTGCAGTAAAACGGAAGGGTGAAGTTGGGGCTTCTGAGTACTGGTACTGCACAAAGATGTGCCTTAATGGTGCAAAAGGCTTTTTCACACTCTGGTGTCCATTTAACAGCATTGGGGTGTTGTTTCTTTGTCAAATTAGTAAGGGGTGTAGCTAAGGTGGCACAATTAGGCACAAACCTCTTGTAATAACCTGCCAGTCCCAAGAAAGATCGAACTTGTTTTTTTATTTAATGATCTGGGACATTGGGCCACAGCATCAGTTTTACTTTTTTCAGGTTTAACTTTCCCATTACCTATTATGAACCCCAGATATCTAGTCTCTTGCATAGCTATACTACATTTCATGGGATTTATAGTTAACCCTGCTGTTGCAAGAGAATGGAGGACAGCATCTAGATGTTGTAAATGGGCTGCCCAAGTGGGGCTGTTCACTATCACATCATCCAAATATGCAGCACAATAGGACTCATGACGCTATAAAGTTCGGTCCATCAGGCGCTGGAACGTGGCCGGCGCACCATGTAGCCTGAAGGGCATAGTGACAAAATGGTACAATCAAATAGGTGTGGTAAAATGCTGTTTTTTCTTTTGAAGCCTGATCCAAAGGGATCTGCCAGTAACCCTTTGTCAGGTCAAAGGTGGTAATGTATTTTGCATTGCCAAGTCTATCCATGATGTCATCAATCCTTGGCATAGATTACGCATCAAATTTGGAAACAGCATTTAAACATCTGAAATCCAGACAGACGTATACCACCTTCTTTTTTTACTTACCACAACTATGGGAAATGCCCAATCACTGTTTGATGGTTCAATTACCCCCAACTCATGCATCTTCCTTACTACTTTTATTACTTTGTCCCTGGTCCTCTCAGGTAACCTGTATGGCTTTTGTCGGATAGGGCTAGGGGAATTAACTTCAATTCGGTGTCCAAAACCATGTACCAACCCAGGATTAGAGGTGAATGACTGGGAATACTTACTAAGAAAGTGATCTAACTCTCTCCTCTGCTCTGTCATCAGCATGGGATTAATTGTAAGATCACTCATTTCTCCATCATTCTCTAGTCGCCTATAGACTACTTCCATTTCGTTGGTATCACTCTCTGGGCAAATAAAACACCCTGGGGTTGATCTTTCAACTCATTCTTCTAACAAGTTTACATGGTAAATCCCCTTTTTCTGACGTCTGTCTGGTAGTTCAAGCTCATATGTAACAGGGCCTGTTTGTCTTAAGATAGTATAGGGGCCCTGCAATTTCATCAGTAACTTGTCAGAGGAGGAGGGCAACAACAGTACCTTATCTCCTTCTTGGAATGACTTAGTTCCCACACCCTGCTCATAATACTCCTTCTGCACTGCCTGTTTGCATAGATTGTGCTGATGAGCCATCTGTGTGTATCTGACCAGTTTGGAACGCAAGTTCGTTAGATATTCGAGGGTGGTACTGGTGTGTTCCTTTTTGTCTTCCCATTCCTCCTTGACAACATCTAGGGGTCCCCTGGGGTTCCTCCCATAAAGTAACTCAAAGGGGGCAAACCCTGTAGAAGCCTGTGGGACCTCCCTATATGCAAACAATAGGAGTGGAAGGTAAATATCCCATGTTTTTCCCTCATCTTCCACATATTTCTTCAACATTTTTTTCAAGGTCTGGTTGAATCGCTCAACCAGACCGTCTGTTTGGGGATGGTATGGGGTGGTGTGGATAGCCTCCACTCCTAAAGTTGCGACAGTCGCATAGCATCTGTGAACAAAATTGCTCCCCTATCTGTCAGGATTTCCCTTGGTATCCCCACACGACTGAATACTTTAAGTAATTCATCTGCTACTTTTTCTGCAGTCACAGTGTGGAGTGGGATAGCCTCAGGATACTTGGTGCAGTAGTCACAGATTACCAATATAAATCAGTTTCCCTTTGAGCTCTTAGGTAAAGGTCCCACTACATCCATTGCTATACAACTGAATGGAACAGTAATTAAAGGCAGTGGTTGGAGAGGGACCTTATCTTTTTTTGTAACATCGGCCAGTTTCTGACACTCCGGGCAACTGCAGCAGTATTCTGCTACTTGAGCATGAATACCTGCCCAGTAGAACCTTAATAACAGCCTTTGTAAAGTATGGTCCCTACCCAAGTGCCCTGCTAGGGGAAGTTCATGAGCCAGTGATAGTAATTGTTGTCTGTATCTAGTGGGCACTAACAGCTGGTCAATTTGTTCACCCGTCACGGAGTGTATGCATCTCCTATATAGTAAACCATCTGTTAAAATACATGAGGGCTCATGGTCTCTTCCTATAACCCCTACCATCTGAAAAAAATGGCTGTAAGGTTTCATCCTTTTGTTGTTCTATTTCAAACCTTTCTTCCTTAGATATAGATATACCCTTCTTGCCAGCAGAAGCGACATCAACAGTTGTAACATCTACATTTTTAATATCACCCTTTTTCAACATGTGTTTTTGTGTCCATTGATGTTTGTCCCTTTTTCTTTCTTGACAAGATTTAGGAATTTTTCCTGGCTCCCCATAGACCTCATCATCAAATGGGAACAACTGAGTCCACTGCTGTTCTTGTCTGGTCTGGGCCCGGGTTGTCAAGGCACAAACACTCTCATTCACCTGCATCAGGCTTGAAAAGTCAGGAAAATCATGTCCAAGTATAATGGGGACAGGCAGATGGGAAACCAAACCAACAGTCATATCATGCACTTTCCCTTGTACCTGTAAAGTTAAGTCAGTCATAGGATACTAATGGATGTCCCCATGAATGCAGATCACTGTTGCTTTTGTCCCCCTTTTTGTGTTCTGTGGCTGAACCAAATCAGTTCTCACTAACGTTTGTTTGCTGCCAGAGTCTATCAACCCAGTAACCTCCCTGTTGCCAATCTTCACTGGTGTGACATACTGTCCCCAATTTGCTAGGGCCAACTGGACAACTGTGGATTTCCTCTGGGGGCAATATCGGGCTATGTGCCCCTTTTCTTGGCACTCCCTAGATATGATGTCGGGGTTGAATGGGCTATTAAATGGAACAGTCTTGGAGTCCCCACTACCAGTACCAGATGGGGAAGAAGAAGAAGAAGTAGTAGTAGGTCTTACCGTGGGCAGAGTCAGACCAGCACCTGGTTGTCCTTGTTGTCAGTTGGGACGGGCCATTAGATAGTCCTCAGCCAGTGTGATGGCTTTTTCTGAGGTGTCTGGTCGGTGTTTCCTCACCCACACCTGTACATCTGAGGGTAGTATACGAATGAACTGTTCCATTATTACCATCTCCAATATCTGTTCTATCATTTTTACCCCTGGTTGTAACCACTTCTGCTGGCATAAGTCCTTCAATTTGGTATATGTTTCTCTGAGAGTGTCTGTGTTATGAAATCTGCATGTCTGAAAATGTTGCCGGTATGTTTCAGGGCTGATATCATACCTTTGCAGGACTGCCTGCTTAACAGCATCATAGTTCTCAGCCTGGGTGTTGTCCATATGGCTGTAGGTCAGCTGTGCCTTTCCAGATAGGTATGGTACTAAGTGTATAACCTATTGGGTCCTAGGCCACCCCATGCCTGGGCTATTTACTCAAATGTAGTCATGTATGCTTCAATGTCATCAGTGGCACCCAATTTGGTCAGTTTTATGTCCTTAGGTCCATCTACAGGGGGAGGATTATGTGTCCCCAAGGTCTCTGATTGCCCTTAATGTATCGTTCTACCTGGACTCAGCTCTCTGAAGATCCATTTCCCTTTGTTTGTCCATGGCAAGTTGCTTAACACACAACCAGCACAACAGGCTGTGTATATCCTCTGGAGGTTCATCAGCAATTTGTTCTGTAGTAGTCCCATCCTCACCTTCCTCTCTCAGCACCTCCTCTTTCTCCTCTTTGGCTGCTTTTCACTGGACATCTGGCCCCAAACCTAGCAAAGGGGTCTCTCCATACTTGGCAGCCATGGTTCGTGTGAAGACACTGCTGGGCTTGTCAAGGACCTGCTCTTCTTTCTTCTCCTGCATTCAATGTCCAGTTATTGGGAAGCACCAGTATCATCAAAACATCCCACCACTGCCACCAGTGTCATAGGCTGTGGGTGTAATGATGGACACTGACACAAAAAGATAATGTGGCAAGGCTAAAAAAAATTGCCAAGCCTAAAGCTTTATTAAAGTAACAGCAAAAAGAAAATATAAAACTATTAACTTTGCAGGAATACAGAAAGAAATATAAAAGGTACAAAAATAAATGAATGTTTCCACAGGCAATATCAGCAAACAAAAAGGCTGCCTGGGATTTCAATTATCTTAGTCTGCAAGTGCAGGCTCCCAAATGGACCAGTACTAGCTGATCCCAAAATGAATCTGAAGGTATCACAAGAATGAGTCTCCTTTTATCCTAGGGAATCATCAGGTGATCACTTCAGACTCCGCCCCCTATACTCTTCAATACAGATTTTCATTTATAAAACACTTTTATTTCATTCTAAGCAAAGGGACATTCAATATATCTTTATTACAAAACACTGACATCCTTGAAATGAAATATAATACAGGTTTTACTAAAAACAGTACTCTTGCCAAGTTTAGACCCTCCCTCAAACTATCCACAGTATAACTATAGTGAGAAATTGGCCGGCTGCCTCCTAGGGAAACAGCAAGAGCAACAAGTGAAAATGGCTGTAGGGATTACCTCTGGCTAAAGGCCTGAATACCCATTATCTGGTAAGCTTTACTCTTTAAAATTAATAGGAGCCAGACTGCTATGAAAAGGAGTAAAACTGAAAAGAGTCCATCATTTATCTTACAATATCGGAAATACTGCACATTTTTTTGTTTAGAAGTTTCTTTTGGGAGTGCTAAACACATTGCAGCATAAGCAAACAAAAGCAGTCCCTTTAATTTCAGATCTGCTTATGTTTAAAACCATTTGTGCTGCTGGCATATTGCCTTTCCATGTCACCTTACCAAAAATAATAAAGTTAAACAGTAAGGAAAAGTAAACTGTTTTTGTGGTCAAAATAGTCTTGCTAAGGCATATCTAGGGAACCTTACAACATCACACTAAGGGATTGGGTGACCAGCAGGCAGACTCTGAATCTTTTTGCTAACTTTATTTTTCTTGTCTGCCTAAATAAACTAAGTGCTTGCACTGTGAGGAGAATTCCCCCCCTATATTTGGCATACACATTTGTCTCCCGGGCACTGCTTAAACATGAAAAGAGGAACTACTAGCCCAAATATGCTAAACTCTAGGTCTATACACTGTAGCATATCATGGGGGGGGTGGGGTACTGAAGCGCCATACCTGTCTTTTTAATGAAATGAAAGTGATAGAAAGGGCCTCTTATCCAGGTGGCCTGCCTGAAAAAAGGGAATTAAAAGGGGGAAAGTAAGGGAAAGGACAGTAACGGTATTCAGAGAGTGCTACTGCAGTAGACTTGTGAAACAGAATTAGGCAGGTATTTGGAGGTTTAACAGCACACTTTCACAGTGATACATGGGAGAGAGAGGGTGGGGTGAAGCAGGAGTGATCAAGGACAGGGACTGAGGAGGCGGGGGTGGGGGCAATACAGTCAGGAAGATAGTAAGGAGAGTGTGTGGATAATGGGTGATACCATCAGGGAGAAGAAATGGTGATACCAGCAGGTAGATGGTGTGGAGGTCGTGAGGGGGAAAATGGGCAGGGAGTAATCCAGGTCATTAGTTAGGGACAGCGGTAGCAGGTCACATTTCATGCCAGGTAAGAATATAGCCCTTGGTTGAAGTAACTGAGTTTGGAACATTCAATGAAGGTGTTAGGAAGCTCACTGATCCCCCTTGGGTCCTTGAAAGGACAGCGATTTCTGAGCCATCTTGGTACGCTTAAATGGCACCTGGAGGCCCCCTTTGGATGCACTCCTTGTATTTTCTGAGGGTTGTGCAGCTTTGAAGAAGTTGCTGGTAAATTCAAGCATGAGTCCTAGTACTGATTCTTGGCCATCAAGCAGATCTGGTACTGTGCCTGAGGAGAAGAGGTAGCCACCCTCTCTCATTGTATAGGCTGCAAGTATAGGTCAGGTGAGCTGCCTCTAGGGTCAGGTGGCAGTCCTTATTAAGGATTGTTTTTTATTGTTTTTAGGGTGGTGTCAGATCTGGCTGCGTAGATTGGCAGACCATAGTCAATGGTGGCTAGGACTGAGCTGTCTGTGGCAAGCTTTAGGGCAGCAGGAGGCATAGATTGTCTGTGCCAATAGAGGACACCCAGTTTTATGCTGGTGGTTTTAACAACATGGTCAATGTGGGTGTTGAAACTTAGAGTTTTATTCAGGTAAGCTCCCAAGTACTTGAAGGTGGAGACTTGTTCCAGGGTATCACCTCTGTGACTCCGTATCAGTAAAGGACCATATCTTTTCTTGCTCTGCACTATGGAGAAGAGCATGCTTTTGGTCTTCTTTCGGTTAAGTAGAAGTCTATTCTGGGAGAACCATGATTCAAGTTTCCCTAAAATCCACGCTTCTATTATTCTGGACTAAGTACCAAAAGGATTCTGGTGCAGGGGTTCTATCTCCCTTATCAACTGCATTTGCCAATGGATCCAGAAGTAGCAGGGAAATAGTCCTGCTGGAGGGAGGGTTTACTGAGGAGGACTACAACAAAGATGAAGAGTAGTCTGTGGGACTGCCTAGTAGTGGTCATAGCAGCAGTGGTGGGTTGAATACTAGCACATAGAGGCACCAAATCATAACCTCCCCAGTGCAGAAAACACCCCAAATTGCTGCTTTTATTTTAGCAGCACCAATGAATCCCCAGGAGTCAAATATAACCCAACCAGCAATGCCAAAATGCTGAGTCCAGCTGTTTGATAGCACAACATCCAGAAAGATTCAGCTGTAGCTAATGCTGCATAGCATGTCTGAGCATCCTGTCAAATACCCATCCAGTCATGCTACTGCACATGAAAGTAATGCAGCGACAACTGAAATGCTGTCAATTGATCTATTGCCATTCACTTTTGTGGAGTACATGGAATTTAGAAGGTTAATAGCATGTGCCTGTCCCAAATGGAAGATTCCTTCAAGAGAATATTTCTCCACACATGCCATTTCTGAACTTTGTGGGACAGTGTCATGCATGGTAATCCATGCCCTGCTGCATTCAGCATCACCATACATGCATCTCAGGATGGCTATATGTACCAGTGGTCAAACATCTGGTAGTGCCAATCTATGCACTGCACAGCACATTGGGCACTGGTACCTGGGGTAGTATTTGATTCTGGCCAGGGGAAAACATGTACTAAGTTTAATTTTAGTGGTTGCAACACTCTGGGTATCTGCCAGCATGCAGTTCTTGAAAGGAAGAGTGTAGCTAGATAACACCTGGGTCAGAAAATGCTAGAATTGCTCCTGACTCAGATTGATTAGTGGCTGCTGCCCCATTCACTGTAATTGGGTTTAACTGTGAGCAATAATGGCTCGAATGTAGTGAAATAAATCAGTGATGGATGATTTCTCAGGGTGCAACTCCTAGCACACTGTTTTAATCTTGTTGTGCATGAGTTTCTGGCATATCCTGATATTGAGTCCATGTTCACTGTGGCCCTTTGAATCTGTGCCTACTTTGCCAGTTCCAGAAAAGCCCATGACCATCTCAGGCACCTGCAGATCCAGAGCAGACTGCCTCAGCACTGTCTGAAGTTGGAAGTCATCACCAGACGGAACTCAACACTGTACATGATTGAGCTCTTGTACAAGCAGCACAAAGTCATTTCTGAATATCTGTTGCTTCATACAACCCAAGACAGTGCCGCTGTATCCATGTCTCTGACAACAAACTAGTGGCTAATAATGGATGGCCTGATCGTAATTCTAAAACCATTTGAACATGCAGCTTAGACAGTGAGTGGGGACACTACCTGCATCTGTCAGACTAGCCCACTTTTATTTATCTGAAACTTGATAACCGGGAAAGGCACACTAAGCCAAGGCTCATTTCCAGGTGTGACCTAAGGAAAGGGTTACAGGAATAAACAGCATAGCAGTACAATACTTTAAATGAAGAAAAAGTGCAGACAATTAGTTTCAACATACAATACTGGTATTAAGAAGGAACAGGATAAAATTCAAAATATAAATATAATGTATAAATACTAGTGCAAGTTGACAATTGGGATTGTCATCAAGGAAAAACATGTCAATCAAAGCAAGTACAAGAAGGCTGAATAAATAGTTTCAGCTGCTGCCTGAGGGACCCTAATGAGGAGGAATGACAAATGGGATGAGAGAACATGTTCCAGAGTAGCAGCAAGTGATAGGAGAAGGCAGATTGTCCAGCACAGCACAGGAATGAGGGTGAGGAGTGGAGAAGGTTCGCCAGTCGCTAGAGCAAAGGTAGCATGGAGCTGGTGGGATTGGAGAAAGGAATGAAGTTAGAAAGCATGGCAGAAAGCCAAACCAGTACTTGGAGATGAAGAGACTGTTGTGTAACTGGTGATGTGAGGGTAGTGGGAGGATGAAAGGGGTGAAGTAGAGTGAGCAGTGTTGTGCATGTGGCAGGTTAGTTGGTCGCAAAGCATCAAAAGGCATTGCAGATGGTGTCCAGTCTGACAAGGAAAGAGGAGGGAGCAGTATCATAGACCACATCAGCATAATCAAAGACATGAGCACCACTTTGGTGATTAGCTCTTATTGGACTGGCAAGGACAGGTAGTCTTTATTCAGTACATGGCACTAAGCTTGGAGCAGAGCTTTGCATGGGCAACATCAATGTTGGGGGAGAAGGCAAGCTTACTCTTAAGCCACACCCCAAGGTACTTGAATGATAGGACCACTTCAAGATGGGAGTCATCCAGTGTGGAAAATTCCAGTGGTCTAGAGAGCCTGGCCAATTTTGGGCTGGTACCAAAGGTCATAGGCACATTTTTTTTTTTGTATTGACCTTGAGCTGGTCAAACTGGAACCAGTGAAGTACCATGGTGTTGGAGTAGGTTTTCCCCTAAGGCTATTGAAGTATTGGAGGAGAAGATGATTGTGTCATCGGCATACAAGTGTATATGCAAGTTGACAAAAGCAGAGTGAAGATCCTTCAAGAAGATGGAAAATAGGAAAGAGCCTAGGAAGCAACCCTGTGTGACTCCAGCCTGAATAGGAAGCTGAGGTGATAACATGCCTCAAGCCTGAACAGACATCTGGCGAACTGTTAAGTAGGTGCAGAACCATTCAGTAGCAGAATCAGAAAGGCCAGCCAAGCTCAGTTTCTTCAAGAGGAGTGAATGGGACACACAGTTAAAAGCTTTGGCCTGGTCAATGAAAATAGCAACTGTAATATACCCCTGATCCATTCCAGAAAGGGTGGAGACAGTGACATGTAGCACGGAAGAGATGGTGGAGTGATACTTCTGGAAGCCAGACTGAAAAAAAGAAAGGAAACTGGAGGTGGTGAGGTAGTTAAGAAGTCTAGAGTAAACTAGCTTCTCTTGCAGCTTGGCAAGGGAAGGGGAGGAGGGAAATGGGGTGGTAGTTACCAAGAGAGGAGGGCTCTCACTTTTTGGAGGAGAAGAACTTTGCCAATCTTCCAGTCCTGTTGAACTGAGCTAAGGGAGAATGAGAGGTTTAGCAGCTGAATTGGTTAAAGAACAATTGTAGGAGTGGAGATATAAAGAAATTTAGGATCAAGTCTATATGAGCTAGAGTCAGACTGATTGATAGAGGACATTGCAAGCAGTGTTTCATGAGTGGTAATGTGAGAAAAGTGAGAACCTAATGTGGATTGACCATGAGAGGGGCAAGGTGCAGAGGGCAAGGGAGTAAAACCAGGACCAGGGGAGGGAAGGGCATACGTTGTGAAAAACTAATTGAAGTGAGAAACAACAGTGTAAGGTCTCATAGCAGTGAACAATTAACCCCGAGGACAGGGGGCACAGACAGAGTTGGGGATAAAAAAGTGAGTGGATAACTTTCTAGAATTTGGTTGGGGAGTTATGATTACTCTGGAGGTTAGATATGAAATCTGATTTAGCAGTCCAGACAGCTTTGGTGCATTTGTTTCTCAAAGCACTGTAGTAAAGATCTGGAAAGGTGTGGGATAACTTATATCTGTTGCAAGCTGGGACAAGAACATATCAATAGTTTTGGAGGAGATCTAGGGGAAATGGGATGATTAAACCCTAGATTTCCTGAAAGGGGCATGCAGAGCCTAGACTGAGGAGAATCTGGATATAAAAAGGGAGAGGGCCTCATTTATATCAGTGGCCTGGGGCTGGCAGGCCAGTCTAATGCATCAAGGTCACTCTGGAGAGTGTTAATGTTCAGCGAACAGTGGCATCTAAATCAAATGTATTTAGGAGCAGAAGGGGGACTGCAGATTTTCCTTATGGGAACATAATACAGTGGTCACTGAACATGTCAGGTAACATACCAGGTGTAACAATACAGTGGGAATTGGAAGACAGAACCTAATCCAACATGTTATGCTTAGAATATGGGCTTTTTATTTCTTGGCATCTGAATGGCTAGTACCCATGACAAGGAGGTAAATTAACTTATATTAGATTCCCAGGAAATAAAAAGTAGCAGCCCAGCTACCCCTTCACCCACTTAAGTATCATTGTGCCCACCTTACCTCCTCATTGGCTGAAGCATTAGGCACAGAATTTGAAATCGCTACCATTTTTTATCTCTGTCAGTGAGTGAGCACAGCACCCCCCCCTCCAGTTCACTCAAACTATCACCACAACACAACGGCATGACGGCAGTCATGGCAGTCACCAAATGCAACAAAAAGATGAAGAAAATGTTTATGTAAAAAAAATCAGTTGTGGTACATACCTTACACTGCACTGATCACTAGTGCCTCTTCTGATGTTGGTGGCTGTCAAGTACAGTTCGCATACGCTCCTCTGCCAACCGAACATGGGATAAATGTAAAAGGGCTATATTCACAACAAAAAAAAAAAACACTCCAGTTCTTAATTGTGGTCAGAGAGAGAGAGAGAGAGAGAGAGAGACACATAGAGAGAGACACAGAGAGAGACACAGAGAGAGACAGAAAATAATGAAGTGTTTCTCTCAGCTATGCTCATTTGTAATATCACCACTCTCCCCACTATGCTTTCATGCCCCTCCTCCAGATGCCAGCTCACTGTGTTTACTGCTGCTTAAAGAACAGTCCCCGCCCTGCCACCCACTTGGTTTTTCTATCGAAGTACATTTGTATAAAACAAAACTTTTTTTTAATGAATCTCTTTTTGTTTTTGTTTCTGTCACATCTTCACTGACTGGCAGAAGGGTGGGCAGCCGTAACTTGCCGATGACCAAATTAAGCGGTAAAGGAGCAAAGCTCCAGGCGAGCTTGGAGATGTGGACTGACAACTTATCCATTTTTGCCATCCTTCACCATTTTTTCAAATAGAGAGAACCAGGTAGAAAAAACAACGGGCAACACAAGGAAATGAGCTGTCAAGCATGCATAACAAGGAAATGAGCTGTCAAACAGGCATAAAGGCACAGAAAAAAGTGTATTGAAAACAAAGGTGCCCTTTACTGGCAGCTGTACCAGTACAGGGAGTACTTTACAACAAAATAATTTCTAATAATTTATACAACTTTGTTAAGCAAATTTGTAACATTTTTAAATTATTTTATAATAAATGTCACAAATAGCCCATTTTCTAAGTACAATAATACCCTCAAGGGTGGACAGTATTGGGCAATACTGGACCTTCCAGGGGTTATAAGGCCCTCTGCCTGTGGCACCAGGCCTTATTACACCCTTGGGTGGTCTGGTATTGCCCTGTACTGTCCACCCTGTTGGGTATTATTGCTTGCCTAGATAGGTGTGAATTAAACTGGGTGGGCTCAGAGATAACCTGGTGCCAGCTTAGGGACTCAGTCTTTTGGATGGTAGCTCTGGATGCAGGTGAAAAGTCAACTTACATTGAAGTCACCAAGGAGAATAAGCTCACCAGAAGAAGAAAGTGAGGTTGTGACTGCAATGCCTCCACCCTGTCCCACCTTTAGAGAATGAAAACAGGGAGGGACAGACTGTAGTCTGCAATCCTTGAAGAGAACCAGGACTCTGAGATATAGAGAACATCTGGAGAGTGTTGTAGGATCCAAAGAGATAGAAGGTCACATTTAGGGAGAAGGCTTCTAGCATTAAGATAAAACATGTGAAGGTCTTTAACAGAAGCAGAGGAAGGAGGGGAAGGAGTACCAGGGTTGAGCATAGTAGTAGTCATCAAGATACAATTAGCAACACAAATTAAAGCAGGAATCTTTAAGACAACGAAACAGCAGGCAGATTAGGGAGCAGTGTTGAAACAAACTGTGGGGAAAATAATGCAGATATTGGAAACAAAACTTAACATGCAAGTTAAACAGGACACTCTGATAGGGTGTTGCCAGGGTTTACACAAAGTAAGCTCAATTAAAGACAGCTTAGAAACTGGTGTAACAATAAGAGTGATCAAAAACAACTCAAATAAGCAAAAGGGAACACACACACACACACACATATCACAGACAACAAAGAAAATAAAGACACATCACCTACAGTAGATGCAGCATAGTGTAGGCAAAGCCACTGTACTTTTATAAAATATTACATTGATAACACACAAGAGTGGCTTTGGGTAACAAGATGAACCTGTGGGCACAAAACAAGAAGAACAAAGCACAGTGGGTCCAATGGTTGACAGGTTAAAAGGGGTAACAGGCCTCACTAGAAGGGGTTGCACAGATTGCTTAAATAGTCTGAAGAGCAGAATGGCCGGCTGAATGGCTGACTCGAGACAGACTCCTTAATGCCCTTATTCCTGTAGTCCTTAGAATTGTGGTCCACAAGCAGAGGCCCCCTTGACTGCAGGGCATGAAAATAAAAGCCAAGGAAAGTGTCTCCCACAATGTGCCTGATTGGCAGGTGCCATAATGAGGTCCATTGCTGGGCTCTGTTTAACGGGAGCAGTACAAAAGTTTCCAAGGATCACAAAGGGGAGAGGTCAGAAAAGATGTAACCTGACCTCAGAGTGACTAGTATACAGGCAGGCATGCAGCTGTAGGCTGAACTCAGAGCTGCTATTGTCCAGCAGTTGAAATTCATGCTCTGGAAACACCTCCCACAATGTGCACTTCTATGGGTGGTGCAGCAGACACTGTTGATTGTACAGTAGGTGCTGGAGGTGGGTGGTGATATGGGAAACTGTGCCTTAATGGAACACATGCTCCATGTCTTGGACTGCAATACCTATATTTGCGGTATTTTACAGTATGCATACTTTGGGATTGCCACCATGCTGAACACACATTATAACTTGTCCTGTCATCAATACTTCAAGGTGGGCATAATTAGGTCCAAAATGTAACTAATCTTCTAATAAGGGGGCCTATGCATGAAAAAAAAGTTGCCTACGTACTGCGTATATGAGGTGCATAGGCAACCCTAAGTCAAAATGCTCTGCAACGGGGG
The DNA here is from genome assembly GCA_016271365.2 of Neoceratodus forsteri. Taxonomy (NCBI): domain Eukaryota; kingdom Metazoa; phylum Chordata; order Ceratodontiformes; family Ceratodontidae; genus Neoceratodus; species Neoceratodus forsteri. The sequence continues at coordinate 967,617,026 of CM028132.1, read as the reverse complement.
GGGGTCCCATGGACCTCCGGCAGCATTCACAAACCATGCGCAAGACAGCAATGCACCCAATTTCCCAGCTGCACAGTCAGCAATGCACCAGGGGTAGGCATGGGGCATGTCGGGGTATGCCTGAAATATGCACCATGTACTAAGGCATGTAGTGCCAGGCACAGGGGGTGCAGATTATGGCACCAGGAACACTGCTGTAACCAACTGCATACCCCCACAAACTTCAACCGCCAGTCATGGCTGGACCAGGAAATTACTCTCTGTGCTGCCCCAGCCTACTAGGCAGATGAAGAGGGCTGGGAAGAGTGCCCATAAGATTGTCCACTCAGGTCCCGATGTGTTGATTTCGCATGCCAGCAGTGTGCCCGTCTGCCCAAACCCAGTGAGCCAAACATAACCCCCACTATAAATGCATCCCTGTTCCCTGTAATTGTCATTCACATCTGCTGACATGCCAGCCCCATCCACGTATGTGACATTGCAGGCCCCCTGAACACATATCCACCCTCTCCCCATCAGTGCCCGTCATATCCACCCCGCAATGACAATCCATCCATGTCCCTGTTGTTGTACCAGAAACCACCCATCCGCAACACACACACAGTGTTGCCCCATCAACTTCTGCGATCTGAATTCTGTAACCTACAGATTCATTGGTGAAGTGGCACCATAACCCTCCTCCCCAATCCCCTACCTTCCAGTCAGTGCTGTGGCTCAGGACAACCTGCAGCACAGCTCTCTGCCACCTCCATGGCTGCTGACCATCCAAGTGATGCTGGGGCATGCCTCTATATATAGGCATTGCACTCCCAGCATCACCTTGATCGGGCCGGGCGGGCCGAGGTGTGCTGGAGGTCGCTCATCATCAGCTCCAAGCCGCGACACTGACTGAAGGTATATGGGACCGCTGTGGGGGATTGTCAATGCTGGGGAAATGGGGGGCCACTGGCCACCAATGTATCTGCAGGGGTTATGGGATCAGGAGTTGGAGTACAGTTGCCTAGGGCAACACTGTTTATGTGTGTTGGGGATGGGGGTTCTGGTACAACACTGTGGCTGGAGATGGGTTTTTGTTGGGGAGGTGGGTATGACTGGCAGTGACAGGGACAGGCGGACATGTGTTCAGGAGGGTGGGCTGCATTGTCACATACAGGGACAGGGCTGGCATGTCAGGGGGAAGTGAATGGCAATTTTAGGGACCAGGAATAACTGTGTTCATGTGGAAGTCCCTGACATTCCCCTGGGGACCCAGCATACATGTGTTGGGGGGGTGCTTGTCACTAACGGAGTTGGGACAGTCCTGTGTTTGAGGGGGTCGATGGCACATACAGTGTCAGGGCTGCCATGTGTTTGGGGGGAATGCATTGAATGAATGGGGACAGGACGGTTCCATGGTGTGTATGTGTGTGCATGGGTTGGGGTGTGTACAGCTGTGCAGCATGATGTGCCACAGGTGCCAGTATAGGGCAGGGGGGGAATTCCAGCTGTTGGTGCATGGCTGTGTAGGTCTGGATGCCTGCTGTAGGTATTCACACGCCTGGACCCGCACCTGCACATGCAAGGGATCCACTCCTGGACCCAGGATGGGCATCCGACTAGATTCCTGCCTGGCTGTACTAATATGCCTCTGGTCACCCTGCATGGTCCTGCATGCTGGGGGGCAGGGCCATGGACAGGTGCCCCATGGGTGCATGCAGGAGTGCATACCATGCACCATGCACCTGTTAAGGGCCATGGAGCTAGGTGGGTGGGGTACGTGCCTCCAGCACATATTTACCACCCATTTGTGCATAGTCTCCAACATGCATAAATGGAGCATGAATGTTAAACTCAAAGTTAAGTAAGGCACAACATGAAACTGAAAAGAGACCAAGTATTGTTACCACCTCACATGGTAAAGGGGAAGATAAAACATGCAAGGTAACAGAAAACATAGCCATAAATTTTCTTTGAAATGTTTTGTACTAGATGAGACTTTAAGATTTTAAGGAAATGGAGGAGCAGGATAATGAGGCAGCAGGATTGCAGTCAGTGCAACACATGGTGGATGCATAATTGGCAGGCACCAGGCACCTTACCATTAAGGAGGAGCCCTTGCTGTATTGAAGTAACAAGTTCACTGACTGGCCAGCACTGACCTCAGTAGCAATCAAATACTTGAGCTGTCCACCTTCAAGTGGCAGTAGGGAGAAGGTATTTAGTTTGACAGGGGCTATTGTTGAGGATGGCTTTCAAATGTGTACCCAAGAAATGCTGGCATGCTAACATTTATTAAAATGAATGTGGGGCAGATTCCATGCAATACAATCATGTTGGCTTTCCTACCACATGAATGTGGCAGTGGTGGTGAAGATGAATCTGAAGATCCTGAAGTTGTTGGCATTCGTAGATTGCCTTCCATTGATGTAGGTGAAGCATACTGTAGATGGAGAATGAATTCCATGTCAGGACAGCTCCAGTCTGAAAGACTGTGGAGGTTGATTCCTTGATGGGGGTGATTTGATTACAAAAATACATGTGTTGTCTTCATTTTTTCCTCATCATCAGGTGACTCCTTTACTTCATGATTCTGTCTTCCTGTCATTTTCAGGGACCCTGATTTTCCATTTTTACCAGTAACACCGGTAACAATCATGGAATCCTGCTTGGTTTGTGGATTTTGAATTCTTGTACCGGTGTCTCATGGAAATTGCCTGTTAATGCACAGAATCTCTAAGATTTTAGCATCTTTTTTCATTTGTTTCAATTTTCTCTTTCTATTTCCCCTTCTCACAACATCAGTCTCCACTTTTCAGAGATCCCTAGACTGGGTATCCCTTAGCTTCACCCCCAGGTAATGCTCATGAGCTCCTGTGGTCCTGCCCCTATCCTGCCTGGATTGTGCCCCCCCAGGTGGGAAAGGAGGGGACCCCAGGTCACTCCTCCACACTCCCTTAGTGTGTGTTGGGCAGCTCAGTGGGTCCCTCATTTTTTATTTATTTTATTTATTAAATTTTGGTGACCGGGTAGGCCCACTGAGCCCCGAAGGTCACTTTTTCAGGGGCGACCCGGAGCCTGGTTATGAAGTCTGGGGCACTTGGGTTCCTTTCTGCCAGTGGCCAATGTGGGGTGATTGTTCCTGGTTTTCTGGTCTCTGTCCCTGAGGCACCGGCACTAGAGGAGATCCAAGGAGGTAGGTCACATAAAGACATGCCACTGCTCCAGATCCTGGCTAGCATCCTCCCCTCCTGATCACTCTGCAGCACCATTGCATCACCACCCATGGTCACACAGGTGGTGGTAAAGCAGCAGGACCTGCAGCCCACCCTCCCCGGAGAAGGAGGAGAGCAGTACCCCAGGTGCTCGACCCTACTCCCCAGGCCAGACCTCCAGCACCCCGAGTTCACTTCTGACCCTGGGTCGCTGGCATTGCAAGCAATAGTGCTGCCGTAGCACCAGCGGGCTGACCCAGATTTCAGCATCTTAAAATGAATGCTGCTGGACTTTAAATTCTTTCTGCTTTGCTGCATATAGAGACAATAAGAAAATCACCCGCACTGCTTTGTTGTAATCAGCCATTCAGTTTAACCACCCATGCCTAGTGGTTAGAGTAACAAACAGTGAATGAACTGGGTACATCCATCAGACTTGGGTTTGATTCCCACAACCTCCACTTGCATACTGTGTGACTCCAAGCAAGTCACTTAACCTCCCCAGTGCTTCTAGGTCACTCCTGAAAACAGGCAGTTCTGCCTAGTGGGCCTTACCTGCTTTACAAAGAATATATAAAAAAATACCAATATATGTTTACTACATCATTGAATAATAGTCAGGGTACCATGTAATTTACCTGGGTTTTACTTGGGCTGAAATGATTTTGTATAGGTAAAGAGAAACGTTCAGATACATTTTGTGTTTTATAAGCTTGTTTTTAGATTTTAGTCAGGTTTTTATTGTATTCTTTGCATATAAGCATCTAGATTGTAAGTTGCTTAGTGCAGGATCACTGTTACCAACTAGTTTATTCAAGTTTATAAACAGTAGGGCCATCCAAAATCCTCAGCTGTTTGAATGAAAACTAGTCTGAATGAAAGTATGTTCACAAAGAAGAAACTGCCTTACTACTTATGAAAAGACTTCACAGTTAGCACCCCATTTAGGTAAACTGGATAATTTGCACCTTTTATCCCACCTGCTGTTTCAGTCTCTGTGACAACAGAAAGTTTTCTGATAACAGTTGCTTTCTGTTGAAAAAGTTTAAGTATTTAAGTGTACTTATGTTTGGCCAGTGGATTTTGAAAGCACAGTCAATGATGTACAGAAGGTAAGACCCCAGGGGCTGTATGATGCTGGTGGGCAGAGTGGTGCTCAATTCATATCTGAACAAAGACATGAAAACTGGGAGACACCTTTTTCATGGGCACCAAGTAAAAAAAAAAGCATCCACATGTCTGGGAGATGCATAAATCCATTTGAACATCCTTCACTAATCACTTGTGAGTTTTTTAGGTGAAGACACTTTACTTCAAAGAAGCAAATTCAAGCAGTTTTTTTTTTTGCTCCTCCTACCCCCTGGCAATTCACTCCTTCAGGCCTGCCAAGGCCCCCTACCACCGCTGCTGAGTCCCGACCACCATCCACTGCCCCTTACTGCTGTGCTACCAGGTAACCCAAAGTAACCCTTCACTGAGTGGGCCCCTACCCTTGTGGGAGGCTACCAGGGGAGGAGAATTGTCCTAAAGAGCTTCCTGTGTATCCTGGGCATGGCAGGGGTCAGAACGGACACATGGCTGGGGCTTCCTGCTTAAGGAGGGACCAACAGCTGTCCTTCAGTTGGTCAGCGGGTGTTTTCCCATTTTTTTGGGAGCATGACAGGCCACATGATGTCAAGGCACAAGCTGACATCCGTCATGCTCCCTCCTGCAGTGGGGGCTGACATGTTGTTGTGCCTCTGGCCTCCACCAGGGGCCAGCAAATGCTGAGCAGTGAACCCACCCTTCCTCATAAGAGAAGGTGAGTGGTCACTGGACACTCAAGCCTTCATCCACCAGCTGGCCCTCCAACACTCAAGTCTGTTCCCTAACCCTGGTCAGTGGTGTCACAGGCAGAAATCCAATTCAGGCAGTTAAATTATAGATAGGAAAAAACAAAGGTAGTCCACCTTAGTGGTGATGGTTCAGATTAATTCACATCTGAATTCTAACAAGCAAAGAGACCAAGTCATTTGTAACTTGTGCATGTGGGATGTGGGTGTTGAAGAAAGGGGATCATAGTGCTGTCACTACTGCCATCACCCCAGAGGGATGTGGACTGCATTGTTGCTACTGCGTCACACTGAAGGGGTGGGGGCTGCAGTGCTTCTGCCATCACCACTGGTGGATGGGGAATGTAGTACTGCTGCCATCACATCTAAGGGATGGGGGCCACAGTGCTGCTGCTTCTGTCACACCTGAGGGAGGGAGGTCATAGTGCTTTTGCTGCTGCCATCACACCAGAGGGATGGGGGCCGTAGTGCTGTGTTGGTGCTGCCATCGCACCTTAGGGATGGGACCATAGTGCTGCTTCCATCACACCTTAGAGATGGGGGCTGTAATGTTGCTGCTGCCATCACATCTTGTACCTAAAATAACTTTAAATTGGTACAAGGATGGAAGGATGTGTGATAGTGGAGGTCAAAATTGCTGAAATGCATGTTAGCAGAATTAAAAATTGTTAAATAAAGTACACAAAACCAAACACCGGTAAAACCGGATTTTGGCTTAGCAGACCCCGGTGACAATATTGTTTTTTACAATGTGCAAAACAGAATATGCCCTTTCTCAATCCCGGTAAACCAGTGTCCCTGGTCATTTTCTTTTTCCCCAAATTGTGCTGCAGTTACCTACATCCATTTGATTACCTGCCTCCACCCTGTCTTTTGTGATGCCTATAGACAAACTAGAAAATAAGTGAACACTGCATCATTAAATGCCAGGTTTGCCAACAGCAACATTTACCACTGCTTCCTCCACGGAATGCATCCAGATTGAGAAGGCTGGACTCCTAAGTCATCGCCAGACATGCAGACTGTACATCCTCCAGCAATCAAGACACCACCACCTCCTCTAGTTTGCTTGTCTGCCACATCCAACAACAACATGGTCCAGTATCGCTTCCACCACATGCATCCAGTCTGAGGAACCAGGACTCTTAAGCCAGCTTAAATCCTATTCCCAGGCAGTCCTCCAGCCAGCCAGCCCTCAAGTCGAGCCTCCAGATAGTCAGCCCATCAAGACAGTAAGTCCTGAAGTCTAGCAAGGCCCACCTTTGTCTGCAGTGATGATAAGTTACATTCAAGGTTGTTCACACTCCTTATTCTCTCTGTTGGTGATGACTCTGTCCTTGCAAAAGTGGGATTTCCACCTTGCTTACAAAACGTTAAAATGTGTATCTTTCTTTCCTTTTGTCTCCCTCTCACTGCAGGTTTGACTGTTCATAGGGACAACTGGCAAGCCAGTTGCAAAGCCAGAGAGCCCACAAGTTACAGACCTAAGTTTTCTCTTTCTCCACTATCCCATTTGCAGCACCATTATGCCAGTACATGACATGGCCCTCAGTAATTTGACAGTATCATTGCATGATTTAAAAAAAAAAATGTTTTAAGTATTCCTTTCACAGGTACAGTGATATAAGTGACCAAGTGAAGACAAATAATTTATCTTTTTTCTTCATAGGTGTTAAGTATAGTAAGACTGGGAGTTGCAATGGATATAATGTGCATGGCACTTGGTCATAACAATGAACTCAACAATAGTACTCACCAAAACAGTGCCACAACAACAGCCCCTGCAATATCGCCACATGGTGGTGGTCCCAACACACAGGCAGAACTGCTACCAAATAAAATAATAAACTTATGTTTTTGCGGAAGGCTCCACCCCTGCATCCACCCTTGACGTGGAGGTCTCTGCCCCCATGTACCGTCTGTAACTAAAATAATCAACTCTGAATTGGAGTTGGATTATGGTGTAGGTTATTAAGTTGGGAGGGTGGGTTGGTCTGCCAGAAGGGATTTACAAAAATCTATAATAGCCGCCTCACAAAAAATAAAGATTGGAGACCAGGACTAGAGCCCTGGTCTCTAGAACTTTCTGGCCAAGCTGTTCCATGCCTCCTCCCTCTCTACCATGGGAGAAGCTCAGCCAGCATCTGAATATTTTCAGCCCTTGTCTATGCCCTTTACTCGCTCCCAGTACTATGGACAACAACATGGGTAGTGCTTACTATCCGACACTGCTCTACCCCTGTCACTGTCCGTGATATGCTCTTCACGCAGAATGCTTCTTACATGCACTGTAAGTGATATACTGTTCTGACTGGGTACCCCATGCAGCTATCACAGTAAACAAGTGAGGCTAAATAATTCTTCTTGTTTTCATTAGAGGTGACTGGCATAGTATGACTCGGGGTAGACAATGGTTAGACTGCCCATGCCGTCACTCACAGTGGCTAATTGAGTACAGTCATGCTTTCTTCTCATCCAACAAGCAAGACATCTCTTCCTCTGCCTCCGCTGTCTGGGGCACCTTTGTGCCCTTTCAAAGCATGGCCATCACCAGTGTGAGTACGTATCCTTTTCAAAAGCTATTTTTCCTTTTTTTGTTTCCTTTCTGAGGTGCAACACAAGAGGGCATGTACTAGAGACTAAATAATTTGTATCTTGTATTCACAGGTTTATTTCCATTCTGTCATGAATAAATGCCTTCTCCAGCAAGCAAGCCACCTTTATCTTCTCAACCAGATCACTGATGTGGTCAGTGTTGCAGCCTCATGTTCAGACCTCCTCCTTCTCGTCCTTCTCCAAATTCTCCACCACTGTGCATAGTCTTTTTAAGGTAAACCCATCCTCTGTATTTAGCATAAATACAGTTTCTCAGCATTAAACTTTAAAGCAACTTCTTTACGCTTTAGCTGAAAACATAATGCCTAAATTAATTAGCAAGGAGTTTAAAGCACGATGTCCAAAGACTTTACAACTTAATAATTTTTAAATTTTATACATTACATCTATGTGCAAATCCAGCCCTTAAAATAACATAATTTTAAAGAAAACAGACAAAGAAAAACTCCTTAAACATTGAGTTATGAACCCACTGCAATTAACATTTTACAGTATGTGTACTGTACTGTACCAGTCATTCACATGATCCTGCTGCCTGATTCCACATTATCTCATTGAAAAATGCCTGAAATGAGAGAAACAAAAGCAGAAAACAGAGGGTGACATATGAATAACATTTAAGCATTTAAAACCAAAAAAGGTCACTGACCTTCTCTAGTTGGAAACACTTCTAAATTAGTAAGTAATAAGTTTATTGTTCAACACACAGGTCATTACAATTACAAAAATAAAATTCACAAAAAAGACAGACATTAGGGGCCAGATATTCAAAGTTTAGTGCCGGGCGCAAATCCATTGTGCTGATCTAGCGGCCAATTTGTACCTGACTGCAGTATTCAAAAGAACATTTAGTGCCGGCGCTAGGTGTTAGCACTGATACTAAAGTATAATGTATGCAGGGGAGGGACTAAGGTTGAGGGGCCCTGAATGCCTATTTAAAAGTATAGCGCCACGCTACAGGCATTAGATTGACCTGTAGCGCAGCGCCAAATACCACCAAAAAGCTGGTGGTAATGCAGCGGTGCCCCCACACCCCCTGCACGAATCCCAACCCCTTTCAAGTAAAATAAAGACTTTTCCCTGGTAGCCTAGTGGTCCCCCAACCCCCCAGGACATATCCTGACCCCTGTTTCAAGTAAAATAAAAAACTTTCCACTGTTAGTCTAGTGGTCCTCCACATCCAACACTTATCCTGACCCCCATTTCAAGTAAAAATAAGATCTTTTTCCCAGTAGTCTAGTGGTTCCCCCACCCGGCAGTGATGCCCTGCTCATCCCAAAAACATCTCAGAACAGAGCCGGCGACCGGCTCAGCCCTCCTCTCACCACCACGGCCAGCCGCCAACTGAGGTACAAATGAACGGTACTGCTCATTCATACCTCAGTCAATGGCTGGCCGTGGTGGTGAAAGGAGGCTGAGCCAGTCGCCGCTCTGTTCTGAGATGTTTTTGGGATGAACAGGGCATCACTGCCAGGTGGGGGGACCACTAGACTACCAAGGAAAAAATCTTATTTTTACTTGAAACGGAGGTCAGGATATGTGCTGGGGGGTGGGAGACCATTAGACTACAAGGGAAAAGTCTTTTTTTTTTACTTGAAATGGGGGTCGGGATACGTGCTGGGGGTGGGGGGACCACTAGACTACCAGGGAAAAGTATTTTTTTTTACCTGAAATGGGGGTAGGGATACATGCTGGGGGTGGGGAGACCACTAGACATAGAAACATAGAAACATAGACATTGACGGCAGATAAGGACCGCTTCGCCCACCTAGTCTGTCCATTTCCCTACCTACAGGATAGGCCACAGATCCTAGTTAACCAACAGCCTATTTCTTCCTACCCACCACAAGAATGGCCTTATGCCTGTCCCATGCATTCTTGAATTCTCCCACAGTTTTAGACCCCACAACCTCCTCAGGAAGGCTGTTCCATGCATCCACTACACTCTCTGTGAAAAAATACTTCCTCACATTGCCCCGGAACTGCCCCCATATTTAAATTGTGTCCCCTTGTTCTTGCACGTCTCTTTTTCTGAAAGATGCTACTCTCTTGGACTTTGTTGATTCCACTGAGGTACTTAAAAGTTTCTATCATGTCCCCTCTCCTTCTTTCCTTAAGGGTATACATATTAAGCTCCTTTAGTCTCTCCTCATATGGCTTGCTTCTCTTGCAGACCCTGCACCATTTTAGTTGCCCTCCTCTGGACTGCCTCTATCCTGTCTATGTCCTTGCGGAGATGGGGTCTCCAGAACTGGATGCAGTACTCCAGATGGGGTCTCACCAACTGTCTGTACAGAGGGATAACAACTTCCTGTTTTGTGCTGGTGATGCCTCTCCCTATACATCCCAGTATACCCCCAGCCCTCCCTACTGCCTTCTCACATTGCTTGTTAACCTTAAGGTCATCTGATATGATTACCCCCAGGTCCCTTTCCTTTTTTGTTGTTGTTACTACCTCCCCCCATTGTGTAAACTTCCCCTGGGTTCTTGTTTCCCAGGTGCATTATTTTGCACTTCTTTGCATTGAATCCTAGCTGCCATACTTCTGACCATTCCTCCAACCTTGTCAAGTCCCTTCTCATCCTTTCCATGCCTCCTTGTGTATCAACCCTGTTGCAGATCTTTGTGTCATCTGCAAAGAGGCATACTTTTCCTTCCAGTCCCTCTGCAATGTCACTTATAAAGACATTAAAAAGGACTGGACCCAGTACTGAACCCTGCGGTACCCCACTAGTAACCCCTCTTTCTTCAGAGTGGACTCCATTTACAATTACCTTCTGTGTCCTGTTGTCCAGCCAATGTTTTACCCAGGCTACCACCCTGGGACCCACTCCTAGGCTGGTTAATTTGACTATTAATCTTTTGTGTGGGACTGTGTCAAATGCCTTGCTAAAGTCTAGGTAGGCCATGTCCACAGCCCCTCCCTGGTCTACTACTTTGGTCACCCAGTCAAAGAAATCTATTAGATTCGTCTGACATGACCTTCCCGCTGTGAACCCATGCTGCCTTGGGTCCTGTGCCCCACTGGCCTCTAGGTACTCAACAATTCTTTCCTTCAGAAGTGACTCCATCACTTTCCCTACCACAGAGGTCAAACTGACAGGTTTGTAGTTTCCTGCCTCTGTCTTGGTCCCAATTTTGTGAAGAGGAATCACATCCTCTTTCCTCCAGTCCTCGGGTAACACACCATCCTCCCATGATTTATTAAAAAGAGTAGTCAGTGGTTTCACTAGTTCCCCCCTTAATTCTTCTAGAATTCTGGGGTGAATTCCATCAGGCCCCATTGCTTTGTCCACCTTCAGTTTTAGGAGTTCTTGCAGAACCCTTTCTTCTGTGAAAGGACTGGGATCGACCCCTATCAAGAGTGCTTCTGTTAATTGATTAGGCACTTCCCTAGTACCTATAAAAGGTTTTATCCCCTTCTTAACTGAGTTGGCTATCTTTTCCTCAGTTTGGGCCTTTGCTATTCTGACTTCCCTCCCTGCTTCCTTCTGCCTTAACTGGTACAGCTCTCTGTCCTGCTCCTTCTGTGTTTCCTTATACTTCCTGAATGCTATCTTTTTCTCCCTGACTTTCCCAGCCACCTCTTTTGAGAACCATAGTGGCTTTTTCTTTCATTTTGATTTGTTTATTTGCTTCACACAAAGGCTTGTTGCCTCTGTGATGGCAGTTTTGATGATTCCCCATTGTTGCTCCACCCCCTCCTTCTAGCCTGTTTGCTAGTGCTTTTCTGAGGCATTCTCCCATCTTGCCAAAGTCAGCCCTCCTGAAGTCCAGTACCCTCACTTTTGTATGGCTTGACTCTGTAGCTGAGTTTAACGTGAACCACACTGTTTGATGGTCACTTGTTCCCAGATGGCAACCCACTTCTAGATCTGAGATCCTCTCACTGCCCCCGTTTGAGAGTTTGAGGTCTAAAATTGCTCCCTCATGAGTGGGTTCTGAAACTAGCTCTATGAGGCCTGCCACCTGTAGGGCATCAAGAATGGCCCTGCTCTTGGATGTGGCTGCAGCAAATGTGCTCCAGTTAACATCTGGCATATTCAGGTCTCCCATCAACAGTATCTCCCCTTTCTCTGCCATCATAAGAATGCCTTCTATCATATCCTTGTCCATTCCTTCCCCCTGACATGGGGATCTGTACACAACCCCTGTGCAGATTGTGGTGCCCTTTCCAGTCTCCAAGGTGACCCACCGTGCCTCCTTTCCTTTCTGTTTACTCTAGACTACCAGGGAAAAGTCTTTTTTTTTTTTACTTGAAACGATGGTCAGGATACATGCTGGGGGGTTGGGGGACCACTAGACTACCAGGGAAAAGATTTTATTTTCACTTGAAACAGGGGTTGGGATACATGCTGGGGGGTGGGGTGACCACGAGACTACCAGGGAAACTTGTTGTTGTACAGTGTAATGGGAGTCGTGATTCGTGTTGAGGGTTGGGGAGACCACCTTACTACCAGGGTCACAGGTGTGTAACAGGCACACATATGCTCTGGTGCATTGTATGCACCCATACCTATCGACTGTCCCTGATGTTGCCTCCACATTTTCCTCTGTCCCTCATAATATTTGTGTTTGTGACAGAACAGTGGTGCTTAAAGTCACACAGTAATGTCACACATTAAAGTCACAGATTTGTTATTCTTCTGGAAATGCATCTTATCACATGTCCCCTTATTCTATCAGCATCCTGAGTGAATAGTATCAATTTTTAAGATGTGTCTCTGATTTGGTGTCTTTGTCCCTGATTTTTTTAAGCCTTGTCCCTGATTCAGGAAGCAAGGGGTTGAGAGGTCTGTATGCACTGACTGTGCCTGCCAGCACACAGTTCCTGCTACTTCCAGCCTGTACTTCCATTGTAACTAATAGGGGATGCTGTGGGCATTCCTTGGCCTGCAGCATCCAGCCTGTACTTCCATTCAGACCAAAAGGTGGAGCTATGTTCTCCATGCCATAGCACCAGGCAAACTGTATTGCAATGTATGCTAAGCAGCACATAATGAGATGCAAATGAGCCTGTTTGCCCACGGATTACCTAAGTAGGCTCATTTGCATGGGAGCTTTGAATACAGCTCATATTTTCCCTGGGCTAACCAGTTGGCACCTGGCTATTGTGTTAGCACTGTGCAATTGGGTTAGCCCCAGGCAAACCTCACTTCAGCATAGCACAGTTCTGCAGTGTGTGGCTGGCATTGTTGTTTGCAGTAGATGTGTGACATCTCTGTGTAATCACACACAATGTTCTCCACCTGCAACACTGGCTTGCTCCAGCATCTACTGAGCTTCTATTGCAGTTTGCACTTCCCTGTTGCTATATTCAGTGCTGTCTTATTCCTGGGCTATTTTGCCCTGCACTCCTGGCCCTGTTTGCCTGGCTTCCTTTGCATGCTATATTCAGCTGGTTTTGCACCAGGCTATTCCTTTTGAATATAGCTTGCTTTTTGCTCTGGGCTAAGTTTGTCCACCAGGCAGTGCCAATTTAGCCCCGGGGGAAAGTTTTTGAATGTCTGCCCCTAGATATATAAAAAATTCAATTAAAAATCCACATATCAATATAAATGAGACAACTCATGTGCAGAGCTAAATACATCTTGTTTATAGAGTTCAGAATGGTTATATAAACAAGACAATCTAAATAAATATTCACGCTTAAGCATTCTTAGAGAATAATGTAAATTACTTGAGAATCCCTTTAGAATTGATATTAAGGCTTTATATCCAGTGTTAATGGATAGATCTTACGTTTTTCCTTTCATTTTATCATATGTCAAATACATTTCTATGTTATAATCCTTATATTATTCTACATTTAAGTCTATTGATTTCTTCTTAGTTCGTACCACATTTACAACAAAATTAGCCAATGCTTTAATAGTTACTGGGGGCCAGATATTCAAAGCTTTGCACCGGGCAAAAAACGTTTGCACGGGTTTAGAGCAGGAATAGCACTGGTCTGCTATATTCAAAAGGCCAAATAACACGCGCAAACCGCATTAGCGCCAGGCAAACCATAATTATATGCAAGGGGCAAAGTGAACATGAATACAGACGCAATGAGATATTCAGTGACTAGCGTCGCAATAAGGTGCTTGCGTGACTTAGCATGACCCATAGTGTGGTACAAATTACCGCCCAGGAAAAGTTGGTCTTAACCCTGGGCAAACAGGCTTGTGTGACATTGTTGCTTTGCACGGTGATAGCGTGGAATTAGCATGGCTTGCACGACCCTAACATATGAGTATGTCACTTAGAAACTGCCAGACATGAAGGAAACATGCTGCTCACTGATGGCACCACCATGATGCCAACAGCTGCCACAGGTCCCAGCATGCACAGGCAGTAAGGGGTGATCGGGCCCACAGAGGACATCATGGTAGTGTGGCCATACAGCACACACCTGCAGACCATACGTCTGTAGTGCCTAACAGATGCCAGCACGCACAGGCAGCACTGTGGGCATAGTGGCCATTGAGGGGAGGGTGTACGGGTGGCCAGACCTCACCACAGTCCAAGTGTGGCCACAAGACTGGGACACAGCACGCAGTGCACATGGGCCAGTAGTGGGAATACCCCACCACCTGTGTGACTGTCAGATCCTACATGCCCCTGCAGCCACATACAGCACAACTGTACAGATGCCACAGGACACACAGCCGGCCATGTATATGTCACTGTGTGCATCCCATGCCACAGGTGCAGCATCTGTGGATCATGCAACAGCGTAACAGTGCTGTCCATTGTCAGTAAACACCTAAAAGTTGGACCTGTCACTGTATACAGTGCAGTCAGCATCACAGCCCTACACACCATAGGCAGTGCTGTGTCCCTCACACTACTGGCCCCCTTGCTACTGTAGTGTCTGCTGTGCACTGTAGCAAGCCCTACAGTGTGACAGTTGCATGCAGCACCACCACCACCTGTGCCTATGCTGTGGTGTCCCTTGGGGTACAGTATGCTATGTTATGCTGTACTGTTTACATGTAGCCTGCAGCTATCAATGTCCATTGCCAGACTGACCTACAGGTGGAGCTGTGTTCAGACCTGGCTAGACCCTTTACTTCCAAACGGACCTATAGGTGGCTCTGTGGGACCCTACAGTAACGCTGGGCAAACGGCATGCAAATCAGGGCATGATGAGATGCTTATCAGGCTGTTTGCCCAGAGTCTGCCTAAGTAGGCTTATATGCATGTCACTTTTGAATGTGGCAAATGTTAGCGCTTGGCAAACGTTTGCACTGGGCAAACAGCTTAGCTCTGCGCTAAAGCTACGCTAATGGTTCAGGGAATATTGTACAGTTTTGATCACTGTTCTTTCACATCTGCTGCTGTTTGCAGCTGTACTGAGTCCACGCATTTGCTGGCATACAAATTGGCCACATAGTTCGTCTCTACCTGCCCTCACATCGCTGTGCAATGTGTTGTTGTTGTGGTTTGCACTTCCTGGTTGCTATGTTCAGAGCTGTCTTATTCCAGGGCTAAGTTTGCCCTGCACTCCCAGCCAATTTTGCCCAGCCTCATTCCCATGCTATAATTAGAAGCTGTTTGCCCCAGGCTATTCCTTTTGACTATAGCTTGCTTTGTACTCCGGGCTAAGTTTGCACACTGGGAAGTGCTAATTTAGCCCTGGGCAAAGTTTTGAATATCTGGCCCTGGGTCTTCAGTGTATATCAAGAGCTGTGTTGAGGACACTTTCCCTATGCCTACGTGATCTATAGAGTCAGTACGAAAGATATATCTAATACAGTTTTTTCTTGGTTTGCTATAGCAAGTACAAAACCAAAGTATATGTAATAGATTCTCTGGACTGCCTATACTACAATCACAATCTGCTGACAAAGTTTGTGTTTTATTAAATCTTGCCAATAAAACATTGCTGGTGCAGGTTTCAAATTTATATCTAACGAAAGTGTTCCTTAAAGTCTTATTGACAAGTACTTCCATATAGTATTGTAACTGGAAATTACTTTTATAATTTTTGGAAAACCATGGCGAATAGCTAGATTTAGATATTTCTTTCATGTCATTTTTAGCCCAATAATTACTTACTCAGTTTGCAACACATAAACTATATAGCAAAAAAGTATTATATTTTTCTCAGTGTACCTTTTGAGGACTTGAAGGTGGTACTTGTCTAATAATGAATACACATTGTGGATCCAGCCAGTTTTATAGCAACATCTGTCATGCCAGCTGATTTTCTTCAATTAAGCAAAGTTTAGCTATTCGATCTTCTGGGAGCCTTGTCAATTTAAGACAAAAATGTTGTTTTTCATGTCAAAAATAGTATTAATATTTACTAATCCTGTCTGACTTCTAAATTAAATAACCCAGTCTGGGAAAGACCCTTGCAATAATGGGATTTCATCACCTTAGTGATAAATACCTGAAAAGAGAGAAAAGGAGCAAAAGATGGCTAGCAACATACTGTTTCCACCTCGCTCCCCCCACACACACGCACACCCATGGCCAAAGAGTGAAATATAAAAAAATAAATACTTACCTTTGCTAGTAGGATGCATGATGATACTCCAAGATCATCATCCAGATCTATGCCCCAAGTAGGCCTTATCATTTCTTGAGAAAATATTCAGAATTTTTGGACAGTACAGTTTATCAGAGCAACTGCTGTGGTGGCAGACTCAGAGCACAGAAGCAGCATAGTAATTCTGGGAGCTCATCTCATTTCATTTACTCATTCAAAAATTTCCAGATGTGAAAATTTATTACACTGTGAATATCTGGGCACTACAGTCTTCAGGTGCTGAGGTGGGAGACCTACACAGCCCAGAAGCAGCATATTAATTCAGGGAGCCCATCTCATTTTGTCTCCTGATTCAAAAATTCCCAGACAGGAGAATTTATTAGACTGAGAGTTTATGGGCACAGAAGTTAATTTCCTAAAGTGCATTGCAAGAACTGTGGCAGTGGGACTGACACACAACATGGCACAATGTAGTAGAATGCAGCCACCTGAGGTACTTTTTTATGATTGCTGAGAAACATTCTGGGATGACAGAATTTATGTACAGTATATTGTGATTTTTGCACCATTTACCATGAAATGTATTACAAGAACTATGGTGGTGGTGAGACTGACATGCAGCACTGTACCATATAGCAGTACAGCAGCTTCGCCTTTTTTTATTCTGGTTGTTGAGAAAAAGTATAGCAGCGCAGAATTTATTTATATTAGCCTGGATATTTAAACTGCGCCTAAAAAGTGCGCAACAGCAGAAGCAAGCGCAAGTCCACTGCGCCCATGCACAAGAAGCACGATATTCAAAAACTGCGCAGATCAAGATGCACCTTCGGCACACGACTGAATATCATGCCACCTGCACCATAGCGCAACCAGGGATGTGCAGTTGCACATTTCAGATGCACCATAGCACAACCAGGGATGCTCAGTGGAGCAGTTCAGATGCACCATAGCACAACCAGGGATGCTCAGTGGAACAAGGCAGCAGTGCAACAGCACAACCAGGGATGCCCATTGGAGCAGGGCTGCAGTGCAACAGCACAACCAGGGACGCCCCGTGGAGCAGGGCAGCAATGCAACAGCACAACCAGGGATGCGCAGGGACAGAATGCAGGGGCCCACCACCCATGCCACAGATGGGCAGAGGAGCACACAGCAGAACAGACCCCCCCCACACCCCATACACTGCACAACCGGTGGAGAGCTGGAATAACCACCGGCCCATGGATACCAGCACCAACCCACAGCCAGGGCATGGTGTCCCAGCACACCCCTCTGGCACGCTGTGACCGGCACACAAGGAGGGCCTACCACGCCGTGCCACACCATCCCACCAATGCAGAGCACAACCTGCACCATGATCCCCATACACCCTGCCCAGGAGTAGCGCCCAACAGTGCAGGACACCCCATGCATGCCACCACCTCCACTGTGACAATGCAACCCTGAGCACCACGGAGCCATGAAAGGCAGCCCCATCATGTGTACCCTGCAGCGGGTGGCAGCAGACAGCGATGCAACAACTGTATACACAGTGCCACCCTGCACGTCCCCACCGAGGTATAGCTGAGAGACCGACTATGCGTTGGCACACAAGGTACCCCACATGTGACAGGACATGCCCTGGACCTCACCACCAGCGGTATGGCACCCTGCACATCCTCCCAAGGACACATCCCATCCCAGCACTGGCCACAACAGTCAGCACAGACACACACAATGTTGCATGGAAGCATGCACCACACAGGATGCAACATAGTGCATGGACAAACACCCACCCATACCCAAGGGCACAGCAACACAGGGACACAGTAGCAGGTCAACCAAGCCACTGGTGTGTGGCCATGGCAGCCGTGTACACATGGCCAGCACCCCTACATGGCACAGGTGTGCCAGCCATCCTGCGCAGGCACCATGAAGTTGTATGCCACCAGCATGCGGCCTGAGCACAAGTGACAGACAGTGGAGCACATCCCCTGCAACAGACACAAGTGACAGCATGGAGGGGGAACAACAACAGCAGAGGCCACAGTGCCACTGGAGGCAGACATGCACCATACTGGTGATGGGAGGCAACCTGGCATTATGCCGGGTACAGTGGTTGTCCAGCATGGACAGTCACCACCACTGACATGCCAGCAGACCATGCATATCACAGACACGCAAGGGTGTCGGCTGCACAGGCCATGGACAGTCTGACAGGGGTGCCATGCACACAGTGCATGCACTGTGGACCACTGCACACAGGCATCCAGTGCACAGAGAACAACACACAAACTACAGACAGTGACTGATCCCCCTGCCCACACCATAGGCAGTTCCCTTCCGGACACACACACGCCCATGCTTGCACCACCCCTGACGCCATGCACACCACTGCAACTGAGCACCTGTAGCCTGCTGCAAATCAGAGACCACCACAGTTGTCATAACAAAACAAATGTATTAAAAAGAGATAAGAAACAAAACTATTTACAAATATTTACAATGGGGGGGAAGGGCCACATACCAGGTGGGGGCAGGTAAGGGGCAGGGGTGAACATATAGGAGAGGGAAGAAGGGGTGTGAGGGTGGGTTCAGGGGGGTAAGGTGTTCCCAGAGGCATGGAGGGCCTATCATCCGCCCCGCTCTTCAGTTGTGTGGTGCCGACGTGTCCTCCACCTTCTGACCCCGTGCCAGTCCATTCTCTGGAGGATCTCCAGGGTCACCCTTGCCAGCTGCAATAACTCCTGCATTCCCCTCTCAATGGCCAGTAGTCACCGTCCACCTAGGACAAGGGAGCAGAATCAATACGTGTGACTGTCCAGCCTCCCGCAGCCCACCAATTGTGCATGGCATACAGCCATGTGCTATGCCCCTGTGATGGTGTGTGACCACCCACAGTGACCGCGTCCACAAGACCTGCCTACCCAGGCACCCACAGCCATGCGGACCACTGCACACACCCACTGCCCATGTCCCACACAGCACCACCATGGCCGTACAGTGACATGGCTATGCGGTGTGAAGACAGTGGCACAGCCATTTACCTGGTGCATGCATGGACCACCATTGATGCACTCCCAGACCTGCAGTGCCACTGGACAGTGCTGACTGTAACAAGTTGCGTGCATGGCAGTGGTGTCAATGGATGGTGGCCATGCCCTGCTGCCTGCCCTGTTACACAGCATGCAATAGTAATCATGGATGTAAGGCACTCACCATCATCAGGCTGGTCCCTGCACCTCTGTGGACCTACATCCCTCCCATCCTGCTGGTCCTTCTGGTGGCGCCTCCTCTTTCTCGCCCGCCGGCGCTCCTCTGGGCCTAAGGTGCAAACATGGAGAAAGGAACATCAGTACAATCCGGTAGCAAAGTCCCCCTGCCCCCATCTGTGTGCAATCCCACACAGCCATACCCATCCACCCCCCACCCCGATACCACCATGACGGCCAACATTGGACGGTCCCCCCCCCCATGTGCCAGACACATGCAACCGTGATACCCATATGGACATTAACAGTGTATGGATGGGGCACCTACCTGGCCGTGGCACCATGCCCCTCCTGGCACATCCCTGCAGGTGGGCAAGCTTTTCCTGGTCCCTGCACCTGAGGTCCCTGTACCGGTGGTGACACTGCTTGGCTGTGCGCCCGATTCCCGTGGTCTCCTCCAGTGCCACCGCCACCTCCTCCCATACTGCACTCCTGGCCCTGTCCAGGGGTGCATCACCATAAAGTGCCCCAGCATGGGGCTCTACAATGACCACCAAATAGGCCAACTCAACCTGGTTCCACACAGCAGCCCTTCTCTGTGCCATCTCAACAGCTAGTTGGAGTCAAAATGGCACTCGGTAGCGTGGTCTGCATGTGCAGATGCTGCATGGTACAGCACTGCCATTTCCTATTGCGCTGTCACCGAACAGCGCAATAGTGGTGCACCCATGTGGATGCATGGCACCTAGGGGCAAAGGTCAGGCACAGGGTCAAGGGCCTCTTGTACACAGACAGCCACAGCGCGATTGGAACTCAATGCTTGTACTGCGATTGGATGCCTGTATGCCACCTTCTGTAGCGGTCTACCACGCTGGGCCCCCAGTGCGCATATGGTGCCCCAATGCCACAGCGCCATATATGTGAACTGCGCAGTAGTGCCACTGGCACAATGGTGGCCATGCCCTGCATTGCCTTAGTGCACAGCACGTCAGCAGCACGGCAGGCATCTGTGTCATCACCCCAGGCATGCGCAGTTCGGTGTGTACTGTGCATGTCACAGAAATGCACCCTTGCCTGAGCACGTTCAACACAATTGTGCAAAGCACAACAGCGTGATATTCAGCCAGCATATGCAAATCAGCTAATCAGCCATTCAATGGCACAGTCACTGCATTTGCATCCACATAAAATTGCGCCTCACCTCATTTGCATGCGTTGCGCTATAAAAATGCAACATTGGGCTGCACTGGCCATAGTCGGTTACTGCAGTCTATTGTGGTGAGTAGCATGCTGTTTGGGAGCGTGGACTGTGGTGTGTGTGGGACATGCATGGGACTGCACAGTCACAGGTAAACACTTGTCATTCTCACAGGATGAATAATGACCGATCGTGAGGTGGAGGAAGAGGAACAGAGACGTGGGAGGAAGAGGAGGCCTAACTTCACCAAGGCAGAAACAGATGCCCTGTTTGAGGCTTACCTTGACCAGGAGCCACTGCTCAGCAGACTCCAGGGAACACCACAGGCCCATGCTGCTGCTGCATGGGAAGAGGTGGCGTGTGCCGTCAACCTGCATAGCAGCCACAAGCGGTCCATGCAGGAATGCAAAAAGAAGATGGGCATGGACAGACAGAGGATTAAGGAGAAGGTGGCTGCCATCAGGGTAGCATGGTCTACGACCGGTGGGGGACAGCCAGACATGCAAAGCCTGACCCCACAAGAAGAGCGGGTTGCTGGCAGCATGCAGCGTTGTGCCATCGAGGGTGTTCTGGGTGGTGGATTCCAGATGGATGGTAGCCCATCACTGCATGGTAGGTCCTGGTCTGTCAATGGGGGGACAGGGTAGGGCAGATACATTAATGCTACTGTGTTCCCTTACAGCTCCTGAGTGTCTACATGGGTCAGCAGTGGTGGGCTTGTCCACTGAGGGTGGTAGCATGGATATAGATGAGGGCCCATCCACCTCCACAGGCATGCGAGGGTCAGGGCAACAGTGGGCCCGCCTGGATGTCCAGACTGATGTTCATGGAGCAGGTGCGGAGGAGGCCCTGCCCGTGTCCCAGCGTGCCAGCGTCCATGGATGCCAGCATGCTGAGACTCGGGCTGGTGCCAGATCCGTCACTTATGATGATGGAGCTCACTTCATGGACAGTGATACGTGTGGGCCACAGGATGGCCACACAGCAGGTGACATCACGGGCATGGCCATGGGTGGTGCCGCTGTGGAGGCCGGCGTGACATCACAGTCCCAGCCTGTACCTGTCTGCACCAGTGGGGCAACACTGGTGTGTGTCCAGGACTGTGGGGCTGTTGCGGCCACTGTGGTGGCACTGTTGAGCCCTGGAGAGCGGCAGCCAGAGTGGCAGCGTCAGCAGTCAGTCAATGGCCATGGGGATACAGTGTCAGGGAGCGGCGTCAGTGCACCACCTGTGGACATGCCCAGGCCTGTCTCTGGTGTGCAGTGCCCACCCTCAAGGGGTGCTGACCATCAGGGCCACGAACACCGTGAGGGACAGCATGCTGATCAGGCAGATGACCTCTTAGATGAGCACACCCGCATACTCGAAGCATCAGTCGATCAGCAGGTGTGGCTTGTGACGGCGGTGGATGCACTCAGTGCGGCTCTGCGCCAGGCAGAAAGTGGCACAGCAGAGACACCGCTCTGCTTCTGGCAGGGATGGACCGGATGCGGGAGGATGTGACCGCTGCCATTGACAGGCAGACACAGGCAATCACAGCTGTCATGGCCACAATGGGCACACAGTTATTTGCCCATGCATCACTGACACCGTGCAATGCAATGTCCACCCCAATTCCCGGTGTCGTGTGACACCCTTCTTGTCAACACCGGGTTCAGCTGTGGGCATCCCGAGCACGCCTGGCGCAGGCATTTTCAGTGTGCTGCAGACCCCTGTGCGAGCACGGCCATGTTCAAGCAGTGGAACCCCTGGGGGACTGTCGGTGCCACCCCATGAGGCCATTGGTCAGCCTGTCACTGCTGGACGGTCTTGGTGGGGCTGCCCATGCATCCGTGGCAGCGTGGCACTGTGGCACATGACTGACCTGTCTCCCAGCATGGCTACTGTCTGATGCTGCCCTGTGTGCATTGTGTTGTTCAACATGCAATGCATGGGTGGGGTATCTGGCCCTGCACGCATACACACATTCCATCTGCACACCCTCCCGGCTGCTGTCCGCTGTGGCGTGTGCATGATGATGCCTGCTTTGCGCTGCCCACACTGTGCAATGGTGCCCAGCGTCTGACGCATGCACAATGACAGGCACTGGGCGTGGTGGTCTGTGGACGTATGTGTGGCTAGGGGTGGCAGTTGGGGTAGGTGTGCCTTCTACTCTTTGTGCATGTCTTGTGAGGTGTGTGTGTGACTGCGTGCCGTGTTAGACCTTGCCCATCCCTGATGACGTGTGCTGTTCCATGCTCAGCCAATTCCCTTAACGACATGCACCCTTGGGGTTTGTCTATGCGTGTTTGTGGGTTGTGCCTTTGCCACTGGTGGTTGCACATGGCCCCATGACTTAGCTGGGTTGGTTGAAGTGCTCCTATGTGATGGTGTCCCGGTGCTGCCATCCGGCTCAGTCGGTGGTCCCTTCGACCAAGGGGGAGCTGTCCATCACCACCTTCACCAGCGTCCTCATTGTCCCCATCGCTGTCCCCCTCTTCGACCTGTACGGCTATCCCACAGTCGTTGGCCATCTTGTGCAGAATGCAACAGGCCAGCAACAGCCCACAGGCCTTTGAGGGGCTGTACTGTAGGGCACCGCCAGACATGTCCAGGCAACAGAAACATGCCTTCAGCATCCTGAATACCCACTTGATGACATTGCATGTGGTGGCATGTACCTCATTGTAGCGTTGCTGAGATGGGGTCGCAGGCCACCGGTATGGTGTGAGCAACCAGGGATAGAGTGGGTATCCATTGTCACCTGTGTGTAGAGGGTGGATGTTAGTTTGGTGATCAGCATTACCCTGCCTTGGGCCATCTAGGCCAATACCCATGTCACCTCTGACTATGCCCCTCCCAAGCTCCATGTCTTTCTGCATGCTTTGCATACTCACCCACTAGGTCACCAGTGGGGATGTCCTCACTCTCAAACGTGTGGCACAGTGTGGACTGGTGCCAAATGAAGGCATCATGTGCTCCCCCAGGGTGCGTGGCACAGACATTGATTATGCGCCCCCTGGCATTGCACACCATCTGGCAGTTGATGCTTGCATACCCCTTCCGATTCATGTATGCGGCCCCTTCGGGGCCAGATGGTGTGTGGATGGCCACATGGGTGCAGTCTATTGCCCCGAGCACGCCAGGCATACGTGCTACCCTGTGGAACTCCTGTATGTTTGCTGTGCACTCCGCCAGTATGCTGGGAAAACAGATATACTCCACAGCATGTGCCAGCAGTGCGCTGAGGAATTTGGTGAGGAGGCATGATGCGGCCAACTGGGTTATGCCTGTCATGTCCCCTGTTGGTATCCGGAAGGTACCCATGGTGAGCAGGCACATGCAAGCTATCACTTTGGTCTCCACTGACAGAGCATGGCTCCATCGTGTGGGTGCCTGCATCACATCACTGCACAGTTCACAGAGCCACCTCAGAATCACCCGGTTCAGGCGATACTGGCCCACGATCTCAGTATCAGTGTACAGCTCGAAGATGATGTGGGCTCGGTACTGCCTGTTGGGGGCATACCGCCAACGGGCTCTTCCACGGCCACACCCCCCGCTGCCTGCCTTCTCACCTCCCTCATAACTGCCTCCATCTGGATGGTAGCACTGGCCATGTCCCTGGCTTGTGTTACATCCTCTGGCAGCTGTTTCTGTGTTCCCCCCGCTGTCCTTGCTGCTACTCCCCCTGCACCAGGAACACCTCCCTGTAGTGGCCTCAGTGCTGTGTGGCACTTCCCCCTTTTGGTCTGCACTGTGGCAGAGGCTCCCCACACCTTCCCTGTTCCTGGGGGTTCCAGGTGCTCTATCTCTGTCCTGCCCTGTCCTGCTCCCAGTGTTTGGTGCCCGTGTGGCTGCCTGCAGTTCAGCAACATGTGCCTTCCCTATAGCGTTCTTGCACCTCTCTCTTGTTCCTTTTTATTTTGGCTGATTTCCACTATCGCGCAACTTCTGCTTGCTCCCCTATTGCACATGGTGCATGTTGTTGAATATCGCTCTGTGCCATTGATGCATGGTTCCTCCCCCTTCAGTTGCACATGCATTGATTATCATTGCACTCTTGCGCATTGTGATTTGGGGGGGCGCATCTGCCTCCCGCTGAATATCGCAGAATGGCACATTTTTGGACTTGCGCTGGCGCATCCCTGTTGCTCATGGCGCAACCCATTTGAATATCTGGGCCATTGTGTTTTACCTAAAGTGCATTATAGGAACTGTGACGGGGTACTGACACACAGCATAGCACCATGTAGCAGCATACAGCAGCCTACCATATTTTCTGGTCATAAGAACATTCAGAGCAAAGAATGCATATATATATATATATATATATATATATATATATATATATATATATGTATATATTGTGCTTTTGGCACCATTTTCACTAATGTGCCTTTCAAGGTGTGGTGGTGTGATTGACATACAGTACAGTACCATGTAGCAATAGAAGCAGTAGAACATTACCACCATTTAATAATTTATTGTTCGAGAGAAAATTTCAAGAACACAGCAATTTATATATTGTGCTTTTGCACTTGTGTCAAGTAAAGTGCTTCACAATACAGACTGTCTAAGAAAGTGACTTGAACAGTGCATCAGTAGCTACCACCATTTAATAATTTCTTGTTTGCTGAAAATTTCAGGAGCAAGAACAGGGAAAAAAGTGGTTCTGTAGAGGGACAAAATGAGTCAAACAGGATGACTGGGTGACTGATATAGTGCAGCATCAACTCCGTGACTAAAAAAATTGGGGAGGACCAGTCAATTTTTAATATGGTGTTTATCAAATGCACTATGTAAACAACACTGTTTTACAGCAAAAAGATTAGCAAGAAAGAATTCTATTGTGCAGAAACAGTGAGGAAGAATTGGCAGTGCAAGACTAGGCAAATTCATTTCTGTAGTACCCTATCCCTTAGGCTCAAGGCACTTCATAATACACAGAACAAAATTTAAAACATATACCAAAATGTCATCAACAGAAATAAATACAATTACAAATATAAATAGAAGGCAGCATATGTAAATAAAAGCACAATGCCACACAGCTTTAAAACTAATTCTTCTCCAGCTGGCAGTACTTGTAAGTCCCATGGCCAAATTGTATAATATGTCACTGCTCTGTGGAGAAGTCTCCCTACTATGGAAAACAGCCAGGGTTATCCCTGTACATAAAGGAGGCACCAAGGAACTCGGGGCAGAATTAGCAGCCCCTCTGGCACTTCTATTCATGAAATCCTTGAAAAGCAGAGTGGTACCCGAAGACTGGAAAAAAACAATAGTGGTTCCACTTCACAAATCAGGCGGTTGCGAAGAGGCTGGTATTTACAGATCAGTGACCCTCACATCTATAGTAGAAAAATTAATGGAGACACTAATCAAACAGAAGATCATAGCATTCCTCAAAACTAGCAGCCAACAAGACCCTAAACAGCATGGTTTCATAGCAGGTAGGTCATGCCAGACAAATCTGATCGAGTTTTTGGATTATGCTACAAAAATAGTGGACGATGGTAGGGCAGTAGATGTGGTCTACCTAGACTTTAGTAAGGCCTTCGACTCAGTTCCACACAGTGGGCTGGTAAAGAAGCTTGACCACACAGGGGGTTGGTCCAGAAGCAGTCAGATGGGTACAAAACTGGTTACAAGGTAGAACCCAGAGGGTACAGTTACATGGAACACAATTAATGGAAGGCAAATGATCAGCGGGGTGCCCCAGGACTCAGTGCTGGAGCCTCTGCTCTTCAACGTTTTTATGGCAGACATCACTGACAGACTGGAAGGGAAGGTGTGTCTGTTTGCAGATGATGCCAAAATATTTAACGGGGTGGACATCTCAGACAGAGTGAGCAAGATGGAAGCTGACCTCAAGAAACTAGAAGAATGATCTGGAGTGTGGCAGCTGAGATTTAACACCAAAAAATGCAAGGCCATGCCATAGGAAAGAAAAATCCAAGAAAGGAGTATTACCTAGGAGATGAAAGACTGGCGGCCTCAAACCAGGAACGAGATCTGGGAATCATAATCTCAAACAACTTGAAGGTTAGAAAGCAGTATGAAAGGCAACATTAAAAGCCAAAAGAATGCTGGGTTGCATTGGGAGGGGAATCATGAGCAGGAGGAGGAGGGAGGTGGTACTACCACTGTATAGATCACTGGTCAAACCTCACCTGGAATATGGAGTCCAATTCTGGAGGTCTCACCTCAGGAAGGACACTGACCAGGTGGAAAGAGTACAGAGAAAGGTGACAAAATGATTCAGGGTCTACAACACATATCCTATGAGGAAAGACTTAGGGAACTGAATATGTACTCTCTGAAGCAGAGAAGAGAGAGAGAGAGAGATGGGGCATGATTGAAACTTTTAAGTATGTAAAAGGCATTAACAAGGTACAGGCACAGGAACCTTTTCACTTCATGAAGGGCTCTAGGACCAGGGGACATGACCTCAGGCTGCAAGGAGGATGGTTCTCTACCAACACCAGGAAGTTTTTCTTCACAGAAAGAGTGGTGGATGCCTGGAACAGCCTGCTCCAAGAGGTTGTGGGGGTCAACACTGTGGGGGGATTCAAGAATGCATGGGATAGACACAAGAAAGCCCAGACTACTAAGGGCAACTAGAGTGACAAAATAGGTCTAAAACAAATGGGCAGACTCGATGGACCTAGCGTTTTTTTTCTGCTGTCAGCTTCTATGTTTCTATGTTTCAAGGACACTATAGAAAACTATCACCCAATCTTGATTCTCAGTACCTTGGCCAAAGTACAAGAGTGACTTATCTACAACCAGCTGACTACTCACCTACAGGCTTACAACCTAATGACTGAGGCCCAGCATGGATTCTGAAAACACCACGGGAATGAAGCAACACTGGTGCACCTCATCTCAGACATATTCAGCCACTGAGAAGGGAAGAGCTACAAGAGCCATCTTCACTGATCTCACCAAGGCATTCAACTTGATAAATCATGATATGCTACTCTCCAAACTTGAGAATCTGGGACTAAACCACCAAACTACTACCTGGTGCAGAAGCTTCCTAGTACGCCACAGCCAAACTGTTAAATGGAGCACTGGCCTATCCTCATGCTGGGCAATCACCAATGGAGCCCCGCAGGGGTCAATTCTCGGTCCATTACTCTTCTCCATCTTAATCAATCATCTCCCATTAAATTGTGGAGAAGCTAAAATAATCCTATATGCTGATGATGCTATCCTGTACAGGGACAGCGATGTCATTACAGACATTGAACAAGGGATCATCAAGGACTTTGCCATACTTGGTAATTGGCTCTTATCTAATCACCTAGTGCTCAACATCAATAAAATAAAGGCAATACCCTTTGAGCCTAGAAGGCTAGGTGCTGACAGAACTGAGCTCCTAAGGATCATTGATACCGGTGGGACCATGTTGGAAGTCATAGACAGCTTATAGTATCTCAGAATGCATCCTGACCAAGAGCTTACACTGAAACAGCATATTGAACATACCACTTAAATTATGCAGCAGAAACTGGGTCTGTTGTACAGGTTTAGGGCGTATCCCACCAAAGAGGCCTGCCACACAGTGGCTAATTCCATCTTGCTCCAGATGCTCCTCTATGGAGCTACAGTGCTGTCCGCACTGATGGAAACTGAGTTTAGCAGTCTTTGTATGCTCTACCACAAGGTCTCCAGATTTGTAGATCAGACTGACAGTAAGAAACATCATTGCATAGCACTTTCATCATTAAACTGGCCCCACTTAGACAGCAGGCTTAAGCATCCCTCGCTCTGCCTCATGTTCAAAATCCAGAACAACCACCTACCTCACCTCCAGAACTCAGTGGTGCACATGCAGCATGTAACAACTCTCTGTGCAATATTGTAACCTATTATGGAGGTACCAAGGGTACTCACGGCATCTGGACAAAAGTAATTTGCATTCAAAATAATGCAGTGCTGGAACAAGCTTTCCCCCGCCTTGCAGAGCAGCTGTTTGCTTCCTGCATTCAAGCATTCACTAAAAGTGCACCTTTTCACTACAAGTTCCTGCACCTGTGCATACTAGAAATGCTTCTTTGCCCATAATTTATGACTCTGACCAAAGCTGCCCTGAACTAATATTCTACCACTTTCTAATTGCCTTAGGCTGATTTCCTATCTATGGCACTGCTCCAGTGATTACTTACACATACCTTACCATGTGTAATTGCATTTCTTAGGATGGTAATTGATGTCATTCTTGTTTATTGTTGATCTAATAAACACTCTGGATACAGAAGTTGATACCAGCCCATTTACAGAAGAAAGGATTCTGAAAGAACTCTTAAAACTGAAGGTGGACAAAGCAATGGGGCCTGATGGGATTCATCCCAGAATTCTAAAAGAACTAAGGGTAGAACTAGTGACACCACTGACTACCCTCTTTAACAAATCATGGGAGGATGGGGTGGTACCCGAGGACTGGAGAAGGGCAGATGTGATTCCCCTTCACAAAAGTGGGAACAAGGCAGAAGCAGGAAACTACAGACCTGTTAGTTTAACCTCAGTGATAGTGAAAATGATGTAATCACTTCTGGAGGAAAGAATTGTAGAGTATCTAGAGGCCAGAGGGGCACAGGACCCAAGGCAGCATGGATTCACAGCAGGAAGGTCATGCCAGATGAATCTGATAGATTTCCTTGACTGGGTGACCAAAATAGTAGATCAGGGAGGGGCTGTGGACATGGCTTACTTAGACTTTAGCAAGGCATTTGACACAGTCCCACACAAAAGATTAACATACAAGTTAGCCAGCCTGGGAGTGGGTCCCAAGATGACAACCTGGGTAATAAATTGGCTGGAGAATAGGACACAGAGAGTAATAATAAATGGAGTCCACTCTGAAGAAAGGGGGTTACTAGTGGGGTACCGTAGGGTTCAGTATTAGAACGGTCCTCTTCAATGTCTTTATAAGCGGACATTGCAGAGGACTAGAAGAAAAGTATGTCTCTTTGCAGATGACACAAAGATCTGCAACAGAGTTGATGCACAAGGTGGGGTGGAAAGGATGAGAAGGGACTTGGCAAGGTTAGAGGAATGGTCAAATGTATGGCAGCTTAGATTCAATGCTAAGAAGTGCAAGGTAATGCACCTGGGAAACAAAAACCCAGGGGAAGAGTACACAATGGGAGGTGAGATACTAACAACAACAAAAATGGAAAGAGACCTGGGGGTAGTCATATCAGATGACCTAAAGGTGGACAAGCAATGTGAGAGCAGCAAGGAGGGCTGGGGGGATACTGGGATGCACAGGGAGAGGCATCACCAGTAGAAAACAGGAAGTTATTATCCCTCTGTACAGACAGCTGGTGAGACCCCATCTGGAGTACTGCGTGCAGTTCTGGAGACCCAATCTCCACAAAGACAGAGACAGGGTAGAAGCTGTCCAGAGGAAGGCAACTAAAATGGTGCAGGGTCTGCACCAGAAGACATCTGAAGAGAGACTTAAGGAGCTTAATATGTATAGCCTCGAGGAAAGGAGGAGGGGGACATGATAGAAACTTTCAAGTACCTCAAGGGAATCAACAAGTCCAAGAGGTAGCATCTTTCAAAAAAGAGGTGTGCAAGAATTAGGGGCACAATTTGAAGATGGGGGAGTGGCTCAGAGGTAATTTAAGGAAGTATTTTTTCACAGAGAGGGTTGTGGATGCATGTAACGGCCTTCCGGAGGAGGTTGTGGAGTCAAAAACAGTGGTGGAATTCAAGCATGCATGGGACAGTCATAAGGCAATTCTAGGGGGTGGGGGTAGGAAGAAGTAGGCTGCTGGTTAACTAGGATCTGCAGCTTATCCATTAGGTAGGGAAATGGGCAGACTGGGTGGGCCAAGCGGTCCTTATCTGCCATCAAATTCTATGTTTCTATGTTTCTATGTTAAGTAACTTGGCCTGTCCCACGCTGACTGACTATGTTTTGTAATGTCTCCATGAGTTAGTTTGCCTATGTATGGACCTTACATTTTCCATGCGTCTATTGATTACTCAATCATGTACTTTTTATGACAATGGTCAAATATTCTCTTACATGTAAATAATCCAGGGTCACTCCTGAAAAAGGGACCATTGGTCTCAGTGGGCCTAACTGGTCAACAAAATTCTATAAATAAAAAAATAATGTGCTGCAAAATGTCTATTTCATGAGAGGGGCCTTACCTCAAATATTGGGCAAATCAACAGGCAAGTAGGGAGGCCATTTCAGATTAGTGGTGCTGCTACATATAAATGGCCTTATGCATGAAAGTACAGATTGCCTATGTGCTGCATATCGGAGGTGTATAGGCAACCCTACATGCGAATGCTGTTCAAGGGTGGACCAGTGGCATTCACTATCAGTGCACCAGTGAGTTGAGCACCAGATCCCCCGGCAAATCGTGCCACTTTGTAACAGGGGCAGGTTGGGAGCATGTCAGGGGTGTGCCTGCACTCCTCATGATTCACAAATAATAATAATAAACTTTATTTACATAGTGATCTTCACAATGTATCAGAGTGCTGCACAGTAAAACAGCAAATAAAACCATAAAATATTAAAATACTATGCAATAATTTAATAAACCACAGTTCCATAAAACAGTCAGTTACAAAGCAGCACCAAATACCAACTGAAATAAATAGTCTTAAGGGCAGTCTTGAAGCTCTCCACTGTCAGGCACTCCCATACCTGACAAGGCAGAGGATTCCACAGGGTAGGGGCCACAGATGAAAATGCCCTTGATCCAGATGTTTTTAGTTGTACCCTGGGAATCTCCAGCAATCCCTCCTTGGTCGAGCGGAGCAGTCGGAGAGGGCACTAAGAATGCAGGAGATCTTGCAGGTAGCTCAGTCCCTGTCCTTGTAGGTCATTATAGGTCAGCAAGCTGACCTTGAAGGTGATCCGTCACTGAACAGACAGCCAGTGCAGATCGCGCAGTACAAGAGTAATATGACTGGATCGAGATGATCCAGATAACAGCCTTGCCGCAGCGTTCTGCACCAGCTGCAAGTGGCAGATATCAATCCCCGGAAGCCCTAGGTAAAGGGAGTTACAGTAGTCCAGGCATGAAGTCACAAAGGTGTGAATCAAAGTTGGCAAGTCACCAGATGGAGCTAGGTGCTTAATCCAGGCGATATTCCTCAGATGGAAAAAAGAGGACTTAATGACAGCTGACACCTGAGAACGAAGTGTCAAACTGTCATCAAGAGTTACCCCCAGATTTTGCACCCATTCAGAGGTCGGTAACTGGGAACCTCCGAGCCAAAGTCCAGATGGACACACCATCCCCAACCACCTATCCAGTGACCTGGATCCAAAACCAACACCTCAGTCTTGTCAGAATTAAGTTTCAACCAGCTGGTATTCATTCAGTCCTGGATTTCTGCAAGGCAGTTATTAAAGACCAAGAGTATGCTATCCTCTTCGGGCACAAAGGACAGGTAGAGCTGTGTATCATCTGCATAACAGTGAAACCTCAGCCCATACCATCTCACAATGTTGCCTAATGGAAGCATATATACCACGAACAACATGAGGGACAGCACGGAACCTTGCAGCACCTCACAAAGCAGAGGGAATGCCTCAGAGGAATAAACCCCCAAAACCACCCTCTGTGATCTAGCAGTGAGGAATGAATGGAACCATCTAAGGACTGTACCAGACAGGCCACAGATGTCACGCAAGCAATCCAGCAGCACCCCATGGTCCACGGTGTTGAAGGCTGAAGAGAGATCAAGAAATACCAAGATAGTGCAGTATCTCTGGTCTCTTGCAATCAGGAGATCATTGAGCACCCGAAACAGAGCATTCTTGGTACTATGCATTAACAAAGTCTGGACTGGAGAGGATCTTAGATGTCATGGATGGTAAGATGATTCTCCAACTGTAGTGCCATGACCTTCTCAATAACCTTCCCCACAAAGAGAAGATTAGAGATCGTACGGTAGTTGGCGGGGCAGTCTGGGTCAAGTGAAGATTTCTTGAGAAGGGGAGTCACCACTGCTTCCTTTAGGGAGAAATGAAACTCACCCCTCTCCAGTGAACACCAGACTATCTCCTCAAGGACCAGGCTAATGACATTGATAAAGCCTAATAAAAGTTGGGTAGGGCCCGGATCCAAGCTACAACTGGTCAGGTGCATATCCCTGAGAATCTGCATGCCATCCTCGATTCCTAGCAGATCGGATTCCATCCAGCAAAACCGAGGTGTTGCAACATTCAGCCGACCACCATCCCTCCCTCGAAAGAATGAGTCGAACGGATCTCTGACTGGATGCCAGCAACCTTATCAGCAAACAATTGAGCAAACTCCTCACACTTTTCCTGAGAAAATGCTCTCTGAACTTGTAGACAGGCTGGAATGCACAGTCTCTACATAGTTCAGGAGAGCTGAGCTGGTCAATTCTGAGCTGCAGCAATCTCCCTGGACAGGAATTCTTCCTTCTTATGGGTGATTGCTGACTGATAGTCCCTAAGATATCCCATCAGTCTAAGTCTGTCAAAATTCAGGCTGGTTCTCCGCCAACTACATTCTAACCTTCACCCTAGTCACCTCAACTCCCTCAAGACCCCATCAAACCAAGGGGGCCAAGGGCAGAGGGTGAGAGGGCGAGCCCGGACAGGAGCCAAGGCATCCAGAGCCCCCACTATAGCCTGATTATAGGCTTGTAGAAGGTTCTCGGGACCCTCACTTGTACCCAGTAATCCCGATAGGTCCAATTTCACCAAAAGAACATATGAGGTCACACCCCGCAAAGGGCTTTATTGGACCATCTACACAGGGGCAGGTCTATAAGGGGGAGCAAAGAAAGTGAACCTTATGGAATGGTGATCAGACCAACCGATTGGTTCCACCACCAAGTTGGAGGTCTCCATCTCCAGAAGGAAAATCAGATCCGAGTGACCTTTGATGTGAGTCGCAGAGGGAACTGCCTGTGTGAAGCCCAATGAAAGCATAAGTTGGAGGAAGTCTTGACCAAATAGCGAGAGTCCGTTATTGACCCAGGCATTGAAGTCACCCAGCACTGTCAGTCTGGGGGAACTCCAATGCCATGTCAACAATGAAGTTCGTGACTTCCTGCAGGAACAACTTCTCAGTTCTGGGTAGACGGTAAATGAGAATGATCCAGCACTCCACACCCTCGACCACAACACACTCAATGGATCTGCTTCCCTCAACTGGCACATCCACAAGGCTCAATTCCAATTTAAAACAGATTGCTACACCCCAACCCCTGTGATCCAATCTCGCACGGTGTATCATTCAGCCAGCTTTCGGTGATGCAAGCCAGATCTGTTGACCCAACATCAGCTATAACAGCCATTTTGTTCTTAATAGATCTAGCATTGCATAACACCAGTTGGATGAGATACCAGGACCAGCACAAAGGTGCAGAATGCTATGCAATGAGATGTGGAAGGTATAGTGGGGGAACCCTGCCATAACTGTGTCATGCGTCTAGCCCTTGTGCATACATAGCCCCACAACTGGCACAGCCGTCAGGTACAGCAGACCTTACTACTGTCACTGAGGTGCAGTGATATCCCTGATGCTGCCATGGCAGTGTCAGCTTCTCCTCATACACCCTGTGATGTTGTGCCCAAACAGTGGGGAAGGTAGCATGATGTAATAGCAAACAGTACAGTGCCAGACATAGCTGTCCTCAGCAGATGTGACATACAACACTACTCCAGGTCTGTCAGTCATCTGATTGTATACTACTGAGGTATATGAGGGGTTCCCGAGGGTGGGTCTTTGTCCCTGATGTTACTATGTCATGCTCCAGATGTGTGGGGGCAGGGGCTGAGAGGCTGGGGGTATAGTCCTGTACTGGTGCATGCCTACATGCACCTCTGTGGCATGGGGTATTATTCAGATGGGTGACTTCCCATCCCTAAGGGTGGACAATATAGACAGCACATGGTAACATGGGGTGGGCACACCCATCTCATTCAGGTGAGCGGACCAGGATCCCAGTATCAGGCACATCCCTGACATGCAGGGACAGTTGAGAGGTATGATGCTTGGTGGCACTGTGGTACCCCCAATATGGAGTGACATGTGCTGTCTCCTACAGACAGTTGACCATTCTCAGAGGACACTCCATACACCCATATGGGAAGTGCACTACTGCACTCTGCAATACCGGTCACCACTGACATGTGTGTACCAGTGTCACATTCATTCTGTGGGGATCCATGCCTTCCCAGGAGCCCCTGCATGAACTCATAAGGGATCCACTCAGGGACCCAGTGCAGGCATCCGATTGGATGCCCAACTGCATCTCACACTCTGCACCCGCACAGCCTCAGTCCAGAAATATGCAGCTACATGCGGGAGGGGGGCATAGCTGTGGACAGATGCCTGGCGATAGTGAAAACTGGTGGGTGAACGTCTGTCCGCAGGTGTGGAACTGCACAAGCAGGGTATGCACCTGTTCCTGGTACGTTGCACATGTTCATGCATAGAGCACAAAGTTCTATCTCCAGATTGTCTCAGTCTAAATCTGGTAATTGCCACCAGATTGCACTCAGTGAAGCATGCAGATTGCACTCAGAGAAAACATTGACATTCTGGTACACATAGGGACTAAAGATCTCACCAGCTGGTCAGTTGTGGAGACCAAGGAACACCTGACCAGGCTGGGTGACAAATTATCATACATTTCATCCGGCATCTCCTTCTCTGAGATCCTACCAGTCTGGGGGGGGGGCAGATGGATGGAAGATCAGAGAAGGGGAGATAGGGGAGCTAAACATGTGGCTCAAGGGCTGGTGCCAGGAAAAAGGACACAGATTTGTAGGGAACTGGCAACAGTTTTGGGAGGGAAAGTTCTTTAAATTTGATGGACTGCATCTGACTAAGGAGGGAGTCAGTGTATTGGGGCAGAAGTTTGATGTCTTTGCAAAATATTTAAACTAGCAAGTAGGGAGAGGGGTGCAGCATCCCATACATCGAATGGGAAGAACACCCCTCCCCCCTCAGCTAGTGGTCAAACAGGAGTTCAGCATGTTTGTAGTTCATTTGCATCACCAGGTAAGGAAAAAGGTCCAGCTCCACATTCGACGCACAGGGGAAACACCAGACCTCGCCCAACAAATAACACACCAAAATATGGCCAATTGAAAATCATGTACACAAATGCTGGCAGTCTGGGAAACAAAATCCCAGACCTTCAGGCAATAATGACAGAGGCTAAGCTGGACATAGTAGCCATTAGCGAGACATGGTTTACCAGTAACCACACTTGGGAGACTTCAGTACCTGGCTATGTACTGTTCAGAAGAGATCGAGGTGCAAAAAAAGGGGAGGGGGCTGGAGCGGCCCTTTGTGTCAATGAAAATATCAAAGTTACAGAAATTCAGAATACACATAAGGAGCCAGAAGAACTGTGGGTCACCCTGGAAACAGAAAATGGGACAGCCATACAAACTGGGGTTGTCTACAGGCCTCCAGACCAGGGGGAGGACATAGACACATTACTGTTAGAAGATATACAAAACATGACAGCTAAAGGGGAGATTCTGATAACGGGAAACTTCAATATGCCAGATACAGATTGGTCAATACCAGCAGGAACATCTGCCAGAACTAGACACATGGTGGATTCCCTGCATGGAGAGAGCCTCAAACAACTGGTACAACAACCCACAAGAGACAAGACTATCCTAGATCTAGTACTGGCTAACAGGGAAAGGATCTCGGATCTCCAGGTAGAAGGTCACCTGGGGGTCAGTTACCATCACATGGTATTTTTCAAATTGGCCACTAGAACTAAATTATCCCATTCCAAGGCAAAAATATGGGACTTCAGAGGAGCAGACTTTGATAAGATGGCCAACAGAGTTATGCTAGCCCCGGCAAAAAGAAATACAGGAGAGGGGGTACAGGCAAAGTGGGCAAGCATTAAGGATGCAATAATTGAAGCAACATCCCATTGTGTTAGAGAGAAAAGGAAGTGCAAAAGAAGAAGAAAACCACTTTGGTTCTCAAAAACAGTAGCAGAAAAGGTCAGAGCCAAAAGGCCGGCCTTCAGGAAATATATGGGAACACAGCAGGATAAAGATCGGAAGGCATACCCAAACTTCCCTAATGGAAGCAGGGAAGGCAGTAAGGCAGGCAAAGGCCCAAATTGAGAAAACACTAGCACAAACAGTAAAAGAAGGTGACAAGACATTCTATAGATACATTAGTAGAGCAAAGGTGATAAGGGGGCCTGTAAGGAGGAGGACCATGTAAAAGCATCTATCCTAAATAGATACTTCTGCTCAGTATTTACTGAAGAGAAGGTAGGGCAGGGCCCACAGCTCAGCACCATAGACACAAGGGGAAGGGAGGTGTGCACTAGTCCCTTCACAAAAGAAAGGGTCCTACAATAGCTCGATAAGCTCAGGGTGGAAAAGGCAAAGCGACTTGATGGCATACATCCCAGGGTACAAAAGGAGCTAAGGGTGGAACTAGCAGAGCCATTAGCAGAACTGTTTAGTGAGTCTCTGAGTACAGGAGATGTCCCAAAAGACTGGAGAAGGGCTCATGTTATCCCACTCCACAAGAGTGGTAGCAGGGAACTACAGACCAGTCAGTCTTACCTCAGTAGTGGGCACGATTATGGATGCACTCCTTAAGGAAAGGATAGTGCAACATCCGGTATCCATAGGAGCACAGGTTCCAAGGCAGCATGGGTTTACAAAAGGAAGGTCCTGTCAAACTAATCTCATAGATTTCTTTGACTGGGTAACCAGAGTGGTGGACCAAGGGGGAGCAGTTGATGTTGCCTACCTTGAATTCAGTAAAGCTTTCTATACTGTTCCACATAGAAGATTGATTAATAAGCTGGGTACTGTAGACTTGGGATGGGTCATAAGTTGATGAACTGGGTGGCAAACTGGCTGATGGGCAGAAAACAGAGAGTGGTGGTAAACGGTATACAGTCAGAAGAGATTCAAGTCACAAGTGGGGTACTTCAGGGATCAGTCCTGGGGCCAGTCCTCTTCAATATCTGCATCAGTGACATTGCAGGTGGACTGGAGGGTAAGGTTTGTCTGTTCGCAGATGACACTAAGATGTGCAACAGAGTAGATGATCCAGATGGGGTGGGCAGAATGAGATGAGATCTGGATAAACTAGCAAAATGGTTGGAAGAGTGGCAACTGGGGTTTAATGCAAAGAAGTGCAAGATCATGCACATAGGGAAGAGAAACCCTGAAGCCACTCATAGGCTGGGAGGGGAGTTGCTGGCAGTCACAAGGGAAGAAAGAGACTTGGGCATCATCATCACTGATGAGCTGAAATCATCCAAGCAGATGACTAAAGCAGTAGGTAAGGCTAGGGGGATTTGGTGTGTATTAGTAGGGGTATCACAAGTCAGAAGATGGAAGTAATAATCCCTCTTTACAAGACACTGGTTTGGCCCCATCTGGAGTACTGTGTGCAGTACTGTAGGCCACAGCTTCACAAAGACGTTAACCAAATTGAGGCAGTCCAGAGAAGGGCAACCAAAATACTGCAGGGTCTGCATCAGAAAACATATGAGGACAGATTTATTTATTTATTTAAGAGATTTACCAGGAAGGCATACTGAGCTGTAACCCACTCGATTTCAGATGCATCCTGAGGGAAGAGGGAAGGGGAGCACATGACTTACAGATAGACATAGATCAAGTAATACAGATTACAGTGCACCCCTACTGAGGGCAAAATAGATGGTAAAGGTACACTAGACAAGAGCACCTCCAGGAAGACAATTTACATTTATTTATTTTTATTTATTTATTTAGATTTTGGTAACCGGTTAAGCCCACTGAGACCAGAGATCCCTTTTTCAGGGGTGACCCAGAGTTAGTTACAATGACTACATACATAGATGTAAAATACAGTAGAATTGAGTGAAATACACATTAAGTTACAGTGAGTGCATACAGAAACATTGGGGTACAGTAGATTAATAGCAGGTACAGGTCAGGGAGTGGGTAACATACATGGGCTACAGGGACAGCAGGAATCACAAGGTTAAACAGGTGCTTAAGTCAAGTAAACAGTATTTTTAGCATTTTCCATAGGCGATTCAAGGGGTGGAAGGTGGGGGTGAGCAGAAGGTAGCAAGGGAGTAGGTCAAGGACATGGTCTAGCGATTTCAACCACAGAGGCTGAGTTCCAGGAGGTACGCTTTGAGGCCAGATTTAAACCCTAGGAGAGTAGGTTTGTCAAGTAGGCTTGCTGGGAGTGTGTTCAATAAATAGGAATCCGCGTATTGAAAGGAGTGCTTTCCTTGGTTAGTGCAAATGCGAGGAATGGCAAGGGGACGACTTGCTGCAGATCAGAGGGTTCGGCAATGGACTTTAGGGGTGAAAATCCCACTCAGGTGAGGCGGGTGGCCTAAGGAGGTGAATTTAAAGTCCAGACAGGCCATAGAATAGGCCAGCTTATGCCATAGGGAAGGCCAGTTTAGGTCAGAGAGGGCCTCACAGTGATGCCTCCTCGGGGAGGAGTTGGTTGCAAAGTGAGCTACTCAGTGGTAGAGTGTGGAAAGTTTGTTTAGCTCCAACTCTTGGAGGGACTGTAGTACAGGAGAACCATAAAGCATGGAGGGGAGAAGGTTACAGTTTGCTATGGCACATCGCGCCTCCCTTGAGAGGGAGTTTCCCAGGCGGTAGAGAAGGCTGAGCCTCTGGTGGATGGATCTAATTAAAGTGTAGATAAGTAGTTTATAGGTCAGCTCCTGGTCAAGGAGAACCCCAAGATACTTGAACTGGTCAGTGACCACTACTTTCCTCCCTTGGGCTGTATTGAGCTGGAGTAGCTCACTTCGGTCTGTGCCCAGGCATCTAGTCCCAAACAGGACTGCCTTGGTTTTGTCTTCCTTCAGTTGTAGGGAGTTAAAGGTGAACCAGACCTCCAGAGCTGAGAGGCTGGCCTGAAGTTTGAAGAACATAACAGAGGGTTGTGGGTCACTGCAGTAGACAACAGTGTCATCCACATAAAGGATAAGGTTGCTAGCTGTGCAGTCCCCTTCGATGTTGTTGAGGAAGAGTGAGAATAATAGGGGGCCCAGGATTGAGCCCTGGGGTACCCTAGAGATCATTGGTCTAGTGCCAGATAGTACTCCTCTCCAATGGACTTTTTGAAATCTGTTTGTCCGGTAGCTCACAAACCAGGAGAGAGAGAGAGAGAGCTCATCCAGGCCCAATCGATGAAGTTTGGAAAGGAGAAGTTCATGGCTGACCAGGTCAAAGGCCTTGGACAGGTCAATGAATAGGTTGCCCGTAGGAAAGCCTTGATCCATGGCCTTGAGGATGTCAGATGTTAGATGGATGAGGGCGGTGTCGGTGCCATGGCCTTTCCTAAAGCTGTGTTGTACATTGGAGGGGAGTAGGTGTTGTTCAAGGTAATCCTGGAGTTGATTATATACAAGCCTTTCCTGAACTTTTCCCAGGGGGCTGAGAAGGGAGATGGGCCTATAGTTTCCCACTCTGTCCCGGGGTGCTTTTTTGTGGACAAGGATAATGGTCATTACCTTCCACTTACTTGGGACAGTTCCTTCATGGAGCGACCTGTTGATAAGCAGGGTGACAGGATAGGCGACAGCCAGGGCTGCAGCCCTCAGCAGCCGAGGTTCTAGAATGTCAAATGCTGACAAGATATCAAGAAAAATAACCACAGAGTATTCCCTCCTCTTTCTTGTTGGATATAGTTATTCAGTACCCTGACATGTATGGCCTCAGTGCTATGCTGAAATTTGAACCCAGACTGGAATGGTTTATAGATGTTGTATATCTTGATGTGAACCTTAAACTGAGTCACAACTGCCTTCTCAATAACCTTCCAAAAAGGGAATGTTTGAGACAGGAATATCATCTGTCAGGATCCAGAAATATGATCCATAATATATTGAAACACAGTGATCCAAACCCCTTAGTTGTGCTGCATGTTGGCACAAATGATTTTGGACACTTGGATTCTCTTGAACTTAAAAAAAGATATAGTGGCACTCTCAAATATTTTGGTAGAAAGGGGATGTGAGATTGCTTTTTTAGAAGTTTTACCAGTTCCAAAAGCTTCTGAGGCTTATAACAGTATAATTCACAAATTCAATAACTGAGTTCGTCAAAAATGTCAAACAAAATCAGGTATGCATTATGCATTGGGAGGACTTTTTTGACAAACCAGAATTATTTAGTAGAGATGACCTTCATTTAAATCCCAGGGATAATCATCTATTAGCTGATCATATGTTACAATACATAAATGAACATTTAAACTGCTAAACCTGATGGAGAGAAACATCCCCCCCCCCAGCAGTACACTAATAAGGCACCTGTTTCAATATTCTCAAACAATTTAGACTTCATTTATTTTAATGCAAGAAGATTAAATAATAAACTAGATGAACTACAAGCCCAAATTTCAATCGAAAAAAATGACATAATTATGACCAGTGAAACATGGGAAGACGATAAAATCAGTTGGGGTTCAGTAATCCCTGGATACTCCAAGTATAGATATAACATGCTGAATAGAAAAGGTGGAGGGGTTGCCATTTTTCTAAAAGAATCTTTTATGGCAGTAAACATTTCGGATAAAATCAAGTCCCCTGGTTGTTCTATTGAATCTCTATGGATTAAAACAGTTTTGCATAAACAATGTCATCTAATATCGGGTGTTTGTTATCGTCCCCCTGATGCATCTACTGAATATCTGGATGGACTTATCTCAGAAATTGAAATTGCAGCTTCTATGGGGGATATTATTTTATCAGGAGACCTAAACTTAGGTGAAATTAACTGGGAAAAACATTCTGCCCCTACAAATTCTGGTAGAAAATTAATCGATATTTGCAAGCAATGTAACCTCACTCATGGGGTAAGGCAGCCCACTAGAGGCATGCACACTTGGACCTAGTATTCTATAGCACAAATTTAACACCAAAAATTCTGTAAGTAACTGCACCAATAGGAAATAGCGGCCATTGTTCCATTAAATTTAATTTTGAACATATGATTACCCCTTTACAAATTTCCTCTACTGTTTATTTGTATGATAAAGCTGATATTTCCAGTATAAAAACAAATTTAGAAGGTATAAATTGGGTTTCCACATTAAATACAATTGGCATTAACGATTATTTCTCTTTTTTTCTATAGTAAAATCTCTGAACTTATAAAATCTTATATTCCTACTAAAACAAAAAGATGTTTTAAAACACATGAACCTAAATGGATGGACAAATCCATCAGAAAGTTAATAAAAGGAAAAAAATAAATGCTACACTGCGTATTAGAAAGTACGGAATCCAGTTGATTAGAGTAAATATCTTGATATTCAGAAAAAATATAGGAAAAGCATCAAAAATGTAAAAAAAAAATGGGAACTGAAATTAGCTGCAAATGCAAAAAAAGACAATAGTAAATCCTTATTTTCATATATCAATTCATTAAAAAATCCCCACTTGCTAAGTAGGTCCAATTTTGTACAAAAATAATTTTGTTCATGATCCTTTAGAAATGGCAAATATATTCAATACATATCTCTGTGACATCTTTTCCAATATAAAAGCAATTATAAACAATGTTGTCCCTGTGGTAGGAAATATTACTATTTCAGTAGATGATGTGCTTACCAAATTAACTGCTCTCAAAGGGAAGATGAGTACTTCACCTGATGGTATACCAGGTCACCTATTATACCTATTGGCAGATTGTCTAGCACTGCTTCTCAAATTATTTTTCGAGCACTGTATAAATCAAAATGTTGTGCCATCCTTGTGGAAAATAGCCTATGTCATTCCTATTCATAAACAGGGAGTAGAAAATAACTACGAAAATTACAGACCAATTAGTCTGACAGCCCCCCTATGTAAGGTCTTGGAAATCTTGATTAAGGATATTATTTCTTCAACACTAATATCACAAGATGCGGAACAACATGGGTTCAAAAAGGGACATAGCTGTCTAACAAATCT
This sequence comes from Neoceratodus forsteri, assembly GCA_016271365.2. Lineage (NCBI taxonomy): Eukaryota > Metazoa > Chordata > Ceratodontiformes > Ceratodontidae > Neoceratodus > Neoceratodus forsteri. The sequence continues at coordinate 967,574,580 of CM028132.1, read as the reverse complement.
ACTTTGTTTCTATGTGGATGTTAGTCTGCAGCTCAATAACAGTTTACCATATGATGTAATCTATATTGACTTCAGCAAGGCATTTGATCTCTTCCCACACTGGGCATTATCAAAAAAATTAACCTCTACAAATTTGGCCCCAGCTTTAGTCCAATGGATACCAAAATGGTTAACTGGTGGAACTCAACAAGTACTTATAAATGGTAAATTATCAAGTTTGGGACATGTGACTAGTGGAGTGCCTCAGGGCTCTGTTTTGGGTCCCATTTTGTTCCAGATTTTTATATCAGACATTGCAGTAAATTGTTTGTCCAACAACATCAAATATGCAGATGCCATAAAAATTGGTGGGCTATGTTCTACACCTGAGCAGATAGCCACTATTCAAACTGATTTGGACTTCGTTACAAATTGGATTAATCATTGGGGCATGATATTAAATCATAGCAAATGTAAGACACTTAATTTTGGGAAAGCGAATAATTTCCATCAGTATATGTTAGATAATAAGGTGGTAAAAACTATGTGTTCAGAAAAAGATTTGGGGGTATTAGTGACAGATGATTTTCAGCCTGACTCCAAGATAAATACAATGATATTAAAAGCAAATAGGGTTATCTGGTCCATTCTAAGAAATATAAGATCTAGGGATAAAAATGTGCTGTTGCCTCTTTATAGAGCATATGTTCACCCACATTTGGACTTTTCTTCCCCTTTATGGAGCCCTTATAAAAAACATGACATCTCTCATCTTGAGAAAGTGCAAAGACGTTATACAAAATCCATAAAAGGGTTACAACATGTCCCGTATGAATCTAGACTAGAAACACTAAATTTGATGCCGCTCACTATGAGAAGGTTGAGAGGGGATATTTTGTTAATGTATGACATCGTGAAAGACCCTTATTTACTTACAAACTTAGGACTATTGTTCAAATACGATATCTTTAACCTTAGAGGACACCCACTTCAATTACAACTAAAAAAATGTAACCTATTGCCATGGAAATACTTCTTCACACTACGAATAACTAAACCATGGAACTCTCTGCCTTTGGAAATTATTTGTAGCAGCTCTAAACATCTGTTTAAATCTCGTCTGGATAAATTATTCCTATCTGAATTCATTTTTTGTTATTATTAATACAAGAAAGCAAACATGGGCCTTGAGGCTCTCTAGCTTTCCTTCCAGCCTTAGTATGAAACTTAGTATGATGTCTAAGAATCCAAATATACAATTTATGTGAGGGGGTATCACCTCTGCCCTCTTAAGGGCAGAGGCAAAACATTCCTCCTCAAGTGAAAACAGGACAATCCTGGCAACAATAGGGACCAGGGCCACTTGACAGTCCACAAACTGTTAAATAGAGTCTGGGTCAATAGAACAGAATGCTGGTCACAACCCATTTATCGCTAAGTGCATCTTTCCCAGCACTGCTTGAAATTCACTCCAGAACCATTAAGGGCCAGCTGGCATCCAGGAATCAACCCTGCTGACATCTAACAGGCCACTTGCAAGGATCATACCTTGAGTAAATGACACTCTGTCCAAGAAGAGTCAGTCCAATATCCTTTCATGTAACTGCTGAAACCCCCTCCTTCAGATAACATAGTGGGCAGCTGTAGCAATCTTTGTACAGTGTAGAACAACTGATCTGCATGACTCTTAGTTGAGGCAATCACCCATGACAGAAACTCAAAGTTTTTCAGAGAGACTGCCATCTGATACTCATGATAATGGGTTGTTAGAGTCAGACTGTCATCCACTGGGTCTATGTGATAATGGCAAATGCCTAAAGGTGATTGCCGTTATCGCTCAGTCAGAGTGTTGAACACATTTTTGGCACTCTGACAACCCTGGCGCACCAGCACAATGGCACCAGGACATATTTTTACTACTTTCTGGGGGGAGGGGGCTGTGCCTCCCCACACCCCCCCCCACACTCCCCTACTTAAGCATTCTCAACTCCAGGGTGGTGCATGTTGGGGGAGTGAAAGTAGTAAAAATGAAAAAGTTCGGGCCGGGTGCAATAAAAATCACACAAGCGCTCGGACCCAAACCCAGTACCTCAGCCACCCCAGCCATTGCCCAATCCCTGACACCACACCACAGCTCGACCGATGACCGCAACACCATCCCCTACAGCCTCTCCACCCCCCAGCCCATGCTCGCTGTGATCACTTCCACTCCCCCACGTGCGTACGTATAGCGACATCCTGTTGCCTAGTTCGCCCACCCCCTCATCTGGTCGCCCTACCCATCGGTCGCCATGAGTGGATTGCGTGAGGAAGGTGTCACCATAATGGACAGCGCCGCCCTTCCTCATGCACCCACTTCACGGGTTACCTCATCCACTGAGCCAGATCTCTTTCAAGAATGTTCTAACCTCTGCCCTGCTGCCTTCAGCTGATGTAACTCATCATTATTCCATAGCAAGCTGCATTGGGAGACCTATGGACAGACACGGGGAGAGGGTGTCCAGAGCATCTGACCCACATCCCAGTATGCTGAATCCAAAACTAAGATGTCCAGCACCAACTGGAGCTTTTCTGACTCTAGATTATTTTTAGGATAGTTCTGGACCTTCTCCATTGGAGAAGGGGGGGATCCAGGGGCCCCATCCAGGAACTCCACAACATGGTGATTTGACCATCAGACCAGATCCACACTGACATTCAAGATGCCAAAACCCAGAACTAGGATCAAGGTGTTGCCTAATTCATGGGTAGAGGTGGCAACTGCCTGAGCGACTCCCAGTGATAATGTTAGATGGAAAAACTGCTGAGCAAATTCAAAATGTTATCTATCTAGGCACTAAAGCTTAACCTTACTAACAAACTATGGGAGTCCAATGCCAGTGAGAAAATGACATTTGAAAATTCTTGAAGAAACCCCTGCTCCTGACCTGGGGGGTGATACACCAGCAGAATTTTGAACCCTACTTCTGCTTCATTTTTTATAGCAACATGTTCAAATTACTTTGTCTCACTCAGTGGATATGCAGGGGGAAAATGACCGGGAACCCATGATAATTCATTTCCAGCACCTCTTAAAAAGTTATATGAGATTTAAACCATCTTTGTCATCTTTCTCCATTGATTGCTATAGGAGATTTCCACCACCTAGAAATGACAGTTCCACCACCGTGAAATCTAGATGTGAGAGTTCCCTTGCCTAAACATTTCCAGTTTAACCACTGTGGGTATGTCATGAGACTAAGGCTGGATCTAACACAAACAGCACCCCCCTCCCCATGATCTCACTTCAGAAAATCAACCATCCAGAAATCAGCAGGGAGTGTCACCTTCAGAAATGGCCCAGAGTCTTCACCAAGCCAGGTCTCAGGGATGCACACCAGATCCATGGAGGAATCAGTGATGAAATCTAGCATCAACAGGACAGGATACAACGGCACTCCTTATCCAGTAAGAGCACAACCACCAGAAAAAGGATATAGCTAGAGTTTGCTACTTGTCTGTAATGTGTCTGTAATGTAGTTTATTTACCAATTTAACAATCAGATACAAACAATGTTGGCTATGCAGTGATGATTCAACACCACAGACACAGGTGTCCCAGCGCATCACTCATGTGGAGCTTTGTTAGGGGGGCTGGCCCAATTCAAATGTGAAAGGGTGCCCATAACCAGCTGGTGTTCATGACTCCTGAACACTGAAAATTTCACAACTGAAGTTCAAGTTGGAAAACATAAGTCCCAAGCAATAATGAAGTTAAGCTGGGAACTGTGCTCTGTTGCCTCATAGAAAAATTAGTAAAATAGTAAATTTCCAATGAATTAGTAAGTTTTGTCTTTAAAGTTGCCTTCAGTGTTACAGCCCTTGGTCCACTGATTGAACAGAATTGCAACTTCCACCTACCCCCTCTCACTGGGTCTGGGGAAGTGCTGCCAAAAAAGTCACATAAACAGAGCGTGTTCAGTGGATTTGGGCTCCTACTACAAAGCTGACTGCCACAGTGATTTAGACAGCCACTATGATACCCTGTGACCCACTCTCACCAGGTTGGAGTGACAAGAGGGAAATAGTCACACTTTCTCAAGTATCAGGTAGTGATTCAAGTAACTTTCACTGGCAAACTAAGTGCATGATTAACAGGTCAAACTTCAATCAACAGATAAGTGACATACAGTATGCGTGTGCAAGCTTTCACCTATGCCTACTCACCAGCCTCGAACCAATGATTTCCATCTCTATCACAAGCTTCCACAAGAGCTCTCTACATTGAACTCACTCTCCGATATGGAAAGGCACCTCCAAAAGTTCCATAGTGAGCAAAATGTTGCAGTCCAGTGCCAACACAAGATAAAAAGTGACAATAGAAAGCATTGCTTATTCAGTGATAAATGGCAGCTGAAACAGCAATTAATTGGCACAGAAAACATTTTGTTTTGTCAGATCTATTTATGCGTCCTCTTGACTGTCCCTGTGGGGAAGTACCCCATTCTGACCACAGTGGGATCCCTCCAGCCCCATTGTCCTACCACACAGCTTGATCAGGAGACTGTGACTTATCCCCCATCATAGGGCCTCCCCCTCTTGGGATGTGGGAGAATCCCAGGAAGGAGGAGGGACTGAGATGCTAATCTGGTCAAGCAGTGGTGAGTGTAAGGCCTTCAAGGGCCTTAGTCATCATGCTGCATTGGCATTGAGGGGTTTATCCTTAATTACTCCTTGCCCCTTGGCTGGAGCTGTGAGGGGTTGCCATGGAAGCAATGCACAACATGCATGCGTGTGCCACAACAACCTGGCTCCAACCACATCTACCCACATATGCTGGCATCATGAGCTTGCACTGCCACCTGTGGTAAAACAAAATAAAATGATGTATGGGATTCTTGGTCATATGGACCGAAATTAGGACTGTTAAAGAAGAACTGATTTTTTTAATGATGTTCTCATTAATTAATAACATCACAAAACATTTGTATGAAATATTGTTGATAATTTCAAATGTTTGGTGAACACAACCATTTTATGTTTAGTGAAAACGATCAACCTCACACATTTAGAAAACCATAATTTATGTACTGAAGATGTTTATGTTGAACAGATTAATGATGTGTCATGCTAGCAATGGTGTAGAAAAGGACAACGTGCTTGATACTAAATAAGTATAAATATTACAAATAAGTGACCCTATTCATGAAGAGCACCACTACTCATGGCAGTGCCGCATAAAGCAGTTACACAACTATGTAGGATGGAACTGTGCCACCAACCATATCATGCACTGTGGGACAGGAAGTGACCACTGGGATATACACCAGCCATGTACTGGAAGTATACACAATGCTGTTCCAGGGATGGGCGGGCAGGCCTGCTTGCTCTGGGAACACACCATGACTCCACCATATATGGGCATGTGCAGACCAGGGTGCATGTCCTCCATGCACAGCATGGAGAAGGCTAGAGGTGTGGAAGTGCCACGACATGGCCATATCACTCTGCAGTTCCTGGGTGCAAGGGACAGCCCTATGTGTACCCCTCAGATCTGCCCCATCCCTCAGCTGTTCCACATGGCACAGGTACTGCCTGCTCAGGTACTGTGCTGCATAGATCTGCTAGGCTGAGACAGCTGTGTACAATTACACATATGGATGCCATAGCGTGCCCAGCCTATACCATCATGTGTGGAGCTTTTTCTTGCATTTGGGGGTCATTGTCCATCAGTGTCCCTGTTGTGTATTTCTGTGTCCTTCATATCTGTGGCATAAGGAAAAAAGGGTAAGGAAATGACATATGTATTCCTTAAAGGTCAGCAGCATTCCGCTGGTGAGGATGGGTGGGACCATTCATCACCTGCGCCTGTGCCATGCACACCACTCAATAACGCCTGTCACACAATGGTGCTGTGAATTTCATCAGCATCAACAATGGTGGTGGTGATGCTGCCCTATGCCCTGGGAGGTTCTGGCCCCTACTCAATGAAGATAAGGATGACCACCATTGGGGGGGGTAGTCATCCAGACTGTAAGGGTATGTATACATGGGGTACATCTGTCACATGCCATAAGGGGTCTTATTCTGTGCCTGCCACTAGTATCCCTTTTTATTTCACTGCAGCTATTCCATGGATGCACTTCTGAGATCCTGTTGGGCCTGGGCAGCAGGAGCTGAGTGTGCCCTGGATCAGGTGTAAGGCTGCTGTGGCATTGGCCATGAGACTGTCAGCTACTATGGTGATGGCCATGGGACCATCTGGTACATCCTGGAGCCATCCACCATGATGACCGCCCTACTTCCACAGCCAGAGACACCTACAGGGGTGTTGCCCCGTGAGGGACTGCACTGGGCCTTCTGGGGAGCTGCATGAGGAGCATGTGGGGTGGACTGCATGGGGACATTCTGGGGACTGGATAGGGGTTTGGGGGGCTGGGCCAAGATGTGTGTGCTGATGTCTCATACCTGTCTATTCACCCTGCAGGCTACCCCAGAACCACTGATGATGATCATGCTCTGATGCAATGGACCAGACATCATCTACATCAACCCAAAGTCATCCCAATAGCCACAGATGGAGGGTGAGAAGGTGGCATAGGCCATCTACTATGAGGCAACCATTGTCCAGACCTGGAAGGTGGAGTAGCTGGGGCTATGAACTACTGTGGTGGCTGTACTTCTGGGAAGCAGGTACCCAACCATGTGCCTTGTGCACCCTGCCATGGGTTGCAGGCACTGATCTTTTTATACTCCTTGGATGTGTGGACTGAACATTAGTAGGCACTAGGCTTCCTTTGTTTTTGCTTTGTTTTGATCTGCCATCATGGATGGCTTGTGTGATTGTGTACCACATGTTGAAGAAATAGCATCTGTTACTATGGTTGTGTCCCATGTTGTTCTCGGGGTGGGGGTGTATCTGCAATTAAAGCTGCCCAATGTGCTGCTTAGTGTATGGTGTGTCCCACACCATGCTGCACGGTCAGATTACCATCGTGGATGCGATTTGGAGTCCTGCATATGCGGGCACACTCCTTTGTGCTGTGTACCCGTGGATTTTCACACAGTTGCACATCTATGCCATGCACACAGTGTGTCTGAGCAATGTGCATGTGGCACATTGTCTGTTGGAATGCATAGCACATGCATGTGCCTTTGCGCCAGTGCTATTCTGCACTTATTGCCCTTGTGACTTTTGCCCATAGGGTCAAATGTGTTTTGGTTGAAATGAATAGCTGGTAAAAAGTACCCCATAAGATAAAAGTTTGTCAATAGCACTATTTGGGTGGGAATTTATGCTAAGTTATAGTACCAAACATGATTGGTTTAAGACACAAGGAGCAGTCAACTGTATAACTACCCAGGGCATGAAGTATGCAAGCAATACTACCCAATGGGGTGGGGGGTATTTGAGCAATACCAGACCGTCAGTGGTGTAATGAGGCCTAACATCACAGTCGGTTGGTTTTGTAGCTCCTGGATGGTCCAGTATTGCCCATACTGCCCACCCTTCAGGTATTATTGCAATTACAAAATGGGCTATATGTCTTATTTTCATATAGCATTTAAAAAATATAATATTGCCATAAAAATCAGTAAAACTTAAATTTTAGTCTTTTTTTTGGTAAAGCAGCCCCTCTACTCATATATCAGCCAGTAGAGGGTACTGCAGTGTTTGAGAGTTATATTTGTTCAACATTGATCCCTGCCAAGTGTCCATTTTTCCTCTGATTTAGGTTCTCTTTTAGTCATCAACCCACTCATTCTTATACATCTGCTGTGTTTTAAGCCCTCCACCATCCATGCTCCATTTTGGATATAACAATAGTTTTCCTGTTTCCACTTCAGTTTGCCTTCCTACAGGTTAGTTCATTTAATACCATCATGTTGTTGGTTGGGGAGTGTGATCCATCCTGTTTTGACCGAGATGCAGCAGCACTGGCACTAGTATGATACTGCCAGTAGTTTGTTGAATTCATCTCTAGCAGATGGAGTTGTTCTGCCAGCTTGCTGTAATAATGCAGATCAGCAGCCAGAGGAGAAGTGATGAGCAGTGCTCCCAAGTAATTAGTGCACTATGCTAGCATTTCAACATTTATTTTAAAACAGAAGAAAATGTGTGGCTTCTGGAAAAATATGCAACTTATTTTTTATACTGCAGTTCTGTTGCGGGGGGGTGACTTGCTCACTCTTCTTGGTTATCGAGTGGATCGACGGACATGGTAATATGGTAGTGAGAGAGGGTGGGCTGGCACTTGTTCTTTGTGGGACTCTACTGGTACTTAATGTAGCCCATTGCATGGATCTCAGACAATCAGAGAGCAGAAAATCTAAAGCTTGTATTCTAATGCAACATACAGAACTTGGATGGTCATACAGTAAGCACCTATGGCAGAAAAAGTAAAAGAAAATATGGTGTTACTTGTATTGTTTGTCAACAAGCAAAAAAATGCCTGATCAGGGTGGCCCTCAACTTTACTGAACATATGTCTTGACATTGTGATTTGGACCAGTGGGGTGCATTAGCCAGGGAAGGATAATAATGACAAAAACCCAATGAGGTTACATGGAGCACTGAAATGAATAAACCTGGCCACCCTGAAAGTGAGTAATGATAAAACTCAGCTGATAATACCACACCAAAAACAAAGGGAAAAGACCATTTAGGAAAAAGTGAAAAAGCTAGCCATTTATAAAATCCTTAAATCAGTTTAAGAAACAACTAAAACCAAAAAACTAGTATTTTAGTCTGAAAACAGAATGGTGCCATGAAGCTATAAAATAAGATTTTTAGTTAACTGCAACTGGAGAATAAAAAAAAAAAAAAGGGAATATAAACACTGTTGTTTACATTTGTTAATATGTTTTTAAATTTTGGCATGTGATAAGTGGTTTAAAACACCCAGACCCCCATTTCCTAAAGGTTAACACACCACTAAACATGTAGTAATGTGTTAAGTGTAAGCAGTCAGACAGATATTTGGAAAATGATCATATTTAATTGCCCACAGTGGATGGCACTAAGTTAACAGTGCATATGTGGATAATATACCACTTTGCCTACCCAAAAGAGGGAATCCTCTTGCAGAAGTGGCACAGCAGTATATTCAATGGTTTTGAGTACCCTCAACAGCTGCTGTTGCAGCACTGTTTAAGGAAATCAAAACACAACTCTTATCAATGTGCACGGTGGTACACAATGCTCCCCTTCTGGCCAAGTGCTGGGTCATGGACTGATAACATGGAATGTCAGTTCCCGCTAGTATCTCCTGCTCTGCACTGCTGATCACTTGTCCAATCAGTCATACTATGACAAAACCCATATCCCTTGAAGTCAAATATCCTCACTACCCCAAATGCAGGTCTGAGTGTTCAATTTAGTCCAACTGTCAGTACACGGATAGTTTACTGGCCTCCACACCCAATCGCCAGTCAGAGATGTTTTATGATCCCAAAGCCACTTCCCTGGTTGACTATTGGCCACCACCCCAGAAAACCAGTCTGAGGTGTTTAACAATCCCAGTGCCACTTCCCTGGTAGCCTAGTTTAGCATGTTTATAGTTCATTTGCATCACCAGGTAGGGAAAAAGATCTGGCTTCCCATACAATGCACAGGGGAAATGCAGGACCTTGTCCAACAACTAACATGCTGAAATCTGGCCAATGGAAAATCATGTACACAAATGCTTGCAGTCTGGGAAACAAGATCCCAGATCTGCAGGCAACAATGACAGAGGCTAAACTGGACATAGTAGCCATTAGCGAGACATGGTTCACCAGTAACCACACTTGGGTGACTTCAGTACCCGGCTATGTACTATTCAGAAGAGACAGAGATACACGGGGGGGGGAGGGGGGTGGAGTGTAGTAGCCCTTTATGTCAATGAAAATATCAAAGCTACAGAAATTCAGAATACACATAAGGAGTCCGAAGAACTGTGGGTCACTGGAAACAGGAAATGGGACAGCCATACAAACAGGGATTGTCTACAGGCCTCCGGACCAGGTGGATGACATAGACACAATACTGTTAGAAGATATACAAAATATAATGGCTAAAGGGGAGGTTCTGATAATGGGAGTCGTCAACATGCCAGATATAGATTGGTCAATACCAGCAGGAACATCTGCCAGAATTAGACATTTAGTGGATTCCCTGCAGGGGGAGAGCCTCAAACAACTGGTACAACAACCCACAAAAGACAGGGCTATCCTAGATCCAGTACTGACTAAAGGGGAAAGGATCACAGATCTCCAGGTAGAAGGTCACCTGGGGGCCAGTGAACATCACATGGTATGGTTCAATTGTCCACTAGAACTAAATCATCCCATTCCAAAGCAAAAATATAGGACTTCAGAGGAGCTGACTTTGATAAGACAGCCAACAGAGTTAAGCTAGCCCTGGCGAGAAGAAATACAGGTGTGAGGGTACAGGCAAAGTGGGAAAGCATTAAGGAGGCAATACTTGAAGCAACATCCCATTGTGTTAGAGAGAAAAGCAAGAGCAAAAGAAGGAGGAAACCACTTTGGTTTTCAAAAACAGTAGCAGATAAGGTCAGAGCCAAAAGGCTGGCCTTCAGGAAATATAAGGGAATGCAGCGGGACAAAGACAGGGAGGCATACCAAACTTCCCTAAGAGAAGCAGGGAAGGCAGTAAGGCAGGCAAAGGCCCAAACCGAGAAAACACTAGCATAAACAGTAAAAGAAGGGGACAAGACTTTCTATAGATACATTACTGAAAGGAGAAAGTCTGGGGGGGGTATTGCTAAGATCAAAGGGGATAAGGGGGAGTGTGAGGAGGACCAAGGAAAAGCATCTATCCTAAATATATACTTCTGCTCAGTATTTACTGAGGAGAAGGTAGGTCAGGGCCCACAACTTAGTACCATGGACACAGGGGGGGAGGGAGGTGTGCTCTAGTCCCTTCACAAAATAAAGGGTCCTACAATAGCTCGCTAAGATCAGGGTGGACAAGGCAATGCGTCCTGATGGCATGCATCCCAGGGTTCTAAAGGAGCTAAGGGTGGAACTAGCAGAGTCATTATCAGAACTGTTTAGTGAGTCTCTGAGCACAGGAAAGGTCTCAGAAGACTGGAGAAGGGCTCATGTGATCCCGCTCCACAAAACTGGTAGCAGGGAGGAGGCAGAAAACTACAGACCAGTCAGTCTTACCTCAGCAGTGGGCAAGATTATGGAGGCACTCCTTAAGCAAAGGATAGTGCAATACCTGGAATCCATAGGAGCACAGGATTCAAGCAGCATGGGTTTACAACAGGTAGGGCTTGTCAAACTAATCTCATAGATTTCTTTAACTGGGTAACTAGAGTGATCGACCAAGAGGGAGCAGTTGATGTCTCCTACCTTGACCTCAGGAAAGCTTTTGATACTGTTCCACATAGAAGATCGATTAATATTCTGGGTAGGCTCAGGGTGGGTCAGACGTTGGTTAACTGGGTGTCAAACTGGTTGGTGGACAGAAAACAGAGAGTGAGGATAAATGGTATGCAGTCAGAAGAGATGCAAATCACAAGTGGGGTACCTCAGGGATCAGTCCTGGGGCCAGCCCTCTTCAATATCTTCATCACTGACATTGCAGATGGACTGGAGGGTAAGGTTTGTCTGTTTGCAGATGACACCAAGATCTGCAACAGAGTAGATGATCCAGATGGGGTGGACAGAATAAGAAGAGAACCAGATAAACTGGTAAAATGGTCAGAAGAGTGGCAAATGGGTTTTGATGCAAAGAAGTGCAAGATCATGCACATAGGGAAGAGAAACCCTGAGGCCACCTATAGGTTGGGAGGGGAGTTGCTGGCAATCACAAGGAAAGAAAGAAAGAGACTTGGGCATCATCATCATCACAGATGACCTTAAATCATCCAAGCAGACCACTAAAGCAGTAGGTAAGGCCAGAGGGATGTTGGTGTGTATTAGTAGTGGCATCGCAAGTCATAAGAGGGAGGTAATAATCCCTCATTACAAGACACTGGTTAGGCCCCAATTGAAGTACTGTGTGCAGTACTGGAGGCCGCACCTGCACAAGGACATTAACAAAATGGACGCAGTCCAGAGAAGTGCAACCAAAATAGTGCAGGGACTGCATCAGAAAACATATGAGGACAGATTAATGGAGCTCAATATGTATACCCTAGAAGAAAGGAGGGAGAGAGGTGATATGATGGAAACATTCAAGCACCTAAGGGCATTAACAAGGTGAAAGAATCTAACATGTTTCAATACAAGAAAAATAGCAGGTCAAGAGGACACAGCATGAGATTAGAGGTAGGCCGATTAATGGGGAATGTAAGGAAGTTCTTTTTCGCAGAAAGGGTGTTAGATGCATGGAACGACCTACCTCAGGAAGTGGTGGATATGAATACAGTGCAGGGCTTCAAACAGGCATGGGATAGGCATAAGGGAGCAATAAAGATGAGTGTGAATAGATAAGTCATTGACAGAGTATAGGCCTAAGGCACATTCATAAGGTAGAAGAAATGGGCAGACTGGATGGGCCTTGTGGTCCTTATATGCCATCAACGTCTATGTTTCTATGTTTCTAGTGGTGCTGCATCCCCCAGCTGCTGGTCCAAACTGTCTAACAATCTCCATTTCACTTCCCTGGTAGTCTTGTGGCCCCCAACCACCAATTGCTGGTCTTAGTGGCGTAAAACCCTCAGTACCTATCACTCTGGTAGTCTAGTGGACCCTATCTTGACCAATCACCATACCTCACCACATCCACATTCAGTCCACACAGAACTGTCCACCTCAACATCCTGCTGGCACCTCACTCACCCTATATGGCAAGTATGAACATCTGGGGTAAGATGCATGGTTCAGAAGCACTGTTGTGGCATCTCTACATCAGGAGTGATATGGAGCCATTCTCAATTAGTTGCACAGGGAAGGGGAGAAAATGTACAAGAAACAATTGATGGTACTTAGACGAGCAAATAATACCACCACTAACATCCTAAATGGGCTGGTCCACCTTCCGCTGAATGCTCAGATAAAGACAACCCTTACTATATGAAGGGATTCCTGTCTGTTAATAGAATATTCTGCTTGGGTTCCACCACAAAAGGAAAACAATGGAATCTATACAGGGGTGTTGGTCATACTAGACAGGAAAGGTGAGGATAGGGGAGGAGAGTGGAGTGGATATCAAGATGGGTAGATGACAGGTGTAGTGAAAGAGGTCCTGCCGGAGCCATTCAACTGGTAAGTAAGAACAATTTTAAAAATCTAAAAGGATAAGACAATTGTGAACAAAGCTGGCATATCCATCAAGGGGCTCTGTTGGCATTATGTCAATATAAGCTGTTAGCCAAATTTCCACTGACTGTACCATTATTGGATTATATTTTACATGCCATTTCCACATTTTATATTTTGCACTTGTAGAGAACATTCTATTGCTCCAGGCGTTGCTGTCATTGAAAGGCATTTTATATACGCTTTTATGAAGAGTGCTGCACATTCTGCATTACGTACACCTCATTTGTAGCACAGAAGTGCTCCTTCACTCATACTAACTTGTAATGTCAGAATTGAGTATAAATCAAAAGTGTTGATATTGTCTATGCAAAGATGTTAAATGATGATATGTATCCTAAACAGCATTTCCTTATATTTACACTAAACTTAATTTAGCCATAGGATTCAGACTTTTTGTACAAGAAAAATCTCAGCATAGTAGAGGCTACATTTTTTTGGCTATTTAATGTTTCCACTGTGCTAGACTGACCAGTTCAAACTTCTTGAACTATCATCAGTTCCCTGCAGTTTTGTTTAGCTACAGAATTGATGTTCTCTGCATTAAAGAACAACAGGAAAGCATGATGATGGCACATCAGTGAACAAGTGGCTACTGAAAACTGCTTACTCAAGAATCAAAATTGCAAATACCACCCCCACCAAGAAAAAATGAATGGTATTTAGGTAATGAAGCCAAAGCATAATGAAATAATGATTATTTGGTTAGAACTACAATACTTTGCAGTTTCAACAGTTTTAAAGTGCTTTATAGAAACCTATGCTACACTAATTGAGGATCTCTATTTTTCTTTATATAGGGTTACATTTCAGATTTAGAAGAAACTCTGCTACAGTAATTGAGGATCTCTTTTTTTCTTTAAAAATATTTTTATATTTCAGATTTGAAAGGATATCCACATCAGGATTAATTGGCATAAAGCCCTCCCTGATGCAATGTCAGCAAGTCTACATTTGCAAGGAATCTGTAACCATTTTAACACACTATCACGCCCTTTAATGATTACCATTCATCATGTATGCTTTCACCATGTAAAGAAGTAATACAGCCAGTTTAAAAGATTGATTACCATGAATTGCTTAATTATTACCCTGGCAAAAACAGAAGAAAAGAACCATGCATTAATAAAATAAATGGGTTCTGACATTATACTGTAGGTAACCTGAACTGATGCATTTTTCATCAGTTCAGTTAATTTGCATGATAAAGGCTGCATCTCTCTTTTTCACATGAACACATAATAGACACACACAGAAAATGGAAATGTGGGATTTGTTATTAAATGCCTGTTGTGTGTTTTATTTGTCCAATGTACTTAAAAGGTTAGTTACCTAAAAGATGTAGTCAAAGTCTCGAAAAATTATTTCACTTCATTGTTTAAATTAAAAAATAACTGCCATGTCTAATTTCTACACCTACCATATAAGGTAGTTCGAGTAAGGCTCAGTACTTTTATATATTTATGACATCCTTTCTCACTTTACTGTCACCATACATTATGCCTTAGAATTGACATGATTTCAGTTTTTGCCTTTCTTTGCAAGTTTAATGCATTTTAATGGTTTCCTTTCAATTACTGAATAAGAACTGTCTACTTCTGAGACTGTCACATATCCATTTAAAACACATTGAGGACTTTATTGGAGGATATGCTCCACATTGTAGATTTCATCAACTAAACATGCAAGAGTAAACAGGCAAAAGTCTAATGCTCAGAAAGCATCCCAGAGATTGCCTCCAAAATAAAAAAAATAACACTTTATTTCAGTGTTTGTAATAGTGGTACTGTACAGCTCCACCATTATGGTTAGGTTTAGAAAGCATTTCTATATTCAGCCCCACCTCAATCTATCCCTGGTCCCTCACCACACCAACAGTAATTCTGCCTGTGAGTTTCTACATTCCACACTTACCATTGGCAATGCCAGAAAGCTACACATTATCTGCATCTACAACCCACCAATATGTGGAGCCGCAGAATTAACTGCACTCACCAACTCCATCCTACCCTTAATCGGTCAACATGATACAATTGTAATGGGGGACCTCATTCTTGATTGGCTCAATTCAAAGCACAGCTCCTACAAAAGCTTATCAGTTGAGCTTACATTATTCAAATTATTCCAGACCCAAAGTGTTCATCCTCATGTGGTACTTCTTCGTCACTATTAGACTAGATGCTCATCAACTGTCTTGACATGATCACAGAGTCTGGTGTGCTGCCTGACTCCATTAGTAATCACTCCCCCACTTACTGCCTTTGGAAAGCCCACACCCCTATAATACCTCCTAAAATCCTCACTTTCAGAGACCTTGCCCACCTCAACCCAATCACACTCTCCACTGAACTCCAACTCATAGACTGGTCCCAACTCCTAGCCACCTCCAATGTTAACACCACTTTGGAAATCTTCCAATCTCACATCTCCCAACTGCAAGAGAGGCTAATTCCAATCATCTGGAGAGAATTAAAGGATTTGTCACCCATCAGCTCCACAGTAACCTACTCTCCTTATACAAAGAAAGAGATAGCTACTGACACTCCTACAAAGCATCATCCAATCCCCAGGACTGGTATAACTACCATAAGCTGAGAAACCACTGCAAAAGAGCTACCCACATAGCCAAAAGCTCCTTTTGCAAAGCTAAGCTCACCACCTTTGCTGGCAACCTGAGTAGAGTCTGGATTCTCATAAAAAGGGTTCCTGGGTGCTCCTTCCCACTTCTCACCCAATGACATGATCATAAATGAAACATTGCAACAACTCCTTCACAATAGTTAATGCCTTCAATGCCCAAATTCACTGACCTCTCCCTCTCCCCATCTCAATCTCCCCCTGTCCGAGACCCGACCCCCCAGCCCCCCCTTCTACCTGAAGGCGGTCTCTAAGACAGGGGTCCAGCATCTTCTCAACTCCCTCCCACTTGGTGCTGCACCTGGCCCAGATGGAACTGAGACTAAGATACTAAAATTTGGGGCCCAGCTTCTCACCATCACCCATATCTACAACCTGTCCCTCACCTGTGGTATAGTCCTATCCCTCTAAAAAGTAGCCAAGGTGGTCCCAGTTTTCAAAAAGAGGTACTCAAATAACATATTGCAATACAGTGCCATCACTACTGACCCTCCTATGTAAGATACTCTAACAAATAGTTGCTTCCCAACTCACAAACTATCTGAACTCTCACAACCTCCTCACCCCTTGCCAACATGGTTTCCACAATGGTCATAGTAAGGTCACTGCCCACATCAAGTTCTCTGACAACATCAAAACTGCCATGGATCAGGGCTCACTCTTTGGGGCCATCTTTATAGACCTATCCAAAGCATTCAATCTCATACACTACTCCCTGCTTACTTGGAAGTATCTGCCCTGGACTTTTCTCCTACACCACATCTTAGTTCTCTAACTATCTGTCTGGGTGTAGCCAATTTGTCAAGTATGACTTGGCTTCCTCTCACCAACTTCCCATCACCCGTGGTATCCTTCTTGGGTCTATAGTCAGCCCACTACTATTATCTGTCTTCATAAAACACCTCCCAGCTGTTTCTACATTCTGGTCAATTATAATGAATGCTGATGATATAACTCTTTATCACAGCACTCAAAGCATACAACAGATTAATTCCCAGCTTAATAAGGACTTCACACTAGTAGTCTTTCATGTTGATGACTACATTTGGCCATTGCAATTACGGAGCCACAAGGGTGACAGTGAATGGGGTGATCTTGATTTTAGAATGCCCTTCACGTCTCTTGCTCTTTGCCCCCACTCAGTTTCTACCACCTCCAGGGCATGCCCACCCCAGAGGAGGTTATATTTAGTTCCGGGGGTGTGTGGGTGATGAAGACCCTCACATGGGGGATATGGGGGGGTGAAGACCTATGCAAAACCCAATCATTTCCTGGGAGGGCGCTTTGGTGTTGTACCTCCTGGAAGACCAAATGCCTGGTGCAGCAATACTTGGTGACATTTTGCCAGTGCCGTAATTAGCATCAACAAAATGTATATCGCTGAGGGTTGGTGGAACCCTTCACACTTACACAAAAATGTCTCATGGCAAACAACCTGGCTCTCAATGCCACAAAAATCCAAGCAATGTTATTTGGATCTCAGATACCCTGTGTTTTCTGTCCTCTACTCCTGGGTATTAGATGCATCAATGGTACCCATCTCTCCACAGTTGAGGAACTTAAATACTTGGGTATCACCCTAGACCCAGGCTTAGACTTCAACCTCCACATTACAAATCAGTGCAAAGCCACCAACTCTTGTATCAGGCTGTTCTTCCATCTTAAGCATCTTCTCACACCCCCAGCCAGGCAAACCATTGCTCAGGGCTCACTCCTCCCCTGCATACAGTATTGGTCCCTTCTCATCACAAATGTACCCTTGGCTTTCTTGAACAAGTGGGATATGACCTATAACAACATATGACACTTTGCCCTTCCTCCCCCACACCTCACTCATCACTGTTCACTCTGCAATGCCTTAGGGTGGCTATCCCCCTCTGCATCACAATCCCTTGCCCTAGGCTGCTTTATGTATAAGCAACTACAGTTCCCCTTTCCCATTGTAACCATTCCACCTCCTCCAAGTGCAAGTGCCACCTACCCCTTCAGATCTTGTGATTCTACCCAGCTTGCCACACCCCAGCATGCTACCAAGATGGGCGAACAGTCATTCTCATCATTCACACCCAGATTTTGGAATTCTTTTCCACAAACCATCTGCTGCTACACCACCACCCAATTCTTCAAATCAACCTTCAAAGCCCACCTCTTCCAATCTATGACCTGCAAATGCTTCCAACCCCCATGACCTTCAACACCCCAGTCCAGTCTCTTCTATCTGGTTACTGCTTAGCCCTCACTCTCCAAAAGTGTCCACCTTCTTTGACTAAACCCATCCCAATGCCAACTGCTCCTGCTGCCCATATACATATTGCACTGTTCTAAATCCTAATGTGTTTAGTTCGCTTTCTATGGCCGCACCCATCCTGACATTTTGGCACTACTGTCTACCCCTTATAGTTTATGCTACTGTTGCTCTTCTGCCTGTATATTGACCCTATTGTACTACTGCCTATATATGTTTACTTTGTACAAACCCTTGATATGTATAGGGTGCTCTATATATTTGTGTCCCTCCTGATTCTTAACGTACCACTGCTTGTATGACAATTTGATGTCAGCCAGCCTGCCCCTGAACAGGACTTGTTCTGCCCCCGGTCAGATGGCACTCCAGCAGCCACCGACCAAGACCCACAGCCCAGATTTCCAGCTGAAAAGCCAGCCTGCCCCTGAACAGGGCTGGTTCTGCCCCCGGTCAGACGGCACTCCAGCAGCTGCCGACCGAGGCCCACAGCTTGGATTTCTAGCTGAAAAGCCAGCCTGCCCCTGATCAGGGCTGGTTCTGCCCTGAGTCAGACAGCACTCCAGCAGCCGCCAACCGAGACCCAGAGCCCGTATTTCCAGCTGAAAGGCCAGCCTGCCCCTGAACAGGTCTTGTTCTGCCCCCAGTTAGACTACTCCAGCAGCCGCCAACCGAGACCCAGAGCCCGGATTTTCAGCTGAAAAGCCAGCCTACCCCTGAGCAGCCACCGACCGAGACCCAGAGCCCAGATTTCCAGCTGAAAAGCCAGCTTGCCCCTGAACAGGGCTCGTTCTGCCCCCGGTCGGACGGCACTCCAGCAGCTGCTGACTGAGACCCACAGCCTGGATTTCCAGCTGAAAAGGTACAGCCTCTGTGCCAATCAATCGGATCCTGAGCACCTTCTTAAGCCTGTTTCCGATTGGCCAATACCTCGCTTCCCTGTTTTTGTCTTCTGGCGCTACTGTACTTTAAAAACAAATAAGACTTAGCCTCTGTTAAAAGGAAATGTCAATGTTTATTTTGTAAATCCTATTCTATGAATTTATTTAAAGTATTACAAGCTCTCTTAAGATTGTTTAATCTCTACCCTCCTGCACCCCCTCTAAAGAAATCCTCGCTCAGATCTTTTGGCACCTAAACTTAAGCTGCCTTTTGTCCTGTAAATTTACTTCTGACTTCTGCTGCTTGTCTGTCTGCCCCTTTATTTTCACTACTTTAAAACCTGTAACTCTCTCTCTCTCTCTCTCTCTCCCAGCCAGCCTGCCCCGAACAGGGCTTGTTCTGCCCCCAGTCGGATGGCACTTCAGTAGCTGCTGACTGAGACTCACTTTTTTGTCCCCCCCACCCCTGCCCAGGCCTCCTTTAAATGGGCCTTAGCCCCATCTCTTGGGAGGGATAATGCATTGCTATTTGTGCTAACCATCCTTGCCCAGTGTAACCAATACCAATGCCGCTCACTCCCTGGTGGTGACTATTCCCACCCCAGCACCACTCGATCTCTCCTACCCACGTTGTGTTGTGTACTGGAGTTTCCTAAGCCCTGACTCTCTTCTAAGACCTAGTACTCTGGAGGCACTCTTTGACAGCTTAAGACATCAATCAGGGCACCCTGAGGGTATTCAAGCAACCACAAATTCCTTAAGGCTGCCACCTCTCCTGTCAGCAGCCATAATGAGTCTGTACCTTACAGTACATCTAGCCTTGGCACCGCTCACCATCCTTTGGCTATCCCCAGGCACTGACTGCCCTGAGCCTGACACTTACCCCAATTACAAATGTATTCAGCACTGGCAAGAAATGGGAGGCAGGAGTGGTACCAACCTGGAACAAGCCTACCCTCCCCACCACCTGGTTACTGCATATTAATTAATGAGGAAATACATCTTCAAATTTCCCCTAGCTGCCCTGATCATCCTCTGCCTACAGTTAAAACCCATCTCTAGAACACCACACTCAAGGAAACATCACTCTTGCTATTGCTTGGTTGCTTTATGTCAGTTTCTCTGCTCACTAATACTGTTGCTCCTACTAATATCAGGGAATGTACACCCTAACCCTGGACCTTGTCACACTAGATTGCCTAAGCCAAAAGGCCTACTCACTATTGTGTCATTAAATAGCAACAGTCTCATCACCAAGTTCCCACAATTCCAGCCCTGGGTGTAGGCGACAAACCCAGACATTATTGCTCTCACAGAAACCTGGCTTTCCCCCAAGACACCAGATGCATCCATATCCCTCGAAGGCTACAACTTGTTCAGACAAGATAGAATAGGAAAACATGGTGGTGGTTGCCTAATATATACCAAATCAGGAATAAAAGTGCAGGTCCTTGACCACAGTCTTAACACCAAAGAGGCCCAAATACTGAACCTCAAATTAAATATAGGACCACAGAATAAAGTACTGCTGCTCTCCACAGTATATACCTCCAGGACACCAACCCACCAGGCTAAACCTTGTCATAGCAAACCAAAAGCAGATAGGGAACCAATGGGAGAAGATAATTGTTGGTCACTTCAACATTAACTGACACTCACAGAAAGATGCCAGACTAAAGGATCTAATAACCAGCATTTTCCTAACACAGATGGTCACTACAGACACCAGGATGAACTACAAAACAGGAAGCAGTTGTCTCATAGACTGGCTCCTGACCACTCACCCTGAGCATATAACTTATGTTGCTGTCCTGCCTGACAGCCTCAGTGACCACTCCCCTGTGAAGTGTACCAGGTCAAACAATTTCATAAAAAGCCCACCCAAGGTATGCAAAATCTCTGTTTGAGGCCAGGGCTATTCGAACACTTTAAGTTGTACGTGTCACATATGGATTGGTCTCCACTGGAAGGGGATATGGATGGCAATGAAGCTCTTAACTACTTCCGAGCTTGCGATATTTTTGCACCGTATAGAATTAAAATAATTAGAGGAACTACAAATCCTTGGCTTTCCAAAGCCCTAACTAGACTCATGTGGAACAGAGAGAATCTTTGGCATATAGTCAAGGCAACTGAAACACCTGCAGCAATAAACACCTACAAGGCAGCCAGAAATGCCTGCACCAAACTAATTCAACAGGCCAAAGCCTCCTATTACAAGGATCTACTTAACAAAACATGGGGCTCTGGCAGAGACTTTTGGGGGACCCAGAAATCTCTGACAGGCAAGGCCACTAAGGCTCCCCCTAACCTTCTTGTGACCACAAAGGGGTCCTTGCAGGAACCCATCGATATTGCCAATGAGCTCAATAACGTCTTCACAGATCTCTCACGTGTACTCCCCTGTGACTATTTCATGGATTCACAAGCACAACAATGACAAAATGCCCCTCCAGACCCATTAAGAAAAGAGATATCACCATTTCACTTCAGATGTGTCACCAAGGCCAAAACAATTAAACACACTAAAGGGGCCCTTGGCAAGACCAGGATGCGAACAGATATGCTTGACATGAAGCTGGTTGGTCTTCTCCTCAATGAACTCTCTGATCCTCTTACCATGGTGTTCAATGCCTCTAAAATCGGGAGTGTTCCCAGATTTATGGAAGTCAGCAAATGTCACACCTGTCTTTAAAGCAGGAGACAAGACACAAACATCCAACTACAGACCCATCTCCATCCTCCCTCCCCTATCTAAAGTACTCAAAAGAATGGTCTCAGAGCAACTTACAGAATACCTAGATAAACCTAACCTACTCTGTGCACAGCAGCATGGCTTCCAAAAAAAGTACTCCACACTCACCGCACTAGTGGACTACTCATCCCATCTATGCGACGCCTTGGACAGTGGACATGCAGTTGGTTCAGTCTTCATTGACCTTATGAAGGCCTTTGACTCTGTAAATCACAACCTCCTCCTAAGCTGCCTTCTATCCACAGGCCTATCCCCTGAGATGGTAAAGTGATTTGGCAGCTACCTCACCAACAGGACACAATGAGTCAAAATAGGTGATACCATATCCGCAGCTAAGGAGATGACTCTTGGGGTCCCACAGGGGTCAATCCTTGGTCCTCTACTCTTTAGCTTTTTCATCATCTCTGACCTTACAGCATGCTCAGCAAGCACAGTTCTCTATGGTGATAATGCAGTAATATCAGTTGGTGGTAAAGACCTCCACTCCATCACAATTGATCTCCAAAACAGCTTCCTTAAGCTTGAATTGTGGTTCATAGAAAACAAACTACTGTCAAATGTCAAAAAAAAACTAAGAGTATGCTTTTCTCCACTTCCCAAAGCAAAAAGAAATACCTGCCACTGCTGATACATAACCAAAAGGGTGAGTTTCTAGAACAAGTAACCAAGTTCATTTTCACGGCATCCTGTTTGATGATACTCTCACTTTCTCAAGCCACACAGACTCTGTCATCAAGACTGCAAATACAAATCTGGGTGTACATTACCATCATAGACACTCAATGACTCCTAATGCTCTCAAATTAGCCACCAGTAGTACTATACTGTTTATCATAGTTGCCTATTTATGGGGCGGGCACAAAGTCAGCCCTAAACAGGATCAGCACACTCCTCAATAAAGCCTGCTGTCTCACTCTGGGGGCTGTCTTTGACACCCATGCTTGCACACTCTACAAAGAAACTAGGTGACTCCCACTCAACTTAGGGGGCAATATCAAACCTGCCTGCTTCTAAAAAAGGTACTGCTGAGTCTGTCGTCTTCCACGCTGGGAGGCCGCTTTAGGCTGGCTGTCCCTACAAAATCGACCCAAAGTATGGCCACTGACAGGATGGTGATTCCCTTCAAAAGGACGAAACTTGCCTAAAACTCCATCCTGTATCAGGGTCTGAAGTGGTACAATGAATTACCCACTGACCTCAATGAGACACCCAAGATTAGTACTTTCAAAACTGGGCTCAGAACCATCCTTGGCTCAAAAATGACCTGTACCTGCCTGTGCTAATGTGGTAATACCTCAGCCGACAGTCACTCAGTACCTACCCCCCTAAGCTATCATGCCACTGAATATCACCTCCTCCTGGACCCCCCTCTTACCCCATCCCCTTGTAAATTAACAACATCTCCTTATGGCTGAACACTTCCCCGGCAGTGCCAACTTTTTGGCTGACCCTAACCCCCCCTTTCCTCGAATCAAGCTTGTGTGTAATTGTACCATATAGAGGTTTAAAACCTCAGACTTTTGCTATTACTGATTGTGTGTATGCTTCAATGTTCTTTTACCGTCAATCTCTGTATTTTATACTGTAATGTCTGTTCTCAACAATTGATGTGGAACCTTTGAAAATGAGTCCTTTGACTCAAAGGTATTAATCCCAAACTGAAATAAATAAAATAAAAATGTACAAAGGATGCTCTCTAGGCCTCCCCTTTACACTTTTGTCCTATTGCCTGTATATGTTTACTTTGTACAAACCCTTAATATGTATTGGTTCCTCTACATATTGTAGCTGTACTCCTCCTGACTTTTAATGTATTACTGCTCGCATATGAATTGTCCCCGCTTGTTGAATTGTGCTACAGCCATCTTGATGCGCTGTTGTGTATGTAAGCTCCTGGGTCATACCTGAAAATCGGCGCATTGTTGTCTAGTGCACCTACCCAGTTACTAAAAACCAAATAAATAATTAATTACAATTTCAAGCATTGTACATCTCAGCCTGAACTTGGGCATGTAGCACCTTCATGGCAGTATTTTATACAATGCAAAACTGGCAGAAACAACTGGTCAAGTAGTTTTAAAGTTACACAGGCTAAAACAGCCAAATTATCAATTGTTATGCTTATTTGGATGGGGTTTCTTAAGAATAGTGAATATTTAAAACCTAAAAATGTTCAGGTTCATTAGATTCCTATTATACAAATGTGTCCGTTTTGTCGCTTTTATGAAAGAATTAAAGCAGAACTGCATATTACTTACAGTATAAATAAACAGCACTTGCTCCCACGTTGAATCAGGCAAGTTGAGAAAAGTATTTTATTTTAAGAGTGTTTTTTTTTTTTTTATGGATTGCTGTAATTCAGCGTCTCTATTTGGGGGCATCAGGATAGTGCACACAGTGCTCCCCCAGCCAGGGAATTGATACACTGGACTAGTATGGCCTGAATAAATATGTGTAAGAGGGAAACTAGAAAGAAGAGAAAGGCAGGAGTTAAAGATGCAAGTACGGTTGGCCTCAGTCTCCTGTGGTGAGCAACTTAATTCTGACTGTGTGCTGTCCTTGGGGAAGGGGGCTTATTATTTAGTTGTTATTGACCAGGTAAACAGAGTTTGGGAAGGGTTTGGGCAGGACTTGGGAAATCTGGGTCAGCCATATTCTGGATATGCATTTTCACACCGCTCCCTCTATTGTGTACCAGTTTACTATGGCCCTGCATCAACCAAGCTAAAGGAGGCTTGAGGGCAGATAACCCAATGTTGCAAGAGGATACTGCCAGACCACCAGTGCCACATCTCAACAGGGCCACAAAAGTGCTCAGCAAGATGTCTCTGAAGGGAAGTATCTACTCCATTATGCAGTAGATGAGCTGCTATGATTGCAGAAGAAATAAAGCCAGGACTCAAACTACAGTACAAGTAACATTAAACTGTTCCTTCAATGAGTTGTTTTACCATTTCTGACTGAGTTGCATAAGTGTTTCTTGATCCAGCACAAAGTCCTGCACAAACTATTTCTTAACAGCTAAAACTCAGTTTTGCATTACATTGTGACTGGACTGTAGATGCAGTCCAACTGAGAAGCAAAAACAGTTTACAAACATTGATCTTTAGCTGGTTAAGCACTGAAAAATAATGCAATATGAGTTGCCAATGCATTGCTAACTGTAAAAAACAATGCCAAATCAACTCATTGTTGGAACAGTTTAACATGACTTGTACTTTACAGCCTAGTCATCAAGTGCTCGCATGGGTTATGAATATCTATAGAAACAGATACCTAAAGGCAGTGACAAAGGACTGCAAGGACCCCGTCCACTGAATATTCAGCCGTAATGATGTACCAAAGTCCCCATATACAGAATTTATCAAACCAAGGATGCTGGTATACTCCCTAATGCTTTAAGTGACTACAATGTGGTCTAATATATTTAGAAAATTCAAAATTCCAGTGTTCTCACAATTTTATCTACATATGTTCATTTAGGTTGCTGGATTTGACTTCTCTTCATGCTGTCTTACTTTCTATTGACTGGTCTCTTATCTAACCAGTAGTCAACATTAATTATGCCCTCCAATTCTTTAAATTCATGGCTGTCTGGGATGAACATGTCCTTATTAGAAAATTCAGGGTCAGAGGCCCCTACCTCCTATGGATATCAGCTGAGCTACTTGCCTGCCACTGTGCCAGAGACCAAGCCTGGAAGGTTCATAAACTCATGCACTCCTTAGCTGTCCTGACAATTTATTAGGTCTTTCACAATATCTACACCAAAGCTACCAAGCTAGTGAAGTCTGATTATTCTGCATCTAGTCTTCAGAACGATCTCAGCCATTCCTTAGTTACTAATGGTTTTTTCCTCAGACCCAGTCCAAGTTTTCTGGTTTCAAGTTGAGTGATCCTCCAGTCTTTGAGCTGCTTGCTGTTGTTTCCACCTTCAACTTCTTCTTTAAATCCTTTACTAGTTCTTTCATCTCCTCTTCACCTTTTCTCTACCTTCTCCTTTGCCTCCCTCTCCTTCTTCTTCTCTCCTACAACTTCTGCTGCCTCAGTCAATGCCTTTCTAGCTCTTAATCCTCTCAAAGTTCTGAGCCCTGGTAGACTTTAATATCCTCCATCTTTCTACTCCTGTTACTGCTTTCCCTATCACTTCTGTCCTCAACCTCTTTTTTACAGTGACTGTCATCCCTGATGTTCAGAAATCTGCTGTTATTCTTTTTCCCAAAGCGGTGATTCCTTCTCGCTTGTGAATTATTGGCCAATTTCCCTTCTTTCCACTCTATCCAGTCTCCAGGAACACTTTGTCTTCTCTCAAATCTCGTGTTTACTTGACTCTTCATCTTTCTTTACCTCTTCCCACTCTGGTTTTCAAAAGACCCATTTCACCTCCACCTCCTAATTCAGACCCTCTGATGTCATCCTATCTGAAATGGATCAGGACCTGATTACATCTGCAGTCTTTATCAACCTAGCCAAAGCATTTCTTATTGTTACAAACCCCATTCTCCTGGACAAGCACAAATCAGTGGGTCTCCCTGACTTTACGATTAGCTGGTTCTGCTCCTACCTAGAAGTCAGATCCCAAGCTGTTCACATTAGAAAGTCACTTTTTTAGCTGCTTCCAACCTCCACAGGTGATCACCAAGGTGCTCTCTTGGGCCTGATTATTTTCTCCATTTTCTTAAATGACATCCCAAATGCCTGTACTTCTGCAGTCATTCACTTGTATGCAGACAATACAGTAATCTACACCTCTGGTACCCCTCCTTCAGATCTTGTCACTTGGGTCCAACTGGCTTTCTCCCATATCTGATGATGGTTCCAGGAAAATCAATTGTCCCTCAATGCAAAAAAAAATGGTCTCTATGACCTTTGGCACCAGACAGAGGTTTCCAGACTCATTACCCCTTCCCTCCTTCTGTACCCTAGATATCATATTGATAGAGGAGGTCTCCTCTTTCAAATACCTGGAGGTTTGGTTGTACCATTACAGTGACTTCTCCATTCAGGTGAATGCCATCCAGCAGAAGTTTCACCCTCAAACTCTAAGCTCTTTAAAGGAATAAAGCATGCATTCTGCTTCTTGCATGAAGAGAAATCCTTTTAAAAAGTATCTTCCCCTGGCATGGCATTATATGGAAGACGCTCATGTACAGAGCCTATCTTAGTAGGAAGGTAACTCTCTTTTTTCCATACATACAGTATATATATATATATATATATATATATATATATATATATTAGCTGTTATTTTTATTCCTAAGTACATTGTATTTCTTTTTTCTTTTCATTTATTTATTAAAATCTCAGAATTACAAACCTTTGAGGCAAGGACTCATTTACAAAGGCTCCACGTCAAAAATCCACAGTAAACAAAACAATGCAAAAACAGAAGGTGTACATGGGAGGCAGAGAACACAGTAATGCAAAAATAAAAACACAGAGTGCAAAAATAACAGCATAGTATTCAAGAATATCAGTGCAAGGCAATGAGAGTGCTGTGTGCAAAAGTTGGCATGATGAAATAAATGACTAATAAGGAAATAGTGAGAAACAGAGGAATGAATAGAATAGGGGTAGTAAAGTGCCAGTATTACTAGGAATGATTTTAGGAGAAGAAATACTAAGATAATCAAGAGGAGGCAAGAGTTTAAACAAAGAGAAAGGAACTAGGACAAGAGTGTCCAGGCATCAGAGTAGTGGCTTCTAGGGGACATTGTCAAACATATTAATAGGGAGAAAACAAGAAAAGTAAGGGGAGGAAGGGAATCAAATATAAAAATGAGTATCGAGAGGAAAGTGAACAAAGGGGGAACAAGGTTAGGAGGAGAGTGAAAGGGGGGAATAAGTGAGATAAAGGGGGCAGGAACAGGCAGGGAAGAGAGGGCAGGGTGAGCAGGACAGAGGGAGGTACAGTTAGGGGAATATTAAGGAAGTCAAGTGGGCTAGAGGACGGAGTGCTAGGAACAGTCACAACTGTTTAATGTAAGAAGGTGCTGCCAGAGTTTAAGTTTAAAGGGGCCTAACTTCATTTCAGAAAGAACCTCAGTAGGTAGACTATTAAGCCAGACAGGGTCCTAAACATAATGGCCCTCTGCCCCTTAGCAGTCCTATAGAAAGGGACAAGGAAGGATGACTTAGTGGAACTTTGTGTAGCCCAGGGAGCAGAAGTGTCAGTAAGAAGCTGCCAGACAAACACCTGAGAGTGGCCAAGGGCTCATTTCTGAGCTAGTAGACAAGTATGGTATTGCACTCTTCCCCCTAAGACTCAGCCAGTTTGCTTGATTGTAGAGATCACAGGTGTGGGTGAGCCTATGCCAACCAACCACAAGACAACAAGCGTTATTAAGTGTGATCTTGATCCTGTTTAGGGTTGTTTTGGTTGCAGAGCTATTAATAACTATACCATAGTCCACAATGGAAAGGACTGAACTAGTAACTGCCATCCAGAGAACATCAGGTGTCAAACAAGACCTGTGCCTGTAAAGTAAGCCAATTCTGGTATTCATTGCTTTACAGACCAGACTGACATGCTCGAGGTAGGAGAGGGAGGGAGGGGTCCAGTGTGACACTGAGGTATTTAAAACTAATAACTTGCTCAAGAGGCTGGTGTGGCTATTGAGAATACTTAGGATCAGACCACTAGATTTATTCTGGGAGTTGTTAAACTGCATCACTTTGATTTTTTCTGTATTTAATGATGAGTTTGTGGATGGAGAACCACGTTTCAATTTCAGTAAAGTACTTTTCCAGATTAGATTCCAAGCGGAGGGGATCAGAATGACCAGAGAAGATAACTGCATCATTCGCATAAAGAAGCATGTTTCCAGAACAAGCAAGTGAAAGTGTATTAAGGAATAGACTGAACAGTAGCGGTTAAAGTATGGAGCCTTGTGGGACCCCAGAGTGAACGGGTTGGCTGGAGGAGAGGGTGTCAAGGATTTTCACTCTCTGAGATCTCCCACTTAGATAGTTGTAGAACCAGGAGGTGGCCTCCCGGGAGAGGACCAGTGCAGAGAGTGATTTAATAAGGACAGCATGCCTGACCATGTCAAATGGTTTTGTAAGGTCTATGAACACACAATCTACTAAAGGGCAGTGGTAGTACTTCGTCCTTTTCTAAAACCATGCTGTTGATTACATGGTAGATCATACTCAGAGAGATAGTCAGATAATTGATCTGATACTATCCTTTTAAGGGCTTCAGAGATCAGGGGGAGGATAGAGATGGGATGGTAGTTACTGTGAATGGTTCTGTCACCACTCTTCTACATGGGAGTTTCCACTGCAGCTTTCCATTGTGATGAAAATTGGCCAAGACAGAGGAAGGGATTTAAGATTTTAGTGAAAGGGGGTTTGAAGGCGTCAAGGGCCAGAAGGAATAGCTTTAGGTACAGTGAGTCTACACTAAATCTGGATTTCCCCAAAGTACATGAAAGGTAGGATTTTGACGCCCTTAGTGTGATTGTCCTGAAACGAAATGGTGGGAGGGTGTAAGGAGGTAGAATTTAGGGGTGTACTGGGGTTATTGTTGAAGAAGTCTGAAGGGAGTACCCCACTAAGATCAGTAAATGCAGAGTTAAAGGTATCAGCAATAAGCTGCGGGTCCTGAGTAATGACCCCATTATGTATTCAACATGGGGGGGGTTGTTTGGTTTTCCAGTAAGGTCCTTTAGGTTTTTCCAGAATATCCTCCCATCACCACAAGACATGAAACATAGAAACAGAAACATAGAAACACAGAATTTGATGGCAGATAAGGACCGCTTGGCCCACCCAGTCTGCCCATTTCTCTACCTAATGGATAAAGCTGCAGATCCTAGTTAACCAGCAGCCTACTTCTTTCTACCCCAACCCCCTAGAATTGCCTTATGGCTGTCCCATGCATGCTTGAATTCAACCACTGTTTTTGACTCCACAACCTCCTCCGGAAGGCCGTTCCATGCATCCACAACCCTCTCTGTAAAAAAATACTTCCTTACATTACCTCTGAGCCGCCCCTCCCCATCTTCAAATTGTGCCCCCTTGTTCTTGCACACCTCTTCTTTTGAAAGATGCTACCCTCTTGGACTTTGTTGATTCCCTTGAGGTACTTGAAAGTTTCTATCATGTCCCCCTCTCCCTTCTTTCCTCAAGGCTATACATATTAAGCTCCTTTAGTCTCTCTTCATATGTCTTCCGGTGCAGACCCTGGACCATTTTAGTTGCCCTCCTCTGGACAGCTTCCATCTTGTCTATGTCCTTGCAGAGATTGTGTCTCCAGAACTGCACACAGTACTCCAGATGGGGTCTCACCAGCTGTCTTTACAGAGGGATAACAACTTTCTGTTTTCTACTGGTGATGCCTCTCCCTATGCATCCCAGTATCCCCCCAGCCCTCCTTACTGCCTTCTCACATTGCTTGCCACCTTTATGTCATCTGATATGACTACCCACAGGTCCCTTTCCATTTTTGTTGTTGTTAGTATCTCACCCTCCATTGTGTACTCTTCCCCAGGGTTTTTGTTTCCCAGGTGCATTACCTTGCACTTCTTAGCATTAAATCTAAGCAGCCATACATTTGACCATTCCTCTAACCTTGCCAAGTCCCTTCTCATCCTTTCTACCGCACCTTGTGTATCAACTCTGTTGCAGATCTTTGTGTCATCTGCAAAGAGACATACTTTTCCTTCCAGTCCCTCTACAATGTCACTTACAAAGACATTGAAGAGGACCAGTCCTAATACTGAACTCCCGCGGCACCCCACTAGTAACTCCCTTCTTCAGAGTGGACTCCATTTACTATTACCTCTGTGTCCTATTCTCCAGCCAATTCTTCACCCAGGCTATCATCTTGGGACCCACTCCCAGGCTGGCTAACTTGTATATTAATTGTGTGGGACTGAGTCAAATGCCTTGCTAAAGTCTAGGTAGGCCATGTCCACAGCCCTCCCTGATCTACTACTACTTTGGTCACCCAGTCAAAGAAATCTATTAGATTCGTCTGGCATGACCTTCCGCTGTGAATCCATGCTGCCTTGGATCCTGTGCCCTCTGGCCTCTAGGTACTTGACAATTCTTTCCTTCAGAAGTGATTCCATCATTTTTCCTATCACTGAGGTTAAACTAACAGGTCTGTAGTTTCCTGCTTCTGCCCTGCTCCCACTTTTGTGAAGAGGAATCACATCTGCCCTCCTCCAGTCCACAGGTACCACCCCATTCTCCCATGATTTGTTAAAGAGGGTAGTCAGTGGTGTCACTAGTTCTACCCTTACTGCTTTTCGAATTCTGGGATGAATCCCATCAGGCCCCATTGCTTTGTCCACCTTCAGTTTTAAGAGTTCTTTCAGAACCCTTTCTTCTGTAAATGGGCTGGTATCAACTTCCATATCCAGAGTGTTTCTATTGTTTGTTTAAGGTACTTCCCGCTCTTCATTTGTAAATACTGAGCAAAAATATCTATTTAGTATCTCTGCCTTTTCACAGTCACCCTCTGCCCACCCCCTCCCCTTTATTAAGCCTCACTATCCCTCCCTTAGTCTTCCTTCACTCCCTGATGTACCTAAAAAAGGTTTTATCCTCCTTCTTAACTGAGTTGGCTATCTTTTCCTCAGTTCGGGCCTTTGCTATTCTGACTGCCTTCCCAGCTTCCTTTTGCTTTAACTGATACAACTCTCTGTCCTGCTCCTTCTGTGATTCCTTGTACTTTCTGAATGCTTTCTTTTTCTCTTGAACCTTCACTGCCACCTCCTTTGAGAACCATAGTGGTTTCTTACATCGTTTTGTTTTATTTGCTTCACACAAAGGCTTGTTACCTCTCTGATGGCAGTTTTTATTATTCCCCATTGTTCTTCCACCCCTCCTTCCTGCCCATTTGCTAGTGCATTCCTTAGGCACTCACCCATTTTGACAAAGTCAGCCCTCCTGAAGTCCAGTACTTTTGCCTTTGTATGGCTTGACTCTATTGTTGTGTTTATTGCGAACCATACTGTTCGATGGTCGCTAGTTCCCAGATGGCTACCCACTTCTACATCTGTGATCCTCTCTCCATCTCCATTTGAGAGGATCAGGTCTAAGATTGCTCCCTCTCGAGTGGGTTCCAATACTAGTTGTCTAAGTCATGCCCCCTATAGGGCATCTAGAATAACCCCACTCTTAGAAGTGGCTGCTGCAACTGCACTCCAGTTAACATCTGGCATATTCAGATCACCCATCAGCAATATCTCCCCTTTATCTGCCATTCTAAGTATACTTTCTATCATTTCCTTGTCCATTTCTTCCTCCTGAGAGGGGGATCTGTATACAACCCCTGTGCGGATTGTGGTGCCATTGCCAGCCTCCAAATTGACCCACAGTGCTTCTTCTCCTCCCTGTTTACCCTTTTGTTTTGTTGCTTTGATTCCTTCTCTCAAGTAGAAAGCTACTCCTCCTCCTCTTTTAGACTCCCTGTCCCTCCTGTAGATAGTGTATCCTGGTATGTTTACGTCCCCGTCATGGTTCTGTGTGTACCATGTTTCTGTGACTGCCACAATATCCAGATGTTCCTCCTTCATCAAGGCCACTAATTCAGGAAGCTTGTTACCCAGACTACAGGTATTGGTACTCATTGCTCTCCATTTTTTGATGGCTTTACCTTCTGTAGCAGCATCCCCCACTGACCTTTCTATCCTGGTCTTTTTCTTATTTAGTACCCTGTTTTGTAGAGGAAGGCTGGAATTTTCCTGCTGCTTATAAGTGCTACCCGCCTTGACTAGTTTAAAAGCTTGCCAATGAAGCATTTTCACCGATTGCCCAAAAGACTTGTTCCCTTCCTGGACAGATGCAGACCATCCTGCCTGTATAGGCTGGTGTCCCTCCAGGTGGAACCCCAGTCCCCAATGAAGAATTTGCTAAATTTAAAGCAGGCAGCCTTAGCCAGATGAATCTCTGGTTCAAGCATTTCTGGTGGACCTGTACCATTGCCTGACCCCGGGGAGGCCAGATACCAGGGCCTTATACCAAAGGTTATCCCGTATGGCCATGAGATTTAGTAGTGCATTGGACAGTTATCTCCAGGTTGATATATCTGCACCTTATTGATTGTTGAGGATAAGGTGTATCTACACTTTATTAGTTGTTGAGGATAAGGTTTCCTACAGGTTGCAAAACTGTAACTAGTTCAGAGTGAAGAAATGTTGGTCTTTCATCAGGTTATATCTGTAGGATATTTCAGCTCCTGATTATCTGAAGATGTGTCTCTGTCGCTAGGATTGAGTCTGTGATCCGTGGAATGTAAGTTCCGGCCAGGTCACAGAGCTGTGATGACATTGGTGTTTGTTGTACGCATCTATGACATATAGGGCTGGCAGTATAGCCTAGACATTAGAGTAACGAGCTGTGAACAAGCTTGGTACATCCAACAGACCAGACCTGAGTGTGATTTTCACAACCCCCACTTGCATACTGTGTGACTCTGAACAAGTCACATAAGCACCCAGTGCTCCCAGGTTGCCACTGAAAACAGGCTTTTGTGCCTAGTGGTCCTTACCCGGTTACCAAAGACTAAAATATATAATACACAATCCTCAATAAAATATAAATTGGAAAAAGAATGATCTTCCTAATTTTAGACTATGATGACATTGTCTATAGTGCTGCCCCAAAGTCTATTCTGGTCAAACTAGACCCCGTCTTTCACTCTTTCTGTCACTCTGCATCAGACAGTCTTACCCTGATGCCCCTTCCCCATTTCCCTCTATTCATCTCTCTCTCCCTTCCATCCCTTGAAGTGAGGCATCTTCCTCTCTTCTTCCTCTATTTCCAGTTTTGTACCTTGCTTGGCTGCTTTACCCCTTACCTTACCTCCCTCCTTTCATCCTTTTCTGCCCCACTTATTCCCTTCATAACTTTGACCATAGATCCCTTGCCCTTCCTAACATGAAATTTTCTGCTGGTTAAGCTGTTTTCTTCTTGTGGTTCCCTAAGCTCTGGTGTTCCATTCCTCTTGCTATCTGCTCTGCCTCCTCTCCTCCCTCAAATTCCTCCTTTTTGACTTCTCTTCTCACTCCTGTAACTGCCCTAGACTGCACTGTGACCTGGCATCCACCCTAACATCTTCCTTCTAGGCCTCATTTCATCTGCATTTTTATACATGGTGTGTGCTAAATCTATTATTCAGTGAATCTGTTCATTTAACATAGTTAATGTATGTTTAAGCTATGTTTATGTTTGACTCTCTAACTAACGGTATATTTTCATATATGTATATATATATATATAAAATTATTTATTTATTTATTGAAATTTCAGATACCACCATTGAGAACAAGCTCATTTCATAGGTTCCACGTCAGATGAACAATACATATTGAGAAAGTATGACATGGAGAACAAACAAAACAAGGAATTATACAAGATATTACAAGAGTGTATAACTAGAGAAGTTCCAATACATGTGACATTGTACAATGTATGCCATGGTGCATATTTGATTAAAACCTGGAATTCAAAGGGTCATATTAGAGGGGGTGGGGTCTTATGAAATGACCCTTTACAGGAAAATGAGAACAGACTCAGACTAATATCTAATAATCAACAAGGTAAGGGATGGCATCAGCTGAAGTGATCTCATAGTGCATCCAGTTCATCTATAGCGGGGCACAGTAGGCAAAGGACCTTTGTCCCAGAGAAGTGCAACAGTGGGGTATATTAAAAATCTGGCTAGTAGAGCTTATGGTGCAACGACAGTTGATAGTGGGGATAATAAGCTTTTGCATTCCTGGGGACATTTGGCCTAAGCTTACTATTTTTGGACAGTAAACATGTTTGGTACATATGAGTCCACCTTTGCATTGGAGCCATTTAGCCTGAGAGTACATGTCGCAGGTATGGGACCAACGGGCTGAGCCGGTAAGGAGCCGGCATGCTTTGTTGAGTGCAACTATGATTCGGGGAAGAGTTGTTTCAGTAGCTGATCCATAGATTGGTAAGCTGTAATCAATAAGCGAGACAAGAGAGCTTTGAATGGCCAGGTTAAGAGCCTGTAAAGTAGCCTAATGCAGGTGTTAACAGCCTTAGCAATGTTGTCAGTGTGATAGACATAGGTCATTGTACTGTCAATAGTAATCCCTAGGATTTTTTTTATCTTATTTCTATTTTTGCTGCCCCTGGACAGCCCCCATCTAACCGACTCCCCCAGCTCCTGTCACCCGGAATTACCGGGGCTTACCTTATGCCTGGTCTGGGAGCGGTGTCTGCAAGGAGTCAGTCATCATCCTGCTGTCGTTTTTTTTTTCATCCACTGTTTTTTCTCCAGGGGGCCCCAGGAGAAGGATGCATGTGTGTGTAGGTGCACATGCGCCTTACAGCCCCGGGAACGACCCCATTCTGCCCACCCCATTGGCCTAACGCCAGCTCCCCCAGCCTTCATGGCCTCCACCAGAGGGCAACCATTGAGCGAGAGATGCTACTCACCTTCCCCTTGGAGAGAAGAGCTGCCCGCCAGCTGCTCCATCCAGCTCCACCCTCCCCCCCGTGCCGACCTCCTATGACCCAGGCTCGCTCCCGAACCTGGGTCACCGGCGTGCCGCGAGGTGAGATGTCCAGCACCTCAGCCCTCTGCGCCACCGGGCCAGCCATCCCTAGATATTTAAAGAGCTGAACTAGCTCCAGGGGAGAGCCCCCTTAGTTGGTGATGGAAAGAGGGTAAGTTCTGTGCCTATTTTGGGAGCTGGAGAACAGCACGGTTTTAGTCTTGTTGTAATTCATAACCAACTTGTGCTTATGGAACCATCTTTCTACAGCTATGAAATTACTCTGTAGCCTGGATTCAAGAACCTTAGGGTCTGGATCACCGTTAAACAGGACAGAATCATCAGCATATAAAAGGATGTGACCCTGACAAGAGTAAGGAAGGTTGTTGAGGAAAATGCTAAATAAAAGAGGGCCCAAGATGGACCCTTGAGGAACTCCAGATAGGACTGGTATGCTATCCAAGAGTCTGTTACCAATCTTCACCTGCTGTGTACAGTTGTGCAGGTAATTTTCAAACCAGGCCACACTGTCATGAGCTAGGCCAATGGTGGTAAGCTGTTCGACTAGGAGGGCATAATTCACTGTGTTGAAAACTTTGGTTAAATCAATGAAAGCAGATGTTTGTAAATCTGATGTTATCTTATTTATTGCACGTTGTTATCAAGTGTTACTGTACTCCACTTTCCCCCCCCGACACATCTGGAAATGAACTGTTATCAGCTCACTATGTCATTCCTGGGTAAAACATTTGAAATAAATAAATAATATACTTTGATTACCTAAAATCTTTTATATCATATTTACAGCATACAATTAAAGAATTACTGATGCCTCAAAGAAAACCTTTAAAAACATAATAATTATATACAGTTCTGCTTATATACCATTTTTATTTTATGTATTTCTCCTCCCCATAATTTATTACTAAAAAAATGTGTATGAATATATGAATGTTGTCCCTTAGAGTTCATTTTGAGTTCATCTGCCTCAATAGCTTACTCCCTACTTCAAGTCATAATCCTCTGTTGTGACATCACAATCTGTTGCCATGGGAGTAACTATAAGGTCACAAACAGTGCTCTATGACTTCAGGTGGTGAGAAAGCAGCAGAAATAGATGAACCCTTCAGGAGCAAATATCCTGTTTTCATGCAAATGACCTCACTACTAAATAATGAGGAGGAGGAATACAGAACTAATGCTGGGCATTACCTAAATATTATGTTGTGTTACTGTTCTCCTGGATGTGTCACAGCTCTTTAAGAGTTAGCAGTGCACTATACATTTTGCAGAAATGGTTTTGTAAACAGTTAATCAGACTTGGAATCAGATGGCTCCATTCTGTCTCCAAACTCCTTTTTATATGCAATCCACCATAACCCCAAATCTTTGGTTTCAGAAAACAGAAAAAGTTCACCTCTATTTAAAATTTTGAGATGCGCCAGCATCATTGGCATATGCAAGACACCCAGCTTTTGTTACTGGCCAATAACACTGCAATAGATCTTCTGATGTATCTTGGTTATATACCTAAAATCGCAAAATATTGCAATGTCAGAGACCTGAACCAGGATGTGTCAGTTCCATTGTCTATCACTAAAACCTGTTGTCTTTTAGTGGCATTGCTGGCAGCCACCAGCATTCTATAGACAGGAGCATCCTACCTGAGCAAGCAGCAGTGGGTTCACCTGTATGCCTTAAAATTATTAAGAGGTGAGATGAGATCCAGACTGCCCATAAGCTAGGTTCCCAAAACAGTTCTGATGTTTTTAATGTCCATCCTTTCCAATATGCACAGCAGGTGAAGATTTACAACCTGCACATCATTTTTGATGTTCTCAGCTCTATATTACAGCACCAAAATTATTCACAGTTTCTTTCACTGGACCAGCTAAGGTCATGAGCAGTTTTTCTATGGTCATCACTGCAGATTTTGAATCTTACTGAACAGGGTCCAGTTTGGTGACCATAACTGGTTTCCTTGTACAGTATTATACTCTTCTGTCTCTCTGTCTGATGATTGTACTGCCTTCATTAAAGGGACACATTCATGTACATTGGCAGACGCAGTTTGAAAGCATATGAAAAGTTCTTTTAATTGAGGCACTGGGTGTACCTGTAGATAGAAGCAGTCCAGAGATATAGATGGCTGAGTCTGTGCACTAGAAATACTACATTAGAGCTATTCTTAGAATTCCAGATGCCAGTGACAATTAAGCAGTGCTTAACTCAATGCAGTTAGGCACTGCTTAATTGTCACTGACATCACAAGGTTCTAAGAATGGCTCTAATGTAGTATTTATATTGTATAGAGTCAGTCATCTGTATCTCTGGATTGCTTTAAGGTACATGTATGCCCAATATTTCAATTAAAAGAACATTTAATGGACTTTCAAGCTATGCCTGCCACTGTACATAAATGTGTCCCTTTAAGGCAGCATTTGAAGGCTGTGTGAAGTCCATTTTAACTGCAGTCAGTGGTGATTTTTTTTTTCTTGGGCATGGTCTCGTCTCTTCTCTTCTCTTCTCTTCTCTTCTCTTCTTCTCTTCTCTGCTCTCCTCTGATCTTCTCTTCTTTTGGGACTCTACTGTTGCAGCCCATAATAAAGAGTTATTAATTGCGATATCAAACTCCTCATGGTGATTTCCTCCTTCTTCTATTGATAATAAGGATGTAAGTTGCTAAATTTCTAAAGCAGAGAAAAAAAAACAACAAATATGTTGCTGGTGATACCTTTTATTGGACTAACAAAATTATTTCTGAGACTAGCTTTCGAGAGATAAAACTCTCTTCTTCGGGTCATAGTGAAAGCAGATGAATAGCATGACAGATATAAAGGTTGGATGTGGATTCAAGACATAGACTAGCAGTTTACACACCAAAGCATTACAGTCAATTCACATTCCTAACAAATAGAAGGACTCTAATTGTCATTTGAGTGAGTCTGCTGAAGAGCGTTCAACGTATAAGGTCAAAGGGCAGCTACATTTTAGTCTGGACCATCAATTCACATTTGTAAAAAATCAAGACAGGAAAAAAATACCATTGTCTTTAGAAGGTACCTGGTAAAAGAGCTAGAGGGTGCTGATGTGATGGTTCAAGGAGAAATGCTGAAGCACTGTTTTAAGCATAATCACTGGTAATGTGCTAAAAACCAACATCTTTATTAAGTCCTTTTTCTTTAGTGTCAAAACATTGTATCATTTTTAGTTCAAATGTTTGCTGTTCATGATTGTTTTTGAAGTTACCTTTTAACACTCTTGACAGTAAAATCACTGATGGAGTGGTCTGGTCTTGAGAAATGTTCCCCTACTGGTTTATTTTCATTTTTGTGTGTAACTGTGAGTCTGTGGTGATTCATTCTTATTTTGAGTTCCTGTCCAGTTTCACCAACATAGCAGCCATTCTCACATTTTTTACATTGTATCATATATACTGTGTTGCTAGAAGAACAGGAATATGAGTTTTGGATTTTAAATGTTTTTCCATTATGAATGACATATGTCTCGGGAGAGTTATGTGTACATAGTTTGCAGCAAGGTGCTTTGCATAGTTTTGTACCTCTGTCACCTAGCTGGAGCTCTGTGGGAAGTTTGCTTCACACCAGTTTCTGCTTTAGGTTTGGTGGTTGGTGGAAGGCAAGCACTGGTGGAGTGGGAATTATATTTTTAGAGTCTCATCTTCAGACAGTAATGGCTGTAGATTTTTAATTATTTTCCATAGTTTTTCAAGTTCTGGATTGTAGGTCACTACCAGAGGTGTGCGTTCAGATGTTCTCTGTTGCCTGTACCTTAGTTGTTCTTCTTTAGACCTACGGAGTGCAGAATGGTTATTCCTGTCAATGGTGCTGGTTTTACATCCCTTCAGCCTGAAAGATTATTTTACTGTACTAAGATATCTGTCCCTGTCCTCTTGGTTTGAACAAATGTGGTGGTACCAGATGGCATGACTGTGTATAAGGGATGTTTTGGTGTGCGAGGGATGGTAGCTTGAGCTGTGAAGGTAATTGCATTTGTCTGTAGGTTTTCTGTACACAGATGTTTGTAGTGTTCCATTTTTAATTGTGACTGTGGTATCCGGAAAATGCACACACTTTGAGTAATTTATTTGGAATTTTATGGAAGGATGGAATTTATTGAAGCTATCAAAAATTCTTTTAAGTTTTCATCTCCTGGGACGTGGTTTGGCGCCGAGGAAGATGGACACCTAGACTGAGAGATCCGTTCCCCAGCAAGCTAAAATGGCAGTATCCGCAGCTAGTTAGGGGTTTTTTGAGTTCCCAAGATAGAACTGCTAATATCCTGAACCCGTGGAAAATCCGATTTCATAGTTAATTCACCAGTAATAGCTCTATTGGGCTGGTCGGAGTGCTATCTGATCTAAATGGGAGGCAGAGACGTAGGCCATGTTTTGGCGCCTGGGCTACCCGTTATCACATTACAGTGCTGCTTCCATCGGGCGGTCTTGCATGCAGGATAAGGAGGGGAACCATAATCGGGGACTGTGGGCCTGTAGTAGTATTTGCTCAATACATTCCTGGAGACACATGCTAAGGAAGGTATGGATCCATTATTAAACAGGACACTGTCTCAGCATCAGATACCTGAGGAACATGCTGTGCAAACAGTGGATGTTGGGGCGTCCCTCCAGCATATCACCTCCATGCTGGAAATCCTCCTCACCAGGGTGGACTCAATAACCACTACTCTATCTGGGACAGTTATGGAAGTCAAGGGACTTACTGATAAAGTGAATTTAGTGGAGCAGCGACTAGAGGATTCTGAGCTGAATAATGGGAAACTCTGGCAAAAATTAAGGGAACACAAGGAGAGACTGACTGCTTTATGGAGGAGAGTGGAGGACAAGGCGAACAGAGGGAGGCAAAATAATATTTGGATTTTGGGCTTTCCGGAACGGGTCGAGGGCAAAAACACTGAGAGGTTTCTGAATGAAGAGATCCCCTGGATCTTAGGGGCTAGATGGACTGGGCCTGTGGAAGTAGAGTGAGCGCACCGGGTCCCAAGCAAGGCCAAACATCATCAGGGACCCCCTAGGCCTATTATAGCCTCCATCCTGAGGTACTCTGTCAAAGAACAAATTCTCAATGTGGCCAGAGATAAAGGGGAACTGGAATGGCATGGGGCCTGCATCTCTTTCTTTAGGGACTTCTCAGTGGAGGTAGCTGCCCCGAGAAAAGCATTTCTACCTCTCAAAAAGCTGTTATCAGAACAAGGTTTTCAATATGGGTACAGGAACCTGGCATGTCTTTATGTATCTAGGGATGGCAGAGACATTGTTGCAGAAACTCCCTGGGAAGTTGAGCAGTGCATGCATAAATATTGGTCTCAGCTACCCTCTCAGACCACAACTCCCAAGAGGCTATGGATGCCGGGCCCGCCACGTGACCCTGGCATACAGCGGAACAAAAATGTAAGGGATATGCCAGGGGAGGACAGGAAGACGGACCAGGTAGTGTCGCGGTCAGATGCTTCCCCCAGATCTTCTCCACCAACTTGCAGCATGGTGGAAGGCACTGCAGCTCATAGGCCCCCTCAAATTGATACAGAAGCTGCAACCCTAGCTGCTTGACCCCAAAGAGGCACACTCCAACCCGACAGAGTGCGGCAGTGCTCCCTTAGTGAAAGAGACTCCCCTACTAAAGTTCCCAGGGGTGCACCACTGGCCAAGTACAGTAGAGAGGATACTCACTGCACCAGTGACTCAAGTGAAATCCCAGACAAAATAATAATTGAAGCGACTGCGGAGAGTTCATGGGCGGAATCAGAACAGCATGCAGAACATAAGGACTTGCCGGTGCGACCTGTACTGTTAACATATGCAGCTGTGGCATCCATGGAGGCCAACCCATTAACTCACCGGGAAGATGCTACTGTTAATGACTGAGGCCCTGGACATTGGCAGTTTAGTATGAACTGTATAGGCTATATGCCACATGTTTTCCCCTACCTAGACTGGCAAATTCACTTGGCCCAATAGTCCACCCCCAGCACCCGGTGGTAAGCCCGGTTATGTCAGGCTTATGCTGCAGAGCGGGTGCTTTTCTTTTCATCCTTCCCCCCTGCTTTCCTGGGCAGTAGGCCTATCCCAGACCTATAGTAGCCATGGCCTAGGTGTGGGAGGAGGGAGGATCCCTCCAGTTGGTTAATCTCAGGGTTTAGGTGGAGCCAGGGATTGTAGGGCCGATCATATTAAGGGGCAATTGTTTTCCTTTTCTCTATTTTACCTTCCTTTTGGTATCCTCTTCCCCTTTTTCATTAATTCCTCCCTTCCCTTCCCCCCTCCCCTTTTAATCAATGGGAACTTAACTACCCCCTGACGACTCTCCCGAGTCGTGTCTTGTTGGGGATGGAGAAGACAGTTTCTGGTTGTTTTTCTCTCTCTATATCACCACTTTTAGTGATAGGTCAGTGTGGCTGATTGCCTTTTCCTAGTGATTGGCATTGTGCATGTACATCTTTTCACTGTTAGATTTGTGTGTTATTTTACACAAAAAAGTTTTTGACTGTTATAAAAGTACTCTATTCCTTTAATGGGTAACTCTGTGTTGGGTATAATTTCTATTTTGTGGGGAACAACCTGTATTGGTTGTCCAGTTTATAGTATTAACGTAACTATTTGTGTTTGTATACTAGGCTCTTAGTGGGAGCTGCATTGTGGGACAGGGCATCTTCCTCTCTATTTCTTCTGTTGCCCTCTCATCTTTAAATTAGGTATTTTCTGCTGTTCTCCTTTACTTTACCTGGATTCAGAGGGTGAGTACTAACCTTTTTTGTAAAACAAAAATATGGCACGGAACGCACAGGGGGGGTGTCAATCTGGTATCTTGGAATGTAAAAGGTTTAAACCACCCAGTTAAAAGAAATATGGTCCTTCGACACCTACACTCCTTTCAGGCGGATATTGCTATGGTCCAGGAGACACATCTCACTGCAAGAAATGTACAGTGCTCAAGAAGGCATGGGTGGGTACTGTATTAGCAAGTTCAGCCTCCAATAAGACCAAAGGGGTGGCAATTCTAGTTAAAAAATCATGCTCATGGGTTCAAGAACAAGTGACCACTGATAACCAGGGTCTCTGGATTGTGGCAAGGTTTGTTTTTCCAGGGGGGTGGGTGGTGTTGGCTAATCTATATGGCCCTAGCACAGATCAGCCTGCGGTCTTGCTGGATCTTAATAAAGCCATAGAATCCTTAACAGCGGACTATCCACAGATTCCAATCTTCTGGGTTGGGGACTTTAACTTTGTCCTGGATGCTTTCCTGGATAAATCAAGAGTGACTCCTCAATCGCATCCTAGGGCATGGAGGGCAATGTGGGAAATTATGGAGGAGTGGGGCATGCAAGATGTATGTCACAGAGATCACCCGCCCAGGCAAGACTACTCATTCTCCTCAGCAGTCCATTCAATGTGCAGTATTATTGACTTCTGGTTGGCCAATCCTGCTGCAACTCAGGACACATCCTGTGCCAAAATATATAACATTCTGGTATTGGATCATGCACCTGCTGTTACACCCCATTAGGCCAGGAAGGGACAAGCACTAGATGGAGGTGCAACCCTCTTTCTCCTTCGTGATCCTGACTTCTGCGCCTGAATGAGGAAGGTCACTAAGGACTGCTTTTCCCTTAACCATGCAGCAGACACTTCCACTGTCATGGTGTGGGAGGCCCTTAAAGCACATAATAGCCTACTCTGCACATCGAAACAAGCTGAGATGAGCAGAATTAGATGAGCTGCAACAGGAGCTGGCAATACCCGAGGCTAGGCTTAGAGGTCTTTGGGGAGGGGGAATGACTCAAATCTTTTAAGAGATATAGTGGGGTTAAAATACAACATTAATGCCACATTATATCAGAAGGCAGAATGGGCACTTTTCAGATCTAAGCATCTCCTTTGGGAAGGGGGTTAGAAAGGGGGGGAATTATTGGCGTACCAATTAAAAAAGCAGCAGGCATCCTCCAGGATACATGCCCTTAGAAATGCAGATGGTGTGGTGATTTCCTCATCTCGGAAGCTCCATGTATGCATGCAGCACTTTTATGAGATGCTTTATCAAACGCACTCTACCGTGCAACCTAGTCAGTTAAAGGTGCAGATAGGGGACTTGTGCGCAAAAGTCGGTAGTCCTCAGCTACCGGATGACATGCAGAAGGAGTTGGATCAGCCATTAATGGAAGGGGAGGTGCTGACAGCCTTATACCAGTTATGTTCTGGTAAGTCTCTGGGACCAGATGGGATGACCGCGGAACTTTATCAGATGCTAAGTGAAGATATCGCCGCTCCCCTGCTTGCTGTATTACAAGAGGCTCACGGGGCTGGAATATTTCCACCTACTATTAGGGAGGCTCTGATCACCCTCCTTCTGAAAAAGATGGATGATCCTCTTGACTGTGCTAATTACCGGCCAATCTCCCTTATCTCAGTGGACAGCAAGATAGCGACTAAAGTGCTTGCTATGAGGCTAACAAAGGTCCTACCATCTATTATTCATCCCTCCCAAGTGGGGTTCACGAAGGGGTGAGGTACCGCGGACAATATTAGGTTGGTGCTGGATCTGGGTGCTAATGCACTCCAAATACCCCATGGCGGCAGTAGCGGTGGATTTCACTAAGCCATTACACTCAGTTGAATGGCCCTATCTGCATGAGATTTTGTATCAATATGGATTTGGCCAATACTTCTGACAATGGGTCAAGGTGCTATATAATGCACCTTCGGCTAAGATACTAACCAATAAGGATATTTCCCCCTCCTTTCTTCTACAGAGAGGCACCTGGCAAGGCTGCTCACTATCTCCCCTGTTATTCTTGATGGCTCTCGACCTGTTTGTCCAAACACTCCTGGCCAAGGAGGAGATTAAGGGCATAAAGGTGGG
Source organism: Neoceratodus forsteri (assembly GCA_016271365.2). NCBI lineage: Eukaryota > Metazoa > Chordata > Ceratodontiformes > Ceratodontidae > Neoceratodus > Neoceratodus forsteri. The sequence continues at coordinate 967,530,448 of CM028132.1, read as the reverse complement.
CCAGGAGGAGTATCTTACAGCTGCTTATGCAGATGATTTGTTGTTAACTCTGACCCACCCTCAGGATTTGCTCCCTAAAGTTCTTGAGATATTAGAGGAATTTGCACGACTATCTGGGTTGTGAATTAACCAGGGCAAGACCAGTGTAACACCACTCAGTGCAGCTGGTGCTGGGCTGGGATGGCAGAACCTTGCATTGGCATGGGCTCCAACTGGTTTTTCATACCTTAGTATTCATATTTCGGCTCAATGGAATAATCTTATATCAGAGAACTTTAACCCTTTAATCTCTTTACTCTCGGTGTAGGTTAGCAGATGGAAGCACCTTAATCTCTCTCTTCCTGGTAAAGTGGTGACAATCCATATGTTGCTACTACCTAGAGTGGCATATCTGCTTAATAATCTCCCAATTGTCCTGCCCTGTCAGGTGTTTTGCAAACTAGACAGGATAATTGCCTCCTTTATATGGGAGGGTAAGACTCCTTGGTGGAGCTGTAGAAAGCTACAGGCTCATTGGACCAAGGGAGGTCTGGGGCTTTCATGGCTACAGGGGTATCACTGGGCCTATACCTTGGCTCAGGCCACAAAATGGTTTGTCCCTTCACGTACCACTTCTTCACAATGGGTATCATTGGAAGCCCAGTTATTAGCCACAACTCCCTTGGGGACACTGCTGACTGGGGTAGCAAGTCTACAATTCAAATTACACCAGTCATGGCTGAAACAAGGCGGGCATGGTTCAGTATTATGGCAGCCTCCAAGACCCCAAAGGCAGCTAGATCTATCCCCTACCACTACCAGGCACTTTGGCATAATCCACTTCTTACAGTGGATAATGAAATGCTCCACTGGATGGAATGGGAAAATAAGGGGATATGCGTCATTCAAGATCTGTATATGGACAACTCCAATGCCCTGATGTCTCTTGCAAAGTTACGGGCCAAATACTCTTTACCATTCAAAGATTTTTGGAGGCATTTACAGATCCGAAGTGCAATTCATGCGACTAAAGCAGTATCCACAAGAGATCCCAAATGAGACTGGCTGGCACAGCTGCATACTAAAATAGCTTTAAGAGGGACGGCCGGTAAATTTTATAATACCTGGCGGGAAGCACAGCCAGACAGCACTGACTCTTGCAGGAAGGTCTGGGGTGAAGAACTCCACCTCACCATTACTGGGGAAATGTGTTCCAAATGTCTTCACCTCACACATTTGGCATATCAAGATGTTAGGAGTCAGTAGATTTAACTTAAAATCTTGCTCAGGTGGTTCTGTACACCTGCAACCCTTCAGTCTTGGGGTATCTTACCACATGCTCAATGCTGGAGATGTGGGTTCAGCCCGGCAAACATGTTGCATATCATGTGGGTATGTCCACATTTGACAAATTTCTGGAATGCTATAGCAATGGACTGCTCGGGAATTTTAGGGGTCCCCATAGATATCTCCAACCCACTCCTTCTGTTGGGGGATCCATCTCCTGTGGGTTCCCTGCCATGGTCACAGTTAAGCTGGCTGCTGGCCACCCTGTTGGAAGTGAAGAGGCTGCTGCTTCTATCCTGGAGACAGGCACAACCCCCCCCATTTCCCACTGGCATTCGGCGGTAGCCAGGCTGGCCACATTTGAAAGGCTTACATATGCCGATAAAGGTCGACTACCTTTTTACTATTTGAAATGGGAATTGTTCCTGAACTCTGAGCTGTGCAAGGCCCCTTCCCCCCCCCAGGCAACCCATCTACTACCTCCGGGTGTGTTGCCACAATGGGCAGACTAGGTGGGCCAAGCGGTCCTTATCTGCCGTCAAAGTCTATGTTTCTATGTTGCACCCGAGGATTGAAGTGGAGGAGCCTAAGAGGTATAGGATGAGGTGTGTATATCCAGTTGAGGAAGGTAACTTTTCTCTCACTATCTCTTTTTTCCTTATACCTTTTCTTGGCTATTCCTCTACCTCTCTTATCTGTCTGGAGTCTGTTACCCATAAAACTGTTTGATTAAATGTAAGGGTAATACCTTCTCACACTAGCTACATGAGCTTCTTGAAAGGATGATTGTGTAAGTGTAAGTTGTAGTTATGATAAAATATTATGGAATGCTCTTCATTAGGTGAGTTTTAGAATGGTATTACTGTCACTGTAACTCAAATCAATAGCACTTTTGTTAACCTGAGATGTGTAAGTGTATCAATGATGCAGATGTAGAGGTGACAATGTGTTGTAAAATGTCTGTCCATGAAAACTTAATAAAACATATCAGTGATAAAAAAAAAAGTTTTCATCTCTTGCTGTCCATATCATAAAAATATCAAACATAGCGATAATATTTTAATGGCTTATGATATTGTGTGCTAAGGATTTTTTCTTCTACATCTGCCATGAAGAGGTTGGCATACTGTGGTGCCATCCTGCTGCTTCTCCTGAGACATGTGTCATTCGTAAGGGAAAAACATTTAAAATTCAAAACTTGTATTCCTGTTCTTCGAGCACATAGTATATTTATGATGCAATGTAGAAATGTTGAGGATAGCTGCTATACTGTTGAAACTGGACAGGAACTCAAAACAAGAATGAATCACCACAGATTCAGTTACCCACAAAAATGAAAATGCACCAGTAGTGGAACATTTCTCAAGACCATACCACTACATCAGTGATTTTACTTTCAGAGTGTTATTAGGTAACTTCAAAAACAATCAGGAACAGCAAACATTTGAACTAAAAATGATACAATTTTTTGACACTAAAGAAAAAGGACTTAATAAAGATGTTGCTTTTTTAAGCACATTACCGGTCATTATGCTTAAAACAGTGTTTCAGAGTTTCTTCTTGAACCATCACATCAGTACCCACTGGCTCTTTTAACAGGTACCTTCTAAAGACAATGGTATTTTTTTTCTTGCCTTGATTTTTTACAAATGTGAATTGATGGTCCAGACTAAAATGTAACTGTACTTTGATCTTATAAGTTGAGCTCTTCGATGGACACACTCAAATGACGATTAGAGTCTTCCTGTTTGTTAGGAATGTGAATTGACTGTACTGCTTTGATGTGTAAACTGCTAGTCTATGTCTTGAATCCACATCCAACCTCTATATCTGTCATGCTATTCATCTGTTTTCGCTCTGACCTGAAGAAGAGAGTTTTATCTCTCAAAAGCTAGTCTCAGAAATAATTTTGTTACAACATATTTGTTTGTTTTTTTCCTCTACATTGTTGACTGGACTAACACAGCTACTACATTTCTAAATTTCTAAAGCAAATCCAATATGAAGTTTATGATAACTACCTGCGCCACAGCTATGCCTTTGATGAAAATTAAAAATACCCATTTTTTCCTACTACTTCCCTAAACCTCCCTGTTCTCCTACCAGCATTCATCAAATTATGCCTTCCACCATTTTGTTGATGTAAATATCAAATTCCTCCTGACTCTAGCTGCCTGACTGGAGCAAACAAAAATGAAAATTATCCCACCCCATCCCATTGTATGCCCCACCCACCAGTCCTGCTGCATCCCAAATCCATCTACATCCCTTTGGCCAGAACCTAGACTCACCAATAAAAAGACAAGGTTGCTTCCCCAATCCTGCTGTACTTTTGTTACCTTCCAGTCCAACCCATCTAGCCAAAGTTCCAACTGAAAAATGTAACAACTTTCTCCAGCTGGGTTATTTGTGCTTAACAGCACCACTGCCTGTAAATCTGATGCAGGACAATGGGTTAAGAACAAACCCAGGATTTTAGAGAGCCAACTGTGAGTAGTATCAGGATCCCAGATGATGCTATTTTTATTTATTTTATTTATTTATTGAAATGTTTCACCAGGAAAGCACATTGAACAACAAGTGCTCGTCTCACTGTACAACCTGGGGGGTAGGAGAACATGAGGACTGAATACAGAGATTTGGTATAAAAACCCAAGATTTACATTTGAATACATTCAAATAAAAAGTGAGTAAACTGTACAGTAAGCAATGAGAGAGTGGAATGCTAACAGTTTTGAACTGAGTAGCTGGAGGATAAACTACTGAGATAGATACAATAACACAAAATTAACATTTGAATGTAATCAACTGAGTGACTTGAAACTGTATAGGCAGAAAAAGACTGAAGGGAATTCTAGTAGTCTTAATCTAGGTCAAGATAGTGTGGAGTAACACATATGATACAAGTTAGCAAAGGTACACAGAAGTGCAAATATTCTATAAGTGCAATAGAGATTTAGAGCTAGCCATAATAGGGCTGAGTAATGGAGGTGGGGAGCAGGGAGGAAGGGAGGTAAAAAAAGGAGGGGGTGGAGATGGGGAGGGGAAGGGAGGTGAGAGATATATCAAGTTCTATCCCCTTCAGGATGCTGAGAACCCTGCCAGGGGTCAAAGCAGGGAAAAGATAGAGGTGGGGGTTCAGTACAAATTAAGGAGATGGGAGGAGGGAGGTAAAAAAGGGTGGATGAAAGGAGGATTGGGGAGGAGAAAGGCTTATCCAGTTGTAGCCCATTCAGGATGCTGCAAAACCTGCCAGGGGGTGAAGCAAGGCAAAGATAAAGGTGGTGGTAGTACCAAGTAGTGGAGAGAAGTGGGAGGGAGGTAGAAGATGGTAGTAGAGAAGGGGGGGAGGTAAAGACATTCCAAGAACTAAAACCCTAAGGGGAGCTGAAAACCCTATCAGGGGTCAGGACAGGCAGTGAAGAAGGAGGGAAAGGAAGATAGAGGAGAGAGGTCTCCAGGATCTGGCCCCTCCAGGATACTGAGAATCCTGCCAGGGGATGGAACAAGGCAGAGATAGAGGAGGGGGAAGCAGGTAGTAGGTAGTAAGGTCAAGGGGAGAAAGAGGGAAGGGGTTGGTAAGGAGGAGTAGGATTAAGGTAATAGAGAGTAGAAATTATTAGGGGAGAGGAGTAGGAAAAAAGGTAATGGAGGTAGTAGAGGTAATGGAGATAGAATTTGAGTAAAGGGAGGGTAGGGGAGGATATTTAGGGTGGATTATAGGAGGAGCAGTTAGAGGAGAGGTAGTTGTGTAGGGCTGTTCTGAGAGAGTAGGAGGAGAAGGCAGAGTGGTGCATTTGAGGGGGGAGAGAGTTCCAGGCATTAGATAAGCAATAGGAAAAGGCACACACTGACAGATAAGTGTGGAGCAACGGGAGACCGCCGGAGTACAAGTGTCTGAAGATCTGAGGGAGTGGGGAGGTGGGGTTGGGATTGAGAAAGAAGTGAAGAGGTAAGGAGGGAGTTCACACAACCAGTATTTCAAGGTGAATTTGGCACAATGGGAGAGGCATCTGTTTGCAAGTGGGGGAAAGGACAGGGTGTGAAAGAGCTCACAGTGATGGGTTTGTGAGGGAGCATCAAGAGCGAATGGGCAGAAGGAGTAAAAGATGGTGTCCAATCTGGCCAGGGAGGAGTTGGGAGTGACACCATAAATTATGTCACAGTAGTTGAATATCGGGAGTATCATCTTCTGGACAAGTTCATGTCTGGCCGTAGGAGGGATACAACTATGGTTCCAGAATAAGGCACTAAAATTAGGGTGCAGTTTTTTTCGGGATGGCATCAACATGTCCAGAAAGTTGAGGTTTTGGTACAACCAGACCCCAAGATATCTGAATGAGGTATTGTCTTCTAAGGTTGTCCCATCGAAGGTGTGGAAGGAGGGTAGGCTGGGCAGCCATGACAGTCTCTGCCTGGTGCCAAAGTTATGGAGACTGTCTTCTTTGCATTGAGGAAGAGCTGATGCGAGGAAAACCAGAGCTGAACCTGGTGGAAGTCATGCTGCAGAGCAGTTGCAACATCAATGGGACATTTGCTGGAGGTGTACAAGACAGTTTTTTTTTTCATTTATTTAATGATATCTTGGAGAACACCTGTGAGCAGATGCTCATTTGCAGGTTCCTTGTCATTTACAAGAAGAAATTAAACAGGTACATAGTATTACATACAAGGCATTACATTACAAGCAAGTACAAAATTGCACTGGTACAAAACAGTGCATTACAAGTAGTGGTGGGCGAAGTGGGTGGAATTCGCTTCACGGAGAAATCCACAAAATTGCACCCATTTTGCATAGCAAAATGCAAAATTTCACCTGGCGGAACAGCAAATTATTCACGCCATGAAATTCTCACCTCCGCTCAAGGGTGAAATTTCACCTTAGCAGGGTATAAGTTAAAATAAGTAGATCCCTAGTGGCTAGCGGTCCCTTCCCATACCTGTCCCAAATGTGGAGACAAATTCCTGGTGGCTAGTGGTCCCTCCCCCCACCTGTCCCACATGTAATTTTAAATTATTAAATTATCCATGGTGGCTAGTTGTCCCTCCCCTCCACCCAGTAATAACCTGCCCCACCGCCCACTGCAGAAATGTACAGTAAATCCCCCACCCACATCCCTCTGTATCTCCTCCTTTAGTCCCTAATATAATCCTGTTAAAAGAAAAAAAAATCTTTGGTGGTCTAGTGGTGTTTTTGTAAATGTTAAACCCCTCCCAAATCCGATCCCCTGTGCATGAGCTTAGTAGTTTGCGGTACATTGTGTAATCTATGGGGAACTGGGAGGCCTTGTGCTTTTTATAGGCTTTGTCACTTGCTCTGAGGCAGGCCAGCAGTTCAGTGGTTATCCAGGGGAGATGGTTACCACAAACTCTAGTTTGTTTGAAAGGTGCATATGTATTCCATGTTGTTAGGAATTTGCCTTTAAAGTAGGAGAGAGCATGGTCTACAGAGGGGGCAGAGGTGAGAGGGACCAAACAGAGAAGGCAAGACCTTGTAGGAGAGGTTTAAAGTCCAAGGAGTTGTAGGATTGAAGTTGTAGGATTTTGTGAGGGGAGTTGGGCCTGTGGACCTTTCTTATCAGGAAGATAGGGTGATGGTCACTGAGGGCATCTGGGAGGATTCCAGATTTGATAACTCTGTTCGGGTAGGAGGTGAGTTCCCAGTTGATCAGGGAATAGTTTTTAGTTTCATGGTTCGGGCGAGTGGCTTCTTCAATGAGTTGGACAAGGTTTAGGGCTGAAATGTCATTACGAGTTTTAAATGTGGATGGAGACATCCAGTTTAAATTGAAGTCTCCTAGAAGGAATAGCTCACCTGTGTGTGAGAGAGGGAAGTTAAGGATGTTACCATTTCAGTGGTGGCTATGGGTTGGATGCCCAGGTGGCAGTAGATGCCTGCAATAAATATCGGGACAGAAAATGTGAGGGCAATTTTGATGGCAATGGCTTTGTAAGTAGCAGAGAGGGAGGCTGTGAAAATAGTGGAGAATTTTAGTGAAGACAGAAAATACGTAGCTACACCACCATCTCTAGCGGCCCTGTCCTGCTTAGTGATGGAGTAACTGGGAATGGAGATAGAGTGGTCAGAGATCTTTCCAGTGAGCCAGGTTTCTGTCATAATAATAATAATAATAATAATAATATCTGTTTTGAGTGAAACAACCATTGTTTGCAGGAGGTCAATCTTGGATATAAGACTGCAGATATTCAGATGTATGAGTTTCAGTCCATTTGGGAGGATAGAGAGGTCTTTGGAGTTAGGCATGTAGGTAGTGGTGGGGGCATTGAGATAATTCAAAGCATTTGGGCCAGGGTTTGGGTGAATGTTGCCCGATGAGTATAAGGAAGACAATTATGAGGAAGTGGAGCTTAGGGCATTTGTGACGGGGTGAGGATTTATAAGATGATCGGAGTGAGGGGGGCTAGACGTGAAGGAAATTAGAAGGCAAAGGAAGGCAAAGTAGATGGGAACTGAGAGACAATAAGCCATCAGTTGGTGAGAGTAATGAGACCAGAGTTCAAGGGGGGGTGGCAACGGGGTTATATCAAGAATAGAGGTATAGAGATGGGCAGTATAAAGGGCATAGCCAGGTTTTTAGGCTGGGTAGGTTGACATACAGGAATAGGTAAAGTGATGATGAGAATCAGGAGGAGGGAGTTGGAATTTTGGGAAGTAGGTGAGGGGTCATGGGCAGGAGAGAAAAAAATAGTAGAAGAAGTTATACTTAGGAGAGAAGAAAAAATAGGGAAGAGATCACAGGTGGGGTATTTGGCAATAGGGCAGGTCAATTTGGGTGGCTGTTCCTTCAAGAATGGAGGGTGCTTGCCTCCACTGTGTAACTGCCGCCGCCTGGGTAACCACCAGCAGAAATGCAGGTGAAGCAACTGTAGGAAACATGGATGCCAACAGGATCCACCAGCATACCTCACGCATATCCGTAGATCCCTTGCCATATGCCCTATTCTATGAAAAGTAATGCATCAGTTTATGTCATTTAATAGGATGCAGTATGTCCAGTGTCTATAACTGAAGACGAACATGGTAAAAGTTATGGCCCAGCATAAAACACTGCACTCTTGGTCCTCATTCAACTAGTGGGACTCCGAAGGAAGGGGTATGAGACAAATTGTATTCTTTATTTTTATTTTCATTTGAAATATTAAATGTACCTCTGAGCCAGAGGTTACACATCATACATAGAATACAGGATGTTGTAAAGGTATACACAGGGTAATAACATTAAATTACAGCAATACAGTGATACAAAATGACATGACTACAAAACTTAGGTTGAGGAGCCAAGATACAGTGCATAGGAAAGGCTAAACCACTAACAGAGATGGTATAAAAATACAATTCAAGTACATAAAGATTATATTTACAATCAAGTGCCATCAGTGGGCAGAAAAGTGCATCAAGGAGCTAAAAGAACACAAAGGCATTCAGAAAAAGGCAAGTTGGAGGGTGGGGGAGGAGGGAATAGGTGAGAAGTAAGAGAATGGTGAATTAGACAGTATGGATCAGGGAAGAATTATGCACAGTTGCAACAGTTCAGAGAGAGGAGATGCTAGCGAATGTTAGTTTTAAAAGGGCCAAGTCTGTCAGTTTCCAGGATATCATGGGGCAGGCTGTTCAACAGGTAGGGGTCCCAGTATGGAAAGGCATGCTGCCCAAGGGCGGTTTTACAGAAAGAAACAAGGTACGAGTCTTTTAAGGTACTCCTGGTAGTGTGCAGAGAGGTGGTGGAAGCCAGAAAATGAAGGATCGGGGGGGGGGGGAATGGCATGACAAGTCTTTCTTGGCTATTAAGCAAGTATGATGTCAGCTGACCTTTAAAGTCCAACCAGTGTCCTTGCTGGTAAAGATTGCAGGTGTGGGTAAGCCAATGGGCTCTAAGAACAAGTTGGCAAAATTTAAGACAGACTTTGATCCTTTTGAGGACAGTGTCAGATGCAGAGCCATAGATTACTATGCTGTAGTCTACTATGGAGAGTACTGAGCTGGTGACAGCAAAATGGAGGACGTCATTAGTTAAGCATTTTTTATGGCTATACAAGAGGCCATTCCTAGTATTAACAGCTTTACGTGCTAAGTCAACATGGCCTTGAAAGGAAAGGGTGGAGCCAAGGGTAACCCCAAGGTATTTAAAGGTGTTGACCTGTTCTAACGGTTGGAGATAGTAATTAAGAATTGTGAGGGGGCATTTTTGTGTTTGTTTTGTGCATTGGCAAATAACATTGATTTCATTTTTTTATAGCTCATGATAAGCTTGTGTTTAGTGAACCATGACTCTAACTCATAGAAATTAGCCTGATGAGTGCATTGTAGTATGGATGGGTCCAAGTGACAAGTATAGGCAATGGCGTCATCAGCTTAGATTAATAGGATACCAGAGCAGGCTAGAGGGAGGGTATTTAGAAGGAGACTGAAGAGGAGAGACCCGAGAATAGACCCCTGCAGGGCCCCAGAGTGGACAGGTAATGAGGAGGAGAGGGTGTTACCAATTTTCACTTGCTGGGAGCGACCACTGAAATAATTCGCACACCAGGAGGTGGCTTCAGGGGAGAGACTGATTGAATGAAGGGATGAGACCAGGAGATCATGGTTAACCATGTCAAATGCCTTTGTCAGGTCAATGTACATAGATGCTACCAATTGTCCTTGATCAAGGAATTTGTGGGGAAAGCCAGTATATTCCAAGAGAGCAGTTGTGGTACTGTGTTTCTTATGGAACCCGTGCTGTTGGGCACACAGGAGGTTGTGCTCCACTAGGTCATTATACAGTTGATCTGATACAATTTATCCAATGTTTTGGAGATGGGGGAAGGATGCAAATAGAGCGGTAGTTGCTGTGATCAGTTTTATCACCATTCTTGTGGATAGGATGGACAATAGCAGATTTCCATAGGGTGGGGAACTGACTACAGTAAAGGGAGAGATTAACGATCTTGGTGAGGGAGAAGTACAGCATCAAGGGCCAGATGTAGTAATTTCAGGTCAAATGAGTCGCTGCTGAACCTCGACTTACCCAGTACGCTCTGGAGGTAAGTTTTTGCTTCAGTAGTGGAGCTCAACCTGACATGCAAGGTGGCAGTAAGTCGGAGCAGCCAAAGGAGAGGGACAGGCTGGCTTATTGAAGAAGTCAGAAAGAAGTACCCCACTCAGATCAGTAAAGGCTAAGTTGAAGGTATCAACTATAACCTGAGGGTCCTGGGTGATGGCTCCATTAATGTTAAGAAGGGAGAGGTGGCCAGTGTTAGATTTCCCAGTGAGTTCCTTTATGTTAGCCCAGAATTACCCCAGGAGGAGGCAAGGTTCTCTTTAAAGTGATCAGCCTTAGCATGACATATTTCTCTGGTGCAGGCAATTCATGTGGCCCAGTAGTTTTGCCTGTCAGCAGGTTCTCCAGAGGTGAGGGCCTTACATAATAGGTTATCCCTGTCAGCCATTAATTTAAGTAGCGAGGGGCTAATCCAGGGATTACTCAGGTTCTTGATCATACGCTTTGAGCAGTGGCGAAAATATCACAGGCTGCAATAAATGTGGAGATAAAAAAATTAAAGACATAATCTATGTTGGTGGCAGAATCTAAGGGTGACCAGTCACTAGTGAGAAGGAAATCACCAAATTTTCCTAGCATGCCCTTTTTAAGTGTATGTTGATATGTGGTTTCCGGGGGGATTTTTTGTAGCAGTCAGATCAATAGCAGAGAGTGGGGGAATGGCCACCCATTGAATCAGGGAGGTCTGTGATGTTTGAGAGACGCTCCGGGTGGTTGATGAGTATTAGATCACTTAAAGTACTAGTACTCATTTTATAGTTCATCCTAGTAGGTGAGGGGACAAGTTGTATGAGGTTGAGTGCTGATACAGCATCTCTATGCTGGGCCGAGGCAGGGGGAAACCAGTTAATGTTGAAGTCCCCTAAGAGGATCACCTCCCAGTTATCTGGTAGCATTGTGCAGTATTCAAGAACAGCATCAAATCCAGACTTGGTATTACGGGGGGGGGGGTATAGGTTGACAGTACTGTAATGGATTTACCAGCATTGCCAGCAACAACTTAATGGCCAGTGCCTGGGCAACAGCAGCAGGTATAGAGGTGTCAAGAACAAGACCCTGGAGTGGGTCAGCTAGATATACAGCAAAGCCTCCCTCCCTGCATAATAGCATAGTCGGGGTTATCAGAGGTTAGTTAGGTTTCCACAATGGCAAGGATGTCTGGTTTATGTTGAATCACCCAGGCTTGGAGCAAGTCAAACTTTAACTGCATGCTACAGATGTTTACCGACACAATCTTGAGGCCAGTAGATGATTGAGCAGATGGACAGAGAGTTGAGCCAGGCCCAGGGTTGAGGTGGATATTCCCAGAGAGCAGCAGAAGCAGCAGGCCACAGTGGAAAAGTACATGTTTTAACAGTTTAGAGGTGGGCAAGGAGTGCCTACTGGGGTTCTTCTTGCAAGATGAAGGTATAGGGAAAAAGAGGATTAGCTGCGGTAGGAGCAGCAAGAACCAAAAAGAACAGTGAACAGATGCACTGAGATAAATGGAGGGGGTGACTAAGTGACAAAAGGTTGCACTAGCCATGCCAGACATGGGGCAACATGAGAGGTCACCCAGTAGTAAATGACACTGTGGGGGGGGAGTTAATGACTGAGTTCCAAAGTGGGCAGAGGAACAGGAGCAGAGGAGTGGGGAGGTGAGAGAAGGTATGCATGACTAGCTTGAGAGGTTTGAGTGTACCTGAGGGTTATGTTGTGGGGTCACTCAGTACAGAACAGCTGTGGTGAGGCTGAGAGATTGCAGCAGTGTTGATGGGGTGGCAGTTGTGAAGGCGAGGATAAACAATAATTAAAAATGGTTTCCTTCCTACATACCTCTACATCCTCAATCCTTTCCTGCTTCCCCTGCAAGGCTCTAGACACAGCAAAATATGACAGTTATCCTTTCTCACTCCCCTTTTTTTGCATCCTCAGTCTCATTCTGCTCCCTTGATCAGCCTCATTCACCCAAAATGATCCATGTACTCCCTGATGTCCAGTGTCACCCCCAAGACCCTTCCCCCCACCTGTTGGTGCTTTGTACAGCTCTCCATTCACTTGTATGGCTGATTGCTGTTGAATTGTAAATAATAGTAAAAGGATATGTTTTTGGGAGTATAGAAACCCTCAGTGGGAATGTCACAAATGATTTATTTCATCTGCTGTGAAAACTAGAACCTGAGATGTTTTAACCTGCCATGGCACTGACTGCAACTGGCTGAGTGAATTTGTTAGACTCAGAGTGTGGCACTGTGGGTCCTGATTCTGGAATGTGGCAAAGGTCTACCGCTGGGTCTGCTCACCCATGTGCCTGCCAGCCCAGTTAGGAAATAACCTCAGAAAGTATGGTAAGGGGCCTATGTGGAGGATCCCATTGAAGGGTTTCATCTAGATGGATATGCATTCGCTTTGATCCTGATGATATTTATTTATTTGTTTGTTTGTTTGTTTAATTTTATAACTGGGTAGGTGCACTGGCACCATGCTTCTTTTTCAGCTCTGACCCCGAAAAATACATGATACTATATGGTCAGACCCCTCAGTTACTTTATGGATGTGGCAGAGGTTTAGGTACACATGTTCTCCCCTCACCAATGAGTCTACAGTAGATTCTCTGTATAAATGAGTGCAGCAAATTTAATGATGGTACTGTGAACTGAATATTCCATGCAGCCCTATAGCCCCCTCTAAAATCAATTTGTCTGCCTGATTAACTGTAGGGGTGAGACCATCATTCAGAAGTGTAGTAGCCAATAAAGGGGGTAAAGAGTGTGAACCAAGAATGCAATGCATTAGTTGCTATTACTGCTACATAATGGTACTCTGTCTAAAGGAGAAGTGCTCATGCTGCCTGCTGTTTGGGTATGTGTTCAGGTTGATAAGTGCTGAGCTTATGACATTAAGAATGCCCTGATCCTACAATAGCGACAAGACATAACTATTTATCTATTCTCCCATTTGGAAAAGAAATCCTACTACCTCACATTTAAGACCGATGTAGGGAGATGCTTAATGACTGCTTCCTTGAGTCCTACCATGGACTTCATCATGGAAAGCTGTGAGTCATAGCCCCTGACAGGTGATAATAATCCCCAAAGTCTGTTGTCTATTATTCGCTTCTAAACTGGAGACAGGGTATCCTGAGTAGTAGCTATAAGTCGACTGGCTAAGATCTGATGAATATGAAATACTGTATAAGGACTGTGTACTGGTCTGTAAATAAACATCTGTGCTCGGTTCATTGCAACTGTAAGTCTAGTGATCCTTTTGATATTTGCCTAATAAGATGAGCACTTTACACTGCTGATAGATGCACTGAAGATTGCAAGGTAAAGAGGAGAACTGCTGTATAGAGAAGCACTGACTGAGTCAACATAAGCCTGTGAAGTGCTCAGACATGAATGTAGCAACAGAGTTGCCACTGCATCCTCAGGGAATGAAGTGAACCTAGTGCCTCTTTACCAACAGCACAAATCCTGAAGGACAGCACTTCTACGTGCAGAACGCCTAGGCAGGAGTCACCTCAGATGGAGGTACTGCACCCATGTGATCTAGTATGATAATAAATCACAAGGCTCTCCTTCATTCTTCAGTTTAAGCAAAGTGGTTCTAGAAATTCCTCAGATGTAGGCCATTATTTGTAATGGTTTTGCAGCTGGGGGAAAGATTGAAGTCACCCTCAGCTTCCCTTAAGTTTTGAGGTCCTCCTTGTTCGGGATAGATGAAAGGGGAAGAGAGGGGTGAGAAGAAAGGATGAGACTGAGGAGTTTAATGGGTGGTTAAAGGGATGGTGTTGGGGAGGGGGTACCATTTTATGGGTAACTGGGAAGCTTCTGTGACAGAAGGCTGTTCAAAGATGATGGACTCCATCTTAAGAGAGAGAGAGAGAGAGCTAGTGCACTTGTGCAGAGATTCGATGTCAATGTTAGTAGACATTTAATCCAAGCAGGGGGAAGCTCAGGCTGGGGGAACCACAGAGAACAATCCAATAGGGGAACCTAGCTAGGAATCCCCTAGAAAAGGGAGATAAGAGCTATGGGAAGGGAAGCAGCAATGTAGTGGTCCAAAATAAGTAAAAAAAGCATACTGGGAGGCTCAAAATGCCAGTAAAAAGCAGGAAAACCCCAGAAACTAAGGAGGGAAGGGGAGAATAAAGGTAGAGGTGCTGATAAAAATGGGAAAGGTATAGGTACACTGGAAGGCAATGTGCCTAAATGCCAGGAGCCTAGGTAACAAAAATGACTGATCTCCAGGTGATGATGAAGGATGTGAGGCAGTATAGCGCAGTGGTTTAAGGCTCTGAGCTGCAAATCTGAAGGACCTGGGTTTGAATCCCACAGCCACCACTTGCATACTGTGTGACCCTGAGCAAGTCACTTAACTTCCTTGTGCTCCCAGGTTGTACCTGTAAACAAGCTTTCAGCTTAGTGTGCCACTCCTGGTTAAACAATAAAAAAAAATAGACCTCATAGCCATCACAGAAACATGGGCACAGAAAATAACAGCTGGGACCTACAGTAGCAGTTCTGTACTGGGTATACCATGTATAGATGAGATAGGGATAAGGATAAAAGAAGTGAAGTAGCCCTCTATGTCAAGGAAGACATGGAGGCAGAAAGGTGGTAGCAAACTGATCTATCAAGGGAGTGGAAGGGGGCAACAGACTCACTGTGGGTACAGCTTACAACAGTATCAGGTAGGAAGTTGCACCTGGGGATGGTTCATAGACCACTGGGACCACTGGAACAAGGGAATGAGGGTGACAGGGAACAAGGGCAAAATCTGAGAAAGGGACAGCAAATCTCCCCACTATAACCAAACTGATTCTACTCAATCCCCAATCCACCAGCCACTCTGTTCTGGACTAGGTCCTCTCCTCCCACCCTCAGCAGATTGCTGCAGATGGTATGCTACTTAATGTCTTCAGTGACCACAACATGACATTTGCATTAGGAAATGTTGACTCCCCTCAGAATCTGAGAAGGGGACAGTTAATCTCTCAACTCATAACCAAGCTGACTTGACTCAGTCCCCACTCCACCAGCACTCTCTTCTGAATTAGGTCATCTCCTTCCACCCTCAGCAGATTGCTGTAGCTGGTATGCTACCTTATGCCTTTAGTGACCAGAACACAACTTTTGCATCAGAAGATTTGAACTCCCCTCAGCCACCCTCCCCCCAAATGTATTGGATCAAGACTGATTCACTCAGTGAATCTCAGCTCCCTACTCCTTGACCTTTCTGCCAGTGATTGGTCCACTATCCTTCCTGACACTAACATTGATGAGGCCCTCTCCCTGTTCCACTCTAAAGTCATAAATGAGTGAAACAAATATGTCCCCTAAAAAAAAATCCCATGTGAGAGGATCTCACCTCCCTTGGATTACAGTTGACTTCATCAATCTTTGTGGAACACAGGATGCTGCCTGGTGTCATTTCCAATTAGCACACTCACCAACTAGCCTATTTAACTACAGGATGCTTATGAACTCTTGTACCAAGTCCACCAGGGTATCCAAAGCAAACTACTTTGCATCTATCCTTTAGATAAACCTTAAGTCATCTATCAAATTCTGGAAGGCAATACAATTACTTGTTGATCATCTCTTCCAGTACTCCTTACATTGTTTCTCACATCAACAAATTTTTTGTAATCCATGTTTTCCCTCCTCCTTCAGAAGCCTCCTCGCCCCCCACCTCAGTCCCTTTATCTCTTCCCTCACCCAACCTCTACTTTGACTCCTCTCCCACCACTCCTCTGAAGATCTGAAATGGTCTTTCTTCCCTGAGCCTCTTTTAAGGTTATAGCCTGGATGGGCTGAATTCTAAACTACTCCACCTCTCTGTCCCTGCTATTGCTGTTGCCCTCCCCAACACACTTAACTTGTCTTTTTCTGTCAGCTCTGTTCATCACTTGTGGAAGTTTGTCAAGGTTCTCCCTCTCCACAAAGGTTGTGACTCACAGGGAGGCAGTATAATGCAGTGGTTTAAGGCTCTGAGCTGCAAATCTGTTGACATCCAGCAGACCAGACCTGGGTTTGAATCCCACAGCTTCCACTTGCATACTGTGTGACCCTGAGCAAGTCACTTAACTTTCCTGTGCTACCAGGTCGCTCTTGCAAAAAAGCTTTCAGCTTAGTGTGCTACTCCTGGTTAAACAACTAACTAAATAAAAAAGACTCCACTTCCCCTGATGAACTTGACCCTATCTCCCTTCTCCCTATTCTTGCCAGACTGCAAGAAAAAGTTGTCTACTTCAGCTTGATGACTTCCTCAACACTGCAAACTTCCTGTGGACCTTATCAAAAAGGGTGAGCTAGCTGCTGAACAGGAGAGACAAATTTTTGTTAGCTCCTGACATGGTTCAGGAATAATAAGAATTTCTTGTATAACATGGATGCCAAACTATGTAAAGCTGAAAAGGAAAAACTTTAAAAAGTTGATAAAAACAAAAAAAAATTGATGATCATGTGTTGCCATTCATGGTGCAGGCTCACCAAGACTCATGGAGAGTCCACCTATGACTCCAGCTCTGAAGTTGCTGAGGCCCCATTTAGAGTTACACACTATAAATATCACAAAGCAGAGCCTCCTACATACACATAAAAAGAAGGAGCCTTCTATGAACTATTGGGCAATATTGGATCTGGTGCTTACGAACAGGGACAGTGTTACCAGCATCAAAGTGGGAAGTCACCTGAGGACCAGTAATCATCATAAAGTGTGATTCAACATAAGAACAGCTGCAGAATCCAACCACACAATGGCAAGAGTCCTGCACTTCAGAAGGGCTGACTTTATAAAGATGGGTGAATACTTCCAGAATGACCTGGCAGGTGGGGGGTGACTGGGAGGGGGGAAGAACAGTGTGCCAAACTAAAAGAAGGCATAGTAAAGGCAACAAACCTCTATGTCAGGCAGGTAAGCAAAATCAAAAGAAAGAGGAGACCACTGTTGTTCTCATAGGAGGTAGCAGAACAGGTAAAGGCTAAAAGAGTGGCATTCAGAAGGTAGAAGGAAACCCAGAGGGGGAAGATAGGGAAGTACATCATGAAAAACAGAGGGAAGCATGAAAATCAGTAAGAAGTGCAAAGGCACAAACAGAAGAAACAATAGATCAGGCAGTATCAAAGGGAGACACTATACTTTAGGTATGTTAGCGAAAAAAGGAAGACAAAGGGTGGGATTGTACAGTTAAAGAGGGAGGGGTGATGATACAGAAATGGGATCAAGAAAATCTGACACCTTGAGCAAATACTTCTGCTCAGTGTTCACAGTAGAAGGGGAAGGGGAGGGACAACAAAAAGACACCAGGAGCATTGAGGGGAGAGAAATGGACACGAGTCCTTTTTCAGTGGAGAGAGTCAGGATATTACTCACTAACCTGAAGGTGGACAAAGCTATGGGGCCAGACAGGGTGCATCCAACAGTGCTGAGGGAGCTCAGGGAGGTACTATCTGTACTTCTGACAGCTATATTTAACAGATCACTGGAGAGCGGAGTAGTCCCAGAGGACTGGAGAAGAGCAGAAGTAGTCCCACTTCACAAAAACGGTAGCAAGGAAAAGGTGGGCAATTATAGGCCTGTTAGCCTGACCTTAGAAGTGGGTAAGTTAATGGAAATACTACTGAAGGAAAGGATTGTGGAATACATGGAATCCAATGGGTTATGGGATCCAAGGCAGTATGGATTCAGATGGAAAAGCCATGCCAAACAAATCTGATAGGTTTCTTTCACCGGGTGACCAAGGAGCTAGATCTGGAAGAAGTGGTGGATGTGGCCACTGTGATGGTCCTACAATGTTCCCTTTTTTCTCCCTTCCTTCACCTGCTGTTTCTTTTCTTTCTTTATCCCCCTTGCTTCTCTGTGGTTAAAAACACATATTTGAATCTTTATGTGAAACTGGGATCCCTTGGTTTACAAATGTATGTAATCATATTGTTGAAATGATTGTAGAAAGCAATTTGGGTTTATTAGAAAAGATAAAAATTTTGAACACAAAGGATTGACCCTGAGATGCATTTTGAACTCCACAAGCTTGTTTACTGAACTGTCAACAAGAAATCAACTCTGGAACAAAATGTATTATTTTATTGCATGTGTTACAACCAGATGCACTCTTCAGTCTGGTCACAGAAAGGTAGGCGACTAAGTTTTGAGGCATTCTGTGAAAAACAGTAGATGTAACTTTCAAGAGTTGGATGCAGAATTTAAACTGCCAGGAAAAGACATCTTACATAATCAAAGCAATGTTTTTCTGGGGGTACTTGGAGGATTTTTTTGTTTGTACTGCCTTTGTGAAGACCTGTCCTTACATTTTTTTGCTTATTTTATTGTTATTAATAAAGATAAAGCACTAATGCTTTTTATAAATCCTCCTGCTCTGCCTTTGTTTCCTGACTTATCCTTCCATGACAGTTGGTGTCAGACAAAGTGGGATTTACACCATGCATACTCTATGCCAGGAGTTTTGTACATGGGTACTAGATCTGGTACCAGGGAAGCATCGAATAAAGTTATGGATCCTGCTACACCAAGTTCTTGGTTCAGGAGTGATTACCAGGAGAATGGTAGCCAAACCAGAAGCAGAAGAAAAAGTCCAAACTGAAACTGTACAGCTGGAACCATTGATGAAAGAAGAAGAAAAAACATGGACAGAAACTGAAAGTGTGTCTGCCTTCTTCAAATGTTAGGCTATACAACAAAGAGAGAGTCAGAAACAAAGTAGAGAAGAGCTGCAATGACAGGAGCAGTGATGGCTGGATTCCTTACAAGCTATCAAGCTGGAGGATCTGGTACAGGGCCATCAGATCAACAAATCACAAACAACTTTAAAGACATTAAACTTACAGAGCTGTGTCACCCAAATGATATCAACGCATACCTCACAACTTATGAATGGTTGCTGGAACTTGACAATGGCCAAAACAGCAATGGGGAATCATGCTGGTACCTTATCTGACAGGTAAAGCCCAATTTTCCTACAGCAATATGGCCACTGCACAGTTAGAAAATGATGACCTTGTGGAAAGAGAAATCCTTAAAAGATATGACATCTCAGGAAAGACCTACAGACAGATCCAGGTCCCTGAAGTTCCACTCAGTTGACAATCCTCCAGAAGCTTTCACCCAACTCAAAAAATTCAGTAAATGGCTCCAACCAGAGGGCAAAACAGTGCCACAGATCACTGATACATTTGCAATTGAGCAATTCCCAACATCTTCCTACAGATGTGCAGCCTTGGGTAAAAAACACATACCAGAAAGTGGGGAGAGGATGTTTCTTTGACTGAGGACTATCAGATGGCCAGACGAACACTGCAGCAGCAAGCTAACAGCCAAGGAATGGTAAGAAACAAGTTTTCTGGATTGAACACCAGATCAGATAAGAACTCTGATAGGGCTAACAAATCTGCAAGACATTATTTGCTATAACAGTAATAAGTGAGGCTATATTGCAAAAAATGCCATAAAAATAAGGAGGGTAACACTAGTATAAGTTTGTCCTTAGCTAATTGGGACAACTATTTAACAGATGTCAAGGTGGGAGATAAGACTATGAAGGGACCTAAAGATTCAGGAAGCAGACAGACCATGGTACATGTTGAAGTTTTGGGAAAAGACTGTGCAAAAGGACTAGGCACTGGGGTCATCTGCATCCAGTGGGACACTTGATACTATCCCACCTCCCAAGTGACTCTGAACAATAATGGGGTGTCACATCAAATGAATGTGGGGGCAGTACCAAAGTTACCTGTAACTGTGATTATTGGAAATGACTTTCAAGGATTTAATAAGTTAATCACAGAGGGATCACACCCTGGTATTTAAGAAGCTGTGATAAGAGCACAAACAAACAAAACCTCAGATGTTGGGAACTCCTTTATTTTTGATGACTTTGATTCAGATGTGATTGAGTCAAAATCCAAGATCTGAAAGTCCTGGAAAGAAAGCAGATGCCTAAAAAACAGTGGTAATAAAAGACTGATGAACATAAGGGGTTGATATATGAAAAGGCTGAAACAAAACTGATAACTGATTTTAATTTTGTTTCTGGGAAACTAATGATGTTTCTCTCCAAGACTTTTTTAAACAGCTAGAGGTGAAACAAAAACAGGGTGAACAGATGTTTAAAAAAATATAATGGGTTACTGTACAGAGTTTGGAAACTACTAGTGTGTGTGCCAAAATCAAAAGCAAGAAATCCAAGGCTAAGAAGCCCAGCTGCTTTGGAAAGGAAGTGGTCAGTGCAATAAGGGGGAAGAAGGCAGCTTTCAGGAAGTACACAAGTACCCATAATAAGGAGGATAGGGAGGTCTATAGTGACAAATCAAGGGTGGCAAATGCTGCTAGGGAAGTACGACTAGCACAGGAAATAAAATCAGACGAGAAGGTCTTCTTCAAATATATAAGGGAAAAGAGGGATATTAAAGATGAAACCGCCAGGTTAAAAAGAAGGGGGGGGTTGGGCAGAAGGAAGTGAAGAGAAATCTGAGGTGCTTAACAAGTATTTATGCTATGTTTCCACTTTGAGGGAAGGATGGGTGAGTGCCACAAGGCAGCTGGGGGTTGAAGGTGGGGAAGGAGCTGTGGCTGATGGGGTAATAGAGGTGGACAGGGTTCTGAAAGGCCTAAAGGCCTTGAAGATGGACAAATCCATAGGTCCAGATGAAGTGCACCCGAGGGATCTAAGGGAATTGTCGAAGGTGCTGGCGTGACCCCTGGCAGACCTGTTTAATGCCTCTCTGGTTTCCAGGAGTGTACCCCAAGACTTGAGAACTGCACATGTGGTGCTTCTACATAAAAGTGGTCAAAGGGATGAATCAGGGAATCACAGGTACATCAGTCTGACCTTAGTAGTGGGGAAGCTGATAGAGACTGTTCGGAAGGAGAGTCTGGTGGGCTTTCTCGAGGAAAACAGGCTGCAAGGCAAGAGGCAGCATTGGTTTGTCTGGGGGAGGTCCTGCCAGGCTAATCTGATTGATGTTTTCAACTGGGTGACCAAGACAGTGGACAGGGACCAAGCAGTTGATGTCTTGTATCTGGACTTCAGTAGGACCTTTGACTTATACCTCATAGAAGATTGGTCAGGAAACTGCAGGATCTGGGGGTGGGTTCTAAGCTTACTACAAGTGATCAAAAACTGATTAAAGGACAGAAACCAAAAAATTGGGGGAGAATTCTTGGAAGCTAGGCCAATGGCCAGTGGGGTCCCACAGGATTTGATGATTGGTATGGTGTTGTTTAACATCTTCTTCACTGAAATAGTGTATAGGATCATGGATAAAATGTGCCTTTTCATGGATGACTCATGACTTGAAGCTTTGTGGAAGGGTAGAGACAGGAACTAGGGGAAGACCAGGATAGGTTACAGAAATGGTCTGGCATTTGGCAACTGGGATCCAACACTAAAAAGTGCAAAGTTATGCACTTAAGGGCAAGGAACTCAGAGAACAAATACTGGCTGGGTGATGTGCAGGTCATCAAGTCTGATGAAGGAAAGGATCTGGGGGTTATCATCAAGAATGACCTGAAGCACTCAGCACACTGCAGGAGACCTGCATCAAAAGCAAATCAGATGCTGGGCTGCACAGCCAGGGGCATTACCAGCAGGAAAGCAGAGGTTATATTACTGCTGCAAGTCACTGGTAAAGACTGTATCTAGAGTACAGTGTGTAGTATTGATGTCCTTATTTTAAGAAGGAGGTGATCTTGCTGGAGACAGTCCAGAGAAGAATGACCAAGATGATCCAGGGCCAGCAGGGCAACACCTATGAAGAGAGGCTCAAGAGGCTCAACTTGTACTCCCTTGAGGACAGAAGGGAGAGGGGTATTTGATCAAGACATTCAAATACCTTAAAGGTATTAATAGGGTGAATATAAAAGGGTCTCTTAAGCCTTAGTGGGAACAAGTTCACTAGGAGGCACAGCCTAAAGCTGGTGAGGGAAACATTCAGGAGGGAGATGAGGATGCATGTTTTCACCAAGGGCATGGTGGCCAGGTGGAACAAGTTGTTAGAGGAGGTGGTTTCCCTGAAAATGGTGTGTAACTTTAAGAGAGGATTGAACAGAATGAAGGGAAATGTTGCTGGGGAAGGAAGGTAGCAGGGAGGAACTGAGGAAGGGGACAGAGGGATTTGGGAAGGGGGAGCAGATCCCACTGTAGATACAGGGGGATATGTAGAATTGAGCAGACAAGATAGACCACAAGTCCTTTATCTGTAGGCATCTTTGTATGTTCATATGAATCTATGGGCGAAAAATGTCCTTAAAACCCATAACCTTGAGCATCCAGAGGAGGTAGCACACTTTACTGAATCAAAGGCTTTTCTAAAGTCTATTGCTATACTGCCTGTTAGGGTGGGGTTACATCTAACTGTGAACAGAGTGGTCTGCACTTGGTCTGCCCTTGACAAACCTTACTTTTTAGGGTGGAATTAGGCTTGGGAGGAGGGTTTTTAGCTGGTTTGCCATGGTTTTGGCCAAAACTTTGGCATCATCATTGATTAGTGATATAGGTCTGTAATGTGATGGGTAAGTTGGGTTTTGTCTTTTTTGGGTAGGACAGTTATTACTGTCTCCTGGAAAGTTGCGGGAAAAGGATGTGTCAGTCTGGCTTCTTCATAAAGCTTGTGAAGGACTGGGCACCCGTGCTTAGTTTTATTTTGAGAATATCTGCCAGTAGGCCATCACCTTGGTGGGGTTTAGTGGGGTTCAGCTGGGTCAGGGAATTTTGTTTCTTGGTGGGATGAGTGGGGCTTCCTGATTAGCCACTACCTCTTCTTGAAGCTTTGGTAGATTGATTCTGGTAAGGAAGGCATCCTTGTCAGGATTTGACGTGGGGCTGGGATGCATAAAGGTCAGAACAAAATAACTGCATAACATCATTGATGTCTGAGACCCTATTAACAACTTGCCCAACCTCATTTTGTAGAGAGGTGATACACCTCTATGCCTGTCATTGCATTAAGCTTTAAGCCAGTACCCATCCAGCTCTCTCCCTGCCTTTCCAATACTTATGTTTCAAGCAGATAATGATTAGTTCCTCTTTATATGTTAGTAGTTTGTTGATGCAATTTCACATCCCAAAAGTTCGTTCTTGATATCCTATAGTGATATAACTTGCTTCAGATTTTTAGTCTAGGCCTTTAATTGTCAGAGATCATCCATGAGATTCTTATATTCATGATCCCTGGCCCTGCACCTTTGTGCAGTGTATGACATGATTTACCCTCATACATAAGCTATAAATGCCTCCCAAACATGGGCTGTGAAGGTGTTGCCTACATTATTTAGCAGTAAATATTATTCAGCTGTTTTCATCACCCAGACCATAAACTCTTGATCTGCAAGAAGCAAGAGATCAAGCCACCAGGACAAGGATTTGGCTAGCTTAGGTCCCCAAAAGAGGGAAATAGAGACCAGGGCATGATCAGACAAATGCATGCTCCCTTTGTCAGTGGCTATCATTGTATGTGTCACAGAGAGTGATTCCAATCAAAAACACAGTTGGCTGTATGAGTCATAAACCAGAGGATAGTAGGTGTAGTCCCATACTGAAGGGTGTCGTAATCACCATAAATCAGAGAAAGCATACTCCTGCATCATGGCTTTCCCTTTCAGTGTTTATGATGCTCTGGGATGCATTTCAGCTGTCTCTGAGCTCCTATTTAGGCCAGGTTCTGGGGTTTTGGTACCCCTCCAGTAGGTTTGGTAAGGTAGGGATAGACTATGAAATGGCTGAATTCAGGGCATAGAAAAAGTTTGGGCAGTCATCTTTTGGGGCATAAACATTACCTAGCATTACCTCTGCCCTTCGGGTGGAGAAATGAGCAAGTACCTTTCTACCCTTATCATTCTGGGAGGACGATTCTAACTTTCAGTTCAGAGATTTACACACTACTAGAGAGTCTTCAGCCTTCTTGAAGTAGTATGAGCTGTGCACCTCATTGCCCACCCAGTTCCTCTGCAGTTTCTATATCTATGCTGAAATAAGCTTAGTTTCCTCCAGAAAAGTAATTACAGTACCCTGTTTCACATGAAAGATAGTATTTTCTTCCTCTTCTCTTGGGAATTACATCCCCTAACATTCCAACTAACACACTTCACATCTGTCATGATCAGTATACAATGGATGTGAATGGAGGATGGCTTGTACATATAAAAGATACAATATATAACCCATTTACTGTATATTCCATGAGAGGTAAACATGTAACAAAGGTTAAACATCTTGCCCTAGGCCTAGTGTCAGGTTTCTCATGCAGTAACCTTTATTTAATCTTTACATATACTATCTAGATCATAAAACATACTAAACTTTGTACATTCTTGGTATCTTCCAAGGAACCAAGACCAAAAAAAAGCTGTCCCTTGCGGGCTGGAAGGGGAAGGGAGAATACCAGTGGGAGATTGTTAGCCAGTGCCAGCCAGCAGTAGGCAGCAGGTCACTCAATAAATGGCATCTCCTGTTTGGCATCATGGAATATCTGTTGCTGGGAGTTGGGAACAAGGTGTGTAGAGGAGAGGGAACAGGTGTACACAGGGGATTCCTAACAGTGTTTCAACTCAACCTGTATCCAGTTCCAGCCACACCTTTCATCTGGTCAATGCTCCCTAGTATCCTGCCATATATTTGTTTGCTGCTCAGGGGAAGGGAGTCATTCCCAAAATCATTCACTCAGTCATAGTGCTGTAGACACTGTGCCTCAGCATCTACTAAGTAATAATCAGTCCAGCAGAAATAGGATGGGCTGGCTGGCTCTATTGACTCATGTTAGGTATTATTAACTCATTGTCATCCTCCCACATTAGAGCTGACCAGCTAGTCAAGCAGTGGAAAATAAGCACCAGCCTGCAAGGTACCAGCTGCAACCCCTCATGTCCTTGGCTGAATGATTAAGGCAATCAACTTTCAGGGTAAGAGAGGGGTCAAGGCAGCTATGGATGCATAGGGCTTTGGTGGTTGTGGGAGGAGTCACATGAGGAGCCACCTTTCCTTAGTAATAACTTGCAGAGTGTAGTAGGGAGAAAGAAAGCGTCAGCTGGCAATATTATCAGAGCCATTTTGTGTGTGTGGGGGGTGGGGGTGGGGGATTGAAGCATAGAGGTATGCGGGAGAGTGGATACAGCTGAAGGGATACAGGATATACAGGATGATCTGCAAAAGCTGGGGACGTGGTCCAGGATCTGGCAGCTTGGCTTCAATGCCAAGAAATGTAAAGCTATGCATATTGGAGCCAAGAATCCCAGCACAGAATACTACCTGGGTGGAGTCCAAATATCTGCATCAGGGGAGGAGAAGGACCTGGAAGTAATGATCACTAGTGACCTGAAGCACTCCATGTAGTGCAAGAAAGCAGCAGCAAAGACAAACAAGATGCTGGGTTGCATATCTAGGGGGATCAGTAGCAGGAGACAGGAGGTTATACTACCCTTGTACCGGTCCCTGATAAGGCCTCATCTAGAGTATGGGGAACAGTACTGGTGCCCAGACCTCAAAAAGGACTGGAGAAGGTCAAAAGGAGTGCTAAAAAATGATAGCGGGTCAGCAGGGTAGGGCATATGAGGAGAGTTTGAGGGCACTGAACATGTACTCCCTGGAAGACAGGAGAGAGAGAGAGAGAGGACGTGATTGAGACCTTCAAGTACTTGAAAGGGATAAATAAGGTGGATAAGGAGAGTCTCTTTAAGCTGGGTGGCAACCATACATGAGGGATCACAGTATTAAGCTGGAGTGTGGAAGATTTAGGAGGGAGGTCAGGAAGCACTTCTTCACAGAGAGGATGGTGGACACTTGAAATGTGCTGCTGGAAGAGGTGATCTCATTGAAGACAGTGGGTAGCTTTAAGAGACTCTGGGATAGGCATAGGGAGAAGGTAAGGATCATGGGTAGGGAGGATGAGAGGTGTGGGAAGGGAGGGCAGGGACAGTAGTTCATGCTGTGTATCCTGCAATACAAGCAGACTAGATAGACCAAATGGCCTTCTTCTGCTGGCTTCTTCATACAGTATGTTTGTATGTATGTTCATATGGGGAGGTTGGACTTTGATATGTCCTATTGATATCCATGAGAAGGGGGGGCTTGGTCTTTTTACCAGCCCAAGTGGCCAGCCCTTTTGGCATGGGGGAGAAGGGTAGTAATATCATCTTTGAAATCACAAGATTGTGATGTCCTGGTATAATAATTAGGGGAGGGCAGCCTAAAAAGAAATGGCAGGTATCCTACATTTAGGGAAACTGGAGGGGATAGCCATCCCTTTGTAACAACAGTGATCCTATCTAGACAGGACCAACAACCAAACCAAACCCTCCAATGTGGAACAAAACTTGAGGATGGTTAAGATACAGAATTCAAAATACCACTGACAAACTTTTGTAACTGAGTACACAGTTATTTGGGTTGTGAAACCTACACAGATTTCAAAGAGTCCTTTTATGTTTTATCTTACAGCTTCCACAGATGGATGACCCAGCATTATGTCCCTCCTAATATAGAGGATCAGGAGTTAATGAGACATGCACCATTTTGTACGTGTAATACTTTGAACTCTGTGATGCATGTCTGCAGTCTGCTGTGAGATGTCTTGTGTGACACCATTCAAGGGGGAGATCAGCACCCTCTGAAATGTTTGTGCAGCAGTGGAGCAAGGCAGGAAAGTACCTAATTGTCTCTAAAATGGTGATTACTTAGAAAATAGTCATTAAACTGCTCGAGAGTGCTATTGAAAGTATAAATTAAAACATGAAAAGTCAACAGTAAACAAAGTCAAAGTACTCTCCCATTTAATTTGTGCTACAAATAATGGCTATTCCAGTTGGCAAAATGCTCTCACCACCTAAATAGGGAGAAGGATAGGGTATAGGGGTGGGTTCCATTAGCAGCAAGTCCTCCCTGCTTTTACGGTATGAGTGGTGTTCAAAGTGGGAGTCCGGTTTATTGTCAGTTCACATTTTAAGAATAAATACCTGTGCAGCTCATGGCATGTCAGACACTCAGGTAGTCCTCTTAGCAACAAATTTGAGCTGGGCTGAGTATCAGAAGGAGGAGGGGATACAGAGACTGTGGAAGGCCAGTTTGGCTCCAGTGATGGTCTTCCTTTTTTCTGATAATTCATTAGCATAGTCTGGGAAGATGAGCATCTTGTGACCTTTCTATTGTAAGGGCCTCCTTTCCCTGACCATTTTGAGGATGGTCTTCTTGCCTCTG
Source organism: Neoceratodus forsteri (assembly GCA_016271365.2). Classification (NCBI taxonomy): domain Eukaryota; kingdom Metazoa; phylum Chordata; order Ceratodontiformes; family Ceratodontidae; genus Neoceratodus; species Neoceratodus forsteri. The sequence goes on along the minus strand of CM028132.1, from coordinate 967,502,932 downwards.
AACCTGAGAAAGGGGGCAAGCAGAGGATGAGGCTTCTCTCAAGCATTGGGCATGAAAGCTAATTAGTGGTGAGTGCTGTCAATTTCAATGAGTTTGTCTTCACAGGTTTTTAGCGGACCAGTTAGTACCCTTTGCAGGAAGATCTCAGGACCTGACTCTTCAATCCACTAGGGAAACCAGATGAACCAGAGATTATTCCAGTGACTCCAGTTCTCATGATACTCAGCATGGGCCCACAGGGTTTGGGACAGCCTAGTCTACTCTGTTAGCTGAGTCACAATGATGGCCTGAGTTTCATCAATGTGGGCAGCTTAGTTTTCTATGGTGCTGACCCACACTTCCAACTCTGACATACTTTTGCATTTGGACCACTGTATTTGTCCATGCCTCCATTTGGTTGATAATTTGGGTGAACATCTGTTCAGTCTTGTTCATATTTTGAGACAATTGCTTGTCTATGGAGGTGGCCATATTGAGACTTCTAGGTAGGAACAGTGTGAGTAGGTTTCTTTGGGTTCTCAGACCCAACTGACAGGAAAATCATATCTGATGGACAAACTAATTGATGAGGGGTGAGCAGAATCACTGAAATAAGGGTTACAAGGAAATTAGGTTACTTAAGGGCTGCTGACTCAGTGGATTTTGAAGGATTTAAATCATGGTAGTAGGAGATCTCTTCTCAGGGGTCCATTCCTGTCAGGCCACACCATGACTGATCTGCTTTTCTAAGAAAATCAAGAAGGAAGTGAAGGCCAACATGCAACCTTTATCAGACAGAAATATAATCAAAAGGGTGAGGAATGACATTATTACCAAGCTAAGATGAGGGAGGCTGAGAGGGCAGTCAGGGATGCAAAAGCAGACACAGAGTCAAGTATTGCAGGAGTCAAAAGAGGGGAAAAGGAGTTTTTCAGATACTGTGCATTACAGAAAAGGAAGATCAGTGCAGCAATTGTAAAGCTGGCAAAATGGGACAGGATAATAGAGGAGAATGAGTAGAAGGCAGCTCTACTTAATGACTACTTCTGCTCAGTATTCACACTGGAGGATAACAGTCCCTTGCAAGAAAGTGGCATAACAACTGTGGTAAGAAGGATCCGGGGGGGTGGTAATCACAGGTGATAATTACAGGAGAAATGGCCCAGAAAGGGCTGGCAGCCCTAAAAATAGTTAAGGTCCTTTGGCTGGATGGGATGCACCCAAAGGTGCTCAGGGAACTAGCATCAGAACTGGTTGAACTCCTGGCTACTCAATAGCTCTATACAGTCAGGGCTGGCCCTGAAAGATTGGAGGGAGGCAGATGCAGTTCCTCTCTACAAGGAATGGGACAAGGTGCAACCAGGTAACTACAAGTCTGTCAGTCTTACCACCGTTGTTGGTAAACAGATGGAGACACTAGTCAAAAAGGACCTGGTGGGCTACCTAGAGAAAAAAGGGCTTCAAGATAGTAAGCATCATAGTTTTAAAGGTGGGAGGTCTTGCCAAACCAACCTAATAGTATTCTTTGACTGTGTATCTAGGGCAGTGAATAAGGGACAAGTTGTGGATTTACTCTACTTGAACATCAACAAGGCATTCAAATCAGTGCAAAACAAGGTAGCTGAAGAAGTTACAGGACCTTGGTGCTGTGAAGGACCTACTTAGTTGGGTGGACAGTTGGTTGAAGGGAGACAGCAGAGAGCAGTGGCAAACAAGTCAAGTTGGGGGACAGTGAGGTCACCAGTGGGTACCACAGGGGTCAGTCATTTTCAATATGTTCATCAGTGACATAGGAGAAGGAATACAGGGCAAGATGTTTCACTTTTGTCTCTTTGCAGATGACACTATGCTCTATTCTAGAGTAGACAATGAAGAGGTACTAATGGAGATGCAGATGGACTTGTAAACGTTATAGAGGTGGCTCAAAGTTTGGTAGTTGAAATTCAATGCCAAAAAGTGCAGGAGCATTCACTTGAGGTACAAGAACCCCAGTATGGAATATTGCACAGGAGGGCTTAAGCCGCGTACCACTTCTTAGGGAAGGGTCCGGGGAGTCATCATAAGTGACTCCATAAAACAATCTAGCTAATGCAACAATGCAACAAAAATGTTGGGGTTTATTGTGAGGTGTTTGATAGCAGGAGAAATAGGGTAGTACTATTCTACACTCTATAGATCACTGGCGAGTCCAGATCGGCTGTACTGCACTCAGTTCTGGAGTCCACAACTAAGGGAAAACAAATACTGGCTGGAGATTGTGCAGCACAGAATAACCAAAGCAGCTCAGGACCAACAGGGCAGAACCTACAAACACTGGCTTAGGGCACTAAACATGTAGTCATTGGAAGTCAGAAGGGATAGGAGTGACATGGTATAGAGTTTTAAATTCCTGAAAAGAATAAACAAGGTACATGGTGAGGAACTGTTCAGCAAGAGTGGCGAATCAATAACCTGGGAACATGAGGGGAAGATGACCGAATTTTGAATGTTATTTATGTTTAAGCAGGATAAGATCATTAAATAGGGCAGGCACATTGGCACAGCAGTAGCACTACCACTAGTGACACCGGCAACACAAGTTTAAGAATGAGCTCAAGTAATCTGGGGTCAGCTGGGAGAAGGAGAAATGAGAGTTCTAAAGGACATTCTCCTCTGCTGGGGATGGAGGATTATAGCTGTTGCCTCATGACCACAACATGGGTGACAACAGGTGGTGGTTCAGGCAAGGGTTCCAATCAAGGAGAGGATGTGCCAAGAGAGCTTGACACATGGGGAACTTCTGCTGCATGCATCATGCATCTTATGGCCAATTGGCATCTCAAAGGCAGGGCGATAAGGAAGGAAAGACCCTCCATCCAGCAGAATGACATCTCTCCTGCTTGGCAGACCCTGCACTGCTGACATTGCAGAGGGACTGGAAGGAAAAGTATGTCTCTTTGTAGATGACACAAAGATCTGCAACAGGGTTGATACCCAAGATGGGGTGGAAAGGATGAGAAGGGACTTGGAAAGGTTGGAGGAATGGTCAAATGCATGGCAGCTTAGATTCAACGCAAAGAAGTGCAAAGTAATGCACCTGGGAAACAAAAACCCAGGGGAAGAGTACACAATGGGGGGTGAGATACTGACAACAACAAAAATGGAAAGGGACCTGGGGGTAGTTATATCAGATAACCTAAAGGTGGGCAAGCAATGTGAGAAGGCAGTAAGGAGGGCTGGGGGGATTCAGGGATGCATAGTGAGAGGCATCACTAGTAGAAAACAAGAAGTTGTTATCCCTCTGTACAGACAGTTGGTGAGACCCCATCTGGAGTACTGCATGCAGTTCTGGAGATCACATCTCCACAAAGACATAGACAGGATGGAGGCTGTCTAGAGGAGGGCAACCAAAATGGTGCAAGGTCTGCACCAGAAGATATATGAAGAGAGACTAAAGGAACTTAATATGTATACCCTCAAGGAATGGAGGGAGATGGGGGACATGATAGAAACCTTCAAGTACCTCAGTGGAATCAACAAAGTCCAAAGGGGTAGCATCTTTCAGAAAAAGAGATGTGCAAGAACAAGGGGGCACAATTTGAAGATAATGGGGGGATGGCTCCGAAGTAATGTGAGGAAGTATTGTTTCACAGAGAGGGTTGTATATGTATGGAACAGCCTTCCTGAGGAGGTTGTGGAGTCAAAAACAGTGGGGGAAGTCAAGAATGCATGGGACAGACATAACGTAATTCTAGTGGGGAGTAGAAGGAAGTAGGCTGTTGCTTAACTAGGATCTGCAGCTTATCCATTAGGTAGGGACATTTGCAGACTAGGTGGGCCAAGTGATCCTTATGTGTCATCAAATTCTATGTTTCTATAGCACCTTGACTCTGGACTGAGCTTGAAATTTGATGGGAGCAAAGCCCACATCATCAACTCTGCCCTGGAACATAAGCCAGAAAGGAACAAGTAGTTGAGAGGTAAGTCTGGGATAAGCCAAGTGATGTGGCTGGGAGTGAGAGACAGCCAATGAAAGCACGCTGGGAAGTAGGAGCAAAGGAAAAAAAATCTTTAGGTAAAACCTATTTACAAGATTGTCCCTTATCACTTACAGAGTTTCAAAATTTACAATATATAATTCACACAATCATAAAATTTATACATACAGTAACACATATTAAAAACTCAATGCTACATGTCAAGCCTTCTTATGTACATTGACATTCACATGAAAGTTGCACCACTTACATACAGTAAATCATTTTAAAAACATTGTTTTGTTGGTAGGTTACACACATAGTATCTGTCAAGCTATATTTCCACTGCGTTGTAGCCATATAACAAAAAGACATACAAGTGAATCTTGATTTTACTTTAGGTACCAATAGCCCTCTGCACTGCCTCAACCTCTCTCAGTGCCTATTTTGTATTTAGTGCAACCAGCTTTGTACTGTAATTAAACAGCTGGGAGCCCGACCTTTTACATATTTATACAACAATCCAAACCAATCTCTTTCATTGCTTATGCTAAGTAATTTCCAGTTGAACTGCAAAAGAAAACAATGATGCCTTTCTAGGAGACCATTGGTTGCAAGTGAAAATCTTGCTACCCTGAAATGCATGGTATCTAATTTAACTAAAGCTGTTGTGTTTGTTTGACAGAAAATCATACTTCCATAATCAAACTGAGGCATAATAATTGTACTGACAATTTTAATTTTAGATTCTTGAGATAAACAGTGTTTGTTTTCTTAATGCATCAAGTTTTTGTGATACTTTTAAAAATAGTTTATCAATATGATTATCAAATTTTAAGTCAGAGTCTACCCATAACCACAGGTACTTATAGATACTGACCTGCTCCTGAGTTTATCCATTTTTGCAACAATGTCAAGCTTGCCCAGGAATTTCCTAGTTTACAAAATGAAAATAACACTGTGTTTGTCTTTTTAATGTAATTATTGAGTTTATTTTCAATTAACCAGTTCTGAAAATCTAAGAAATCAAAGTGTCACTTTTCTTCAAGCAATTTTGGGTCCCTATCCAAAATAGAGCAGGACAGTGTCATCCACGCACATTTTTACACTGGCCATTATTACAAATTTTGGTAGTTCATCAATAAACCTAAGGGTACTAAAATTGATCCCTGAAGAACCCCTTTCTTTACTGGCATAGATTTAGAGAATGATATACTGTACCCACCCTCACTAATTAGTGTGGTCCTGCAGTTATTATTCAAACTAATGTGAAGCTTGCATGCTGTGTCCATTTTCAACCATTTTCTTAAATTAAATTTTTATGGTCTACAGTATTAAACACTTTAGTTAGATCCATGAACCTCACTCTCATGCACTGTTTGTTATCCAGTGTGTGGGAGATGGCATCTGTGAAATGTAGCAAGGCAGTGGTTATGGAGTGCAATGGCCTGAAGTCAGACTGCATTTCCTGCTCTAGAATTTAGATACCAGTGGCAACAATGCAATGGGTCTGTAATTATTTGCCATTGTAGCATCAATCCCTTAAAAATTTTTGTTATTTTTGCTAATTTTCAAATTTTGGGGAATGATGCACTGCATAAACTCCAACTGAACAATTTTATTAGTGGGGTAGCTATAACAGCTGTTCCTTCTCACAGCAACCTGGCCTCTATGCCACCCAACCCTATGGCTTATTTACTTTCAAGGCCTTCAATTGCTTCCACAAATCCATAGATTGCATCAGGCCTGCATGGATCCCAGTAATATGCTAATCCTTAACAAGGTTAGGCACTTCTGGTACCAGACCCCCTCTCAGTTGAAGGCAAAAAGACTTATCTCCCACGACATATGTTGGAGGTGCAAAGGGCCAGCAGCTGACCTGCCACATGCATTATGATCTTGCCTCCTCATCCAAGGGTATTGGGAGAGGGTACTAGACAACTGCTCTAAGGTAATATCCTGTCTTCCCCAGCCCTGCTAAAGCTAGGCATATAGGTACCTGGAGTGGTGCTCACCTCACTCCTAAGATCCTGGCTAATGTTGGCAGCTACTGAGGCATGAGGTTGCTGGTAAGGAGCTGGAGATCAGTCGAGGTGCTGTCCTTTCAGGAATGGGAGGCAGCAATGATGACGCTTTCCACCTACTCTAAAATGTCCCACTTCTTTTTGCAAAAAATGGAAAACTACCACAAAATACGGGCCCCATACTTCCAGTCACTAAGGATCTGTCCATTCTCACCTTTAGATAACAGAGCCAAAAACCTCCTCCGACCGTCCTGAAGATTAAGGGGCAAGGACAGATGCCCCCCTACGCTGTCATGGTTTTTGGATGAGAGACTGTTGAACCAGTGAAAACAGGTCATCCTAGCCAAGAATGCAAGGCACCCCTAGAAGAACAAGCTTGCCCCTCATTCAAAATCCACCATTATAGCTGACCCAGTGGCATGGAGGACTGAGGCATCCATGCCTTACCTCCTGCATGCCAGAGACCTGTGTTCGCAGTGTGAGCGGACTGTCAGAGATCGGTCCCGGGAGGGAGAGGATAGAGTGTCTGGAGGATTGCTCTCCTCTCCCGGGGATGGGTGGGGTCGAGTCCACTGCATGACTAGCCCCTGGTGGTGGCTGTGGGCTAGTGCAATGGACCCATATCATAGGGGGCAGATGCAAGTCAGATGCCTTGTGTGCCACACGTGGAGCATGTGTGGCTCTGTCATTGGTGTCATTTCATGCCTTCTCTCCATGCTCAGGGTCAGGGAAGAAACTCCAGGAAAAAAAAACTCTGACCGGCTGGATGATGCTGACCCCCCCACAGGTGCTGCACCAAGCCAGCTGGCACCTAGTAGGAGCAGAGGTGAGTCCAGTGGATGCCAGGGTGATGGGGCTGAGGGGACCAATGGGAGGGGTGCCAGTCAGAAGGAGAATGAAAGAGAGTAATGTAAAAATAAAAATCCACCATTAGGCATAAATACATGGTTACAGCCACACATAAAATAAAGAGGGTATGTTAAGACTCTGCTTCATACCCAAAATGTTACCCTGTAATGTAAAGCAATGTGGTTTTCTCAAATGGATATGTTAATATGTGTTTCTATTGCTTGTAGTTGTATGTGTGTTTAAACTCAATAAACAAATAAACAGAAAAAAGCAAATCCCTAGACTGAATAACCTTAAACCCAAAGAAAGGTATATTTCCCTTTAGTTCAGTTGGGCAGATGGGATGCTTCCTATTTTTGATTTACTACCAGCTTCATCAACTTTTGGCAAATTAATAAAATACTTATTTAAGGCTTCTGCTATCCTATTTGAATTTTTCTGAATGTTATTTATTTATATATTTATTTATTTGAAAATTGGTAACTGGGAGAAGCACACTGAGCTGAGGCTCATTTCCAGTTGTGACAAAGAGGAATAGTTGAAGGAAGAACAGGAAAATTTTAAAGTACAATTCATGATATAGAACACAAAGAGCAGACACAGAGCAAAAATGAATACTTCTTTGGTACAAACTAGGAACAAATTAAAGAGCAAGTATGCTGTGAAAATACATGTGCAAGTAGAAAACTAGGACTCTGACAACAAAGTAGTACAGACACAAGCAGTGTAATGTACTCAGATCAGTAAAGGACTAGGGGACTCCAAACTTAAGCTTTCAAAACAAAAAGAGGTGACCTCCTATAAGAAATAGGTGCAGATGGGTGGCAGGAGGAGCTTGAGCTGAAGCCTCAAGGAGCCTGAGAAGGTGGAATGGCAGAGGAGAAAAGGGAGCTGGTTCATGAGTTTTGGCAAGGAAAAGGACATGGATGATTGTCCAGCAGAGGAAAGGGGATAAGGAATTGAGAAGGTTCTCTGGTCTCTGAAATGGAAAGACCATGAAGCATGGGGGGGGGGAGGAGAGAGGAAAGAGGAGAGGTAGGGAGGAAAGGAACCAAACCATTTATTGGAGATGAATGAAGTGCAGTGTAACTGGTGATGTGAAGGTAGATGGAGGATGGAGAGGGAGGAATACAGGGAGCAGTAGTGCATCCATGGAGGAGAGTTTGTCACAAAGCAACAAAAGGCATTCCAAAGAGTGTCCAGTCTGGCTAGGGAGATGGAGATGGCTGTACTATTGACCACATCTGCATAGTTGAAAACCAGAAGCACCATTTTGGTAACCAGCTCATGGTAGACCAAAAGGGATAACCTGTCTTTGTTATGGTACAGGGCACCTAAGTAAGGGTTGAGTTTCACATTGATAGCATTGACGTGGGCTGAGAAGTTAAGCTTGATGTCAAGCCACATACCAAGGCATAGAATGATTGCACCCCTTCAAGAGGGGAGCCATCCAGCATGGTGAGCACCAGTAGTCTCAAAAGCGTGGCCAATTTTTGAGTGGTACCAAAGGTCATGGACACTTTTTTTTGGTATAAACCTTGAGGTGGTTGGCAAGAAACCAGCCCAGGACATTGTGTAAATCCAGATGGAGGAGTTTTTCCATGGGAGTAGTAGAGAGACCAGAGCTGAAGATGACTATCATCTGCATACTTGTGTATAAGAGTGTTAAACAACCATTGAGAGGAGGTAATTTAGAAAAGTTGAGAGTAGGACATGGCCGAAGATTGAGCCCTGTATGATCCCAGCCTGATGAGAAGGAGAGGGGATAATGTGCCTCCAACCTATACTGACTGTAGGCAGCCCATTAGATAGCAGTAAAAGGCGAAGACGCCCTGGACACAGCAGCATATTATCTTAACCAGAGACCAGAAACTGTGTTACCACAATCTGAATTCCTTATAAAACATCTAGAATTTGTCCTGAAATGTAACACATTCATTTTTTACAAAGATCATGACCTCCAAATAAAAGAGACGGCAGTGGGGGCAACATGTGCTATCTCCATTGCTCACCATAATATTGAGGAATGGGAAGAGAAGGTTGTCTTTAATGCTGAAGCAAATCCTTTTCACAAAAATATAAAAACCTGGAAATGATGCATAGATGATGTGATTGTGATATGGGAGGAAAGTAAACTAGAATTGAAACAGTTTGTTAGCTTCCTGCATGACACTAACCCACATCTGAGATTTACTTACTATGTAAATAAGAATTCAATTAACTTTTTGGATGTAACTTTCAGTAAACAGGAAGAGGGACATATAGTGTCTGATCTGTACAGAAAAGAAACAGCAGGTAACATAATATTGCAGGTGAACAGCTGTCACTCTAGGCACATTGTTAAAAATATCCCTAAGGGACAATTTCTCTGCATTAGATGGAATTGCACTAGGGAATAGAGTTTTTAACAGAGAGACAATGAACTAAGTACTATATGAGACTGACAGAAAGGGGTTACAGCAGTAATATCATTAATGAAGCAAGAGACTTTGCCAGAATGCAGTATAGTGCCACACTTTTGAATCCTAGACATAAAGTTGTTGATATTAGCCCACATTTTAACTTTATTTCAACATACTCAAAGAATCCAGAGCACCGCAAGACCTCACAACAACCTACTCTGGTCCTCTACAACAATCCGTCGAACTTGCCAATGTCTTCAACAATGCCTTCACAGATCTGAGCTCCATCTTAACTCCTGAATATCTCAGATCTCCTTTTACCACCACTCTGTCTGACACTAACCATCCCTAAACTTTTAAACCAGGACAACTGTGATTCTTTTTTAGACAAATAACTAGATCCCAGGCAATCAAGTACATCAGAAGAATTCTAGGCAAAACCAGAGTCAGAAGCAGCATGTTAGACCTGAAGATTCTAGCGCTCACCCTGGAAGAAATGGCGCTTTCTATTACCGAGCTGTTTAACATATCTCTCCAGACTGGCATGTTCCCTTACACGTGGAAGCATGCCTTGGTCACCCCAATCTTCAAAAGTGGGGACAGGACTAGCATCAGTAACTACCGCCTAGTCTCCTTACTCCCACCCATATCTAAAGCCCTGGTGAGAGCAGTCTCTGAGCAGCTTACTGATTACCTAAACAGTTACGACCTACTTTGCCATCAGCAGCATGGGTTTAGGAAAAGGCACAGCACTGTCTCTGCACTAATTGCCTATACCTCTCATATATATATGAAGCTCTCGATAATGAGACCTCACCAAAGCATTTGATACTGTTAAGCATCAGATCCGGCTCTATCACCTTGAGACTCTCGGCCTATCCACTGATACCATTCTAGACCTCATGCCGTAATCCATAAGCAGTCTGTTCAAGAAGGCTGTGTACACTAAACAAACAAGAAATGCGACAAAAGGAGGACTACAAGTCCTTTTCAAGTGCACATCACTGGCCCAAAAATCCATTACTTTTAAGGGCCACAAATGGTTTAATGAGCTACCCGAAACGCTGACAGGAAACACAAAACTGAGTCTGTCAAAAAGAGTGCTACAGTCCCACCTTAAGAATGTAACCACCTGTATCTGTGCAAGAAAATAATTCAACATATTCCTCCTGCCTTATCCCTTGCCTCCTCACCTCTTCCCCTCCCCACTCCCCTTGGACTTACAACCCTCCTACACCACCTTTCCCCTTTACTCCAGTCCCACACCACCTCTAGCTACTTTGACAATGCCAATCTGGCTGCTTACCTTTTCCCCAATCATCCCCAAAGCTTAACAGGGACCTATTATTGACATGTCTCACTATTCCCAGTGTATCCCTACCCTGCAACAACTTGATGTAATATAATTGACTCTACTTTTAAGATGTACCTAAAACTAACAAGTCTTGTACCTCATGTGCCATTTTAATGATGTTCGTGATGCCTACCATGTTTGCCCGTAATTCTGCAATGATTGCTAAACAATGGGGGACATACTTCACACTTATTTACTCTCTGATTTGTTGATACAAAAATTAGATCAATAATGGTTCTTGATTTATTGATTCCAAGAATCATTCCTGTCTGAAGGTGATGAATTAAATCTAGTTTAAATGCAATTAGATAAAGATTATTTACCAACAAGTTCTTGAGTCTTTTTCTTTTACAGAATGAAATTCTGGATTTTTCATCCAGAATGGATCCCAAACCATCATCATCATGTCTAGAGATGGTACAGTTACTGTGTATTATTGCTCTTAACTTTGATGCAGTGTACAGTACCTGTACTCTCGAGTAAATCCAATGGAGTTGTCATTTCCTTCAGTTTCAACTCTGGGGTTTAGTAAAGTACCCCATACAGAAGTGCCTGCTCATTGTAAGATCTCATCTAGAAAGAGCTCCCAAATACCCCCTGCAGCAATTTATTTTGAGCTCGTCTGATAGTTATTGAAAGAAAACATTATTAGAACAATTATGTGTAAGACATAAGAACTGTTCATATGGAATGCTGGACAGTAACCTCAGGAGATAAGCACTTTCTCCACTTAATAGACTGTTACCTACTGTAGCCTTGAAGAACCCCTGAATCTCCACTATTTGTTCAGCCCCCTTATTAGAGTTATATTCAAAGAATCATTACTGTCTAAAGGTAAAGAATTAAATCTGGCTTTAAAGCAATTAGATTTGCAGTGTGTGCCGTTTATGTGCTGAGGTAATCTGCCCACCTGTAGCATTGGCCAAATGCTTTATATCGTTAGTCAACAAATTCAGCATGTGAGGGGGCAGCAGAATATTCTCATCAATACTGGCATCAGTAATATACTGAACACTTATCTAAAGGCCTTAAGAATGTTCTTCAAATACAGTGACAAAGGACATTTCTGAAGGAAAATGTATACAAGAAGATCTTTTCTGAGCCTTGATAGTGAACCATTAGGCAGGATAACACTTGTTTAAGAAACTGTTATAAGGTGGATTTAAAACCAAAAATGTTCTGGATAATTAGAGGATCTCCTGGGGACAGAAGATACCTGTATGCACAGTATGGGGGAAATGTGGGTACATGACAGAAGTATGGACTGGGACTGTAAGAGGTATTTAAACTAGATGGCAGGTTGCAAGCTGGCACAGACAATCACCAAGGGCAGGAGGTAGATGCAGTGGATTACTAAGAGAGGTAGAGCAGAAAAAGGGAGTAGGAACAGAGGAAACCCTTATGGGGAGTAGGAAGTACCGAGGGACAACTGTCCTTCACTGGCATGGAAGTCACATGAGGAGTGTACCTGGTGTAATGGGTGAAATCAAGAGCACACTGATCTGTAAGATCAGGATTTAGGGGAACTTATAGGAATATGATGGGTGGGAACGGCTGCAATGCCAAGACAGAGAGAGACACAGACTATTCGGAAAGGGATAGATCTGACAGATAAAAGGCTAGAGTAGCCTCTTTTATAATGGACAGAGTCTCTGTGTTGGTCAAGAAGGGCGTCATTGGGGCTAACAGTCCCACATAATCAAACTGGGTGAAGCTAGGGGAAAAGGAGGCAACAGATTCACCATAAGAGTGTGTTCTATTCAGTTTGATTTTATTGTTTGACATCTTGTATCTTTGCAATCTGTTACAAACACCTAAAAATAGTTTAAAAAATAAATAAATCATTCAGAATGTATATAGTGGATCAAGATGAAAATAAAGTGCAATGACATTTAACAGTCCATATTGTACAAATTGGAAAGCATACAGTAAAATTAAGAAAGTGCAATGTTACAGTCCTTATGATGCAATCTTTTCAATGACAGCACTTCATGTTTCATTATCTCAGATTTCTTAATAATAAAATAGTCTTTGGAATTGAACAAAATATCCAGTATCTCAGTTTCTATGGAAAGTGGCAACAATACTGTTCATAGTATTTTCTGTAAAGGTATCTTTCTCAATTCACTATATATAGAATATACTATTACTAAATAGTATATTGCTGTCCCATTTTACGGTCACAGATGCCTCTTATAATATTACTAGAGTTTATATTATTTCTTCTGAGAAGAATGTTTGATAAGTTGGTCTGGAAATACATTTTTATAGATGCTTTCCAACTCATTGGATCTTGTCATGACATCTAGATACTTTTCTTATCCATGAGAAAATTTAACATTTGGAAGCCAGTTACTAGTTTTTTAATATTTAATTAAGGGTCAATCTTCTTCAGCTGAAATCAGTGTTAACTTATTTTTGTATAATTCTTTTGTAGGAATCAAGAAGCACCATATTCCTATTACCTAAGTTTCTGAAATTATACTCTTTTTTTAGCACAAAGACCAATTCAACCTTTTTAATCCATTGAGAAGTAAAGAGTAGAGGTTTCATGATATTGTTGTTTTTTGTAAGCCTGAACAACTAAAGATAAGTTATCAAATTTGGTGATTCTTATCCAGTAATTAAAGATTCTAGAAACAGACTGAGCCCATAATGTACATTGTCCTAATTCAGATCTTATAGTTGAACTTGGAGTGCTTTTTGCTATACCTAAAAGTGACCTGTAAAATTTATTTGCCAAATTTCCAGTTTTAAAACATTTTCTTTAGCCACCACTCAGCAGCATATAAAACAGTGACAACAAAGTTATGATTGAAGGTGCTCAGTGATGCTTTAACTGGTCAACAACCTTAGGCTGTTCTGCATCTCAGTAGGACAGAGACAACCTGTAGCAATTTTATTTTAAGATGAAAAGATCACGTTTTTAATGAAAAGAGTTTGTTGACCTTTAAGCCCAGATACAAAAGAATTATAGGAAACTACGGGCAGACTCAATGGATCATTGGTCTTTTTTTGCCAATATTGTCTGTATTTCTGTCATGTCATTGATTCACCAGTTGCATTTCTTCTTTCCACATTCTGCAATGGAAGTTTTAGAGATATTAAATGTTTAATTCAAAGACTAGGAACTGCTAGTTGAATCATTTAGGGTTTTTTTATATCTGAAAGAGTGCTGTTATTTATAGAAGGGGCATCAATAGCCTTTTTGTAAGCAGTTCAAAAGTTTATTGACGGTTTTCACACAATAAAGCCAAAAAAAGAACAACATACATGCATGCATAGGTATTTGTGGCTCTCTAACAGGCTGACTGATATTTGTCAGTTTAATACATCAATGACAGCACTGTATCCAAAGGAAAATGTAACCACAGTTGGTAATGTTGAACTAGTTAATCATTAGCAGTACAGGTGATAGAATAATGAAGGCATTTATAACAAGCCCAACATGTAGAGCACATTAGATAAATAGGCAAGCAATGCTACATTTGTCATTAGATGGTGAAAGATTAAATAACACTAGTGCAGCTTGTTTCACCACACCATCATGTTACTACATATGAGAGATGTCTGAAATAGGGGTTCCTGGTATGGTGAGAAATGACTAGTTTACCTAGGGACAAGTGACTCAGCCATTTGTGATGTCCTAAAGTACCTACAGCATTCTTCCACTGATTCAGGATAGTGGGTTCTGTAGTTCTCCTTTCTATAGTAAACACAGTGGGTGGGGCTTGTGGGATACTGGGGTACATATGGAGGTGTATATCCAGCATGAGGAGGGAGGTGGTGTTTCCACTGTATTGCTTCTTGGTGAAACCTCAGCTGGAGTACAGTGTACAGTTTTGGAGGCTGCACCTCAGAAAGGACATACAGTAGACAGGGTGGACGCAGTCCAGAGGAGGATAACTAAAACTGTGCTGGGATTTCAGGAGAAGCCCTACAAAGAGAGAGATGGAGGGATCTCAGCATGTACACCATGGAAGAGAGTAGACCAAGAGGTGACATGATAGAGACACATAAAGTGTAATTTCAATACACATCACTGTACCATACTTTCCCGGTTAAACTGGCAAACATTGATGGCAAGAAATATTAAAACATTGCTTAAACTTCTTCATAAGTTCTTACAGTAACTTGCAACCCAGTTCATTACATGACACGTTCAGCATTTGGCAGAGATAGTAACACAATTTATGAGTTTAAAAGATCACTTCATGTAAATAAAATCTATCACCCAAAAACAAACCCAAAATACAGAGATAAAACTTTGAGATTTCAAGCAGCATTACTATCGAATAACTTGCCATTTATACTTCACACTTTGTCCTCACATCATGATTTTACAAATGCCTTGGATGAATGTTTCCCACTTATATGTAAATGTGTATAGATAGAATAATTGTTACTGGTACTGTCTTTAAATTTGTTATATGTGAAACTAACTGTATATTATTTATTTATTTTAGTCTTTGGTAATGGGGTAAGGCCCACTAGGCACAAGTGCCTGCTTTCAGGGGCAACCTGGGAGCACTGGGCAGTTAAGTGACTTGCTCAGAGTCACACAGTATGCAAGTGGAGGTTGTGAGAATCAAACCCAGGTCTGGTCTGCTGGTTGTACCAAGCTCATTCACAGCTCATTACTCTGTCATCCATGTATTTTATGTATTTTAGAACAACTGATAGGATTAAAACACAGGACTGTCTTGTAAACATGGTGTAACAACCCTTACGACAAGTATTTCCTGAATAAAAATAAAATTTTTATCTATCTATCATTTACCTCACAGGGGTGCACAGAGTGAAGGAAGGAAGTTTCTTTCAAATGAGAAGAAGCACCAGGATCAAGGAGCATGTGATGAAGCTAGAGGTTAAAGTTTAAAAGAGGAGTGATGCAATATTTTTTCCCTGAAGGGGTGATAGATGCCTGTGACAAACTGCCAGCAAATGTTGTGGATGCAAAAACAGTGGGGGGCTTCAAGCATGTGTGGGATAGATAGTAGTGGTATATTTTTTACGGTTATGTATCCCCCCCCCAGAGTTCTCTGCCTACATCTGACGTCCGCCCCGCTCAGGCACCGGGTATGAGACCCCCTCCTCTTGACCCCATGACTTACTCTTCATGGCAGGGGATGGGGAGCGACTCGACCCATCAGACCGGATTTAGTGTTCGGGAAGGTGCCTTCCAAGACCATTGCAGAGGGGGACCATCATCATGCTTGTAGAGGACACCCATTTTATTCCTTTTCCTTGCTTCCCCCGAGGTCGTGGTGTGCAATGGCACCAGCAGCGGTGCGGACACACCCGTGCACACCCCCACCAAGTGCCTGCCGCAGACTCTAGTCCACAGTCTTCAGCACTGATGTGCCACCTCCCAGCCACTGCTAGGTAGGAGGCAATTTCCGAGCAATGCAATCCCCCCTCCCTGGAGAAGGAGACCAGTCCTAGGGATGCTTTATTCTTCTCCTCCCTGCCAACCCCCGGCGTTCTATGTCCATTCCCAAACTCAGGTCACTGGCACGAAGTGAGGTAAGGCATCCAGCGCCTTAGCCCTCAGTGCCACTGGGCCAGTGACATAGTGGTATATTAGGAAAAAAGCAAGGAGGGTCACCAGGGACCAGTTAGGATCTGTGGAGACAGATCAGACAGGGCACATTCGGGCAGAGTGGATTGGTCTAATGGTTCTTTTCTGCTGACAAATTATGTTTCTATGTTTCTAAGCCTTTTGGTCTCTGTACTGACTGCCCCAACCCACTTCTCTGTTTGTTATGTTAGACATATGTTTCCTTGAGGGAGTCACAGGTTGTAAAGTTGAGGGGAGAAAACATATGTGAGGTCCAAGATCTGTAGGCAAGCAATGTAAACCCCATTCCGGAAATCTTACAGAACAGGACAGGACCAAAAAATGTGGGGGAGAGACCACCTGGAACTTGACATGTCAAAATAGATCATTGTCCATTTTATTTCAGACTTGAGGAGTCTAATACCAGTAGTGGAGGATCTTGTTCTTTACCATCTGATTGCAGAATCCCTCCAGTTAGTGTGAGCTCTTTTCCAATAATGTTGCCACTCCTCTGAGGAGATCTTTGCTCCTATCTCTTTCCCATCTCTACTGGGCATTAAGTGTTTGGAGGGCTGTGCATTTCTCAGTGCTTGATATACAGCACCTGCTTTGCCTTTAGGCAACTTGAACCAATACATTGGAGATGCTCTGGGTGATTGACCCCTTCCAATAGCTAAGAAACTCTATAGCTGGGCTTGGAGGGTGTTACTGAGTTCCAGAAGCATCCAGTGGTCCTTTCTGGGTATTTTCTAATGGGAGCAGAGATACTCAAAGAATTGAAGGTGTTTAGTAGTGGGCATCAATAGATTCCAGACCCTGGAAATCCACTTACTCATCCATGAGTGCCAAACTATGGGCTTCCTAGACACCATTATTTGTGCATTACATCAGAGTGGAATGAGGCCAACTGGTAGGAGACTGGTATTGCACATCTTACCCATTTCTTTCTATCCAGTACAGGAAGATTTTATGACGGGGAAAGTATTAAGTTATACATGTAGTGCATCATACAGGGAGGCACTAGGTGAGATATTGATGATAATACTCTGCTCCATTGAGATCCAAAAGGGGAACTGTTCTGATAACTTCTCAAACTTTTTAAGACTTTGGGAAGCAATAAATGCAAGATGATAGCCCTTTAAGCAGGGGAGACACCACCATCATCTCTTCCAGTGGACTCTACCTTTGTCACAACTGCATCTATGGAGCTTACCTTCCAGCAGAAAATTCCCAAATAATTTATCAATCTTAGTGAACTAGTATTCAAGGACCATTAACAGTGTGAGAGCTAATGAGAAAGAGGAGTTTTGCTGCAGTGACCATTTTCATAGCTTCTAATTTACTAGTCAGAGAGATGCAGCATCTTCCATCTGTCACACTCAGTTTATAGGGAGAGGAACAAAGGGCCAAAATTAAGATTAGGGATGCAGGAGAGATCTAAGGTTATCTTTACCATCCAATAGGAGATGTCACCTAGGGACCAGTGGAGCCCTGAATGAGTGGTGGTTTCAGAAGGGCATTTCACAGTTTGAGGAAGCACTTATGTCTTGCTTTTGTTGATCTTTAGGCCAGCAAGTGCTTCAAATTGTTTTAGGAATTGTAAGAGTGCAGGCAATAATGATTTGGGGTCTGAGGGTGACCAGCAGATCATCTGTGTACAAATTGGTGGAATATAATTTACTCCCAACTAAGACACCTTTTCTACAGCTGTCAGATTTGGTGGCATTTGCCAAGGGCTTGAGTGCTTATACAAAAAAATAAGGAAAAGAGGGGGCAACCCTGCCTAGTGCCTTTTTGTAACAGAAAAGTTGGGGAAGGGAGTTGTTGGTAGAGACTCCGGTGACTGAGTCCTTCTACAGAACATCAACCCATATGAGGAAGCTGGGGTTATATCCAAAGCATGCCATGGTGCTGCGCAGGAAAGCCCACTTCACCAAATCAAATGCTTTTTCAAAGTCTATCACCACTATCGCAACAGGGTATTGAGCTTCCTGCAGGGACCTGTTCACATTCAATAATGCTCTCATGTGGTCTGCACCTAACCTGCCCTTGATGAAACCTGCTTGGATTTGGGTGGACTTTGTACTGTAAGTAGGTTTCAGGTCTGTTGCAAGGACTTTGGCTAGAACTTTGCAATCTGCATTAATTTGGGAGATGAGATGATAACTGCCGCAAAGTGTGAGGTCTTTATCCTTTTTAGGGATGATTGGAGGCCTTGTCCTTATGAAGCAGAAGCAAACCTTTGATGCTCCTATCTTTAACATGTATGACTACAGTAATTAAGCAAGATTACAACATTTGTCACAAGTAGAAGATTTAGAGTGCATAAGAACCTTAAAAGGTTACAGTTGGTATTAGGGGAAAAAATCTCACAATTTAGAACTATGTCTTATTTTTTTGATGGACCATTAAGATTCAAAACTGGTTTTACATTTTAGACTTGAAACATTTACCTCCAAATTACTGATCTATAGATATAGAAATAGACAAACTTTCTTTTCCGTGGAATTAAAATGTGTCTGGATTAGAATATAAGACATTAAATCATATTTTCTTGTGTTGTAAAAAATGTGATCCTGTTAGGGCTGAATGCCTGTCGTTTTATTGGAATCAGAATCAAGAAGAAATTAAACTAATACTCAAAGCATTTATGAATCGGTGCCTGTGAAGGCTATATTCAACTCTGTGTAAGCAGTATAAAATCAATGACAAATGATTTATGCATATTCTTCATTAGGATCTAGACCTTCTCAATATTTATGCTATATGTGACTTGCTTTTTCTGTGAAGTTTGGCACTTCAACTCCTGATATCAGGGATAGCATGTCACACTTACCAGATATCCCAGACTAGAGGCATCCTGTTTACACTCACTGGTGGAGTGCTGCCTTGGAGTTTTCTAAAGCAACTCCCCTATGGATAAATAATTAAACAAGAAGTGCAATAAGAATCAGGATATCTTCCCCTAATGTTACTGCTTCTATCTTGATGAGCCATATGGCATGGTTTTATTGACTATAGCAATCTTTTTATCTTTTGTATGTCTATGTATAAAACTTGTATCTTATACTTATTTTTGTAACTTTATGTCCTTGTCAATTTTTCGTAAAGACTTGTAATGAGTTGCTCAATAAACTTACTAAAACCGAATAATAAAGAAATGAAAGGAAAAAATGTACCCCTTTTTAAATCGACATGAGAATGCTCATCCTCTGCCCCAATGGCATACATGGAAGCAAGGGAAATAGCAGATTTGCCTCAGACAGTGGTGAACCCACTAATGCGAAGAACAGAAGACAAGTTTGGATATAATGCTGAAACAATGCACTATTGTTACTCCTCTACCCCCATCTATCACTAGATGAACAACAAAAGAACAAGCAGCCAGTGATAGAACTAGCTGCTCATTATTGCAACAGGATATCTAGGTTTGTAGAGCTCAGTAGATGTATAGGGTGTCTTACATCTGTTTCCACAACAAGACCTCCTCGATAAGGTGCTTTCTTTTTGTATACCTGCCAGCCCTCCTGGCCAGCCACTCCTTCGGGCTGCCAAGTGCCCCGTCACCAGAACCCCCATCACAATTTTGCCACCCCTATCTGTGCCAAAGCCCCAGTTGACCCAACATATCCCTTTGTCGGGGGGCCACCTTCCCATGGTGCCACCATGATGGGAGACTGGCCCAGGGGGCACTTCCATCTGTATGAACAGTGTGGACACATCTGGACTTTGTGGCATATGGGGGACTGGCAGCCATCATCTGGCTGGTCAGGTGACTTATTTTCTTCAGTTTTTCCCTGCCTCCTCCCCCTCCACCCACAGTGCAGCTGTACACCTGTAGTATCCATGTCAGGATGCACAGTGACATGTGGTCACCCACACTGCAATATGTGTCACCCCATTGGGCCACCAGGAGCCACTCATGAGCAGTGTGGTCTTGTGCCCATGCTCCCAGGAGGAGCACATCCTACTGGATGTTCTGAGCCCTCCCTGCTGAACTCTGCTCCTGTCGTCCCTTGCTTGGGTGTGAACCCAGGTCACCAGAGTGCCAGGTGATCCCCAACACCTGGCGTCACAGAGCTGGCTCTGGATAAGGTGTTTAATTGGGGCCCAAAAGGAAAGACCCAAAATGGGAGCTCCAACCCCTCTGCTGCCATGTAGACCTTGGGTCTCCAAATAGCTTGCCATATTAGGGAAGGTGTATATTTGCAATCAGGTGCTCTCCCAAACACCCCTTATCAATGGGGAGATTGCATAACACTTAAAGAGTTGTCCTACAATGCAAGGGGTGATCCCAATATGACAACTGGCACAGATTGATCTCTGAGGAGATTGAGCAGTTTACGCTGTCGGTCAGTGAATAATCCTGGCAAAAGAAGGGGGAGGAGGCAGTTGACATTTGGGGGAACAAGTAGTACAGTAGATTCCACTTAAGTGCACTTTGGATAAGTCCACATTCTGGTTAAATGCACACTTTTCTTGTTTCCCATTTTTTCCCTATATACTTAATATTAAAAAAGCCATTTTAATGCACTCTGGGTAAGTGCACATTTTGGCTAAGTACACAACCTCTAATCTCAGTAACACATCTCTGCTCATGCAGTTAACACCTGTTAAGTGCACAGGTGTTTTAACGTCTTTTAATGAGGTGTTACAGCTCTACTTAACACCTTTCCTACCTAGTAGCAAAAACTCTTGATGCAGCGGCAGCAGAATTCTTTCTATGAGGGAATAGCTGAGGGTGAAAAAGAAAGACTGGATCAGTTAACAGATTTTCAATGTCTCTCTGCTGCTCTGATTATAAAAGTAAGACTGGATCTATTTAAAATGATAAAGAGTCTCTCTGGTGCAGCAGAATTAATTTGGTAGACACTCCGAATTCACTCTCGTTTCCCAAATGACTCCAGTGCAGAAGAATGTGATGCCAGTTCCCTCCGGTCTAAAAATTATCTCCGGTGATGAGGAATTAAATTAAAATGGAACTAGTTCTAAACTCCAGTTTAGCTCCCCTTTGTCCAATGCCGGCGTCCCTCTGTGTCTCCTCAGAGTAATGTCCCGAATTTAAAGGCAGCCTGGCAATTTGAATTTCAGAGCTTTTTTTCTTTGTATGAATTAAGTGTTGAACTTGACTCAGTTGGGCTAGTAGAAAAAACTCTTGATGCAGCATTAAAGACACAGCTTTTTAACAATTGTAACCATTTTTTTGAGAAATAAAACGTCAATGCTTTAATTGTGTCCATGGTTCTTTAATCCAGCCACAAACAAGCAATTTCAGGTAAATGCACATTCTGCTTTAATGCACATTTTCTCTGTGCAAAATGAGTGTGCATTTAAGTGGATTCCACTGTAAAACAGAATGGGGCCAGGCCATTCCACTTTCCTTACCCTCGATGTGCATCATGTCATTCAGTAGTCATTGTGATTGAGGGTTACACTAGCATTAGAGCCCACAGGATATCTTGGTGCTGCTCTCTGAGTCCCTGGTCATGAGGGAAGAGCAAGAGGAAAACAGGTGGAAGATTCCCAGATTGAACCAAATTTATAAAGGAGCAATCTGATGGCTCCACACATAGCAACTCGCCATCGGGATTACATAGATATATAGATACATAGACAGTGTCGGCAGATAAGGGCCTATGGCCCACCCAGTCTGCCCATTTGAGCTTGTAAGTTCAGTTTATGTTTTCCTAGAAGTCTGTTGCTCCTTACCCCTGACCTCCAGAATTCCTTTATGTCTATCCCATGCATTCTTAAATCCCGTGATTGTTTCAGCCCCCACCACTTCCTCTGGCAGGGTTTTCCACTTGTCCACCACCCGTTCTGTGAAGAAATTCTTCATCATGTTTCCTCTGAATCGTCCTCCCTCCAACTTCATCCCATGCCCTCTAGTCCTGGAACATCTTTTTCACTTAAAAATAGTGTATTCCTGCACCCTGTTCCTCCCTGTGAGATACTTGTATGTCTCTATCATATCCCCTCTCTCCCTCCTCTCCTCCAGGGAGTACATTCCCTCAACCAGCTCCATGAAATGTTAAAACTACTAATCCAAAAACATGCAATCATGGCAAGGCCTCCCAAAAGCCCCACCACCCTCTGCCTGGTTAAACTAGAGTAAAATGTCTGTCATTGGGTGTGACAGCCATAACAATTACCGGTAGGCAGATTGCAAAGAAATTAGGTCACCAGGAGACTCAGCACTCGCCAGTCAAACTCTTAGTAGAATAAACTTAAAAAAGCTTCATTTTCATAGAAAAGCATCTTTTTATTAAATGCGTTTCCCTTAAAAAGATGCTATTCTGCAAAATGAATAAAATGAGGTAATAAATATAGCAAGTCTACTAGAATTCATAAAATTACACTGCACTCAGTAAAATAAACCCAAGCGCAGCTCTCAAACGCACAAGTACAAACCATAGATATTTTACGGCATGGGGTCATTCTGCTGCAAGTTAAAACAGCGTGTCTAAAATTGCTGCAGCCAAACAGTGCCCAACAAAAACAGAGTTGGGCAAAACACTGACCTGTTCGAAACAGCACACCCATTCAAAACAATGGGTCTTTATTCTTTTTGTGTGGGGGTTCACCCCCCATACCTTCTGGAACTAAAATGACTAATTCCGGGGGGGGAGGGGACCTCAGGGATGGGGAGGAACTTGTGAGGGGCGAACTTTATTTATTTATTTTTTTAAATCACTGTCAAAAGTTGTAGCGGGGAGACCTGGGGGGAACTGAACCACAATCGCAGGTCTCTCAACTGCACCATGTGCTGGTGCCCTAGCCACTCCTCCACAGGAGAGTCTCAACCAGGTACCCAGCATATGGCAACTTGTCCACTCTCTCATTTAGCATACAGCAACAGGGGTAGTGGTATTCACCTACAGCTGTTCTACCCCTGTCATTGTAATCCCAGGTGCTGTCTATACAGTGCTGTTAATAACACGCTGTTTTACATGAGCGGTATTGACCTGGTACCATATTTTACAGTGACAGAACAAATACTGTATCACAGTTTCAAAAAAATTAATACCAAAGACCCAAGCTGCCTGGGAAGGTAGACATTCTTTATAGCTGATGTTCTCATCTTTTCATTTTTTCAGGAATGGATCCTGCCTAAGCTCAATGGCATCATTAAACCCAAGTGGGCACAACCCACCCAGTTCAAAGATCCAGAAGGATTACATCATAGAAACAAGGATTCCAAATCTCCACCGCTTGTTCCCCGTCATACCTTTTTGATCCCACAAATCTTAAATCCATGACTGGTGACATCACTAATTGATGAAATGTGTCTATACAGTGCATTATGACTGCCCTTGTTCCTGATAGAGTTAAGGTGCTCACCCACCCTTATTCTGAATGGGCATTTTGCCTTGCCCACATAGAAGGATTTGCAAGTACACATGGCAAGATGCAAAACATCCTAAGTACTACAGTTTATAAATTTTCCAGTGTTGTACTCCTTAGAGCTGTTAACAGTACTAAAACATTTGTACCTGTCTATGCTGCTGCAAAATTTACAGCACCCATATGGGTTGCATCAGTTGGTGCTCTTGGCAACCAAATATACAGGGACGTTTTTCTTTGCTGACAAGTAGCCATGGACCAAATGATCTTTCAGAAGAAAGTATTTGGCAGAGTGCTGTGTAGTAAACAGAGGTAACCCATATATATGACAAATGCTGACCACATATTGAGATTATTGATTTACTTTAAATGTTGATATACAGTTTTTTTGCACAATAAAGTACCAAAGTTTATATTGTTTATATTATGTCTTAAGCCTTCTCCATACCATGGAAATTATGCTGTTTTTAATTTAAAAATGCATCTGTACTTTTTTACACAGTATTACCTTAAAGGGTTTGATATCTAAGCACAGTGATGATGTCAGGCTGCACTCTCCGATGATGCAGTAACACACAAAACCAGTCAGGTTTTTTTTTGTTCCTGCCAGCATCTCTAGATGGGGCAATCACATTGATTGTATGTATGCTTTTGGTTGCAGTGAAAAATCTACCACTTACCAAATAACCATTGCTTGTGAATATTTTAAGCAGTTCATGGTACTAGTCTTGTTGCTGTGCTAGTAATGGATGCACAGTCTTCAGAAAACACACACAGTCTTTGCCTTCCATCCCCTAAGGGAAACTGATGAAATGGAAATTGTTTCATTGGACCCTATTCTCCAGATCTTTGACTCTCTTCCAGAGGAGATATAACATTATGTGTTGTTTCTGCAGAGTACTCCAAAGTCTGTAAATTCTGGAACATACTTAGAGAAATTGAAGGAACCTGACAGAATCATCCCTGCCAGCCAAAATATTGTCCAATGGGCATACCTGTACTGACAGAGCCAAAATTCTTGGACAGCTAAACGATCACTTTGCCACTGCAGGACTTGCTTTTGATACCTCACCCATTAGTAAAATTATTTCTCAGGGTGACCCAGCTGTCGACCTTAGTAACATTACTAATCCTACCATATCATATTCTCCTGTATTTACCTTCAATGCAGTCACTTCTAAACAGGTTGAGGACTTACTACTGTCACTGGATACTAAAAAAGCACAGGTGCAGACAACTTAGAACCATACTTTCTTAAACTTGGATATCATTACTTGACCGCCCCCGTTACACATCTATTTAATTTGTCACTAATGCATGGAGAACTTTCCAAGCTGTGGAAAACTGCTCATATCCTACCTCTATTCAAGTCGGCAGACCCATGAGATCTGAACAATTATCAACCTATATCTATACTGCCTGCACTGTCGAAACTAGTCAAAAAAATTGTTAATGCCCAATTAAAAGAACACTTGGATATACATAACTTACTAAACCCAGCACAATCTGGCTTTAGAGCAAAACACAGTACGGTATCAGCACTTGTGAAAGTAACCACAGATTGTCAAACTGCACTAGATACTAAGAAATATGTGGTTGCTTTCTTCCTACACCTGAGCAAAGCTTTCGATACTGAGGAGCACAACATACTACTTACGGCTCTGAGCAGCTTTGGACTTGACACCTCTGCAATCAAATGGTTCACTAACTACCTTACTAATAGACTGCAACAAGTCAAAGCTGCAGGTGACCTGTCATCTCAAAAAACCCTTCTGCGAGGCATTCCCCAAGGCTCCATATTAGGCCTGATCCTATTCGCAATTTATATCAATAACCTGGACAGTCACCTGCAGGCAGCTAATATACACTTATTCGCGGATGATACTGTACTATATACCGTAAACCCCTCCTTAGATGTGGCGCAGAAGAAACTGCAGCATGACTTTATTACACTTCAACATAATCTTATTGAACACAAACTCCTCCTCAATGCCAAAAAAAACAAAAGTTATGGTTCTCGCACCAAAATCTGGCCTTGGATTGACATCCACTTTTCAGATTCTAACACTCCTAGATGAACCTCTAGAATTAGTCTAAACCTTTAAATACCTAGGATTCTGGTTGGACAACAAACTGAACTTCCAATGCCACCTGAATGAAATCTCAAAGAAACTAAGGCAGCGGTTAGGCCTATTTTGAAGGCTTAAACATCTCCTAACTCTAGATGCTAGAAAGAGGCTAGTACAATCTATTTGTTACTATGTTACTTTCTTACCTATTTTGGATTATGCTGACTTCATGTATTCTCATTGTCCACTAACGTTGCTCAGTAAACTTGACACCTTATACTACCGGGACCTCAGATTTTTTTACAATCGACCCTTCATTGTCTACTATACCAGGAATTGGGTTGGCCGTCTCTATCAGTTAGGAGGAAAAGGAATGCTCTTCTTTGGCTTCACAGAGCACTCTCAAACAAGATCCCTTCATATATATCTAGCTTATTTGTGCACCCCAAGGGTTTTTATGGACTAAGACACTTCTCTATGCTCTGCTTTCAGATTCCTAGAGTGAATACCAACTATGGCTTGGCAGCAATCAACTTCTCTTTTCCATCCCTATGGAACTCCATGCAAAGCACACTAAAACTGCCATCACTTCCAGGCCTAGCCAATTTCAAAAAGCTAGTTACTACCTTCCTGAGTGAAAACTGCAATTGTTTCAGACAAAGATGACCGTCCATACTTGTTTTTTCCCCTTTTAATCTGAAACCAGTATGCTCTTGTACCTATCCTGACTCTTTTCTTTCTCTCTCCTCCATCTCTCCACAGCTGCTTCTTGCTTCTCCTATCCTGTCTACTAACAGGGGGTAGTTGAGACTTATTAACTTTCCACACGTTCATATACTTTAGTTGCCTAGCTTGGAATATTGACAGGTTAGCTGTTGCTGACTATTTTGTGTACATCCTGTAAAATTACTGTATTCATCCTGTAAAATTACTGTATGCTTATGTACTTATTGTACTGTATGTAATGTCCTTTGTTTCTTGTCCAGGACCACCTTGAAAATGAGCTTGCCCAATGGTGTTTATGCCTGGTAAAATAAAGTTATTGATTGATTGATTGTACATGATGTCTTCAGTTTTGGAAATTGGTGACTCTGCCTGTGTAACACGATTGGTCAATTGCTCTATGTTCTGTAACAATTTTGTGCAGGCAATCTAGATCTCACAAATCTATGTTAACAACTGGATAAACAGGGTTTTAACCAATATGAGACTACTGCCTGTATTTTATTTATTTATTTAGTTTTTGTTGACCGGGTAAGTGCACTAGACAAATCCTGCCTATTTTCAGGCACGACCCGGGGGAGGGGGATACAGATGAATGCCAACTGACCTTGAACCAGATTAAGCTGTTGGTGGTATTTTTAGTGAATGAGGAATTTTTGTATCAGAGGGGAGAGTTAACACCATGGGCCCTATTTTAAAACAGCCCTCAAGGCAACACAAGTTATGTTGCTCTAGGGCTGTGCCAATCGTCAGGTGTGTCAGGGACCCTGCAACTGATTTTATAAAAGGGGAGGTCCCAGTGCCACAGACCCAGAAGTTGCTGCAGCCACAGGTTTGCATTAAACATTTGGCATACCTGTGGGGATTGACGCTGGGATCCGGCAACCCCCCAGCCCAGTACAATACTAGAAGGGCTGAGAAGATGAGGGATGAATATGCATGCCAGGAAAGGCCAGGGCCAGAAGCAGCATGGAGGTGTCAGGGGGACTGTGGACTAAATGGGTGGTGATGTAGCACATAGCAGTGGTACCTTTTCTAGTGCCAGGTGGTTGATCAGTTTGCGGTCCTTGGAGGGATAGCTAGGGGGGAATTTGACCTGGTTTCAGGTAGGCAGAGCCCTGGCACCTGTCCCAGAGGTGCCACAATCCACAATCCTGTAGGTGGGAGGCAGCCTGCCACAACATGGGGGGTTGAGTACCAGGGGACTGTTTTGGTGCCCAGAGAACATTTTCCTCCACCACTGACAGAACTCATCCTGCAGCCAATGCTTTCCGCCTACATGGTTGTGAATCATGGCACCTCTGGAGCAGGTGCCAGGGCTGTGCCCACCTGGGGCCAGGTCACATTCCCTCCTTGCCAAGCCTCCATGGACCATGAGCCTATTGGTCACCTGGCATTGGAAAAGGCACCACTGCCGGGTGCAACTTCACCACCCTGTTAAACTTCCATCTACCTGATAGCCTTTAGGGTACCCCCCATGTTGCTTCTGCCCCATGTCCCCCTACATTCAGTTCCACCCCATCACCACAGTGTCTGGCAGTGGCATGCTGAGGGAGGAAGTTGCCGGTCTTCAGGCCACACTGGACAGTAGTAAGGGAACCTTCCCCCAGGCCACACTGGATGGTAGGTAGGGAACCTCCCCCATCCAGGGAGCATCAGAGCCACCACCACCACTACCTCAGAGGTTGCGAAGAAAGCACAGCAGTTGGACCACAGTGGGCTCAGGGAGGGTGAGGATGGTGGAACAGAGGCACACCCAGTCAGTTGTTCCACTCCACAATCCATACACCATTCTGGGGGAGCATAGCTCCCCTACGGATGCACCCGCAGAGGAGACTAAGGAGGCTGAGGACAACTGTCACAAGGGAGGCCCACAGGAAGGAGGCAGAGCACACCACATGGAAAGAAAGCAGCTCCTGGTGGGGGACTCAGTTATTAGGGGGATAGAACTGGGGGGAGCAGGGAAAACTGAAGTAAGGTGCCTGCCTGGTGCCATGGCTTGGAGGGAGAGGAAGCGCATCCTCAGGATCACGAGAACAGCTGCACGGGAGTCTGAGCTGGATGTCATTGTCCACCTAGGGACAAATGACTTGGCTCATCATGAGATTAGAGCAGTGCAGAAGGACTTTGTAGAATTGGGAGGGGCCTAAGACAAGTAGCACACACAATATCCTCTTCTCTGAGGTGCTGCCTGTCAATGGCATGGAGTGAGGTGAGGGTACTTTGCACCATGCAGTTTAATGAATGGTTGAAAAATGGTGGAGCACAGGGCTTTGGCTTCATTGGGGACTGGGAATCCACCTGGAGGGACACCAGCCTATACTGGCAGGATGGTCTGCGTCTGTCCAGGAAGGGAACAAGTCTTTTGAGCAATCGGTTTAAATGCTTCATTGGCAAGCTTTTAAACTAGTCAAGAGGGGAGGCACTGATAAGTAGCAGGAAAATCCCAGCCTCTCCCTACAAAACAGGGTACTAAATGAGAAAAAGACCGAGGTAGAAAGGTCAGTGGGGGATGCTGCAAAAGAAGGTAAAGCCATCAAAAAATGGAGAGCAATGAGTACCAATGTCTGTAGTCTGAGTAACAAGCTTCCTGTATTAGTGGCCTTGATGGAGGAGGAACATCTGGATATTGTGGCAGTCACAGAAACATGGTACACACAAAAACATGACTGGGATGTAAACATACCAGGATACACTATCTACAGGAGGGACAGGGAGGGTAAAAGAGGAGGAGGAGTAGCTCTTTACATAAGGGAAGAAATCAAAGCAACAGAACAAAAGGGAAAACAGGGAGGAGAAGAAGCACTGTGGGTAAATTTGGAGACCGGCAATGGCACCACAATCCACACAGGGGTTGTATACAGACCCCCTTCTCAGGGGGAGGAAATGGAGAAGGAAATGATAGAAAGAATACTTACAATGGCAGAAAAAGGGGAGATATTGCTGATGGGTGATCTGAATATGCCAGATGTTAACAGGAGTGCAGTTGCAGCAGCCACTTCGAAGAGTGGGGTTATTCTAGATGCCCTACAGGGGGCATGCCTTAGATAACTAGTATTGGAGCCCACTCAAGTGGGAGCAACTAGACCTGGTTCTTCAAATGGAGATGAAGAGAGGATCACAGATCTAGAAGTGGGTAGCCATCTGGGGAACCAGTGACCACTGAACAGTATGGTTCAATAAACACAGCAATAGAGTCAAGCACACAAAGGCAAAAGTACTGGACTTTAGGAGGGCTGACTTTGCCAAAATGGGTGAGTGCCTAAGGAATGCACTAGCAAATGGGCAGGAAGGAGGGGTGGAAGAACGATGAGGAATAATAAAAACTGCCATCACAGAGGTAACAAGCCTTTGTGTAAAGCAAATAAACAAAATGAAATGATGTAAGAAACTACTATGGTTCTCAAAGGAAGTGGCAGTGAAGGTTTAAGAGAAAAAGAAAGCATTCGGGAAGTACAAGGAATCACAGAAGGAGCAGGACA
This sequence comes from Neoceratodus forsteri, assembly GCA_016271365.2. Classification (NCBI taxonomy): domain Eukaryota; kingdom Metazoa; phylum Chordata; order Ceratodontiformes; family Ceratodontidae; genus Neoceratodus; species Neoceratodus forsteri. Next base: position 967,473,190 of record CM028132.1, on the reverse strand, counting down.
GAGAACTGTATCAGTTAAAGCAAAAGGAAGCTGAGAAGGCAGTCAGAACAGCAAAGGCCCAAACTGAGGAAAAGATAGCCAATTCAGTTAAGAAGAGGATAAAACCTTTATAGGTACATCAGGGAGCGAAGGAAGACCAAGGAGGGTTAGAGAGGCTTAATAAAGGGAGGGAGGGTGGGCAGAGGGTGACTGTGAAAGGCAGAGATACTAAACAAATATTTTTGCTCAGTATTTACAAAGGAAGAGGGAGAGGTACCTAAAACAAACAGTAGAAACACTCTGGATACAGAAGTTGATACCAGCCCATTTACAGAAGAAAGGGTTCTGAAAGAACTCTAAAACTGAAGGTGGACAAAGCAATGGGCCTGATGGGATTCATCCCAGAATTCTAAAAGAACTAAGGGTAGAACTAGTGACACCACTGACTACCTCTTTAACAAATCATGGAGGATGTGTGGTACCGAGGACTGGAGGAGGGCAGATGTGACTCCCCTTCACAAAAGTGGGAGCAAGGCAGAAGCAGGAAACTACAGACCTGTTAGTTTAACCTCAGTGGTAGGGAAAATGATGGAATCACTTCTGAAGGAAAGAATTGTTGAGTATCTAAAGTCCAGAGGGGCACAGGACCCAAGGCAGCATGGATTCACAGTGGGAAGGTCATGCCAGACAAATCTGATAGATTTCTTTGACTGGGTGACCAAAGTAGTAGATCAGGGATGGGCTGTGGACATGGCCTACCTAGACTTTAGCAAGGCATTTGACACAGTCCCACACAAAAGATTAATATATAAGTTAGCCAGCCTGGAGTGGGTCCCAAGATGACAGCCTGGGTAAAGAATTGGCTGGAGAATAGGACACAGAGAGTAATATTAAATGGAGTCCACTCTGAAGAAAGGGGGGTTACTAGTGGGCTACCGCAGGGTTCAGTATTAGGACCGGTCCTCTTCAATGTCTTTATAAGGGACATTGCAGAGGGACAGGAAGGAAAAGTATGTCTCTTTGCAGATGACACAAAGATCTGCAACAGAGCTGATGCACAAGGTGGAGTGGAAAGGATGAGAAGGGACTTGGCAAGGTTAGAGGAATGGTCAAATGTATGGCAGTTTAGATTCAATGCTAAGAAGTGCAAGGTAATGCACCTGGGAAACAAAAACCCAGGGGAAGAGTACACAATGGGGGATGAGATACTAACAACAACAAACATGGAAAGGGACCTGGGGGTAGTCATACTCAGATGACCTAAAGGTGGGCAAGCAATGTAGAGGGCAGCAAGGAGTGTTGGGGGATACTGAATGCATAGGGAGAGGCATCACCAGTAGAAAAACAGGAAGTTATTATCCCTCTGTACAGACAGTTGGTGAGACCCCATCTGGAGTACTGCATGCAGTTCTGGAGACCCAATCTCCGCAAAGACATAGACAGGATGGAAGCTGTCCAGAGGAGGGCAACTAAAATGGTGCAGAGTCTGCACCGGAAGACATATGAAAAGAGACTTAAGGAGCTTAATATGTATAGCCTCGAGGAAAGGAGGGAGAGGGGGGACATGATAGAAACTTTCAAGTACCTCAAGGGAATCAACAAAGTCCAAGAGGGTAGCATCTTTCAAAAAAAGAGGTGTGCAAGAACAAGGGGGCACAATTTGAAGATAAGGGGGGTGGCTCAGAGGTAATTTAAGGAAGTATTTTTTCACAGAGAGGGTTGTGGATGCATGGAACGGCCTTCCGGAGGAGGTTGTGGAGTCAAAAACAGTGGTGGAATTCAAGCATGCATGGGACAGTCATAAGGCAATTCTAGGGGGTGGGGGTAGGAAGAAGTAGGCTGCTGGTTAACTAGGATCTGCAGCTTATCCATTAGGTAGGAAAATGGGCAGACTGGGTGGGCCAAGCGGTCCTTATCTGCAGTCAAAATCTATGTTTCTATGAGCCCCTTAGACCACCTCCTAGCTGGTCTAAGCAAAGTCCTCTTTTGCATCCATGGTTGGGCTTCCAAAATTACAAATAAGGGGATGGTGCAGCTCTGCCAAGGTGCAAGCCCCTTGCAACCTGGCGCCAGTGCACATCTGTCACAAGGGTGGTACAGTGCAGATTGGGTGCAAGACACCCCAATTTTGATGCAGCCTGCATTTGAAAATTGGGATTGCCACAATGTTTGACACAAGATGCCAGTTGCATGATGCCCATTTGGTGCAGGCACCTTGCATCAAACATAACCTTTTTAAAATTAGGTCCGGTATTTGGTCTGTATTTGGTGGGAAGGCAGCTGAGGGCACAAAAACTTGCTGGATGGCTGCAGTGTCAAAATTGCAGGGAGAACCAAAACTGAAGCAGTATGAGCAACTGTGGCAGTGGGTTGTAATGTATGCTGCAGTTAGTTAAGTCTGGGGGAATACAGTCAGAAAGGATTAAGTAAGATTGTTCAGAAGACAGCATGGAGCAAATTATTTGGCAGCCATGTTTGTCCACATCCCCTTGATAGCCTTTTTGATATACATGACAGTCCCTAATTGATATAAATAATGAAAAGAGGTAGGGCCAGCAGTCAGCCATGCTTGACAAATTTGTTTATGTCAAATGGAGTGGTCAACTCACCATTTTAAGGGGTGTAGTGGATGTAGCCCTGCAGACCTTTTGCTATGAAAAAAGACTCAGCACATTCCTTCCCACCTAACAACATGTTAGAGTTACACCACAGTTGCCTCCGCATCTGTAAAGCACTCCACACGTTGTCACCAATGGAAGGAGCACTGCACTATTTTTACAGTGTTGGTGGTCATGGCACACTCTGCCATGTCCAAGATGGCTGCCAACCCATACTGAGCATGCGTGACTACTAGCGCATACACACTGGTGCTCAGTGATCATATTGGTTATAGTGAAGTATGCCATGTTCTGCTGTGACCATTGAAAAAAATAGTTTTAAATTATAGATATCCCCTCACCCGACCCTCCCTATCAGCACCCCTCCCCCCTTGAAACATATTAATGACACTAAAGGTGCCAATCCCCTAGTGTCGGGAAACATATGAATGACACTGGGGGCGTCCAATCCCCCAATGTCAGGATCAGGCATTCTCATTTTTTGTTGTTGTTGTTTTTTTTTTAAATAAAGATATCTCCCTCACTTGACCCTCCCTCTCAGCACCTGTCACCCCCCCCAGAAACAAATAAATGACACTGGGGGTGTCCAATCCCCCAGTGTCGAGAAACATACAAGTGACAATAGGGGTGCCCAATCACCCATGTCAGGATCAGCATCATCATTTTTTTTAATTAAAGATATGCCCCCCACCTTAACCTCTCTCAGAACCCACCACCCCACTCCGCCCTCAAAAAATGAATAGTTATACTGGGGGTGCCCAATCCCCCAGTGCACAGATCCTCGCTCATTTGTTCTTTAAACTTGTAGAAAGAAAACCATCCACTGATGTCATCTGCACCATTACCATACCCCCACCTGACCTCCCACTCAGCACCCACCACCCTGCACCCTCCAAGCCCTTACTTACCCATTGGGAGTCCAATGCCATAATCCTCTCTGGACTGCAGACACATCTTCCCTCTTCAAAGTCGGAGCATGAACTGAAGAAACAGGTACACAGTTCAATGTATTTCAATGGGGTTTTGAACATAGTGGCATAACATGGGCATTTTTGCATATTTTAGGTCCAAATTTTCAGCATTCTTTCTTTGAGAATCTACATCATGAACAACTGAACTATCAATAGGCAGAGCTGTCCCAAAAGGTGATTTCATGTTTCCTGGGCAAAATCACATTTCAGGCAGGAATTGAACATTTTCTCTGCCCATGTTCATGAGGTGGGGTCATAAGAAGGCTATTTTGAAAATTTGGTGTAGAAATATTAAAAAAACAACAAAGTTATGAGTCTACGTTAAATTTTGTGAATGCAGGCTCATAACTTTGGTAATTTTCAATATTTTCCCCCATATTCACAACTTAGGCATATCTTTACAGCACCTCATAAGTGTGACAGCTGTCATTTTTCCAATCCTGGCAAAAATGTGTTTTTTTTTTCACATCCTGAAAGGTGATTTTGCAGTCCCTCCACGAAATCACCTTTTAGGCAGGAGTTGAACATTTTCTCTTCCCTGGCTATGTTGAAAATGTGGTGTAAATTATAAAAACAGAAACAATAAAGTTATGAGTCTACATTAAAGTTTGCAAATAGCTTTGGTAATTTTCAATATTTTTACTCCAAATTTACAACATAGCCATATCTGTACAGCACCTCAAGGATGTGACAGCTATCATTTTTTAAATACTGGCTAAATGATTTTTTATATACTGAAAGATGATTTTGCAGTCCCTGCATGAAATCACCTTTCAGGCAGGAGTTGAAAATTTTCTTTGTTCTTGTTCATGAGGTAGGGCATTTTATTTATTTAGGAAATCAGAATTACAACCCTTTGTCATAGACTCATTTCCAAAGGCTCCATGTCAGAATAAAACATAGACATTCATACAGTACATACATAGAATAAATGTGGGTGAGCATTAGGAATAAAGTATTAAGAAGGCTATGTTGAAAATTTAGAGTAAAATATTAAAAAGCAATAAATTTAGGAGCCTACATTGACTTTTGTGAACGCAGGCTCGTAACTTTGGAAATGTTCAATATTTTCAAAAGACTGATGCCCTCAAGACTGATGGACTCAAGGCTTATGTTCCTCAAGGCAACCAGCCCTCAAGGCCGATGGCCTCGAGACAACCAGCCAACAAGGATGACGGCCCTCGAGGCAACTAAACAGATATGGGTGATTGGGTGTACACCAATAGTCCATTTGTGATTGGTTGCTTTGAGGGCCACCTTTGCCACATCTGGTCACCTTGTGTGAATTATTGGTGAGCGCCTCAAAAAGGTCACCTTACCTAAAATGCCTCAAAATGGCCTTCTTTAATATCAAGCCTCAAAATGACTGTCTTTGCTAAAAAAATTCTCAAAATGGTGACATTTGCTAAATAAAGCTATCTGAATGGGTCAGGATTGATGCGGTATTATGATAATGAGTCATGTGACCCGCCAGGCAACCAAACACAAATGGGCGATTGGTGTACATCACCTGCCAGTGGTCGACTGGTGTAAACCAATTGCTCTGCATGACAGCACTCAAAGCAATGAGCCTTCATGGCAAACAACAAAAATAGGCATTAAAGCCTTTGCGCCATGATGGCATTTTAATTTGAGGGCTGTTAGGCATAGCAATTAGTGTTCAGCAATCACCTACTGGCAATTGATGTACACCAGTAGTCCACCTGCAGTTGGTTGCCACATCTGTCACTTTGTGTGAAATATCGATGAGCACCTCAAAAAGGGCAAATTACCTAAAATGTCCCAAAATGGTCTGCTTTGATATAATGCCTCAAAATGGCTGCCTTTACTAACAAATCCTCAAAATGGTTACATTTGCTGAAAAAGCTCTCTGAATGGGTCAGGGTTGATGCGGTATAGTGATAATCAGTCATGCGACCACTAGCTAACACACTTCTGCACCACTATTGCCGCATCCTGGAACCTTCTCTGAATTATGTGTGAGCACCTCAAAATGGCCACATTTGCTAAAATGCTCTCATAATTCCTAAAGGGTGTCAGTGAGGAGTAACAGTCCTGAGGAGGGGTTCAGTTGGTCTGTGGCTATTACCTCAGGTCCAGCTCTGTCCAATCTCCCTGACAGCAACCAGGCATACGGGACCTTGAACAGTCCCACTCAGGGAAATCCCACCACCCCACAAACACCGGATGCTTGTTCCTGAGGTTGTAGCCATAGCCCACCTGAACCCCTTCCCATTGCTGTTACTTCTTCCTAACATCCTTAGTCATTATGAAAGCATTTTAGCAAAGGTGGTCATTTGGAGGCACTCACATGTAATTCAAAAAAAAGGTTCCCGGATGTGGCAAAAGTGGTGTAGTACTGTGAAGGGTAGTGGTCACGTGATGGATTACCGCTATACCACATTGACCCTGAGCCCTAAAGCCAATGAGCCCTCAATGCTTATGGCCTTCATGGCAACCGAATGTCCTCTGCCTTGGAAATTTGTGAGGACACCACCGACCATCAAGTTGACTGCTCTCAAGGCAGCAGTCCTCAAGGCAACCAATGACAAATAGACAATTTGTGTACACCAATTGCCATGTCTAACAGCCCTTAAGGCAAAAGGCCCTCAATGCAATCAGCCCTCAAGGCTGATGGCCCTTGATTCAACTATTCCCCATATCTGATGGACCTAAAGCAACCATCCCTCAAGGCTGAAGTTCCTCAAGGCAACCAGCCCTCAAGGCTTATGGCCCTCAAGGCCAATGGCCATCAAGGCTTATTGCCCTGTAGGCTGAGGTCCCTCAAGGCTGTTGCCCCTCAAGACAACCAGTACACACAAAAGAAGCCCTCAATGCTGATGGCCCTCAAGGCTAATGGCTCTCAAGGAAACCAGCCCTCAAGTCTGATGCCCCTCAAGGCAACCAGCCCTCAAGGCTGATGCTCCTCAAGCATGATGACCTTCAGGACAACCAGCCCTCAAGTCTGACGGCCCTCTAGGCAACTAAACAGATATGGGCGATTGTTGGACACTAATAGTGCATATGTGATTGGCAGCCTTGAGGTCCACCTTTGCCACATCTAGTCACCTTGTGTGAATTATTGGTGAGTGCCTCAAAATGGCCTGCTTTGATATGAAGCCATAAAAATGACTGCCTTTGCTAAAAAATCATCACAATGGTCACATTTGCTAAAAAAAACTCTCTGAATGGGTCAGGATTGATGCGGTATTATGGTAATGAGTCATGTGACCTGCCAGGCAACCAAACACAAATGGGCGATTGGTGTACACCACTTGCCTGTGGTCGATTGGTGTAAACCAATTGCTCTGCATGACAGCCCTCAAAGCAACGAGCCTTCACGGCAACCAACAAAAATGGGCATTAAGGCCTTTACTCCATGATGGCATTTTAACTTGAGGGCTGTTAGGCACAGCAATTGGTGTTCAGCAATTGCCCACTGGCAATTTGTGTACACCAATAGTCCACTTGCAGTTGGTTGCCTTGAGGACCACCTTTGCCGCATCTGTCACCTTGTGTGAAATATTGGTGAGCACCTCAAAAAGGGCAAACTACGTAAAATGTCCCAAAATGGCCTTCTTTGATATAATGCCTCAAAATGGCTGCCTCTACAAAAACATCATCAAAATGGTTACATTTGCTGAAAAAGCTCTCTGAATGGGTCAGAGTTGATGCGGTATAGTGATAATCAGTCATGTGACTACTACCCAACACACTTCTGCACTACAGTTGCCACATCCGGAAACCTTCTGTGAATTAAGTATGAGTGCCTCAAAATGGCCACCATAGCTAAAATGCTCTCATAATGCCTAAGGGTGTCAGTGAGGAGTAAAAGTCCTGGGAAGGGGTTCAGTTGGGCGGTAGCTATAACCTCAGGTCCAGCACTGTGCAATCTCCCTAATGGCAATTGGGCATATGAGACCTTGAACAGTCCCACTCATGGAAATCCCACCACCCCACAAACACAGTGCGCTTGTTCCTAGGGTCATAGCCACAGCTCAGCTGAAACCCTTCCCATTGTTGTTACTTCTCCCTAACATCCTTAGTCATTATGAAAGCAATTTGGCAGAGGTGGCCATTTGGAGGAGCTCACATGTAATTCAAAAAAGATTTCCGGATGTGGCAAAAGTGGTGCAATACTGTGATGGGTACTGGTCACGTGACTGATTACCACCATACCACATTGGCCCTGAGTCCTAAAGGCAATGAGCCCACAAGGCTTGAGGCCTTCATGGCAACCAAATGGCCTATGTGTTGGAAATTTGTGAGACCACCAACGGCCATCAAGTTGACTGCTGTCAAAGCAGCTGCCCTTTAGGCAACCAATGACAAATAGATGATTCGTGTACACCAATTGCCATGTCTAACAGCCCTTGAGGCAAAAGGCCCTCAAGGCAATCAGCCCTCAAGGCTGATGGCCCTTGAGCCAAATATCCCCCATATCTGATGGTCCTAAAGGCAACCAGCCCTCAAGGCTGAAGTTCCTCAAGGCAACCATACCTCAAGGCTGAACGCCCTCAAGGCAACCAGCCTTCAAGTCCAATGTCCCTCAAGGCTTATGGCTCTCATGACAACCGGCCCTCAAGACTGATGGCCCTCAAGGCAACCATCCCTCAAGTCTCCTGGCCCTTAAGGTAACTAGCCCTCAAGGCTACTGGCCTTCAAGGCACTAGGTCCTAAAGACAATGAGCCCTCAAGGCTGAGAGCCCTCAAGGAAACCAGCCCTCAAGTCTGATGCTCCTCAAGGCCACCATCCCTCAAGGCTGATGACCCTCAAGGCAACCAATCCTCAAGGCTGAATGCCTTCGAGACAACCAGCCCTCAAGGCTGAAGGTCCTCTAGGCAACTAAACAGATATGGGTGAGTGGTGTACACCAATAGTCCATTTGTGATTGGTTGCCTTGACAACCACCTTTGTCACATATGTCACCTTGTGTGAAATATCGGTAAGCACCTCGAAATGGACAAATTACCTAAAATGCCTCAAAATGGCCTCCTTTGATATAATGCATCAAAATGGATGCCTCTCCTAAAACATCCTCAAAATGGTTACATTTGCTGAAAAAGCTCTCTGAATGGGTCAGGGTTGATGCGGTATAGTGGTAATCAGTCATTTGACCACTACCCAATACACTTCTGCAACACTGGTGCCACATCCGGGAACCTTCTCTGAATTATGTGTGAGCACCTCAAAATGGCCACTTTCTCTAAAATGCTCTCATAATGCCTAAGGGTGTCAGTGAGGAGTAACAGTCCTGGGAAGGGGTCCAGTTGGGCTGTGGCCCTGACCTCAGGTCCAGCTCTGTGCAATCTCCCTGATAGCAACCGGGCATATAGGACCTTGAACAGTCCCACTCAGGGAAATCACACTGCCCCACAAATGCCATCTTCTTGTTCCTGAGGTCATAGCCACAGCCCACCTGAACCCCTTCCCATTGCTGTTACTTCTCCCTAACATCCTTAGTTATTATGAAAGCATTTAAGCAAAGGTGACCATTTGGAGGTGCTCACATGTAATTCAAAGAAGGTTCCCGGATGTGGCAAAAGAGGTACAGTACTATGATGTGCAGTGGTCATGTGACTGATTACTGCTATACCACATTGACCCTGAACCCTAAAGGCAATGAGCCCTCAATGCTTATGGCTTTCACAGCAACCGAATGTCCTCTGCATTGGAAATTTGGGAGGCCACCACCAGCCATCAAGTTGACTGCTCTCAAGGCAACCAATGACAAATAGATGATTCGTGTACACCAATTGCAATGTCTAATAGCCCTTGAGGCAAAAGGCCCTCAAGACAATCAGCCCTTAAGCCTGATGGCCCTTGAGCCAACTATCCCCATATGTGATGGCCCTAAAGGCAACCAGCCATCAAGGTTGAAGGTCCTCAAGGCAACAAACCCTCAATGCTGAAGGCCATCAAGGCAACCAGGCCTCAAAGGCTTATGGCCCTCAATGCTTAAGGTCCTCAAGGCTGATGGCCATCAAAGATTATGGCCATCAAGACTGATGGCCCTCAAGGCTTATGGTCCTCAATGCTGATAGCCCTCAAGGCTGTTGCCCCTCAAGACAACCAGCCCTCAAGCCAGAAATCCCTCAAGGCTAATGGCCCTCAAGGAAACCAACACTCAAGGCTGATTGCCATCAAGGCAACCAGCTGTCAAGTCTGATGGTCCTCAAGGCAACCATCCCTCAAGGCAACCAACCCTCAACACTGATAACCTTTGAGATAACCAACCCTTAAGGCAGATGGCCCTCAATGCAACCATCCCTCAAGGCTCATGGCCCTCAATGCAACCAGCCCACGAGGCTCCTGGCCCTCAATGCTGATGCCCCTCAAGGCAACCAACCCTCAAGGCTGATGGCCCTCAAGGTAACCAGCCCTCTAGGCTGATGGCCATCAAGGAAACCAGTCCTTGAGTGGCTTATTGACTTACGGCAACCAGCCCTTAAGGCTGTTGGCTCTGAAGACAACCAGCCCTCAATGCTGATGGCCCTTGAGGTAACCATCCCTCACAACTGATGGCCCTTGAGACAGCTATGCCCCATGGCTGATGGCCCTCAAGGTAACCAGCCTTTGAGACTGTTGGCTGTCAACAACCAGCCCTCAAGGCTGATGATCCTCAAGGCAACCAGCCCTCAAGGCAACAGGCCCTCAAGGCTGATGGCCCTCATGGCATCCAGCCCTCAAGGCTGATGGGCATCAAGGCAAGTATCCCTCAAGGCTGATGGTTCTCAAGGCAAGCAGCCCTCAAGGCTGATGCCACTCAAGGCAAGTAGCCCTCAAGGCTGATGGTCCTCAAGGCAACCAATCCTCAAGGCTGATGCCCTCAAGGCAACCAGCCCTGAAGGCTGATTGACCTCAAGGAAACCAGCCCTCAATGCTGATGGCCCTGAAGGCTGATGTTCCTCAAGGCAACCAGCCCTCAAGGCTGATGGACTTCAAAGGAATCAACCCTCAAGGCTGATGGATTTCAAGGCAACCAGCCATCAAGGCTGATGGACTTCAAGGCAACCAGCCCTCAAGGCTGATGGCCCTCATGGAAACCAGCCCTCAAGGCTGATGTCCCTCAAGGCTACATGTCCTTATGGCAGCCAGCACTGAAGGCAACCAACCCTCAAGGCAACCAAACACAAATGGGCTCCAACCAATCCATGGACTTGCGTCTCTCTAAGTGGACTTTAAAAATCTGGCCCATTGTATTTTCCTTACCTGTGACTATTTTATTTTCAGTACAGTAAAGTTACTTGACAAATGTATGACAAAGACACCAGAGTTTAGTTTATTTTCATCTTTATTATTTTCATTTTTTTATTTACTCATTCACATGTGATTTGGTAGTGCAATGATGCAGGTTGTTCATCTCTCCAGACAGGTTACTGCAGGTTGTTCATCTCTCCAGACAGGTTACTGCCACTAATACTGCTCAATCTTCCATCTGCATCTGTGAATAAGCTGGTAAAATAAATCTTTGATGATACCATCCAGATGGGGAGAGAGAGACTGCTAGACAGCAAAAAGATCATTTACAGTAAGAAAATATGAATAAAGTGTTTTCCAGTACTCATTGTGGCTGTGTATGTTCAGGCAGGATAAGGGCAGGCTGGTAAAATAAATCTTTGACGATGCCATCCAGATGGGGGGGGGAGACAGAGAGAAAGGGAGACGGGGCAGTACAGTGATCTGAAAAATAGTATAGGGTAATAGTAGACAGGTATTTGCACAGGTTGCAGGCATAAAGACGGGAGATAGATACAGGGAAAGACAGCTTTTTTTTCCTTATAGGATTGGCAGTGGTGTGTTTGAAATGAATATGAAACAAAAAGTGGACTACATGACATGTTTTAGAAAAGGGAAAGGATAGGGTTTTTCTCCATAGGTTTATGGTCTTCTAGCATCTGATGGAATGCTGTTGTGTATGATGATACTTACAAGTCTTGAAAAAGTCATTCTGCTGCAATAGTGACATCACTACTAAAACAGAATGACTTCACAGGTTTTAGAACAGGCAAAAGATAGGGTTTTTCTCCACAGGTTTCTGATATTATTTTGTCTGATGGAACGCTCTTTGTGTATGATGACCCAAACACTTGAAAAAGTCATTCTGTTGCAACAATGACTTTGCTACTAAAACAGAATGACTTCCCATTCTGATTTAGTATATACATCACAGTGCAAGTGACCCCAACATCGTGGTACATGGGACATCATGCTGTCAAAGTGTCACGTCAGCAAAATACCAAAGGTGAAATGTGGACCACTAATGGTAAATGCTAACGGTAATCAAATAAGTAAGCTACTTCATTTTTTTTCCTATAATACACTACATAAAATACTGTATGGTGGCCTAAGTACACAACAGTGCTTTTCTTAAAACCTTTCTCTATTTGCTGCCCTCACTATAACCTTAGGGTGAAGGTGTGTCATTGCTATGCATTGATGACTTCCAACTATTCTATATAATGTATTGGGAGAAAAAACATGGGAATAATAACAATCAAGGCATAGTAGGATAGGGTAAATTAAGAAAAATGTGTTCTGTGTTCAGGGGCAATACAGTGATCTAAAAAATAATAGTATAGGGTAATAGTAGACAGGTATTTATTTCCACATGTCACAGGCATGAAGGTGGTAGATAGACATAGGGAAAGACAGTTTTTTTTCATACAGGATTGGCAATGGTGTGTTTGAAATAAATATAAAACAAAGAGTAGACTACATGACAAGTTTTAGGAAAGGGGAAAGGATAGGGTTTTTCTCCATAGGTTTATGATCTTCTAGCATCTGATGGAATGCTAGTGTGTATAATGATATGTACAAGTCTTGAAAAAGTCATTCTGATGCAATAGTGATGTCACTACTAACACAGAATGACTTCACATTCTGCTTTACTGTATACATCACAATGAAAATGTTATAGTAGATGGGACTTTTTCTCCCCCACAGGTCACAGGCATGATAGTAATAAGGTAAGATAGTTTTTTTTCCAAACAGGAACAGAAACGGATTGCTTGATTTGAATGTAAAACCAAGAGTTGAATAATAGACATGTTCTAGAATAGGGAAAGGATAGGGTTTTTGGCCACATGATAATGGTCTTATAGCTTATGATGGAACGTTGTTTTGTTGGTGATGCATACACCTGAAAAGTTATTCTGCAGCAGTAGTGACATAATGAATAAAACAGAATTACTTTTCACTCTGCTTTAGTAGAGACATCACAATGCAAGTGACCCCCTCATCTACGTACAATAGAATGGCGAATGGTTTAAGTGTTGCATGTGCGAGCTGACTAGAGTTGAAATGCAAATGGCTAATGTTAAATGATAACTGAAACATACACAACTGACCTTATATGTAATCAGGTCCATTTCTTAGCTTTCCTTCATGGATTTGGTGAGCAGTGTCCCATAGTGTAATAGTTGGTATGACATTGAGCAACATTTGTAATACCAGAATTAGTGGAGTAAGGCCCACCACTTATCTGAAAGTATCATGGCAATATAAGAACCATTATCATAAATTATATCTAGAGTTGTATAACATAAAGAAATGGCATAAACATCAGACATATTCAGTATTTATCATGTATTTATTTAAGCAATAATGACCAAACAACCTGTCATTTCCTGGAAATTAATGACCGGCTGGGTGGGGTGGCCAGAGCACAGTCTCTAACCACAATAATGAGCTTTTTTGTTCTTTTTTTATAAACTATTTTTTTTCCTTTGTGGCTCATGCTGACAGTACCACATGGTATGCCATCTGTGTAGCAGGGGAGTTTTGGTGTTCATGGTGGTGTGGTGTGGCTCTTTAGTTTGTGAGTAGTTATTTGTAAAGATGGTTGCATATGATGAAATTTGATTTTTTCCAGATTTCATTTCACAGAATCACTGTTGTCAGTGTAGAAGATGATCACTGTGATCATCCATGTGGCTGCCATGCCTAGCATTTCTAATAGGTTTCAGACTGGCCTTGCATCCAATCAGTGAGCTTCTTTAGCTCAAGCATAATTAATTGGACATAATAATCAATACTGAACGATGATGGTTATGTTAATGTTACAGCTTCAACTAATGCCCACTTCTTTCTGAATGCCAACTTGCAGTTAATAATCTTTATTCATGCTAGTAAATTGATACACTCTGTCTTTAGACAACTCTACCTATTGTCCTCTCTCCATCTTGCCAGTTTGTTCTTGTTCACTTGTATGTGTCTCACCTTGCTCTTTTTTGGCATTGAATTTCAACGGCCACCTCTTGGAACATATATCTCATTTGCAGGTCCCTCTACTACTCCTGTACCCCCTTCTATCAAATATCCCACAGAGCTTGATGTCATCTGTAAAGATATGCATCTTGCCCTATGTTCATTCCCTTACCTTGATGAATTACTGGATGAACTTTGGAATTGGAAATGACGAGTGCCAGGAGTGACACATGTGGCACCAAACTTGTGAATTCTGTCTTCACTAAGCTGATCACTTTAGCCATAACTCTCTGCTATCTCCCACACTATCCAGCTACCCACACATGGAAACTGTAACAATTGCAGTTGTAATCACAGTATTCCAGAAGACAAAACAGCATTGCGTATTTGAATGTGCCATTTTCAAAACAGAAAGATCATTGACATAAAGCCACTTATATTATCTTTTAGCCCAAGGTGAGATATGCTGAACTTTCTGTCAGCATTCAATCCTTTGGCCTGTTTTAAATGGGCAAGGTGACTATGAGAAGGTGATCATATGATCTTGCAATGTATTACACCACAATATTCAGATTGGAGTATTAAAAAGAATCATTTAAATCTTGATTACAAATTTTAATGTATTTGTCAATAAAGTCCACTGCATATGTTTGACACACATTTTCTCAGAGTTGCCAGCATATACTGTACAAGCCATGCCCAATTGTTTGTTGTACACTCAAGATTCTTGAGACCACTCAGTTGCTGTTCTCTTTCACACACTGCCTATGCATTGGAAGTCACACAGCAGCTCTCATGGTATCCCTGGTGTGGTGTTTCACACCCTGATTCTGCTTTCATCCATCTTCCTTCCATTCTATGTGTCTTCAGTCCACCAATTGTAGTCTGCATTCTTTGAGGTTTTGAGTTATGTTCTTCTGGCTCATAGTGTGTAGTTATGGGTAAAAATTGGGCCATGATTAAATCATTCATTTTTCTGTCATGTAAAACAGGCTACTTCTTACCTTTTATTTATGGATTTAGTGAAATATACCCCATAATTTAATATGTAGGACCCCAATAAGCCAGCATTGTCCTACCATGGGTGGATGGGTATAGCACCCCAGGTATCTGCAGGTGGGTCTGTAGTGTGAAATTATTGACCAGAAATGTCATCCAGTCCTGTGCAGCTATAAGAAAAAAATGTAATACACACAAATGTACATTAATAACCTAATTTTCCCAATAAATGTGTAACAGAAGCAGTTTGTTGCTGAAAATGACTGAACAGTTGGTGCCATCTTGTTTTTGGCCATGTGATAGAGGAGATGCAGTTATAGGTTCAATCTGGGCCATGATTTATTTGTTCACTTCCCTATTATGTATAACAGAGAACTTCTTACTTCTTCTTTATGGATTTACTAACTAGAGCCACAAAATGCAATAGTTGGGACCACAATGGGTCAGCATGGAACTGCAATATGAAATTAGCGTTAATAAAATTTTTCCAAACCTCTGCAGCTGTAAGAAAAGGTGTAATCCATAGATATTTACCACTTGCATAATCTAGCTATCTCACTAAATGTGTAGCAGAAGTAGTTTGTCATTGAAAATGACTGAACAGTGGTGGCAATCTTGTTTTTGTTCATGTGACCCATGGCATGTAGATATGGGTACAGTCTGGTCATGATTTACTCATTCACTTCCCTGTCTTGTACAACAGGCTACTTCTTACTTTTCCTTTATGGATTTATTGACATGTACTCCATAATGCAATAGGTAGGCCCACATGGCCATACAATAGGTGGTTGGAAATGGCACCCCTGCTATCTGCTGGTGGGTCTGCAATGTGAAATTAGTGACCAGAAATAGTATCCAAGCCACTGCTGTTGTATGAAAGGGTTAATCCATTAACATTTACCAGTTTAATAAACTAGTTATGCCAATAAATGTGTAACAGAAGCGGTTTAATGCAGAAAATGACTGCATGGTGTCAGACATCTTGCTTTTGGTCATGTGACAGTGACACAGAGGATGTAGATATGGGATCAAGCAGGGCCTAGATTTATTAATTCACTTCCTGTCATGTAAAACAGGCTGCTTCTTATTTTTTCTTTAAGGATTTATTGGCATGTACCCCATAATACAATAGGTGGGCCCCCCATGGGCAGCATGTCATGGGTGGTTGGGTATGGGGGTATGGCAGTCTGGCTATCTGCAGGTCGGTCTGTAATGTAAAATTAGTCATCAGAAATATAATCAAGGCCCCTGCAGCTTTAAGAAAGGTGTAATTCATAGACATTTAAAACTTGCATAGTCTAGTTATCCAAAGAAATGTGTACCTGAGGCAGTTTGATGCATAAAATGACTTAATGTTGTCAGCTGTCTTGTTTTTGGTCATGTGACACAGGGGATGTAGATATGGGTACAGTCTGGGCCTTGATTTACTCATTCACTTCCCTGTTATGTAAAACAGCCTACTTCTTACTTTTCTTTTTGAATGTATTGGCTTGTACCCCATAATGCAATAGGTGGACACCCCATGGGCCAGTATGGGAAAACCATGGGTGGCTGGGTATGGCACCCCGGCTATCTGCAGATGGGTCTGTAATGTGAAATTAGTGATCAGAAATTTCATCCAGGCTCCTGCTGCTGTAAGAAAAGGTGTAATCCATTGACATTTACCACTTTTATAATCTAGTTATCACAATAAATGTGTAACAGAAGCAGTTTGACACAGAAAATGACCAAACAGTGACAGCCATCTTATTTTTGGTCATGTGACCCAGGGGATGTAGATATGAGTACAATCTGGGCCTTGATTTACTCATTCCCTTCTCTGTCATGTAAAACAGGCTACTTCTTACTTTTCCTTTCTGAATTTATTGGCATGTACCCCATAATGCAATAGGTGGACAACCCATGGGTCAGTATGAGCATACCATGGGTGGTTGGGTATGGCATCCCAGCTATCTGCAGGTGGGTCTGTAATGTGAAATTAGTGATCAGAAATTTCATCCAAGCCCCTGCTGCTGTAAGAAAGGGTGTAATCCATTGACATTTCTCACTTTTGTAATCTAATTATCCCAATAAATGTGTAACAGAAGCAGGTTGACACAAAAAATGACTGAATGGTGTCAGCCATCTTGCTTTTCATCATGTGACCCAGGGGATATAGACAAGGCCACTGTTTTTCGGTTTTTACTGGAAAATCCGGTAAAATTCCGGAATTAGAGCTGCCTGAAAACTGGTAAAAATGAAGATTTCATGGAATCTAATATTTTCTATCAGATCAGTAAATCTATAAAAAAGAGTGTTTTTCTTTTAATTCCTTCCTGTACTATTTTCAGTTTGCTTTATTTAATGCTCTGTATATTAAGCCTTCTTTAATTCTGATTATTTATGCACATACTAAAAGAATGATAGCAGAATCCCGCTACAATCCGGAAATTAGAGTAAAAATCACCGGTAAAATTCCAGAATCTTAAGTCTTGAAAACGGAATTTAATTGTTTTAATCACTGCAAATCAGTGGCCTTGGATATAGATATCAGTACAGTCTGATCCTAGATTTACTCATTCACCTGCCTGTCATGCAAAACAGGCTTCTTCTTAGTTTTCCTTTATGGATTTATTTACATGTACAATATAATACAATAGGTGGGCCTGTCATCAGCCAGCATGGCCCTAGCCTGTGTGGCAGAGTATGGGGGTATGGCACCCTGGCTATCAGTAAGTGGGCCTGTAATGTAAAATTAGTGATCAGAAATAGCATCCAAGCCACTGCTGCTGTAAGAAAAGGTGTAATCCATTGACATTTACCACTTTTATAATCTAGTTATCCCAATAAATGTGTAACAGAATAAGGTTGATGCAGAAAATGACTAAACTGTATCAGCCATCTTGTTTTTGGTCATGTGACCCAGAGGATGTAGATATGGGTACAATCTGGGCCTTGATTTACTGATTCTCTTCCCTGTCATGTAAAACAGGCTACCTCTTACTTGTCCTTTATGGATTTCTTGATGTATCCCACAATGCAATAGGTGTACACCCCATGGGCCAGCATGGGCACACCATGGGTGGTTGGGTATGGTACCATGGCTATCTGCAGGTGGGTCTGTAATGTGAAATTAGTGATGAGAAATTTCATCCAAGCCCCAGCAGCTGTAAGAAAAGATGTAATCCATTGACATTTACCACTTTTATAATCTAGTTATCCCAACAAATGTGTAATGGAAGTAGTTTGATGCAGAAAATGACCGAACAGTAGCCACTATCTTGTTTTTGGTCAGGTGACCCAGGGGATGTAGATATGGGTACAGCCTGTGCCTTGATTTACTCAATCAATTCCCGGTCATGTAAAACAGGCTACTTCATATCTGTCCTTTATGGATTTATTTACATGTATCCCATAATGCAATACGTGGACACCCCATGGGACAGCATGGGCATACCATGGGTGGTTGGGTATGGCACCCTGGCTATCTGCAGGTGCATCTATAATGTGAAATTAGTGATGACAAATGTCATCCAAGACCCTGCTTCTGTAAGAAAAGGTGTAATCCATTGACGTTTACCTCTTTTATAATTTAGTTATCACAATAAATGTGTAACAGAAGCAGTTTGGCACAGAAAACAACTGAACAGTGACAGACATCTTGTTTTTGGTCATGTGACCCAGGGGATGTCGCTATGGGTACAATCTGGGCCTTGATTTACTCATTCACTGCCCTGTAACATAAAACAGGCTATGTCTTACATTTCCTTTTTGAATTTATCGGCATGTACCCCATAATGCTATAGGTGGACACCCCATAGGCCAGTATGAGCATACCATGAGAGGTTGGGGATGGAACCCTGGCTATCTGCAGGCGGCCCTGTAATGTGAAATTAGAGATCATAAATTTCATCCAAGCCCCTGCTGCTGTAAGAAAATGTGTATTCATACTAACATACTAAAATGCCAGCAGAATAGGCCTAACGGTCTTTCGCGTCTGCTCGTTTGGTCAGCCCCCACCCTGGGTGCTGACCTCGCTGCCCCCCTCACCTTCTCTGGCTTCTTCCTTCCCAGTTCCGGATATTCTTGCTGCATTGGATTTTGCTTCCAGAACCCTTCCCCTGTACCTGTCCCACCCCTCTTGATCCCCTCCACTGTCTCTGCCTCCACCAGCCCCCTAGGCAGCGATTCCATGGCTCCACCACCCTCTCAGTGAAGTAGCACCTCCTCCTTTCTCCCTGAATCTTCCCTCCAGCTTCCACCCATGCCCTCAGTGGCCCTCCTCCTTCCTTTGAAGCACCCTGACTGTTCATCCCTATTTACCCTCTTCATGTACCTGAAGACCTCTATCATGTCCCCCGTCCTTCTTTTCTTCCAATGTATATATATTTAGCTCTTTGAGCCTCTCCTCATAGATCCTGTCCCCAAGCCCCAAATCATTTTGGTTGCCCTCTCTGGACCCTCTCCAGGAGGTTAATGTCCCTCTTTAAGTGTGGCCTCCAAAACTGCATGCAGTACTCAAGGTGCAGCCTCATCAAGCAGTTATACAGAGGGAGTATCACCTCCCTCCTTCTGGAGGTGATCCTATCTGCATTCCATTGACATTTACCACTTTTATAATCTAATTATTCCAACAAATGTGTAAGAGAAGCAGTTTGACACAGAAAATGACTAAGCTGTGTTATCCATCGTGTTTTTAGTTATGTGGCACAGGGGATGTAGATATGGGTACAATCTGGGACTTGGTTTACTCATTCACTTCCCTGTCATGTAAAAGAGGCTACTTATTACTTTTACTTTCTGAATTTATTGGCAAGTACTGCATAATGCAATAGGAGGACACCACATGGGCCATTAAGGGCATACCATGGGTGGTTGGGAATGGCACCATGGCTATCTGCAGGTGGGTCTGTAATGTGAAATTAGTGATCAGAAATTTAATTCAGTCACCTGCTGCTGTAAGAAAAGGGTGTGATCCATTGACATTTACCACTTTTATAATCTAGTTATCCCAACAAATGTGTAACAAAAGGTGTTTGACACAGAAAATGACCGAACAGTTGCAGCCATCTTGTTTTTGGTCATGTGACCCAGGGGACATAGATATGGGTACAGTCTGGGCCTTGATTTACTCATTCACTTCCCTGTTATGTAAAACAGGCTACGTCTTACTTTTCCTTTCTGAATTTATTGGCATGTACCCCATAATGCAATTGGTGGACACCTCATTGACCAGTATGGGCATACCATGAGTGGTTGGGTATGGCACCCCAGCTATCTGCAGATGGCTTCTAATATAAAATTAGTGACCAGAAATTTCATCCAAGCCCCTGCTGCTGTAAGAAAGGGTGTAATCCATTGACATTTACCACTCTTATAATCTAGTTATCACAATAAATGTGTAACAGAAGCAGTTTGATGCAGAAAATGACTGAACAATAGCAGCCATCTTATTTTTGGTCATGTGACCCAGGGGATATACATGTGGGTACAATCTGGGTCTTGATTTACTCATTCACTTTGCTGTCATGTAAAATATGCTACTTCTTACTTTTCCTTTCTGAATTTTTTGGCATGTACCTCATAATGCAATAGGTGGACACCCCATGGGCCAGTATGAGCATACCATGGGTGGTTGGGTATGGCACCCTGGCTATCTGCAGGTGGGTCTGTAATGTGAAATTATTGATCAGAAATGTCATCCAAGTCCCTGCCGCTGGAAGAAAACTTGTACTTCATTGACATTTACCACTGTTATAATCTAGTTATCCCAACAAACGTGTAACAAAACAGTTTGACACAGAAAATGACCGTAGAGTTGCAGCCATCTTGTTTTGGTCATGTGACCTAGAGGAGGTAGATATGGGTATAGTTTGGGCCTTCGTTTACTCATTCACTTCCCTGTCATGTAAAACAGGCTTTTTCCTACTTTTCCTTTCTGAATTTATTGGCATGTGCCCCATAAAGCAATAGGCACTCACCCCATGGGCCGGCATGGTCATACCATGGGTGGTTGGGTATGGCACCCCAGCTATCTGCCGGTGGGTCTGTAATGTTAAATTAGTCATCAGAAATGTCATCCAAGCCTCTGCTGCTGTAAGAAAGGGTGTAATCCATTGACATTTACCACCCTTATAATCCAGTTATCCCAATAAATGTGTAACAGAAGCAGTTTGATGCAGAAAATGACTGAATGGTAGCAGCCATCTTGTTTTTGGTCATGTGACACAGAGGATGTAGATATGAGTACAATCTGGGCCTTGATTTGCTCATTCACTTCCCTGTCATATAAAACAGGCTACTTCTTACTTTCCTTTCTGAATGCATTGGCATGTTCCCCATAATACAATAGGTGGTCACCCCATGGGCCAGCATAGACATAACATGGGTGGTTGGTTATGGCACTCCAGGTATCTGTAAGTGGGTCTATAATGTGAAATTAGTGATTCAAAATTTCATCCAAGCCTCTGCTGCTGTAAGAAAAGGTGTAATCCATTGACATTTACCACTTTTATAATCTAGTTATCCCCAAAAAATGTGTAACATAGCAGTTTGACACAGAAAATGACCAAACAGTTGCAGCCCTATTGTTTTTGGTCATGTGACCCAGGGGATGTAGCTATAGGCACAATCTGAGCCTTGATTTATTCATTCACTTCCCTTTCATGTGAAACAGGCTGCTTCTTACTTTTTCTTTATGGATTTAGTGATGTGTACCCCATAATCCAATAGATACCCCCCCATGGGCCAGCATGGCCTTTCCATGAGTGGTTGATTAAGAAATAAGGCACAACAGGGTATGTATTATTGTGTAATAATGTCACTTCTGGGGTGGGTTGAAGCACAAGGTGAAGCCAAGTGCTTCCACCACCCCAGGAGTGACGTTATTACACAATAACACACACCCTGGAGTGCCTTATTGCTATTATACAATAGCTAGTTTTTTTAAATACAAAAAAAATAGGAAAACAATTATTGGCTTTTTTTTTCAAATTTTTGGTGTGTGGATGTGTATGTTTAAAAAAAAAAGTCCAGTCTACTCTTCCACCAGTAGGTGGAGCTGCCACTTGAATTATGCTGTCCATCCAGTTCCCTATGGACTATCCTTGCTTTTGTGTTGTGTGCTCTGATAACACCCCCCCCCCACACCTGCTGTTTGCTGACCTGGTAAATGGGGCTGCACTTCCATTTTTTTGTTTCTTTTTGTTTAAATGGTGGCTGTTTTTTTCTTTCCCTGTGGTTACCACCAAACCGCTCAGCTAGCACACCGCAGGATATAGAACTAAAGTGAGCATGTGGTAAGAGGATTGATTTGAGCAGCGAGGAGATGGATATGCTGATTCATCTTTCAGTGAGTAAAGGAAGTGCACAGCAGGGGAGGATGGAGGTTTTGTCTCAGATTTACTTCAGTATTCCAGATACATTCAATCTTCATGTCTGCTTTTCCCTCATCTGAGCGGCTTTCCATGAACCGTGCAGTCGGCAGTAACAGTCTGCATGGTTCACGGAAGCTGCTCGGTCCGGGGGAAAACTGGCATGAAAATCAAATGTATTTAGTACATTGTTATCTATTTGGTGAAGAAAGAGGTACAATTTCTGTTTGGGCAGGTGGGCGGGGGTTAAACGGTGATGTGTTGAGGATTCAGTGTCATTTGGTTTCAATCCATAGTTTAAGAGGGGAGTGATTTCTAACATGTTATTTGGTCTTTTTGTGACTGGTGTAGATATAGTGATGTGTAATAACATCACTGTGTCTAAGGGTCACCAGCCAATCAGGATCCTACAATTTTTCTTGCCATTGTATAATTCTGGTCACTCTCATAATCTGTAGGTGAGGAACCAATGTGAAATTTGTGTTTATATAAAGAATCTGTAACCTGAAATTGAAAATTAGCTACATTTTAGACAAAAATTTTTATCAATGATGCAATCGATTTTAATGTTTTTAGAAACTTCAATATTTTTTGCAAATACAAATTCATAAAAAAAAATTGAAATTTCACTAAATATATATATCATGGAACTGCTTAGTTGGAAAACATATTTTTACTTTAAATTATAGCTGTGTTAGGTTCTTACTACCTTGACAAAATGTTACCAGGGAATTAAGAAAAATTATGTAATAACATCATAACTGATGGGTGTACAAACCCAGTGAAACAATCTCTGGCAGCAAGAATATGCAATTTACAGAAAAACCTTGACAGTAAGGTTTAATACCATTCCCTAGAAGGAGTCTTCTAACCAGATTTTTAAATACTTATATGGAGAATTATCATGTTGAAAGAACTAAATTGGTGTAACATGGTTGCATTACTTGGAAAATTTTCATAATTTTATATTTTGTGTTACATTGTTAAGTAACTTCTATGATGTTAAGACCATACTAGATGAATAATTTTAATGAATAGAAGGTGGTTTCTAATTAAATCTAGCAGGTAAATATTTCTATGAGGACAAATAATTTCCTGCCTAAAGGCCACCTAGACCTTAGGTTAGAATGGATAAGATCTGCTATACTTCCTCTCTAAAACTTTTCATGCTCTTGCTTTTAAGTTCGGTGCCAGACAGCTCCAGTTACCGGCCTAACAGGAAGCATAAACATGATGTTATGGAAGTGGGAGCACATACTTAACATCTGGTAATTCTCAGCTGCAGTACATGTAGTCATGTGTTTCTGGACCTTGACAACTTCATGTTTATGCCTCATGTTAGCAGGTTTGAAACTAACTGAAGTTATCCAGCAATGAACTGTGAGACACTGATGTCCATATGTTGTTCAATATGTAATGTTGCTATTTCATAACGAGGGATATACAGCACTTCCAGGCAAAAACTTGAAGCTGTCAAGGTCTAGAAACACATGACTACAAATACTGCAGCCGATAAATACTAGATATTAGGTGTGTGTTCCCCCTTCCATACCTGTTGTTTAGTGTATAAGCCACGATCACACACAGGTCAACCCTAAGCATAACTAGGATCTGAACAGGAGAAAAGACACTCACTGCCAAAAAAAAACAAAAAAAACTCTGTGCTCCTGCTTTCAGTCACTTAAGGGAATGACTGTCAGCCTAATTTTGTGATGAGTGTTTTAGCCACTTATGCTTAGGGTTGAATTGTCTTTGATTGTGGCTTACACACTAAACATCAGGTACGGGAGGGGGAGCACACCCCTAACATCTGGCATTTATCAGTTGCAGTACTGTAGGTGTAGTCATGTTTCTACACCTTGACAGCTTCAAGTTTATGCCTCATGTTAGCAAGTTTGAAATTAACTGAAGCACTGAATTGTGAAACACTGATGAGCATATCTCCTCCGATCTGTAATGTGATTTGATAATGAGAGGTATACAGCACTATTGATTAATGCAGTTTATCATCTGAGGGAACTCCTCATTGCTAAACTGTACTAAGCATAGTGCAGTATACCCCTCTTTATCAAATCACAAACACTGCTCACAAATACTACAGATAGTACAATTGCATATACAGTAGTAAATGCTGCCAGGAGCAACTCTAACAACACTATCATTGTTAGTGGAAAACAAATGCCTTTTCTATGTTTTCCATCTGGGACGATGGCAGTGTTCTGTAGTCTGCCAAAATGAGTGTGTAGAGCAGAGAACTGCTGAGTTACAGACTGTATGGTCTCTTTCCCAACAGTAACTCCTTTGGCTCTCAGACACAGACAATTAACCCTTCCCTCACCTGCATGTCTTTTGTCAAGGTGACTAATTTATAGTAATGCCAAAGGCATTCCAGTTTCAATAGACCATATGCCTATGCCTCCCCATCCTCTTATATGGACTCCTTGCCAGTTTTATATTATAAACTGAAACACAACTCTCTTTCTTTGTTCTGTTTTGGAGTGTGTCAATGTGGAGATAGATATTTTTAACCAAGCTGACAGTGGGACTCAGACAATAGCTCACGGACATACCAGCAGGGTCACTCAATTTGTATTTAAAAGATTATAAGAACTACATGTAACTCTTTCTCTAAGTAGTTTGGCATAAGATATTTGAGATTCTAGCAATGCAGGTCCAGTGGATGCATACTGTTATTTCAAAACATCATAATTAGATAATAAGATTTTTATTAACTACTGTACTGAAAATTACATCAGCACCCCCTCTGGATATTGTGCCTTCCATAAGTTCATGCAGAACCTGATACTGATTGCCCCCCCACCAAATCATTACAAACTAACCCAATAATGAGTGCAAAATGGCAGCATTACATAGTGGGAACAGATGGCAAAACGTAGTAATTCAGACTGTGTCAAGTACATTACAATATATGTATATATATATATATATATATATATATATATATATATACACACATACATACATACTGTATATATCATAAGACATGTTCTGAAACAGTCTGAAGTGGCTGACCATGGCAGTGTTGTATCATCGAAGACAGTGTGCAACTCTTTTTGCCACAGAAGGTGTTATAATGCCAGTTTATAATTTTGGCTGTTACTTGTTTCAGTTGAGTGTGATGTGGGAGACATCCAACAGAGAGATTGCCTAATGTATATGTCAGATACAGTATCTCTCAGCTAGTTGTTTCTATGCACACCAGTTTATTATGTACTGCACAGTCAAACAAAAAAAGGAAATGAAAAATTAATATTGAAAAAATTGAAACAAAAATTAAATTAGTTAAAACAATATTTTCCCATAGTGTAGTGTCCCACCCCAGTCTCGATCCACCACCCCACTTTCAGAAATATGTTTCCATAGTATAGTGTCCCACCCAGTCCCCAATCCCCACCTGAGGTTCAGAAAATATTTTTCCATAATGCAGTGTCCTGCCCCACTCCACAGTCACTGATTGCTGCTCACAAATGTAACAAAAGCCATACCAATATTTTTGATATGCATTTTGCAGCAAACACAGAATAGAAAGGGTTTATATTTAATTTAAAAACCATAACAACAGTGCCTTATATGATATTACAGATGCTATTTCAAATGGATTTCTGGGATTTCAGTGACAAATGTATATGGCACATCAAACTTTCAGTAACTGCATGTTTAGTATTACCAGGCAAAGTAAGATTACTGTCAGTGTTTTACTCTAGGTACATACAGAATGTAATCAGAATCATTATGTTGTCTTAGATACTGAAACAGAAGTGCTTTAAAGAGAGACAGAGATTGGACAGGAGGGTCTGCAATACTCAGTTGAAAAGCTGTAAAGGTTCCCACACTGCAGTAACTAGTGTATGCTTGACTGGACATAACATTTAGTTATGCAGGCCTGCTACTGTTACTGGAGGCACTGTTTTAAACAGTACACCAGAGATTAATGGCTCCCACATTTTTGAATAAAAAATGATCTGCAAAATCATACTATAACAGTATAGTCAGTCTGGGACTATATTTAGTATCACATTTCTGTCATGCCCTGCTTCTTTTCTCCTAAACATGTTCCCCTAAAAGCTTTATATTGCGGCAGAGTTCAAAGAGGTACATGCTGTTCCTGTTTGGTTATCTCTGGGACAATCAGACAAACACTTGTTCACTTCTACAGAAAAGAAGACATATTTTCTTCATTTTCATTAGTGAGAAGGGGAACTGGAGTTCAAGATGGGCCATGAAGCACTCACTATTTGAATCAGAAATGACACAGCTTGCAGTCCTCTGAACGATATGCTGCAGAGCAGCAGTATCACATAATGGATAAAACAATCCATTTCGGGATGGGAAATGGTGATCAGGGAGAGGACAGAAGGAACCACTACACTATGGAATCTATAATTATTTACATCAGATGGGAGACTGGAACGGGGTGGGCCCACCACACTATAAAGTCTGAATTTCCACTATCAGGTGGGAGGTCAGGGACCAGGGAGGGACCCTACACTATTGAAAATATTTTTTTTATCATCAGGGTGGGTGATTGGGGACTGGGGTGGGACATTCTACCATGAAAAATGATTTTTTATTTCTCAGGTGGATGATCGGGGACCGGGGCAGGACACTACATTATGGAAAATTATTTTCATCACTGTGGGGTGGATGATTGGGGACAGGGGTGGGCAGCTACACAATGGAAACTATTTTCATCACTGTTGGGATGGCAATTGGGGACCAGGGAGGGGGCCCTGATTGCATTAATGCCTATTACTCACTGACTTACTTTATTTGGAACTATTTTGGGCATTGTAGTCTGATGCCTCACGGATACATAACATAACATACACTGTCAGGATCGGACAAGGTTAGCTTTTGCTAATATCACCCCAGCTCACCTTACAGCTAATTGTCTACATACTGTACATGTCCCCTCCTAATCTTCTGAGACAGACAATACTGAAAATGTACTCATGTATCAAAGTGCCAAAAATATTACTCTGTTCTAACACACTCCCCACTAACAACGCAAAACCCATAAGCAGTGGCACAATTGCTCTATGAAGGTGACTTCAGGTCCTCATTCCAATCATGCATTTGACTTTGAGGCAGCTGAACTCAAATCATAACCACCATTTTGGTATTTAAATGAAGAAATGCGACCTGAAATCTGCGATACCAGTCCCATGTTTACATGATTGGTATCTAAACTGAAATCAGCACTGCCAGTTGTATGTTTTTATGTAATGAGACAGCACTGAAATTGGCACAGTGTATCCGATGGTGTTTGAATAAGATGTGGCAAATATGAAACTGTCTTGAGGTCATAATATTGAAAATGGCAATATCTTACACTTAGCCTTCTTCCTTATACCTTGTTGTTACACCAGGACTAAAATTTGGACAAGCACAAAGCATGTAAAAATACTGTGAACCTTTTTTTTTTACTTGTAGCAACACACGGATACACGCGCTGAAGGGCTCCCATTCCAATTACCGATACATGAAAACAGAAACAAAACAGTGTCTAAAACATTGCCAGTACGCCAACATCTTCAGTATGATAGTAATACATTCAACATGTCACTTATGGTCTGTTGGGACATCTATAGGAGAAAAGGAAATTAACAGGAAAGTGCACTACTGAAATAGTGCCACCTGCCACATTTCTGTGGTTGTAAATGTAGAATGAATCGGATTCAGAAATGGCACACCACTTATCATGCTGCTTGGCGTGTCACGTACCTCTAACACATCGGTAAAGAGCTAATGACGCGGTACTCACTACTGGAGCTGCTGCATCATATTGAGTTACCAATAAACTTTTCTGTAAGCACCACTGCATAACACTGCCCAAGCTTTATTTCAATTTTACTTTAATTGCTTTTCAGTTTTACTTTATATTGGTTACACTATTCTCTCAAAATATGCATAGCTGGCAAAATCTGCCAGCTATTCGTATCTGTCAGATTTTGTGACCCTCTGCAAAGTATCACCCTGGACATCAGAATGATAAAGCAGGGGACCTTATATCCCTGCCCAAGCTTTATTTCATTTGTCATTTCATTCCTTTTCAGTTTTTCTGTATATTGGGCACCACATTCTCTCAAAATACCCCAAGGCAGCAAAATCCAACAGCAATTCACAGCTGTCAGATTTTGCTACCCTGCCAAGATATCGCCCAGGACACAGAATATGCTACCCTCAGGCTAACTATCACCCAGAACACCAGAATGACAAAGCAGGAACCCATATATCACTGGACAAGCTTCATTATCAACTTTCCTTTAATTACTTTTCAGTTTTAATGTATATTGGCTAACCTATTCCCTCAAAATAACCCTAGGTAGCAAAATCTCACAGCTATTCGATGCTGCCAGATTTTCCTACCCTCTGCAAAGTATCACCCAGGACACAAGAATGACAAAGCAAGGACCTTGTGTCACTGACCAAGCTTTCTTTCATTTGTCATTTCATTACTTTTCAGTATTACGGTTTATTGGGCACCCAATTCCCTCAAAATACCTTAAGCAACAAAATCTGACTGCTATTGGCATTTGTCAGATTTTGATACTCTCAGTCAAAGTATCACATAGGACACCAGAATGACAAAGCAGAAGCCCTTATATCACTAGGCATGCTTTTTTTTCCAACTTTCTTTTAATTTCTTTTCTGTTTTACTGTATATTGGGCACCCAATTCCCTCACAATAGCCTCACATAGCAAAATATGATAGATATTTGCCACGGTCAGATTTTGCTACCTTCAGACTAATTATCACCCAGGACACCAGAATGACAAAGCAGGAGCCCTTATATCACTGGACAAGCTTTTTTTCAACTTTCTCTTAATTTCTTTTCATTTTTACTGTATATTGGGCACTCCATTCACTCCAAACACTCAAAGGTAGCAAAATATGATAGCTATTTGCATCTGTCAAATTTTGCTACCCTCAGTCTAAGTAAAACACAGGACACCGGAATGATAAAGCAGTACCCTTACATCACTGGCCAAGCTTTATTTCAACTTTCACTTTATTACTTTTCAGTTTTACTGTATACTGGGCACCCCACTCCCTTCAAACACCCTTAGGTACCAGACACTAGAATGACAAAGCAGGAGACCTTATATCACTTCCCAAGCTTTATTTCAAATTTGACAGATGTAAATAGCTGACAGATTTTACTACCTAGGGGGCATTTTTGGTGAATGGGGTACCCAATATTCAGTAAAACTGAAAAGTAATTAAAGGAGTGTTGAAATAAAGCTTGGGCAGTGATATAAGGGTACTGCTTTGTCATACTGGTGTCTTGGATTTTACTTAGACTGAGGGTAGCAAAATCTGACAGATGCAAATAGCTGTCAGATTTTGTTACCTGGGGTGTTTGGAGAGAATGGGGTGCCCAATATTCAGTAAAACTGAAAAGTAATTAAATGAAAGTTGAAATAAAACTTGGGCAGTGATATAAGGGTCCTGCATTGTTATTCTGGTGTCCTGGGTGATATTTGGAATGAGGGTAGCAAACTCTGACCAATGCAAATTGCTATCAGATTTTGTAACCTGTGGGTATTTTGAGGGAATAGGGTACCCACTATTCAGTAAAAATGAAAAGTGATGAAATGACAAACGAAAAGCTTGGACAGTGATATAAGGGTCCTGCTTTGTCATTCTGGTGTCCTGGGTTTTCCTTAGACTGAGGGTAGCAAAATCTGACAGGTGTGAATAGCTGTGAGATTTTGCTACCTGGGGAGATTTTGAGGGAATGGTGTGCCCAATATACAGTAAAACTGAAAATAAATTAAAGCAGCAGTGCAATGAAAAAAGTAATTCTAAAAAGCTAATATTTTGCTATGGTTATGAAAAATATTAACATAACTGTTGATTTGGGTTTTCTGAATGCTTTCTGTGCTGTGTACTGTATATTTGAATTTTTGTCTGGACTCTTAAAATTCTCTGGTCCTCAACATTATTTCTATGCAAAAATCAGGCGGCCATCTTTTTTCCTGAGAAATAATTATTTAAAACATTTATAAAATTCATACATGATAATGAAAACAGAAAATTTTACCAACAAAATAAACTGGAAGATATCTGGCATCGATTAAGAAGAAAAAAAGGTGGGGTCAAATTTTAACCCATTTTCGTTGCACTGCTGCTTTAAAAGAAATTTGAAATAAAGCTTGGGAAGTGATATAAGGGCTCCTGCTATCCCATTCTGGTGTCTTGGGTGAGACTTTGACTGATGGTAGCAAAATCTAACAGATGCGAATAGCCTTCAGATTTTGCACCCTAGGGGTATTTTGAGAGAATAGCTGTCAAATTTTGGTACATAGGGGTGTTTGAAGGGAGTGGGATGCCCAGTATATAGTTAAACTAAAAGAAGTGAAAGTTGAAATAAAGCCACCCTAAGACTAAATATCTCCCAGGACACCAGAATGACAAAGCAGGATCCCTTATAATGCTGCCCAAGCAATGTTTAATTTTTCATTTGATTACTATTAAGATTTACTGTATATTAGGTACCCCATTCCCTCCAAACACCCCTAGGTGGCAAAATCTGACAGCTATTTGCATCTGTCAGATATGGCTAACCTCAGTCTAAGTAAATACCAGGACTCCTGAATGACTAAGCAGGAGCCCTAATATCACTGCCCAAGTTTTATTTAATTTGTCATTTAATTACTTTTCAGTTTTATTGCATATTGGATACTCCAGTCCCTCAAAATACTCCTTGGTAGCAAAATCTGACAGCTATTCGCATCTGCCAGATTTTGTTACCCTCAGGCTAAATAAAACCCAGGATAACAGCATGACAAAGCAGGACCCTCTTACCACTGCCCATGCTTTATTTCAACTCTCCTTTAGTTACTTTTCAGTTTTTCTGTATGTTGTTTACCCTATTCCTTCAAAATACCCCTAAGGTGCAAAATCTGACAGCTATTAGCATCTGTTAGATTTTGATACCCTCATTCAAAGTATCGCCCAAGACACCAGAATGAGAAAGCAGGATCCCTTATATCACTGCCCAAGCTTTATTTTTTTTGTCATTTCATTACTTTTCAGTTTTAAATTATATAGGGCACCACATTCTCTCAAAATACAGCTAGGTAGCAAAATCTGAAAGCTATTCACATCTGTCAGATTTTGTCACCTTCAGACTAAGTATCACCCAAGACACCAGAATGACAAAGCAGAGTCCTTATATCTCTGCCCAAGCCTTATTTCAAATGTCTTTTAATTAATTTTCAGTTTTACTGTATATCGGGCACACCATTTCCTCAAAATCTCCCTGAGTCTATGTAAAACCCAGGACACCAAAATGACAAAGCAGTACCCTTATATCACTACCCAAGCTCTTCATTTTTACTATATATTGGGTACCTTATTCCATCAAAATACCCCTAGGTATCAAAATCTGATAGCTATTCGCATCTGTCAGATTTTGTTACCCTCTGCAAAGTATCACCCAAGAGAATGCAAAGCAAGGGAACTTATATCACTGCCCAAGCTTTATTTCATTTGGCATTTCATTACTTTTCAGTTTTATTTTATATTGGGAACATCATTCCCTCAAAATTCCCCCAGGCAGCAAAACCAACCGGAGTTAGCTGAGAACACCTTATCCCTCCCATGCTCCGAATGCTTAATGAAACACTGCCAGGAGAGCCACCCCGTCTTCCTGGTTGTATGCCACCATATTGGCAACTCCAAAGCTGGACAAAAATCCTCAAATCTGTACCTTGTATAGACCAATTTCAGTACTCAGTGTTGACTGGAAATATTTTATGGGAATTCTAACACATAGACTAGAACTGGTTCTCCCATTCTTGATCAGTCTTGACCAAACTGGGTTTCTACACACCTGAAATACTGTGGATAATACAAGGTGGACCCTGCACATTATCCACGAGATGCAGAATGGTAACCAAGAATCAGTCCTCATCAGCCTCAATGCTGAAATGGCATTTGACCAGGTCTCCTGGCCATTCCTGTACCAGGTGATGGGGAGGTTAGGGGTCCTGGACACCTTAAACCAAGTACTACAGCATATTTATGAATCCCCAAAGGCATGCATCAGGGTGGGGTGGCCATCACTCTATTTTCCCCTACATAGGGGAACCCTACTGGGCTGCCCCCTACCCCCCTCCTTTTTGCCATATACATCAAACCCTTGGCACAAGTGATTTGGGAATCAGAGGTGATTAATGGGGTGAGGATGGGAGGAGAGGAAAATTATGTGGCATTATATGCCTATGATGTCCTGTTGTACTTATAGGATCTGGACAGTTCACTTCCTACTCTGGCCCATGTATTCGATATGTTTGAGAGGGTTTCTAGAAACAAACTCCACCAAAATGGAAACACTCACATTTCATTACAACCCATCCCAGGAGATTAGGAGGCAGTTCCGTCCTGATGGGATACTGACAAAATAAAGCACTTAAAAATACACCTTTCGAAGACCCTGGCTCATTCTTACCACAGTGATCACCTCCACTTCACCTTGTGCATTTGAATATGCTACCGCTATCCCTCTCTAGGCTGATAGAAGTTATCTGTATGGTCACGCTACCCCATCTATTATGTTTATTCTAGAATATTCTGATTCCTTTCCATATTACAGCTTTCTGTAAGTGGAACAGAGACATATCTTGGTTCCTCTAGGTAGGACAAAGGCCTTGGATCTGGCTGCAAATCTTAAGTCTACCTAAGTGTAAAGAGAGAGTTTCACTGCTGAATCTGCAACTGTACTACTGGGTGGCACAACTCTGCTACATTGTGCTGAGACAAATGGAAGCACCAGTGGTGAGAGATGGAGAAGATGCTGCTGCCACATGTTGACTTCAGCAAAGCCCTCTATCATGCTGAACCACAGGTTAGAACTTTGCCAACAGACAACCCTTGGCTTAAATTTCAAGTACAAATCTGGCACTCTATCCGTAAAGCATTACACCTCTTCCCATTTCATCTTTATTATGTCCCATCCCCTACCTGGATGGCTTTCTTCCAGCCACTAGGAGACCCAGTCTTTAGGGAATGAGAATGGGAATGCTACTTCCTCCAATATCTTCACCAATTCACATCAGGAAATACTTTTAAAGCCTGCCCAGAGATCCAGGCTGAATATGGTCTTCACCAGTCTGACTTTTTAAAATTTCCCCAACGACATTTCTACTAGTCCCTCCGAATCGGAGCACATATCCCAGTTACTAGCACCAAACTCATCACTGGATTGCCTTCATTTGTATAAGGTACTCTGAGCATATGATTTCCTGCTTATACAGAGCACAAGTAAACTCCCATGGAGACTCAACCCAAGACATCTGGATGCGCTGACAGGATGAGTTAGACATGCATATATCTGAGAAGTGCTGGCAAAAAGCCTGTCAGAATGCATCCAGAGTAACAAACTCCCATCAGTGGAGAGAATATGCATGGAAACAACTAATCCAATACTTTCAGACCCTGGTAATCACTGCTCACTATTTACCTACAAAGTACATGTCTTGATGGAGGGAATGTGGGGAGCAGGGAGCCCATCACACCCATGTCATTAGGGGGGACGAGAGGGGCAGCTACATGATGATTTGCTAGCTACACACTCAAGCAGACTTGACAGACAATGAGGTCTGTTTCTGCTGGCAATTTCACGTTTGTATGTTATGTTGGGCTATCCAGTCCTTCACCCCTTCTTCCAGGCTTTACAGGAAGAACTAGGAGAATTATACAAGGAGACCATTTAACCTAACAGTTAAAGGGTTCTTATTACTACACTACATCATGGGATTCTGAGACTCAAATACTAGATATTTATTAGGCATCCTACTAAGGGCTGTCAAAAAAGAAATTACCCTGGCATGGCTCACTCCACAGACCTCTACTCTGATGGCTTGTTGCAAAACTAAGATAACTCATTATCTCAATGACAGATTGCAGTGTTGCACTTCACAGTTGACTGGGTGATTCCTACATGTGATGTGTAAGGACAGGGAGTTTGCCCCTTAAACCCACTGTCTAATGAGGCAGAACAACCCCAGGGCCTATTCTAACACTCCCTTATTTGGGAGCCACTGAATAGCTAACCTAAATGTGTTCCTACCCCAATGCCTCTCTTTACCCATCCCACAAAAGAATTTTGAGCTCCTGAGTAATAGTTCCTTCTCCTTCCTCTTCCCTCAGTAATGAGGTATTGGGGGGGTACCTAGCGCTCAGATGCCTCCATTCATTTTAGTCAGGGGTTGGTAGATTGTATACTACACTACGGAAGAGCTGGGTAAAACATGCTAATACTTATTGTATGCTTCAATCCTTCTGAAATTCTAGCTGTAATAATGAAACTTGACCACCCTCAGCTGTTAGCATTAAACTTTATTTCTGTATTGTTGTGGATTATGTAGACTGTGAAAAAATTGGTTAAAAAAGTATATTAACAAAAAGAGTCAAAGGTTTAGTGGCATATAAATTATTGAGAGAGTGAGAAGGAGAGAGAGAGAGAGAGAGAGAGAGAGATATGGCTAGTAGGGAGAGTGTTACAGCTCCCAGGTGCTATGTCAACTGCAGAAGGAGGGAGCTGGACATTTTTATGACTGCACGCAGGGTTCTCTGGGATACGGGTACCAGCGTCCTTTGCACACATTGTGTGCATCGGGATGCTCAGGATTTTTTTCGAATGTCCCTGAGATGCACGGCCACCAAGCCACAGGAGTCACTTTAGAGAGCCACGCCCCCACGCCAGCACTGCTTGTACTGTAATATTCTATACAGCGCGGGGGGGGGGGTGAGCTCCATCAGTTTCTATTGGGGAACTTTAAACTACATTTTTTTATGTTTTAGAGGTTAATTACAAACAAACAATGGCCACTGTTCAACTAACAAAGCCCTTGTTAATTGAGCAGTGACCATAAATTGTTTGAATTCACCCTTTGAAACTTAAAAAAAATGTAGTTTAAAATACCCTAATAGAAACTAATGAAGTTCGTTTCCCGTGCTCTTCAAGATATTATAGTAAAAGTAGTGCTGGCATGGGGCGTAACTCCCATGTATTTGACTGGGGACCCCTGGAAATTTTCCAGTGACTCCCACTTTTGGGCTGTGGAATTCACTTTTTATTTTGTGCCAGTCCCGGGACCCCCAAACAAAAAATCCTACTGAGAGACCTGTGCACACAGTGAGAGCTATGCTGACATATTATGAACACAGCAGGAGAGGGAGCAGGGTCTTGAAGTATGTCACTGGATTCAACAGATATTACCGTTTACCTGTGTAAGTGGAACTGCAGCAAAGCATTGCCGATACATAAGATAACAACGCTTCCTCTCTAGCTTTCTTTCTCTGACCCTCCTTGCCCTCTCTGGCACTTCTTCTTCCCTCTACAGCTCTTCTTCCATACCCAGTTCCATTCTCCATGCTCTCCCAGCTCCATTCCCCATGCTTCCCCTAACCTCCACTCCCATACCACACCTTCTGACTCAGTTCCCCTTGCTGGTCCTAAATTATGAGCATGCACAGGGCATATGAGGTGTCCATTGCTGCTAGTAAAAGAGAGAGTGGAGCCAGAGAGAGCAAGCAGTTCAGCCCGTCTCTTCCATTCAAACTCCTCCCCTCCATACCATTTAACTTGCAAGTCCTGGATGGTGAGAGAGCACTCTGTGAAGTGGGCTTTGCCACCAGTGAGTGACAGCGGTAAAACAAAGCTGGGCAGAGCAAGCAGTTTGGACTGTTGCTAAAGATCCCTTAGGACACTGTGGGGAAAAGAGGCAAGAATTGGGCTGAGGATGCCTCCAAGGTGTTTCTACAAAATGTGATTATTCAGTTTTTTAGCAGTGTATGCTCAGGTCCCTTAGAGCCAATACTAATAACCACTTGCTTAGTTTAAACCATCCTGAGAGGATATAACGGTGGTGCAGTATATCCCTGATTATCATTGTGATCTGGTGCTTCATACCAAATAATATACAACACTTGTGAGAAAGGGAAGGAGGAGGGAGGGAGGGGCAGGGTGCTCCTATTTCCCAAATAACCCACCCAATGCCATACATTCCACTCACCTCCCTGATGATTTCCCTGGTGTACCCACACAGTCCCACCTCTGCTGTATACCCCACCCACCTCCCCAATAGCTTTCCCTGACTGGCCTCACAGTCTGACCTCTAGCATACATCCCCACCACCTCCACGAGCACTTCCCCTCTGTGCCCACACAGTACCACCCCACCATACATCCCCACCACCTCCATGAACACTTTCCCTTTGTGCCCAAACAGTGCCACCCCACCATACATCCCCACCACCTCCATGAGCACTTCCCTTTGTGCCCACACAGTGCCACCCCACCATACATCCCCACCACCTCCATGAACACTTTCCCTTTGTGCCCACACAGTGCCACCCCACCATACATCCCCACCACCTCCATGAACACTTTCCCTTTGTGCCCACACAGTGCCACCCCACTATGCGTCCCCACCACCTCCATGAACACTTTCCCTTTCTGCCCAAACAGTGCCACCCCACCATACATCCCCACCACCTCCATGAGCACTTCCCTCTGTGTCACACAGTGCCAACCACCAGACATCCCCCTACACCTCCCCAATCTCTTTACCAATGTGCCTTCATTAGTTCACCACTACCAGAACCCACCCTCATCCCCGGTCACTTCCCTGATGTGCCAGCACATTCCCATCCATGCCATATAGCCTGCCTACCTCCCAAAATACTTCCACTGTGTGCTTGCACAGACCCATCCCTGCCATATATCCCACCCTCATCCCTTACCTGGTGTGCCTGCAAAGTCCCAGTCCTTCCATATAGCATACCCACCTCCTCAATCACTTCAGTACACTCACACAGTCCCATATTGACACATATTTCCCCACCGTCCCAATCACGTACATGGTGTGCCAGCACTGTCCCACCCCAGCCATATATTTGTTCCAAATGTATCCTGCATCTGTATTGTTTCTGTGTTAGCTTGTGCTGTTTTATGCTGTTTTACCAAGGTGTTATAGTAAATGTATTGTTCTCAATGCAAGGCACTGTCAATGTACTGCACTTTCCAGGTTGCCCCTGAAAAAGGTACCGTATTGTCTCAGTGGGCCCACCCAGTTACCAAAATTCAATAAATAACTATATCCCACCCACCTCACTGATCGCTTCCTCAGTTTCTCGCACAGTTCCACACCTGCCATATATGGTGTTCCATCCACATCTCCTATCACTTCCCCGGTGTGTGCGCATGGTCCCAACTCAGCTATATATCCTGCCCTTCTTCCCAGTTGCTTCCCCACTGTGCCCACACAGTCCAGCCTCTGCCATACATTCCCCCACCTCCTCGATCTCTTCTTTGATGTGTCCACACAGTCCTATTCCTGCCATAAAGCCATCCCACCCACCTCCCTGATCACTTCTCTGCTGTGCTCACACAGCAGCACCCCTACCGTATATCATTCACACCTCCTCAAGCTCTTCTCTGATGTGCCTTCATGGCTCCACCCCTACCATATAAACCACCAACCTTGCTGATCTCTTCCTTGGTCTGCTGCACAATCCCATAGCAGCCATGTATCCCACCTATCTCCCCGATCGCTTCCCTGATGTGCCAACACAGTTTCACTCCTGCTATATTTCTCACCCACTTCCCCATCACTTACCAATGTGCCCACACAGTCTAAGACCTGACATAATCCAGCCAAACTCCATGATATACCTGCATAATACAATCCTAGCCATATTTCTTGTGCATCTCCCTGATCACTACCTTGCTGTGATCACACAGTACCATCCCTGCCATACTCCCTCCCTCACCAATCTCTTCTCCAATGTGCCCACACCTCTGCCATGCATCACCAATTACTTCTGTATTGTGCATGCACAGTCCCACCATTGTCATACATCCTACCCACATCTCTGATCGCTTCCCTGGTGTACATGGACAGTCCCACCTTTGCCATATATCCCACCCACCTCCCAAACTGCTTCACAGGTCTGCCTGCAGTGTCTCACCCCTGCCATTTATCTTACCCACCTCCCTGATCGCTTCCTCAGTGTACCTGCACAATCCCACCCCAACATACATCCTGCCCACTTTCCTGATCCCATCCTTGCTGTGCCAGTACAGTCCCACCCCTGCCATATATGCAGCCCACCTCCCTGATAGCTTCCTTGGTGTGCCAGTACGGTACCACCTCTGTTACGTATCCTGCCCACCTCCTGTTCGCTTCAACGATGTACCACCACAGTACCACCAATGCCATATATCCCATCCACTACCCTGATCACCTCTGTGATCTACCTGCACAGTCCCCACCACTGCCATATATACCTTCCCCCTCCCTGATCACTTTCTTGGTCTGCCTGCACAGTCCCATCCCTTCCAAATATGCTACCTTCCTCTGGATTGCTTCTGTGGTGTACAGTCTGTTCCCTGCCATACATCCCATCCACATCACTGATTACTCCCAAGATGTACCAGCACAGTCTAAACCCTGTAATAGATCCCCCCCACTGCCTGATTGCTTCTACAGTTTTCCCTCAGAGCCCCACCATTGCCAAATATACTGCCCACCTCCCTGGATCATTTCCTTGGTCTACCCAATTAGTCCCACCCCAGGCAAATTTGCAACCCATCTCTGGACTGCTTCCCCAGTGTACTCGCACACAGTCCCAATTATGCCATACATCCTGTGCTCCTCAATAACTCTCAGGGTGTGCCAGCACAGTCCAACCCCTGCCCTATATCCCACCCACCTCCCCAATCACTTCTTCACTCTGCCCACACAATCCCACTCATGCCATACACTTCCCACCAGTATCCCCATCACTTCCTGAGTGTGCCTGCACAGTCCCACCCTTGCCACATATCCAGCCCACCTCCCCAATTGCTTCCCCAGACTGCCCACACTGTCACACCCCTTCCATGTATCCTACCCACCTCCCTGATGAGCCTGCACCATGCCACCTCTGCCATACATCCCACTAACCTCTCTAATCACTTCCTTAGAGTGCTCCTAACAACCCTGTCATTTATCCCGCCCATCTCCCTGATCACTTCCCCGGTATGTCAGTACAAATTCACCCATGCTACATATCTCACTCCATCCTCCAAAATCGCTTCCCTGCTGTTCCCACACAGTCCTACCCCTGCCATACATCCCCCCACCTTTCCGATCACTTCCCTGATGTGCCCACACTGTCCTGCCCTTGTCAGACATCTATCCCATCCACCTCCTTTATCACTTCAGCATTGTGCCTGCATGGCTCCACCCCTGCCATATGTCACACTCACCTCCTCGGTCTTACCAAACAGTCCCACACCTGCCATATATCCTGCCTATCTTGCCAACTGCTTTGAAGGTGTGCCCACAAAGTCTCACCCCTACCAAATATTCTATCCATTTCCTCAAGTAACAGTGTGCACATAGTTTCAACCCTGTCATTAATACCCCACCTCTAAATTCGTTTCCACAGTGTGCCTGCAAAATCCCACCCACCTCCCTGATCACTTCCCTAGTATGCCGGCACAGTGCCACCCCACCATATATACAGCTGACCTCCACAGTCACTTCTCTGGTGGCCAGCACAGTCCCACCCCTACCATATGTCCTACTCACCTCTATGGTCTGCCCCACAATTCCATCCTTGCCATACTGTATATTTCACCCACCTCCCCAGTTATAACCCCTGTCTGCCCGCACAATCTCACCCCTTCCATATATTCCACCCATCTCCCAGATCGCTTCCCTATTTTGTCTGTACCACCCCTGCCATATATCCCACTTCCTCGATTGATCCCCTGGTGTGCCTCTACAGTCCCAGGCCACCCCTGCCATATATCTTACCCACCTCCCTGATTGCTTTCCTGATGTGCCAGCACAATCCCACCCCCATCATATATTGTGCCAACCTCACAATCGCCTTCCCAATCTGCCCACATAATTTCCCCCCTGCTATATATCCCATGCATCTACCCTATCCCTTCCCTGGTGTGCCTGCACAGTCCCACCCCTTCCATTTATCCCGCCCACCTCCACAATCACTTCAATGGCATGCTAGCACAATGTCACCATTGCAATGTATTCACCCACAGTCCCATCACTTCCTCAGTCTGCTCACATTGTTCTACCCCTGCCATGTTTCCTACCCACCTCTCTGGTCGGTTCCCTAGTGTGTCTGTATAGCCCCACCTCTACCATACATCCTCCTCCCTTCCCGATCACTTTCTTGGCATGGCAGTACAGTCTCAGCCCTGCTATATATCCTACTCACCTCCCTGATCACTTCTCTGAGCTGTCCACAAATCCTAACCATACAATATATCCCACCCTCTTCCCCAATCGCACCCCTGCTGTTCTGTCACAGTATGACCCCTGCCATATATCCCCCCACCTCCCTGATCTCTTCTCTGATGTGGCCACACTGTCCCACCCCTGCCATAGATCCATTCCTTCCATCCCCCTGACTGGTTTAACACTGTGCCACATGGCTCCATCCCTGCTGTACATCTCACCCAACCTCCCCCAGCTCTGCCAGCACAGTGCCACCCCTGCAGATCTCTTCAATGGTGTGCCTGCAAAGTCCCATTCCTGTTGAATACCCCTTCCACTTCCCCAATCACTGTAATGGTGTAAACAGTCACACCCCTACTTCATATCCTCCACCTCCCCATTTGCTTCCACAGTATGCCATCACAATCTCACCCACCACCTAGATAGCTTCCCTGGTGTGCCAGCACAATGCCACCCATACTACACATATCGCTGACCTCCACAATCTGTTGTGCTTGCTGTGCCAACACAGTCCAACCCTGCTATGTATTCTCACCGATCCCACCTCAATGATTGTTTCATTGATCTGCCCAACACTTCCAATGAAAGATAAAGAAGCCACTCAAGGGGGTGGGCTACTGAATTGATTCAGCAATCCAGCACATTAACACAGAAAAAAATTAGCATGTTTAGGTTGGAGTGGACCCTTGTCCTTACCTCACAGTAGTCACAGCCTGTCTCAACCTTTTGTCACTCTTGTGGCTCGAGGGACAGATGCACTCCAAATGAGGGACAGAGTGGGACATTGGACCTCAAAATGAGGAACACATCATTACATGAAGATATAACGTTTACAGCATCTCCTCTGTGTTGTAAACTCAAAAAACTGTAATAAAGCAACATTTCATAACATTCTGTAATGCCAAAGAAACATGAAACCTTGATCAAATACAAGCAAGGGGTTCCATGTTTTTTTTTTCTTTCTATCTTCATGTTTTAGTGTGCTGGGTCGGTGAATCAATTCAGTAACCCCCCGCCCCATATAATTTAATGATAGGAGCCAGAGATCCATTCTCAGAATGCTGTGGCTCCGTTCCAACCTTAACACCCATGACTATTCTATTTTTTCTTTTCTTTTTAAATGTTTGTGGTCAGTAGATTAATAAGCAGCCCCTGTTAACCAGAGACTCGGAGGCATTTGGTGACCGATTAGGGAGTTAGACAAGGAGAGCACTGTAAACTCAAAGGGCGAGAAATTGTAAAACAGACACTTAGATGTTGCTACCCTCTGAGCTTGCAACTGCACATGCATTTTCACAATACACATGCGCAGATGATGAGGGTAGCACATTCTGACAGGTAGCATGATTTGTCACTACACTGGTCATAAATTGTGAAGCAGGAATTTCTTTTGCACAAAGAACACTCCTGGAAATGGTGAGATTAACATTCATTGAAAAACAAGTAAACCATTTTAACTTACTGCAGAGTTTTAAGCAACCAAACCCCTCTATGAACCAGGAAGTTTGCAACTAGAAAGAAGCACACACATGACATGCTTACGTGGCGATGTTATGTCATCATTAGAGTGTATGTGAGGATTAGTAGTAAGTGATTTTAAAGCCAAACCTTAAAGGTGTATAGCAAAAAAGTGATAAGTGCAGAAAAAACATACAAACACTTAACAGGACAGACACAGACAATTGCTTGGTAATACGTATAATGTATGATACACCAAAGAAAACCATAAAAGGCATTCATAAAATAGAGACCAAAAGATCACTAAGAAAATGCAGGTCTATATAAAGGGCATTGTTTATAAATGTATCTTGTATCCAGCATATATTTATCACTTTTTAATTAAATAAAGATGTCAACGGGAGGTCAACTGGTTCATGACCCTGTGCACAACAGTGGTACGACAGAGCCGACAAGTCATGTCACCCATATATCTTTATATTTCTTTCCTTTCTGCAAACAGGGGAGTCAGCTAATGTTTGACCCTCTTCATCAGTGGGACGACAAAGCTGACAGATCATATCACCCACTTGTCTTTGTGTTTCTTTCTTTTCTGAAAACAGGTCCACTGATTTGAAACCCTGTGCACATCAGTGGG
This sequence comes from Neoceratodus forsteri, assembly GCA_016271365.2. Classification (NCBI taxonomy): domain Eukaryota; kingdom Metazoa; phylum Chordata; order Ceratodontiformes; family Ceratodontidae; genus Neoceratodus; species Neoceratodus forsteri. The sequence continues at coordinate 967,430,679 of CM028132.1, read as the reverse complement.
ACAACAGAGCAGACAAGTCATGCTGGCCACATTTTTTTGTTTGTTTCTTTTCTGCAAACAGGGAGGTCAACTGATTTTTGACCTAGTGCACATCACAGGGATGACAGAGCTGACAAATCATGTCACTCATGTATCATTGTGTTTCTTCCAATTCTAAAAACATGTGCACATCAGTTGGACTTCTTAGCAGTCGAAACATGTTGCACATATATTTTTGTGCTCTTTGTAATGGAAAAACAGGGAGGTCAGTGACTGATACCTTGAGACCCTGTGCACAGCAGTGGGACAATAGAGCTAGCAAGTCATTTTTGCCTACATGACAAGCCAAAAAGACAAAAAAGTAATTTTCTTTGTGTAGTGCAGTCCGTTGTTGGAGACACTTGCAGGTGAGGTAGTATAGCCTGTTTGCAGACAAAAGGACTAAAAGGTCCAGAAAACAGAGCTGGAAAGTCATGTTGCCTGAGTGCATACAGAGCCGAGAAAGTTGTGTTGCACATATCTGACCTTTATACATAAGAAGCAACATTTTTGGGCTACAGAGACAGAAAGTCGTGTTGCCCAGGTGCAACTGACCTGAATGAATATTGTTGCACATAAAAGCTTGTACTTTTATAACAGATGCAAATTTGTACTTTTGGAGCAGATGCAAAAAAAAACTGAATGAACGAGCACTAGAAGTTCTTCTGGCTGCAGGCTAGGCTCTTAGTTGAAAATAAATCAATGTTTGTCTTAGGACAGAGGCTCTATTTCTGTTCTGTAGATCAGCCCACAGTCATTTCTTCACAGCAGCAGCCCTGCAAAGAAAGACAGAGGGGGGCTGATAACCGAGGATGGTAGGGGTATCGTTAACCTGGGTCTGAGAGGCCAGTGCTCCAGGTGTTTTGTGCATGGCTGTAGGTTACAAATAACACATAAAAAATGTATTTTTCTTTTTTCAGGCAACTGCAACCATCAGTAAGTTGCCCTGCTCTACCAAAAGTCAGCGACTGGAATAAATGACCACACCGCCCTGCCTTCCCATACCTCGACACTGCAACTGACTGGTTGTTCTGCTCCATCCACACTCATGCACACCTTCTTTTATAGTCCTGTCTCCTTTCATTGATGGTATATCAATCCAGACTGTTGACTATTGCTTGCTCATCACTGGCTGTTAGTTTATGTCCTCAGCTCCTCTGAGGATGTGGGGAAACCACACGGAGGGAGGGGGAGGTATTTCTTTGTTTTATGGAGTTAGCCGGTTGGGGGTGAATGAAAGAGCCTGCTTGGTGGACATCAAAGGAACTGCCACAGGTTGCCACAGTGGGAGCTAGTAATGGGAAACTAGGACAAGTGACTGGGGTGCTGAGGAAGAATGGTGGAAACAGGGAAGCACATACCACATGTACATGCAAGAGAGACAGCCAATTGACAAGGTGTGGGTGGAAGTCTGAGACCCAGCCAGAAACTAAGGGTGGGGAGCACAAAGGGGAGTGGGTCATTTTTCTTTTATTTTGTATAAGACTTTTGTGTGTCTGGGGCCAGGAGAGCAATAGGGAGATGAGGCATTGCAGCAACAGGTGAGTTTCTGTGTCTGTTGGGATGGAGCACTAGGGAAGTGGGCAGGTTGTGAATGGCAGAAAGACAGCTGATTGATGAGGGGATGGAAGTTCAAGACTGGGCAGAAAACTGATGGCGAGGGTGGAAAGCACGTGGGGGAGTAGATTGTTTTTCATTTTGTTTCCAAAAGACTTGTGTATCTGAGGCAATGAGACAGCACTCAAGAGGTGGGAGTTGCAGCAGTGTGTAGGTTTCTGTGAGTGTTGGAAGGAGTACTCAGGAGGTGGGTGGGTGGGCTGCTCTTGGAGCAGGATGAGCATGACAGTGCTCAGCTGGCTGCTGGGTGGCTTCTTGTAGATGAAAGGATGCAGCTGCACTCTGATTGGTGCAGCTACATCCTTTCAACAACTCAAAGTTTACACCTATCAGCCAGACTGAGCAGCATCACTGTCATACTGCTCCTTGTTGAACTGTTCTCGGTGAGTCTCCTGCAGTCTGAACTGCATTTGGAGCTACACTGACACATCTCTGTGGTCACTACTCTACTGTGTAGCCCCAACATGTTTGTTGCTTACATATGCATGCCAATAAAACAAAAAAAGGCAACAATTTATGGGGAGAACATGCTAATGCACCAGTTAGGGGTTTTGAAACAATCCAATGTTATGAATTTTTAAAATTTTAACTCCTCCACCATTATAAACCAACATCATGAATGCCACCAAATTGAATGTCACAACACAGTCCAGGTACCAATCCCTAAGGACCTTCATGAACCAAGTCAATACACTAAGTACAGTACTTAAAAAAGAACTATTGTAATTTGCTTCATTCAGGACCTTTTGGGCCCCTTTCAAAGCAGGACCAGATTCCTAATTTGTTTGTATCAGATGGTGCACCCTAACATGCTTCACACAGGGCCCTTAGGTCCTTGTTAAAAGCAGTAGACATCTGGACCCCTTTGCGAAACTGGATCTGACCATTCAGGCCCCGTGCAAAGCAGGAGCTGTGTCCAAGGTTGTTTCATGTAGAGCCCTTTATGCCTTGTCCAAAACAGGATGTTAGTTTTAAATTGTTTCATGCCGGTTTGGAAAACAGGATGGGCAATGGCCTTGGACCTTTGGCTAATTAAGCACTGACTTTTAATTTGCTACATGCAGGGCCCTTTGGGCCATCAAGTCCTAACTTGCATTGAACAAGGACCTTCGGACCACATTCCAAACAGTACGGAGCTATATTGCAGATCTCATCCCTTGCAACCTAAAGGTACTCCCACCCCAATTGCTGTCAGTACTACGCAATAATGTTACTGTGCAATATTGAAGGTCCTGACCCTGGCAGTCTAGTGGACACCTCTACTTCACCTGATCCCTGGCAGTATCAGGGATCAGAACAAAAGCCATTGCTTGGCAGTCTAGTGGATTCCCATTCCTCAGCTAAACCCTGTCTGTATTGTGGAACAGTGCTGAAGTCCTTCACTGTCATTCATCCATAGGGAAGCTGCCATTAGGTCCTCTGATGGTGACTGGCTTAGACTCTCTGAAAACAATGTTAATTGGCTGCCATCTGAATGACAGGAAGTGAATGCATGCATACTGTTGAAATGGGTGTTACTACAGTATGCGTGTGCCCACTCTCTGTCAGTCATATGTCGGCCAGCTGACGTGGTGAGTGGAGGGTCTGTGAAGCCACTGTCTGAGGATCAGATGACAGTTCACCTATTGATGGATGATGAATTGGGGCTGATGAAGTATGGGAGTGGTGGGTGCTTGCTGGGTAGGCTGTGGAGGGCAGCTTTAAAAATGAGTGGACAGGAGGTTGCACTAAACTGCCAGGGTTAGGCTTCAGTACATTTCTATAATACCAGAATGGGTAATTGAACAGAGTGCACCAGCCTGTCAGGGAAGAGTTTTAGTACAGTTCCACAAAACCTACAGGAATTGCATGAGGAAGGCAGATTCATTACATTGCCTTGAACGGGCTTTAGTACAGTTCTACTATTCTGGCTGGGATTTGGGGAAGGGTGTAGGGTCTGTTAGACTGCCAGGGATGGAATAGGTAGGTAGGGCTCTGGTGTGGCTGTGGCAGAGGGTCTGCACAACATGTCCCACATTTGTGTATGATCACATTGTGCAGTGCTGATAATGGCCAGATACAGTAATGATGTGTAAATGGCCCCTTGGAACTGTGCATGCCATACAGTATGTGGGTATGTGGTAATTTATTTTTTTTATTTTATTTATTTATTTAGATCTCAGATTACAAATACTTTTGAGCTTAGAGCTCTTTTACAAAGGTTCCATGTCAGCAGCATAATACAACAGGTTAACAGAACAAAAAGTATGGCAAAATAGTATACATAAAGAAAGGAGATCAACAGGTTTACAAACTAAACAGGGTACGGTAAAATAATCGTAAATAAGAAAAGAAAGCAATTGTTGACATTCACACTGAGTTAAAGAATAGAAACGAGTAACGCTAAGCAGTTTCATTCACAGAAATGCATACAGTAAATTAAAAATCAGCCAAAACAAGCTTTGTCAGTTACTGGTAAAATCATAAGGTAAGTTGAAATTAGCCAACAGACCTTGTCAAGACAGACGGGAAGGGGAAGCATTAGGTAGAGGGCAGGAAAGGTGAAGGGGATAGGGTAGCAATGGGGAGGGGATGTCGGAGATGGTGCTAAGGAGATTTAACAGTAATCAAGTGCTAGGGTTTTAGATTGCCAAAGAGGATTTAGTGGAAACAGTCACAGGAATGAGTGACAGAGAGTAGTTAGCATGCTGGTTACAGAATATGGCTCTTAGACATGGTAGCACTATCCTGTTTGGGATGTTCTACCTCCCTTTGCTCCTAGAAACCTCTTTCCAGCAGGGGGCTGTAGTCATGATGCTCATGTGCTCTATGCATGACTTTTGTAATGGTTAGATCCCAACTACATAATGGAAATCCTGCTCCCCTACACTCTGGTTCAGCTGCTCTGCTCAGCTGGGGAGAATCTGCTGGTGGTTCCCCTAATCCTGGTTTAAAATCCTTAGATGAAAGGGCCCATTCTCTGGTTGCCCCATGCCTTACAATTAGAGATGGGAGATGTGTCCAAAATTCACTTTGCAAATTAATTTGTGAGTTCAGCAGAATTCACAAAGTGCTAATTCATTGAATTTGTGAAGTTTTGATCAGCGAATGTTGCTGTTTTTCAGTAAAGTCACTATAATGTTCTGATAAAGTGGCCACTTTGCTGAAAAAATGGCAACTTTGTGGTAAGAACTTTGCAGTTTCTGTGAAGTTGATGTTCCTAAGTTCTGTGGGTACTTCTGAAAGTTTCACAAAGCTGAATCTTACCTGTTTCACAGCAACTTCACCAGTAAAGTTTAAATTTGCATCTTTACATAGCACGAGGAATGCCTCACCAAGTCAGCTTCATCAGCTCTTTTCTGTTGTAGTTTAAGAGGGCTCATTTTATAACAAAAGAGGCAAGGTGCTGCATCAGCACTAGAGATGTTGTGAAATTTTATTTTGCCAGCAAAATTGCTGCAAAATTGGAAATTTTGCATAACGAAATATTTCGCAAACAATTTCACCCACATATAGCCCATCATTTATATTTTCTTTTCTGCCTCCCTGATGTCTGGTGGTCCAACCCCCAGTCGATCTCACTGGCCAAATACAAGAACCCCCCCAGTCACGTCGAGTTACCCCTGGCCCCCAATCTTTAAAAAAAAATCAAACAATCCTCTCCCTCCGGGTGTCCAGTGGTCCCCCCAACTGATCACTGGCAAAATTCAAGAACTGACCCAGTCACCCCCTGGCCCCCATCCCCAAATCTTTTAAAAAAAGCAATCCCCTCTCCTGTCCCTTGTGTCTAGTGGACTCCCCCAGGCCAATCACCAGCCGAATTAAAGTAAAGAACCTTCACAGCCTCCCCCAGTCAATCCCAGTTATTTTCCCCTCCTTCCCAGCCATGACCCCAGTTCCAATCTTCAAAATAAGAAAAAAAGCAATCCCATCTCCTGTCCCTGGTGTCTCGTGTATCCCCCACCTCCACCCTGACTTAAGTCAGAGCCCCCCGCTCCCCCCAGTACCCGGTCGAGCAACCGGTACAGCCTTCCACTCACCTCCACAGCTGGCAGTCCATCTGAGTGCTCAGTGAATGAATGTGTGCTTGATAAGTTTTGTAAAAATCATAATGCATCACATACATTTTGAAAACTATCATGCAGCATGTATATTTTGATAACCGTTATGCAGCATGTAGATTTTAAAAACCATAGTGCAGCATGAATATTTTGAAAACTGTTGTGTATATGTTGAAAATACTCATGTGGCATTTAGAGTTTCCAAAGAAAATTTTTTAGAGATTCCATGCAGACATTTTTTTTTAAAACTAAAGATATCCACTTACCACGTTAAATTTGTATTTTTACCTGTGGCTTGAATTTAATGGCATCTTGTATTTGACAGCAGTTTGTTTTGCAAATTCAAATTTGTACTTGTTAATTATGTAATGTACATCCTGGATTTGATCAAGTTTATTGTTATTGGTCTACTTCATATTAACATAAGTATAACAAACATCAAACATCAACTAAGATAAGTTTAAATGAAAAGGATAATGATCATATTTTTTTTATTTAGTTGTTTAACCAGGTATTGCACACTAAGCTGAAAGCTTTTTTACAGGAGCAACCTGGGAGCAGAAGGAGGTTAAGTGACTTGCTCAGGGTCACACAGTATGCAAGTGGAAGCTGTGAGATTCAAACCCAGGTCTGATCTGCTGGATGTCACCAAATTTGCAGCTCAGAGCCTTAGACCACTGCGCTATAGTGCCTACTATTTACAGAGATAAAAAGTCCCAATGGTGGTGTTCTACCTAACATGACTTCAACCATGCCTTGAAGACACAGTTTGTATTTGATGGAGGCTCCTATTAGAAGTATTCATTACAATCTGTGGCTTGCATTGAAGGGCAGCTTCTACACAATGAAATATAGTATTTAGCTATTGTTTTTCCTTGGTGAACTGAGTATTTACAAAGAATAAATCATTAATAACTTCAGACTGAATTATTTTTTTTTCACCAAACCATCAAGTGGAGCTATTGCTCCATAACATCTAACAGTTTTATTGCTTAACTCTTTGTAGTGTCTAGTCAACTAAATTATTGTTAATAATGATGCAAGAACACTTAACCATAACTAACTTCAACATGAATTAAAAATTGTTTTCACTGAACTATCAAAGGACCGGACCCATGCCGCCATAACATCTAACAATTCAGTACATTTCATAACTTAACTATTTGTAACCTTTTCTCTTTCCTTTGACTGAACTTTTGGTTCAAAAATGGGCAACAATATGTATGTTCAATACTCTTTGTCTCAGAAATGACAGATTGTTATAAATCTTTGCATATTAGTGTACCCCTAGCACTGAGATGCTGCATTCCACATGTAATAGTCCTAAGGTCTAATCAGAAAACCCCAATGCAGCTCCAGCATCCATTTATCTATCAATCAATCAGTCATTCTATCTGTCTATTTGTCTGTCTGTCTGTCTATTTATCTATCTATCTATCTATCTATCTATCTATCTATCTATCTATCTACCTATCTATCTATCTCTTTCTCTATCTATCTTTCTCTGTCTCTCACTCTCCTATATATATATATATATATATATATATATATATGCATATATGTGTGTGTATGTATATAAAATGCTTTCAAGCACAATATAAATCAAATATATCATGCCTTTGCAGCAGGTGCATAATTAATGTTCACTCATATGACTAGACACATTTAATAAAGTGGCTATGCTTCAAATAAGTGATTTATGACCCTGTGGATTCATGGACCACTCATAAAATATAAAAAATATATATTAGGAAAGGAGATAGGTGCTGTTCTGTAAGTGAAAAAGGGATGAGGCAAGTTAACTCTTAGACTGGTAACTGAATTAGAATGTGCAGGAAATTTGGACAGCTATATCAGTCTATGGCACAGAAAGGGTTAAGACTAGAAACTGGAAAACAAAACAATGTGGACGGAGGAGGGAGAGACACTATGAAAGAATTAAAATGAAATAGCTTATGAGTAATTTTTCTTAACTTCTTTATTTCAGCATTCCAGTGATGGACAGTGCATTCATGCAAATCAGGACATAAAAATTACAAACTCTATCAGAATTAATAATGGAAAAAGAAACTGGGGATTATTCCCCAAGAAATAATCAATGTCAGTGTCCCCTTGCTACCTGGGGTGCACATTTATTATGTCCATGTTAAATCTTTACTGCCAAGTTAGCTGTAAAGCTAGCACTATCTGTCCAAGAAGTGTTCTCTGTGTTTCTATCCACAAATCCAATATGTATATTAATGCATTCTGCACCACTGTATAACTTGTGTATTCAATGAAGAAAGAAAAAAAACAAGCACTCTTACTTCCACAGATTCAGGTATCTGCAAAAATAACTCATTAACAAATGGAACAAAGTGGTTGACCCTGGGTCCTTCGAACTAAGACGTGTACATATGGGGTGTGTGGTCCACCCCCCCCACCTGGAAGAGTCAATAGCCATTTGCCTGCTGAGACAGAATGGACTTGCCCTCAAACTCCTCTAGCAGGTGCATGAAGGGTAACCAGACCCCATTGAATTTGTTGGTTTGGAGGTGTACAGCTGTCATGTTTTTTTCTATTTGATAAATGGCTTTAACAATAGATACCCATTCTGTTATACTTGGACAGGTAGGAGAAAGCCATTTTTAATGACAGCCTTATACGCAGCTAGTAGTAACATACTCATAAATGTTTTCTGCTGTTTACTTAGTTTCCCTTGGGATGGTTTGCTATGACCAGATGTTCAAATCCCAGGTTGCCTTGCATACCTATCACAATTTCAATTTTGGCCCCTATTGTGTCCAAAATAGAGGCAAAACTAGGCAATCCCCAAATATATGATAATATAATCCCTGTGCTCAACAGTCTCCCCCCCCCAACAGTGGTTGCTGTACCCCCTGGTGTCATAGTTCTGTGTGGTGTGAGAAACAAGTGCCCCACCAACTTCCCAAAAATCTCTTCTAGTTATCTGAAGCTCTGTATGAAAAACTCCCTCCCAAATTTCATGCCTGTTTTGAATTTTAAGATGAAGTCAGCTTCCACCTACCAAGCTGTTTGATAGTGTGGGGGTGTAGTACTTTTTGCAGATTGATTCTCTCTGACCGGATGTAAGATATACTTCTTCTGTCATTTGACACCTCCCTGCTTGTTCCAGAGGATTGTAAATTGAGTGAGGCTATGTCTGAAGATCCTGCAGTCTGGAGTTCCCTGATAAATGAGGTGACCTGCAAGTACCTAAAAAAGTCTATTCTGTGTAATTTAAGCTCAGTTTGCATCTGTCCAAAATATTTTATTATACCATTCTGCAGGAATTGAGAAAATCTGAGAAGGTCCAACTGGTTCCATCTGTGGACTGTCACATCTGTCCTATTGGGTATAAATTCAAAGCACCTGTCTGGGAGGGTACAGTAAAGGATGTAATGGACACTGTAATTTGTAAATAGTGGTTTATTGTTTTTCAGTTGAAACAAAGCTGTCTAACACAAGGGTTTGTAACAGAGCTACTGTTTATTTTATCTAACAAAGCATCTGGAAGATCCATAGGATGACAGCTGCAGTTGCTCTGCCATTCCATAGTGACTCACACATTCTTATGCCTATCTTTCATATAGTCTATCCAGTTGCAGCAATGGGTCATCTGGTAGTTAACTTTCAGGTTTGGTAGCTCCACCTCTGAGGTCCAGGGTCTCTGCAAGACTGCCCATTTAATCCATGCCCTCCACCCTGCTATATTTAAAGTGATGCATGCCCTTGTTTATTTTTTGTCAATCTGTCCTGGGGAACCTGACTGGTAACGTCTGAAATAAGAATAAGAATCATGGTAATACATTCGTGCAAATGGAGTCTAGCTTACCCATGAGTGATAGAGGGAGGATCTCACATCCTTTAAGATCTGTCAGTACCTCTGCTATAAACTTACTGTAATTTACCTGCTAAAGATTTATAAGGCCTAGGGGGATGTGTATCCCAAGTTTTTTAATTTGAATGGTAACCCACTTAAAAGGGATGAGATTTTTAAGTGTGAGCATTAACATGCTACTGATAAGGACCACCTCCATTTTCCCTGTGTAATTTCAAACCCAGAAGCATCAGTACATTCCTGTAGTATCTGCTGCAGCCTATGAATGGTGCAGATCATGTTCCACAAATAAAGCATCGTGTCATCTTCAGATAATGAGATTGTGTTTTCCTCACCTCCCACCACTAATCCCTCTAGTTGGTCATTTGCCCTAACCCTGACTGCCAGAGATTCTATTTGGAGGCCAAATAATAAAGGTGACAGGGGACAAGCCTAGCAGGTCCCCCTGCCAGTGGGAAGGGAATCAGAAACTTTCCCATTCACTTTTATCTGGGCTGTGGAATCCACATAAATAGCACACAACCATATATAATATTGTTATCCCACTGTACAGACAGTTGATGAGACCCCATCTGGAATACTGTGTGCAGTTCTGGAGACCCCATCTCTGCAAAGACATAGACAGAGTGGAGGCTGTCCAGAGGAGGGCAACCAAAATGGTGCAGGGTCTGCACCAGAAGACATACAAAGAAAGACTAAAGGAGCTTAATATGTATACCTTTGATGAAAGAAGGGAGAGAGTGGACATGACAGAAACTTTCAAGTACCTCAAAGTCCAAGAGGGTAGCATCTTTCAGAAAAAGAGATGTGCAAGACCAAGAGGGCACAATTTGAAGATGGGGGGGATGGCTCAGAGGTAATGTAAGGAAGTATTTTTTCATGGAGAGGGTTGTGGATACATGGAACAGCCTCCCTGAGGAGGTAGTGGAGTCAAGAACAGTGGGGGAATTCAAGAACGCATGGACAGACATAAGGCTGTCCTAGTGGAGGGTAGGAGGAAGTAAGCTGTTGGTTAACTAGTGTCTGCAGCCTATCTGTTAGGTAGGAAAATGGGCAGACTAGGTGGGCCAAGTGGTCCTTATCTGCCATCAAATTCTATGTTTCAATGTTTCTATAAAATGAGTCTCCATAGCCAGATTTGATTAGTGTCAGTGTGGAAAATCAGCCCAATCCAGTCTAGCAAATTATTTTTCAGTGTTGGTAGTTATAGCTATTTACTGTTCTGTAACTTGCCTCCCTTTCCAGAAATTACTGAGGCATCACCTGATGTTATCCAAGAGGCGACTATTGGGTGTAAAGCCAGAGTGGGCAAGGTGGATTAAATGTTGCAGGATTTTATTAACCCAGCTAGCCAACTCTGTAATAAGAAGTCTTGAATAATTCAGTAGAGAAATTGGATGGTATAAATTGCACTGGTCCACCAGTCTGCCTGGTTTTGGTATCACTATGATTAAGTCAGATTGCCAAGAGACAGCAAAATCTGCTGTGTCCACCCCAACATTAAACACCCTGGTTATCAGGGGAGCCAGTTTCTGTTTGAAGATCTTAAAATATTATTTGTTAAACCCTACAGGGCCTGGGGAATTCCCTGAGTGCATATCTAGGATGACTCCCTCCACCTCTGTCACTGTGATGAGTGTGATGAGGCTATCTTTCATTTCCTTTTCATCCTCCATTAAGGTTGAAAAGTTCACCCTGTCTAAAAACTCCTGTTTTTTTTGCTGGTCCTCTTGGGTTTCTCCCCTGCCTGATAAAACATTTTGAATTAGTCACTAAAGGGATTCATCACTTCCTTCAGTGCATAACTCACTGGCCCTTGCCTATAAAGTGGTTTGGCTTTCTTCATAACAGTTAGCATATTTGTGTGAAAGTGCTCCTTATGGAGATGGAACACTAATATGAGACCCACCCTATTCCCATAATCAAAGTATTTTTGACTGAAGTACCACAGATTTCCATTATTTTTATTTTGGATCAATAATCTGTTGCTGTTACTAGCCTTGCTTGTAGAGCAGAAAGCAGCTAACTAAAAGAAGCTACATTTTCTTATTAATTTAACACTTATATCTCAGCAGGAGTCAGTGTTTGTTGAGATTAAGCAGACAGATACTTTATTAGAAGTAGAAGGGGTCTTATTTAGGGTTAAAAAAAGAAAGAAAAGAAAGAAAGTCAGTGTGTGTTCTGTGCTGGGAAGGGTACTGTATCAATTTTCTTTGCTAAACCAGTAATAGAAGAGAGAGCTTAACTGGGGGTGTGGCTTAGATACTAGAAAAGCAGGTGACAAATTACAACTTCCTGTTGCTAGCCTTGCTTGTAGAGCAGAAAGCAGCTAACTAAAGGAAGCTACATTTTCTTATTAATTTAACACTTATATCTCAGCAGGAGTCAGTGTCTGTTGAGATTAAGCAGACATATTCTTTATTAGAAGTAGAAGGGGTCTTATTTAGGGTTAAAAAGGAAAGAAAAGAAAGAAAGTCAGTGTGTGTTCTGTGCTGGGAAGGGCACTGTAGCAACTTACTTTGCTAAACCAGTAGGAGGAGAGAGAGCTCAATTGAGGGTGTGGCTTAGACACTATAAAAGCAGGTGACTCAAATTACAACTTCCTGTTGCTAGCCTTTTTTCTTAATAATTGCTTTCCATCCCACCCCTCCACCCACCGACCCACCCTATGCCAGTTCTACTTTTATATCCACTGGATTTGACTGTCTACAGGAACTTCCTGTTTGGCAGTAGGAAGGGAAGGATCATAGAGAAACATTGGTTTTGTCAACCCTAAAGGAAAAAAGTAGCTCACTCCCCCCCCCCAGCTGCTGGTGGTCTGACACTGAGCAAGGAAGAAGGAGGCTACTAAAGAATATAGGAAGTTGCTGTCCCAGAACAGGAAGGGTGAGAGATGTAAGGAGAGGAGATAGTAAGCATACAGAGAAACAGGAGAGGGGACACAAAATAAGACATGATAGGAGTTGTGCAGTGCAATGGCTGTGGGGCAGCAGTGTTCCGGGAGACATTCTGGAGGTTGTGATGCTGCCTTATTTGCAGGCACCTCTCTGGTCTGAGGGAGGAGGTTGCCCATCTCCAGGCTGACCTGGCTAGGATTCATGAAACCTCCTCCCCCACCCAGGGACCACTAGGACCAATGCCACTACCTCAGAGGTTGCCAAGAAAGAGGAGAGACTGGACCAGGCTCAGTGAGGGAGATGGTGGTGGAACAGAGTTGCATCCCTCCAGCTGTACCTCTCCACAATTCATTCGCTCTTCTGGTGGACAGTGGTTCCTCTAAGGAGGCATCTACAGTGGAGACCAAGGAGGATGCTGGGAACCTTCACAAAGGAGACCTACAGGAGGGTGACATGGGACCCCACAGGGGAAGGAAAAAACTCCTGGTGGGGGACTCAATCATTAGGGGGTACAAATGGGGGAGGAAGGGAGGGAGGGTAAGGTTTTCGCTGGCGCACGGCTTGGAGGGACATGAAGTGAATCAGGATCGTGGAGCAGCTGCACAAGGAGGGAGTTGAAACGTCATTGTCCACCTAGGGACAAATTACCTGGCTAGGAATGGGATCAAAGCAGTGCAAGAGGAGTTTGTAGAGTTGGGGAGGGGCCTTAGACAAGTAGCGCATATGGTAACCTTCTCGGAGGTGCTGCCTGTCTATGGCAAGGGTGATGCTAGGGTACTCCTCACCAGGGAATTCAATGAATGTTTGAAAAACTGGTGCGGAGCTCAGGGTTTTGGCTTCATTGGGGTCTGGGGAGCCACCTGGAGGGATGCAGACCTATACTGGTGCAATGGTCTGCATCTGTACAGGGGGGGAACCAGGATCCTAGGTGAGGGGTTTAAATGCTTCATTGGCAAGCATTTAAACTAGCCAAGAGGGGAGGCACTGAAAAGGAGCAGGGAAATCCCAGACTCCCCTCACAAAACACGGTAATTAGTGAGGTAAGCACCAAGGTTGAGAAGTCATTAGGGAGCAGGACAGAGGTAAATGTAAAAAAAGGCAAAGGCAGTAAGGACAGAAATGGGGCTAAAAGGGGTAAGGGCATCAAAAAGTTGAGGGTACTGAGTACCAATGCCCGTAGTCTGTGTAACAAGCTCCCTGAACTAGTGGCCTTGATTGAAGAGGGTTGCCTGGATATTGTGGCAGTCACAGAAACATGGTACACAGAGAACCATGACTGGGATGTCAACATACCAGGATACACAACCTACAGGAGGGACAGGGAGGGTAAAAGAGGAGGAGGAGGAGTAGCTCTCTATGTAAAGGAAGGGATCAAAGCAACAGAACTAAAGAGTAAACAGGGAGCAGATGAGGCACTCCGGGTCACCCTGAAGACAGGAAATGGCACCACAATCTGCATGGGGGTTGTATACAGACCCCAATCTCAGGGGGAAGGAATGCACAAGGAAATGATAGAAAGCTTCCTTAGAATGGCAGATAAAGGGGGAGATATTGTTGATGGGGGACCTGAATATGCCAAATGTTAACTGGAGCACCATTGCTGCAGGCACATCCAAGAGCAGAGTCATTCTTGATGCCCTAGAGGGGGCATGCCTCAGACAGCTAGTATTGGAACCCAATTGGCAGGGAGCAATCTTAGACCTGGTACTCTCAAATGGGGACAGAGAAAGAATCTCAGATTTAGAAGTGGGTAGCCATCTGGGAACAAGTGACCACCAAAGAGTGTAGTTCATGATAAACACATCCATACAATCAAGCCATACAAAAGCAAGAGTATTGGACTTTAGGAGGGCTGACTTTGGGAAAATGAGAGAGTGCCTCATAAAAACACTAGCAAACAGGCAAGAAGGAGGGGTGGAGGAACAATGGGGAGTAATCAAAACAGCCATCACAGAGGCAACAAGCCTTTGTATAAAGCAAATCAACAAAACTCAATGAAGGAAAAAACTGCTATGGTTCTCAAAAGAGGTGGCAGGGAAGGTTAAGGAGAAAAGGATAGCATTCAGGAAATATAAGGAAACACAGAAGGAGCAGGACAGAGAACTTTATCAGTTAAAGCAGAAAGGGGCTGGGAAGGCAGTCAGAATAGCAAAGGCCCAAATTGAGGAAAGGATAGCCAACTCTGTTAAGAAGGGGATAAGACCTTTATAGGTACATTAGAGAGCGAAGAAAGACCAAAGGAGGGATACTGAGGTTTAATAAAGGGAAGGGAATGTGGGTAGAGGGTGACAGTGAAAAAGCAGGGATACTGACAGAATATTTCTGCTCAGTATTCAGAAAGGAAGAGGAGGGGGAGGTACCTAAACCAAACAAGAGAAACACTCTGAAGACGGGGGTCGGTACCAGTCCATTTACAGAAGAAAGGGTTCTGAAAGAAGTAATAAAATTGAAGGTAGACTGTGGGAGGCTAGGGTAACAAAGGATACTTGCAAGGAGAGGAGTTCTTTTTCACAGTTTTTTTTATTTACTGGAACCAGCAAGTGCAAACAAAATGCCAAAATAAAATCGAACTTCACGAACAAAAAAAAAATAGCTGTAAATTCTGTAAGGCTTTTTTACAAGGAAAACAGGCAACCAATCCATTATTCTGGCAGTATTTCATTCCATTGCTACCTTCTTCTCGATGCTTACAACACAGCACCCAAACTTCATCTGATCTATTCAAAAAAAACTTTGGCATATAAAGGGTGTAAAGCAAAAGGATTGGTTCCTGAACCAATCAATCAAACTTTGACATAAATTTTAGAAATAAACTTGATATATCAAATATATTATAGTTTCCTTTATATTCTAATCAATTTATATTTACTAGCTTCAATGATTAATTCTTGTTTTATCAGATTTTGTGCTGCTACAACATTCTGGAAATGCAAGGAGCTCCCGCTCTGGATCTCTGTAAATAAAAGCAGGCAGACAAGAGCCGGCCGGCTACTAAAGAGCAGAGAAGACGGGCGGAACCCTCTGGCGTATTTATTCCGAAATTAAAAGACTATCAGCAATATTCAAGGTTTGAAAATAAATTCTAAGGGAGCGAAAGACTTCCTAACAACCGTGGCTTAATTTTAAGTTTTACATTTATTTCTTTCGAAACCGACGCAAGCGGAGCTGCACGTATCAGCGCATGCTTTGTGAAGGAAACGGACAATTACAGGGCAAGTTAATAACATTATACGCCCAAATTTCAAGTAAGTGCTCAGAATCTGTCAGCATGTTCTACTTGAACATACATGGACTGTTCTTCAATAGCAGAGACAAAAGTCCTACTCAGAACCAAAACACTTGAAAAACAAAACAGCTTTATTTTTTCTTTTACCGACAGCCTATCCAACTACGGTTTAACTTTACTCTTTAAGGGTCATTTGACTGGGATTAGTACCTATAATGATGTTATTTATACTTTTTTAATATATATATATATATATATATATATATAAATAACTCTACTTTGACAAAAAGGGGGGGGGGCTGGCACTCTCAATCATTAATGCCATATAAGAATTGAGTGAGGAGAGACAAAGTTTAAATGTAAATAGTTTGTAATAGATGGCCAGGCTATTACAAGCTATTTACCCTGATAACTCCTACAAAATCGGACATGGACAAATGCACACAAAGACGAAGACAGCATTCATTCCACAGGACAACAGATAATACATAACGAGACTAAGGGAGAGGGGGTTTATTTAGAAGCCCCCCTTTCACATAGACAAAGCAATGGGGCCTGATGGGATTAACCCAAGAATTCTAAAAGAACTAAGGGTAGAACTAGTGACACCGCTGACTACTCTCTTTAACAGATCATGGGAGGATGGGGTGGTAACTGAGGACTGGATGAGGGTGGATGTGATTCCTCTTCACAAAAGTGGGAGCAGGACAGAGGCAGGAAATTACAGACCGGTTAGTTTGACCTCAGTGGTAGGGAAAACGATGGAATCACTTCTGAAGGAAAGAATTGTTGAGTACCTGGAGGCCAGTGGGGCACAGGACCCAAGGCAGCATGGATTCACAATGGGAAGGTCATGTCAGACAAATCTAATAGATTTCTTTGACTGGGTGACCAAAGTAGTAGACCGGGGAAGGGCTGTGGACATGGCCTATCTAGATTTTAGCAAGGCATTTGGTACAGTTCCACACAAAAGATTAATACACAAGTTAGCCAGCCTTGGAGTGGGTCCCAAGGTGGTAGCCTGGATAAAAAAATGGCTAGACAACAGGATGCAAAGGGTAGTAGTAAATGGAGTCCACAGTAAAGAAAGGAGGGTTACTAGTGGGGTACCACATGGTTCAATACTGGGACCGGTCCTATTTAATGTCTTTATAAGTGATATTGCAGAGAAACTGGAAGGAAAAGTATGTCTCTTTGCAGACGACGCAAAGATCTGCAACAGGGTTGATACACCAGATGGAGTGAAAAGGATGAGAAGGGACTTGGCAAGGTTGGAGGAATGATCAAATGTATGGCAGCTCAGATTCAATGCAAAGAAGTGCAAGGTATTGCACCTGGGAAACAAAAACCCAGGGGAAGAGTACACAATGGGGGGCGAGATACTGACAACAGTAAAAATGGAAAGGGACCTGGGGGTAATTATATCAGTTGACCTCAAGGTGGGCAAACAATGTGAGAAGACAGTAAGGAAGGCTGGGGGGATACTGGGATGCATAGGGAGAGGCATCAATAGTAGAAAACAGGAAGTTGTTATCCCTCTGCACAGACAATTGGTGAGACCCCATCTGGAGTACTGTGTGCAGTTCTGGAGACCCCATCTCCGCAAAGACATAGACAGAGTGGAGGCTGTCCAGAGGAGGACAACCAAAATGGTGCAGTGTTTGTACCAGAAGACATACGAAGAAAGACTAAAGGAGCTTAATATGTCTACCCTTGAGGAAAGAAGGGAGAGGGGGGACATGATAGAAACTTTCAAGTACCTCAAGGGAATAAACAAAGTCCAAGAGGGTAGCATCTTTCAGAAAAAGAGATGTGCAAGAACAAGGAGGCACAATTTGAAGATAGAAGGGGAACGGCTCAGAGGTAATGTGAGGAAGTATTTTTTGACAGAGAGGGTTGTGGATGCTTGGAACAACCTCCCTGAGGAGGTCGTGGAGTCAAGAACAGTGGGGGAATTCAAGAATGCATGGGACAGACAGAAGGCAGTCCTAGTGGGGGTAGGAGAAAGTAAGCTGTTAGTTAACTAGGATCTGCAGCTTATCTGTTAGGTAGGAAAATGGGCAGGCTAGGTGAGCCAAGCGGTCCTTATCTGCCATCAAATTCTATGTTTCTATATTAATCTCTTGTAATTCCTGCCTCACCTATTCCATCTGATTTGTTACCTTTGAGGTGATTCTGATTTTGTGCCACTCTTCAAGTTCCTGAAGCCTAACCTTTCATTTACTTTTTTTTTTTTTTGCTGTTTCTTTAGTTTTGAGGCATGAGATCTTATGATCCCCTGAGTATGGCTTTAAGAGCATTCCACAACCATTTGTCCCATCCTTCCATCCCTCAGTGATCTCTAAGATAGTCTGCTATTCTACTCCCCACCAGCTGTTTGAACTCCTCCCAAACCTATAAGGATGAGTTCATTCTCCAGAGAGAGAGAGATTGCCGTGTGGTTGGTGTTCACCGGCTTCATGTGATAATGGTGAGGGAAATAAGGCAACTGCAATGCAGGTGATGGCAATTTGGTGAAAATATAAAATGGCAAGGATAAATTTTGGCACATGCATTAACAGCTACAATTGCTTATCTGCTTTTCTGTGGGGGATTTTGCCCCACACACCCTATTGCAGTGATCTTTGTGCACCACACCACCTTACTAATATAATTAACTCCAAGGTGATAGCACCTCGGGGAGGGAGGAAAGCAATTGTTGCCATTAATGCATGTGCCAAAATTTACCATCGCTGTTCTTACATTCGCCAAAATGCCATCACCATTATTGTGGTCTCTGTTCTTTCCTTGTCATTATTATATGCAACTGTATTGACCATAGAGTGAATAGTACAGGTAGTGAACTTTTTTAGAGACCTACAACTGGCTATGACCCTCTCCACTTCTCATTACCTTTCTCTATACATATGAGTTTTATTTTCTATTTGCATTCATTTATTAATTTGCCTTTAATTATATATATTTAAGCTGCATGTATTACTATATTACTGTAATTTACTTCTTATTTTCATCAGTTTATTGTTTAGCTATTTTCTTCTCCCCTTCCCCAGAGGATGCATCTGTAAACAAGCTGTTCTCAGCTCAGTACATCTTTCCTGGTTAAAGTTTTAAACAAGTAAATAAATAAATAAAAATGTATGGAGATCTAGCTTGCTTCATAGAAACATATGTATGTAGCATAGAATAAGACTGATGCATGTTACGATAGAATTTGTAATCCCTCCTATCTGGGTTAAATTCTCTCCAAACATATATTAATGTAGCTTCCTCCATCACTGCCCATTCTGCCCTGCTCATTTTGTTATTACTGGAGGTTTTGCCAGAGGAACAGCCCACAGATTGATTGACTACGCAATTGAAATAGCCAGTAATAATGATAGTGCCATCAGAAAGAACCTAATAATTTAATAAAAAACACTGGGGTGCCTCTTTTAGGGGCAAAGAGGGTGATAAGGTGTATTTTTGGCCCCCCAAACCTCCTCTGAAACAATTATTAATCTATCATTTTCTAGAATTCTGTATGTTGGATTTCATATAGAATGTCTCTCCTAAATAAGAGACCAACATCTGCTCATTTCTCCGAGGAATGGGATGCTGCTATAACTTTTCCCACCCAAGCGCTGCAAAATGTTTGGTGTTCTGCATCTGTAAAACTTGTTTCCCAAATGAATCCTATATCACATTTAAGTCTATTCAACTGGATCAGAATTTTAGTCAATTTAAACTATGGAATTTTTGCCCTGAATGTTCAGGGATACAATGTTTAATGTACCCCTGGATAACAATGGAAATTTCCATCACCCTCACCCATGCGTGGGCCCTGCCCTACCTTCCCAACCCCCAGTTAAGGAATCTCCACACATTATAAAACAGTGCCAACCTGATAAAACATGAAAATTCTGTAGGATAAGAACCAACAAGAAACAATTTCACAACTGGTGCACAACATTGAACAATGAGTATGTTAACAAATATAGTATTGTGTACTTCCAAAGTTAAAGATTTCCTCTGCATACAAGCACCAGAGGTGCAAAAAATATTGCAGAGTGCTTGCAGTAGTGTGCAAGCCTGCCCAGACTAAGCAAGGTCAGATGTTATCACTGACTGAGGGATCACAGCCTGAAACCCTGTGGTACAGAAACTTGTCAGCCCTCTCCCTTGGGCCTTGGATGACAGCATTTATCAATGGTATGATACAGTGAAAGGATATAACCTCAGTACAGATGGGAAGAGATAGATCATGGCAGAAGCCCCTAGCCCCCCCCCATTCTACTACTTAGTGCCAATAGTTATTTGTGCTGAACATACAGGTCAAGGGGAGATACAACCCTATGGAGTGCTGAGCTCCAACCCCGGGGTGGCCAAGGTAAGCTCACTCACCCCAGCAAGCTGCTCATCATAATTCAGCTGCACGTCTTGACCATAACATAAAAACATTGGATTTGCCTGGAGATAAAGGGAAAAATGTGCAAATCCTGGCTATGAAACTAATGATCAGCTCACAAGGCAAGGACCTAATGATCATTTCAGTCTACATCTCCCCTGAAAGAGCAATCTGAGGGTTTCAAGGTACTTTATGAACACCTTACTGACCTCCGCACCACTTCTGAAGTCCTGGTGCTGAGAGACTTAAATATAAATTGGATGGCCCAAGACTCGGCACATTATACAGATGCAATCACCACAGTCGATTTCCACCAACTGCTGGACTCACCAGTGCTGATAAACTACTGTACTTGCACAAGCTCCTTATTATAGAGGATCACAAACTTACTTGTACTCCTGGATTCTTTGAGAGACCACTCTCTCATCCTCTGTGCACGGACCAATAAGGCTCCAAATCTGCCAGTAAATGTAGTAATTTCATGAATCCTAAAAAAAAAGACAGCTTGGTCCCCTCAAACAACACATCAAGCAGCTGAATTGGTCCCCTGTCTTCTCTACCATGGATGTGGAGCTAGTGCTGGATAACTCTATCAACATCTTTAACACAGCCTGTGATATATATGCCCCTGTGACCAAAAGAAAGACAAAAGCGTCACACAAATTGTGGATAACTCCACAACTTGTCAACCAAATGCAGACTTGAGACCACTTATGGTTTAAGTTTAAAAGCACAGGTTCACCCTCTGACCTCCAAAATTACAAGTCAGCCAGGAATAAGTGCACCCAAGCACTCAATCAGGCAAAGGCCAGCTATCTGTGGTCTCAACTAGACACCTCTTGGGGTGACGGTCACAAATTCTGGCAAAATATCAAAACAGTTATCAGTCAACCACACAAAACAACACCAACCATGCTCAATCTAGAGGGGAACCATCACTCAGGATCATAAAAATATTGCTAACATATTTAACAATAAGTTTACCGACCTCAGCAGGGTACTCCCTCCAGACATTCTCACCCCCAGCCAATGGTAATATCATGAACTCTCTGGATTCCCCCCCCCCAAACACTATCCCTCCATTCTATCTCAAGGTAATCATAAAAAAAGTGACCAAGAAATACCTAACAAAGGTGTTTGGACAGTCTAGGCTAAGTGGTGATGGGCTAGACCTAAAATTACTTTCCCTTATGCTCAATGAGGTATTAACACCTTTGACAAGAATACCTAATCTGTCCCTCATCTCTAGAAAATTCCCCAGGCAATGGAAAGCTGCAGTTGTAACCCCTATTTTCAAAAATAGGGATGAGAAATGAACACAAACTATCAGCCGATCTTGATCCTTCTGCTCATCTCCAAAGCTCCTGAAAGATTAGTTTATGACCAGCTAGTAGACTATCTCAATAAATATCTGCTGCAGTGAGTGGAAAAACACAGCTTTTGGAAACTCCACAGCACCACAACAGCCCTAATAGAGTTTACTGGATTTATCCATGAGGGGTTTGATCGTGGGCACTTGGTGGGGGCTACTTTTATTGACCTCACCAAGGCCTTTGATATGGTAAACCATGAGCTCCTCTTGGCTCAACTAAGATCTACAGGGGTCTCACCAGCCTCATTGTGGTGGTTTAAGAGTTACCTTATGGGGCGTAAACAGAGGATAAAAATAGCCAACACTCTGTCTGATTCCAAACATGTGTTCCCCAAGGATCAATATTAGGTCTGCTACTGTTCTACCTTTTCCTTAATCAGCTACCCCAAGTCTGTCAACACAGAATACTCCTGTATGCTGATGACGCTGTTTTATATACTAGCCACCCTGACCCCACCTCTCTGCAACAATCGCTTCAGCATGACTTTAATATTGTTGAAGACTTGTTTGGTAATGTGAGATGGCTCTTAAACTATGAATAAACAAAAATAATGCTCTTTGCCTCATCCCACAACTGCCACAAGTCGTCCACCATTACCATAAGAAACAAGAAAATTGAAACACTCAAGATGGTCCAAAATATTTAATATCTCGGCGTCAACCTAGACTACTCCCTCACCTTCTCAACTCATGTTGACCTAGTCACCAGGTCAGCAAACAGTAAACTCGGCCAACTTTTTCGGCATAGGCACTGTCTAACCAAATCAGCTCTTCAGCTAACAATTACTAGCTAGGTCTTATCCGTCATCGATTATGGCTTGGTAATGTATAATGTGGCCCCTGTTACTACCCTCAAGCACATTGCCATTACCATTAATAAAGTCTGCAGGTTAGTCCTTGGTGCCCCATGGCTACTGCACACCTGTCGCCTCTACCACCAATCAGGCTGGTTAGATCTTGAATGACGAGTCCACTATCAGGTCTGCCTTCTAGCCAAACATGCTGTTCTTGGCCTACTGCTCCCCCAGCATGTGTTCCTTTCTCTGTCCTGCAGAACCAAAGAGACGGACCAGAGCATCCAATAACAACACATTTAAGGTACCATTCAGATGTACCACCAAGGCCAGAGATCCTTTGGGTACAGGGCCCCGCTCATGTTAAACTTCATCCCGACAGATATACTTAACCTACCTAAAATAGGTTCTTACAAAGCTAGACTTCATTCTCACCTCCTGAACCAAATGAAATGCACCTGCTTCTCATGAGATGCTCTTCTCACCTTAAGTGAAAATTCCTAGAATATAGCACTTTGAAATTACCTGACTTGCTACTCACCCCCTCACCACCCCTCTCCACTCCTTCCCCAATATCTACCACCACTTTGACCTTCCCTATCCTTATTCCCCCAATACCACCTGGATCTCTTCCACCAGTCCTATCACTGTCTCCTACCTCTCTAACTATGTTCCTTCTCCCACCATCTGCACCATTTTCCTTCCCTCCCTCCCATCCATCCCTACTCATCGCCCATACCCTTACCTAAAGCTCAACAAAGGTAACAAATCTCTGGCTTCCTGCACCATTCTTTTACACTTGTTCCCTTTTCACATGATTGATTTTGTTGATTCTCACTCATTCGCATCTCTGATTGTTCAGTTGTGTGCGTTATTATTGATTCTAAAACATGCTTGTTTTATATTCCTGCTTGTATTATATTACTGTATTATAATTTATGTCATCCTAGTTGCCTATAATCTGTTAAATGTATTTGTATTTATGGACCTCTTGTTTGACGTGGAACCTCTGTAAATTAGCTCTTACTGTAGCTCAAAGGTTGTAATTTGAGATCTCAATAACTAAATAAAATAAATAAGAAAAGGACCATTTGGCCCACCTACTCTGCTGTTCCTTCAGACAGTGGTGATTAATAATAAATGGCCTACCGTAACTGGTTTTACCCACGTTCAGTGGAAAGAGGTCATCAGTCCAATACGAAAAATAGTCTTTGTTCTGTAGAACCAAAATGTTGGCTATGGGGGTTTCAAAGGACCAACTCTGCCAGGTCTCCCAGAGGGCATGCCCACACACCCCTTTATGCCAGGACTGTTATTCAATCTGACAGGGTGCCTTCAAGTGGTTTGAAAGCACTGGTAGTAACCCAAATGTTCAGGATTTCCCTGGGTAGAGAACACAGCTCAGTTCACTGCATGTCTTTAGAAATTCCTAAACAGCCAGAGAGCTTACCTTTCCAACATACAAAGGAGCAGGCCATGCAAGGCCAGATGAGACCCCCCACAACTAATTACAATATTTACAGTATATCATATGTAAAATAGTTCCAGCACATAGTATAGCCTTGCCTTTAAAGGCAGCCTTTGTGTCTGGCAGTGAAATTCACACCTGTCCACATTCCGGCTCCCTTAAAATTGAACATAATACAGACATAACCAGAAAAAGTGTTATCTCACTTAATGAAATGGCTACTCATAGCATTGTATTACAATCTCCACTAACTCTACAATAACTTATATAAATCCTCGCAATAATGATGACTATATTAAAATATAACAAAATAGAGTGTTGTGCTTCATAGTGCTGGGACCCAAAGCACTGGGGTGAGTGGTTGTTGCGGTCACACTGGATGCAGCACGTTCTATTTTCAGCATTAAAGCATTAAACACTACTTTACTTGTTGTGCTATTTCTTCATCTGCTTCAGTAAGTGCAGTCATTGTTTGGTTCTTTGTGTTTCATAATGGAAATGTCCAGGAAGATGCATGGCAAGAATTGAATAGTGATGCTGCCCCCTTCTCCAAATGGACCTCCAATGCCACATGGAAAGTAGAGATTTTGGAATCTCCACCTGTAAATAGGGGCACTCCATGAAGATGTGTCATGGGAAACTGAGAGAATTAGGTACAGTACCATGTAATGGTAACTGGGCTGGTGTCAATGTTTGGTTCTTTGTGGCTGATGCTGACACTCCAACTGCTTGAATATTCTCTGTTGAAATGTACTGTTGACTGCATACAGTATTCCCTCCAGAAGATTCTGAATGTCTCATCAGAGGTGGTTCTGGATGGTGGAGGCTGTGATGTTAGCTTGTTTGTGGTGATCCTCCCTGTGCCAAGCCATGTTTAAAATGTGTTCCAAGTATTCCATCTCTAGGTCTGGGCATTTCAGGCCCTTTTCAGAGGGTAAGTGCTGCTTCCCTAAGGGATTCAAACAATCGTGTACCTGACTCCAAAAATATACAAAGCTGTTCAGGGTAGTTTAACTGGATTCTGATTTGTTTTTCCTTGGCTTGCTTAATTATAACCCTCACTGTTCTAAGATTGTCATTAAGAAGGTCTCAAAAGTCTTGGTTGAAGTACAGTCATTGCTCATCCAGTTGGGTACCTATCATCTTCTAGGCAGTTTGTAGATCAGTTGCCATTTTAGGTATTTAAGCATTTTAACTATTATTGAACACATTCTTGTCTTTTGATCCATTGACTACTTCACTAGGGATCTATCAGTTCATTCTATCAGAAGGGAGACATTATCAGGGATTTTCAGTACTGTATGCAGTAGGTGTTTCACAAAATCCACCATGAAGGACAATGATTTCTCCATGTCTTCAGGGAAGCCATGGAATCTAAAATTGTGTTGGCATGTCCAAGTCTCTTGACCATCAAGCCTGGCCTGTAGGTCCCTTTCGCAATGTAGGAGATAGAGGATGCCCCTATGATGAGTCTCTACAGTGTCTGTAAATGCCTCCAGTGCCAAGTCTGTAGCCATTATGTGGGAATCAATTTTCTTGAGGTTGACTCAGACATCTAACAGTAAAGCTTCTAACCTCTGGCTGGCCTAAACAATCCTGTCAAGTTTGGTGAGTACTATGCTCTTGTTGGGTCCAACATCACTGCCTCCCATGCTCTCCATGCTAGATGTTGGGGATCCTAGCCTACTAATCAGTACATGGCTCATTCATCAAAGCTTTTAATTTCATTGCCTGCATCCCCGTTCTTTTCCCTTTACTTGTTGCCATCTCCTGAAATGCAGTTGAAGATAATGATAATGTTCAGAGAGAGTTCTAATATGTGAAGTTATTCACACATAGCCCAAAGAGCTAGCAATTCTAGTGGCCAGTCATCCCATAACATCAGTGGGAGTCAGAGTTTATGAATAATAAAGAACAATCTTATCCATAGATGCAGATAAAATGTGGAAAACTGACAAACATAGTGGTGGCAGGATGAAGTTGTAGGAACAACCAAGCTTGGTTATTAAGTTAGATGAAAAAAAAAAGCAACATAAAAGATGTGTGTGGAGCTGAGTTTGTCTTTTCTTTTTTTCACTTGCTTTCTGCTATGTGTCCAGAAACCACTTCCCCTCAGGTATTCTTTGTATTACAGGACCCAGCTGCTCCAAGTTTTGGTGGTTTCTGAAAGAGGCAATGGATGGACTTCCACTTTTACCCAAGGGCAACCTTTTCACAAAATAAAGAAAAACAAATCACATTAATAACACAAAATGCTTCCACCAATCAGATTGAGAACTCATATAGATGGAGAATTTTCATGAACTAGACAATCTCACCTTTGAAAGACAAGCCTATTAAGTTTGAGAAGAAGCGTGCATAATTGAGCTTTTCAACAGCAAGAAAAAATTAACAGATTCTGGAGGAATTAACATAATGATCCACAAATTAGTACAATGTACAAAGACAGAATATCACTATCTGTTGCCTCAGCCCAGTTATCAAGACGGTAACACCCTACATGGGTGAATATTATTGAGCGGCTCAATATGAGTGACTCAATAATACTGCTCACCTGTAGAGCGAGAGGAGAAAAAGAGCACCTAATGATCATAGCGAGTGTAGCACTGAGGGATATATGCTACAGTCATGAGAAAGGATATATATAGATCAATCTGGCTAAGCTCTGCTGAGCTGGCCATGTGACATAGTGGCTTGAGCCACTGCCCCTGGAGCCTGTGGTGCTGGGTTCAGATCCTGGTGCAAGAAGCTATCTTGCTTCCTGGTGGAGCTGCTATTTTTTTTCTATGTCCGCTCCCCCTAGAATTGACAATCTTTATTTTGGGGGGTGCAAAGGGCTTGCACCCTACGTTAGGGAGTGCAGGGGGCTTGCCCCCCCCACATAAGAAACATCATTTTGTTTTGTTGTTTTTGTTAAGTAAGTGACCGACGCTATTTGCAAAGGTCAGTGCTGAGCAGTTTTCCCTTTTGACGTCGGGTGGTTGTTCACTCTCTTTATGTGATTGGCGATCATATAGACTCACTCTTATCACATAAAACCAACAAGAGAGAGACTTTAGTAGGGACTTTGCTTCCTTGTAGAGACAACCTCAGGTTTCAATGAAACTGAGTCAAAGAAAAGTGTTGTTCAGACTACAGGGTTTAAAATGGCTTAAACTGTCTTAAAGCACCGCAGCACTGTTTTTGTTCGTACTTGATATGATTTGTAGTCCATTTTTAAAAAATGACCTTAAACCCTGATAAGACCTAGGCTTAAACACGGTTTTAAAAACATTAAAGGACTTAGTTCATTAGCATCTGGAGTGTTGTACCGGGTTTCCAGGGGGTTCCTCTTGCCCCTTTCCACTCATGATGAGAAGTCAAAGTTTGGATCAAGCTATCTGAGGAGTACAGGGGGCAGGTCTCTTGGGTCAGGCATTTCCCTTGTTGGTTGTTGGAGTGGGCCGCCGGAGGGTGGTTGCCTCTGTGGCTTTGGGCTGTTTGGGGACTGACTGCTGAAGGGCAGTCTCTCCGGTTACCTGACTGGGTGGTGTCAAGCCTGGGGGTCTGTTTTGCTGGGAAGTAATCACCATTATGCAAGCTGACTCTACAACAAGAGAGATGGAATATCTAACGTGGTGATAGAAAAACAGAAAGGGCTAGGCAGGTTGGATGAAATTTATCGTTTTTTTGTTACATATAGAGGCAGTGAGAGTGCCTGAAGCTACTTCATTTATTTTGACTTTAATCTGAATAGCATGACATCTAGGACAGTGGGAGTGCCCTGATTTATGTGCAATTTAGATATGGAAACAAGGAAGTGAGAGTTCCTATGACCTTAATTTTCTGCTTCCTGGGGAAATTGAGCAAGCCCCATAATACTGACTGAAAAACTTATTGTTAAAGTTTACTGAACATTATCTCATGCACCCTCAATGTACTTTTAATTCAGTATAATTTTTTATGTAGTTTAGTTAAGTGGGGTTAGTGAATTTTGTGCTGTTTTGTAGTAGGTCTTGTTGGGTATTGCTTTTGTAATTGTTTTGTGAGGGGAGTGTGTGTTAGACTTTAATATTGGTTGTGAGTGATTGTGTGTGGCTGAGTGGATGTGTGTGAATGTATGTTTATGGTTGTGGATTGGTTGAGTGATTGTTTTAATTGTGATTGTGGTCAGCCTAGCATTGGGGTGATTATGTGTTGGCTAAGTGTGACAGGGTGACCCTTGTCTTAGAGAAAGTACCCTCATATGAAGTCTGAATTCCCCCCATTCCTTTCACCCCTTGCTATCTCTTCCTATTAATTCTTCTCTCTCTCTTTTCTAAATTCCGCTGTTGGACTGGCCACCCACAGCACCGTCTTATCCTATGCTATCCCTTTTTACTTTTCTTGTCCCCTGTTTATGAGTTGCATATTTATAGCACATAACTAGCTGTAATATGAAACATCCCAAGTGCCTGAAAGAAGAGATAAGGGTACCACCTTGGTGGACTGAAAGCTCAAGTCTGCTGCTTAAGAAATAAAATGCAGGCAGGTTTTAAAGGAATAACGCGCTTTAGATATTGCTAGAAAGTGCTTCCAGAATTAAGGGACAGCCAGTACAAGTTAAAATGAAATTAAAAGTGCCTGCAGTGCTGAAAAAGATACCAGAGACAATGGATATATTGGCTGGCAAATTATACTGAAACATGAATAACTATGCTAAAATAAATAAAGAATAGGTGCTTAAAAGAAAAAGAAATTGATGCTAAAATCATGTCCTACAAAGCCTGCAGAGCTTGTATATTGGTTAAGGTGCAACATGCTTAAATAGAAATGGATGTGAAAGCTGCATAATTTATTATAGAAAGCATAGTGGCAACTGAATAAACAACTTAGACGGCTGTATCTTTAACATAAAGAAAGGGCACGTGGAAAAAAGGGTTACTTTAAACCCAGGCCAGATAAAATAAACATATTAATAATAAGGGCTCTTGCAGAAATTGCAGAAATAATGAAGAGGGTCTAGGATACAGATACAAATGTTAGGTGGCAAAAGAACATTTCTAAATGGGACCAGTCTGTAATTTAGCCCCAGGCAGTGTTTGTCCCAAAGAGGGCCTGTTTTTTTTGTTATAAGTTAATACTGAACCCCCTCCCCTCCTTCTAATTTAAAAACAGGCTCATTAAAAACTGTAACCAGAGAAAGACTTAAAATAAAACTACTGCAGTTCTACTAAGTGTTTCGATACCTGAATAAAAGTAACAGGAAAGGTTACCGATTTTGTTTTCTTGTTTCCATTTTCTTCACCCTTCTAAGCCAGAACTGGGCCTACTTGTTGCCATATGGAGACAGAAACCCCTAGTGACCTGTTTTTATACTGAACAAAATGCAAGTCATACTGTGCAGAAGGAGGAGCAAGCAGTCATTAGTGCTAATTAAGGATGAAGAGCTTATTTAATAACCAGGACACACCAGCAGTTGGTTGGGGAATTATACTGGATGTTATTCATGTAAAAATTGTTGTGCCTGTATGTATGTATTAAACTTGAAAAAATTTCAGTTGGAAAGTAAACCTGAAAAAGAATATGACATCAGGCAGCTAATTTCTTGTAATACAGAGGGGTCATTTATTTAGGCTTTGTAATTGTGGTATATTATGTTGGCAAGACAGAACGATATTTTAAGATTAGAATTATGGAGCATGTCCATGCAATTGAGAAAATGATTTGAGTTATGCCACTGCTATGCACATCTTTAAAATAAGGCAGCACCTACTTTGCATGCATTTAAATATTTGGGCATTGAAAAGTCTTACATGATTCAAGGGAGGTAATTATCGCAACAAAATTTTGAGGAAGGAAAATGAATGGATTTTGCGACTTAATGCCTATAAAGTTCCTGGAATTAATACATTTAGAATTGAAACCCTATCTGGAGTGTAGATAATGTTTTTATTTTAATTTAGTATTTACCTATGTAGAGTTAATGTTTTGCCACAGGCCTATATTTCTTTAAATGTATGCTTCTGCATTTTAGTGGTGATGGTGTTTGTTTAACAACCAATGAATTGTTAGTTATTATTGTGATGTAATTAATTGATAGTACTATATAAGCTGGTGTTTGTGGTCAGCCTTTTAACTTTTGATAAAGGACTTGCTGTCCGAAATGCGTCAAGTGGCTGTTCTCTTTTCTGGTGTAATAAACAATTTTCTTTAGCTCTGGGTCCGTTCCATTATTGGGAATTGTGTGTGCTTCAGCTTTTTTGGTATTTGACCTGTTTTTATACTGAACAAAATGCAAGTCATACTGTGCAGAAGGAGGAGCAAGCAGTCATTAGTGCTAATTAAGGATGCAGAGCTTATTTAATAACCAGGACTGTAATATATATTACTTGTTTTAAAGGAATAAGATTGCTTAATATATTAAGGCTTAGAACAACCTGTTCTCTACTGTATAGGCCTGGATGTTTGCATTAGAAAGCCTAATTATGAAATGCGGATGGATCACATGTCTGTGAGGTCACCCCTAGCATGATATAAAAGGACCACCTCTAGGGGCATAGTTTTTAGATAGGGAGGCCAGTTGCTTCCTAGCCATGGAAGATATAAGACATTCTGTGTGTGCTTGGACAAGCACTGTCTGAGTACCTGAAGAGAGGCTGAAGCTAGGCCATGCTGTGCTGAGGATTGCTAACCGCATTTTCTTTTGCTTTCTGTACACTTTCTTATTTTATTTTGGAATCAGAAAATAAAATGATAAATGCTTTCAGGCTTTTTTTATGCACCTAAGTTTTGTCTGCCTGTTTCGGTTATTCTGAAATCCCACACTCGGTGACACTAAGGTCACTAGTGGTTAAGCACTACTCTCCCACCAGTCTTAGGGACCTCTGCCCTTTCGAGTGTCCCCCTCTGCCAGCAGAGGTGTATGGGCATTGCCGGGTATTGGAGATAGCTTGGAGGGGGAGGAATTGAGAAGGAACCTGGCCTGGTGGGGATGTAGAGTGGGTTGGATAGATTGGAGGGGTGGGGACAAGAAGACGCCCTGGTGCAAAATGGGTTCTGGAAAGGGGTTCTCCCTGACTGGTTCCCATACCCAAGGGCTTCACCATGAGTGGGCAGGTTGCTTTGTCTATCTCATCCACCTATGCTACTCAGGCAGTGTTGTGCAAGGCCAGGTCAATAAAACACAAGACAGCTATTATAGCTGATCTTGTTGGTACAGCTGACCTGGCTTGCATCACCAGGACCTGGCTGGATGAGAATGCTGTCCCAGTATTCCAGTATTTGAAGCAGCAATTCCAGCTGGGAACTCGGTGATACACCAACTGAGAGAGGATTGCAGGGTTGGGGGAGTAGACATTTGTTTTGAGTTGGATCTGGGCATTGTTGACACCCCAGTGGGAGTGACCAGAACCTTTGAATGCATAGTGGGAGCAGGTGTATGTTGCAGGATACTTCTCATCTACCATCCACCCAGGGGTGGGAAGGAATTCCTGCAGGAAGTCACAGACTTCATCGTCTCTCTTGTGTTGGAATTTCAACACATGGGTCAATGATGAACTCTTGCAGTTTGGTCAGGACTTCCTCCAACTGATGAATTAGTTGGGCCTTACCTTTGCTACCCATAGTCATGGTCATTCATTGGACCTGATCTTCCTTCTGGGGATGGAGATCACTGACTTGGTGGTGAAACCAGTCAGTCAGTCAGACCATCATACTATAAGGTTCAGATGTGATGCACTCCCCAATAGACCTGCTTCTACGGAGATGGTCCAGTACCTCCCTTTTAGGGGTATGACCCCCGATGGTCTCATGGTGGTACTGGACCTATCAGGTGTGATGAGTGTATGCAGAGAGCCGGGGGAACTCGTACTTCCCTATATTAAGGCGGTGACAGGTGCCCCCAACTCCCTAGCTCCTGTCTGTGTTCATCCCCTCACTCTTCACCTTAAGTCCCTTTGGTTTGATGGGACTTTAAAGGAGTTGAGGTGAGAGGTTGGAGAAATGCTGGTGGAAATAAGGCTTGTTAGTTGACAAACTTAGACTGATAGTTCATTATAAGGACTATTAATTGACAATCTCTTGTAAGAAGGCAGAATTCCTGTCCAAGGAGATTGCGGTGGCAATGAATCCACCTGCTTAGCTCTTCCAGACTGTCAACAGATTGTGCAATCTGACCTGTCTTCAGTCATGGGGAGTGTTTTAACAAGTTAAGTGTGATGAGTTTGCTCGCTTCTTCACCAATAAGATTGCCATCATCAGGTCAGAGATCTGTCTAGCACCCTCTGATGGGTATTGTGGTGATTGGCAAGGGGTGGCAAGCACCCAGTCTGTCTGGTCCGACTTTGACCGGTTGTCAATTCAGAACATTGTGCTGGTTGTCCAGAGTATGCACCCAACCTATTGTAGTTTGGATCCAGGCCCAACGCACCTCCTTGTGGGGTACATTGAAGTCATCAGCCTGGTCTTCGCTGAGACAGTCTGGTGATCGCTGGAGACAGGGGTGTTTCCATACTTCCTGAAGGAGATGGTAGTGGTACCCCTCCTGAAGAAATCCTCCCCCGACCCAGACTGCTTAGCCAACTACAGACCAGTCTCTAACCTGCCCCTTGTGTACAAGGTTATTAAGAAGGTGGTAGTGGCACAGCTGAATGACCATTTAACAGCACACAATGTCTACAGTCCTCTCCAGTCCAGGTTTAGAAAGAGGCATAGTACCAAGACCACCCTTGTTTGAGTGCTTAATGATCTCCTAATAGCAAGAGATCAGAGGAGCTGGTCCATCTTGGCTCTTCTTTATCTCTCTGCAGCATTTTACACTGTAGACCATGAGGTGCTTCTGGAGCACCTGCAGATTCACTGTGGACTGTCTGGTACAGTTCTCAGATGATTTTTATCTTTCCTCACTGGCAAGACTCAGAGGATGGTGTCGGGGATTTATTTCTTGGCAATCCTCCCCCTGTCTTGTGGGTTCCAAAGAGCTCCATGTTGTCCCCCTTGTTGTTTGCAGTGTATATGCTACCATTTTGAAACATTATAAGGTGGTATGGGCTATGTTTTCACTACTATGCAGATGACGCTCGACTCTGTATGTCTTTTCTACCTGAACAGAGTGGAATGGTCTTGGTATTTAACAGCTGCATCTCCGAGATCCAGTACTGGATAAGCACCAACTGGCTGAATCTGAGGTGTTGGTGGTGGAGCGAGGTCGCCATGGTTTGAGGTTATTGGCAGGTCAACCTTCTGTGCTCTGGCTCTGGGGTGACCAGCTGCAAACCTCAGATCAGGCATGAAATCTTGGTGTTGTATTCAATGGTGGCTAGACATTAAAATCTCAGTTGTCTGTTGTCATTAAGACCTCTTTTTTCAATCTGAAGAACATCATCCGGATTAAGTGCTTGGTCCCGCATGGTGCTCTTCCAACATTAGTGCACACCTTTGTTACCTCATGCCTTGATTACTGCAATGCCCTACACCAAGGACTACTGGAGGTTGATATCTGCTGACTGCAGCTAGTGCACATCATTAATTAGTGTGTTATACCTCTAAATACACCCAGCAGTGAAAAAACACAAAAAGTCCCAAAGTGATAACTTCATTATTTAAAAATTGAAGCACATTCTAAACTTGGTCATGAACTTCCAGTTAGTCCAGAGGTATATGCCCTAGGAGAGAACACATAAGATACTTTTAATAAACAGTTTTGTCCAGTTCTATGTCATAACGGTGATCGTGTAATAGCGATCGCTGTTTGGGTGAGTGTACCTCACTAAAAATGAATTATGGTGATGTACACTCACAGTGACTAGAAAACTGTTGACTGTTTTCTATGCTATGTGGGGGCACACCCCTCCCCCGCACCACACTACTTAAGGATTCTCAACTCCAGGGGGGTGCATGTCTGGGTGTGTATGAAATGAACATGCCCAGAACCGAATCCAGCACCCTCCTAACCCAAGCCAGCACCTACCCACTATGCCTAACGGCCAGCTCGGCAGCTGAGTGCTGCACTACACCACACATACCCTCTCTCCCCATCCTCCCATCGTGAGATGTTGTCCCCCCACGTGCATGTATATATAGTGACATCCTTCCGCTGTACTCACCTACCCCTGTATTTGGTCGCTACCCTACCAGGTAGCCCAGAACACAGGCACCGTGATTGAGTTGCCATTTTCGAAAGTACTCAATTACGGTCACTTTGTTCACTGGTTACCATTTTGTCCACAAAATCAATACATTTTACTTATACTCAGATTCAAGGGCTGTGGGGCTGGGGTGGGGTTTGTGTCAGAGAAATCAGAATTTTTTTTAAGGAGTAATACTGTACACTTCAATATTGCCAAATGTTCAAGAGTAGCAATGGTTATGCCTGTGCATTTTGCAATATACATACCAAGGTACTTAAGGAGCTAAGGGTGGAACTAGCAGAACCATTAGCAGAACGGTTTAGTGAGTCTCTGAGCACAGGAGAGGTCCCAGAAGACTGAAGAAGGGCTCATGTGATCCTGCTCCACAAGAGTGGTAGCAAGGAGAAGGCAGGGAACTACAGACCAGTCAGTCTTACCTCAGTAGTGGGCAAGATTATGGAGGCACTCCTTAAGGAAAGGAAAGTGCAACACCTGGAATCCATAGGGCATAGGATCCAAGACAGCATGGGTTTACAAAAGGAAGGTCCTGTCAAACTAATCTCATAGATTTCTTTGACTGGGTAACCAGAGTGGTGGACCAAGGGGGAGCAATTGATGTCACCTACCTTGACTTCAGCAAGCTTTCGACACTGTTCCACATAGAAGATTGATAAATAAGCTGGGTAGGCTCAGGGTGGGTCAGAAGTTGGTCAACTAGGTGGCAAACAGGTTGACGGGCAGAAAACAGAGAGTGGTGGTAAATGGTATACAGTAAGAAATGATGCAAGTCACAAGTGGGGTACCTCAGGGATCAGTCCTGGGGCCAGTCCTCTTCAATATCTTCATTAGTGACATTGCAGATGGACTAGAGGGTAAGGCTTGTCTGTTTGCAGATGACACCAAGATCTGCAACAGAGTAGATGATCCAGGTGGGGTGGGCAGAATGAGAAGAGATCTGGATAAACTAGCAAAATGGTCAGAAGAGTGTCAACTGGGATTTAATGCAAAGAAGTGCAAGATCATGCACATAGGGAAGAGAAACCCTGAAGCCACCTATAGGCTAGGGAAGGAGTTGCTGGCAGTCACAAAGGAAGAAAGAGACTTGGGCATCATCATCACCGATGACCTGAAATCAATCCAAGCAGACCCTAAAGCAGTAGGTAAGGCTAGGGGGATGTTAGGGTGTATTAGTAGGGGTATCACAAGTCATAAGAGGGAGGTAATAATCCCTCTTTACAAGACACTGGTTAGGCCCCATCTGGAGTACTACATGCAGTACTGGAGGCCACACCTTCACAAGGACATTAACCAAATTGAGGCAGTCCAGAGAAGGGCAACCAAAATGGTCCAGGGACTGCATCAGAAGACATATGAGGACAGGTTAACAAAGCTCAATATGTATACCCTTGAGCAAAGGAGGGAGAGAGGTGATATGATCGAGACATTCAAACACCTTAAGGGCATTAACAAGGTGAAAGATTCTAACACGTTTAAATATAATAAAAATAGCAGAACAAGAGGACACAGCATGAGATTAGAGGGAGGCCGATTAAGGGGTAATGTGAGGAAATTCTTTTTCACAGACAGGGTGGTGGATGCATGGAATGGCCTACCTCAAGAAGTGGTGGCTATGAATACAGTGCAGGTCTTCAAACAGGCAATAGATAGGCATAAGGGAGCAATACAGATAAGTATGAATAGATAGGCCACTGACAGAGCAAAGGCCGATGGCACATTTATAAGGTAGAAAAAGAAATGGGCAGACTGGATGGGCCTTGAGGTCCTTATCTGCCATCAACTTCTATGTGTCTTTGTTTCTATGTTTCTATATCGAGGTGTACCGAATTACTCCATAAAAATGCATTCTGATTCCTCTGACACCAAACACCCCCCAGCCCTCGAATTTAAGAATAAGTAAAATGTATTGATTTTGTGGACAAGCCTATTTACTAAAGGTATCTTATGTGTTCTGTCCTAGGGCACATACCTCTGGACTAACTGGAAGTTCATGACCAAGTTTAGAATGCGCTTCAACTTTTAAATAGTGAAGCTATCACTTTGGGAATTTTTATGGTTTTTCACTGCTGGGTGTATTTAGAGGCATAACACACTAATGACTTGTGGATGTTTTGTAAATACGTCATTGGCTGAGGGTAGTTTAAAACACATGCGTCATCACAGAATGACTCATCCTCTGACGAAGCCCATGACCGGTGGGGGGAAAACATAAGGAGTGGTGGTTTACCACCACTTAGGTCCTCTGAATTTTCTCATTTTTGTGTGGTGTTTAAGCTTATGAATTAAAGGAAAGATTCCTTAAAGAATCATGTGACTTTGTTCTCTCTGTTGGAGTGTGTGTGCAGCCATAAATTACAAATAGGAATTTCAAGTTGGCCGAGCAGCACTACAGACCTTAATGCTTACCACAAAGTATCACAACGTAAGGCTTCATTTGGGGAGCACAGCTTTTACATGTTTTGCCTAAAAAAAAACTCCACAATTGAAAGATCACTCACCACTCTGTTATCACCAGGAGAGACGGAGCAGAGAATATGGAAGGAGCAACTAACGGAGGCAGCATTCTCTCTTCCTTGTTTCCGGAGGGAAGCCTTAACTGATAGAGTGCCTTACAAGCAGTGTTTTCCACTGCAGGAGATCCTGGAACATCCGCAGCAAGCACTGACATCAACAACATACAGGAGGCTTTTTTTATTCTGGAAAAACTCTCAACAAGACCCTGACGTGTATGTTGACAATGCCACACAATGCAGGCATGTGTTAAAGTACATGTCCCTTGTGGCTTGTGGCTGATGAAATGCCTGACCATTGGTAATGAAAATGCCTCATTTATACAACAAATGGACAAGATCCTGCCATTGTCTTAGATCCAACTGATGGAATTAATTGTGAATTAAAGCCAAGAGATTGAAACAGAGCTACAGGAGGGCAATAAACTACAGGAACAGAAGGCATGTGCCTTTAAAAATCATAAAAATACAAAATCACACATGCCCACACAATGCAAAGCATCATGGGCTGCTTATGCAAATCACCACAGAATGTTATGCGGGTCCAACTTTAAGCAGACTTGCATGGTGCCGTCAAGTGCATAAAGCTTAAAGCTCTTAAAGCTCTTAAGCTCTGCTTAAAGTTGGACCAGCATAACAGTCTGTGGTGATTTGCATATGCATCCCATGATGCTTTGCATTGTGTGGGTATGTGTGATTTTGTATTTTCTTGAAACTTGGCTTCCCAGCCAAATGTCCTTTGGGGTAACCCTTGTCTCAGTGTTTGCACACAGAGGTTCTTTGTCTTTTAAAAATCATGCTGACTATACAAGATGCGAGGAGAAGTTTAAAAATTACCTCCAGTTTTATGACAAAAAGACACAGTCCCAGAAAAAGAAGAAGTTCATTAGGGACACTAATGATTATGCTCAGAACTGTATTTTTAATTGGAAAAAGAAGCCTAAATCAGCTGGAGGGCATAGCCATGCCCCCTACAACAGCAACTTATACTGTTGCTAATGAAGAAACAGACTGCACTCCTAACACCGAGGTCTATACTCTGAAGAATAGAAAATGTGGGACAAGACTATGGTACAGGTGAAAGTGCATCTGAACCAGAAGATGTAGATTCTGAAAGGGGTCCTTTTTTAGTGGCAGGGCCTCCTGGGAGCAGTGGTCCCAGAAGGAGCACACAACAGACCTGCTTCAGGTTAGAAGCAAAGCAAGACAAACAGGAGGTTGCAGAGAGGTGGCAAGAGGTATCAGGAAGAAAAGAGGCAAGGGTTATTGCAGACGAACACCTGCCAGAAATGGCTGCTAACAGTGGTTAATTTAACTGACATTGAACTTAATGAATCACAATTGAAGGTGCTCTCTATGGGACTCACTTTCATACCCAGTTTTAGAAATTCTGAGTTTTCTGCTTTTGTTGATATACAACATTTGCATGTTAATTGAATTTGAAAATGTTTTTCTCAGAAAGAAACACAGATAGTGGAGTAATAACTAATCAGGGCCCTATCACTGAGACTGCTAGTAAAGACACCAGTTCAAATGAGAACAGTAACACAGCACCACAAACCCCTATGGAGAAGAATTTCTTTAGACCGCAATCCACATTCTGTCCCCCACTCCACCTTTGCATAGAAACGTTTCTTGACTGCTGTATTAATGATCTGAATCAGTTTACCAGAATCTATCTAGCATGCCCTATTGCAATCTAAATAAACAAGAAAGATTAGCAATACAGGAACTGAGGGACAACAAGAATCTAATGATCAAGGTGGCAGACGAGGTTGGAAGTATAGTGATTCAGAATGTGGAGAATTACACCAAAGAGGCTTATAAGCAGCTGGCAGACACGCAGTTCTATGAACTACTCACATATGACCCTACCTACAAAATAAAACATGAAATAAAAACATATTTACTAGATTTACATCAGGAAGACCTCATTTCTACCAATGAACTTTTTTTTCTTACAGTACAGAGCACAACCAAACCTGTTTTCTATACCCTCTCCAAAATCCACAAAGATCCTGTGACCCCACCGGGGTGCCTTATCATCTCAGGTATTGGATGGGTCACAGAACCTCTTTCCAAATTTGTGGATAGTTACCTCAGATCCATTGTATCCAAAATTTGGAGTTACCTAAGAGGCACCAACCAAGTGTTACAAATCCTGAACGATATACACTGTAAACAAGATTGGACATTGGTAACAATGGATGAAGAATCATTGTATACTAACATTCCACATGAGGGGGGACTTCAGGCTATAGAGCAGCACTTGCTGAAATACACAAGCCTTCCACAACAGAATATTAATATGCTGACAAATCTGACAGAAAAGGTAATGAAAAATAACATCTTTCTTTTTGAAGATATGATTTACAGGCAGACGAAGGGCACAGCAATGGGGCAACACTTGCTCCAAGTTTAGACAACATATACCTTGGGGAGTGGGAGGATACATTTGTGTTTGATCTGGATGTGAATAAGTTATTTGATAAAACTGACTTATATAAGCGCTATATAGATGATTTTCTTACCATCTGAAAAGTTCTGAGTGAGCTGTTTGAATTTGTGGAATATCTAGAGAGTACTAACCAGCATTTTAAATTTATGGTTACAGCAACTAGATAGTCAGTTAACTTCCTAGATTTAACCATCTTTAAGTTGGAAGATGGCTCACTGTGTACTGCCCATTTAAAAAAGAGTTTGATAGGAACACCCTTTCCCATGCCATGAGTTGCCACCCAAGACTGTTTCAATGACTGATTGAATGCCTGTACTCTGTTTACATGATGTGTAATCCTTTGTAAAACAGCCTTGGCTCAAAGGTTATTTCTGAATATCAAATAAATAAAAAAAATAAAAAATAAGGCATGTGATTAGGGGTTTCCTAAACACAGTTTATGCATGTCAAAAGAAATTGTGGCAACCAGGATTTGTATAAAACAAGGGCTGAGGAACTGACTGAAAATCTGTTAGAGATGGGTATGAGGCAGTTCATTTGGAACAAGTGGAACAGGAAGTGAATGTTATGGATAGAGAAAGCATGTTCTATTCAAAAAACAGAAAAATGAAGACAGATTCATCCCTTATGTTTATTACTACTTATGGTGGGGGAACAAAAGAGGTTGATTAGATTGTTAAACACAATCTGCCTGTGATGATAGGTGTTTAGCAATTACACCCTTTTCGATCTAGACCATCACAGATTTCATATAGAAGGGGTAAAAATTTAAAGGGCTGCTTGGTTAGCAGCTATCAGGGTAAATGCCAAAGCACAATCACCAAGAAGAAGCAGGGCACCAAGAAATGTGGCATGTGTACAGTATGCTCCACAATAAAACCCTGTACAGAATTTCTGAACCTACAGACAGGTAAAATGGAGAACATACATTCTGCAATAGATTGCAACAGTGAAGCAGTAGTTTATGAGTAAACTGTTCATGTGGGGCATTTTATATGGGCCACACTAAATGCAAATTCAGGTTTAGGGTACAGGAACACCTACAAGCAATAAAAAAAAGTTAACCTTGAATATGCAATGGCAGCCCACATACATGGGTCCCCACCTAATGCCACACACGTGGTACATCCTATAGGGATACAGGCAGTTCCCTGTAACAATAGAGGAGGAGACCTGGAAAACCTGTTCAACAAAAAGAACAAGAATGGATCTTCCATTTAGCAGCCCCAAAAAAAAAAGGATCTCAATGACAAATTTGAGGTTAAACCATTCATGAATAGGAGGTGAATTAAAATGAGCTGTTAGCTATTTTTATTTATTTTATTTATTAGGATCTAGGATTTAACACCTTTGAGCTGAGAGCTCTTTTACAAAGGTTCCAAATCAATAGGAGGTAAGACAGTGTTACAAGGGTTCAAACAACATAGACTATAAGGCATGTACAATGTTTACAATAATTACAATGGATTATTCAAGCAGGTTTATACTAACAAAAGAAACTACAGAGAGTAAGACACCCATGAGATGTGTAAACAGTAAGTTATAGGAGAGGACAGTTGCAGGTAGCAGAGGGTTGGAAGTTAGTTCACTGAGGCAGTAGTTAGAGGAGAGAAAGTAGGCGGTATGGAAGAGAGGGCTAAGAGATGATGGGTGGGGAGAGTAGGGTGGGAAATAGAGTTGCTGCAGTCATGGATCTTGTCAAGTGAGACATGAGGGGTGGATGTATGAGGCGGGTGGCCAAACAGAGTTGTGAGCCACTAAGTGGAAGTAGGGGAGGGAGTGTAGGGGTGGTAGAGATGGCCTGGGCATGCTGTGGTGGGAGCCGCGTAGAGGTAGGTCAGAGCCCTGTGGCACAGGGACTAGTGGCAACAGTCACAGGTGCTGGATGCGGAAAGCTGCTGGTGTAGCAGTTTCTTGAAGGGGCCAGAGCAGGTTGAGAGGAGATATCCTGGCTGAGGGCATTAAACCAGAGCGGTGCTCTGTAGCCAAAAGAGCACTGACCCTGTGACATTCAAAGATGAGGAACATGGTAGAGGTGGGTGCTAATACTTCTTGTCCATTGTGAGTTGCTGCTGTGTGGCTGAAGTAGGTTTGCTGTGCCATGGGGAGAAAACCTAGTAGTGCCTTTTTTGCCAGCAGGCAGGTTTGGTAGTGTAACCTCCCACTAAGTTGAAGCCAGCCCGTTTGAGCATAGAGCTCACAGGTATGGGTGAGATGCTCAGCTCCTGTGAGCAGCCTGCAAGTCTTGTTCAGTGCTACCGATATTCTGCAGAGGGCGAGGGGGCTTGCAGCACCATAGATGATCAAACCATAGTCTATGACAGAGAGGATGGAGCTGTTGATCGCTAGTCTAAGAGCATCCGATGTGAGACAGTGCTTGTGCCTGTGGAGGAGATCAGTTTTGTAGTTGACAGTCCTAGCCACATTGCTGATGTGCTGGTCATAGGCCAGACTACTGTCAAGTGTGACCCCAAGATATTTAAAGTGCTGGGTATGTTCGAGCAGAGTTCCAGATCGTGCACTAATGTTGAGAGCGTATGACTTGTACTTGCTTCTAGTACTGCAGAACATCATGGTTTTGTTTTTTTACTGTTTAGGATAAGTTTGTGGTCCTGGAACCATTCCTCAACAATCCTGAAGCTATGTTGCAGCTTGCACTCAGGATTCTTTGGGTCTGGGCAGTTTGAGAAGATTACTGCATCATCTGTATAGAGTAGCAGCATGGTAGATTGTTGAGAAAGATACTGAAAAGGAGCAGTCCCAATATGGAGACTTGGGGGACCTCAGATTTTACAGGCAGATAATCGGAGAGGACATTGTTGATTTTCACTCTTTGTCATTATAATTATATCAGATATTGAGCTATTTACTATCTTTCCCCTTCCCCTCCCCCCCACTCTTATTTCTCATCCATTGTTATACTTGTACATTTGGCAATATTGAAGTGAACAGTATTACTCCTTAAAAAATCATTCTGATTACTCTGACACCAAATACCACCAACCCCCAGCCCTCGAATTTGAGTGTAAGTAAAATGTATTGCTTTTGTGGACAAAACTATTCACTAAAGATATCTTATGTGTTCTCTTTTAGGGTATATACCTCGGGACTAACTGGAAATTCATGATCAGGTCTGGAATATGCTTCAACTTTTAAATAATGAATCCATCACTTTTGTACTTGTTATGGTTTTTCATTGCTAGGTGTATTTAGAGGCATAACACACTAATTAATGATGTGTGGATGTTGTAAACTGGCTGAGGGTAGTTTAAAGCATATGCCTCTTTCTCAATGGCTCATCCTCTGATGAAGCCTCCGAAAGGTGGGGGTGAAATGTTAGGAGTGGTGGCTTGCCACCACTTGGCTCATCTGAATTTTCTCTTCTGTGTGTGATGTTTAAGCTTATGAATTAAAGGAAAGATTCCTTAAAGAATCAAGTGGCTTTGCTCTCTCTGTTGGAGTGTGTGTGCAGCCGTAAATTTCAAACAGAATTTGGGTTACTGATCTATAAAACCCGACGTGGAGAGGGTCCATGCTACCTGCAAGATTTTCTTTGTCCCTACCACCCTCTCCGCTCACTCCATTCCACCAGCGAAGGCTTGCTGGAGGTTCCCAGGGGTCAACTGAAGATCTCTGGGACCTGCTCTTTTGCTTTTGTGGCGCCTACCCTGTGGAATTCTCTACCGCAACAGATTAGAGAGTGCCTGATCTTTGAGAGTTTTAAAACCACCTTAAAAACCCATCTGTTTGACTTAGCATATCCTGATTCTAACAATAGTTAATTTATTAATGTTTTATCTTCAATATTTGATTCTAACAACAGTTAGTTTGTTGTTGTTTTATTTTTGATCTACTTTTAACTGTCTGATGTTAATATTTATCATTTTGCTTGTATGTTGTTTTTTTTTGTTATTGTACAGTGCTGTGGTCTTCTTGGAATAGCATTGTCAAAGAAAGTTGATTTGATTTGATTTACCTTTAGTGCGGACGGTCAAGGGTGGTTCTCCATCATGCAGCATGATATCAGAGCATGGAACCAGTTGCTAGTTGACTCAGTCCAGAGGTGGTAGTGTAGATGCTGTAAACCATTTTTAAGAATGGTTTACAACATGCTGGTGATAGTGTGGACACTATAGCATGAATGCAACAGCATGATAATTAATATTTTTTTTTTAAGTTTTAAGTTGCCATGCTGTAGTCTGAACAGGGCCTTAATGAACAGATTAGAGTCCATATAGTCTAGGTGAACTATAATAAACAGTTAAAAAAATAGGTAAGAATTTTTACAAACATTTATTGATAATCTTAGAGAATATAAATACTTAAATTTAAAAGAGATATAATAGATTTTCAGAAAAAAAATTGTGAAACAAAAAAGACAGATTTGAGGCTTAAAATTATCCTTAATTTTCTCTGAAAAATTAATTGGCAATAATGGCAGTACTTTTTAATGTTTTTGGGAGAAGAAGAAACAGAGCCAACAAAAGGCATTATATCCAAGGATAACATAGGCAACAGTATTATTTTCTAGACCAAACAGAAAACCAATAAAACCTTTAATGTTAAGTCCAAATTATGTTCAACAGGGCCAGTGCCAGGATACACTGATATGTATATTCATTGCAAAAAAACTTAATTAGTGCACCAGTTAGGGTTAAAGTGATAAAAGTAGGGAAATGTGGCACCCTACAGGCAACAACAGGCATGGGGTGTGCTTTTGCATTATCAACCATAATGCTCACCTCATTCCATGAGTAAATAAGCTGAGAAGGGTACAGTATAAGAGAATGGGTGAGCGTTAGAGTTGACAACCCAAGGCACATCCCATGCCTGTTGCTGCCTGTAGGGTACAGTTGGGGTATTAGGGTTGGCAACCCTAATGTCACATTTCTCTACTTGTGTCACTTTAAACATAACTGGTGCATTAATGAAGTTTTTTGTAATTAATTTTCTTCCTTTTTGAGACAGTATAAGAGCATCCTCATTAGGTTGTGGGAGCACAGCAACCTCTGGGCCCTGTGCTCCCATCCCTTGATACTTTTTGATATAGCATAATTGTATCCTTATTTGCCTGTGGGAGTGCAGATCCCTTTGAGCCCTGCACTCATATCACTCCTTAGATACATATATGTACATTGCTGCAGAGGCTTACAATTATAGCAAAACCACAACCAAATTTTCATGATAGACTTCTTATTACCCCACCTCATGAATCTGGAACTGAAAGTTTCCAAACCCCTACCAAAATGTGATTCTGCACCATT
This sequence comes from Neoceratodus forsteri, assembly GCA_016271365.2. Classification (NCBI taxonomy): domain Eukaryota; kingdom Metazoa; phylum Chordata; order Ceratodontiformes; family Ceratodontidae; genus Neoceratodus; species Neoceratodus forsteri. The sequence goes on along the minus strand of CM028132.1, from coordinate 967,386,684 downwards.
GCAATGTCATTCCATGCCACAGGTGTGAAAAGACAGTTTTAACAGGATTTGAAAAATGACAGCTATCACCTTCATGAGGTGGTGTAAAAATATGTATATGTTCAAATTTTGGTGTCAGAATATTTCAAATTACCAGAATTTCAATGCATGCTCATAACTTTGATAGTTTTACAAGTTTTACATATTTTGACCCCCAGTTTTCAACATTGCCTTGTTATGACCCCACCTCATGAACAAAAGCAGTGCAATTTTTAAAATCCTGCCCAAAAGTTGATTTCACCAAGTGACTAAGAAATCTCCTTTTAGGCCAGATTTGAGGAATTCCACTGTCATTGTTCATAAGGCGGGGTCCCAAGAAGGCCATGTTGAAAATTTGGTATTAAAATATGGATAAATGTCAAAGTTATGAATGAAAGTTGAAAACCCCATTGAAATACATTGAACCACATTTGCCATAGTTTCTCATATTGCAGTCTACGTACTGGCAGCAAGACGTGTCTTTGATTGGAAAGCTGATCTTTAGCCAGCAAACTGTTCAGGTGAATGAGGGTGTGTGGGTGGTATGTAAGGAGTGTGGGGGGGGAGGTTGCTCATGGGGCGATAGGGGTTGAGGGGGTTGGATCAGTGAGGAACCATTTTATTTTTTACAGGTTCAAAAATAAAAGTCATTGAGGGACTGTTTTCTTTATTACAGGTCTAACAAAAGAGGAGATCAGAGGGTGGGCAGTGTGACTGGACACCAATGAAAAAAGCAAATATTACTGGGTCAGTGATCAGAGCATGGAGGTTGTCACTGGACACCAGAGACCATAAAGAAACATAAAAACATAGAATTTGACAGCAGATAAGGATGGCATGGCCCACCTAGTCTGCCCATTTCCCTACCTAACTGATAAGCTGCAGATCCTAGTTAACCAACAGTCTACTTCCTCCTACCCCCCCACTAGAACTGCCGTATGTCTGTCCCATGCATTCTTGAATTCCCCCATTGTTTTTGACTCTATGACCTCCTCAGGAAGGCTGTTCCATGCATCTACAACCCTCTCTGTGAAGAAATACTTCCTCACATTACTTCTGAGCCCCCCCATCTTCAAATTGTGCCCTTGTTCTTGCACATCTCTTTTTCTGAAAGATGCTACCCTCTTGGACTTTGTTGATTCCTTGAGGTATTTGAATGTTTCTATCATGTCCCCCCCCCTTTCCTCGAGGCTATACATCTTAAGCTCCTTTAGTCTTTCTTCATATGTCTTCTGGAGCAGACCCTGCACTATTTTGGTTGCCCTCCTCTGAACAGCCTCCACCCTGTCTATGTCTTTGTGGAGATGGGGGTCTCCAGAACTGTACACAGTACTCCAGATGTGGTCTTACCAACTGTCTGTACAGAGGGCTAACAACTTCCTGTTTTTTACTGGTGATGCCTCTCCGTATGCATCCCAGTATCCCTCCAGCCCTCCTTACTCCCTTTTCACATTGCTGGCCCACTTTTAGGTCATCTGATATGACTAACCACAGGTCCCTTTCCATTTTTGTTGTTGTCAGTATCTCACCCCCCATTGTGTACTCTTCCCCCGGGTTTCAATCAGTCAATCAATAAATCAATCAATCAATCAAAGTCTTTATTTAACCAGGCGATCACTGTTGAGGAAGCTCATTTTCGAGGTGGACCTGGGTTTGTTAACAAGGAACAAGGGACAATATACATGGGATGCAACACACAAGAAAATAGTAATAATACAAATAAAGTGAGATACAATAATACAGTATATACAAAGTATCAGCAGGTAGCATTGACAGTAGTATATGTTTGGAACAGAAGATACAGCTATTTTTTGGTAGGACACAATTTTTCATAAAAGTAAAGAAATATGCATACCAGGTGCACCAAACACAAATAAAACCTAATATAAAATGATATATAGTGATATGGTATGGAGAATTTAGAGCTGGAATCAGGGTCAAAGGAATGTGGAAGGGACAGATATGGGGGTAGAAAAAGGGGAGAGGGAAGAGTCGATTATAGATGTGATCAGTCTTTTAACAGTAGTAATTAGAGTGTGCTTGGACATATAGGAGTCACTATTTAGGGTAGACAGGCACAGGACTCCTTATTATTATGTAGATACAGAGATTTAAAAGCTTCTAGGCTGATGGAGTGAGTTAATTTCAAAGTTTTTTGCAGCTTGTTCCACAGTTGAGGGAGCACAATGCTGATGTTTGCTCTGCCAATGCAAGATTTTGCTTTGTAAACATAAAGGTAGATATATGAGGTGCTTCTCAGGGCATACTTCCCCAGACTGCACAAAGGTAAACAGGCAGAGATATACTGGGGCAGTTTGTTTGAGATAGCTTTGTATCTCCAAACCGCAGCATTTTTTTGCCGTCTGTAAGCAAGGGATGACCATCCCATTGCCGTGTACAATGCACAGTGGTGGGATGAGTATGGAAGACCCATAATACATCTTATGGCTCTGTGATAAAGTGTATCAAGTTTGGCTAGGGTACCTGCAGGTCCCTGACTATATAGAAAGTCTGCGTAATCCAATAGGGAAAGAAAGGTAGTTTGAACCAGTTTCAGTTTAGCGTCTCTTGTGAGGAGATTATTAATCCTAAAGAACAGACCAAGTCTTTGTCTAACTTTCTTTGTCAGTTCTTCTAAGTGATCTGTGAAAGTAAGTCTATGGTCTAACCAGACTCCCAGGTACTTGAACTTTGGTACATAGTTCAACTGCTCACCTAGAATGGTAGTGATCTGCGGGAGTGTCCCAGCAATTGCAGGATTTATTGCATTCTGAAGGGGTCGAGAGGAACATTGCTTTGTTTTTTTTTGCATTTAAGAGCAGTTTCTGGTTTATAAGCTGATGTTGCAGCAGATGAAATTAATTTTGAAGGGCTTTACAGGCCACTTCAGGTGTGGAGCTACTAGCATAGAGTACCGTATCATCTGTGAATAGGTGTATTTGTGCTTCGTTGATGGGGGGCATCTACATTGTTAATATAAATGGTGAAGAGCAAGGGACCAAGAATGGAACCTTGCAGTACACCTCTCAATAGAGGTTTTGGTGGAGAAACTTCCCCTTCTGCCTTTACTTGTTGAAGTCGTCCTGAGAGGTAGTTGGAGAACCATTTAAGGGACAGGGAATCCAAACCAATGGTCCAGAGGGATGACAGAAGCAGTCTGTGATCAACGGTATCAAACACGTTGCTTAGGTCCAAGAAAACTGCACAGACAAAGTTTTTGTTATCTAATTCAAGCTGCCAGTCATTTGCCACCTTGGCTAGAGCAGAGATTGTACTGTGCTGTGCTCTAAAACCGGATTGTAATGGGTTGAGCAGTTTTTCTGATTCCAGGTACTTCTGAAGCTGGAAATTCACTATTTTCTCCAACATCTTTGACAGAATTGGAAGTAGGGAGATTGGCCTGTAGTTATTGAGGTCACTAGGATCTCCTGACTTAAACAAAGGGACCACAAGTACATTTTTCCAAATGGGTGTTAGGTCACTGTGGGACAAGGATAAGTTGAAGAGATGAGTAATTGGGACTGTGAGGACACGGTAGCCGACCTTTAAGAAGTACGGGTCAATGAGATCGGCCCCAGCACTTTTCCTAGTGTTCAGCTGAAGGAGAAGATCTTCGTCTTCTTTCAGGGAGGTAGGCTGCAGAGAGAAGGGTGGACTGGGGATGGGTTTTTCTTGTGCATCCAATCTAAGTTGTTGGCAGAGGATATTCATGGGAGAGGAGTCAAAGGCTAGTCCTGCAGTGGCAAAATGATTATTGAGAGCATCGAGGATAGACAGTCTATCGGAGATGACAGTATTGTAGATCAATAATTTAGTAAGTAGGGAATTTACAGTGGTGTGACCTTCAATGTCTTTGATAGTCTTCCAGAATTTGGAGGCATTTCTTGAGGAGCTGTCCAGCTGAGAGTGGTAGAAATTAGCTTTGGCTTCTCTGACCATTTTGGTGCAGAGGTTCCTTGCCCTCCAGAAAGAATTCCAGTCATTTATTAAATTAGTTTTCCTAGCAGTTCTCCAGCGTACATCCCTACTCTGCAAAGCATCTTTCAGGTCTTCTGTAAACCACTGACAGGATTTGTTTCTGGCACAAACTTTTACTATGGGAGCATACTTGTTGAGAGCCCCTAGCACAATTTCTGAGAAAATATCATAAGCCGTAGTCAGGGACTTGGCTAGATAGAAGTCCTGCCAGCACATGGAGTCTCTTAGGTCTGATATATACCCATGGAGATCAAAGTTGCTTATGCACCTTTTAAAGGAGAATTTTGATACAGTTGTGGATTTAATAGTGGATCTTACACAAGTGATGAAGCAATGGTCGCTAGTATCAGAGAAAAAGATGCCAGCATGGGACAGGGGGTTTGTTAATTAAAATGATATCCAAAAGAGTGCTGTTATTAGGGTTGAGCTTGTTAGGACAAGTAGATTTGTTTATTAGCTGTGACAACCCAAGGGAATCACAGAACATTTTAAGTGGGGTGGATGCACTGGAGACCCAGTCTAAGTTGAAGTCCCCTAGCATGATACACTCTGAAGATGCCAAACTCAGGATGTTTTCAAGATGTTTTAACAACTGTAGTCCAGCTGATGGAGGTCTGTAGCATCCTATTATACATAATGAGATGCTGGTGGCAATTTCTATCTTTAGCGACAAGCTTTCGAATTCTTTTGGGACAGAGGCTGAGTCAATTATGGAGGCAGAGAATTTATCCTTGATGTAAATAGCCACCCCACCACCTCTGGTTTGCTTGTCGGCTCTGAACAAAGAGTAGGAGGGGATGTTAACTTTGTTACTGGTCGCCGGTTGGAGCCAGGACTCCATAATCACCAGAACATCTGGAGCAGTATGACATACCAAGGCCTGAACAGAAGTGATTTTTTTTAACAGGCTACATACATTAACATGCAAGAATATAAGCCCCTTGAGGCTTTGTAGCTCTTCTGGGGATTCCATGGATGCCAGAGGGCCTGGATTAAGCTCAACATTTCCTGAGCATAGTAAAAGCAGGAACAAGAGTTTCCTGCAGAGTCCTGGGAGAAGTGTGGGTGGCTGGGTCTTCTTTCGGTTATGTGATTTGTCTGTGGCAGTATTGGGAGTTCTGAGGCTAGTTCCCAGTTTTCCTGATGCTGCATACAATAATACCCTGACCGAGAGAGTCAGTGGGAGTAGGGGTGAATATGCAGAAGGTGGTGTAGCCCTGTGGGCAGGCACTAGGAGAGTTCCTGTATGCCTATGCAGGTGAAGGACCAGCAGCAGACATGGGGAAGTTAGAGCACATACAAGTTCTTCTACTTGATAGAAAAAGTCAGACAATGTAAAAAGAGAGCCATTCTCCACTCTAGGAGTAATTTTTTGATTCACGTTCGGGTCCAATACACGTAAGATGAGCAGAGACAAGCATAGAAGCAGGTAATATGCCCTCATTATGAGACTATCACCCAATGGGCACTACAAGTGTGGGCAAGAGAAGGGATGCTCAATGGAAGAGAATTTCTTAATCCCTGCAGAATACTACTATAGGCAGTGGAGCCTGAAGCAGTAATCCTTAAGTACAGCTCCTAGTCAGGCTAAAAGGAAAAGAGCTCACCTGACTATAGAGTAGTACTAGGGGCAGAGAGGCTTTGAAGCAAATTTCTTAGCTACTACTCTGGAGCAGACTAAGTACTAGAGAGATCACCTGACCTAAATCAACTGCCTGAGCAAGACAGGATATGCTAGTCACCAATAAGCAAACCTAAAGTACCAACATGGTATGCCTCAGCAAGACAGAATAAGATAAAGCTGCTAGAAGGCTTAGTTGCAAAAAGGGGATGGGAGGAATTGCAGTTGTTGACAGTAAGTAACCAATAAATTGAAATATCAGATAGGAGTGGGCGGAGACTGTGTGCATTTATTGGAGGCATGGGAGGGGGGGAGGTGGCCCAGGGGTGGGTTGGGATGAAAAATCAAGGTGAAGTTTACAGAGCTAGCACTGAATCAGTGCACATACAGTTGGAGAGAAACTGCAGTGGGGGGAATGGTAAGTTACTTTATACAGGCCAAGCAGAACAGGCTAAATTTAAATATATAAATTAGAAGCTGAGTACAGGGATGCAGGCTTACATTAAGCCACACATCTCAGGTGCTCCTGTCACAGGTGAGTGAGACCAGCCAATCAGGGAGCTCTACACAGGTGTGGAGCATATAGCGCTACCCTGAGAAGGTGCTGAAATTGAAAACAGCAAATTGCAAGTGATGATCCAGTTCAGTGTTCACACAGCCCAGAGAAATTGTGGCAATTTTTCAAGCATCATACCTTATCTATCTCTTTGGGGGTGGTGGATCAGGCTCCTTGCACTGTAGAGGTGCTATGGCTAGATCATGTCCGCTGCCCATGGGGGCAAGTGGCACCTGTAGGGAAGGAGACAGCAGATTAAATAGGAGCAGATGGGTGGGGGTCTAAACAGAGACACACAAAGAGAGCTGAGCACCAACTTAAAAGACAAGTCAGGGGGCAGTCTCAGACAGAGGCAAGGTGCCAGCTAACTTGGGAATCCAAAGCAAGCACCAAAGAACAGACTGATGGGGGAGGGCAGGAGGGTCAGAACAGAGACAGAGGAGGACAGGGGTACAAAGGAAGATGATTAAAAATGAAAGTCAAGGGCAGGGCCTTTAGGCTCAAGACAGAGGCTATACATATTTTACAATTCACTGAATTTTCTAAGTCCATAGCAGTAAGCATGTAAACCCAGTACAGTCTTAAATAGGATTCAAAAAAATATATTAACAAAGCCAGTAAAACTTTTTTACAAACTCAGTTCAAGGCAGTGTACAGAGTGAAAGCTTAATTGGGGAAAAATCAAGGGGAAGTTTGCAGAGCTAGCACTGAATCAGTGCACGTACAGTTGGAGAGAAACTGCAGCGGGAGAATGGTAAGTTACTTTATACAGGCCGAGCAGAACAGGCTAAATTAAAATAAATAAATTAGAAGCTGAGTACAGGGATGCAGGCTTACATTAAGCCACATGTCTCGGGTGCTCCTGCCTCAGGTGAGTGAGAACAGCCAATCAGGGAGCTCTACACAGGCATTGAGCCAATAGAGCTACCCTGAGAAGGTGCTGAATTTGAAAACAGCAAATCGCAAGTGATGATCCAGTTCAGCGTTCACACAGCCCAGATAAATTGTGGCAATTTTTCAAACATCGTACCTTATCTATCTCTTTGGGGGGGTGGATCAGGCTCCTTGCACCATAGAGGTGCTATGGCTGGATCATGACTGCTGCCTATGGGGGCAAGTGGCACCTTATCTATCTCTTTAGGGGGGTTATCTGGCTCCTTGCACCCTAGAGGTGCTATGGCTGGATCATGACTGCTGCCTGTGGGGGCAAGTGGCACCTTATCTATCTCTTTGGGGGGTGGGTGGATCAGGCTCCTTGCACTATAGAGGTGCTATGGCTGGATCGTGACTGCTGCCCGTGGGGTTTTTGTTTCTCAAGTGCTTTACTTTGCACTTCTTTGCGTTAAATCTAAGCTGCCATACATTTGACCATTCCTCCAACCTTGCCAATTCCCTTTTTATCCTTTCCACCCCACCTTGCATATCAGCTCTGTTGCAGATCTTTGTGTCATCTGAAAGAGACATACTTTCCCTTCTAGTCCCTCTGTAATGTCACTTATAAAGACATTAAAAAGGACCGGCCTCAGTACTGAACCCTGCGGTACCCCACTAGTAACTCTCCTTTCTTCACTGTGGACTCCATTTAGTATTACCCGCTATGTTCTGTTGTCCAGCCAGTGTTTTACCCAGGCTACCACCCTGGGACTCACTCCCAGGCTGGCTAATTTGTTTATTAATCTTTTTTGCAGGACTGTGTCAAATGCGTTGCTAAAGTCTAGGTAGGCTATGTCCACAGCCCCTCCCTAGTCTACTACTTTGGTCACCCAGTCAAAGAAATCAGTTAGAACATATAACGGAAGTGAGGATGGCAGAGTAGAGGTGCCACTAGACATCTGGGAAATTACCAATAAATACAGGGGCAGTGATCAGACAGTGGAGGAATCACTAGATACATGGAATAATAAAGTAAAAATAATACAGGGAGGGCAATCAGAAGGTGGGGGGGTGCCACTAGACACTAGGGAACAGATGCCAGCAGAAGAAAAATGATGTTTCCTTCACAAGAAAGGATCTTTATTCATGACTCGAGATGTGAAAAAGGATCCTTTTAAGAATCCTTTTTCATATCACAAGTCAAGAAAAAAAGATTTATAATCTTAAAAAACATCATGTCAAGGGCATTTCCCCTACAGTTGTGCAGAACCCAGCATAAGGGCTCCAGATAAGCAAGCTATATGTGTTGATTGCTCTACAGAATGTCATTTTTGAGGTTTTCCAAATTAGAATTTTGAGGTGGAAACAGAAAACAAGATGGTGGCCATACAAAAGACCAAACAAAAAAACAGACAAGCATGCTCAAAACCCAAATTGTATTAACTCTAGAAAGGATGAATATTTTTATCTTCAAACCAGTGAAAGGCACATCTGTGGGCCAAGCCCTTTGGTTTTTTATAATACAGATTGTATTAAGAATTTTCAAAGCTACAATGCAATACAGGTAGAAATCACATTCCAAAACAGTCAAAGTAAGAGAAAAATATACAAGCAAGACAGCTAATACTAGCTACAGAAAAAAGCCTCAGGAGAAAGAGAAAAAAAAATTCGTAAAGTAAATACCAGTATATGGATAAACAAGCAAATATATATGTAAAAGTACGGTGGGTAGAAAAAAAGGGGGGGAATGGTCAGACAGCTTTGCAGAAAATAAACAGCAGAAGAGGAAGTGGGCCTCAGGGAGGTAATGTGCTCTAAATACAAATCCCATTTAATCCAATGGGAAAATAAAAACAAATTATCCCCATCATACTTAAATGTGGAGACTCACATACATATCTTCCATACCATGTATTTCCTGCACAATAATAACCCAGTCTTGAAGAACAAGTATGCTAGGGGAGAGCCAATGTCTAGTAAGAGCTTTAAAAGCACAACTACAAAAATAAGGTGAAGATAATTATTCGAGGGAGTACAAATTTCTTCTGGAAGAAAGCCAAGAAAGAAAAATTCAAAAAGTTAGGGAATAGACATATCAAAAATGCTGGAAACAGCCAAAGATTTAGACTTGCAAAGTGGCTGTATCTTAGAACAGGTCCAACCTATATGCAGATGGTCCCCCCTTGAACCCACACCTCCACCAACATAGATTTGATTTGCCTTTCAAATAATGTGCTGTTACCAATTGCATCCTAAAAAAAGTACCCTAATTTTCCACCTGAATTCTCTCCAATAAAAAGAAGTTGTATCTTTGTGAAGTATTTGTCAGAATTTTTCATTGTATAAAGAATCTAAAGTATGCAATAGCATCAACTCCCATCTATCCCATATAGGATGGGGTGAGGCATGGGTGCGTTGTTGCAAAAATTGATAGAGGTGAGAGATAGCATGGGCCTCCATGAGGGTTCTCCATTCCTGATGAAGGTAATTAAGTAAAGTAGGAGATCGACCAGGACTGAGAACCATTTTGGAAAGAGAAAAAAGAAAGTGTCAAATTTTCAGACAACAGAAAAATTTGGTGCAAGGAAGATTAAATTTATGTAGTAATTCTTCAAAACTTAACTGCATATTTCACTCCAATAAATCATCCAGGGTGGAAAGCCCACATTATAACCAGAAATGAAAACCAGGGTCACTCATCCCTGGAGGGAAATCTGAATTACCCAGAATAGGTGAGAGGGGGCCATGCTATCAACCCCCCCCATGAATGAAACTTGATCTATTCCATTAAAGTATGTTGGGACCAAGGAATCACCACTTTAAGGGAATGAAGCAGAGGCAGGGGAAGAAGAGGTACCAGCTTCAAAGGAATTCTTGGAAGCTATTCCTTCTCAGATTCCAGCCAACCTGTATTCATGTTAGATGTTAAATACGTGAAAATCAGTAAAATTTGTGCGGCTAATTAATAATGCTTTAAATTCAGGAGAGCTGAATCCCCTTCAGGTTTCCTTTAGTATAATATAGCCTGGTGTATATGAGGATGCTTCCCGTTCAAAATAAACCTATGAACAAGTCTATCAACTTGTCAAAAAACAGGTAGGAGGATGGGTGGTGAGCATATGGAAAACATATAAAAATCAAGGTAAGACATTCATATGCATGGCCTCAACCCATGCTCCAATTGAAAAAGGTAAAGAACTCCATCTGTCCAGGTTTTTCTTTACCTCCGCCAAAATAAGTTTGTGGTTTTTATCATACAGAAGGTGTAAATTAACAGAAATGGTAAGGCTTAAATAGTAAAAACTGTCTCACGCCCATTGAAAGGGAAAAGTAACTTTGTAATGATGTTCAAAAGAGCCACTTAGTAAAATTGCAACAGTCTTATCTAAATTAACCTTGAATTCTGAAATGATTCCAAAATCAGACAAAACTTGTGGCAGGGCTAGGAGAGATACAACAGGATCATTCAAAAGAAATAGTGACTTCTGCATGAAGGGCAATTTTGTGATCCGTAGGTCCAATCTGAATTCCTTTAATAACTGGATGCTGTCGAACACAGGCAGCCAGAGGTTTCATTGCTAAAGCAAAAAGCAAGGGAGGCATTGGACAACCTTGATGAGTGCCGTGCCTGCAAAAAAAAGACTGGGGAAAAAACACCATTAAACCCTACTTTGGTTGAAGAACCCGAATACTGAGCTAATAAATTAACAATAAAAGCTTTACTGAATCCAAAAATAGACAAAACTTTAGACAGTGCCAATTTAACCTGTCAAAAGCTTGTTCTGTGTCAATCGACAGGGCCATTGTAGTCAATTTAGTATGTTTAACATAAGAAATAACATTCAACAATCATTGGATATTGTTGTAAGAATTGCGAGAAGGAATAAACCCAGTCTGATCATGATAAATCAGTCTTGGGATATGTAACTGAAGATGAAATGCAATGATTTTTTTGTATATTTTAACACCGGTGTTAAGCAAGGAGATGGGCCTATAAGAAGCACAGGATTCAGGATCTTTCCCTGACTTGGGGATTATTGTACAGTAATTCACTGACCTGCACAGTCAGTATAGTGTTATGCTTGTGCAACTGTGTTAGTTTGGTTTTGGCTGTTTGCAGTCTCTATTCCAGAGGAATTACCACCCTGTAGGGGTATGAAGACAAGGAACCCTTGTAGAGGGCTCCACCCCTAGAGGTGCAACGGGACAGTTCCCATGGCTAAAGGTACCTTGGGATCCCCCTAAGGAGAGAGTGCTGCCACTGGAGGAGGAGGGGAGGATGATGGGGCAAAGAAAAAATGCTTCACAGTGAGGCTTAGAGGAACTGCTTATATAGCTCAGGAAGTGGGAGTGGCTGGCTGCTTGGTTACTGAACTACAGGCAAGCCTTTCATTTCACTGACCTATGCAGCCAGTATAGTGTTATGCTTGTGCAACTGTGTTAGTTTGGTTTTGGCCATTCACACTCTCTATTCCAAAGGAATTACCACCCTGTAGTGGTATGAAAGCAAGGAACCCTCAGAGAGGGTTCCACCCCTAGAGGTGCATTGGGATGGTTCCCATGGCTAAAGGTACCTTAGGAATCCCCAAAAGAAATGTAGTATCATCCCCAAAAATGAAGGCAACATGAAGCATATGAGCAGACAGTAACTGTGACATAAGAGCAGTAACTGTAACGTAGTAGTAGAGAAGCATAGGCAGTTTGATAATGCAATGAGATGTTCAGTGGGATAACGTAATGACTGTCCAGGTTTGCATAGCATGCTAGTAATGGTTAGCCTTGACAAGAGGGGATCCCCTAAGGAGAGAGAGAACGACAGGACATCCTCCACCTCCATCCAACAACGGAACCTTCCTAAAGAAACTAGGGGGAAACACTAAGCTTGCTAAGTGTTATGACCTGAGGCAAAAGAAGAGAGAGAAAAAACCCTATGAGGAGGAAATCTCTGGGGATCTAAGGCCTAGGTCACCTTTCCTCCAGATTTGGGATAATTTTATTTAGTGATGGCTCTGCAGCTACAATTTGGAAAACCCAATTAAAAGGAGGTGGAAAATATTCCAATTTGGAGGAAGGCTCTCACTCAAACCCTCTAGTGGGAACGCCATGGAAGGTTGTGAGAAAACTCCGCAACAATACGTGCATCCAAGGTGCTGGAGGAGAGCAACAACTGCTGAGGCACTCACCTGGCCTACCTGCCCTAAATAAAACCAGGTGAACCAGAGGCAGTCATAGGGAGAATGCGGTGAAGATGCCTCACTAAGGAAACCACTAAAGTCAATGGCCAACCTTTATAGTGGAACACAAGAGCCAAAGGAGGTAGCTTTTTCCCACCCTTCACCACTAGTCTTAAATTCTACACCAGAAGCTGCTGTCACATAGCAGACAGCTAAAGCAAAGCCCAGGGTGAGAACTTTCCCGGCTATGGGCCAGATGAGAAGGATTCTGCCCCAAGCCAGATACCCTCGTGATGTGGGCTAAATGCAGACTGAGACCGTCGGCTGCAGGAACCCTGTGCCAAAATAGAATGACTGGCATGCCCCAGAAATTGATTGAGAGCTGTAAAACTGGTAAGCTGAATGAGCATGGCATGCTAAGATCGTAATGAGCATTGAGTGCTGAGACCTTGTAAGGTCGAATGCAGATTGAGTGCAGCAGAATCCCAGGCTAAAGCTGAGGGGATGACAGTAGGCATGAATCAATGGTTTGCATAAGCAAGGAGCAAAGGTTGCATAAGCAAGTGTGGACCTGATAGGTCAGTAAACAGTAGTAGTAATAGGTGGACCTGCATAACAACTGTATAGCAAGTAAACAGCACTGAATTAGGGGGCAAGCCAGCCACACATGAATAGCCAAATCAAGGTGACAAACTCAGGATTTTTGGCAGCGAAGACAGGATTTAGAATGGAATTAATTAACACATAGGCCACGACCCCCCCAAACACCTCCCAGTCCCTACCGTAGGACAAACAAGGAAGCGATGAAAGGCCGAGAACCACATGCAGATATAAAAAGCTAATTTAATAGCCTCAGCAGGAGCTTCAGCTAACCTCAGAGTAAACAAGGTACAATAGGAATGGGAGTAAACAAAGCAGCAACAGGAAGCAAGTAGGCCTGTGCAACAGTAGTAAGAAAAAGGATTACACTGAGTTGTAACTGAAAATAAATTAGGCATAATGCTCTTAAGCATTGTCAACAGGCAGTGCAATGAGACTGCAGCAATGAGGTAAGTAGAACAAGCATGAGTAAACTGTATAGCTAGGTTCAAGTAAATCTGAGTGAGGTGAAAGTAATAGAATATGCCACATGGACCAGCTATAGTTGAGCTGAAACACAGGTAAAGTTTGCGGATGCAATGCAAGTAATTTGAGAGTTATGAGCAACTGAAAGCTAGCAGTATGAGCTCTGAATAGCAGTATGCTAGGAGCCTAGAAAAGCCCCCCCCCCAAAAAAAAAGATAAAACCAAAACACAGCAAAACAGAAAACAGGGAAAGGCCCAAAACCAAGAAACACAAAACACAGGGAAGCACACAGCTGGAGGAAAGACACAAACCAGCTGGAGGAAAGACACAAACCAGAAGCAGGAAAACAAACACCGAAGTCCAGCAGAGAACACAGAAACAGCAGGCGCGGGGGGGGGGGGGAGGTCCCAGCCAGCTCAGAGAACAAACCAACATAGCCTCCGGCTGCAAAGAAAAAAATGCTTCACAGTGAGGCTTAGAGGAACTGCTTATATAGCTCGGGAAGTGGGAGTGGCTGGCTGCTTGGTCACTGAACTAGAGGCAAGCCTTTCATTTACAGCAGATTTCCACTCAGGAGGAAAAACATGGTGACACATACAAAAGAAAACTGTAGATTGAAGAGGACCGACTAGGGACTCCACAAAACATTTATGAAATTTAGCAGGAAACCCATCCTCCCCAGCAGCTTTCTTAGTTTTAAGTTCTTTCATAGCTAGATAGATTTCCTCCCTGGAAATTGGATGATCCAAGGAATCCCTTTATTCCTGAGTCAAAACTGGTAAATGGACTAACTTAAGAAAGGCATTAAGCTTAATATAATCCACAACTTGAGAATCCTGGGTATAAAGCTTAGTATAAAATGCACAAAACTCATGAGTGATGTTCTGTGGCTGAACTAAAATCTGGGACAAAGGAGCACTAGTGCAAAACTGACAAATAACTTTGGAGGCTTGTGCCTTGCTAAGTTGGAGCAACAATAGGCATCCTTCTCTATTACCTTGAGAGTAATAAGTAAATTTACTACGCTGAAGCAAATTCTCCACGTGTCTCAAAGATAGTTGAGATAATTAAGTGTGCACCTCCTGGATTTGGTGCAAAACATCTGATCCACCCTGCAGTTTATGTTGTTGCTCCAAAGTCAAAAGCCGGGCCTTCAAATCCAAATGCCATTGAACTCTTTGTTTTTTTGCATGGGTGAGATAGGAAATAATTTTTCCCTGAAGGACAACTTTCATGGCGTTCCACAGAGTGTGAGGAGGAATTGAAGGGTCATTATTAACTTAAAATATTCATTAAGAGCCCACTGAATCATGTCACGAAATTGAGGGGAAGTCAAAGCTCCGACATTTAAATGCCAAAGGCCTCTACAAGTGGTAGGGACCACATCTAAGGTTAAAGTCACTGGAGCATGATCAGAAATCTGAATAGGATGTATGATAACCTTCAAAACCTGACAGAGATGGGATAGCAGGACATACCATCGGTTGATATGAGAATAGGTTTTGTGTATGGGATAATAAAATGTGTATTCACAATCACCAGGATGCAATCATCTCCATGCATCCTGAAGACCTGATTCCATCACTAGAGACTCTAACATTTTATCCACAGGCAATCTATGTGGAGACAGAAGTGAACTGGCAGATCTAGAGGAGTCAAAATGGGGGTCTAACACACTAACATACTAAAATGCCAGCAGAGTAGGCCTCATGGTTTTTCAAGTCTGCTCGAGAGTGAACACCCATATTGGGTGCCATTTCTACTGTCCCCTTCTCCCTCTTGGATCCCCCCTACCCCCATCCTAGTTATCCCCCCAGCTTTGACATTACTCAGCTTCACCCTCCCCCTATACCTGTCCCAGCTCCTCTTGAACCCCTCCACAGAATACACCTCCACCAGCCCCTCAGGCAGTGCATTACAAGGTTCCACCACCCTCTCAGTGAAGTAACGCCTCCTGCTCCTCTCCTCCCTGAGTGTCCCCCAATCTAGCTTCCACCCATGTCCCCTGATTCCCTCCCCTTTCTGTTGGAACACCTTGTCTAAGCCTACCTTATGTATCCCCTTTATATACTTGAAGACCTCTATCATGTCCTCCATGTCCCTCCTCTCCTCCAGATAGTACAGGTTGAGCTCCTCAAGCCTCTCCTCATAGGTCCTATCCCCCATACCCCCTAATCATCTTGGTTACCCTCCTCTGGACCCTCTCAAGGAGTGCAATGTCCATTTTTTAAGTGCGGCTGTCAGAACTGCAAGCAGTATTCAAGGTGCAGCCTAACCAGGCAATTATACGAGGGAGAATCACTTCCTGACTTCTTGAGGTTATCCCCCTTGTGATGCACCCCAGCATCCTATTGGCCTTGGCCCTCTGACCTCCTACAGTTCTCAGAGTTGTTCATTTTGACATCTACCACCACCCCAGGTCCCTCTCCCCATTTGAGACTTGCAATGTATCCCCTCCCAAGGTGTACACATGGACTGGGTTTCTAGCCCCCAGGTGAAGAACCCTGAACTTCCCTGCATTAATTTTCAGTTTCCTGGTAAGTAACCACTTCTCCAGAGCCTCCAGGTCCTCCTGCAAGGCCACACTTTCCTCCTCCCCATCCACCACTATCCCCAGCTTTGAGTCATCCACAAAGAGACTCAGTTCACTCCCGATACCTTTCCTGATGTCTGAGATGTAGGCATTAAACAGGAGTGGCCCCAGGACCAATCCCTGAGGGACCCTACTAATGACCCTCCAAGAAGATGAGACTTCCCCCCCAACCACCACCCTCTGAGTTTGCCCTGACAGCCAATTTCCTATCCACCTGATCATCTGCTTCCCCACCCCCATTTTCCCCAGCTTAGCCAGCATCTCACTGTGTGGTACTTAATCAAACACCTTGCTGAAATCTAGAAAGAAGATATCCACCGGCCTACCCTGGTCCAACACCTTCGTCACCCAATCGTTGAACCCCACAAGGTTAGTCTGAGATGATCTGCCTTGGACAAAGCCATGCTGTCCATCATCCAGCTAACCCATTGCCTCCAGTATCCCCACCCCCAGCCTTTCCTCAATAATGTCCTCCATCACTTTGACCACCACTAATGTCAGGCTGACAGGCCTGTAGTTCTCTGGCTCCTCTTTTGAGCCACCCTTATGAATAGGTATGATGTAGGACACCTTCCAGTCCTGAGGAGAGATGTTGAAAAGCTCCACCAGAGGGGTGGGGGTCTAAAATGCAATTAAAATCACCTCCCAGAATATAAAAGCCATGAACATTAGCCACAGGTGCCTGAAAGGTCTCTTGAAAAAAGTATATGAGGTTGAGTTAGGTGCATACAAATTTAAAATAGATTAGTGGGTGTCTAAATAAGTGCCATTTACCAATACCCATCATCTCTGTGTGTCAGTCAAAGAACAGTCTGGTATAAATAAAGAGTTCTTCCTAATTAAAACAGCAACCCTGTTTCTTTTTTTCCAATTTGGATGTGAGGATGCAAATACTGTCCCCACTCATTGTCTACACAATTTTTAATGTTCTATGGGAGTCAAGTGGATCTCCTGAAGGAAAGTAATATCCGAGTCAAAATGTTTTAGGTGAGACAATATTCTGGCTTTTTTAATGGGGCTGTTTAACCCTTTCAGGTTAACAGTAGTTATCTTAAATGGTGCCATGATGGAAAATAATTATTAACTTGGTAGCAAAAAAAGAACACAGACTGTAGCAAACTTAGTCCAGCCCCTGGTATCTAAAGTATATCTCTACACAGCACAAAGGGAAATCATGTAAAGGACACCAGCTTTCAGTATAGCTATAACTAATCAGGGATAATAAAAAACAAAGAAGAAAAACAAAAGATAACATAATGGAACAAAAAATGGAAAAAAAAATGAATGAGAAAAGCATTGGAAAATGCACATACCCACTGTACAAATATCCACAAAATGAAAATGGGGACTAAAAACCCACAAAATAATTTTACCCCTCCATCATGTCCCACTGGACAAATACATAAAGTTTCCAACCAACAATAATAAATTCCTCAAAAAGGCAACACCCCAATAATTACCACCCTCCAAGCCATAAAAAGGCTAACACCTTAAGTACACAGTAATATAATAACAATCACATCAGTAAAACTATGGAAAGCTCCCAGGTTCCCCACAAAGGGAACATGCTTTCCACCAATGAAGGGACACAGTGGACAGAGGGAGTGCACAAACTGATGCGAGCCCCCTCAGACTCATTGCCATCTGAGCTGTAGACTTTCAGCATTAGACTTCTGCATCAGGCCCAATTCCCCAACAAGAAAAAGTCAACGAATAGACAATTCAGGGCCACAGAGCAAAGACTAAAGCTAGGCAAAGAAAGCAAGTGGAGGTCCACAGCCGTCCCATCAATTGTATAAGCTCCCCATCATAATAATGAAAACAGGATAACAAGTTATGGTACAAGGAAATATTTCTGCTTTGTAACTCTGTATAAATATTAAAGTCAGTGCCTAGGGGCAGTAAACTCCACTAATTCACCTGTAAAAAAAAATTTTTCAGGAGGCATACTGTCATCTCATAGCCATCAAGGGGAAGTCAAAGTAAAAAGCATAGCCCCTGCTAAATGAAGTTCTAAAAAAGAAAGAAAAAAAAATGTTCACAATCCTTGCTAGGAAATTTATAAAAATAGTGTCTATAAAGTTCAATGGATGTCTTCCATGGCTGTAATAAACTGCACCATTTTAAAAGAAAAGTTCCACAAAGCATACTGCCAGCTTATATGCCAATGCAGAAAAAGTCTGGTAAGTATACAAAAGAAAAGGAAATATCCACAGAGACCTGGAGACAGCCTCTGAAAATCACACCAGTTAGGTGCAAAGTTTCACTGCTGTACATAGAATGGAAAACACAGGTAAAGTAGTGTCATATGGTCAGATATGGAAGAAATTATCACTACTGCCCCATCGAATCAAAAGTCCATTCAGAACAGAGCAAAAGAGTCACCAAGGCAAAGTTGAATCACCAAGGGGAGCCAACTAAACGCAATGAGGAGCAGGAAGAAAAGGCAACCCACAAACAATCCATCAAACATACTCGCTTGGGCTTTTCTCTATGGAATGTCTGCAACAAGCTTTAACTTCCTCTAAGACTTGATCCAAATGACGCTTCTTGCCAGCAGGAGACACCTTTTGCCACACATCTTTTTGAAGCTCGCATTTCTCCCTGGTGTCAGAGCACTCCATAGCTTCCTCCCAGTCCACCAAATTATGAGATTGCAATTCTTGCCAAGCAAGGTGAGGGTCATCAAACGTATTTACACCATCAGAAAAATCTATTTTCTGTTGGGCTGAGTATGGAGTAGTAAACTGAATTGCCACTGTTTAAGGATCTGCAAAACTGGAGAATATACTCGTCTTTTCACCAGTGGGATGAGGGAATAATCATTATCGAACATGATCCGGTTACCCTTATAGGATATTTGGCCCTTTTTCCAAGCTCTTGTTAAGAGGGTCTGCTTCATGGCATAATTAACAAAGTGTCACACTACAGAATGGGGCTTCTGATCAGAGCGAGATGGAGGAGATATGAGAGATCGGTGTGCTTGCTCAATTAACAAAGGACATAAATCAACGATGTCCAACAGATCAGATAACCAGCATTGAAGAAAAAATATAAGATTTCCCTTCCCCTCCTCACATTCTGGTAGACCATATATTCTAATATTATTACATCACAACCTATTCTCTAGGTCTTCACATTTGTTTCCTGTTACAACTTAATTACTGCCCTCTCAGTCCTGTCAACCTGTGAATCAGTTTTAGATTGGGTGAGCTTCAGCTTTCGAAACTTGGAGTCCAAAGCCAGAAAACTGGACTTAAATCTTCAAACATCCCCCACATTTTGGAACAAAATGCCTGGAGTTCCTCCAAATGGGCCACATTAGTAGGAGTTGCTGCCGCTACTGGTGAGGGAGTTACTTTGGGAGCAGATTACCATCACAAGATCCCGGTGAGTAAACAGAACAGGAGAGGGCAAAGTAATAGCAGATATTCCTCCATTTGAATTCAGAAGTTTGCCCACACAAATGGACTTCCTCCCAATGACAAAAGTGGGATCTCAACATCAGATAACCGATAAAGGGAGGATAAAACTAGGGCAACAGGCAGAGCAAATGGACTAAAGCATCATCATGGTCAGTGACATCACCAGAAGTCAGGCCAAGCCCTTTCTACCCTGAAAATGTCAGACCAAAATTCCAAATTTTATGGGTGCAAGGTGATGACAAATAAATACCAAAAAACAGCACTTTTTTGAATTTTTTTGCTATCCGTATCTTGAAATCTGCACATCAGACCAGAAGGAAACTTGGCACGTCAAGAGATCTATGCCACCAGACTGCACATGTAAATGTTTGTGGAACTCCATTGAATGGTTGCAAAGATATTAAAGTGCACAATTTGAGGTTTAACAAAGAAACCACTGCTCAACCCTAACAATACTGGTGCTACTACGACACTATAATTAATAGCTCCACTACTGCACCATTATAATTAATAGCTTCACCCCATTCAAGGGAATCACACTTAATTTTCCATGCACAGTTGGTGGGGAAGGTATCTTGATTTGCTAAGTTTTGTTCCAGTAGGATGTGAGGATTCCATAATCCCGATAGTGCGTTTTTAGGCAAATTGTTTTTTTCTTTTTTTCTTTTTTTTGTCATCACCTACAGCCCAGATGGCTTGGAATTTTCATCTGACATTTTCAGGATAGATATGGTATGCCACAGAATGGTGCCTCTCATTGCTTTGGTGAAAAAGTATGTATTAAACATCTATCCAAAAGACCCTACTGAGCATGCTCAGAACCAAAATTTCAAATCCTTATAATGTGGCAATAGATTAATATTTCTTCACCACACCAGTGAAAGGCACATCTGTGGGCAAAGCCCTTTATATCCTGAACATTTCAGACCAAATTCCAAACTGTCTGGGCACTGGATGATGACAAAAACAGCAACAAATGGTGATTTTTTCAGTTTTTTCTCTATCCAGCTCTCAGAATCCACACATGCAACCAGAAGGAAACTTGGAAGTCAAGAAATCTACCTTCTGAGACTGTGCATGCAACATTTTGTACAAATCTGTTGAATGGTTTAGAGATATTAAAGTGCAAAGGTGGTACGTCATGAACAAGGATTTTTTTTCTCACAAAAAAGGATTGGCCCCTCCTAACAAAAAATCCTTTTTCACGAGACCACATTCCAGAAAGCTATCCAAAAGACTGAACTGAGCATGCTTAGACCTCAAAATTTTAAAATTAAATAACTTTGGAACAGAGTAATATTTTTTCACCAAACCAGTGAAAGGCACTTCTGTGAGGCATGCCCTTTGTACCCTGAAAATGTCAGACCAAAAATTCCAAACCATCTGGGCACAGTGAAATAATAAATAAAGGGCAAAAAACTGCAATGTTTAAAATTTTTTTCATGATGCACAGCTCTATCTGCAAATCCAGCCAAAGAGAAACATAGCATGTCAAGAGATCTACCACACAAGATTGTGCATGCACAATTTTACGCAAATCCATTGAATAGTTGCAAGGTTATCAAAGTGAAAAGTTAGGGGTTTAACATTGAAACCCCTGCTCAACCCTTATTATAGTGGTGGTACAGCACCACTATAGTGCTGTATATAGATATACACTGTACATAAATGTATTAATAACTTTACCCCCACTCAATGTAATTGCACTGCATTTTGCTTGCACAGTCTGGGGGGCAAGGTGTTGTGAATTGCCAAGTTTCACTCCAGTTGGATGTGAGGATTCAAAGATATGAATAGTGTGTTTTTAGGAAAAATTTGCTTTTTTTGTCTTCACCAGCAGCCCAAACAGTTTGGAATTTTGGTCTGAAATTTTTAGGGTAGAAAGAGTATGCCACAGAATGATGATTTTCATTGCTTTGGTGAAAAAAATATGAATCTTTTCCCAAGTTATACGCATTTTAAATTATAGTTCTGAACATGCTCAGTAGGATATAAAATGTATATCCAAAAGATCCTACTGAGCATGCTCAAAACTGAAATTTCAAAGCCTTATAACTTGGCAATTGATTCATATTTCTTCACCAAACCAGCAAGAAGTAACATTGTCGGCCACTTCCTTTCTACCCTGAAAATTTCAGATCAAATTCCAAACAATCTGTGCACTAGATGATGACAAAAAACAGCAAACAATTGTACCTTTTTAGCTTTTTTTTTTGCTATCCAGATCTCAGAATCTGCACTTGCAGCTGGAAGTAAATGTGACAAGTAAAGAGATCTACCCTCTGAGACTGAGCATGCAACATTTCATGCAAATCCTTTGAATGATTGCAAAGATAATAAAAGCAAAGATGGCATCTCACGAAAAAGGATTTTTTTCTCACAAAAAAGTATCAGTCCCTCACTACAAACAATCCTTTTTCATGAGAACAAATTCTTTTGCCATTCTAGAAAGCTATCGACAAGACTGAACTGAACATGCTCAGAACTCAAAACATTAAAATTAAATAACTTTGGAACAGATTATTATTTTTTCACCATGCCAGCAAAAGGTACTTCTGTGAGGCAAGCCCTTTCAACCCTGAAGATGTCAGACCAAAATTCCAAACTGTCTGAGTGCAGCAAGATGATAACCACAAAGCACAAAAAATAGCAATTTTTTAACATTTTAGAACTATGCGCAGTTTAGAATCCATAAATCCAACCAAAATGAAACTTGACATTTCAAGAGATCTACCACACAAAACTATGCATGCAAACTTCTGTGCAAATGAATTGAATGGTTGCAAAGGTATTAAAGAGCAAAGTTTGAGGTTTAACACTAAAACCCCTCTTTAACCTTAACTATAGTGGTGCTACTGCAACACTACAATTAAAGCGGTCAAAAAGACATATATAGAATTTTGAAAAAGTATGAAAAGTACCAATATAAGAAAAGGATTCTCTTAGTAGCAGAAAATTAAATTTTTAGTCAGGAATGCTTAAAGATACACCATTAGAGCAAAAACGTCCTGCTTACAAGGTGATCCTGAATTTCCAATTTTTCATTTTAATTTTTTATACTTTTTGGCTAATGAGCATTACTGCCCATTTTCATTAGCAAGCAAACTTTATTTTTAAAGTGCAAATCCTCAAAGGCTCTAGGTGCTGATTCTGAACAATAACATACATCACTTATAAAACATTAATAATACATAATAAATAAATATAACAACATTGAATTAAACTAAGCAACTTAAAGACATATAAAGCTGTTATAGTCAGTAAGATTAATATAAGGAAAAAACTCCTTAAATAGGTAAGACTTCAAGCCCCTCTTAAAGGCTTCCTATGAGGGGGCCTCCCTCTGTGACTTTGGAAGTGAGCTCCAAAAGGTCTGGCAGGCTACTGAAAAAGCCACTCCTCAGATGACTTCAGCCAAGCCCTGGAAACTGCTATGAGACTCTCCTCAAAGCAACAAAGAGGGCGGGAGGGTTGATAAGGAGAAAAGGGTCCCACAGGTAGCTAGGGCCCAGTCCATGTCAGGCTTTGTAGGGAAGCAAACTGACCTTGAAGGAAATCTGCCACCTCACCAGCAGCCAATGCAGGTCACATAAGACCAGGGTTATGTGGCAGGAACAAGGAAGGGCTGTCAACAATGTGGCTGCACTAGCTGCAGGAAATCCATGTCTTCTCCATTTAGTCCCAGGTACAGGGCATTGCAATAGTCAAGTCGGGTTGTCACAAAGGCATGTATTAGTGAGGGCAGGTCATCTGGTGGGATCAAAGGTTTAATCCAGGTGATGCTTCACCCAGGAGCCAAGACATCTGGGATTCCCTTCAGGAGGAAGGAATCAGGCAACTAGTGCTTGATCCCACCAGATGCAGGGCAGCTCAGGACCTACTACTGACAAATGGTGACAAAATCACAGAAGTACAGGTAGAAGGTCAACTGGGGTCCAGTGACCACCACATAGCATAAGGACAGGGCACAGGCAAGTCACATAAAGGCATGGGTCTTAGGTTTCAGGAGTGCTGGGTATCATCTGCATAACAGGGAAATCCCATACTGTACCATCTAATGATCTTTCTCAGGGGCAGCATGTACACTGCAAGCAATGTTTGCAAAAGGATCGAGCCCTGTGGAACTCCATAGGACAGGGATTTTGGGTGGGAGCAATAAATTCCTATTACCATGCTTTGCATCCTGCCAGTAAGAAAGGAGTCAAACCAGCTGATGACAGTGCCGGTGAGACCATAATGTCCCCTAAGGTGATCCAAGAGCACCTCATGATCCACAGTGACAAATGCTGTGGAGAGGTTGAAGAGAACAAGAATGGACAGTTCACCTGTCTCTCACCCTAAGGAGATAATTTTGCAGCCTGACAAGTGCATTTATTTTCTGTGTCTTTTCATTGCACTGTTGCTTTAAAATTTATATAGCCCACTCTCAAAGTCACACCTAGAACTATCCACTGACAACTAAAACTACACCTCGCCCCACACTCTGTACAATGAAACAACTACTTTGGAGAACCTCCACAACTGAACAGAGATTTGCAAGCCCTGTAGTACTACCAAAGTCCAGGTCCATAGTAATAAATCCAGATGAGAAAAGTTTAAAAGTCAAATATATAAATAAAGCTATCCAATTTATGTAAACAGTCTCTGTTCTCATAAGAGAAACTAAATCTTCTAGCCATATGGAATTTGTAGTACTAGCACTACTGCATCAGAAAATCTGTCCAAACGAATTTACCATGACCTACTGTGGAGGGACAAAGGAGTTACCCACCAGAATGGAAGGTTTTAAACCCGAAGGTACTCTCACCACCCTTGGGAGTCCTGGTTATTCAGAATACATTTTTTGCAGTAAATTCCAATAGTCTTTAAACTGCAGCCATATAATTCTTAAAAACAGAGTTCAAGCTCATAATACAAAAACTCAGTGGAGTAAGCACAAGGACGTGGTGGTTCCATACTAGAATCAAATCTCAAAAACACAAAAAGTAGAGCACACACACCTCCAATAACAAGGGTACCAGTCTATGTAAAAAACTTTAAACTTTTATTAACAGATGCCAATAACCTGACGTGTTTCAGATGCAAATCACATCCTTTCTCAAAGGTAAAACACCAACAGTGAAGTAATCCCTTAAATACACCAATCCATCAACACCAACCAATAATATTTAATTAAAACAACACTGTGATAGGTTAAAATATCTACAAGCTAATTAACTATAATAAACATATTAAATACATGAAAAACACTTGCTATGGTATTGCAACTTTTATGTTGTTTGATAATATGTTGTTGCAACGTCTTCATAACAAATAATATAAATAGGGTTTGTAATAATATCAGAATGGAGGGGGAAATTTATAAGATATATAATAGAAGAAGAACAAATAAATATATCGATTGCTGAGAGTGTAGTTAATAGCTCTCACCAGTCATAAACTACTACAGATTACTATTTTATGTAAAAAATACATGTATTTTTAAAGAAATGTTTTTTTTATTATTGTAATTATTTAAAAGAGAAAGCCAATTAATTATATATCTTTTAAAAAGGGGGGAGTTCAAAATGATTTTAAACACTTGATCCCATATCATGCCATCCTTCTATCAATAAGGAGGTTAATGAACCTGATTACTAATCAAATACTGCTTACATCATTTAAAGATTCACAGTATTGCACCAATCATAGAGCAATGACTCTCATTATACAGATTGCGATCTTAATTCTACAAGCTAAAGACCATCTAATGTTCATATTACATTTATAACAGCTATTTCTTATTTTTTTCCTTTTCCAAAAATTCCTCCAATAGATATACAATATATTACGAGGTGATACATAAATATCACTAATAATAAAGCAGTTGCTAATGGCATTACTTTAAAGCCCATCATATTTCCTTGATCTCAAATCCATAACTGCAATGCTCCAGACTGCCATTATAGCTTAAATGAAAACATCTAATGTTAGAATATTCATACTTGCAAGTTTATGTCTTTTAGAGCTGTGACTATATTATATTTAATTTCTATCCAAAAAAGCCAATTAAATATAGAAAGAACACTGACATAAATGAAACAGTAAAGCAAGGCTGATTTTAAAATGAAGGGTATTAAAAGAAACACTGCAGCTATACATTTATAATTTTATAATTTTAGCTTCAATTAGTCTCATAACTACTACGCTGCAAATCGTGGCTTGAGTGAAAGCATTCAAATATACAGTACATACTCACAACTTGTACCTATTAGAGCCATTGCTGTACATTACATATTTAATTTCCAAAAAATAAAGCGAGCAAGCAATAACATAAAGGGATAGCTAAGCTTGTTTTAAAACGGAAAGCAATAAAATGAACTCTGCATTAATACTTATAACTACATATTAGAGCCATTGCTATACTTCACATATTTACTTTCCAAAAATAAAGCAAGCAAGCAATAATGTGGAGGGATGACTAAACTTGTTTTAAAACGGAAAGCATTAAAATGAACACTGCAGCACTGCATTCATATTTATAACTACATATAATCTTGAACATTCACAATCACTATTACTATTACTTTCTACCAATGAAATTCCGAATAATATTAGCCTCCTTCAAAAAATTTTTTAGCTATTTAACCGTTTTTTATTCAATCTTTTTTGTTTAAGGAATGGTTTCAATTCAAACCCCGCATTTAATCCTTTATTTCTTGGGGCATTCAAGTTAATGATCCAAAATGCTTCCCGCTTAAGTAACAAATCATTGAAATCTCCCCCTCGTGGTTTCCATTGCACTTTGTCTATACCAATAAACTTAAAGTCATGTTCTGTTTTCTTTTGTGCTGTAGCTATGTGAATGGCTGTAGCGTATGTTAAATCTGTTTTCTCAATAGCTGTCAGATGTTCTCTTACTCTAATTTTAAAGTTTCGCTTAGTCTTTCCCACATAAAAACTACTACATCTACAAAGTGCCATATAAATTATCCCCTCCATGTTACAAGTAATTAACTGCCTTATCTCAAAATTTCATTCCACATTACTGCAGAAAAATCCTTTGCATTGCTTTATCACAGAACAGATCTTACAATTTTTACAAGGGTAGCAACCTACTATATCTTTCTGTAACCATGTTTCTACTTTAAAAATTGTAAGATCTGTCCATGATAAAAGCAATGCAAAGTTTTCTCTGACTAATAGACAAGTACGAGATAAGCTGATGTCTCTGTACTGAGAGATAATTATAAATTAGTCCATAAATTAAGATAGCAGCACTCCTAGCTGTTCAAAAATAAATAAAAGTAGTTTATAAAAGGACATAACAATAATTCACTGGGTTCTTCTCAAACAGGCAGTCCCAAAGAGTCAACAGAGTTCCTTCACACCACCACCCAGCCTAGTCCCCATCTTCCACTCACAAAAAATGAGGCAACAAGGTCAACAATACAGACATACAATACAATTCAGACACAAAACAGTTAAGATATGCACCAGTTACAGCATGTGCAAACACTACATCTGAAGAGACATTTTTTTAAGTGAACTTTAAAGGTCAGAGTAGGACAATTGTAGGGCTGTAAAGTATGCAAAATTCTTCCATTGAAACCACTGCAGAATGGCAATTCCACTTCTAAAAGGCTTTGTGGAATTTCTTTTTAATTTCTGTGGTATTTCAAAAAGCATTTCTGTGTAAATTGCAGAACAATTTTCCATGGATCATGTAAACCATGGAAAAATGTTCTGTGGATTGTGGAAAAAGTATTCGCAGTTTATGAGAACTGTGGATTATTATTCCACAAAACACATTTCACATGCGGAATATCAAAATTTAGCAAAAAGTGGAAATCAGTAGAATTTTCTAAAATTCTGTGAAATTCCATTTTTTTTAAAGTTTCACATTCCTCATAGCTCTAGACAATTGTCAAGTCCACTAGGTAACAAGCTGTGCAATTCATGGTCCCTATACAACAATGTTCTTTGAGTGGAAATTACAAAAAAAATGGAATGTTGTGAAGTCTTCTGTTCTGAGATCTTGTCCCATGCAAATTATGAGTCTTAATAAACATGCCTGTAACAGATAATATGAACAGATTGCTACAAACATTTTGTAGCATTACACCAAGCAGTGGTCTGCATTGGTCTTCGAGAGAGACAACTAGCAGCTGTGTAAAAAAAAAATATAATGATGAGTGGAACTTGGGAGGGGGGAGGAGAGGGGTTTTCAGCAGACAGTGGGGAGGAATCAGTGCCCACTTCATATCAAGGCACTATCAAAAGTGACCAAGAAACTCAGAAAATACATGTAACAAGATAGCAGAACTAAAAAGCTCCTTTGTATTTCATCTTTTGGATAGAATATTAATGCCTAAAGATGAACAGGTTCTGAACAGAGGTCGGAGTTTTTGTTTAAACCAGAAATTGAACAGTTTTGAATTAAAGCTAGATTTAGAAAGATTTTTTAGAAAACTCAGATTAAGGCAATATTTTGATAGTATAGAATCAGTAACACCAATACATTTGACTTCAGAACAGGAAAGGAATGGACAGTTATGTGACTCTCTAAAAATTATGGGTCCAGTTATAAAAGAGCTCTAAGAAAGATGCAAGTTGCATCGCTCTAAGGGTTGTGTCAAAATCCAGGTGCACCAGGGACCCTGTGCTGATTTTATAAAAAGCAGGATACTGGTGCCAAAGTCCCTGGGTTTACCACATTTCTCCAGCAGTGAAAAACAGTTGGTGCATCTGTGGACATTACCACAGGGATCTGCCCCTGCCCCACTTGTCTCAATGCTATTAGGGAGGGGATGTTGGGGGGGAGGAAACAGCATGCCAGAAGGGTGCCAGGGTTACAAGGGGCATGGAATGTGGCAGTGGTGGTGTCCAGGAGAAGGTTGTGCAGGTAGAACCATGTTTTTGTGTGCACCCATCACAGTGCATTTGCAGTATGCTGTTACTGTATTACATATACAAGTTGTTACATACTGTACATGTGTCCCCCCGATCCCTGATGTCTCCCAGAAAAAAAATGAAGCATCTGTCCCTGGTGGTCTAGTGGACCCCTCATCCACGATCTCCAATGTTTAGTATATACTCCTCCCTGTTGGCGTAGTGGACCCCCTCCCTTCCTATGATCACCCCTGTATATTATAATTGTCCCAGGTGGTCTAGTAGACACCCTGTCTCCTCATTCCATCTGTTAGTGTCCCACCACTCTGCTTCCCCCATCCTGAATCGAAGCCAGTGACAAGTACAGTCCTCCTCTCTCCACCGCAGCTGTCTGCTGACTGAACTTGCAATGAGCACATACAGTATACAGTATGTGCTCATTGAATGACAGCAGCTGTCATTCAATGACATGTACTATATGCAGTACACAATCATTACAAGCTAAGTCAGCAGCCAGGCATGGTGGTGAAAAGATGGCTGTGCTGGTCTCTGGCTCTGATTCAGGGTGGGATGGAATGGAGTGCTGGGACAGTACCTGATGGTGTGGGGGTTCCACTAGATCACCAGGGACAGGTATATAATAATTTACTGGGATGATCACAGGAAAGAAGAGGGGTCTGCTAGGCCATCATGAAGGGGTATGTACAAAATACTGGGGGAGATCGGGATGGGGATCCACTAAACCACCAGGGACAAATATTTGGCTATTTCATGGGGGGCATTGGGGATTGGGAGGGTTCCATATGAATGTATATGATTGACAGTCATATTTTACATATATGCACCCTGACAGGTGCTGCCACAAGCCCATTTCTGCACAACTTTCTTTCCAGCAACAATCCCACTGCCACCTTCCATAACCCTAGTGCACCCCTACTGCCCCCAGTAATGCCCATTCGGTATACCACCCCGACCATGACATTCTGACAGTGCGTGACATTACAGCGACTAAAGTGCCATGTCACTGTAATGTCTGTGCTGTAACCCAGCACTGTCTGTCAGGGGTCCTGCACCCTCCCAAATCATCTCTGACTCAGAGTTAATAATCCTTAATGGGAGGTGCAGGGGATGAAGCCCTGTGAAGAAAACACTTAGTTTTTTTTTAAACTGACAGCCGACTGCAAAATTCAGTTGACCTGCTAGATTTACTGTCTGGTCATTCGACAAAAATTTGGTCGATGACCAGTCATGGATCTGCCCTGCTCCACTGGCATAAGCCACTTAGAACACCTCCTGGTTGGTCCAAATGGTGCACCGTGCTGATTCCCTGGCAGGACATGTTAAATCACCAAAAATGTGATGTTGCAGTCCTGTTGTGGAGCAAGCCCCCACCTTGCTGGATCCAGGGTGGGACATGTAAAATACCAAATAATGGGATGTTGCAGTCCTGCCATGGTGTAAGCCCCCTTGCGACCGTACACTAGGATGTTGGACGCAACCATGGTGCAACAGTGTTTGGATCTGATGCAGGCTGCATTGTAAAATCACATTTGACTCAAGTTTTTACAAAAGTCACCTCTTGCATTAAAAAGTCTTTTGGTGCAAGCCCCTTGCATCGCTCTAAATGCTTTTAAAATTGCCCCCCCATCCAGTTCCTGCTACTATTGAAACATATTGTCAATCATTAGAAAAATGAAATATATATATATATATACTGATTAGAGATGCTGAGAAAGGCTGTACAAAATACAAGCTTGCAAAAGAAGAATATAATTCATTAAGGGCACTTGAAGAAGATGAGAATATAGTAAACAAAAGGGCTGACAAGGGGAGGAGGTATAGTAATTCTAAATACAAATTATTATCAAATAGAAGGTTACGATCAGCTTAATGACACTGAAAGCTATGCAAATGTAAATGAAATTCCATTTAAGAGACTTAAGGAAGTCATTAAACATGTCACAGAGGAAGCAAAAGACAGAAACATAGTTGAGGTTTCAAATTTCAACATATTTAAATCTAGACTTGATAAATTCCTTAACTATACTAATGACATGGACTAATCTACCCACCAAGGAGTGGGCGACATTCTAGATAGGCTTATGCCTGCTTATGTTTGAATTAAACTGAATAACTCATGTAAAATGGGTTGAATCCTGAGTAGGAGAGGCATTGCAAGTGATATTTCCTAAATGCCTTTGTTTTATACCCTATCCAAGATTCATAAAAATTCTGTAAATCCACCAGGTAGACCCATAATCTCTGGCCAAGGTTCCATTATGGAACCATTGTCCATGTCTGTGGATTTCCATTGTAAATCTTTAACTGAATAGTCACATTATTATTTAAAGGACTCCAGACACTTGATTCAGATCCTAAATGTTTTTAACAATGAAGGACATAACTTGGATGAAGTCACTTTGTTGACAATAGATGTAAAAAGTTTATACACAGAGATGTGTGGAATATAAAAGTCTGCCCACAGAATGCCAGTGGAATGACTATTTGTATTCACTGGAATTAGGCAAACTATTTGCAAAAATTCAACAGAATTTCTCAAGAATTTAAATTTCAGTTATTTTGCTATAATTTTAAAAGTACGCATCCAAATAACACATGGCTTACAAAAATGTACCACATTTCAGAGTGAAAGGGGTGGAGTTAAGGTGGCCAAACATGTAATCAAAATTTAATTTTCAGTTATTTTGAGATAATTTTAAAATTTCTTTTCCAAATTTCTCCACAATATCAGGATTTAGAGAAGCACATAGAATGCATATGTGCACTACGTTTTAAATCTCAAGCTTTAATGGGAGCTGAGTTATAGGTAGCCAAATATTTTGCCAACATTTTAATTTCTTTAATTTTAGTACAACTTTGACAGCATTCATTGAAATATTACAAAAATCGCCAGGTATATAGGTTATCAATACATTTGTATGTGCACCTAGTTTCAGATTTCTAGCTTTACATGAGACTGCATTATAGCCTGCCAAACACATTGCCAAAATTTAAATTTTGGGTAGTTCCCTCTAATTTTAAAACTACATATCAAAATTTAACCAGTGTTAAAACATTTAAACTACTATTTCACATGGTCATTTCTGAAAAAGTTCATATTTTCAGCATTAAATGGATTAAAAGTCATCAAACTTTCATAACATTTAAAAATTTGATTTTGCAAGAATGTAAACTACAAATTTGTAAAGTCCTGCAACTTTAAAACTACAGAATGCAATCTCATTAAATTTGTCAGGTTCTTAAACCTTACAAGGAGACTGTGTGTGCCAACTGTATTAATTACTTGCTTTGAGAAATTTCAAAATAACACTTGTACTTAAAGACAAATCCTTTGTCATTTTCTAATTTCACTCAGCCTTATCTGTGGTGATCTAATTAAAAGATAGGGATATAAGAGGCAGGTAATGCAGGGGTTCACCAGTTTCTGGAGTTAGATGCACAGTTTCACTAAGAAATGGACAGCTGAGCTGGGTAACACAACAGTGGTGGACCCCCAGGTTGAAGCAAGAAAGCACAAAGTGTCAACAATTCCAACCTGAATGCAAGATATTGAAGTATCACATCCAGTAAATTTATGATCCAGGGAGCCTGGTGTACATGCAAGTCTAGGACTTAGAGGTACTCAAAAAGATGAAGGGGGGAAGACAATGCCTTGG
This sequence comes from Neoceratodus forsteri, assembly GCA_016271365.2. Taxonomy (NCBI): domain Eukaryota; kingdom Metazoa; phylum Chordata; order Ceratodontiformes; family Ceratodontidae; genus Neoceratodus; species Neoceratodus forsteri. Next base: position 967,354,832 of record CM028132.1, on the reverse strand, counting down.
GCAGCAGGAAGAAAGAATTCTGGCTATTCCAGCAGGGTAGGTTGATAGGAAAAAGAATAGGTGACTTACATTTTAAGGGAGTTTGTCACTGTAAAGAACAAAGAGGATATCAGTTGGATCGGTAGTTCTACTGAATCAATCTGGCTATGCCAAAAGAGAAAGTGGGGAATAGTCACCCAGTGAGGAACAGCAGGACTGCAAAAAGCTCAGCCCAGCTTATCAAATGAAGTAGTGATATGTGCATTGTTAATGTTAAATTCTGCAAAACAAAATTCTGGATGCTTCATCTACAGAATATGCTATCATAAATATGTGAGAAAATGTTACTAATCATTTTTTTCTTCGGCAAAATTAAAACTGCTGAACCAATTTATCCAGTTGTGTTAAACACCAGGATACACAGACTATGGGCCCGATTCTAGAAAGAGAAATATGCCTGACACAAGAAATGCTCATTTGTAAAGATACGCAACAGCAACTGTGACATGCGAGATATGTGAAATTCTAGAACATGCAAGAATACGCTAAACGCAACTGTGTAAGTCACGACATGTAAGATACACCACATAAAAGTGCACAACATGCAGTGGTGGCCCAACATACACCAGCAGATATGCCACAGCAATGGCACAAGCTGCAGCAAAATGGCAAAGACAGAAGAGGAACTTTGGCCATGAGGAGGTGAACACCCTGGTGGAGCAGATAGATCGCCACCATGCACTCCTCATGGGCCGTGGAGGGGATGTCAAAAAGAGGGAGAAAAGGAAGAGGGCTTGGGACAGGGTGGCACAAAGGGTCAATGCCATCACTGCACCATGCAGGACAGTGAGGGATGTGCAGAAAAAATGAAACAACCTCAAGTGCCTGGTCAAGCACAAGCTGGCGCAGAATAGGCGCAGTGCACAGGGCACAGGGGGTGGACCCACCTACCAGGAGCCACTCAGCATGATCGAGAGAAGGATAGCGGCACATCTCAGCCAGCAAAGCATCGCAGGTGTCATACAGCTGGACACATACAGACAGCGGGCAGCCACAGGTAGGGACAAACAACCAGCAATGTATGGGACAGGCCAGACAGGGCAACAGCACACAAGCCAATGGCATAGATGGGGCGAGTGGGGAGGCACTGTGTAGGCAGATGCAATGGTGGGAAGGCATGCCACAGGACTGCCACATGGCCACAGCCAGCCACAGAGTGGGCCTAGGGAACCAGAAAATGGTGAGGGGCATGCTAGGGACAGGCATGTGTGCCACTGACATGTGCAACAGTGCAAAGGAATGACCCATGGTGAACTGTGGAGGGGCTGTCACAGGGCTACAAAGCTGGATGGGGTGGGGCATGCTGAGGGATGGGCTGGGCTGCACTGGGTGTTGCTGTGTCCTGCACTGTGAACTATTGGGGGGCATGCCGAGGGATGGGCTGGGCTGCACTGGGTGTTGCTGTGTCCCGCACTGTAAACTATTGGTGGGCACATGCCGAGGGATGGGCTGGGCTGCCCTGGGTGTTGCTGTGTCCTGCACTGTGAATATGTGGGGGGGGGTATGCTGAGGGATGGGCTGGGCTGCACTGGGTTTTGCTGTGTCCTGCACTGTGAACTATTGGGGGGGCATGCTGAGGGATGGGCTGTGCTGCACTGGGTGTTGCTGTGTCCTGTACTGTGAACTGTTGGGGGGATCATGCCAAGGGATGGGCTGGGCTGCATCAGGGGATATTGTGACCTGCACCGTGTGCATGGGAGGAGGTGGCCGTGCACAGGCATGTGCTGGGTGGTAGGGATGGGGCATGGGCCACCGTCCCAGAGCCTGCTCACTGCAGGTGAGGGACACAGGGGCTGTGCAAGGCTGGCATGGCAAGTACAGGCACCCAGGGGTGTAGGCCCCTGCAGCACAGTGATGCCCCATGGCTGTGCCCCTGCATGGTGCCACTGTGCAGTGGGGAGCTGTACCGGGCTACTGTGGGAAAGCCAGGGTTGCCATACCAGGCTGGATAGCACAGCTAAGGGCAGCAATAGTGAGGGTCCATGCCATCAGTGCAGGATGCATGTACAGTGGAGCATACACTAGGTGGGGTAGCACAGGGGTGTGATGGGTGCAATGCCAGAGCACCATGCAGACACAGACTAGCGAAGGAAACACCGCTCAGGCAGGCGAGGGCACACTGTGCTGCAGGGATGCACTAACATGTTCCCCATCCAACAGGTGCAGTGGCAGCTGGTGCAGGTGGCCCCAGTGGAGCCAGAGGGTGGGAGCAGCAGTGGCAGGGCCAGGAAGGAGCCAGCACAGCCCAGGCCACTGGCACGGTGCCGGATGATGACGGCAGCCCAACGGACGCTGGAGGCAGTCCTGCCACAAGCACACCTGTGGCGGGAACACTGGAGCCGATGTCTGAGCCTAAGGGTAGTGGGAATGGCGACAACCCCATGTCTCAAGAGGCGGTGGACAGCAGTGAGGGGGACACATCTGGACCACCGTGGGAACAGCAGGGGACCACTGAGGACACCACCAGCAGTGCTGCCACATCTTTGGAGGTGGTGCAGATGCCCGTGGTCAAGCGGGAGGTGTCGGACCAAAACTGGATGGCAGAAGAGGCCACTTTCATAGGGCTGCTCAGCCCGCTGAGCACACATGGACTTGAGGACAAGTTGGACGAGGCCATCCAGGTGCTGCAGGCCCAGCAGTTCCCACTGGCATACATCGGGGACTACTGCCAGTCAGTGCTGGCTGGCCAGGGGGACTGCAGACAGGAGCTTGCAAACATATAGCAGAGCATGCAAGAGCACCACAGCTGCATGGAACTGCAGCTCACCAGCATTGCTGCCATCCTGCAGACAGTCACAAGACACAGGACAGCACCAGGGTGCGACATTGCTGGTGCACACAGGTGTGCCAGCTTAGTGGTATGCATGTCTGGCCTGGGGGATGCTATACAGGGCATCCGGCACTGTACTGAACACCAGAGGTCATCATGGACCATTTCAGCACAGGCCTGGAGAACATGCTGGCACACCAGCAGTGCCAGGATACAGCCATGGCCATTGCCATGCAGGCCATAGCATGCGCACTGCTGCTGCTGCAGCACCTGAAAGGCCTGGCACAGCAGACGGCACCCCCAGCCACCTCTCAGTCCAGCACCCAGACACAGCTACCAGAGCCAGTGGAACCCCCTTCCCCAGCCCAGGCATCAGTACCCACCCACCTGCCAGTCATGCTGCCGGTGTTGCACACACAGCTGGGCCCTGCCCACACTGACCCAGGCACAGGACAGCACCAGGGTGCGACATTGCTGGTGCACACAGGTGTGCCAGCAACACAGGCACAGGCTAGGCCGAGCACCACACACAGTCCCACATTTACAGACATAGTTATGGGGCATGCACAGGGGGGCGGGCACACTGAGGAGGGTGTCCTGCAGGCTGCACAGGGCCCGAGGTGCTCAGCACATGATGGGGGAACACAGCGTGCAGCCCCGGCACAGCTACTGCCACACGTGGCTCACAGGTATGTAGGCTTGTGTGGGCGAAGGCATAGAAGACCACCTTTGGGGGCACACACAGGCCCACAAGGTGTGATGCCTACTGTCAGCCACCAGGGCACTGCCCAGCCCACCAGAATGGCAGGGTCCCCCACAGCCCAGCACCCAGCACCGCAGGGGTCAGAGCAAGGATGGCGTGCATGTGGCAGATGGCTGTGAGTCACCTAGGTAACCTGTGCAGTTGGGGACCTGGTGGGTGGGTCTGCAATGGGTGTGTGGGGCCATATGCATGGCAGGGGGCACATGTCCATGGGGGGGTACTCTGTGGGCACAAGGATGTGTGTGAGTGTGTATATGCATAACTGTGTGCATGGGTGAGTGTGGGGCATGCTTGTCTGGTGGAACTGGGGTGCACTGGGCAATGTGCACATATGTGTAATGAGCACTGTCTGAATAAACATGTTTGCACCCCAGCCCTATGCTGTGTCATCATTGTGTCATTGCAGTGCTGAGGCCTTACTGGGACCATGTTGGGTAGGGTGTGTCCCCAGGTGCAACATTGCTCCTTGCATGCTACAGCCAGTAGGCACTCGCCTGCCACCCCCCTTGGGCACACACACACACACACACACACACACACAGAGCCCTGCAGGCACAAGTACCAGAGAGGAAGGGCCTCCTACACCAATTCCACACCGTTGTTGTGGCAGCAGAATGCACACGCATATGCTGGACATCATGCAGGCCACATCCGGACAGCACAATTGCCAAGCCGCACAGCAGTTATGCGCCTCGTGATTGTCGCCTCGCATGCTGCAGAAGCAGATCTGCAGTGTGCCATCTGCGATCCACGTGTGAAAAGTATGTGGAGCACATGCGGTTGCGAGTCGATAGGCCCAGGCACTGTGTAGTGGTAGAAGGATTGCAGATCTGGGTTTTAGAGTGAGCTGCTTGTCTACAGAGCCAGTCAGACCAGCACAGTGACAGATCCTTAGCAGACTGGTGAGTTCTGGGCCACTGCAGCTCCCCCCACACACACCTCTACTACATCTGTTACTGGCAGGAGGGACTGAGACAGGCGTGCATACCTCTGTGCCATTTGTAGCCCATTCGTTGTACAGTGCCTGTCACACTGTGGGACCCATGGCCTGCATGTGGAATACTGCAACCAACAACACTGTCGCAGGGTAATATATATATATGGTTAGCAGATGTTACCTTGGGACAGTACTAACTGTACAGGGAGCAGTAATATAGGGATTCTAAAAGTGTTATGCTTGCTTAACACAGTGAGGCAGGTGCTATGCAGTTTCACAGTGTATGTGGACCAGTATGAGCACAATGCTACTCACCTATTACAGTCATGTAACACCCTGCCATGGGGCACAAGCCACTGTTGTACTGTAGCAGACATGTACAGGGGCGTAGGCAGGCATCCGCACTGTAGACAGTTGTGTACAGCCATGTGGGATGCCTGTCATGTCCCATATGCTGTTCACATTGCATTAGCACTCTGATGCGTAGTATGTGTTCCTGTAGGCCACTGTTGGGTGTTGCTGTACAGCTGTCTGTTGTGTAGGGGGGGTCACATGTATGCCCACTGTAGGCTGTAGAGGGGACATCTGACAGTGGGCATACATGGGAGGTAAGGGGGTGCATTTGAGGGGATGGGTACTGTCATGGATGGGGGGGACATGGTGCTGGCATTGCCAATATGGTACTGTCTGGATGCACCCCTGAACATGTTCCACATGCCTGTCTCTGGGTGACAGTCATAGTGACAGGCAGCCTGTCCTATGGTGTGCTGCACCCGTAGGCTGGCAATGTATGCATCACGGGTGTCCACAGTGTGGCACAGGAAGCCCTAGTGTGGTGCAGTGTGGTACAGACCCCATGCCATGGCATGGGTGGGTGCCATGCAGGCATGGCCTTCCCAATGGTGGCCGGCCAGGGGAACCAATACGTATGTGCCATGGCTGTGAACAGTACCAGGGGCTGTGTTGTGGGGGGTGGGCAGGGCTATGGGGGGCATGGTATAGCCACACACCACTGTGTGGTGGGCGGTGTACTGGTCCTACCACATGTGGGCGGTGACATGTTACCTGTGTGGTTCTACACTCACCCATGTGGTTAGGCCAGGCAGGCCTTCCCCCATGCCTGCAATGGGGCCAGGCATCCTATGGCTCTGTCCCCGACCGGATGGGTAACATGCCCCCCTACCCCTGGGGCAGTTGCAGGATGGTGACCCTCGGGTTGGGGGGCACCACCCCAGGCAGTGGGCTGCATGGCCAGACCAGTGCTGAACCCATGTTGGTGGGATGCACGCCATGCACAGTGGTGATGGGTGTGTAGTGGATGTGGCACCTGGCCAGCGGCATGCAGGCACTGTACAGTGGCTGTGTGGGCAGCACCCTGCCCATGTGGGGTGGTGGTGGGCTAGGGCCCTGAGGCAGGGCATATGGTGGGATAGCCCCTTTGCTGAGGGGCATGTGGGGGTATGCCCCCATTCCCCTGGGCCTCCCAGCAGTACTGACCATGCACATGCCAGCATGCCTGTGCTGCACAGGGCATGGCCACTCCCCTCATTGGCCCCTGCGGTACTGGGCTGTGCCTGTTGCAGTCGGAGCTACACAGGCAGCCCGCATGTGATGCACAGTGCTGCCATGGCTGGGTGGGGCTGGGACACATACCGCCATGCATGCATTGTGTGGGCCATGTAGACCACCACAGGGTACTGCAGTGCACACCTGGTGGCATGGTGTACCACAGGGTCACATAGTTGTGTCACAGACCGTGCGGTATGCGAGGCTCAGTACACAAGTGTTGTAGGTGCAGATGCCCGGACAGTGTGCCAGCGGCCACATCATGGGTGTACAGAGTGTCTGGTAGCGGTCACAGGTGTCACAGCTGTGTTGCCAACCTGTCACCCGTACCGGCACACACAGGTGGTGCCATGGCCCAGGCACACTGTCACTGTACTGGTGCATCAGGGAGGTATATCTGTTTGGTGGGGGTGTGTCACTGCAGTGGTGGGCTGGCCCACCCACAGGCCATTGTGCAGTGTCCAGTCGTGCCGCACCATCCACCCTTGTAGCACCATCAATGCCTGTGTGAAGCATGTGGCAGACCATGCCCGGCCATCCTGCATGGCTGGGGCCGTGTGCTGCCGGCCATGGCCCAGGCTGTGCAGAGCATGGCCTCCACAGGACTTTGCCTGTGCCATTCACACAGGTGCACTGCCACCTGGTCAGATGGCTGTGTGGCACCGTCCCTGTGCCATGCCCTCCATGTTACACCGGTTGGGACCACACCGAATCACCCCACCCTGTGCATGCGTGGTCACGGCAGGGTGTTGTGGGGGCTTTCCTGGGCCTTGTGCAGATACATGCCTGTGTGATGACAGCGGTGGATGGTGTGGCACCCAGAGGCTGCTGGCCATGGGGGCACATCCGGCTGTGTACTAACCCATGTCCATTCCCTCCATATCTCCATGGCGGACATAAACGGGACTCTGGTGAATATTCAGCATTGTTCAACACACAGATTCCCACTGCCTGTCCAGCACTGTGTACCTGACAATGTTGCTCTCTGTCCCCTGTGTAGGTTCCAGCACCACCGCACAGGTCCAGGTAGGTACACTCCCCCACACTGCAGCTGTTCCAGCGTCCCTGACTGTGTCAAAGGCTTATGTTGTCCTGCTCTTTCCCCATCCAAGAGTGCTCCAGGCTGGTCAATGACACCCACTTCAGACTCCATGGTGCACGGCACAGGTAGGTAACTGTCTGTCCCTATGCTGGCACCCATGGGTGTCATTGTGGCAGCCCCTTGTCCACCTGATGGGTGTGGCTGCATGCACCTCCACATGGGGGTGCTTGTGTGGACGTGTGGCAGGGCTGCATGTGGTGCCCAGCACCCACGCTGTGCAGGGCCATACTGCAGCATGCCTCTGCAGGGGACAGGTGCTGTGGTGGTGCACTGTAGTCACTGTGCACAGCACTGTGTGCCTGGCCCCTGCATGGTGCAGCTCGTCATATCCACATATTGTGCTGTGTGTGGCAGTGGCACGGTGGTGCCACATGGGCCAAACTTTATGCCTCATGAGACAGCGATGCTCATTAACTATGTGCAGCAGTGAGGCTGGATGCTGCTTCCACCTGGGTGCCACAGGAGCAGTGCAGCTGACCGTCAGTGGGCCTGGACAGCCATCTCTACATGCATTGTGGTGGCTACTAGGATTTGACACACCATCCGCCACCTTACACACTGCTGGCAGGACCTGATGCGCAGGGAGGCCGGTGTACTGCAGTGTTTTATCAGCATGGCCCACCGCAGGGATGCAGAGATGTGGTCTGGGCAGGACCTGGTGTTGGTATGTATCCCTACAACTGTTCATCTGTTGCTGTAGTGTCAGCTTGGTGGCCATGGCATGTGGTGCCTCCAACGCACTCACCTTTCCCTTCACCCACAGGTTCCGCTGGCGCATCACACCCCATGCAACAGGGATGCCTCGCCAGCCTCAAACAGGAGGCACATAAGTGGAGGTCAGGTATGTACATTCCAATGACCCCATGGGCCATGGCTTTGGCCAGTGGACACTGTGTGGCCTGTGCTGTGCCCTCACATTGCTTGCCTATTTGTGTGTGCACCCCTGTCTGGTCTCAGCACAGACTGAATCCTTTACATCCCTACAGGTGTCCATAACAGGGTTTCACAGTGGCAGAGGGCCCTGCTGTGGGTGATGGCAGCCTTCAAGGCCAGCGACGTGGAGGAGAACAGGTTGCCCACATGGCGCAGGGAACAGAGGGCCAGGGTGCTGCCACCAACTTCATCCACCTCCTCCTCTTCCTCCTCTGCCTCCTCCACAGTAGCAGCCAACACCGGGGACCAGGAACCATTGGAGGCACAGCCAGTCCAGGGGGACCCCACTGATGGTGGGCTTCAGGAGCCAGTTGACCCGCAGTCATTCAGCCAGGAGAGGGTGTGCAGTGACACAGCCAAGGCCCCATCCCCATCTGCTGTACCACCGACCGGGGACACAGTTGAGGATGTCACAGCAGGGGCGGCCATGGATGCCCCACCAACAGCCACCATGCCTTGCCCCACTGTCTCTGCAGCTTAGGACTCTGGACTGCAGCAGGAGGTGGCCATGCCCATGTTGCAGTCGGAGGAGCCGATGCCCATGGCAGATGAAGGACCCACCACAGTACATGTGCAGGGTGGGGGCCCTGATCGAGCATGCCTGGTGGTACCCATGACTACCATCCTCCAGGACATTGGACACCTTCATGGTTCCGTGGCTGCCCTCCTGGATGAACTCCGGTGTATATAGTGGCCATGTGTGCCACAGCAGTCATGGGTTGGGTAAACTGAGAGGGTGGGAATGTATAAATGGATGGTTGTTTTTGCTGGGTCTGTTTGGGTGTTGTGGGTGTACATTGGATGGTTGGGTTGGGTTTTTATTGTTTGTTTGTGGGTGGGTTTGATTATTGCTGTTTGTTTGTGGGTTGTACTGTTGTTTGGGTGGTGGGCCTGTGTTGGGGTGTGTGTGGGGGCAGGTTGGTGTTTGGGGGTGTTGTGGGTGGCTGTTTGGGTTTGGGTTTCCTGTGCTGTTTCACTGTGTCTGTTACTGGTATGCTTGGCTGTGTGTGTGTGTGTGTGTGTGTGTGTGTGTGTGTGTGTGTGTGTGTGTCTGTGTCTATGCGCAGGAGTACACACTGGTGTTGGTGCCTGCTGTCCCCAGTGTTCCCTCCCTGTGCATCAGGTTGGTGTGCCATTTGTGCTGCCCCCAGCACAGGCCATTGTCCCCAGGCCACATCTTCATGGTGTTCTATGTGCTGCAGGTTACCTTGCATGCTTTGGTGCCCTTGCCACCTCACATTGTACCTCCCAGCTGTGTGGTGGCATGGTTCCTGTGCTGCACCTTTCTGTCTCAGGGTGCCATTGTTCCCTGCAGGTGGCACCACTGGCATGGACGTTGGTGTCTCTCACCACCGACTGTCCACTGGTCTGTGCCACCCGGTGCTGTGTCCCTGTTGTGGTTTCACTGTTTCTATGTATCAGTGGCCATGGCAGGGGCATTGTGCCTGGTGGCGCCTTTATCTCTGCATTGTGCCTGTGGCCTCTGTGCTCTCTTAGTACCCTGTGCCACACTGCCCCTGTGTGCCTGTCTTCTTTGGTCACTGTCTTCCTATCTCACATGTGTGTTACTGTGTGGCTGGCCTGTCTGGCTCTGCTCCTTTCTTTGCTGTGTATGTTACACCTGCTCCCACCTGGTTTATGTTGCACCGTCTGGTCTTGGTGTATGTTGTGGCATTGCTGCTTCTAGAATCCCACCCTGGCGTTTCTCTGTCATTTCCTTGGCGTATGTTCAGTTGCACATTTGCGTACCTGCAGGTTTGTCGCAACTGTGGCGTAACTCATCATTGGCGTACTGCATTGCGACAAAGCACATCTCACAATGTGGAAAAGCGTTTGGCATATTTGCTGGACATAATTGTGACTTGCACCATTCTCTTTGGTGCATCTGCATTGCGCATTGGTGTATACTTTCTAGAATCGGGCCCTATGGATATGCATGTCAAATGTTAACTTTATGCATGCAAGAGTAGAAAAGTTACAAAGATCCACATTTTTGATAGTTTGCACAATGTTTTGCAAATATTTACATAGTAAAGATTTGAACCCCTGTAACTTACAAACCTCTTTTCTACTTCTCTCCATATTTAGATTATTCTATAAGCATTACAAGAAGGTTGTCTGTACTATTTTACACATGTCTAGCTCCACAGGTGCCTGAGTTATATTCAGATGAATTTTTTTCATGAAATTTCCTGAAAAAAATAAAATGACAGATTTTGAGCACATATAACTTTGAAACAATGCATCATGTTGTCATGAAATCTGGCACATTGTTAGAACACTTATCCACAAGAAATCATGCAAATTTAAGATCCCTGACCCAATAGACGGTTAAGGTATATGCAGATAAAAAAGATTCATGAAATTTCGCACAGACAATAAAATGACAATATATGAACACCTATAATTTTGAAAATGTCCCACCAAATTACATGATATTTGGAATGTGTGTGGCCACTGACCAAAATAGTGTATGTTCTTAATTTCAGAGCTCTAGCATGAACGGTTATTGAGTAGTGATGCAGCGAATTTAAAATTAGAAGGCGAAGTGAGCATAAAGTGCCCACTTCGTGTTAGTTTCAGGCTACGTGAAGTGGACATTGAGGAGTACTCACTTTGCCTTTTCATAATGAGTTGACTTTTCGTTGTTATTCCGCCTTAATGCGAAGTAAGGTGGAATGACAGCAATAGGTACTTTAAGCAGCCCCCACAACACACATCACTTGGCTTACAGTACTGTAAGTCACATGCTGCTTTAGCCAGCCAGGCAGGAAGTGAGTCATACCAGAAGATACTTTCACTTTCTCCTTTGCAGAGGTAGGAGAGGGAAGGACAGTGTAGGAGACGAGTGTGTATTTGTTTAACTTGCTTAATCAACATCATAAACCCAATAGCTTTTTTAAAAGCTAATTCTTTAGTTTTTGTTGTACTGTTTTGAGTTCTTTTTTGTGACTGATTCATTTATTTTATAAGTTTTGTTTTGTGTAAGTGTGTGTGTGTCTGTGTGTGACTGTGTGTGTGTGTGTGTGTGCACGTGTGAGTTGGTCTTCATCGCATGATGCGTCAGAGCAGAGAAGGAAGGAGAGTTATGGACCAGGGACAGTCTGTGGCCCATGTTGGACAGAGGGGAGTGAGGACACATGGGGGTCAGCGTAGGCGGGTGTCACTAGACCACTCCAGAATATTTCATCCACCCCCCCCGGAAGCAGCAGCACCACCAGTGCCACCACCACATCCAGCAAGTCCACCGCTGCCACCACCACCATCATCTGTACCAGCTGCAGGAGCTCCAGCAGCAGCACCTCCCACTCCACAGCAGCAGGTGGAGCCCCCCTGGGGCATGACACTGCTGCTGGCAATACATCTTCCCCTGTTGTGCCTGGTCTCCCCTGCAGTTTGATAGTCTGGCAGTTTTTCAACTGTGTTGGGGGGACAGGAGCATTGTGGTGTGCTTGCTTCATGGTGTGCAGGTGCGCTGTGGCCCCTGGGGGACACATCTGGGGACTGGGGGCCAGAGGACACACATGCTGAACCACCACAAGTTGGAGTGGCAGGCTGCCATGGAATGGGCCAGGCTTCCACCTGCTGGCCGTTCTGTGGCAGTGGCAGTAGGTGCTGCTGCTATGCATTGTCAGAGCAGGAGGAGGGCCACAGCAGCAGCTGCTGCTCCACCACTACCCCAATCACTGCCACCAGCACCACCCTCACCACCACCACTACCTGCCTTTCCTCCCGCAGCAGGGGAGTCCGCCACACCTGCAAGGCAGTCAGAAGTAGCACTGCTGTGGGTTGTGATGGAGGAAAATAATCAGAGGATGGGTGCTGTCCAGCAGCAGATGGAGCGGATCGAGCAAGAGCAGCTACAAATAGTGTCGATGCTTCATCTGCTGCTGGAACATCATGGGATCAAGCATTAGGTTTTGTTTTCTGACCCCTCAATGCTGTACTGTTTTGTGTTTTGTTTGTTTCATACCAGACAGAGGGAAGGCCACAGTATTAGTTTAAAGGGAAGCCGTCAGCAACAGGAGTGCCTGCATCCTGCCCCCTGCAAGGCTTACCATCCGGTTAAGTCTTTTAAGTATGTTGCGGCATTTTTCTTACATCGCAACATACTTTATTATACTAAATAAACGGCAGCAACCCGGTAGTATGGCAGATGCTATGGGGCTCCATTATGCGTAAAGGTGCAACGTCTACGCACCATGCACTTCAATACAAAACTATTTGAAGCGCATGGTGCAACTCCGCTGCACCTTTCTTTTACACATAATGTGGCCCCTATAGCGTCCGGCATCCTTCTGGATCGCTGACCTTTCTTTCTTAAAATAGTATGTTGCAGCACGAAAAGCTGCAACATACTTAAAGGCCAACTGGAGGGTAAGCCTTTGCACTGTGCAGGACGTGAGGAGTTCCTGTTGCTGACTGCTTCCCTTTAAATATATACATGCACATGCAGTCATACATGTTCCTTATATGGGTGACTTACCTCCAAGGTAATCTCTCTTTCTCCACATGCCCTTACATTCCATAGTGCAATACTTTTCTGGCCAAAACACTCGTAATTTTGGTAAACCAGGGCCCAGAAGACTTCCCAAGTTCCAGTTCTGAAGATCCACCTAAGTTCTGCCAACTTGCTCAGCAATGTTATGACGTGATGCCAGGGAGAGCAAGGGGGCATGCTTTATTATAGTGAATGGCTGGCAGCTTTCTGAAAGTTTTTTTATGTTATAATGGTCAGTTTGTGGTGAAACGTGGGCACATTTCCACTAACAAGGCTCTTATTAGTTGGCATTGCCCAGTTTCCTATACTTGCTGAATCATGGGTGGCAGAACTTCTTTGGCTCTTCAGAATGGGAAGTCCTCCGGGACCCATTTTACTGAAATTATGAACATTTTTGCCAGAAAAGTAGTGCACTGTTTAAGGACATGTGGAGCAAGAAAGACTCCCCTGGAGGTTAGGCACCAATATAGGTAGCACACTCGCCTCTGAGGCCAGGAGATCAGAGGGCTGTGGGTTCAGTTCCCACATCTGGCACTTGGGTTAATATTCCAGTACTGACACTGCAGTGCAGCATGAGAGGGGTGCTGCACTTCTGAGGTGCCGTCTTTCGGATGAGACGTTAAACCGAGGTCCCATCTGCCTGGATTGGTGGTAGTTCAGATGGATGTTAAAGATCCCATGGCACTTATCGAAAAGAGTAGGGGAATGTTTATTTAAAAACACAAACAAATATACAACACAGCATCATGGTAATTTCCAATATAAAAAAACAATTTACAGTAAATCATAACAAATTTACAAAAATGTCAAATATGAAACTCAAATCCTCCTCTCAATCCGTCAGAATAAACTTATAGAAAAGAAAACAGTTTATACATAGTAAAGAGAAATAAAAAAATATCCCAATATCGTTCCCATATATTCCTTCTAAGAATTTTCCTTTCTCCTTCCTTAACACGATCGATATGGCCTAATACTTTTTGGAATAATTCCTCAGGAGTAAGACAACGTTGTTGAAAAAGGAACCAACATCTGGTCTGCCATACCCAATACAATATTATAATAGCAACAATATTTAAAGAACTAGAATTATATTTGGACCATGAAACTGGAAATAAACCAAAAAATAAGGCCCTCTGATCCCACTGGCGCCAAACTTTATCCCAAAAATGACAACGCCACAAAAACCAAAAACGTAAAATAAAAGGACAAGAAAAATATAAATGGGACATAGTTTCTGTAAGATTTGTACAAGAATCCCTAAAACAATATCTATCTAATACTTGTTTATGCTTCTGGTTATCACGGACATTAATTTCCCATGTGCACCTAACCAGGCAATATCCCACAGCGCCACAGGAATACGGGATCAGTTAACGCGGTTTCCAACCAATTTCTTTCTGTTGGTGAAAACCCTGGAAAAATTTCCTCCGAAAAGTGGGATTCTACTATAACTGCATACAATTGTTTCTGAGATAAATCTTTAATCATTTTAACCGAAATATGCCATGTTTTTAACATGTCAAACACTATGACCCAATCCATGGATAAAACATATTTTCTTTTATTTTTATGGAGAAATTCCCCTTTACTCCATTCCTGAAAAATCCCATTAAGTGACACACATATCAAGGGGACCCAAAGCTGGAAAGAATCCAAAACTAAAGGCTTCAAATTGGTTGAAAAAAAATGGAATAAAAAAACACAATTGGGTGAATCATATTAACCCCTCCTTGCCGGTAATTTTGTAATAAAACGTTGCGCTTGATAGGATTAAGACGGCTTCCCCAAAAACAAGAAAAGAAAAGACTAAGAAGAGGTACAAAAAACATCTGGGTAATGGGAAAATATGTGCTATATGTAAAAACAAAGGCACTAAGCACGTTTTAATCAAAAAAATACGTTTCTTTTTACTCAAGAACCACTTATGCCACTTGCTGACTGTTTCTCTCCCCTTATTCAAACATATCTCCCAATTATACTTTGCCATATCTGAACTCCAAAATAAATACCCAAGAGTTTATGTGGACAATCCACTAGTCTAATACCCCAATAGAGGAATACTCTCTACTGAGGAGGCCAAATTCAGACACACACTCTTTTGCAGATTCAGACTAGAACCAAGGATTAATAGAAAAACCGGTAACACCTTACATAACAAACGACCTACTGAAATAGTGGGTACTAAGACACACAAATCATCTGCATAACAGATCACTTTTGTACAGTATAGTTAGGATGAGAAAGACCTAAAAGTCTAGGTGATTTGTGAAGCAACCTAATAATAGGATCCAGTGCTATTACGAACAATAAAGGGCTTAAAGGGACAACCTTGTCTTACTCCCCGACGAATATAACAAGGGGATCCAATCCTTCCATTAATATATGGTCTGACGTAGGCTAAGGAATAGCATAAGCTAATCCAATTAACAAAAGTTCGTGGAAACCCAAAGGCACTAAGTGTCAACCAGATAAATTCTTGTGAAATTCTGTCAAAGGCTTTGGAAAGATCAAAGTTAAACAAATATCCGTGTAGGACTCCTTTTTGTCCTTGGGAAAACAATTCTCTTAATAAAAGTAAAGCATCATGGATAGACCTACCAGAAACTGAGCAATACTGAAAGGGGGAAAGCAAAGATGGTAAGTGTTTCGATATCCTGTTACCCAGTAATTTGGAAAAAAATTTTATAATCCGTGTTTAATAAGGTGATTGGTCTCCAATTCAGTAAATTATTCCTGTCACCTTTTTTATAAAGAAATAACATCAATCCTTCATACATTTGATCGGTCAGTCGATCTTCGTGTAGGAAGGCATTAAAGACAGCTAAGAGCTGAGTTGGCATAAATTTCCATAAAAATTTATAAATTTCTGCTGATAAACCGTCTGAGCCAGGAGCCACCTTGTCTCGAAGACTCTGAATAATTTCTTTCATTTCTTCAAAAGTAAAAGGTTTGATAAGCTCACGCCTGTGATGCGATGTTAAGGTAGGTACATCCACTGCTTGCAATAAAAGTGACATATCTGACGACTCAATAACTGGAGTTTCAAATGTATGTTTCACAAATTTTGTAACACAATTCATAATATTGTCTTGCCCTTTCACAATATTATGCTGATCATCCAATAGTTGAGACATTTGTTTACCACTGAATTTTTCTTTAGTAACATCAAAAGGATTAAATTGGTGTCGTGTCCCAGTAGTCCGAAATTTCTGTTCAAAAAGAATAGATCTTTGCCTATCATATTGCACTTTAGTTAAAGCAGTTTTTACCTCCTTGATACGAACTGAACAATCAGAGCCGTGTAAATAAGAGTCAGTGAACAATTTTAATAATTCAGCGTAGTAGACCAGAAGTATGGTGTCTGGTATCAGCTAAGAATCTGGCATAATGTTTGAAATAAGACACTATAGTTAATTTTGTATCATTCCACCATTCGATTATAGAATTGTAAAGGATAACTACTGTAATTCGATCTAAGTAATGCCAGAAACCCATGCAAAATTCGAATCAAGGATTAGGGACGATTAGCCCGCCAAACTCCAGGTCCTTGTGATAAAACTTCCTAACTGGATTCGTATCCCTATTAAATGGTGATCAAGTAGCCATAGGTACTGTAAATGCCTTTTACCACCCCAATAGTCTTTGAACATAACCAAAATCAATTCTAGAAGTCAATTTGCCCTTTGAAAAGGTAGGCAACAAGGACTGAGCAAGGACATCAATTAAATTCATTTCTGCTATAATAGTCGTAAAGCATGGGTACCCAGTAAGTCTTCTTATTGGGAGAGATTGCAAACTAGCATTAAAATCCCCACCCCACAAAATAATCCGATTAGAAGCAAAAATGGTTTAATCTAAGCGAAAAGCTGAACTCTAGCAGCTTTTGTTGTGAGCATAAATGTTAATAAATCTATATGGTAAATTATACCATAAAATATCCAATAATAATACCCTTCCAGGAACCAAATCTACTATTTTTGTAAAATAAAGTTAGAGGAAAGAAACAAATTCAATACCAGAACAAAGGTCCTGTCCTAGGACCAATATGAAGGCCCTAAGCCCCACTCTTTTGAGGCTATAGTCACTTCTTCAGCTGTATATAATCTAACATCCTGCAAAAATAAACTTCATAATCTAAATTATAAAAGCTGAGAACGTAGCTGCACGTTATAATGCTAACGTAATACTATTAACATTAAAGCTGGCTATGTGTAAAGAAGTCATAACTAAAAGAAAAGAAAAAACACTGTGAATTTAAACACATCATTTCTTTTCTTCGATTTAACAAATTTCTTCTTGAATGAATCCCAGAATTATCAGTCAAGGTGGTGGTACTGAGTTGCCATAGGAGAGGAAAAAAGGAATCCCTAATTCTTCTTCCTCCATAACATCACCCCAACTTTGTAAAGGATCATAGGTGTTAGACACTGGAACGGTAAGTATGGACACAGTTTCTGGTTGTTTAGTGGAGCGAAGTCGCCTAGCAATTGGAGGGGGGGGGTTCTTCCAACTCCGCGTTCACTTTAACGGAGGAAAGAATTCTGTAGTAAAGTTGGAACCGAATCACTAGGTGAAATTAAAGGTCCTCAATAATGGAGTTTCTAGAGTGCGAAGGATCTGAATTAATTAAATTTCTGGGCAGATCAGGGTTAATAGATATTATGGGGAACAGATGATAATTGAGCCGAACCTATATGTTTGGTAGGATGTTCTGAACTTTGGGGGGTCTAACTAGTAGCTGAAGAGTTAGCTATATAAGAATCATGTTCAGTATAGTCAGATGTATTATAGGCCGCCCATGGACATGCTGCATAAATATGAGAGGTGTCACCACAGATTACAAGTGGGTGGGACCAACGAAAAAAGCTGAATGACCTAACATTCCACAAGATGTACATTTTACTTGATCACAATCGTAGTTTAAATGAGTTAAGAGCCACATTTGTAACATGCGTGGTTGTCCTGGGTAAAACAGAACACCACGATCTCTCACTAAATAAAAGCAATTAGGAGATGCTGAACTCCATCCTCGGTTATTTTAAGTTGTACATTAATTTTCCACCCCCTGTCCAAAACCCATTATCATCAATTAAAGCACGGGTACTCCATTCACTGTACAGCCGTTTTCCAACCAATACACTATATCCAGAACATTGACTCCTTCGTTTTGAAACAAAACAGTAATAACCTTAGCAGTCGGTTTGGTGATTGGAATCACCACAAAATGTTTCCAAGCAGGGTCTGTACGAGCAGTGTGATAAGCAGCCCAAAACTTATCAAGCAATGCAGCTGAACGAAAAGAAACATCAAAGTTAGAATCCCTGAGGAATGAATAAAAGCATATACCTCTGAGGGTCGAATTCTAATGAGTCTATTATTAAAGACCTGCCCACAAAGTTTCGATCAGGAGGAGGTCCATACCCTTTGTAGTGAATCCTTGCCACAAAACGTTTTCTCATTGGAATGTCTGTAGGTTTAAACAAAGAAGCATAGCTAGCCGGCCTTGCATGCTGCAGTTGAGGAGAGCTATTAGCAGTAATACTGGTAGTACCAGCATTTGTAGTAGCGTTTGTAAATTGTGAACACTGACCTTTTGGTGCTATTTCAGGTACCACAGCAGCAGTAGTTACTATTGTTGTAGCGTTTCCATGTTCCAAGTCATTCTGATTCAAAATCGGTAATCCAGCCTCTGGTGCTACCAAATCAGGGTCCCAAGAGTCAACTGTAGCCAGCGGAAATGACGCGGACATGTGGTCCGACCCTGAAAACTGACTCTCTGCAACAGCCTGTGCTTCCAAGACGTCCCTCTGGTGTTTAATTCCTATTCCCGGTAACGGCAACTGGGGATCCGGGATCCAGGCGTTTATAGTCCGTATCCAGCCGGCTTGCTCCAACGCCACCTCCGGAGACCAAGTTGAAAGTCGAGCAGTAAAAGGAAAGGAGTCATCATCCAGGTCAGTTACAGGGACTCCCGTGGTTGAGTCCCTCGGTCCAGCAATTCCTTGCATATTACTCTTTTTAACCAAACCGGAAGAATCAACCTGACCATTTTCAGGACGCTTTCTTTTTTTTTCCTCCTCTGTAACCATATTGAAAGCCACATCAGACAGTTTCTGTCCCTCAGCATCTTCTGACATAACCAATTCTTCAGTAGGTGGAGTATGCTATGCAACCATCATCCACTGACACGGATGAAGCCTCCACGAGTGCTTCAACTAGATCCATAGAGCCATCACCTACCACCTCCGTACTTTCCAGCAGCTGAGACATACTGAACCGAGTCCAGCCGTCTCAGGGAGGGCCCCTACCTCCAGAGTAGGGGAATTTCCCTGGTGTCCTGGCCAAATTTCCCTCATTCACAAAAAATACCACCAACAGCATAATCTGGTTCAAGGTCAGTTGGCATTCATCTGTATCCCCTTCCCCGGGTCGTGCCTGAAAATAGGCAGGATTTGTCTAGTGCACTTACCCAGTTAACAAAAGCTAAATAAATAAATATTGGGTGTAATACCATCCATAACTATGTAACTTGGTGAATCTCTTTAAAGCAGCAGTGCAGCAATCTGTTGAAAATTTTGACCTATACTTTTTTATGCTATTTTACATTGCCACTTTACTTACATCCTGACTTGTATGATACTGTTCTTTCCAGTATTTGAGTCTGCTTTAGTACTTTTTTCATGTGTGAGATAATAAAAGGAGCACTCCTTTTAATATGGTGCAGACCAGTTCTTCATTAGTATTTTGCACTGTTTTTCTCCATCAGTTGTTATATATTATTTCTGTTGTTATTTCTGTTGTCAAATTAACAATTATGCAGCAGGCAGTGTTTTATGACATCACAGAACAATAGTTGTTCAAAAACAGCTGCAAATATTGCTAAGAACCTGGTCAGAATAACATTAAATGGCGTGCTCATTTTTTATTCACAGACATGAGAAAAAGTAGTAAAGCAGACACAAATTGTGAAAAGAAGGGTATCATACAAGTCATCAGGTAACTAGTGGCCTGAGCCGGTGGCGGCACCAGCAGTGATGTAAAATAGCATAAAAAACTATAGGTCAAAATTGTCAGCACATTGCTGCAATGCTGCTTTAATTTATAATTTAAGTATGACATTATGTGCTCACAATCACAACACACAAAATGCATCTGACTTCTGTCCAGAAAATTGACACGTGCGAAGAAAGTGAAATGGTATCATCACACCGCATGCAAAGTCCCCCAGAATTTATTGCACAGTCACTCCTGCACGCAGTGGTGGCACAGAGTCCCCATATTTTTTTTGCATGCCCAAAATGCATCCACCTTCTGTGCAGAAATTTGACAAATGGTAAAACAGTGAAATGAGACTGTTTCAATACATACAAAGTCCCCCAGAATTTATGGCGCACTCAGTCATGCACACAAAAGTGGCACAGAGTCCCCAGATTTTTTCTGCAGGCCCAGAATGCATCCTCCTTGTGTGAAGAAAATTAACAAGTGGTAACACAGTGAAATGACACTGTTTCAGTACATACAAAGTCTCCCAGAATTTATGGCGCACTCAGTCATGCGCACAAAAGTGGCACAGAGTCCCCAAATTTTTTCTGCAGGCCCATAATGCATCCTCCTTGTGTGCAGAAAAGTGAAAAGTGATCATTTCAACTGGATTGAAGGGTGCCCTTTTGAAGTACAGTAATAATAGCCTTGGTGAGTATATATATATATATATATATATATATATATATATATATAAATGGTTGTCTGTTTTGTAGGTGATGATGAGGGGGGTTGAACTTGACATGAACATGTACTCATGCTATTGTTCTGCATCACACACAGGTGACTCCGTCTCCGAACTGTTGCTGTGCACCATCCAGTGCTCAATAAGAATTTTTTGCACTTAAATGGAAATGGATAACTCTCAAGCACATGAAGGTAAGTATTTCTTTTTTTTGGGGGGGGGTCATATTTTCAGTTTTGTCTGTAATGGTTTCTTATTTTTTTATTTCTTCACAGATTTCATCAGCATCCTTCTGGAGACCGGTTCTTAATGATGGTCATGGTCATCGAATGAAATGACTTCTGTGTGTTGCATTTGTGCCCAAGCTCGGGTCGGGTCCTGTAAAAGAAACAAAATAAGTGTACTGTATTTGTTTTGCCACTGTGGCTCTGAAAAGCTACAGAAAACAAAAGAGACAACTTAAGGAAGTGAGGCAGCATAACAAACATGAGTGCACATACTTACTTTATAGTTTGAATATTAAGAAGCTGGTGGTGGTGGTGCACTGGCGGATTGGTGGTCCATGGTGGGCAGACAGACTCGTGGTGGCAGCAGAGCTGAATAACATCAGTCCTGGTGGTGGTGTTCCAGGGTGGGTAGACAGCCTCATGGTGGCAGCAGAGTTGGATAACATCAGTCCCAGTGGTGGTGGTGGTCCATGGGGGGCAGACAGACTCATGGTGGCAGCAGACTTGGAAAACATCAGTCCCGGTGATGGTGGTCCGGGTTGGGCAGAGAGACTCATGGTGGCAGCACAGTTGGATAACATCAGTCCTGGTGGTGGTGGTCCAGGGTGGGGGGGGCACACCACCTTTTAAATACTGCAGTTAAAACCTGCCAACATTAACCACATCATCATCCTCATAAAGAAAACTGCCCTCACAGTCATCGATGTCTGAAGTCTGACCACTGGGAAATTCTTTCTCCATTGTGTCATCATCTATGTCAGTGGTGGGCCGTTTCAGGCAGCCACTGCCAGTGCCACCAGGATGCTCCATTTCCACATCAGCAAGACCATCATGACTAGGCCGGGGTATGAATACCGAAGTTGCAGTCTGTGCTGGTATGTGCCTCTCATTCATTTTAATGAATGTTAGCAAACTAGCATTTGCAGGAGACAGGTTTGTCCGACGATACCTGACTATTGCACCTGCTGAGCTGAATACCCTCTCAACACTTACACTGGAGAGTGGGCATGTGAGGTACTTCAGTGCCACTGCAGTCAGCTCTGGCCATTCACTGACCTTTCCACTCCAGTACAAAAGAGGATCTTCACTTATTGTCAGATGCCTGTTTTCAGACAAATATGACTCAACCATTCTCTGTGCCTCACTAGGTCCAATTGTTGATGCATCAGCCTGTTCCCTGGAATCATTGATGTCACAAATACCCACTTGGGACAAAGCCGCCCAAAGTGGGTTCACACCAACCACTTTGGATGGTAGACCACCAGGAACTACAGTCCCCTTACCCTTGCATGATATGTTTGCTGGTCCTCCAGCTACACCTTCAGCTGGATTATGCTACTGAGGTTTGCAAATCTTGGCTCGTGACTTCTGTGCCCCATGAACCAAGCGAACCAGTTGACCACTGATATTTTTTACCTATTCAGGCCCTCCCTCCAGTACTGATGCAATTCCACATTTGTATCGTGGGTCCAGCATTGTTGCCATGGCAAAGTTGTCACTACGCTGAATGCTCACAATGTGATGATTCTGGTTGAATACTGTCAGCATGTGTTGCAGCAACATACTGCTGCCACTGTCTCCGGCAACTTCAATGCCATGCTGTACATTCACCAATGTCTACCTCAGCACCTGCAGCAGTGGAATTGATTGGTTAATGGAGGCAGACTCGCCACTCACTGCCTATGTGCCATATTCAAAAGGCCTCAAAATTGTTATTACAGAATCCATGAGGCGCCACTGTTCAGTCGTCATAGGCATGGAGGCCCCAGAACTGTTATGGCTAGTGTGCATAACAAGATATTCTGTGATGGCTTTGCATTGTTCATACAACCTGTCTGCCATGTATAACGTGGAGTTCCATCGGGTGACAACTTCCAGCTTCAAGCGGTGCTGAGGCAGGCTGTTTTGTATCTGCAACTGCCACAGTTGGTCATGGGCCTTTCCAGATCTTGAAAAGTGAGAGCAGATATGTCGTGCAATGGTCAGCATTTCCTTTATGTCAGGGTGCTGCAGAAACTCCTGAACCACAAGATTTAAACAGTGGGCCATGCATGGAACATGAAAAAAAACACCATTCGTGATGCATTTCACCACATTTCACCCATTGTCACTTGCTATGAACCCAGCTCTCAGGGACAGACGGTTTAGCCATCTATCAATTTCAGTCAGTACCATGTCCAACATGTTCTCACCAGTGTGTGAACAGGTCACACTGCGCATAGCAATTGTTGCATGCTGGAGAATTTCAGGAAGATTGCTACCGTGACAATCCACCTTCCTGCACTGATTATTCACACTACCAGCATCACAAACAACCCCCAACACCTGCGCCCAGTGTGCAGTTATACACAGATATGAACTCCCCGCTGTTTTGCCACTTGTCCACATATCCATACTTAAATGGATGAATGGAGAGGAGGAATGTTGAAGGGCATGTCTTACTGAGTCTGAGACAGTGCGGAACAACTCAGGAACAGCACGGGTAGAAAAGTATGCCCTGGATGGGACTTTCCATTTTTGACAGGCACGGGCAGCAAACCACCGGAACCCAGAATTCTCCACAAAAGAGAAGGGAAAAAGATCAATTGGCAACATTTCTGCTACAGCAGCATTAAGTTCATGTGACACTGTATGATTGGGGGGGCACTTCAGCTTATGCGCAAAAACACTCTGTTACATGGGCTGACTTAAACGTTTTACACGGTGTGTGTTTTTGGTCACAAATGGTTGTGCTCTGTGATGAATGGCATTGGCAGTGGGTGGAGTGTGGACATTTGAAGAAGATGGTTGCATAGGTGATGGTGACAAACCCAGAAATTATGTTATTTTTCCGGATTTGACAACCGGGGTTGATGTACCACTTGCACTAGACATACTGCATTCACCACCACCACCACCACCACAAAAACTGCTACTCTCACTAGCACTGAACAATATTTCAAAGTCATTGTGGTCCTCCACCTCATCATGCCTGTAGTAATCCTCTGCTCTTATTACCGCACTACTGCACACGTATAATTTACTACTGGGCTTAACAGTCATGGAAGGGGATAACATGCTGGCTATGGTTGCCGCTGGTGATACGGGTAAACGCCCAGGTCTCATATTAGCTGCCAGCTTGTGCTGGGTCCACAGAGCCAAGTGCTTATTCTTAAGATGCATATGCTGTCCTCCTGTCCCAAGATGCCTCCCCTTTTTACCTCGACTCACACGCACATGGCAAACCTGGCAGATTGCAACTGAATCATCATTTGCATCTTAAACAAAAAAATCCCAAATAAGGGACTGTGATGCTCTGCTTTTAACATGTCCTTGATGATGTGGCTTATTTAAGTCTGTTATTTTAAGCACTGAAGTGTGGGGGGGACATGTGATGTTTCTGGCACTGCAGACCTGGACTGCAACTGACCACCAAGACTACCTATCATATTGAGTACTGGGTCGTCATCATCATCATCCAGTAAAACTGGTAAACCACACGTTTTTATGGGGTTGGGGGGGATTCCTGCAAACAGATTCAGACACAGCCACTTTTAATTTCTTTTTCTCCGGTTCCCAACTGGGGTCAATTAAATCATCATCATATTCATCAACGTCACTGTCGCACACATCCACATCTTCTGCTTGGATGCTAACATGTGGACTGCATGTTGCAACAACAGCAACATCATCAGCAGCAACATCATCACATTCATCATCTACACCAGCATCACCTGATATTTTTTCACCACACTGTGAATCACTGCATGGAAAATGAGTGACGTTAAGTGCCACGGTGGATGGAATATCACATTGTATGCTATCGTTGACATGCTCATCAGAATCAGGTTCAGTTAATGGGATGTTACTGGGAAGTATGACATCACCTATGCTGTCACTCACTTGCACTGCTTCACAATCAATATGTTTGGATATGGTACACTGGTCAGAATTAGAACTTGACGCAACAATGCTAAAACTACCTTCACCACCACTAACACCAGTAACACTAACACCACCGGCTGGAAAAACGTCATCTCCTCCAACTATCAGTGAAGCTACTGATTGGGCTGTAAAAAACATTGCAGGAGAAATACCTTTCCTCACATCAGCAATGCACTTCTCTGTCCGCGTACTACTACCACGCCCCCAGGCCCTGTTACTGCCAACATTGCCATGGCCAGAAACAGCTTTACTTGCACGTCTCTTTGCAGGCATTTCGGGGGATCAACCACAAATATTATTACCAAATTCAGATTTTGATACATTCACTTTCTGACTGGAGGGTCGCTACTCGCTAGCTGGATGTGAAGCAAAATAAACAACTGTGGCTTCAGCAACAGATAAGGGACTACTGTGCTGTGACGCTGTCATGGAATTAAAACAACTTCAGTAACCAGTGGTGCTGATGGGGTCACAAAAACAATCCAGTCTGGTAAAAAATACATTTTCAATGTGGGGGGACACTGAATACAGACAGTGCTGATTTTATGGCACTACAAGCAGCAACACTATGAACAGAGAACACAATCACAGTACAAAATTAGGCAGCTGCAGTGGATAGCAGGTTCACACTGCTGCACTTAGTTGCACTTACACTGATCTGTGTCACAGATTTTAAAAGGTGTATTATATTTGATGCATGCAACACTGCACACACAACACAGAACACTTTGTGTACAATGCTGAACTAGGAATGCAATGCAAATGCAAAAGTTCAGTGTACTCAGTGCCACGTAATGTAAATTTGTAATTTAAACAACCTGACCTTATGAAATGCTGCACCACATTCACACAACAAGCAGCAAGAAAATTTGTACTATCATTGACAATTTTACTATGTGTACAGTAACACAGTCAGTTATATAACAAAAATATTACCAAAACACAAAGACACTAGTTCTCCAACTTATATCTACCTACACGAGATATGCCCCTCCCCCACACAGCACACTTCACTGTCTTTCACCACACACACTCAATGTTATAAATTTACATTCAAAATCCACACACAAACAAAAACGCTCGATGATGTGAGCCCAGGAAGGTTTCCTACAATCGATGAACTACAGTTGGATCCCCCCCAAAAAAGCAAAAATGCTTTTTGAAAGCTTTTAAAGGATTGCTACAGACAGCTATCAGAGCGCACTGTCTCCTACTCCTTCCTACTCATACTACCTCGAACTGAGGCTGTGCAGATCAATATAGTGCCCATGTGACCTGAACTCCCATGAATCACTGCAAAATCCTCTTTTGGAGCTCAAAAACAAGGCAAAGTGAGGCGACGTGAACTGCCACCAATGTACTTTACCTTAAAAATTGAAAAAGAAGTGACCAGTGGAGGCGGAGTAACGCGAAGTAGCTGTCTTCAGTGCACTTCGCCTTTCTCATTATAACGCAAAGTACTCCGCTTCACATTGCGGAGCACTCCGTGAATCCACCTTTGCTCCATGAATCACTTCGCAGAGCGGATTGAGCCCACTTCACCCACCACTATTACTGAGTTATAACCACATTAATACATTTTAAAAATTCCACTAAATTCTGATGAATTTCCATGAAATTTCACAGAATGTTGCAAAATTTCATCAAAATTCCATGAATTCAGAATTTTCCCATTCTGCACAGCTCTATTTATACATGTCCATTCTCCAGGAGGAGGCTTGGAACCCCTCAAAACAAGCTTTACACAAAAGAGAGGAAATGAGTCCACCTAATGATTTTATTTTAAAACTTGCTAAAATTGTTTTTTACAAGATGTATTTCAAAGTTGAGGATACGATTTATCTCCAGAAGCAGGGCATCTCAATGGGGGCCAGTATGGCACCTACATATGCCAAAATCTTTATGACTGAATTTGAAGAAAACTTTTTTTTGAGAAGAAAATACATTTTTTGAGATATTTGAAGTTTTATAAATGCTTTATTGATGAAATGTTTTTACTGTTGAAAGGAAATGTAGAAGAACTGAATAGGTTCTTTCAGTACATAAATAATTATGAACAATATCCAAAATTCATAGTAGCACATGATACTGAGTAATCCCATTACTGGATCTATTAATCATGAAAGCAGGTAAAAATTAAATGTCGATTTGTATCAGAAACCTATAGATAGAAATACACTTTTGCATGCTGAGAGCTTTCACCCATTGAACCTCATCAATAGCATACCATACAGCCAATTTTTGAGGTATAAAAGAAATAGTGCAAATGATACAAAATATGTTCGAAATAAGGAATGATTAATTGAAAAATTTGCAGAAAGAGGCTATAATAGTGCTATACTTGAACAAACGACACCGAGGGTAGATAGTAGTCCCCATGAAGACATTTTGAATGAAGCAACATGGCACAAAAATCAACAAAACTGCATTTCTAAGATCATTACTTATAGTGATCAATTTTGCAAGGTGAAAAATGTGATTTTGAAACATTGGCATGTTTTGAAGAGCAATGAAGCAGGTAAAAAGAGCTCTGATGAAAGATCATGGGTCACTGCATAAAAAACTCAGACTATAAAACATAAAATTAGTTGTGACTCAGCATTGGAAAGCACCACCATCAACCATCTCCCATTTAGGGTCTGAACTTAAAGTTTTTATAATTGTGGAAAATGTATACATTGCTCAAATGCCTTCAAAGTAAAATAATTTGTCAACACAAGTAAAGATGAGAAACGTATTATAAGAGACTTTTTAACATGTGAGTCTGACCATGTAGTGTATATCATTAAATTCCTATGTGGTGTGATATACTGGTATGTTGAGAAGACCACTAGAAGTTTAAAAATTTCTGAACATATTTCTGAACAACAGAGCACTATTAGACTACAGATAATGAAGGCAACAGTGGCTTGGCATTTTGTTTCAGAAAGGCATAATATTATCAATCTCAGATTCATGGCCTACAGAAGAGTTAAAAAAACAGTAAGGAGGTGACTGGGATAGAGCACTCCTCAAAAGGGAAGGTTGTTGGATAGACAGATTGAACTGCATAATTTCAAGACGCAGTTTAAATGATGGAATTGATTGATGGGGCTTCATGTAAAAAATAGAAAGCAGAACCACAGTATTTCCTTTGGTTACCCTTAATGGATTCAGACAAATGGGGTTGGTATCAGTATTATGCAACACTGTTGGATAGATTTAGTAAGAAAAAAAATCTCCACCCCTTTTTTGACCTCCCCTTATCTCTTGAGCATCTTGGTGACCTCTCTTCAAATCAAGGTTAAATAATGATATCTTAATGAATAAAACAATTGGATTATTATATGAAATGAGCTCCAACAAATAGGGTTGCCATTAAAAGGCAACCAAAATGAATGCTTAGGGACAGACGGACTGTGCAGCTGCATGCTATTCTGGGACGCAGAGCAGAGCTGAGCTGACAGCTAAGTGTTGTGGTCACTGTAAGGAGTAGAAACTCTGAGAGGCTTACCTGGGCCTTATAAAAGGTATTCCACCATTGCTGGAATTAAGGAGCAGAGGCTGGTCTGGTGTATAAAGAAGCCAGAAGCAGCTTTAATCTCTGAGCTATTTCTGGATTTTCTTGTGCTGCAGATATTGTACTGTTCTACCTCCCCAGTTCCTGCTTGTCTCCTTCAGTGTTTGGAATTGGAGTGGTGGCCAAGCCTGCTCCAGACAGGAGAAGCAGGGGCTGCCCTGCAGAAGACCAGTCACTGTGGAGACATTTCAGAGAAAACTTAAAGAAAGTTTCTTTGTGTCCATTGTTGCCAATTCTTAATAGATAAAAACATTTCAAAATAACTGATAACAGTAGATTTTTATATTGCATTTTTAAATCTGCTTTTTAGATTATTTAGGTATGGTCTTTTGCACTTGTTTAGGTATGGTTTAGGCACTCGTTCATTGTCTTTTTTGAATTGTAATTTTTAGACTTTAGTAACCCTGTAAAATATTACTGAGCTTCAGATATTATGGGAGCTTGGGCCACTGGGCTATTTAGGCAGATTCTGATAAATACATATATATAAATATAGATAGTATAATGTAGGGCTAGGTCTAGGTAACCCCCCCTCCCTTTGTAAGTTTGTTGTTGATTGTTATTCTAAATGAGCTTTTAACCTACTGCAGGAAAATTACTGGAGTTATGGGACTATGTGTGCATGTGTGCAGGCTGGTTCAATTCATTAACCGACCAACTAATTGGTAAATTAAAGTGTACTGAGAGTCCTTGTTTAACTGAATACAAGGGAATTGGGCGGAACTTGATGGAATTTCTCTGGAGAGAGAAGAAAGGAAATATTTGAATATTAAATACTTGAACTAAAGAGATACCCGAACTAAAGAACTAAAGACATAAGTAACCTGATTTACTTCTGTACTAATAAATTAGCAAGTTGGTCAAATTGACCACATGCCGCACTGAAATTGATTAATTATCTGATTTATTCATTGGAGACAGATCATGTTCAATTAATTCTGATTATTCCTGATAGATCTAGAAGTTATTTAAAAGTAGGTCCTCTAAGTTTGTTCTGAATATGCACATCATAAGGAAACTGTTCTACTTTGCTCTTGCTAAAGATACCCTACGAAGTTAAAACAATATCTTTTGAAAGCTAAATCTGAATGTGGTTTATCCTGTAGCTAACCAGTAGAACCTTGATATTCCTTTCAACTATTTAATGAGAAAATTAAATAAATAAAACACGGAAGTGCTGAAAGAAGGATAAAGGTGCAGCTACAACAAGCTGTTATATTTTATACTTCCTACTTGTTAGAATTACGAGACCTGTGAGTGCTGAGTCCCTGGGTACTTGGAGTCTGTAAAACTCTATGGCCCAGATATTTAAACTGTGCCAGGCTGTGGCGCAAGCTTGGGCGCAGCGCAACTTGGCTGCGAAGGGGCGTTGACTGGGTGATATTCAACGGAGCTGTGCCATGGCACAGCATTGTTGAATATCACACCCTGGCAACCTGCAGCATGCATGGTGCAGTGGCACTTCACCAGCGCAAGTGGCCAGAGTGGAGCAGTGGGATGCGCTAGCGCACATTCCATTGTGCTATGCGCAGCAACCGTGATATTCAAAAGTGCACATGCAAATGGGGCCATAATGTGTGCAAGGTGAAAATGGGGCCATTTGCATGTCATTATTGCCAAATTTGCATGCAGGTGCGTCAATTCCCGGTGACTTGCGCATGGCATCCTGCCAGGCAGCAGCTGTCGGGGACCGACGCCCCCTGCACAGCACGGCAATGTGCCCCACAGCCCAATCGTGGGCTTCAGTATAAATAAAAATAATCCAATATCCCTGGTGGTCCAGTGGACCACTTTCAGCCTGATCACAGGCTTGGTATGAATAAATAAATAGATTCAATATCCTGGTGGTCCAGAGGACCGCTGTCTGCTCCGTTCACGAGCATTTGTGACAAAAAGAAGATTCTGTCCAATATCCCTTGGTCTCGCGGTGCCCCCTCCCCACCCACCCACTGAGCCATGCCTCCCGGTCCGGCCTGCGGGCAGCACCCCACCCGCCTGCTGCCCCGCCACCCACCGACTGACACTGTAGGCGGGCTGCACCCATTGGTCCACAGCATGAGTCAATGGGCATGCAGCCCATACATATCACACATTCCAGATATGTGAATGGATCCATTCACATATCTGGAGATGTATACATGGGCTGCATGCCCATTGGCACACTGTGACAATGGGCTATAGCCTTCTCCATAGTCAGTCAGTGGGCAGTGGGCAGCAGGCAGGTGGGTGCTGCCACCCACCGCTGACCGAGGAGGGGGGCAATGGGCTGAGTGGGCAGGTGGGAAGGGGGGTACTGCTAGACCACCAGGGATATTGGACAGAATACTTCTTTTTATTTCTAATGCTCATGATTGGGCAGACAGCAATCCACTGGACCACCAGGGATATTGGACAGAATTCTTCTTTTTATTACAAATGCCCATGATCGGGCATGGGGGGGCACTGCCAGGTGCAGCCAGAGCTCTGGTGGCTACCCACAGGTGGCAGCTGCCATGTTGCACCCTGCAATGCGGCAGCTCACCTGTGGGTGGACATCCATTGTTCCTTTTTTTTGGGATCAACTTTGAGCTGGCACAGGTAGGGGCTGCGCATGCATGGCTCTGCACATCCTGGGCTGAATATCAGGCTGTGCAGAGTATGCATGGGCACGCCCCCCCACCTGCACCTGCATACATTACTGATGCGCTCCAGCGCATCGGGATTTGTGCCACGCAATTTTCCCCTTTGAATATCGTGCTGGGGCACATCAGTGGGTTGTGCATGGCACAACACTGTTGCCCCATGTGCAACTCTTTTGAATATCTGATCCTAGGTGTTTCTGTGGAGCCTTCATAAATAATATGATGTTTGAGAGCTTAAGAGGCTAAAGGATGCAGGTAAATAAATTTAATACCTACTGAAATTTTTTTATGTAGTGATGTGTTACTCTCTCTCTCCAATTAAATTATAATAAAAAAAGTGGGAAATAAGAGCGCATTACTGTGCATTACTGTATATCTAATGCTAGGCACTTTAACCCTTAGGCTGCTGACAGAATTAGAATGTATAGGAGTTCTGGACTGATATATCAGTCCATGGCACAGCAAGGGTTAATATTTAATAGCTACTCATAATAGATATAAATAGCAGAAAATACTGATAAAGGGGAAATAGGGGAAATAGCTGGCACATTTTAGCGTTGTAGCTTATTTTCAGAAATATTAGGTAACTCTGCTTGGGCAGGTAGGGGGTACTTTTGCCATTTCAGTATTAGTTCCTCTCCTGCTCTATTTTATAATCCTTTCTACAGTAGTCTCCACAGATTCCTTATGGGAAAACTCAGAGAAAGGTGAACCACAATAGAAAACTACTTCTCCATAGAACACTGAACATTGAAAATGTCTGGTGTGACCACTGTGACTATAAGAATTGCTACATTTATTCCTGAAGTTGTATTTGCTCTGCCTTGTCTGTTCAAAAATCTGCTTGGATTTGGACCTGATCCTGAGTTGGTGATCTGGGGATCAACTAAGATGTTGGTATAATCTTCTATCTTACTTTTTATCCTGATGTACACTTCAAGTAGTTGACCTTTTATTTTTTAAAACAAAGATCGGACCCAGTAATAACTGCATAACTGCATATTTGAATAAGACCTAAAGACTTACAGCTTACTCAAAAGAGAATATAAAAAAAGAAAGGGTGTATTTTGTCTGCAAAAAGAAGAACTAAAAATAACTAAAAGGAACTCTGGGCAGTGGGATTAAGACTTGTCTGACGTTGTTACTGAAATACCTTAAAATCTTGTATTAGTTATTTTAATACAGTAGTGATTTTTTATTTATTTATCTGCTTGTACCTTCTGCTGGGGATACCTGAGCCTGGTGAATTAAAATGAATATCAGAAGTGGAAAATAGTAAATGTTCTTCAGAAGATACCACAGAAAGGGTGAAAATCTAAGAAGGGTTATGTGTTTAAGGGAGAACTTGAAATTACTGCATCTATCCCCAATAGACAAAAAACAAATCTCTAAAGATTTATTTAAAGATTCAAACACAAAGATTAAAATCCCTAGCAGAAATGAGACAAAAACAATTATGAAAAATAAAGGAAGCTTGCAGATTACAAAAACAAGGACGGAAGAAGTAAACAAAGATCTTGGTTGGAGTCTAACTACTTCAGGGTTTAATTTTCCCACCATGATGGTGGGGGACAATCTCGATGGGCAGTAGCCTTCTTTTGTCCTTGCGAACCAAGTAAACCAAGTAATAATAACAATAAGGATAATAAGGGGGGTAAATGGATCAGATGGATCAGATGCAACATAGGTTACAACCCTTAGTAATAGAAGAGAAGGAAACTCCTGATACATGGGTAAAGGGACATGAAGAGGATGGTGCTAAGAGGGGAGAAGAAAAAACATAAAAAACAGTAGAAGGAAAATCACAAAAAACAGTAGAAGGTTCTAATCATAAAACTTCACAAAACATAATATCTGACTTCTTCCCTAAACAAGAACAAGTTAAAACTACAAAAACAAGTGCAAAAACAGTTTCTCTGGGAATAGTAAAGGACAAAAGAGATAGCAGCCAACATTTACAGACAGAAGTTGATTTAGATGGAGTAGAAAAAACAAATAGGGAAGCTACAAGACTGGACCCATTTAATCCATTGAATTATCAGGGAACTCAGCTATATTGGATACAGCAGGAAAATCAAACATCTCTATATTAGCTGGGTCACCAAATACTGTATTTCAAAATCTGGACAATAAAGTTGAGAACATAAATTTGGAACCTGAATTTCTAGCACAGTGCTCAGACACATTATCAAAATATACAATAAAAGCATGAGCTCACCCAGTAATGGCAAACATAGTTCTGCTTGACGCACTGAATGATATAAAAGGAAAATTTTCCAGATTTACAAATCTGATTCTTGACCACTTGGATAAATTGGAAACTAAATTAAATGGTCTAGAATCAACTGAAACAAACAAAGACCATCTTTTTCATCATTACTTATATCAGATACCCAACAAATAAACTTAAATATACCAAAAAGGAAAAAAGTCAAAGGATAAAGAAAACAAATCTCAATAAAAGGAAAAAAAAGGAAAAGACCAAAATCAAATAACCTAATAGAAAAGTAGGAGAAAAACAAGAATCAAGCTTTAGTATGAAACCATTCCCTCTAGAACCTCTAATTGTGCAAGCAAAAGGAAAAACACCTGGTGTGACTGAAAAAAGTATTGAAGAGGAGAAAGATAAAAATAATACAGAACAAAATTTAAGAAATGAAAGTGCTGATAAACACAACGAAAGTAAGACATCTGCCTATGCACAGGTTTTAAGAAAGCTAAATGGAAATTAAGTAACATTAAGAATAAAAGGAATATACTGGAAAAATTATGAAACTTCAGAAACCATAAAAGAGCTGACTTGAATATCTCTTTAATGCAGAACTGGGGGTTAAAATTAGTACTGACGACATAGTCCTAGTACATAGAGATATACAAGATGAGGAAGCTCCTGTTTATGTTCTGCTAAGTGAAATGAATCTGACAAAAGAAATATGGTTCAAACAACAAAATGTACATATATTAGGACTAGAGGTGTAACCACCTATTATGTGGCAAACAGTTCAATGTCAAAATAGAACAGAGGGAAGTTCAATGAGGGAGATATCTCAAGAAACATTCTCCATAATACTGACGGAACTAAAATGGAACATCACCCCCAAAAAAACAGAGAGACTGTTGGTTAATAATTGTACACTATTACTGTTCGGGATTGATGAAATTCGTGGAGTAAAAAATGATATGCTGAAGTCATTTGTTAGGTATTCTGTGATATGGGGCATTAGCAAGTGGGTGCCTGCTGAAATGGTGACACACTTTTGGCTTGTGCCCTGACTGGGAGGGTGTGGGGTCATCAAATGGATGGGAGGGTTGGTGAAACGGCGACAGGGTGTCACGTGTATATACACGGGTGGGGGGAGAGTGAGCCAGCCTAGGGAGGGGCAGGAAGGTATGTGAGGGGTGGTGATGTGGGGTTCTGGTGACCTGGTGTTGTGGCATGATGGGTTAGGTGCTGACTTGGGGTGGTGGTTATGCAGGGTTCAGGACCAGGCACTGGTAGATTTTGTTGCTCCCAGCCCGAAGTAGTAAAATTAATTTTTTTGTCCACAACAGATTGACTTGAATGGCTTCCTGCCGTTTCATTCCCCTGCAGCTAGGATTAAGAAATTTGGGAGATTCTCTGGGGAATTAACATTTTATATTAAAATTGGTAAACATATTACAGCTGTTGAAGTTTTTAAAATTGACTCAAATTATATAATATTTTTAATATTATTTTTGAAGTGGGGTAATGACCTGTATACCATACTGAATAGCTACATTCTCTCATTTAATGAGAAATGTGACACTAAAAGAATATGGACTAATTTATCCAAAGATCTGGATGCTTCCATAAAAAAAAATATCCACATTGAATTATCTTTGCTGCAGGGGACATTAATGCTCAGATAGCTATTTATGATAATCAAAACATTTTGGAGACTGAAATGAACTTAACAGAATGTAATGTAATGTAAGAAAAAGCATGGATAAATCTAAAAATGCTAACAGACTGGAATTACAGAGTCTGGTAGAAGACAATCCTCTGCTAATATTAAATGGAAGACTCCCTGGAGATTTAGATGGAAAAACAACTTTTTTCCAATAAAGTTTAATAGATTATATTCTCTGTAGCCCTGAAAACTATAACATCTTTCAGAATTTAATTATTACAACTAGAGCTGAGAGTGATCATACTTTTTTTGAACTCACAGTTGAGCTAAATAAGGGAGACTATATTTTTAATGAAACTGTCAACCTACAGCCACAGCTGCTCATATCTGGGAGAAAAGTACTTCTTCATTCAAAAATAAATGATGATATAATGGATGGGATTTTTATAGACTGTGAAGACAAATTGAATGAGTTAAATAATAGGCAGATTATTAATCATGTAGGTACATTTGAGCAATGGATATGTAATCTGAATAATAATGTTAATAAGTTAATATACAAAGAACAAAATACAGAGAAAATGATAAAAAATACTTGGTTTAATAAGTCATGCCATGAAGCTAAAAAGGAACTTAATAAATTGATAAGATGGACAAAAACACATCTGGCAAGGGTAAATTTCTCTAATCTCAATAAAGCTAGAAAATCATAAACTAAATGTCTCCAGTTAAAAAGATGTGAAGCTTTAAATAATCAATGGAATGAAATGTTTAGGGTAATCCAGACAAAAGAAGTCAGATTTTGGAATTTGGTGTCAAAAGGCACTAATTCATATTATTCCCAGCCTACAGTATATATACAAGAGGATGCCTGGGTTTCAAATTTTCAAAAAATATTAAATGGGGGAGGAAGCCTTGGTGATCCCCGACCCTGTTAGAGGACTTCTGAATAGTGATTATGAATCACTGGTTGTATCTGAGCAAGATCTAGAATATGCAATTACTAGACTAAAAAATAATAAATCTCCAGGTCATGATCTTATTCCACCTGAAATCTATAAAAAATATAGTGATTTCTGGACACGGATATTCACATCCTTTTTTCAATTCATGACTGTGCTACAAATATATACCAAAAGAATGGACAACTAACATCATTGTACCAATACATAAGAAGGGATCTGCATATGACCCTAGTAATTTTAGGCCCATTGGTCTACTGAATATATCCTCTGAAAGTTTGCACGGGTTATTTTGGATAAACTTACATGTTGGATAAAAACAAACTCAATATTATCGCCATTTCAAGCTGGATTTAGAGAAAATTTCTCCACAATTGATAACATATTCTGTTTAGCACATCTAATTGAAAAATATATATGTAAATGTAAAATGAAACTGTACATACTATATGTAGATTTTTCACATGGGTTTGACTCTATTAATAGAAACATCTTGTGGGAGATACTATTAAATAAGCAGTTAACCCCTCATGTCTGCTCCATATTTATTTACTGTACACAGGCATGCATACAGCAGTCAGATATAGTAGAAACAGGGATTTGACTGAATTTATTTCCTTCTAGTAGGGGGTTAAACAGGGATGCCTGTTGGCACCATACCTGTTTAATATATACATTAACACACTTCTAGAATATGAGGTCAAAGGTAACTTGGATGCTCCAAATATAAATAATCAAATAGTGCATTCATTGTCCTATGCAGATGACATAATTTTATTGTCATTATCCAGAAAAGGTTTGCAAAAATAAATTGACAACTTCATTCAAAAATGTAAATATTTGGAATTAAAGATAAATTTAAACAAAACTAAAGTAATGGTGATGGGATCTAATCCCACAAATTACATAAAACTAGGATTTATATTAATAACCAATTAGTTGAAATAGTTAATAAATATGTATATTTAGGAATTAAAATTACATCAGATGCTAAATGGACAAAACATCTAAAAGAACAACGTACTAAAGCCAAAATAATACCTAAAGCTCTATTAAAGTTTAATAGTCAATATGGAGGGAATACTATAGCACCAGCTCTTAAAGCAGGAGATGCAAAAATAAACCCTGTTTTATTATATGGAGCAGAAGTGTAGGGATATGAAGATAGAAAAGGTATAATCCTGGAAACTCCTTTAATGTAGTATTATAAAACTTTGTTAATGTCCCAAACTATACATTCAATGCTATGACCTGGGCAGAATTAGGAAAATTAAAAATAAATAATATAAAAGAAACATGCTTATTAAACTACTGGATAAAAATAATCAATATCTCTGATAATAGCCTCCCAAAAACATGTTTGGAAGAAAAAAAAAATGAAATGACAAAGGGATTAAATCAAATTGGTTAATATATCTTCAGAAGATACTAATTAAGCCCAAACTTCAACAGCTATGGAAGGATACAGAAAGGAAAATAATAATAACCCCGCAATACAAAAAATTAATTAAAAAAATATATATCCATTGAACAGGAAGAGGATATGACAATCCTAAAAACCCAGAAATGTGTACCATGGTACAAACATACTAAGATTGGTCACTCCTTAAATGAGTATTTGACCCTTCCAATTACTATGGAACAAAGAAAAAATCTAACATGGGCAAGATCTGAGGTGATTACAGCCAAGTATATTTATTTTAATACAAGTATTGTACCTGTCACACAACCACAGAACAAATATGCATGGCCCTTTAAAAAGAGATTTCAAAAAGACTTAAGGCATGTAATTAATAACTGTCCATTCTATACAAAACTAAGAAATCTATATCTTGCCCAGATACTTACGGTTCATGCAAATATATTGTATATTGTGGTCTTTATAATATTATACCCTAGAACCAATGAAGAAGCAGTGGCAATGGCCAACATCTTTACTTCAGTAATAAAGTATAAAAAAATTACTCATAGAAATGATATTAGGCAACTGAATCAACCAGCATAAAAAGAGCAGAACCTAAACTGAATGCTGTAATTTACTGTTATTATGTTTTAACGTATACTGGAAATTATATGTTTGTCTTTTTCCTATTTTTTACACAGTATTGTATTATATTTTTAATCTGATTGTATACATGATGTATTTATATTTTACTTGTAAAAATCATGATATTTAATTGTCATGATTGACAAATAAACTGACTGAAATGAAAAGACAACCTGAATTGTCAGGTGGCCCAGATGGAAATGACCAAGTGGTTAGGGGAAGGAAGGTGAAGGGGGAAAGGAGATGCAGCTGGGGGTGTGGGAGGGGTCTGGTGACATCATTACTAAAGTCACACAGGTGGTGTCATATGATGCAGGTACAGGCCAGGTGGTGATTGGTCGAGGGGAGGGACCAGGTGGGATCCTGATTTGAGGTCCTGAAGGGGTTTACAAGGTAAGGCAGCCCTCAGTTCTCCCTCTTCTGCTGAGAATTTGATTATATTCTTAGCAATTCATGGGCAACAAGTTGGAGTTTTGGTGAACACCTGCTAGGTAAGGTATAGGCTTCCAGGACTTTAGTAGGCTTCTGGGCCATGTGACGTTTGCCAGTGGCTATTTTCTATTTTTTATTTTGGTTTCTTGTAGATTGTTAAGGTTTAGGCAATGGTTAGTTAGTTATGTGCTTAATGTCCTTTTAAAACCCAGAAATGTGTGTAGGAGAGACCACGTGGCATTAAGCTAGTGGTTAGTTACTGTTTTTCATGGTATTGTCTAGGTGATATATTTTCTGGGGGGGGCTGCTTTGGTTTGTTGTTTTTGCTTCTGTACTGCAGGATACTGCCCTTTCATGCGATGGTTTGGAAGCCCAATATTAGGTGCCAGAGTGAGTTTAGGCCAAGACAGGGGTGATAGAGCACCCATTTTGTTTGGAGGATTTAAGCCTGGTTGGCCTGACTTAGCGTCTGCTGTTTTCAAAGTTTAAAAAAAAAAATAATAATAAAGAGAGGTCGAGGTTAGGTCAACACAGGAGGGATAGAGCACCTGTTTGTTCACAGGCTTTAAGCCTGGTCAGCCTGCCTGCCTCAGCGTAAGGTGCTTTCAAGGTTTTTTTTAAAAAAAATAAATAATAAAGTGAGAATTGCATGTGCATTCTGAGGTTTTTGACCATTAGGGCAAGGACATGACAGGAGCAGTTGGTTTAGCGGTGGTGGCCAAGGAGCTCATCCTCCACTATCAAGGTGGGGTGGGTAATTGCACATCCGTAGCTGGTGTTGGTGGCCATGTTTTGGCTTGGTGGTACCGTGGGGTGAATGCAGCCTTAGCCATGTGGTGGACCTGGCATCCAGTTTGGAAGAACGCTGGATGGAGGCAGTCATGTGGTTGGGCCTTGGTGTAAAGATGGCCACAGAGTATAGTGGAGGGGGGGCACCTGCCTCTCACCTCGAGGTTGAGGAGTCCAAATGGCTGTCTGGTGTGGTGGCAGAGTATGGTCTCTGAGCCAGGAGGGGAGGGTCTATGGGTGGACATGGTGGTCACAGGGGGCGGCATGTGACAAGTGAGTCACGGAATACTTGCTTGTGGCCATAGGTAAGATGAATTGGCCCGGCCTACTGGGGGATCCTTGCACTGGTTTGGAGTTGGTGGAGGGCACTATGGTACATAGGAGGTGACCACATGGTTGGGGATTGCAGCCCCTGGTCCCACGGAAGTGGGTGAGCAGTGGAGCCATTGAGTGGCCATGGGCTGTGGCCCACAGGCAAGTGGGGAGGGGAGTCAGGCAGCAGCAAGGACAAGGAAGTGGAAGTGAAGGGAATAAATGGCCACTTAGGAACTTGCCACGGTTCAGTGGGGATGCAACGTGGCCATGGGGGGGCATGACTACTACTCCTGGCTCCACAGGGCATGGGGGGTTGGTGGGTCCATTGGTTCAGTTGTGGATGAAGGGGAAGGCCGAACAGGTCTCATGAGGGGAAGTCTGGGGTCTTCAGGGAACTACACAGTGGGTGGGCTGGAATGGTGCCACAGGACAACTGGCGAGCAGATGGGCCCCCATGGGGGGGCTCCATGAGCAAAAGTGGAATTTTGGTGGTTTGTTTGGCAGTGGTCTGGGCTGGGGGGATGGAAGGACAACACAGTGAAGGATGGGAACAGCAGCTCTGAGAGAGGGGGACCTATGGGGGAGAGGTCCCACAAGGGTTCTTGGTCCTGGTTGGCCAGAGCTGGGTGGGGAATGGAGAGTGTTTTTTTTTGTTCTGTCCAGAGCAATGGTGAAGTAGAATCCACCAAGGGGTTCATGGTGGACAGGAGGACAGTGTGTCAGGGTGCCAGCAGACAGGATAACCATGGCACAGCTGACAGGGCCACCGGGGTGGGAGGGTTCATGTGAGTTGGATGCGGGCCAGCAATGGTAAGGGCAAGGCCCATGCAGAATGGAGGCAGAACCAGAGGCTGGGGGTAGGCTGGCCAGCACATGGCGGGTAGTGTAAGGCACCCCCCTTGCCTCATGGGGCAGTGCATGAGCAGATGGGGTGCACACAGATCAGTGGCCTGTGAATCACAGGGTTGCTGGGGAGTGGCCAGGGGGCATACCCATGGTGTCTGGGGTTCCAGGTTATGTTCAAGTTGTTCACCCACATTTATATTTTATGCAGTGGAGAAGGATGGCACAAAAGAAAGCCCCAGTTTCCAGCGCCAGACTGAGGGAGGAGGCTTCCAAACTGATGGACAAGATGACAGACCTCATCGAGGTGGCATGACTGTGGGAAGAAAAGGAGAATGCAATGAGGAAGAGGAAGGAGTTGGAAGGGTGGACGGGCTGGGGCAGGGTGTAAAGAGGCCACGTGGAGCTGCACCAAGCCCTCCACCTGTTCCTCTACCAGAGCCAGCACTGGCACCAGCAGGGCCAGGCCCAAGTGGAGGTAAGGGAAATATGGACTTATCCAATGCAGTGGATTTGAAAGAATATTTGAAGGAGCTTCTCAGTAATATTGGGGAGAAGGGGCTAGAGAAGATGGAGGTGGCACTCCAAGCAATAAAAAAGCACAGTGGGGAGAGTACCTGGCCTGGTGAGGACAAAAACAGGGGAAAGAAGCTGTATGAGGGGCCGCTGGGATTCACGCTGGGTGACCACATCCCCACTTCCATCAAGAACAAGATCTGGAAAGGGGAGTATATGGACATTTTTGATCTGGTGGACAAAGACACAGCCGGGAAGTATTGTATGAGCAGAAGGAATCAGTGAGCAAATAAGAGATGGTGATAGCATTAGCAGCTGTAGAGCATAAGGAGGAGGAAGCTAAATACAAAGGGAAGAACATAGACACATGGCAGGTGGTATTCCTGATTTACAGTGCTTTGATGCTGGAGATACAGCTGGAGCAGGCCATTCCCCTCCTGATTTACACGGGCATCATTCGGGATGTCTATAAGGCCAAACTGGGGTATGGGTGGTTAAAAAATGACAAGGCTTTTCGGAAGGGGATGGCAGCAAAAGGGGACCTCAGCTGGGACTGCCCCCGTTCAGAGCTGCATGTACGAATGCTGTCGGGCCCTGCTTGGGGGAATGGAGGTGGAGTCCAGCAAAAAGAGTGCACCCACCCCAGGTCTAAAACCTGCTGGGGCTACAACAAAGCCTCTTGCATGTGGGAAGATTGCAAATTCAGGCACATGTGCTCCAGATGCTTGAAGCAGCACCCAGCATCCAGCTGCCGGGCAGGGGAGAATGGAGTAGCCAACAAGGGGGTCAAGGGCAAATGCAGTCCTTTCGGGGTTGGGGGTACTTTCAGCAGGAGGGGGAGAGGAATACACAGTAGGGGGGAGTTACAATTCCAGTTACAGATGGAACTGAAGGCATGGATGGAAGAGGGCACTGGGGCTTTTCCCTAGCAATAACCCCTATTATCCAGAAGGTGGTCGAGGCCTGGGTATGGCATTACTCAGACAAAGTAAAAGGGGCACTGCTGCATTGGAGTTTTAAGGATGGGTTCACGTTGGGTTTTGGAGGGGTATGGAAGAAGATGAAGGTGAAGAACGTGGGATCAGTGAAGGGGAAGGAGGACATAGTCAGGAAGAAAATCTAGAAGGAGGAGCAGGCGAGGAGGGTGAAAGGTCCCTTCGAGGTGCCCACCTGTGCTGACTTCCAGATATCACCACTGGGGTTAGTACCCAGCAAGCAACCGGGGGAGTTTTGAATCATCCAAAACCTGTCTTATACAGAGGGGGCCTCAGTGAATGATGTGATTCCTGAGGATCTTCGGGTAGTGTCCTACACATCCCTGGACCAAGCAGCAGTGATGATTAGGGTGGTCGGGGGGGTGGTTGGCAAATTCGGACATGGAATCCGCCTTTTGTTTGTTGCCAGTCAGGCCCGGGGATTGCGACCTACTGGGTTTTCAATTTGAAGGGGGGTTGTATTTCGACAAAGCCATCCCAATGGGTTGTTCCATGGCGTGATCTACATTTGAAGCTTTCAATTTGTGGGTGCAGTGGGTCTTTGGATGGAGGTATGGGCACAGGCAGGTGGCAGATTATCTGGATGACTTTCTGCTCCTTGGGAGCAGCAAGACCAACACGGAGGGAATGCTGGCAGATTTTAAAGAAATGTGTGGTAAGATAGGGTCCCACTTGCAGGGGAGAAGATCAAAGGCCCAGCATGCAAGCTAGAGTTTCTGGGGATAGAGGTGGACATGGTACAAGAATGTTTTCACCTCCCAGGAGATAAAGTGGCCCACCTACAGGGTTTGGTGGCACAGGCAGGTGGGAGGAGGGTACCACTGGTATTAGTATAGTAGCTGCTAGGGCACCTTGATTTCACCTGCAAGGCCATAAGCCCAGGCAGAGCATTTACTCGGAGGTTGGCACGGGCCACGGGGGAAGGTGAAGCTGCCACATCATTGGGTGGATATCATGGAAGCGGTGTGGGATGACCTGCAGGTTTGGGCTGACTTTTTGGAGAATTACAATGGGATCACATTTTGGCAGGAGAAATGAGCCTATAATACAGACTTGGAGTTATACACTGACGCCTCCAGGGCACTGGAGATAGGAGCATACTTTAGAAGGGAGTGGATCTTAGAGGCCTGGCTGAGTACTTGGGTTGAGGCTGGTTTGCTGAAAGACATCACTTTCTTTGTGATATTCCCCATATTTATGGTAATAAGGGTTTGGGGGGACAGGATGAGGGGAACGCGCATCCTGTTCTCGTGCGACAACAAAGGGGTGGTGGAAGTGATCAATAGGCAAGGGGTGCTTATGGATATGGTGGGCAGAGTTATGAGGCAACTGTATTGTTGGATCTACAGTTCAACTTGTCTTTTAAGGCTTGGCATATTGAAGGTGTCCAGAACGAAATTACTGACAGTCTCTGGGTTGCAGTTAAACTGGTTCCAGGACTTGACTCCACGAGCAGCAGTACACAGGACCAAGGTTCTGGACCAGTTGCAGGACATGGTTTGAGAGATCCTGATGGTCATATAGGAACTCCTGGTCAGCCAACACACCTAAGGCATATGAAGGGGTGTGGTGGACCTTCCAGGAGTTCTGGGCCTAGGAGAGCTTAGAGGTAGGTATGCCAGCCACAGAGGATCAGGTAAAGCAATACATGGTCAAAAGATGGGGGGAAGAGATGGCTCACACCACCATGGGAGTGCAACTGGTTGAGATTGGATGGGCCTGTAGTGATAGGGCATGGCCTAATCTGACTAAACTGAGGGCCATGAGACGGATGCTCCTGGGTTGGCAAAAAGGCCAAGGGCTGAGGAAGGACAAACAGTGGCCCCTCACGGGGCAGCTTTTACTATGGCTGGTGAGAGGTCTGCAGCAAGTGTATACATCGGCCAAGGAGACCTGCTTATTTTGGGCCATCTTTGCACTCATGGTAAGAGGGGCTTTCCTGATAGGTGAGGTGGTAGTGCAACAGAAATCTGATCTGAAGGGGGATTGTAGAATGATATCAGTTTTGACTGGGGCACCATGGTGGTGCAGCTGCCCAGATCAAAAACCAACCAGCTTGGCAAGAGGAAGGAGGTGGCACTGCAGTGGCAGGCACCTGGAGATGTTTGTGCAGTAAAGGAGTTGGAGGAATACAGGAGAACCCAGGGGGAAGGGAGGGGTACCTGGTTCTGGTACTGTGATGGGAGTCCAGCAACAGGATTCCAGGTAGGCGGAGTCCTCAAACGGGCTTTAAAGTTCCTAGGGAAGGACCCAGACCTCTTTGCCCCCATTCCTTCTAGATAGGGGTGGCATCCGAGGCTGCAGGAAGGGGTGGGTCAGAGGAAGAGGTGAAGAAGGTGGGGTGTGGAAGCCCAGCTGCTACTAAAAGTATGTAAGGCAATGATGTTGATGGAGTTTTTTCTTTTATCCAGCAGGAGGAACACAGAGACACATTTAGATCATGGGGCATTCCTTTATTTATTGGACTGAAAAGTTTGCAGCAACCAGACATGGTGGGACACAGCTGAGAACAGATATGGAGCACACAAAAATGCATTGGAAGGGGATCTGTGGCATGAGATGGGCCCAGCTGATGCTGTTGTTAGAAGAACTGAAGGTTCAATGGAGCAGGCCGGACATGCTGATAATATATCTGATGGGTAATGATTTAGGGGAAACCCCATGGGGGTGCTGGTACATGTCATAGCAGTGGATTTAGAAAGGGTGAAAGGGTGGTAACTGGGAGAGGTGATCAGCTCCAGAAGGGTTGGCAACATGCCAGGGAGGTCAGATCAGCAGAGAAAGGAGAAAGTAGGCTCAACAGGAAGGTAGTGAGGCTAGTTATAGAAATGGGGGTACATACATAGTACAGGGACATTTCCTTTGAGGGTGCTGCAGTTTTCAGGTCGGATGGGGTTTGCCTCTTAGAGTTCAGCATGTGCTTTTTCCTAAGGCCATTGATAGACCTGGTGGGAAGGTGGGAGAGGAGGGGATCAAGGTGCTAACCTGCAAGGGGGGAGCCCCATCTTCCGGTGCTTGACTGGAAATGGGTCAGTTGATGGACAGAGGGGGGAGCAAGAGAGGGAATAAGGGGGCTGACAGATGGAGGAGAGTGGCAGGGCAACATGGACTGGGATCAAAAGTAATCCAGGCATGGACGTAAATGGGGGAAGGACAAAGGGAATTGTGCTAGGGGTCTGATCTTAGAGTCCAGACATAGGAGGGAGGAGGTCCTGGTAAGTTAGTACCTGGTATTGGCGATGGTGTGGGAGGGTTGGATCTGGCATCTAGACCCTGAAGACAAGGATCGGAAGAAGAGGGCTGAGGAGGAAGAACAAAGAGATATGAAAAGAATGGACTGGATTATGAAAGTGTGATTTGGACTGGAATATTGAAATGTGGAATTTATAAAATTGAGATGTAAATATTAATGGTGTTCAATAAAATGTTATCAGTGAGCATTCAAGTTAGAAGTGTGTGGAGTCTTCATTTCCAGAAGGGATCAAATAACAAACAGGGTTGCCACTATTAGGCAACCTGAATTGTCAGGTGGCCCAGATGGAAA
This sequence comes from Neoceratodus forsteri, assembly GCA_016271365.2. Taxonomy (NCBI): domain Eukaryota; kingdom Metazoa; phylum Chordata; order Ceratodontiformes; family Ceratodontidae; genus Neoceratodus; species Neoceratodus forsteri. The sequence continues at coordinate 967,309,846 of CM028132.1, read as the reverse complement.
TGATCAGGTGGTTAGGGGAAGGAAGGGGTAGGTGGAAAGAAAATGCAGCGGGGGTGGGGGTGTGGCCTGGTGACATCATTACTGAGGTCACACAGGTGGTGTCATATGATGCAGGAACAGGGCCAGGGTTTGACTGTTTGAGGGAAGGGGTTAGATGGAGTTCTGATTTGGGGTCCTGAAAGGGCTTATAAGGTAAGGCAGCCCTCAGTTCTCCCTTTTCTGCTGAGAATTTAATCCCACCCACTCATTTAAGATGAACTAGGTCAGAAGAGGGAGGTAGTTATTGGGTGGGACATGGCCCCGGGGCCACAGAAGGGTGGCACAGTTGTTAGTAAGACTGGAATTGGCAATGACAGTAAGAAGGTCTTGCAGAAAGGTGGGGGGGGCTGAAAGAGCCCAGTCAGGCAGCAAGTTGCCCATGTTTCTCGGGGAGAAGATGATGGGGGAGGAGGGATGGGCAGAGGGGGAGCAAGAGAGGAAATAAAGGGGGGAAGACAGAAAGGGGAGAAGAAAGGGCAACACAGACTGGGATCAAAAGGCACCCAGGCATGGACATAAATGGAGGGAGGGACAAAGTGGATAGTGCTAGGGGTCTAATTTTAGTGTCTGGACCTAGGAGGGAGGAGGTCATGGTAAGTTGGTACCTGGTACTGGTGATGGTGGGTCGGCTCTGGCATCCAGACCCTGAAGACAAGGACCAGAAGAAGAGGGCTGAGGTGGAAGAACACGGAGATATGAAAAGAATGGACTGGATTATGAAGGTATGATTTGGACTGGAATAATGAAATGTGGAATTTATAAAATTGAGATGTAAATATTAATGGTGTTCAATAAAAAGTTACCAGTGAGCATCCAAGCTAGAAGTGTGGGGAGTCTTCATTTCCAAAAGGGATCAAATGACAAAAAGGGTTGCCACTAAAAGGCAACCTGAATTGTCAGGTGGCCCAGATGGAAATGGCCAGGTGGTTAGGGGAAGAAAGGGGAAGGGGGAAAGGAAATGCAGCTGGCTGTGAGGTTGGGGCCTGGTGATATCATTACTGAGGTCACACAGGTGGTGTCATGTGATGCAGGAACAGGGCCAGGGTTTGATTGTTTGAGGGGAGGGGCTAGATTGAGTCCTGATTTGGGGTCCTGAAGGGGATTATAAGGTAAGGCAGTCCTTATTTCTCCCTCTTCTGCTGAGAATTTGATCCCACTCACCCACCCAAGGGGAACTAGGTCAGAAGAGGGAGGTAGTTATGGGGCAGGGCATGGCCCTAGGGCTGCAGAAGGGTGGCACAGTTGGTGATAAGATTGGAATTGGCAATGACAGTGAGAAGGTGCTGTGGAAAGGCAGTGAGGGGGGCTGAAAGAGCCCAGTCAGGTAACAAGTCACCTGTGTTTCTTGAGGGGAAGAAGATGGGAAGGAGGTATGGGCGGGGGGAGCAAGAGAGGGAATAAAGGGGGGAAGACAGAATGGGGTAAGGGTAGGGCAACACAGGCTGGGATCAAAAGGCACCTATGCATGGATGTAAATGGGGGGAAGGACAAAGTGGATAGTGCTTGGTGTCAGATCTTAGGTCTGGATCTAAGAGGGAGGAGGTCCTGGTAAGTTGGTACCTGGTACTGGTGATGGTGTGGGAGGTCAGATTTGGCATCTGGACCCTGAAGACAATGAAGAAGACAGCCAAGGTGGAAGAACAAGGAGATATGAAAAGAATGGACTGGATTACATGTTAAAAGCAACATTGTGGTAAATTGTCTACCAGGAGCCTCTGCAAGTAGGGACACTAACCTCATAAAGACAACCGTGCAGGAATCAGGGGATGTTACACAAATAACAATGCACCCTGGTACCAATGACCTAGCAAATCACACAGTTCAGGAGGTTAAGAAACACTTTGAGGATCTGGCGAACAAACTGTCTTCCCTTACACCCAAATTAGCCTTCTAAGAAGTGCTGCCAGTGTGGAAAAAAGGAAAAAGCAAGTGAGTCAGAGAAATTGAAGTAGGTGAATTCAACTCATGGCTGTGTGATTGGTGCCAAGACAAGGGATATCACTACATAGGGAACTGGTACAACTTTTGGGAAAGAGCTTTTTTTAAATACAACAGATTGCACCTAAACAGAGAAGGTGTGCAAGCATTCAGACAAAAATTTGATATTTATAAAGGTAGTTTAAACTAAATAAAGGGGGTATGACATAGCTCATACCCCTGCCATGTGTGGGCTATTCATCACTCCCCAAAATGCCAAATGTATGCATACATCCTCAGAAAACAAATCAGAGCCAACATCCGCCCGAACCAGCAACATCCATAATCTCTTGGCTGGAAATAGCAAACTGAAGCAGTCCAGGAATAGTGGACAACCTCGTGCCAAACAGGATGTACATTCCTGGAAGGCAACTGTTGCAAATACTAGGAGCCTAACCAACAAACGTCCTAAACTCACAGCCATCTTGGAATCAGAGAGGTTGGATTGGGTGGCTGTAACAGAAATGTGGTTCATGGAAAACCACAGATGAGATACAGCCTTTCCCGGTTACAATCTGTTCAGGAAAGATAGGCAGGCAAAAATAGAGGGGGGGGGCATAGCCATTTACATACAGGAGGAAATAAAAGCCACGGAAGTAAAAGGGCAACCTGGGGGCTTCGAGTCACTGTGGCTAACAGTAGACACCGGCAAAGGGAAAACCCTTCAGAATCGGTGTCATGTACAGGCCCCCAAATCAAGGAGATAAAGGAGATAAAGACCTAATAAAGGAAATCCACAAACTGTCTGAAAAAGTTGAAGTAATACTGGTTGGGGACTTCAACCTACCAGTTATTAACTAGAGCACACTAATGGCAGCAATATGAAGAAGTAGGGACTTTTTATTTTCACTGCAAAGTGTGGGACTGTGCCAACTTGTTAAAACCCCAACAAGGGGAGATGCCATTTTTGATCTTGTCCTCACAAACTCAGAAAGGATCAAGGACATCAAAGTGGGATGCCATATGGGAAACAGTGACCATCACCTGGTAAGCTTTAAGGTAAACATAACACAGGACACCAGCCACTCAAAGATAAAGGTGCTAGATTTCAGAAAGGCTGACTTCCAAAAAATGAGGAATAACATAAGTAGCCAGTTAATGGAAATAGAGGTTGAGGAGGTGGAGGTCATGTGGGGGAGACTCAAGAGAGTAATAAAGACTGCCACAGATCAATGTGCCAGATGGGACAGCAAAGCAAACAGAAAAATATATCCTCTATGATTGTCCAAGGAAGTGGCTACCACAGTCAAAGAAAAAAAGAAGGTGTGCAGCATATACCAGGAAACCAAAACTGAGAAAGACTGGGAGTCTTACAAGGAAAGAATGAGTCTGACAAACAAATTAAAAAGGCAAAAGCCCAGACAGAGGAAAAGATAGCAGAAGGGGCAAAGAGAGGAGACAAATCATTTTTTAGATACATTAGGGAATTTAGGAAGACAAAAGGTGGGATAGTGCAGATTGTTACTGAAGAAGGGAAATGCACCAAACATGACCCAAAGAAAGTTGAAATCCCCAACAAATAATTCTGCTAGGTGTTTACCAAAGAGGACCCAGGGGATGGCCCAGCCCTGAAAAAATAAAACACCCCAGTATTAGGGGTAGACATGAGTCCCTTTACAGAAGCCAAAGTACAGGAGGAGCTGAATAAACTAAAAGCAGACAAAGCCATGGGACCAGATGAGATGCACCCCAGAATCCTTAAGGAACTGGGGACAGAATTAACAGCCCCTCTGGCACTTCTATTCTCAATATCCTTGAAGAGTGGTGTGGTATCCGAAGACTTGAAAAAGGCAATAGTGCTTCCACTTCACAAATCAGGCAGTTTCAAAGAGGCTAGTATTTACAGACCAGTGAGCCTCACATCTCTAGTAGGAAAACTAATTGAGACACTACTCAAACAGAGGATCATAGCATTCCTCAAAACTAATGGCAAACAAGACCCTAAACAGCATGATTTCACAGCAGGTAGGTCATGCCAGACAAATCTGCTCGAGTTTTTTGACTATGCTACATACATAATGGACAACAGTGGGGCAGTAGATGTGATCTACCTAGACTTTAGTGAGGCCTTCTACTTGATTCCACATAGAAGGATGGTAAAGAACTTGACCACACAGGGCTTGGTCCAGAAGTATTCAGATGGGTACAAAACTGGTTACAAGACAGAACTCAGATGGTACAGGTTAATGAAATGCAATTGACGGAAGGCAGGGTGACCAGCGGGGTGCCACAAAGCTCAGTGCTGGGGCCTCTGCTCATCAAAGTTTTTTTAGCAGATATCGCTGATGAACTGGAAGGGAAAGTGTGTCTGTTTGCAGATGACACCAAGATATGTAACAGGGTTGACAGCTCAGAAGGAATAAGCAAGATAGAAGCTGACTTCAAGAAACTAGAAAAATGGTCTGGAGTGTGGCAGCTGAGATTTAACATCAAAAAGTGCAATGTCATGCACATAGGAAAGAAAAATCCAAGAAAGGGGTATTACTTAGGAGGCGAAAGACTGGTGGACACAAACCAGGAACGAGATCTGGGAATCATAGTCTCAGACAATTTGAAGGTTAGTAAGCAGTGTGAGAAGGCAACATTGAAGGCCAACAGAATGCTGGGCTGCATTGGGAGGGGAATCATGAGCAGGAGAAGAGAGGTGGCATTGCCACTGTATAGATTGATGATCAGGCTTCACCTGGAATACGGAGTACAATTCTGGAGGCCTCACCTCAGGAAGGACATTGATTGGGTGGAAACAGTACAGAGAAAGGTGACAAAAATGATTCAAGGTCTGCAGTACATGTCCTACGAGGACAGACTTAAGGAACTGAATATGTACTCCCTGGATCAGAGAAGGGGGGGGACATGACTGAAACATACAAGTACATAAAAGGCATTAATAAGGTACAGGCACAGGAACTTTTTCGCTTCAAGAAGGGATCCAGGACCAGGGAACATGACCGCAGGCTGCAAGGAGGGAGGTTCTCTACCAACGCCAGGAAGTTTTTCTTCACAGAGAGGGTGGTGGATGCCTGGATCAGCCTGCCCAGGAGGTTGTGGGGGTCAACACTGTGGGGGGATTCAAGAATGCATGGGATAGACATAAGGGAGACCTGGCTACAAAGGGCAATTTGAGTGTCAAAATAGGTCTAAAACAAATGGGTAGACTTGATGGACCCAGCGATCTCCTTCTGCTGTCAACTTCTATGTTTCTGTTATGAAGGTGGGATTTTGACTGGAATATTGAAAAGTGGAATTTATAAAACTGAGATGTAAATATTAATGATGTTCAATAAAATTTTGTCAGCTAGCATCCAAGCTAGGAGTGTATAGAGTCTTCATTTCCAGAAGGGATCAAATGACAATATATGAGGTATGATTTGTCCAGTGTAAATGAAGAATGATGCTGTCCTGGACTCTGTTTGCACTTTGGTTCAGTCAGACTGCTTTGCAGTCTGTTTGGAGTTCTCCTTTAACAGGAATGGGCAGGAAAAAGTTTGGATGACATCACGAAGTTGTCTTTCACATGTTCACTGCCAAGAGTACAAAGCTCAGTGTGAATAAGCTTTTCAACATGAAAAAAAAACAATAAAGGCAACAGATGCTGAATGAGAAATGTCAGAACAGAGCATTTCTAATCACTGGGTAAGAGCACTTCACATTTTGAGCACCTGTGAGTTGGCAGTTAAATACTTTATCAAAACAGAGAAACAAATTGTGCCCTTTTCCTAATTCCATCTTAAAGATATCAGAGCAAAGTTCACAGAGGAAAGCTAAACATTTACAAAAGTAAAGTTACTACCTGAAGTTGCTAAGTACGTACTTCATTTTCATAAGTTAAAAACTGCATTTTTGAACAAGAACAGACAGTTTAAAGCAATATTAAACAAAATTAAAAAATATATATATAAAAAAACTTAAGGGAAGTAATATGATGATGGGAGCAAACAAACAACAGATGATGATAAACAAGTTTTGAACTTAGTTAAAGGGACTAAAGCAAAATAAAGGTTGACTTGTGTAGAAATAAAATTTTTTTTAGAGAATTTTAATAAGATGCATGTTAAAGAGAAGTCTTTACATTAATACAATTTAACTTGGTGTAAAAAGAATTTATATATAGATAATGTTAAAAAGATTATCATACCATAGATTTGAGGTTTATTTTTATAGTAAAATAAACTGAAAGTACCAAAATACACTATATGTGTTGAATAGATGTGCATACCTGGATGAATTGATAAGGTACAAGACAGTCTGAGTCACACCAGAGTTTTTATGAATTCAAAAATTAAAACGTGCTGAATTTTGGAACTGTTATATGAAGCTATGCTAATTATTGTTTTCAGTTTCAGTTTCAGTTTAGTTTATTCTGAGTATGTATATCAAAAAAATTTGTCACATACAAAGAAATTCACATAAATAATACAAACATACAATAAAAACAATATTTCATCCAATTCTTCCTAAACAGCATTGAATACTAGCTATATATTCCATTTCAGTTTTATAGCAATCTTCTGTGCAAAACTCACAATTGCAAAAATCTGTTTTGCATTTTTACTATTTAAAACCAGCCATAATTTCTCCTGTTTATTCTTTACTCCCTGCATATCAAACTGTTGGTTTAATACATTAAAACCTCTTTCCATACAATCCTATATTTAAAGCAAAGCCTAAAATCCCAGAATAACAAAGAATTGGTCTAAATGGTTCACGTAAGTCCAAGGTGGTATGGCAATCTGCCAGAAATCCCAAATTAAAACTTCAATTCACAGAAAATAAAATTAAACAATATATACTAAACTAAAACCAAGAATTTAAAAATGAAACTTAAATACTGGAAATACACCCCCTCTCATTAGGTGTATCAAAAATCAAAATGTCAGATGAAATATGGGGCCCAAGGTCCTCTCACTACCCGGGGACTCCAAAATAGTGCACGGCATTCTCACTGCTCAAATGATAATCCAAGAACATAAAAGTTTTAAATCTGACCGTAAGTTGTTGTCTCATCCAAATTCTTTGGAATGGGGATACCCCATTAAAGGTCCTGATCTTGCTTGCAGCTGTTAAAAAAATGGGTCCTACCCATGAGGGCTGCCACCAGAGATGTCTGCCCTGCAACCTCGGCTCCTCACCTAAGCTAACCCCCCAACTGGCCCAGCGAGGGGCCTTGGAGGAGTCTAAACCTACCAGCCAGTTCCCCAGCTAGTCCAGGCTAAGCCCTCTCATGCAAGGCAGATTCTAGCCAGCCAGCCACCCACAAAGGCAGAACCCCATTATTCAGGCAAATAAAGATCAGTTTTCACTCTCAGTCCAGACTTGATATCCCTTCCAAACAGGAACCACTTCAAAATCAAAAATCTCAAAATCCGCAGGCAGTCTCACTATTAATCCCAGGGTACATACAAACTCGAGCTCCACAGGCAGTCCCACAATGAATCCCAAAGTTACAGCCCACAGTGTAATCCTCTTCAACTCCTCTTCGATTCGGCTCCAAAAACCAAACAGATCCACAAGATCTCAAAACAGAGTGCAATCCTATCTTAAAGTTCACTTAGTTTCCTCTACACTGTCCTCCACGCTCAAACAAAACCACCTCTTTGACCTGCTGTCTCCTGGCTCACAATAACATCCCAGAACAGACCAGGAGAGCAAAATTTAAAAGGGCTTTAAAAACTTTTCTTTTATGATTGGAGCAGCAATGGAACCCAGCTGAACAGACCCAGCACACACTACATGGCCGGTCAACAACCACCCCGGCAACACTCCAAGCAAACTAACTAGCTCACTGAAAGCCCTATCTAGACTAAAAAAAATGACCTAGCGATTAAACAATAATGCAGGGGGGTCACATGATGGCAGCCTAGCGGTACACAGCAAATTCCCATAGCTCTGTTCCTCTCCCACTGATTCCTGCTGCTAAACTACTTAATTTTTTGAGACCTTTTCTTCTAATCTGCTGAAATTGTGACTGAAGATCTACTGGTGCCTGCAGACTCCAACATGATGGATGTTTATATGGGCAAGGCTCCACCATGGCACTCTCCGCCACCATTCCTCAAGAAAGACAAGGCCCCTATGCGGCCTAAACAACAGGCTAATAAACCTACCACAGGGCCCACTCCGCTAACTGAGGAAAGGTTCATTGAAATAATGTGGCCAATGCAAGAATCCATTTCTACTATTACAGATGAAATACACCACACCAAAAACTCAATCGACTCCTTAACAGTGAGAGTCGGGGATTCTGAAGCCAGACTTGCATCCTTAGAAAAGAGACATGATAAGACAGAGCTTGACCACATTATTGCCACTCAGAGAATTAAAAAAATAGAGGAGAAGCTAGAGGACCTGGAGGGGAGAAGTTGATGAAACAACTTTCTGGTTATTGGGATACCGGAACATGAAGAAGGTAGCTCGCCTGTACTTTTTCTCCAAAATGTTTGTGAAAAAATAGCAGTCCCTCTCCGAATGGATCTACCTACGTGATAGAGAGAGAGAGCCCAATGAGCACTTCGCCCACCTACACCACCCGGCTCGCCCCCCAGGCCACTCATCTTCAAATTGTTAAATTTCCTGAATGAGCAACACATTTTGGCCCAAGTAAAGTCTTTGAAAGAGGTTCAATGAGAAGGCAAGCGAGTTAGAATTACTCAGGACTTACCACAGTCTGTGCGAATAAAGCATCAGGAATTGTACCCTATCATCTCCAAACTGATAGTCGCTGAAAAGCCATTTAGAGTGAAATATCCCACGGTATTACATGTCAAGATCAGAGAACCTGAGCTAAAGAAGGTACTACCAGAATTATTCAAATTACTTTGTTTGAATCAGCTTGTGAGTAATTTTTCCACCAGATAGTAATTTGAACACATCCTATGCTAAAGGTCATAAGGAAAACTGACTTACACATATATCAGAGATCTCCAAGCTTGGGGCTAGTCTGGTGTCGAGAAACACTTTGGGACTTGGCATATTCCGGCTGGTTTTTACCACCTGTACAGGATGTATATGACTCCGCATGGGGCTCCATTAATGTTTATGCTGGTGAGTAGAAGAAACTCCATCTTACATTAGAGAAATGACTTTCCACTCATTTTTGTGAACTTTGGTGAATTTCACCTGCTAGTTTTGAGCATGTTAAGGTGATACTGCTCCTGTAGTTTAACAGGCAGCTGGGTTTGTACAAACACAGGTTCAATTTTTTCAGTGTTCCTTACTGAAACTGCCTTATATTTTGGTGTTCAGACACAAATTCGATAGATTACCAATTGAAATATTTTGTTTCACTTTTGGGTCATTTAATGCACAGTGGGAGGGTAGGAGGGAGGGGGGGTGTCTGTTTAGATGGTTTGCACCTACAACATCACTTGACATTGTGAATATGTCAGTGCAGTTGGAAGAACTGGGGGTAGCTATTAGGACAATCAGAGGGTTTGGGGGAGGGACGGGAGGGAGGGAGGGATAATGTGTCTGCTTTTTTGGGGAGTGGAAAACTACCAAGTGTTCACTATTCCTAATTATTGTGAGCCTTTCTTATCAAATTCCTTTCTTATCTTTGATAAATGTGTGGAATGTACACCGTTGTGAGCTGAAAAGTTAGGGGTGCTCGAGAAATATGTAAAAGACAAGTCATTCTTAAATATCTATTACATCTTAAAGTGGGTATTGCATGCCTGCAGGAAACCCACCTCAGAAGGGAAGACACCTCCTTGCTATGCAAAGGCTGGGTTGGACAGGCTTTCAGAGTGGGGGTCTCCACTAATCGGGGAGAGTTGCTATATTAATTAATAAATTTATACCCTTTAGATTGGAAGGAGAGGTTTGGGATACCAGCAGATGGTACTTATTCCTAATAGCATCCCTATGCTCCCTAGAGATTTTGCTTGGATCTATTTACTGTCCAAATGTAGACTCCCTGCAATTCTTTACATCCTTCCTGTATTCAATGGCCTCCAACCTGTCCAGAACACTACTTTTGAGTGGGGACTGGGACATTACTCCTCTGGTGCTGCTGGATAGGTCAGATTCCAGAAGGATCGGTCTTTCACCGGTGCAGAGAGCCTTGAAGGACCTAATGCATGGGGCTGGGTTAATAGACATATGGAGAGTTTTAAATCCCACAGAAAGGCAATATACCTTTTTCTCTTCTCCTCATTGCACCTGCTCAAGAATAGATTACCTACTAGTCAGTTTCCATATTCTACCAGGCATTCTGGATGCATTTATACATCCACAAGTCATCTCGGACCATTCCCCTGTCTCTCTCACTTATTTTCTGTGCCCAGGCATTAGAAGAGACTTCCTTTGATGTTTAAATAACCAACTGCTCCAGTTTCCTAATAGTTGAGCCCATCTCAAGGATTTCATTTTTAATTTTTTAGTGACCAACCAGGGGACAGTTTCTAGAATTGACATAGTTTGGGCAACCTTGAAATGTACTGTGAGAGGGGAATGTATCCGTTTGGCATCCACTAGATCCAAACAATTTAAGGCCCAGGTTAAGGACTTACTAGACTCTATTAAACTCCTTGAGCGAGACATCAGTCATCATTCAACAGATTGTGACTGGACTAACCTACATCTTTTGCATGCTCAGTTCTCTGACCTTATGTCTCAAAAAGCTGAGCTTTCACTTAGGAGAACCAAGCTTAAATATTTGGAATCAAGTGAAAGGTCAGGCAAATTTCTTGCATTCGGCTTAAACAAGCAGATGCTACCCATTTAATACCCACTATACGTCTTACAAAAAAGTCCCTTTAACCACAGATCCCAAACAAATAGCTTCTGGATTCAGGCAATACTTTGAGGCCCTTTATACTGTCCCTGAGGAAGAAATCCCAACAACGGAAGACATTGAAAAATACTTCGAGCCGTTAAATCTTCCTGGCTTATCCGCAAATTAAAGCTCTTTATTAAGCTCTCACATTGAGGAATGGGAAGTCATACAGGCAATCAAGCAATTCCCTTCAGACAAATCCCCTGGACCTGATGGCCTCTCAACTAATCTCTATAAGTCCTATATCCCAGAACTTTCCCAATTTTTCACAGCTGTCTTTAACTCATGGTATGACAATGGATTTTCAGATCACAACTTTCTAGAGGCTCTCATTGTTCTCATATCCAAACCAGGCTGAGATTCCCTTTACTCAGAAAATTAGTGTCCCATCTCATTACTTAATGTGGACATAAAAATCTTAGCTAAAGTATTGGCCAATCGGTTGGGGCCTCTCATGGGCAAGCTCATTGGTAGCGAACAGGTTGGTTTCATGACCGGCAGATCCTCCAGTGACCATATACATCAACTACTACACCTTATCTCTCTAAGCAAGACTTCAGATGCCCCAACTGCCCTCCTTACATTAGACACAGAGAAAGTCTTTGACTGAGTATCGTGGGGTTATCTCTTTCATGCCTTACTTAGCTTTGGTTTCCCACAAGAATTCCTTAAATGAGTTAAATTATTATATGTTTTTCCAACTGGGTCTGGTGCAATGGTATCCTCCCTAACTCATTTGCATTACACCAACTAGACAGGGCTGCCCACTTTTCCCTCTACTTTTCTACCTCTACCTGGAACCCCTCATTCAGAGACTACTTACCTCCCAAAACTTTTCTGGAATTAAAGTGGGGTCACAACAACACCTTCTGTCAGCTTACACTGATGATTTACTGCTACACATGGAAAACCCGGTGGTTGGTATACCAATTCTGTTGCAAGAGATTGAATCCTTTTCAAAGGTATCCTACTATAAACTCAATCTTTCAAAAACCAGTATTTTCCCCCTGAATGGTAAACTGTTGCCAATGGACATAGAGGAGTATGGTTTAACATGGGAATTGAAGTCCTTGACCTACCTGGGTATTAAGGTTTCTAGAGAGATTTCTATAATGGTTAGCAAAAACTTTTCCAATTTACTAAATGTATTAAAGACAGACCTTGACAGATGGGGAGCTTTACCAATCTCCTTATGAAAGAGGATCAACATCATTAAAATGAATGCTTTGTCCCGGATCCTCTATCCATTGAATATGCTAGGTTTATTTATTTTATTTATTTATTTATTTATTGGATCATGGGTTTACAGACCTTTTTCCCCAAATCATGGTTTACTAACCTCCAAAAGTTACTAAATCATTATATCTAGAAGGGAAAAGGAGTTAGAAAAGCCTATCTTAAACTCACTGCACCAAAACTTCATTGTGGTCTCTACCTCTCATCCTTCTTTTCATATTATGGAGTTATCCACATCAGCAAATTAGCATATTGGGATTGTGCACCGGCTTCAGGTGGCATGGGGTTATACCTCCCTCTTTGTTTAGAAATTGAGAAGATACTGGCTATCAAATCTTCCTGCAGCCTTTCAGCTTTAATTTATTCCTCCCGAAACTCATTCCCAGAACATTATGGACAAACCCCATTGGGTGGTACCTTAGGGCCTTGCATCAAGTGCAATGCCACTTGAATATTGACTGGCACAAATCTCTGGAACAGCCGTTGTTTGGTAACCCCCATTTCAAAATTCAGAATCTACCTATCCCTTCTTCATACTTGACCCCCCTGAAGGGACTCAGGCTTGAAGATATTGAAGAAAGTGCTTTCCTATTTAAAATTCCATCAGAGCACTCATTGCTCACTGGGAAGCCCTTTCCAATATTGGCAGGTCAGGTATGCAGTGGTTTCCTTCCTTAAAAATATATCAGGAATGGAGCCACCCAAACTGGAATTGTCTTCTCTCCTACAAGCAGCAAACCAACCACATTCGGTTTCCAGGGTTTACAAGGAATTGCAATCTCTGGATTCCCAATTACTCAAAGGCATCTGTTATTATTGGGCTCACAAACTCTCTCTCAACATGGAACCTGATGTTTGGTAGCACATGTGGAGTAATTTATACAGATTTGTTAAGCAAGACTGATTATGTCTAGTACAATATAATATCATGCACAATCTGTATTTTACCCCTACAAAGTCATACAAGATTGATAAACTTCCATCTCCACACTGTTATAGGTGCCTGGGCACAAATGGAGTATTATAGCATATGTTGTGGACCTGTCCAAAGGCTCAAACATTCTGGATGGCTATAAAAAACTCAGTAGACCCTTTATTGGACTTGGATCCACTGTTTTTACCTGAAACGTGCTGCTCAATTATTTCCCTCCAGGGAACATAAAGATAAGGAAGACCCATATAGCCTTAATATCTGCAGTTGCTAAGCTCATAATCATGAGACATTGGAAGGATGAATCCTTATCGCCTGTACTGGAATGGCACAGAGAAATGCTGCTGGCCCATGAGCTAGAAAAGCATATAGCCATGATGAGCATAGATTGCAGAGCTACCTAGATAAATGGGGCACCCTTGATGCTTTATTAGTGGAGTGGAAACCTTATAATGTTATATAGATCATCTTGATACACTAAACAACAATAGATTCTCACACTTGGTACTAACAGGGGGGAATGGGGTAAGGTTTTGATTTAGTCTTATTAATTGTATAATATGTCTCTGGAATGCAGCCTCATATGTCTCAGCTGTCTACTGAATATGTAACCAAGACTGCTTCATATATCCTTTTCTGTATCATGAAGAAAACTGAATAAAGTATATTGAATAATGAAAAAAAAAAACAATAACGCAGCAGTAGAAATGATCGAAATAGGCAGGAACAGAACAGAAATGAGACAAAGTTTTTTTTTAAACAATGAGAAGAGCAAACGGAGCAGTCACAGCACACCCAGTACGGTGGCCAACAGTAAGGATGGGTAAGGGAGCTGATGATATTTTATTGGATTCTATGAATTGAATGTTTATTGTACTTGAGTTTTATATTATTGTTTTTATGCAAGCTTGCTGTGATGGCACCTTGGTTTTAGAAAGGTGTGATATAAATAAAGTGTATTATTATTATTATTATTATTATTATTATTATTATTATTATATCATTCTCTTTCCTGAGTAAACGCTATGCAATCAAAAAGTAAATGCATACTCGATACTGTTGCTTCCTCACATCCCATACATACATCTGGATTCACACTATTTATTCTCTTGTACCTGTTAGTAAAAATCCCAAACCTCTGTCTAACCATAGCCTTGCTTTGTCTTGTATGTTCACATTTTAATAAGTGCTTTTCCATTTCAAACTTACGCTTTAAGTATTTTAGTGGATCATTCTCCCAAGATTCTCTGGGCCCAATTCTCAAAGCGGGCTGCATTCGGCGCAAGCTGCAGAAAACTGCAGCTTGTGCCAAAGCCCCGTGCCAGGGACCCTGCACCTGATTCAGATATAGGATGCATCCCGGAGCCTAAGTCCCCTTATGTGCGGCAGCACCCCCCATGCATCCAATGCATGGTGCATGGACAGGGTGTGGCGCAAGCCCCTTGCGGCAATGCTCAACTGGTACCCCCTATCCAGATGTCCCCAATGCAGGCCAATGACCCTCCCGGTGGTGGTCCAGCCCCCCACCCCAACAGATAGTCCCCACCTCATCTCCAGATAGAGCAGGGGACCAGCATAGCCCTCCACATACCTCCTCGGAGATCCCCGACTGCCCAGACTAATATTAACATGTACATAGATACATAGACAGTGTCGGCAGATAAGGGCCTATGGCCCACCCAGTCTGCCCATTTGAGCTTGTAAGTTCAGTTTGTTTTCCTAGAAGTCTGTTGCCCCTTACCCCTGACCTCCAGAATTCCTTTATGTCTATCCCATGCATTCTTAAATCCCGTGATTGTTTCAGCCCCCACCACTTCCTCTGGCAGGGTGTTCCACTTGTCCACCACCCGTTCTGTGAAGAAATTCTTTCTCATGTTTCCTCTGAATCATCCTCCCTCCAACTTCATCCCATGTCCTCTAGTCCTGGAACATCTTTTTCGCTTAAAAATAGTGTTTTCCTGCACCCTGTTCCTCCCTGTAAGATACTTGTATGTCTCTATCATATCCCCTCTCTCCCTCCTCTCCTCCAGGGAGTACATGTTCAATTCCTTCAACCTGTCTTCATAGGACTTGTGATGCAATCCATGCACCATCTTTGTTGCCCTCCTCTGAACCTTCTCTACTCTGTCTATGTCCTTATATAGGTATGGTCTCCAGAACTGTACACTGTACTCCAGGTGGGGCCTCACTAGTGTCTTGTATAGCGGAAATATAACCTCCCTTTTCCTGCTGGTGATGCCCCTGCCTATACATCCCAGCATCCTATTTGCTTTACCTGCTGCCTTGTCACACTGTTTCCCTACCTTGAGGTCATCAGAGATGATAACCCCAAGATCCCTTTCCTGCTTGGTGCATGCTATATCCTCACCCCCCAACTGATATATTGTGCCAGGGTTTTGTGCCCATATGCATTATCTTGCACTTCTTTGCATTGAATTTCAACTGCCAAACCCTGACCATTCTTCTCAAGTTTCTGCAGGTCGCTTCTCATTCTGTCTACACCCTCTGGTGTGTCTACTCTGTTACAGAGCTTTGTGTCATCAGCGAACAGTGAAATTCTGCCTTCTAGGTCCTGCGCCATGTCACTGATGAAGATGTTGAATAGGACCGGTCCCAGCACTGATCCCTGTGGTACCCCACTGGTCACTCTTCCCTCTGTGGAGTGACAGCCATTTACCACCACCCTCTGTGTCCTGTCACCCAGCCAGTTACCTACCCACCACACTACTGTCCTGCCCACACCCATATTCCCCAGTTTGAGTAATAGTCTTCTATGTGGCACAGTGTCAAAGGCCTTGCTGAAGTCCAGATAGGCCATGTCCACTGCCCTCCCCTGATCCACCTTCCTAGTCACCCAGTCAAAAAATTCAACGAGATTGGTCTGACATGACCTCCCCCTGGTGAAACCATGCTGCCTTGGGTCCTGTAGTCCATTGACAACCAGATGTTCCACCAATCTCTCCTTCAGTAGTGCTTCCATGATCTTCCCCAATACCGAGGTGAGGCTGACTGGTCTGTAGTTCTCTGCTTCCTCTTTGTTCCCACGTTTGTATAAGGGGACTACATCTGCTGTCCTCCAGTCTTTGGGTACCTCCCCTGTTTCCAGTGATTGGCTAAACAGGATAGCCAGAGGTTCAGCCACCACCTCTCTTAGTTCTTTAAGGACCCTGGGGTGCACCCCATCTGGCACCATTACTTTATCAACTCTTATTACTTCCAGTTCCTTCAGGACCCTTTCTCGTGTAAAGGGACTTGTGTCCATTTCTGCACCATTCTCACCCCTTGTACTCCCTTCAGACCCATTACCCTCCTCTTCCTCAGTAAAGACTGAGCAGAAATACCTGCTCAATATGTCAGCTTTACTGTTGTCATCTTCCACGCGGCCCCCATCCTCCCCCTTCAGTCTTACTATCCCTCCCTTTGTCTTTCTTTTTTCACTTATGTACCTGTAAAAGGTTTTGTCCCCTCTACTCACTGATTTTGCAATGTGTTCTTCTGTCTGAGCTTTGGCTTCCCTTACTGACCTCCTTGCCTCCCTTTGGTTCTCCTGGTACTTCTCCCTATCCCCTTCTGCCTGTGTCTTTTTGTATTGCCTGAATGCAATATTTTTGGCTTTCACTTTCTTTGATACCTCTTTGGAAAACCATAATGGTCTCCTCTTCCTTTTCCTCTTGCTAACCTGCTTAATACATAATTCTGTTGTTCTTGTAATCCCCATTTTAAATACTGCCCACTGTTCCTCAACCCTGATTCCTGTCCCATTCCCCTTAATGCCTCTTTCAAGTATCTCCCCATTTTCCCAAAGTCTGCCCCCCTAAAATCCAGGATACTTGTGTTTGTGTGGTTTGGTTCTGCTCTTTCTGTGATTTCAAACCACAATGACTGGTGGTCACTGTTTCCCAGGTGCTCCCCCACTGTTACCCCCATCACACTGTCTCTGTTTGTGAGCACAAGGTCCAGTATTGCCTTCTGCCAAGTTGGTTCCATGACCAGTTGCTTGAGGAAGGCACCCTGAAGGGAGTCCAGGATAAATCTGCTCCTAGTTGATGCTGCTGCTGGGATGCTCCAGTCCCCGTCTGGAATATTGAAGTCTCCAACCAGTACTACCTCACCCTTGTCTGCCATCCTTTGGATGGCTAGCATCAGCTCCCTATCTGTTTCTTCCTCCTGGGCTGGTGGTCTATAGACCACACCTGTGCGGATGGCTGTCCCCATTTTCCTTTCCAGCTTAACCCACAGTATCTCTCCCCCATTTTGTTCCTCCTGGATCTCTGTGGCCCTTATGTCATTTTTCACATACAGTGCCACTCCTCCTCCCTTCCTGCCTGCTCTGTCTCTTCTGAATATGTTGTAGCCAGGTATGGCCATCTCCAAGTCATGGTTATCATTACACCAGGTTTCAGTGATGCCGCAATGTCCAGGTCTGACTGCACCATGACAGCCTCCAGATCTTCCATCTTGTTGCTAAGGCTCCTGGCATTTGCACACATGGCTTTCCATGATTTGACCTCCATAGACTGTTTCACTGTTCTACTCCAGCCCCTTCCTTGGTTGTCATTTATCCCTGGTTCTCCTTTCTGTCTGCCCTTCTGCTGAATTTTGCCCCTTTTCTGCTTATCCACCTCTTGGGCACTAATCTCCATCTTTTGCACACTGCTTTGCAGAGATAGCCACTCCTCTAGTTCACTGGTTCCACTGCTAGCTGTGGGGGGTGAGCAAGTAGGTACCCTCCTTGCTGGCCTGCCACCCCCCTTTGCTAGTTTAAATGCTTGTCAATGTAGCATTTAAACTTATCATTGAGTGCTTGGATTCCCCTCCAGGATGGATGCAGGCCGTCAGGCTTGAACAAACCTCCATCCCTCCAGGTGGGTCCCCAGTCACCAATGAATCCAAACCCTTCCTCACAGCACCAGTTCTTCAACCATGAGTTAAAGTTCCTGGTGCATGCACTCCTATGCTCTCCCTTGCCTCTCACAGGTAGTACTTCTGAGAAAGTGACAGAAGTAGCTACTTGCTTGAGACACCTCCCCAGTTTCCTAAACTCTTCCTGAACTTCCTTTGGCTCCCCATTTGCCAGATCATTAGTACCTAGGTGGATAATGACATCCAGCTCACCCTCCCGTCTTGCCTTCCCAGTGATCCCCAGGATCTTCCTTCCATCCCTCCATGCCATGGCACCTGGTAGGCACCTCACCTCCCTGTCCTCCCCTCCTGTGTTCCTAGCTGGATCCCTCTTATGATGGAGTCCCCCACCAGGATTTGCTTCCTCCTCCTCTGGGATCCACTGCTTTCCCTGCTGAGGTCACCTCCTTGGTTAACCTCCACATCCTTTCCTGTCCACTTCTCTGGGTACCTCTATTTGGTTGTCCTCATTTGCCAGTGTGGCATATGAGTTCTTGAGTGGAATAGGATCTGGGATGTGCCTCTGCCTGACCGCTCTAACCCTCCCTGAGCCCACTGTCATCCAAGTGCTCCTTGTTCTCGGCATCCTTTGAGGCAGTTGCATTGGACTGGGTGGTCCCTGGATAGGGGTGATGGTACTCCTGACCCAGTTTACTTCTGCTCTGAGTCTGGCTACCTCATCCCACAGTCCAGAGAGATGCATGCAGATAGGGCAGCACCTCAGTACGCTGTGCAGTCTGCTGCACATTCTGGGCAGTCAGGGACCTCTGTTGAGGTGTGTGGGGGCTATGCTGGTCCCCTGCTCTATCTGAGGATGGGGTGGACACTATCTGTTGGGCTGGGGGGCACTATTCCACAGTTTGGGTGGCACTAGCAGGAAATGTACTAGTGCAGCATCAGGGTTCAGGGTAGGATGGGGACAGTACTAGTACCATGGGCTGAATAGGGGATGGGAAGGTGTACATTACCATGGGCATGACATGGGCCTTGGCACCACTGGAGGACTGCAGCATAGTGCTGCATACAGGGGTTGTGCCCAGCAGAGCATTTTCTAAGTCCCCTTAGACCAGCCCTGGCTGGTCTAAGGGTACTTAAAATTCTGCCTTCAGGTGCAGTTTGTGAATCCCGTGCCCAGGCTATGGCAGGTTGCATCTGCTGCAGTGCCTCTTACACATTGTCGCAGCCTAGATCTGGGTGCAGGGGTGCTGCAAGCCCCATTTGGGGTAGGCGGCCTGTGGTCTACACAGGCCACCTTTGTGAATTTGCATGGAGGATGCCCTGGACTCAAGGTGCACCTTGAACCATATCTGTTAGGTGCAAGCACCTTGCATCAGATGTAGGGCTTTGAGAATCGGGCCCTCTAACTATAATAAAATCCAAGCTTTTCACATTATCCTCTATTCTCAGTAATGCCTCACTAGTAAATCTAATAGGCTCTACCCAGTCTCTGAAAATATAATTATATTCCAAACCATTCTTATTTAATATTTGATTCAATACACCAAACCAGGTTAAATTTCTTCTGACCTGCCATGACTTTGCTTCAATCCAGGACGTTTTAATTACTATCTGGGAGGGATGCCATTTTTTCCATAATGTCACTGCCTTTTTAATTGTACCAGTATAAAGTGACAGTGTCCCAGTTTCGGCTCTAACTATCCAGCTGCCGATGCATATCCAGGCAGTCCTAAAAAGTTTCTTAGATAGTTATTTTGAATTATTTAAAGATCTTTCAAATTATTATTATGTATTATACCCGAGGCTTCGGCCCCATAATTAATTAAGGCTTCAATCTTTGCTCTTAGGCATCTATATTGTGTAATAAATGAATCGCCAGCTATTGTATTGGCAAAATGTCTAATGCCATTCAGTGCCTTTATTACCTTCCTACATAACATTTCTATATGATTTTTCCATTTTAAGTTTTGGCTAAATATGACTCTGAGGTAACAGAAACTGTTTACTTCCTCAATTGTGGATTCTCCTATCTTCCAGGTTCTAAGATGTTTTGCTTTTTTCCCCAAAAAACATTTTTGTTTTCCCCTGATTTATTTTCATATCCAGAGTTTCCAGAATCTTTATAGTCCTTACAATTGCCCCTGTCAAACCTATTTTTGTTTGTGTTAACAATATTGCATCATCTGCATATAGTAAGAGCTGTATACTTTACCCATTTATTTTTGGTGGAAATGTTTCCACTTCTTGTAACTCCTCCACCATCTTTTCAATATAAAAGTTGAAAAGAGTGGGGTCTAGTATACAATCCTGTTTGACTCGAACATCCACCTTTATCTTATTAGTTAAGTTACCTTCCTTGTCATATTTTACCATAACAGTATCATCTTTATGTAATAATTTAATAACCTCAAGTAACCTTTCATTTATACCTTTGTGTGACAACATACTCCAGAGTATTCTTCGCTTCACAGAGTCGAAGGCCACCTTAATATCAATAAATGCTGCATACATTTTTGTCCTTTTCAGAATTACATATTTTTCAACTATATGTCTTAATATTAAAATTTTATCCACTGTTGATCTCCCTGTACGAAACCCTGCTTGAGCTTCAGAGAGGGCTCTACTATCTTCTGTCCAAAACAAAAGTCTCTTTATGATCAATCTTGAAAATATTTTTTGATTAACATTTAACAATGTAATTGATCGATAATATTCTGCTCTCACTACTCTTCCTTTTTTATGTGTAGGTACTATTATTCCCTCATTTGACTTTTTTTGGCAACGTCATGTATTTAATTATATTTTCATATAGGTGCAGAAGAATATCAGGCCACCATTCAGGGTTGGTATGATATAATCTGCACCTACATTGTCTGCTCCAGATGCCTTGTTTTTCTTCTGTGATTTTATTGCAGCCACAATTTCCTCTTTAGAAAAATTGAACCATCCCTTTTCTTCAGTCTTAGTTAGGCTTATTAGCTCTTCCTGAGGATATGTTATTTCTCTGCAAAATATACCCTTATAGTTTTTTACCCATTCTTCGGGTAGAACAACCACCAATATATCCATTACTATTCTTGGTGCCTTGAGCCACTATTCTCCAAAAGGCACCCCCGTCTTTATCTCTAATAGAGTACTGTAATTTGCACCATAGTTCATTTTGGTAACATTTCTTTTTTTCTGTCAATAGCGCTTTATACTCAATTTTTAAATTCTTTAGTGCCTTACTGTTCTCTGAGTCATTATTTTTAACTACCCTTCTTCCTATTTTTTATATTAATTTCCTTTGCTTATAGCACTCCTTATCAAACCACTCTGCCACAGAAATGTTTTTATTTGTTTTTGTTATGCTCTGGTGTTTTTCCAGTTCTTTCAGTATTCTTTGCTCAACATCCTGGTATCTAATAAAGCAATTTGCCATCTCTTTCTCCTTCATTTTTCCTTTTATATTTTCATCTAATATTATCATATGTTGTTGCTTCATTCTTTCTGTTTCTTCAGATTTCATAAAATTACCTAAATGTTCTTGATTTACCTTTTGCCATTTTGTCTATTTCTTATCTCTAATTTCCATATCCCTATTTATCCATATTTTGTTAGTGTTGTTTTCCATTTTTGTCATATCACTTTCTATCCATATTTTAATTGGTCTATGATCACTATCCCAATTATCCAAGGCTTCTAATCTGTATATCCTATTATATGAATATATATCTACAATAGCTGAATTTATCACACTTAAGCCATGTTTGTATACAAAAGTCCCTTTTCCCACTGTGTCACCATAGCATCTACCATTTAGGATATGTAAGTTTAAGTTATTTAATACATGGAGGAATCTTTCCCCTACTTTATTTTTCTTATGATCCATAGAATTTCTTACAGGGATTGTGAAGATATTATCCAGATTCCAATGGGAGCCTTTTTCTTCTAATTCTGTCCCTACCCTCACATTGCAGTCACCTGCTATTAAAATAAGTTTCCCCATGTATTTATTTTGAAGCTCTTCAACTATCCTTGAAAATGTGTCAATACTGGATTTTATGCGAGATGCTTTGGTGTCTGGGGGGAATACAAAGTAATTAATATACATTCCACTTTCTGTTTTATCATTATTTCCAAAACTTGTATAAAATATTTTATATAATTTCATATACATTTACAGGACAGTTCTTCATTTAGCCTTACAAAAGTGCTAATTCTGCCTGCTGGTCTACCAAACATAGCTCTTTTCACTGCTTTAATATGCCACCCTTGATAAGCTTCAAAGAAGCCCTTTTCTATTTTATCTACCCAAGTTTCCTGTAACATAATTATATGGGTTTGCTGTAAAAATTTGACAACACATGTGGTCTTTGGTATGTATAAGCAAATACAAACCCTAGACCCACATCTCCCAACAGGGGTTTGTTTTTATTGGGTGCATATAGTATCTCTTCTTGCAGAGGCTGAGTTTGGGGCAAGATTTGGAGAGGGATTTACAAATTTTTTAAACAAGATAGACTACGTCTGACTCAATTTAACATCATGCATAACTTATATTACACTCCTGTCAGACTACATAAAATTGGCTATCTTGCCTCGCTCTTCTGCTCCAGATGTAAACAGAACCTGGGTACCCTTTCCCACCTGCTTTGGACTTATCCCCATACCCAAGGCTTTTAGACTGCAATCAAAGGTGTACTAGATCCCCTTTTAGGACTAGAACCTTTGCTCACCTCAGAATGCTGCCTGCTCTCTCTTTTCCTACGTGGCACACCTCGGATAAGAAAAGTCCATCTTGCACTTGTGGCATCAGTAGCAAAGTTAACAATGCTTTGACACTGGAAAGATGATACTTTGCCCTTGGTTCTGGATTGGTACCGAGAGGTGCTACTGGCCATTCAGCTAGAGAAACATATAGCCTCTATGCCTCATAGAACCCAGACATTCCAACGTAATTGGGAACCTCTACTGACGTTGCTCTCCCTTTGGCAACCATAATTTACTGGCTTAGTTTTATTGTGTTTGCCTCTTTTCCATTCTTTCTTTTCCTATATTCCCTGTGCAGAGATGGGGAGAGAGGGAGGGAGGGGGAAGAGGGGGTTTTGGGGTGGTGGTGGGGGGGAGTTTGTTATGTCATTGTTTGTGCTTTTGTGATACTGTTATATGTGGTGTGCTAGTGTTTTGTATTTATATTTTTTTATAAGCAGCTTCTTGGTCATTGTGCTGTGTTATCTTCTTTTTGTATGTATGCTGCTTTAAAAAACTAATAAAGCACATTGAATAAAAAAAATGACAACACCGTTATCTCTAAACTTACCTAAGGCCCCCGCTATATTCCAGCTGAGAACTTTTAGATAAGTTTCTGTCTCATCCTGTTTAACTTCTGAAAGTCAAATTGTTTCTTCTATTTCTTCTGTAACTAAACTTAATTCTTCATCCTTTCCAGAGCTCTTTCCTTTCTTCTCTGTGTTAGCCGTATCCAGTTCTATTAAATCCAAACTCTATGTCTCTTCTAAGACCATGTTGCTATTTATTCTTAACCCTTAGGCTGCCAACAGAATTAGAACATATAGGAACTCTGGACTGATATATCAGTCCGCGGCCGAGCAAAGGTTAAGCCCCTTTGTTTTCTTCCTCTAATCATTTTTTCATATTTTTCTTCCTATAATAGATTGTGTTCTGTTACTATAGGTTTTATGTAATTAGATATTTTCTGCTGTATTTTATTCCTTCCCATCTTTTGGATGTTTTTTTTTAGGGGTCCTATTGTGTTTAGTTCATAAACATCTTCCTCACCAATTGGAATAGATACATCTGCTTTTGTACCCCATTCCTTAAGCTGCTCTTTGGCTTCCAATATCTGTTTTCTAGCATTTTTGTTCTTCAGTACCAGGCAGATCCAACCATTCTCTCTGCTTCCATGATACTGGTAAGTTGAACTTAGCTCAGTCCAGGCAATTCTATTTCCTAAAAGGCCCTTACAGATATTATATACAGCCAGTTTTAGTGTCATGTAATTTTCATTTTTTGACTTAGGATACCTCTATAAAATACTGTTGGTAATATCTCACCTTTCTCAATTTGCTTTTCTTTCCTTTTTACCAAATTGAGGGTAGATCCCTCATTAGTTTCTTTATCTCATGCAGGGCTATTTGTCACTGTCTGTTGTACTGATATTTCTTCTATAATTCTCTCTATTTTTTTTTACCATCCTCATCAATTTGAATTGTTCTCACTACCTCTTTTCCTATAATACCTTTATTTGCACCACTCTCTTTTTCTATAATAACTTCTTTCCTTATAGGAGCTGTTATTACTTTCATATTTTTCTTTCCCATTGTCACTGTTTGTTCTTTGTCCATTTCCTTTACATTTCTGCCTTGTTGGATATCTAATACCAAGGCTTTTGTTTCTGTTAATTCTTTCCTTCCTATTTCCTCTGCTGTTATCCTTATTTTCTCTGCATTATTTGATCCCAGTTTTTTTCTCTTGTTCTTTGCAGCTGTCTGTTTCATTATACTTTATTGTTTCTCCCATGTTCTCCCCTCTTTCTTTACCTACAGTGGTAGTAATAGAAAGGTTTCACAGTACTGAGGTATACCTAGGTATACTGAGGCAGGTTGAGGCAGGATCACATTACAGTCAATGCAAATTACCTCAGTGGTACCTCGGTGGTACCTTGAGGTAGGGAACTTTTTGATAACTACCACTGTATATAAATATTCATCATGGCCATGGAATTAATCAAAAGTTCATTTTTTAACACAATTCTATTTCTATCTCACTCAATAGTTCTACAATCTTCCCCGATGCGCCATCCTAGGGCTTTCCCCTATCTCTATAGATTCTCGATTCTTTTCTTGTATTATATCGGGAATATCTGGGGGATAATCTAAGGGAGGGTCTAGTTTTGGTCTCAAAATGTATGGGGTAAGAAATGCTTTAAATTCCCCTAAGAATGATTTGCTTGGACATTGATGTGAGGCATCTTTCATAGATTTCCCTTAATCCTTATTATACAGTTTATGTGCCTCCTACTGGGAGGTTCCTCTTGTGTAGGTCTAATTGATTCTCCCTATTTTTCTCCATGTTGGTACCATGACCTTCCCACTCCTCTATTAAGTCATGCCCATACAGAATTCTTGAGACTTCTTCTGAGATATCATCTTTTTCTAGTCATCTGATCGATTTCATAAGGGGGTGTTCTGCTTGTAAGTCTGCCTCTTTTTCTAAAATTATTTTTATTGGAGAAGAACTTAAGGGGGTCAAAGAGGTACTCTTGATCCGGAGTACCTCTTTACCTCTAACCAGGTTTAAATGACTTCCTGGAGCCAGTATATAAATGGTGATTTTCCTTTCTGACTTTCTTATCTTCCCCTCCATACTACCTATTACTGTTCTGTTTTTCCTTTTATAACATACAGGATTCACATCCTTTTTCTTTTTTGCTGCCCTTGTATTCATTATTCTTAACCAAGAGTAATTTAATTACACCCTACATTAAATTTAATACAAGGAATCACACCTTAATAGAATATGCAATTTCCAGAAACACAATCTTTATAAATACTGTAATTTTCAGTCTCTTAAAATTCAGGCATACAATATAGATGAGGGGGACAAAAAGGGAAACAATAGAAATATCCCCAATGGGCAAAATAGTGCAATAGACTTTGCTAAGCACAGTAAGTCATTCATGTCCTTATTGAAAGACTGATTTATAGGCACAAGTTACAGTTTTATATACTTCCACCATAAAATCCAATAATTCTTGTCAACCAACCATCCACTATGAAGACATCCTTGGCCAGACTGATGATCTCTTTCCCTTTTTCCACCATTCCAGAATGTATGCAAATGTTTTTGAGGCAGAAATTTAAACAGTTTTGCTTTCAAGGCCTTCTTTGTGATCATTATTCCCTCTATCCTTCCTCTGGTTTAATAGCCCAAGCAGGGCCCTAAACAGAACATGAAATAGAAGTAAATAATTTACCTTTATCCTATGTACACAGAAATAGGAGAAACTGGAAACAGGTACTGCTCTCAGGGATTTAACCACTTACTAATTCTAAAAATTCTTTAATCCTATTTAAAAATTCTATGACTCTAGGAACCATAACACAGCCTAAAATTTAACAAATCAAACAATAGAAAAGAATTCAGCTTTTTAGTTTCCCAAAACGTTTAACAGTTTACAACTTAAAATCATATGAATGCTGTTTACTTACAGGTGTAGAACCATTATATCCTTACAGAAAAGCTTTCCGGTTCTAAAATGCTGAGATTATATACACCAGGAGTTACCCTCCAAAGTAGCTCAGGTCCTGCAACTCTAAAAACCTTCCTTATTTCCTTCTAAAAGTTAGCAGAGTCATGCTATAGATGCTCGCTGCTGCTCACTATTACAGCCTCCTGCTAAAAATGGTGATCTAGTATGCAGGACGCCACACATGTGCATTTGAAGCACCACCCATGTGTGAATAGTGAACCATTCAGAACAGGGCTTTACCGAGTGACTCCAAAATATTTAAAAATAAAAAGTCAAACAAATAAATAAACACTATATTTTAAAATGTAAGCACCCACAACATTTGTATTATTACTGACTGTACGCCTCGAGCCAAAACTGTCACAAACATCCCTGATGATTTTTCTGTCACCATTTATTATGCCCTTAAACAGTTTATACAAAATAAATTGCATTTGTCATCATTATTTTAAAATTCACCAAAATACGCAGCTCACTGATATAGATTATCATGCATGGAATGCAAACTGTCAACAGTCTTTTCATTTTGTGTGTGTGTGTGTGTGTGTGTGTGTGTTTGTGTGTGTCTGTGCGTGTGTGTGTGAAGCTGTTAGTGGTTTCTTAAATACAGTTTGACTTAATCATATCTATTTTTGTGACAACCTGTACCCTATGGTTTTTGTAAATCACAAGAAATAGATGTCAACAGCTGGATTGACCTTGTTGTGTGGTTTGGATTTGTTGTACCCAGAGCCACATGTTAATGACCTCTTCCCACAGCAGGACTCTGTCTTTTGTTTGCCCTTAAGTCTGCAACACTTCAAAAGACCACTGAATGCAGTATAGTGTAGTGGTTAGGTCAGAGACTTGGGTACCAGGAGATCACAGGTTCAAATCTCACTAAGGCCCTTAACTCATTGTGTGTCATGGAGCAAGTTACTTGGCCTTCTACACAACATGTGTACAACTACCATAAGCATCCATATTCTAGTAGCTTCCAACCCCAACTCTCGGTTTTCACTTAATATGGATATGCACTCAAAATGTCCCTGCAACAATGACAGGGTAACAGAGTACTAATATAAAATATAAAAAGAAAAGACAAAAACATTTTGAGTTCACAGGCTAGTGGTGAGATAACTCCCAGCTGTTCCCCAGTCCTCAGCTGCCTTTAAACTTCAATCTTTGGCCCATTCCCCTCAGACCATTTCACTCTGTTCCATTTTTTGTTCCATTTTTCATTTCACTCTACAGGTTCAGATAGGGCTCCAGGCACTACCAGCCTTCAGTCAGTTACTTACGTGATCAGCTCATTCTCTATATAAGCACAAGCAGCCACGGTTTAATTCACAAGAAGGCAGCCAGCCATGGAGGTGGGTGGGCTGCACCAGCTGCCTTTTTCTTACATTTATATATCTTGTTTAGGTGCAGGCAGGGTGCAGGGAGAGGTGGGGATGCTGCTGGCTGCCAGGGTGCATGTGGAGGAGGACCATGCAGAGGACTGTTAACTTTTAATTTAGTAATGAAAACTGGTGGCCAGACATGGGGCGGCCACCCCAAAAATAATTTGTTGCCTTTTTTTAATATTGTAATAGTGGTTGGGGAATTTGGAGGGAGGAGGGGTTTTTGGCTGCTATCTGAGGGTGGGGGAAAAGGGGTTTATATTTTTTTGCCGAATACAAATATTCAGCTGAATATTCAGTCGTGCTGGCCCTGAATACTGCATGGTCAGTTGAATATTCAAAAAGAGGTATTTGCACAGCCCAAGTATACAACCTGAACTTTAGACATAGTATAGTCATTTGTCACTGTATGAATTTGTAGCCCATAGTCTAATACTAAGAGTTGAAGGCTATAAGTTAACAATGTATGAGACTGTGGGATAAGAAACTTTTTTGCCTTAAACAACAATTCCAGCCTTTAAAATATGTTTTTATTATCATATTTAACATGTAGCTTGAAGGACAATAAATTTTCAAGTATTACACCTAAATACTTGTAACAATCAACTTGTTCAATGGGATCACCATTCAAATCAAGAACTAATAATTCACATCTTTGAACCAGACAATACAATTAATTTGTTGTCTTTTTTTGTTTATTTAAAACCATCTTTGTTGGCCAAAGTCAATCCTGAAAAAAAAATGATATTGGACTCTGACAGCTACACTAACATTTTGATTACAGTCAAAAATTACCACATCATCTGGTATAATAAAACTTCTGATGATTTACAGGTTTTTGGGATAAAGTTTGAAAATAAAGAAAAAAGAAGGGATCCCATAATTGAGCCCTGGGGAACCCCACACTAGATGGTAAGAGTATCTGGAAGGCAGCCTTGTACTAACACTTTGTGACATCTTCCTGACAAATAGTTTTACAACCAATGTGAAATATATTGTGAAAAATTACAATCCATCTAAGACTTCACCAATAGATCATGATTAACCAGATCAAAAGCCTTTGTGAGAACCAAATGAGTAGCTGGCATGGTGCCCCCTATCAATGGCACCATGCACATAGCCAGTGAACCTCACCAAGGCTGTTTCTGTGTTGTGCGAAGCACAATAGCCATTTTGGGCATCTGTCAATAGGTTATATTTACTGCAAAATGGTGAGCTGATCATACACTGTCTTTTCTAAAATCTTAGAGAGGGGAGCCAGTAGTGAAATGGGATGAAAACTGGAGTCTACCTCCTTATTACTAGATTTATAGATAGATTTTATTACTGTAGTTTTCCATTTTTTAGGAAACACACCCTGACAGAGTGAATAATTAAAGACGGAAGCTATTGCCCTACTCAGTTGGGAGATTGTCATTTTTAAAATTCTGTAACACAAATAATTTAAACCTATGATGGGGCAAGGGCCATTCTTCATATCATAATTAAAAAACATTTTAAGAGAGACAAAGTTAAAATAAAAACTGTGTGAGTTCATCTTAGTAGCATCTTCTTTGGGGGGGGGCGGGTTACAGGAACATTAAACTTTACCGCACTATTTTAAGTGCCAGTTAACTACACTACAGGTACATGGTAACTGCATTTTAACTGCATTGGAAATGCAATATAGTAGCATGCAACAAACTTTTAACTACAGTGTAATTATGTTATTGCATATGATTAATGAGTAGTTACATTGAAACAGACATTGAAAATAAAGTGTAACAACTTTTGCTGATGCATTTCAAGGTATCCAAAGTAGTTCACAAATTAAGGCTAGGTACAGCAAAGATCCATAATACAATATCAATTAAGACAATGCAAATCCAAACAAACATAAGTACAATAAACAATCAACAAATACAACAATAGGAGCTGTTTAAAGTCAGTGCAGTTAAACATAGCATATTCATCTAATTATACCTCACTGTCTCTTATTCATTTAAAGTTCTGACAAGTGGGGTACAGTAGTACTTAATTACTGTATTTGGACAATAAAATGGAATACTTAAAAAAAGTTGAATAACATAGACAGTTATGTCCAAACTGATGACAATTTGATTGAGCTATTCCAAAAGTGTATGAACAGTATTTTAGATAATGTGAAAGAATAATACAAAATTGAGAACTGGGGAAAAATATCTTAAGAAAAATAAAAAAAAATAGTTATGCCTTATCTGAAATTCATAAAGGTTTGACAGCCACTCCAGGACGCCCTATAATTTTAGGCATCACCTGTGCTCCAGATTCAATTACAAAATATGTTGATAACTTAATTAAACCTCTATTAAATGGTGGTCCAAGTTGTCTGAGAGATGCAAAACATGTTTTTGAAACCCTGGAAGACTTAACCAAAACAAACACTAATCCCGAGGACACAATTTTGGTCACAAATGATATGTGTGATCCATACATTTATATACCACACCAAGAGAGCTTACAGGCATGAAAAAAAACTGCAATGGCAACATAATTTATAATGCTACACTTAATGATTGTTTAATAAACTTAACCAATTTAATTTCAACCAATAATACTTTAAGTTTGAGCAACAGTACTTTTGACAAATATGTGGCACAGTGATGAAGTCTTCAATGGCTATGTCATATATAGACATATATTGTATTTGATGGAATTTGAGTCTAAATTTATTTATGATAATGTAGGACAAATTCAGTTTGAGGCACTTTTGATTTATAAATGTTATATTGATGACATCACATTAGTCTGGAAAGGAAATCAAAGATCTTTATATACATTTTTGTGTTGTCTACTCCCAACTTGTGGATTTCCAATATTCAGTTAAGTTCTTCACTCCTTTCCAGTCTGACTTCTGCAAACCACCTTATACCATTTCTTCTCTCCTATGTGTTATTGAATCCATTCTTAAGAGTACAGACCAGAGACATATCACTGCTGCAATTTTCTTTAGGTTGGCTAAGGCTATTGCTGTGGTAGTCCACCCCTCCTACTGGATAAGCTGGGAGCCACAGGTCTTTCTGATCCAACCATCATCTGCTTCAGAGCATATCTCTCCAACCACCTCCAATCAGTGCAGGTTGGTGATGCTTTGCCCCCACTCTGGAGTTTCCCAAGACTCTATACTGGGTCCAATCCTCAGTCTTCCTTAATGGTCTCCTCTCTCTCTATGTCAGTTTTCATAGTTACATGTATTGAGATGACAGTGTGTTTTTTGCATCTAGTGCCTCGGTTTCTGCCCTAGAAACATTCCTTCAGTATGACTTTGATAATGTCCTATACCAGTTCAAAATACTTGAACTTCAGGTTAACACCTATCCGTGACTTTTGGCACAAGCTGTAAGGTTATTAGGCTCCCCTCCCCATAGTCTTTTCTACCCTGGATGGTAATCTCCTTGAGATCATTCCCAGTTTCAAATATATAGGTGTGTGGCTGGATTGAAGACTTGACTTCTCCTCCCACAATGATGCAATCCACAGAAATCTCTGTCCCACATTTGATACTCTCTTCCATAATGAGGGTTTCCTACCACTCCTAATCTGCTGGGAAATAATAATAAAGGTAGCGCTTCCACTGTTTGACTCAGCAGGCATTGTCCATGTTGCCACCCCTTCCTCTTCCCCTGCCAGACAGGATACTCTTTGCAATACCTTTTGCTACTTTGCAGCTAATACTTCCTTTCATAACCTTCACTGCTTCATATACTCTTGCCTCTCAATTCCTTCTCTTGTCTCCTACCATCTCATTCATTCTGTTTCTTTCATTTCTAAATACTGGTTCTTGTCTATCCTAGAAGGAGGGCCCAATGTGTTATCCGGGGTTCTAGTCTGGGTTCAGCAGGATATAGTTCAAGTTCAATTCAATTTGAAGTAAAAGTTCATGTTCAAGTTCAGTTTGGTTCTAGTTTTTTTTGCGTGTAATTTTTCTGTTTGAGTTCGAGTTAGGTGTCACCCTACTACCTTCTTGTGGGTTCTCCTCATTTCACATTGTCTGGGTTTTAGTTTAAATCAGGTTCATTTTTTTTATCTTTTTTTTATTTTGTTAGTGTTCAAGTTCAGTTCAGATTGGATGAAAATCTAAGTTTGAATTTGACTCTGGTGTTGGTTCATTGACGATCCCTCCCTCCTTCCTTACTTCTCCTCTCCCCCAGCCTCTCCTCTTCATATACATTTTGCTCAAAGGATTCCCATACTTTCTTCATCTCTCACTTTAAATTTGTTACTGGGCAATTCATTTTTTTCCTTTAGTCTTCCTTCTTTTTAAAACTCCCCCCATAATCACTTTGCCTGTCTCCATCCTATCTTTCTCTCAAACATCAACTCAAATGTCTTGTTGCCCCCTCTTGCTCTTGCACTGGCCTTGGTACATCTGTCTTCTGACCTCCCATTTTTCCTGATTTAATTTGCTGTCTTCTTCTGTTTTCTAGCTTGGATTACTCTTAGTTCCCATTCCTGTTTTTGCAATTATTATTGCAACTATTGCATTTCCTCCTATTCTCTATCTCTGCACTCTGTTCATTGTACATATTACTTATTAATGTTAATTCTTGCATAATTCATAATTTTCTTTGGTATACGGCTGCTTTGTAACCTTGGTGGTTCACATATGCCTGTATACTGTTTTCATTTTACTTTGACTGTACTTTATCATTGATTATTCCTATCCTCCCACCTCCATGTCATACATGGGACATGAACCCAGGCTCAGTGTACCTTTCCCAGTAACCTATTTTCATTAAAACTTAAATTATATATATATGTAACTCTCAAGCCACTACTGCAATTTCACTTTGCTTCCTCTTCCACCTATCCAAGGCCTGCTATCTCTTGACCCTTCCTTACCCCTATTTATTGTACTTCTCCTCTCATTGCTGTTTAGTTTATTTCACTTACCTATTTTTACTCTTCTGTCCTTACCTATCTTCTTGTCTAATAATGTCTGTCATTTCTCCCTTGTGCCTCTGGGTCCCCTGTTAGACAATTAGTCAGATATTTTAACCCAGTCTAAACTTTATTTACAGTTCTTATTTTCATGTGCCTATTTTATTCACTGTATGTATTTATATGTTCGAGGACTTCATTTCAGTATAGTATCTTGTATATTTATCTCATGTTTTATGTACCTGCAATTATTATGATTTTATTCATCTTGTCAGTATTGTATCTTGTTGATTGTTGTCTTACTTTGTTCCACCATATTTCAGAGAACTGGGAATGAGCTTTGTTTCACTGTGCCTTTCACAGTTACTAATTTTAAAATACATAAATAAAATGTGTTGAAAATGCTGACTAAACTAAGTGCATTTAGGAAGGCTCTGTGTGTTTTAATACATGTATGCATGTCATATCATACATGCACAGATCCTGACATATGACACCTTTTGATGTCAGTATGGCTGTATGTGCAGTTTCATGAAAGAGACAAACTCTTTCTGTGGATTTTAACATTCTTGGTAACAAAGTAACAGCAGCACAATTTTCATGATCCCAGGTATAAAGAAACAGTTTTTTTTTATAAATTTCTTACAAAGAATATTCTAATGAAATGAAGATTTAACATGAGACTTTTTTTTTTTGCATTTGTATAGTGAAGTAATCCCTGAGTGGCTATTTGTTCTAGTATTTGAGGAGTACCTTTTATAGTGAGCTCCAAGAAAGAAAAGTATATAATAATGACAACAAGTAATCCAAACTTAGAAGACTGAGCAATTATTTTCAGCATCACCTTTAAGATTAGAAAGAGATGAAAGTAAACTCCTTGAGAACTTACAAAAAAGAGATAAGATTTTATCTCCAAGCAGTCTCCTTGTCACAATATTGGCATAATAGATTCCACACAATTTAAGAGTACAAAAAAACAGCATCATTCAGGATTGAGGATAAAAAATTCATGATAGATTGGGAGAAAGTTCTTACCAAATGTGGGCATGATCTGATGTTACTTACAGTAAGAAAAGCAAGGGAAAAACAGTAAAAAAGTAGCAAAGGAGATAATGAACCTCACGAGAAATTAAAACAGAAACATTTTGCAAAAACATTTTACAATCTCAAAACAAAATTAGAAACTCAACTAACAAAATATAGAAGTGAACTAAAACAATACAAATAAATGAAACATGATTTGTATGCAAGTGACAACAAAGACAATACAATATAATGGCATAAACAAAGAAATAGTTTTCAAAAAACAAAAGATTTTATTATAAAATGTGAATGTAAATATTTCTTCTGGACTGGAAAATTAACACATAATTAGATATCCTACTAGTAATCCAAAAGAAATCCAACAAGCAATTGTCATTTTTCAGGTGAAGTGGATGAAGATTTGAATACTGACATAAGCCGATATGTTGGCCACAGAAGACATGGAGGGAATGGAGAAAAAGAAGAGGGGGAGGAACAGAGAAGGAGGGAGATGATACTACAATCAGAGGAAGTGGGAACCAATGACAATATCTCCATGGTGCCACAACACACATTGGTGGTCAGAAACCTCAGAAATGTCTCTCTTACACAGGCTCAATTGAATGTTTTCTTGGAAAAGGCCATACAAACCAAATGAACAGTTTGAGTACAAAATTTGACCTGTTTAGATTCTTCTGGAATATTTAGCTAAATCAATTTTATAGAACTCAAAATGAGACAAGTAGATCACAAGTGCACATCATAAATAATAACAATGATTCAGCACAGGAGTAACAAGTCACTACCAATATAATAAGACAATATACAAATGTAAGTAAATAGTTAACCATTAATGACATACATGAAAGTAATAACAAATGAATTTGAAAAAAATGGAAACGATGGCACATAGAAATTAAAATACAAACCACAGCACAAAAAATAAAAGAGAAAAATTAAATGAACTTCAGTCACCAGTGACTATGGTTATCAGATCCACTGAGTATGGCAGAGCTCTGGTTTTATGGGGCAGGGATGAGTATATACTGTAAAAGAAACATGAGATAACTATCAGATTCATTGTTCCATACAAGAATTGAGCATGATCCAACAGAATACAAAAATAGGTAGATAGACTCATCAAATGTGCACTGGATTTGGCACTGATCATGAAAAAGATGCTAATTTTCTTACGGTATTAGCACCAAGAAAACCAGTGCTATACTTCATTCCAAGATACTGTATGTAAGAACAAAACTCCTGAAGCAGGAAGAACAATTATTTCACCGATAGGAGAGAGACCACAGTCATTTTCAAAATATGTTTATGAATTCATTAAGAAACAGTGACACATCCCTAATCATATGTCAAAGACAAAAACAATATTCTAAAACATATGAAGGAACTACTGCAGTGGTGAATGAAACTGACATTCGAGTAGCAATCAATAATGATAGCCTGGTTACAAACATGCTACATGAAGATGGCTTTACAGTGATCACAAAGGCACTCTGTGACAGACCCAATACTTAATGCAACCAACAAACTTTATTGTGACACTGGCATGTTTTTTTTTATTAGAATCAAACTTTTTTTTTTTTTGAGGGGTGCCCCAACATGCAGCATAAAGGAACATTAATGGGGACTACCTTCACCCTGAATTTAGCAAACCTCTATGTAGGTGAGTGGGAACAAACACACATCTATGATGAAAATGTGAACCAATGCAAACAGCACATGAAAGTTTGGCACTGTTATATTGATGATGTGGTGTTAATATTGAAAGGTGAGTCTGCATTATTGGACTAGTTTCTTCAGTATATAAATACAACAAATTGACATCTGAGATTTACTTTTGAAATAAACATGAAAGAGATCAATTTCTTAGATCTCAAACCAT
The DNA here is from genome assembly GCA_016271365.2 of Neoceratodus forsteri. Taxonomy (NCBI): domain Eukaryota; kingdom Metazoa; phylum Chordata; order Ceratodontiformes; family Ceratodontidae; genus Neoceratodus; species Neoceratodus forsteri. Next base: position 967,274,572 of record CM028132.1, on the reverse strand, counting down.
TTAAAGACACTAGCCTGCTACAAATGAAGCTGATTAAAAAAAACAATGGCTAGACACACCATTCTGCTAGCCACTATCTGCCACACAACTAAACTTAAAAATAATGTACTAACAGTCCAATTCCTGTGAGTCAAACGCATATGCTCTTTGGAAAAAAAGACTTTGTTGAACAAAGCAAATAAATGGGAGATCATCTTCTTGAAAGACAATTCAACAAGACTGTAATAAACAGCATTCAAGAAAAAGGAAATAGATGGGATTTTTACAAAGAAGATCATAACAAGAACAACATACACAATAAGTAACATTTGTTACAGAATGCAATCAAAAAGAAAACAAAATAAGCCACATTATTTAAACAGGCATTTGTCAATGCCAGATGTTTGCCATGGTGTGTGTGTGTGTGTGTGTGTGTGTGTGTGTGTGTGTGTGTGTTCTTATGTACTGGGAGGGTGGTCCTGGCTGTCTGTTCCTGTATTGTCAACTTTGTGACCAAATGTGGATGTTCATGGACAGGGTTGAAACTGGCACCAGTCCACTAGCCAAATGCTGTTAGATTTTCTTTTGGGATAGTCAAAAATCGTTTTAAGTAGCCAGGAGGGCTTGTACTGGAAAAGGTAATATTTCAATAAGTAGATCAGCTGGGCCAGTAGAAAAGTCTATGGGGCTAGTGGATTTTGCAAGTCACTACCCTGCTGGCTAATAGCTAAAAAACTTAATCTGATCCCTGCATGGATCAGCCTGAGATGAGATTTTATTAAATTCTATTTATCTCCCCTAGCAGGCTATTGGTAAGGACCCTGTCTAAAAGAGAAGATTGTCAGATTTGATATTGAGCCTAGTCAGTTCAGTTATTAATTGAGATAGGTGGGCTTCAGATACAGAGGTGTGATTGGTATCAGATCCTAATCCCAACCAACTGATATTGAATCCCCACATAACACCATGTGGGGGGGAGGCTAGACCAACAGGAAATAAGGTAGGGGAGAAAAAGATGGTTTGGGGATTAGGGGGCAGTTAGACACATCCTATGGTAAGTTTCTTTTCTTGGCCCAGGGTGATTTGTACGTAAACAAACATATGAGGAGAGACTGAGGTAACTGAACATGTACACCCTAAAGGAAGAAGGAAGAGGGGAGATATGATCAAAATCTTTAAGTACCTTAAGAGCATAAACAGGGTTGGTATGGAAGGTATCTTTAACTTAAGAAAGGTGGGTACAACAAGAGGACATAACCTTAAATTGGTGAAGTGTATAAGGAAATGAGGCACTCTTCTACGGAAAGGGTGGTGAACCAGAGGAATCAGCTATGGGAAGAGGTGGTGGAAGTAAAGACGGCAGCCAGTTTGAAGATGGAGTGGGTTTGGGTGATGAAGAGGTTTAGGGCTGAAGGAAGTGCTACTGGGATGGGGTTAGGAGAGGGGAATGGGAAGGTGAAAGATAACTCAGAGTGGAGCTGAGGATGGGGGCAGCTCCAAGGAAGTAACTGAGCTGCACACTCAAGAAGACTCAATAGATCATTATGGCCTTTTTCTGCTGGCAGTTTCATATATTCATATTAGGGCTGGGCAAAAATTGCAGATTCTGCTTCCATGAAAAATTCACGGAATTCCACATTTTCTGTGGAATTTTGCCAGAGATTCGCCTTTGGTGAAATTCGCACATTCCACAGAATTTTTACCTGATTTGCAGAATAATTAAATGTGCTGTGGAAAATATTTATTACAGAAAAAAAAACACCATTCAGAGGTGTAATTCGTGGAAAAAGTATTCCTCAAGATATGTAGTCATGTGATTTCATTAATTTAGGCAGGAATTGAATTGGCAAAGCACTGCTTCTTACTGTTCCTGTTTTTTCTTTAATGATACTGTCCCTCTTGTCCAAAGTTAAATTTTATATGGTATGATTCAAAATTGTAACTTACTGTAATTTCATCAAAAATTCCATGGTATGTCCCAAAAATCTGCCATTCACTAACATTTTCCATGGAATACACAAAACAGTTCCTCAAGCAATGCTGTCACCTGATCTTATTTTGATTAGGTGGCAGTTTATGGGTCAAAGTGAAGAGTGAGTTGCTATAGCAACTCTCTTTATCTCCCCCCCCCCGCTCTCAAGAGACTGCTCCTCCTACTCTGCTGGACAGTTTAACAGCAGGTGTTGAAGAAGAAAGATCTGTAGCTCTTTGCAACTTACTTTTGTAAATCAAAAGGCTATATTTCAAAGCACTTTGTGGCATTTCTTATTTGTGAATTTTTTTTTGTGAAATCTCTGATCATTTTTGCAGTGTTTTTCTGCAATATAATTGTTAAGTTATTGATTTTAGATGTTCTGGGATACTTATTTGTTTGCACACTGGTGGGAGATGAGAGAAAATGGATCTTGCAGTGGCAGATGTGGGGACAAAGATGTGTTCATCAACTAGCAGTGGTGGTGATGAGCATGGAAGTGGTGCTGGCACCCTTTGCTTAGTGTCAAATGTTTCCACAAGGTGGGGGGGGGGGCTCAATCAGCTGGGGCCAGCATCAGTATTGCTAGTTTTTTTGTGGGACAGGATGTAACTCTAAACCAAAAGGCAGTAATGTCTATGTCAAGCACAAACATAATTCAGGCAAACCTGTGACAGCTATGACATCAATAATGCTGGACACAGATGTTGGGTACTTATGGAGGTGAATGCAGTTGAAGCAGCAGTAGTGACTAAAATATGAGTTATTACCTGAACAATGAAAGAGTAATCCACAGTTTGCAGGATATTCTGCGTTTTACATAGGCCACTGCTTTTTTAACTTTCTCTTTATAATCCCTTCCTGTCTTTCACACCTGCCTTTTTCAGGAACTCTCATGGCACACACAATCCCCTGTACTCCTACCTACATTGGCCACCCATGGAGATCAGGTAGTCATGTAAAGTGGCATTTTCAAAATAATTATTTGCCTCAAAATGGCTTTAATTAAAAACTGTATACTGTCAGCATGCCCCAAATGTCATTAAAAGGACATATATCTTCAAGCTCTTAAAAGAGATTTTTTTTTATTTTAAATGTATTTGTTTATTCCTTTGTTAACTGGGTTAGTGCACTGATCCAAGGACCTTTTTCAAGCATAGCCTGGGCCAGAGACTGGCACATACAGAAAGGTCACAGTAAGGACATGTAAATACACAGTGTTCTATAGTAACAAACAGCAGCCAGTATGGATCTAGTCGCTACACAGTGTTTTGGGCAGCAATAGCTGCAGCTTAGAGTTAACACTGACAGGTAAAGAGTAGCATCAAACAAAAAATATACATACTATTTACAAATTATAATATATGGGTACATTTGCAATTTGCAGGTAGCAGGCATCTGACTCCTGCACAGAGTGCAGGCCAGCAAGCCAATCCCTAGGTAGGAGAAGAAAGAGATGGCAGGGGTCAATGGAGGCCTAAATAGATTGTGCAGGAGCACAGGTAGCCTGGAGACAGGAACAGGTCATGAAGAATAGGAAGAGAGTTTTTAGCAGGTTATATAAATTTAGTGGAGGGTTGATGAAACATAGTTGGGGGAAGGGGGTGGTCATTTCAGAGGGAGGGAGGGCCCAGCAATGGAGAAGGCCCTTTGATCCATCCTGGTGGTAATATGTGGACAGACGAGTTGGAGGTGGCATGTGTGGCAGAGATTGCGGCTATGAGTTTTGGGGTAGACTAGATGAAACAGAGGGGAGTACAAGGGGCAGTGGATGTCATCCCCGATGGTCTGAGCCAGTAAGTAGGAGCATCAGGCTTGAGGGGGAAGCCAAAGAAGAAAGAGAGAGCAGTGATGCATAGAGAGAGAGAGGTGCAAAGAATGAAGTGGCAAATCTCACCAGTCTGTGTGCCCTTAGACCTTAAAAGGATTTGATAGCAATCAGGCCCAGATGAGGACTTTAATGCCACTCTGCATTTCTTAATAAGACCTTAGCTCCCAAGCCCAGAAAAGTTTTTTTTTTTTGTAATGATTTTTCTCCTTCCTGCCGGCCTGCATGCACTCAGTTCTTTAAAGGACTCACTGGCTCACAAGCCCTGAAAATGGATGTAGTAGCAGCCTGCTTTCCCTAATCTCTGAAAAGTTTCTTTTTATGATTTCTCTCCTGCCTGCCTGCTTTCCTTCTTGCCTCTAGTCCTTAAAAGGACTCTTGTTAGCTCCCAAGCCCTGCAAAGTGCTTTTTTAAAATTAATTTGATGCTTGCTTTACCTGATACAGTAGGTTCTTATAATTATTAATCTCCAAGTCCTTAAAAGAGCTTTAAACTATATATTGTATTATGCTGCACTGCTGAGGGTAGCTAAAACTCCATATCAGTAGCCCTTAAAAGGATGGTTTGTGAGCACTGACTTCAAGCCCTTAAAGAGATGTTTTTCTTTGTGCTGCCTGCTACTCTGACAACTAGTTCAGCTCCCCACCACATGCTCTGATGGGCTGAGTAGCACTCACCAGGAACACTTGTTGGGGAAGGATCATTTGCCAACAGCAGCCAATTAACGCCTCCACTCCTGACTGTAATCTGATGCCTAGTGAAAGTACCTGCCATGTGACACCAGATACATGAATGAGTCAGCATGATTCTCAGTGCACAGAATTTGTGATCACATGACAAGTTCTCCACCGTACTGCTCCTTCCTGGTCCTGGTTTCTCCACTACAACTAAGGGTAACTGCTCTCATGAACTTAGTCTTGCAGTGCTAACACTGCACCATCACAGATGGTACAGGCACTTGGGGAGGGGGTGGTCTGGGGAGATGAAAAAAAAAGTAGGAGTACAGGAGAAAAAAATGAAGATACGGTAGCACTAACGCCTCAGTTGCCCCAGTGGGCAGGCACTAAGGAGCTGTAGATGTCGAGACAAAAGTGCTTGCCTTGGGGCACCTTAAGTATTGGCATTTTGCACCCTGGCAGTGTCTCCTCCAAGTTGAAACTATTTATTCACACAGTTCTGTTAGTGCATCCCACAGTATTCAAAATTACACACATATTTCACCATAGTTTATTATATCTGTGTCTCATCCCAGTTACACCAGTTTCTACTCCCAGTTTCACCTGTATCAGTTGCAGCAATGTCACCTCCCATTTATTCAGTTTCTCCTCCCAGTTACACCAATATATCCACTTCCCAGTTTTGGTCCTATGGTCCCAGTTACACCATTTTTTTTACTTACTAAATAAATGAAAAAGGCAATCAGTTCTGCAGAAATATTTTCCACATTTTGTGGCTGTTTGTCCACTTTACTACCCCCATTCTTTGAAATGAATGTGCACCATAGGACATGATTCCCTCTTCTCTACCCCTTTATTTTCTAGCCTACTGCATGCAATGTTTCTTTGAGGGAGAAAAGAGTGTATACATGCTGACAGAGAAAGAACTTCCCCTTTCTTCCCCAAATACAGAGAATGAAGTCTCTAAGATTTGCCTCTCACATAAGCACACTAGGATAGTTTGTGACTTGGGGAGAAGCAGAAAAGTGTTGCCTTTATATATTTTAAATATTAGAAAACAAACCCTTTTTCTAAATACTTTGCAGTATGGTTCACTGGATTGTTATGCAGGGTAAAATAAGTGACTCTCATAACAACAAAAACTGAATGCAAGTGTTGAAATAATTGCAGAATCTCAAAGTATTACCTGTTCCTTTTGACTCCATACATTATCTGGTGAGCTCTGTAGAGTCAGTGGGCTTAATCCAAGCCCTAATTATAGTAAGAATTATGTGTGATGTTTGACGCCAGAGTCAGTTGAAAAAACAATTATGACTGACCTACCTCACATTATGACTGATTTTTTCAACTAGTTGACATTTCTGACTTCAACTAACTGAAGAAAATTCAACCAATTTTTTCAACTTTCACCATCATTGAATTTTATTATGTAGTAGTTTGTCATACTCTTTTAACTTCATATATTTTTTAATTAAAGAGGGACTATGGTCCCAAATTACCGGCATCACTAAATTCAGAATATGGATCAACATAGCTCCAATCACCCTCATGCCAAAATTGAGATCCCTAAGTTTTTTGTTTAAAAGTTACAAATCATTTTACAACCCTAAATTCTCTGCCTGTTCAAAAAAGCCAGTTTCAGTGAAGATGTGTTAGTGATGTCATCTCCTGAACTCACAGTCTAACCTTCCCTGTTAGCAAGCTTACAGGATCGGCTTCTCCAAAGTTTAAAACCTGCGTGCAAATTATTTTCTCCAGTAAAACAGGTAGCACCATTCAATAAACATTGCTTTAACACCTGTGTGTGTTTCAGGGTTTGTAACAAAGTTGACAAATTCATAAGTTTGTTTTTGGTGCTTTTTTGTTATGGTCCTTTTCTCCTTGGTTGCTGAATGTTAAGTCACAGCACACTAATGTGACATTTGCAGACTGCTCATCTCTGATGTGGTAAAAGGCTATGATCATTCACACCTATCATTCAATTTAGGTGATTTCTCAGGATGGCACTTTAAATAATTTATTCCATCACCCTATAAATGGGGGTGGGAGAGGTAGTGCTGTTTTGAAACCTTACCAAGTGTTTCTATGCAGTTGTCAGCTCAATGCTTAATCACTCAATCAATCAATATTTTATTCATCATCAAAGTATGAATGAATGGGATACTCAGTTGAGCAGAGCTCAGTTTCTATTTTCTCATTGACAGGCTGCTGCTTGAGCTATATTCAGGCTCATCTGTGACTGTGTTGTACTCCTCATTTCAATGATTGTTTTACCAGGGCTAACACTTCCACCTGTAGTAGGAATTAACACATATAATGCCCCTATTAAAACTTATTGTAAAGCAAACACTGACAACAACAATGAAGTTACCAACATTATAACACTTGTAGCAATACAACTTCCTAACAGGCACTGCAGAGTAACACTTCATATGGTATCAGCAGCTTGAAGGCATGCTGACTCAGCCTCCTGCAACTCTGGAGAAAAGAACCACACCAAAAAGGCATTAAAATACGAATGTGTCAACTTTGTTACAAAACCTGAAACACATAGATACTATAGCACTGTTTTTAGAATGGCACTGCCTATCTTGCTTGTAAAAATGCAAAATGTTCTTTCAACTTCAGAGAAACAGGTCCTATAAGCTTGCTGACAGGGAGGTCTATCCTGGGAGTTCAGGAGATGACATCCTCAGCACTTCTTCAATGAAACTGACTTTTTTGACCAGGTAGTGAAATTAGGGTTACAAAATAGCCCATAACTTTAAAATGAAGTAACACAGAAATCCAATGTTTGGTATGAGATTTATTGGGAATATTTTTATTCTAATTCTGCAATGTAGTACTTTTGGCCAGAGGCCCTCTTTAAAATTTCTACTATAAAAGTTTATAAAATGTATGGAAAAGTCTCTCCCTCCTTGAAATCAATGAGGAGCGTGCACACACACACACACTTTGCCTTCTGACATCACAAAACGGGCCTGTGTGTGCCTACGTGGGAGTGTGTAGGTGGGTTAAGGTCAGGAAGTGGCTCCATTTTTAGCATTTGGGATTTAACAGCATTATAACTTCATAAATGGGCAGAAACAAAAGGAATTAGTTATGCCACTCAGCTCTGGGGCAGGTGAGGTATTGCATATGTTGGAGGGAGCAGCAACTAGGCAGCAGCAGCTAAGAAGCTGGATGCTCTTTAAAATACAAATACAAAGTGCAGTGAAACAAATCCACACACAGTAGGGACCCATTAAAGCACAATGACCAGTATAAACAACAACAAACTATATTAAGCCCCTGAAAATAACAAGCTGAAGCAGAGCAGTAAAACAGTATACGGTATGGAAAAATAAGCAGCAGTAATACTAGTTACTTAGAAAAAAAAACTGCACCTGATATATAGGTTCTGTACCTTATAGGGCTGCTTCTAATGTACAGCTTGCTAAAAGAAATAACTTTAGTAAAAAATTATAATGCTCTTAAAGTGAGAAATACTGGGTCCCAAGGACTTCCCGGTTTCTGGTGCTGCCCACGGGGGCGCAGACACTGGTCGACTAACAAGGGCCTCGTTAGTTGACCAGAGCCCATGTTTATGACCAAATGACCATTACAGTAGAATGGAGCATGTCTCTGCTCTCTCCCTAGCATCATGTCATAAATTTGCAGAGCACTGGGGCGGAGCGTGGACAGCACCAGAAATTGGGAAGTCCTTGGGACCCGGTATTTCTCATTTTATGACTGTTATAATTTTTTACTTAAGCTATTATTTTTAGCATGCTGGACATTAGAAGCAGCCTCATGAGGTACAGCACCTATATATCAGGTGCAGGGGCTGAGGCTTGCAAGTCTCATTAAACACCCCACAGAAGCTAGAAGGTACCCTTTTGCAAACAGAGCTAACCATCAATATACGTTAATTTACTAGTAGTTGTAGAATCTCTGAGACTAAAAACAGTTTAAGGGAGGACCCCTAGAAATATCTCCAGTATGGTATACCAGAACTGAGATGTATCCATAGTTTAAATTTAAAGCTAAGAAAACTCATGCATATTAAAAAAAAACATTTTCTGACATCGTTTCTGAACTTGTTTTGGCTTTCAGAATGTACGCTAATGTGTTTTGTAAAATGTTATTCATCTTGTTGTGAGGACTTTAATACTTAGTCTATCCTATTCCTACAGTGGCAAACAACAAACATTTTGTCCACTGGACCCAACGGACCATGCTCTGTGATCCAGTTTCCTATGGGTCCAGGAACTCACCAACTGGCCACCTGCATCTGGCCTACTCCTCGACCTTGTGGGGAGTCTGAACTACTCACAATGCCACCACAGTCAGAGAGAGCCAAGCTGGGCCACCAACAGTAGATCGATGATAATCCTTGGCTTTTCAATTCGGACCCCTGTGCCTCACAGCCCTCAAGCCCTCAACCAGCCAGAGAAGCCAGCCAGACACACAGACAGACTGAGTAGTCTGTGAGAGACCATCCTCCTCCTTCCTACTGCCCACTGCCCAGCCCTAGCGGGCCTTACATACACATCCCATACAGTACCTTACTCACTGTAGTAGCCTGTTGCCACTTCGGTTAGGTGCCAGGGGGTGATTCAGTCATCATCGTTTGGTGTCTCCATGGCTCAGGCTGCCATTGTTGCTCTACTCAGTGGTGGTGCTGGTATTTTTTGGTGCTATGTGCTCCTTTACTCCCAGTCCACACAGTCGGTCCCCAACTTAGACCCAAGGCCCCACTCTGGTACTCCACACAGTGGAATTAGTGCACCTACCACTCCTTCTCCTCACTGACTCTGAAGACCTGACGGAGACTGAGTGAGAGCTGACTGATGGGGTCATGGGCTGATCCTGAACATTACCAGACCACTGACTTGCTGCCTTCACATGACTGCTGCCTGACTTTGCTGGAGGACTTACTGGGACCTGCACAGCCACACACTAGTCTCTCTCTGGACACTGGACATGTCTGGACAGTGGACACAGTTAACTTATTTTTAAATTAAAGGCCAAACTGCCAAACTTTGTCCTTACAGAAAAACGCTGCTTGCTCCATTGTCCATACACCAACACAGATGCCTTCTCTCCTGACAGTCTCCTCTCCTACCTAGGCATGCTCTACCCACCACCTCATGCTGCCAATCACAGACACTCTCAAGCTCCTTACTCCTCCTTCTGTCTCTCCTAATTGGTGGATGCTTCATGCCCAGGAGCAAGGGGTGCATTTTATTGGCTGTATGGCTTGGTGCCAGTGGTTGAAGACCATTAGATATTTGTGGCCCCCTTGGCCCCCTTCCCCCTCAGGAAAGAAAAAAAGAGAAAACACATTGCAGTGCACCACAAAAACAAACCTGGATGGTTCACGGAATCATCAACTGCAGTGGATTTCAACTCCACTATTTTTATGACTGCAATCCAATGCAATTGCAACTAATTGCAACTGTATTGAATTGCAGCAGACTGTTTCAACTGCCAACGACTGCTTCTGGGGTCTATGTGATGTCACCAGAAGGGGAGGAGCTTAAGCTCTTAATTGGCACTTAAACTTTATAACCCTGATATTAAGGTTGTAAAGCCTCTAGATTGTGGCAGAAAGATGGAACCATGCCTCAGAATGGATATAAATGTTTATGGTTAAGCTGAACCCCCCAAATGCTTGTACTAGATTAGATATCTTTTGTATTAGAATTAGGGTGGGTCAGCTGACCACATGATGTCATTAAGTCTCACTATATAAACCCCTCTGAAACACAGATTGAGTAGTAGAGCAGGGAGAGCTATACTGACAGGATGTATAGCTAGCGCATAGAGAGCACAGAAGATGGTGAAATTTACTTTTTAGTATTTATTTTTCACTTTATGGCAGCTTTGTTGGGAAGAACATTGCTGGAGCTCGAGAGAGCTAGTATTTACTTTATTTACAGTTTAATAGTCATTTTTCTTGATTTTGATTTATTTTCTGAAGTATTTATTCTAAAATTAAGACTAAATCATTTAAAGAAAATAAATATCACACAAAAGACTTTTGTGTTTTACACTCAAACCACTGTGTTGTGTTGTCTATTCCCACACCCTCCTACAAATTGATGTCAAGGTGGGATACTGGCTGTCCATTGGATCGTGGCAAAGCCAATAATTGGTATCAGACTTGATACGTGGACAAACACATACATTGGCCGAAGGAGGTGATGACAAGAAACTTGGAGTAGTAACCAGATCAGAGACCAGAAGGACGGAAGAACCTCTAAACCCAGGGCTGGCTAGTGATGGTCGTTCGATGATCCAGAAGGAGAAACATGAGGATGAAGAAGAAGAAGAAGAGGATCAAGAGCCAAAGCCTTCGGGGAGACAATGGGAGACAAAAGAACACCCACCAGAGGATTTAGGAGACTTACTCAGATGGCTAGCGGTCCGCCAGGTTGATGTCCAGGAGAGGGATCGAGACTGGAGGTGACAGGATCTCAGGTGGGCCAACACCATGCAGGCATTAAGAGACTTAAGAGCAGGGTAAGGAACTAATGGGAGTGAAGCCAGTACCAATCCCAAAGACATTAAAATATCTAAAATGGTAGTTACTGATGATACTGAAGCATATCTTACCACCTTCAAAAGAGTGGCAAGAGCATGTGGGTCACCACAGATGCAGTGGGTAGTGCGCTTAGCACCCTATCTCTCAGGAAAGGCACAATTAGCTTATGGCAATATGGACTTGAGACTGGTTGATGACTATGATCTAGTCAAACAGGAAACTCTTATAAGGTATGATATTAATGCCGAGATTTATAGGCAGCAGTTCATGCCCTTAAATACTATGCCCATGACCCACCTAGAGAGACCTATATATGGCTAAGGGAGCTTTGTGTAAAGTGGATACAGCCTGAGGGAAAGTCCAGGAATGACATTATTGAACTGTTTGTGATGGAACAATTTCTGCAGATATTACCACTGGATGTGCAAATATGGATGCAAGAGCATAGCCCTGAGACTGTGGAGATTGCAGTAACATAGGCTGAGGATTTTCTTTCAGCCCACCAGCTGTACAAAAAGGAAGGACAGTGGGCACCTGACACCCCGGCAGCAAAACCATCCAGTCAACCTGTAAGACCTCCAGAGACTGTGTATAATAGAAGATATGACAACAGGAGTGAGTCAGTTGGGAGAACTTTTCCTCCAGACATAATATGTAAAAACTGCAAAGGCTTGGAACATAGTGCCCATTTCCACCCTACCTGGAAGTCAGAAACAACCCACTTAGCATTGTTAAACCCAGGAAACTTTACCATGCTTGTATGCTTAGAAAAACAGACAGTGTTGGGGCTAATAGACACAGGTAGCAAAAATACCTTGGTAAGGACTGATTTAGTCACTGAGACTAATCAAGGACCTGTGATGAAAGTGGTTTGTGTACATGGGGATACCAATCAATACCCAACCACCGGTATTAACATTGGGGTAGAGGCGGAAAAAAGTAATGGTAACTGCTGGAATGGTAGTCATGTTACCTGTACCCATTGTTATAGGGCAAGATTTTCCAGAGTTTCAATCACTTATTAAGAATCAGGATGCCCTGTCTGCAGTAACCACCTGCTCCCAAAGTAATAAGAAAATATTGTTGGGGGGAGGTTTTTCCTTTTGAAGGGGAGGTAGTAGACTCACCTGGTAAGACCTCCAGAACCTTAAATGCTAAAGATAAAGACCAAAGACAGTGGCAGAAAAGACAACAAGGGATACTGATACTGATAATACCATGTTTGCAAAAACTGACATGCACGAAAAACAGTTGCCTGATGAAACCTTGAAACCTCTTATTCAACAGGTTGGAAAGATACCTAAACCCGGTGCCCCTGAGATTGTCCTAATACAAAAACTGGTCTATCGAGTATGTACTCACCCAGAGACTGGGAAAAATGTGAGGAAGTATTTTTTCATTGAGAGGGTTGTGGATGCATGGAACAGCCTCCCTGAGGAGGTTGTAGAGTCAAGAACAGGGGGGGAATTCAAGAATGCATGGGACAGACATAAGGCAGTCCTAGTGGGGGGTAGGAGGAAGTAAGCTATTGGTTAACTAGGATCTGCAGCTTATCTGTTAGGTAGGAAAATGGGCAGACTAGGTGGGCCAAGCGGTCCTTATCTGACGTCAAATTCTATTTTTCTATGTTTCTAAAAGGTAGAGCAATTATTGGTGCCTCAAGGTTATAGATGTGGTATCCTGTCCTTAGGACATGACATATCCTTTGCTGGACATGCTGGGTGGGGTAAAACCCTAAACAGAATTTTACAATGGTTCTTTTGGCCAGGTATCTATGTGGAAGTAGCAATGTATTGTTAGGCTTGCACTGAGTGTCAGTTAACAGCTCAAATAGGAAAGAAAATTGTAGTCCCATTGGTGCCTCTACCATTAGTTACCACTCCATTCAAATGTATAGGAATGGACATTGTAGGACCCCTGGTTAAGAGCTCCAAAGGCAATAAGTACATTCTGGTGGTGTGTGACTATGCCACCAAATACCCAGAGGCCATTCCTATGAGGACTACTACCACCCCTAGAATTGCAGAAGAATTTGTTAAACTGTTTAGCAGGGTGGGGATTCTGAAAGAAATCCTAACGGATAGAGGAAGTAATTTAAATTCATCACTATTGAAAGAGCTGTACAAACTGTTAGGAATTGTAGCTGTACAAACATCCCTCTATCACACCCAGATGGATGGATTAGTTGAGAGGTTCAACCAAACATTAAAGAGGATGATAAAGAAATTTGTAAGTGAGGAAGGGAAGGACTGGGACATGGCCTCCCTTTGTAGTCCTCTACTATTCTACCCCTCTATCTTTCTTATTCTGCCTGATGGTGTACAGAAAAGGTCCTAGGTCTTATGCTCCACAAAGCCTGTAAAACATGAAGAGGTTATAAGTTGCTGACAACCCCATTATAATGGAAAAGGGATTGATAGTCAGTATACATATCTGTTGGTATGAGAGGGGTAGTAGTAATACAGGGAGACCTGTATGAAAAGACTGAATGACCCCCAAGATGTTAGGAAAATGAGATGCCAGGTATAGTAATGTGGAAGGTGCCCCATTGGAGAATTCTGAAAGCAACTGTTTTCCCAAAAGTTTCTCCAAGGGAGAAAAGAGTGTGTACATGCCAACAGAGAAATAACTTTCCCTTTCTACCCCAAATACAGAGAATGAAGTCTCTAAGGGTCGCCTGGCACATAAGCACACTAGGATAGTTTGTGACTTGGGGAGAAGCAGAAAAGTGTTGCCTTTATGTATTTTAAATGTTAGAAAACAAACCATTTTTTCCAAATACATTGCAGTATGGTTCACTGGGTTGTTATGCAAGGTAAAATAAGTGACTCTCATAACAACAAAAACTGAATGCAAGTGTTGAAATAAGGGCAGACTCCCTAAGTATTACCTGTTCCTTGTGACTCCGTACATTATCTGGTGAGCTCTGTAGAGTCAGTTGGCCCAAACCAAGCCCTACTTAGAGTAAGAATTACTTGCAATGTCACCAGAAGGGGTAGGGGCTTACGCTCTTAAGTGGCACTTAAACTTTATAACCCTGATATTAAGGTTGTAAAGCCTCTAGATTGTGGCAGGGAGATGGAACCATGCCTCAGAATGGATATAAATGTTTATGGATAAGCTGATCTCCCAAATGCTTATACTAGACTAGATATCTGTTGTATTAGAATTAGGGTGGGTCAGCTGACCTCATGATGTCATTAGGTCTGACTATATAAACCCTCTGAAACAGATATCAAGTAGTAGAGCTGGGAGAGCTATACTGAGAGGATGTATAGCTAGTGCACAGAGAGCACAGAAGATAGTGAAATTTACTTTTTAGTATTTATTTTTCACTTTGTGGCAGCTTTGTTGGGAAGAACATTGCTGGAGCTTGGGAGAGCTAGTATTTACTTTATTTACAGTTTAAATATTATTTTTCTTGATTTTGATTTATTTTTTGGATTATTTATTCTGAAATTAAGAATATATCCTTCAAAAAAAATAAATATCACACAAAAGACTTGTGTGTTTTACACTCAGACCACTGTGTTGTGTTGTCTATTCCCATACCCTCCTACACATTTAACCACATTATTAAATAATATGTGACAAAATTTCACAGTATTAGGTGGAATTTCGTGAAATTTTCCTCAATTTTTAGTGGAATTTTGCAGAAGCAAATTCTGCATTTTGCAAGAATTCTGCTGGCGGAATTTAAATTTCTCACAGGCCTAGTTTGTATGTAAATTTGGCCAATATAGCATTCACCTCGTGGCAGCAGTAACATTTTAGTGCTGTGTCCATGATAACATAGTGATTGAAGGAGCCTCAATATAAACAAAAAAGAGGTCATGGAAAAGAAGTAAACATGTTATTAAAGTACACACAGAAGCAAAGCCAACAACCACAAAGAGTATATATAACATGTGATGCAACAAAAGTGATGTGCATCTGTCATGTCCTTATGAAATTGCTGTTTTCACAATTTTTTTTACTACAATCTCACCCTAATTCCACAAACTTCTATTTAGTCATACCCAGTGGGAGCTGAGGAAACATGACTACTCTGATGTAGGTGAGGAAGCTTGGTGAACACTGGCTGACAGGTAGGTGCCATTGTATATCAAGGCTTGTCTGTTAAGGGAGAATTAAGAAAATTAACAGGAACAAAAAAAGCAAAAACAAACACACAACATCATTGTGCATACTGTACCTGATGCACCCTGTCGACTACAGGTGACAACAAAACATCAACTAAAACATCAACTTGTCATACTGATTCCTGCATCATGACGTGTGGGCACCAAGATGATGACACAGAAATGGACAGCACAACCAACATGACAGGGTTTGGAGTACACTGTTCTCTGTATACATATGTATACTCTTTCTACTACCTGTCATGATCCCCATAAAGGGGACCAGGTGGCAATGAACTGCCAGATAGGGCAGAATAAACACAATAAAAAAACAGAAATCCCAGTTCAGGCTGATACATGCAGGGGCTGAAATTGAGGATCTAGTGTACTGCCTAAAACTAATATTAAATGTTAAAAGCAACCAGCCATTACTTTTTGTATCAGAGGTACTCTTCCTTTTCCATTTGTTAAATTAGAAGATTGTTTATCTGATGTTAGTATGTGTAATATGTGGAAAAGCTCTTAGCCTGGCAGCTGACAAATCTAGCTCTATTTCCCTGCACTAAAACATTAGCATTGTTACCTCACTGATTGTGACATCACTGATGCTTAGGAACAGCCATTCAATGACTGCTGGGTCATTCACTTGTGATGTCACTTTCAGTGAGATCACCATGCTGATAACGTAGTGGGGGTGATACACATAGATAAGTCAGCTGACAGGCTAAGAGCTGTTCAACACATCTAGCACAATATTATCAAATAGAAGACTTTCTAATGAGCAAAAGAAAATGAAATGGACAGCACAATCAACATGACAGGGATTTGGAGTACACTGTTCTCTATATACATATGTATACTCTCTCTGTGATCTGTCATGATCCCCATAAGGGGGCCTACTGTACAGGTTACAGCTGTCTCCCATCAAGTGTTGTGGACGGCTGATGTATCTGGGGACCAGGTGGCAAAGAACTGCCAACTAGGGGAGAATAAATTGAATAAAAAAAGAGAAATCTCATCTCAGGCTGATCCATGCAGGGGTTGAAATTAAAGAGCTAGTGTACTGCCTAAAACTAATTTTAGATTTTTAAAAGCAACCAGCTGTTACCTTTTATATTTAGTATTACTCGATATTTGTAAAGGTGGCAGGAGACACTAGTCCCGTTGAGACCACCTTCCCTACACATTGTAGGGTGTATTATAAGCTATCTCAGGAGATATTTATCCAGTTCTGTTTTACATTAATTAAAACAAGGTATATTTACGAGGCTATGGGATAGAGAATTCCATAATGTGGTAGCTCTTGTGGAAAAGTAATGCTGCCGTTTGAAAGTTAATACTTTGGGGATGTGGATTTGTCTGTTATGGCACATAAGGTTATATGGTTTATCTGAATTACTTTTCCTTTTCCCTTTGTTTAATTAGACAATTGTTTACCTGATGTTAGTAGGTGTGATATATGGAACAGCTCTTAGCCTGGCAGCTGACATGTCTAGCTCTACTGTCCCCCACTACATCATCAGAATTGTTACCTCACTGACTGTGACATCACTGTTGCTTTGGAAGAGCCATTCAGTGACTGCCAGGTCATTTACTTGTGATGTCACTTTCAGTGAGATCCCCATGCTGATCACGTAGTGGGGGGTGCTACAGATAGATAAGTCAGATGACAGGCTAAGAGCTGCTCCACACATCCAGCACAACATCATCACAAAGAAGACTTTCTAATGAGCAAAAGAAAAAGGAAAAATGCTTCTGAAATGAAAAGTTACAGCTGACTACTTCTTAAAGATTGTATCATTTTCCTGTCTGTCTGCTTTGGCTCCACTAGCTCTTTAAGTTTTGCAGCCACTAGTCAGCAGGGCTAGTGACTTGGAAAATCCATTAGCCCCACAGACATTTCTGCTGGCCAGCTGATGTACTTACTGAAATATTACCTTTTCTGGTACAAGCCCTCAGGACTACTTAAAAATATTTTTGATTATTCCTAAAGAAAATATAACAGCATGATATAGTTTTAGATGGAAAAGTGCATAGGAACAGTCCACTTTAAACCTCCACTGTAAAAAAAAAAACTAACTCCACCACCAGTCAGAGCTGGGGCAGATAGATATGAGATCATTGCAAACACAAGCCTGACTGCTTGAAACTTAAACACTCTGTTTCTGATTTATACTACAGCAACTATAAAATAAAGGGACACTGCATGCTACTAGCTACATCTTGAAGTGCATACATGCTGTTACATTATATAGCATGGATGTTAGCGAGGCATGTAAAAACCTAAAGGTTGCAGGGATAATCACCTTTGCCAGTGAGTAACTGCCATTTGCCAACAGTGAGAGAGAGGAGAGAGAGAGAGAGAGAAAGAAAGACACACATACACACATTACTTTCAATAGTTGGTGTCTGTGGATGCTTGGAACAACTAAGCCAGTCTGATAAGGAGGGGTCAGCATGCTGAGCAGCTACATCAAAGGAAACAGCAAACCCATGATTGTGTTGGCTTTTTATTTTGAAGTACACGCAGTTTCTATCCACTTAGCTAAAACTCTGTCATATTTAGACTGGCTAATAATTGGTCTGCTGCAGACGTTCCCATTAAACACTGCTCTGCATTGGAGGGACAGTATCACTCCTCCCTAAACTCCTTCCGCTATCATAGGAAGATGTTTGCTTGCTGCACCAAGCATGCATGGCAAACATAAAAAGACATATTTTGATAGTTTGATGACTGACAGTAAACTTCAAAACATTTTTGAACAACTACCACACATTACATTTTAAAATGGCATAAACATTGAGGATGACCTGGTTCACATCACTTTGCCACCGGAACCACATTCAGTCTGGCTACCACCTATCCCAAAAGGCAACTACAAGTGAGAACACTGCATACATTGCTCCAGCACAACAAATAGCAATACATTTGTTCATGCTATTCAGGCAAAAGATATAAAACAAACCAGTTCATTAACTGTTCAACAAGTGGAATTGTCTATTTACTTAGTTGCCTGTGTGGTCTCATCTATATGGGACTGACCAAGAGTCTGTTAAAAATGCAGTTAACATAGCACAAAACAAGGATTCAGACAGGTAATGAAACCTATGCCATGGTTAAACATGCCAAAGTATCTATCCATACATGTCCTGCATGCCTTAGATTTATAGACATTGAACATATTGAAATAGAACCAAGAGGTGGTGACATAATCAAAAGTCTTCTTCAACAAGAATAATTCTGGGTCCATACTATTAATGCTGCTGTACCAAATGGAGTGAATGAAGAACTCAATTTCCATGCCTTTTTATAAATGCCATTTCTGATTCAGATAATTGTATAACTATGCATGTGTATACTTAGTGGTGTGCAAAGTTGCCAAAATTCAAGTCAATAATTTCACAAATTTATTCAAACTCATACATTTAGTCCACCCTGTGAATTTCCAATCCTCAGTAAAGCGTTAACTTCATGGATGATAGATTTGGCAACTTCGTCGGTGAAGTGCAGCCAGCAGGTGAAGTTTGCAATGCACAGTGGGATTGCAGGTCCTTACTTGGTACTAAAATGAGTTTTATGCCATGGACAGGCTACTTTCAGTGCAGTCTTATGAAGAGAGAGTTGGTGATAAGCCTGCCCCTGATTGTTAATCAAAGATACATTTAAAAGTAATTTGAACATTGAGTATTTATAACTGAATTGCTCTGAAAAAAATATCTAAAGTTCCTTTGCAGCTAGATTTCCTGTTTTTGTTTGTTTTGTAGTTTTACAATTTTTTTAGTTTAAAGCAGAGGTTTTGTTTTGTGTATTGAAGCAAGTGCTGCATATGGGAAGTGGAGCTATTTTAGCTACTGTAGCAAGCCAGGCAAGACTATGAGCAGGCTGGGCACTAGTCTTATTTTTTTTCTTTAGTCTTTCTTCATAATTATTATTGATTGTGGTCTGTAATTTTTTATTTATGTAGTACAGTTTGTCTTCAAGTGAATTATTTTTTTCAATCTGTTACTATATTGATTGCAGTTCTATTGCTTAGTTAATTAAGTGACTGTGTGACTTTAATACTTACAGTCACTTGTTTAGAATTATCCCTGTCTTGTTGTGTCTTGTTAATTCCACATCCTTCTCATCCAAGAATAGGTGGAAGAGGAGAAGGATACTGCCTACTAGAGAACTGCTTAACTGTGTAGAAAATACACTTTCCAACACTTTCTTTGCTGATTTTTCACACTTGTTTTATTACTTTAGTTATAGAACACTCTTCTTATAGTTAATATTTATTTTCAATACTTTTTTACAGTAATAGTCACAGTCATGTTAAGCTCAATTTAATTTTCCAGAAGGATTTATAGAAAAATACATTCAAATAAACAAACAGATGCAGCACAATGAACCACGGTGCATCATTTTAAAATTGCTACAATGAAAAAAAATAAATAAATAAAACTGCACTCAAGGCCTGTTTTAAAGATGCTCAAAATATTTTATTTTGCAAGTGAGGTAAACAAGCTGCAGACCCAGTCACAAAAATCCTCCAATGTTTTGCACAAAGGAGCTTTGTCAAGAAACGAATGTGCTCACCTAGTACCCCAATATTATATACAGATCACTAAAACAAAACAGGTAAAATACATTAAAATGTGCTTAATAGCAGAGGAAAGTAATTAATAGGATATTAGAATATTAGATGTCAAATAGATGCTACTTAGCTCAGTGTAGTACCCTGATTATCCAACCCCACTTTACCAAACCTCCCGTCTAACAGTTGCTTGCTTTGTCATCCACACTTAATAAATGTAATCTGCTAGTTCCCATTCCTGTTAATTACAGTACTCTGATTATCAGTGAGTCACAACTACAGTACTTAAGCACATCAATAAACACATTAAAAGATTAAACCTCACCTTGTACTGGAGTGTTTTCAGAGATGGCAGGCAAAAGAAAGCATCCACCATAAGTGATATAAAGTCCGCCAAGGAAAAACTCTGTAACTTTCCACTGACAATGGAGATGGCATCAAGTGCTGAAGAATGTAAGAATATGCACTCCTGCAAAGATGAGCAGTGGAAGTCTGCTTTGCATTTTTGGTTCAATCAAAAGCGTGAGAAGAGGACACCACTTTCTGTTCTTCTTCTAAAAGAAAAGGAGCTGATGTTTCATACTCACCTGGGCAACATTCTCCCCTTTGCTGCTAGTGAGGGATGGCTAGATTGCTCTAAAAAAATAAAATGCAGCTCTTTTTATTTATCTAGCCCTGATTGTCTCTGTGTATCTGTACCACATGGTTGCCATTCACATATCCATTTTAATAATACTCCCAGTTATCTGATCTCCCGTTTATCTGACCTACTTGGATGTCCCCCACAGGGTTCGGATGAATTGGGTTCTACTGCACTATTAAACAGAGCTCCTATTGCATTAGATACATTTGCAAACCGACAATTTACCACAATAATTTATACAGAAGTTATACACATATGAGACCATGACATAAGAACATAATATAAAAGGGCAATGCATGTCTCTGATTACTACACTGATGAAGGGATAAAAGATTTATATATTTGATACTAATTCATTATACCTTGAGGTAAAATTTGACACAAAGTCAAACTCCAACTACGTCAATTACAACCTGCAATTATGTATAGTATTTATGATTTACTCAGAAGTGTTTATTGGTCATTTATGTGACTATACAAATTGTTGTCATAAAACCTCCTATTGTATCATAAAAAGTATGAAATGTATTCATGTACAAGAGCAGATACAAGCAAGAGAGTGCACAGTACCAGATTATGAAAAAAACATTTTTTTTCCAGAGGGCACCCTACTTTTAATACTGAGATTACAAACATGGGACTAATTTAATCTTATCATTCAAGCCACTATTTTATGTTACCTCCAATTTAAATAACCAAAAGCCTTCTCTTTTTGCAAGAATTCTCATAAGGTCCCCTCCTCTTGGCCCAAACAAACTTTTTCAATCCCTATGAAAGTCCATTTATGTAAATTAGGATTGATTGAAGCAAGCGTATGCACAGCTGTGGGCATTTTCCTCATTTCAACATTTGAGCACCCTAACATGGTCACCCACCCTTACTTTCAATTTCCTTTTCATGCATCCTGCATAAAAAGCAGAGCACATACATGGTGCTAAATATATTACATGCGTGGTGTCACAGGTGTTGAATTTGGAAAATAAACTCTTCACTTGTCCAAGGATGTAGAAAGGTTTTTGAAAGTGTGAAAGGTGCAAATTCTGTGAATTTATTACACCTTCAAAAACCTTTCTACATACCTGGGCAAGTGAAGAGTTTATTTCCAAATTCAGCCCCTGTGACACCTTGCATGTAATATAGTTAGTGACATGTACTGTACGTGCTCTGCTTTTTATGTAGGATGCACTAAAAGAAAATTCAAAGAAATTGTAGGTGACCATGTTAGGGTGCTTGAACATCAAAATGAGGAATATGCCACAGTTGCACCTACCCTTTACATAAATGGTCTTTCATAGGGATTGAAAAAGTTTGTTTGGGGCCAAGCAACAGAAGGTTTTTGGATATTTAAATTGGGACAACAAAAAATGGGGGCTTGAAAGATACTGTAAAACTGAATTGGCTCTGTATTTGTAAACTCAGTATTTTTTTTTTGTAGGATTATTTCTTCCTGGGGCCCCCAGTCATCTCTATCATGTCCTTGCATGCTATCCTCTGGCCACCATCTGACCCATTCCATCCTCCTGCTGAGGTATCATCTTTTACTGTCCCACAGCTTACTACCAGTGGTGGAGTGGCAGGGAGCAATCAATCCCCCTACCAATTCTGGATCCACAGGGTGCTTCCCCCCAGGAGCCAGCACAAGTGGTCACAGATGGCCATCAAGCCACTGCAACTAGGGCATCCATTTTCCACTTTTTCTCCACTTGCAGGAGCATGGTGTGAAATACCACCAGCAACTGGGTTCGTGCATGCTGCTGTGCATGCCCCCATCAAGTGGCTACCACATGCCTGCATCCTGTTGTGCAGATCCGTGCCATCGAGCCCCAGCCTCTGCTAGGGGTCAGATGACCACTGGCTGCTAGAATCCCCCCCTGGAGATGGAGAGCAGTCCATCGGACACTCAATCCATCTCCTCCCTTCTGACGAATAGGGCCCTATGCTCGTTCCCAAATATGGGTTGCTGGCATGGTGAAAGGTGTGGTGTCCAGTGCCTCAACCCTCAGGGCCACTGGGCTGGCTGTAATCTCAGTATTTAATGTAGGTGCCCTCTGAAAAAAATGTGTTTTTTCATAATCGTTGTGCTGTGCAATCCTGCTTGTACCTGCTCTTGTACATGAACATATTTCATGCTTATTATGGTGCAGTAGAAGCTTTTATGACTACGATTTGTATAGTCACCTAAGTAGCCAATGAGCACTTTTGGGCAAGTCATAAATATTATTAATAATTGCAGGTTGCAAATGATGCAGTAGGAGTTTGGCTTTTGTGTCCATTTTCAACTCAGGGTAATTAATTAGTATTTATATAAATTGTTGTCCCTTCATCAATGTAGTAATCAGAGACATGCATTGCCTTTTTATTTTATGTTCTTGTGTCATGGTCTCATTTGTATACACATTTTGTATAAATAAGTGTGGTAAATCAATGGTTTGCAATTGTATCTGATGCAATAGATGCTCTATTTAATAGTATTACGCTGAGCTAACTAACATCTATTTGACATTTACTATTCTAATGTCTGATGAATCATTTACCTGGAGTCCATTTAAGAAATAATACCTTTTTACTATTTTATTTACCTAGATGTATAACACAGAATTTACAGTATCCATATTGGAACTCATTGCCTTGGAGTTGCCCATTTATGTATATTATCCAAGTCCATTTGTATGGTGCTAATACTTTCATTTTCTGTAGTAATACTAGCCAGTTTGGTATCATCTGCACATTTACTCAGCCTATGTATTGCTTCTTTTCCCATGCAAGACATACTGTACATACATGGAACAGCACTGGCCCCAGAACCAACTCCTGGGGCAGGCTGCTCATCATTGATACTGAAGTAGAGTAGAAACCATTTATACACACCCTCTGCGATCAGTCACCCAACCAAGCAGCCACTCAACCCACCACCCTGTCATCTATGTTTTTATCTATTAGGCTCTTGATTATCTCACAGTGTGGGACCTTATCAAATGCCTTTGCAAAGTCCAAATATATGCAATCCACTGAGGCCTCCTATCCAAAGCACATTATATTTTTTTCAGAAAAGCACAGTAAATTTGTCACACAAGCTCTACCAGACACAAACCCATGTGCTGCTTGTCAACTAGATCCTTGTTTTCTAGTTGAAAATTTATAATATCCTTTAAGATAGCTTTCATCAATTTTTTCAGGACAGACGTTTAGCTTATAGGTCTATAGTTTGCATGGTCAGCCCTACTGCCCTTTTTATGGCTGCAGTGGGCATAGCCCTGCCGACATTTTGCATTCATAAGAGGGCTGATGTCATTTTTGCAACATAATAAGTGTTAAAAGTAGAGTCCTCCACTGGAGCTGCATTACTACGCTGCCTGTGTGTGCATAGGAGCTGGAGAGCACTATTTTTCCTCTGGCCTGAGGAGTTAATTGAAACCTTCCTCAGCAGAGTCTCAGACATTCCACATTACAGCCAGAAAACACAGAAGTTAACTCATTATCTTCTGGCTGTCTTTTTTTGTCAGGTTACCAATGGATAGTAGACATCATACAAAGCTATTGGAAGTAGAATGGGTTAAGCACTTCCTGGAGTTTTCTGCATAACAAACAAGCAATGCTGTGCCCTCAGCCCCTATGAACACCTCATTAAGCCACTTGACACCTCCATCCTAACAGCAATAATCCTGCTACTTTGTAAGACATTCCATAGCAAGGAGTTCTAGTGATACCTATTCCCAAATAATAAACACATTTAAAGTATTAAATGCCAGCTTCATTTTCTCAAGCAGGCAGTTCTGGGGAGACACTAGAACCTGACATTTAGTGAATACTTGTCTGTTATATTATTAGAATTTAACTCTGTCTGTTTCTCTGTGGAGAAAGTAGCAAGATGTTGAACATGCTGTATACTTTGGAACATAGTGGACTGTCAAGGATGTTGGTGCCTTCTGCTTTTTTTCTTTTTGTAGAAGAAACATTTAATGTATATAATCTCACAGATTTGCATTTATTTTTCCAAATATTTGTTTTTAATAATGTTAATATATCCAATGCGCCAAATAAGCCAGTTGTATTTAGTTATTATTTTATGCAACATTGTGTTCTTAACCTGCAATTTGTGACTATAGGGGCCAGATTTTCAAAGGCCTCAGACTGGCACAAGGTGATTGCATCCATCAGGTCTGATGCAAGAGGCACCTTGTGCCAAGGGCTGTGCCAAGTGCTATTTTCAAAGGCAGTCTGCATCACCCAGCAGGCTGCCTGTGCCAAAGTATGCTAGAGCCCACCTTGCACCATGAAAGTACCTGTGGCATGGCGCTAGAGGCCTTGCGGCAGACCTAGACTGCTGCAGCCCTCAGATCTGGAATTTCAAAGACCCCCCCAGGAACTAAGTGCCAAATACCCTTAGACCAGTAAATGGCTGGTCTAACGGTACTTAGACAGCTCCTGGGAAGGTCATCTAGTATGTGCCACTGTGTGTCCTGCCCTGATCCATCCCTGATGGGTGATCCCTCATGGTCCAGTGGTCCCACCTCACCACGTCACAATCCTCAACATCCGCTGCATAGCATATTGACATCTCCTTGGTGGTCTAGTGCCCCCTCAGGTAGTGCCATCTCTACACTCACACCCCCTCCCATACACCCATCAAGTGACCAGCACAGCCCTCCACACACCACCATGGCCAGCCACCGAATGTGCTGTCAGTGAGCATACTGTATACAGTATGTGCTGACAGCTCATTCGTGACTGACCATGGTGGTGTGTGAAGGCTGACTCAATCCGTGTGTATGGAAGGGGTGTGGGAGTGCAGAGATGGGTACTACCTGTGGTGGGGTACTAGACGACCAGGGTACCGGTGTGTTTGGGGCAAAGATGCTGATGGTGGTAGTGGTGGGGGGATGTGTCCAGTTGCTAGCCTCTGTCTGTGGGTGCCACAGACTCCTCACTGCCATTGCAGCATTCAGGGGTGGGTGCGCCATATGTTTGGTGCAGCACCACCTTTGCTGCAAGCCACTGGACTTTGGTGCTGGTACCCTGTGGATTAGATAATTGGGTGCAGGGTCCCGGGCGCACCCGCTCTCGGCGCAAACTGCCATTGTTGCAGATTGCCTCGGGGCTTTGAAAATCTGCCCTTAGGTGTTTACAGCTGAATTATAGTAACCACATTTTCTTCACTTGTAAGTAGGTAGCTGTGTGTGTCTCATTTTTGTTTGACTTACGTTATGAAGTGGCATATAGAATCTGATCAGTTCATTACATGCTGGATTATAATTAAATGGACTGATAAATGGGGGCTTTGGTTTCTTTTACAAATTAATTTTTTCTGTCCGTGGATATACTAAAACAAAAATTTCTCAACAAAATGTTTTAAAATAAGGAGTTGAGCAGTAATTTAGTTGATGTGGTGTAAAGAGCTGCACCCTGGAAAATTACCTTTTTGGGGGAGCTGCCACAAGCAGAATGGGACTTCAAGGAGGTGGAGCTCATGGCAGCAGAAGAGGCATAATGGCATTAAAAGCTTAATGGTGTGGATGTAGATGCACCATTATCTGAGAATGACTTTGGTAGAGGACTAAGCGTGACTTGGGGGTGGGGGATCATCAGGAACTGAATGAGTCTTGGTATTTCTAGCATAACGGTTTTCTTAAACTTCAACCTCACTGAGTTAGACTCTGCATCCATCTGCATGTATGTCACTAAGCCACATGTAGTGGGGTATGGATAAAAACCAGATTGCCAGACCCAGACCAGAGCTGTAAAATCTGGACTGAGCACAGCTTGTGCAAATATTGCTGATCCACTCACTCTAGATGATCTGATCTGGCTTTTACTTATCTGGTCTGGTGCTGACAGTTCAGTTTTCAACCATGCTAAGGAAGGGTTGAAAAACAGACTTCCAGGAGTGGACCAGATATGTAAAAGTTGGACTGAGCAGTGCAGCCAGAGTGACCATACCAGCAGTATTTGTACAAGTTGCACCCTGTCTGGCCAGTTCGGATTTATACAGAACTGCTGTGTTTCAAGTCTGTCAGTCCAGTTTTTAATCAATCAATCAATCAATCAATCAATCAATCAATCTTTATTTTATACTGAAAGGTATGCGAGCAAAAATGCCTGTTTACACAAACGTCCAGTTAAGCATAAAAAGAGAACAGAACACCAGGTCAAACAATTACATTGTAAAATACAGTATAAACAGGCCTAACATAAACAGGTCTAATATAGAGATGAAGAGGGATATACAGAAGAAGGGGGGAAGCAAATACGAACATACAAAATTGCCAGCAGAAAAAGGCCCACGGGTCTATCAAGTCTGCCAGATTGTGCATCTCTAAGTTTCATATCACTACAGCGGCCATGCCCCCACCCAAACCCCTCCCTTCCTCCCCTTTCCCATCTTTCCCCCTTTGTGTTCTTGTCTGTACTAACCATGTCCTTCACCCCATCCCAACCTCTCTTAAAGTTATCCACTGTCCTTAGTTCAGTTAACTCCTCTGGCAGTGCATTCCATCACACCACCACTATCTCTGTAAAGTAGTGCCTCCTCATCTCCCTCATGAACCTTCCCCCTTCCAACTTCAGACTGTGCCTCCAGTGACCCTTCCCCCTTTAAGCAGAACAATCCTCACTCTCTGACTTTGTTTATGCCTTTCAAATACTTAAAGGTCTCTATCATGTCCCATTTTCCCCTTCTCTCTTCCAGCAAATACATGTTGAGCTCCCTCAGTCTGTCCTCATATGGAACTCCCCAACTACTATGATCATTTTTGTAACCCTGGGCTGCACCATCTCCAGTAATCTTACATCCTTTTTGAGGTATGGGCACCAGTACTGTACACAGTACTCCAAGTGTGGCCTCACCAGTGATCTACACAAGAGCAGGATGACCTCCTCTTTTCTAGAGGTGATCCCTCAGGCAATGCACACCAGCATCCTCTTTGCCCTTGCTGCCACCCTCCTACACTGTGTTGATACCTTCATGTCCCCCGTGACTATTACCCCCAGGCCTCTTTCCTCCTCTGAAACTGTTACCTGCACTCCCCCCAGCCAGTAGCTGTTTTCTGTCTCTGAGGTGCATGACCTTGCACTTCTTAACATTAAACCCCAACTGCCACTCCCTAGACCAATGTTTGAGTTTAGCTAGATCCTCCCAGAGTGCCTCCCTCCCTTCCTCATTGTTCACTTTTGCACAAATCTTAGTGTCATCAGTGAACAGGATGATCTTGCTCTTGTCCCCCTCTGCAGTGTCTCCAATGAAGATATTGAACAAAACAAGGCCCAGCACTGAACCCTGTGGTACCCCACTCATTGCTGGCCTTGGCTTGGATGTCTGTCCCCTTACAACTACCCTCTGTTGTCAGTCCTGCAATCAGCTCTCAACCCACCCCACCAATTTCTCCCCCACCCCATGTCCCTCAGCTTGCTCATTAACCTCCTGTGCAGTACCAAGTTCAAAGCCTTGCTGAAGTCCAGATACAGGACATCCACAGCATGGCTTTCATCAACCGCCCTAGTGACCCAGTCGAAGAAGTCGATTAGGTTAGTTTTGCATGATCTTCCTGAGAGAAACCCATGTTGTCTCTTATCCTGTAGACCATTACTATTGAGAAAGGTTATCAACCTATCCTTCAGAATAGTCTCCATCAACTTCACCACTATGGAAGTCAAGCTCACCAGTCTGTAGTTGCCTAGTTGGTCCTTGGGTCCAGTCTTGTAAATGGGCACCATGTGAGCCATCCTCCAGTCCCTGGGTACATTCCCCATCTCCAAGGAGGTGTTGAACAGGTCTGTCAGAGGGCCTGCCAACACCTCTGCCAGTTCTTTCAGGACCCTTGGGTGTACACAGTCTGGTCCTGGTGCCTTTTCCACTCACAAGGCTTTAAGGCCCTTCAGAACTCTATCCTCTTGGATGACCCCATCTGTTATTTCTGCCCCCTCCACCTGTGCCCCCTTCCCCTGTGGTATTAGGCCATCCCTTTCTTTCATAAACACTAAGCAGAAGTACTCATTGAGTGCCTCTGCCTATTTTTCCCCTTGTTCTTCCCATCCCCCTCTCTTGATTCTGACAATATCATCTCTACAAATCCTCTTCTCCCTTATGTATTTAAAGAACCCCCTTTCCCCCCTCTCTGATACCCTGAGCCAGCTTCAGCTCCTTTGCTGCCTTGGCTGCCCTGACTGCCCTGGTCACCTTCCCCTTTGTGAACACCTCTCTATCATCCTCATGCCCAGATTTTTTGAACTAAATAACAGTGACAAATTTACAGCATGGGGATATAGTTGGAGGTACAATTCAGGAACATGAACAGTTGGGTGATATGATAAAGACATAAAATGTGCACAGTACCATCTAAATAAAGTAGAAGCTCAAATATCAATACAAGCAGAGAGGCCAAAAAATAGTTGGTTACCCAATATAGGCTATGGTGATAAGCTAGGGAAATATTCCACATGACAATCAATAGTGGCAAGAGCTGAGCAGCGCATAAGGGATAAGTAAAGGAAGGGGGAGAGAGATATGGAAGTAAAATTACAGGTCTTTACATAGAAGTCTCTCCCAAACTCGTTATGTTCATTTTCCTCCACAGACTATGCTAATTGTATTGTAATACATTATACAGTTCATTTTGTACTACAAATGCTTATTCAAATGTTACCAATAATAGCTACTGCTGAACTGTATTTATTTAGGAGGGCTGCTAATTTGAGGTGGCATTCACTCGAGGTCTTGATAGTAAATAGGATAGTGACAGACTATAATGCAATGCATAGTGGATAACAATAAAAGTGACATGGTCTGGTCAGGAAAAACTACATAAGTGAGTGTTGCAGAGGCTTCCATGTTAAGATCAATAACTTATACTGCCTTTCTGTAATGTTTGAATCATCATTTTTAATGTCAGCATCTCAAATTAGTGCAGGTCCTGCACATATTGGCACCTTACTGTCACAAAGTTGCAAGGCAGTATTCAACTGAGGTCCTAATCCCTATTTTTTTCCTGTGTTTTGAACATACGTTATTACTGTGAGCTTATTGTTCTAAGCTATTAATCCTCTCACCCTGGATAGTGCAGGCCACTCCTTTACCCATCAACTGTACCCCCAAATTCACAGGATAATCCCCCACAGTTGCATCAGTATACATCCCCCTGCATGAACACGTTACAGGATTCCAAATGATCACAGACTTTATGGATGACAGCACCTCCCATGGCGAGACAATTGTAATGGGTGACCTAAATGTTAACTGGCTAGCTCCAGAAGTCAACCCATACAAGGATGTCATTGCTGCCCTAGACATTACTCAAATGGCGGCCTCTCCCACTAGGTTTCATTTTAAGTCTGGTATTAGAGCCTTACTTGACCTGATCCTCACTTCTCTCTCTCCAACAGAATCACTAACACAGAAGTTCTCCCAGATGCCATCAGTGATCACTCCCCAGTTATTTGCCACTGCTCAAAGAAGACAACTAAACCTCAGTCCTCTTTCTCATATAAAAGAATGTTAACGAAAGGAAAGCTTCCAGAATTCCTTGCTTCCCTGTCAACAGTTGACTGGACACCCCTTGACTCCTTCAGCAGTGTCAACCAAGCACTTGACTTCTTTATTGCCCAGTTTAACAATGTTTGTAACAGTTTTGTCTCCCTACATAAATGCAAAACTCAATCTACCACTAATCACTGGCATAACTCCATACTCATCCCCATGATGTGTAACCGAGATAACCTCTGGTACCGAGCCATGGACTCAGGGAAATCACACGATATGCAGCTCTATAAGGTGGCTAGGAACCAGTGCATAATAGCTATACGCAGAGCAAAGCAAGTCTTCTACAACCAGGAACTTACTAACTCCTGGAGAAATAGCAAACCCTTCTGGGAGAACATCAAGAGCTTCACAGGTAAACCAAGCAAATCCTCCCCCACTATAATTGAGGTTAATGGCTCCATTTTACAGGACCCCAAAGAAATAGCGGACTCCTTTAATCTCACATTCACTGATCCTAGCAGTGTCCTTCCCCACAACTTCTTTGACAACTCTGCCCAGCACTGCCTCAATAATAAAATCAGTCTCCACAGTAATACCCCCCATTCTACTTTAAGAGGGTATCCATGTCTGAAGCTGAAAGATATCTTAACAAAGTGCTAAGCAAAGCCAGTTTCAGCAGCAATACCCTTGACCTCAAACTCCTCTCGCTTTCCCTTGACGTTGTCCTACAACCTCTCACTAAACTTCTAAATCTCTCACTCTCTCATAAACAATTCCTCCAGCTCTGGAAATCAGCAGTGGTCACACCCATTCATAAAAGTGCTGACAGGTCTCTTCTCTCTAACTACTGCCGTATCTCTATCCTGCCACCACTCTCCAAGGCATTGAAATGAATTATAGCTGACCAGTTGTCTGAACACCTCAACAAATATAACTTACTCTGCCCGCAACAACATGGCTTTAGAAAAGCCTATAGTATTACAACTGCCCTGCTTGACTTCACCAGCCATATTCATAAAGTGATTAACACTGGCCACCTACTGGGTGTGGTGTTCATTGATTTTGACCAAGGCATTTGACACCGTGAACCACCAGCTCCTGCTTTACTCACTCTCCTCCCTTGGACTATCTAATGATCAATCAATCAATCAATCACTTTATTTAACCAGGCATAAACACCATTGAGCAAGCTCATTTTCAAAGTGGTCCTGGGCATAAATACAATACAGTACACTTCACAAGATTACAATTACGGTGGACAATGGTGCAAAAAAAAAAAAAAAGAAAAATCATTGTGAAGGTGCTGGTCAATATGGGCCTATACATACCGGTCAACATAATTAACATGCAAAGGTACATAATGATAAGCTTTACTGAACTGAGAAGAGACAACAATCCCATATAGTCTCCGCTGAGTAAAAGCTCATACCTAAATGATAAAAAATAAGGAGGTATTAAGGAATAGGGTAGAAATTGGGGTGAAAGAGTAGGCAGCCAAAAGGAAGGCCAGAATAGGTAAAAGGTAGAGAATAGGCAGGGTCATCTTGGATTAAGGGAACTAGACTTGTAGGTCCTAGGTTTCTGTTGTTAGGAATGTGGGGTGGATGAGATACTTAGGCGTAGGATTTGAGAGTGGCACCCGAGGCTTAGGGGTCATCGGCATCTGAAACAGTTGCATGATTCCTTCAGATAATCCATTAATAGATGTAACAAAATGGTTTGAAAGCTACCTCTGGCAAGGAGCCAAAAAGTCAAAATCTTCAACTCTCTCTCAAGTGCCCTTCCTGTTCTCTTTTGTGTGCCCCAGGATTCCATCCTTGGTCTTCTACTTTTCAGCCTTTTCATCAATACTCCTCCTGCAGCTTGCAATAATAACTTAATACTCTATGCCGATGATGCAGTCCTCTTTTCCTCCCATACTGACCCCATCTCACTCTCCAAGGTGCTACAGATGAAATTCAGCCTAGCTGAAACCTGGCTTCTCCAACATAAGCTGTTGATGAATTATAAAAAAACAAAGTCCATGCTGTTCCATAGCTCTCACAGCAAATACAGATCTATGAACTTCACCATACGTAATGAACTTGAACAGCCACTTGAGCAAGCACAGGAGATTAAATACCTTGGTATTACCCTTGATTGCATGATGTTTTTCAGCTCTCATGTTCAACACATCTCAAAATCAGTCAACTCAAGAATTGGGGTTCTCTACCGCCACCATCATTGTCTTACCAAAGAAGCTATGCGAGTAGCAATAACTGCCTCAGTCCTACCCGTCATTGATTACGGGCTTGTCTTCTACAGGGCTGCCATTGAAACCACCCTAAAATGGGTCAAGACAGCCCTTAACAAATGCTGTAGACTTCTCATAGGTGCAGGGAAGCATATGCATACCTGTGATCTCTACAAGCAATCCAACTGGCTCAATCTAAATAGCAGACTTGCCTACCAGACCTGCCTACTGGCTAAGAAAATTTGTCTTAACCTCATACCCCCTTCAACTGATGCCTTAATGTTGTCCGCAGTCACTACACATTTTATGCACAGTTCCCTCAAACCAACATTTAGCATTACATTCTACCGTACCAACCAGGCTCAACATGCTTTCCACACCAGGGTCCCCCTGCTGCAAAACAACCTTCCCCATGAAATTGCAGCTGAAAACAAGTGTGGCCCATTGAAACGTAAACTCTGCCAGAACTTCATTGACCTCAGCAGTTGTGACTGCTCTGCCTAGGCTTGTGGCTTTGTTTCACCTCTCCCTCCTCTTCTCTTCTCTCCTCCCTTGCTACCCTCCCCACTTCTCTCTGCCTCTCCATCCCCTGCTACTCCCTGTCTCTCTCCCCCATTCCCCCACCTACCATTCTACCCCCTTTCACTTCCCACCTACCATTTCACTCCCTCTCCCGCTCCTCTCCTTTCCTCCTGTCTCCCCCTCCCTATCACCCTATCTCTTGTTGCTCCACCCCCAGACTATCTAGCACTTATCTTTCTGTTCTTGCACTTATGACAATGTCAAATCCTTGACTGCCTACCCCTCTTTTCCCACCCCTCTCCCTCTTATCCCCCACCCCTTGCTCCACTTATGTCACCCCTAGGATGGTTTTCATTTGTATCTGTGTCTTGCTATATATACACCTGTATTGTTAATTGTGCATTGTTATTTGCCACTGACTGTTTGCTGCTGTGCTAGTCTATACACATGTACTGTTTTTTGTTACTAAATTAACCTCCTGACCTGTATTGTATCTTACCACTGCTTGCTTCTATGTTAAACTCCTGACCTTGTATTGTATCTTACCACTGTTTTGCTTGCACCATTGCTGACATGGAACCTTTGTAAAAGAACCCTTGGTTCAAAGATATTTGTAATCCTAGTAATAAATAAATCAATAAATAAATAGTGTGCTGTAGAAATGATATAAGATAGTGAGAACTGAGTGGTTTGCTCATGCTACACGGGGAGAAAAGTCTACAATAAATACAAAACATTCTGATATTCATTTAGCCCCATAAACAGATGGTCAAAGAACAGTTAGAAGTAGTTGACTTTCTTTTTGCTTCCGCATCTAGCAAGCTAGACATTGTTTCATAGTTGCCCCCCCCAAAAAAAGAGAAATAAATCTTTAATTTCATTGGAATTGTCTTTACAATTTAGCACATTTAAAATAATACACACTTCATCTGGATAAAGAAAAATAAGCAGCAGTACATACATATTCAGAGGCAGAAAATAAAATGCTATAATACAGTCCAACAATGTATTTTACAACACCACCAGCTATGCCAGATAAACAGTCACTCAATAACTAACTAGCTGAATAAATGTGAATTGCTTGAAAACAGACTGCCAAAGAAATGATCATTCCATGTAACACAGTCTGTACTGAAAAATTTACTAAGGTACCATTAGTAAGTTGCAGCACCACTTGGGACCTCCGTGCAATGTGTGATAACTATGACTGCACGCTGTACTTTTGATGAACTTTATTATAGTTGTTTAAAAAAAACACAAGCCACATGATAATGACAGCACTGTCAGTGCAACTCTGTAAATTTCTCTCTCCATCACCCTCTCCCTCTGACTGTCTGTCTCTGTCTCTCTACACCTCTCACAGTAAACACCATGAATGTCAGGAGCTTTAAAAAATAGTAGATTTAATTTGTGTATATATTTCAGCATGACAGTATAGCTGTTTGTGAATTTCTGTGTGGAAATCAATTGCGAAAATAAACAAACCTATGCAAGACGTGTATAGATGACAGAAATGTAACTGTGCCTTTCAATTTGATGATCAATGCATTTGGAGTGGCACAATTTTGCATTATAAATACAATTTTTATTTCTCTCCTGACGTTCTTGGTGAATATTGTGAGACATGTAGAGATAGAGATTTTTACACAGATGTGCTGACAGTGCTGTCATTATCATACGGCTTTTTCTTTTTTAAAAAGGAACTATAATTAAGTTACCTAAAACTCTAGTGTGCAGTCATAGATCTCATACCGTGCATGTAGGTCCTGAGCGGAGCTACGATTCCTTCAGTACAAATATGGAATGCTCATTTCTTTGTCAGACAGTCTGTTTACAAGCAATTCACATTTCATTACCTAGTGAGTAATTGTGTGACAGTACTTAGTGTAAGTCCTATACCTTTATAAAGGTATATACTGTGGTACTTTTCTTAACACTATTGTAAGAAGATATAGTATCAACATACCCATTTTAAGGTGAGCTGTGTTCTATTGTTAAAGTAACAACATAACTGGTACAATTTAAGTTACATAGTGTTGACCATTGTAAGCATAATAATGGGACAATGTTGTAAGGGGTTTATCTGATGTGAGAAGTGTAGGAACTTGAAGCTAGGTGCAAAATAGTGACAGTAACTGTAATACCTGTACTGGTGTTTTTCCAGGAAAAAATAATAACATTTTCATTAAGAAGATATAGGTTCCCCTTGACCTTGTTGAACTCCCATTGACTGGAGCAACAGAATTAGGTTGTTGATCCGTGAGAAATATTTTGTTACCTTAAGTGTAAGGAATTACATCTCTTTTCAAGTACACAGCAAATTCATGTGGCTGATGTATGACAGGAAGCATGATTCTGACTCAGTCATCAGTCAGGTACTGCAGACTGAGGGCCTGTGTTAGGAATAAGTTTTATTGTTTTTATAATAATAGTATGAATTGATGTTTGGTACTATATTATAATAACTGGGGGGCACTTTTTCCCTAAGAAAACTCAGGTTGATATTTGCCGTAATAATCAGCTAGTTATTACGGCAAACATGCGCTGGATTTCCCTGACTGCACGCATGCACCAGCTGCTCTCTTCCTTTGCTTGTGCTGGACACCTGCTGTATCCATCACTCAGCGGTAAGTGAAACCAAAGATCTCTTTTTTCTATGTTATGTAACTGCTGTGGTGAAAAAGCGCCCATCAGCAATTATATAAAATAAAAGATGGGGTGGTGTGTGAAATTCAATTTTACACACACCCTAAGTGTGGAGTGCTTCTCATAAACCCCTTGGGCTTTGCCCTCGGGGTTTATGTTGCATCCCTCACCTCGGGTGTTTGTAAAATCTCATAACACACCACCCCATCCTTTATTCTCTGTATAGCAAGTAATAAAACAAAAACAACAAAAAAAAACAGGCAGTGGAAAAAACGCAACATAATTTGATAAAACAATAATCTGATAAGAGCATATTAGCTTCACTTGACCCATGTGACTTCCCATTTATATGGCTGGCAAATATGCACCTAGATGTAATAGATAGGTATGGGTTAAAAGTATAACCAGCAAAATGGAGAACTTAGTTTTATTAAATAGTTGTTCTGTTAGGATTGTGTGTAAAGTGCCCTTACTTTATTATTATTTTTTTATACTAAACAACTGGCACTCAGTTGATATTGTAACAGAAGGGAACTGCTACAAACTGTAGTAATAGCTAAATAGTTACACATTAGGTCATTGTGACTCCCATGACCTCCAAGCTCTAGTTCTATATGTAAGTAATAAGCCACAACAGGGTGTGCATTTCAAGGATTTTAATGCACACCCCAGGGGTGTGCTAAGGCATGAGGCTGAAGGCCAAGTTTCCATACACCCCTTGGAAGTGCATTAAAATCCTTGAAATACACACCCTGGAGTGGCTTATCACACTTATAAAATGGGCCACCATCATAAAAGAATTCGTTTGAGTCACTCTAATAGGGATTAAAACTTCTTTACTATTTTCAAACAAGTGTACATTAACTCTAAAACTGTTAAAAAATTAAAAAAGTAGTCCCTATTAATGCATAAATAGCATATTTCAGCAATAGATTAGTTCTTTGCAGTAAAATATTTATTAGTAGTGTTAGCTGAAAATATATATTTTTTATAACGTAAATTCTCATATGAATGCACTGCAACATCTGTAATTTTTTAAAAATAAGCACTGTTTAGAACTTTATTTTCATTACACTGTTGTAATATAATTTCTTTGAAGGCAACATATTCTTATTTATAGGACTGAGGTGAAATGTTGGTAAGAAAAATCATGTTGCTTGCATTTCAAATCAGTACAAGTACTGCCTCTTAATGAAAATGTGCTAAAAACTTTAATCCTGCCAGGTTGCCTTTTTCTGGTGGTGGTGGAGGTGGAAGGGGTGATAGATTCCATCTGAAAATACCCATATATGATTCAAATATACATGCTTTTATAAACTTCAGGAATGTATTTGAGTAGTTTGGGTCTGCCTCTGCCTATATAACTGTGTTTTGTCACCTTTTCTCTTTGATAATGAAGTATTATTGCCTACTTTCTTCTTCCTGTTTTTTTTCCCTCTGTTTTTCCCCCACATTTAAGATATGGAATTTTATTATGTAATGTTTACCATGGAACACTGGGATTCAAAATTGCTCTGTTCCACTGGTGGAATGTTCCTCTCCTAACATACTGTATACAAACAGACAC
Source organism: Neoceratodus forsteri (assembly GCA_016271365.2). Classification (NCBI taxonomy): domain Eukaryota; kingdom Metazoa; phylum Chordata; order Ceratodontiformes; family Ceratodontidae; genus Neoceratodus; species Neoceratodus forsteri. The sequence goes on along the minus strand of CM028132.1, from coordinate 967,237,806 downwards.
ATAACAAAGGCCTCTTCTACAGCCACTGACTCAATTATCTCACTGTCAGTGCAAGCAGAAGAGCTTTCACTAGTAAGCATGGTAAAGACCGAAAGGGGATTTTTCACTGTCAGCAAAGAAACAGTTGTAATGAAAACTATTAACAATTCTTAATGTTTCTTATTTATTTATGTGTGTAAGGAGAGTGTGATTATCAAGAAAACAACATTTAATTAATTTGTTCTATTTTTTATACACCCTCATATCTTCTAAATTTTATTTATTTCCATGTCAACAGACAACTCTTTTAATGTAGCTGTCAGAGATGCATGCAACTGCCTTAGTCTGTTTTCACACATCATACTAGGCCCTGTAACTATCCTGGAAGGCTACATTTGGTGGTTGTTGAAATCTCATAGTCCCTGACAGCTGCATTAGCATATGAGAACATTGATACATTATCAACCTTTAAGCTCCCCAGTATGCCTGTCTGCTTAATTAGTCTTCAAAGAAACAAGCTGCAAGAAGGTATGAAATACCACTTTTACCTTCAGTGAGCTTTGCAAACTATCTTAGCTGTAATGCAGTTTTTTTCCTTTAAACTTCATTCGGTTTATGTATTTCCAGAGAGTGTTTACAGGGTATTTGTTCTTTCAGCATAGAGATACATGATACAAATGGTTGATCTAACATCATGTTCTCATATGCTAATGCAGTTCTCATGGACAATGAGATTTCAACAATCATGAAATGGAGACCCCCAGGGCAGTCACTGGGGGGGGGGAGGGCTACCATGAGCAGTGAAAACAAACTAAAGATAACACATATAGCCCTAACACCCTAACAGCAACAGGAAAGGGGCTGTCTGTTGTTATGGAAACAAATACAATTTAAATGATATGAGGGTATAGTTTTCCTTTAAGGTAGTTTTATTTTTATGGCCCAGTTGAAGGTTTTTACAGTGTAACGGTGGCAACCATGTTTGTGATGGAAAATCAGCTCTGATCATAGGGGGACTGATGGGAGATAGTTCTGGTTGTTGGAGGACTGATTTGCTCATTGTGTTATGTGGTTTAGGACCAGGATAACTGTTCATTATAGAGATTTAATGTACAGTCAGCTGAGGTCTCTTGGCCAATGAGAGTTCTATATTTTTTTCTTGCCATTTTATAATAGTATCTAATACTGTTAGAGATGAGGTCTTACTGTTTTTCATTTTCTGCAGCTCAAGTGTTAAGTCTAATTGGAATTTTTTGCCACTAGCTGTGACTTAATTTTGTATTCCTTTTTCCTGTGGAATTATGTTGGAAAGTGTTACTCTCTGTAAGGCAGGGCACTTGATCAGTTAACTTGTTTTGGCTGATATATGACTGCAAATCTATTCTGCAGTGAGCTGTATTTCATTTATTTGTCTTTACTCTTGTATATGTTATGTTATTTTTGCCTTTGCACCCACCAGAGATGCAGAGCAATATTTGCCCCCCCCTTCATTTTATAGCTACTTCTTCTCTTCCATTTCACTTTCTGTTTTATTTTTATTAACTTCATTCCTCTCACTTAAAGCTGAGTATCTCTTAACTTTATTTCACTCCATTTATTAATCTGTGTTTCTAACAAAAAATATGTTCTGATACGGTTTAGTGTTAGCTTCATTTCTGCCCCTTTTCTTTCCCAAACTTTTATTTTCTTTTTGTCTTTCAACACACACTACTTTTCAAGATTTTTTTTTATTTTGGCATAATCTGTTTGATAAATCAAATGCTTTCTAGCCACCCTGCTTAAGCTTTTGAAATGGCACAGTTACTTATTGTTTTACTTTAAATTTATGTGCACCCATATCATATTCAGTTGTTGAGGTGCCTGCCTGGTAAAATTCCTACAAGCGAATCTTAGCATCCCTCCCCTGTACAGGCAGTCCCTCACCTTTTATCCAAAAACTGCATATAACCTGATGTAGGATCATAGAAATGGCTTGATTATTGATATGGGGCTTAGTGCATTGCATGCAAGCCACTGGACTGATATTTTTGTGTAATAGTAGGTTCATGGTAGGGTCAGAATGGACAGTTACATGGCTGTTGGGGCACAGGTTCTTATGATGTATAGTTTTCCTTCTAAACATTTTTTTTTTTTTACCAGGAAAGATAATCTGAGCTGGTAATGGTTCATTTCATAAGCTTCCTGGAGGGGATCAGTACAAAATAGTAAATATCATAAGTGCATACAAAAAATAAACAAAATAGAAACAGTCATGCCTCTCTTAGTTGTTTTGTACATTTATCTGACCTGTTAATTAACTATAGGTTATGATGTGTATTTTCCCCCGGACGTACAGTGTACTGTGGTATTTCTGATTTGTATGTTTATCTTCTAGTGAAGACATCAGAGTTGTTTGCCTTTTCATAGAATTCTGATTCATTGATTAAAAAAATCTTTTGTCTGTTTCTTTTTTTATCAGGCACTTCACTTACACATAGCATTATATAGTTACAGCATTTCCAGCTGAGTGGTACATTTTGTTATAATTCCTCAATTTCCTTGTTTTGGTTGTGCCGTTTCCATCCCAGATCCTTTATTTTTTTTTCTTTATGTAGTTTCTACTGCAGTCATATTTTCCTTTCACAGCCTCTATATCTTAATTAGCCCCAAAGCATTGTGTCAAGTTGCTACATACTTACTTCTCCCCCTTTCTATTTTTTTCTCTATTGGTATCTAATACTGTTACTGATGTGGTCTTACTGTTTTTTTTTCTTTTTCTGCAGCTCAAGTGTTAACTTCAATTGGAATTTTTTGCCACTAGCTGCCAATTAATTTTCCATTCCTGTTTCATGTGGTATTATGTTGGAAAGTGCTACTCTCTGCAAGGCAGGGCACTTGATCACTTAACTTGTTTTGGCTCATACTGTATATGACTGCAAATCTGCTCTGCAGTGAGCTGTATTTTATTTATTTTTCTTGATTATCATATATGTGATTATCATATATGTTATTTTATTTTTGCCTGTTCACCCACCTGAGATGCAGAGCAATTGAACACATCACATATTGCCACTGGAATAGCTCTGTATTTGCCCACCCACTTTTATTTTATAGCTACAGTACTTCTTTTCCATTCCACTTTGTTTTATTTTTAACTTCATTCCTCTCATTTAAAATGATATGTTATGTGGAATAACTCCCATTGTTATTATTTTTTACAAAAATTGTCAACTGTGCAGATGCATTTGTAAAAAATGAATTATAATAGTGTGACTTTTTGAAAAATTTTTTGACTTACCATACTAATGCTTGTCTATCCACTTACTCAGTCTCCTAATTGTTTCTGTCCTTGTACTAACTAATTCCTGTTGCTTCACATTAAGGGGTTGTTGATTTTCATATTGTGTGTGCCTGGGGTGGAGCAGGAATAAAAGATAAACTATGCAATGCCCTCAATAACACACCTACCCCAATTTACTTTTACCTAACACTCAATTTAGGCCTTGTACAGTAAGATCTTCCATCAGGAGAACAACGTGTAATGAAATGTGTAAGATTTACATTGACATTTGTGTATATGCACTTTTATGTAATACTAATTATGCATGTGTATGTACTGTATAACAATCTCTAAAAAATCTATTAAACACATCAAATGTCTTCGTAAACATGTCTCAACATGTGTTTATCTTCCACCTTGTTACAACATATAGTTGTCTCAGCAGTGTTTGCAGTTAAGCTATGGTACCTTCATGTATATGATGGCCCAGTTCTGTTGAGTTGATTGCTATAACTGTGCATAGATTAAAAAAGCCTTGAGGAAAGGAGGGAGAGGGGGGACATGATAGAAATGTTCAAGTACCTCAAGGGAATCAACAAAGTCCAAGAGGGTAGCATCTTTCAAAAAAAGAGGTGTGCAAGAACAAGAGGGCACAATTTGAAGATGGGGGTCGGCTCAGAGGTAATTTAAGGAAGTATTTTTTCACAGAGAGGGTTGTGGATGCATGGAACGGCCTTCTGAAGGAGGTTGTGGAGTCAAAAACAGTGGTGGAATTCAAGCATGCATGGGACAGTCATAAGGCCATTCTAGGGGGTGAGGTAGGAAGAAGTAGGCTGCTGGTTAACTAGGATCTGCAGCTTATCCAGTAGGTAGGGAAATGGGCAGACTGGATGGGCCAAGCGGTCCTTATCTGCCATCAAATTCAAATTCTATATAATGTAAAACATATAGGTAATTGTAATACAGACGGAGGCATTATTTTTTATCTGCCCTTTCTCAATGTACCGTAATTTGATTCAGTTAGAGCATGCAATGTCAATTCATGTATATGTTTAAGCCCATGAAACACCCTTATCCAGTTAATGCATTTGCAGGCGTAGTGGCTCTGCCAGTGCTTGTTATGTATGGGTACCATATTTGCTGCCAGTCAATCAGATGGGATGGCACATTCTTTTAGTGATTTCATAAATATCAGTCTTAGAGGGGTGACTATATAATGTGATAAGAGCTTCAACATCATATTTGAAATACTATCAAGCCCTGCTGAGTGTGAGTTTATTAGATTATTTATCTTTCCAATTATGTTCTCTACTGTTTTGTTACGGTCCAATCTAAATAAAGTCCCTACACTGGAACTGGTGGGGGTGTGTGGCTTTCATGGGAGGAAGACATAATGGGAGTGGGCTCCCCAGTGCTACTACACTGGCACTGGAATTTGTGGGGGGTGCAGCTTTCAGGGAGGAGACATATTGGGACACTGGGAGTAGGATCCCCAGTGTCCCTACACTGGCTGGGGGATGGGGTGCATTGGGTTTCTAGTGCCAACAGGAGGATAGAGCAACTCCCTGTCAGAAAATATATAAAATGTGTATTTGAGGACACTGGGAGTGGGCTCCTCAGTGTCTGACAGTGCTTAGGTGAGGAGCTTGAAATACCAACATGGGGATTGGGCACCCTGATGTCTGTGAAAACAGTTAATATTAGAATGTGTTGGGGGAGAATCTGACACCAGTGTGAGCATCCTGGTGTTGGAAACAATGTTTTAAAAAGTTAATGCTTTCAGTGCACTGGGTGGAGGGGGGGTCCTCAGTGTGCCACAGCAGTGGAGGGTCAATAATTACAAGGGGTATGCCTGCTAAAAAGTATACTTCATTCATTCCTCTTGATAAGTGGAAAAACAACATGACTGGCAGCATAATGTGTTTCACCTAGAGTTCTACATCACAGCTGCTCCTGTGACCTGGAATCCTTCGTTGTGCTAAACATCTATTTTTTTCCATAAGAAATAATCGGAAATGCAAAACTGAATGACTTTGTAATGGATTAATATTTTTCTACCAAACTTTCAAAAGGCACATCTCTGAGTCCAAGGCTTTCTACACTGAAAATTTCAGCCCAAACGCTAAAGCCAATTCTGAGATATAGGTGGACAAAAACAGTGCCAAAAATCCCAAACCTTCTTTATTTTCAACACTCTGTATCTTGGAAAAGACTAAAGCTATTGAAACAAACTTCTCTACATACGAAAACCTACCCAGGGCGAGTATGCATACCAAATTTCATAGAAATCACTGCAACCATTGCAAAGTTATTAAGGTCCAAAATTTGCCCTTTAACATTAAACATGTTTGCATGAAAAAAGGTATTTAAACAAGTTGTATACAGAAATATAGTCAAATACACTAATACAAAGAGTTTGCAAGTTCTCTTGCAAGAAAGTAATACTATATATAAGAGCATGCTGAAGGCATGGTATACAGCTGATGTTATTCATTTCTTTTAAAGTTTGCTGTTTTTTCTTTGTTGTTTTATTTTCTGAAACTTTTGTTGTTTATATTTACGTTGTTTTTCATTATGTTTACAAGGTTTTATTATCTATACAAAAATTAGTAATTAGTTAAATTGTACAGGGACAAATAAAATTAATATTTTTAACATATTACATGAGGGTGTGACAGAAACTTTTTTTCCAGTTTTATAGAACTGCATGCAATAGGTGGTAAGTAAGATTTGAGCCAGTCTTACATTGTTTATATGATTTATGCAAATTGTATGACACAGGGCTGAAGTCTTAGCTAAGTGCCCATAATAAGAAATTGATATTCCAGCCTATTATTCCGACAACTCCATCATATTTTCCTAAGGGCTCTCCACATCCAATGTTCATAACCCACTTCAGCAAGACCTAAATACAGTCCTTTCATGGTTCCAAGCCAGTCATCTAAAGGGCAACATAAAAAAAGACAGTCACTTCAATTTTTGGCACCACTCAAAAACTAGCCAGGATCCCATCCCCACCAGTATTTAGCATTTTGGATGGGGCCCCTCTGGATTACAAATCAGAATTTAAATACCTCAGGGTCTGACTGGAAAACCATCTAAATTGCTCTACCCGACTCAATCTACTCTAAACTCTGACCTAAACTTGGCCTACTCTACCAAAATAAGGATTGCTTCTCCCTCCCTATTCATCGTGAATTAGTCCAAAAAAATTACCCTACAAATATTTGACTATGCCGATGTCATATATGGAACTGCAGCCTCCTCCTCATTCTCCAAGCTAGACACTCTCCTGAACTCATTCTGCCATTTTGCTACAAATGCCCCATCTCCCTCGCACTTACCATTGTAGACTCCACTCCTTTCTCTCACTCTTCTACCATTCTCACAAACATTCTACACACTCCCTAACCCTCTTTGCAAAATATTGGTTTGGTCTTCTTCCCCCCATAACTCTCTTCCAAACTATCTCAAGCTTTTACTCCCTCCTATACATTACATACAAGGGACCCCCACTCTTTCTCTTTCTCCCTCCATGCACTACTACTGGGCAGGCTGCTTTCTCTTATAGTCTCCCTTCCCTCTGGAACCTCTTCCCCTCACACCTGCAAAACTCTTCTACTCTCCTCTCTTTCAAACAGTGTATCTGTCTCCTCCCTCCTACCCCCTGCCTCTGTACTACTACCACTCCCCCATGCTACTGTACTTGTGCCTCCTCCCCCATGACTCTAGCCTCCGGTGCCTTGCTTTCTGCTCTCCTAACCTACCCTCCCTGTCTCACACTGCATGTTTGTCAGGAGCCTCCCAGTTAATAGCTTTTTACTGTGTATAACCTCAGGACTGCATTGCTTTTGCACTATATAATTTTAAATTCCAGGTCTTGGGTGTTTTGTTGTACTGTAAGAACCTATGACCCATGTCTCATATCAAATCACCTTTTGTATTCTTAGTACTGTATGTTTCCCTCCTAACCAGCTACACAGTCACTAAGATGCTCCACAAGTCTGTAATATATTGTATATTGTACATTGTATATTGTATTTGTCCCACTGAATGTTACTTATTGTATCTTTCACTGGGTCGCACCTGCAAATTAACCTCAGCTCAACGTGCCTATCCCAGTTACCAAGATTTTAAATACAGTCAATTTCTGTTGTATGCACATGCTTGGGGAATGGAATTTTTGTGCACACAACCGAAAATGCACACAACCGAAACAAGCACAAAATCATCACACATTACTGGAAAAGCACTGGAAAATTGTAAGTACCTGTAATTCTAATTAATTTTTACTTGTACTAGTACTGTACATAAAACAATTAAAAGCAGTGGATGTAATACCAGTGATTTTTTTACTTACAGTCTGCCACTAAAACATTTAAACTCATGCTCAATTTAGGATCATGTAGTCTGAGTAGTCTGTGATTTTAGTTTGCATGTTGCGTTCTGTTCCAGCATGTCTGTGACAACCCAGCAAGTAGCCAGGCATTCCTAACAGGGTGTAATCCCAGTAAATTTTTACTTAAATTATGCCATCACAAATTAAAACTCAATTAGGGAGCACGTAAAATGTGTAGTCTGTGATTTTGGTTTGCACATTCCATTCTGTTCCATTCCAGCCTGTTCATGACAGTTCAGCAGGTAGCCATGATTCCTAAAATGGTGAGAGGTCCTAATGAGTTTAATACACTCACCAATTAGCGCCTGCTTAACACGCTATTCTAAGGCACGGAGCCAGTTTAAAATGCATTTTAATATCAAAAGGGCCAATTTGAGACAATATGACAGGTCATTACATTTGTGAAAATAGCTCAAGGAATCACAGACACACCAAAAAAAAGGCACACAAATGAAAATCTGTGTGCACACAAGTGAACAAAATTTAACGGGAAGAACAGGGATGGAATTGGGACTTGGCAGATATGTGCACATATCCGAAATGTGCACACATCCGAATGGCACACAAGTGGAATAGACTGTAAATAAATAAATTAATTAACTATCACATTTGTGTTGTTGTTGCCCAGATGCATAGCAGAACATTTTGAAGTATCAAGTTTCATTTCACAAATATTTACCTGTTTATTGATAGTGTCTAAGTCCTGTTGTAGTATTTGCTGCTCTTGTTTGGTATTGATTACACTGTCTGATTTGGTGTCATCTGCCTATTTAATTATCCAGCTATGTTTGTTAGTATTTATTGTGTTTTTTTTTCTGTTATGTATAGTTGGAATGATGAGAAAGGGATGCCATCAGGTAGGCAAGGTATAGCTGGGGCTTTCACTATGCCAGTTCCAATTAGAACAATTACGCAACTGGAGGTGATTGAGAAGGAGATGATCCTGTGAGACTTGGAGTTGATCATGGGGCTATGAGGGGAAAGGATGGGTTCATGATTATATTTCAGCCCCAAAACATTGTTCATTACTGCCCAAAAGTGTAGTAGTTCATTTCCACTCCAAGCACCCTTCTCCGCTTATGTCCAGTGCATCTGGTAATAACCCCCTGAGCAATCAAGAACACCACTTTCTTCTTCTTTCTCCTTCAAGAGTTGTCATTGCCAGTTCCAGGTCCCATACTCAAGATACAAATGATCCTTTCAGAAGTATTTTTGTGAAGTATTTTTTTGAACTTTACCATGGAAATTGCAAATATCATCATAAATACTGCATAAAACATACATCTCTTAAATAATAATGCAAATACCTGAGAACAGACCAATTTACAGTACATGAGGGAGGACCTAGAAATGATAGAAGAGTGATCAAGATGGTGGCATCTTTGATTCAAAACAAAGAAATGTAAGGTTATGCACTTGGGACACAGGAACCTGGGGGCAGAGTACACACTTGGGGGGGAGGTACTAGAGGTTATATGACTTGACAGAGACCTGGGAATCAACATTGCTAATGACCTCAAGGTAGTGAAGCAGTGTGAGAAGGCTGTAGGAGAGGCTAACTAAATGCTTGGATGTATAGGGAGGGGTAACACCAGCAGGAGAGAGATAATACTTTTCCTGTATACTTCATTGCTGAGGCCACATCTTTAATACTGTGTGCAGTTCAGTAGGCCCCATCTTTGAAAGGAAAAGGACAAGATGGAGGTGGTACAGAGGAGGGCAACCAAAATGGTGCAGAGCGTACATCAGAAGACCTATGAAGAGAGGATTGGGGAATTAAACTTGTATTCCTTGGAGGACAGGAGGAGGTGAGGGATGGGATAGAGACATTTAAATATCTCAAGAGAATAAACAAGGTGCAGGAGGAGAGTATTTTCCAGTGAAAAAATATGTTCTAAGATTAGTGGGTTACCATATGAAATTGGAGTGCGGTAGTTTCAGGGGAAATGTGAGGAAGTTCTTCCTTACAGGAAGGGTGGTGGATGACTGGAATAGCCTCCAAGTGGAGGTGGTGGGGGCCAATACAGTCACAGTTTTTAAGTGTGCCTAGGATAAACAGATGGGTATCTTGGATAATGGAGGGGGTGGAAAATGGCCCCCCAGTACTGGCTTGGATAACACTCTTAGGGGGATTATATGAACAGACAGGGTGGGCTAGGAGGTCTTTAGCTGCTGACAAAATCTATGAGTCTATGTGCATACAGCAATAATACCAAACACTTTACCTCTGGGTTGTTAAGTGTAAGCCCACCCTTCTGGGTGCCCCCCCCCGAAGTGCATTATTGTGCTGGATTTACTCTGCAGTACATTAGCATAACCTAGCTTACCACCACCTAGCACAACAACTGATAAATCAATTGATTCACCAGTCATTGTTGAGGGTCCCCTGTTGACACCTGTTTCATATCTCTCACCCAGGAAAGGTATCTCCTTCAATGCAGCAATGATAGGATGCTACATGGCCTCAAAAACCTCTGTTTGATCATTGACTGTGTACTGGGCCCTCACAATTTTCAATCAAGTCTAACAGGTTGTCAGCCCATTGTGTTATTGTGGGTGGGGAAATGCCCATCCAGTTATGGGATATTATTTTTTGGGTGATGATGGTGGGTATCCAGATATCTAAAAGTAAGTCTGCCACCATCAGTTTCACAGGGGAAAAAAATGACAATAATTGCCAAGGGCACTTGTGCGTAGGTATCAAAAATTACCAGTCCATGTTGAATCATTAAATAATGCCCCCTTGCCCCTGAATCATGCATCAGCAGCAATATCACCAAGCCCATATCTGCTTCTCAGTTATTTAGTATGAGCCAGGAATGTGATACTGAGTCTGTCTGTGGCATGGCATCAGCCCCATGATAAAGCATATTTCTAGCCATGTAATTCCAGTTCCGGAAAAACAAATAATCTTGCAGTTGCCACCCAATTCCTCACAATGTAACCCCATGGCCTCATTAGGCCACTGTCACTAAATAAAGAGATAGTCTGCAGTGTTGGAGTATATTACAGATGTTGCCTCCAATCCACTGAAAGCATGTTGCAATCAATGATTTAGAAACCTTTATCACGATTAATCTGCTTAAACATTGGGAAGTGGTATTCTAGCTGATTATTTAAACCATAAGACATTGCCCTAACAGCCAGATCCATTCCCAATCCCCACTGAAGTCACAGGGGAAAACAACAGGGGCACTCTGGATTATGTATGGGAAGTGGTGGTGGGATAAGGTAGTTCATTCTAGTTATCCAGCTACCATGGCAGCATCCTGAGAAAACAGATGTATCCCCAGGTACCACCAGTGCTTCATGTGTAGTCCAAAAAACACCAGTCCCTACAAGAGTCATACTGTAGCAAACAGTTTCACACAGGCACAACAATAGAGGAATTGCTTTTCTTAATGTGACAGTAATGGATGGGAAGCACACTGGAGAACTATGATGTGATTCATTTTATCACTGCTAAATATCATAGATCTCTCAGTATTTCACAGTGGGGTGCTGCTCATATGAACATCTGTTAGTGAGTTGTAGTCAGGTATCTTGTTGTAGCTTATTATCCAAATAAAAGTCCTCCCTCTTGAGTCCCACCTCACTTCCCTTGCCTTTCTTCTTCTAAGTCGTGTGTCATGTGGGTATCTAAAAATCTTTGACAACTATTGTAGTTGTCTTCAGGTACCATCAGCTGCTGTGATATTATGGTCTCATCTGTCATGTCATGTAAAAAATCTGAAGAAATGTTGTAAATCTTTCAATGTCTCAATGAAGTGGTGTGAGAGCCTGTGAACCCTACTGTCAGTGAGGCCTGGATTCAGGATAGAGGACTACACTGTTGTTTCATGGTGTAAATAAACAAAATAAAAAAAAAAAATCAAAGAAAAAAGTCAACTAATTCCACTCTTAGTAATAATAATAATAATAATAACTTTATTTGTATCACGCCTTTCAAAAAAATCAAGGCTCCTTAACATTAAAAAATAAAACAGAGTACTAAAAACACAATTAAAATACAGATTACCATATAATTCATAACTCTGATAAAATCAGACAAGATAGACTAGGTTCCATAGATTGTTTTTTAGGACCTGTTTAAATCCCTCCACGGTCATGCACTCCCGAAGTTGACGGGATAGAGTATTCCAAAGAGCTGGGGCTGTGTACATAAAGGCACAGGCCCACAAAGATTTTAAGGATACCCTTGGAACCTCTAGCAACCCCTCATCAGCCGAGTTGATCGATTGCCCAGGCCAGAAAGGAACCAGAAGGTCTTTTAGGTAGTCCATGCCCTGTCCGTGTAGGCTTTATAAGTCAGAAGTCTGACTTTACAGGTGATCTGCCAGTGAACTGGCCGCTAGTGCAGTTTGCACAGCACCAGAGAGAGGTGACAAGTCTGGGGAGTTCCCATCAACAACTGGACTGCAGCATTCTTCACCAGCTGCAAGTGGCAGATATCAACCCCAGGTAACCCTAGGTAAAGGGAGTTGCAATAATCAAGGCACAAGGTCACAAAGGTGTGGACCAGCATAGGAAGATCACTGAACAGACTAGGTGCGTGACCCTAGTGATTTTTCTCAGATGATAAAAAAAAATGATTTGATGTCTTCCAACACCTGCAATCTCAGTGTCAGCCCATCATCAAGGATCACCCCCAGGTCTTGCACCCGTTCAAAGGTAAGAAGCTGGGAGCCTCCCAAGAAAAAGCCCTGAAGGCAAACCCACTACTGACCCCTCTATTGGGTGACCCGTGTCCACAACCATCACCTCAGTCTTTTTCAAGTTCAACTTCAACCAGCTGGAATTCATCCAACCCTGGATTTCAGAGAGGCAGTTATTGAATACCGTGAGAGCTCTATCCTGGCTGGGTGCAAAAGACAGAGCTGAGTATCACCAGCATAGCAGTGAAACCTCAGCCCATACCATCTTGCAATGTCTCTGAGGGGCAGCATGTACACTGCGAACAACACGGGAGACAAAACCAAACCCTGAGGGACTCCACATGACAGAAAGACTGGGTCAGAGGAATAAATCCCTGACACCACCCTCTGAGTTCTGCCAGTGAGAGAAGATTTATACCACCTGAGAACTGTACCAGACAGGCCACAGATGAACCTCAGGTGTTTGAGAAGAACCCCATGGTCCACAGTGTCAAATGCTGATGACAGATCAAGAAGAACCAAGATGGAATGTTTTTTCTGATCTCTCACCATCAAGAGGTCATTGAGTACCCGAACCAGTGCAGTCTCAGTACTGTGCTTCTTTCGGAAACCAGATTGGAGAGGATCATAGATGTCATGAATGGTCAAATGGTTCTCCAGTTGTAGAGCCACTACTTTCTCAATCACCTTTCCCACAAAGGGGAGGTTAGAGATTGTTCTGTAGTTAGCAGGGCAGCCAGGGTCCAGAGAAGCTTTCTGCAGGAGGGGTGTAACCACCGCCTCCTTCAGGGAGTTAGGAAATTCGCCCTACTCAAGGGAGCACCAGACTATCCGTGCTAAGACAAGCAACCTTACCAAGTTGTCATTTGTAACTGGTGATGATGTGACCCTCAGTAGTCCTAATGCACACTTGAGTTCAACTGATCTTTCAAGTGCTGTCAACTCCAGTTCTACACCCCCTACCCAAGATACTGTAGAAATTATCTTTTTGTAAATATAAAATCAAATGTTCCTTTTCTCAATCTCATGAAAATAGCTCAACAACAGCTGTGCATCTCCAACAGAACAGTTCCTCTTTCCAGCACAGTGTTACCAAAAAACTCATCTCATAACTGGATTCTAAAAACACTTGGAGAAAGTCAAGTGACAAGTCATGAGCCCAAATCATGAATTCACAATTCATGTTTTCTCAGCATATGAATGAAAAATAAATAATAATAAATGCAATGTAATAACAATTACCATATACTGTATTTTACTATATCATCATAGAACTAATTATTGTCATTCTAAGATTACAGCAGATAAATACATCATCATGGAATAAATTCAGGTTTTAATGTACTCCCTGTCCTTGTCCTCGTTCCTCTTGAAATATTTTGAAATATAACAATTGTATTTCCCCTCTAATTGGAGGAAATCAAGCATTTTCTATCATGAATTTGCATTCATAATTTATTGCCATGTAACTAAAACATATTAAGAATAATTAATAATAATGTTTACAAATGATTATACTATATTATCACATTACTGTTTATTATCACTTTTAGACCACAGCTAATAGTTTCTCCTAATTTTTTTTTTTAATTACTACTCCTCCTCTTGAAATATTGTAATACAAATTAATAAAAAATGAATAATATTAAGTTAATTACAATAATAATTATTAACATATAATTGTATTATATTAATGATCAATATATAATCTCTTACAAAATCGTACTATAAAAATTAAATGATTGATGGTGGTGTGTGTTTAATGGGGTCACTGCTGGTAGTCATGACTGCTGGTGGCACATATTCATTCTTCCAGATACACAGAGTATATTAAACACAGTTTTTTTGCATACAGTTATGCAGTGTCAAAGCAAAAATGTACATACTTACAACATCTTTGTCATACTGCTCCTCCTCATCTATTTATTTTTTATTTTTTGTGGTGCTAGTACAAGGCAAGGCACTGCCACCCCTAACCAGCTTGGGTATTAAGTGCCATTCACACAAATTCATTAGATTCCACCATGAAGAAGAAAGGATGAATGAACCGCTCACTTCACAGCTCTTCACATCTCTTTTCTTTTTTTTATCATAGAAAATATTTATTAATTTTCTAAGCATACATACATAACCAGAGGCCACAAAGATGGCCTAATCCATACATGACAATGTCAAGCTCTAAATACACACAGACATTACAAGAATAGTGCAGCATATGCTATAATCATCAGAGGCCAACTAAAGACCTCAAATACTAAACATTCTAAAGGGGGAATTACTAGCCATAACCATATGTTAACAAACAGGTTATAAAGGAGGATTACAGTGAGGAATTAGAGTTCTATAAAGAAATGAATGAAGGTAAGCTTCCCATCTGGCATTGTATTTGTCCATACAGCCCACTTGAATACAGGACAAATGATCTAATATAGCTAATCTAGTTAGTGCAGCATGCCAGCTACTATGAGGTGGTGGAGTTGGTTGGCGCTAGTGCATAAGTACCAATCGCTTATGTTCCAGAAGAGCAAGTGTGATCCATTGTCTCTTAGGCTGAGATAGGGCAGTGAGGGATGAAGTATCCCCTAGTAGAAGCTTGGGGTCAGATAACTGTATCTGAGTTCCAAAAATCATAGAGCAATCCTGGGCGATAGATGACCAGAAAGATGAGAGCAGCGGACATGTCCAAAGAGTATGCAGTAGGTGACCTCCAGAGTATTGACATCGCCAACAGTTGGAGTGTTACAATAGGCCATGAGAGTGTAAGGATGCTGGAGTTCAATACCAGAACAACAATATTTTAAGCTGTATGAAACACCTTTTAGCATCTGCATACATGTAATGACAATCCCAAAGGTAACGGTTCCAAGATGCTTGAGAGATATGGGTGTTCATGATAGATGCCCATTTCAACCTGCACACATTGGAGGGGTCTGCCTGCGCATCCTGCCAAGTCTTGTAAAAATGCCCAATAAGACCCCCGCTAGAGAGTGTTTCATGCCTGCGGGCCAACCATTCCCACTTCAGATCCATGTCCCCACAGAGCTTGCGAGTCTGTATAGAACTGCGTATTTGAAGAAATCTCCAAAAATCACTATCTGGGAACTGGAATTTCTGCTGCAGTTGGGCAAAGGACATCAAAATTGAGGAGCCAGGTAAACACAAATCCTGTATGTACTGGATTCCCTGAAGCGCCCACGTAGGCCAGCGAAGAGGTGTATCCTCAATTGTTAGAGCATTATTGTGCCATAGCAGGGTATAAAGCCAAGGGGGATCTTGAGCCTCCCTGGGTGTATGGGAGCAGGTCATGAGAAGATGACAGGCTCGTTTAGTCTCCACTACTAATGGTACCAGAGTGCGCTGCGAGCAGGTCAAGGGGTGTAGAAACTGGTGCAGCTGGTTGTTTGCCACTAAGTTCTCCTCCAACTGTACCCAAGGAGGAGAGGATAACAAGCTAGGGACAAACCACTTGGTAGCAGCTCCAGCAGTGCATGCTAGATGGTATCCTAGAAGCCAGGGGGATCCTAGACCCCCTGAGGACCAGTGCACTCTTAATTTTTGCTTGCTCCATCTAGGAGCTTTACCCTCCCATAAAAAAGGAGAAACCTGGTTTTCCATGGAGGAAAAGGGCTTAGGGGGGAGACGTATTGGAAGGATCTTAAATAAGTAAATGACTCGGGGCAGCAGAAGCATGAGGATAGTTGCAACCCTCCCAGGTAGGGAAAGCTGAAGTCTTTTCCATCTATCTGTCTCTGCTGACAACTGAGTCAGCAGTGGTGCAAAATTAGCCCTTTCGAGATCCACCCACTTGGCCGGTACTGTTATGCCCAGGTATGAAAATCCCTGACTAGCCCAGTCAAGGTCAGTCTCTTGTAAACATCGTTTGTTACATATTGTATTGAGAGGGGCCAGAAGTGTTTTTTTCTGATTAGCGCAGAGACCCGAGAATGATGAGAAAATCTGCAATAGGGGTAGAACATGCCGTAGGGCCTCTTCAGGATAAGAGAGGGTCAGGAGAAGATCGTCAGCATAGGCTGCTACGAGATAAGATTTCCCAGCAAATGTAATGCCTGAAATGTCAGGTGAAGCAATAAAGGCCCTTATAAGAGGGGCTAAGGCCACCAAAAATAACAGAGGGGAAAGGGGGCATCCCTGCCTAGTACCCCTATGCAAAGGAAATGGTGCAGAGATCATGGTGTTGGTCAGCACAGTAGCTATCAGGGATCCATATAATGTAGCCACCCACTGACAAAAGACTGGGCCGAAGCCTTACTTCTGCAGTACCTGGTGCAGGTAATGCCATTCAACGGAGTTGAAGGCTTTAGTAAAATCTACTGCCAAGGCAGCCATGGCTTTGGGGGAGTGGGATGCTATCCATTTTAAGGTAAGGAGAAGCCTGGTGTTATCAGATCCAGATTTGCCCTGCATGAAGCCCACCTGCACCGGGTGGATAATTGAAGGTAGCACCTTCTGCATTCACATGGCTAATATTTTCGCCAAGATTTTAGTGTCAACTGGAAGCAGAGAGATCGGACGATAATTGGCACAATCTGTAGGGTCATTAGACTTTTTTGGTAAGAGAATAATCAAGGCCTCTCTCATAGATGGGGGGAATGCGCCAGTTGTATGGGCTTCCTGCAGGGCACGGAGTAAGGGTTGTGAAATATCATCCACCAGTGCTTGATACAATTCGGCCGTCACTCCATCAGAGCCAGGAGACTTACCTTTAGCCATACGGAATAGGGCTTGCCGTAGTTCCACTGGGGTTATCGGGGCATCCAGGGTGGTCCTTTGCAGTGGAATAATTTCAGGTCTGACAAATCTCTGAAAAAACTGATCTATCTCTTCCTCCAGTTGCTGATCCAAAAGAACAGCCTGCGATCTATATATATTTTGATAAAATACTTTTGTGGTGTCATTAATATCTTGAGATTTGTTGACTATCTTACTCGCTGCGGTGCGAAGGGCCTGGATACGGGATAACGCTTTTTGCTTCCGAAGCCTGAAAGCTTGCAATATGCCACTTTTTTCACCCCCCTTCCAGTAGGTGTGCTTGGATCTCATTAAAACCCACTCCACCTTTTGGTGTAAGGTGACATTGATTTGATACTTAAGGCCCACAATGCGCCGAATTAGAGACTTGTCTTGCTTATGGGTAGGTGAAGCCTTAAAGCGGGACACCAAGGTAGCTAGACTTGCCTGCCATTGGGCCAAGTTGGCTTTCCACACTTTGTTTTTGGCAGCCGAGAAAGCAATGATGCGGCCTCTAATCACCGCCTTAAAGGCCTTCCATACCATACCTGGGGAGACACCACATTGAACATTGAGAGCAAAGTAGTCCTTCGCAGCCTGAGACATCATTTTAATAAATTCCAGGTCTTTAAGTAGTAAAAGATTACACCTCCAATGAGTGCCTGTTTTAGACTGCCCCCCCCATAGGATATTGACACAGGAGCATGGTCTGAAATAAGAATATTCCCAATTTTAGCATTAAGAGTGTTCTGAGCCACTACTGCATTAGTTAGAAAGTAATCTATACAACTGTGGGTGGAGTGTACAGGGGAATAAAATGTATAGTCCCTCCCAGCCTGGTTGTCCCTGCACCACACATCCATTAAACCCCATTCCTGCTGCATTTCCTGGACAACCAAACTGGCCTTGGCTCTGGCCTGAGGGGTAGGGTTGGACTTATCCAAAAACACATCCCGCTACCATATTGAAATCTCCTCCTATTATAATAGGGATTGCGCCATCGTCCTGGGTGAGGGAAGAGATGGCCTGACTGATTGAGAAGAAAAACTCCACATGATCTACGTTGGGAGCATACAGGTTACACAGAATCAGCTTCCCTTCTGGGGAGGATAGCCTGGCAACCATCCACCTGCCCTGCGAGTCATGCTTGGACTCCTCCAAGATCCATGAGGAGGAGCGACATTCCAGAATGGCTACTCCTCTTGTCTTGGACGTAGCCGAACTAGCACATACCGCCCCCACCCATGCTTTCTTCATCCATGCGACTGCCTTTTTCAGAACATGGGTTTCCTGAAGTAAGGCAATATCTGAGCATAAGGAGCGCAAATACTGAAGCACCTTAGTCCGTTTGACAGGGTGGTTTAACCCAGTAACATTCCAGGATACCAAAACTGTGGGAGAACTAATTGGACTAGCTATGGATGTAGGGGGACACATACTGATTTAAGATTTATGCAGCAAAAATTTACCCCAGGACTGTATCCAGGTGACTAAGTAGTAAGTCACCCTACTAGGTATATTCTAAATCAGCAAGTCAGAAATCCACAATCGAAGTCAAAACCACCTATGCTCCCAGATGGGAAGGAAGACAGGTACCAGTGACGTAAAGCGTATTCACACCTAAACCTGTAAGCTGTGATAGAAGAAATACAACACAGAGCTTAAAACCCAATACAAACAATGAATACACTATATCCTATATATCTAAATAACTCTAATATGGGTAGAAGTTAACCGAGGGTTGGATAACTAACCTTATCCAATCCCTATCCCAAACACAACTCTTGTATTAAACACCAATAAACTTTACCAATGCGCACAAGCACTATAGGATCGAGGTTCTGTGAAACGGACCCCTACAAATTAGCGGCCCCGGTGACATTAACCACAAATCCTTATAAGAGATGACTGGTTAGAGCCAATTATGGTCCAGAACTCTGGGCCAGCAGTATGTCTAAGGTCAGGCGCTGGACCATCGGGAGAAAGGGAAGGGGAAGGGAAAGTGAAAGGGAGCCCCCAGGAGCCCCATAAGGGACATCCTGAGGGAGAGGTCCTCAGGAGCAGAGGGAAGGTAGGAAGGGGGGGGAAACAACCTTACGTATCAGTGGAGACCCCAGGCAAGTAGAACAGGTAACATTGCAGGAAGGGAGTGGACGTCCCAATGCTAAAGACTCCTGCTCAATCCCCTATGTGAGTACTTCAAGGTCACAAAGTGGCTGCCACCCCCTGGTGTGGGGGTTTCTGTGTCTGGAGTGTGCAATGCACAGGTTAGTGGAGTGGGGATAAAGCATATGCCGTGGCACTAGTGACCCCAGGAAGCCATCACCCTGACTCCCTTCAGGGTATAGGAGCAGTAAACACCATAACAGGATTAAATATGCAACCTATGTTCAAACAGTTTTATAATGCAGAAGCTATAAAAGTCCAAACTGTCATCCAGGGAGTTCATCCAAGCCTTCACCAGTCTGTTGGGGTGCAGGTGTATGCCCTGCACCCTCCTTGATCACTGCAGCCACATAGGAGATTAACCCTGGTCTGATGGGGGTCACAGCATCAACCACCTCTACCAAAGTGGCTTTGGCTATATCTTCCCAGTCTTTTGACATACTAGTATCCATATCCACAGCATCCAGAGCAGGAGAATGGACTTTATGAGGAGGAGAAGCTTTGTCATCCTGAGACACTTTTGCTGGAGGAGCCCTCATTACAGAATCTTGTGTGTATTGGCCACCACTCCTGGATCTTTGTCGATGCTGAGCCCCTGTATTAACTGCTCTAGGTGACATTGCAGTATGTGTCTTGTATGGGGACTGTGAAGAATGCACCGGGCAATGCAGAGCATGACTGAGGGAGGTCAGGAGGGCCTAGCAGCGCAGGGGGACCATGCTTTGATGTGACATGACCACCCCTTGTACCCCTCTCCTTGATATTGATGCCTGTCCAGACAGTTCCCTTTCAAGGTATTAGGATCCCAGAGCTGCCTATTGGGTGAGGAGGGAATAGGCAATTCAGGCCAAAATTTAGCAAGCCATCTTTCTATTTCCGAGGGATACTCTGCCACCAGCTCTCTGCCATCCTTCGTAATCAGCAACTTAGTGAGATCCCTAAACTTAAAGTGAAAGTTATTTTGATATAGAATTGTTTTGAGGGGGCCAAAGGCATGTCTTTTGCTGGCAGTTTCATGGGCAAAATCTCGATAGAACAGCACAGTAGCACCTTGCCAATGCACCTCTCCTATGTCTCTGGCAGCCCTGAGAATTCTCTCCTTCATAGAGTATCGCAAGAAGTATGCTATTATTGGTCTCAGCTGTGCGGGGTTTCTGTCCCTTCTGGATGCAAGTCGATGTGCTTGTTCAATGTCCATATTACCCCACCATCTGTCCCCTAATATGGTAGGCAGTGTTTCATTTAAGAACCTCTCCATATTCTGACTCTCCACTCCTTCTGGTATGCCTATAATGTGCAGGTTATTCCTTCTGGCTCAATTCTCCTGATCCTCTATTCTGTCATGAAGTGCTACAATTCTTTCCTCCTGTACCTGCAATCTATGCAGGAGTTTAGACTGGTGCTGCTTACACGCCTCCATCCGTTGCTCTGACACATTCATGCGGTCCTGTAGATTCCAGACATCAGCCACTGTGCCCGATAACATGGTGTTAATGTCCTCCACTTGTTTCAGCACTGTTTACAACATTTGAGTGATGTGCTGCAGGGAATCGGCTACCGATGGTGAAGCTGATGTAGTATTCGGGACTACATGTCCCTGCTCCTTTTAATAGGCCATGCGTGTGTAGCACTAAAGCAGGGACCAAGGGTTAGAATCTTTTCCTCCGATATAACGGGGCATTGAGATAGAAAGCTTAATGCACCGGCTGTTCCAATTGCCATTGACCAGGAATCTCCCTATTAACGTTCTACCATGGCCTGCAGTTTGTCGCAAGTCTCCAGCCACTCCGATCACTGCTATCCCACTGTCTTTCTAGTAGGGCCTGCTCAACTTGCTGCTCGTCGCACTGTTCCAGAACTGATGCTTCTTCGGACTCAAGGGGGCATTCGGCATAGATGATGCTATGCATTGCTAAGTAAGGGAAATTTACCCCATCATATTGGCTCGTTTGGGATTATTTAAGCTTGCAGGTCACAGCGTTTGAGCTGCAATACTGCCTGCCCAGAGAAGAGCTCTAGATTTAGGCAACCACCATGTTGGCATCCTAGCCACGCCCTGCCTCTTCACATCTCTTTTCCACAACTTTACCTCAGTTTGTGTGTAGGTAAACAAACCCAAACTATCCAGTCACCTTGTTCTATGCAGAGAGTAACTTAATGTTTACTAAAGTATCTCAACAGCATACCCTCTTGTTAGGTAGGTTAAGAAGGTTATATATTTGTCAAATTAAACATTGAACATGACCATTTTTAATACAGATTAGGAGTGGGTATTTATTTACATTTCCACTCCATTACACCTTATGGTATCAGCTAATTTTGTATGTTTCCAATCAACTAAATTAAGTCCTCACTTCATAGAAACCATGTCATATTTTTAAGATGGAATGTAATTAATCTTAACTGTATGTCAATTTAAGCTGTTGTAATTATGTCTCTACATCATTCATGATTTTAGAAATTGTGTTTTTGATGTATATGTTTAGTATGATGACTTGTTGGCAAATAAATAAACTGAAACTGAAACTCCCCCTTATGTGTCTTCTCATAATCAATCAATCAATCAATCAAGTCTTTATTTAACCAGGCGTTCATCGTTGAGCAGAAGCTCATAAAGGAAGTGACAGGTTATCTATTGTCATCACCAACCAACTTAATTTTTTGGATCATTAACACAAATTTGTCCAACTCTACTGAGACAGGGAAGGGGATGAGTGATCACAGACTTCACAGTTCCTCATCCTCATCATCATCATCATGGAGCATGATCATCATAGGAGTGGGAAGCCACTGGGGCCATAACAGAGTAGTTACATAGGAGGGTGAGACTGGATTGGATGATAGGCCTTTCACTGCTGTTAATGATATATATCTATATATCACCCTCCTACTCTATAATCATCAGTTGCTCTCAGAGAAAAAAAATATATAAAATATATGAAAAACATAAAAATACTAAAAACACAAATCAAGGGATGATAAAATATGATGAGGGGCAATATAATGATCTAATTTTAAATTGTATGTGTTTCATGATGCATTTTTGGGGGCATTATTATTTAATTTGAAAATATATTGAGCCAATAATAGTATAGTTATTAGTATGCAGGTATAGCAGAGACTATGGGGATGTAAGCCTTGAGGCCCACAATAAATATTAACTACTGTATTACTGTAGCTCACCACTGAAGACACTGACATTTTGTAACCTGTGAGAACCCAAGTTTTACCAACAAACTCAAAGCCCACTGCTGTGTGACCTAAATCCCATGTCCCAGCAGTTAATGGTAGACAAGTCCAACAACTGGAGGATAAGAGGTAGCATAATATGCACATACTGTAGAAAAAATGCTTAAACTGTATGAATATGTACCCCCATATCTAGACTACAATAGATATATAGTATGTGTCAGTTTCCCCACAAACACACACATACACACACACACACACACCTGCAGTATCTATCTATATACACACTGCATGCTCCCACATATATCAGAGTGACGAATGTAAAGTAGCATGTACTGCACAGTAGAAAACGTGAGGTACAGTACAGTAGCTGAATGGTAGGTAGCTGAAAACAAAACTGTCATTGAATGGAGAGGGCTGATGGGAACTTAAGCAGCTGATTAGCATTGTATTAGTGTTTTTCTCAGATCACAGTCCCAGACAACCTGCTGAAGTACACAAAATTAAAAAAAATACTTGATATAGTGGTTATCAGAAGTGAAATGGGAAACAATGGGTTTTTCAGTTGTTCTATTTCAGATTGCATTGCTCTCTACTGTGGACCTGCCAGACAGGTGCCTGCAAGGCATCATTTAACTGATTAACTTAACTGGCCAGAGCTGACTAAACTGCAACAGATTTTTACAATCCTATTTTCTTTATGACAGTTTCATTGGATTTGTTAGATTATGAACCATATGCGTATTGGCAATAAAATGCCTATGATATGTACAAGTAATAGCAGACATGTCTCATAAACAAGAATAGTTATACCTGTAGGGCATGATATTACTACACTTCATAAATATCAACTACCATTTATTTAGTTCTAGCATATGCCAGCATTTGTTTGTCATTAAAATAACATGAAATGTTGTCATGTTACTAAATTAAGTTTTGTAAGTTTTGTGAATAGTATGTTGAATTATATTGTTTCTCATATTTCATAAAAAGTCACATTTTCCATTTGAAAGCAGATCGAGTTTTCAATTCAGGCAATGGACAATAATAAAGAATGCTATTCTGTAAGTAAATGGTTGGAGATGGTTGCTTAATGCTTCAATAATTATGTTTCTAAAAGTGTTCTTCATTTAATTTACTGCTTTTGGTTTTTCCATTAGTAGAGAAGTAAAATGACAGATCTAGTGCAACAATAAATAAACTATACCTGTATAAACATAGACTTGGGAAGTTAGTCACTATTTTGGGAAAAAGAGGAAGCAGGGAACTACAGACCAGTCAGCCTCACCTCGGTAGTGGGAAAGATCTTGGAAGCACTACTGAAGGAGAGATTGGTGGAACATCTGGTTGTCAATGGACTACAGGACCCAAGGCAGCATGGTTTCACCAGGGGGAGGTCATGTCAGACCAACCTCATTGAATTTTTGACTGGGTGACTAGGAGGTGGATCAGGAGGCAGTGACATGGCCTATCTGGACTTCAGCAAGGCCTTTGATACTGTGCCACATAGAAGACTATTACACAAACTGGGAATATGGGTGTGGGCAGGACAGTAGTGTGGTGGGTAGGTAACTGGCTGGGTGGCAGGACACAGAGGGTGGTGGTAAATGGCTGTCACTCCACAGAGGGAAGAGTGACCAGTGGGGTACCAAGGGATCAGTGCTGGGACCGTCCTATTCAACATCTTCATCAGTGACATTGCACAGGATCTAGAAGGCAGAATTTCACTGTTCGCTGATGACACAAAGCTCTGTAACAGAGTAGACACACCAGAGGGTGTAGACAGAATGAGAAGGACCTGCAGAAACTTGAAGAATGGTCAAGGGTTTGGCAGTTGAAATTCAATGCAAAGAAGTGCAAGATAATGCATATGGGGCACAAAAACCCTGGCACAATATATCAGTTGGGGGTGAGGATATAGCATGCACCAACCAGGAAAGGATCTTGGGGTTGTCATCTCATGACCTCAAGGTAGGGAAACAGTGTGACAAGGCATCAGGTAAAGCAAATAGGATGCTGGGATGTGTAGGCAGGGCATCACCAGCAGGAAAAGAGGTCAATACACCCGCTATACACACACTAGTGAGGCCCCACCTGGAGTACAGTGTACAGTTCTGGAGACCATACCACGTAAGGACATAGACAGGGTAGAGAAGGTTCAGAGGAGGGCAACAAAGATTGTGCATGGGTTGCATCACAAGTCCTATGAAGACAGGTTGAAGGAACTGAATATGTACTCCTGGAGGAGAGGAGGGAGAGGATATGATAGAGACATACAAGTATCTTACAGGGAGGAACAGGTGCAGGAAAACACTATTTTTAAGTGAAAAGATGTTTCAGGACTAGAGGCATGGGATGAAGTTGGAGGGAGGACGATCTCAGAGGAAACATGAGAAAGAATTCTTCACAGAACGGGTGGTGGACAAGTGGAACACCCTGCCAGAGGAAGTGGTGGGAGCTGAAACAATCACGGGATTTAAGAATGCATGGGATAGACATAAAGGAATTCTAGAGGTCAGGGGTAAGGGGAAATAGACTTCTAGGAAAACAAACTGAACTTACAAGCTCAAATGGTCAGACTAGGTGGGCCATAGGCCCTTATCTGCCGACACTGTCTATGTATCTATGTATCTATTTTGCTCTCTCAGCATATCTGATACAAAAGTATAATTTTCCTGGAGTATCCTTTTACTATCCTGATCTAAATGGAGTGCATTAAAAATGAAGGGATTCATGGAAAATAGCACATACTGTAGGGGTTCTACATTCATGGTCATAACCCCAGTTGTTAGTCTTCCAGCAAGTATAACCTGAAAGGCAGTGCTCCAGAGTGGGGAAAGACCTGGCAAGCCTAGCCACCCATGCCCAGCACTGCAAAGTGAGTAAACAGGAGAGATGAGCATATGGAAGAGAGGACAGTTTCAGGAATGACACTTCATAGTGAGTGACAATGGTTTTACTGATGAGTATATTAATGATAAACGTTTTGCAAAAAAACATGCACACATAGGGAAAGGCATCCAGTATACCAGCATGACTGGCAGGGCAGATACAGAGACCAAGGCAAACTAGGAGAACAGCCTAAGCACACCAGAACATGGAAGGAAGGAAGGGAAGGAAGGGAAGGGAAGGAAGGAAGGAAGGGAAGGAGGAGGGTAAGGAAGGAAGGGAAGGGAAGGGGAGGGAAGGAAAGTTTGCAGAGACCAAGTTAACTGTGAATGCCTACCAGCACTGTGGCACATAAGGTACAACAAATCTAGGGGCACTATCAGGGTAAAACAATATGTTCTCATTACCATTTAGCAGGCTGGATTACCCACAGTGCAGTTGTAGCTTCTATAGCTTTGTATACAGATGATGATGACTCTAGTGTGAATCACTATTTTTACAAATGTTACATAAAACACCATGCACCATCCTCAGTCACAGAGTGTGGAGGCAGACAAAAAAGGTGCAAATAGCCACCCAGTTGTGCCTTCCTGCTTTGGGGCTATAGATAAAAGTGATCTTTAGTTGCAAAGGGAAGGAGCACCCCCTCAACTAAGTAGCAACACATATCAATATGGCTGGTGTTAGCAGGCACAAATGAGGTTTGTGCCACTAACATGTCAGTGAATTACTCCAGTGGCATCACAACATTGCATAACACCAGAGTCAAATCATAATATGACATGTTGCTAGATTGTGTGCACCAAAACTACTGCCAGAAGTGTTCCCACCTACCAGTCTCATACTTTGAGGCCTGCTTCAAGGTCAGTGGCCCATGGTTTGTTTGTCATCCCTTTCCCGGAAGTCTAGTCTTCCCATCCCACCATGAGAACCCCCAGGGTAACCATATTTGAAGAAGTAATCTTTTTTTCAGCTCCCGCTCTGCACAGCGATCCTCATCCTTCTAGTCTCCCCATCAGGAAGGAATGACAGTTTTTTGCTCCAGTAGTGTTTTGCGCAGCTGTGCACAAAACACTTCTGGGACAAGAAACCAGAAGGATGAAGATCTCCACACAGTATGGGATCTGATAAAAATATTACTGCTTCAAATAATATGATTCCTGGAGGCTCTCAGGGTGGGGGGGGGGTAGTGGGGCTGAAGTGAATGGGGTTGGAATTTATCAGCTTGGGTATTAAGGTAAAGTACTAGGAGGCAGACTAATTGGCAGGGTCTGTTCCAAAATGCTTCTTAGAATTCTAATTCTGCTGAATTCTAGAAAGCATTCTGTAGAATGTAACATAAACCACCAATTGGTCTTCCATGGTGTACATGATCTAAGGATTAAATTTCCTCACTTTACAAGAAAGAGTCAACATCATAAACTGCAGGTTGTTTTTTTCTAGTTTGTATTGACTTTTCAATTTAAACCACAAAGGTTAGTGTAAACCGTGCATTAGTTTTCAGCAGTTTACATACACTGTAGAATATTATTTCACGATTTGCATAAACCGTGGAATATTTTTTTCTCAGTTTACACAAACTGCAGAAAACTATTTCATTGTTTATGTAAACTGCAATATATGTAAGCTATAGAAAAACATTATATGGTTTACATTAAAGAGTAGTATTTTGTAGTCTGCCAAAAATTTCATCATATAGTTTTTACCAAAAATGTATTTCTGAAGTCCTTAGATTCATCATCAATGTATTTTTAGTTTTCTCAAATATTTTAAAAACAGCTTTGGCTAATTTTGTAATTAATGACTCACATTATCATAGATTACTACTCAAAATTTTTTAAAAATGTCTTCCAGTGAGGCTGCCTGTTGAATGTACATGCTAAATTCATACTGCAGAATCATTAGGATGTTGTTACCACATGTTACTGATGTCCAAAAACATAGCATTGCACCAAGATATTTTCCATAGTGGGCATGGCATGACAGTGGGAACTTTTAAAACTTCAAAATCCTGTATCATACTTCAGGAATGGAAGAAAATGAAAATAAAATGGGAATTTTGATGTTTTTACCAGACAAACATTATTGATGAAAAAACTACATGTTGACTAACAAATACTGCTACTTTCACTTCCGGGGTCAATCTCTGCACTGAGGAAAAGCATACAAAACAGGGCCTTTCAAATCGCCATGGGCATCAGGTGCTGTTATACCCTTAAACCCCATCAGTGCAAAAGAGACAGAAATCGTTTTCATGTGGTCTGCTGCCATTACCAGATCATGTATGGGTTTAGGAGCTTGTCGGATATGCTGGCAATCAAACAGGTGCTATACGGGGGCATAAAGGCTGCCCATTAACAATACTGGCAATATAGCTTGCACAATGCAAGTGATCAAATGTGACCTCTGTGATATTACCAAGAAGAAGCTGGCTCACCACTGACATGCACAGATGGCAATGCGGGGGATGAGGATCCTGAAGACACGATGGCTGACATGTTCAGGCAGCAGTCTGTTGACAGGTAAGATAATTGGCTCAACACATTAAACAGTGTTTGTTGTACTGAACCATATAATAATGTACTCTGCTGTGCACCTGAGTATACATTTATATATTGTATCACTCCACAGATGTCAACCCACTCATGAACTTGATGAGGATTAGGTGACAGCCATCCATCACCACTGCCCAGCACACTGCCAGTACCAAGTGCAACATCAAACAAAACACAAAGTGCTGGTATCACTCATGTTAGGCGATATGCATGGCAAATATCAGAAACACAAAAACACAGAGACCAGGCACTCCAGCCCGTTGCCAGTGTAAGTGCAATATTTGTTTGCTACAAAGTAAAGCGCTACTAAAAGGTGCATTCAAGTGCAGAAAAAAGTACAATACAATGCTGTGCAAAAAACTCAAAAAATAAAATGACAAACAATGCAAATGCACCTGGACTGTACCTGGCCGGACTCCAGCACGTCAAGGACAGATCCTCTTCCTCAGGGGAATACCCCCTGACAGGTCCACCACTGATTATACATAGGGTGAAACTTATGTAGACTTGCCACAGTTAACTTTATCCCACATGCTATACAGTAAAACATGCTTTCACTCTGCAGGTGTAGTTGTCGTAATGGATGTGAAGGCAGGGACACAGAGCACAGAAACATCATCATACTGCAAAGAACAGGTAAGGAGGACAGTGGCACTTCTACAATGCCACACACATCAGTCACACAGACATTGGTGAAGGACATGATCACCAGTCAGTACACAGGGAGGAGGAAGGGACACCACATCCTCTGCAGAAATACCCCCTAACTCCCAAGGCATAGGTAAAATTGTTTCTAAGGAAAGGGTGTGTGACATTCAATATGGCCAAGGGATGATAGAAAGGAGGAAGGTAGAAAGAAAGGAGATGGGAATAATGAAGATGGCCAGAAGGGTGCTTCTAGTTTGGGATTCTATGCTGAGGGAAGTAGAGAGGGTGGTGTGTCAAGATAGGACAGTGAAGGGGGTGGTTAGTTGCCTACCAGGTGCTTTAGCCATGAGTGATAAAGGCAGGACAGGGAGGATGTCTGACAAGATGGAGGAGGCTTTTTTTTTTAGTACAGTACACTTGGGTGCAAACAATTTGGCAATCCATAGTCTGAAAGAAGATTAAATCCATCTTCTGAAGACTAGGGGGTATTTGAAGAGGAAGACAGCATAGTAGGTAAGCTGATGGAGACCATTGTTATGGCAAACCTGGTGATCTACTTAGAATAAAATGGGCTGCAGGACACCACACAGCATGTGTTTATGACAGGGAGGTCATGCCAGACCAACCTGATGTTGTTTTTGACTGGGTCACTAGAATGATAGATAGACAGAACACCCCCTTACCCTCCCCCCAGTCAGTTTTATGAGAACTGTTTGACAACCTTCCCAATCTATCTTTTAAAAATTTAGGAAGCCAGGAATGGGCTGCAATTGACAGACTTCAAACAGGCTGGTACGTTATAATTAAAGAGGCTGAGAAGGGGGGGGAGGATTGGTTTTAATGAATAAAATTGACTACATTGCAGAAGCTGAGAGGCAATGAAACAATCATGATTTTTATTGCAAATTAAACACAGATGCAAGGCCAGAATACAAATTTGCTATTAATGTGACAATAACAGCTGCATTTCATCATGGTCATATTACAGTAGTGCAAAAACAAAAGATTTTCTAATTACTAAGGCACCAATAAGAGCAACATTTTACATTTTACCTGAAGTCTACAAAAGCAATGACAAACCACCAGGCTGTCCTATGGTAAGGGGAATAGGATATTTAGCAGAGCCACTTTCAAAATATGTGAATTCATTCCTTTGCACATTTGTGAAAAAAATTGCCTTCATTCCTGCAAGACACCAAAGACGTACTTAGTCTGTTTGAAAATATGACTTTTGACCAAGCTACATTTTCAGTTATCATGGGCTTCGAGGCACTTTACACAAATGTACCACATGAAGGAGCACTAGATGCAGCAGCATTTGTTCTCAGTCAGAGAAACACCGGTTCTAACCAACCCACTGACTTTCTTTTAAACCTTTAGGAGTATGCATTAAATTGCAATGTCTTCACATTTAATAGACAGCTATTTTTACAGACAAAAGGCTATGGGGTTGATCAGTACACCTTCAGTAGCCAGTCTGTTTGTTGGAATGTGGGAACATAGTGTTGTGTTAGATTTTAAGGTTAACCTTGTCCATGACAAATTGGTGCTATAGCGTTGTTATATTGACAATATAATTATGGTTTGGATGGGTGATCCAGTTGAATCTGAGGAATTTATCAGTTTTTTTTACACTGTACCAATATCAATCTGAAATTCACATACACAGTTGATAGAATGACTGTGAATGTTTTTCAGATTTGACAGTAAGCAAGCAAAAGGATGACACTGTACAAACAGATTTATTTAGAAAGGAAGTTGATGGCAACACTTTGCTTTTAAGCTTGAGCTGTCATCCAAGACACACTGTTAGTAATGGGGCCTATGGATGATGGTGCAGAGTGCCTATGCAGCACAGATCCATGACATGTAGCCACTCCACATTCATTGAGCCCCCCCCACGTGGGATGCATGACATGATGCATGCAGCCCCTATGCACCCGATGCCCCAACCTTGTGGACAGCAACATGCCGGGGGTGGGGGGAAATGCCGGGAGTGTGTCAGCACTACGCGCCATGCACCAAGGCATGCAGTGCTGCACACCAGGGGTGTAGGAGTGCACCCATTACACCAGGGGGAATCCTGCCATTAGTGCCCTACATGCCCAGCCCTGTGCACATAGGACATTGCCCAGCACAAGCAGCACTATGGACATCCCCCCACCAGAACACCCCCCTGGTCCTGGCCATACAGTACTGACTCACCACATGACAGGCACCCGCCCCAGTCCCACATGAACTGCCCCCCCACACACACAGTGGCCACCCCAGGACACACACCAATGCCCTGTCTCTGTCTGTGTGCTGCCCCCCTGCAACAGCACTGTTCCATCCCCAGCCATAGGCAGGCACTCCCCACCACCACACAGCCCTGCATCATCCCACTTTAGTTCCCTCCCACACCCACACACAAATACATTGGAGCCATGTCACAGGGCCAGCAGCCCCCCCCCATCTGGCGCCCTGTCTATCATGGTTCAGCACTGTGCACATCAACTCGAACACCCTGGCCCCCGATCCTGGCACCCCCACCCCTCATTTGTGTGCAGTGCCCTCTCATGGCACTGACCCTCCAATCTAGTCCACATACTTGCCACCAGGGCTGTGGCTCAGGACTGCCAGCAGCACAGGCCTCCACATACATTCACAGCTGCTGGCCATCCAACTGAAGCTGGGAATGCAATGCCTATTTATGGATGTGCATTTCCTTCATCAGTTGGATAGCCAGTGATTATGGAGGTGTGCAGAGGGCAGTGC
This sequence comes from Neoceratodus forsteri, assembly GCA_016271365.2. NCBI lineage: Eukaryota > Metazoa > Chordata > Ceratodontiformes > Ceratodontidae > Neoceratodus > Neoceratodus forsteri. Next base: position 967,206,561 of record CM028132.1, on the reverse strand, counting down.
CGCCAGCTGTCCTGAGCTGTGGTACCAATGGTCCAGTATGGGGTTGGGGGGTTGGTGCCATGGGTGGATGGGGTGTCCACTGGTTGATACAACCATTGCTGGGGAACCGGGTCAGGAGTTGTGATTTGTGGACTGGGGCGTGTGTGAAGGGGCAGTTGTTCACCCTGTATAGGGCAGGATTGGGACCAATCACATGATACAGGGATGGGCCATACATGTCATGGGGGTATATTTGCCAATATGGGGATGGGGCACTGTAGTATTGGAAGAAAGGTGTCTGCTACTACACTACAGGAGGCAGGCATATGTTGGGGTGAGGGGTGCTGTACGGTACCCCTTGGATGAGTGGCAGATCAGCAGTGTGGTGGTGGCTGTGGTGCCACAGGGGCCCAGTCAGGGGGACCCTGGCCATCTGGGCATGGCCATACAGGTCTGGGGGCCTGTGCAGGGTGCTATTCACACACACAGACCCACACCCTGCCACCTAGGTGATCCACTCCTGGACCCAATACGGGCATCCAATTGGCTACCCCCATGGGTCCATTACTCCACACCCAGTGGCCCTGCATGCCGGGAGTGGTGGTGCTGTGGACAGGTGGTGGCCATTTGTGAATAATGGCTGATGCACACATGTCCACAGGTGCGGTGCTACGCATGTGGGTTACCCGCCTCTGGCATGTATTTCCCACCTGTTCATGCATAGGACCCAATATTCTTAAGGGTCAGTTCTTGAAGGTGAAACACAACTGTAGCACAGAAACCATTTTCCAGAATGAGGCCACTATTCTAAGCATTCGTTCTGAAGAAAAGGGTTACAACAGAAGATTGATTACACAAGCAAAAGAATATGTCAGTGTCCAAGATCATTCTCAGTTGTTATTAAATAAACCAGAAAATGAGAACACCAAGGAGATTTAATTTTGTCACTAATTTTTCAGCACATGACCCCTATTTAGAGGATATTATTTAAAACATTGGTACATCCCAGCTAGCGACGTAGGCTTGAAAGATGTCACATGACTCCCTCCGAGAATGGCTTACCACAGAGCAGCCACCCTTAGAAACAGATTAGTGCACATTCACTTTATGGAAAGCAGTAATACTACTTGGTTAAACAATGAAGGATGTTACACATTTAAGAGATGTATATATTGTAAGTATATAGTGACAGGAAAAGAATTTGGGAGTATACACTCGAAACTTAGTTAAGAGATCAGGCAGCTCATAACATCTAACACCAGTAGTGTAATCTACCTAGCAGAATGCACTTTTCAAGCCTTCTATATCAGTAAAGCAATGAGGAGCTTTAAAGTTAGGGTGGGAGAGCCCATTTGAGCTATCAAAAGAGGCAATGAGATATATGCCACAGCAGCAGCATATATATTAGAAGCCATGGACAAAGAAGAACATAATTTTACCTTCGGAGCTTTAGACAGAGTCTGCCCGGAATCCAGGAGGGGGAACTACAACAATCTGGTACTTAAAAGAGAAGCCTTTTGGATTATTGAATTACAGGCAAATAATTACCAGATCTCAACACCTGTTGTGATATAAGATCATTCTTGGGCAATCGATAAAATATTGTTTGTATAATCATGGCTTTTTGATATAGTGGAACCTTCTATATGGGATCATTTTCATATATGTTATAACCCTCTTGTCAGCCTTTTAGACTACATTTCAAGTATAGGATGTCTATGTGCTTATGCTGTCTGGTCTGCCCTCTCTCTGGTCCATTCCCCCTTTTCCCCTCCTTCCCTTATTTCTTTACATATTTTGCTATTTTTGGTTTGTACCAATTCCAGTGCTTCCATTCTCATGCTTTATAATTAAGTCACACTGGTGAATATTTCTGGAACTGTTTTTTGCCCAATCAGTTTTAAAATGTTAATTGTTATGTAGTAGTGATGTCACTGTTCCTACCCTATATTACTGAAAATTTTGTCATATTGCCTTAGCCTTTGATAAAGGACTTCTGTCCAAAACATGTCAGGTGGGAAAAACATGAGTGTTTTGCTGTTTTACTTGATTTTCTTTTAACAAAAAAATGCCAATGGAGCTTTAAACCACAGTTGGTGTCTGAGTTTAATTGAGGTGGTAAATGCCAGATTTTCAGCTTTGTGTTATATAAGAAAGTTTTTCTTTACAGAAAGAGAGGTTGATCCCTGGAAAAGGTTGTCAGCTGAGGTAGTTGGGACAAAAACAATGGAAAGATTCAAAAAAGCATGGGATATGCATAAGAAAATCTGAGGGGAAAAGAAAAAAGGAATGGGTGGAAGAACCAAAGATCATGTAGGGTCTGTGAGAATTCTATAGGCAGGGTTGAATAGGCACACTAGGTGGACCAAGCGGTCCTTATCTGCTGACAAATTCTATGTTTTTATGTTTAAACCCTGTGATGTATTTACGAGTTTCTATCATATCCCCCCCCAATTCCAGAGTGTACATATTTAGATCCTTTAATTGCTCCTCATAGGGCTTTTTATGAAGACCCTGCAGCATTTAAGTTGCCCTCCGCTGGACCGCTTAAACTTTGACAGTATACTTTCTGAGATGTGATCTCCAGAACTGGACAAGATACTCTAGGTGGGGTCTTAAAACCAGTGATCTATACAGAATCAATACCATTTCCCTGTTTTTGCTGGTGACCACTGTCACCTGTGTGGAACACAATTAGGTATCAACAGGCATGGTGTTTGTTGCCTACATTTGACACATATTATGACCATTGTATTTGCATTGTCCAATAAGACAGCCCTGATCAAGCACCAGGGCAAAGAGCTGTGGCAATATCTGTGACCTTTCCAAGATGTTGGAATCATGTGTTGACCCTGGGAACCTAGTCGGCACACACTTGTGTGATGTGTTGAGTCCTGTGGCATCATATGCCACCTGCATATTCATGATATGGAATGGTTTCCTGTAACTGCATGCCTCTTCATTCCCTGAGGATGTCAAAATAACAACATGCAGACAGTCCATTGCCCCAAGTACATTTGACATTTGGGTACTGCACAGAATACTGCCTGCACCAGGAGCTTCAACTCATGGCTGAAGAAATGGTGCAGAGTGGAAATGTTTGGCTACATTCAGGACTGGGGACCCACCCAGTAAGAAAAAGACCTAAACAGGGTGATGGCCTGCTTCCATCTGGGAGGGAAACAGCAGTCCTCAGTTGATGGTTTAAAGTTTACTTTGATAAACATTTAAACTAGTCAAGGGAGGTGGCTGAAGGAATCGGATTCAGAAACTGCCCCCCCCAACAAGCTGAAGTAGAGAGTAAGGAGAACACAAGGGGAGAGGAATCCTCCAGGGAGCAAATTAATAAAGGAAGTAGGGTGGTACAGATACAGTAAAGAGGGAAGGATTGGGAGCATTGATTGGGGGGAGGAGGGAGAACAAATAGGAAGAAAGGGGGGCAACAAGCAGAGTGGAAACAAAATATGGAACACCATGTGTGAGAGTGCTAGAAGACTAGAAATAAAGATTCCAGGCTTAGAGGCAAGCATGTCAGAAGCTGACCTGATATTGTGGCAATTATTGCACTGAAAACCATACCTAGGACATGGCCATGCCAAGCTATTCTATATTCAGAAAAGACCAGGTGGGAAGGAAAGGAAGGGGGTGTGGTGCTTTATGTGAAGTAAAGCATAAAAGTCACAGAAAAACGGAATACAGGGGGGCACAGAGGTACTGTAGTCCACCCAGGAGATGGGGAATGGAGTCACTATTCAAACTGCAGTGATCTACAGAACTCCAACACAGGGGAAGGAATTAGATAAGGTAGTGGAGCAAGCCATTGACAAGATGGCAGAAAAGGGGACGGTATTCATGGTGGAGGACATCAACCTGCTAGATATAGGTTGGAGCCTCCAAGCAACAGCTTCAGCTAGATGCAGGGATGTCCTGCACTCTCTGCAGGGGACATTACTCAGGCAACAATCAGTGAACCCACTTTTGATAGGGCAGTACTTGACCAGGTACTCACTAACAGATACAGTTTTGCAGATGTCAAGGTGGGAGGTCTCTTGGGGACCAGTGATCCCCATACGGTGTGGTTAAATATAAGGATGGCTGCAGAATCAAACGACACAAGAGCAAGGGCCCAGGACTTCAGAAAGGCAAATTTTATAAAGATGGGTGAATGCCTCAGGGATGCTCTAGTAGTAGTAGTAGTAAAAATCTTTATTTTTAGACAGGAGATAGATGGAATAACACATCATTAGGACATAGTCCTATTTACAAGATGGTCCTGTACAGAAGAGTTTCAACAATTAACAAGCATACAATACATTTAGGTACAAAATACAGTTTTAAGTAATGTATCAATGTACTATACAAACACAAATACTCAACAATTCTCAGCATGCTATAATCATTTAAAGTGCATGGTACAATTTTATACTTAAGCCTCCTTAAAATAGCTTACATCTAACAGTTCATAGTATACCAAAGACTCAACATCCATCTATTCACACCCAATGAGCGCTAGTGATCAGCCCTATTGATCTAGCCATAGCACTTACAACGAGCACTAAATTCTAATTTTACATCTATTATAAATGATTTTATATCTTTATATATTTTATGAGTCACAGATTTCATAGAGTTCCACAATCCAATATTAATTAATGGGAACCTCATATCACTGTATTTATTTTTAAACTTGAGATGTACAGAATTTCTCAAGTTTATACCTCACAAATTCTGGTGGTATGATTTCTTTTCAGTTTATCATAAAGATAACTTGGCTGTTTCAAATTCAAAACTCTATAAATCTGTGCAGCCCGTATTGTTTTTCTTTTACTTTCTTGTGAAAGCCATCCAAGTTCCTCATAAAAGTCACAATGATGTACACAAAAAGCCTTCCTAAGAATAAATTGGGCCAAACGATTGTATAAGGTATCAATTTTTGTTAACATGCATGTAGTGGCAAAACCATATACATGGTTCCCATATTCTAGAACTGGTAGAAGAAGTTGATTTACTATAGTTTTCCTCATATGTTTGTTCATGCAAAAACTTGATAGTCTTAATGCCCCCAGTCTTTTGTTTATTTTTGATATTGTATCAATTATGTGATAATCAAAGCTTAGATTTTCATCTACCCATACACCCAGGAATTTATATTCTGATACCTGGGTTAAAACTTCATTTTTTCATTGTTTTTATTTCCACTACATGTTCATTTTTTTAGATTTTTTACCACCTTTACTAAATAACTTAAATGTTGCTTTTTTAGTATTTACTACCAGTCCTGAGTTTGTCAACCATGTACACAGTTCTCCAAAATCTGTCTGTAATTTCACTTCCATAATCTTAGGATTTTTTCCACTAGCAATTAATAGGGTGTCGTTGGCATGGGGGTCAGAGGGTATGGGTTGATGGGGGATTGGGGGGAGACCTGGGAGGATAAGGGGCTATATGCTAGAGATAGGCTCCATCTCAATTTGAAGGGGAGGAAAATCCTTAAGTTGAAAATAGAGGGGTTCACTGGTGAAAGGTGGGGTTTGAACTTGTGAAGGGGGAGGGATGGGAGAGAAGGCTGTTGAGGGGGGTCCAATAAAGAAGGGACTCTGTCTCCACCCCCTGGAGAGCTGAAGGAATGCTGGAACAGGCAGACTGGTAAGGTGCTGACTGAGGGAAGACTGAATCCCCATGGGAACACGAGCAGGGGAAATGGAATTATATGGAAAGGGTGGAAGGTAGTCCTGCTAAATGCCAGGAGTTTGGGCAATAAAATGTCTGAGTTCCAGGTGATGCTAACTGAGGGAGAGGTGGATGCGGCAGTGGTCACTGAGATCTGGGCCACCACAGGGCATGATTGGGACCTGAACCTGGAGGGTTACACCATGTTCAGGAAGGATGGGGGGGAGGGAAGGGGAGGAGGGGCAGCAATAATAGTCAAAAACTGCATTGGCATAGGAGGAGTGGAGGAGGTGGAGGGAATTGTGGAGGCAGTCTGGGTCACCTTAATAACAAATGGGGGCAAGAGAGTAAAAATAGGAGTGGTGTATAGAACCCCTGCGCCGGCGGAGGAGCTGGAGGAGAGTCTGGTGGCAGATGTTGTGAGACACAGCAAATTGGGCAGGGGAAAGGTGGTGGTGTTGGGGGACTTAAACATGCCAGGAACAGATAGGGAGACTATGACATCCTTGGTGGCCAGGGAACAGAGGTTGTTGGATGTCTTTCAGGATGCGTTCCTAACTCAGCAGGTGGGGGAACAGACCAGGGAGGTGCAGATACTGGATGTGGTCCTGGCAGACAGTGACCAGATTGGGGGCCTGGAGGTAAGGGACCCATTGGTGGGGCGTGACCATGCCACGGTCTGGTTCTGCCTGGACCTAGGAGGAGTAGAAGGCTGCACAAAGATGGAGGTAACCGACTTCAGGGAGGCAGATTTCAAGGAAATGGGAAGGATCTTTAAGAAGCATTTGGATGGGATTGGGCCAGACATGGACGCTGACAGTAGGTGGGGAAATCATCAGGAGGGGGGTGCAGGATGCTACCAGTTCCTGTGCAAGTGTAAGACGAAAATGTGGTAGGGCCCATAAACCCTGCCGGTGGACCAGGGAGGTTTAGGAGGTGGTGAGGGGAAAGAAGGTGACTTATAGGCATTTCAAGTGCTCAAGGAGTGAAAGGGATAGAGGGGAGTATGAGCTGATGGACAGAAGGGCCACTAGGGTGGTGAGGGTGGCTAAGGCAAGGAAGGAGCAGAACCTGGCTAGGGAAATCAGGAGAGGGAATAAGGGGTTCTTTAGATACATTGCGGAAAAATGAAGGGTGAAGGGGCAGATTAGCAGGATTAAAACAGGGGAGGGATGGGCACAAGATCTGGGGGAGCAGGCTGAGGTACTAAATGAGTACTTCACCTCAGTTTTCACTAAGGAAAATGGGGGGCTGCATCATACATGGGAGGAGATGGTGAAACTGAGGCGGGGGACCCTTGCCGATCTTCGGGTTTGGGGACAGGATGGGCCATCACTGGCAGGAGGGGAGAAGGCAAGGCAGGGGAACGAGGCAGTGGAGGTGGAAATCATGGCAGAGAGTGTGAGGGAAGCTCTCAGGTCCCTTAAGATGGAGAAAGCACCTGGGCCAGATAAACTACATCCCAGGAACTGGCAGATGTCTTGGCAAAACCCCTGGTGGAGCTTTTCAGCATCTCTCTGAGGACAGGGTGGGTGCCCCAGGACTGGAAGGTGGTGCATATAGTGCCTATCCATAAGTGGGGGATCCAGGGAGGTGGCAGGGAACTACAGGCCCATCAGCCTGACATCAGTGATGGAGGGCATTGTCAAGGAGAGGCTGAGGGGACCTGAAAAAGTCAGAGTTCCTGGATGATAGACAGCATGGATTTGACCCAGGGAAATCATGTCAAACAAACCTAGTGGAGTTCTATGACTGGGTGACGAGAGCCTTAGACCTGGGTAGACTGGTGGATGTCCTCTGTCTTGACTTCAGCAAAGCATTTGACTCTGTTGCTCATGGGGGCCTGTTGAATAAGCTGGGATAAATGGGGGTGGGGAACCAGATGATCAGATGGATAGGCAATTGACTCCAGGACCGGATGTAGAGGGTCATGGTTGGTGGGATAGTCTCATCCCCAAGGAGGGTCATTAGTGGGGTCCCTCAGGGATCAGTCCTTGGGCCCCTCCTGTCACTGCCTATGTCTCTGACATAAGGAAGGGTATCAGGAGTGAGATGAGTCTCTTTGCGGATGACTCAAAACTGGGGGCAGTGGTGGATGGGGAGGAGGGGAGGGTGGCCCTACAGGGGGACCTGGAGGCTCTGGAAAGGTGGTCTAGAAAGTGGAAGCTGAGGTTTAATGCAGGGAAATTCAAGGTTCTGCATCTGGGACCCATGGGCCAAGAGTACACCCTGGGGGGGGATGCTACAAGTTTCAATGGCTGACAGGGACCTGGGGGTGGTGGTGGATGTCAAGATGAACAACTCTGAGACTTGTAGGAGGGAAGTGGCCAAGGTCAACAGGATGCTGGAATGTATCGCTAGGGGGATCACCTCCAGAAGGAGGGAAGTGATGCTCCCTTTGTATAACTGCTTGGTGAGACCGCACCTCGAGTACTGTGTACAGTTTTGGAGGCCACACTTAAAGAGGGACATAGAAATCCTGGAGAGGGTCCAGAGAAGGGCAATCAAAATGATCTGGGGCTTGGGGGACAGGACCTATGGCGAGAGGCTCGAAGAGCTAAATATGTACACATTGGAAGAGAGAGGGGACCGAGGGGACATGATAGATGTCTTCAAGTACATGAAGGGTTAAATAGGGGAGAAGCAGTCAAGGTGCTCTTAAGGAAGGGGGCAACTAGAGGGCATGGGTGGAAGCTGTAGGGGAGAGATTCAGGAGAGAAAGGAGGAGGTGCTACTTCACTGAGAGGGTGGTGGAGCCATGGAATGTGCTGCCCAGGTGGCTGGTGGAGGCAGACACAGTGGAGGGGTTCAAGAGAAGGTGGGACAGGTACAGGGGAAGGGTTCTGGATGCAAAGTGCTGTGCAGAGGGAATATGATCAGCTCCCAGGGTGGGGGCTGACGAAACGAGCAGACACGAAAGACCGTTTGGCCTATTCTGCTGGCATTTTAGTATGTTAGTATATAAATGGATATCGGAGTATTTTACAATGTCCACTAAATGGTTTCTATATATTAAAAACAAAGTTGGCCCCAAAATAGAGCCTTGGGGAGCCCCTCTTTGAAGCAAAGCTTTATCAGACAGATAACCATCAACAAACACCTGTTGGGTTCTATTGTGTAAATAAGAAGCAAACCAGGCACATGATTCCCTAGATAATTTAATGTCAACCAATCGCTCCCCCAATTGCCCATGGGCCACAGTATCAAAGGCCTTTGATAAATCCACGAACACTGCACCCTCAGACAGGTCTTCTTCCAGTTTTGAAGCTATAATATCCACCATGTTGGTGAGTGCAGTGCTCGTGAAATAACCCTTGTGAAATTCAGACTGATACCCAGGTAGTACAGTGTTCTTCTCCAGCTAATCAGTAAGTTGAACCTGCACTAATCTTTCAAACACCTTAGAAATCACAGACAGCAAAGCGATGGGTCTATAGTTTGTTGGTTCAAAAGTATCCCCCCTCCTTTATAAACTGGAATAATTTTTTCATTTCTCTATTCCTGTAAAAAAATACCTTCTGTCAAGCTCCAGTTATACAATTTGGTTAGAACTGGAGCAATCACTTGAATGGAGTCTTTAAGGAAATGATTTTCTATTTGGTCTAAGCCAAAAGCTTTTCTCACTTTAGGTTTATTTATTTCATCCTTAACTTGTCTACAGGTTACACATTTAAATCTAAATTTTGGTGTCCCAGTGTTTACACTATTTAAATTTACATTACATTTACAAATTTCTGCCACTGTATAGGTCATTAGTTAGTCCACACCTGGAGTACTGCATGCAGTACTGGCGTCCGTATCTGAAGAGGGACATTAAGTTACTGGAGGGGGTGCAGCGCAGAGCGACAAAGATGATCAAGGGGCTGGGGGACTTATCATACGAGAGGAGGTTGAAGGAGTTGAACATGTACTCACTGGAGGAGAGGAGAGACAGGGTGACATGATTGAAACCTTTAAATACATGAAAGGAATAAACAAGACAAGTACAGAGGGGCTGTTCAAAGTAAGGGAGGGGAGGGACACAAGGGGCCATGATATGAGACTGGAGCGAGGAAGGTTCAGGAGGGAGATGAGGAGACACCCTTTTACAGAGAGGGTGGTGGCTGGCTGGAATGCATTACCTCCTGAAGTGGTATGCAGCAGAACAGTGGACTGCTTCAAATGAGGATGGGTCAGGACAAGGGGGAGGGTTAATGAAGGGGAAGGGTGGAAGGGAGGGGCAGCTGCAGAATAAGGGGTGCTAGCTGCACATTCGAGCAGACTTGATAGACCTCTAGGCCTTTATCTGCTGGCAAATTTCATATGTTTGTATGTTCATACATTTCTGGAAGATGGAATTGGAATATCTACATCAGGCAAATTTACAAAATAGTTATTTAACATATTTGCTGACTGGCAGATTGTAGAATACCTTTAGTTATCATTTGGATGGGGATTTATGGGCCACTGGAATATCAAATGATTTTATCAACGATCAAAATGTTCTTGTATCTGTAGTTTCAGTACTTTTGGTTTCATAATACTTTTGTTTTGATTTTCTAATTTGAAACCTTAAAACATTTCTAGCCTTCTTATACTTTTCCCAGTCTACTGGGTTTAATGATTTTCCTGCTTTTTTCCAAAGCCTATTTTTTACATGGATTTGTTTCTTTAATTTTTCTGATATCCAGGGTACATGAGATTTTCTTTGAATGCAGATATTAAAAGGGGCCAATTCATTACAAATTTCCCTAAACCATTTAGTGAACTCTTGAACTGCTACATCAAGTGAGGGCATTAAGAATAATCCCATCTAATGGTAGCTAATTTAGCCAAAAAGGCTTCTTTGTTATAGTTTTTAAAATCCCTACATGTATATTTTACTGGGGTATACCCAACAGGGTCCCATAAGCATTCATCAACTTTAAATATACAACTTATTGAGCAATGATCTCCCAGAATTGGTTGATTTACTTTTATATCTATTGCTTTAATTTGTGCTGTTACAAACTTTAAGTCACTTATGTTTCCTAAACTAAGTAGTGAAGATTTCCTAGTGGGAGTAAGAATTTTCTGGGTGACATCCAGTCCTTCAAAACTACTCTCTAATGCTTGTCCATGCAGTTTTCCCCATGCTGCATTAAAGTCCCCTGTTAGAATTAAATCACAACCCATTGAATAATTTTGTATAACCTGTGCCAAATTTTCGAATTCCCCTAATTTTGTTTTAGGAGGTGCATAGATGATTCCTACAGTTAATGCCAATTTAGATATTTAAAAAAAAAGGCAATCTATGGGCCCAATTTTGCCATAGTATAGAACCCTTGGTTGTCATAAATCCCATTTAGTATATAATAAAACCCCTCCACCCTTATGGCCTATCCTATCCAAACGATGACAAAAAAAATCCCTCAAGTTAAATTTCTTTGGTTTCTATGTTCTTATTTAACCAGGTCTCCATCACTATTTCTGGAGATTTGGTTTCAACCCATGCCTTAAACAATCAATTTTATTTTTCAGGCTACTTGCATTATCATGGATAATGTTCAATTCATTTTTATTTTCAGGACCAGGATTAAGTTCTACATCTCCCCCAAAAGTAAAGATATCATCAAACAATTTCTCAATTTATAGGGGCAATGAGTCCCAACGAGTACTGTTGGAGGTCTCCTACTCAATTGAACTTCAATTTTTGAAAATTAGTTTCTACATCTACATTTAACAGTAGCCTCCTTACAAGTTAGAACTCTCCCAGAGCAGAAAGGGGGCCCAATTTCCAATGCCAACACACTTAAAGTCTCTATTAGGGATGGGTTTAAAACTTTCCCATACAATGCACAAATTATAATAAAATAAATCAGTACTCTAGACAATACCTTCATTTTACTTAAAATATCTATAAATATCTTTAACAATGTGAAACACTCCTTATTTTATACAGCCTACCACAGTCTTTATCTAAATTTACTAAGTACTAACTAATAATATGATACCCCACCCATTATATTTAACTAGACTCATACAAATTACCCCAAGTCAGGTTCACACTTAGATAATTTAACTAAATCAATCTAGACCTTTCAATAACAATCCTGCCCTCACAGGTACAGCAGCTGGCTTAACAATTAATTTTACTTTACTCACAGAAACATCAGAACTTACCCCGGTACAGGGACCTGGCAGGGAGTATGGCCTGTGTGGGGTGGAGGAACATTGTGAGAAGATAAAAGGGAACATAGTAAAAGCAGGAAACCTCTGTATCCAACAAGTGAGAAAAAGCAAGAGGAAAAAGAGATCACTATGGTTCTTGAAAGAGGTGGCTGAATTGGTAAAGGCTATAAGGGTAGCATTCAGAAGGTATAAGAAGATGCAGATGGAGGAGGATAGGGAGGTGTGTCAGAGGAAACAGAGGGAAGCAGGGAAAGCAGTAAGAAGCTCAAAGTTGCAAACTGAAAAGAGAATAGCCCAGGAGGTAATGAAAGTGGATAAGACAGTTTCTAGGTATGTAAGTGATAAGAGAAGACCAGGGTCGGTATTGTAAGGTTAAAAAGGGAAGAGAAGACTGTGCAGAGGTGGACCAGTAAAAGACAGATATCCTGAACAAATACTTTTGTTCAGCTTTCACAGAGGAAGAAGAAAGTGAGGGTGCAACAAAAAATGTAAGAGAAGTTTTGGAGGGAAGGGTGGACAATAGTCCTTTTTCGGAGTTGAGAGTTATGAATGGACTTGCTAATCCGAAGGTGGACAAAGCAAAGGGGCCAGATGGGCTGTATCCAGTGGTATTGAAGGAGCTCAGGGAAATACTGGCTGCACCTCTCACAGTTATATTTAACAGCTCACTGGAAACAGAAGTGGTTCCAGATGACTGGAAGAGGGTGGATATGGTCCCACTACATAAAAGTAGTAGCATGGAGGAAGTTAGCAATTACAAGCCAGTCAGCCTGACATCCGTAGTGGGAAAGTTAATGGAATCACTGCTGAAGGAAAGGATTGTGGAATATCTTGAATCAAGTGGGTTACAAGATCCGAGGCAGCATGGGTTCACATGAGGCGGTCACGTCAAGCAAATCTGACAGATTTCTTTGACTGGGTGACAAAGGATTTAGAGCAAGGTGGAGTGAAGGATGCAGCCTACCTACATTTCAGTAAAGCTTTCAACACTGTTCCACACAGGAGACTAGTAAACAAGATGGGTAGCTTAGGAGTGGGCCAAAGGTGGTAAAGTACATAAGAAATTGGTTAGGGGATAGATGGCAGAGGGTGGTGATAAACAGAGTTCACTCCAGTTAAGGGAGGGTAACCCAGCAGGGTACCTCAGGGATCAGTGCTGAGACCAGTCCTCTTTAATGTCTTTATAAGTGACATTGAAGAGGAGCTAGAAGGGAAGGCTTGCTTCTTTGTGGATGACACCAAATGCTGCAATAGGGTGAACACTTCGGGGGGGGGGGGTGAAAGGATGAGCAGAGACATGAGAAAACTAGAGGAGTGGTCAAGATTATGGCAGTTGTGTTTCAGTTCAAAAAAGTGAAAAATAATGCACTTAGGGCACAAAAACACAGCAGCATACTACAAAATGGGTGGAGTGGTATTGACAACCATTAAGCAGGTAAGAGACCTGGGGGTAATTATAACAGATAATGTAAGGGTGGCAGGCAGTGCAACAAGACAGTAGGGAGGGCAACTGGGCTTCTGGGGTATATAGGGAGGGGTATCACCAGCAGAACAAGGGAGGTGTTGTTGTCTCTGTATAGACTGATGTTAAAACCCCACCTAGAGTACTGTGTTCAGTTCTGGACACCACATTTCTGGAAGGACACAGACAGAGTAGAGGCAGTCCAGAGGGGGGCAACTAACTGGTACTGGGTCTGCATCAAACGACCAAAAGGGGAGACTAATGGACCTCAATATGTCCACCCTAGAACAGAGGAAGGAGAGGGGAATATGATAGAGATCTTTAAATACCTCATGGGGGTAAATAAGGGACAGGAGGGGAGTATTTTTCAGAAGAAAAGGTACTCAAGAACAAGGGGACATGTTATGAAGCTGGAGAGGGCCAGATTTAGGAGATATGTGAGGAAGTACTTCACAGAAAGAGTAGTGGATTCCTGGATCAGCCATCCAATGGAGGTGCTGGGGTGAAAATAACGGTGGGGTTCAAGAATGCATGGGATAAGAACAAGGGAATTGAAGTGTAGAGGAATGAATGAATGTAGAAAGAGCTGTAAATCTGTCATGGTCTGTGGTAATAGTGTAGGCAGGGAGAAATGGGCAGACTGAATTGGAGAAGTGGTCCTTATCTGCCATTGCATTCTATATTTCTGTTTCTGTGACTGTTCTATCCCTGATTCAGCCTCTGTTCTGGGGAAATTATAAATTGGGTTAGAGAAGCAATGTCTTGTGATTGGTAAGATGTCGTCACAAGACTGCATTAATACAGCACAGCAGCACAGGTCAGATGTGAAATACTTAACAGAAGAGAACTTTGGTTTCAGAGCAAGAAGCGGCAGTCTAGATCTACAGATTTTTTGCTAATTGCCCTCCTTCCCACCCCTCCACCCACCCACCCAAAGCCAGTTCTAGTTTATAGCCACTGGATTTGACTGACAACAGGAGCTTCCTGTTTGGCAGTAGAAAGGGAAGGGAAGGATCACTGAGACACATTAGTTTCATCAACCTTGAAGGAACCAAAAAAAATAACTCTCCCCCCGGCTGCTAGAGGTCTGAATCCAACCACAGAAGAAGGAGACTACTGAAGACTACAGGAAGTTCCTGTCCCAGAACAGGGATATACATAGAGGGAGGAGACAGTAAGCATACAAAGCAACAGGAGAGGGGACACAAAACAAGTCAAGATGGGAGGGTTGCAGTGCAATGGCTGTGGGGCAGCAGTGTTCTGGGAGACATGCTGGAGGCTGCGATGCTACCCTGTTTGCAGGCACCTCTCTGGTCTGAGGGAGGAGATTTGAAGTCTCCAGGCTGACCTGGCTAGGATTCGTGAAACCTCATCCCCCACCCAGGGACCACTAGGGCCACCACCATTACCTCAGAGGTTGCCAAGAAAGAGGAGAGGTTGGACCAAGGTGGGCTCAGGGAGGGAGAGCGTGGTGGAACAGAGGTGCATCTCTCCAGATGCACCTGTCCACAATTCATATGCTGTTCTGGCAAAGAGTGGTTCCTCTATGGAGGCACCTGCAGTGGAGACCAAGGTGGATGCTGGGAACCTCAACAAAGGAGACACACAGGAGGGTGGCATGAGACCCCACAGGGAAAGGAAACAGCCCCTGGTGGGTGACTCGATCATTAGGGGGTTAGAAGTGGGGGAGGAAAGGGATAGGGAGGTAAGGTGCCTACCTGGTGCCACAACTCGGAGGGACAGGAAGTGAATCCTCAGGATCATGGGAGCAGCTGCATGAGGGAGGGAGCTGGATGTCATTGTCCACCTAGGGACAAATGACCTGGCTGTGAATGGGATCAGAGCAGTGCATGAGGAGTTTGTGGAGTTGGGGAGGGGTCTTAGACAAGTATCATGTACGGTAACCTTCTCGGAGGTCCTGCCTGTCTATGGCAAGGATGATGCTAGGGTATTCCGCACAATGGGATTCAATGAACTGTTGAAAAACTGGTGTGGAGCTCAGGGTTTTGGCTTCACTGGGGACTGGGGAGCCACCTGGAGGGATGCAGGCTTATACTGGCACGATGGTCTGCATCTGTCCGGGGAAGCAGGATCCTAGGTGACAGGTTTAAATGCTTCATTGGCAATGATTTAAACTAGCCAAGGGGGGAGGCACCGAAAAGGATCAGGAAAATCCCAGCCTCCCCCCACAAAACACAGTAGTTAGAGAGGTAAACACCAAGGTAGATAAGTCAGTAGGGAGCAGGACAGGGATAAATGCAGAAAAAGGCAGTAAGGACAGGGATGGGGCTAAAAGGTGTAAGGCCATAAAAAATAAATGGAAGGTGATGAGTACCAGTGCCCACAGTCTGTGCAACAAGCTCCCTGAACTAGTGCCCTTGATGGAAGAGGGATGCCTGGATATTGTGGCAGTCACTGAAACATGGTACACAGAGAACCATGACTGGGATGCCAACATACCAGGATATACAGTCTACCAGAGGGACAAGGTGGGTACAATAGGAGGAGGAGTAGCTCAGTATGTAAGGGAAGGGATTAAAGCAACAGAACTAAAGAGTAAACAGGAAGTTGATGAGTCACTATGGGCAGGGCCCCTACTTTTCTGCGGCACAGTGGGAGCAAGTTCTGTGGCAAGACTACCATTTGCTGCAGAACTTCTTCGGCAGTGGTTTGTAATTTCTTCGGAAGTTCTGCGGCACTAACAAACTATCACATCACAGTGTCAGCTTGTCATCCTGACTTCACTTTCATGGCAGTGGTTATAGCAATCAGGATGGTGGAAAGCACAGTAACACTAGTTCAAAAAATAACAGACTTACAGAAAGAATTTTATGCCTAAAAAAGCAAAACAAATGTCTCTCCCTTAAGGTCCTAGCCTGTTGCATAAATTACATATGTAGAGGGGATCTTATGTGATAAATAAGGTATTTCTATATGCATGTTATTTATCCCACTAATGAGGTTTCTATTGTCTATCACTTACATATTTGTATGTGCTTTCTACACCACTCATGAGGTTCCCACTGTGTATCACTGATATATTTATATGCAATCTATAACATACATACAAATGTGTGTGTGTGTGGTGAGACAGAGATACTGTATGTGTGTGTGTGTCTGTGTGTGTGTGTGTGTGTGTGTGTGTGTGTGTGTGTACATACATATATTTTTTAATTTCCATGAACTTGCATCCTCATTCATACAGGTCCCATTGGAAATGGAATAGAGGAGTTATTGCAGAACTCATTTTTCACGTCAACCTGCTTACCCTGACACACTGCATAACACTATCAGGCTATGACATGCATGTGAAACAATTGTGAGATAGAGCTCTCCAGCCCATCACAATGTGTCCACCATGTGACAGAACACTGCACCATACCTTCCCAGGCTCTGAGCAGTGATGTGTTCCACTAATCCTTGTGCTGCCCAGCCAGCTCCCAGAGCTAATCTCTGAACCTGAGTTGCCAGCATGGAAACACAACATGCTACCCTCTGGCCCAACAGCTGTCCCTGCACGCAACATTTCTCCATAACTTTTAGGTGATTGTATCAACCATTGATGATATGTAATCAATAACCCTGGCAGAAATGCGTACAGTGCAATTTATTTAACAGGTTTAGCCTTTCAGCAGGCATACACATTATTATATTCCCCATTTCTTGGCTTAATTACTTTATTTTTCTTAAAAATGACAGTTAAATTCATTTTACCAGTTATTCATTTCAGATGGCATCTCTATACATTAAAGGCACAAATAGGTTTGTACAAAGTGAGGTATGGACTTAACAGGTCTGTGCTATTGACAAGGTTTTGTTTAAGTTGGCCCTAGCGCAATAATGTAAGACTGAAAATAGTATTAGGCTGTAGTGCAGGTTGAGCAAATATCACCATGCATGATGTGCTGTGCCACCATCTCTGGCAGTGGGAGCTGTGGTAAAGTGACTGTTCATTTCTGTTGCACAATGCACCCATTTTGTTAGCTAATGTATGATATAGCAATGATAACATCACATTATGAGCATATGGGGGGGGTTTGGATATAAAAAGAGAGGAAGGGAACCAGATTGTATGGATAAACAGAAATATTAATAAAAAATCACCAAGAAGAGTGAATTCTGCGGCACCGCAGAAGTTCTGCGGTAGATTGAAAGTTCTGTGCAAAATTCTGCGGCCGCAGAATTCCAGGGGCCTTGACTATGGGTCACCCTGGAGACAGGAAATGGCACCACAATCTGCACAGGGGTTGTGTACAGACCTCTATCTCAGGGGGAGGAAATTGACAAGGAAATGATAGAAGGCATCCTTAAAATGGCAGAAAAAGGGGATATATTGTTGATGGGGGACCTGAATATGCCAGATGTTAACTGGAGCACCTTTGCTGCAGGCACATCCAAGAGCAGGATCATTCTTGATGCCCTACAGGGGGGCATGACTCAGATAGCTAGTGCTGGAACCAACTCAGGAGGGAGCAATCTTAGACCTGGTACTCTCAAATGGGGAAGGAGAAAGGATCTCAGATTTAGAAGTGGGTAGCCATCTGGGAACAAGTGACCACCAAACAGTGTGGTTCACAATAAACACATCCATAGAGTTAAGCCATACAAAAACAAGAGTATTGGACTTTAGGAAGGCTAACTTTGGAAAAATGAGAGAGTGCCTCTGAAAAGCACTAGCAAGCGGGCAAGAAAGAGGTGTGGAAGAACAATGGGGAATAATCAAAACAGCCATCTCAGAGGCAACAAGCCTTTGTGCGAAGCAAATTAATAAAACAAAATGAAGGAAAAAACCACTATGGTTCTCAAAAGAGGTGGCAGGAATGGTTAAGGAGAAAAGGATAGGATTCAGGAAATATAAGGCAGGGATTTATTTAACTCCAAAAATTAATTAGCGTTTTACTCATAAAAGTGCTAAAACATTGTGAAAATGCATAGCACTTGCCTCACTGTGTTTTACAAACATAACACTTCTAGAAAACCTATATAAATACTTTCTGTACAGTTAGCACTGTCCGAAAAAAAACTTCTAATCAATTATTTAAAACCCTGTAAGGAAACATAGAAGAAGCAGAGGAGAGAGAACTTTATCAGTTAAAGCAGAAGGAGGCAGGGAAGGCAGTCAGAATATCAAAGGCACAAACTGAGGAAAAGATAGCCAACGCTGTTAAGAAGGGGGGATAAAACCTATTATATGTACATTAGGGTGCGATGAAAGACCAAGGGAAGTATATAGAGACTTAATAAAGGATACTGAACGGATATTTCTGCTCAGTATTCACAATGGAAGAGGAGGGGGTACCTAAACCAAACAAGAGAGAAACTCTGAATAGGGGGGTTGATACCAGTCCATTCACAGAAGAAAGGCTTTTTAAAGAACTCTTGAAACTGAGGGTGAACAAAGCAATGGGGCCTGATGGGATTCACACAAGAATTCTAAAAGAACTAAGAGTAAAACTAGTAACACTACTGACTACTCTCTTTAACAAATCATGGGAGGATGGGGTGGTACCTGAGAACTGGAGGAGGGCAAATGTGATTCCACTTCACAAAAGTGGGAGCAGGGCAGAGGTAGGAAACTACAGACCGGTTAGTTTGACTTTAGTGATAGGGAAAATGATGGAATCACTTCTGAAGGAAATAATTATTGAGTACCTAGAGGCCAGTGGGCACAGGACCCAAGGGAGCTTGGTTTTACAGCAGGAAGGTCATGTCAGATGAATCTAATAGATTTCTTTGACTGGGTGACCAAAGTAGTAGACCAGGGAGGGGCTGTGGATATGGCTTACCTAGAGTTTAGCAAGGCATTTGACACAGTCTCACACAAAAAATTAATATACAAGTTAGCTAGCCTTGGAATGGGTCCCAAGGTGGTAGCCTGGATAAAAAACTGGCTGGACAACAAGACACAAAAGATAATAGTAAACTGAGTCCACAGTGAAGAAAGGAGGGTAACTAGCAGGTACCGCAGGGTTCGGTACTGGGACCAGTCCTCTTTAATGTCTTTATAAGTGACTTTGGAGAGCACCTGGAAGAAAAGGTATGTCTCTTTGCAGATGACAAAAAGATCTGCAACAGGGTTGATACACAAGGTGGGGTGGAAAGAATGAAAAGGGACTTGGCAAGGTAGGAGGAATGGTCAAATATGTGGCAGCTCAGATTCAATGCAAAGAAGTGCAAGGTAATGCATCTGGGAAACAAAAACCCAGGGGAAGAGTACACAACGGGGGGTGAGTTAATAACAGCAACAAAAATCAAAAGAGACCTAGCAGTAATTATATCAGATTACCTAAAGGTGGGCAAGCAATGTGAGAAGTCAGTAAGGAGGGCTGGAGGGATACTGGGATACATAGGCAGAGGCATCAACAGTAGAAAACAGGAAGTTGTTATCCCTCTGTACAGACAGTTAGTGAGACCCCATCTGGAGTACTGCATGCAATTCTTGAGACCCAATCTCCACAAAGACATAGACAGAGTGGAGGCTGTTCAGAAGAGAGCAACCAAAATGGTGCAGGGTCTGCACCAGAAGGCATACGAGGAGAGACTAAAGTAGCTTAATATGTATACCCTTGAGGAAATGAGGGAGAGGGGGGACAAGATAGAAACTTTCAAGTATCTCAAAGGAATTAACAAAGTAAAAGAGGGTAGTATATTTCAGAAGAAGAGATGTACAAGAAGAAGGGGGCACAAATTGAAAATAGAGGGGCGTCGCCTCAGAGGTAATGTTAGAAAGTATTTTTTCACAGAGAGGGTTGTGGATGCACAAAACAGCCTTCCTGAGGAGGTTGTGGAGTCAGGAACAGTAGGAGAATTCAGGAGTGCATGGGACAGGCATAAGGCAATTCTAGTGGGGGGTTTGAGGAAGTAAGCTGTTGATTAACTAGAATCTGCAGCTTATCCATCAGGTAGAGAAATGGGCAGACTAGGTGGGCCAAGCGGTCCTTGTCTGCCGTCACATTCTATGTTTCTATGTTCAAGGCAAATGTTCATATACAGTGTCCCACTTAGTCTGACAGTCCATGCAAAGTCCTCTTAAATGGTAGTGGGCTTACTGTACGTATAACTGGTAGCAGTCTTGAGATTATGATGACTAAGTATGTTCAATATTTTCACTGCTTTGTCATCATTTATGAAACCTTTTGATGTCACGAAGAATGAAGCTGTGCTCAGTTACAAATAGGAAGACATTGTTTGTTTCTCCATGACATCACAAGGTTCCATAAAAAGTTAGCAATGTAGTATATCTAGTGAAGAGACTTAGTCCTCCATATCTTAGGACTTCTTGCCAGGTACAGGTGAAGCCAAAACTTAATTTTTAGAACTTCTCATGAGATTTCAGAGCAGACTACTGTATGTGGCCGCATACATGAATGTTCCCTTTAACTTTCTGAATATCATTATTCAGTTTATAAATCAAAAATGAGAGTAAGCATTTTAAAATCAAAGTAAGGTACTCTAAGTTGTGCACAGTTGTGGAATAATGGCACTTCTTGGGCGCATAAGGTACTCAGCCTTGACTTGTGTCTCACATCCTGAGGTGTGCTGTTATTCCACAATTACACATATCCTGTCATGCCATACTGCTTAACAGGTTAAGTCTTACATGTACTGCAACAGCACTTCAAGACTTGAGTCAGGTGACTGAACATGGATGGCTTCATCATCCTGGTAACATCACCCATTACGCACTTGCATAATCCAGTGGCATAGTATGCCACTGTTGGCATTACTCTGGTACACACATCAAGGGAATGCCTCTGTCTGGTCATTGTTTGCAGATATGGCCACAGTAGACTGCACAGCTCATCTAGAAGGGTGAGTGAATTTAAAAATTCATAGGTGAACAGTTGCAGATTTCTATGTTTCACATTTATGAAAAAATAGTTTTTCCTTATTTGGAGCCATCTTAATTTTCAGAACTATATGCACTTGTGGGAGTTTTCCCCAAAAGTTAAATTTCAGTATTTTTTTCCAGGATGTTGTGGACTTTCAGTATTTAAAAAGTTTCTATTGAGATATTACATTTCTGCAGTCATCCAACTGAACTTTGAGTTAACAAATATGGTCATGGTTTGGAAAGTTTGAGTGAGAAAATGTCACATTTTAGAAGATTACTTGCAGGATTTTTAAAACAAGTTGCAGACATAAGCCAGAATTTTTTCACACATTTTGCAAAACATATTGATGTGAACATCTGCAAGTTTGCACAAACATACCACTCTATCGTCTTACAGTCAAAAGAGAACCAACCAATGCAATGCAGTTCTGTGAAAATTGTTGAATCCAATTTGGACTCATATGCATGTACCTGTAAATGCTAGTGCCATTGGTTGCATCACCTCAGTTCCAACTTCATTTCCAGCTTAGCTAGCAATACATTCACAAGGAACCTGGGACACATGTTTCTTGAGGCTGCCACTTGTAATGCTCATACACACACACACACACACACACACACACACACACAAACATAGAAACATAGACTTTTACGGCAGATAAGGACTGCTTGGCCCACCCAGTCTGCCCATTTCCCTACCTATTGGGATAAGCTGCAGATTCTAGTTTATCAACAGCCTACTTCCTCCTATCCTCCACTAAAATTGCCTCATGGCTGTCCCATGCATTCTTGAATTCCTCCACTGTTTTTGACCCCACAACCTCCTCATGAAGGCGGTTCCATGCGTCCACCACTCTTTCCATGAAAAAATATTTCCTCACATTGCCCCTGAGCCATCCCCCTCCATCTTTAAATTGTGCCCCCTTGTTCTTGCACGTCTCTCTTTCCGAAAGATGCTACCCTCTTGGACTGTGCTGATTCCCTTGAGGTACTTAAAAGTTTCTATCATGTCCCCCCTCTCCCTCCTTTCCTCGAGGGTATACATATTAAGCTCCTTTAGTCTCTCTTCGTATGTCTCCTGGTGCAGACCATGCACCATTTTTGTTGCCCTCCTCTGGACAGCCTCCACCCTGTCTATATCTTTGCAGAGATGGTGTCTCCAGAATTGCACACAATACTCCAGATGTGGTCTCACCAACTGTCTGTACTGAGGGATAACAACTTCTAGTTTTCTACTGGTGATGCCTCTCCCTATGCATCCCAGTATCCCTCCAGCTCTCCTTACTGCCTTCTCACATTGCTTGCCTACATTAAGTTCATCTGATATTACTACCCACAGGTCCCTTTCCATTTTTGTTGTTGTTAGTACCTTCCCCCCATTGTGTATTCTTCACCTGGGTTTTTGTTTCCCAGGTGCATTACTTTGGAATTCTTTGCATTGAATCTAAGCTGCCATATTTTTACCATTCCTCCAACCTTGCTAAGTCCCTTCTCATCCTTTCCACCCCACCTTGTATCAACTCTGTTGCAGATCTTTGTGTCATCTGCAAAGAGCCATACTTTTCCTTCAAGACCCTTTGCTACATCTCCTATAAAGACATTAAAGATGACTGGTCCCAGTACTGAACCCTGAAGTACCCCACTAGTAACCCTCCTTTCTTCGGAGTGAGTTCCATTTACTATTACCTTCTGCTTACTGTTGTGCAGACAATTTGTTACTCAGACTATCACCCTGGAACCCACTCCCAGGCTGGCTAACTTGTTTATTAATCTTTTGTGTGGAACTGAGTTAAATGAACACACACACACACACACACACACACACACACACACACACACACACTCTCATACAGAGCCAGACTGCTCAGTGCAGATAAGTTGCTACGTCCTTGTACTTCTCTTCCCACCCACCACCACCACCACCACTGGATTAGATACACTGAGATGGTATGCACTGCTAACTTACTAACCAGATAGCTGTGGGAAACTGTGTGGGACAGAAGGCACGTCACTAGACTGAAACTGGAGACAACAGGATTTTTGAGACTTGGACAACTGAAGTATGACTTGGACACATTTTTCAAGTGAAATAAAGGTACATTTAATAGGCTGCCAGTGTGACAGACACAGCTTGCAAAATTAGAAATAACAACAACACTTTTACAATAACCCCTTAAGTTGGCTATCACTTGTACTCTAGGCACAGATACTTATACTCTGTTACTTTCTTCCCATAAGTCTGCACCTGCTAACCCTGGAGAGAGCAGGCTATTGCTAAACCCACCAGCCCTCCAGTATTAACAATGCCACTAGCTCTAGGCCACACCTCAGACCTCGGTCACTGCATTTTCACTTTACAGATGCTGTAAGAGTATGCAGTGGCTACAGACTTATACTCACCTCAGTCAGCCCATTCACCCCTTTTACCTTCGTACCCTTCCCTGGTATCTAAACAATTGGCATTCACTTATACTTTATATTCACTTTATAATCCCCCTGAGTCCATGAACACAGTTGCTTTAATTGCTGGATGGTAGTCCTTTTGTAGCTATAGGACTCCCAAATCCCAGTACAACAAGTGAGCATCCCTCTTGTACCAATTTCCATAAATGAGCTCTGAAATTTTCACAACAAAATATGAACCCATTGGCGATAGCAGTTGTATCCTGCTTTTGCTAATTCTTGAAGATAACCTGAATGCTTGAAATGCTGGTGCTGAACTTGCTGGAAGCAGGCTGAAACAACTTACAGGAACAGGCAACTCTTACAGCAGGCAATAACTATACTCTACTTGTTCTCACTTAGTACCCTACTGACCTTGGCACTTGTATACAGGTGATTCAGTATAGGCTAGCCTTACAGTGTTAGAGCTAATCCCCAAGGCCCTATCTGGTAGTATTTATCTATCAGTTGGACTCCCTTTAGTCAGGAGCTGATCCCTTCAGTTTGGTCTTCCTGCTTGCGTTCCCTTGCACTGAGCTATAGAGATATTTTTGACCTAGCCAGCAGCACATATCTTCTGCAGTCCTGTTTGTATCTGTGCCAAACAAAATGTTATTTTGCAGCTAAATTTGATGTTGGTATCTCTCCTTAAGTGTCCTGCTTGTTTGCTTGCAGTAGGCATCTAATGGTTTGACTCCCTCTGTTCTGGAACTGGTCCCTTCAGTTTGGTATCACTGCTTCATTTTCCTTCCACTGAGCTGTACAGCTCCTTTTATACTCACTCAGCATTCTCTTTTTCCCAAATGTTGGTCCCTGAGTGTATAGCTAGCTGTTTCACTCCTCAGCACCAATGAGTTGATGGAATCCTCATTCTGAAATTTTAACCAACGGCCTTGATTATTCTGAGCCTGCTTTGCCCGGTTAACTTGGATTTATTCTTATTGCATGTTGTGTAAATCACCAACAAACTGTATTTATAATAAAAGCAATTACATTCTCACTCCCACACAGCTGGTTAGCTGTCTTCCTGAGCTCTATCAAGATTTTTTTTTTGTAAATAATTTGTTCCAAAGGAACCCCAAGTCACTATTAATGATGTTTCCGCAGTGTGAAAACTGACAGTGTGCTGTGTTGCTTCAGCCATTAACTCCGAGAAGAAAGTGCTGCTAAAAATAATCACTTCTCCTTTAACTGAGACATCGTACCTGAGCTTGAGACTATTCAATAATTGATTCCTATGTCTGTGGTTTGAACTCCTTCCAGGGGCTTTCCCAATGGCTCCAGTAATTACTCCGGCCCGTGAGCACACACCATCTTCTGACTCCTCCATCATCCTCCTCCCCTGCCTGCCATCCTGGCTTTTGGACTGCATACAGTTCCTTGTGACCACACCACATTTGCAGGTCATTGACACCTTTTTATTGGCCACTCAGACATGTGCTTTCTTTGTCTGCTAGCCCATGCCTTAATTTATAGGTGTGTTTGGACTACATACTAGGTTGCATTTGTATTGTGGTGCATGCTGAGCCATTCAAGTTGCAGCAATCCTGCTCTGGGTTTACTTGTAGTGCCTTTGCATTGAAGTGAGTGAATTTCTAGTGTTTTAGCTGAATTTCCATAAGGGGTGGGCCAGCAGTACTCACAGTTTATTTTGGTAGTACCAACCCAGTTCCAATTTCCAGTTTACTGAACTCACAAATATCCAATCTGTCTACCTTCATGCTGCCCACTGACAAATTTTGTCCCAGGAACAAGCATTGTGCCCTGCTGTCAACCCTGGTTCAGGTAACATGCTGCAATATGCAGATTTAGCAGTATGGAATATAGCTACACACTGTACTTGGAGTGGGGTGCCATGGGGCTGCACTAGTGCAGGTGGGGCAGTGTGTTTAAATGCTTGCAAAAAATGCCTGCGCTGGTACATGATACAGCAAAACAGGGATCATGGTTTGCCATGACCAAATGATCTACAGTGCTTTGCAAGTCACTTATATGACATGATCTACACCAGTGCAACTAAGCTGCACAGCTCGCAGTAGTGCAGATCAAGTCATATACAGTATTTACATTTGTAGTCAGTTTAGTGAGATTCTGACTTAAATTGTCTGAGTCATGAGCTTTAGTAACAAGGTTAGACTTACTGTGCAGTTTAAATTTGTGCTGTATCATTCTCTTAAAAACCCCAGCTTCAACTACATGCATTTAGAGACATAGTAGTAGTAGTAGTAAAATATTTTATTTTATTTGTAATGAGGTCCCATACATTCACACAAGATACAAGCAAAATGCAGAAAATATCAAGTTTCTGAAGTTGTTACATTTATAAAAGGGAAAGGGAAGGTACAAAAATATACGAAGTATATATATAACTATATATATATATATATATATATATATATATATATATATGTATGCAATAGGCGTAGACATAAATCCTATGAGATAAATCTAAGCTACTATGGGATAAATTCAAAATGTTATATTTATCCACAGAGTAGACACATCATCACAGATTTATTCACATAGTAGATATGTTACAATCACTCCAGAACTCATTTAGAATGTTCAGCCTCAGTACCAGTACTAACTATATTCAAATGCAAATAACTTTAAAACGAAAAAAGATAGCATAGTGCTATGAGCATGAAAGTTGTGCAGCACAAAATTATCTACAAAATGAGTGGTATTTCATTAATAGATACCTTATAGATTTTTTGATAATTAGCAAAAACACAGCAGAAAATTCAAAATTTTTTTTTTTTATTTTGTCAGCAAACAATTGTAAATAACTTTAAAATGAAAAATGATAGCATGGTACTGTGAGCACAAAGTTTATTTGGCACAGAAATATCTACAAAATGAGTGGTGTTTCATTTATAGATACTTTTTAGTTTTTTCAGAATTACCGAAAAAAAGCAAAAAATTCCATTTTTGTGCACTGTTTCATCAAACAAATGCAAATAACATGAAAAAAAAGATAGTATGGTACTTTGAGCACAAATGTTGCTCAGCATTAAAATATCTACAAAATGAGATGTGTTTTGTTTCTATATTCCCTTTAGATTTTCTATAATCAGCAAAAAATGGCAGAAAATTCAATTTTTATTCCCGTTTTTGACTAACAAATTCCCCCTACAAAAGCAAAAACAAAAGAACTGCATAAATGGAATATGCCATGGAAAACTTGTGTAATAAATGATTTATCTGCACTCGAGCTGTCTGACCTCAGACACCACACTCGTGGCTTATGCCACTAGTGAGGTTACTCGAGGTCAAACTGCTCTTGTGCAGATAAATCATATATTACACTTGCTTCCATTGCTTATCCCTATATATATATATATATATATATATATATATATATATATACGCATCTATACACATTCACACAAATATACATACAGTATATACATACATACATACATATATATATATATATATATATATATATACACACACATATATATTATAGCAGTGTGGTCGCACCACTACAGTTACAGTTCAGCGGTCACTTACATACTAAAGTCAAAAGTCTGGGCATTAATAACTTTAGACCCATTCAATGGATTTGCCTGAAATTTGAAACATGCGGTGGGGCATGGTAGATCTCTATATCTGCCAAATTACGTTTCAGTCAGACTTACGGTCTTTGCATATGAAACGCTAAAAAAAGCAAAATTATCAATTTTTGGAGGCAGCTTTGGGGATTTTGGATGTGGTCCTGCATGGCCATCATGTGATGTGCCACTCTGTGACATGGCTTGTTTGAAAGAGCTTCACTTTCGTTTGGTGAAAAAATATTAAAGCATTCGAAAGTTATAGCACTTTTAAGTTCCCATAATAAGTCAATGGGAAAATTTATATGGTTATTTTGTGAACAAAGAATGGTGTTTTGGCCATCTGGTCCCTCCTCATGATCAAAGAATTTGCAGGCTCACAATCAAAGATTCTTTGATCCCGAGGGAGGGACTACTGTAGATGACCAGATTTGAAGGGACCAAATTGCCCAATTTTAACAACTTTTAAAATTAAATATCTCAGAAACGGTTAGGTCTTTTAACTTGACATTTTGAGAGTGTTGAAGGGATGTTCTATAGATGTGAATTATGGTGCTTAGGTGTCATAAAATACATTAATTGTGGAGACATGGCGTGGCAGTTTACATTTTGCGGACAGCGTTTTGCATTGTGGTAGTGGCTTGAAATTTATAGGGTTTACCCCCGAGTTTTGCCTTTTAGGTGATTATGCCATGATTCCAGTAACCATCATATAGCTTTGATATCCCTATCTGTTAAGAAGGTTATTCTCCGCCATTGGAAAGACAGTGTTTTGATATCTCATACTCCGAATGGTTGAAAGAGCTACTTGCCAACCTCAGAATGGAAAAGATAGTGGCTAGTCTCAACAATAGAATGGATAGATACAAAAGGATACGAGAGTCTCTTCACACGCTGTTCACCATCTAATATATAAGGTTATGATGTTGGGGTAGAGTCTGCAGACTATGTTGATTGATGTAGACTGTGCTGAATTGGGAGGGAGGGGTATATTAGGGGGTGGGGGTGGGGGTTTAGGGTCGGGCGAGGAAGGGGACAGTTCCAGTGTATATAGGATTGTTCTGTTTCTGACTCAATGTAATACACAGATTGTTTATACTGGATCTGTTCTCTATATTCTAAAAGCAATAAACTTTGATTTTAAAATCAAAAAAGAAATTAGTAGGGTAGCTAGACTTACTGCCATGGACATGCTTTTCAGTCATTAGGTGTGTAAAATATAAACAGGTGCGGAATTCTGCCACTCTGACCAATGAAAATCTCAAAATGTAAAACGTTATATCTCAGACACGGTTTGGTCTTTTAAATTGAAATTTGCAGGGTGTTGAGGGGATGTCCTGTACATGTGAATTATGGTATTCAGGTGTTGGAAAATTAGGTTGCTGCAGAGATATTGCATGACGCACTTTACATTTTGCGTATAGCATGTTGCATTGTGGTAGGCACTTTTAATGTTAAACCTCACATTTTGCACGTTAATAACTTTGCAACCATTCAACGGATTTGCACAAAATTTGGAATGCACAGTCTGGTGTAATAGTTCTCTTGATTTACTAAATTTTGTTTCAGTCAGATGTATGGTTTTTGCACAACGACGTGCCCAAAAATGCACTTTTTGCCA
Organism: Neoceratodus forsteri; assembly: GCA_016271365.2. NCBI lineage: Eukaryota > Metazoa > Chordata > Ceratodontiformes > Ceratodontidae > Neoceratodus > Neoceratodus forsteri. The sequence continues at coordinate 967,177,846 of CM028132.1, read as the reverse complement.
CTTTTGTGCATTTTATGTTTGTAGCGCTGTGCGGACACCATGTGGGCTATTGGTCTGAATCTTGGGACCTGGAAAGAGCTTGGGCCAAGGAACATGCTGCCTTTTGTTTGGTGAAAAATATTAATCTGTTCAAAAGTTATTACAATTTGAAACTCCCATTATATCCTATGGGAAAATGTATATGTACTTTTGGAATGTTAATGAGAAAGACCAGATGGCCTAAATTAAGATGACCATATCTCAATAACAGTTTGGTCTTTTTACTTGAAATTTGCAGGGCATTGAGGGGATGTCATAGAGGTGGGAACTATGCTGTTTATTGGTTGGGAAATAATTTGTTGCAGAGATATTCAATGATGTAATTGACATTTTTCCTATAGGATTACATTGCCATCTGTGTCATGACTTTTGGCGCCATTATCTCGGAAACGAAGCAAGAAACAGACTTTTTGCTACAAGTGGCTTAGATCACATTAAGGTGATCTAGCCACTGGAAAAGACTTGACATTGCAGAGTCAGCCTGCAGTGGAATTTTGTTTGTATGTTGCACAGTTCATGAGATATTGTGAAAGTACTTTCACAAGGGTTGAAAGAGTACCTATCCAGTGCTTTTTGGTGCCCATAGCTTGGAAACAATGTGAGATATGGGTATGGTCTATGATTGTGGCATAGTCTTCTCGTTATCATGGTTACAATGACACTTGAATTGTTTTTCTAGCTGTTACAGTTACCAAAATATGGACAAATTACTGTACAAGCATTTGTTGGCCAATAGGAATGCTGCATGGCTCTGTAGCTATGTGTAAGTGGCAGCGCAGGCCCAAAGGGCCTGCGCTCACTCAGATGCATATTGTTATGCAGAAATGAGCAAGTTGATGGGAGCATGGGGCCCTCTCCCACCAAAGTGGTTATTATATTATTACAGTGGCGCAGTCGCGCCACTATAGTTAGGGTTCAGCGGTCACTTACATACTAAATTCAAATGTTTGGGTGTGAAGAACTTTGGACCCTGTCCAACAGATTTGTCTGAAAGTTGGAATGTGTGTTGGGGCATGGTAGATCTCTTGATCTATCAAATTACATTTCGGTCGGACTTATGGTCTTTGCATATGAAAACGCTGAAAAATGCAAAGTTATCCATTTTGGAGGCAGCTTTTGGGATTTTGGATGTGACCCTGCATAGCCGTCGTGTGGTGTGCCACTCTGCAACATGGCTTGTTTGAAAGAGCTTCAGTGGCCGAACATGCCGCTCTTCATTTGGTGAAAAAATATTGAGGCATTTGAAAATTATAACACTTTTAAGTTCCCATAATAAGTCAATGGGAAAATTTATATGGTTATTTTGTGAACAAAGAATGGGGTTTTGCCCATCTGGTCCCTCCTTATGATCAAAGAATTTGCAGGCTCACAATCAAAGATTCTTTGATCCCGAGGGAGGGACTACTGTAGATGGCCAGATTTGGAGGGACCAGATTGCCCAATTCTAACAACTTTTAAAATTAAATTTCTCAGAAATGGTTTAGTCTTTTATCTTGAAATTTGGAGGGTGTTGAGGGGATGTCCTGTAGATGTGAATTATGGTGCTTAGGTGTCAGAAAATACATTCTTAGCAGAGATATGGTGTGGCGCAGTTTACATTTTATGGACAGCGTTTTGCATTGTGGTAGTGGCTTGAAATTTATAGGGTAGCTAACCTTAATGCCATGGATATGCTTTTCAGTCATTAGGTGTGTAAAATGTAAACAGGTGTGGAATTCTGCCACTCTGACCAATGAAAATCTCACACTGTAAAATGTTATATCTCGGACATGGTTTGGTCTTTTAAATTGAATTTTTCAGCGTGTTGAGGGGATGTCCTGTACATATGAAGTATGGTATTCAAGTGTTGGAAAATTAGGTTGCTGCAGAGATATTGTGTGACGCACTTTACATTTTGTGAATACTGTTTTGCATTGTGGTATGCACTTTTAATGTTAAACCTCACATTTTGCACGTTAATAACTTTGCAACCATTCAACGGATTTGCACAAAATTTTGAATGCTCATTCTGGTGTGGTAGGTCTCTTGATTTACTCAATGTTGTTTCAGTCAGACATACGGTTTTTACACAGCAAAGTGCAAAAAATGCACTTTTTGACACTTTTACACATCTTTTGTCTGTGGCGCTGCGCAGACACCGTACTGGCTATTGGTCCAAATCTTGGGATGTCGAAAGAGCTTGGGCCAAGGAACATGCTGCTTTTTGTTTGGTGAAACAATATTAATCTGTTCAAAAGTTATTACAATTTAAAATTCCCATTATATACCATGAGATAGATGAGATGGCCCAAACTGAGATGACCATATCTCAGTAATAGTTTGGTCTTTTTACTTGAAATTTGCATGATGTTGAGGGAATGTCATAGAGATGTGAACTATGCTGTTTGGGTGCTGGGGAAATAATTTGTTGCAGAGATATTTAATGACATAATTGACATTTTCCCCATAGGATTACATTGCAGTCTGTGTCATGACTTTTGGTGCCGTTATTCTTTCTTTTATTCCTTATTAGAATCTAGGATTAGAATACCTTTGAGCCAAGGCTCTTTTACAAAAGTTCCACATCATAGAGAAAACAAATTTAACAAACATGAGCAAAGTTAGCATCATCTAACTAATGCAAAAAAATATATAGATATAAACAGCAACAATGTTTGACCTGGAATTAAGAAAGGGGAAAAAGGAGAAGAGGTAGACAGAGGAACTTAAAATAGGGAGTGGAGGGTAGAGGTGAGGATACGGGTGTGAAGGGTGAGAGTGGTGAGGGAAGGTAGAGTGTGGAATGGTGAAAGAAGAGAGGTAGAGCCGCCAGGAGGCATTTTCATAGGTTGGTGGGTGAATGTGCAGGTAGGGGTATGAGCTGGAAAGGAGCAGGAGGGGATGAAGATTGTAGTCTGTAACTTCAGCTACTGTACCAATCAACGTGCTTAGCCACAACAGTTGCATGGGTTGGAGCCGATGAGTGATAGCTGGAGCTGGGACTTAAAAGTGCTGAGAGATGGCATGGATATGATGTCGCTGGGTAGAGCATTGTACCAAAGGGGGGCTCAGTAAGAAAAAGATCTTTGGCCTTGCATTGTGTGGCAATGGGGGATTTGCAGGAGCTGTTGTTTTGATCCCCTAGTAAGGTGGTTGTGGTTTCTCAGTTGTAGGAGAGTGCAGACTCCTGGTGGGGCAAGACCAAGCATAATTTTCTTAGTAGTAGTGCAAGATTGGTGTTTTATGCTATTAGCAAGATTCAACCATCCAGTTAGAGAATAGAGGTCACAGGTATGGGTTAGGCATTGGGAGACAGTGACAAGACGACAGGCCTTATTGAGCATGGTGGATACACATTTAAGTGCAGTAGTTGAAGCAGAGCCATAAATTAAGAGGCCATAATCAATAATGGAGATGACAGAGCTCTGTACCACAACAGCCAGAGCTTCAGAGGTCAGGTTTCTCCTGTGGTGGAAAAGTAAGCCCAATTGGGAGTTAGCAGCTTTTGAGACATTATCAATATGGGCAGTATAAGAGAGAAGAGGAGAGGGTCCAGGGTGATCCCAAGGTATTTGAAGGTTTGGACCTGCTCCAGGGCAGTACCTTGTCTAGTGATAATGGAGAGTTGGTAGTGCTTATGAATATTGTTGGAGCTCCTAAATAACATGGCCTTGTTTTTTTTTTTTTGATTAAGGAGCAGTTTGTGCTTTGTGAACCAGCTGTCAACCGAGGTGAAGCCAAGTTAAAGATTTTCTTGCAGTTTCTTCGGGTCCTGATGGGAGGCAAGAAGGACTGCATCATCAGTATACAAAATGATTTGTTCAGTACAAGAGACAGGTAGTGTGTTGAGGAATAGGCTGAAAAGGAGGGGTCCAAGGATAGAGCCCTGGGGGACTCCGGAGAGAACAGGTTTAGAATCAGAGAGCACGTCTGCAATTTGTACCCTCTGAGTGCGGTTTTTGAGATAGCTTTTGAACCAGGAAGTTGCATCAGGGGAGAGGCCGATGTTTTCTAGTTGGACCAGCAGGAGGGAATGGTAGACAGTATTGAAAGCTTTAGTCAGGTCAATGAAGATAGCACCAGTTAGTTGACCATTGTCCAGGGAGCTTTGAATGGAACTGGTGAATTTGAGCAGGGCAGCGGATGTACTATGACTTTTTCTAAAGCCATGTTGCTGACTGCAGAGAATGCTAGATTTGTCCAGATGCTCAGTAAGTTGATCCAGAACTATACGTTCAAGTGCCTTAGACAGGGGAGGCAGGATGGATATAGGGTGGAAATTCACGGGGTCGGTCTTATCACCACTTTTGTGAACTGGGGTAACAGTGGCCTTTTTCCATTTGTCTGGGAATTGGCTGAGGGAAAGGGAGAGATTGAAAATCTTAGTGAGGGATCCAAGTACCTCATCAAGTGTGAGGGCCAGCAGATTGAGGTCTAGCATGTCATTGCTTGTCCTAGATTTGCTGATGGCTTTAGTGATGTATTTACGGGCTTGATGTTTTGTTACTGTTTTAAAGTAAAAGGATGGGTGACTGGCGAGAGTGGTGGGGTTGGTGGGGCGGGAGTAATTGCATCTTGGAAGAAATCAGAAGGGAGAACACTACTTAGGTCAGTGAAAGCAGCATTAAAAGTGTTTGCAATAGGTTTTAGTCCAGTGTAGTGCACCCGTTTATGTTGAGTACATCTGGTGGGGTTTTGGGCTGCTTCTCCGTGACTTCTTTTATGTTTTTCCAGAAGTCCCTCCCATTTCCCCAGGCATTGGTGAGGGCATTCTTGTAGTAATCTGATTTCATTTGCAGAATGGCTTTGGTGCAGTCATTCCATGTCCGTTTGTAATTTTGCATGTCCGCATGCTTACCAGAGTTTCTAGCCAGTTCCCAAAGGCGGTCCCTGGATTTAAGTCTTTTTAGGAGGTCTCCAGATAGCCAAGGATTATTGAGTGATTTAACTTTGCACTTTTTGTGTGGAGCATATTTATTACAGGCTTCATTGAAGATGTGGATAAATTGCTCCAACGCAGAGTTAGTATCTATTGCATTAAAGATAGGGGACCAGTCCTGCTGGAGAAGGTACATTTTGAGATGGGATAGCTGACCTCGAGGTAGGACTCTGTTGGTCCTTGGAGGAGGTTTGCAGAATTTGTTTGACCTGATGCAGTTGATGGGGGAATGGTCACTGAGGGAAGCAGGGAGGAATGTAGTATTCATGATCTGAGAGGGGTGGTTGGTTAGGATCCAGTCGAGCAGAGTGCAGGCCTCAGTTCTGTAGTTTTTATGAGTTGGGGAGTCAACCATCTGTGTCAGATTAGCTGATTCAACTGAGTCCTTAAATGCTCCACCCTCTGCTGAGAGCCAGTTGATGTTAAAGTCACTTAGAACAATGATTTCCAAGTCTGCTGGTTGGGATTTGATGAAATCCAGGATGGTGGTGAGACCAGGTCATTGTTCTTTAGGTGGAAAGTAGACAGTGACAACTGTGAGGGCTTTATTGTGAGCACCTAATAGGATTTTGATTGGAAGAATCTGAGCAGGGGCAGCTGGAGGTGTGGGGTCAATGGGGTGGCCCATGAGGGAGTCTTTCAAGTATAACGCACACCCACCACCTCTTTTAGATTTTCGATCAATCCGGAATACATTGTAGCCAGGGATGGTGATTGCTTGGTCAGGAATCTTGGGGGTGAGCCAAGTTTTGACAACTGATAAAATATCCGGGTTATGTTGGGTGGTAAAGGCTTGCAGTGCATCAAGCTTTGGCAGTAGGCTACAGAGGTTTAGGCACATGATTGAGAGAGCATGAGACGATTTGTTTTGATTAGCAGGTTTAGGTCCAGGGTTAGGGTGAACAGTACCCGACAGCAGCAGTAGGAGGAGCACAAGTTTCAGGGTACATAGGCATAGGTCTGACAGGGACAGGTTGCATTTCTTATTAAAGCAGCAGTATGCTAAGTGGTGGTAACGGTATGTCAGCAAAGGAATTGTTGTAATTGATGGTGGAACCCATTGCTTATATTCATGCAGAAGCGGTTCAGTTGCAGCAGTGTGCTTCCAGGAGGAATAAATTGTTCCATGGTGAAGAGTGCCAAAGTGACGATAGGTGGGGACCAGTTGGAAGCTGGGGGAGTGAAGCAGGCTGGGGGAAGGAGGAGGAGAGGAAGAGAAGAGGGGAGTAGTAGAAGAGCAGGCTGTACATGTGTAGAGGACATAGTTTAAGCTGGGCAATAATGTGCAGGCAGAGACAAGCAGAAATCACAGGGAGGACGAGTAATGGAGGGGTGAAGGAGAGGAGGAGGGTGGAGGAGGGAGATGAGGAGAACCAGTGAAAACTAGCAGGGGGAGCTCACCAAAAGGGGCAGGGTGAAAGACTATTTAATTAAGGTGGGAGGTGGGGGAGGGTGGCGGGTGTAAAAATTCAGCCATTTACACTGCAAGTCTATGGGCTCAATGGCCCCAAGTCAGTGGAAAAATTCAGCAGGCTGGGCAGCCTATGAGCGAGTGTTGGGAAGGCAGTAGTCCAATCAGGGCACACAGTCGATAGTGAAGGACCAATGATGGCACTCCCAGCAACCCCAGCCAGACAAGGAAGTCTTACCCAGCTGGAATGGAACACAGAGACAGCCAGCAGCACTTAAAGTGAGAAATCAAGAACATATCAAGCAGAGATCAGTCCTAGCATTAATTTCTTGGCAGCAGTTCCTAGAAGACTTCTGGATTGCTACACAAAGTGTGAGAAACACTGGCAAACAGGGGCAAGTGATATTCCTCCAGGGGTAGATGCGAAAAATTCAGGGTTCCAACCCGTACCTTGCTTGGAGGGTAAGCGTCAAGCAGCTTCTCTTTGTTCTGCTTACCAAACTGCAGAATGCAGTTTGAGAGGAGAGAGCCGAAAGGCAGAGTTGTCCCCTTGCTTGGAGGGTGAGCATCGGGCAGCTTCTCTTTGTTCTGCTTACCAAACTGCAAAATACAGTTTGTTTGAGAGGAGAGAGCACCTGAAAGGGCAGAGTTGTCCCCTAGCGTGGAGGGTGAGCATCGGGCAGCTTCTCTTTCTTCTGCTTGCCAAACTGCAGAATGCAGTTTGTTTGAGAGGAGAGAGCTCGAAAGGGCAGAGTTGTCCCCTTGCTTGGAGAGTGAGCATCAGGCAGCTTCTCTTTGTTCTGCTTACCAAACTGAAGAATGCAGTTTGTTTGAGAGGAGAGAGCTCAAAAGGGCAGAGTTGTCCCCTTGCTTGGAGGGTGAGTGTTGGGCTGCTTCTCTTTGTTCTGCTTACCAAACTGCAGAATGCAGTTTGTTTGAGAGGAGAGAGTCTGAAAGAGCAGAGTTGTCCCTTAAAGTAAGAAATCAAGAACATGTCAAGCAGAGGTCAGTCCTAGCATTAATTTCTTGGCAGCAGTTCCTAGAAGACTTCTGGATTGCTGCGCAAAGTGTGAGAAACACTGGAAAACAGGGGCAAGTGATATTCCTCCAGGGGGTAGATGCCAAAATTCAGGGTTCCAGCCTGTACCTTGCTTGGAGGGTGAACATCAGCAGCCTCTCTTTGTTCTGCTTACCAAACTGCAGAATGCAGTTTGTTTGAGAGGAGATGGCCCGAAAGGGCAGAGTTGTCCCCTTGGTTATCTTGGAAATGAAGCGAGAAAAAGACTTTTCACTACAGGTGGCTTAGATCACTTTTAGGTGATCTAGCCACTGGAAAAAGACTTGACATTGTAGAGTCAGCCTGCAGTGGAATTTTGTTTGTACATTGCACAGTTCATGTGATATTGTGAAAGTACTGTCACAAGGTTTGAAAGAGTGCCTGTCCAGTGCTTTTTGGTGCCCATAGCTTGGAAATGATGTGAGATATGGGTACAGTCTGTGATTGTGGCAATATCTGCTCGCTATCATAGTTACAATGACACTTGAATTGTTTTTCTAGCTGTTACGGTTCCCAAGATATGGACAAATTACTGTTACAAGCATTTGGTGGCCAGTAGGAATGCTGCATGGCTCTGTTGCTCCCAGAGGGCCCGTGCTCACTCAGATGCATATTGTTATGCAGAATTGGGCAAGTTGGTGGGAGCATGGGGCCCTTTCCCACCAGAGTGGTTATTATAATAGTGGCGCAGTCGCGCCACTATAGTTAGGGTTCAGCGGTCATTTACATACTAAAGTCAAAAGTTTGGGCGTTAATAACTTTGGACCCGTTCAATGGATTTGCCTGAAATTTGTTACACGTGTTGGGGCATGGTAGGTCTCTTGAGCTGCCAAATTGCTTTTAGGTCGTAGTGCCGGTCTTTGTGAACGAAAGCACTGAAAATGCAAAATTATCAATTTTTGGAGGTACCTTTTGGCATTCTGAATGTGGTTCTGCACAGCTGTCTTGTGGCATGCCATTCTGTGAGATAGCTTGGTTGAAAGAGCTTTGGTGGCCGAACATGCAACTTTTTATTTGGTGAAAAAATATTGAGGCATTCAAAAGTTATGGCACTTTTAATTTCCCATTATGAGTGAATGGGAAAATGTTATATGTATGTTTTGCGAACAAAGAATGGGGTTCTGGCCATCTCATCCCACCTGGTGATCAAAGAATTTGCAGCCTCATGGTTCAAGAATCTTTGTCCCCGAGGAATTTCAAAAATTCTTTGATCGCGAGGTCTGCCATCTTGTTTTCAGTTTTCCGATCGCACAAACACAAATATCTCAGCTCAGGTGTCATTTCTGAAGTAAAACTTCGATGGGTTTTACTCAGGGGACCTCAATCTATCGAACCATGGCTTTGGTTCCATCCAAATTGGTCCAAAAATAGAGTTATTAGTTTCTAAATTCTTTATTTGCTGCTCGCTAATGATCTTTGATCGCGAGCCTACAAATTCTTTGATCTCTAGAATCTTTGATCGCAATCATGCATTGCAAGCGAGGGACGAGATGGCCAGATTTAAAAATAGTTTTTTGCAGCCCAGGGTGCCCTATTAAGTGACATAAGGGTGGGTTTTGCTCAGGGGGCTTTGCTCTGCCCCATCTGAATAAAAAAAACAGTAGTTGTCATAATCCCTGGTAGTCTAGCGGCCCCCTCCCCATCATGGTAATGTACTTAACCATGATTGTATCCCTGGTAGTCTAGTGGCCCCCCCCAATGAGTATCTTATTTATATCTTTATATTTGTTATGCATGGTAGTCTAGTGACCCCCCATGTCTATTTATTTATTTATTTATTTTTGTAATATCATTGGTAGTCTAGTGGCCCCCCTCAATCTGTACTTCATTATGAGTATCACTAACATCTCTGGTAGTCTAGCGTCCCCCCATCATAATAAAATTAATGTGCATTCTTTATGTCCTGGTAGTCTAGTGGCTCCCCACCCCACAACCAGCCATGCCAGCCCACCCAGCACCCCCCCACACTTCCCCAGATGGCAACTGGCACAGCCTATCTCTCACCTCCACAGCCAGCCACTGACTGTGTTTTATGAGCTCTAATGGAAAGAGGCACTAATTACAGAGACTACCAGGACATAAAGAATGCACATTAATTTAATTATGTTGGGGGGCCATTAGACTACCAGGGATGTCAGTAATATTCATAATGAAGTACAGATTGGGGGGCTACTATACTACAAAGGATATTATAAAAATAAATAAATACACAAGGGGGGGCCACTAGACTACCATGGATAAAAAATATAAAGATATAAATAAGATACTCATTGGGGGGGCCACTAGACTATTAGGGATGCAGTCATGGTTAAGTACATTACCATGATGGGGAGGGGGTCGCTAGACTACCAGGGATAATGACAACTACTGTTTTTTTATTCAGATGGGTCAGAGCAAAGCCCCCTGAACAAAACCCACCCTTATGTCACTTAATAGGGCACCCTGGGCTGCAAAAAACTATTTTTAAATCTGGCCATCTCGTCCCTCGCTTTTTGTTCATGAGCAAACAATTTCTTTGACCACGACAGTGCAAATTCTTTGATTGTGAGATTCTTTGATCGCGACCGTGCATTGCTAGCGAGGGACGAGATGGCCAGATAAAAAAAATACATTTTCTCAGCTCAGGGGTGTCCTAGGAAGACAGATGAGGGTGGGTTTTACTCAGGGGGCTTTTTTCTGATGAACCATGGTGGTGGTTTACCACAATTATTTGAATTTTGAAAATTATACAACTTTTTATTCTTTGGTTGTGACCCTGCAAATTCTTTGATCGTGAGCCTGCAAATTCTTTGATCGTGAGATTCTTTGATTGTGATCGTACATTTTGAGTGAGGGACAAGATGGCCCAATTTAAAAATCAATTTTCTCAGCCCAGTGGTGTCATAGGAAGTCAAATGAGGGTGGGTTTTACTCAGAGAGCATCGTTCTGTCGAACCATGGTGGTGGTCTACAGCAATTCCTTCAATTTTTTGATTTATAAGGTTTTAAAATCTTTGTTCATGAGCCTGCAAATTCTTTGATCACGAGATTCTTTGATCGCCTTCTTTGATTGTGAGGGAGGGACATGATGGCCAGATTTTTTATAATGGAATAGATAGGGAAACTTTAGTAATCTTTGATATTGAATATCTTGGAAATGGTTTGGTCTTCTGACTTGAAATTTGAAGGGAAGAAAGGCAATATCCCACAGATATGCCTTTTGGTGCCTTGATAAAAAAATAGTACAGGGCGGCAAAGTTATGGCACTATGAAGCTGATGCTTTTCCCATAGGATAACATTAGGGCGTTCACCACATTACGGGAATTCTTTGCTGCCCTGCTGCAAAATAACGGTTTGATCGTTTGGGCTGAAATTTGGAGGGAAGAAAACCAACATCCCACAGATGTGCCTTTTGGTGGTTTGGTGAAATAATATTACAGGGTGGAAAAGTGACGGCACTCCAAAGTTGATGCTTTTTGCCATAGGATAACATTACGGCGTCCGTTGCATCTTTCAGGGCCCGTATCTCGGAAATGGTGTGAGTTACGGACTTTTTAATTGCTTAGCCCCTCACATGGGGGCTAAGTACAAAACTAGGCAGGAAAGTCATAATTCATACGAAATTTTTTGTACAGTTCCTGAGATATAAACAATTTAGTACTCCAAGTCATAATTTTCTGCTCCAAAGTCAATTATTATGCATACATTCTTTGTTTTCAATGTGTTTTTTTCAATGCAGTTTTGGGAGTGAAGAAGGGTGTGCCCTTTCATTACTGTGCCAGTTAACATTTCCAGTTGTGCTTCTGTTACTGTTCGCATCACCGTTCCCGTCTACGCCACCATGTGCATTACAGTTTGCGTTTTTGTTTGCACTTGCATTTCCATTTTGTTTGGCATTATTGTTGCTGTTACCATTACCATTTGCATTTGCAATTGCGGTATCGTGCCCGTGCATGGTACAGTTTGAATTTTCATATGTGCTTGTATTTTTGTTTCTGTTGCCTTTATTGTTGCTCTTACCATTACCATTTACATTTACAGGTACCATGACTGTGCCTGTAATGGTTTTTTTTTCCGCACATGCTTCCATTTCTGTTTCTGTTGGCTTTATTGTTACTGTTACCATTACCATTTGCATTTACAATTGTGGTTCTGTTAGTGTATGCGTTATGGTTTGCATTTTCATATGCGCTTGCATTTCTGTTTACTTTGGTGTTATTGTTGCTGTTATCATTACCATTTGCATTTACAATTGCGGTACTGTGAATGTGTGTGTTACCAGTTGCGTTCTGTACGCAGTTCTGTTTGTGTCTCCATTTACATCACTGTTCACTTAGGGCAGATGACCCCAATGCACACCCTGATGCCTGTTGGTGGGGGCAGGGTGGGGGTGGTGTGCAAGGGGTGGGAACCCTAATGTCAAATTTCCTCACTTTTGTCGCTGCAGAAGAACCATAACTGTTGCATTAATGAAGTTTAATTAATGAAGTTTTTTGCATAGATACATATATATATATATATATATATACATATATAGTATATATATATATATATATATATATATATATATATATATATATATATAAATAGGGCACAGTTGTGCACCTATAGTTAGGGTTGAGTAGCAGGTTTAATGTTAAACTTCAGATTTTGTACCTTAATAACTTTGCAACTGATCAATGGATTAGCATGAAAAAAAATTTGGCATGCACTGTCCCGTGAGGTTGATCTCTTGACTTGGCAAGTTTCATTCCAGATGGATTTGTGGATTCTAAGATACAGATAGTGAAAAAAAACTTTTTGCAGTTTTTTCCTCATCACCTTGCACCCAGACAGTGTGGAATTTTGGTGTAAATATTTTATGGCAAATACCGCTTGGGTAACAGAACTGCCATGAATTTGTTTGATGAAAAAATATTAATCTGTTGCAAAGTTATTAAATTTTTAAGTTCCCATTGTTTTCATTGGAAAGATCACTCTCCAGGATAAAGGTATAAAGTTCATCAAAGGATTAGGCCTTACAAAAAAAGATTCTTTTTCATGAGGGGCCAATCCTTTTTCACCACAAAAAATTATTTTTTTCATGAGCCGCCATCTTGTTTTTTTTTTCCATAAACTAAACAGTGTGGAAAATACATAAACATTTTGTAACTTTAAAAATCAAACACCAGAACCTAGCAAACGGGCTCAGTTTAGCTAGATTCTGATGTTTGTTTTTCACAGTTAGGGCAAGAAATACTTTGTATGGGCACCCAAAGTCCCAGGTTCCCAGCTTAGCAAGAGTAACTCATCCCCTGCATTTTCTGCATGAGAACAGATGGAATTTCTTGACTTTTGTAGCTGCAGCTGAACTCGTGCTGCCATCTGCAGTGTGAACAGTGAGCCCCCTTGGCATGGTGTTTAGTGGCACCCCTCACCCCTCATCCCTGTCCCCCTAAATAAAACAGATATATTCCCTGGTGTCTAGTGGTACATCCATCCTCCAATTGCTGTCTCTGTTAATTGTTTTCTTTTATTCACGTACAGGCAATGTTTTCCACAATACTCTAAGCTTTTGTCTCAATGTCTGAGGATGTGTCCCTCCTGAAGATGAGTGTCCTTTGTTGTCCCTCATTTTGAGAGCCCATTCTCCTCATTTCAGTGTCAAATGTTTGAGATGTATGCTTGGGATCAGTTGTTGGGCAAAGGGGGGGGGTTGATGCCTGTGAGTGCAAAGCTGCCCATTCTTGTTTCCTCTCAGCATGGGCCAGTTAAGAAAGATCTTTCTCTGGGATTAGGCAGAGCATGAAATATCATCTCCCCTCCCCGCCTCCATCCACCCCAATTTTTCTATCACATTGAGATGTGCAAAGTCCTAGGTACTCCAATAATGATGCCATCTGCTCCAGAGTTCCAGGGAAAGACTGATTCAGGGGAGACATGACATCCTGATCAAGCAATGCAGCCCAAAAAGGGAAACACTAAGAATATGCAATTCAGGTGGGGTTACAAGAATTACAACAGTAAAGGCGAGTTTTACCTACCTGCCTCGGATTCAGTGAGTTTGCTCCCATACATGTTGTCCTGGATTAGACCTGGACTGTGACTTGGATTTCATGGTTCTATATCAAAATTGAAAAAAAAAAAATTGTGATTGCATTTATAGCGTGGATAAAACCATGACAACTACAATAGCGCTGTCAAAGATAAGAGAAAAGCAAAACATCTTTCTTACATGTATAGCGCCTGTGTCTCCCTCACATTCTTTGTTGGCTCTTTTACTTTCTATTCCTGTTCCCCTCTGCAACTATCTGTTACCAGGTAACCAACCCATAGTACTATACCTAGTATAGGTTGTGAGACAGTCACAGCCCACATACCTGGCATTCTAGGTTCTGATTTTTGGCTTTCTGGAATACCCTTGCTGATTGCACTGTATTCTGCCTGTTCACATTGTGGCAGAATGGCGTTACAGTTCATAACAAGTCAAAAGGGTAAGCATCTGGTTCTGTATGAGGGATATTTGAACCGCAAGGATAAGGAGACACCAGCAAAAGTATATTGAAGGTGTGCAGAGGCACATAAATTAAAGTGTCTTGCTAGGCTTTACACAGTTGCAGATACTGTTTCTGCACAGCTAAAAAAACATAATCATGTCCCTGACTCATGTGATATGGGAGCCAGAAAGGTCATGGCTGAAATTTGTGACCATGCCCAAAGTACAGTTGAAAGTACGTCTCAGGTACTGGTTACATCAACTGCCTCTGTACCTGAATCAGTAAGTGGCAGGATTCCTGAAATACATCTGATTAAACAGACCATTTCAGCATTTTCGCCAGCATGATCATGGAGGCCCTGTAACCCCTTCATGTGTTGAGGCACTGACAATACCATCTGAATTTGCAGCACTGGGATCGGGGGAAAGATTCCTTATTTTTGACAGTGGGCTAGAAAAGGACCTGATTCTAGTCTTTGGCACTGAGGCAAATTTAAGATTTTTGAAGGACACTCCAGATTGGTTGCTTGATGGCACTTTTAAATTGTGTCCGAAATTATTCAATCAGTTGTATAGCATCCAGGCTATGAGGTCTGGATGAGTGCTAACTGCGGTTTACATCCTGATGTACTCATGAACATCAGCTTTGTATGAGTGTGTTTTCCATACTTAAGGCACTCTGTGGTGATATTAGTCCAACTTCTGCAATCATAGACTTTGAGAGAGCTGCATGGAAGGGATTAACAAGTGTTTTCCCAAACACTCAAGTCAGGGGATGTTTTTTCCACTTCGCCCAAGCCATATGGAGAAAAATACAGACCGGCCACGAAGTGGAAAAGCATTACTGTAGTGATCCTAACTCTGCTCTACATTTGAGAATGCTGCTGTCATTGGCTTTTGTGCCACCAGATGATGTTGTAAGTGCATTTGAGGAGCTCAGGGAGATAGAGTTCTTTACGACAAACGAGGAGATACTACAACCTATTCTTGATTATTTCGAGGACACATGGTTGGGAAGATCAAAAAACCACTCGAGAAGAAGACATGCAATGTTCCCTGTGGCTAACTGGAACTGTCATGAGGCCACAGTGATGGGGCTGTCAAGAACAAACAATGCTGTGGAGGGATGGCATCGAGGATTTAACTCACACCTGGATTTGTGTCATCCCAGCATCTGGAAACTAACTGAATGTTTGAGGGAAGAACAGCGACTAACAGAGAAGAAGTTCTGACAGCTAATCTCAGGAGCAAGCACTGGAGGTACTAAAAGACAATCTCGAGGCTAGAACAAATGAATTGGAAAAATTGTGAGAGAGTATGGTGAGAGGACAACATACGAGTACTTGTGAGGACTCGCATACAATTTTCAGTTTCAAGTGTAAAACTGGAAGGAACAGCATGAAGGCTGAAGACAGAAATATTGGGAGATTATGGCAGTATTGACCATCAGCCTAGGTAATTGTGGCATTATTTAAATAAAGTATTACTGGCATCTGCCAGTTTTTTTTTTAAAGAAAAAATTCTCTATTTTTGACACTTCACAATTAGCTGTGTTGTCAGGCTACTACCACCAATGCATCAAGTGCAGTTCTTCCATCAAACATTTGTTAGTTGAGATCCCAGTACTGCAAATAACAGATCCTGCCTGTTTGTGATTACAGTATGCTATTTTACTGCAAGTATCTTGCGCTGTGTGTCACTATTCTGACCTGGCTAAAGTCACCATTTAAGGTTTGCGCTATCAATTTCGACTCGCTATACTTTTAGTAACTATTTTTTAATTGCTATTTTTTACTCATTATTTTGTATTCACTATTTTCACAGGCACCCGATTTCATCAAGTCATAATAGAAGGAGGTTTGAAGAAGGAAGGAAGATAGTGTTAATACAGAAGGGGGTGGCTGCTCTGTTAGACAGCAGTCATCATTTGTTTTTTATGTTCCTGAGCTGGATGACACAGATCCCAAAGGCTCCAGGGCAGAAAAAATTACTTCATTCAAGCACCTACATATAAACACACCATTTTATAGAAACAGGATTGTGCTATGTGTGGCTAAAGGCATGGCCCGACCTGTCATCTTGCCTGGGGTTAAAACAACCTATGCTGCTGTTTTTCTCTCATATTTAAAAAAGTTGTACACTATTTTATACAATAATGTCTATTAGTTATCAACTTACTCGGGGGACCTCTCAACAACTCAGCTCTATATTATAAATGTAAAACACAGTGGTAGATCAAGAGAAAGGCACAAGCTTTTATCTTTTAGTTGTCTAAAATAAATATATGGCATTATCAAAAGAGGTTAAAGAGCAGATCCGTCAGCCTTTAGAGACTCAGTTTTGAATCTCACCATTGTCTGGTACACAATGTGTGTATCTGAGCAAATCACGTCATCTATGTGTTTATAAAATGGGCAAAAGAAATCTTGACTTCTGATTGGACTGGAAACCCTTCCCAGCCATGTCCTTATCAGAACGTAACCATTCAACAGGCAGTACTTATGCCAACCAAACCACATCACCACATAAAATCAATCCCTGCCACCCCATTCTCTCACTGCCCTCAGCTCCGATGTGAGTGAACTGGAACAGCACCACCAGAAGAGCACTAATACAGAACTGTAAAAAAAAACTGATCCCCAACCCACCACACACAGAGACTGACATGATCTCACTTTCTGTAATTCCCTAAAAGTTTGTTTTTTTTTAACTGAAGCCTGACCTATGTTGGTTACTGTACTACTCAGCTGTGGTTGAATGTCTGAGAACCCAATGCCGCGGCTACAGACCCAGTTGTTCAGCTGCCTTTACATCAAGAAAATCAGACCCGCTCCTCCACCGGTTCTTATCTAAACTCTGAATAATAAAAGTAAAAAAAAAATCCTCTATGATAGACCAGTTAGCTGTTACAAGCACAATGTAGGAAGCACTGAGTGAAAAGTGCTATGTAAGGCAGCTGCAGTGAAACATGTTCTCTCTCTTTCAAATCTTATGTTCGATCTAAGGCAAATGGGCACTTTTGAGGATTTGTAGCTAAAGAATAAACACAACAAACGACACATGCCAGGCTTCAGTTAAAATGAAACGTTCCAGAATTACAGAAAGAGAGATTCTGTCAGTGTGTGTGTGTGGGGAGGGAGGGATGTTAAGCCAGACAGCAGTTCTGGGATTGCAGTCATCTTTGTGGAATAGGACACTGGCTCTGAAAGAAATGCCCACTCTGCTCAGTAGCAGAGACAAACTTAAAATGGGAATGTGCCAGTCAGGAATACATTGTGAGGAGAGATGAAGGAACAACCTAACCAGTACCTGTCTGTGTGTCTGGGGTGGGGTGAGCAGCGCCCTGTACTGGCCATCAGAAATTTCCAATGGGGGACTATTTTTTACTGTTTCAGTATTAAACCTCAATTTTTGCTTTTTTTTTTTGCTGTATTTTTTGTTCTGTTTTTTTTTTTAATTCTTACATAGTTACTTAGAGGACCATTTTATAAGTGCAATAACACACTCTGAGGTGTGGGTTATCTCCTGATAAAAGCACACCCAGGTGCATAAGGCACTTGTCGTGAGCGCCTCATGCCTTATAACACATCTGGGCATGCCCTTACCAAGAGAGAACCCACACCTTGTCATGTGTTATTGCTTGCTTTTATATTAAGTTGTCTTTTTTTTACCGTAGAGAAAACCATGTGCGATATTGTATTACAGTCAATCAGTTATAATGGTATTCACTCACTGCCATACAGCCCTTCAGACCACACATTTTCTCCCGCAAACAGTGTCATCATATTGAACTTGTCTTTACTGGTACAGAGATGCCATACTGTGGTGCAAGTTATCATTTCTTTTTCAACATTAAGAGCATTCCAGCAAATGGCAGGATTAATCAGATAGGCAAAATATATATACTGTAACAAAACAGAAGTGTCTGCAGGTACAGTAGTTGTCAGAGTGGGGTGGGGTGGGGGTGAGGCCATGGATTAAATTGGGGCAGGAGACCACAGGAACTCAGTTCCATCACCTCTTAAGAAATTGCATAATAGTTGCACCACCCCTGCCACTGTTTGCCTTGACTACCATAGGTGAGTTCCACCTCCTAGAAATGATAGTCCCACCACCTGGGGATCTAGATTTGAAAGGTTCCCCACCTAAACATTTTCAGTTATCACTTTGTGGAAGATGAGGAGGCTTACATAGGGAAGGGGGCATGTGGATTAAAACACAAGATCATCGAGTCCAAAAATAATTTGCCTGCAATTGCATAAAATAAAGCATGGGGTGATATTCTATACTAGAATTTTATACAGTATGTAGTTTTGGTGTGTGATGGATGTATATACACCTTGAGCTTCAAACCGGGGTTTTATGTAGCATCACACACCTTGGGTGTGTATAAAATTCTCTTTATGCACACCACCCCATCCACTACTCTGTATTTTGTTGTTGGATACACTCTTTCAGATAGGCAAGGGTTATGGGTGTTCCTTGAGCCTGTAAACCCAGATGTTTACTAGTTTTCAAAAAAATAAATTCCAAGTTCAGCTGGGATTCAGACTCAAAGCCTATGCATAAAGGCCAGCAGTCTGGTGTAATGAAACAAAGTAAAATAATGGCATGAGTAAGCTGTATAACAAGCCGGTATCTTCACATATTATGTTTTATTTAAGCAATAAGGCACAACAGGGTGTGGGTTATTGGGGATTTACCCACGCCTTATGTGGTGTGTCATGAGGCACAGCTGAGTGACTTAAACACACAAGAAGTTTGTAAATCACCCAATAACTCACACCCTGGAGTGCCTCATTGAGATTTTACAGTGGACCCATGTGTAAAATAAATTTAAAATGTGTTTAATTATGTTTTATATAAATGCCATTTCTTAGCTGTGGTTATGCAAGATTTACCCATGGTCATGTGATGTGTTTTGACCAATGAGGATACAGAATTTTTACACACCATTGCATAATTGTCTTGATTCTAGTTACAGTAGTTTTGCTGTTCAGTACATGAGGAATAAGACATGATGAGGTGTGGTATATGACCGAATAAGAGTATGCCCCAGATGCATAATGTGGCACGAGGAGCTTGCACCGAGTGCCTTTAGCATCTGGGAAGTGTTCTTATCAGGCCACAAACACACCTCGGAGTGTCTTATTCTGCTTATAAAATGGTTCCCCCAGTAAAGAGGTTAATTAAAAAATGCATATAAAAAGCATACATCAAAACAGTAAAAAAATATGCTCATATCAATAGAGAACAAAAATAAAGTAATTCTTGTCATAATCTTGGAATGGAGCTATTTAACTAATTGTCACCATTGTCAATCCATCCCACACACACACATTATCACTCAGATCTGTGCATATTTTCCATTTTTTGTTCACATTTCTTAGTTTCTCTATGTCTGAGGAGTGCCTGACTACTCACTGAGTTTCACTTACAGCGAGAGGGAGCAAGCGTGTCCATGTCGGCTGCTATACTGTGCTGTGCTGATGTTTCTTGTCTCCCCCTCCCCACCCTAGAAACACCAATCATTGTTCATGTGTCCTTTTAGGATTTTTATTTTTTAAATATTTCTCTCCCTGGTTGACTTTAGCTGTAACCTTACTTTGAAAGTCCCACTTGAGTCGGAGCTAGGGTGTCCCATTGCGGCTGCTGTATAGAGTGGTTTCGTGTTTATAGTATTCAAACAGTATCATAGATCGAGGGAGCCATTGGAATTATTTTTTTACTTTATTTTGTTTGATGGGTTTCTGGTTGTGGGGGCGAGGGAGGGAGGGTGGAGATCAAAGAGTGCCAGTGCTAGACATGGATCGGACACCATGGTAAATGTTTACTGTTTTAAACAATGGTCGCGGGAGTCAACTACTGGAGAAACAGAAAATGAGAAAAATCAAAAAGTACAAGTTGAAAGTATTACAGCTTTGTTCATGTGTGTGTTGGGGGGGGACTTGGATGTGCTTAATACAGTGAGTGGTATTTTTGTAGTTTCACTGTTGTTTGGGCACTGTTTGGAGGGGTGGTTCACGATCCAGCATTCAGCTTGGCTACTATATGACAGAGGTTGCATTTGCACACTGATCAGTGTTGTTCTCCTTCCTGACTAGCCGAAGATGTCCTAGTTGGCACAATATGCCCTGATAAGGACACATCCAGAAGTACCTCTCAGCCAATCAGGGCAAAGAAAACTACTGACCCATTTTATAAAATATCGTATGAACTTATCTCAGCATGAAGCACAATTTTTTTCCAAAAATATGTTTAGGCATCAGTTAGGGTTGAAGCACAAAGCCATCAAAGTAGGGAAATGTGATGATAGGACAATGAAATGCTGTGAGTCTTGGTAAATATGTAGCATGGTGTTTCTTGGGGTTTAAACAATTGTTCAAGACAGTGTTGGCATTACTCTATTCATGGCTCCCCTTTCTCAAAGCATCGTTGTGTAAATAATTTTTATTTGGCAGAAAAGACAGTGGCAAAGTTATAGTAATACCAACACTGCATTTAACAGCCATTCAAACCTGAGGAGTACCTTGCAACACATTAATCATGCATCAGGGTACTTTTTGTTTAGTAAACATCACATTTCCCTAATTTAATTACTTTTAACCCAAACAAATGCATAATCCCTCTATTATTCTCACTGCATTACTTTTAGGCTCCCTCTTGGAACCCCCTCCCCCACAACCCAACCCAACCCAACCCAACCCCCCAACGAAGCAAACAACACCAGGAGTGGATGAGTGGAGCAGCCACAAGGTAAAGTGTTGCAGGCAGACCTCTGCACTCTGCAAGGAGAGCAACTCTGGGATGGTGTTTTCCTGTCGACGCTCCCCAGCCACCCCTCCACCCAAGGTTGGCCCTAGTTTTATAGCCCCTCCCCTGTCATGTGACTAAGTCCCCAATTTTCCTTTTGCAACTTATATCGTTTGTCCACTGGGGTCAGTATTGCTTCTGCCCACTCCCCCTCCTACCTAGTCTTTTCTTTACCTCACCCTTCTCTTTACCCTGTCTACTCCCTGTACTGTACTTTTCTTTCATTCACATCCCTTCCCTCCCCATCTAAGCCCTCTTTTATCTATCAGCCAGTCCTAAGTCTCAAACCCCTAAGCCTCCAAACTAAATGCAGTACCTTTACCACTGTACCAAACTGAAGGATCTTCTGCTTCTTGTACTGTTGTGACCCTTATCCCCTCCCTGCCTTTTAGCCACTTCTCTCCTGTGCCCCTCCTCTCTCCATTTTCTCATTATGCATGCTATGTATCTGCCCTCGTACGCCTTACTCCCCCTTGTGCTTGTGCTCCTATCCACCCCCTCAACCCACCTCCCTCCTTCCTCCCCTGCCACCTCGCTCACCTTGGGCCTTTACCGGAACAGTACCTGGAGTGACTCTTTTCTTTCAGTTGGTCAAGATTACACCCCCAAGTCTCATTGCACCTAACTGGGTTTCCCCTCATTCACACTGGGGCCCTGACCTTCTGGCCCACATCCTCCCCCCCAATACCAGCCACACCCTCCACTTACAATCACCTCTTGGGGTGTAACCTAACTAAAATGGTACTGTATAGGTTCACTTTCCTACTCCTACTTCTCTCTGGCAACACTCACCCCAGTCCTAGCCCAGAAACCCTACCAACCCCCAAACTATCTCAGTGTGGAGGCCTCCCCCTAGCCTTACTGAATATTTACAGTCTGCTAAAAAAGATACCCTCCTACAGGCATGGGTCACACTGCATAAACCTGATTTGATTGTGATTGTTGAAACTTGGCTATCTTCTAAAACGCCTGACTCTGCCATCACATTAGATGGTTTCACCATCTTTAGGACTGATAGACTGGGTAAACAGGGTGGGGGCTATGCCTTTTATCTTTGTGATGAGCTCCAAGGCCATGTGGTCCTGTCCCTATCCCTTTGCCATGGTGCACAGTCCCTCATGGTAAAGCTTACTGTTAGGACTGTTGGGAAGTCCCTTTACCCTCTCTGTGTCTACCTCCCACCGTGTAACCAAAAGCATGCCTTTTCCTCAGTTCTTGAACTTGTCTCTCAACTCCCAAAAAATTCAGAGATCATTGCACTTGGTGATTTTAATATAAATTGGTTGGTCCCTCAGTCTGCACAACTCATAGATTTTGCCATGGCGCTAGACCTTACCCAGGTGGTCCCTTTGCTCACTAGGCTAAATCCTGTAACCAGCACCTGGACTCTCATTGACCTTGTCCTCACTAATCACCCCGAAAAGCTGTCAGATGTGCAGGTTCTGTAAGACTCTCTAAGTGATCTCTCCCCCATTATCTGCTGCTGGTCCAACCTCTCAAAATCCCCCCGCCCAGTCACCCACCAGTGCCATCTTAAAAAAGGCTCCCTCCACCAGTTCCGGTGTCACCTGTTCAGCCTTGACTGGGCCCCCCTCCACCATTTCAGCTCGGTTGATGATGCCTTGTCTTATTTTATTTCCTCTTTCAGTTCGGCTTTTGACATCTATGCTCCATTTGTCACAAGGGCTCTTAGGTGCTGTGTTACACCTTGGATCACACAGACTATCCTTGACCTCATGTGTATAAGGGAAAACCTTTAGCACAGAGCCCTGCAATCTGGCCTCCATTCAGACTGACAAAAGTATTGGACTGCCAGGAAGAAGTGCACACTGGAGATTCGTTGGGTCAAAGCTGCCCACTATCAAGCCAGCCTCTCATCCTCCTGGGAAAAAGGGTGTAAATTCTGGGACAATGTCAAAGAGCTAAATGGGAATTCCACCTCCCCCCACCCACTTTGCTAAATTTAAACGGTGTTCCCTCACAGGACCCTGAACTAATTGCCAGTACCTTTAACTCTGCCTTTACTGACCTCAGTAATGTTCTCCCCACAAACTTTTTCACTCCCACATCTGATCCTCCACCCCCTCCACCCTCCCCTTCCCCTGACATCCCACCTTTCTGTTTCAGGGTTATCACCCCAGTTGTTGCTAGATCTTGCCTCTCTAAGGTCCTGAGTAAATCCAGACACAGTAATGACTCTCTAGACCTGAAACTACTTAATCTGTCCCTTGATGCTGTCCTGTCTCCATTAACCAAGATTTTAAATATGTCTCTCTGCCTTGGTCAGTTCCCCTCCCTGTGGAAATTGGCCATTGTAACCCCTATCCTCAAAAGTGTGGACCGCACCTCACTCTGTAGTTATTGGCCCATCTCCATCTTGCTGCCAATCTCGAAAGCCCTAGAGAAAATTGTGGCTAACCAGTTATCTGAGTTCCTGGACACTCAAAACCTGCTTTGCCCACAGTAACATGACTTCAGGAAGGGTCATGGTACTACCACTGTCCTACTGGAGTACACCTCCTTCATTCAGAATGCCTTTGACCATGGGCACTTAGTTGGGTCTGTGTACATAAACCTAACTAAGGCCTTTGGCACGGTAAATCACCCACTTCTAATTGACTCCCTCCTCTCCTTGGGGCTATCCCAAGATGCCACTTCCTGGTTTGTTTACTACCTTACTGGTCAGTCACGGAAGGAGAAAATTAACAACATACTCTCCTCAGCCTCTCTGTCCTCTCTGGTGTCCCACAGGGCTCAAATTCTTGGGCTGCTTCTCTTTAGCCTGTTCTTAAACACCTTCCCCCGTGCCTGTTTGGGGAAGCTACTCCTTTATGCAGATGACGCTGTCCTTTTCAGTAGTCATCCCAACCCTGCCCCCCTACAACTGGACCTACAGCAATCCTTCACAGAGGTCGGATCCTATTTTGCTAGCCATAAATGCATCCTTAATTATAAAAAAACAAGGATAATGTTGTTCTCCCACCCTCAGAATAAGTACAAGTCCACCTCTCTCTCCATCTCCAACTCCCAGTTATCCCCTCTTGAGCCTGTCTCAAGCTTCCGGTACCTGGGAGTCACCCTTGATCCCTCCCTTTCCTTTCATGCCCACATAACTGTGGTCTACATGTCAGTCAACTGTAGGATTGGCTTGCTTTACAGTGTCAGGTCCTGCCTACCCCCTGCTGCCCTCAGACTGGTTGTCACCAGTCCTGTTCTCTTTTGGACAATGTTATCATCATTTATGGTTCTGTCTGTAACACACTGCACTGAACAGGGTCAAGATAGCTCTGAACAAGGCCTGCTGCCTAGTCAGTGGTTGTGATAGATTTACCCACACATGTGATCTGTATCAATGCTCCACCTGGTTGAACTTCGAAGGCAGGCTATCCTACCAGATGTGCCTGCTTGCCAAGAAAATCGCCCTGGGACTGTCCCCTGTGGTGACCGAACACCTTTCCCTGGCTCTACATAATTGGGCTACTAGACTTTCAGCAAAAGCCACCTTCCTAGTCCCCTACTATAAGACCTCTGCCGCCAAGAGAACTTTCAAGTACCAAGCTCCTCTTTGTATGAACGCCCTCCCTAGTCCACTACTTTCGGAGCCCAGAATTTTTCCTTTTAAAACCATCTTGTGGGATCATATTCTCGCCTCCTTAAGCTGCAGCTGTTTGTAGCCTCTCTCTCCTTTTTTGCTCCCTGGGCCTCTGTTTTTGCCTATTCTCCCATACTTGACAATGTCCTCTGGGTTACTTCTCCTCTCCCTGTACTCTCCTCCCCTTCTGTCCTATCTCACTCATTCCCGGCCTACTTTCCTGTTACAATGCCTAAACCATTGCAATTTGATGACATAGTTTCTACTACTTGACAATGTCCTCTGGGCTGCTCCTCCTCTCCCTATACTCTCCTTTCCTGTCCCATCTCACAAATTCCCAAACTATTTTCTGTTTACTCTGCCTAAACTGTTGCAATTTCCTGATGTATTTTTTACTATGGTGTATAACTATGATTTCATATGATGTGTACTTATTGAAAGTGATGTTTTATTTTCGTAACATTTGTTTTGTCTTGCCTTGCCTCTCTTTCCTGTTGATGTGGAGCCTTTGTAAAGGAGTCTCTGACTCAAAGGGTTGTAATTCCTAGATCTCAATAAATAAAATAATTAAATAAACTTAGGAATTCATTTTCTTTCTTTTTTGTAGGCTGTTTAACCAGGCATATACATATATTTGTGGTTGGCATACTCAATAATTTTAATGACAGCCAGTCCCTGGAGTACAGTTGTGACCCCTGCCTCACCCCACCCCTGTGCAATCCAAGCAGTCCAAAGTGTTCAGTAGAAACCCCCTTCTCTTATCAAAAGGCCTTGGCATCCAGTAGCACCCTCTCCCACACTCTTCCCAACCCAGTCATTCTCTGGTGTCCAGTAGAATCCTTGGTCTTTCCCGGACCCTGCACCAAGTGATCCTTGTCTTTCAATGGTACCTCTCTCCCTCTCACTTGAGGATAGTATAAACTATTATGCTATCTCAAAAAGTAAGGAAATAAGTTGCAAACACTTTCATTACATCTTCATTTTGGGTCAAAATGACAAAAGTTGGGAAATGAAGCATTAGGGTTTACAACCCTAACACCCCACCTTCCCAAATCAGGCAGAAAAGCAGGTGTGGGGTGTGCCTTGGACTTTTCAAGCCTAACACTCAACCCATTCCATCTGTGAATAAGGTCAGATGTGAAGACTTTATCAGAATGTGGTGAGCGTTAGGCTAGAGCAGCTCAGCTCACCACTCCTCTCTCTCAAGCACCAAGTGCCTTGCAGTTGCCACTGTAAAAATAAATTATTTATTTATTCATTTATTTAAAGTTGGTGACCATGAGAGGCACATTGAGCCAAGGCTCATTTCCAGGTGTAACCCAGGGAAAGGGGAATAAGGGAGGCAAAATACAGCAACAGTATATGGCTGGATACAATACAGCAATACAATATAGGGAGTAATACACATAATTCAGGAATATACAAAAATACATAGAGTGATGTACAAGGGAGCACATGTAGTACAAGTCATTTCAGCATAGTGCGAAGGAACACAGCAGTCAACAATGATGCATTTTAGGCTTGAGTTCAGGGAGACAGCTGGGAACATGTGAAGAGGGGAAATGGGAAGGGGGAGGAAGGGCAGTATAAGGAATGGGGACTACAGAGGTGGGTAGCATGTACAGGAGGGTTGAGAGGAATGGGAGAGGGCGCGTTTAAAGGAGAGAAAGATGGGAGACTGATGGAGAGAGGAGGAGAGAGAGTTCCAAATATGGGGAAGGTGGTAAGGGAATGTCGCCTGACCAGAGTTAGAGTGGGGAAGAAGAAGGTCAAAGGTACAAGAATCTCAGGAACGAAGATGGTAGGAAGAGAGGGAGGAGTGGGAGAAGAGAGAGAGAAAAGGTAAGGAGATGATCCCAAATCAATATTTGGAGATGAGAATGGAGGCATGGAGCTGTCAGCAGGAGGTAAGGGAAGGGAGAAAGAGGGGGGTGTAAAGAGTACAATGATGAGTGCGGGAGGGTGGGGCATTTGTGACAAAAAACAGCAGAAGGCATTGAAAAGCGAATCCAGTCTAGAGAGGAATGCAGGGGTGCCGGACCCATAGGCAATGTCTGCATAGTCAAAAATAGGGAGGGAAAATAAAGAGCAACTGCTCTGTTAATTAAATAAGTACTGTGACTTCTCTTAGAAAATATCTATCGGTGCGTAGGTACCATTAAATGATGGCACATGACCATTGCGACACCCGAGACTGGACTTTTTTTCCCCTTTTATTGCATGTAGTCCAGAAAAAGAGTATATACTGAATTTCAAATACATTATATCACACAGAATATCATGATCTTATCACCACATTTTCATACATATTTTAAGTCTTAATCTTACACTTCATAGATTATATATAAACTAATATTCCTTTCCATGGCTGCAGTTTAAATCATCAGTCCACATTTCATGTATAATATAGTTTGTCTAGCTGTCACATGTTGCCTCTGTTGTAAAATATTGATCTATTAGTACAGGGAGAGGAGAATGGAAAGTGTGGGGGGTGACCGTTCATCCACTCACAATGGCCTACCCATAATTCATGCCATTTTGAGTTTTTTTTGGATCGGGTTCCATATTCAATAGTATTTCTTAATTGATTTGAATGAATATATTCCAACATATGTATAATTACCATTGTATTTAACCAGCCCTTAAGTTCCAGAGGATCCTGATCTTTCCATTTTAGAAGTATCTGTTAAATGCTTGGGCTAAATATATGTTTAGCAGTGTCTGATTATCAGTTGTGAATTGATTATACGGGGGTCCAATTCAAAGAATCATCCAAAGCGGGTGTTTATGTGAAGAAAATTTAATTGCATCAGCTAAAAATTCCAAAATTTTATCCAACCAGGTCTTGAGTTTGGGGCATAATGTAAACATATGAATAAGGGTACTGTCATTGGTTTTACACGGTGGACATCTCCCAGAAATTTCCCAATTAAATGTGTTTAATACGTCAGGGATGTGATATGTTCAATGCAGAATACTGAATAATATTTGTTGCATCCTAATGGATTTTAATCCCCATCATCTATTACTGATGGATTGCTTCCAACATGTAAGAGGTATTTGCACACCCAGTTTTTCTTCCCATTTATGTTTCAGATTCATGGTGTAAGAAGTTCCGGGAACTATAATATTATATATTAGAGAAATTGTTTTTTCATGGATGGGCAACTTAAAACATTTTTCCAAGGCAGTTAGGTCTAATTGAAACTTATTCAAGTTCTTAAGTATAACATTTCTGATCTGCAGAAATGCATGAAATTGAGTGTTAGGGTGGTTATACTTTTTTTTAAGTGTATCAGAATCTGGGACCTGCCCCTTAACCATAATTTGTTCAATTTGCTGAAGATCCTTATTATATCATTCTTTAAAAATATGATATTGTATAGAGGATATAAACTGGGTATTCATATAAATGGGAGATTCCATAGACATAATAGATTTACATACTTTAGGCCCAAATACATAATTCCAAAAATATCTTGTAGTCTGAGTAGTTAATAATAGCTGGATTTTCAATTTTGCTGTATCCGTATATAACATATGTTTAGCATTGGAAAATAGGGTTTTTGTAGTTTCCATAACAAATGAAGCATCCTGTTTTTTTTTTCCTTAAACCAAACCAAGAGTATACATAGATTAGCTGCATGGTAGGAACTTTTGAAATTAGAAAAGGGCAATCCAGCATCCGAGTGTGGAGAAATCAGTTTTTCTGTTTTTAGTCTTGGCCTTTTTCTCTTCCACAGGAACATTTTAATAGCCGCATCCAAGGCCGTAAAAAAATATCTGATATTATGATTGGCAAGGTTTGAAAGAGAAATAGAAATTTTGGTAAGATTGCCATTTTTCTCACATTGCATCAGCCCATAAGAGTATAAGGTAAGCTTTCACAGTGGATTAAGAGGTTTTTAACTTTGTCTAGCAAAGTCTTGTGGTTTAGGTCTTGTATATCTTTGAGTCTGTTGTCAGTCTTGACTCCTAAATATGTTAGTTGTGTCATTTATTTAATCTGATATTGCCAAGGGGGAATAAACAGATTTGAATGTGTACATGTTTCTAGGACCTCAGTCTTAGTACAATTTACTTTGAATCCTGAGAATTCCCAGAATTTAGTCATAATCTAAAGAATACCAAGAAAACTGTGATTAAGATCTTTGCCTGAGATGAGAGTATCGTCTATATAGAGACTAATACGGAACTCTTTACCATTTATCAAAGGCCCTTGTATTTTTGGTGAAGTACTTATGGCTATTGCCATAGGTTCAATGGCTAAAGCAAAAATTGGTGAGTGCAACTCTGTAGTTTAATTATAGAAGAGATGTTCGAATTAGCTTTGATGCTGGTCACCAGGCTCGAGTATAGCACACTGATCCATTTTTGAAATCTTTGATCAAAACCATATTTCCTCATAATAAGTTTAATGTAGGGCCATTCTACCCAATCAAATGCCTTCTCGGCACCTATTGTAAGGATAGACAAATCTGCATGCCTACAATAGTCAAGTAGATTAATTAAACATCTAACATTAGTAGCTAAATTACGTCCTTTTATAAATCCATTTTGGTCGGGGTGAATAATCTCTGTTTGTATGCGATTGAGCCTGGTGGCCAGTGCTTTTGCCCAAATTTTGGAGTCAGAGTTGGTTAGCAAAATAGGATGATATGATGCCAGCTATAAGGGTCTTTATCTTTTTTTTCAGAAATAGTAATATGTTTGCTTCCCTAAAAGTTGGTGGTAAGGTCTGTAACTCAAATATGTATTCAAATAACTGTTTTAAGTGTGGGGCCTATTTAGGAGCAAACATTTTGTAGAAGTCAATAGAAAGTCTGTCTGGGCCAGGGGCTTTTCTGGGGGGAAGTTTAGATATAGCTGTAAGTATTTCATCTAATGAGATACTGTATATTGTGCTAAGATCTCTGCCTTGTCAGATGTAATCATAGGTACTGCAATTTTGTAAAAAAAAAAAAAAATTCCTCCAGAGGATTTTGTGGATCACTAGTTTTCAGAAGTATGTAATTTCTGATAAAAATTGTAAAAAAATTTATTAATCTCTTCTGACGTTGAAGCAATTTGCTCTTGTTCATCCTGAATTTTAGTGATAATATTTTGCTGCTGTGCACTCTTGAGTTGCCAGGTTGACTGGTCTCTATTTTTATCACTAGACCACCATGGTGCACATTAACCAGGGCAACAAAACCATAGCCTGTTGCTACCAAATTATTTTAAATGACTACTAACTAAATATTGATGCCAGACACCCTATCATTAACTTAATTATGAAATGGGTAGTAAAAATGCTAGATCCTGATTGGTCCAGAGCTACTTTCAGCCAGGCCATTATCTCAGCACAACAAGGCAAGGCAAGGCAAAATTTATATAAAAATGCCCAATTCCGGAGGCTCTGTGTGCTGCACAAATAAATAAACACATCTTCAAAAATAAATCACAAACACAAAATAATTAAAAACATAAAATAGTAACGCATCATGTAAACTTTTACAAGTGAATTAGATCAATAAATTAATAATTAAATCCAGAAATGCCTGAGCAAATAGGAGGGCCTTAAGGCAGGCCTTGAATACCTCCAAAGTAGGGGCTCCCTTAACCCCAAGGGGCAGCGAATTCCACAGGACGGGGTGGTGACACTGAAAGCCCTGTCACCAGCAGATATCAACCTCATCCATGGAATCACCAGTAGGCCTCCACAGGAGGAATGGAAGAGGTGGACAGAGTGAACAGGTACAAGAAGGTCTGACAGATAACCGGGGCCCTGACCATGTAGGACCTTGTAGGTGTGAAGACCCACCTTAAAAAGGATCCTCCACCTGACCAGCAGCCAGTGCAGCTCACGCAACACCGGTGTAATATGGCAAAATTTTGGCTGCTCAATAAGTAACTGGGCAGCTGTGTTCTGCACTAGCTGCAGTCTGCAGAGAGATGCTTCCGTGGCCATGAGGTAGAGCTCATTATAGCAGTGAAGCCTTGATGTAACTAAGGCATGCATCAAAGTGGGGAGGTCCAGAGGTGGAACAAAGGGTTTTATCTGGGTGACATTTCTGAAATGGAAAAAAACAGGAGTGAACAGTGGAGGGTATTTGCGCTTCCATAGTCAAACTCCTATCCAGAATGATATCAAGATTTCTCACCCTAGAGGAGGTCTTCAATGAAACAGATCCCAGAAAGAGTCCAGTCTCTGATTCAGAGGCCATTCTATCATACACTCTGTTTGACTCCACCACCAATGCCTCCATCTTATTGGGGTTCAGTCGTAGCCAGCTAGAGGCCATCCAGTTGTTTATCTCAGCAAGGCAGCTGTTTAGCACATCCACTGTGTTGGAAGTTCCTGGGGCAAAGGAAAAGTATAGCTGGGTATCATCAGCATAACAATGAAAACCCAAACCATGCTTCATAATGAGCCCTCCCAGGGGTAGCATGTACACTGTGAACAACACTCGGGCCAAAACCGATCCCTGAGGAACTCCACAAGATAGGAGGCTAGGGGTGGAGGAAAAACTCCCCATCACAACCCGTTGCCTCCTGTTGGTTATAAAGGATTCAAACAAGCTGATGACAGTGCCAGTGAGTCCGCAGAGTTCCCTAAGGCAGTCAAGCAACACACAATGGTCCACAGTGTCAAATGCTGAGGAAAAATCCAGGAGAACAAGAAATGTCTTATCCCCTTGATCTCTCGCCCTGAGGACATCATTCAGCACCCAAACAAGTGTGGTTTCTGTGCTATGCCTCACCTGAAACCCCAACTGGAAAGGTTCGTACAACTCATGAGTCATGAGGTGCTCCTCCAACTGCAGCGCCCATACCTTCTCTGCTACCTTTGCCAAAAAGGGAAGATTAGAGATAGTTTGGTAATTTTCCCTGACCTCCATGTCCAATTATGGTTTCTTTAAGAGTGGTCTCACCAATGCCTCCTTCAAGGCATCAGGGAAAACCCCCTCCGATAAGGAACACCAGACAATTGGAGCAAACACTGGGCCAATGGTGTTGATGCATCTCATCAAGAAATGCATCAGCACCGGATCCAGTTCACAAAAGGTGTACTTCAGATTGGTCACCACCCCAATGACCACACTTACCTCCACTGGTCTGAATTCTCCCCCAACCAGGCAGAGTGCACTCAGAACACTTCTGGTGACCACTGCCAGCTGATACACTGATGACTGGAGAAACCCCCTGTCGGATACCGGACACTTTGTCCGAGAAGAACTGAGCAAACTCTTCACATTCAGCATTAGAAAAAAACCTTCTTCAGCTGTAGACAAGCAGGACAAAGTAGCCTGTCTACAGTCCAAAACAGTATAGCTGGTATGTTCTTCCTGGCAGCAATCTCTCTGGACAGGAACACTGCCTTCTTATGGTTGATTGCCCCCTGATATGCATTATAATGCACACACAGGGCCAGTTTGTCCTCTTCCAGGCCAGACTTTCTCCAGCAGTGCTCTAACCTCTGACCCTTTTTCTTCATCTTCCTGAGAGCCCCATCATACCACAAGGACCTCAGATAGGAAGATTTGGGTCTTACACAGACAGGTGCGAGGGAGTCAATGATGTCGGATAGCACCTTATTATAAGTGCCCACCCCAGCACCAATGCCTCTGAAGCATGCATCACCCACACTAGATAGATCAGCTGCCACCAGGAAACCCTCCAGGGTCAGTCCCCACAAAGAGCAACAGCTCATCATCTCTGTAGGGGAGGACATTCGGTGGGAGCCCCGACGTGAACTGCACCGTGCAGTGATTGGACCATACCACCCAAACAATCTTGAGATTATCTATCTCAAGCTGAAGTGAGAACACCAGGTCCAACATGTGGCCACCCTGATGTGTCATGGCAGAAACAACTTGTGACAGACCCAGAGATGACATGATCTGGAGGAGGTTATGACCAAGCAGAGAAGATTCGTCATCAGCCAAACATTGAAATCCCCCAGAACAATACATCTGGGGGCTTCCAATGTTTTGTCAATGATGAATTCAGCAACCTCCTCCAGGAAATTCTCCACCGTCCCAGGGGGGTAGTAAATAAGGTGAATCCTGCAGCCTGTGCCCGAACCCCCATGAATGTCCACACATTCAAAAGAACCTGGAGTTCCCACTGGATGCATGGTGAAGGCCAAGTCAGATCTAAAGCAAATGGCTACCCCACCGCCCCTACGTTCCTCTCTGGAGCAGTGCACCATGGTATACCCAGGTGGGGCAGCAGCCGCAAACACTGGGCCTGCATCATCCCCAACCCAGGTCTCTGTGATGCAACAGCCCAGTTGAAAATACTCCCAGACAGACAGGTTCAGCATGCACCTTTGCAGCCATCCACCTTAGCCAATCATTAGCCACCTGCCACCTACAGTGTATATTGTGCTTCTTAAAAAAAAAAAAAAAAGAAAGTCTGGTAGCCCCTGACTGCAGGGCACATACAGTGAACAGCAAAGATTGCCTGAGCAGCAACTCAGCCTTTCTAAAAAACTTCCTTTCTTTTTGTAGCCCCACTTGTCATCCTATCTCTGTTGTGGATCTCATTAATGGCAATCTTTCAAACTGCTGCCCAATGCAGTTTTCCTTCAGTTGACCTAGCAGTAGTTACAAATGCCACCGACTGTGTTGTTTGTAACTTCTACCAAATGTAGCTAATTTGAAATTGCCATGAAGCGCGGCTCTTTCTCACATGCCCCAACAGACTGCGGCATCTGAAACTGTCATGAACGTGGCTCTTCTTAAAGGCCCTGACAGGCCCATCACTGCCCTTACTAAAAAAAAGAAAAAGACAGCAGCTTACATGCAGGTTTGCTGCCACCTGCTGGACAAATGGTATAACTGTACTCCAAGACAAGGGTTTGTTTTCCATAATGCAATTTACCTTACATTTTTTCCATTTTTACTCATTTAAACTAAAAAGCAAAAACAAAAACAAAATATTTCCTATTACTTATGGACCCATTTCATAATCGCAATAAGGCACACAAAGAGATGCATTGTGGTTGGAATAATGGACCTTCTCAGGCAGTGGAACCACTCGGCTTCACCTCGTGCTTCAACCTCACTTGAGGTAGACCATTATCCCACTACAACACACCCTCTGTGGTGAGTTATTTCTTAAGTATGTACAGTATAACATGTATAAAAGTGTAGGCAATCTCTCTCCCCCCATTAGAATACTACTAGGGTTCCAATAATATGCTTATGGAAAGGTTTTTTTATTCACAGTTTTTGACCTCCTACATGGCAAGATCCCACCTTTTTCTGCTGAACCTCCCAGCAGGTGACCCACAACTTGAGATATATTGAGGTACTTGTGAAACTGGTGTGCCCTGACAGTTATGATACAACAGTACTCTGCTGGACAGCACTATGATGCTACTTCAGTATTTGAACACATTCTACAGTGGGTAGCATGTCTGCCTGCAACCACATGTGTCTGAGGACATTGTTGGCTCTTTATTTCAATTAGTGTTTATGCTCTGAGTCACCAACCATATCCTCTGTACACCCCCAACCACCTCACAAACCCATGACCTGATGCCCCAGGTCTGGATT
The DNA here is from genome assembly GCA_016271365.2 of Neoceratodus forsteri. Classification (NCBI taxonomy): domain Eukaryota; kingdom Metazoa; phylum Chordata; order Ceratodontiformes; family Ceratodontidae; genus Neoceratodus; species Neoceratodus forsteri. The sequence goes on along the minus strand of CM028132.1, from coordinate 967,144,016 downwards.
GGATTGCCAGTTAATATTTGATGCACACATTAATCAAACCTGTGACATTTTACATAAACAATTGGGTGCCATATATAGGTCCCAGGGATTGCTCATGGACAGTACAAGAAAAATGTTATCTTAATCCTATATTCTTCCCTCATTAGATTATGGAAGTGTGGAAAGGGGTAGAGTGTCAGATCATTTTTTTTTAAAGAACAACATTGTATAATGTGATTAATAGATCTGCTCTACATGCAAAGTATAGGCAACATCATTGTATGGAAACATAGAAACACAGAATTTGACAGCAGATAAGGAACGCTTGGCCCACCCAGTCAGCCCATTTTTCCTACTTGTTATGTACTCTATATAAAAATGTAAACTGTTTAGCCCTTAATAGTAGAGATTGTTTCTACATGAACTACATAATCTACAAAGCTTTGAGAATGGGGAATATGGGTAAAAGTGGTGATAAAAGTTTTTTAATTGCAAGAGCAGTTATGTTGCATATTCCATATAGTGTGCGCGTGGCATGTACTACATAGGTAAAACCACTGGGGAGGTCACAGCTTGTATTTTTGAACCTCTCTGTTTAGTGTATTCTGAAAGATTTGACAGCGCAGTCAGTTTACATTTTAAATTAACACATAATGGAGATACAAGCAGCTTAAGATTCATGGTATTTGATGGAGTGTCACCACTGCAAAGGAGTAGTGATAGATCAATGCTGCCTGACAAGCTAGAAACAAAATTAATATTTGTATTTGGGACTCTAGCTCCAAATGGGTTGAATAATAAATTGCATCTTAAAATGTATCTCTAATAATAAAAAACCCACCTTTGGTATGTGTCAAGTTTAAACCTTATGTGAACATGTATATTATAGTTATAAAATTATTTTTTTGTTGGTCACAGCACTAGTATTCTAAATGACAAAGTCCCATAATGAAAGAAATTGTTCCATATGAAATGATTATTTTTTGTTATTATTTAGCTACTTTATTTAAGTTGGATTGTTAGTATGGGATTAAAGTAAAAACAAAGTAAAACTTGTGGCTGAATTGGCACCCATGTAATTTTAAAATGTAGAAAAAGACACGAGTTAGTGGTTTAAAACCAACTGAATGGTATTTAATTATGGGGTCATATGACCTGCACAATTACTTGGTGTTTCAGATATTTAAACCAGCTCCCTTACTGATAACGTTAACCCAGATGAACCGATTCAGGTCTCAAAGCGTTGGGTGGATCAGTCCACCTCCTCAGTGCTCCGCTATGCTTAGGTAAGTCAATTATGCAACAGTGTCAAAAGCTTGTTTAGAGGTAAATATCATTTCTGAAGTTGAATGCAAGTTACAAGTTACAAGTTGCCAGTGACAAGTTAAATTGTGAGTCCCAGCCACATTTGTATTTGAAATAAAAGTAAAATCTTTGTATCTGCAAGCAATCATGTGGAGTGCTTCACTGACTTGAGTACTTGGAGTTTATGCTATGAGTGTAGCACCACCTGTTTGGAGTGCTTTTACAGAAATCAATATGGTTATTTTGTTTTAACTTGTGGAATACCCTACCTAGTGAGGTTATGGATATTAACTCTGTTCAGGCTTTCAGCGCAGGACAAGGTAGATTTCTGAAGAAGAATGGCAGTGAGGGATACAGATCATGAGTAAGTGTAGCATTCTGACAGACACAAGCTGGGAGGTTGTGTCAATACTAAGGTTGCTCAAAATCTGTCCAATGGAATCAGATAGATCAGATACCAAGCTTTTTTTGGAATTCTGATTTTCACTATTCAAGGATTCAAATCCAAATTCTAAAATGTTTTCAGCTGTGGAATCAGAATCCACTTCTGATTCTGCACCCGACTACATCACAGACATTTTTGCTAAATCCCTCCTTCATGTCCCCTCCCTTACCTCAGTGCTGCTATTCTTGCCCTGAGTTTTCCTTCTGCTTCTGTGGCATCTACGGACTTGTGATTCACTGACTAACTGGTGCTGTAAAGTCTGTGTTGTGCAGTCTGACTGTGGACTGTGATGCGATGGGTTGGTTAGTCTATCAGGGTCCACTGATCAGTTGTTTCCATGCCACTGGCATTAGTTAGCCCCCCTGACATGCATCCAAGTAATTATCACCTCAGGCTGCACAGGCTAGACCCCCGTCTCAGCCCCAGAGTTGGGCAAGATGATCACTGCTGCTGGCTGTGTCTACTCTCTCTCTCTCTCTCTCTCATCCCTTCTTATGCTGGCAGAGGCGCTGATGTTTTGTTTGGTGATGATCTCTTTCAGTTGTGTGCCCAGCCTGCTCATACTCTTGCCAGTTCCCCTTCCCAAACCTAAATTCACAGCAGGCCATCTGATGGATTTGCTGCACGAGGACACTGGGACAGAGTTGGCCTACCAGCATCGACACCTGGGGTCCAGACAGTCTCTCCGGAGTAAAACACACTGCTCAGTCTCTTCAGAATCCAGACTTTGCTTCAAAGACAATGCCCACCATGCTCAAGAAGACACCTTGTGGTCTGCCACAGAAAGAAAAATCAGTTGAGCCGCAGCTATCGGCAAGTGAACTCTGTTGTCAGTGATGGAGTAAAGAATGGGGGAATACATCATGTTGGACCACTAGAGGCTTGGACCACGAAGAAGAGGCAACTGGAATGAGTGGGAATCAGGTCTGGGGTGGGGGAGTGAAAGCAAAGAGCAATGGTTGAAGGGAAAAGAGGTAAGTTGAGGTGTGGCCAGCCAGTAGAGGCTAGGGTGTGGGACAAGAAGAGCACATTAGGAGTAGTCAGAGGCTAGTGCTGCAGTGCCATGAACCAACAGAACACAGTACCAGTCAACAGACACCACCCACCTTGAGTGAATAAACACCAGACAGCAATCAAAAGTAGGGTCCAAGGAAGAGATGTAACTCTTCCAGGCTAGGTACTGGGGTCTAGATGATGCAGGGAGGGGGATTTCTTGTTTTACACACTGGATGAAGGTTTACAGAGTTGGATGCTGAACTGAAAATTCTGATTCCATTACTGATTTCTTTCTGAGTCCATAAATAAACTCAGATCAAACTGAGAGTCACAATCAAAATTACCGAAATTCTGAATTTGCTCTCTTGGAATGGATTCAAGAGCATCTGAGCATCCCTAGTCCATACTCAAATTGAGTATAATCACTACCATGCAACAGGTGAACTGCACACAACTGACTTTAAATCTCTTCTATCATCACGATACTGTCACTGTGGTTGCAAATTGCAAGAATGACCATAGTATGTTCATTGTGGTATACTATTTAGTAGCACCCTTATCCATAGTGTAAGCAGCGGTAGAGAAAACAAGAGATGAATGTTTGAATATATCAATAAAGATAAGAGTTTAGATTTGAGGGGACATACCACAGGTGTTTCAAATTCTAAAGGTGATAAAGGGTGGAGTGCCTTTCCCTGCCTCATATGAAGATGTAAAAATTAAAAGTGATGGCAAACACATTGATGCTTTGCATGTGACCAGGATGCTGGGAGAACAGGAAGAGAAATAACTTGATTTAGTGCTGGTAGAGGACCCAGCTCTAACAGAGAAAGATGATGAGGGGGCAAAATGACCCTTGGGGAATTTATATTGGGCAAGAAAATGAAAGACATGGATAAGGAAAATGAAAATTAAAGACAAGGCCTCCAAACATTCTAAAATGGGAAAAAAATTCAGAAACTTTATTGACTGAGGCCTGCAGAAGCCATTACTGATATCCAAGCACAACAGTACAGGTAAACTATCTGTGATCTCATTATCTGTTTACGTTAAGCAGGCACAGTTGTATCAGTATTCCGCAATTCATTTGTATTTAAAATTCCACTCATTACCAGCTGTACTGTTCCTTTTTACTTGTACAGTTTTAAAATCTAACTAGGAACATACCAATAAGCTAGGTTATGTTTTTAGGTAGCATTCTTTGCTACCTTATTTCTGACACCTACTGTGTTTACTATTCTTAGGGCTTAAAATATGTATCTCTTTCTGCTGGTTTTTAGCTTGCTTACAAGTCTATGGGTCTTCCCTTAAGTTATTAGTTACTTATTAGCTTTAATTATTGTTTTCTATCAGGTTTGTAAAACAATTGTTTTTTATACCATTTTGTACTGTTGAGTTTGTGTTTTACATCTGTCAATTAGCTAACTGTATTTACTTATATCATACCCTTTGCCTTTATTGTTGTGAGGGAGATGGGAGTGTGGGGGGGGGGCTATGTTTGTTAATGTTATTTGGGTATTTAATTTTGTTGTGGTGTTATTAATCTCCTTTTCATGTTGATTTATGATTGCAATTCTTTATTGTTACTTAATAAAGAATAGAATGTTAAAAAAAATGTGGTGTCTGCCATCTACTGACCAGACAGAAAAATTACAATGGTGCAACAGAACTACTTTATTTTCTCCAATTTTTATCTTTTTTATATTGTTAGTTATTTAAATTTCTTTTAGTAGTTTGTAATAATCCTAAAGAGCCCCTTTCATAATTACAATAAGGCACTCCAGAGTGTGATTTGCGCTGCAAAAATTGCACTTCAAGGGCAGGACAGAGATATAAATTGACTGATATTAAACCAGGTTAAGCTGTTGGTGGTTTTAATGAATGGGGAAATTTGACAAGGTCCCTGTGAAAATTATACTACTCTTTTCAAAAGTGCCCTGAGATCTTTTAATGGCTGTCTGGACAGCCACAGGAACAGGCAGACTGAACATTGGTTTAACATCTTACCTGACAGATTGCACATCCAACAGCACAGTATACCCTCAAACATCATACTGGGGCATCAGTATGGTTCCTTTTTTAACCAAGAGAGGAGTTCCCCTTTAGAGCTACCAACACCACTTCATGTAACACCTGGTGCTCATTGGGCACCCATCCTATTTGTAACCAGACCAAGCCCAGTACTTCTTCTGTAAAATGATGGGTTGAGGCTCCAAGGTGGTAATGCTGCAGGCATTGCTATTATAGGTGGTGAGTACACATGTTCCCTGTTTTGTACACTGTTGAAAGCAACATAGGGAAGCTGATGTGTTTTTTCTTTACATAAGAACATTTGAAAAGGCTGGGAACATTGGAATATAACCCCTGATCACCCATGGATAGATAAGGGTGCTCTTGGGCCATGGTGTATAGGTATAAGTACCCCTTCATTCCAGTAATGAAGATTGGAGTTTTTTAGTGTTAGGGGTCCCAGTGTGGCATTTCTTCTTAAATGTTGGTTGCAGCTTCTCTATGATCTCGCTCCTTCTTCATTGGAAGCAATATAATGTGAAAATGATAGAAATTCAGATGTGTTTAAGAGAACCATAACTTACAGCCTCATCATTTATTAAACAGACACAGAACCCTTCATCCAATATTGGCAATTTGATGTAACACTTACAGTAAAATCAAACACACTGGATAATATTAATGCATAAATGAAACAAGAGTTGGCTGCTGCCACCAAGGCTGGTCTTACTTTTTATGTTGTCATGCTTGCTCAGCCAACATCTTGGGACAGTGCAGCATTGGAGGCACGGTCACTGTTGGGTGAATGCAGGGCATGCACCATTAGGTGCATCCCTCATTCCCCAATCAGCCTGCATGCAGGCGCCACACCATGCATACATAATGTGGTGAGCACATCTAAGAAAAGGTCTGCTGCAATCTGAGCAAAGCTTGTAAGATGCAGCAGACCCTCGTGCTCACCAGCATTACTCGGTATGGGAGTGAGCGGGCTGCCGCCAAACCTACCCGACTTCGGGTGCCAATCCCCTGTCGGTTTACTCCCCCTGTTTTCATATTGTGTGCCGATGGGGAACCACTCCCCATCGGCATAACCCCTCCATTGTTAAATGTCAAGGGGTGCCCAATCCCCCTCGGCTCGCCTCACTTTCTTTGTGTGTCGACAGGGTGCTAATCCCGTCGGAATAACTTTACTCCACCTCGTGTTGTGTGCCATGAGGGTGCCCAATCCTCCATCGGCTACATACCCCAAACATTTAGGTGGAATGCTTGAGCCCACCCCAGTGTGCCAAATCTCTGAAATATAAAAACTGTCCTGCAATGTTTTTTTTTTTCCACCTGTAAAATGAAAACGGTCCCTTGTAGTCTCCGTGGCCTCCACCTGCACCCATCCTCTGCGCACCCTGCCTCCCCACCCTCCTCACCCCATACTTACCTCTAGAATCCGGCGCGACAATCATCAGTGGACCGAGAGCACGTCTGCACTCTTCAAAGCTGACTGCGAACTGAGGAAATGCCGGTAACCTCTATAATGGAATAAATAGGGTTTTTTAAACTTTGCTGCATATCTCAGGCATTTTTGGGAATTTTGGCCCCAAATTTTCAACATGGGGTTTTTGGGACCCCTCCTCATAAATTCTTGCACTGTTATGGCATTATTCGGTCCCAAAAGGTGATTTCGCAGTCACTGCATGGAATCACCTTTTGGGGCTGAGTAATGAAATGACAGTGCCACTGTTCATGAGGGGGGCTCTCAAAAAGCCTATTTTGCAAATTTGGTGGGAAAAATAAAACAAATGACTGTTTTACAATTGTGCGTTGCGCAGTTGCTACGCACGCTCATAAATTAGCGAATTCACAATATTTTCATTCCAGATTCTCTACATTGGCATTTTACCACACCTTCTTGTGAACCATTCAGCTGTCATTTTCCACATCCTGGCCGAAATGTGTTTTCGCACTTCCGGCGCAGAATAGCATGGTCGCTGTGTGAAATCACTGTTCAAGACACATTACAAAAATGACAGTGACATTGCTCATGAGCAGAGGTCTTAAAATGCCTGTGTTGAAAATTTGGTGACAATACTCCATAAAATGACGGTGTTACAAGCATGCATAGCGCAGTTTGCATACACGCTTGTAAGTTCGCAAACTTAAATATTTTCACTCCAGATTTTCAACAGTGCCATTGTTCTACACCGCCTAATGAACAGTACAGCTGTCATTTTTCACATCCTGACCAAAATCTATTTTCGCAGTTCCGGTGCACAGTAGCGCGGTCGCTGTGGAAAGCCCATGTTCAAGACACATTATGAAAATGGCAGTGACACTGTTCATTAGCAGATGTCCTAAAATGCCAATGTTGAAAATTTGGGGATGAAAGTCAATAAAATGAGTGTTTTATGAGCGGCGTTGTGCAGTTTGCATGCACGCTCGTGACTTTGTGAATTTGTAATACTTTCACTCCAGCTGTTCATCATTGGCATTTTTCCATACCTCCTTATGAACAGTACAACTGGCTGAAATGTGTTTTCACACATCTGGTGCAGAATTGCATGGTCACTGTGCGAAATCACTTTTCGGGCAGTTTGAGGAAATGACGGTGACACTATTCATCAGCAGAGGTCCTAAAATGCCTATGTTGAAAATTTGGTGCCGAAAGTCCATACAATGACTGTGTTGCAAGAGTGCATTGCGAAGTTTCCATGCACCCTTGTAACTTTGTCAATCTGCAATATTTTCATGCCACATTTTCACCACTGGCATTTGTGCACACCTCATTATCAACAGTCCAGCTGCCATTTTCCACAGCCTGCCCAAAACGCGTTTCCGCAGCTCTGCCACACAATGTCGTACTTGCTGTGCAAAATCACCTTTTGGGACACATTAACAAAATCACAGTCCTATGCATCTCCACCTCCGCCACTGCCAATGCCTGCATGACAACATTCGGCATTGCCAAATGCTTGTTTATATTGTTATCTTAGTATTTTTTTTTTTAGCAGTTCTCACTGTCTCACCAGTCTTGCTATTGTAATTGGAGTTACAGTATATGATGACCTCACTTAATGTCAGTTTTACAGATGTTTTGTGTTCAGTGCCCACATGAAGGGCTTTGATGCAGCAGCATTGCTTTTAGTAATGCTCCCTACACTGTACATACAGAAATAGATCAGTTGCCATATTGGTCCTTGTAAGAACAGATCCAGAAGCAAATGGTTTGATACATTTTATTGCACCAACACAGATGTTACAAAAAGAAAACAATGTCTAAGCATTTGGACCAACCAAGTGCTTCCTCAGAGACTTATGGCAGTTGTTCAGAGAGTCACATTCTATTAACACCCAGATCATACATAAAAAAAATCAGGAAAAAAAATTCTCATTGGTTTAAAGTACCTATTTCAAAAAACCACAAATTTAAATAGAATGAACATCATCCCATTAGCTTGCTACCACTGAGAATCTTGTCAAGGTCAAATTACATCCACACTAGATGAGCTGAACAGTCAAACAGACAAAACCTCTAATTGAAATTATTAATGAATGAGTGTGTTATGATAATACATTCAACATTAAAAACAAGACCTTTAGATTGAATACCACAAATGTCCAAGTTAAACCTTGATAGTATTGTATGATGAAAAACTGTACATCAAAAGCGTATGTATGGAAATAAGAGGGGGATATGAACAATCTACATTAATACAGAATTAATCTTATCTGGAGATGTTTTCTAAATTATACTCTCAACTAGTTAACACATTCCATAAACATTAAAACCTACAGTGCTGTAACAATATTTTTTACAAGATAATATTAATTGTCGGTATTATTGCCAAATTAAAAAATTAAAAAAATAAATCTCTCAGGAACCACCTAGAAAATGAGTTCATGCATTTTAAAATGTTCAAAGTTCAATAGTGAGTCAGTATATAGTCAATTAACTATATGAACGGAAACACTCTTACGAATCTGTATAAAACCTCAATGGAATTAACTCCCCTCCTCCCCCGTGGGAAAAGATAACTAGGAAAGAAGTGTATATTCACTATGTATGTGAGCCATGAGTCCTAACAACCTGTAGCATAATGATGACATGTACCTTAATATAAGACTACCTAAATATGTAAGCACAACTCCAACCTTCCCACACACAGCCCCCTCCCCGCAAAAAAACACCCTCCAACCCTCCCACAAAACACACAAATTACCCCCACACACCCACACTAAACTCCCCCCTCATACACACTCACCCAAGACAACCCAACCTCCACAACCCCCCCACACATATATTTGGTGAGAAACCAACATGTTGATTACCAGTTAAAGAGGACTCTATGAAAAAAAAATAAAAATGAAACAACACACTGAAGTCCTGTTAAATGTCCATCTTATGAAGTAAAAGTCTGTGTAAGTTTAATGTGGGGTAATGTGCCATGAAACCCAAATCAATTGTCATGCCACCTGCTACCATATTGAGATGTAAAATAAGCTTAATCTCAAAAGTCTATATGTGTTGTGTATTTTTTAAATGTCCTTTTGAGACCATTACTGATATATTTGAGATTGAGTGGTCATTCTGAGAGAAATGTCGCTCCACTGGCTTTTCAATCACCTTCGTATTAATGGTATGTCTTTGTGCATACATTCCAGTACAGGGAGCTTGGCTTGTCTCTCCAACATACCCTGTTTGTGGACATCTCTTGCATTAAATGAAATAAACAAGATTACATGATGTACAGTTACTGTATAATTCCCCTGTATCCTGAATAGTCTGTTCTGTGATGTAACCACACAATCTGAAGTGGAAATGAGCTCACAAGCAGTCAAACTGTAAGCAGTAAGGATATCACTCTTTATACTGCTGACCTCGGTTTAGGAAAGTGTCTGAATTCTTGAGAACTGGCCAGGAGAGGAGCTTTTAGTGACCCAGATGATGCCCTCCTCTTCTGGAGAAGAATGGTTCTATTCTCCACTGCAATACTGCCACCAGAGTGACCAAAGTAGTTAGTGCAATTGAAGGGTTGAGGGAATGTGGTGTACATGCACTCCTGACAGTACTGCACAGGACATCCCAGAGGAGAGGAAGAATATGAGAAAATGACCCTAGCAATCATTATGATGGACTTCAGTATACTTGGGCCCTGCACCCCCAGCACAGCACCTCCTGATGACACAATAATGTTCAGGGGTAAATACACAAGCCCTTCTTCACCTGGGGGAATCCAAGACTACATACAGGAAATGCAGCCACAGGTAAGGGGGTGCTGGGGATTGGGTGCACCATAGGAATTCCAGGGGAAGATGGGAGGTGATAAATAGATGGGCATACAAACTGAAGTAATTTGGTAAAATGTTTGCTGACATTTTGCAAATTTGTGATGAAGCAGAATCATCATTTCACCCAAATTCCAACAGAAATATTTAAATTTTTCCCAGCCCTTAAATGCTGTAAAACTGGAAATGTTAGCTGTCATTTTATTTCTGCTACATTCATGGGAAAAGGAGATATCATGAAAATGCTGTAAATTGGCAGCAAACAACTGATTTTCTATTAATCGTATGCCACACATTTTGATTAACTCTGATGACAGCATTTAGAGCACAGACACAAGACATACTCTAAATTAATTTATTTAATGTAAGCCAAACAGCATATCACACATTACTTTTGTAACACTTTTCATTATTACATTACCCTAATCTAAATGGGCAATATTCTGTAGTAAAAGTCCCAACATGTAAAACAAATTAAAGGGCTGCACTATGCACTCCAAACCAATAGTAAACAGAGAAATGCAAGAACCATCCTTACCTTTTCTTCCTGCAAAAAAACAGAAAAGCTCATTACTTTTTACTAGGGATGGCCTACCAATCAGGTAACTGGAGCAGGTAGGTCGGGTATTGGTGTTTTTTTGCTGTGTAGGGTAGTTCGGTTAATTTACTACCCTACCCAGCATAACAGTGTACTTTGTGGGTCAGTTACTATTGACAAGGGGAAAGGGTTGGGTAACCAATACTTTAGTTTTTAAACCAGCATTACAGGCAGCCTGTGGTATCCTGTGACTCTTCTGAAGTTGTAGTCAGGCATAACAGGGTAGCCATTGGGGTCTTCACAACAGAAAGGATCCCATAACACCAGCCTGACAATCCTATTGGTCAGTGCTAGTGTCTGTGCTCTGTGTCTGCTGTGACTGCACAGACAGAAGTGGGGTTTATTGGGAGAGGGAAGAATCAGTGCTCGCTCTGCTGTTATGACTAAACAAATGGCAAAAAATTTTTAAAACTTTAAAAAATTAAAAATAAACAAGCACAAACTTTGGTTCATGAAGGAGCAAGGGGTTGGGGCATGAAGGGGGACTAATCGGGGGATCATCTAGTGCGGTGTTTGGGTCCAGGAGAGAAGAAGAAAGGGGGAGTCACATATTGCTGGCAGTAATTGTAAAAGCCATTTATAATCTATTATGCACTGTCTGTTAGGTGTCCTGAGCCCTATCTGTGACATAACTAGTACTCTGTGTCTCTCTGCAGTATAATGAAAACCATCTGGGCTGTATTACACACTGTCCGTTAGGTGCCATGAACACTGTTTGTGACGTAGTGACTACTCTCTGCAGTATAGTGAAAGCCATTTGGCTGTATTACACACTGTCTGTTTGGTGCCCTGAGCCCTGTCTGTGACATAGCTACTCTCTGTGTCTCTGCAGTATAGTGAAAGTCATTTAGGCTGTATTACATGCTGTCTGTGAGGTGCCATGAGCACTGTGTGTGACATAGCTACTCTGTGTGTTTCTGTAGTATAGCAAACGCCATTTAGGCTCTATTACATGCTGTCTGTTAGATTCCCCAAGCCCTGTCTGTGACATAGCTCCTCTGCATGTTCTAGAATCTACAGTATAGAAAAAGCCATTTTGGATCTATTACACACTGTCTGTTAGGTGCCCTGAACCAGGTCTGTGATGTAGCTACTCTGTGTGCTCCTGTAGTATAATGAAAGCCATTTAGTCTGTATTACAGTGTCTGTTAGCTTGTTAGGTGTCCTGAGCCATGTTATAGGTACACAGTGTGTGAAGTCTCTCTGCAGCATAGCGAAAGCCATTTAGGCTATAATACACTTCCTGTTAGCCGGTTAGGTGCTCCAATCCCTGTCATAGCTACACTGTGTGTGATGCTGCTCTCTTGCATAGAAAAAGCTATTTAGGCTGTATTACACTGTCTGTTAGCCAGTTAGGTGCCCCTAGCTCTGTCATAGCTACACTGTATGTGACGTCTCTGTGCAGCATAGTGAAAGCCTTTTAGGCTGTATTACACTGTGTGTTAGCTAATTAGGTGCCCCAAGCCCTGTGACAGCTACAGTGCGTGTGACATCTCTCTGCAGCATAGCAAAAAGTCACAGCTGTGTCTGCTGTGTCTCATATTTCCCAGTCGAAGTCTACTAAAAGGAAGCACAGTGCTGCTGCACATGCAACTGAAAATAATGTGGACAATATGAATCCTATCACTAATGAAGAACATAGCAAAAGCAATAACATCACCAGAACTATCACTAAATGTCCTCCTGAACCAAAAAAACATGTTAGCAATGAAATGATAGTAGTGTTTTGGAGAGAACTGACAGAAGCTACATGTAGAGCTACTGAATATTTTGCTACATATGCCAGGATAATTCCAGATGCTGAAGCAGCATACAAGGACAAGCAGGCATCCTCCTACATAGATACATGGGGGGATTCACAAAACAATCTGAAGGTTCAAAAACTTCCCTAAGTCCCTAAAAGTTCTGTAGCTACAGAAGAAAAGGGGAACTTGCTCTGAGTGCTATACACACAACATCTGCAGCTGTGCAAAAAAATACACTGAGGACTGTGGAAAAAAGTGCAGCTACCGAAGTTCCTGAGTAAAAAAAGCCATTGAAAAATATGGCATATCCCCTTACTCACAGTGTTTTTACTCAGTTGCTGAAAAAATGTTGCACACATGCTGCACCACAAAGAGTGAGGAATAACTCTCCCTGAGCAAAGTGCAGTGTACCAACAATTGAGAGACAATTATAGTGGAGGTGCAGGCACAAGTAATAGCAAACCTATAGTAGTGTCAGTTGTTACAACAAAAATAGCACACATTTTCATTGAAACACAACAAACTACAACCACTAGACCCAGTGCAGCCCATAAAGGAGACCCACAGGTGGTAGAGGCAGAGCTGGTAACAGCCTACATTGAGTGTAACTGAAGCTGAGAACATAAACACTCCAGGAAGAGACACAACCATCAGTTCCACCAACAGTTACAGACAGCCACTGTGGTACATGGCCCTGCTGGTACTAGTGGTGCTGGAGTGGTTTCAGTTGAGGGACTGGCTGCTGGTCTCTCTGTGAGTACTTACTGCTGCATCTATGGCAAGACTGTCAAAGTCTGCTGTTCCAGTTAATATGGATCACCTGTTGTGCCTGCTGAGCTTTTTCCTCAGCTAAGGAAAGAATGTTAGGGAGATTTCAGCACTTGTGGACTTCCATAACTTGCCTGTTTTATGGATTTCTGCAACTGCGGAAATTATCTTTGTGAATATGGTGCAACTAGATCTCTGCAGTGCTACAAGCCATTTTTCTGCAGCTACAGACCTTTTGGCTGTCTTCTTGAATCCTGGCCATAGACTTTGACAGCAGATGAGGACCGCCTGGCCCATCCAGGCTGCCCATATGCCCTACCCCACAAGTATCACTCTGTGACACTTACCATGTCACTGCTAGGATTCCCTTTTTCCTATCCCATGCTTTCTTGAAGATCTCCACAGCTTGTACCCCTACCATCTCTACAGGGAGTCTATTCCATGCATCTACCACCCTCTCTAAGAAAAATTACTTTCTTACATTCCCCCTGAGTCTGACCCCACCACCCTCATATCATGACCCCTTGTCTTTGAGCATTCTCTGCTGAAAGATGCTCCCCTCTTGACCCTATTTATACCCTTGAGTTATTTAAAAGTCTATATCATATCCCCCTTTCCCTTCTCATCTCCAGTGAATATAGGTTAAGGCCTCTTAGCCTCTCCTCATATGCCTTCTGGTGAAGTCCCTGCACCATCTTAGCAGCCCTCTTCTGGACTGACTCCAATCTGTCAATGTCCTTTCTGAGATGCCGCCTCCTGAACTGGATGCAGTACTCTAGATGAGATCTCACCAGTGATCTGTAAAGTTGTATAATTACTTCTCTACTTCTGCTTGATATACCCCTCCCTATGTACCTCAACATTCCATTGGCCTTCCTTGCTGCCTTTCCACACTGTCTCATTGCCTTTAGGTCATCATTCTTAAATATAATCTCAGATGCTGATAGGCACTGAATGCTGATAAAGATGGTGATGACAGTGGGGACTAACAAAGGGATAGCTCAAGCTATGTCCCACATGATGATGACAGAACTTCCAGTTCTTCTGAATTATTGTGGCGATGAGGTCTGTAGTTTCAATGAGGGGGTAGGAGAGAATGCCACTATGAGGCATAAGAGGCAAATGCAGAAAAGAAAAATCATGTGCTAAATGTAAGAATAAGATGAGTATGAATGAGAACAATTCATGTCAACAGGGAAATGGCAGTGTAGAGTTTCCTCAACTGTGCAATAAATAGTACCAGGCACCATATCACAAAGCACAAAAGGTAAATCTTTTTTTTTGGGGGGGGGGACTTTATTCTACACCCCTGTTGGAGGAACTCTCTCTCCAGCATCCACCTAACTTGCTCTCTACCTCCCACTGTGACAACCGCAACTTCTCCCCTCACTCCAACTGGCAATGCCCCTGGATCTAAACCCCTATGGGGAAGGGCTTCTCCATCCTCCCAGGGCACCCTATCTATAGTTTAGTGTGCCTGTTGGAGTGTTGACCCAGGGGAAAGTGAGGAGCCCAGCGTTGGGAGTGTGGTGCAAGTGGTGGTACCTTTGCCTATCCTCCAGAGGTTTTTTTTCTGTTCCCCCCAGTGCTTGGTCATGCTATGGCATCCTGGCATGACTGCCTACACCTGCCTCAGATTTGCCCCTCGCAATGCATGGCGATGCAATCTTGGCTTCCTCTGGCCACCGCCAGAGGTCATGCTTGTGAGAAACAGCCCCTAGAGCCCACCTCAGAAAGAGAGAGCAGTCCTCCAGATGCTTGATCTCTTCCCTCCCTGCTGACCCCTGGCAGCCTGAGTCCGCTTCCGAACCCAGGTCACCGGTGTGGCACAAGGTGTGGCGTCCAGCACCTCAACCCTCAGCACCACTGGGCAGGCCCAAAAGGTAAATCTTTATTGTGAAATTTATTTTATATTGACCCTGCAGACACACCTTGAGCTGTATGCAGTCTGTACAAAAAGAGTGTCAGTCATGGTGGCAAACTGGGACATTCTAGAACATCAGTAATGATACAGCATGGAAAGGCAAAACACCCAATTGAGTGGGGCAGGGCAAGGGATAGTGTAGTTGATATGGGTGGTAGTGAAGGTGGTGGTGGTGACCATAGTGACAGTGAACTGGGAACAGGAACTGACATTGAATAACTTGATGTGTCCCTGCAGTCTTCTTTTCTTCTGACACCATCAAGTACTGCAAAATGCCACAGTAGTGCTCCACATGAAAAACGGCGTGAAAAATACAGTCCCCCACAAATTTAAAATATCTTGTCATTTTCATCAACTAGCATTAAAAGAAAGTATTGTGAGGACATCAAATTTTACCCGTAAGCATCCAACATGCCAGCTGTTAAAGAGCACCTGACACTGTTAGAAGAACTTGGAAAAATGTGAGATTTAGACAGTTCACTTTATGTTTCATGTATTTTCTTTAGTTATTTACCTTTTTTCTTTACTACTGAGGACAGCTGTTCAGAAGAGGCTTACTGTCCCTTAGACTTTATCTGCTCTTTTTGCTGTCCTACCTATGACATCATATCTGGGTTGCATCTGGAAAGGAGCTTCTGGTCATGGTGCTTTTCCCAGTTACCGACTTTTAAATAAATAAAATATATAATCCCCCATTTTTGGCATCATAATTATCCCCACAGCAACAGACTGACGTCATAAACAGAACTGTGATGTCATATGTAGGCAAGTAGCCAGAACAGATAGGGTAGTGATCCTGTTTACATGCAAATGTCCTTAGTAATAAAGAAGAATGAGAAATACAGGCACAATATTAAAATTATAAGCTCATTTGTGCAAAACATTACATTTTCTCAAAGTTGTCTCAATGGTGTCAAGGGCTTTTTAAACATAGCCATTGTAGAGCTGTTGGCCGATTGTCAACTCTCTTTTGCTTTTGTTACCCAAAAAGGTTTCCTCAAGTTCATGAACTGGATTAAACCACGGTACAATATTCCTTGTCAAACATATTTCTCAAAAAATGCTGTTCCACTGTTGTATGACTTGGTATATAGTGTGGTCACTAAGCAGTTGAAACTCTCTGATTTGAAGCAGGTTCAAATAACCACAGGTATATGGACCAGCAACCAAACAATTGACTACATGACTGTTACCGCTCACGGGGCAAGTTTTCAGCCAGAAAGTAATACTCTCTCCTCTACCATAAGTAGTAGGAAGCAGGCTGTATTATGTGTCACCAATTTTGAGGAAAACCACAATACTGTGAATATTTTGCAGGAGCTGCAAAATCAGTTTCCAGAAATGGCTTACTCCATATTCCTTATCTCCAGTGTCCATAGTGTCAGAAAATGGTGCCAACATTGTCAAGGCTGTTAGAGATGGCAACTACCAACACATACCTTGTTTTGCACATTGTTTAAATCTTCTCAACCATAGTTTCTTATATGAAAACAGAAATGATAAAAACCTGTTAGGTCTTGCTAGGAAAATATGTGGGCATTTCAGCCACTCTGTGAAAGCACAAAAAATCCTGAAGGGGCTGCAGAGGTCAAAAAACTTACCCTTGCGTATATTAAAGCAGGAAGTTCCAATCCACTGAAATTCAACATTTTACATGTTTGTAAGGCTTCTTGATCAGAAAAAAGCTGTTCATGACTACACTATGCAGATTAAAATAAGCAAAGTAGACATCATGTTCAGTTCCAGCAGCTGTACTCTACTGTAATCTTTGGTCACCTTATTGGAGCCATTTGAGGCTGCCACATGTGATGCAAGGTTATACAGTGCAAGTCTGAGTCAAATTCTTCCTTAAATAAGATTTCTTCACATTTTTCTTGATGACATAAAGAAGGACTTTCAGTCAAAATATGATACCACTGCCGTTAAGCTGACAGATGACTTGCGTCTCAGACTGTTGACTTGATCAGAGACTAAATGACATGTTTAACATTGACACCTATGTGCTGGCTACATTGCTAGAGTCACTCTTTAAATGGAACATTGAAATCATCCTTCCTGCAGGGGAACACTTTGAGTACTGGAGATATCTTCTGCTAACCAAATGTGACATTGCCCTACCAGCAATGTTAATGGATTGACAGCAGTCAAACCCTGTTGAACCATCACAGTGCACGTCTGGCAGAGACAATAGCACATCTAGCAATTCTACACAATTACCAGAGTCATCAGCAAGGGAAAGGACATCTACAGCTACACCTTGGGCATCCTTTGTTCAGGGTCAGAAAGGCAAATCATTTCTGAGTCACATGCAACAACATGGATTAGTATCCTGTAAAAAAAGTGCAGCTAGTTCATCTGCCAGACTGGTAACCATCTCACGCAGCATAATGATCCTAAAGTATTTTGCAGGCCATATTATGATTGGTCTTGATGAAGATCCATTACTCTGTTGGAAAGAAAAGAGAACAATATTCCCAGATCTAGCAAATCTTGCAATAATGTACCTCAACTGTCCACCTTCAAGCATATATTCAGAAATAATATTTAGTGCAGGTGGAAGAATAGTCACTGACCACAGAACACTGCTAAGTCCTACAAATGTGGAACAGCTTCCATTTCTCAGAATGAATGCTGACAATTTTCCAGTTGTCACAAACACAGAATTATGCCAGTCTGATGCTGAATATAAACAACAGCCTACAAACAGTTATACTGAATATTCTGACTAGGTTGTGTATGAAACAAATAGAACCATCACTATTGTCACCATGCCAGCCACATGTGCCACACTATTCTTAGTTTTCTTTTGTCAGTCATCAGTTTTATATTATGTAAGTTTGATCGATGCCCACCATTGGTATAATTTCTGGAAACAGCAGCAGCGTCACTCAGAACAGCTGCACCTCTCATATCAACCTCATCAATGCCTGCCATGGGTATATATTTTTTTTTAATTCAAGTTTATTGAGTTTTACAACATACAGGCCATGACATGATACAATTATGACAGGAGAAATATGGTCTGTCCATCAATACAGGCCTGGCCCTCCTCCGCCCTCCCAATCCCATCCCCCACCACCCCAGCTTGGCAATCCATGTGCAGAGGTGAGATAAGTCAGAGAGAAATACACAGTAAACCCAGATCAAGGAGGGAGCAAACTGCTGAACCCCAGGAATTAAAGGACCGGTAAAAAAACAACCACACTGCTGGGACTTTAAGAACCAGACATATCACTATCTTGCATGCCCCTCAATTGAAACAAATAGAGGGCATGGAAACCATCCCAAAGACCTTCATATCTGGACAGTGAGCCCCATAGATGGACCCTCATTTGCTCAACCCTAAGATTGAAGAGGAGCTCCTTTAGCTATTCCAGGTATGATATGGCTGATCCATCCAACCAGTGGTGAAGAACAAGTTTCTTCAAAGTAAAGGATAGGAATGCCATATGGTACCTACGAATCCTCACTGGAATCTGAGAGAATTCCCCTAAGAGATGTATCTCAGGGGTAAATAATTCTTCCAACCCCAACAAAGTATCAGTTCTATCCTTGATCTGGGTCCATAATTTTTGAATCTCCAGACAGTCCCAAAAGATGTGTTTAAGTGAACCCTCCTCCTGTTTACATCTGTTACACAAATTATCAGGAGATTGTCCCACTTTCTTCAATTTGACAGGCGTCCAATACATGTCTTTTTAAATTTGGTACTGGATAAGCCTCAATATATCTTGTGAGACATACATGTAAGTGGCTTTCCAAATATCCTCCCATCTCCCTGCAAGGTCAGGGTAGTGTACATACCAGGCTCTGGGAACAACAGTATGGGAGTCCAAGGTAATGCCCCTCAAGAATGTATGTATCACAGATATTGCATGTGGCTGACCACTCAATGTCACCAACAAATAAAAATTATCCCTGTGGACTGGGCCTTCTCTCCAAGCTAATGGGAGGTGCACCAAAAGATGACAAAATTGGAAAACTTTAGAAATCTGGTTCTGCGTCAGACCTAAACAGAGCATAATTCCTCTTGAATCCAGACAATCTCCCTCTAGGAAAAAATCCATTACCCTAGACCCTCTGAGGTTTGGAAGCCAATTCAGGGAAACAGTGTGGGCCCCAAATTTAAGGTTAGGATTACCAACCACAGGTTGTATGAGGTCCCTGGTGTGTTTATAACGCAGGAAGGCACACAGTTGGACATGTACCCTAAGGGATAAAGCAATTAAAGAGTTGACCAGGGAAGCTGGAAGAGAATTTTCAGCAATATGCAACATGGCCTCAGGGGAAATCTTGGCTGCAGATATCATAATTCTTTCCAGCAACAACCACCCGGAACATAGCTGCGTTCATAAATCTCTGCCTCGGGGGTAAGCCATCTCAGATATTTAGCTGCTTGACTGGCCCAGAAATACAAATTTAAAATGGGGTAACTTCAGTCCACCTTTTAGAGTTGAGGCTGCCAACTTGCTATAGGCACGCCTGGGTCTTTTCCCTAGCCAGGTAAAGGAAGAGATAATTGCATGCACCTTCCTGAACCAGGCTAGGGGAATCCACAAGTTAAGCATGCTGAGGAGGTAGAACAATCTAGGTAGTATGCTTATTTTAACAATATTGATTTCCACCCTGACCGATATCAGAAGAGATTGCCACCTGCTTAGGTCCTGCTGAATAGTTAAAAGGAGGGGATCCAAATTCAGTTTCTTCGTAGATGTTTCCTATCTGGCTAACATAAGCCCCAGATACTGAAGGTGATGGGAACTCCACTGTACCCCCCAGAGCTGCTATATCACTTCTAGTGAGCCTATGGTTAAGCGGGAGAACTGTTGTCTTACCTAGAGTAGCCTTGTAGTTAGCAAGGTCTCCAAACTCAGATAACAATGAAAATACTATGGAAAAAGTTTTGTCAAGATATACCAGGTGCAGCAAAATATCATCAGCATAAGCAGAGAGTTTGAATTCCTGCATGCCTACCTGGATACCCCTAACCTCCTTATGGCTGGGTAACCTGGATAGTAAGGGCTGAAGGTAAATATTAAACAGTAGACAAGAAATAGGACACCCTTGTCTAGTAACAGATGAAAGGAGAAATGGTCCGGAAAATGGGTATAATTTTTGAAAACAGCAGTAGGCTCAATCAGAACAGCTGCACCTCTCACACCTACTTCAGTAATGGCCACCATGGGTATACTTTTTGGAAACAGCAGCCGGTTTGCTAAGAGCAACTGTAGATGGCTGAAAAAGCAGAGATACTGTTGATGGGGGACATGAATATGCCAGATGTTAACTGGGTGACATGGACTGCAGCCATATCCAACAGCAGAGTCATTCTCGATGCCCTACAGGGGGCATGCCTTAGACAGCTAGTGGTGGAACCCACTCAGGAGGGAGCAATATTAGACCTGGTACTCTCAAATGGAGAGAGGATCACAAATTTAGAAGTCAGTAGACATCTGGGAACAGTGACCACTGCACGGTGTGCCTACAATAAACACAACCATGGAGACAAGCCATACAAAGACAAGGATACTGGACTTTAGAAGGACTGACTTTGGCATAATGGGTGAATACCTGAGGAATGCATTAGCAAATGGCCAGAAAGAAGGGGTGGAAGAACAATGGAGAAAAATCAAAACTGCCATCATGGAGGCAACAAGCCTTTGTGTGAAACAAATAAAGAAAACAAAGCGGAATAAAAAAACACTATGGTCCTCAAAAGAGGTGTCAGGGAAGGTTAAGGAGAAAAAGGCTGCATTTAAAAAGTATAGGGAATCACAGATGGAGCACAACAGGAACTGTATCAATTAAAGCAGAAAGAAGTGGGGAAGGCAGTCAGAAAAGCAAAGGCCTAAACTGAGGAAAAGATAGCCAACTCAGTTAAGAAGGAGGATAAAACCTTTTATAGGTACATTAGGGAGCATAGAAAGGTTAAGGGAGGGATAGTGAAGATTAATAAAGGAGAGGGGAGGTGGGCAGAGGGAGACAGTGAAAAGGCAGAGTTACTGAATGAATACTTTTGCTCAGTATTCACAAAAGAAGAAGAGGAGGAGTTACCTAAACCAAACAGTAGAAGCACTCTGGGTAGTGGGGTTGACATCAGTCCATTTACAGAAGAAAGAGTCCTGAAAGAACTCCTAAAAGTCAAGGTGGACAAAGCAATGGGGCCTGACGGGATTCACCCTAGCATCCTAAAAGAGCTAAGGGAGAACCTAGTAACACCACTAACCACACTTTTTAACAAATCATGAGAAGATGGGGTGGTACCAGAGGACTGGAGGAGGGCAGATGTGATTCCCCTTCACAAAAGTGGGAGCAAGGCAGAAGCAGGAAACTACAGACCTGTTAGTTTGACCTCAGTGGTGGGGAAAATGATGGACTCACTTCTGAAAGAAAGAATTGTTGAGTACCTAGAGGTC
This sequence comes from Neoceratodus forsteri, assembly GCA_016271365.2. NCBI lineage: Eukaryota > Metazoa > Chordata > Ceratodontiformes > Ceratodontidae > Neoceratodus > Neoceratodus forsteri. The sequence goes on along the minus strand of CM028132.1, from coordinate 967,122,553 downwards.
AGCAGGGCACAGGACCCAAAGCAGCATGGATTCACAGCAGGAAGGTCATGTCAGATGAATCTAATCAATTTCTTTGACTGGGTGACCAAAGTAATAGACCAGGGAGGGGCTGTGGATATGGTCTACCTAGACTTTAGCAAGGCGTTTGACACAGTCCCACACAAAAGATTAATAATCAAGTTAGCCAGCCTGGGAGTGGGTCCCAGGATGGTAGCCTGGGTAGCAAACTGGATGCACAACAGGACACAGAAGGTAATAGTGAATGGAACACATTCTGAAGAAAAGGGGGTTACTAGAGGAATACCTCAGGGCTCAGTACTGGGTCCAGTCCTCTTTAACGTCTTTATAGGTGACATTGCAGAGGGTCTGGAAGGAAAGATATGCCTCTTTGCAGATGACACACAGATCTGTAACAGAGATGATACACAAGGGGTGGTAGAAAGAATGAGAAGGGATTTGGCAAGGTTGGAGGAATGGTCAGACATATGGCAACTTAGATTCAATACAAAGAAGTGCAAAGTAATGCACCTGGGAAATAAAAATCCAGGAGAAGAGTACACAATAGCAGGGGAGGTAGTAATGACAACAATAATGGAAAGGGATCTGGGTGTAGTCATATCAGATGACCTAAAGGTGGGTAAGCAATGTGAGAAGTCAGTAAGGAGAGCCAGGGGGATACTGGGATGCATAGGGAGAGGCATCACAAGTAGAAAAAGGGAAGTGGTTATCCCTCTATACAGACAGTTGGTGAGACCCCATCTGGAGTACTGCGTGCAGTTTTGGAGACCTCATCTATGCAAGGACATAGACAGGATGGAAGCAGTCCAGAGGACAGCAACTAAAATGGTGCAGGGTCTACATCAGAAACCATATGAGAAGAGAGACTGAGAGAGCTTAATATGTATACCCTAGATAAAGGAGGGGCAGGGACATGATAGAAACTTTAAGTACCTCAAGGAATCAACAAAGTCCAGGAGGGTAGCATCTTTCAGAAAAAGTGATGTGTAAGAACAAGGGGCACAATTTAAAGTTAGAGGGGGGACGGCTCAGGGGTAATGTAAGGAAATTCTTTTTTACGGAGAGAGAGGTGGACGCATGGAACCACCTTCCTGGAGAGGTTGTAGGGCCTAAAACAGTGGGGGAATTCAAACATGCATGGGACAGACATAAGGCAATTATAGTGGGGGGTTGCAGGAAGTAGGCTGTTGGTTAACTAGAATCTGCAGCTTATCCAATAGGTAGGGAAATGGGCAGACTGGGTGGGCCAAGTGGTCCTTATCTGCCATCAAAATCTATGTTTCTATGTTCTATGTTAGATCTTATACCAGCGTCAGCACGGCCCACCATGGGTATGTTTGGGAAACAGCAGCAGGCTGACTAAGAGCTGCTGCACCTCTCATACCTATCTCATCAATGCCTGCCATGGGTGTAATTTTTGGACACAGTAGCAGGCTCACTAAGAGCAGCTTGTGACAAAGAGATCCTTCCACTCTTGAGGACCAGACTGTTCTTAAATCTGTTGTAATAGTTCTTCTATTTCTTATCCTAATCTGTCCTTTACAATTTCTAGTCCATAAGGTTGTCCACCTATGGGTGCCCCTCCCCTTTCTTGACTATGCTATATTGTCCTCTTTGGTTTTCCTTTTCCCTCTCAGGTCCTCATACAAGGAGGTTATTGTGGTGATGTCCTAGCTAATGTAGAACAATGGACTGTGTTCCTCATTGTTAGATTTAGTATGCAATAGCACAATGTCATAAAATACCTTGATGTATATACCTTATGTGTATGGAACCTGTAAATGTTGAAAATACCATGGCACTAGGTGTTTTTGATAAAGGTAAAAAGTACTAGGTGTCTCTGTTATAGAAATTAAGTTACCGGGGTAGAGATATCAGAACCCCCCCTGTTGTGTTGTTAAATGCATGTAAATTGCAGATTGTTTGAGAAGCCCTTTTGGTACCATGCCACTTATCAAGCCCCTTTAAGATGTAGAAAGGTTAAGGCAAATAATGCCAAGTGTTACAATGCTTCCCTGCATAAATTGAAAAATGTAAGAAATAATAGTTGGGTAAGAGCTAAACGATCAAATAGGGCTACTGATTGCTTGACCTATAGACAGATAAGAAATCAGTACACTAAGGAGCTTAGAAGAATAAAACAGGAGTATTTCAAGGGAGAACTTCATTTGAATTATAGATCAAATCCAAGGCAGTTTTGGGGTATTGTAACAGACTTTATGGGGAACAAAAATAGACAACGAATAATGAGGCTTGAGTGTGAGGGGAAATCCGTACCCATTGGCACGGAAGCAGCCAAAATGTTTAACAACTATTTTAATAATGTGGGAGTGCAGATTCATAATCATGGTGTATGGTCAGTGCTTGATCCGAATAAAGGGGGTGTTGAAGATAAGTCAATGGTAAATAGTGGTAAAATGTTTTCTTTTGATTATATAATGGTGGATGAGGTTAGAACTGAATTGTTACAATTAGATGCCTCAAAGGTTAAGGGCTTAGATAATATCCCTAATAACCTACTAAAATTTGCTGCTCCATGTATTGCATTTCCATTGACTTACCTATTTAATTATTCCCTTGCAACAGATAGTTACCAAGAGGGTTGGAAGATGGCAAAAATTATTTCAGTCCATAAGAGGGGTTCGAGGATAGAGATCAGTAATGTTAGACCTATTTCCCTGCTTTCCCAGGTTTCTAAAAAATTGGAAAAGTTAGTAGCCAGACAATTGAAGAATTATTTAGAAGGGGGTAATTTGTTAAGTGAGTATCAGTCTGGTTTTCAATCCAAACACAGTACCCAGTCTGCTCTTGCAAAAGTGATAGGGGATATCCAGCTGGGCCTGGACAGGAGGAACTCAGTTGGGGCTATTTTTATTGATTTGTCAAAAGCTTTTGACACCCTTAACCATGATGTCCTCCTGTCCAGGCTCAGGGATTTGGGTATAATAGGATCAGAACAGAAATGGTTTAGTTTTTATCTCACAAATAGGGAACAAATGGTAGAAATTGGGGATTTTAAATCTACAGTACTTCAGATTAAGGTAGGGGTACCCAAGGTTCTATATTGGGCTCCCTACTTTTTAATATTTATATCAATGGTCTAGAATTTAGTGACCCAGAAGTTAAATACCATGTATATGCTGACAATATGTTGATATATGTGGAGGGGAGTTCACTGGAAGACATAAATAATAAACTACAACATGCTTTTTGTGAAATACAAACGTTTTTTGATACCCTGAATTTGATAATAAATGTAAAAAAAAATGCAGGTGGTCCATTTTAGGGGCTCGGCTACTTTATACCCACCCTTAGTTATTGGAACCAAAATGGGGGAGAAAGTTCAACAAGTTTCAAGTTATAAGTATTTGGGGATGTGGTTGGATTGTAGGTTAAAATGGGATAAGCATTTGGAATGCTTGTTGAGTAGTATCAGTAGGAAACTGGGAATGCTCTACAAACTAAAATACTATACAACCAAAGAAATATGATGCAGGATCGTGGAAACCATGATCTTGCCGATACTTGATTATGGGGACTTGGTGTATGGGGGAGCATCAGGAATCGAGCTGTCTAAGCTGGATGTGATGTACAACAGGTTTGCCCGCTTCATTCTCAGCGCCCCCAGAAATACCCATCATTGTGATCTGTACAGGGCATTAGATTGGTGGTGTTTGGAAGACAGGAGACACCTTCATCTTGCAATTTTTATAGGTAAAATAGGTGGTATAAAATTGCCCAACTATATTTTGAGTATGTTCGCTGTTAGAGAACAGAGAGAGGGTTTGCGATCTTCAAGGGGTATTCAATATGTTATTCCAAAATGTAACTTAGGGGTGGGTAGAACCTCGGTTATATGTAGGGGCTCCAAAATATGGAATGCTCTTCCTTTGGAATTGAAGTAAGGTAATGTGTTTATCAACTCAGGGATATTAAAAAATGGTTTATGAAATTTAAACATAGTTCAAAACAGTGTTGTCAATGAATTAGTCTGGGGGGGAGGGGTTTGCCCTTATACATATCATAATAAGAATTACTCTTGGCCTAAAGTTAAGGTGCTTTGCATAAAAATAACTTGAAAAAATTCTACTATAGCTTTTTATATCTTTATATTGTGTATTGTATTAGATGGTACAAAGTTTATGCCCTGTATTTTTTTTCCTTTTTTATTAGTTAGTTTTTTTTTTTTTAGTTTTTTGTTGACCGGGTAAGTGCACTAGACAAATCCTGCCTATTTTCAGGCATGACCCGGGGGAGGGGGATACAGATGAATGCCAACTGACATTGAATCAGATTAAGCTGTTGTTGGTATTTTAAGTGAATGAGGGAAATTTGGCCAGGACACCGGGGAAATTCCCCTGCTCTTTTCGACAAGTGCCATTGGATCTTTAACATAGACCTGAACTACCACCAATCCAGGCAGATGTGACCTCGGTTTAACGTCTCATCTGAAAGACGGCACCTCAGAAGTGCAGCACCCCTCTCATGCTGCACTACAGTGTCAGTACTGGGAAATTAACCCAAGTGCCAGATGTGGGAACTGAACCCACAGCCCTCTGATCTCCCGGCCTCAGAGGCAAGTGTGCTACCTACTGAGCCACTGACACTAAGTTAGTACTATCAAATTGTTATAATGGTATGGATATGTTTGTTTTGTGATGCATGTATTTGTATATGTTTTGTTCATAAGTACTTATTATATTTATGTAGTAATTGTTTGTAAAGCTATATGTATATGTTTTAATTGCTGGAAACTGAATGCATGGTTTTGGACCTCCTTGGAAATGAGTTTTTAACTCAATGGAGTTTATCCTATATTCTTGTTCATTTTATTATGAATTTGAATAACATTTTACAAACAAACAAACAAACCATACATTCCTGATGTAAACTGAGCCATTCTGAAATGTCATGGAGATTTGCATATGTATGCCATGATGCTTTGCATTATTGGAGTATGAGTGATGTTGTGTTTCATTGAAACTTGGCTTTATTGCCAATGCCCTTTGTGGTAACCCTTGCTTCAGTACTTCTGCACTGAGGTTCTTTGTCTTTAGCTTTTTTTTTTATTTGAGCTCCCTCACCACCACCACCACCACCCAAGCACACAAGGCAAACATAGGGAGGAAGTGGTTTTCACTAAAAGGTTAGATCAGTAGATCAGTGGGTCAGTAGGTACTATGTGCAGAGGAAGGACATTCATAGTCTGTTGCTGCAAACTGAAGTATTGAAGAGGGATATGTCATTTCTGAAGGTTATCTTCTGTATTTTGAATAAACATCATACAGAGATTGTGTGTTGAACCTGAAGTTCTGCATCTGGTCTGTCTGTTATCCTACAACACATCCACAGACTTCGTGTTAAAAGTGGGATAACTTGCTGGAAATGTCTGGACTGACCTAAGAGGGATGTTTTCCAATGCATATTGCCCTGATATCCCAGGTGGACTGATTCATCAGGAGTTGCCAGAGGAGAATCCAGAGAAGAACGTCCATCAAGTTCTGACCAGAACCATGGCCAACAGACTGGGATTGAAGCTGCTGCATAGACTGGACCTGGGAGCTCTGAGGAAGACCAAGCCTGAAGACAATAAAGAGATGCAAGGAGATGAGGAAGAATCGAGGGAACTATCTCCTCTTGAAGATGCACCACCTGAGGATGTAAGGTAGTTGTTGAAATGGCTCTGTATAAAACAGGTGCAGACGTAAAGAGATAGAGACATTGAGTGGAGAGACTAAGACACTGAGTGGACAGATAGAGACATTGAGCAGAGAAGGCAAGATGCCAAATGGGCAGATACCATAAGGGTCTTGCATGCCATCAATTCAGGGCAAACAGAAAGAGCCAGTAGCCCAAAAGACATTAAACTGTCTAAACTTTTGGACAGTGATAATATTGAAGCCTACATCACAACGTTTGAGAGGATCACTCAAACATGCACATGGCCAAAGGAACAGTGGGTTGTTTGACTGGCACTGCACCTGACATGCAATGCCCACTTGGTTTATAGCCACATGGACTCCCAAGAGGCAGAAGACTATGACCGTGTGAAGCAGGAGATCCTCAGCTGCTATTACATAAACACTGAAACCTATCACCAGAGGTTTAGGTTTCTTAAATTGCAGTCTCTAGATACCCCTTGAGAGACTTATGCCCATCTCAAGGAGCTCTGCTACAAAAAGGTTGCAGCCAAATAACAAGGGCAAGGACCAACTTCTGGGGGTGGCAATTATTGAACAGTTTATTAAAGTTTTACCCCAGGATGTACAACTTCAGGTTTGGGAGCATAAGCCTGATTCCACAGATAAAACCATCATGTTGGCAGAAGACTTCCTGGCAGCCCAACCATACAGACGCAGAGGGTTCGAAGGGACATCAGCAGCTGCGACCATCAGCAATCTGGTAAGGAACCCTTTTACTTATAAACTGTCAAATCCAGCCCCAGTCAAACATGACTGGAGAGCAGAGAGAGGGGGGTGAATCCCAGCAGCAGAGATTGTATGTCATGGGTGCCAAAAGAAGGGACATTATGTAAGAAACTGTCCTAATATAAAGAAAGAGACAGCTCATGTAGCCTTAGCGAACTGGGGTCACTTTATGGCTACTGAGCAGATTGGGTCACAGCAAATAATGGGACTGATTGATTCAGGGAGCCACCAGACTCTTGTGGGAGCAGATCTCGTGACTGGGAATAATAAAGAGGTGGATACAGTAGTCATCTGTGTTCATGGAGATACCCATTGCTACCCTACAGCCACCATACAAATGACTATTCAAGAAAAGATACATGGGGTAGAAGTGGGGTTGGTACCTCACTTACCCGTGCCAGTTATCGAGCATGACCACCCAAACTTTGCTTTATTTATACATTGTCATGCCATCCAGGGCTCTGCTATAGGTGGTGTAACCACCAGAGATGAAGTGAAGAAGAGACGTTTACCATCTGTGTTCCCATTTGATGATGATGTTTTTGAGGATCCTGGTAAGGACTGTAAAACTAACCCAGAGAAGAAGAAGCAAAAGGACTGGATTGATACTCATGCTGTTGTACAGCCAGACTTGGGACATACTTTTAAATATGATATGCAGCATGAGCAAAAAGCAAGCTCTTCACTTAACCTTTTCTTCACAGGTGGGGAAGGGAGTGGGAAAAGGTGCCCCTCAGTTTGTTGTAAAACAGGGAATACTGTATAGAGAATACACTAACCCCAGAACTGGAGAGGTAGTAGACCAACTAATGGTTCCAGAAAAATTCCACCCCAAATCATGTATCTGGCACATGACATCTCTTTAGCAGGCCATGTAGGCAGAGATAGCACCCTGAATAGGATATTTCCCAGGTTTTATTGGCCCTCTATCCATGAGAACATAGCTGAGGATTGTAAAACATGTGTCGAGTGTCATAGGGTAGCTCAGGCAGGAAAAAGGGTATCCCGTGATAAGAGTGCCAGGGGATGGGTACCTACAATAATGGTGACCCACTCCCCAGCACATTTCAGGGATGGCCACAGGAGGGTAGGAAGGCCAGATGGGAGTTGGGCAACTATAGCGACAGGATGTCACTATATGTAAGCCCACGGGGGTGGTGGGAGCGGGCACACACAGTGAGGGATGTGAGGGGTGGTGCCATGGTGGATTGCAGAGCCAACCCTGTGGCTTGGTGGGTGGGTTGCCAGCATCAGTCAGCAGGTACTGGGCTTGGGTCTGGGCGCTGGTGCATTTTTGTTGTGCCCAGCCCAAACTTCTTTTTAATGTTTTCACCCCCCCGACATGCACCCTCCTGGAGTTGAGAATCCTTTAGTAGGGGGGTGAGGGGGGAGAAGCCCACTGGGGGGTATGGGGGCAGAAAACATTAAAAAATGAAGTCCCTGGCACCCTTTTGCTGTGCACTGCTGTGTCAGAGTGCCAAAATAAATTTTCTGCACTCTTGACTTCTGCGTAAAGGCAATCACATTTAGGCTTTCACTGTTATGACATAGAACAGAAAAAGAGATAGAGTACCACTACAGTCCATCCCCATTGTGCCTAACCCCTTTGACAGGATAGCCATGGATGTAGTGGGCCTCCTGGAATAGAGCTCCAAGGGTAACAGATTTGTACTGGTCATATGTGACTACGCTACCCATTACCCAGATGCTATACCCATGAGAAATGTCACTGCCCCAAGGATAGCAGAGGTGCTAGCAAAGGTATTTAGCCACATGGGAATCCTCCAGGAAATACTAATCAAGTAAGTAATTTTAATGCACATGTAGTAAAAGAATTGTACCGTCTGCTGGGCATGGTAGCAGTCTGTACTTCCCTATATCACCCACAGACTGATTGCCTCATTGAGAGATTTACTCAGTCATTAAAGAGAATGTTGAGGAAGTATGTAAAAGAAGAAAGTAAAGATTGGGATAGGTACCACCCCAATTTACTTTTCACTTACAGAGAAATCCCTCATGCGTCCACTGGTTTCTCTCCTTTTTCATTACTGTATGGGAGGAACCCTAGGGGGCCACTGGATGTGATTAAAGAACAGTGGGGAGAAGGGAATGTATTCATTTATTGAGGTCTTGAATTACATCAGTGAGCGGATGCTCATTTATAGGTTCCATGTCAGTCACATGGACGATACAGTACAGATGGCAAGGTTAATTAATCAATCAAATCAATCAAATTTTATTTGTATACTGGAAAGGTATATGAGCACAAATTCCCTTTTTCACAAATGTCCAGTTTAGAGAACACAATACAAAATAAGGTACAACAGAAATACATATTTCTGAAAACACAAGAGCATATGAGTAATTAGATACAAGAATGGTGGAAGGGTCCAGATACAACAAGAAAAACTAATAATTACAATTATAAGGAAGGTAGGAGTAGACAAATGGGGTGGGGAAGAAGTGCTTAAAGTAGAGATAAGTGCCGAACCACAGGGTGTTTGGGGGTGGGAATTAGGGAAACAATGAGACGATGGGAGAAACCCCAGGTTGACTCATGTCGTGGGACTAGGAGGGGCATCTGCAAGTGGAGGCATTAAGTAGGTGGGCCTTGAGAGAGATGTTGAAGGAGTTCATGGAATTACAGGACTGCATATCGTGTGGTAATTTGTTACAGTGTTTGGTGCTGGCATAGGATATGGAGTTTTGCGCCTGGCTGGTGTGAAAGAAAGGGGTGTTGAAAACCGAAATAACTGAGCCTCTGCTCTGTCGACCATGTGTTGTAAGTGGAAAGAGGGAGATTACACTGGTAGGGAGCAGTTTAAGGAAGGATTTTGTGTAGGAAGGAAAGAGATTTGAGGTGGAACCTCCCTTCGAGAGAAGGCCAGTTGAGGGAGGAATACAGGATGCAGTGGTGGGGTTTCAAGGGGAGACCCTTGACGAAGCGTGCTATGCTGTTGTATGCAGTTCTTAGTTTGGTAAATAGAAGTGAGGAGGTAGGTGGTGGAAAATGATGAAACTGTAATTGATTAGGGGCAGGAGTAGGGTGGTGTGCCAGGCAAAGTCTGGAGGAGGGAACAAAGAACTTTCTGACCCTGTAAAGAAGGCCAAGTCTGGAATTTATCTTCTTTATAAGATTCCTTATATGTAAAGTGTAGGAGAGGTGGGGGTCAAGGTAAAGACTCAGGTATTTAAATTTGGTCACCTGTTTAATGAGAGTCCCTGAGTTGTCAACAAGGGAAACGTTTGTAACAGGGGCTTTGCGAGGGCCAGAGAAGATCATGAGTTTAGTCTTTTTGGAGTTTAGGATCATGCCTGACCCAGAGAACCAGGAGTGAAGCTTTCCAAAATTGGATTGAAGGTTATGAAACATAGTGTTTGGGTTCTCTTGACTGCAGAAAATGGCCGTGTTGTCTGCATACAGAACTAGTTGAGTGGAATGACAGATAGAGGGGAGGTTATCGATTAAGAGTGAGAAGAATAGAGGGCCCAGTATGGAACCCTGTGGGACACCATATTTGATTGAACAAGCAGAGAAGAGGTGTCCAGCAATGTAGGTTTGGTGGGATCTCCCGGAGAGGTAGCTTCTGAGCCATTTGACAACACTGTCAGAGAGGTGGAGTCCTCGAAGGGTGTCAAGGAGGAGGGCGTGGTTGACAAGATTGAAAGCCTTGGTCAGGTTTACAATGACAGAGCCGGTGTATTGGCCTTTATCATTACCTTAGAGAATATCACTGGTGAACCTGACCAAGGCAGTTTCAATGCTGTGACTGGTTCTAAATCCATGCTGAGCACTGGAGAGTAGGCTGTAGGATTTAAGGAAGGTGGTGAGTTGGGCGTGAACAACTTTATCAATGATTTTAGATAGAGGGGCAAGGAGAGAAATGGGGCTGTCTTTTCCGACGTCTTTTCTGGATCCAGACTTATACAGCGTAATTATGGTAGCAGTTTTCCAGGTGTTATGGAAAGAGCCCATGCAAAAGGAAAGATTGAGAATATTGGTGATGGGGACAACAAGAGAAAGATGGCGAGCTTCAGTAATTTGTAGTCAATCCCGTTGATCCATTTGCTGGGTTTATGGTTGTTCTTATGGAATAGCTTGATGGAATTAGCTGTCTTGAGGGCCTTGAAGTGAAAAATGGAGGGGAGGCGATATGTTGGAATAAGGGGGAGTAGGGGGAGGTTTGAATTTTTTGAGGTCACCGAAGTGAGAGTTAAAGATATTTGCAGCATCGGCAGGGTTGTTGATTTCACCACCTCCATGGTGCAGAGTGATGGGAGCAGAGTTTTTAGTTTCCCCAGAAGTGAGTTGAGAATACCCCAGAGCTTACGAGGGCAAGAGAATTCACTGATTTGTTTGTTATGAAGGTAGTCAATATTTGCCTTTATAACCATGGATTTACACTTATTACGGAGAGACTTATACAGGGAGAGATGGGAAAGGTCTTTGTGCTTAGAGTAGAAAGCCCAGGCTTTGTCTCTGGATCTCATCAGTTTAATAATGTCAGGAGTAATCCATTCGCTGATTTTACCCCAAGTTCAGACCTTTTTGAGGGGAGCATATTTATCGCAAATACTGGCTAGGATGCTGAAGAATTTCTGCATAATAGAGTCACAGTCACTGGGCCCAGTGGAGAAGGACAAGTCCACCAGGCTGAGATTAATGTTCCCATCAGTCAATCTCCTGAAGAAGATGAATGTGTGGGAGTGTTTGGGTAGGTGTGAGTACCAGAGGCAAAAAGTTGAGCAGCGATCACTGATAGAGTCTGGTAACACACAGGAGTCGGTGATGTGAGTAGGGTGTGATACAATTATCCAATCAATAGGTGATTGGATGCCTGTTCTGTAGTTCATGTTGGTGGGAGAGGTGCTGAGCTGGTGGAGACCTAGATTGGCAATGCTGGTTACATATGGTGCAGGTAAGTTACAGGGTACAACAACATTAAACAGCTTAGGCAGTATAGCAGCTAGCCGGCATCAGAGGTTAACACCCTACTTGGAAGTTCTCCTGAGGTGAGAAGAAGAAGGTGTTGCAAACATGAGCGGAAGGAGTAAGGTAGTTGGGAGCATCGGAGGGGGTAGGGAAGTGGGAGCAATGTCATGATTAGGGTGGGATAGTTGTAACCTAAAGTGCTGGGATTGGGGACCCTCAGCACAATGAGTTGACAGGAGGAAGTGCAGGTAGTTGGTTGATGCTCCAGGAGGGTGCTAATTGTAGCAATCACATTTACTAGATTTTACTAGGTGCTGCCGGAGTCTGCATTTAAATGATCCAATAGATGTGGCATTGATAATGTCAGAAAGTAAGGCATTGGTCTATAATGGAGCACGATAGTAAAAGGCACATTGTGCCAGGGCTGTGCGGCATCTGGGAACTTTGTAGGTCTGATTGGAGAAGTTCCTTGTGTGTTGGGTGCTTGAGTGTGGAGTTAAGAGGTTCTGGACCCCTGAGGGTAGTTGGTTGAGGTATCATTTCTTGGCGATGAGGCAGGTTTGGTATTTTATTCTGTCCTTCAGTTGTAGCCAACCTGCCTGGGTATAGAGCTCACAGGTGTGTGTTAGTCTTTCTGAACCTGTGAGCAGTCAGCCCACCTTGTTTAGTGCAGTGGTGATGCGGTTCAGGGCTGTATCGGTTGCCGACCTGTAGATTGCCAGGCCATAGTCAACGAGGGAGACTATTGAGCTGTTGATGGTTAAGTTCAATGCCTCATGTGTTAGGCACTGTTTATGCCTGTATAGGATTCCTATTCTTGTATTAATCACCCTTGGTGTGTTGTCGATGTGTTGGGCATATGAAAGTGTAGAGTCAAGTGTGATGCTCAGGTACCTGAACTGCAGGACGTGTTCCTGTGGGCCCCCACTGGTGTTCCTGATTGCAAGGGGGAGGCCTTATGCTTGCTCTGTATGCTGGTGAACATCATAGTCTTAGTTTTTTTGCAGTTCATGACTAGTCTTGTGATCCATAACCCATTTCTCAGTGGCTGAGAACCCCTTTTGGAGATCCACTGCCATTTGTTCAGGATTAGGGTTGCTGTTAAATATGACTGCATCATCTACATATAGGAGCATTCGGCCCAGGCATGTGGATGGTAGTTTGTTTAGGAATAAACTGAACAGTAGGGTCCCAGAATAGATCCTGAGTGGAATGGTCTGTATTTTGACCTTTTGTGAGCGATTGTGAAGGTAGCTGCTGAACCTGCATACTGATTCTGAGGAGAGTCCCGTAGCTGAAGGAAGTGGGACATCTTAATGTTGTAGAGTAAATGACTCAGTTATGCAAATGCCTGGTGAGGTATATTGACTTGGCACGCCAGAGCTTAGAACAGAAGCAAGACTTACAGAAAGAAAGATATGACCAGAATTTGAAGACTAAAACATTTCAGTCAGGGGACAAAGTGTTGTTACTCCTTCCCTCCACAGAGAACAAACTACTCATGAAATGGCAGGGCCCCTTCACCATTTTGAGGCAAACAAGAGCAGTGAACTATGAGCTTTGCATGCCTGGAAAGAAACCTACACAGAACATTTACCATGTGAACCTCCTTAGGAAATGGTGTGAGAAGCCAAACCCCTCCCTTTATATCCATCCTGAAGTTAGGGAGTCAGAGCTGGAGATTGCCTATAAAAGGCTAGAGCAGTAAGGACCATTGGGGGAGAGTCAGATAAACCCTGAATTGGAGCCTCAGCAACAGAAAGATTTGCAGGGGGTATTACAAGAATTTGAGCCCATATTCACAAACATCTCAAGGAGGGCCAAAGAAATTGTACACACCATAACTGCCACACAAGACAAGCCCATACAGTAAAAGCCCTACAGATTGCCCATGAAGGTGAGGGATGAGGTGATTCAGAAAAGACAAAAAAATGGAGCAGTTAGGCATAACTGTGCCCTCAAAGAGTGCATGGTCTTCACTCATGGTCATAGTGGACAAGAAAGAGGGTGGGATACATCTATGTCTAGATTTCAGAAAGCTTAATAATGTGTCATTATTCGATGGCTACCCAATGCCCTGAATAGATGACATTATTGACAGGCTAGGTAATGCACAGTATATCTCCACCCTTGACCTTACTAAGGGATATTGACAAATCTCCTTGTCACCTGATTCACAAGATAAAACTGCATTTAGCACCCCAATCAATGTATACCAGTTTGTCACAATGCCATTAAGACTACATGGGGCCCCAGCCACTTTTCAGCATTTTATATACCACATATTAAGACCACACACTGAGTACTGTGCGGCTTATTTGAATGATATGGTCATATTCAGCCCTGACTGGGAAACCTGTGTTAGACCCTTGTCCCAGGTATTGCAAGCAAAAAAGGATTCAGGAGTGACCATTAACTCTGCTAAGTGTGTCCTAGCAAAGACCGAGACAAGATACCTCTGGTTTATTTTAGGCAATGGACAAGTGAAGCCAGAGGTAAAGAAGATTGCAGCACTAGCAAACAGCACAATACCTACCACAAAAAAAAAAACATGTGAGATCTTTCCTAGGCTTGGCTGGTTATTACCAGAGATTTATTCCGAATTTCTCAGGCATTGCTAGTCCTTTGACTGATCTTACTAAAAAGAGGTGCCCGAATAAGTTTCAGTGGACCCCTATTTGTGATGAGGCATTTAGGAATATCAAGGCCATTCTATGTACAGCTCCTGTATCGAAAAGCCCTGACTTCAACCAAGTGTTTGAGGTTCAAGCCGATGTATCAGAGAATGGTATTGGGGCAGTTTTATCTCAGAAAATAGATGGAGAAGAACATCCAATCATGTATATCAGCAGGAAGCTAAATGAGAGGGAGAGAAGATATGCTACCATAGAGAAAGAATGCTTAGCTCTGAAGTGGGCTATTGAGTCTCTGAAATATTACTTATGGGGGTGAATTTAAGGTTGTAACTGATCATAACCCCCTCTGCTGGTTGCACCAATTGAGACAAAAAAAATCTCTGCATAATGCGGTGGTCCTTAGTTCTTCAGTCCTATTGATTTACTGTGTCCCACAGGACAGGGATAAAGCATGTAAATGCTGGTTTCATGTCTATATATGGTGCAGGAGTTGATGTCAATGAAATATGATGGACTTTTCCTAAAAGGAGATAATTCAGGGAAGGTACCAATAGTCTTTGTTGAAAAATATGTGAACACCTCAGGGTAAAGCATGATGATATCCACTGTGTTTATGATGGAATGTGTATCATTAATAAGGACCCTGAGAGGGAGCTTCTGAAGATGTGTGGGTGGAAGCTCCATCCCTTCCTGGGACAGGAATGTGGTAAGCAGTATGAAGTAACTGCTTCCCTCTTAAGGTGGGGGATATGTGACAGGGAGATCCTGCCACTCTTGAGGACAGACCTTTTCTTAAATCTGTTGCAGCATTTCTTCTATTTCTTATCCTATTCTGTCCTTTACAACTTCTATTCCATAAGGCTGACCACCTATGGGTGCCTCCTCCCCTTTCTTGACTATGCTATAGTGTCCTCTTTGGTTTTCCTTTTCCCTCTCAGGTCCTCGTACAGGGAGGTTATTGTGGTGATTTCCGAGTTGATGTAAAGCAACGGGCTGTGTTCCTTGTTGTTGGATTTGGTATGCTATGGCACTATGTTATAAAATATCTTGATGTATATACTGTATGTGTATGAAACCTGTAAATGTTGAAAATACAATGGAACTAGGTGTTTTTGATAAAGGTAAAAAGTACTAGGTGACTGTATAATAGAAATTAAGTTACCGGGATAGAAATATGAGAAAACCCCTTGTTCTGTTGTTAAATGGATGTAAATTGCAGATTGTTTGAGGGGCCCTTTTGGTACCATGCATTCCTGATGTAAACTGAGCCAGTCTGAAATTTCATGGTGATTTGCATATACATCCCATGATGCTTTGCATTATTGTAGTATATGTGATGTTGTGTTTCTTTGAAACTTGGATTTATTGCCAATGCCCTTTGGGGTAACCCTAGCTTCAGTGCTTCTGCACTGAGGTTCTGTGTCTTAAGCTTGTTTTTTTTATTTATTTGAGTCCCCCCCCCCACCACCACCCAAGCACACAAGGCAAACATAGGGATAAAGTGGTTTTCACTAAAAGGTTAGATCAGTAGATTAGTGGGTCAGTGGGTTAGTAGGTGCTTACTAAGTGCAGAGGAAGGACATTCATAGTGTGTTGCTGAAAACTGATGTGTTGAAGAAGGGATATGCCATTGCTGAAGGTTATCTACTGTATTTTGAATAAACATCACACAGAGATTGTGTGTTGAACCTGAAGTTCTGTGTCTGGTCTGTCTGTTATCCCACAACTCCTCCACACAGCTGCACCTCTCATACCTGCTTGAGCAGTGCCCGCCATAGGTATAATTTTTGGAAACTGCAGCAAGCTCACTAAGAGCAGCTGTGCCTCCCGTACCTGCCTCAGCAATGTTCCCCATGGGTATAAAGGCTCAGGACATCTAAAAAACAGCTTAATAGTCCAAAAAAAAGTATTTCACATGATTTTTGTTATGGTCAGAATTGGGTAGTAGAATTGGTTGGGTAGTAACTATCCAACCTGACACAACTACTCAGTTTTCATCCAAGTATTTTTAGGGAACTTTTGGGGTACCCACAGGTAGTTTTGGGGCTAGGTTATTTTAGTACCCACCCATCCCTGCTTTTACATTAACATACAGTTTTAATGAGCAGCAGTTATTTTGGCCATCATTCACCTTCTAAGGCAATCCTTGTGTAATTCAGCAATAATGTTAAAAGCCACTACTAGCCAGTGTGCTTACAGTACTTTATGTAAATTTTGTTTTTAATAATTTTTTTTCCCTCGGCTCTGGCAAGGTCATCAGCCTTGACCCCGATCTCACCCAACTGGCAACTGCATCCCCTTGGACCTACCTGCACTCCTACAGATTTTCCCCCATGGCAGGGCTAGGGAAATTAGGTCTGTAGTCCTACCCTAGAGCACTAAAAGCTGGGGTTTTTGGCAGTAGTGTGGGTTGGGTGGCAGGCCTGGCTTCATATGCTTGAGCCAGGCTCTTTCCATTTAATGTTCCCCTATGTCCAGCAGAGTGCAATGATACAAGTACACAGGCATGTAGAGGCACACATGTACCATGTACAGGCTGCCGGACATCCCCCCTTTGACATGTGCCTACTGCCTACCACCATCTTTGTGGTGGCAGTATAGGAGCCACACATGATATCCCCCTCCTTGGTAAAGAAGAGCAGTCCTTGGGATGCTCCATCCTCTCCCACCCTGACCAAAGCTCACTCTCAAATGCAAGTCACTAGTGTTTCAGAATGGAAGGTGTCTAGTGCCTCAGCCTTCCATTCCACCGGGTCTGCTGGTCCATACAGTACTTGATTTTTAAGTGGGAAGACTGGGTGGGCAAAGTGGCCCTTGCCTACCTTCAAATTCTGTGTTTCTGTGTTTATTGAATGTCCTGAAAGGCAAAATCTACTTATGCAGCTGATTTGTAATTTGCTGCACATGCCAACTTGTAAGGGCATTTACTTTTATCCTTGAAAAAATTGTTTATAGTGAGCTCAAGAGGCTGTTTCAGGTCATTGCAAGAAGGTGGTACAAAGATCGGTATCATGTTTCTTTCTTTTGTTGAGCACTATTTCAGCTGTGTGATCAAATCAAATTACTCAAATCAAATCAGATCAAATTGTTCTCTGCTCTGGTGGCAAGGTATTTTTTTTTTCAAATTTAATACACTTTATTGAATTTTTCAAGAAAATAAAAACAAACACCAAAGCACAACAACAGTAATAACAATTACAGAACATAACCCCCACCATCTCCCCACCAAAGGAAAAAAAAAAACACCAGCGATAATAGTATGACAAACTCAAAGTGCAGTGCAACATAATAAGTACATTAATTAAGTCCCAAAAAATGTATAACAAAAGTAAGGAAAAGAGACATCATAATAATAAACAAGATAACAAAGCCCTGTAAGCACAAAATCCCTCCCTCCCCACCATCCCTATCCCTGCCACCGAGAAGCTGTCTATACCTACAACATGGGCACATACTGGGGGACTAAGAGATCTGAGGGTTATACGAGTACAGTATATGGGAGGCAGTTGCCAAAGGTGCCCAATATCCAGAAGGAGGCCAATCAGAGGAAAGCGATATCACAAGGGAACAAAAAGAGGAAAGAGTAGACTTATAAAGTTAACAGTGTATATAAGGGTTTCCAGACTTTCCGGTAGGTAGAGGTTCTACAGGTGAGGTTAGCAATGGTCCGATCAGCTTGTAGGGTGGTAATATTTCCCTAAGCCACTGAGTAGTGGAAGGGATGATTTGGTCAAGCCAATATTTCAAAATGACTTTTTTTGCACAATGGGATATAAGGGACATGTAGAACCTTTGATTGCCAGCCAAGCTATCACCATAATCCCCCAGCAGACACACCTGCAGGAGGAAAGCCTCAGAGAGAATGAGGAGAGGATCCAGGTGGGACTGAATCGCGGACCAAAAAGGGTCAACCTTTTCACAAGCACAAAGAACATATAACAAAGAACCGGGTTCTTTAGTACATCTGGAACAAGTAATTGAAGGCAGTTTCACCATTTTATGTAATTTGTCCGGGGTTAAATAAAGATTGTGCAGAACCTGGAACTGAAGGATACGATACTGTCTTTCGGATGAGACGTTAAACCGAGGTCCCATCTCCCTGGCTTGGTGGTAGTTCAGGTGGATGTTAAAGATCCCATGGCACTTATCGAAAAAAGTAGGGGAATTTCCCCGGTGTCCTGGCCAAATTTCCCTCATTCACTAAAAAAAAAAAAAATACCACCAACAGCTTAATCTGGTTCAAGGTCAGTTGGCATTCATCTGTATCCCCCCCCCCGGGTCATGCCTGAAAATAGGCAGGATTTGTCTAGTGCACTTACCCGGTCAACAAAAAGCTAAATGAAAAAAAAAAAAATACATATCCCATTTGATAAATCTATATTAACACTTCCAAATGTGTGTCCAGTTATGTGGGAAATTGGAAGAAAGTAACACCTGATTCCAGTAGTAAAAAGCTGGGCCTTCCATCCTGGCAAGGGAGTCTGAGAGCTGATGATAGTAAAATTAAATGACATGAGAACTAGGGGCCGAAGAGGCCATGGAAAGGACATGGGACTGATATGAGTCTTCTCGGGAACCAGAATCAAAGTGAGATGCAAGCATATGGGAAAGCTGAAAATATCTGAAACAAACAGAAGAGGGTAAATGGAACTTAAGTGTGACTTCTTGAAATGTCAACAGCTTCAGAGCAACTGCCAAGTCTGAAACCTTGTCCATATCAACGAAAGGCCAGAAAGAAGCTGTAAAAGTGTGGCCCCCAATTCAAAAATTCAGGTTTCCAACAATAGGTTGAGAGATATCTTTATAGGGCTGCAGCTTAAAAAGGGTGCAGAATTGTAGATGAGCAAGTACAGAGTCCTTTACCAGAGAACCATGCAGAGATTTGGGAAGTTTTTTAGGGGAAATATAAAGAAGAGAACGAATGTCTAGTCCATGTGAAGAACAAAGAATGTGTTCTATCTCTAACCACACAGGAGTATAGATAGAAGGGTCCTATTCTTGGTAGTATTATAACCAGCTAAAGAACCAGGAACAGTAAATAGAAAGACAGTAAAGGTAGAAATCGGGTACCTGGAGACCCTGTGCTCTTTAGATTGCAATCAATTTAAAGAGACCCCTTTGATGGGGGGGAGGTTCTTACCTCACCACAGAAAACAGATGATCCTATCCAGTTGCAGGAACGAAGATTTTGGCAAGACATGGATAAACATATACAATGGGTAAAGGAGGCAGGGAAGAATGTTCATTTTGACAATACTAAGGAGACCCCAAAGGGAAAGAGGCAAAAGATCCCAACGTTGCAAATCCATGCGAATAGTGCTAACTAGAGCATCAAGGTTGTATTGTTTCCATTTGGAAGGAGTAGTACTAATGTGCATACCTAAATATTTTAGTTCATACAAACATACGAAAATGCCAGCAGAAATAGGCCTCACGGTCTGTTGAGTCTGCTCGATTGTGCAGCTAGCCACTCACCTCACAGCTGCCCTTCTCACTCCTCCCCTCCTTAGATTTACCCCCTCACCCTGTCCCATCACCTCTTGAAACTGCCCACCGTCTTACAGGCCACCACCTCCTGTGGTAGAGTGTTCCACTTGCCTACCACCCTTTCCGTGAAGAACTGTCTCCTTACCTCCCTCCTGAATCTTACCCCCTCCAGTCTGAGACTGTGCCCGCTCATGTCCCTTTCTCTTCTTAATTAGAAGATCCCCTTTGTTCAAGTCTTGTTTACCCCTTTCAGGTGCTTAAAGGTCTCAATCATGTCCCCCCTATCCCTCTTCTCCTCCTCCTCCAAGGAATACATATCTTGCTTGTTCAGCCTTTCCTCGTAGGGCTTGCCCTTCAATCCCTGCATCATCCATCACTCTATGCTGCTCCCCCTCCAACAATCTGACATCCTTCTTCAGGTACGGGTGCAAGAACTGCACGCAGTACTCCAGGTGCAGCCTGGCCAGTGATATGTACAGAGGGAGGACTACTTCCCTACTTCTGGAGGAGATTCCCCTTGCTATGCACCCAGCATCTTGTTGACCTTCACTGCCGCCTTCCTACACTGAGCAGAGTTGTTCATGCTTCCCGTTATAAGTACCCCTAGGTCCTTTTCCTCCATGGTGCTACCCAACTGTACCCCTCCCAGCTGACAGTCTGTCCTCTGGTTCTTTGCTCCGAAGTGCATTACCTTGCACTTTTTGGCATTGAACCCAAGCTGCCATGTTTCTGACAATTCCTGCAGTTTAGTTAGGTCATCCTGTAGCCCCTTCCATCCCTCAATGTCATCAACCACTGCCTCCATTTTGGTGTCATCTGCAAACAGACTGACCTTACTTCAGATCCCATGTGAGATATCAGCTATGAATAACCCAAATAACACCGGCCCCAGCACCAATCCCTGTGGCACCATGCTTGTCACTACCTCAGTGCTGAGATTTCACTTCCCACTACCACCGTCTGCTGCCTACCCCTTAGACAATTCGTTATCCATTTCACCATCTTCACTCCCACTGCCACAGCTTCCAGCTTTCCCCCCAGCCTCCAGTGCAGCACAGCGTCAAAGGCCTTGCTGAAATCCAAATGCAGGACATCCACTGCATGGCCCTTGTCTAGTTCCCCCATCAGCCAATCGTAGTACTCAATGAGGCTGCTATGGAAGGATCTGCCTGAGACATACCCATGCTGATGCCCATCCTGAAGTTCATTGTCCTCAAGAGGTCAACAGCCTCTCTTTCAGGATTGTCTCCATGAGCTTCCCCACAATTGATGTAAGGCTCACTGGCCTGTAGTTTCCCTGTTCATCCTTTGGGCCACCTTTGTGGGTGGGCACCACATGGGCCATCCTCCAGTCCTGTGGTATGCATCCCATGTTCAGGGAGGTATTGAACAGGTCAGCCAGTGGTGCTGCCAGAACCTCAGCCAGCACCTTGCATATCCTAGGGTGAATGCCGTCTGCCCACGTGCCTTATCTAGTCTCAGTGCCCTCAGTCCTTCCAGTAACCTGTCCTCAATAATCCTCGCATCTGTCACCCCCTTACCTACCCCACCCCTCCACTCTGGTATCTGCCCCGCTTTCTCTTGCATGAATACAGAACAGAAGTATTCATTTAATGCCTCTGCCTGATCCTCCCCTCTCTCCAACCCCACCCCCGTCCTTTTTTACCCTCACTGTTTGGTCCTTGTTCCTTCTTTCCCTTATGTATCTGAAGAAATCCTTTTCTCTGTTTTTAATACCCTCTGCCAGCATCAACTCCCTGGAAGCCTTGAGTCCTCTGACTAGTTTAGTGGCATCTCTCAATTTCTTCTTGTACATTTCCTTGTCTTTTCCCTTCTCTGACTTTTTGAACCTCCATAATGCCTCTTTCTTAGCCCTCACCCCCTCCCTGACCTCCTGAGTCATCCAACTGGGCTTCTTTGCCCTCCTTTTCTTGCTCTGTGTTCTAGTACATGCCCCTGTAGCCTCCACTAGCCCCTTTTTTATGACATCTCACTTCTGACTTGTGTCTCAGCCTGGTTGAATCCCCTCCAGGTGCCCCACCAGAATTTTATCCATGTTTTTAAAGTCCGCCCACCTAAAGTCAAGCACCTTGTACCTGTACCCCCAGCTTCCCTCCCCATGTTGATTGTGAACCACACTGAGTAGTGATCACTCCCCGCCAGTGGATCCTCCACCCCCAGATCCCTTACCATCTCCCCATTGGACAGTACAAGGCTCAGAATATTTCCTATCTGAGTTGGCCCATGGACTAGCTGCTTCAAGAAGCTGTCCTGAAATGCCTCTAACAGGGCTAGCTCCCTTGCACTTGTGGTGATTGGGGTACTCCAATCCACCCCAGGTAGGTTGAAGTCCTCCACCACCACTGTGTTACCCTTCCTGCATACCCTTCAGATTTGCTCAGCTAACTCCCTGTCCAGGTCCTCCAGTTGAGCTGGTGGTCTATATACTACCCCCATCCTCAGTGTCCTGCCTTTTGAGTCCTGAAAATGCATCCATAGGGCCTCTGTCCTGCCCTCCACATCCTCATCCCTTGCACACCTTATCCCCTCCTGTACATAGATCGTCACTCCTCCCTCCCCTTGGTTCTATCCTTTCTGAATATCCTCTATCCTGGGACCATCAGTTCCCAGTCCTGGCACTGGGTGGCCCACGTTTCCGTGATGGCCACAGTGTCCACCCTTCCCTCTGCCAATAGGGCCTAAAAACTCAGCTGACTTGTTTCTGAGGCTCCTCATGTTCAGTGAAACCACTCTCCAACCCACTCCCTTCCCCTCCCTAACCCTTCTTCCTCCTTTCTCCCCCCCCATGTCCCCTCCCCTTAGCCTTCCCCATTAACTTTATCACAGATCTAGACCAACCCTAGGTGTTCCACTTCAGACCTCAGGACCCACGGCATAACTTCCTTCTTAGTCAGATTTAACTTATCATTTGAAAATGTGCCGAAGTCTGAGATAATGTCCAAAGCAGCGGGTAAGGACAAGGCAGGGGAGTTGAGATGGAAAAGAATATTGTCCTCATAAACAGAAAGCTTGTATTGAAAAGGCCTTACAGAAATCCCTTTCATCTGAGGAGAAATCTTGATCTTCCTGAGCAGCGGTTCAAGAAAGAGATTGAAAAGAAAGGGCAAGAGCTGGAACCCCTGCCTGGTATCTTGATACAGCTGAAAGGGGGCAGACAATACCCCATTACAGATGATACGGGCAGAGGGATATGAATATAACACCTGGACCCAATGAATGAATGTAAGTGGAATACAAAATTTGTTAGCAAATGAAACAGGTAGTCCCCTGAGGCACTGTCAAAGGCTTTTTCTATGTCCAGGGAGACCAGCACCGACGAGACACCAGATTCCCTGGATGCAGAGATGAGATGGGAAAGAGTGTGAAAATGATCTGCTGAGAGTTGACCCGCCACAAAGCCAACCTGTTCTCAAGTGATAAGCGAGTGCCATACCTAGTTCAACCTACAGGCCAACACTTTCACAAGAATCTTAAAATCAATGTTAATGAGGAATATTGGTCAGTAGTTTGAAACCAGCAGGGGATCTCAACCAGGTTTTGGTAGCACCACAACGGTGACCTTGGTATGGGAAAAGTCAGAGAGACACTCCCGAAAGATGTAATTAAAGGGATCAAGGAGAACAGGGGCTACATGATGCTTGAATACCTGATAAAAGTCTGTGGTGTATCCATCCAGGCCTGGGGCTTTATCCGGGTGAGAAAAAATTGATGGTCGCAAACATTTCAGAGTCAGGGGGGCTTGCAAAATGTTTAACTGGGAAGGAGCCACATGGGGAAGGTTGATATCCTGTAAAAACACATCCTGGTGGGCTACATTGAAGAGGGAAGGAGACGGCTGATACAAGGCCATATAAAAGTCTTGAAAATGGTCTGCGATGTCCCGAGGAGAAGTAAGAAGGTGACATGAAGCAGTCCGGAGGGAGGAAATAATGTTGCCAGCTGCCTGAGATCGAAGGTGCAGAGGCAATAGTTTTCCGGCATTCTCCCCCAGATTGAAGTACCAAACCTTGGGAACGCAGAGACAAAAGTTCCACTTTTTCTCCCAACAGAATGTGGTATTTAGAGCGGACAGATTCCAATTGGTCCCAGTTGAATTGAGAAGACGAAAGGAAAGCTGTTTGTCCATCACCCTAATCTGGTCTAAAATGGAGGACATTGCTCGCAAGGTAGTCCGCTTCTGAATTGTGGGCAACTGAATAAATTCACCATTGAGCGAACATTTGAGCCCCCCCCCCACAAGAAGGGTTAAGTTCCAGAAAAGAAGTAATATCGCTCTAGAGATGTTGAATCAGAGACTTGGAGTTAAGCAACTGACCTTTAAGATGCCAGACTTTATCATGAAGCAAAGAGAGGGACAAGCATAGATGGAGTAAAGTAGGGTGGTGGTCAGAGACAACCATGACCAGATAATGACAGGCAACCATCCCAAAAAGATGCTCAACCCACAACAGAAAATAATCAATCCACGAGAATGTATTATAGGAAAGCAAATGAAATGAATACTCTAGCAGGTCCGAATTCAACAACTGCCATGGATCAACATGTCCAAATATGTCCATAAAGTCCCAAAAGGCCGTATGCCCCAGTGACAGAGTTAAGGTATGAGGGTTCGACTGATCCAGGGTGTTACTATACACAATGTTCCAGTCCTCCGGAGCAACATGGGGAGAGAGGTCCAGGGCACAAGATGAATCACTAAAGAGGTAAAAAAGGCTGGGTCATCATCCATTGGGCCATATACCCCACAAAGAATAACCTCCAGATGGCCCCTAATGGCAAGCAGGATAAGAAACCTGCCTAGGGGGTCAGAGATTTCATGGTGCAGACAAAAGGGAACACACCTTGCTACTATGATAACCACCCTCCACTTACACAAATCAATCCCCGCCTCAAAGGCCTGCCCCACCCAGGATTGCTTGAAGAGGCGAGCCTGGGAGGGTGGCAAAGGAGTTTCCTGTAAAAAGGCCACATCTACATCAAGCTTCCATAGATGCAGTAGGATTTTAACTCTTTTGGTAGGGGATTGGGCACTCTTTATATTCCACTAGCAGAACTTAAATGCTATCACCATTGGGGCAGGAATGAGGAATTAAAGGAGAAGCTAAAGTAGACCATCCCTATATACCCTTGTCCCTGTAGAATAGTGATGGTCTCCCGGTGGCACCCCCAACCCCCCACCTGATCCAAAATAAATAAGAATCGCACAGTAAGGTTTGACTGGAAAAAGCAATAGAAGAACCCTCCACCTTCCAACAGTTATAAAAATACCCAACAACCCTCAAAAGAAACACAACCCAGAATACCAATACAATCTCCCAAACACCCATTCTTTCACCCCCCAATGTATCTTATCCCTCCACCCCCACCCACATAAAAACAACAACAGGATTATGGACCAGAACCGAACCCTCCTCCCCATCCAACACCACCCCCCAAACAGTAAAAATGACCATGGCCCCCATTCAATTGGCATGGCAGGGCATTTTTAACTTTTATGAATTTTATGCATGTTCCCAGTAGTCTAAATGTACACCATGATAGTACAGTATCAGTGTTTGCCCAATGGTTCTTATTATGAGTAGTGCTCCAGTCAGTTGAGAATTAAAAGGCATGGTGGCAGTTAATGTTTCAGGCCTGCCATATGGGCTGGGGTAGGTAGTCACCAGCCAATGTTCTGTACATGAAGGTGCTGACGGTTTGGCAGCTCTATCAAGAATTCTTCAGGACGGAGTGGAGGTGATAACAGGACACTTGCAGACATATTCAACTGCTGGCTGAACATGTTTCTGCCATCTTCTCCCCTGCCAACAGGTCTGGGAGTCACCAGCTGTTTGTACCCTGTACATGGCAGCCAATCCATTATTCCTCTCTCATTTAATCATACACTCTTTAGCAGTCCTCCATACTGTAAACCAGAGCACAAATGGATGCTGTGCAAAGGTCATCAAGGGAGTCTCCCTAGGAGTCAACCACAGAGACAGCCATCGGCCATCCTCTACGTCTGTTTGCCTGACTCAGTGAGTGTTTCCATGACTCTTAATACTCAACCTGCTGCTGCTTCTCTGTGTTAGTTTTGTACATATAATTCAGCCTAAGTTTACTGATAACCAAGCTACATTTTGCGTGTACAGTCAATTCCTTGTGATAGTCTAGCATACAACCCATTAATTGTCATCTGCTTAAATCTGTCTGTTGCTGGTTGGTATTATTGAATTGCACTGCTGCCTCTCGGTACTTCACTCCGTAGAGAATCTCATATTATTTTGCATTGGTACTGTGTACCCATTGCTCTGACCTACCCACTGCCTATCCTTGTCCCCACCCTATTGTACATTCCTGTTTAGCTGTCTTGACTGTTAATGGAAAACTATACCTTCATATCTTGTAAATTTTATTTGTTTCCATTTCAACAGACAACTCTTTTTGTGCAGCTGTTAGAGATATATGTGATTGCTTTAGTTTACTTTTACTGTTCACCCTAGTCCCAAAACTCTCTTGGGGGTCTCCATTTTCTGGTTGTTGAAATCTCCTTGCATCATTGTCTCTGGCAGCTTTGTTAGCATATCAGAGCATGATGTGCCAGCACCCTTTGGACTCCACAGTATGACTGTCTGTTTTATTCAAGTTCAACAAAACAAGTTGTAGCAAGGTGTAAAATGCCACATTTCCCTTCAGTTAGCTTTGCAAACTGTCAGTTGTAATGCAGGGGTTTTCCCTTTAAATTGAACTCAGTTTGTGGGTTTTCAGAAATTTTTTCAGGATATTTGTATTTTCAGTATAGAGCTACATGGTATAAATGGATGATATGACATCATGTTCTCATATGCTAATACAGCTCTCAAGGACAATGACATTACCATGAAATGAAGACCCCCAGCATAATTACACGGGACTAACATGAACAGTGAAAACAAACTAAAACAAACACAAATATCCCCAACAGCTACAGAAAAAGAATTGTCTTTTGACATGGATACAAATACAATTTACAAGACATGAGGGTGTTGTTTTCCTTTAAGGTCACACCCCTTCCTATTTCAAGCAAATTTTCAATAGCTAGCCCATTCCCCATCTGGGTACACCCTATTTCCCGTGTTGATTTCACAGCCAGGTAATTATTACCTAAGCCACCCTAGCTGACATACAAGACTACCCCGTCCTCTCTATCAGGGTGGAACTCATATCCTGTTTTCACATTACTAGTATAACCACTCCTCCTGGGTGTAGTCTATTACTATTGCTTACTCTCTTTCCGGGTGTAGCACCTCACACCACACACTCAATCTCTCCTTTCTCCCCATCTGCATTTCCCTCCCCTTCTTCTCCTTTCTGTATGTCTCTTCCTCTCCCACACTTTCTTCTGCTGGCCTTCCCTCCACCTCACTTCCACTAGCTTCCCAGATGCAGCCTCTATCCTTTTACCTAGATACACCGAAATGCATCCCCAACCCTCTGGCTCCCCTCCCTCTTCCTCACTCCACTTCCCTCTTCCCACCTTCCACTTCACTCATGTGTCTCATAAGCTTCATTAAACTCCTCTTCTCCTTGCTAATCATTCTAGCATGTCACATTAAACCTAACCCTGGTCCTCCTCTGCCTCTCCTCTCCCCAATTGGTAGAGAGTTTGACCATGTTAACATCTGCAGTCTCCTCACCAAAATTTTTGACCTTCTTGTCTCCTTAATTGCCAACATCAGCCCTGACATGCTGGTGATCTCAGAATCTTGGATCTCCCCAAGATCCCAAACTTTTCTGCCCTGCCCCCAACCCCATCATTGAGCCCCTCACCATCCTATTCTCAGTGCTGTGTGAAATGTGGAATTCTGCTGGAAGAATTACTGTGGAATGACCATTCTGTCAGCAGAATTTCCATCAGAATTTTACTGGTCCTTCTGCAGAATTCCACCAGCTGAACAGTATTTCCAAAGAAATAAAAATCTGCAGTCATTTCCACAGAAACTATTAAAATCCATGGAATTTAATTTCACAGAAATGTAGTGGAAATTCATTCTGCATTTATTTGTCACAGAGTTCTGCCATTCTGCTTCAAATTAAATTCAGCTGAATTTTGCCGGCATGTTGAAAATTCCATGAAATTCTATTCTGTTAGAATTTGAAAATCCTGCAGACCACTACTATCCTCCCATGCCTCCTCTGATGAGTTGCACATCCTAGGTGATTTAAGTCTTAAATGGCTCTCATCCTCCCACCATATATTCTGTCAAAATGTCAGATCTCTTCAGCTTACCAAACTGTTGTTGGATTCCACTAGACTTAACCCCAAAATGCAAAAACACTCCCTAAAGTACTAGATCCTATCATCCCACCTCCACTGTATTGTTGATGCTGGTACCCTCCTTGATACCCTTAGCGACCATTATATGGTCTACTGTATATGCAAAATTCACTGCTCTAAAGTCCCAATAAATTTATCGAGATTAGTTCCATCTGATTCCTGCATCTATCCTTATTACTTGCAAACCTGTTGGCAACTGACTGGCCCCCCATTCTATAGCTATAACTGCCAGCAATATTATTTCAGCTTCTTCAGTTTTCTTTAATTCTCCCAGAAACCTAAGTATGTCCACTGTATTTTTCAGATAGCTTGGCATTGCGTTCACTAGGAGTTGACATAATAATAGAAAAAAGATGATGGTGGCTCTAAAGTAGACTCTAGACCAAATATTATGGGTCTTCTTTGGGAATTTAGAGCATCTTTATGGATTTTTGGAAAACCATAAAAGTCTGGCACCTCATGTTATCTAGCAGCTAGCAACTCATTCTTCCATTGTTCTAAATACCCAAGTTATTCTGCTTCATCTAGTAATTTCTTAATACTGTGCTGTATTTGTTCTGTCTGGTTTCCTTGTAGCATCAGGTCATTTTCTTGTTTCTCTAGAAATTTCTTACACAGTTCTGCATATTTTTGTCTTCCCATATCCACTATCCCCCCCCCAACCTGATCAGCAGGTTTAATGATTGTACTCTTATCCTTTACTAGGTTTTCAAGGGTAAACAATTCTTCCTTGCTTACGTTATATGGTGTTTTTCTGTTTCTTTTACCGTCAGATTTTTGACATCATTCAACACCTGGCCTCTATGTCACAGACTCCTTCCAAAGGGCTGCAGGTGACATGACTAGGCTGAACCAGTCCTCTGTGTCATGTGCCCCACAGTAGGTGACCACAGCACAGCTGGCACATTTGGGGGACAATATCCAGTTAACCACAAACTAGTTGAGCATACAGGCAGTGCAGGAGGCATTCTACTAGTGGTATGGGTTCTCGAAGGTTTGGAGTCCCATAGACTGCCAATCCTAGCACCCCATGTCAATGAGTTGGACTAAAGGATCACCAAAGGATTACTCAGCATGACTATACAGGTGGCCATGGGTGTGAAGGACATTATCATGAATAAAAGTGCCACATACCCAGGCTCAACATATGATGCATTCATCTTCATGGAGTTATGAATGAGGACATTCCAGGCTGCTGATGAATGAGGGTCAGGGTGGTTGCTAGGTATGTAACACATGGGCAGTTAAAGGCACATGGCATGCCATGGTATGTACACTTCAGTACTGACACACCTCTCCCTTGTGCCCCATACAGGTGTCAGTGGGTACTCCCAAGGCCATACCTGCTGATACCATCCCTGGCACAGAAGAGGCAGAACAGAGGTATAATGATGTCAATGGAGGGCAAGAATGGTGGTGGAGCATACCTTCTGGCACATGAAGTTGCAATTCAGATGCCTAGACAAGACTGGTGGCGCATTAATGCTTGCTCTGGACAGGGTGTGCTGTGTATTCATCACGTGTTGCATGCTACACAATATCACCATAAGGAAAAGACTACCATTAACCAAAGGACCTACCTGAAGATGATGACTCACAGGGCCAGATGGTATAACACCTACAGCCAGTTGTGGGAACATGGATGGCAGAGACATTGAGAGCGAGGAAGACATAGCATGGGCTGGTGCATGATGTGTTCTGTACCAGGCCTGGGTGACGGGAGGTATGATGGTGCATGCACATGTACTCTGGTGCATAGTGATGACTGGCAGTGCTGACAGCCTGTCTGTGCAGTTCACGTGTGTGTATTTGTGTGTGTGTGTGTGTGTCTGTGTGTCTGTGTGTGCATGCACATACAGGGTGGACGGGTATGCCCAGACAGGTGTGATGGCCCTGTCACAGATGGCTGTTTGGGGGAATGTGTATGGATATGTGCACTGTGGGGGTGGGTGGGTCCATCTCCGTTAGAAGCACTGGGCTGTGGCAGTGTAGGGGTGCAGTTGGCATGTGACAGTGGTGAATGGGCAGGCTGTGCAGGTATATGATGCCACCACTACTGGCCTGGAATCTGAGGTATCCCAGTATGCCCTCAAGCAGGTTGTCTACCCTACTGAAATCCATATAGAGCCCATGCACATTCACCATGATGGCATGGAGCTGGCCATTTATGTCCCTACTGGCCTGTAGCCAGTCCTGCTCCATCTTCTGTATCTCCAGAAAGTACCTTCCAGTAGGTATGCAGTGATGGTACCTCTTCTCTGTGGCCCTGTCCTGTCTGACAGGCCTTTGTCTCCACTGCCAGGCCCAGGGTCATTTGTTACTTGACAGCATGCTAATGTTGCCAGGTGATCCCTCCACTGGATGTTGCTTGGCTGTTTGGCACTGCTGTGTGGTGGGGTGCCGGTGCACACAGCAGTGTCATATACCAGTGCTGTAGGCATGTGTTGCATGCCCTTGCCCATCAACGTCCATGTCTGTGTCATCACTAAAATACCATCAACAGCTTAATCTGGTTGTGTAAGTCGGTTTACATCTGTACAAATATTCTCCTTCCCTTGCCCCAAGGTCATACCTGGAAATGAGCCACTGCTCAGTGTGCCTCTCTCTCGGTCACAAACTTTGAAGTAAATAAATAAAATAAATAATTCTCCCTGCCACAGTGGGTGCATATTGTTCTGAAACTGTGGTTCTCGAGTGTGGCATGCCCTACATGGGGATCAGTGACTGACTGCCCTGTGTTCTGCCTGGCTGGCCCCTCTACATGATACTGTCTGTCTCCTCATCTTCCCGAGAGCTCCTTGCAATGCTGGACTTGCTGGCATCTATGGGGGAAGGGGTGTACAGTTAGTGACTGAACAAGGCACAGTTGCGGGCAGTATGGTGCACCATTGTTGTACTCACCATTAGAGATGCTGCAAAATTAAATTTTGCTGGCAAAATTTCCACAAAACCAGCAATTTCGCCAATGAAACATTTTGTGAAATTCTGCCATTCCATGGAATTTTTTGCTGGGTGTGAAATTTTGCCCTCGGAACGTGAAATTTTGCCACGAAATGTGCAATTTTGCCTGAAACAGCAACATTTTGCCTGAATTTCGCCATTTCACATTTTGCAGCAAAATTGTGTATTTCACCTGCAGGATTTCGCATTTCGCACCCATGAAGTATTTTGCGAAACATGCAAATTTCACAAAATATTTTGCAGAACTAAATTTCCTAATTTCGCACATCTCTACTCACCACTGCACATAGACAGAGCTCTCTCTTACTCGGTTGCATCCAGCAATTTGGCCATATGAAACATAGAAACAGAATTTGATGTCAGATAAGGACTGCTTGGCCCACCTAGCCTGCCCATTTTTCCCTACCTATAGTCTGACCGCAGATCCTACTTGATCTCTGGCCCATTCACCCCCCCTTCCTTTTCCCTAAGATTCCTATGACATGCATTCTTGAACCCCACCACCTCCACTGGAAGCACCACTCTTTCTGTGAAGAAGTTCTTCTTTCCATCTCTCCTGAATCTACCCCCCTCCATCTTATTATCATGCCTCCTTGTCCTTGAGCACCTTTTTCTCTGAAAAATACTTCCCTCTCGTACCTTGTTTATCCTTGCAAGGTATTTAAAAGTCTCTGTTATATCCATCCTCTCTCTCCTCTGTTCCAGGGTGTACTCATTTAGGTCCTTTAATCTCTCCTCGTAGAGCTTCTGATGCAGACCCTGCACCATTTTAGTTTCCCTCCACTGGACAACTTCCATCCTGTCTATATCCATTCTGAGATGCTGTCTCCAGAACTTGACACAGTACTCTAGGTGAGGTCTTATCAGTGATCTACACAAAAGCAACACCACCTCCCTCTTTCTGCTGGTGCCACCCTTCCCTATACATCCTATCATCCCACTTGCCCTCCCAACTGCCTTGTCACATTGCCTGCCCACCTTTAGGGTATCTGATATGATCACCCCAGGTCTCTTTCCTACTTTGTGGTTGTCAGTAACCCCACCCCCCCATTTTGCACTCTGCCCTTGGGTTTCTGCCCCAAGTGCATTATCTTGCTCTTTTTTGCATTGAAACCCAGCTGCTATACCATTGACCACTCTTTGAGTTTTCTCAAGTTGATGTTCATTCTTTCCACCCCTGGAGAGTCCACACTACTGTAGAGTTTGGTGTCATCCACAAAGAGTCAGATCTTCAATTCCAGCTCCTCTGTAATGTCACTTATAAAGACATTATAGTGGACTGATCGCAGCACTGATCCCTGAGGTACTTCACTGGTCACCCTCCCTTTCTTTGAATGAACTCCGTTTACCATCACCCTCTGCTGCCTATCCCTTAACCAATTTCTTACTCAGTTTACCACCTTTGAACCCACATCTAAGTTACCCAGCTTCCTTACTAGTTTCCAGTGTTGGAATGATGTTGAATACCTTATTGAATTCTTGGTGGGCTATGTCCACCACTGCACCATGGTATAGTTCCTTGGTCACCAAGTCATTGAAATCTATCAGATTTGTTTGACTTGACGCTTCCTTCATGAAGCCATGCTGCCTTGGGTCTTGAAACCCACTGGACTCAAGATATTCCACAGTCCTTTCATTCAGCAATGATTCCATTAACTTTCCCACCACCAAAGTCAGGATGACTGTCCTATAATTGCCAGCCTATTCCCTGTTATAACTTTTGTGAAGTGGGACTATATCTGCCCTCCTCCAGCCCTCTGGGACCACTCCTGTTTCTGATGAGCTAGTAAGTAGGGCCATCAGAGGTGCAGTCAATACCTCCCTGAGCTCTGTCAATACCTTTGGGTGGACCCCATCTAGCCCCATTGCTTGTCCACTTTCAGATTTGTGAGCCCAATTAGGACTCTTCCCTCCAGAAATGGACGTGTCCACCTTCCTCACTCCAGTGCTGTTGTATTTTTTTGGCCCCTCCCATCTCTTTCTTCTATGAACACTGAATAAGTATTTGTTGTTCAGGATGTCTGCCTTTCCTGTTTCCCCTCTGCACAGTTCCTCCCCCATACTTTCCTTCTTAACCTTTCAATCCCACCCCGGTCTTCCTTTTTGCTTACCTACCTAAAAATTTATTTTCCCCTTTGTTACTGCTTTGGCTATTATCTCTTCTGTTTGTGCCTTTGTGCTGCTTACTGCTCTCTCTGTTTCCCTATGTTTCACCTGATGCACCTCCCTATCCTTTTCCTTCTGTGTCCCCTTGTACTTTCTGAATGCTACCCTCTTCAAGTTTTACGTTTTCTACCACCTTTCAAGAACCAAAGTGGTCTCTTTTTCCTTTCTTTTACTCCCTTGCTTGATGCAGAGGTTTGCTGTTTTCACTATGTCCTTTTTTAGTTTCCCCCACTGTTTCTCAAACCCGCACAGTTCACCCCCCCAGTAGGTCATCTGAATCATTCATCCATCTCTTTAAAAATCTGCCCTGCGAAGATCCAGGTCCCTCACCTTTGTGTAGTTTGATACCTCAGTAGTCCTTATATTGAACCACACTGCATGGTGATCTCTGGTCCCCAGGTGAGCCCCAAATTTGACATCTGCAACAGTGTCCTTGTCGGTGAGTACCAGGTCCAGTATTGCCTCATCATGAGAGGGTTCACTATTGGTCGCCTGTCGGACGTTTCCTGTAGGGACTCCAAGATTTCCCTGCTTCTAGCTGAAGTCACAGCTGTGATGCTCCAATATACATCCAGCAGATTGAAGTCCCCCAACAACAGCACCTCCCCCTTTTCTGCTATTTGGCCAATGGCTTCCATCCATATCTAACTCCTCCCCCTGTGCTGAAGGTCTGTAGATCACACCAGTGCAAATAGTGGCTCCATTCTCCATCTCTAGGATGACCCACTGTACTTCTGTACCACCATATTCACTGTATCTCTGTTGCTTTAATGTCCTAACTTACATAATCTTTCTCCTGCCCTCTTATTCGCTACTGCTTTCATCTCCCTAAGCTGCTTAGTTTGCACAAGCTTTTATATTGCTAGGTTGTATTTACTGCTCTATATACTTTATTGAATTTAGCATTCTGTTTTGTTTTTTAATAATGCTTAGTGTCTACTCTAGTGTGTCCACTGTACTGTGACATAAGTTGCCAAATATTGTTAGAGGTTTAGTTTGTATGATCTTTTCCAAATTGTAACCTTGCCTGAGCTGACGGAGAAGCGTTAAGTGCTCCACAGTACCCTATGTCCTCTCTTTAGGTTTCTGCTATCTGAATTAGTGTCCTGCATTTTAGCACTGCTACCTATCTCTGTCCTTTGCCCTGATATTTATTTTTCTTTTTTCCCCCCATGGCTTTTCTTGTGCTTGCTAATCATTTCCCCCCTCCCCCCATAGCCTAAGGTGTTACATCTGTTTTTGGCTTAATTTTGAGCTACTTTTGTGCAGAGCTTTCATTATGCAATCTGCCTTGTTACCTTCCTGGGGCCTAGGGAATTAGCTACCATTGCCTTTGTATTTTGTGCTTTAGATTGACTGTCCCTTCTCCCCTCCACAGGCCACTTGCCCTGAATGGGTGTCTGCCTCCGACCTTTGCCATGGGAGCTGTGCCTTCCCTGGTGGCTCTTCCATGGTGACCTGCCCGACTGCCAGCCAGCCCAGAGATCCACAGGCACAGACACAGAGACGCAGCCCGGCCATTGGAGCTACCAGGCTTGAATCTTGACGCATTCTGTCTCCACTGGCTGATTTGGTTCTGTATCTCAGTTTCTCAGCCTTGACTGAACTCTTCACCTTTCTCCTGCCCTCTTATTTGCTACTGATTTCATCTCCCTAAGCTGCTTAGTTTGCACAAACTTTTATATTGCTGGGCTGTATGTACTGCTCTGTATACTTTATTGAATTCAGCATTCTATTTTATTTTGTAATAATGCTTAGTGTCTACTCTACTTAATCAATTAATCAAAATCTTTATTTTGCCAGGCAGAACGTAATTGAGACAAGCTCATTTACAAGATGGACCTGGGGAAAAACAATTGCCAACAGGGTTAAGACATAACAGGTTGAGTGAATGTACATAATAATTACACAGTAGTAATAATAACAAATAGAATAATAGATGCATTCTGGTGGATTACAAGGCAGTAATTCATCGAGAGGATCTGGGGGCACAGTAAACCTCGAGAGTGAAGCTCGAGAGGTTTTAGTGCCCCCAGATCCCTGAGATGAGAATTACTGCCTTGTTGCACCAGAATGCATTTGTTATTTTTGTAATATATGGAGAAATAAAATAGTAGTTTCTTACCTTTGCAATAGTCAGGAATGGTGGGTCAAGTTGGTGGTGAGGTAATTCACAGCCAATGATTGCGGCAACTTGGGTAACTTTGGAACAGTTTAACAAAGAAAAGCAAGCAGTGTTAAAGAAACTGCAAACAAAGCAATAGTAATTTTTCTTTTTTTGTTGTTGTGGAATGAGTGACACCTAGTGCAGAGTGCTACTCGGAGTCGAGTCGGAGTACATCACGTAGCGTCTTTTTTTTTTTTTAGGCTGAGGAGATTTTAATGGTTATTGCTATGTCTCCAAGAAGTTGCAGTGTGATCCCAAAGATGTTTCCTGTTGTGGCAGAAAATTGAGCACTTTTGCTGGGTGGGTGCTGTGGGGCTGATTCTTGTTGAGGGACTTGCATTATTGAGGAAGTTGGTTGTGCAGCAGAGGAAGTGGTCTGTGTTGGGATTTCTGCTTCTTTAAGTGTTCTTGCTGATTGCCGGTCACCGGAAAGGATGGAGCAGATTTTCATTTGTTTTTCCTCAGACAAGGTACTGTAGTTGTTTATGCTCTGGATGTTTTTGTGCCCAGACACTTGTGCGACATCGGTTGGAGGGACATTAGAATCAATTAACTTTTGGATCGCAGTTTTGCAAGTTGAGTGATTGGTGATTCTCTTGTCTGGGGGTAGTCCAGCTGACTGCTGCAAGAGTTTCATAATGGAACGTATTTTGTTTTCACCAGTGGTCATAGATCTGTACCAGAAGCTTGTTGGCTTTAGTCTTATGTTTGGGGTTAAATAAAAAGGTGCATCAGGTGTGTTCATGTTAGGGGGTCTTTTAGATGCATATAGGTGGTAGGCAGTGAGTGTATCTCACTCTGGACAAAGTTCGTTTTTGTATAGTCTGGGTGGGACAGGACGAATATCTCATAGGTTTGTGCCTGTACGAGTTTTTGTTTGCCTTTCATGATATTCGAGATACTCTTTTCCTTCACTGTTTGTTCCTGGGACTATGTCACCCCATCTTAGTTGGTACTGCTCATTTGTTCTTAAGGCAAAGTGAAGGCCTATGTTAAAAATAACATATGCAGCAGGCTAGTTGGGGATGTCAAGCCTATAGTGCCACTGCTGCATAAAGTAAACTGATGTCATTGTCTGTCAAGGCTTGTGCTTGCCTTGGTCTGTTGCAAATTCCTAGTTTTTTAAATATTTTTGCTTGGCAGTTAGAGTTTTCAGTGTTTCTTTAAAGACTGATGTAGGGCTTTGAAAAAATTGATTCCGGATAATTTATTTTGCAGAGTGTGATCCAGCGCTGCCTAGGATTCCCCTTATGATACTGGGCTCATATTCTGTGCGCCTTGTTTTTAATTTAAATATGAAATCTGCTAGTATTGTGTCTAGTTCTTCTGTGGAATTTTCTGTATTTCTCTGCACTCACCTATTTTGCTTAGGTGGTTTTGAAGCAGCTGTGAGGTTTAAAGCTGTTTTTTGCAGTGTTTATGTTTTCTTGCTTTTTATGAAATTTTCCTTTCTTCTGACAGGTTTTGTTCTTTTGCCTCAGACATTTTGGTCAGGCGCTTACCGATGTGAATCTGCGTCGACTTTTACTGTATACGACAGTTACAGTAAAGCCGGCTCATGATCAGTGAAAGCTCCTTCGAGTTGTCCGGTGGCGCTTGCTCTGTTGTGAGTTTGCAATAATACTATCATTGAGATCTTCAATCGATAGTATTACGAGATCTCAACAACAGTATTATTGAGTTCCATCGATGGTATTACTGCGTTTTGGTCGGTGTATTATAGGGGGGATTTTTTGTATGTATTTTGGGGGTATTATTTTTATTTTCCATATATTACAACATAATAACATATAACCATCACATGTAACAAGATACTTCCACCAGAACATAGCAATAGGCTCAACAAGAGGTAGTGCCATTTAAATACAATTGCATAAATGCAGATATATGGACATAAGGTAATGAGCTAAAGTTTATACAGTAAACATAATTGGATGAGTCATAGTAAGCAGGAGTGGCAGTTCCTCTAGTGTCAAAGTGCAAAGAAGATTAAGATGTAAGAGTCCTTTGATAAGTACTGTAGGCATGGCCTGGCAAGTGGAGTGGGAAGGGAGGGGTGTAGGGGTGGGGAGGTCAGATGAGATAGGATAGGGTCGGACATGAAGGCCTAGGGAGGAAGGCCTGTTCTAAGGGAGAAACATGACAGATGCCACAGGCAATAGTTGGGGTTTAAGCCCAATATTTGAAGCAAAGACAGATTGTAATGTTGGGACCTTGATTTGGACAATGACAGAAGGGAGGACTCAAATGATGCCTCAGGAAATGGTTGAGGTTTAAGTCCAGAACTTAAAGCAGTAACAAATCGTGATGTTAAGACCTTGACTTAAAGCAAATTTTTTTAATTTTTTGTTGAACGGGTAAGTGCACTAGACAAATCCTGCCTATTTTCAGGCACGACCTGGGGAAGGGGGATACAGATGAATGCCAACTGACCTTGAACCAGATTAAGCTGTTGGTGGTATTTTTAGTGAATGAGGGAAATTTGGCCAGGGCACCGGAGAAATTCCCATACTCGGGAGAGGGCTCTGCAAGTGGGAATCCCTCAGACTGCTTGCTGACGGCGATGTGGCAAGACGTGTGGGAAGCTAAGGAGCTGATTACCTCCTCAGCTTTCACCGGTCTAGTGATCAACATGGCTATGGAACCTATCTCGGAACAGAGTGCTGCAACGGCAGCGGTTTCCATACCTGATGCAGTCGTATGTGATGTCCCCTCAGAGGCGGGTGAAGCGCACGAGGTGGAAGAAATTAATCATCAGCTCCAGGCTGTGGAGTGTCAGTTCATTGCCACACGGAATACTTTGCTGCAAGAGTTGCAGTGGCATCATGCACTTTTGTTGGATGGACAGGAAAAGGAAGAGACACGGTCTGGAACTACGCAGGACCCAGTAATCGGATCACAACGTACAGGCGATTTGGAGAATGGATTTTCCTTTGAGTTACCCTCCTGCTCTGTATTGGACTGCCCTCTGGATCTGGGTGAGTCTTTAACTTTCACTGCTTCTCCATCCCCGCAGGTCTTTATGGAGACCCAGACTTCTTCAATGACTTCTGTAGCAGTCCCTGAATTGCTTGCTTGCCCACATATAGGGTGGTTTACTATAGGCTTGGCTCCTAATGAACACAAGGGTCTTGTTGGTAGCCCTAAGGAAATACCCTGTGTTTCGTCAGAGCAGAATCCTCCCTTGCCTGTCACTGACCCCCCCCACCACCTTGGAAAATGTATCTACTGCTTCCAACGAAATCAAGGCATCTGCTACATGGGTAGCTACAGCCCTAGAGGCTGCAGGGTGGGTAAGATCCCCAGATGGGAAAACTTGGGATGCAAATATGATGTCTGAAGAGGTTTCTTCACATTCCCCATCTAATGTGGGATTGAGTTTTCCTCCTGGTCAAATCTCACAAGATACTTTAGTCCCTACTCCCCTTATTTCCAGTCCGGATCTTATGGAAGATATTAGGAAACTGGAAGATAGTGATCTGATACACCCTCCTGAACCCCTTCCCCCCGAGGCCTTATCTGAAA
Organism: Neoceratodus forsteri; assembly: GCA_016271365.2. NCBI lineage: Eukaryota > Metazoa > Chordata > Ceratodontiformes > Ceratodontidae > Neoceratodus > Neoceratodus forsteri. Next base: position 967,083,915 of record CM028132.1, on the reverse strand, counting down.
GCACTATAGCTCAACCATCTGCTTCAGCATCTGAGCTTGGCCAGGGGAAAGGCCCTTCTGTATGGCATGATAAAATTGCTGAATGACTTTTTCCTGCTACCTTTGGTCTTGTGAATGAGTCTGCTGCTCGGCATAATGCAATACGTTTGAAATTTCGAGGGTCACTGGATGATGTGCCTAATGGACTTTTCATTGGTCGTGATTTATTGAAAAACAGTATGCGGTTTTATGCATATGAGATTTATGCCTTGATTCATATGCCTGGGAACTCTATTTTCGACATCAGTTTCAAGCATCCAGCAGGTTTGGATAGATTTTGGAAACAATATCAGGCTTTAAAACATACACCTATGTGGAAACCTTTTTATGCTATACCTTTGACTAAACCAGTTTCCAAGAAAATTACTATTCTATTGTGAAATGAGGGGTTAATGTCATGATATAATCTCATTGGTTAGCAGCACTGTACTGTTAAAGGCCCTGAGCCTATTCTTGATGACCAACACCTCTGGACAGGAGTTGGAGATACTTAATTGATTTACTGTTAGAGGATGGATTAACTAAACATCTGCCTAGTTGTTTCTTTCTGGGTCGGACGGGGGTTCTTTTTTAGCTGGGACAGCCACGGGCCTGTTATAAGCGTGAAGGCTAGGTCATTTAAGCAATGTATGTGATCAACAGAAATGTGGACTCTGTGGGGAGTTGGGCACATAGGGGCTCATAGTCAAGTCCATGAAGTGTAATTTATGTGATGAGCGGGACACACTTCTCTGCTCTGCTCCTGGGCTTCTCAAGCAATCAGGCTGATCCTGCACTTCGGGCTGAACAAGACGTCTATGTTGCTAATGCACAAAAAGAGCGTCAAAAGATGCAGGATTTATTAGTGTGTCCTGATGCCCCTGTCCCTAATCTTCACCCTTCTCCTAGTCATGCTAAGGGGGAGATTTCCTAGGTCCCAGACTTAGATGACATAGATACTGGTGCTCTGGCCCCTACATCTCCTTCCACTTCAGGTATGGCTGACGGTCCTGTTCTAGCTCCCCTGTCTCCTAAACTGGTTATTGCTCAGAGTGTACCTTCAGTGTTTGTTCCTGACACCATTCAGGCTAAAGTGTCTTCCGGTGTGCAGGAGGCCCCTTGTATGCCTCCACCAGGGGTACTGACTGATGTTCCTTTTCAACGAGTCACCCGATCTAGGACCACCAAACCTGGTTCTGGGGTCCCTCCCATATGTCTTGAGCCTGATTTAACTCCTGCAGCCAATCCTTTTGCCCTTTTACTGATCATGAGGGTGATGATGATGAGGTAGAATCTGATTTCTCCTCGTTGCCTCCTCTTCCTGATCATGTCCTAGATGTTGAGGTTAAGGAAAAGCCCAAACTAAAAAAGGAAAAAGGAAGTGATTTGTCTTTAGATGGTCCAGGGTTTTTTCCTTCCTTTTTCTGACAGACGCTATTTCTTATTACTGTTAATGTTAACAGTATTAAATCTCCATTAAGGTATGCCTTACTTTGCCAGTCTTAGTGCATATTCTGGTTCTATTATACTTTTACAGGACACCAGACTGGGTTCCCTGGCATGTATAAAAGAAGCAGGACAGGATTGGCGCTGGGGTGCTTCTTTCTGGTCACCCGGAGAAGATGTGTGTGATGGTTTGGGTATTTTGTTTTTCTCTAGCATTTCTATTCAGGTGTTACAACTTTTGGACATATTACCTGGTAGATCTATGCTTATGGATATTGTTGTCTCGAATTGTACATACTGTTTACTAAATATCTATGCTCCACAGTCCAAAGCCGATAGAGCAGCTCTGTTTCACCGCATTTCTCCATATTTACATGCTTCTAAATTAGTTTTATGGGGTGGTGATTTTAATTGCGGATTAGCTGCTAGAGATTGGGGACGTAAGACTCAAAAACTGTTTTGTGACACCAATGCTTTGCTGCAGGTTTTAAGAACAAATAATTTGATGGACTCTTATGATTTATTGCACCAGCAGCCAGAGCATACCTTTCATAAAGGTTCTATCTCATCAAGGATAGATTTTTGTTTTTTGTCCAAGAGACTTTCCTGTTTTTCTGTTTCCACATTACCTTTAGAGACATCTGACCATTTAATTTTGAAACTGACTATTGGGTATTATCAAAAACTTTTGTTAGGCTGTGGCTATTGGAAATTGAATACGTCTGTCTTACAGGATATGACACTTTCCACACAGCTGAATTTCTTTTTTTCACTACGGGACATAGTTTTTTTATATGACAGTCCTTTGGACTGGTGGAAAGACACAAAACAGGACCTAAGTTTCTTTTTCTACAAGTTTCGGACTAAAGCTCGAATTCAGTATCTTACATATCTGGGCTATAGAGCTAGATATATGGCCTTGTTGTCACAGGCGGGTCCCTCAGAGGGTAGTAAGCGCAAGGAGTTTTTGAATCTTAAAGCAAAAATGCTAGCTTTTCTTCAATCACGAGGAAAAAAGATACACATACCAACAGAAGTATGTTGTTTCTGGCACTCGAGAGCAGGTGAACCCATTTTATCTTTCTGACCAGGAATTGTCACCTTTGTGTATGACTGCTTTACAATCTTCAGATGGATTATTAGTACATGATACACGAAGTATTCGGACTATAGTTCAAACATATGTTACACAGAGTTTTACTAAACCTGATTCTGATACCTTTTTTTCTTTTTTTCATCCTATCGACATCCCATCACTTTCAGAACTTGAACTTAGGGCATTAGTATCTCCTTTTTCTATGGACGAGGTTAATCAGGCTATAGGTCATTTATCAGCACATACCAAACCTGGGATAGATGGCCAACCAAATGAATTTTATAAAAAGTATGCAGATATTCTAGCACCTTGGCTGCTTGTTGTTTTTCAAGCAATTTGGGCAGAAAAAAGATTAACCCCTAGTATGGGAAATGGGATAATGTTTTTTATTCATAAGAAGGGGGACCCAACTATTCTGCAAAATTGGAGACCTTTGAGTTTGTTGACCACGGACTACAAAATATTGGCCAATATTCTAAATCACCGTCTCTCAGCAATTGTGCATAAATTGTTAATTTCTACACAAACATGTGCAGTTCCTGGTAGAAATATCTCCCAGAATTTAATTTTTATTAGGGAATTGATAGAACAGGGTCTGCAGCATAAACTGACTGGTTATTTATTAGCCTTAGAGCAGGAAAAAGCATTTGACGCTTTGCGTCATGATTATCTTTGGGCTATTTTGGCATGCTATGGTATACCACCCCCCTTTTTGGATTTAATTAAAACCCTTTGTAGATCAGCAACAGTAACTCCCCAGGTGAATGGACATTTGGGTATCTCAGCTCCCTATCAGACTGGAGTCCGGCAGGGCTGCCCGCTGAGTCCGCTTTCGTTTGTTTTTGGTTTGGACCCCTTATTGCGGTGTATTGAAATGGATACTAACGTTCATGCTATTATCTCCTCTGAGGGTTTTGTTTTTTCTAAAATATTAGCTTGTGCGGATGATTGTATTTGCTCTATTACAGATATTGATTCAGGGAGACGTATTTTGGATTTTTTACATTCAGTACAGCTCAGCACTGGTATTAAAATCAATACATCTAAATGTTCTTTGATGCCTTTAGGTCAGACTTCCAGTGTTCAATTTTTTAACGTCCCGGTTGTTGATAAAAAATTGAAACTTTTTGGTGTATATTTTGACTCCCAAGACTCAGTACACTATAATTGGGATTAGATTTATGATAAAGCACTTTAAAGTAAAGAAATAGCAATCTTGGAAAATGACATGAGAAAAACGTGTGTTCATGTTAAAATCTTACATTGCCCCTCTTTTTCTATTTCTTTCCCATATTTTTCCCTTACCATTTGATATGCATTCCAAAATGTTGAGCCTTTTTTTTCAGCTGCTGTGGGGTAGCCGTTTGAATCCAGTGAAGAGAGCGCACACCTACAGACCCTGGAAGGATGGTGGCCTGGGTATGATACATCCTATTGTTCAATTTTTGGGGATTTTTTTCTATACTTGAATTAGGCCTTTGTTGTTAGAGCAAAATGTCATGGGGTGTAAGTACATGTCCCTGTGGGGGTGTCCTTTTTTAACAGCTTGGGGATGGGAGAAATGGCACCCTGTGGATAAACAGTTACCTTTGTATGTTCAACACACGCTGCAATATATTAGACTATGGAAAATAGAGCTTAGTTGGTTTGTGACACATGAGCTGAAGTCTTTTTATACCAATATTGTTTCTACATGCTATTTTGAGGATCCCCTTTTTTCTGTTCCTGCTTATATAGATACATTTTCTTTGTTAGCGAGTGTGATAGAACCCAGAATACTGGAAAAGATGCGAAATGTAGTCTGGTTGTGCGCTCATCAGAAACTTAATGTGCGGGCAAATCATAAGTATAAGCAGTTATGCAATAGGGTTTGTCAAGAACCCTCTTGTCAGGGACAGCTTGAAACAATAAAGCACTTATATTTTGGATGTTTGCATATTAAATCCTTTTGGTATGCTCTGGCACATTGGTGGGGTGAACTGCTTTTTGGTTCTATTACATATGATATCTTGGTATTAGGAAAGATTCCAAGGGCATGGTGCAAATGGCATAAAAGTACTGTGTATGTGCTATTAGCCTGTCTTAAATGGCATATTTGGCAAGCTCGATGCTTACAAGTATTGCAGAATAAGCATTTACAGCTGCAGGAAGTTTTTTTTCACATACAGGATGAATTGGATGCACTCTATGCTTATCAATTCAGCACTCTGGGGATCAATGTAGGTACTTTGCTTTGGAAAAATGTGGACTGGGTAGGTTAACATTTCCTACTCTTTCATTTAATTTTTTCTCAGTATTTTGATGATTTGTTTAATTTTCTTTTCTTGTCTTATGTTTTGTTGTTTATATCTGTTTATCTTCTTTCATTGTATCTTGTTTTTGTATACTTAATAAAAATTTCCCCTACTCTTTTCGATAAGTGCCATGGGATCTTTAACATCCACCTGAACTACCACCAATCTAGGCAGATGGGACCTCGGTTTAACTTCTCATCCGAAAGACGGCACCTCACAAGTGCAGCACTCCTCTCATGCTGCACTACAGTGTCAGTATTGGGATATTAACCCAAGTGCCAGATGTGAGAACTGAAACCACAGCCCTCTGATCTGCCGGCCTCAGAGGCGAGTGTGCTACCTACTGAGCCACTGACACTGACAATGACAGACCTTGGAAGAGGTCCTCAGGAACAAGGATTTGAAGAGGGAGAACGTAACAGGGGAAGTGAGCCTTAAGGCTTTCTGGATCTTATTCCAGTGCATAGGAAGAGTGAAGCTTATTGAGGCTGTACCAAAGCACAATTTAACTTTAGGGACAACCAGAGATAAGATGGTAAGACTTCTGAGAGAATAGGCACTAGGGATGCAGGGAGTTAGGCAGCTTGTGAGGTACTGAGGTAATTTATGAGTGATTACCTCGTATGTCCATAGAATAGCATTCTTTTGCCTCTTGAAGCTAAGGGATCTCCTGCTTATGGAAGAATAGAAGATGCAGTGTTGTGTGTCATAAGGGGCAATCTGAAATGAACCTAGGGGCTCTGTGATATAGGGTATCAAGCTTGGAGAGAGCTGTGTTAGTACTATGGCCATATAGGAAGTCTGCATAGTCTAGGAGAGGCAAAAATGTAGCTTGGACTAGGAGTTGTCTAGCCTCCTGGGTTAGTGAGTGCTTGATCCTGAAGAAAATATCAAGCCTTTGATGCAGTTTCTTAGTGAGTTCTTCAATGTGATCAATGAAGGACAATTTGTAGTCAATCCAGACCCCCAGGTATTTGAATTGGTCCATGAACTCCAGGGGTTCTCCTAAAAGGGTGCTTATGTGAGGAACCTTATCTGTTTGTTTTTTCCGGAGATGAGGGGCCAGTGGAGAGAAAATCATGGCCTTAGATATTTTGGCATTGAGCAGGTGTTTCAAGTTGAGTAGATTTTTTTGGAGGATGGAAAAATCCTTCTGGAGGTCTAAAATGGTTTGATCTGGAGTTGATCTGTCAATGTATAGCACTATATCAGCAAAGAGATGGATACTAGATGACTTTAGACCAGTGTCAATTTGATTAATATAAATGGTGACGGGAAGTGGACCAAGTATGGATCCTTGGGGGACACCTCTAAGGAGTATTTTTTTTGGTGATAGGTCTCCTTCAGCCTTGACCTGCTGCTCTCTGTCCACAAGATAGTTTTAAAACCAACTTAGGGCCAGGTTGTCCACCTCAACTTTCTTCAGGGACACCAGGAAGAAATCATGGTCCACCAGGTCGAAAGCCTTGCTAAGGTTGAGAAACAAAGTGCATATGTATTGTTTGTTATCAAGTGCGGACTGCCAATCATTTATAACCTTAGCAAGGGCAGTGGAGGTACTATGCAAGGGACAGAAACTGGATTGAATCAGGTTTAGTAGATTACAATTTCCAGATGAGATCTGAGCTGTTCATTTACTACCTTCTCCAATAGTTTTGACTAGGCTGGAGCGAGGAAATTGGGCGGTAATTATTTAGGTCGTAGGGGTCCCCTGATTTGAATAGAGGGATAACTTGGGCTGTCTTTCAGACCTTGGGGAGGGAGCCCTGATTGAGAGACAAATTGAAAAGGTGGGTAATAGGGGGAGCCAAAATATAGTAGGCCAACTTTAGGACGAAAGGCTCAATCATATCCACACCTGCACTTTCTTAGTATCAAGTTGAAGAAGGAGATCCTCAACCTGTTTGACAGTGACTGGACAGAAGAAGAAAGAGAGGTAATGGTTAATAGATTCCAGATCGTGGCAATCAGATGACTGACCAAGGAACTGTGCCCTGATGGCATTTGCTGGGGAGGTATCAAAAGGCAACCCTGCTGTGGCAAAGTGATTGTTAAGGAGGTCAAGGAACTCATTTTTATCTGTAGTGTGGGTACCATCAGTCAAACTTTTGTGGGGAAATGTGCCAGTGCTGTCATGGCCTTCTACCTCCCTTAAGGTTTTCCAAAACTTAGTAGCAGAGTTAGTGGATGCGTTAAGTTCAGAGCGGAAATAAATAGACTTTGCAGTTCTGATAGCTTTCATGCAGAAATTCCTTGCGGTTCGGAAAGCAGACCAGTCTGTGGCCAATTTAGACTTTCTGGCTCTTTTCCAAAGAGCATCCCTATGCCATAAGGCAGTCTTTAGGCTATCTGTGAACCAGGGACAGGATTTTCTTTTGTTTCTGCTTTTCATAACTAGTACATGGAGGTCTTGGGTTTCGGTAAGTATTTCATGTAGTACCTTGTGTGCCTCTTCCACAGAAGATGCAAGTTAACATTTCTGCCAGTTAGCATACTGGAGGTCATAGAGAAAAGCATCTAGGCAGAAGTTCCGTTTACATCTCTTATGGATGTATTTAGAGGAAGAGGAGGTTTGGAGTTGTGCTGACCTTATGCATGTAATGGCACAGTGATGGCTGATGTCATTAAAGAATACACCTCGAGCCAGCCCACTGGCACAGCAGTTGGATTTCTGCTTGCGATGCCAGCGACCCGGGTTCAGGAATGAGCCCGGGTCACTGGAGGGCCGGCCGGAGAGGAAGGATCGAGCATCCTATAGACAGATCTCCTTCTCCGGGGGAGGGTAGAAAACTGGTCCAGCACCTGCTGGCTCCTAGCAGAGGCTGGGAGTATCACAGGAAGCATGGCCCAATGTTAACTGGGGGAGGAGTGGACATCAGCGTATGCCATGATGTCACTACGCTGCCCCCAACAGAAAAACAGAAAATTGCTCACTGGCTGCCGGATGACGGCTCTCCATTCCCTGAGTGCCTCCAGTACCTTCCCAGGGCCTCCTGTTCCTCAGCAGCATCCCGGGCCCTAAGTAGTGTGTGTGGGGACATCCCCTCCCTGGTGCCCTTCCCCTCAGAGGAGGGACCCCGCTGAAGAGATATGCGGATATCCTGGGATCAGCTGTGATCTGAGGACCAGAGGAGGGCTGGGTAAGGGCAGCGAGGCTGGGGGGAACTTGTGGAGCCTGAAGGAGTGGGGGCCAGCGAAGCACGGGAGGCGGAAAAAAAAAAGAATACACCTGAGTGAAAGAAGAGGTGAATCTTGCTTACAAGGATTAGGTCAAGAAGGGAGCTATGCTCTGGGTTTTTGGTGTTTGGGCAGGTAGCTTCATTAATGATCTGGGTAAGTCTATGGGCATCACAGAATTCTTTCAGTGGTAAGAAGACTGGAGAGAGTCAGTCGAGGTTGAGGTCACCAATTATGGTTAATTCTGATGAGCTGGTAGCTAGTATGTCACTTAGGTGTTTGAGCAGAGAAAGGCTAGCTGAGGGTGGCCTATAGCACCCACTAATGCAGATAGAGCTTGATTTGGCTGGTTGAATTCTTAGCTGAGGCACTAGAACACCTTAGGGACTGTAGTCGTGTCCACCATAGTTGTGGTAATGTTGTTCCAGACATATATGGCTACTCCCCAACCCCGGGATTTCCTATCAGTATGAAACAAGTTGTACAAAGGAATGTTAACCTCAAAGTCCAGTGTGGTTGGTCTTAGCCAAGTTTTGGAGATTACAAGAACATCAGGAGAGCAGTGGAGGGTCCACATTTGGTAGCATCAAGCTTTTTCAGAAGGCTGCAGGCATTCAAATGCAAAAATGATAACCCTTTTAGAAAAGGTTGGTCAGCTGGGGCAGGAATGGAGAGGGGAGGCCCAGGGTTTAATTCGACATTACCAGCACAGATGAGTAGCAGAAGTAGCATCTTTTTTCATAGCTCTAAGAAGAAGTCGGAATGGCTGAATTTTGCCCCTGAGGCATGGGCAGTTTCTCAAACTCTTCTCCAAGGCCAAACAGTGAGGCCGGAGGTGAGGGGTGATAGTAAGCATACAGAATAGCTTTAAATGAAAGGGCAAACCCATGAGAGAGAGGCCGTTGGTACCCAAAGTGAGTGCAGCAATGTATGGTAGAATGAAGGCCAGGTTGGGTAAGTGGCAGTGGGATGGAAACATTTAGAAATTTGTGTACAAGATTTAGGTAGCCTCTGAATATGCCTGGGTGTTGAAAGTTTTGTGGGTTTAAAGACCCACAGTATGTGACGGTTACACTAATAAGTAGAAATCCTATGCTGAATGAATGAAGCAGCATTTTTGCAGTTAAATTTGAGCACAAGAGAGGATCACCCCTTTAAGAAGTTGCAGGAAGGACAGCCCCTTTAAGGAGTTGCTGTGATTGACTAGTGTGAGGCCTCAGGGGGCGGGAATCACTGGGGAGGTGTATTTAATAAAGGAGGAGGAGGGGAGGTGGGAGGGTGGGCAAAAAACTGTCCAGACAGCAGTAGAGCAAGGCAGTGGCCAAGCTGTGATTTGAAAAAGGTGCCTTGGGTGCTTGCTTTCTCAATAGGGATCTACAGCATTCAATTGGGAAGTGGCCACAGTTCCCAGGAGCCAGTCCAATTACAGGGATTGAAAGCTGACAGCTCTAAGCTAGGAGCCTACCAATCATACCTGCTTTACTTGGTCATGGGGTGGCAGACTGGATGCAGAGGTCTGTGATATAAGTTGCCAAATAATGTTAGAGGCATAGCTTGTATGATCCTTTCCACACAGTAACCCTGCCTGAGCTGATGGAGTAGCGCTAAGTCCTCCACAGTACCCTATATCCTCTCTTTAAATTTCTACTATCTGAATTAATGTCCTGCATTTTAGCACTGCTACCTATCTCTGTCCTTTGTCCTGATATTTCTTTCTTTTTTCCCTATGGCTTTCCTTGTGCTTGCTAATTGTCCCCCGCCCCCCCATAGTCTAAGGTGTTACAGCTCTTTTTGGCTTAATTTTTGAGCTACCTTTGTACAGAACCTTTGTTATGCAATCTGCCTTGCCTTCTTCCTGGGGCCTGGGGATTAGCTACCATTGCCTTTGGATTTTTTGCTTTAAATTGACTGTTCCTTCTCTGCTCCACAGGCAACTAGCCCTGAAAGGGCATCTGACACCAGCCTGTCCCATGGGAGCTTCGCCTTCTCCAGTAGCTCTTCACGGTGACCTGCCCAACTGCCAGCCAACCCAGAGACCCACAGGTATGAACACAGAGATGCAGTTCAGCCTTTGGAGCTATGAGGCTTAAATCTTAATACTTTCTATCTCCACTGGCTGATTTGGTTCTGTATCTCAGTTCCTCAGCCTTGATTGGACACGTAACCTTTCTCCTGCCCTCTTATTCACTACTGCTTTCATCTCCCTAAGCGCTTAGTTTGCACAAACTTTTATATTGCTGGGTTGTATTTACTGCTCTGCATACTTTATTGAATTCAGCATTCTGTTTTGTTTTTTAATAATGCTTAGTGTCTACTCTACTGTGATATAAGTTGCCAGATATTGTTAGAGGTATAGTTTGTATGATCCTTTCCACCCTGTAACCCTGCCTTAATTGACAGAGTAGTGTTAAGCGCTCCAAGGTACCCTATATCCACTCTTTAAATTTCTACTATCTGAATTAGTGTCCTACATAATAGCACTGCTACCTATCTCTGCCCTTTGCCTGATATTTCTTTCTGTTTTCCCTGTGGCTTTCCTTGTGCATGCTAATCATCTCCTCCCCCCTCATAGCCTAAGGTGTTACAGCTCTTTTTGGCTTAATTTTAGAGCTACTTTTGTGCAGAGCTTTTGTTATGCAATCTTCTTTCCTACCTTCCTGGGGCCTAGGGGATTAGCTGCCATGGTCTTTGTATTTTTTGCTTTAAATTGACTTTTCCTACTCCCCACTGCAGGCCACTTGCTCTGAATGGGCATCCACCTCCAACCTCTCCGATGAGAGCTGTGCCTTCTCCGGCAGCTCCTCCATGGTGACCTGCCCAACTGCCAGCCAGTCCAGAGACCCACAGGTATGGACAGAGAGATGCAGCCTGGCCTTTGGAGCTACCAGGCTTGAATTGTGGTACTTTCTATCTCCATTAGCTGATTTGGTTCTGTATCTCAGTACCTCAGCCTTGATTGGACATGTCACCGTTCTCCTGCCCTCTTATTCGCTACTGCTTTCATCTCCAGTTCTGGGTGGTCAGGGTGCTGGCAGCAAGGTGCCAGCATGTAGAGCACCAGCAGGAGTTTGCCAGTAGGCAGAGCACCACACCACAAAGCCACAGGGGACTTGGGGCACTAACCAACACAGTGCAGCCAAGCAGAGCCACACACTGCACACCCAGAGACCTGCCCACCAAATGCCTATGGGGCAGCAGGAGGCACAGCAACCCTGGGAAGCACCACAGTGTGCAATGCACCAGAGACAAGTCCACCACAGACACAATGCGCAAGGGACCGGAGTGCCATGCAGATGACCTCATGGCAAAGCCACTGTCCCACACGCCCAGTGCCACAGTGAAGCTGTGCACAGCAGTGATGGACGCCGACAGTAGCGGTGACCACACAGCACTGCCACCATAGGCCCCCCCAGCCAGCTGTGTTCCCCAACAGACAGAATAGCCCGGCCAATGCACCAACAGTGTGCATGGCACATGCATAAGGATGTGGTGCATACACCTGGAGGGGGGTGTGCAGGGGCCGTGATGTAGACCACAGCCCCATGGCATGGCACCATAGCAGGGGCCATGGGCTGCAGCAGGCTGTGGCAGTCACACTCCCAGTGCCATATGGGACAGGGAGGACCAGTGTACCGGGTGGTGTGACACATGCCATACATCACCACCCCATACCCAGAGTGCCTGCAGATGGACCTGATCCCCAGTGCTCTGTCCACATGCCCAGCACCACCCCCACTCCCATCCCACCCACCGTGGCACAGAGACACAACCTGACCATGCAGCAGCCAGCCCCTGCAGTACACAGCAGGCAGTGGGACTCCATATGGAGTTGGCTGACCATGCCACTGGGGGATACAGGCATATGTGTGATCAGACAGTGCCAGGCAGTGCATGACCGACATGCCATCACCGCACAGTGCACCCTGCACAAAATGCTGCATGCCAGCCCAGACACGCACACCACCCCAGACCCACACACCCACCACCACACCAGCACACACACTACCATACCCACACATGCACAGTCACATGAATAAAGGAGGTGGGAGGCAGTAATGCTGTTCACACACTTTACTGGGGACTGCAGGATGTGTTAGATGTCACACATCCACTGGGGTTGGGGGTTATATGTGGGACATACCTGCTGGCATGCACAAGCAGTGGTCCAGCAAATGGGACTACACCTGTAGCTGGAAATACATGTCAATGCCCTTAAGGTAGTCCTGGATGCCATGCTCCCCATACTGCTCCATGAGATCCATGATCCTCTGGCCCCTGTCCCTGAGCCTCCTACGGGTCAGTGCAACAGGTTCCCTTGCCATGTACTGCTGCACCTTGATCTCGTTGAGCTGTTGCTCAGCCCCTCAGACAGTCAATAAATGTCCAGATGGAGGGATGGGCAGCCCCAAGCAAGGAGCTGAAACCCCTGTGCCAGCCTTCGACTGCATTGATGGTTCATGGGAGGCCAGACTGTGCAACATTGAAGCAGTTCTAGACATCCACCCGGAAGGTAGTCTTGCACCTGTGGCCACTGCGAATGGGCTACCCCAGCCAACAGTCCTTGAAATAATCCAAGAGGGGAGCCAGCACGTCCTCCCAATCTATGAAGAACACCCATGTCTGCAGCTCCTTGAAGGTGGCCACAACCACATCAGGTGGCATATATGCCAGAGCTGGGAGGAGTCATATGTACATGGAAAAGTTTGACTCCAGTGTGTATGCCTGCAGGATGTCAGGCAGCTGCTGGTCCTTCCACCACACCACCTGGCAGAGATGAAAGAAGCACCTCCTCAGGGTGGTATCAGGGAATAAGGCATGGAATGCCTTATGCGCAGCTAGTTCAAAGGCCACCATGATGGTACAGTATGCGGCTTCAGGCCAGGGTGCAACTCTGTCAGCCTCTTGCATGGACATCAGTATGTACACCATGAGGATCATGTTGTTGTACTAGATCCAGTGTATTGTGTACAGCTGCCTGAACACGGGTGGGCAGCATTTGAATGTCCCGTCAGCGTACCAGTGCATGCTGTGCTTCATGTACAGGAGGTTCCTGGTGGTGGTGAATAACAGGACTCTGTCTGTCCCAGACCCAGAGTCCCATAGGAGGAATGGCTCCTCCTTCTGTGTGAGGCTGTAGGACTTGGCCACAAGTAGGTCTGAGAGAGATGCTTGCACCTGCAGTGCAGTGCATGCTGCCCTCCTAGTGCACTGCATGGACCACCGTAGGTTCTCCAGATGTGGCAGCCGTCCCCCCACTGCCTCTGGCATTGAGCTGCAGCATGCTGCCACCACCTGTTGCGGTGTCTCAGGGGTTTTGCAGTGCCCTATTCTTGATGTCAGCCCGGACATGCCGCACAGTGATGTCTCCACAGTCAGGGATGTGGTTGTGTGTTCCCATGGTGGTTACAATGTCCTTCTGGCTGGTATGTGCTCGTGCCTTACAGTGGCCACCATGGAATTCCACACACTTCCAGTATGTCTTCTGACCCTGTGTGCACGCCTTCCTAAACAGGTATCCATCGTGCAGCAGACATCTGTTGCCCCTTGGGCTGTCCACATAGTCCAGTGGCATGGCTATTGCTCCCTCTGAGACTGTGGAACCTCTGCAGTGGTGTTGTTCTTGTACCCCTCTGGATGCAGGCCATTGGCCTCCCAGGATGCAGTGCACCTGGCTGCCCTGATGGTCTGCATACCTGTGTATCAGCCTGATTGGGGTGTGCACATTGCTGGATCCTAGTGCAGGCTGTGTACATACCCCCTGTGTGTGCGTATATGTCTCAGGTGTGCCTGTGTGAGGTTGCCTGGCTTCCCCACTGACCGCTCTACAGGTTTTACACATGCAGTCCCCACAGCTCATGCTTGCACCTTGCAGAGCTCGTCTGCATGCCTTGTCAGCTGCCCAGTAGCGTACCTGCCCTATCATCCCACACAGTTCCTTTCTGCTTCTGAGCTCCCTCTGTGCAGGGTGTGATTGCATCGCCTTGGAGATGCACATTCCAGGCCACTCAAGCAATTGCCCGGCCTTCTCTGAACTGCCCTGCCTGTGTGTGGTTGCTGTGGCATTGTATCAGTGGTGACTGGAAGCACCTACATGGCCCCATTCGGCACAGGCCTGTGTTGCGCCATGGATCCGGCGATGCCGGCCGCAGTCCGCATTCCAATCATGTTCCATGGGACCGCCCTTGCATGGCTGTGCACCACTCTGATTGGCCTTCTCCATGCCCTGTGCACCTACACAATGCTGCTGTCATCGCTTGCACTGTGCAGTCCAGTTCCCATTGTGGATGCCTTATCCTGTGCCCAGCAGTGGTCCTGCCATGTTCGTCATTGTGGCTGTGTGCTCTGTCGGTTGTGCCTGCCACCGCATGTCTACACTGTGCCTGTGCCATTCTGCTGATTGGTCCTGGGGCTGCCACTTACTCACCGGTGGGTGACATTTTGTCACCATGGCTATGGCCACTGCCGTGTGCATGCTCCCACAGTGCAGGCAGTGCCGCATCCTGGCGTCCTTTTTGCCAGTGCAGCATTGTGACCCTGGGTGCCAGGTGCCCTTGTCCACTGCCTCTCTGCTTGCAGGGGCTCACTTGCAGTTTGCATGCTCCCAACGCCACTCTAGTTGCCAGCACCCTGCTGCCGGCACCCTGACCACCCGGAACCTTCATCCCCCTAAGCTGCTTAGTTTGCACAAATTTTTTTATTGCTGGGTTGTATTTACTGCTCTGTATACTTTATTGAATTCAGCATTCTATTTGTTTTTTAATAATGCTTAGTGTCTACTCTTCTGTGATATAAGTTGCCAAATATTGTTAGCAGTATAGTTTGTATGATCCTTTCCACCTTGTGTCTACTTTCCCATTTGTAAATTCTACTGCAAAGCCACTAGAGGGCAACAACTCAATGAACTTGCTGCTGCTGGCAACTGTTACTGTCCACTGCTACTCACAGTCACTTTACTTCTGCCAGTGCCAATGATCTTCTCCCTACTGCTGATCAATATATCCTGCTCTATTCTTGCTCCCCGATCCATGCAATATGCCCATTATTCCTTCACCACTTTCCCTCCTTCTCATTCTTCTATCAATATAAACCACTTCAGCTCTTCAGTCTCCTCAGTCTAATAAACCTTTCTCACCTTTCCCCTCTGTTCTCCTAGCCCCTACCTTTATCCTTGCCATAACTCCTACACTCCCTCAGATACTCTGGTCTCACTTCCCTCACCTCACCCATTACTCTATTCTCAGCACCTTGCCGCCTAGCTTTCCTGTGCCTCCTTATATTCATGTCACCTAGCCCCCACCACCCCCAAATACTTCCCAAATCCTTGGCCCATCACAAATGAACAAAACTCTACTCCCTCATAATAGCACTCCTCTTACTCACATCAGGAAATGTTCATCCCAATCCTGGTTCCACTTCACCCATCTCTGCCAGTTGCTATCCTTCCACTAATGTACCAACTTCCCACACCCATTCTGCCCTCCCCAAGGGCCTGAAAAATTGTCCACATAAACATCTGCAGTCTCATCTCAAAAATTGACCTTTTACATTCTATGGTAATCTCCCTCACACCTGTTATTCTAATTTTAACTGAAACTTGGTTAAACACTAAAATACCTGATCTCGCCATTAATATCCCAGGTTATTCCATAATCAGGCAGGATAGAACATGGATTAGCCATGTATATCCTGTCCTCACTTCAGTTCACAACCATTCTATCATCCTTATAACCCTCCGCCTATGGAGCACTTGTAGTAAACATGACCTTGCCTTTTTCCTCCCCTATCTTCATAGCTGGCATCTACTGTCAACCTGGCTTCAAGGCTTCTGATACGTCGGATCTCATTACCTCCATAACCTCCCTCTCACATAAAGGCAAGCTACATATCCTGGGTGATGCAAACCTAAACTGTCTATCACCAACAACTGGCAAGAATGGTAATGACATCACAGCCCTCAATCTCTCCCAACTCATTCTGGAACCCACCCACCTAAATCATAAAACCCTTAACCACTCCCTGATAGACTGGGCTCTCACCTCTGATCCCCACTGAGTCATTAAATCAGGCATCCTCTCGGATGCCCTCAGTGATCACCACCCAATCTTCACAGTCAGGAAAGTCCATAGACTTCCGATTTCCCCAGCTCATGCTTGCACCTTGCAGTGTTCTTCTGCATGCCTTGTCCACTGCCCAGTAGCGTACCTGCCCTGTCATCCCACACAGTTCCTTTCTGCTTCAGCACTCCCTCTGTGCAGGGTGTGATTGCATTGCCTTGGAGACACACATTCCAGGTCACTCAAGCAATCTTCACAGTCAGGAAAGTCAATAGACCAGAACTGCCATGCAAAATTCTGCAACTCTGCTCCTTCAGCTCCTTAAATCTTAATCCCCTTTTTAACAAGCTGGCCAGCTTCGACTTGGCCCCTACTGCCTTTGCCCCCTCCATTGACCAAGCCTTCACTTATTTTAGAGATAAATTTCTAACTACATTGAACTCCTATGCTCTATTCAAATGCACTAGAGTTCATGGCAGCCATCATCCCTAGGTTTCCTCCGAGTTACTGACCTGTCTTAGGGAGCGAGCCAAAGCTTGAAGGAAACATAAGGCCTCCCAGCTTCCCCCAGACTATTCCAGGTATCGCATGTTAAGAAATGCCTGCACAAAAGCTACCAGTCTTGCCTAGAGACGTAGCAAAATTAAATTCCACTGACAAAGTGAACGCGCAGTGGCTACTTCACATTGTCACTCCGTTATGTGGAGTGGCCACTAGGAAAGGCTCACGCCGCCTTGTAATTATTACTTCGCATTGTTATTCCACCTTATTGTGAAGTAAGCTGGAGTGGCAACAATACTGGCAACCTCCCAGTGCCCCCCCCACACACACAGTCACCAGAATTAATGTGCATCCCCAAAATGCCACTGTCTTGTGTCCAGAAAACTCCCCAGTGCTGATGAAGTGAAACGAGAGCACAACAAGAAATACAAAGTCTCCCAGAAATAATAGCACACTCAGTCAGGCATGCAGTGGATATGGTCACATCACACACAGACGCCAGAATTAATGCGCATCCCCAAAATGCTACTGTCTTGTGTCCAGAAAATTCCCCAGTGCTGGTGAAGTGAAATGAGAGGGTAACAAAAAATGCAAAGTCTCCCAGAATTAATGGTGCACTCTGTCATGTGAGCAGTGGCTGCACACAGTCACCATAATTAATCTGCATCCCCAAAATGCTACTGTCTTGAGTCCAGAAAATTACCCAGTGCTGTCAAAGTGAAATGAGAGCGTAACAAGAAATGCATAGTCTCCCAGAATGAATGGTGCACTGCAAATGCACAGATTTGCACACTCAAGAGATGCAGAGTCAGATGCAAAGGCACAACAACACCTAACCAGTGCTCACAAGTCACAAATCCAAATCTGGAAAAGAATATCATTTGCCGGTTGGGAGGTAGTGCAGTGCACGGCAGTAATAGTCCACTACCAGTAAAGATACCACAAAGCAGTAAAAAAATTCATACAGGTGCAGTGGATAGCAGGTTCACACTGCTGCAATTACTCTGGCTCAATAAAAGTTGTCTGATTTAATGGTACGCATTGCACACACACTCGCACACATACTACAAGTATTGTGTAGCAAATTGAAAACCTTTAGCAATATAACCAAATGTTTTAAACAAACTGAAATTATACACTGCTGCACCATGACAATCAGCAAAAAAATATCAGGAATTACTGAAAATATTACTGTGTGTACATTAACACAGTTACACAAGAAAAATATAACCAAAACAGAAAGACTGCCTTTTTCTCCCAGTTAATCAACCTGCACCACAGATATGCCCTTCCCCCAAAGCACACTTCACAGTACACAGACTGACTGTTGTACATTAACATTCAAAATCCACACACAAACAATAAAGACTCGATGATATGAGCACAGGAGGGTTTCCTACAATCGATGCACTAAATTCTGAGCAAAACAAATGGCTCAAAAAGGCTTTCTAACAGCTTTTAGAGGATTTGAATTGCAGAGCTCTAAGAGAAAATTGTCTCCACCTTCCATTACACACACACTACACAGAACTGAGGCTGTGCAGAACAATCTAGAGCCCATATGACCTGCAATCCCATAAAGCACTACAAATTCACCTTGGAGCTCAATAACAAGGCGAAGTGATGCGAAGTACATTGATTTAAATGTACTTCGCCTTAAAAATGGTGGCAATGTGGTTTGGAGAAGGTGGAATAACATAAAATTATTGGTTTCAATGGAATTCGCGTTCCCCATTATGACGCAAAGTACTCCGCTTCACGTTGCGGAGCACTTCTCGGATTCCATATTACTCCGCAAATCACTCTGTGGAGTGAATTTCGGCCACTTCGCTCATCTCTAGTCTTGCCAAGCCTGAATATTTTAAATCATCTTTTCTCAAAAACATCAGGTCCCCCTCCAAATTCTGGAAAGTTGTCCATGCCCTATTCCCCCCCTTCACATCCACCTCCCCCAGTGCTTAAAATAAACAACTCATTGGTCTCTGAACCATGCACAGTGGCTCAAGTTTAACTCCTATTATACCTCCTGCAACACAGCACTTCTAAAGTCCTTCCCCTCTAACCTCCCCATTGTCCCACACCAAGCACTCAATGCCTCCTCACTCACCGTTCTATCTCCTTTTCTGCTGTCTCCCCAGAGGAAACACTAATGGCCCTTCTCTCCCTTGATTTTTCTAAAGGTTCATCACCAGATGAGATTTGCCATTGAGAAGCTGAAAGAGAAGGGAGAAGGTGTGCTTGGTGCAGCAGGAAAACCACGTAGCCCGCTCCCTTACATGTTCATTTGTGATCGCTACAGTGTGTGAAATTGCTGAGTGCAGTTACTGTTTTCAAATTCTTTGATTTGACTATATGGAATATACAAAGCTGTATTGTTTGTTGGCCTGGCTCCTTACTGACTTTTTTTTTTTTTTTTTGCAATTCACTTTTACTTTTTCTACCCTCAGACGCCTGCCGCCTTCACATCTAACATTGGCAGCTCGCTTGCTTCTCCCCCAAATTGGTGCCCCTCGATACCCGCGTGGCTTACCCCCACGGTGGGGCCCAGACACGGCAGGGAATGCCCCGGCACTGTAGAATAGGTCGGGGTCGGCCTGAGGTTACACATCGGAAGCCGCGGGCGTGGTTTGGCACATGGCGACAGGCGCCGGTGTTTCCTCGGTTTTCTGTGGAGGTGGGGCCACACTCCCAATGTCGTACATCACCACCAACCCGCCTCAGGAACACATAAGTGTCGGGATGCTTGGGCACTCCCGGCTCACCAGGGTCCCAATGCACCGATCACTACCGCACCCTCCCGGGTGGGAGGCTGCCCTTCCAGTGCTCAATCCTCTCCCTGGCGGACCCTCCAATGACCGGGTCCGTTCCCGAACCCGGGTCGCCGGCATCGCAAGCGGAAATCCCACCGCTACGCCAGCGGGCCGGCCACCTCCTTACTGACTTTTAATGGTGGTGGTGGAAGTGGAAGGAGAGATTGTACTCTGCTGATTATCGTGAAGAAGCTGAATAATATCCCCCCCCCCAAGGTTTTCTGGACTCTGCAGTATTGGAATATTGGAAGAGCTGATATAACAACTTCAGTTGGTAAATTTTGAAGGTCCTTTAAAGATCTTTGGTACCTTTACTACCTTGCACTTTTATTCTAAGAAGCTGTGTGTACTAGACAAGAACTATGAACTTTATTGCATCATTTTGTTTATATGACAAGAACTGTGCACTTTATTGCATCTTTTGCACTTTTTCCAGTATTTTTTATATTTTGACTGACTTGGTTCCAATAAGTCCCTACTGTGACTGAAAGAACAGAAGTATTTATTTGTGTAGTTAGAGGACCTTTCTTGCTTGGCCCTCTGCTATTGTAATTTGATTCTGATCAGAATCAGTGCGACGACTGTGTTACTATCCATATTATCCATACTGAATGTCTATATATTTCCTAGTTTTAGCTATGGTGTCAACTAGGAAACAGGTACAACTGGGTCTAAATGCCTTACCCATGATGTCTATGATCCCTGGTAAAACTATGAATAAGAAAACAAAAACTGAGCATTTAAAACAAACTAAAACCATGGATCATTTACCCACTATTAGGAGTTTGGAAAAAATTTCTACACCTATTTCAGCTAGTAAATCTGACCTAATTAACACTTGGAATGATGTTACAGCAGAGACAGGAAATAATACACCTATTAAATCTAATGTTTCTGCATTCCATAGTAATGAGTTGAAACAAACCCCACATCTATATTTTTCTGATGTGTCAAATAAAACTGATGGGACCTCAATAGATGCCTCGGTGTCTGAAGATGTTATGAATAGTAAGTTACAATCTGTGGATTCCAATTATAGGAATAAAAGCAAAAAAAGCAAAAATACCCCTATTTTTATGGATAAAATTAAAGCAATTGTGTTGGACTTTCAGACTACAATTGAAGGCCTTAAGACACATGGTACACCCTATAGTCCAGTAGAAGTGAATAAAAAATCATATAAACAATCTAAGAGACAAGTGAGTTTGAAAGGGGATATGGTGTGTCTTGGGGAGAATATTTATTATCCAATGGGCATGAGTAAATATTTGATTAAAATGCTTAAAAAGTCCTTCTCTGCTAATGTGCTCATTATGGAGCAACTTATAGCCAACAACTAACAATCAAATAACATTGGAGGAAATTAGTGGCAAGCTGGATAGAGTAACACCTCCATTGGAGCAGTCTGAATCAATTATTTATGCAACTGATGTTAATAGTATACAGCAGGTGCAAAAGAGGTCAAAAATATTAGGGAGGATTTTTCTACAATAATTATTCTAGACTCTCCTAAACTTCCTGGACTTAGGAAAACAAAAAAGAAGAAAAGGAGGAGCAAAATTAGTTCTGGAAGTGTACATAAGAAGACACTTAAAGACAGCATAGTTGACCCACAGGTTACTGCTGGACAAAAGAAAAATGTGCAGGCAGCAACAAATAAGACAGTAAAGAAGTCCCTTGTATCAGAATATTCCCTGAAGACAATAGCCACTGTAATAAATGGAAAACCCAGGAGGGAGTATAATTTGGGAAACAAACTTGGGAACCTTGAAAAAGAAGTTGAGAAACTGTTAGATGAGTATGCCTGTGTAGCTAAGGGTCAGAAGGTGAACATTACTCCTAATGTGTGTGAAGATAAGGCCTATAATTTGCAAATAACGGGAAAGACCAATAATGTGGTAGAAATTGATCCTGGAGATGTTATAGCAAAGGAAGTTTGCGGCCAAGAGGAAAGCATGGAGAATCAGGAGAGATGTGTGTGGATTAGACTCATAGATCCCCCATACTGGATAGAAGGTTCAAAGATAGAATTAATAAAATAACTGATTCTGCTTTTTAGAGTGATTATGGATATTGCAATGCTAGAAACAGATGTACAGAATGTGGAACTGCTGACTGATTCTGCTGGAAACTGTGTATGTAATATCTATCTGTATTCACCTAAACTGGCAAATGATATATGGTAAAATGGGGAAATATTTAATGAGTTTGGAATACAACTAGCTTTTGTGAATAGGGACTGTTTTGTCAAGGGAACTTCTCAAACTTCTCAAGCAGAATATTTGGAGGGGAAACACCAAGGCCTAATATGGTTACCTATTTTTGGTGTTCCAAAGACCTATAATGAGAAAAACAGGACATTAAAAGGCACTTTAAGTAATTATTTTGGTAACCTAATAAAAATACCTATAGGTAGAAGTGGTATCGTGGAAGTGATTAGACATCTGGAGAGAAACCAAATTGACTTATTAATAAAAAAATCCCTATATTGCAGGGAAACGTTTGGAAAAAGAGGGACTATTAGGTGTGATGGGCTTCCATTGAGTGAATATGGAGGTCCTGAGGGCCAATGAAGTCTTTTACCCTAACAAAGGAACTGATCCAAGAGATACTATTCAACTGGAAAATGCCAACAATAAATATCATAAACTTGCAGGGTATGGTAACTGATGTTTGGAACATGATTCATGTAGTTCCCCTGACAAAAATAATGCCAACTCTAGTATGATCTTTGAACTGGAGAAAGACACTTTTGTAGTATTATCCTGGAATATTGCGGGTTGGGCTAAAAAAGGTGGTAGATAAAGAATGGATGGAATATGTTATGAAATATGAAGTGTTATGTTTTCAGGAAACCTGGCACAAAATAGAGAACCATATTGCTATTAATGTTTATGCGGTCTTTCAACATCAAGGGTCTAAGGAGGCTTGTTTTGGTAGAAATTCAGGAAGGCTTATTGAGTTCTGTAAAATAACTTCAGATATAAAAGTTACATGTTTAGGTTGTGAATCAAATTTTATTGCTATTTGTATTGAGAACCAAGAGCAAAAGCTAATTGTTATTAATGTGTATATTCCACCATCTGGCTCAAATTATTATAACAATGCAATCTGGCCCATTTTAAAAAGAGAGAGTATTAACTATAACCAAATTTATCCTGATATAGGAATAGAAATGATTGGGGACTATAATGCTCTGAACTGGAGCTTATGATAGATTTTTCGGTATTAGAATGTAATAATAATTAATTTCTCCTCCAACACAAATTACACAGGATAAATATGTGAATAAGTCTAGGAAATGTTTGATTGAGCATAGGAGTGAATTGCATTTATATCCACTCAATGGTCGAGTAGAGGGAGATAAGGAGGGAAATGTTACATATATTAAAACTTCCTATAAATCCATATTAGGTCTGGCCTTGTGGTCAGGGAGTATACATTTTTGGGCTTCATTACATATTCCTGCTGGAGCAGAAAGTGATCATTTCCCCCTGCTCCTGGGCACTAAACAATGGGGAAATAAAATCAATGAATCTCAATCTAAAGTTCCAATAGAATGTAGAGTTAATAAGTGTATTATATGTGACTGCATATTAGAATGTAATGTTATAGATCAGTTATTAGACTATTGTAATCAATAGAGATAGATTTATGGATTGCACAAGATGCCAGAGGCTTATGGAATAGCATAGAAAACTTATTCAAATATGTAAGGAAAAGTTTGTATAAAACAACGATAATTAATAAATATAACAAAAGGTAGATGTGGTTTGATCAGGAATGTGCAAAATTTAAAAATGAATTAAGAAAACAAATAAGAAGAGCATGATCAGTTAAAGACATAAAGTTTTCCCAAAGTTAAAAAATTAAGAAAAATGAATATAAAAAATATTATTAGAGAAGAAAAAGGAGTTTCAGAAAAGAAAATGGGCACAAATGTTAGGAACAATTGAAAAAATAAATGATAAGGGGTTTTGGCAGCGTGTAGCCAAGGGATGCTTGAATAGTAAAAATAATCCAGATTGTTATATTGTGGGGTCTCAATGGCTAGAATTTTTTGAAGATATATTTTTTGATCCAACTATTGTGGAAATTGAATTTCAATCTTATGATGTGCATACCCTCCTCCAAATTTCAAATAAGGAGGTTTATTTTGCCATAAAAGCTATGAAGACCAATAAAGCTCCTGGACCAAATCAAATTGTGACACAAGTTTATAAATGTAATAATCTGTTATGGAGTTTAATACTATCCATTTTTTTTAATAAGTGTATCCAAGAACATTATTTTCCATCTTCCTGGAAAGGTGCTGAAATTGTTCCCATTCATAAAAAGGGAAACATAGTGGATCCAGCAATTTATCATCACATAAGTCTACTGGACGTGAGTTTAAAAATATTTTCTCACATCATACTTAAGCATCTGAATTCTCAAATACAGTTAACAGGTAGGATTAGTGAAGCCCAGGCAGGTTTTCACCAAGTAGCATCAACAATGGATAATTGTTTTATTCTGAGTCATTTATTGCACAAGTATATTAAAATCAGGAAACAAAAATTATATGCAGCAGTTATTGATTTATCTGTTGCATTTGATACAGAGTATACAGCACGGTTAAGGGAAATAATGAGTAATAGAGGAATTGAATGATCTTTGCTTGCAACAATTTCCTCTTTATATAATGAAACCTGGGCTAAGGTTAGATTTGGTATTTCTGGTCAAACAACTAAACCTTTTAGAATAAACTGTGGCTTAAGACAAGATTGTATTCTCACCCCGACATTGATTAATTTGTATATGGATCCACTTACTAGGGAACTGGAAGAAAGTGACTGAGATGACCCCAAAAATAGGTACCAGGGTTACACCTATATTGGCTTATGCCGATGATTTAATTTTAATATCCCAAACTAGGAGGGGATTACAGACGCAACTTAATGCATTAGAGAAATATACAAAGCATTTAAAATTTAAAGTAAACTGCTCCAAAACTAAAACCATGATCTTTTTCAATTCAAAGTAATTATCATTGGAGGCTGGGAGAACACACGTTAGAGTGTGTTAAGTATTACACATATTTTGGTTTAACCTATACTAATAATGTTAATTGGAAACAACATAAAGAAACAGTTTGTGGAAAAATGATAAAAAAAACAAATGATTTGAGAAAATTCAACTATGCATATGGTGGGTACTCTGTAAGACCTCTGCTAAAAGCAATTAAAGCTAAATGTCAGGCACAAATGACTTATGCAGCTGAAATCTGGAATATAATAGATATGGAATATCTTATGAATCCAGTATGTAAAATAATACGTTTGGAACTAGGAATACCTGCTTCTTTTCCCTCAGCATATCTTAGTGCAGAACCTGGTTTAAAAAACATTAAAGCGCTTACTGAAGGAATAAAACTTAAAATCTGGCTCCAATTAACTAGAGTGGAAGAGGGGAAACTGTCTAAAAAATGATTGCAGGAACAATTAAGCTGGAAAGAGGATGACTGTGGTAAAAAAAAGTTGGATACAAGAAATTTATAATAAGTTGGATTGATATGATCTATCAATACTGAAATATATTACCAAAAAACTATTAAAATAAGTTTTAAGTATAAGGCTTATATTCATAACAAGATTAATAATTATTGGATAGAATAGGATTTAATGAAAATTAGAGATTCTAGATTCTCTAAGTGGAATGTAGAGAATAATGTTTTATTTGAACTTAGGGGCTACTGGGACATACTATGCAATACGATGCTCTGGGAAGTATTCTTTAAAGCTAGATTGGAATTACTAGAGAGTAGTATTTTAAAAACAAGATATAATAAGGTGTTGAAAATACACAACATTTGTCATCAGAAAGGGGAAAGGGAAGATTTATTGCATATTTTATGGCAATGCTTTTGGTATGATACAGCCAGACACTATTGGTTGAGACCATTCTTACAGTGGCCAAATATGTCTAAAAGTGAGATTGCCTTTATTCTCACGAAGGGGTCATGTGATGGCAGCCTAAGCTGCAACAGCACATTTCCACTGCTTCTCTCTGCCCTCGCAAACAAGCCCAACAAATTACTTTTTTAAGGGAGCATTTTAGTTAGAAAAAGAAGCTATTACCTACTGGAGTCACTGGGTGAATCAATCAACTTCAACCAAATGGAGGTTTATATGTAAAAGGCCCTCCCACGGCACTCCCCGCCTCCTAACTTGGAAAAGGACAAGGCTGCTAAGTGGGCCAAGCAACGA
The DNA here is from genome assembly GCA_016271365.2 of Neoceratodus forsteri. Taxonomy (NCBI): domain Eukaryota; kingdom Metazoa; phylum Chordata; order Ceratodontiformes; family Ceratodontidae; genus Neoceratodus; species Neoceratodus forsteri. Next base: position 967,058,271 of record CM028132.1, on the reverse strand, counting down.
GCTTCCACTTCGCCTAAATCATCCACCGTGCAGATGGCCCTCTCAGAGGAAAGGTTCATTGAGATTATGCAGCCCTTGCAGGACACAATATCAGCCATGTCGGTGAACCTACAGCAGATAAAGGTATCTGTGGCTTCTTTGCAGGTTCGGATGGACGATTCGGAGGCCAAGATCATTTCGATTGAAAAGAAACAAGAGAAGACTGAACCAGAATATACCCCTACCAACAGACATATTAAAAAGCTGGAGGAAAAGTTACAGGACTTGAAGGGGTGCAGTAGGCACAATAACCTCCTGATTATAGGTCTGCCAGAAAAAGAAGAGGGCAGCTCCCCGATCCAGTTCCTGCAGAAGTTTTGTGAGAAGATTGCTGGACCCTCCCCAAACAGGGTGACTTACATAATTGCGCCCACTTCCACCACCGGGCTCCCCACCTTGGCCTCTCATTTTCAAATTACTACATTTTTGGGACAAGCAGCATATTCTAGCTAAAGTCCAAGAACTGCAAGAGGTCCAGTGGGAGGGCTGGAAAATTCATATTACTCAGGATCTTCCGCAGACTGTATGTGTTAAAAGACAGGAGCTTCATCCCACAGTTTCTAAATTAATTGCAGTGGGGAAACCCTTTCATGTGAAATACCCAGCAATCCTACAAGTGAAACATGGGGACCAGTGGCTGACTTCCGAGACTCCGGAGCAAGTGAGCCAGGCACTAAAATCCATACTTCCAGACTTGTTCAAGTGACTTGGGTCTTATGGCTTCATCTGAGTGTGTTTGAATGATAGTGTCAGACTGAGTCTTCATGGCTTAACCCCTTGGAAGAGATCTTTCTTAGTTCTCCAATGGACTGGGACATCTTATGAAACTCAACATAAGGATCCAGCTAATATCACCTCAGGAGTGTACTACGGACACACTAGCACTGTTTGCGGCACTCAGTTGTTCTGTGATCTTACTTAGGGTTCCACTGATGACTGTATTTAATCCTGAATACCTTTTGTAATCTAAATGTGGTCCCTGAGAATCCTACTGAGAACTCTAGCTCCTATACGATTTGGTTTTATTTGAACAATTGATCCCGCTTCCCATATAGGGACCGCAAATATTTTTTAGACTTACTACATGCTGTATCTGCCGCAAGGACATTCTCATTTCATAAGACAGTCAGTGGGCTCTTGATAACTTTTTTTTTCTTTCTATTGATTTCAGATGCAGGTATTCAGGTTCTGCTTATGACCCCAACTAGGGGCTGCCCTTTGGATTATTTGCTTAACACCTCCGTTTATCAGCTGATTTAGAGCTGAATGTATGTTGTTCCATTCCTCCCTCTTTCTAGACACTCTCTAATAAATTATGCTGCTGACATCTGGAGGTCAAGAGGAACCCTCAAGGATCATTGTAATGGCATAGAATATCAGTGCTTATTATTTCCAAAAGGAGGTGTTGTAGTTATTGTTCATAAGCCTCTTTTTCTTACCTAATGTTTGTGATTTCCATTAAGCAGCACATTTAGTTTATTTTCTTTCAGCACTAGCTCCTACCAAAGAGACTGCATTTCTAGGGAGTACCATGCCTGGATCAGTAGCTTCTGCTTACTCTGTTAGCATTCATGTTGTCTTCAATCGTAATTGTTTCTAATTCATAGTGTTTGTCAGAGGGGAGTGGGAGGGCTGAGGTGTAATGTTATGCTTGCTTTGATGCTGCATTGAAACATCACCTGGCAGTGTTATAGTGGTAGTGCAGCTGTTAAGAACTGGGGGTGGTTATTTAGCTTCAGAAGGGGTATGCTTATTGAGTTATTTTGTTATGGGTGGGGGTGGAGATGACAGGTGCTTTGAGGGATCCATGTCCATTCTTACTTAACTGTTTACATGGTTGGGGGGGGATGTCAAGTGTTTCTATGTCCTTCTAATGGACTTCCATATAGGGTTGCCATGAAACATGCTTTACATGTTTCCATCTCAGAAGCCTTGTGATATGACACTATGACAGGACCTTATAATTCTGTGAGTTGGAATTTTAAAGGGGCCTGGAACAGGTACTAGAGGCACAATGATTTTATGGCGCTTGTCCCAGCTTAAGGCAAGGTTTGTTTGCCTGCAAGAAACTCATCTCCGGAGGGAAGACACCCCTCTTCTGTGAAGACACTGGGTGGGACAAGACTTTGGTTCTGGGATTTCCACTAGCCGTGGTGGTGTGGCAATTCTGGTGGCAAAGGCAGTCCCATTCCTGTTAGTACAGGAAATTTGGGATCCTAGAGGTATATATATCCTCATAAATGGTTTACTGGAATCTTACCTCATGTTGTTAGGCTCGATATATGGCCCAAATATTGACTCCCCACATTTTTTTATGCATCTACTGAGTATAATTCCTACTGACCCCCCCAAAATTAATAATACTGGGCTGTGACTGGAATATTACCCCCCAAATAAACTTGGATAAGTCAGATAATAGGAGGAGGGGTCTTTCCCCAGCACAAAGAGCATTACAAGACCTCATGAGTGGAGTGGGTCTTCTGGATATTTGGAAAATTTTAAACCCAAAAGAAAGGCAGTATACCTTTTTCTCACATCCCCACAGTTCATACTCTAGAATAGATTATTTTTTAATTAGTAGTCATGCTCTCCCAGGCATATTAGACTTGATGATACATGCAATAGTTTTATCTGATCACTCCCCTGTTGGCCTAATATACCTACTGGGACCAGATGCTAAGTGGGACTTCATGTGGTGGCTGAACAACCAGCTTCTCCAGACCCCAACCACTTTAAAATGTATTAATGATTTTATTTCCTCATTCCTGGTGACCAATAGGGAATCAGTAGACAGAACTGATCTGGTGTGGGCAGCACTGAAATGTTCCCTAAGAGGAGAATGTTTTCAGCTGGTGGCGATTAAGTCACATCAATATAAGGTGAAAGTTGATTAATTGCTTAATACTATCTGAGCACTTGAGGGGACTCTTAACCGGACCTCCTCTGAAGAAGATTGGACCAGGTTACAAAAACTCCAAACCCAATATGCAGATATGATGGTGCAGAGAGCGGAGCTCTCTCTCTGCCGTACAAAGCTCAAGTACCTTGAATCGGGGGTAAGGGCTGGTAAATTGCTTGCCATTAGAATTAAACAGATAGAAGCCTCACAGTTTATCCCAAGTCTCTGTGCTACCTGAGGGGGTCCTGTACTTACTGATCCAAAAAGGATAACTGAAGTTTTTGGAGCATTTTACCAGAAACTTTATTCTGTATATTCTCATGTGCGACCATCAGAGACAGAGATCACTCAGTATCTCAACTCAATAGTGCTCCCCCAAGTATCTCCCATGGAGGCAGACCCCCTCAGTGGCCACATTAGCATTGAAGAAATACAGCAGACCATAAACCAACTCCCTCTGGAGAAGTCCCCAAGCCCCGATGGTTTATCTAATAATCTGTACAAATCCTGTTGACCTATTCTAGCCCTGGTATTAGAAGAAGTATACAATTTTTGGTTTGATAACAGCCTCTGTGAGTTTACTTTTCTAGAAGCCCTCATAATCCTTATCCTGAAACCGGGGAAGGATCCTTTATACCCGGAAAATTATCGCCCCATATCCTTGCTTAATGCTGATCTTAAAATTCTAGCAAAGATCCTGGCCAATAGGCTTTCCCCCATTATAAGTGGCCTTATTAGCAATGAACAGGTTGGATTTATGGTGGGGAGGTCCTCAGAGGACCACATGCGGAAGCTCGGCATCCTGGGATCTAGAAGTTCCGGCTGTGCTTATTTCCCTGGATGCTGAGAAAGCTTTTGATCATGTCTCCTAGGACTTCCTCTTTCTTATCCTCTCCTACCTTTGTCTCCCTGATGACTTCCTTAGACAGGTCCATCTATTATATACTTCACCGACAGCTCGAGTTTGGTGCAATGGTATGCTTTCCACTTCATTTCCACTCTCTCGGGGCACCAGACAGGGGTGCCCCCTGTCCTCACTTTTATTTAACTTGTACCTCGAACCCTTGGTCTGCAGACTGTTGGCCTCCCCTGATATCCTGGGTAATAAATTAGGTGATCTGTGATACGCCCTTTTGGCATATGCAGATTTTTATTTATTTATTTAGTTAGTTTTTGTTGACCGGGTAAGTGCACTAGACAAATCCTGCCTATTTTCAGGCACGACCAGGGGGAGCGGGATGACTTGCTCCTCCATGTGGAAAGTCCTCAAACTACTATTCCAACTCTCTTAAGGGAAATTGAGGCCTTCTCTAAATTGTCCTTCTATAAGTTAAATGGTTCTAAAACCCAAGTCTTCCTGTTAAGTCATAGAATCACTAAGGCTGACCTGGCAGTATATGCCTTATCTTGGGAACCTAAATCTATCACATATTTGGGCATTAAAATTTCAAGGGATTTAGCAACAATGATTAGGGAGAATATTTCTACTCTGTTAAAGATATTGACGTTGGACATGGATAGATGGGGAGTTCTTCCTCTCTCTTTTTGGGGGAGGATCAGTATTGTGAAAATGAATGTGCTTCCCTGTATTTTATATCCTATGTGTATGTTAGGATGTTCTTTCCCTGAGATCTGGCTTGTTAAACTTCAGGAAGTACTTAATATATTATTACAGAAAAGAAAAAGGGTCAGGTAAGCTTACTTTAAGCTAACAGCCCCCAAAGACCAGGGTGGTCTGGCAGTCCCCTCTTTTTTTTACCTATTATGGAGCCCAACACTAAAGTAAGCTTGCTTTTTGGGTACCATATATAAATTCCACCAAGCCGTTGGAGAACACTCCATTGTGGTTGAGACTTGAAGAACATTTAACCTCAAAATATTCTTGTTCATTAACTGCTCTTCTATATACAGCTCCTGCAAGTATCCCCAAGCAACTTCAAAAGACCCGGATTGGATAGTCCCTCAAGGCACTCCAATAGATACAAAATCATCTTTCCTTGAAGTGGCACCAGTCCCTGGAACAACCAGTCACTGGTAATCCCAATTTCAAAATTGACAACAGACCCATATCGGCCTCTTATTTTGGGATGTATTTCACACTTGTAAACTCTCTGACTTTATTATTAATGGGAGAGTAGTTTCCTTTTCACTTTTCCAAGCATACTACAGGATTCCTGCCACTCATAAATTTAAGTTTATGCAGACAAGGGAGGCTGTTTCATCTTTTATAAGAACCACACCTATACTAGCTCCTCCTATCGTTGATTTATTGGAAAGTCTGGTAGTAGCGAAGCAACCCCATTCCATCTCCTTGGCATATAAACATTTGCAATTGTTGGACTCTCAATTGCCCTCAGGGGTTTGCTAATACTGGACCCAGGTATTGGCACTATTTGATAGTATAGATGCCTGGAGAAAGCTCTGGCAGAATAATTATAGGTTTATTAAACAGGTTAGGCTGTGATTGGTCCAATTTAATATCTTGCATGACTTGTTTTTCACTCCTGTTAAGCTTCATAATTTTGGTAAGCTATCTTTCCTGACCTGTCCCAGGTATGGAGAAACTCCCAGAACCTTGTTTCACATGTTATGGACTTGTCCATTAGTAAAGACATTTTGATGTTCTATCAAAAGATTATTAGACCCGCTGCTGGGGATAGACAGTTTGTTTACTCCTGAAGCCTGTTTACTAAACCTTTTTCCCCATGGTACTCCTAAAGTAAGGAAGGCACACCTGGCCCTAGTGGTCTTGACTGCCAAACTAATTATTATGCGGCATTATAAAGATAAAACACTTCCACCAGTTATAGAATGGTATAGAGAAGTGCTCCTTGCCCTCCAACTAGAGAGGAATATTGCATACACATGTAACAGTTTCAAGTTTTTCCAGAGCACATGGGGGGTTCCCTCAAAGCTCTGCTTTCTATATGGCACCCTTAATCATTTTTATTTAATAGTCCCCCCCAAGGGACCGATAGTCTCAGTACCTTTCTTAAGGACAACACTTGGCATGGGGCAGCAGAGGGTTGGGAAGGGTAGGATAGATAAGTGGTAGGATACTTTATTTAGGTTTTGTGATGACATTACTTGTTATAATTTATATGTTGTTATAAAATGCAGTCTGTTCCACTTTGAGTAATGCACCTAACTTGTAATCTCGACTGCTTGAAATACAATAAAGTATATTAAATTAAAAAAAATATATTCTCATGAATACCAATGATGAAGATACTTTAAACAGATTAGCAAAATACTTGCTGGCTATTGTTAAAATGAGAAGAAATATATTTCAACTTAGAATTTTTTGTGTATATGCCACATCCGACATTGGTTTATGTTATCTGATACCAAGGAATTGGTTGAGTTGAACCCATAAAGGGCTGTCTCTTAAAATGTTTTTATTTTTGTCTGACTGGACAGTCCCAATGTGATGCATGTGCCTATGCTGAGGAGTTTTTAACTGTGAATGTACTTTTTATCTTTTTGTATCTATGATTATTTACTGTGTATTGAATATTGTAAGGCTTTCCTATGGTCAACAATGAAAATTTACTTACTCATCACAAGATGACCTTGACCCTAAACTCCTCTTCTTTTCAGCTTCTGCTATAGCACAACCTCTCCTTAATCCTAAATCTCTCCTTCTCATCTCCATCTGTCCCTTCATCCTGGAAACATGAGGTGGTCCTCCCTCTCCCAAAGGGTAGTGACCCCTCCTCCCCTGCAAATTTTTGCCCAATCTCCCTCCTCACTGCCCTTGCTAAGCTCCAAGAATACTAGGGCCTCTTATCCATTAACCACCTTCCTCGATGATTCATCCTTTTTCACCCCATTCATAGAAACATAGAAACATAGACTTTGACGGCAGATAAGGACCGCTTGGCCCATCTAGTCTGCCCATTTCCCTACCTACAGGATAGGCTGCAGATCCTAGTTAACCAACAGCCTATTTCTTCCTACCCCCACAAGAATTGCCTTATGTCTGTCCCATGCATTCTTGAATTCTCCCATAGTTTTAGACCCCACAACCTCCTCAGGAAGGCTGTTCCATGCATCCACTACCCTCCCTGTGAAATAATACTTCCTCGCATTGCCCCTGAACTCCCCCCTCTATCTTTAAATTGTGTCCCCTTGTTCTTGCATGTCTCTTTTTCTGAAAGATGCTAACCTGTTGGACTTTGTTGATTCCACTGAGGTACTTGAAAGTTTCTATCATGTCCCCCTCTCCCTTATTTCCTCAAGGGTATACATATTAAGCTCCTTTAGTCTCTCCTCATACGGCTTCTCTTGCAGACCCTGCACCATTTTAGTTGCCCTCCTCTGGACTGCCTCTATCCTGTCTATGTCCTTGCGGAGATGGGGTCTCCAGAACTGGATGCAGTACTCAGATGGGGTCTCACCAACTGTCTGTACAGAGGATAACAACTTCCTGTTTTCTGCTGCTGATGCCTCCCTATGCATCCCAGTATACCCCAGCCCTCCCTACTGCCTTCTCACATTGCTTGCTAAACTTAAGGTCATCTGATATGATCACCCCAGGTACCTTTCCTTTTTGTTGTTGTTACTACCTCCTCCCCATTGTGTATTCTTTCCCTGGGTTCTTGTTTCCAGGTGCATTATTTTGCACTTCTTTGCATTGAATCCTAGCTGCCATACTTCTGATCATTCCTCCAACCTTGCCAAGTCCCTTCTCATCCTTTCCACGCCTCCCTGTGTATCAACCCTGTTGCAGATCTTTATGTCATCTGCAAAGAGGCATACTTTTCCTTCCAGTCCCTCTGCAATGTCACTTATGAAGACATTAAAAAGGACTGGACCCAATAATAAACCTGCGGTACCCCACTAGTAACCCCTCTTTCTTCAGAGTGGACTCCATTTACAATTACCTTCTGTGTCCTGTTGTCCAGCCAATGTTTTACCCAGGCTACCACGCTGGGACTCGCTCCCAGGCTGGTTAATTTGACTATTAATCTTTTGTGTGGGACTGTGTCAAATGCCTTGCTAAAGTCGAGGTAGGCCATGTCCACAGCCCCTCCCTGGTCTACTACTTTGGTCACCCAGTCAAAGAAATCTATTAGATTCGTCTGACATGACCTTCCCACTGTGAACCCATGCTGCCTTGGGTCTTGTGCCCCATTGGCCTCTAGATACTCAACTATTCTTTCCTTCAGAAGTGACTCCATCACTTTCCCTACCACATAGGTCAGACTGACAGGTCTGTAGTTTCCTGCCTCTGTCTTGGTCCCACTTTTGTGAAGGAGAATCACATCCACCTTCTTCCGGTCCTCGGGTACCACACCATCCTCCCATGATTTATTAAAAAAGAGTAGCCAGTGGTTTCACTAGTTCCCTGCTTAATTCTTTTAGAATTCTGGGGTGAATTCCATCAGGCCCCATTGCTTTGTCCACCTTCAGTTTTAGGAGTTCTTGCAGAACCCTTTCTTCTGTGAAAGGACTGGGATCAACCTCCCTATCAAGAGTGCTTCTGTTAATTGGATTAGGCACTTCCCCCTCCTCTTTTGTTAATACTGAGCAGAAATATTCATTCAGTATCCCTGCTTTTTCACTGTCCCCCCTCTGCCCACCCACCATTCATTCTATTCAGCCTCGCTATCCCTCCCTTTGTCTTTCTACGCTCGCTGATGTACCTATAAAAGGTTTTATCCCCCTTCTTAACCAAGTTAGCTATCTTTTCCTCAGTTTGGGCCTTTGCTATTTTGACTTCCCTCCCGGCTTCCTTCTGCCTTAACTAGTACAGCTCTCTGTCCTGCTCCTTCTGTGTTTCCTTATACTTTTGGAATGCTATCTTTTTCTTCCTGACTTTCACTGCCACCTCTTTTGAGAACCATAGTGGCTTTTTCTTTCATTTTGATTTGTTTATTTGCTTCACACAAGGCTTGTTGCCTCTGTGATGGCAGTTTGATGATTCCCATTGTTGCTCACACCTCCTTCTAGTCTGTTTGCTAGTGCTTTTCTGAGGCACTCTCCCATCTTGCCAAAGTCAGCCCTCCTAAAGTCCAGTACCCTCACTTTTGGATGGCTTGATGCTGTAGCTGAGTTTAACGTGAACCACACTGTTTGATGGTCACTTGTTCCCAGATGGCAACCCAATTCTAGATCTGAGATCCTCTCACTGCCCCCGTTTGAGAGTATGAGGTCTAAGATTGCTCCCTCATGAGTGGGTTCCGAAACTAGCTGTCTGAGGCTTGCCACCTGTAGGGCATCAAGAATGGCCCAATCTGGCTTTCGGAAGAACCACTCCACTACCACCTGCTACTGAGGCTCACTGACTCCATCCTCACTGAGATGGATAATGGCTTCATTACCTCTGCCATCTTTGTCGACCTCACCGAGACTTTCGACTCAGTCTCCCATGCCCTACTTCTTGACTCCCTTATGGCTGCTAGGTTGTCTACTTCTGCATAAAAATGGTTTTCAGCTTACCTCTCAGGTAGAACACAATCAGTCAAGATCCAGGATATAATCTCTCCCCCATCTCTATTTCCACAGGAGTCCCACAGGGTTTGGTACTTTGATCCATTCTCTTCTCCATCTTCCTAAATAACTTGTCCTCAGTATGTTCCCCCTCCTTCTCTATCCATATGTATGCCAATGACACCGTACTATTCTCCTCTGGGAAATGCCCTGCCAATGTAGCAACCACCTTTCAGCATGACTTCCACCAGAATCAGCTATGGTTTGCCTAACATCAACTATTCATAAATGCAAAAAAAACTGTCTTCATGACCTTTAGCACTAGGCAGAGACTCTCTAGGCTCCACCCTTTACCTTCTTTCCATACCCTTGATGGGACAATCTTAGAGGACACCTCCTCATTCAGATACCTTCAGTTTTGGTTGGACCAACACCTCAACTTCTTTGGTCACATTGACACCATCCTGAAAAAACCGTGCCCCAAGCTTGGTGCCTTATTCAGGAACTATAGTTGCATCCATCCTACAATGTGGCATGAACTAGTCCAGAAGATGATCCTCCCCATTTTCAACTATTGTGATGTAGTCTATGGTGCTGCTCTCAAATCCTCCCTAACCAGACTGGACCCTCTCTTTAACTCCTTCTGTCATTTTCCCCATGATGCTCCATTATGCACTCATCACTGTAACCTCTACTATGCCCTGTTCCTTCCCCTGCTTGCCAAGAGGTACCTCACTCATTGTGCCAAAGTCACTTCTAAATTTTGGTTAGAACTTCCCTCCTACCTCTCATGCTCACTCTTTTCCCCCCTCCTCTTGCCACTTCCTCAGACCTCTGACATTCACACTTTATTGGTTTCCTGTTGAACCACTCTCATCGGTCAGTCAGGCTTCATCCATCATTTCCTGCAAATCTGGAACTCCCTCCCCCCAAATATGGCACTCCTCCTACTACTACTCCCTTGTCCCTTCCTTACATAACTTTCTCTCATGTAACTGCTCCTGCTTTAACCTTCCTTAACCATCTTCCTATACCTCTGCTTCTCTCCATGATTCACATCTCCTATTAAACTTTCCTCCCCCCAAGCCTGCTTTTCAGCATGCTCTCCTTTCCCTTCACCACTTACCCCCTCACTCTTACCCCTAACCTTCTTCCATTATCAACTTGCCCCTGCTTGGTTTTGACCTCTGGTAGGGTTCTCAACATCCTGGAGGGGTCTAGCAAGGCATTTGACACAGTCCCACAGAAAAGATTAATAATCAAGTTAGCCAGCCTGGGAGTGGGTCCCAGGGTGGTAGCCTGGGTAGCAAACTGGCTGCACAACAGGACACAGAAGGTAATAGTGAATGGAACACATTCCGAAGAAAGGGGGGTTACTAGTGGAGTACCTCAGGGCTCAGTACTGGGTCCAGTCCTCTTTAACATCTTTATAGGTGACATTGCAGAGGGTCTGGAGGGAAAGGTATGCCTTTTTGCAGATGACACAAAGATCTGTAACGGACTTGATACACAAGAGGGGATAGAAAAGATGAGAAGGGACTTGGCAAGGTTGGAGGAATGGTCATACATATGGCAACTTAAATTCAATGCAAAGAATTGCAAAGTAATGCATCTGGGAAACAAAAACCCAGAAGAAGAGTAGGCAATAGCAGGGGAGGTACTAACAACAACAAAAATGGAAAGGGACCTGGGGGTAGTCATATCAGATGACCTAAAGGTTGGTAAGCAATGTGAGAAGTTGGTAAGGAGAGCCAGAGGGATACCGGGATGCACAGGAAGGGGCATCACAAGTAGAAAAAGGGAAGTGGTTATTCCTCTATACAGACAGTTGGTGAGACCCCATCTGGAGTACTGTGTGCAGTTTTGGAGACCTCATCTATGCAAGGACATAGACAGGATGGAAGCAGTCCAGAGGAGGGCAACTAAAATGGTGCAGGGTCTGCAGAAGAAACCATATGAAGAGAGACTAAGAGAGCTTAATATGTATACCCTTGATGAAAGGAGGGACTGGGGAACATGATAGAAACTTTCAAGTACCTCAAGGGAATCAACAAAGTCCAGGAAGGTAGCATCTTTCAGAAAAAGAGATGTGTAAGAACAAGGGGGCACAATTTAAAGATAGAGGGGACGGCTCAGGGTAATGTGAGGACATTTTTCATGGAGAGAGTGGTGGATACATGGAACCTCCTTCCTGGGGAGGTCGTTAGGTCTAAAACAGTGGGGGAATTCAAACATGCATGGGACAGACATAAGGCAATTATAGTGGGGGGTTGCAGGAAGTAGGCTGTTGGTTAACTAGAATCTGCAGCTTATCCAGTAGGTAGGGAAATGGGCAGACTGGGTGGGCCAAGTGGTCCTTATCTGATGTCAAAGTCTATGTTTCTATGCAGCACTGGGCAAGACTCCTCCTTCCCCTCCTCTCCCCCTCCCCTTTCTACCCAACTTGTCCTCACCTAAATCTGCCTTTTGTTGGGATTCTTAGCACCATGGCGATGTCTACTATCAGGTAAGTTTCTTCCTTCCCTCCTTTTTTCCTTTCCTCTGCTATCCCCCCCCCCCCGTTCCCTCTTCCCAACTTGTCCTTGCCTAATTCTATCCCCTGGCACAGTTCTCTGCATCCAGGAGGGGCCCAGCACTGGGCAACTACTCTTCTTTCACTCCCATCCCCCTTTATCCTTTCTACCCAACTAATCCTCGCCTGATTCTGTGCTCTGGCAGGGTTCTCAGCATCCTGGAGTGGCCTAGTCTTAGGCAAGCTTTTTCTTTCCCTACTCTTCCCTCCTCTTCCCTCCTTTCCCTTCATCCTTTCTTTTCAGTCTTACCAACTTGTCCTCACCTAGTTCTGCCCCCTGGCAGGGTTCTCAGCATCCTGGAGGGGTCCAGCAATGGGAAATGACTCTTCCTTCCCTCCTCTTTCCCCTCTCTACCTAACTTGTCCTCACCTTACTCTACTGTCTGGCAGGGTTGTCAGCATCCTGAAGAGGCCTAGTCTTAGGCAAGTTTCTCCTACCCCTCCTACTCCTCTTTCCCTTTACCATCCCCTCTACTATCTCTACCCAACTTGTCCTTGCCTACTCCTGCTCCTTATTCTAAGTCTTTGCCTCATCCCACCTCTGGCAGTGATCTCCTCACCCTGAATGGGCCAGTTCCAGGTACGACTCATCCTTCCCTACCCTATTCCTTAACCCCACCTCTCTCCTGCCCCCTCTTTACCACCCTGCACCTAAACAAAGGAATTAGTTCACTTGAGCCAGTAACTTTCACTTTTTGTTCTGTCTAAGGTGCTCCCAGATTGCACTAGCCCTGTGTTAACTTGCCCCTTACAACTGATTTTTTGCTCACTTTCCTCCGATAATGTGCCCCCCATCTTTATCCTCTCCTTCCCCTGTCTACCCCTCTACTCTCCTTGATGTCCCCTCACTGCACCTCATTCATGCAATAATTGCCAAACAATCTGCCTCTTAACTGTGATCCAGTCCTGCAAGGAGTTGCTTCCAAGGCTACATTAAATTTCTGTACTACGTTCCTCAGATATGCCACTTGTAATTAAATGCATATTCCACAAGTATGATATATTTAACTGTATGTTATGTCACAAATGCAACTGTATGATTATTTGTGATATTTTTTAACTGTATGTCTTGTTACAAATGTAATTGAATGTTTAATTTCTTGGATATGTTAAATGTTAAACTGTATGTCTAATTCTTCATCCAATTGTACCACACCCCCCAAGTCGCACCTGGATACGATCAACTTGTTGTTCAGAGTACTTGCCTGGTGAAACATTTCAATAAATAAATAAAATAAAAATAAAGTACCACATCCCCTCCTTTCCTTCCTACCCTGTCTTTCCAGAACAGAGTATAGCCTAGTATGGTCATGTCCCAGTCATGATTTTCAATGCACCATGACTTGGTAATGGCCATAATATCCAGGGCAGCCTCTGCCATTGTGGTCTCTATGTCTGAAATCTTATTGACTGGACTTCTAGCATTTAGATACATGGCTTTCCAGCTTTTGTTACCACTCCATTTGTTACCCCCTTTTTTCTTTTGTGCTTTCCTTTCTTCCATCTCTTTTTAATGAACCCGCTCTCACTCCCCTTAATTTCTTCCACCCTGATTCCTGTATTAATTTGTATCTCTGGGGGATTCCACTCCTCTCGGGTGTTTCATACTCTCTACTTCATCCTCTGGGGTGTGGCAGTTCTGCCTCCTCCATGTCTTCTGCCACCCCCCCCTTGGCTACTTTAAATGTTCATCAAAGTAACATTTAAACCATATGCCAAAGACTGTGGTTCCCCTCTTGGATGGAAGGAGGCCATCAAACTGTATTAGACCTTACCATCCCAGGTGGGTCCCCAGTCCTCCAGTCCCCAGTGGAGCTGAACCCATCATCGCTACATGATTCCTTCAGCCATTAGTTGAAGCTCCTGGTGCTGAGATCCCTCTCTTCCCTCTGTCATAGACAGGGAGCACCTCAGAGAAAGCCACTGAGCAGGCTATCAATCTAAAGCCTAGCTCCCTAAAGTCCCCCTGTGCTATCCCAGCCCCATCCCTAGCCAGGTCATTGGTCCCCAGGTGGACAATGACATCCAGCTCTGCCTTCTGTCCTGCTACCTTAGTGATCCTAAGGCTCTGCTTCTCATCCCTTCGGGCCATGGTGCCATATAGGCACCTAACCTCCTTCACCCCTCCCTTTCCTATACTCAGATCTATCCCACTCACAATCTAGTACCCCACCAGATATTGTTTCCTCCTCTTCTGGGGTCCTTATCAACCCTTCTTGGGGTCTCCACTATGGAGGCCCCCACATCCTCCCTAGCCTCTACTACTGTTGCATCTCCCCAGCAATCCCACCTCACCAGAGCAGTGTTAGAATTGCATAGAGGTACCAGTTGAGGAATGTGTCTTTGACCCACCATCCTCATCATCTTTCTCCACTAAAGACATGGGCAGATCTGCAGCATGGATAAGGAAGTACCACAGTCTCTGTCACTGTCACCCTAGTGTGCACTGTACCACATGTGTAGGGCTATGTGCACTCACCTGGCATGGTGTCCAGACCATGCTCCTTATTACCCACAGTTGCCTGGCTGATGGTGTCTAACAATTTGTCCTCCACTGGTGTGAGCTCTGGGTATGATGGTGGGCCACCACCAGTGGCATTCCATCCCTGATCTCACCTGCCAGCTTCTTCTGAACAGCCATCCTCAGTTCCCTCTACTTGTGCATGATATCCTCGATGAACCTGACCAGCTCCATGACATTGACAGCAGTCTAGATGGCCTACAAGATGAGGGCCTTGGTGCCTGGCTGCACTCTGAGGGTTACGGCCCATACAACATGGCATAGTTGTTTTGGATCTCTGACACTGCTGTGCTCACCTGCTCAATGCTGAAGTTCTAAGGATGGTAGTACCTGGAATCATTGTCATGGACACTGCCACCAGTATGGGACTGTGGCATCTCCCTGGAGGGAACCACCCCCTATGGTGTCCACCCTACAGCCCTATGTTCCAAGGAGCCTGAATATCCCCATTGCTAGCTGCCAAAGATGTGGTAAGGGAGGTGTGCCCAGGTGACCTCACCCACTCTGCCATGCCACCACCAGCACCTGTCCCAAGACCACAGTGCTCCCCTTGGTCTAACAAGCACTACCCCCCATGCTGCTAGTATTTGGCATGCCTGCATACTAGGTGAGCACCCTGGCCCACAGATGTCCATTAATGGTGGGGCCATCGGGCATTTTCATGTCTATAGAGCCCACCCCTCTTGCCCTGTGCATAGAATTATGTATAATTACATGGCTAGTGAGCACCCCTGTGGCACCCTCCCTCTTTATAGTGCATGTCATGGTAGGATGCGCTATTTCATCCTGTGTAGTTGCACAGCCCACTTAACACTTTACTGCCATATGAATGTGCATCATTCATGCATAGGGTCCATTGATTTTACCTACATTTTAAATGAACACTTTGTTATAAAGGTATCTCAGTATCCTTTGCAGGCATGCATTCCTTGTTGTATCCTAATTTAAATTCAGCATATTTTTTCCTTAATATGATCCTTAATTAAAATTAAGGAGAAGATAGGTTGTTATTATTTTTGAACTGCTTTTTAATTCAAGGGATATTTTATTAATGTGCTGCTTACTTTAATTGTAGCACAACCACAATTCATTAATTTGTACCTAAATTTTAATTAAATACATTCTGTTTCAGTAATTAAGGATAATTAATGACTTTTGGATTTTCTCACTTTATTTTTGAGGCATCCTTAATTTTGAATTAAGGGGCATATTCCAAATTCAGGGATCAATTAATGGAAAATTAAGGAGATTTAAGCACTTTTTGGCTCATAATGTGGTTCGGGACGTTGATTACTGGGATCATGGGTTTTCAATACTAGGATCAGAAGGAACTAATTGCTAGGTTGGTTATTGCAAAGTTCCCCCAATGAAGACCAGCTTTGGTCAAAGTGCCTGTGTGTTGTAAGTCCTCTTGCAATCTGAATAAGCTTGCTTGCTACTTTTGCAATTTAGCTTTTGAACTGATTTTGCTTCCTGAATGTAATTTTATGCTTTCTTCTGGTTGTTGCAAAGTGGGCCTGATTCCTGGGGTTTGGGGCTAATTACTGGGGTCACCTATGATTACTTGGGAGGAGTCCTAATTCCCTGGGAGAGGACTTATTACTGGTGTCAAGGGGCTGGTTGCTGGGGTACAGGAACTAATTAATGGGGTCCGGTGCAGATTTCTAGAGGTCAGGGCAGGACAGTTTAATAGGGTCAGGCTACTTAGTTGGGGGCTGATTTCCAGATGGTTAGTCTTCAGTTAATGGAAGGGAAGAAGGAGCCTCTAGCTGGTGCCTGTGAGTGTAAGTAGATCTGAAAGATTTTCTTGGCTGGTATTTCTGTGTGTTTGTAATTGTATTTGAGGGCAGGTCTTAACTGCCATTTATTGTGCTTTTACATTTAGTTTTAGCAGGAGTAAGGGAGTCTAGCAGACAAGCTGGTGTTTGTGTGTTTAAAAGTTGCTGTCTGGCCTGTAAGTGCAGGCATCATATTATAGGGATTAGTGCTGTTTGAATGTGAGGTGTAACTGCCATCTCAGTTAGTCTTCAGTTAGTGGAGGGGGAGTAGGAGCCTATAGCTGGTGGTTGTGAGTGTAAGTAGATCTGAAAGATTTTCTTAGCTGGTATTTCTGTGTGTTTGTAATTATATTTGAGGGCTGGTCTTAACTGCCATTTATTGTGCTTTTACATTTAGTTTTGGCAGGAGTAAGGGATTCTAGCAGACAAGTTGATGATTGTGTGAGGTGTTACTGCCAGAGTACTCCTTGGCTGATTGTGTTTTGACACAGCCTGTGGTGTGCTTCCACCCACCCACCCTGCAACCCACCAACCCACCTCGCAACCCACCCGCCCTAAGGTTCACCCTACATTTATTGGGTGAGTCCCATAAGGCCTTGCAACATCCTAATCCTATTAGGGTGATGCTTGTGTAGTGCTGGCTACTGCATCTTGCTACTATTTGTATCGATTGCTTGGGCAATGCTGGCTACTGCTGGGAAAAGGGTAGTTTGATTGAGTGAATATGGATTGAAGGGTACTTTTAGATTGTAGATTGATCAAGTGTATATGGATTGAAGGGTACTTTTATTGCCGAGTGGGGCCCATATTGCCCACATCTAACAGTGAGGATGGGGTCGAATGATGCAAGAGGTGGTATCTTCGGGAGGGTGATTGGGTGTACAGGGTGTGGGGTGGCCATAATATTGAATTGGGTATGGAGGTTTGAGGGATGCCCAGTGTGTTACCAGGTGGCAGGCCTCAGGTGGGAGGTTGAGGGGATCAGGAAGCAGTTGGAGGGATGGAGGGGGGTGGGTTGGAGAGAAAAGGGGGTGCAGGAACCATATGATGATAGGCAAGGACAAACTGCCATACCCCAGGGTATAGGGGTAGGAGTGAGAGGACTAGGACCACATGGTAGCTCTGGGGGGAGACATGAAAATACCAGTGTTCGGTCTTCACTCTGAAAGGAGGGGGCAGTACAGAGACAGCCAAGGAAGGGGCAGGGAAGGGGGACAGGAGTGGGTGAGCTTGGGGCAGGCATCACACTTTCAAATCATTTCACCCTGCTGTACCTGGATAATGAGGTGGAAGAAGTTGGTGGGCAGGGGGTGCAGGATGACAGGAAGGGAGGGATTGGTCAGGTGTCAGAGGGGGGCAGGGGATAGGAGGGGGGCCTGATCCAAAGGAGGGGAGGGCATGAGGAACGTGAGACCAGGGCACCAGACGGGCAAGGAGGGGGACAGGAGCCTGGGTCTGAGGGAGGTAAGGCAGAGGGGGATGCACAGAACAGAGTAAGGGTGGACGAGGCCAGGACCCAGGACAGGGCAGAGTTGAGGAAGGGAAAAACGGACAAGGAGTGGGGTGAGGAGGGGAGCACTCTGGGTAGGCCAGCTCTGAAACTAGAATTTCCAGAAGAGGGGGGTGTAGAGAGCACTAGGACACAAGGGTCTGTTACTGCAGAACCTGGGGGGGAGGGGAGAAGGAAATCAGGAATAGGAGGCCTGGGTGGAGAAGTCAATGGCAACAGACCAACCAGGGAAGAGTTAAGGGGGGCTGACTAGTGATATTCAGGCTGTGAGGGGTGAGAGGAGTAAGTTGGGAGAGGGAGACAGAAGAGGGAGCCTGGAAGGGCACAATCAAACTAGTGATGCCCAGTCTTTGGGAGGGGTGAGGAGCAAGCAGGGGGCCATAGTCAGGAGAAAGAGTCTGGAAGGGCACATACAGACCTGTGACCCCCAAGTTGCAGGGAGTGAGGGCAGAAAACTGGAGGACATAGGCAGAAGAGGGAGCCTGGAAGGGCATGCAAAAAATAGAGGCACGCAGGCTGTGGGGGGGGGGGTGCAAGGAGCAAGTTGCGGGATGTAGACAGAAGAAGGAGTAAGGAAGGGTACAAACAGGCTGGTAACTTGGGGGAAGAGGTGAAGGTGCTCCTGCTGGGTGACTCCATGATTAGAGGTATCCAGTGGGAGGGGGTTGGGGAGAGAAAAGGCAGCCCAGTCAAGGTTAAATGTATCCCAGGCCTATCAGTACATAAGGCCAAATTCCAGCTATACTCAATGGCAAGGGAATGCGAAGGATCCCCAGACTTTCTAGTTCCCCTGGGAACAAATGATTTAGAAGGGAACAGTGGACTGGAGATACATGCAAGATTCAGGGAATTGGCCAGGGTTTGTCACTCTACAGGATGTGCAATCTCCTTTTCTGAGATACTGCCTGTACCAAGGGCAAGCGGGGAAAATAAGCAAAAACTTAGGGGGCATTAACCAGTGGCTCAGGGAGTGGTACAAGTCAGAAGGGTATGGATTGATGGGGGACTGGGATGATACATGGGAAGACTAGGGGCTATATGCCAGGGATAGGCTGCACCTCAACCAGGAGGGAAGGGAGATCCTTAAACTAAAACTTTTTGGATTCATTGGTGATAGGTGGGGTTTAAACTTGTAAAGAGGGGAAAGATAGAAAGACTGAAAGCCCCAGTGAGGAAGCTCGACGGTTCAGGACTAGATCATGCAAAGCGGGCTGCGGGTAGCGTTAAAAGACCAGGGGGAAGTGAGGGGGGAAGAGAGACAGGGGATTGCCCTGGGCTGAGAAGACTGGAGACAGGGACGGGTGGAGGATGGTCCTGATCAATGCCAAGAGCATGGGTAATAAAATGCCAGAGCTCCAGGCAATGCTAGCTGAGGGTGCAGCAAACTTGTTAGCAATTACTGAGACATGGGCCACCCAGAGGCATAATTGGGACCTAAATTTAGAGGGATACACAATGTTTAGGAACGATAGGGGCTGGAAAGAGGGGTGTGTGTGGCATTGATAGTCAAAAATGACATAGTAGTTGGTGGAATCGAGGCGGCAGAAGGAGATGTGGAGGCAATTTGGGTAACCCTGCAAACAAGGGGGAGTAAAAGATTAAAAATAGGGGTGGTGCACAGATCCTCCACAATGGAAGCATAACTGGAGGATGATCTGGCTGAGAACATCAGGGGTCACTGTGGCCTCGGAAAGGGTAGGTGGTGATTATGGGTGAGCTGAACATGCCAGGGGCAGACTGGGGCACTATGACTTTCTTGGTGCCCAGGGAGCAGAGGTTGATGGATGTCTTCCAGGATGCCTTCCTAGTCTGGCATGTGGTGGAGCCTACTAGGCAGGATCGGATCCTGGACATTGTCCTAGCAGATAGTGACCACATAAAGGGCCTGGAGGTAGCAGCCCATTGGCAGGCAGTGACTATGCCACAGTCTGGTTTCTTATGTTCCCAGGGGGAGTGGAAATTTGCACTAACACAGAAGTAATAGATTTCAGGGAGGCGGACTTTGAGGGCATAGAAAGGATTCTTAAAGGGTGCTTGGATGAGATAAAGTCAGACATGGATGCTGGTAGCTTGTGGGAGACCATTAAGAAGGGGATGCAGGAGGCTTCGAGGGCCTGTGCAAATGTAAGGTGCCAGCAATGTAGGGCCAGTGAGCCATGTTTTTGGACCCAGGAGGTGCAGGAGGTGGTGAGGGAGAAAAAGGCTGCCTATGCGCACTTAAAGCACTCAAGGGGGGCTAGGGAGAAGGGAGAGTATGATTTCCTGGCTAAGAGGGTCACCAGGGTGGCAAGGGGCCAAGGTGAAGAAGGAGCTTAACCTGGACAGGGATATCTGCAGGGGGGGAAAGGGGTTCTATAGATACATAGGGGAGAAAAGAAAAGTGAGTGCACAGATCAGCAGGATTAGAACTGAGGGGGATGTGTGCAGGAACCTGGAGAACAAGCAGAGGTGCTAAATGAGTACTTTGCCTCTGTCTTTACCAGGGGAGATGGGGGATCTTTCCAACCCAATGGGAGGGTAGAGGAGCCCACTGAACCAGGTGGTCAGTTGGAGACTGAAGGACTGGATGAGACTAGGGCAGGGGATGGGTCGTATCTAGAAGGGGAGGAGAGGATGCATGAGGAGTGGGGGATGGGAGGATGAAATCACAGCGGCTAGGGTGAGAGAGGCCCTCCGGTCGCTAAAGACCAAGAAGGCACCTGGGCCATATGGGCTGCATCCAAGGGTGCTGAAGGAACTGGCGGATGTGCTGGCAGCTCCACTGGCCTCACTTTTCAACATCTCCCTGAAGACAGTGTGGGTGCCTCAAGATTGGAAAGTGGCTCAAGTGGTGCCTATTCACAAGGGGGGGAGGGTCCAGAGAGGAGATGGGGAATTATAGGCCTGTTAGCCTAACATCTGTGGTAGGCAAGGTTATGGAGGGCAATATCAAGGAGAGGCTGGGGGGGGCAGCTGGAAAGGTAGGGGCACCTGGATGACAGGCAGTATGGTTTTGTTCCAGGGAGGTTGAGCCAGACTAACCTGGTGGAGTTTTATGACTGGATGACGGGTGCCCTGGACCGACATAGGCCAGTGGACATCCTCTATCTCAGTAAGGCATTCAATTTGGTACCCACAACAGCCTAGTAACAAAGCCGGGGGATGGGGGGATGCAGTTGCTCAGGTGGGTGGAAAATTGGCTTACGGGGTCAATACAGCGAATGGCAGTTGGAGGGATAGTCTCCTCCCCCAGGAGGGTCATCAGTGGGGTCCCACAGGGTTCAGTCCTGGGGCCACTCCTGTTCAATTCCTATGTCTCGGACATAGGGTGGGGTGTTAGGAGTAGGTTGAGTCTCTTTGCAGATGACTCAAAACTGGGAGCACTGGCAGATGGGCAGGAGGGGAGAGAGGCCCTGCAGGGGCATCTGGAGACCCTGGGGGGTTGGGCAAGGAAGTGGGGGTTGAAGTTCAATGCAGGGAAATGTAGGGTGCTGCATCTGGGGGTCAGAAACCCTGGACACGCATACACTCGGGGGGGGGGAACTACACTGAAAGTCACATCGGCCGAGAGGGACTGAGGAATAGTGGTGGACAGCAAAATGAATAACACAGAGAATTGTCGAAGAGCTGCAGCAAAAGCAAACAGGATACTGGGCTGCATAGCCAGGGGGATTACCTCGAGGAGGAGGGTGGTGATCCTTCCTCTGTATAATGCCCAGGTTAGGCTGCATCTTGAGTACTGTGTGCAGTTCTGGAGACCCCATCTTAAGAGGGACATAGTGCTGCTGGAGAGGGTCCAGAGGAATGTGACCAGGATGATTCAGGGCATGGAGGGTAGGACCTATGAGGAAAGACTGGATGAACTCAATCTGTATGCATTGGAGGAGAGGAGGGACAGAGGGGACATGATAAAGACTTTCAAGTATGTGAAGGGAATAAATAAGGGTGGAGCCAGGGAAGTGTTCAGACTTAAGAAGGGGGGAACTACCAGGTGGCATGAGTGGAAGCTGGAAGGGGGAAGTACGGGGGGGTGCAGGAGACACTTCTTCACAGAGAGGGTGGTGGAACCATGGAACGCACTGCCTAGGAGTCTGGTGGAAGAGACGACAGTGGAAGGATTCAAGAAGAGTTGGGACAGGGGGAAGATGAGGAAAGGGAGGGCCATGTCTGGGGCTGGGGTCGTGGAGGAGCAAGCTCCCAGTAGGGGGCTAGCTTCTGAGCAGACACGATAGACCATGGGTCTTATTCTGCTAGCTTTTACTATGATACTGTGATTGATTATTGAGATCATGAGGCTGATTACTGGTGTCACATAATTGATTTATGGGTTCTAGGTAGATTTCTGTGGGGTTGTATGGACTGATTAATGGGGTCAGGAGCTGATTTATGAGGCATTGGTGGGACAAATTAATGGGAGCAGGGTACTGATTTCTGGGGGTATGAGTGTGGGGCTGATGAATAAGGTTAGTGAGTTGATATCTGGGGGTCAGTGGTAATGATTAATGGGGATGGAGATAGTTACTGAGGGTGAGTGGGACTGATTAATGGGGTTGAGGTTGTTTGCTGGGGGTGAGAGGGACTGAATGGGGCTGGAGCTTATTACTGGAGATCAGAAGGATTGATGAATGGGTCAGAAGGTTGATTTCTGTGGGGATGGTAGAACTGATTAAGGGAACTGGAGCTGATTACATTGTCAGCAGTCTAAATGATGGGCTCAGGTCTGATTTCTGGGGCTGGTGGAACTGATCAATGGGGTTGAGGGGATTGATTACTGTGGTTGAGGGCAACCTACTGGGGTGTGAAAGACAGAATACATGGGGTTGGGCTAGTGATTAATGAGGATTTGGGACTGATTATACAGACTGGGTATTGTTTACATGGATCAGAATTATTTTTGTGAGAAGGGGAATAATACCTAGGGAGGGAACTAATTTTTTGAATCAGGGGGCTGATAACTGGGGAGGAGGTGACTGATTTCTGGGGAGTGGCCTGATTACCAGTATTGTGAATTTGTCTGTATCTCCATAGCACAGCATCTCTTGCCCTGTAATGCAATTATTGCTTGACTCAGGTCACCTTTGAAATTTGGCACGTGTTGTTCAAAGGCTCTAAATCAATAACAATATGGAATACTAGTTAAGTATGCTGATAGCTGGGATCAAGGGGTTGTGGTATTAGAGGACTGATTACTGGTATTGGAGCTGTTTAATGGGCCATTGTGATACATACAGAGATATCTAGATACAAATCAGATCTTGCTGTAACTACCAGTGTCTTGATTTGAACAATTTGAAGAATGTTTCTTTATGTAATAACTGCAAGAATTTGGTATGGATTCTTTACGTAATAATTGAAAGAATTTGGTATTGAACATTAAGGGTATGATTTTCCAAAGCATATGCATTTGACTTAATGAACTAAATCTGGAAAAAGTACAAATACCTGGTCACAATTTACAATTATTTAGTGCTCTTGCAGTGTACATAAAAACACAGCAATTGTCAGGTCAGGGTCAAAGTGTATATAGAAAAAAGTAAAGGTTGTGCAGTGCTAATGATATGCAGTTTTGTAAATTAACAGTCAGCACAAAGGGCCCCAGAGTCAGGTGTGGGGTTGATCTCAATATGCACTTTGTGTGCAAAAACATTTTGGTTTCCTTACTGTTTACTGTAGTGTAGCAGATAGTATCAAACTAAATTTTCTAAATTCTAGGCTGACATCTTCTTTTACTACAAATGCCCAAATCCCCTACAGCTTGCATCAAAGCAGTAGGTAGCAGTGGGAGATTCAATAACCTGCAGCACATGTTAGAGCTTTCATAATCTCTGATCAGATGTTTTCTGTGCTGCTTTTCTGCAGGGGCTAGGTAGTCTAGGGGTAGCTAGGTAGGTAAAGGGAGGCAGTATAGCGCAGTGGTTTAAGGTGCTAAGCTGCAAATCTGGAGACCTGGCTTTGAATTCCACAGCCCCCACTTGCATACTGTGTGACCCTGAGCAAGTCACTTAACTTTCCTGTGCTCCCAGGTTGCACCTGTAAACAAGCTTTCAGCTTAGTGTGTCTCAGCTAGTTAAACAATTGGTAAAAAAATTAAAAAAAAGTCTTCTATGACTGTACATAGCTCATGTAGGACAGCGGGACCAACAAACAAAAGATAAGGGGCCCAATTCACAAAACTTTGCCCTGGCTCAAATCCAGTTTGCATCGTTTAAACTGGGTTTTGCCCGAAAGTGGTTTTCACAAAAGCCCACTTTGCACTGGTAAGCTGGGTTTGCATCGGGGCAAAGTTTTGAGGGGACCGCAATGTATATAAGAGGGAGGGGTCCTGCTTATCGGCATAGTCCCATTCACTAAGCATTTTTTCCACACAAAGGTATTTTGCAGGGTTCCCTTGTGAGGAGAAAATACCACTGAAGAAAACCTCCTTTTAACTCCATGCAACCCTAGTGGTTCACGGAGGTACTGTGCCCCCCCTTGCCTATCACCGGCTCAAGTAAGAAACATAATTTACCCTGGTAGTCTAGTGGTCCTTCCCCCCCACCATGCTCTGATTGCCAACCCCTTATATTAAAAATATGCCCTTGTAGTCTAGTGGTTCTTCTCCCATGCTACGATCACCATCCCATTATAGAAAATAAATTCCCTGGTACTCCAGGGATCCCACTCCAATTGCCAATTGCTGTCCCATTATTTATTTATTAAATTTCCCCTGATAGTCCAGTGGTCCTTCCCCCTTCCCCGATATCTGATTGCTGTCCCCGTAGTAAAAAAATAATTTTGTAACCTGGGCAATTACAAGATGCAGCACAAACCTTTGTGCTGTACTTTGCAATTTTTTGTGAATCTGGTCCCAGAGCTTATAGAGACTTTAACACTGCAGGATATTGAATCTCTCACTGCTGCCTATGCCTACTGTTCTGATGTCAGCTGCAGGGGTTTCTGGGATATGATGTCAGCCTAGAACTAAGGAAAATTAGTCTGATACAGTCTAATACACTACAGTAAACAATAAGTAAACCAAAATGTTTTTGCAAGCGAAGTGCACATTGAGACCACCCCCACAGTTGAATGTGGGGACCCTTGGTGGTGACTGTTCCCCATTAATTTACAATCTATTTGTGTTGAAAAATCACCTTGACTTGCAGTGGCTGCTCCAATAACACACTCACGTGTGTGTTTCAGGGATATAATGCACTCCCCATGGGTGCAAAGGTATTCTGCTTCACCTCCTTCGACCCAACTACTATGCATTATATCCCTACAAAACTCACACTGAGTTGTGTGCTATCCCATATCAAGTATTCCAAATTCAAACAGCATGGGTGACATACTGATAAGAAGCCACTATAAAAACATTAACCTACTGTATTTTTACTTCTTCTTTTTCTAAAGCCTGAAAGAAAGAAAAAAATAGTCAATGGTGTAATGTTTGCTCAAGTATGATATTGCAATAATTTACCATAGCCATTTGCACATTTACCATCAGGTTAATATCAATCAACAGGAAAGAACATTTCAAAACCAGACCCTGTATGGATACAAAAGGAAAGTAATTCAATGCAAAAAATGTTCAAAGTTCAAAACTTGCTGAAAAAGCTAAGTTGGTTAATTTCCAAAAACGGTCATATAAACTTAGACTTCTTCAAACTTTCAACATTGTTCTCCATGCCATGGGGAGTTTCAATTCCTTTGACCTTCATGAATTTTTGTGGAGAAAGCCTCCAAAGATAACAAATTTAAATAATTGTCCAGTTGTGAATGCTTTCTTTATAGAATCTCATTATAATCCATATCTTCCATGGGGACACTGTGGAAATCTCATGTATGCCCAAGCTCTAGGCTGTCCTGGTCCAGGCAGGTTACCTGGTTCCATTGGACCTGCCCCTGAAGCCCCACATTTCTCCTTGTCCCAGCCCCTGTCTACCCAGGATCTACTCTGGCCCACCCCAGCTTCTTTGTCTTCCTAATCTACTCCATCTCCCCCTGCCTGAGGCTTTGTTAGCCCTCCAAGCTCCCATTGCCATGCCCCAGACTACCCTACCTCCCACCACCCCAGCCCCAGAATACCCCAGCTGACCCTGGCTGTTTCAATTTCCATAGCTCTTCCTCTGCATCACCCCAGCTCCTCATTCCCTTGGCTTGGCTGCCCTCCAGCTCCCATTGCCCTGTCCTTGTTCCACCTCAAAAAATCCCACCCCAGCCCCAGCTGGTCCTGCTCCACACAGCACCCCCACCAGTTCCTTTGGCTCTGCCCATGGAGCACTCCCCCAGGTTGTTCTTGTCCATGCTGACCCCCACTTGCAACCTCTTAACAATCTGAATTTGCCCCCAAATCAAGATTGCTGGCATGGCAGGCAGTAGATCTACCACTAAGCCACTGGGCTGGCCCCACTTTAGCAATCATGACAATGGTTGCAGCACACTGCTCCTCTTACTCCAGTCACTTATCTGTAATGATCACCTGGTCCAGTTCATCCTCTTATGCAGTTGTACATTTTTGTTTTTTAGATATTTATCCTTTGTCAACCAGAATAGCAGAGTGAACCCTTTTTGCAACCTTATTGCTAACTTCAAGAGAGAGCAGCTATCTGCAACATTTCTGAACCACCCATTTGCTAGCTTTAGAAGTCTGCGCGGATAGCTGCAAACATAGATTGTGCCAGTGTTCCAACTAGCTGCAGCCACCTACTAACTTGAAATTTGCATGTCATGCAATCTTTTTGGGTCGCAGGAATATATCAGTAATATCTTATATTGGCATGAGCTACCCGAGGAGTAGCTGTGTCGGGTAGTGTGGCTAGCACCTATTTTTGCCAGAGTAGAGTAGTTCAGGTAATGTACTACCCTACCCAATGTTACAGTGTAATTCTCAGGTATGGTAGTTTGAGATAGGTAACTAGTAATGTGTAATTACTTAGCGCGCCAGACTTCCAGGCTGGAAACAGGTATTAAAAGTGTAGCCTGTTAGGTCCTTTATGGAGCTTACAGCAGAATAGGAGCACATGACACTGGGCTGACACCTGATTGCTCAGTGGTGTCTAAAGAGCTGTGCTCTGTCTGCTGTGAGCCTGTGTGACACAGAGTGTGTGGGCAGCTGGCAGCAGTCTGGATACAGCTCCATGAGTGCTCGCTCTGCAGCACAAATTGTGGCCATAAAGACTTGACTTTAAAAGTTGAATCATCAACATTTGAAATTAAAACCTTCACTACTCATGAACTAGGACAGGAGCAAAGCAAAGGGAGAAAGAAATAGAGGCAGATTGAAACAAGCTCAGGGGAGGGGGATCAGCCTCTGTCGAGCAGGCTGAGAAACTGGGGAGAGAAAAGAGAAGGAAGAAGGTGGGAGAAAAGACATAGACAAAAACACAGAAAGCAGCTGGTTTGAAATTAAAAGTTGCTGAAAGTATTACAGTGTTTGTTAGGTGCCCCCGAGCCCTGTCATTTATTACTGTGACATAGTCAGCTACAGAGTGTGTCTCTGCAGCAGTTAGTGAAAGCCTTTTATGGCTGAGTTACACTGTTTGTGAGTCCCAAGCCCTGCCAGTTATTACTGGGACATAGTAGGCTACACTGTCTGTCTCTAGAAAACAAAGAAGGCTGCCCTAATGGTGAGGACCTGGTGCTAGTAAATGAATTGCCAGAATCAAACGAAAACCATTACTCCAAGCATCAGTTTAAAGAAGTTTACTGTACACTTTGTATAAGTTACAAATTCATGACATGAGTAACAAGTTCACAGACCAAAAAAAACAGCCCATGCTTCGAGGTGCAATGCTTCTTTATCAGGGGTGTGGCCACTGATACCTCCCATTGTGTCTTTATACAGGCATTACAAATAAAAATTAAGAAAACTGATATATTGACAGTCACCTAAGAAACACTTTTTAAATAAATTAATCAACAATCATTTGCACATTACAAACATAGTTTCATGTCTGCCAGCACATTAAAATTGACACTATTTTTATTGCTTACAGTTCGAGGGCCTACTCTCCATTTAAACAAAATAGATTAGTGGGCAGGCATAAAAACTGCCATACAGAGCTTAAAGTGATTCATACAAATGTGAAATCCACCAAAGTGTTAGAAAATATCAAGGGGGGTGGGGAGTAAGGATTTTTCAATGCAACAACAATCGATGAATATGCTGATAAAAAATTCCCTCTGTAGTCAATATATTCATTTTCCATACAAAAACATTTACATCTTTTTAAATTTCCTATTCTTGACATAAAACTTCATATTCTGTAGGTTTTCAGTATTTGATGCTGGGTACTTGTGAAAATGACTCTGTTTGCATTTTAAGCATTCAAAAGTCCTTATATACAGTATGCAGTTTTACCTCACTGACATATATACCTCCTTTACTGCTTGTATTTAATTTAATAATCATAATGACATATCAGTGAAGATGAGGCTGCCACTCCATGTAATCATTAAACCCTGTGGGTTTTAATGCTTTAAATTTAAAACCCCACATGGATTCCTTTCTGTCCAGTTGGTGACACCTGTTCCCAGCCCCCTCGAGGTCTATATGGTGCATGATCAATTCCCATGTAATGCACTTCTGATCTCTCGCTGTTCTTAGTTTGCCTAGATGTCTGCCTATTGGATGGGAAGCACCCTGTCTACGAATTACCCTGAAGTGCTCCTGTATTTGCTCCTTTAAACATCTAGTTGCTGGACCTATATATGTTCAACCACATGAGCAGCGCAAGGTGTAAATAACAAATCAAGTACTTCAAGTAATAAAATGATTAATATAAACCTCATTCACCCCTACACTGCCTGGATTAACAAAACTTTTGCCCTGAACTGCATATTTGCAAGTAATACAGTACTTGAAAGTATAAAAACCCATGGGTTTCCTGATTAACCAATAACCCTGCATACCTTCATTTTTAAACTTACTGTGCACTAAAATATCTTTAAGGTTTTCTCCCCCTCGAAAAGTGATCAGGGGTCCTATTTCTTGTGTTTGTTTAAGATCTCGATCTGTGCCTAGTACATTTCAATGCTGTTTAATGATAGATCTTAAGTCCATAGATATGGGGCCATATGTTGAAACTAAGGTAACTTGTTCCATTTCCCCCACTTGCTCCTTACGTTGTAACAGATGCCTCCTATCCAATGAATTAACTCTATCAAGAGCTTATTGCAAAGTTTTTTTCTGGATATCTTCTATTATGTAGCCTACTAAATAATAATTTTTGCCTGTATTAAAATCTTATATGCTGGAGCTATTCCATTTAAGTGAATCAGTTGTCCATAAGAAAGGTTTTGTATGGTATGCTTCAGGTGTGAACTTCGAGCATGAAATATGCTATTTCCTGCCCTTTTACGATAACCCTTAGTACTCACTATCTCTCCAATAATGAAAGCCATGTTAAATCCAGTAAATCAATCATAATATCAGTATACTGTTCTGTAAAATGAAAACCTAAATCATTATTAATATAGTCTAAAAAATGGTGTAAGTCTTGTTCTGAGCCTTCCCACACTATTATTATGTCATCTATAAAACGCAAATATTTATTGATGTCTCTGCAACAGTTAGTGAAAGCCTTTTATAGCTGTGTTACAATGTTTGTTAGGTGCCCCCAAGGATAACCTAACAAACAATGTAATAGTATACAGCCTACAGTCAAAAAGAGTATTTCACATTTTTGTTATGGTCAAGGTAGGGTAATAGGGTAATAGAATTATTAAGGTAGTAACAAACCAACCCTAACCAACTAATAATTTTTCATTAGGTTATTTTTAGGGTAATTTAAGGTAGTTTGGAGGTACCCATGAGAAGTGTTTAGGGTAGAGTATTTTATTACCCTCCCATGCCTAATTTTTTAAATATTGTTGCTAATAAACCTTTTTTATAAGGGAAATCTCATAATGTAACATAACAAGCATGGCAGCCAGTGGTTTTTTGTTGTAGGTTTTAAATGTTTAGATGACCATTGTGTACTGGGTAAACAATTATTATTGGACACGGGGTTGATGAAACACCAAGGAATTTCCCCAAAACCCACATGGTTGAGATTTGTGCTGATGAAACAGAGCAAGAAACAGTTCTCATGGTAAGTCATGCTCTCTCACAATGGTGCACTGTCAATTGCTCCTGCTGGTGCATGGCAGTGAGAAAGGAAAGATGTGTCTTGGCAATAGGGTCAGTGCCACTATGCCAGTAGGAAGATTTCTTTTTTTATTTTAAATTCAAGTACGTCAATGGGGACAAAACCTCCATGAGTCAGTGAAACATAGAAACATACAGTAGGCACTGTTGGCAGAAGAAGACCAAAGTCCATTCAATGTGCCCATGTAGTTTTCCTATTTCACCACATGACCTGCTGTTCCTGTGGGTATTCAAGCCCTGTCCCCACCACACAATTTCCCAAGTACTAAGTATCATAATGGAACAAACCTCACTCAGTAGTGTCATCCATAGCCATCCAGTGTCATATGGGAGGGGGCCCTTATGACACTGACTGTAGCTGACACTACGGAGGGGGCAGCCGAAGTCCAACTCACTAAGGAAGAGAGTCTGACTGAGCTAGCCAGGAACTGAAGGTATGAACCCCCCCCCCAATTCATCAGTCAGAGCAAGGGAGTGGGGGCTTTTGGAATTCTTATGTTGCATTTGGTGAGTACACTGTAGGGCTTGTTAGAGAAGACAGGTTATTGTCGGCACCTGGTAGAGCTAGCAATAACTTAAATATTAAGCTGACACATTGTAAAGAGGGGGCATTTAATGTTAAAGAAGCCAGGAAGGTGGCCAGGAGGCTGGTTCTGGCCTCTTTGGAAGGGGGCAGAGGTTTTTTGTTTTAAAATATCCACCATCTGTATACCAAATACTGAATAGCTGAATATTTGGCACCTGAATGTTGGGGAAAAAACTATTTGCACAGCTCTGACATTTATACATTTGTATATCGATGAACTGGTACAAGTTTGCACAGCATACTTATCCTGCTTTATGCCTAAGGGGAGGTGGGCATGATAAAAACATAGAAATTGTTATCAGCAAAGGACCTCTTGGCCCACCTAGTCTGACCTAAATTCCCTACCTACTGTGCTAACACAGACCCTACTCGATCTCCAGCCTTACCCCCCCCAGCCCTGTTACTAATGTCCCCTTCTATGTATCCCATGCATGCTTCAGTCCTGCTACCATTTTAGTACCCACCACCTTCTTCTTGGAGGCTGCTCCAGATGTACACCACCCTGTCAGTAAAGAAGTATTTCCTCACATCCCCTCTGAGCCTCCCCCTTCCTGTTTCAAATCATGCTTCCTTGTCCTTTAGCATCTCATTCTAGGTAAAATGTTACCTCCCTGTACCTTAATAATACCTTTAAGGTATTTTAACATTTCTGTCATGCCTCCCCTTTCCCTCCTTTCTTCTAGAGAGTACATATTTAATTCCTTGAGTGTTTCCTCATAGGACTTCTGACGCAGGATGTGCAGCATTTTGGTTGCACTCCTCTGCACTGCTTCCACCTGATCTATGTCTTCCTGAAGATGGTGTCTCCAATACTGAGCACAGTACTCCAGATGGGGCCTCACCATCTCTCTATACAGTGGTAACACTACCTCTGTCTTTCTGATGGTGATACCCCTCCCTATGCACCACAGCATTCTACTAGCCTTTCCCACTGCCTTATCACACTGCTTTGCTACCTTTTGATCATCAGATATGATGACCCCCAGGTCCCTTTCCTGTTTTGTGGTTGACATCCCCCCATTGGTACATTGCCTTTGGGTTCCTTTGCCCTGTGTGAATAATTTTGCACTCTTTGGCATTGAAGCCTAATTGCCAAACCCTTGACTATTCCACCAGCTTTTTCATCTTGTCCCTCATTTTTTCCACTCCCACTGGTGTGTCAACTCTGTTGCAGATTTTTGTATAATCTGCAAACAGTCATACTTTCCCTTCCAGCCCTTCTGTGATGTCTTTTATAAAGACACTGAAGAGAACTGGTCCTGGAACTGACCCCAGTGGCACCCTGCTGGTTACCGTGCCTTCTTCTGAGTAAACCCCATTTACCACAACCCTGTGACTCCAGTTACTTAGCCAACTTCATACCCATTTTACTAACTTTGGAACCTCTCCCAGGCTGCCAGCTTATATATCAGTCTTCTCTGTGGAATGGTGTCAAAGGTCTTACTGAAATCCAGGAAGGCCACATCCACCACTCCTCCATGATCTACTTCCTATGTCAACCAGTCAAAAAACTCAATCAGGTTTGTTTGGCAAGCTCTTCCTCCTGTGAACCTATGCTGCCTTGGATCCTGTAATCCACTGGTCACAAGCTATTTCCCAATACTTTCTTTTAGTAGCATTTTGCTAACTTTGCCCATCACCAAAGTCAGGATTGCATTTCTGTAGTTTTCTGCCTCCTTCCTATTCCTACTGTTGTGAAGTGGGACCACATCTGCCCTCTTCCATTCCTCCAGAACATCCCCATATCCAGTGATAGGTTGAACAGAGTGGTCAAAGGTGCAGTCATCTCCTGCTTAAGTTCCCTCAGTATCCTAGGGTGAACCCCATCTGGCCCTTTGCCTTATTCACTTTTACTGTAGTTGCATTAGTTCCTTGAGGACTGTCTATTCCATTAAAGGGCTACTGTCTACCTCCCTTCCTTTAATGCCCTCTTCCCTTCTCTGTGGCATGTCACCTACCCCTTCTTTCATAAATACTGAACAAAAGTACTTGTGGGAAGCTGCAGGAAACTATAGGCTGGTTAGCCTCACCTCAATAGTGGGTAAGATTATGGAGGCACTATTTAAGGAAAGAATTGTGGAACACCATGAATCCAGCATAGCACAGGATCTGAGGCAGCATGGATTCACAGCAGGAAGGTCATGTTAAACAAATCTGATAGATTGTTTTACTGGGTGATGAAGGAGGTGGATCAAGGGGGAGGGGTGGATGTTCCCTACCTTGATTTCAGTAAGGGCTTTGACACCGTTCTACATAAAAGACCAGTAAACAAGTTGGGTTGCCTGAGGGTGGGCCACAAGTTGATGAACTGGGTCAGAATGGTTGGGGAACAGGAAGCTGAGGGTGGTGGTAAATGGGATCCAATCCGAGGAAAGTGGGGTGACCAGTGGGGTGCCTTAAGGATCAGTCTTGGGGCCAGTCCTTCTTAATGTCTTCATTAGTGATAAAGCTGAAGGGCTGGAAGGGAAGGTTTGCCTCTTTGTAGATGCCACCAAGATCTGCAACATGATAGACACTCCAGATGGGGTGGAAAAAATTAGGAGGGATCTTGGAAAGCTGGAAAAATGGTCTGACGTATGGCAACTGAGGTTCAGTGCTAAGAACTGCAAAATCATGCACCGGGGGTACAGAAACCCTGTGGAGAGCTACAGGATGAGGGAGTTGCTGAAGATCACCAAGGAAGATAGGGATTTGGGGATTATCATGTCAGATGTCCTAAATGTGGCTAAGCAGAGTGTAAAGGTGATAGAGTGGGCCAGTGGCATGTTGGAATACATAGAAATGGGTATCACAAGCAGAAGAAGCGAGGTAGTGATACCACTATACAAAACACTGCTGAGGCCTCATCTGGAATATTGTGTACAGTTTTGGAAGCCACATCTTTGTAAGGACATAGATGGGGTGGAGTAGGTTCAGAGAAGAGTGGCTAAGATGGTGCACAGCTTGATACAGAAGACATATGAGGAGAGATTGAAAGACCTCAATATGTTTACACTGGAAGAGAGGAGGGAATGGGAAAGTATGATAGAAACCTTCAAGTATCTTAAGGGCCTAAACAAGGTTCAAGTGAATGACTTCTTTCAGTATAGGATAGGTACAAGGATGAGGGGACACAATATAAGATTGGAGGGAGGCAGTGTAAGAGGAAATGTGAGGATGTTATTTTTCATTGAAAGGGTGCTGGATGCATGAAATAGCATACCCCAGGAGCTGGTAGGAGTGAACACAGTGGTGGGATTCAAACATGCATGGGATAGGTATAAGGGAATCCTGGCAGCGGGAAGGAAAAACTAAAGCCAATGACCAAGTAGGTTCAGCGGCCGCTGATACACTTAGGGTATACGGGCAGACTGGATGAGCCTAGCAGTCCTTATCTACCATCAATTTCTGTGTTTCTTTGTTTCTTTGTAATACATCCACTTTCTTCTGGTCCTCTTCCACACAGTTCACCCCTTCCCCTTTTAGTCTTACTATCCCTGCCTTGTTATTCCTCCTTTCGCTTATATACAGTACTCAATGAATGTTTTATCCCTCTTCTTTTCTGACTTGGCAATGTTCACCTCCATTCATGCCTTTATACTCCTAACTGCTTTCCATGTCTCCTTTTGTTTCTCAAGATAACCCTCCCTGTCCTCTTCCTCCTGTGTTGACTTGTACATTTTGAATGCTAGCTTCTTTGTTTTTACTTTCCCCACTACCTCCTTGGAGAACTATAGTGGTCTCTTTTTTTCTGTTGCTCCTTTTAACCTGCCTAATGCAGAAGTTTGTTGCCTTCTCAATGGCCTTCTTATTTTTGCCCATTTTTCCTATCCCTGCTAGGGTTTGCCTGAGGCACTCTCCTGTTTTCTTGAAATTGTCCCTCCTCAACTCCAGAACCTTTGTTTTGGTGTGGTTTGATTCTGACCCAGTTCTTACATTGAACCACACCATACGATGATTACTAGTCCCCAGGTGGCTCACCAGTATGACATCAGTGACACTGTCCCTGTTTGACAGTACCAGGTCCAGTGTCACCCAATGAATGGGTTCTTTAACTAGTTGACTGAGTCTAGGATTTCACTACTTCTAACTGTTGCTCCAGCGGGAGGCTCCAATCCACATCTGGTATATTGAAGCATCCTACCTGCAAAACCTCCCCCTTGTTAGTCATCGCTTGGATTTCTTCCATCATATCCTAGGCACCTCCTCCCTCCTGTGCTGGAGGTCTATAGATCACCAATGTTCAGATGTTTACAGGGTGACCCACAGTACCTCTGCTTCTCCCTAATCCCCCTGTATGTCCATGGCTTTTGTTTTCCCTCTCATAAAGAGCCACTCCTCCTCCCTTTTTCCTAAACTGTCCCTCCTGAATAGAGCATACCCTGGTATGGCTATATACCAGTCCTGGTTTTCCCTGCACCTAGTCTCTGTCATTGCAAATATGTTTAGGTCTGCTACTGCCATGGTGGCCTCTAGGTCTGCAATCTTGTTGCCCAGACTTTGAGCATTTGCACACATGGCTCTCCAGGTTAAACTGCCACCACCCCTCATCTTGCTCCTTTTGCCCGCCCCAATTTCCTCCACTAATTTCTTTCCTCTCTCCCCTTCCCTCACCCTCCTGGATTCCTATTTGTATTTGTTCTTTTTGGTATTTCTCACCCTTGGGATTCCCATTGCTGATCCTGAAAGCAGTCTATGTCTTCTTGCCTTATTCCATTCCCAGAAGTTCCTACTATGTAGGTATTCAAGGTAATGGTCCTGTATGTTCTCTAGTTGAGCATCCCAGAGGTGTCCCAAAAATGTCTATAAAAATGTTCAGTGCAGGATGTCTCACAAAATCTTCACATGATTTTTCATAAAAATAGATTGTATTCATCCACAATATTTCTCTTCTGAATCATGCCCTGACATTTCACACTCTATATTAGTGCTTTTTCCAAGGGGCTTCTGTACAATTCTGAAATATAGATAATGCCTTTTTCAGTTATTTCATTCTTCACAAATAATCTTAGCTTTTATAATATGTATTATGTCTTTAAGAAAATTGCTGTCATTTGCCAAAAGTAATCTGTAGTGGACATTTTTGTTATTCTGTTATTCACTTCAGATCTGATTTCACCCTTCCACCTATAAATATAATAATCACAAACATCTCATTTTATCAGGTCCTGTTTTTTTTTTATTCCAAAAAATCTTTCAAGAAAGGACTTTATATAGTGTTTTAACACCTCACTGCTTTGGTATCCTTTGTCTTTTAAGAAAGGGTATAAATCCTATTTGTTTCAATAGCTGTTTAAGCATTTTTTTCTGCAATAGAAAATATAAACATAAAATGTTTTGCTTTTTCTTAGTTCATTACTGCTTGTAATTCACAAAGACTTTTTTTGTTTTAATTATCTCTGTACCTTCTGCTTCAAATGAAGCTTGACCTAGCCTTTTTACTGAACTTGCCTGGAGACACACAGTTTATACATTTCAACTCCTTTATTTCTTGCTTCAAAAGCCTGTAATAATGAAGTGTTTTAAGACATTCAAGAAAATTCTCATTTCTTTAGGTAGCATTTTAAACTTATTCCCTCATTCTTCTACCACTTTTTTAAGTCAAAACTTACTTTGTTTTAGCCAGCATTCTTGTGTAATGGCTGCTCTGCTAGTGTAGTTTGTACTGCATGTGTCTGGCTGAGCTTCTTCTTCTTCTTGAGCTCACTCGCCCATGTGACCTCAGGAGATCTAGCAATATCGTGAGATTTCGAGTGCACCATTATAGTTGCTAAGCAACTATTGGCAGCCTGATCTTCAATGTGCTGCCACTCGGATGAGTGAGCTCATATTGAGATGGTTTTATGTCTGTTATTATCCCCTGAATCCCTCCCAGGAATGACGAACACCACAACAATTGTTAACTTTTTGGTTTTTCGTTGGCAAATTTATTTCTGGCACCAAGAATATATTTCTTCCATCTTGGTTTTCAGTGTCTGGACTCCGTGAACCCACCCCCTCCTCCACACCAGAACCAGGCCGATTGCACCTACCTGGGCTTTCACCATCCGGGCCTGGACACTTCTGAATTTGGCACTTGGACCTATCCCCCTCCCCAGTTTACCACCATATCTTGGTTCCTTGTGCCCTGCCCATGAATCCAACCCCCCTTCTCCCCTTCCTTCCCCACCGCTCCCCCTTTTCTTTCTTCCCACTCCCATGGGCTTCCTTGCTCCTACCTACCAGGAGACTCTGACATAGCCCCTTGGCCTGTGGCTGCCTCTCCGCAGCTGAAACACCATCCCTATGCCCAGGGCCACCAGGGCACTCAACCTGCCCTTCAAACTCTTTCCTTTGTACTAACCATGCCACCCCCAGCCTTCCTTAATAAGGTGGGAGGGTGGCAAAAATTACTAAAAGAGGTCATCCTGCCTGAGTCCTAGCCTAATATACCCCTACAGGATCCCTGGTCAGGACCCCCCTTTGGGCTCCACCCCCCAGCCAATCCCTGGGGCTCTGGCATCCCCTTGTCATTTTATCTTTACATGCCTGGCAATGTTACCAGGCCCCACCCCTTCTATTCCTTCTGCTCTCCCTTCCTCCCTAGCACTCCCACTCCTGTGCTTCTTCCTGGCAGGGATAATTAGACAACCTGGCTTGCCTTTTAGTGGCAAGCCCCATTGTCCCCAGAATCCCTCCCAGGAATGATGGACACCACAACAGTTTTTAACTTTAATTTATTTGTGGCACAAAGAATATATTTACATCTACAGATTCATGACTTATACAATTCAAATCCACACACAATTTATTTCCAAGCTTCCTGATTCCGGCCTCTGTCCTTCTTCTGGTCATTTTTCCATCTTGGTTTTGAGGGCCTGGACTCTGTGAATCCACCCCCCTCCTCCACAACACAACCAGACTGGTTCCACCTACCTGACTTTCCCCCTCCAGGCCCGTACACTTTTGAATCTGGCACCTGGCCCTATCCCCCTCCCCACTTTACCACCACGTCTGGTTCCTTGTCCCCAGCCCATGTGTCCTACACCCTTCCCCCCTTCCTTCCCCCAGCTCCCCCCTTTTCGTTATTCCACTGCCCCTCTTTCAGCTTGCAATGGATGGATGGGCTCCCCCTTGTGGGCTAGTATCTCAGACCCTTGCTGGCTATCCTGCTCACTAGCTCCCCGATAGGCCATAGGAATAGGCACATGCCAAATTCTGACAGGTGGACCCCATCCAACCTGTACACCACAGGCTGGTTGAAGGAAATGTCCTTGTGATGCAAGTGCACCCCCCCCCAACCATTTTGATTATTGCCCTTACCACCCTTCTATTCAAACGCTTCCTGGCTTTTTCAATCAGCCGGACATCTTTCACCCCCCTCCAAACCCTCCAGGAGGTGATGTCAGACCAGCCGATTGTCACCCTCTGCCACCATCCTCTCAATTTCTCTAAATCCCACATGATTCTCTTCCCCAATGCCCCCAGGCAGGCCCCCCAAATCCATTAAGCTTCTGGTATAATAAGGCAATCCGGAGTCCCCATTGCAACTTTAATTCTTCCATCAGAGGCATGAGCTGCACCCACCTCATCCCCCTAATGCCTTTCAATAGCACCCTGGTATGCTCGGTGTTATATCTCAACTCCGCTCCTCAGAGGTGGCAACTGCAAACCTTTCAGCCCAATATATGAAGGAATGCCCCACTATCCAGATTTTCCTCTTGGAACCTGCCATGGGAAACAAGATAAACAGTGTGAGTTGCTGTTGTCAATACCTGACATACCTCTTATAGCAGCTGGACTTCCACCACCCCACCTTCTTTACCTCTGCCACTGCAGCCCCTTTCTCTGCTGCCTATGTGGCTGCCCCAATCTGAAAGGAATGTGGGGCAAATTCCCTTGGATCCTCTGCAAGGAACATCAGGGCCCTCCTGAATACAACCCCAATCTGAAACCCAGTGACCCGGGAGCTGTCCCCATGTCAGAACAATGCCCCCTCAGCCTTCCCCCGAGTGCTCCCATATGTCTCCAGTGCACTCATGGCACAGCTGGTGGACTGTGATTGCCTCAACAGAGACACCTGGGTCTCCTTCCCTTTCTGATCCATCTTAGACATGGTCAGGTTGATGAACACTCTGTCATGTCCCCATAGGAAGCCCTCGTGCTGCAAGTCCTGCCAGCAGCTGCCTTTCGTGGGGCCACTACACCCTCCCGGAATGTCCCCACTGCCATAACCACAAACATGGCCCAGAATAGCACCCCCTCCTGGGCCGAGGTGCATACCTTCTGGGTTGCCCCTAAGACCTCCAGCAATGGCCCTCTTATAGGTTGCCTCCTGTCTGCCCTGGCCACCTGACCCCCCCGCCACCCTGACACCA
The DNA here is from genome assembly GCA_016271365.2 of Neoceratodus forsteri. Classification (NCBI taxonomy): domain Eukaryota; kingdom Metazoa; phylum Chordata; order Ceratodontiformes; family Ceratodontidae; genus Neoceratodus; species Neoceratodus forsteri. The sequence goes on along the minus strand of CM028132.1, from coordinate 967,019,489 downwards.
TACATTTTATTGTCCTGCTGGACCCTACGATGGGCCAGCCCCTATCTTGGCATACCCAACTGATACCAGCTAAATGCACCACCATTGTGGTATGGGCCAGCCCTTCGTCCCATAGCTCTACCAAAAACCTCCTTACCTGCTCATCCCGGGCCAGATCATTCCTGTTCCACCCATTCTTCCTTCTGAAATCCTGAAACTTCGCCCATCTGGCCTCATAGGCCGTCAATGTGTTTGCTGCCCAAGAGCCTCGGTACAGCGCCCTGGCTGTGTCCCTCCAGCCTCTCACAGCCAGCCTGGGATCCTGGTCCTGTGTGCCGCTGACTGAGGCTTCCGCTCCTGAAACCTGTTGAGCTGCAAATGGGAAAGACTGTCAGCCACTTCGTTTCTCAGCCCCTCAATGTGCTGCACTTTGAAAGAGATATTCAGTTGCAGCCCCAACAAAACTAGGTGCCTGATCAGCCTGCCCACCATCTCCATCCTCTCCTTGCCTATTATTGACCTCCACCACCCCCTTTGTTATCACAACAAAACAAGATGCACTTCCCCTGCATCCTATAGCCCCACAGCTCCAAGGCCACCCATATTGGGAAGATCTCCAAGAATTTGATATCCTTCAATACTCCCCCTTTTTCCCAAAATGTTGGCCAAGGTTCTGACATCCAGTCCCCTTGAAAGTACACCCTATTTCCCAGGGCACCCGAAGCATCCGTGAACAGCTCCAGGTCCGCGTTCCTTTCCTATTCTTCCTGCCAAAATGTTACCCCATTGTAGCTGTGCCGAATCTTCTGTGCTTCTCGACATCCAGGTAATTAAGCAGCTGAGCCTTTCCTAAGCCGTCACAATTGCCTCAGGCATAGGTGGCCTTGTTGTAACCCCAACATGTCTTAGCCACTGTGGCAGATGCAGCCTTCCTTACCTGTACGCCCATGGCAATGCCCACTTCCCCAGAGAGGGCCTTACCCACAACTCCAGTTGGGTACAGTCACACCTCAGGTCCCCTTTGGCTGCCATCCTCTTCCGGAATGTCAAGTCATACTTGAGCAAACCATGCCCAACTTTGGGCTTGTACGAGTCTCTGATAATTGACATGTACATCAGTAGGGGGATGGCTAGCTCTGGCTGCTTCTCCAGCACCAACGCGTTGTATAAGAGGAAGCCCACTTGCCAGTTCTTCAATGGTCTTCCCTTTGTACTTCACTTCCTCTGTCTTGTGGCCACCACTGCCAGGGCCACTGCCATATCTGACTTCCCTACTAACTCCTTCTGTTCATACTTCATGGCCGTGTCCTCGTCCACGAGCCCGAAGATGTCCACATACTCCCCCTTCCAGATTTTCCTCCTTGATTGAAACTGGGATGTGGTCCCTGACCAAGCAGCAAGGAGGCCCATCATACAACTTTTTGGCTGCCGCCTTGGCTCCCCCTCCCTCTTCTGCCCCAGCCCCTTTACTTTTTAAGGCCTGAATGGCCCACTCCATTTTCTCGGTCCCTGCGTCCCCCATGTGCCCCAGCAGCCCCTCTAAGTACTCTTTTAGACTGTTTTCATCCAAGAGATCCACATCATTCTTACCCCCATCCAGGCTTCCATCATCTGGCTCCAGTGTGGACAGGGGGACAGAGATGGGTGCTGGGTGCAACGCTTCCTGTCTGGGCCTCTTGCCCCCTTTTCTCTTGCCCGGGTGCTCTTCTCGCTCCTTCCACTTTCTCATCACCTCCTCCTCCACCTCCCTCTGCTTCACCGCTGCCACCAGCTCAGACATCTGCACCATCAATTTGGATGCTTCCTGCACCATTCTCTCACTGGACAGCTGGGCTTGATTGGGTGCCATGATGATTCCTATGTCACTATAGCCGGAGGGGCAAAAAAAACCCAAATGTTTAGCCTTGCAGATCAACCACAAGGCCACCCCTGATTTCCCCTTTTTTTTTTTGAGTACCTAAGCCGTTCGGGGATGCCCCTGACCATTGGCCACCTTCTGGTCAACACCCCAGGCCCCCTGGGGCCAGGCCTATCCACCCATCCTGCTGCTTGGTGCCATTATTTTCCTGCCTTATCTGCACCCCTTCCCTTGGAAAACTGGGCCGAAGCCCCTCACCACAGGGCCCCACCCTCTGACACCAGTTTGCGGTCTGTGCCACTGCCCACAACATGTATTTTACTCTGGCCAAGCTGCGCACCTGTCTGTAATACCACCCTCTCTTCTTTCCCCTGTACCCATGGTTGGCCTGTCCTCATCACCCCCGTGGCGTATGCCACAAGGTCTGTTTTGCCCGGCCAGTGCCCTGACCTCACCACCTCACTTGGGCATCTCATTCCTGCACCCTCCTGAGCTCTAGGCCTTAAGGAGCCCAGCTCACCCCTCCATTCCACTTGCACTGGGCCCCCAATCAGGCTACACCAGACTGCCTTGCCTGCAGGATAAGCAATTAAGAGAGACACCCGTGCCCCCCCCGCTACCGAGGTATCAGGGGGTGTGGCCATTGATACCTCCCATTGTGTCTTTATACAGGCATTACAAATAAAAATGAAGTAATTGATATATTGACAGTCACCTTGGAAACACTTTTTAAATAAATTCATCAACAAGCATTTGCTCATTACAAACATAGTTTCATATCTGCCAGCACATTAAAATCTGCGCTATTTTTATTGCTTACAATATGAGGGACTACTCTCCATTTGAACAAAACAGATTAGCTGGCAGGCATGAGAACTGCCATACAGAGCTTAAAGTGATTCATACAAATGTGAAATCAACCAAAGTGTTAGAAAATGTCAAGGGGGACAAGAGTTTTTCAATGCAACAACAATCAATGAATATGCTGATTAACAAATCGCTCTGCAGTCAATGTATTCATTTTCCATACAAAAACCATTTACATCTTTTTAAATTTCCTATTCTTGACATAAAACCTCATATTGTTTAGGTTTTCAGTATTAGATGCTGGGTACTGTACTTGTGAAAATGACTCTGTTTACGTTTTAAGCATTCCAAAGTTCTTAAATACGGTATGCAGTTTTACCTCACTGACATATATACCTCCTTCACTGCTTGTATTTAATTTAATAATCATAATGACATATCAGTGAAGGAGAGGCTGCCACTCCATTTAATCATTAAACCCTGTGGGTTTTAATGCTTTCAATTTAAAACTCCACATGGATTCCTTTCTGTCCAGTTGGTGACACCTGTTCCCAGCCCCCTCGAGGTCTATATGGTGCATGATCAATTCCCATGTAATGCACTTCTGATCTCTCGCTGTTCTTAGTTTGCCTAGATGTCTGCCTATTGGATGAGAAGCACCCTGTCTACGAATTGCCCTGAAGTGCTGCTGTATTTGCTCCTTTAAACATCTAGTTGCTGGACCTATATATGTTCAGCCACATGAGCAGCACAGGGTGTAAATAAAAAATCAAGTACTGCAAGAAATAAAATGATTAATATAAACCTCATTCACCCCTACACTGCCTGGATTAACAAAACTTTTGCCCTGAACTGCATATTTGCAAGTAATACAGTACTAGCAAGGGTAAAAACCCATGGTTTCCTGATTAACCAATTACCCTGCATCCCGTCATTTTTAAACTCACTATGCACCTAAATATCTTTTAAGTTTTTTTCCCCCATGAAAAGTGATCGGGGGCTCATTTCTTATGTATGTTTAAGATCTCTATCAGTGCTTAATAAATTTCAATGCTGTTTAATGATAGATCTTAAGTCCATAGATGCGGGGCCATATGTTGAAACTAAGGTACCTAGTTCCATTTCCCCTACTTGCTCCTTACATTGTAACAGATGGTGCCTATTCAATGAATTAACTCTATCAAGAGCTTGTTGCAAAGTTTTTTCTGTATACCTATTATGTAGCCTATTAAATAACCATTTTTGGCTGTATTAAAATCTTAAATGCTCGAGCTATTCCATTTAAATGAATCAGTTGTCCATAAGAAAGGTTTTCTATGGTATGCTTCGGGTGTGAACTTCGAGCATGAAATATGATACAGTATTTCCTGCCTTCTTTTTAAGATAACCCTAGTACTCACTATCTCTCCAATAATGAAAGCCATGTTAAATCCAGTAAATCAATCATAATATCATTATACTGTGCTGTAAAATGAAGACCTTTGTCATTATTAATATATTCTAAAAAATGGTGTAAGTCTTGTTCTGAGCCTTCCCACACTATTAGTATGTCGTCTTTAAAATGCACATATATATTGATGTCTCTGCAGCAGTTAATGAAAGCATCTTATGGCTGTGTTACAATCTTTGTTAGGTGCCCCCAAGGCTAACCTAACAAACAATGTAATAGTATACAGCCTACAATCAAAAACAGTATTTCACATTTTTGTTATGGTCAGGGTAGGGTTATAGGGTAATAGAATGATTAGGGTAGTAACAACCCAACCCTAACCAACTAATCATATTTCATTAGGGTATTTTTAGGGTAATTTAAGGTAGTTTGGAGGTACCCATAGGTAGTGTTTAGGGTAGGGTATTTTATTGCACTCCCATGCCTAATTTTTTAAATATTGTTGCTAATAAACTTTTTTTGTGAGGGAAATCTCACAATGTAACATAAAAACAAGTATGGCAGCCAATGTTTTTTGTTGTAGGTTTTAAATGTTTAGATGACCATTGTGTACTGGGCAAACAATTATTATTTGACATGGGGTTGCTGAAACACCAAGGAATTTCCCCAAACCTCCTTGGTTGGGATTTGTGCTGATGAAATAGAGCAAGAAGCACTGTTCTCATGGTATGTCATGCTTTCTGTCAATGGTGCACAGTCAGTTTCTTCTGCTGGTGCATGGCAGTGATAAAGGAAAGATGTGTCTCAGCCATAGGGTCTGTGCCACTATGCCAGTAGGAAGATTTCTTTTTTTATTTTAAATTTAAGCATGCAAATGGTGACAAAACCTCCATGAATCAGTGAAACGTAGAATCATACAGTAGGCACTGTTGGTAGAAGAAGACCAAAGTCCATTCAATGTGCCCATATAGTTGTCCTATTTCACCACATGACCTGCTGTTCCTCTGTGTATTCCAGCCCTACCCCCACTGCACAATTTCCCCAGTACTAAGTATCACAATGCAACAAACCTCACTCAGTAGTGTCATCCACAGTCAGCCAGTGTCATATGGGAGGGGGCCCTTATGACACTGACTGTGGCTGACACTACGGAGGGGGCAGCCGAAGTCCAACTCACTAAGGAAGAGAGTCTGACTGAGCTAGCCAGGAACTGAAGGTATGAGCCCCCACCCCATTCATCAGTCAGGGCAAGGGAGTGGGGGCTTTTGGAATTCATATGCTTCATTTGGTGAGTACACTGTATGACTTGTTAGAGAAGACAGCTTGTTGTCAGCACCTGATGGAGCTAGCAATAACTTAAATATTAAGCTGACACATTGTAAAGAGGGGGCATTTAATGTTAAAGAAGCCAGGAAGATGGCCAGGAGGCTGGTCCTGGCCACCTTGGAAGGGGACAGAGATTTTATTTTTTAAATATCCACCATATAAATACCAAATACTGAATAGCTGAATATTTGGCACCCAAATGTTGGGAAAAAGCTATTTGTGCAGCCCTAACTTTTATATATTTGTATATAGATGAACTGGTACATGTTTGCGCAGCATACTTATCCTGCTTTATGCCTAAGGGAAGGTGGGCATGACAAAAACATAGAAATTGTCATCAACAAAGGACCTCTTGGCCCACTTAGTCTGACCTAAATTCCCTACCTACAGTGCTAAGACAGACCCTACTCGATCTCCCGCCTTATCACCCCAGCCCTGTTACTAAGGTCCCCTTGTATCTATCCCATGCATGCTTGAATCCTGCTACCATTTTAGTACCCACCACCTCTGCTGGAATGCTGCTACAGATGTCCACCACCCTGTCAGTGAAGAAGTATTTCCTCACATCCCCTCTGAGCCTCCCCATTCCTGTTTCAGATCATGCCCCCTTGTCCTTTAACATCTCTTTCTAGGTAAACTGTCACCTCCCTGTACCTTAATAATACCTTTAAGGTATTTGAATGTTTCTATCATGCCTCCCCTTTCCCTCTTTTCCTCTAGATAGTACATATTTAATTCCTTGAGTGTTTCCTCATAGGACTTCTGATGCAGGATGTGCAGCATTTTGGTTGCCCTCCTCTGCACTGCCTCCACCTGATCTATGTCTTTCTGAAGATGGTGCCTCCAGTACTGGACACAGTACTCCAGGTGGGGCCTCACCATCTCTCTATACAGGGGCAGCAGTACCTCTGTCTTTCTGTTGGTGATACCCCTCCCTATGCACCACAGTGTTCTACTAGCCTTTCCCCCTGCCTTATTACACTGCTTTGCTACCTTCAGGTCATCAGATATGATGACCCCAGGTCCCTTCCTGCTTTCTGGTTGTCACCCTCCCCCCCAATTGATACATTGCCTTTGGGTTCCTGTGCCCTGTGTGCATAATTTTTTCACTTTTTGGCATTGAAGCCTATTTACCAAACCCTTGACCATTCCTCCAGCTTTTTCAGATCGTCCATCATTTTTTCCACTCAGACTGGTGTGTCCACTCTGTTGCATATTTTTGTGTAATCTGCAACTAGCCATACTTTCCCTTCCAGCCCTTCCGTGATGCCTCTTATAAAGACACTGAAGAGAACTGGTCCTGGAACTGACCCCAGTGTCACCCTGCTGGTTACCGTGCCTTCTTCTGAGTAAACCCATTAACCACAACCCACTGACTCCAGTTACATAGCCAACTTCATACCCATTTTGCTACCTTTGGAACCACTCCCAGCCTGCCCAGCTTATATACCAGTCTTCTCTATGGAATGGTGTCAAAGGTCTTACTGAAATCCAGGTAGGCCACATCCACCGCTTCTCCATGATCCACTTCCCTGGTCACCCAGTCAAAGAACTCAATCAGGTTTGTTTGGCAAGCTCTTCCCCCTGTGAACCTATGCTGCCTTGGATCCTGTAATCTACTCGTCACAAGGTATTTCCCAATACTTTCTTTTAGTAGTATTTCGCTAACTTTGCCCATCACCAAAGTCAGGCTTACAGGTCTGTAGTTTCCTACCTCCTTCCTATTCTACACTTGTGAAGAGGGATCACATCCACCCTCTTCCAGTCCTCCAGAACATCCCCCATATCCAGTGATAGGTTGAACAGATTGGTCAAAGGTGCAGTCATCTCCTCCTAAAGTTCCCTAAGTATCCTAGGGTGAACCCAATCTGGCCCCATTGCCTTATCCACTTTTACTGTAGTTGTGCTAGTTCCTTCATGACTGTCTCTTCCATTAAAGGTCTAATATCTACCTTCCTTCCTTTAATGCCCTTTTCCCCCTCTCTGTGGCATGTCACCTACCCCTTCCTTCATAAATACTGAACAGAAGTACTTGTGGGAGGCTACAGGAAACTATAGACTGGTTAGCCTCACCTCAATAGTGGGTAAGATTATGGAGGCACTACTTAAGGAAAGAATTGTGGAACACCATGAATCCAGCATAGCACAGGATCTGAGGCAGCATAGATTCACAGCAGGAAGGTCATGTCAAACAATTCTGATATATTTTTTTACTGGGTGATGAAGGAGGTGGATCAAGAGGGAGTGGTGGATGTCCCCTATCTTGCTTTCAGTAATGGCTTTGCCACCGTTCCACATAAAAGACCGGTAAACAAGTTGGGTTGCCTGAGGATGGGCCACAAGGTGGTGAACTGGGTTAGAATAGTTGGGGGACAGGAAGCAGAGGGTGGTGGTAAATGGGATCCAATCGGAGGAAAGATGGGTGCCCAGTGGGGTGTCTTAAGGATCAGTCTTGGGGCCAGTCCATTTTAATGTCTTTATTAGTGATAATGCAGAAGGGCTGGAAGGGAAGGTTTGCCTGTTTGTAGATGCCACCAGGATCTGCAACATGGTAGACACTCCAGATGGGATGGAAAAATGAGGAGGGATATAGGAAAGCTGGAAAAATGGTCCGAAGTGTGGCAACTGTGGTTCAGTGCTAAGAACTGCAAAATCATTGACCTGGGGTACAGAAACCCTGTGGAGAGCTACAGGATGGGGGGAGTTGCTGAAGATCACCAAGGAAGAAAGGGATTTGGGAATATTCAACTCAGATGACCTAAAGGTGGCCAAGCAGAGTGTAAAGGTGGTAGAGAGGGCCAGTGGCATGTTGGGGTGCATAGGAAGGGGTATCACAAGCAGAACAAGCGAGGTGGTGCTACCACTATACAAAACACTGCTGAGGCCTCATCTGGAATACTGTGTACAGTTCTGGAGACCACATCTTTGTAAGGACTTAGATGGGGTGGGGGTGGTTCAGGGAAGGGCAGCTAAGATGGTGCAGGACTTGCAACAGAAGACATATGAGGAGAGGTTGAAAGACCTCAATGTGTATACACTGGAAAAGAGGAGGGAATGGGAAAGTATGATAGAAACCTGCAAGTACCTTAAGGGCCTAAACAAGATTCAAGTGAATGACATCTTTCAATATAGGATAACTACAAGAACGAGGGGACTCAATATAAAATTGGAAGGGGCAGGATAAGAGGAAATGTGAGGATGTTCTTTTTCATAGAAAGGGAGGTGGATGCGTGGAATAGCCTACTCCAGGAGCTGGTAGGAGTGAACATGCATGGGATAGGTATAAGGGAATCCTGGAGGTGGGAAGGAAAAGCTAAAGCCAATGACCAAGTAGGGTCAGCGGCCGCTGATACACTTAGGGTATACCGGCAGACTGTATGGGCTTAGCAGTCCTTATCTGACATCAATTTCTGTGTTTCTGTTTCTTTGTAATACATCCACTTTCTTCTGGTCCTCTTTCACACAATACCCTCCTTCCCCTTTAGTCTTACTATCCCTGCCTTGTTATTCCTCTTTACACTTATATACAGTACCCAATGAATGTTTTATCCCTCTTCTTTTCACAACTTGGCAATGTTCTCCTCCATTTGTGCCTTTGCACTCCTAACTGCTTTCCATGTCTTCTTTTGTTTCTCATGATAACCCTCCCTGTCCTCTTCCTCCTGTGTTGACTTGTACCTTTTGAATTCTAGCTTCTTTGCTTGTACTTTCTCCAATACTTCCTTGGAAAACTATAGTGGTCTCTTTTTTCTGTTGCTCTTTTTAACCTGCCTGACAAAGAAATTTGTTGCCTTCTCAATGGCCTTCTTATTTTTGCCCACTTTTCCTATCCCTGCTAGGGCTTGCCTGAGGCATTCTCCTATTTTCTTGAAATTGGCCCTCCTCAACTCCAGAACCCCTGTTTTAGTGTTGTTTGATTCTGGCCCAGTTCTTATATTGAACCACACCATACGATGATCACTAGTCCCCAGGAGGCTCCCCAATATGACATTAGCGACACTGTCCCTGTTTGACAGTACCAGGTCCAATATCGCCCCATGAATGGGTTCTTTAACTAGTTGATTGAGTCTAGGATTTCACTACTTCTAACTGTTGCTGCAGCTGGGAGGCGCCAACTCACATCTGACATATTGAAATACCCTACTGGCAATACCTCCCCCTTGTTAACCATCCCTTGGATTGCTTCCATCATAACCTATGCAACTCCTCCCCCTGTGCTGAGGTCAATAGATCACCAGTGTTCAAATATAGGCCCCCTTCATTGTTTACAGGGTGACCCACAGTACCTTTGCTTCTCCCTGATCCCCCGATCCCCCTGTATTTCCATGGTTTTTGTTTTCCCTCTCATAATGAGCCACTCTTCCTCCCTTTTTCCTAAACTGTCCCTCCTGAATAAAGCATACCCTGGTATGGCTATATACCAGTTCTGGTTTTCACTGTACCTGGTCTCTGTTATTGCAACCATGTCCAGGTCTGCTACTGCCACGGTCACCTCTAGGTCTGTAATCTTGTTGCCCAGACTTTGAGCATTTGCACACATGTCTCTCCAGATTTAACTGCCACTGCCCCTCATCTTGCCCCTTTCGCCCTCCACTATTTCCTCCACTAATTTCTTTCTTTTCTCCCCTTCCCTCACCCTCCTGGATTCCTATTTGTATTTGTTCTATTTGGGATTTCTCACCCTTGGGATTCCCGTTGGTGATTCTGTAAGCAGTCTATGTTTTCTTGCCTTATTCCATTCCTGCGAGTTCCTACTATGTAGGTATCCAAGGTAATGGTCCTGTTTCTTCTTTAGTTGAGCTTCCCTGAGGTGTCCCAAAAATGTCTATAAAATGTTCAGTGCAGGATGTCTCAAAAAAATCTTCACACAATTTTTCATAAAAATAGATTTTATTCATCCACAATGTTTCTCTTCTATATCATGCCCTGATGTTTTACACTCTACATTAGTGCTTTTTCAAAGGGGCTTATATACAATTCTGAAACATAGATAATGCCTTTTTTAGTTATTTCATTCTTCACAAATGATCTCAGCTTTTATAATATGTATTATCTCTTTAAGAAAATTGCTGTCATTTACCAAAGTAATCTGTAGTGGACATTTTGTTATTCTGTTATTCACTTTGGGTCTGATTTTACCCTTCCACCTATAAAAATAATAAATACAAACATCTCATTTTATCAGGTCCTTTTTTTTTTTAATTCCAAAAAATCTTTCAAGAAAGGACTTTATATAGTGTATTAATACCTCAACACTTTGGTATCTTTTGTCTTTTAAGAAAGGGTATAAATCCTATTTGTTTCAATAGCTGTTTAAGCATTTTTTTTCTGTAATAGAAAATATAAACAGAAAATGTTTTGCTTTTTCTTATTTCATTACTGCTTGTAATTCACAAAGACGTTTTTTTGTTTCAAGCATTTCTGTACATTCTGCTTCAAATGAAGCTTGACCCAGCCTTGTTATTGAGATTGCCAGGGAGACATGCAGTTTCTAAATTTCAACTCTTGCTTCAAAAGCCTGTAATAAAGTGTTTTAAGACATTCAAGAAAATTCTCATTTCTTTAGGTAGCATTTTAAACTTATTCCCTCATTCTTCTACTACTTTTTTAAGTCAAAGCATACTTTGTTTTATCCAGTGTTCTTGTGTAATGGCTGCTCTGCTAGTGTAGTTTGTATTGCATGTGTCTGGCTGAGCTTCTTACTCTTGAGTCACTCGCTCATGTGACCTCAAGAGATCTCTCAATATTGCGAGTTTTCGAGTGCACCATTATAGTTGCTAAGCAACTATTGGCAGCCTAATCTTCAGTGTTCTGCCCTTGGATGAGTGAGCTCATATTGAGATGCTTTTTTGTTTTTTAATATCCCCTGAATCCCTCCCAGGAATGATGGGCGCCACAGCAATTTTTAACTTTTTGGTTGCTCATTGGCAAATTTATTTCTGGTGCAGAGAATATATTTACATCTACAGATTCATGACTTTCACAATTCAAATCCACACAAAAATGCATTTCAAAGCTTCCTGGTTCAGGTCTCTGTCCTTCTTCTGGTCATTCTTCCATCTTGGTTTTCAGGGCCCTCCTCCACACCAGAACCAAGCCGGTTCCACCTACCTAGGTTTTTGCCCTCCAGGCCCAGACACTTCTGAATCTGGCTCCTGGACCTATCCCCCTCCCCACTTTACCCCAGCGTCTGGGTTCCTTGTCCCCAGCCAATGTATCCTACCCCTCCCCCCTTCCTTCCCCCGCTGTTCCCCCCCTTTTCTTTCTTCCCACTCCACAGGCTTACCCTCCCTCCCAGGGTACTCTGGCCTAGCCCCCTGGCTTGTGGCTGCCTCCCCACAGAACACCAGCCCTATGCCCAAGGCCCCTAGGGCACTCCACCTGCCCTCTGAACTCTTTACTTTCTGCCAACCATGCCCCCAGGCCTTTCTTAATAAGGGTGGGAGGGTGGGAAAAATTCAAGCAAAAGGGTTGTCATGCCTGAGTCCTTGCCTGATATACCCCTGTTCAGGACCCCCTTTGGGCTCTGCCCCTCAGCCAATCCCTGGGGCTCTGGCATCATCTTGTCATTTTACCTTTACCTGCCTGGTAATGTCACCAGGCCCCACCCCTTTTATTCTATCTGCTCCCCCCCCCATGCTTCTTCCTGGCAGGGATCATTAGACAACCTGGCTTGCCTTTTAGTGGCAAGCCCCACTAACAAAGCATTTTTTAATATTGTATGTACTTAAACCTTGAGCTGAATTTAAACTGTGTTCACAGTGATCTTCTATTAGACTATGAAGGAGTTGGGAACCTGTCTGAACAATACTATGATGTTAAATGTGATTCTGCAGATATTATGCTTGTTTGTTATTTGGTTATTGGTACCTTTATGTTTTTAAACCATTATTGGGATATTTTAAAGGGTGTCCACTTCTTAAAAAGGCTTTCATTCAGGGATCTTTTATGGGAAAACTGTCTGGTAGGGGGGTTGTTGTTATTGTGTACTGGGAGGGTTTCAAAGCAACTTTGCTATTATTTATTTTATGCATAATGCCATGCCTCTTCTTTATGCTTTTTCTGTATTTGGGAATTCTGTACATCTTATTTATTATGATCTTGTGTGTGTTGTTGTTACACTTAGGGTGTTTGCCACCGATCACCAGCATCCTTGCCAATTAGCCTCAGTATTCATGCCTATGTGTTCATTTAGGCAGTGCAGTGTATAGGTCCATTTCATTTCACAATGGTCTAATTTCTTTTGATAATCACCACCTCTCTGTGGTGGTGATCCTGCCTTGAGACCCCAAAATTTCAAAGAAGCCTCTGTGTGGCTTGTTTCTTTAAAGTGTATTGCTACTTTACTTGGGAGGATTCATCCTGTCTTCTAATGTCTCCTTTGTGTTCCTGGAATCTTATTTTTGATTGGCTTGTCATTTGACCTACATAAAACCTGTCAGAGGGACATTTCAATATGTAGATTACCCATTCTGTTTGACAGTTTATTGGTTGTTTTATGTTATGTGTCTCCTCTGGGGATGTTTATATTTGTTATTTTTTGATGTGTGTCCACAAACTGAACATTTGCCACATGGTATCATTCCTGGCTGCAGCAGTCCTAATAATAGTTGTTCTCCTTGTTTAGGGGTTTTGTAGAATTGGGATCTCACTGTGTTATCTTTTATAGTTGTTACCTTTTTTGCTGCCAGTAATGGGTTATTTGTAAGTGCTGGTACAGTTTTATTCTCAGTGCTTAGGTGCCAATGTTTCTGTATCGCCTTTTTAATTTCTGGCAATTTATGGATGTATATGGTGGCAAAGACCAGTCTCTGTTCCCCTGACATCACTTCTCTCTGTTCAAGCAGTTACTCTCTATTTTTGTTTTGTATTTTCATTTCTGACTGTTTGACTATTTGATGGCCATATTCACATGTCCTAAATCTCTGTAATGTTTCTTCTTTATTTTTATTGTATTCATCTTCCGTTGAACAGTTTATTCTTATTCTAATGAGCTGGGAGTAAGGAATACTTTCTTTCAATTTAGGTTCATGTATGCTCAGTCCATGAAGTAGTGTATTTCTATCTGTAGTTTTCTATACATGCTGGTTTCTATTTTCTGCCCATTTTTTTTAAGTCATTAGATTCAGGTAATGGGATTTTTTTTACCACTGTATTCCACTGTAAATTTTAAATTTGTGTCTTTTTGATGCAGTAATTTATGAACATTCTTAAATTCTATTTCATTACCTGTCCATATTAGAAATATATCATCTATAAAATGATACCATATTCTAATTGTATCTCTGAAGTTGTTTGTTAATCTGTCTAGCACATATTTCTGCTTAAAGTAATACATATAAGCATTTGCATATGCTGGGGTCATTGTACTCCCCATTGCAGTCCCCCTAACTTGTAAATAGAAGTCTTGATCAAATTCAAAGTAGGTTTTTTTGTAACATTAGTTCTGCTAACTCTTGCAGAACCCTTGTTTTTGTTTTTTTGTGGTTCACGAGGACAAAAGGTACCTGTCCAAGTTGCCAACATGCGTATTTGTTGCCAGTTAATAATGCAGTGGGACAAAATGCAGATCTGCAATCTGTTCTGCTCCAAATGCACAGGCAGCACATCTCTGCTTCCCTCGCAGCAGTCACCAACAGCGCAGTCATTCCCCTCTATTCCCAGGCCACCTCCACCACTGATGCCTGCCACCAAGAGGGACACAACAACACAGACTGCAGGAATTGGTGCCCCTTGGTGAAGTGAGTGAGGGACAGGCAGAGCGGGCAGCAGCAATCAGTACTTTGGCACAGCCAAATGCAGCTGGGTGTCTGCAAGACATAGAAAGAGACAGAGACACAGGATTGTTGTCTTGGTCTGTTTTTATTTACATGTTTTAAGAACTGTACGATGAAGGATTTGAGGCAAGGTTGATGTCCCGGTGCATGGCATGAAATTAAATTACAATGTCACAGTGACCATCAGTTCATCATATCTGGATATTTGGTCATGTTGGTGACTTATTGTCCATGACCTCTACACCGGTGATGAGATGTCTTTCTGACTAATTGGATGCTACATTTTGACCGCGTTGAATAGCACCACAATGTTGTGTCCATATGCCCCTCTGCTACATTAGTCTCTTTATTTAACATTTCTCTTTCTTCTATCATTGCCTCTATTAAGAGTACATAAAGTCTGTGGACACCCTATTTCTTATCCCATCCCAACTATACATTAATTTGGCAGAATTTATTCCTGTGTTGGGTTCTACTGAGATCCGTAGGCCCCTTGGAATTCTATTATATTCAATATACTTTGTCAAGGGTAGTAGAGTACAGCAGCCCACTCATTTTTATGCTATTCAGAGGATGAAAGGAAAAAACTATTTCAGACCATAAAGGGGGACAAGGGCTTATCTGAGCAAATATGTGATAATACTAAAAGTTTAGCTCAAAAAATACAGAATTTAAAATTCAGAAATTGCCAGCTGGAATGGCATGGCCTTACCTTGACAAAATATATTGAATATAACAGAATTCCAAGAGCAAGTGACAATAGCTATACCAAAATCACTTTAACAGTAGAACAGAAGAACAAAGGGAAGGTAATTTTTTAGACAAAACAACAGAACATCCCAATACATCAAATCAAACAGAAACAGAAGCACATTACCTGCTATGGGACAGACCAACCCAGCAAGGGACACAGGGAAACCACAGGGGGAATTACATGGGAGGGAGGAGCATGGGGGGGGAGGAGGACAAGGTAGAAGAATAAACAAACAACAAGTTCCCAGAGGAGGGAATCAGAGCAAAAGATTATACTCATTTTTAATTTGAGTCAAATGACTCTTAACCAAACTGAAGTAGAAGAGTCCTGAAAGAACTCCTAAAACTCAAGGTGGACAAAGCAATGGGGCCTGATGGGATTCACCCCAGAATCCTAAAAGAACTAAGGGAGGACCTAGTGACACCACTGACCACGCTTTTTAACAAATCATGGCAGGATGGGGTGGTACCTGAGGACTGGAGGAGGGCAGATGTGATTCCCCTTCACAAAAGTGGGAGCAAGGCAGAAGCAGGAAACTACAGACCTGTAAGTTTGCCCTCAGTGGCAGGGAAAATGATGGAATCACTTCTAAAAGAAAGAATTGGTAAGTACCTAGAGGCCAGCAAGACACAGGACCCAAAGCAGCATGGATTTACAGCAGGAAGGTCATGTCAGATGAATCTAACTGATTTCTTTGACTGGGTGACCAAAGTAATGGACCAGAGAGGGGCTGTGGATATGGCCTACCTAGACTTTAGCAAGGCATTTGACACAGTCCCGCACAAAAGATTAATAATCAAGTTAGCCAGCCTGGGAGTGGGTCCCAGGGTGGTAGCCTTGGTAGCAAACTGGCTGCACAACAGGACACAGAAGATAATAGTGAATGGAACACATTCTGAAGAAAGGGGGGTTACTAGTGGAGTACCTCAGGGCTCAGTACTGGGTCCAGTCCTCTTTAACATCTTTATAGGTGACATTGCAGAGGGTCTGGAGGGAACGGTGTGCCTCTTTGCAGATGGCACAAAGATCTGTAACAGAGTTGATACACAAGGGGGGTAGAAAAGATGAGAAGGGACTTGGCATGGTTGAAGGAATGGTCAGACAAATGGCAACTTAGATTCACTACAAAGAAGTGCAAAGTAATGCACCTGGGAAACAAAAACCCAGGAGAAGTGTACACTATAGCAGGGGATGTACTAACAACAACAAAAATGGAAAGAGACCTGGGGGTAATCATATCAGATGACCTAAAGGTGGGTAAGCAATGTGAGAAGTCAGTAAGGAGAGCCAGGGGGATACTGGGATGCATAGGAAGGGGCATCACAAGTAGAAAAAGGGAAGTGGTTATCCCTCTATACAGACAGTTGGAGAGACCCCATCTGGAGTATTGTGTGCAGTTTTGGAGACCTCATCTATGCAAGGACATAGACAGGATGGAAGCAGTCAAGAGGAGGTCAACTAAAATGGTGCAGGGTCTGCATCAGAAACCATATGAAGAGAGACTGAGAGAGCTTAATATGTATATTCTTGATGAAAGGAGGGATGGGGGACATGACAGAAACTTTTAAGTACCTCAACGAAATCAACAAAGTCCAGGAGGGTAGCATCTTTCAGAAAAAGAGATGTGTAAGAACAAGGGGGCACAATTTAAAGATAGAGGGGAGACGACTCATGGGTAATGTGAGGATTTATGTCACAGAGAGAGTGGTGGATACATGAAACCACCTTCCTGAGGAGGTTGTTGGGTCTAATACAGTGGAGGAATTCAAACATGCATGGGACAGACATAAGGCAAT
This sequence comes from Neoceratodus forsteri, assembly GCA_016271365.2. Classification (NCBI taxonomy): domain Eukaryota; kingdom Metazoa; phylum Chordata; order Ceratodontiformes; family Ceratodontidae; genus Neoceratodus; species Neoceratodus forsteri. Next base: position 967,002,802 of record CM028132.1, on the reverse strand, counting down.
TATAGTGGGGGGTTGCAGGAAGTAGGCCGTTGGTTAACTAGAATCTGCAGCTTATCCAGTAGGTAGGGAAATGGGCAGACTGGGTGGGCCAAGCGGTCCTTATCTGCCATCAAAGTCTATGTTTCTATGTTAAGTGTTAACATTAGGGCTGAGTTTTGCACCTTCCAGCTCGACAGATCTTTTTGAGTTACTATTAGATCTACAGCTATTTGTTAGAAATTTGAGACTGAAAAACATGTTTGGAGAAACACAAGTTCAACCTATGAACCCAAATAAAGAATATGAAAGAAAAGTTAAAGAAGCATTAAAAGTAAAATTTAAATATAATCCACCAATAGGATGGAATTATGGGATAGAAACACACTGTAATCAGGTACAAAAAGAGAGATAAAAAATATTTAAAACCGAGCAAGACAGATATCCCAGACTTAATAACTTAACTAGGAACCAAAATGAAGCACTGAAAACATTAGAACAATATGATTCAATCATTATAAAACAAGCAGACAAGGGTGGTGGCATAGTAATAATGGATAGACTGCACTACAAAAGAATGTGCACTAAACTTTTAAATTATGAAAAGAACTACCAGAAACTACACCAAAACCCCATGAATGCTTTTAAAAGAACAATTGCAGACACAAGTGAAGAAATGACAACAATGGGATGGATAGTAGAATGGGAAGATAATTTACTGATGAATAAACAGCCAAGAATACTAACATTCTATACCATTCCAAAAATACACAAAACCATTTTGGATCCACCAGGAAGACTATTTGTTTCAGCAATTGGCTCCATACTAGAACATATTTAACAATATGTAAATTTGCCTTTATAACCACTAATAGAACAAGCATGTGTCAATGCCGAATGTTCGCTTGCAGGTATTTGCAGTGGTGTTTGGCACGTATGGTGCTTTACCCTAATGCCCTGTGCGATTGCTGGTATTGACATTAACAAATTTTCAGCACTGACCTTTTGTTACCCCCATTGTGCACTACATAGGCAGAAACACATTTTGGGCAGGATGAAAATGACAGCTGTACTGCTCATAAGGAAGGTGGTAAAATGGCAATGTTGAAAGTCTGAGTGGAAATATTGAAAATTCGCAAAACCTACAGAAAGGCATGGGAACTGTGCAATGCACACTCATAAAACAGTCATTGTTAGGAATTTTTTCACCAAATTTTCAACATTGGCATTTTAAAACCTCTGCTAATGAACAGTGTCATTGTGATTTTCATCATGTCCCCATACATTGATTTCAAGACACCGACTGCGCCATTGTGCACTACATGGGCGAAACATGTTTTGGGCAGGATGGAAAATGACAGCTGTACTGCTCATGAGGAGGTGTGGTAAAATGACAATGTTGAAAATCTGGAGTGGAAATATTGAAAATTGCAAACCTACGAGCGTACGTGGGAACTGTGCAATGCACGCTCATAAAACAGCCATTTTTAGGAATTTTTTCACCAAATTTTCCACATTGCCATTTTAAAACCTCTGCTCATGATCAGTGTCACTGTGATTTTCTTAATGTGTCCCATACATTGAGGTCGCACACCGACTGCGCCATTGTGTGATATATGGGCGGAAACACGTTTTAGGCAGGATGTGAAAAATGACAGCTGTACTGCCATGAGGAGGTGTGGTAAAATGGCAATGTTGAAAATCTGGAATGCAACATTGAAAATTCGCAAACGTATGAGTGTGCGAGGAACCGCGCAATGCACGCTCGAAACAGTCATTTTAAGGAATTTTTTCACTAAATTTTCAACATAGCCATTTTAAGACCTCTGCTCATGAACAGTGTCACTGTGATTTTCTTAATGTGTCCCATACATTGATTTTGCGCACCGACTGCGCCATTGTGCGCTACATGGGCGGAAACACATTTTGGGTGAGATGTGAAAAATGACAGCTGTACTACTCATAAGAAGGTGTGGTAAAATGGCAATGTAGAAAATCTCGAGTGAAAATATTGAAAATTCGTGAACTTACGAGCCCGCGAGCAACCGCGCAACACATGTTCAGAAAACAGTCATTTTTGATGTCATCAATCTCAACATAGCGGACCCTTTCATGATAAACACTGTCATGGTGTTATTTACCCAAAGGGTGATTTCACGCAGTGACTGTGCAGTGACTGTGAAATCACCCTTCGGTGCTGAATAACACCATGACAGTGACATCATTGATGAGAAGGGGTCCCAAAAACTCCATGTTGAAAATTTGCTGCAAAAATTCCCCAAAATGCCTGAGATATGCAATAAAGTTTAAAACCCCCTATCTAGCCCATTATACAGCTTACCGGCATTTTCTCAGTTCGCGGTCGGCTTTGAAGAGTGCAGACGTGTTCCCGGTCCACCGAAGATCATCGCACCGAGCTCCGGAGGTAAGTATGGGGTGAGGGGGGTGTGGGGAGGCTGGGTGCTCAGTGGATGGGTGCGGGTTGTGGGATGGGGGACTGGGAGAAGCGCCGTGGGACCGTTTTTGCTTTACAGGTAAAAAAAAAAAACAAGACTACGTGGGACGTTTGCCACGCTGGGGTGAGCTCCCAGCATGGCAGAAGGATGGCTGGGGCCAAGGAGATGATCGGGGATTGGGACCATTCTATCAGCAGACAACCTAGGAATTTGCCACGCCAGTGGGCCTCAGCCGCAGAAGGATGGCTTGGGGCCGGAGCCGACGGGATTGGGCACTCTGTCGGCAGATGACATGATGTTTGGCTATGCTGGGGGTGGGCCCCAGCACGGCAGCAAAGATTTGGGGGTGGTGTGACGCTGGGGGCGAGGATGCAGGGCTTGTATGACAGCTGTGGTTTTGAAGCGAAGACTCACCGCTGTCATACACAGCTTCCACACCCAATGGTGTAGGATCACTCACACCTGCTCTATGGAGCAGTGGATTGAAAGGAGAGGCACACCTCCAAAGTGTGCTACTCTCCCAAAACGTTCCTTGCGTCATGCGCGCAAGCGAACGTAAAAAACATCTAGCTATGTAAGAGATGCAGGTCACATGATCAGAATCTTGAAGGAAATCTTAGAGGAAGGAATTTCTTAAAATACCATGTTAGTGACCATGGATGTAGCAGACCTGTATGCATCACTTCCTCACTAAGAAGTAATATAAACTATGGGTCAAATTTTAGATACAAGGTCAAAACCACAAAAATCAAAAACAAGGGTTCTGCAAGAGTTAGCAGAACTAGTGTTATAAAAAAACTACTTTGAATTTGATCAAGACTTCTATTTACAAGTTAGGGGGACTGCAATGAGAAGTACAATGGCCTCAGCATATGCAAATGCTTATATGTATTACTTTGAGCAGAAATATGTGCTATACAGATTAACAAACAACTTCAGAGACAAAATTAGAATATGGTATCATTTTATAGATAATATATTTCTAACATGGACAGGGAATGAAATAGAATTAAAACATTTTCATAAATTACTGAATCAAAATGATACAAATTTGAAATTTACAATGGAGTACAGAAGTGAAATAATCCCTTACCTGAATCTAATGATTTAAAAAAATGGGCAGAAAATAGAAACCAGCTTATATAGAAATACTACAGATAGAAATAGGGTACTCAATGGGCTGAGCTTCCATGAACCTAAACTGAAACAAAGTATTCCTTACTCCCAGCTCATTAGAATAAGAAGAAACTGTTCAATGGAGGAAGAATGCAATAAAAATAAAGAAGAAACATTACAGAGATTTGGGAAACATGGATATGGCCATTAACTAGTCAAACAAACAGAAATGAAAATACAAAACAAAAATAGAGAGTGACTGCTTGAACAGAGAGAGGTGATGTCAGAGGAAGAGAGACTGATCTTTGCCACCAGATACACCCATAAATTGCCAGACATTAAGAAGACCATTTAGAAACATTGGCACCTAGTAAGCACTGAGAATAAAAATGTACCATCACTTACAAATAACCTAATAGTGGCAGCAAAAAAAGTAACAACTATAAAAGATAAAATAGTGAGATCCCAATTCTACAAATCCCCTAAACAAGGAGATTAACTATTATTAGGACTGTTGCAGCCAGGAATGATACCATGTGTCAAATGTTCAGTTTGTGGACACACATGATGATGCAGTAATCTTCATTTGCCACACTGACCCCACCTCCCTTCAGTCCCAACTACAGAAAAGTTTCACAGAAGTGGAAGACTGGTTTTGCTCGGATAAACTCATCTTTAACCACAAAAAAACTAAAACAATGTTGTTCCATGGAACCCACAGTACGTACAAGGACCATACACTCATAATTAACAACCACGAAGGTGTCTCCCTTGAGCAGGTGGACATGTTTAAATGTCTGGGCCTGACCCTTGACTGCTCCCTCTCGTATACCAAACACATTAACAATATCGCTAAAACTGTGAACTCCCACATAGGGCTACTGTGTGGCTATGTCAGTGGCTCAGTAGGTAGCACACTCGCCTCTGAGGCCGGGAGATCAGAGGGCTGTGGGTTCAGTTCCCACATCTGGCACTTGGGTTAATATCCCAATACTGACACTGTAGTGCAGCATGAGAGGGGTGCTGCACTTCTGAGGTGCCGTCTTTTGGATGAGACGTTAAACCGAGGTCCCATCTGCCTGGATTGGTGGTAGTTCAGGTAGATGTTAAAGATCCCATGGCACTTATCGAAAAGAGTAGGGGAATTTCCCCGGTGTCCTGGCCAAATTTCCCTCATTCACTAAAAATACCACCAACAGCTTAATCTGATTCAAGGTCAGTTGGCATTCATCTGTATCCCCCTCCCCCGGGTCGTGCCTGAAAATAGGCAGGATTTATCTAGTGCACTTACCCGGTCAACAAAAGCTAAATAAATAAAAATAAATAAAATACAAGCATAATCATTGCCTAACAGCTGAAGCCTTGAACCTCACTATCCAGAGCTCTGTTATCTCAGTTATTGACTACAGGCTCATTATCTATGGATCTGCTACTGATACTGCACTCCAGTGCATAGCTGTAGCCCTTAATAAGGCATGTAGACTTCTTATTTCAGCTGCCTGCCTTTCTCACATATGTAACATTTGTGAGCAGACAACTGGCTCCAGCTATCCGGCAGGCTAAAGTACCAGACCTGCATCCTAGCTAAGAAGACATCACTGGGCCTTATGCCCCCTGGAGTCCAATCAATATTGACCCTGCAGCGTGTCTGCTGCCTAACTAGAAGATCAGACAGTCTAACCTTTATAATGCTTTGTTGTCGGACCTCTCAAGCTCAGTGTTCTTACCTTGTCAAAGTTTCCACCTGGTTCAACTTGTTACCTACAGAAATCTCCAACATTGCCATGATTGGTGCTTTTAAGTGTAAACTACATCAACACTTCATGGCTAGTGCCTTCTGTGATTGCTTCTTATAATCCCCTCCAGGCATACTACCCTCAAGCATCCCTCCTCACTGCCTCAGCTCCTCCTCCTCTTCTCCTACCCTCCATTACTGGATATAGGATGAATCTGTCTCCTCTTCCTTTTCAGCCCCCCAATTCCTACTCCCTTCCTATTTCCCATCTACCATGTACCCAATGCAATGCCCTCCCTATTTCTCCCCTCCTACCTCTCTCTCTCCCATACTATCCCCTCAACACCACCACTCTTTTTTCTGTTTTCCCACTAACCCACTCCTAACAAAGCTTCACTGAGCCACCTATGACTTGTACTGTATAATTAACTCGCAACACAATTCCTTGACAATGCCTTTGGCTGCTATTATTGTAACCTTACTTGTCTTTTTTTTTTTGCAAGTTCCATTGTAATGATCATGTTATGTTTTGAACCTTATTGTTCTTATTGCCTTGACGTGGAACCTTTGTAAAAGAGCCCTCAGCTCAAAGGTGTCATCCAAAATACAAATAAATAAATAAATAAAATAAACACATCAAAAAAGAACAAATTTAAACATCCACACACTGGGAGTCACATAACATAAAACAATCAATAAACTGTTAAACAGAATGGGTAATCTACATTTTTGCAATGTCACTGTGACAGGTTATATGCAGGTCAAATGACAAGACTACTAAAAACAAGAATCCAGGAACGCAAAGGAGACATTAGAAGATGGGATGAATCCTCCCAAGTAGCAATACATTTTAAAGAAGCAAGCCACACAGGGGCTTCTTTGAGATTTTGGGGTCTTGAGGCAGTATCACCACCTGAGAGAGGGGTGGTGATTATCAAAAGAAATAAAACCGTTGTGAAATGAAATGGACCTATACACTGCACTGCTTAGATGAACATATAGGCATGAATATTTATTTATTTATTTACTTTTGGTAACCAGGTGGGTGCACTAGGCATAAGAATGCCTATTTTCAGGCACAACCTGGGAAAATACAGTTTGAAATACATGAGCATACATGTGACGCAGCACATGAGATATGTAACACAGTTAGGAGGGGAATCATATACACTCAAACTTAGGGTGTAGCGAAACATTGTGCAGTATAATACAGTCAAATACATTTTGGACAGAGTAAAAAACAAGATCAGAAAAACAATGTGAGATAACAGGCATTGCAAGAGAGGAAAAAAAATAATATACACAGACAATACAATAAGTGCCATTATGCAGTAATTGAAAACAGGGAGGAGAGGAAAAGGGAGAGTGGTGGGAAGTAGAGAAAGAGGGTAAAGGATGAGAGAGGAACATGTATGGAGGGTATTAAGAGAGGTGGAAGAGGTGTCAGAGAGGTGGATTACCTAGGGAAAACAGAGGCAGGGAGAAGGGATGGTCTAAGGCAGATGAAAGCAAGTGCAGGGGCTGGTAGCATGCAGATGATCATGGTGAAGTTTCTTAAAACTAGCATGGGTGGGAGCTCAACGAATAGTTTGAAGTATGGAGTTCCAGTGCTTTGGAGCCATGTATGAGAAAGCATGTTTACTCATATTGGTTTTGTATCTAGGGATGTGAAGAGGGGCTTGGTCAGTAGATCGGAGCCCATAGGAGAGAGGCTGTGAGTGCAGTAGAGAGGCAAGGGATAGGGGGAGGCCTGATCTGGTAATGCAGTCAATCAGTGAGCCATAGGACTGGAGTCAATGGGTGGAGGGGCAAGGCCATTTTAGCTCAGCATAGAGCTGGCAATGGTGTTTATAACATGGGGATGCAGAGGCGAAGCGGCAGATGCTATTATAGGTGGTGTCCCATTTATGGAGGGAGGATTTTGAGGCAGATAGGTAAATGACTGAGCCATAGGCCAGGGCTTGGAGTAGAAAGCCTTGTGCCACAGCTAGTCTAGCCAATGGGGTGAGTTATTAGGCTAATTGGAAAACATGCTGGTGATTGGTGGCAAACACCCTAAGTGTAACAACAACAAACAAAAGATCATAATAAATAAGGTGTACAGAATTCCCAAACACAGAAAAAACAAAGAAGAGACATGGTATTATACAAAAAAATAAAAAAACAAATAATAAAAAAAGTTGCTTTGAAAAAACTCCCCCCAGTACATAATAACAACAACCCCCCTCACCTGACAGTTTTCCCATAAACAACCCCTGAATTAAAGCCTTTTTAAGAAGTGGACACCGTATAAAATATCCCAATAATGGTTTAAAAACATAAAGGTACCAATAAACAAATAACAACGAACAGGCAGAATATCTGCAGAATCACTTCTAATATCACAGTATAGTTCAAGCATGTTCCCTAACTCCTTCAGGTTCTAATAGAAGATTACTGTGAATAAACTTTAAATTCAACTCAAGATTTAAGTACATACAATATTAAACAAGCATTTATCAATGCCAAGTGTTGCTTGCTGTCATTAGCAGTGGAAGTGCAATAGTTAGACAGATGTAGTATAGGAATGGTAGTGACGTATTGAACTGATGCCAACTCCACCCCCACCCTGCAGAGATGGACAGGCATTGGGGTGTGCCTTTGGGTCATTCCTATAATGGTCACATTTCACCTCATCCTACCCTACAGATACAAATGTCGAGGTGTGCTTTGAAGTGTTCAGGCTTTACACTCACCTCATTACATAAGGAAATACACTGAAATGAGTGCAGTATAGGAGAAAGAGGTGAACTCTGGGGCCAAAGAGTCCAAGGTGCACCTCAATGCCTGCCACTGACCACAGGGTGGGGGTGGAATGGCATGAGCATTACTGTCGACAATCCCAAATCACACCCCTGATGCCAAGTCACACCCCTGACACCTGTCAGTCCCTACAGGATAGGGCATTAGGGTCAAAAACCCTAATGCCCTGGGCTTTTCTTGGTATTTTTACTCCAGGTTTCAACTTGGGCTTTTTGTGATCCCACCACATGAATAGTGACACTATCAATTTGTTAACCGAAAGGTGATTTTGCACAGCGACTGCACCATTTGGCACTACAGGTGCGAAAACACATTTCAAACAGGGTGTGAGAAATGACAGCTGTACTGTTCATGAGGAGGTATAAAAAATGGCAATGTTGAAAATCTGGAATGAAAATATAAAAAAACTGCTGAAGTCACTAGTGTGCATAGAAATTACACAATGCACACCCATAATGTAATTAGTTTTGGGATTTTTTTATAGCAGATTTTCAACATAGTCATTTTGGGACCTCCGCTCATGAACAGTGTCACTGTGATTTTCTTAATCTGTCCCGAACACTGATTTCCCACAGCAACCGTGCTATTCTGCGCTGGAAGTGCAAAAACACATTTCAGCCAGGGTGTGAAAAATGACAGCTGTACTGTTCATAAGGAGGTGTGGAAAAATGCCAATGTTGAAAATCTGGACTGAATGGATTACGAATCCGTGAACTTACGAGGGTACTTGGAAATTGCACAATGCACACTCATAACACAGTCATTTTATGGACTTTTGTCACCACATTTTCAACATAGCCAGTTTAAGACCTCTGCTCATGAACAGTGTCACTGTGATTTTCTTAATCTGTCCCGAACATTGATTTCGCACACTGACCATGTCACTGTGCGCTACATGAGCGAAAACACATTTCAGGTGAGAAGTTAAAAATGACAGTTGTACTGTTCATAGGAGGTGTGGTAAAATGGCAATGCTGAAAATCTGGATTTAAAATATTAAAATGCTCAAAGTTAAAAGCGCGTAAGGCAGAAAACCCAGCGCATGCTAAATAAAACAGTCATTTTGTGGAATTTTTTCACCAAATTTTCAACATAGGGTTTTTGGGGGCCTACCTCATGAACAGTGTTACTGTGATATTCTTAATCAGTCCTGAATATTGATTTTGCCTACTGACCACGCCATTGTGTGCTATATATATGAAAACACTTTTCAGGTGAGATGTGAAAAATGACAGCTGTACTGGTCATAAGAAGGTCTGGTAAAATAGCAATGTTGAAAATCTGGAGTGAAAATATTAAAAATGCTTGAACTTAGGCGCACATGTAGAAACTGCACAACGCACACTCATAAAAGTCATTTTGAGGAATTTTTTCACCACATTTTCAAAATAGGGTTTTTGGGGGCCTACCTCATAAACTGTCACACTGTCAATCGGTCCCAAAAGATGGTTCCACTCTGTGACCAAGAAATCACCTTCCAGGTCTGAATATCAAAATGACAGTGACTGAGTTTATGAGGTGGGGTCCTAAGAACCCCATGTTGAAAATTTGGTGCAAAAACTCCCAAACATGGCTGAGATATGAACCAAAGTTGGAAGAAACCATTTATGCCATTATACAGCTTACTGGCATTTCTTCAGTTCGCAGTCAGCTTTGAAGAGTGCAGATGTGTTCCCTGTCCACCCGAAGATCATCACGCTGGGCTCCGGAGGAAAGTATGGGGTGAGGATGTGTGTGGGGTGGTGGGGTACACAAAGGGTGGACGTAGGTTGGGGGATGGACCACTGGAATCAATGAGGGACCATTTTCTAATTTACAGGTATATTTAAAAAAAAAACTGTGGGAAGGTTTTCTTTTTTGCAGTCATATTTAAGTTTGGCATGCTGGGGTGGGCAAACAGCATGCCATCTGAGTGTTTGGGGGGCTGTAGCTGATGAGAGATTGGACACCCCCATCAGCACCTACCGAGTGCTGGGGGGAACAAGAGCCAAGGGGGAATGGGCACCCCCCCTTGGCACACAAGAAATTGGGGGAGCACTATGCCGACAGGGAATGGGCTCCCCCGTTGGCAAAATTACCAGGAAGAGGGAATGCCAACAGGGGAATTGGTCACCCTGTTGGCACATATAAGTGTGGGGGGTGGCAAGAGCCAAGGGGGATTGGGCACCCTCCTCGGCAAACAACAAATTTGGAAGGGGGGACATTATGTCGATGGGCAGTGGGCTCCCCTGTTGGCAAATTGAACTGGAAGGGGGCATGCCAACAGGGAGATTGGGCACCCCGTCTGCTTTTTTCTTTTTTTATTATTGAAATGTTTCACCAGGAAGGCACACTGAACGGTATGCAGCAGCTTTCCGTCAGCTTCCTGTGAACTGTAAAAGGCCAATGGAGAAACCGTAGCCATGAGAACACAGCACGATGGAGCTGTGTAATTGGCTGCTGCAGTCAGGGATGCTCCACAGCAAAAACAGCTGATTGCGTAGTGACAGGGCACTCCCTGCTTGCAGTGGCTCAGTTCCTTTGATCTAGTGACCTGCTCATTAACTGCCAGTGATCGACAGCATGCTTCTCCATTGGCCAAGGCAGAGACCAGCCCCTGAATGGGCTGCTGACATTCGGCACAACACTGCCACGCCTCCACAAGCTGCTTGTGAAAAGAAACCCAACACAATGTGTTTCTTGCACATGCGTGCAAGCAACACAGAAATGCTTGGTTAATAACAAACAAAAAAGCATCTCAATATGAGCTCAGTCATCCGAGCAGCAGCACATTGACGATCAGGCTGCCGATAGTTGCTTGGCAATTATAATGGTGCACTCAAAATCTTGCAATATCGTGAGATCTCTTTAGGTCACATGGGCGAGTGAGCTCAAGTGGAAGAAGCTCAGCCAGACACATGCAATACAAACTACACTAGCAAAGCAGCCATTACACAAGAATGCTGGCTATAATAAAATAAGTTTTGACTTAAAAAAAGTAGTTGAAAAATGAGGGAATAAGTTTAAAATGCTACCTAAAGAAATGAGAACTTTGTTGAATGCCTTAACCCTTAGAAGACTGTGGATGTATATATACGTCCAGAATCTATATACGTTCAAACGCTTTGTTACAGGCTTTTGAAGCAAGAAATACAGGAGTTGAAATGTATAAACTGTGTGTCTCCAGATAAGCTCAGTAAAAAGACCGGGTCAAGCTTAATTTGAAACAGAAGGTACATAGATGCTTAAAACAAAAAATATGTCTTTGTGAATTACAAGCAGTAATGAACTAAGAAAAAGTAAAATATTTTGGCCTGGATATTCAAACTGCATCCAAAAAGTGCGCAACAGCAGAAGCAAGTGCAAGTCCACTGCGCCCATGCGCAAGAAGATGCGATATTCAAAAAACTACTTGAGCCAAAATGCGCCTACTGACTTTCACATTTCATCACGCCACCTGCACCATAGCACAACCAGGGATGTGCAGTTGCGCATTTCAGATGCGCCATAATGCAACAAGGGATGCTCAGTGGAGCAGTTCAGATGCACCATAGCGCAACCAGGGACGCCCCATGGAGCAGGGCAGCAATGCAACAGCACAACCAGGGATGCACAGGGACAGGATGCAGGGGCCCACCACCCATGCCACAGATGGGCAGAGGATCACATAGCAGAACAGACATCACCTCCCACACCCCATGCACTGCACAACCGGTGGAGAGCTGGAATAACTACCGGACCATGGATACCAGCAACCAACCCACAGCTGGGGCATGGTGCCCCAGCACACTCCCTGGCATGCTGTGACTGGCACACAAGGAGGGCCGACCGCCCCATGCCACACCATCCCACTAATGCAGAGCACACCCTGCACCACGATCCCCATACACCATGCCCAGGAGTAGCTCCCAACAGTGCAGGACACCCCATGTATACCACCCCCACTGTGACAATGCAACCCTGTGCACCATGGAGCCACGCAAGGCAGCCCTACCATGTGCACCCTGCAGCAGGAGGCAGCAGACAGCGATGCTACAACTGCATAAACAGTGCCACCCTGCACGTCCCCCTCGAGGTACAGCTGAGAGACTGACCATGCATTGGCACACGAGGTACCCCACATGCGACAGGGCATACCCCAGACCCCATCACCAGCGGTACAGCACCCTGCACACCCTCCCAGGGACACATCCTATCCCAGCACTGGCCACAACAGCCAGCACAGACACACACAGTATTGCATGGAAGCATGCGCCACACAGGATGCAACACAGTGCATGGACAAACACCCACCCATACCCAAGGGCACACCAACACAGGGACACAGTAGCGGGTCAACCAAGCCACTGGTGTGTGGCCAGGGCAGCTGTGTACACACAGCCAGCACCCCTACATGGCACCGGTGTGCCAGCCACCCTGCGCAGGCACCATGAAGCTGTATGCCACCAGCATGTGGTCGGATCACAAGTGACAGACAGTGGAGCACATCCCCTGCAACAGACACAAGTGACAGCATGGAGGGGGGACAACAACTGCAGAGGCCACAGTGCCACTGGAGGCAGACGTGCACCATACCAGTGATGGGAGGCAACCTGGCATTGTGCCAGGTACAGTGGTTGTCCAGCATGGACAGCCACCACTGACATGCCAGCAGACCGTGCATATCACAGACATGCAAGGGTGTCAGCTGCACAGGCCATGGATGGTCTGACAAGGGTGCCATGCACACAGTGCATGCACCGTGGACCACTGCACACAGGCATCCAGTGCACAGAGAAAAACACACAAACCACAGACAGTGACTGATCCCCCCACCCACACCATAGGCAATTCCCTTCCAGACACATACACACGCCCATGCTTGCAACACCCCTGACGCCATGCACACCACTGCAGCTGAGCACCTGTAGCCCACTGCAAATCAGAGACCACCACAGTTGTCATAACAAAACAAACGTATTAAAAAGAGGTAAGCAACAAAACTATTTACAAATATTTACAATTGGGGGAAGGGCCACATACCAGGTGGTGGCGGGTAAGGGGCAGGGCTGAACATATAGGAAAGGGAAGAAGGGGTGTGAGGGTGGGTCCAGGGGGGTAAGGTTTTTCCAGGGGCATGGAGGGCCTATCGTCCGCCCCCACTCTTCAGTCATCTGGTGCCGACATGTCCTCCACCTCCTGAACCCGTGCCAGTCCATTCTTTGGAGGATCTCCAGGGACGCCCTTGCCAGCTGCAATAACTCCTGCATTCCCCTTTCTATGGTCAGTAGTCACTGTCCACCTAGGACAAGGGAGCAGAGTAAATACGTGTGACTGTCCAGCCCCCTGCAGCCCACCCATTGTGCATGGCATACAGCAATGTGCCACGCCCCTGTGATGCTGTGTGACCACCCACAGTGACTGCGTCCACAAGACCTGCCTACCCAGGCACCCACAGCCATGCGGACCACTGCACACACCCATCGCCCATGTCCCGCACAGCACCACCGTGGCCATACAGTGACATGGCTATGCGGTGTGAAGACAGTGGCACAGCCATGTACCTGGTTGCATGCATGGACCACCATTGATGCACTCCCAGACATGAGGTGCCACTGGACAGTGCTGACTGTAACAAGTTGCCTGCATGGCAGTGGTGTCAATGGATGGTGGCCATGCCCTGCTGCCCGCCCTGTTACACAGCATGCAATAGTTATCATGGATGTAAGGCACTCACCATCATCAGGCTGTTCCCTGCGCCTCTGTGGACCTTCATCCCTCCTGGCCTGCTGGTCCTCCTGGTGGCACCTCCTCTCTCTCGCCTGCTGGTGCTCCTCTGGACCTAAGGTGCAAACATGGAGAGAGGAACATCAGTACAATCTGGTAGCAAAGTTCCCCCACCCCATGTGTGTGCAATCCCACACAGCCATACCCATCCACCCCCCACCCTGACACCACCACCACCATGGCCAACACTGGATGGCCCCCCCATGTGCCGGACACATGCAACTGTGATACCCGCATGGATGTTAACAGTTTATGGATGGGGCACCTACCTGGCCGTGGCACATCCCCGAAGGTGGGCAAGCATTTCCGGGTCCCTGCGCCGGAGGTCCCCGTACCAGTGGCGACACTGCTTGGCCATGCGCCAGATTCCCGTGGCCTCCTCCAGCACCACCACCACCTCCTCCCATACTGCACTCCTGGCCCTGTCCAGGGGTGCATCACGATAAAGTGCCCCAGCATGTGGCTCTACAATGGCCACCAAATTGGGCAACTCAACCTGGCTCCACATAGCAGCCCTACTCCGTGCCATCTCAACAGCTAGTTGGAGTCCAAATGATGCTCAGCAGCGCGGTTCACCACGTGCAGATGCTGTGCGGTACAGCGCTGCCATTCCCTATCACGCTGTCACCAAACAGCACGATGGTGGTGCACCCATGTGGATGCATGGCACCATGGGGGCAAAGGTCAGGCACAGGGTCAAGGGTCTCTCACGCACGGACAGCCACAGAGCAATTGGAACTCAATGCGTGTAGTGCGATTGGGTGCCTGTGTGCCACCTCCTGTAGCGGCCTACCGCGCTGTGGCCCCAGTGCTCCTATGGCACCCCAGTGCCACTGCGCCATATATGTGAACAGTGCAGTAGTGCCACTGGCACAATGGTGGCCATGCCCTGCATTGCCTCCCACGCACAGCACATCAGCAGTGTGGCAGGCATCTGCGTCATCACCCTGGGCATGTGCAGTTCGGTGTGTACTGCGCATGTCACAGAAATATGCCCTTGCCTGAGCACGTTCAACATAACTGTGCAAAGTGCAACAGCATGATATTCAGCCGACATACGCAAATCAGCTAATCAGCCATTCAATGGCACTGACACTGCATTTGCATCCACTTAAAAATGCACCTCATCTCATTTGCATGCTTTGCGCTATAAAAATGCGACATTGGGCTGCACTGGCCATAGTCGGTTACTGCAATCTATTGTGGTGAGTGGCATGCTGTTTGGGAGTGTGGTCTGTGGTGTGTGGGACATGCAGTCACAGGTAACACCTGTCATTCTCACAGGATGAATAATGACCGATTTGTGAGGTGGAGGAAGAGGAACAGAGACGTGGGCAGAAGAGGAGGCCTAACTTCACCAAGGCAGAAACAGATGCCCTGTTTGAGGCCTACCTCGACCAGGAGCCGCTGCTCAGTGGACGATGGGGAACACCACAGGCCCATGCTGCTGCATGGGAAGAGGTGGCGCGTGCCGTCAACCTGCATGGCAGCCACCAGCGGTCTGTGCAGGAGTGCAAAAAGAAGATGGGCATGGACAGGCAGAGGATTAAGGAGAAGGTGGCTGCCATCAGGGCAGCACGGTCTGTGACCGGTGGGGGACAGCTAGACGTACAATGCCTGACCCCACAAGAAGAGTGGGTTGCTGGCAGCATGCAGCGTTGTGCCATCGAGGGTGTTCCGGGTGGTGGATTCCAGACAGGTGGTAGCCTGTCACTGCATGGTAGGTCCTGGTCTGTCAATGGGGGACAGGGTACGGCAGATACATTAATGCTACTGTGTTCCCTTACAGCTCCTGAGCGTCTACATGGGTCAGCGGTGGTGGGCTTGTCCACTGAGGGCAGTAGCATGGAGATAGAGGAGGGCCCGTCCACCTCCACAGGCATACGAGGGTCAGGTCGACAGTGGGCCCACCTGGACATCCGGACTGATGTTGGTGGAGCAGGAGCAGAGGAGACCCTGCCCGTGTGCCAGTGTGCCAGCGTCCATGGATGCCAGCATGCTGAGACTCGGGCTGGTGCTGGATCCATCACTTATGATGATGGAGCTCACTCCATGGACAGTGATATGTGTGGGCTGCAGGATGGCCACACAGCACATTACATCACGGGCATGGTCATGGGTGGTGCTGCCGTGGAGGCCTCTGTGACATCACAGTCCCAGCCTGTGCCTGTCTGCACCAGTGGGGCAGCACTGGTGTGTATCCAGGACAGTGGGGTTGTTGTGGCCACTGCGGTGGCACTGTTGAGCCCTGGAGAGCGGCAGCCGGAGGTGCAGTGTCAGCAGTCGGCCAATGGCCATGGGGGTACAGTGTCAGGGGACGGCGTCAGTGCACTGCCTGTGGACATACCCAGGCCTGTCACTGGTGTGCAGCGCCCACCTCAAGGGGTGCTGACCATCAGGGCTGCGAAAACTGTGAGGGACAGCATGCCGATCAGGCAGATGATCTCTTAGATGAGCACACCCGCATACTCCAAGCATCAGTCAATCAGCAGGTGCGGCTTGTGACGGCGGTGGATGCACTCAGTGTAGCTCTGCGCCAGGCAGAGGAGCAGCACAGCAGAGACACCACTCTGCTCCTGGCAGAGATGGACTGGATTTGGGAGGATGTGACTGCTGCCATTGACAGGCAGACACAGGCAATCACAGCTGTCATGGCCACAATGGGCACACAGTTATTTGTCCATGCGTCGCAGACACCGCGCAGTGCAATGTCTACCCCCCATTCCTGGTGTCATGCGACACCCCCCTTGTCAACACCAGGTTCAGCTGTGGGCATCCTGAGCACGCCTGGTGCAGGCATGTTTGATGTGCTGCAGACCCGTGCAAGAGCACTGTCGTGTTCACGCAGTGGAACCCCTGGGGGACTGTCGGTGCCACCCCATGAGGCCATTGGTATGCCTGTCACTGCTGGCAGGTCTCGGTGGGGCCACCCATGCATCCATGGCAGCCGTGACACTGTGGCACGTGACTGACCTGTCTCCCAGCATGGCTACTGTCTGATGCTGCCCTGTGTGAATTTTGTTGTTCAATGTGCAATGCACGGGTGGGGTACCTGGCCCTGCACGCACACACACGTTCCAGCTGCACACCCTCCCAGCTGCTGTCCACTGTGGCATGTGCATGATGATGCCTGCATTGCGCTGTCCACCACTATGCAATGGTGCCCAGCATCTGACACATGCACAATGACAGGCACTGGGTGTGGTGGTCTGTGGACGTGTGTGTGGCTGGGGTGGCGGTTAGGGTCGGCGTGCCTCCTACCCTTTATGCATGTCTTGTGAGGTGTGTGTGTGTGTGTGTCACTGCGTGCCATGTTAGACCTTGCCCATCCCTGACGGCATGTGCGTTTCCATGCTCAGCCAATTCCCTTAATGACATGCACCCCTGGGGTTTGTCCATGCGTGTTTGTGTGTTGTGCCTTTGCCACTGGTGGTTGCACATGGCCACATGACTTACCTGGGTTGGTTGAAGTGCTCCTATGTGATGGTGTCCCGGTGCAGCTGTGCCATCCGGATCAGTCGGGGGTCCCTTTGACCAAAGGGGGCTGCTCATCACCCTCTTCACCAGCATCTTCATTGTCCCCATCGCTGTCTCCCTCTTCGACCTGTATGGCTATCCCACAGTCATTGGCCATGTTGTGCAGGATGCAACAGGCCAGGAATAGCCCACAGGCCTTTGAGGGGCTGTACTGTAGGACACCACCAGATGTGTCCAGGCAACGGAAACGTGCCTTCAGCATCCTGAACACCCACTCGATGACATTGCGTGTGGTGGCATGTGCCTCATTGTAGCATTGCTGCGATGGGGTCACGGGCCGCCGGTATGGTGTGAGCAGCCAGGAACAGAGTGGGTATCCACTGTCACCTGTGTGTAGAGGGTGGATGTTAGTTTGGTGATCAGCGTTGCCCTGCCTTGGGCCATCTAGGCCAATACCCATGTCACCTCTGACTGTGCCCCTCCCAAGATCCATGTCTTTCTGCATGCTTTGCATACTTACCCACTAGGTGGCCAGTGGGGATGTCCCCACTCTTGAACCTGTGGCACAGTGTGGACTGGTGCCAGATGAAGGCATCATGTGCTCCCCTAGGATGTGTGGCACAGACATTGATGATGCGCCCCCTGGCATTGCACACCACCTGGCAGTTGATGCTTGCATACCCCTTCCGATTCATTTATGTGGCCCCTTCGGGGCCAGGTAGTGTGTGGATGGCCACATGGGTGCAGTCTATTGCCCTGAGCATGCAACACATACGTCCTACCCTGTGGAACTCCTGTATGTTTGCTGTGTGCTCCTCCAGTGTGCTGGGGAAACGGAAGTACTCCGCAGCATGTGGCAGCATTGCCCTGAGGAATTGGGTGAGGAGGCATGACACAGCCTACAGGGTTATGCCTGTCGTGTCTCCTGTTGGTCTCTGGAAGGTACCTGTGGTGAGCAGGCACATGCAAGCTGTCACTTTAGTCTCCACTGACAGAGCATGGCTCCATCGTGTGGATGCCTGCATCACATCACTGCACAGCTCACAGAGCCGCCTCAGGCGGTACCGGCCCATGATCTCAGTATCAATGTACAGCTTGAAGCTGGTGTGGGCTCGGCACTGCCTGTTGGGGGCATACCACTGATGGGCCCTTCCACGGCCGTGTCCCCCTGCTGCCTGCCTTCTCACCCCACTCATAACTGCCTCCATCTGGATGGTGGCACTGGCCATGTCCCTGGCTTGTATTACCCCCCCCAGCAGCTGTTTCTGTGTTCCCCCCGATGTCCTTGCTGCTACTTCCCCTGCACCGTGAACACCTCCCTGTAGTGGCCTCAGTGCTGTGTGGCACTTTCCCCTTTTGGCCTGCACTGAGGCAGAGGCTCCCCACACCTTCCCTGTTCCTGGGGGTTCCAGGTGCTCTGTCTCTGTCCTGCCCTGTCCTGCTCCCAGTGTTTGATGCCTGTGTGGCTGCCTATGGTTCAGCAACATGTGCCTTCCCTGTAGCATTCTTGCACCTCTCACTTGTTCCTTTTTATTTTGGCTCATTTCCGCTATCACGCAACTTCCGCTTGCTCCCCTATTGTGCATGGCGCATGTTGTTGAATATTGCACTGCGCTGTTTATGCATGGTTCCTCCCCCTTCAATTGCTCGTGCATTCATTATCATTGCACTCTTGCTCATTGTGATTTGGGGGGTGCATCTGCCTCCTGCTGAAAATCGCAGAATGGCACATTTTCAGACTTGTGCTGGTGCACCCCTGTTGCGCATGGCGCAACCCTTTTGAATAGCTGGGCCTTTATGTTTATATTTTCTATTGCAGTAAAAATGCTTAAACAGATATTGAAACAAATAGGGTTTATATCATTTCTTAAAAGACAAAAGATTCCAAAGTGGAGAGGTGTTAAAACGCTATATAAAGTCCTTAATTGAAAGATTTTTTGGAATAAAAACAAAAACAGGACATGATAAAATGAGATGTTTAGGATTATTATATTTATAGGTGGAAGGGTGAAATCAGAACCGAAGTGAGTAACAGAATAACAAAATGCCCACTGCAGATTATTTTTGGTAAATGACAGCAATTTTTTTAAAGAGATAATACATATTATAAAAGCTAAGATTATTTGTGAAGAATGAAATAACTAAAAAAGGCATTATCTATATTTTAGAATTGTATAGAAGCCCCTTTGAAAAAGCACTAATGCAGAGTGCGAAATGGCAGGGCATGATTCAGAAGAGAAATACTGTGGATGAATAAAATCTATTTTTATGAAAAATCATGTGAACATTTTTTTAGATATCCCACACTGAACATTTTATAGACTTCTCCCTTTCCCTCCTCAGCTAGTTTTAATGATGGACCAAACAGTCCCTTCTGACCTTAAAATAATGCTATGTTGGAGCTGGCCAAGTGGTGTGGAGGGCTAAGGCACTAGCGCCTTTCCTCATGCCACACCAGTGACTCATGTTCGATGATGAGCACGGTTTGCTAGGGGTCGGCCAGGGGGAGGGCTGGGTGAGAACTGAATGGCAGCTTGTCAGTTCTCCTCTCCTGGATAGGGGAGGTTGGCTGTACTGGCCCTTTACTGTCACCATGTGGAGCTATGGTGGTGGTGAGGGTGACAGAGGGGAACCAGGCACTAGGCCAGGGGTGGGAGGAGTGGAGTCACTCAGGCCAAGACATGCATACACAGATCCACAAGCACGCCAGACCTTGTCTGTGGCTTTGGGGTAAATGGGGAGAAAAGTGGTGGAAAAACTGGGGGTTGGGGGTTGATGAAGCCTCCCCAGCTAGCACTGATGGTATACCCAAGATTGGAGGTGGTGTGACTCATGATGTCCATTGAACTGCAATGTGACGGGCTGATACAGCCGCCCACCCTGCCAGGAGGGAATAAAAAAAATATGAAAAAGTACTATTATGTCTATGTTAAAAGCATGGATCTACATGTCATTTATAAATTAAAGAAAGAAAAAAAAAGAACCGTCTGGAAACCCAAACAAGAATTACTATTTTGTATGTTTTATGCTTGATTAACTTTTTTTTATTCTCTTTTAGGCAGGCATTTTAGGTTAAAGTGGATTCAGCACACATCTACTGAACACCAGCACCAGCACCAGCATTAGAAGAGGACTACAGAAGGGTTTGTGCTGATTTGGTGTTGCTTAAACAACTTGTTTTTTGTTTTTTGTGTGTGTGTGTGTGTGTGTGTTTTATTTTTGTTGTTATTCTCTTTGGGCAGGCATTTTAGGTCCAGAATCAGAGGAAACAATACAGGAAGAGGGTGGGTGCTGCATGGAGATCAAACTAATTGTAAACATCCTGGAAGCTTCCAGTGGGATAAAAGGCAACCACTACTAACATGTCCCATGCACGTTCCTATCCCAGAACATGAGTGGAACAGGATCGGTGTCTTAGGCATCAGCAGGCATCTGCAATTGACAGCAAGCATGCAGAGGACTCTGCTGGTCCAATAAGGTAAGGTAAAGTAGCTGTATACTTGTTGCTGTCTGGGTAGGAGAGTACAGAGGAAAGTAAGAAGGTAAAGGCAGGGGGGAAACAGTTCATAAAAGCAGACACTACCTGTTGTGTGGGAAGGCAGGAAACACCCTATCTAGGGTAATTGTATAAAAGGGTAAAGTAAAGTTTAAATATGAAAACAAGGATCACCTGTGATGTGGTAATAGAGGTACCACACTATCGACAGTAGGATAGGGTTAAAAAGAGAAAAGAAGCAAAAAGGGGAAAGCTTAAAGTACTCTAACTAGGGTTATGATACAAGGGGTTATGTAAAACAAATAAGGGAAAGATGATAAACACCCTACTTTGGGTAAAAGTACAATGTTATTTCCAGTTAACATGGTGGGTTTAAGAATGGAAATGTTGGGAGTAGTGCAGTGCAGAGGTTGTGGAGTGTCAATTTTCAGAGAGAGACCTTCTGGAGACTGAGGTGCTGCTCCATCTGTACACACCTCTCTGGGCTAAAGGAGATTGCTAGACTCTGAGTTGAGTTGGCTAGGATTCAGAAGACCTCTTCCCCTCCCAGGAGCCATGGAGTCTACCACCTTTGCCCCAGAGGATGCCCAGAAGGAGGGCTGGTTGGACTGTGGTGGCCTCCAGGAGTGTAGAGGTGGTGGGTCCAGGACACATACCTCAGCCCATGCCATTATGAAATTCATTCACTGCTCTGACAGGACAGGACTGCTGGAAGGAGGCACTGCTTGTAGTGGCAAGGGAGGATGTAGGGGTCCTCCATGGGGGGGGCAAGGTAGGAGGGATAGGACTCCAGCAGAGGAGGAAACAACATCTGATGGGGAACTCAATCATTAGGGGGCTAGATTTGAGAACACTAAGGAAGGGAAAGAGGTAGGTGAGGGTCTATCTGGTGCCTGGTTCTGAAGGATGGAAAGCAGATCCTAAGGATCACTAGGGTGGTGGGGTAGGAGGGGGAGCTGGCTGTCATTGTCCTCCTGGGGACTAATGCTCTTGCTAGGGATGGGGCTGATATGGTGCAGGGAGAGTTGAAGGTGCTGGGGAGAACCCTTAGGCAGGTAGTGTGCTCAGTGGCTTTCATTTAGGTGCTATGTGTCTACAACAGGGGAAGCTTTCACTGAGGTGTTGTGTGTCTACAACAGGGGAGAGGATAGAGTTCTCTAATTCAGGAGCTTCAACTCATGGTTGAAGGAATGGTGTAAAGAGGAGGAGTTTGTCTACATTGGGGACTGGGGGCCAACCTGGAGGAGTAAGGGCCTATACAGGAATCATGGCCTGCATCCATCTAGAAAGGAAATTGTTGTCATCAGTGGATCGTTCAAATATTACTTTGATGGACATTTGAACTAGCCAAGGTGGGGGGGGCAACAGAAGGAACAAACTCTAGTAAGAGTCAATATGGCTGTAGCCGAGGTCTGGGTGGCCCCTAGAAAATGTTACAATTTTGAAAGTGTTTTTGTGCCTTTTTTTAATGTCACACAGGATTTACTTCATAAAAAATAAAAGAAACATCATGCAGCAATGCAAAGTGGGACAACTTTTCTTCTTTTACTTGTGGGTAATGGAAGTGCCAGATCCTGAGTAACTGAGGTAAATTCTCAACTCCTGTCACTTTCCTCTTCCACAGCAGTATGCATGTACTGCCATTGCTGCCTATTATTTCAGAGTGGGTCTAATTGACTATTATTGACAATTTTTTTTTCTGGCAATCAAAGTGCCAGTTCTCAAGTGGCTGCAATAAATTGTGAAATCCAGCTGTTTTCCACAGCAGTATGGTCTATGTAGTGTGAGTACCCAGATAATGCCCTTGTGGAAAACAGCATGATTTGACAGTTTTACATCAGTCACTCAAACTAAGGTCTGGCACTTCAATTCCTCACGGTGTTAATCAGCAAAGGCAGACTCCCCAAAAAAAAGGTTTAAGTAGACAGCAAAAGCAAAACATTAACAATCTAAATGAATAGGCAGCAGTGGCAGTACAGTTCATATTGTGGAACATTGTACGATTTGACATTTTATCTCAGTGACCTAGTGACTGGCACTCCAATTGACAGCAAAGAAAACAAACTCTGGTCAGAGCCCATAGGGCTGCAGCTGAGGAATTTGGGGTAAAAATTTTGAAAATTACCAAAGTTACAAGCCTGAGTTTGCAAAATGCAATGTAGGCTCATAACTTTGTTGTTTTAAAATATTTTTACACCTAATTTTCAGCATAGCCTCCTTATGGTCCCACCTCATGAAAAAGGGCAGAGAAAATATTCCACTCCTGCCTGAAAAGTGATTTTGTGCAGATACCATGAAATCACCTTTCAGGATGTGAAAAAAAAACATTTTGGCCAGGATTTGAAAAATGACGTCTGTCACATTCACATTCATGAGGTTCTGTAATGATGTGGCCATGTTGAAAATATGGGGTAAAAATTTTGAAAATTACCAAAGTTCATACTAAGGTTCATACTAAGATGGTTAAGGTGAAAGGGGGCTTGAAGGCCCATAACTGCACCTATTTAATTATAATATCCAATACAGTTCTCATTAAGGTTTACTTTATCCAGACGATTTTTAAATACTAACTTGGAATCACTTGAGATAACTCTGAGTGGGAGTTTGTTCCACGGATTTACAATTCTCTGAGTATAGAAATGTTTGCGCTATGCACGATGGAATTTGGCTCTGGAAATCTGAAAGGGATGTCCTCTGGTATTATGTGTATTGTCTTTGAACTCAACACCCAATTCTGTAAACAGATATGGATCATGTACTATATCAAACATAAAGATGAGATCACCTCGGAGACGTCTAAGTGATAATGGCAAAAGATTTAGTTTATTCAGATGGTTAACATATGGGACATTGTGAAGACCTGTTATGTGCTTCGTGAACCTCCTCTGTATTTTTTCCAGAGTTGTAATCTCCCCTATTTTATATGGACTCCACAATTGGGAGGAATATTTCAAGTGAGGTCTAACGTATGCCCTAAACAGAGGAAGCATAACCACCGGATCTTTAGACTTAATATTTCTTTTAATTGACCAGATTACTTGGTTTGTTTTATTGATGGCCTTGTTAATTTGTTTGTTATTGACCATATAATTCGATATTAATATTTCCAAGTCTTTTTCATTATTTGTGCTTTCTAGTGGAGACCCATTTAGTAAATAGACTGAAGATGGGTTATTGAAACCAACATGCATCACCATGCACTTCGATGCATTTAGTTTCATGCCCCAATTTTTAGCCCATTGAGATATGCTATCTGAATCTTGTTGGATTATAGAAATATTATCTGCATTATTATGTGGGCCACCAATTTTGACATCATCTGCATATTTAATTTTAGATGACAAGCATTTCTTAATAAGGTCAGCTATGAATATCTGAAAAAGACAGGGGTCCAACACTGACCCCTGTGGGACACCACTCGTAACTAGCCCTATATCTGATAAATGACTTGTAATAAGTACCCTCTGTGTTCTGTGTGCTAATCAATTTTCTATCCATCTAACAATATGTCTGTTAATATTGTTTTGAAGAAGTTTAGTAACCAGAGCTTCATGGGCCATGACATCAAGCACGTTGCTAAAATCCAGATATATAATGTCAAATGGTATCCCATTGTCTAAATTCTTGCTGACGTTTTCATAAAAGCACATTCAATTACTTAGACAACTTCTACCCTGTCAGGAGGTCTAAACCTCACTCTCAGGTTCTTGGCAATATTGGGAATGCAAAGAATCACAGACACGTTGTGTAAGAGTAATAAACTTGTTTATTTCTGCCAGAAAGGATAATTACAGTTGTACTTAGCAGTTCTTACCAATATGAACAGGGAGCCGATGCGAAGCGTTCCCTATACCTCGAGGAGTTTTTGTGTCTCTTGGGGTCTCTGAGGTAGAAGACATAATGTCTCATATCATATACCTATGATAATTATTATGGTTACTGTAAGATAGAAACATTTCTAGTTACAGAAATGAGCCCTATTGGCTAAATTAGAGGTGGCTCCATGGTCCAAGATAACATTATACAATTTTGTGGTAGTCATCGCTTTGTGAAACAAAAGAGTACAGTTCTACATATATCAGTGTAGTAGTACATATCACCAAAAGGTGGCAATGCCAATTTATATATCATAATCATTACAAGGACACAGGTGTCCTAACATCGTATAAGCAAGAAATATATAATATATATATATATATATATATTTGAAAGCAAAGTGTATAACAATAATATGCTTACATATCCTGACATCCACTCTTATACGATAGTTGCCCTTAGCCCTATATGTTAGTATAACATATGCCTAAGTGCTAGCTGTCTACGGTGTACCTCTGGGGGTACTAATAAGGGTGCAGGGACCTCATGTAATATTTCTCCCCTTGTTTCCTCTCAGGGCAAAACAGCAAAATAGGGAAATGGATAGGGACCAGGGCCTTTTACAGACCCGACGCGCGAGACTTGTAAAGGTACTCCAGCTGCTCATGATGTTGATGCAGTGTGCGCCGTAGGCAGCAAAGCATAATAATCAAGAAAAAGATCAAAAATGCTTGTATAATAACAAAACCTTTAAATGTAATCTCTAACCAAGTGTTAGTTAATGCATCATTCATATCACCATCATTAATAAGTGAAAGAACAACTTCATTAGCTTTAGTTATATTATTGCTGATGTGGATGAGGTGGGTGTCTTTCCCCTCTAAAAGTGATTTTAATATAAGTGTCAGTGGATCAATGTGTACATTAAAATATGGTAAATACTCAGAAAGGGTGAGCAGATAATCAGGGTTACCTTCAATGATATCAGCATCCATAAGGGGAACAGGGGTAATAACGGTATGTCCAATGACAGACTTTTGATGGGGGATGAAACAGAAATTAGGAGCATCAATAACACATGTCCGGGTTCCATATGTGTAACTTTTATAATTAGTGACAATGCAATACTCGCCATCAGAATTATATTGCATTTTAACAGTAGGCAATCTCCACTTTTGCTACTGTACCGGGTAGGTGTAGCTGGTCTTGGAAATCCGTGTTGACAGGCCTCCTCTCAATAAGATTGGTAAAGTTTGTCTGGAGCTAATGTTGAGCCCAAAAAGTCTGTGCCATTAGTGCTGATGTCATCGTCCATTGAAAAGGACCAATCAATACTGTCGGGAGAATAACCACATACAGGTTTAGTAACATCAAATACATCACATCAACACAGGTAAATATAGCCCTTCTTAGCACAGCAGTCTGTGTGTGGGGCGACCCAGGCATCCAGGAAAGGATGGAAGACCAGTAGAGGAGGCAAGTCCAGGCGTTCTCTGTAGATGTCGTCATCGAGGTGTCTGATGGAGCGAACAGAAGCAAGCTTGTCGAACAAAGCTGTAGTGGGATCAAAACATGGTAAAGAGACAGTAAAAGAAACAAACATTGTATCTTTGATAGAACATTCCTTAGAAGTAAAACATGGACCAGTGTTAGTGTGTCTGGTCACGAAACCCAGATTCCTAGCTGTAGAAAGAGGAACAGTTAAAGAATGTTGCATACACATAGCAATACAGCTAGGGGGTTTACATAGTAGACAATACCATTTAGAAATACATCTGTCATGTATTATAACAGGGATCTTTCCAGATTGCAGATTACAGAAGAGACTGTTGATGGTAGTGATAATATATGAGCCACAGGCTGTGCATAGGATTTCTCTAGCAATATATGCTTTTGTTTATCTGCTTCTTTGTTGTTCTGTGCAATAAGTGCATTAATCTTATCTTTAGAGTCTGTAAATGCCTTAGCAATGATGTGCATGTTATAGACAGAGGCCAGATATTCAAAAGGTTGCACATGGCGCAACAGTGTTGTGCCATCTTAACCAATCTTATGGTGCAATGTCTTCAAAAGGGGAAAAGTGCACGCACAAATCCCGATCGCGCCGGAGTCGCATCAGTAATATATGCAGGTGCAGGTAGGGGTGGCATGCCCATGCATACCCTGCACAGCCCGATATTCAGCCCAGGATGTGTAGAGCCATGCATGCACAACCCCTTCCTGCTCCAGCACAAAGTTGATCCAAAAAAAAAGGAACAAGGGATGGCCACCCACAGGTAAGCTGCCGCATTGCAGGGTGCAACACGGCAGCTGACACCTGTGGGTGGCTACCCAAGCTCCGGCCGCACCTGGTGGCACCCCCCCATGCCCAATCATGGGCATCTGTAAAAATAAAAGAAGAATTCCTTCCAATATCCCTGGTGGTCCAGTGGACCGTTATCTGCCCAATCACGGGCATTAGTAGTACATTAATATGTCCTATATCCCTGGTGGTCCAGTGGACCACTATCTGCCTGATCGCGGGCATTAGTAATTAAAAAAAGGAATATGTCATATATCCCTGGTGGTCTAGGGACATTGGGTCATAGCGAGAGCCAATGGGCGTGCAGCCCGTACCGTACTACACATTCCAGATATGTGAATGAATCACTGGACCACCAGGGATCTAGAACATATTAATGTATTACAAATGCCCACGATCGGGCAGATAACAATCTACTGGACCACCAGGGATTTGTGACTTTCCTTTTTTTACTGCAGCCCACGATCGGACTGTGGAGCACATTGCCGGCTGCAGGGGGTGTCGGTCCCCGTTGACTGCTGCCTGGCAGGGCGCCAGACACAAGTGGTTGGGGATCGGAGCACTTGCATGCAAATGGGGCCATAATGACATGCAAATGGCCCCATTTGCACCTTGCATACATTATGGCCCCATTTGCATGTCAAGTTTTAATATCGCAGTTGCTGTGCATAGCGCAATGGAACTTGCGCTGGCACATCCCCATGCTCCACTCTGGTCACTTGCGCTGGTGCAGTACCACTGCGCCATGCACACTGCGGGTGGCCAGGGTACAATATTCAATGATGCTGTGTCATGGTGCAGCTCCGTTGAATATCGCCAAGTCCACACCCCTGTGCAACCAAGTTGCGCTGTGCCCAAGCTTGCGCCACAGCCTGGCACAGTTTGAATATCTGGGCCGGTGTATCTTTCTTCCTGACTATGGCCATCCACACCATGCAATAATGGGGTAAAATATCATTCATCAAACCAGTTTGATATTTCATAGCAGCAATGTCTACCTTATTTCAAATAGACATAGCTGTGCCACAAAGACCGGTGACAGTTCCTGTGGCACCAGTGACATCAGAACTGTCAACCTCACATGTATTACATTTATGAATTTGATCTTTAGGATTGGGTTTTCTCCTGAAGTTGCCTCTATGCTTGGTGGTGTGTACCCTGGCACTAGGGTCTTGAGTACAAATCTGAAAAGTTGCTAAACTATCAAGCAATAAAGTACTGTCAAATGCTGAAGTGTTAGTAGTATGACACATACCAAATTTGTTCATATTCCAGTAAGTCAAATTAAACAAAACAGGTATATGCATAAATTGTAAGTTGTTAATGAGTGTACCAAGTAGTGCAGTGGAAGTAAGACCACGACGAGGACCAGGGGTATGCTTTGGACATTCCAAAAGCTGTTTCTCAGTATGGGCTAATATAGCAAGATACATGGCAGCAGAGGCCATGTTGTGTACAGCACAAAATTTCCTGGTGGACTCCTTAGACAAAGAATTACAATATGAGGGATCAATTAAGGCAGTAATATTGTATAAACCAGAATGTCTAAGAGCAGTTTGGAGCAAGGACAGAGAACCATTAGGGGATAATTTAGCATTGGGCCATCCATGGAAAGTTCCCTCGGAGAGCTTGGCCACAGGGAGAATTTGTCCTTGCGATGTAGTTTGCCACTCAATTTGTAAGGTAGATTTGTCAGGAGTGACAACCGAGACAGTGAAGTAGGCATCAGAACCTTCCTGGACAATAATTGAATTGTCAGGTCTATTGATGGAAACTCCCTCTGGGGCAGATGTTGGAGGATCAGGGTGAGGAAGGAGGTGCTTTACCATGTCTTGGATGCAGGGAATAACTCCTGAGAGGAGGAGAAAATGGAACAAGATAGCCATCTTGTCAGTGTGTCTGAAAAGGAAAATCAAACATTAGTAGGTTAGTACTATTCTGCCCAATGGGGTGAGGAAAAGTAATTATACTCCTTTATACAGTTTTAGCTGGTTTGCATGTAACCATTTGTCAGTCAGTTTATTGTTGTGGAAGAGTCTAACCTGATAGACTGCTGGACTGATCTTGTTGACAACAGGGTAGGGACCTTCCCATTTATTGGAGAAGGAGTGTGTGGGATGTGTAGATTTGAGGACCATTACCTGATCTCTAACTTGCCAATCCACTTCTTGTGTGTGTTTATCAAACTGTATTTTGGACTGTTGCTGGGTCTTGCCCATGCAATTGGCAGCATACAAGTGTGTGTATGAGGTCTTGTTTGAGTTTTTCCATATATTGGTCTACAGACACACGATCTGCTGTGGGGGCATGCAGGTCAAACAACAGGTGTTCAGGTAATCTCATTTGTCTTCCAGTCATCACCTCAAAGGGTATCAAGTGGGTAGTGGCTGAGGGTGTACCCCATTTGTCATATGGAGTAATGGCAACAGGGAACCCAGGTCTTGGGATTGTCCTCAATGAATTTGGAAAGCATTTGTTTAATCTGTCTGTTTGCTCTTTCTACTTGACCTGAAGACTGTGGATGATAAGGTATGTGGAACTTCTCGTGAACTCTGAGGAGTTCAAGTGCTTCTTTCATCAACTCACCTATAAAACTGGTTCCTTTGTCAGAGTCTACCTTGAGAGGTAGGCCCCACTTGGAGAAAATCTGTTCTACCAGGATTTTGGCAGTGGTTTTAGCTGTACATGTCTTAGTGAGGAAAGATTCAACCCACTTAGAGAAAAGGTCAATTACCACAAGAGCATACTTATTATTTCTGCTGGTATTGGTCAAGAGACCAATAAAATCAATCTGAAGGGCAAGGGCATGCCAAGGGCCAGAATGTCTTTGTGGTAGGAGTTTGGTATTTCATTTGGTGGGGATGGTATTGTTTTGTGCACAAACAAGGCAATTGTCTGCATACTGTTGGACATCTTTGGTGACACCAGGCCACCAAGCAGTGGTCTTATGCCTCCGAAGGATATTTTCCACTCCCTGGTGTCCACCAGTAGGGGTGTCATGCACTTGGTGCAAGAATTCAGACCTAACGTGTCTAGAAACCACCCAAAACTTGGTGGTGGTGTCATCTGGTTGGTACCAGATGAGCTTGTCATCTGAAGACAAGCGTAACTTACCTTCATGCCTCTGGTAGGAGTTATGGGCAGGTAGGTTCTCTTCAGTGCTTTTGTCAAGGAATCTGAACACTTCTTAGAGTTCAGAGTCAGCATGCTGAGCTGCTCAGATGTCAAAGGTGGAAAAGGGTTCAGGTTTATTTCTGATTGCTGCTATGTGTACAGCCACTCTGGCCTCTGGATGGTCCATTATCCAGGTGTCCCTCACCTCAGGCCCCTTCCTTGGCAAGGGTGTCTGCTGTGTCACTGATGGCATTATAGAGGTCATGCATGGAGTGAGCTTTAACATTGTGTACATAGAGTTTGTGTGCAAACCTTTGTGCCAGTGAGTGTATGTAGATTACCAGTTCTTTGTGCTTCACTGGACTGTCATCAGTCGAGAGGAAGGAGTTCTTCTGCCAGAAAGGGAGAAATTCTGTAAGAGAACAACAAACCCAGCTAGAGTCTATGAAGATGATGGTATCCTCTGTCCCATGCTGGATGAACTTGAGGGCACAGGCCACTGCTGCCATCTCGGCATACTGTGATGATGCCACACTGCAACACTTAGAGATTTTAACAGTGTTACCATAAGGGTAAATCACCAAGATACCCAACCCTGCAGTCTGTTCTCCCTGATAGTAGGAAGCTGAACCGTCTGTGAAAATATGACACAATGAGGTGTTGTCAAGTATTTGTGGTGTGTCAGGGAGGAAAGGACCTGGATCTGGAAGATCAGGTTGTTGCAGTGTACAGTCATGAGGTTCTCCTTGGAAAAGGAGTCCATGTGCCAGCATGGATGGAATTTTGGTTGGGTGTACCTGTATGTCTCTATCCTGGAGAAAAAGTGACCAGTGTGTCAGCCTGGTGTTAGAGACTGACCCATCCTTCACTCTGTATGATAGCATAAAGGTAGTCAGGGTGTGGTTTGTGTTTATGATCAGTGGGGAGTACCCAATGATATACAAGAAGTGCTTGACAGCCCAGTAAGTAGCCAGAAGGTTTCTTTCACAAAGGCTGTACTTCTGTTCCACTGGGGTCAAGAGCTGTGATGCATATGCAATGGATCTCAGAGTACCATGAACCTTCTGGACCAGCACTGCTGATATAGTTATGTCAGAGGTGGCACACTCCATATGGAATGGCAATGCTGGGTTGGGGTTGACCAGAGCTGGAGCCGAGGCCAAGGCCTGTTTCAGTGATGTCACAGCCTGGGTGTGAATTGGACCTCAAGTCCAGGGAATGTCCTTTTTCAGTAACTCATACAGAGGAGCAGCCTTCTGAGCAAAATCACAAATAAAATCTCTGGAATAGTTTACCATACCTAAAAACCTCCTAAGAGTGGCCACACTGGTGGGCAATAGCAAGTCTTGCAATCCTTGTATTTTCTTCCAGGTAGGGCTTCAGCCTTGATCAGTTATTCTCAGGCCCAGACAGAGTACCTCTTTCTGACATAGTTGTGCGTTTGCTGGGTTACACTTGAGGCCTGCTCTCTGGATGAGAGTCAGTAGTTCATCCAAAAGATCCAAGTGTTGTTCCTGTGTGGCAGTTCCAACAGCAGGTCATCCACATACTGCAAGAGACACTGTGGGGTAGAGAAACCCACATGGGCATCCATCATGTGCAGATGGAACAGGGGCGGGCTGTTGTGGAATCCCTGTGGTAAGCAGGTCCACGTGTACTGTCTACCTTCAAAGGTGAAGGCAAACTTATATTGACTCTTTAGGGCCAATGGTAGTGACCAGAAACCATTGGAGATGTCCTGGGCACTGAACCATTTTTGGTCAGGGGTCAAAAGTTGCAGCACATCAGGTGCTGAGACCACAGTTGGAGTGCAACTGGGGGGGACATGGTTCAGTCTTCTGTAGTCCATAGTAAGTCTCCAAACACCTGTGAGTTTTTTCACAGGGTATACTGGGGAGTTGGCAGTAGAGACACGTTCTGATTACACCTTGGTTGAGGAGAGATTTTATTGTTTCCCTAAGAGAAGGCAAGGCCTCAGGTGGGAAAGGATATTGCCTTTGCCTCTCATGGACTGGGCCTGGCACTTCGATGACAGTGTGCATTCTGCCACAGTCATGGATGTTGGTATCAAATGCTTCCAAATGTCTTTGTAGGATAGGGAGGAGCTTTGGGAAAAGCTCATGGTTTTTGAACAGATCTATGACATCATACTCTTTATCATTGGCAGATATTGATGCCACCACATGTGATTCAGGGATCAAAATGGTATGATATTGGCCCTGAATCTGGATCAGTAGCATGTTGGCTAGATCCACCACACAGTCGTGTGGTGCAAGGAAATCAGTTCCAATGATACTAGGATGATTGTGCAATACCATTAGTTAGAAGATGTGAGAGGCCTTCAGGTGTCCTAACTCTACAGGCAAAGGTAGAGAATGGAATGCAGGCAACCTAGTACCATCTACTCCTGATATGTTGGTTCTCCATCCGGTGGACCAAGGAGATCTATCTGGGTGGTCATCATGTAATACAGACACAGCCACACCTGTATCCAGTAACACTGTAAGTAGGTGGCCTCCAACCTCAGCCTCAGTGCAGGGCCTTCCATTTATATCCAAGACCAGCTTGTTTACAATCCAGACTGGGGCCTGTAATTGTCAATCTGTACTGGAGGAAGCTTGGAGAGGTTGGGCCTGGCTCCTGTGAACCACTTCACCATGCTGCACTGATGGTATATAGGGAGATGCGTCTGGGTTCAGGCCTGTATGGGCCTGAGGGCCTGTACTTCTGGTATCACTATGGCCTGTTGGGGCCTGGGTTCCCGGCTGTATGACTGCAAGGGTCTGAGAGCGAGTGGCATCTGCTACAGAACAGGCTTGTCCCAGGAGCTCTCTGAACTTCTGTTTTTCTTCAGCTATCTCCTTATATGAAGGGCCTGTTCTTTGTTGTTGTTTACCCTTGTTATTCTTATGGTGTTTCTTATCTTTTTGATAGTTCCAGTTCCCACCCCACTTGTTGTTGTTGCTGCTGCTATTGTTGTGGTTGTTGTTGGGCCTGCTGTGGGTGCTGGTTGTCCACGGGGAGGGGCTGTTTGTGTTGGACCTGCCCTTCCACCATGTAGTGTGTTGTGACCTCTGGGGTAAGCTCCACGGCAGCTACTTTTTTGGAACCAGAGCCCAGATCATGGATATAGAGTTGATAAACTCAGTTTTCTGAAGGATGTCAGCAAACCTCTTTGTAGTGTGATAGGTGGTTGACTCTACCTTCTCCCTTACTGCAGGGATCATGTTCCTAAGGAACAAGGTCTTATACTCCATTAGATCGACATCCACGGCTTCTTGTGCAAGTTGTTTTCCTGCTCGGTAGGCCATCCAGAGTCTCTGCTGGTAAGTCACTGGACTTTCCATTGCATTCTATTTTACATGGTATGCAAGCATCACTCCTACTAGACCTGGGCTTTTCGCAGAAATGAGTTCAGCTGCAACCTCATCAAAGGTGGTGTTACTGGCCTGGCGGATGGCATCGGGAAGTTTGGCCCATAGTCCAGAATCAATGATCTGGTGTAGGACCTGAATCTGGTAGTCTGCAGCGGGACTAAGCATTTCACATTTAGCACGCACCTTTTCCAAGTACCAGCTGAGATTGTTGGACAGGCTTATCCGACCGATACTGTCAGCTATTTGCTAAACAGAGTAGGCCATTTTTAGGGGGATTATTGGGAAGATCAGGTGGAGGTAGGTTGCCTTAGGCACCATCTGGGGCTGCCTGAGCTGCAGCCTCCGCCACATTACAAACCATTCCCTCCTGAGTAGCAGCCTCCTGCAGCATCTGTCTGATCTGTGTCTGGAGGGTCCATTTGCTCTGAGCAGGTAGGGTCACATTACCTAAAGTGGCATCTATCATTTTCTCAGTCTCCTCCTTATCATACTCAGAAATTACAGCTACCAGTGGAGCCATTGGGACTAGGCCTGGGCCTGCTCCCCCGCATCATGGGGGCCACCATGCTGGCGTCACCCATGATGCGCATCATGACGTCAACAACGTATGACATGGTGTGGGTGTAGCGGGGATCCGCCATGTTGTGGATGGTGGGGGTGGGGTCTCTGGGCCATAGTAGGGGTGTAACTGGGTGTTGTGTTGAGAGATGTCATCATCTGAGATCTCCCCTTCAGATGACGTAGTTAAGGCAGGGGCTATGCCTCCCATTACCTTAACATGGCCAGCCAGAACCTCCCGCTGATGGCACAGTTTCACCATCTTGGATTCACATTCTGCATGACTCACATTTGCAACATTCACATCAACCTCATCTTGCATTTGTTTCTGCAACACTCTATACACGGCATTTAATTTGCAATTGTCCCTAGTAGCCACTTCTAAGTCATTACGTACCTGGTTTATCTCGTCCTGTAGCTCTCCCAACTCCCCGCTCAACTGTTCATTTGTTCTACTTACAAGTCATTCATACTCAAAGTCTGTCCTTTATCCTGTCTCAGACTTTTACACTCCTGCTTCAACATATAACTTTCTTGCTCGCTTGCCAGAGAGGAATGATGTAAAAGGGAATCCTTTTCATTTCACAGAGGTTGAAGTTCAGACTCCAAATTCTGCTGCAATCTCACACATTCCATTTCCTGCAAACCCATCTCTTGCTTAAGAGATTAGATTTGTAGTTCAAGGGTTTGAAGCCTCACTTCAGAGGCTTCTAAAGCAGCATAAAGAGCAGCGACCAACAGCCCTTTAGCTTGGCGCTTAATGGCTGTTTGTCTCATCTCAGTGTACTGGGTTGAAATCCCCAGTATAGGATTTTCAGATTGAATTGTATCCCGCATGAAGTCAGCCCATCCTCCTCCATAGGAGGTAAGGGAGTTGTAGACATCGAGTTTCAGTTCTGCACAGATATTTGATATGGTGGCCATTGTGTGGGAGGAACGAAAAATCAAACTGTGAAAAAGGCACCGTGCTATGTATCGATCCACAGCAGGAGCACTTTCTACACAGTTGGGCTACTGTACACTTGTAAGCTTGCAGTTCAAAACTGCCATGGAGTGGGTCAAGTTGGCATCGAGCACACCCAGAAAGCAGCCAGACTTTGCAAGTGATTACAAAGTGGTCTTAAAATGGGAGAGGTGAAGTGGGAATGCCCACCTACAGTCCCCATTGGGAAGGGGAGAGCTCAAAGCAACAAGTGAAACTTTGCAGAAACCAAATATTGCCTGCATGCGGTCACCAATTGTCAGGAGGTCTAAGCCTCACTCTCAGGTTCTTGGCAATATTGGGAATGCAAGGAATCACAGACACGTTGTGTAAGAGCATTAAACTTGTTTATTACTGCCAGAAAGGATAATTACAGTTGCCCTAAGCAGTTCTTACCAATACGAACTGGGAGCCGATGCTAAGCATTCCCTATACCTCTAGGAGTATTTGTGTCTCTTGGGGTCTCCCAGGTAGAAGACGTAATGTCTCATGTTATATACCCATGATAATTACTATGGTTACTGCAAGATAGAAACATTTCTAGTTACAGAGATGAGCCCTATTGGCTAAATTAGAGGCAGCTCCACGGTCCAAGATAACATTATACAATTTTGTAGTAGTCATCACTTTGTGAAACAAAAGAGTAAAGTTCTACATATATCAGTGTAGTAGTACAAATCACCCAAAGGTGGCAATGCCGACTTATATATCATAATCATTACAAGGACACAGGTGTCCCAACATCTTATAAGCAAGAAATACATATGAAATATATATATATATATATATATATATATGTATTAGAAAGCAAAGTGTATAACAATAACATGCATACATATCCTGGCATCTACTCTTATACAGTAGATGCTTTTAGCCCTATATATTAGTATAACATATGCCTAAGTGCTAGCTGTCTACAGTGTACCTCTGGGGGTACCAATAAAGGTGCAGGGACCTTGTGTAACAACCATTTTGAAACCATGTTGTTCAATGTCAATGTTATCTAAGGTGAAATTTATGAGATCCTTAATAATGCTTTCAAGAACTTTACATACTGAAGATGTCAAACTAATTGGTCTGTAATGTTCTCAGTTAGAACATAGGCCTTTCTTGTAAATTGGTATAACAAATGCAGACTTCCACTCCTTGTGTACAAAGTGGGACTGTAAGCACTGTTCAAATAACAATCTTAGGGGGGTGGGAAATATGGTCAGCCAGTAGACATAAAAGGTGACCGGTAATTTCATCAAGCCCTGGGGTGTATTTATTTTTAGTGAAAGGAGTTTGGTATGAATCATATCATCTGATAGGGTTATATATACTCATTTGCAACTGACACATTAAATATTTTTTGAACTGGTTTATTTAGAAATACTTCACAAAATTTTTGATTCAGGATGTTAGCCATGTGTAAAGGTTCATGGGAGAGTATAGAATTGTGCAAGAAAGAACTTACCTGACAGGTTGTTTTATTAAGGGAGTTAATGTAAGAATAGAATGATTTCCCATTATTTTTGTTAGCACTCCTTGCGAGATTGTATTTCCACTTTTTCTTGGCTTTCTTAATCATAGACTTACACTTTTTTTGAGTTTTGAGAAAAGAGGACCAGTTGTCCTTGGTCCGTGACTTTCAGTATATTGAGTATTTTTAATTTTTTTATCTAAGTACCCATTGGATTTATTTGGACGGCCATTTAGGCTTATGTTTCCTTTTGTTGTTTTTAAATATAAAGGGGATATGTATATCCCTTAAGGATAGTAAAGTGTCCATCAGATAGTTCTAGCTATACCTTATAGGAAAGGAGGAGAAGATGTCATCCCAGTTAATAACATTGAGTTCGACAATAATTCTATGTAGGTCAGCTTGACTATACAGATAGATTTTAGTAGAGTTGATGCCTGTACAAAAACTATGATCTAAGAAAAAGCTAATGGAATCATGATCACTATTACAAATAGGTGTAATATGCAAAACATCATGAATGTTTAAATGGTTACTGTGATAAACTAAATGTAAAATATTGTTCCTTTAAGTGGGGATCAAACATATTGCTCAAGATTTAGTTGTTGTGAACATGACAATAATTTCTTTTCCGCATTTGTGTGGGCATGTCCAGATACCCAGAATATGTCACCTAAGTTGAAGTTTTTATGTCGGCACTAGGGGGTCGATAGCATATACGAAGTATTATGTTCTCTTCATCAGATAGTATTTTAATCCAGATAGATTCAATATTCAATTCAGGGGTTTTGAGTTTGTCAGAGATCTCAACTGAATCAATAATACTGTTTATAAATATAGCAACCCCACCTCCCATTCTATTAGATTGATTTAAGATGTACTGAGTGCATCCAGGTAATATACAATCCCAGACAGATTTGTCATCACCCCATGTTTCAGTTATGGCCATAATATCTACTTTGTCTTCATGAATTCTAGTTCTAAGCTCATCTAACTTATTTTTGAGGCCTCTAGCATTAAAATAAAGAAATTTTAGATTGTGGTCACTTCCTGTAGAACTGGGTATAGGGTCTCACCTAACATTAAGAGAGGCAGGTCTGTCCTGCATCTCCCCCCTGTATATCTAGTTTAAACATGTATTAATTAGGTTAACACATTGTTTACCAAGGAGTGCTGTTCCACATCTACTATGGTGCAGACCATCCCCACAATACAGCTCAAGGTGGTCAGAGAATTTCTCCTAATGTGTAATACAAGAAAGTTGTTGTTTAAAACACCACTTTCTGAGCCATTCATTTAGCTGTTTCATCTTGCACTTAATGATAGGGGAAGCCCTCAGTATTGGGAGAATTTCAGATAGAGAAACCTCACACCCCACTTCAATTAAGATGTTTGTTTGAGCCACTATGTTTTGGTTGATGTTAAATACATCATCCCTAAAGATATTATTCAGCCCAGCATGAATAATTACCAAGGGGTTCTCCCCTCTATCAGACAATATATAAGGAAGCATTCGAGTAATAGCTTGCAGATTGGCACCAGGAAAAGAAGACCAGGTATGATTAGCTTTATCAGGGTCACAAATTGCTCTATCAGTATGCTTGATAATAGAGTCCCTGATAACAAATGTCTGTCTGATGCTATTTGATCCTATTGTTGCATTATGACAAGGGGTCCTGATAGGGTCGGGTGTTAAGTCCATTAAGTTAATAAGGTCCTTAGAACTATATGTAGTAGAAGGAATTACATTAGGTAGTGATGAAAGAGGAGAGCGGGACTCATCCGATAGGGCACATGTACTGGTACCACCCTGATGACCTAGAGAGTCAATAGGAATAGGAAGGGGGTGGGATCGGGCGGAGCAACCATATCATCCTCTAAATTTACCAATAATGGGTCATATCTATTTTCCAAACTAAGGTTGAAAGCATCAGCTTTGCAATCCTTTTTGAAGGGTCTTCTGCTTTGAATTTCATACTATAGGTCATTAGACCCTTCGTAGTGATCATCTTCCCTACCTCTTTTTTTAATACTTAAATCTCCATGGAGGCTACTATCAGAGGGGTCAAACATAGTGGGTGAGAGAATTGTCCTTTTGGAGGCTGTGCAGTCCTTTCTGCTTTGTGTTAAAGATGTAGATATGAAACTAAAGTTCTCAGTTCATGTAATATTTGGAGGGATATCAGGGTTACCCATATTAAATGTTTTAAAACATAGTGCCATATCCTTTTGGCTTTGCTCTAAGACTTGCATACAAGAATTAAATAGGGAAATATCTCATAATAATTCCTCATTATGTCTACATTTAACACAAATAAACAAAGGTAAGGGATCCATGTCACAACCTATGAGGTACATTAAACATTTGGTGCACTGCATCCCTGACTTCCCATCGACAGTTACTATCTTATCAGTCATAATGCTTGAAACCCCTTAATATAGTATAATAAAGATGTAAGAACTCTCAAAATACTAATACTCCGATATAAATCTGTTTGTCTCCTTCGACAGGGCACAAAGGTGGATAGTGAGGCCACTCTTGATAAAGAACACTAATGAACAGAATATTAACTCCTACCATAACCTTTCCCTATGCAACCTATGCCGAACATGCAAAACATGTGCAGACATGCATGTCTTTGGGTGCGTCTTCGCACACGAGGATGCACGCTCGCCCTGCTCACCACAGGCCAAGTTTATAACCAGTCAGGTAACTCAGAAGTACCTCCCTTAGTCATGGAGCGAGTATGGCAATAAAACTACTTAATACAACCTAAAAAATGTTGTGCTACCCCACTCATGCGTGGGAACATGTTTTAAACGTATGCTCCTTGCCCCAAGTACAAAAGCAAGTGCAATACAGTGAGTTGTAGTTCCCAGTACTACACTGAAAAACTACAGTTCCTCTTCCTTCGTTCACCAATGCCAGGGCTCCAGTACCTCATGCAGGCAAAAGCTATCAACAGTACATATAGGCCTAGATATTCAAACTGTACCAGGCAGGGGCACAAGACCAGGTCATGGACCCGGCGATATTCAACAGTGCTGCTCCATGGCTCAGCACCATTGAATACGGCACTGTGGGTGCACGCACTGCACCAGTACAAGTGGCATAACAGAAGCATGGGGATGTGTCAGTGCAATTGCAGTTGTGCTAGGTGCAGCACCCATGATATTCACCACTGGGCATGCTAATGAGGCCATTATGCATGCTAGGTGCAAATGGGGCCATTTGCATGTCATTATGGCCCCATTTGCATGTGGTGCGCTGATCCCTGGCAACTTGCACCTGGTGCCCTGCAGTCCCTGCTCCCATTCATGGGAATCTGTATAATAAATCCCTGGTGATCCACTGGACTACTCTCCATCACCCAATCATGGGCATCTGTAAATTAAATCCCTGGTGGTCCAGTGGACTGCTCCCCAGCACCCGATCATGGCCATCTGTAAAATGAATCCCTGGTGGTCCAGTGGAAACCCCCCAAGCACCCGATTGTGGGCATCTGTAAAATGAATCCCTGGATGTCCAGTGGACTCCCCCCAGTGCCCAATAGTGGACATCAGTAAATAAATGTCCCTGGTGGTCCAGTGGAACCCCCCTCCCCACCTGCCCACTGTGGTCCCCCACCACCCAGCACCCCCCAGCCAGTGGCAGGCGGCAGCACCCCACCCATTTGCCACCCAGCTGCCCACCGACTGACTGCGTACAGTAATGTCTGTATGCATATTGGTCCACTGCATGGACCAATAAGCATGCAGACCATACTGTACTGCACAGGCCTGTTATCTGAATGAATGCATTCATTCACATATTGGGCCTGTGTGGTACAGTATGGTCTGCATGCCCATTGGTCCACGTGGTGGACCAATAGGTGCACAGACCATACTGTACGCAGTCAGTCAGCAGACAGCTGGGCAGCATGCGGTTGGGGTGCTGCTGCCCACTGCTGACTGTGGGGGTGCTGCGGCAAGGGACCACAGTGGGTGGATGGGGAGGAAAGGTTTCCACTTTCCACCATGGACATTTCTTTACTGATGCCCATGATCGGGCACTGGGGGGAGGTTCCACTGGACCACCAGGGATTTATTTTACAGATGCCCATTATCGGGCAATGGGGAGCGGTCCACTGGACCACCAGGGATGTATTGTATAGATGTCCATGATCGGACGATGGGGTGGGGGGGCACAGCGCTCCCAGGGCAGAGATCTTGTGGAGAGTGTTCTGGGTGGAAGGGTGGCCACCCA
This sequence comes from Neoceratodus forsteri, assembly GCA_016271365.2. Taxonomy (NCBI): domain Eukaryota; kingdom Metazoa; phylum Chordata; order Ceratodontiformes; family Ceratodontidae; genus Neoceratodus; species Neoceratodus forsteri. The sequence continues at coordinate 966,962,142 of CM028132.1, read as the reverse complement.
CGGCTGGCGGCTGCCATGTTGTGCTCTGCAATATGGCAGCTCACCTGTGGGTGGCAAGGAATTGTTCCTGGTTTTACCAGGCACATCTTTGTGCCCCCCTGAGTGGCGCAAGGTGGATTTGTGCCAGTATATGCGCCGCACATCCCGGGCTGAATATTGAGATGTGCCACATATGCATGGGCACACCCCCCGCAGTTGTGCCACATACATTACCGATGCACCCCAATGCATCAGGAGTTGTGCAGCACAACTTGCCCCTTTGAATATCGTGCAGGGGTGCATTGCTGGGTTGTGCATGGCGCAACATGTGCAACCCTTTTGAATATCCAGGCCATAGTATATATTATGAGCTGTAGAGCAACAACTAGCCTTCTAGATGCAGATAATGACTCATGCACTGGAAAATAGCTAGAACTGCTCGCACTCGCCACAGGTAGAGTTTATATCCAGTCAGGTGGACCTGGAAGTACTTCCCTGGGTCATAGAGAGAGTATGGCAATAAAACTACTTAAAACAACCTAAACAATATTGCGTTACCCCACTCATGCATGGGTACACTTTATAAACATATTCTTCTTGCTCCAAGTACAAAAACAAGTGCAATATAGCGAATTGTAGCTCCCAGTACTACACTGAAAAACTACAGCTCCTCTTCCTGCATTCACCAAAGGCAGGACTCCAGTACCTCATGCAGGCAAAAGCTATCAACAGTACATATATTATATATTATGAGTTTTAGAGCAACAACTAGCCTTCTAAATGCAGATAATACCTCATGCATACGAGTCTGCATTCGCAAAATTCAGCATGTGTTCATAACTTTGTTGTTTTTTTAATATTTTTAACACCAAATTTTCAACATAACCTTCTTATGACCCCACCTCATGAATAAGGGCAGAGAACATTTTCAACTCCTACCCTTTTGCACAGGGACAGCAAAATAATCTTTTGGGATAGACTTTCCTAATGACAGTGCTATTGTTCATCATGTGGGGATCCCAAAAAAAAAGGCATGTTGAAAATGTGGGCCAAAAATATGAAAAAATGGCCAAGTTATGCCACTAAGTGCAAAACACCATTGACATACATTGAACCACACACCTGTTTCTTCAATTTGCAGTTTAGCTTTGAAGAATGAAGGCTTGTCTGTGGTCCCTAGAGGATTATGGCATTGGGCCCCTGATGGTTAAGTAAGAGCTCGGGTGGTGACGTGGTGGGTGATGAGTAGGAGTGTTGGGGGAGTGTAATAGCCACCAAAGACTTTGATGGTATTTGTTTTTTTGCAGGTTACAAAAAAAATCAAAAAAACAATGAGGATTCCTGCACTGTGGGATTGGGCACCCCCAGTGCCACTGTTATATTTTGCTTTGGGGTGGAGTGTGGTGGTGGGTGCAGAAAGGAGGGTTGGGTGGGGTGAGAAAACTATAAAATTATAAAAGAAAAGAGCAGAAATGACTGTGCATACACTGTAGTGGATGGGTGGGGGCAATAAGAGAATTTGTGATCAGGACATTGGGGGACTAGGAACCCCCAGCATCACTGTTATGTTTCTGAGGAGATGGGGTGGTGGGTGCTGAGAGGGAGGGTAGGGGGATATATACAATTTAAAAAAAATCAAATGCACAAATCATTGCGCATGCAATGGAAGTGGAGAGGGCAGTAAGAGAATTTATAATTGGGATGCTGAGAGATTGAGCACCCCCAGTTTCACTATTATGTTTCTGGGGGCGAGTGGGGGTGCATGCTGAGTGAGATGGTTGGGTGGTGGAAGGAAACTATAAATTTATAAAATAAAAAAACAGAAATGACCATGCATTTGTGATAGTGGATGGGGTGTGGGGGCAATAAGAGAATTTGTGATTGGGACACTGGGAGATTGGGCACCCCTAGTGTCACTGTAATGTTTCTGGGTTGGTGGGTGTTGAGAGGAATGGTCAGGTGGAGGGATATGTACAATTTAACAAAAAAAGAAAAAGAAATCAAATGCACAAATGACCGTGCATGTGTGGTAATGAACGGGGGGCAGTAAGAGAATTTGTGATTGGGACACTGGGGACTGGGCACCCCAGTGTCACTATTATGTTTCTGGGGTGGGTGGGGTGGGTGTTGAGTTGGAGGGTTAGGTGGACCACCCACAGTAAAAATAGTGCAGAGTTCCATCTAATCGAGGCAACAAATGGAGCACTTCATGGTCATGGAGGTCACTGGCAACTCCAACATGTTGTTCAGTCAGAAGGAATGCACTGAGTCCTTTTCTTCTACAAAGAGGTCTGAAGGGCTATGCCCATTGCAGCCCTAAAAATGATGTTACTCAGTAAAAGCCAGTTGAAACCACTTAGAATAAACAGGCAGCAGTGGCAGCACAGGCATACTGGAGTTGAGGTGAGAAATGAAAGAATTTTATAAATTGAATTTGGTCACTCAGCATGTGGCACTTCCATCACCTACAAATAAAAGAAATAAGAGCAGTTCCATTTTTCATTTGCTTCCCACTATCATTTTTTTTTGTCTTTTTATTTGCTGTGTGTGTGCGTGTGTGTGCATGTACGTGTGCATGCGTGTGCACGCGTACATGTGTGTATGTGTGTAGTCAGTAGATTTGTGTGGCCTCAGGACTTGCATGCCTCCATTATCCCAACAAAAAAAAAACATATTTGTTACAAACTCAAATAGGAACCAACCCATTTCTAATTAATATCAGAACCAGTCACATCTTTGTGTAAAAGGCGGAATTTGACAAAATGTATTACCTCAGTCACTCGGGAACTGGCTGGCACATCCACCAACTGCTGACTGACTCAGCTTGATTAACAACTTGCTACACTCCTGCTCTAACTATTTATTTTATTTATTTATTTATTTATTGAAATCTTAGAATTATACAGTAACCTTTGAGCCAGGGGCTCATTTACAAAGGCTCCATGTCATAGCATGAGGGAGACAAGGGCAATATGAGGGTACAATAAACAAACGTGAATTGGTTACAAAGTACAACAGTGGAAACAAAAGAAAATTACAAATTAAGTGCTACAAAGTTCCAGCAGATTATATGGCACAAAAAGTACAAGTCTGCAAGGATTCAGTAGTTACATTTGTTCCAAAATTTACATATAGCGAAACGGAGTGGCCAAGGGATGACCTTGTCAGGACATATAGGTAGAAAGCCAGGAGAAGGGTATGGGAGAATGTGAGGACCAACTGAGGGGTGAAGAGTTTTAGTGCAGCCCTAGAGAGGCATTGTGCCGGTGAGGTCCTAAGTGCTGGAATCCACTAAAAAGGTACAAAGAGGTTAGGAGGAGGGTTTAGAGAAGAAGAACCACAATGGGGTGTGGGGAAGTGTAATCAGGTGGCAGGAAACAAGAGAAGGGAAAGTAGGAACTTCAGAGGTGGTACAGAGGGGGTAGGGAGTGTGTGCAGTAGAACTGGGGGAAGGAGAAGGGCAGATGAGGGAGAAGGGGGTCAAGGGGAGGGGGATAAGTAAAGGATATGTGTTAGACAGGGTGTTTTTGTCTAAATCCTAGCGGGTAGTTACTGCCATACTCTGCTATGTCACAGCTAGTGGCTGCCATACTCTGATATTTCATTGGCTTGGAAAGATAATTGTTTTATTTGTTCTCCCAGTATTACTATGGTGACAAGTGCAGTCTGCACGTCACCGCAGGGTCAGTTTAGTATATGTCGTGTATCATTGTCATGTCCCTGGTAACTCATTCTATCCATGTGTACTCAGTGCTGAAAACAACAGATCTTGTGATGAGAGGGTGACCTGCTCATGTGCTCTGAGAATTGGTCCTGCAATACGAGGAGGAATGTGGGGACTCAGAGCTACTGGGTTCATCTATCTCAGCCATGCTGTGTGAGGAAGGGTGGAAAGTAGATGGGAGAACAGATCCAGTGGCACAGCTGGCTGAGGTAGAGCTGGTCATCAGGTACCTGCACTATGGAATGGGCAGCTCTGAGATTCAGCACTTGGAGCTCGACCATGATATCCTATTCTCCATCATAATCTTATACAGACATCAATTAGTATCTGCTGTACCATTCAGCACATAACTCCCCCCCTCATAACTGCATCCAACCCCCACATGATGGTTCCTAACCTGCAGTATCCAGTCAGCACACAAAACACTGCAGTGCCACTGCCCCAGGTAGAGACCATACAGATAGGAGCATTAATCACCTGCAAATCTCAGAGAGTGCATAACACTGTAACCCCACCTACTGGCCAAACTGGTACCACAGCAGACAGGATGGTTCAACATCTGCACCACATGGGCAATGCACTCCCCCCCATTATTCACAGCTAGCAACCTTTGCAGACATGAGTGTATAGTGCCTGCCACCCTGGAGAGTGTATAGGACACCCATACATTGCTCCAACTAGAGCCCCTGCAGACAGGAGGATTCAACACATGGAATCCCTTCACATCATACCTCATTGCACCCCATCAGCTGCTCTAAACTAGCATGCTTCCTGGCACTGGGCTCAGCATCTGAAACCTTCTGACAATGTACAGTATTGTACTAACTCCCCTCTACTTCCCAATCTGATTTTATTTGATTTCGATTGTACTGATTGGCCAAGTGAACTGCATATAGACAGTGCTAATGGATCTTGATTTGAACTGGTGACCTAGCTCTAGATCTAAGATCTCTAGAACTAAGTCTAGATCCATATCATCACAACATCAGTACATCCAGAAGTCTTCTGCTACAAAGTACTGAAACCGATATGCAGCATATTGTGCAATTTTACATGCACATACCTATTGAGTATTTTTTTTCATACAGTATCAGTACTTAGATTTATTATCTGTTAATACCTCTTTGATGCGCTGTGTAAAATTAGAAAATGAATTGTGCAACATATCTAGTGGGATATTTACTAGTGTATATAACTTTATTTTGGAAAAAAAAAACATACATCGAAGTGGTGCATACCATGGATAACTTTTGGGACAAAGTGTGGTAAATGAATGATAAGTAAGTTTTAGTATGCAAGTAAAAAACAAGGCATGCAGTGCACATGTCATGAGCAACGTTTGTTATTTCTAACACACTGCTGTATGTTGATCGAGGTTAAAATCTGATTTGCTGTACATTTAATTGAGAAAAGCTTTCGGTGTTTTTTCCATTTTAAAATGAATACCTCCTTTTATTCTCTCTATTAGATCTTCAGATTCAATTTATATAATTTCCATATAAATAGAGTGAACTCAGTTAACATCTTTTTTTTCCAAGTTTAAAACTTCATCTAAGCTGTTGATTTTAATAAATTTCACACCAGCTGTGTTCTTGTGTCTAGTCACTACAATTGCATCTGCTAATATTTGTCTTTGATTGCTCCCCATTACAAATTAAAACAAAATCACTGCACTTAGTCAACATATAAGCTGTTATATTAGATAGCTGTAAAGAAATGAGGAATACTGTTTTTGTTTTAGGTACAAAGTCTCTTTTAAGAGGCAATATTTTACTGAACAATTACATTAAAACCATGATGAAGAGAGGTACAGTATGCAAATATCGTGGCTTACAGCATCCTCGCAAACACCCATTAAAAAAACATCTATTCTCATTAAAAAAAAAATTTAAACATATGAGAGCTCTGTCTTTGTTCAATCTACGTAAAATGTTTGGGATTCCCATGTGTATTGTTCATGTAAAAAATAAATAACATGGCATCAGTTTATTCACATCCTTTAAGTATGAAGCTTTTGACAGCTCCAATGAATGTTGTGTGTTTGGCGCATGGCCAGAAGATGACAACGTTAATTCTGGGTAACTGGGAGAACCATAATAGAATTCTGTTTCCATTTGAATAGTAATATGGCAGTCAACGTTAATGATAAGCAGGCATTTATAATGCAGCTCACCACAGATATAAATTTCTTCAGTGCTGCAGATGTTAATTGAGACTGGCCACCATCCACAGTGCATGTACAGTATATATTAATAAAAAAAGCGTTACAAAGTGTGTGTGGGGGGGGGAAAAATACATATGTACCTCCACCTTTAATCAAAGTGGGGGGGAATGGCTGGTCTGTCCCCCCTTTTTAGCCACCCATGGGCATTTGCATAGTGGTGGCTGTGTTGGCGATGTGTCTAAGTGAACTGTTGCCACTTTCGGTGCTCACTTGTGGAAAATTGCAGTAGTTTTGAATGGCTGTGGGTGGAAAATGGCAAGAGAACTCCAATTGAATGGCAACCAGAACAGTAAAACAAGCAAATGTACAGACTGTCAAGGTGTAAAAGATCTGTATAAGCAAAATAAGAGAAAATATAAGAACAAAGCACAGAGATCAGAAAGTAAGTCCTTTGGATTTACATAGCAGAGAGCAAAGAAAGACCACAAAGGTTACAGTTTTACATGACTACTGTAAGTCTTAAAAAACATCCTCTCTTGTGAGCCTTGGAAAAAAAGAATTAACTGTTGGACAGCAAAGGACACACATGTATTGCTAAGTTGTTTAGATATAGTCTGAAAGCAATCTACTGTGGCCTTGCAATTCAGTATACAAAAGTTATTCAGTTAATGCACTCTTGAAATGATAATGATTGCACAGTTGGGTTATAACTACACTAAGACCAGCATTACCCCTGATCCTTTGTAGCTCCATCAGCAACTCATAATCTTTGTCCGAGCAGAGCCAGCAGCATAATTACATACATAGACACTGCTGGCAGATAAGGGCTATGGCCCACCCAGTCTGCTCATTTGAGCTTGTTAAGTTCACTTTATGTTTTTCAAGAAGTCTGTTGTCTCTTACCCCTGACCTCCAGAATTCCCTTATGTCTATCCCATGCATTCTTAAATCCCATGATTGTTTCAGACCCCACCACTTCCTCTGGCAGGGTGTTCCACTTGTCCACCATCCTTTCTGTGAAGAAATTCTTCCTCACCTTTCCTCTGAATCGCCCTCCCTCCCTCCAACTTCATCCCATGCCCTCTAGTCATGGAACATCTTTTTTGCTGGAAAATAGTGTATTCCTGCACCCTGTTCCTCCCTGTAAGATACTTGTATGTCTCCATTATATCCTGCATCTTTCTCCTCTCCTCCCAGAGTACATACTGAAGTCCTTCAGCCTGTCCTCATAAGACTTGTGATGCAATCCCTGTACCATCTTTGTTGCCCTCCTCTGAACCTCCTCTACCCTGTCTATGTCCTTATGTAGGTAAGGTCTCCAGAACTGTACACTGTACTCCAGGTGGGGCCTCATTAGTGCCTAGTATAGTGGAATTAAGACCTCCCTTTTCCTGCTGATGATGCCCCTGCTTACAGTATGCATCCCAGCATCCTATTTGCTTTAACTGCTGCCTTGTCACACCATTTCCCTACCTTGAGGTCAACAGAGATGATAACCCCAAGTTCCCTTTCCTGCTTGGTGCATGCTATATCCTTACCCCCCCACCCCCAGTGATATGTTGTTCCAGGGTTTTTGTGCATTATCTTGCATGTCTTTCCATTGAATTTCAACTGCCAAACCCTTGACCATGTTCAAGCTTCTGCAGGTCCCTCCTCATTCTGTCTACATCGTCTAGCAATTCCACTCTGTTACAAAGCTTTGTGTGATAAGCGAACAGGAAAATTCTGCCTTCTAGGTCCTGCACAATGTCACTGATGAAGACATTGAATAGGATCGGTCCCAGCACCGATCCCTGTGGTACCCCACTGGTCACTCTTCCCTCTGTGATGTTACAGCCATTTACCACTACTTCTGTGTCCTGCTGCCCAGCCAATTACCTACCCCTGCACTGCTATTCTGCCTACTCCCATATTCCCCAGTTTGTTTAATAGCCTTCTATGTGGCACAGTGTCAAAGGCCTTGTGAAGTCCAGACAAGCCACATCCACTGCCCTCCCCTGATCCACCTCCCTTGTCACCCAGTTGAAAAATTCAATGAGGTTAGTCTGGCATGACCTTCCCCCGGTGAAACCATGTTGCTTTGGATCCTGTAAATCTGTTGGCAACCAGACGTTCCACCAATCTCTCCTTCAGTAGTGCTTCCATGATCTTCCCCACTACCGAGGTCAGGCTGACTGGTCTGTAGTTCCCTGCTTCCTCTTTGTTCCCGCTTTTGTATAAGGGGACTACATCTGCTGTCCTCCAGTCTTTGGGTACCTCCCTTGTTTCCAGTGATCGGATAAGCAGGATTGCCAGAGGTTCAGCTATCACCTCTCTTAGTTCCCTTAGGACCCTGGGTTGTACCCCATCTGGCCCCATTGCTTTATCCACTTTTATTCCTTCCAGTTCTTTTAGGACCCTTTCCCGTGTAAAGGGACTTGTGTCTAATTGCTGTCAAATCCCCTGCAGCCTGACTGAAAGCAGTGCAGCTGGCTGGGGTATGGCAAAGTTGTCACTGTTTGTTTGAGCCCCTGTTTTGAGTCCCTGATTCCCTGGTGTCCCCCTTCTCTTAAGTCAGGTCCCCAGGAAGTTGCCTGTGTTGCCTGGGTGCTGACGTTGGCACTGGTCCAGCAGCAACAACCCACAATCTGCCTCTGAGTGGAACCGGCAACATATTTGCTGTCAAATCCCTTTTAGCCCAACTGAAAGCAGTGATGTCGACTGAGTTATGGCAAAGTTTTCACATTTTTTGAACCCCTGATTCTCTGGTGTGCCCCTGTCTGATGTTGCCCATGTGGCCCAGGTGCTGAGATTGGTACTGTGCTTGAGTTACTAGGGAGCAGGGGCAATGCTGGAGAGACAAGTTGTGGTGAGGGAGCTCTATGGGCAAGTACCAGGGTTGTATGTGAAGAGCAGTGGCAGAGTACCAGCTGGGGTCATGCTCCTCTTTGCTTCCTGAGCAATGGTGTGGCACAGCAGGGGTGGTGAGTGAGTTTTGATCATTGCTGCCAGTCATAGCTTCTGTCGGTGGGAATGGAACAGACCCCCCTCCATAACTGAAGATTGATAATGTAAGCCCTGTTCATTTGTTTGGAGAGGACCCCCAATAACTTTTAGGTAGTCAGAGCCAGAGTCACCATGGAGTGAATGTGCTTACAAAGGACAGTTTGAGTGAGGGACACAGCTCATCAACTTGTCTTGTGAAGGTAACGGGATCAAAACGCCAGCTGTTTGTAATCGCACCTTGCGCTACTGATGCCTAGTGACGAAAAGACACTGAATATAGTTAGGACCCTCCCCCTGTTAAAGTGCAACTAGCTCGTCACTGCAAAATAAATTACCATATTACTTACTGATCTACTTTTTAAGAATGTAAAGGCTGATTGCAGAACATCTACTGGAAAGTACCGGAAAGCAGTTTCTTTTCTGCATTGCTGTGATGTTTGCTTATTGATATTCTCAAGAAATAGTGCGCCCTCGGCTGCCTGTTTTGGAGCTGTGGAAAGATTATTCTGCAACTCTAAAATGGAAGCAATCCAGGGTGTGACTCCGATAGCTTGTTTTTAGAGCTACCTCAAAACGACTGCAGGATCTGCCCACTGCAGCCATAAAAGGGAAGCCAGAAGCTGCCCCTCTCTCAGACTGAAGCAGAAAGAAGGGAGGACTAAATGGGTGATAAATCCACCAGAGTTGAAAATAAAGAATAAAGCTAAGAGGTAGAAAAGAAAAGGGATAGGAACAAAAAAGTGATGGGAAAAGGAGGCAGAGAAAAAAGGAAAAAAAGAGGTCAGCAGGAAGAGTGGTAATAAAATGTGATAGGTCATGTGTGCAAATGCAAGAAGTCTAGCTAATAAAATTCCAGCTTAGAGGCCATCATGGCAGAGGTAAACCTTGATATCATGGTTATTACTGAGTCATAGTGCACAGAAAACCATGACTGGGACATAACCATACCAGGCTACACTCAGTTCAGGAACATAGCATGGAAAGAAAGGAAGGAGGGGTGGTGCTGTATGCAAGAGATGGTATCAAAGCAATGGAGACACAGGGAATCCAGGGGCAACTGGACGGGTTGGAGGTACTATGGGCCACCATGTATATGAGAAACAGAGCCACTGTTCACATGGGGGTGATTTACAGACCTCCAAAACTGGGGGAGAAATTAGGTAAGGCAATTGTAGAAGCCATTAGCACAATTGCAGAAAAAGGGGAAGTACTGCTGGTGGGGGACTTTAATCTACCAGATGTAGATTGGAGCCTCCCAGCTGGAGCATCAGCTTGAGGCAGAGACATTCTGGACTCCCTGCCGGGGGTGTTACTCAGGCAACAAGTCAAGGAGCCCACTCATGATGGGGTAACATTGTACCTGGTGCTCACTAACAGGGACAGTGTTTTAGAAGTCAAGATGGGAAGCCACCTGGGGAGCAGTGATCACCATACAGTGTGGTTCAACATAAGGATGCCAGTGAAGGTGAGCCTCACAAGGGCGAAGATCCTTGACTTCGAAAGGACAGATTTTTTTTTAAAATGGGCGAATGTCTCAGAGTTGATCTGGGGGGGAGACCTGGAAGGGGTGGAGGAACAATAGGCTAAGCTATATCTGCTGTTTTCCCGCCAGTATGCATGCATGTACTGTGTAATTTTTCATTAGTACTTAAAACAAAATGCTTTGCACAACTACAATCTTCTTGGTACAGTGCCATTTTTTTTCTGTTGTTTGCTACAGGTTTTCAAATCCTGGCATGTACTGTACCTCCCATGGGGAATGGCAATGTCGCCTTTATTTACATTGTTTGGGGCTAGCTCCCATGTCAGGGTGCATCAACAGCAGTCTGGTAGTTAACAGTAGTAGCTTTTTGTTTTCCACTCTACTTTTTTGATTTGGGTCTCGTGAACTCCACTCTATTAAAGCCATGAACTTTAAGACATGTCTAACAAGATTTTTGAGGAGTACATGATAGAAGCAATGAGTAACACATTAAAGATTGCTTATTTGATACAAGTAATGTAACTGACATTTTTTTCAGATGAACAGAGCACTATCATGCATGAGAGCATAGAAACAGCTGTGAAATTCATAGAGGCACAGGACATATTAACCATTTAGTCAGCATTCTTTGAACCTGAAAAAAATTGCATTAAAAGCAAGGCACCAGTTCAGGCATAGGACATCACTGGAGGCTTACCTAAATGTAAGGATCATCTCCAGAGGCCTTCGCATTACTAAATTTCTCTGATACAAGACAGTCAGGGACACTTTCTTTACTGGCTGGACTTCAGTTTTCCAGTACAAGCAGCCTCAATCACATTAGTGGAGTGCATGGATAGAGATTACTATGCCCAACAGCCAATCACTCAGGAGGAGTTAAGCAGAAAGGAACAACAGGCTGCACAATTTAAGGAATATAAGAATTCTGAGTCCAAATTAAAGAAGAATATTGAGAAGCAGGAGAAAAAAACTTAAAGAACAATCAATCAATCAATCAATCAAAATCTTTATTTATCCAGGCGGGCACCTGGGAACAAAAACTAAGAAAATCTGAGAGTGATATAAATGATTATCTCATGTGAGGGAATTTTTATATATGCTTCTTTTTATATCCTAAAGCTATATTTGCTATAATATGCCTTGAAGTTATGCTTGCTTTAAAAGCCATGCTGTAACAAAGTAATAATGAATGTAGTAGAAATTTCTGAGTTCATGTTTTCTTTTTTAAGGGTTATAGAATTTGTACTGAGGTTACTTGAGGTACATTTGGGAAAACAGAAAACTAGATAAAACTGAGCAGAACTGGTTGTACCAGCCTGAATAGCAGACTTGGACAAAATATAGAGATAAGAGCATGCCTGGGCAAAATATAAAAAGATAACAGCACGTAGTGGCATTGAAGGCAAGCTGTACGTTGCTATGGTGTGAGTGAAACTAATTGTCTCTCTCAGGTCAGCTTGACCCAGGCATATGTATCAAGCAGTAATGGGAAAGAAATGAATTGCAGTGGAAAAGTACCTTATACAAATCAACATGTTTTTTTTTACATTGCTGAAAACTTGTTATGCTGTTTTATGATTGGCTCATACTGAAATGTTGGTATTTTTTCAAGATAAGAAGTGCAAAATCTAGCTTATAAAAAGCTGCTGTAAACTTTAATCAGGGACGATCTCCTTAGTAGAAGTCCCACATGCATGTGTGAGATTTGATCAAATAAAGCGACGTTAAGACAAAACCCAGTGGTGTGGTTTTGGCCCCGTGACGACGGGAGTGGTTGCTCAGGTAATACTTACAGTGAGAGAATTTGCGATCACAGTTTTGGCGTAGTCGGCAGGATGAGTTCTTTGGTCCATGTCACCTTGTGATCGGGTTGTTTCCCTTGGACAAAAAGAAGGACATTTTTGTGGAACCCCATCAGGACGTGACTCCTAGGGGCCAGCGACACTCATCATCACTGTAAGTATATAGTATACCTTGGAGCGAGAGTGCACTATAAAGAACAGGCCTAGATAAAATGGGAAACAAGGGAACAAAAAATAACCTAGGTCCAGAGTTAGTATTATCTGGACCAGCAAAATGTATGGTTGATAAGTTTGGCCAGGATTCGGTCTCTGAGATAGGACAATGGCATAAGTTGACCAGGGGAATATTTCCCCTTATAGGTACTTTTAGTATAGATGTACTAAAGGAAGCAAGGATAGCATTGGAAGAAAAAGAAAAGAGCAAACAAAAAGGGTGCAAGGTAGACTGGTCAAGGTTTAGAATATGGGAAAGAGAGGCAGAAAGGCGACATGAAAATCAAGTAAAGGGATTAATGGTAAAGCAAGAGGAGGAAGAAACTGAACGCTGTAGGAGGGTGTTTCATCATCACGATACCCCCCCACCATATCGGCCCCTTCCACCAACTGTTCCGCCAGGAACCACAGGCAGGGATGGTGCCAGAAGGACCACCAATACAGGGAGTAGTGCAGCCTGAACAACAAGCTGCCCCAGCTGTCACAGGCTGCCCTTCCTCTCAGCAAGTACAGGTGGCCCAACCAGCCCAAGCAGTACAACCAGCGAGGTCGGTACAACAGGCTGCCCTACCAACTCAGGTCCCACCAATTCAAAACAGCCTGTTCAACCTCCTGTGACCGATGCGGGAGGTTGCGGTCAAAACCCCCCAATGGTCCCCCACCCCTGTTCAGTTAGACACTGACTCAGATGAGGAGATAGAAATAGAGGGGAAGGAAGAGGACCTGGTAGAAGCAGTGGAATCAATGTCACTGGTGGGAAAGGTACAGGGCAAGGGAGATGGGAAGGCTTGGGTGTTTAGGCAAACTAATGCAAGGGCTAAGGGCCCAAAACAGGCAGGGGGAAGACGGAAACTAAAACAGCAGTTGCCTTTGATACGTTATCCCAACCCACACCCCCGAGGCAGGGAGACTGCCATCAGAGACCAGCCTGCAGTCCCTAAATACATTGAAGTGGACCGCCCATGGAACCCTGAGGGAGTTGAGAGAGGCCCTGAAAGATATACCAAAGCCTCAGAATAACATAGAAGAATATATCAAGGAGTTAACAAACTTAATCAAAATGTATGAACTATCTACAACTGAGGTTGGAGAATGTTTTAGACGAACATTAAAGGGCATGTGGGAGGAAGTAAAGGAAGCCTGGGACCCAGAGAAGCCAAGGGCTGACATTATGCCACAATTTAATGCTGTGTGCATAAAACTACAGGAAAAATACAAGGATGTGACAGACTGGCCTCGCATCCGGGATACGAGACAGAAAGATGAGGAATCAGTACGCGATTACAAGGAAAGATTGCAGGGGGTCTTTAGGCAATTTTCCGGTATTGGACCGGATAATCCCACATACCAGCATCAGTTGGGTATGACTTTTTGCGCTGGACTGAGTGAGCCAATTAGATTGGGAGTTACCACAGTGTGCATTGGATGGGAGACAATGAAAATGGTTGACCTAGTGCCGTATGCTGAACATGCTTAGAGACAGCAGAAGGAGATACAAAAGGAAAAGAAAGAAAAGCTAGAAAAGGCTCAGCTAATGTATTTTGAAAGAGACAATAAGCAGCCCCAACAGGGAGGTGGAAATGGCAACAGAAGAAGACAGAGAGGACACAATAATGGAGGTTATCCACAGGGAGGAGGGGGAAAAGGGCAAGAAGGAACGGCAGGACAAAGACCCGGACCGGGAGGAGGTATCATCTGCTTTGCTTGTGGAGAACAGGGACACATAGCAAGAAATTGTGTAAAGGCAAACCAGTGGCAGTGTAATCAAGATTCCAATGCCCTCTTGCCACCGCCACCACCCCCTCCTGCTCCACAACAGTGGCAGCCAAATCAGCAGCAAGGATGGAGTGGAAATCCTCGGGATCCTCAGTTCTGGACTAATAATGTTGGCTTTGCCAATGACAGCTGAAGGTTAGAGGAAAACCCCTCCCCTTTTCACAAAATGCTATGTGCTTCAACAATGCCAGAAGGTAGTCCAGTAATAGACTTAATAATCATGAACACCAAGTTGACCTTCTTAATAGACACAGGTGCCTCAATGTCAGTAATTCAAAGAAGCAAGTTAAATGCACCCTTATCCAGTCGAATGGTGACAACAATAGGGGCAACAGGAGTACCACAAAGAGAGCAATTGACAATCTCATTACCAGTTTGGTGTGGAAAAATGGAATTACAACATATTTTCCTCAGTAGCACGACCTGTCCTGTGAATTTATTGGGAAGGGATCTCCTGTCAAAGGTAAATGCACAAATTACGTGTACCTCAGAGGGGGTCAATACAGAAGCACCAGGAATAGGCTTGTACCCATGTATAGCTGAAAGAACAGGGGATTGGCTGTATAGCTGGGAACTGACAGAACCAAGGGAAATGTGTTGGTTACAAGGGTGGGCAGAAGAAATAACACATCATAGGTTGCAGTTACAAACAGATTTGCATTGCACTACATACTATGCAGTAGGGGGTCAGGACATGGATTATGAGTGCAAAGAGTGGGGAAAACAGCCCGTAGAGCAGACCATCTGGGTGTCAGAGATATATGTGGCAAAGAATTGTTGTGCAGCCTCAGTCAGACTAAATGCAGAGCAATTGAAAGTATTCCAAGTGCCAGGGTCATATCCACACATTTCTTTGGCCAGAGAGCCCCCCCTTGAGTGGAAAGACTTGGGGTCATGGGTAGCAGAAATGGTACAGTTGCGTGATTGGGAACGTGTAGGAAGCAAGCTAATATCAAAGGCTGGAAATTGTGAAAAATACATAATCAACAGAAAAGTTCAGGTATGAGTGGATGAAAGAGAAGTGAATGTGCGAAAGGTTTGTGAAGAAATAGGCATGCAGGAGAGTGTAAGTTGGATAAATGAGTTACCAGCAAAGCTATGGGCAGAATCAAAGTATGATGTGGGATTACTGAAGAATGCACAACCCCTTATGGTCAAGCCAAAGTCCTCTTACAGACCGAATAGGCATCAATATCCGCTGGGTAAAGAGGCGGAGGAGGGAATAGCCCCAGTGCATGCAGCATTAGTGGAAAGGGGAGTAATCATCCCCTGCCCATATGCAACAGTAAATACACCAATTTTACCAGTGAGAAAGCCAAATGGAAGTTACCGCTTTGTGCAGGACCTGAGAGCGGTAAATGAAGCAGTACATGTACAGTGGCGTGAAAAAGTATTTGCCCCCCTTCCTGATTTTCTCTATTATTGCATATTTGTCACACTGGATGTTTTCAGGTCTTTAGAGAAAATGTAATATTAGATAAAGGGAACCTGAGTGAACAAATGACACTTGTTTTTTTTTTTTAATTTCACTTATTTAATGAAAAAAAGTTAACCAACACCAACTGGCACTGTGTGAAAAAGTAATTGCCCCCTTACACTTAATAACTGGTTATGCCACATTTAGCTGCAATGACTGCAACCAAACACTTCCTATAATTCAATATCAGTCTTTCACATCGCTGTGGAGGAATATTAACCCACTCTTCCTCGCAGAACTGCTTTAATTCAGTAACATTTGATAGGTTTTCGAGCATGAACTGCTCGTTTCAGGTCCTGCCATAGCATCTCTATTGGGTTTAAGTCTGGACTTTGACTAGGCCACTCCAAAACTTTAATTTTACTTCTTTTTAGCCATTCTGATGTGGACTTGCTTTTGTGTTTTTGGATCATTGTCTTGCTGCATGACCCAACTACGCTTCAGCTTCAGCTGACGGAAGGATGACTGGACATTCTCCTTAAGAATTTTCTGGTACAGAGCAGAATTCATGGTTCCTTTAATTATGGCAAGTCATCCAGGTCCTTAGGCAGCAAAGCATCCCCACACCATCACACTACCACCACCATGTTTGACTGTTGGTATGGTGTTCTTACTGTGAATGCTGTGTTTGCTTCTGTGAGACATTATGGGATCCATGTTGTCCAAAAGTTCCACTTTGGACTCATCTGTCCATAGAACATTTTTCCCAAAAGGCTTGTGGATCATCCAGGTGCTTCTTGGCAAATGAGAGATGAGCATTTATGTTCTTCTTGGTTAGCAGTGGTTTCGCCTTGCTACTCTCACATGAAGCCCATTTTGCCCAGTCTCTTTCTGATTGTGAAGTCAGTAACACTGACCTTAGCTGAGGCAAGAGAAGCCTGCAGTTCTTTGGATGTTGTTTTAGGATCCTTTGAGACTTCTTGGATGATTTTACACTGCCCTTTGGAGTAATTTTGGCAGGCCGCCCACTCCTGGGAAGGTTCACTACTGTTCCAAGTGTTCTCCATTTGAGATTATGGCTCTCACTGTGGTTCGATGGAGTCCCAGAGCCTTAGAAATAGCTTTGTAACCCTTTCCAGACTGATAGAGGCAACAATTTTTTCTGATCTTTTCAGGAACTTCCTTTGATCATGGCATAATGTGCTTGTTGAATCTTTGTGCTGGCAACGTGACTCTGATGGTAAGGGCCAAAATAAGTGAGGTTTATATTGAGCAGGGCTGGCTGTAATCAAGCCTGGCTGTGTTCAATCAGCTGACTCTAATTATCCCTTTAATTGGGTTGATTTAACTAGGGGGCAATTACTTTTTCACACAGTGCCAGTTGGTGTTGGTTAACTTTTTTCATTAAATAAATGAAATAAGTAAAAAAAAAAGTGTTATTTGTTCACTCAGGTTCCCTTTATCTAATATTATATTTTGTCTAAAGACCTGAAAACATCCAGTGTGACAAATATGCAATAATTGAGAAAATCAGGAAGGGGGCAAATACTTTTTCACGCCACTGTACGTACCCCGGTAGTGCCAAACCCAATTACAGTATTGTCATCCATTCCACATAACAGCTGTTATTTCACAGTCATTGATTTAGCAAATGCGTTTTATAGTATCCCCGTAGAACCCAGTAGCCAGGAATGGTTTGCATTCACTTACAAAGAGGAAAAGTGGACCTGGACTCGCATGCCCCAAGGCTATGCTGAGTCTCCAGCAGTATTCTCAGCTCAAATGAGAGAGAGAACCTATCCACTTTTGTGCCCCCATTGGGCAGTACCCTAATACAGTATGTGGATGATTTATTGCTTGCTAGCCCCAGTAAGGAAGCAAATGAACAGGATACAAAAGCTTTATTACTTTTCTTGGCTGAGAATGGGCATAAAGTGTCTCGAGAAAAATTGCAATTGTGTAAAGAGCAAGTGAAATATTTGGGTCGTGTGTTGTCTGGCAGTGGTAGAAAGTTAGACCCTGAGAGAATTAAAAACATAGCAGCATGGCCACGCCCAGTTACAAAGCAGCAAATGATGTCTTTTTTGGGTATGGTGGGCTATTGCAGAGCTTGGATCGTGGATTATGCTATGTTGGCACAACCCCTCCATGAAGCCATATATGGCGAAAATGCAGATGAATGAGGAGATCAGGTGGACACCTGGTCTAGAGACCAGTTTTGCAAAACTTAAAAATGTATTGATCACAAGTCCCTGTTTGGGACTACCAAATTATGAAAAGGGTTTCAATTTGTTCGTAAATGGTAAGGGAGGTTACATGTCAGCTGTATTGACACAGGAGCATGGAGGGGGGCAGAGACCCATAGCATATTACTCGAAGCGTTTGGACTCAGTGGTATGTGGGATGGTGTCTTGCTTGCAGTCAGTGGCAGCAGCTACTGAAGCAGTGTTGGCATGCATGGATTTGGTAGGATTCTGTGCTTTGACAGTGCATGTGCCTCATTCTGTACATTCTATTCTGCTACAAGCTCGCACAGCTCATTTAACGCCTGCACGATTGCTTCAGTATCAAATGTGTTACTAACCATGTCTAACATAACTTTGAAAAGGTGCACCATTTTAAACCTAGCGACGTTGCTCCCACCCGGAGGAGGGGAGGAGCATGACTGTAGGCAATTGACTTAGACTGTAAGCCTCGACCGGATATCACTGACGCATCCATACAAAACGCAGACTTAGAATTATTGGTTGACGGCTCAGCACAAAGAGACGAAAAAGGATCCCCTTGGTGGGTTATGCAGTGTACTCCAAACTATGTCGTGGAAGGAGCAAAGTTATCCCCACGAACGTCAGCCAAGCTGCTGAACTCATAGATCTGACGAGAGCTTGTATAACTTAGGTAAAACAGTTAACATATACACAGATAGTCGATATGCATTTGGGGTAGCTCATGATTTTGGCACCTTATGGAAACACAGAGGGTTTTTAACAGCAGCTGGAAAACCTATTGCGCATGCGAATTTGGTAAAAAATCTTTTGTTAGCAATCCAGAAGCCAGAAAAGTTAGCAATTGTAAAATGTCAAGCCCATACTTCTAACCAAGATTTTGTCTCTGCAGGAAATGCGAGGGCTGATGCAGCTGCAAAGGAAGCAGCTCTTTCTGGGAGTGTTCCGAAATTTCTAATGTCTTTGACTATAACTAACCAACTTGATTTATTCTCAGTAAAGGATGTTGCAACTTTACAACAGTCGGCCAGTGTAAAAGAGAAACGCAACTGGCAAACAAACTGTAAATTTGATGCTAGCACTAAGGTGTGGACAAACCCCGATGGCAGGCTCTGCCTGCCCTCTGCAGTATTTCCCTTTTTGGCAAAATTGGCCCATGGGGCTGATCATGTTTCAAAAAGTGGAGTGGTCGACCTTGTAAATAAACATTGGTATGTTGTTGGCTTTACCGTATATGCTGAAGATTTTTGTAAAAAGTGTGTAATATGTATGCAACATAATGTTGGCAGAGGACTCCAAGTAACCCCCTCTGCCCATCCTTTTCCTACAGGACCTTTTGAACATTTAATGATGGATTTTATTGAGCTAAACCTGTGTGAAGGGTATAAATATTGCTTAGTGATTATAGACATGTTTTCCAAGTGGGTAGAAGCATTCTCAATACGGAAAACCACGGCCTGTACAGTAGCAAAGGCCCTGATTAGAGAAATCATACCAAGGTGGGGATTCCACCGGCTCTCCAGCGATAATGGCTCGCATTTTGCAAATGAAGTCATCAGAACCTTGTGTGAGGCACTGCAAGTGGATTTACGAATGCACTGTGCCTACCACCCACAATCGGGAGGGGCAGTAGAAAGGGCAAATCAGACACTAAAGCTAAAATTGACCAAAATTATCGCAGATACTGGCCTTAGTTGGGTAAAAGCACTACCAATAGCCCTAATGAGTATGAGGGGGAGAGCTGGCCCCGTGGGTTTATCACCTCATGAAATTTTGATGGGAAGGCCTCTCAGAATGACAAATGTCCCCTTCCCACAAAACCGAATAACATTGCACGGTTTAGATAATGAAATGATTGCCTATTGTTTATCTCTTAATGCTGTTTTAAGATCTCTCTATCCTAGGGTAAAAGCTGTACTTCCAGTTCCCTTGGAGGGACCCTTGCATAGGATAGAGCCAGGAGACTTCGTGGTTATCAAGGACTTCCGAAGAAAAAAGTGGTGCGTGCCAAGGTGGCGAGGACCATTTCAAGTGCTCCTGACTACCGCCACTGCCATAAAGATCGCGGAGAGAGAAACGTGGATTCACGCATCTCATTGTCGTTTGGTGACAGCCTCTACAGTCGATACCATTGCACAGTGAACTGAGCAACCATGAAAATTGTTATCATTCTGTTTTCGTTCGGACTATCGCTGCTATTTTTGCTATGGGGCTCTGGATACGAGGGAGGCAACTGCTCCCGCCGCAGCACAGAGCCATTGCACATTACAAACACTTGGTGGACTTTAATGAACTTACATGCTAATAATGCTAATGTCTCTGATTGCTATGTATGCACTAGCTCTCCTTTCTCTGCAGCCGTAGGGCTCCACCTAAAACCCAAGCCTGTAAATAGCACTGAGGCCAGCGTGATTCTCAGTGCCATCAGGGGAAGAAACATCACTAATGCCCCAGATTATGCTACAAACAAAATAAAGAACCTAACTGTGTTTCGGGGGCATGATTTTACTGCATGGTACAGCCCACCGAATGATACAAATGTGTCAACCCCGTTGTATCTAGATGTTAGACAACAGAAAATATCAGCCAGGCTTTGCCTATGTAATAAACAATTAACCGTGAGTTTAGCGCCACTGGGATGGTCCACGTGCCAATATTATGAGGCACTACAACAGCACCACCAAGTCCGAGTCCACCATAACCAACTGCTCTCAAGCAGATGCCCACACAGTACATCCTGATTTCACTGCCGTGGGCAGTCTGTCAGGTCTATACTGGGTATGTGGGGATAGGGCTTATTTTTTCCTACCTATAGGGTGGACGGGATGCTGCTATCTAGCCACACTCCACCCTGCGGCCCATGTATATAAGTACAATGCATCTGCTATACATCAGCATGTAAGCTATATAAATCAAATTCAAAAAAGGGAGGTGCCGGACGCGAATAAACGTGTCCCAGTGGGGGAAAAATTTGGGGCAGGAATCTTCCCATGGTGGGGTGTTGTTCAAAACATGCATTACATTGACCAGTTAAGCTATGAGTTAGAAACGTTAATTAATGATACCTTGAAATCAACTGACTTGCTGACAGCTGAAATTAAAGCACTTAGAATCGTAGCTTTGCAGAATAGAGCCGCACTTGATTATGTATTAGCCATAAGGAGGTGTGTGCCATTGTAGGGAAGAATGCTGCACCTATATACCAGATAATTCCCAAGAACTTGAGCAAGTAATTGAGGGAATACGAAATGCTACAGCAACGTGTTCTAAGTGAGCATGCACCTGTATCGCAGGGGCTGGGACCCCTGGTCATGGTTCTCAAGCATATTTGGTGACTGGGGCACTACCCTCCTCCACTGGGTGGCAGTAATCGTGGTGGGATACTGGCATTATGGCTTCTAATTGTGTTGCTCAAATTTCTCTTGCGACAATTGTGTAGCACTTGTGCCATGCAATCACCCAGCTGCACCTTACTACACCCGAGGACCAAGACCCTAGCGAATTAGCCAGGGTGTTCCCGTTCTGTGATATACCAGATGTGACTAAAGTATAATAGTTAACAAGTTGATACAAAGTATCAAAAGGGGGGAGAGTGTGAGGGAATTTTTATATATGCTTCTTTTTATATCCTAAAGCTATATTTGCTATAATATGCCTTGAAGTTATGCTTGCTTTAAAAGCCATGCTGTAACAAAGTAATAATGAATGTAGTAGAAATTTCTGAGTTCATGTTTTCTTTTAAGGGTTATAGAATTTGTACTGAGGTTACTTGAGGTACATTTGGGAAAACAGAAAACTAGATAAAACTGAGCAGAACTGGTTGTACCAGCCTGAATAGCAGACTTGGACAAAATATAGAGATAAGAGCATGCCTGGGCAAAATATAAAAAGATAACAGCACGTAGTGGCATTGAAGGCAAGCTGTACGTTGCTATGGTGTGAGTGAAACTAATTGTCTCTCTCAGGTCAGCTTGACCCAGGCATATGTATCAAGCAGTAATGGGAAAGAAATGAATTGCAGTGGAAAAGTACCTGATACAAATCAACATGTTTTTTTTTTCACATTGCTGAAAACTTGTTATGCTGTTTTATGATTGGCTCATACTGAAATGTTGGTATTTTTTCAAGATAAGAAGTGCAAAATCTAGCTTATAAAAAGCTGCTGTAAACTTTAATCAGGGACGATCTCCTTAGTAGAAGTCCCACATGCATGTGTGAGATTTGATCAAATAAAGCGACGTTAAGACAAAACCCAGTAGTGTGGTTTTTGCCCCGTGACGACGGGAATGGTTGCTCAGGTAATACTTACAGTGAGAGAATTTGCGATCACACTCACTGGGCAGATTTTCAGCTGGGCTAGAAATCCAAACCACAGAAGAAGAAGCAGTAGTCAAAAACAACCAAGGTCCATATTAAAAAGATGAAGCTCTCCAGCATATTACACTTCAACTAATGATTCAGAGGGAGCTCCAACAGAGGAGTTTTTAGGGAAAGAACCTGGATGCTGATCCCGGACCCTGCAGGAGCTCACACATTGTTAGTTTTCAACAGCAGTGGCCACAACAACAGTCAAAAAGACCAGGAGAGGTGGCAAAAACAGGAGTTGCAGGAATGAAACTAAAACTGACAAAAGTGAAATAAATGTGATTAATCGATCTGAAAGACTATTTAGCTAGTCAGAACTGTCATTATTACAAAAAGGTCTGTCATTCATCCCTACCCACGACATTACCCTCTTTGAACTTTTCCTTGATTTCAGAAGATCACCAGAACTGCTAACCTAAAATCATTTTGGAATAAATAACAGATGGGCCAAAAAACAGAATGTCATCAGTTAACAATAGTGCAACTACAAAACAGTGGAACTAGCAGCACTCAAGATTTTGTGCTGGACCTACCAGAATCTAGCCTCATGAATACCCAGATGTTGTTAGCCAAGATATTGGAAGAGATTATGTGGACCTTTCCTGGTTTAAACTGCCCTCTGCCTTCTATTTGCCATATTATACCAGCATGCTAGCATCTGAGTGCACATGTGAAGCAGAGTTTAGAAAGCTTTTTAATGGCACCCATGAGACACACTGTTATAGTAATAACACTTAGCAGGAAAAAGAGGCATTACTTAATCCAGTAAAAGACAGTAGCATTATGATTAAAAGAGAATAAAAGGGTGGGGCTGTGATCATTATTGATACCACTAAATATTTGGCAGAATGTAATAGAGTACTACTTCTACTGCCCCCTATTGTCTGACCCTATTCCTGAGTTCAAAACACAAGTTAATGCTTTTTTATAAGAAGCCTGTCAAAATGGAATTATATCTCAAGATGTGTACAGCTTTCTTCTGGTTGAACATCCCATAAGAGCTTCATTCTATGTACTTCTGAAGATACATAAGCATCTGATAGATCCTCCAGGACACCCAATAGTTGAAGGAATTGGTAGTCTGATAGAACCGTTATCCTTATTCGTAGATACCCAAATCAAGGGCACTGTTCAGTCCCTTCCATCATATCTTAGGGACAACACCAATGTACTGGGCATACTGAGGGACTTACAGATAGAAAATGATTGGTGGATGGTCTCACTAGACATTGAGGCCCTATATACTAATGTAGCCAATAAGGAAGGTATTAGGACCTTACAGTACTGACTAGAAACATGTACTGATTTGGGGAGTGAACATGTTACATTTTTGTGTGAGTGTGCCCGGCTGGTTCTGCTCTCAAATTCCTTTTTGTTTCAAAACATGATCTATTTACATGCTAAAGGTACAGCCATGGGGGCCATTTCCCCCAACTACATGAACCTGTATCTTGGTTAGTGGGAAAAAGATGTAGCCTATAGCCCAAAGGTTAACCCTCAGTAGCATGGGTTAGACCTCTGGAGGTGATATATAAACAACATTCTGTTGATTGGAGGGGCAGCAAAGACAAATTGGATGAATTTGTGGGATTTCTTGAAATCACTAATCCCAATCCTAGATTGACTACTCATGCATGAGTATGATATAGTCAAGGCTGACCTGTACTGCAAAGTTTATTAATTGTTCTGGAGGTAAAGGAGGGTTGGAAAAATAAAATGTTATGAATTGAAAAGTTAAAATCATCAACCTCCAGCATTTTCCAATGAACATTGTAGGACTGGTCCAACCAAGCTGCTACATGTCAAATCTGTTTTGCCAAAAAGTAATGTTTTGAGTTTGGTAAGGCCATACATCCCTGTTATTTTGGTATTTGCAATTTACTATAGGTTATCTGAGGAGTTTATCTCTCCATATAAATCTTGAAATATGCTTATCCCATTCCTGGAATGATGATTGTGGAGGAGACACTGGAGAGTCTGGAACAAGCAAAGTAATCTTGGTAGAATATTCATGTGAATAATCTTAATTTTAGTATGTAATGCCGGAGGTAAAACACTCATCTATCTAGGTCAGAGTATATGGTTTGTATTAATGGAGGGTATCGAGCTGATAAAGTTGAATAAGATTGTTTGGGATGTACTCCTAAATATTGTATGGCATTCTGGGTCCATTTGAAGTGGTAAGCACCATGAATACTAAGAGGAGGAATATAAGAAATATGGAGAGCAGCTGTTTTATTTACATTAAGTTTATAACCAGATAGACTACAACATTCATTTGGTATGGACAAAAGAGAAGGCAATGAAGTTTTAGGCTGTGTTAAATATATTAACAAATCATCCACATAAAACACCTGTTTATTCTCTTCAGTAAGGTGAGTAATACCTGAGATATCTTTGTTTTGGCAAATAACTTGTGTCAGGGGTTCCACTGATAGGTCAAAATAATAAGGGAGACATAGGGCATCCCTGCAGTGTTCCCCTATAAATGTTAAATCCCTGGGATGGGTTAAATAAAGAGGCAGTATAGCGCAGTGGTCTAAGGCTCTGAGCTGCAAATCTGGTGACATCCAGCAGACCAGACCTGGGTTTGAATCTCACAGCTTCCACTTGCATACTGTGTGACCCTGAGCAAGTCACTTAACTTCCCTGTGCTCCTAGGTTGCACCTGTAAAAAAAGCTTTCAGCTTAGTGTGTCTCACCTGGTTAAATAACTAAAAAAAAAAAATTGAGGGGAGAGGGATCTGTTTGCTCTGATCATTACTTGTGGGGAGTGGTAAAGTTTGCTAATGATAGTGATGAATTTGGTTTCGTAGGCCAAATCAATGTAATGTGTAATTTAAAAGTTTCCAAGGCACCCTATCAAATGCTTTTTTCACATATAGGATCAGCAACAGAGTCTGTTTCTGAGTCCTGGATGTGTACTGGACAGGATAAAAGTTCTGTAAATATTGTCTGGAGTTTGCCTTTTCATGATGAATCTGATTTGAGCTTTATTAATCAGCACGGAGAGAATTTGTTCAAGATGTTTTGCTTGAATAGAAGTATATAATTTTAGTCTAGATTTAATATTGAATTGTGTTGATATGATTCAGGGAGGGTAGGTGATTTGTTGGGTTTGAGAACTGCTGATATAGTAACAAATTGCCAGGATGGGGGGATCATCTCCTTTTTGCACTGTGGAATAGGCCTTTAAAAGTTCTGGCAATAGCACATCTTTAAAGGTTTTAAAAAATTCATCTGGATAGTCATCCAGGCCTGGGTATTTATCTGATTTGGATTGGGCCAGTGTGTCTTCTAACTTTTTCTGCAAGACTGGGGCAAGTAGCCTTAGATTTTGGGCCTGTGACATTTTGGGAAGGCACAGAGATTCAAAAAACTTGTTGTAAGACTATTGTTCTGGCTCTGGATCTTGCTTATAAAGCATGGCATAGTAATCTGTTAGAACCTGTAAAATGTTTGATGTTGTAAATACTTTTTTTTGTGATTGTGGGTCTTTAAGATTAATGATAGTTACTTCCACTTTTTGTTGTTGTGACCTAAATGCTAATAGTTTCATGGCTTTTGGACTGCCATCATATTTTTTGTTTTAAGCATTGTAATGCAATTTCCATTTTTGCATTTAAAATATCTTGAAGTTTGTTTTGTGTTAGTTTGATGAGTGGGAGCATAAAAGGATCTCCCTGTTGATGTGCTAGTTGATAAAATTGTAAATCTTATGTTAGTTATTTTTAATTTTTCTTCTCTAATTTTCTTAGTTTGAGATGCATAAGCAATTATTTCTCCCTGGAGGACTGCTTTAAATGCATCCCACATAATGGTGGGGGCTATATCCAGAGATAATTCTGTGGTCGAATAGTGGGAATTTTTTCTTTTACTAGATTGACAAATTGAGGGTCATTTAACAGTGGCAAGTTAAATCTCCAATTGTTTTGTTTTTTTCGGTTCTTGACATAAGTCTAAAATTAAGGTTATAGAGGCATGGTCCGATAGTAATATAGGCCCAATTTGGCATTGCTGAAAGGCTGAGATATACTCTAAGGCAATGAAAAAATAGTCCAATCTGAAGTACATTTGATGGGCATGAGAATAAAATGTATATCTTTTTGGCTGGGCATTATGGTGTCAGCAGACATCAGTAAGGCCACATCTGTGCAGTAATTTTTAAAAAATTTTTATGGGTCAAGGAAAATTTGATGGCTTATGTGGAAGTCATATCTAAACATGGATCAAGAGCCATGTTGATGTCTCCCCCCAACACTAATATCCCCTTTTGGTGTCTTAAAATGTGGTTAAAAAGTAAACAGAGATGAGAAATCAGACCCAGGGGGTAAATAAAGATTTGCTATGGTGTAGTATTGTCCTAAAAATTGCCCCACCACAATCGCCATGCGACCAACAGGATCCATGTAAGTTGCTTCTGGTTCAAAAGGAGAATTATTAGTTATTAGGGTTGGTATGACCTTCCTTCTTCATGACCGATAAGAAAAATAATAAACTTTTTTGAAACCAAATTTATGTAATTTGTCATGCTCTAAAGCAGAAATGAGAGTTTATTGCATCATGATCACTCCCAACTTGGTTTTTTTAAGAGATGAGAGTACCATAGTTCTCTTCACAGGATGTTTTAACCCAGTTACATTTTGAGAAATAAATTTAAACTGTGACATCATTCCTGTTAGATTGATTTATTATTGACAGCTCAGTAGTTGCCCAATTTGTTCTCCAGTAAAATTCAGTGCAAGCTCTGCTACTGCATATCAAATAATACCTAATCCACTGTTGACTAATAAAGGAAGTAAACTTTGGTAGTTCATTCTGGATTGCCTTAATAGACTGTATAGGTTGTTAAAACCAATAAATATTCCCAGTTGAAAACATCTGGTAAAAAAGATTTAACCAATAGGAACCATTGATAACTATAATAAAATTATAGTGAACTTCCACAGAGGGGTGTAAATGATTGCATACCCCTTGGTCTTACAGAATTTCCCCCAAGTGACTAGAAGCCTTCACAAGAGAGAGGTTAATTGCTGGGGTAACACCCTGCAAGCATCTCTATGGAGGGGAAAGTCTCCCATAGGAGAGTTGCTCCAATGGATGCCTAACAGCGAGGTTAAGATGGTTAAACACCCTAGATACACCAGGAAAGCTGGTAACAAGTCCCGCTGCCAGTTTTTACTGGTAAAGTGCTATATACTGTCAAATTCCACTGGTGGGGATCAAATAGATGCAGACAATAAAATAATCTGAAAATACAAAAGAAAAAAAATGATTAAATACTATATATTATTCCCTCCTGTTTCCTAGACTTCCATTAGGGGCTAAAACTCCATCAGGGGCTAAAGTCCTGTTTACACTGTAACCTATTTCTATTTGCATAGGACAAGCCATTAAATATGACAGGAAGTCTCTTCAGAGTCAAGGAGGGAAAAAAATAACTTTGACTGAGTCCATAGTGAAAGTAATGACTTATGTCTCTCACAGTGCACTGAAGCTGAAAATTGCAAGGTAGTCCAGGTATTAGTGTCCCTGAGCATGATTGCCACTACAGTTAAGTAAAAAAGACTTAAAGCGCCATTGTAACTATAAACTTAGTTCTAACTCCTGAGAGGTACAGTAGAACATAGAGATGCAGTTCCTTGGGGATCAGTCACTAGATGGCACTGAGAGTATAGTTTCTGCTTAAGCATGCCATGTTATTCTGATGTAGACTGTGCTGTGTCTCTGAGAAAGGTGGAAGAATGCAGAGTTGTAGCTGCTAACCCAGAGTGCACTTAAACAGTTCGTGGCAGCTGTGGCAGTCAGGTGGTAAAGTCATCCCTGCCAACCCAGTACGCCATAAGGGACACAGAAAAGACCAACCCATCCACCTTAACTCAATCACTGATTCTGGCCAGCTATGGAATTGTTAACCCTTCAGAAAGACTCAGAAAAACCTGTAAGTTGTCCAGTCATTTGAGCTCTGTAGTGCAAGTAAACGAAAGAGAGCTGGGTTTCCTCAAAGTAGGAGCTTGCATTGCAAGCCACCCACTCCGACACCGAACCCATATGCCTCCATATCCAGTATGACCACATTTGCTGCTCTAAAGAAATTGTGTTAAGAGGTGATGAGAAGGGCTGTATGAAAATAAAATTCTGCCTGTGATATTTCCACGAAAGTTGGAATTTCGTTTCTGCAAACTTTTGGAATGCACTTTGGTAACTTTTGCAGAAATTCCAACTTAGAAAGGTGGAATAAATATATTAATTATGGATTAATGTATTAAACTGCAGAAATAAATTCTGCAGAACTGTTCACTGTCAGTACTTGATTTTGTGGAATTTCTTTCTGCAGTAATCTGCAATTCATACGTTGACTCACATTTTAGAGGATATTTTAGCAAAGGCAAAGTTGAGTGGCCTACATCAGTTGGACACTGGTGAAAGAATACACTTTTTTTCTGGATTTAAGGTTTGCCATGAGGCAGCGGTGCAAAAACTTTGATGCTGAGGCTGGCCCGCCAGCACAACAGTTAGATTTCCACCTGTGAAGCCAACAACTTGAGTTTGGATGCAAGTCTGGGGAGTCTGAGGGCTAGGTGGGGGTGGGAGGAGAATTGAGTGCCTGATGGACTGCTATTCTCCTCTGGAGGGAGGGGTGGCACTTGGTGCTTTACTGACTCCTGGCAGAAGCTGGAGTGTCACAGCCAAGGTTTGCAGCTTCTGGGATGTGTGCCAGACATTGGTGCATTTTACCTCTATGTCATTGCATGCCACACTTCCCAATAATGAGAAAAAAAATGATTGAGACACAGAGGATGTCTGCCTCCCCCACTGACCAACATGTAGCTAACCAAGGCATTCTGCCACCAGATCAACATGTCACACCATTCGAGGAGTTAGTGCTGGGGGCTCCCCAATGGTTCTGCCCTGGGAAGCAATCCAATGGGGCACTCAGACATGGCAGCAGGTAAGTCCCAGGGGATGGGGCAAGGTGGAAGGGGATGGCAGACTAATAGGGAGCCAGCCAAAGAAGAAAAAAACTGGAAAACCATAATCGAGGATGGGCCTAATATAGCTGTTGTAGACAGGAATGATGAATTATTAAGATTTACAAATAAAAGAACAATTTATTCGCCTGACAAGACCTCTAGATTTCTTTGTAATACGTCTACAATGATCAGATGATGAAAGTTTGTTATTTATTTTAATTGTGAGATCAGTTTCAGAAGTAACCTTATGAAAAATGGAGTTATTTATGATATAATTATAATTACGTTATTAGTGCTGCAATGTATGACAATGCATTTTTTAGTACTGAATTGCATACCATTTTGATTAGACCATTCCATTAACTTGTTACAGTTGTTTACCAATGACAGATGTTTGCTAAACGTGTCGACTTCACCACTTAGTTTAATGTCATCTGCAAATTTAATCAAGTTATTTGTTATACCTTTTTGTATATCACTGACAAATGTACTAAATAATGTAGGGACCAAAACTGAACCTTGAGGGACTCCACTAGTTACCGTCTGTTCATCCAATAGATATCCGTTTACTTTTACACTCTTTTCTTGACCCTTTATCCAGTTATTTTTTCACTGCACTAATAAGGTGCTAAGATCAAAGTCAAGAGATTTATCAACTAAGATTGTGTGTGGGACCTTGTCAAAGACCTTAGAAAAATTTAACAGTATAATGTCAGATGGGCAGCCTTGGTCAAGGCTCTGACTAATCTGCTCATAGAAAGTCACCAGATTAGTTGTACACGATGCTCCCTGTTTGAATCCATGTTGGTATTTATCTACGATGTTCAGGTTAATAAGTTCTTCTTCTAGTCTTGTTTTTAAGAGCCTCTCATTTGTTAATATACTTAGGGTTGTGTTGCAGCTCGGTCCTGGTCATGCCTTTTGACCCTAGTGGACATGGCTCCCAACTATTGGGGTTTGTTCAGTGCTTCAGCGGGGGCACAATGTAAAGAACATGGCTGCTCCCATGCAAAGGATGGAGAATGATTCTTTAAGGCAGGGGGGTTTAACCAGGGGTCTGTGGCCCACAGGGGGTCCATGAGAGACCTCCGGGGAGCCACGGATCACCCTGTGAGATCAGTACCGTGCTAAAAATAATGTGTAGCAAAGCTGCTTTCTGACCACGAGTAAGGGAAATTAAAAAAAACACTCATTTGCGGTTTTAATTCAGCAAATTACACAGGCTCATTTTTGTTCTTACCAGACACTGTGGAGTTGCTAACAATAACAGCACTCTGAATACACTGCCATTAGCATCACAGTATGCTAGTCAGGTGTTAATGGTGTGAATGGCTCCAATTAGATTAGCCTGAAGTTTGTGATCACAGCATTTGCCGCATTGGTCTCACATAATGAAAGCTGGTTAGCTTCATTAATAAAGCTAGCAAGCTTTTATTGTGTGAAACCAATAAAAGTGATTGAATGATTTCCACCACTGTGCCCGATCAGCTAAATCAGCTATGCTTTTCCACATAACTGTAGCTGTAGTTCAGGAACATCCCAGTTCTCCTCGAAGATTTATTTGCACCCGCTTCCATCTGTGGCTGATCTCATGTGCTTGCCAGTTACTCCTCTCTGGTCTCACAGTACTCTCTGCATTTAAATAAAGACAGTTTGGGGACTGTGTGCTCTGTGGATGAGTCTCATTGGCTTGCCATTTACTCCTTGTTGTCCTGTTTTTAATCAAACCAGATTACTTTGAGACCAGATAGTGCTTTTGCAGTCCATGAGTCACTTCTTTTGAAGTCTACACTGGTCTTCCTAGCTTAATATGCTGCCCTTTAATCTGGATTCATGCTAGGTAAGACAATATGTGCAGTTTTACTGACTGTGTTTTTTTTTTTGGTGGAAGTGTAACGGTAGTACAAAACGCACAACAAAGCATTCAGTCTGCAGCCAGTTGGTAGCGGGTGCCAACATGGCTGACACTTGGCCGGGGAGGGGGGGGTCCCAGACCAAAAAAGTTTGACAGACGGTGCTGTAAAGTATTGAGTTTGGGGATTTCTGTAGGGATACATTTGTTAACATGATTTTGAAATATATTTTCAGTCTCTTCGTGGACTTGTAAAACACCAGTCCTGCTGTTGTTTGGTGCCATTGCACCTGTTGGATATTCTATGGGGATATTATTGCTCTTTTAGTCCATGTGCATGCTGTGTTTGGTCCTCTTTGGTGACAGTTTTAAGAAATAATCTTCAAATGTAGATGAATGGATCCCCCACATGTTGTATCACTAGTCATGGTGTTTGAATCCTGACTTTGCATTACTGTATGTTCATCTGTTTTGAACCACTAGGACTTGAATTTATTTTATTGTTTATTGTACACTCTAGAAAATGAATAAACATACAGTAAAGTAAAAAAAAAATCATATATTCATTCACCAGTCCAGTGATTCACTGAACTGTGGAATGAATGTATGAATTTCATATTAAATAGGACAAAAAATAAATGTTGTTATTTACTAACATACTAATTGCCAGCAGATTAGGCCTTATGGTCTATCAAGTCTGCTCGAACCTCAGATCCCTAGTTGGGTACCGAGGCCCCCTCCCCCCCTTGTGTTCTAGAAACCCCAATCATCCATCCCAACCCCCCTGGGCCAGGTCATCATCTGATACATCCGCTTTCTGTGAATGTCCCACCCTCTCTTGAATCCCTCCACTGTGGATCTCTGAACCAGCTCGCCAGGCAGCACTTTCCAAGGATCCACCACCCTCTCAGTGAAAAACCTCTTCTTCTTTTCCTCCCTCACCCTTCCACCTTCCAGCTTCAAACCATGCCCTCTGGTGATACCTCCATGCTTTAGTCTAAAGACCCCCTCCATGTTTACCCTATTTATTATCTTGAGGTAATTGAAGACCTCAAGCATGTCCCCCCTGTCTCTCCTCTCCTCCAATGAAAACAGGCAAAGCTCTTCAAGTCTGTCCTCATACATCAAATCCCCTAGTCCTTGTATCACCTTAGTTGCCTTCCTCTCCAGGAGCTGTACGTCCCTCTTAAAGTGTGGTCTTCTGTACTGCACACAGTACTCAAGGTGTGGTCTAACCAATCCATTGTACAGCTGTAGAATCACTTCCCTGCTCCTAGAGATGATCCCCCTTATGATGCATCCCAACATCCTGTTTGCTTTGTTGATCCACTAATTGTGCACTGTCATCATTTTTAACAAAATTGTTATGTTTTCCTCTTAAAAATGACCTTGTATTTGTTTTATTATTTTGAAATGAATAAATAACATAAATTCCGCAATATGGCAGATACTGGAGAGATGATCATTACTGCCTGCCATTCAGTTCATATTTGTGAGTGAGAGAGTGTGAGCCTGACTTCCTTGTTTGAGCATTTGTGTAATCTGATGACATACTAACATACTAAAACGCCAGCAGAATAGGCCTAATGGTCTTTCGCGTCTGCTTTCGTTGGTCAGCCCCACCCTGGGAGCTGCACTGCCCTACGCCTTCTCTAGCTTCTCCCTTCCCAGTTCGGATATTCTCACTGCATTGGATTTTGCTTCCAGAACCCTTCCCCTGTACCTGTCCCATCCCCTCTTGAACCCCTCCACCGTCTCTGCCTCCACCAGCCCCCTAGGCAGCGCATGCCATGGCTCCACCACCCTCTCAGTGAAGTAGCACCTCCTTCTTTCTTCCCTGAATCTTCCCTTCTCCAGCTTCCACCCATGCCCTCTAGTGACCCCCTCCTCCTTCCTTCGAAGCACCCTGACTGTTCCTCCCCATTTACCCCTTCATGTACCTGAATACCTCTATCATGTCCCCCCAGTCCCTTCTCTCTTCCAATGTGTACATATTTAGCTCTTCGAGCCTCTCCTCATAGGTTCTGTCCCCCAAGCCCCAAATCATTTTGGTTGCCCTCCTCTGGACCCTCTCCAGGAGTTTAATGTCCCTCTTTAAGTGAGGCCTCCAAAACTGTATGCAGTACTCGAGGTGCGGCCCCGCCAAGCAGTTATACAGAGGAAGTATTACTTCCCTCCTTCTGGAGGTGATCCCTCTAGCGATGCATCCCAGCATCTTGTTGGCCTTGGCTGCTGCCCTTCTACAAGTCTCTGAGCTGTTCATCTTGACATCCACCATCATCCCCAGGTCCCTCTCGGCCATCGAGACTTGTAGCATCCCCCCCCAGGGTGTACACTTGGCCAGGGTTTCTGGCCCCCAGGTGCAGTACCTTGCATTTCCCTGCATTGAACCTCAGCTTCCACTTTCTAGACCATCTTTCCAGAGCCTCCAGGTATCACTGTAGGGCCACCCTCCCCTCCTCCCCATCCACCACCACCCCCAGTTTTGAGTCATCTGCAAAGAGACTCGTCTCACTCCTGATACCTGTCCTTATGTCAGAGACATAGGCGTTGAACAGGAGGGGCCCAAGGACTGATCCCTGTGGGACCCGACTAATGACCATCCTTGGGGATGAGATTATCCTGGAGCCAATTGCCTATCCATCTGATCATCTGGTTCCCCACCCACATTTCTCCCAGCTTATCCAACAGGCCCACGTGAGGAACAGAGTCAAATGCCTTGCTGAAATCTAGAAAGAGGACGTCCACTGGTCTACCCAGGTCCAAGGCACTCGTCACCCAGTCATAGAACTCCACAAGGTTTGTTTGACACGATTTCCCCGGGATGAATCCATGCTGTCTATCGTCCAGGCACTCTGACTTTCCAGGTCCCCCCTAGCCTCTCCTTGACAATGTCCTCCATCACCTTGCCCACCACCGATGTCAGGCTGGCAGACCTGTAGTTCCCTGCCACCTCCCTTGATCCCCCTTGAGGATAGGCACTATAACAGGCCACCTTCAGTCCTGGGGCACCACCCTGTCCTCAGAGAGATGGTGAAAAGCTCCGCCAGGGGTTTCGCCAGGACATCCGCAAGTTCCTTCAGCACTCTGGGATGTAATTTATCTGGCCCCGGTGCTTTCTCTATCTTAAGGGACCTGAGGGCTTCCCTCTGTCTCTCTGCTATGATTTCCACTTCTGCTACCTCTTCTCCCTGCTTAGCCTTCCCCCCTCCTGCCAGTGATGCCTCCTCCTCTTCCCAGATCCTCCGATCGGTAATGGTCCCCCCCCCCTCAGTATCACTGTCTCCTCCCATGTATGATGCTGCACCCCCATTTTCCTTGGTGAAAAATGAGGTGAAGAACTCTTTTAGTACCCCAGCCTACTCCCCCGGGTCTTGTGCCCATCTCTCCCCTGTTTTAATCCTGCTAATCTGCCCCTTCATGCTTCATTTTTCCCCAATGTATCTAAAGAACCCCTTGTTCCCTCTCTTAATTTCCCTAGCCAGGTTCTGCTCCTTCCTTGCCTTAGCAGCCCTCACCACCCTAGTGGCCCTTCTAGCCATCAGCTCATACTCCCCTCGATCCCTTTCACTCCTTGAGCACTTGAATTGCCTATAGGCTGCCTTCTTTCCCCGCACCACCTTCTGGACCTCCCTAGTCCACCAGCAGGGTTTTTGGGCCCTATCGCATTTTCATCTTACTCTTGCACAAGTGCTGGTAGCATCCTGCACCCCTGTCCTGATGATTTCCCACCTACTATCAGTGTCCATGTCTGACCCAATCTCATCCAAATGCTCCTTAAGGATCCTTCCCATTTCCTTAAAATCCACCCCCCTGAAGTCAGTTACCTCCGTCTTTGTGCAGCCTTCTACCCCTCCTAGGTCCAGGCAGAACCAGACTGTGGCATGGTCACTCCCCGCCAACGGGTCCCTTACCTCCAGGCCCCCAATCTGGTCACTGTCTGCCAGGATCACATCCAGTACTCGCGCCTCCCTCATCGGTTCCCCCACCTGCTGAGTTAGGAATGCGTCTTGAGAGACATCCAACAACCTCTGTTCCCTGGCCACCAACGATGTCATAGTCGCCTAGTCTGTTCCTGGCACGTTTAAGTCCCACAACATCACCACCCTTTTCCTGCCCAGTCTGCAGTGTCTCCCAACATCTGCCACCAGACTCTCGTCCAGCTCCTCTGCCAGTGCAGGGGGCCTATACACCACTCCTATTTTTACTCTCTTGCCCCCCCCTTGTTATCAAGGTGACCCAAATCACCTCCACAGTTCCCTCCGCCTCCTCTACTCCCCCTATGCCAATGCAGTTTTTGACTATCATTGCTACCCCTCCTCCCCTTCCCTCCCCCCTGTCCTTTCTGAACATAGTGTAACCCTCCAGGTTCAGGTCCCAGTAGTGTCCTGCTGTGGCCCAGGTCTCAGTGACCGCTGCCACATCCACCACTCCCTCAGTTAGCATCGCCTGGAGCTCAGGCATTTTATTGCCCAAACTCCTGGCATTTAGCAGGACTACCTTCCACCCTTTTCCTATACTTCCATTTCCCCTGCTCGTGTTCCCATGGGAATTCTGTTTTCCCTTGGTCTGCACTTTACCAGTCGGCCTTTTCCCGCATTCCTCCAGCTCCCCAGGAGGGTGGAGACAGAGTCCCTCCTTTATCGGCACCCCCTCGACAGCCTTTTCTCCCAACCCTCCCCCCTTACCAAGTTTAAACCCCACTTTTCACCAATTAACCCCTCTATTTTCAACTTAAGGATTCCCTTCCCCTCCAAATTGAGATGGAGCCTATCTCTAGCATACAACTCCTTATCCTCCCAGGTCTCCCCCCAATCCCTCATCAATCCTTACCCTCTGGCCTCACACCACTCCCTGAGCCACTGGTTTATCTCCCTAATCTTTTTTTTTGTGTTCCCCACTAGCCCTTGGCACTGGCAGGATTTCTGAGAAGGAAACTGTGCATCCTATGTCATGACAGACCCTGGAAAGCTCTCTGAATCTTGCCTGTATCTCTAGCTCACTATTTCCCTCAATGTCATTTGTACCCAGGTGGACCAGTATGTCTGAGGAACCCCCATAATCCTTTGCCAGCTGATATACCTCATGCTTGGCCCTGTGCACTGTTAGTCCAGGGAAGCATTTTGCTCTTACTGGCCAGGCTTCTCCCTTCCTATCCCATTTGATACCCCTGATCATAGAATCCCCCAACAGGATCACTCTGACCGCTCCTTTTCCTCCATTCCCCCCCCTTCCATGTCCTTCATCCTTTCTACTGGCCCCTCCACCCAGTCGGCTCCTTGTTCCTCCCCCTATCTGGGTGCCACATGCCGCCCCCTCCTTATTTACCCTGGCCACCCCCTCCTCTCCGATCCTATGCCTCTCCTCCTCCAGAGTATCCTTCTATACCTCACTAACTCCCCCCTCACTGCTCGCAACTGGTTCTTCTCCCCCATCCGCTAAACTAGCCTGGCTCGTCCTCCCTTCCTTCCTGTCTCCTTTTAGTCCCTCCTTGCTTGTCGTGCTCCCCTGGCCTAAACCCTCAGCTCCCTTTACTGTATCCTCCTTGTACTTCTGGTCCTTCTCCTTGCCCTTTCCTCCCAACTGGTCCTTCCCCTTGTGCTTTCCTTCCTCTTCCCCCTGCCCCTCCTGCTCCTGCTCCCCACATTTTCCTGCATTCCAGGTTCCCCCCGTTCCTTCTGCTATCCGGCCCCCACCTCCTGCCCCCACTCCCTTTCCATCTCTAACCACCCTGTCGTGGATACATCACCCCCCCATCCTCAAGCTGAAGAAGAGAACTGAAGCAGCTACTGAGCATAAGGTCCGATCCACCTCCCCACCTTGCTTCCTTCCTTCTGTCCAGCCCCGGCCATCTGCCTACTTCCCTGAGAATGTTGTCCCTCTGGCCCCCCTTTGTGAGGGTCCCCAGTTACCTGCCTGCTTCCTTGGTAGTGTCCTCTTTTTGGGCCCCCTATGTGTGGGTCCCTATGTGACCCCCAAGTATTCTCCTGCACTCCTTTTCCTATGCCCCTGCCCCTAGTGCTTGGTGCAACCCCGTGGAAGATCCCCTGCCCCCTTCCCCAACTATACCTTCCCCCAGCTGTCTCCTAATCCCGGCAACCTCCTCCCTAAGCTGTGCCAGCTGGTA
Organism: Neoceratodus forsteri; assembly: GCA_016271365.2. Taxonomy (NCBI): domain Eukaryota; kingdom Metazoa; phylum Chordata; order Ceratodontiformes; family Ceratodontidae; genus Neoceratodus; species Neoceratodus forsteri. The sequence goes on along the minus strand of CM028132.1, from coordinate 966,925,056 downwards.
GCACACTGGGAAACCACTGAACTTCCAAGCCCAGTCCAGTATCATGGCTGCTCCACACCCTGTGCACCCCACAACCCTCCCAAAGATGCCGGCCCTAATGACGTGTGGTCCCATCCCCCTCCAACTAGGTTTCCTTGGATGAGCCACCAGGTTCCCCACTAGTCCAAGATATACCCCTACTGCCTAATCAGGTCACCCACTAATCCTAGATACAGTCCAACAGTAAACCGGTAACCCTGTTACTAGGTACAGTACAACACATTAAACTTATAAGGGAAATGAACAACTCCCTAAGCTCCTCTCTCCCAGCCTTTAAATCCAACCCCCAGTGGCTAGAACTACATGAGCTGCACCTGCAGCCTTTTCCTCCAATTGCAGGGCAGGTGTTCCCCTATAAATTAGCAGAGCTCTGGGGAGGGAGGGTGGGGGAGGGTGAGTCTTGGGCCTACACCCGACTCTTGAGAGAGTGTATCAGCGCTGTGTCTGCCCCATCAAGCCCGGCAGCCAAAGAACCAGCCCCAAGCAAATCCCACCAAATAGGTTTTAAATCAGAAGAAATAGGCCTCCACCAGTGCAGCCTGTTACACAGTGAAGCATCCAACAAATGAGCCCACTTACAGCCACCAAACCAGTTTTCAAACTTCCAACTGCCCCCAAAACAATACCCTGCTAGCCCCTTAGAAGTAAGAAAGAAAAGAAATAACCTTCTACCAATTAAAATCCACAAGAAACCTTGTAAAAACAACAAGAAGCAGCTACTGTCCTGGAACACAACTGATCCTGTCCCCTTCCAGTTCCTTCTGAGAAGCCAAAGCAACCATGAGACAACTCACACTGCCCGAACTTTAAGACACTTTGTCAGACTGGGAGTGAGTCAAGAGCTGTTCTTGTCATGTCTCCATCACTAAACATTTCACATCTTGCCTTCATCACTGATCTTTTGGGCTCTTTCCCCAAGGTACCGTTAGTATAAAGGAACCTTGTTCCTATGGCACCTCCAGTGAGGAACCTTCCTAAAGTTGGCTTGTGTGCCTTTCATGTGCCCCAAAAGAGTAGTAGTCCCTGTAAGAGAGAGAAAGTGTAAATGGCCACAACTATGTCACAGCATGCAAATAAATTAAGACGTGAAACTTGTCAGACATAAGCTTATGATGCATGGGCTACTATATAAAATGTTTTTTTTATGTCCATGAAATAAAGGGAGCCTCAGAATCATGATCTCTACTGCTTCCTTGTATCCAACTTAATATTAAAACAGGCAAAGCATTCAGCTGTGCTAAATCTTTTGTTAAAACATATTGAAATCTAATGGTAGCCAACAGTCTGAGAATGGCTTTTTTCACCCAGGGACCTGAGGATTTTTACACTTTGCCCTTTCTGTGCTTTGAGAAAATGACACCAAGAAGGGCAAATGCCCTGAAATTTTTGCAGAGAAACAGCTGCAGTGTCCAGATCAAGGATCTGAAAGGACTAAGACAAGGAATAAAGAACGAAACTGTCTGCAAAGACAAGGATTTATGTAATTCCATGCAGAATTACCATAATGGTTATTTACGCTGTCTGATATAAAACACATTTTAAATGAAATTCTGCTGTTGCTAATGGGGAGGTAACATTTTTTATAAGGGTTTTTGAATGAATCTAAAGTGCTATATAATTATCTTTCCATAATGCACAAGTGCAGATTCCATGGATCTGCCCCTGGATCTTAAATTGTGGATGCTGCTGGAATTTGCCACAGAGGTAGAGATGCGACCTATGCATGAGACCCATGTAGAATGAGTGTAAATATTACACATTCACATGCAGGTTTTTATGTTGTCTTGCGCATGCAGCACAGACAACATATTGGGATTGCTTGAAGTGGAAGAGCAGGTTTTGGAGGTGCAGTCGTGTTGTGGCCAGTGGTGCCATTGCTGTTTAGGGCTGGGCTCCGTGACACGAATTAGATTGCACACTGTCTATGACAGCAGTTGTGAAATGTGCCACCAACTTGAAATGTTTTAGCCACTGCAATGAGAGAGCAACTCTTCATTGCAGGGTGTGCCTTGCCTGGTGTAACATTTCAATAAACATGGTGGGTGGCAGCTCCCCACCTGCTGCCCGCTGCTCACAGTCCCTAGGAGGCTGATGTGGGGGCTGCCCAATCCCCATGTCAGCATATGTGACCCATTTACTGATGTGGTCTGCTGAGGGGGTGCCCAATCCTCCTCAGCATCATGCCTCCGAACACAGATATGCTTGCCGACGGGGGTGCCCAATCCCCCTGTCAGCATGTTAACCCCCTTCCCCATTTTCCTGCCTCTGTCCCAGCCCAATTGTGTGCCACACTGGGAGCCCACTCCAGTGTGGCTAACATGCCCCCACAAATAAATGTGCCACACTGGGAGCCCACCCCAGTGTGACCAAACCTGTAAAAAAAAGAAAATGGTCCATGGTGAATTTTTTTTTTTGTTACCTGAAACAAAGGAAATGGTCCGTCAACATCCTGTCCCTTCCCCCAGCCCGCAGCCACCCTTTGTGCACCCCACCTCCCCACACCCCTCCTTACCCCATAGTTACCTCCAGAGCCTGGCACGATGATCTTCAGTGGACCGGGAACATGTCTGCACTCTTTAAAGACAACCACAAACAGAAGAAATGCCAGTAAGCTGTATAATGACATAAATGTTTTGCTTTCATCTTTGGTGCATATCTCGGCCATTTTTGTGAATTTTGGCACCAGATTTTTAACATGGGGTTCTTGGGAACCCACCTCATGAATTCAGTTACTGTCATCTCGTTATTCGGTCTCAAAAGGTGATTTTGTGGTCACTGAGAAGAATCACTTTTTGGGACTGATTAATGAAATGGCAGTATGATTTCATGAGGTGGGCTCCCAAAAAGCCTAAGTTGCAAATTTGGTAACAAAATTCCAAAAAATGACCATGTTACAAGCGTGTGTTGCGCAGTTTCCATGCACACTTGTAACTTTGAGAATGTTTAATATTTTTACTCCAGATTTTGAACATTGCCATTTTTTCCACCTCCTTATAAACAGTATAGCTGTCATTTTCCACATCCTGCCCAAAATATGTTTTCGGACATCTGGCACACAGTGGCACAGTCACCGTAGGAAAATAATGTTTGGGACAGAGTAAGAATATCACAGTAAAACTGTTCATGAGCAGAGATCCCTAAAAGCCTATTGCAAATGCAGTGAAAAAATTCCAAAAAATGACCGTGTTACAAGAGTGCATTGCGCAGTTTCCACGCACACTTGCTACTTTGAGAATTTTTAATATTTTTATTCCAGATTTTCAACATTGCCATTTTTTTCACACCTCCTTATGAAAAGTACAGATGTCATTTTCCACATCCTGCCCGAAATATGTTTTCGCACATCTGGCGCGCAGTGGCGCTGTCGCTGTAGGAAAACAATGTTCAGGACAGAGTAAGAAAATCACAGTAACACTGTTCATGAGCAGAGGTTCCCAAATCCCTATGTTGAAAATTTGCTGACAAAATTTCACAAAATGACTGTGTTTCGAGCGTGCATTGCGCAGTTTCCACGCAAGCTTGTAACTTCAAGAATTTTTATTCTTTTTACTCCAGATTTTCAACATTGCCATTTTTTCACACCTCCTTATAAATAGTACAGCTGTCATTTTCCACATCCTGCCTGAAATGTGTTTTCACACATCCTGTGCACAGTGGCGCTGTCGCTGTAGGAAAACAATGTTCAGGACACAGTAAGACAATCACAGTAACACTGTTCATGAGCAGAGGTCCGAAATGCCAATGTTGAAAATTTGGTGAAAAAAATTCCACAAAATTACCATATTACAAACACATGTTGCGCAGTGCCTGTAACTTTGAGAAGTTTTAATATTTTTACACCAGATTTTCAACATTGCCATTTTTCCACACCTCCTTATGAATAGTACAACTGTCATTTTCCAAATCCTGCCCAAAATGTGTTTTAGCACATCTGGCATACAGTGACACAGTCGCTGTAGGAAAACAATGTTTCAGACAGAGTAAGAAAATCACAGTAACACTGTTCATAAGCAGAGGTCCCAAAATGCCTATGTTAAACAGTTGATGAAAAAATTTCACAAAACGACTATGTTACAAGTGTGTGTTGCGCAGTGTCCATGTACAGTCACAAGTTCGAGAGTGTTTAATATTTTCACTCCAGATTTTCAGCATTGCCATTTTTGCTCACCTTCTTATGAACAGTACATCTATCATTTTTCACATCCTGCCCGAAATGTGGTTTCCCACATCTGACTCACAATGGCTCAGTCACTGTGGGAAATCAACGTTTGGTCGAGATTAAGAAAATCATACTACCACTATTCATGAGTAGAGGTCCCAAAATGCCTATGTTAAAAATTTGGTGAAAGAATTCAAAGAAAAGACTGTTATGAGCATGTGTTGCACAGTTTTCATGCATGCTTGTAATTTCAAGAATTTTTAATATTTTCACTCCAGATTTTCATCATTGCCATTTCTTCACAGCTCCTTATGAATGGTGCAGTTGAAATGTTTATGTGGTGCAGAGTGGCACGGTCACTGTGGGAAATCAATGTTCAGGACACATTAACAAAATCACAGCAACACTGATCATGAGTAGATGTCCCACATGCTTTCATGAGGTAAGGTCACAAAAAGGGCAGGCTGAAAATTTGGAGTGCAAATACTAATAAACGCCCAGGGCATTAGGGTTTCTAACCACAACATCCCACCCTGTACAGACTAACAGGTGTCAGGGTATGCCTTTGGATTATTCGGCTGTAATGCTTATGCCATTGCAACCCCCACACCCACCCTGCAGCCACTGACCATCATCCAGATGTGCCTTGAACTCTTCAGCCCCAAAGTTCACCCCATTCTCCTATGCTGCACCTATCTCAGCATACTTCCTTATGAAATTGGGTGAGCGTAAGGCCCAATGACCCCAAGGCACAATGCGACACTTGTCAGAGTCTGCAGGGTAGGGTTAGGTGAAATGGCACGAGCATTATGGCCAACAACCCAAAGGCACACCCCAATGCCTGTCACTCTCTGCAGGGTGGGGTGGTGTTGACATTGGTTCTAAACTTCACAGCCATTCCTATTATGTGTCTCTCTCTAACACCTGCACTACCAATGCCAATGCCAGCAAGACAACATTTGGCATTGACAAATGCTTGTTTAATATATGTTGTACTACTCCACTTGCAGTTATTAACAGCTGCATGGCCTGCAGAAGATGCCTTTCTGCTGCAGCTACCCATGTTTTTTTTTCTGCACAGGGTGTAGACAGGCACTAGCCTGCCACCTGAGCATCTAACAGCAACTTGAAATGCACTGAACTGTTCCTGTTGTTGCTGCAGGGGTCTCAAGAGGACAGCTGCAGTCACAAGATTACATTTCCGTAGAACTCTGTGGCATTTTGGGGGACCCCAATGGCAGTTATATAAGGAAACTAACAAGGGCAGTGATGTTTCACGTGCAATATACTGGGAAGCAGGAAAAGCCTTCACGTGGGGGTCCATTATAGGGTTTATGGCCCGGATGAAAAGGAAAAGAAGGGAGAAAAGATTGGGGTTGGAAAGGCAACTAAAAGACCTGGAAAAATGGGTGTCTAAGGGGGAGCGGGGAGAAGTAGCAAATCTATTAATGGTCACGAGGCAAGCATTGAATGCATTGGTGCAGGGTGAAGCAAAGACCAACTGGTTCTACTGTAGGCAATGAATATTTGAGTGGTCTAACAAACCGGGTCCACTTCTGGTGCAACTCATGAAGGGAGGTAGGTGTCCCACCAGAGTGATGGGGGTTAGGGATAAGAGAGGGATACTGCGTAGGGAACCTAAGGATATTGGGAAATGTGTTGGGTAATTTTATAGTCAGCTATATAAAGCTGAATGTAAAGGTAAAAGCCACTTGGCAAAATATTTCTTGGATATGGTGGTACTCCTCAGACTTATACAATCTCAGGAGAGGATGTTAAATCAACCCATCACAAAAGAGGAAATTGTTAAAGTTATAGGGAAATTACAATGGGGGAAGGCAAGTGGACCAGATGGATTTCCTGTGTAATTTTACAAAGCATTGGCAGGCCAGATGGCAGAGGCACTGAGGGAGGTATTTCAGGTAACAGAAGGTGAGGAACACCCGAATCTACCTCAAACTTGTTATGATGCTATGATATGCTTAATTCCAAAGCTGGGCAAAGATGAGGCAGAGTGTGCTTCGTATAGGCCAGTCTCCCTCTTAAATTGTGATCTTAAAATTTTGTGGAAGGTTTTGGCCTTACAGTTGGAGGATCTTTTGCCTCTGTTGGTTCACCCAGACCAAACCGGGTTTGATAAGGGGAGGTCTTCCTATCATAATATGCTGCGTCTGCTGAATGTGGTGTGGAAAGCTGGACGGATACAAGGAAGAACATATGTCCTTTCCATGGATGCTGAAAAAGCATTTGATAGGGTGGAGTGGGAATACTTGTTTGAGGTGCTGGCCCGATTTGGTCTGGTGAATCATATATTCAGTGAGTTCGAGCTATGTATCAAGCTCCTAGAACCCGGATCTTGGTCAATGGGTCTCCCATGGATTATTTTGAACTGGGTAGATGTACAAGGCAGGGGTGTCCCTTTCTCCCCTGTTATTTGCATTGGCATTGGAGCCCTTGGCTGCTGAGATTCGGTGGTGTATGAGGGTTCGGAGTATTGAGGGGTGGAGGGAACTGATCATAAGATCACCCTTTTGTGAGGAACCCTCGAGCTTCTATGCCCCCACTGTTAGAATTGTTGGATTCTTTTGCTGCATTCTCTGGGTGTAAGATAAATCTTATCAAAACCGAAATACTGTGTTTCCCTAAGTCTGAAGGGGAGGATGCTCAGTGGGAGGTCCTGGTGGCTCAGAAGAGTATTACATATTTGGGGATGCAAGTGGAAAAGACAGTGGAGTCTTTGTATGGATTAAATTATACACCAATAATCAGAAAGGTGGAGATGGATTTGCGAAGGTGGATGCAGCTTCCTATTTCATGGTTGGGGCATATAAACCTCCTTAAAATGAATGTCCTACCAAGGTTGTTATACCTCATGCAAATGTTGTCAATGGGTTTTGAGAGGGGGGGATATTAGCAGGGTGGAGAAAGTGTTCTCTAGATTTATTTGGTGGGAAAAATGACCAAGGGCTTGCCTTCAAAGACTGAAGGCACAGACAAGGCGGGGGGGGGACTTAATTTGCTAGATTAGTTGAATTACCACCTCTCTATCCAACAAAGATATGTGGCAGACTGGGTACACTGCCCTGCAGTGGCCAGACGGGTGGATTTGGAACAATGGGGTTGTCCCGGCTGTCTATCGGTGTAATTACATAGCAGAGGCTTTAAAGCCTACTCCATCCAGGGCGGAAGTAACCCGATGGTGAGGGTGGTGTTAGAAGCATGGGAGTATATCAGGAAGAAGAAGGGAATTAAATGGGAGACCTTCCTGTTACCGGTGGTGAGAAACCCTTTTTTCTTCCAGGATTGGAGGATAAAGGCTTTCAGGAGTGGGAGAATAAGGGAGTAAGGAATATAGGGAGTTTATTAAGGAATGGGGTAATAAGTCCACTGGGAGACATTGTTCAAGGTATGCGATTGCAAGGACAACAATTGTTTCCTTATATGCAGATTAGAGCATTTATACAGAGTATGGGAAGAGAGAGGAACCAACCACTGAGATGGTATATGATGGATACCTTAATAAATCTGGCACAAAAATATCCCAAGGGTTTTATCCAGAAGGCAGTGAAATTTTATAAAACAGGACTATCCAGATTATACCTATAAAGTGAAGCAACTCTGGGAGAGAGACTTAACCAGAGTTATTACAAAGGAAAACTTGCAACTATTGCTTGAGGGACAGGCGGGCCTTCTGCTGTGTAACAGATTCAGAGAAGCTTTTTATAAAGTTTTACATAGGTTGTATTATCCCCCAGTAATAGTTCATAAGCCACACCCCTTGATTTCTCCCGTACGTGGCAGATGTGGGGAGGAAAGGTGAACATATATACACTGCTTTTGGACATGTAATGTGTTACAGACTTTTTGGGGAGGGGTATTGGGAGAGGTTTCTAATACTAGTACTCCCCTTACCAGTAGATTCAATTACAGGTTTGTTTGGAATGACACAAGGAAAAGAAGGGGAGTGGAAAGTGCTTCTGAGATGGTGTAGGGTGTTAATGATGTTAGCAAGGCATTGCATACAGAATACATGGGTGAACTGTGAAGTGTCTACCATCCAGCAATGGCGCAGCCTGAGAATTCAGACCTTAATGCTTGAAAGGCTGACCCTGGTGATCAGTGATAGGGAGGAAACATTTTATAGGGAGTGGGCCCCCTTCCTAGCCTCACTTAGCACTCAAAAGGAAGCCACCCTTCATCTGGGTTTGGGATAGGAAGGAAAATAACAGGGGGTATAGTGGCACAGGTTTAAGATAAACTGTCAAATAATGATGGCTGTATTATGGAAATGCATTTGAAAACACTTTTTTCTCTCTTTTTATATAATATTTGGTTTTGGGACAACATTGATTTGTAGAGAACAAGTATGATATGATTTTAAAGATGGAACTGGGAATGTTTCATGCACTGTACCCATTTGTTTGTATGTTTGTATGTCTGTGTCGTTACTGCGTCTGATTTTAAGATGTGTTGTGTTTTCTTTTCTGAAAACTTAATAAAAAGGTTATACAAAAAAAAAAAAAGAACTCTGTGGCATGAATGGAGCCCTTGATCACCACTGGTGACACTTGACTTACACTGCGAATTTAATTAGCAAAATGTGATTTTTTTTTTTCCTGTACAACAAAACCCCTATCCAATCAAGTCATGATACTAATTAACTCATCCTGACAGTAGTGACACCACTAATTCAGAAATGAACTATCTAATTTCAATCCCCCACACCCCACATGTTGAGCTTTGTACTTTGTACATTTTCAGCTTTTTGACTCATTATGTCAGCTCTTGCCCTCCTGGATTTAGTCCACATCCTCTCCATTGGTGCACCAGTGGCCAATCTTAAGTGCTGATGGTTTTGAGATGGATGGTGAAAGTAAAACATTGGGGTGAGGTGTCCTCAATCCCTTTCACTTAGGCTCTGTGCTGTTCTTCACATGTTGACCATTTGTTCCCATATGGAATTAAAATATATTTTGAATGTATGTTGTAAAATATATTTAAAAAAAATTTTGAATTTCATCTATAAATAGATGTTCATAGTAATTTCCAAATATATGCATTATATCTCAAATTGTCTGGTTTTGTAATATTTGTGATATATCTGATGCATATATTTCAGATATATCTTAGATACTATTTTTGTATATCTCATAGAAATATCTTGTTAATATTCTGTGAATTTTTATTCTCCCATATGAAGAAGAAATATATTTTAGGTATATTTATAAAAGTGTATTTATTTGCAGAATACATGTGACAGATTTATCATAACTATATGTCCATATCTTTATTATAGGTGCATGATATATATTTTATATATCTATGTATGCATTTTGAATATTCAATTGATATACTTTTTATATATTTGACATATTTCTAAAATAGTTTTTTTTAATATATGCATTATAGAAAATATCTTAAAATACCCAAACAATAGATTCATTTTGATGTTGCATATCCACAACTGTGTATTTGGAATTCCTCTTATTAGCAACCACGTAGATACGTGCAGTATAGAAAACTTTTTTAATAATGCATCATTACTACAGATTTACAGATTACACATTTATACTTACACATAGAACTTACCTCTTGATCTCATTATTTTGTAAGACTTAAATTGGTATTTACACCACCCTTATTTGGTTCATTTATATGTTGGGGTGAGTTCCAACATGTACTTATTTTTCACTCTTTACCTTTCCCTCTGGTTTGCAAGCTAATGCTGTCAATTCAAAACTATTTTAAAAATAGGAATTATCATGCCTTTGGTTGATAAACTGTACTTTTGAAATATGCAAATTAGGTATGCAAATCTGTACACAATACCATAACAAGCATTTGCAAAAATATATTTTATGTATATATATATATGTACAGTATATATATATATATATATATATATATATATATATATACATATATATATATATATATATATATGTAGCACTTGTAGTGCTACCATACTTAAGGTTGAGGAGCCATTTCTATGTTAAACCCCAAAACTTTGCACTGTAATAACTTTGCAACCATTTTATGGATTTGCCTGAAATTTTGAATTTATGATCAAGAACCATAGGCCTTGGGATCTGCCATGTTTGGTACTGGTTGGATGTACGGCTGTGGAGTTATTAAGTGTGATCTGTGCACGCGTTTACGCTTTTCTGGAATTCTGTGGTCGCGCCTACAGGTTGTACGGTTTGCGTGACCGGCCTGAAATCTTCAGGGAACATGCAGCCAGGGTCCCTGATGTGCCTTTCAAAGATTTCATGAAAAAATATTAAACGGTTCAAAAGTTATTCAAAAAACAGTTTCCCATTATAAGTCAATGGGAAAAGTTAACAAAAAGTTCAACACTTTCGCAAATGCATTTTTACTTTCGCAAATGGGCCTGTTACTTTCGCAAATCGGCCATTTTGTTTTCAGTTGGTGATCAGAAAAATGGTTGGCATTTAAATTTGGGACCCTCTAGCAACCTAATTTTTTTGTATTCACCTAGTCGGACCCTGAGGATGCTTGCCATGTCTTTATTTTGTGGTAAACACCCCAGAAATATGTTTTCAAATTTCTGGAAAAAGTACTTTAAAATTACTTTCGTGCTCATGAAAGTGTACAAATTGTAAGCTTTCTCAATTTGCGACAGTAATTTTCTAGTCTGTGGGAAAGTGACAGCGATTCTTTGGCACTGCACTGCAAAATAACCGTTGGGAGTTTTGGGCTGAAATTTGGAGGGAACGCAGCCGACATCTCACAGATGTGCCTTTTGGTGTTGTATTGAAAAAATATTACACGGTGGCAAAGTTATGGCACTCCAAAATTGACAGTTTTTCCCATAGGATAACATTACGGCGCCCGAAGCATTACAGGAATCCTTTGGCACCCTGCTGCAAAATAACGGTTTGGTCTTTTTTCCTGAAATTTGGAGGGAAGACAGCCAACAGTACACAGATGTGCCTTTCAGTAGTTTGATGAAAAAATATCACATGGCGGCAAAGTTACGGCACTCCAAAATTGACTTTTCCCATAGGATAACATTAAGGCGCCCGACACTTAACAGAAATCATTTGGAGCCCTGCTGCAAAATAACGGTTTGGTCTTTTTTCCTGAAATTTGGAGGGAAGACAGCCAACAGCCCACAGATGTGCCTTTCAGTAGTTTGGTGAAAAACATTACAGGGGAGCAAAGTTATGGCACTCTGAACTTTTCTTTTTTTCGCATAGGATAACATTATGGCATTCGCTGCGCCTTTCAGGGCCCGTATCTCGGAAACGGTGCGAGATACGGACTTTTCGTCGGAAAATTTCTTAGCCCCCTAATAGAGCTAAGATTCAAATTAGCCAGGACAGTTGTAAATAATATGACTTTTAAATTTTTTTTCTTCGTCGTACGGTTCCTGAGATATAATGTATTTAGTATTCCAAGATCTCATTTTCTGCGCCGATACTCATTATTTTGCATACATTATTTGTACTCACTGTCTTTCTCAATGCAGGTTTTGGGGAAAACCAGCCTGTTCGCTTACATTACTGTTACTGTTGCCCTTTCGCTTGGATCCATTACCGTTCACCTACCATTGGCGTCCTGCCCACCATGTGCGTTATCGCTTGCGTTTTCATTTGCGCTTGCGTTTCTGTTATTTTTGCCATTTCTGTCTACAGTACTGTTTATCTTACTGTTTCACTTTACATCACCATGCCCATTGACATTTCTGTTTGCAGGCACCATGTTACTATGTGACAACACATCACGTGGCAGACCATTCCCGTCTACGCCACCATGTGCGTTACCCTTTCTGTTCTCATTCGTGCTTGTGTTACCATGTGCGCCACTGTTAGCATTTCTGTTTGCATTGCTATCCCTGTTAGTATGCCACAACACATCATGTGGCGGGACCTGCGCTCCAGCCGCTGCATTACATTCACTATTTCTCATTATCATTCTCAAAAAGAAGGGAAATTAGAGCCAAAAAACTCCGTTTAATGCATTAGTTAGGGTTGTTCCACAGCGACAAAAGTGAGGAAATTCGCTGTTAGGGTTGAAAACCCTTGGACCCCATCCACCCCCAACCGGCATTGGGGTGCGCATTGGGATGCTGGGTCCTAACTCTCACCATTCTCCTATACTTCTGCTGCTTTACATGTCATGGGGTGAGGTTGGGGCTGGCGATCCCAATCTGCGGTGAGGTGAGTGAGGGTCAAGGGTTTCAACCTACAGTCTTCAGCTTTTCACTATGGAACAACTCTAACTAATGCATTAAATGGATTTTACCTCTATATATACAATATATACAAAAATATATTCTGCGTATATTCTACACATACTGTATCTTGGAAGCAAATAAGGTTCATATGTTACTAACAGAACAGCAGAAGCTCCAGAAGGCAATTCATTGATTTTCCATCACAAAATGTATGTGTACAGTAAAATAAAAAATTGTTAAACTAAAGCCAAAAGTGGCAACAGTAAAAAACAGAACTTTCCACAACACAAATGTTTCACACTGTTCTTGAAAAAGCACACAAACAGCACAAAATGCCAGTCCTGTGGGGAGCTCCTACTTTTACTATGTGTTTTGCTACTTTTGGCTTAGTTTTTACATTTTATTTTTTATGTAGAAATAGTGCATTCAGCATATATTTACCAAATGTAGCCTATTTATATTTTAAATGTATACGTAATATATTATTCAAATCATATGTATTAACTATTAAACATATTTATTAGCTATGTGAAACATATATTATATTTATTTATTTTATTTTATTTATTCAATCTAGGATTACAAGTAAATGTAATATTAGTATATATAATACATATATTACAGGTACTTTCCAGATGTATATCAGGCTGAATGAGGAGGTGGCAGTATAGTGTAGTGGTTTAAGACTATCAGCTGCAAACCTAGAGATCTGGGTTTGAGTCCCATAGTCTCCTCTTGCATACTATATTACCCTGATCAAGTCACTCAACTTCCTTGTGCTCCCAGGTCTCACCTGTAAACAAGCTTTCAGCTCAGTGTGTCTCTCCTGGTTAAAAAAAAATATATTTTAACATATATGAAATATATCTCAGAATATAAATCTCTAATATACTGAAATTATGTGTTTGCTAACATACACTTTTTATATATATTCCAGGGTAACATTATGCTTGAACAAATCTATAATGATTTTTCATTACAGAGTCCATAAAAACATTAAAAAGTAAAAACAAACATGTACATTTATAATATCAATGCCAAATATACAACATATCTTATTGAATTCTGCAAATATCTAAAGTATAACTGAAAAAATGTACAGATATCAGAACTATGTGATGTATTAAGGCATATTCAAATACAATCTAGATATTAACAAAATGTATTTATTTATTTATTCGGTCTTGGTTTACAATACCTTTGAGTGCAAGGCACTAACTTACAAATGCTCCACATCAGTGGAGAGGGGTGAACAAACATACAGAGGCGACAATGCAAATACCAGGTTTAAAAAACAGTAAAGTACACACTTTAATGATTTAGAATTAATAATTTTGGTAATGGAGAAGAAAGGAGTGGGGGGGGTAAGAGGAGAGAAGAAGAGGAGTAAGCAGTCACAAGGCCTTGTCAGTAGGAGTAGAAAGAGTGGCGGGTGCAGCTAGTAGGTAGGAGGGGAGGTGGGGGGTGGGAGAGTTGGGGAAGGGTAGGAGGATATAGCAAGATTTGGAAAGGTAAAGCTTTTTGAGGTGGAGAACAGGGAACTGGAGTGTGTACAGGCAGTAGTATAATTAGGTGAAGCAGTCACAGAAACTGTTTGTTGTAAGATGCTGATGGAGTCTGTGCTTGAAAGGACTCAATGCAGTATACAGTATAATTCTTTTCCATATTGGTGTAATTTAAAACTGTACTAAACAAGCATTTGTCAATGCCGAATGTTGCTTGCTTCTATGTGCTGTTTAGGTATTTGGAAGTCATTGGAGTGCAAATATTGAAAATTTGCTAACTTATGAGCATGTGTAGGAACTGCGCAATGCACGCTCGTAAAACAGCCATGGTTAGGAAATGTTTCACGAAATTTTCAACATAGCCATTTTAAGACCTCTGCTCATGAACAGTGTCACTGTGATTTTGTTAATGTGTCCCATACATTGAGTTTGACACCGACTGCGCCATTGTGCGCTACATGGGTGGAAACACGTTTTGGGCAGGATGTGAAAAATGACAGCTGTACTGCTCATAAGGAGGTCTGGTAAAATGGCAATGTTGAAAATCTGGAGGGAAATATTGAAAATTGCAAACCTGCGAAGGCAGTATAGGAACTGTGCAACGACACCCATAAAACAGTCATTTTAAGGAATTCTTTCACCAAATTTTCAACATTGCCATTTTAAGATCTCTGCTCATGAACAGTGACACTGTGATTTTCTTAATGTGTCCCATACACTGAGTTCACACACCGACTGCGCCATTGTACGCTACATGGGTGGAAACACATTTTGGGCAGGATGTGAAAAATGACAGCTGTACTGCTCATAAGGAGGTGTGGTAAAATGGCAATGTTGAAAATCTGGAGTGAAAATATTGAAAATTTGTGAACTTACGAGCCTGCGTAGGAACTGCGCAACACACGCTCGTAAAACAGTCATTTTAAGGAATTTTTTCACCAAATTTTCAACATAGCCATTTAAGACCTCTGCTCATGAACAGTGTCACTGTGATTTTCTTAATTTGTCCTGTACATTGATTTGTACACCGACTGCACCATTCTGCGCTACAGAGGCGGAAACACATTTTGGGTGAGATGTGAAAATGACAGCTTTACTACTCATAAGAAGGTGTGGTAAAATGGCAATGTTGAAAATCTGGAGTGAAAATATTGAAATTTTGCGAACTTATGAGCCTGCGTAGGAACTGCGCAACGCACGCTCGTAAAACAGTCATGTTTTGGAATTTTTGGACCAAATTTTCAACATGGGGTTTTTGGGACCCCTTCTCATGAATTATGCCACTGTCATGGTGGTATTCAGGCCTGAAGGGTGATTTTGCAGTCACTGCGTGAAATCACCCTTGGGGCCCGAATAACGCCATGACAGTGACATCATTCATGAGAAGGGGTCCTAAAAACCCCATGTTGAAAATTTGGTGCAAAAATTCCCAAAAATGCCTGAGATATGCAATAAAGTTGAACCCCCCTATCTAGCCCATTATACAGCTTACCGGCATTTCCTCAGTTCGCGGTCGGCTTTGAAGAGTGCAGACGTGCTCCCGGTCCACCGAAGATCGTCGCGCCGGAGTCCAGAGGTAAGTATGGGGTGAGGGGTGGTGTGTGGAGGCTGGGTGCGCAGTGGGTGAGTGCGGGTTGTGGGAGGGTGGGAGATGTGCCGCGGACCGTTTTGTTTATAGGTTTAAAAAAAGCGTCGTGGGGCGTTTGCCACGCTGGGGTGGGCTACCAGCGTGGCACAAGAATAAGGGGCCGTTCAGCCGGCGAGATTGGGCACCCGTCGCTAAGGACTGAGTGCCACGGTGGGGTGGGCTCCCAGCGTGGCACCAACTTCTGGGGGCGGCGCGCTCAGCCCGGCGGGATTGGGCACCCGTCGGCTACACAACTACATCGCAGGCGTGCGCCTGCGTGTGGGGGAGCCTCGCTTCTTATCGCTGCTCACTGAGCGTAGCTCCCCTTTCAACTGTATGCCACTGCATTTTGGAGCGTGTCATAGACAGCACCAAAATGCATTGGCTTACTGGGGCCGCGCCTGCCAGCTCACTGACTGAATTGGAGGAGGAGGTGACACACCTCCGAAATCTCCGATGATGGCACTATGTTTCTTGCACATGCGTGCAAGCAACATAAAAAGGAAATATATAAGTAACTCAGAATATATATGTTGGATAAATTCAAAATATATGTTTACCCAAAATACAAAACAGGCAGAAACTGCAATAATATGTATGCACAAATAAGTATTTTTGATTTTATTCAATGCTGTAACATTATTTATCATTTTTTTATTTAGATATTCAGAAACAACCTTTAAGCATGAGCTCTTTTACAAAGGTTCCACATCATTAGAACATAAGATAGAAAAATATGTGATAAAAGCACATAAGTTACAGAAAACATAGGATACATACATGAGTCAGATAGGATGCATACATGAGTCAGATACAAGCAGAGCATTTGCATAAGGATGCAGGATTACCTTAGTTTACACAAGAGCAAAAAGATGACCTTATACCAGTGATTGGGGGAAAAACTCAGGAGAGCACTTTCCAGAGTAAGAAGCAACCTCGAGCTAAGAGGCTTTGTCTGGACATGGGTAAGGCAGAGGTAGGGGCATGGAGGACTGGGCAAGTAGAAGGAGGGGTTAGTTAGCCACAATAATTGGTGGAAATAGGGGAAGAGGGGAAGGGACATGGGGAAGGGGGGCGGTCAGTGGGGAAAATACTGCCCTAGTCTTAAAAAGGGGAGGATCTGGGGGCCTATCCTGTGGCCTGCCAGTTTAGGTTTTTCTAAAGCAATCACAGGCAGAGCTGGAGGCAAGGTAGTGCTTGAGTTTGGATTTGAAGTTAGGGACACTGGGGGAGCTGAGAACACATTCAGGAATTTTGTTATGCCAGAGAGGGATTCTATATGAGAAGGAGCACTGGCCACATGCCATTCTCTGAAAAGGAACCAAGAGTGTCCCTGGCTTCCTGCCTCTGGTGCTGTACAGTAGGTCTGCCCTTGGGAGGATTTCAGATATGCAAGGGGGTGCCTTTCCCATTAAAGCCTTTTTGCCAAGCAGGCAGGTTTGTAATTTGATTCTGCAACCCAGCAGTAGCATTTATTTGTTCATAGAGAGAGTAGGTATGGGTGAATCTGTCCGCTGAGAGGATGAGTCTATATGCCTTGTTAAGGGCACCCTCTTAAGCGCTGTGTCAGTGGCTCCTCCATAGTTTAACAGACCGTAATTGATGTTTGATAGTATGGAGCTAGAGACTGCAATGTGGAGGGCTTCAGGTGTGAGGTACTTCCTGTGTCTGTAGAGCACTCACAGCTTGGAATTGACAGCCTTAACCATGAGATCTATATGCTGGACAAAGGAGAAGGTGTCATCAATGGTGACCCCTATTTACTTGAATGTGTGCACTTGCCCCAGTGGTGTATGGACATTGTTTCAGATGCAAAGGGCTGGGGACCTTTTTTTGAGCTGTGGGCTGGACATGAGCATCACCTTGTTTTTTTTTTATAATTAAGCAAAAGCCTGTGTTGTGTTGAAAGAACAAAAACTTTAATTTTGAAATGATACAGCACAAATATGTTTGAAATATGCATATCAAAGATGTGTCCCAAATATACATATTGGATCAATCTGCAAATACCTAGAACAAAGCTCGAAATATATCTGAGAAATGTTAATGAATCTGACATATATTTGAAACATATTTGGGGGTACAAGGATATATTTCAGATATTAAAAAAATATACAGTAGATCTTTTCCATATGGGCTGATATGAAACAATTGCTATTGATCCACAAGAGACCAATGACAACATAGATTATGAAAAGAAAATGCATATTATTGAGCATGAGGCAAAGCCAATTGGGCCTTTGACAATCAAAAACTGCTTTACCCAAGTTCAAAATTGTTCTTTTAAAGGTTGGGTATTTTTCATATATAAGTATTTATAATTGAAACATATTTTATTAATATAATTATAGGGTTTCTATCATAATTGCCATAAATAAGGGCCTAAAAAAGTGAATAGGCACAGGTAAATCATAATATATATCTTGGACATATTCAGAATAAATATATATATATATATGTAGTTAAAATAGAACTGCATGAACAGATTGTGCAAACTTAAAGAACTGTGTTTCGAACATATATATCAAATGTTTTTCCAAATTATGATACATCTTATACATCTTGAATCATTCTGTGAATATCTTAAATATATCTGAAAGTATATCTAAAAACTGTGACTAATACTGTATCTGACACTTCTGTGAATATTTTGAATATATCTGAAAATATATCTCAAAACTGAATAATATCTGACGTTTTTTGAATCATTCTGTGAATATCTTGAATATATCTGAAAATATATATGAAAACTATGACTGATATCTGACATGTATTTGAGATATATTTAAGGACACTAGGATATATTTAAGATATTAACAAAATATAGATCTTTTCCATGTGGGTTATTATCATACCCATGGATGGGAAATAAGAAAGTAAGTAACAGAGTACTTGCACTGTCTGAAATGCACTTGACCCTAAAAGGACTCCCAAATGGGTTAGATTATATATCTGAATCCTTCTATCCATCACCCAACATGCTGCACCCCCTTATATGTAATATCTGAAAGGATTTGGAGAGGCCTCCTTCAGATACTAGGGCAGTATACTCCACTCACTTACACTGTCCCTCAAATTGCAGACAAAAAGACAAAATGAGGAACAAATCTTGGGGAAACAGAAGATGGGAAGAACACAGTAGACAGCGGAAATATGTACTATGTTCTCAACGCTTACTGTTCATTGTTCAAGATGGATTACTTTAAATGTTGACTTTATTAGCCCAGCTGTAGAAACCAAAGAATCAACCCTCTTGGTGGGGGGGTGGGGGATTTCTGAAGGGTATAAAATGAGAGCCTTACCTCACCTGTGGGATAGTTGGATTCTGATGATTAATGTTAAATCAAAGATTATATCTGAGGCTTGTATTCAGAGTAATAAATATGTTTCATAGTAGTTAAAGTGGGTGTCCATTTTATTTTAGCAGAAGGGGTGCATGAAATAAACAAATAAATACATGCATACATGTATATATACATGCATACATATGTAAGCACCCCCTTATGGAAGTGCTTACTATATTGATCCTCTCCTCCCACTCTTTCCATGTTTGGTTGGTGGGCTGGCTGCCTGCTGGTCAGGAGGGGCCAGTCCACCCCTTGGGTATTTATTGGACCGGTTTGGGGTATTAAGGGAGAAAATAGGACTGGGAGACACGGGGGTTTATGACAACAGAACTTGCAGTTGACATAAAGCCTGTCGATGAAATGACGGTCAACAGAAGTGTTGTCAAACCAGCATCGTAGAGCCCTTCTGCTCAGAGACAACAGACTCCAATTCTGTACACCTTACCTAGCTCAACTTGTGCTACAATTCCTAGACAGGCAAAAACCTTTTGGATCAGCAGAGAAAGCAACCCAGGAACTGCAACAGTGAGGTCTCTGCACTAAGGACAAGTCCAGCACACCCAGCAGGCCACTTCCACCTCGGCAACCCAGAGGCCTGAAATGGAAACTGTCAATGGAGAAGTCGGGTAAAAGGCAACTTACTCAACTGCCTTTACAACAACTATGGACATCTCTGCTCAAAAAGCTTTGAGTTCGCTAAGTATGCAAATTTTTTTCTCTTTTAGGTGGTTTGAAAGATTTAGATGGAGAGCAGCATTTAGAGCAGGGTTCATTAGATGTTAACGAGGCCTCACTGTCAGAGCCTGTTGTGTTGTGTCCTGCACCTTCCTCTTGTTCTGTACCGAGTTTTGGAGGACCTGTTTTAACCATGTTAATTTGTGGTAACCTCCAGATGCAGTAGTTTTGAGTTTTAAATTATGGTTTTTGGGTGGTTAATCCTGATCCCCAACATGAAGCTCCACACTCAGCCTACCATTCACTCCGCTGACATCACCCAAACTCTAGCTGGGAACAACTTGAAGGCACACTTGAATTCCCTGGCTTTTCTGAGGCCCTCCCTGTGTGGGGTGGGAAGAGGGAAAGTATAGCAGGAGGAAGGAGGTGAATGAGGAGTTGAAAAGGTGGCTGAAGAGATGGTGTCAAGAGGATGGATGCCATTTTGTGGGATACAGGGGGGCCAAGTGGTTAGTGCAAAAACATTTATGGTTTCAAATATGGCTGAGATGTTACGGGCTTAATAGTTACTTGGTGGCAGAAATACAGCAGTGGAAGGGGAGAGGGCAAAAATCCCCATTTGGACAATAGGTCTTTGGGTAGGATAGGGTATAACAGGTCAGACTGGATGGACCAGTGGTCTTGCTCTTCCAGCATTGTCTTTGTTTCTGTTTCTAGCCCTCCGTTGAAGAATGGGACCATGTCCACTGTCCTCACTGCTCTGTGTCTGCCTTTCCTCACCTGATCACATTCTTTGCTTCCTTCCATTTAGTTTAATATTCACTCCACTCCTCTTCTTCTTGGTGGTTCTTGTAATTATTTTTTTTCTTTACCCTCACTCAAACTTGCATGGGATAGACACAGAGGGACATTAGTAACAGGGTTTGGGGGTGGTGGTGGTAAGGCCAGAGCCCAATTAGGATCTACAGTGGAGCAGTAGTTTGAGACTTTAGGGCAGATTAGGTGGGTCAAAAGGTCCTTTTCTGCTGACAGCATCTATGTTTCTATGTTTATGTTTCTATGTTTCACTGTTTCCTTCACCTCTTTAGAGAACCAGATCAGTTTCTTGTGTCTGTCACCCTTAGTGATTGTTCTAAAACATGATTTAGCTGCAACAAGAATCCCCACATTTTTCCTACTTGCCCTGACTCATTTAATTCTTTCACTGACTATTTCCCTCATCTGGCCAAAAGATGCCTATCTGAAATCCAGAACTACTGCTTTTGAAAAGGGTTTACTGTTACCCAGGGCCAACTGAAAACCATATGGTATTATGGTCCTAGGACTCCAGTGCTTCAGTGCTTTCCCAAACCCCCCCATAAACACACACACAATTTCTGAGTTAGTAAGCACCATACCATACTGAGAATGTCTGATTGCCTTGTGGGTTTTCTAACCAGTTGCACCAGTAAGCTGTCCTGCAGCATATCAAATAGAGCCTGACTACTGGTGCTTAGTGCTGCCGTAGTATCCTAGTCTATATCTGGTAGACTAAGATAAATCACCACCACCACCTCATCATGTGCAGCCTCTTATTAATGTCTTCCTTAGTTTTTTATCCTCCTCAGCCCTTTATACTGGCAACCTAGAGATGACTCCCATTCATAACTTTTTCCCTGTGCCGGTTGTTGTCTGTAACCAGAGTGATCAGAGTCATTCTGTCTCCCCTTCTGTTCTCTTGATGGATTTGTACTATGTAGCCTCTATTCTGTATTTAACATACAGAGTCACTCCAACCATAATACTATTACCTCTACCAGTCCTATACAGGGTATACACTTCTTATTGGTGCCATTTCTTGCACTAGTCGGTACTGAACCATTCCCAACCACCCTTCCCCATTTTTGGGGAAATCTTACCTAGCTTTCCCTTATCCTTTCCATCCCCCATGGTTGCCCCAGCATTAGTCTCCCCCTTTTCAGCTTAAATTTCTACCTATGTAGATATTTAACTTTTGCCGAAGCTCACAGATCCCCTCCTTTGTCACGTGATGGCCATCACCCATAAAAAGCTTTCTGTCCCAGAAGCCCCCCACCCTCAGTCACACACAAAGGGTTACCCTTCCTCTTGTTACCACCATATCAACCATTAATTAAATGCCTCAATTTCCTCTCTCCTCAACTTAACTACACCCCCCCAAAAAAAATACTCTGAAAGAATCTCTGAAAAGGCAAAGGAAGTTGTGGTAATTTTTTGTCTGCTTCCCAGCTCCCAGAAATTCAGTTTGATTGCTTCCAGAGATTTGTTTGCCAGATCATTTGTACCTACTGTAAATGTAGAAACATAAAAACATAGACAATGATGGCAGAAAAAGACCATTAGTCTATGAAGTATAATAATTACCCTATCTTTAACACAAGACCAGTCATCTATTCATGGTTTTTGTTTGTGCTATCTGTAACGGGATAACCATCTATTAGTTATGAGCACATAATTTTGATATACCTCTTACCTTTTCTCCACAATACTCCCCTTGTGGTACAGCCTATCCCAGCTCTTGTTCATGACAGTAGTTCCCTGCAGCCCTCCCTTTCTCTATTTGCCAGCTCCTATCCTATACCCTACCTTTCTTTATCCTGACCTGCTATTATCCCTACAGTTCACAATCTTGCCATTCCCCTGTCCGTTATCCCCCTGCACTTGTCAGTATCTGACCACATTTTTATTTATCTATTTTTGTTGTACTTTCTAAATCATATTTTCAGGACAACTACTGCAATACTTTTGTTACTGTATGTTTTACGTCATGCTATAACCGTAAAAATCTGTATGATCCTACCAGGACCACTCTATGTACTACCTGTAATGCTTAGCTTATTGTTAAATGTTTTTCAAAATATGCTGTATACTACCTGTGCTGCCTAGCCTATTGTTTGATGTTTCACACCTTGTTTATGTATCTCCATGTAATTTACTGTTTGTTATACCTGCAATGTCTGCCCTGTAACTTCTTGGGTCGTGCCTGAAAACAGTCATCTTTATGGCTAGCGCAGCCACACAGTAAACAACAACTAAATCAATAAATATAAATATATGTTTTAGACTTCTGCTTAGGAAAACAGGCCAAGCAGCAAAGCATCATGGATCTGAACAGAGAGAAAAGAAGGATCTGCCCTATCCCTGACCCAGCGGATAAACTAATTAAAAGCTTCCTTTTGACACCTGCCTTTCAAAGCCTGTGTTAGCTGATATAGCAGGTTGTAAAACCAATCACTGCTTTGAACCTAGGAAACCTGGTATAAAATATTGCATTTTACAAGCTCTCAGGAGGAAAGCAAATCCTGACAGAGACCTGTGAAAATCCTCACAGCTAAGAAAGGTGTTTTGCAGGATGTTGTTCTGAGAGATCAAAGGGATATTCTGTCCTGTCATAAGCCATGCTCTGTGGCTCACTAATTAAAATGTGTATATATATAGATATATTTTTAATTGGAATGTTTAACAGTGTGCAGTGGCATGTGGCTAATATGGTGTGCAGGAATGAGAGTGACCTCACAGCCAGCATCATCACTGTGATCTCACAAGATGGGTGAGACCCTTTGCCACCCCCCCCATATTGTCAAGTTTCTGAGGGAATATTGCATACTTGTGTTTGGACTTTCAAGAGACACTTGTGTTCTGGACTCTTAAAAAGCACTTCTACCAAAATTAGATACTTTTAGCACCACTATTTACCAACTGAAACTGGGGTAGGATCAGTTACTCAGTGTAAGATGGTTTGTTTATACTTGTCCATTTATTTGTATGCCTCTGTTCTGTTTTGTATTTTATTTACTATTTTTAATTTTAGTAAACTCTGTTTTCCTTGAAATCCTGCCTGAGCCTTTTTCTCATTTTGAGTGTGAATGCTGAGACAGTGTTGATAATTCTGACAGAACTGCTAAAGTGCTTATAGTGTGTCACCATATGCAGCAAGGTAAGAAAATACCTAGGTCTCAATTGAATCAGAAGGGGAACTGTGGACTAGGTTGTGTGCTGCTGGGTTAAGTACTGTACTGCTTTCCCAAAGAAGATGTGATATTTTGACCTGTTACCTGGGTGTGCTAGTGAAAAAGTGTTCATATTTGACTCCAGAACTCGAGACTGGTAGTTGCTGGGATCCAAAATAGACAGAAGAGTTTCCCTGTTTGTCTCCTGTTCACATATTGCACTTTGAGGTAGGGCACTGTGGAAGCAGAGGGCCTGACCCCCAGAGTGCATTTGTGACACTATCCACCCCATGTTCCCTGCCTTACAGCTACCCTCTAACAACTATGCCCTTAACTGTGTCCCAGGCATGCTTGAAAACATTAATGGTTTTGACAACAGCCACCTCAACTGGCAGATTGTTTCGTGACTCAACCACTTGTTCCATTAAATAGAAATTCTTTTTGTGCCTCCTAAATCTCCCCCACCAGCTTCCACTCATATCCCTTTACCTGGTTGATTCCTTTCAGGAACTCAAAAGTCTCTATCAAATTGTCCATCTCTTGTCTGCATTCCAGCAAGCACATATTTAGTGCCATAAGCCGATCCTCCAAGGATCTGCTCTGCTGACCCTGAATCATTTTGGTTACCCTACACTGCACCATTTCCAGCCTTTCTTTGTTCTTCTTCAGGTGAGGACTCCTAAACAGAGGAGAGAACTAGGCAAGTACTCCAGGTGTGTCCTCACCAGTGTTCTATAGAGAGATAGTAATACCTTTTTCCTTGTGCTGCCACAATTCTTCTGAATACATCCCAGAATTATGGTTTCTTTACTGTAGGTCTTGTCACATTGGCTAGTTTTTTTAAGGGAGTCATATGCAGTATAATGACTCATGTGTCTCTTTCGGTATGCTGATCGAACAGCGACATTTTGAAACCGAACAACATCACAGGGGTAATTCGATGTTGCTGCTGCAATCCACCTGTGGGACCCTGGCACCACTTTCTTGCACCCCTCCCCAAATCAACACCAACTTGGAGTTGATAATCATAATCTGAAGTGCGGTAGAAACCCCGAATGGAGTGGTTTGGGGCAAAGCCCCAAAACAAAGAGTTTACCTGATGTATTTATGCCAATTGCAATTTGCGGTCAACATAAATCCATCGCTGTAATGTCAGATCTAAAAATAGTTGTCGAACTGGCATTGTAGATCCATCTCCTTCCTCAGAAGAAGTGCTCCACTTCACCTCCCCAATCCAATACTCCATCCTGGGGTTCTTTCTCCCTATATGTGCATTATCATGCACATTTTGGTATTGAATTTCAACTGCCAACCCTTGGACCACCTGTATAACCTTTGCCAGTCTCTCTACAACTTTATTACCCCCTCCTCACTGTCTACCCTGCTACAGAGCTTAGTGTCATCAGCGATGACCCACAACCTTCCTTGAATGCCTTCATCTATGCCACTGATGAACATATTGAAAATAACTGGACTCAGAACTGATTCCTATGGCATCCCACTGGTGGCCTACCTCTCCACAGATTTTACTCCATTTATCACTACATTCTGCTGCTTACCTTCCCCTTCCCACCCATCTTAATATGTCATTTGATGCACCCAAATCCTCTATCTTCCTCAGCAGTCTTCTGTAAGACATCAAGTTGAATGCCTTGCTGAAGTGGAAGTAGAGTAAATCCACTGCATGACCATTATCCTCTGTCCTAGTTACTCAGTCAAAAAATTCTATCAGATTGTTCTGACAAGACCTCCCTGCAACAAACCCATGCTTTTTACTATCTTGGAGCCATTTTTCTCTAAGTAGTTCACTAGATCCTCTTTGACTAGTGTCTCCATCAGTTTATCGATAACAGAGGTCAGACTGACAGATCTGCAGTTATCCAGCTGCTCTTTATCTCCACCCTTGTGAAGCAGAACTCCATCTGCTATACTCCAGTCTTTCAAAATCACCACTGTCTGAATTGAGCAATTGAATAGCCCTACCATCTATTCAGCTATTTCTGATGCCAGTTCCCAAAGCACCCTTGAATGCATCCCATCTGGCCCCTGTGATTTATCTATTTTCAAGGTTGCAAGCTCTTTTCTGACACTTTCACATGTAAATACCTTCTGCCTCATTTCCCCTTCCCACCTCCCCGGTAGACCCCCCTTTCTGTTTCAAAATAATATCCCCTAACACGGGCAGAAAATACATCTCAAGCTTCATCTCTAAATCAAGGCACAGTGGGGACATCCTGGATCTGAAACTGCTAAGACTAAAGCTGGAAGAAGGTCTCACCCCATTGCAAAAATGTTCAACCTATCACTGTGTTAGGGGCAGTTCCCTTCTGCATGAAATTGTGCAGTTATCATGCCCCTGCATAAAGGGGAGACAGCACAGCTCCAAATAACTATCACCCCATCTCTATTTTGCCTCCTCTCTCCAAGGCATTCGATAAAGTTATTGCTGACTAACTTACTGACTACCTCAACACTCAGAAGCTGCTCTCCCCTGTCCGCATGAGTCATAGCACCACTACGGCCCTACTCCAGTACACATCTTTCATTTACCAGGCACTAGATAGTGGACAGTTGGTAGGAGCTATTTACATAGATCATACCAAAGCATTCGACACAATCAATCATGCATTACTTCTCCAGTCTCTTCCATCTCTAGGTTTAACCCCTGAAGTTGTGTCCTGGTTTGTTAGCTACCTCTCCAACCACACACAGCAAGTCAGAATAGGTCACACCCTCTCATCGCAAAGACCTGTCTGCTCAGGAGTCCCCCAAGGATCCATAATTGCCCCCCTTCTTTTTATCTTGTTACTTAACCCCCTTTCCTTTCCCTGTCCTGGTAAGCTCCTCTTCTACTCAGATGATGCCATCATTTTAGATTCTCATCCCAACCTTAGTACACTCCAAAGTATGTTCCAAGTGCATTTCGGGACCATTGAATCCTAGTTTGTAAACCACAAGTTAATCCTGAACTACAATGAAACCAAATCCGTGATCTTTACCCATTACCAAAACCATCACTGAGGTCTCAAACTACACATCTGCATCTCCAGTAACATCCCCGTTGACCAGGGTCAATCCTTTAAATACCTGGGTATTACCCTTAGCTCCCACCTATCTTACCATGACCACATTCAGGGACTACTGGCTGCACTGAACACACAGATAGGGTTGCTCTATTGTCATAGACAATTCCTCTCCCCAGTAGCCCTCAAAATGGTTGTGTCTTCATTTATCCTCTCACTAGTAGACTATGGTCTGGTGATATATGGCTCAGCTGACCCTACCTGATTCTTGCAGATCAAAACCACCCTAAATAAGGCCTGCAGACTGGTAACAGGACAGGACAGGCTGACTCACATCTGCGAGCTATATGCATCAGCAGGCTGACAGAATCAAATACTTTACCCGTATTATGGCAAAGAAAATATCTCTCAAATCCACCCCTCCAGGGCTTGACTCCCTGTTAATTGCAGCCAACCCAATTCACACCTCTAGAAATTCAATAAGGGCTCCCTTCAAGGTCCCTTTTTGCAGGACCATGCACTATCAAACAGCTTTTGCCTGTAGAGCATCCACCTGCATCAATGAGCTTCCAAGTTCTATTAATCAGATCATTACCTTAGGCCCTTTCAAAGCTACCATAAAGAATTATCAACTTGAGCAGGCAATCTGTAGATGTTTTGGATAACTGAGAGAGTGTACAGTAGCGCTGGTACTCCTGCTTATGTACTTGCAAATTACTGTCACCGACTGCCTGTTTGACAAGGGCTCTGTAAGCCTACTGTACTAATTTGTGTTTCCTGATCTATCTGTATAATGTTGAAATTATACTAACCTATGGTCAAACTCTGGCCGGTTTACATTATTTTAGTACTTGTCTTACGCACTTCTGTAACTTCACTACATTCTTGTGTTTTACCCTATATGTGTATGTTATCCTAACCTGCCCTCATGTAACTATGACGAGGAGCCTTTCTAAAAGAGTCTGTGACTCAAAGATTATTTTCCAATACTTCAAATAAGTACATAAATATACAAGATAAAATAAAATTGGAAGTCTGTCAGTCATTAATCTCTATATATTTACATTAGTAATCAAAGAAATGCTCCCTTTAAGTTGATACCAATTTTCCTCTATAACATAATCATAATCATTAGTTTGTTAAGTATTGGTCTACAGTTTGTTGACTCCAACTGGCTGCCCATCTACAAGGCGACGGATGTTAACCTTGCCCTCGGCTACTTCATCGCCATCTTCAATAAGGCCTGTGACCTCTTCGCTCCTTCAGAAAAATGGAAAACAAAAGCCCTCTACAACCATTGGATAACTGTGGAGCTCCTTTCCCAGCTGAAATCTACGGACCACCTGTGGGCAGTGGCTAAAGCCACAGGCAAACAATCTGACATCCAAAAATACAAACATGCCCGTAATGCCTACACAAAATCCATTTGTCTCACAAAAAGCTCATATTATAAGGATGTCCTCACCAACACCTGGGGAAATGGTCATGCTTTCTGGGACAATATCAAGGACATTATTGGGAAACAATCAAAGTCCCCTCCGGCCATGTTAATTGTTGAAGGGTCCACTACCCTTGATCCCATGGTCATTGTAAATACCTTTAACATGGCTTTTACTGACCTCAGTACTGTTCTACCACCTGATTTCTTCACAGTCAGTCACACCCCCTCTAACTCACCCTGCACTCTGTCAGACCACCCTCATTTCTACTTCAGGGAGATTAAGATGAATGAAGCTTGCTGCCACATCACCTCAGCCATCTCCACTTCCAGAATCAGCAGTGAGTGACACCCTGGACCTTAAGCAGCTATCACTTACACTTGACAAGGTCCTCAGTCCCCAACTAAAATTCTTAACCTCTCTCTCCACACCAGTACATTCCCTGAAATATGGAAAACTGCCACTGTGACCCCAGTCCACAAAACTGGGCATAAGACCTGCCACTCTAACTACCGCCTGATCTCCATATTGCCACCACTCTCCAAGGCTCTAAAGCGTATTGTTGCAGACCAGCCCACTGATTATTTGGACAAATATAATATTCTGTGCACACAACAGCATGGTTTTAGTAAAGGGCATAGTACCACCACTGCCCTGCTTGAATTTACTGCTGCAGTGCATAGTTCCCTTGATAAAGGACTTCTTACAGGGGCTGTCTTCATCGACCTCTTGAAGGCTTTTGACACAGTCCATCATCGGCTGCTGTATGACCAACTACTCCCTGCTGGCCTCACACCGGACTCAGCCTGCTGGTTCAGAAGCTACCTTGACAACCGCTCTCAAAGAGTAAAAATAGCCAATTATCTCGGACACCTTACCTGTCTGCTCCGTAATACCTCAGGGGTCCATACTGGGCCCTCTCCTTTTCAGCCTCGTTTTAAACTCCCTACCTCAATCCTGCTCAGAACAAATCATCCTGTATGCGGATGATGCTGTTGTCTTTTCTATGCAGAAGGACCTTTCACCACTACAACACAGCCTCCAACTCAGATTCAGTGCCATTGAAACATGGTTCTCCAATCCCAAACTAGTCTTCAATCACAAGAAAACCCAAGTCCTTGCTATTCTGCAGTTCACATAACCATTACAAGCAACACCCCCTTGCCATCTCCACCAAGCAGGGGACTGTCCTTGAATAAATTTACTGTTTCAAATACCTAGGGATTCTGCTTGAACCCAATCTCTCCTATACGGCTCACATTGACAGCGTGGCTAAAGCTGCCAGCACATGCCTTGGATTACTCTTCAAGCACAGGCAGCATCTCACCCCAGAGGCCCTTAAGATTGCCGTCCAGAACTCTGTGGTGTCAATTGTAGATTATGGCCTCATTGTCTACTTCTCCACCATGACGTCTGCTCTCCGACGTATAACAACTGCTCTTAACAAAGCATGCCAACTCACAACTGGTGCCCACCACCTCACCCACACCTATGCCCTTTATGAACAATCCGGATGGCTCCAGCTCTCCAGCCGTATAAAGTATCTCACATGTGCTATGGTGGGAAAAATCAATCTTGGGCTCACACCCCCTGGTGTTACTGCCTTGTTACATCAGAACACCAACTGACAGAACACCAGGAGCTCGACAACCCAGATTCTACAAGTTCCTCACTGTCGAACTACGCTGGGCCAATGCTCCTTCACCTATAGTGCTCCTCTATGGATGAATGGTCTCAGCCACACCATCTCCTCTGCCTCAACACTAGGTCTGTTCAAAACCAGACTCCAGGCCCATCTCATTGCCTCTAGCTCCTGTGACTGCCTCTCCTAGATGATGACCTACACAGCTTAAATCCTTGTTATATATATATATATATACTGCTACCCAGGCCCCCAGACCCCCAGTCCCATCCCCCCAGCTCATGAGGCTCACTTCAAATCTCAGATCTTCATACCACCTCATTAGTCTCTCGCCCCATTACAGCACTTATCCCCCACCCTGCCCCTTTTCTCTTCTATCACTCCTTCCTTTTATTTTTCAACAAATGCCTCCAGCTGCATCTTCATCCTCCCTCACTCCTCTCATCCCTGTTTTTCTGCCACCCCTGGGTGCCTGACCCTACCCATTCCTTCTGGGCATATGCATCCTAGCTGTGATTACCATCTTACTATAGCTGCCTTTGTTAACTAACTACACTTCTCCTCATCCTCTACTCCTTACTCTTCCTATAATTGACCCCTTTCAATAGCACTGTTGTACATGAATTGTTTACTATTATTTCACTGTCGTTTCCTTGTTGTTTGTTATTTCTGATGTGGAATCTTTGTAAAAGAGCCTTGGCTCAAAGGTACTTGTAATCCTAGAATAAATAAATAAAAATATATATATATATATATGTTTGTAAATAAACTATCCAAATGGATACATATTATCTCATTTCTTACTTCTTTTCTTTTGTTTTGAATATTCTGCATATTACACTTTAAGCTCTGTCCCAATTTTATTTCTGTAACAAATTATTCAACTACTACTTTAAGTTAATTTGTTTCATTTCTTTTGTTAAACAATAAACAATAATGAATGCATATTTTTGGGTTAGTGGGTCCATTATTTTCAATCTGCTTTAACTAATTTCTGGGAGTCCCAATTTCTGCAGCCTTTATGCTGCTGTCTGACAAGGACACACTGTCCTCCATTGTGAATAGTGAGCAGAAGTATATTTTAAGAATTGCTACCTTCACCAGCCTCATGGCACAGTGGGCGTAGGCATTGGTGCCTCTCCTGCTGGCACACTGGGAACTTAGATTCGGGAATGGACCAAGGTTAACACAGAAACATCAAAACTGTCAGCAGATAAGGGCCACCTGGCCCATGTAGTTTGTCTGTAAGCCCTTGTACTGGATTACTGCTTCCAAACCACCAGTAGCTGTATCTCTATGGTTCCCCTATGCCTGCCCCAAGCATGAACTTGAATCCATCCACAGTGCTCACTCCCACCACCTCTAGAGGCAGACCATTCCACCCTCTCTATGAAGAAGAACATCCTCACATTCCCTCTTAACCGCCCACCTTCCAATTTCATGTTATGCACCTTCATTCCTGTGCTCCTCCTGTAACGAAAAATGTCTCCCCCCTTCACCTTATTTATAACCTTTAGTTACTTGAATGTTTCTATCATGAGGTCCAGCGAGTACATATTGCGGTCCCTTAATCTCTCCTCATAAGTCTTGCATTGCAAGCCCTGTGCCATCTTAGTCACCCTTCTCTGGACCATCTCCAGCCTGTTAATGTCCTTATGAAGGTGTAGCCTCCAGAACTGCACACAGTACTCCATGTGAGGCCTGACCATGGATTTATATAATGGCATCACTACCTCCCTCCTTCTGCTGATGATATGCCTGCCTGTGCACCCCAGCATGCCCATGGCCTTCCCAGCTGCCTTAGTACTCTGCTTTGACATTTTCAGGTAATTTGAAATAATAACCCTCAGGTCCCTTTCCTGTTTTGTGACTTTCAGCACCCCCCCAATAGCTCCTGTAGATTTTCCCAGGGTTTCTGTGTCCCAGGTGCATCATTTTGCATTTATTTGAATTAAACTTCAGTTGCCAGTCCTCAGACCATTTTTCAGTCTTTGCCAGGTCCCTCCTCATTTTCTCCACCCCCTCTGGGGTATCCACTCTGTTACAGCTCTTGGTGTCATCTGAAAACTGGCAGACCTTCCCCTCCAGTCCCTTTGCAATGTTGCTAATGAAGACATTGAACAGGACTGGCCCCAGTACCAATTCCTGAGGCACCCCCTCTCCCCAGACTGCACATCATTTACCACCACCCTCTGCCTCCTGTCTGTTAGCCAGTTTCTAACCCAGTTTACCACCCTGTCCCTCATGCCCAGCCTACCCAGCTTGTTTATCAGCCTCCTACATGGGACGGTGTCAAAGGCTTTGCTGAAATCAAAGTAGGTGACCTCCACTGGCCCACCCTGATTTACTTCCTTTTTCACCCATTCGAAGAAATCAAGCAGATTTGTCTGACATGACCTCCCCACTGTGAATCCACATTGCCTATGGTCCAGGGCTTTGAAGGCTTCTAGATGCCCCACATTCCTTTCTTTAAGAACTGTCTCCATGATCTTCCCCACTACTGAAGTGAGGCTGACCGGCCTATACTGTAGTTCCCCGCCTCCTCCCTGCTGCCAGATTTATGTTGAGGTACTACATGTGCCCTTCTCCAATCCTCTGGTACCACCCCTGTGTTAAATGACTCAGTGAACATGGCTGCCACAGGTTCTGCTATCTGTCTTCACAATTCTCTTAATATTCTTGGGTGTATGCCATCTGGTCCCATCACTTTGTCCACCTTCAATTTAGTGAGCTCCTGCAGGACTCTTTCCCCTATGAATGGACTATTGTCCACCTCTTCACCCCCTTGGCAACTGCTGTACTGCTGTGGCCCCTATCCCTCCCCCTCTTCTGTGAATACTGAGCAGAAACATGTATTCAGTATTTCTGCCTTTTCCATGTCACCTTCCTTGCATTCCCCTCCCTCTCTCTTGGGACTAGCAATCCCACCCCTCCCTTATTTTTCCTCCTTTCACTGATGTACATGAAGAATGTCTTGTCCCTTTTCTTAACTGACTGTACTAAACCTTCCTCCATCCATGCCTTTGCTCTCCTTATTGCCTTTCCCATTTCCCTTAGACACTCTAGGTATTCTTCCCTATCCTCCTCCCTTTGAGTCTCCTTCTATTTCCTGAACCCTTCCTTTTTTTCCCTGACCTTTTCAGCCACCTTTCTCAAGAACAACAGTGGCTTTCTCCTTCTCTTGCCTTTGGATACCAGTCTGATGCATTGGTTGTTACTTCCAGTAAGGCTTCCTTCAGACATTCCCACTGTTCTTCCACTCCCACTCCTGCCCCCATTCTCTCCAGGGCACTTTTGATATCCCTCCCCATCTCAGCAAAGTCATCATTTTTGAAATCCAAAACCTTTGTCCTAGTATGGCTTAAGTGAGTCTTTATCCCTATGCTGAACCACATAATGTTGTGATCATTGGATCCCAGTAGCCCTTCTACCTGGACATCTGTGATTTGATCCCTGTGGTCATTACTCGATGCAGAATTGCTCTGTCTCTGGTGGAATCAATCACAAGCTGCCTGAGTCCAGCCTCCTAGAGTGAATCAATGATGCCTCTGCTTCTGGCTGAAGCAGCTACACTAGTGTTTCAGTCCACATCTGGCATATTGAAATCCCCCATCAGTAGAATTTCACCTTTCATTGCCATCTCTTGTATTTCCTCCACTAAGTCCCTGTGCAGTTCCTCTCCTTGTCCTTGAGGCCTGTATATCCCCCCTGTGCATATTGCTGTGCCATTTACAGGTTGAAGGGTGACCCACAGTGGCTCAGCCTCCCCCTGCCTACCCTGTACCTGTTTTACCATTATATCCTCTCTGATATACAGGGCTACACCCCCCATTTTTGCCCTCCCTGTCCTTCCTGAATAGACCATATTCTGGTACATTTGTTTCCCACTCATGATTAGCTGTGTACCAGGTTTCATTTATTGCTACTATGTCCAGGTCTGCTTCACTTATTAAGGCCTCCATGTCTGAAACTTTATTTCCCAGGCTGTGTGCATTTGTCACCATGACCTTCCAAGGTTTACTGCCTACCCTCTCACTCTTCCTGTTTTTGGTTCCCTGCATCTTCCCCCCTTTCCTGATATTTTTCTCTTGTATTCCCAATTCCTTTCCTACTCCCTTTCTGCCCAACCCTAATGACCTTGTTATCAACTCCTCTTCCTGCTCCATTGTTCTGCTTTCTCTACCATGTGGGGGTGGGCTGCCTGAGTACCCCTTGTTGCTCGGGGGTTAACCAGGGAAGGAGGATTTAGCATCCCAAAGGATGCTGTCTTCCTCTAGCGAAAGAAGATGATGGACTCTGCTGTGACACTGCCACCTCGGTGACCTCAGGTGGTAGTGTAACCAGAGCCAGAAGGGGGAGGGGTACCTCCTGGCTGGGACGCATGCACTTGTGTATGCCCACTCAGTCCCCACCCATGGGGTGCCTGAGGGGAGGGGAGAAAATGGCAGAAATTGCCAAGGCTGTTCAGAATGATGCCATACCCCCCCCCGGCTGTGCACTGTCTACTGGACTGCTCAATGCCACATCCATTACCTAGCCTCCTACCAGGCCTGGGGAGCACTGGCGGGGGGTATCCATGGGGCACTGTAAGTCAGCATGGATGTAAACCCCAGAGATGATATGTGACAGGGTTGAAAGGAGTTACAAGGTAGAAGAAGGCTGGCTGAGCAGGAAGGAGGGGGAAAAATAGAATGGCTGTCTTCTGTTTGTCTTCCTCTGTTACTCTGTCTACCTCTGTTAGCTTAAACATTTCTACTCCTGTCTTTCTTTTTTGCCTAATATATCAGAAAACTGTTTATCACCTCCCTTGACCCCCTCCACATTATGTAGCTCTGTGTCTGCTTTTGCCTTGGCTGCTCCTTTGGCTACCATAGCTTTTTATTCGTACTCCTTCCATTTTTTATCCCCCTGCCATTACCAGCACCCCATCTTCTCCTTCTAATCTCTCTATCTCTTTATGTTTCTTTCTATCTCGTTCATCTCCCAGATTGCTTATGCACCTGGGAGATGTTTTATCACCCCCCTTTCCTTTTCCCACACAACTCACCACTCTCTCCAACCCCCTTTGGCAGGACCACCCTACTACTATGATGTTTTTGCTGTGTTCTTCTGTCCACCATCCCCAATGGCTGTCACATTGCCAGCCAGCTCTCACTTCATGACCAGTTCACCTTGGGGGGTGTCAGGTATCTGTGCATCCTCCAGTGGTGCAAAATGATTTGCAGTGATAGTGCAGGGTCTTGTCATATGCCCTTTATTTACCCTTGCCACCTTTTTCTTTTCCCACTACCCTCCAGCCCCCTAGGACATTGGGCATCTGGAGGAAGGGGGTTTCTGTGTTAACATCCAGTCTCTAGCTCAACTGGAGATGCAGCAAGGATATCTCTTCCCTTTCAGTGACCAGCTGTGCATAGAGTTCAGCAAATTTTCTACAAATGGCACACTGGCCCACCCTACAGACTATGGCCCAGGGGATGACTGCCCCACAGTCTCTATAGCTACCTATTACCTATCATATCTATACTCCATCTTATCCTATTCTGACATATGTGTGTCTGTCCCTTCCAACAATCCCTTCAGACAACTATGGGGCTATGCTATATGCACCTACTTATGTAGGTTGTTGCTACCTCTGCCTGTTTTATGACCATGCCTGAAAGCCTTCTTCAAAGCTGTTATATCACCCTACCCTAGATAGGGTGTTGCCCTCTTTTATCTATTAGCCCCACTCCTACTAACCTGTCTCTCTGGTCTTTTAGGAGCAGAGCATGCTGCAGAATCTCCAAGAAAGACACCACAATCCTGCTCCATGGCATTCACACATAGGGATGCTTATGCATAGGGACACTACTCCTGTCTTGAATTTAAAGAGTCTCCCAGCACACTGATTGATCGCCCACTTTTTTCCCACTTTTACTCCATCCTGATTGTCTCATCTACAGAGCCCCCTCCTCTTGCACACAATATCAAGAAAATGCAAAATTTAACACCTCTTAATCTAGTCACAAACCACTTATCCCCCCAATTGCCATCGTCCAAAACCTGGCAACTGGATTCTTGCTTTGCTGATGCATAGCTCCTCACCTGTAAGGGAAAAAATCAAAAAAAGTATGCCCTTTACCATGGCTTCCAGTACTATGGTTGTGTCCTGCTTGTTTTCCCACCCTCTCTTCCTTCCTAGTTGGTTCACTTATAGAACCCTCTCCCCCTGCACACAATACCCATAAAATGCAGAAAATGCAACAATTAAGGGTTCTAAGCCCTGTTGCAAATCACTTAACCTCCACTTGCCATCCTCCACCTCTCAAGGACTGAGAAAGGATAATGGGTAAAAAGTGGCAGGGGAGATGAAGAGGGAACCATCAAACATGTCACAATAATATGTTCAACAAGTAGCTACTCTGCTCTGGTGGAAATTTCATCTGTGAATAAAATGCTGCATGAAGCATGAAATACACCATCTCCATCTCTACAGCTGAATTCCTTACAGTCACACTCTCTCAGTACTTCCAAAACCAATGGTTACAAAAATCTACCAACACAAAGTGCACAATTAAATAAACCTGCACAAGACAGAAGGAATCTGTGTCACCTGCCTCTAAGGAAAGAAAGGGCAATATTACTGGAGCTAGTAGTCATTGCATTGAAAAAATAAAGACTTTGCAGGTACTGCACCACTCACAAAGGGCTGGAAAGAATTGCCACTTATGCAGAATATGTTTTTAATGTTCATGATGATTCCACAAGCAGTACCAACAATGATATGGATAGCAGCTCTCAAACCTTCAGCTCGACCTTGGTCACCATATCCACATTACGTGTCAAGCTGTTAACTGGAAATTGGGTCTGGCTTACAGGGCGAGGAATAATCTTACCTCAGCTGCTCACCTTACATTGTCCAGTGGAGTGTTTCTCCCATCTCTATGCTATAAGCTCCTTTTGTTTGCCCATACTACCAAGGTCCACCTCACTAGGTGGACTGTAGCCTACAATAACATCTGCCATTTTGCTCTTACAGCTCCTCATCTTACTCACCATTGTAATCTGTACAGCAAGCTAAACTGGCTCTCCCCATCCAACTACATGAACTTTGTCATAGGCTGCTTCACGGGTAAGGTTCTGGGCACTGGCACCCCCCCTGGATTGGTGGAGCTTCTCGTGCCTGCTGTCTCCACTCCCTGCTCCCTAAGGTCCCTGGGCCCCGCTATCCTTAAGGTTCCTGTGACGCATACCCAAATGGGGGACAGGGATTTTGCATCCTGTGCCCCGAGTCTATGGAACTCCTTTCCTGTCCAGGTCAGGTCCTCCCCTTCTCAGGCATGCATACAAACCTCCCTCTGGAAGCACTTGAAGCTCTCCTTAGTATGCGACTGTTGCAGACCTCCCTGAGTACCCTAGTCCCTGCACTGTACTTGAGCACATTATCTCCTGTACTTGGCTCTGGCCCTGCTGTTGTTGCCTGCCCACCTGCGTGTGGCCCTATGTAAAGTGTGTATGTTCTGTGTCATCTCTTGTACTCAGCTCCGGCCCTGCTGTTGTTGCCTGCTCGTCTGGGTGTGGCCCTGTGTAAATTATGTATATTGTGTATATTCTATATATATATATATATATATATATATATATATATTTTGCTAGGAATATTGCTTTAGAAACTCTGTGCTGTTACATGTTTGCATTTGACAGTGTCCACTACTATAATCTGAGCTATCCCACTATGTGTGTTATGTTTCTCCTGACTTCAGTGTATCTGTCTTACTTGCTTCAATTTGTACTCTGTACATTCTTTTTATTCTCCTGTACTCTTCCACGTCGTACCTGAAAATAGGCATATGTTTTGTCTAGTGTACTTACCTGGTTAACAAAAGCTAAATAAATAAATGATGAGCATTGAGAATGATAAACAGGAGACATTGAAGACTGACAAAAGCCCTACTATTAACACTGAAAATAAAAATGCAGTTAGTGATAGTGACCCAAATATTCCAGTGTGAGTCATTCCAATCCCAATTTGAGAATAATCCAAGTTTGGAGGACAGTGAGTGTGACTAAGATTTTCTTATGCCAGGCACAAACACTAAGAGGGCTACTCATGTGATGTGGAAATATTTTCATTTTTACTAAAATAATGTGTTTCATGCAATTGTACATGTCTACTGTGCAAAAAGGCTGTCAGCGGGTGTATCTCATATTGGCATGTTAAAATTGAAAGACTAGGAACCTGACCTATGAGGAGTCACCTTGCTCTCTGTGGTCAGGCTAATCACGGTTCAGCTGAATGATGAGAACAATGGCAATGGAAAACTTTAAATGATTTGCAGTCTCCTTTTAGCAACATTTGGGGTGGGTGTACTTGTTATGTTTGATTCTGGTGTTTGCCGCCCGCCACGAGCACTACTGCAAAATCTAAGAAAAATGTATACAAAATGTGATTGCATCTCAAGGAACTAGCCAGAGTTGAGCTTTCTATGCCCTTACAGATTAAAATAGTATACCAACACAAAGCGCACAATTAAAAAAGCCTATACAAGACAGGAGGAATCTGTGGCACTTGCCACTAAGAAAAGTATTGGTGGTACTACTTGGGCATGTAGTTATTGTATTGAAAAAAATAGTCTTTGCAAATACCACTTGCAGTAGGATGGAAAAAATGGCCATTCATGTTAACAAAGTGTTCAATGTTCATGATGCTTCTAAAAGCACTACTAGCAGTGATACAGATAATAATGATGACCATGTCAGCCTCACCTCAGTAGTGGATAAGATCATGGACATGGAGGCACTACCGAAAGAAAGAATAGTGGCATACTTGGAGTCCAACAGTGTTCTAGATCCAAAACAATATGGATTCACAGCAGGAGGTCATGTCAAACAAATCTGATCGATTTTATTGACTAAGTGACAAAGGAAGTAAATTGGGGGGGCAGTAGATGTCACCTACCTTGACTTCAGTAAGGCCTTCAGCACTGTACCACATAAAAGGCTGGTTAACAAGACGGGTAGGCTGGACATGGGGTACAAGGTGGTAAACTGGGTTACAAAGAGACTAACAGACAGGAGGCAGAGGGTGATGGTAAATGGGATCCAATCCATGGAGAGAGGGGTGACCAGCTGAGTACCACAAGGATTAGTCCTTGGACCAGCCCTGTTCAGTGTCTTCATTAGTGACATTACAGAAGTACTGAAGGGAAAGGTCTGCCTGTTTGCAGGTGACACCAAGATCTGCAATAGAGTGGATACTTCACAAGGGGTGGAGAGAATGAGGAGGGACCTGGTGAAGTTTGAAAGTGTCTGAGGTGTGGCAACTGAGATTCAACTCAAAAAAGTGCAACATAATGTACCTAGGAAGGGGGGACCCTTCAGAGAGCTACAGAATGGGGGAGGGTAGTTGCTGACAATCACCAAGGAGGAAAGAGACCAGGGGGTTATCATTTCAGATGACCTAAATATTTCTAAGCAGAGCGTAAAGGCTGCAGGGAGGGCCAGTGGCATGTTGGGGTACACAGGCAGAGGTATCACTAACAGAAGGTGGGAGGAAGTGATGCTATTGTATAAAATGCTGGTGAGGCCTCACCTAGAGTACTGTGTGCAGTTCTGGGAGGCCGCACCTGCGTAAGGATATTGATAGGGTGGAGGCAGTCTAGAGAAGAGTGACTAAGATGATACAGGGCTTGCACCAAAAAACATGAGGAGAGATTAAAGGACCTCAATAAGTACTCACTCGAGGAGAGGAAGGGTCGGGGGGATTTGATAGGAAAATTTAATTACCTGAAGGGCATTAACAAGGTACAATGGGGAGACATCTTCCAATATAGAAGTACCAGAACGAGGGGACGTGATATGAAATTGGAAGGTGGCAGGTTGAGAGAGAATGTAAGAAAGTTCTTCTTCACAGAGAAGGTAGTGGACACCTCGAAAA
Organism: Neoceratodus forsteri; assembly: GCA_016271365.2. Classification (NCBI taxonomy): domain Eukaryota; kingdom Metazoa; phylum Chordata; order Ceratodontiformes; family Ceratodontidae; genus Neoceratodus; species Neoceratodus forsteri. The sequence continues at coordinate 966,885,516 of CM028132.1, read as the reverse complement.
GTCCTCCACAGGAGGTGGTGGGGAGTGAGCAAAGTGGTAGGGTTTAAACATGGCTGGGACAAGCATCAGTGGACATCAGAAGTGGGAAGGAGGGGTGAAAAGCCATTGATCAGATAGGGTCAGAGGCTACAAACACATGTAGGGCTTATGGGCAGACTAGATGGGCATGGCGGTCCTTATCTGCTGACAATTTCTATGTTTCTGCAGTATGTGAATGATAAATAGAAAACATTGGAGGCTGAGAAAAGCCCTACTATTATAGCATAGAAACACAGATGTTGACGGCAGATAAGAACTGTGTGGCCCACCCAATCTGCCCATTTTGCCTAGCTATTTCAAACCACAGATCATAGTTAATCTGCAGCTCACCCTTTTTTCCCTGTCTTTAGGGTACCTTTATATCTATCCCATGCATTATTGAATTCCCTGTTTTTGTCTCCGCCATTTCTTTTGGGAGGCTGTTCCAAGCATCCACCACTCTTTCAGTGAAAAAGTACTTCCTCATGTTGCCCCTGAACATCCCCCCAACTTGATTCTGTGCCCACTTGTTCTTGCACATCTTCTTATTTGAAAGATGGTGCCCTCTTGTACCTTGTTTATACCTTTGAGGTACTTGAATGTTTCTATTATGTCCCTCCCCCTCCAGTGAATACTGTACATGTTGTGTTCCCCTAGGCTCTCCTCATAAGGTTTCTCATGTAGGTCCTGCACCATCTTTGTAGCCCTCCTTTGGACTGCCTCCAGTCTGTTTATGTCCTTTCAGAGATGTGGTCTCCAGAAGTGGATACAGTACTCCAGCTGAGGGCTCATGAGTGATCTGTACAGTGGCATAACCACTTCCTTCTTTCTGCTGGTGATATCTCTCCCAATGCACCCTAGCATCCTACAGGCTTTCACCACAGCCTTTTCACATTGTTTGGTCACCTTTTGTAGGTCATCTGATATGAGTAGGGATGCAGTGAATTTAAGTTCCGCTGGTGAAGTGCTAGTGAAGTGGCCAAATTTGCCTGGTGGAGCAATTCGCGAAATTTTTCTGTCTAAGTTGAAATTTCACCTTCCTCGGGTGAAATTCCATCTTCCACAGGTGAAATTTCACCTTCTGCATGTGAAATTTCACCATAGAGGATGGAATTTCACTGTGAAAGGTGGAATTTTGCTGGGGAAGGTGAAATTTTGTTGTTGCGCCAGGCGAGATTTCGCCACTCCACCAGTTGAAATTTTGCATTTTGCTCCATGAAATGGGTGGAATTTCATGGATTACTCTACGAAGCAAATTTTGCACACTTCACCCATCCCTAGATAAGAGTACCCCAAGGTCCCCTTCCTGCCTGGTGGCTGCCAGTACTTCCCCCCATTTTGTATACCTCCCCTGAATTTCTGCTCTCCAAATGCATGACTTTGTACTTCTTTGCATAGAATCGAAGCTGCCACACTTCTTACCACTTCTCCAACTTGCTTAGGTCCTTTCTTATTTTTTCTATCCCCTCCAGAGTGTCAACCCTGTTGCAGATTTTGGTATCATCTTTAGAAAGACATACTTTCCCTCCAGCCCGTTCACAATGTCACTTATTAAGACATTGAAGAGGACTGGTCCCAGGACTGATACCTACGGCACCCCACTGGTCACCTCCCTCTCCTTATAGTGGACACCATTTACCAGCACCCTTTGTGTCCTGTCCTTCAACCAATTTCTGACCCAGTTTAACGCCTTGGGGCCCACCTCCATGCCATCTAACATGTTAGCGAACCTTCTATATGGAACGGTATCAAAAGCCTTGCTGAAGTCTAAGGCCACATCCACTGCTTTTCCCTGCTCTACCTTCCTAGTCACTGAGTCAAAGATATCTATAAGATTTGTTTGGCATGACCTCTTTCCACTGTGAATCCATGCTGTCTTGGATCCTGTGCTCCACAAGCTTCAAGGAATGACACAATCCTCTCATTTAACAGTGTCTCCATTAACTTCCCCACCACCGAGGTCAGGCTGACTGGTCTGTAGTTGCCTGCTTTTTCTCGGCTCCCACTTTTGTGGAGAGGGATCACATTTGCCCTCCTCCAGTCTTCTGGGACTGCCCCTGTCTCCAGGGATCTGTTGAATAGGGTGGTCAGTGGAGGTGCCAGCACCTGAGCTCTTTTAATATTCTGGAGTGAATCCCATCTGGTCTCATTGCCTTAACTGTTTTCAGGTTCTCGTGTTCCTCCAGGACTCTCTGTACTGTAAATGGAGTGGTTGCAACTTCCCCTCCCTGGTTGCTTTTTTTGCTGAGTTGTGGGCCTTTGTCTTCCCCTTCTTCGCGAAAACTGAACAAATGTATTTGTTCAGTATTGCTGCCTTCTCTGTGTCCTCCTCTGCACACCCTCCTCCCTCCTTCTTTATCCTGACAATCCCACTCCTTGTCTTCCATGTCTTGCTGATATATCTGAAGAATATCTTGTCCCACTTCTTTACAGCTTTTTTCTTCTGATTGTACCTTTGTGCTTCTGACCACCTTCCCTGCCTCCCTCTGCTTCCCTAGATACTGATCCCTATCCACTTCCTTTTGTGTTTCTTTGTATCTCCTGAAGGACCTTCTTTTATCCCTCACTTTCCTGGCCATGTCCCTCAAGAAACAAAGCAGTTGTTTCTTTCTCTTACTCTTGCTTTGCTGTTTAACACAGAGGTTTGTTGCTTCTGTTATGGCCCCCTTGAGAACAGACCATTAGTTTTCCACCCCCCCTTGTTCTCCTTTGCCAGGGCTCCCCCGAGACATTCCACCATTTTGTCAAAGTTGGCCCTCCTGAAATCCAGGAACTTGATTTTTGTGTGGTTAGCCTCCTCTACTGTGGTTACATTGAACAACGTTATACTGTGGTCACTGGTTCCTATATGGCTACCTACCTTAACATCCTTGACCCTGTCCCTATTGGTGAGCACCAGGTCTACTATAGCCCCCTCATGGGTAGGTTCAGCCACAAGCCACCTTAGGCATGCCCCTGGCAGTGAGGTTAGTATGTTCCTGCTTTTGGCAGTGCTCACAGTCTGGGTGCTCCATTCTACATCTGGTAGATTGAAGTCCCCTAGTAAAAGTAGTTCACATTTCGTTGCCATTTTGGGGATGGCTTCTACTAGTGTTTCATCTGACTCTTCCCCCTGTGCCAGAGGTCTGTAGATCACCCCTGTTCTAATGATGTTTCCATTTCCTACCTGTAGGGTGACCCACAGTGCCTCTGTTCTCTCCTGCACTCCCTGAACCTCATTTGCTTTGATTCCCTCCTTCACATGCATTGCCACCTCTCCACCCTTTCTTCTTTCCCTGTCTTTTCTGAAAGTGCATATCCTGGTATAGCTGTATCACTGAAAATGAAAATGCAGTTAGTGACAGTGAACTAGATACTATAGTGTGAGTCATTTTCAATCCCAGTTTGAGACTGATCCAATTCTGGATGAGACTGAGCAGGAGCAAAATATTCTGATGCCTAGCACAAAAACTAAGAGGGCTACATCTGTGGCATGGAATTATTTTTATGTTGACTGAAACAATACTGACTGAAACAATACTGTCATGCTACTCTATATCTTTACTGCACAAAAAATGTTGTCAGCAAAGTTAGAAAAGTTAGCAATCTTGAAACATCAACTACTGTAAGGCACTTACTCTGATCACATCCAGATCTGAGGACAAAGGTAAAGACACTGGGGTAGGGGTGAAGTTCAAACCATGGAGCATACTCCAGTGAGTGGCACAGTCAAGACTCACCATCTCACAAAATTAATTTACACAGATATTTTGCAAATTCTCCAAGCTGTCTTAGAACCTGCCCCCGGAAAACAGTGCCTTACCCTGAAACATGATGCCTGACACCCTAAGCACAACCCTCCACAAACTGGTGGAGACCACCACCTTTCTATGATCCTAAAAGATCTGCTCAAAAGTTGTAAGAATAGTCAATGCAAACCAGGCCTACATGCACACCTGATCCTTGAGAATGTTTGTAAATGTCTTCTCAAACCATAACCTCTCTCCTGCACTAGCCATGAAGTGTTCCCTGGCCCATATCCTACTTCCCCTTTCGGCCACCAGTATTACCTGCTAATACCACCCCCCCCGCGTCACTACTGCCTCCAGCCATTTCTCCCCCTTCTCCTTCCAGCCACCTTCTCCTCTTGCAGCCCTCCTTGACTCACTCCCCTTATTCATCCACTTGATTTCCTCCCTCCCTCTACCTATTCCTCCACCTATTCCCCTTCTCCTTCCCTCCCCTCCCCCCAGTATTGCACATGCTTCTCATCCCCATCTCACCCTGTACTCCTACGCCATGAGCTGACAAAGCCTTCACTACTGAGCAAGTCTCCTCCATGTTTATCTTGTTGTACTATGCACTTTCCTTTGACAGGCCATATGCTTCATTCTACTCCTGTATTATATACAGCACTCTCCTTTTGCACAGATTATTGTTCCAGTAATGTGATGTCCTAGGAGCCTAGGACTAAAGACTGACCACTACAACCAATATACTACTTTGGACTAATTGTAATTTGCAATGTATATTAGCATGTAATCTGTGCAGCCCTATGTAACCAATGTGTTGTATGTTTTGTCTTATGTATCTGTATGACTTGGAACCTTTGTAAATGAGTCTCAGACTCAAAGATATTAATCCCAATCTGAAATAAATAAAATTAAAAAATGATGCTGATTATTTCATTACCCCATTATTGTTTCTCCTCTAGGGGAATGCCCTCCTTCTACACTCACTGCATGGAGCCTCTAGCCTTTTTATATATTTTTTTCTCCCTCTAACACTTCCTGTGCCAGGAATGAACATGGTCAGGGACCCAACCTTAAAGAGTCTTTCTAAAATAATGTGAGTTACACTTTCTCACCAAGAAAATCATCAAATGTGCTTGCCGGGAACTCACATGACCAGAAAGACAATTCAATAAGCCTCTCCAGCTTAGTCAATAAGGAGGCTGGATTTGTCTTAAACTTATATTGTAGCATTTAATATACTTATAGTGTATGGTAGAATGCTGTTAACCTTAGGAAATCATCATTTCCAAAGGTTGTTAACCATCATCTGTCCATTCCAATGTTGTTAACCTATTGATGCTAAGTCACATCGATAGGCGAACAACAGGGATCGCTTTGCTCATGTGCACTACATGACCAAGCCTTCCAGAAATGGCCACGGTGTTGAAAGCATGACCTGGAATGGCTGCAGCGGTGCTTAAATTTAAACAGTAAGAATCCTGTTTAATTTTTTAAATTTAAATGTTTGGCCATACACTATAAAATATAATGTATGGTCATACATCAGCAACCAGTTTAAATAACCGTCTCGAGGTTGTCATGGCGACATAAACCTCTCGAGCTTCACTCTCGAGGTTTACATGGTCACCATGGCACCCTCTTGCCAATTAACAAACCGACTACTAGGGCTATGCATGGGCTGAATAGTATTTTCCGAATACCACGAATAGTAGGCTTCCCGAATATTCAGATGCATTTTCCGAATAGTTCACTATTCGGCCACTATTCGGGAACTACTATTCGGTGAGATTTCCAAGTCTCGCAGAGCTTCGTTGTCCAATCAAAAACTGTTTCTTGAGCTCAAAGGCAAGCACACCATGTGACTTGCTCACTCTGAGCTGGTAGAAGACAGGAGACAATGATTTCTGAGAGCTGCTCTGCAGTACTTTTGAAACCTTAAACTTGCTAAAAAAGAAATAGACTTTTGCTTCACAGGCTTTTTTGGGTCATTTTAGTTTTTTGATCAGTGTCAGAAAAGCTATGTTTGGCTTTCTGACAGGTATTTTGTCCCTATTGCTGTACTCAGTTACAAGGACTAGGAGGGCTGTCTGCTAACACCCCTATCTGCTGATGTCTGACATAGCTCCAGTGTGATTTGTTTTGGGTGGAGCACATTTTATTTTTGTGTTTTGTTTTTTTGCTGTTGTCTGGTTCCAGGCTTGGTTCCCTGCATGACTGATGAGGTGTGTCTGCTAACTCCCCCTCCTGCGGGTCACTGCTTATAATTTACTGTATATGTGCAAAATATTTGATTTTGTGAGGCTTCACACTGCGTGTGCGTGTTTAATATATTTTTTTCATGAGGCAGGGCCACATGTGTGCACAGCTGTGTACACACAGATTTTGAAATACACTTCTTCAGTTCTAAGCCAGTCAGGCTTGACTCACTGAATTAGTATTGTTAGTCTCCTCTGGTTCTGGGGATAGATCCCTGTACACATGAGGAGAAGAAGAAGAATCAGCATTTATATAGTGTTTTTCATACACAGTGTATCCCAAAGTACTTTACTAGCAATGGTAGACTGGTAGTGAAGTGACTGAATGTGTGGTGGCAGCCATATCGCACATCATCACCCACACACAGCCTGGATAATTGCATGAACCAGTTTATGGGAAGGGGAATGTTGGCCAGGGTACAGGGAATGTTCCCTACTCTTTGAGAAGAGTGCCCTGGGTCCTTTTACTTCCACCTGGACACCCACCAGGACAACACCAGGATGGGCAGAAGGGACCTCAGTTTAACGTCTCATCCGAAGGATGGCACACCCCAGCAGTACAGTACCTCCCAATACTGCATTCGGATGCCAGCGATTTTTAGGTGCAAGTCCAATCCCAGTGTGGGACGAGAACCCATGATCTTCTGGTTGAGAGGCAGATGCGCTACCAACTGAGCCACGCTGACACGGTGGCTGACTCCCCCCACACACACTTCTACAGCGCACTGCACACAATTAAGCTGTGCTTGTGAAATATATCCACCTGCGGGTCTGTGCCGTGTGTGTGTGCACAGTTGTGCTCATGCATTGTTTTTGTTTGTTTATTGTTGTTTTGTTAATTAAACCATTGCACTTAGTGGGGCAGGCTTGTCTCACTGAGTTAACTGTATGTCATCTGTCTGTTCCTTGCTCGGTTCCATGTTTGACTAAATAGGTTGCCCTTTTCTTCCCCTTCATGGTAGCAGTGTTTTTCTTTACTGCTACTTTTTTGTGGTGCAGTATAACTGGAAAGGTTGGTGTATTACTGTAGTTCCACAAGCACTAAGTAAAACATCACACACACAGGTACTACGTAGTAATAGTTTGTGTTTTACCCAGTAACCAGTAGTGACCTGATTCATCATGTCTTTAGCAATCTTGCAAACATGCTTGGTCCAGCCCCAGCAAAGCATCTGCACCACTGGCCCCAAGTGGTGAGGGACAGGATGATAGACCACAAACATACAGCACATCCACACAATTACTGCTAGTGTTGTCACTGGGCTGCCAAACCCCCAATCTATGTAGAACAAAGGAAGCACTCAGCGGGAAGGGGGGGCGGTTGCAGTAACAAAATACAGTTAAGAGCAGTGCAGCATAAAGTTGCCAATACATTTGTTTGTGCTAAGGCTGGAGGATGCCAATAGAGCCCTGGTGCTTTGACCAGAACCTGGTCTTTGTCAGGGTGCATGTCGGGAATGTACAAACACGCTATGGATATACAACCCTTAAAGAAACACACACTATAAATAAGTGAAGTTAAAATGAATGAGACTGAGATGCCCTTGTAACAAAACAATCCACAACTAACATACCCAAGGATGAAACATTGCGTCAAGATTATAGAACATAGTTCATACTGTAGTGCCAGACAGTACACAATGCAGTATCTTGCAAAATTGCTGTAAAATGCTGCAGTATGCTGCAAGGAGCAGTGTAATTTAATGCAATTAAGCCCTCCAGTCATCCAATATTTTGCGGCATGTCATTTACTGCAAAGTACTGAGTTGCATCTTGTCTTGCTCCACTGTAAATTATTGATACGTAATACAATTCCAGAGAAGGTGGTGAGATAGACTACATAGACAGTGACACACAGGTGTCTTTCTTTATTTGATGGGCTCAAATATTGTTCTTCCCAAGCAAGCCTTTTAGTTCTTGTAGCATTGGTAATAGTAATACTACCACTAATACCATTAGCAGTACTACTACTGCTAGTGTCACCACCTGTCCATTTGTACATTCACTGTCACATCCTGTTGTGCAGTAGTAGGGGGGAATTAGAGCATACGTGCTTTGTGCAGCAAGCAACAGACACCACCACCAGTGTTCCCACTGCTACCATTATGGCTGCTACATCCACAGCCAGTGTGCTTCCCACCACCACCAGTGCCATTCTTGCAGCAGCCACCCTTTCAGATGTCACCATTACTGCAGCCACTGCTACCACTATTCCTATGCCTATGGCTGAAGCAACTTCTACCCCGTGTCTGTGACCATGAACACCTTCTAGCACTGACCCAATGCAATGCTTGATATTGTTTTCAGATTGCTATGTGTGTGTTGTAGTGGATTGAGTGTGCCACATGAAGTTTTTGTTGCATTAGTGAGAGCTCAATGTTGGTGGCTGAAGTGTCATTGAAGTGTATATGGTATACCAGGTTCAATGGGTGATTAATGGTGTTGCTGAAGTGCTTTTTTAAAGTTTCCTTAAAAAAACACCTTTTCTGGCCAAATACTGAATAACGAATATCGAATACTTGGGACCTGAATACCGAATATTAGGGAAAAGGTATTTGCACTGCCCTACCAGTTACCGATGCATGTCCATACATTATCCTCTCTATATATTTAGTATAGTCAGTCCCCTGCATACTGGGTACTTATGGGCCTCACCTTGCAAAATGAGAAACTAGATACTTTTTTGTATTGTCCCTCAGCACTGGGGGCTAACAGGAGGTCCATATTAGTTGCTAGCAAAGGCAATAATTATTTACACATTTACAAAGGCCATTGTCTACATAGGAACAGTAGAGTTAGGCATAAAATTAATAATTCACTCTACACAAATAACAGTCTGCCACAGATGCATCTAAAAATACAGATATCTACACAAGAGGCACACCATTACTTTAGGGTCCCATGCAGTGGGATCCCTCTATCTATCTATCTATCTATCTATCTATCTATCTATCTATCTATCTATCTATCTATCTATCTATCTATCTATCTGTCTATCTAGGTATCTGTCTGTCTGTCTGTCTATATATTTATCTGTCTATCTATCTATCTACAGCTTCTTTGCTTTAGATGGTATTTTCTGTTTGGGATACATACACACACACACACACACACACACACACACGTGCACAGACACATGTACACATACACACACAGCTTAGGACAATTGAATTATTCATAACGTAAATATGTATAGTATAAAGCAATTTAGCACCATGATTCTGTAAATTAAACTCATGTTTACATATACTCTATATGACAGAATCATAGAAACATAGATGATGATGGCATAAAAAGATCAAAGGTCCATGCAGACTGCCTGAAGTTCCCTTTTTGCCCAAGGACAGATCGTCCATATGAGGTTTTATCCCTCTCAGTACACCCCCTGCTTTTCTTCCTACTGCTATCAATCTGAGCAACCACCAAACCCATAACTCTGTTCCAGCCATGCTGGAAACCATTAATGGTCTTGGCTCTCACCACCTCCACAGGCAGACTTTTCTATGGCTCCACCACCCTTTACATAAAATAGAACTTCCTAACATTCCTCTTAAGCCTTCCCCCTCCAGTTTTCACTCATGACCTCAGGTTCTTGACTCTGTACTCCTGCTAAATAGTTCCACACAGTTAACCTTGGTTGTTCCCTTCAGGGGCTTGAAGGTTTCTATTATATACTCCTCTCCTGATTAGCTGATAGGTAAAATATGCTTTGTTCTTGAGAGTTGCATTAGTATACGAGAAGGAGATGCCACTTTGCCTATTAGTCTTTACAACATGTCTGCTAATTTAGAATAACAAAGCTGATAACAGCAAAGGTGTGAAATACCCTGGTTATCATTAGCTGGTTTTTAACAGTGGTAGAGTAATATATGTTCTCAGAATTGTTTTCACTGTTTTTCCCAAGATTATGACAAAATACAAACGTATGAATGTGCCAGCAGATAAAGGCCTTATGGTCTATCTAGCTTGCTTGAATATACAGTTCACTGCATTTGGACAGGGAACTGCCCTCACTTCCCATATTCCCCTTGAACCATTTCCTTATGGTTGGTCCTTCAGCTACTACAGCATCGAGGTGTCTATTGCACTTGTCTCACTATAGATGCTGTACCATACTACTGCTGAAGGGTTTTGTAATATATGGATAAACCAAAATAATATGATACAAAAGCATACAAAAAAATCCAGTAATACCACTCCTCAGAAGTGATAATACCATCAATGCTGAGCTGTAATGCTATCGTTTAGAGCCCATAATACTATCGTTCAGAGCTCTGAACGATAGTATTATCATATAAAAAGAACAGTGCAAGTGCATGACTGTCTCATGCACAGAGGGAACTGGCTTTCACTGTAACCATTGCATACAGAAAAGCCAGCTCACTAAAAACCAACAAAATCTAACATGTGACAAACCATGTGTCTCCTGCTTACTCCGGTGCCTTAAAGAATCTCTTTTCTTATTAAGTGCCATTAAAACTAAGCCACATATATTTAAAAAAGCAGCTTCTTGAGCACTCACATAGAGAAGCCAGCATGTTTCTGAGATAATTATTCATAAAACTCATGAAGCACCAATAGAAACACACACTGGGTGTTTCTAAGACATCTTGACATTCTGATGTCCAAAGCAACATATGGCAAGCAGCCTCACTTAGACACCTGCATGCACACTTCACCACCTTGGATCTTTGCTCCACATTTCTGGAGAACACTATAAACTCCTTGGATCCATATATTACAAAAATAGGGGACTGTGATTACTCAGCAATAATACCATTTTGAGGATCTGGGGACATGGGAACCTAAAGAGCAAAACTCTCAAGGTTCCTGTGTTCCCCGAACCTCTCCATGGTATTATAGCCTTGTAATTCACAGTCCACTTTCTATTATTCTATTTGTATTGTACAGTAGATGGATTACTATTGGTACTGTATCATACTGCCTGACCGTGTTTCTTCTGGGCACCGGAACTTCCTTCTCTTACTGTTCTGCAACAGTATCTGATTTTTGGTATTTTGACCAATGTTTTCCCTACAGCTTGTGTCTTGGAATGTCCAGGGCCTAAATTCTCCTGCCAAGAGGAACAGGGTTCTAACCAGTCTTAAGAATATTAAAGCTAAGGTGGCCCTCATCCATAATACCAAGCTCAAGGCTGAGAAGGCTGTGAAATTAAGGTAAGAGTGGGTGTGTTTTGGGGTGCATAGTTGTGCCCCTCCTCCAAGACTGAGGTGTCCAGACATATCCACAAGTCCTGTTGTTGATCATTGGAGGCTTAGGCCTCAGACTCGGAGGGCCAGTGGATGCAAGCCAAACTCATAACACTGGAGGGGTCCATAATTCTAGTTAACATCTATGGCTATATCTATGATGGCCCTGCCCATTTCAACCCCTTAAGTAAAACCCTCCTAGGCTTCACAGACCACCAGAATCCTTTACTGCTAGGAGGGGACTTTAACCTGACTCTGGATCACTATCTAGACTGTAACTCCTGAAGCTGAGAGCCACATGATAGAGCCTTGGCTGTTGCACAGGGCTTGAAGTTAGTGCACTCTTTAACTGACATCTCATGCCAGCAACACCCTGCTATCCTAGATTATTCCTATTTCTCTGCCTCTCACTCCACCTCTAGTCAGATGGATTTTTGGTTAATCTCCTGCTTGCCTCACACATGGTCCATGTATTGCAAATTGCTCCCCTTTACCTCGCCAACCCTGTGCCAGTGGAGCTTATTGTGTTATTCGATCCCACCTTCCAAATCAGCAACCTGGCACCTAGACTCCATCTTACTGCAATATTCTCACCTTGTTGCCTACATTCATGGTCGCAACATGGGGTATGTGACTGCCTGCCACAAAAAGAGGAAACAGGAGAAGAAGACACTCAAGCAAGTCTTGCTTTGAAAAGCATGCTCACCTCTTAGCTCCTGCCACCCTCCTATGAGACATTAGGTCTCTCTGCACTCACTTGAACACCATAATTACCAGGAAAGCTGAACTGGATGTACTCCACCTGAATCCTAAGTACTGGGATAGGGGTGAGAAATCTGATAAGCTTCTGGCCTACCATCTATGAAAACAGTGGGCAGACAGGCACATCCTCAACTTAAAAGATGAGACTAGCACCATCCATTCCCTGCCCCCACAGATTAATTGAATCGAGCACAGCTTCTATTCTCATCTTTATGCATCCCACAGTCCCCTAAATGAAAACAATCTTCTAGCTTTCCTGGAGGATTTACCCATCCCAGCTCTCTCATAGTATCACAAAGAGGCCTTGGAAGCCCTCCTTTCAGTATCGAGGATCTGGTCATCAGTATATGCCCTCTCCCCTGACAAATCCCCTGGCAGTGATGGTATCCCCATAGACCTATATCAGTCTATTCTGCACATACTCGCTCCAGTCCTTCAGTTCATCTTCCAGGAGGTATATGGCTGCTCACTGCTCCCTCCCACCATTTGAGTGACCCTATTTACTGGGTAGCTATAGACCTATTTCTTAAGAAACTGCAGATGCTAAGATCCTAGCCAAGGCACTGGCCACTAGATTAGAATTCATTTTACCTCTTTTCATCCACCCATCACAGGTGGGGTCTCTGTAGGGATGCCTGAGCTCTGACCACCTCAGGGTGCTGCTGTCCCTGATGTGTTTGGCCAAGCATACCCCATCTCCAGCTGCAGCTGTGGCCATAAATTTTGAAAAGGTCTTTGATTTGGTGGAGTGGGGGTACCTCCATGCCATCCTAGACAGAATGGGCTTTAGGCAGCAGTTTGGAAACTGAATCTGAGCCCTTTACACACAAACCTTGGCCAGGGTACTGACCAAATTGTTTTTCTCTGATCCCTTAACCCTGCAGAGAAGGACTAGGCAAGGCTGCCCCTCTCCCCTCTCCTCTCTGTTCTGGTGATTGAACCCTTGGCTATTGCAGTGCAACAGCACCCATTCCTGCAGGGAATAGGGGTGGAGCAGATGACCTCCATACAATTTTGCACGCCGTTGACTGCTTGGTGCTCCTCAAGGATGCTCCTTCAAGTATCCCTACCCTCCTAAACCTCTCTGGGGACTTTCCTGTTGTATCAGGTCTCAAAACTAATCCCACTAAAACAGAGATACTTCCCTTGAATGTCTTATGTACCCAGGCCTCTGTAGTCCCCTGTAACCTCCAGTGGCCCCCCTCGGGGATAAAATACCTGGGCATCTGGATTCATCCAAACATTGCAGGCATGGTGACTGAATACCTCCCCCCCCCAAAAAAAAAGCTCAAGGAAGACTGCGACTGAGGGAATCTTCTCCAGTTATCCTTGGCCTGTAAAATCTCAGTGGTTAAAATGTTAATGGCACCTAAAGAGATCCACTGCTTATCATACCTTGCACTCCCAATTACTTTTAGATGTTTTTTGATACCCAAGTGGGTGATTTCCTTTGGTAAAGTAAGTTCCCCAGATACAGCAGGGCCAAGCTTTGAGCCACCTGGCAACAGGTAGGCTGTTGCTCCCCCTAGTTTTATGCTTACTGTGTAGCATTTAGGTGTATACAATTTCTTTTTTGGCTTCTTTGGCACACTCTGGTGGGTCAACCATTGTGAGTCAATCTTTAACAGTCTATAGGTCAGGAGGCTGACCCACCTATCAGCCTGTTCGGGCCACTCCTCGTATTTAAAAAAAATGAGACCCACTCTCTCCTCCTCCTTTCAGACCTGGAGAAAACCAGAAACCTGACTCCAGATTCTCTAATGCCAATGACAATGCTACCTCTTTGGTCCAATCCCTTTCTGACAGTTGTAGGAAAGCCACTATGTTGGAGGTTCTGACACACAAAAAGAATTCAGACAGTTTCTGATTTATGGCAGGCAAATACTTTCCATCTGGACTTCTATGGGGTCTCCAGAGGTGCCATGGTCTCCCAAATCTGACTTTTAAGGGTATCTTAAAATTTGCAGTGCTATATACACGTGCCATTCTGGGCTTCACCAGGGAACTCTGGTGGACCCACCAAAGTGCTTAACTAGCTTGCACAAAGCACCAAGGGACATAGCAAGGTTGATATATGGACAGATTCTCCAAGAGATTCCTGACTCATCTGAAAGTGCTAGACCATAAGTGGGCTCCCCCTCTTGGTATTTTGATAATGGAGGATCAATGGGCACACCTGTGAAAACTGGTGCATCTCTTCTGTCCTGACTGTAGAAGCCTCCTCTTCAAAACAAAATCTTACACATGTAGTATCATACCCTGGTTCAGTTGCACAACCTTATGCTAATGTGTCAGTATAACTCTTAGAGGTGCCAAGAGTCTGGTGCAGACCTCTTACACATCTGTTGGAATTATCCCAAGATTCTACAGTTCTGATCCTTAGTCCATAACTGCTATACTGACATTCTGGGAACCCCCCCCTCCCCGCCAACAATTCACCTCCTTCAGCATCCCTTCAGATTCTCCTCCACTCACACAGCATCATGTACACTGACTCATAGCAGTGGGGATCCAGGCCAAAAGACTGATCCTGCAGCAGTGGAGGACAACAAAGATACCCTCAGTGGCTCAGTGGCTTGCAGCAGCAAGGAACCTAACTACCCTGGACAGGATGTGGCACTGTACCAGATGAATTCTTCCTAGATAACAAAATGCCTGGAACCCTTTCATACATTACTGGGACTCTACTCTAAATGCCCTCTAGTGAATGTGGCAAGGCCAAAGCTTATGCCAAACCCCACCACCCCATGCTGATGGTTGAAGATGAGGTGCAGTTTACTCTTCGTTATCTTCTAATATCATGCTTGTTCTGATGAATATACCTCTTCTGAATGTACATGTTGATGTACATGTTCTGTGTTTCTATACAACAAAAATTGAAAGGGACCTGGGAGTAATTATATCAGATGACCTAAAGGTTGGCAAGCAATGTGAGAAGGCAGTAAGGAGGGCTGGGGGAATACTGGGATGCATAGGGAGAGGCATCAACAGTAGAAAAGAGGAAGTTGTTATCCCTCTGTACAGACAGCTGGTGAAACCCCATCTGGAGTACTGCATGCAGTTCTGTAGACCCCATCTCCGTAAAGACAAAGACAGAGTGGAGGCTGTTCAGAGGAGGGTAACCAAAATGATGCAGGGTCTGCATCAGAAGACATATGAAGAGAGACTAAAGCAGCTTAATATGTATACCCTTGAGGAAAGGAGGGACAGGATAGAAACTTTTAAGTACCTCAAGGGAATTAACAAAGTCCAAGAGGGTAGCATCTTTCAGAAAAAGAGATGTGCAAGTACAAGAGGGCACAATTTGAAGATTGAGGGGGGACGGCTCAGACATAATGTTAGGAAGTATTTTTTCATTGAGAGGGTTGTGGATGCATGGAACCACCTTCCTGAGGAGGTTGTGGAGTCAAGAACAGTGGAAGAATTCAAGAATGCATGGGACAAACATAAGGCAATTCTAGTGGGAGGCAGGAGGAAGTAAACTGTTGGTTAACTAGAATATGCAGCTTATCCATCAGGTAGGGAAATGGGCAGACTAGGTGGGCCAAGCGGTCCTTATCTGCTGTCAAATTCTATGTTTCTGTGTTAACCACAAAGCATTGTAATCCTTTGTTTATATGTATAGAATGCTCTGTATTTTAGCCACTAGAGTGTGTGATTGCAGTGTTGTGAAGCTTTTCCAATAAAAAGCATTAAGTACAAAAAGTATAGGACTGGGAATAAGTGTTACTTGGGGACAGAAGGCTAAGTAGAAGAGAGGTGTGCACATAACTGTGTTATTAAACTTTTACTATATCAACCATGCCTGTCATCAAGTTCCTCCACTAAAGAAGACAACATATGGCTATATTCTGCCTCATACCAACTTCGACTGATGTTGTTATTCTCGTGAATACCTATACAAAATGTTTTGAGTTGCAAAGAGGAAAATTCAGCAGACCCTCCCTAAAAGACTGTTACCAGCAAGATTATAAATGTGTACAGATGACAGTGACATCATTAACCCCAGAAGTGGAGGCATAGGCCACACGGTTTATGGCAGTGCCCCCCCCACACTTTTTAACAACACGTAAAAATCTTAAATCATGCTGCCAGGTAGTCAAGGCTCCATCAAGAATAGCCCCAGTCCCACCCCTGCTCCTACTTACATTTCTCCACCCCTGATAACCAGCTTTCCCTCCAGTCCCACCTTTGTTCCTCCTTCTTAGTGAAGTAGCAGCTCCAGCTTTGACTCTGTCCGTCTCTTCTCCCCAAGCCATCAGCCTAATCATTCTGAGTTTCAGCTGGTGCATGTGCTGTGTAGGGTGAGCATGACCCTACCTTGACCCCCCTGCACTGCTGGTTTTGCTACTTGTTGTGTTCTCACAGTCCACCTCCTCCTCCATTCCCATCCCATGGGGTTGACTCTGGAACAGCAGACTCATTTCATGGGGGGGTGTCTTGTAAGTCATACTGAGGCCAGGGTGGGGAACACAGCAAGAAGACACCACTGAGTGGAGAATAAGATTCATTGATGCTTCCTTGTTTCAATCATGTGCTGCCATGATCTCAGTGGGGGTCAACATGATTGGAGTTGGGTCTCGGATGGGGCTAGCCCAGTTGACTACACAGCCTAGCTAAGGGGAGCATGGTTGTCATTTTGTTCTAGCATCAGCTTGAGCCAAGTACTGAGGAGAGACTAGTCAATGTCGACTTGATAAGGAGCAGAAGAGCCCATACTCGCAGCAAATATTTGCACTACAACCACAGCTGTATTACCTTCCAGGCTTCCATAGCCCATTAAAAATGTTTAAAGAAACATGTGTGAGAGTGTGCACAAGGCTGTCGTGCTCTTGAATAAAAATTAGTATTCAACACTAGAAATTCTGGCACTGACCACCACCTATGATACTGACAGTGTCCATAAGGTGTAAAAAGAGGAAATATTTTGTATAAAATAACAAAATGCCCACATGATGCGTTTCAGGTCCTGCCTGAACCCTTTCTCAAAGGCTAAGGCATACAAAGTGCTGGTGCATTATAAACAAGTGCAAATAGGTGTGGCATAATGGCATCATTAACTATTGCTTCAGTTTCATTTGTTAAAATACTTGCACATTCCACATGCATAAAACAGCATGAATCACTATAGAAATCCCATGAGGCAAATCTATAACACACAAAATACATTATTCAAATTATTCTACAGAGACTTAAATAATGACCATGTTAAAACATATATATATATATATATATATATATATATATATATATATATATATAAAGATACATAAAATCAAGAAGCTGAGAAAGTAGGGGGAGGAACAGTAATAGAGGATATGAAAGCAGAGATCTAAATACTAGTGTTTCTTTGAGAGAAAAATTCAAGTAATACTTGAAGAAAGAAAGTTAAGGTGGGAGAACTGAATAATTAATCTGGATTCACAAAGAACCTCTATAATTCATTTTATATCCTGTAGATATGGTTTGATATCAAAACCTACATTTAGATCTGGAGGTCTGGTTACTTTTAAATTAATAATCCAAAAGGTTTCACATTTTAACTCCAGATTGATGAAATCCCCACCTCTTGGGTAGCAGATGACTTTGTCAATTGCCTTGTAGAAAAATTATGTGTGTCTGTCCATCTTTTTGATTCATTACATGTTGAGCTGTGGCATACATGATGGTACTTCTTTCTATAGCCCTTTGGTGTTCCCCCACTTGAATTTTAAAGGGTCTAGTGGTTTTTCCTACATAAAAGGCATGACAGGTACAAACTGCTAAATAAATCACCCCTGCAGTATTACACGTGGTGAGCTGAAGAATTGTATAGCTCTTGCCAGAATTTGTTGTACTAAAATTGTTACCAGCTGTTGCAAACTTATAATATACACAATTATTGCACCTATAGCATCCTGTAGGTCTAGCTAGCCATGTAGTATTATTGGTTCTCTCCTGAAGGTGTCTCTGTGTCAAAATGTCATTTAAACTACTAGCATTTCTATAGGATAACCTGGGTTTGTCTGCTGCAATGTCTTTAAGATTGGGTTCTGCTGCTAAAACCACCCAGTGTTTTCTAACAATTTCTGCAAATGTGTTTGCCTGTGCTAAATAAGCAGTAATCACATTAAATTGTGACTCTCTTTCTTGTTCTCTATTTATTTATTTAGTTTTTGTTTACTGGGTAAGTGCACTAGCCATAGCAATGACTATTTTCAGGTACGACCTGGGAGGATACAGTACAAACAGATTAAATCACACAAAGCAAGACAAATTTTATATAATTAATGTAATAAACATAGTAGACAATAGAATACTGAGCAAGTAGTTTTATACAAGGTAATAACAAGTAGCAGTGTGAAAAGTATGCTAGAACAGAGTATACAAAGGCATTTAAAGTAACCAGGGCTAATAACATATTGTCAAATTTGTGAAAACAACAATTTTAGTAACCAGGGCTAATAACATATTGTCTGACTTGTGAAAACAAGGTAAGATGTAATAATAAGGTAATTATGAGGAATTTATATAAGGTGGTGAGTGGTGGAAAGTGGGGTAGAAGTGCGAGGCCAGAGTAGAGAATTTTCGAATAGGTAGGCGAGAGGGATGGACAAATGGGAAGTGCTATTCTACTTGATGTGCTCAAATAAGAATGCCAAGAGGGGAGAAGCTAGGATGGAGGAAGGGGTTAGGTGGGTTTGAAGCAAGCACATCTGTGGGTAGTGGCTAGATGGTTCCGTAACCCCTTCTTAAAGGAGGAGTGGGTTGAGGATTGGCATAGGGCTAGCAGGAGGGAATTCCAGAAATGGGGGGCATGACAGGCAAAAGCCATAACACCTTTGGAGAAATTATGTCTGGGGATGAAGAGAGGCGCATTATCAGCAGACTGCAAACCATAGTTAGGAGCCAGATTCTGAAAGAGACCACCAGGGATTTGGGTATTTTTAATCAGACAATATTGTCAATGATGGAGTCATAAGCATCAAGCCTTAGCTGCAAAGGAGGACGCCATCCCAGATCTGAATAAAGGAGACAGTGGTGTCTCAGTCGATGAGAGAAGGATGCGTATCAACAGATATTGTTGTGTGTGACATCCCATTTTTGGAGGCTAGATTTGGACACAGAGGTATAGGTGGCAACCCCATAAGTGAGCAACGGAAGGAGTAGGCCATGGGCAATGGCAAGCCGAGCAGAGGGGGAGAGCATATAGCTGGTTCAGTAGGATATACCAATATTAACATTAACAAGCTTGCAGTTCTGTTGGATGTGCAGATCTAAGTTTAGTGATGGATTGAGTGTGACGCCCAGATATTTAAATGAGTTCACCACTCCAAGAGTTAGACCGTTGGAGGAGGAGACTTTAAATTTAGTTTGGGAGAGTTTGAGTTTGGCATTAGAACCAAATAGCATAGACTGGGTTTTGGATTCATTTAAGGCAAGTTTATGACTAGATAGCCATAGATGGATTTGCTGAAAGTCAGGAGAGAGATTATGATTAATGACATCAGTGCTGTTATCACTAGTGTAGAGAACAATGTCATCTGCATATAGAAAGAAAGCAGTCCTATGGAGGTTTGAGATGATGTCATTGATGAAGATTGAGAAGAGCAGAGTCCCAAGGATGGACCCTTGAGGCACACCAATGTTAATTGAGGCCTTGTCTGAGAGGGTGGAGTTATATTTCATGGTTTGAGTCCTGTCAGATTGGTAGCTGCCAAACCACATTACAACATTCTGAGAGAATTCTAGTGATGTAAGGGAGGCAAGGAGGATGGAGTGATCAACAAGGTCAAATGCCTTGGTCATATCAATGAAAATGACCCCAGTGAGAAGGCCGGAGTCCATACCCACTAGGGTGTCAGAAGTGAATTTAAGAAGTGTGGTAGTAGTGCTATGGCCCTTGCAAAAGCTATGCTGGGCAGAGGTAAGAAGGTCATATTTCAGGAGGAAATCAATTGTTTGGGTGGATACAAATTTCTCTAGTATTTTATTAAGAACTGGTAAGATAGCTATGGGCCTGTAATTTGAGGGATCTTTACGATCACCTTTTTTGAAAACAGGGGACATCTTTGCAGCCATCCATATCTCAGGGACATAGCATTGTGACAGGGATAGCATGAACATTTTTGCTAGGGGAGCAGCAATGTAGGGGGCAGATAGCTTTAGGAGCTTGTGCTCAAGGATGTCTGAGCCAGCTGCAGTGTGGTCAGAGATTTTGTTTAATAAACTGAGCACCTCACACCTGGAGACCACCATGAAAAAGAAATGGGGACCACTGACAGTAGATAAGGAAGATATATTCAACTGGTCAGGGAAGGAGGAGGTGCAATTAGATAGGTCAGAGAATTGATCATTGAAGAAATTGGTGATGGTACGGGGATTATTGCAGTGAATACCATTTAGGAACATATCATTGGGGGTGGATGCAGGATTCAATCCAAGGTAGAATTTAATATGGGACCAGAATTTTTTTGAGTCACCATAGGAGTTGGTTAACAGATCTTTGCAGTAAGAACTTTTAGCCTTTTTGATGTCCCTTTTGCATGAATTGAGTAGGGCCCTGTAGTTATTAAGGTCAGAGGACAGTCCTGAGCTTTTTAAATGAAGCCAGCTTTTATCTCTATGTTTTAGTTTAGCAAATACAGTAGGTCAGATTTTAACCAGCGGGTGTGCCTATTTTTCACCCTCTGAGTTACTAGTTTGCAATGCTTATCCTGAAGCACTAGGAAGTGTGTCATGAAAAGATTGAGGGAAATCTGAGCATCATTAGATGTTAGAAGGGAGGACCAATCGGTTGCAGTAATGTCATAAAGGAAAAGGTCTGAGTCGAAGTTAGCATGATTGTGGAAAGTTATGAGACGAGGTTTTGAAGGAACAGACTTGCTTTTTCCCCAGATACAGAAAGTAGGGGAGTGGTCAGTGATGGCATCAGGTAGTATGCCAGAGGCAATAATGTTTTCAGGGTGGTTGGTCATAATCCAGTCCAGTAGTGTACTTGTGTTAGAGTGTGGTGTTGTCCTGGTAGGATCACATATAAGTTGGTGCAAGTTGAAACTCTGCAACCTGGTCAGTAATGTTGACTGGGTGTTCCCCAACCAATTAACATTAAGGTCCCCTAGTATCAGAACTTCATGTTTCCCAGCAAGGTAGGAGATTTGATCCAGCACCTCATCCAGACCTTTCTGACTGTTGGATGGAGGGTTATAGGCACATGCAATATGCAGTTTTTTGGTACATAGGATACAGTAAGTAGAGTATGAAGTACCTCGCAGTGGGTTAGGGGAGGTGATTTGATGGCTGAGAGATGTAGATGGTCTTTAAAGTAGACAGCAGTACCACCCCTCTCTTGGGCGCAGACCTATAGAGTCTAAGGAGGTTATAGGAAGGAAGGGAGCACAGAGAGTCAGTAGTGGAAGGATTTAGCCAGGTTTCAATCAGGCATATAATGTCGGGCTTGTAGAGGGAGGTCCAGGATTCTAGATCAGTAAGATTGTGAGTGAGACTCCTGATATTATGGTGTCTAACAACCAGACCTTTTGCATTGCTAAACAAATCAGGTGTAACATATCTAGGGCCTGGATTTATCTGAACATCCCCCAACAGCAGGATGGTAAGTAGGAGAAGATACCAGAGCTTGCGGCTCAGGAAGGGACATGGGTTCCGTGTACTCAGGTGACACATTTTGTGGGCATAAGTAGTTAGATGGAGCCAGGTTCTATTTAGTAGTAATGGGGAGGGGTTACAGAGTGGGGTTTGAAGTAGTAAAAGATCGGAAAAGAAATAATCATTTGGCAGGAACTTGGGGATCATAAAAAGAGGCTGAGGTAAGGAGAGCATGCAAAGATGGAGTAGTGGCAGAGAGGAAGCAAGAATGAATAGCAACATATGTTGGTCCATTTTAAGTAGGGACTGAGAAATTACCAAAGGGAGTGGTAGAAATCTGGAGGTGGAATGTGGGCTAATGAGGAGCGTGGAGTGCTGAGGAGGAGTGGCTAAAGTGTATTTAATGGAGGCCTGGCAGGGGGTGGGGGAGAAAAATATCAGCAAGGATTACAGCTCGAAAATTAAAAGCAGCCATAACAGTGAGCACCTAAAATTGCAGTTTGTAAGCCTGAAAAGTCGCTCCAATCAGCATATAGTTACAGGGCTGGTGGACCAATTGGATAGGAGCAGTAGAGGCACTGCACCAATCAGCAGTTAGCAGACAAGGAGTAGGGCAGCAGTTTGTACCTCAGTGAAGATCCGAGGAAGGACACCAGGATGGCAGCCTTGGAGGTTTTGTTTCAGTCGGTCTGGTGGCAGCCGGTGCAGCGGCTGTGAAGCTCTGCCTCATGGATTGAGGCACCACTCAGGCACTGCAATCCTAGGAGACAAGAGGAGACAGCAAATTAAATAGGGATTTTAATCAAAAGACCTTGGGCAGGGGCTGACTGCAGGCTATCACCAGGGAGTGGGGGTGATCAGAAAAGACAAAAGGCCTGAGCTAAAAGTAGACAGGGAAGGGGTTAGAAAGAATCAATTTTGAAAGGGTGCAAATTGCCTTGAGGACACCAGGAGCTGGGAGGGGGTAGGGAAGAGGCCAGCAGTGATTCTTGCTAAATTAATCAGGCAAAGGATGTTAACAGAAGGGGGTGGGGGGGATGGTGGTAGCGCTAAGAGTGAGTTAGAGTCAGGGGTGAGCGAGAGTAAAGGTAGGCATTGAGATTATAGAGAGAAAAAAAAGATCAGGAATGAAATCACTGGAAAGGCAGGAGAGAGAGACAGGTTGAGAAGAAACAGGCTAGCAGTTCAAATGATGCATTACAATTGAATAAGTTATTACTATAGAATTAACTTTACACAGTAAGACAATATCAACACGGTGCATAAAATAAAAATACCAGCAAGGATTACAGCTCAAAAATTAAAAGCAGCCGTAACAGCAAGCACCTAAAACTGCAGATTGGAAGCCTGAAAAGGTGCTCCAATCAGCAGATAGTTACAGGGCTAGTGGACAAATCTGATGGGAGCAGTCGAGGCACCACACCAATCAGCAGTTAGCAGACAAGGAGTAGGACAGCGGTTTGTACCTCAGTGAAGATCCAAGGAAGGGCACCAGGAGGGCAGCCTTGGAGGCTTTGTTTCAGTTGGTCTGGCAGCGGCCAGTGAGGCGGCCGTGAAGCTCCACCTCATAGAGTGGAGCACTGCTCAGGTGCTGCAATCCTCAGTGAAGATCTGAGGAAGGGCACCAGGAGGGTGGCCTTGGAGACTTTGTTTTGGTCGGTCTGTCGGCAGCTGATGCGGCAGCCATGAATCTCCACCTTGTGGAGTGGGGTACCGCTTGGGCGATGCAATCCTCAGTGAAGATCTGAGGAAGGGCACCAGGAGGGCAGCCTTGGAGACATTGTTTCAGTCTGTCTGGCTGCGGCTGTGAAGCTCTGCCTCACGGAGTGGGGTGCCGCTCGGGCACTGCAATTCTCTAATAAGACATTCCTGTCTATATTGCCAGTAAATCTTCTGGCCTGTGTGACTTTCTGTTTACTGTAACCCCTGACAACAAATCTATCTGTCAAACCATATCTATAGGATAGAAAATGAATTATAGAGGTTCTTTCTGAATACAGATTAATTGTTCAGTTCCCCCCTTTACTTTCTTTTTCCAAGTATTACTTGAATTTTTCTCTCAAAGAAACACTAGTATTTATATCTCTGCTTTCACGTCCTCTATTACTGTTCCCCCCACTTTCTCAGCTTCTTGATTTTTATGTATATGTGTGCTTTTAACATGGTTAGTATTTAAGTATCAGTAGAATAATTTGATTAGATAATGCATTGTGTGTTATAGATTTGCCTCATGGGATTTCTGTGGTGATTCATGTTGTTTTATGTATGTGGAATGTGCAGGTGTTTTAACAAATGAAATTGAAGCAACAATTAATGATGTCATTATGCCACACCTGTTTGCAATTATATATAATGTACCTACACTTTGTATGCCTTAGCCTTTGAGAAAGGGTCCAGGTAGGACCTGAAACGCATCAGGTGGGCATTTTGTTATTTTATACAATAAATGTCCTCCTTTTATACATTATGGATGGTGTCAGTATCATATGTGGTGGCGAGTGCCAATTTCCAGTGTTGAATGCTAATTTTTATTTGAGAGCACCACAACCTTGTGCACACTCTCACACATGTTTCTTTAAAGTTCTTTTTGAGTGTTTATGCTCAGGTTGCAGTTGTAATACTGCGTAAAACCACAACTGACTTTTTACCGTACAGGCACTTTTCCTGAAGATGCAATTATGTAATTGGAAGCTACTCTGAATTTGGCCTTCAGTAATAGTCAGCCCCAGATACCTGCAGCTGTAACACACAATCCACATAGTTATGTGGACAAGCTACTACAAGCAGCTGAAACAGCTAATCCATTTTTAATGGAGGAAACCAAAATAACCAGTACTGCACCTGAAGCCCTTACCTTGAGAGATGCTTTCAGGAACCTAGAAAAATGATCAATACAATTGAGAACAATATACTGGAACATTACTGACACGGAGGCCTATCTCCAAGTTAAACGTATACCCAGAGGCTTACGCATTGACATCAAACCTGCATATGGCACAGGCAATATTGCTTTTATGAAAGAATGGGAACAGATCTTTACTGAAGCCAGTTGTAAATTAATTGGATTGATTGTTAGATTCAGCCAAGAAAAAGAAAATTAAATTAAAGCCAAACTAAAAACACAAGAAGCAGAGGTTTTAAAATTGTATGCACATAACATTGCGCAATTTAATAGGCTTAATATTAATCTGTGAGAGACAATTAAAAGACTGGATGCAGATTTAAAAAAAGCAAAACAAATCAAGTTTGTGCATGACAATGGCAATTACGAATTGGACAGGGTGTACACCTGGAAAGAGAAACCACATAAAGGAATTTTAAAACAGAATAAAAATGTCTCTTTGGACTTTAGCACAGACCAAAGTGTCTTAGAAAATGAGGACACTAGTCAGGATCCTTTTTTATAGCAAAGGACAGAACAGCCACCATTACAGGCACATATACCTCCCCCACAGCAACCCATCACCCCACTTCCACAACAATATTATTACATGCAGCCCAGACGGAATCCACATCTAACTAATCAAGGAGGTGTTTACTACCAGAACCAAGCATGAGGAGGAGAACAAGAAGGGGGAGGCCCTGGAGGAAAAAAATAACGGATACTAAAACTACCAGCAGAAACCGTACAGTTGGAGACCCTACAGAGGATGGAGGAGGTAAGTGATTCTCCTTCAAATATACAGATTATTAATCTAACAGACTATGAACTTAATCAAACAGAGGTGAACTTACTAAAGAAAGGGCTGAATTTTGTTTAGACCACTCCCATGAAATGGGTGCAAACCTTAGTAGATGTGTGCCTTTTATGTAGAAAACTGAACCTTAAAGTGTTCTTCAGTAAAAGATCGAGTGAGAGGGCATCTCAGAATATTGCGTATGACATGTTTAGACCCAATTCTACTTTTTGCCCACCCATGTGTTCCACAGTTAATGTGTTTAAACAACTTGTTGAACAGGAACTGGACATTTTATTTTAATCTCTACATGCACCCACTTTTGATAACTGCACAAGAGAGAAACACTATGACAACACTACAGCAAAATGCTGACATTATAATTAAACAAGAGGATAAAGGTGGTGCAGTGGTGTTATTGAAAAAAGAGAACTACATAGCAGAGGCAGAGAGACGATTACAGGATGGACATTTCTATGAAAGATTAAATGGAGATCCTACAAGGGATTTTAAATTTGCCATGGATGAAGTGGTGACTCAAGCATTTCAACTTGGGAATATTAGTAAAAAGTGCAAAGTGCATGATTTTTTGATCACTGATTATCCCATCATGGCTACGTTTTAAATGTTACCCAAGGTACACAAAATGCTGGACAAATCTCTAGGTCACCCAGTTGTGAGTGGCCTGGGTTCCTTAACTGAGTCATTGTCACAATATTTAAAACTCTTTCTTGTGACCACATGTTGAAAACTTGGAATCATAAGTGCGAGATACTAAGGACATTTTGAACACTGTAAATGGATTGCATTTGGGTGAAAAGGTTTTTCTATTGACTTTAGATATTGAAGCATTATACACGCATGTGCCTCATGAAGGCACACTTGATGCAGTTGCTTTTTACTTAGACGTGAATGAGTATGCAAACAGACCTCCAGTAGAGTTTCCACTTTAGTTACTATAATTTGTTCTGACATACAACTGTTTTGTTTTCAATAATGTATATTATAAACAAGTGACAGGGACTGCAATGGGGGCCACTTGTGTGCCATCAGTTGCAAATTTGTAGGGTGGTGGGAAAAAGATTATACCTATGACCCCAGACAGAACCCTTACTTTGACAAAATCCTTATGTGGAGACACTTCTTTGATGATGTCATCCTTTTATGGGATGGTACAGAACTGGAGTTACAGGAATCCATTCATTTTCTGCACTCCACAAATAGCCATCTTAGATTCACCTATATGTGCAGTCCTGAGCAAATTCCTTATTTAGATTTAAGTATAAGTAAGGACTCTGCTTGAATGGTACAAACAAATACTTTCAGAAAAGCTGCAGATGGGAATACAGTGTTAATGTCTTCCAGCTACCATCCAGCCAATGCTATGCACAATATTCCTAAGGATGATTTTGTGAGAATGAGAAGGAACTGCAGTCCTGACCAGAATTATTGTAACAGAGTGGATGAATTGCAAGATAGATTTGTGCCAGGGGTTACAGTAAACAGAAAGTTACACAGGCCAGAAGATTTACTGACAATATAGACAGGAATGTCTTATTAGAGACAAGCAATAGAGAACAAGAAAGAGAGTCACAATGTAATGTGATTGCTGCTTATTTAGCACAGGTAAACAAATTTGCAGAAATTGTTAGAAAATACTGGCTGGTTTTAGCAGCAGAACCCAGTCTTAAAGACATTGCAGCAGAGAAATCCAAGGTATGCTGTAGAAGAGCTAGTAGTTTAAAAAACATTTTGACACAGAGCCACCTTCAGGAGAGAACCAATAACACTGCATGGATAGCTAGGCCTGCAGGATGCTATAGGTACGATAATTGTGTATATTGTAAGCTGATATTTTTAGCTCAGCGAATTCTGTCAAGAACTATACAATTCGTCAGCACACCATGTGTAGTACTGCAGGGGTGATTTATTTAGCAGTTTGTACCTGTCATGTCTTTTATGTAGGGAAAACACTAGACCCTTTAAAGTTTGAGTGGGGGAACACCAAAGGGCTATAGAAAGAAGTTACACCATGTATGCCACAGTGCAACATATAATGAATCAAAAGATGGACAGACACACACATTTTCCTACATGGCAATTGACAAAGTCAACTGCAACCCAAAAGGGGGGAATTTCAACAATCTGGTGTTAAAATGTGAAACCTTTGGGATTATTAATTTTAAAGCAACCAGACCTCCAGGTCTAAGTGTAGGTTTTGAAATCAAGCCATATCTACAGGATTTAAAATGAATTATAGAGTTTTTTTGTCAATCCAGATTAATTGTTCGGCCCCTCCCTTAACTTTCCTTCTCCAAGTATTGCTTGAATTTTTCTCTCAAAGAAACACTAGTATTTAGATCTTTGCTTTCATATCCTCTATTACTGTCCCCCCCCCACTTTCTCAGCTTCTTGATTTTTATGTACGTGTGTATATATATATATATATATATATATATATATATATATATATATACATATATATATATATATGCTTTTGGCATGGTTAGTATTTATGTATCTGTAATAATTTGATTAGATAATGTATTTTGTGTATTATAGATTTGCCTCATATGATTTCTGTGGTGACTCGTGCTGTTTTATGTATGTGGAATGTGCAGGCGTTTTCGCAAATGAAATTGAAGCAACAATTAATTATGTCATTATGTCACACTTATTTGCACTTGTATATAATGCACCAGCATTTTTTATGCCTTAGCCTTCTAGAAAGGGTCCAGGCAGGACCTGAAATGCGCCACGCGGGCATTTTGTTCTTTTTTTATAATAAATTTCCTCCTTTGTACCTTATGGACAGTATCAGTATCATATGTGGTGGTGAGCCCCCGAAATTCCAGTGTTGAATGCCCATTAAAAAATTCAAGTCAGTTAAATTGATAATATCTGAAAAAAATCAAAATTAAAACAAACTAAGGAAATATGATGGGGTGCTCAAGGAAGGGGAAGGGGACAAAAACACGCAGTGACTGGCTGACTGCACTGCAGCAGGAGCTGCTGAGCAGCCTGTCCTGCAGGCCACATTGTTTGTTCTTCTTGTTCTTTGTTTGCTGCCTAATGGAAAGGACTGGGAACGGAGTAAGCATAACTTCAATGTTCTTATGCAACTTAGTGTGGTGTTGTGCTTATGCAACTTGCTAAACAGACTTTGTTGTGGCTATTAATCTCTCTGTTCCTCAGGAATACTACCTTGCAAGGATACCAAAGGCAGGTAGCCTAGAGGAGGGTTCCACCCCTACAGGTGCCATGGGAAGGATTCTGTTAGGCTAAAGCTAGCTTAAGAAAAGCCCCTGAGGAGAGAGGCTAGCCACTGAAGGAGGAGGAGGAGGAGAGAATGGTAGGGTAATGAAAAAAGCTTCTGAATAAAGCAGGAAGGAAGTGCTTAAATAGGTCAGGCAGGAGGCGTGCTTGTTGCTTCAGCCATTGAACTAAAGGCTACAGCCTTTCAATTCAATGTGCTTACACAACTTAATGTGGTGTTGTGCTTATGCAACTTGCTGAATAAACTTTGCTGTGGCTGTTCACCTCTCTGTACCTCAGGAATACCACCCTATAGGGATGCTGAAGGCAGAACTGTGGAGGAGGTTTCCACCCAGAGAGGTGCCATTGGAAGGATTTCCTTAGGCTAAAGGTAGCTTAGGAAAAGCATAAAAGGAGAGTAGATTGGAAAGATTGCAGAGGAAATGAGTTAGTATTGAGATTGGAAAATACGCATTAGTCATCAGCATGATAATGATGGTAATGGTCAGAGAAAGAAGTAACACTAGTATTTAGATACTGAAAGAAGTAACGATTTTAACATAGGCCAAATGAATTTTAATGAGAGGGCATGACTTCCGAATGACAGAGAGAATGGCAAAGGAGGGCCACCATCCATTTCCATCCAACTGCTGAAACTTACCTAAATAATTGTGGAAAACTACCTAAGCAACTTAGGGAGTAACTAAAAAGTTATGACCTTTGGCACTCAGGAGAGGAAAAACCTCCTTTAAAGAGGAAACATCTGGAGATCCAAGGCCTAGATCACTTCCCCTCCAGGTTAGGAAAGTTTTATTTAGTGACAGCTCTGCTGCTGAAGTTTGAAAACCCAGTCAAAGGGGATGAAAATATTCCAATTTGGTGGAAAGCTCTCACAACCCCTCATACAGGAATGCCTTGAAGGGTTGCGAGAGTCCTCTTCAGCAATGGATACTCTGAAGCTACAACAGAACCCCAAATGTTGGAGGAGGAGAGTAATGACCGCTGAGGCACTCAGCCGGCCTACTAACTAAAAACAGACCAGGTGAACCGGAGGTGATCATGGGGAGAAAAGCATAGAGGGCACCGTCGAACCCAATTCAGCAAGCCAAAGGAGTGCTCTTGGGTATGAAGGCCCCATCCCTCATAGCTGAATTCTTAAATCCTACACTGGGAGGTGCCATTGATTGGTGAAAATTACAAAAGTGATGCCTGGAGCAAGGATATTCCCACTATGGGCCAGATGAGAAGGACCCTACCCCAAGTTTTGCATGCTCAAGATGTGCACTTCAGTGCAGGGTGAGACTGTCGGCTGCAAGGCCACCCTGAGCCGTAGAAAGTAATAGTCATGGTTGGCATGCCTCTGAGTTATAAAGGAAGACATACAGTCAACCACGAAGAGCTAAATATGAGGAGGCTGAGCAAAGGCAGCAGCCGTTTGTTAGGTATTGGTATACGATATGATTAACTGAGATGATTGACTGATACAATGGACTTATATGATTGATTGATTGATTGATTGATTGATGAGATTGCTGGATAGGAATGCTTAATATGATTGACTGATATGAGCAAGCCAGTGAAAGCAAGCCAACCAATTCTATTACGGAAGCCAAATTAATGGTGTCATAGAAGGTAGGTGATCAAGTAGTGAGAGGCTGTGAAGCCATGAAGCAGTGAGAGGCTGTGAGGCCAGAAATTGATTCAATAAGGTTTACTGTATTTGAATTGATGAGGTTTAGCAGTGATTGTTATGATTGCAGCATAAACAGAGAATTGATATGAGTGACATGAATACCAGCTTCATGCCACTCATATCCTCAATGTCCCTCCTGCCCACTCCATTCCACCAACGAGGGATTGCTAGAGATTCTTAGGGTTCATTTGAAGACCACTAGGGCCTGAGCATCTGAATTTGTGGCCTCTACTCTGTGGATTCTCTACCTTGTAGGATAAGGCAGTGCCTGACGGTGGAGAGTTTTAAATCCGAGTTGAAAACTTGTTTATTTAATCTTGCTTTTTCTGACTCTGTGTAAGTCTGATACTTAACTGTGATGAATGGAGTTTTTTAGCTGTGATTTTACTACTTATTATACTAGTGCTATGGTCCTTTGTGGTGAATAGAGCTATTTTATAAATAAAGATGCTATGCTTATACTTATGCTTAAAAGCCTTTAAGGCAGAGTTAGGTTATTTGAGTAAGGAGCAATTGCAATGCTGTAATGGAATGGAATGAAGATCCTGAAAGCCATGTAAGCTGTGAGGTTACTATATTTATGCATAGATGACTGAGAAGCCAAGGAGGCAAAGGAGCAGGGCAAAATCATATATCTTACATAAACCATGCTCTTGATATTTGGAGTCATGATGTCCATGAGACCAGACAGAAACTGTAATGTTGCTAGGGTTGATCACCCCAAAAATAATAGAGCCAATTTAAATGACGATGTTTCAGTATTGTAGAAGTCAGAACAGACTGCTGAGGTTTTGGTAAAAGTATGGCTTGGTAATATTATGAAATAGCAGCAAATGAGTGTGAATAACACAAACGTATGTAACCCCCCTACAAATGTGGGTTCCTAAAAGCCTTCCTTGGGTATGCCTAAATGCCCTCTGCCAGGCTGGCATTCTGGGTCCCAATAATTTAAAAGTGTTTGCATGTGAGAGCCCTGTTAGCCTCCGTGCCTGTCTCTTTAAAAGCTGCCTATTTCATAGAGTATAATTAATTTGGGTAGGAGCCGAGTAGTTTCTGGCTCAAGTCCTGCCTAGTCTGCTGTATTATTGCTCCATTCTGCCATCACTAATTGTGCAGAGGGAGCCCTACAAGAATCTGTGACTGTTAGCTGTTTATCTATTTTATTAATACTGGTATTGTAGTTTGTCTAACCTGTCTCCTTTTCATTATGGACTTTCTGCATTTCACCACCATCTTGGTTCTGGACTGCCTAATGGGACCAATTAGTATCTTTGGGGACCCTAAAATGGAGTGTGTCCCCAGGGGTCTTGTGGGGGGAGTGAATTTCTGTAGGAATTGTAGTTTTTAATTTTTGGCACCAAAATAGACCTGGAGGGGGAGCCCCTGCTTTGACAGACAGATGGATCAACCAACCAAACCTTTTGGATCAGAGGGAAATCCCAGAGCTGCCTGCAGCAGTGAGGCAGAAGTGAGTTGGAGCTGGAAGAGTGAGCAGCTTGAGCTTGTTGAGCTGCTGCCCTATGGGGTAGCATGGGGATTTGGTGGGAAGGCAGAGTCTGGCCTGCCTGCCTCTAGCTCTCCCTTATGGAGAGATTTGTGCAACCATAATTTGGCCTTTTCTCCGAATTTATCACTGTGCCCTGAATATTGGGTACAGCGAGTCAGTCTGAGTTTGGAGTTGAAAGAGTGAACGGCTCAAGACATTCAAGCAGCTGCTCCTGCATAGTAAAGTGGGAAACTGGTGGGAAGGCTGTGTTTGTCCTGCCTGCCCCATTTTCCCTGTGAGGGAGTTTTTCAGCATAAAAGAGTCTCCTGAATTAAGACAAAGTGAAATTCCCTGGTGTGGACCAAAGTTTTGCCTTGGTGTGATTGGCCTGTCAGGACTTCCTCTACGACTGCAGAGCATACAGTTTGCACAGAAAACCAACCCTGTGTATTGCAACCAGACTGTCATCTGAATTGTGGTATTTACCTTGCTTTTACTGTAAGTGTGCTGAATGCTGATAGTGGGTTGTGATTTTGTTCCCCACTGCTTGAATGTGTCACACTTGCTGGAAGCTCTATCCAGCACTTACTGGACTGTCTGTGAACTGTTCACCTGGTCTGGGCCTTGCCACCATGGCCCAGACAGCTACTCATGCCACAGAGAAACAATCAATGAGAGACCTGCCTGGGGATTCTGCTCCCTGTTTAACACCAACGAACAAAATCAGCACCATGGTGCTTCGTGTGGGCCCTGCTTCTTCCGGCAATCCAGCACTTCATCCTGAAGTCTCCATTTCATCCATCCTGCATCCTGTACTGGGTAGCATGAGTAAACACCAGGGTAGTTCCCTGCAACAAAGCTCAAATCAAACTATGTCAACTGATTTAATAGTTGTAGTTAATCATTTTGGGACTGAGCCATCCGGCTCTGGATTACAAATTGTGGGTAAAAGTGCATGCATGTTTTCTTTCCATCACAGGGCCCAAACCAGCTGCAATGCCGGCCTACCCTGGGCAACGCTTCAGGCTAGCTGTAGTTCCAACTGGGTGTCCAGTGTGTGTGTGACTGTGTTATAGGGACCTTTGAGTGCATGCCTTATAGCCTGTATTATTCAGATCTCGATTCAACCACCAGATTCTGCCCCCTTCCTTGTTACTGCCCTTAAATAAATCAGATCTAAATCTTTTTGCACTAAAATTGGTTGTGGTGTACCTCTGTATGAGCAGCATTGAAATACTGTTGGTTGTTTTGCTAAATCTTATTTTACAGGGTGTCTCCAGGGTCGAGCCAGCTGAACCAACCCTGGTGGTAAGTGCAACAAGTGTGGGGTTAAATCTGTTGTCAGGAGCAAATTGCAATTGTGTATCCTGTGAATCATTTAGGCTACTAGAGGGAAAAGAGGGGTAACAGTGTCCTGGAAGGCTGAACCCAGGTCAGTTACACTACCCCAAACCATGTCCTCCAGGTGGAGGCACCTGTTTCAAGTACCCAGGCCCATCAACCTGCATCTGGTCATGCAGGCAGGGGTAGTATCCCTTGAGATAGCACCACCTAGGGGTTACACATAGTAAGGTATGAATTAACAGAACTTGTTCAGAGAAGTTGAAGCAGAAAACCCCAAAGGAGTGGAAACAGCATATGAGAATTGTAAGGTTGAAAGATGCAGCTACCCAGGTGGAATTAGCACTAAGTGAAGCCAGTCCAGGTGCAAACAATTAAGGTGGAAGTGCACGCTGTTACAGGCAAGGAGAACAACAAGTGTAGCTGAAACATACAGAGAATAATAGCTGGTAAACTGAGGAAGCAATGAAACTGAGAGCACATAGGAAACAATTACAGAATCCAGAAGGACAGATTTAAGGTAAGGAAACAACAAATGTAGCACAGGGTAAAACTTGAAGTCTCTCCCTTCTCCACAAGAAAACAGAAGAAAAACAAAGGAGAGAGAAGCAGTCACAGACAGTAGAGAAGCACACAGCAGCTGGAGGCAAAAGCAAAATACAGATCCAGAGATATGAGGAGAAAAACAAACCAGCAGAAAGTTGAGCACAAACCTAATGGAAAATCCAAAATTGGCAGAGGAGGGAGACAAATGCTGAAAGAAGCAGGACTTCCAGCTATGAAAGGCAGAGAGCAACAGAGCCTCCAGCCACAAAGTAAAAAACTTCTGAATGGGGCAGGCCCGGTGGCGCTGAGGGTTGAGGCACTGGATGCCACACCTCGCACCACGCTGGTGACCCGTGTTCGGGAATGGACATGGGTTGCCAGGGGTTGGCAGGGGCAGGAAGGATAGAGGCGTCCGATGGACTGCTCTCCTTCCCGGGAGAGGGGTACTGCAACCGGCACCCGAGTGCCCTCTGGCGAGGCTGGAGGGGCAAAGGTGATGAGCGTTAATGTGGGGGGGGCCGAGTGCAGACGCTTTGAGGAGAATGTGCATGGGAGCATGTGTATTCTTCCTCTGCTGGCGTCATTGCACGCACTCGGCTCCAGAGGGAGCATCATCAAAAAATCTGCCTCGGCTCCTCCATGAAGCCACCTCGCCACCCCTTGATAGCTCTCAGGCTGACTCCCATCATCCTGGACTGTGTCTGGGGCACCTTGGCCGGTGCCATGGTCCTGCCTTGGGGGGCAAGCCAGGGGGCTAAGGAGAGCAGCTGATATGAGGGTGAGAGGTGATGGGAACCGTGACTGGGCTGATCCCTGAAGCCGGGACGACCAAAAAAAAAAAAAAAAAACTTCTGAATGAAGCAGGAAGGAAGTGTTTATATAGATCAGGCAGGGGGTCCAGCTGTTGCTTCAGCCATTGAACTACAGGCTACAGCCTTTCAAAAACTTACAAACAGCATACAAAAAACATTAACAGCAAAGTAAATAGCTAGCCAAGTAAAGGCAGCTGCAGTAGTGGAACTGGAGAGCTGCAGCTGCCGTGTAGTTTTCTTTTCCCTGCCTCCTGTCTTTCTTGGTAATGTCATAATTTATTTTTTTAATATATATATATATATATATATATATATGCTAATTTCCAGCTCCCTCCATAAAACAAACATATAACAAAACCAGCTTAAGACTTAAGGTGCTGGGTGATCTGAATTAAAAGGAAGGCAAAACAGATAGAATGGAGGAGAAGGGGTGACAGGGGATAGAGACACACTCACTGCAGACTGCAGCAGTTTGGATAAATAGTCTCATCTGACCTGTGATTTCTTCTTCTCCAGTCCCAGGAAAATATTAAAGGCAGGGTCTGATTGCTTGACAGCCCATAACTAATTAGTATATTTACAGAAAGTAATATAGGCAGGGTAATCGGTTTATAGGGGATATGTGCCGGTGGTGTGTTAGATAAATGATTTATTTTTACTAGTTCACAGTGTACTTAGTTGACCTTACCAGTGGCAGAGCACAGCGTAGCCATGACTGATGCAACTGAGTTCACTGGGGACGAGTAAAAATAATTTGTTTATCTAACACACCACCTGTACATATTTTGCTTAAGCAATAGGCCTTATCTTACTTTGGGGAAGTGGAAACTTGTTGATCTTTGTGTATTTGGCAGTGAGTTATATTTCAGTTGCGGATTATATGTTGTGTGGCATTTTGTCACTGTGCTCTTTTTTTATTACCTGGTCCATGAGGGTAGTGCATTTGTGTATGGTTGCTAGGTAGTTGCCGTGTTACACATGGAACAATCCTGATTGGCAGGCAGACCATGAGAAAGTGTATTTGATTGTTCAAAGGGTGGGACTTGGTGAGTAGTGGGTGGGGAGTACCTCTGTGGAGCAGTTTTAATTTAATGTGTCAGTGGATGTGGTCGAGGGATGGTCTAGCGATAGAGTTGGCGGTGACAGCATGCTTCTACGGTGGCGCTGAGGAGGAAGAAGACCTTCTGGGGTTTACAACTGCTGGAGGGTGAAGAATGGAAACTGCTTTACAGGGATTTGTGGATTTCTGCCTGCTGCCGAGGATTTCAAAGTTGGAAGCAGCGAGGACCTGCAAGCATGGTGCCGCCCATCATTTATGGAGCCAGGAGGTGATCATCATCAGCAGTGGCTTTCTTTAAGATCAAGAGGAACAGTGCTGTGCATTGGGTGCACTTCTCAATTTACCCTTGGACCTGCTGGAGTTATTCCTGTTGTTTTCTTCACTCTCGTTGGTGTCTTCTCTGCTGGTGGTCCTGGATTTCACTTGAAATTAATTAATTAATTAAATTATGTATTTATTTATTTATTTATTCAATTCTTGGATTACAAAGACCTCTGAGCTAAGAGCTCGGTTGCAGAGATTCCATGTCAAACAGAATAAAATATACATTTTACATTCACATGTAGCCTACATAGATAACAGACAAGTTAATAAATTGAGGAATAACATGAGTTCAGGTTGCATTTTTGGGATTAACTTGATTACTAGGTACAAGCATATAACTCAGGTCAGAAGATAGTTACCCTAAGACTATTTGATGAACAATTGCTTAAAAGGATGCTAGGGGAATTCTAGAGATAGGTAGGAGGAGCTAGGGTGAAGGGAAGCAGGGAACTGGCTGTGTTTGGTTCCCATTGTCAAGGTGGTAAGGAAGGTAGAAATAAAGGGATAGGTGTCTGAAAAGCCAGAGGGTGGGAGGGGACAGATATAGGGGGTTAGGGAGTGATGATGTAATTTTGGGAATCAAAGCAGCAGTGGAAATAGGGAGTGAAAGGGGTTACAGAGATGAGAGAAGAGACAGATTAAATAGGAGGGAGGTGTAAAGTTTAGGTAGCAGAACAATTGGTAGAGTGTGGGTAAAATTGCTGATAGCAGACGATAGAGGAGATTAAAAACAGTAAGGGGGTCAGAGCAAGGCATCAGTCAAATATTATTTCTGATGGTAGCAGGTACACTTCATATGACTAGAGAGGTGGGTGCAAACTTTACATTTGAACAAGCTAATTCTAGATTCAGCATGAAGGTTTCTAGGCAGGGAGTTAAGCAAGTGAGGGGCACAGTATCCCAAGGACTGCTGGCCTAGGGATGTGCGATGGAAATGAACCCGATAGGGATTAGTATGTGTTCCCCAAGTCAGTGTAGATGGTGCATAGGATGTTATCAGGTTTTGGACACGGGGAGTCAAGCTGATGTTGGTCTTTTTAGCCAGGAGACATAGCTGGTAACTAATTCTGTTATCCAGATTGAGCCAGCCCATGAGAGAGTATAGCTCGCAAGTGTAGGTTATACACAGAGTTCCCAATAAGAGCCTACAGGCTTTATTAAGAGTCAGGGCAATTCTTTTTAGGGCTGTGTCAAAGGCCACACTGTATATGACTAGTCTGTAATCTATCACGGAGCAGACTGAGCTAGTTAAAGCAAGATTGAGGACTTCTTCTGTCAGGCACTGCCTATGCCTGTATAGTTGCCCTAACTTTCTATGTGCTGCTTTTGATATGAGGTTGATATGGAGCAAGTACATAGAAACATAGAATTTGATGGCAGATAAGGACTGCTTGGCCCACCCAGTCTGCCCACTTCCCTACCTGATGGATAAGCTGCAGATCCTAGTTAACCAGCAGCCTACTTCTTCCTACCCCAACCCCCTAGAATTGCCTTATGACTGTCCCATGCATGCTTGAATTCCACCACTGTTTTTTACTCCACAACCTCCTCTGGAAGGCTGTTCCATACATCCACAACCCTCTCTGTGAAAAAATACTTCCTTAAATTACCTCTGAGCCACCCCTTCTATCTTCAAATTGTGCCCCCTTGTTCTTGCACACCTCTTTTTTTGAAAGATGCTACCCTCTTGGACTTTGTTGATTCCCTTGAGGTACTTGAAAGTTTCTATCATGTCCCCCCTCTCCCTCCTTTCCTCGAGGCTATACATATTAAGCTCCTTAAGTCTCTCTTCATATGTCTTCCGGTGCAGACCCTGCACCATTTTAGTTGCCCTCCTCTGGACAGCTTCCATCCTGTCTATGTCTTTTCGGAGATTGGGTCTCCAGAACTGCAAGCAGTACTCCAGATGTGGTCTCACCAGCTGTCTGTACAGAGGGATAATAACTTCTTGTTTTCTGCTGGTGATACCTCTCCCTATGCATCCCAGTATCCCCCCAGCCCTCCTTGCTGCCCCTCACATTGCTTGACCACCTTTAGGTCATCTGATATGACTACCCCCATGTCCCTTTCCATTTTTGTTGTTGTTAGTATCTCACCCCCCATTGTGTACTCTTCCCCTGGGTTTTTGTTTCCCAGGTGCATTACCTGCACTTCTTAGCATTGAATCTAAGCTGCCATACATTTGACCATTCCTCTAACCTTGCCAAGTCCTTCTCATCCTTTCCACCCCACCTTGTACATCAACTCTGTTGCAGATCTTTGTGTCATCTGCAAAGAGACATACTTTCCTTCAGTCCCTCTGCAATGTAAACATAAAGACATTGAAGAGGACCAGTCCTAATACTGAACCCTGTGGTACCCCACTGCTAACCCCCCTTTTTTCAGAGTGGACTCCATTTACTATTACTCTCTGTGTCCTATTCTCCAGCCAATTTTTTTCCCAGGCTGTCATCTTGGGACGCACTCCCAGGCTAGCTAACTTGTATATTAATCTTTTGTGTGGGACTGTGTCAAATGCCTTGCTAAAGTCTAGGTAGGCCATGTCCACAGCCCCTCCCTGATCTACTATTTGGTCACCCAGTCAAAGAAATCTATCAGATTTGTCTGGCATGACCTTCCCGCTGTGAATCCATGCTGCCTTGGGTCCTGTGCCCCTCTGGCCTCTAGATATGCAACAGTTCTTTCCTTCAGAAGTGATTCCATCATTTTCCCTACCACTGAGGTTAAACTAACAGGTCTGTAGTTTCCTGCTTCTGCCTTGCTCCCACTTTTGTGAAGGGGAATCACATCTGCCCTCCTCCAGTCCTCAGGTACCACCCCATCCTCCCATGATTTGTTAAAGAGGGTAGTCAGTGGTGTCACTAGTTCTATCCTTAGTTCTTTTAGAATTCTGGGATGAATCCCATCAGGCCCCACTGCTTTGTCCACCTTCAGTTTTAAGAGCTCTTTCAGAACTCTTTCTTCTGTAAATGGGCTGGTATCAACTTCTGTATACAAGTAGGAAAGGGAGCTGTCCAGCATTACCCCAAGATATTTAAAGTTATTAACCATGCCAAGAATTTTGTTTCATTTGTTGCGTATGGTAAGTTTGGTTGATTTGTGTCAGCTATGCATATAGGTAAACAACATGTTTTTCATTTTCTTGTAGTTAAGCAATAAACACGAGCATATAAACCAGTCATCTACAAGGGTGAAGTTACTTTGCATGCTTTGCTCTAGGGTGGTGATGTCTGGATGGCTTGAATAAATAATGGCAGCATCTGCATAGAGGAGAATGTAGTCTTGGCAAACAAGCAGAAGACGATTTAAAAAGAGATTAAACATGAGTGAGCCCAGGACTGATCCCCGTGGTACCTCTGTGCTGACACTTAGGCTGTTGGAAAGGATGTTGCCAATTTTCACTTGCTGGACCCAACCAGAGAGGTAGCTCTGAAACCAACACAGTGATGCTGAGGATACAGCTGCATCTCCTAACTGGTCTAGTAAAATTTTATGATTCACCATATCAAAGGCCTTAGTGAGGTCAATAAAGGTAGCCCCTACTAAGTGCCCTTGATTGAGTGACTTGTGGATGAAACCCAAGAACTCTACCAGTGCTGTAGTGTTGCTGTGGTGTTTTCAGAACCCGTGTTGCTCTCTGCATTGGAGTTGATATTTATTGAGATGATCAATTAATGGGTTATACACAATTCTTTCTAAAGCCTTAGAAATTGGGGGTAATATGGAAATCAGCCAGTAATTAGAGTGGATTGTGTTGTCGCCATTTTTGGAAGCTGGGGTGACTGCTGATTTCCAGATTTGGGGAAACTGACCGGTACTTAGGGATAGATTAAGGATACTAGTTAGTGGAGCCACGATTTCATCAATGATGAAGGTTATGAGCCATAGGTCGAGGCTGTCCACACTGTATCTGTTTTTTCCTATCACTTTCAACAGATATTTTTTAGCTTCAGCTTTTGAGATGGTTCTTAGGTAGAATGGTGGGGTAGTGCTTTAGGGAGAAGGGCCTGTAGGACTGTATTGGGCATTGTTGAGTGGGCTTAGATAAATGAGGGGAAAACCCCACTTAGGTCCATGAAGGCTTTATTGAACATATCTGAAATGGTTTTGGATTCCTGTATAAACTCTCCATTAATGTTTATGTATTTATTTACTCTTGGTAACTGGATGGGTGCACTAAGCATAGAAATACCTATCTTCAGGCATGACCCAAGAGGATACAAGTTGACAAAATACATGAGTATACAAATACCATTGTATATATGAGGCATCAAAATGTGTCATAACGGTGCACTTTTCCAAACAACTGAATTATTCTTGTGCTGTCCCTGTATATTATTGTCTTTTTCCCCCATGTTCACTGTCTGAAATGTTCTATGGTCACAGAACCCAATGTTTGTTATAAACAACTCATGCACTCAGCACTAACTTTGTAATCTAAAATAACGAATGCATAAGTCCAGCCTGTAACATCTCTGGACCTGTTGTTTCACCCCTTTCTGTGCCATTTGTACTTGATGTTTGTACCATTATGTACCTGTTTGAAGGCACCATTGCCTATGTACCTACGTATTTTAGAAATTTCATGTATGTAACTCCAGGTCGCATCTGGAAACGAGTGGATTCCCGCTCAGTGTGCTTATCTGGTAAATCTCTTTAATAAATAAATAAATAAATATGTGATGCAGGACATGAGATATGGGGCACAGGGAGGAGGGGGATTTACATACAATCAGCTTTAGGGTTGGGGAACATAGTTCAGCATGCTGCAATTTAAATACAGTTTGGACAGTGAAAGAACACAAAATGCAGAAAAAAAACATGTGAAAAGAACAGACATTTCAAAGAAGAAGTATATACACTATACAATAAGTGCCATTATGTGGCCTTAGGTGTCAGGAGAGTAGAACAGGGAGGAGAGGGGAGGGGATAGTGATGGGAGGCAGCAGAAGAGGGTAAGGGGTGAGAAGCATTTCAAGGAGGGTATGAAGAGAAGTGGGAAGAGGTGTAGGAGGAGGAGGAGGAGTTGCCTAGAGGCATGGAGGCAGGGAAAAGAAGGGTCTAAGGTGAATGAAAACAGTGCAGGTACTGATAGCAAGCAGGTGGTCATGGTGAAGTTTCTTGAAACTAGCATGGGTGGGAGCATGGCGAATAGTTTGAGGTATGGAGTTCCAGTACTTTGGAGCTGTGTATGAGAAAGCTCATGCACCCATATTGGTTTTACATCTGGGGATATGTAGAGGGGCTTGGTCAGTAGATCGAACCCATAGGAGAGGGTTTGCGAGTGAAGCAGAGAGGTGAGGGATTGTGGAAAGCCTGATCTTGCAATACCGTTGATTAGAGAGCCATAAGACTGGAGTTGATGGGCAGAGGGGCAGGGCCATTTTAGGTCAGCATAGAGCTGACAATGGTGTTTGTATCGTGGATATTGAGAGGCATAGTGGCAAATAGTATTATAGGCGTTGTCCCATTCATGGAGGGCGGATTTTGTGGAAGATAGGTAAATGCCTGAGCTATAGGCCAGGGTTGGGAGTAGAAAGCCTTGTGCCACAGCTAGTCTAGCTGATGGGGTGAGGGCATAGCTGGTACAGTAGGCACCTCCTAGCTTAGCATTGACAGATTTACAGGTGGTGGTGATGATGTGCAGATCAAAATCCAGAGATTCATCAAGAAGAATGACCAGATATTTAAAAGAGCTAGTGCTGACCAGTGGAGAACCATCAACAAACAATATTTCAAGGTCATTTTTGTTTGCTTTAAGTCTGACAGGTGAGCCAAAGAGCATGGAGTGAGTCTTGCTAGTATTGAGAACAAGGTGGTTCTCTGTTAGCCAGGATTGAATACTTAAGAAATTCAAAGCAAGAGAGTGGTTTATGTCAGAGATATTTCTTGGACTGTTGTAAAAAAAAAGATCATCCACGTAAAGCAAAGATGAACAGGTAGGTGCAAGCAGCGGAACGTCATTAATGAAGATTGTGAAAAGCAAAGGGCCAAGTATGGAGCCCTGTGGAATGCCAACATGTATAGACGACAGGTCGGATATGGCTGAGTTAAAACTACAGCCTGTTTCCTGTCAGACAGATAACTTTTAAATCAGGCCACCATATTGGCAGAGAAGCCTAGGGAACATAGTTTTGCAAGGAGGACCGTATGATTTACCAGGTCAAATGCCTTAGTTATGT
This sequence comes from Neoceratodus forsteri, assembly GCA_016271365.2. Lineage (NCBI taxonomy): Eukaryota > Metazoa > Chordata > Ceratodontiformes > Ceratodontidae > Neoceratodus > Neoceratodus forsteri. Next base: position 966,843,576 of record CM028132.1, on the reverse strand, counting down.
CGATAAAGACCACACCGGTCAGTAGGTCTGAGTCCATGGAAGCATAGATGTCATTTGTAAGTTATAGTAGTGCAGTGAAAGTGCTGTGACCTTTGCAGAATCCATGTTGGGAGCAAGAAAGAAGGTTATGCTTCAGAAGATAATCTTTGGATTGGGTTGCCACTAATTTTTCCAAGATTTTGCTTAGCAAAGCGAGAATAGCTATAGGTCGGTAATTAGTGATTTCTTTAGGATCACTCTTTTTAGTAATGGGCGTAAGTCTAGCTACTTTCCAGATATTAGGAACTGTGCCATGGCATAGTGATAGGTTAAAGATTTTAGTTAGGGAGGAGGCTATGAGAGGGGCTGCAGCTTTCAGGAGCCTAGGTTCCAAGCCATCAGACCCTAAACTGGTGCTGTCGGGGATGGAGAGTATTAGCTTTAGAACTTCCGTTCCTAGTGATGGTCTGGAACTGAAATGGAGGATGCATGAGTGGAGGTTCAGTATCCCAAGGGGGAACAGCAGTGTGTCCAGAAGGGAAAGAGGCCAGGTAGCTAGATAGGTCAGAGAACTGGTGATTGAAGGAGTTGGTGATGGCCACAGGATTATTGCAGTGTATGCCATTTAGCAGCATATCACTTATAGTTGCCGTATGATTAGCTCCAAAGAGTGTTTTAATGGTTGACCAGAACTTCTTGGAGTCACCTGATTCATTGTAGATAACAATTTACTATGGTTACCTGTTAGGACTTTGATATTTGCCCAGAATTTGTGGCCGTCACCCCAGAAGTTGTCAAGCTCGAACCTAAGGTGTTGTTTTTTTCACCAAGCGAATGACCTGAGTGTAGAGGTTTCATGCAGTCTTATATATTTGATTATCACTTGGAGAGCCAATGTTTTTCACCTTCTGCCAGAGATTATCCTACTCGAGCAGTTGGGTAGTGAGAGAGGGAGTTATCCAAGATTTTAGGAAGCCTTTAACAATTTTTTTTGTAACCGGGGCAAAGATGTGACATGCTGCATTAAAAAAGTTTATAGAGATCTAGAGCAGCATCAGCACTGACTGCCATAAAGATAGTGGACAAGTTTAGCTGTGTAAGATGTTCTATTAGTGGTCTCAGTTGCCCTTTTCTTAGGATACATGATGTTAACAATTTTGCAGGTAATTTGGGTGGCTGGAGGAATGGTCTCTTATTGTATCTGAGAGGACAGTAGTACTGGTAATCTGATCTGGATAATTCATTAACACCCAGTCCAATAGGGTACTAGTCCTGGAGCGGTAGTTGGTACACATGGTGGAAACTACTAGTTGTTCAAAGTCAATAGCTGCAACAGCATCTCTGTAGGGAGCAGTGTCACTGGATAATCAAGTAATATTAAAGTATCCCACCACTAAAGTTTCAGAATTTAGGTGACAGTCTGTAGGGTACTCATGGAGCACTCTGAACCCTTCAGCCTGTTCCTTGGGGAGGATATATAAACAGAGATGATGGTTATACTCTTGCCATGGTCCCCAACAATAACCTTAATTGGTAATATTTGCACATTTTTACCCAAATTTATGGGTGGGAGGATATGACCTTGCAGGTGATCCTTAATATAGATGACACATCCCTCTCCTCTCTTCCCAGTTCAATCCAGTCTATAGAATGTATATCCATTGAGCCAGATTTCTATGTCATTAGTCCTTGGGGTGAGCCAGGTCTCAACCACAGATATCACATCTGGCTTATGTTGAGCTATCCAGGCTTGCAGCAAATCAAATTTGGAGAGCAGGCTGCACATATTGATAGACATTACTGTGACAGGACAATGATTCTCAGGGGGGATTGTGCCTGTTGCTACAGGACATGGGTTTGGATGGATAGTCCCCGACAGGAGCTATAGCAACCAGATTAGTCTTCTAGCCTGTATTCTGAGATGCTTTAGGGACTGAGAGGGGTTGGTGTGTTTGGGGCATTGCTTAACAAGGTTTCTGGCTTGAAGGAGCATATTTAAAATAGGAAGAGGGATTGGGTACGCATTGATAGTTACAAAGGGATTTTTGGTACAGATTATAGGGGCTGCCTGGGGATAGAGGGAGTGCTGGGGCTGAGGTCAAGTTAGGAACATTGACACTATCTGATATTAATAGATTTCTACTGGTGTCTAATGATTTGGGTTGAATTGAAATTGGGAAAGACAGGGTGAGCACTAAGAGAGAATATAGTAGGAGTTTCAACACACCCATATTATAGGCCTGGAGCAGAACAGCAGATAGCACTTGGTGGGTAAGAGGGAGTCAAGGTAGATCTATGGGGCAGAAGCAAGTTAGAATGTGGGATCCAAAGGTCAGGAGTAGTGCAGAGAAAGAACCTTTAAGAGGGAGGGTAATTTAGCATTGACTCTCGACAAATCAGAGGGGAGTAGGGTGGGACGCTAATGGAGGAGCGTGGATTTAAAGATTGCTGGCATGGGGAGGGTGGGAGGGCCCAAAAATCTTAAAGTGTTCTAAATTTGTCCCCTGCTATGCCCAGAGAGAGGTAAAAAAAAATGCTGGAATTCAAATGAATTAATGCAGAGGCTGCTCTGTCCAAAGAGGTGAGGAGGAAGATCTGCCCCGGCCAATGGAGGAGCAGCAGCCAACTTGGAGAGCCAATCAGTAGTATGACTTTTGAGCCTTGAAGTTCCCATACCTGGTATCTGCTGGACAGATGGGCGGGTGGACTGGAGATGGTGCTGCTGACCAGGAAGAGGGTCAGAGCCACAGTGGCAGGAGCCCTGCTGGGGCTTATACTGGAATAGAGGGATAGAAGCAGGAAGGTCAATAATAAAGGATTGGCAAGCTACTGCAGGGTTAATTGTAGGGTGGGACAGGAGTTCTAACAATAACAAAAAGGGAGTAGATGAGAAGGGTGGGCATGGCTAATAGGAGCAGGGGAGATAGCTCAGGGGGTGTGGTCAGAATTAATGAGGCTGTAGGCAGTGCTTGAAACAAAAGGGTTCAGTCAATGGCCTTTTTTTTTGCAGATTATCTTTATCCCTCTCCAATCTGGAACTGTCTCAGGCTTACTCACTGGCCTGACTGCTCTACCACCCGCTGTGTCCCCCGTCATCTTCAAGGTCATTATGACTCTCTGGGGATGTGGACCCTACAGCCCTGAAGAGATCAAAGGGGCAGTAACAGGAGACCAGCATTGGGCGTGTAGCGGCAGCACTGGAGGAAGCCATTGCCTATCCAGCAGGAGAGGGCTTTTTCCCCCATATTACACCCTCCTCCCCCCTCCTGTGTGTGGTGCACATCCCCCGACTTCTTGGCACATGGCCACCCTGCCAGTGTTGGGCCACACTGTGTACATGCAGCCCAGTACTCTGCGGTGCCCCCGATCTCCACCAGGGGCCACCCGAGTGCCAGACTCCTCGGTACCCTCCCCCGGGATAGGAGAGCAGCCCAGCAGGCGTTCAATCCAATCCCTCCCCTGCAGACCCCTAGCATTCGAGCTCACTCCTGAACTCAGGTCACTGGTGTGGTGCAAGGTGTGGCGTACAGAGCCTCAACCCTCAGCGCCACCAGGCTAGCTTCAGTCAATTATCTTGAAATGCAAAAAAAGAAACAGGTTAGGGGGATGGGTGCCAAGAGCGACCTAGTAGCAGGTTGGAATACAAAGGGGGGGGAATATAGGCCAGGGAAACAGGGCTAGACAGTGTGAGGATTACTGGCTCAACCCAAACAACATAGCCGAAAGTACAACAGAGTGAGAGGTTGAGAGGTTAAGTGCCGAGAGTGGCTGAGTAGCAAGTGGGTAAGAGCGAGACAAAACAGGGGTCGGAGAGACAGGTATAGGCTGAGGGAAGGCTGCCTTCAACCAGGGCAGACTTGGTAATTTTCCAGGAGGCAAACAGGGAAAGAGGAGAGAAAGTAAAAGGCAGGAAGGTGGCAAGGACAGAATAGAAGAGAGAAGGCAGAGCAGAATATTAACTAAAGTTTACGGGTCTAATACAAATTAAAAGAAATACAGCTCTAAAAGTATTCCTAGCTGTAACAATAATTAACTTCACATCAGCTCTGACAGAATTGCTAGGATAACTTAATTAACAGTCAGTTAAACAAAAATAGCAGTATTAGTGTCAGTCTTTTGTCACTCTGTATGTTACCGTTTTCAATCATGTTTTTTACCACGTGGGCAAGTTTATTAACACCCACAAATAGTTTTTTGCACCTGTTTCCTTGCAGTGGGTTCTTGGCATTGTTGTTAACTGATAAAATAATGATGATTCTGGCTTCCTGTACATGGGTGGTCTATTTTTTGAGTAGAGACAGTAGTTTTGTACTGGTCATCTGAGACTTGTCTACTGCATGGTATAGGCTTGGGGTTTTAGTTTTCTAGTGTCTTTGGGGTTTTTCCCTGTTCTTGTCTTAGTTTGCCTTTCACTGTTATATTGCAGGTATCTTATTGTTTTTGTCTTCTTTTAATTCTATATCACCCCACTGGATTTTTTGCATCTCTGTAGTGTCCCTTACACTAAAGTACAGACTGATAGTTAGCCACAAGCTAATAGGGATTCCAGGTTGTGTAGGCCCAGTTAGTGGTGCTCGTAATGTTCGTCAATGAGGCTGTCGGTTCATATGCTGCTTTTGGTTTGTTCCCATTACCACTGCTTTCAGATGTTCTTGTTTTACTATGAGGACTTCCTGGTCCGTTCAGACAAGGGGAAGGTGGACAGAGATGCTGGGCACGTTTCCCCTTCAGATGCTTTAATACTTTGAAATGTTCCTCTGAGGCTGAGTGGCTCGTAGTTATCTCAGTCTTTTATTTTACATGTCATAAAGTACTGTGATAACATATTTTCTAGTTTTTCTGGCAGTGTTGAATGTAGTGGTATTTCTATGTCAAATGTTTCTTTAATGTACCTTTGTAGATTCTGTACATCAAGTATTGTTTTCTGGTTAGTGTTATAATTCTTTTCAGATTCATTGAAATCTGCTATAGCATCCTTGTCTACTATTGCAGCAGATCTTGTTGATGGTTGTATAGATTCATCGGTCGGCTGCCTTTGATTGCACTCATTTTCTGTGGGATCTTCCAGTGGCTTGGTGTCTTCCTCAATTTGTGTCAGATTTTGCTCCATATTTATGTCAAATTGTTACAGTTGTTGCTGGACATTTCTGTGGTATGTCTGCTGTGAGACCTTGCTGTTTGATTCTTGAAAAAAAAATTTCGCTTATGGTTTTTCCCCCTTTGTGGCTCAGCGACGGGCAGGAGTTTGCTATTCTGTCTTTGTAACCATTGCCAGTGGTGTTTATTTATTTATTTTATTTATTTATTGATATGTTTCACTAGGAAGACACGCTGAGCAACAAGTTGCTCATCTTCTGGTGCAACCTGGGGGGTAGGGGAACATGAGGATAGTTTACAGAGATTTGGTACACAATATAAATTTACAGTAGATTATGTTCAAATAATTTGAGCTGACTGTACAGGAGTACAGAGGATGTGTGCTGGTTTCCTTTCTTGTTGCAGGGTGGTTTAGAAATTGCTCGAGCCATGGACCTGCATGGTTGCTGCAGTGGCACGTGCTCTTGAACCAACTGAGTCACAAAAACTAGATGGGCTGTACTTCTTGAATGATGACAGAGCTATGTAGGGCCTTGTAGGTGTGCCAGTTGAGGAATCCAGCTCATCTGAGTGTACAGTAGTTGCAGGTGTGGGCTGTAGGATTGTCCTCATCTTCTGTCCACCCGGGGGTGAGAAACGATTCCTACAGGAAGTAGCAGACTTCATGGTTCATATGGCATTTGAGTCACCCAGGTTGATGGTCCTGGGTGACTTTAACGCTTATGTCAATGATGAACTTTGACATCTGAGACTATTGTGGGGGCACTACAGAGAAGGAACATGGGGCAAGGGAGAGATCAGGGGGAGGGGGCACAGTAGACAGGAAGCCAGTTGATGAAGGGTGGACTCTAGTAGGACCTAGAAAAAGAGGAGCAGCAGGAGGCTGGAGGGAGGAGGGAACCCACAATAAGGCAAAGGAGGGAGGGAACATATTTGCTGTACTAGCAACACATGGGAAAGAGGACGCAGGAAGAAATTGCACAAGGGATACTACTCCCAAAAGGAATAGAGAGGGGGACATTACTAGTGGAGAGATTGAGCATGGCATGGCAGTGGGAGGGATAATACTTGGAGAGGAGAGGAGGGAGCGGAAGGTTGGCAGTCAAACAGGAGGAGGGGGAGGAGTCTCAATTGAGAAGGGCAGGGGGGAAAACACTAGGACACATTGTAAAAGAACCATCTTGAGTGGCCCCAGAAATAAGAACTTTGGTGGGGGGGTGGTGACGAGCACAAGGAAAGAGAAGGGAGGTGTACTGGTGTTGGGGGACTCCATACTCAAGGGGATCAGATAGGGCAGCAAGGGGGAGAGGCACAGTCAGATATGGGTGGAGTCCATACCAGGATTAAAGGCAGACAAGGCAGGACGCCAATCCTAAGGTGCATAAGGAGGGGTAGGAGGAAACCACACATTGTGTTACTTGTGGGGACAAATGACCTAGCGGGGGAAATGGTGGAGGTAACAAAGGAGAGGACTGAGGAAATGAGAAGGTTGTGTGAGGAGACTGGGGAGTCTGTGGCATTCTCCAAGGTGCTCCTAGTACCCTGCGCAAGCACAGTGAGAAAGGAGAGGAATAGGGAGTTGAATACATGGTTGGTAGAATGGTGTCAACCTAAGGGATATGGGCTTGTTGGCGACTGGGGCAGTACCTGGGATAATAACAATGTTTTCAAGGGATAGGCTGCACCTGAGTGGGGAGAGGAAAGAGCTATTAAAGCAAAGACTGGGAAGGTATATTGCGACAAAGGTGGATTTAAACTAGATGGGGGGGTGGCAAGTGGACAGCAGGAAGGCAGGGATCCGATAGTGTAAAACACAAGGTTCTTGGCTAGTGGTCCCTGGTAATCCAATAAAGCCACCTGACACCAAATGTTGTTTTAAATCAGTTGCAATTTATTAATACCAAATAAGCCCTAACAATTTTACCTCTAACATGATCAAATCTAAACAGCTGATGGCTTTTTACCACCAGGGCTACAGCATTTCAGAGACACATGTTACCATACATCTCTGGATTCCCCGAGCAATCTATGGATAGTCTCAGACTGCATCTTGTCCAAGACTGCGTCTTCTCGAAGGGATGCTGAACATAACCATAGATCCCATATTTATGTGTAGCAAGCTTAGAAAAAAAATGCAAGGCTGGAATTTCCCAAAACCTACCTCAGCAGTTTTAAACACAGACAATATGTCATTCAACAAGTCATAAGACTCGGGTTCAAAAATACACTGGCCAGTAGATACCTCGGTCACAAGATACTTTTTTGATACTTTGCTGAGACATGCAGTCATTCTTAAATGGAAAACAAGTCATCAGGAATTTTTTATTTGTCAAAAATAACTCTCTTTAGGATACAGAAAACATGCAAGGGGATTTGACTGTTTTAAAAATACTCGGTTTACAGATAAAAACCGGACAGTGGCCAAATTGAGGAACTGTGTATCTAAGCTGCAGCTATGACCTTGGGTTGAAGGAAGATTTTGTGCAAAATATCTCTGCTGAGCAAAGCAAAGCTAATTTTCTTTAAAACATTTATTTTTAAACACGGTTTATGCTCTTCACTTATTTTACAGTTATTTAAAGGGCCCCAACACCTTTTGAACCTGGGCATCTACACAACATCAATTTGCACAGTGGTATCATTATTTGCATGGTTTAACAATTACTCTCCAAACACCTCTGCACTTACAAGGCACATCAATCTACATGTTGGTATCATGTAGTCATCTACTAGTCATCTTTCACCTTTTACTAGCCCTTTAGCAATCTACACTAGCCATTTTACACCTTTCTATCTCCTCAACCTTTTGGTTAGCCAATTATATACTGTTGATAAAAGTTTTGTCACTAGTCACTAAAACCTTGGCCACTGGTCACTAAACTTTGGCCATTGGCCACTTTCAACAATAGAGTGGAGTCACAACCTACGCCGCAAGCTAGCAGGGAAGGAGTCAGGGCAGCCGAAAAAGGAGGGAGTAGAAGGAAGGAAATGGAGGCCAATGAAGGAAAGGGGGCAGGATGGAGGGTGGTCTCACTGAATGCAAGAAGCTTAGGCAACAAATCAGCTGAGCTATAGCCACTCTTAGCGGTGTGGAGGGTGGATATTGCAGCTGTCACAGAAATGTGGGCAAGTGAGCACTGGGACTGGAATCTGGCAATCTCAGGATACAAAGTATACAGGAAGGACTGTAAGGGAGGGAGGGGCAGTGGGGTGGCAGGCTATGTGAGGGATGGGATCAAATGCACACAGGACAAGGGGGAAGAAAGGAGAACAGAGGCAATCTGGCTGCAGCTCCTAGACTCAAGGGGTAGGAAACTGAGGTTTGGGGTGGTATACAGGCCACCGTCCCAGTCTGAGGAGCTTTACAGAGAATTAGCAGGACAAATCAGAAAGGTATGTAGAAAAGGGAAGGCGGTCATCATGGGGATTTCAATTTGCCGGGGGTTGACTGGAGCATTCCGGTCATCTCCAGTGCTAGGGAGCAAGTGCTCCTGGATGCAATCCAGAAGGGTCGCCTGACACAGGTAGTTAGTGTACCTACTAGGCTAAAGAACACTTTAGATCTGGTGTTGTTGAATGGGGAGGCAGTAAGGCAAATAAAGGTGGAGGACCCACTAGCTGACAGCGATCACCAAATGGTGTGATTTAATATCATGATGTGCAGGGAGCCAGAGAAATCAGTTACTCAGGTGATACACTTCATGGGAGCAGAATTTGGGAGGATGCAGGAAGTACTGAAAGGGAAACTAGAGGTCATAAGGCAGGAGATGGATGAAGAGCAGAAATGGGATATTATTAAATGGGGGATTACAGAGGCAACAGAATCCTGCACCAAGACACAGAGTAAGAGGAGCAGAGCAAGAAAATCATGCTGGTTGAACAGCAAGGTAGTGGAGGTGGTGAGAGCAAAATGAGAGGTGCACCAGAGGTATAGGAGGATGGGGAAGGAAGTAGACAGGGAGGAGTATGCAAGAAGGTCCAGGGAGGTGACCAGAAAAGTGAGAGAAGCCAAGGCCCAGAGGGAGCAGAGATTAGTACGGGGAATTAATGGGGGGGGAGAGACTTTTTCAGATACATCTGGGAGAAAAGGAAGTGCAAGGAGACAGTAGTGAGGATAAAAATGGGTAGGAAGTGGATGTAAAATGGTGAGGAGCAGGCAGAAGCACTGAATGAATACTTTTGCTCAGTGTTCATGGAAGAAAAGGGGGGACGCTACCATCATGGGTTGGGAGAGTGGAAACAGGGGGAGAGGAAGCAACAGATGGAAGAATGGAGGCAAGTAGAGTCCTAGAGGGACTGAGGACACTGAAGGCAGATAAGGCACCAGGGCTGGATGGTATCCACCCCAAGGTGCTGAGGGAGATGGTGGAGGTGTTGGCAGAGCCACTGGCGGATCTGTACAGCACCTCACTGGAGTCGGGATGTGTGCCACTGAACTGGAGGATGGCACATGTAGTACCATTACATAAGGGTGGACCAAGGGATGAACCAGGTAATTATAGCCCAGTAAGTCTCACCTCCATAGTGTGCAAACCTAATGGCCTCCAGGATGTGAGGCAGCATGGGTTTGTTTCAGGGAAGTCTTGTCAAACTATCCTGATACAATATTATGACTGGGTGATAGGTGAGCTGGATAAAGGTCATGCGGTGGATGTACTTTACTTGGACTTCACCAAGGCCTTTGATTCTGTGCCTCATGGGCGGCTAGGGGGAAAGCTAACTGGTGTAGGGATGGGGCAAAAATTATGAACTGGATTACTAGCTGGCTGAGTGGGAGGCTGCAATGGTTAGTAGTGAAAGAGGAGCTCTCATCTCCAAGGATGGTGACGAGTGGAGTGCCACTGGGCTCTGTGTTAGGGACAGTATTGTTTGGGCCCTTCATATCAGACATTGCACATGAGGTGGTGAGCAATATAAGTCTGTTCATTGACAACACCAAAATCTGAGCAGTGGTGGATGGAGAGGAGGGATGGAAGCAGCTGCAGGGGGATCTAAGCAAGCTAGAGGAGTGGTCAGAGAGGTGGCAGCTGGGGTTCAATGCAAAGAAGTGTAAGGTTATGTACTTTGGGGTGAAGAACTCAAGGAGAGAATTCTGGCTGGAAGGGGTTAAGCTGGGGATCACTGAGGAGGAGAAGTACCTAGGGGTAATAATAACAGAGACCATGAACAACACTGCCAGTGCAGGAGAGTGGCTGCAAAAGCAAACAAAATGCAGTGGTGCATAGCAAGGGGGGTTTCATCCTGGCAAAGAGAGATGATCTTGCCCCTCTACAGGTCGCTGGTAAGGCCGCACTTAGAGTATTGTGTGCAGTTTGGGAGGCCATATCTAAAGTGTGATATCAGGCTACTGAAGGGGGTGCATAGGAGGGCAGTAAAGATGATATGTGGAATGGAGGGCAGAAACTATGACAGCAGGCTGGGAAACCTAAATATGTACTCTCTGGAGGATAGAAGGGACAGGAGTGACATGATAGAGACATTCAAGTATCTGAGGGGAATCAATAAGGATGGGTCAGATGGAGTCTTTAAGTTAAGGAGGGGGAGGGACACCAGGGGGCATGGGCTAAAAATAGAGGGAGGAAGATTTAGGGAGGAAATGAGGAGACACTATTTCACAGAGAGGGTGGTAGCAAAATGGAACACCCTACAAGAATGGGTGGTATCATGTAACTCTGTGAACAGCTTCAAAAGGGCATGGGACAGGGAACAGGGGAGAGTGAGGGAGGGGGAGGTGGGAGTGGCAGTGGGATGACAAAGGGGAGGGGTGTGTGGCAGCTGCAAACTAGGGGTGCTAGTTGCACACTCGAGCAGACTTAGATAGACCGGGTGGTCTGTGTCTGCTGGCACATTCACATGTTCGTATGTTCTCTTGCAATTTGGTCAGGTCCTCCTCCAGCTGATGACATCGCTGGGCTTTACACAGGTTGTTGCTCCTGCAACTCATAAGTTTGGTCACTCACTCGATCTGGTTTTCCTCCTGTGGATCGAAACCTCCGATCTGGTGGTGGAACCAGTCAGATGGTCAGATCACCACACTATAAGGTTCAGTCTCCGGGCCTCCCCTTATAGGCCTGCCCCTGTGGAGATGGTCAGATACCACCCTTTATGGCACGTGATCCCTGATGGCCTATTGGTGGTATTAGACCTATCGGGATTTCTGGGGGCAAGCGGGAGTCCAGAGAGCCTAGTTCATTCCCATAATAAGGCAGTTACTGAAGATCTGGACTCTATCGCTCTGGTCTGTGTTCATCCTCTCTCTCTACACCCTCGGTCTCCATGATTTGACAGGACCTTGAGGGAGCTGCGATGAGTAGGATGAAGGTTAGAGCGTTGCTGGTGGAAATCTGCCCTGGATGCTGACCACCTTAGAGTGATGGAACATTATCAAATCTATAAATCAGCAATCACCCATAAAAAGGCAGAGTTCCTGTTCGGGGAGATTGCTGTTGCTCAGAACCAACCTGCTCAGCTCTTTCGAACCATGGACAGGTTGTGCAACCCAACCTGTCTGCAGGTTTGAAGAGCCTTTTCACAAATTGAATGTGATGAGTTTGCTTGTTTCTTTGCGGATAAGGTGGCAAGCATCAAGGCTGAGATCCTGTCAGCTCACTCTAGGAGAGCTGATGGTGGTCGGTGCCCAATCACCCCTCCTCAGTTTGCCTGGAGCTCTTTCAACCAGCTGGAAATCATGGAGACCATGTGGATTGCCTAGGGTGTGCATCCAACGTGCTGTAGTTTGGACCTGGGCCCAACTCCCCTGATTATGGGGTGTTCTGATATCATTGGCTCTGTCCTTGTGAAGATAGTTTGGTGCTCCTTAGAGTCAGGTGAGTTTCCTAGCTCCCTGAAGGAGGCGGTAGTGACACCACTCCTGAAGAAAGCTGCTCAGGACCCAAACTGTTTAGCTAACTGCAGATCTATCTCAAACCTTCCCTTTGCAGGGAAGGTGACTGGGAAAGTTGTTGTGCTACAGCTGGAGAACCACCTTACCATTCACGATATCTACGAACCTCTCCAGTCCGGTTTTGTAAGAGGCATAGTACTGAGACCACTCTGGTTCAGGTGCTCAATGATCTCATGGTGGTGAGGGATCAGAAGTGCCATTCCATCTTGGTACTTCTTGATCTCTCTCTTCAGCCTTTGACACTGTGGATCATGGGGTGTTTCTCAAGCACCTGAGGGTCATCTGTGGCCTGTCTGGAACCGTTCTCACATGGTTTCAATCTTTCCTCACTGGCAGATTTCAGAGGGTGGTGTCAGGGATTTTTTCCTCTGGCCCATACTCTCAGCCATGTGGGGTCCCTCAACGGTCGGTGTTGTCCCCCATGTTGCTCACAGAGTATATGCCCATCGGAGACATTGTAAGACATATGGGCTGACGTTTCACTGCTATGCTGATGATACCCAGCTCTACCTGTCTTTTGCACCCTATCAGGATAGTGCGAGCTCGGTCTTTATTAACTGCCTCATAGAAATCCAGGACTGGATGAAATCCAGCTGGTTGAAATTGAACTCTGGAAAGACTGAGGTGTTGGTGGTGGATCCAGGTCACCGGACAGAGAGGTTGGTGGCTGGACAGCCTTCTGGACTCTGTCTTGGAGGTGTCCAGCTGCCTTCCTCTGAATGGGTGAGAAACCTGGGGGTGGTCTTTGATGAAGGGTCGACACTGCATTCACAGGTGTTGGCAGTCATCAAGTTCTCATTTTACCGTCTCAGGAACATCACCAGTATTAAGCACCTTGTTCCATCTAGTGACCTTCCAATGTTGATCCATGCCTTTGTGACCTCACACCTAGACTACTGCAATTCCCTGTACTTAGGGCTGCTGGGGGCTGATATCCACCGCTTGCAGCTAGTGTAGAACACTGCTGCGTGGTTGTTGTTGGGGACTCCTCATTCGAGTCACATCACACCGGTGCTGTGTGAACTGCACTGGATGCCGATTCAGTAGCAGATCACCTTCAAGGTTAGGCTTCTGACCTTTAAGGACCTGCACAGACTGGGCCTGGGCTATCTGCAAGAGATTCTGAAACCTTACTGCCCCAGCCGACCTCTCCGCTCAGCTGAAGAGGGGTTGTTAGAGATCCCCAAGGTAAGGCTTAAAACATCAGGGATCCATGCTTTTATGTATGTGGCCTGACCCTGTGGAACTCTTTACCTTGTCAGATGTATGAGTGTACAACTGTGGAGAGCTTTAAGAGGGCCTTGAAGACCCATTTATGGCATCTTGCCTATGATGACTAATTGTACTTGGACTACTATTTATTGTCTGCTGTATGTGAATTTTATGCTTTTTATTTATGTCAGTGTCAGTGGCTCAGTAGGTAGCACACTCGCCTCTGAGGCCGGGAGATCATAGGGCTGTGGGTTCAGTTCCCACATCTGGCACTTGGGTTAATATCCCAGTACTGACACTGTAGTGCAGCATGAGAGGGGTGCTGCACTTCTGAGGTGCCGTCTTTCGGATGAGACGTTAAACCGAGGTCCCATCTGCCTGGATTGGTGGTAGTTCAGGTGGATGTTAAAGATCCCATGGCACTTATCGAAAAGAGTAGGGGAATTTCCCTGGTGTCCTGGCCAAATTTCCCTCCTTCACTAAAAATACCACCAACAGCTTAATCTGGTTCAAGGTCAGTTGGCATTCATCTGTATCCCCCTCCCCCGGGTCGTGCCTGAAAATAGGCAGGATTTGTCTAGTGCACTTACCCGGTCAACAAAAGCTAAATAAAAAAATAAATATTTATTGGATTTTATTTGTTTTTAAAGCTGTACAGCATCTCGATTTAAGAAAGGAGCTTTATAAATAAAGCTATTAATATTATAATTATGTGAATAAATCTGAGATGACAATAGAACTATATAGATAAATCTGTAGTCACTGATATATTCACATAGTTGCTAGCATAAACATAGTTATCTGTTAGCTTAAACATACACTTCTATTACATAAATTAGCCTACCGTCACAGATTACTTTATTGCCTACAGTCTTGGGGTATACCAGAGAAAATAATAAAAAGGCAAGGTTTGTTTGCCCACTGCCACTAATTACTTGATTGCCTGTAGTCTTTGGGTATAGCCTCCAAAAATAATAAAAGAGCAGGGTTTGTTTGCCCGCAGTCACTAATTACTTTTTTGCCTACAGTCTTGGGGTATAACACCAGAAAATAAGAGAAGGGAAGGATTTATTTGCCCACTGTCACTAATTACTTTATTGCCTATGGTCTTGGGCTATAGCACCTGACAGTAATAAAAAAGCAGGGTTTGTTTGTCCACCGTTACTAATATCTTATTGCCTACAGTCTTGGTGTATATTCCCAGAAAGTAATGTAAGTGCAGGGTTTGTCTGCTAGCCATCACTAATTTCTTTAGTTTTATTGTCTACATTCACAGAGTATTTCTTCAGACCTTAATAAATAATAATGGCATAGTTTACTGTCTCTTAATTTCTTTACTGCTTTGTGCCTACAGTCTTGGTATATACCCCCAGAAAGTATTAAAAGGGCAGGGTTTGTTAGCCTGGTGTCACTAATTTCTTTATTTTTGCCTACATAGTCAGATTATTTATTTTGGCCTTAATAAATAATAAAGGCAGGGTTAGCTATCACTAATTTCTTTTCTCCCTACAGTCTTGGGGTATTTCTTCTGGCCCCAGAAAATCATAAAGGCAGGATTTGCCATAACTAATTGCCTTATTGTCTTGGGGTATATCTCCAGAAAATATTATAATCTTTTTCATTGCTAACTTCTTCATTGCCTATAGTTTCAGAGTATTTTTTCTGTCCCCCCAAAAAATTAAGGAGAGATTATTGTCATCACTAATTCATTTATTACATTCTGGGTGCATCATTTCTTCTGGCTCCAGGAAAAGGCAGGGCTTGCTGTCATCACTAATTGCTTTAATGCCAACAGTCTCAGGTGATCTAGCCTATCTGTTTAAGTGCCATGAAATAATAAATCAATATTTTTATTATTTTGGCATGCAACTGAATTAAACTAGAAGTAAAGAACAACAAAAGTGACAATGAGTCATTACATGTGGTCTTTCTTTAATGCGGGAACAGCCAGCAAAAGGCCAAGATTCAGTTCTTCATCATCAGCATTGTCTACTGTGAATGAAACCACATACACAGACATAATAATAAACAATACAGATACCTCTTATAATGATCAAACAAGTGACACAGTATGTCAGGATGAAGACTTCAGTACTAGCAGCATTAGAACAACTGAATTAATTGAACAGTATTTTACCTCTATTGAATCAGACTTGTCCCAGTCCCTTACAATATCTTCAGTTGGTGGTAAACCCTTAACTGATCTTGGCAATAAAGAATAAGGCCCCACTCAGAATGCGACTAATTTCAATACTAAGATTTATATAAGTAAAAGACCAGACTTTAACCATGACTGGTGCAAAGATTTCTGTTGGTTGGGGTACAGCTATGAAAAACAGAGAGCATTCTGCTTTGCATGTAGATGTTTTATGCACGGGCAGGGATGTGTTGATTAAGCATTTACAATTTGCAGATTTCAACACTGGAGAAAGGTACTGGAGGAATTCAGAATGTACACATCAGCTCACACACTCCGAAGTGCAATGTCTGCCTGGTCTGCATATAAGTACACAAATGAAATGGGTATCCTCGTTATACAGGTAAACAATGGCAAGGTTAAGGAAATTCTGCAAAGAAGATAATACATGAAGAGACAGGTTGATGTCACTCTACATTTGGGTCTGCTAGGGTTACATTTCCATGGTCACAATAAAGATGAGCAAAGTGTTAATAAATGAAATTTCAGGGAGACTTTAGATTTGATTAAAATGTTTGACAGAGTACTATAAGTAAATGATTCCATCCCATCAAATACAACATACTGTATATCTCAACAGAGTCATACAAAGGTCTGATTCAGTCTGCTGCATTTGTATTATAGATACAATTGTGCAAGAAACACAAAATGTTAAATTTGTATCAGTTTTAACTGATGACAACAGACATCTCATGTCAGGAACAAATGAGCATTCATGTGAGATATGTTTATAACCATAAACATGTTGAATGTTTTCTGTGCTTTGTTAAAGTCTCACAACTGGGTGCAAGAGGTTTGCTTCATACTATTAATGAGACCTTTAAAAAAATTGATATTTTTGAGCCAGATGTTACTTTTGTTGCCCAAGCATATGATGGTGCAAGCATCATGACTGGCCATCTTAATGGTGCTCAGAACTTTTCCAAAAAGGACCATAATCATACTGT
The DNA here is from genome assembly GCA_016271365.2 of Neoceratodus forsteri. Classification (NCBI taxonomy): domain Eukaryota; kingdom Metazoa; phylum Chordata; order Ceratodontiformes; family Ceratodontidae; genus Neoceratodus; species Neoceratodus forsteri. The sequence continues at coordinate 966,827,240 of CM028132.1, read as the reverse complement.
GTATGTTCACTGTTACATACATACAGAAAGTTAAATCTCACTCTTGTTGATTCATGCCAGTACATTCCAGAAATAAAATGCTTTTTTTTATTTTGTGCAATACGTGTATACATTCTTTTTGACATCTGTCGTACAGAGTGATAGCCTGAAAAAGATACAACAAGGCATGGGGCTCAACAGAATATACAAAATCACAGCTTTGAGCAACACTAGGTGGGAATGTCCAAAAAGAGCACTGAGAACACTGAAGCATACTTTTGAGTCCATAATCTCTTATCTCTCTCACTGTGTTCATGGAAATGCACCCAAAGCTTGAGGCCTTTACAACTTCATGATGTTATTCAACATTGTATTTTGTCTTTTCCTCTTTGATCACATTCTCAGATTCTCATAAGGACTCAACAATCTAATACAGACTGAAGATCTGGATCTAGCCAGTGCTGGCATTGCAGTAGAAGTATTTATTGATATGCTGGTTTCCTTAAGAAATGAAGATAAATGAAAAGAATTATAGTACAATCCTGATTATCTGAACTGCCTAGGAGACATCAGACCAGTTCAGATAATCAGGAGTCTGGATGATTGGGGTTCCATTAAAATCAGTACAATAGTGTACAGGTATTACAATATTACATTCTGAAGTTGCCGTCCACCTATCTCAGAGTCACAAACAGTAAGGCTTTACAGTTTTTAAACTGAGTGCATGGTTCAAGCAGTTGTGGGGTACCCTGATGAAAAACTTACCAAAACCACAACACAGAAAACACAGCCTTAATCAGGGGAGGATAGTAAAGGTCAGCTTGACCGTGTGGTTCAAGCAGTTTAATCAAAGTCACAAACAGTAAAGCAGTTTATCAGCTTTCCAGTGCATGGTTCAAGCAGTTGTGGGTTACTGTAAAAGACTGTAAATGACTGCATTCTTCCATTTTTAAAAGTTTTGAAACAGATCCCATGGTTCAAGCAGTTGTGGGGTACTGTGGTGAAGGGGGTAAAGTCACAAACAGTAAACTTGCTGTTTACTTTATTGGCTTTCTAGTTTGGGGTATGGCAGTGGAAAACTTACCAAAACTACAACAAAGGAAACAGCCATAGTCTGGGGAGGGAAGTGAAGGGCAGCCCGACTACATGGATAAAACAGTTTACAGGTACTGTACTGGTCATAAACAGTAAAGCTTTACAGTTTTAAAACTGACCACATTGTTCAAGCAGTTGTGGGGTACCATGGCAGAAAACTTAACAAAACCACAACAAAGAAAACACAGTCTTAGTCTGAGGAGGGTAGTGGTAGGAAAGCCCGACTACATAGTTAAAGCAGTTTACTTTATCAGGTGAAAACTTAACAAAATCGCAATAAAGGAAACATAACTTTAGTCAGGGTAGGGTAGTGAAGGAATAGCCAGAAAGGTTGTGCTCTCAAAAGAAAATGACGGTGCGCTGCTTGTTGTAGTTTGGATTTTGTACGGTAGTGAAGGGCAGCACCATCAACACTTTGGTGAAATGCAAAAATCATTAGTGTTTAGTCAGAGAGGGTTGCAAAGAGGTTAATAAAAGCAACTGGCAGCCCCATCCGCAATCAGTTTTTTGTCCGAACACATGGTTCTCTTCATCGGTTCTCTTCACTGCAGCTGCAGCTACTAAGTTAGGGCAGAGCATTCCCTGGTGGCAGACAGTAGAGTAGAAGATAGAAAACACAGGGTACAGTATAATTCCAATTATTCTATCTCCAATCCGTGGAAGACATGGGTCCAGTCCATTAAATAGGGATCTCTGAATAATTGGAGTTTGAATAATTGGGATTGTACTGTACTCCATGAAGCAACAGCCTCCACAGTGCCACTTAACATGGCTCCCAATTGTATAACAGAAAAAAGAAGCCATACATGACATATCCATTGCTTACAAGCTCATTTTGATGCATATGTAGTGGACATGAGACTAAGGAAACAGCAGCCAGTTACCTCAGAAACAGATTATTAAACTAAAATTTGCCACCCTGTTTTAGACAACACAATTGCAGAATTGAGATGACAATAGACAAAAAAGGGAGTAGAAATACCGAAAGCAGTTCAGGCTTTGAAACAAAAAAGTCCTTTATTTTTAGATAAGACAACATTAAATGTTATGTGCAATCACTATGGAGTACAACTTCCTGAGGAAGAAGAATTGATTGCAGCACAAAGGTTTATTGAATGTCTGCCTTCTGAAAACTGCCCATGGAAAATATCTGCATTGCTTGAATCACTGCCACTAGCTATATTTCCTGGCATCCACCAACTAGGTACCATTGAACTTGCTATACCAGTCACTACATGTTCATGTGAATCATACTTTAGTGCCCAAAAGAGAATAATAATATACATGAGTAACACAATAGGTCAGGAAAGACTATGTGATCTTGCCACATTAGCAATTAAGGGCGAGGCAACAAGACTAGTAAATCCAAAGTCATTGACAGATTTGCCAAATTGACAAACAGACATGTTGATTGTTTGCTTCCTGCTGACACAATCAAAGAAAATTCCAGAATTATATGGCATGATCAAAGAAGTGCAGTTGTGTGTGTTGAGTCTGACCCTTTTTGAATTTTGAGATTACTGTATATCACATCCAAAACCTATGGAGTCTCTGTTGTCTCTCTTGTGCATTTTCCATTTTGAGTGGCTGAAATATTTCTGGTCTCCGTCTCTTGCACCCTGGTCACAGTATAAACATTCATCCTAAATATTTAGTCAGTCTGTTTTTTTTTTCTGTCTTTGTGCACAGTGTGTTTATGATGACCTGATAAAAAAACTGAAACAATAAAACAATTAGAATAATTATGTTCACTGGTTCAAGGCACATACTATATTGAAGGGTTTTCAACTAATTCCCTGTGCTTGTCTTGCTGCAGATTGCATAAAATGTGCTTCTGAAAATCACCCATTTGCAGTCAGACTCTTTACAAATTCTTCCAGGGGCCAAATCCCCAAAACAGACTGCCTGCCAGGCCCCATTTTGTTTGGAAAAAGAAAAGTTAAGGAATTTGCAGGAATAGATGATCACTCACCAGATGATTCAAGTTTTAAAAATATTTTCTTTTCATTGTGTGCCCCAGAGAAAGCACCCTAACCCACCAATGTTTTGGGGTGTCCATGTATCCCTCCCTCAGGGTGGAGAGCATTTCTAATAGTTAAACTCCATGTACAGTACACACTTCAATTCATTCCTTTGAGACAATTTGCATGTATGCTACCTTACAGTAAAAAGTGCTTCATCTCCTCTTATTTTTTTTTATTAGTTTGTTATCTTCATTAAGTTTAAGTTTCTTGTTCCTTTCAGGCTCCTTCTAAATGGTGTAGAGAAGGAGCCAGAAAAGAACAGCATGGAAAAATTCCTCGACTTGCCATATGGCCTACATGGGAACTGACTACTCCCTCATTTGAGTTTCTTTTGTGCCTAGAGAGGATCTGGAGGTTCCCTTTCCAAAAAGAAAAAAATAATCATTAGTGTGTTTTCTATTCTGTCTTTGTGTATAGTTTGGGTATGAGACTAAGGCAATAAAACAATTAGATTAAGTATGTTCCCTGGTTCGAGCCACCTGCTATATTTCAGGATTTTGGTTACTAAATCCCTATGTTTGTCTTGTTGCAGATTTCATTGAAAATGCTTCTACAGTGCATTGTTTGGCACTGAATTAATAACAATTTCTCCCCCTTTTGTTAAAATTGACTGATGGGGGCATGTGCCCACCAACACGCACTTTTAGAGTCCTCCTGATGCCTCTGACAGATGGGTACCACTCTAAATGCATAATTACTTTCTGATTACCAGTATAAACATCTTTGTTTTCAATTCTGTGTTGCTTGAATAAAGGTAAAATCAATAACTGGTTTATTTTTATGGAATGATATACCATGGTTTCCTGTATACTTTTCTTGTCCAATAAAACTCACAACATTGTGGACTTCATGTGATATCCTATAAACTGGAATTAAGATTTGCTCTTGGGCTAGTATAAAACAAATTAGGTTACCTTCCACATATTTGGCATCCATGTTTCGAATGGCATAACTTAAGTTGGATCATTCTACTCACTTTATTGAAAAATGTGAATGTGAAACTTGATTATAAAAGATAGAATTTCATATCTCTTTCGAGCTTGCTAATGCAGTGGAATCCATTACTATAAATGTATCACTTCATTACTTGTCTCTTTCAGACAATAATGACATAAATGACATCATTTCTTCTGAAGTTTAATACAATGTGGTAATAGCAACCTCATGATTTTCGTGGACAAGCAAAAGATTCAGAATGAAATACAAAATCATAAGATCAAAAAAATAGCTTTTGTTCTGTTCTAGAGTTTCAAAATAATTTCTGGGACACCCAGCAGTACATTCTTATTACATGGATACACTAGCTACAGTGATTTTGAGAAGGACCCATGAAAGCAAACTGAGAAATCTGAATTTTGCAAAAATGCCACCAGATATGCAGGCTATCGAAACAGAAGCTTAAGACAAAAAATTATGGTCCCCATATTTAAAGGGATAGCGTGTCACTAGCTGGGTTATTACCACACTAACCATGAATAGGACTGGTGTGCTGGGTGCAGCTGTATTCCAAGGCCCCCAGAGCACCGTGCTGGAGGATAAATAATGCTTTTGTGCACCTTAGGTAAAATATATAAAGTGCCTGTCATGGGCCAGATGCAGCCAGCACGTCAGACTTCCAGATAACCTTTGGTAGAAAGCTTTGCAGTAGTCCAGTGTGGATGTAACAAAACTGTGTGCTATCTTAGTGAGATTTACTGGTGCTAGATAAAGCTTAATCAGGGTGATTTTCCATAAATCAAAGAAGCCTCTGCAGACTTCTGATGACACCTAATATCATAGAGTAAGCTTGCAATCTAGAGTGAATCCCATATTCTTCACCCTATCTACAGCACTGAGTGTAGATATGACAAAATGGCATTAATACCCATCCTTGTGGACCCATGAGAACCCAACATGATCAGTAACACCTCCTAGGCTGAAGCTAAGTCATCTGACAGAAAACCGGGCATTGATTTAACACAGACTGCTGCTTAGCTCTAAGAATGTATCAATCCCATTTGTTGCACAGGGCAGGTACAGTTTGGTGTCATCAAAATAGCAATAAAACCCAGAATGTACCATCTAATTATTTCACACAATGGTAGCATGTACACAGCTAACAAAATGGGGGCAAGGAGCAAGTCTTGCAGCACCTCACAGCTCAGTACAGCTACTCAGAGATGAAAATATCCAAGGCTACCTACTGAAACCTGCCAACGGAAAAGAACTGAAACCACTACAGCATTGTACCAGTAAGTGCAATGTAGCACATGAGGTGATGCAACAATACCCCATAATTCATGTTGTCAAATGTCAATGAGAGTTAAGGAAAAAAACAAGATAGTCCATAGTCCTCTGTCTCTACCCTTTAGAAGATCATCGACAAGCTTAATGAGTACCATCTTCATGCTGTGTCATGGCCTGAATCCTGACTGGAGAGGCTTGTAGATTTCATATTTCTCCATGTGCATCCCCAGCTGCACTGCTACCTTCTCAGCTATTGTCCTCAAAAAAGGGAAAGTTTGAGATTGGTCTGTAATTTGCAAGCTCATCTTGGTCCAAAGAAGGCTTTCTTAGCAGGGGTCTTACCACTGCCCTTTTTGGTGCAGTAGAATGACTCTCTCCTTCAGGATGCACCTATAATATTTTCCTTTCACTGGGCCCAGGGCCTGCAGTCAGCTCACAAGTTACCAAGTGAGACTTTGGTCAAGTAATCAGTATTAACTGAGGCACTTAGAATGTCTCTTCCACCAGAACATTTAATCATACAGTGGAGCCATCCGCCATTCAATGCAATAGCTTGCAGTAAATGACATGTCACAAAATACTGCAGTAAAACAGGGTTTAAATGCCACTGAATTACTCTAATCCCTGCAGTATAGTGCAGCATTTTGTGATATACTGCAGCATTAGTGTATTGTATCCTTGCTGGTGCTACTGTAGATATAGTCATGATGACAGGGAAACTCTACAAAGCTTGATCTCCATACTGTATAAAACACAACAAGTGTTATCTCAACCTCAGCAGATGAATAGGCATACAACTAAATGGTCAAAGATCATCAAATACTTCCTGAAAAGTATTGAAAACTGATTTGGAATAATGACCATCATATCACAACCACAGGAGCCAGGAGAATGTTTGCCTAAAAAGTGGCCTTTGGAGTTATAAAACACCAGTGGCTGAAAGTACTGTATGGTAAAAGATATTGGGCCCAATTCACAAAGGGATTTGGATCAGCCCAAGGAACTTACAGCAGAGAGTTTGTCACAAGGGGTGACTTGCATCAAACCATGAGGTAAGTGTGATTCAGTATGGATGCTTGCCACAAACCCCCAGTTGCATGTCCCCTGCACCAAACGCAACAGGATAGACCAGTTCTCCACCCCCCTGGTCTACCTGTGCACCAGTGGTGGACCCATATTATGGTGTTTGCTCCAATGCAGTGCAACAAGCTGCCATAATATGAGGAAACAGTTGCAACTGTACCAGTCCTTTAAGAATCAGACAGCGTTGCGTTGAAGGGCTTTGGCACAGTTGCACCAAACTCTGCAGATAATGTAGGGCTTGGTGTAAGCCCTGTGTCATCTTTCTTGAACCAGGCCCATTGTGTTAAATGCTACATACCTTCTGGTATGTAGATAGTTGCAACACAGACGTATTCTGGGCATACCATAACTATGTAAAAAATGCAATTTACGTGAGCTGCATAAACAGGATAGTTACTAGGTATGACTTAAAACAGTGCAAGAGTGACATGAAGAGGATTTGTGAGAAGACTGTCAAAAATTAAAGATATACTGGCATTCTATGACAAACTCATCCTCAGTGAGAAAATGTGAGGAAAAGGGTATGTCCAATTAAATTCAGGAGTGAATTATGGGATGAGGAGGGGATGGGAAGTGTGCCAGCTCTCAGTGAGCTAATGGTGACATAAAGCTCAAACATTCTGTTACTGCAGTTTGAGTAATTGAATGAATACTACAGTATATGTAGGTTAGATACCAAACACCTTGACTGGCATCTACATTGTTTTGGATATTAAAATTTGGAAAATCTCTCTGATATCCAGTGGCAGCTCAGGCCAATATTTTCCCATTATTAATAAAATTCTTAGATAACCAACCCACATTTCCAAATTCAGACCATAATCCCTGTAATCCATTTATTTTAATAAGCATCATGTCATAAAATGTTATACAGTATATGGCGACATTGTGGTCTAGTGGCTTGAGCACAGGCGTAGGAACCAGGAGATCCTGTTTTAAATCCCAGCATGGCCCCTTACTCACTGTGCATGCTTGAGAAAGTCACTTAATATCTCAGTGCCTCAGTCCACCCAGCTTTGAAATGGTTAAACGCAGGGCACCACTGAAAATGAGATACTGCATCTTAGCTGAGTTATCTTAGGTATGTAAATTATAAAATAAAACAATAGAAATCATGTGACAGCAGTATCACTCTCCAGGATGGCACGTCAGCTAAATTCAGTTCTCCGTTTTGCTACAGGATCATGGGCTAGCTATAATTTGCTGGTAACTGACAGCTGTTTATTCATGATGAACAATGTGCTGCCAAGCTTGCATTGCTCTACCAAAAGGCTTCTAAAAACAATTTTTAACACTCCAGGTAAATGACCATATGGATTGGGAGACTAATTCACTGTGTTTTTTCTGCATGCTTGGTTACACAGCTTTTCGGCAGTCACCAAGTGAGGAACTAATGAATTTGATAATTGGCAGCTGGTATAGTGCTACCTTCAGGGGCAGGTTTCATTTAAGAACTAATTTTGATTTGTAATGTTAATTGTCCATGGTACAACAGGATATCATTGATGGTTCACACTGTATGTATCACTTTGAAGTTTCCCCTTTAAATGGTTTTATGCCTAAAAAATCAATTTACATAGACAAGCATAAATGAGGTCAACTTTGAAAGACTCCAGCAAGCTGTAGCTTGTAATTATTAGATTTATTGGCTGGTGCGCTGCTGGCAAATGACCAGCTGTCATTTTTTTAAAGTTTCTGATTTATTCAAAGCATTTTTACTGGCATAACATTGTGATAAAATTATAACATAAGACAGAAGAAGGCAATCAGTCTTCAGGTGACAATCCCAAATTGAAAGTCATAATGTATCCGAGCACATGACAAAGCCAAAGCCCTTTAGCATCCTAAATGGAATTTTCACCAAAACGCTAGCATTTCACATCACTGTACACTACTGCTGGCTGAAATTATTGATCTTGCAAAAAAGCAAAAACATTGTTAATTTTGCATTTGCACAATTTTCACAAAATTGATGCAGTGTACTTTTGTTTTCTTTTTTCCCTAAATTAAGTTTTTTTTTTCCAGATTACACATTTTTACCAACTCATATTGTTAAGAATTGAGTTTGTAAAAATCTGCAATTTCAGCAAATAATGACACTAGCTGAATCAAAAAACAAAGAAAAAAGTGTTCCCTTTTCAATGCAGTATAGTTGCTAGTACAATTTCCCTGTATGATGTATGCTGGTGCTACTGCAATACAGAAAATGTCGGTGACCTCCCTATGGATGGGGCACTTGCCTTGCTACTAGCTGATCACAAAAATGAAATAAAAACATATTCCTGTTAATGTACACCTGCTAGCACAATATCCCTCTACAGTTTAGGCTAGCGCTTAATGCCTTTGGAATGACAGCACTGCACGTGCAATGGGCTGTTGTGTAGAATTCATGACTTACCTTCATGTGGGGGTGCTTCTACTGTTACTTTCTGAGCACAACCAAAACACTATTTTACTTTTAATATACAGTTGCTAGCACCATTTCTCTGTACAATTCTGGCTGGTACCACTACCATATGGTAAACTTCAGTGCTGACACCTGGGAATTACAGCACTGCATATATGCCATGATGCTGGGTGTGATGCAGGGCCCACTTATGAGTTTGATGTTTGTACTGTCACTGGCCGATTACAAAAATAGTTTTCCTTATAATATACAGTTGCTGTCACAATTTTCCTTTGCAGTTCTGGTGGGCACTACAGCTAAAGTTTATGCTGAATTTCAGTGCTGAAACTTTGGAATTAGTACTGCAGTGCATACATACTGTGCTGCTGTGCATGACATAGGGCCCCTGCTGTAGTAGGGTGCTTGTACTGCTACTAGCTGACCATAAAAAGCACTGTTTGTCTTTTAATATACAGCTACTACCATTATTTCTCTGCAGAATTTCTGCTGGCACTACTGCTATGCACTGAATTTCAGTGGTGATACATGGGAATTAGAGCACTGCATACATACAGTGCTGTTCCACACACTGTAGGACCTCCTTATGAATCATATGCTAAATGTTAAAGCTCAGAAAAAAAAAGGTTGTTCCTTCCTTGTTTAACTACCCTGCAATTGAAAGATGTAAACTTCCAAAATGCATTCTATGACCTGAAGACATTGCAGAGATAATACAGAAAATGGATTGCCAATTCATATCTTGCAGGATTGCAAAAGAAACAAGCATTGGTTAATGTCAAGAATATGTCCTTTTATGTTTTTATAATGAAATTGTGGTGTGAACAAAGCAGTCATCTAGTAGGAATTTTCCTAGCCAAGTTAGACTACTTTTTTCTGTCATCCTCAATATCTTCTCTGAGAAAATTAAGCAGTCTGAGAGCTTTAACACTTCAAACCATGTCATATGAAATAACCTCTTCCCCTCCCAATTCTAATTCCTGTAATCCACAATGATATAATAACTGATTTTACATAACATAACCAGATAGCCTCTATGTCATCCTGGAGGCTTTCACAATGCATACATCAAGGTGTGGATGGTTGCAGAGTGAGGTTTTGCCCCCCTTGGGGGGCACTCACACAATAACTGCATAGTTCCATGAGTTCGGGCAATCAGATTTGCTAATGCCATTCACAAACATGGAATCCCCTTAGTTGCTTGGTATTTTTATATATTAGCTCTGATCTTTTTAAGGATCACACAGGAGGCTGCTCATGGAACAAAGAAGCAGGGTGGCACCAATAGAGAGATTGAAGGGTTACCACTGAGCCAGGTTGACTGCTGTGAGCCTCTCATGAGCACAACATACAGCTGCCCCCCACCTCCCACCCCCAGTACAAAGCCATGATCAGTACTACAGAAAGCAAAGGACGGCATAGTCAAAGGAAAATCTATTTGCTAAACTGAACACAGTCCACAATCTTAATGCAAGGTACAAGATAAACTAATTAGAAAAATCTACATCTGCATGAGGAAATATACTGTATTTTGTCCTATATTTGTAATATATGGAGCTATAGGAATTTGGCAGACTTACATACGGTATGTCTTTTTTATGGGTACAGTATATTAATCAAATCAAGTAATGGTGCAGATGAAATTACGTTTTATACTTTTATTTCTTTTTAAATGGAAATTGAAATTGCATGAAACTTCTTTATCTCTTACAGTGCTATGTTATTCACTGGGGTTTCTGTTTAACATCAATAGTATGGCCTTTTTCCAACACCAAACTATTCTAATTGCCTTCCATCAATTTCAGTTGCACCTTATGTCAGGAATATGGCCTGTGTTGAATTTATTTAAAGTAACTCCATTTGACTGCTACTTCTGAGTTACTGGACTCCAGAAGCAGCAACTTTTTCAATCAAGCAATGTGCTCCTATTTCTATTTTCTTTTACCCATGCTCTGCACACCTGTGGATTTGCACCTCAAACCACCTGGCAGTGTGCTTGAAAAACTAAACAAGTGAGGGTACACTAAAACAGTTCCTGAGGGGCTGGGCTATCTTAATCTAGATATAACATGTTGGCACTGACTCCTCTCACAGCCTTTAACTTGGCCTTAGCACACCTGAAATTCAGAGTCAGTGGACATCAGCATGTTAACCGGCGGTGGGCAGATCAATCCTTCTAGCAGTTTGGTTGTGATACCTAAGGGGAGTAGTGGAGTAGTATGCTTCCTGCATGGGGAGGGATCACAGTATGGGTACAGTATGTTGTGTGCCTCCTTAGCCTTTTCCATGACCTTAGTACATTTGATGATGGTGCTGGCAGCATAATGGGTGTTCATGAACAAAATACAGCAGCATGCTAACTGGAGATGAGTGCCTCAAACCATATGGCAGCTTGCAGAGCTGAAGTGGTATGGGGGAATAAAGTTCCTGCTGAACGGTGGGGATCCTGCTCCAGTGATACAATTCTGGACCAGCTCTTTGCAGGAAAACAGAGTGATACAATTCTGGACCAGCTCTTTGAAGGAAAACAGACAGCAGGGTGCCAGTTGGGGATGATATGGAGTGCTTAACCATTGTATGCATGAGTTTGTTTGCAGCTGTGAAGGGTATTGATAATTAGTTTGGGTGGATTTCTCATGCTATGCAGCATTCACCACAATGCAAAGGAAAGCTTTGTGAGCAGGTGCCATCTGCAAATGATTTGGAACCCATGCTGGGAATTTGCAGTATTTCAGGTAAAATACTTACAAGCAAATTATATACTGTAAACAGCAGATTGCTCCAACTTGTTCCAGCTTCATACATAATATGAATGCACACAACACTCACCCACTCTTAATCTACCTACTACTCCTCCTTTCCGGTGATGTTCAACTTAAGCCTGGCCCTACCCATTATGCCTCCCCACTCCCCAAAGGCCTTTCACTTTTCCACCTCAATGGTAGGAGCCTACTACTGAAAACTGACCTCCTCAGAGTCTGGGTGTCCCAACACTCCTCTGAAATTCTCTGTATTACCAAACCTTGGCTCTTGCCCAGAATCCCCAACTCTCAGCTTTCCTTATTAATTACCACCTTTACCGGCAGGACCGCACCAAGCGCGGTGGTGGTGTTGCCATCTACACTCAGCAAAAACTGGCCTGCTCAATCACTACTCTTGAATCAGTGCCCTCTGCTCATGAGCTCCTTCTTATCTAACTAACACTTCCCTCCTCTCTTCCCCCCAGAACCTCCCCCTCCTCCCTATTTGACACTGTCTTCTCCATCGCTACCCTTGCTTCCTTGGGTGAACTAATCCTACCTGGGGACTTCAACTTAAACTTGGACTCCCCTTCCCTTAAGTCCACGACACAACAAACTGAGTCACTAAACCTCCACCAACTCATTAGAGAACCTACCAGGCCTAATCCACACTTCCATAACCATACCCTCCTGGACCAGGTTTTAGCTACACACACTACCCAGATCATCACTGCTGGTACACTGCCTGACATTTTCAGCAATCACTACATGATGTACTGAATGCTTAAACTGGATCTGCCCCACTCCATCCCTACCTACCACTGGGTTAGATCTCTATATTCTCTAAACACTGCTGCCCTCCTATATTACCTTGCTTCTTGGCACTTGACACTGCCCTCTCTGTTTTCTGCCACTTCCTAAACATTGCCTGGAACTCTCATGCCTCTCCCCAGCGACATAGAGTCCCACACTTCCACCACCCATGGATCTCTTCCAATATCATCAATCTCTGAAACTCCATAAAAGGGCATGTACAAAATACAAATCTTCCTTCTCCCACTCAGACCTTTCTAGCTAATGCTCCCTAGGAAACACCTGCACCAAAGCAATTTGTGCCGCAAAAGCACAATAATTCAGGACCTCCCTTCAGCAAAACCTAAACTCACCTCACAAATTCTGTCAGACCTCTCATCCCCCCAAATCTGTACCTCCCTCCTCATTGATGGCAAGCTTGCCACTGACCCTCTTAACATTGCCTCCTCTTTGAACACCTTCTTCACCACCTGTGCCCTTTCTGTCAGCCCCACAAACTCCCCTCAACCTTTACCCTTTAACTCCTCACGAACTGGCCTCCAGTCCTCCCCCATCTCAGCACTGGATGTCCTCAGTTCCCTTCTTTCTCTGAACCCACTCAAATCTATTCTTGACAGTCTTGACCCTCTCCTCCTTCACATCTCAGCTCCTGTCATAACCCATCCCTTATCCCATCTGCTCAACCTCTTGTTTACCCTCTGTACAGTCCCTCAAGCCTGGAAATCTACCAAGTGATCCCCATTCATAAAGGATGCAATCACTCCTCACCTGGAAACTATTGCCCCATCTCCTTCCTATACTAGCCAAGCTCCAAGAGTCCATAGTCCTCACTAAACTAATTAATTTCCTCTCCTTCTCCAACTTCCTCTCCCTCTTCCAATCCAACTTCTGTAAAAAACATTCAACAGTATCTTCCCTTCTCTGTGACACTGATGTCATCCTTACTGGAATGGACCAGAGACACCTTACAGCTACCATTTTTATAGATCTAGCAAAGGCCTTCAACTCCGTATCTCATCCTCTCCTACAGTCACAGCCAAAGACATGGCCAGATGTTTTCTGAAATGTCTGTGATATTTCTAGAGAAATCTGCTTTGTGCAGTTCCACAGTAAGGGCAGCAGAGAGAAACTCTTTAGAAATTTTGCGAAATATCTGACCATGTCTCTGGCTACTACTGTACTATCCAAGCTCAGTTAAATTGGTCTTTCACCTTCCACAGTCAATTGGTTTAGATCCTATCTGTCTTGTCACACCCAATGTAACCTAGCAGGTGATGCTCTCTACCCTCCTCTTCCTATCCTGGAGTTTCCCAAGGGTCTATCTTTGGCCACATTCTCTTCTCTGTCTTTATTAACAACCACTTTTCTGTCTGCTCAACTTCCAAAATTCACCATTATGCTGACTACACCATTCTCTATTCTTCAGGCTCCTCTGCCTCCCCCCCCACCCTGGTGCCCCGGTGACCACTCCACTGCAGAATGATTTTACCCATGTGCTGCAATGGTTTCAAGTCAACCAACTTAAAGTCTATGCAAAAAAAACAGTGTCCATGAACTTCAGGACCTCTCAAAAAATCTTCAATCTTTCTCCTCTCCCATCCTTTTCCACCCTTGATGGCAGCACCCTGGAAACAGTCTCTGTCTAAAAGTACCTCAGTATCTGGCTGGGCAGCCAACTTGACTACTCATCCCACCTCAATTACATTCCCTCTAGGCTCCATTCAAGGCTTGGTACCATGCATACAAAAACAAAGATGCTCTCTCTCTTCCAGTCTGCCATGAACTGCTCACTAAAACTATTCTTCCTATATTTGACTACACAGATGTTGTCTGTGGTCAGACCCTCTCCTCATCCCTCTTCCAGCTGGACTCTCTTTTTATTGCATTCTGCTGCTTTGCCACCAGTGCCCCTTCCTGCACTCATCACTGCACCCTTTACTCCCTCCTCTCTCTCTCCACTCACTCTTCTCCTGCTGACATCTTCATGCCTCTTCACTCATCTCCAATTATTGGTTCAGGTCCCTCACCCCTTACCTCTCCACTCTCCTTTCCCCTTTCTCCCACTCTTCCTATTCTTTCCATTCCAGGGACTCTTGCACCTTTGACCTTCCCATTTCCACTCTAAAACTGGGCAGGCTGCTTTGTCTTACCACCTTCCCTATATCTGCAACTGTCTCCTCCCTCCATCGCTACGTCTATCTCCCTCACTCCACTCCTTTAAACACACCCTCTCCAACTTCCTCCCCATCTCCTGTACATGCCTGCCATATCTCTAGTTCCCTCTCATGTTACAGTATTTCTCCTCCCTCTCCATCTCCCCTCCCCCATTCTATCTTTCTTCCTCTTCCATCTACCACCTCCCTCTTCCTACTCCTATGTATCACCCAGTTCCCCTCTCATGCCCTCTCTCCTCTTGTTACCAATTCAAATCAATTTCTCTCAGCTCAAGCCCATGATGTACCCTTGTTAACTGCTGTAAATTTAACTGGTCAACTGTTAGATGTGGTAATATCTTGTGCTACCTTGCTCATTGTAACACCTTGACTCTGTATTTTGTTCTACTAGTATAGAGCATTTTTTCATTGTATATATTTTGTATCTATGTATATATTTGAAATTGTACATTGTATTTCCTCCTGACTTGTTTAATTGCTGCATTTACCTCCCTACTCCCCTTTTGCAGGTTGCACCTGGAAATGAGCCTTGGCTCAGTGTGCCTCTCCTGATTACCAAACTTTAAATAAATAGGTATTTGATTTTAGTGCCGAAAACTGAGATGGTGTATGGTGAACAAAAATTCCTGTAAAAAGTACAAAACAAGCCTGCACTCCTGTCAATCTGTAAATGCCTTATCAGTGCCATGCAACAAATTACTGCTCATGGCTGTCTTGAAATGCCCTGTCTAGGCCATGTGAGAAACCACCACTCATGGATATCTTGAAATGCCCAGTCTAAACCAGGTGACAAGGTAAAAGGTGCAGATGTCTAGAAACAGCTAAACCATGCCAGGGACAAGCTGCTGCCACTCATGGGTATCTTTGAACACCCAACTGTGCTAGAGGAAAAGCTACAATGCATGATTATCAGTGAATGCTCAATACAGGCCAAGGGATAAGCTGCGTCTCTCATTAATCTGTAAATAGACAGTCCTGGCCAGGAGACAAGCTGCTTCTTGTGGCTATCTGTAAATGAGCAGTCCAGGCCAGGGAGCAAGCCACTGCTTGTGACTGTCCGAAATGCCCAGTTTGTGCCAGATGACAAGGACCCATTCACAGCTACATTCAGACACTCTCTCCTGGCAAGGTGACAACCATCACTCACTGTTATCTTGACATGCAGTGTTCCATTAAGTTTATTTAGAAACTAAAAACAAAGTATGAGATTAAAATAACTATTTTAAATTGTTCAGTTGAAAGAGTGGTGTTGCTATGAGGGCTCAATAAATGTACTGGTCATGTACTATATATGCTATTCTACAATGATTTCTAACACTTTAGGAGTCTGTACAAATAGAATGCAATGATGATCTAGGTAATGTGTTCCTCTCCTTGAAGTCTCTGAAACAAAAATTTTAGTACTGATATGATGGGGATTCCACTCTCTAGAGCTGCTCATTCATGATGCAGACATTCTAAATCAGACTAATCCAGCAAAGGCTCTTCTCTGTTGCCCCCTCCTGCTGTAATACTGAATGTTAAGTCAAGTCAAAGTTTATTGATTGGCTTAGAGCCATTACAATATCAGAACAATACAAAAGCCCTAAAATATCCATTAGGAATAAAATACGATTTCATCAGTTACAATTGTTATGGTAATAACAATGTTGCATATTGATACACCTGTGTTATATAAAATGTGGTTCCTTAAAAGCCTACTTACAGGTGTATGACATTATCAATATATCATGTCCCTATAGATTCATTATTAAGTTATATACATTAAACAGTCCATATAAGCAATGCAGTCAATTTACATCTTAGAAAGGGGAAGATCAGTACTGTAAACATTAGGTCTTTACAGCCTCAGATATAATAAACCCAGTTCCTATACTGTAAATCCCAGTATTCATTTTGTTCTTAGTTTTATACACTCTCTTAAATATATGGCTAGATTGTTTAGGACCGTGGGGTTTTCTGCATTGAATAATAAATCAAGGATGTATCGTGTTGGCATATCTAGGGTTCCAATATATGACCCCAAATCTTTTCTCCAAAATATGTTTGTACTACAGACATTTAAGTACCACATGTTTCATGTCCTCTGGTTCCTGTAGATTACAGTAACAATTTCTTGTTTTCTCCCATTCATGGTCTTTATCATATCCTAAATCTAGTATATTACTAGGGAACATCTCAGACCTAAATTTGGTTAAAACACTTCTGTTTTCCAAGTCCTGTACAAGATTCAAGTATGGTTTTAAAACATGTTCTTTAATGTTTTTTGTTAGCCAGGGGGCAACTCTCAATGTTGCTATATTTTTAAAATCTGCTACTTTGGAATTTGCCTACATCAATTTGACAATATATACTGTATATGTTGGGCTAATGTTAATCTTCTGGATAACCCAATTCCATAGGTATTGTAAATCATTCTCTCCTTATTACCTTATATACAGTGCTTAGTCATCCATCCTTCTTATTTGCCAGTTGCTGTATTTTTTCTTTTAAACATATCACCATTAAGAGCTCTTGTTTTCAGATGCTAATTTTACCCAATAGTTAATTAATTTACCATATACTAAGTACTGAAAACGTATTTGGCCCAGTTCTGCTCTAACAAGTAAGCTTGGTGTACTGTTTTGGTAGTCTTGATAGTTGCTTATAGGTCTTGTTTAGTATACTTTCAATCTTGGTTATTCTATCAGTACCCCCAAATCTCAGCAGTATAGGTTGCCTGTTGAATAGTTTTTGCATTTAGTGATTTAATCATTGGTTCATCCATGTGTCCCACATACAAATGATTAACCCTTTTCAGTGTTTTTACTGAATTCTGCATTTTCTTAGTACATTCTTATATATGTTTATTCCATCTTAGGTTTTTGGAGAATGTCACTCACAAGTAGGAGAAGTCCTTCACAAACTCAAGATGTTTGTTTAGCAAAGTCAGGTTTCTAAAGTTCTTATTACTGCCAAATATCATCACCTTAGTTTCACTTATATTTGGTTTAAGGTTATGCCTCTTGCTCATCTCCTCCATCTTTTTTAATGCCCTCTGCAGTTCCAATCTACTTGTTGATAAAATTGCCAGGTCGTCAGTATAAGCCAGAACAGGGAGTCCCCTTTTCCCTACTTTTGGGTTGTGAAAAACTGGGTCATCAAGTGCTTTAATAATATTGTTTATATACATATTAAAAAGTGTAGGAGCAAGTACACGGCCCTGCCTAACTCTGATTTCAGTTATTACTTTCCCTGTCAATGCACCAACTGGTGAGTATTTCATCCTTGTCCAAGTATTCTGATATATCCTCTTTACAAGTATTATTAGTTTTAGTTCAATGCCCAATTTCTTCATTTTTCCCATAACAATTCTCTTATTATCATATCAAAGGTGGAGGGGTAATCCACAAATGCCACAAATAATGGTTGTTTTTTTTAGTTTTGCAGTACTTTTCCAGTATGTGGTCTAAGATAAACATCTGATTTAAGGTACTAGTATTTTTCCAAAATCCTGCTTGGTAATAAAAGATAACATTATGTTTCTCTAGCCATAAAGTTAATCTGCTTAGTAACACCTTAGCATAGATTTTAGCTATAGTGTCCATAAGACTAATAGGCATATAGTTTGTGGGATCTTTAAACAATCCTTTTTTATGAATGGAGATGATATAGCTTCCCAACCAGCTGTCAGGTGTGTATGCATGCATTACTGATTTCTTATAGAAATCAGAAAGAACATTAGCCCACCAATCTACACTTGTTTTTATAAAATCTATTGATATGTTATCTGGTCCTGGGGATTTTTGATTCTTTAAACTTTCTATAGCTACTTTAACTTCTGTGTCTGTGAACCAGACAAAGTTGCCATCTATTTCATTATCGTCAAACTTATTTATAGTCTGTTCTAGTTTGTATATATTTTTAAAATAACCTGTCCATGTGTCTGGCTCGATGTAGACATCATAATATTTCTTAAAGGAATTGGTCCCTTTGGCAACCGAATTCCAAAATAATTTACCATCTTTATCCATTATTGCTCTTTGCATTTTGCCCCAGAGTTCTTTCTGATGATTATATTTTTGTATTTTGACATGTTCTTTAAACTGTCTCCTTGCTTTATTTAACTCAGTCCTATTTTCTTTTGTAGGATATTTTATAACTCTCTTGGCTGGTTTGGCCACCTCCCTCTTTTCCTTTCTACAATTCTTATAAAACCACTTATCATAACCTTGCCTTTGTGAAATATTCTATTCTTTTTGTGAGAACTACACTAAAAGATGATTGTACTGCATAGTTATTATGCCATTTATAGTTGTGGGTTCTGTATCACACTCGATGTATGTTGTTACTTCCTGTATATACCTGTTACTTAACTTAATAACCTTATCCCCCAGAGATTTATCCCAATTTATTTTGTTTGTCATTCATACAAATTATTTGTTCATCTTCCCTTGCTACAGATTTATCTGTCTTTCTAAACAGCACCAATGGGAGGTGATCACTTTCTGGCCTATTTATAACTTTAAGATCCTCATACTTATCATAATCATAAATGGTGGTCATCATATAGTCCACTGTTGTTGAACCCCTACTGATGACACATGTTAATTCTCCTCTGTTATCTGATTCAAAGTGACCATTTAAGATTAATAACTTGAGTGTCTTAAGTAAATATTTCATTTGCATATGTACATCTGTGTTTTTCTTATCCAGTGTGCATCTTTTATGTATATTCAGTGCACACAGTAACTATTCATATTCCAAATCTGTTCATTCCCCAAGTCTAACATCAAGGTCCCCTTGGAGGAGAAGCTCTGTATATTTTCCATCATCAAATTCCTAATATCCTCCACCATCTTTTCCATTACAGATTTATCATATGCCCTTGAAGTAGTTGGTGGGTTATATACATTAACAACCAGTAATTTCACATTCAATACTGTTAACATGACAATTATATAGTTTGATTTGACTATGTGATCAATCACTTTAAGGTAATTGGTTATTTTCACATACAGAGCTAGACCTCCCATACACCTTCCTAATTTCTTAAATTTCTTTGCAGGTGTGTGTATCAAGGCATATCCATTGAAACTTATATGTTCTTCTTGATCTTCCCCATGCCGTGTCTTCTGAAATCCTAACACATCCATCTTCCTCATGAGTTCACAAAGTTCCCCCATCAACAAGTCTGGATATTAAACTGGTAACATTCCAGGTCATAAAACCTATTCTACCAGCATTCTTACTAATTTAATACTTCTATCTCAGCAGGAGTCAACGTCTGTTGAGATTAAGCAGACAGATACTTTATTAGAAGTAGAAGGGGTCTTATTTAGGGTTAAAAAAAGAAAAGAAAGAAAGTTAGTGTGTGTTCTGTGCTGGGAAGGGTACTGTATCAACTTACTTTGCTAAATCAGTAGGAGGAGAGAAAGCTTAATTGGGGGTGTGGCTTAGACAATATAAAAGCAGGTGACTCCAATTACAACTTCCTGTTGCTAGCCTTTTTTCTTACTAACTGCCCCTCCATCCCACCCCTCCACACACCCACCCTAAGCCATTTCTACTTTTATAGCCACTGGATTTGATTGACAACAGAAACTTCCTGTTTGGCAGTAGGAAAGGAAGGATCATAGAGAAACATTAGTTTTGTCAACCCTAAAGGAAAAAAAGTAGCTCACTCTCCCCTCCAGCTGCTGGTGGTCTGACACTGAGCAAGGAAGAAGGAGGTTACTGAAGAATATAGGAAGTTGCTGTCCCAGAACAGGAAGGGTGAGAGTTGCAAGGAGAGGAGAGAGTAAGCATACAGAGAAACAGGAGAGGGGAGACAAAATAAGACACGATAGGAGTGATGCAGTGCAATGGCTTTCGGGCGGCAGTGTTCTGGAAGACATTCTGGAGGCTGCGATGCTGCCCTGTTTGCAGGCACCTCTCTGGTCTGAGGGAGGAGGTTGCCCATCTCCAGGCTGACCTGGCTAGGATTAGTGAAACCTCATCCCCACCCAGGGACCACCAGGGCCAATGCCACTACCTCAGAGGTTGCCAAGAAAGAGGAGAGGCTGGACCAGGGTGGGCTCAGGGAGGGGAGAGTGTGGTGGAACAGAGTTGCATCCCTCCAGCTGTACCTCTCCACAATTCATATGTTTTCTGGTGGATAATGGTTCCTCTATGGAGGCACCCACAGTGGAGACCAAGGAGGATGCTGGGAACCTTCACAAAGGAGACCCACAGGAGGGTGGCATGGGACCCCACAAGGGAAGGAAACAAGTCCTGGTGAGGGACTCAATCATTAGGGGGGTAGAAGTGGGGGAGGAAGAGGAAAGGGAGGTAAGGTGCCTGCCTGGCACCACTGCTTGGGGGGACAGGAAGCAAATCTTCAGGATCATGGCAGCAGCTGCATGAGGGAGGGAGCTGGATGTCATTGTCCACCTAGGGACAAATGACTTAGCTAGGAATGGGATCAGAGCAGTGCAAGAGGAGTTTGTAGAGTTGGGGAGGGGCCTTAGACAAGTAGCACATATGGTAACCTTCTTGGAGGTGCTGCCTGTATATGGCAAGGATGATGCTAGGGTACTCCTCACCAGGGAATTCAATGAATGGTTGAAAACCTGGTGTGGAGCTCAGGGTTTTGGCTTCACTAGGGATTGGGGAGCCACCTGTAGGGATGCAGACCCATACTGGTGTGATGGTCTGCATCTGTTCAGGGGAGGAACCAGGCTCCTAGGTGAGAGGTTTAAATGCTTCATTGGCAAGCATTTAAACTAGCCAAGGGGGGAGGCACTGAAAAGGAGCAGGGAAATCCCAGCCTTCCCCCACAAAATCCGGTAATTAGTGAGGTAAATACCAAGGTCGAGAAGTCATCAGAGAGCAGAACAGAGGCAAATGTAAAAAAAGGCAAAGGCAGTAATGATAGGGATGGGGCTAAAAGGGGTAAGGCCATCAAAAAGTGGAGGGTGATGAGAACCAATGCCCATAGTCTGTGTAACAAGCTCCCTGAACTAGGGGCCTTGATGGAAGAGGGTTGCCTGGATATTGTGGCAGTCACAGAAACATGGTACACAGAGAACCATGACTGGGATGTCAACATACCAGGATACACAATCTACAGGAAAGACAGGGAGGGTAAAAGAGGAGATGAGTAGCTCTCTATGTAAAGGAAGAGATCAAAGCAACAGAACTTAAGAGTAAACAGGGAGCAGATGAGGCACTCTGGGTTACTCTGGAGACAGGAAATGGCACCACAATCTGTATGGGGGTTGCATACAGACCCCCATTTCAGGAGGAGGGACTGGACAAGGAAATGATAGAAGGCATCCTTAGAATGGCAGAAAAGGGGGAGATATTGTTGATGGGGGACCTGAATATGCCAGATGTTAACTTAAGCACCTTTGCTGCAGGCACATCCAAGAGCAGGGTCATTCTTGATGCCCTACAATGGGCATGCTTCAGACAGCTAGTATTGGAACCCACTCAGGAGGGAGCAATCTTAGACCTGGTACTCTCAAATGGGAATGGAGAAATAATCTCAGATTTAGAAGTGGGTAGCCATCTGGGAACAAGCGACCACCAAACAGCGTGGTTCACGATAAGCACAGCCATACAATCAAACCATACAAAAGCAAGAGTATTGGACTTTAGGAGGGCTGACATTGGGAAAATGAGAGAGTGCCTCAGAAAAGCACTAGCAAACAGGCAAGAAGGAAGGGTGGAGGGACAATGAGGAGTAATTAAAATAGCCATCACTGAGGCAATAAGCCTTTGTGTAAAGCAAATCAACAAAACACAATGAAGGAAAAAAACACTATGGTTCTCAAATTAGGTGGCAGGGAAAGTTGAGGAGAAAAGGATAGCATTCAGGAAACATAAGGAAACACAGAAGGAGCAGGATAGGGAACTTTATCAGATAAAGCAGAAAGAGGCAGGAAGGCAGTCAGAAATGCAAAGGCCCAAACCAAGCAAAGGATAGCCAGCTCTGTTAAGAAGGGGGAATAAGACCTTTTATAGGTACATTAGGGAGTGAAGAAAGACCAAAGGAGGAATACTGAGGCATAATAAAGGGGAGGGAATGTGGGCAGAGGGTGACAGTGAAAAAGCAGGGATACTGGATGAATATTTCTGCTCAGTATTCACAAAGGAAGGGGAGGGGGAGGTACCTAAACCAAACAAGAGAAACACTGTGAAGACGGGGGCTGATACCAGTCCATTTACAGAAGAAAGGATTCTGAAAGAATTAATAAAACTGAAGGTGGACAAAGCAATGGGGCCTGATGGAATTCATCCAAGAATTCTAAAAGAACTAAGGGTAGAACTAGTGACATCGCTGACTACTATCTTTTAACAAATCATTGGAGGATGGGGTGGTACCAGAGGACTGGAAGAGGGTGGATGTGATTCCTCTTCACAAAAGTGGGAGCAGGACAGAGGCAGCAAACTATAGACCAGTTAGTTTGACCTCAGTGGTAGTGAAAAAATAAGGAATCATTTCTGAAGGAAATAATTGTTGAGTACCTAGAGGCCAGTGGGCCACAGAACCCACAGCAGCATGGATTCATGATGGGAAGGTCATGTCAGATGAATCTAATAGATTTCTTTGACTGGATGACCAAAATAGTAGACCAGGGAGGGACTGTGGACATGGACTACCTAGATTTTAGCAAGATATTTGATACAGTCCCACACAAATGATTAATACACAAGTTAGCCAGCCTTGGAGTGGGTCCCAAGGTGGTAGCCTGGATAAAAAAATGGCTAGACAACAGGACCCAAAGGGTAGTAGTAAACGGAGTCCATAGTGAAGAAAGGAGGGTTACTAGCAGGGTACCACAGGGTTCAGTACTGGAACTGGTCCTTTTTAATGTCTTTATAAGTGACATTGCAGAGGAACTGGAAGGAAAGGTATGTCTGTTTGCAGATGACACAAAGATCTGCAACAGGGTTGACACACAAGATGGAGAGGAAAGGATGAGAAGAGACTTGGCAAGGTTGGAGGAATGGTCAGAAGTATGGTAGCTTGGATTCAATGCAAAGAAGTGCAAAATAATGCACCTGGGAAACAAAAAACCCAGGAGAAGAGTACACAATGGGGGTGGGATACTGATAACAGTAAAAATAGAAAGGGACCTGGAGGTAATTATATCAGATGACCTAAAGGTGGGCAAGCAATGAGAGAAGACAGTAAGGAAGGCTGGGGGGATACTGGAATGCATAGGGAGAGGCATCAATAGTAGAAAACAGGATGTTGTTATCCCTCTGTACAGACAGTTGGTGAGACCCCATCTGGAGTACTATGTGCAGTTCTGGAGACCCCATCTTTGCAAAGACATAGACAGAGTGGAGGCTGTCCAGAGGAGAGCAACCAAAATGGTGCAGGGTCTGCACCAGAAGACATATGAAGAAAGACTAAAGGAGCTTAATATGTATACCCTTGAGGAAAGAAGTAAGAGAGGGGACATGATAGAAACTTTCAGGTACCTCAAGGGAATCACCAAAGTCCAAGAAGGTGGCATCTTTCAGAAAAAGAGATGTGCAAGAACAAGGGGGTGCAATTTGAAGATGGGGGGGACAGCTCAGAGGTAATGTGAGAAAGTATTTTTTCATGGAGAGGGTTGTGGATGCATGGAACAGCCTTCCTGAGGAGTTCATGGAGTCAAGAATAGTGGAGGAATTCAAGAATGCATGGGACAGACATAAGGCAGTCCTAGTGAGGGGTAGGAGTAAGTTAGCTAGGATCTGCAGCTTATCTGTTAGGTAGAAAAATGGGCAGACCAGGTGGGCCAAGCGGTCCTTATCTGCTGTCAAATTCTATGTTCTGTGTTTCTATGTTTCTATTTATGCTTAAATGGAATTCACTGTCATCCAATATATCATTGTCTTGCAATTGCACAGTCTCCTGAGCAGATCTTTTAATTCTTGTCTGTCAACTGTTACTTTCTTTTGCCAGGAGTTCAAACCTATTTGATGTTTCTATGTTATAGAGTAATTCCTGTGTGACTTCCTCCTAGCAGCACGCTACCCTTTGTTCCTTAGTCACCTCATTTAAATTTGTAATTAATATATTCATATTATCAAATTTAGTACTAGCGTGCAATATTTTCTCAATCAATGCTTTACTTTGTATTATAAAATGGGCTTTAGAAATCCAAGTCTCTGATTGGCTACTACATCATCTGAGCTGTGTCCTTATCAGATGATATAGTAGCCAACCAGGACTACTGCCCACCAAGATGCCCCACGACAACAACGAATCAGTGAGCTCTGCCAAGCATAAACAGAAACGCTGACCAGCAGAGCTCACTGAAGTGGCAGCAGTCCAACACAACGGCACTCTCGGCAACACAGTAACAGAACACTGGCATTTACATCCACATCCAGAAGCCTAAATCACAAAACAAAAGTGTTTTTTTTTTAAAAAACTGCAACCTGATCTGTGTTCCTTCCTTGCTGTACTTCCAAGCTGCGAGTAAAAGTCCAACAACCCAGTCCCGCGGCTAAAAACCCACTCGTTCATATGCCCTCACATCACCAAATCAGACCCATTCCTCCATCAGTACATATCCAAACTGCAAAAAATAAAAATAAAAAAAAATTCCTCAGTGACACACCACCTGATGGTTACAAAGGCAAGGTACGATGTACTGAGCGAAAACTCGTGACTACAGTGGCTGCAGTGAGACACACTCGCTCTCATTGAAACCTAATGTTCGCTGTAAGACAAATGGGCACATTTCAGTATTTTAAGGCAAAAACAAATGACATATGCCAAGCTTCAGTTAAGACGAAAACGTCCACATTTATAAACAAAAGCATTCTGTGTGTCTCTGACTGCATGCCTCGGGGGGGCGTCACATCAGATAGAACTTCTAAGATCGCGGTCATCTTTATTTGCTGCCTTTAAAACAAACACGCTCTCTCCTAGGCACCAAACACAAACTAAATAAAAATTAATGTGTGCCCATTGGGAATACAGTATATGGGGACAACCTGTCCACTACCTGTGTTTGTCTGGAGTGGGGGGGCAGCACCCTGTACTGGCCATCAGAAGTCATCAATGGGGGACTATTTTTTTACTCTTTCACTATTTTGCTTAAATGTTTACATTTTTTGCTGTGTTTTTTCTCCTTTTTTTAAAATTCTTAAATACTTACTTAGATGCCCATTTTATAAACTCAATAACCCACTACAAGGAGTGGGTTATCTCCTGATAAGAGCACGCCCAGGTGCATAAGGCACTTGGACAAGTGCCTTGTGCCTAACAATGCACCTGGGCATGCTCTTATCAGGAGATAACCCACACCTCATCGTGTGTTATTGCTTGCGTGTTAAATCAATTTGAATCCCTCCCATCCAATCTCTAGATATCCGTTTTGCCTTAATTATATCATCGTCATAAAATTCAATGCCCAGGAAATTGACAATTAGGCAGACCATCATTGTTTTCAATTTTAAGTGTGTTTCTGTCCCAGTGTGGTATATTTCAAATATTTAAAATATAATTTCAGACTGAATGTTGTCCTCCAAATCCCAGAGATCTTTTAGAGAAGTGGAGCTTCTTATTGCACTACTAGGTGCAATTTTGTCATTTTCTTTTTATTTTTTTTAATTTCCTATTTCTGTAGGGTAATCTATTGATAGATCTATACTACTCAGAGCTTCAGAGTTTCTCCATATGCATTGTGCAATCCTGCTATATTTAAAAAAAAAACAATATAATATCCCTTGAGGTCAAATCATCTGCTCTTATTGCATCAGCAATGTCATCATCCTGTAGCTCCAGGTCAAGAAATTCTCTACATATCAGTTTCTCTAATTCTATCCTGATCTGAGTATTTTCGTTTATTTCCTTCTGAACCTCTCTTAGTGCAATTATGGCTTCTGCAGTATCCTTAAAATGGTCCTTATGTATGGAATCATCGCAGGAAATTACCTCATTGACTTGCTGTTGTATATTTTTTGTTGTTTTCCAGCTTTACCATCCACATTTCCATTTCCACGTATATCTATTCCCCTCAGATCTATACTATTGGATATTCTTTGAATGTTAGCAAATGTCTCCTTATCCAATAAATGTATTTCTTGTTCCTTATCCACACCTTGCCTCTTATATTTTTTGTTGGCCTTTTTTTCCCTTTCCTTTTGTATTCTTTAGTAGGCCTTATCTTGTTTTTATTGTCACAGCCTTTAATATGTTCTACTATTTTCTGCTTAATTCCTATTCCTTGTTCAATATTCAGTACATCATACTTCAGGGACTCTTCTTGTTCAATTAAGGTGGCATTTTGCACCTTCCTCTCACTCTGTCCCTTACTCACTTCCAGTTTCTCATCCTGTAATAATTTGTCTAAATGTTTCTTATTGAGGGCCACTTCAGTTTTTTTTTTTCGCTCCTAATTAGTATTAACTGTTTCATCAGAGCGATGTTAGCAATATGAGGGTATCTTAAGACCACTGCCAAATCATTATCCAGAAAGTGATTATAGACAAGTGGTTTACTATCATACTGTGGCTGTTCTTTCTCTGCAGTCTCCATAAGATCTTTAAGACCAACTATTGTATTATGAAACTCATCCTTATCTGTTTTAGTTCTTTATCCCATGCTCCTGTCTCTTCTTATTGGGAGTAATCACCAAGCAATTGCTGATAGCTCTCATTTAGCTCAGTCTGCAATTTGGAGCTTTCATTCTGTATATTATATATATTTGTTTATTTAATGAAATCTGTATTTCAGGTGTAAGTAAGAGCAATGATTTTTGGGTCACGTGATATCTGGCTAGCAGAAAGAAACATTGCGTATTCTCTCCTGCTCTCCCATGCAATTAATAGGATATTAAACCATATTATCAGCAGATATTTTGACAGAAAAGTGAACCGGAACATCCTACCTGAGGTCTGATCATGGGAAGGAACTCCAAACTGCTTTGGCATAATCCCCCTCCATCGCCAGACAAGGCCACAAAGAAGGCAAAGCAGCAGAGTGTTAAAATGGCACAGACCCACTCAGGCAAGCAGGTGCCTACTCCCTTGTCAGAAGAGTGCTTCCTCATAGAGATGAAACCACTACAGGAAGCTATCACTCTGTTAACCACAGATGTGCCTTCTTTAAAAAAGAATCTGTCTGAAGTATCAAGGCAGGCAAGGGATGTAGAAGCAAGAGCAGTATCACTAGAAAAATGGAGAACAACCAGAGACCCCGAGCTGGTGGCAATCAAAATAGAGCTATCAAAGATGGAGAATAAGCTAGAGGACTTGGAGGGCCATAGCCGCTGCAATAATTTAGTAATCGTTGGGGTTTCTGAAGGAGAGGAAGTCACATCTCCCATTATATTCACCCAGAAGTTGCTAGGGAAATTAGCTGGCACCTCTTCTAATGAACCCTCTTATGTGGTAGAGCATGCTTACTGGGAGCTGCACCCCAAACCTGACCCAAGTTCCCCCCGCCTCTTTATCCTGTGACTTCTGAACTTCTTAGATAAACAACATATCATGCTGAAACTCAGAGAAGTTCAAGCCGTGATGAGGGAGGGCAAAAAAATTCATATTGTGCAGGACCTGCCAGCCTCAGTTAGGCAAAAAAGGGGCTCATTCCATGCCACCATCTCCTGGCTCATCCCTGCAGGAGTACAGTTCAGGGTGTTATACCCAGCACAATTACAGATTAAAGTAAGTGGCATGCCTACGACTCCAATGATCAAGCAGTGCAGGATCTGCATTGTCTTCTACCGGACCTATTTAAAAAGTGAAATCCTCTATAGGGAGGAAGTCTCAATGTGTGGGGATTAACCAAGTAAAAAGCAAAACAAAAAGGATTTTTCACAGGAAGAAGGAACCAAGCAAAAGGTGGGGTGACTGGATGGTTAATGGAGACCAGTAAAGAGCTGTAATTGAGAGATTGTAACATTTTCAGTGTCTGGGACTAAGCGCCAGGAGCTGCACCGAATAGCACAAAACCTTTTGTTCAATTTCAGGTGATCTTGCAACAGAACAGTAAAGTAATGTAGAACTGGAAAATGTATTTTATATACCTGCTCCCTTCCATGCTCCCAATGGCTCTGGAGGGACACCATCTGGTGGGGAGATGCAACAAAATGTAATTAGTTTGTGTATCAAGACAGTCAAGGTTGGCAGAAGATACATGGCACTTTAGTAGGCTCCTGTCCATCTCAATGATATGCACGGTTGTGAGGGTGCAGCAGCTGATGTTATATTATTGCAGAAACCTCACGATGATGTGCATTACTGTAGAGCTGCAGAAAAACTGTATCCGTTCTACCATCTAGAGGATTTAAAAGGAGACTTCAGTTTATTAATGGAGGTTTTTATGTTGCACCTGTTGTGCAGTTAAGTTTGCATATATGAATTTTGGGGCTAAAAAGTAAAAGTTGTATCTAAATTACTGAGGCACTGTATTATAGAGCCCTTTTGATAATGCTCTGTCAACATAAGCTAACATTAGTTACTAGCCCAATTTCTTTCCATGTTAAAGTCACAGAAGGACACTACTAGAGGAATGAAGCATAATTCCTCAGAAACAGTAGAAATGGTTTATTTATGGGTTAAAGCAGTGTAAACTAATCAAGCTGAGGTACCCAAGAACTTGCCTAGAATAAACAATTAAAATACTCCAGACATAGGGCAGATCTCAGCCTGGGAATTTAATTTTGAAGGGATAACATCAGAAAACAAATGGTTTTCCATTAGTATATATTTTTTCTCGGGGGGGTGGCTGTTATAAGAAGATTGTACCATACAGTATTTAACTGCTGGTTCCATATGAAGAACAAGGAGAAGAGGGGGAAGAGATAAACTGACCCTGGCAGCATCCTGCACCATATTGAGTGAGGGACCCCTTAAGTCACTTGCCCAAACTACTCAAAACAGAGTAGCAATCAGCTTGACCAGGGGTAGAATTGCATATTTACATGATCTAGAAAAATGGATAAATAATTGGAAAAGGAGGGTGAAGGGCAGGAGGCGGGGGGGAAGGAAAGAAAGGATATGGAAATCATGTGTTCTTTTGTCTTTGGGCATTGGACGGGGAGAGGGGATGGGCACCATGGCATCAACAGGTGGGGTTTTTATTATTATAATCCTCAGTCAATCATTACCAACTACAGTATTACAGAATGGCTAATAGATATAACAGTATTACAGAATAGCTAATAGATATAAAGTTATTACATGGAATGTGAAGGGATTGTGTAGTAAGAACAAGCAATACACAGTTCTTAAGCATCTACAGGTGATTAAAGGTCAGATAATATGCCTGCAAGAAATGCATTTAATGGATACAGAAGCTAATCTATTGAGAAGAATGCAGATAAGTCAAGTTTATACGGCAGTGTCATCCACCCAGAGTAAAGAAGTGGCAATTCTCCTGACAAAAACCTTATGTTTTCAATGTAACCAGTGTATCTGAGACCCATTCGGTAGATATGTGTTAGTAT
This sequence comes from Neoceratodus forsteri, assembly GCA_016271365.2. NCBI lineage: Eukaryota > Metazoa > Chordata > Ceratodontiformes > Ceratodontidae > Neoceratodus > Neoceratodus forsteri. The sequence continues at coordinate 966,797,279 of CM028132.1, read as the reverse complement.
GGGGCATACTGGAGAGATCTGACATTGTATTGGGGTCTATATACGGTCCTAATGCAAACACTCAATCCTTTTTCATGGAACTGCTTAATACGCTGTTGCCTTTTCTGGATGCACCTGTGATCCTAGGAGGGGTTTGGAATTTACCATTCTCTCCAGACGTGGACAGAACGGGCAAAGCCAAAATGGGACTATCCTCAGCACAGCGATCCATTAGGGATGTGATTGACAAGTTGGGACTATGTGATCCCTGGAGGGTGTTGCATCCAGGAGGGAAGGAATATACATTTCACTCACCAATCCATGGTACCTCATCACACATAGTCTACTTCCTTCTCAGCAAAAATTTACTCCCAGACCTCATGGATTGTCAGATCTCTCCAGAAGTGATATCAGACCATTCACCGGTAATATGCACCTTGTCTTTATCCTGTAATCTAAAGATAGAAACAATCTGGAAGCTTAACAATAGACTACTGAAATACAAAAACATATTAGAAGGGTTAAAGGCTAGTATTAAGAACTATACAAGACACAACCAGAACTCCACTGGACATGCAGCTATGGAATGGGGAGGTTTAAAATGCTTCTTAAGGGGAGAGCTCATAAAGATGGCCTCTCAGTGGAAGAAAACAAAGGGAACAGCACCAACTTAAGTTACTAGAAAATATTAGAGAATTAGAAACAAATATAAGCCCCTCAACTAGTGAAATACATCGGCAGAAACGTATTCGTCTGAGAGCCTGCTATAATGACCTGCTGGGGGAGAAAGTCAAATATGCAATTATTAAAACAAAGTCAACTTACATAGATCAAGGGAAAAAGACTAGGTAACTGCTAGCTCTAAGGGTCAAGCAACAGGAAATGTTGAGGGTGATCAATGCAGTTAAATCATTAGCATATGGCACTCTCAAGACAAACCCCAGAGACATAGTGACAGAATTTCAGGACTTTTATACAGATCTATACAAGACCAAGATTAATCCTCCTCTGTTAAACTACATTGACAAATATCTGGCTGAGCTACCCCTACCTAAGCTCTCCGAGGAACAGAGAAAAGGGCTGATCTCTCCCATCACAGAGTAGGAGATTCAACTAACAATCAACACTCTGACATTAGACAAAGCTCCTGGGCCTGATGGCTTCTCCCCCAATTTCTACAAAGAATTGGTGAAAGAGTTGTCCCCATGGTTGCATTCATTATTTTGCACCATATTAAATAAGGAAAGTATTGACGCCCACCTATTCAAAGCCCTGATAGTAGTATTACACATGGAGGGAAGGGATCCAGAACTTGTATCAAACTACAGGCCAATATCTCTGTTAAATTATGACATCAAAATACTGGCTAAAATGTTAGCCATCGGGATGAACCAGGTAATGCCTTTCTTGATCTGCGCGGAACAAGTAGGTTTCATGACAGGTAGATCTTCTTCAAACCACCTCAGAAAAATAGACCACATATTCTCTGTGTCCAGAGATAGCACAACACCTGCAGTACTGATGTCACTGGATGCAAATAAAGCATTTGATAGGGTGGACTGGAATTTCCTGTTCAGAGTTTTATATAAGTTTGGTATCCCTCCTCTCTTTGTGCAATGGATTCAATCCCTATACACCACACCTACATTATATATTGTAACAGAACCTTCTCACAAAGATTCTTTCTTTTCTCAGGCACCAGACAAGGCTGTCTGCTGTCCCCCTTACTGTTTAACTGATACTTAGAACCTCTCCTAACCTAGCTTAAAATGGATCCTGAGATTCAGGGAATAAACATTGGGACTCGGGAACTCAAACTATCGGCATATGCCAATGATATACTTCTGCATCTAAAGAACCCGACATACTCGATAAAACAAGCTCTGCAAGTAATTCAAGACTTTGAGGCACTATCTAACTACAAGCTAAATCTGGAGAAATCTAGGGTTTTCCCCTTGAATATGGCCACTAACAAAAAGGAAGTAGAAAGAATGGGATTCCAATGGGAATATAAACAACTAAAATACCTGGGTATCATCCTAAGAAGGAGCGCCAAATCCTCCAGGGTAAGCAACCTGGACACTCTGGTACAGGTCATCAAACAAGACTTGGACAGATAGAATAAGCTACCATTATCCCTTTGGGGAAAAATAAATTTAGTTAAAATGAACATTTTACCCAGACTATTTTATCCTATCAACATGTTGAATTTATGGTTACCACAATCATGGTTCTCTAAATTACACTCCCTACTTACTGCATTTATATGGAAAAACAGACAACCCAGTAGGGCCTATAACAATTTATCAACCCCGAAATTTAGAGGGGGATTGAGACTGCCACACTTTAACCTCTATTACTGGGCGAGTCAAGCAGCCAAATATTTGAGATGGACAAACACAAACGCAGAATCAGAACCGCCTCAATACAGACCCACTTGACTATCATTAGAAATGGAATTAATAGAAACTCAAAGGTTATCATCTATGGCCCTTTTGTATATTATACCCAAATTACTCTCCCCGGATCTCAGGGATAATCCAATAGGAATCTTGGTAAAAGTGCACACACAGATGTGCAATTCCCTATCCTACAAGCACTCTCAGGACCCAAATCAACCAATGGTAGGAAACCCAAACTTCAGAATTGGAAACCAGATGTTTTCAAACACCTGGCTTAAGCAATTATCCGGAATGCAAATAACAGACCTATGGACCAATGGGAAAGTTTATACAATGGAAGATATCATTAAAAAGAATAAACTTGATCCTAAGCATAGTTTTAAGGTGTCCCAGCTTATACATATGATAACTAAAGCCCAACTGAATAGTGAATCAGAAAAATAAGGGGAATTTATAAGCCATATTAGCAAACTAGATACCGAACAACATGTCATCTCTGGAATTTACTCCAATATTTTAGAGAAAACTTTTGTGAACATGGTAGGAGCCTCCAAGTACTGGGCCAAGCAATTTCCAGAGAAAACATTTAATTGTGACATAATTTGGAAAGACACACACAGATACACATCTCAAGATAGTCTGTGACTAATGCAGTATCAGATCATCTATAATATGTATTACACCCCAGAAAAGATGGCTAAAATGGGTAAAGATTCTGAGGCAATATGTAACCATTGCAGGACAAGTGTGCAGTCCTTATATCATACCTTCTGGGAATGCCCCAAATAGCCCCCCTCTGGTTCCTAATCGAGCAAAGGGCTGACCCTTTATTAGGATTATCATACCATATTGAGCCAATAGCCTGCTTGGTAGAAGATTACTCTCTTATAAGGGTTAGTGAGTGGAAATTCATATAAACCTGATTGCAATGTCAGTTAAAAAGTTGGTATTCAGACACTGGCTGGATATGGATGAAATAACACATTGAATGGCTTCAAGACCTACTATTTAATTTGTCTTTGGAAAGGACTATAGCTAGCATAAATAACTGTTTGTCTAGGTTTGACAAACAATGGAGCAAATTACAATCTCTGTACTCTATTTGATCATGGTGTACTATTGATAAGGCTGGAAGCTACAGACTTATGTTAAGTTGATGCCATGGGCAGGGGAGGGAAGGGAGGTGGGAGGGAGGTAGAATTGTGTAGTGTATTGTATGGTAGTGTATTGTATTGTAATGTGCTGTCTTGTCATATGTCACAGTTTATGTTATTGTTTATGAAAAATACAATACAAACTTCTAAATATCAAAAAAAAAAAAGATCAATGATTTTGGGTTACTTAGATTTATTAGCCCCCCACACTGCTATTTATGCTTGATTCAAATACCAAATATAGGGATTGTTCATATAAGTCGCTCGTAATTTCTTTGTCAGATCTATAATGGGGGTTGAACTATTCTATAGAAACACTTCCCTTTGGAAATGTTTTGCTATGAGAGATTGACCTTTTAAATCTCGTTTAAATCCCCCCCTAACCTTTTTCTCTCTATGCAGTTTGTCTGATTTTTTGACTAGTTTATTTCCTTCTCAACCAGTATCTCTTTATCTAACTTCTTCCCCTTTTTCCTTTTTGATTTGTAGATGGTTTGTCAAGCTCATTTTTGTTCCACTTATTTTTCAAATTCTCCAAATCCCCCTTGCTTCATGTTCTCATTTTATATCTATGGGGAACTAATACACTCCTTTGTTGAGAAAACACAGTCTTCAGCAGTAGAACAATTGCAGTAGCACAAATGTGCAATCTTTACCACTGCAGTCCTTACCATTGCAATATTTGGTACACATAATACACTGAATGCACTAAACAAAGCTACATCCAGCAGTAAATACTACTATCACCAAACTGAGCAAACTCAAAATATGAAAAAATGACATAAGTGAATAAGTAGCTAGAAAAAAAAGAAAACACTATATGCAGTATGTATATACTGTATTATATATATATATAGTAGTATCAGATCAAAAATTCATTTAGACTCCCACTGAACAGCTAGTTATCTTTGCAGGTGCATACAGATGCAAACTTAATGTAAACTTGATGCAATTCTAATTCCTGGATGTAACAAATGGTCTTCTAGCACCGTATGGAGATAAATGTATCCAAGTTGCCCCAGAATAGAAAAAGGTGCCTTATAATGTCACATAGAAAAAAAAAATTATAGATGTCCAGAACAGTTGATATGGGCTTTAACCTTGGTAATTCTCCTCTCGGGCCCATCCAGGGACAGTAAAGAAAGGCAGGTATTCTAAAAGATGCAGTTGTCCTCACAGATCATTTACAGTCAAACTGAACCAGATTAGGCAGGACAGCCACTAGGAAAAGGGCAAAAAGACAAATAAAGACCTACTTCACTTTGATCAATTCAGTCAGTTCAGCCAATTCAGTTCAGATATCCAACTTGTTTTAACATTTGATACAAAGTTTAACTCATAAGGTTAAATATATAGATATAAATGGTATGATGTTATGATGACAGAATATGAGTAAGACAACTTTGTAACAATTTGTAACAGTTTTTGTAGGAACTAGTAACTAAGAACTAGCAACTAGCAACTAACTGACTATTGAAACTGGAAACTATTGCACACAACAGAGGCACTACAGAACACCTTAGGCCCCTACTAAACTGTTTAAAACTTACTTGTAAAATGGGAAGGTAGGGCAGAAACTTCCTCAGTAACTGGAGAAAGGAATGCAAATATGCTCCTGTTAAGTAGCAGCAGCTTCACCACAAATTAGCCGAAGCCAAATCAGACAAAAGCATTACGCAGCTGTGACTACGGCTGTGATTACAGCTATAAAATGAATCCCCTTTGTAAATGCTAACCACCGATCAAAAACAGCCAAAAGACTGAAAAGCAGAAATGCAGCTGGGTGGTTAGAACATAGGAACAAGCAGAATTTACAATCATACTCTAAAATAAGATCAAGGAGAAGGCTAACAACAAATTCTTACTCCTTCAGTGGTATGCAGCTAGTGCGAGACAGCATCTGGAGTGAGTGAATGAATGAATCTGCAGACTCCCTGAGTCTGCACACTATACACAAGTTAGCACCCCATGTGATCAAACTGGTTCCAGCAATCTGGCATGAAAAAACAAAATTCTCAGATAGATATGTAAAATAAATATATAAAGTTTATAAAGCTGAGACTGAAACTAGAACTAGTGTATTTATACAGCTAATATTGTCTAAAATTATGTAGAGAAGACTAAACACAACATCTGTGTCAACAGACCTTAACATAAAAGAAAAAAAAAAAAAGTAAAACAGGACTGAAGCCCAAAAAGAAGTAAAAAACCGTCAAAGTCTGCAAATCTGCACTACAGATGGGAAAAATAGTTAGATGCAATGTGCAATGATAAATGTTAAAAAGATACTGTCCTTGTCCGTAGCTTATCGAGACACTTCTATGCTCCACTTCTGTTATCTGTATCTGGCACCCAGACCATATCTAAAAAAGATTTCAGCTTCTAAAGCCCAGCAGCAGTAACAGCAGTTCTGAGAACTATCGAGAGTAGCAGCCACTATGGCTCTGTATTTCTTATAGATCTGTTAAATCTCTGCTTCAGTTACCATGCCCATCTAGTGTTCTCCAACTGGATTGTCTCAACTCTCAGTCCCAGGCCGTCTGACTGGCCTCTCCCTCCTCTGACTCGCCTGCTGCCTGGTCCAGGGCATCTTCTCCTAGAACAGAGGGGAAAGGGACAGAGAGAAAAACAACTGAATGAGGGAACTTTCTCACAAATAAGCTGGTCTGGTAAGGCCACACTTTTCAGGCAACCAATAGCATACCTTTTCATAAAATAAAACAAACTGTGGCCCTGCTACCCATGTTTACTCCACAAACACAGGCGCACACCATCAGTCAGTCACCTCAAACTTTTCTCTCTCCTCAGAATGCAGCTGCCATCACTGAAACCATATACCAGTATCTAATGCAATAAAAATTAACATTCAACACTGAATGTTAATTTTTATTGCATTAGATACTGGTAAAAGGATTTGCTGTTCAAAGAAGAGTGCTGGCATATCTTGCTATAGTGTGACAATAGGGATCTTGCCATCAAACTGTAAGCTGTGTTACTAATGAAGATCAGCTGGCACACTGCTGCAGAGCTATAATCTTACAGCCGCATTCAGAAATACTGTATGCCTCTCAACTACATCTGTTGTAGAGATGTATTACTGTGCCACTGAATCTCTAGACTAATATTTGACACAAGTGATAACATAACACTTGTCAACTTTAGGAGGACCAGCTTCCATCTTTTAGTTAAAAAGAAGGAAGTCATATCTTACCACACAGTGATTATTAGATTACAACCATCTTTGTGTTTGATTTGACTTTTTGTATTAATATTAAGACAGTGAACTGCAAAACACAATTTCACTAAAAGCTGCTGTAGAGTTTGTGACAAGAAAGAAAGGGCAGACTACTGAAGCACTAGCCAAATAAACCATCATGCCTAAAATATTGTATGTGTGGGAGCTGTCCATTTTATTTATTTATTTATTTTTAAAGCATTTTACCGGAAGCAAAACAAAGCAAAGCAAACCAAAGCAACTTTATTTATAAAATAGCACTATTCACCCAAAGGACCATAGCACTAATACACTAAATAGTAAAATCACAGCTAAAAACTCCATCCATCATTATTAAGTATCAAGAAAACACACTGAGCAGAGTACTGCTCGATTTCAGGTGCATCCTGGGGAAGGGGGAGCAAAGGGGAACAAAATACACACAATATATACATACAGAGTGTATACAATATATACATACAGAGTGTAGGATATTAATATATATACATATACTGTGTATATATATATATATATATATATATATATATAAATATATATATATTTATATATATATATATGTATATATATATACACCATATAGGATATGAACAGTCAGTGATAAACTTAGATAGGTAGTAATACAATGACTTGCCAGCTAGACATTTATTACACACAATTGGTACAGTAGCATTTTATGGCTTTGTATGGCAAAAGTCTACAAAAACAACATCAGTGAGTTCTCAAGAAGTGGACTAGGCCCGCTAGCCTAGACATATCTTAGGATACACAGAACATAAACATGGCATGAGCTTATACTTGGCCGCAGTCACAGATGGAGGAGAAATGTGCTTTGATGAGGGAGCTGAGTTTCAGAGTTGTGGACTTGTGCTGGATGTCCACAGGAAGGGAATTCCACAGTTTAGGCATGCAACACCTGAAGGCAGCCTGGCCAATAGAGGAGGTCATGCATGGCACAGCCAGGAGTCAGGTGTTGAAGTTCTTGAGAGGGTATGCAGGAGGGTATGGGTTGAGAAGACAGAGGTGAGGTACAGCGGTAGAGAATAGGACCAGAACTTGGCCATGAGTCTCACGCAGTGGGACAGTCTACTATCATGGAGCAAGGTGAGGTTGAGAGTCTGATAGAGAACACAGTGGTGTGTGGAGGGTGGGAAATTGAGAGCAAAATGGCAGAAGGAGTGAAGAGGGGGTTCTGTCTGACCAGGGTGGACTTAGGGGTGGTGCTGTAGACTATGTCTAAATAGTTAAAAACAGGAAGAATCATTTTCTGCACACTCAAATGATGGGCTGGCAGCAGGATGCATCCACGGTTGCAAAATAGGGCACCCAACTTGAAGTGGAACTTTCTGTGGATGTCATCTACATGTGCAGACATGTCATGGTGTTGGTTTAGCCAGACCTCAAGGTATCTAAAGGAGGTGCAAACCTCCAGAGTAGTGCTGTCCAGGGTGTTGAAGAAGGGGGTGGAGTGTAGCTGGGATAATCTCTGTCTCATGCTGAACGTCATTGAAACCATTTTCTTGGCATTAAGAACTAGCTGATTTGCATGAAACTTGAGCTGGACTTTGATGAACTCTTGCTGTAGCATGGTCGCCACCTCAACAGTCGAAGGCACTGATGTATACAGCACCATAGCATCTGCATACATGTGGATGGATGTGTGTGGGCAGACAGTGAGCAGGTCATTGAGGAAGATGGAAAACAGGAGTGGTCTGAGACTCCTATCAGGTCTATTTCAGCTAGACCTCATAGTACAAAAAATGTGGGTGGATAGCATGGCTATTTTAAAATGCATGACAATCCACTGCTGAGGGCTGTCTCATTTTTTAAAATAACCTCTTCAAGGCTGGAGACTTTTGTGGTGGGAAAATAGAAAAAACTCTGGTCAGAGCCAACATGGCTGCAAATAATGGTGGTAAGAAGTGTGTACAGAAGATGCAGTAGATGAATGGTGGATGAATCAGTTAAGGGTTGTTGTGGTTTAATGAAATTATATTGCATCTTGTGGAGATCCTTTTAATAGGATCCTGAGTACAGGGACATGTTCTGCAATTATAAATGTTCCGATTTCAAAGCAGGATCACAAAGTCATGCAAATGTCCATAATAATGTACTGTACAGCAGTAGTGACTGAGAGATCACTGTAGCTAAAGCATGTAAGAAGTAATGTTTCCATTTGGTGGACAACATCAGTAATGGCACCACATGGTTTACGATGTAAGCACTACCATTATTAATACATAATTATTTTAAAGTGTAATTTTAATTAACTGCAGTGCAGTGACAGAGGGGAGAATAAGATAGTGGGTGCAGGGGAGGGTGAAGGGATATAATCATAATAAGAGTAATATATATTAACATTATTTACTTGTTATCATGGAAATTTGCACGTATTTTGCATCCTGCTGTACATTTTAGTCATTCGTTATAGTTGCTGGATATTTGCATACATTTAGGACATGTAAGCTATTATTATGGACATTTCCATGAAGTAATGTTTCCATTTTGTGGACAACATCAGTACAGGCACTCCATGGTTTACAATGTAAGCATTCACTCCTACTCCAATCAAATATTCCTTTGATGTTGGCTGGTTCCAGAATTTGAACACCCCAAAGTCACCATACTATAAGTCTGACAATGACTTCTCTCTTTATGGTTGGCATGAGTCTCACAGTTATTTCCATTTGCTGTGGATCTGGTATATAATAAAATATTACATGTCGTACTGCATGTACTGAATAGTCAAAGAGATATCCCCTCTGCCTTACTAAAAATGCAGTAACCAGAAACAAGACAAAGGGAAGTCTCACATTTTTCACAGCAATATTTTCCAAATTCCTTATGTGCAAATGTTGTGTGCCTCCTCCAGTTACCAGCAGTCCTAAATAAATAAATAAAAGTGTAAAAATGATTTCCTGTCACTTTTAAAGTATTCTATATATTATTTATTTATTGAAAAGTTTCACCAGGAAAGGCACACTGAACAATATAAAATTGCTCATCTCATGGAGCGTCCTGGGGGAAGGGGAACATGGGAGTACAGTAATCAAAAGCACATTTCCATGCAGTATTACAGAAAAGTATATATACAATAAACAGCAACACATTTCCAAAGATAATATAGAACAGAGAAACAACAGAGTGAAAATACTTAACATCAGTTAGTAGCATTAGATAATCACTGTAATTTGATGTGAGAGGAGTAACATAACAGCACTGCAGACTTAATACATACAATGCAGACAAGGAAGTGCAATAAAGTACATTGGTTTCTCCTCATGCTAAGTGCTAGGCTGGGAAAGGGGATGGTGAAGCCCAAGGGGAAATTAAGAGGAGTGAGGAGCCAGAGGGGAAATTAGGAGCAGCTGCAGGATGGAGAGAGGAAGTTGAGGAGGGAGGTTGAGATGGACAACAGGGAGGAGGCATGCTTGATTTGATGAAGCATTGAGTTCCAGAGTTTAGGGAACCTATAGGAGAATGACAATTGGACTATAGAGGTGGTGCTCAGTGATATAGCTAAGTTGCAGGAGTCACTGGATCTGAGGGAGAGAGGGCCGGTGGAGTGGGAGGACAATGAGGAGGCAAGTTAAGGGGGAAGTGTATGAAACCATCATTTAGAGACAAATTTTATATAGTGGGCTAGATGGCAGTTTTCCAGGGAAGGAAAAGCTTGAGAGCGTTATAGATCGCAGTGGTGGGTAAAGGAAGGAGCATCCAGAGTGAAACGACAGAAAGCATTGAAAAGGGTGTCCAATCTGGTTAAGGATGATGTCAGTATGGCACTGTAGACTATATCACAGTAGTCAAAGATGGGTAGTATAATTTTCTAGACAGTCTCCCACCTGGCCTGTGGTGGTAGGCAGCTTTGGTTCCTGCAAAGGGAACCTAATTTGGGGCTCAACTTTTTCAGGATGTGTCCAGTGAAGTTTCAGTGCTGGTCTAGCCAGACCATGAGATACTTAAAGCAGGAGGTGTCCTCCAGAGTAGATCCATCAAGGGCATGGAAGGAGAGCAATTTAGTTAGCCTAGAGAGTCTCTGCCTAGTGCCGAAGGTCATGGAGACTGTTTTCTTGGTTTTGAGGAAATGCTAATGGGAGCTTAACCATTACTGAACTTTCTAAAAGTCATGCTGAAGTATGGAAGTGACATCAGTTGGCACTTGGCCAGAGTAGAAAAAGACAGTATCGTCAGCATACATATGGATGGAGAAGAAGGTGCACACTGACGGGAGGTCATTAAGGAATATGGCGAATAGTAGGGAGCCAAGGATGGAGTCTTGGGGTACATCAGCATTAATCTAGAATGGGGTGGGTGGAATCATCAATTTTGTCTGACTGTGTTTGGCCTCTTTGGTAGGAGCTAAGACAGTTTTTTGCTGAATCAGACAGGCCAACAGATTACAGATTATCTAGGAGGAGAGGGCAGGAAACAGTGAGTGTCAAAAGCCTTTGTAAGGTCAACAAAGATCATGGATTTGATTAGACCACTGTCCATATCTGAAAGTATGGAATCAGTGAGCCTAACTAAGAAAGTGGTAGTGGAGTGATCTTTCCTAAAACCAATTGGTAGGGAGGGAAAAAAGCAGAGTCAGAAAGGTAAGAAGAGAGTTAGGAGAGGACCAGGTGTTCATGAAGCTTAGCGAGAATAGATAAGAGAGAGACTGGCAGACAGTTCACAGGCATAGGAGGGTCACCTCTTTTGGGTAGTGGAAGAACTACAGCATGCTTCCATGGGTCAGGGATGGAGGCCAGCAAGAAGGAAAGGTTTAGTAAGGCAGAAAGTGGTGAACAAATGGCATGAGTGGAGAGTAAGATAAGTTTGCGGTCAAGGCCATCAGGTGAGGAACCCTTAGATGGATTGAGAGCAAGGAGAGCATTTAGAGTATCATGAGGTGAAACTGGAGAGAAGGAGAAGAGCTCACTAGGGAGGGAGCCTGGGTATGAGTTATTGCGGACAGACGAGACTTGTTGAGTAGGAGGAAGAGAATCTAGTAGAGCAGCAGCACATAAGGTAACATGAGAGTTGAATTTAGTGGCAACTAAGAGGGTGGCAGATCTAAGGGAATTATTGACATAGATGAGTGGAGTTTGGGATTTAGAGGGGGGAGAGAACAGGGAGTTAATAAATTTCCAAAATTTTGATGGGGTACCTATGTTAGCATCAAAGGTGGAATTAAAGTATTCAGACTTACCAAGCCTTACAGCCTTGGAGCAGGCATTTCTGAGGGCCCAATATCTGTCATGATCAGCATTTGATGTAGAGACTTTATGAGCCTTCCAAGCCCGGTCTCGAGCTATCATACATACCATCAATTCTAGTGTGATCCATGGGAGGTGGTTTCCACATACGCGAGTGCACTTAAAGGGTGTGTGCTTGTTCCAGATGTTAAGGATGTGGCCTTCGAAATAGTCCAGGGATTCATTAACTGTGGTGGCAGAGGAAATAGCAGACCAGTTAGCTTGGGCTAGGTCATATAGGAGGTGGGTATGGTCTAGGGACTTATAGGAGTGGACAAGCCATGTTTTATTTGAGTTTTTTGGGTGGTGGAGTTTGTGGACCAAGTAGATCATATGATGGTCATTGAGTGCATCTAGGAGGAGGCCTGATTTGATTACTCTGTCGACATGTGAGGTTAGGGCCCAATCAATGACTGACTGGTTGCCTGATTTACTATTTAGTCAGGTTGGCTCGTGGATCAACTGCGTGAAGTTAAGAGCCACAATGTTGTTAGGCAGCTTGGATAGGGAGGGATCAGGCCAGTTTTGGTTAAAGTCGCCTAATATACAGAGTTCATTGTTTGATGTGAGGGTAGAAATTTGAGAGAGAAGATTAGCGGCAATAGTAGGGGAGAGGTCTGGGCAGCAGTAAATCCAAGCTACATAGACTGGTATGGAGTAAGTCATGTAGAGCCTGAGGACAAGGACTACGTAAGCTGTGGGGACTGACAGAGATAGGACCAGGGTAGTATGAATGGAGGACAAGGTGTAAATAGCTATGCCGCTGTCCCTACCTGAGTGGTCTTGCCAGGTGATATTGTAGCCAGAGATGTATATACTGGGATCAGGTGTTTTTTTATTAAACCAGGTTTTGGTTATTATGAGGAGGTCAGGGGCCAGCGATAGTGCTAGTGGTTGAAGCATGACTAGTTTAGGTAGTAGACTTCTTATGTTATGGTGGAGGATTTTAAGACCATGAGGGAGGGTTGGCGTGTTGTAGGCAGGGGAGGGTGTGTGTGGGAGAGGGGCCACCTGCATGTTTGATAGAGGGGGGCCAGGGTTAGGGTTTTATATCTCTGGTGGACAGTAGGAGAATGGAGATGATTATACAGTGGTGCTTTGAACTTTGTACCATGACTTAGATGTGACCGGGCTATAGGGGGTAGGTGGATAGTAAAAGGAAGTGAACCGGATAGATAGGGAGCACAGGAGCACATAGGAGTTAGAGACAGAAGAGAGGGAGGCACACAGTAAAAAAGTAAGGTGAGTCCAAAGTTGAAGGAATGGAGTGGGGGAATCCCAACATCAGGATCAAAGGGGCTGAAATTAGTGGAAAAGAATATGCAAGAGGGGTTACTGAGGGTTCATTTAGGAGGTTCGCATGGGTAGGTGGCATGGGAAGACATGAGACAGTAAAAAAGAGAAAGGAGAAGTAGGCAGCTTATTTGTAAAGTCAGTATTCTGTGGTATGCGAAAGCCAGGCAAGAAGGTTTACTTATTTATTTATTTTTTTTTTTTTTACAGACAACTCGGAGTGGTTAGGGGAAGGTAATTCAGCAATGCCTAGTTAAGTGACAGGTCTAAATAAGGTGGAGTTGAAGCTGTAAGTAGAACCTAGTTTAAATTCAGGTGATGTGTCAGAGAGATAGAAAGATTATTACCCTTTGAGGGGTGCTGGCTTAGGAACAGTGTCCTCAAGTGTTAAATATGTACAGTATAACTTACAAATGGATAAGTGGGGAGAGATGGAAAAAAATATTTAAATAGCTTAAGGCAGAAAAAACACTCCAAAAATGGCTATAGTTTCCTGCTCTAACATTTCAAAAATGGTTGTAATTCCCAACAATAACAATTCATTACAATTCATGTTATAAATGTCTTTGGGGAAGCAACAATGTATGCTATGCTAAGCTACCACTGCCATTGTGAAACCTCCAAGTAGTTTGTAAATTCAATGTCTGATCCATGGTCTCCAATATTTTTTTTTGTACACTTTAAGAGGCATTTTTATTGTTTATATTTCATTTATATATTAAACCACTGCAGCTCATGGTGGCCACAATTCAGTTCCACAATTAATCAAGATAACAGTGGTCATCGTGGGCTTTGGACCAAATACAATACACGCTTATTTAATACTATGGCAAAACCACCACCACATCTTAGGCTGGTTGCCATTTTCTAAATAGTTTACATTGCTTCAGCTCATCATAACCCTCATTCACTACTAATGACTTAGTGTGGTAACACATAATGGGGATCATTATGGGCTTTCAATCCACAATGTACTAGGCAGCCTCCCAACCCCCGTTTTCCCTGAGAGGTTGTCTCACCATGGATCTCAGTATTCCAGTATTCAGGACACATCAGAGTTAAAATCTTCAGGATTAGTTTCACTGGGACTCCATGACACTGGCCAGTGGCCCTCTGATGTTCAATTAGGGGGCTCTATATGTATTATTTCTATCAGCTTTAGTAATGTGGATTAAAACTATAAAGTGAGAAAAACTATTTTAGTAAACAGGAACTGCAAACAGAATATAAAAGCAGTTTGACATTGTTTCTTCAGTTCTCCATCCTGGTACTAGAAATTAAGCTAATAGGAAGGGTGATTAATAGTAGACCACTTAACTGTGAATTGAATTGTATTGTTAATGGGAATGAGGTAAATTCCAAAGTGCAGTACATAGTGCAGATAGTGCAAAAAAGAACAGTTTGTTTAGTGTCCCGATGGCTTTGAACTTTCACTGCTTGCAGGACTTCAGAGAGAGAGAAGCTTTGGGGAAGGGGGAGAGAGAAAACAGTACTCAATTAAGTCACCTGAAAACAACAGTTCTCTATGTGAATTAGGTCAGATAACTCAAAACACTCCAGATATATGAGCCTCACATTTTAAGTTCAGATATTTTTCTGTGCAAAAGCAAATTTGTAGCAGCATCATATAAAGTAGATGAAATATATAGAAATACTGAAAATGAATTATATTAGAAGTATGCTGCTTTAACTTAGAACTTTTTTTCGTGTTTTCAGAGTCTGTCAGAGCCTTTCAAAACTTTTCCTCGATACTAGTTTTATCTAGGACAATGAAAACAGTTTTTGTTCAATAAATGGCTCAGAAATCAAGACCGCTTACATTTCATAGACTCTCACAAGCATACAGTCAAATCTAATAGAGTTCTCTTTTCCTACCCCTATAAGTATAAGGTTTCAGGTTTTCCAGGATTCACCTGCATATATCTTGCTTTCCCAATGAAATATTTAATAAGCATGTGTCAATGCCGAGTGTTTGCTTGCTGGTATTGGCATTGGTACTGCATGAGTTAGAGAGATGCATAATAGAAATGGCAGTGAAGTATTGAACTAATGCCAACACCCACCCCCACACTAATGGGACTGACAAGCATTGGGGTGTGCCTTTGGGTCTTCGGCCATAGCACTCATGCCATTCCACCTCACCCCACCCTGCAGACACTGACAGGTGTCACAGTGTGCCTTGGGGTCTTCAGCCCTTACGCTCACCCCATTCCATAAGGAAATAAGCTGAGATGGATGCAATATAGAATAATGGGGTGAAAGTTAGGGCTGAAGTCCCCAAGGCACACTTCGATGCCTGTCAGTGGCTGCAGGGTGGGGGTGAGGGTGGAATGCCATTAGCATTACGGCCAACAACCCCAAGCCACACCCCTGATGACTATCACTCTGTACAGGGTGGGGCATTACAGTTGGAAACCCTAATGCCCTGGGCATTTGTTGGCATTTCACTTCAAATTTCAACATGGGCTTTTTGGGACCCCACCTTATGAACAGTGGCACTATCATTTCGTTACTCAATCCCAAAAGGTAATTTCGCGCAGTGAACTCACCTTTCGGTGCAACAGCTGTGAAAAGACATTTTGGGCAGGATGTGAAAAATGACATTTGTACTATTCATGAGGAGGTGTGAAAAATGGCAATGTTGAAAATCTGGAGTTAAAATATGGTGTGTGAGTATGTTAATGGTATGAGCATGCATAGAAATTGTGTAACACATGCTCGTAACTTGGTAACTTGGTATAACTTGATATAGATAAAGTAGGCTCATGCCCGTTTAATTGTCTCCCACATTCTAGTGGGTATATTACAATTTTCTGTCACCCAACAAGTATTTATCTAACCTAGATTTAAACACGTTAATAGAGGATGCCTCTATGATATGATTGGGTAGAGCATTCCACCTCCTTGCAGTGCCTATATTAAAGAAATTAAAATGTTTAGTAGTATTGACCTTGGGTATTATAATTTGTTTACAATGAGACCTCAGATGTTTATCTTTAGTTTGTAACTGGATAGCACATTGTGTCCTCATTACTGGGTCATTGCAGACTTTGTACATTAGGAGTAAATCTTCCCATAACCTTCTTGTCTCCAATGGATAAAGATTTAAACAGTCCAACCTATCATTGTATTCTATATTTTTTAACCCTTTGACTGACTTTGTAAATCTTTTTAGAATTTTCTCTATTGTAAGCATATCTTTTTTTAAGAATGGACACCATAGTGAAGATCCGTAGTCCAAGTGTGGAATCATATATGTTCCATACAGTTTTAACATGCGATCAATATCCCTTGATATAAAAGCTTTTTTAATAGAGAGTGCAATCCTGTTACAATGCTGAGCAATTTTGTGACTATGTGATGAAGTGGAC
Source organism: Neoceratodus forsteri (assembly GCA_016271365.2). Lineage (NCBI taxonomy): Eukaryota > Metazoa > Chordata > Ceratodontiformes > Ceratodontidae > Neoceratodus > Neoceratodus forsteri. The sequence goes on along the minus strand of CM028132.1, from coordinate 966,780,608 downwards.
AGGTTGGAGTCAACCCTAACTCCTAAATCCTTTTCACATGAGCTAGTCCTAAGGGTTTTACCATTTAGGCTATACTGATACCTGGGATAATTTTGTCAAAAATGCATTACTATGCATGTTTGTTCATTAAATATAATTTTATTGTCAAATTCCCATCATTCAATAGCTTGAAGATCTTGGAAGAGTTGTTGGTGGTTTTTAAATGTAGAGACATCACCCCCAATGTTGGTGCTGTCTGCAAATTTAGACACTACACTACTCAGTCCCTTACCCGTATCTCTTATAAATATTCCATATAATACAGGACCCAGCGTCAACCCTGAGGGATTCCACTAGTCACATTGCCATCATTAGAGAGACTTAAATTAATTCTCATGGATTATTTTCTATCTTTCATCCAACTATTAATCCATCTTACTAGGTATGTATTAATTCCCATTTAGCTAGTTTTTTTTTTATTAATAGGTCATGAGGGACTGTATCAAAGGCCTTGCTGATATTCAAAAAGATTATATCAATGGGCACCTTGCTATCTAACTGATCACTTACTATATTATAAAAGGAGACAAGATTACTGATACAAGAGAGTCCCTTCCTAAACCCATGTTGGGTAATGTCTTGAAGACTTAATTTGAGTACTTCACCATCCAGGATGTTTTTAATTATTCTCTCCAATATTTTACATCATACTGATGTAAGGCTTATTGTCATATAATTGGCCACACAGGCCTTGTTACCCTTTTTGTGGATTGGTATCACTATGGCCCTATGCCAGTCCAATGGGACTTTGCTAGATAGAATAGATTTATTAAACAATATAGTAAGTGACCCAACTATAGCTTGTGCCAATTGCTTCCAGACCACTTGGCCAATATTATCAAGACCAGTGGAAGATGATGCATTTAATTTACAAAACTCTTGATAAATCATATCATGGGTTATATTAATGGGGTCACCATCTTCTAGACCTAATGTAGGAGAAACAGTCAGAGAATACAGTCATTTTTATTTGGAATTTGTTCACCAAATTTTCAACATGACCTTTTTGGGAACTCCCCTCATGAACAATGGAACTGTGATTTCATTAATCTGTCCCAAAAGTTGATTTTGCACAGTGACTGCACCATCCTGTGCCAGAGGTGTGAAAACACATTTTGGGCAGGATACAAAAAAATGACAGCTGTACTGTTCATAAGGAGGTCTGAAAAAATGACAATGTTGGAAATTTGGAGTGAAAATATAAAAAAATTGGTGACGTTATGAGCGTGCATTCAAACTGTGCAATGCACGCTCGTAATGCATTAATGTTTTGGAGTTTTTTCACCAAACTTGCAACATAGAATTTTTGGGACCCCACCTCATAAACAGTGGCACTGTCATTTTGTTAATTTGCCCTGAAAGGTGATTCTGGACAGTGATTGCAAAATCCCCTTTCAGGACTGAGAAACAAAATGACAATGTCAGTGATCACAAGGTGGGGTCCCAAGAACCCCATGTTGAAATTTTGGGGCCTAAACTCCAAAAAGTGGCTAAGATATCAACCTAAGTTGAAACCCCCCATTGATTGCCATTATAGGGCTTACCGTGATTTTCTTCAGTTTGCAGTCGGCTTTTGAAGAGTGCAGATGTGTTCACGGTCCACAGAAGATTGCTGCTCCTGACCTCCAGAGGTAAGTATGGGTAAGGGAGATGTGGAGAGGTGAGGTGTGGAGAGGGAGGGTAAGGGTTGGGGGCCGGCAGGAATGACGAGGGACTGTTTCCTTTTTTTTTCAGGTTTGAAAAAAACAAAATATGTCATGGGACTGTTTTCTTTTTCACAGGTGAAAAAAAATGGACTTTGGCACACTGGGGTAGACTCCCAGTGTGCCAGACTAGTGGATGGGGATCAGTGCTGACCTGGGGATTGGGCACCCTGAGGTCAGCTGACAAAAAGGGGGCATGGGGGGGCACTTCTGACACTGAGAGTGTGCATCCCGGTCTCAGAAAAACATAATTACCTTGGCACACTAGGGTTGGCTCCCAGTGTGCTACAGTGGTGGTGGGGGCATGCTGACACAGGGATTGGGCACCCCATTGATGGCAAAATATATGTTTGGGCTTGGGGGGCATGCCAGCATGGGGATTGGGCACCCTGATGTTGGCTTTAGGGGGAGTGTGTGGTGGGCAGCATGAGTCATCAATTATGCATGGTGGGACTCATTTATTTATTTTACCAGGAAAGACACACTGAGTAAACGAGCTGCCCATAAGTCCAGCCATGGGCATTACTGTGCACTGTAATGTGCATGGATGGAATTTGCCTGGTTGGGGGGAAAGGGATCTGTCGCTGCAATGATGAAACTGTCCATGACTGGAGTGGCAGATTTCTTTCAAGTTTGGCTCTCGCTCTAAAACTGCCATCATCAGCAGCTTCCCTGTTGATTGGTAGCCAAGGGATGAGCCCCTGAAAGCATTAGCTGAATTGGCCAAACACTGCCACACCTCTGCAATACTCTACTCTCCTCAAAATGTTTCTTGTGCACTGCACACACAAGCAAACATAAAAATGAATGCCAGCCAATGTTTGTCTCATTGTTTATCTAACTTACATTAATGTGAATTCACTTGTCTACTAGATTTAGATAACCCTACTAGAAAAGTGACCAATCCACATTGCAGCACAAATAATGAGGTAGACACTGCCTCGGGCCTGCCACTTCCAAGATGACCACATGTTTCCACTACACCCACACAGTTCACAAGTGCAAGTGGCCTAGGTCTTGAAACCATAAGAATTGCATGATCAAAGCCATATATACCACATTCAACCCTCCCCAGAGAGCCTCATGGACTATATCTGGGCAAAAGAACTTCCCTTCCCCACCCAGGAACCCAGCACAGCAGTGATCCCAATTAATGAGAAATGACCCGCTTTCCCTACCTGATTCAAACCAAGCTTGCTTATCCAAAATACCCCCCCCCCACAAGAGTAAGAAGACACCCCTTCCCTGGGGGAAAGTCACAAACAAGAGTCCGAATTTTGCTGTGTCAACAGCTTAGCAGGTTGCACACTTGCCTCTGATGCTGGAAAATTGAAAGGTTGTGGGTTCTAGCCCCACATCAGGCACATGGGGTAAATCCCAATAGTGACACTGCAGTGCATCATGAGGGGGATGCTGCACTCCTAAGGTGCTGTCTCTCAGATGAGACACTAATCCTAGGTCCCATTTGCCTGTTCTACTGTTGTTCAGGTACAAGTTAAAGATCCCACAGCATTTCTCGAAAAGAGTCATGGAATTTCCCCGGTGTCTTGGCCAAATTTCCCCCTTTCACTAAAAAATACCACCAACAGCACAATCTGTTTCAATTTCAGTTGGTTACTATCTGTATCCCCCCTCAGTCGCCCCTGAAAAATGGACTTCTAGTCTTAGTGGGCCTACCTGGTCAACAAATTTCAATAAAAACAATAAATAAATACCTTTCTTTATTGACCTCCAGGTGGTGGCTGAAGTTAGTTTGGTGTCTCTCCCATACAACACAGCTACATAGACCACTGTCTCTCAAGTGATGATGCAGCACAAGCAGGACAGACAGACCCATAACTGGATTTTCCTCAGGTGTAGCTGGTTGGGAGGACAATGAGGGACAACAGCAGTATTGGACTTGCGTCCTGGGCAGGGGTTTTTGACAGGCTGCCAAGGAGGTCTACTAGTGATTGGTGACAGGGCCTAGCTATTGGAGTGTGCTGTTGCTTGTGAGGGAGGGGGTAGCTTACGTCTGTAACTGGTGCAGTGGCAAGAGCACAAATTTGTGAACCAGGAGATCCAGGTTTGAATCTGACAGCCATCATTTGTCCCCTGTGTGACCTGTGCAAGTCATTTAATCTCTTTGAGCTAACTTCAGTGTAATTGAGTTCTGCTTTGTTTACGTCTCCTTGTGTACCTTCTGGCAACTATATTCTCTCAACTCCCTCTCTAGACTATAGAGCACTGCTGGATGTGATTTGTATAAAAGGTGCTACATAAAACCAGATCCCTTTAACTTTATTTTCTAAATACCCCCAGCATTAAACTCGGTGACTGGTACAACACTGATGACATTATACAGCACACAGACAGACAGACACACACACACACACCAACAAACTATAACTGGTACAGCACTAATAATATAATATATGTGCCCAACAATAAGCTGTATAACTGGTACAGTACAAATGTCAATATATACCCCCAACAGTATGCTCTATAACTGGCACATTCCGGATAATATAATACATATCACATTCAACTCCCAAGTAGTGGGGGCATAACTGGCACCACACTGTTAAATATATTTATCATAAAATATTATACCCTCATAAGGCACTTATAGATACTTATTATAAACTAAAATGTACTGTCTCTAACAGCCTGCAGATAAATATCCCTGCAGCTAGACAATAACAGTATACAGCTCCCTCATCCCTCAAAAAGTAAGCGTGTATATAAAGTTCATAGTATGATAAATCATAAAAAATGCCTCTGCTACAGAATATTCATTATAGATCCTACTAGTGGGATGAGGTCATTAATCCACTAGGAGACTGGTCTGTAATAAATATAGCAGTGCTGATGTAATAAACATCTTCCCAGTTTGGCTAAAAACAAGGCCTAGATGGCACATTAAATCAGGACTCACATAATCCTCCCAGCAAGCTCTATTACCAGATCCAGTTGACTGCTATTGTCCAAGGTTTCCTCCACTACCTGACATATAGCTTAGAAATCTATTATAAGTTTGAATTCTCCTATATCCCTCTCTGCTCCTCCCTGCTGTCTGAAAATTTCTGCTGTCCCTCCAATAACTATGAGTGTACATTACAGCCAGTTGCCTTCTCTGTCCCTTACATCTTACAGAAGAGCATAAGTTCTAGCACCAAGATATATAATGTTCTGTGCTCTGTCTCTCACACGGGACTAGAGAACATAGAAGAAAGATCCAAAAAATGAAGCTTCTTTTTTGGGGGGGGGGATAGCACAAAAACACTGTATGGTTGTTAACACAAGTTCAAACTACAATCAATCATACTATTGCACAGCAAACCTCTTGAATCTGTATGTATCAAAATAACAAGATTATTTTGCTTGTGGCTTTAGTCTATGAAAACACTAGACATGAGCATGCAGCTGGAGATGAAATGTTAAGACCTTGGTGTGACTCAACTGACATATAAAAAGTTCAGTTCATTTCTGGAAAGCACCATAAATAAAACATGCACAGTGAACTGTTTAATAACATTTTAATCTTGAGAAAGTTATGAGTTTACAACATAGTTGTAAATATTTGAAAGCACTGAAATAACACACATTAACAATTTTTTAGGGATGTTTGCATGCTTTGTGCACTCATAGACTTTGACGGCAGATAAGGACCGCTAGGCCCATCTAGTCTGCCCATTTCCCTACCTACAGGATAGGCCGCAGATCCTAGTTAACCAACAGCCTATATCTTCCTGCCCCCCACAAGAATTGCCTTATGTCTGTCCCATGCATTCTTGAATTCTCCCACAGTTTTAGATCCCACAATTTCCTCAGGAAGGCTGTTCCATGCATCCACTACCCTCTCTGTAGTAATACTTCCTCACATTGCCCCTGAACCGCCCTCCTTCTATCTTTAAATTGTGTCCCCTTGTTCTTGCAAGTCTCTTTTTCTGAAAACATGCTACCTCTTGGACTTTGTTGATTCCCTTGAGGTACTGAAAGTTTCTATCATGACCCCCTCCCTTCTTTCCTCAAGGGTAAACATATTAAGCTCCTTTAGTCTCTCATACAGCTTCTCTTGCAGACCCTGCACCATTTTAGTTGCCTCCTCTGGACTGCCTCTATCCTGTCTATGTCCTTGCGGAGATGGGGTCTCCAGAACTGGACACAGTATTCCAGATGGGGTCTCACCAACTGTCTGTACAGAGGATAACAACTTCCTGTTTTCTGCTGCTGATGTCTCTCCCTATACATCCCAGTATACCCCGGCCCTCCCTACTGCCTTCTCACATTGCTTGCTAACCTTAAGGTCATCTGATATGATTACCCCCAGGTCCCTTCCTGTTTTGTTGTTGTTACTACTTCCACCCATGTGTATTCTTCCCTGGGTTCTTGTTTCCCAGGTGCATTATTTGCACATTTTGCATTGAATCCTAGCTGCCATACGTCTGACCATTCCTCCAACCTTGCCAAGTCCCTTTCATCCTTTCCACGCCTCTTATGTATCAACCCTGTTGCAGATCTTTGTGTCATCTGCAAAAGGCATACTTTTCCTTTCAGTCCCTCTGCAATGTCACTGATGAAGACATTAAAAGGACTGGACACTATACTGAACCCCTGCGGTACCCCCACTGGTAACCGCCTTTCTTCAGAGTGGACTCCATTTACAATTACCTTCTGTGTCCTGTTGTCCAGCCAATGTTTTTATTAGGCTACCACCCTGGGACCCACTCCCAGGCTGGTTAATTTGACTAATAATCTTTGTGTGGGACTGTGTCAAATGCCTTGCTAAAGTCTAGGTAGGCCATGTCCACAGCCCTCCCTGGTCTACTACTTTGGTCACCCAGTCAAAGAAATCTATTAGATTCGCTGACATGACCTTCCGCTGTGAACCCATGCTGCCTTGGATCCTGTGCTCCACTGACCTCTAGGTACTCAATTATTCTTTCCTTCAGAAGTGACTCCATCACTTTCCCTACTACAGAGGTCAGACTGACAGGTCTGTAGTTTCCTGCCCTGTCTTGGTCCCACTTTCGTGAAGGGAATCACATCCGCTTCCTCCAGTCCTCGGATACCACACCATCCTCCCATGATTTATTAAAAGAGTAGCCAGTGGTTTCACTAGTTCCTTCCTTAATTCTTTTAGAATTCTGGGGTGAATTCCATCAGGACCCATTGCTTTGTCCACCTTCAGTTTTAGGAGTTCTGCAGAACCCTTTCTTCTGTGAAAGGACTGGGATCGACCCCTATCAAGAGTGCTTCAGTTAATTGGATTAGGCACTTCCTCCTCTTTTGGAATACTGAGCAGAAATATTCGCTCAGTATTCCTGCTTTTTCACTGTCCCTCTGCCCACCCACCGCTCATTCTAGTCAGCCCACTATCCTCCTTTGTCTTTTCACGCCGCTGATGTACCTATAAAGGTTTTATCCCTTCTTAACTGAGTTGGCTATCTTTTCCTCAGTTTGGGCCTTTGCTATTCTGACTTCCTCCTGCTTCTTTCTGCCTTAACTGGTACAGCTCTCTGTCCTGCTCCTTCTGTGTTTCCTTATACTCCGAATGCTATCTTTTTCTTCCAGACTTTCACAGCCACCTCTCTTGAGAACCATAGTGGCTTTTTCTTTCGTTTTGATTTGTTTATTTGCTTCACACAAAGGCTTGTTGCCTGTTTGCTAGTGCTTTTCTGAGGCACTCTCCCATCTTGCCAAAGTCAGCCCTCCTGAAGTCCAGTACCCTCACTTTTGTATGGCTTCACTCTGTAGCTGAGTTTAACGTGAACCATACTGTTTGATGGTCACTTGTCCCCAGATGGCAACCCACTTCTAGATCTGAGATCCTCTCACTGCCCCGTTTGAGAGTACGAGGTCTAAGATTGCTCCCTCACGAGTGGGTTCTGAAACTTCAGCCTTCAATCAGCAAGACCTTAATATATTAGAAAGAGCCATCTTAATATGTCATGTTGAACTGAATTCACCTGAGTGCACTATTCCCTTATAAATGTGGCTCTGAAAGCACTTAAATAATGCACATTAACACTTTTTTAGAGATGTTTGTACATTTAGTGCATTCAGTCAAAAGCAGCAAGACGCTCATATATTAAAAAGATCCCTCACAATATTCCATGTTGTTCTGAATTCCATGGATTGCATTGTTCCCTTGTGAGTGAGATTCTATACAGTGATTTTAATCCCCCATTCAGACTGAGAGAGACATAGCATGTGTGAGCTGTTTACATAGAGTGTGGAATTCCATCTGGAATGTTATTATGCTGTCCTGTTCTCACTTTCTGTTCAAGTAAAACAATAATTTTTTGCCTCTGTGATACTGTGCCTGGCTGCAAGGAAAAGACTGTTTCATCACACACACACACACACACACACACACACACACACACACACACACACGAGTTGCCTTTGTTTTGAGTTAGAGAGAGAGAGAGAGAGAGAGAGAAAGGCAGAGAGGAAAGTTAGCCAGAGGATGGAAAGAAAATGATGGAGATGAACTGTCTGCGACTATGACATCAAAGGCTCCTTCTGCTACTATGTTATAACACCGGAATTCCTTTGAAGTGCCCTCAGCACAGTCATCACATAAGAACCACTGCTAGAAAGAAAGGAAATAGTGCGGTGTAGTCTGGCTAGAGGTGGGGGGGGCAGGACAAACAAACACTACTGTAATTAATGTGCAGGAGGTGGGGATATGTGATGCAGTTCCAGTCAAAGCACTACAGTACAAGAAGATAATCTATGTATCCAGTAGCCTCTTCTCTCTCCTACATCATAGCAACATATCATAGAAACATAGAAACATAGAAGTTTGCGGCAGATAAGGACCGCAAGGCCCATCCAGTCTGCCCATTTCTTTTTCTACCTTATAAATGTGCCATCGGCCTTTGCTCTGTCAGTGGCCTACCTATTCATAATCATTTGTATTGCTCCCTTATGCCTATCCCATGCCTGTTTGAAGCCCTGCACTGTATTCATAGCCACCACTTTGTGGTAAGCCATTCCATGCATCCACCACCCTTTCTGTGAAAAGGAATTTCTCACATTCCCCTTAATCGCCTCTCTAATCTCATGCTGTGTCCTCTTGTCCTGCTATTTTCTTATATTTAAACATGTTAGACTCTTTCACTTTGTTTATGCCCTTAAGGTGTTTGAATGCCTCGATCATATCACCTCTCCCTCCTTTGCTCAAGGGTATACATATTGAGCTCGTTAATCTGTCCTCATATGTCTTCTGATGCAGTCCCTGCACCATTTTGGTTGCCCTTCTGGATTGCCTCAATTTGGTTAATGTCCTTAGGAAGGTGTGGCTCCAATACTGCACGCAGTACTCCAGATGAGGCCTAACCAGTGTCTTGTACAGAGGGATTATTACCTCCTCTTACGACTTGTGATACCCCTACTAATACACCCTAACACCCCTAGCCTTACCTACTGCTTTAGAGGTCTGCTTGATGATTTTAGGTCATCAATGATGATGATGCCCAAGTCTCTTTCTTCCTTTGTGACTGCTAGCAACTCCTCCCAGCCTATAGGTGGCTTCAGGTTTCTCTCCCTATGTGCATGATTTTGCATCTTTGCATTAAATCCCACTTGCCACTTTTATGACCATTCTGCTAGTTTATCCAGATCTCTTCCATTCTGCCCACCCCATCTGGATCATCTACTCTGTTGCAGATCTTGGTGTCATCTGCAAACAGACAAGTCTTACCCTCTAGTCCATCTGCAAGGTCACTAATGAAGATGTTGAAGAGGACTGGCCCCAGGACTGATCCCTGAGGTACCCCACTTGTGACTTGCATCTCTTCTGACTGTATACCATTTACCACCACTCTCTAGTTTCTACCCATCAACCAGTTTGCCACCCAGTTGACCAACTTCTGACCCACCCCGAGCCTACCCAGCTTATTTATCAATCTTCTATGTGGAACAGTGTCAAAAGCTTTGCTAAAGTCAAGGTAGGTGACATCAACTGCTCCCCCTTGGTCCACCACTCTGGTTATCCAGTCAAAGAAATCTATGAGATTAGTTTGACAGGACCTTCCTTTGTAAACCCATGCTGTCTTGGATCCTGTGCCCTATGGATTCCAGGTGTTGCACTATCCTTTCCTTAAGGAGTGCCTCCATAATCTTGCCCACTACTGAGGTAAGACTGACCGGTCTGTAGTTCCCCGCCTCCTCCCTGCTACCACTCTTGTGGAGCAGGATCACATGAGCCCTTCTCCAGTCTTCTGGAACCTCTCCTGTCCTCAGAGACTCACTAAACAATTCTGCTAATGGCTCTGCTAGTTCCTCCTTTAGCTCCTTAAGTACCCTGGGATGTATGCCATCAGGTTCCATTGCCTTATCCACCCTGAGCTTAGCAAGCTCTTGTAGGACCCTTTCTTTGTGAGGGAGTAGTGCTCACCTCCTCCCCTTGTGTCCATGATGCTGAGCTGTGGGCCCTGCCCTACCTTCTCTTCAGTAAATACTGAGCAAAAGTATCTATTTAGGATAGATGCCTTACAGGGTCCTCCTCCTCACATGCTCCCTTTTCTCCATTAGCTTAGCACACTCCTCTGGACTTTCTCCTTTCACTAATGTATCTATAGAAGTCTTGTCACCTTCCTTACTGTTCGCAGTAGTGTTTCTCAGTTTGGGACTTTGCCTGCCTTACTGCCTTACCTGCTTCCCTAGGGCAGTTTGGTATGCCCCTCATCTTCATCCCGCTGTGTTCCTTATATTTCCTGAAGGCCAGCCTTTGGCTCTGACCTTTCTGCTACTGTATTTGAGAACCAAAGTGGTTTCCTTCTCTTTGCACTTCCTTTCTGTCTAACACAATGGGATGTTGCTTCAAGTATTGCATCCTTAATGCTTGCCCACTTTGCCTGTACCCCTTACCTGTGTTTCTTTTTGCCAGGCTAGCTTAACTCTGTTGGCCATCTTATCAAAGTCAGCTCCTCTGAAGTCCCATATTTTGCCTTGAATGGGATGATTTAGATGTAGTAGCCAAATTGAACCATACCATGTGATGGTCACTGGCCCCAGGTGACCTTCTACCTGGAGATCTGTGATCCCTTCTTTGTTAGTCAGTACTAGATCTAGGATAGCCCTTGTCTTTGTGGGTTGCTGTACCAGTTATTTGAGGCCCTCCCTGCAGGGAATCCACTATGAGTCTAGTTATGGCAGATGTTCCTGCTGGTATTGACCAATCTGTATCCGCATGTTGAAGTCTCCCATTATCAGAACCTTCCCTTTAGCTGTCATGTTTTGTATATCTTCTAACAGTAATGTGTCTATGTCCTCCTCTGGTCTGGGGGCCTGTAGACAACCCCAGTTCTTATGGCTATCCCATTTCCTGTTTCCAGGGTGACCCACAGTTCTTCTGGCTCCTTATGTGTATTCTGAATTTCTGTAGCTTTGATATTTTCATTAACACAGGGCCACTCCTCCCCTTTTGCACCTCAGTCTCTTCTGAACAATACATAGCCAGGTACTGAAGTCTCCCAGTGTGGTTACTGGTAAACCACGCCTCACTAATAGCTACTATGTCCAGTTTAGCCTCTGACATTATTGCCTGCAGGTCTGGGATCTTATTTCCCAGGCTGTGAGCATTTGTGTACATGATTTTCCATTGGCCAGATTTTGGTGTGTTAGTTGTTAAGTAGTTTGGCATTACCCCAAAGGCCGTATGGGGAGACAAACCTTTTTCTTACCTGGTGATGCAAATGAATGGCAAACATGCTGAATTCCTGTTTGACCACTAGCTGAGGGGGGAGGGGTGTTCTTCCCATTCAACGTATGGGGTGCTGCACCCCTCTCCCCATTTGCTAGTTTAAATATTCTGCAAAGATGTCAAACTTCTGCCCCAATGCACTGAGTCCTCTTTAGTCAGATGCAGTCCATCAAATTTAAAGAACTTTCGCCCCAGAACTGTTGCCAGTTCCCTACAAATCTGTGTCCTTTTCCTGGCACCAGCCCTTGAGCCATGTGTTTAGCTCCCCTATCTCCCTTCTCTGACCTTCCATCCATCTGCCCTCTCCCAGACTGGCAGGATCTCAGAGAAGGAGATGTGGATGAAATAGATGATAGTTTGTCACCCAGCCTAGTCAGGTGTTCCTTGGTCTCACAACTGACCGGTTGGTGAGATCATTAGTCCCTATGTGTACTAGGACATCAATGTTTTCCTGCTTTGTGAACAATTTAGTAATGCGGTCAGTGTCTCCATGCTGATGTACCTGGGAGACATCTGACCATCACCCCTGGTTGAGATGGGTATCAACTCCCTGAATCATGGAGTCTGCTATGATAAGAAGTTTTTTGGATTTCCTTTATGCTTGTTTTGTTTTGGTTCCTGATTTGGGTGAGTTTTGTTGTGCTAGCTCCTGTGCCGCAGTGTCCTGCTCTTCAGTGTCTTCTGCCTCTTTATTTGATTTCAGAGATAGAGGCAGATACCTGTTTGTAGTGTTTATATGGTTTTTGGAGGTAATGTGTTGGAGAGCAGAGAGTGATGGAGCACCTGATTTGCTCCTCCTAACCACCTGCCAACCTCCTGGACCAACTACCCTCTGCGGTCGAGGTTTTTTGGATGCTGGGGAAATGGCAGGTGGTTCTATAATGTATTTCCTTCAATATGAAATTTGAGTCATGCAATCTCTGCCCATGCTGCCCGGCGCTGAGCCCTAAGATCTCCAAAGGCCCAGCATGTAGGACAGTGTCCTAAATCCTGTAAGACTGTCCTTCTGAAAATTGTTCCACAGTACCTGCAGTTAATGAAATCCATTCCAAATAGGTAGCTGGGTTTGTAACCTAGTCAGAGTAATTAGAACGAGAAAAAAAAGGAAAAAAATGCAAGTAATGGTTTAATTGTGCTTTGTTTAACTTGTTATAACAAGTTAAATTACTAGTGCCCCTGTAAATGAGATCACTTTGTGGAGGCCCCACTGATCCGCCCCTTCCTGCTCTGCCACAGGAAATGTCACAACTGTGGTACCCTATAAAAGGAGTGTAGCATGGGGTGATAGGGGATGGGGTTGGGTGGCTGGGCCCTTCCCCTGCCTAAAAAGAAGAACCACTGACGAAAGAACAAGGAGGTAAGAGAGAAACAATCAGTCAACAACAAATGCAGTAACCCTGAAAGCTTATCCTAATGTTAGATAAAACTGTAAAACCTGTAAAGCACCACCTGTAATAGAGTAATTTCAGAGAAGATATACGCTGTAAGAAACACTTTGCTCCAGAGAAAAATAAAGCAGTAACAGAAGATATACCTTGCAAAAGACAATTTGAATTAGAAGATTACAGGAGTAATCTGTTAGCACACACCTGTAGGCACACCTTGTAATAATGCAGAAGAAGGTATACCAGCAACAACAATTTGAATCAGAGAAAAAAATAAAGCAATGAAATGTTAGCAACAAACAGTAGCAATCCCTGTGAGTAAAAAATAAAAACACCACCACATAGTAAATCTGCTTAGCCAAACTAAGTCTTAATCCTTTTCCCTTGCTCTGGCAAGTTTCTCTACTCTGCCTTTCAAGCAGTCTTAGAAGGAAAGAGCTCAGGTGAAGCTAGGTGCCTTGGCCAGCAAACCAAGTCTTCAAACCAAGTCTATCAGCATAACTCAGCCTATGCAGCCATAAAAAGAAGCCCTTCAGGGCCGAAGAGTCTGTAACAGACAGTAGTCAGAAAAAAAAAAAAACCTTCATGGTTGTACAGTCCCTTCATGTAATGCAATTTGAAAATGAAGCCCTTTTTGGTTGGGGACCTACCACAGTGCCCAATTAGAAAAAAAAGCCCATTAGCACTGGAGAGTGGGGCCCACTTCAGTGGGCAATCAGAAAACTAAGATCTTGATGAGCTGGACATGAACCTTGCCACTTCAGCTGCCATCCCTCAAACACCACTTGGTGGGCAGGTCACCAAGCCACAATGGGCAACATTTCTTAAAGCCAGCACAGCAACAGCTCACTGGGCCACTGCAAGTAGCATTTGTCAAAGCCTGCTCTGCAGCAGAAGACAAGCCACCATGGGTGTCATTCAGCAAAGCCACTCAGTCAGAACCTGGGAGTGAGGGCCACTAGATATCAGTGAGTATGGGAGCCAAAACAGGGACTGGGATCACTGGATGCCAGGACGCATGTTATCAGGACTGTAGAGAAGGAGGATGTGCTATCTGCCTGGTAGTGTTAGTGTGGTGGACAATTAGGAAAATCAGCCTTCAGGGCTGGAGAGTTTCACAGTGGCAAGCAGTTGTGAAAAGAGCCCATCAGGTCCAGAGGGTCATGCTACAGTGAGTAGTTAGAAAAAGAAACCCCTTAGGGCTGCAGAGTGCCACCACTGTGGGCAGTTAGGAAAAAAAATGCTTCAGGGTTAGAGAGTCCCAACATGTCAGGTATTTATGAAAAAAGAACTTCTGGTTTGGAGAGTATGAGCAGATAAAAAATTCCCTTTAGGGCTAGAGAGTGTCAACCCTAAAAGAAATTAGAAAAAAAGCCTTCAGGGCTAGAGTCCCACCATGGCAGACAGTTAGGCAAAAAAACACTTCAGGTCTGGAAAGTCAAACTGCAGTGAGCAATTAAAAAAAGATGCCCTATAGAACCGGAGAGTCCACCACTGTGGGCATTTAGAAATAATAGCATTTTAGGGCTGGAGACCTTCTGTGGCAGATAGAAAAAGAAACCCTTCAGGGGTGTACATTTACAAAGCTGCTATGGGTGGCATTCATCTAAGCCTGCTTGGCAGGCAGTTGACTGAGCTGTGCAGGCAACATTTCTAAAAGACTTTCAGTAGGAAGGAGACCAGTGGCCATGGGCAGCATTCATATATATATATCACAGAAACTTGAGTCACAGAGAATAATGATTGGGACCTGACAGTCCTGTGCTACACCATATTTAGAAGGGATAGAGGAAAAGGTAAAGGAGGAGGAGGAGGAGCCATATACAGTATATCAGGGAAGACATAGAAGCAGTGGAGGGTGGAAACATCATGAGAGGTGATGGGGAAACAGAATTTTTGTAGGTTCAGTTCACAGCATCCTCAGGCAAGAAACTACAGATGGGGATGATCTATGGATCTACAGAACAGGTGTAAGACAGAGATAAGAAGCTAGGGGAAGAATTAAAAAGAGTGGTGGCAAAGGGAGAGGTGGTGGTAGTGGGAGTTCTAAACCTGACAGATATTGATTGGGTCATTCCAGTAGCCAGGAGCTTCCGAAATCAAGCCCTGGTGGATAGATTGCAAGAATGCCTGTTGGTGATTGGTGAAACTGGATAAGGAACCCACAAAGCAGGCTTCCATTCTTGACATGGTGCTTACAAACTCAAATGTGGTAGATGGAGTGAAGGTAGGGGAGCCACTAGGGTCCAGCAACCACAACTAAATATGATTTGACCTGTCCCTTGGGACAAGTAAACCCTCATCAAAGGCTGAAGTCCTCAGTTTCAGAAGGGCAGACTTTAACCAGTTGAGGGAGCTGATCTGGGACAAGTTAGTCAGGGTGGACAGTATTAGAGATGTAGAGGAAAGATGGGTGACAAACAAGGGAGCCATTCTTGAGGCAACAAAGTCTTGTACGAGAATGGTAATCAAAAGAAAATGGTACAAGAGATCAGTATGGTTCTCTGGAAAGGCCAGGGAAGCAGTGAGAGCCAAAAAAATGCATTTACTAGGTAAAAGGAAAAACAAGGGCAGAAGGAATGGGAATAGTACCAAATAAGTGCAAGAAAAACCAAAAGGGCTGTCAGAGAAGGAAAGGCAGACACAGTGCTGAATATTGTGGGGGGGAGGGTGTCAAAGGAAGGGGAAAACAGTTATTTTGATAAATTAAAGAAAAAAGAAAGAAGTAAGGAGGAACTCTTAGGTAACAAAGGGAGGTAGTGTAATTGAGGAGGATGGACAGAAAGCACAACTCTTAATGATTACTTCTCCTCTGTATTCACAAGGGAAACAGAGCGCCTCTATCAGAAAGTAAATTAAGGCAGCAGTAAGAGGGTCCCCTGAGATGAGGCAGCAAGATTTACAAAAGAAAGGAACTGGAAAGGGCTAGCAGCCCCAAAGATAGATCAGGCCAAGTGGCCAGATGGGATGCATCCCAGGGTGCTCAAAATACTGCCAATGGAAATGAACCCCTGGTAGGGCTATTCAATAGTTCAATTCAGAGAGGGGTAGTTCCAAAAGATTGGAGTGTAGTGGACTCAGTCTTGCACCAAATGTGGTGGAACAAGGAGCAAACAGGTAGCTAAACACATGTCAGTCTTACTTCCATTGTGGGTAAACCGATGAAGACACTATTCAAAGAGGACCTTGTGAACTACCTGGAGAGCAATCAACTCCAGGATAGTAAACAGTACTTGTTTGTAGCAGTGAGGTCTTGTCAGACCATCCTGATAGTATTCTTTGACTGGGTAATGAGGGTAATGAATATGGACCATACTGTGGATTTACTCTACTTCAATTTACACAAGACTTTTGACATGGTGTCTCAAAGAAGATTGCCGTAAAAGCTAGAGGATCTGGGTGCAGCGAAGGACACAGATGGGAGAGAAACTGGTTTGAAGGAAGACAACAGAGGGTTGTGGTTAATGGAGTGAAATCAGAAGAGAGGGAGGTCACTAGTGAGGTACCCAAGGATCAATCCTTGGTCCAGTCCTTTTCTATACATTCTTCTGTGACATGGGAGAAGGAATCCAGGGCAAGATTCATCTCCTTACAGATGACACTAAACTCTGTAGCAGAGTAGACAGCAAGGATGGTATTAAGAAAATGCAGTAAAGACATGTAAAGGCTAGCAAGGTGCTCAAAGGTCTGGCAGTTGGACGTCAATGCCAATAAGATGCAAATATGTAAGAAGAACCTAAGGACAGAGTACTGGATGGGTTGGGGGGGTAAAGTAGTGCATGACCACTGAGGGAAGAGACCTAGGGCTCATCATCAGTGACTCCCTAGAACAATCAAACTAGTATAACATGGCCTATACTAAGGCAAAGAGGATTCTGGGGTGTATAGGAAGGGGTATTGACAGCAGAAGGAAGGAGGTATTACTACCTCTCTGTAGATCACAGGTGAGGCCCCACCTAGAGTACTGTGCCCCGCTCTGAAAGACAAGATGGAGGCAGTGCAGTGCAGGGAGACCAAAATAATTCAGGGTCAGCAGGGCAGATCTTACATTGATCAGCTCAAGGCACTAAACATGTACTTGGTGGAGGCCAGAAGAGAAAGGGGAGATACGATAGAGACCTTCAAGTTTCTGGAAGGAATGAAAATGGTAAACTTCAAGGAACTATTTATAAGTAGTAGATCAAGAACACAGGAGCTTGAGTGGAAACTGATGGGGACAGGTTCAAGAGGGATGTGAGAAAGTTTTATTTCAGAGAAAGGGTGGTGGAGCTGTAGAATAATCTCCCGGCTGATATAGTGGATGCCAAAACTAATAATGGTTTCAAACATGACTGGGACAGTGTGAAGGGCTTAGTGGTCACTCATGGTTATAACAGAAGGGTAGGGAACATGGGTGTGGATTGCATGGGATAGAATCTTACATAGGCAATAGATTCCAGGTTTGTTAGGATTTTGGGGCAGACTGGATGGACCAATGATCTTTTTTCTGCCATCATTGTCTGTGTTTCTACAGTGTATATAAACCCATTATAATCAAGACTGGGGAAGGTTACTACTAGACACTAGGGAGTATAAATCAGGACCAAGGAGAGGAAGGGACTACTTGATGACAAGCAGTGCACATATAAATTGCTGAAACTTTGGAGAGATTAAACTACTGGATTTTCCTTTGGAACAGGACAGGCAGTGCTCCTGAGGAAAGAATCAAAATATGAAAAAAACAAAAGGCAAGCAACTGCATGGGGGTGGGACAAAAGAGTGAAACGATGAAGTGGACTGGTCATCCATGACAAAAGGAGTGTTGCAACTTTTAACTTCATCAGTAAAGTTGCAGCAAAGTCGGAAACTTTGCACTATGCCTAGTGGGGTGAAGTTTCCCCTTTGCCACTCCCTGGCATGGAAAGGTTTTCTCTAAATTACTCATTTTATTTTACAAAAACATATCCCACCAATGTGCAGCCTTGTACCACCCTCTACCACACCACAGGCTCAAATATTTTATGTTACTGTCAACTCAACCCTTGTAGCATCCTCATCTCCCCATTTTCCCAGCAAAGCTGCTTTAATTGTAAAAGACCCTTCCTCCACCCCATAACAGTCCCAGTTACTCCTAATTTTTTACCCTAACATGCTAGTTTCCACTGAAATAAGAACACCTGCAATCCACACACCCACTGGCATCCAGCACCTTCCTCCTCTGACACCCAAAACAGTTGGCAACAGAGACAGTACTGTAGCTGCAAATGAAATGAGAATGCCGTTTTTTTTACCCAAACAATGCTATGTGCAAACATGTGCTTTTAAATATATTGTACTAAATTTATGAAACTGCATTAACATTTCTGAAAATAGTGTACCACTACAATACACTATGTTAAGAACGTATTAAAATGATTGATGCAAGTCAGACCTAACTCAGCATACTGTAAAAAGAAAACAATACTGGATAATTTCCTGTCAGTTACTTTAACATATTTATCAGTTTCTAGCAATAACAAAACAAAATAAAATCCCCAAAATCCAAACTTGGCATCATCAGGACTCGTAATAACCACCCCCCCAAGATATGAATTTCAAGACCTTACATTTTTTTTATTACTGAAGACTTTTCTTTAAAACAGGATTCTGTTCCCTCCATAGTTTACCTTTTTACATTGCTTATTCATGTGAAGTCACAGTCCTCTGTTTTTGACAGTACAACACATCAAAACAAATTATTCTGATGCCACAAGCAGAGGATTATGTTTTCAGGGCTGGCTAGACCACAGGAACAGACAGTGGGCAGGATTCACGAAGAAAAACAAAAATCCCACAGATGCAGGAAAAATGCCTGCAGTACTGTAGAAAAGCAGTTGTGCAATAATGCAGGTGCAGAATTCCACAAAACTACCTGCAGTTCCGGAAATTCAGCAGCTGCAGAAATTGAGTAAGTGCTGAAAATCCGCAACTGTAGATCCATATTGCAGAATTGGCTTAGGAGACATAACAACAGTGAATTAAATTAGCTGGAGCAGCAGACTGTAACAGTCTTGCCATAGATGTAGCTGAAAGTACCCACAGAGAGACCAGCAACCAGTCCTTCACTTGAAACCACTGCAGCACCACTGGTACCAGCAATATCATGCACCACAGTGGCTGTCTGTCACTGCTGGCCATGTCTCTCCCCCTGGAGTGTTTCTGTTGCCTGCAGAAGAATCACTCACTGCAGGCTGCTCAGTATCTACTGCCTGTGGGGCTCCTTCAAGGGCTGCAATGCATCTGGTGGTGGTTGTTTGTTTATCATTCAATGACAATGTGTGCTACTGTTGCTGTAACTATAGCCACTGATGTACACCCACTGGGTTGCTATTAATTGTGCCTGACCTTCAGTATAATTGTATTTCAATTGTTGGGGCACTGCATTTTGTTGAGGGAGTGTTACGCCTCACTTTCAGTGTGTACAACATTTTTTTCCGCAATTGCGGAAAACACCTGGCTGAGAATAGCCTTTAAGGGGTTGTGCCATACTTATCACTTACTTTTTTTCCTCAGTAACTTCCGCAGCTGCACTTTTCCACAGTCTGTAGTGTATTTTTTCTGCAGCTGCAGAAGTTTGTGTATAGCACTAAGAACAATTTCCCCTTTTTTTTCACAGCTATGGAACTTTTGGGGACCTGGGGAAGGTTTTGCTCCTTCAAAATGTTTTATGAATCCCCCCCCCCAATGTCTGAGGGGCAAATAGACTGTTTTCATGCACATTTCTTGGACCTGTGTAAGTAACTAGTATTGATTCTGTTTTTGGGGTGGACTTTTTAGTTTTTACTTTAATTTGCATGGGAGGAACTGTAGCTGGGAGATATTTGCAGTCAGTTGTGACTAGATCTGTTATTTAGCCTTTGTGAAATAGGTGTCTGAAAGGAAGGAAGGCACTCCTCGGGGTGGAGGGTAAGAGTTGTAGGTGACTGTTTCTGGACAGCATAGGTTTCATTGGGGACTGGAGCTCAATCTGGAGGGATACAGGCCTATACAGGCGTGATGGTCTGCATCTATCTTGGAGGGGAACCAGGATAGTAGGTGATAGGTTTAAATGCTTCAGTGGCAAGCATTTAAACTAACCAAGGGGGAAGGCACTGAAGAGGAGAAGGGAAATCCTAGCTCCCCCTCAAGTGTCAGGGTAATTAGTGAGGTAAACACCAACATAGAGCAGTCGATAGGGAGAAGGGTAGGGGTAAATAGAGAAAAAGACAAATGCAGTAGGAACAGGGATGGGGCAAAAAGAAATAAAGCCATAAAAAAATGGAGGGTAATGAGTACCAATGCCCATAGTCTAGGTAAAAAGCTCCTGGACATGGTGGCCTTGATGGAAGACGGATGCCTGGATATCGTGGCAGTCACAGAAACATGGTCCACAGAGAACCATAACTGGGGATGTCAACATACCAGGGTACACAGTCTACAGGAGAAACAGGGATGGAAGAAGAGGAGGAGGAGGAGTAGCTCTCTATGTAAGGGAAGGGATAAAAGCAACAGAACTAAAGGGCAAACAGGGAGGGGAGGAGAGGAGGCACTGTGGGTCACCCTGGAGACTGTAAATAGCTCCACAATCTGCACAGGGGTTGTATACAGACCCACTTCTCGGGGGGAGGAAATGGACAAGGAAATGATAGAAGGCATCCTTGGGATGGCAGATAAAGGGGAGATATTGCTGATGGGGGACCTGAAATGCCAGATGTTGACTGGAGCACCTTTGCTGCAGCCACATCCAAGAGTCGGGCCATTCTCGATGTCCTACAGGGGCATACCTCAGACAGCTAGTTTTGGAAACCACTCGGGAGAGAGCAATCTTAGACCTGGTACTCTCAAATGGGGATGGAGAGAGGACTTCTGATCTTGAAGTAAGTAGCCATCTCGGAACAAGCAACCACCAAACAGTGTGGTTCATGATAGACTTAGCTCTAGAGTCAAGCCACACAAAAGTGAAGGTACTGGACTTCAGGAGGGCTGATTTTGTCAAAATGGGAGAGTGCCTCAGAAAAATACTAGCAAACAGGCAAGAAGGTGGGGTGGAGCAACAATGGGGAAACATCAAAACCACCATCACAGAGGCAACAAGTCTTTGTGTGAAGCAAATAAATCAAAATGAAAGAAAAAAACAATATGGTTCTCAAAAGAAGTGCCGGGGAAGGTAAGGGGAAAAAAGAGAGCATTCAGGAAGTATAAGGAAACACAGAAGGAGCAGGACAGAGAACTGTACCAGTTAAAGCAGACGGAAGTGGGTAAGGCAGTCAGAATAGCAAAGGCCCAAACCAAGGAAAAGAAGGAAAAGATAGTCATCTTGGTTAAGAAGGGGGATAAAACCTTTTATAGGTGTATTAGGGAGCAAAGAAAGACTAAGGCAAGGATACTGAGGCTGAACAAAGAGGAAGGTGGCTGGGCAGAGAGCGACAGTGAAAAAGCAGGGATACTGAATGAATACTTCTGTTCAGTATTCACAATGGAAAAGCAGGGGGAAATACCTAATCTGGTCAATAGAAGCACTCTGGATAGGGGGGTTGATATTAGTCCTTTCACAGAAGAAAGGGTTCTGAAAGAACTCTTAAAACTGAAGGTGGTTAAAGCAATGGGGCCTGATGGGATTCACCCCAGAATTTTAAAAGAACTAAGGGAAGAACTAGTAACACCACTGACTACCCTTTTTAATAAATCATGGGAGGATGAGGTGGTACCTGAGGACTGGAGGATGGTGGATGTGATTCCCCTTCACAAAAGTGGGAGCAAGACAGAGGCAGGACACTACAGACCTGTCAGTTTGACCTCAGTGGTCGGGAAAATTATGGAATCACTTCTGAAGGAAAGAATTGTTGAGTACTTAGAGGACAGTGGGGCACAGGACCCAAGGCAGCATGGATTCACAGCAGGAAGGTCATGTCAGACAAATCTAATTGATTTCTTTGACTGGGTGACCAAAGCAGTAGACCAGGGAGGGGCGGTGGACATGGCCTACCTAGACTTTAGCAAGGCATTTGACACAGTCCCGTACAAAAGATTAATAAACAAATTAGACAGCCTGGGAGTGGGTCCTAGGGTGGTAGCCTGGGTAAAACACTGGTCAGACAACAGGACACAGCGGGTAATAGTAAATGGAGTCCATAGTGAAGAAAAGAGGGTTACTAGTGGGGTACCACAGGGTTC
The DNA here is from genome assembly GCA_016271365.2 of Neoceratodus forsteri. NCBI lineage: Eukaryota > Metazoa > Chordata > Ceratodontiformes > Ceratodontidae > Neoceratodus > Neoceratodus forsteri. The sequence continues at coordinate 966,758,613 of CM028132.1, read as the reverse complement.
AGTACTGGGGCGGTTCCTTTTTAATGTCTTTATAAGTGACATTGCAGAGGGACTGGAAGGGAAAGTATGTATCTTTGCAGATGACACAAAGGTCTTCAACAGGGTTGATACACATGGTGGGGTGGAAAGGATGAAAAGGGACTTGGAAAGGTTGGGGGAATGGTCAAATGTATGGCAGCTTAGATTCAATGCAGAGAAATGCAAAGTAATGCACCTCAGAAACAAAAACCCAGTGGAACAGTACACAATGGGGGTGAGATACCAACAACAACAAAAATGGAGGTAGTCATATCAGATGACCTAAAGGTGGGCCAGCAATGTGACAAGGCATTAAGGAGGGCTAGGGGTGATACTGGGATGCATAGGGAGAGGCATCACCAGTAGAAAAAAGGAAATTGTTGGCTGTCTGTACAGACAGTTGGTAAGAGCACATCAGGAGTACTGTGTACAGTTCTGGAGACCCCATCTCAGCAAAGGCATAGACAGGGTGGAGACTGTCCAGAGGAGGGCAACCAAAATGGTGCAGGGTCTGCATCAGAAGACATATAAAGAAAGACTAAAGGAACTAAAGATGTATAGCCTCAAGGAAAGGAGGGAGAGGGGGGACATGATAGAAACTTTCAAATACCTCAAGGGAATCAACAAAGTCCAAAAGGGTAGCATCTTTCAGAAAAAGAGATGGGCAAAAACAAGGGGGCACAATTTGAAGATAGAAGGGGGATGGCTCAGAGGTAATGTGAGGAAGTATTTCTTCACAGAGAGGGTTGTGGATACATGAAACAGCCTTGCTGAGGAGGTCGTAGAGTCAAAAACAGTGGGGGAATTCAAGAATGCATGGGACAGACATAAGGCAATTCTAGTGGGGGGTAGGAGGAAGTAGGCTGTTGGTTAACTAGGATCTGCAGCTTATCCGTTAGGTAGGGCAATGGACAGACTAGGTGGGCCAAGAGGTCCTTATCTGCCATCAAATTCTATGGTTCTATGTTTCTATGTTTAATAACGAATGAGTCATCTTAAAATCAGTTTTAGGGACTGTTACAGGATTTATGTCCTGCAAATGCCAACAGTATTTTCTTGCTAGAAACTGGCAATTAATATTTGATGTTTAAATACCTGCTGTAGATGACAAATATTATATTTGGATGCTCTTACATGTATAGCCTGTGAAAGCATAGGATACAATTAGGGTTGTCCATGGGCAAATAAGAATTTTATGTAACCCAATTAGACCACTTTGGAAATACTTTGTACTACCCACATGTATAATATTACTACTACTTTTTCATATACAGTATATAAACAGAAATCAAAGCATGTTAACCAATTATTATTTTTTTAAACTGTTAGATGTTGTTAATATACTGGGTAATTTGATGTCTGTACTGATGAACTGGTTTCACATTGGTGTACATTTAGAGGACAATTGCACTGATACTACACCTGCTAGAACCTCATACTACATACTCTTCAGTTAGAAAAGTGAGAGTCTGATCTTTCTAATAATGTATAGCACAGGGTTCTAAAGTTGGAAATGGTCTGGCAAACTGAAAATGTTTTCTTTCTATTTAAAACAAACTTAAATGATTTTTAATTCATGTGTAGAAATAGTGAAACTTTTAATGGTTTTGCTACTAAACAAATAAACTCAAACTTGACTCAAAACAGGGTTCTAGCATATATGTTCAGAAGGGAGAAGTTTCTGAATTTCTGTGTCATTATTGGTATGAAGACAAATCTTTGATTAAATAATAGTGTGTCAATGGCTTCGTGCAGGGCAGATCATGTCAGACTAACCTTGCGGAATTCTATGATTGGGTGACAAAGATGGTGGACCAGGGAAGGCCAGTGGATGTCCTCTTTCTAGACTTCAGCAAGGCATTTGACTTGGTACCATACCCAAGGTTGCTGAACAAGCTGGGGGGAATGGGGTTGGGGGAAGGGATAGTGAGGTGGATAGAGAACTGGCTAATTAGGCAATTTCAGATGGTGGTGGTCAGGGGGAAGTATCATCCCCTAGGAGGATCATTAGTGGGTCCCACAGGGGTTGGTGTTGGGCCCACTCCTGTTTAATGTTTACATCTTGGGCATCAGCGTACGTATCAGGACTGAGATGTGCCTCCTTGTGGATGACTCAAAGCTGGGGGTGGTGGTGGATGGGGGAGAGGGTAGAACAGCCCTACAGAAGGACCTGAAGACTCTGATGAGGTAGCCACACACTTAGAAAGTGAGGTTCAGTGCCAAGAAGTGCAGGGCTCTCCACCTAAGGCTTAGAAATCCTACTCTTGGGTGGGGAGAAATTGCAGGTCTCGGGTAGGGACAGGGATCTAGTGGTTGTCGTGGATGCCAGAATGAATAACTCTGAGCAGTGTAGGAGGGCAGTGGCCAAGGCAAACAAAATGCTTGGATGCATTGCCAGGGGAATAACCTTGAGGAGGCGGGAGGTGATTCTCCCTCTGTATAACTGCCTCGTTAGACCACACCTAGTATACTGTGTGCAGTTTTGGCACCTGTACTTGAAAAAGGACTTTGCACTTCTGGAAAGGGTCCGGAGGAGGGCAACCAGGATGATGTGGGGCCTGGGGGAAACAATCTATGAGGAGAAGCTTGAAGAGCTGAACTTGTACTCCCTGGAGGAGAGGAGGGACAGAGGGGACATGATCGAAGTCTTCAAATATCTGAAGGGATTGAACAGGGTCAGTCCAAACAGGGTGGTCCAGCTGAGGGAGGAAGGGGTCACCGGGGCCTTTTCATGAGGCTAGCTGGTGGGAGGTTCAGGGGGGAGACTAGGTAACACTACTTTTCTGAGAGGGTGGTGGAACCCTGGAATGCACTACCTGCGGAGCTGGTGTCAGTTGGCACAGTGGAGGGGTTCAAGAGGGGCTGGGACAGATACAAGGGTAAGGTAAAGCTGAGAGATACCGGATCTGCAAGGGTAACTATGATGGGGGAGGGGGCTGATGAGAGTTGTGGGGAGGCAGGGAGGGCAGCAACAGTGTTCTGACCAAGTGTTGATTTCTGAGCAGACTTGATAGACCTTTAGGCCTATTCTGCTGGTGTCTATGTATGTAATACTTATTTGCTGAATCAACATAACACTCCCAAGTGGACCCGACACCAAGCTTTCATTTAAAAAAAAATAATGTTCCCTTAAGTCTAGTGCTTTCAGAGATACCCCATTTAATAGATTACTTTTTCTCTGAAAAGGGCTAACTTTGGTATCTGATGGACTAGTAAATTATTTATTTTACATTAATTAATGGTAATAGATAGAACACACACACCAGATGCCACTGCACTGCATTTTCAAAAAGTGCATACTTTATTACGGTGTTCAGAATCAAAAAAAGTTAAAAAGACCCTCTGCAAGAGGTTGTCTGACTCATTTCACTGGGAGACTAAGCTTTATCAAAGGCACTGGCACAACAGCACAACACTACCATTTATAAACAAACAATTAAATAAACATCTACCAATTCTACAAGTATTGATAATGGGGTCTAACATAGGACAACATGCAAGTGCAATTGAATAAATAGTGATAACATACATTATTAGAAACATTACTACAGGAAAAAAAATGACAAAATTTAATTTGTGAAAAAAATTGCATGTAAGGACAATCTCCTGTATTTACACTTTTGTAGTCAAAACTATCTGCCTCCAGCATCCCTTTGTTGGCCTCAATTCACTATCTAGACTTCTTTGAGTGCAAAAGTTTCCTGTAAATTTGAGAAAGACACCTGTTAAAACCTATAACAAAAAGGAAGCCAGTACAAAATGGCCACTAAGGCCTAGCCATTCTCTTGCTCCCAAGGTGTAGATACAATAACCCTCCCTCCTTAGTACCAGATGTTCAAAATCCTTACACCTTTTGGCAGGTTTGACCTTTTCAATGCCTCTGAAAGTAAAAGAGAGCTGATCTGGTCTCCCAATGTGGAAGTATGCTAGGCTGTCATATAATGCATATTTTCATAATGAATCACCCTGCAATGTTCACCCACTCAGGTGTGAAATTTGCCCACTGTCTGCCTGACATAATATACCCCACAGTGGCACACTGCCATGTGTATTAAGCACTTGGTGTCACGTTATCAAATCATGAATAACATGTGTATCTCCAGTCTATGGGTTTAGAAATTCTTTCCCTTCTGAAATCACACAACAATATATGCATCTTTTGCACATGAAACACCTGGGACCCAATATTCAAAACTGGGCAAAGCAGAGCCAAATATTTGTGCTGCACCCTGCGGTTGCCCAGGTGTCCAAAAATGTTATATTCAGTGGAATAGCACACTGGCACTATTCAACTGAATATAGGTTCATTGCAGGCCAGTGCTAAACCACTTAGTGCTAGGCAGACTTGGCACCCAAAATAGGGCATCATAATTGCTAGCACCCGTGCTAAATGTCTGATTTTCAAACAGATCAATGCAAATGAGCTCACTGGGCAAGTAAGGTGCCATTTGCATGCCAATTATAGGCTCATTTGCATGAGTAGCCCAACAGTTTAGCACAGTGCTACTCCAGTTGTCCAGTCCAAGAGAGCTATCCCTGGTGCTAGTGCCCCCCTCCCCCACTGATCACTGGCCCAATGTTTAAACAAAACCATTCCCTGATGCTAGTGGTCCCACCTCCCATCAATTGTCAGCCCCCTATTTAACAATCTCACTCCCTGGTGCTAGTGGCCACCCCGGCTGATCGTTGGCCCGCTTTTCAAAAAACTCACTCCCTGATGTTAGTGGCCCCCCTCCCACCAATCACCAGCCTGTTGTTTAAACAAAATCATTCCCTGGTGCTAGTGCCCCTTCCCCCCACCAATTACCGGCCCACTGTTTAAAAACTCACTCCCTGGTGCTAGTGATCCCCTCACTGATCGTTAGCCTGATGTTAAAGTAAATCATTCCCTGGTGTCCAGTGGTCCCACCACCACCTGTGCCCAAGCCCAATGTGTTAATAGGTCGTACCTGGTGTCCAGTGGTCCCACCCTCACCCGCACCCATGCCTGATATGTTAACAGGTAGTTCCTGGCATCCAGTGGTCCTTCCCCCCACCTGATCATCTGCTCAACACACAAACATTGTTTCCTGGTGTTCAGTGTATCCCCTCCTATCCCCAATCACCTGTAGGTTTATGTAACACTGTTCCCTGGTGTCTAGTGGACCCCCAACCCACGCTGGTAGTGCCCCTCTTCACCATTCTTCCCTACTTGAACTTATACAAGTACATGATCATTGACAGTTCAGTTGGAGGCCAGCTGTGGTGGATAGTGGAGGGCTGTGCCAGTTGCTGGCTCAAGGTTGGGTTGGGGGGGATCACGGTGGTGGGGCACTACCTGCTGGGCTGGGGGGCTGCTAGACACCAGGGAAAAGTATTACGTAAACCTACAGGGGATCGGAGATAGGGAGGCGTCAGCTCAACACCAGGCATTGGGTTATCTGTCATGTAAAGTGGATCAAGGTGGGGCAGAGATATACTGGGCACCAGGAAATGGTGTCTGTGTGTTGGGTAGGTGATTGGGTGAGGGAAGAGACCAGTGGGCACCAGGGGCCACCTGTTAACACATTAGATATGGGTGAGAGTGAGATGTGAGACCACTGGACACCAAGGAATGATTTATTTTAACACTGGGTGGGCGATCAGCCTGAAGGGACCACTAGACACAAGGGAAACCATATTACGTTTATCAGGCTGGCAAACAGTGGTGAGGGGAACAACTGGACACCATGTAAACCATATTATGTACATTGAACTGGCAAATAGCATGGAGTGGACCATTAGACATGAGGGACTACTGTGTTAGTTGTCACGGGGACCACCACACTTCCTCCATCAATCACTAGGGTTGTGTAGAAGTAAGTCAAGGTTTTGATTGGTGGTATGTATGTCACACAAGGGTACCAAGCAAAATTACCTTGCACGGTGCACTTATTCAGAATATTGGACTGAGCCAACATTCAGGTCCCCACCCCTTCATTTACATTGCACCACCCTCTGAATATTGCCTGGCAGAAACCCTGTTTGCCCGTGTAAACCAGTCTTTTCAGTATTGCACATCCGAGTAAAACCCTGTTTGAGTGGGCAAACTCGGATTTGCACCTGGGCATTCTTTTGAATATTAGGCTCCCATTGATCTGTTTTTCTAACCAGATTATCTGTTTGCTTTGTGTCTGTGGACTGTGAACCAGATGGTCCCTTATTGTACTAGCTCTATGGTAAGTGATCCCGGGGGGGGGGGAGTTGAGCAGAGGTTTTGCACTGATCTGTGTCTTTGTAAAACTCCCCAGTGACAGTGGATTATTTTAGCTAACTGATTAGAATGTACAAAAAAAGGATATATAAAATTCTCTCTTTCAGGATGTTGTTTATTTTGTTAAGTATTCTGAAGTAACCTTTATCACTTTCTGTAGCTGAATGCTCAGCACTTGAAATACATTGCTTAGAATATTATATCTCTCTCTGAATCTTTTTCTAAGATCTTCTACACCCATTTCAAAGTTGAACTCAGTGCTAAAATTCCTGCACAAGTGTAGGAATTACCCTTTAGGTATGTTTTGAACAGTATGCTTGGAGTGACTACTGGAAGAGAGCAACAGTGCATTATGGCCTGTCTCTTTCCTATAGAATATATGTCTCAACATTCCCAGCTTTATCCATGGAATCTGTATATCCAAAAAGCTCACCAAGTTGGGATGAGCAGTGCAAGTAAATTTAAAGTTCCTGTTAGTGCTATTAATGTAGTTAATGAACTGTCTGAGTTCATCTTGTGCTCCCCACTACACCACACCAGGATCACATCATCCACATATCTTTTCCAGAGTGCAAGCTTTTTGAAAAAGGGTTTGGCACTCTGGTCATAGATGACTGACTCCTTACTAGTGGTGGACGAAGTGCCTAAAATCCGCTACACATAGTATTTTGCATATAATCCAAATTTCACGTAATACTCTGCAAAGCGAAGCGGATAAATACATATCTCAAAGTAACGCAAAGTTCCCATTGTCCTCTATGGAATTTGCATTACTTTGCCTTGCATTTTTGCAGTTTAAAGTGCATTTTGCAGTGATTTATGGGATGTAAGGTCACATGGGCTCCATATTGTCTTGCACAGCCTCAGTTCATTGTAATGTGTGTAGTGGAAAGCTGGAGACAGTCTGCTCTCAGAGCTCTGAGATTCAAACCCTCTAAAAACCTTTAAAAACAAACTTTTGCCACAAACGTTTGTGACAAACTTCAGTAGATCAATTGTAGTAAACCCTTATGTTGTTATATCATCAAGCATGTATTGATTTTTTGTGAATATTGAATGTTAATTTAGTTGATTCAGTCTCTGTACTGACAGACACTGTAGAAGAGTGCTTCAGGGAAGGGGCTGATCTGTGGTGTAGAAGAGAGTTATACTAGGAGTTATACTAGGAGGTATAGACATACAGAGAGCCTAGGCCCATTATGGTATGTCTCCAGCCAGGCTGGTAATTTCCATGTTTATTTCAACAGGATTGAATCAAGTTTATGTTTAAAGATTTTGTGATCTCTATTATCTAACAAGGAATTTGGTAATGAGTTCCACAAAATTGTTATTCTCTGGTTAAAAAAGGATCTCCTTTTATTATTTTTTGGGTAAGTTAGAGATAATTGATATCTGTGACTTCTTAAATTACAATTATGTTTGTTATAAGATAGATTTAGTAGTGTTAGTAACTCTTTCTCCCTACATAATTTATGCATAAAAAGTACATCTCCTCTTTTTCTTCTCCGCTCCAAGGAATACATCTTTAGTTCGTCCAATCTTTGTTCATAACTCATAGTTGATATGTCTTCCACCATTTTGGTAACCCTCCGCTGCACCCCCTCCATTCTATTTACATCCCTCCTCAAGTATGGATTCCACAAGGGGGAGCAGTAATCTAAATGAGGCCTCACATAGGCCCTATAGAGTGGAATAATGCATTTTCTATTTCTGACGTGAAGCTTCTTTTTATGCAACCTATTAGCCTATTTGTTTTGTTAATGATGTTGTTGTAATGTGCATGGAATGTTAGATCCGGGTCTATTATAGCACCTAAGTCTTTTTGTTGATTTACAGATTTTATTATTTGTGCTTTTAATGTGTAATTATAATGTAAGTTATTTTTTCCGAAATGCATAACAACGCATTTCTCATTGCTGAATGTCATTTGGTTTTTTTCAGCCCATAATTCTATTTTTTCAGATCATTTACAAATTCTTGGTAATCTTCCTTAGTATCAACCTGTGCAGTTAGTTTAGTATCGTCAGCAAATTTTATGGCTACACTGTTTAAATTTGATGTCATATCTGATATAAATATGTTAAATAGAATCAGTCCCAAAACCAATCCCTGAGGCACCCCACTCGTCATCAATCTCATGCCTGATACATGAACTCTTATATGAACACATTGAGTATGATTTTTTAGCCAATCTGCTACTCATTTTGTGATCTGATTGTCAATACCAAGTTTCAATTTTTTCTATTAGGAGTCCATGTGGCACTTTATCAAATGCCTTACATAGGTCAAGATAAATTACGTCTATAGCTTTGTTATCTTCTATACATTTACTTATGTGTTCATAAAAAAATGTTACTTGTTAGACAGGATCTGTTTTTTCAAAAACCATGTTGGGACTTGTCTTCTAATCCTTTTACTTGTAAGTAACTTTCAATCCTAGTTTTTAATATTGTTTCGAACATTTTACCTACTATACTTGTTAAACTAATAGGTCAATAGTTTGAAATTTGTGATCAATTTCCCTTTTTAAAAATAGGTGTGACAATTGCTGTTTTCCAGTCCATTGGGACATGCCCTGTATTTAATGACATGTTAAAAGGTTTATGTAGTGGGTTAATTATCCATTCTTTAATTTCCTTCAGTAACCTAGGATGTATCCTATCTGGACCAGGTGATTTGTTTATGTTTAGTTTGTTTAGGTTATCCATAATATCTTTTTTAGTTATCTCATTTATAGAATCTTTTGGAATTATATTGACTATTGATGGATATGTTTTAGTACTGAAAACTGAACAAAAGTATTTGTTAAATTCGTCTGTACTATCTTGAAGTGATATTTCACTATTATCTATCACCAGTGGACCTATATTTCTGGAGTTTGATTTTTTATTGTTTATGTAGGAATAAAAACTTTTTCCACCATCCTTAATGTATGCAAGCTTTGTTTCAATTTTTTTTCTTCATTCTAATTTTATATTTACATTTTTTTAGTGAGATCTTATAATTCCAGATATTGTAATCACTACTGTCTCTTATCATTGCTCTATACAGTCTACGTTTTTGTTTAATTAAATTTGTAATTGCTGGAGTCATCCAAGGTGGAATTTTACCTCTTTTATTGTACATGGTTCGATTTGGTATATATTTATTTTCTAAGTTTATAATTTTATTTTTGATTTTATTCCATAATGCGTTACTGGAATTTATGTTGTCCCATTCCCAATCTGATAGTATCTATTTAATCTTGACAAAATTTGCTCTGTTGTAATCTTTATTGTTTTACCCATTACTGGTTTAAAACATGTAGAGTTATTAAAGGTAATTATCATATGGTCACTACATAGTAATGGAGGTTTAACCATTATATTAGTTATTTTATCAGGCATGTCTGTCAATACTAGATCCAAAATATTATTGTTGCGGGTGGGCTGATTTATTACTTGGTATAATCTATTTGTTGTGCATGTATCCACAAACAGAGTTTCATTATTGTTACTGCCAATGTTTTCATTCCAATTTATTGCTGGAAAGTTAAAGTCCCCCATTAGTATTGTTTCATTATAATTTGACTTATCATTTATACTATTTATTATATCCTGGTTTATTGTAAAGTTAGAGTCAGGTGGCCTGTAACATAGACCGATCAGTAATTTTGGTGTATTGTCACTTAATATTTCTAGCCATATGATTTCACTTAATGTACTATTAATTTCATCCATGTTTTGTTTTGATTTTATGTTTTCTTCAACAAATAATGCCATGCCTCCTCCTTTTTTATCATTTCTATTTTTATAATATGTTGTATATCCTGATATATTGTTACACCACTCAGAATATTCGTTCCACCATGTTTCAGTTACAGCGGCTATATCTATTTCTTCATTATTTAAAATATATTGAAATTTGATCATTTTTGCACCATGTAGACTCCTAGCATTTGTTAGTCGAAAATTTAGACCTGTTTTCAATATACGTTTACTTTCTTTCTTGTATATCTGTTTGGTTGGTTTTGGGTTTAGTGTCTCTAATCTATTCTGAAAATGGTGTCCCCATTCCCCCTTCCTATTAGTTTTTTGAAATATTAATTGCATCATAAATGTTACACCCCAGCAGTCTTGAACCATGTTTGTTTAGGTGTAGCCCATCATAACCATATACCTCATTTTTGTTCTCAAATTTCTCCCAAGTTTTAATGCAAAATATATTATTTGTTAAACACCACCTGCGCAGCCAGTTGTTAAAGGATTTAATGTTTCTTGGTCTATAGTGGCTTGTCCTAGGTACTGGTAAAATTTCTGAAATAATGGGAGTTGCATCATGATCTTGGATACATTTAATAGCGTTTTCCATATCAGAAATAATTTCTTGTGCATCTTGCTTTCCGAAGTTATTTGTTCCAACGTGTAGTACAACAGTTTTTTTCCCACTCACATTTTTCAATATCCCTGGAATCACTTTGGTAATGTATTTTATCAATGCCCCACTATAACTACAACTAGTTACATTTTCTTTATTTCCTCTTGTGTATCTATCTGTGTACTTTATTATTGAGTCCCCCAGAATGAATATTTGTTCAGGCAGGTCTTGGTCTAGATTTGATTCCATATCAATTGCTGGTAATTCGTGTTCGTTATTTGGTTCTGATTGGCTTCCCGATAATGGATGTATAACTAATGGAGCTGTTATTTCTGTATCAGTCATAACGTTAGTAAAAGAAGGGTTTTCGGGAGTGTGTGTTTCTATGCTAATTTGTGCTTTGTCTACTGATTTGGATGCCATTGTCGCTTTCTGTTTTTCTGGACACTCCTTATTTGATGTGTTTTCTTGTTTCTGAATTAACTCAGTTTGTGTTATAATGTCCCCATCTATTAGTGTAGTCAGAGGGTCAAAACTATTCAATAATGGTATAGTAAAACATTCAGCTTTCCTGCCTTTCTTTTTTTTTAGGGTCTTCTAGTTTGGACCTCATACCATTCACTGTCAAGGTTATCTTGAATGTCCATATCTCTAGGTCTTTTTTTAGATGTATTGCTATTTTGATTATTTATGGTGGGTAATGGCTGGGCTATTTGTTGTTGTAATGCTATGTTGTTTATTTCCAGTATGCTAGTAACTTTTGTATTCTTTGTCTCATTCTCACAGGCTATATTGTCACATTCTTCATTGACCATTTTTGTTAATAATTTCTGTTGGCTGATTTCTAGGGCCTTTAACCTTGTGCTAAATAATGATAGTTCAATACTCATTTCTGCATTCTGTTTACACTTTAAGCAGACTAATTGAAAGTCAATTATAGGTATATCTGAAAACAGGTACATATCACATTCAATGCACTGTGTCCCTGCTTTACCTTCAAAAATTATGTTTTTGTCCATTTTTATTTCTAAACAATAGGCCAAAGTAAAGTTAGTGATCAAAATTTACCCCATAGTATGATCCGGTGGTGTTTAGTCTGTTTGTCTCGCAAATTATCTAGCCTAAGCAAGATGACTATTTTACTGATTTATTTGATCTTTAATTCTTGCCCCAGAAAATGCTTTACAGCACTTAACACGCATAACACGTGCCGGCACGCATGTCTCTGCTCGCGTCTCCATGCGCATCGCCACACGCCCTGCTCGCAGAAGGGCTGCTTTTAACTGTATTATGACTCAGAAGTTAAAGATGGGGTCACAAATTCACTCACAATTTAATCACATTTTTAGATGCAGTAAAACAGTTCTTAGTACAATAGGCACTTCTCTATGCAATCCCCAGTAAGATTTTTACCTTAGAGTTTAAAATTAACACAGTATTGTAAATTTGTAGTTCTCAAGACTATGCTGAGGGACTACAGTTTCCACTCTTCCTGGTCAGGTGACTCATGAGCTCAGGGCTCAAAATAGAAACACAAACAAACTTAAAACTGAAACTGTGGCAAGTTTGATGCTAGAAATAGTATATTCTTATACACAGCAACCTTGTAAGGTGATGCAACAAGTTTTTAAACCAGGGAGATTAGTGATAAAGGCATGTTTCCAACTGTTTTTGGTTATTGTTTTATTATTTTTGTGTTCAGGAAGACACAGTACAACTTCACTGAATTGTTTATAAATATTTTCTGTTTGCTGGGCAGATTTTCAGTCTTTTTACAGGACTATGTTGTAGACACTTTACAGAACAGTTAAAGTTTCTTTGCCTGGCCTTTAATCTGTGTGCATGCTGTCAATTGATATGTATTTCATTGTAGCACTGAGTCTGCGATATCAGTATTCTGAATTTCTAAGCCTGTCTGCAATATATTTCCCTGCTTCTGTGTAGATGGGTACTGCATCTCTCTCCTCCCCCCCATCAAAATAAGGTAACTTTTTTGCCTGTCTGTTTTTTGAACATTGCTTTAGGATTCAAGGACAGGTATTTTGTTGTGCCTGTGTGGCTGCATTAAGTGTTTTGCTTCCCAGCCACCCAAATGTGGTGAAAGATCAAGCTGCTGTAAACTGTCTGTGTCATCTGAAAAAATGCCCACAAAGAGATGGTCAGACAAACCAGTTTCTGGCTGTGGTGCTGCAGTGGAAGTGAAGATGTGTCAAGTTCATTGGGGCAACCAAGGCAAGCAGTAGTAAGTGTGGTCATGTCCGTGGCCATGGTACTATGCAGCAAAAGGGAAAGGTTGTAGTTGGTGCAAGTAAAGGGATTTCTCTATGTTTTTCACTGCAGAATCAGTTGCTTCAGTGCTGGCCGGAGATGGTGTTGTCCCTGCTGTTGTAAAATTAGTGAGGCCGTGGTTGATGTCAGCATGAGTATTGCTACAAATTCAACTCTGTTAAGCTTAACATATGGGAAAAATGTTGTTGAATCCACATACTTGAGTGCAGTTGATGTCCCACTCACTGCAGTATATGAAAATGATTCTGATCATGATGATCACTCACAGTCTCATGTTTTCAGTGATGTTGATGTTAGGCCACCCTAACATTCAGACATTGATGAAGAAAGTGTGGCTGATAATATGGAGGCTGCTGATGAACTTGGAATATCTCCACAGGAGGACAGCACTCAAAGTGAATTAGTGGATCATGATTATGATGATGATGCTGATGCTAATGACCCAATTTGGGAACCGGAAAAAAGAAAGTGAAGGTGGCTGTTTCTGAACAGTCTGTTAGTCAATCCCCCACCAAAGTTCTACTGTAGCTGTGTCTGTTGATGATGGCCCTGTATTAATAGTAATTGATTGTGATGTTCAGTCAAAGTCCAATTGTGCACCACAGCAAATCATGCATTACACCCCCCTTTTCATAGCCACCAAAAGTGCAGTTGCATATGCAGCAGCAGCACCAGCAGTGACATGTGAAGAGCAGGGCATCCAAATCCCTAGACTGAAAATTTTGTACAAGATGGCAAGTGATGAAACAGTGGCAATCTGCCAGCTTTGCCAAGTGAGTGTGAAGCGTGGTAAAAAAGGTAGCCATTTGGGCATTGGGACCAGCATACTCATATGAAGAGCAGGCATTTGGCACTGTAGACTCGGCACCTGAGAGGAGCTAATGGTGTAGTTGGGCATTCACCCTCAGCCACATAGCAAGCATGGTATCCCCTTCTTTAAGTGTATATAGCCATGTCAGTAAAAGTGGTGAAATAACACCGGAGGATTACTACAGGCATGAGGAGGATGATGATTTGGAATGTTCAAGCAGTGGTCAGAGTAGGTGTATTCGAACTGAGAGGCTGAGGCCACCCTGCATTCATGGACCCCACTGGAAGCTACTTTGCCAGGCATGATTCATTGATAAATTAAACTGCTAACACAAAAGAAAAAAATACTACTACAAGTACTAGTAAAATAAGTACAGGAACTAAAACTAAGTACACCCCCCCCAAAAAAAGGCATTCTAATTAAATAAAACATCCTGCACTACTAATTTGTAAGTAGCCGCACTCACCAAACACCAGGGTTCTTTAAGAAGAAAAAGAAAAGATAACTGTCCAGTTCAGCTAATTCATTTTATTTTCAACCGTAGTGTGGAAGCAACAAAAAAGAATGATTGCAGTGCATGCACACTGCTTGCTTACGTATCGCCCCCTCTACAGGGTTTCCTTAGAGCTAATCAACCTTCATTACATAGGTGTTTAAATACCATTACATTTAAGTATCATGTGTTTTCTAAACCAATGTGAATTGCAGCTTCATTAAGTTGCATCAATACAACCTAAAGTATTTTATCATCAGTGTTAATACATCAAATGTGGAAAAAAATTAATAAAAAACCTTTATTCACTTTACATTTTTCACTTTTAACATTCATTAACATCATATTTTATTTTATTTATTTATTTCCAAGGGAACTTTGTATTTATTCATCATATGTCCCGGTTTTCCAGTAGAGGACACCCTGTAAAATATACAGAATAAAAGTTTTTACAAACAGGCATCATATAATTAAATAAGTACTCAAGATGTCATGGTTTTCAGACATACATATCATGAACCTCCATTAGACCTATAGGGAGGGAGGGAGGGAAGAGAGAGAGATAGGGGAGAAGAAGGAGGAGAAAGGGAAAAGGTAGGAGAAGGGGAAAAAAGGGGGTGGGAGGAGGGGGAAGGGACCCTAGGGAAAAATAGATGTTCATATTTATTTACTTTCTTTTTAAGAGGAAATGTGAAATTTCAAACTTTCCATTCAGTCCAGGATATTTTAATGCTCCAGTTTTATATATCCAATTCTGTTTGTGACAATTAAGTATATTCTCAATATCCCCACCTCTTTTATTATATGGTATACTTTCAATGCCAGTAAATAAAATCTTATGTTGTATTTTTGGTTGTCCATGAACATGTGTAGCAATCACATAAGATACATTTTAATTTTTAATTGCATTCACATGTTCATGAATGAGAAACTTCAACTTACGCTTTGTCCTACCCACATAATAGCAACCACATGAGCAAGATAACAAATAAATAACTCTCTCTGAGTTGCAGTTAATCATGCCTTTGATTTACTCTGTCTTGCCTGACATTGGATTAACAAAACTTGTTTGTTTTTTCATATATGGACATATTTTGCAAAAACCACAAGGTTTGTTTCCCCATTTTTCTTTTGGTACCATTTCTTTGACGGACTTATAACTATGGACCAACTGGTCCCTCAGATTATTTCCCCACCTGTATGAGACTTTTAAGAGTTGGACAATAATTTCTCTAAATTCTGGAATATCTCTAAGTATTTCCAGATTCTTTTTTATTATGTTCACCACTTGTTTTGTCCCCCCACCAAAATTGGTAACAAAAGTTAATGGAGCATCCCTTTTCTTTTTCTTATTTTTTGGGAGTAGTAGACGTTGCCTTGGGACGTTATCCACTTCTGTTTTTGTTACAATCAAATCCTATGTTTTGTACTGTCTCTCCTGAAATTTTTCTGTAAGTTCCTCAGAACATTTTTCATATTTTTCTCTATGTGAGCAGTTTCTTTTCATTCTAAGGTACTGTCCTTTCGGCAGGTTCTGTACCAAATGTTATGGGTGACAACTGTCTGCCCTTAAAAGGCTATTTCTATCAGTGGGTTTAATATATAAATCTGTATCAGCTGTGCCATCTTCATTCTTCACTATGTGTAAATCCAAAAAGTTTACTGCTGTCTGATTTGATGTTACTGTGAAATTGAGGTTTTGATTAGGTTTTTCTAGGTAACTAACAAAATCACCTATTTCATCATCTGTCCCCTTCCATATGAGAAAGATGTCATCCAAAAAACGTTTATAGGTGTCAATCTTTTTGTAGAAAGGGTTAGTTATTTTGTCAAAAATCATGCTATTCTCCCATTCTGCCAAATATAGATTTGCTAAGCTTTGCTAAGCACCCATAGCTGTTCCTTTAATTTGTTTTTATAATCTAGCTTCAAAAATAAAGATGTTGTTACTAAGCACTAAATCATTGAGTTCCGCCAACATATTTATTCTGGGTTGTGACATTGATGTATATTTCAATAAAGAATATTCTATTGCTTGTAACCCCGCTTCTTTTGGTATATTTGTATACAAAGCATGAACATCCATAGTCACTAACCACCAGTCAGTTTCAAGTTGTAAATCAGACACTGTATTTAACATATGTGTAGTGTCCTTTAAATGACTCTTTGTTAGTGCTACTAAAGGATTAAGGAAAGTTTCCACAAATCTTGATATTGGCTCCTTGGCACATCCTATTCCTGAAGTGATAGGATGACCCAGAGGATTTTTTGAATCCTTATGCATTTTTGGCAAAGCATAAAATGCTGGTTTTATTGGGTGCTCAACAGACAAGCAACACAATTCATCTGTATTTATCATCCCATTCTCAAATAACTCCAAGAGGTATTCCTCTATATTTTTTTGTACAGATGTAGTGGGATCTGAATTCAAACTTTCATAGTATGATTTATCAGAGAGTTGTTTAAAAATTTCTGATCTATATACATTTGTATTCCATATTACAACACTGCCACCTTTATCTACAGGTTTAATTGTAATAGTGGGATGAGAAGCTAAACTCTCAACTGCCTCCCTCTCTTTCTGGGACATGTTGCAAAATGGCATTCTAGGGGGATTGCTATATAACTGTTTAAGGTTATATTCACAACAGTCCAAAAAAGTTTGTACTGGTGTCTACAGTGGTGGACAGAATGTTGAATTTGGTTTAAATATTTTAAATTCTATGTCCTCACTCTCCTCCATCTGTGTGGCACCGGCTCCACTCCCACCACTGTCTAAATTTTCATTTCCTATTTCAGTTACATCTCTTCCTTGCCCATTCATTCTTTTTTTACTGAAAAAAAGTTTAAGGTTAATTTTTCTTACAAAACATTGTATATCCAGATACATGTCAAACTCTAACTGTGTAACATGGTACAAAAGACAAGCCTTTGCTTAATACCTGTGTTTCCACTTCAGTCAAAATGCGATTGGATATATTAATAATGTTCAATAGCGGTTCCCCTCACTTTTGCCTCCAGCCGTTTTGCCCCTGCCTCTTCCTCACATTCTTTCTCTTCCTTCTTCTTGTCTTTTTGTAGCAACTTCTAATACACAGAATTTGAACCTTGTTTGTCTCATGCTCCTCCTGTGCATCTCCTGTCCATGAGGAGCTTGTCCAAACAAAACGAAGAGGCATTTACTGTATGTCCAGCTCACTTTCGACTTCTGATGCGCTATCTCCTGTACTATATTCCGTGGAAGATATAGCAGTTCTTTTCAAAATCGACCAAGGCGTTTCCATATTCAAAGTGCCTGCAGTTACTTCAGTTCCTTCAATTAAATTGTGACTCATCACCGATTTAGATTGTTTGCTTGTTTTTTTCCAATTAAATACTTGATTTAACTGATAATCGTTAGTTTCTGTCATAAACTTTTTGTTTTTCTGCCTGAATTTTCTTATCATAAAAGCTCATATATTCTTTATACTTTTGATGGCAGTGGGGAAATAATCTGAGGGACCAGTTGGTCCATGGTTATAAGCCCATCAAAGAAATGGTACCAAAAGAAAAATGGGGAATCAAACCTTGTGGTTTTTGCAAAATATGTCAGTATATGAAAAAAACAAACAAGTTTTGTTAATCCAATGTCAGGCAAGACAGAGAAAATCAAAGGTATGATTAATTGCAACTCAGAGAGAGTTATTTATTTGTTATCATGCTCATGTGGTTGCTATTATGTGGGTAGGACAAAGCTTAAGTTGAAGTTTCGCATTTATGAACATGTGAATGCAATTAAAAATAAATATGTATCTTATGCAATTGCTACACATGTTCATGGACAAACAAAAATACAACATAAGATTTTATTTACTGGCATTGAAAGTGTACAACATAATAGAAGAGGTGGGAATATTGAGAATATACTTAATTGTCACAAACAGAATTGGATATATAAAACTGGAGCATTAAAATATCCTGGATTGAATGGAAAGTTTGAAATTTCACCTTTCCTCTTAAAAAGAAAGTAAATATGAACATCCATTTTTTCCCTAGGGTTTCCTCCCTTTTCCCCTTTTCCTACCATTTTCCCCTTTCTTCCTGCTTCTTCTCCCATTCTCTCTGTCTCCCCCCTTCTCACTCTTCCTCCTCCCATAGGTCTAATGGAGCTTCATGTATATGCATGCCTGAAAAACCATGACATCTTAAGTACTTATTTAATTATATGATCCCTGTTTGTAAAAACTTTTTATTCTGTATATTTTACATGGTATCCTCTACTGGAAAGCCGGGACATATGACAAATAAATGCAAAGTTCCCTTGGAAATAAATAAAATAAAATATGATGTTAATGAATGTTAAAAGTTAAAAATGTAAAATGAATGAAGGTTTTTATTTACATTTTTTTCCACTTTTGATGTATTAACACAGGTGATAAAATACTTTAGGTTGTATTGCTGCAACTGAATGAAGCTGCAATTCACATTGGTTTAGAAAACAAGTGATATTTAAATGTAATGGTATTTAAACACCTATGTAATGGAAGTTGATTAACTTTGAGGAAGCCCTGTAGAGGGGGTGATACGTAAGCAAGCAGTGTGCATGCACTGCAATCATTCTTTTTTGTTGGTTCCACACTAAGGCTGAAAATAAAATGAATTAGCTGAACTGGACAGTTCTCTTGTCTTTTTCTTCTTAAAGAACCCTGGTGTCTGGTGAGTGTGGCTACTTACAAATAAGTAATTCAAATATTGCAGCTGAGCACCACCGTTACCAGTGCTAGACCACTCTGTACTTCATCCTGCACTACTACTAAAACTGAATCACAAAAGGTTTAAACACAAAAAAAGTGAGCTACTTTTAGCAGTAGACAACACAGACTGCACAGCACGTATCTTCTTTACACATCTCTCTCTTAAAGAGAAAGTGAAAGTAAAACACTGACTTCCTGCCTATTTAACTGCTTCCTTGAACTATGTGACCTGCAGACCTGCAGAGACAGTCAGTCATGTGATCAGTGGCCTGTTTTTTACCAACTTCGCCTTCTCAAACTGGAACTTGAAGTGGCCAACGCAAAGTCCATTAAGGCAAATTTCAACTATTTTATGGGAATTTCACGTAGTGCTACGTGAATTCAAAGTGAGCCACTTCGGGTTCACTTCACCAGCGAATTAAAATTTCACTGCATCTCTACTCCTTACACTGGCTAACATACAGGTTGGCCACAAATTGGGTAAAAGTTATCCCAATGCAGTCCCTTTAACCTACATGTAGGCAATGTTTTTAAACCTCAATCATCAAATTTCAAGACAAATTCTAGCAGCTGGAGAAGAAATTGGGTAGAGGGTTTTGCCTCCTCTGGATGTGTTTTTAGGAAGAATGCTGAAGTATCCAAAGACCCCTCACAGGGAATGTTTGAAAACAAAGATTCAATGTGCAAAGAAACAAGCAAGGTTCCCTCTTCCAATTCCATCTCATTCAGTATGCCCAAGAGTTCTCGTATGTCTTTGATGTTAGAATGCTGTTGGCTGCCAACATTTCTGATGTGGGCATCAATAAACTGAGAAAGTGGCTCTGTAAGTGAACCTATGCCACTGATGACAGGGCAGCCAAGGGGGTTGTTTAAGATATTGTGGACTTTGGGGAGGATGTACAGCATATGACCTGCATAATTATAATTAAAAATGTCACTGTTTTCTCATGGAGTCATGTTTTAGAAAAGGCACAATTTACAGCTTGCTCTAGTTTTACTTTTTTTAATTTATTGTATTTATTTGTTAACAGGGTTAGCACACTGAGCCAATTCCCCTTTTTCAGATGTGGCATACAGTGACAGTAAAAGGTAACTAATAAAAGATGGAATACCATGAACAACTGACAAACAATATAAATTACAATTGTAATAAGCAGATACATATATGTGGAATAAAACACACTTTTCAGTGAGAACATTACAAACATTTTCATCCAGAATTAGCAACTACATATTTATTTGGTCAAACTTTAAAAACTGCACAAGTGATAGCATTACAAAAAATATTTGGAAGGTCATGCCAACGTTTAGTGACATGAATAAAAAAATGCATGCTGGCCCATAGTTGTGGCAACTCTTGGAGTAGAAATCAAATGATTATCATCTGATCTAAGATTTCTAAAATTTTTTCTTAAAAAACAGTAAAGATGATAAAGGTGAATTAGGATTCAATCTAATAGTCTTATTGAACAAACAACAGTAATGGTAATGTCTATGATGATCTCAGATCATTCAACCTAGTTGGTTGCATAAAGTACAATGATGAATTCTGTAGGAGGGTTTAGCACAAATCAACAGATATTGTTACAAGTTTCATTCAAATGTGTTAATTGAACTTGTGAGATATTCAAAAAGGCAAAGGCGTTATAAGTTAGTATTGGTAGTAGAGCACCATTTCCAATTTACTTCCTAGTTTCAGGCAATAGGCAGTTTTTGCTCCTAAACAGGATGCCCAACTGTTGGAATAGAAAGCAACATATTTGAAAAGTTCTGCTTGTTCTAGTAGGACACCTTTAGAGTCAAAAAGATTTAATTACATCTGATTAGTTTAGGTCTGGATACAAAGATCATGCATTTGTTTTTCTTACTATTTAACAGTAAACAATGTTGTACTAGCCATGCATTTAAACTTTCGAAGTTCAAATTTAAATCAGAATTGATCTTAAGAAGTGGTGAAGAACTGGTATAGATAACATTATCATCTGCATGTAAAATTGAACTAGAATTATTTAGAATTGATTAAAACTCAGGAAATAGAGTTTTAAAAAATAGAAAACAACAAGGGTCCAATTATGGACCTTTTGGGGCACACCATCATTAAGCATCCTCACACAGGAAGCAGAACCCTGACGTCTCACCATAAGAGGAAAAGTACTCAGGTAACTCTGGAACCATTTGGACAGTGAGCTAGATAGGCCAAGATTTTTTATGTCCCCCCCCAATAACAAGGCAATGTTGAGTAAACTAAAGGCCTTAGTCAGGTCCACAAACACCATGTCAGCGAGCACTCTTTTATCCATACCTAGATCGATGTGGTCCATGAACCTGACCAAAGCTATCTCTGAGCTGTGATGTTGCCTAAAACCATGCTGTTCTGCAGCTGGAAGGTCATACAAATTGACATAAGCAATAATTTGATCATTTGCTACTGCTTAACTACAGCTTGCTAGGTGTGTTTATACTTCTTATCCCCTGTGTCCTGTAAAATACACCCTCTCATGCTGACGCTCACCCTAATATTCCCCTTTGTACAGGGGCCCAACATGGCCTACCTCACTAGCCTGACCTGTAGATTATATCTTATGACCTTAATTGTTTTGCTGGTATTAGCTAATAATATACCTACAACTACTGTAAATCCCTTCACCACATCTTGATATGGCATCATATTATTCCTTTCCATGGTACCAACCCAGCCAGCTGCTGAGTCCGCTGCATGTTATTGCCTCATAACTTGCTGCACAACACCCTCCATCAACTATAGAGCTCATGCTGATGATACCTTACTGAAACTCCTCCAGCTGCTGTGTGGCATGCTGCAGAAGGTAAAAAATAAGAGAGGTGTGTTACCCCTCAAAATATCTAAGCTCTACCTTGCAATCAGACAAGTGCTACTGCTACTGCTCCTGCTAATCACTGGAGGCAATGTGCATCCTAATCCTGGCCCTAATGCACCTGTTACACCCTTCAGAGGATATCTGGAGGTCACCTAAGTGAACATAGGAGGTCTTATGCCCAAACTGGATGAATTCAAGCACTGGGTGACTTACTCCCAGTTTGATGTTGTAGCCATCACAGGGACTTGGCTCACAAATAGGATCCCTGACAGAAAAATCAATATTAACACCTACTTACTATTTGGGCTTGAAAGGGGTTCAAAAAAGGGGGGTGAATGTCTCATGTACATTAAGTTCTAACTTACTTCTAGCAGACTCCCCCTTCCACAAGAACCCACAGGGTGCAAGAGTGCCCTGGAGCCATTGAGGACTCTTTGATTCCTGGATCTCCTTTGTGATTTTAGGTTGCAGTGAACCACCCCACATGGTACAAGAGTGCACTGGAGGGCTTTTTGATATCTGGGTGCATCAATGAGCCCTTCAGAGCACTTTTGCACCCTGTGGGGTGCTGACATTGCAACCTAAAATCACAAAGGGAATCCAGTCATCAAAAAGCCTTCAGGGACACTCTTGCACCCTGTGGGGTGGTGGCACTGCAACCTGAAATCACAAGGGCATCCTTAGAGCACCTGTGGGTATCAAACAGCCCTTCTCCAGGGCACTCTTCCATGTCTTCTTCCAGCACCTGGCTGGAAGCATCAAACAGTCCTCCAGCCTCCAGGGCACTCTTGCACCTTGTGGGTTGGTGGCACTGCAACCTAAAATCACAAAAGGAATCCTTACAGCACCCTGGGGCATCATAGAGCATGCCAGGGCACTCTTTCATGTCTTCTTGCAGCACATGAATCCTCCAGGTGCAGCAAGAAGACATGGAAGATTGCCCTAGAGGGCTCAGTGATGTCCTCAGGTGCTCCAAGGATTCCCTTTGCAATTTTAGGTTGCTGTACCACCACACCACAGGGGACAAGAATGCCCTGGAGGGCTCCTTGATGCCTCTAGCCAGGTGCTGCAAGAAGACATGGAAGAGTGCCCTGGAGGGTTCTTTGATGCCCCAAGGTGCTCTAAGGATGCCCTTTGTGATTTTAGGTTGCAGTGCCACCACCCACCCCAAAGGGTGCAAGAGTGCCCTGGAGGGCTCTTTGATGTCTCCAGGTGCTGCAAGAAGATATGGAACTTCCATGTCTTCATGCAGCACCTGGAGACATCAAAGAGCCTTCCAGGGAAAGAGTGCCCTGGAGGATGGCTCTTTGATGCCCCCTGTTCTGTAAGAATTCCCTTTGCATATGACAGTGATTTGACAATATAGAAGGTGTTCTTGTGAACTGTTGCTCTGCCATTGAACTCATCAGCTATTGTGTACATGCCTAATGCATCAGTGTGTTCCTGGTGAATTTATTTTATTTTTATTTTATTTTATTGAAATGTTTCACCAGGTAGGCACACTTAGCAACAACTTGCTCATCTCCCAGTGTTACCTGGGGGGAAGGGGTACAGAGTGGATGAGCAGTAATACATTCAAGGAACATGAGACAACAGTTACATAAAGTGCATTATACAGAAGGTAATTAACAATTGGCAATTAGTGTAGTAGGAGGGGAACAAGATAGCAACACTTGTAACTATACAGATGGTAAATAACTAGTAGTAAAGGTACAATTAGATTTAGATAGAGAAGTTAAGGCACCAGGTAATAGTAAGTGCATTCACTTTTGGTGATTTATAAAGTGCCTGGGGGAAAGGGGGGACCGGGACAGGTAGGTAAAAAGTGCCATAGGGAAGGGGGATGGCAGGGGAGAGCAGGGGGAGTGTAAGCCAAACCCATGGGCCCCTCCAGGATGTTGAGAACCCTGCAAGGGGACATAGACTGCTACAGGAGGAGGGGAAATACAATGGGAACTGGAGGTTTGGGAGGGTAGGTAGACAAGTGCAATGTGGGATGGAGATGGGGGAGGGGCAGGAGGTGGGAAGGGAGAACCAGGTCCAAGGGCCCCAAATGATATGTTGGGAAGATGGGCCCTTTTATAGGATGCTGAGAGGGGGGAAGGGGGAGTTGAGTCCTGGGAGCCCCTCCAGGATGCTGAGAACCCTGCGAGGGGGCAGGAAAAGCTGGAAAAGAATGGGGGTTAATGGAGAGCCAAGATGATGGAGGAATTTGGCTGATTGGTAACTAGTACTATGGAGAGAGAGGGGAAGAAGTGGGGGAAGAAAAAGGAGGAAGGGAAGGAGAGCCAAGCCCAAGAGGACCCCTTCAGGATGCTGAGAGGTGGGGCATGGGAGACTACAAAAGATATAGGGAAGGAAGGGTAAGCTAGGAGTGGATATGGTTAAGGGGTGAGACTAGACCTATGTGAGGGACATGATTTAGGGAGGGTCATGGCAAGAACAGCTAGGTGAAAGATAATTTTGAAGTCGTAAGCTGATGGAGTAGGTGGAGGAGGAGTGATGGATTTGAGGAAGGAGTGAGTTCCAAAATTTGGGGAAATGGTATGAGAAGCCCAATTGACCAATAAGGGTGGAGCGCCAAAGGATCAGCAAAGTATGTGAGTCGTGGATCTAAGGGAATGAGAGGGTGGGGAGGAGTGATAAATGAGGAGGAAAGGTAGGTAGGGAGTTCTCCCAACCAGTGTTTGGAGGTGAACTTTGCCCAGTGGAATAGATGTCTGTTTGAGAGAGAGAGGGGAAGGACAATGCATGGTAGAGATTGTATTGATGAGTGCGAGCGGGGGCATCAAGGGCAAAACAGCAGAAAGAGTGGAATAGGGTGTCTAGTCTGGTCTGGAAGGATTTGGGAGCAGCACCACAGGCTATGTCACAGTAGTCAAAAGTGGGGAGGATCATCTTCTGGACAAGTTCATGCCTAGCCACAGGAGGAATGCTACTGCGGTTCCTGAACATGGCACCAAGCTTGAGGCACAGTTTTTTCAGGATGGCATCAATATGACCAGAGAGGTTGAAGTGTTGGTCAAGCCAAACCTGAAGATATCTGAAGGAGGAATTGTTCTCTAGAATAGTCTCATCCTGGGTGTGGAAGAAGGGGAGACTGGGGAGTCTAGAGAGTCTCTGCCTAGTGCCGAAGTTCATGGAGACAGTCTTCTAGGCATAAAGGAAGAGGTGATGATTAGGTGAGGTGAATGTGAAGGAGAGCCACAGTATTTAACCATCTCTGTGACATTGCTGATCTAAGGTATGCCTTCAGTCTCCTTAGCCCCAAAAAAGAACGCTCAGCTATGCATGTTGATACTGGGACTATCAGTAAGATATGAATAAATTTTGCAAACTCTGGCAGTAAATCACAAATGGATTATTTTACTGTGATGACACAGTACATATCTTGCAGTGAATCATCATTTTTTCCACTTGCTTTTGCAATGTCAATGAACATGTCAAGGTGTAGTTGCAAATGCCCTGCATTAAAGTCATTGCCATAAAACTCAGATATGGGATCTGGTGTTCTTTGTCCTATCGCAAATTTTTCTGCTTCTAACATGAGCTTCTGAGCTTTAAACTGAAATCTGTCTTTGAGTCATACAAAATTCTGATCAATAACTTTGAAAAATATTCTCCTGAAGTGGTCTTTTGGGGATGCAAGAGTAAATGATTCAGAGCCATCATCTATATATCTTGAAACTTTGTGTTGACAGGGAAGAACTGGTTCATCTAACTGTCGTTCCTCCGCTCTTCCTTCCACTGTACTCCAGAAGTTGTCAAACTGCCTTCTGTATTGTTGTGTGGTATCAAGAAGAGCTTGAATCATACCATTAGCTTTTAGAAATTGAAGAGAGCTTGCCTGAAGGGCTGTGTTTACATTGTCACAGTGAGAGAACATTTTTAAGAGAAGTCTCAAGAAGAAAAATCCTTTTAATGATTGTAGCTGTGACAAGAATCCTCCTGCTTTTGCCCCATACTCCCGAGTATACTCTGAGAACACACTGTCCAGAAATTCCAATAACACTGTACAGTTTTCTAGTTTTCTAGAATCAAATTTAAGCTAGTTGCCCTGACTGTCAACCTTGTTGGAGCAAATGGTCGTAAAGAGCCAGGCCATGTGTCATCCATACCACTTTGTATGTTTTCAAAAAAAGTTAGCCATTTTGGAGAGCCTCTAATGAATGTTATGAATTCCTGTAACTGATTTAGCATGTCTCAACATTCTTGTATTTTGTTGATACAATCCTGTACTACGAGGTTCAAAGAATGTGCCATACAATATACAAAAAAGTCTCTGGGCTCCACATCATTTAGGCTAGCCTGCACTCCAGAATGAATCTCAGCCATAGTAGAAGCCCCTTCATAATATTGACCCCGACATTTATGTATATCTAAGTCAAAATATAACAGAACATCTTTCAGGATACTGAAAAGTGTAACAGTATCTACAGCTGGTGTTTCATGAAATTATAAAAACCCTTCAATGCAGAAACCCTCGCTGACAAATCGAAAACATACTGAGACTTGCTCATGAACAGTGATGTCTGTTGTCTCATCCGTCATTATAGCAAAATACTGAGCTGCTTTGATTTTGGAAACAATTTGGTTCTGCACATCCTTTCCCATGATGTCTAGCATTTCAGTCATTATGTCATGAGACAACCACCTGTAGCTATCCCTTAGCAACCAGTTTCAACTGTGGACTAACAGTGGCTCACACCTTTAGCAGTTGCTTGTAATTTGAACTCTCACCTGTATGGCCCCTTAAAGCAAGTCCCTATCTGGCCAAGAATCTTAAAGATGTCATCATTTTCAAAAGTGCAATTCTTGCATCTACTGCGCACTGCCTACTGACATCAGACGTAATGTCTTATGCATTTTGTTTGACCTGCATTTTCATTATAGCCTCACTGTGACAGCCAGTTTTCTCATGTGATTCAAATCTTTCTATCACCTTACTGTATGCCATGCACTATAACCAGGAACTGTGAATGCTTCATCAGCTTTAGTGGAAAATGTCAGCAGTTTTTTCTCTCTTGTCTCTTTACACACTGAACAGTAGGCCCTTTTTTCATTTGAGTCATACATTAACCATTTGAACCGGTCACACCACCTTTCTTGAAAGGTTTGGCCTTTTTTCTTGGAGAGCACTAATGATTCCTGTCTTGATTTTTCTTTTACAGATGGAGTGCTGCTGCTGCTACACAGCTCCTCATCAACTACATCCCTGTCAACATGAACCTGTGCTGCTGCTGTTTCCTCAGCTTCAGAACTTGCTGCATCATTTATTGGTGCTGCTAGACTGCCGCTTGATTCATTTTGCTTAGCCCATTTTTAAATAAACGTGTCCATTTTAAATTACAATGCATGTTTTTCTTTTGTTGACTCAGAACAGATTACACTGTTGGTTGCTGGACTGAATGTGATTAAAATATTACAGAGAGTCAGTGGGGTCAGTATAACAGTTATACTTGACAACCAGTTCACTTTGCACTTGTACGGACAGGACAGGAGGACTGTGACAGGCTGGATAATTAGACTCAGCTGCTCACCCTCAGAGTTCACAGGCACCCACAGACAGACCACTTCCTATTCACTTTAATTATGACACAACAGACCCCTCTGAAATTCACACTCTGACTTTATTTTATTTGTATTTTGTTGGTTTTTGGAGGGACAGACAGGACAGGAGGACAGTGACAGGCTGAATATGACTCAGCCTCACAGAGAGTTCACAGGAACCCACAGACAGACCACGGCTGCCAAATGTTGCTTTTTTAACCCCAACCCAATCCCTTCTACTTACTTTGCCACATAGGGACCCTCAATCCACCACACACAATCTGGGCAGGGCAGATTACTATAAGGCTCGGCTGCTCACCCTCACATATGCATGTGGTCAAAGCTACAGACTATAGTACAGAGCAGAAGACCAATGCTACTGCTAAGGGTTTTTATGTTGGCTAGCACATGGGCAGCCAACATATTGCAGTAGTAGCAGATTTGGAGGCACGGTCACTGTTGGGCGAATGCAGGGCATGCATCAGTAGGTGCATCCCTCATTCCCCAATTAGCCTACATGCGGCACCATACCATGCATACTTAATGTGGTGATCACTTCAAAGAAAAGGTCCGCTGCAATGAGAGCAAAGCTCTCATGCAGCAGGACCACAACCAACATCCCGACATCCACGCAACATGGTTGCAGTGACTGCTTCCTCCTCCTCCTGTGCCAGTGCTGACAGGGGAGCCCACTCCCCTTTGGCATAATGATCCCCCCATTTAAAATGTATGCCGAGGGGCTGCCCAATCCCCCTTGGCATCATGCGCCCCTCAACATTTTTTCTTTGCCAACGGGGGGCCCAATCCCCATTGGCATTTATCCCCATCCCCATTTATTTTGCCCACAGGGGAGCCCACTCCCCATTGGCATAATGTATCTTCCTCCCTGCTTTTGTTGTGTGCCGAGGGGGTGCTCAATCCCCCTTGGTTCATGTCTCCACCCCCCCCTTCAGTATGTGCTGGTGGGGGTGCCCAATTCACCATCAGCTACAGCATCCCCCTCTAAAAAAAGACTTAGGTGGCATGCTGAGAGCCCACTCCAGTGTGCCAAATCTTCTGCAAAAAACAAATAAGTCCCCTGACATTTTTTTTTTTTAACCTATAAAAGTGAAAATGGTCTCTCGTGGTCTCCCACAACCCGTGCCCACCCAATCTGCACCCTGCCTCTCCACACACCCCTCTTACCTCATACTTACCTCTGGAGTCCAGTGCAATGATCTTCGGTGGACCAGGAACACGTCTGCACTCTTCAAAGCCAACCACGAACTGAGGAAATGGCAGTAAGCTGTATAATGGAATAAATAGTTTTTTTTTTCAACTTTGATGCATATCTCAGGCATTTTTTTGGAACTGGGGCACCAAATTTTTAACATGGGGTTTTTGGGACTCTTCCTCATGAATTCTGGCACTGTCATGGCGTTAATAGGCCCACGAAAGGTGATTTCATGGCCACTGCAAGGAATCACCTTTCTGGACCAATTAACAAAACAACAGTGAGACTGTTCATGGGGGGGGCTCTCAAAAAGCCTATGTTGCAAATTTGGTGGCAAAAATCAAAAAAATGGCTGTTTTACGAGCGTGCATTACGCAGTTTCCACACACGCTTGTAACTTCGTGAATTTGTAATATTTTCCCTCCAGATTTTCAACATTGGCATTTTTCCACACCTCCTTATGAACAGTACAGCTGCCATATACATATCCTGGCCGAAATGTATTTTGGCATGTCTGGTGCAGAATAGCATGGTCGCTGTGCGAAATCAGTTTTCGGAACAGTTTGAAGAAATGACGGTGACACTGTTCATGAGCAGAAGTCCTAAAATGCCTGTGTTGAAAATTTGGTGATGAAAGTCCATAAAATGACTGTGTTACAAGTGTGCATTAAGCAGTTTCCATGCACCATTGTAACTTCTCAAATTTTCAATATTTTCCTGCCAGATTTTCAACACTGGCATTTTTTCACACCTCCTTATGAACAGTACTGCTGTCATTTTTCACATCCTGCCCAAAATGTGTTTCCGCACCTGAGGCACACAATGGAGTGGTCGCTGTGGGAAATCAACTTTTGGGACAGTTAACAAAGTCACAGCACCACTGTTCATAAGGGGAGGTCCCAAAATGCCTATGTTACAAATGTGGCTAACAAACTCCCAAAAATAATTGGGTTATGGATATGTGTTGCGCAGTTTCTATGCATGCTCATGACTTCACCAATTTTTCATATTTTCACTCCAGATTTTCAATGTTGCCATTTTTTTACGCCACCTCATGAACAATACAGTTGTCATTTTCCACATCCTGCCCAAATGTGTTTTTGTCCCTGTGTCGCCAAATGGCATAGCCACTGTGCAAAACCACCTTTCAGCTAACAAACTGGTAGTGCTGCTTTTCATGAGATGGGCTCACAAATAGCCCTTGTTGAAAATTTGGGGTGAAAATACCAACACACGCATATGGTGTTAGGATTTCCAACTGTAGCACCCCACCCTGTAGAGACTTACAGGCGTCAGGGGTGTGACTTGGGATCATCGGCTATAATGCTCAAGCCATTCCATCCCCACCCCCACCCTGCATCCAGTGACAGGATTCATGGTGTACTTGCAGTGATCGGCCACAAAGTTCACCCCATTCTCCTATGCTGCACCCATCTCAGCATATTTCCTTATGGAATGAGGTAAGTATAATACCCAAAGACCCCAAAGCACACCACAATAATTGTCAGTGTCTACGGGGTATGGTGAGGTATAATGGCATGAGCATTATAGCTGATAACCCAAAGGCACACCCCAATGCCTGTTGGTCTCTATAGGGTGGGGGTGGGGTTGGCGTCACTTCAATACTTCACTGCCATTCCTGTTATGCATCTCTAACTCCAGCACTACCAATGCCAATGCCAGAGAGACAACATTCAGCATTGACAAATGCTTGTTTTATGTCTATGAAATATCCTATCCTACCTAGTACTTATTTTACTTCATTTTTGGGGAGTTAAGGGGCTAACGGGTGGGAGTGAACACACAGTGCAGAGGAGAACTACTTGGACATCATAGGACTGTAGCCTGTCACAGCAAACTCAGCAGCCCTTCCCCTAATCTCCCCCCGTGCTAGCCTAAACCCAGTCCCACACACACTGGTCTGGAGGATGGCTAAACCCACTGCAGATTATTTATTTATTTTTTGTTGTTTGTAGATATAAAATTTAGAAAAATTGTGTTTGCTTACAAATTAGTACAATTAAGCATTAGTCTATCTGGGACTGAGTGGTCACAGCCTCACAGGGCCACTGCAATTTTTGTTTTGTAAATATAACATTTTAAATGTGACAGTAGTACTAGTCTATCTGGGACTGGGTGGTCACAGTCAAAAACTTCAAACTTAGATGATGACGGTGGTAAAATCTAGCTCTGTATGCCTGTTAAACCTAGCCACAATCTCTCTGACTGAGATTTTGTAAGTAAAGTAATTATGAAAAAAAAATTGTTATGCTGGTAGAACTTTAGACCACGTCAAGTCTAGTACTGTCATCTGATATGACTGAGTGTTAACCCCACACTCTAATCTCTGACTGTCTGAAATTTTATTTTTAGTAAAGTAAATGAAAAAAAAGGATATGCTGGTAGAACTCTAGACCATGATAAATCTAGCACTGTCTGACTGAGTGTTAATCCCACACCTTAGTCACTGACTGATTCTGAGATTTTAATTTTTTGTAAAGTAATAAGTAAATATGAAAAAAAAAATATTTCTCTCAAAGTTTTTTTTATTATTATTAAATATGAAAATAAAACTATATGCTGGCACTGGCAGAACTTTAGATCATAAGTCTAGTACTATCTGATCTGACTGAGTGTTATCTCCACACTCTAGTCATGACACAAGTTCACAACTACAAGTCTAGTAGTACTAGTATGCTTAACTGGTGGTAACCCCACCACTCTCTCTGAGTTTTTTGATAAAGTAAATATGATGAAATAAAAAAAAGATAATGTTGCCACTTAGTCAATGCAGACCACGGTCTCCTCTGTCTTTCTTGATGGCCTTTAATCCACTGGTCTGACCACTGCACTCTCCGAGTCTGACTGACTCGGATTTTTTTAGTAAAGAAAAGAGTAATAAAGTAATTAATATGAAAAAAAAAAGAAATGATCATCATTTCAGACACAGACTGTCTGACTATCTGACATGTGCAGCATCACACCACAGGGCACTTTACTTTGGTTCACTCACATTGTTTTTTTTTAGATTAAGTACAGAAAAACAAAGAAGCAGTTAGAACTTTTAGAAGTAGTAGCAATTAGCAGTAGCAAGCAATTGAAGATGATGACAAGTTAATAGGATGGCCTACCCCAATTAGCAGCTTGGCTAATGATTATGGGGTTTGGAGCCTCAGAATAGAGTTGGGAAGGGTGTCAAGATAATATTGCCTAGTAGCAGAGGGGGAGAGCCAGCCAAGGTCATCATAAAGCTGACAGCAGTGCTTTAGCCTGGACGAGGAGGATGCGTATTGACATATGTTATTATAAGTGACATCCCAATTCTGGAGAGCAGTCTCCTGAGCTCCAGCAAGTATGGGGGCACAATAGGTTAAGGAGGGAAGCAGTATTCCTCTAACAATGGCTAGTCTGGCAGATGGTGTTAGCATGTAACTAGCTTTGTAGGCAGCACTCAGTTTGCAGTTGATTGATTTACAGGTGGATTGAATGTGAAGGTGAAGATCCAGGAATTGATTAAGACCCTGAAATAATTAAAAGACGTGGCAGTATCAAGTTTAGACCCTTCCATGTCATTTACCACTAGGGAGAGAGGACAGTTTCTAAGTTTAGGGGCCAAGCCAAAGGGCATGACCTTGGCTTTTTTAGCATTCAGAACCAATTTATGGTCCAAGAGCCATTTCTGGACACTTATGAAATCAGCTGAGAGGGAAGAGTTTAAGTTCTCAACTTTATTATCACTGGCATAGATAGGAAGATCATCAGCACATAATAGAGAAGAACAGTTTTGCAGGGCACTGGGAACATTATTCACAAAGAGTGAAAAGAGGAGTGGCCCCAGGATAAAGCCTTATGGTACACCAACGTTTATAGATGCAACACCAGATATGGCTGAGTTGAATTTTACCACTTGTGACCTGTTTGATAGATAGCTGTTAAACCAGAAAACAACCAGAGAAGAGTAACCAAGGCTGCTGAGGCTAGATTGAAGTAGGCGGTGGTCCAAAAGGTCAAAAGCCTTAGTAAGGTCAGTGAAAACCGCACCAGTTAGTCTGCCGGAATCCATACTTGAGAGAATATCTGAGGTGAGCTTTAGCAGAGCAGTGGTCGTTCTATGATTTTTCCTGAATCCATGTTGAACATTAGTGAGAATACCAAATTTTGTAAGGAAGTTCAGTGTTTGTGTGGCGGCAAGTTTCTCGAGTATTTTGGACAAGACCGATAGGATTACTATAGGCCGGTAGTTATGGATATCTTTTTTTGTCCCCTTTTTTGAAGACCAGAGTTATTCGAGCTGTTTTTCAGAGTTCAGGAACACTGCCACAAGACAGGGATAATGTATAGATTTTTGCCAGTGGAGTGGCTGTAAAGGAGGCCACAAGTTTGAAAAGGCACGGTTCCAGGTAGTCTGACCCTACACTAGTATTTTCAGATATAGATATAAGGAGCTTAAAGCATGGTTATGGTCTTAAAGTAGAAGGGCGGGGTGTGTGGAGACATTTGGGATGTAGATGAACCAGGTGCATTGTTTGACCCAGGGGTCTGAATGTGGGTGGGTGGGAAGGCAGAGGTATAGTGGGACAGATCCGAGAACATACAGTTGAAGGCATTAGCAATTGTATTTGGGTCATTACAGTGAACCACATTTAGTATCATATCCATTGGTGTGTTAGACTGGGAGGACCCTAGGAAGGTCTTAATATGATCCCAGACATTTCTAGAGTCAGATGCAGAACTAGTAAGCAGGTCCTTGCAGTACTTACTTTTGGCTGCATGTATTTTCTTTTTGCAGAGATTTCTGTGAGCCCTATAGGTGTTAAAATCAGCTAGCTGTCCCATTTGTTTGAAGTTCTTCCATAGTTTATCCCTTGCATGAAGCTCATACAGAAGGTCCTTGTGTAACCATCTAGTTTGCTTGCCTCTGACCCTCCTGGTAACTTTAGAGGCATGGATAGACTGAATGGCAGTAAATTTATTGAGAAAAATGTTTACTGCCTCTTCTACACTGTGTGATAGATTTCATTCCAATCAACATATGATATGTCCTGCAGAAAGGCATTTTCATCCAAGTTACCAAAATTAGTGAAGGTAACGTACCGAAGTGGTGGAGATGGTGGAGCACCTGAGGTCCACAGGCAGAAAATTGGAGCATGGTCAGTTTTTGCATCCACAAGTATCCCAGTTAAGGGCACATGCTCAGGTCGGTTTGTAAGTAGCCAGTCAATCAGG
This sequence comes from Neoceratodus forsteri, assembly GCA_016271365.2. Taxonomy (NCBI): domain Eukaryota; kingdom Metazoa; phylum Chordata; order Ceratodontiformes; family Ceratodontidae; genus Neoceratodus; species Neoceratodus forsteri. The sequence continues at coordinate 966,724,855 of CM028132.1, read as the reverse complement.
GTCCAGTTTTAGATGGATTTGGAGTCCTAGTAGGCTCTGTTATCATCTAATGCAGGTCTTAGCTGCTGGCCACAGATACCAAAAAGCTATGCGCAGGACCCAACTAATTTAGGTTAATGTCCCTCAGGATTATAGCCTCATTAAGATTGACATTACTGAATGTAGTGTCAAGTAGGTCTTGTAATCGAACCAAGCCCCTAGATGGGGGGGGAGGTTATAGACACAGATGACATGGAGTTTCTTAGTACCTAGTGTAACAGCAACATGTAAGTGTTCACATAACATGGAAGGGACCTAGGCATGGATAGCTGTTAGGCTGAGGTGATCTTTGTGATAGATAGCAACAGCACCACCACATTTGTTCATCGACCTGTCTCTACAGATCAGGGAATAATTGACTATTGAGCAGCGAGAGTCAGGTATACTGGGTTTTAGCAAAGTTTGTGTAAGGCAAAGAATGTCTGGGTTGTATTCTTTCACCCATGCCTCAAGCTCATCCAAGTGACATGTTAGGCTTCTAATATTCATGTGAACAATAAAGATCCCTTTTATAGATAGTCCAGCTATGTCGCCCGCAGAGAATAGGGTAGGGGGGCCAGGACTGAGCTCAATATCACTCACTAGGAGTATAACAAAGAGTAAAAAACAGAGCCTAGCCAAGGGAAAGACTTGAATAGTGACAGCCCTCCTACTCTACTTATCTAAGACTAGAAACACATAATAAATACAGCCTTTTGGATACAGAATAAGTTGCCAAGAGCTTACTGGCCAGTGCTTGGTGATGTTAAGATCGGAGAAGTGAAAATCCCCGGTATCTAATACCCTGCCTTGGTAGTCACAGGGGATCAAGAGCGATGACATGTTCATACAGAGTAGTGCTGAGAGGATGAAGATTACCACCCCAAGATGGTAGCTAATCATAATTGTAAGCTCAGGGTGGACCTTAGGATAGAGTTGAGACATAGCTTGTAGACTAGCACAAAGCAAATCAGGTAGGCAGCAAGACAGAGTTTAGAAAATTAAAGGTCCCTGCCAGATCAAGTGATTAGAGGAGAAAGAACTTTATCAGCAGTGCAAAGAGGTTTGGGTTTGCATATAGGTAGCAGCATAGGTGGATAATGCAGAAGCAGCAATCAAAATGATCAGGAGCAGATTAGAGCCAACCAGGCAAAATGGGGAAGTAGGGTTGGGTTGACTAAGCTATAACCTAGCACAATCAAATGTAAGGCTTGCCAGGCTACATAGAAGACTAGCATTACTAACAGTCAGATTAAGTTACAATAGCAAGCCCTCTATGGGCACAATCGTATAAGGAGCCAATGGGATTTTGGGCACTTAGTCATATAACTGGAAACATACTATAAAAATAACTGTTGACCCAGGGTGCATGAGGTGGGGGTGGCGGGTGGTGAGCAGGCGCTTTGCGCCAGCAGGAAAAGCCCAATGCTCCTGAAAGCAGCCGGGCTTGTGGTTCCTTAGGTGGGCAGAGTCTGGAGTTGTGAAGGCATCTAGAGCTCCTTCCGTGAAGGGGGAGCCTTGGAGAACCAGCAGAAGATCCAGTAATCCTGACAAGCTGCACTGTGAGCAGGCTCAGGGTCCGTAGCCCTGATGGGCTTGGTAGAGATCTGGAGGGCAGAGGAGGTGAGAATAGTTAAGTAGTGGCAGGTAGTGGGAGGGAGCACAGTAGAGACAAAAGAGCTGGGCGTAGCACAGTAAACTAAAAAGAACTGGGTGGGCAGCAGTAGCTGTGATGGCCAGGGGCAGGGGGAGAGACAGAAAGAGAAAGAGAGAGAGAGAGAGAGGAGAGAGAGAATAGAAACAAATGGTTCAGTACAGATTGATTAAGTAACAGGCAGTTAAATTACTACCCCTAGATGGAATAGCGCTGAGACTATAAATATAACAGAGAAAAATGTCCTTAAAAAGGCTGCAATCACTTAATCAAGTATACTCAAACTAGAGATCTAGGCCCTGGATGGAGCACTTACATTAACAAAGTAATAACAGCTATTTCAGGCATAAGTCCACATAAGTCAATTTAGACAATTAAAAAAGAGGCGTGCTTCCAGCCGTTTTCTGTGTACAGTCACTGGTAACCACCAAGGTGGCACTAGAAACCATGAAGTGAAGCAGGTTTGAATGTGCACCAATCAGCAGAGCCTAGCAGAACTGGGACAGCCAATTGGATACACAACACTTTCTTTTGAAATTTCCAGCAGAGCGGTTGGAGCCGAGAAAACATACCTTAATGCCTGATTACGGCTTTGTCGCCTTCTGCTCCTAAAAGCAGCTGGGCTTGTGATTCATTAGATGGGCAGAGTCTGGAGTTGCGGTAGCATCTAGAGCTCCTTCCACAAAGGGAGAGCCTTGGAAACGTGGCAGCAGATCCAGTAATCCTGGCAAGCCACATGGTGAGCAAACTCAGGGTCGGAAGCGACGATGGGCTTGGTAGAGACCTTAATGCCTGTTTATGGCTTTGCCGCCCACTGCTCCCAAAAGCAGCAGGGCTTGTGATTCATTAGGTGGGAAGAGTCTGGAGTTGCGGTGGTGTCTAGAGCTCCTTCCACGAAGGGGGAGCCTTGGAGAAGTGGCAGCAGATCCAGTAATCCTGGCAAAGCCACAGTGAAAGACATCTCCCAGCTAACCACAATTTATAACAGGGTATGCCGATCTGTGTCATTGACCACTTTTAGAACAGACCACTGTGACCTTTTACAATAGCCTTGGATAGTTCTCCCCGCAGCTGTGCAGGGACTTCAGCCTCTGCTGCCTGATTGATAAGACAGGTTCCTAAGACACAACAAAAGTCCACGTGATTTGCTATCCTCTGATTGCCATCTGCTTGAAGTACCATAGGTAAATTCTAACATGGGTAAAATGACTTTCTCCTCTCCTGGCCTGTGCCTCCAGAACGTCCTTCCAGTTGGACTTTGAACTGTCCTCTCAAACCCCCTCTTTAAATCATTGCTTCTGGGTCATCCACTGAGGGCATCCCATACAGTTGTGCAGCTTAAGATAATAGCTACTGTCTTCACACATTTTACTGTATGTGCTATGTTAGCACTGCTTGTACTCACTATGCTATATTAGTACTAGTGTTACATTCTTACAAAACAAATTAACTTTTTTTATGCCACTTTATTGCAATTGCATCCACACTTTTTTCTTTGTTTTTATCTGTACTTTCGGTTACTCTTGAACATGTAATTCCCAGCTTGTTTATAATCATATTTCTCTTATCTTCACCCTTTTCTTTGATTATCTAGGCCCAGACCATTCCTGAAAAGGTCCCTTGGACCAGTGTACTTACCCGGTCAACAAAAAAATAAATAAATAAAAATAAAACTACAAGTTTTTATGGTGTGATGATGGTGAGATGGCCAGCAGAGAACTAAAGGACTGTGAAATTTGTTTAGGATGCCTGGCAAGCAATTTGCATTTTTGCCAATTAATTTTATAGTCAGAAAAAATGTAGTACTGTATATGACAAAGGGGCATATTGCATCAGAAATGGCTGCCTTGTGGTGGAAAAGGTTTAACAGTATCTTCTGTGTACAAGAATATCAATCAATCAATCAAACAAAATCTACATTTTGCCAGGTGGAACATCATTAAGACAAGCTCATTTAAAAGATGGACCTGTGGCAAAACAATTGCCAACAGGGTTAAGACATAACAGGTTGAGTGAACGTACATAACAGTTATATAGTAATAATAACAACATAATAACATATAACTATCACATGTGACAAGATACTTGTGCCAGAACATAGCAATAGGTTCAACATGCGGTAGTGCCATTTAAATACAATTGTATGGATACAGATATATAGATGTAAGGTAATGAGCTAAAGTTTATACAGTAAAGTAAAGAAATCTCTTCCCCGCCCTCAGCATTTTTCTAAACCAACAGAAAGACACACCAGCTTGCTGACCCAACCAATCAGCAACCTCACTACTCCCCGACAGCCAACTACCAATGTCTTTTTCAGAATGGGGAGTTTACTTCTGATACTCCTTTCACTATCAGCCTTAGGGTTCCACAAAGAAGATGTCCCTGTCATACAAATTAGGGTGATCCATCCGCCATGTCTCTCTGAACTGGCCCCTTGGCTGACACTCAAACCCTCACATATGCTCTACCATTGCTGCATCAACTTCAGTGGTATAATCACCATAAAGAGACACATACCACCACACATGTATTTCAGTCATGGCTCCACTGCTGGATATACAGATCCCCCCTAAGCCTAGGCACCAAACTGCTACTTGGTGTCTCGACACATTTTCTTAAACCCACAGGGAGCACCCCAAAAAAAGAGTGGCAACAGAATAAAAGAAGGAGGACCAAAGAAAGCCCCCTCTCCCTATCACTGGCAGCCCTCATGAAACTACTGCTCTTTCTATTGCTTTGTATTGGTAATGTGGAAATCAACCCTGGACCTCTTGAATGTATCACCTCTCCATCAGATCTAACCTCAATTAAAGGCCTCAGTTTCCTTCATATTAATGTATGCAGTCTGTTGAAAAAATTCACATTGATACAAGCCTGGGTTGCCCATACCTTGCCAGACTTTCTTGTGGTAACTGATACATGGCTCAAACCCACCACAGCGGACAGAGATGTTAACCTACCTAACTATCAGCTATTCAGAGCTGATTGCCAAACAAGGGGAGGTGGAGTAGCCATATATACAAAATCTGGTATAACTGTATCCTGTACTGCTGCAGCATCTATGCCCAAGGAGTTTGAATGCCTATCCCTAAAAGTCTCTCTCCCCAATACAGCAGCTTTTCAACTAATTGGATGCTACAGACCCCCCCTCTGCTGAACACAAGCTCTTATCCCACCTGGGGAACCTGGTCAAGCCCAGCACTGAAGAAGTCATTATACTAGGTGACCTGAATTTCAACTGGCTCACCCAGGCAGCTACACCTCTGGTATCGTTCTGTGACACCTATGGGCTCACACAGTTAATTAATGAACCAACAAGAATTAATGCAAGGAATAGCAGTAACAGCACACTGCTTGATATCATGCTAGTGAGTAAACCACATCTATTCACACACGCTGGAGTGCTCCTCTGCGATATAAGTGATCACTGCCCCATCGCAGGGGTAAGATCCACCAGCATAACAACAAATTCTGCAAAATTCCTCATGAGGAGGTCCAAGAAAAACATCAATATTGAAGGATATTTGCATGACCTAGCTTACTTTCCACACTAGCAAAAGTTTTATCTTGTACATTCTGTAGAAAAAGCTCAGCAGGTGCTAAATAGCATTATAATAAATACCCTTAACACCCATGCCCCAATCTCTAGTATCCAAATAAAAAACAAATCCTGTCGTTGGTTTTCAGCTGACCTCAAAGCTGCACTGCTGGAGAGAGAGATAAACTCTGGAAAGTGGCAAGAAAAACTAAGAATACAAATGACTGGATGATTTTTAGGAAAGCCAGGAATACATGCACCAAGAAAGTTAGGGATGCAAAGGCTGCCTTCTACCTGGCCGAGCTCGACTCCTCCTACCATAATCCTGCTAGGTTTTGGGGCACCATCAAGGGTATGGTGGGGCAGGATGCTAACAACCCCCTTCCAGCTCAACTACACAACAGTTATGGCCCTATCACTGGCAAGATGGAAATCCTGGATGCTTTCAATAACCACTTCACAACGGCTGGCCTTGCCTTTGACACCTCTCCAGCTAACCTGCTGAGGGAACAATTAAGCTCCTACTACACTGGTGATCAAAGAGTTGACTCTTCCTTTAGCTTCAAAACTATACTGTTGAAACAAGTTGAGGATCTATTATGGCATCTGGATACCAAAAAAAGTGCAGGAGCAGACTCTCTGGACCCCTTCTTTCTAAAGATTGCGTGCCATGTACTTGCAGTCCCCCTAACACACCTCTTTAACCTTTCCCTAAACTCTGGCTCTATTCCCACACTATGGAAGACAGCCCAAGTGGTCCCCCTTCTAAAATCAGGGGACCCTATGGATCTTAATAATTACAGGCCCATTTCCATTCTACCTGTGCTATCCAAGATGCTGGAGAAATTAGTGAGTAATCAGCTAAGGGAATATCTTGACAATGCTAACCTATTAAATCCAGCTCAATCTTGATTCGGGGCCAAACATAGCACTATCACTGCATTAGCCAAGGTCACAAATGACTGGCAAACCAAATTGGATAAAAAGAATAATGTCTGTGCAGTATTCTTGGACCTGAGCAAAGCATTCGATACTGTGGACTATGAGCTGCTACTCTCATCCCTACACTCCTTTGGCCTAGATCCACCCTCCCTTAAGTGGTTCAGATGCTACCTCACCGGTAGGTCACAGCAGGTAAAAGCTGAAGGTGACCTATCCCCATTAAGACCACTGTCAAGAGGCGTCCCCCAAGGTTCTATTCTGGGTCCTATCCTTTTTGCCATTTATATAAATAACATTGATTCAACCCTTACCAATTCCTCAGTACACCTCTTTGCTGATGACACTGTTCTGTATGTCAGCAACCCTTCACCTGCAGTTGCTCGTGAAATCCTACAAACAGAATTCTCCTTGTTACAACATCAGCTACTCGAGAAAAGTTTCTGTTAAATGCAAAGAAAACTAAAGCAATGATGTTACTAAAATCAAAACTCCACCAGCACATCCTCTTCAATAACTCTCCCCAGCTATGCACTATACTTGGAAAATCTGGAGTATGTTGAAAACTTCAAATACCTAGGTGTGTGGATTGACAGCAGACTCAACTTCACTCATCATCTAGAAGAACTGTTAAAAAAGCTTCGCCAAAGGCTGGGCCTTCTCTATAGATTAAAACCCTTCCTTAACAGAGACTCAAAGATGAGGTTAGTCCAGACCATTTTTCTATCAGTTGTTGATTATGCAGACTTCCTTTATAGTCACTGCCCCATCTCCTACCTTCACAAGCTGGATACCTTATACCATAGAGCAATAAGGTTCATTACAGATCTGCCATATAATACCCACCATTGCTCTCTTTATAATGCAGTTGGACGGATTTCCCTTCATATCAGGAGGAGCAGAAATGCAGCATTATGGATTTACAGAGCTTTATCAAAAAAACTTCCAAACTATATCCTGGACTGCTTCACCCAGACCACTCCTAGCTCTTATGCCCTAAGAAGCAACAATATCATCCTGCTCAAATTGCCCAAATTCAACACCAGGCTAGGAAGGGCAGCAATCAGCTATTCTCTAGCTATAGCATGGAACACCCTACAAAAATCCCTAAAACTGTCCATTATCATTCCATTTGCATCCTTTAAACAACACTGTACAGCCTACTTTACAGAAAAATGCAGCTGCTACCGCTAGAGCTAGAATAGTCATCTTACAAATCTGACTTCCAAATCATATATGGCATATTCCTTCCAGACAGACACCCCCATCTTATGGCACCCAATAATACCTTCACCATCCTAGTATTCATTATGTTGTGTGTCTGCCATGGCCCCCATTGGAATATGTATGTACTGTACATACTGTAAATATTAGCTTAACCTTTCTGTAACCGAGTTTTATCATTGTGTTATAAACGTTATTTTCCTCTGTATGTATATCTGTCTTATAAAGTGTATGATGTATCTGTTGTGTATCAACTATTGAACCTTGACCTTAGCAGGTCCATCTTGTAAATGAGCCTTGCTCAATGATGTTCGCCTGAATAAATAAAGATTTGATGATGATGATGATGATGAAACATCATTGGAGGAGTCGTTGTGAGCAGGAGTGGCAATTCCTCTAGCGTCAAAGTGCGAAGAAGATTGAGATGTAAGGGTCTTTTGATAAGTACTGTAGGCATGTCCTTGCAAGTGGGGTGGGAAGGGAAGGGGGTATAGGGAGTGGGGAGGGAAGGTCAGATGAGATAGGAGAAGGTAGGACATGATGGTATAGGGAGGAAGGACTGTTCAAAGGGAGAACATGGCAGATGCCACAGGCAATGGTGTTCAGGTCACCACCTCAGACCGGGTGCATAACCTGGGAATTATTTTTGATGGTGGCCTGACCCTGAAATCTCAGGTTAAATCCTCATTTTACCATCTGAGGAATATTGCTCTGGTGAATTACCTGGTTCCCCCGGATGACCTTCCAACGCTGGTATACCCCTTCATTACCACCGCCTTGACTACTGCAATGCCGTCTCCCTAGGGCTTCTTGGGGTTGATATCCACTGCTTGCAGCTAGTGCAGAATGCTGTAGCCAGGTTTCTGTCTGGTACATTGAGGGCCAGTCATATTATGGCTGTGCTGCTCGGACTGCACTGGCTGCCTGTTCAGTGGCTGATCACCTTTAAGGTTGGCTTGCTAACCTTTAAAGCCCTTCATGAACAGGGACCCAGCTACCTGCAAGATCTCCTGACTCCCTACTGCCCCCTCCATCCTTTCTGATCCACCGATGAGGGATTGCTAGAGAGTCTCAAGGTTCTTTTACAAACATCTGGTGCCCATGCATTTTCTTTTGCGGCACCTACCCAGTGGAATTCTCTACCTGGTTGGTTAAGAGAATGCCTGACCATCAACAGATTTAAGATTGAGCTGAACACCATCAAGTCATCAAGCCATAAGCCTGATGCCTGTCCAGCCCCCATACCCACCCCTGGAGGACCTGGGTCCACTACCAAAACATTGGTCTTGTCAGAATTCAGTCTCAGCCAGCTGGTGCTCATCCAATCCCTGATCTCGGTGAGATAGTTGTTAAGTAGAGAGACTGCATCAACCTGTCTGGGTAGAAAGGACATATACAGTTAAGTATCATCTGCATAGCAGTGAAAACTCAACCCGTATCACCTGATGATATCTTCCAATGGCAGGATATACACTGCAAACAACATGTGTGCCAATATGGAGCCCTACGGCAGCCTGCAGGACAGGAGGAAGGCATCAGAGGAATAAATTCCAGTGACCACCCTCTGAGACCTGTCTGCGAGGAAAGATCAAAACCATTCAAGGACTGTACCAAACAGCCCACAAAGAAAATGCAAGTACTCCAAAAGCACACCATGGTCCACAGTGTCAATTGCTGCCGAGAGATCAAGAAGACCAGGATGGTACAAGCCTTTCAATCTTTCGCTATTAGGAGATCATGCATTATCCAGAAAAGCACAGTCTCCATGCTATGTATCTTCCTAAATCCAGATCGGAGAGTTTCATAGACATTGTGGGTCACAAGGTGATTGTCAGATTGCAGTGCAACCACCTTCTTAATAACCTTACCTACAAATGTCAGGTTACAGAAAGGCCGGTAGTTAGCTGGACAGTCTGGATCCAAGGAGGTTTTTTTAAGGAGTGGTCATACAACTGCCTCCTTGAGGGGATCAGGAAAAAAAAAACCTCTCTAAGGAACTCCAGACAATTTCCTTTAGTATCGGGCAGATAACATCTACACAACCTACTAATAGGGGTGTAGGGCCCAGATTGAAACTACAACTGGTTGGGCGCAGAGTCTGGACAATCTTCACAATGTCTGTGAATTCCGGCCATCTAAAGTCCGTCCAGACTAACCAAGGGCTCACCAGCCCCACCAACCTCCACAATCCCCCATAGGGAGAGCCAGGCCAATGCTGGACCTAATGATGGCAATCATATCCATGTAGAATTGAGCAAACTCCTCACATTTAAGCTGAGCAAAAGCTCTCCTGGGCTGGAGACAGATTGGGCTGCACAATCTGTCAACTGTCTGGAAGAGCTGAGCTGGTCGATTCTGTGCAGCAGAAATCTCCCTGGACAGGAATTCTGCCTTCTTATGGGTGGTTTCTGATTGATAATACTTGTAATGTTCCATCAAACTAAGCCTGTCAGTTTCCAGGCCAGACCTCCGCCATGCTCTCTCCATCCTTCAACCAACTCGCCTCAACTCCTTCAAGGAACCATCAAAATAAAGGGTCCTTGGGTGAAGAGTGAGAGGCCAAACATGAACAGGAACAATCATGTCGAGGGCATCTCCTACCACCTTATTATAGGCCAGAACAAGATCCTCTGGATTCATGCATTCACCTGACAATCCCAATAGATCCAGCACTGCCGATAGACCATTTGGGGTAACCCCCTTTAAAGGGCAGTACTGGACCATCTCTTTAGGGGCAGGCCCATTGGGGGAGCCCCTAGACTGAACCTTAACATAGAAACATAGAATTTGATGGCAGATGAGGACCTCTTGGCCCACCTAGTCTGCCCATTTCTCTACCTAACGGACACGCTACAGATCCTAGTTAACCAACAGCCTACTTCCTTGTACCCCCCACTAGAATTGCCCTATGTCTGTCCCATGAATTCTTGAATTCCTCCACTGTTTTTGACTCTATGACCTCCTCAGGAAGGCCGTTCCATGTACCTACAACCCTCTCTGTGAAGAAATACTTCCTCACATTACCCATGAGCCCTCCCCTCTCTATCTTCAGATTGTGCCCCCTTGTTCTTGCACATCTCTTTATCTCTTTTTCTGAAAGATGCTACCCTCTTGGACTTTGTTGATTCCCTTGAGGTGTTTGAAAGTTTCTATCATGTCCCCCCAGCCCTCCTTTCCTCAAGGCTATACATCTTAAGCTCCTTTAGTCTTTCTTTATATGTCTTCTGGTGCAGACCCTGCACCATTTTGGTTGCCCTCCTCTGGACAGCCTCCACCCTGTCTATGTCTTTGTGGAGATTGGGTCTCCAAAACTGTACACAGTACTCCACATGTGGTCTTACCAACTGTCTGTACAGAGGGCCAACAACTTCCTGTTTTCTACTGGTGATGCCTCTCCGTATGTATCCCAGTATCCCCCGAGCCATCCTTACTGCCTTCTCACATTGCTGGCTCACCTTTAGGTCATCTGCTATGACTACCCCCAGGTCCCTTTCCATTTTTGTTGTTGTCAGTATCTCACCTCCCCCCTCTTGTGTACTCTTCCCCTGGGTTTTTGTTTCCCAGGTTCATTACTTTGCACTTCTTTGCATTGAATCTAAGCTGCCATACATTTGACCATTCCTCCAGCTTTGTCAAGCCCCTTTTCAACATTTTTCCTCTAGATTTGAACCCTGCAACTTTACTTTTAAAGGCAAACACACTTCCTCTACACCACCAGCCCATTTTCGATGTGGTGATGTGATGTGTGTTATAGTGTGATAGTCAGCCTAACTGACTGGTTCCACCCAAAATAAGAGATCTCCATCCCCAGGAGGAACACCAGATCAAATGAGTGACCCCCTATATGGGTAGCAGAGGTAACCACCTGTGTAAGGCCCAGCATCATCATTAGCTGGAGGAGATTTTGATCAAATTGTGAGAGTTCATCATCAACCCAGGCATTGAAGTCCCCCAGAACTATCCATCTTGGGGGACTTCAGCACCATGTTGACAATGAAGTCTGCTATCTCCTGTAGGAATTTTATGTCATCACCTGGTGAATGGTAGATGAGGAGCATCTCACATCTTACACCCTCTCCCAGGATACACTCAAAGGATCTGGTGGGCCCCAATGGCACATCCACAAGGCCCAATTCCATCTTAAATATAATGGCTACACCCCGGCCCCTATGATCCAACCTCGGGCGGTGTATCACTGAGAACCCAGCAGAAGCCAATACAGGACCTACATTTTCATCCATCCAGGTATGGGTGATGCATGCCAGATCTACTGTTCCAATTAGATCAGCGATAATAGCTCTCTTGTTCTTAATAGATCTGGCATTACATAACACAGACCAAGTAGGATGGGTTGTCAAGGAAGACCTTAGCTCCTGCCCCCTTGTTGTGGAGCCATTGGGTATGGGGACAAGACAGGGGATACCTCTGTCCTGGTTCCATTTCACCCCAGAGTGTCTTCTGGTCCCCACTACCTTAATGTGCCCTCCCCTTTCCCTTCCCCCACCAGGCCCAGTTCTCCTCTTTCTCCTTCACCTTCTAACTATCCCTAGAGCTTGACACGTTATATAGGTCTCTGATGGTAAAAAGGGACATTCAAACGGACGCAATTCCCTGAGTCTAGTGGGAGAATAATGCCTGACCATCTTTAAGCCTTCTCAGCACATTCTCTAACCCTACAAAAGCAAACAGCCAGACCATTAATCTTTACACACTCTCACACTCTGACCATCAAGTCAACGGTTGAATTAATCACTCCACACTATCCACAGTATAAACACATACAAAAATACACACATACACTCACCCACACACAATCACTAACAACCAATAAAAATTCTAGCACACACACACATACAAACCCTAATACAAAAACAATACCTAACAACCTTAAATAACCTAAAAATCCTATAATCCCTCTTAACTAACATTACACTTAAATATATATTAATAAAAGTCCTTAGAGAGTGCATCAAATAATGTTAAGCTGACTTTAGCAGTTAATATTTCAGTCAATGTTACTCAATCAATATTTAAGGAACTCGCACAGTTTCCTCAAGAAGCAGAGAATAGAAGACACAGGGACTCTCACTTCCTTGTGTCCAAGACCAAAAACACATGGATCAAGGCACTCTCACTGTCCTAGATAACATACAGTTCAGTTTTAAAATTGGAATGAATGAAATAGATTCAGGCACTCTCTCTGTCTCCGATATACAAAAACTGGTGAAACACTTCCAACCTGCCTGGCCGTTTCAAATTTCATATCTCCTCTGTAAATCTTCCATCACTCTTGGAGCAGTGTTCACTTGCAAAACCATGAATTTATGCCAAAAGACTTGCTTGCAGAACAATGATTTTAAACCATAAAGAGGACTCCCAGGTCCAACACCACCAGGCCAGGCAACAGGAGTGATCACCCTTCAGCAGTCAACCCCAGAGCTGCCCAAAGCCACAGAGGTGACCAACCTCCGGCGGCCCACCCCATGATGCTTCTCCATTTATACATATTTTTTGTCTAAAAAGTGCCATATCTTGTACATGATGATGTGCTTCTAATTGCTACTTATGTCCCCCCACCCCGGATGCATCTGGAAACAAGCCTCTATCGGCTCAGTATGTCTTTCCTGATGAAACTTTTGAAATAAATTAGTAAATAAATAATAAATGACTGCACAAGCTAATAGTTCCTGTGTGATAAAATATAAGAGAGTGAAATGGGGGCACCCTGCTTGGTGCCATGAGTGTGTGGGGAGGAGAAGATAGAGAGCTGCTGGTGAGGATCTGGGCTTAGGGTTGCTGATACAGAGTGCAAATCTAGTTACAAATTCTGAGGCTGAAATAAACATCCTAAGTGCTTGGAACATGACCCCTCATTCAACTGGTAAAAAGGTTTTTTAGCATCAAGGGCCAAGAGGTATCATTATTGACAATAATCTATCCTTTATTAAACATTGTACTGAAGTTGTGAATAAAGCTAACAGACTTATAAAATCTATTAAAAGGGCATTTACATCAAGACACAAGGAATGCATTATGCCCCTCTACAAGGCTTTTATATGTCCTCATTTGAATTATTGTAGTCCCTATGGAGTCCCTACCTAAAAAGGGAAATTAATAACTTAGGGTACAGCGAAGAGTTATGAAAATGATTCATGGTTCAGGAAATGATTCATGAGTCATGGGTAGCCTAGCAAAATTTGTACACCTTGGAAAAAATATGTACAAGGGGGGACATGCTACAAATCTATTATATTAGTGGGGACACTGCCTTGATGGAAAGTCTTGCCCTTACACCAGTTCTTAGGGATGTTTGTTTGAGAAGTCATAAATCTATCAGTCACTCATCGTTTATTTGTAAAATAGTGCTATTCCAAAACCATAGCACTAGTACATAGTCATAAAATTCATAAAAACAACTATACATATAAAAACAGCTGCAGCAGGTCAAATAAAATCAGGAAACACCAAGGTAAATAAATGAGTTTTTAACACAGATTTAAAGCTCTCCACTGTCAGGCACTGTCAAATCAGATGAGATAGAGAATTCCACAGGGATGGGGCCACGAATTAAAATGCATGGGCCCCAGATGACTTTAGATGAACCCTGAGAATCTCTAGCAACCCCTCATTGGTGGAGCGAAGCAGCCAGGAGCAGCAAAAGGGATGAAGAAGATCTTGCAGATAACTCGGTCCCTGTCCATGTAGGGCCTTATAGGTCAGTAAACTGACCTTAAAGGTGATCAGCTACTGAGTAGGCAGCCAGTGCAGATCGCACAGCACCAGCGTAACATGACAGCTATGAGGTAGCCCAGTCAACAGCCTAGCTACTGCATTCTGCACCAGCTGCAAGCGGCGGATATCAACCCCTTGGTAGCCCTAGGTACAGGGCATTACAGTAATCAGGGCATGAAGTTACAAAGGCGTGAACCAAAACTGGTAGGTCATCGAGCGAACTAAGTGCTTGATCCGGGATACATTCCTTAGATGGTAAAAGGCAGTCTTGGCAATGGATGACACCTGATGTTTAAGTGTCAGTCCATCATCAAGAATCACACCCAGATCTCGCACCCATTCAGAGGTCGTCAGCTGAAGACCACCGAGCCAAATCCCTGAGACTCACCCCTCTGACAGCCTCTCTACCCGACTGCCCGGGTTCACCACCAAAACCGCAGTCTTGTCTAGATTCAACCTCAGCCAACTGGCACTCATCCACTCCTCAATCTCAGAAAGGCAGTCGTTAAAACTTGAGACAGCTCCCCCCTGATCGGGTACAAAGGACAGGCAGAGATGAGTATCATCTGCATAGCAGTGAAAACCCAGCCCATACCACCTTACAATGTCTCCCAATGGCAGTATATACACTGCGAACAACATGGGGGAGAGTGCAGAGCCCTGAGGAACCCCACATGGCAGTGAGACCTTGTCAGAGGAGTAAACCCCACAGACAACTCTCTGAAACATGCCAGTGAGGAAGGAATAGAACCATCTGAGGACTGTACCAGACAGATCACAGATTCACCTCAGGTGCCCGACCAACACCCCATGGTCCACAGAGTCAAATGCTGCCGAGAGATCAAGAACAACCAAAATATAACTGCTTCTCCAATCTCTTGCTGTTAGGAGATCATTGAGAACCTGAACAAGGGCCATCTTGGTACTATGCCTTTTCTGGAAACCAGACTGGAGAGGATTGTACATGTCGTGGATGGTCAAATGATCCCCAGCTGCAGCATGACCACCTTCTCAATAACCGTACCAACAAAGGGAAGGTTAGAGACGGGTCTGTAGTTAGCAAGACAGTCTGGGTCAAGAGATGGTTCTTAAGAAGGGGTACCACTACCACCTCCTTCAGGGTGTCCAAAAACACCCCGGAGTCTAACAAACACCATACTATCTCAGCAAGGACCAGGCCAATGGTCTCAACACACCCCACAAAGAGGTGCATTGGGCCAGGGTCCAAACCACAGCAGGTTGGCCACAAAGACTGGATAATCTTCATGACATCTCCAATCATCAGCTGGCCGAAGTCAGACCAGACAGACCGAGGAATTGCCACCTCCCACCGATCACCATCCACCCCATTGTGGCATCCCATGCGAATCTCAGACCTGATGTTGGCAACCTTATCGGCAAAAAAGTGAGCAAACTCGTCGCACTTTCCTTGTGACAATGCTCTCCAAGACTGCAGACAGGCTGCATTGCACAGTCTGTCTACAGTTCAGAAGAGCTGAGCCAGTCGATTTTGTGCCACAGCAATCTTCATGGACAGGAACTCTGCCTTATGAGAAATAGCTGATTGGTAGTCCTTATAATGGGCTAACAATCTAAATCTGTCATCATCCAGGCCTGATTTTTGCCAGTGATGCTCCAGCCGTTGTCCCACTTTCCTCAGCTCCCTCAAGGTCCCATCAAACCAAGGCGACCAAGGACACTGGGTAAGGGGATGAATGCGGACAGGAGCGATACAATCCAGAGCCCCAATCACAGCTTCATTATAACCCCAGACTACGGCATATGGGTCACCACTATTCCTCGGCAGCCACGATAGGTCCAGCACTGCCAACAGGCCATCAGGGGATAAACCCCTTAAAGGGCGGTACCGGGCCATCTCTACAGGGTAGGCCTATGGGGGGGGTTGATGTTCAGAAATGGGGGCGGCAAAAAATACTCCACTCAGGCTGTTGTAAAATTTCTCAATGTTCTTTATTTATTTTTGTTAATTGCCCTGACTTTTTGTATTCTTGTGCTTTTTCAAAGGGCTTTTCATATATTCTGTAGAAATAATAGATAAATATTGTTTATAAATCTTACATTTTTGAATTCCATTTCTTTTCATTACTCTTCTATTAAGGTTTTCTATTATACTTCATTACCACTGTGCTTCTTTCCCATGCTACTTATAGTACACACTCTGTACTCTATTCAGTCTTATAACTAAAACTTTACAAAAATAATATACAGTAATAAAGAATATGTACCCTGTATTCGTGCTTTGTTTCCACACTGGCCAGACGCTTTTTACATCTGCCTTTGCCTGTTCTACTGATTCTTCATGGCAAGGAATTGCACCAAACTTGTGTCTTAACTATAATAATATAACCAATATGTGAAAATGCCTTCAGCAACCTTATTTAGCAGGTTATTTTCAATACAATAATCAAACAACTTTCCCTTATTGCTACCTTTTCAGTTATAACAGTGTACCATTTTAAAATATCTTAATTGGCTACATTTTACTTTTTACAGATTTCTCTTTCAGCTCAGCATGTTCAGTTTCCTTTGTTCTTTATCTTCCTTGAATGTTAGGTTCTGTTTTTAAAACATTTAAAGTCTTAATACAGTCAAATTTCTTAGTAACTGTTTAAACACTTCTACAATGTGTCTTTACCTGTATAACTGGTTTTAACACTTTTTACTCTCTTTCGTGTTGAATGTTGTTTCCAACTCCTTATTTCTTTATTTTTTTTATTTTATTGTCAGTCACTAAAAAGAGAATCAATCCTTTCAGTACCCTTCACTATTTTATTTTTTCAGTCCTATTAATCTTCAATTGTATGTTACTATCTCACTTTACCTGGCTGGTATGTGTAGATGCTTTGAGTATAGTGTTAAAAGTCACCTTCAATTCTTTCTTTAGCTTTATTATGTGAGCCCTGTATCTGTATGTAAAGAAAATAAGCTCTTTTAGTCACATTTTAAATTTATTTAACTTAGCCACAGCTCCTAGATATCTAAATATTTGTCTTTTCTTACCTTGTGCTGATTCTGTTGTTCCTTGCGTTGTTTGGTGCAGCTACTGTGTGTATATGTGTGTATGTGTGTGTGTGGTGCAAATTCTCTTGCTAAATACCTCTCAGCCTGATCATCACATGCAGATTCACCTGCAATGGATGAGCTCCAATTAAGCTCAACTCATGGTCGCTTAGCAACCTTTGTTGTGATCAGGCCATTGCCTGGCCACAGTGTGTCTTTTTTATGTTCGCTTTCGCACATGCATAAGGAACGTCTTGGGAGAATAGGACACTTTGGAGGTGTGACTGTCCTGTGCAATCCACTGCTCCATTGAGCAGGCGTGGCAGTCCTGCACCAATGGATGAGGGTGCTGTGTATGACAACAGTGGTCTTCACTTCAAAGAAAACCACCTCTGCGATCAGTGCTGTCAGTGCTTCTGTATGAGCTGCCGAATCAAAATACGTCCAGCTTCCTTGTCCTGTTGCTGTCCTGGCCGTTGTTTTATTTATGGCTAGGCACGCAGAAATATACAAATATACAAAACAAGGAAACTGTTATAGCCGACGGGGGTGCCCAATCCCCCGTCGGCTTCAAGTCTGCACGCCCAAAGCTTTGGTGCCACGCTGGGAGCCCACCCCAGAGTGGCAAATTGTTTTGGCTGATGGGGTGCCCAACTCCGTCGGCTCTACGCCCCCAAACAGTTTTCTCGCTGCCACGCTAGAGCCCACCCCAGCGTGGCAAACGCCCTCATCGCCTGAATAAAAAAAACATGTAAATAAGAAACGCTCCATTGCTGTCTCCCCACCCTCCCACAACCCGCACCCACCCACTGCACACCCTGCCTGCCCACACCCCCACCCCATACTTACCTCCGGAGCTGGGCGCGATGATCTTCGGTGGACTGGGAACACATCTGCACTCTTCAAAGCCGACCACGAACTGAGGAAATGCCGTAGCTGTATAATAGGATAGGTGGGGTTTTCAACTTTATTGCATATCTCAGGCATTTTTTGGAATTTTGGCACCAAATTTTCAACATGGGGTTTTTGGGACCCCTTCTCATGAATGCTGTCACTGTCATGGTGCTATTCGGGCCCAAAGGGTGATTTTGCAGTCACTGTGAAAATCACCTTTCGGAATGATTAACAAAATGACACTGCCAGTGTTCATAAGGTGGGCTCTCAAAAAGTCTATTTTGAAAATTTGGTGGAAAAATTCCTAAAAATGACCGTTTTTCGAGCGTGCATTGAGCAGTTCCTACGCACACTCGTAAGTTCACAAATTTTCAATATTTTCACTCCAGATTTTCAACATTGCTATTTTATCATACCTCCTTATGAGCAGTACAGCTGTCATTTTTCACATCCTGCCCAAAATGTGTTTCCACCCATGTAGCGCACAATGGCGCAGTCAGTGTGCGAAATCAATGTATGGGACACATTAAGAAAATCACAGTGACACTGTTTATTAGCAGAGGTCTTAAAATGGCTATGTTGAAAATTTGGTGAAAAAATTCCTAAAAATGACTGTTTTATGAGCGCATGCTGGCAGTTCCTACGCACACTCATAAGTTTGCGAATTTTCAATATTTTCACTCCAGATTTTCAACATTGCCATTTTACCACACCTCCTTATGAGCAGTACAGCTGTCATTTTTCACATCCTGCCCAAAATGTGTTTCCGCCCATGTAGCGCACAATGGTGCAATCGGTGTGCGAACTCAATGTATGGAACACATTAAGAAAATCACAGTGACGCTGTTCACGAGCAGAGATCTTAAAATGGCTATGTTGAAAATTTGGTGAAGAAATTCTTAAAAATGACTGTTTTATGAGCGTGCGTTGCGCAGTTCCTACACACGCTCATAAGTCCACGAATTTTCAATATTTGCACTCCAATGACTTCCAAATACCTAAACAGCACATAGAAGCAAGCAACATTCAGCATTGACAAATGTTTGTACTTCTTTGTCACTGATTCTTTTAAGCCATGTCCAAGTGCCAAATACCACTGCAAATACCTGCAAGCGAACGTTCGGCATTGACAAATGCTTGTTTATTTATTTAATTACTCATTTCTATGTTTAGTTTATTGAGAAACTAATGATGCCTTGAGGTGTTGGGTTTTCTTAATAAGTTGTGATTCTTCAATGTGTTTAAGTTTGTGTTTAGTTAATGTGTTCTTTATATGGGGGGATAGTACTATGGGGGTGGGGGGAAGGACCTCAGAATGTGAAGTGTTCCTAACTTCATAATTTCTTACTTTACCATGTTTTTGTTAAAATTTGCATGCATATCCCTTCTTTTTCATGAACATTCAACTAATTGTGATGTTACTTTCATGTTTCTGACATATAATTTGTTGATAGAATGTTGCTATCTTCTTCTATTAGATTCCCATATACCATTTGTATATTAAAGTGGAGGACAATTTTCATTACGGCTTACTAGTCACATTTTATCATGTTGTCATTCTGTTTTTAGGAAAAAGAACCCATTTTGTAAAGTATTCATTTTTTAATGTGTCTAACCTTAGTATTTTATGTTTGTTTTTTATTTTTAGTTTTTTGTCTATGGAGGCATACTCCATCTCTCTTACTTATTTTAACATTACCAACAAGCATTCCAGTTTGTGTCCTTGTTCATCCCTATATTTCTTTCCAGGGTTTGTAACGGAAAAATCCATTTAATTTCTGCTCTGTTCAACTGTTTTTGATAGTCCCTTCCCCTTACTGGCTTTTGGATTTGTTCAAGTCCCCAGAATCTGAGTGAGGCTCCCATATGTCCTTGTTCAGCGAAGTGATTTGCTACCTGTGATTTTTCTTCCTGTCTTCTAATATCCCCTTTATGTTCTTGTATGTGTGCTTTTAGAGCTCTGGTCGTTTGTCCCACATATAAATGGTCACATGGACACTGTAATACATATATTATCCCCTCTGTTGTACAGTCTATATGTTGTCTTATAGGGTACTCTTTACCCATGTATGGGTGTTTAAACACTTCTTTTTTGCTGGTATGGTTACATACCAAGCATCTTCCACATGGCACCATTCCAGATTCGAGGGGTTCTAGTAAAAGTTGCATCCCTTGCTGTACTGGGATTTTAAATTGGGATCTTACTAGTTTGTCTTTAATAGTTTTAACTTTTTTTGCTGCAATAATGGGTCTTTCTTTAAATTCCATAGGGACTTGTTCCCCTACTGACATTATGTACCAGTGTTTGTTTATAATTCTTTTGATTTCTGTAAATCGATCATTAAACTTAATTGTAAATACCACTCTTGGTTTATGTTGTTTTTGTTTGGTTTGTAGAGTGTCTTGTCTAGTTACTGTCTCTATTCTTTGATTAGCTTTTTTAAGTACAGACGTCTTGTATTCCCTTTGTTGAAATCGATTTAGCATTACTTGTTTTTCTTTCTGAAAATCTTGTTCTTTATTACAGTTTCTTTTCACTCTAACTGTGAATAGGGGATGCTTTATTTTAATCTTGTTTCATGAAAACTTTTGCCATGTAGGAGTGTGTTCCTGTCTGTCGTTTTTTTGTGTAAGTTTGTGAATAGTTGGTTGTTTTCCTTACATATTTTGAGGTCAAGATATGATATTTCCATTTTTATTATGTGTCATAACAAATTTTATATTAGGATTAATGTTGTTTAAATAATTTAAAAATTGTTCTAACCTCGGTATGGTACCTTTCCAAACAAAAAATTCATCATCTATATATCTATTCCATGTGTTGATATCAGTAAAAAATGGATTTTCTCTCTCATTTAGTATATGTTCTTTTTCTAAATCATACATAAAAGTGTTTGCATAGGCAGGTGCCATTGTGCTTCCCATAGCAGTACCCCTTGCTTGTCTATAATACTCTGAGTCAAACTCAAAATAATTATTTGTCAATATGATGTGTGCTAACTCTTGTAGTATTTCTGTCTTTGGATGCACTTGTGGGCTTCTTGTGTTCAATAATTTGCCCATTGTTCGTATGCCATCTTCTTGCGGTATGGACGTGTATAAGTCCACCACGTCCACTGTTACCAATATATCCATTTCTTGTATGCCATTAAAGTGTCATTTGTTCCAGTTTATATATCATATCTGTGGTATCTTTAACATAAGTTGTTGTTTGTTCAACTAAAGGTTGTAAGTGAAAATTTATATATTGTGATATTGTTTTGAATAATGATTCATTAGCTGAAACTATCGGTCTCCCTGGTGGATTTTTTTGATCTTTATGTACAGTATTTTAGGGATGGCATAGAATGCTGGTATTCTTGGATATTTGTTTAGTATTATATTGGTTTCCCAACTATGTAACCATCCATTATTTTCAAATTCCGTTAATGTTTGTATTATTAATTGTTGAAGTCTGTCAGTGGGATTTTGTTGTAATTTCTCATAATTCTGTTGATTTTCTAATAAACATAAATACATATTTTTATAATGTTTTCTGTCCATTATAACAATGCCTCCCCCCTTATCTGCAGGTTTGATAATAATTTGATCATCTTTTTGTAAGTTGTTGAGTGCTGTCCTTTGTGCTATACTAAGATTATCTGTGTTTGCTTTGGTTTGTTGTGTTCTATATAGATCATGTATTTATTTCTGTACTAGTGTACAGTATGTTTCTGCTTGATGATTTTTCCCTACTGGTGGATTATATTTAGATTTAATATGTAATGCTGTTTTTACCTGTTTCTCATATGAATCAATTTGTTCACTTTGTTGAAATTGTGTCTTAAGTCTTAAAGCCCTGAAAAATCTCTGTAAGTCTGCTTCCAACTTGAATAGGTCTGTGGACTGTTTTGGAGTGAATGACAACCCTAGGCTTAACACTTCTATCTCTGTATTAGTTAATATTTTGTTACTTAGACTGAATATAGGTATCAAGTGTGTCTCTGATTCTGATTGCCTCTGTACCCTGTTCTTGTTTTTCCAGTTGTTATGTCTCCCATTCCTCGACTGCCCCCCCACCCACCTTTGTGCCCCCCCCCCGGTTCCCCTGACTGGTTTGTCTATCTCTTAGTTGGTATCTTGCTGTTGTGTCTTGTTGATATGATGTGCCTGGCTCCTGTCTATCTTGTAATGATGGCTCTTCTGTTTCTCTTGTCTCCTTATGTATATTATGGTCCCTTGTATATCTACTGTCACTATCTGTACTGTTCTCATGGTATCTGTTCTGTTGTCCCCATGTTTGTTTCTGAGAATATTTTTTATATGTATATATTTTCTTATCTCGATAGTCATTTGCATCTCTTTGAAATTTTTTTCCTTTTTGCTGCTTAAGCCTTTCTTCATATTCTTTGATTTTTGTTTTTAAACTTTCTAGATTAGCTTTAAATGCTTCTTCTGCTAGTTTTTAATACTTCCTCCATTAATGTTGTTTCTTTTTCTATCAATTCTCTTTCATCCAAAATAGCCTCTATAAAGCAGTACATAAAGTCACAAGATGCTCTATTTTTTATTCCATCCCAGTTTTTGGCTAATTTCTCTGACTCTATGCCCAGATTAGGTTCAATGAAAATCCTTAGCCATCTAAGTATCATATTGTATTCTAAATATTTTGTTAATGTCAGACCATGCCACTCTAGTCTGGTATTTTTATATCAATAATTTTCTATTTTTTGTACCAAAGTCTTATTAGTATCACCAAGTTGTTCTGTTAAGTCCCATTCACCTCTCATGGCATCAAATAGTTTCTTATGTGTTTTTTCCATATATGTTTTATTGGTCCAGCACTGCCAACAGGCCATCAGGGGATAAACCCCTTAAAGGGCGGAACCAGGCCATCTCCATAGGGTAGACCTATAAGGGGGGGCCTGGAAATTTAACCTTATGGTGTGATGGTCCAACCAACTGACTGACTCCACCACCAAATCAGAGGTCTCCATACCCAGAAGGAAGACTAGGTCCATGGAATGACCATGACTATGGGTCACAGAGGTAATCACCTGTGAGAAGACCAGTGAATTCATCAACTGGAGGAAGTCTGGTTTAGACAACTGAAATTAACCTTTCCTAACAAACACCCTAGAAGGTATTATTTCACACAACAAATCATTCCAATTTGGAATGCACTACCTGAAGTAATAGTTGAAGCCCCAACTTTTCTAACATTTATGACCAGACTTGATCACTATTTCTTCAGTACTAATATGGATTAGACACCCCATGGTGGGGAGGCAGATACTATGGGCTCATGATTTCTATCTGTCCAACCTCTGAGTATGAGTATGAGTATGAGGCAATTGGAACTGGCCTGCTGGGATGTCAGATGCCATACCATATTTATAGTAATGTACACAGAATATTTGAACCTGTTTAATGACCAGATACAAAACCTGATTGGTATTCATATGTGATCCAGGGGAACAGGGGGAATATCTGAGTTGCAATTACTGTTGCTAGTATTTTGAAATCTGCACTGAAGTGGGAAATGTGGTGGTAAGAAGCACACCTGAGTGGGCCCTTCCCTGGCATGAGTAGAACAAAAATGGTGGCTATTTTAAGAAATGAATTAAGGGAACCTTTGTCAAATGCTGGCAACATCACTTCCAGATGTATGGAACTTAGGGAGCTGAAGATGGCCTTATAAAGGTCAAGAGGGAGGCCATCAGGACCCAGGGATTTACCACTCTTCATCTTATTGATGGACGTTGTTATCTTAGATATGCAGCTGGGGACACCAGTGAGACTTTTTTCTGTAACAGATACTGTAATATTAGAGTACAAATGAATGCCCTGAAAGACAGGGAGGCAGAGCAAGGAGGCAGCTAACTAAAGCAGCTAGAACTTTTCTGTTAGAGCATTTCTGA
Organism: Neoceratodus forsteri; assembly: GCA_016271365.2. Classification (NCBI taxonomy): domain Eukaryota; kingdom Metazoa; phylum Chordata; order Ceratodontiformes; family Ceratodontidae; genus Neoceratodus; species Neoceratodus forsteri. Next base: position 966,700,932 of record CM028132.1, on the reverse strand, counting down.
CTAGGGGTGAGTAGATACTTTATTAGAAGTGTAGGGTCTGCAAGTTAAATTGGAAAGAGTACAGTTTGGAAGCTCCGCGATACTCCTGGAAGCAGCCAATCAGATTCCAGCCAATCCTCCCTCCCTGATTAGGAGTCAATCCCAGGTGCTGCCTGGGAACCAGAAAGTGGGCAGGGTCTTTCTTAAAGACTAGGCCATCAAGAAGTCCCCTGCACTGCAGCTTCCCACATGAAGGACACACACATAAAGAATGTCCGGGTCTGCCCACCAGAGTCAGGCCAACAAGGCAGCCAGCAGTCAGCCATTCTGCTCCATGGCTGAGCCAATGGGACCCCTACACAAGTAAGCCTGTTGGGGGCTGCATTATAGGGTTATTGTACTTGGGAGGCCAGCTAAGTGTGTCAATGGGCTTAGGGGTTTGCTGTTGTTATTCATTGTCTTTAGTATGGTGTTGTTTGTTTTCAACTGATACAAGGTTTTAGTGTGTTTCAGGATAGTAGGGATTGTAGCTAAACTGTTGCTAGGTGCTAGAGTGATTCAGGGATCAGGGGCCTACTGTTAAATAGTTGATAGATACAGTAGGGTGTAGGGACTTGACATAAAAAGCCTGCTAGGTATTAATGAGCATCAGGGTTTAAGGTTGTATGGTTACTGGATGGTAGTAGCATATCCCGACTGGGTCTGGGACAAAAAAAAAAGAGAAAAAGAATAACTAGAAGAACATGGAAAAGAAAATTAGGGGAGTGGTGCAATGCAGTGGTTGTGGAGACGCAGTCTGCAGGGAGACCTGGAGATTGTGGTGCTATACCATCTGCGTGTGCCTCTTTGGGTGGAGTAAACAGATCTCAAGGCTTCATGCAACACTGGCAGAGAGTCAGAAGAATGTTGCGAGACTCCACGTCATGTTGGCAAGGAGTCAGGGGACCATCTCTCTTGCCCAGGGATCACCTAGCCAGACACCGCTACCTCAAAGGTTGCCAGAAGGAAGGAGTATTTGGACTAAGGTGGACTCAAGAAGGGTAGGGGTGGTAGGATCAGGAAGGCTGGGGGGATTGGGTAATAGGCACACTCCTCATCCAGTGCTACTAAGCAACTCCTATGCCATTCTGGCAGAGGGGGAATGCCATGATGGGGCACCTAAGGTGGTGGATGGAGATGATGTCGGGGACCACTTAAATGGAGCCCCCAAGAGGGGGGAAGGAGATCCCCACAGAAGAAGGAAGCAACTTCTAGTGGGGGACTCTATAGTCAGGGTGATAGAATTGGGGGTGGAAAGGGGTAGAAAGTGAGGTTAAATGCCTACCTGGTGCTTCGGCTCAGATGGATGGAAAGTGTATCCAACAGATTGCGAGGGCTGTAGAAAAGAAGGAGAAGCTGGACATCATTGTCCATCTGGAGATGAATGACTTAGCTCTGGAAGGGAAAGGGGCAATGCAGGAGCAGTTTAGGGGGCTGGAAAAGGGTCTTAGGTACATATCATGCACTTTAGCCACTATGGAAGTGTTGCCAGTCTACAACTGGGGAAGGGGAGAGGGAGTTCTGCACTAAGAACTCATGGTTGAAGGACTGGTGCAAAGATGAGACGTATGGCTACACTGGGGACTGGGGCTCCACCTGGATGGATCAGAGCTGGTACCAGGGGGTAAGCCTGATCCAGCTGGGAAGGGAGCGGCAGTCCTCAGTAGATGGTTTAAGTGTTATCTCAATGGGCATTTAAACTAGCCAGAAGGGGAGAGTGACAGAAGGCAAAGGGGAGGCTGAAACTGATCCCACCCCCTCAGGCTGTGATGAAGGGTAGAGAATTTCTGGGGGAAAGGATTTTCAACACAATGAATGACTACCAAGGGTGCAAGGGATCAACATTGGAGGAAAGGGGGAAGAGAAGCAGGCAGCATGCAAAGGGGAAGAAAGGGGAACAACTAGACAACATGAGAATGGCAAGAGTTGGACTAACAACATTTAGACAGCAATTTTTGCCAATGCTAGAAGTCTAGGAAATAAGTTACCTGATCTGGAGGCCACCATGGCAGAGGCAGGCCTGGATATTGTGGCCATCACTGAAACATGGTGCACAAACAACCATGACTGGGAAATGGTCATACCTAGCTACAAAATATTTAGAAGGGATAGGGTAGGAAGGAAAAGTGTGGGAATGGTGCTTTATATTAAGGAAAACATCAAAGTGATGGAGGTACAGGGAGGATGGGGGGGTTGAGGTTTTGTAGGTCAGCCTCAAATCTGAAAACAGAGCCATCATTCACATAGGAGTGGTATACAAGCCCCCGACACATAACGGGGACATAGACAAAGAGATGTTGGAAGACAGGCAAAATGGCTAGGAAGGGGTAGATGGTGCTGGTGTGGGACTTTAAGCTGCCAGATGTAGAGTAGTGCCTACCTGCTGCAGCATCAGCTAGGAACAGAGACATCTTGGACTCCCTGCAAGGGGTATTCTTCAGGCAGCTGGTCAGTGAACCCACTCAGGGTGGGGCATTTCTGGACCTGGTGTTTAAGAATGGAGACAGCGTGACAGACGTCAGAGTGGGGAGTCATCTGGAGACCAGTGACCATCACACAGTATAGTTTATTATAAGAACAATAGCAGAATCCATCTGCACAAGGGTGAGGGTCCTGGATTTCAGAATGGCTGACTTTACAAAGATGGGGGAATGCATCCCAGAAGACCTAGCAGGGGGAGATGGCAAGAGTGGGTGGAGAGAAAATGGGCCATAATAAAAGACAGCATAGTGAAGGCTATAAACTAGTACATCAAGCAAATAAGCAAAAGCAGAATAAGGAGGAGGCCATTATGGTTCTCAAGGGAAGTGGCAGAAAACGTAAGGGTGAAAACAATGGCATTCAGAAGGTATAAGGAGGCTAAGAGAGATGAAGACATAGAAGTGAATCTGGGGAAATAGAGAGAGGTAGACAATTTGGTAAGGAGCACAAAAGCACAGGCTGAGGAAAGAATAGCCCAGACAGTATCAAAGGGGGACAAAAGACATTTTTCAGGTAAATCAGCAAGAAAAGGAAGACCAATTGAAGGATTGCATGGTTAATAAAAGAGGCAGGGGATACACTGAGGAGGACCAAGAAAAGACAAATACCTTAAACAAATATTTCTGCTCAGTATTCTCAGTTGAGGGGGAAGGGAAGGGACCACAAATAAGTACCAAGAGATTGGGGGGGTGGACACTAATCCCTTTTCTGAGGAGAGGGTCAGGAAAGCACTTGTTAATCAGAGGGTGGACAAAGCCATGGGGACAGACATGGTGCATCCAAGAGTGTTAAAGGAACTCAGGGAGGAGCTAACTGCACCCTTGATAGACTTTTTTAACAGTTCACTGGAGACCGGCATGGTCTCAGAGGACTGGAGAAGGGTGTATGCAGTCCCACTTGACAAAAGTGGTAGCAAGGTGACGGCGGTAAGTTACAGGCCATTCACCTGTCATCTGTATTAGAGAAATTGATGGAAACACTATTAAAGGAAAGAATCTTGGAACACCTGGAATCCAATGGACTGCAGGACCTGAGGCAGCATTGCTTTACAGAGGGGAGTTCATGCCAAACAAATTTGATAGATTTTTTTGACTGGGTAACCAGGGTGTTGGATCGGCGGGGGGGGGGGGGGGGGGGGTTAGTGGATGTGGCCTACTTGGACTTCAGCAAGGCCTTTGACACTGTTCCACATAAGAGGCTGGTAAACAAGTTGGGTAGCATGGGGGTGGGCAGTAAGGTGGTAACCTGGGTAAGAAACTGGTTAGGGTATAGAAGGCAGAGGGTGGTGGTAAATGGAGTTCACTCTGAGAAGGGGACTGTGACCAGCAGGGTACCACAGGGATCACTACTGGGGCCTATTTAATGACTTTATTAGTTACATAGCAGAGGAACTAGAAGGAAAGGTCTGCCTCTTTGTGGATGACACCAAGATCTGCAATATGGTGGACACTCCAGAGGATGTGCAAAGGATTGAAAGAGACTTGAAATGACTGAAGGAGTGGTCAAAAGTTTGGCAGCTAAAGATTAATGCAAAATAGTCCAAAATAATGCAATTGGATCACACAGTCTTGGGGGTGCTGTACAAAATGGGGGTAGAGATAGTAGCAGTGCCCAAGCAGGGAAAAGACCTGGGGATAATCATACCGGAAGACCTGAAGGTGGCCAGACAATGCAACAAAGCAATCAGGAGAGGTAGTGCAATGCTGGCATGTATAGTAGGGGTATTACCAGCAGGAAGAGGGAAGTGGTGTTGCCACAATGTAGGTCTTTAATAAGACCCCACCTGGAATACTTTGTCCAGTTTTGGAGGCCACATCTCAGGAAGGACATAGACAGGATGGAGGCCATCCAGAAGTGGGCTACCAAGATGGTACAGAGTCTACATCAAATGTCCTATGAGGAGAGGCTAAGGGAATGAAACATTTACACCATGGGGGGATATGATAGAGACCTTTCACCAGCTTTGTTGCTACTGTTCACCCTCATGACCACCACTGTGGTGTTCTAACCTCCCTCAACTGGCCAGCACTCAAGGCTATGCTTGCCTACACCACCCCCTGCCTTGCTTTCAAAACTGACAAATTATCTGCATCACCCAGTCTACATGGCCTACTCAAGTACAAGACTCCAACGCGAGAGCTGAGGTCATCTACCAACCCTGCCCTGGAAGTACCAAGGACGAGATCCAGTGTAGGTGACAGGTCATTCGCCACCTCGGCACAGGTACTCTGGAACAGCCTGCCATCTGACGTGACTAACTGCTCCACCTTGAGCATATTCAAAACTGCACAAAATCCCACATGTATGCAACTCACAAATGCAACTGTAACCAATGTCGTTGGTGTGCATCATGGCTCTGTTGCCCAACCACTTGGTATACCCCTGTGTCATGGTCTCTTAATTCCAGGGCACTTAACCCCACCTTAGATTCCTTATCCTTATGGCGAACTCATTAAATGGGGTCATGACACTGCTGCTCCAAGTTAAGCATCCGAGCTCTGCTTTCCCTGACCCTTACCTGCCTAGTATTTCCCTCTAGCTTGTCAGTGGCAAACCCAGGCAATTTATTATTGCATACTTGTCAGTCATTGCTATTGACCTTTCTTGTCTGTGCATTGTTTTACTTTAGCCATAAGCTTTGTTACCTAACATATGCAAACTGTTACCATGTATCATTCCTATTGTCTGTGTAATATGTCTCTGTATTGAAACAGATGCCTCTGACTTGAATGTAAACTGCTGTCAACTATACGAATATTATTAACTCTGGGTCACCCCTGAAAAAGAGACAATATATGTCAGTGGGCTTACCCGGTTAACAAATTTAAATAAATAAATAAAGTAAATACCTCACAAGAGTGAATAAGGTACAAGTGGGAGGTATTTTTCATAGGAAAGGGTGCTCTGGAACAAGGGGCCACAATCTGAAGTTGAAGGAGGGTAGGTTGACTAGAGATGTGAGGAAATACTTTTTTACAGAAAAGGTGGTGGATGCCTGGAATTGTCTTCCAGTGCCAGTTGTGGGGGTGAAAACAATAGTGGGATTCAAAAAAGGCTGGGATAAGCACAAAGGAGTCATAAGGGATAGGTAAGGGTGTGGCAGAGAAAGTGCCATAGACCTGGAGTGGTCTACAGTGTAAGCAATGCAACAAAAAAGTGGAGACTAGATGGGCCATGTAGCCAAAATTTGCAGTCCGCTTCTGTGTTTCTATGACAACCTTTGAGTTAGCTTCTGCCTCAGGGAAAGCTTCTAATGTGTAGGTAGACATGAGAATAACATGACTTGAATTCCTTATTATTATCAGTAGCCCTTAACATTTGGGCACCAGAATTATCTTGAAGACCGGTGATAGATCATTCTTCCTCCTGGCTTTTGAGTTACCAGACTAAAAATGTGCCAGCCCAATCCCTTTCAATAACAAAACTAGCATGCAATGGCATCACCTGCCATTCAATTTGTGCCATGAACAATGTGTTCAACTTAATTTTGGCAGACTTCCTAAAAGCCTGGGGGGTCCTGACTTCATGTATTGAGTGTTAAAGTCTTTCACTTTAGTTAAAGAGAGAATTATTATTAACCTCACCACCAGTGTTCCCCCCTTAATATCTCAGAACCTATCTCCACTACTCCAAATGTTACAAGCTGACCTGCGATGGTGGCAGGTGCTACCTATCTCCTTATGGGGTAGACTTTTGGATATCAGAATGCATGTCTTACCTAGGGTGTTTTACCCTCTTAGTATGATAGGAGTCCCCCTTCCGCAAACCTGGTTCACCAAACTCCAAAAGATCCTCACTGAATTTATCTGGAAAGGTACAAAGCTACACTTCTCCTATCTCAAAATGTCCTTGGCAAAACAACATGGTGACTTTCAGCTCTCAAATATATGGTGGTACTACTTGTTGCACAAGCTAGTAACTTTTTGGCTTGGAACTTATTGTATATGGAAATTTTTCCTAACACATATCATCCACATTGGAAAGATATCAAAATGTGTCTCTGTACACATAATGGTATTTCACATCGAGAGCTCCTCCACTTAACCTGATCCAAGCTCCCTCACATGCTTTAACAAACTCCAGCGGGTTGGTCCATACAAATTAATTTGCAATTATGAGGCCGGCTTGGTGGCATTGAGGGTTGAGGCACTGGATACCACACCTCGTGCCATGCAGGCGACCTGGATTTGGGATCGAGCCTGGGCCACCAGAGGTCAGCAGGGGAGAGGAAGGATCGAGCATCCAGAGGACAGCTCTCATTCCTTGAGGGGGTTCCAGGGACTATGCCCGGCACCGCGGTGACCTCTGGTGGAGACCGGAGGTACCGCAATGCTACAGGGCTTAATTAGAGGGCTCTGGAGCCATGGCAAGACATTCCCTGGTGTCATTGCACGTCGGGGCTCCACTTGGGGGGGTGGGGGTGAGGGCACAATGAGGAAAAAGGAACCAGAAAAACCCTCCACCTTCCAATAGGTGACAGAGGGTCCAAGGGGGGTGAAGTCCACCACGCTCAAAGTCGGACCATCCTCTGCCCCTGTGTGCTCTCCACCACCTCACTCCACCAGACTTGATTGTTAGATAGAGCACCAGGAGGAATATCTGGCGGTCCTGCTTCGGGGGACTTAGAGCCAGGGGCCGGATGGTAGTGGGGCAGATGGAAGGGGCTAGAAGGGGAGGCTTCAGATGAGTGGGAACAAGGAACGATACCCCATGTGACCACTCCTGAAAGAGTTCGGGAGTGTAGAGTAAGAAAGAAAGATTAAAAAAAAATAAATAAATAAAATAATTTGCAATTATGCCAAGTGTTGAAATATGCCCCTCAGAATGATCCTTTCCAGCCATTACACCTCAGCCCCAACTTCAAACTTGGCCATAAGCCTATTCCCTTATCTTATTTATCCCAAGCCAATGTGGAACATGTTGCAAACCTGCTCCAAGATGATCACCTTGTAACTTGCTGACTTTCAGTGAGTTAACAATCTTGCTCAAACTGCACTTTTTTCTTTTTTACTACTTACCCACATAATTCAAACTAATTTGGGCCCTCATCATTGCCAATTTTCAGATGGCACCGATTACCATCACTTTGCTGGACTTGTAACAAGGGATCATACTATTTCAGTTCTTTATAAAGCTCTGAGGAACCTTATTAGTGAGAAATTAAAGCTGAAGTGTTACAATTGGGAGAAAGTGTTCCCTTATCATGCAGATATGTTCAACACACCTATACCCTGGGAGTATGTACATTGGTATATTAAACTATATATATTAATCTGCCCAGCACCCTCTATGGGAGTTAGTGGTGGTCGGTGCAAGGTCCCTTCCCCCCGGTCTTCCTGAATATCTCTCGACCAACTGGAGATAGGGGACATTGTGTGGATTGTCCAGAAATTACGGCCAACTTGCTGTAGTTTGGATATGGGCCCTACACACCTATTACTAGGGTGTATGGAGACCATTGGTCCTGTCTTTGCAGAGATTGTTTGGTACTCTTTAGATTTGGGAGAGTTCCCTAGCTCCCTGAAAGAGGCGGTGGTGTCATCGCTTCTTAAGAAAGCTTCTTTAGACCCAAGCATCTGTGCAAACTACAGACCTCTCTCTAACCTTCCCTTTGTTGGGAAGGTGATTGAGAAAGTAGTTGTGCTGCAACTGGAGAACCATCTTACCATCCACGATGTCTTCGACCCTCTCTAGTCAGGTTTCCAGAAGAGACATAGTACTGAGACCGCTCTGGTTCGGGTGCTCAATGATCTCCTGATGGCGAGAGACCAGAAGCGTTGCTCCATCTTGGTGCTGCTGGATCTCTCCTCAGCATTCAACACTGTGGACCATGGGGTTCTGCTCGAGCATCTGAGGGTCATCTGTGGACTGGCTGGTTCAGTTCTTAGATGGCTCCACTCTTTCCTAGCTAGCAGGTCTCAGAGGGTGGTGTCAGGCATTTTTTCCTCTGAGCCATTCTATCTGCCATGCGGGGCGCCTCAGGGCTCGGTGTTGTCCCCCATGTTATTTGCAGTGTACTTGCAGCCCCTCAGAGACATTGTAAGATGATATGGGCTATGTTTCCACTGCTACACAGATGATGCACAACTCTATCTGTCTTTTGCACCCAACCAGAATAGTGCGGTCCCGATGTTTAACAGCTGTCTGGCAGAAATCCATGGTTGGATGAAGTCCAGCCAGTTGAAATTGAATTCTGGAAAAACTGAGGTGTTGGTGGTGGATTCAGAGAGCTGGATAGAGAGATCGGTGGTGGGGTTACCATCATTGGCTTTGGCTCGATGGTGTACAGCTACCCACCTCTGAATGGGTGCTTAATCTGGGGGTGGTATTTGACAATGGGCTGACACTGCGGGCGCAAGTGTCAGCAGTCATCAAATCCTCCTTTAACCATCTTAGGCATATCACCAGAATTAATCACCTTGTTCTGTCCAATGACTTGCCCACATTGATCCACGCCTTTGTGACGTCGCGCCTTGATTACTGCAACTCCTTATACCTAGGGCTTCCGGGGGTTGAAGCCCGCTGCTTGCAGCTGGTGCAGAACACGGCAGTATGATTATTGACTGGGACTTCATGTACCAGTCATATTACTCCCATGCTGCACAACCAGCACCGGCTGCTTATACAGTGGTGGACCACCTTCAAGGTCGGTCTTATGACCTATAAAGCCCTACACAGACTGCGACTGGGTTATATGCAAGAGCTCCTGGTTCTTTAGAGCCTTGGCTGACCTCTCCACTCTACTGATGAGGGGTTGTTAGAGGTTCCCAGGGTGTTGCTGAAGACATTTGGTGCAAGGGCTTTTATGTTCATGGCACCATCCCTGTGGAACTCTCTACCTCATCAGATTAGAGAGTGCAGGACCATGGAGAGTTTCAAGACCAGTTTAAAAATGTATTTATTCAAACAGGCTTTTAACATTTGAAGTATTAGGAATTCAGAGGATTTCAAATTGAAGTTGTGTTATGTTCTATGTGATTTTATTAAGTTGTTTTATGATGCTATATCTAAAGTGCTTTGATGTTTGAATTGCGCTATACAAATAAAAATGCATGTTACTGTACATCAACTTGCTAGCCTTACATGTTGCAAATGTCACTCCCAAGTGGACTCACTCCAACATGTTTTATGGGACTGCCCTGTCTCCCAAACACTTTGGCAGCAGATCAAACAACATTTAGACCTCTGCTTTTGTTTACAGGACACATTTTACCCAGAACCTTGCCTTTTTGGTATAGGCATACACACCTTATTGGGCCCTCAACGTTATCATGTCGCCCTTACTTCTGCAGTGGCCAAGTTAATCATCCTCCATCATTGAATGGACCAACAATCCCCTTCCTATAGAGAATGGCATGAAGAAATCCTTTCTGTTCTCCATATGGAGAAATCTATAGCTACCCTCAGACACACACTTAAAGGATATCAACTGAGATGGGTAAGCTACACATCCTCCTCTTGCTTTCATTATATATGCTGAGCACCCTATGTCTGAAGTCTTACTACTTGTTCAATATGGTTTCATGTTTTACTATTCTAGGTATGCATTGCATTGTAATTTGATGCCATATTTTGATATTGTACCAAACTTACTAATAGCAAACTGGGAGCACTTTCCTTATGTCTTTCATTACAGATGATCGTCAAAACTTTAGGTACTTTATACCATTACTATAATGTTAAAGTTTTACTTTTTCACTAATCTTTGATTAGGTCCCAAAGCATTTTAGCTCTTGTTTCTGTAACACATATTGTGTTATTGTTTTTCCTTTCTTTATTGTGGTTGTTATTGTAATGTTCTTGTACCTTGTTTGTCTTTATTCTTATAAAATAATGTTATTTAAAAAAAGAGACTTGTTTCACTCATATAAAGTCCTTTATCTTGATCTGCATAAGAGATAGTAACCCCTCTAATACATGTTTTGAGCATGTCCTGAAGTGTGGTAGAGGATATATTGGCTACTATGATTAAAAGACAGAACTTTGTCCACATGCTATGAAAAACACTTCAGGAAGACAGGCTTTTTCAAATGAGTAGAATCTAGCCTCCAAAACTGAAGACGTTTGAGAAAAAATTTTTTTGTGTAAGATGAGACATAGCGGGCATGCATGAGAATTTGTTTTTTTCCTATATTCAATCCTTTGTAAACGTGGAAATAACAAGAAGGGAACCTAGAAATGTGTCAAGGTGGCATAGCTCTTAAGAATATGAGAGTAAAATGACTATTCTCTGGAGTTAGGATGGGCCACCTGCCATAGACCAACTACACCAATCTCCATCCAAAGATTGGTGTGCTACTGTGCCTTCATAGATGCATTCATAGGAGTCTTAGGGACCTTATGCAACACCATGTCAGAGTTACAATTAATATCTCCACTGATTATCTTGCTTCCTGGCATGTTGACACTTTCAAAGGAAAGTCTAATGAAATAATTAGGGTCCTTCACAGTTGATTTATATACTGAGGTGAGTGTATAGAGAGAATTGTATTTCCTTAATTGTAATACCATAAATCTGCTATTTGAGTCAAAGGTATCTGAGATAATTTGCACTGGGAGAGTGTATTTAATCAAGATGGCTGTCCACATAAACTCTGAGTTAATGGTTAAAGCAAAGAGTGTCTCCCCCCTCCCAAGCCAATCATTTATCCCATCTTAACACAGGTAATGTGATAATTCACAGTGGTTTAAGGCTCTGAGCTGTAAATCTGGAGACCTGGATTTGAATCCCACAGCCCCCACTTGCATACTGTGTGACCCTGAGCAAGTCACTTAACTTCCCTGTGCTCCCAGGCTGCACTTTTAAACAAGCTTTCAGCTTAGTGTGTCACTCCTGGTTAAACAATTGCAAAATAAATAAATAAATAATTCTGCATCAGGACAACACCCTCCTCCTGTGGTTTGACATAGGCAATAACTCTTACATTTTTGATGACATTCTTAAGCCCATTGACATTCCTCATCTTTACTGTTGGTGGCTTAGCCATGGGGAAGGAATCCCGATATCCAAGGCAAGAAACAGTGATGTACAGAATCAATTACTTTAAATGTTCTTTTGAGACCTACCTATGAACCAATATGTGCTGTATGTCATAAATTAGCAAAATTACTGTGAGACATAAACACATTAATTAACAAAACTTTAAGAGGAACCCAACATTCCTCCCATCCCACCCAACACCATAATAGAACTTTCCACTTCACCCTCTCCAGTTAACTGCACCCTATCAGCCTCTGCAGAATCATGAAATGAACCGCCAGAAAATTAGGTGGAATTTCTTTGAGCGTCTTACCCTATTAGAGCACAACTGGTCAATCTAACTACCAGGTATGCACAATAGCAACCTGATCTTAAAACATCTCTTCTCTGAGTTGGATAGAACACCACTCAGGATGTTAACATAGAAATGTAGAAACAACAGAATCAGTCAACAGAAAAGGATTGTCAGAAAAAGCCCATCCAGTCAGCCCAGAAGTTCCCTGCCTGTTCTGCCTCCGCAGACCCTCTCTGGTCTCTGGTGACTCTCCACCTCCCTGCCTCATTTCTAATATACCACATTATTTATCCTGTGCATTCTTTAAGCCTCTACTGTTCAAGCATCCACCACATACAGTGGTAGTCTGTTCCAGGTGTCTGCCACATTTCAGTGAAGAAATAAAGTAAAACTAGTTATTTTCACGTAAAGTAGTTTTAGCGCAAACACAAATGCAACCATAATTGTGTAAATCTATTTAGTGCAATGTCCTTAGCACCATATTCACTATAATTTTAAAAGTGCAAGTAGTGCCATTAGTGCAAATTTATTTTAATTCTAATTAGTGCTGCAGTGAAAACAGCAAAAATTATTTGACAGTGAAAATTTCTAGTTTTACAGTTCTTCCTCACATCTCATTTAAATTCTCCCTCCCTTTCCAACTTCATCGCATTCCCCCTGGTCCTGATGTTCATTCTTATTGAAAGAGACTCCCTCCCACACCCTGTTAACCCCTGTGAGGTACTTGTAGGTCTTGATTCTGTCACCTCTTTCTCTCCTCTCTTCCAGGGCGTACATGTTGTGATCCATCAGTCTTTCTTCATAGGGAGTCTTGTGCAAACCCTGCACCATTTTACTTGCCCTCCTCTTGACCCCTTCCACCCTGTCTAAGTCTCTTGTGTTTTTTTTTTGTTTTGTTAATATCTGTTCATTACATATCCATGGTACAAGTAGAAAGCAATACAATAGTCATCAGTTACAGATTCCAATGATATAGCAATTACAATGTTTACAGTTGGCTCTGATATTTTGAAGTATAAAGTGTGGTGATTCTAATCAGCACTAGAGAGAAGAAGATCCCCATCCTTATGCTATAGGTTGGGGTGGGGAGAGAGCAATGTAAACTATTGGAGTATTTTGTGCAGCTTATACAATACTATAATATTTTGTCAGAGGTTTCAAAGAATATCATAAAATCCTTATTTATCTCATAGGAGGTGGCAGTGAGGGTGAGGAGGGGGAGGTCCAGGGTACCCAGGACCAGCTCAATACTTCACATGGTGGGAGAAGGAAGAATCTTACAGGGCTTCCAGATCCAGATTGGTGCCAAGGGAGGTGTAACCCATTTAAATCTGTGCACATACTCCATAACTGTTTAGAGCACAAAATTGGGATCTTTATTTATATTGTATAGTATCTATCATGTCCATTGGGAATTAAAGAGAATAGTCAGCACAAAGGGTTCCACATTCACATGTGGGGCTGGTCCCAATGTGCACTCTGTGTGCAGAAACACTTGGTTTGGTCACTGTAGTATGGCAGAATATATTAGACTAATTTTACTTAATTCTAGGCTGACATCTTCTGTTACTACAAATCCCAGAATCCCCTGCAACTCATATCAATGCAGTAGGCATATTCAATAGCCTTCAGTGTGTGTTATAGATTTTATAATCTCTGATCAGATGTTTTCCAGCTCTGCTTTTCTCAAGGGGATAATTACAGACCTCTGTGACTGTATTTAGCCCAGGAAGGACAGAGGGACCAGCAAAAAAAAAAAAAAAAAAAAAAAAGAAAAGATGAGTGGCTAGATTCACAAATAATCAAAAAGCACAGTGCAAAGTTTGCACTGCATTTTGCTGTTGCTCAGGTGTGTAATCTTGCTATTTGGATAGCGTACCATGCTATCTCACTGTGAATGGGACCTGGATGGCGCAGAGCTAACCCAGTAAAGCCACTGCTAACCCTATTAATGCTGCCCAAACATCCAGCCAGGAAAATGGCCATGCAATGAATAGTGCAGGTGCACTATTTCCAATTCACTAAAGCAGCCATGTAAATGATCCCATTCAGCATGCAAGGCACTATGTGGCCATTTGCATGCCCATTATAGTCCACTTACATAGGCTGCAGCAGGAGTTTAGCACACCCCCCATCACCAATCATCATCCTAAGAAAGGAAGAAATGAATAGTCCATGGTGGCTAGTGTCCCCCCTCCCCTCATTGGTGATTGCCAGACCATTGGTAAAAAAAAAGCTCCCTGGTGGTCTAGTAGTACTTCCCCTCCACCAATCACCAACTGCCATCCAGAGATAATAAAACAGAAGTCCCTGATGTCCAGTGGCCCACCCCACCAATCAACATCCCTAACACAGTAATAAATATTTCAAAAGCTTCCCTAGTGTCTAGTGGTCCCTCCCACCACCAATTGCCATCCCCAACACAGAAAAACATACTGTATATTGACATCTTCCCTGGTGACTTTGGCCCCCGACCCAACACCCAGCCCTTTCTGTTTAAATAATGGCCCTGGTGGTCTAGCAGTCCCCCCCAACCGACACACAGTCCATGAACATTTTAAACTAACCCTGCTGATCCAGCAGTTTCTGCCCCAACCCAACAGCCATCCTATAATGTATGTCACTGTCCCTGGTGGTATAGCTATTGATCAGTCCACCTGATACCAATCCCTTTATGTACTTAGCTGTCCCTGGTGGTATAGCAGTCCCTCTCCTGACGCAACATCCAGCTCAATGTAGAATTAGAAAAATTATTAAAAAAAAAATTCATGGGGCTCTAGCCATAGGCAGGTAAGTGTCTTTTTACAAGCTGTGATCAAGATCCTTAGCGAGTAGCAGGTGTGTGGACTTCTAAACCTGAAGTGCATTTGCAACAAGAGATATAATTCTTGTGTGAGTGCAATCGGGCATTGGAAAAGTACCTGGAGTTCTTGTTCCAGATCCTTAAGTACTGCATGTATGTAGGAGTGTACAGTTCAAAAAAAATGTTCATTTGAGTTGCCTGTTGGCCTCCACATGGGCACCAGCAAGCTGCTATGTGAGATGTGGTTAAGTGAGCTGTGAAAACTGGTGTTCGAAAATATCGAATCATATGCTTCCAGGTGTATTCGCACCAGGTACGTGTACCTGTGAGATAACAAAAAGCTTGACAAGAATTTTTTTATTGCTCTGGGGAAGTTCAATGCCTGATTTCCTCTGGCTATCTGATTGCCACTGCTTCTGTGTGAGTACAGTATGTGGCCTGCAGGGTTTTATATATTTGTGTGATCAGATGTTGTCTATCTCATGTCCTGAGGAAGTTGTGGAAGAATGCTACTAGTGTGGGAACATTAGTGGAGTTCTGATCTACTATAAAGTTTTATTACATAATGGTGCGGCTGGAAGTAATAGTAAAAACCTGTTTCTCTGAAACTGTATTTCTGTTGCTGCTCTTGGTAGGTAAGGAGCATGGGTCCTGAGTAAAGTTGAAAAAGATATTGGAGGAAGTAAAGCTCCCACATTTGATAACTGTGGTCTAGAGATCTGAGGAGGGGATGTTTCAATTTCGAGATGGGTAGAATAGAGGTAGAAAAGATGTGAGCATTAGAGATTTGTTTGTCTTTTGCCTACTGAAATCATTCCTTTGCACCATGGGTTTGAAATGTTTAGGGTAGTCTGATCCCATTCTGTGTAAATAGATACCTTTCTGTGTGGAATAAGAGAGGAACTAAAGTGGAAAAAGGAAGTTCAGTGTGCTCCTTGATGGTCCACTTAGGATAAGAGCTAGCCAGATGTCTGAAGAGGTGGAATTGAAACTTCACCACCCAGAAGCAGAGGCAGAGATTCATCAGATAAAGCCCCCATGAAGTGTGAGGGAGTGAAAGAATTTGGAACTAGACTTGAGAACACTGTCCTGCCCAGACAAATCTGGATATTATCTGCTGCCGTTAACTCCAGAGTGATTCAAGAAGATGTAAGCAGATGTTTGAGAAGAGGTACAAGTTGCATGGAAGGACCACCATTCTCACTACCTCCACTCTGCATGATAAGGATAGAGGAAATGTGTTCCAATGTGTAAGATCGTACTGAAGCTGTGTGGTGAAGTGTTGGTAATTATGTTTAAAGAATGTGTCGAGGGGGATGGGGTTGGTAGGTAGATTCTTAAGTATTTTAGGACTATAAAGTCTCAATGGATGGGGTACTAACTGCACATTGCAAGGGAAGGAGAATAATTAAACAGTGGGTCTGTCATTGTGGTGTTCAATTTATAACCTGAAAGGCATGTCTAAAGGATGTTGAAAGTTGCTGGAAATGATGTGGATGGAGATGGGAGGTAAAGCAGCACATCATCTGTGTATTGAGCAATACAGTGTTCCCCATCCCACATTCATACTCTGTTGATGTCAGGAGATTCCCACATCCCCTGGGTTATTGGCTCTGTATAGAGAGCAAATGAAAGGTGCAAGGGGCTGCCATTACATGTGCCATGAAGTAGGGAAACTGCAGCTGAATGGCATCCATTTACTTTGGCACAGGCTTGTGGTGCCCAATGGAGGCTTTGAATAAGCTGAATAGAAGTGACTGGAAATCTCAGCTTCCCCATAATTGAATATAGGCAAGACCAGGAGACCTGGTCAAAGGCCTTTTTGACATCTATGCTAACGATGACTGATGGAGCCGGATGAGTTTGAAGATGATGTATGATATGTAGTACTCATTGAGTATTGTTCACTGTTGTGCAGGCATGTATAAAACCTGTTTGGTCTGGATTGATTAAGGAAGAATGCATCCTATCAAGGCATTTGGCAAGCATCAACACCAGAATGTTATAATCAGTGCTAAGCAATGAGATCAAGTGGTATGAACTGCTATGTTGAGGATTCTTGTTCGATTTCAGTATGACCGGAATCACTGCATGCACCCACGAGGGCGGAGGAGCACCTCCTTCCAGAATCTCATTAAATGTGCAGCAGAGGCTGGGAGTAGCAGTTGTCTGGAAGTCTTATAGTACTCTAAACAATAACTATTTGTTCCAGAGACCTTCATAATCTCAGTAATCTGCTCAGTGGAGATTTGTTTCTTAAGTAGATCATGGAACTCCCTGGAAAGACAGGGAAAGGAAAGAGATGACAGAAAATAATCAGTGTCCTGAATGGATGCCTCCTCCCTCAGAGTGTACAGCTGTTGATAAAATGCTTAAAATGCATATGTAATTGAATGTCATTTAGAGCATGTTCCTCCTGTTAATGGGTATAATACAGCTGGGACTGTCACTTTTTGCCTCTGTTTCCAAAGTTGGAATGCTAATAATTTGTAAGCCCAAGGTTTGACCTTGGCATATTTTGCCTAAGGTAGAAGAGGGCTATTTCTGTTTATTGAAGGCAAAGGGTGTCAGGTTCAGCCCTTATCCTGTCCAGATGTGGTTCTACTGTTAGGTTGCCTTGCTGGTGTGCCATCTTTAGAAAATGGAGTGGCTCTTCTATTTGAGTTTGGTGCTGCTGATGTTCCTTTTTCTTAAACTTAGAGCCTTATTGAATCTTATTGAGTATGTTATACTTACTGTTTATTGTATTGTTTATGTTTATTAATATTACCTGATTTTAAAACTTGGATTATTTGTACTATGGATCTCACTGGAAATTACTACTTACTACTGTTTTTCCACCTTCATGGCTGCAAGTCCTTTCAGTACTCTTTCCTCTGAAAATGGACTTGTGTCCACCCCCCGGTACCTGCTTCTCCCTGGTGGCCCATCCCAAACTCCCTCAACAGTGAAGACTGAGCAGAAGTATCTGTTTAAGATGACAGCTTTTTCTTGGTCCCCTCCTGCACAATCTCCTCCTTTCACCCTTCTAATCCTTACTGTTCCCTCCTTGCTTTCTCTTCCCATGAATGAATAGTACCTGAAGAAAGCCTTATCACATTTTTTGACCCTTTTCACAATCTTTATCTTCTGTCTGTGCCTTTGCTTCCCTAAATGCCTTAAATGCTTCGTTCTGCTTCCTTTGGTATTTCTCCGTCTTACACCCTCTGCTTCTCCTTATATCTCCTAAATGCCACCCTTTCCTTTCACTTCCAATGGAGAACCATAACAGTCACATTTTCCTTCTGCTTTTGCTCACTTCCTTTATAAAGAGGTTGGTTGCTTTAATTATATCATCCCTTATTTATTTCCCACGGCACAAATGCTGTGACACAGTTAACCAGGCACTTTTAACTTCAGCTCTCCCCTCACAAAATGTGATTTATTGGATGGAAGATGCCAAATGCACAAGAATGGAAGTAGGGAGGAGGCAGGCAATTAAAGGCCTGTAAGCCTGACCTCAGTGGTGGGGAAGATGATAGAGTCCTTGTTTAAGGAAGGGGTAGTGAAGTTCCTGGAGTCAAGCAGTGCAAAAGACCCAAGGCAGCATGGATTCACTGAGGGTTGGTCCTGTCATATTAATCTTATCGATTTCTTTGAATGGGTGACCAGAGTGGTGGATCAGGAAGGGGCAGTGGATGTGGCCTACCTGGATTCCAGTAAGACCTTTGACACTGTTCCTCATAGAAGGTTGCTTAACAAATTGGGGAATCTGGGTGTGGGCTCTAAAGTGGTGAAATGGGTTGGTAACTGGCTAAAAGCAGAACCTAGAGGGTGATAGTAAATGGTATAAAATCAGAAGAAGGGGGGTGACCAGCGGGGTTCCACAGGGATCGATGCTGGGTCCAGTTCTATTCAATGTCTTCCTAAGTGATATTATAGAGGGATTGGAGGGGAAAGTATGCCTGTTCGCAGATGTCACTAAGATCTGTAATAGAGTCAACACATAGGAGGGGCTAGATAAAATGAGAAATGACCTAACACTACTTGAGGAATGGTCAAGGGTTTGGCAGTTGGATTTCAACGTGAAGAAGTGCAAGATAATGCACCTGGGACACAGAGATCCAAGAGAGGAATACAGGATGGGGAGAGCAGGTTCTAGCCACCACAAGTCAGGAGAGAGACCTGGGTGTTATCATATCCGATGACCTGAAGTCAGCTAAACACTGTGAAAAAGCAGTGGGAAAGGCAAACAGAATGCTGGGGTGCATAGGAAGGGGCATAACCAGTAGGAGCAGTGAAGTGGTGATGCCACTGTATAGATCATTGGTGAGGCCTCATCTGGAATACTGTGTCCAATTCTGGAGACAGCATCTAAGGAAGAACATATACAGAATGGAATCAGTCTAGAGAAGAGCAACAAAATGATACATGGACTGCACCACAAGCCTTATGTGGAAAGTCTCAAGTAACTAAATATCTAGTCACTGGAAGAGAGAAGGAAAAGAGGGGATATGATAGAGACTTTCAAATACCTTAGAGGAATAAACAGGGTACAGAAGGGGAGCATATTTCAGAGACAAAAGTGCACAAGGACAAGGGGATATAACATGAGGCTGAAAGGAGGGAGGGAGGCTTGGGGGAATGCTAGGAAGTATTTTTTCAAAAGAGGGTGGTGGATCCATGGAACAGCCTACCAGCGGAGGGGGTAGAAGCAAAAACAGTACAGGGATTCAAAAGTGCATGGGATAAGCATAAAAGCACCCTGCTGTACAGCAAAGCAGGGGAAAGGCAGTCCAGATAAGTAATGATTGCCAAATCAAGTAGGGAAATGGGCAGACTAGGTGGGCAGTATGGTACTTATCTGCCGACAGATTCTATGTTCTATGCAAATGTGGTTCCCCATGACCTTCTTAACAGTTGAATATGGCTTACAAATTGTGTGTGTAAGTAGGTTTACTCGAGCTATGTTTGGAAGTAGGGGGCTAGCCACAGACCTGAGAGCTAGAGGTTTCCTTGTGAAACCATATGTGGGGTGGCAGGCAGTTCCTTAGTGAATTGTAATACTGGCATTTCAGGTGCCCCGCACACACTTCCACGAGTATATACAGTGGAGTCCCCGAGGATGAAACCCAATTCTGCAGCATTCTGCAGCACTCTGCAGAATGCTGCAGCAGACCTACTGAATAAAGCAATGTAATATCAATGGCAATTAGTCACATTTGTCATTTAGAAAAATGTGACACTGCCAGGATGAAGTGAATACCACAATTTCCTGCAAGACAAAAGGGACTAATTGCCATGAAAATTACATTGCTTTATTCAGTAGGTCTGCTGCAGCATACTGCAGAGTGATTTAAAAGTGGGTTTCATCCTGGGAGATGCCACTGTAGGTGAAGAGGGTAAGGGTGGTCAAGAAGGAGAAACTATCAGCTACATCTGTGGCTGCTAGCCATTCCATTTTCCTGGTGAGCAAATAATATGCAATTTATGTAAAAGCTTACAATGTGGCTGGTGTGCTGGCGCAGTGGTTGGATTTCCACCTGTGACGCCAATGACCAGGGTTCCAGGAATGGACCCAGGTGGTGGAGGGCCAGCCATGGGGAAGATGGCTTAAGCATCCCATGATGGCTCACCTTCTCCCAGGAGGGAAGGTGGTATATGGCCCAGTGTTTCCCAACCTGAGGCATGGCAGCACATTAGGCCATGCTGAGTAGGGAATGCGACGGACTTCGGCTCACACCTTGACATCCTGACATGTTGCGTTCCTAGGGGGCAAGACCAAGAAAAATGGCTCCCAAACTGTCCAGATGTTGATTTCCTCTCCCCCACTGCCACAAAGCACTGGACAGCATGGGCTGACCCCAGAAGCACCCAGGCCAAGTATGTCATGATGGCCACCCCCACCAGTGCTTTCTCCCCAAAAGGGGAGACCTGTCCCACAAAGGGAAATGTTGGGTTATCTGGGGGGGAGCTGCAATGTGGGGTGGTGGATGGTGGTGGGGACAGAGTGCTGGCAGGGTACCCAGGTGACCCGAAGGAGTGGCCAGTACGGGAGCAAGGGAAGCCCCCCAAAAAACTTACAACTAGGCATGGGGTCATATTGCCAAAACAAAAACAGCACAGCAATCAATACCTCAAGCAAAATGGCGTGTGCTGAAATAAGGTCAGTAAAAACAATGACCACAACACAAACAGTGCACACCATTCAAAATAATGGGACATTCTTTTTTATTTTGTGATGGGCTTTGCCCACCACAACCTCCCCACATCCACCAGACTTAAAATAATTAACTCCAAGGGGGTGTAGACTTCAGGATGGGGATTAACTCAGGAGGTTGAAAAATTAAATTTCAACTGTTGTCCCAGGTCTCCAACCCTGCTGTGTGCTGGTGCCTTAGCCACTCTACCATGAGAGCGGCTGGACCAGGTACCACATACATGGCAACTTCATCCCTTCTATGTAACAGAGCAGAGTGACAGCGATAGCAGTAATTCTCTACTGCTATTATATCCCTGTCACTCTAAATGCTTTCACACTTTGAACAGCGCAGTAATTGCAGTGCTATTCTTTAAGCGCTATATTGACCCTGTACCTTACAACCAAAACTGTTGAACCTGTATGTTAGCAGTGATAGTGCATCTATTGGCAAAGATGTGTAGTGACCTGTGTGAGGTTAAATCCAGGGTGAAGCTACCAACTCAGCAATGTTGTTTTGTGCAGCAAGAGCACATAAACACAGTGGCTGTAATAGCTGGGGCACTTATTGACAACCCTCCCTAGAGTCACTGCTGTTGAAAGCAATCATGGTCACCAGATCTGGAGTAAAGAAGGAGTTTTATTTTTTTGGTTTTCTTGCACTCCATATAAATGTAACATGTCAAGATCTCCTCTCCCAGGTCTTGAATTATCAACCAGACTGTAAGGGCACCTGGGAGGAGAAATGCAACAACTCCATCCTGCATATATCAGCAGCTTGTCTGCTCCAAATTGTGCTGCATTATACCATAATAAGAAGCTGGCATTTTACTATAAATTTATAGCTTTACCTTCCATACCACCACAATGTGCCATTTGTTGTCTTTAACGTAATGCCCCAAAACCTGCTGTGAATCATGGAAAAAAATTTATTGAATAGCCCACTGGCTGTAATGATTACCCCCTACAAGTGATATAAGGGGGTTAAATGCACCATTAACCAAAAGTTGGAGCATAGGGAGACTAACAGATTACACATACATACTGTACAATTTCCAGAGTCCAGAGCAGTACAGCAGAGAAGGTCATTTGTCTTGCTGTGTTCATCAATTGTGGAAACCATCAAAATATCAAAATATTGCCTTGCAGCTGATAAAAAGTTGAGTATCTGTTGAGGCCCCTGGAATTACAGAAACACCTTCTATGACATCAGTCCAAGTTAGAGGTTTTACCATTGCACAAAATCAAATGAAGGGGGAGACTGTCACCCTGCACAAACTAGTCCTAGGATAACTGTCTTACATGCAATCCCTTCCATTACCACATGTCCCCCCTAGCTAAACCCATTACTCAAAAACTCCATGGCAGAACTCCACCCTCAGCCCAGGGTTAGAATAAAAGGGGATATATCTCTATAGCCCCTATACCTCCACAAATACTATGATGCACAATCACGACAAATCCCTGTAAAATACTCAAAAACAAGCTTGAGACAATTTAGAAAATGTGTCCTATATCCCTCACTGAGAGGAAAACAGAGTTGTTCAGAAGACGGCAGCTGAGCTTGGAAATGAGCAGACTCTACAATAGATTCCATTAGTAACACCACATGGAATAGTCATATTATTGGCCAGGCCCCTTCATTTACCACCAGATCTGCAGGGATAGGGTCATCCTCTCTGAGAAAGGCCTTGGTGTTGATCCAGTTAAAGAAAATTTTGGGGGGAAGCCTGGCCAGTGGATTCACATGGTTGATGTCCTCAGATGAGTCTATGACACCAGTTCAACAAAAAGTTTGTCGACTGATGTTACAGTGATGGATTTATGTCGACTGCAAATTGCGGTGGCATAAATCCGTCAGGTAAACTGTCCGTTTTTCTAATCAAATTTTATCATCGAAATGCCTCTGTAATGTCGTTTGCTGTAAAATTGTTACTGTTCGAACAGCATACATCATCAGATAGATGAATAGCCAGTTTCTGGCGTACAGTTGCTTTATACCTGCTGCAAACTCACATTGTACCTGTTGAGGCTTTGGGTTGAGATCTGGGAACATCAGGACCTGCAAACCTTCTGCCATCAGGAAACTTTTCATTTGGCAGCCCTCAATGCATTCTAACAATAATAGAATCAAAGAAAGTTCACCATAAAGTGACGAGGTCTGTCACCAAAAGGAGGTCTTTGGCCCAGGAGCTTAGGATCCACTCAATTTCCATGCCCTGCCCTTCCATGCCCATCTGTAGAATCTTTGAGAGCCATCAGGTGCTGAACGCTATGAGCTTTCCAGGCAGGATTAAAATGTGTAGGTTGGAGTGGCAGGAACGGAGCTCTAAATCTTCTGTTTCGGCTGTTAATTTGACAATAGCAGCGTAAGCTGACGCAAGGGACCTTGCTATATCTTCTACCTTGTCTCCTAAATTACTGACCCTTTACTCAGCTTCTACCAGTCAGTTTGAGTAGTTGACAGGGGTTTCACTGAGCATATTAAGTAAATATAGGATATGAAGAAAATGTGACAATGTATTAGTGAACACTGCACACATCTCATTTTGTAACTTGGTAGTTGCTGCTTTCAGAGATGTTTTGATTGTATTTCACTGGGTGATAGTGTAGAATATTGGGTACACCAAGGAAGCTTGCAGTAAAGGCTTACTGAATATAGCGCTGCTTTGGTTACATGCCTTACTTGGTTGTCAGTTTATTTATGTTGGGGGGGCTTCGCCCCCACAACCCCCTTGGTTTTTTGTTTTTTTTTACCGGGTGGTGTGGGAGCAAACTCCAACCAAAATAAACTAATAAAAAGTAAAGAAACAGGCGACTGTACCAAATAGCATTACTTGAGCTCTACGCTAATAGCATAGGTCCTTCGTGTACCCGATATTCTACACTATCATCTTTCATTGTGCTGGCACATGAGTTCTGTCCATGAGGTCAGTTTTAGGAATATGAGGAATTTGGCATTTACAGTAGGCCCTTCATTTGGATCAGAGACTGTGGCTGCAAAGCTAAACTGTAACAGTTTTGTTTTGTTGTTGGCTAGACTGGGACAACAACTTCCTGAACTGTTGTTGATAATGTTATTCAGAAAGTTGAATTACAGATGTTAG
The DNA here is from genome assembly GCA_016271365.2 of Neoceratodus forsteri. Classification (NCBI taxonomy): domain Eukaryota; kingdom Metazoa; phylum Chordata; order Ceratodontiformes; family Ceratodontidae; genus Neoceratodus; species Neoceratodus forsteri. The sequence continues at coordinate 966,677,070 of CM028132.1, read as the reverse complement.
TCAATGAATAGTGTGACCAGGTAGAGGAGCCAGAATCAGGAATCCATCATCTTTGCCTGCTTGGGCAAACCCCCAGACCTATCTTTGTTAACCTAACATCAAGATTTAATACTAAAATAAATTACTCTAACTTCAACAAGTGTCAAAATTAAGTTCAGCAGACTGTATAGACCTTGTGTCTTTTTTACAATCAATTTCAATTTGTCAATGTCAAATTGTTATATGGAGCTGGAAATTCTTACTATAAAGTCAGCCTGTACATCTGAAAATACTACTGGTATTCAGTCAAGGGAACCACTTCCGTTTTTCTAGTTTTCTTTATGCTGTTTGTAAATGGATGTATTTACACTGATTGTTTACTCACACATAGACTACAACACCAAAATAATGAAGTTCCACACCCATCAAGCTATCATTTTACTAAAGAGCTGTGAATTGGTTTGGTACATCCAGCAGACATTGGATTGATTTCCATAACCTCCATTTGCATACTGTGTGACCTCAAGCAAGACACTTAACCTCCCAGTTCTCCAGGATCACCCCCTGAAAACAGGCCTTGTAACTAATAGCCCTTACCCAGTTACCAAAAGAATAACATAAAAAAAGATTTACTGTTAACTATTTATTCCACCAACATATTTGGTCACTACAAAGATTAATTGCCAACTTCATATTCCACCGACACGTTTAGTCCCTACATTGGGTAGATAACTAACAAAACTACCACCGTTCATCTGTAGAGTCCTCAGAGGGTGGGATGGTATGGTCAGTGGGGGAGGCTTGTCTGGATACAATGTATCCAGTCAGGTATTTGAAACAGGCCAGCTGTGGATCCCTGCTTTATAAGGAACACAGTATCCAATTAAAATGCTTGAACATCTGTATCCCTTTCCCAGTGGGTAAACATATGTCAAATAGCAGTCAGCTTTTGAGCTACCTCTGCATGCCAGTGCTTCTTAAGATGCCAGAGTGCTTTAGCATCTACAGTAAGGGAACCAAACATGAACATATCGGCCCAACTCTCTCTATGAAGGATTGCAGAGATCGGTGGGAGGTGGCAAGCACCCGTTCTACCTGGTCTGACTTCAGACGGCTGGAAGTCATGGACATTGTGAGGATTGTCCAAACTTTGTGACCAACCAGCTGTAGTTTGGATCCGGGCCTTACACCACTATTGGTAGGTCGTGTAGATGTTATCTGCCAAATCCTTGCTAAAACTATCTGGAGTTCCTTCGAGTAGAGTGTCTTTCCTGATCCCCTCAAAAAGGCAGTCATTCGACCACTCCTTAAAAAGCCCTCCTTGGACCCAGACTGTCTAGTTAACTATAGACCTGTCTCTAATCTACCCTTTGTGGGTAAGGTTATTGAGATGGTAGTTGCATTGCAGTTGGATGACCATCTTACAACCCACAGTGTCTATGATGCTCTCCAGTCTGGGTTTAGGAAAAGACATAGCACCAAGACCGCCCTTGTCCGGGTTTTAAATGATCTCCTAATTGTGAGAGATCGAAAGGCTCGTACTATCTTAGTCCTTCTTGATCTCTCGGTGGCATTTGACACTGTGGACCATGGTGTGCTTTTGGAGTGTCTGTGGCTTCTTTGTGGACTGTCTGGAACAGTCTTAAGTGGGTTTCAATCTTTCCTTATGGGCAGGTTTCAGAGGGTTGTCACTGGAATTTATTCCTCTGAGGCTCTCCCCCTGTTCTGTGGGGTGCCGCAGGGCTCCATATTGGCACCCATGTTGTTTGCAGTGTATATGCTGCCATTAGGAGATATCATTAGGTGATACAATTTGGGTTTTTACTGCTGTGCAGATGATACCCAACTGTATATGTCCTTTATGCCCGGACAAGATGATGCAATCTCCATGCTTAACAACTATCTAGCCTAGATCAGGAATTGGATGAGCACTAGTTGACTGAGGTTAAATCCAGATAAGACCAAGGTGTTGGTTGTGGACCCGGGTCACCCTGAGGTGGGTCTTGGGGCCGGGCTTCCTTCAGACTTATGGCTTGACGATGTCCAGCTCATGACCTCAGACCGGGTGCGTAACCTGGGCGTTATTTTTGACAGTGGTTTGACCCTGAAATCACAGGTGTCTGCTGTTGTCAAATCTTCCTTTTACCATATTAGGAATATCACACGGGTGAAACACCTTGTTCCTCTGGCTGACCTTCCTACATTGGTCTACGCCTTCATAACCACCCGCCTTGATTACTGCAGTGCCCTCTACCTAGGGCTTTCGGGGGTTGATATTCATCACTTGCAGCTAGTGCAGAATGTGGCAACTAGGCTTTTGACTAGCACATCTAGGACTAGTCATATTACACCTGTGCTGCACGAACTGCACTGGCTGCCGGTACAGTGGCGGATCACCTTTAAGGTCAGGTTACTGACCTATAAAGCCCTACATAAACAGGGACTCCGGTATCTGCAAGATCTCCTTATTCCTTACGGCCCCTCCCGCTCACTACAATCTGCTGATGAGGGATTGCTAAGATTCCCAGGGTTCGGTTAAAAACATCTGGGGCACACGCTTTTTCCTATGCTGCCCCTACCCTGTGGAATTCTCTACCTCATTGGTTAAGGGAATGCCAGACCATCTCGAGTTTTAAATCCAAGCTCAAAATGTATTTGTTTTATTTGGCTTTTTCAGAAGGCTTTTAAAATTTTTCTGTATGTTTATTATCTGGGTATATTTCTGCTCATCTTATTGTACAGCCCCTTGGTATTTGAAAGGTGCTTAAGAAATAAAGTTTTACTTGCTTACTTACTTACTTACCAGTTGACAAGCTGGGGACACATAACCACTGTGGCAGCCTTTCAGATCCCTTAAGAGGCCATGTGCAAAATGGGTTCTTGAATTTTAGAAACACAGAAACATAAAATTTGACAAGAGATAAGGACCACTTGGCCCATCCAGTCTACCCATTTCTCGCTATGTACATTATTACCTCAGACCCTACTTGATTTACAGCTCTCCACTTTTTCCACTATGATTCCTTTGTGCATGGAACCCAGATGCTGTGTCCCAATGGGCTACTTAACCCTGTCTTGTTGGCCAGACCATGGTTGAGGGGCCTTGGCTCGCATTTCTGATTTTAATCTGGTTCTTTCCCATAGCTTACATTAAAATGTGTGGTGCCTTCACCCAGAGTATATTTTAAGTGGGTCTGGATAATACCTAGTACAACCCCCTGGGATGCTGTATTCACCAACAATACCATATGGTCACCCCACACATAAATTAATAACCAAACCCTACATTTCACATTTGTGAATTAAAGGCTGTCACTAATAATATGCTCACACACCAGATTTATAAAAAATGGTTAATCGACATTTGTTTACATAGGATGAGGGCTAGGAAGGGTAAACTGGAAGCAAAGGTTAAACAAAAGTCTTGACTGGCATCAGGAAAATCAGCAGTGGGATTAAATTAAAAAGATCTGCAATAGGAAATAATCTTTCTACATTTTAAATTCAAATCTCTTTATCATATTTGGCTACCCACCAGCCTTCTGATGGATTCAGGATATTATTTTCTCTATCTGTGTAGCTGCATAGATTTCAAACCATCACAGTTACCCACAACTGGTACCAGTTCCCAGTCCAGATAAGGACCCCACAATCCCAGCTATATTTTTGGGTGCCCAGCACTAATTAATTGTTACAGGCCTGATAAGGTTCAGCTGGCTGACCAGCATTGTGCCCTTAAAAGAAAATCAGATTAGCCTTTAAAAGCATTCTTTAAACTCTAAAATCTGTAGATAACTAGCAAATCCCTTACTGTGGTAGCTTGGGGTTTGTATATTACTGAACTGGGCAAACACAAACAACTATTTACAGTTTCTTTCAGGTTGGCAAAAATGGATCTGCCTACTCACAGTTTGGAAGTCATTATCAGGTGCAGAAAAGTGGACATATTTCATGCAGTAGCTTTAGTTGAGATGCAGGCAGGAGTTTGTGCTGACCCCTCTTGTAGCTTGCAAGCTGAACTTTCTTAGCATCTATGAGAGGCCCCTTTCTTAAGCTAGTTGTCACTTTCAAGAACCTTCTGGTTTCTTTCTGGAAAACAGACCAGGCTGGGACCAAGGCCAGCACACTTCAGACCCCCACATCTAGGCTATGCCCCTCAGGGGGATGCACATATGGCAGTGCTAAGGCTGGCACACTACCAGACTGACTCCCAGGCCAATCTAGAAGACAGTCTGTCTTTTAAGTTCAGACATTTTAGTTTCTTTACATTTTCAGTCACTTTAACCATTCGGCCAGCATGGCTGTCATGGAACTTTTAACATTCAGGAAACAGTCTCAGAAATGTGGGTGCTTCCCCCTGGGACAGGGAAAACCCAAATCTTGCAGTCTTATTCTTTTTTCTCTTTTACATATTGCAGCACAATTATTTAGGTTGCGGTTTCAACCATGCTGCCAGCGTGGCAACCATGGCCCTTTTGCTTTAAGGCACAATCTCATCAGGCAAAACAAAAGTCTCCTTCCTCTCTCTTGGAGGTGAACTATTAGAGCTTCAGGCAAGGCTCCACACCAAATCAGGTACATTCAGAATTGTAGCAAATTCGCTTTCCTTTCTCAAGCTTCTCACAAGTTCAAACACTGGCTTCTCTCAAGTCAAATCCTAACAGAACAGTTCCTTTGGCCAGCTGGCAGTTTGCAGCTCCAATCAGAACATCATCACAGTGACCTTATAGGCAATTTCTGGCAAGCTCTGCAGGAACCACTAAACAGTCACATCAAACATTTCTGTTACTGGACCATCCATGGTCACTCTTGCAAACAGATGTCCACCCAATACAAGGCTCTGATCAGACTTGGAGGGCAGACAGAACTTGAGTACCTCTTGGCTTTCACAGCTTCCTGGCCCCCAAGCAGGTCTCCAGTTTACTTGTATTTTTAAGTAGAATTTACTCACTCAGGATCAGCATGCAGCTTTCAAATCAACTGAAGTCACAGGATTCATCAGCACTCTCACTGATGAGGTAGAAACATTCATGCAGCTTTCTCACAACTGCAGGCAGGATTTCTTGCAGCTCTCTCACAGCTAAAGTTAAATTCAGAAATCTCCCACAAAATCATCTCAAATGTCAGAAGGCAAATGCCAGCCCTGGTGGTCAAATATCTGGCAACCCCCAGGCTAGCGGCTCCAATTCTTTGAGCCACATTTCTCTTAACAGGGGCCAGAGCCCCCCTTCCACAGTGGAGGGGCTCCCATTAAACTGACTTACAGGCCCATTCTCTTTGTCAAGGTGCCAGAGTATCCCTCCCTGTGGAGGAGCTTGCACCAAACTGAACCCAGGCTGGAACGTCTCCTGGGTTTTGGGAGGCCTCTGTAGCTCCTGATTGTCTGATTCAAATGTCTCTTTCAAAAAACAATATTCAATAGGCCTCCTTGACACCTGATAGGCCCTTTAATTAGGCACGAACATTTGTCCCTGTTTTTATCCCCCGCAAGTCTTGGCACAGTCTCATAAGTCTCTGGCTGAAATTCTAACTTTCCAATTGGCAGCTTAAAGGTCAAAGGCTGCAAACATGGTTGCATTTAGATACAGTCCCCAAGCAGTCCATCAATGTCCCCACAACAAAGTTCTGGTGTAGCCAGGTCAAATACTTTTTATTTACATTAGCCTCACAGTTCAATAGCCACTTCAGTTCCCTGTTAAATGCTGTCCATATTTAATTTATATCTGCAGTTCTGCACCTGTTGTTAGCACTAGAATGTACAGTCCCCAAGCACCAGACAGGCCGCTCATTAATATGCATCGGGCTCTTCATTAATATTCATCAGCCCCCATACATTGTGATTGGAGTACTTTATTTGCAATATACAGAGGGCTCTATTGGCCCTTGTTCAGGTCACCAGTGCCCACTTTGCCCCTTACTGGAAGCCATTCATTTGACTGCAATCATTGTCGAAAAATCAGTTGCACTCTATGCCTGGCGCAAGCCACCAGCCAGCCTAGAAGTGAACGGGGGGGAAATGCTGGCAGCTTGCAATGCCTCCTAGCCCCTACCCAGAGACTGCAGAGGAGAAGCAGGGGCTAGACAAAGGCTTTTGGCACACAGGGGCACATAGAGAACTCAGGCTGTGGTGGTCCTCAATGGGGGGAAATAGGGGAATAACAGGAGGGAAACAGAAGGCAATGGAAGAAATGGGGACAAATAAGGTCAGCCCCATGGGGGGTTATGAACATACGAATGTGCCAGCAGAAACAGACCATCTGGTCTATCTAAGTCTGCTCGAGTGTGTAGCTAGCACCCCTAGTTTGCAGCTGCCCCACCCCCCTTGTCATCCCACTGCTGCCCCCATCTCCCTCACCCTCACTATCCCATGTTCCCTGTCCCATGCCCTTTTAAAGCTGTTCACGGATTTACATGATACCACCCATTCTGGTAGTACATTCTTTTGCTACCACATTCTCCATGAAATAGTGTCTCCTCATTTCCCTCCAAAATCTTCCCCCCTCTATTCTTAGCCCATGCCCCCTGGTGTCCCTCCCCCTTCTTAGCTTAAAGAACCATCTGCCCCATCCTTATTGGTTTCCCTCATATACTTGAATGTCTCTATCATGTCCCCCCATCCCTTCTATCCTCCAGGGTGTACATATTCAGGTCTCCCAACCTGCTCTCATAGTCTCTTCCCTCCATTCCACATATCATTTTCATTGCCCTCCTCTGCTCCCCCACCAGTAGCCTAATATCATGCTTCAGGTATGGCTTCCAAAACTGCACACAATACTCCAAGTGTGGCCTTACCAGTGACCTGCATTTTGTTCACTTTTGCAGCCACTCTCCTGCACTGGGCAGTGTTGTTCATGGTCCCTGTTACCTTACACCTAGGTCCTTCTCCTTTTCAGTGATCCCCAGCTTAATCCCCCTCCCAGCCAATACTCGTTCCTTTGGTTCATCACCTTGGAGTGCATAACCTTACACTTCTTTGCATTGAACCCCAGCTGCCACCTCTCTGACCACTCCTCTAGCTTGCTTAGGTTCCCCCTATGGCTGCTTCCATCTCTTCCTTCCATCCACTACTGCTCCCATATTGGTGTCATCTCCAAACAGACTTACCTTGTTCACCACCCCATGCACAATGTCTGATATGAAGATATATTTATGGTCAAAGGTTTACCCCTGTTGATGATATTTTATTGTATATTTATGAACTCAGCAGTTTTAGACCTGTGTTATTTTGGTTTTTATGTGTAATTGTTGTAAGGCACCTTGGTTTAAGAAAGGTGTGGTATAAATAAAGATTTATTATTATTATTATCATTTATAAGAGCCCAAATAATACTGGTCCTAGCACAGAGTCCCTTGTCACCCTGCTCATCACCAGCTTCGGAGTTGAGAGCTCTACTCCCACCTCTGCCCATTGCAGCCTCCCACTCAGCTAGCTTGTAATCCAGTTCATCATTTTTGCCCCTACCCCTACACCAGTTAGCTTCCCCCAAGCCACCAATGAGGCACTGAATCGAAGGCCTTGCTGAAGTCCAAGTAAAGAACATCCACCACGTGACCCAGCTCACCTGTCACTCAGTCATAATATTGTATCAGGTTGGTTTGACAAGGCTTCCCCAAAACAAACCCATGCTGCCTCACATCCTGGAGGCTGTAGTCCTTTAGGTACAACACCAGTCTTTCCTTTAGTATCATTTCCATGAGTTTGCACACTATGGAGGTGAGACTTACCAGATGATAATTACCCAGTTCATCCCTTGGTCCGCTCTTGTGTAATGGTACTACATGTACCATCCTTCAGTCCAGTGGCACACATCCTGACTCCAGTTAGGTGCTGTACAGATCCATCAGTGTCTCCGCCAACACCTCCTCCATCTCCCTCAGTACCCTGGGGTGGATACCATCCGGCCCTGGTGCCTTGTCTATCCTCAGTGCCCTTAGTCCCTCTAGGACTCTACCTCTCTCAATTCTTCCATCTGTTGCCTCCTCTCCCCTGTCCCCACCCTCCCAGCCCATTCTGGTAGTGTCGCCTTTTCTTCTGTGACTGCTGAGCAAAAGTATTCATTCAGTGCTTCTGCCTGTGCCTCTTTTCCGTCCACTCCCCACACTTTTTATCCTCACCATTGTCTCCTTGCACTTCTTTTTTCTCCTGATGTATCTGAAAAGTCTCCCCCCGTTAATTCCTGCACCTGTCTCAGCTCCCTCTGGGCCTTGGCTTCTCTCATTTTTCTGGTCACCTCCCAGGATCATCTTGCATACGCCTCCCTGTCCCCTTCCTTCCCTGTCCTCCTATACCTCTGGTGCACCTCTCGTTTTGCCCTCACCAACTCCACTACTTCACTGTACAACCAGCATGATTTCCTTTCTCTGCTCCTCTTACTCTATGTCTTGGTACAGGCTTCCATTGCCTCTGTAATCCCCTGTTTAATTTTATCTCATTCCTGCTTCACATCCATCTCCTGCCTTATACACTCCAGTTTCCCTTTCAGTACTTCCCGCATCCTCTGAAAATCCGCCCTCCTGAAGTTCACCAGCTGGGTTGCTGATTCTCTGGCTCCCCACACATCATAATATTAAACCACGCCATTTGGTGATCGCTGTCAGCTAGTGTGTTCTCCACCTTTGTTTCCCTTACTGCCTCCCCATTCAATAATACCAGATCTAAAGTGTTCTTTAACCTAGTAGGTACACTGACCAACTGTGCCAGGATACCCTCCTGGATTGCATCCAGGAGCACTTGTTTCCTAGCACTGTAGGTGACCAGAATGAGCCAGTCAACCCTTGGCAAGTTGAAATCACCCACAATGACCACCTTCCCTTATCTACATACCTTTCTGATTTGTCCTGCTAATTCCCTGTCAAGGTCCTCAGATTGGAATGGCAGACTGTATACCACCCCAAACCTCAGTTTCCTACCCCTTGAGTCTAGGAGCTGCAGCCAGATTGCCTTGATTCTTCTTTCCTCCACCTCATACCTTGTGCATTTGATCCTGCCCCTCACATAGACTGCCACCCCACTCCACCCTCCCCTCATTATGGTCCTTCCTGTATAATTTGTACCCTGGTATTGCCAGATCCCAGTCCCAGTGCTCAGTTGCCCATGTTTCTGTGCCAGCTGCACTAGCCACCCTCCACACTGTCAAGAGTGCCTGTAGCTCAGCTGATTTGTTGCCTAAGCTTCTCACATTCAGTGAGACCACCCTCCATCCTGCCCCCTTCCCTTCATTGCCCTCCATCTCCTCCCTTCTACTACCTCCCTTTTCAGCCACCCTGAGTCCCTCCCTGCTAGCCTGGTGGGTAAGCTGTGACTCCACTTTATCGGATCCATGCCTACCTGCTATCCACTTGTCACCCCCCATATCTAGTTTAAATCCACCTTTGTTGCAATATACATCCCCAGGTCTTTGCTTTAATATCTCCTTCCCCTCCCTGCTCAGGTGCAGCCTATCCCTTGTGAACAGATTGTTATTATCCCACGTACTGCCCTAGCTGCCCACAACCCCATACCCCTTAGTTCAACACCATTCTACCAACCATGCGTTAAACTCCCCAGTCCTCTCCTTTCTCACTGTGCTTGCGCAGGGTACTGTGAGCATCTCCAAGAAGGTCACAGGCTCACCAGTCTCCTCACACAACCTTTCTGCTTCCTCAAACCTCTCCCTTGTTACCTCCACTGTTTCTCCTGCTAGATCATTTGTCCCCACACATACCACAATGTGCAGTTTCCTCCTACCCCTCCTTGCACACCTTAGGATTGCCTGTCCTGCCTTGTCTGCCTTTAATCCCATGCTTTCTTGAACCACTTGAAACTCACAACTGTTTTTGCTCCCTCCAACTCTGCTGGAATGCTGTTACAGAAATCCACCACTCTTTCTGTGAAGAAGTACTTCCTCACATCTTGCCTGAATCTACACCCATCCAGCCTCACAGTGCTAGTAGCAGTCTTTACTTTATGTGGAACCCTTCCCTAGAGGATTAGGGCACCACTACAATATTAAACAGTAGCAACAACTAAAACATCTCACAGAAAACATTAACAAATCCCGACTAAATATAATTCTTTAAAATAACACAGCTTTTGCAATAAATAAATTCATAAATAAGTTAAAAAGTATTTAACAACTGGGATGACACAACTGCGGGGAAGATTAAACCACAAAGGCCTGAGTAAATAAAAATATTTCTCAGACCCTTCCTCTGAGGAGGCCTTCCTAAAAGTTCTCAGCAAAAACTTCCAGAAGACCATACCTGATACTTCCAAAGCCTGGTCCCCCGAGGTCTTCAACTTTGCCCTTGGAACTACCAGGAGGCCCTCCTCAGCAGAGCAGAGAGGAAGTGAGGGTATGTGACTCATGAGGGTACAAGAGCTCACCAGATAGCCCAGGCTGAGCCCTTGTAGATATGCAAACAAAAAAAGCAGGTACCAGTCGGGAGAGATGAGGAACAGGCTTTAATTTTTTGCCAGTTCCCATACAAAGTGCAAAATTGCGGGTGATAATTTCAAAGAGTGTAAGTCATAGCTCTGGCTGGCTGATGGGAGCATCAACATACAAAATCTCTGACTGGTTCCACCATGGGCTTTCACAAAGAGGTTCCCATATATTTCAGCCATTATCATTTAAATACTATGATTTTAAAGTGGTAGTAGTGCATACATTAATGTGCAGAGTGAACAAACATAAAAGGCAAAAAAGTGCTTCTGCACTAGTCTAACTACATACACTATTATAATGCACTGCAGTGCAATGTTAATAACTCTGTGTCAAAACTGCACACATATATGATTCATAATAATCTCCCCCAAAAATGCATGGAGTTTGTACTTTTAGACTCCTGATATGAAGAGCATTTCTTAAAAAATTCATTTACTGGCACTTTAAAGGAGAAGAAAAGTATTAATGTAAATGTTATGTACAGTACTTTTATCAGTCAGTACTCTTAAAGTCCCAGTCAGACACACCCAAGCATGCTTCACAAAAGCCTTGGCCGACATTTCCCTCTCCCACTCTAGCTGGCTGCTGCACTACAACATGTGGTAACCCAGGTGTCAGTGTTGCAGTGGCAGAAATAACCCTGCCACAACAGAAAGAGAACACTGGGGCTGGCAATATAGCCTAGAGGTTAGATTAACAAGTTATGAATGAGCGTGGTACATCCAGCAGACCTGGGTTTGATTCCCACGATCTCCACTGTCATACTGTGTGACTCTGAACAAGTCAGTTAACCACCTCGGTGCTTCAAGGTCACCCCTGAAAACAAGCACTTGTGCCTGGTAGGCTTTACCAGATTACCAAAGAATTAAAAAAAGTCATCCGGGATACGTAATCTTCCTGCCCTCTTTGGCCAGTGCTCATTCTCAAAAACAGATAACTGGCATCATGAGCTGTAGCTGTACTGCTGTGCCAACAGACCAGTGCTGATTTTACTGCAGTTTAAATTTCTGACTCAAACCAGCAATACTAGCAATGCAACTGCGACCCTTCAAATCAATGCTGTTAATCAACATCATAAAATATTATTCGTCACCTATTCCAAGCTTGCCAAAATGCCATGACTAGCTTAGATTTCTGGAAACAAAAAGTGACTGAAAATTTTACTTTCCCTTCTGAGGATAATCTATAATAATCTATATGTTACTTATTGTAATTCATATGTAGGAATAAAAGTTATTTGGAGGTTCTTAAATACTTCTGATTTAATGGCATGTCTTTGCTTATGATAGGAAGACTTGAATTAAGCCTAACATTTAAACTTTTATTCTTTTTGTGCAGTCAGGTATTTCATTCCACTACTGCATTACTTAATATATAGTACAGTAAACAAACACATGTTAGTGCCCTTCCAGAATTAATAACATCCAAAAGTTAAGATTCAAAACTGACTTTATTCAAAAAGGGCAATGCAACAACCTGTAGGTTACTGCGTTGCCCTCTTTTGAATAGTTACTTTTGACACTTTAGTCTTTGCTTTTGATTTAATTATTCTTTGGATGAACTAACCTGTGCTCACTGTTTTATTTCCTTTCATGTGCACTACCACTATGCTCATGTAATCCATTTGTATTTTTTAATGTACAGAGAAAAAAAAAGGTGTTTTTTTTTTATTTCAATTCTAGGATTACAATTACTTTTGAGCCCAGGGCTCTTTTACAAAGGTTCCACGTCAAGACATAGGCATTACATGACAATGTACAAAATTGTTACACAAATAAGGGTAAAGGATAACAAATTAATTTCAAACAGACAGGGAGAGGGTAAAGTGGAAAAGAAGAGGACAATAGGGGGTGGTAGAAAGAAATGGGAGGGGCAAGGGGGAGGTAGGAAAATGAGAAGAGAGGAGAGGTGGGGGTAGGTAAGGATAAGGGGGGTGGGATGGAGCTGCTAGGAAGGTGGCATTGTCAGGTGCTGTAGAGTGTGTGGAGCAGAGGCCAAACTAGGGCAAGTGCGTTATGTAAGGAGCTTGATATAGGAAAGAGCGGTAGCGGAGTGGAGTTGCATAGACATTATCCATGACAGTCGCAGATGCTGGCAGTGACCAGGGTGCTACGGAGCCTGGATTTGAAGGCCCCTAGCCCAGTGGTATTGATAGTATCATTGGCAAGACCATTAAACCAAGTGGGTGCCCTGTAGGCGAATGAACGCTGGTCAATGCAACATGGTTGCTGCATTGAAACTTAGTGTAGGAGGGAAAAAAAACAGCACAATGAACTGAAATCTTGCATTGAACTGCCCAGAATGATATTTATTGGTGGTTTTAAGTTCCAGTATGTTTGAAGTAGTCTTAAGAATTAAATCTTATGGCACACTGTAAAACTCTGGAAATATCTGTCCTCTACAATAACTTAGAGCACCCTGTCACTTTGAGGACAAATTAGCTGGTTTAGATAATTAGTGCAAGCAGCATGTTTTTCAAGTAACTCTAGCCAATTATAGCATGTTGGTTTGTCATTACTGGAGTGTCTTAATATGACTTCTAATTAGTGTAATTATAATCCGCTGTTAATTGTATCTGCCACTTAGACATAATTGTATGTACTAATGGTCTCTAATCTTGATAACCTTATTAAAATATTTATTCAGGGAGGAATTTATTCTTGTTTCAGATGTCAAACACTAAAATTACAAAAAGTGCTGTACATCATTACTTGTGTATTCATAACGGGAAAAAAACAAATCCATTAAAGTGAAACTGCACCAACTAGTAAACAAAATTGAGCCCTTATACTATTAGCAAAATATTGAATTACTTGGATAGATAATATGTCGATATCTAGGGCAGATGCCACTCATATGCTCTTAATTACTGAATGATGTAGGAAACACAAATGAAAAGTATAGTAATGATTACAGTTTCATTATGAAGTCATTATCAGGTATTACTTTAGTTATACAATAATGAATGAAGTAGGGTTGACATTGCCAGATCTTTTATTAGGACATCATTCCATCTTATAATTAGTGGTGTGGGGTAAACATAAAGCAGTTTGCAGTTCCTCAAGGATTTTTTTTATTACTTTAATTAAAACTATGTTATAAACCTAATAGTTTATTGAGTGTAAGCTCAGGAAAATATAAACATATGAACAAATCCTCACAGACAAACTGGAAATTAATTATTAACCACACCACCAACACTTGACTTTTGATTTGTTTTCTTGCACTCCCTACATGTAGAGCATGTTTATAAACTTTACATATACCATTACAGCCTGTCTGAAGGCTCAAGTTACTTACTTTAACTAATTAAAATCATAATAATGTGTGACTACAGAGTAATATATGGGTCACCATATAAATTGGCAGTTCTCTTAGCACATTTATTCAGCAGATCACTTCAGACAGTGGTAGTGCTGGGAGACTAGAGAAGACCTGATGTGGTACCTCTCCACAGGGGAGGGAGTTGGGAGGAAGCGGCAACTACAACCAGTCAGCCTTACATTGCTAGTGGGGAAACTGATGGAATCCATAATAAAACAAGACTTGGTAGAGTACCTAGCCAAGAACAGTCTGCAGGATGAGAGGCAACATGGGTTCTTGGTGGGCAGGTCATGCCAAATGATCCTAATCACATTTTTGACTGGGTCACTAAGAAACTAGACAGATGCCAACCAGTAGACTTCCTCTACTTTGATTTATGTAAGGCGTTTCATTTGGTGCCACACAACCACCTGCTGAAAACATTGGAGGACCTGGGTACAGCCAAGTGCATAGTCAGTTGGGTAGGTAATTGGCTTAGGGACAGAAAACAGAGAGTAGTGGTCAACAGAATGAGATCTGATGAAGGCACGGCCACTAGTGGTGTTCCCCAAGACTGAGCGTTGGGCCCAGTTCTGTTTAATGCCTTTATCAGTGACATCAGCATAGGTATTCAGGGCAAATTGCCCTATTTGTGGATGATACCAAGCTAGGAGAAAGTATTGACAGTGAGGAGGCAGTTAAGACCTACAAAATGACCTACAGAGGCTGGAAAGATGACACAATGTCTGGCAGCTGAAATTTGATGCAAAGAAATGTAAGGTGGTGCATTTGAGTAAAGGGAACCCAAGGACAGAGTACCACCTCAACAGAGTCCAGCTCGGCAACTCGCAGGAAGAATGGGACCTAGGTGTTATCATAAGCAGCACCCTTAAACAGACAAGTCAATGCAACAAATCCTATAGCAAGGCCAACAAAATGCTTAGGTGCATAGGGAAGGGATTCGATAGCAGGAGGAAGGAGGTAATACTGCCATTCTACAAATCCCTGTAAGGCCCCATCTGGAGTACTGTGTCCATTTTTGGAGTCCATATTTGAAAAGGATGTAATTGGGTGGGAGGCTGTTCAGAGAAGAGCAACCAAATTGATCCAGAGCCTTCAAGGGCACTTGTACGAGGAGCATCTGGAAGCATTACATGTATTCTCACTGGAGACAAGGAGGGAGAGGGGAACTATGAATGAAACATAAAAGTTCCTGAGAGGAATAAATAAGGTGCCATCCTCGGACATCTTCAACAGAGTCTCTGACTCTTAAACTAGAGGGTGCAAGTGGAAGTTGGGGGGCTTCAAGAGGGAGCTTAGGGAACAGTATTTTACAGAAAGAGTTATGGAGCCATGGAATAAACTGACAGCTGAGGCAGTGGAAGCAATGTCTGTGACATCATTCATGGTGGGGTGGGACAAGGCTAAAGCGTGATCGAAAGCAACAGGATCAGTAGGAGGCAATAGGCAGAAGGGGGTTGGGTCCTAGGATCTGAGATGGTCCAAGGAGCACATGGGGAGACTGGAAGGACCCTTGTTATTCTTCTGCTATCTTTTTTTCTATGTTTCTGTTTCTAGAACAGTGCTGAGTTTTTTTTGTAAAAGCAGCACCTAGTAGATTAGATTTGCTTTACAGGATTAGGAACTGTCTTTCATTTAATTCTAGGAAACTCTGGCACAATCCTTTATTATCTCTTTAATTGATTTTGGACTCTTAATTTACTCAGCTGCTAATACTACTACATTGAACAGAGTGAAAATTTTGCATGATAGTGTCTGTCCCCTTATTACCACTAGCAAGTAGTCTATGCATCACTATGATTTATATTTTAAATTGAACTGATTTTCTTTTGATACATGGAGTTCTTACTGTAGACTAATTACTTTCTGAAGACTTATTGTATACATGGCATTGTTAAACTGTCATTTAAACATACTTTGAGCACTATTAATTCTGGTTACACTACAAGATTGTCACACTAAAATTGCTATAGGCTGCTTTTTTCCAGCCTTCTGCTGGATAGCGTTTTTTTGTTTGCAGTGCCATGAAAGTCTGGAATTCAGTACCTTCATCCTTTCATCGTATCACTTTATATTGTATATTCAAAATTAGACTGAAATCTTATTGCATAGATGCATCCACATGTAACTGCTTTATTTGATATTGTTTTACTTGTTTATTTTTACTATGTATATTTTGTCTGCATAAGTTGTTTGTTTGTCTTGCAATTGGGTGCCCTTGAAAATGGATTTGGATGCTTCTGGGTCCTTAACTGATAAACACATTTTAAATAAAAATAAATGAAATAAATTAGACATGCTTCCATCAAGAGTTTCTGATGAAGGCATAGACTTCAAGAGCAAAGCTTAAAAGGTCTCTGATGTAATCAAAAATCTCAGATGGAAAAAAAAGTGTGTCTGTGCCTGATTAACCATATAAAATGTCTCTCATTAACTTTCTTTAAAGGTTTTTAGTTAGCCATTTGGCACTCCTCCTACTGACTCTTTTTTTAACAACTGGAGCAAATGTATTTGCAATATCCATAAAAACATTAATAAAATAATAAAGAGCACAATCCATATCTGGAATTTCTGATATGACTAATCCATATCAGATAATTTATTCATAAAACTTGAAACATCTATTTTTGAGTAATTTCTCACCTCTATTATTTTGGGTGAGGTTTTAGAAATGCACACACCCTTCCAAATCCTGAAAACTGGGTGATGGTCACTAATAGAGTCAGTAATTCATCCACTAGCTACAACATGGTTGTAACGATTTGTTAAAAACAAATCAAGTAATGTGAGTCTATTGGACTTTAAGTCTAGTTGGTGAAGCTATTAGTTGACTGAGACCAAAATCTAACAATGTAGTCATATATTTTAAACTATCCTTGCCCAGCCATACAAGATTAAAATCTCTTACTACTGTGCAATCGTTTTATTTTTACAATGACTTGTCATCAGATCCACAAAGTCCTGAAAACCCTGTATGTTATTTTTAAAGGGATTATAAATGCAACAAATATTTTCTTGGACTCTTGCCTGATCTGCCATTGATATGGGCCAATTAGTTTGCAATAAGAAGCAGCGTATGTGTCTCTCAAATGATTTTATTTGTATGAATAGGAGTACTGTCTGGATGAGTTTATTATATGAATTTTGTATCACTGTTTGACTTGTAGCTGGTTGTTACTAACTGAAAAATATTATAACTAAATGATATGAAAATTAAAACTCACCTTGCACCCAGTTGCTTCCAGTAGTACCACCACCAGCATCCAGAAAGTTATTTGTATATTTAGGGCCAGATATTCAAAAGTTAGCCCCAGGGCAAAAGTATCATTGCACAGTGAACAAAATTAGCCTGGAATCATTAGCATGCTATATTCAAAGAAATAGCCCTGGGGATAACTCAGTTGAATATAGCATGCAAATGAAGCAGTGCAAACAGGGTCTTGAGTGCAGCGCAAAACTAGCCCAGCAAATCAGACAGCTCTGAATATAGCAACCATGCAGTGCAGTCTACAACATCAGCCCAGTGCACACAGACGTGGAGTAAGGCAAAGGTGAACTACATGGTCAATGTGTGTGCCAGTAAAAAAGTGAACTTATAGAAACTGCAAACAATAGTGCAGGCCACACACTGCAGAATTGTGCTATGGTTTTGAGATGCTTGCTTGGGGCTAACTCATTTGCACAGTGCTAACACATTAGCCAAGGGTAAAACTTTGCTATATTCAAAGCACGTATGCAAATGAGCCTACTCAGGCAATCCATGTGCAAACAGCCACATTAGCATCTCATTATGGCCTGCTTTGCATGCACTCCCATGTAGTTTGCCCAGCACTATTGCATGGCGCACACAGCTCCACCTGTTGGTGAAACTGTAAGTACCGGTCGGAAGCCACAGGCTGGGGTGTGCACACAGGTCCACTTGTAGGTAAGACTGGAAGTACAGGTCAGAAGCCACAGGCTGGGTTGTGCACACAGCTCCACCTGAATGCCAGACCTGAGAAACAGTTTGTTAGGTTCAGGCTGTGGGTGTTGGCAAGCATACTCAGTGCACACCTCCCACCCAGTCAGCAATGAAATGAGGGACACAGACACTCTTAATAAAGAACAATGAGGACACTGATCCGCATAATGGGAGGCACATCATCAAACATGGAGACACAAACACATAACACAATGGAAACCATTACCTTCGTATGTACACAGGATAGGAGTTATGTAGCAACCATAGAATATTATAACTCCCTCCTTGCAAGTTTGGATGTACAGCACAGTTTCTATGTGTGCACCAGTTTTCCCAGGAGGGACAAATGCAATTCAGGGCTATAGTGAGGGGTACACAGAGGGTTGTTCCCTGTACTGAGGGACACTGTAGATGACTGTAAAATAGTGTGTGTGTGTGTGTGTGTGTGTGTGTGTGTGTGTGTGTGTGTATATATGTGTATATATATATATATATATATATAATAGGGGTGCTGTCGCACCACTATATTTAGGATTGAGTAGGCACTTTAATGTTAAACCTCAAATTTTGCATGTTAAATAACTTTGCAACTGTTCAATGGATTTGCACAAAATTTGGAATTCACAGTCTAGTATGGTAGATATCTTGATTTACCAAGTTGCATTTCAATCGGACATACAGTTTTTGCACAGCAAAGTGCAACAAAAATACACTTTTAACCACTTTTGTGCATTTTTAGTCTGTGGTACTGTGCAGACACCATGTGGTCTATTGGTCTGAAACATGGGACATAGAAAGAGCTTGGGCCAAGGAATATGCCAGCATTTGTTTGGTGAAAAAAATATTAATCCATTCAAAAGTTATTACAATTTGAAGTTCCCATTATATCCTATTAGAAAATGTTTATTTATTTTTGCAATGTCCATGGGGAAGACCAGATGTCCCTAGGAAAGAGTAGATGGCCCAAATTGGGACAACCATATCTCCATAATGGTTTAGTCTTTTTACATGAAATTTGCAGGGTGTTGAGGGGATGTCCTAGAGATGTGAATTATGCTGTTTAGGTGTTGGGGAATTAATTGGTTGCAGAGATATTCAATGATGGAGTTGACTTTTTCCCATAGGATTACATTGCGGTCTTTGTCATGACTTTTAGTGCTGTAATCTCAGAAATGAAGTGAGATACAGGCTTTTCGCTACTTGCAGCTTAGATCACCTTTTGGTGATCTATGCTGCTAGGAAAAAAATTGGAATCGTGGAGTAAGCCTGCAGTGGAATTTTTTTCATACATTGCACAGTTCATGAGATATTGTGAAACTACTGTCACAAGGGTTCAAAGAGTGTCTGTCCAGTGCTTTTCGGTGCCCATATCTCAGAATTGATGTGAGATATGGGTGCAATCATTTAATGTGGTGTGAAGTACTTACTGTCATGATTACAATGATGCTTGAATTTGTTTTCTAGCTCTTACGGTTCACAAGATATGAGCAAATTACTGTTACAAGGGTTTGGTGCCCTATAGGGCTGCTGTATGGCTCCGTAGCTTTACATAAATAGGAGCATGGGCCCAGATGCATATTGTTATGCAAAAAGTGGAAGGGTCTTGCACTCCCACCAATACCTGTTTTTTACTAGTTATATTATACATTTTCAAAAAGTAAGGACATTCATGGCAAAAAACTGCATTTAATGCATCATTTAGGGTTAAAGTGAAAAAATTAAGGAAATGAAACATTAGGGTTGCACCCCTAACCCTCCCACATGCCCCACACCCCCATCCTCCATAGACTGACAGATGCCAGGGTGAGCCATTGGGGTCGCAAGGCCTAAATCTCACCCCAGTCTCCTTTACTGTAGCATGTTTACCTCTTACACATGAAATGGGTTGAGATTTGGGCCACACAACTCCACTGGCACACCCTGGCATCTGTCAGTCTGTAGAGGATGGGGGTACGGGGTGTGTGAGGGGGTGAGTGTGTTTTCCAAGTTAAATCATGCTCTTGCTGAACAGCCAGGAGCTTGGGGGTGATCCAGGGATGGTGGTTGCCATGCACTCTGATTTTATTCAAGGGAGCATGATTGTTCCAGACAGATGAAAAATTGTCATTGAAGTTTTTTGCAGAAGCTATAGGGGTCCAATGTACAAGGGTTAGGTCCTGAAATAAAGAAACAAGGTCAAGGGTTTTGTAGGAGTGAATGGTTAGGAGGGGCCTTAGGTCTATGAACTTTCTTGACTAAGTAGATCAGATGATGATCAATGAGAACATCAGATAGCAGATTACCCTGTGTGAGTGTGAGGTAAAGGCCCAGTCTAGGAGAGTGTGGTTTGGGGTTTTGTGATTAAGGTGAGTAGGCTCCTTGATTAGTTGGGACAGGTTGAGGGCAGTTGTGTCTGTGCAAGTTTTGCCTAGTGAGGGAGACAACCAGTCAATGTTAAGGTCACCTAGAAGGTAGAGCTCCCTGAGGAGGTGAGGGACCCAATGGAGGTGATTAGCTCAGAGGACACAGTGTAGTGTAGGCCAGGGCAGCAATATAATCCTGCAATGAAAATAAGGACTGAGAAGGGTAGAGATGACCTTAAGATAAGGGCTTCATCAGTCTTGGGAACAGTGGTCGCTAGAACAGTTGTGCTTTGGAGACAGGCAAAGGAGTAGATAGTAACACCCCAGCCCCTACTAGTGCTGTCCTATTGGGTGATGACACAGCCAGGGATTGTGATGGATGCATCTGGGACCTTATTTGTTAGCCAGGTCTCAGTAACTAATAATATATCAGGATGAGTGGATGCAACAAGAGGGTGCAGAAGGTCTAGTTTGGGGAGAAGGCTCTGAATGATAAGGTGGAGGATCTTTAGACCTCGGGGGAGGGTGGTAGGGGTTGAGGAGGAAAGTGGGAGGGGAAGGTGTAAAGGGGGGTTTAATGAGTGAGGGGCCAGGGTTAGAATTAATGTCACCTGTGGAGAGCAGAAGGAGAGACATAATGATGAAGTGGAGCTTGGCAGTCCTAAACCAAGTTGGACTAGACATTTTGTGAGAGCTGGGTGGGTAGCAGAAAATAGTGAGTTGGAACTTGAAAAGACACAAAAGAGTGTGTAAGTAGTGCAGAGGTAGGAGGGGGGCAGAATGCCGGGAAGTGTAGTGGGACCAGTTGAGGTTGTAGGGTAAAGGAGTAATTGCTAGGATATAGCAGGGGATAAGAGAGGCAGTGGGGTAAGCAGGGGACAAGTGGGAGTTCTAGTGTAGATGAGGAGAGGGTAAGAGAAAAAGTGAAGAGGAACAGGGGTGGCATGGATGGAGATCAGTGTTACAGAAAGAGATAATAACAGTAGACTAAGTAATTAGGGCTGTGTTTATAATACAAAGAGCTGTGGAAGATCAAGGAGAGCAGGAGGGTAAGCAAAGTTAGTGAAAGGGTTAAGTTTCTTTAGGCTGGCTGAGGTATGAGTAGCCAATAGGGAAGAGGGTGGAGTGGTACATGGCGGAGCTTGTGTGCTTTTAATAGTGGTTGGGGCCATTGAGGGTCTGGGTGGGTGGGACAAACAGTAAGGTAGAGATATCAGGAGAGAGCAAAAAAAACTGCAGTTTAGCGCTCCTAGTCCAGGGCTTGTAGACACACCAATCAGAGAGCACCAGAGCAAGAAGGCAGCCAATCAGAGGTGAGCAGCTTGACAACACTGAAATATGAAAATACCAGCTCAGTATCTGGTCTGTACCAGGCTGGGAACGCTAGCAGCAGTGGAGCAGGTTCAGCTGGCAGCAGCTAGCTGGCCATGCCGCCAACAGGAAGGTGCCCAATCAAAGGCTGGTGAGTTGTGGGAAGAGAAGAAGATTGTAGTTAGTTAAATGGGTAGAGTAGAGAGTTGGAGAGACAGTAGAAAAGAAGTTAATTGGGGGGTGAAAACAGCCTGAACTGGCAACCACAATGCAGTGGGGGTTGGAGCCAGCCAGAGAAACAATAGGAGGCACTTAATCAAGGGCAAGAACACAGGGAACAGAGAGGGAGGAGGGGGGTTGTAGGAGGTGAGAGGAATTGCAACAGGAATGAGTGAGAGAAAGAGACTAGGAGGAAGGTAGGTCAATGCCCTGTACAAAGAGAGAGTTGGGGGAGGGGCTAGGTACGTAGTAGCAGGCAGAGGGAAAAAATAAAATGCAGGGGAAGGGTGATAGAGAGAGAACAGTGAACAAATAAACTGGCAAGTCAATGGTGAACAATAGAAAATAAACTGGCAGGTCAATGACAATGCTTAACAAGTAACAAGCAGTAACAGTGTTAAACCAGAGCTCAACCAGCATAATGTAGTGAAATGATTCAGTGATGGGAGGTATCTCGGGGTACCATACCTGGCACACTGTCTTATTCTCATTGTGCAGGAGTTTCTAGCATATCCTGATATCAAGTCCATGTTGACTGTGGCCTGTCGCATCTGTGTCCTCTTTGTCAATTCCAGATAGGCACATGACCATCTCAGGCACCTGCAGATCCAGAATAAAGTATTTCAGACCTTATGAAGCTTGACATCATCACCAGATGGAACTAAACACTGTACATGATGGAACACTTTTATGAACAGTACAATGCCATCTCTGAATATCTGCTTCTGCATAAAAGACATGACAGTGCTAGAGTATCAACATCTCTGACAACAGACCAGTAGCTACTAATGGATGGCCAAATCATGATTTTAAGTTCATTCAAACATGCAATATAGGCAGTGAGTGGGGACACTGCATTTATCAGTCAGACTACCCCATTTCCATGGGTGCTGAGGCAGATCTTGTTGAATGTACAACAGGTGCTGGAGGCAGGTGGTGATATGGGAAGCTGTCCCTTAATGGAACACATACTCTATATCTTGGATTTCAATAACCATATTTATTACATTTTGCAATCAACATATTTTGAGACTGCCATCATGCTGGATCCATGCTATAAATTGGGCCTGTCATCAATACTTGAAGGTGGGCATGATCAGGTCCAAAATTGAACTGATTTTCTAATAAGATTGGTACATAGAGCACAGATATTAAACTCACTGTTATGTAAGTCATAACATGAAACTGAACAGAGACTGGGCCTTGCTACTACTTCACATGATAAATGAGCTGATAAAACATGCAAGGTAAGAGAAAAATAACCCACAAATCCACTTTTGTAGGTTTTGTACATGGACAGAATTGAAGATGTGGAGGAAAAGGAAAAGGTGCATGGTGATGATGCAGCAGGATTGCGGGCAGCACAAAGCATGGTGGATGCATATTTGGTGGTCAAAAGGCATATTACCATCACAGAAGAGCCCTTGCTGTACTGGAGTAGCAAGGTCACTGATTGGCCATCAATGACCTGGATAGCAATCAAACGTCTGAGTAGTCCACCCTTGAGTGTCAGTGTGGAGATAGTATTCAGTTTGGCAAGGTCCTTTGTGTGGGACAGGTATATAAATCTGTTCCCTAGAAATGTTGACATGCTAACATTAACAAAAATGGGGCATGTTTCATGCAACACAGTCATGTCAGTGTTCCTACCACATGAATGTAACAGTGGTTGTGAAGATGAACCTGAAGAGCCTGAAGGTGTTGACATTGGCAAATTGCCTTCTACTGAGGTAGATATAGCATGGATGGAGAAAGGATACCCATGTGGACCCTGAAGTCACATGATGCACTGCCAACTGTGAAAGCACCTCTCCACCACGCTGGCCTTGGATGCTTATTAAACCTGTTTTTTGTCTAGCAAATTGTTTTTTTTTTCTGGTGTGTGTGGCATTTGGACATGTTTTCTTGCTTACACTGGGCATATTGTGTGGCTCGCTTTTTGTGCTGCAATGGAAGCCGACATGAAATCAGTCCTGTTGTGCCACACCCCACCAACAAGCCCAGAGTGCGATTGGGGAGCAAAGCGTGTGAAGCTGAAGGCTAATATGTCTAGCCAGGATTCTATTTCAACTGAAACTATCACAGAAGTGTGTTTTTCACAGAGATAAGCACTGTTAAATAAGATCTTGTCTACTTAACGGGTAACATAAAGACCATAGAGCTACCACAGAAGAACTTGCAAGAAGTATAGGTGATGCAGAGGCCCATGTTAGTTCTATCAATGACTGGCAGGGAAAACTTGAACCCAACATTCATAATCTGAGACAGAAGCCCAGCCAACTCGAAGCTCACATAGAAGATCTGGAAGGCAGGAGTCAGCAGAATAATGTAGTAGTCACTGGATTGCAATAGCAGGCCAAAGGTGCCAATTCAATATTATTTGCCCAAAAGCTGTGTGAAAAGTTTGCAGGGCCCTCTCCTAATGGACTGGCATACATGATTGAATGAGCACACTCTGCAACCAATGCCTCAGGAGGGTTCCCCTCCTTGCCCATTCATATTTAAATTCTTAAACTACCTGGACAAGCAGAATTTATTGACAAAGGTTTGGACCCTGCAGGAGATTAGTTGGGAGAACACTAAGCTAATATTTCAGGATCTCCCGAAGTCTGTGTGGGAACCACAAGCAAAATATTGCATGTTCACCTTGAATCTACAAGCAGCATACATTACTTATAAAATTCTTTATCCTGCCAAGCTTCAAGTCAATCATGAGCGCATAACAAGAAATTTTGAGTCACCTGAACAATCTCACCATCCGCGCCCCACTCTGTTCCCAGACCTCTTTAAGTCCACCTGAAAAATGGATAAAGGGAATCTCGAACCTCTGGATATTAGCTTGTTGCAGCTCCTCATTGTCATCTGAGTCGGGGATTTGAAAGCTTGTTATTTTATTTCTGCATTTGTACTAATTAATCTTTGAATGGTTGTCTGGTTGATTTATATTGTTAAAATGTCTCTGTAGTTGTTTACCTTATGTGCTATCTTTAGGAATTTAAATCTGCTTGTATGATACATGATCAACACTTCAACAGAGTGACTATGAATGCTGCAATAGTCGGACCGGTAAATACAGTGAATAAGGACTTACTTCATTTTTGTTTGCACCAGTCCCTGATGTTGATGTGTGTGGAGTTAATTGCCTGTAGTTTTATTTTGGACAGCCATGATTTTGCTGACTATATGAGAAATTATAAAGCTTAGCAACCATTAATTTATTTTTTCTAAGACTAATCTGGTTACTCGATATGTTGGAAAGATGAACCATTGCATCTCAAACTACTTCTCATTCTCACTTGACTGTGTACGGTAATACAGTGTGCACATATCTTCTCAACTGGGGTTTACTTATTTACAATATATGAGTCTGCTTTTAATGTTTATGGATCCCAGTTGTTGTTCTATATCATATAATTTTGACTAGGGAGGGGATGGCTAGCCTACTATATATTTTTTCATTTATTGCTTGGTCAGTTTAAGCTTTGGAATTATTAACCAAAATAGACGGGCATGTCTCACTTCCTGGCACCAGCTCCCTCCAGGGACAGCTTCCTTTATTTTAATTACTCTTATGGGCACTTTTTTACATAACTATTTAGATATTCCTGTAAAAATCAGGTACAACTGTTCCTTTATTCAGGTGTGGGGGTTTGAGTTTGAGGAGGTGTGGCACCCCTGAGACAGAATTACAGTATTATTATGATAGAGTACTAGACATGTTGCCCAGTCTAGTCTTAGTTTTGGGTACACAATATTTGTACTCGAGGGGATTTTTCTGGTATTCCCCCTGTTGGTAGTTCTATGAGGGGCTATCATATTATGGCCTTCCTTTACCTCATTGTAGAGTTATACATTACATATGGGTTTGGGTTTTCTGCAAAAGTACATGTTAAAATTTTTCTCATGGGGTCAGAGTTGGTGCCAAGCAGGTCAGGAGAGAAACATCATAGACCAAAGTATTTTGGAGTATCGATCTTTGGGAACGAGGGTGATCAGTCATTGGAGGATGGTCACTTTTCTGTGGGTTGTTATTTCTGTGATGTTGTTTTTAGTTGGTGTTATAGTTGTTATATATTGTTTAACTGCTTTTTATATTGTTATAGGGTTAGTTGGTTTGGGGGAAGGGGGTGGTTGGTGTTTGAGTGGGAGAGGGAAGATGTAAGAGGGCAGCTGGGAATGACCAATATGAGTTCTATTGGAACTTTCACCAGGGGGGGTTGGGTCTTTTTGCTGTAATTATATTCACTATGTTAAATGGGTAGCTCATATGATATCATTACAGTTAATGTGAAGGGGGTCCGTGACAATAAAAAACATTATATGATATTAAAGCACCTGAAGAAATTTCATACTGGCATAGCTTTTTTGCAAGAAACTCATGTAGTTAGAGACCAGATTCATTACTTTACGGGTTGGCCCAGTATACGGGGCAGATTCCAGTAGTAGTAGGGCAGTGTGGTGGTATTGTTCTCTCGCCATGTCGGATTTCAGCTTATTCATGGATATTGGGATCAGAGTGGCTGGTAAGTATTCCTGCATGGGAGGTTAGGGCCCCAAGAAGTTGTGCTATTGCCCCAATGCTGACACTCCGAACTTTTTTTATAGATCTAGCCACACTTCTTGCCCCTTTACTCATCTTCTGATTTTAATTGTGGGAGATTGAAATTTGCCTTTTCAATCTGATATTGATAAATCTGGGTGTTGCAGAAGGGGCCTTATGGCAGGGCAGTGAGGTCTCAGAGACTTTATGGACAGCCTAGGACTACTGCATCCCTGGCTCCTTCTCCACCCTCAGGATAGACAATACTCTTTTTATTATATTACACATAAGTTGTCCTCTTGTGTAGATTACTTTTTGATCAATCAGGAGAGTCTACCGGAAGTGATCACATGTAAAATTCAGATGTTAGTCATCTCTAATCATTCAGCAGTACATTTACAACATTGCGTTAGCATAGGGGGAAACAGAGATAAGGTATGGAGGTTGAACTTCCCCCTTTTGAAGAACCCCATTACTCTTAATTGGCTTAAGTATTTTATTTGGGAAGTTTTTTGTTCATAACTCGACTTCTGTGCAACCCCTTGATGTACTGTGTGGGGTGGCTAGGTGCTCAATTAGAGATGAATGTATTCGTTTGGTAATAAAACAGAACAGGGCCCAAGCTGAATTAACAGAATAATTATTGAATAATATACGGCACATGGAAAAATCACTTAATATGAATATTCTTACAGATGTTTGGTCATGTTTGCACACCTTACATGCTGAGCATGTAGGGGTTCTGGCAGAGTGTGCAAAGCTAGCCATATTTTGGACAAACTCTAGATACCCAGGCACAGGGGAGAAGGCCAGGAAATTGTTGGTCCTTTGGCTTTGTCAACTGGAGACAACACGAGTCATCAAATGCCTTCAACACAGTCCAAACTCCACCATTGTCACCAAGCCAAGGGCTATCACTGCAGTTTTTCATGCCTTGTATAGCTCCCTTTATCATGCCAAGCAGTGTGACTTTTCCCTGCCAGAGAAAGTATATAGCCTATTTTGATAATTTGAATCTTCCTTCTGTCTCTGACTCTCAAAAAGACTTACTCAAGGGTGCCATTACTCAAGGGGAGGTTCAGCCATTTATAAACCAGCTCCCCATAGACAAAGCTCCCAAGGTGGACAGTTTCACAAATAATTTTTATAAGCCTGCTTGAGTGAGCTGTCTCCTTTCTTGACTTCCATGTTTAACCATATTTTCTCTGATGGCCTCACTGATGTATCTCTATCTGAAGCTTGGATAACCCTGCTCCTCAAACCTGGTAAAAATGAATTTTTGCCTAAAAGCTACTGATCAAAAGTATATTTCTGATCAACTCAGACTTTAAAATTCTTGCAAAAGTCTTAACTAATAGGCTTTCTCAAGTATGGGATGGGTTGATTGCTGTAGAGCAGGTTGGCTTTATGAGTGGCAGGGTATCAAGTGATCACTTGCATAAGTCCATCTGATAGGAGCATCCAGGGAGAGCAGGGCCCCTGTGGTTCTGGCCTCCCTGTACTTGGAAAAGGCCTTTGACAGGGTATCCTGGCCTTACTTGTTTCTGATCCTGTGTAAATTCAGTTTTCCCAACAAATTCATTCAATGGGTTTGAGTTCTCTATCAGCACCCAGCTGCTAGAATTTGGTATAATGGTATGCTTTCCAACAAGATTTGGTTGCAGTGGAGGACTCAACAGGGATGTCCCCTGTCCCCCATGCTTTTTAATCGTTACACTGAACCCTTAATGTGAAGCCTGAAGAATAATCCCTTAATTAAGGGTATATCAGCAGGGGGCTCCCAATATAAGATCCCAGCATATGCTGATGATCTGCTGTTACATGTTGTGGACCCTTTTGTCTCAATTCCAGCAGCCCTAGCAGAAATTGGTAGTTTTTCAGAAATTTTAGCATGTAAACTGAATGTAAGTAAATCGAAATCTTTAGCTTTAAATGTGTTACTTTCTAAACAGGCTATCATTAACTTGGGTCTGGCCTGGGAGCCACATACACTCACTTAATTAGGTGTAAACATTTTTAGGTACCCTTTTGACCTCTGCCACCTTCATGTAGATCCACAGTTGACCACAATTAAAATGGACCTGAAGCAGTGGTCCACCCTTCCTGTATCTCTTTGGGGTAGTGTTAATATTACTAAAATGAATATCCTGCCAAATTATCTCTCCCCCTTAGGCATGTCAAATATTTTTCTTTCTTAAAGTTGGTTTCTTAGTCTTAAGGGCTTTATTAATGACTTTCTTGGGTGGGGTAGGCTTGTTCATCGGTCATACTTCAAGTTGACCGTTTCTCAGCAGCTAGGAGGCTTATGTGTCCCTAACTTTTTCCTATACTATTGTGCTCTCCATTGTAGTAAATATCTTTGATGGGGAGCTGATACAGAGGATTGCCAGGAGGACAGACATGTCCCAACATGGCTCCAAATTGAGAGAGCCTTAACTCGGGCTGAGGGTCTGCAGACCACAAGCCTTCTCCATATCAAACCCTCACAGCAGGGGGCATATGCATGGACACCAAATTAGGTGGCTCCCTAAATATCACCCACTATCCTGTTCCTCTGAAAAACATATGTTTTCAAAGGAAAAATGGTGAACCACTGTCTGCACCTCACCTGGTTTGCATCAAAATATCCAGAGACTGCAACTTCTGATGCTGCAACTGCTGGGATTGATTTTTCATCTTATGCTTTGGAATTTGCTGAACACGGAACTGTGACAGCAGGGCCCTTCCTCCTCCATGTGGTTGACATTGTGGCAGCTCAAATACAGGCAAGCATCATGGCAGAAGTGGGATTACCTAACTCCAATGGGAGCAATGAACAAATTTCTTTGGGATGTATCACAAAATTATTGGAAATGCTCATTGCAGATATGGCTGAGCTAAAAATAGCTCATAAATCTAACGCTCAGGAGGTCAGGATCTTAAGAGACTTCATGCATGCCACAGAGCAGCAGATCATGGATCTAGAGGACTTTCAGCACAATATTTTGAGACAACTAGACGAACAAGAAAAAAGATTAGAGTGATTTTTAGTTGAGGATCAGGAGAACCACAGCAGAAGAAATAGCATTAGTATCTTCTGGGTCCTGGAGAAAGCAGAAGGGGTAACATGGAACTATTCCTGATGAATTTCTTGCCTCAGACAGTAGGCCCGTGCTGGCAGGAGTCCATCAAGGTGGAGCATGCTGTCAGAACAAAAGGACCACTTGCACTGCCAGGCTCCTGACCCTGACTGATAATAGCATACTTTCTTTGATATTCCACAAAACAACGACTATACAGAGCACTAATGGGAAAAGGTGAGCTTTTCTGGAAGGGATCTTGCATTTCTGTTTATCAAGTTTTCTCCCACTAGGTGGTGCAGACTCGCAAGGCTTACAATCAAGTAAAAGCTATGCTTAGAGAAAAGGGAATTCAGTACAGATTCAAGGGTTTGACAAATCTGTGTAATGTGAAATATACAGTCACTCGAGGGGAGATCACCTACAGCTTTATTAAAATTAATCCAAAATCATTGGCTGGACATAAGATTACATACTAAAAGTCCCAGAAAGCTCTGGAATGAACACTTGGACAGACAGACAGACCTATGGTGTCCCCAGAGCTACCAGAATAACCAGCGCAAAGCAGGTAAATGCTCACAGAGTAACCTTATGTCAGTGCAGGATGACAGGGATTGCTACAAGCCCCCCTGCACAGACAATCCTGAAGCAGACAGAAGAGACTGTGATGGCCTCTATCAGGCATCCTTCAATTGCAGTAGGCTGTGCTCTAGGAGTCCTTGTCCTAGACAGCCCTACTTGGAAGCAGCACTAGCATCCCCTCCTGCGAAAACTATAAGAGATTCCAAGAGACTGCCACATTAGAACAGGAGAGCTGCAGAGTCAGTAAAGTAGAACACAGAGGTTTCTCCTGAGCATGCTTCCCCATCCTGAGAATCACTTTCAGAGGAAATCTCAGACATGGACTGTGTCACAGCAGCCACAAAATACATTGTCCCAGGTAATAGCTTCTTCACTGAAGTGACAGCAAGCACAGGGACCCAAGACATTTACTATGGAGCTGCTGGTTCCAATGTAAGAATCATCATCGAGGTGCTGCTGTGACAGCATGAAGAAGCATCTAATATGCTTTCAGGATGCCTGTCTATATATTGCTTTGAATCTGATGTTTTACATGTTTGGGATGTTAAATGGTTATTAGGTTAACATGCACTGTTGCATCAGGGGTGGAGGAGCAGGGAAGTGGGGAGCGCTCATGGCATGCATGGCTATACATGCACCTTAACAAGCTCTCTCTTCCAATTTAATTGATGATCACTGAGGATCCCCCTCTCACCCATTCTCTCACGTGAGAGTAAAATCTCCACTCCCCTCCACCCCTCCCCATCAACACCATTTGTTCCTTTTACCATTCTGAGTCTGTACATCATACAGGTTTTGATCTGGACAACAAAGCAGATGGTGCTTCTGTTGTAGATCACAGCAAATAAACCTCTAAGCCCTGTACAGCTCTGGACCGTGAACTTCTCGATGATGCCTGTGTTGTCACAAATCGATCTAATGTGAAGGCTCCTACTCTCCTCCCCCAACCCAAGAGTATACAGGCCAATGGCATCTGACAGTATGGGAAAAGGGGAGCTACATGTTTGTAATCATACACCATTTTACATATAGGGATAAGTTAACAATGATTTTTTTTTTTTTAGTCTTTGGTAACCAGGTAAGGCCCAATAGGCACAAGTGCCTGTTTTCAGGGGCAACCTGGGAGCACTGGGTGGTTAAGTGACTTGCTCAGAGTCACACAGTATGCAAGTGGAGGTTGTGAGAATCAAACCAAGGTCTGGTCTACTAGATGTACAAAGTTTGTTCATAGTGCATTACTCTAACCTCTATGCTATACTGCCAGCAAACAGTTAATGACATTGAGAATTATGCACAGTATTATTGAATGAGCACATTATGACAGCCTTTGACTGAATCTGTTTGGACTGGTCTGGGTGGATGCCTGACTTTAGAAGTCAAGAACAGCATATCACTTCAAGGAGATCAGGATTTTTGTCACTTTTTCAGCTTGCTCCAAGGGGGACTCAAGGGCAAGGGGGGGTACTGAGACAATGAGGCTAAAACTCAAAAGACAATTAAGAAAAAGTCCTTCTCAGCAGCTGAAGGAAGGCCCATAAAAAGAGCAATGCCCTCTCCAAGTATTGTAGGTAGCAATCTTGCAGAAGCTTACTTCTTATGAAAATGTTCATCTGTGGGTTTCTGACTGGTAGTACAGTATAGCCTAGAGATTAAAGTAATGAGCTGTAAATGAGCCTGCTACATCCAGCAGTCCTGGGTTTGATTCCCACAGCCTCCACTTGAATACTGTGTGACTATGAGCAAGTCACTTAACACCCCCAGTGCTCCTGGGTTGCCCCTGAAAACAGGCATGTGTGCCTAGTGGGCCTTACCTGGTTACCAAAAGAATGAATTAGTCATTTGCTACTATTGCGGACGTTGCTTTTCAGTACCACATGACCAAGGGGCCCTTTTCTATCAACAAATGTCCATGTTTCTGCATTTATTTATTTCATTTTTGTTGGCTGGGTAAGTGCACTAGACAAATTCTGCCTATTTTCAGGCACGACCCGGAGGAGGGGGATACAAACGAATGCCAACTGACCTTGAACCAGATTAAGCTGCTGATGATATTTGTAGTGAATGGGGGAAATTTGGCAAGGACACCGGGGAAATTTCCCTACTTTCCTGTAGAGGGAACCTCTGGCAGTCGAAGAATGGCTGGTTCAGTTGTTGAGCAACCTGCGATGAAGCCGGATGTGGGAGAGGTCGGGAAGCTGGTCTCCTCTCTGGTTGCAGAATCTCATGAGACTGATATATTTTTCGAGGTACCCATTGCTTTGAATGCATCAGAAGAAAATAGAGAGATGGATATTGAGGTACCCCTGAGGCCAGGAAACAAACCTGGAGAATCAGAGCATGCTATTCCAGCATCTGTTCATGTCAAGAACAATGTTCAAAATGCAGAGGATCTTCAAGCTCTCATAATTGCGGAGGAGAAAAGTTTTCTTGAGAAGAAGCAGGAGTTTTCAGCAACCTTAGTGTCTGTGATGTCCAAGACTGGAAATGAGGTGGGTCTGACTGAACCTAGCAACCAGGCCTCATAGTTTACTTTCACCCGGGAAATGCTCGGAGACATGTCCAGACTCAAGAATAATCAAACAGATACTGTCTTTGAAACTAACTTTTCTGATCGTCATCAAGCTACAGTTTTTTCTTTTGCTGCATGAACAGAGCAGCATACCAAAAAAGTCATTAGTAAACCCTTGGAGAAACAAAAAAATTTCCTGGGCTGAACAGGCTGATGTGGCAGATACCCTATGGTCAATAGAGCACTCTCTGAGGTTGGCTGGGTGGTCTCAGTTACCCGACATAAGACAGTAGGTTTCAAGATTCTCACCAATAAAAATTTCAGGAGTCCAAATGACTAGAGGTGGAACTATAGCAAACAACTCTACCTCTAAGACAATGACACACAAGGTAATTAATTTAGAATCTCAACCCTGTGAGGCTCAGCTCCCTGAAGCACCAGAAACATGCTTAGAGCCTCAGGAGTCACCTCTTGAACTCCCTCCAGAACTTATTTTGACACAAAATTCAGTTTTAAACCCAGAATCCACCAACTCCAGCATGACCATCCCTAGATTGGAAGGTGGGATGAATACTTCTAGGAGTAATTTGTCTTGATCCATGGAATGTCTAGGAGAACAAACACCCACGGATCATCAAGAGGGCCCTCCAACTACCTCTACAAACTTTGAACAATCAAGGCAGAACTCTCGCTCATATGCTTCCTTTTTTCAAACACCCACTTACTAAGAGGCATAATGCAGTTAGACTGATATATAAAGGGGGACTGGAGACATTCCCTGACAGGAAGTATGTAGCTTGGGCTCTATTGAAGAATAATTTGCATTTTAATTCCTCAGAACTGTATGCATTGATTCAGGTATCGGGGAGCTGAATTTTGATGTAGGTTTTAAATTGAACAGTGGGTTAAAAAAAATCTTGAACAGGTATAATAGGGTGAAACAATCCCCTTTATGGTCACCAGTCAAGGTTTTACCATTGACTAAGCCTGCTCATAAAACAGTGACCATTCTCTTTAGGAAAGAAGGGGTGAGTGTGACAGATCTGATTTTTTGGTTAAAGCAAAGGTGTACTACCCTGGGTCATCCAGAAGCTATCTTTGACAGTGAGGATTTCTGGACAGGGGACTGGAGAATAAGGGTAATTCTGAACTCCACTGATATAGGATTACAGCACTTACCAAACTGTGTTTTTCTAGGCAGAGATAGGGGAGTTTTGTTTTATGCTGGCCTACTGAAAATGTGTTACAAATGTGGGAGGCCAGGCCACATTAGCAGCTTACTGTATGCGACCACCTGCGCTGCACAGTATGTAACAACTTTGGGCATCCAAGCAAACAATGCAAGAACACAGCTGTATGCAATTTATGTGGGGAAATAGGCCACTTTTACTCTACCTGCCCTGAAGCTGCACATAGGCAGGCTACTTCAAATGATCCAGAAGCTATGGAAATTCAACAGGCCCATCACATTCAGTCCACAAGTGATCAGGATGTAGCAGTAACAGTTGGCACTGACCCTCTTTCATGGGTAGAAGATAGTGAGGCTAGCATTTACGAGGAATCTATCATGGAGATTGATAAAAATGACCCCTCTTCTAGACAGACAGATGCAGAGGCAATGCCTCCTCCTCATCCCCTTCCCCCCCAGAATAGAACAAATGTCTACTTCTAGGGTCACTTGGCAAAGAAATTATGGAAGTCAGCCTGACACAAAAGTTCCCAAAATATCCATTACTCCTACTTCCAATCATTTCCATATCTTGCGACCTACTCAGGACCTGTCAGATGCTGAATCTGAAAGCTCACAACTAGGTTTGGAGCTGCCCGGGGGACACTCAGACACTGAATCAGAAGGGGGAACATTTTCTTATGCAACTCCCAACCAACAGGGTACTAAGAAGGGAAAAAAAAATAAACGAAAACTGCCATGAGGTTAGCCTTGACCAGCACTAAATGTCAGTTTTCTTAACTCTGTTCACTTAATGTGAACAGTATTAAGAATAGGACAAGGCAAGCAGCTGTATTCTCTCATTTATGATCTGACAAAGCAGACATTTTCTTTTTGCAGTATACAAGACTTCATACAGTCACTGAGCTATCCTATGATATGAAATGGTGGCATACTGGTGTATCTTACTGGTCTTTGGGTTTAGAATCATGCTCAGGGTGGCTATTCTTTTCCATAATACCACAGTAAAAGTTTTAAAATTAATAGATTTGGTTCCAGGACGTGTGTTGGTGTCAGACATTGTATATAAAGGTGTATGTTTTAGATTAATTAGTGTCTATGCCCCCCAGATGAAGGCAGACAGAGTAGAGTTATTTCAAATGATACAACCTTATTTATACACCTCAAAGCATGCCATTTGAGGTGGTGATTTCAATTGCAGCCTAACTACTAAAGATAAGGTAAAGGGACTACCACAATGAAAGCTTTTTGTGACATGACCTACTTGCAAAACGTTCTTCACACGTCAAGTCTAAGTAATGCATATGTTCAGGTGCAATGAAAAATTGACCACACATACCATAGAGGGACATTGGCTACACAAATAGATGTTTTCTTTACCAGTAAAAATCTACCCTTGCGATCAGCCAAAGTGACTCCCGTAGAATTTTCTGACCATTGTGCACTTTAATTCTCAGTGGGAGCTCAAACTGCCCAGACCCTTGGAAGTGGCACGTGGAAACTGAACTCCTCCCTTTTGGAAAAAGAGGAAATCTTACAACATATAAAGTATTTTACCTTAACTAGGAAATCCTTATATGAAATGTACGAGGACCCCCTGCAGTGGTGGATAGACACCAAAATGGATCTCACACAATTGCTGAAATCCATGGGGGAAATATTTTCAGGACAAATATTATTTTGATTACTTATAGTACAAAAAGCAATTACAGCATGTCATGTCATTAGCACAAACCACCAAACAGACTTTTACTGCACAAATTAGGATGATTAAGGAGAAGATGAAACAATTTTATTCTAAACAGTCCCGAGCTCTGAAGCTGCAGCAAGAATATGGTACACAGGGGAAGTTTGCAACAGTTTACTCCTTCTTAAGTTGTAGAGAGAGAGTAAAGAAAAAAGTTTTTGAGACAGTCAGAGAACAAGATAATCTTTTAAAAACAACCCCTCTTGAAATAATGGTTGAAGTCACAAATTATACCAGGACCTTACTTTAGGAAGAAAAAGACTGTACAGATAAAATAACTGAGTACTTATAAAATATTGAGACTCCAGACAGCCCCCCCAATTCTGCAAAAGTTAGTAGATCCCATTTGCCCTATAGAAGTACTTACTTGGCTACTTACTTGGTTAAAAGGACAAAAGAAGGCCATGGCCCATCGTGATTGTCCTCCACATGTGTGGATCATTACCATAATACTATTTTATTAGCCATTTATCAAGTTTATTTTTAAAGGTCGTAACAGTAGATGAATCGATGATATCCTGAGGCAAAGTATTCCATAACCTAGGAGTTCTTATGGAGAAGAAATTTTGTCTCTTGTTAGTTTTGCATTTAACAATATCTAGTTGTTTATTGTGTAACCTGGGCACAATTTTTCTGGTGGACAATGATATACCACATTGCATCATCAGAGCAGGTGAATTAATAATCTTGAATAATTGTAAAAAGGTCACCTCTTATTCTTCTCAGTTTAAGTGAATATAAACCTGTCTTCTGTAATCTTGTATCATAGTCTAAGTGAGCAATATATGGGATCATTTTTGTAGCTCTATGTTGAAAGTGTTCAGTTCTGTCTATATCTGAAACTAAACATGGACTCCAAAAAGGGGAACCATAGTCTAAATAGGGTCTAACATGGGATCTATAGAGAGTCATGATGCACTCTTCGGATTTAGAGATAAATGTACTATTTATCCTATGCAGGAGGGCATTAGTTTGATTGGCAATTTTATTACAGTGGGAGGTTGAAGAAAGTTTATTGTTTACCAGAATCCCCAAGTCTTTTTCTAAGCAGGAAACCCTAATAATCATATTATTCAAAGTGTATACCTGTTTTGGGTTATTTTTACCCAAGTGTAGAACTGCACATTTTGTTACATTGAAAGTCATTTTGTTTACAGAAGCCCAGTATTCGATTGACGCAAGGTCAGCCAATAATGTTTTTTTATTGGCTGTGTTGTTCACTACACCCCCAAGTTTGGTGTCATCAGCAAACTTCATGAGGATGTTGGAAGAACAAATTTTCATATCACTGATAAAAATAATAAACAGGGTGGGTCCCAAGACAGAGATCTGGGGAACACCGCTTGTCACCCTACTCAATTCAGACAGTGTGCCATTAACCCAAACCCTCTGAGTGTGATTTCTTAACCAATTTTTAATCCATAAGACTAATGTTGGTGAGAATCCTAATTGGATAAGTTTTTTTATCAAAATGGCATGTGACACTTTATCGAATGCTTTACTGTAGTCAAGTAAAATAACATCAGATGGAATATTTAAATCAAGATTCATACTAATATGATTGTAAAAAGATAGCAGGTTCATAGTACAAGATAGACCTGTTCTAAATCCATGTTGGGTTATGTCAGTTATATTTAAGGATTCCATTTCTTTGTTGAGGAGAGTTTTGATTACTTTTTCTAGTAATTTGCATGGAATTGAGGCCAGACTAATAGGACGATAATTTTCAATTTTAGAATGGGAACCCTGTTTAAATATGGGGGTTATTATTGCCGTCAACCAATCAGGGGGAACCCTTGCCTCCTGAAGAGATTTATTAAAAATAATAGTAAGTGGTAGGGCAATGGTATCTTTAACTCCCAAAAGAAATTTGGGACAAATATCGTCTGGGCCAGGGCTTGTTGATAGCTTTAGTGTAGTTAATAATTTGTGGATATCATTCTGCGAAATCGTATATTCAGTGTTGCCTAGTGAAGATCTATCAAAAAAGGATTTGGGATGGGTCCTGAACAAAAACTGATGAGAAATAATTATTAAGTGCAGAAGCAGTTACTAAATCGGAGGTTATTATTGTATTATTAATTTTTAGTGGGCCAGTAGTTCTACTGGTACTCTTTTTACTATTTAAATAAGCATATAATGCTTTATGAGAATCATTAGTATGAGCTATACGAAATTCTAAATTTCTTTTAGCTTGAAGAATTATTTTTTTTAATATTCTAACTGATTCCCTATATTTACTTAGTAATTCTTGGTTTTGATTAGTGGGACATTTTTTTAATAATGAAAATAGCTTTTGTTTACATGAGATTTGTTTTTTTTTATAGATTTATTGAACCATGGTGGAATTTTACCTTTGTTATTGTACTTATGTATTTCTGGGACATACAGATGTTCAAGTACTTGAATCTGTGTTTTTAAGAAATCCCAAGCTTCATCAGTGTTAAGTAAGGAAAAAATGTTATTCCAATCAAGTGATCCTAGGTAATGATTTATTTTTTGAAAGTCTGTTCGATCGTACTGTCTGATTTTTTGTTTATTTATTGCTAGGCGTTCATATAATGAAATAGTGAGAATTATGGGCATATGATCACTATTTCCAAGAGGTTCTGATATTAGTAGGTCTTTCACAGGGATATCCATGTTAGTTATGATGAGGTCCAAGATGTTACTGCCTCGGGTGGGTTCCATAACCAATTGATAGAGCCCCAGGTCTATGATATTTGTAAGAAATTTATGGTCATATTGATTTAGACCCGTTAAAGTATCCCAGTTTATAGTAGGTAAGTTGAAGTCACCCAAAATTAAAACGGAGCCATTATTAGCTAGCTGGGTGATTTCATCAAATAACTGTAAGCTTTGGCTAAGATCTAATGAAGGAGGACGATAGCAAGTCCCAACCAGAATTTGGGAAAAACCTTTAGGTTGAATGTACACCCATACACTTTCGGACTGGACACTTACTGTGGATTTATAAGAAATGATGTTACCCCTGACATAAAGACTGACCCCACCACCTATCTTGTTGTCGGGTCTATTTTTGAAATAATGTTTATATCCCAGAATTTCTGTAGTCCCAATTCTATCAGCATTGCCCCATGTTTCTGTTATGGTTAATATGGATAGATCCAGAGATTGGGCCCTAAGTTCCAGCTCAGCAATTTTTACAGTGTTTAAAGATCGAGCGTTAAGAGATAAGATATTTAGGAGATTATGAGTTGGAAGAGTAGTCCCAGTGTTAAGAGTATTGGTAGTTAACCCAAACTCCCACTTTGCCATCAGTTTAAATGTGAATGGATGAAGGTAACAATTTTACGTCCCAGTAATGTGCTTCCCCGTTGGCTAAGGTGCAAATCATCCCAACAAAAAAGGGATGGATTGTGGTGAAATTCCTCCCAGTGTGTCAGACAGGAAATATTTTGTTTTAGACACCATTTTCTTAGCCATTCATTTAAAGCTTTTATTTTGGCCATAATTTGTTCTGAAGCTCTTGGGACTGGTAGAATTTCAGATAAGCAAATATCACAACCCCGTTCTACCAGTAAACTACACAAGGAGATGTAGTTCTGTTTGATTTGTTGCAGAGGTAGTTAGGGGATGTCATTTGTTTCTACGTGTACAACCACTAGTGGGTTTTCTCCAGCTGGTTGTAAAATTGATTTAACCATTGAAGTAATGTCTGAAATCCTAGCCCCCCGATAACTAAGACAAGTGCGATGTTGTTTGTCAGGGTTACAGACCACACGGTCTATGTATTTTGTGATGGAATCTCCCAAGACAAAGACCTCCTTTTTACTAACTAATTTCTCCTGATTTGTTAAGGTGGGGGGGTGGGAATGAGTTTTAACAGCAGACAATTGTTCACCTAAGGTCTTGTTTTGGACTAATTTATTTTCATTTCTCGTACCAAGTTCTGGACTTACTGACACAGTTTCGTCAATCAATTGTGACAGATTTTCAAAAGAATTATGTGTGGGAATTTGATAAGAAGCAGGAGGTAAAAGAGGTTTGTTAGTTGATTTCTTTAATTTTGTGCAAGGTAACATAGTCCAAGAATCAACCTTGCTGATATTTAACTGTTGGTAACTCGCAGCTGTGACTATAAGGTAGAGGTAACAGTTGGGTGCTGTAAATCAAGAACATGTGAAGTGTTCAAGTGGGACACCTGGCAGTTGTCATTATCCACAGTTTTAGTGGAAGAGGTGTTTGTTTCTACTAAGATTGACATTTGATCAATATAATCTTCTAGTGCTTCGATGTCTGATTTCAGAGACATCTTAGGTTGTAGTCGGATAATTTCCTCCTGTAGTTCACCAACTAGAACACACTTTTCACAAATATAATTAGATGTTTGTTTACCAAGGGTGTACATTTTGCATGTCATACAGTATTTATTTGCTTTTTTCATTTTGAATAGGGATCATAAAATGACAGGTTTATGTAAATGCCTATTGTGTTCTTTATATAACAAAAAACACTAACTCTTACCTTCACGTCCCCTCAACCATGATGGACACGATAGACATGCGCTGAAATACGCGTGTCTCTGCGCACGGCCCCGCGCACACTCACCCCGCTCGCTAGAGCAGGTCTTTAAGACTAGGAGAAACCGGAAGTGCAAGTCGCGCTACTTCCGGTTTTGCACCACAAAAATAACACTAGAAAATGTTATAAAGCCTTTAAAAAGGCTTGCGCTGCTGTTAATTTAAGGGCTAAAGTGATATTAAGTAGGTCTGTGCCAGGTATAAGGCTGAAAGAGTAGCGATCTAGGGGGAGCACTGGTGGTGAGATCTAGTATACCACCAGTACCCCACAATCCTTTGCAGACAACAAGCCTGAGAACAAAGGAGAGTACCCTAAGCAGTGCACAAGTCTAACATACACAGTTTAAATATAGTTTATTATGCAGGAACCTCTCACCACAGGTGCTCTTTCCACAACAGCAAGTCTTATAATGCTGCTCGCTCACTAGAGCAGGTCTTTAAGACTAGGAGAAACTGGAAGTGCAAGTCGTGCTACTTCCAGTTTTGCGCCACAAAAATAACGCTAGAAATGTTATAAAGCCTTTAAAAAGGCTTGCCCTGCTGTTAATTTAAGGGCTAAAGTGATATTAAGTAGGTCTGTGCCAGGTATAAGGCTGAAAGAGTAGCGATCTTGGGGGGAGCACTGGTGGTGAGATCTAGTATACCACCAGTACCCCACAATCCTTTGCAGACAACAACAAGCCTCAGAACAAAGGAGAGAACCCTAAGCAGTGCACAAGTCTAACATACACAGTTTAAATATAGTATATTATGCAGGAACCTCTCACCAGAGGTGCGCTTTCCACAATAGAAAGTCTTATAATATACTTATGTACGAAGTGTGATTACCTCTTTAGAGTCTGGAAAAGCACCTGGCAGAGATCAGTTGACACCCAAACTCTACAAGGTATTAGATTCAGACATACCTGAGGAATTAACAGAAGTATAAAATACTTTACTATCTGACTCAGACCTTCCACTAGATATGGCAGGAGGTACCCTTTTCTTTTGGCATAAAAAGGTAACAAACAGGATCTTGCAAATTGGAGGCCTATAAGCCTCTTAAATGTTGATCTTAAAATTTTAATGAAAATATTGATAAGCACCTACTAGCAGCAGCCCAATTTCTCATAACACCAACACAATCCTGCGCCATAGCAGGAAGGGCTATCATGGACCAACTTATATTCCTGAGGGAGATATTTGACAGGAAGAGTGGACTTGGTCAGCAAGGGTTTGTTCTCTCTTTAAACCAAAAATGCTCTTTTGACTCAGTGAACCACGCATTTTTATGGCTTACTCTTCATCACTATGTTATACCTGGCAATTTTATCAACTGGTTGAAAAAGATCTATAAAAATGCAGTCGTGTCCCCATTAGTAAATGGACATATGGGACCCCTAATCCCAGTTAAGAAAGGAGTAGAACAAGGCTGTCCAATCAGCTGTTTATTATATATTTTAGTATAGATCCCTTGTTAAAATCCCTGAATGCAGAAATACCACTCATTGACATTAATAGAGTAGTGTCTTCATTTGCAGCCCTGGCCTATGCAAATGATATCTGCATAGTGACATCAACTGCAGCCTCTGCAGAACATGTGGCAAAACTCTATGAGACATATGGGACACTTTCTGGAACTTCCCTAAATAAACACAAATGTGTAGGTAGGGAGCTGGGATATGCCCCCCCCCCCAGCATGTCAATTGCAGTAATTGGACTCACTAGGGACTCCATTAAAATCTTAGGTATAGAATTTAGAACTCCAGCTCCAGACTTATATAACTGGAACATACAAATAGAGAAAGAGAGAGTGATAGTCAGTAATTGGAACAAATGGCAGCCTAGCAAAACTAAATGCATCTACTTAATTAAGTCCTATTTGTAACCCTTGTTCACATTCCTCAGTAACATTCCCCCCACAAACAGCAAGAAGCAACCATATTCAGCATCTTCTTCCAAGCAGTCTGGGGCAGTCGCCTTAATCCAATCAAAAGAAACATCATAGACTTACCCAAAAAACAAGGTGGGCTCAACATGGTAAACCCCTATTGTTCTTATATTGTCAATTTCTATTTACCAACTTTCCACCCTTATTAAAAAATATTACAAAACTTTGGACAAGCCTTTTCAATCAATCAGTATGCACCTGGTTGCAGGCATGGAAAAATGGAACATAGAGAAACATTAAAACAAGCCCACAGGCAGCCCCAGACCTTAGAGAGGTGTTTGTCAAATTGAAATCTTGGAATATCTCTAGCACATGGTTTCTTTCTAAAACAAAGAAATATGTATACCATACAGTCATCAATACACATTTTACCGAAGTTACCACCTTCCCGAAGTGCCCTGATTTGCATCAACAGACTTTACAGAAACTCATTTCAGAAAAAAAAAGATTCCCCCTAAATTAAAAGATATCATCTGGCAATGCTGTCACTAGAAGCTTAACATAAAGGATAATCAAAAACATAAACAGCTGGAAGAAAGGAATTGCTCAAGGCCCTGGTGCATCCAAAAACTTGAAACTATGCATCACTTATTTTTTTCCTCTTCATACATTTTGCCTTTTTGACCTTATGTGTCTCATGCCTGGAATGAAATGACCTTTTTAGAAGTCTCTTATAAAACACTGACATATGGCTTCTACCCTCCAAATGGAGAAAGTGGGATAGAGGTACCCTATATGTACTATTCACAGTTTTTAAATGGTTCATATGGCATAGCAGAAGCCTCTTCAGCCTGCAACAAAAACATTTTTTGAATGCTGAACTTCTGCAGAAAATCACGAATGAACTTCAATGTATACATAGAAATGAATCTATACTGTATGATAGAAGCAGTTTGATGCAAAAATGGAGGAATTTGCCATGAGTCACCAATAGTGATGTACCCATAACCTAAATAATAAATGTGTCATCCTTCTTGTACATATCCCATGCATTGTAAAAATATTTATATATTTGTTTTGTTATGTATTTCATGGATTGTAAACTTGATCTGTTTATTTTTATTGTTTTGGATACTTGTATGAATTTTAGTAAAAACAAATTCCCCTACTGGACTGTAGGGGAGCTCTAGCCATTGAAGGATGGTTGTCTCAGACTCCGTTCTGGCTGAGATGAGCAGGACGTGCAGATGGTCAAGGAGACGGTCTCTTCCCTGACAGAAGTGCTCACAGAGACCGGAGAATACTTCAATGCAGCAGGTATCCCGGAGAAAATCCAGTGAAAAAATAATTTTATGTC
Organism: Neoceratodus forsteri; assembly: GCA_016271365.2. Classification (NCBI taxonomy): domain Eukaryota; kingdom Metazoa; phylum Chordata; order Ceratodontiformes; family Ceratodontidae; genus Neoceratodus; species Neoceratodus forsteri. The sequence continues at coordinate 966,634,110 of CM028132.1, read as the reverse complement.
TTGGGATGTTAGTACAGCAAAATCAGCAGAAACTGAAATGGAAGAGAATACTGGACTAAGTGCAAACAGAATGGACACAGTAAGTGTGCAAAACAGACTTACCTTACAAAAATTGTTAAAAGCCGAAGAGGAAAAATTCTCCAAGAGAAAACAAGAGTTCTATAATGAGTAGGCAATGCTGTCTGTAAATGATGAAAATGAGGCCCTTGGTAGCAGAGGTGTTATGGTCAGAGCGGGATGTGTGAAAACTAATAAAGTTGACACAGTAGTTTTGGTTGGGAAGCTAGAATGCTGGACTGTATTTGAAACAGCAACAGAGGGTCAAAGTGCTGCAACAGTTTTTTTTTCTTTTTTGGCAAGAGCAAAAGAAAGGCAGGAAAAAACAGTCAAAAAAGCAAATCCCACTAAAAAAAACTTGGGCAGATGTAGCTGAACCTGAAAATACACAGTAGACAGTAGAACACTCTTTGAAAGCAGCTAGATAGGTGTGTGAGAACCCAATAAAGGCAGCTGGATCCTATATGGATCACAGGGTTAAAAATGACACAGCAGCCCTTTTCTACAAATAAAGAAACTGTAACTCTGCAAGATGTAATTTCTAAAGGTCCTATCAATAATGACAGTACAAAAACACCATGGGATGCAGAGACTTTACAGGAGGAGGAAATGGAAATACTGACCGAACTAACACTCACACAGCACCCTAAGTTAAAAATGCTTGAGCAAACATTGTATAGAGAACAAGAATGTCCTTCTGTTCAAAGTAATACAAGTGAAACATGAAGGAATTCTGGTGGAGACTTATTAGATATATCAGAAATTACTGATGCAGTACCTGAACAAACAGTGCCTGCAACAACAAATGAGTGCTCCAACAATTTTCATGGGACAACTACAGGCCAACAGTGAAGACAATATGCTTCTTTATTCAAACAACCAGTTTATTCAGCAAGACGCCACAACGCTTTTAGGATAGTATATAAAGGAGGCCTAGACCATTTTCTGGATAGGATTTATGTAGGAAAAACTTTGTTAAAAGTTAGCAATTTAATGTTACTAAGTTAAATGCCTTAACTCACATATCTGGAGAGTCTATCTTTGATGTAAGCTTTAACCTAAGCTGCAGACTAGAAAAATTTTGGGAAAGACATAAAAAGATCAAACATACACCATTATGGATGCCATTTGAAATGATACCTTTAACTCAGCCAGCACACAGGGTAATAACCGTACTATTTAGAAATGGAGGGGTGAGCGTAACAGACCTTATTTATTGGTAAAGGCAAAAATGTACTATAGTGGGTAATCCTGAAGCAATATTTGATTCTGAAAGCATTTGGACATGGGGATGGAGGTTTAGAATGATTTTAAGGTCACAGGATCAAGACTTGCAGCATCTATCTAATTTTTTTCTTCTTAGGAAGGGAAAGAGGGGTGTTATTCTACCAGGGACAACCTTGGACCAGCTACAAATGTGGGGCCCCAGGACACATAAGTAGCAATTGCGATCATTTACATCGCTCTTTGTGTAATGCACTGGGACATACAAGTGTGCAGTGTAGGGAAGTTTCTGTATGTAACTTATGTGGAGCAAGGGGTCATTCCTATACAAAATGTCCCAAGGCAGCACATAGTACCTCTGACTCCACAGACCATGAACACCAAAGGCTAATAGTAACACTGGCACAGAGAGCACACAAGAATACTACAACTTCCAGGGGTCTGAGCAACCCTATTTCATCAAACCAGGAAGACTTCATGACAACCGGACAGCCAGATATAACCCCAACAGTTGGAAGCCCAGAGCTCATCATGGAGACTGGGACCCCCCCATCTGCTAGTGAGGAGGTAACATCTGAAACTGTAGGAACAGAGGGAGAAGGGAGGATACAGGGGGAAATGAAGGAACTTACAATAAATAGTGTACAAAAAATGTGGATGCTGCCACCATGCCCCCACCCCCACCTCCACATACTCTGGAAACCAAAAAAAATGATTACAAGAAAGAGACAAACTGGACTTCAACTGGCTTCTACAGTACCAAAAATTTCAATAACTCCAGTTTCCAATAGATACCAAGCATTAAGTAAACACAAGAATGGGTTTGATAATGACTCAGATAGCTCATCCATTGAGTCAACATCTACGAAGGAATGCTCAGGGTCAGAAATGAGTGAGTCAGAATCAAACACAGGAACTAAAAAAAGGAACAAACCTGCACAGGTTAAAAGATCACTGGGTGTGAAAGTAAAATACAATAAAGGGAAGCCACCATGATGGGTAGGGGGTTAAGAATGTATATACATTTTCTTTATAATGCTACCAGCATTAAAAATTCTAACTATTAATGTAAATAGCAATACATTAAGAATCATGTAAAACATGGATGTGTTTTTTCACGTCTACTGTTAAATAATGTGAACATTATTTTCCTGCAAGACGCAAGGTTACATACAGTACTAGAAACCTCAAAAGCTATAAAAGAAGGGTACACTGGTGTGTCTTACTGGTCTATGGGTCTTGACAGCTGTTCTGGAGTAGGTATTTTATTACATAAGATAGATATTACTATAATGAAACTTATAGATTTAATTCCAGGAAGAACTTTAATTCTAGACATCAAGGTTTGTAACACCTATTACAGGTTAATAAATGTGTATGCGCCCCAATCCAAGAGAGATAGGTTAGCTACTTTTACACAGATAAGACCATATTTGTATACTTCACAAAATATAGTATGGGGAGGGGATTTTAATTGTGGCTTAACAAAGAAGGATAGGGGAACAGCTACTACTACACAGAAGATCTTCTGAGACATGACTTATCTACAAACGACAGTGCAGGCTGATTCATTGGCGGATGATTATTTTCAAAACACTAGTAGGACAGAACCCACTTTTCAGAGGGGAAATTCTGCTACAAAGATAGATTTTCTTTTCATTAATAAAACACTACAGATACAAGAAGCCTCAATTCAGCATGTAGAATACTCAGACCATAAGCAATTGCAAATTAGGGTAGGGTCTGCTATGCATGCACATGGACCAAGTGTATGGAAATTCAATTGATCATTCTTATTACAAGAGATCATTAGACAACAGATTTTATATTTCATGGTCAGCAAAAAATCTTTGGCATTGATGAGAACTCTTCTCTGTGGCGGGAAGACATTAAAATGGAACTTAGAACACTACTTATTACTCTTAGTAAAAACAACAGAGCTAATGAGTATCTTCAGTACCAGAAAAGTAGAAAACAGTTACAATCCTTAATGAGCTTAGCACAGACAATAAAACATGATTACACAAGACAAATAGAAGTGATCAAAACAAAACTACAGGAATATCATCATAAACAGACAGAGGCCTGGATATTCAAACTGCGCCAGGCTGTGGTGCAAGCCTGGGTGCAGCACAACTTTGTTGCGCACAGGTGTGGCCTGGGCAATATTCAATGGAGCTGCGCTATGGGGCAACAGCTTTGAATATCGCACCCTGGCCACCCCCACTGTGCATGGCGCAGTGGCACTGCGCCAGCGCAAGTGGCCAGAGTGAAGCATGGAGATGCAGTGGTGCAAGTGCCATTGCGTCATGCACAGCACCTGCGATATTCAAATGGGGACATGAAAATGGGGCTATAAGTTATGCAAGGCACACATGGGGCCATTTGCATCTCATTATGGCCCTATTTGCATGCCATTAGCATTCAGGTGCCGATCCCCTACGACTTGCACCTGGCGCCCTGCCAGGCAGCAGCCATCAGGGACCGATGCCCCCTGAAGCCCGATCGCGGGAAGTCCCGTAAGATAAAAAAAGTCCAATATCCCTGGTGGTCCAGTGGACCTCTATGTGCCCCGATCACGGGCATCACTGTATTCCCCCCCAAGTCCAATATCCCTGGTGGTCCTGTGGACGCGCTGAAACCAGTCGTGGGCATCATTAATCACCCCAAGTCCAATATCCCTGGTGATCTAGTGTGCCCCCACCCCACCCCACCGAGCCCTCACCATCCCGCCTCCCATCAGCCGGGTGGGCGGCAGCACCTCACCCACCTGCTGCCCTACCACCCACTGACTGACAGCTCAGTAGGGCTGCACGCCCATTGGTTCATGCGGTGAATTAGTAGGGTTGCACATCCATTGGTTCATGCTGGAACCAATGGGTGTGCAGCCCTACCAAGCTTAGTCGGCGGGCGGCGGGCGGCAGGCGGGTGGGCTGCCGCCCACCGCTGACGGGGAGTGGGTGGTGGGGCTCAGTGGGCGGTGGGGTGGGGGGTACACTAGATCACCAGGGATTTTGTACTTGGGGAATACAGTGATGCCTATGATCGGGCACATAACGGTCCACTGGACCACCAGGGATATTGGACTTGAGGGGATACAGTGATGCCTGCAATCGAGCACATAGTGGTCCACTGGACCACCAAGGATATTGGACTTGGGAGGGCCATTATAGATGCCCACGATTGGGGCATGAGGGAGCGCCGCCAGGTGTGGCAGGAACTCGGGTGGCCACCCACAGGTGGCAGCTGCTGTGTTGCGCCCTGCACTGCGGCAGCTCACCTGTGGGTGGCCATCACTTGTTCCTTTTTTTTGGGGCATAACTTTGTGCAGGCGCAGGTAGGGGTTGCGCATGCATGACTCTGCACAACCCAGGCTGAAGATCGGGCTGTGCAGGTTAGTGCATGGCGCGTCCCACCTACCTGTGACTGCATACATTACTGATGTGCTCCGGTGCATCGGATTTGTGCGGCGACTTTTCCTTTAAATATCGTGACCAAGGGATCAGTGGGTTGTGCATGGCACAACACTGTTGCGCCATGCGCAACCCTTTTGAATATCTGGGCGAAATACTTTCATTATGCAGCAAACATATGGTACGAAAGGTAAAACATAGTGTATGTCCCTTTATAAGCTGTAAAGAAAGGATAAAAAAGAGAACTATTGACGTCATATTCGATAGTGAAAATAATCTACACACTACAAATCCAGGAATATTGCAAGTAGTTTACAATTATTCAAGTTTTCTTTTTCAATCAACCGTTTTTGATAAACAAGCAACTACAGACTTTATTAATCAAATTGATGTACCAGCTTGTACACTAGACATGGCAAAAGAGATAACACCCATAACAGCCTTAGAAGTGCAAATAGCAATGTCAGCTTTAAATACAGGGAAAGCACCGGGGAAAGATGTCCTTACAGCCGAACTATACACGTTCATAGGCCCTGAATTATTTCAGGAATTGGCTAAGGTATTGAATTTTTTATTGAATCACTCATTCAGGGTTGCCCTTCACCATATCAATGGGAGTAGTAACCTTTTTGCATAAAAAATTTGATAAAAGGGTCATGTCAAATTGCAGACCTATTAATTTACTAAATGTAAATGTTAAGATTCTAACTAAAATATTAATTAAAAGTTTATTAGTGGTAGCTCCTAATTTAATCACAGAAGCACAGTTGTGTTCCATACCAGGAAGATCAATTTCAGATCAATTAATATTATTAAGGGATATTTTTCAAATAGATAATATTACAGGTTTGGAAGGATTTGTTCTGTCTTTGAACCAACAGAGAGCATTTAACTCGGTGTGTCATAGTTTCTTATGGTATACATTACAGAGATATGGGATACAGGAGTTATTCATTACATGGCTGAAAATTATTTATCAAAATGCAGTAGTAATCCCACAAGTTAATGGCTTCTGCAGACCTATGGTAGCCATTAAGAAAGGTGTGCGACAAGACTGCCCTATCAGTCCACTTTTATATGTTTTCACAATAGACCCTCTGTTATGTTTTTTAAATAGACATTTGGAAATTTTCCCTATTCAAGTGCAAAAACAAGTGGTGCCCTTTAAAGCTATGGCTTATGCAGCTGATATCTGTTTATTAGTAAAAAATAGTGCTGTGCAGAATGCGGAATTCCGCCAGAAGAATTAGCATGGAATGGCCCTTCTGCTGGTGGAATTTCTGCTGGAATTTCACTGGTTCTTCAGTGGAATTCCACCTACTGTGATCTGTGGAGTTCACAGAAATTTGAGGGCAGAAAAACACCACACTGGACCATCTAGTCTGCCATTATATCCACCCCTTCCCTCCCCCTTTTACTGGCTCAGAACTTCCCCCCTCCTCCCAACCCCATATGTATGTTCCATGCCCTCTTGAACCCCCCCCCACCATTTTGGATCCCATTACCTCCTCTGGTAGCCTGTTCCCAGCCTCCAACACACTCCACACTCTCTGTGAACTGTGAAGAACTTCCCCCTTTCATTGCTTCTATATTTCTCTCCTTCTAATCTGAGGTTACACCCCCTTGTTCTAGCTCCCCCCTTCCTTTTGAACAAGCTCCCCTCCTTCACCTTATTGATCCACTTAAAATACTTAAATGTTTCAATCATGTCCCTCCTCTCTAGGTGTGTGCGATAAAAAATTCCACCGGAGAATTTCTGTGAAAGTCCGAATTTTGCTTCTGCAAAAGTTCAGAAATCATTTTCACAACTTTTGTGGAAATTCCACTTTAAAACTGTAGAATAAATATACAGACTGTGGGTTAATTTATTAAACTGCGCAAAAAAATCCATAGAACAGATCACTTCCAGTGGTCAGTTCTGAGGCTTTTTCTAACCGCAGTTTAATTCAGTAATCCACCCCCTGCTGAACAGGGGTTCCAGTAAATAAATAACTAAATAAAACTCCAGTTCCTCCCTTGGATCCTCCTGGTGTCTAGTAGCCCCACAACTCAACCAATCGTGTGTCCCAAATAAAACATCCCTGGTGTCTAGTGGTTCCCACCCCCACCCAGGGATCACTGCCCATGGGTCTCAGTAAAGAAGAAACAAAAACTCCAATCCCTTCCTGGTGTCTAGTGGCCCCCAAAAACATTTTATTTCCTTGGTGTCTAGTGGACCCCTCTCCATATCCTGGTTTCCCTTAATCCGCAAAAAAATCAGCTGGCAATCCACTGACTCATCTCCCTCTGTTCCCATTATTCCCTTGTGTCTAGTGAACCCTCCATCCCTGATCCCTTATGAAAAAAGTGATCACACTTCACTGGTGTCTAGTGGACCCCCCAACTCCCCACCCCAACAGTTCATATGCCACCATCCCACTTCTCCCTCACTCAGCCCCTGAGAGGGCCACTGCCGAGGCCCTCGCCTCTCCTCCACTACCAGTGCCCAACTGAACTGTCAGTGAATGACCTGTGGTTGTACAAGCATGTGCTCATTTACTGATAGTTCATTAAACTCTGGATAGAATAAATTCCAGAAGACAAACAGTACATGAATGCCAGCACCCACTACAGGCCTGGAGAAACAACTGCCAGCAAACTCCTTATACAATTTCCTTGTTCTTACTTTTTCAGATACCAGAACTCTTTCTCATACATATATTTCACTAGTGCCACAACTTCTTTTTGTATGGACAAACTGTCCTTTAGGTATCACCCTGATGACATGCGCTGGGTGGTTACTACTTGCCCATACTGATATTTCCACATCATTAAGTTCATAGTTAGATAAATTAATCAATCAATCAATCAAAATCTTTATTTATTCAGGTGAACATCATTGAGCATAGCTCATTTACAAGATGGACCTGAGTGGTCATAACAAAAAAGGTTACAGAGTGTATACAAAAACATAATATTGAAATAGCACAAATACAAACATTTATGAGTGAGGTAGATGTACAATTATTTACATATATACAAGGCAAAGGACAGTAAACCAAAAACCTATTAAAGGTGAGAAACAAACAGTCTGGTAGGGATAAGGCTTGGATAATGGTACATGGGTGGGCATATATGTTTGAGGTTTGATGTGGAAAGGACCAGAGGAATGATAGAAGAATAGGGAGGAGCTTTAGAAGGGGTGGGGAGAGAGAGGGTGTGGGGTGGGGTGTGGAGGACTAGGCCTTGTGGAAGCAATTGCATGAATCTGGGATTAGGCTGGTGTACAGCTTTTTGAAGGATGTAAGGGGGATCACATTCACTGTTGTGTATTTTTTGGATTTACGAGAGGTAAATGAACCACCCACTGATGTGTTGGTACACTTAACTGAGTATGTGTTGAAATGTAATTAATTTTTTTATAAACATTAATTTTTTCAACAGTTAAAAGGCCCTGCCATTGGGGCAGGTTTGGCACCAAACTATGCCAACCTACATATGGCCAAATGGGAACAAGATGTGATAAGAAGTGACACAAACCCTTTTTTTGAAAAAAAAAAAGTCTTATGGAAGAGATTTATTGATGACATACTACTGGTCTGAAGGGGCATGGAAAATGAGCTGTTTGCCTTTACCAAATATCTGAAAAAAAGTAACCATAATCTCAAATTTAGTATGTCATTCAGTAAAACACTTATTCATTATTTAGACATAATCATTAGAAAGGATGGGGAGGGTGGGGTGGTTACAGATCTGTATAGGAAGAAAATGGACGGAAATATACTGCTATTGGCAAGTAGTAACCACCTTACCCATGTCATCAGGGCATTACCTAAGGGACAGTTCGTACATACAAAAATAAATTGTGGCACTACTGAAATGTTTAAGAGATCAGCAGATGAGCTTACTGATAGATTACAAGAGGGGATATTCAGAGGCAATTATCTCACAGGCTAGGACAAGTGCGGCAGATATTCAAAAAGAGGAATTGTTAAAGGAGAAACCCAGCTCCTCTGACTGACAGCTCATGTTTGTCAGTACCTATAGCTCACAATCATACAAAATATCTAGCATTGTAAAAAAAACACTGGCACCTATTACAGCTGGATCAGGGCCTCAGGGATGTTGTAGGTGATGCACCAAAAATGGTCTTTAGGAGAGGTAGGAATATTAGAGACCAAATAGTACATTCTAAGCAACCGAGTGATAGACCACAGATGTGGTTACCACAAAGGACTGAGAGCAGTAATACATGTGGAAACTGTGAATATTTTGAGAAGGTCAGAAATACAAAGACTTTTCAGATTCCAGTCACAGGGAGAGAGACATTTATGTGAAGGGCTGTATTACCTGCAGCACATGTGGTGTCAAATATGTAGCAGAATGTAGATGCAGATACTTCTATATTAGTAAGACAAAACAAGCTTTTAAGGTGAGGATTGGGGTCCGGCCCGGTGGCACTGAGGGTTGAGGTGATGGATGCCACACCTCGCACCACACCGGTGACCCAAGTTCAGGAATGAGCTCAGGGAGCCGGGGGTCAGCAGGGGAGGACTAGGATCGAGCATCCGTGGACAGTTCTCCTAGTCCTGGGGAGGGTTTGGGGGATCTTCTGATGCACTGACACCCCCTGGTAGAGGCTGGGGTACTGCAGTGCATGGCAGTAGATGCTTGGGGATTGGAGCATGGTGGATGTCTTCCAAGGGCATGCGGGAGCACGCGATCGTTGGGCGGGACATCATTGCATATCTGTGCTCCGGACAGAAAACCATGGAAATGCCCCCTTCCTTTGAGTGAGGTGGCAGCGTTTGGAAAGCAGTCCGTCCGATCCTCACGCCCAATACCAGCCATCTCTCCGGTTCTCCTTGGAGTCTGTGGCCACTCCTTGGGCTGGAGGGAGTGCCCAGACCCCGCTTACCCAATGCAGCCTGGAGCAGTCGGTTCAGGTGGGCGGTTGTGTCAGTGACTGGTGGAAGAGACCCTGAGAGTTGCCCCGAAGGTAAGGGTTCATAAATAAATCATACAAAAACAAACAAAACAAAAAAAGAGGTGAGGATTGGAAAGCATATTAGGGCAGTGGAGAGAGGGGAAACCATGTGATGCGATCTAGTAATAAAAAAAGACCATGATTTTATGTTCACTGATATAGAAAGACCAGAGGAGGTAATTATAATGATGCACTCCTGAGAAGGGAGCAATACTGGATATACACATTGAATGCCATTGAATGTCCAGGTCTGAATGGTAGGATAGAGATAACATCTTTTTTAAAGAAATGAAAATGAAATGTGTCTCAGATAAGGAATGTTGCTGTAATTTCATTGATTATGTGTATTATATTTTATTGTTTTAATTTTTTCAGGAATGCACCAGCCACCTTGGGAAGGGAAGCTCTCTCTGTTAATAATGGAGTATAAATATTGTGCATATATGGATTCTGCAGGTCCAGTGCCACTATAATTAAGTTGAGCACTGTCCCTGCCGGTATGCCTGTATATAGATGTTTTTTTATCCTGGATGTTTTGAAGTGAGAAGCAGATGTAGAGAACTTGTGACACTGCAACTCAGTACATATGTGTTTTTATTTGGCGTTATTGCTTTAAGGAGCTATATAACCACTGAACACAAGGGAAGTTAACAGGCTTTGAAAAAGAAGGAGTGAGTGCAAAACATGTTAGCCGTTTAGCTTGCTGTGGACTGTAACTGTGGCTGAGCGTTTGTCCTTGTTCTGATTTTACTTCATGTGCCACGAGTGCATCATTAAAGAAATCCTTTTTGCACCTTAGCTGATTTTTTTGGAATATTATCAGAAGAGTTCTAATATCTGAAGAAGTAAGAACAAGGAAATTGTATAAGGAGTTTGCTGGAAGTTGTTACTCCAGGCCTGTGGTGGGTGCTGGCATTCAGGTACTGTTTGTCTTCTTAAGTTTGCTTTGCAAGGCACCACCAGACTCCACTGTGCTGTCACTATTTTCTGCTTTCATAGAATGAATTCCGCAGTTTATATGCATTTTTCCACAGTTCACAAAATAGTCTGTGGAACCCAGTGAAAATCCCTGGAAAATCCCAGTTTCACCAATGGCAAAAGTTCTGCAATTTCCACGAAATTTCAGAAATTTAGCAGAATTCACAACTTTCGCCCACCCCTACCCCTTTCCTTTCTAGTCTCTAGTGGGCATAAATTCAGCTCCCTCCATCTCTGTTCATATATTTTTCCCCTCATCCCATGCACCATCTTGGTTGCTCTTTTCTTAACCCTCTCCGTCCCCCTGGTAGTCTAGTGGCCCCACACCCAGCTGTACCAGTCCACCCAGCACCCCCCACCCATCCAAAGCTGACGACTGGCACAGCCCACCTCTCACCTCCATGGCCAGCCGCAGACTGAGTTTTGTAGGAGTGCTTACTGTAAAGACTAGCTCATAAATTAATTTCTGAGCACGTCTTTGAAGTAATGCTCCTGCAGCACTCAGTCGGTGGCTGGCCATGGAGTTGAGAGGGCTGTGCCAGTCGCTGGCTTGGGATGGGTGGGGTGCTGGTGATCTGCACAGCTGGGTGGGGGCACTAGACTACCAGGGCTTCACTGGCATAAGGACGATTACGGCTGGTACCTCGGGTCAGGCATGGGTGGGGGGTTGACTACGCACCTGCAGGGCACTTTGCAAAGGGGGATTCAGGAAATGGGGGTGCGGGCAGCCCTGTGGGGCTCTATCTAAGACCATCGGGAGGCTGGGGGTGTAGGAAGCCTTGTGGGGTGCCTGTGGCTTGCTGGGCATGGAGGGAGCACTTACGACCTGTGTTGTGGCTTGTGACATGCTCGCCAGGTGCGCTCACAGTTTGGTGTATCTGGCCACATGTCATAAGTCACAGGACTTAGCTGTGATGACCCTGCCCCTTCTAGAATAGGGCACAGAGTCAATGTCGCAGTTGCGAGTGGCATAAGTTGTATTTGGCGGCGACTTGTGCCACCCTACTAGAATTGGGCCCGTAGACTATAAGAATCTTATTTATGGAAAATATACTTTAAGGTGGGGAAAATGGGAAAGGAGTACATTAAACATTATTTTTGCAGTCATCAAGTGATATGGAATATGAGATGTTTACTCTTCAGCACAAGAATATTTCTATTATAGAGTTGTTGAAAAACATAACAAATGAAATCAGACTAATTTATTATAATGAAATGAAAAACAAGAACAAACAGTATATGGACCAAATGTGGAGAAATCTTCCCTGGATTACGGACAGTGATGCTCTGATTACTTAATAATGTAAAAATTAATACATTATTGTTTTCTTATTTTTTTCTGGATTATTTGAGAATTGTGGAAAAATTGTCTAAAATAAGTGTTACTGCCTGTATCATGTATATATGTGTATGTGTATGATTTTCAATAAAAACAAATTCCCCTACTCTTTTCAAAAAGTGCCATGGGATCTTTAACATCCACCTGAACTACCCCAAGAACAGGCAGATGGGACCTCGGTTTTAACATCTCATCCATGAGACAGCACCTCAGGAGCCCCGCCCTGCCCTGCCTCGCCTCGCTTCACTCTGCACTACAGTGTCAGTATTGGGATTTAACCCAAGTGCCTTGTGTCGGGATAGAAACCACAGTCTTCTAATCACCTGGCCTCAGAGGTGATTGTGCTACCTGCTGAGCCACTGACACTGGCATTACATTTATACATTTTTTTACCATACAAACTAAGTGGAGCTGCTTTATACAAGGTCATTCTCATAAGAGTCTGCAGGACAGTAGGAGCAACTTCTACTGTAGCAAACAGTATTGTAAAGCACTGTCAAGTCCAATGTCTTCTGATGTCTTGCTGTACCTAACTATATTTTTATATTGCTATTGTTTTTATATTGCATGTCTGCTTCCTTATACTGTAGACAAATTTGTGGGTAAATCCTTTACTTACTGGCTGTGACTGTGATTCCCTGTATCATCACTGGCTTATTTATGTATGACTGTTGCTTAGTTATTTTACTGACATACTGTACTACAGTACATGTTACCGTCTAGCTATTTTATTTAAACACATTAAGTAAAACACTTCATATTCGCCAAATGATGTATGTATACTTTACATCATATACATAAATCAATCTGTTCTTGAACTAGCAATGTAAAGATAATGTGCCTTATAGACAAGTAATCTAGCATGCTGATTCATTTATTTCTTCTGTTGCAAATATAAATTGTAAATAAATTGGTGAGGGGTGGGTGGAGACACAGCACAACCTTATTACAAATACCATGATACTTGTCAGACAGCCTGTGTGTGTGGGGGGGTTCAGGTCAGCTGCTTCTTAATCAGAACCTAACCTCTAATGTAATGACCTACTGTGAGTTATTGTTTGCTTCTTTAAAAACACATTGAACAAATAAAAAATACATATTCACTATGTGATCTCCATAGTTCTCACCCTTTTGTTTTGGTTTAATGTGTGTCTAAGTGCTGGAATAGCTATAAAATGCCAAAAAAATAAAAAAGATTGGAGACCACATGATGCAGAATGCTGAATAGAAGCTCCTCTACATAGCTCCAGCCTCCCGATTATAAAATTGTCTTTTTTGGTCTGCTAAATCACTAAAAACCCCTTGGTGTCCTCGGAGTCTGCCTTCTAACCTTTCCAGGATTCGGAGTTGTGAGTTTGAGTATTTATGGAGGCTTACATGAAATAACCTTCACAAAAACACACCCCGCCAGTTACCCCCAAGAAGGACCCGAAGAAACCTAGAGCCTCAAGTGGATCAGACAGGCCTGATCATCCTAGCCAAGTATTGAATCAGGAGCCTTTGACCCTGAACAGGTTCCTCGAAGAATTCAAGCCCTTTCGTGAGGAAGTCAAAGAAATGGCAACTGAGCTTAAAGCCCTGTCTAAAAAGCTGGAAGAGGTCACTACAATGACCTCGGATAATACAGCTCGCATTGTGTCACTCGAGAATCATCTGGAAAAGGTAGACCCTGGGCTAGCAGCACTGCGGCAGAAGCTCTCTTGAGTTGAAGCAAAGTTGGAGGATCTCAGGGCCCGCAGCTGCAGGAATAATGTTGTAATATTGGGGCTACCTGAAGGTGAAGAAGGCCAGAATGCTATCAATTTTGTACAGAAGTTGGTAGAACGAGTGGCCGGTCCCTCTCCCTTCAGCTCTGTGTATACTATTGAGAGGGCGCATAGATCCCTACGACCAAAACCTCCTTCGGGGGCTGCTCCCCACCCTATGATGTGCCAATTTCTCAATTTCTTGGAAAGGCAACACTTTTTGTCTAAAGTGAGAGACCTACAAGAGGTCCATTGGGAAAACTTGAAGCTAAGAATAGCACAGGACCTCCCGGGATCTGTTCGACAGAAGCGCACAGCATTCCATCCCATCGTAACCAAGATTATTGCTGCTGGGCTCAAGTTTAAGATGGGGTACCCAGCTAAGTTGCAGGTTCTAGTGAACTGATCTTGGTTAGCATATGAGGGTCCTGATGTTGCTCTTGTTGGCCTCAAGCTTGCTCTTCCTGACCTGTTTCATGACACATGAGGAGCCCTCTGCCCATGTGAAGGGGAGATCAGCATTGTCAAGATGGGACTGCCTCTCATGTCGAATACTCAATAGGATAAACAGCGTGGATAGAATCTAAAGGATCTTATTGTGGGGTGATGCTGAGCTGCTATCTCGCCGTCTTAACCCTATATGAGACTCTTTTGTTTTGAACTCAAACATGGGATTGCAGCCTGCATATTGGTTTTGTTCTGAGTCTATAGCTTGTTCGTTTAGGGGAAGGTGTTCTTATTTTGGTCTTTTTTAGGAACGTTACTTGTTAGTACAAAGGGGATGGTTAAATATTATCACTCAGGCTCACGGTCTAGTTCTGGGGGTAGATTAATACAGGAGGAGTGCTGGGCATTTGAATTTCACTCCGTGGCCACAAGAGGGAGCTCAACGCATAGGATCATTAGCTCAGGGTGAGCTGAGGGCTCGAAGTCTTGGGTAATAAACATACTCATTACCACGCCAGTTGGTCCTGGTAGGGTATGAAGATGAAGTTAAAGAGCCCTACTTTTCTTATTATTTTCCTAGGACCTTGAGGTACTTGTGTTTATTAAGTAGGTTATATGCATCCCGCTAATCGGGGCTAAGTCTCATTTGTATGGCTCCCTTCTTTAATGTCTGGCTAACTGATGTTTACCTTTACTGTATTATTTGACTCCTTGCTGGTGTGAAGCCGAGGTCAAGAACCTTATATTTAAGTCAGCTACCTGAGATCCTTGTGCGTCGGGTCTCTCTCTTGCTAGGCCACAGGTATCCAGTGTATTATGGCAGCACCCTCGCTACGCTCGTATGTTTTAAGCCCAGCTCCTCTTTCTAAGCTATCAAGAACTGTTTAGGTAGCAGAGTTTTCTCAGTTCCTACTTAAATTTTGCTGGTTAGGAGGGAAGAATTATTGTACTTGTTTGGGGCCGAGGGTTTTTCAGGAGGCTGGGGGGAGGAAGAGATGTGGTACTTTACTGAGCGTTGTTTGTGACAGTTGGGGTGGATGGGAGGGGTGGGAGTTCGGGCATTTAGGTTCAGATACTTTCTTGTTCATTGTGGGGAGGAGTATTATGGGCGGATAGAAGAGGGAATAGCTTGTTTTGGGGGATGGGGTGGGGGGAGGAGGGAGGATCATACAGCAGTAACCATTCAAATCTGGCCGAATATTCCTAAATATCTCTATACAGGGCGGAGGATATCAAGCTTATTAATCTGGTTAGATGGCTAATGACGTGACTTTTGCTAACGGGAATGTTAAGGGGATCAGAAAAAAATCCAAACAATATCAGGTGCTTAAACACTTCAATTTATTGCGGTCTCAGATAACTTTTTTGCAGGAATCCCATTTACTAGAATCTGAAGCTTTACAATTAAGGAGACAACAGGTGGGTCAGGTCTATGAAGCTCAGGGCTCCACTAAAAGTTGCGGGGTCATGCTAATTATTAATAAAAGCATCCCCTTAATTGCTACGCAGGTTATTTCAGATCTGGGGGGCAGATTTGTTTTAGTCGAAGGCACTCTTTGGTCCGTACCACTTCTACTCGGCAGTATATATGGACCCAACATTGATGACCCGGGGTTTTTTATGAGGCTGATAACTATTATGCTCCCAATGTTTCCCATCAGGATTATTATGGGGGGTGACTTTAATCAGGTTATTGACTCTGACCTGGATAGGTCAGGAAGTGGGCTGAGAGGGATGTCCTCGGGACAGAGGGCATTTAAAGATCTGGTAGATCAATGCAGGCTCTTTTATGTCTGGTGTGTGTTGCATCCTGATTCCAAGTTCACTTTCACTTCAATGGTGCAGGGCTCGCAGTCTTGCATTGACTATGTTTTTATCTCACAGGGTCTCGTGCCTGAGGTCAAGTTTGCCTTGATCCAACCTGTCCCATTTCTGACCACTCCCTTGTGGTATGCAACCTGACATTTCTTGATTCACCTAAAAGGGAGACTAGGTGGAAGCTCAATGAACTGCTTCTTAAAGATGCCAAGTATTGTAAGCTTATAAGAGAGCAAATTGAGATCTTTTTCTCATCTAACCCATTGGACAGTGCAAAGCCGGACATTCTATGGGGGGCTTTTAAAGCATATATGAGAGGGGTTCTTATTAGTATAGCGGCTAAAAGGAAAAGGGTGCAGGAGGAAGAGCTGCTATCACTATTATCCCAAATTCGGTCCCTTGAAGGGAATCTCACTGTTAGTTCCTCTAACGAGGATAAGAAGAGACTTCTGGCAGCCAAAGATAGATATCTAGAGTTGCTAAGGGAAAAGGCAGAACTAGCTATAATCCGAACTAAGGCCAGCTATATGGATCAGTAAGAGAAAGCAGGGCATCTGCTCGCATTGCGCTTAAAACAACAGGAATCTGTAAGATTCATCCCACCAATTCAGGCAATGGCAGACGGGTCTCTGAAAGCATCCCCTACTGAGATAGTGCAGGAGTTCGCTTTATATTATGAAAAATTATATAGGGACATGGAGAGTCCTCCCTGTCCTGGGATTCTTGAGGAGTACTTAAAAAACTCCCACCTGCCTTCTCTATCGGAGCAACACAAGAGCTTTCTGGTTTCTCCTATATCCCAGGAGGAAATCTCCGAGGTTATCAAAGAGCTACCCTCAGACAAGGTCCCAGGACCAGATGGGTTCTCCTCTTTATTTTACAAAGTTTTTTGAGACCTCATATTGCCAGTACTTCAGCGACTATTTCAGTACATTCTATCTGGGGTTGAGGCTGGCCCTTATCTGTTCGAAGCCATGATTGTTCTTCTCCTTAAACCAGATAAGGATCCTGAATTAGTCCAAAGCTACAGGCCCATATCTCTCTTAAATCAGTATATTAAAATCCTTTCGAAGATATTGGCCGACAGACTAACTGTAGTCCTTCCTGATCTAATAGGTATGGCACAGGTTGGATTCATGAAGGGACGTTCGTCTTCAGACCATTTGCGTACCCTTTCTCATGTCTTCTCGGTCTCCAGGGATGCTGCGTTTCCCGCTGGACTGGTCTCCCTGGATGCCGAGGAGGCATTTGATAGGGTGAACTGGAAATTTCTGTTCCAAGTTCTTGAAGTCTTCCAGTTCCCTCCTGTCTTTATATCCTGGATCGTTGCATTATACAAAACATCTACAGCAAGAATTATGGGAAATGGTGCATATTCTAAGTCTTTCTCATTATATTCTGGTACCAGACAGGGTTGTCCCCTTTCTCCCCTTTTATTTAACCTGTATCTCGAACCTCTCATTCAAAATATTCTTAATAATACAGGAATACAAGGCATCTGGGTGGGGCGTCATGAGGTCAAAATCACTGCGTATGTGGATGATCTCCTTGTGTACTTATCCCACCCGGTATCTTCTGTTCCAGTTTTGCTGGGTGAAATTGCTAAATTTAGCACCTTATCTAACTATAAACTTAATGCTAATAAATCTTCCTTTTTCCTTTTAAACCACAAGATTTTTAAGACTGATATTGCCCCCTTAGGTCTATGTTGGTCCCACAGGTCACTGAAATACTTGGACATTAAACTGACTCGTAACCCCTCAGTATGGTTCAGGGAAAATCTGGAACCCCTTTCCCAGCTTATAATTCAGGATCTTGACAGATGGTCTAAACTCCCTATCTCGCTTTGGGGCCAGATTAACATAATCAAGATGAACATTTTCCCACGAATTTTCTATCCTTTATCGCTTCTCAATATTTTCATCCCATTATCCTGGTTTAAGAAGTTGCATGGTATTTTTGCCAAGTTTGTCTGGTCTGACAAATACCCCCGACTGGCTTACTACAAGTTGGCTGCTCCAAAATCTGAGGGGGGGCCTGCGGATTCCCCATTTGGCCTTACACTATTGGGCTAGCCATCTGGTAAAATGTCTGAAGTGGGTAAATCCGGATCCTGAAAGGATGCAGCCAACTTGGCTTAGAATAGAGTTGGACTCAATCCGGTCCATGAACCTGGATCCCCTAACTCTGTTCTATGTAAAAGTTTCTCAGGTGCATGTCGCCGAGAAATGTCCTATAGTTACCACTTCTTTAAGGGTATATGCACAACTTTGCTCTTTCTTGCGTTATACTCCTCAGTTAGATCTGACCCAATCTATCTGGAACTCCCCATCTTTCACTATGAATAAGCAGCAGATTCCTCGCACTTGGTTGCCCCAATTGAGGGTTGGGATAGTACTTTCTTTTGTGGATGAGGAGGGGCAATGGCTATCCATATATAATCTTATTCAGAAATTTAGTATCCTGGCATTCTCACATTTTAAAGCAGTACAGATAAGACATCTACTCACAATAGTGCTCGGTAATACCCCTCCTAATCAGATGGTTGGGTCCCTGATACCTGAAATTTCATCTCTACTTGGGTCTTCGGGCAGTGTATCCAAATTATAACAAGTTCTGTTTCACAAACGGTACGGGGACTCTTTCGGACCGACGAGGTTCTGGAGCTCCTTACTTCCTCAATATTCACTTAATTGGCTAGCTTTGTGGAGGTCCTGGCATAAATTTGTCTCCCAAGACAAGTTGTGCCTGATGCAATATATTCTACATAATATGTACTATACTCCGGTTAAGTTAATGAAGTGGGGTCTACTGGACTCAAATATATGTGTTAGATGTTCACAGGAGGAGGGGACACTTCTTCACATATTTTGGTCCTGTCCCCAAATCTCCCAGTTGTGGAACTCTATCAAAGCTTCCCTATATCCTATACTGGGTTTACAGGAACATTTCATGCCTGATATCTGTCTCCTCGGGGACATGTCTTCTATTAGAGTCAAAGTGAGAAGATTCCATATTTCAATGATAGCTCTATCGGTCAAGAAGCTTATTTTACGTCATTGGAAAGACAAGCTTACTCCGACATTACATGAATGGGTGAATGAAATC
The DNA here is from genome assembly GCA_016271365.2 of Neoceratodus forsteri. Lineage (NCBI taxonomy): Eukaryota > Metazoa > Chordata > Ceratodontiformes > Ceratodontidae > Neoceratodus > Neoceratodus forsteri. Next base: position 966,615,015 of record CM028132.1, on the reverse strand, counting down.
CTTGATAACCTGCGTACATCAAAGGAGATTGCCAGCCTTCACAGCAGATTATCTGTTTATACTCAAATATGGGATCCCCTTCACTCCTTAATTCTAGCTGCTCAGAATTAGTAATGTTTTAGTACAATAACCCTGTATACCCCTGTATAATGGTTTTGCACTTACTGTAAGTGGTACATTGATATGCAACTGCTTTGGGGGAGGAGGGAGGGCAGTTTTAATGTAATAAGTGCTGTATCTTTGTCTTCTGTCATGTTACTGCCTCTTAATGTGGAAAATTTGCTAATAAAATTTGAATTTGAAAAAAAAAAGAAATAAAAAAGATTAAAGCAGCTAGCAGACATGAAGGGGGTTATACTGTATTTCTCTTTAATTACCTGCTCTGATCAAGTCTCATGTCTGGGAATTGAGGGGAAGGAGGGTATTCCCAAAGTCAGTAATCATGTCACAGCCAGTGTTGGACTTTCACTGAGTGTTAAAATGTAGCACTATGACAGAAGAGTCCACAAAAAAAACCTCCTAAAAAGAGTTATGCCAACAGGTCACTGGCCGACAGAGTTTACACTACATTGCACATCAATAACTGGAGCCATACAAATAATGTTTTTTATTTGAGCAACAGCATCAGCATGGCTGGCAGGATACTGATACGTTACTTGCTAATGCTGAGGTAACTCTGCCTAGGGACTTTCAAACTGAATTGTCAGAGCCAATGGATCTTCACCCCCAAGGACTTTTGCGAAAGAAATGCCTGTTAGCCTTTTCTTTTGGATTCTGATGAGAGGGAGGGAGAGTTGCTGAGTGAGTTTTTTTCTAGATCTTGTAGAGCTGCTGGGTGCATTTTCTTTTATTTCTAATTTGCAATTTATCATACCAGGTGGGGAGGCATTACTGCTACTCCCGTACTGTACATGTGTTAGCACATGAAAACTGTGAGGGCATGCATATCTTCACTTTTAGTGCCAAACTTGTATCTTGGAGAATGAGTTTCCACCCAAATTCAAGGCTCAGAAGAATGCCACAGGCTCCTTGAAAGTGATGTGCATGACAGGCTGAAAATTCCACAGCAGCTCAGAGACAGTCATTTAATCCTATTAGTGTTAGTCCAAATGATTCATCCTTGAACAACCAGGATTGTTGACAGTGAGTCTCATACTCTCTGTTTTCAGCTGTGGATATTTCAGTCTGTGTTGCATATCACTTTCCTCTGCAGAAGGAAAATACTGTAAATGTTCAGTGTCAGAATTATGTGTACAAACCAAATAAGATGCATCTGCACTGACACATTGCACAGAGAAGTAACACGGGGTTGATGTCCGGGTGATGGGGATAGCCACACTTTTCACTGAGCTGCATGTAAGGGGAGGATTACTCTATAACCACCCCCTGCAAAAAAAAAAATTAAACTTGGCAAGCAGCTCAAATGAGGGAGTCCATCACAAAACCATATGAGGCCAAGCAACTGGTTACAAACACATGGAATGAAGGACCAAAAGTTTACCTTACACCTTCCCTAGTCTGACACACCTGTTGTTCTGTGTTTGTGTAGTGATTGGCTTGCAACCAACCTTCAGAAGCGAACTGGCACTGCATTATGTATTGCCATTATTGCTGGTGGTGCAGTCATAAACAATAAGTAACATGTAATGACATCTACCATAGGCTCACAACACACAACCAAAAGAAGAGGACCACAAAAAAAAAAAAAACAAAGAAAGAAAAGAATCATGGTACAAACAGAACAATGTCCCATTCAATTGCTCGATTTGCAGTAGAGTCCCCAGTACAAACGCTGACTATACAGTACATCGCTCGCTCTTTTCTGTTTTTTTTTTATAGTTCCACTGACTGCAGTACAGTTGCCTACAGTATATAGACTTTCACCAGAATTCAAGTTCGTCCAGAAGGGAATGTGTACAACTGCATGTAGCTGCGGTGTCATTGAGTTCACTCCTTCATAGCAGCTGACAGAAACTGGTCTCTTATTCACTCTAGTAGCTGCTACTATAGGACTGATTCATCGCCTGATTGAAACCACCAACAATCTCCAGGCATGTTGACAGCTCCATGTTCAACTTTGTTTCTTGTTTGCCGTAAGGAATTCCAGGATCAAAAGCAACTATGTTCCTGACATTTTACTATAATTTCTGACTCAATCTCAAGTGGCAAACATTGCCACAGCAGAGTGGGTGCCTGATGCAAAGCAGAGACTGGCCAGAGAGCCTGTTTCCAAACCCATGAATCATGTGTTCCAAAATAACTTGTCTTAACCATGTATGCTATTTGGGATAGGGGCAGAAAGGTTAGTGAAACTATGGGAGATACTCACACAGTGCCAGTCAGTGCTCCACATTCAGATGGGGGCAAGCTAATGAATGAAAGAGTCAAGATACTTTCAAGATTGAGTTTGCAAATGAATCCTCATGGCTCACATTACATTGACATGGAGCACGGTGCAGCAACAGATGTGAGTGCATAATTTCAGCTGGTGTGTTGTGACGGTTTAAACCACACCTCTCCTAAACATCACATTTGATCCAAGCACCAGAAATCATTGTTTATTCTTGATCTGATTAATTTAGTGTGGGCCTCCTGACACAGTACTGGAAATAGTAAATCTGTACAACTTAATGCCATCTGCAGGTTAGCTGTGGGCGAGAACATCAGTTACCATTATGGCATGCAATGTTGATGCTACATCTTGCGGTAGCCATCATGTGACTAAGCACGGAACTGCATTTTTAACAACTGCTATAACTAGGCATCAGTTCTACCCCCCTAACAATTGAGTCCTCCAACAGGAGTTGTTTCCTTCCCCTGTGTGGTCCTGTGCCACACTCCTGTGGGTCTCCATTGTGGAGGTTCCCAGCATCCTCCTTGGTCTCCACTGCGGGTGCCTCCATAGAGGAACCATGCTCCACCTGAGTGGTGAATGAATTGTGGAGTTGCACAACTGGAGGGATGTGCTTCTGTTCCACCACCCTCACCCTCCCTGAGCCCACTGTGGTCCAACCACTCCTTTTTCTTGGCAACCTCTGAGGTAGTGGCGGTGGCCTGGGTGGTCCCTGGGTGGGGGAGCAGGTTTCCCGAATCATTGCCAGGTCACCATGGAGATGAGCAACCTCCTCCCTCAGACCAGAGAGGTGCCTGCAAATAGGGCAGCAATGCAGTTTCCAGAATGTCTCCTGGAAGACTGCTGCTCCACAGCCAGTACATTGCACCACTCCCCACATGTCTGTGTCCCTTCTTGTTACAGATGCTTTTCTTTTGTTGTTTTTCAGTTCTAGTTTTAGTGTGTGCAAGCTTCTGAGTGTCTCTACCCTCTATTCAGTGTGCTGTGCCTTTAAGGATATGAACAGTTGTATGTTGTTAGCAGTTTTGGGAAGTGATTTCAGAACCCCTGCTATAAAGGAAGTTATGCACTTGGTGGGTGAGGGAAGGGTGGGAGGGAGTAAACCTATGCCATCCAGAAACAATCAACTACAACTCTGACCCTCCACCCCGGGGAGTGCCTTCCTTCCTTTCAAACACCTATTTCACAGAGGTTAAGTAACAGATCTAGTCACAAATGACTGCAAATATCTCCCAGCTACAGTTCCTCCCTGGCAAACTAAAGTTAAAACTAAGACAAGTCAACCCTAAAAACAGAATCAATACTAGTTACTTACACGGGTCCAAAAAGTAATAATTCAATTCAGCGTAGTCTAGAAAATAACTTCCTTGATTAAAAGAAGCTCTGATGGCTTTCTCTCTCTCTCTCTGTCTCAGAAGACAGAGACCACAAACAACTCCTATTTTAAGTCCACAGTTCAACTAGGTTCCTTTCAGCTCCTCCCCTTAACAAACACCTATTTCACAGAGTTTAAGTAACAGGTCTAGTCACAAATTACTGCAAATATATCCCAGCTACTTTCTCCCTGGCAAACTAAAGTTAAAACTAAGACAAGTCAACCCCAAAAATAGAATCATTACTAGTTACTTACACAGGTCCAAAAAGTAATAATTTAGTTCAGTGTAGTCTAGAAAATAACCTCCTTGATTTAAGGAAGCTCTGGCTGCTCTCTCTCTCTCTCTCTCTCTGTGTCAGCAGACAGAGCCCACAAACAACTCCTATTTTAAGTCCACAGATCAACTAGGCCCCTTTCAGCTCCTCCCCTTAATAAACACCTATTTCACAGATGTTAAGTAACAGGTCTAGTCTCAAATGACTGCAAAGAGTAATAATTCAGTTCAGTGTAGTCTAGAAAATAACCTCCTTGATTTAAGGAAGCTCTGGTTGCTTTCTCTCTCTCTGTGTCTCAGCAAAGAGTCCAGAAGTCTCTTAATATGGTTCTCTTAAGGGGCACGCTTAAGGATACCTTCCTGCTTTAAATGGAGAGTCATAGATGCCGTGTCCCCTAAGTTTTCATTTAGGCAGGATGAACTTGAAATAATTTTTTTTCTTCTTTTTGCAGATAATCTTCCTTCTTAACATAGAAACATAGAATCCGATGGCAGATAAGGACTGCTTGGCCCACCCAGTCTGCCCATTTCCCTACCTAATGGATAAGCTGCAGATCCTAGTTAACCAGCTGCTTACTTCTTTCTACCCCCACCAGAATTGCCTTATGGCTGTCCCATGCATGCTTGAATTCAACCACTGTTTTTGACTCCACAACCTCCTCTGGAAGGCCGTTCCATGCCTCCATAAAAGAACCATGATCCGCCAGAGTGGTGAATGAATTGTGGAGAGGCACAACTGGAGGGATGTTCCTCTGTTCCACCACCCTCCCTCTCCCTGAGCCCACCGTGGTCCAACCACTCCTCTTTCTTGGCAACCTCTGAGGTAGTGGCGGTGGCCTGGGTGGTCCCTGGGTGGGGGAGCGTTAGAAACCTCATGTAGACAAACATGTAAATTGGTTGTCACTGTACTATCTCCCAATTACCTTAAGTAATGATTAGACATTTATAAAGAATATGAAATTGTAATTGTAATTAAAATAATACAAATTAATAAAATTATAATAAAATAATTTTATAACTAAGGTTTTGTTCCCACACTCACTATCCCAGACAGTGTTATGACCCTCTCCCTCTTTCATTCAATATTTACATTTGTCTGCGACAAGCATGTCCCAATAGGAAATTCAGGATTAAATCCTCTCAGCTCCCCAAATCACATTCAATCTCATTGACTTATTCAAGTCCCGTGACCAAGCCTGGGCTAGGTATAAATTTTCCCACTCCCTGTCAGACATCCTATCATACAGGACACTTACGAACTCTTGCACTAAGGCTATTCTTACCGCCAAGTCCCTCTACTTCAAGTCCAACTTCCAGAACAATTTTAACTCCCCAGTCAAACTGTGAAAGTGATTCACTCCCTTTCTGCCCCCCATTTCAGTCCTCTCCCCTGTCCTCATGGTTAATGTCTTACTAGTGTTTTACCCTCTCTCTGTTGCTGGTCACTTCAATTAGTTTTTTACAACTTGTTTTTTCCACTCCCTCCTGCTTCACAGCTCCACTCCTCTTCCATTCTCCTCCCTCTTCTTTACCTCACCCCTCTCTGGGGTTTGATTTCCTCCCATCACTCCCCAGGAGACCCTGTTTGCCCTTTCTTCACTCAACCCTTCCAAATCTAGCACCTATGGTTTGGACCATAAATTTCTCCATCTCTTAGCTCCTATCATCTTCTGCCACCTTACTCACCTCCTAAATCTCCCCATCACCCTTTGAACTGCCCCTCAGTCTTGGATGATTGCAAGGTTCTGCACTCCACAAAGGGGGTGATTCCTCCACTACTGACAACAATCTTGACAACTTCTGTCTTATCTCCCTCTTCTCTTCTCTTGCAAAGCTGAAGGAGAAACTAGCCTACTCATGGCTTGCACACTTTCTCCATTCCTCCAACTCCCTCTCCCCCTTTCATTTTTGCTTTATGAAGAAATATTGCAACATCTCCTCCCTACTTGGAGTCACTGACTCTATACTCTCAGTGATGGACCAGCGGAACATTACATAGTTACATAGTAGATGTCGGCAGAAAAGGACTTCGTGATCCATCTAGTCTGCCTATTTTCAGCTTAGTTCCTACTTCTTTTTTTCTCCCCCTTATTGATTTTTAATTTTTGTGGCAGATCACTGCTGATGTTGGCCAGCCTTTACCAGACTCTGGGGTCATTTGGGATATTGTGACACTGTGTGTGTTCCGGTGGAACCCCAGAGCCAGCCCAGAGGCTTCATCCTGCTGTGGACCTCACTATATCTGCTTTTTCACCCCATTACCCCAAGGCCCCAGAATGCAGTAGCTCATGTGCGTGGAGGAGCGCAGGTGCATCACGGCTCCAGTGATAGCCCTTTGTGCCCTCTCCTGGCCTAATGCCAGGGCTCCCCATGCATGCCACTGCCATTGAGCCTCCACCAGGAGGCAGCCAAGTGCTGAGGAGGCCCTCTGAACCCTCCCGAGTAGGAAAGCTGCCAGCTCGATTAGCTCCTCACCCCCCCAGCCAACCCCTGGTGACCTGAGCTTGAGCCCGAACCTGACTCGCTGGTTTGGTGTGAGGGGTGGCATTCGGTGCCTCAACCCTCAGTGCCACCTGGCTGGCTCAAGTTACTACTTCTTAAGTATGGGTCCTGCTAGACCAATGTCCATATTTTCCTTCTGTCCTGACCCCACTAGTCCTTTGTGTCTATCCCATGCATGTTTGAATCCCTCCATAGTGTCCACACCCACCACTTCCTCTGGTAGCCTCTTCCAGGGTTCAACCACCCTTTCTGTGAAGAAATACTTCCTCATGTTGCCTCTGAGCCTCCCCCTTCCAGCCTCATTTCATGGCCCCTCATCCTAGTGCTCCTTCTTCTCTGCAGAAAGCTGCCCTCCCCTAGGATTCAACCACCCTTTCTGTGAAGAGGTACTTCCTCATGTTGTCTCTGAGTTCCCCCCCTTCCAGATTCATGTCATGGCCCCTTGTCCTAGTGCTCATTCTTCTCTGCAGAAAGATGCTCTCCCCTACATTATTAATCCCTTAGATGTATTTGAATATCTCTATCACATCCCCCCTCTCCCTTCTTAGCTCCAGTGAGTACATGTTTAGCTCTCTGAGCATCTCCTCATAGTTTTTCTGATGTATGCCCTGGACCATTTTGGTAGTCCTTCTCTGCACTGCCTTCACCTAGTCAATGTCCTTTCTGAGACGAGGCCTCCAGAAATGGACACAGTACTCCAGGTGGGGCCTCCCTCTTTCTTCTTGTTATTCCTCTCCCAATGCAACCCAGCACCCTGCTTGCCTCACCTACTGCCTTCCCACACTGTCTTGCCACTTTAAGGTCATCTGTTATGATGACTCCTAGATCTCTTTCCTGGTTAGTTGCTGTCACCTCCTCATCTCCTAGTTGGTATGCTGCCCTTAAGTTCTTCCACCCAATATGCATGACCTTACACTTTTTGGCATTAAAACCCAGCTGCAAACCCTTGACCATTCCTCCATTTTTTTCAAGTTTCTTTGCATCCTTTCTATTCTCTCCTGTGTGTCAACCCTTTTTTAAATCTTTGTGTCATCTGTGAACAGGCATACTTTCCCTTCTAGTCCATCTGAAATGTTTCCTATGAAGACATTGAACATCAATGGTCCCAGGACTGATCCTTGTGGTACCCCATTTATTACCTCCCCTTTCTCTGATCTCCCTCCATTCACTACCACCCATTGGCTCCTGTTGATTAGCCAATTCTGAACCCATTTTACCAATTTTGTCCCCACCCCAGCCTGTTTAACCTATTAATTAATCTCCTGTGTGGGACAGTGTAAAAGTCATTCCTGATATCCCAGTAGGCCACATCCACTGCTCCCCTCTGGTCCATGACTCATGTAACCCAGTCGAAGAACTCGATCAGATTTGTTTGGCAGGATCTCCCACTTGTGAACCCTTGTTGTCTTCGGTCCTGCAACGTATTGCTGGTCAGGTACTCCACCATCCTTTCTTTTATTAATGTCTCCATTACCTTCCCTATCACTGACATCAAGTTCATTGGTCTGTAGTTCCCTGACTTCTACCTGCTTCCACTCTTCTGGACTGGTACCATATCTGCCCTCCTCCAGTCCCCCAGTACTAGCCCTGTTTCCAAGTATTAATTGAACAGGGCTGCCATGAAGCAGCCAGTCCTTTCCTTAGTTCTTTTAGAATAATTGGGTGCACCCTGTCTGGACCCATAGCCTTGTCCACCCTTATTTTCTCCAGTTCCCTCAGTATTCTCTCCTCGGTAAAGGGGCCTGTGTCTACCCCCACTGGTTATTCCATTTCCTATTATCTGTGGACCATTTCCTCCCCTTCAACAGTAAAAACAGAATAAACATATTTGTTTAGTATTTCTGCCTTCTTCTGGTCCTCTTCCACACTCCCCCTCTCCAATTCTTATTATTCCTGCCTTGTTTTTCCTCCTTTCATTGATATATCTGTAAAATGTCTTATCCCCCTGCTTCACAGTTTTCACAATGTTATGCTCTGTGAGTACTTTTGCTTCCCCAACCCTTTTTGTTGCTTCTTTTCTTTTATTCCTATATTCCTCCCTATCCTGATCCCCCTGTGTTGTTTTGTACTTTTTGAATGCTAGTCTTTTTACCCTGACAGCTTCTGCTACTTTCTGGGAGAACCAAAGCAGTCTCATTCTCCTCTTGTTCTTTGATACCTGTTTTATGCAAAGACTTACAACATCCTCTAGGGCCTTTTTTTAGTTTTGCCAACCTTCCCTCTACCCCACCACATTTAGTATCTTAGACAGAGCCCTGCTAACCCGCTCCCCCATACTCCCAAAGTCTACTTTCCTGAAATCTAGAATCTTTGTTTTGGTGTGAAATGTTTCTTGCCCTGTTCTCACCTTGAAGTGTACCTTTTGTGATTGCTTGTTCCAAGGTTCTCCCCCACTGTGACTCCAGTTATACTGTCTCTGTTTGACAGCACCAGGTCCAGTATGGCTCCCTCCTGTGTAGGTTCCTCTACAAGCTGTCTTAGCAATACCCCTTGTAGCTCCTCTAGGATCTCCTACTCCTGGTAGTTGATGCCACTGGAATGATCCAGTCCACATCGGGCATGTTGAAATCTCCTGTTAGTATTACCTCCCCCTTGTTGGTCATCTCTCTGATTGCTTTCATCATTTCTTTGTCCACTACTTCCTTTTGTGCAGGAAGTCTGTAAATAACCCCTGCCTTTATTATGGCCCCTCCATTCACCTCAAGTGTTAACTATAACATCTCCTCTTTCCCTACTTCCCTTGGTATCTCTGTGGCTTTAATAGTGTCCTATACAGTGCCACAGCACCCACCTTTCTGCCCCCTGTCCCTTCTGAATAGTGCATGCCCCAGTATCACAACCTCTCATTCTATGTTTTTATTGAACCATGTATCTGTGACTGTCACCAAATCCAAATCTTCTCTACCATGATGTCTTCCAGTTCTGCCACTTTATTGCTCAAGCTCCTGGCATTTGTGGACATGGCCTTTCAGATGTTTTTAACTGCTGTCCTGTTCCTGTTTTTCTTACTGTCTTTATTTTCTACTCAGTGTCTGCTGTCTGTTTTCCATTTGTCATCTCTAGTCTGTCTCCCATGTAATTGTAATAACTGCGACATTTCCCCCTCCTATTCGCCTTTGCCGGAGGACAGCTGTTATTCCTGCTTTCCAACCTGCCCCCCCATTTGGCTAGTTTAAATGCATAGCAATGTAGCATTTAAACTATACATTGAGGATCTCAATTCCTCTCCTGGACGGATGCAGGCTGTCAGCCTTAAATAAGCCTCCATCCATCCAGGTGGGTCCCCAGTCTCCAATGAATCTAAATCTCTGTTCAACACACCAATTCCTCAACCATGTGTTAAAGTTCCTGGTGTGTATGCTCCTATGGTCTCCCAGTTCCTTTACAGTTAGTACCTCAAAGAAGGTGACAGATTTAGCTACTTGCTTAAGTCCCCTCCCCAGGTTCCTGAATGCCTCCTGTACTACCTCTGGTTCTTCTGTGGCCAGGTTATTTGTTCCTAAGTAGACAATGATGTCCAGCTCACCATCCTGCCCTGCCCTGCCCTACTGGCAATCCTTAGGCTCTTCCTACCGTGCCTCCATACAATGGCACCTGGTAGGCACCTCACCTCCCTGTCTTCCTCCCCCTCTGTTCCTAGCTGCATACCCCTCACGATTGAGTCCCCCACCAGGATATACTTCCTCCTCCTCCTCTGGGGTCCTCTGCTCCCCCGGGTGAGATTCCTACCCTGGTTGACCTCCACATCCGTCCTTTCCACTACTTCGGGTGCCTCAGTTTGGTAGTCCCCTCCTGCCAGTATAGCATAGGAATTATGTAGTGGGATAGGTCTCATAATGTGTCTGTGCATCCTTTGAGGCAAGGGAGTTGGACTGGGTTGAACCTGGCTGGGGTTGAGAGAAATTCTGGCCCAGATTACTGCCGCTCTGAGTCTGGCCACTTATTCTCTCAGTTCAGAGAGGCACACACAGATAGAGCAGCACCTCAGTGTCCAGAAGGTTTGTCTGAATACAGCTGCCCATATCCACTGCATTGCACCACTCCCCACATCCTGCTACAGTTATTGTTTTTCTCTCTGTACTTGTTTTTTTCTGTGGTCCTAGCTTTTTCTGTTCCACCTGGTTCCCTTAGCCCTGCCTGTTCTGTTTAGCCTGTCCCTTTAAGTTGCTATGTTATGCCTGGTCCTTCTGTATGCACTCCAGTTGTGTTCTTCCACTTGCAAAAGAAGTTTATTTTTTTTCTCTTCTGCTTTCCTCTTCCCTCTCCTCCCCTTTCCTTCTCTCTTCTGCTACACCTCTTCCTCTAAGTAGGCAGGAACCTAGCAAAGTCTTTGTGTCTATAAATGTGGATGAGCACAGGGAGGGTGGGCTCTTCCTCACTACCTCTGGTCATACCTCTCAACCACCTGCCTCATAAATTAGGGACAAGGCTTAAAAAAGTCAGTGACAAAGGACCAAAATCAGGGACACATCTTCAAAATTGGTGATATCCACTCAGGATGCTGGTAGAATAAGGGGGTTAGTGTAAAATGCATTTTCTAAGGAAGAACAAGTCTGCAACTTTAATGTTTGACATTATTTTGTACTGACAACCCCCACTGTTTGGTCACAGAAACACACTTTTAAGGAGGGGCTGAGTAAAAGTTTGAGGCAAAATCAGAGACATCCCTGAAAATCAGGGACAGTTAAGAGGTACTCCTCTGGAACCCTGCTCCAGCCATTTTTATTGATCTGGCTAAAGCATTTGATTTGTTGTCCCAAATACTCCTGAATAAGTTGAGCTCTGCTGGCCTTTCAGTCCTTGCTGTTGACTGGGTCCAATCCTACATCTCAGACTGTCAACAGTTGGTACAAGTAGGAGGCACCATCTCCCAACCCCTCTCAGGCCAGGATCCCACAGGGCAGGGCTAATTTTTTTGTCCAATCCTCTTCTTCATCTTCCTAAACAACCTCCCCTCCACGTGTGCCAACTTGCATAATCAAATGTATGCAGATGACACAGTTCTCTACACTTCTGGGCCCTCAGCTGCATCTCTGGAATTCTTGCTTTACCAAGACATTAACGATGATCTGTGCTGGTTCAAGTCCAACCAACAAAAAACAACAGTCTCTGTGACATTTGGTACCAGCCACAAGCTGGCTCAGCTTGCCCCTTCCCCATCTTCTCCGTGTTTGATGGCATACCACTTGAAGTAGTCCCAGCTTTTAAGTACCTCAGTGTGTGGCTAAATAGCAGGCTTGACCTCACCGCCCACATTGATGCCATCTATGCCAAACTCTGCCCCAAACGCAGTGCACTGTACCACAATAATGACTGCCTTTTTCCCCCAGGTCTTCCGAGACCTGGTCACCAAAATGGTTCTCCCAGTTTTTGACTATGTGCATGTGGTTAATGATACCAGCCCCTCCATCTCCCTTGCCAGACTGGCCATCCTCAGCAATGCCTTCTGCCACATTACTACCAACTCACCCACTCATACTCACCACTATTCCCTTTATTCCTCCCTAGTCATCATACCTCTCCCCTCACATCACCAGTTCCGCTGTGTTTCCCTCATCTCTAAATACTGGTTTGGGTCCTTCCCCTCATACCTATCCCCTCTCCTCTCCTCTCCCCATCCCCTCTTCCTCCTACTTCCTGCACTCAGGAGACCTACACACATTCTCCCTTCCTAGCCCACATTCCTCAGCCAGGAAATCTGCTTTCTCATATGGCCTTGTCTCCCTCTGGAACCAGCCACCCTCCTCCAGAGTCCATCCATCTCTCCCCCTTCCTTCCCTCCAGGAGACACCTGCAAAAACTCCTCCCCCTGCTTCTGCCAACACTCTTCCTGAAGCCTTTTTTGCTCTTACTTGGCTTTCGACCACCCCTTCCTCCCCCTACCCCTTAACCTCATAGTTCTGGTAACCTCATTGCAGTGTATCAATCTGTTTTGACTACAACTTTCAGCACTAGCACAGCCTCCTTTCACTCTGGCACTATGCACTTTGAGTTTGCCCAATTTGCACAAATGATTTGTATGCTAATTCATTTGTCTTCCATATGCAACATTTTTCTATTTTGTCTGTACTTTACTCAACTAATGTTTTTTATGTCATTCTCTTTGTAACTACATCACCCGACTGGTTGTTTCTTGTTTGTAATTGTGCTTCTCTCCTTCTTCTTCCCCTGGGTCACATCTGAAAATGAACATCAGCTCAGTGTACTTCTCCCGGTTACTAATTTTAAATCAATCAATTAATAAATGTGTGTCTCTTTGCAGATGACAGCAAGCTCTGCAATACTTTGGATACTCCAGAGGAGGTGTAGAGAATGAATACAGGACTGAAAAAGCCTGAGGAATGGTCAAGGATATGGTAGCAGGATTTCAATGCAAAAAAGTGAACAATCATGCATCTTGGATGCAGAAATCAAGAGGCAGAGTATAGAATGGGGGGCTGGTTTACTGATTGTCAATAAACAGGAAAGGGACCTAGAGGTAATCAAATGGATGCCATTAAAGTGGCAAGGCAATCCAGCAAAGCAGTAGGGAAAGCCATTGAGATGCTGGGGTGCATAGGGAGGGGTATCACCACCAGAAGGAGGAAGGTGGTGCTGCCACTGTATTGGTCATTGGTGAGACCGCACCTGGAGTACTGTGTCCAGTTCTGGAGACCGCACCTCTGACAGGACATAGGGAAGAGATCATCCAAAGATGGGTGAAAAAATAATGCAGGGACTGCACCAAATGTCCTATGAGGAGAGGGCTCATATGATAGAGACCTTTAAATACTTCATGGAGGTCAATAAGGTGCAGGAAGGGAGCATTTTTCAGAAAAGGTGTACGGGGATCACATGATGCAGCTGAGGCAGTAGCACCTATCTTGGATAGCTCCCACTCCTTCCCTTCATTAAACTACTAATTTCTTAGCTTACTGACCTTGGATTTGTACCAGCTTTTCCAAATCTACTGTAGTAATGATCCGATTTCTCCGGGTGTGATTTGGGCACCACAATCAGTTGAATGGAGGCAGAAATGAGACCTGCATTGCCCTGCCACACTCCACCAAGCACACCGGAGAAAGCAAGAAAAAAATTGAAGGCCCAGGCTCACACTGCACACCCGCAGGCCACAGGGCACCAGCAGCAGACCCCACTGACCTTAAAGCTCTTTCGTGAGGAATTTAAGCCCTTTAGAGAAGAACTACACTCCTTGGCTATAGATCTCAAAAGCCTCATTGGGGCTTTGGAAGACCTTTCTAAAAGCACGACAGACAATGAAGCAAGGATCATTTCAGCAGAAAAAAGATTAGAAGCAATAGACCCAGCTATGGTGGCTACCAGGAGCAGAATAGCCAAGTTGGAAGCCAAGGTCGAGGACCTTGAAGATAGGAGCTGTCAGAACAATTTAATCATTATCGGGCTCCGTGAGAAGGAGGAGGGGGAGAACCCAGTGTGGTTCACACAAAAATTCTTGGTCAAATTATCTGACCTATCTCCATTTGGTACAGACTACACACATAGCATGTGCACATAGGACTCTGCATCCCATGCCACCCTCCTGGGGCGCCTTCATGGACTTTCATCTTTAAATTCCTAAATTACCAGAAATGACAGCATGTCCTGATCAAGCTTAAGGAGCTTAAAGAAGTTATCTGGGAAGGAAACAGGCTCCGGGTGGCTGAAGACTTACCCTTGTCAGTAAGGCAGAAATGGGCATCATACCATGCAGTCGTCACCAAGCTGCTTGTAGCCAATATTAGATTCCGGATGGACTCTCCGGCAAGATTCCAAGTTTTGTTTGCTGGGGAATGGAAGGCATTTGAGGATCTGAAATCTGCTGAAGAATCTCTGAAAGCCTCTTTCTCTGAACTGTTTAAGGATCACTGAGGGCTGTGAAATATCCTCAGGGCTTAATGTTACTCTCGTGGAGTGACCCTAGTTAGTTGGATATGCTTCCTGTCTTCCTGTGAAACTGTATGTAGATGCTTCTAAATTCTTGTGCCTAGCCCCTCTCGGAGATTGTTATTATGCCCTGGGAGCTTGGAACCTATCCCACCCCATTTTAGGCCAGTTTGTATCCCAGGAAAAAAGAGGTGTGAAGTAAGACCTCCTATTGGATTTATTTGGCTCGCCATGGAGAGAGCAGAGACTGGCCCATTTGCTTTCAACTGGCACATAGACTGTGCAGAAGGGTTTTTGTTTGTGAGACTATGCTGTTTGTAAACTGTACTGGGCTACCTATGAACTGACAATTGGTTAAACTTTTTTTCTTTCCCCTGTTGCTTACTCCAATTCTGGGACAATTCAGTAACATTTTAATATAGCTCACAGCCAGGGCCTGTCTGGGCATTGTGGCTCTTTTTGTTGGTTTCTAATTTTTACATCCAAGCCAGTTTAAGGCTCCATGGACCATTCTGTGCAGATTTGGGGCACTAGCCCTCCTTCCGGGGGGGATGCATTGTTAAGATGGTCAAAGTTGGGGGTTGTGGCTCCCCACTTTGAGGGGTTAGAGTAATACAGAGATTCTATGCCTTCAGGGAACAGAGTTTGGGTAGTTAAACAGTTTGATTGTTGCTATAAAGTTATGTATAGCTAAAGTTACATTTTTCTGGATTGAGGGGGATGGGGAGATAGAGTGGCAATGTTGAGGTGGATCATGCACTAAAAAGATATTGTTATGGTGGGAGGGGGGATGCTATTGTTTTTGGGGTGGTCTGGCTTTCAGCAGAGGGGTTGTTTATGGGGGGGGTTAGGGCCCCAGCTTGGCAGGGGTTTCTTTTTTAGTTCTTATAGATTCACAGTATTACCCAACAATTTCTTATTGATGTGGATTGATGCCAAGGATTCTTAAGTTCCTGACTTGGAATGTTCGAGGGGGAAGGAACAAGAATAAATGATATCAAGTGCTTAAGCATCTTAAACTTCTTAAATGGGGACATTCTCTTTCTCCACGAGTCACATTTATTGGAAGCTGAAGGGCATCTCTTTCATAGACAATATGTCAGTCAGATCTTTGTGGCAGGGGATAGTACCCAAAGCAAAGGGGTAGAGATTTTGGTATCTAGAGGAGTCTCCTTTGTGAGTGACCAAGTCTTGAGGGATCCCCTCATGAAATACATATTAGTGAAGGGGGTACTAGACAGAAAGACAGTTCTTTTAGGTAGCATATACGGCCCCAATGCTGACACACCTCAGTTTTTTACAGGGCTCCTCCAGGTACTGGCCCCATTTGCAAGCATGCCAATAGTATTGGGGGGGGACTGGAACCTCCCCTTTTCACCAGACTTAGATAAGGATGTTGAGGGGAGGAATGGTCTCTCCCCTGCTCAGAGAGCTGTCCAAGAGCTCAGGGATCACCTAGGCCTATGTGACCATTGGAGACTCCTGCACCCCACTCTAAAGGAATACACCTTTAGGTCTAGTGTGCATGGATCAAGGTCCAGAATAGATTATTTTCTGGTAAGCCAGACTTTGTTAAGGGGCCTCATAGACTCTAGCATTGAACCGGGAGTGCTGTCAGATCACTCAGTAGTAGCAGGCTCCCTGATACTGGAGGCTGATACACCTGCAGAATCAGCTTGGAAACTGAATAATGAGTTACTTAAAGATAATGCTATTGTCAAATGCATAAAGGCAGAAATCCAGGCCTACACCCAGACTAATCCACATTCTACACAGAGTCAGTTTCGAATGGGGAGCCCTGAAATGTCTGTTAAGGGGGGTCCTGATCAAGCTGGCATCGCAGCACAAAAGAACGAGGGAACAAAAAGCACTTTCCTTATTGTCTGAGATACATAGTATTAAGGCTACCCTGTCACCCAATACCTCAGAGACCGTGAACTCCAAATTACTTGGACTCAGAGATGAATACACCCACCTGCTAAGTAGTAGAGCGAAGTATGCCATCCTAAAAACAGGTACCAAGTATATTGACCAGGGGGAGAGGGCAAGACACCTTCTAGCATTGTGTCTCAAGCAACTGGAATCTTCCAGGCTTATCCAGGGAATCCGCTCCAAGACAGATGGGTCCCTGCACCTTTCCCCAGGACAATTACTGTGGAATTTGCTGCATATTATAAAGAATTATATGGCCCTATGCCCAACCCTCCAACACAACAGGAAATCTAGGACTACTTAGCTACCACCCCCTCCCCTCTCTTACCCAGGATCAGCAGGACTCATTAATCACTCCAGTTTTAGAGGCTGAGATCTTTGGAGCAATACAATCCGTGACCTCCACTAAGGCTCTAGGACCAGATGGGTAGAAGACTTGGTTTGCTGGCCAAGGCACCTAGCTTCACCTGAGCTCTTTCCTTCTAAGACTGCTTGAAAGGCAGAGTAGAGAAACTTACCAGAGCAAGGGAGAAGGATTAAGACTTAGTTTGGCTAAGCAGATTTACTGTGTGGTGGTGTTTTTATTTTTTACTCACAGGGATTGCTACTGTTTGTTGCTAACATTTCATTGCTTTATTTTTTCTCTGATTCAAATTGTTGTTGCTGGTATACCTTCTTCTGCATTATTACAAGGTGCCTACAGGTGTGCTAATAGATTACTGCTGTAATCTTCTGATTCAAATTGTCTTTTGCAAGGTATATCTTCTGTTACTGCTTTATTTTCTCTGGAGCAAAGTGTTTCTTACAGGGTATATCTTCTCTGAAATTACTGTATTACAGGTGGAGCTTACATTTTTGTGACTTTTTATCATTGGGCTAAGCAAAATTACTGTTTGACACTGTGTTTTATTTTATTCTTGTTTGTTGAAAAGGTTTGTTGTCTCAGAGGTGTTTCAGTCTCCTTCTCACATTGAAGGAGCTAATTGCTTTTCCTCCACAGCTCTTCCAAAGGATGTGTATGTGGGGTGGAGCTGGCAAACTGTCAGTAATTTCCAACAGAAAGAAGGGTTAAAAAGTCAGGTTAGTTGATATCTTGGAGGTAGAAGACTTGGTTTGCTGGCCAAGGCACCTAGCTTCACCTGAGCTCTTTCCTTCTAAGACTGCTTGAAAGGCAGAGTAGAAACTTACCAGAGCAAGGGAAAGGATTAAGACTTAGTTTGGCTAAGCAGATTTACTGTGTGGTGGTGTTTTTATTTTTACTCACAGGGATTGCTACTGTTTGTTGCTAACATTTCATTGCTTTATTTTTTCTCTGATTCAAATTGTTGTTGCTGGTATACCTTCTTCTGCATTATTACAAGGTGTGCCTACAGGTGTGTGCTAACAGATTACTGCTGTAATCTTCTGATTCAAATTGTCTTTTGCAAGGTATATCTTCTGTTACTGCTTTATTTTCTCTGGAGCAAAGTGTTTCTTACAGGGTATATCTTCTCTGAAATTATTACAGGTGGTGCTTTACAGGTTTTACAGTTTTATCTAACATTAGGTTAAGCTTTCAGGGTTACTGCATTTGTTGTTGACTGATTGTTTCTGCTCTTACCTCCTTGTTCTTTCGTCCGTGGTTCTTCTTTTTAGGCAGGGGAAGGGCCCAGCCACCCACCCCCATCCCCAACCACCCCACGCTACACTCCATTTATAGGGTACCACAGTTGTGACATTTCCTGTGGCAGAGCAGGAAGGGGTGGATCAGTGGGGCCTCCACAAGGTGAACTCATTTACAGGGCACTAGTAATTTAACTTGTTATAACAAGTTAAACAAAGCACAATTAAACCATTACTTGCATTTTTTTTCCTTCTAATTACTCTGACTAGGTTACAAACCCAGCAACTTATTTGGAATGGATTTCATTAACTGCAGGTACTGTGGAACAATTTTCAGAAGGACATTCTTACAGGATTTAGGACACTGTCCTACATGCTGGGCCTTTGGAGATCTTAGGTCTCAGCTCCGGGCAGCATGGGCAGAGATTGCACGCCTCAAATTTCATATTGAAGAGGAAATACATTATAAGAACCACCCGCCATTTCCCCAGCATCCAACAGAAAAACCTCAACCGCAGAGGGTAGTTGGTCCAGGAGGTTGGCAGGTGGTTAGGAGGAGCAAATCAGGTGCCCCATCACTCTCTGCTCTCCAACACATTACCTCCAAAAACCATATAAACACTACAAACAGGTATCTGCCTCTATCTCTGAAATCAAATAAAGAGGCAGAAGACACTGCAGAGCAGGACACTCGGCACAGGAGCTAGCACAACAATACTCACCCAAATCAGGAACCAAAACTAAACAAGCACAAAGGAAATCCAAAAAACTTCTGATCATAGGTGACTCCATGATTCGGGGAGTTGATACCCATCTCCAGCCAGGGGTGATGGTCAGATGTCTCCCAGGTACATCAGCATGGAGAGACACTGACCGCATTGCTAAAATTGTTCACAAAGCAGGAGAAAACATTGATGTCCTAGTACACATAGGGACTAATGATCTCGCCAGCCGGTCAGTTGTGGAGACCAAGGAACACCTGACTAGGCTGGGTGACAAACTATCATCTATTTCATCCGGCATCTCCTTCTCTGAGATCCTGCCAGTCTGGGAGAAGGAGCAGATGGACGGAAGGTCAGAGAAGGGAGATAGGGAGCTAAACACATGGCTCAAGGACTGGTGCCAGGAAAAGGACACAGATTTGTAGGGAACTGGCAACAGTTCTGGGAGCGAAAGTTCTTTAAATTTGATGGACTGCATCTGACTAAAGAGGGAGTCAGTGCATTGGGGCAGAAGTTTGACGTCTTTGCAGAATATTTAAACTAGCAAATGGGGAGAGGGTGCAGCACCCCATACGTTGAATGGGAAGAACACCCTTCCCCCCTCAGCTAGTGGTCAAACTGGAATTCAGTGTGTTTGCGTTCATTTGCATCACCAGGTAGAAAAAGGTTTGTCTCCCCATACGATGCACAGGGTAATGCCAAACCTCACCCAACAACTAACACACCAAAATCTGGCCAATGGAAAATCATGTACACAATGCTCACAGCCTGGGAAATAAGATCCCAGACCTGCAGGCAATAATGTCAGAGGCTAAACTGGACAAAGTAGCATTAGTGAGACGTGGTTTACCAGTAACCACACTTGGGAGACTTCAGTACCTGGCTATGTATTGTTCTGGAAGAGACCGAGGTGCAAAAAGGGGAGGAGTGGCCCTGTATGTTAATGAAAATATCAAAGCTACAGAAATTCAGAATACACATAAGGAGCCAGAAGAACTGTGGGTCACCCTGGAAACAGGAAATGGGACAGCCATAAGAACTGGGTTGTCTACAGGCCCCCAGACCAGAGGGAGGACATAGACACATTACTGTTAGAAGATATACAAAACATGACAGCTAAAGGGAGGTTCTGATAATGGGAGACTTCAACATGCCAGATACAGATTGGTCAATACCAGCAGGAACATCTGCCAGAACTAGACTCATAGTGGATTCCCTGCAGGAGGGCCTCAAACAACTGGTACAGCAACCCACAAGAGACAGGGCTATCCTAGATCTAGTACTGACTAACAAAGAAGGGATCACAGATCTCCAGGTAGAAGGTCACCTGAGGGCCAGTGACCATCACATGGTATGGTTCAATTTGGCTACTACATCTAAATCATCCATTCCAAGGCAAAAATATGGGACTTCAGAGAGCTGACTTTGATAAGATGGCCAACAGAGTTAAGCTAGCCCTGGCAAAAAGAAACACAGGTAAGGAGGTACAGGCAAAGTGGGCAAGCATTAAGGATACAATACTTGAAGCAACATCCCATTGTGTTAGACAGAAAGGAAGTGCAAAAAAGAAGGAAACCACTTTGGTTCTCAAATACAGTAGCAGAAAAGGTCAGAGCCAAAGGCTGGCCTTCAGCAAATATAAAGGAACACAGCGGGATGAAGATGGGGCATACCAAACTGCCCTAAGGGAAGCAGGTAAGGCAGTAAGGCAGGCAAAGTCCCAAACTGAGGAAACACTAGCACAAACAGTAAAAGAAGGTGACAAGACTTTCTATAGATACATTAGTGAAAGGAGAAAGTCCAGAGGGGTTTGCTAAGCTTAATGGAGAAAAGGAGCATGTGAGGAGGAGGACCTGTAAAGGCATCTATCCTAAATAGATACTTTGCTCAGTATTCACTGAAGAGAAGGTAGGGCAGGGCCACAGCTCAGCATCATGGACACAGGGGAGGGAGGTGAGCACTACTCCCTTCACAAAAGAAAGGGTCCTACAAGAGCTTGCTAAGCTCAGGGTGGATAAGGCAATGGGACCTGATGGCATACATCCCAGGGTACTTAAGGAGCTAAAGGAGGAACTAGCAGAGCCATTAGCAGAATTGTTTAGTGAGTCTCTGAGCACAGGAGAGGTCCCAGAAGACTGGAGAAGGGCTCATGTGATCCCACTCCACAAGACTGGTAGCAGGGAGGAGGCGGGGAACTACAGACCGGTCAGTCTTACCTCAGTAGTGGGCAAGATTATGGAAGCACTCCTTAAGGAAAGGATAGTGCAACACCTGGAATCCATAGGGCCACAGGATCCAAGACAGCATGGGTTTACAAAGGAAGGTCCTGTCAAACTAATCTCATAGATTTCTTTGACTGGGTAACCAGAGTGGTGGACCAAGGGGGAGCAGTTGATGTCGCCTACCTTGACTTCAGCAAAGCTTTTGACACTGTTCCACATAGAAGATTGATAAATAAGCTAGGTAGGCTCGGGGTGGGTCAGAAGTTGGTCAACTGGGTGGCAAACTGGTTGACTGGCAGAAAACAGAGAGTGGTGGTAAATGGTATACAGTCAGAAGAGATGCAAGTCACAAGTGGGTACCTCAGGATCAGTCCTGGGGCCAGTCCTATTCAACATCTTCATTAGTGACCTAGCAGATGGACTAGAGGGTAAAGGCTTGTCTGTTTGCAGATGACACCAAGATCTGCAACAGAGTAGATGATCCAGATGGGGTGGGCAGAATGAGAAGAGATCTGGATAAACTAGCAGAATGGTCAGAAGAGTGGCAACTGGGATTTAATGCAAAGAAGTGCAAAATCATGCACATAGGGAAGAGAAACCCTGAAGCCACTTATAGGCTGGGAGGGAGTTGCTAGCAGTCACAAAGGAAGAAAGAGACTTGGGCATCATCATCACTGATGACCTGAAATCATCAAAGCAGACCTCTAAAGCAGTAGGTAAGGCTAGGGGTGTTAGGGTGTATTAGTAGGGGTATCACAAGTCGTAGAGGGAGGTAATAATCCCTCTGTACAAGACATTGGTTAGGCCCCATCTGGAGTACTACGTGCAGTATTGAGGCCACACCTTCACAAGGACATTAACCAAATTGAGGCAGTCCAGAGAAGGGCAACCAAAATGGTGCAGGGACTGCATCAGAAGACATATGAGGACAGATTAGCGGAGCTCAATATGTATACCCTTGAGCAAAGGAGGAGAGAGGTGATATGATCTAGACATTTAAACACCTTAAGGGCATAAACAAGGTGAAAGAGTCTAACATGTTTAAATATAAGAAAAATAGCAGGACAAGAGGACACAGCATGAGATTAGAGGAGGCCGATTAAGGGGAATGTGAGAAATTCTTTTCACAGAAAGGGTGGTAGATGCATGGAATGGCTTACCACAAGAAGTAGTACTATGAATACAGTGCAGGGCTTCAAACAGGCATGGGATAGGCATAAGGGAGCAATACAAATGACTATGAATAGATAGGTCACTGACATAGCAAAGGCCGATGGCACATTTATAAGGTAGAAAAAGAAATGGGCAGACTGGATGGGCCTTGCGGTCCTTATCTGCCGTCAACTTCTATGTTTCTATGTTTCTATGTTTCTATGTTTCTTCCAACTTTTATAAAGCCTTTGCTAACACTCTGGCCCCTTGGTTAAGCCATCTCTATGCATGGATTTTGAACTCCAACCACTTGGATGGCTCTCTGCTGGAGGCACTTATTATTGTATTACATAAACTGGGTAGGGACCCTGAATATGTAGGCAGTTATAGGCCTATATCGTTACTTATTTGTGACATTAAAATTTTTGCTAAAATACTGGCAAACAGACTAAAAGTTGTCTTCCCCTATCTGATCCATCCTGATCAAGTGGGGTTTATGGAAGGTAGGCACTCGGCAGACCATTTCTGCAAGCTAGCACACATCTTCTCTGGTCACAGGGTAATACTGTCTCCTCCTTATTCCAACACCCCAAAGCTCGTATTTACTGCAACGGAGTATTTTCAAGGCCGTTTCCCCTTTTGTTGGGCACTAGACAGGGGCACCCTATCTCCCCTTTATTGTTTAATATTTATCTTGAGCCCTTACTATCTCAGTTATGGAACCATCAGGAGGTTATGGGGAGTCAAGGTGGGCTTGCAGGAATTCAAGCTTTTGGCATATGCTGATGATATTTTGCTGCACTTAGTAGACCTTACCCAAACTTCCCCCAAGGTACTCTCATTATTATCTGAGTTTGGGACTCTGGAAAATTACAAGGTTTAATCTAGGCAAGACAGTGGTTTCCTGCTTAACCATAAACTCACTAAAAGTGATGTGGCACCCTTGGGTCTGCAGTAGGGCCCCCATAATCTTAAATTTCTGGGACTCAAGCTAACCAGACAGGAGGCGTCTATGAAGAAATTGAACCTGGATGCCCTCCTCTTAACTACCTAACAAGACCTAGTTAGATGGCAATCCCTCCTGATATCACTCTGGGGAAGAATCAGTATAGTAAAAATAAATGTCTTATCTTGATTGTTCTACCCCTCCCCCCAATATGCTTAATCTGTGGATTCCCCTAGCCTGGTTCAGGAAAGTGCATGCACTCATCTCTTCCTTACTCTGGTGAGGAAAGCAACCCAGGCATGCCCATAACAAGTTGGTGGCCTCATCTCTAAAAGGTGGACTAAAGTTACCCTGTTTTAAGTTATATTATTGGGCCAGTCAAGCGGCTAAATACCTTAGATGGCTTACCCCCCAGGTGGTGATTGTAGAGGCACGTATGTTCTGGCCTGGTTAGTGTTGGAAAGAAATATGATATCCGCTGCTAAGATTTCCCCTGAAGCAATGCTGCACATTGCTGCAGCCTCTCTCCCACCTTCTCTGACTAATTCTCCAGTTGCCCTATCCCTTAGGGTACATGCCCATCTCTGTACTTTCCTGCATTACAAACATACCAGAGACCCTAGACAACCTGTGATGAATAACCCTAACCTTATACTCGGGGCCCATACCATTCCTCCAAACTGGCTTCCAAATCTCAGAGGGTCTAGGGTAATGGATTTCTTCCTAGGGAGAAACTGTAGACTCCAGAGGAATCATGCTCAGGCTGGGTCTGTTGCAGTCCCAGATTTTTCAAGTTTTCCAATTTCGCCACCTCTTAGTACATTTACCATTAGACTGGGTGGAAGGCTCATTACACAAGGAAACCTTCAATACGTTGGTGACACTGAAGTGGCCAACCACACACCATATCTGCAAAATATACATTTTTGAGGGGCATCACCTTGGACTCCAACACGGTGATTCCCAGAGCCTGGAAAGCACACTATCCTGACCTCGCAGAGAGATGGGATGGTATTTGACAGGCCACTCATATGTATCTTTCGCAGGATAGGTTGCAGCTTTCCCAGTACCAGATCTTAAATGATATGTATTGGACTGTGGTTAAACTGCACAAAGTGGGTAGATCCCCCCTGATAACTTATGTACTGTATAAGACGTAGACAAGAGGAAGGTTCACTCAAACATATCTTCTGGGACTGTCAAGAGATGCATAAAGTATGGATCCAGATCAAAGATAGAGCTGACCCTCTGTTGGGGTTGGAGGACTTATTTACCCCAGAGATATGTGTCCTAGGGGAATTCTCTCAGATATCAGATCTTCTGCCTGCCCTTGAACGGGGCTGCTTCAGCTCCCCCACAGTCAGCAGGCACCCATCCAGCCATTGACTGAGACCAGGACACCTGCCTGCAGCTCCTTGGAGGCTGCCTGTCCTTGAACAGGGCTGCTTCAGCTCCCCCACGGTCGGCCGGCACCCAGTCAGCCACCGACCGAGACCAGGATGCCTGCCTGCAGCTCCTTAGAAGCTGCCTGCCTTTGAAAAGGGCTGCTTCAGCTCCCCCATGGTTGGCCGGCACCCAGCCAGCCACCGACCGAGACCAGGATGCCTGCCTGCAGCTCCTCGGAAGCTGCCTGTCCTTGAACGGGGCTGCTTCAGCTTCCCCATGGTCGGCCGGCACCCAGCCAGCCACCAACCGAGGCCAGGACGCCTGCCTACAGCTCCTTGGAAGGTACGATAACAGCGCAGCCAATCAGAACACGGGTGCTTCCAGCAAACCCACTCTGATTGGCCAGGACTTTTCCCCTGCTTTTGCCACCTGGCACTTTTTACAAATAGATTTTAGATAGAACTAAGCACATTTCAAGTGTCTAATATAATTTTTTCCACTGTATTAGCTGGATTATAATTTCTACTACTGTTTTAAAGTGCTTACAGCTCTTCTGTTTAGTTGCTCCTCATTCACCTTCCTTTTTTGTCATTGTTGCTACCTTCCCCTGATTGTGTAATCTTCCCCTGGGTTCTTGTTTCCCAGGAGCAATATTTTACACTTCTTGCATTGAATCCTAGCTGCCATACTTCTGACCATTCCTCCAACCTTGCCAAGTCCCTTTTCATCCTTTCCATGCCTCCTTGTGTATCAACCCTGTTGCAGATCTTTGTGTCATCTGCAAAGAGGCACACTTTTCCTTCCAGTCCCTCTGCAGTGTCACTTATAAAAACATTAAAAATGACTGGACCCAGTACTGAACCCTGTGGTACCCCACTAGTAACCCCTCTTTCTTCAGAGTGGACTCCATTTACAATTACCTTCTGTGTCCTGTTGTCCAGCCAAAGTTTTACCCAGGCTACCACCCTGATACCCACTACCAGGCTGGTTAATTTGACTTTTTGTGTAGGACTGTGTCAAAAGCCTTGCTAAAGTCTAGGTAGGCCATGTCCACAGCCCCTCCCTGGTCTACTACTTTGGTCACCCAGTCAAAGAAATCTATTAGATTCATCTGATATGACCTTCCTACTGTGAACCCATGCTGCCTTGGTTCCTGTGCCCCACTGGCCTCTAGGTACTCAACAATTCTTTCCTTCAGAAGTGACTCCATCACTCTCCCTATCACAGAGGTCAAACTGACAGGTCTGTAGTTTCCTGCCTCTGTCTTGGTCCCACTTTTGCGAAGGGGAATCACATCCACCTTCCTCCAGTCCTCGGGTACCACACCATCCTCCCATGATTTGTTAAAAAGAGTAGTCGGTGGTTTCACTAGTTCCCCCCTTAATTCTATTAGAATTCTGGGGTGAATTCCATCAGGCCCCATTGCTTTGTCCACCTTCAGTTTTAGGAGTTCTTGCAGAACCCTTTCTTCTGTGAAAGGACTGGGATCGACCCCCTATCAAGAGTGCTTCTGTTAATTGGATTAGGCACTTCCCCCTCCTCTTTTGTGAATACCGAGCAGAAATATTCATTCAATATCCCTGCTTTTTCACTGTCCCCCTCTGCCCACCCACCGTTCATTCTATTCAGCCTCACTATCTCTCCCTTTGTCTTTCTATGCTCTCTGATGTACCTATAAAATGTTTTATCCCCCTTCTTAACTGAGTTGGCTATTTTTTCCTCAGTTTGGGCCTTTGCTATTCTGACTTCCCTCCCTGCTGCCTTCTGCCTTAACTGGTAAGAAATGGGGAAATGAGCAAGAAATGGGGAGGGACCCCAACATAAGGTGATTAAGGGCAACTACAGCTTTGGGCACCAAAGAGGTGGTTTTGGAGAGCGACTATAAAGGGACCAATTTTAGTAGACTTAGTCACAGAGAGCGGGAGGGAGTTGAACCATGTGGGGGCATGGTAGTGGAAGAACCTTTGGGCTAGGGAGGTCTTGGGACAGGGCACCAGAAAGGTGGCCTTAACTGACCTATGGGTGGCAATGGATGGGGATGCAAGCCACAGGGATGCGGTGACCCCTTGGGGGGAGAATCCTAGCAGGGATTTTTTGGCAAGTAAGCAGGTTTGGTAGTGCAGGTGCTCCTACAAGGTGAGCAGGTTGGCAGTGGAATAGAGCAAGCAAGTATGGGTACAGAGGGATGCACCGGTCAGGAGTCTGCAGGCCTTGTTTATTGAGGTCTGGATTCTGGTGAGGGCGGTATTGTTGGGCGCAGCATAGATAGGTAGGCCATAGTCCACTAGGGACAGGACGGAGGCATTGATGGCCAGTCAGAGAGTGGTTTGGGGGAGGCAGTCTTTGTGGTGATAGAGAAGGCCAATCCAAAAGTTTATGGCTGAGGACAGGGTATTGATGTGGGTGTGGAATGTAAGAGCTGAGTTGAAGGTGATGCCCAGGTACTTGTAGGATGGCACCTGCTCAAGAGGGTGAGCATTACTGGGGAGAATGCAGAGGGGGGCATTTTTGACCTTATTCTAGTGATGCAAAAAAAGGATAGATTTTTTTTTAGGTTAATGACCAGCTGGTGGTGAAGGTACCACGTTTCAGCTTGGTTGAATGTGTGCTGCAGGAATTCCTGTAGAGATGCTGTGTCAGGGTGGGAGACAAGGAGAACCACATCATAGGCATAGAGTACCATGTACTGCCCAAGCAGGAGCTGGGGAGGGTATTGAGAAATAGGCTGAACAGAACGGGGCCCAGGATGGAACCCTGGGGAATCCCTGAGCGAATGGGCAGGGTATTGGACAGGATGCCATTTACCTTCACGGGCTGTGATCTGGCAGAAAGGTAACTGGTGAGCCAAGCCATTGGGCCAGGGGAGAGGCCAAGTTGGTGGAGGGAGTCAAGTAGGAGGGGGTGACAGACAGTGTCATAGGCCTTGGAAAAGTCAATGAACACTGCACCAGCAACATGACCAAAGTCGAGAGCAGAGTGGAGGTACTGGGAGAACTCCAGGAGGGCTGTAGCGGTGTTGTGTCCAGGGCAGAATCCATGTTGTTCCAGACACAGCAGGTCATATTTGGCCAGATAGTCGGAGAACTGAATGGCCACTATTGCTTCCTGCACTGCCTCTATCTTAGCGCTTCATTGCCATGGCCACCTTCTCCCACCTCTCCCCTGCAGCATTCCTCACGCTGCTCCCACTGCTAACTCCTGCCCCAGTCTTGGCTCCCTCCACACTCCACCCACCCCAGCTCCCACACCCAGCTTTCCACCCACTGCCAACACTTTGTTCCTCCTTGCCCCACCCCCTCCCCCTCCTCACAACCCCACCTTCACCTCTCCTACTGCCCCATCTATCCCTGTTCCCCGCTCCCACATACTCTCCCTCCCCATCCCTGTTCACTGCTCTACAACCCCTCACCAAACCTCCTGAGGTCGCTGCTCTCATAGGCAGCTCCAACTGGCACTGCTCAGGCCCTTGCTTCTGCTCTTCTTACTAATGTCCAGCAATGTTCACCCTAACCCAGGGCCTCCCACACCTGCCATCCCCAGCCTCTCTACAACAGAAGACTTGAAAATAGCTTTGATTAACATCTGCAGCTTTAGCTGGCCCAGTGGCACTAAGGGTTGAGGCACTGGACTCCACACCTCGTGCCACTTCGGTGACCCAGGTTATGGACGGACTCGGGTCACTGGGAGTTAGCAGGGAAGGAAAGGATTGAGCATCTGGAGGACAGCTCTCCTTTCCTGGGAGGGAGGGAGGGGGGATGAAGGTCTCACCATCTGGTGACCCCTAGCGATGGCTGGGGGTCTAGCAGCAATCGGGTCCTGGCTGAAGTGGGGGGCATGGCTGTGGTGGCACACCTGTGGGTGTGAGTGGGAGCACTCAAGCAGCATGCTGGAGTGCATTGCACATCTGGGCCAATGGGGGGAAGATAAACAAAAAAAAACCTTCCCATTGGTAGGCAAAGATGGATCTGGGCCTACAGCACCATGTCCAATTCCAGGTTCTGAGGCCCTCCTGGCTCTCCTCTCATCCATTCCCCACCAGACACTATAGACAGAGCGCCAGCAGAGTGGCAGTCCTTGCTTCTGGGGGACTCAGATCTGGGGGTGGGAGTTTGGGCAATGAGACAAGGGACAGGTGAGTAGTCCAGGAGTAGCAGAGGACTTCAGGAGGACGGGATAAGCCGGAAACTGCTAGACCACACTAGAGAGAGTCCAATGAGTTAAGGGTGCAGAAAATAAAGTCTACAAAAAAAAAAACATCTGCAGCCTGCAGAAAAAATTTGACTCCCTTCGGATTGCACAGCACCAGCCAGATATACTCTGCCTGGCTGAAACCTGGCTCTCCAAAAAAAACCCGTACGTGGCCATCTCCATCTCAGGTTACTCGGTCTTCTGGGCTGACAGGTGTTGCAAACATGGACTGCAGTGCCTCACCCTCCCACCAGCTCATCTTGAACATGGCACTCAAGCCCTCACCTTGCAAATCACAGTCAATAAAGCCTCCACCCCCTTCTGGTCACTGCTGTCTACATTCCACCAGGGAATCAAAAATCTGCCTTTCTCGCTACCCTGATCTACCTCTTTCAGCTGCCCCCTAAATCCGAGTGCCTAGCACTTAGAGATTTCCATGTTAACTGGCACTCCTTCTTAGCTTCCCCCCTTAAGGACACCATTGCTGCAATGGACTTCACCCAAGTAGTCCCCACCCCCACCAGACATAAGCCCAAAACTGGCACCTCCACCCTGCTTGACCTGATACTATCTAACCGCCCCTCCAGAATCTCAGGTGTAGCAGTGCATCTCAACGTCATGAGTGATCAGTCCCCTGTGACCTGAAGCTGGTCCTGTAAGATGCCAAAACCTCCCCCAAACTCATTTTTCAGCAGTGTCTTAAGCCAGGTATACTCCAATGCCTTAAATTGCACCTCAATCCCCTAGACTGGTAGCCCATTTGCAACACCCCTGACGTCAACCTGGCACTTGTTAAATTTATCCTCACTTTCACTTCTGCCTGCAACATATTTGAACCAATTGTGAAATGTGTCATCAAGGGTCACACCGCCCCTTGGATTACCAAGGCCCTTCTTGACTCAATGCATTGATGTGACTCCCTATGTCTACTTGCCCTCAACTCAGGTAGACTGGCCGATAGGCAAATGTATCGTGCCTCGAGAAACAAATGTACCTGGAAGACTCGTAAAGCCAAGGATGTATACTACAAGTCTTCCCTCACCTCTACCTGGGACTCAGGTAGAAAGTTCTGGGATAACCTCAAAGAACTGAAAGGTAAACCCATGTCCCTCCCTTCCCTCATCATTACCAATGGCACTGCTGTCTCTGACCCCACTCACATAGCTGATATCCTGAATACTTCCTTCTCTGATCTCAGCAGTACTCTTCCTTCTAACTTCTTTGATCCCCCTCCCCGCCAGGCCACTTCATCCCGCACCACCTCACCATTTCTCTTCAAGACCGTCTCCCAGGCCAAAGCCAGGCCCTATCTTCAAAAGGCCTTAGGACATGCTCGCTACAGCACCGACTCCCTCGACCTCAAGCTTCTACGCCTTACCCTTGACAATATCCTTCCCCCCTTACCTTCATCGTTAATTAGTCCCTCTGTCATGGGACTTTCCCCTCCATCTGGAAGGCTGCGGTCATCACGCCTATTCACAAGGGTGGTGACCGCTCCAACGCAGGCAATTACTGTCCAAACGCTATCCTTCCCTCCTTTCTAAAGCATTGGAAAGAATCATTTCTGAATAACTGACTGATCATCTCACTAAGTACAACCTGCTCTGCCAGCAGCAGCATGGTTTCCGTCAGGGCCACAGCATCACCTCGGTGTTGCTGTAGTTCACGTCCCCCCTCCACTCCTCACTCGAGAAAAGCCACATCGCTGGGGCGGTCTTTGTGGACCTGTCAAAAGCATTCAACAAAGTTAACCATGTTGTCCTTTTAACTGCTTTAACCAGCTCCGGCCTCTCCCTTGAAGCTACTAGCTGGTTCAATGACTACCTCACAGGTAGAACACAGCAAGTCAGAATAGGCTCTGTTCTCTCTTCCTCTCTCCAAGTCAGGTCCGGGGACCCACAAGGTTCCATCCTCGGGCCCCTCTAATTTAGCCTATTCCTTAACACCCTCCTCATTGCATGCTCAGGGCAGCTGATACTGTACACGGATGATGCAGTTCTGTTCACTTCCCACTCAGACCCCCAGCAACTCCAACTCTATCTTCAAAAAACCTTCTCTGAAGTGGAGTTCTGGTTCACAGAACACCGACTTGTCCTAAACTACAAAAAAACAAAAGTAATACTTTTTGCCAACCCTCAGAGTCGACATAAGAACCATACACTCAGTATCCTCACCTCCCAGTCTCTACCTCAGACCAGGTTACGTCCTTCAAGTACCGTATCCACATGTACCATGCTCTCAATTTCCACAGCCACATCCATCACCTCTGCACCGCTGTCAATACCAGGATCGGCTTACTCCACAGTGTAAAACTACCACATCCCTTGATGCCCTTCACCTTGCAGTCTCTTCCTCCGTTCTTGCCCTCATCGACTAGAGGATACTAATCTACAGCGTGGCTGACACCACATCCCTCCAGAGAGTTAGAGTAACCCTCAGCAAGGCCTGCCACCTAATATTAAGCTGTGACTGCTACACTCACACATGTTCCCTCTACCAGCAGTCTTGCTGGCTCAACTTTGACAACAGACTCAAATATCACACCTGCCTCATAGCCAAAAAGATCGCCACTGGGCTCCACCCCCTCGGCCCCCTCCTGACTCTGGCCCCCATTACAAAAATCACCCACAACTCCATTAAATCCCCATTTCTCATCCCCCAACTCAGAACCTCACTTGGTCAGTGAACCTTTGCCTACCATGCCCCACTCTGGATGAATGCCACTCCTTACCCCATTACATCTGAACCAGAGCTCGGCCTATTTAAAATCCTCCTAAAGGAGCACCTTTAGACCAACAATGAATGTGACTGTCCATAATCCCCTTATGCCCTTGACAATGTATTCTCCTCCTGCACCTCTCCCCTTGCCCCAGCAGCTGTATTACCCAATTAATTGAGTTGTTCCCTGCTCTCACAGTCCGTTGACACTGTAAGGCCTACATCCTGGCAAAGACTGTTTTTTGTTACCTATGTTTTTATCCCATGTAACACCTGCACACACTCAACCTATGTTTATCTACTGCAATCACATTTATGTACCCACTTATGTATGTTGACCTTACCTTTGCATATGTTTCTATGACATGGTGCCTTTGGAAATGAGTCTCTGACTCAAAGGTTGTAAACCCAAAAGTTCAATAAATAAAATAAATATAAATCCACATCCTGTACTGTACCATAGTTCTGTACGTGCATTTCATGTGGTTGATACTGTTGTTGGGCTACTAGGTGAACATGTACCAAACCTAGTATGCCTCACCATTAGGCATGTTTATTCAGGCTGGTGGACCTGTGCTCCATTGAAGTTGCATCTCCCTTCCACACTGCTATTTGCGGGACATTTGTACTGATTCATGATCCCAAACAACATGAATATTGAGTGTTTCAGGCACTCCTATTGACCATGATAAGCCCTGTCAATGGATAATACCATCAGTAGGCAGCAGACAGGCATGTATTGGCTCCCATTAGCTGCAGATCACTGTCACCTCTGCCTTGCAGAACAACAGGTCAGGAGTCAGGACCTTGTTGGGAGGCATAGGTTGTGTACATATGGTGATATGCATGTATGGTACAGAGCTATGCAGTGTCACCACTCTAACTGGGGATCAGGTAACATTTGACATACCCCAGGACACAGTGATTGAGTCCTTACAACTGCAGCCATGGACAACTGCAGTATACATCAAGGTGCAAAATTCATAAGATACACAGGTGGCAATGTGTGAGCCTTACATTCACTGCAGCGTTTATTCTGCAGTTAGTATGATGTGTGCACTGTGCCTGATGTCCATCTGTGTATACGTTCAGATGAGATGATACAATGTGGGTCACCATTCATGCATGCAGCTTGTTCATATCTATATTACTTGATGTACAGTAGTTCCATTGTTATTGAACCACATACCAAACATTGCTTTGTACTTGTTTATATCTGTGAAGTGCTCTGTGTCAGATGCCATGTGTGCAACATGGGTATGCATGGCACACACCTGTTGTTCCCCTCAGTACCCTATCATTCACTTATAAACTGTCTTCTGTGTTCCATGTCTCCACAGCTTCAGCAGCAGGGGTGAGGAGTTCCAATGGCAGGGACAAGAAGGATTCAAAACAGGTGCAGCTGTGTCTCAGGTACATATGACTGGACTCGATAGTGGAGGAAGAGGAAAAGGGGCCACAACAGCCATGGCCCTGGAGGCAACAGCAGCACCAAGCAGGAGAAGGGCAACAAGCAGCCATACAGAGGTGCCGTTTCCAGGATATCAGAGACTTGTCCCTTGTATGAATCCACCAACACACCCACATAAATTGTCAACCTGAAGTATGTCTCCATTTATTTACAGTCCAGACCCAATGCACTATTCGGATGCTACTTAATGGACATTCCTCATGCATGCGTCATGCAGTTTCCTGGGCTATCCATGTCTACTGCCACTGTGATGCATTGTGCATTGTTTACAAGTGTGCTGTGCTGTATTGTCCAGATTTGTAGGGTGTTCCATGCATACATACCTGTGGACAGTACTTCTGCAACTGTACAAGCACCACAACACCACTCCTAGTAATATCACACATCAGGCACACAAATGTTATATGGTCCTTGTTTCAGCATTCCTGTGATGTGTAGTCCATCATGCAGCAATGAAGCCCTGTTGCATGGGCAGAACATGTGATGGCTGTGTCATCTGGTCCCTGTTCTGCACACTCAATCAATCAATAAATCAGAATTTATTTATAAAAGGTGCTTTCCAAAATTATCCAAGCCCCTGTACAGCATTAAAATCAAACAAAAATGAAACTAAAACAATGTTAAGACATGAAAATTTGCATTTGCAACAATTTCCCAATTAAAATCTAAGCATCTAAAAATGCTAAACTAAATAAGTAAGTTTTTAAGGCAGTTTTAAAAGTTTCAGTGGACAGGCGCTCTCTAACCTGACATGGTAGAGAGTTCCACAGGGTTGGGGCCATAAAAGCAAAAGATCTCATCCCTGAGGTCTTTAAACAGACCCTGGGAACCTCTAGCAATCCCTCATCAGTGGAATGGAGTGGATAGGGACACAGGAGTTCTTGCAAACAGCATGGTCCCTGTCCATGTAGGGCCTCATAGGTCAGCAAACCGACCTTTAAGGTGATCCTCCATCGCACTGGCAGCCAGTGCAGTTCGTGGAGCACAGGCATGACATGGCTAGGTCACAATAAGCCTATCCACAACCTTGCTGCTGTGTTCTGCACCAGCTGCAGGCGGCAGATGTCCATCCCCCTGGAGCCCTAGGTACAGAGCATTTTAGTACACAGGCAACGGAGGCTGAAATCCCCATTGACATTCACTGTGTCCCATACAAATATATCATATCCATATAATCGGGGGGCTAACACATGAAACCACTCTTGCTAACACTCCCACATTGGTCGTACACACGTCCTGTGTTTGTGCAGGATACTGTTGGGGTGGCCGCATGTTGGCCCATGTGTGGTTCTGTCTGCCTGGCCCAGGTTCCATCATCCAGCATGTTTGCTTTCCTTATACAGCATGTGTTGTGCCCACAGTATTCCATCAAATATTCACTGCCGATGTCTATGTCCCATTGTCTGTCCTGCTCCTCATGTGTGATTCATTACACATCCACGTGGTGTGGGGTAACACAGGTGGGTCACAGGGTATGGCACACATGTCAAATGTTCTTGGCTGTACCACCATGTATGTGTGCAGTATGGACAGTTATTAGTGTGGTCCTAATGCAGCACTTGTTACATATGTGCAGTGGTGCCTTCTGCCGCTGTGCATGTCGCACAGAGGTCATATGCATTATGAGCATTGGTGAACATTTCATCATCGTGTCCCATGGACCTGCCCCCACTGTGCACATGTGTCTTGCACATGTGTGCATATGTACCACATGCTGCTGTCCATGCCTGTGATTGTGTCCAGTTTGTCCCAATGGTGTGTGTGCCGCTGTGGTTGTCATGCAACTGTTGATTGGTACCCTGAGATACCAGTATATGCTGCGGGTGGACTGCATTTTGTCCATTGCACTGTGTATGTTGAGTGCTGCACTGTACCTCAGACCCACATTGGTACAGTAGACAGTTAGATGACCTCCGCTGTGCATTCTGCAATGCCTGTGTGTCCTGCTGTTTCTGAAACTGTGTTTGCTGGTGCACAGTGTGTGTCCTGTGTATGTTACTGTACATGGGTTATCCCGGTGTGGCACGATGACGCAACCCCAACATACACTCCAGCTGTTGCTCCAGTACATGTCTACCAGCCTGCACGCTGTGGTTCACAATACAGTACAGTTACACACTCTGGTAGGTGCATGTCATAGCACCACTGGTCAGTTACTTACCACACACTCCATGACTGACCACTGTCACCTATGTCACTTGTGTCACATGAAATACTATTGTCACATACACTTTTGATACTGTGTCAAGTGACCTTGGAGACCCCTACATGTAGTAGTAGCAGAATCTTAATTTTTATACAGGATAGACCTGTTAAGACTGAAAGCCCTAATTACAAAGTTGTCCTGTGTACAGGGCATCAGCTACAGTGCAGGAAAAATATTTGAAACCAAATTAACAAACATAAAATTCCGTATGATTTAAACAAATATCTATTCATTACATTGCCATAACTCAACATCAAAGTATTGAAGTTCATTTAAGGCAGAATTCAAAAAATGATCATAAATGTACATAGACTCCTTTTGGATCTTGGTCAGAGATTCATGGTCTCACACACAGCAGAGCCCTCAGCACCACAGCACCAAGCACAGATATACTACCACCTTTTATTTATTTATTTGTTTGTAAAAATGTTTCACCAGGAAAGACAACATGAGCTGTAACAGCTTGTTTCCAGAAGCATCCTGAGGGAGAGGGATTACAAGAATTGGGAGAACAAGCACGCACTATATACAAAAAAAAATGAAATGAGTACTAATACTCTTACATAACATAGTAGTACACTTATTATCAATATAACCCAGATACCACAAATGAAATGCTTAAAGAGTAGGCTGAGGATAGGTTCAGTAAGTACTTATGAAAGCCCAAAGGGAAGGCAAGTATATGACAAGAAGGGATGAAGTGGGGTGAGGATTGAGAGTGGGGGGGATGGAATGGGGGAGAGAGAAGAGAGCAGCCATGATCTAGCCCCCTTCAGGATGCTGAGAACCCTGCAAGGGAGACTGGACCAGGTGGAAAAGGAGGATGGCATAAAGAGTGCAGTGATGGAAGTGGGAAGAGCTGGGAGAGAGCCAAGAACTATGCCCCATCAGGATGCTGAAGAACCCTGCAAGGGGGACAGGACCAGGCAGAAAAGGAGGAGAGGGAAAGAGGGGCAAGACTGGACAGAAAAGGAGGAGAGGGAAAGGGGGAATGGGGAGGAGGATTAGAGGCGGAGTAGGAGACTGGAGGAGAGAAGAGGTGTTCAGAGGCAGAGAATCAGGGAAACCTGAAAATAGAAAAGGAGGGCATCATTTGGGAAAGGGATGGTAGTGAGGGAGGAAAGGAAAAACAGAGGTGAATCCACTGTCACTGTTTGAGTGGTAGGGGATGAGAGAAGGGCATATAATAGGTGCTTAACCTATGAGGTAAAATTAGAGGAAGGGTACAGTAAAGGGGACGAGGAGATGAGTCAGGGATAGTGGACAGAAGGAAAATACACAAAGGTGGATATGGTAGAGAAGGGGGCTGAGAGCAAGTGCAGTAGGGGAATAGAAGTAATCTGTTGTTGGAGCAAGAACAGCAGGGGAATAGGAGTTATGTGGGTAGAGTGGGTAAAGCGCTGTGGTGAGGAGGAATGGGGGGCTAGAAACAAGTACAGATAGGGAAATAGAGATTGAGTAGGGCTAAGGAGATAGAAGATGGGGACAAGGGACATCTGATAGGAAGTGGAAGCGAGTTCCAAAGCTTATGGATGTGGTAGGAGAATTCAGTCTGGCCTATGGAGGTGGAATGACGAGGAATAGCTAGAGTGCATGCGTCAGTGGATCTGAGAGGGCGGGAGGAGGGAGGTTGAGCAGTAAGTGAGGAGGAGAGGTAAGAGGGGAAGAGTTCCAAACCAGCATTTAGAAGTGAACTTGGCCCAGTGAGAGAGATGCCTGTCCTCCAGGGAGGGAAAAGCTAGAGAGTGGTAGAAAGTACAGTGATGAGTGCGGGAGGGGGAGTCTAGAGCAAAGTGACAGAAAGCATTGAAGATAGCATCCAACTGGCAAGGGAAGACTTAGGAGCAGCACTGTAGACTATGTTACAATAGTCAAAAATGGGGAGCATCAATTTCTGAACAAGTTCACGCCTCACCAATAGTGGTAGGGCACCACAGTTCCTGTAAAGGACGCTGAGCTTGGGGTGCAGTTTTTTTCAGGATGGCATCAATATGCTCAGAAAAGGTGAGTTGTTGGTCAAGCCAGACACCCAGGTATTTAAAAGATGTGGTGTCCTCTAGTGTTGTCCCATCAAGGGTGTGGAAAAAGGGGAGGGAGAACAGCATAGAGAGTCTCTACCTAGTGTCTAAGGTCAAGGAGACTGTCTTCTTGGCATTGAGGAAGAGTTGATGTGAGCTTAGCCAGTGCTGAACATTAGTGAAGTCAAGCTGTAGTCTGGTAGTCACATCGGAGAGGGAGAGGCCATAAGTGAACAAGACTGTATTGTCAGCCTACATGTGGATAGATGATGAGGAGCAAACTGACGGTAGTTCTTTTAGGAAAATTAAGAATAAGAGTGGGCCCAGTATGGAGCCTTGAGGTACACCAGTAGAGACTGGTAATGGTGAGGGGGTAGAGTAAGCTATTTTAGCAGATTGAGTTCTGCCTACCAGGTAGGCTCTGAACAAGTTACAGGCAGACTGAGACAGACCAGCTGACGAAAGGATTTCGAGGAGGAGGGAGATGGAGATAGTGTTGAAGGCCTTATCAAGGTCAACAAAGATGGCAGAGGTAATGTGACCTTTGTCCATGGCTGAATGGATAGGGTCAGAGGGCCCAGTTCCAGAATGGATACGCATGGCGCAAAGTGTCATGTGCCTAAAGAAATGGTGCAAGTAGCACTTTGCACCATGAGTTCTGACAATCGGTATTCCAAAAGGCAGCCTGCGACATGTCATAGGCTGTCTGCATCAAAGTGGCCCTATGCCCCGAGGTATGCCAAAAACCTCCTGCGACATGGCGCAAGGGGGTTTACAGCAGCAGTTGCACCCTATTCTGGGAGGGTGGCTGCCGGAAAAGCACAGTTGCTATTCCAGGAGACTTGCTGGAGAATATTGATCCAAGTACAGTTAGACCAGCAATTAGCTGGTCTAACTGTACCTCTCATCCACCAGGGGTTCACCACTCTGCCTTGTGCACCCAATGGCCACCCCACATGAACCCACATGTGCCCCACCACCCATCCCCATTGGGGACTGCACATAACTGGCTTCTGCAGGCTGCTGGTACCCCAAGCTCCTATCCCTAGAACTGCCCCACAGGCTGATCATATCCCCAGTCCCCAAGCCCCAATCCCCAATCGTCAGCTTGCTGGAAATTGTAAAAATGCACATCCCATTAGCCCTGGTAGTCTAGTGGCCCCCACACCCATTCCCAGTCTGTGACTGGCACATCTCACCTCTCACCTCTCACCTACACTGCTAGCTGCCGACTAAGCTCCCTCTGAGAGTGTACTACTGTATACAGTATGCACTCAATGAATGAGCTGTCATTCATTGAGCATGTACTGTATACAGAAGTACACGCTGAGAGGGAGCTCAGTCGGTGACTGGCTGTGGAGGTGAGAGGTAGGATGTGCCAGCCACTAACTGCAAATGGGTGTGAGGGGTGGGGGTGGACTGGCACTGCCAGGTGGGGTCCACTAGACTGCCAGGGCTAATGGGATGTACATCTTTACAATTACCGACAAGCTGGCAAATGGGGATCGGGTCATGGGGACCAGCAGGACATGATCAGCCCTGCAGGACACTTCTTGGGGACTGGGGGGATATGATCTGCCCTGCAGGGCAATTCCTGGGGATCGGTGGGACATAACAGCCCTATGGAGCATTACTAGGGGGGCGGGGGGGTTCTGATAGCCCTATGGGGCATTATGATGGCATTTGTGGGGATCGGGGATTGGGGGGGCTTGCGCCCTGACAGTGGGCATTTATTGTGGCATATAGCACCCCTCCAGGTGTGCCCTCCCTTTGACGCAATGCTTGGGGAGCCACAAGTCAAGGATGTAGCCACCAGGGACCCTGGCTGTTCTGCAATTGGGTGCAGGGTCCCTGGTGCATCACAATTTGGCGCAAGTCGCAATTTTTGGTGACTTGTGCCATGCCTTATGGAATCGGGCCCAGTGAGTTGAAGTTAAGAGGTGGTAGTGGAATGATTTTTCCAAAAGCCAGACTGGAAAGGAGTGAAGAAAAAGGAATTGTTAAAAAAGGAGGAGAGTTGAGAGAGAGCAAGGTGTTCCTGAAGTTTAGCCAGGGTGGGAAGAAGCAAGATAGGGCAGTAACTCTCAGGAGATGAGAGATCGCTTCCCTTAGGTAAGGGAAGGACTGCAGCATGTTTCCAGGCTTTAGAGATGGACACAATGTGGAAGGATAGGTTGAGGAGATCAGTCAGAGGGAGGGCAGAGACACAGGATCCACCGAGGGCCCCGACGGAGAGGTCGTGAGGGCCATTGAACTTGCCTTCCCCCACCCCCCCGAGAGAAATTTGCCAGAGACACAGGATCTACTGAGGGTCCTGACGGAGAGGTCATGAGGGCCATTGAACTTGCCCTCCCCCACCCCTCGAGAGAAATTTGCCAGAGACACAAGATACACCGACGGGTACCGATGGAGAGGTCGTGAGGGCCATTGAACTTGCTCCTCCCCACCCCCGAGAGAAATTTGCCAGGTAATTCTCCAAAAGAGCCAGCGCCAGTCCATGGTGTTTCAGGCATGCAAGCTGCTCTTTTGCCTTGAACTGGTTGCTGTGAGACTACCGCGCACTAAAACTGCCATCAACTCCGAATTCGGGCTTGGCACCTTTTTTCTTGAACTCTTTGTTAGACCTGTGCACTATTAACAGTCGGTGTGGTAGTGGAGATAGTTTATTTCACTCAAAAATACCACCAACCTAATGCATTTATATTGAGCAGAATAGTGGGTACCGTAAGAGTTTTTGCCATAAAGTAGCTTTCTCTCAAGTTACAGCATTACTTTTAAGATGTCCTTGGCTCTCACTGTCTCTCACTACTTCTGCAGCATTAAAATAGGCATGGTTAATTAAAGGCATCTCATACGCAGGCCAAACGCTAGTTAATAGTATTTAAAAAAAAACTTTGTTAAAGTCACTCCACTTTTTATATGCAGTCTGAAGTTTATGTTTAACATTATTTCCCTGATGTCAAACCTCCCTATTTCAAAGGTCTTTCAGCTTCAAGGACCCCTCATGGATGAACAGCCTACCCAGCTTCATCACAAACGAAAACTCCATCGGCCTCTTCAAAACCCACCTTAAGACACATCTCCAGTCCTCAAACTGCCACGACTGCTATTGAACCAGTTTCTCGACCATTCCCTCACAATGACAATGGCCTCGGGCTAGCTTACCTCTCCTCTTGTCTTACTGTATACTTGTCTGTGTCACCCTAAGTTTCTCAGGCCCTGATTGTGAAATTCACCTTGTGCTTTTACCGTATTCTAGCTTATTCTGTACTTTTACCATGTATTTAGCTGTTCTGTTTCCTGCACTGTATGTTTTACCTAATACTGTACTGTCCATTATTTGTGACGTGGAACCTTTGTAAATGAGTCTTTGACTCAAAGGTACTTTCAGAATCCTGAATAAAATAAAATAAAATTGCAGGATCAGATAAAGAAGCTTAGGGTCGAGGCCATCGATGGAGCAGCCTTTTGTTAGGTCGATGGAGAGAGGTGACTTTAAGGTGTCTTTAGGAGAGATGGGTGAGAAGGCAAAGCTTTCTGCTGATTGGTGGAGTTGGGAGGAAGCAGTGGGCATGGGTGAAGGAGTAGGGTGGGCTGGAAGAGAGGCTAACGGTGGAGGCGCAGGATGTAAAGTACAACAGTAGGATGGTCAGTTATGAATTGGTTGTTAATTTTTAGCAGTGGAGATGGGGGTTTAGACTGGGGTGAGAAAAGAGAGTTTGGGAGTGGAGATGTCCTCAGTCCACACACAGTCATTTCCATGACCTGTGATGTGTATGCCTAGCACTGACCACGTCCATATGTGCCACCCTGTACTGTATAGGTGGAATGCCTGGTGTATATATTGCATGCTGCCCCACAGAAGGTCAAGTCTGCAGCTTACATGCTTCTTGTAGCTTGTAGATCACATTCTAAAGGTCTGTCCACGTGCATGCGTAGCACACCTGCTCATTATGTTTTCTTTGTTGTTCTAGGTGTTCATCCATGAACAAGGAGCCAGACGAAAATGGATACACTTCGAGCCATGGCACACAGGACACTACAACATGTCAGAGGCATGAATGCCCTAACTGGTGAAGCAATGGGTCTATTGCAGGAATCCACAGGCCTGCTCTGGGACATAGCCAGCAGACTCTGGAATCCTGCCAGGCAAAGGGACAGCAGCAGCAGAAGTCACCAGCTGCCAGCCACTAGCTGCATCTTACTGTGGGACATTTACACCCATTATGGGCGGATTGCTTCTTTTTATGTTTTACCCTGCTGTATTTCATTTTAAATTTTCATGGGCATGTTTCTACGTTGTTTTCTTTCCCTGCCTATGTGTCTTTTTTTTTTTGATTGGTTGGATAAGCCTTATTTATTTTGTCCCTGACTGTGTGCCTTTTTGTTTGTTTATGATTGGCAGGGTTGCAGTATATTTATTTTGTCACTGGCCATATGCGATTATTTGTTTGTGATGGGTGGGTTGACCTATATTTGTTTTGTCCATGGTTATGTGCTTTTTTATTGTTTTTGATGGGTGGGTTGCCCTGTACTTGTTTTGTAATAAAAATGAAAGACTCAGCACTCCAGGTCAGGTGAAAACTTGTAACCATTTTACTATTTCAAAACATCGCAGTACACTTGTGAAAGGTACAAAGCATTAAATTAGAATCCACATACCTAGGACTAACAGCTGTCTCTGGCTGTGTGCCTTTTGTTCTTTATGATGGGCAGGTTGCCCAATATTTGTTCTGTCACTGGCCATGTGCCTATTTTGTTTGTGATGGGTGGGTTGCCCTATATTTATTTTGTCCCTGACCATGTGACTTTTTATTGTTTTTGATGGGTGGGTTGCCTTATATTTATGTTTCACTGGCCATGTGCCCTTTTTCGTTTTGATGGGTGGGTTGTCCTACATTTATTTTGTCCCTGACTTTTTTGCCTTTTCTTTGTGTTTGATGGGTCAGTTACTCTTTCTAGGTTTATCCTTGCTGTTTGCAACTGTGTCTTTCACAGATGTTAGTCACATTTACTTTATTTCATGACTGTGCGCCACTTTCATTTTGTTTTGGGTACGGTACAGCATTAGTTTTGTTTATGGCCATTTGCCATTTTTGTGGTTATTTCTTGGTGGTCTGCTACATTTATTTTATTTTATGATTATGTTCCAAATCACTTTTTTTTCATGACACTATGCAACTAAGTTTTGTTTTTGGCCTTTTGCCACTTTCTGTTATTTCTTTTCTATTACTAAATAATACACTATTTTGACTACACACGTGTCTGTCGTCCTTCATGGTTCTGTGTGCATTTATGGGGTAGGGTTGGGATACTGCCTGTGTTATGACAGTCATTCTATGCCTTTTCCTGTGAATTCCTTTTGCAATTGCAAGGGGTGTTTGTGAAGTACTTTGAGGAAGTGTTTGCTGATGCATTTGTGACTGCTGTTATTCCCTGCTATATTGGGTCGATTTGTGCAGTTGCTTTGTTAGTTTGTGATTGTTGTAATATGCCATTGTTTAGCTACTAGCACTGATTTGCAATTGCTAATGGTGGTTTGCACCACAATTAGTGACTGTTCAAATATCCCTACCATTATGTCATGAAGGTTCTTGTTCCTGTCCTTAATTTGACTCAGACCTAGCTAGCACTGTGCACATTCCCATCAATTAATTTCAAAAGTTACTGCTGTGTGTCCAGACTTAGTAGAGTGGTTTGTCTCTTTTTTGTCAAGGAGAGGCAGTGAGGCAGGTGCAATGGTTCCAAGTACAAACAGATAGTCTTTTATAGTGGCAGCCACTTGTTCTGCTGGAAAAACAAGGGGTTATTTGGTTGCAATATACAATGCAAAGGCACTTACAGCAATTGTTATGCAGTACACAGAACTAGTGATGGAAGGAAACTATATAGGTACTAAACATAGTGGATGTATGGATAGGCAGTTACTGATATAATATCAATATATAATATACGCTCTAAAAGAGTCACCTAGTGCCATACATCTGCAGACGTTATTAGCTTTACCAGTCCCTAACCACCTTGGCCAAGGGTAATTCGAAACACACCAGTTTATGGTATGACAGTCCAGTAGGAGCAGCAGTCTCTTTGGTGTAGAGCAGGTGGTGGCTAGCTAACTTGAATGGTTGGTACAGAACCTTGGTGACCAATCAGTCTCGTTGGCCAGCAGGAAGACTGAGAGCAACAAGATGAAGAAGGTGGATGGGATGAAGCACATGGAATAGGGAGACAGTATAGTGCAGTGGTTTAAGGCTCTGAGCTGCAAATCTGGAGACCTGGGTTTGAATCCCACAGCTCCCACTTGCATACTGTTAGACCTTGAGCAAGTCACTTAACTTCCCTGCTCCCAGGTCGCACCTGTAAACAAGCTTTCAGCTTAGTGTGTTATTCCTGGTAAAACAACTGAATATGGAGGTTGGTCCGGAGCTGAAGATGTAGCAGATGAAAGGATGAAGGATGGTCAAGGTGATGTCCTTCTGCTGTGATGGAGGGTCCTCTGGAAGGCTGCTGGTGAGTTGCAGCCCAGCCGACGAAGGGAGCTATGGCCACCTAGGAGAAGCAAAATAAAAACAGGGTAACTTTCTAGCCACGTACTATGGAGGGGACCTCATTACTG
This sequence comes from Neoceratodus forsteri, assembly GCA_016271365.2. Taxonomy (NCBI): domain Eukaryota; kingdom Metazoa; phylum Chordata; order Ceratodontiformes; family Ceratodontidae; genus Neoceratodus; species Neoceratodus forsteri. The sequence goes on along the minus strand of CM028132.1, from coordinate 966,571,448 downwards.
TGAGCAGGGGTGGCTCCTAGGCTGACTATACTGTGGGGAATTAACTATTTCTACATTGGCCATTGCAGTCTTTGACATCTTCGGAGGTCATTGGTGGGCTGGGCGGGAGGCAATAGAAGCTTGGCTAGGAGAAGGAGAGGTGGCCCCTGGACTCCAGGGTGCAGGCAGTTGCAGTCTGTTGCAGGGCAATTAGTTCAGGAGATGGGACCACCATAGCTGGGCAGTCTGTCCACTCCCCCATGGCAACAGCTAAGGCTGGGGGAGGAAAGGGAACTGAGACAGATGAAGACAGTTGGTAGTGGGGTAGGCAGTTCAGGCCCCACTGCAGAACAGTCCAGGAAACAACTGGTCTGGGTGTAAGGCAAGCAAGTTCAGCCCCGGTGCAAATAGTTGTCTTCAGTGGGTGCAGGGCAGGCAGCTCAAGCCCTGCGGTGCTTTTGTTTAGGCCCCAAGACAACAGTCCAGCTTGTTGGGGTGAATAGCATCCCAGGGCACAACCTGGGTAAAGCACTGAAATTGGCAATTACACAGTAATAAACTCTTTTTTTCAGAAGGTACTGGGTTTCCTTATGGCCAGGGTCTGGGTGGCAGATAGCAAAGCACAGGCCTGGCCATCCCTCGGGTCTGCAGGTTACCTTAGCTGTCAGCAAGCAGTCCAGGGGCAAAACAGGATGGCCAATTGGGGTGGTCGGGGCTCCGAGTAAAGGGGCTAGGGCCTCTGAGGGTCTCCCTCTGAAATTGGACACTGAGGCATCTTTTTGGTTCAGCAGACCTGCAGGGAATTGCCCAGGGTGGCTCACACTGTTTGCATATATATGAGGGGTGGTAGCTGGCCTATGCAACTGGCTCAACCTGAGCTCTGCCCCTCATAAAAATTAACTTAGGGCCACAACCCTACTGTGCAGTGAGCCTGGGCTTAGCTCTACCCCTGCAGCACATAAACATGAGGGCCTGTCCTCTTTGGTCCCACTACTGAGCAGTATTTAATTGGGCACTGTCACCTAGCCCACCTCCCCTACACCCACTATATGGCCCTTTTTCTATGGGCCCCTTATCCTTGGGGCATTGGTCCGGCACCAAAACTAGGTCCCTAAGGGCTAACAACTTGTGGTGCCCCTTTAATCTCCTATTGGTGGATCCTTTGCCCAGTTTTACCCCATTGTGGCTCTCCTTCAGTTCCTGGCACCTCCAGTGCTAAATAAGATTAATTTTGGGCTTGCAGCCCACTCACCGCTCTGCCCAGGTCCACCGTTGGCCATGAAGATCATTGGTGGTGCTAGTGGGGTGGCCAGGGAGCTGTGTGCCTACCTGGCGTCAGTTGCCTCCACTCATGACTGCTGGTGCAGAACTAAAAGATCCAGGCACTGATTTCTGCCCAGATGCTTTTTTCACTGCACCACGAGGTCTGTTCTGCAAAACGTTCCCCCCTCCCTCTTTGTCCCAAAGCAGCGTGGACTACTGGATGCTGGAAGAGTCTGCGGCCACATTAGCACTTTTTTACTCTCTGAGGGGGCTAGGAACAGGTGGTCAGGATCAGCAAAGTCCCACCATTTGCCAGTGACTGCTGGGGGGACTTTGCCTCTGTTGGAGGGGTGGCCCACAGATGGGAGTTTACACAGGGGGACCAGGACAACCAGGGATGAGGCAGTGAAAGGAACAACCAACCAGACAGATCGAGAAAGGAAAGAAAAATAAAAACAAACTACTGGCAGCCATCCATCCACCCCGACAATGGACACTACTAACCCCTGACCATGTGATGGGAGCAGTAGGTCAAGCGAGAAGATGGGGAAATGGAAGGACCTAACAGCCACCAACCTAAAGGGCAACTAAATAAAAATGGAGGCAACCTGGGTTGGGGGATGACCTGCCAGGGTACAGCTGGCACTAAGACCACAACAATAAGGAAACGCCACCCCACTCCTGCTATACGGGGCAGGCAACAGCTTGCCAACCAGTAGCTGGTCCTAAAAGCAACAACAGAGGGGATGACAGCAAGGACAGTCCCCAAAGGTGTGCCACCAAGTGCTCCCCCACCAGGACCCTACAAATCCTCACCAAACATGAAGGAAACCCACCAAACCAGGGGCAGACAACTAAAGAGAGTTCACCATATGAAACTGGATGAATATGGACATCAGGAGGTCTGCCAGATCCCTTCAGGCTGGAGGAGGACCACTGCTGTTGAAGACCTCTGAGTACCCCTGGCTACAGAGGAACAACCACCAAGGATCTACGGACCTGAGCTTCAGGTAAGCCTCCAGGTATCCATATTCTTGTAATCTCCACTCTGTCAGCCATCCAGTCCAGAACTGCCCGCCGGCTACCAGGGGAGATGATTTTCTAGCCTAGAGCAGGCCCTTCTTTTGGCCAGGCGATTGGGTCCCTGGGGCTAGGAGCAGCTCCTTGGGCTGATTTATGGCCCCCTTTGGGCATTGGCCAGAGATCTTGCCTGGACAAGACAAAGGCCCCAGCACAGGAAGGCTCAGGGAGAAGAGGGTGAGAGTGGGACAGGCACAGGAAGTGGTCAGCCAGCTAGCTTGGTCCATGTCTTGCCTAATCGAAGAGTCACAAAGGAATAATCACACTTGGCATTCACACATCAGCACAATTTATTGCAAACAAAAGATAATTACACTTCATTTAACAGCAATGTCACGATCAGCATTAATGATTACACTTTGGCATTCATTCATTAGCAATATTACTATCAGCATTAATATATACTTCAATTAAGCAAAACATGATACATCACCGATTCTATGCTACATCCAAGCCTTTTCCCCAGTAGCTGGGGAGCCCCCTTGTCAGCCTGGCTAGGAGTCTTGAACCGGGAGAAAGTTCCACAGCGATGCGTCCACCCTGCAGATGAGGCTTCCAACCAGGCATTGAGAAAGCTACATTTATATCTTATTCTATGCTAAAAATCCTTCATAGTGTTGTTTTCCCACATTCTAGAAGCTGGCCGGGCTCCCAGGATGCTGCGAATTCACACCATAAGGACTGCTCAGAATTCCCTACACCTGCTAGGTCACTGTGCTCCAAACACTGGCCGGGTGCCTAGAACACTATGAGCTAAGCAGAAGTCTAAACAAACTACAAAAACAGGTTGCCTGATAATATGCAACCTTCAAGTACTGTCTGAAGCAAAACATGATAATGAGGCTATCTAAAGAGCAAAACACCAATTAAATGAAGCAGCATGTAAAATGGAGTCACACAATACAAAATGGAGTATAAAATGACATACATTACATGAAATAGCATACAAAATGGAGTGACAATAATCAACATATTATACTATCACTACATTCGGTCCTTTGATTATTGTGAATACGATTTGTATGATATTGGTACCATAGCAAAATTACTACGAATATAACATGATAAGTAACAAGTCCAAATAAGCAAGATAATTGTCACTACAGCAATGATTATGATAGGATGTATCAGAATATTTAACACTTTTGTAGCTGATGGAGACCATCCTGTAAAATATCCCACCAATAATGAGTAGTCTCTTGTTGAATCTTGGAACTTAAATCAATCATTTTATTTTTAACTTATAAGTAGTTTGCACCTGACTTTGCACTAATGATTTATTTCTTATTGCCAAATGAGCCTGCATTACATCTGTTTCCTGAATTATCTGTTTAATTTTATTTAATGAGATACTCAATCTTGATTGATCTAAAATATTAGGCTGCCAATACAAAATAAGCTTCTGCTCATTATCAGGGACAAAGGTGTAAGTAGTATTTTCCCACCACAAATGAGTCACATTTCTTAAACAACCTGAAAAGGGACGAGTTAAGTTATACATCCTAACAGTATTCTCCTGATTAGTTACTATACAAACATACTGGGGTCCTATTTCTGTAAACATGGTAAAGGTTATGGGTAAAATTGTCCATTGACGCAAATTTATCGAATGCTCCAGTAAACAAGGTTCATAAAGTCTGGAATGCTGTCCACATAGTATTCCATCAGCTGTTTTTGAACAGAGACTTAAGTCATGGGTGGTGTTCTGACTATCTATATAATCTCCGTTAAAATGTGGTAACCAAAACTCAGGATCAAATAATGGGGGACCAAAAATTACAGGTAATATTACATATTTACACATTATCAAGGGTCACTAACATTATAATGTACCAATTGCCCTGAACAATAGGTATCTGTGCATTTTACTGTGGTGGATGACATTACAATCCAATGATTACTAGGAATCCATGATTTGAACACGGTCCTCCACACATATTCATTATTACTCATTAAATCACTCTGGGCCTTATTTCTTTGCAGTATAGAATACATATGTCGCATTGTGCATTCTGTCCAATCAATAAATCGTGAAATATTTTCTGCTACTCCCATTCCCCATACTTGTGAAGCATTAAATAACTGCAAGAACTCAAAATCATAATTCAAAGTTAATCTTTGGGGTAAGAAAACAGTTGGCATCCATTGAGCTTGTAAGTTAATTAAGCTAAATACATCAATTCCTACTGCCTGAAGCCTGTTAGTCAGTGTTTCTATATCAACACTATTTAAAATCCCATGCCTGCCCTGCTCCACCTAATAGCGTATCATACCAAGCTCTTTTATATTTGCATTTTCTACTAAACATAAAGCGTTATGTTAAAATGGATTACATTTTTCTGATAACGCTGCGCCTACTGATGTACATGTGGATGGAACCTTAACTATACTATCATTGCTAATTACAGGATGATTTTTCAACACTGTAATGTGATCTGCCCAAGTAGTTCTATTAGTTATTGCAGTAGCATTCATGCAGAATAACGTGTCTATATCCAATCAAAGTAATACTTGCATTGAAAATGTCTGTTTGATTCATGCAGCAATCAAGTCTATATTGTACAGTCACCATGCAACTATTGATGAAGTTGCAGCATCTAATACAGTCTGGTTCTGTAATTTAATCCAATTTGTGTCCTGCATAGGTTGGACATATAATCGTCCTGCCATTGTCTCAACTGGTTTCCAAATGTTCACATCTGGTGAAAAAGTAATGTTCACTATAGGACATCCTTGGTTTCAGGGCAAGTAAAGTTGTCTTGCACCCGTAAACTGGTGGAAGATTTCCAACCCCATTTGTACAAGTGGGTCGTCAAGCTTCAATATTCTTCCACCTGGAGTAATAAGCTTACCGAATGGACCGTGAGAGAGAGTGTTATTCCTTTTAGAATCCATTGAAGAACCTAGAAAATACACAGACTGATTATTCTCGAAGATAACATGTGTTCGCTGGTACATATTCCCATCTCTCTTCCCTGACCTGATAATTAACACTGTGTTGTCTCGTCCGGTGGCTATCACCTCAGCTGGTTCAGGAGGGCCATTTGGGTTTGTAACCCATATTTTCGCACCATTATTTAAAACCTCCTGTAGATCTAAAACCTTTATCCCCTTGCTGTTAAGAGTGTGAGGGGCTTGTCCCTTTATAGGGGTCACTTTGTTAACTGGAATAATTAACAATTGAGCCACTCTGTCATACTGTTGAATTAACAGATTTTGTTCTCTACTATTCAACAAAATTACTTTCACTTCTCCTTGGTAATCACAATCAATCACCCTCCCAAAATTTGTATTCCCTTGAGGCTAGTTCTGATTTAGGTGCTATCCAACCAAAATGTCTCGGTGGAATTTGTATTCCAATACCAGTTTCTATCACTTGAATGTTTCTGCTGTTTATTCTGTATTCTTGAAGGGCATGTAAATCAAGTCCAGCAGTTCAGGGTTGCCCTGCAAAGACAGAGCTCTGGTGTAATTTCCCAATATAACACTGTTTCTGTAGTTGAGTAAGCCTGCACTTACAAATTAGGAGTTATCATTCGCATTAAGGGGTCTCAGATTCTCAATTGGTCTATTATTTAAAATCTGTAATGCTTCATGCAAATTCTCTTTCCATTTTCATAGGCTCCCCCAATTTCCTAAACTGTTCTTTCAGCAATCCATTCATTCTCTCAATTAACCCTGCTGCCTCGCGGGTAATAAGGGATGTGAAATACCCACTGTATGTTATGGGCTTGAGCATAAGCTTGATACCATTTCCCCTAAAATGGGAACCATTGTCACTTTGTATCTGCAAGGGTGTTCCATAGTACAACATAATTAAGTCAATTGCCTTAATGGTGTTTTTCTGTGTAGCTTGTTTACAAGGGTATGCCAATAAATACCCTGAATATGTATCTACAACTGTGCAAGCATATCGACATCCTCCACTAAGGGTAGAGGTCCAATGTAATCAATCTGCCAAATTTGTCCAGTAATTTTCCCCTCCCCAATTGTCCTTTCACAATATGAGGGATTGGTCTTTGTTGCCCATGTTGGCATATAGGACACTGAGCAATAACAGTTTTAACCAAATCCAATGTTAGGGGTACACCCCTACTATATGCCCACCTGTAAGTGGCTTTCTCTCCCAAATGTCCACATTTTTGATGTGCCCATTTTGCCAGCCCTGATAACTGCTGACTTTGAGTTTCTTCAATATCCACTGGAAGAATCTTAGCTCTTTCATCTGCAACAGAATTATACCATCGTTCTAGTGTATCTGAAGCACAATGAGCATCAACATGAAATACAGTGGTCTGAGTATTTTGCACCATAGTCCATATTTCCTGCCACAGTTCTTTTCCCCATATTTCTTTCAATAAATTTTCCACTCATCCTTAGCCCAAGTAGGCAGCCAGGTTGTTAAACCATTGGCTACAGACCATGAATCAGTATAATATGACATGTACCTGGGTTTTCTTGTCTCAAAGCCTGATATACTGCATACAACTCAGCATATTGACTGCTTTTCCCTTCTCCTGATGTTACCAAAAACTTTTCAGTGTGTGGACAATAAGCTACTGCTTTCCAGTATCTCCTATTTCCCACATATTTGGCTGAGCCGTCTGTAAACCATACATGTGCTCGGTCAGAAACGGGCAGCTCATCAAGAGGCTTGCCCCATTTCAAAGGTGATTCTTGAATTTCAGGCATTTTTCCCTCAACCTGTTCTCCCTCTAGAGGAATTTCAGCTACCTTCTCATGGAGGCTGCTATTCCCCAATTCCTACCTTTGCTCGATCCTGAATATACCATTTCCATTTGATAATGCTAGCTTCCTGAGCATGTCCTATTTTGTGAGTTCTAGAGCTTTTACCCATTGCATAATGGGTATCTCTGGTCTCAATGCTACCTCATGACCCACTGTCATTTGTTCTGTCTCTATCAGAGCCCAGTAGCATGCTAGTAGTTGTCTCTCAAAGGTGAGTATCTGCTACCTACCTCTGGGAGTTTCCTATTCCAAAAACCTAGTGGCACTTTCTGTCTCCTTGCTTCTGCCACAAACTCCAGTTTGCATACTGCCCAGTTACGGACACATTTAATTCTACCTCCCCCTCCTGCAGGGCCAAAGGTCTAAGGCTTGCTGCACTGCTTCCTGGCCTTATCAAATGCTTTGTTGCTCATCCCCAATTCAAACTCGTATTTCTTTCTGGTCACTTTAATAAGGGAGCTAGTATTTGCCTAAATGGGGTATATGCTGTCGTAAAATCCAAACAAACCCACAAATCTTTGTGTTTCAGTTTTGTCTTGTGGAGTCGAAAAGTCCAGTATTTTCTGTCATGCCTTGGGCAATATTTCTCTATGCCCCTGTTCCATTGAATTCCCAAAATTTTACTGTTTGGGAAGGACCCTGTACCTTGTCTGGATTAATTTCCCATCCTTTCTTCCTCATATGATCAATGGTCTCATCTAGTAACTGCTGTACTTTATCTTGATCAGCCCCCTGGATCTAGATATCATCAATGTAATGAGAAATCTGCGTGCCATCCGGCAGCTTCAACTCATCCAAGTGTTCTGCCACCATCCGGTGGCAGATGGTGGGGCTATGTACATATCCCTGAGGTAATCTAGTGAAAGCATATTGCCTCCCCTGCCATGTGAAGGCAAACTGGTCCCAAAACTTTTCCTCAATCAGAATAGTAAAGAATGCATTAGCTAAATCAATAACTGCATACCATACCCCTTTGTGCCTTTGTATTTGCTCTATCAGGGTGACGGTGTCTGGAATGGCAGCCGTCAAAGAAGGGGTGTACTTGTTCAATTCCCTATAATCTACTGTCATCCGCCATGACCGTCACTTTTCTTGACCGGCCACACAGGATTGGTCCAAGCTGTTGTTGTGGGTTTAAGCACTACTGCCTCTAATAGATCTTTAATAGTGGCAGTTATCTCCTCATGCCCTCCTGGTATTCTATACTGTTTCATACAGATAATTTTTGTAGCAGGTGGAATGGCTACTGGAGGCATCTGCACCTTCCCCACTACTACTGGTCTTGCTGAAATGTAAGGTTTACTCCAAATTGATATTGTCCATCAGACAATTAGTATATCATCCTTTAGTATGTCTATTCCTATAATGTATTCCAGAATCGGAACAATCATTACACAATATTTTCTCTGGAGCAGCTGACCTATTTTCAGTTCCAAAATGGTCTGTACTGCCTCAATTTGTTTACCTCCTAATCCTGTAATTACCACTCGCTGATCTTTGTGTTTTGCTGGGTTCCCATAAATTAATGAGGCCTCCGCCCAGTGTCAATTAAAGCTCGTACTTTTGGGGTGAGCCACTTTTCCATTAATTTCCAATTCTACATGAGGTCTAAAATCCCTCCTAGCCCACCCTTCTACTGGGGCTTGGCCTTCATTTCAGTCATATTTTAGGTTTTCAGTTGCTGCAACTCCCTAACTGGGTACAAATCACTAGGATACAGATCTGCATACTCCTGCTCCGGTCGGGGTGACTCAATGGATCCCTGGTGGGAGCCCCCACCAGGACATACTTTCATCATCAAACTCTGCCGGGGAGCAGTTGGACTTACAGACTCCCTGAAGAGACATGTACATCTGTCTTTAACTTTGAATTGATCTGCTTATTTACTCACTTCATGTGTGTTCAATCCCCTTTTTTGTACATTTCCCACATATCAGAGGTGCTAGTCCCATCAATGTTTTCCCTTGCCACCCCATCCTTTAAGAGAGCCAGGAACATATCTCTCCTAGAAACTCGACCCTCAGGATTGGACCGCTGTTTATCCTGTCCTGAAGAATCATATAAACTAGTCCCTTTGAGCCCCAGTCTCCCAGTTCCCTAACTGCCGTGTGCCTCTAGCACTACACCTACTGTTTCCCCGTCTGATTAATCAACAAAGTCATCATTACCCTTATATGCAGGTGGTGCAGTTTGATAATCTTATTACATACAGACACGGCACAACAACACTCATTAAATCAGCATGGTCTTCTGTGGAGACCGCACTTTCATCATTTCCATTTTAATGTTTTGTATACAGTCCTTTAAGGTAAACCATGGTTTACTATCCTCCAGCCAGTCACTCACCGTTGGATACTTGTGTTTGCAAGCCATAGCCACCACGTCCAGCATCGTGGCATAGCCCTGCACCTGCATTCGGAGGGTCCGAAACGCCTCCTTCACCAGAGGGTCATAGCTTAGTGACAGAAACCTAGGGGCATCAGTTTCATCTAAGCTTACTCCATCCGCCCCTGTGTCATACAACCTCATCAGCCATCTCAACAAACTCTCCCCCCCCCGGGTGTACCGCTCCAGGAGGTATGATACCTCCTGTTGAGAAAAATCCTCCACTACATCTCGATTCCTAGGATTTCCCTGATCCAACACTTCAGTACGTCTTCTAGACACTGGCTGTGCATGCAATATTGGAACCTTACGTCCCTCAGCCTTTTCTTCTTTATCTGAGGCTGACCTTTCCTCATCTGTAGAAAACCAAATATCTCCATCCCATGTTTCAGGATCCCAGTGGGCTCCTGCCTTAGCTATTGCTAGGCTTACCTTTTTCCTACTAACTCTGCCCCTCCTCTTTTTATACTTGTACTGTGCCACTCGGACAGCTGCATTTTCTGCAACTGTCCGATAGGTATCCAATTTATCACTCAGCAAATGATTTTGACATTGTAACATCACAGCTTTACTTTCCAAATCACAAACCTTTCGTTCCAACTCTGCCTTTTCACTAAGAAGTCCCACTACCTTTCATGCATCTTCCTATAGGCAGACAATAAAATCCACCCCTGCGCCCCAAGGCAGCACATTCTTTCCCTTTTGCCACAGGCACTCTTTTCATACATGTAACAACATCTGCAGGCTCAGAATCCTTTAAACAGGATTCCCAGTGTTCACTCAACCCTGCACAACATGACCACTCAGTAGCTAAATCAGCATAAGGTTGGTTTTCCCAACCAGGAATTTCCACTTGTGCACATGCAACATTAGACTCTTTTCTTTTAAACATTTTACTTCACCTTAGTGTGTACCTTCCTTTATGAATCCTGCCATTTCGCCAAAATTGTCTTGCCTAATCGAAGAGTCACAAAGGAATAATCACACTTGGCATTCACATCAGCACAATTTATTGCAAGCAAAAGATAATTACACTTCATTTAACAGCAATGTCACTATCAGCATTAATGATTACACTTTAGCATTCATTCATTAGCAATATTACTATCAGCATTAATATATACTTCAATTAAGCAAAACATGATACATCACCGATTCTATGCTACATCAAGCCTTTTCCCAGTAGCTGGGGAGCCCTTGTCAGCCTGGCTAGGAGTCTTGAACCGGGAGAAAGTTCCTGTGATCGTCCACCCTGCAGATGAGGCTTCCAACCAGGCATTGAGAAAGCTACATTTATATCTTATTCTATGCTAAAAATCCTTCATAGTGTTGTTTTCCCACATTCTAGAAGCTGGCCGGGCTCCCAGGATGCTGCAAATTCACACCATAAGGACTGCTCAGAATTCCCTACACCTGCTAGGTCACTGTGCTCCAAACACTGGCTGGGTGCCTAGAACACTATGAGCTAAGCAGAAGTCTAAACAAAACTATAAAAACAGGTTGCCTGATAATATGCAACCTTCAAGTACTGTCTGAAGCAAAACATGATAATGAGGCTATCTAAAGAGCAAAACACCAATTAAATGAAGCAGCATGTAAAATGGAGTCACACAATACAAAATGGAGTATAAAATGACATACATTACATGAAATAGCATACAAAATGGAGTGACAATAATCAACATATTATACTATCACTACAGTCCGTGAGCCAGTTGACTGTGTATGAGGTGGTTGGGGGTTAACCCTTTCCCTCCCTGAGGTTTTCCCTGATGTGCCTGCTGGCAACCTTTGGGGGTACTACACTGATATTTTTTTACTCAGGTGAGCAACCTCTGCCATTTGTATAAGTTAACTTAACTGAAAATGTTTGTAATCTTGCATCTTGGTTTCATCTTTAGTCAAGGCTCTTAGAATTCTGTGGTTCTACAGCTGCTGTATTTCCCACACAACTTGCAACCTAGTGCAGAATTTCTGATGTGCTACATAATTTGTTGTTCTTGGAGATTCTTCATTAACATTTACAGTTTTTCCACAGCACCTTGTTCTGTTCTTCTCTATTTTTATCCAAAATCCCTACCTATGCTCAGCATGTGATGGTATCAATGGCATCATATAGGTTCATAGATTCATAGTTGTGTTATGATCCATGAGGTCTATATAGACCTATTGCGACTCACCACTAAATTAGTGGAGATACTTATATGTATTTGGACCCATACACTTGTCTAGTATTTTTTTAAACTATCCAATGATTGACAAGAAACCGCATTATCAGGGAAGGAGTTCCATAATGACACCACTCTATTAATAAACCATTGTGCTCTCTTAGTTGTCTTTTCTGATTCTCCCTTCAATTGCAGGGAGTGTTTTCTTGTTGGTCTTATACAGGATTTTTGGTCAAGCATATGCTTTCCATAAATGATGAGTCATTGAAAGCTCTATAAACTTGACACAAGTGTACAGGCCACCGTCTCGAACTGAAGGGATGGACAGGGTACTGGCAGAACAGATCAGGAGGAACTGCAGGAAAGGGTGGTGGTAATAGTAGGGGACTTCAACCTGTCGGGGTGGAGTGGGACACACCTACCACAATGAGTAGAAGGGAGCAGGTAATGTTGGATGCCTTCCAGGAAAGATTTCTAGTACAGTTGGTCAAGGAGCCAACTAGGGAAAGGAACACCCTTGACCTCATACTGATGAACGGGGAGTGGGTGAGGGATGTGAGGGTGGAGAAACCACTGGGGGGGAGTGACCACTGGACAGTATGGTTCCAGTTACAGATGGCTAAAGAGAGGCTGGCATCTGGCACAAGGGTGCTGGATTTCAGGAATGCCAACTTTAAGATGATGAGGGAAGTGGTACAGGGGTTCCTGTGCAAAATTCAACCAGGTATGGACACACAGCAACTAATATGACAGGGATAGTGGAGGCAACAGAAACTTGCAGCAGGGCCCAGACTAAAAAGGCTAGGGGGAAGAAACCTAGCTGGATAAGTAAAGGAGTGCTAGACAGGGTGAGGAAAAAAAAAGGGCAACTTACAGAAGATACAAAAAATCTGGGAGGGAGGACTATAGGGAGGAATACCTGAAAGAAGTGAAGGAAGTGACCAGGGGGGTAAAGGCAGCCAAGGCAGCAAGGGAACTCAGGCTGTCACAGGGCATGAAAAAAGGGGAGAACAACTTCTTTTGGTACATCAGGGAGAAAAGAAGCTGTAAGGACCAAATTGTAAGAATTAAGAAGAAGGGGGTATGGGTGGAAGAATGGGATGAAAAGACAGAAGTGCTCAGTAACTACTTCTGTTCAGTCTTTATGAAAGAAAAGGAAGGGGCACTACCCATAGTAGAAGGGAGGATAGAAACAGATGGGGCAAGTGACAGATGGTGAAATCACAGTGGGGAGGGTGCTGGAGGTGTTAAGGGCATTGAAGGTAGACAAGGCTCTGGTACCAGATGGAGTACATCCGAGAGTGCTGAAGGAGCTGGAAGAGGTCCTGGCAGGACCCTTGGCAGACTTATTTAATTCATCTCTAGACACAGAATGCATACTGCAGGACTGGAGACTGGCTCAAGTGGTTCCCCTCTACAAGAGTGGACCCAAGGACAAACCGGGGAACTACAGGCCAGTAAGTCTAATGTCCATAGTGGGGTAGCTAATGGAGACCATCCTAAAGGATAGGTTAGTGGCACTACTGGAGCTGAATGGGGGTGCAGGACGGGAGGCAGCATGGCTTCGTCTAGGGCAGTTCATGCCAGACCAACCTGGTGGAATACTATGATTGGGTGACTAGCCAAATTGACAGGGGCCATGAGGTGGATGTCCTGTACCTAGACTTCAGTAAGGCCTTTGATTCAGTACCAGATGGGAGACTTGGAATCAAGCTATGGTACACAGGGGCAGGAGCAAAACTGGTGGGGTGGGTGGAGAACTGGCTAAAAGATAGGCAGCAGAGGGTGGTGATAGGTGGGGAATACTCATCCCCCTAAGCCTGTGACAAGTGGTGTTCCACAGGGTTTGGTTTTGGGCCCAGTGCTGTATGGCATATTTATTGCAGACATCTCAGAGGGTATCAGCAGCAAAATCAGCCTATTTGCGGATGACACAAAAGATGGGAGCGGTGGTGGACAACCAGGGGGTGGCGGGGGCTACAGGAGGATCTGGCAAGGCTGGAGGCATGGTTTGACAGATGGCAGTTGGGGTTTAACGCAAAAATATGCAAGGTGCTACACTTCAGAACAAAAAATTCTAGGAGAAGCTACCATCTGGGGGGAGTGCAGCTGGAGGTAACAGAAGAGGAGAGGGATCTGGGGGTGCTCATCACGGGAGCGATGAACAGTTCTGCACAATGCAGAAAGACAGCAGCAATGGCCAATAAAATGCTGGGGTGCATTACAAGGGGAATTACCTTGAGAAGAAGGAAGGTTATTCTACCGTTGTACTGATCATTGGTTAGACCCCACCTGGAATACTGAGTGCAGTACTGGAGACCATAGCTACAAAGGGACATTAGGCTGCTAGAGGGAGCACTGCATAGGGCAATGAAGATGATTCAGGGCCTGGGGGAATTGACATATGAGATCAGACTAAGAGAGTTACACATGTACACAGTGGAGGAGAGGAGAAGAGTGACAGGGAGGATATGATTGAGACCTTCAAATACATGAAAGGAATAATCAAAATGGACACAGAGAGTCTATTCAGGAGGATGGTGGGGAGAGACACTAGGGGCCATAACATGAGATTGGAGGGGGTGGATTCAGGTGGGAGGGTGGTGGCAAAGTGGAACGCACTACCAGCTCAAGTGGTGGCATGTACCACAGTGGAATGCTTCAAGAAGGGGGTGGGATGGAGGGGTGTGGGGCAACTGCTGAATAGGGAGCTATCTGCATTCATGAGCAACCTAGATAGACCATGATGGCCTTTTGCTGCTGGCAATTTTTGTATGTTTGTATGTCCCCTCTGAGGCTCCTGTAGTGCATGGAGTACAGGCCCAGATCATTTAACCAGTGATCGTAAGATTTGTCCTTTACAGAAGAAATTTTCTTGGTAACCTTCCTCTGAATTCCTTCTATCAATTTTTTTCCCATGACACTTCGAGGTGCACAAAAGGCAGAACAGTACTCAAAATGAGGTCTGACCAAAGCAGAATACAAGGGAACCAGCACCTTAGGACTTCTACTTTTTTATAATCTTGAATATACAAGCTCATAATCTGTTACATCTTTTTTCTTGTTTCCTAGTGTGTGTGTGTTATAAAGGAGAAATCATTTGTGATACATATTCCTAAATGAGTCTCATGTGTAGTTTCCACCAGTACAGTATTGTTTAAGGTATATGTTCTCTTAGAGCTGTTTTTTCCAAGATACATTGCCCTACAGGGGGCATGCCTTAGACAACTAGTATTGGAGCCCACTCAAGAGGGAGCAATCTTAGACCTGGTTCTCTCAAATGGAGATGAAGAGAGGATCACAGATGTAGAAGTGGGTAGCCATCTGGGAACTAGCGACCATCCAGAACAGTATGGTTCACAATAAACACAGCAATGAGACAAGCATACAAAGGCAAGGTACTGGACTTTAGGAGGCTGACTTGCTAAAATGGGTGAGTGCCTAAGGAATGCACTAGCAAATGGTCAGGAAGGAGGGTGAAGAACAATGGGAATAATAAACTGCCATCACAGAGGTAACAAGCCTCTGTGTGAAGCAAATAAACAAAACTAAACGATGTAAGAAACCACTATGGTTCTCAAAGGAAGTGGCATGTGAAGGTTCAAGAGAAAAGAAAGCTTCAGGAAGTACAAGGAATCACAGAAGGAGCAGGGCAGAGATTGTAACAGTTAAAGGCAAAAGGAAGCTGGGGAAGGCAGCCAGAACAGCAAAGGCCCAAACCGAGGAAAAGATAGCCAACTCAGTTAAGAAGGGGATAAAACCTTTTATAGGTACATCAGGGAGCGAAGGAAGACCAAGGAAGGGATAGTGAGGCTTAATAAAGGGGGGTGAGGTGGGCAGAGGGTGACTGTGAAAAGGCAGAGATACTAAACAAATATTTTTGCTCAGTATTTACAAAGGAAGAGGGGGGGTACCTAAAACAAACAGTAGAAACACCTGGATACAGAAGTTGACACAGCCCATTTACAGAAGAAAGGGTTCTGAAAGAACTCTTAAAACTGAAGGTGGACAAAGCAATGTGTCCTCATGGGATTCATCCCAGAATTCTAAAAGAACTAAGGGTAGAATTAGTGACACCACTGACTACCCTGTTTAACAAATCATGGGAGGATGGGGTGGTACCCGAGGACTGGAGGAGGGCAGATGTGATTCCCCTTCACAAAAGTGGGAGCAAGTCAGAAGCAGGAAACTACAGACCTGTTAGTTTAACCTCAGTGGTAGGGAAAATGATGGAAACACTTCTGAAGGAAAGAATTGTCGAGTATCTAAAGGTCAGAGGGGCACAGTACCTAAGGCAGCATGGATTCACAGCAGGAAGGTCATGCCAGACAAATCTGATAGATTTCTTTGACTGGGTGACCAAAGTAGTAGATCAGGGAGGGGCTGTGGACATAGCCTACCTAGACTTTAGCAAGGCATTTGACACAGTCCCACACAAAAGATTAATATATAAGTTAGCTAGCCTGGGAGTGGGTCCCAAGATGACAGCCTGGGTAAAAAATTGGCTGGAGAATAGGACACAGAGAGTAATAGTAAATGGAGTCCACTCTTGAAGCAAAGGGGGGTTACTAGTGGGCACCGTAGGGTTCAGTATTAGATCGGTCCTCTTCAATGTCTTTATGTTTGCTACTGCAGAGGACTGGAAGGAAAGTATGTTTCTTTGCAGATGACAGAAAGATCTGCAACAGAGTTGATGCACAAGGTGGGGTGGAAAGGATGAAAAGGGACTTGGCAAGGTTAGAGGAATGGTCAAATGTATGGCAGCTTAGATTCAATGCTAAGAAGTGCAAGGTAATGCACCTGGGAAACAAAAACCCAGGGGAAGAGTACACAACGGGGGGTGAGATACTAACAACAACAAAAATGGAAAGGGACCTGGGGGTAGTCATATCAGATGACCTAAAGGTGGGCAAGCAATGTGAGAGGGCAGCAAGGAGGGCTGGGGGATACTGGGATGCACAGGGAGAGGCATCACCAGTAGAAAACAGGAAGTTATTATCCCTCTGTACAGACAGCTGGTCAGACTTCATCTGGAGCACTGCGTGCAGTTCTGGAGACCCAGTCTTCGCAAAGACATAGACAGGATGGAAGCTGTCCAGAGGAGGGCAACTAAAATGGTGCAGGGTCTGCACTAGAAGACATATGAAGAGAGACTTAAGGAGCTTAATATGTATAGCCTCGAGGAAAGGAGGGAGAGGGGGGACGTGATAGAAACTTTCAAGTACCTCAAGGGAATCAACAAAGTCCAAGAGGGTAGCATCTTTCAAAAAAAGAGGTGTGCAAGAACAAGGGAGCACAATTTGAAGATAGAAGGGGGCAGCTCAGAGGTAATTTAAGGAAGTACTTTTTCACAGAGAGGGTTGTGGATGCATGGAAGCCTTCCGGAGGAGGTTGTGGAGTCAAAAACAGTGGAGGAATTCAAGCATGCATGGGACAGTCATAAGGCAATTCTAGGGGATGGGGGTAGGAAGAAGTAGGCTGCTGGTTAACTAGGATCTGCAGCTTATCCAGTAGGCAGGGAAATGGGCAGACTGGGTGGGCCAAGCGGTCCTTATCTGCCGTCAAGTTCTATGTTTCTATGTTTCTATGTTACATTACCTTACAATTTGATTCATTAAATCTTAATTTATGTTCTACTGCCCAGTGTGCAAGCAGTGATAAGTCACTCTGTAACTGCTGTGCTGAGACCTTGTTATTCGGTATTGTGCCCACTTTACTATAATCTGCATACTTGGTTAACCATGAGTTGTTTGATGTCTTCATTGTTGATATAAGTATATTATAAAGTGTGGATCCCAGAACAGATTCCCTATGGGACCCCACTAGACACCCCTCCCCAGTCTGAATAATGGCCCAGGACAGCTACTCTCTGTTTCCTTTCATACAGCCAAGCCTCTATCCAGTTAATAATGTTATTATTCAGATGTATTTCTTTCATATAATACTTTAGTTATTGCAAGGATATTAACTTAGGGCAGCAGCCCCATTGTGCAGTGAGCCTGGGCTAAGTTACTGCTACAGACATGAATAATGTATGTTATCTTACAGTAACTTGCCTTCCTTCCAGCTATGTCCTGCAACTAATTTGCTTATATCTGTTAGGTCCTGGCTCCATAAGTATATATTTAATACAGTTATCACCTGCATACTAGTTACTCACTGTCTGCGTAACTGTAGTGCCTAGTAGAAGGAACGGGTGCCACACAAAGATTGCAATTGCTCAGGTAAATTTATTTACATTATTTACAGTCTAGCTTTAATGAATTTTCAGGTAGTTCTTGTCCGGAAACCATCCAATCAATTCAAATTTCATCGTGAGCCAATCCCGAGGGGGAATTCAAAAGAAATTTGTATATTTCCATCACCTTGGATATTCTTCTTACCAGAATGAGCATAGAGTGCTTGTAACCATCCAATAACTTCTCCAGTTGGAACAACCAACAAACTGGCAGGAGATACTGATGCAGAGCTCTGCTCTCTACAAATACCTGAACTAGACTGATTTCACGTCACAAACCTTCCCTCTTTATATCCCTATCTGGATCATGACTGAATCCCTAGGATGTCTATCTACTGACATCATCACACAAAAATGTAACTTTTTGTATACAGGTCAACAGATTGTCTAAATTGCTTAAACATATATAAAACAGGAAAGGATATCATTTTATACAAATGGCAATCAGTAAGTTTATTTCTGAGGGAATCTTACTGTTGTCTGCTAAGACTGCCTCCAACTAACCACGCAAAAGGGTGAGAGAAATAGCCAGCCTGTCTCTATGCAGTCCCAGTGGTCAGGAAGCTGAGATAGCCACTAGCAGCAGACAAAATAAAAGGGCTGTTCAGCTTTAATTACATTAAAACCATGCACTGGCATCCTAGTGCTCAAGTACCTTATCTATATGTAAATTTATCAATTGACTTGCCTTTATTTGAATGTTTAAGTAAATTCCTTTGTAGCTCAAACAGGGGGTGTGAGGTCTGAAACAGAGTACTAGCTAATGAAAGAAAGCAGGAGAGACAGTGTTAAGCAGAGAGAGACAGAGAGAGAGAGAGAAAGAAATCTCCAGTACACAACTCACAGCTGAGTCAGTGTTCAACACTACTATCAGAATACCTGACATTGAACTATCAGTTCAGAAGAGCAAGTATTTTTCACAGCATTCATGCCCCAGCAGCAATAATAAGAGCTGTAAGACTTGCAAGCACATAAATAATGATTAGTGTGAGTAAGCGCTAAAGTGTAAACCTGGATACTGATGTGCTCTCCAAACTCCGTTCTGCAGGAGTCAAATAACAAGAGCTCTGCTTCCAATCCTTGCCTTTCATCTCCTGTTGGGAAGCAAACAATTTTAAAAGTTATGCCTGTTGACATGCAGTCATGGAAAGCACAACACCCATTGTCATGCAGACCTAATTTAAAATCTCCACAACTCCACAGGCCAAAGAAAGAAAAGGATAAAAAAAAAAATGGACAGACACTAAGGGACTGGCTAGCAGAACAGAATAGATGAAACAAAGAGACAGCAAAATTTAGAAGCAGAAGAGAGAGAGAGTGAGACCTCATAACTTAAACAGAGCTACTTGAGTGAAGCCACCACCTAGTTACCATAAACATAACAAAATGTGGTCAGATCCACCACAGCTGCATAATGAAGTTAGTGAAGTTGTGTGGAATTGTTAAGGAGGTATGAAGAAACAACACAATGATTTATAAGTAGTAAGATTTGTTTCAGTTTCTGTTCTAAGGAAGGCACATATAATTATTAGAAAAATATATGGAGGTGTACATTTTAATGGAAGGACTAGGAAGCAATATAGTTTTACAAAAGAACCACAGAGGAAATGCTACTGAGGTATGTGTTATCCCAGATCATATTGGCTGGACAGTCACATTTTAAAGAAAACACATTTGCACATACCCAAATAATGCAAAGCATCATGAGAAACATATGCAAATCCCCATGGTGGTACAGAAGGTGGCAGTACATGAAAAAGTAATGACTGGCATATGTTCAGCCTTGGGATTATTTACACAGTTTTTTTTTTTTTTAGAGAAACAGGGTTTTCGCCCATGAGGTGATGTAAGTTATATTTAAGCAATGTGTTGATGTCAGGAAGTCAGGTGTAATGATGGACTGTTAGAAGAGAAAATGTGATAGCAACTTTTTCAGAGGGGGCCGCTTTTGATAAGGGTAAGGTAGTTATGCTTGTGATAATGGGAATATTAGGAAAGTATGAGGTCTATGCAGAAATGGAGTACAAATATGCACAGTTTCATAAGTATGTGCTTAGAGTGCAGGCAAATGTGATATGCAGGTTTGTTTTAGAAATAGGTAAAAATAGTGATACATGCAATTGATAGAAAGATATATAATTACATAGACATATAGATAGAGAGAGCGAGAGAGACAGACAGACAGGCAGAATAGGAATGGCAGTGAAGTACTGAAGTGATGCCAGCTCTACCCCCACCATTCAAAGATGGACAGGCATTGGGGTATGCCTCTGGGTTATTGCCCATAATGCTCAGACCATTTCACCTCACCCTACCCTGCAGACACAGGTGTTGGGGTGTGCCTTGGAGTGTTCAAGCTTTACACTCACCCCATTCCATAAGGAAATATGTTGAAATGAGTACAGTGCTGTATAAGAAAATGGAGTGAACTTTGGGGCTGAAGAGTCAAAGGCACACCTCGATACCTGTCACTGGCTGTAGGGTGGGGTAGGGTGGAATGACATGAGCATTACTGTTGACAATCCCAAGTCACACCCATGATGCCTGTTAGTCCCTGCAGGGAAGGGTGTAATGGTCAGAAACCCTAATGCCCCGGGTGTTGTTATGTGACTTCTTTACCTAGCAACAACATTTAATGCATTATATTATAAGGACAAGTAAATGTTTTTAATACATTTACAGACAGTTACATAAACTTAATTTTCTTCATAGAATAATATATATTTAGTAACAGTGGTAGTACAAAGCAATTACCCAGACAACTTGAAAACTATTACTACTTTATATTGTACATTGACACCTAGTAAGGACCTCCTTGAAACCGAGATGCAAATGTCACACATTTATCAGTTTTCTAACAGGAATATTTTACTATCCTAAATACATTTCTTGCTTCAGTAACTGCTCAGCACATCTATTGCATAACCTACTTATTGACATTTTACACCTGTTATGCAATGTACTGCTGCTTACTACACCAACATCATGAACCATAAAACAGATGACTGCCATAACTAGGGAGGCAGTATAGCATAGTGGTTTAAGGCTCTGAGCTGCAAATCTGGAGATCTGGGTTTGAATCCTACAGCACCCACTTGCATACTGGGTGACCCTGAGCAAGTCACTTAACTTCCATGTGCTCCCAGGTTGCCCCTGTAAACACATTTTCAGCTTAGTGTGCCACTCCTGGTTAAACAATTGAAAGAAAAAAAAACACAATATATTATTTTTCTTGCTTTATTTTGATACTACAAGCTTTGACTAATACATCCATCCTTAAATGTGCTTCTTATAGCTTATGTGTCTGTAACCTAGGCAGAACTACACTTAAAATCTTACATATAAATAAATAAATCATCAGAATAACATTTATTTCAGTAGTATCTCCTTCCTCTTCAGGTGCCCATGACATTATGGATATATATTTACATCTTTTAACTTCAAAGCACTAAACCTATTCAAATGCACAAAACATAAGACTTCATTCTCTTCACACATTACTGCTAAACTTCAGGCCCCAGAGAGATACAAATGTAAAGCTTCCCCTAGTTATTTGTGTGGGTGCTTCAGCTCTGTATATGTGTGTGTGTGTGTGTGTGTGTGTGTGTGTGTGTGTGTGTGTGTGTGTGTGTAGGGGGTGATATCAAAAGCTTTTAAGAAACAGACACTCTAGTATCCAATATGGGATATTCTTCTTTGGGTGACATATTTTACTCTTTTATGGGCTTATACCTTAATTGTCTTTCTTGTGTTGCAAGTGCTTGCTTTCCTCATGTGCTGTAATTTCAGGATGCAATTTCACAAGTGCTGTATAAGGATGCAGTTTCAGGCACTTCTTAACTACTTTTTCTTTCCTTCTGAACCTTAAGGTCTGATGCCCCAGGCAGCTCTGATAATCACTTGTTCCAACATGATAGAGTCACCTCATGCCCCTCTCACATGAACCACAAAAAAAGGTGGGGTGGATCTTTAGGAGCTTCTCAGGAGGAGGTGTGAGTGGATCTTACCCAAAAAAAGAAAAACTAATGCTGCCTCCCACTACTCAGGTTCCAGTTCTTGTAACTCCCATTTAAGAAAGAAAATGTTGCCCTGCAACCATTAGTTCCACGGACAGAAAACATAACATCAGCCCTTTTGTACATGCAAAACATCTGTAGGCTCCACCCACTGCAGCCGTAAAAAGCAGGACTTCAGTTTTTTATTTTGTTACTACAGGTCCCTGTAACACCATATTGTATGGTATCATGTTTCTTAAAGGAGCAGCTGCCATTTTCATGCATTCAATGGAAAACAGTTAAACTTTGGGTGATGAGGGTCACCTCATTACATTAATCCCAATATTCTGATATTTGTTAATACCCATATTAGCACTGCCTGCACTCTAAGTTATACCATATTTGGGTTGTACCTTCATGAAACTGTTAGTAATCTGTCTGTTCCTTAGAAATAGCCTAAGTGGTTCTAACTTGTGCTAAATCTTAGCTGCCATTTTAGTACTACCTGTTTTCTAATTATACCATATATGGGTTGTCCTGTCTATGTAGTAATTGTTAATTTTGATCAACCCCTCGTTCCTGCTATTTTCCAGGTCATGGTCCTAACATTTATAGCTAAACCCTTTTTTGGGTGTGTTCTAGGTTTAGTGTTCATGTTTTTTTGTTGGTTTCCGTAACATGGTATTTGTTTCTGGCTGCCTCACCTGCTTTCTTATTTAATCTCAGCTTGTCTTTATTTTATTTTTGTTTGGTTTTATTTTTTTGCTAAATATATTTTCTTAATTTGTGGCTTGTTACCTACATTTACCACCAGTTTTACTTGCTCTGGGTGCTTTAACGTTCCATTTTCTGGTACCTTACCTTACTTCTGCTTGTTATGCTTCTGCCTCCCTTCATGCTCCTCCTTCTTGTTCCTCTATTTCCATTCCCATTTTCTCTACCCCTACCTACCCCTTATTGTTTCTTTTGCACCCATCCTCTATGTTTCTCAGCTATCCTTATTCACCCTTGTCTTCTTTCCTCCCTCTCTTTTAATTTTGAATTCCTACACAGGGTCCTTTATTCCTACTCTCCTTACTCTCTCTCCCTCTCCCCTCTCCCTTGAAGACACAAATCCTACTTTACTCTGCTTCTCCTTATCTTGCTACTTCTGTTGTGTGGGGATGTCAAAATCATGGCCCCTTTTACTCTGCAGCAGAATTTTCTAATTTCTGTGGCAGGGCTCCTTGGTTTCTGTGGCAGCATTCTCTGATTTCTTTGGAATGATTTATTCATTTCTCTGGCAGAATGCAGTCCAGCCATTGGCTAAATATGATGTGATATCATCAATGACATCATATGCTGAGCATAGAGGAAGGGCTTTGGAATAAACAAGATGGGAAAAAGAGCCTGACACTATGGAATAACAGTATATTTAAGTGAAAATTCACCAAGAACAATGAATTGTGCGGCACTATATATATTCTGCAGCATGATGCAAATTCTGCTGAAAATTCTGCAACTGCAGAATCACAGAATTCCAGGGGCCTTGGTCAAAATCAACCCTGGCCCTCTCTTCTAACCCTGTCTCTTCTTCATTCTCTCTCTCCCCCTAAAAGCCTTTGCATTTTCCATTTTAATTCTAGATGCTATCTACTTAAGGTTGATCTTCTTAGAGTGTGGTCTGCCCAGCATACTCCTGGTATTTATGTCACTGAATCTTGGCTATCTATAAAGTGTCAGCTATGGATGTTAGTGTCCCCAACTACAACCCTACAGACAAGACTGTGGCAAAAGTGGCAGTGTTACCCTTTATGTCAGACATGGATTAACTTGTTAGATTCTCTTAAATGCTATAGTACCCTTTTCACAATAATTTCTCTGTCTACGCTCACTCTCCCTTCCTCTTTATCTATTCTTATTGCTGGAGTATATGCCTCCCCCAACTCTCACCTTCTGTGCTGTCTGATGCTATCACCTCTCTTGCCTCTCTCATGTTTGCTAGGTAACTAATTCTCCTAGAGCATTTCAACATTAATTGGCTCTCCCCTGCTTCCAAACCAACTATCCTGAAGATTGAGGGCCCCATATTCATAAAACTGTGCAAGCATAGCCAGTTGTTTGCACGGCACTTGCCCTGTGCTCCACCTACCTACAATATTCAGTCAGATAGCCAGCAGAGTTGTCAGACTGCATATTGGGTCATGTCAGCACAGCACTAAGTGAAACTGTGCTTCTCCAACATGGACATGGGCTGTATATAGCCAACAGAGAATAGCACTCCCTGAAATGGGATTTGTCAAAAAGTTTTTATTGTTGGTCATAGACCTTTATAAAACAAGGCCATAAATTCTTAAAATACAGTTTTCTAGTTAAAACATTTTTACATTCATAGCACCAGTACAATACAATTTTACATAGAACACACAGATCATTGAGACAGTGATTTTATACATTTGTTATAAGTCTTTATAACCTATCCACTTTCCTTTTAATAATTGATATTGCTCTAAAGTATTCAGCTGCCTGTCTAGTTCTTAATTCATCCTGAGAAGTAAGCAGAAGCTCAAGCAAAATATTTTTATCACACGTATCTGTTGTAGACCATAGCAGAGACAACCAATATGTTCTAGGCTTAGTATACCATGTACATGAAAAAATGACATGTGATGTCTTCTGTCTCCTTATTGTTGCAATTACACCATCCAGACTTTGGGTCAGACCATCTATTATATTTGGCTTTAAGTACATTGCTAATAAAATATTCCATTCTATAACTAATATAATTTATTCTCCATTCAGGATTAATGAGTATATCCAAGTAAAGCCGATAGAAATGCCTTATATCATTTTTAACTAACCATGGAGCAACTTTTAAGGTTGTTATTAGCTCACAGTCTAGACTCCTGTAAAAATGCTGAATTTTATTGGTACAAAATTTTTGTACTTTAAGATAACTTTAATACCTCTGTCTACATAACTTTGAAGGTATTATAAATTAAAACAGCACATTATTTCCTGTAAATTTATTAACCATTTGGATTGTTTATGACCCTTAAGCTTCCAGCTTTCATTTTCCTTCAGGCAGGCATATGGAAGTCTTTCTTGGTCCATTCTAATGATCCTAATCTAATAATTTAATAATCTAGTAGCTGCAACAGCTTTGAGGGCTAGACAGCCTAATTATGCCCTAACCAAAGATATGGGGACAGAATTACTTAGACCAAGTGCTGAATGTAACAATTTATTTAAAGGAATTTCTAATATTCTTATATCACCATATTCACAACTTTTGCTAAAATATAGTGCCTGGGGAATATATTTAGCGTGAGTGGCTTTTAATAGAGGCCTGACAGAATTACCCCCACCATTTAAGTTAAATTTTTGCAGGGATCCAGTTGATTGTTTTAATTTTGGCAGTAGTGCTTTTTTATGCAGATGCCACTGACCATTACTTGCAAATGTCAAGCCTAAATATATATATGAACCAACCATATCTATTCAGTGTCAGTGGCTCAGGTAGCACACTCGCCTCTGAGGCTGGGAGATCAGAGGGCTGTGGGTTCAGTTCTCACATTTGGCACTTGGGTTAATGTACCAGTACTGACACTGTAGTGCAGCATGAGAGGTGTGCTGCCCTTCTGAGGTGCTGTCTTTTGGATGAGACGTTAAACTGAGGTCCCATCTGCCTGGATTGGTGGTAGTTCAGGTGGATGTTAAAGATCCCATGGCACTTATCAAAAAGAGTAGGGGAATTTCCCTGGTGACCTGGCCAAATTTCCCTCATTCACTAAAAATACCACCAACAGCTTAATCTGGTTCAAGGTCAGTTGGCGTTCATCTGTATCCTCTTCCCCCGGGTCGTGCCTAAAAATAGGCAGGATTTGTCTAGTGCACTTACCCGGTCAACAAAAACTAACTAAATAAATTCTTTTATCTCCTATCCGCCAAACCTTGGCTCAATTTCTTGATCCAAATATTATCACTTGACTCTTTTTTTCATTAATTTGCAAGCCATGAGACTGGGCAAAATCATTTAGCATATCTAACTTTTTTTGAAGTCCAGACTGAGATAAAGCTATAATTGCAAGCTCATCTGCATAAGCCAATACTGGGCAGTACCTATTGTCTATTAGTGGTGAGTCTGATTTACTGTTCAGCAGTTGGTCCAATAAGTTATCTATGTAAATACAAAAAAGGACAGGAGCCATAATGCAACCTTGTTGAACCCATTTATTCATCCAAATTTTGGCCCCCGAAATGGGATAATCCCAAGACCCTGTGGGTTATATGCCACTCAAACATGTAAATAAGCCCTCTGGTCATACAAGGTGCTAAGTGACCATTTACATGCCCATTATGGACTCATTTGCATGGGGCACAGCAGCCCCTTAGCACCCCATTTCAATGTAAACATTGTCATAATGGTTCCCCAACTCCTGATCAATCCTCCAAGCTGTTATACATATGCCTTGGTGTTCCAGTGGGTCCCCCTACCCCTGATTGCTTCTCAGAGTTGCTTTATATATGCCCTGGTGGCCCAGTGTATCCCCCACCCCTTGATCACTTCTCAGCACTCTTGTAAATATTCCCTGGTGGTTTGGTGGTTAGCCCGGGTATAGAAACAGATAGCATGTCCTAGTGGTCCAGTGATCCCCTCAATATCCTCCCACCCAACCCACCCACTGATGTCCTACATGCAAACACTCCCATCAACCCAATGGCTGGCACTTCTCCCAGCTAGATACGGTGACCAGTCCTGCCCTCCTTTCACCTCCACAGCTGGTCACTATATGAGTTGTGAGTGAGCAGGTGTACTGTAGAAACAGCTGTTACTACAGTAATCATACTCACTGACAGCCTGTATGGCAGCTGGGTGTGGAGGTAAGAGGACTGTGCTGATTGCCATATTTAGCTGTTAGAAATTCTGACCCCAGGAGTGAGTGGAGATACAGGGAGGTGGGATATGAGCAGGCAGTGAGGTGGGGGTTGTTTACGGAGCCATTGGACCACCAGGATGTGCTATCTTTTTTTATACTGGGGGAGTGGGGGAACCACCAAATCACCAAGGACTCTTTTTAAACTGCATGAACAGGTGATCGGAGATTGGGGAGACACACTGGACCATCAGGTCATATGTACAATAGCTCTGAGAAGCAACAGGGTGGTGGGGCAGACAAACTATACCACCAGGGAATATTTAAAGGAGTTCAAACAGGAGAATGGTGGTAGGTGTCTGCTGTACAGCTGCCCTGTCTTCTGGGCATGGGGGCACTGGCTTAATGCCCTATAAGACATAGTTTTTGGGGATAGTAAATAGCATTGCTTGTGGGTCTGTTTACCACTGTCTCAAACCTTTGAACATACCATTGCATCAGTATACATGAGGGGAGCTCCACATTTGCAAAGGCACACTGGTGTTTAAGTACTTTTGAGCTGCTGGGTTTGAAGGGTGCGCCCAGGGCCTCTGAATATGGCCTGGTTGGGAGCACTCAATCAAACTTAGGTTGATGCCCATGCTAACCATGCTAGTGTGGGTGTTAATCTTTCAATATCAGTATCTGAGTCTCTTAATCTCACTAAATTTATTGCTGAGCCAATCCTTCTCAATCCCTACTCGATTATTTATTTATTTATCTGAAAAGCTTCACCAAGAAAGACATCATGAGCTTCAAACAGCTCATTTTCTGAAGCGTCCTGGGGGAGGGACAATGGCATACCTTATACAGAGCAAGTACAGAATAACATGAATTGAAGCAGTGTAACAAAATTGCATAAGATACAGTTGAACAACAAAAGGGTATAACAATACTAAATGTAAATGAAACTATGGAATAAGCCAGAATGAACACAAAACATATATGCTTTCAAATATCCATCTAAAAATATATGTATGTGAAGTACATACACAATCACATATGTAATGAAGAAGACATTGTACACTCATAAACATGTACAGCCACTTAAAACATTATTAGACGAGGGGAGAGTAGATGGATTAAAAATAAAGGAAGGAGGCAGGATAGGTGAAACAATTAGGAAGGGGAGCAAGAAAAAGGGATACAGAATTGAAGGGGAGGTGAGGGGAGGGGTGGGAAGGGGGAATTAAAATGTGGAAGGAGGCAGGATAGGGAAGAGAAACAGGATGGATAGCAAGAAAAAGAGATAATGTATTGAAGGAGGTGTGGTTCAGGAGCATTGGCAGAGAGGGGAAATATATTTGCAGAGAAGACAAGACAACGGACTAGTGGATGTGGCAGAGTGGATATCTAAGGGGAGCGAGTTCCAGAGATTAGGAAAATGAAAGGAGAAAGAAGCCCAACCAGAAAAGAAATTATGGGCATGGAGGGCTAAAGTCCTGTGGGTGGAGTTGAGGTGGGACTAGGAGATAGAAAGGGAAGGGGGGAAAGGAGTGCATTTAGGTTGGACAGATGGGACCCCAGCCAGAGCTTACCAACTAGTGAGACACAATGAGCAAGGCATCTGACCTTGAAAGGTAGAAATGAGAAAGCAGTGTAGAGGTCGCAGGTGTGAGTACGAGGCAGACAATTAAGGAAAAAGTGGCAGAAGAAGTTTAAAAGGGTGTCAAGTCTGGCGAGGGTGGACTTAGGAGCAAGACTACAGACTGTGTCTCCAAAGTCAAAAATCGGGAGCACCATCTTCTGGACGATTTCTCAACAGGCCTGGGGGGAGGGGGGGTGGTACATCCAGGGTGTCTGTAAGGAGTACCAAGTCTGGGATGAAGCTTTTTTTGAACAACATGCACATGCCCAGAGAAGTCAATGTTCCTATCGTGCCAGGGCCTGAGGATATTTAAAAGGGGAGGCATCTTCCAATAGGGAACTGTCAAGAGTGTAGAAAGTGGGGTAGCTGTAAGCCCGGCGAGCCTTTGCCTGGTGCCAGTAGTCACAGAGACCATCTTTTTGGCATTGAGGAACAGTTGGTTAGATCAAAATCAGTGTTGGACATTATCAAAAGCTAGTTGAAGGCTGGATACCACATCAGCAGAGGAGGTATTGGAGCAATACAAGACAGTATTATCCGCTTACATATGGATATCTGCAGTTGAGCAGGCAGTAGGTAACTCATTCAGAAATATTGAGAAGAGTATCAGGCCAAGTACCGAACCTTGAAGGAGTGTTGATGGGGGGGGGATGGAGTTACCTACCTTTATGGATTGGGATCTATATATGAGGTAGAACTTGAACCAGCTAATGGCAGACACAGAGAGACCTGCTGCAGCCAGCTTGAAGAGAAGAAGGGTGTGGGCAACAGTGTCAAAGGCTTTGGCCAGATCAACAGATATGGCAGAGGCGATACAGCCCTAATCCATGCCAGACAGAATAGAGTCAGTGTGCTTGAGCAGGGAGGTCTTGGTAGAGTGTGACTTGTGAAAAGCAGACTGGAAAGTGATGAAGACGGAAGAGGAATCAAGGATCGGAAAAAGCTGAGCCAGTACCAGGAGCTCTTAGAGTTTTGCAAGAATTGGGAGTAGGGATATCGGTCAGTAACCACCTGGATTAAAAGAATTACCACCCTTAGGAAGAGGGACAGCAATGGCAAACTTCCAAGTGGAAGGGACAGTACCCAGTGAGAAGAAGAGGTTCAGAAGGTGAGTAAGTGGAAGAGCAATGGCATGGGCAGAGAGGTGCAGAAGCTTGGGTTTAGCCAATTAGGGCTTTTGCCTTTATGGGGTTAAGGGCTAGCAGGGCCTGCAGGGTGTCATCTGTGGACACCGGTGAGAAGGAGAAACAGAGTGGAAGGGAGGGAGGAGTGGAAGGAGCTGACAGGGTAGTGATTATGGGAGTAAGGAAGCAAGAAGGGTAGAAGCACAGGTGGTAAAGAAGGTATTGAATTCCACTGAAGTATGGTCAGAGATAGTGGTATCACCTTTTACGACAGGGGAAGGGGATTGGGTAGGAGTGGAGAAAAGGGCATGAACTACTTTCCAGAATTTTGAGAGGTTGTTAAGGTTCTCCTGGAAGGTGGAGGATAAGTATTATGATTTGGCAAGTCTGATGGCTGTAGTGCAGGCATTCTGGAGAGAGCGATATTTTAGCAAATTGACAAGAATACCTGAGGCCTTGTAAGTCTGCCAAGCTTGATCATGAGCATGCTGACAGGGCAGAAGTTCGGTGGATACTCACGGGAGGCGGGAGCCTCGGACTCAATCTCTTTTGGACTGGATCCTTTCCTCCCACCTCCACTGGTTTGCTGCTGCTGGTACACTACCTGATGCTGACAGTGACTACAGTTTGACCTGTTGTATCAGGAAAATTAACTCCCCTCACCCTCCCCAAAATTTATCTGGTCAAGGCCACTTTGTCAGTCAGTCCTGACTCTCTCTTCTTTGATCTTTCTGCCACTGGCAGGTCGCCCATCCTTGCTGCTTCTGATATTAATCAGACCCTCTCTATTTTGTACAAAACACTGATGCATGTGTGAGGCAAGCATGCCTCCACCTTTAAAAAGTCCATGTTAGGGGATCCCAGCTTCTGTGGATTGCATCTGACCTCATTGATCTTTTCAGGACTAGGGACACTACCTGGTTTTGCTTCACATTGTCCCTTTCCCCAACAGACCCCCTTAACTACAAGAGACTTAGACATTTCTGTATTAAGGCCACCAAAGCAGCAAAAACTAGCTTCTGTGTTTTGTTATTAACCTTCAGAAAAAGCCTTAAGACACCTACCATATTGTGGAAGGTAATTAACTCTTCTTGTGATCCTCCCTCCCACTCCTCCCCTCCAATCCTTGTTGAGAATAATAACTCTACCTATGTCCACTCTCAGGTTGCTTCTTAATTTAATACATTTCTCACTGTATGTGCCTACCTTCCTCCCTCACAGCCTTTGTCTTCTCCTCTGTCACCTCAGTTTGCCATCTCTCATCCTTCACCCGACCTCTGCTTTGACTTCTTTCCCATCTCTCCTCTGGATACTTTACGTACTCTGTCCTCCCTCAATATTTGCAAAGGTCGTAGCCCAGATAGGTTGGGATCCCAAACCTTTCAACATCTCTATACCTGCTATTGCCATCCCACTTATACACCTGCTTAACCTCTCCTTCTCTTTCAGTTTTGTACCCCACACCTGGAAGCTTGCCAAGATTTTTCTGCTCCACAAAGGCATGGATTCAGCACCATTGGCAATATTTGGACCATCTCTCTTCTTCTTACTCTTGCCAATCTGCAGGAAAAACTTGTTTACTCCTAAATTGCAGCTTCCTTGTACTCAACTAATTTCTTCACTCCTTTTCAGTCTGGCTTCTACAAAAACCACTCCACAATTTCCTCTCTCCTACACATTATTGACTCCATTCTCAATGATACGGACCAGGGACATAGCACTGCTGCCATTTTCCCAGACCTGGCAAAGGCTTTTGATACAGTAGCCCACCCTCTCCTGGATAAGCTGTAAGTCACAGATCTTTCTGTAAGAGCTGTCAACTGGCTAAGATCATACCTCTCTGGCTGCCCCATTCAGTGCAGGTTGGTGATGCCTTGTCTCTGCCCCTCACTATACAGTCTGGGGTTCTCCAAAGCTCTATATTCAGCACTCAGATGTCTGGCCCCATCTGTTTCCATTGTCATAGATATATATTTGAGTATGATAGTTATTTGAGTGCAGATTCTATTATAAAAATAGCAAAAGGGAGCTCAAGCACATGGACAAAAAAATGAGCGTGACAGATATGTGAGTGGCAGATAAATGAGTGCTGCCTGCATACTGGTTCTTGTCCTATTCTCAATCTTCCTTAAAGATTTCCTCTCTGACTCTGTCAGCTCGCATGTTCACATGTATGCAGATGACACTGTACTTTTTGCATCAAGGGCCTCAGTTTCTGCCCTGGAAACATCACTTCAGCATGACTTTGATAATATCCTATGATGGTTCCAAGCTTACTAACTTTTGGTTAATACCAAGAAGACAGTGTCCATGACCTTTGGCACAAGTCATAGGCTCGCTAGGTAGCCCTCTCCCAAAGTCTTTTCCATCCTGGATGGTACCCATCTTGATTTTTTTCTCAGTTTCAAGTATTTAGGTATGTGGCTGGATAAAATCTTTGATTTCTCCATCCAGATTTATGCTATCCACAGAAAACTGTGTCCCAGACTTGTTTGCCTGTACTACAGTACAGACTGACAACCACTATTAGTCTGCAAGGAACTAGTCACCAAGATGATACTTCCAGGATTTGATTGTATGGATTTCTGTATGGCACAGCCCCTTCCACTTCACTTGCCAGATCGGATACTCTTTGTAATGTCTTTTGCCGCTAAGCTGCTGTTGCTCCCTTTCATACTGATCACTGCTCCTTGTACTCCAGCCTCTCGATTCCTTCTCTTGTCTCCTGCTGACTCATTCATTGTGATTCTTTCATTTATAAATAGTGACTCTTGTCTTTTCCTCCTTACCTTTCTTCTCTCTTCTCTCCCAACCCCTTCTCCTCTTATGCTCTTCGTTCCAGAGACGCCCCATAAATTCTTTATCCCTTACTCTAAATCCTCTGCTGGCAAACCACTTTTTCGGTAGCATGAGATATTAGTGCTGGGGATTGGGTACCTACAATAATGGTGACCGAATCCCCAGTGCATGTCTCCAGGGCTACCGTAGGGTAGGGTGGCCAGATTGGGGGGGGGTTGGTGAATATAGCGATGGGATGTCACTATATGTACACTTGTGGAGGGGAAGTGAGCATGCACAGTGAGAGGTAGGAGGAAATGTGAGGGGTTGTGCCATGGTGGGTTGCAAAGCCGACCCTGTGGCATGGGTGGGTGGGTTTGGTCGGAAGGGTACTGGGTTTGGGTCCGGGCCCTGGTGCAATTTTGTTGCTCCCGGCCCAAACCTTTTTTTTTTTACGTTTTCACACACCCCCAACATGCACTCCCTGGAGTTGAGAATCCTTAAGTGGGGGGGTGTGGGGGGCACAGACCCCCCACAAAAAACATTAAAAAACGAGTTCCCAGGTGCCGTTTTGCCATGCACCCGAGGTGTCAGAGTGGTGAAATAAATTTTCAGCACTCTGACTTCATGATAACGGTGATCACCTTTAGGCTTTCGCTGTTATCACATAAACCCACTGTTTCTGTTCATCTTTCCTCCTTCTGTAACTCTCTTCCTCCCTCACTTCCTCTCTTTCCCTCCTGTCTTTCTTTCAAACACCAACTCAGACTTCTCTTTGTCCCCTCATGTTCTTGCACTGCCCTTGGTTAGTCTGACCTCTGACCTCCCAGTCTTCCTATTTAACACTGTTGACTTTTTCTGTCTTAGATTGCATTATTCCTCCAACTCTCTATCTCTGCACACAGCTCATTGTATACATTGTTTATTAATGTCGATTGTTGTTAGATTCATAATTTTCCATTGTTTTAGCCTGTGGACAGCAGTTTTGCAACATTGGTAGCTCACACGTGCCTATATGTTTTTTAACTTGCATTGTTTGTACATTATTATTAACTGTATTTTTTCTTCTCAGTCCCCTTCCCCTGGGTTGCATCTGGAAATGAGTCTTAGTTCAGTGTGCTTTTCCTGGTTATCAGTTTTCAATAAACAAATAAAAATAAATCAATTCTCCATTTAAAAGACACGCTGGGGGGCACTGTGGAACTTCCAACAGGGCAGACGTGAATTTCCTCGCCTTGCAAAGATTCCTAAAATTATATTATTATTGTGGTTTCTGCTGACTTTTTAAAGCTTTTTCAGTCAGTATAGCAGAGTGGAATTTCTTTTGCACATAATGAGCCAGAAAAAGCAGCATCAGCCCATCACTATGGAGCTTGAAACTATTTCCAGCAGCCGGGGACTAGCACGTCATCTAAACCTGGAGGCTTGATGCCCTCTGCAAACCTGGATGTTGCTCAGATCTTACTTCTCTTAACTAAATTACAACAGATAGAAGATGAAACAAATGGCTCTATGTCAATTTAATGAAGGAATTACAGCGACCGCAATTTCAGCGATGGGCAAGTCAGCGAATGTTAAAAAAAAGCGACAATGAATATGGGCGCCCTACGGTAAGGACGACAAATGCATTACTGCTTGTAAGCTGGTGGCTTTGCACCCCCCTTAATTAAATAACTAACTTCAAGGTCATAGCACCTTGGGGAGGGGGATTACAATTGTCACCCATACTGTAAGGTGCCAAAAATGTTACCATTGCTGCTTGAACATTTGCAGAATTCACATTGCTGAAATTGCAGTTACCATAATTCCTTCACTGAATTGCCGTGCTACCAAAACAAGTAAGTGACTTGGGGCAACAGATCAAAAACTTAACCAACTTGGACAGCAAAATTTCTGCTAACCAGACAGAGCTCGCTGATCTTGCCAGCTCTTCTGAACACCAGTCGGAGATTAATGCAGGCCTGATATGGAATGTGAGCTTCCTCAGGGCCAAGGAAGAGACTCTAGAGAATGGCCTTAGGCAGCAAAATGCTGTATAGTTGGATTTCCTCCTCGTTTGGCTACACGTACTGAACTGATGTCAGCAGTGGAAATATTAAATTTTGATGATCTGGGATTGCTACCGAGGGACTCAGGGGTCTGTGTGGTGCAAACGTTTGCTATCCCCTTGCTTCCTAGGGCTTGTGGAGGCCCCTCAGATCACCCATTAATAGCTATAGTGACATTATCATCTCCGGAGGCCAGAATTCCACTACTGCAAGTAGCACGTAGCAAGGTGGACATTGTGTGGGAAGGCAGTCATCTTGGGTTTTTCCCAAATTTGTCTTCCCAAACCCAAGATCATTAAAGAAGCTACAGATCATTAAAAAGTCTTTTCTTGAAAAGGGAGTGAAGCTCAGTTACTCTTTCCAGCTTGTCTACAGGTGACTTTTAAGCAGAAGTCACACATCTTCACTGATCTTGATACGGCTACAAGTTTTTCTGAAAAGTTGTCAGAATCCTCAGAACAAGATCCTGAAGAGGAACCAGAGAGACACAATGGGACTGTGGCTGATTTCCTAGGACTATGAGATGACCTACTGGATACTGGGTGTATGGTTTCATTGGCTTGTCCCTGTGGATGCTTCAGGAATATTGTTCTTTGCAGGCAGGACTGTTTCTAAAGGTCTTATGTTCTCTCCTGAAGTTGTTTTTTTTGTCAACTGTTATTGTTTGCATGCTAGCATTTCTTTATTACCAAGGGACAGTTACTAATTGGGTGTGCTGAAGTGCACCACTCTGTGAACTGACTGATCTCCTACAGAGATATTCTTCCCCCTGTGCAGCCCTTTGGTGGCTTTTATATGTGCAGGATTCAACATTAACTTAACAGAGCCCAGACATTCTGCATGGTAACATTGTGTCCCTTTATATATGGACTCACCTCCATTCTATTTTATTTTATTCCTGCTAGTGGGAGAGAAGCTTGGTGAAAAGACTTTAATTGATCTCCTGTGGTGAGAGCGTGAAGCCCTACACACTTACTCTCTCTGTCTTTTACTCCTCTCTATATTTTTTTTTTTGGGGGGGGGTCTCCTTGTTTGAAAGTAAACACTGTGAACTGTTCAATGTGATTAACCTGTACAGCCAGTGTAGTCCATTGCTTATGTACTGCACATGTGCTGTTTCTAATGAAGATTACATGATGCTGTTGTTTTTCTGAAATTTTATAAATTTAAAGTTTAAAAATAATAAAAGACCTGATGGAATGGCTTGTATCTTTATGGAGCTGCATTTACCACTAAGCAATCTTAGGTAGAAACACAGAAACCTAGAATTTTCCGGCAGATATAGACTGCTTGGCACACCTAGTCTGCCCATTTTCCCTTCCTATATTATCACAGCTGATTCTACTTGATCTCCAGCTCATTCAACCCCCAACCCCATGGTCCCTTTCCCCAAGATTCACTTATGCCTATCCCTTGCATTCTTGAACCCCACCACTCTTTTTGCCACCATCAACATTGCTGGATGGCTGTTTCAAGAATCCACCACTCTTTCTGTAAAAGAATACTTCCTCACATCTCTCCTGAATTAGCAATCTTACAATTTCTTATCATGCTCTCTTGTGCTTGAACACCTTTACTCTGAAAATACTTCCCTCCTGTACCTTATTTACACCTGTGAGGTATTTCAATGTCTCTATCATATCCCCCCTCCTTCTTCTCTTCCAGGGTGTACATATGTAAGTTCTTAAGTCTCACCTCATACAGCTTTTGATACAGATCCTGCACCATTTCAGTTGCCCTCCTCTGGACTTACTCCTCTCTGTCTATTTCCTTCCATAGATATGGTCTCCAGAACTGGACACACTACTCTATGTAAGTTTTTACTAGCTATTTATACAGAGGCAATACCACCTCCCTCTTTCAGGTGGTGATACCCCTCAATATGCACCCCAGTATCCCACTAACCCTACCAACTGTCTTGTCACACTGCCTGGTCACTTTTTGGTCATCTGATATGATTGCCTCAGGTCTCTTTCCTGTTCGGTGGTCATCAGTACCACTCCTACCATTTTTCACTCAGCCCTGGGTTTTTGTATCCCAAGTGCATTACTTTGCACTTTTTCACATTGAAACCCAGCTGCCATACCCATGAAAACTCCTTGAATTTTTTAAAGTCTCTGCTCATCCTTTTCACCCCCACCCTTGGAGTGTTCATCCTATTGAAGATTTTGGTGTCATACGCAAAGAAACAGATGTTCCTTTCCAGCTCCTCTGCCATGTCACTTATGAAGATATTAAAGAGCACCGGTCCCAGCACTGATCCCTCATACACCCCACTGGTCACACTCCATTACTCAGAGTGAACTCCGCTTATCACCAACTCACCTGCCTATCCCATAACTAATTTCTTATTCAGTTTATCATCTTCAGACCCACTCTTCAGCTACCCATCTTGCTTACTAGCCTTCCATGTGGAATGGTGTCAAAAGCCTTATTGAAATCTAGCTTGGCAACATCCACCATTCCACCATGATGTAATTCCTTGGTCACTCTATCAAAGAAATCTATCAGATTCAACTGACATGACCTCCACCAGTAAATCCATACTGCCTCAAGTCTTGTAACTAGCTGGATTCAAGATATTCCACAATCCATTCATTCAGCAGTGACTTCATTAACTTTTGCACCACCAGTGTCACACTCACTGGCCTATAATTGCCAGCCTCTTCCCTGGTACTACTTCTGTGAAGTAGGACTACATCTGCCCTCCTCCAGTTCACCAGAACCACTCCTGTTTCCAATGAAGTGTTAAACAGGATTGGCAGAGGTGGGTAGGGCTGTGAAAAAAAAACTTATGCCTGCAAAATTTGTGAGAAAGTAGGACTTTCACTTCCATGAAAGTTCAGAAATCAAATTAGCAACTTTTGCAGAAATTCTGACAGTTACAGATAAGTGTCACTATTCAAAAGAGGGAGGTCTGGATCACTCTCCCCATCCCTAACATTGGTAGGAAGAGGGGGACCAGAGAAGTAGCAGAGTGGTGACAAATGTGTAACAGGACAAGTTACAGAATAAGAGCTGTGGGGTATCAAGAAGCAGAGAGGGTTGAGGTCATAACAGAGGAATCAAAGATGAGGGTGGGGGGTGGATGGGGACAGGGAGCTTTTGGGAGCAGGAAAGCAAGAGACATAGAGCACCATGTGTACTAACTTCAGGAGCCTATGGTACAAAACCAATGACCTGCAAATAGTGTTGACAGAAGCATGCTTGGGCCTGTCAGTGATAACAGAGACATGGATAATGCAGTACCATGGTTGAGATCTGACCAATACAGTATTTCCACTGTTCAGGAGGAACAGTGACAGGACCAAATCTGGAGGGGTAGCACTATACATATGGGAGGATATAAAAACAATGGAGGTCAGGGATAGTGGGGAGGGCAAGTGCATAGAGACAGGATGGGTTCAGGTACTTGCACATGGGGGAGAATCATCAGGATAGGAGTGATACTGTATATTGACCATCCTCACAGAAAGAGGCAATAGACAGAAAACTAAGGGATGAAATTAGAAGAGCAGGAAAATAGTGGGGTGCTGCTAATAGTAATTTAAACAAGCCAGAAGTGGACTGGAGGGTCCATGTAGCAGTAAGTGGCTGGAATCAGCTGCTTGTGAAGGTGTTTCAGGAGGCATTCTTCACCTAAAGGGTTTAAAAGCCTACAAGGGAGGGGCTATGCTTGACTTAGTCCTTGCAAACAGGGATAGTGTAGGAGAGTTCAAAGAGCACAATCCATTGGGAACCAGTGACCATCAATCCATGTGGTTTATGATTGTATTAGAAGCAAGTGAAAGAAGTCACACACAAAAGTCCTGGATAATAGGCAGGTGAACATTGGTAGGATGCTGTAACTGTTGCAGCAGACAATGGAATGGGTGCAGGCAGTAGCTATGGCAGAAAATAAATGGGAATTAATAAAAGATGATACAGTGGAGGTCATGAATCACTGTATCAGGATAGCAGGGAAAACCAAGTGGGTCAGGAACACCTTGTGTTTGACACAGGAGGTAGGAAAAGCTTTTAAAGGGAATCCATATGATTTCCTATGAAATTATTGTGCTGGTTACTATGAGTATCAAGTATGCAAACATGGTGCTCTGGACCTTCAGAGCCATTATGAATAACCTGCCCAGCTA
Source organism: Neoceratodus forsteri (assembly GCA_016271365.2). Taxonomy (NCBI): domain Eukaryota; kingdom Metazoa; phylum Chordata; order Ceratodontiformes; family Ceratodontidae; genus Neoceratodus; species Neoceratodus forsteri. Next base: position 966,533,025 of record CM028132.1, on the reverse strand, counting down.
TATCACAGATTGCCTACCATTAAGTCCCCAACCTAACTATGCCCTGAGAAGTGCTTCTTATGTAACCCTGAAAATCCTGAAGGTTAGATCCCGCTTTGGCAGGGCATCTATAAGCCTTGTACTTCCCTTGCTGTGGAACAAGCTGCAAAAAACCCTGAAAATAAACCTCCCTTGCAGGCTTGTGGCATTTAAAGCTTTAATCACCTGCCAACTCAAGGAATCCTGTGCCTGCTTCCCTTAATCCCTCAGACTGCATCCATTGTGCTTATTTCTTCTCTCTCTCTCTCTCTGCCATCCCTTGATCCAAATCCCTACCCTCTCCTCTCCCCTTCCATCCTATGCATCCTATTACCTTCTGCCCTCTGTAAAAACACACACACACCAAAAAAAAAACCTGTAATCTAGCTTACACCAGTTCAGTGTTTCACATTATACCATGCTCTTAACTTGAACATTTCTTTTACGGTACTGTTTTTTGTATATTGAGTATTCTTGTGTGCGATGGCTCTGCATTAGCCTGCTCATATCTGTTATAATGTATACTGCCGTGTTGGCAGCAATCGCCATCCTGTTGTTTCTTTCTGTAGTTTGTACCTTATCCCAGGTTCACCTTGAAAATGAGTTCTGCTCAACGGTGCCCACCTGGTTAAATAAAGTTATTGATTGATGTAAATTGCTGGTTTATATTGAGAAAATGTTTTCAGTAAGACAGAAAAATACATTTAAACTTGTGATGTGGAGGTATCCATTTTGTGGACAGGAATGATGCTGTGATGATGTCACTGCCTCACCAGCACTAACAGTGTGAAATTAAGCAGGTTAAAACAAACTGCTCCTATAGACAGAGACCCTTTTCTATCATGAATAGAAACAATAGACTCTTTTCTTGAACTCTGACAAACATAAAATCCTGGATGTTCCTCAGAATATAATAGAATCCCTGACAGCACAGCCGAACTGTTCTTTCCTGCTACACTGCACACTGTTAACATTGGTGAGGCAGTGACATCATCTCAATACCCTCCCTGTCCACAAAATGGATGCCTCCACATCCCTATTTAAAAAGCATTTTTCTGTCTTACTGAAAACATTTTCTTAATATAACCCAGCAATTTGCATACTGGATCATAATAACCTTCAGAATAATTTCTTAAGGAAATGTATGGATTCCCTTTAAGGGAAAGGAGAAGGCCTTCAAATTGTACAAAAATAGCCAGGGTGAGGGAGATAGGATGATGTACCTAAGTGAGATGAAGGGGGCCAGCAAGGCTGTGCAGAGGGTAAAGTCTGACATAGAGCTGAGAACAGCAGAAGGGATGAAGAGGGGGACATGATGTTCTTTCACTACTTATGCTAAAGATACAATCAAAAGAAGGAATAATCAGATTGAAGAAGGGTGAATCATGGGAAGAGGTGAATAACAGGAAGACACACATACCAAATCTTTTTTTGTTTTGTTCTGTATACAGTATATAGTTGTTGATAACAGGCCATTAGCAGACAGTGTTGTTGTGGTAAGTTTGGTAGGATGCTTGTATGTCAGAGAAGTTCTGGCCTCAGAGGAAAGGGTGAAAAATACACTGAGTATACTGATAGTGGACATGTCAGTGGGCCTGGCCAGGCTGCCTCCCCAGGTGTTGAATAGTAGACATGTCAGTGGGCCTGGCCAGGCTGCCTCCCCAGGTGTTAAAGGAGATGGGGTATATTCAAGCTGCACCATAGACTGAGCTGTTAAACAGTGCACTGGAATGGGGGTAATGCCTAAGAATTTGGATAATAGCAGAACTAGGGATGATCTTGGGAATTACGGACTTGTAATTTTAATGTCCATGGGGGAGGATGCTAGAAGCCCTAATAAAAGAGATGCAGCTCAATTTCCTGGAGGTGCTTGTACATAAGGATATAAGACAGCATGGGTTCACTGTGGATGGTTGTGTCAGATAAATCTTACTGATTTCCTTATTTGGGTGGTGAAGGTGGTGGATGGGGGCAGGTGGTGGACATACTGTACCTTAAATTCAGTAAAATCTTCAACACTGTCTCACATCGATGTATGGTTAAGAAGCTGGGGGACCTGGGATGGGAAATAAAATCACAAGGTTGGTAAAAAACTGGGTACGAGACAGAAATCACAGGTAGTCCTTAATAGGGAATACTTCAGGGTTGGGGCTTCACCAGTAGGGTGCTGCAGGGATTGTTCTCAGGACTGGTCCTTTTCAATATTTTCATTTGTAATACTGGAGTGGGGATCCAAGGAATTATCTGCCTCTTAGCAAATGACACAAATATCTGTGGAAGAGTGGACAGTGAGGAAGGTATTAAAGAGGATCTGGAAAGGCTGGAAAGTGATCAAGGTTTTAGGAGGTGAAATTCAATGGCAAGAAGTGCAATAGGTAGATAAAAGAAATCCAAGGACTGAACACAGAATGGGTGGGGGGGGATTGCTGTGGCTAGTATGACAGCTGAAGTAATGATACCAGACAATCTGAAGACAACAGTGCATCACACATGGGCATTGGAGAGGGCAAATAGGATGCTGGGATGTATAGGAAGGGTGATTATGATTAGAAGCCAATGGAGGAAGTGTTTCTAACTGCTACATTACAGGTCCCTAGTCTTTCCTCACTTGGAGTTCAGTGTGCATTCTGGAACCTGCACTTCAGGAAAGATAGAGTCAGCCTAGAAACAGTGCAGAAGAGGGCAACCAGAATGATCCAGGATCAGCAGGATAGTAGTTACATGGAAATGTTATTGACATGATAGAAACATACAACTACCTTCCACAGGATTAACAAAAGAGACATTGCGAAGTTATTTATATAGCTGAGCTGGAACACTAGCACCATAAGGAACTCAATGAAGTTGGTGGGGGAGATTTAAGAAGGACATCAGAAAACATTTCTTCATGGAAAAGGTGGTCGAGAGTGAAATATGTTACAAAAAGACAGGCACAGTAGTCTGTGTTAAATCTGGGGGGGGGGACATTCCAGCATGGGTGGGTTTGGCATATGGGGGTGATGAATACAGTAACAAAATGGGTGGAAAAAATGGGGAAGTGACGGAGCCACTAAGGCTCTAACAAAATCAACATCAGGTAGGTAGGTACATAGATGTGGGCAGTCTTGGGCCACATAGTCTTTGTTGCTGACAATGTCTATGTTTCTATGAAATACCACAGGAAATCCCCAATCATTTCAATTGAACTTTATGAAATGTCCAAAGTATACCAATATATTCAGTTTATTGTATTTTTTCACGGAATTTCACTGTAGTAACTAAAGCAACAAAATGCCTTAAAATATAAAATAAAAAATGCTGTCCATATTTACAGCTCCGTTCATGCTGGAGCTTGTGGCACTTTCACAGCAAGCACCAGGGATCACTGAAAATCCAGCACTCTTTATATATTTTAACATCTTTGCAGCCTCCAAAAAGTTGCCTTTTGGAAATATTTAAAAGCAAAAATTTAATCACCTGTGTGCAAAGTTAAAAGGCAGTAGACAAAAACTTATGGAAAGATTGATAAAAAATCTAAAGGCAGCAAAATGGTTGCTTTTCTGCTTCAATAATAAATCACTTGCCTGACTTGGGTTAGTAATGAGATTTTTAATCATACAAATTGAATATGTCCTCAAGTTAATAAAAAAGTATAACCTCCTTTTCATCTTTAATAAAATATTTGTACATCACTCAAATGATCAGTATTACATTTAAAAAATAGATTGATGCTTTTCAATTCTCCATCTCATATTTCCTGCCTTTTATAATTCAAAGGTATTACAGGCAATGGTTAATAATTCATAAGGTAATTCTAAGACTTTTATTCAGAAACCTCCTGCCTATTGACTGAGATGTAACATAAAGAAATGTCCAGCATTATTCAGCCATTTCCAGTTTAGTGTAGACTAGGCACTTACACTAAATTTAGAAAACCTCTGTGTTCCAAGTCATCACATAAAATTTAAACCTTTCAATATTCAGTGGCTGAATATAAGAAACTACTGCATAATATCCAGAAAGTAAACTCTCACTCATTTTGGGAGCTTACCTGTTGGGCTTGTTGGCCCCAAACTTCTCCTTCCATCCTCTCTCATCTGTCTTCACCTTCTGGTCCCCAAGTACTGCAGAATCGAGGACCAGAAGGGCAGTACTGAATTGCTTCAAGGGGCTCTGGCACAAGGCAAGCCCTAGCTCACCCCTAAATCAAAACAGCAGGCAATATTTGTTCATTAAACAATCCCAATCCTAAAACTCAGCTGTGGGATTCAGGACCAGGACAAAAAAACACATCAGCACCGTTAGGCATGAAAACTGTGCTCCTTGACCACAGGCCAACATTTGGGTCAGGAGCGAATAGGATCCTCTGGCCCAGAAGCATCATTTACTTGCACAAGAGTCACATGCATGCTTGGAGCAGAAGTTAAGTTTTCTTTAACTGGGTCTTGCACCTACAACCCAGCTGCAGTCCAGGCCCCAGGATAGGCTGCGGAGCTAGACCCAAATGACAACAGCACCATCAAGCAAATAGAAAGTGATTGTCAGCCCAAGGACAAGCAGCAGTGTTGCAAAGAAAACAACAATTGCAACCAACACCATCTTGCACTCTGCACTTACACAGGCAGCCCAGAGCTAGAGCTACAAAATCAAAATCAGCAGCACTGCTTAGGGATGGGTGGGTACTAAAATACTTGAACCCCAAGACTACCCACGGCTACCTCAAAAGTACCCTAAAATACCTGTATGAAAACTGAGTAGTAGGGTTGTATAGTTACTACCCGATCCATTCTAGTACCCAGTTACCCAACCCTGGCCATAGCAAAAATCATGTGAAAGACAATTTATTTTTGGCTATTACACTGGTAGGTGCACCAAGCCATTATATCCATGGGGGGCATTGTTGAGGCAGGTACAAGACACACAGCTGCTCTTAGCAAGCCTGATTCTGTTTTCAAAAATTATATATATGTTAGGCATTGCTCAGGCAGGTACAAGAGATGTAGCAGCTCTTTGCGAGTCTCCTGCTGTGTCCAAAATTTATACCCATGGTGGGCATTTCTGAGGTAGGCATGAGAGGTTCACTTGCTGTGATTGAGCCTGCTGCTTCTAAAAATTATACTCATGATAGGCATTGCCGAGGTAGGTACAAGAGGCTCAGTTGCTCTTAATGAGACTGCTGCTGTTTCCAAAAATTATACCCATGGCTGGCACTGCTGAGGTAGGTAGGTGAGGCACTGGTGCTGTGAGTGATCCTGCTGCTGTTTCTAAAAATTATACCTATGGGGTGGTGGCGGGATGTTTTCAACGGCTGTGTAGTTTTTGTTTTAACTATTCCGTCAAATGGTCCCACATTGCTGAACACCATTGTTGAACTGTTGTCCAAGCCCATACACTGTAAAATAAATTGGTGGGCAACAGTTAACAACACTGAGTTCACTTTTTGAGGATGTCATGAAAACCTCTCAAAGGGAACACAGCATTGTTGTTAACTGTGGCCCATACATTATCTTCTATACTGTTCTTTTTTGTTTCCAATAAAGTAATGGATCTTCCTCAAGACCAGTCACAGTATGGTCTGTAAAATACTCCAGGATCATTGTGCTGCGTGAGATGGTTACCAGTCTGCCAGATGAACCAGCTGCACTTTCTTTATTGGATACTAGTCCATGTTGTTGCAGGTGATTCAGAAGTGATTTGCCTTTCTGTCCCTGAACATAGGATGCCCGAAAAGTAGCTGTAGATGTCCTTTCCCTCGCTGTTGATACTGGTGGATTGTGAAGAATTGATAGATGTGCTATTGTCTGTGCTGGTTTGGCAGGGTTTGACTGCTATACATCAGTTAATGGTATTGGCAGGGCAATGTTACATTTGGTTGGCATTTGGTTGATCTCTCCAATACTAAATGTCTACCCTGCTGGAAGGATGGCTTCAATGTTCAACTTAAAGTGGGAATCTATAAATGTAGCCAACACATAAGTGTCATTTTTAAACATGGCATTTGGTCTCTGATCAGTCAAGAGTATGAGGCTCAAGTCATCTGCCAGCACAACAGCAGTGTTGTCTTCTTTTGACTGAAAGTCTTTTATTATGTTATCAAGGACAATTTGAAGAAATCTGATTTGAGGAAGAATTTGACACAAGTTTGCATTGTCCACACTGCATCACATGTGGCAACCTCAAATTCCTCCAGTAAGATGACTAAAGATTCAAATAGAGTTCAGCTGCTGGAACTGACCATGATGTCTACTTTAATTATTTGATTTTGAATGATGTAGTCATGTGCAGTTTTTTTTCTGTTCAAGAAGTCTTTCCAACATGTAAAATGTTGAATTCCAGCAGGCTGAAAATTCCTGTTTCAATGAATGCAATGATAAGTTGTTTGACCTCTGCAGCCCCTTCAGCATTTGTTTGTGCTTTCACAGAGTGGCTGAAATGCACACATATTTTCCTACCAATACCTAACAGGTGTTCAACATTTCGGTTTCAATTTAAGAAACTATGGATGAGAAGATTTAAACAATGTGAAAAAACAAGGTATGTGTTGGTAGTCACCACATCTAACAGCTTTGACTATGCTGGCATCATTATCTGACACAATGAACCCCAGAGATAAAGAATACGGAGTAAGCCATTTCTGGAATTGATTTTGCAGCTCCTGCAAAATATTCACAGCAGTGTGGTTCTTCTCAAAAGTGGTAACACATAATACATCCTGCTTCCAACTACTTACAGAAGAGCAGGGATTATTACCTTCTGACTGAAAACTTGCCCAATGAGCTACAACAATCATGTAGCCAATTGTTTGGGTGTTGGTCCATTTATCTGTGGTTATGTGAACCTGCTTCACCTCAGAAAGTTTCAACTGCTTAGTGACTGCACTACACATCAAGTTATATAGCTGTGGAACTGCTTTTTTTTAAAGAAATATGTTAGACACAGATTGGTATACTGTGGTACAATCTGGTTCATGAACTTGAGGAAACTTTAGCAAAAGGGAGCTGACAATTGGTCAACAGCTCTGCAATGGCTCTATATAACAGCTGGTATGTTGAATGCTTGTGGGTAAATCTAGATGTCTTTGCAACACGTTCTTTTAATGTTAGTTGATGAGAATGATGAGATATTTAAATTTTGGGGGGATTGTATTTCTCACACCTTTCTCATGTGGAGTACTTCTTTGGGATTTTGCAGTATATGATGGTGCTAGAAGAAAACAATCTATGTTTGTCTGGAAGACTGCAAGGACACATCAAATGTTTCAATGTCAGTTTCTGCTTCCAGTTCATTGTCATTATGGTCACCACCATCACCACCACCTCCACTACCGGCCATACCAACTACACTGTCTCTTCCTCTGCCCCAATCAATTGGGTGTTTTGCCTTTGCATGTCGTATAATTACTGATGTTCCGAAATGTCCCACTTTGCCACCATGACAGAAGCTTATTTTGCACAGACTGCATACAGCTGGAGAGTTGTCTGCTGGGTCAGTATAAAATAAACTCCACACTAAAGATTTACCTTTTGCGCTTTGTACTACGGTGCCTGGCACTATTTCTTTTACAGTCATGGGATCTGGAGGAAACACTACACTGCCATTTCCTTGCTGACATGAATTGTTCTAATTCGTGCTCATCCTCTTCTTCTTATGTTTAGCTTATGATTTTTTCTGCACCTGCCTCTCATGCCTTATAGCAGCATCCTCTCCTACCCCATCATCAAAACTCATCACCAGAACATTCAGAAGAACTGGAAGTGTCATCATTATCAGGTGCGACATAGCCTGGAAAATCCTATTCCCAGTCCTCACTATCACCACCATCTTTATCAGCATTCACTGCCTCAGCATCTGAGCTTATATTTGAGGAGAATGCCTCATTGTCTTTGCATGTTGCATCAGCAGCTGGAAGTATCCTGCCATATGTGGCAAAACATTTAGTACCTTTAGGAGTAACTCTTGTGAGTTCTTTCCAAAACTCTACTATCATTTCATTTCTAACATGCTTTCTTGGTTCAGGGGGACATTTAGTGCCAGACCTGGTGATGTTATTTTTATTGTCACTATTTTCTTCATAAGTGTTAGGATTAATATTGTCCACATCATTTTTAGTTGCACATGCAGTAGTTCTGTGCTTCCTTTTGTTAGACTTAGACTGGAAAATATGAGACCTAGTAGACAGAACCATGACTTTAACTATGCTACAAAGAGATGTCATACACAGTGTAGCTCTGACAGGGCTCAGGGCACCTAATAGACTAACAGAGAGTGTAATGAGCCTAAATGGCTTTTGCTAGACTGCAGAGAGACAGAGTAGCTATGTCACAGACAGGGCTCTGGGCACCTAACAGACAGTACGTAATACACAGTAAATGGTTTCACTATGCAGCAGAGACCACAGTGTAGCTAATATCACACAGACAGGGCTTGGGGCCCCTTCAGACAGTATAATACAGCCTAAATGGCTTTCACTATGCTACAGAGAGACGTCACACACAATGTAGCTTTGACAGGACTCAGAGCACCTAATAGACTAACAGACAGTGTAATACAGTCTAAATGGCTTTTGCTATACTACAGAGAGACATAAAGTAGCTATGTCAGAGACAGAGCTTCGTGCATCTAACAGACACTGTATAATACAGGCTAAATGGCTTTCACCATGACGCAGAGAGAGACACACACACAGTGTAGCTAATGTCACACAGACAGGGCTTGGGGTACCTAACAGACAGTGTAATACAGCCTAAATGACTTTCGGTATGCTGAAGAGAGATGCCACACACAGTGTAGCAACGACAAGGCTCGAGGCACCTAACAGGCTACCAGACAGTGTAATATACCCTAAATGGCTTTTGCTATATTGCAGAGAGACACAGACTAGCTATATCACAGGCAGGGCTCGGTGTACCTAACAAACACTGTGATACATGCTAATTGCTTTTCACTATGCAACAGAGAAATACACAGTCAGTGTAGCTAATGTCACACAGACAGGGCTCAGGGTACCTAACAAACAGTGTAATACAACCTAAATGACTTTCACTATGCTGCAGAGAGATATCATACACAGTGTAACTATGACAGGGCTTGGGGCACCTAACATTCTAATAGACAGTGTAATACAGCCCAAATGGCTTTTGATATACTGCAGAGAGACACAGAGTAACTATGTCAAAGACAGGGCTTGGGGCATCTAACAGACACTGTGTAATACAGACTAAATGGCTTCCACTATACTGCAAAGAGACACAGAGTAGCTATGTCACAGACAGGACTCCGAGCACTTAACAGACAGCGTATGATACAGCCTAAATAACTTTCACTATGTTGCACAGAGACACAGAGTAGCTATGTCACAGGCAGGGCTTGGACCACCTAACAACACACAGTGTGTAACAGCCTAAAAGGCTTTTACTATACTGCAGACATACAGAGTAGCCATGTCACAGACAAGGCTCAGGGCACCTAACAGACAGAGTGTACAGTAATATAGCCTAAATGACATTCACTATGCTACAAATAGAAACAGAGTAGCTATGTATCATAGACAGGGCTTGGGGCTCCTAACAACAGACAGTGTGTAATACAGCCTAAATGGCTTTAACTATACTGCAAAGAAACACAGAGTACTACCTATGTCACAGACAGGGCTCATGCACCTAACATGCAATGTGTAATACGGCCTAAATGGCTTTCTCTATGCTGCACAGATATACAGAGTAGCTATGTCACAGCAGGGCTCAGGGCAACTAACAGACAGTGTGTAATGCAGCCTAAATGGCTTTCACTACAAGAAAGCAGATGCTGCAAGTGATGAGTACCTTCCCTCCTTTCTCCTCTCTTGAGCACTGCACTGGATAATCCCCCAATTCTCCCTTCAGTCCCCACTTGCTCCTTCATGAACTAAACTTTTTTTTGTATGTCATTTTTATTTTATTTCTTTCACCATGAATGCAGAGTGACTGGTGATTACTCCCTCTACCTCCACAGTCCACTGCTTTCTGCATGTTCCCAGCAGACATGGAGCACAAACACCAGCACTGACCAATCAGATTGTCAGCCTGAAATTGTGTGCTGTACCCCACAGGCTGCCCTTTCATGCCTATTTACAACATAGGAAGAGTACCAGGACCCCACAGGCCAACTTTAATGCTGGTTTAAAAAAAATACCATTACCCATGTCAAAACTACTTGACTCATGAAGTACACAGTTATGTCAGGTAGAGTAGTAAACTACCGGAACTACCCTACAGGGCAAAAAATTGCTGATACCTGACCTACCCAATCCAGCTACTCAATGGGTAGCCCATTCCTAGCACTACTGTTATTTTCAACACCAGAATAGGCAGTGTGGTCAGGCCCTGCATCTATAATACCAGTGGGACAACAATTCAAGCAGTAGAAGGCTGCACAATAACAGAAACAGCTACCTAAAAAATGTAAACAAATATGGGCCACCTAGGACAGTACAATGCAGCAATGAACCATGGTGATGTAATGGGAACCCTGTGATTCTGAATGGAAGCAGCAACCAATCACATGACACCAGCAGAATCTCAGCAACCAATCAGATGTGGTGTTTTATCCCTTTTGAGCATGAGTGAACAGCTCTCAAGGAAGTCTGTGGAAGTTTGACGAGAAACTCAGGAAGATGGCTATGGATCTGACAGCCCCCTCAAAGATCCTAGCTGGCAGGCTCAGTGGAGTCCAGTAGCACAGAAGTGCACTTCATCTTAACAAATAACAAAGAAGAAGGTGTATCTGAAAAACAGTAGAAGGAGAACAGCAAACAGAGTTGGAGAAGGGTGATCTGCCCACAGAGCTTTTCCCAGTGGGAAATGCAAATCCAACCATCATGTCAAGGTCAAACAGGACCCATGCCTACCTAAAGTTCCAGAGAAGCCATGAAGAAGAAAAAGAGAAAAGGGACAATGCAGTGTGTAAGTATTTGCCTAAGTGTGACCACCTGAAGAAGGACAGAACTTCAGTAACCTGTTGCCATTCTTCATCCATTGCAAGGGTGTAGGAGTCTAATCCTTCTACATGGAGAGGTCTGGGCACAGCTTCCTTGGAGCAGCAGCAGTAGCAGGCATCCAGCCAAGGAGTGTGATGAAAGACCCTAACAGTGAAGACCAACAAAAGGCCCCTAGGTGCAAAAACTGATAAAAAGCCTTAGATGCTAAAGTTGGTGAAAGGCCCTGTGGCAAAGGAGTGAATGTGGCCAATTGAAACATCTGATAAAAGGCCTATTCGGGGAGAAGGGGATCAATCTTCCAGCTTTCCACAGGGAGTTGATTTGCCATTATTTCCAGTTCTACACACCTGATCTGGAAAGGAGAACACTCTAAAGCCTTCAGGACTTTGAGTAGAGTACCTCAGAGTGGTGGCACTGGGGATTTAATCTGGGTTGTTATTTAGATAGCTATTAATAGCTATTTTATTGTGCAGGGCTAGAAATAATGGCCTCAATGGTACAGTTCCCTCAGAAATGTGAGGTGTCCTAGATACATCTTCTGGGCAAAAGTTACATTTCCACATACAAAATGAAAAAAAAACTTCATCTCATGACTATAGAGTGGTTCAGGAATGCAATTTAGACTTCCTCTTCACTCCCACCCTCAGAAGAACTGCTTGACAAATTGTGTTGTACAGGTTTCAGGAAAATTTATACCTTTCTTTTATATTTACCTGTCTTGTGTCTCCTTTCTTTTTCCACTGCTCTAAATGACAAAGCATCAATTGGATCAAATTCCTTTATTTGTGTTGGTGTCTGTTTGACATTCATCAAATGTCCCAGCATTTCCATAGTCAGGCAAGATCTCCAGTCAGTTTTAATATGTTTCATGATAGAAAAGCCAGATTCACTAAAACTAGAACTTAAACATAATACTAAGACAACGCTCAAAAGCCATGATGTTGGGAAAGTTATCCTGTTTTTTAAATGTTTTTCAATTAGTGGGGTGGATTTTCAAAGGTCCCTTAGATCCACACGAGCTACATGAATGCAACCAGCTTGTGTCAAGCCTAAGTGCACCAAATACTATGCGCCATATTTTGCAACAAAAGCGTTCTTTGTGACAAAGTCTTCCAAACTGATGGAAGAGGTCCACTGCATCAACAAAATGGCATAAGGGATGAGACTGATGCAAGCTGCAGCAAAATAAATGGTGCAAGTTGAGTCAAAAATGGTGCAAGTTGAGTCAAACAAGTGACTCAAGGAACGTAAATGATGCAAACTGAGTACACAAATGGTGCAAACTTGAGTAAAAATGGTGCAAGTTAAGTAAAAAAAATGACTCAAGGAATGAAAATGATGCAAAATAAGTACAAAATGGTGCATGCTGAGTCAAAAAATGGTGCAAGTTGAGTAAAAAATTATGCAAACGACGAGAATGATGCAAGCTAGGTGAAACAAAATGGTAGATGAAATAGCCAAAACTAAGCCCCCAAAATGTTCTAAACTAGTCCTGCAGGAGAATACTGGCTATTAATAGTAGCATAGTCAGGTCTGACCACCTGCTTTGGGTCTCTTTATATGCTCTAGTGTCCCTTAGACCAGGTTTTGCTGGTCTAACAGTGACAGGCATCTTAGGCACAAGGACAGGACTTGCATTCTTTGAAAATCCCAAATAAGGGGATGGTGCATCATTTCAGTGATGCAGACATCCCTTCCAACATGGTGCAGGCATTTGTTTGGTACAAGTATGGGGCAAATCACTATGGCACATGTATATCTGTTTTTGACACAAGTACCATTTGAAAATCAGAATTGATGCATGGTTTGATGCATCCTGCTCCTTGTGTCAGTTGTTTTTGACACAAGCACCCTGCAACATTCTCTGGCCTTTGAAAATCTGGCTCTGTGTGTGAGAATTGTTACCTAATAATGGTTCAAGATCAATAATAAGAAGAGCACATTTCAGAAGAAGGCATAATTCATCAAAGCATTATGTATGGCTAGGTCCTTGGCATTCTAGTGCTTTAGAAAAGTATTCAGCAAAGAATGTCACATCTTTTCTGCCACATATATTATTATCATCATCGTCTGGTATGAAATGTGGCCAGTTTCTTGGACTGAAAGATTGGTATGCTTGTAAAACATAGTTCTGTGAGTGAAATGGTATCATTTTCCTGAACTGCTCTTTCATGTAATTAACAATTCCATTTCTAAATTGGGCAATTTCTTTAACTATAGAACTCAGTGTGCCAGTGACCTGTTGTCCCTGTTCTAAAGTAAGTGCCTTATCTTCGAATTCCATTCAGCAGATATATTGTTTGCAATAAAAAAGAGCTCACCGGCCTGGCATACATTGTAATGTTCTAAGGATAGAACAGCAGCCTCAGCCTTTTCTGCAGTTTAGAAAACTAGAACTTTTTTTGCCAGAATGCCAAAGACACAGACACAACCATTTGCAAAAAGTCATGCATAACATGTATTGCAATTAGGTATTTCTGTGAAGAGAGGGCTTTTCTTCTGCTTGGCTGCTTTCATCCATGTGTTCACATGGCCACTAGTAGTGGTCTGACTATCACTGACCTTTGTTACATGTACTGCAATGCTTTTCCACATCTTAGTATGCACACTTAAGGCTCTAACTCTGTGTTTTAGCCGTCTGGTTCCCAACACATTCACTGGCACAGAGTACTGTAGACCCAAGACTGAGGATGTCTGTTTCACCCCATTGTGCATCACTGATGAGCCATGGTAATACCAAAATATCTGCCGTAATAAGTCATTAATTTGTCGCACTGAGTTGCAAGACTTGACTGCATCTTGTAGTGTCAGTTCAAAATTATGGGCTGAGCAGTGGATGGAGACTATGTGAAGCACCTTCTCCTGAACTTTTTTGGCCACCACTTATTGATTCCAAAATGTACTGCTGCTCCATCAGCACAGTATCCTGCCATGAAAGAAAGAGCATCTACTTTTACATTTTCTTTAATACTTGACATAACTGACAGGAAAATATTATCTGATGTAAGCCTGTCTCAGATGATGAGAAACTTAGTCACGGGTTTACTGTTCTTCACATACTGAATGCAAATCAGTCCTTCCTTTGTTACAGCAGTGTTAGTACTAGCATTGCACAGCACTGAAAAATATTTGGACTGCATGACATTTTCTATAAGTTGTGCATTAATGTTCTTACTGATAAATTTTATATAATTTGCACAGACCTTGTCACTGGTGTAATATGAGCTAATCTTTTCATGTTTCCCTATCCATGACAGTAGTTCCATGTCTTGAACAAAAGACATGGAGGGTTGCACTGCTTTTGCAACTTTAAAGCTGTAAGAAACCTTTGGGCGATTATTTTGTTGTCTTCTTATCTATTAACAGCAGCTCTCTTACAATCAGGTTCTTACTAGGCAGTATGATTGGTTGACTTATGGTGAATATGACTTGTTTCATATGTTTTTACTGTAGCAAGCATCATGGTTTTGCATCCATTAACGAATGAGCTATTTTCATTAGGAAGTATTTTTCTGCAAAACTTGCAATGCATCTATGGTCTTTCTGTATTAACTACAAGCCATTTTCTATCTTTCTTCCATGAATGGAATACGAGGAGGTTGGGGGGGGGTGGACTCCAATCCATTGGAGGAGGTCCTGAGGGAGCAAGATGGGTTGAAGGTGGACAGGGCCATGTGGCCAGATGGGGTGCACCCCAGGGTATTTAGGGAGCTTAGTAATGTACTAGCAGAACCTCTGACCAGCCTCTTTAACAAATCCTTGGAATCAGGGGAGGTACTGGATGACTGGGGAAGGGTGGATGTGGAACCCTTACATAAGGGTGGACCCAAAGAGGAGGCAGGCAGTTATAGACTGGTGAGCTTAACATCGGTGGTAGGAAAGCTCATGGAAAAATTTGATTAAGAAAAGAATCACCAGCTACCTAGAAGCAAATGGCCTACAGGACAGACGGCAACATTGATTCATTGGGGGAAGTTCATGTCAGGCAAACTTGATTGAGGTCTTTGATGGGGTTACCAGGATAGTGCACCAGGTAGGGTCTGTAGATGTGTACCTCGACTTTAAGAAAGTGTTCGATTCTGTACCACACAGGAGACTGCTGCACAAAATGAGATGTCTGGGGTTGGGATCGGTAGTAGAAAGGTGAGTGTAGAACTGGCTGGGGGCAGAAGACAGAGGGTAATCATTAATGGGGTACCTTCAAAGGAGGGTATGGTCACTAGCAGAGAACCCTAGGGGTCAGTGTTGGGGTCACTTCTCTTTAATATCTTCATAGGGGACATAGCTGAGGGGCTGGAGTGGATAGTGTGTCTATTTGGAGAAGACACGAAAATCTGCACTAGAGTTGATACGCCAGAGAGAGTTGAAGTATATGCAGGGATCTGTAGAGACTGGAGGATTAGTCCAGGGAGTGGCAACTGTCCTTCAAGACAAAAAAGTGCAAGGTCGTGCACTTAGATAAGAAAAAAACAGGGAGCAGAGTAACAGATGGGGGGTCATGACCTAGAGGTAACTGAGCTGGAAAAGGACCTCGGTATAATCATTTTGTGGGACCTAAAGGTGGGAAAGCAGTATGAGAAGGCAGTGACAAGAGCCAGTAGGATGCTGGGTTGTATTGGTAGGGGAATTACTAGCAGAAAGAGGGTGGTCATAATGCCCTTGTACAGGCAACTGGTCAGGCCACATTTTGAATATGGAGTCCAGTTCTGGAGGACATATCTCAAGAAGGATGTGGATAGAATGGAACGGGTCCAGAGGAGGGCAATGAAAATGGTGAATGGTCTCAGACTCATGTCCTACTAGGAATGGCTTAAGAACTTAAACATGTACTCCCTGGAGTACAGAATGGAATGGGGAAACATGATTGAGACCTTTAAATATATCAAAGGTATTAACAGAGTGCCAGTAGAGGACATCTTCCAGCTAAAGAGGAAATCGAAAAGTAGGGGGGCGTATACAGATAGTAGGGGAGGTTCAGAGGAAACATTAGAAAATTCTACTATGAGAGGATAGTAGATAGCTGGAACAAACTCCCAGAGGAGGAGGTGGGGGAAAGGATTGTGGGGGGGATTCAAGAGAGCATGGGGTAGGCACAGGGGTCTGTTGGACCTAGGGAGGGGGGATGGTAGGAAATAGCAAAGACCTAGCAGCTTGCTAGGCACACTGGGCAGATAAGGTGGGCCTGGTGGTCTTTTTCTGTGGACACATTCTAAGTCTCTATGAGTCTTAAAATGTATTGTTCTTTTTTATTTTTTCATAATCCCTTTCCTTGTGAGACATTTTTCATTTGCTTAGGTAGCAAATGTTTATTTTCTTGGGAGGTGGGGGGCTGGCCTCCACAGGTGGGGGGACCTCTGCAGATGAAGACATAGAACTACAGTCACATTAAGAATCAGGATCTATAGATGATGACTGGGATAGCTCTGTTTCTGTTTTTTTTTTTTTTTGCCAAACCCAAATCTAAGAAGAGGCGTTGTTTTATGTTTTGTAAAAATAATTTAAATTGAGCTCTTGCGTGGCTTTTTTTTTTCACAATACTATTTATCACATGAGAATAAGAAATCAGGCCAGTTAACTACTTCCCCAAAAAATGAACACTCAGTAATAGTCAAGTTACTGCGTTAAGCATAAAAAAATTAATAAACTGTCACTTATCACTATTAGCTTGCCATAATATGAAAGATTTTCAAAAAAAATTGTCAGTCTGGCTGCTTTTAGCCACATACAGTCAATAAAAACAAGGCTCTAGGTAGGTTATAGAATCCAATAAAACTACTGCTTATTTATGAAAACATATATTTGTTCAAAAGTGATTTATGTAGGCTAGTCAGTCAAATCTGCTTTAGCAGTCTATAGGAACCAATGTTAGGTAACAGTTCCACTCAAACTACTTCCTTTAGGCTATAGTAGCAGTATGAAAAAGAGATTACCAAATTCAGCTAGTATTATTTTAAACTATGCAGGAAATTAACGTAATAGGTTCCACTTGGCCAAATTGCTGCATTAGTAATCTGAACAAAAATAAGCCTTGTTCACAAAACTACTTCCTATAAGATTTGAAACTACAACTGCCTGTAAAAGGCAGTAACTGCATTTAGCAGTTAATAAATTTAAATACCAAACACTTTTTAGGTTGACAATGGTAATGACTGACCAAAGGCTAGCAGTAAGAAAATAGACAAGTTACACTAGAAAAGATTTCAAACTACAAAATACATTTCTAGCAAGTAGCAATTACTGCATTTAGCAGTCAATTAAGTCAAATCAGTTTAGCCCAAATTATTGCATTTTGACTAGCATAGGCAAGTTGCAGTAAAAAAATGGATATTTGTCAAGACACTGAGGGCAGGATTCACGAAACTTAAGAAATACCAGCAGCTATGGGTAAACCTTGGCGCGAATGGGTTGCCACTTGCGGATCCACAGATTACCCACAGTGGTGGGTATTCACAAAGGTGGAGCCAGATTATGACTGGCTCCATGATCTATGGCTGCTTGCGGGTGGTGTTGCCAGGGAGATGGCAGCAGCAGTGGGAAAGTGCTATGGCTGGTGGGAGCAGTTGTAACACCCTCCACTATTGTTGTAGCTGTGAATCACAACTGCCACAGCTGCGGGTGATTACAGTCTGCAACAGCATTTGCGGAGTAGGACTTAGGTTCTGGGTGCTTCATGAATCCAGCCCTGAGTGCTTACTAATTACAAAATAATTGAGACTGAGGGTCTTCCTTTTGCAGGTGTTCTGAGATGGTTTGAGTAGGTTGGGATTGGATGCTTGTGAGAAAACTGGTTTATTGAAAAGGCAGTGGACAGTGCTTTACTGTGCAGGTATTCCCACTTTCTTTTCTGATGTCACACTTGACTATTTTTCAGATCAGCCTCATGCAGCTACTGTAGGTTTTTCCCCCTAGTGATTACAGCAGGCAGGAAGGCCTTAGGCTGAGATTTTTTTTTTTTTTTGCCCAGGCAAATATCCCTCCTGGAATTAATTTCTCTCCCACCAGTCCACTGATTTTCCCCTAGAAATAAATAATTCCAAAGGTTTTATTTTTTAGAGCCCCTTCAAGGAGCTGTCTGAGATACTGTAAAAGGATTCTTTCCCTGAAGAAAGCTCTTTTCAGTTGCGGAGAATATTTATGTTAGACTATGGCTGTGTGAAATTATACTTCTATCGGCGGAATTTTAACAAAAGTCAGAATTTTGCTTTCACAAAATTTCAGAATGTACTTTGGCAACTTTCATGGAAATTGTGACTCAGAATAATGGAATACATGTATGAACTGTGGATTTATGTGTTAACTGTGGGAAGAAGTTCCAGAGAACTGTTCACTGTAAGTGATCAGTTCTGTGGAAATTCTTACTGCAGTTTAATACATTAATCCACAATTCATACATTTATTCTGCAGTTCAGTGAGTCACTGAACTGTGGAATGAATGAATGTATTGTGGACTAATGGATTATACTGTAGAATGAAATTCTGCAGAACTGATCACTGATCTGTGGAATTATTGCATGTATTGTGGAATGATCCATTAAACTGCTGAATAAAATTCCTCAGAACTGTCATTCCACAGTTCATGTGTATTACTCTGCAGCTCAGCCAGAAAATTCCATGGAACAGGTTGAAAATGTATCAAACACATTCAGAAAATTCTGATTTTGCCAAAAACAGAAATTCAGAAATATTTTGAAAGCTCTGCAAAAGTAGAATTCACAACTTCTGCTCAGCTCTATATCAGACCCTCTGCCTCCCTATAAAGATGAATGACTCTCCACACCTCACCTCACAACTTATTGTTTATTCCTTTTGTTCCATTGAAAAATTATTTTTTTTAACAAATTATTTTAACTTGCTGGGATTCTGAGCCCCTTCCCTGTAGAGATCGTTTCTCCCCCAGCACATGACAGAAAATATTCTTTTCACTCTCAGTCCTGTTTAGGTTCATTTTTAATAGTCTCTTTCAGCTTCAGGAAATTATTTTGAGAGCCCTTCTCTGAGATTGTTTTTCAGTTCCCCACCAGCGCTGCCTTCTTCCTCTACACATCCATGTTGTTCCTTTCTCTCCCCACTACTACCTTTGGTCATATTTATTTTGTTTTATTCTAGCTTAATGGAATGATTTTTAATTGAGATCTCCTGCCTCCTTAAGATAATTTTTTCAGTCCCCCACCTGCTGTCTTCTTTCTGCACTTACTTTGCCTCTCTCTCTCTCTCTCCACTAGGGCTGGGTGAAATTCATCTTCAACCAGTGTATTTGTGGCAAAATACTAATTTTGCTACTATGACATTTCTTGAAATTTCCACAAAAATGTTGCAAAATGTTGTCAAAATTTTGAGTTTGGTTATTTCTAAATACTTTAAAAAGTATTTCTCCAAATTGCACCATTTGGTATGTTGACTTTGCAAATGCCCATCCAGAAGTGTATCAAGTTTCTTATAAGCCTCTAAACATTTGAAAATTTTAAAATTATATTTAAAAACTACATAAACTAAAAGTGTTTGTCCCAGTTACACCACATTTGGTATGGTGACTATGCCAGTACCCATACACATGTGTGCTAAGTTTCAGATCTCTAACTGTAAAGGTGACTGAGTTATATGCCTCCAAACTTTCAGCAATTTTAAAATTACATTTTGCAATTACACAAACTGCTGAATTTTAAGTCCCTATAATTTTAAAAGCTAGAGAACGGAACATCACCAATGTTGTTTGGGTCATTGACCCCAAATATTGAGCTTTAAGGCAACTCCCATGGCCCAGCATCAGAGTGTCATGCTGTCATGCTGACCACCAAGGTTCAGTAGCAAGCCCAGGAAGACATTTCAGGAGGCAGGTTGTAGCTAAAACTTACAATTTACATAATGAGTACTTCTCTATTTAGAAGTTTCTATGACTCTTCCAAGCAAGTATGCATCTAAGTTTGCAATTATCTAGCTCTAAAGGTGGCTAAGTTGTAAGCAAAGAACTATTTTTAGAAATTTACACATGAATGTGAAATTGCCAGAATTTGAGCCCCTATAACTTCTCCACCCTTTATTTCAATGTTACAAAGCTTGGCACACTTTTAGGCCTGCAACAGATAATAGGCATGTCCTGCAGCTCTGCAGAAGCCCTGTTGGGAGGGTGTACATAAGCTGAGCAGTGCTATTTGCATTGCAATCCACAAACTGTTAGGACACCACCATGGCTTTGAAATAAAAGATTGGTTTTCACTGAACTAAAGTTCCTGTTTCTTCTTTGGTCCACAATGAGTGGTGAGTGTGCTTTACTCCACAGTCTACATAATCTAGGGATATTAATTGTAATGAAGCAGATACATTTTACATACATTAGTATCCAATTTAAATGTGATTATCATTAATGGGAGATGTAAGGGAGACAGTGAAGGACTCTGCATATTTTACTCTGCCAAGGAAACCTTATTAATAGATCTTCCCCCCTTTTTTTGTAAATATCAATGCCCTTAATAAAGTATTACACTTAAAGGTGATGGAATGAACTGAGTATCCCCATTTCACTATTATAATAACTGTAAGTTATGTACCAGTATCCTCTGAATTATTACAGTGCAATAAGAAATCAGTTGGTATATGTACTTGAGCATTAACCTTATCATTTCTCCTCAGTTCCTGTGTGTGATGGGAGCTTCCTAGCACTTTCTTTTTCTCATGGCTGTTCCTGTCTTCCCGATATCATTACTGGCAGGAGCGGCCACAGCCTGCAATCTTATGAGACAGTAAGGGAGTGAAAACTGTACCCCACTGATTTTCCTATCACTGCCAGTTAATTGACCTCACCTCCTTAATAGGCATCTGAGAACTGGGTCTGTGGCTCTTTTCCTACATGGCGGTGTGCATGATCGAGCAGCCACGTTTGCTACTTCACCTCTTGGAGCTCACAACATCATGCACCACTAGAGGAAGCCCGTGTAACGAGCCTGTTTATCTTGAACTGCTAGATCTAGTTACCGTGCAGCGTGCCTACAGATCTTCTGATTACAACAGATAGCACTGTCTTTATTGTTCTCAGCAAGATCCCTGCCTTAGACAGCTACACAGCGAAGTACCACCAAATGTCTTGGGCATTAAAAGATCAGTGGATAAGCAACTGCTGATACTGAGCTGCAACATTTGATTTTGGGAATTCATCTTGTTTTGCAGTGGGGGAGGTGCACTTCTTTTCTTATTTCTGTATGGCTATATGTATAGATACAATGGGGCTTTTACCTACAAACACTTTAATTTTATACCTAACGATGTTGTGCTAAGGTAAACTCCCTACTGCTTCGGATTTGGCTCTACACCGTTATTAGCTGGGAACTGTGGACAATAACCCTGCTTATTTTTTTTAACCTAATATGATGACTGTCTAACTCACCATCTTTATGGGAGATGTTTTGCTGAATGTCTTTCAGTTTATTTCCCCTTTTTCTTTTCTAAATTCGCTGGGAACACATAGTGCAGCTCCCAATAATTTTCAGAGCCCAGGTCATAGACAGCTGCTACTATAAAGCTATAAGCAGGATCTGCAATTTTCCTCCCTTTTCTTTCATGGATAGGGCACAGCCCTTGGTTAAACAGTGCTTACTCTGGGCTTACCATAATATTTCCACCTTGGATGCTGGGAGAAGGGGAGTAATGTAGAAATGTTATAGTTATGTATTGTTCAGTGTTTAACCTGTTAGATACTTGTACCTCACTTCTGGTTATTCATTCTGGGTTAGCACAAGATTAGATAGGGTAGCTGGAGGGAGGAGAGGATATTTTGTGGTGTACTTTAGAGCACAGTTCAAACTATGAGGGGAAGGGGGTTGGGGTACAGTTCTTGTTCTAAGGGTTTATTTCAGATTATCCAGACTTCAGGGCCAGGAAACAGTTTCTTGATTCACTAATATGCGGGATTGGGGGCGGTTGTATGGGGCTATTAATAGGGGGTTTGGGTCTATGATGGGAAACACTGGGAGGACACAGTTGGAGATACAGATGATTCCTGACTCTGTTATTAGGTTACAAGGTGTACATAATTGTTATGTTTGCTTGCGCACATGCACAAGAAACATCTTGGGACAACATGACTTGCTGGAGGTGTGTGCCTGTCCATGCCAATGCAGTTCTGAGTCTGCAGGGAGTGTCACCTGTGCACCAATGGAGCTGCGAGCTGTGTATGACAGCAGATTCAGAGCACTGGTCTTGGCTTCAAAGAAAAGGTGCACTGCAATCAACGCTTGAAATGTGTCTGCACTTTACATACATGTGGTGCTATCTCTTCCTTCCATTGGCATGCAGCACCACCATGACACTAACACCCAGCGGAGTACACAGCATTCACGATGACACTGACACCCAGAAAAGTACACATCATTCGTTCTGTGGCTGTAGTGTGCGAGAAAGAAGACAGTGTGAGACACACAGATTTCCTTTGCGTCCCCCCCACTGCACACGCGTGCGCACACACACACACACACACACTGTCTATTTCCAGTCCTGCCAGAATCGACAGTGGGCCATTACTGTGGTGTGCTTTCACCTAGCAGAGTACACAGAAAAAGGAGGGCTGTTTGTTCACCCAGTGGCACCCAGTCCAAAAAGTGAACTGTCCCACTGGCTTGTCAGCAATCACAAATGGCATAACATGTCCCTGATTAATGATCCCAAACATAGGATAACTGAAAACTAACATTGTGTTTTCCTACTGCCAGTGCACAGCAGCTACAAACAGTGCAGTACACTGTAGTGGTTAGAAAACATGCTTGGGAATCAGAGGGTCAACATTCACAACTGTGTTTGGTGGGAAAAGTAATTTGTTACTGTGAAAATGAGTGTCATCTCTATGTATCAGAATGTAATGGGACATCACATTATGACCCATAGTTATCCTACTGCACTGCTATGCCTAGATAAAGCTGAATCGCTATCTCTAGTGGTTGGATAACATGCTTGAGAATCATGAACCGTAATTATTGTACTGCGCTGTGATGCCTGGGTAAAGTTGAATGAACAAAAAGGGCCATGTCCTGTGTATACCTGTACATTTACAATCCAGTACTGACACTATCAGCATGAGAGGTACCAAGGTATGAGCCATACACAGTTTGAGTGATAGTATCTTGGGACTTAAAAATCAAGTGAATGTCCATTGACAGCTAGCCCACAAAAGCTATGAATTTCCATGACGGTTTGAAAGATAAAAAAAATATATATATATATATAATTGAAGAATCTATTTTACACTAGTTGTCCAGGACAAATTCTGCATAATACCTTCCCAGCTAGCGATCCCAAACATAGCATAATTGAATGGTAAAACTGAGTTTTCCTACTGCCAGTGCACAGCAGCTACAAACAGCGCGGTACACTCTAGTGGTTACACTACATGCTTGGGAACCAGGCTGCCAACATTCACAACTGTTTGGTGGGCAAAGTAATTTGTTGCTGTGAAAATTAGTATCAACTGTATTTATCAAAATTTAATGAGGTATCACATTATGACCCATATTTATCCTATTGCACTGGTATGCCTAGATAACGCTGAATCGCATGGCACACTCCAGTGGTTAGATTACACACTTGAGAATCATGAACCATATGTATTCTACTGTGCTGTGATGCCTAGGTAAAGCTGAATGAAAAAAAAAAAGGACCATGTCCCATGCATACCTGTACATTTACAGTCCCCTACTGACACGAACAGCATGACCGGTGCCAAGGCATGAGGCATATACAGCTTAAATTATACTGTCTTGGCACGTAAAATCAAGTGAATATCCACCAACAACTAGCCCTCAGAAGCCATGAATTTCCATAGCAGTTTGAAAAGCAAATAAATAAATGTTTTGCACTGTGTCCAGGACAAATTCTGCTTGTACAACAGCAACAAAATGTACATATGCCATAACACACCGTACACAAATACACATTTCATGTATCAAAATGTACACATAGTAATGCTTTACTAAACAATTTAAGTATTTTCCTGCGGTGCTTAACATTTTTACAGTATATAATAGAGCTCAAGACATTACCAACCCACCAAAGTTCTTCAGCTGTTGCATTCATTAATTTCACAAAAACTCTTACCTCTTGGATTTCTCCTTTTAATCGGACTTGCCAGGGGAAATAAAAAGAAAGACAGTGCTCCACTGAGCACAGTAACTCCAGCATATCCAGTGTGCTACCCCCCAACCCACAAAGCAACAATTTTCATACCTTTTTTAGCCCATGTAAGCATTTATACAGGTTAGGCTCACCTATTCTTCTCCTTGCCCTTACGCTCAGACACCAGGTCCATGGCCGACCATTGCCGTGCTCTGCCTCCATCAACCCTCTCAGAGTCACAAGTCCCACAGTAAAAAAACTCCACTTGGGAGACAGAAGCCATCCTTTGCCAAGCCACCACTCAGCCAGCAAAGAGCTGCACGACAAAGCAACTGCACCGACAGGATCTGTCCCAGGACAGCAACAACTCTCAGTAGCCAAGGAGCCAGTAAACACAACACTACAGACTGTAAACTAAATTAACTTGAGTTTCATTCACTAGGTTTTAAATTGTAGAGACAAACAACTGTAGAATGAAACTTAAGCAGGCCACGTCAAATGTGTAGCGGTAGGGAGCGGAGGAGCATTGCGGCCATCTTCCCACCCCCCCAATCTGTGACAAAACACCTGGTTTTGTCTCCAACTCATCAAATCCTTCTTCCCACTCATCAACCAAGTCTAGCACAGTTGTCACGTTAAACAATCTCCAAATGTCTCACACTGAGCTGTCAGGTAGCGTGGCTGCTTGCTGCTCTCCTGTCTTTCACCTATACTTCAGTGTTATTTAATTCCTTAAAAAGTTGTGCCTTCTTAAAGTATGAAAACTGTGCACACAAGATACTAAAAATACTTAACAAGATGTCTCGTGATAACCTTGGTATATTCTTACCAAGGTTGATCAGATAAGCTCCATTCATTCATTAGAAGTCACAGTGCGTACGGTATTTTATTCTTGCGGTCCTGGTTCAGTATATGCTTGTTTAATTCTCACTGGTCGAAACCTGAAATTCTCAGTGGAAGCACTTTCTGAACATAAAGCCTCACAGTGTGAAAGGGCACTCTCTCTGTCTCTCTCTCTCTCTCATCAAGGACATGTATGGTCGGAGTGGATAGTAGCAATTGGGAGTGGGAGAATCATGGGGCAAACTGCAGCAATTGCGACTAGGGGTGTCTCACACTGTACTGTCTGATACCATGGCTTCTTGCTGCTCTCCTGCCTTTTCCCTACTTCAGTGTAGCCGAGTCCTGGGCTCAGTGTTCACTCTGAGCAACTTGACTCTGTGTGAAATAATCACCGAATATCCCATGCTGTGGCTGCTTGCTACTCTCCTGTCTTTCCCTAATACTTCAGGGCTATTTAATTCATTAAAAGTTTAAACTTTATAACATATAAAACCTGTACCCACAAAATACTAAAAATACTTAAAAACCTTCTGAAATCATTTAAAAGTGTGGTTTGTCTGGCTTGATGTATAATAATTAAATGTAGGAAAACTGCATTTTTCTTTTTATCTGTTCATTTTGTTCACTATTTTAAAATCTGCTATATTTATTACTTCATTTCCAGATATGAATATAGGAAGAAATTTAATATTTACTCTCCATAACCAGTAGTGGTCACATTCTTGTATGTGCATGCATGTTATGCTGGCAGTATAGCCTAGAGGTTAGAGTAACAAGTTGTGTGTGATCTTGGTACATCCAGCAGGGTTGTTTGAGTCCCACAACCTCCACCTACATACTGCTTGATTCTGAACAAGTCATTTAACTACCTCAATGCTCCCAGGTCACCCCTGAAAACAGGCACTGGTGCCTAGTGGACTTTTGCTGGTCACCAAAGAATAAATAAATATTTCTGCTTTCTCAGGATATACCTACAGACCATTCTTTAAAAACTGGCATTTACTTGCATATTATAAACCATGACTGCTTTAGCTTTCAAAGCAATAAGATGACACTTTCCAGTTTAGAAACTCCAAGCCTCACTAGCCGAATTTCTTTTACGAAACATGACCCCGCTTTAGAAAGAGAGACGGCATTAGTAAGCATAATTGATTTCTTATTTTAGAAAATGATACTAATTAAGCTATTTTCATTATGTCTCTTTTTTAAATATATGTGCGCTGACTTGCTTATACATTGGGCTATTCTTAAACTTATTTTTGCAGCTTTTATCTTTTAGTTTAATTTGCATAAATTGCAACTGTTGTGTGATTCATGACTGAGCCAGGTGATGTGAGAGGGTGGGAGAGCAAACAGAAATTTTTTTCATTTCCCTTCAGACTGTCACTCCAGTTGCCTATGCTTGCTACAGGTCCCGTTGAGTTAGCTGCCGTACCTCTGCACTGCTCAAACAGCTCTGTCCTCTACCCCCCACTTTGGGATGGTCTGGAAAAAACTACTTTGACAAGAGTCTTCTGTTTAGCATAGTAAAATACCAAGCCTTTTCTAGTTAATGACCCTCCTCATAACATGAGCCACTGAGTGCAGCAGGTCTGTTGTTGTAATCACCGTTCAGCTGATAAAAAAGTTAGTGTCCATAATTCATGAACAAAATTCAAGATCAATAAACATAGCCTTCAGCTATCATCATCACCTCCAAAATAAGAACTTTTAACCTCAACGAAACTGTGCACACAGAGAAAATAGAAAAAAGTCAGATTTTTAGGGTCATGCTAGCATGTGAACTATCTAACCTATACTAAATTACATAGCTCCTGTATCCCCTGCGGCTTTGATTTTTGAGATGCAAATGCACAAATCATTTACATGCACTTCAAAGAGTGTCATTAAGGTGCTTGGCCAGATAAAGCTGACAGATGATTTTGCAGCCCCTAGTTTTACAGTCTGCTGTGAGGAAGCCTAAACTATCTAATTTAATCAACTTCAATTCGGCCGATCGCACTTACTTCACCATGTAGCTTGCTGTACGTACCCACCGGGGAAAGAAAATCCTTTTCACAAGAAAAGCTGATCTGTTGCCAAAATCACAAGTATTAGATATTCTATCATGCAGAATAAAAAAAAATGCTCTGAAGTAAGGGCTTGTATCGATTGGCTCCTTATGGCTGTGTAGTCTGCTGCCCCCCCATGCTCCCTTCCTTGTCCACATATAAACAAAAGAAACAACCTCCCATTCCCACCTTCTGTGTTCTATCCCAACCCATCACCCTCTTCTCCTTGTCCCCCTATAAAACAAGACAAGCATGACTAAAATATGCTGGATGGGGAAGAAGAAAAGAAACTAGAAAAACAGCAGCAAATGCAAACATAGCAAACATTTCAGTGCTCCCAATACCACAAAAAGGGAATAGTGAACTGAGCAAAAGGTAGACCCTGCTGATAGAAAAGAGGAAAGCTGGATAAGAGGAGGGAAATTCGTTTGTTTAGAGATACTGGAATGTTCATAACACAGTTCAGAAAGTGCTGTCAACTCCTGCTGTATCTAGCGAAATTGAAAACAGTATTTTTTCATTAGCAAAGCAATGTTTTGTTCTCTGTAAAAAAAATCCTCAGTGGTACCAGTAAAACAGAAAGTAAATAGGGAACTGATAAAAAATGTAGCCCCTACTGATAGAAAAGAGGAATAAGGGAGAGGGAGGAGAGAGTCTGCTTGTGGCATGTTCATATCATAGTGTCAAAAACGGATGTGTATTTTCTCTCTTAAGTCTATCCGTCAGGAAATAGGATTTATCCTGATGCCTGGCAAAATCTAAAGCTTCCATGACACATTCAAAACATTATGTTCTTTCTGCTCAACTTTTCAAATGGAACTGCAGTATTTGCAAACATCATCTACTATAATTTTATAAAGGGATGCTGCATTTTGCTTTTAAAAAAAAAAGGGTGAGAACTGTGCAAGTCTTAGAGGAGGCGTTGTCTTCTGTTTGGATTGCTGTGTGGAAGGAGTGATTTGTGTATTCACTTTTTTGTGTTTAATGCTGTGCTGTATTATCAAAACAAGTGAATTAATGAATGAAGATATTATGTTCAGTGATGGGATGTCAGAATTGCCCCTCCCCCATATTGCATCGACAGCTGTGAAATCCAAGTACAGTACATGTCTACACTGTACTCCCTTCCTGGTTTTATAGAATTAAAAAGGAGTGTAACTACATGTACCTCAATGAAATCAGTGAACCTCCGGTCAGCTACTGCCTCCAGCTCCATCACTGACCACAGTTCCAATTACTTTGTGTCACCTCAGTATTAGAGAAGGCACAGCCATGAGAAAATGGGACAATTAATAAATGAAAAGCTATACCAATTCTGACATTCCTCACTGAACATAATATTCTTCATCATGAACTCACTTGTATTGACAATACAGCATCAAAGTGAACACAAGTGCACACCCTGCTGACTTCTACACAGCAAGCCCATGGAAGACAATGCAACCAATATGACCTGTTGAAGTGTGCATCCCCAGCTTCAGACAGGGACAAGTGCATGTCTTAGAGTCATCAGTAAGAGTGCACAGGGATCAGTGCTGCTCAGGCTTCACTGCCCATACACGGTCTTTATTTGAAAACAGAGACAGACTTCTGCATTAAAGGAGCAGTAAGGGCTCTCAACAAAGCTAATAAAATATTTTCATTCTCCTTCTGAGACTGCCAATGGCTGATCCTCGACCGTATGACCAGCTGAGAACCTGGAAAAAGGAAGACAAACACACACAACAGCGTCCCTAGTCACACAGGGAGAGTCTCCTCACCAGCATAGGATGGGAACACAAAAGAGTTTTATTCGTTGGGTTAATTTGTAACATATGATTGATTCTGTCACAATGGAGGTGTTTTGCACTGCCAAACAATTGATTTTCTCAGTCAGCGCCTCACCATTTTGCTTGATACATTTTGTTACAGTTAAGATTCCCATTCATTCTTGCTGTGCTATCATTGATTTTAATATTTCACACTTTTACAGTCAGATTCTAAAGTAGTGTTCAGTCCCTATTTTTCCACTTGCCACCTCCCATCATCTTTTATAAGGTTTGCATAAATAAATGTTTGACAAATCTGCGTACATGTTGAACAGCTAATTACATTTATATAATTAGATGGTTAAAAAGAATATATCACTTAGGAATTAGAAAAAAATGTTCTGTTTAAAGAAGACATGTTTGACAAGAAAGAGAACATTCCAATGTCACCGTTTATTTAATCTGCTCACTAAATTTATATGTACCTTACTTACAGAGTCATGAAATGTTTCTTCTGTCGTGTAAAATGAAGTGTATTTTATATGTTTTTTTTTTTTAACCATAAGCAGAAAAAACAAAAACAAACAAACAGAAAACAATTTCAATTTACTTGTGGATATTTGTTCAAATATTATTTATGGGGCATCGGAAGTTGTGTGCTGTCCTGCCCCCACCTTCATAGGACATAAGCAAATGCTCTTTCGAAGCTGCCGTCTTTGCAGCACCAGATTGAACAATCACATACATGTTCATCCGAGGCCAGCGCAACAGCTCTCATCCCCCAGCTGTCAGCGCTGCACGGAGTGGAGTCCTCCAGACACAAAAGTTGCATTTAGCTGTAAGTTGCCTCAAGCTGTTTGAAATTAGCTGGCTGGGAGGAGAGTTAACCCTTGCTGTGCCACTGTCTGATATATTTATGTCCAGAATTACGGTGTTCTAATTCTGTCCACAGCCTAGGGGTTAAATGCCAGCTATTTAAAGTGTTCTTGTCACAGCCCAGGGTCATGCAATGTGAAGACCGAGAAGAGGTAGTGAGAGAACTACAGGGCAGCACCATGGTTTGTGCTGACAGTTTAAAAACATTGTATTGACTATTGAATTCTTGCAAAAGATGTAGAGCTGCAGTTGCGGTAAAGGACAGTACTCTGTTAGAGAGCAGAGTTCTAATGAGCTGCTTCTGAAACCCTGAACAAGTTCAAACTGTTTAGTAATTACATTACACTATTTAGGTGCATCTCCTACATTAATTTGACGAAAGAAAAAAAAAAAAGAAATGCTGCGAAGTCGGAATCCATTCATTACTAGCTACCATTAACATATTCACATGCCAATACAGTTTACTGGAGAGAAATGTGACGCCACTGTGAGAGAAAGAGCTAGTGTATACAGCAGGTATTATTTTCCCCTTTCCCCTTTCTCCTTATATCATATGCAGTTTGTGTTGTTGCAGTCCATGACTGGTCCCTGCTCCTATGCACGAGATCGTATGAATAATTGAATCTCTGAAGCCCCGCATTGACAGCCCCAATAAAATAAAACAAAAAAAAAAACATGAAAAGTACCTCAATGTGAATTCCCCTAGTTGCCAGTACATCTATTCACTAGGACGGCAAACAGAGTGGCAGGTAAAATTGCACAGTATTCAGCCTGAAAACAACAAAAGCCAAAAAAACTTGCATTTGTTCCAGTAGTGTCACCCTATCCAGTCATCGAAAGGTAATCTGCATACATTGAGTCTTGTGCAACAGTATGACGCTATACAAGACATGACCAACATCATTTGACTATGACAGCACTGGCCACAATGGCCCAAATGCCACAGCTTTCCTGTTTTAGCCTAACCCTGCACAAAACTTAATAGCAATTGTTTGTTTTTTTTATTTGTAATTTTATTTTCTTGATGTCCCGTCATGGTTTTCGTTTTGGAGCAGATCTTTACTTAGCCAACAGCTTACCAGGATTGTGCACAGAACATCTAAGCCCTAACATCGGAAGTGCCATGTTAGTTATCCTCTTATAAGTGATGTAGCCAGGAGATTATGTATATAATTTTTTTTGTTACTAAATTAATTCCTTACATTTAGTATGATCATGTGCCTTTTGTGATGGTCCCTATCCCTCTTGCACCACAACAGCCTTTTCATACAGCAAAGAGTGGCAAAAAAAGTCCCTTACAGCTGGTAGCAGCAATTGATTTTTTCCAAAATACACCCCCCCCCCAAAAATGAATTTTAGCAGATTTGTTCTTTGCCTCTTTACTGTCACCCTTACAGCATGGCACTAGGTGTCCTCCTAGGTGTAGACACTGCAACTCGGATCCATCTGGCATAGCATCCATGCTGCCCTCATGCCCTCGGCTGTACCCAAATAGCTAGGAGTGTCAACACATAAACTATTAATAGTGACGCTGCACTGACTGCTCCCTATATAATCAAACCCAAAGAGGCAAGTCGTGGGGTAGGAGTGTGTGCAGTGAGTAAAGTGCTGCATGTTTGTTTCCATCTGTGATTGATGCCTGTATGTCACTGGTGAGGTGCAGTGGATTTGTAGTTTCCTTTTAGCTAAGATATTAGTTACATCTAATAGTACTGGCCATCCCCAGTCAAGGCCGTTCTTTCTACTGTTCACTTCATATAAGCTTGGTTATCTGGTGGGGTACATCACCCTGTTCTCCTCTCCTATCCTATGCCAGTGGAGCACAACAAATACACAATCCTGCCATGAAGGACAAGGTAGCAATGGGCAGACATGTGTATCATTTCATTCCACTGTATATTTATGTCCTCCATAAATACTGGTTTGCAGGTACTTTTTTTGATTATTATTCAGTCCTTTGACCATATAAATTGCACTGCATAGGTACAGAGAACAGTTGCAAAGTAACGGCAGAGGGGCAGCATAATACAATAACGCAATGTGTAATTGCCACAAACATTAAGAAGCTAAAGTTCCAAAACAATGGCAAAGTGCTTATACTAACAAGAAACCGACAAAACATAATCAAATGTAGAATGGTTTGGGACAGCAATAAATGCCTGTGACATATCTGTACGTTATTTGTAGCCTCATCAGACAATGACTATCACAATACTTTGCAAAACTGTCATTATTTCAGAGCCATGTAGAGCAATCTCACACTCAGATATGGTGTTTTATGATTTTTTCCTTCCAATATTTGGCTCGTTTGTGTCTTTATTCCCATGCCATGACTGTCCTTACTTTGGCCATGTTCTCTGTCCCCAGCCCCCGGGGAGAATGAAAAATAGTCACACCAGAAAATATGTGTCTCGGGCATTTAGAAAGGTAATACACATATAATGTATGGTAGAACGCAATTAACCTTAGGAAATCATCATTTCCTAAGGTTGTTAACCTATCGATGTGACGTAGACATGTTGTTAACCTATTGATGCTACGCTTCACACCGATAGGCTAACAACAGCCGATTGGTCTGAGCATGTGCTTTTTTTTTTCAGCGGGAACCGACGGATGAACAGCAGCGTTAGAAGGACTGAACGCCGCGCGGTGACTAGTTAGCAAAAAGTAAAGCAGCCTTTTATGTGGGACCATACACTAATTATAAAATAATGGCGATCCTCGCACCGTCAATATTAATTGATCTTGAGGTTGCCATGGGTTATAAACCTCTCGAAGCTTCGCTTCCGGAGGTTTATACGGTCGCCTCTGGCAACCTCTCTGAGCAGTCTCCAACTGACCGCCACCGATGAGGACCATACATTATCCTCTATATTCAACCCTACCCTTTCTCACTTGCATACTCATGTGCAACAGCTTCATCTAATCAAATGCCTGTAAGGCATTTGTTACAGCAGATCTGTTACCTATTTTGATCTGGCTGTCTCTCACTCATACATCCTTTCTTTTTTCCTTTTCACAGCCTGCTTGACAATGGAAACAGTCCATGACACAATTTTTTGCAGTGTTCTCTGGTTCAGTGTTCACAAATACTTGCAAAACAACATCCCTAATTACTGTATCTGCCAACATTAAGTGTGGTTTTGTGCATCACTCTTCCAATTTTTGTTCTCAAAAGTTTCAAATGCTTATTTCACTGAGTTTATTTACAGCTGCAAGAAAATACAGCACCAGTGCCTGAATCCAGTGATCACAGCAGCAACCCATAGCTACCATTTGCACAGATGCAAGAATTTTGCTGGAAAGTAACCAGCATTCTTACTGTTTTGATTTTATAACTAAATTAAAATATTCTGTGACCCAGCGGCAGTTGCACAAACTTTCCTAAAACTGTGAAAGCGATGCTAATAAATTAACGCTTCATCTGGCCAAACTACTTTACTGAAACTTTTGTAGGGAGGAAAGAATGGCACTGACAAACTTGAGGGACAGTATACACACAACAGTTAAGCCCATAGATTGGGGGGGGGGAGTTATATAGTGGTGTTGAATAAAACAAAGTAGGACAATGAAATCAAAAGACAAATAGCTGGTATATCATCCTACAGGAAGCTAATAACTAGTTTGACAACCCGTTTCTCTTGTTCTCTGTGACACTGCATAATTCCCAAGTATTATTTCTGGAAATTTTTGTAATTAGAAATAGGGACACTGGGGTTGATATTACATTATATCGTAAACCCACTGATAGCAATAACATTGTGCTAACAAGCTCATGCTACCCTCATCACACCATTAAAGCTACCCCGAAAGGGCAATTTTTCCATGTACACAGAAAGTGTGTCTTGGCACTTGGATTTGAACAATATGCCACATAACTTGACAGATTTATGGAAGGTGGATATAGCCCGAATGACATTCAGGATGTCAGACTTCATGCTATAGCCCTGCAGAGGCAATTTTGAAAAAAAGAAAGATACATGTTGCAGCATTGCATGCAACTGTTGTTAATAGCAGCAATACATGCAGCACTGTTAGCATGTAATTGGGTATCTTGATTATGCATGCCTCGTATGTATGCTTGGTGCCCTGAATGAAACAGCAGGTAGCATATATAAGGGAGGCAGTATAGCAGTGGTTTACAGCTCAAAGCCCCCACTTGCATATTGCATGACCCTGAACAACTCACTTAACTTCCCTGCACTCCCAGGTCACACCTGTAAACAAGATTTCAGCTTAGTGTGCCACTCCTCGGTAAACAACTGGGGGGAAAAAAACAGACTGAAGAAATAGAAGGTTGTGTGGAAAAATGAAATATGTGCTGTTTTGCAGTGTAAGTCTTTCTTTCTCACTTGGAAATAGTAGCATTAGCTAAGTCTTGCATTAAGTTTAAAAGGTGGCCAGTTTCCATGATTCATCTTATGTTCTGTCTGACCTTCATGACCCCCTATGTGTCATGTAATGAACTGCCTGCCTCATTTCAAAAGACCCGAAACAATATGCATGTGGATACCTAGTCACTCCATAAGAGCAAAGGAAGGAAAGAGCCGCTGGTGTTCACATTCACCCCTTAGATTCCATTTTGTCTGTCTGTTTCTATTCATGGTAGCATGCATAGATAGTGGGCTTTTGACAAATAGCCAGAAAGCAGCTTTAATGTTAAAATTCAACTACATATGCCATAAGCTGGTGGAGCTCTTCAACATCTCTTTGAGGACTGGATGGGTGCCCCAAGACTGGAAGGTGGCCCATGTTATGCCAATCCACAAGGGGGGGTGTCAAGGGAGGAGGTGGGAAATTACAGGCCCATTAGCCTGACGTCAGTGGTCGGCAAGGTGATGGAGGGTATAATCAAGGATAGGCTAGGGGGTTACTGGAACAAAATGGCTATTTGGATGATAGGCAGCATGGCTTTGTCCCAGGAAGATCATGTCAGATGAACCTTTTGGAGTTCTATGACTGGGTGATGAGGGCCCTGGACTGTGGCAGGCTGGTGGACGTCCTCTTTCTGGACTTCAGCAAGGCATTTGATTCAGTACCTCATAATGGCCTGCTGGCTAAACTGAAGGAAATGGGGGGTAGGGAGTCATTTGTTAAGATGGACAGGACATTGGCTCTCTGAGCTTACTCAGAGGGTGGTGGTTGGGGGGCTAGCCTCATCCCCAAGGTGGATTACTAGTGGGATGCCCCAAGGGTCAGTGCTGGGACCACTCCTGTTCAATGCCTATATCTCAGACATATGGAAGGGGTCCAGGTTCTCTTTGCAGACAACTCAAAGCTGGGTGCCATGGTGACTGAGGAGGGGGAGGATCTTGAGCCTCTGTAAAGGTGGTCAGGAAAATGGAAACTAAAATTCAATGTGGGGAACTGCAAGGTTCTGCACCTGGGAGTCAGAAATTCAGGCCAGGGCTATACCCTGGGAGAAGACAAAATTAAAGTCAAGGAGGGTGAGAGGGACCTGGGGGTAGTGGTAGATGTCAAAATGAACAACTCTGAGACCTGTAGGAGGTCAGCAGCAAGGGCAAATAGGATGCTGGGATGCATTACCAGGGGGATTACCTCCAGAAAGGCAGAAATGATCCTACCCCTGTGCAACTGCTTGGTCAGGCCACACCTCGAGTATTGTGTGCAGTTTTGGAGACCACATTTAAAGAGGGATGTTACACTCCTAGAGAGGGTCCAAAGCAGGGAAACCAAAATGATTTAGGACCTGGGGGAGAGGACCTATGAGGAGAGGCTCAGGGAGATTGACATGTACAAACTGGAGGAGAGGAGAGACAGGGGGACATGATAGAGGTCTTTAAGTACATAAAAGGGATCAGTAAGGGGGGCCCAGTCAGGGTGCTCCAAAGGAAGGAGGAGGGGACAATGAGAGGCAATGGGTGTAAGCTGGAAGGGCAGGCTTGAAGGGGAGGAGGAAATATATTTCACAGAAAGGGTGGTGGAGCCATGGCATGTGCTGCCCAGGGAGGTGGGAGGCGGACACTGTGGCTGGGTTTAAGAGGGGATGGGACAGGTACAGGGGATGGTAATCTGACCAGGTCCAATGCAGGTGGCACTTCTGGAACTGGGACAGTATAATGTAAGAGGGAGGAGGACACCTAAATCGGCCCTCAGTGCGGGTGCTGAAAAATCGAGCAGACTCTTAAGACCATTAGGCTTATTCTGCTGGCATTTTAGTATGTTAATATAAGCATCATGCGGATATTTGTTTGCACATGTTGATTCTGTCATATCCAGCACACACACCACAGCCTTCTGAGTGGTTTTGTTTGTTTCACTCGGCTTTTGACAAATACCTGTATGAATACTGTTAGAGCTATTACAGCTGCTCCAGTGATGGATGACATGATCAAATATTGCGTACTGTGCTGCAAAGTGAAATATATTTTATTTATTTATTTAGTTTTTGTTAACTGGGTAGGTACACTAGACAGCATGACTGCCTATTTTTAGGTACGACCTGGTAAATTACAACAAAGGGTATGTAGAAAATAGTTGATACAAGAAAACATCATGGGAACAAGTAGAAGTCAGACATAGTACACTTACACAACATTTTCAGCAATGACAGTATATTTGCAGGAATTTGTACATAGTAACAAAACAGGAATATACGTGCAAAGAATTAAAAGTCATAATTCATACAACTAGTGAGTAAGCGCTAGAAGAGAGGAAATAGCAAGATTTCTAGGCAGGTTTGAGAGTAGTAGAGCTTGGAGCCGGTAGGCAACTAAGAGGAACCAGTACAGGACTGGGTGGTTAGAGAACAGGAGCAGGATTCAGAGCTTAGAAGAGCCAGAAGCTCCTGTATGGTGCTGCATGGAGAAGGGAAGATTCTTAGACTCTGTGGAAGGGAGTTCCATAGTTTAGGGGCCCAGCTAGAGAAAGCATTCTCCCCATTTTAGTTTTACATCTCGGTTGGACAAGAAGGGATTTGTCAGCTGATCTTAGTGGGTAGGCAGAGTTCACAGGTTTGAGCAGTAGAGCCAATTTGTCAGGTATCTAGGAGGAGATTGTATTCTTTATGAAACAGTAGGAAGCAAACTGACAGAAGGCTGAGGGGGTAAACCATCCCAGATTGAAGTATAGTGTGCATTGGTTAGTAAGTTTGGGTAAAGACGGAGCAAAATGGCACATGCTGTTGTAGCAGACATCCCACTTTCGGAGGAGCCCTCCAGTAGTTGCCGGAAAGGCTATTACCCCATATGCCAATTTGGGTCTGTGCAATGGCCATTCTCGCCATATATATATATATATATATATATATATATATATATGGAGAGATGGAGAGAAAGAGAGAGAGATACAGAGTGAGACAGATAGAGAGAGAGTTATACAGTAGCACGCTTTCTCCTTAATAAATAACTTTACCCAGGCGATCACCATTGAGCAAGCTCATTTACAAGGTGGACCTGCAGTTTGCAAGGACAAGGGTACAGAATAGAGTACAAGTAAAATATACATAAAACAACAGTAGCAAGGTGTATACAACAAAATATATACGGTGTAGAAATAAAGGTAAATAATATATACAGAGATGCCTTTAAAATCCTATCCATCAGTAACATTGCTGAGCCACTCCTGTTCAATGCCTACATCTCAGACATATGGAAGGGGACCAGAAGTGAAATGACTCTCTTTGCAGACAACTCAAATTATGAGTGGGCTTTGATACTTTGAAGTTGTCCATACAATGCAGTTAAGTTTAGCCATGTATTATGGCCCTGTGTAATCATTTTTGTGAGTTCTCATCTCAGATCTGGTTTATTTGACATGCTGAGCACTGGGTCATAGTGCACAAACTCTGCACCTGTCATAAGCGGCAGTTGCATTGCATTCATTGAAAGTTGTCTGTAAGGCCCACCTCCCCTTTCTTTTTTTATATACTGGTATATATTTTTGTTCACCTGGATAAGGAAAAGTAGCTTTTGGTATTATTATAAATACTATTATTTCAGGAGTGCCTTTAGATTTGCTTTTGTAAATAAGTGTGATCATAATTTGTTCTGGCATTCCCATGCAGATAAAAGGTATAATAAAATATCATGTGAGCAAGGGCACCTCTGGTAAAACTACCACTTGTAGAACACACTCAGTACAGCACCTAAGATTTCACTGTAAGCTCTGCTGATTTGCAATATTACTTAACAGCTAGCCACCTTGTATTTACCTCTGCATGTTGAGGCCAAGAGCTGCACAACTCAAGAGAGCAACAAATAGCCTGCAGCAGCATTTTATTACAGAAAACTGGTTTGCATGCCCCATCTGCAGCGTGCATGTCTGCATGCTATTTAGACTACATGTAGCACTTCTTTCTGTTCCAGGACTCAATTAAGGACAATACCTTGGCATAATGCAGGCATGGTTAGAATTTAATTTTTAATATGTTTAAAGGACAACTCTGCTCCCTCCATAATATTTCACTATCATCTTTTTTTCTACGCGTAGTCTTTCGTTGCAATTATTTAATTGTGCATTTGGAACATCATGCAATGACCTGTAGATAGCAATGCACCATATTTCTGTATCTCTAAACAGACTCTCACTGTACAATGCCCCCCCCCAACATAACTCTCAAAGCGTTGTAAAAGTCTGTCATGTGCAGTATTCAGGACATATGATTTGGGATCTAAACACCACTAACAATTAGTTGTCGTGCCTTCATCAGCTAGGATGACAAACTCACAGCAAACTGCTGCAACACATCCATGCCACATCACAGTTTAAAAGAGCAGCCACTGAACTTCTGAGCATTCCCAGCTCTCTGCGTGTGACTTTTTATGTTGGCTCGTGCTTGTGCACGAGTCAACATATTGCAGTACTTGCAGATTTGGAGGTGCGGACACTGTGGGTGAATGCAGGGGATGCATCAGTAGGTACGTCCCTCATTCCCCAGTCAGCCAACATGCAGTTGCTACACCAGCAATTCGCAATGTGGCCACCAGATCTAACAAAAGGTGTGCTGCAATGACAAGCAAGCTTCTTATTGCAGCGGCACAATAACATGCCTCCCGACATAAACATGGCGGCACTGACTGCTGCCGCCTGATTACAGGGGTGCCCAATCCCCCCGTCGCATGCCCTGACCCACTTCATTTGCCGACGGGGGATCCCACTCCCCATTGGCATGATGACCCCCCCCAAGTGTGTGCCAAGGGGGTGCCCAATCCCCTGTCTGCTACAGCCCCCACAAAACAATCAGGTGGCATGCTGGGAGCCCACCCCAACGTGCCAAATGTCCCTGAAAAAAAAAGTCCCACGATGTTCCCTCTTTTTTTTTCCCCCTGTAAAACAGAAAATGGTCCATCGCGGTCTCCCTGCCCCTAACCTGTGCCCACCCTCTGCGCACCCTGCCTCCCCACACCCCCCTCACCCCATACTTACCTCTGGAGTCCGGTGCGATGATCTTCGGTGGACCGGGAACACGTCTGCACTCTTCAAAGCCGACCGTGAACTGAAGAACTGCTGGTAAGCTGTATAATGGCATAAATAGGGTTTTTTCAACTTTGGTGCATATCTCGGGCATTTTTGAGAATGTTGACACCAAATTTTCAACATGGGGTTATTGGGACCCCTCCTCATGAATTCTAGCACTGTGATGGCATTAATCCGCCCCAAAAGGTGATTTTGCAGTCACTGTGCAGAATCACCTTTTGGGACTGATTAATGAAATGACAGTGCCAGTGTTCCTGAGGTGGGCTCTCAAAAAGCCTATGTTGCACTTTAATGGAAAATCCCAAAAATGACTTTTCTGGCGTGCGTTGTGGATTTCCCACGCATACCGTAACCCGTGGAATTTGTAATATTTTCACTCCAGATTTTCAAAATTGGCATTTTTCTACACCTCCTTGTGAACAATACAGCTGTCATTTTACATATCCTGGCCAAAGTGTGTTTTCGCACATGCAGCGCAGAATAGCGCGGTCGCTGCACAAAATCAATTTTCGGGACAGTTTGAGGAAACGACGGTGGCACTATTCATGAGCAGAGGTCATAAAAGGCCTATATTGAAAATTTGGTGATGAAAGTCTATAAAATGACTATGTTACAAGCGTGCATTGCGCAGTGCCCATGCACCCTTGTAACTTTGCAAATTTGCTATATTTTCATACCACATTTTCCACACTGGCATTTTTTCACACTTTCTTATGAACAGTACAGCTGTCATTTATCACATCCTGCTGAAAATGTGTTTTCGCACCTGTTGCACACAATGGCATGGTCGTTATGGGAAATCAGCATTTGGGACAAATTGACAAAATCACAGTGCCACTGTTCACGAGGGGAAGTCCCAAAATGCCTATGTTGAAAATGTGGTTAAAAAAATCCCAAAAATAATTGGGTTACGGACGTGTGTTGCACAGTTTCTATGCATGCTCATGACTTCGCCAATTTTTCATATTTTCACTCCAGATTTTCAACATTGCCATTTTTTTACACCTCCTCATGAACAATACAGTTCTCATTTTTCACATACTGCCCAAAATGTGTTTTTCGACCTGTGTCGCCAAATGGCATGCAAAACCACCTTTCAGCTAACAAACTGATAGTGCCACTCTTCATGAGGTGGGGTCACAAAAAGCCCATTTTGAACATTTGGAGTGGAAATACCAACACACACCTATGGCGCTAGAGTTTCCAACTGTAACACCCCACCCTGTGCAGACTGACAGGAGTCAGGGATGTGACTTGGCATCATCGGCTCTGATGCTCCCTATTCCATCCCCACCCTGCAGCCAGTGACACACATCGTGGTGTGCCTTGCAGTGTTCAGCCACAAAGTTCACCCCATTCTCCTATACTGCACCCACCTCAATGTATTTCCTTATGGAATGGGGCAAGTATAATGCCCAAAGACCCCAAAGCACACCACAACACTTGTCAGTGTCTGCAGGGTAGGGTGAGGTAAAATGGCATAAGCGTTATAGCTGATGACCCAAAGGCACAGCCAATGCCTGTCGGTCTCTGCAGGGTGGGGTGGGTTGACGCTTCAGTACTTCACTGCTGCTCCTATTATGCCCTAACTCCGCATAACCAATGCCACTGCCAGCAAGATAACTTTCAGCATTGACAAATGCTTGTTTTTTAATACTTTATGGTGATCTCTCTTTTCTCTCTCTCTCTCTTTCTCTCTCTCTCTCTCCCATCATGTTACAAGGGACAAAGAAACAGAGT
Organism: Neoceratodus forsteri; assembly: GCA_016271365.2. Lineage (NCBI taxonomy): Eukaryota > Metazoa > Chordata > Ceratodontiformes > Ceratodontidae > Neoceratodus > Neoceratodus forsteri. The sequence continues at coordinate 966,492,262 of CM028132.1, read as the reverse complement.
AGTTTCAATGCATTCCTTTCTGAATGGACCTGAAGTTTACGATACAGATTATTTTAGTGTTCCCTTCCTTATTAGGTCAGTAATGCACCCCTAACAAATGAATAAGAATTGAGGATTTCATGGTTTATGGTAGCAAATGTTTTTTTTTTATGTGTGTGTGTGTTTTTCCACAGTGGCATGACAGACGGCTGCAAATAACAGCCTTGTTACATCACACTTAATGGACTCAATTATAGTAAATGAACAGACCAGCATAGCAATCTAGCTAGTCCACTACTTGCAAACTTCTATGCTCAGTGCTGCACAGTAGGGTACATGCTAAATAATGACCTAGGACCAAACTGGGTTTCATCTGATAAATATATAGACTTGGTATTTAACAACCAGGGCCCTAACACTTGTAAAATTTATATTTGGGGACATTGTTTAACCAGGAATTACCAGGAAAGGCACACCAAACCAGAACTTGCTTCCAGGTGTAAACTGAGAGAACAAGGAAGTTAAGTGACTTGCTCAGGGTCACACAGTATGCAAGAAGGAGCTGATGGGATTCAAATAGCTGACTCCAGGTTTGCAGCTCACTGCCCTTACCCACTATGCTATACTGCCTCCTGTTTGATTTGGACCTTCAAAGTGGCCATTGTCAGAACTAAGCAACCCATATTAGGCATGCTTTATATTCTTTACTTTTCTTTCTACTACCATGCCATGGTTTTCTACTTTTAATAGACAAAAAAGAGTCAAGACATGAAACCAACAATGATGTCATTTTTTGCATTACTCTAAAATGCAGTAGGATACCTGCAGTTTACCACTGGCAGAAACAGTCCATTAGCTTTACCATCTCTTTGTATGTTCATGCATGCACACATTGTGTGTTCAGAATAATGAGGCTGACAAATATAGGTCACAACATAGTCTGATATTACCTGTTGCTAATTGTCTTACTTTCTTCTGTCACTATGTCCTGTGCTAAGACATGTCTGTCCTACTAACGTTGCACCCCTCTACACTGTCCTTGTATACTTCCTTCAATACATTGTCTAATAGATATAAAAAACATTATTCAAAACAATTACAGTGCATGGCAGCACTTCTGTGATTGTCATTTCTTCCTGACTTAGTAATATTATTCATGGTTTGCACTACTCTAAGACAGAGACTCCCTGTTGTGTTTCAAATGCAGACCTGGACAGATCCAACAGGAGATAGAAACACTGTAGCCATAGACTGCCTGTTTGCTAGCATGTCATAAAACATACAAAGTATCACTTTCTGCTGCTTTTAAATGCTACTGAGTGCTCTATATAACAATTTTACATAAAAGACACAAAGTATAGCTCTGTTCTCCAACCATATTTACAAACTTAGAAATCCTAAAAGAGAAAAGGAAATCCGTTAACCTAAATCACAGGGTTGCTCAACCAAATAAAAGGGCTTCAGCTTCAATGCTTTTTATTAATAAATACTACTGCCAACTGTGTCATTGGTGAGCAAATTCATGGGTGCTCCAATGGCAGGGGAAAACCCCCCAGAAAAAAAAAAACTTTATGTAGCACTTTAAATAATGCAAAAAGGATTTATTTTCCACAACTTAACTACAAATTGCAGTACAGTGCTTACAACAATTCAATGTAATATGAAAGTACTGTCTCCTACCATACATATGACCCACCTGAGTCCAGTGCACTTAGGCACTACTAACCCCTGCGCTTCGCCATTGTGGCTTCCTGAGGGGGTGCAATTCCATATCCCCTTCATTCTTTAATACTCAAAGTGCATGTGCAACATAATTAGAATATCCTAAAATTTAACAACTGCCTTCATCACTTAAATACAGCTACATTTATCAACAAAGTGACCATTACAGTGTATGTTCCATTTATACGTTACTACTTTATACACTGGGCCTGCAGTATAGCCTAGAGGTTAGAGGAACGAGGTCCGAACGATCTTGGTACATCCAGCAGCCCAGACCCAAGTTTGATTCTCACAACCTCCACTTGCATACTCTGTGACTCTGAGCAAGTCACTTAACTGCTCAGTGCTCCCAGGTCACCCCTGAAAACAGGCACTTGTGCCTACTGGGCCTTAGCCAGTTACCAAAGCCTAAAATAAAACATAAAAATATGCAATTCAAGAACCTATGCCCTGATATATGTATGAGTGCATTGTTAAACATTTTAGGTTCACAATGTGTATATAAAAATATATATATGTGTAACAAGACATCCCATTCAATATAGCCTCCTACAAACATGCAGTACCATGCCATATCAATCCATTTAAATAAACAACTATGTTTATTCTATTGTTCCTAATTCTACAACAAATACTAAACTCCAAATTCACAGTATAATAGAAACATACAGTATAATAATATAACTGAAACTCAATTCAATTTAATTTACTAATGTCCGTCACTGACTGGGCTTGCCCATAACAGAGTCAGACTGCACTCATTATTGACGGTGTTTGTTATATATATATATATATATATATATATATTATATATATATATTTATATACACATTGTAAACCTAAAGTGTATAACAATGTAATCATACATATAGCAGAGCATAGGTTCTTGAATTGCATATACTGTGAATACATGTAATGTGAACAGTCTATTCTTTTAGAACTTGGAGCAATGTTTAAATGTATTTGCAATATAAATGTTTAACGTAAATGGAAAATAAACTTAGCTGGCCACTTTGTTGACAAATGTACTTGTATTTAAGTGATTAAATTTCAGGATTTTTTATTTCTGTTGCAAGTGCAATTTGAGTATTAAAGGATGAATAGTAATGGTTTACTAAACAATTTATTTAAGTATTTTCCTGCGGTGCTTAACATTTTTATGATATTTACTACTTTACTTGAAGGATTTTCCCTAATTACTGCACAATCCTTCCACCCTTTGGCTCTTTTGCTACAGATGAAATGGCTATCATGCCCAAGGTCAAACCGCAGTACACTCACTTATGTCTGAACTACTCTGTCTTACTAAATGTGTCCTGCTCATGCATTCCTTAAAGAAATGTGCTTTGCTTTTGTATGTAGGACAGCTAAATGTGTTCCCAATATGTATACCTTTATATTTTTATGTGCATTACTACAATTGTGTTTTATACCAGGTCAGATGGTTCCCCATCCCGGATGACATCCCATGATGCCTGTATTACATGTAACACAACCAAAACAACAGAAGCCTGGTGGTGTACTCCCTCCTCACGTACCCTGATGTTGCGTATACTGAATGTTGACTGTCCTGCCCCCCTGCCAATGCCGATGATGCCATGTCCAAAAACATTGCCATTTTATCCTTTGCCCCTTGTAATACAGTAGCCCGGTCAACTGTGGTCTCTTATTTTGCCCAGCATACACATTTACTGTTGCAACAAACAAAAAAATGTAATCTAAATAAAACAAGAAATTACTGTAAAACCAATTGTGACACAGTCATTTACAGTTGAAAATTCATGCCCATAGTGACTGTTGAATACTCCAATCATGCTAGACCCACATAACTGCCTCCCAGTTTGTATTACACGAGGCCCATGATTTGTGGATTTTTCATTCCTTTCTTATTTTTATTCCCCCCCCCAATCTACTGAAAATAGGTCTTACTATTTAATCTCTACAGACCCTCCCTTTACCATTGCTGCTGGTTCCAAACATACAAGCTGTCAAAATGCAGTCTTGAGCTACTCCTACTAACTGAAACATTCTTCCAGCATTGCTCCTGGCTCCAAGTAATGAAGATTATAACAGATGGTTAGTAGTCCTTTCACTAATGAATTATATAAATGCATTAAAGTATTTTCCTAGCCTGAACTGAAGTTTCAGCTGAATACTGAATGCTATATATGTTCTACATGCCTCATTACAGAGACTGTCACTAAACTTGGCTGAATATTTTCCACCGCATCTTTTCCAGTTGTGTCTTTTGGTAAACACAGTAACTAAGCTAGGCAATGCAATCTGCCTTAGCAACTATCCTTATGATGCTCTGTCTTACATGACTGTTACAGCCCATGACACAAAGGCACCCCCAACCCCGCTCAACACCTCTCACTCTCTGCAGGGTGATGGTGGCAGTTAGAATTACTACACCACCTCACTTTCATTCCTATTATGTATCTCTGTCACTCGTGCACTACCAATGCCAATACCAGCAAGCAAACATTTGGCATTGACAAATGCTTGTTTAGTATTCCAATGGTAAGAACCTTAAATCTATTTACATGGATCATCAAAGGAGCCAAGCAATGTAAAATACTGAAACATTTAGGACTTCTGAAAGCTGATATCACATTTTTACAGGAGTCTCATCTACTAAACTCAGAAGCAGTTCAACTAAGGAGGCAACAGGTTGGGCAATGTTTCTCGGCAGAAGGTAACACTCAAAATTGTGGAGTTATGCTGCTTGCAAACAGATCTGCTCTTTTTACCCCAATCCAAACCATCAGTGATCCTCAAGGTAGGTTCCTGCTGGTCAAAGGCAGACTCCTTACTACTGATGTTTTGCTGGGCAGTGTATATTGCCCAAACGCGGATTCTCCTGGATTTTTTGCACAGTTACTTAATGCCCTACTCCCCTTCCTCACTATCCCAATTATTTTAGGGGGGGGGGACCTCAATGTCATTATTGATTCAACTGTAGATCGGTCTAAGATTTCTCACAAGAGTCTTTCCCAATCTCAAACAGCATTGCAAGAATTGATGGATCAAATGGGCCTGTATGATATATGTCCTTCACCCCAAAGTTAGGGAGTATGCTTGTATCTCCCCAGTGCACGGATCTTCCTCTCAAACTGATTATTTGCTTATATCTCAAACCCTTATTCCAGGGGTGTTGAACTCCTCTATCAACCCTTGCCCACCCTTAGATCACTCTCTGGTTTCCTGCATGATAACATTTTCGCTTCTCCCTAAACCTGAAGGGCGCTGGAAAATCAACAATCAACTCTTAAAAGATCCAGACACAGTCAAATATATTTCGGAACAGATATCACTTTTTATTTCTACCAACTCTAATTCCACTGGTAAGCCAGATGTAGAATGGTGTGCCTTAAAAGCCTACTTGAGGGGATTACCGATTGGTTTGGCCTCCAGGAGGAAGAAGAAACAAGAGGACCAATTTATCTCACTTCTTTTCCGCATTTGGGAAAAGTAGAATAAGCTGTTCCCTCAATCCACAGAGCAATATAGACAGGATGTTGTCAAGTTGAAAGCCTCTTACTCTGAGCTTCTGTGAAAAAAAGAAGAATTTGCCATATTGAAGGCCAATGTCTCCTATACAGACCAAGGGGAAAAAGCAAGACGCTTACTGGCCTTGCGGCTTAAACAAAAATAATTCTCTAAATTAGTAGAAGTCATTCACTCCCAAGATGACCGCACATTAAAGATGTCCCCAGCTGACAGTGGCAGAATTCTGGTCCTATTATCAACAATTATATGGCCCAATGTTAAATCCCCCTTCCTTTAAAAATCTGAATGCTTATTTAGCAGAATCTAATTTGTCCTCTCTTACAGAACCGCAACAGATTTTCCTGACATCTACCCTTTATCCTACAGAAATAGCCCAAGTGATTAGAAGCCTCCCTACAGATAAAACCCCTGGCCCCAGTGTGTTTTCCCCTAATTTCTATAAAGTTTTTGCAAAAGAGCTAATCCCTGTGCTCCTATCCCTTTATCAACACATTCTTTCAGGGGTGCAATCAGATGCTTCCAAGTTTGAGGCACTAATTGTGCTCCTACCAAAGCCTGACAAGTGCCTACACTCTGTGACCAGTTATAGACCAATATCACTTCTTAACCAACACATTAAAATACTGGCCAAACTCTTGGCCGATCACATTGTGAAAGTTCTTCCAGACCTCATAGCGTCAGAACAGGTGGGCTTTATGAAGGGACGGTCATCTGTAGACCATTTACACACTTTGTCCCATGTCTTCTCAGTATCCAGGGATGCCAACTTTCCAGCGGCTTTGGTCTCCCTGGATGCTGAGAAGGCCTTCGACAGGGTCAATTGGCACTTTTTATTTCGCACTTTAAATGCCTTTGGTTTCCCTTCAGAATTCCAGAAATGGATAAGCTCCCTATATCGGGACACAACTGCCAGAGTAACCAGTAATGGGGCAATGTCTGAGCTTCTCCCCCTCAAATCAGGCACAAGGCAGGGTTGTCCTGTATCACCACTTCTTTTTAATCTATATTTAGAGCTTCTCATTTGTAGGTTGACAGATTGCCCAAAGGTCCAAGGTATACCTATTCATGGACAGGTTATCAAGGTGCCTGCCTATGCAGATGATCTTCTCATGCAACTGGCTCATCCCGCCGAGTCTATCCCTCCTATGTTGAGAATTATTGCAGACTTCAGTGCACCGTCTAACTATAAACTAAATTTAGAAATAAAACAATAGTGTTTCCCTTTAATCACAAAGTCTTAAAACATGTCATTTCTGACTAAGGGCTTTCATGGAAGCCAGATTCCCTGAAATATCTGGGAATTGAGCTCACTAGGAGTTCAAACCGACTATTACAACTAAACTTAGATTCCCTTCTTCATCTAATTACTCAGGATTTGAAACGATGGTCCCACCTTCCGATCTCCTTATGGGGTAAAATTTAACTAATTAAAATGAATGTCTTTCCCCATCCTTTTTACCCACTAAACCTTCTAAATATTTGTCTCCCCTTGTCCTGGTTTAGAAAGGTACACAGTCTCATTACAGATTTTATCTGGGCTGGTAAGAAGCCAGGAATTGCACTTCACAAATCAGCCACCCCCAAAATTAGAGGAGGACTTCATCTGCCACATGTAGGCCTCTGCTATTGTGCAAATCAGGTGAATAAATATCTATGATGGTTATCAGCAGAAGACCCTCACTTTTCCCTCCCCTTTCTGTCTGGCTCAAAATCTAATTAGAAGTAATAACAGCTCATGGGATCTCACCTGCTGCAGTTCTGTATGTTAAAATCAGTTCCCTGCCTTCTTAGATAAAGGGTATGCCCACAGCAGTATCTCTCCGGGTTCATTCCCAGCTATGTGCATTCCTTAAGTACAATCATATTCATGACTTGTCTCAGCCCCTGAAGGGCAACCTCAATGTGAATATAGGGAGAACATTACTCTCATCAGGATGGTTACCACAAATAGGAAACAGTTCTCTCGACTTTTTAATTTCATAACACAGATTTTGGCTTTCCTCTCCAGAGATCCAGAGCAAAGTATATATCCTGACCTCCAGCTTTTTCAAGGTATTTCAGCTGTGCCATCTCCTTGTTTGAGTCTTTGGTGTTACTCCACCTCAGCCACCTGCTTTCGCCTTCCAGAGGGAACTATGTCCACTAGCAGGCTTCCTGCATACTATTTCCAAAATCTATAGCATACTGTATGACTGGAGTTTCCCAGACACTGTAGCTTTGGCCCAACAAACTATTGATGCTCTCTCTTCCCTGACAAGACCTTTACTTGGTCCTACCTGTGGCAAGCTTGTCACAAATTCATCATTCAAGATAGACTCCGGCTCATGCAATTTCAAATTCTACATAATCTTTAAAATTCCCCTCAAAAACTAGCTAAACTTGGCATTGTAGTATCTCCATCTTGCACCAGGTGTCAACAAGATGAGGGGGATTTGCTTCATATCTTCTGGTCCTGCCCCAGAGTTGCTCCCCTGTGGGTGCTCATTAAACAAGGGCCGACCCTCTTCTGGGTATAGCTGATTAGTTCACAGCTGACATTTGCCTGCTGGGAGATTTCGCAACCATTCCTGTACTGAACCGCAAATATCACATGGCACTGATTTCCATGTCAGTCAAGAAACTAGTTTTGAAACACTGGAAGGATAGTGCGGAAATCACTTACACCGAGTGTCTTCAAGAGCTCCTAGCAAACCTCCTAACAGAAAAATCTATTGCTAGTCTGCACAATAGACTTAAGAAATTCTATAGGAGATGGGGTTCCTTGCAATCCCTCTATTCTTTGCAACCTGTAAATATTGACACCCCAAACCCAAACTAGGGTGATTATCTCAAACCTCTCTCTGGGGTATGGATGTGGGTAGGGGCTAGTGAAGGATAGATCTAACATCTCTCAACTTGTATAATGTTGAACCTATGTGCATCATAGATCTGTTCTCTGTATTGTAAAAATCTTAATAAACTATAAATTGAAAAAAAAAATCAGTTGGTATAGCAAATTGTAGGAGTATAAGATGAACAGCAAAACATTTACATAATTCTGAAAAGATGTTATGGTATCCTGATTTAAACACATATAAAGATAAGTTTTCATCTGATCCCCTGAGGAAATAAAACTTGCTCCACAACTGCTAGCTTGGATGCTCATTGGCAACATTTTATTCAAGGCATAAATTTATCATTTACAATACGTCTTTGCATATAAACACATCAACTGCAACAAACAGGTGTCCATTTGCTTCTGTACTTTCATCCTTCCTGGTCCTCTTCTTTGTGCTTGCTCTTTCTTCTCGGGTCTGGACACTCAGATCTGGCTCCCCACACTATCACCAGTACCAGATACCAACTTACCAGAACCTCCACCCCCTTAGGTCTGGACACTATGATCTGACCCCTAATCTCTATCCTTCCCCCCACCCCCATTACTTCACACCTGGGTACCATTTTGCTCCTAGCATGTGTTATCTACCCTCCTCCCCCCTTCCTGCCTATCCCCTCAAATTTTTCTCTCTCGCTCCCCCTCTTTTTTTCCTCCCCTTGTCAAATATCCTCTCCTCTTCCTCTCCTCTCCTCTCCTCTCCTCTCCTCTCCTCTTCCCAGGCACTTGCTGCCCCACCACAAAGACCCCCAAGACCAGCTGCACTTCTGCAGTGCAACTGGATACCTTCCAGTCCCAGGATGGAACTAATTTAGCCAACTGCATCCACACTGCACTGCCCCAGCTCTCCTAGCCTGAACTCCTGGGCAGGTGGGTGGGAAAATCCACAGCAAAAGAGGGCTGCTGCAGGATAGTGCCCACTTTTATACTCCCAGACCCCTCCCCAGGGTCCCTCAGACTCCTCTGCCTGGCCAGTGGCCACTTCCTTTTCCCTGTGTGTCAAATGACACACCTGAGGACCTCATCCCCAACCCCCCTTCCTTCTTCTCCCTCCCCTTATCTCTCTCTTTCATCAGGGGGCCAATCGACAATTTAGGCTGCCTTTTATTGGCAACCCTATTTGTCATCTGATCCCTCTGAGGAAATAAATCTTGCTCCACAGCTGCTAGCTTGGATGCTCATTGGCAACACTTTATTCAAGGCACTAATTTGTCATTAACAATACTTCTTTGCATATGAACTTGTTAACTGCAACAAACTGGTGTCCATTTGATTCTGTACTTTCATCCTTCCTGGTCCTCTTCTTCATGCCTGCTCTTTCTTCTGGGGTATGGACATTCCTATCTGACTCCCCACACTATCACTAGTACCAAGTACCGTCTTACCAGGACCTCCACCCCTCAGGTCCTGACACTATGATCCGACCCCTAATCTATCTTTCACCGACCCCCATTACTTCACACCTGAGTACTATTTTTCCCCCCGCATGTGTTACCTACCCTCCTCCTCCCTTCCTGCCTACCACCTCAATTTTCCCTCTCTTGCTCCCCCCTTTTTTCCACTGACCCATCTCCCTCTGATGATGGAAGATGGGGCTTCCCCCCTTGCGGGCTAGTACCTAAGACACCTACTATCAATCAATCCCACCAGCTCTAACATGGGTCTCAAAAATAGGCACATCCTGAACTCTGTCAGATGCACCCCATCTGACCTATACACTTCAGCCCTCTTGAACGGTATGTCCCTGTGTTAAATATGAACACTCCATCTCAACTACTGCTTTTGCCACCTTTCTGCTGAGTCATTTTCTTCCTTTTTCTACTACCTTGATTTCCTTCACCCACCTCCAGACTCTGCGAGATGTGATCTCGGATTAGCTGATGACCACCCCCAGCCATCAACTTTTGACTTTTTCCAAATCCGCCATTATACTCTGTACTAACGTCCACCATGGAGCTTCCCCCAAGTTATTTACCCCTAAATGTATGATGAGCAAGTCCAGCCTTCGCCACCTTAGTCAGAGCTCCACCAGCAATGGCATCAATTGCGCCCTTCTCATCCCTCTTAATCCTTTCCACTGCACTTTCGTGTGCTCCAGATCTGACCTCAGCTGTGTCCCACTCTGTGATGCTGCAAACCTTTCGCCCAATAGATAAAGGAATACCCCACCAATCAGACCTGATGCTTCTCTCCTGAAAGGACAAAGGAAACATTTTGATATGAGAAAAAGCAGACTGCCATTACCTCACATACCTTTTATAGCAGGTGGACCTCCATCTCCCCACCTGCTTCAACTCTGACTCTGATCCCCCTTGGCAGCAGCCTCTGATACTGCACCTATGCAAAATAAATGGGGGAAAATTTGTCAGGGTCATTCCTGACTAATGCCAGTGCCTTGTTGAGGACTCATCCTACTTGAAAATCAATCACTGGGCTCCCGTCCCAGTAGCAGAACCATGTGCCCGCCATGTCACCCCGTCCCTTCCTTTAGACCTCCATTTCTGTGACTGCACATACCACTCCTGCTTCCTGTCTGAGCAGGACTAAAGTTTCACCCCGCCCCTCTGGTCCATCTTTGACCATGCCAGGTGAATGATCACCCTGTTCTGTCCCCACTTGATATTCCCCACCTGTAAATCTTTTCCTGTCTCTGTCTAACACGGGGCCACCATCTCCCTGACGCTGAATGACCCATGTGCCATGTCAGTGAAAACTGCTCTAAAAAGGCAGGCTTCTTTCGCCATGGAGCATCCATGTTGCAGGGCACCCAGCACTCCCTGGAGGAGCTGGCCCATGATGGAGCTTCTCCTGTCTTTCCTGGACCCTTGACCTCTCTGCCAGCCTGTCAACATCTGCCTCACTTCCCTCCCTGCTGTTGTATCTGGCCAGTTCCTATCCTTGCAGACCCAGCCAATGCTGGCTAGCTGTACTCCCATTGTGGAATGTGCCATCCCCTCTTCCCACTTCTTCACTATGTACTGTTGCACCAGTTCTTCTAAAACCTGCTTCCCTGGATCTCAACTGGCCCTGGCCCAGGAGTTCCAGTACAACTGTCTGGCCTTCTCTCTCCAGTCTCCCACAGATGGTCTGGCACCCTGGTCCTGTGTGCTGCCACATTCGGTTCCAACTTCCAAAACCTGTCCAACTGTAAACAGAAGGGAATATCAGCCACTTTGTTCTGTACACCTTTGATATGTTGTGCTTTGAAAGATACATTCAGCTGCAGTCCCAAAAGGACCAGCCAACGCATAACCCCTCCCACTGTGTCTGTGATACCCCCCTGTCTGTTTATCACCTCCACCACCCATTTATTGTCGTACCAGAAAAGAATGCATTTGCCTTTCATTCTTTCTCCCCAGACCTCTAGTGCCATTAATATGAGGAATATCTCTAAGAAGATAATGTCCTTCAGGAACCATGCTTCCCTCCATGTATCTGGCCATGCCTCCGATATCCAGTCACCCTTAAAATATGCCCCCATCCCCAAAGACCCCGAGACATCAGTGTATAACTCCAAATCAGAGTTGTACACCCAGTCCTCCTGCCATAATGTGACCCCCATTGTATCCATCGAGGAACTCCTCCCACACCCCTAGATCCTCCTGTATCCCCTTCGTGATGTCCACCCAGTGATGGAGCCTTCTTGCTTTTCCTGTAGCCCTTACTAACCTTCTGGTAAATGCTCTGCCTGGGTTTATGGCTTTAGAAGTGATATTAAGGTGCACCAGTAGCTGCTGCACTAGTACCAGTGGCACCCTCCACCTCCCTTTTACTTGTGTCGGCAGATGCCTGAGAAGTGCCACCTTGTCCCCTGGCAGGTGGAAGCATTCTTGTACCATGTCCACCTCAATCCCCAGGAACTCCAACTGGCAGCTCGGGCCTTCCAACTTCAATTCTGCCAGTGGTTTGCCCACCAAACCACACATCTCCTGAAAATCCAACAACATCCTTTGTGACTATACCCTATCCTCCCTTATAAACAGGAAGTCATCCAGATAATGTACCACCCTCCTGTGCCCATATCTATGCCCAAAAACCCATTGTGCCCAGGAACTAAATGTCTCAAAAGTGGAGCACATCACCGAGCATACGATTGGCATGGCTTTGTCGAAGTATAAGCCCTCGTCGAACTGAAAACCCAATAGGTCCCAGTCCTCAGGTCTAACTGGCAAAAGTCTGAAGGCAGATTCTATGTCCATCTTTTCCAGCCATGCCCCATTGACTGCCTTAATCATCACCACCACCTGGTCCAGGGACGTATATGAAACTGCCCGCAGTCCATCTGGGATCTCTTCATTCACCGAGGCACCCTCAGGGTATGAAAGGTGGAAGATGAGTATAAACTCACCCTCCTGTTTCCTTGGAACCACCCCCAAAGGTGTCACCCGGACATGTGGTCAGGGCGGCTCTGTGAAAGAGCTGTCTACCCTCCCAGCAAGCCCCTCCTTCTGTATTTTTGCCTGGAATATATCTTTGTTCCTCTTTATGGACCCCACATTTTTTGCACTCATTGCCTTGTGCACTCCTACAAAATCTACCAAAAAACCTTCTTTGAACCCTTGCTACAGAAAAGTTGCCTACGTTGCGCCTGGGTACTCCTCCATCCATGCCTCAATCACCTTCAGTGCAATGGGGGTGCACGCCAACATGCAACCCCACATCCCCCTTGCTACTTCACCCTCAGTTCCACCCATAGTTGGAATTGTAGCCTCCCCTACTGTGTCCCCCCAACCTCTGCCTGGCCCTCCCTTCCACCCCGAAAGGACTGCTCCTGGTATGGTCTCCCTTCCTGTGCCCCTTTGTCACCCCCTGATGGCAGTTGGCTTCTGGGTACGTGCCTGTGCATCGTGAGCACACGTGCCTGAATTTGCAATTTGCCCACATGCAGGACACCCTATTGTATTCCCAATGTGTCTTAGCCACCAGGGGTGGTGCTCTTTTTAGTGTGCTCCCCTCCAGCTATGCTAGCGAGGTCCAACAGAGATCAAACCCAGATCTCTGAGTATGTACAGTCCCACCTCAAATCCCTGTTTGCAGCCATTCTCTTCCTGAATGCCTCATCATATTTCAACCATCCTTACCCCTGCTAGGCCTTGTATACATCCCTAATGATTGCCGTGTACGTCAAAAGGGGAATTGCTAGCTCTGGTTGCTTTTCCAGTACCAATGCACTGCATATAATAAACCCCGCCTGCCACAAATCTATATTCTTCCCCTTGTACTTCGCTTCTTCCTCCTTGTGCCCCACTACAGTTAGTGCCACTGCCATTTCTGAATTACCCAATGATTCCTTCTGTTCGTACTTCTTGGAGGTGTCCTCATCCACGAACCCAAAAATGTCCACATACTCACCCTTCCAGATGTTCTCTTTTAGTAAGCATGGTATATGATCCCCCAGGGTGAAACCCAGGGGGGCCATCGTATAGCTGCTTCTTCCCTGGTGGGCTTCCCGCACCTTCCGTACCATCTTTCCCCCCACCCTTAACAGCCTGCAGTGCTCTTTCCATTTTTTCTACTCCTTGTTCCCCCATGTCCCCTAACAGACCCTCCAGGTATTCTTTCAAGTTGCCCTCACTTGTCACATCTATGTCATCCTTACCCCCATTCGGTCCTGGCCTGGATGGTGCTGGAGCAGGCTTGGGTGTCGGAGCCAGTGAGGGACCTTGCCCCGCTCTTTGAGGTCTCTTCCCTCCTCTGCCCCTTCTGGCTCATTTGTCTTGCTCCTTTCTCCTCTTTGATGCTTCTGCCTCCTCCTCCTCCCTTCTCTTTGCCGCTTCGACCATCATCATCGAGATGATCAACTTGGTAGCTTCCTCCATCATTTTAGAGCTGGAAACTGACATCTTTCTTGGTGCTATCTTCCTGCTGAATCATGCAGTATTACAAGCAAGGAGGAGGACTATACCACATGAGTGAGCATTAATTCAAACCCTTACCTATGCCCCCAGTTTGGCCTTTCCCTAGCATTAGCCATGGATACAGCCACCCTTCTGGGTGAGCCCCTTGCCTGCCTACTAGTGGCCCCTTCTGCCATGTGCCACACCCTAGCCATCATCTTTGGCACTGCAGTAGCCAGCCAGCCAGGTGCATCCTTGGTTATCATTGCTTTGTTGCTATTATTATTATTATTTTTTTTTTAATTTGGCACACTTTTAGTGCCCACAACAAATAATAAGCATGCACTGTAGCTCTGCAGAAGCCCTGTTGGAAGGGTGATACGTAAGGTGAGCAGTGCTATTTGCACTGCAATCCACAAACTGTTAGGGCACCACTATGACTATGAAATAAAAGATTGGTTTTCACTGAACTAAAGATCCTGTTTCTTCTTTGGGTCCACAATGAGTGGTGAGTGTGCTTTACTCTGCATTCTACATAATCTAGAGATATTAACTGTAATGAAGCGGATACATTTTTACATGCATTAGTATCCAGTTTAAATCTGATTATCATTAATGGGAGACAAAAGGGAAACAGCAAAGGACTCTGCATATTTTACTCTGCCAATGGAACCTTATTAACCCTTAGTCTGCTGACCAAATTAGATGGGAATTTAGAACTGATATATCAGTCTGCGGACCTGCAAGGGTTAATAGATCCTTGTTTTCCTATTTTTTTGTAAATATCAATGCGCTTAATAAAATATTGCACTTAAAGGTTATGGAATGAACTGAATATCCCCATTTCATTATTATAACTTTAAGTTATGTACCAGTATCCCCTGAATTATTACAGTGCAATAAGAAATCAATTGGTATAGTAAATTGTAGGAGTATAAGATGAACAGCAAAACATTTACATAATTTTGATAAGATGTTATGGTATCCTGATTTAAACACATACAAAGATAAGTTATTTTCAATTAATGATAATGATAAACATTATCCTATAGATACCTAGAATAAGTTACTGTTATGCCTGGCTTCTTTATTATATAACAGTAAAATCCACCTCAGAGAAAATAATAGTTGCTTTAATGCAACATGCAAACAGGAAAATAAAAATGAACTAGAGAAGTTAGAAAGGTTAGACAAAATACAATTAACTTGCATATTCTGAATCAAAAGAAGAACACGTACAATAAGGTACTGAAAGAAGAACAAATGAAATATCAGGAGAAATTGTGGTCTCAATTAAGAGAAGCAATAATAAAAAAGAACACAACAGAATTTTGGCATTTGGTTGCCAAAGATACCAATTCCCATGCAAATTCTGTAGAAGTTTAAATTAAACCAAAACAGAGGGAAACATCATTTTAAGGAAGTATATTTTAATCTGCAAGAGGAATTTCAATATTCAGTAATAAATATGTTATGTGAACCCCTAAGGTATGGACCTACTCTGATTTATTTCACAAAAAAATTAAATTACACAAGCAATAACACAAAATTTAGTAAGGCACCAGGCCTGGAGAGGGTATCAGCAGATGTAATCAAATATTTCCCATAGAGATAGATCCAGCTGCTGCATCATACCCTCCTTCCCCTCCCTTCTGTCCTCCACTCCAGTCAATACCCCCCCTTTATGGTTTGGGCAGCTACCAATTGGACTAATTCTGTACCCTTAAAGACTGTTACCACCACCAGCTAGCAATGTACAGTAGTAGTGCTGAATTAGTCAAGGGATTTTTAATGATTTTTAAAAATCTCTATCTAGAATTGTGAAAGCGTTTATTAGGGATTTGTTTTTGTTTGGTAGTGTGTTCAGTGCTACCAGGAAAGGGTGCTTTCATGTGATAGTCTAGTTGAAAATCCACTAGATGGTGCTTAAGTACCATAATAAGAGCTGGCCTGTTTCTGTAGGTATAATAAAAATAATTTTAGAGGATTTTTTTCCCTAAATTATTTGAAGGATAAATAAAGAATCTTACAAAATTGCTTGACAAATTTGGCGCTACTACTGTACACTTTATTTAATACTGTATGCTTGACTACAAGTCAATGTAATGTGCCATGGCTTTGTTTACTTGTTTGTTCATCATTTAGTTTTTCACTTGTAAGTTGTCACTGTAACCACATTATGTTGCTTGTTGTTATTTTTAATCTTTCTGTATCCCCCTTTCCTTCTTCCCTGGGTCACACCTGGAAATGATCCTTGGTCCAGTGTGCCTTTCCCATTTACTTATTTTTAAATATATGTATACATTCTTTGGGAAAAAAACTATGGTGATGCTCCTGTTAGGGTTCAACTGAACACAACAAAAAGAGGGAAATATGGCATTAGGGTTTCCAACCCTAACTCACCGTCACTAATCCCAAGCAGCAAAAGGAAAAAAAATAGGGTTTTGGGTCTCCTGAGTCTTGGATAACCAGTGATGGGATCTTCCCTAATACTCACCCCTTCCCTGAGCAACAAGGTCAGATGTGATCTCTTTTCTTCACCCAGGGCCCACAGCAAGTAGCAAGACATAATTCTCTAACTTTGATGAACATATCATTATGAGGCACTGTCTTGGAATGGCACCTTGTGACTTGGACAGTAGGCTATAGGCTGGGGGAAAAGGGGTGAGCAGTGAGGTTGACAATCCCAAGGAAAACCCCACCACTGATTTGCTGAGATTCAGGAGACCCAAACCCTAATTTGTTTTACTTTTGCTGCTTGGGGTGGGGGAGGGGAGTTACGGTTGGAAACCCTAATGCTACATTTCCCTACTTTTGTTGCATTAAGTTGAACCCTAATTGGTGCATTAACACAGTTTGTTTTAATAATCTCCTTTTTTCTGAGATAGTGAATAATATTCTCTTTCACACAGGTCCCTTTGACTCCTACATGAACAAATGTAGGTGCACCGAGCCCTTTGGCTTTGGTGACAGAACCTATGGGTAAATGGTGGTGGCAGCACCCCTTTTTTGTCTAGGAGCATTCAAAGTGCACCTTTAATGCATGCAAGGGCAGCAGGGAAGCAGTTATGGTCTCTTGTGTTATTACTACAGCCCCCCTCCACTTTTCTCCATGTTCTGGCACCCTGTCAAGGAAATACTCCATCCACCTGCTGAAATACAGGGCCTTGCTGACCCTGCACTTCTGTGCAGTGACCAAAGTCAAAAATTACTAAACGTTATAAGCATGGATAGCATAATGTCAATGTACCATGATACCTTTGTTTTTTTTTTTAAATTTTGTCTCCAAATTTTCAGCATAGCCTTCTTATCAACCCACTTCATGACCCCGATAGATGAAAAATTCCAAATCCCAACCGAAATGTCATTTTGTGCCATAGTGCAAATAGACATTTTGGCCAGGATTTGAAAAATGACAGCTGTCACATTCATGAGGTGATGTGAAAAAAATAGCTATATTAAAATGCTGTGGTCATAATATTGAAAATTACCAAAGTTATGAATGTGCATTTAAAAACTTCAATGTACACTCATAACATTGTTTTTTTTTTAATATTTGTACCCTAGATTTTTAACGCAGCTTTCGTATCAGCCCACCTGATGAACAAGGGTGGAGAACATTTTGAAATCCCACTTAAATGGTGATTTTGTGCAGTAACCAGGAAATCACCCACTGGAGCAGATTTGAATAATTTTGCCACACTGGTTCATGAGGTGGGGTCCCAAAAAGACCACACTAAAAACTTGGTGTAAAAATATTAAAACATGACAAAGTTATGAATAAATGTTCTAAGCCCATTAAAATACTTTAAACTGAACTTACTTTATTTTCTCATATCACAGTCGCCGGTTCCAGCAGCAAGATGTGTCTTTGATCGGAGAGTGGATATACATCATGGGACATATTCAGGTCAGTGAGAGTGTGTGGGGGGTATGGTGTGGTGGGTGCTGAATGGGCAGTTGGGGTTGGGTGGGCAGGTGTCTCAGGGGGTGAGATCACTGAGAGACTTTTTTTTCAGGTCAAAGTGTAAAAGAAAGATCAACAAGTGTCAGTTTTCTTTGTTTTAGAGGGACCCAAGCCAATTCTGGGAACTGAGAATCCCAATGTCGGGATGATGTTTGGAAGCACCTGGGGTGTGTACCACAGAGCCAGCACATATATTATGAGACTGGGGTGGGAAACCTTGAAAGAAGGGGGTCAAGAGAAGCAGTACTGGGGATGGGAACCCTTGTCCTCTTATTATATATTTTTAAAATTGTTGGTATATAATAAATATTAAAAGGGGGGCTGGGTGACCCCAAAGAAAGGGAGGGAGGAAGAAATGGTACTGGGGTGGGCAGTCCTGTCTGCTTAAGTAATATATTAGATAGATAGATAGATAGATAGATAGATAGATAGATAGATAGATAGATAGACAGACAGATGGATGGAAAGAGACAGAGTGAGAAAGAGAGAAGGACAGATCAGGGGATTGGTGCCTCAGTGCTCCATTTGAAGCCCACAGTATGACTCCAGCTGCAGCTTCTATATTCAAGAAAGTCCCAGTGCTCTATCAAAGGAACAATATGAAAGAACTATAGTTCTTTCATATGGTTCTTCATATGACCCTCACTAAGCTCACCACCTCATTGCTCCAAATGACGTTGGCAGCATGGTTTTAGCTGCGGCTTTTCAATTAAAGAAAGTAACGCACATGGACTGTTCTTTCATGAAATCTCACGAAAGGCAGTAGTTCTTTCATATTACTGGAAGAAAGAACTGTGAAAAAAACAAAGCCTCAATCTCTTCTTTTGTGAGCTGACCTTCTTCTTTCATGAATTCTTTCATGATTCACAAAAGAAGAAGTTCAGCTAATGAAAGAACTATGAAAAAAACATAAGCGCCTCGCTCTTCTTTTGTGAGTTGAGATTCCTCTTTCATAAGCTGATAGTCTTCTTTCAAGAGACTCATGAAAGAAGCTCAGCTCACAAAAAAAGAATAGAGACCCCTTGCTAAGACTTCCACCTAGGATTTTAGGGATGTCCCAAAACCATATTTTTGGGTCCATTTTCAAAGAGTAAGCACAAGAATCTAGCTAAACAGGTCCCGTTTAGCTGGATTCATGTGTTTATTTTTCTCCAAAGCATAATTTTTATGGGTTTACAATTTATTTTGAAAAAATAAAAAAGGATGGCTGCCATATGAAAGAAGAGTTTTTTCCACCACAAAAGAAGAATTTGTGCTCACAAGCTAGAAATTCTTCTTTTTTATCATACTAAAGACTCTACTGAGAGAGTTCAGAACTTAAATTTCAACTCCTTCCAACTTGGGAACAGATTAATATATTTATATATTAATATATTTTCACTAAAACAAAAAGGCACCTTCTACCCTGAATATAGGGTATTTCAGAACAAAATTCCAAATCTTCTGGGCTGTAGGTGAGAGCAAAACAGCACAAAAAACCAAAAAAAAGATTTGTCCACTTTTAGCATTATCCAGATATTAAAATCCAGACATCTAACTGTCATGAAACTTGTCAAATCAAGAGTCCTTGCCCACCCAGACAGTGCATGCAAAATGTGAAATTCCACTTAACAGAAGTGAAACTATTAAGGTGCAGACATAGGGGTTTAACATTAAAAAACCTACTCAACCCTAATTATAGTAGCACTACCATACCCCTATAATATATGGTGTAGTACTCTTTTTTTTCCATATTCACATACAGGGAATATTCATTTTCCCTACACATAAAAAAGGGCCAACTGAATGATCAACCAACGGATCATACCATTAGCATGATAGGTACTACCCAAAACATTTTTGTAGAGCTTATATTAAAAAACATCAGAAACACGGGTGGAGGAAAATCAAATCTTTGATGAACCTCAAAATGTTTTTCATAAAAAATGTTCTATAGCACTGAATTGTCTAGTACCATCTCAGTTAAGCAACACATATGTTAAAATCAAGAAAGAAAAGTTATTTTTTATGTTTTATAGGCCTCAAAATGGCATTAGACAGTATAAGTCAGAGAACACCATGGGTTACATTATCTAACTATAGGATATACAGATTTCTATTAGATCTGTTAATAAGGCTCCATGAAAATATTTGGTCAAAAGTTCACTATAACATGGAAGGAAGTCTTACAAAGTCTATTAAAACAAATTTGGGTGTTTGTCAAGGGTGTATTATAGCACCTCTTATTTTCAATATCAATGCCATCATAGAACAAATGTATGACTTGAATTTCCATTCTCCAAAAATTATGGATAGGTTCATTTTTTTGCACACCCATTCAAAAAGTAAATATTAATTTCACATTCTCTCCATGGATTACAAAGAAAGCTGGATACATTTTCAAAATCGTAGGATGAAAAGCACCTAAACATTATTCAAAGAAAAACACAAATGATTACCTTTGGGGCCTTAAAAATAAACACATATTATTTACACTGGAAGAAGTCACCCCTGGATACTGAATGAAATTATGATTACCTAGGAGTACACTGTGAAATGAACCTTAAATGGAATGCTGTTATAGCGTATGTTAAACAAAAATTGCAGGCATCATTAAATAATACTAAGCATTTTATGAGAAATTACAGAGGTTATTCAGTACAAGGATTCCTGTCAATAAGTAATGTAAATTAACTACACCAATAACCTATGCAGTAGAAATATCTGGAATGATAAACTTAACTCTGATGGAGATCATCTTAAATAAGTTATTTCAATATTTGCTTATCCAATCAGAATGCACACCAGCACATATTCTTTGATGTGAGCTATATAAGTATTCATTGGAATCACTAGTTATTTCTTTTTTATTCCATAACAGTTTTTATTGATTTTAAAATTTGTCAATACATTAAAAATGTCAAAGATATCCATTGTTTCAAAAATTGCTGGTTATTTCTAAGATCGTAATAATCATCATGGACTTACAAATCATACAAGAAACAAGACTGCCAGGATTTTGTTTTGAAGAACAAATAATTTAATCATTAAAGTGCTTTAAATTCCCATATATGGATTTTATAAAGCAAAAAAAAGTTATCCTATGGGACTAGGGCATGTATTAATGGATATATTTAGAATCCTACAGCAACAATTAGTACAGTACATAACATACAGCTTAGGTGTAAAGAGCAGCTCAACAGGATTTAGCATAAATGCAATGTTCAAAGATTCGTGTATTGGACAAGGCTATAACAAATCTTTTTTAATAGATTTGCATTTAACAAAAATACTTGATAAAAAAAAATCACAAAATCTTTTTACTAAATTTAGGTTACAACTGTTTAACCAATTGCATTATAAACAGCAGGGAAGAAATGCACCCTTCTGCAATTGTGAGAGTGAGGATTTAAATGATCTGGAGCACACTAGAGTATTTGTTTCTGTTCCTTTTTTAGAAATAAAAGATACATTTTGCTGTATAGTATTTTGAAGGATATTCCTGGAACACCATTGCAGAATATTCTTGCTTTATTTTCCTTCTCTGTTGTTACAGTTTTGGATGTGTTGACGTCATTCCTCAAGAACATTAAACTATATTGAGGAGGGATTTTAATTCCTAATTTATTTATAGGAGTTGATAGTCAATGTTCTGTATATGTTTATTTAGTAATATAATGTTTACATTTAATATTTGTGCATGATATGTAAGTTTGTATAGATAACAATTACTGGAACTGTTTTTTGGAGCCTTCCTAAGGTTATTAGTTTCAAATAGGAAATTTGGGAATATGGGGTTCAGTACACCAGTTAGGGAGTGTAGATAAACAGACGTGAACCTTTTGGTGACCTATTTACCATTCTAAGAAGGAGTTTAGAATGATCTAAAGCAAGAATTCAATATTTCTCATCTACTATTATCATAACCTAACTTGGAAATTATGTCCTTTTAATTTTGCAAATAATGGGAATAATGTGTTTGAATGTTTTTTAGTTTTCTCCTGTAAACATACATGTATAATTCTGTAAATAGCAAAAAATGATATATCTGAATGTTTACTAGTAGATAATTATTATATGGGGCCAGATATTTTCAAAGCTCCGGGGATGCCGCAAGCCCCTGGTGTGCCAAACAAATGATGCATGGAGCTTGCGGCATTTCCCTGTCAGTGATCGGGATTTTCAATCCTTTGTGATGAATGCTACACCTTAGACCATAATTTTGTGGTATAGCATGCAGGAGGCAATGTAATGGTGCTTGCACCAGAGCATTGGTGCAAGCTGCTGTAAATCATGTAAATTGTCACAACTGCACCCAGGATTTGAAATTCGGGTGCAGTTGCAGCGAAGGGGGTTGGTGCACCACAGAGTTCAAAGTCCTGTGGTGCAGGGTGGGATGCAATCCCTGCACCCCCATTTGAAAATCCAGCCCATGATGTCTAAGGAAATTGAAAATGTTTTATCACATGCTGATATTTATCACTAAATTAGAATTATGTATATTGATACTGTCCTCATATGAGAATGTTCTAACTATTCTATACAACTGTCCTTGGATCCCCACCCTGAAATAACTCAGGCCACTGCTTTGTCACTTTGGATGCTCGCTGGCAATATTTATTTAAAAGGCACAATTTATATTCATCAATTTACATCCCAGTTCATTTCTAGCAATCAGTATTTACAACTCGGACATAACAGTCCCATATCACTTTTAGGACATAACAGTCCTGTCTTCCCCCCTCATGATTCTTCCTCTTGTTCTCTTCCACTTTAACCATTGCTTCTTGGGGTCTGGATACTGTGATCCAGTCCCTTCTTTCCATCACCATAACCGGGTACCACACTTATCCGGACCACTCCCCCCACACTAGGTGTGGACACGGCGATCCACCCCCCTAGTTCTATATCCCTCGCCCTCCCCCATTACTCCCCTGCCTGGGTTCTTTTGTCCCCAGGCCATGGTATCTACCCTCCTCCCCCCCTCTACCTACCTCCCTTTTTCCCCTTGCTCCCAACCCCTTCCACTAACCAATCTCCAGCTTGCGATGGAAGATGGGGCTCCCCCCTTGATGGTTAACCCCTCAGGCCATTCTAGTTGGTTTCCCAGGCTAGCTCCCCAAAGGGCTGGAGGAATAGGCCCAAGCCAAACTCTATCAGTTGAACCCCATCTGCATGGTACACCACCTCATGCTCATATGAAATGTCCATATGCTGAATGTGAACCCCCCCCCCCCCATCTCAATCACTGACCTGGCCACTTTCTTGTTCAGGTGTTTTCACGCCACCTCTGTTGCCTTAGGCTCTTGCTCTCCCCTCCATACCCTCCATGAGGGGATCTCGGCCCATTCGATCACCTCCCTTTGCCAGCAGCTCTTCACCTTCTCCAGCTCTGCAATAATCTCCCTAATCAGGAACCCCCTAGGCAATGTCCCCAGGTCATTGCCCCCCAAATGCACAATGATACAATCTGGTCTGGCCCAGTGCACCCAAAGGTCCTCTAGCAGGGGGAGCAGCTGCAACCAACTCATGCCTCTCAGGCCCCTCCAACGCACTCTGGTGTGCTCTACTCCCAGGAGCAACCTGCGTCCCTATCCTTGAAGTGGTTGCAAACCTCTCCACCCAGTAGATGAATGAGTGCCCCACAATCTACACCTGTCTCTTGGAACCTGCTGCGGGAAGAGAAAAAGGAACACCCATTAGCCAATGTCAATACCTCACATATCTCTTGTAACAGTTTGATATCCATCTCCCCACATGCTTGACCTCACTCTCCTCTGCTCCTACAGCAGCTGCCTCTGATGCCACCCCAATCCTGAGGGAATGTAGGGTGAAATTGCTGGGGTTCTCCTCCATGAATGCCACCACCTTTTTCAATACCACCCCCACCTGGAATCCCGTCACCAGTGACCTGTTCCCATGCATGAACCAGGCCTGTTTCATGCAGCCTCGCACCCTACCATGCTCCATCATGGCCTGGATTGTGCAGATTCCCACACCTGCTTGTCTGCACATCTCCACTGCGGTGCCCTTACCCTGCTGGTCTGTTTTGAACCTCTGAAGCCAGATGACCACCTTATCTGCCTCCACTCTCACGTTCCCCTCCTGCAAACCTGCAGTGGCTGCCCCCTTCCTGGGTGCCACCACTTCTCCAACCCTGAAAGTCCCCCTAGCCATGACAGCAAATATGGCCTGGAACAGACAGGCTTCATTCACCGGATGGCAAACTTGGTCCAATACCCTTACCACCTTTGTGAGCAGGGGCCCCATTATGGGTCTTCTCCCATCCTGCCTCATGCCTGGCCCCCTCTGCCAACCCATGACCATCCGCCTGATGGCCCAGCTGCCCGCAACATCCAACCACCCCGGATTGCTACACATCCAGCTGATACCCGCCAGCTGTAGCACCATGGTGGCGTGAGTCACCCGTTCCTCCCATTTTTCCACTAAATACCACATGACTTGCTCTTCCCAAACTGGTTTGTATGTCTCCCAGCCCATCCTGGACTGAAACACCTGGAAACTTTCCCAAGCCCCTTCATATGCCTTCAGGGTGTTGGTTGACCATGACCCTTTGTAAATGGCTCTGGCTATCTCCTTCCAATCTCCCACAGCCAGTCTAGGACTCTGGTCCATCAGGTGCAGCATGCGGTGTCAACTCCCGGAACCATTCCATCTGAAAACAAGAAAGACAGTCAGCCACCTCATTCCGTGTCCATTCAATGTGCTGTGCCCTAAAAGACAGGTTCAAATGCAGACCCAACAACACCATGCACCTTTAGTACCCATCCCACTGACTCCATATGGCCACTCTGCCTGTTGATCACCTCTTCCACCCCCTTGTTGTCGTACCAAAATAAGATGCATTGCTCTGCCATCAGGTCACCCCAAATTTTCAAAGCCACCCATATTGGGAAGATCTCAAGGAATGTGATGTCCTTGGTCCGCCCCCATTCCTGCCATTGGGCTGACCATGCCTCTGAAATACCTCTCCTTGAAAGTAGGTCCCATGCCGTTGCCCCAGCAACATCCGTACCACAGCTCCGTATCGTGTGCAGGCCTACTCCTCCTGCCAGAGTATCACCCCGTTGTATGATTCCAGAAAAACCTCCCAGACCTGAAGGTCCTCCCTCATGCCTTTACTGATATCGACCCAGTAATGGAGTTGTTCTGCCCTGCCCATGACCCTCCACAACCTTTTTGTAAAAGTCCTGCCCGGGCTTATAGCCTTGCAGGCAAAATTAAGGTGCCCCAGCAGCTGTTGTATCTGTACCAGCGACACCCTCCTCCTCCCACCCACTAGCACTAGCAACCCCTTTAACCATGCCACCTTGTCCCCTGGCAGCCAAAAACCCTCCTGCTTAGTGTCCACCTTGATCCCCAGGAACTCTAGCTTTCGGACTGGACCCTCAGTTTTTCCCACTGCCAGGGAGATCCTTATGGTTCTGCACATGTCCCTAAAGTCTGCCAACATCCCTTGGGTCTCTGTCTGGCTGGCCCTGATCAACAAGAAATTGTCCAGGTAATGGACTACCCTCCTGTGCCCATACCAGTACCCAAACACCCATTGCACCCATTAACTGAATGCTTCGAATGTGGAGCATGCCACCGAGCAGCCCATGGGCATAGCATTATTGAAGTAAAACTCACCCTCGAATTGGAAACTGAGCAGGTTCCAGTCTGCAGGGTGGACTGGTATCAGATGGAATGCACACTCAATGTCCGTTTTTGCCAGCCAGGCCCCTCTGCCACCCAGATCAACTCCACCGCCTGGTCTAGTGAGGCATAAAAGACCATGCTCAATGGCTCCAGGATCCCTCCATTCATCAACCCCCCATCAAGATAGGACAGGTGATGTATGAGTTGGAACTCCCCTGCTTGTTTCTTAGGCACCACCCCTAGAGGTGACACCCAGAATTGCCTGCAGGGTGGCTCATGCATCAGCCCCTCCACCCACCCGGCCCTGACCTCTTTCTGAATCTTTTCCCGGACTATGTCCTCTTTCCTTTTTACAGAACCCAAGTTCTAAGCCTTCATCCCAACCTGTGTACCCTCAAAACCTAGTGGAAAGCCTCCTTGAAAACCTGATTGCAGCAGCTCAGCTCTTCTCTTATTGGGTAGTCTTTTGTCTAGGCCTCCACCACCCTTAGTTTTATGGGGGTGAGGGCCAGGACATAGCCTCTCCTCCCCTCCCTCGGTTCAGTCTTAATTCCAACCATAGTTGGGATTGTATCCTCCTCTCCCAGGACTCCCCTGGTCCCTTCCAGCTCCCCTCCCACCACCCCAAAAGGGCTTTTCCTGAAGCTGCCCATTTGCTTGGCTGGCTGTGTTGCCCCTTGCCTGCAGGTCATCACCGGGTGTGACCCCCTACACTGTGAGCATACATGCCTAAACTTGCAGCTAGGCCACGTTCATGATGCCCTCTTAAAAGCCGAGCAGGCCTTGGCGGCCGGGGCCATCACCACCCTTTTTCCTTGTTCCGCCACCTGCCCAACCGCTGGACCCGAAAGGGTCCTTACCCTCAACTTGACAAGGGTGCAATCCAACCTCATGTCACCCTTCACTGCCATTTTTATCCTGAATGCCTCATCATATTTAAGCCACTTGAAACCCAGCTTCACCTTATACACGTCCCTGATGATCGCCATATAAGTCAGTAACGGGATTGCCAGGTCTGGCTGCTTCTCCAACACCAACACACTATAAATCAGGAAATCAGCCTGCCATGTATTGATGCTCTTCCCCTTGAACCTGGCTTCCTCCAATTTGTGCCCTACCACTGCCAATGCCACCGCCATCTCTGACTTGAATACCAACTCCATTTGCTCATACTTTTTGGCTGTCTCCTCGTCCACCAATCTGAAAATATCAAGGTACTCCCCTTTCCATATTCTGTCCTTTATCGAGGCTGGCACATGGTCACCCAGTGTAAAACCTGGTGGTCCATCGTACAGTTTCCACACACGTATGTGGTGCCCGCCCCTACCTTTCCCAGCCTGCCCCCTTCTTTGAAGGCCTGTAAGGCCCACTCTATCTTTAAGACCCCATCCTCCCCATGTCCTCCAACAAGCCCTCAATAGATTCCTTTAAATCAGTTTCATTGTTCATATCCACATTGTCCTTGCCACCACCCAGCTATGGCCCTGCCAGGACCAGAATGGGATCTACCTCCACTCCAGGTGCCG
Source organism: Neoceratodus forsteri (assembly GCA_016271365.2). Taxonomy (NCBI): domain Eukaryota; kingdom Metazoa; phylum Chordata; order Ceratodontiformes; family Ceratodontidae; genus Neoceratodus; species Neoceratodus forsteri. Next base: position 966,465,205 of record CM028132.1, on the reverse strand, counting down.
CCAGTGGGCTGGGTCCCACCCTTTTTGGTCTTCCGCCACTGGCCCTCTTGTCTCACCCCTTCCATTTCTTCTGGGCCTTCTCCTCCACGTCCTTCTTTTTTGCAGCCTCCACCAACTCCGTCATCTGTGTCATCAGTTTTGCTGCCTCTGCCAGCATGGTAGCGCTTGACACTGAAGTTCTCTTGGGTGTCATCTCTTTTGCCGCGTGCCTAGGCTGTATAATAAACACCACATGATCATACCATAAACCTACCGCCTGCCACCCGCCCCTCTACTCACCTACCCATGCTCTGCAATTCAACCAGGTTACTATGATTACAAGATTGTTCCATTCGTATGTGAACCCCTAGCTTGAAATATAACTCCACCGGGAACATGCCACCCATAGACATCTCTCATCCACTGATCTCAAATACTGTATGGTGCTGCAGTCCCCCAGGATCCCTTCTAGAATAGCTGCCTCCTTGCAAGGCGTGCATCCTTGAGAGTGGACTTTGCCCTCATTGAGTGATTGCTGTCAGATCTCAAGCTCCCGGTATATTGTATGGCAAACACAACCCACAAACTTTCTTTCTTCCCCCCTTTTTTTTTTTGGCTCGTGATATAACTACTTGCAGGCTAAACTCTTCCTCCCCACTACCCAACGATGCCATTCGGCCTTCAAGTCCAAGATGGTGGCCGCACCACATGACTGGGCCTCCATGGCCCCAGCGCTGTCTGGCCTACTGGCCCATGCCCTTCAGTGCCAGAAAGAGCAATGAACCACCCTGGTTCACAAGGTCCTCTCCACCAAGCCTAACAGTTCCCATTACAGCAACATCTTTCTCCTTCTTTTCAAGTACAAGCATGGGACCAGAAGATTAGAAGCACCATTGGACCTTGTAACTGAACTTGCCTGAATCGCTGCTGCCTGAAATCTAGTTCATTAGGTTTCATTTCCTTCCCATAAACTAATGAAGTAGTGACCCCAACTTGCTGGGCCAAATAGCCTCATTGCCTTCCACACTGCACCGTGTTGTGCCCTCAGGCCTGTTATTACTGCATCACCCAGTTTTTATATTTATTTATTTTTTAAAACAGAAACGTTGCTACACACCACCCCGACTGGCCTGGACCTCCAATTGGTCCTGCCTCCCCTTCAGCATTCTCAGTGGCCAAGTCAGCCCCTAAATTCACCTCTACCCTGTAACCATCCTGCGATTGATCTCCCGGCCTCACAATGGTGGCCATGCCACATGGTCAGGCCTCCACAGCCCCCCGACCTGCATCCAGGCCTCCTGGCCCAGAAATGGCCTTTTGCTGTGGTGATCCCTGGCCCCAAAATGGCAGCATTGCCATGCAGTTGGTCCTCCATGGCGTCGACCTGCATCCTGGCCTCCTGGCCCAGCAATGGCCTGTTGCTGCCACCTCCTGCTGTAAAACAGCCTGCAGGAGTCTCCCCCAGCTTCTGTAGCCCCACCACTCATGCCTCCTGACTGCACTCCTCATGCTCACACCACACCATCTGGGCCTGCTGCCCCATCCACTAAGCCAAAACCAGGCCTCCTTCACCACGCACCACGGAGTGTCACCGTTTTGCTGCCCTGCCCCCATTTCCCAACCAGTGCCCACTTTCCACACTGTGTACTCTCTTTTGGCTGCATGCTAAATGCCTTGCGGCACCACAACCAAGCTGCCCTGCCACCAGCCTCCACATTCCAGTACTCGCTCTGCACAGCACCATCATCTCTGTGGTGCTGAGGCCAAATGGTCATAGGAATCAGATCAAGCTGCGAGTGTAGCCAACACCCTCCTTGCTCCCAACTCAGAAAACGTCACTCAAGCCTACCACTCACCAAGGAAACTGCTCCACTCGCATTATACATTTTTTTTTAAACAACACTGCATGCTGAGGTGGCTCCATAGGACCCTGATTCCTCCACAGACACCATCAGTCTCTGGGCCCAGCAGTGAAATGATCAGATCCACACTGCCTGGTTCCAACATCTAATGCATTTCATCACAATTCTTCTTCACTGCACACTGTATCACCTTCTAACCATGCTTTTAACCAAACCATCAGGTTGAAAACCCTCACAACTCATGCTTGAGTGCCTCACAGAGACAAAGGGCCCCAGACCTGGGCCTAGCAGCCCCACAATCTGCCTTACACCCCTCTGTCTCTCACAGATATGCAGTTTGTATAAACCTTTCTAGGCAAACTGTACAACATTTTAGCAAGGCATGTAAAAACCAAAACCACCAGTCTGAGACCCTCACACTTCCAGCCTGGGTGCCTCACAGGGACAAAGGCCCCAGACCTCAGTGCCTTTCTGTAGATTGCCAGCTATGAGCTGTAGGTTTGAATTTTACAGCAAGAAAGAGTGCTTACTGAGGGTTACATGTCCATAAGTAGCCCCTAAGGACCCCTGATCAGGAACCCTTCTGGCCCCTCTCCTTGGCCAATAGCCAGCGAGCTTCGAGCCTGGTTGGATGATGCCATCTGTGAGGTTTTAGTACCTCCCCCTTTCCCTGCAGTCCCTTCCCCCTCCTCCTTCTGTATTCATTCCTGGCTGGGTCCCAGGACAACCTGGCCTGCTTTTTAGTGGCAAGCTTTATTATCCTACATGACATTTTACTATCCTGTGTTTTCCATATACTGTTTTTAATGTTGTAATGACTACAGAGCCAATCAATAAATTCAAACTGAAGCTGAATCAGTTACCGGCCAAGAGGTGCTCAATCAGTGTGACTCAGGAATTGGTTAGAAGGGTCCATGTGCGCCTGAAAAGTAAGCTAACCTGCTTCTTTCACTTAGCATCTTTTAGAATTAATTATTTACTCTGTCACATGCAGAGTACCCATCCTTATATTCTGTCTCACTCTATCTCTCTCTCTCTCTCTCTCTCTCTCTCTCTCTCTCTCTTTCACATGCACTGGCCATGAATGTCAGTAATCTTACCTCAGTAGTGCTGTGTGCAGTTGTGCAACATTACAGCATTCAGGTCTAGCAGTGACATACAGTAGATGAGGATTCCCATGCTGTGACGACAAAGTAAGCCATACATTTTAAAATATACTAAGTATGAGAATGGCCATTTAAACACTGGATGGAGAGGATGGTAGGACAAAGATGGGCAGGAAGGGGGTAGGTAGCCTTTGGGTTATCTGTGCCCAAGAACTACACAGTAAATACAAGCAAGCACAAATTCAGCATTGGCAAATGCTTGTTAAGCTCTTAGAGCCATTTCACAATGATACCCCACATGCAAATCATGGATATCTAGAGTACATAGTCCCATGGCCATGGAATCTGGCATGCCTGCCAGTCTCCATGATCCCCGGCCCCCCAGAAGCTTCAAGCAGAGTGCTCTGTGGATGGGTTGGGACCATTGAAAAGTGGTGCTGTGCTGGACCATGGTCATCCAATCAGATGCATGGACTGGCTCCAGTTAAGACTCCTTAGTCCACATAGAGCAGGGTAGTGTAGGGGATAGCAGTCTTCCAATGACTGCCATATTCGCCTCAGCAAATGTATATTTTGGCAAATGGCACTGGCCAGTGCTGGGACTGTCCCAAGCCCATCACAAAGTTATTTAATTCTGCTGGCTGCTATATGGGGGAACAAATGGGCCTGAGGACATTTGTGTGGCCATTCAGAGGGGTGTGTACCCATTACTGCTGCTTTTAGGGCTGTGCAGCATCTGCATCTTCTACAAGCACTTAAGAATAAGGAAGTTTCTTCATGAATAGGGAGCATGTCCTCCATGCCCCTGTGCCCAGACCCAGCCATGAACATAAGCACACCAGTGGCAAGGGATCAGGTGTAGTAGGAATACACATCATGGGATATCCATAGATTTGAGGAAGTCTCTGCATGCACAGGGTGGGACCTATACTCAGCACATGGACATGCAAGAATCCCTCCACTGATGTTGGACTTATTATGGATCAGCCACTAAAATTGCTGGCATTGTGCATTTTGTTTTACTACAGAATTCTTTGGTTGAAAGGGATATAGACTACATCATAGAGCTTTAAAATGGTAATTCATACTAGTTTGTACTTCAAATGTAACCAGAGACTTTACAAAAATGCCAGTGAAGATCAAATAAGAATAGAATGGGAACCAGTATTTAAAAACAGCTTCTATGGAAAAATTGACTTACTGCACAGGTTCAGCACAGTTCTCCTTCAAAGATGATGTTCACTATGCAGTATTTATCCAAGTTAATGGCTAAGTCTTTAAAAATTACAAAATACAGTATGGTGCCCAGCAAAAAGTGATGGGAATTTCAGTACACCATCTCACAACCCCCATTCACTCAACCCAATGTTTAAATTGATACAAAATAGGATTATTCCCATCATATGAAGATACTATTTATAGTACAGCAGCTTATTTCTTACAGCCTGTTGTTTCAGTTGTTTGTCAGTTAATTATGCTAGACTGAAAAGCAGAACATGCTATTTTAATTAGCCCACAGTTCCTGGTTTAAATTAGAAAAGTTTAAAATAAACCAACTGTACAAGCTTTCTATTTGAAACTAGGAATTTAAATTGTTAGTGCCCTAGTACCTGTGATAATGATGAATCTCCTAATATTCCTCGGTGGGAAGCAATATAGTTAGTTTTCACCCTGAAAGAAAAATAAGCCCTGCTCACAAAAAAGAGTGATAATAGCCTACTAGATTTTAATAGCCTCTGCAGACCTCACTGGATGAGCCTATACCTTTCATTTTCCTTTAAAGGGAAAGTTCCTCCAACCTATTTTCTGTATACCTGTGTAGTTTGTAGGCAAGAAGAATGACTCTGTCTCTTGCATTCCCATAATCTCATCCTAATTTAAATATAATTATGGCTGCTTTAATCTGTTTAGTCCTGGTGCAAAAAACTGTCTGCCTCCATTGCAAAGGTCATGAACCCACTTATGCATGGCATCATGGGAGCTGATGATGCATAGCTGCACAAGCCAGCAAAAGTTGTACTTTCATTCAGTTCTGTTACATGTCTTGTGAAGTTCTTGTACTATCTAAAAGCATTTGTTTCTAACTCAGATACTCTTTTTAATACAGAAAACAGCAGGGCACTTACTATGCATTGAATAGTTTCATGTCCTGCAAAGACAAGAATACAGGAATGGCAGAGGACAGCAACAGCACTGATTAATACAGCGTACAGCAGGCTTTAGCACAAAAACATCATAAAATTCAAGGATGCCTTAAATCAATCAATCAATCAATCAATCAATATTTTATTTGTAAAAAGCGCAATTAGCAAATGACCAAAGTGCTGGTACATATCTAATAAAAATACTTAAAATGATAAATATCTAAAAAACATATTAAAATACCATAGTCAAGCACAAACCAGAATTTAACAAGACTCAGCAAAGCAATTTTCCTGCAGCTTTGCCAGACAGTATTTTGATTTTTCTTCATAAAAAGGGGGATAGATTGGATCTTAGGAATTGGAGGCCCATTAGTTTGTTAGATGTCGACTGGAAAATTCTGTGTAAAGTTTTGTGCAAACATTTGTCCTGGGTAGCTCAGGAAGTGATTTCACCCAGTCAGACTTGTGCCATTCCCTGCCGGGGTATGGGAGACATTACCAAATTACTAAAAGAAGCTTTGGATGGGTTGGGTGGTTCTGGGTATTTGCTCTCCCTTGACCAAGCTAAGGCCTTTGATGAGGTTCCCCATGTCCACCTGTTTTAGGTTTTAAAACATTATGGTATTCCAGTTGGGTTTATAGAATGGCTTCAAATCATTTATAGACATGCCTTATCTCGGCCTTTGGTAAATGGCAGGCTAGGGAGATCTGTACTGATTCAGAGAGGAGTCAGACAAGGCTGTCCTCTGAGTCCGCTTCTTTATGTTTTTTCTTTAGACCCTTTATTAAGAACATTACATATGACAACAGGGATTGCACCATTTTGGGGTTTTGGGGATGGTGTATTTCTAATTGCCCTGGCTTATGCAGATGACACTACTGTACTATTGGCCGATCAAGTATCTGGGGAGTGGACTATGGAGGTTGTAGACTCTTTTTCTGTTGTTTCTGGTTCAAGGATCAACAGACAGAAGGAAATCTGACTGTGGGGATTCATACTTTAGAAGTAGCTCCACGAGGCTATAGGGGTGTTGGGTATCTGCATTACCGATTAAAATTCTGGGGTACTGGTTTGGAGCTCCTGACCCAGCCTGTTACAATTGGAAACAGCCTTGGCCAAAGCAGAAGAGAAAGTTGCAAGACGGAAAGGTTTTCCCATGATGAAAAAGAAAAGGATCTTTATGTTTAAAACTTTTTTATTGCCTATTTTTCTGAATGTTAGTTATCTGTATCCTTTGCCTGTCAAATTAGAGGTTAGGATGTATAGCGCGGCTTTTCAATTATTATGGGGGAGTCGGCTTAATCCCATAAAGTGAAATAGTACCTATTGGCCTGTGTGTAATGGTGGTTTGACCATGATCAATCCTGTGATTTTTCTTTTCACTGTCTTTATGCAAATGATGTTCCTGTTTTATTGTTGAGTCAATTGCCTTGGGTTCCCTTGTTTAAAGATAGATGCTGCTATTTTTGGCAGAAGTGGGAAACCCAGCAATGGGTGGTATTTTGGAATGTCCCACAAGGTTTTTCTCCCTATCTTTTGGAAATCTGTAAAAAATTAAAACTTTGGCATTTCTTGACCTCTGACCTTTTGCATACTACCAGAAAATTGGAGTATCATAAGCTGTTACAGGAGATCTGTTTTAAAGATCTTTTTCTGGTATTACCGGACACTGTAGTCCTTGCTGATGTCCTTGGCCAAGTAACAGAAACCAGACTCCCTCCTAAAGTGTGGGATTCTGTATGGCTTAGCTGTCATTCTAGACTAAATGTCAGAGGAAATCATTTTCACAAATCTGTTCAAGACAGATCTTGTCTAAGGGAGGGTTGTGGATTGGAGATTGAAACAACGTTACATCTTTTTTCACAATGTCCATATATTTCTGGTTTGTGGCCTATGTTGGCCTGTTCATGGAATATCCCTCATCTAAGGTCTATGAATAATAATACCTTGGTGTATGGTCAGTATCATAACATTCTTTGGAGTGGATTCCATTTAGGGACAACTCGAGTAATATTTGCTCTCATTAAATGGGTAATTTGGCAAACTAGATGTCAATTTGTGTTGCAACAAAAACAGCTATCTTTGCTGGGCTTACAAAATAAAATTGAGTCTGAAATCACAGTGTTATTTAAAAAAGAAAGACATGTCTTTACTAGCGCTCTTATGCAGGACTGGTGGAAAGGTTGGGGTTCTCTCCCCTTTTTACGGGTTTTTGATTGACCAGTGAATTCTCACTGGGTGATTCTATGAACTGTTTTTTGTTTACCGTTATATACTGGGATGGGAAGGGCTGTTGGGATAGCTGTTTTTTTTGCTTCTGGTTATTATAGGTTTTTCTGAGTGGGTTTTGTTCTTGGAATTTTGGGTTTGTCTTTGGTGTTTCGGACTTTTGAAGGGTATGAATGGTTTCTTGTTTTCTGGACTCTGATGTTATATATTGATTCCAGTATTTTATGATTTTTCTATTGTATTTTCCCTTGTTTTGTTTATGAAGCTTTATCCAATAAAAAATTCCCCTGCTCTGTGTGACAGAGGGCGCTGCACCTTTGTGAATTCTCCTCAGTGTGTGGGAGTTTTGTTGGTGTGAGCAGATGTGCGGGAGGTTGAGGAGCCGATCACCTCCTCAGCTCCTGATGGACGGCATGATCGAGATGGAATCGGACCCAGTTTTGGACCTGACAGCTTCTACTGGATGTTCACAGTTACCTGATGTGGATTGCTTGTGCAAAGTCCCTTTGGAGGCAGAAGCAGCATTACCGATCCGTGATGCAGTCAGAATTCATTTATGGCTCTCTGAGCTAGATCGTCAACGGAACCTTTTGTTGCAGGAATTGCAGCAGTGCCAAGAGGATGTCCCTTGCACCCCAGAACAGGAAGAACCACATATCACTGCTGCACCAGACCTTGTTGCTGAAATGCTGACTATGGAGCTCTCGGAGCTGCCCCTTGTACAACCCTCTTGTTCCTCCAAGGAAGTTCGGGCTGGAATGGGTGAGTCCACTGTCTTACCTACCAAAGTAAAATTACATCCGACTGGTTCTGTGGGGTTTGAATCTGCCTCTGTTTTGACTGCATGCCTTAAAGGACCGAATGTGGGGATTTTTTCTATAGGCCTCTCCCCAAAGGAAAAACAAACTCAGCATGGAGGTACAATAAGTCAAACTGCTGAGGGGCGTAGATCCCCTTCTTTACCTGTGACTGCTTCTGTTTCTTCAGAATCTGTGCAGCCGTTAGATGGGGAAGCTAAAGCCTCTGCTACCTGGGTATCTGCAGCCTCAGAAGCTGTGGGGTGGGTAAAATCCCATGATGGAAAATCTTGGGATGCTAGTTTGCCTGCAGGAGGGGACCAAGCTCCTTCTTCCCCAGTTACAGCCTCACTAATAACGCTAGGTCAGTTGCCTGCTAAAGGGTCTGATCTTGTCTCACCTACTCTTAGTCATGATTTGATGGATGACATTAGGTGGCTGGAAGGAGACAGCCTGCCACCTCCCACTGACCCCCACCGAGGCCTTAAATGAAGGTCATAAACATCAGCAGCCCAGTACTTCAGTACCTTCACTAACTGTACCCAAACAAAATACTACTTCATCCATATGGCATTCTAAGGTGACTGAAAAACTGTTTCCTGCTACATTTGGTTTGTTAAATGAGCCTGCTGCTAGATGAAATGCAGTGAGGTTAAAATTTAGGGGATCAGTGGATGACATTCCTAATAGACTTTTTGTAGGGCTGGAACTGCTGAAAAAAAGTATGAGGTTTTATGCATATGAGATCTATGCATTAATCCATATGCCTGGGGATTCTATATTTGACATTAGTTTCAAGCATCCTACTGGGTTGGACTGTTTTTGGAAACAGTATCAGGCTTTAAAAAACAGTCCTTTATGGAAGCCTTTTTTGGCTATCCCCTTAACCAAACCTGTTTCTAAAAAAATTACAGTATTATTTTGCAACGAAGGAGTCAACGTTGCTGATATAACCTATTGGTTAAACAAAACTGTACTGTTAAAAGCCCCCTGAGCCAATTCTTGTTGATCTGCGTTTAGAGAATGGTTTAACCAAACACTTGCCTAACTGTTTCTTTTTGGGACGGGACAGAGGTGTTCTTTTTTATCCAGGTCAACCGAGAGCTTGTTATAAATGTGGGGTATTGGGGCATTTGAGTAATGTTTGTGACCAACAGAAGTGTGGGCTTTGTGGAGATTTAGGCCTTATAGGGGCTCATTGCAGACATCCGATGAAATGTAACCTTTGTGATGAGCAGGGGCATACTTTTCGCTCTTGATCCTGGGCCTCCCATAATCAGTCTGATCCTGCCCTACGTGCTGAGCAAGATGTGTATGTTGCCAATGCTCAAAAGGATAAACAGAAAATGCAGGATTTACTTCTGCAATCTGATTTGAGTACTGCTGTCCCTCACATGCCATCCGCCTCTTCTCCAGTTTCTGCTGAAGAAAAGAAAGATCAGGCTCAAGCCCTAGAACAAATGGACACTACTGCCCCAGTCCCTCTTTCTCCTACTACTGTTGGAGTGGGTGGTGATATTTTTCCTGTTTCCCCAACTCTCCCTACTAGCTCTGAGCAGGTAGTTCTTCCCTTGGTAGACAAGGAACTCTCTCCACTAGATGTGCCACAGACTAGTGTGCCTGTGGAGGGACAGGAGTCTAATAGTATGCCCCCCCGGAGTGCAGTGTGAAATCTCCTTTCAGAGAGTCACTCATTCTAAATCACTGAAGCCCAGTTCTGAAGCCCTTTCTTTCTCTACTGAGCCTGATCCTGTTGTTGCTTCAAATCCTTTTGCCCCCTTACTTGACCATGAGGGAGATGATGATGGGGTAGATTCTGATTTCTCCTCGGTTGCTTCCTCACTCCCAGAGCCTTCCCCTAATACAGAGGTTAAAGATAAACCTAAACCTAAAAAGAGGAAAAAAAGGAGGTGATTTAATCATTACCTTAGTCATTGACCCTATCCCACCTTAATTTTATGGCAAAAGACATTTCCTTTCTTACTGTTAACGTGAACAGTATTAAATCATAAACAAGGAGACGTATCATGTTTGCCAGCTTAAGTGAAAATTCTGGTTCCATCATCCTCTTACAGGATACCAGACTGGGCTCATTGAAAGATTTGAAAGATGCAGAAAGGGATTGGCGGTGGGGTGTTTCTTTCTGGTCCTTAGGAGATGATGTCTGTGATGGTTTTGCAATATTATTCTATAATATAGAAGTCCAAGTTTTGCAGATCCTGGATATTTTGCCTGGTAGGGCTATGCTTATGGATATAATTGTTTCCCATTGTGTATACCGCCTTATCAATGTTTATATGCCTCAGTCAAAAGCTGACAGGTCAGCTTTGTTTCATCAAATTTCTCCATATTTGCATACCTCAAAGCTGGTTCCGTGGGGTGGTGACTTTAATTGTGGTCTCTCTGCTAGAGATTGGGGTCATAAATCTCAGAAATTATTTTGTGACACTAATACATTTTAAAAAGTCTTAAAGTATAATCATTTACTGGATGCTTATGATAAATTACAGTTGTCACCTGTGCATACCTTTTTTAAAGGTACCATTTCTTCTAGGATAGATTTCTGGTTTTTATCAGAGAGACATGCATGTTTTACCATTACAACTTTGCCATTAGAGACTACTGATTATTTAATTCTCAAATTATCTATTGGTTCATATCAAAAGCTTCTGATGGGACGTGCTTATTGGAGATTGAATACATCCTTGCTACAAAATGACGATCTCCACTAGCAAATTCATTCTTTTTTTTTATATGTTCAGCTGTTGGTTTTTTGTATGATAGTCCACTTGATTGGTGGGAGGACACTAAATGTGATCTGAAGAAACTTTTTATCCAAGTCTCACAGAATAAACCAGGAATTCTTATTCAACTTTTCTGAGTTATAGGGACCAATATTTAAAACTTTTATCACAGGCATGCTCCTCACTGGGTACTATGTGCTAACAGTTTCTAGCTGTTAAAAATAAGATGATTGATTTCCTTAAATTCCAGGAACAAAGGTATAGATACCAACAAAAGTATGTCATGACTGGTACTCGAGAACAGGTAAACCCACTTGATCTTTCTGAGCAGAAACTGCCTAGATTGTGTATGTCTGCCTTACAGGCCCCTGATGGGTCATGTATACAAGACACTAGAGGATTACGGACTATGGTTCATTCTTATGTTTTCCAAACATTTAAAAATCCCATTTCTGAATCCTTTCATCCTTTTTTTCAACATATTGATATTTTGCCACTATTACCCTCAGAAACTGAAACACTAGAGTCCCCTATTTCCATAGAAGAGATTGCCCAAGCTATTGGTCATTTATCTGCACACACTAAATCAGGGATAGATGGACTACCAAATGAATTTTACAAAACATATGTAGATATTCTATCACCATGGTTACACTTAGTGTACCATGCTGTTTGGGCAGAAAACAGACTTACATCTAGTATGTATAATGGCATTATGATTTTGTTATACAAAAAAGGGAATCCCGCATTGTTATAAAACTGGAGAACATTGAGTTTACTAACATCAGATTATTAAATTCTGGCTAATATTTTAACTCAACGTCTTTCCAAGTTTGCCAATAAACTGTTAATCTCTACGCAAACATGTGCTGTTCCTGGCAGAAACATCTCTCAGAGCCTTGTGTATCTTAGGGAGTGAATAGATCAAGGTCTTAGTAATAAACTATCTGGCTATCAAGAGAAGGCTTTCGATGCCATACGTCATGATTATATACGGGCTGTTATGAACCACTATGGTATTCCTGTTCAGTTTTTGGAGTTGATTCAAACATTATATAATTCAGCGAAGGTTACACCTTTGGTTAATGGGCACTTGGGTTTCCCTGTTCCTTATCAGATTGGGGTTCATCAGGGATGTCCTTTGAGCCCTCTGTTGTTTGTTTTTGGCTTGGATCCTTTATTACTTTTAATTGAAACAGATACTAATATCTTGGCTATCGTTTCCTCAGACGGTTATTCTTTTCATAAAGTTCTGGCCTATGTGGATGACTGTGTATGTTCTATAGCTGATTTGGATTCTGGAAAAAATGTTCTTGCCCTTTTGGATTCTTTACAAGCCTCTACTGGTATTAGGATTAATACTACTAAAAGTACTTTGATGTCCTTGGGTACAGCCCCTAGTATAGGTACTTTCATCATTCCGGTTGTTAAAGATAAATTGAAACTCCTTGGCATATATTTTGGTTCTCAAGAGGCTGTACAAAGTAATTGGGACATGGTTTATGATAAAGCATACCATAATGTTAAAAAATGGCAATCCTGGAAAATGACACGTAAGAAACGGGTGTGTCTTCTAAAATCATACATTGCTCCTCTTTTTTTGTTCATTTCATGTATATTTACATTACCGTTTTGCATGCATACAAAAATTTTGAGTCTCTTTTTTCAGCTGCTGTGGGGCAGTCATTTGAACCCTGTAAAGAGGGCGCACACCTACAGACCCTGGAAAATGGATGGATTTGGTATGATACATCCCATTGTCTATCTCTTTGGGAATTTTTTCTATAGCACAATTAGGCCTGTGTTGATAGAAAATGACGATATGGGTTGGATGTGTATGTCACTGTGGGGCCATCCATTTTTAACTGCTTGGGGACAGGGTGAATGGCATTCCACAGAAAAACGGCTCCCTATTTATGTTCAACATACATTAAAGTATATTAGGATGTGGAAAGTGGAGCTCAGTTGGTTAATTTCCTATGAACGGAAATCTTTTTACACTTATGTTGCATCTACCTGTTATTTTGAGGATCCCCTTTTTAATGTACCTACTGGTATAAATATTGCTTCACTGTTGACAAGCATAATATATCCTAGAATCCCCCCAAAAATGCAGGATGTGATTTGGCTATGTGCTTATCAAAAGCTTAATGTGAGGGCCAATCACAAGCATAAGCAGCTTAGTGATAGGGTTGTCAGGAACAATCATGCCAGGGGCAGTTTGAGACTATGCAACACTTGTTTTTTGAATGTTCCCTTACCCAAAATTTTAGGACTGCATTGGCACACTGGTGGGGAGAGCCACTAATTGGTTTAATATCTTATGATCTTTTGGTATTAGGACAGATTCCAAAATAATGGAATAAATGGCACAAAAGCACAATTATAGTTTTACTAGCCTGTCTAAAATGGCATATTTGGCAGGCCAGGTGTTTGAGAGTGCTTCAGAATAAAGTAATACAGTTGCAAGATGTTTTTTTCATATACAGGAAGAATTAGATACTCTATATGCGTATGAATTCTGCACTCTAGGAGATGAAGTAGGTGCTTCCTTATGGCATAATATTGAAAGGGTAGGATGAAATACTATTTTCTTTTTTTTCTACATGTGAAAGAATATTGTATATAAAGATTTGGTTTTGTTGTTTTTTCTGTACAATGTTGCCTATGTATGTCTCTTTCTTTTTGTTTTTTAATTTTTAATTTTTTTAATCTAATACAAATTTCCCCTTTTCTTTTCAATAAGTACCATGGGATCTTTAACATCCACCTGAACTACCACCAATCCAGGCAGATGGGACCTTGGTTTAATATCTCATCTGAAAGACAGCACCTCAGAAGTGCAGTACCCCTCTCATGCTGCATGACAGTGTCAATACTGGGATATTAACCGAAGTGCCAGATGTGGGAACTGAACCCATAGCCCTCTGATCTCCTGGCCTCAGAGGTGAGTGTGCTACCTACTGAGCCAAATGAGTTGTAGGGCTGTACCATCTGCATTAGGATAAACCCAAGGTAACAATACTTACAGGAACAAATTTTGTGGACAATGAAGTATTTGAAGGCAGGATGTATTACCCCATCTCTTATGTGTCCATGGTCCCACCAGATACCTTAGAGACTCAGGTCATATCCCCTCCCATATTGGAGGATCACATAGTACCTGATGACCAAGAGTTCACTACAAAATGGAACCTGAACAGGGTCATGAGTGCAAAAAGAGAGATCCCTGGGGAGTAGGGAGAAGACTGGGAGGAACTGTGCTTGTACATTGATTGCACTACTGGAACTAGAGACAGGCCACATTATGCAGCTAAATATCTTTTGGTGCATAGAAGTGTGGTTTGAGGCACATAAGGCATCTGGGGGAGTATGGCTCTGAACAAAATTATTATCCAGTTCTTTGACTGAAACCTGAAAGAGAGAGAGAGAAAGATTGTGCAGTTTCCCAAGCTAAAAGGTTGGTCTGTACAAGAGTGAGGGCATGTAGCACATGAGGCAATGCAGTGTAATAGGAATGTGCATTGCAGAGTGTGACCAAGACAATTCACAATGGAGAAGCAGCAGATCCCCTTCCCCAATTGGTGTCTGGACTGTACTCCAATGAAAAAAAAACTTGTGCACATAAAAATTGTTTTTGACCATGTCACCCACTTCTGCCACTCACTCTGCTCTCAGTTCACTCACTAGCTCAGTAAAAACAGCTATAATAAACAAGAGTAAAGATTATGTCATGGGTTTTAAAGGAAAGACATACTAAGCTGGTATCAGCTCATTTCTAGATGCCTCCTCGGGTGATGGAAAAAGGAGAAAGCAATGCAAACACAAGGTACAAAAAAATGCAATAGTATGGAGTTAGGTACATCAAAATAAGGAATTACAGGAAATACATCTGAGTAGGAATTATGCAATACAACAAAACAGAAGAAAGAAGAGCAATAAAAACAATAAGCAGATAACAACAATACAATAAAATGAAGAGCTGGGATAGTGACAGAAAACTTGGGAAAAAGGGGTTGTACTAGTTTCAGTGTAGGGTGAAAACAGCGGACAGAAGCCCAAACTAGTATCAGGAACAACTGCAGGACTGAGTAGAGAAATCATGGGGAAAGAGATTTCAGAGTGTGAAGGGAAGCAGCAGAGCAAATGTGAGGGTGGAGAAAGCCCCAGAGTTTTGGGAAGCAGAAAGAGTAGGCAGCTTGGCAGCAGTGGATTTCACTGGAGGGAATGTGAAAAGTTGGGAGCAAGGATTGCAAAGGGAGTAAGTGGTGGTAGTGGGGGGGATAGATGTAAGATATAAGGCAAAGGGAGCCCATCAACAATTTGGAAATAAAGGAGACACAGTGGGTAAGGCTCCTGGGATCAAGAGAGAGGAGGAAAAGGGAGGTATACAAAGAACAATGGTGAGTGTGCAAAGGCTTGTCAAGAGTAAATCAACAGAAAGTGTGAAAGAGTGGGTCCAGTCCAGTTTCAGTTCATTTAGGAGCAGTACTGTAAATAATGACTCCATAGTCCAACAGGGGGAGAATCATCTTCGAAAGGCTGTCTCTGCTGGAAGGAATTGGAATGCTTTACTTATTCCGGTATAGTGCATCAAGATTGGGGTAAAGCTCCTTGTTGATTGCATCTGCATAAACAGAGAAATCAATGCCAGTTCAACCAGACCCCAAGGTACTTGATAAAGGAAACAACTTCAATAACTGCACCATCATGGGTATGGAAGTAACGAAGAAGGGTGAGTCTAGCAAACTTCTGACTGGAGACAAAAGTCACAGAGACAATTTTCTTGGCATTAAGGGATGGCTGGTTTTCATGGAACCAGTACTGGCCATTGTTAAAGATCTGTTGGAACTGGACCATGAGGTCAAGGGTAGAGGAGCCAGAGGTAAAGAGTACCATATCATCTGCATACATGTGAATGGACATAGAGGCAGTGGGGATGTCATTTAAAAAATGGAGAAAAGAACTAGACCAAGGACATACCATTGAGGCATGCCTGAGTAGATTGGGAATGAGGGGAAGAGGAAGTCTCCAATACAGACAGCTTGGGACCTGTCCTCAAGGTAGGAGTGGAACCAGTCAACTGTGGAGGCAGTGAGCCAGCTGTCTTAAGCTTAACCAGGAGAATAAGGTGGGCAACAGTGTCAAAAGCTTTGGCTAAATCAATAAAGATGAATGAAGTGACCAGGCCCTGATCCATGTCATACAGGATATTACCAGTGAGCCAGATGAGAGACATGGAGGTGGAGTGGGAGCTTCCTGAAGTGATACTGGAAAGGAGTGAAGGAGGCTTAGTCAAGAAATGGGGGTGTTGGTAGAAAACACGGTGTTCCTGGAGTATAGCCAGAGTTGGGAGTGGAGAGATAGGACAGTAGTTTCTAGGGGAAGAGGGGTCACCCTTTTAGGAAAGAAAATGACTGCAGCCAAATTCCAAGAGTTCAGGATTGAGGAGAAGGAGAAAGAGAGGTTGAGCAGGTAGGTAATAGGGAGAGTAATGGCATTAACAAAAAGATACAGGTGTTTGTGATCAAGACCATCAGGGTTGTCACCCTTGTGTGGGTTTGGAACCAAGAAATCCTGAAGTGAAGATGTTGCAAAATAAAACTTTGCTGATGAAGCTGAGATGAAGTGGTGAACTTTTTCCCATCATGAGGTTATCAGTATGCCAAACTCATTAAAACCTTCATGAAATAGAGTGAAGGGTCTGTCCATTAGAGTAAAGGGCTGAGGCACCTAGTGGCTTACCTCTCACCATGCTAGTGACCCAGGGTTGGGAACAAGCTCGAGTTGCTGGGGGTTGGCCAGGGGAGAGAGAGGATTGAGCTTCCAGAGGACACCTCTCCTCTCTTGGGGAAGGGTGGGTCATGCCTCCCTGGCATCAACAACACCAAGTGGAGGCTGGGTTTGCAACAGTCAGGACCACATAGAGATTGGGGTGGAGGCATTGTTGGATGCCTACCAGTCAAGTGCAGGAGCACACTCGTCTCACACTGGACATCATTGCACATCTCCACCTCCTCAGGGGCAACCATGAAAAAGAGGAAACACCTCGATGTCTGGAAGGAAGATGTCGCTCCACTGCCATCACTCCCAATGCCGGACTCTACCTTCCTGGATATCACTTGCCGTCAGCTGCCCATCGCCTGTCAGGTAATTGGATTGATGTATTGGAGCACTGAGTAGCTGCCCTGCCCTGCCCTGGGAGGGGGTGGGGCAAAGACTGGAGGGTTCCTACAGGTGATGACAGAAGAGTGAGAGATCACAGAATGGGAAGGATCAGGCGGGGAGTCAAGCAAAGTCAGCGACCGTAGCAAAGAGATGGAAAAAAAATACAGTGAAGAGTTTCTGCTGGTTAAGTTTAACTTTGATTTACTTACAGGGCTCACTGACAAATGCCTAAATCAAAAAAAGCTTCAACATAGTTGAACCCTTCCCTACATCAATCACTCACCCTTTCCCCCAAACAGACCAAAAAGTATTAAAAAAAATTTCCACAGCCCTTATAGCAGCCCAGCTCCCTCTCCTCATGGAATGCCCAGACTTAAACAACAAACTCTGGCCAGAGCCAATATGGCTGTGGAGAGCTTTTGGGCTGTTTTACTTATTATTTCTAATGAATTACCACAATTCAGATCTGCAGAGAGGCAGTTTCAATGTGGTCTTCCTTTTACACATTTTTACAATGTGTTTTCCTAGAATATGCCTGCTGATTGCTATATGTTTAGCATGGACAGTTCACAGAAGACATGGCGTCTTATTTTCAGTGGGGCTCTGCATCTACAAAATATTATGCTGCATTGCATAAAATCAGAACAAACTGAAAACAATATCTTACATCTGGAATAGGCTACCCTGAATAAATCCATTATAAAAATGATAAAATCATGACCCCACTGAAAACAAGATATTGCATCTAATCTGGGATATCCTGAGTAAATATGGTGCAAAAATGTGTAAAATGAGGATCACAATGACAATGAGATGTAGCATCTCCTCAATGCTATCCAGGATACAAAATATAGGATAAGAATATTTAAAGACCTAGTGGAGCCAAAACAGGCAGACAGGAAAATAATAAATATTTTAAGCAGTGGCCAGTTGTAATTTTATTTCTGAAGTATTTTTCTTTTTCCTTTTGCTCATCAGAAAGTATTCTATGTGATAATATTGTGCTGGATGTGTAGAGCAGCTCTTAGCCTGGCAGCTGACATAGCTTTTTTTACTGCCACACATTACATCACCAGCATTGTGATATCACTGACTGTGACATCACAGGTGAAACAACCTGGCAGTCACTCACTTGCTGTTCCTAAGCAGCAGTGATGTCACAGACATTGAGATCACAATGCTGATGATATAGTGTGAGGCAGTAGAGAAAGATATGTCAGCTGCCAGGCTAGGAGCTGTTTCACACATCACACCTACTAACATCAGGTAAACAATCTTCTAATTTAACAAATGGAAAAGAAAAAGTACCTCAGATATAACAGGTAATAGTTGGCTACTTTTAAAATCTGATATTAGTTTTAGGCAGTACACTAACCAATGTTGTGGCCATGAGGGGTGTGTGTGTGTGTGTCTGTGTTTGCTGTAGCTCAATATATTTTTCCCCAGAAAGCATAGTAAAAAATGCCTTCTGATTGCTATATAATTACTGTAGCTCGGATAGTTCACACAAGACCTGGCATATGTCTGAAACAGTGTTTATCAGATAGTGTCTTAAGAAGAGGTTAAAAAAAACAGTGTACATCTTTGTACATTTGTTCCTGGGAAAAGGTGACATTTATGAGGTATGAATCTTTCTTGAAAGACAATGCCTGCCCAGCAGAAGCTTGTAGCAAGAACATGTTTAAATGCTAAGTATTTAAATGTTTAAGTTGTTACATTTCAAAGAGGGTAAGCAAATTTACAGTTCAATAGACAACCAATATTTAACAAGCTGTTTCAGTTTCCTAATGGCCATCTGATAATCAGTTTTATTGCTGTCTGCAACATTCTAAACAGAAAGAAGGGAATATTTTATTTTATCTGGCATAGTGATTTATAGGTGTGTGAAAGGATACATTGAAATGTCCAAAAAAGGTGTTCCACGTTCCACCATTTTTCCAGCTACAGACAGAAAAATTGCTGCAGGCTCCACCCAAGCCATAAAAACAATCCCATGAGGAGATGATGACTGGTGCAGCCCTCCTCACACTACGTCAGGCAGCCACCATCAAACCTAAAGTAAGTTCATGAAAATCTCTATATTGTGTCACTGATGTACTGATATAGCAGCTTCTGTCATTTTCAGTAAGAGATCTCATAAACTACTATGTTGGAAAATGTTGATATACTGATATAGCACATTGTGTTAATTTGCTTTAGGTGATGTGGTGGCTTGCTGAAATTCTGATAGGAGGGCTCAGCAGGTCACATCTCCTCAGAGGATCTTTTCTTCAAGTCAGCACACCCAAAGTTAAAATAAGTTAGGAGTTGGGGTTCTACTTATGATATGGGGATTCTTTATTACTGGGGCCATGTAGGAGAAGGGGAGGGGGAGACTTGGGGTGCTAACTGTGTGTGGGAAAGGTGTATTTCTTGATTACTTTGGCAATCGAGCTGGGTCAAGGGTGGGAGATTAGTTACTATAAGGGTGGGGGAAGAGTTTAATATTTTTTGTTGTGCCCACTATACTGCCTTTGTGAGTTGGCTGTTTGGCAGGCCCTGGGTCCAAACAGTGTTGTCAATAATAGTGTCAGCATGTTCCACATGGTAAAAATGGTGCCTTTTTTTGAAGGGGGCTTCGACCCCCGCACCCCCTGTCTTGAGGATTCTCACTCCAAGAGGGAGCAGATCCCAGGGAAAGTTAAAATACATGGGGCCATGGACTACTGTTTCCACTGCCTCATGTAAAAAAAAAAACTAAGTCTCAATACCGAGCAAAATGTCAGAGACCAGAATTATAACCCTGGTCTCCATTGCCACTAGCTGAGCTGCTCCATGCCCCAGACATCCATGCCATGGGAGCAGCTCAGCCAGCCTCCTGTTCCCTGCAGCCCTTGTCATTTGTGATGGACAGCGACCAGGGGAGAGCTTACAGCAAGCACTGTAAATTGCCCCCCACTGTCTGTGTGAGTGCTTACCAGACTAGCGCCATATAGTGCAGCGCTATTCTGGTAGTGCTCATCTAACTAGGTACCTGTTTGGCAATGGATAACTTAGGAGAATTGATTCTGTGGTATTCCTCATTTGCAAAGGGTGAATCTTTACAAGGTTTTGAACTTTGTCATGTAGATGATACAAGGTGTAGCAGCAGCACTAACCCCATCTCTAGTCCAAAGACCTGAGGGGCCTTTTAAGTGAATGGCACCCCCAAACAGAAGAAAAAACATTTACCATTTAAACCCAATGCCAACTGATGTTGGTGGCTGCCCAGCAACTGACTGCACCATGAATCTTCTTCTACTATACCACAGATGACATTGTAGGAAAGGCAAAACTTGGATGCAGCTACCACCCAAAGGCACATAATTGATTCAGATTCCTACATAGCACCTTACCTTCTGCATGTCAGGTATGGGTTTTGAGGGAACTGGGGAATTAGAACATTAGACAAAGGTGAAAGCCTGGGTTAAGGATAAAAAGGAGTAGAACATGCAGCAAGCCCTTGGAAATTTGGATTGAATTGCATTTGATGCAAACATTGTGGGAACATGTGATACCCTTTTATTTGTGTGCTCCTGCCATTCTGTGATCAATGTGGAAGTGGAGTCCAGACCTTCCACTCCAGTTCAACAGGAAAAGCCACCATCCAAGGAAAGTGAAGCCAGGACCCCCATGGGTGCTATTGTGGTGGACATGAGGTCTGAAGAATTCAGGAAGTGGCTAGTGGACTGGAGACTGGCTGAAGTGAGGATTGAGGGCAGGTATTGGTACTGTATCTGGTGCCCATGGCTGGAGGTGGTGGTGCCCAGGACTGCGTCTTCAGCTCCTTAGAGGTTGACTCATAGTAAAGAGGGTTAATGGGTCACAATGAGTGGGGTAGGTGCAGGATCTGAGACCAATGTTGCTTTGGGTCTGATCTGTGTAAAGGAGTCTCCCTTCTTTAATTTCCACTATTAGCATAAAGTGCAGTCACAAAGCCATCTTCCCTAGTTCTTTGTCAGTTATACTGCTAAGAGTGGCCCATTCCAAGCACCACATGAAGGTGGCCTATAGAGCGCATCTGGGCACAACAGAGTGGGGGAGAAAAATGCAAATGTCCTGGATGAAATAATTAAGCAGTGGAATCCTAAACAGGCACCATTATTCCTGAAAAGTTACTAGGATGACCAGAAGGAAAAGATGGGGTCTGGGGGAATGACTTATAGCTCCTTCCAGGCCAGACCTGCAGAAGACAGGCTAAATCAAGCAAGGCTGACTGCATTGCCCATCAGATGTGGAAGTCCGGTGGAACTTTAAATACTTATATTTGCCTGGGTGGATATGGGTTAAGGTAAAGGAAAAAGAGGCAATTGTCTATGCTATGAAGCTGTAGAATCCCTGGGCTCAAGTTTCAAAGGGTGATGCAGGGCTTGCATCAAGCCCTGCATCCAACCAATTTTTTGGTGCAGCTGTGCTAAATTCCTTTGCCACAACTGCACCCGATTTTATATTCTCAATCGCAGTTGTGACACTTTCCTCACTTTATGGCAGCTTGCGCCAAACATTTGACTCAAGCCACATAAAAATGGTCCACAGAATGCCACAAGTTAGACTGGGGAGATCTGGTCTAACTTGTGGCATTTGGTGCACAGGAGTGAAAATCCTGATCTCTGTCCAGTAGACTGATACAAGCCACATGCGCCATATGATCGGCACACCATGGTTTGCGGCACTCTCGGGGCTTCATAAATCATGCCCCCTGACTAAAGGCAAAACATATTTAGTGGAAAATTATAAGAGGGAAATAAAGGCTGAGTGCCTGCTCTTTTAATAGAATGGCACGTGGGGCAAATTAGCTGAAAACACGCAGTTGTCTACTGTACACCACAGAAAATCGGCAACAAATGACTCACTGTATCCGGTTGCCCTGTCTCAATGGGTTTGTTAGTTGGCAATCCTCATCTAGACCTCAACAGATGAAACTGAGTAAGTGGAAAGGAAATGCTGACACCTGGGTAGAGGAATCTGCCTGAAAACTGATGCATCTGGAGAATGTCCAGCGTCCAGGAGGTCAGCCTGCTCCAAGTTCAGCAGCTCTGTTTTATCCTGTATATTATCAGTTCCAGTCTCCTGTTTGATATTGTTCTTGAAGTCTGCCATCAAATGGGGGCATTTGGATTCCCTTTTCATACATAAGACTGGGAAGATGTAGCGAGCCTAGCACCTGCACAAGATGAGGTGCACACAGGGGCATTCTCCTCATTTGTTATTTTTCTTTGATTCTAGGATTCAGTTCCTACTGGTGGTGAGGTGAGGTGAGGAGCATGACAGCTATTTCAGATTCCTGTCACTTGATGAAAACCAGATGACCAGCATCTGAGCTTGTGGCATTAATTATGTTTGCATCGCAATAAAGCCTTTACTTAATTCTAAAACTTTAACTCAGGATGTCAGAGTGGCTCAGTTGATAGCACATCTGCCTCTGGGCCAGAAGGTTGTGGGTTCTGAGCCCACACAGGGATTAGGCTTATACCTAAATGCTGACACCCGAATGCAGTATTGGGGGGGTTCTGTACTGTTGAGGTGTGCTGTCTTTCAGATGCAATGTTAAACTTAGGTCTATTCTACCCATCCTGGTGGTGTCCAGGTGGAAGTAAAAGAACCCAAGACACTATTCGCAAAGAGTAGGGGACATTCCCAGTGTCCTGGCCAATATTACCCTGTCCATAAAACCAGTTCATGCAAATGTCCAAGGCTGTGTGTGGGTGTTGATGTGCAATATGGCTGCCGCTACAGATTCAGTCACTTCACCACCTGTCTAGCATTGTTTGTAAAGCACTTCAGGATACAATGCATATGAAAAGCACTATATAAAGGCTGTTTATTCTTCTTCTTCTAAGACATTTTCATCAAAAACCTTAAGTCTGTGACAACAAACAAGTATGAATAAAAGGTAAAGGAAATGTATATAAAATGTTTTAAAAGAGAAAATGAAGTCAGATTATTGGTGCAGCAGCAGAGATGGAACCTGTGATATTGGTGACTAGGGACTGGGTTTGAGTCCAACATGTCAGGGACTGGCAAGGAAGAGGACTGAGAATCCTGGGGGATGCACTCCTTGACTGGAATGGCGTGCAGCTCACTCTACTGCTATACCACCACCTTCATGATAACAGGTGCTCACACAATTAGAAGCTTGTCATGCGAGGGGGGACAGTGTTTTGCTCCTTGCACATAAACTTGTATGTGTGCATGTGTACACATGGAGCCCCTGCTGCTACCATCCTGAGAAGTTCTGAGTTCAGTTCACAGTTTTATTGTTCAACTGCAATCCAAAACAATTCATATCAAGATAATTCATGTGTTAATAAAAACAATACAGCACTCATTATTTGAGATAAAATTAAAAATCTTAAGCACAGTTGCTCTTGAAAATTAAACACATGCATGCATACATACATACATATCTTGACTCTGAACATAACACACATATATATATATGTGTGTGTGTGTGTGTGTGTGTGTATATATATATATATATATATATATATATATATATACATGTATAGATATATAGAGATCATCTTACTCTTACTTCCCTCTTTTTGTCTCAGTTATTCATATTACCATTCCAAAAATTCCAAACATGAGATCATTTTAAAATAAATTTAAAGTCAGGGTAACTAGGTCTTTTCTTTAAGTATACGATAGCCAGAAAATGTATCAGTGTGTCAAAATTCCTATAACCCAAAGGTATATCAGGAAAAAAACATTAATCAATCTAAAAATGGGGGACCAGGAATACCCGAGGGTTACCATAGTTATTTTCCCTTCTGATTTAGTGCATTTACTACAAATGTATAGTGGCCAAAAAAGCCTGATAGTTTTCACAAAATCCTTTAATCTGTAGTTGTGAAAAGAAGGAGCACCAATTAGTCAGGTGGAAGACCAAATGCACCTAAAATTTCTCCCAACCATTCTTTCCTTCTTTTCTGAAACAGAGAGCATAGTAATACTTCATGCTTTAGATCATCCTCACATCCCAAGTTGCCCCCACAAAATGGGCTTGCAACTCCCTGTCTTGTTTGTTGGAAATGTATATAATTAGCTGTGTAAAGTTCTAGATGAAATCTTGTCAATAACCTCCTTTCCTGAGGGTTGGAGATAGATACTAAATAAGGTTCTAGACAATGTAAAAATGTCATCTTAGTATACCATCTACAGTGTTTTACATTTGTAAGTCTATGCATATCTTTAGTAATTGCCGTATCTCTTACTCTCTCTTTAATTTGTTCTTTAATAGTCCTAATGGGTTGGAGAGATATTTCATGGAGCAAATGGCCTAGGCCTAGAGGAAATAGATCCTTTTTAATTAGCCTAATTGGGGTAAAGGTAAATCCTATAGATTAATATACTATTTCTTCCTCTAGGCACTATTTTGGGATACATGATTCAGGAAGCTGAAAGAGGCTTAACATAAATTGCATTTGTCTTTCTAAAGCCAAAGTCAAAACTGAGTACTGTTCTAACTCTAGCCTTAGAATCTCGGCTAGTATAGATTGTGAAACTATAAGAAGATGGTGACATGTTTTATTTATAGTGACCTCCAAAGTCTTTAGATCAATTATTGCCCAGACCTCTGCTGCATACAAAACATTAGTTTTTATTTTGGCATTGACTACTTTAAGAGGACCCTTGACAGACCCTTTGCCTAATTTTGTGTTGAATATTTTGAAAGCATTAAAAGCAGTTTCAGTCTAGCTTATAAAAGAGCTAGTTGATTATTCCATGTACAGTTTTGTGCAAATTTGGTACCAAGATAATCAAAATATTTATCAGTCTTAACTTTCTAATGATTAATAAAAAGACGTAGTAACTGTTTACTGTTATTTCCAAAAATAACCATTTTTGTCTTTTCTTGACTAATGGTTAATCTGTTTATGCCACATAATTTGGCCAACAATTTTACTTTTCTATGCAACCCAATAAATTAAGTGGAAACTAGTACTAAATCATCTGCATATGCTAGACACAAGATTTCTTTATCAAGAATTTTAGGAGAATGAAAATCAGTATGTTCTAATCATTCCAAAATTGGATTTACAGGCCCAGATATTCAAACTGCGCCAGGCTGTGGTGCAAGCCTGGGGGCAGCTCAACTTTGTTGCGCAGGGGTGTGGCCTGGGTGATATTCAATGGAGCTGTGCTATGGTGCAGCAGCTTTGAATATCACACCCTGGCCACCCCCACTGTGCATGGCGCAGTGGCACTGTGCCAGCGCAAGTTGCCAGAGTGGAGCATGGAGATGCGGTGGTGCAAGTGCCATTGCGCCATGCACAGCACCTGCGATATTCAAACGGGGACATGCAAATGGGGCCATAAGTTATGCAAGGTGCACAGGGGGCCATTTCCATCTCATTACAGTCCCATCTGCATGCCATTAGCATGCAGGTGTGCTGATCCCCGACGACTTGCGCCTGGTGCCTGCCAGGAAGCAGCTGTCAGGGACCGACGCCCCCTGCAGCCCGATCGCGGGAATTCCTGTAAGAGAAAAAAAAGTCCGATATCCCTGGTGGTCCAGTGGACCTCTATGTGCCCCAATCGTGGGCATCACTCTATCCCCTCAAATCCAATATCCCTGGTGGTCCAGCGGACCTCACTGAGCCCGATCGCGGGCATCATTAAGCACCCCAAGTCCAATATCCCTGGTGGTCTAGTGGACCCCCACCCCACCCGCCCACTGGGCCCCACCCTGCTCCCCCATCAGCTGGGCGGCGGCACCCCACCTGCCTGCCGCCCATCGCCCACCGACTGACAGCTCGGTAGGGCTGCACCGATGGTTCACAGCGCGGGCAATGGGCATGCAACCACTGACTACTCGGTCAGATATGTGGTCTTCATTCACATATCTGGACTGAAAATAACCGTAGAACGCCCATGGCTAATGCTATGAACAACTGAGCATGAACCTACTGAGCTGTCAGTCAGCGAGTGGCGGGGCGGCAGGCGGGTGGGGTGCTGCCCTCCGCCAGCTGATGGGGAGCTGGGCAGTGGGGCTCAGTGGGCAGGTGGGGTGGGGGGTCCACTAGACCACCAGGGATATTGGACTTCGGGGGAGATACAGTGATGCACGTGATCAGGGCATATAGAGGTCCACTGGACCACCAGGGATATTGGACTTGGGGGGGCCATTATAGATGCCCACGATCGGGGCATGGGGGGTGCCACCAGGTGTGGCAGGAACTCAGGTGGCCACCCGCAGGTGGCAGCTGTTGTGTTGCACCCTGCAATGTGGCAGCTCACCTGTGGGTGGCCATCATTTGTTCCTTTTTTTTGTGCGTAACTTTGTGCAGGCGCAGGTAGGGGTTGCACATGCATGACTCTGCACAGCCTGGGCTGTAACGGGCTGTGCAGGTTGTGCATGGACCGCCCCACCTGTGCCTGCATACATTCTGAATGCGCTCCAGCACATTGGGTTGTGGCGTACACTTTTCCTTTTCAATTCGCACCGGGGCGCATCAGTGGGTTGTGCATGGTGCAACACTGTTGCGCCATGCACAACCCTTTTGAATATCTGGACCACAGTATATAAAGATTAAAAAGGGTAAGAGCTAGAAGACAGCCTTGATTAATATGGATGGAAGAGGATAATGCCCCATTATTATTAAATTATACTGTTTCCCATGTATCCTGATGCAATTTAATGAGAATATCCAGCAGGACTGAATCCATATTATAGTTAGAGCATTTCTGCCATAATAGATGCCTTCTAATGCTATCAAATGTGGCAGTTAAATCTATGAAACAGAAATTCAGTTTGATTTTCTTGATAGTTGCATATTTCTGTATTAAATTAGACAATACAAAGCAATGTTGTGTAGTAGAATGATCTGCTTTAAATCCATTTTGAAACTTACTAATTATATGGTTCTCATTAATCCAGTTTTGAAGTCTCTGTAAAAAAAAGTTTGCAGAAGAGTTTTTAAAATGTATGTATAAGGCTGATTGGCCTGTACGTTCTGGGATCTGATCGAGCTCCCTTTTCAAATATTGGAAATATTATACTACTTCTCCAGCTAGTAGGAAATTGTTGTCCCTGTATAAGACAATTAAAGAGCTTCCTAAATATAGTTAACTACAATTCAGGAAATGTTTTGTAGATATCTGCAACTACTTGGTCTAGTCCTGGTGCCTTATTTGAAGAAACCTTTAATAAAGCTTGCCAGATTTCCTCCTCATGAATACACATAGGCAAAGGAAAAATAGGTTTATCATTAAAAGTTCTGTAAAAAATGTTGTTATGATTATTATTATTATTCTTTTTGTTTCTACTTCTAAAATGTATAGCATAGAAAAATGAGCTTCCCATATGTTTGGAGTAATATATGCATCCACACCCTTAGAGTACTGCTTATAGCCATAACTAATCAGAGACCAAAATGATTTAGTATCTTTTTGTGCAATTTTTTCCTTAATTTTTCCCACATAACTTTATAGTGTTTATTCTTTTCCTGATCAAATAATTTTCTATAATCCTTCAAAGCTCTGTTTAATTTCTGTAAGTCCTCTCAGTTGTTAGATCTTTTACAAGCTCAAGCCATTTTGTTAAGCTTTTGCTTGGCATCGCTATAAGACTTATTGAACCATGTGAAAGATGTCCATTTCTGTATACTAGTGGTGTGACAGAAAGGTTTTATAAAGTCATTTATCCTTAACCATTTGTCTAGGACAGTATAAAAGTCACCATCACCGATAATCTCTGAAGGTAAGATCAACAAGGCACTATCAAACAGTGATTCCCTGAATAAATTAATAATGTCCGTATGCCATCTTATCCTTTTTTAGTTAATTATTGCTAGACAGCATCTGTTGTCTTGAAGTCTCCTATTTATAATGCATAGACCCAGGAACTGAAGAGATATAAGCACAGGGTAATGTGCAAAGTCTGGATGTTTAACCACTAAAAGATCATAAATCATTCTAGAAGCTTCTAAATTTGCCCACACTACATCAGTTATTGAAGATCCTAAGGGTCCCATATAGGTTCATTCACCCTCTTCATATCCAGGTATATGACCATTTTGAATATATAAAAGTTATTATCTGACATAATCTTAAATAATTCTCTTCCTTGCTGCTTACATTTTTTTTTATCCTTGGCATGTCTTAAAGAGTTTATTCTATGGTAATTGTTGAAATGCCTGTACATAAGTAACAATATATTTCCTCAAGTTGCTTTTCTACAAATGCTCTGAAATTAAAATCTCCAACCACACAGACTGAACAAGACTCAAATTTGGATAATATTGCTGTAAGAAAAATTTTAAATCGGGTCCATTTATCTACAGTTTTCCTACCTTATGGGAAAGATATATATTAATTACTACTAAAGTTTGAGAGTCATTTTCTAGACATAGTAAAATAATAGTTTTTAAGTGGCAATTTATCCTTGTTATTCTAAAATTTAGGTCTGTCTTAATATATATTGCAAGACCAGCTTTATACTGGCCATATTTTTTATCATTGAAAGCTGGAACAAAATAGCCTGTGTAGTCTACAATCAAAGGGGCTATAATACTAGGACACCACATTTCTTGTAAGCATAAAATGTCATATAGCAACAGAAATTATTTTACATCTGCATCTTCTAATTTCTATATTAGTCCTTCAATATTCCAAGATAATACTGTCAATCTTTTTATGGCCAGATTTGAAGTGAAATCTGTTATATCTGTTATTTGTCAGTTTGGATTTATTGAATGTAAAGGAGAAAATCAATTACTTAGTTGAAAGATAACTAAACCACCTGTGTTTTGACTAGCTTCTTGCTCATGCGTTCTTCCTATTGGAGTTCCCTGGTAAATATCAAAGCCAGAATCAGAATTACCTGCAGGCACATGTATATTCCCCACATTTAGGTCCACTATCAATATCACTATATTATCTAAAATAGGAGAGACACCTAAAACCTTAGCTGCCACCCAGGAGTTATTTATTTATTTATTTATCTATCGATAACTAGGATTACATACCTTTGAACCAGATGTTCTTTTACAAAGGTTCCGAGTCAATAAAGTTCAGACATTAGGAAATTAAACATGTAAATACAAGAAAAAAGAGCACTATTGAATGAGAGTACAAGTAGTATACTGTAAAACTAGAAACTTTTGCTGTCAAATAATTTTTGCCATATTCTCTGATGCACTAATTTGAGCTAAAATAAATTTGCATTAATTAGCCATAAATAATACTTTTTCCATTATCGTGAACATGGTGCTAATGATGTAACACTAAATTAAATTTACACAATCATGGGTGAATTTGAGTTTGCTCTAAAATTACTTTATGTGAAAATAACTAGTTTTACAGTATCATGTAAGGCACAAACTTGAAATACAAAAATCAAAAGATAAGAATGCAGTCCATGAAGTGAACTTTGTCAATTTAAGAGCTATTTGAGGAGAAGAATTACAAACAATGGCAACAGAGGGGAGGAGTGGAGGAGGGACAAAAGAGAGATAGGTGTGGGTTAAACTAGGAAGTAGTAGTTCCCATAGGGTTAAGGAGATATGAAGGACGGGGGAGAGGGGGTAGTAGGGAATAAGGGTGTAAGGGTGAGATGGTGGTAATGACAGGGGGCAGCATAAGTTGCCTAGGTAGTAGGTAGGGGACATGGAGGTAAAGGGTGTTGAGCTTAGTGAGAGTATAGAAGTACATGAAACTGTCTGTCAGCATAAGGCATGCAGTCACAGCTATCAAGTGCAATGAGGTTTTGATGGAGTTTGAGTTTTATGGGGCCAAACTTTGACTTGGTACAGATGTCAGATGGAAGGCCATTAATCCAAGTAGGTGCTCTAAATCTAAAGGTTTGCTGGGCTTGAGTAGTCCAGCATAAAGGGACATGGTATGTTAGTTTGGATGCGATATGAGTGCTACGAGGATTTCAGGCCAATGTTAGAAGAAGCAGGGTGGCTGAAGGAGTTAAGCCAAGTCTAATTTTTTTCACGAGTAAACAGGTCTGGTAGGTGACCTTGCCCTTAAGGTGCAGCCAGCTGATTTGCTCATCTGCTCCTGATACAAGTCGGCTGGCCTTATTCAGTGCAATAGCAATTATTTGAGGGTAGTGTCAGTGGTAGCTCCATATATGACTAATCCATAGTCGATTATGGATAGGCTTGAACCGGTTACTTCCAATCATAAAGTCTCTTGGGTCAGGCACTGTTGGTGCCAATAAAGGATCCTGATCCTTGACTTTATCATCCTGGACATGTAAGGTGTAGGATAGAGGGCTATCAAGTGTTATGCCAAGGTATTTGAATTGATGGACTTGATTGAGTGTCAGGCTTTGATTATTCTTTATAGTTAGTCTTGCTGATTTGTGTTCATTATGTGGGTTAGAGAAAAGCATAACTTTAGTTTTCTTGTAATTCATTAGTAATTTTAGCTTGGCAAACTAGGTCTCTACCAATTCAAAGCTGGATTGCAGGTCTCTTAAATAGGGAGGGGATTGGAGTGACTTGAAAAGAGGACTGTATTATCCACATAGAGAACCATGTTGTTGTTGCAGGCTTTTGGGATATTATTAAGAAAAAGAGTTCTTGAACGTGACATCAATCTGAGTAGAATCTGATGTACCCTCATATATCTTGATCCACTCAATTGAACTATGTGTTATATTAAGAAGGGAATGTGAAAGAAATACAGCTAGATCATTTTTAATAGAACCAGCTGTCTTGGTGCCCATTATTTTCCACCCCAAAACTGATACAGTCTTACATTCCCAAGCTTGTACTTTTTTATTCTCATATTTTGAGATCCCTTCCAAATTTTTTCCTTGCTCAACCCTTGTCTTCAGGTGTATCTCCTTTTAGGGGAGATTGCATATGGTTCTTCAGATTTGAATTTTCCAATGCAGGTACCCCTTGGGGAGGGTACAAATTAATTCCATTAAACCTTAGAGTACATTCTTGTTTCCATATTTTATCTACCACATCTTGTGACATACAGTAGAGCAACAAACAATTAGAGTATTTTGTATTATGTGACCTCATAACAAAAAGACCATCATTTGGAGAAACAGTATGTACCTAGTGACCCATACATCTGGTCAATTTTGCAGGTGTCTCATCACCTAGTTTGTTTATACCATATATCTCAAACAGAAATTCAGTCTCCATTTCCCTTTGTTTTTGATAAGTATCAAAAGATGTAAGTACCTGATTATAAGCCTTACTTACCATATGATTCTGGATTATCAATGGGACCATAATCTTTCCATTTACATCTCTATCTGTAAGTCTTCCCCCTTCATTGTTTCTCCATTGAACTCCATTCCCTGTTTCTTAGATGAATAAGGGAGCTGGGTTTCAGTTCCTTCCTCTTTTCTATTTTCTACTCCAGATACAAAAGTAGCTTGAGAGTGATTTACTGAGTTGTCCCCATCTAATAAGATCATGTCCTTTCTAGCCTTTCACAGTTTCTTTTGTTCTTTTCCTTGAATTTCTCCTGGGATATCATGAACTTCTTTGCTAGCACCTTTCTTAGATTTACCAGTTTCTGTTCCCTCATTCTTTTCTTTTTTGGTTTTATCTCTTGCTCTATAAAAACTATAGACTGTTCTCTAGTAAAAGGAGATGGCAGTCCCACCTGGGTACCCCTATTTATTTTGGGGGTTACAGTGTCAATTTGAGGCTCAGTAGTGGAATGTTATAAGTAAGATTCACTGATTTTCTTTAATTGATAAAGAAGGGTGTGATTATAAAAAACATCACCCCTTAAATTAGCTATTTCTTCTATTATAGCACACAAGTCCCAGTGTCAGTGGCTTAGCAGGTTGCACACTCGCCTCTGAGGCAGGAAGAGCAGAAGGCTGTGGGTTCTATCCCCACACCAGGCACTTGGGTTAAATCCCAGTAGTGACACTGTAGTGCAGCATGAGGGGGGTGCTGCACTTCTGGGGTGCCATCTTTCAGATGAGATGTTAAACTGAGGTCCCATCTGCCTGTTCTGGTGGTAATTCAAGTTGATGTTAAAGATCCCATGGCACTTCTCGAAAAAAGTAGGGGAATTTTTATTAAAGAAAATAAATCAATAAAACATACAACTGAATGGACTGATCACAAAAATCCTGGCAAAGAAAATTACAATTTATATTAAACCTCACAAAACTTGCAACACAAAATATGCAAATAACCCCTAATGAAAAGTGTACACTGCAGATCACACAATCCCACAAACACTTACACTGACCCTCCACCAAAATCCTAAATGCACCCCTTATATTCCAATAGTTCATGGGGGAAGCCAAGGAAAATATCTCCACCAGGTCTCCGGAACTTTGAGAGGTAACCCTTGTTGTTCCTTACAAAACAGAACATTAATCTCTTTATTGATTTTTTGCATGAGATCTTCCAAGGGAATTAACTTTTGTTGCAATATATATTGATAACAA
This sequence comes from Neoceratodus forsteri, assembly GCA_016271365.2. Lineage (NCBI taxonomy): Eukaryota > Metazoa > Chordata > Ceratodontiformes > Ceratodontidae > Neoceratodus > Neoceratodus forsteri. Next base: position 966,432,766 of record CM028132.1, on the reverse strand, counting down.
ACTTGCCATATACCCAATTTTAAACAAGCTAAAATAAACTGCAAAGTCCCCAGATGGAAATTTTTCCACCCATCCCCAAACATACCATAAACTAAAACATCATAATTCATATTTGAAAACAGAGGAAGATGCCACTGATGGGCCAACAAAGGCCATAACCCTTTAATATACTGTGGGCTGGATATTCAAACTGCGCCATTCTGAGGCGCAAGCCCTTGCGCTGCGCAAAATAGTTGCGGAGGGGTGTGGCCTGGGCGATATTCAAAGGAGTTGCGCTGATTGAGCAACTCCTCTGAATATCACCCAACCACAGCCACTGTGCATGGCGCGGTGGAACTTGCACCACCGCAAGTTGTCAGGTGGAGCATTCAACTTGCGGTGGCGCAAGTACCATTGCGCCATCGCAAAATCACGATATTCAAAAGGTGACGTACAAATGGGGCCATAATTCATGCAAAGGCACAGGGGCCATTTGCATCTGATTATGGCCCCATTTGCTTCGTCTTTTATGTAGGTGCACCGATCCAGGACTTGCACCTGGCGCCCTGCCAGGCAGCAGCCGTCGGGGACCGACGCCCCCTGCAGCCCGATCGCGGGCATAGTGTACTCCCTCCCCCCACCAGCCGATCACGGGCAGCAATGTGCTCCCCGAACATCTCCTGGTGGTCCTGTGGACTGAAATGCCCGATCGCGGGCAGAAATTAAACTAGACCCCGAACATCTCCCTGGTGGTCAGTGGACCGAAATGCCCGATCGCGGGCAGTAAGTAATTGAAACCCCAAACATCTCCCGGTGGCTAGTGTCCCCCTCCCCACCCACCCATGAAGCCCACCACCCACTCCCCGGCGGCGGCGGGAGGGCAGCATCCACCTGCCTGCAGCCCTCCGCCCGCCGACTGACTGCCCGGTAGGGCTACACGCCCGATGGTGCAGAGCAGAGTCAATGGGTGTGCAGCATACCGTCATGACAGTCAGATTTGTGAATGACATTCATTCACAAATCTGGACTATCTCGCTGCGTATGAGCTACTGCCGCCGTAGCTCTCACCAATCGCGTCTGCTCAGGCGATCAGTCGTGTGTCCAGGTAACGGGCGGGTGGGATGCTGCCGTCCGCCGGCTGCCGAGCAGGGTGGTGGGGCCGATGGTGGGTGGGGTGGGGGGGGGACACTAGCCACCAGGGAGATATTTGGGGGTTTCAATTTACTTACTGCCTACCCATCAGGCATTTCAGTCCACTGGACCACCAGGGAGATGTTCGGGGGTTGTTACTTTCTGCCCGCGATCGGGTATTTTGGTCCACTGACCACCAGGGAGATGTTCTTAGGGGAGTTATACTGTTGCCCGTGATCGGGCTGGTGGGGAGGAGGAGTACCATGCCCGTGATCGGGCTGCAGGGGGCACAGGGACTGGGTTGGGGCCAGCCACAGGTGGCAACTGCTGTGTTGCGCCCTGCAATACAGCAGCTCACCTGTGGGTGGCCCTTGACTAAGCCTTTTTTGGCTCAAAGTTGTGCAGGCGCAGGTTGGGGTTGTGCCTGCACAACTCTGCAAGGCCAGGCTGAATATCGGGCTGTGCAGTTTATGCATGGTTCCTCCCCCTCCAGTTGAGCATGCATTCATTTGCATTGCGCTGTTGCTCAGCCTGTTTTCAGTGGCGCAACTGCCTCCTGCTGAATATCGCAGAATGGCGCAATTTCGGACTTGCGCATGCGCAACCCTGTTGCGCATGGAGCAACCCTTTTGAATATCTGGCCCTGTATGAACAAGCAAAAAATAAATGCTCCATTGTTTGTAAATGATTAACACAAATTTCCCTCAAACAATATCATTCAGCCATCATTTTATGGTGGTGATTGCCCCTCACGTTTAATTTCTCATGACAGCATAACCACAGTGTCCCACATCTTCTGTGGCAGTCAGGGTTCCAGGAGTTGACTCGTGAGGCAACTCTCTGGTATGCATGAAGGACACTGGAAGCAAAGTTCTGTAAATAACTTTGTAGCAAAATATGAATATATAAGTCTATCCAGGTTTTATAAAGAATAACTGCAGTGGTGATATTCCATTGCTTTAATTTTTTTAAAATCGGAGACCAAATTATCTGCAACCCCACTAAGCATATTACAACCACCCCATGTCTCAGAGTTCCATTTTGTAAAAAAATAGTAACACCGAGTTCATAGTAGGGGGGCCCAAACCTTCCCTTGACTTTGTATGACCTGTAAAAAAATTGGCATATACATAAATAGAAAAAAAGAAAACAATAGTATTACGCATGTTAAGTCCACCTTGCTTTATTGGCCTATAAATGACCCTTTTAACAGGGTTCAACCTGCTCCCCCACAAGAGCCTAAAAAAGATTCTAAATACCCTAGTTTCTAACTGTTTAGGAAGGGGAAAAACATAACTCACATACAATAGAATCGGTAAAATAAAGGTTCTTAATAAAAAAATCCTTTTTGGCATAGTCATCAATCACACTTTCGATTTTTCCACTTTTAATTCTGCTGTTTATAATGTCTCTGTCCAGTTTTGTATTGCAGGATCTAATCCCCCAAAACATAATACCCAACACTTTCACTGGGCCTGGCACAATCTTTATCCCAGCAATTTCTTCCACCTGGTCCTGCTGTGTAGCACTTAATACCATACCCATACTTTTGTCTTTATTAAGAACTGAACCAGAGGCAGAGATGAAGTCCTGTATTACCGAAAGAGCTATATCCTTGGAAAATACTGTACAACAGCAACCATAAGGCATATATTATCAGCATATGCCATAATACATGGGAAAAACATTCCCTGATTTCCAACAATATATGTAATACACGGATGTTGTTCTATCTTCTGAATTAATGGATCAATACTAAATACATACAACAAGGGACTAAAGGGGCACCCCGGTCTCACTCCCCTACATATTTTCACTGACACCCGAGGAAGGCCATTAACAACAGGCTGAGCAATAGCATGTTTGTACAAGTGACGTATCCAGTCCACAAACCTGGATGGTATGACATATTTTTCTAAAACAGAAAACAAAAGAATCATGTACTACAGTGTCAAAAGCTTTCACCTGATCTAAACTGATGATATAGCCCATACTCTCTGGTCCTTCACAAATTTCTCTAAGGAGAAAAAGATTATCGTGTGCCGTTCACTTTGGAACTACACAAGTTTGAGTAGGGGCAATCCAAACTTTAGCTGTAACAGACAATCTGATGCATAATACTTTACATAAGATCTTCCAGTCTAAATTGATCAAGCTAATGAGTCTCTAATTTTGTAGATCTGCTTTATCACCTTTTTTTATATAGGTATATTAAAAAACTTCCTAATAAATCCTGAGGAATGTCCAGCTGACCTTGTAAAATCAATTAAATAATTTTGACAGTTGCTCTACAGTAACATCAATAATATTTATATAAAGCTCTACATACTGACCATCCAGTCCTAGTGCCATACTCCCTTTCAAAGAAGAGACAACCGCTCAAATTTCACCTGAAGTAATCAGGGCCACCAAGTAATCTCTGACTACCTGTGGCAAATCCAGGACAAGAAGGTCTTGGAGAAAGCTGGGTGTAGAAACTAGGGCATCCTCTCTAGGCGCAAATAGATGTGCCGTATGATCATAAACAAGCTGGACCATTTCTAAGTTATGGGTCGCCATAGAACCATCACAATGTTTTCTCTGAGCTATATATTTTGCATTAATTCTATCTTTACAACAGTCATACGGATTAACTTGACTACTTTTCCCACCAATAGAGTGGATGACCTATCATATTGTACTGTACATATTTCCTTCTTGATATTGGCTATCTGGGCCACACAGTTATACCCAGTTTCATATGTCCTAGAAATCAAAATCTATAGATGTTTCCTGAGTTCTAGATTATGTACATAGCGTGCTGTGTGTTGCTGTTTGGCCCACAGTCAAAAAAATCTTTTTAAATCATATTTTGCATTCACCCACTACTGTACTGAGCTATCATATAGCTCATACACAGATTTTCTGGCTTCCAAAAGTTCCTGTAAGGCCAGCCAGACTTGCTGCTCTTCCAACACAGAAGCGTTTAATCGCCTCATGTGGTAAGTAACAGGCTTGTTCAGTGCAGCTCTTATTTTTATTGCAATTAAACCATGGTCAGTAGTTTCCAGTGGAGTCACATTATACCAAGAAATTGGAACCCGGTGTGAAAGAAAGAAAAAAATCAATCCTAGAGGATATAATTGCTTTGTAAAAGGTATGACTTGAAGGCCAAATACCAACTTGGGCTCCATCCTTTAACCATGCTGTAGAAACCAGGGTGCTTAGAAAATTAGAATCTCTACACAGTTTCTTGGTCTTCCCAGTTTTATCCTTTATGGATGATATACAAGTCACCAACTGCCAGGAACGCATACAGCTATGGGGAAACAGGGACCACAGGCCCCTTAAAGGCCTTTGGGACACCACCCCCACCACAGTCATCAACTGCCAGGACCACATACAGCTACGGGGAAGCATGGACCACAGGCCCCTTAAAGGTAAGCGAAGCTGCCTCCGTGCACAGCCTTCCTGAGGGGTGTTTGCTGCTTAATCTGACTGCTGACTTGTCCTGATTGTTTTTCTGCACCTCACATGCTCTGGAATTGACTCGTGATTACAGGCATGCCTCAGTGACTTTAAGTACTGCAATTAGTCGGTTCAGTACCTCTCAGGTACTGACACTGGGGCTACTCTATATTGCAATTGCTGTTAGTTTCTGCCTGATTCTCTAGGTGTTTCTGCTGCTTAACTCTGTTGTTACAAGTGTTCACTTATCCAGTTTACTCAGCTTAACTCTGTGCTTATGTTATTGTGTCAGGGGCTTCCTGCTGCTCTAGCCTGGGGTTTGTTATTGGAGCTTTTGTTTCTGGGACTACTGTATTGTAACCTGGGCAGTGTCTACTTACAAGTCCTCAAATACAATGTGCGAGCTGGATAGCAGGAGACCGGTGCTCATACAAAGGGCCAGCCAGACACAACACGTAGTATTAATTCCCAAAGAGAATACGGCACACAAGAGCAGAGTGCAAGTAAAAATTTCTATTTATTCAAGCATACATGCCATGTTTTTCGCAGCTCTTACTCCAAGTACATCAAATATGCAGACAGACAAACGGAAAACCCAGGCACTTCAACTCTATACTCGAGTCTTCATCAGGGGTTGTTCTACTTAACAGCAGAGGACCACCGCATGGTTCTGGCATCTATCTGCATTACTCCCGGAGCTCCATTGTTCTCTTGGCCCTAGACCGAATTCACTGCAGTTTCAAGCCCCCCTTTGCCGAACATGTGCACTACACCCCTCCCCAAGCACAGACTTTGGATTGCTCCTTCCCACTGCATACCTAAGTAACCTTTTGTTCTTGTCTACTACTTAGGTCTTTGGGACCCCCAGCACATTCGCCAATTGCCAGGACTGCATACAGCTATGGGGAAGTGTGGACCACAGGCCCCTTAAAGGTAATTGAAGCTGCCTCCTTGCACAGCCTTCCTGAGAGGTGTTAGCCCACCTCAACCACCATCCCACCAAGGGGCATCCCCTAACTTAAGGATCACCCCTAGTCACATGATCACCACATGTTTTTAACTAAGTGCTCACTCTTCCCTTAGCAGCTTATTATAAGTCACCACTAGATGGTATCAGCTAGCCCTACTACCACACTCCCTGCTGACTACCTCCAACCCCTATCTTCTTGTCACCTCTCCTTCTCTCCATCCCAGCCTGTATTCTCACTTCCTACTTCAGCCACTAGGAGTTGCTACTGTACACTCCTCTTTCAGCTAATTTACCCTCTCTGCATCCCTTTTACCCTGCTCGCCACCCTCATCCCTCCCACATTTGCACCCCCCCCTTTTAGCTCTATCCCAGCCACTGATTCAAACCTTGAACCTCTGCCACCACAATCCGGGACCCCACCACTGAGCCATCCTGACTGCCTCATTTCTAGGTGCTTTTATCATTCCCTTATAGCTTTTCCTGCTCTACTCTCTAGACACTCTGACATGCTCTTTCCATGCACTGCCCAGCAGAATGTTTCCCTGGTACACTTGGTACTTCATCTTCTGATGAGATGTTCCCCCCATACCACCCCTGTCCACACCTCCACCACATTCCCACACCCTGATCACCCTGCCCACATCCCGCTAGTTCTCCCTCTCTATCCCCACCTTTCCCCTACTCTCACCACCTCTCCACCCCCACCACCTCAACCCACTCATTGGTCCCTCCGACCTCCCCTCTACCATGAATCCACCCTGCCTTCTCTTTTCCTGGTCTTTCCCATCCTTTACTCCCTCCCCATCCCTGTCCTCCCACGGGAACATTCTTGCACCTCTGCCTCTGCTTCACCCCACCACAGATCCCACCTAGTGTTCCTTAGAATGGTCTGTCTTCTCCTTCTGCTATAAGGTAACTTCCACCCCAACCTGGGTCCCCCCCTTGGCCAGCCCCATATGTACACCACCCTCACCTAGGCTTCGTATTGCCACTATGAACATTTGCAACCCCCTATGTACACCACCCTTACCTAGGCTTTGTATTACCACTATGAACATTTGCAGCCTTGCAAAAAAACTGGATGGGCTTCAGGAATGGATCGCCCAACACTAACCAGGTGAACCAGGTGTCCTGGCCATTGTCGAGACATGGCTTTCAAAATCCACCCCTGACTCCTTTGTTGCCCTCCCTGGGTTTACCCTGTTTCATGAAGATAGGGTTGGGAAACGAAGGTGTGGTTGTGCCATCTACCTGGGTAGCTGCCTCCATGCTCCATGCCCTCCTGTCCCACAGCTAGCCCATAGCTAAAGCCCATAATATCAAAGTCCTCCCTGCTCTGCCAGGCCTTTATTCTTCACCGCTGCTTACATCTCCCCACGCAACCAGAAACTTGCCCTCCAATCGCTGCTTGACCACCTTGCCCAACTCTCCCCCAAAGCCAAACAAATTATACTGGGGGACCTCAATATTAACTGGCTCCCTAGCGCTGCCTCCCAGCAAAAGGATGTTGTTGCTGCCCTGGATCTCACCCAACTTGTCACCCACCCCACCAGGACAAACCTCTCTAATGGCACTACCTCTCTCCTTGACATCATCCTCTCCAACCGCTACCACAAAATATCCAACACCACCATCCTTCCCAATGCCCTTAGTGATCACTCCTCTGTAATCTACTCCTGGTCCAGATCAACCCAAAAGCCATCTTCCAACACCTCCCTTCAGCATCGCCTTAGACTGGGCAAACTAGAGCAGCTAAAAACCTACCTTGCCCACTGAGATTGGACCTCAATTAATCTAGCCCCTGATATGGACACTGCTCTCTCCTTCTTCATCTGCTCCTCTAATGCAGCCTGTGACTTGTTCACTCCCCTCACTAAACACACAATTAAAAACACCAACACCCTGGATCTTTCAACTGCTACTAAAGCAATTGCACCTGCGGGACAACTTCTGGCACAGGCCGTCGACTCTGGTAAGCCCTCTGATCAGCAGCTCTATTGGGAGGCCCACAGTAAATGCACCTGGGCCATCCGTAAGGCAAAAGCTAGCTACTACAAGTCCACCCTTACCTCCTCCTGGGGCTATGCCCGCATATTTTGGGACAATATTATTGAATTCAATGGTAAAACCCAGTCCCCACCCCATCCCAGCTCAATGTCAATGGCATCATCTCCACTGACCCTCAGGGCATCCCTGATACTCTCAATTCTACTTTCTCTGACCTCAGTGCTCCCCCAAACTTCTTTGACCCTGCTCCTGCCTCCCCTCCCACCTCTTTCACTCACCCCCCATTTCTACTTCCATATTCTCTTGGCACAGGATGCTAAACCCTACCTTCTGAAAGTCCTGAATGGCCCCAGCCACAGTCACGACTCGCTTGATCTTAATCTGCTCTGACAGGTTAATATACTGCTCTCCTCCCTTACCAGCCTCATTAACCACTCCCTCTGCCTTGGCCAGTTCCCCTCCACTTGGAAGGTGGCGATCATCACCCCATACACAAGGGCAGTGATCATACCATACCGGGAAAGTACTGACCAATCTCAGTACTCCCCCCCCTCCAAAGCCCTAGAAAAAGTAGTGGCAGACCAGCTGTCTGAATATCTCGCCTCCAACAACCTGTTTTGTATTGAACAGCATGGATTCCACCCTGGCCATAGTACTATTACAACCCTTCTGGAATTCACTGGCTATCTGCACTCTGCCCTTGACAGAGGGTACCTGGCAGGGGCAGTCTTTATTGACCTGTCAAAGGCTTTCAACACTGTTAGCCACCCTCTCCTCCTGTCAACCCTCATCCACCTAGGCCTCTCCTCTGAAGTCATCATCTGGTTCACATGCTACCTCTCCTCCTGATCCCAATGTGTCAAAATAAATAAAACCATCTCCTGCTACCTCCCTGTTCACTTGGGCGTACCTCAAGGCTTTGTCCTGGGTCCCCTTCATTTTAGCCTCTACCTCAACACACTCTGCTCCATCTGCCCCAAGTAAATCCTTCTCTATGCCAATGACACAGTCATCTTTTCAGCCAACCCTGACCCTCATATCCTACAAGGCATCCTTCAAAAATCTTTCAACATGGCTGAAGCATGGTTCATCAACCACAGGCTCATCCTCAACCATAAAAAGACGAAGGCCATGCTCTTCACCCACAACCAGAGTAGATCTCATGATTCACAGCTACCAATTATGTCAAATGGCCTCCACCCCATTGAACAGGTTCACAGTTTCAAATACCTTGGTATAACCTTTGACACATCACTATCCTTCCAAGACCACATCCACCTCCTTTGCTCCTCAGTGAGTCTATGCATTGGCCTACTCTACTGCCACAGGGACTGCCTCCCCCCCTGAGGCCATTAGGCTCACTATTACCTCCTCAGTTCTGTCCCTCATAGATTATGCCACCAACACTGCCCTCCAAAGGGTAAAAATATACCTCAATAAAGCCTGCTGACTACTAATAGGCTGTGATAGGCTCACCCACACCTACAATGTTTATGCCCTGTCCAATCTACTCGACATTGACAAAAGACTCCAGTACCAATCCCACCTTTTAGCCAAAAAAAATGATGGTTGGTTTGGCCCCGCCTGGGCTATCAGCTTTGACCCAGCCTGCCCACACAGTACCCTCCACCTGTAGCTCCTCTAAAGCGCTGTTGCATGTGCTCAGAGTCAAGACTTCCTTGGCACAGAGGTCCTTTGCCTACAGAGCACCTGCACTGATAAACTCCCTCCCTGCCTCCATCCCAAAAGAGAACAGACTCGGGCTCTTCAAATCCTCACTCTAGAGTCACCTCCGCACCATCCACAACTGTAATTGCCTCTAGATTCTGTCCACCTGATCGCTTTCCCTCCTGACTTATACCCACTTTGACAATGGACCTCGGTCCTGTCTTCTTCCTCCCCCTTACTCAGTTTGGAGAGAAACTGCACTATTGTACCACTTGATTTACATTACCCTGTAAATTGTAAATTGTAATTGTAAATTGTTGTAAATATCTTGTTTTTCATGTTCAAACTGTGTACAATAACTGTGTATTATGTTGATGAGGAGCCTGTGTAAAAGAGTCACTGACTCAAAGGATTGTAATTCCGACATCATTATAAAATAAATAAAATAAGCAATTAAAATAGCCCCCAAAGAGCACTGTTTTAGTGGTAAACAAATAAGGCTGAATCAACTTAAATAAATCAAATTGTAAAGCTTTTGTTTGGGGGGGCATATCAATTTATCAGACAGAATTCTTGATGTGAAAAATAATATCAAGCAATAGGGCTCGTCCTGGGGCCAAATCCAACAGCCTATTGACCAAAATACCCAGAATATTAAATCAAATTTTCACCCTTGAACAAGGGTCCTCCCCTGATTACCAAAAGGAAGAACCTCCAAACCATTCAGAGGAAGCCATAGCTATATCCTGTAAAGTATGCAAACGGGTGTCCTGTAAAAACAAAACATGAAAATTAAAGTCACACAAAATAGTAATGGTAGTTTGCCTCCACTTCATATTCTTAATACTATTCATATTTAAGGAGGCAAAATAAAAGGTAGCGGACATAACAGATATGCCAGGCCAAAGTTAAGGATCCATCTTGGCAGATTTCTTCATTTTTACTTTCTTTTTCTTTTGTTTTGAATTTGTAGAAGTCAATTCTGTATCAGTAGTTATATCCGGTTGAGATACATAGAAATGTAGAAAATGACAGCAGAAGGGGACCTCCAGATCCATCTAGTCTGCTCATAAGCCTACCCCCCTCCCATAACTGCTATTTAGTGTTATGATTCTTTTATACCTATCCCAAGCCTTTTTGAATGTTCCAACTGTTTTTGCTTCCACCACCTCAAGTGGCAGGCAGTTCCACACATCCACCACCCTCTCTGTAAAGAAGAACTTTCTTGCATTGCCCCTAAATTTGTTCCCTTCTAGCTTCATGCTTTGACCTCTGGTTCTTGTGTGACTCTTGAAATGAAAAAGGTCCTGAATCTGTAGTTTGTTTATTCCCTTCATGCATTTGAATGTTTCCATCATGTCTACACTATCTCTTCATTGTTCAATGGAATACATGTTAAGTTCATGCAGTCTCTTCTTGTAGTTTATATCATGGAGTCCCTGCATAATTTTTGTAGCTTTCCTCTGCACTGTCTCAAGTCGGTCTATATCCTTTTTGAGGTGTGGTCTCCAGAACTGTACACTGGATTCCAGATGGTCTCACCAAAGATCTGTAAAGTGGCATGCTAGTCTCTCTTTTTCTGCTAGTAATTCCCCTACCTATGCAGCCCAACACTCCATTTGCCTTTATTGCTGTGTTCTTGCATTGTTTGGAAGTTTTCGGATTATGTGATATGATTACTCCCAGATATCATTCCTGTTTTGTTGATTCTAATTTGACTCCTCCTAGAAGGTATTCTGCATCTGGATTACTCTTCTCTATGTGCATGATGTTGCACTTTTTAGTGTTGAAATTTAGTTGCTATGTGTGTGACCAACTTACTAGCTTTCTAAGGTCAGCCCTAATCCTTTCCACTCCACCAGAAGTGTCCATCTTATTGCATATCTTTGTGCCATCTGTGAAAATACTCACTTTGCCTTCCAGACCCTCAGATTTGTCGCTGATAAAAATATTGAATAGGATGGAACCCAGTACCAATCCCTGTGGTTCACTGCTAGTCACCTCCCTTTCTTCTGATAGGGAATCATTTACTACACCTTCTGTGTCATTTCTTTTAGTCAACTCCCTATCCAGTCTACAACCTTTTGACCCACCACCATGCTGCTCAGTGTATTTAATAACCTTCTGTGTGGGATTAAAATCAAAGACTGCTGAAGTCTAGGTAAACCACATCCACAGCATCGCCCTGTTCTACTACTTGGGTCACCCAGTTGAAGAAGTCTATAAGATTTGTCTGATATGACCTCCCAGGGGTGAACTTGTGCTGTCTTTGGTCTAATCTTCTATTATCTTTGAGAAAGGATACAGTTATCTCCTTGAGTAGGGCTTCCATTGTTTTGTCCACAATTGAGATGAGGCTAACTGGACGGTAGTTGCCAGCATTCTCTTTGCTGCCATTTTTGTGAAGTGGGACAACTGTGGCCTTCCTCCAGTCCTCTGGCACCTCTCCATGTTCAAAAGACAGGTTGAATAGCCTGGACAGGGGAGCTGCCAGTTCCTCCCTTAGCTCTTTCAGTAATCTTGGATGAACATCGTCTGGTCCCATTGCCTTGTTCACATTGAGCTTTTCTAGTTCCTTCAGGACTCTTTCTTCTGTAAAAGGTTTCAAATCAATTCTGCTGCTGCTTGTACTTTGTTCTGGCATGAATGGTCAACTCCCTTCTGCTTCTTTTATGAAAACTGAGCAAAAATATCAGTTGAGGTTTTTGGCTTTTTCTTTATCATCCTCCACGTGCCTGCCATCTTCCCGTGCAAGTCTGAATATGCCTTGACTCTTCTTCCTTTTGTCACTGATGTATCTGAAGAATGTTTTGTCTCCCTTTTTTATCTCTCTTGCTATCATCTCCTCAGTTGCTGCTTTGGACACTCTGATTAGCTTGCCTGCTTCCTTTTGTTTCTCCTTGTATGCTTCCATGTCCTTTTCACAGCCCTTCTCCTTGTATGTTTTGAAGGCAGTTCACTTCTCGCTAACCTTGGTAGCCAAGTTCTTTGAAACCCAGAGGGGTTTCCTTCTCTTCTTTGCTTTGTTCACTTTTTGTATCCATTGGCTAGAGACATCCAGTAAAGCTGTTTTGAGAATGGTCCAGTACTCATCTACTCCCCCCACCACCTGAGTTATGTTGGCTACATTCTGCATGAGCTCCTTTTCCAATCTGGTGAAATCTGCTCATATAAAGTCCATGATTTTAGTTTTGGAGTGCTTGGTTTCTTTTTCTGTTTTTGTTTGTAACCATACCATGTGGTGGTCACTGGACCCCAGGTAGCTCCCAACTGCTACCCCAGAGATGTTATCACCATTGGTGAGTAACAGGTCAAGGACAGCATCTCCCCTAGTGAGTTCCTTCAAGAATTGCTTCAGACGTAGTCTCCAGGAAGTCTCCGCTTCTGGAAGAGGCTGCTGTATGGGTACTCCAGTTAGTACTGGGTAAGTTAAAATCACTGACCACTATCACATCCCCTTTAGCACTCATTTTATGTATGTTGTCAAGGATCGCCTTGTCTCCTTTTTTCCCAATTGCTGGAGGTCTGTACACCACCCCCACCCAAGTGACCACCTCCCTACTGGGTTCCAGTGTAACCCAAAGTGTTTTGGCTTCAGAGTGTGTGTCATGGGTCCTTATAGCTTTTATCCCTTCCTTTTCATATATTGCTACACCATCACCTTTTTGCCAGGTCTGCCTTTTTGAAAAAGACTGTATCCATGAATAGTTACTTCCCAGTTATATTGTTCATTGAACCAGGTCTTTGTGATGGCGACCCAGTTAGGATCTGCCTCTGCAATAATAGTTGCGAGGTCAGCTATTTTATTTGCTAGGCTTTGTGAGTTCATGAACATTGCTTTCCAAGTTTGGCTTGCCCCTTTTTCAGTCCTTTGTTAGTTCTGTGTTTCTAGTGTCCTCTGAGCTCCTTCTTTCTGGATGACACCTTTGTTCTTTGATTGTTGCCCCGAGTTGGGAGGGTTTTTGGGGAGAAGCAGTAGTTTCCCATATCCTAGTTTAAACTCTTCACCGAGACATCAGACTTTTGACCCAGTGCCTGCACACCTTCCTTAGTGAGATGCACGCCACTGTATCTGAAGAGACATCTGTCCCAAAAGTCCCTCAAGTTTCCATTGAAGAGGTGCCCTTTTTCTCGGCACTAGTTTTGGACCCATGCATTCAACTCCTCTATTTCATCCTTCTGTATTGGTTGGGTACTGCCCCCTTTCTTCCATACTGGGAGGACCTCTGAGAATGCAATGATTGGTGAGTGTGCAGTTAATCTATCCCCCAGTTGAGATAGGTGCATTTTGGTCCCTACTGGGTCACAATGTCACACGCTTAATAGCGTATGATATTATGGCTAAATGGCTACAGTGTAGTCCATAACTGCTACTGGTGCAGTAGCGCTCTCCCAGGCAGAGGATATGACCTCTGCTGGGAGTGGATTCCACCGAGCAGTTGCCATGGCTCACAGGACTGAGCCACAGCAGCAGTAACCCAGGCGCTGCATCTGGGACCAGGTTTGATTCCCAGTCCCAGAATCTTTTATTATACACACTTTTGTGTGCTCCCCAATTTGGACCCTTCCAAGTTGAGAATCTTTAGTGGGTCAGGGACAGCCCCCCATAATGGGATGTGGAGCCCCATAAAAAAGACATATGCCTTATGGTAGAAATCATGCTGTATTGGCATCATGATTTTGCCATGAAACATAATGTCTTGCAACATTATGACCCCGTGCTGTTTTGGTCTCCTCAACTGTTTGTTTTGCCAGATCACTACTACCTAGATGGACAAAAACACCAGCACAATTTACCTCCCTTCATATTAGCCTGTCTATTTGGTTGGAATCTCTTTTAGCCGAGATTCCTGGAAGACACTTGACTACCACACTAGTGTCAGGGAAGTGAGTTACGTGCGATTCCACTCCTCAGATCATGGAATCACCTACAATGAGAATTTTTAGTTTTCACGTGCCACTTGGTAACTTTGGCATATCTCCAATGCATTTATTTGAAGGGGGATTTGATTGATAGTTGTTTGGGCTGGCCATGCTTCCTTTTTATGTTGCATAGGCCAAAGGGCCAAAGGTGCAAACTGGTTAGTCATTCGGTTGGGTGTGTACCAGTTTGGAGGCTGCTGTTGTGTCCTGTGGAGCCTGCCCCTGCCCCTTTTTACCATTTGCCATTCTTCTGTACCAGGGAAATTTAGACAGCATGTGGTGTTACCCTGGTGGAGATGGTATGGCAAATGAGAGTCAATGGGTATGCAGTTCTCCAGCAGGTATTGGAGATGTGCAATATGGTTCCAGGCCTCCCTGAGCTGGGTTTTTAGTTTTTCTATAGTCCAGCATGTGAGACAATGCCCTAATTCCTGTATGCATGCCCTGTGAAAGGATGCCCCACACCACTGGCAGTTGACTATGGCCATAGTCATCAAGAGTGTGGACGAAAAGGAACATTTTGGCCTTGAGCACGTGGGATGATGGTTGGAAAGTAAGTGTGGATGAAAGGATGAATTTGGGTGCTGAGCACAGAAGGAGTGTATTGAATCAAGAATACTATTTCTCTTGTTAGATTTAATTCCTCCTCCTCCTAGTGTGAGGTGGGAATTTGGTTGAAGTAGTATGGACAAAAGAAAGATGATGCAATGGAAGAGGTTTCAGATTCCTCATCAGTATCCCCCCACACTTTCTATTTAACCAATACATAAAATGCATTTTCCAGTGGAATAACATCTCTCTGAACTAATTTGTGTGGAGGAGAGTCTGCCGGAGGCTTGTGTCTAGCACTTCTTCTAGGCAGCTGTTTGTCCCAATGCAAAAGGGAGTTGGATGGAGCATAATCCTGCCTGTAGGATCAGAAAGCTGTATGGGGCCCTCAGCCTCTACCAAATGTTGTGTAAGTAGTTGTCCCTCTGGCTCTGTTTCCACTTTTCCTTTGGGTTCAGGCCCCAAAATAGTGCCCTCCAGTACCCTTGATGGGCCATCAACCTGTGCCTCAGGGACTGATTGTGTATCCCTGCTAGGTACCTCAGTAAACTGAGCAACACTTCCCTCCACAGTATCCAAGTTGTGAGCATGTGCCAGCTCCTCTGCCACTAGGTAAGGCCTACTTTGTGCTAAGGTTGGTCCAGTTGTATGACTCTCCTGAGCTCTGGACACCACATCTTCCTGTTTGTCTCCTTCTGCATTGGGCCAATTGTGTGCAGCCTAGGGGCAGTTCCTAAAAGTATGTTCAGTTTCATTACACATGTTGCAGCAAACAGGATAAGGGCAGCCAGCACTAACACATCTAATGCCCCCACACAGGGAGCATTTCTTTCTGTCACTCATATTGTTCAAGTGTGTATAGGCTCCAGAATGAAAACAAGACTTGTGCTGCTCAGTGTAACAAAATAAATCCTCTGCCCCATCCCAAGTAGAAGCAACTGGGCAAATGCTGGGTGGTCCCATTCCCCTGGGGTAGATGAACCACAATTCTCCACCCCACTGTCCATAAGTGCTCAGAAACCATGACAGGATTAGGATTGCCTAAAACAGTACACTTAGAACTCAGCCAGTGCAAAATTTCAGTAATACAGACCCCCTCACTTTTAAACAGAACTGTAACCACTTTGAAAGTTGGTTTTGTCAAAGGAAAAACAACAAAAGGAGACCACAATGGGGTGTATATGACTTGTTGGTACCTAAGCCAGAAAGTTTCCAAGCCACTGGCTGTTTTGAAGCTGACATCAAAGTTAGGATCTCCAGTATTATGAATCAAGGTATAAACATCACTAGTCTGAAACTGCAAGCTATTTTTCACCAGTTGCTTCCCCACATAAATCCTGTCAGGAAAAATTAAACCCCCCTATACTACAGAGCAAATACATAAGTATCAGGTTGCCATGTGCTGTGGTGCTGGTCTAGCCACTCCAGTGGTGGAGTGGCTAAGGCACTAGCACATGGCGGAAGCGGAGACCTGGGACTGTGGTTTGGTTCTTACCAAGTCTCCGTGTGCTACAACTTTTTGCAGCTTGTTTTTTTTGGGGAAACAAACATTTTCTCCCTCCTGAGTTATTCCCCATCCCCAAAGCCCACCCCCCTTGGAATTTGTTATATTAATTATGGAGGATCTAGGGGCAAAGCACTCCAGAAAAAAGACAGAGGCCCATTGTTGGAAAGGGCGTGCGCTGTTTCTTTCGGGTCAGTGTTTTAGCCAACGATATTGCAGCTCATGCCCTTTTGATTGCAATATTGGTTGCTGCGTGGAATTTGCATTTGGCATTATGACCCCATGCCGGAGGCTACAATAACATCCTCATTCACTTTCTGCAACTGCAGAGGTGCGGCAGCCAACTTGTCTTCCAGACAACCCATCTCCTGAAACTGCAGTGGCACCGCTATTGACTGCAACACATCCTGGGCATTGCAGCAAACTTCTGTGTGCTGCACCCTGCTGGTGACCTTCTGCCCAACTTACACCAGGTATAGCGTTCCTTTTTCCATGTAGTAAATGTTCTTGAAAGGCAATCACTTCGATGAGCTGACGTCGCTTTCCCTCTAATTCCAAAAATAAATCATTGTGCTCATCTTGGACAGACCTCTGTGCATTCAAAAAAGCTCAGTTGGCCCCTCAGATGTGAAAGACACCAGTCCATCTGTACAATCCATATCAACTTCCAGTAGTCCAGAAGCAGGAGGGAAGGCCATCCCATCTGTTCCCTCCACCTCCATCTCCACACTGACTCTGGAGGCTGCCATCCAGAAACGGGAGAGCAGCTCCCCCTACTGAAGAGTAGGAGCTTTGTATCAAATCAAAAATCAATGCAGAACATAAAAGACAGTTCATACACTCGAACATGTATCATACTCTTAATTAAAATCACATACTCATTATGTAGATATGTTTTAACATAACTTTTAGAACCGAAAACCCCTTATCCTAAATAACCCATAAATTAAACATAATAGAGCCCTTTGCAAATAAATTGAGTAAAAAAAAACTATATTGACATTTATGCTTTGGGTTATTCATAGCCCCCTCCCCCCAATATAAAGCCTGTGTAGCTCAGTTACCTCAATTTGTTGGTAAAACAAATGTGGAAAACAGAAAATGAAGTCAGCACTCTACCTCTAGTGTGCAGAGAAGTAGGACATAACAGACCAGATTACACTTCATAAATCCTCATTAATTTTGAATCAAAACAATAGTGAAGTTTAATATTTTACAAGGCCATAACTCCTCCTTGCATGTAAAAGAAACAATAAGGAAAAAAGGAAAGAAAACCCAAGGGAGAAAAAGGTTCCTCCACCCATCCCATTCTTAAATTATCTCCTTGTAACATAATTGGTTACTGTTTTAATTGATGCATAATGGATCCTTATAAACCAAAAAAATAATTCCTACTGCTGCCAGCCAGCATGTAAGCATATAATCCAGCACTGTTACCTGCTGGCAAGATGATCAGATGTAGACAGACCTTTCCACATTTTTTGACCTTTGTTTTAGAATGTCTGGATAAATCCTGTTTGAAGACTTCTATACATGCACTTTCATTTAGTTTTCCTACATTTATCTATTGTATTCTTTGTTGCTGTAAAACATATTTGCTTCTAGCTTGCCAGAGATAACATTTTAATACTGCAAAAACTACTTCTAAAGTGCTAGCCTCATAACCTTGCAACCACCCCAAATAGTACCCTAATACCAACTGGTTGTACGTAAGGCATGTGAGCCATGGCAGATGCCACCTTCTTTATAGAAATTCCCATACATTCACTGTAAAGGTACATTCAATTAAAACATGTGACATGGTTTCCTCTGGAGCTAATCACAATATGGACATGTCCTTTCCTCCATCGCCTTGTGTTTCCAATTGCCTCTAACATGTATCCTCGCATTGGTACATAATCATAAGTTATCCCACATACATTGGGGAATTCGGTTAATATTTAACTGTTTGAGTGCTAACTTGGTTTTGTTCGGGGTGCAAAATTTAAACTCAGGTGTCAGATGACCTATTGTATTTAATATTTTATCATAATTGTTTCCTATTCAGGCAAATAATATTAGATATCTTGATTTTCCAGATACACATTTTTTTTTATGGATGGTTTAATTACATCTGAGACTTGTAGAGTCAGGATCAGTTTAATAGGATCTTCTGCCTATTTTGCAAAAAAATTATTTTAATACCCCTTGAGTCCATGGCTGCCCAAAGGTACTGTCTTCATTTAATATCTGTTTCATGGTTCCAGATGAAAAAATGGTATGAAGACATATCACTGGATGGACAATGCCCACCCCACTTTGTTTTCTTGTCAGGTATGTAAAATCCAGTTTTATAGGATTAAGCCTACTGCTCCACAATATTTGGAAAAAAAAGACTGACAATTCTATTTTTGAAAAGTAGGGGAATTTTTTATTCAATATCAAAAAAGCATAATACATTACATTTCAAAAAGAAAGAGATAATCAAAACTGTAAAGTAAAATAAGTAATAATACATACATATCCCCTTTGACAAACAAAACTCAATGCTGAAATGAAGCATAAAACAAGAGAACCATTATACAAAGCAAAATAAGTATTAAATGCATACATTTCAAACCAACAACCCTCTTCTTCCCCCCAAAAGTAGAAGAAACATATATTTGTTTTAAACAAAAAAGACAAATTAATAAAATAAGCTGTTTAACGTCATCTTAAATGATACATACAACCCCCAAAATAGAGAAAGCATAAGAAAGGAGACCCTCCACCTGGCCTAATATATTAATTTCCTATTGAGAAGAAAAAAATCATTAATGTAAACATTTGAAGAAATAAAAAATTAATTGAGGCCCAACTAAAGGTATCTGTCTATATATAGTTTACCTAATAGCATCCTAGAGTATCTGAGCCATCCATGCAACTCACTGCTCCTTACACATCACTAGGTGGTGATACTTCTAAGGAACGTTTACTGTCTAAGCCAAATTAATGCTACAGGAAAACAAAAACAACAATAAATAACTCTATTTTAATCAAATAGCAATCATGAGTTGCTCCATTAAAGGAGTTCAATTAATCAAACCATTAGCTCTTTAAGCTTAAATCTAGAGAAAATCTAAATATCCAAATAGACGAGGACAAGTGGATCAATTTTTGTTAACTAAGGGAAAGGATTCCATCTATCATGCCATGTTTTAACACTGACCTTGCAGTTTTCAGTTTGCCTGATCATTAGTAACTCTTTATGAATCATGTGAAATAACTCTATTTGGCTAATAATTTGTTGTTGCAGTACTAGTTTATACCTACATTGCCATATCCAATATAGGAAAGTTGCCATTGATATTCTAATACTACCTACAGTATATTTTACCCATTGTGGAGGAATATCCCCAAAATACAGCATTTCTGCTGCAATGCAACAAAAATCCTGAGATTTCCATTTGATAGCTAAAACAGACCAACACTCTTCAATATAAGGACAATATAACTATAAATGACCTATTATCTCTAATTCCATTATGCATGTTTCCCTAGGACAATATCTTTCTTTAATCTCCTTGTGTTTATGATTATTTTATACATTTATTTCCCATGTACACCTAACCAGACTATAACTTTCATTTTTTGAGAGAGTCTGGGTTCTGTCAATACTACTTTAATTAATGATTTGGTCAGCTGG
Source organism: Neoceratodus forsteri (assembly GCA_016271365.2). Taxonomy (NCBI): domain Eukaryota; kingdom Metazoa; phylum Chordata; order Ceratodontiformes; family Ceratodontidae; genus Neoceratodus; species Neoceratodus forsteri. Next base: position 966,412,924 of record CM028132.1, on the reverse strand, counting down.
GACATATAATCAAAAGGTTGGGTTAAAAAATTATCACTCATTATTTGAGATTGGTAAGCTTTCCTGGTAGTCGTTAAAATTCTCAGACTGGTTACTTTCCATTTTTTTAAATTGTCAAAACAATACATCCACCAACAGTTTAACTTATATTTTCTTTTATTTTTATGTTGAAATTAATTATTCTGCCATTCCTGTAGAATTACTGCTACCGAATGGAAGGCCCAGAGAGACCAATCTGTACCCAATTGTCTCAACAACGGGTTTAAGTTTATATAAAAAAATGTAGTCCAAAAGAAAACTATAGGATTTACCATCCCTACTCCCACCTCTTTTCTGGGCAAATATGTAATTGATCTATTTACAGGGTTCAACCGACTACCCCATAAACAGGAAAAAAAGTGCTAAAAGTGCTGTCTCTTGATGTTTAGGAATAGGGAAAACACAACTTAAATACAAGAAAACAGGAATCAAAGAAGTTTTAACCAAGTAAACTCACTTTTCCTTGCTCATATGCCACTTATTCCAATTTCCCACCATCTTTTGACCTTTTTCTAATTTTAAATCTCAATTATAGGTCTGCATGTCCTCAGTACTAAAAGATATACTCAAAATTGTACTTGGTTGTCTAGCCACAGGAATGTCTCCTAATGTCTAGTCCAGAACCATATTTCACTGAACAGGATTACAACTACTTTAATTTGTATTAATGTTTGCCCCAGGTGCTGATGACAACACCTGCACTAATTTACAGACCAGAATGCCTGATTGTACATCATGTACTGTAAGTATAAGATCATCTGCATAGGAGAGAGATTTAACTGGGAATCTCCCATGATAACTTATGCTTGTGATATTTGGCGAATTAGAAATAATTCTGATTAAAGGGTCCATTGTGAGAATATAAAAAAGGGGACTGAGGGGACAACCCTGACATACACCCACATTAACATAACATTTGCTACCCTTCCATCTGTTATCATAGAGCCTTACAAATGCTTTTGAATAGCATAATTTAACCCAAGAAATAAATTGTTGTGGAAAACCATAAACCTTCTAACAGTTCCATAAATATTCATGAGAGACCTTATCGAAGGCCTTCTCCTGATCTTAATTAATCAAAAGATCTTCAGTATCCTTAAACTCCTCTTTGTCCATGATTTTCCTTAATAAAAATAAGGCATTAGTGACTCATCGGCCTGGGACCGAACAAAATTGGGACTGATGAATTATTGACCCCAAAACCTTCACTAATCTTAAAGGTAACAATTTGGTTAAGATTTTAAAATCCGTGTTTAGGAGGGGTGATTTGTCTCGATATATTTAAATTTGATTTACCTGTTTTATGAAGAAAAGTTAATAATTCTTCATACATGCTATCAGTTAAACACATTTCTGTTAAAAGGACTGAAAAACACTTAATTCTTTAGGGATTATTCGGTAAAGAACTTTATAAAGTTCTCCTGGCTGCCCATCTGAGCCTGGTGCTATCCTTGCTCTAAGATGTGAAAAAACAAACTCCAAGTCCATGTTTGAAATGGGATGAATTAAACCTTGTGACTGTACAATATCAGTTTTAGGATTATTAGCTGCCTGAAAAATAAGGGCAATATCTTTATCTAATAAATCAGGTGGTTTATTCTGGTTTCATACTAACATACTAACATACTATTTGCCAGCAGATTAGGCCTTACGGTCTATCGAGTCTGCTGGAACCTCAGATCCCTAGTTGGGTGCCGAGCCCCCCCCATGTTCCAGAAACCCCTATCATCCATTCCCACCCCCCTGGGCCAGGCCATCATCTGATACATCCACTTTCTGTGTCTGTCCCACCCTCTCTTGAAGCCCTCCACTGTGGATCTCTGAACCAGCTCATCAGGCAGTGCATTCCAAGGGTCCACCACCCTCTCAGTGAAAAACCTGCTCCTCTTCCCCCCCTCACCCTTCCACCTTCCAACTTCAAACCATGCCCTCTGGGGATATCTCCCTGCTTTAGTCTAAAGATCCCCTCCATGTTTACCCTATGTATTCCCTTGAGGTACTGGAAGACCATTGTGGGGGACAGAGTCAAACGCCTTGCTGAAGTCCAAGAATAATACATCCACAGGCTTTCCCCTGTCCAGTTCTGATGTTACCCATTCATAGAACTCCACAAGATTGGTTTGACATGATCTACCTGGCACAAACCCATGTTGCCGACTATCCAGACCTCCCACCTCCCATGTTGCCGACTATCCAGACCTCCCACCTCCTCCAAGTACACTCCCAATCGTTCCTTTAGTATACCCTCCATTAATTTTCATAAAAAAGTTTCCATTTCCTTTAAAATGGAAATGTTATCCATCAATGTCTGTCCAGTATTAGTTTTAAGTTCTGTAATAGTTTTATTGTGCAATCTTGTGCCACAGTCATCCAAGGGGTTGATTTGGTATTTACTACCTTAGGTGCCAAACCTCTGCTCCATTTCCAATGAGTTCTGCCTCTCATATTGAAATGATAGAATTTCTTGTTTAATTTCATTCATCTTTACTTTAAGATCTATGTCCTGTTTGGCCTGTTGAGTTATTAACTCCAGAAATATATATTTCAGTCTGTTATATTTAGCATTCTTTGTTGCACTGTGCTTCAGGGAAATGTATTGAAAAAAAAACGTTAATAACAATGTTTGTAGCAGACCACCATTGTATAGGGGAACCATATAGAAAGAAAACAGCTTGTCTATCTTGTCTTTGTTGCACTGTGCTCCAGGTAAACCTGTTGGAAAAAAAACTTTAATTGCATTTTTTGTATCAGACCACCATTGTATAGGGGAATCATATAAAAAGAAAACAGTGTGTCTATGTTGTAAAAGTATTCTTAATTACTGAAATACCTCTGGTTTCTGTAAGAGACTAGAATTCAATCTCCACTTCTCCCTACCCCTAGCTTTTGGAAGGGATGCTGAGACACAAATACATATCAGGGCATGGTCTGAGGTTTCCATAGGCACCATTTCTGTACTAGAAAGAGGGAGAAGCTTAGCTACAAACCAAAAGTCTTATCATGTAGACAGAGTCCCTCTAAAAAAGGTGTGACCTGACTTATATTTTAAAGATGTTTAAGCATCCTTAAGGTCTGCTTTTTGTATACAGTAACTTTCTCAAAAAATTCATGTCACTGTATGTTTGGACAATAGTCGCTGTTTTGTCAGATTGTAGGAGACTGGTGTTAAAATCTCCACCCATTAAAACTTGCCAGCTAGTGTAAAGATAAGGCTGTATAACTTTTAGCAATTCTTCTCTAAGTGCATTAGATTGTGGAGCATACATGTTTATGATTCAATATACCAATCCTGAAAATCCGATATCTAGAATTAGGACTCTGCCAGGGCTAACATCTACTGATTTATGAAAGACTATGTCAGGGTTAGAGAAACAAATGCCCAGACCAATACACAGATCTTCCCCTAAGGTCAAATAAGAAGAACCATTAACCCATGCTGTCTATACATGAGAAATATCAGATACAGTGTGAAGTCTAGTGTCCTGTAATAAAAAAATGTTATACAGCATATCCTGTAATAAAGAAAATGTTGTTATTCTTTTAAAATCAGATTTTATGCTATTGACATTTAGGCATGCTAGCCTCAGAGATGTTATATTACTATGGTCAGTAGGTTTAGACAACTTCACACTTGATCTAGTCACTCTTTTTAACATGGGAGGTTTTGTTTTGTTCATAGACTGACTAGAAGGGCCAGCTGGAGCATCACTTAAGGAAGATTGAACACATCCATCAGAGTCATCCTCCTACATCTGTTCTCCCCAACTTTGAAAAGCCTCATATCTGTTTTACAACTGAATATCATCCCCAGATTCTGGAATCTTGGCTGAATATTGTTTTTTTATGAGCTTTAATAGGCACTGTCTGGAAAGTATGTTGCTGAGCCTGAGCAGTCTCAATTGTGGAGTGGGGGGGAGATGGAGGGGGCATATGTTGTTCTTGTATAGAAATCTCCATGGCTACTGACTGTTCAGGATGATCAGGAAGTACTACAAATATTGGGGTTGGAGATGGGACCTTGTCGTGATTAACCTCCTCTGACTTTTGAAAATGTCCTGCACCAAATGCATTAGAAGGAGAAGGAGGGGGGTCTAGGTGACCAGAAAGGTCTCTTTGCTATGTGCAAGTAGAAATTTTGTTCAGCTGACTCCTCTGAGTTATGAGCTGCCCAGGGGCAAGAGCCAAAGTTGTGCTCATCATCCCCACAGAGATTTCAAGTGGGGTGGACTGTACAGAAATGAGCAGTGTTCCATACTGCTCCACACTGAAAACATTTTAGCTGTGTACAATCAGTATTCAGATGTGTAAGGGAGCCACAATGGTAGCAGCTCTTGGGCTGGTCTTGATAAAATAGAATTCCGTGATCTCTCCCCAAAAATAAACAATTTGGCAGGTGATTTATGCCACTTTCAGACTGTTTTAGTTTTACACAAAAAGTCCACCCCTCAGTACAGAAACCATTGTCATCAATAATAGGATTCTGAGATCCTTGTATGTCACATCGCTTTTCAAGTCAAAATATGATATCATTTATAGTAACCCCTTTGTTGTGAAATAGTATATTCACTGTTTTTACAGTGGGCGTGTTATTAGTGGTGGGTGAAGTGGCCAAAATTCGTTCTGCTTAGTGATTCACGGAGTAACACAGAATCAGTGAAGTGCCAGCAGTGCGAAGCGGAGAACTTCACATTATAATGAGGAATGCGAAGTCCATTGAAACCAATGACTTTGTGTTATTCTGCCTTCCCCAAACCACTTCTCCACCAATTTTAAGGTGAAGTACATTGAAATCAATGTACTTTGCATCACTTCGCCGTGTAATTGCACTCCAAGGCGAATTTTGCAGTGCTTCATGGGATTGCAGGTCACACAGGCTCTAGATTGTTCTGCACAGCCTCAGTTCTGTGTAGTGTGTGTGTAGTGGAAGATGGAGACAATTTCCTTTCAGTGCTCTATGATTCAGATCCTCTAAAAGCGGTTAAAAAAGCCTTTTTGAGACATTTATTTTTGCTCAAAATTTAATACATCAATTTTAGGAATCCCTCTTGTGCTCATATAATTGAGTATTTATTGTTTGTGTGTGGATTTTGAATGTTAATTTACAACAGTCAGTCCGTGTACTGTGAAGTGTGCTTTGGGGGAGGGTGTCTGTGATGTAGGTAAATTAACTGGGAGAAAAAGGCAGTCTATCTGTTTTGGTTATATTTTTCTTGTATAACTGTGTTAATGTACACAGTAATATTTTCAGTAACTCTTGACATTTTTTTGCTGATTGTTGTGGTGCAGCACTGTATAATTTCAGTTTGTTTAAAACATTTGGTTATATTACTAATGGTTTTCAATTTGCTACACATTACTTGTAGTGTGTGTGTGCGATGGGTGCCATTAAATCAAACACCATTTATTGTGCCACAGACTAATTGCAGCAGTGTGAACCTGCTATCCACCGCACCAACATGAATTTTTTATACTGCCTTGTGGTATCTTTACTGGTAGTGGACTGTTACTGCAATGCACCACCCCTCCCCCAACCAGCAAAAGGTATTCTTTTCCAGATTTGGATTTGTGACTTGTGAGCACTGGTTAGGTGTTGTTGTGCCTTTGCATCTGCATCTCTTAATTCTGGGAGACTTTGCATTTCTTGCTATGCTCTCATTTTACTTCGTCAGCACTGGGGAATTTTGTGGACATAAGGCAGTAGCATTTTGGGGATGCACATTAATTCTGGTGACTGTGTGTGACCACTGCACGTATGACTGAGTGCACCATTAATTCTGGGAGACTTTGCATTTCTTGTTGTGCTTTCATTTCACTTCGTCAGCACTGGGGAATTTTCTGGACACACGACAGTAGCATTTTGGCGATGCACATTAATTCGGGTGACTGTGTGTGACCACTGCACGCATGACTGAGTGCACCATTCATTCTGGGAGACTTTGCATTTCTTGTTGTGCTACCATTTCACTTCATCAGCACTAAGGGATTTTCTGGACACAAAACAGTAGCATTTTGGGGATGCACATTAATTCTGGTGACTGCGTGTGACAACTGCACGCATGCCTGAGTGCACCATTAATTCTGGGAGACTTTACATTTCTTGTTGTGCTATCATTTCACTTTGTCAGCACTGAGAAATTTTCTGGACACAAGACAGTAGCATTTTGGGGATGCACATTAATTCTGGTGACTGTGTGTGACCACTGCACCCATGACTGAGTGCACCATTAATTCTGGGAGACTTTGCATTTCTTGTTGTGCTATCATTTCACTTTGTCAGCACTGGGGAATTTTCTAGACACACGACAATAGCATTTTGGGGATGCACATTAATTCTGGTGACTGCGTGTGTGAGGAGCTGCCAATATCATTGTCACTCCACCTTATTTTTGCATTAAGGCAGAATGACAAAGTGAAGTACTAATCACAAGGCAAACTGAGCCTTTTGCTTTGGCCACTCCGCATAGCAGAGTGACAACATGAAGTGGCCACTTTGCATTCACTTCACCAGCAGAATTTAATTTTGCTGCATCTCTACTTGTTATAGGGATCACAATAAAGTCTCTCCATATTGGTGAATTTCTAAAAGAGGAATGGAGTCTCCAGAATTAGTTCAGCAAGGCCGCAGAACAAAAACTAATGTCAAAATTATTGTCTCCAGGAGTGTGGATAAAGGCATAAATGTCTGCTGGAGTAAACTGCAGTGAATTTTTTATTTAAACTTTCCCTACATAATGCCTATCCAGTAACTTTTCTTGGTCCCCTCTATAATGTAATCTAACCACAAGTCTCCTTTTAGCTGCTTCCGCAGGTTTTTAAACATGCTTGCTTAAGCTGTTTTAGTTTTGTTCAAATTCAGTTTGTGGTGGCCCTCTCTCCTCTCCAACATTCACCAGTAAATCATTAGCCATATTGTTAATAGCAAGTGTAGTATGGCCTTCAGAGGCCAATTCAAAATCTTCTCCTTCTGAACCCAAAATTTCTGTTGCTGTAAGTTCTTCTCATGTAGACTGAAGCTGCAACTGAGTCATCTCAGTTTCATTGAAGTGTAGACCCCATTGTTCATCTGAGGCATCATGTGCTGAGGCCTTTGATCACACCTCTGGCTGGAATGTAGGAGTGGCTACCTCTGTAGGCTGGGCAAATTCCTCTTGCGCAGCAGGGCTACTAATTGTTGCCATGGAAACACTCCATTGGCAAACACTTTCACCAGCATTTTGCTCTGTATTTTGCTCAGGGGACCCTGGAATCAGGACTCTTGGGTCAGGAACCCATTGACCATTGTCAAAGAGCTATCTGGCTTGCTGGATCATTTGCTCGGGAGTCCACTTGCCCTCCAAAAACTATCTTGTTTGTTGGCTATCAGCCACTACTTCTGTGACTGGGACAGTGTCTGCTGCTGAAATAGGTGAACATAAATGAATTTGTCTTCCAGTAAAAGATTGTGGACTGACCTGAGAGCGTTTGCATTTCTTCTCATCATCCAACTGCTGTTTTTAATTTTTTAATTCTTGCTCTGCTTCTTCTAGCATATCAATTAGCTGCCATTTTTTCTGTGCCAGTTTTTCTTTTAAAGTTACCTCAGCTGCTGATAGTCCCTTGTCCTCAATATGTTCTTCTGTTTTCATCGGGTCTATAGAAACCGATTGGTCAACTGCTGCCCCTGAAAAAAGCTCAGGGGCAGTAACATCTGTAGCATCAGCCACCATATCAACATTTGGAACCATAACATCCTGCACTTCCCCTGATGTGCATCTGTCTCCTTTGACCTCCATCGATGAACTGGGCTCTGCCATCCTCTACACAGAGAGACAGAGCCCCCTGCAGGAAGGTAGGAGAATTTCCCTGGTGCCCTGGTCAATTTTCCCCATTCACTGAAAATACCACCTACAGCTTAATTGGGTTCGATGTCAGTTGGCATCCATCTGTATCCCTCTCCTATGGGACAGGGCTGAACATAGGCAGAATTGTTAGTCCTCATTTCCCTGTCAACAAAAACTAAATAAATAAATAAAATAAAGTTCTCTAGCAAGACCACATTAGCATAATATGGATTCATAATTATCTCAAGCATTTGTTTGGAATTTGAAGAACAAGAGACAAAATTACCTCCATTCATAAAATGATCTTTATCATAATCAGTCCACAAAATAACAACATTTTTAGAACAAGTTAGATGAGGTGAAGTGAGGTAGCCACTCTCAGCATTCTCTTCATGTTTACTAATTTGGTTAACATGGACTAGTTTCTTTAAACCCTCTAATATAATACTAAGGTCCTGAATAACCAAACCTTAATTATCTACCTGCCCAGTTGCATACTGGCTTTAATCCCCTATTTGCTGGAAATTAAAAAGACTGAATCTTCCTGCCTGGATTCTTGAGGTGAAAAATAGTCTAAAACCCAAATGTGAAATTGAATGGTTTGCTATTATATAATGCATGGACCTGACTTACTGATGTGGAATGTTGGCCATGATACTGGGGAAACACCTCTAATAAGCACCATGGGATCTTTTGCTTCCATCTGAACAGTGACCAGAGACTGGCAGAAGGGGCCGGAGTTTAATGTCTCATTTGTAGTACAGCACCTCACTACAGTGTCAGCTAGGGATATTACTTCAAGCAGCAGGTGTGGAGCTTGAACCCACAACTTTCCAATATACAAGCCCCATTGGCGAGCATGTTACCTACTGAGCCACTGACACTTGATAATGAGGTTTCCATGAATAGAAACAATGGACACTTATGCCAGTGTTTACAAAGCATATGAGATGATATCTACTCATCTGAAAAACGTTTTTAGTTTGTTAATGGATTTGAGCAAGTTAACTTCTGCGAAACTGCATGATTTTTGTATCTTTATGTAAAGCCTGGACAGTGAATGTTTTTTGATATAGTGTCATTCTCAGTAGCCTAAGTTCTTGGTAAAAATTATTTTTAAGGTTTTTGCCCATATATTGTACTTTATTTTCAAATAAGCACTTTACTTATTTGACTATATGCACTGCTTATATTTGTCCTGCATTCCTGTAATAGTAATGAGGAGGTCTGTAATATGTGTATCTTTTATTATATGAATACGTATGAGAAGTCTTGACAGATGGCTTGGGATTGGTCCAATCAAATATTAAGACCATGTATATTTATGAGTAACTTACAATATGACAGGATGCAGGAAAAGTTCAGCTCCCAATGGGGAAGACTTCATGTAACGTAAAATGTGCGTGCAGAGTTTGTCTTTTTGGTGAGTGGCATCTTTTTATCTGGCTATAAATTTATCTGTTGATGGTCTCACTTTTTACACTGTTTAATTAACATACTGATGAAATGTGTGTTTGGAGTGCTGAGTTCTTACTTTGGATGTTGCATGAATGGAAACATAAATTAGTTTTCTAGGAAATCCATGATAACTAATTTATATGATTATGCTTTGTTAGTTTTGTCTATGCTGGTTGGATATTTGCTGTATGTGGTAATGGATTTTTACATGTGGCAAGATCTCCATAAGACTGTGGAAATTATGATAAATGTGCTTTTTAATTGCTTACAACAATGGGGATGCAGAGTAAATCCTTCATCTTATGTGCAGAATACCAGTGTTAATTAACATTAGGAAGTGAGGTGCATGGATGACAATGAATTAATGAATACTTCAATGCAAGGAAATGAGGTGTTACCTAAACAAAACAGCTGGGGCCAGCTGTTCAAAAGTAGTGCAGGTGCTAAGGGGGTGTTTGGCCACTCTAACTGGGTTTTGTTCCCAGTTCATGGCTGGAGTCTATATTTGGATCCCCCCCACAGCATGGGAAAATTCCATTAGTGCCCGAGTGCTAACATACTGTTGCAACCATGCAAATAATGGGGTCCTCCACAGCATCCGGGCACAGCAGAAAATTCAGAGGTTTTCACCACTGGTAAATACCACCCAATTGGGTGCACATTGCTGTCATTGCAAACCCCAACTAATAGGGCACAAGGCCCTAGTTGTGGGCAGTAATACAGCAGCCACCCAACCCCAACCTCTGAACCCCGTACCATGGAAGCAATGCATACCCTGGTTGCTAGTGGCACCCTCCACCCTCCAATCATGCATCCCTGAAGTTGCAGAGAAGTCCCTGATGTCTAGTGACCCCCACCCTCTGAAAAACAGTCCAGTATAGTGAATGGTTGCCCTGGTGTCTATGGCCCCCCTAGGCTGTAATGCATAGTTGTTTCCTAGTGTCTAGTGATTCTTCCCACCCACTGAACACCTGTCCCAGTACCAGTTCTGAGTTCCTGGTGCCTAGTGGTCCCTGCACCACCCACACCAAATGCACCATCCAGTCACTCCCCATACCAAAGTAAGATGGTGCAGTGTAGAGAGCCCAACACAATGACTGGCACAGCCTCCTCTCAGCTGTTTAGCTGACTACCATGTGAGCATGCATACAGTAAACAGTATACCGTATGTGCACTCCCTGTCATTCCACATGGTGGCTGGCTGAGGACGTGAGAGGAGGGCTGTGCTGATTGTCATATCGGCCTTTCTGCATGGCACTATCTTACTTAAGTACAGGGGGTTGGCTGGGTAGTGTGCTCAGTGCAGATGGTGCAGGGGATGCTAGTAATGGGTGACTTGGTATTGAAACCAGAATGGGTGCTCAGTGGGTGAGGGTACCACTTGACACCAAGGACTAACTCTGCATTGCAGCCTGAGGGATTGGGGGTACCCTAGACATAAGGACAACTACTTGCTATACAGGACTTGTGATTGGAGGGTGAGGGTACCACTAGATATCAGGGACAGGAGGAATGTTATGGGGAGGGGTGATTGGAGGGTGGGGGGGTACCACTAGCCACTGGGGACATCAGTGCAACTTTAGGAATTGCTGATAAGAGGTTAGAGGGGTGCCACTAGACATCAGGAATTGAATATATTATGGGGACTGATGATCTGCAGGTTGAGGGTGCCACTGACACCAGGGACAAGAAGAATATTAATGGAACAGGTGATCAGAGCATGCCACTTGACACCAGGGCAATGACTAACAATACAGGGACAGGGGACTTGAGGGGGATGCCACTAAACACCGGTGACAATAGGAATATTACGGGTATGGGTGATTGGAGAGTAGGGGTGCCACTAGACACCAGGACAATGACTGACAATAATGGGGCAGGTGATCAAAGGGTTGAGAATGTCACTGGATACCAGGGAGTACATGTACATTGAGGAGCAGGGCATTCGGGGTGTGGGGGTGCTTGCCACCATGCCAGATGTGGTGGGTAACCACAGAATGGGCACAAACCTGTGGCTGCTTCCTATTAGAGCTGGGTGGACTGTTCCATGGGACATCTGGACCCCTGGATCAAACCCGCAATCCACAGACCCGGATAAATATGGACTTCATTGAAGAAGTCTGGTTCCGGGACCATGGAGATGCCATTTCAGTGATTTTGTTGTCTGTTGCCATGGGGATGCTATCTGCATGTGCAGGCAGCCAGCAGGATCCAATCAGGCAACAGAAGGTCACGTGACACATCCATGGTATATAATCCTGTTAATGTTAATTAAACATGGCATATAATCCTGGCCAAATTTCCCCCATTCACTAAAAATACCACCAACAGCTTAATATGGTTCAATGTCAGTTGGCATCCATTTGTATCCCCTCCCCCGGGACGAGGCTGAAAATAGGCAGAATTGTCTAGTCCTCCTTTCCCAGTCAACAAAAACTAAATAAATAAAAAATATATAAATAATCATGCTGAGTGCGCCATGCAGCCCAGAAGTTCCAGGAGGACTAAAGAAAAGCAGGAGTAGAGCTGTGCTCAGCAGCAAAGAGAACAAAAGTGCCAAAAACCAAAAGAAAAGTTTAAAACCACCACCATCAGAAAGAAAAGAAGTCAACTGAGGAGGTGAGGGGAAGGAACAGCAACAGAAAGGGAGGGGGAGAGAAACCGATCGTTGGGGATGGGTGAAGGCGGGTCAGGAACTCGGGGAGTTGGGACTGGGGATGCACAGTGGTGGCTGGGGGGATGTAAAGTATACTGTACTGTGTGAATGACTGTGTATGAGGGCAGGCTGGCAAAATCTTTAACTTGTGCCATTCCATCCAGATCCAGAGGATCGCGGGAGAGGCTACTGGAGGCCCAAGAGTGATTACAGTTACAGAAAATCCCAAATGAAAGTTTTTTTTTTCTTTTCTTGGCCTCAGACAGTGTAGCAGTGTATACAAAATGGGCAGACTGGCAAAATCTTTGACTTGTGCCATTCCAGGTCCAGAGGAGAGAGGGAGAGCCTACTTGTGGCCCAGGAAAGATTACAATTTGCAGAAAATCCCAAATGAAAGTATTTTTCTTTTCTTGGCCTCAGGCAGTGTACCTATGTGTATTGAGAAAGGGCAGGCTGGCAAAATCTTTGACTTGTGCCATTCCTGATCCAGAGGAGAAAGGGAGAGATTACTTCGGGTCCCAGAGAAATTTTATAGTTACATAAAATCCCCGTTTTTTTTCCTGGCTTTAGTGTGACTGTGTGTACAGGGCAAGGGCAGCAGGGTGGCAAAATAAATCTTTGACTGTGATGTCCAGAGATGGGGACAGGAGGAGAGGGAGAGAAGAGAGAGAGAGAGAGAGAGAGAGAGAGAGAGAGAGAGAGAGGGACAGAGACAGAGACAGAGACAGAGACAGAGACTGCAGGGCGGCCCACAATAAATGTAACAGTTCAAAAATCATAAATAAAATGTTTTTCCTGGCTTCAGTGCAGCTGCAGAGACTGCTGGATGGCCCACGATAAATGTAACAGTACCAGAAATCCCAAATAAAATGTTTTTTCCTGGCTTCAGTGTGGCTGTGTGTACAGGGCAAGGGCAGCATGGTGGCAAAATAAATATTTGACTTCTGTCATCCAATCACTAATCATGATCACTTGCTAACGTTTATTCACGATTTCATGTATTAAAAAATACTGTTTAGACAAACAACATACAAGTTGATACACTTGTGCTGTTGGCTGTGGGTGGCCCAGGGGATAATCTGACTTTGTCACTTGTTGCAGCCTGTTTACAGTACAACACAAGTAAAGTACAAGTACTGTACATACAAGTGTCACCATCATCATCACACATTTCCCATTATCCTCCTTATTATCAATAGTTTTATAGTCTATTCCATTACATTACTATAAGCATTAATTCAAATTCTGAGGCACACTTAACAGTTGCTGAATTTGGTCACTTAACAGTAACTGTACTGTAGGAGTCAGTCAGGTAGTCTTGGAAGGACGTGCTGGTGGACTGCTGTGCTGTTGGTGTGCTGTGTAGTCATGAGTAATGACAATAAATTTGTCCTTGGCCTGTGGGTATGAGAGAGAGTCATCAGAAGGACATCATGTTAGTTAGAGGGCTTTTAGTTTTTTTACAGGTTAGAATACTAATGATATAGGTATTTGCATCTGTCTGTCTGTCTGTCTCTCTCTCTCTCTGTCTCTTCCAGCACACTCATGCCATGGACCCGAGCAGAATATGCCACCATTACATGCCAGCCATGAAGGGGCTAGTAGTGAGTGATTGCTTTTTTATTTAGCAGTTTTACATTAATTTTTATACAAATAATCCAGTAAATTATTTCATTTGGGTCTCTGTGTCAAATGTGACCAACTTTGGCCACTTTTATGTATTTGTTTGCATTTTTTTCAAATATTTGTCAATAAACCAGAACTAATCAGAAAAAATCAGATCTTCACTGTGTTCCAGTTCTTATTTAATAAGGGTCAGAACTTCACCAAGTTCTCCCAGCCCTACTTCATCTGCAAATGAGCCCACAATGGACATGCACATGGCCCTTTGATGCCATGCATGCCCAATGAGCTCATTTACATTTTTCTGCTGAATATTATGCTGTGTCACCATGGAGCTCTATTCAGTTGAATACTGCTGAAGATCTACCTGACTGAATATAGCAACCACTGGGTCAGTGCAAGCACAGTGCAAACTTTGGTCTCTACTTTTGCACATATTTGAATAGTTAGCCTCTGATGTTATTTCAGCTGGAAAACAATAAGCAAGGTAGCAGAATGCATACAGTACCAAGATAATGTAAGACATATGGTATTGCTTGCAAAATGATGAGAATGCATTCATTGCCAAGACTAGCCCAGTTTTATACTGATGATAAACATTTGCAGCATGACAGCAGTTTTCATAAAGCAGCTTTCATGAAAGAGACTGTATGGTAGCAGTGAGTTAGGTAAGTCATATCCTTCTTTTCTATTGATGTGACTTTATTTTCCAAATAAAAACAAATAATTTCACTTCCAAAAGATACCCAGGATCATACAGAGGGATAAGCTGAGGCTAAAACTGTTTGCTCATTGAGGGATTTTCTGAAAAAGACAACAGATATAAATCAAGCAAACCCTTCTTTACTGGAAGCTGAAACTGGAATCATCAGTTAAGGCAAGATCCATCCTTTGTATTTACGTAGACATATTCTGATAACCATTTTGCATTGGAGCTTGGTAGAAGTGTTATTGGGGGTTACAAATTTAACTTTTCTGCTTCATCATTTTGTTTTGATGTCTTCTGAAATATTGAACTTAGTACATAGGAACATAGGAACATAAAGGCTGATGGCAGATAAGGACCTTCAGGTCCATCCAGTCTGCTTATTATTTCCTGTGTAATACAAGACCCTGCAAGGAATCCAGCCTCTATCCACCTGCCACCTTCCTCTACTCATGGTGTCTCCAGCCCCTGTTCTAGCTTTGGGTTACCTACCCTACCAGCTGTTATGATACCCATGTGTCTACCCCATGCTTTTTTAAATCTTGTTACTGTTTTAGCCCCTGCCACCTCCACTAGGAGGCTGTTCCAGGGGTCCACTACCCTTTCCATTAAGAAATACTTTCTCCTGTTCCCTCTGATCCTTCTCCCATTCCAACTTCATATTATGACCTCTAGTTTTTGGACATCATTTTCTTTGAAAGATTCTCCCTTCTTGTACCTCATATATTCCCTTTAGGTATTTGAATGTCTCAGTCATGTCTTCCCTCTCTCTCCTGCTCTCCAGGGAGTACAGATCTAGATCCCTCAACCTTTCCTCGTAGGACTTATAATGTAAGCCCTGCACCATTTTGGTTGCCTCCTTTGTATGATCTCCATCTTGAGATATCCTTATGTAGATGAGAGCTCCAGAACTGCACACCATACTCGAGGTGGTGTCTCACCAGTGCTTTATGTAGGGACAGTATCACCTCCCTCTGGCTACTGGTTAGACCCCTCCTAATACAGCTCAACTTATGATTTGCCTTCCCCACTGCCTTATTGCATTGCTTCACAACCTTTAGAACATCTGGAATGATAAGCCCCAGGTCCATCTCCTGTCCTGTTACTTTGACTACTTCCAGCATCAATAAGTTTCAAATCAGGGATTTACAGGTTGCAAAATGCAGAACAGCAATGATAGAAGTATTTATTCTATTATTATACCAGCTAGAAGCCGGTAGTCAGGTAAAAGAAAAATCTCCAGTTATCTTACATTATACAAGCAGAATAAACAACCAATCTAAAAATGTCCATGGACCTGACTGAAGATTGATGCAGGAAGTATGCTGACAAAAGAGTGAGATAAGAAGGCTAACATACACTGTTATGTCTCTGGATATACAGTTCCTGATGAACTGCTCGATCAGTCCAGACCACTGAACACAAAAGGAAACCCTTGGCTGGATTTTCAAAGGGCCCTTAGATCCACGCAAGCTGCACAAACAACCAGCGTGAGCCAGATCTAGGTGCGCCAAATACTGTGTGCCATATTTTGCAAGAAAAGCATTCTTTGTGACAAAGTCCCCAGACTGATGCAAGAGGTCCACTGCATCAACAAAATGGCAAATAATTGGTGCAAGTTGAGTCAAAAAAATGACTTGAGAAATGAAACCGATGCACACTGAGTACAAAAATGGTGCAAACTGAATAAAAATGGCACAAGGTGAGTAATAGAAATGGTGTAAGTTAAGTCAAAAAATGGTGCAAGTTGAGTTACACAAAGGACAAGAATGACGCAAGCTAAGCAAAACAAAACAGCAGATGAAATGACCAAAACTAAGCCCCCCAAATGTTCTAAACTAGTCCTGAAGGAGAATACTGACCTTTAATAATAGCATAGTCAGGTCTGATCTCCTGCTTTGGGTCTCTTTATATGCTCTAGTGTCCCTTAGACCAGCTCTAGCTGGTCTAACAGCAACATGCATCTTAGGCACAAGGACAGGACTTGCATTCTTTGAAAATCCCAAATAAGGGGATGGTGCATCATTTCAGTGATGCTGGCATCCCTTCTGACATGGCACAGGCATTTTTTAATGCAAGCATGGGGCAAGCCACTCTGGTGCAGGCAGACCTGTTTTTGACGCAAGCACCATTTGAAAATCAGAATTGGTGCAAGATTTGACACATCCTACTCCTTGTGTCAATTGTTTTTGATGCAAGCACCCTACATCATTCTCTGGCCTTTGAAAATCTGGCCTCCTTTATATTAAATGTCACAAGCATTTGACACCAGCTACAGTCATACAGTAGTACTAGATTAGAGGAATTGGGAATTGGGATTGTTCTCATTTGAGTACAGAAGGCTCAGGTGAGATTTGCATGTTATTTCATGCTCTAACAAACCAGGACTTGTGGGAAAGCCTAGGTTTGAAAATGAGGGATCAAACATATGTTATGAGATCCCACACCTTACAATTAAGGGGAGACACTTGTCGCACAAATAGAAAAGTAATTGGTGCAATCAGAGAGTGGTTACATTGCGGAACTCTCTTCCTGAGGAGGAGGAGGAGGAGGAGGTGGTGGGCAGTAATAATATGGCAGACTTCTAGAGGAGGCTAGATACATACTTCACTCAGAAGGACATAAAAGGATATGGTGCATAGATTTTGGTGAGCTAAATAGACTTGCATTTATATTGCTCTGTCCAAACCTATGAAACCAATGAAGCTGCCTCTCAAGATCAAGGGTTGCAAGCACATTATGGAAGTGATAGCAGTAATGGCAGGTGTGAGCAAAGCTCTCTTGGCATTTGCACAGCAAAGTGAAGTAGCCAGTTTGAGGGCTGGTACAGGTTGGGAGATTATCTAAATAATAAGGGTATACTTCTGTTACAGTGATGCTGTAACAGTGAAACCTCCACAGAGACACAGTTGCAGCGACTGCACATGCAGTGAGCTGTTTTTGCCACCAACAGCATGTTGCAGTGACAGGTATGAGAGCAGCAGGACTGCCTGTTTCTCCACTGTTTGTGTGACATGGGGTTTGTTATATTAAAAAGGGGTGCGAGGGGCACCACCCCCCCTACATTGACACCGTCAAGTTTGGCAGTCAGTTTCAGTGTGTTCGTGGTCATTGTCTGGATGTGGTTTTGTCGGGGTTGTCGGAGGCATTGCATCACGGTAGGGGATGTCAGCACGATTTCAGTCAAAGCAGCTTGGAGGAACCAATAATAAGGGCCATATGACATGAAAACAAAAGATTCCTGAAGTACTTGGGTGCCAAGGAAATGGTGTTCTTTCAATATAGTGATAGTATCCCAGAGGTGTCCCAAAAATGTCATAAAGTTATGTGTAGGATGCTGGAAATTTTCATAAAATTCCTTAAAAAATGATTTTCATCACAGAGTCTTCTTTTTATTGCTTTAAATACTACCCTGATAGTAGCCAGTTAATACAGAACAAGATAATCCACTCATGGTACAGGACTCCTGTAGTCCTGGCCAAGGCCAAACTGGTTCAGTCTGACCTTTGTTGGAGATGTCAGGAGCTCCCAGGTGACCTGCTCCACATATTATGGTCTTGTAGGCTGATTCAGCCCCTATGGCAAGCAACCTGAGAGTTGGGGTCCAAAATACTTCGGAAACCAGTGCCTCAGTTCCCCAAGCTGCTGTTATTAGGACTCCAGACCTTGGACCCTATGCCTCTCAGAGATGAAATTACTTCTGATACTAAGCATGCAGGTAAAACAACTCCTTCTGTGTACATGGTGGACTCAGGTAATCCCCTCTTTGGGGGAGGTGCTTACCTCCCTGGTTCAGGTTGTCAACTGGTCCAGAATATCACACACTGTAACGAATACCCTCCCTAAATATACAAACCTATAAAAATCTTTTACCTTGTACTTGAAACTGAGGGAGGGAATCGGCTGAATAGGCACAACATCATTACTATAAACCTTTCTCTCATGCTTAAATTGGGGGCTGGGGTAGGAGAGAAGTTTCTTGTGGTTCAGGGGCCACTGATCTACTGATAACCTGGAACAATATGAGTAAGTGATAGTATCTTCATTGATAATGGATATATAGGTTTGCTCTGTGCGTGTTCTCTTCTATTTTGTAGGCCCTGATTGGAGGACTGTGGCCCTGGACCTTCCTAGAGTTCTAAGACTATGCCAGCACTGCAGGTACCAGCAGGAATGGACTAGGTAAGCCAATCCATGTGGTATTTATAGAGCAAAGTATCTTAGTCTTATTTTCATCGTTAATTTCCTGCTAGATAGGTGATGTACATCCATGCAGGGAGTAATATATTTAATTTATCACCTGTCTGTTACACTCTGCTCTTTAAGACACAGCCATGTTGTCCCTCTAATTAAACTTATACAGACATATGTAACAGTCTGTAATGTCATCGCAATGTATCAGGCTATTTCTTTCGTGTAATGCTTCAATAAGTTAAATCAATAAAACTTATTAACCACAAAAAATACTAACCTAACATTTCACACTGCCAATAAGTACTTTTTTAAAGGGCTTCTGTATTTTCTATAACAGAGTTAGAGTGCATTTTTTACAATCACATAATCATTATAGTTAAATTACAGTACTCATATTTCAAGAAAAAAGTTGTTTTCATTTTTGTACATTGTTATTTACCAAGCAGTTCTGTGTATTCTTATTTCTTAATGAATTCTTATACAAATATAAGGCTTGCTTGAAATTATCTATAAAATGGAAAGTGCATATTTAATCAGCAGTTCACGTGCAGTGTCATATTACATATGCAGGTTCATTCTTTTTCTTATATTATGGAAATAATTTTGATTTCTTCATTACCTCCACTTCATTAGGTGTATTAACACATTCATGTTGTAATTTTATTATTAGCCTTTCAACGTTTTCATTCTGGAATACGTAATAAAAATAAAATCTTTTTAAACATTTTTACTTTTACTTAAGATTCATTCATTCTCTTACTACAGATGTTCTTATAAACGTGTATGATTTCAATGACAACACTGGAAAAAACATTTAAAAACTGCTCAAAAGAACTTGACTAACCCCATAACCTGAATGCCTTCAGGCTCTCCACATCATGGATTTCGCTCGATATGTTTCCTGATTTCTGCAATAAACGTTATTAGATTGGTATTGCTCTAAGTGTTAGCATCCATTACATTTGTTTCTTACATTGTTTCCTCATTTAAAAAGTCCTCATAGACTTACTTTTTGTTTGCTGAATAGCATGACTGTGTAATGACGGCTCATCTGCTATGCGTTACCACTGCATCTGGGAACCTGGAGGCTTCATTACCTCTTGAGCCCAATCGTCCATGTGACCACACTCGTCGTGATCTCGTGAACCTTGCTCGGTTTGTGTATTGTTGCCTAGCAACACTATGGCACTCCTTTTGATGTTATACTGGTTGTCAATTATGGATGAGCAGGCTCTTTTGTGGTTTCCACATTGTTGGACTTTTTACTATTCTATATATTTTACTGATGATGAATTTAATCCTATTAAAATCACTTTATAGTTATTTTGTTCTTTTTGTACCTGTCATTTGTTCAGTTTTATGTATTGGAATCTGCATGTAATTGTTTTCTAAAAACTGCTTCTATTTTTGTCTTTTTCCGAGTACTGTTTCTACCTTGGAGTGACAAATGACTACAGTATGGTTTAATTTATTTCAGCATATGATTTCATGGACAAGCTAAAAATCAGGTAGTCTCCATCCTTGGATGTGAGGAGGGGGTTGAGGAGGGGGGTAAGGCTCTTTCTGCTTTTTTCTATGTGTTTGAGCATTATCTTAGTTTTTAAGTACTTCCCTTGAACATCTGGCTTGAGTGTTTTATTTTACTACCATTTATGTTTCGGGACTGTGGAGGTGATTTCTACCAGCACACTTTCCAATTAACCTCTGTATTCATGCCTATTTGTTGGTTCAGGCATTTCAACTGATATATCAATTTCATTTCAGATGTGTCTAATTTGTTTTGATAATTGCCTCTGCTTTCTGGTGGGTACACAGCTTCAAGCCCCCAAAATCTAAGGAATGCTTATGTATGGCTAGCATCTTTGAAATGCATGGCAACCTGTGAAGTTTCATCCTGCCTGTGTATGTCCCCCTTGTGTTCTTGTATTCTGTTTTTTTAAATGTCTTGTGGTTTGACCCACACACAGTTTATCGCACGGGCACTGAATTACATATATAACCCATTCTGTCTGACAGTTAATGGGTTATTTGATGTGAAATGTTTCATCTGTATGTGGATGTTTGAATTTATTCCTCTTACTTGTATGTTCACATACTGAGCACCTCCCACATGGGCTCAAGCCTGGTTGTAATGGCCCCAGCAATAACTAATGTCTTGGTTCAGGTGCTACATAAAATTGTGACCTTATCAATTTGTCTTTCAAGGTAGGGACTGTTTTTACAGATACTACTGGATTTTTTTGAAGAATTGGTATATGTCTGTTTTCAGTACTTACCAGATGACAGTGCTTGTGTATTATTCATTTAATTCCTGGCATCTTATGACTAAATTTGGTAGAAAATACTATTTGCACCTGTCTATCCATCGTCGGTGTCACCAAGTCCTGCCTTTTCTGAATTTGTATTTTTACTTCAGCTTGTTGGAAAATCTAATGGCCATAGCATCTCTGCTTAAATCTTTCTAATGTTTCATCTTTATTTTTAAATAAAATATTTTTCTGTCGGACAGTTTCTTCTGACTCTGACCAGTTGGGAATATGGGATACTTCTTTTAAGACTGGGTTCATGAAAACGTTTTCTGTGTAACAGAGTATTCCGATCTGTTTTTTTCCTATAAAGGCTTGTTTCTTACTTTCTGTTTTGTTCAAAAATCAATAAATAGAAATAAGAAATGTGTGTTCTTTCACAGTCCATAGTAAATTTGATGTTATTATCTACTGAATTTAAATATTCATGAAATAATTTTAAATCGGTTTCACTACCTTGCCAGACAAAGAATACATCGTCTATAAAGCAGTGCCATGTTATTATTTGGTTGTAGAAACATTTTTTTCTTTGGTCAAATATATGGATTTGTTCAAAATCAAACATGTATGCATTTGAGTAGGCCAGGGCCATAGTACTGCCCATTGCTGTGCCTCACATTTGTAAACAGAATTGATTATTGAATTCAAAATAGTTTTTCTCTAAAACCAATTCTCCAGTTTTTGTAGAACTCTTGTTTTAGATTTATGTGGTTCTTGTCTGGAATCTAGTAGTTTCCCTAGAGTTTCAATACCCTCTTGATGGGGAATAGATGTATATAAATCTGTGACATTTGCTGTCACTAAAAAGTAATGTGGTGGTAATTATTTATGGGACACTTCTTCCAATATTTTTATCAAATGGCCTGTGTCCCTTACATAAGTTGTAGTTTGTTCTATTAAAGGCTATATATGCATGTTGATATACTGCGATACTAGCTCTAATAATGAGCCTATTGCCAAGACAATGGGTCTTGCTGGTGGATCTGTAATGCTTTAATGTATTTTTGGAATTCCATAAAATGTGGGGATTCTTGGATGTTTATTTAAAAGTAATTCACATTCCCAGTCTTGTAACCATCCCATTACACTGAATTCTTCCAATGTATCTGCTATGGTCCTTTGTTACTATTGTGTGGGGTCACAATGTAGAGGTTTATGGTTTAAGCTGTCGTTCAACAACTTTTTGCACATTCTTTGATAATGGTCTTTATTCATCATCATGATCCCACCACCTTTATCTGCTTGTTTGATTATAATTTGCTCATCTTCGTTCAGTGTTTTGAGATCTTATTTTTCTTGTTTATTCAAGTTACTGTATTTTGGAAATCATTCTTGTTTCATTAAAAAATTTTTTTTTATATCTTTCTATATCTTTTTGAACTTGAGTGCAATAGCTCTCTATCCCATGGTTCTTCCTTATTGGTGGAGTAAAGTTTGATTTAATATTCAATGCTTTTTTTACTTGGTTTTCATAAACCTTGTCTGTATTCATAGTTTGTGTATTCCCCCCCCCCAAATTTTATTCTTATGTTATGAAAAAATGTTTGCAAGTCTGCCTGCAACTCAAAAAGACTGACTGGACTAGAAGGAGCAAAACTAAGTCCCAACGATAGTATTTTACTTTCTACTTCTGTGAGGTGTCGGTGGCTTAAATTAAATATTGGGATCATCTCGGGGGCTGATTGTAATTGCCTCTGCTTCCTGCCTGCTCATTTCACCTTCCACCATGACCTCCTTGACCTCCTCCCCTGCTGCCTCTGAAGTTACCCCTGGCATTGGCTCATCCTGTCTGTTGTTCTGTCTCTCAATAGATATCTGGTTTCTGTCTCTGTTTGTGCTGAGGTTCCTGGTTTCTCTGATGTTTTGTCTAAAAGAGGGTCTTGTCTGGATTCTGCTGACTGAGTGTTCTTTCTATAACTATTGATACTATGGCATGAAGGATGGCTGGCTACAGCCTGGGATACTCACAGGTGGTACTCAGAGAATGGGGCACAAAGCCCTTGTTGTTCATGTGGCACTGAACTATGTCTGTTAATGGGGTAGGGGGCTCTTTCCATTATTGGGATAATGAAATCTTTGACTTCAGTAAGGCATGCAACTTGATGCCACACAGAAGGTTTCTGAAGAAGCTAGAGGATCTGGATGCAGCAGTGTAGTTACAGTAGATGGGTGGGCAGTTGGTTGGAAGTGGCACAGCAGAGGGCAGTGGTAAATGGAGTCAGATCTGAGTAAAGGAAGGTTACCAATGGATTGGCACAGGGATAATACCTGGGTCCAGTCATTTTCAATATGTTCATCCATGACATAGGAGAAAGAATATAGTGTAAGATGCATCTTTGACATTAAGCTTTTTGATAGAGTAGACAGCAAGGGTTGTTAAAGGAAATGTAGGGGCTAGAGAGGTGGTGCAGTGTTTACATACAAACATATGAAAATATGAAAATGTTGTCAGAAAAAGGCCTATAGGTCTATCAGGTCTGCCTGAGTGTGCAACTTGCAGACTTCTTTTACTGCAGCTGCCCCTTCCCTTCCATTCCCTTTCCATCATCCCTCCCACCGCAGGATTTTTACCTCCTGTATTCTTACTCACTCTCCATTTGACTCTATCCTAACCCCTTTTAAAACTGTCCACTGTTCTCAATGCGATCAACTCCTCTGGCAGTTCCTTCCACCCCACCACCACCCTCTCTATGAAGTAATGCCTCCTCATCTCCCTCCTGAATCTACCCTCCTCCAACTTCAAACTGTGCCCCCTCGTGACCCTCTCTCCCTTTACATGGAACAATCCTCCCTCTTTTACCTTGTAATGCCTTTTATGTTTGAGACCCAAAATTCAATGCAAAGAAGTGCAAGGTGATGCACAAAGGGAACAAGAACCCCAGAATGGAATATTGAATGGGTCGTGTTAAGCTGGACACCCCTTCTGAGGAAAGAGATCTAGAAGACATCATAAGTGACTTGAGGTGGGTGAAAGTTGTGCGACAGTTATGAAATTTCATGACATTTTCTGAACATCCACCATAGGTGAGATCAGAATCTTCCAAATGTGTTTTGCAAATTTTCATTAGTTCCGTGAACTTTTTTGGCTGAACTGCAGAATAATAAATATAAACTATGGAATTTATTCCATCCACAGTTTAATGTATTATTTTGTAGTATAACCCCCCCCCCACCGATCGCCAACGCCCTGCAGTTTAATATTCCTAATCCCATCCTCTGGTGTCTAGTGACACACCCACCTCGCTGAAAGCCAGCCCAGTGTAAAATTAGGACCCCCCTCCTGCCCATCATGGGTCTGATGTAAAAAAAAAAAAACTCCCTCCCTGCTGTCTAGTAGACCCCACCCTCCACTACTGATCACAGACCCCAATGCAAAAAAAATGCCCCGGTGTCTAGCGGTCCCAACCTCACTCGCCGATTGCAAGCCCAATGTAAAAAACAATTCCCTGGTGTCTAGTGGTCTCCCCCACCCGCCGATTGTCGGCCCAATGTTAAAAGAAAATGATAATTCACTGTTGTCTAGTGTCTAGTGGAACCCCATTCTTATCCCCTATCCACTTAATAAAAATAAAGGCAATCCAAGACAAGTCCATTATTCCTTGGTGTATAGTGGAACCCTCCCATCCCCCATTCCCTGTAAAAAAGGTAATCCCCATTTCCTCCCTGGTGTCTTGCAGACCCCCCCACACTGGCAGGTAGTCCCCCACCACTTCACTCCCTCTCAACCCCACACCAAGTGAGGTGAGCGACCGGCACAGCCCTCTCTCCTCCGCAGCTGGTCACCAACTGAGTTATCAATGAAGGAGTGTGTACTTGTACAAGCATGCACTCATTCATTGATAATCCTGCTTCCACTCATTGAGCATGAGACAGCTTTATGGAGCAGCAGGCAAGAGCAGAGGACTGTTCTGGTGGCCAGGAGGGGGCCAGGATGGGGGGAGGGATGGCCTGATGATGTACTGTGTACGAAACCAGCTGGGGTTGTAGTGTGGTTCAGTTTTGACTAAGCTCCATGGCAGTATGTTTTAAATTGCAAGAAAGAAAAACAAGTATTGAATGGACCAGTTGAGGAGTTCATCTCCCTGTTTGAACTATTGCTTATATCTGTTGCTGCATGCACCCTTCTAGGTAGCAGTTGAGCTGTTTTGCTGCTCGTTTTGTGAATATTTTTCTTGCAGTTTAATACATTAACCCACAGTCTGTACATTTATCCTGCCATTTTAAGACAGAAGTTCTGCAAAAGTTGCAAAATTGATTTATGAACTTTTGCAGAAGCAAAAGTCTGAGTTTCTCGCAATTTCCACCAGTGGAATTTTTCTTTTCGCACACCTCTATAAGTGACTCCTTTAAACAATCTAGCCATACTGTCAAGGCCTACAGTAAGGCAAACATGATGCTTGAGGGTATTGGGAGGGGTTGTGACAGCAGGAGGAAAAAAATATTACTAACTCTCTATAGATCACTGGTGAGGCCACGCCTAGTGTACTGTGCCCAGTTCTGGAGTCCTCACCTATTGAAAGACAAGGGCAGGCTGGAGACAGTGCGGCAGAGGATAAGCAAAATGATTGAGAGCCAGTAAGGTACACTGTAAGAGGATTGGCTTAGTGCACTGATCATGTAATTACTTGAGGCCAAATAAGACAGGGGCGATACGATAGAGACTTCAAGTTCCTGAATGGAATGAACAAGATGAACTGGGAGGATCTATTCAAGAACAGCGAAAAATCAAGAACACAAGGTCATGAGTGGAAGCTGGTACTTTCAGGAGGGCCGTTAGAAAGTTTTATTTTGCAGAGAGAGTGGTTGATCCATGGAACAGTCTGCCAGCAGAGGCTGTGGGGGCCAAAGCTGTTAATGATTGCAAGTACATTTAAGACAGGTTTAAGAGCTTAGTAGCTACTTAGAGGGGTAAAAGAGGCAGTAAGGGGGGACAGTGTAGACAAATACCCCATATTGACATAAGGTCTTGGGATACGATAGGGTGTTATGGGTAGACTAGCTAGACCATTGGTCATTTTCAGGCATCATTGTCAATGTTTCTATGTTTCTGTCTTAAAATTGCATTTCAAGTAGTGTTAATGCTAGTGCAGCCTGAAGGGAGCCATTTTTGTTCATAGGACATTGAGTCTTTAACAGACATGGGGCATTAGGTCTTGCTGTTCATGGGGTATTAATACCCTTACTGTTTAGGGGGTACTAATCATATTGGATGAGACATGTCTGCAGTGGAGAAAATGAGTGAGCAGACTTCACAAGAACTGGGACAGGGACACATCTGGTAGGTGGAAAAGGATTTTGTGTGATCTCCAGAGTGAAAGAAAATTGTATACAGTAGGTATGGGGATCAGAAATCCTAGAAGTGGTTGTAATGGTAGCTGATGAGGTCTGCAGCCTAGGAGTAGTTCTTGACAGTCTTTTGACATTTGTTTCACATGTGTCTTCTGTTGTCAGGAACTACTGTCACTATCTAAAAAATACTGACAGACTGTACCCCTGCTAGATTCTGTAGACCTTGTCCCCCTAGAGAATGCCCTTTTGTTTTCTCACCTTGACTAATACTGTGTGCCTTACAAAGTCTTACCTGGGGTTAACTGCATCATCTGCAGATGGTTTAGAATATGGTAGCCACTGTTTGGAGGTTGGAACATATTAATCCCTGACTATTGGTTTTGGGCTTCCTGCCAGTCAGCATGCGCATTGACTTCTGGGTTCTTTTACTAATGTATAAAGCCCTGAATGGACTGGGCCTTTATTCACTCAGTGAGCTCCTGACTCTCTGTGCACCTTCTTGGAATCTGAAATCCAGGGGATGGGCTTATCTCCAGGTGCCACCAGCAAAGCTAAAGTTGGCAGGGGATTGAGCTTTTGCAGTAGCTGTCCCCTTCCTCCAAAATGCACATCATGTAAAGATTCACCCTGTCAAAAAATATTCAGAATTTAGAAATAATTTAAATTACATGCCTTTGGTTGAGGTTTTGCTTTTGATTTTAGCTGTATAGTGGCGAAATATAGAAACATAGAATTTGTCAGCAGAAAAGAACTGTTTGGCCCACCCAGTCTGCCCAGATGTTCCCTGCTTAATCTGTCTCTGCAGACCCTAACTGATCTCTGCTGACCCTGTCTCCTCCCTGTCTATTTTCTAATACACCCCATATAAATCTCACACATGCTTGAAACTCCTACTGTTTTTACTCCCAACACTTCTGCTGGTAGTCTGTTCCAGGCATCTAACATCCCTTTTTTTATGTGTGTCATATAGCTTTTTCTCCCAGGCAGGTCGACTATGGAAGGCTCTTGGACCTGTCCCTGCCTCCCCCAGCCAGCATCTATTTGACTGACTGAGCACCCTAGGATGGTGGTGATATGTTGATATGGGAGCGGGGGCAGGTAGGTATGGCATCACTTATCTGGAGCCTTCCTTTTTCCATTTTTGTCCCCTGTTCCCCATGCTGGGGTGCACAAAGATACAGGCCATAGAGTCCCTCATCCCTCCCTTCCACTTCCCTCCTAGATGTGCACCACCACCTGCCCTCCACTGGGTGGCAGTCATTTGGATGAGTGTGCAGGTCCTCCACCCCCCCAGGTAAAGAAGAGTAGCTACCTGGTGCTCAATCCTTTCCCTCCCCAACCAACCCCCAGCAACCATAGCTCACCACTGAACTCAGGTCACCAGCGTGGCAGGAGGTAAGGTGCTACTGCCCAGCCTTCCATGCTACTGGGCTGGAATCTACTATCCTTTTAATGAAAAACTATTTCCTGACATCTCTCTTAAAGGACCCCCCCCCAGCTTCATCACATTCCCCCAGGTCCTAGTGTTTTTTCTCATTTGAAAGAGACTCTACTACTACACCCTGTTTACCCCATGAGGTACTTGTAGGTCTCTATCATGTCACCTCTATCCATCCTCTCTTCCAGGGTGTACATGTTGAGATCCCTCAGTCACTCTTCACAGATCTTTTTTGTGCAACCCATGCACCATTTTTGTTGCCCTCCTCTGGACTGCCTCCACTCTGTCTATGTCCTTTATGAGGAGTGACCTACAAAATTGGACCCAGTACTCCAGGTGGGGCCTCACCAATGAGTAATACATTGGCAACACCAATTCCCTCCTTGTCCTGCTGGAGGTACCCATCCCTATGCACCCCAACATTCCACTAGCCCTAACCACTGCTTTCTCAGTTGTCCTGCTCCTTTGTGATCATCATATATGATAATCTCAAGGTCCCTATCCTGTTTAGTGACTCTCAGCACCTCCCCTCAATCCTTTATGATGGTTTTATTTTTATTTATTATATGTATGGTTGTGAGTTTGTTTCTGTTATAATTGTGTTTGTTTTTATTATTTAATTTGTATAGGTGCTTTGAGAATTGGAGGGGCTCCTTTATAAATAATAATGCCTCACAATATCAACTGTATCTGTTTATTCCAGCTTGATGGCCTGGGAGCATGGGATCCCAGGTTTTTGGTGGCTAGGATTTGAAGGTCTGGGCAAAGGCAAGCTTAGATGCAATGGAAGGATCCCAAGCTGTAAAGAGGCTTCTTTTGACTCTGTGTTTGAGACAGACAATTTGACCTTGAGTAGCAAATCTTTGAGTTTATTAATAGGATTAGGCAGAGGTTTTATTCAGAACCATGTTCCATGGGAAGATTTGCTAAGTGAGAATGGATGCTTACATTTGTGTTTTGTATATACTATTATTAGCTCATAAAGAGACTCAGTAATCTATTAAGGATATTTATATGAGTGAGTTTACAAAATGCTTCAGTTCTCAAGTATTTTAGGACTGGCAGCAAATAGGTATTTGGGTACCAGTAGGATCTATATAAATGCTATATGCTATAGGTATTTGAGTTGCAAACTAGCTGGAGCTGTGGTTATTAACCAAATTCCAGTCCTGTGGAACTGAAGTGATGGTGAATGACATGCTGGATAGCACATGCAATGGCTTATGAAAGGCTCTTGTAGTATAGTAGGTAGGGAGTAATAAGGTGGCTGAGTCCCAGTGGGACACATGTGAATCCTGTGGGTGTTTGACCTATAAACTTGCAAATGCTGTGGTTCTTTGGCTGTTAACCAGTTCAAGTCCAATGGGATTAAAATAAATATCATGGGTAGATAACCTGTGGGACAGCCTCCACAATGAATGTGGAGGAGCTACACTATACCGATGTTGTTTTGATGTCTTGCATTTAACCTATTAACTATCCAAGATGTGGCTATTAATGAGTTCTGTGGGACTCATGTAAACACTATGAGTGAATGACCTGTTGAATATAAATATTGGACAGCTATGGGGAGAAACATTGAAGACTGTTTTGAAGGACAGTGCTGTATCAATGTTCAGTTGCTTAAGCAATGGGTAATGCAGCAAATGTTCCTGAGGGTTTTTCCTTAACTTGTGTCCCTCACACTAGCTAGATGTAGACTAGGATGATAAACTGATCTGGGAGGACATTCACACCATTTTGATGGAGCCCACAGACAAATAAGGTTATCGGGGAGGAATGATCCCAGGAAAAAATGAGTTTATTAAGAGTGAGTTTGGGATGAGTGTGAGTGGACCTGGGGCTAACTACATCTGATAATGGTGTTGGTTACAAGTGATCATGAAAGTGAATTTCAGTTTTATCAGTGTCAGTGGCTCAGTAGGTAGCACACTCGCCTCTGAGGCTGGGAGATCAGAGGGCTGTGGGTTCAGTCCCCACATCTGGCACTTGGGTTAATATCCCAGTACTGATACTGTAGTGCAGCATGAGAGGGGTGCTGCACTTCTGAGGTGCCGTCTTTCAGATGAGATGTTAAACCGAGGTCCTATCTGACTGGATTGGTGGTAGTTTAGGTGGATGTTAAAGATCCCATGGCACTTATCGAAAAGAGTAGGGGAATTTCCCCAGTGTCCTGGCCAAATTTCCCTCATTCACTAAAAATACCATCAACAGAATAATCTGGTTTAAGGTCAGTTGTCATCCATCTGTATCCCCTTCCCCCGGGTTGTGCCTGAAAATAGGCAGGATTTGTCTAATGCACTTACCCGGTCAACAAAAACTAAAAAAAAAAAAAATTTGAAGTGCTGCTAGGGCTGTGTGATGTATGCCATTTTATCTGCAGTGGTCAGGGGGTTCAGGACATTTGCAGATGCTGAAAGATGGTCCCTGCTCTGGACAAGAATGTTACAGATCTAAAAAGACTGTTTGCTGTGCCATGGGAGCATGGGGAAGAGGGATGGCACGAAGGCAGGATTCTTAAGAGTGAGCATAGTGCTGAGGCTAGCATTTTGGACACTGGGAGAGAAGTACAATGTATGTACTGTACTGCCAGGGTTGTTCAGTGCACACCACCCTGCCTACTGAGGTCAGGAGAAGATACATACTGTATGTGGCCTCTGCAAGATGATTCATGCTCTCATTGTCAGATTTAAGGGGCAGTACACACCATTATCGGGGCATGGGGTGAGCAGGCAGTTGAGAAGGATGAAGGGAGACAAGACTATTGACTTGGGAACTAGGCTGAGGTGCAGTTGGGAGGGTTTGACTGTAGTGGGAGGAGTAAAGCAAGAATGGAACTCTCCAGTGGTATGAATAGGCATGGATCCAAGTGGGGAAAGGATGTGGCAGAAAAGGCCATTTAGGAACACCCGCATCAAGAAACAACATTTAGCTGACATGGTTTATGGAGGTCAACAGGTGACTGAACTGGTGTGAGCAGGTGAGCAGTCCATGCAGCAAAACACAGACCTTCCCAGGAAAAGAAACACAAAGTATGTGGGAGCATGAGGGGGGTGAAGACAGTAGACACTGGGGACTCAGCTGTGAGGTATTGCTGGAAAAGGATAGTAGCTATGGTAAAGTGGTTTCCTGCTTGAGGCATGAATTGAATGGGTACTTGTCAGGGCCAAGAAACACAACAAGGGATAGGAACAGACCATGGTTGCCCATGTTGTCATGATCAAATAGGGAACACTAGTACTAAGGACACAAGGATCTCATTTACAGAACAAGGAATGTTTCTAAACTGGAAAGGCATGTAGGGAGATCATTTTAGAGATCCTCCTAGCCCTGGAGCCCAGCTGAATAGATGATGATTTAAAAATGATATGTAATAACTAGTTTGCATTTTTTTTATATAGAAGGAGCAGGTTATAATTCACAGTTATAACCCACAGGTTATAACGGTGAACACACACCACCTGCTCCTTCTCCTGCCTCGCACCTCACCTCAACATACATCAAACAGTGAAGCAGGCAAAAAACACCTCAAAAACCTGTTGCAGTTGTAGAAGTAGCAGCAGTAAAGAACAGTTGTAAAACAAAGAAACACTTCTCTCTAACCTTAGCAGACATCACAAACTACTTCCCAAGATAACAAGCAGATTCCACACACAGTCCCTAGCTCTTTCACTATCTCTCTCTTTCTCTCCTATCAACATAGAAATGGCAGGGCCATCTGATGTCATCAGCCTCATTAACATATCTCCAGGGCAACTGTACAAGAGAAACCCGAAGAAAAGAAAACCTTGAATAAAATCTTTAAAAAAGCTACAGAAAAAGCCTTATTCTACAGACTGTTTAGCACAGAAGTGCAAGTTTCTGTCAGAGTTCATTAAGTTTAATTGCATTTTCTGACAAATCAGTTGCCTAGTTCTCCCATGTTACAGTGTGCTGTTCTTACACTGTCTTAATTCTGACAGGTTTTTTTACCTAGTTACACTTCATAAATTGTTCCAATAATTCCAAGTTCTGTAAAATAAACTATTTGATATTATCTCTGTGTTACTCTCATTCTTTTTTGACCTAGTTACAGTTATAAATTGTTACAATAATTCCAACTTCAGTAAAAAAAACTTGATATCTCTGTGTTACACTCATTCTTTTTTTTCTGAAGGGAAAAAAATGAAACCCAGCAATTACATAAAACAATGCATTGGGGAGAGTGCATAAACCACAATTTAATGCCCACCCTCAGTGTAGGATGCTTTAATAAACCCATTGGGCTTCGCCTTGGGGTTTATGTAGCATCCCACACCTCGGGTGGTCATTAAATTCTTGTTATGCACTCACCCCCATGCATTATTCTATATATAATGAATGGTCATTACTAAGTTATGTTCAAAGATCATGTTCAAGCTTCAAAATCCATCCCTGTGATCATGACTAACAATGATTAAACTTAAATTTTAAATGGCCACCAATCAAAAAACACAACTTTATGGAAATCATGATTCTCATTAATGATGGTCTCATATTATGATTTTTCATGATTGCCCATGGGCAACATAACTACAATATATTTTAAAAATAAAATGATCTTTTTCTATATTTATGAAATATGTCTTGCCTTCTTATTAGATATCTTCATTGTAATCATCAGTTATGACACATATTTCGTACAAACTGACTGTTTTCAATCATACTTACTCTGATTCCTCACTTCTTACTAATGTTGCAAAAGCTCAAATTGGTTTATATAGCCCCATTCAGTGGTTTCTTTTAGAGTTGTAGTGAGTTTCTACAAATGCATGGTTTGTGCTCAGAACATTTCCTAACAGCCTACCAACTGATGCTGTCAAGGCAAAAATATATTCAAAATAGAAACTGCCATTGTTTTGGTCCATGAACTGCACTCTTGAAATTTGCAAGAAATATGCAAATTAGTTATGCAAATGTGTATACTACACATAACATTGCATGTACTCTTCCTAAAGGGATTAAAACTTAACTTCACACGATTTGCATTATAATTAATTTGCTTCAGCTGATATTTGACATTCATATTTTCATATTAGTAACAAAACATTATTAAGCATTACTAATGTGACTTGCAGTAGTACAATACAGAATATAATCATTAATAGTCGTCAACAATAATATCTTGATTATCCACAGATCATCAAAAACCATCATGCTGATTTAAGCTTACAAAAATAATCAATAATTATCAGTTGGTAATTTAAAAATTATAAGCTTGATGATTAAATCATAATCTAGATGATGATCTTAGATGATGATCTCCCTTGATGATAATATGATAACATTTGATGATTCACAATCATCAGTCATGACCAACCTTTAAAAAACATGATTATGACAGGCTACCTTGTTATTCAAACCAGGACTTTACTCACTGCATTTTCACTTGTGGTTATGAAGCTAGAATACCTTGAAAGGGGATTGATTTTTCTTAGCTGTGATGTACAACTGAAAAGAGAACAAATAACCCCCCCCCCCACCATACACACACACACACAAACACAAACACACAAAGGTTCTAGTAATACTATAGTATGTCTCTGGATTTGTGATTCTGAATCAGTGTTATTTGTGATTTTGATTTACACTGGATGAGCACTGGGGCTGACTGCCCTACACATCAGCACCACCCTTGCACCCACCTCAACTGTGATTTTGGTACTGAGGGAAAATATCAGCTTCCTATATCTGCAAAAGCTAGACATGTTATTCTGTTCTTAACAAGATGACACAACTAAGGTAAAAGACATTCTGTGAATACCTACCCAGTCTATGCAGAAAGCTCTAGTCTGTGATCATTGGTGCATCCAGCATTGGTGCATCACAAACAAACTTTGAAACAACACAGCTAACATAACTACTGTAAAGGTCTTGCATAGTTACAAATGTATGTACCCAGTAGATATCATTTTGTGAGATGGAATGTCTTCAGAGCTTCTACTACGAGATAACTAAGGTTATACAAGCAGACACATTTCATCAGTTTCTAACACAGTGGCACTAGTGAGTGTACAATCAAAAATGTAGGGCTGTCTGACTCTGTGGTGCCAAGTGTTGAGGTATTACTTTAGCATGCTGGTGACCCAGGTTTGCACTGTCAGGCACCCCTCCAGGCCAGCTACAAGCATTTATTAGTCAGTGAGAAGAGTTGGAGAGAAACTCAGCAGAAATGCTGCTCCGGCACATTGGATGGCTGCCTAAACGTCCCCCTTGCCAACAAACTCACAGTTCACCAGCCAGTGCACCACCTGTCATCTCCCAAGGTTTAGCAGCACTGCTCCTCTAGATCAAGGGAGGCTCCCAGCAGGAAAAAAATGGGCTAAGGAGGAAGTAAAGAGGAAAATACTTCCCTCCACTAAATCAGAGGAGACCCTAGTAGTGTAAAACTAGCCAAGAAGATGTCAGAGCACTGAAAGTCTGGTGTAACCTTCAGGGGCAGCAAGGGATAAGTCAGGCAGGCAGAAAGGTTGTTGCAATAATGTACCCAAATCTAATAACCCTGGCCGGAAGGGGGTACTAATTAATGCTAGAAGTCTAACTAATAAATTTGACGAATTTAAATGCCTGCTAGCTACCAACAACATCCAAATTGCTCTTGTTACAGAAACATAGTGGGATATAAATGATCCCTGGGACAAAACCATCCAAGGATGTAATGTATATTCCAAAAGCAGGGACCACAGAAAGGGTGGAGGTGTGGCCATCTGTATTCATGAAACAATTGTATGTGAAGAAATTCCTGGAGACACTCTTAACCTGGAAACTCTCTGGGTCAAACTGTCTCCTCAGATAGGTCCCCCATTCATCTTAGGCCTAGTTTATAGACCACCCTCAATGACCTCAGAAAATGACACCAAGTTACTGAATTGTATTGGGAACCTTAATCCATCCAACAACATCATGATTTTTGGTGACTTTAACTTACCTAGTATTAACTGGACCTTGGCATCTGTGACCAACAGAACTGACAGTCTCTGTGCAGATTTATTTAATGAACTTGGGTTAGAACAAATAGTCCAGCAAGCAACCAGAAACAATAGCATACTTGATCTTATTTTAACTAATACTGAACACTGTATATCCAACATCACTATAAATGCACCTTTGGGAAACAGTGATCACAATAGTGTTCATTTTCTGGTCACAGGAAGCATAAAACAAACAGCTACTTGTGTTACTGAAACCCTGAACTTTAACAAAGCTAATTTTGATAATATAAAAACTAGTTTAACCCAGTGAGATTGGCATAAATTATTTACCAGTCTTTCAGTAGAATCTAAATGGGGCCTTATGCTCAGTAAACTAAAACATGTGATTAAGGATAATATCCCTAGAATAAAAAATATGGCACCAATTATAAAAATTCCCCTGGTTGGATGAACCCCACAATAAAACGTTTGATTAATAAAAAAAAAAAAAACTGTTTAAGAGAATAAAAAATGGTTTAACCCACTTATGTCCCAAGTATAGAGCCGTGGTTAACAATATAAAGAACAAGATTAAAACAGCTAAATCCCAAAATGAGATACAGTTGGCTACTAGAGTTAAAGATAATAAAAAAGCTTTTTTTGCACGTTAATAAAGCTAAGGGAATGATAGCTAGTAACAGAATCAATATTTTTGTACAGTGTTCAATAAAAACAGTTTTGATTTATCAAGTACAGCAGAGACTTTATCCCCTGGGCAGTTCACCATTAAACCTGATGATGTTCTGGATAGGTTCAAGAGGGTTTACATTAACAAATCACCAGGTCCTGATGAAATTTATCCCAGAGTGTTAAAAGAGCTTGCCAAATTTATCTACTTACCTCTAACTAATATCTTCCAACATTATCTTGACACTGGGGAAGTCTCACATGATTGGAAAATAGTGCCCGTGGTACCCATTCTCAAGAAAAGTCCAATAAACAACCCTGAGAACTACAGGCCATCAGCCTAACTTCTTTAATTGGAAAGATCTTAGAAAATACTATTAAATACCTTATCTTGGATTCCATCTGTCAAAATGGGTTATCTGACCCTCTGCAACATGGGTTCACTAAATCTGGATACTGCCAAATGAATCTACTGGCCTTTTATGAAAAAGTCACATGCGAAGTTGATCGGGGTAATTCTGTGGACTTTGTGTTCCTGGATTTCGCAAAAGCATTCGATAAATTACCACACTTAGAGCTCTTAGACACCTTGAGAGCATTTAAACTAAAAATCAATATTATTAACTGGATTGCTAACTGGTTGGAGGGAAGAAAACATAGATTCATTATAAACAGAGAATATTCTAAATGGGCATCTGTCACAAGTGGGGTCCCCAAGGGGTCTGTCTTGGCCCCCTGTCTTTTCAACATATATGTCTCTACTCTCACCATTGATAATCCCAATGTATGGATGTTAAAATTTGCTGATGATTGTCGTATAGGTACCATGGTGAATAACACAACAGGCAGCTCTGCCCTTCAGCTAGTTCTAGATAACATACTAACTTGGTCTTGCAATAATAAGCTTGTTCTAAACACTTCCAAATGCAAAATTATGCACCTGAGAATACATAACAAACACCATAAATACAAACTAGGAAATGACACCATACTTGAAACCAATCAAGAAAAAGATTTAGGAATGATTGTCAACCCTGACCTAAAATTCAAATCCCACTGTAGCATCCAAACCAAAAAGCTAACCAAAACTTAAATTTTATTTTCAGACATGTAGCCAGTCATAAGAGTGAGGTGTTGCTCCTTTTGTATATCGCTTTAGTTAAACTGCACCTTGAATACTGTTCCCAGGTATGGTCTCCATACTGCAGGGAGGACATCCTAAGGACTGAGAAAGTGCAGCGCAGATTCACTAAAGCCATTTCAGGGATGGGAGACAGGCCATATGAGGATAGACTGAGACTGCTAAACTTGTACATGCTCCAGTATTGAAGAATGAGAGGTAATATGTGTCTCATTTTCAGAGCATTAAGTGACCCTACCCTTAGTAATGAACTGGGAATAGCTATCAGTGACTACAGAGTCAGTAATAGATGACATTCCAAACAACTATTCCTGGTCAAATGGAATATCCTGTGAAGAAAGAACTGGTTTAGCCACAGGGCTGTCCCAACATGGAATAACCTCCTGGCTGGAGTTGCTGATAGCCCTAATACAGACTCCTTTAAACTAAATTTGGATCAAGTAATCAAGGACAAGATCAAATTTTGTCTTAATTAATCTTCATTGGCAAGCATCATGGATGTCAGTCCATACCAGCTTGAATTACCTATGATACCTATGAAGGCTCAAAGGACAGGGATGACTGTGGATGAGTGCAGGAGATACAAAGAAGACCAGACAAATGTAGACCTACAGTAATTAAGGACTGCTTAAAATGATTATGTAAAGATGCATCAATGGTATAATTTTTCAGAGACTTTTAGTTCCAAGACATGAATTCTTCCAATGTAGACAAGCAAAGTTATAAAACATTAGTCGGCATGTGTGAAGCCATTATCATGAGTATCCAATGAAGTACTAACCACTGGATAAAGATAAAGAACAAGGAATGCCAAAGGGGGTTAGCTTTACTCAAACCTTAAAAGAGCAGATTTTTATTCAAATTCCCTGACTTATAGATGTACTGGATGTGATGACACCAGAGGCTAACAAACCACATGACCACATGGAGATGTTCCTGGTTAGAACACAATCTTCTATCTAAAGACTTGAACAAGCTCTGCAACCACAAGAAACTGAAGCAACCACAGATGCAGACTTCCGGCCGCAAGTCAAACGTCTGCAAATAAATATAAGTATTCATTTTAAAGGGCATTTATTTAGAATAGTCTTGAAGGGGGATTCAAAAAGGTATTTGCCCTAATTTGATTCCATGAGTATGTACTAGGTGATATAATACAAAAGGTATTTCTGGTTCTGAAATAATGTAATATAAACTGAACAGTGTTACTGTAGCTACAAAACAATGCCCTCACTGTGTTCAATATTGTTTCCATGTTTGTTGCTCCTGGCATTTTTAAACACTCATTTACATGTTTTAATCATATTCATGCATTCTTAGATATTTTGTACTTAATAAGTTACACAATAATTTTACATTTTAATTAACAACCTATTTTATACGACTTCTTTGTAACACAAGGATGAAGTCATGCATATCAAAAAATATGGCTTAAGACTGTAAATGACTATAAAGGAGCAATAATATTAAAATCATTTGTTGTAAATTTCTTAGAATTCACTGGGTTTTGTACTTGAAAGGTCTGTAACATATTGCACAAAAGTGTACATTGTATGTTGGAAATATCATGGAACAATAACAGCAGGTACATTCAAATTTCATGCAGTTACAATGTGTAAGTGCAAAACCAGTTGAAAAAAGCCCAATAGCATAAAGCTACTTTACCATGCAAACAGAGATTGGTGAAGTTGGCAAAATTCGCTCCGCTAATTAATCCATGAATTTAGTGCAATTCAAGAGGGAGAGGAAAAAGCACTCTATATTAGGGTTTTTAACAACTGGCTGAAGGCATGGTCCATGAAGGAGGGTTTATGCTACACTTGGGACTGGGGGGCCAGTCAAGGAAGATATGGGCCTCTATGAGGGAGATGGCCTGCATCAGTCCAGGGGGGTGACCACAGTCCTTAGTGGGAGATTTAAAAGTTACTTAGATGAGCATTAAACTAGTTGAGGGGGAGGCTGTAGTACCAAGGGAGGCAAAAATTGTCACCGCCACATGATGAAGCAACAAGTAGTGTAGACCACAGGGGAGGAAGTTCTCCCAGGACAGGAGCACAAGAAGAAAGGGGTGTGGACAAGGCAGAGGATAAGGGGGAGTATAAATCAAGAATACAAGAAGAGGGGACTAACAAAGGCAGGAAACAGAGAGGGTAAGAAGGAAAAGGTGGTCAGGGGGAGATTCAGGGAGCAGCTCAGATGGTGAAAGAAAGCAGACTGGCTGGCAGGGAGGGAGTAAGGTATGAAGAGCCACATGCATCATTGCAAGGAGTCTTGGAAAAAAAATCTGGACCTGGAGGTCATCAAGGAAGAGGTTGACCAGGATTTGGTGACCATAACAGAATCATGGTGCACTGACAGTCATAACTGGGATATGGCCATACCAGGCTACTCTCTTCTCTTCAGTAAAGACAGGGAAGAGAGGGAAGGAGGGGTTGTACTATATGTGAGAAAGGGAAGTAAAGTTGCAGAAATACAAGGGCACCATGAGGAAAAGGAAGGCCTGGAGGTGTTGTGGGTCATCCTGGACATAGGAGCTGCAGCCACTATCCATACAGTGGTTGTATACTGATCTTCAGGACAGGGAGAGGAGTTGGATAAGGCACTTGGGGAAACCATCATAAGGATGGCAAAAAGGGGGAGTTGCTGATAGAAAGGGTGGTGGATGCATGGAACAGCCTCCCTGCAGAGGTTGTGGGGGCAAAGAATGCAGAGGAATTCAAAAATGCATGGGATAGACATAAGGGAACCCTATCGATAGGGAAGAGAGGGTAAGCTGCAGATCAATTAGGATCCATGGTATATGATACAGGCAGAGAATATGAGCAGATTAGATAGGCAAAGCAGTCCTAATCTGCCATCAAATTCTATGTTTCTATGTTTCTGTTAGTGGGGATTTTCAATCTGACAGATGCGGATTGGAGCCTTCCAGCTGCAGGTTCAGCAAGGAGTAGGGCTATCCTTAGCTCCCTGCAAGGAACCTTTCTGAGGCAGCTAGTCAACAAACCAACTTTGGACAGGGCAGTGCTAGACCTGGTGCTTACAAACAGGGACAGCATTGCCGACTCACAGAGGGCAGCCACTAGGTACAGTACCAGTAATCACTGTATAATTACTGGGTAAGTGATTTATCATCCCGATTATGGTTACCTTCAAAATCCATAATAACCGTATTTTGGGTTATTATGGTGTAAAAAAATATAATAACCCAAAATCCTGTTATTACAGTGTCCCAAACAACTTTCACTTTCCCCTCTGTTTGTAGCCTGACCAACCGGTATTAGGTGTACTGAAGCCACTGAGTCACTCGCTCCCCTCACTCACACTCAGCAGCTTTTTTCTCATGAAAATAGGAAAAGTAAAAGTAGATAAAGAAACTTAACAGGCTTTTTATATAAGTAGTGCCATTCTCAAAACTTTAAACAGTTTTGTTTAGAACAGCAAACCCCGCTCGTCTGTGCTACAGTCACCAGGTAAACTGCAGCCAACTAAAAATCAAAGGAATATAGGCACCTGCAATTATAAAAAATAAAGGATAGGTGAATGTGAGTTTATGGAGTTTTTCACACACCCTCAGTGTGTTATGACCACATAAACATCTCGAGCTTCGCTCTCGAGATTTATGGTCATCACATACCTCAGGTGTGTGAAACAAAATCCATAACACACACTTACCTAGCCATTATTTTCTGTATAGTGTGGTTTAACATTAAGGTGGGAGCAGAGAAAAGTCACACAAGGATGAGGGTTAAGGATTTAGAAGGGCAGATTTTAAAGAAATGGGAGACTGCCTCAGGAACTGCTTAGTTGGGTGGGGCAGGGAAGGGTAGAAAACACTGAGGAACAATAAGGGAGGGCATAATTAAGGCAACCAGCCTCTGCATGAACAAAAGAAAAAAAAGCAAAAAGAAAAAGAGACAATTGTGGCACTCTAAGGAAGCAACTATAATGTTGAAGAAAAAAGGGTAGCATTCAGGAGGTATAAGGAAATGCAGAGGGAGGAAGACAAGGAGGTGTACGAGGTAAAACAGAGAGAAGCAGGTAAAACAATGAGGGGATGGCAAAGGCACAAACAGAGGAAAAGACAGCCAAAGGAGTAGCAAATGGGGATAAAACTTTCTTCAGATACACAAGTGAGAAGAGAAAAGAAAAGCATGGGGAGTGATTGTGATGATAAGAAAAATAATAAGGGGGACCAGTTGGGTGCCACATAGCTCAGTACCAGAATCAGTCCACTTCAATGTCTTCAAGTGACATTGTAAATGAACTGGAAGGGATGGTATAAATTTTGCAGATACAAAAATCTGTAATAGCCAGGTTGGACAATCAGAAGGGGGTGGAATGATTGCATAGGGATCTTGGGATACTCAAAGAGTGGTCAAGGACATGGCAGTTGGAGACAATGACAAATAGTGCACAATTATGTATCTAGTATAGGAGCCGAGGATTTGAGCATAGGATGAGGGAACTGTCGGCCACCAAGCAGGAAAGAGACCTTAGGGTTATCATATCCAATGACCTCAAAGTGGCGAGGCAGTGTGACAAAGCAGTCAGTAGGATAACTGTGATGCTGGGATGCATTGGGAGAGGTATCTCAAGCAAGATGTAGGAGGTGGTGCTGCCACTGTATTACTCACTGGTCAGACCCAACCTGGAGTATTGTGTCCAGTTCTGGAAGCTGCACCTAAGACCCAACATAGACAGGTTAGAGGCAGTCCAGAGAAGGGCAATTAATATGGTGCAGGGATTACACCAAATGTCCTACAGGGAGAGATTGAAGGATCTCAACATGTACACCCTTGAAGAGAAGAGAGACAGAGAGCAAGAGGGGGACATGCTAGAGCTCTACAAGTACCTCATGGTGGTGAACTGGGTGCAGCAGAGTAGTCTCTTTTAAAGGAGGAAAAGCACTGGGCCAGAGGACATGAATATGCAAAAGTGGTGGAGTTGAAAACAGTAGGGGGCTTCAAATATGTACCGGATCGATATATGAGAATATTACTCACCAGAAATGCAGGATGGAGGGTTGCCAGAGACCAGTTAGGGTTTGTGGAGGCAGACTAGACAGGGACCATCTGAGCAGGCTGGGAGGGGAGCAAGCAATCCCTTTCTGCCAACAAATTCTTTTTTTTTAATTCAATAAGCTTTATTAATTTCTGATATAACAACAAAAAACAAACTCCCCCGGGGTGTGACAGTTAGGCAACCAATGTGGCAATTCATCATATCAACATAAATCAATCAATCAACACCCCCTCCTCCCCTTACTTCAAATCCTCCTTTAACACCCCCCAGAGCCAAGTGTTATTCGTATATCATTCTGGTAGTATATTAGCAGCAACGGTCTGAAATATTACTTGGTTAGGGCTTCCATATGGTGAGCAGGGCATCTAATGATCCCCATCTGCTCTGGTATGATACATATCTGTTACGCATTAGGCAGATATGTTTCTCCAGTTGTATTGCCAGCAAGGCCTCCTTATGCCATTCCAGGACAGATGGGGATGCATTATCCTTCCAGTGCCTCATTATGGCTAGTTTTGCTGTTACAGCAATCAGGGCCATATGGGTTTTCCTGACCTTGGGAGTGCCCTGGGGAAAAGAATTCAATAGACAAACTTCTGGGATAAATAAAAGGTCTAGCCCCAAGATTGGGTCCAAAGAGTGCCTAATTGCTTGCCAAAAAATTTGCACTTTCGGGCATGTCCACTGCATATAGAACAAAGTACCCAGCTCACCGCCACATCTTGTGCAAGCCAGGGAAGACAGTCGCCCCAATTTGGGAGGTTGTAAAGTTTGTTAGATAAAAATCAGTTTGGATCACTGCAGGGAAATTCAACAAATTACGTTGCATTGAAATTTTTTGAATAAAGTATGAGTGGGGGAGTCACGTAATGCTCAGAGGAGAGTGAGCAGCAGCATGGAGGAGCTCCATCAGACCCACAAATTAAAATTAAAATTTCTCCACCATTAGTCTCTGCAAAATTGACTACAAGAATTCAGCTGGTAGAAATCATTTAATGCTTTGCAGAAATGGCAGAAAATGTTGGCTATCCCCCCTCCCACCACACATCACTGTCCCTTCCCCTGTCATATGTAGATACCCCCCCACTACACAGCTCTGACCCAACCCCATCACTGTGTATAAATCCCCCCATCACTGTGCAGGACCCCACCCACCACACATCGGTGCCCCATCCCAATGTAGTTGTACCCCTGACATGTTGGAGCCTCATCCCGAGGCTACTGAACCCCCCCCAACAAGGGCGCTCTTCTTGCATGGCCCAGTGCAGTGCATACCATCCTGAACAAGCCCCCCCAGCCCCTAATCCCAGCACCTCAACCCTTTGTTGGTGTTCAGTGGTTCCCCCCACAGCACTGACAGCACCACTCCCCCGGTCCCCATACCTGCCATTGGTGCCACGGCTCAGGACGGCCAGTGGCACAGCCCTTCATACACCTCCACAGCCACCGGCCATCCAACTGATGCTGGGAGCATGATGCCTCTATATAGATGAGGAGTGGAGCCATGGGAAGGTGGTGGCCATTAGTGCATACCGGTCTGCATGCACCTGTCCGTGGGTGTGGAGCTACGCAGATGGGGTATACACCTCTGGCATGTACTTTCAGCCCCTTTGTGCATAGCCCCCAATATCTTTTTTATTTCACACACATTTTCCAATCTGGAAATATGTGTTTTCATTTGAACTTTTCTTCTGCTACTTATTAAAAATTGAATATTTTTCTTTCATCTCCAACTTCCTTTAAAGGCATGTACACTTAAATCCTGCCAAACAAAATCTGTCATTATTCACTATATAAATACAGATATACTAGTTAACATTTTCCCTTGCATTTTAAGCCACTAACCTACAAAAATTTATAATTTTAAATCTTACCAACCAATTAGCTGGAGAGGGGTTAAAAGAGGGCAAAACAAGTTCTAGTATAAGAAAGGTTAGGAAATTGAAAGAGTATACATAGCTTCACTCACCACTGCATTTTCTCACAAAGAAATCCTACTGCCCAAGGTAACAGCTGAAGAAAATTTTTAAAAAGATAGAAACATTAGCTAATGTTAAAATCAGCAACAGATGATCTAGTTTGAAATAACACGTCAAATTAACAAACTGTTTCAGTATAAAATGAAAATAAAAACAAAGAGAACCTTGTTTCTAAATAAAAAAACTGTATAATCAGGCTTACATATAAAATAATACCAATAATAAAGTCACCTACTTATCAATTGAATTAAAACAGAACAAAAACAGAGCAAATTTTAAACAAACAAACACAGTTCCCAGTGCCAACTCCCAGCTTCCCGGGCTGACTCAGGCAGACTCCTCTGTACTCTGATGGAGTAATCACTTGGTGGATGAACCTGATGGAATGCCACCCCATTGAAGATGCCACTGTGTCTTTGGGGATGCTGTTTAAATGGCTCTCAGAAGCCCACCCACAGCTGCCCTGTCACTGCAGCTAAGTGCTGGGTTGAGACCATGGGCGGCAAGTTTGAGTCCTAGGTGAGACCTATTAATAAGAGTAGACAGCAGCAAAGGATTCCTCCCTGTATGAATGGGCAACAAATCACAGTCCAGAATACATGTCAGCAACAGTTAAAACACACAGTTCAACAATCGTTGCAGTGCTGCACAGGTCCAGTTCGCAATGTCATAGGGTTGTAGCAATGATACGCACCTCACAAAGTATTTAAGCACAGCAGGTGCACAGAATTATAGTATCACAATTCTGTAAATGTCTATCACAGGCAGCTTTCTTGATGACACAAATGCTACGCCACAGCATACATTGTTTTAAGGTATCACAGTTATTTAAAAGTCTGGCACAGACTCACAGGCAGCTTGCTTGAAGATGCATATGCTGCTCCACACTGATCCAATATCCAGTCGCTGATTTTGTTGGAATTCAGTACAATACTACCAAAAGTTAAGCAAGCAGGGTCTGCCACCCACCCACCCACTCTGCTGTAGTACTCAGCCAGCGGATGAAGCCGATGGGTTGCCATTGGGTGAAAGATGCCACATTGTTTTTGGGGATGCTGATTAAATGGATCTCAGTAACACACCCACAGCTGCCCTCAGCTGCCCAGTTGTGTATTACTATATGTGAAAGGTGGGCAAGATACTGTGTACTGGAATAGTTGTTACTGTAACAGAATTATGTACTGGCTGTGTACATGGTGCAGCTGTGTAGGGCCTGTGCAGGTTGATATGTACATAATCATTAAATGGATGCTGTTTACACTCCAAGTATAATGATGTTGTTGGGTGAGTAGACCACACACTTCCAATTTAAAGTATTGTACTCTGTGCAACTCTATGCTACATGGACCTTCAGGGTTCTGTAGGCAGTATGGGACACAGTAGCTCCGAAAAGGCATGGGTGTACTGTTAATAATGTCATGCTCCAAGGGATGTGGGGACTTCATCACAGTGTTATATGCATAGTCCATACACAGGTACCTGGGAAGATTGCACATAGCTGATACAACTCTGCCCTTTTGTGGAGGATTGCACATACACAATGCAGACTGCTGTG
This sequence comes from Neoceratodus forsteri, assembly GCA_016271365.2. Classification (NCBI taxonomy): domain Eukaryota; kingdom Metazoa; phylum Chordata; order Ceratodontiformes; family Ceratodontidae; genus Neoceratodus; species Neoceratodus forsteri. The sequence goes on along the minus strand of CM028132.1, from coordinate 966,368,082 downwards.
TATTTCTGGGTCAGGGTGATAGGGGCATGTAGGTGTACTGTCCTTAAGTATAGTAGTGCAGGTGATGTACAGTGAGTGCCTACACCAGTGAGTACACCAGAGTCAGGTGATTCCTGCACTCCACATGTCATGGTATTGGTCATAAAACACATATGCATGACATGTAAAGACAAAAAACAAGGTGCTGCTTCAGCATGTGATCTGAAAGCAAAACAAAATGGTAATATTAAATGCATGCTGAAAACAGAAAATAGAGTTCAAAATCGACATTTCAACCTTAGGTCTTCTTCAGGAAATATCTAGCAGAGAAAAAAGCAATGTTAGTGTAGAGGGGAGGTAAAATAAGGGATCTATATGTGGGGAAAGAAAAAAGGGGAAGACTCTGGGAGAAGAAGTAATAAATGGTAAGATAAAGAGAGAGAATCTGGGAAACAAATAGGAGATGATGGATATGACAAGGCATTTGGTCAAAACGTTGATTTTTAACTCTATTTTCTGTTTTCAGCATGCATTTAATATTACCATTTTGTATATGGATGATATGAGGTGCTTCCATGGGTCCTGTGTGGTGTAATTTTGTGTGATTGCGTACATGGGTGTAGTTGTACTGCATGTGGACATGTATATACATGTGCTGATATTCATGTATTGTACTGTGCATCTGTATAGAACAACAGGCAAATGGCTTGGTAATGTTGTCTGTGACTACAGGGTCAATGACTTTTGATGGACACAGTGGTTCACCTCACAGGGACACTGTCCCCCACTTAGGCCTCACAATGTTACCTGTTAATATAGAATAGCATATGCCATGTTACATTATGTAGAGGAGTCTGCTGTAGTAGGTATTGCTACATTGATTCCCTGTTTTGGTATACATATGACTGGCTGATTGACCATCTTTCTAGTTTGACAGTGGTATCATGTGTTTGTTTTCAGGCCTCTATAATCCCCCAGTATATCATATCTAGACATGGGCATACCACAGCACAATCACATCACTCATGTGACAGTGTGTGACAGGTGACTATGGAAAAACAATTGTCTGCACTACTAGGGCATTGATCTAGTTCAACAAGTGTGCCATATAAACAGTGCAAGTCTGTACAATAGGAAACCTGTTAGTGTTAATTGTACTGTGTGCATGTATGTCAGTTATATCGGTACATGACACACATCACACAACTAGAACAACACGGAATTTAGATTGTACTTAGCATGTGATGTCATGGAGGGTTAACAGTGTTGGCACAGTATTCAGAAGATGGCGCAGGTGCAGCACAGCTACTTGAACTCTGCATGCCCTGATCCCCACACCCAATGATGTGATACTTGGACTAGTAGTGGCAGGTGCAACCAGACTGTCATACTGGGTATGTGCGCTGAACCTGAAAATTACGATGCCGTGACATGGTTGGTGTTGTATATAGCCAAGTATTGGCCTGAGTCTCTTCCTACATACCTTACCTCCCTCCTTTCTCCTGCATCTCCCTCACAATATAACTTTCGGTCTAGCTGTGCCTGCACCTTTTCTCTCCCTTGTATCGGAACCTCAGCTGGTTAACTCTCTTTCTCCTACAAGTTTCCCTCCCTCTGGAATAGCCTTTCCCCCCTCAACCTGTCTTGTACCCTCCTTCCACTATCTCAAGCACTTACTCAGACCAACACTGGTCACTTTCTGCAGCTGTATCCCTTCCTAGCCTATGGCCACAATATGCCTTAATTCCATTCCATTCTAGGACAAACTACTGTGCAATAGCTGCACTCTTCATTGTATTTACTGTATATAGTTTCTAATTTGTATATATCTGTACATAGTTTCCAAGTTTACATATGATTGTACATAGTTTCCTAGTTTATATATTACTGTACTTTTTAAATGGTCTGTTTTTTTTTTTTGTCACTGCCTGTTATTGTGTTATATTTGCAGTTGTATCTGTCATCCTCCTGCTACTCGTCCCTCCGGGGTTGCACCTGGAAATGAGCTTCAGCTCATGGTGCTTTTCCTGGTTATCACCTTTTAAATAAATAAATATAGGACTCATGGCTTGGCATCAAGATCCCAATGGAGTACAGTTATCCAGGGCAGGCACATGTGGCCCTAAGGGCTGGCATGTCAGATGTTTCCAATGGTATGACCATTATAGACTTATGTTCATGATTCACAGCACACCCACGGTGTCACTGTCATTACTGGTGTATGGGACATGTTTGTCCATTGTGTCCCCTCCACCACCAATTATCCATTCACCCAGGTTATGACTTTCACTGGTGCCCCTCTGTTTATACCACACTCCCCGCTTATCACTACTGATGGCAAGTTAGGGTGTTACATTATATCACCCCATCCCATAGGTGCAATCAGCTTTGTGCATTCACATGTTGTCTTTTGGCCCCACCCCATGCACTGTACATAACTACAGCACATTGTGATTGGCCAGTGTCCTACATGCTGACCTGCCTGCTGACACCCAAACCCCCTGCCCTCCCTTAGCTCATATCTGCATTCGTTGATCAACGTTGATGTCTCCACAAGCACGGCCATTCAATAGCTGCTCTGACACTGTATCAGCATACCAACTTGTGAAATGATGTTTTAACTCGTCTTTAAAAATCTTATTAACTGTTAAATCCAGTGGCTGCGGTAAATCTGTACAAGATACTGGCACTAAGATGGGTATAATGGCATTTTGCTCGAGAGATTGCAGAACATCATCAGTCTTGTGACCCCTGAACAGATCCATTATTATCAGGGATCTTTGTTCAGCAGGAATGTCCATCTGTTTTTTTGATTTTTTTCTACATAAGGGACCAAAACCTCAGAAATAAACTAATATTGTCATTACAAGCCCAGTGGTTCTCAAAGTGACTAATTAACCACCCCTGAGGGAATTCAAAAGGCAGCATGGCAGTTATTAGTTTTGCCTTTGTAGATGATCAGGGGGGGTAGGAGTTCCCCAATCATTGAAACAGCAAGGACGACAGCCACCTGCCTCTTGTCCCCATAATCCGGAGAACTCCACCTGCTTGGATCCAGTAGCTGCCATAGTCCACTGGCTGCATGGCACTAACTGCACTCCTGTTTTGTCCATGTTAACCACCGAAGCTGGTGAGCTAATTTTCTGGCTGCAGGCTGTAGCAACCCTTTCAAGAAATTTGGATTTCAATTGTGGGAAGTCCATGAGAGCTTTACTTGCTGCTTTGGTGGCCTTCCGTTTTGAATACCACATGCGGCTCAGTAATTTCTAAGGCCATTGCCTGTTGAAAGTCAACTGTCCATCATTCTCTGACAGAAGATCAGGATTGTGTGCTTTTACCACACCTGAGGCAATTGTGGAAACAACTCGGGCATTAACAACTACCCCCTCTGACTGCAAACGTTTTATAATTTTTCGCAACTCCTGCTCCACATCATCAAGGAGCAGTGCTGGTCATCCATGGGGCTTTGTTGGCAGCTCTAGAATAAGTTTGCTGGGGTCAGGGGTTTTGGTCAGCTGAATCAGGCAATCCTTTCTGAAGCTGCGTACAGTGCTCTCATTAATGGTGCCAGAGTACTTTTTGTTATAAAAATGCACAGCTTTCATAACGCCACTCTCCACAGCATACTTCCTAATTTTGAAGCATACATCAGCTGTGTACTTAACCTACTTTGTACTGCACTTGTTTACAGGAGACTCTGAAAGTTCAGTGACAACAGCCTCTGTAACTCTCAGTGGGACTTCTGCGGTTTGGCTCAGACTGCCAGCACAAAGCGACTCCCCGGACAAGTCTCTCTTCACAGCAGGCTTCTTGCTGAGCCAGGACAATTGTGACATGTTGTGAAAGTCATGCAGTTGTTCAATTCTATTCAGTTGGTCAGTTGTAAGACAGGCACACAGACAGCAATGAACACAGGAATCTCTATTACTTCTATTTGTGTGCAATTGACAGCTGACTTCTGGGTTCCGAAAATCACCGTTGAAGTGCTAAGATAAGGTAACACTAATTAGCCTTGAGATCCAGACAGCACAGAAATTTGGCTACGCTGATATTTTGCATTATACAGTATTCAAATTCTAGGTCAGACCATCTTGGGTGCGAAAGAGGGGCAGAAGCTGGAGCGTATCATGTCAACCAAGACTGTTGGATGAAAAGAGGGCTGGGGCAGGTCGACACCCACCAGGAAGGCTGCACCTCTATGTATTGAGAGTGTGGGAGAAGAGGAGGAGGAGGCTGAGGAGCAGCACCCATCTGGGGAAGGGGTTGAGCCAGCTGGCACGAGGAGGAAATTGCAACTGAAGTCACCGTTCCCATGGAGGCCCACAACAATGTGGGGGACATTACTGAAAACATTTAGGATGATGGCACCCATGGTCACCTTGAGCCACATGTGGAGGTGGGTAATATGCACACAGGGTTGGCTGTGGATGTCAGTGTGGCAGGGGGTGACACAGACCAGGGCATTCACAGGCCTTTCCACTGCTGTGACATGTGGTCCTCCATACAGGGACACTTGCATAGGATAATTAATACATGCAAGAACTGGTGGGTCAATTACATGGACCAGTAGACCTTATGGGACAACATGCGGCCCAACACATGTAGAGGCCCCTTACCTGGTGTTTTGTTTTGTATATTGTTAGATGTGTTTAGTGTTTAGTCTTGACTTTTTCGTAATGTTTCTGTATATAGTTCATTTGTAATTCTTTGTTCAGCATATTTATTTTTGTACCTTTCCTATGGCATTATTCATATCATGTTGATTGTTGTTACAAACCTGTTATCAGTGCAGTAAACCTTTTTTTACCTTATGCATGTGTCTGCCTGATTCATAGAGTGCTGCAGCATTCATTAGTTGTGTTATGTCACACATGTGCAGCTGGTGAGACAGTATGTCCATCAGTGGCACATTGACAATATAGTGTTGTTTTACACTGGTGTACAGTGGCAGATCATGGTCCATGTACTTGGGGTGATGTAATGTGAAAAGTTCATATGACACATCTCACTACCAATGATTTGTATCATGTTTGCCCTGACTCTAACAGCTGCTCAGTCCAGCCATATGTTGGTGGTTATTCTGGGTCACTGTGGATGTCCCCAGATATCATGTATCACGCCATTAACTTCTGATGTGTTATACATCTATAGACTGTCATTGTCATACTTGTTGTCTACCATGCTATGCAAGATGGTCTTTTGGGGCCTGTACAGCTGTGTTGCATGGCTTGTGGCACATCAGCATGGTGATACACCATCGTGGGGTTCATGAGAGACACTCATTTGAGAACTGTTATGCATACTGCTGGGAGTGTCAGGGCTGGCCCCATACACAATGGGCTGATAGACGCCCTTAGCATTGCCATCTAGTTGCTCACCAGGGTACTGCAACATGATGTACATATGTGGGTAACATGTGGGAGGAATAGGGGGTGCACAGGCTGCAGTCACATGAGAGAGTGGCATACCATTGCTGGGGACAACATCTACCTGTTGTACTGTGGGTGACTGCATGGTGGAGCTGGGAAACATGCTCTCACTGTGCGGACATAACTTCCCATATGTGCTATGTGGTGTCTGTCTATCTGTATTGTTATACGTTCCCTAGCTGTAACCCTGCAGTGATGGTTGTTCACATTCTACATGACTTTACCTACTTTCCAGGTCAGACAGTGCAACTTTCCACACATATGAATGGGTCTGGACACTAGCATGACTTGTGTGCAATGCCTGACACTGTTGTTCTGTTCTGTCTTTCCCATAAGAAGATGTGTACAAATGGCTGTTCCTGGTCTACACATCTGTTACACATTCCCCGTGTCAGGGTTACCACATCCAACACACATGTCGGTGTCTTCATGTAGCTGTTTCATGGCATGCTTTGTTCATACCACAACACTATTTACCTGCACCACATGTTGCCTTGTCCATCCCACTTGGACACATAGCCTGTGCACTTTGTCTATTCTGTATTACATTGGTAAGCAATGTCTTGTGTCTGTACTTACTAAGTAGCCATCCATGTGCTGTGTCTCCATGTTCGAAAAGGTGGCATAGAGTGCTCTGCCTCAGGATGAAGGAATCGTTGCATGATTCTGGATAAGGTGCACAAACATCAATAATTCAGAATTCACTGTCACACACACCACCTGTACATTAATGAAGTGTTACCCCTTCCTAATTACATAGTCCTGCTCATTGCCTGTGGCTACTTTAATGGCTATGTGAGTGCAGTCTATGGCTCCAAGGACCTTTAGAAATCCATCCATGGCATGGAACGTGTCCTTGACTGCTTGCTGCTGTTGAACATATTGTCGGAATTTTATATATTGGCCTACTTTAGGTATTAGGGCATTCAAAAACTGATCCAGGCATTTAAAGACTGTTGCCTGACTAATTCCTGAAGTGTCCCCTGTTGGGGTCTGGAATGTTTGGGTAGCTAGTAAGCATAATGCAGCAGATACCTTCACTTCCACTGGTAGTACATGGCTCCGTCATGTTCTGCTCTCAAGGTTAGCATGTAGTGTTGTGCACAGCTCACTGACAGTGGCTTTCAGTAGCCTGTATCTGGCTATGCATTGCTCATCTGTGAGGTCTTTGTAGGATATCCTGTACTGGCATTGTCTTGTGGAAGATGTCCTCCTATTCACCCTGCTATGGTGTGTTGGTCTTTCAGTGTGTGGCAGCTGTGGTGCTCCTTGTTGGTATCTGTGCCAGGCACTCCACATGTAGTAGGCTCATGCGCCCAGTGTGATGTTGTAAATGTGGATTGTGTCTCTGTCTGAGGTTTTTTGTTTGCCTGCTTCTGTAGCATACACTTCTATGTGTTGCTGCCTCTGCCTCTACTGCATGTAGAACTCTTATTTGGACTGCAGTGGGTCATGTGGGTATGGTTGGTTGCATTTTAATTGTACTGTATACTATTAAGGGTCTGACATGTGACACTACTATATTTATTTATTTAATGTATGTATGTATTTAATAACCGGGTAGGTTCACTGGTCCCAGGGACCATTTTCAAGCAAGACCCAGGCCACCTAGGTGGCACATAGAGCACAAGTCAGATACACAGGCAACATGTACGGTAGAAGTAAATTACTCCTACTAAGTACCTGAGATCCGGCACTTAGAGCACAATTCAGATATACAGGTACAGTGTACAGTAGTAGACTATCACAGAAAAGATAAGTGACACAAAGGTATAATGAAGTCACAGAGAATCCATAAGTCTGATGACTTTTGACCCAAAATGTAGGACATGTAAACAATTTACAGTCAATATGACTAATATACTGGCCTTACTTTGTTCAGGGCTAACAGACAGAGGATGCTTTCATGTGTAGTACATTCTAAAGGCTAGGGGTGATCCAAAGGTGTGAAGTGCCCCAGGAAGGGTATTCCAAAATTTAGGAGCTGCACTAGAGAATGTCCTCTGTCCCATATGTGTGGATAGTCTGGGACATTCCAAAAGTCGGTGAGAGGCAGACCTCAGCAGGCGAGAGCCTTGTTTGATGTTTAGCAGTCCTGATAACAGGAATTTAGTACCTTCATGAAAGGTTTTGAAAATTAATTATCCAAACAGCAGGTCTTTATGGGCCTTGGGGGAGAGCCACCCAAGTGTGTAGTATAAATTACAGTGGTGTGTGCTGTACGGGGTTTGTGTGATGAACCTACAGATATTGTTATACTTCGTGTTAAGGTGGGTGGGGAGTTGAGGTGTGGTAAGAGAGATGATGGGCTACCAGTAATCGAAGATGAGGAGAAGGGTACCCTGCCCTATGCAGAGTCTCACTTCCAGTGTCATGAGGTACCTTAGGCGGCAACAAACACCCAGTTGTTTGTTACTCTTTTAACTACCTGGCCAATGTGGTTAGCAAAGGAGAGGGAAGGATTGAGACTTGCTCCCACATATTTAAAATGGCTCCTGGTTGGTATTGCATGGTGCTTGAAGCCCCACTATAACAGATTCTCAATTGACAGTACACTGCCTTCAGCTCAGGATGTGAGTTATGTCTCACTCTGTTTGGTGCAGCATGTGCACAACATTTTTTCCACAGCTGCAGTGTAGCAGTGGCTGAGAATAGCTTTTAAGGACATTTCCTGGTGTTTCAGCAACCCCATATCAAAGTCATAATTTTTTGCCCAGTGCATGATGGTTATATAAACATTTAAAATCCACAACAAAAGACATGGGTTGCCATGCTTGTTTTTAAGTTGCATTGGTAAATCATAATCTATATTTATGAAAAAAAGCCAGAAGGGGTCAAATTGTTTTATGTGGTTATAACATCAATATTTTAGATGTCAACATGAGTGTGAAAGAAAATGTGAAACAAGGACACATCATTTGTTATGATGCTTGCTTCATTTTTTCCACAATTGCAAAAATAAAGAGTAAATTACCAATACTATGACACCCTATTGAACTGATATGCCCCCAAAAAGGGGGAAATGTTTGTATGTTTTTATATATAAAACCATTTCAAACCCATATAATTTTCATTAAATGTTTTTGATAGATGTAGAATGTGATTATGAATACAGAAACAGAAACAAATACAAGAGTTGCCATGTTTCTTTTGGTTGTATCAGTTTTCAAAGTTGCAGTTTCAGAGGGTCAGTTCAGGACAGCAATAATTGAAACATCCCAAAGAAAATAGCACTTGCAAGAATGCTATTCAAACAATTCAAAAGAACATTCAGAATGGCAAGGACTTCCAACATAAAATAAACAGAGTAACCAAAGACAGACAGATATTTAGGTAAAGCGCCTTGAATGATACCAGCTGCTGCAGTTGCGGGAGCTATTTTCCTTGCTGATATCCTGTATATATTCTTAGCTGGACATGACATAATAGGATGTACCATTATTCTAATAATGCTTCCATATATTTAAGAATGTACTCGTACCAGAAAACAACATTGAAAACTTTATCGAGAGCATCTGAAAAATAGGAATTTGAAACACCAGGGAATGTCTTTAAGGGGATGTTACATACTTTTTAATGGGTTATTTTCTCTGCTAGTACTGCCACGGTTGCATTTTATCCACAATCTGCAGAATATTATTTCCACAGCTGTGGACATTTTGAGAATATCCTGCATTGCAAATGCCTTTTTTTCACACTTGCACTATTTTTTGCTAACTTGCGTTTTTTTCCACCTTCAAAGTCTTTTGAGAATAGGACCTTGAGCCTTTAAGCAAAGTTTTGGCATTGTGCACTTGACCTGAAGTAGTATCAAGACCACTTCTGTACTTCAGAAGAACAGCATTCCACCTCTGAGAAGGTTCCTCAGGCCTTGCAAAAGTCATCCTCTGGGAGGGGGGGTCTGGCTCTCCCACCAACCTGTGTGGATACTGTCAGGTCGGCATCACACCCCAGGAGCGAGGGCCCTGCCTCTCACTCTTTGCCCAGCTATGACTTGCACCAGTAACTGTGAATGACACAGTATTCCTCAGACCTGAAGGACCAAGGGGTTCATTATTAGGGACACCTAAACATCTGCTTGTAAGCCCTGATTCTGCCCCCCCACCTCAGCTGTCACCACACACACCTGCATTTTTGTCCCCTCCTGTGTACCTTGATGTACAGTATGCACAATGCCAGGCTCTGAGGAAGTATTGTCCTTTTTTTCCCTCAGTCACAGTCCTGGTACCAGTAGATGTCAAAATCTCCTCTTCAACAGGCAGAGAGGAGGGGTGTGACCCAAATACTGGAACCTGATCTTCTTAAGAATCTTCTAAAACCAAGGACATGGTTTTAGCATATCCTCCACAGATACAGACCAGTCCATAATTCTAATAAGAGGACATGCTGAAACCATGTCCTTTTAATTCTAATAAAAGGACATGGTTTCAGCACTCCCATTTATTAGAATTGCAGGCTGGTTGGGATCTGGAAACCTTTACATTAGGCAAGTAAACAAGGGCAAGAGAAAAATAAAGCCACTATGGTTCTCAAAGGAAGTGGCCACAAATGTAAGGACAGAAAAGATGGCTTTCAGAAAATACAAGGAAACAGAGCAGGAGGAGGACAGTATAGTGTACCTGGATTAACAGAGGGAGGCAGGGAAAGCAGTCAGGACAGCAAAGGCACAAGCAGATAAAAAATAGCACAGGAGGCAAAAAAAGAAGACAAGAATTTGTATAGGCACATTAGTAAAAGGAGAAAAATCAGAGGTGGGATAGTAATGCTTAAAAGGAAAGAAGGATATTGTGTGGAAGGGGACCTGGAAAAAGCATCAATACTGAACAAATATTTTTGTTCTGTATTCATGAAAGAAGGAGAAGGTGAGGGACCACAGTTAGGCAACATGAATAAATATGGGATGGAGGTGGACACCAGTCCATTTACAGAAAAGAGAGTCCTAAGAGAAATCACAAAACTGAAAGTGGACAAGGCAATGGGACCAGATGGGATACATCATAGAATATTAAGAGATCTACAGGTGGTGCTGGCAGCACCACTGGCAGCCCTGTTCAATGAATCACTCGATACAGGAGTGGTTTTGGAGGACTGGAGGAGGGTAAATGTGGGAGTAGGGAGAAGGCTGGAAACTATAGACCAGTCATCCTCACCTCAATAGTGGGGAACATTATGGAATCAATACTTAAAGAAAGGATTATGGAACACCTTGAATTTAGCAGAGCACAGGGTCCAAGACAGCATGGATTCACAGTGGGAAGGTCAGGTCAGACAAATCTAATTGATTTCTTTGACTGGGTGACAAGGGGCATAGAATGGGGGGAGTGTGGATGTGGCATACCTGAATTTCAGTAAAGTGTTCGATACTGTTCCACGTAGAATACTTGTGAACAAGCTGGGCAGCCTAAGGGTGGGTCACAAGGTGCTAAACTGGATTATGAACTGGTTGAGTGATAGAAGACATAGGGATATAGTAAATGGTCCTCAAGCTGATGAAAGGAGGGTGACCAGCAGGGTGCCACAGGGATCAATTCTGTGGCCAGTCCTGTTTAATGTCTTCATAAATGAAGGGCTAGAGGGGAATGTGTGCCTCTTCGCAGATGTCATTAAGATCTGCAACTGGGTGGACACTCTGGGAGGGTGAAGAAATCAGGAGGGACCTAGGTAAACTAGACAAATTGTCTGGAGTATGGCAGCTGAAATTCAATGCAAAAAAAGTGAAAAATCATGCATTTGGGGCACAAGAACCCTAGGGAAGATTACATGATGGGGAGGCTGATGGTCACCAAATAGGAAAGGGATTTAAGAGTAACATATCTGATGACATAAAGGTGGCCAAACAATGTGTCAAGGCTGTGGTGAGAGCCAGTAGGATGCTGGGGTGCATAGGGAGAGATATCACCAGTAGAAAGAAGGAGGTGGTGATGCCACAGTACAGATCATTGGTGAGGCCTCATTTGGAATACTGTGTCCAGTTCTGCAGGCCGCATCTCTGTAAGGACATAGGGTGGAGGCAGTTCAAAGAAGCAAAACAAATATGGTGCAGGGCCTGCACTAAATGTCATATGTGGAGTGACTGGGAGACCTTAATATGTATACCCTAGAGAGAGGAGAGGAGAGGAGAGGAGAGGCGAGACAGGGGAGATATGATAGAACCCACAAATATCTAAAATGCATAAATAGAGTACAAGAAGGCAGCATCTTTCAGAAAAGGAGCTATCCAGGAATGAGGAGGCATGACATGAGGTTGGAACGGGGTAGACTAACGGGTAGCGTGAGGAAGTATTTCTTCGCAGAAAGAGTGGTGGATGCTTGGAATAGACTCCCAGCAGAGGTGGTGGGGGCAAAAACAGGAGGGAAATCAAGCATGCATGGGAAAGGCATAGGGGAATCCTATCAATAGGAACGAGGAGGTAAAGCCGGAGATCAAGTAGGGTTGTGGCTTTTATAGTAGACAGGGAAAATGGACAGACTGGATGGGCCTAGTGACCCTGATCTGCCATCAATTTCTATGTTTCTATATTTCTATCTGTGGAAGAACCAGGGTCAGAGTCTTTTGGAGAAACTACAGCAGATGTGGCAGGTATCCCAGACATGCTAGCCTCACTCACATGCTGCTCAGAAGTCCTCCTTTAAGTTTGCAACTTTGCTCCTCCTGTACAACATGATCCATCCCAGCTGCAGTCACTTCCTCATCTGTAAACTGTGGTCATGCAATATTCTTGGCAGTGGTCTCTGTCTTGGCCAGGGTAGGAAGCATTCTGGCCAGCCACTCCCACCCATCCACAACCCTTGTCCACCCTGCTGCCTCAAGGGGTCTACTGTAGTACAGCAAGTAAGTGGAGTCTGCACTGCGAAACTCTATCACAACCCAAGATTATGCAGCAGCACCCTGCTGCTGCTGTCATTCTGCATTACTGTCCAGTCCTGTAGAAGAAACCACTGATTGCTCTGCATCCACCCGAGATGGCAGTGCAGGCCAGCTGCCCACCAAACAGTGCCAGAGTTTCTCTTGGACCAGTCTTCCCTGCTCCTCAGCAAGGAGTTTCAAGAGATGCAGCTCAATCAAAACTGGGACAACATTATTATGGGTGACTTTAACATCAGTTGGAATGCTACGTCCAACACAGGTCTTAGGAATATGATGTCCAGCCTATCTCTGACACAAATGGACACTGAGCACACCAGGACCATTAATAAAACAGGCACCATGACATTACTCAGTGGTGTACTAGTTACAAACCCTGATAGGGTTAAAGTTGTCAATGTTCTGCCAGAAACCCTAAGTGACCACTCCCCTGTTCAATGTCTGTGAGCAGTTAAACAGACAATGTCACCCCCTCCCAATCATAGTCAGTCAAGTGCTTAACAAAATGAAGGTGCCTGAATTCAAATCTTTCTTGCTCCCGATTGATTGGAGCTTCTTAGACGTTATTCCTGATACTGGATCAGCCCTAGAATTCTTTGTATTCAAGTTCATATTTGCTGGTGATAAATTTGCATCCTTTAAAACATGCAAGGCAAGAGGAACACTGTCGGGATGGATCACCTCCAAACTCCTTGCCTGCATTAGGGAGAGGAACAATCCATAGGCACTGGCCAAGGCCAAGGAAACAGAGTCCCCTGCCCACCTGCAAAGGTACAAGGAAGCCCACAATAAGTGTGCCGGTGTGATTAGAAATGCCAAATATAACTTAAGGACCAGCAGACCCAGAACTAAATGACAAAAGATTCTGGGACAATGTCACAGAGCTTCTTGGCAAGGGAGTTAAAATTACTTCTCAAATGCTTATGGTTTAGGGTCAAGATGTCCTTGATGCCACTGAAATTACTAGTTACTTTAACACAGCTTTTACTGACCTCAGTCTTATCCCCATTGAGCCTGCCCAGACCCCCTTCAGGGAACCAGATCTTGAAGCTTTCCAGATGCTGGGCTCTGAAACAAGGTACCCTAAATTCTATAATTAGGATGTTTCAGTCAGACACCTTGAAATACATCAGTAAGGTACTTGGCAAAAGTAGCTGTGGGAGTGACTCGGTTGATATGAAACATCTTGCCCTGGTGGTAGAAGAACTTTCCCACACCATCTCTAGAATTTTTAATTTTTCCCTGTGCAGGTCCCTGAGAAGTGGCAATTTGCACTGGTTACGGCAGTTTTCAAAAGTGGAGACCACACTAGCCTTGCCAATTACAGATCCATTTCTATAATCTCCCTCCTGTCCAAGCCACTCAAGATAATAGTCTCTGACTAACTTGTCACATACCTTGAACAATACAGTGTACAGCAGCATGGCTTCTGGAAGCTCTGCAGCACCAACACAGCACTACTGGAATACTCCAACTGTGTTCATGAGGCCCTTGAAAAAGGCGACCTATTCAGAGCTATATATTGACCTTAGAAAAGCCTTTGACCGGGTCAACCAGAAGCTTCTACTTAATAAACTCTTTGACCTGGGTTTCTCATGGAACACAGTTGACTGCCACAGCTATCTCACCAATCGCTCCCAATGGGTAAAGATCAATAAATCTTTGACATTAGGGCAGAATATATTGATGTCCCCCAGGGCTCCATCTTGGGCCCACTCCTATTTGGCCTTTTCAAAAATAAACCTCATGATGCTTGTTAGACAGCCAATGTACTCCTCTTTGAAGATGGTGCAGTCATCTATTTCAAAAACTGTGACCTTGAGAGTCTTACTGCTGCTCTCCAAAGTAACTTTTTGTCACTTGAAAGCTGGTTCTTCAACAACAAACAAATGAAGACCATGCTATTCTCTAGTCTCCCACAGAAGTGGAAAGTTTCACCCTTTTTCATTCAATGGACAAGGAGAAAACCTTCAACAGTGAAAACCTTCAAAGACATTGGAGTAACTCTGGTTGACAGTTTACTGTAACTTTTGCACCCCATGTTGACAATTAACTCTGGATGACACCTTAACCTTTGCACTCCATGTTGGCAATCTGGTGGCCATAGTTAACAGAAGACTGGGTGCCCTGTACTGTAACCAGAACAATCTCACTGGGGATGCTAGATGCCTAATTGTGTCATGCTCTATTCTGTCACTTATGGATTATGGGCTCCCAGTCTGCACAACTGCCTGTGACATGGTGCTAAACAGAGTAAACCTCATCTGTCATAAGTAGAAATGTGCCGAACCTCCATTGCAGAAATCAAGCCATCCTAAACCCATATGGCTCAGTTTCCATGAGACCCAAACCTTACCAACTCAGCTCGGATCCCTAATTTTTTTTCCCTTGGTTTTTGAGATCTTTCCTGTTATATGACAGGTCAGGAGCTCATCAGTTGGCAGTTCCACCAGAGTATCTCTTGAAGAGCTCTCCTCCTCTGAGCCATTTCATTGGAACAACTGAGGAGAGAGGAGCTTTTCAGCTGTGAGCAGAGCCAGCAGTTGGGGTGGGAACCAATGAGAAGGGAAAGTCAGTCAGAGATGATCAGAGAGGAGTCTGAGGGGAGCAGCACAGAAGAGGACCAAAAGAAACAAAAAAAAAAGTAAAAAAAAAAACAGTCTGCAATCAGGTGGGGATTTGGGACAGATGTGGGTCAGGGACTGGAGAGCACAGAGTGAGGCTTCGAGGCAAGCAGACGAAAATTGGATCAACTGTTACCTGGACTCCCACTACATCACCAGCAAAACAGAGAATGAGATAGAAAAAGGAAAAAGTAAAAAGCAACAAAGTGAGAGGGTAGAGACTTGGGTCAGGGACTGACTGTGTGTGGGGGGGATCAAGGACTCCATAAACCTTCCACCCACTCCATCAATGAAACAGAAATAAAGAAAATGACTTCAAGTTAATAATAAAATTAAAGGAAAAGCAAACTGAGAGGATTGGGACTCAGGCCAGGGACTGACTGTGTGTGGGGAAGAGAAGAAAGCCAAGGGCTCCAAATAAGCTTTCCACCCATACCACCAATGAAACAGAAGCAAAGAAAACAAGAACAAGTTGATTACAAAAAAAAAAAAGTGAGATGGTTGGGACTGGGGCCAGGGAAGGGACTGACTGTGTGTATTGGGGGCTGGGGAATGGGTTCAGGAAGTGCTGCAGAGCAGACTGCATTGTGGGCTACTGGGACATCCAGCAGCAGCAGATTCCTAGTACCCAGTGCCTTCACTTGCATACTGTGTGATTAGAGATGTGCAAAAGTCAGTGAAATTCACTCCACGAATGAATTTGTGAATTT
This sequence comes from Neoceratodus forsteri, assembly GCA_016271365.2. Classification (NCBI taxonomy): domain Eukaryota; kingdom Metazoa; phylum Chordata; order Ceratodontiformes; family Ceratodontidae; genus Neoceratodus; species Neoceratodus forsteri. Next base: position 966,352,475 of record CM028132.1, on the reverse strand, counting down.
CACAGAATCTGCGTAGCAAGTTTTGTGCTCTTCACACAATTTGCAGTCCATGAATTGTACAAATTTGCAGGCAGATTGCAAAATTTTGCCCGCGAATGTTACACTTCACATGGATTTTGTGCAGAAAAACTCTGAAATATGGCACAAATTTCATGCAAACTAAGTGAAGAGAATTTTGGGGGGTCAGCCAGAACTCTGCGAATTTTGTGAAGCATGAATTTTCAGCACTTTGCGTGAAATTCGTGGGCAAAGTTTAACTTTGCAACACCTCTATGTGTGACTCTATGCAAGTCAGTTAACCTCCCCAGTCCCTAGTGCTCTTGAGTCTTGGGTCACCCCTGAAAACAGGCACTTGTGTTTAGAGAGCAGTGTCACCACTCACCAGTCATTTCCCACACAAGCAGGAGCTGGGACAGGAGGAAATTTTTTAAGCTGTAGTCCTGTCAAATAAAGGCTTGCTTCAGTGTCATGTGTGAAACATTTTGGGGAGGGGAGAGCCCAGCAGATGAGTAGCCTCTGTCTGCATAATGTCACTAGTCATTTCCCACAAAAGCAGGGCTGGGACAGGAAGACCATATTTTTTTTTTGTGTGGTCCTGTCAAATAAAGTCTTGCATCAGGTGCGAAATGTTTTGAGCAGGGGGCAGCTCAGCAGTTGAGTAGCCGCTGCACAGTGTCACCAGCCATTTCCCACAAGCGGGAGTCAAAACAGGAGGACCATATTTTTTTGTGTAGTCCTGTCAAATAAAGGCTTGCATCACATGTGAAACATTTTGGGGGGGGGGCAGCCCGGCAGTTGAGTTGCCTCTGTCTTCATAGTGTCACCAGCTGTTTCCCTCAAAAGCAGAAGTCAGGACAAGAGGACCATGTTTTGTTGTATAGTCCTGTCAAATAAAGGCTTGCATCACATGTGAAACATTTTGGAGGGAGGGGGCAGTTTGGCACTTGAGTAGTCTTTGTCTATAGTGTCAACATTTCCCACACAAGGAGTCAGGACAGGAGGACTATATTTTTTTTTTGTGTAGTCCTGTCAAATAAAGGCTTGTGCCATGTGTGAAATGTTTTTGGAGTGGGCAGCCAGGCAGTTGAGTATCCTCTGTCTGCACAGTGTCACCAGTCATTTCCCACACAAGTAGGAGTTGGGACAGGAGGACCATATGTTTTTTTGTGTAGTCCTGTCAAATAAATGCTGTTTTTTTCTACAGAATTTAACATGTTTTCCTTTATATTATACTTTAAAATAACGGTACAAGCTACATTTTATATTGAATGACTATTGCCCATGAATCCAAAACCAAAACCAAGACCAGGGATGATTTGGCAAAACAAAAACCTCCCCAATTTTGCACACCTCTAGTAATAAGGTGTGCCACTTTGTACTTTATGAAGATACCCACACTCATAGTTGTACCCTTTATGCACTCTCTAACTGGTTAGCTTTACCCAGCAGAATAAAACTCAACATGCTTGATAACCAAAAAGGCACTCTTGGGCCTAACACCTTCTGCTTTAACAAATTGCTTCCACACTGTCTGCAACCAGTATAACACCAGGAACATGGTCAGCAATGCCCTTAAGCCTCTTTCTGGCATACTCAACTAGGCAAGCTGTCATTTGCTGTCAGAGCAACTAACTGGTTAAACGAATTGACTGATACACTGCTGAATCTCCCCAAGTTTAATCAGTTTAAAATATCTATGCAGCCTGCATTTGCAGTCCAGTGCAACTCTGACTGTTGTACAATTTTATTCAGTTTCTCTCTATACATAACCTGTGACTTTTTATACAATGATCTGTACGGATTTTTCTCAAAATGTTCTGCCTTAAATGCTTTGAGCCTGGTTTGGCTGCATTTCCTCTGGAACTGCTTATTGTACTTGTAATGTTTTTTGTGACTATGTATTTGATGTGGAACTTTTATAAATTAGCATTTGTGCTCAAAAGTAATAATCCTTGTAGTTTTCAATCAATCAATAAATAAATAAACATGTTTGTGCTCTGACATATCATATTCTAAGAAGCATTTAGCACTATCTGGTGCCTATCTATCCTCAAATTCAATTTTGGTGGTTTCTTTTCCACTCACTATCTCTACAACTGTGGCATGGGAATCCGGGGTCTTCCATGATTCCACAACTACTGTACTTCCATAGCTATGGACAAGTCAGATGCTATAGCACTGCTATTATTTGCAGTAGCAGCTGCAGAATCCACAGAAACTGGTAAGCATGAAGGAGGGTCCCCCCACTGTACAGTAGGAGAATTTTTATTAAACAAAAAACTAGAACCAAATATATTCAGAAACATAACTTACAAAAACCAATAAGAAACCTTAACAGTCAGGAAAACAGCACACATTGTATCATATTCCACACAGTATAAACTCCAAACTCCCCGAATGTCTCCACCATACCTCTAAGACTGCATCAGGTAGGCCATTTTTATCTTTGTGAAAGACCAAATGTATTTCAATATTAATAAAACCTACTAAACCTTCTATAGAATTATATTTTTGTTGCAAAATATATTGGCAACATACTTGCCAAATACACCATTTGATGCATGTCAGTACCAGCCTCAAAGTACCAGGATAAAACATTTTCCATCCATCGCTAAACACTCCATAGACCAACACATCATATGACATATTTTGAAATATTGGTACTCCCCACTGTCTTGCCAAATCAGACCATACCTCCATAATATACAGACATTGCAAAAATAAATGTAACATAGTTTCCTCCTGTTTATCACATTCTTGTATTAAACAGTACCTTTCTTCAAGTTTTTTTTATGATGGTGGTTACTCCTTATATTTAACTTCTCATGGCAACATGACCACACTGTATCTCAAATTTTAGGAGGCACCCGGGGTCCCATAATTTGATCTAGTAAACATTTCTCCGGTATTTGGCGCCGACATTTAAAACAAAGCTTACCACTGAATTTAGTCTGCACAGTCTGCTTGTACAGATCCTTCCTTCTTGTATGGAGCACATTCATTGTAGCAGTAGTCCATGCCTTTCATTTCCTAAAGTGTGACACTAAGTCATCTTCCACCCCTTTTAGCAGATTATGGAACACTCCCCAGGTCCCCATGTTCCTTTTTTTTACCTTTATTTTTAATACTGTTCAATACTATAAACATAGTAAAGAATATCCATATCTGATACAACCCGTAAAAATAATAACAAATGAGGGTCAAAGCCATCTTTATTTATTTATTTATTTATTTATGAGTTTGGTAACCGGGTAGGTGCGCTGATCCCAGGGACCGTTTTCAGGCACGACCTGGGCCACAAACGGTGGCACAGGAACTAATACAACAAACAACAAAGCATGAAACAGTTGACAAATAAATTATGACATACTGCTCTTTGGTTTATTTTTGCAGCTTTATCTTTAGATGATTTTGACATTTTAGGGATTATGGTTTTGTAGATATTAACCTTCCAATGTGGTATCAAAATATCTTGGATGCATGTTACCTGAGGTTAAATTAAATTAATCTCAGGAAACATGCATCCAAGATATTTTGATACCACATTGGTGGGTATATACTGTATCTACAAAACCATAATCCCTAAAATGTCAAAATCATCTAAAGATAAAGTGGCAAAATGAGCCCAAGAGCAGTATGACATTAATTCCATAAACTAAAGTCTGGGTAACAAAAACTGACACGTATTGTGAAATAATGTGATACATACTGTAACTGTAAAACTGGCAAAACATTTGCATATAAATATACAGTAAAGAAAAAAAAACTACGGGATTTACCATATTGAGGCCGCCATACTTAATCAGCCTATATGTAATAGCATGTTTTGTGGGAATTAGTCTACTCCCCAACAAAAGTCTAAAGAAATTACTATGCACCTTTGTTTCTAGTTGAGTAGGTAAGGGAAAACATAATTAACATACAATAAAAGAGGAAGAATGAACATCTTTAACAAAAATACCCTTTTTTTGTAATAGGCCAGGCTATTCATTTCTCAACTTTGGCTTCTGCTATTCCAAACACTTCCTTCCAATTGTGTAATGCAGGGTCACTACCCCCAAACAAAATGTCCAACACGTTAACTGGACCATGTACAATGGCAATCCCCTCAATTACTCCTCCATGAGTTCCCCGAGATACATGAAGAGCTAAACACCTGCTTTTCTCTTTATTAAGTGCAGCTCCTGATACAGCTTAAAAATCAGAAATTACTGACAATGCTAATTCAGCTGACTGCTCATCCGCCACCATAAGGCAGGTATCATCTGCATAAGCCATGATACTTGGAAATCTCATCCTCTGAGACCTTCCTACATGTGATATAGCAATATGCTTATCAATCTTCCAAATAAACAAATCAATGCTAAAACATATAACGGGGGCTAAGATGGCACCCCTGTCATACCCCTCTTGTGATCTGCAGTGCAGCCCCTGGGGAGCCATTAACCACAGGCCTAGTGGTGACTCCAGTTTATAGCCATCAAATCCATTCCACAAAGCTGTCTGGCATACCATAGTGTAATAATACCATAAATAAAAAATCAAGGTTAACAACATCATAGGCTTTTGCTTGATCTAGACTCAAAAGAAACCCTGTGCATCAGGAACTGCACAGATTTCTTATAACAGATATAAGTTATCCTGTGCAGTCCTCTTTGGAATCACACATACCTGTGTTGGAGCAATCAAAATATGATCTGCATTTGACAATCTGTTTCCCAAGATTTCTTGTAAGACAAATAAGTTATCTTGTGCAGTCCTCTGTGGAATTGCACATACCTGTGTTGGAGCAATCACAATATGAGCTGCATTTGACAATCTGGTTCCCAAGATTTTAAAAAGAATTTTCCAGTCTACATTTAAGAGACTAATAGGCTGCCAATTATGCAAATCAGTTCTATCTCCATTTTTAAATAAATATATCAGAAATTTTTCTGACATCTCCAGAGGTATTATTATCTGTCCCTTCAAAATGTTATTAAATAGCAGTAAAAGAAATTGTACCAAGCCATCCAGTAATTTTTTATATAACTCTATAGGCAGGCCATCTGATCCAGGGGCCATTCCCCCTTTACAGGATGCCACCACCATCCATATTTCCCCTTCCGATATTTGAACCACCAAATTCTCAAGTATCTGTTGTGGCAACTCTGGGATAATTAGAGTACTTAGAAAACTTGGTGTTCTATTATGGTCACCATCCGGTTTAGAAAAAAGTTTGGCTGTATTCTCATATACCTTACTTGCCATGTCCAAATTATGTGCAGTAAGACATCTGTCCAGTCTTTTCAAGTGAGACATATTTCATCTCAATTCTCTCCCTACAACAATCATAAGAATTAACCTGTTCCCTTTTACCACGCGTCCCATACTTTTGTTCTGCAACCAGTGAGGCAAGCCTATTATATTGTACCACACACATTTCCTTCTTGATGTTTGTAATTTGTGCAGTGTAATCAAATCCTGTCTCAAAAGACCTGGAAATCAGGGACTGCAAATGTTGCCTTAATTCAAGGTACCTAACATACTTATTTGTATGCTGGTATTTAGTCCACACCCTAAATAGAGATTCTGGGTCAAATTTAGTATCAATCCACCATTGTACTGAGGTCTCGTATAGCATATATACAGATTTCTGGCCTCCAAAAGATCTTGTACTGCCATCCAAATTGGCTGATCTTTTAATAAGGAGACATTCAACTGCCACATGTGGTAGGTAACCGGTTTGCTAGATGCAGTATCTACCATCACAGTGACTAAGCTATGGTCAGTGGTTTCTAGAGGTATAACCTTATACCCAGAACACAACACCCACTGAGACACACAGAAAAAAATCTATCCTAGAGGACATCATGCCTTTATAGAAATTATGGCCTGGAGGTTGTCCCCCCCCCCCCCACCTCTGTGCCATCTTTTAGTTTAGCCATAGTAATTAATTTATTTAAACATTTTAATCATTATATAATTTACAGGTTTTCCCTGTTTTGTCTTGTAATGACAATATACAATTGAAATCCTCAAACACCACCATCTTCATGGCGAATAAATATAGATCAATTATATGAAAGACCTCAATCCTTAAAGCTTTTCATCTGTGGTGTGTAAATAGTTATTAAGCAGAATTCCTGATGCTGATAATAAATATCCAGCAGAAGGACACGGCCAGGAACTAAGTCCAACAGCCTATTGAATATAATACCTTGACTATTAAACAAAATCCATGCTCCAGAACATGGATCTTCACCAATTGACTAAAAGGATGGTCCCCCAAACCATTCTCCAGTTGATTTAGCTATATGATGCAATGTATGTAAATGGGTATCCCACAAAAAGTACACATGACATTTAAAGTCACATAAAATGGCAGAAGTAGTTTGTAGTTTCTTGGGATTCTTAATGCTATTAGCATTTAAAGATGCAATGCAGAAAAACATGGACATTGTAGAGCACAGGTGACATACCCTTTAAGTATGTCCTTTAAGAGACCTCTTTATTTTCACTTTCCTTTTGCTGGACTGCCGAGTGTCTGTGAATGCCAGATCAGTGTCTGTAGCCACTGAAGATGTAATGGTGGCAGTATCAGACTCCTTGTGAGTGTCACCCTTCTGTTTAGCCAAGACTAAAAATGTATTTTCCATTGGAATAGATTCCTTGCATACCATTTTTACTGGGGGTGGTGCTTTTGGAGTTTTATTTCTGGAACTTCTTCTAGGTAACACCTGGCTCCACTGCTTGTGAGAGGATTGGGGGCATTGCCTTTCCAGGTGAAATTTGCTCTTGATCTACCTCTAGGATACTATTTGGTATACCAGAGACAGGAGGGCAGCACCAGTGTTGTCCCTTCCCTCTATTTGGATCTCTTCCGATTCTTCACCCTGATCAACCTGTGCATGCTCCTCACTAAAAAGGGGGGTACTGGATACCTTTTCAAGGGATGGACCAAAAGTTAATGATACTGGCACAGTCACACACTGCTCTTGTGCTCTGGACACAATATCATCTTGGTCTTCCTGTTTAGTAGAGGGCCTGTTATGGGCTGCCCATGGGCAGTTTTGAAAATAATGACCAACCTCACCACATAGATTGCAACTGACAGACATAGGACACCACACACTGGTATGCCCAACACCCCCACATAATGAACATTTGAGTTGGTGACATGCACTACTCAAATGAGTGTATGCCCCACATTGAAAACAGGACTTCAGCTGGCCAGGATAGAAGACAAAACTTCTATCTCTCCCCAAGTGAAAGCAACTTGGCAAGTGCTGTATAGTTTCATTCATAGTAGGTAGTCGTACTCAAATCTGTTAACCCACAGTCCACAGTTGTTCTGCATCCATGATGGGATCAGGGCTTCCCAATATGGTGCATTTTGTTTTTACCCAATGTAGGATGTCGTTAATACACATGCCTTCATTTTTGAACAGCACAGTTATCACCTTAAAAGCAGGCTTTGTTAAGGGGAACACCACAAAAGGAGATCAAAGAGAAGTTTATTGTACTTGTTGGTGCCTCATCTAAACATTTTCCAAGTTACTAGCTGTCTTAAAGCTGAGGTCAAAAACGGGTATCCCCAGTAGTATGAATAACAACATAAACCTCACTTGCCTGAAACTGCAAGCTCTTTTAACCAAGTTCTTCCCAACATATAGCCTATCAGGGAATACCTCAAGTCCCCTTCTGTACTTGATTCTTACCACATTTCTTCATTTGGTTGATGCAGGTGAAGCATGAAACAGACCCACATATGTCTGAGATGGTGGTGGTTTCTGACCCATGAACTCAGGTCCAGCACTTCTCCTGTAGGGTCGTCTCTCCCTTGGGAGTGCTTCTCCTTTGTCCTGAGTGTCAGGGTCTACTCCCAAGGAGATGTCTCTACCCTGTTCAGGGGCTGAAATGGGCATACTGGGCAACTCAATAGCAGCAGTACCCTCCAAGATGTTTAAAAGAAGAGAAGGATTTTGTGTTAGATCAAATGAGGCAGACATATGCAGGGGACTTCCCCCCTCTGAAGTCACCCATTGGTCAATCCAACTGACTGGCTGGGACAGGACACGGAGACACCCAAAGTTGATTCTTTCCGGGGCCCCTCATCCATTCTGCATGTTCCAATGCAGCAGCAATGGTGAGTACTGAGGCAGATAAATGATCCTCAAAGGATTGATGTAACACAGTATCAGTGTCAGCTGACACAGTCATAAAATCTTCAACTTTAATCTCAGACTTCTGTCTGGTCTGTACTCCAAAAAGACACTGTGTCAAAATTCTCTGTTGGGTGTTACAACCAATGTCTTGCCTCATTATCTGACTACTTTTCCCCATTGCTCCAAAAGCACTGATATCTGTAATTAGTCCAGGATTCATCTGTTCAGTGTGAATACCCACTTGTGGCACCTTTCTTACCCCCTCCTGTAGCCCCATGTCAGTTCTAACATTAATGGAATTACCATCACACCTACCTGTAGCTCCAGGGGCATCCTGTGGCTCCTGCTGCACTTGATGCCCATTTAATACTTTTTTCTCTTGCTCCAGAACTGCTGTCACATCTGTAGGCACACCACATGCAAGTCCATTGGCATGCTATGCACTTTCCTGGATCTCCATGCTATCTTCCATTGTGGTCAAGTTTTCCGTTGGTCCGTTTCCAAGTTGCATCACTTCCTGGGCATCTGAAAATATGCGCTCCTCTTCTTCACTATTGGTCATGTTCTCCGACTGCTTACTCCTCAGCAAACATTTCTGGCAAGCAATAACTTCCAAAAGTTGTCTCCACTTACTCTCGAGGTGAAGAAAAAGATCACCCTCTGAGTCCTGGTTTGATCTCCACATCAACGGTAAGTCCGTATGCAGTTCCTTCTCTGAGGGCTATGCTCCTTTCAAAAATCCTCCATGCTGTCTTCCATATGGATAGATGCAGCAGGAGACACCGATCTAGCCATGCCTCCTACCTCATCCACCTATAAAGCAGCACTGGCACCCAGCTCCACTATGCTTACGGATGGCAGCACCCCCTACCAACAGAGTAGGGGAGTTTTTATCCAAAAACCACAAAAAATCAGAATGATACATACAAAATAGAGAGGAAACACAAACAAACATACATTCAATATAGCATACGAAAAGAATACAAAAAGTTGACCTACAACAAACTAATCCCCACCCTACCGAAAACCCATAACACACCAAGAACAACACAAAGTTACCCTCCACCATTAGACTATGCATATTTCTGATAAAAATCAAATCCCTTCCTCGACATGGTGACCTTATGTTTCAGATGCAACTTATTTTCCCTCTTAAATGTCCCTCACAATTCAGATACACAAATTCCACTGAAGGCCACATATGACATTTTGTGCTGCTGTAATAAATATTGAGAGTGAGCTTGCCATAAATACAATTTCACACCAGCAAAAAAAGCATTCAAAGTACCATTATGATTAAAAGATAATATCACCCAAAAATTCCACCAAATCAGCATGATAATAAGTAATACCAGCAAACCATGGCAATTTCCATTCTATAGCTAGGAATGCTGATTGACATTTATCATACAGTATATGCACTGAAATAAGAAATGCTTCTGAGACTATAATGGAGAGCCACAGCCCTGGTAGAGGCAATTTCTCTCTTCCACTGCTTTATGCTTATGGTTTCCCCGCACCCCCAACCTCCCATGAGCCATCAGCCATTGTACATCCCACATGTTACCAGGTACTCTCATATTGGACAACATCTGACATACAAGTTTATTATTACTCAGGGTACAGTGTCTAAATTCCAAATGCAGGGGCCCTTTGGAATCTAAAATCCATTTATAACCCCTTTCCTATTGTTTTCCACAAGTTTCTGCTTAGAAACCTTCCATTTATGTAATTTCTGGAAAGAACCCTGATACCCCTCAGGCAATCCCCAGTAAGAAGTGACCTTAGGGAACACAGTTATCCACTTCCCAAGAGACACTCCTAAAATATGCCAACCCCATTTTGCTGCCACCGTCTAAAGAGTCCCAAAAAAAAATACTAATGTTTTTCTGCCAAAATAATGTATGGAAAAAAAAAAACATGAGACTAAGCATATTTAACCCCCTATTGCTAATCTCTGAATAAGTAAACTCCTGTTTTATTGGATTTAACCAGCTCTACCAAAGTAACTGGTAAAAAAAAAATGAAAACCTTAGTTTCCAGACAGGATGATAATGGACAAATCATAATTACATATAAAAAACAGGGAATTAAAAAAAATTGCTTAATAACAAACACCCTTTTACATTTAGACATCTTCCACCCCTTCCAACAAGCCACTTTACTTTCACCCTCTTGCACCAATTTATCCCAGATCACCAGTGCCATAATAAAGTCCCAAGATTTTAGTAGGTGCAGACCTCAGCTGAATACCCTATAAATCAAGTTCAGCTGCCCCCCCAATTGCAACCCCACACTTATATCCATATTCAGAACTGCCCCTGAAACCCGAGAGCAAGCCTGAACTTCCCTCATTAGTTCCATGAAATCCTCATTGTTGTTTAGAAAGACACAAAAATCATCTGCATATGCAATTTCCTTAACAGTGCCCCCTTCTTGTGTCCCTGTAATACCCTGTATCCTATTGTTACCCACAATTTTCCTAATCAAGGGATCAATAGCAAAAACATACAAAATGGGATTCAAGGGACACCCTTGTCTAACACCTGTCCCTATTTTAATCGGCACCCCCCTCCTGGCCAGCTATTTCAGGATTAATAATAGCATTTTCATACATTAGCTGTATCCATCTCATGAAAAACAAAGGAATACCATTTCAGTGTAAAATCTTAAACAAATGATTGTGGTTCATATGGTCAAAGGCTTTATTTTGATCCAAGGACAAGATGCACCAACCCATGCCCATGTCCTTGCAGAATTCAAACACATCCCTCACAACGGAAAAGTGTTCCTGAATATTTCTCCCAGGAATAGCACAAGTCTGAACCAGATGAATCAACCCCGAGGCCATGCACCATTGCCTTTTCTATAGAGCCAGAGCCAATATTTTAAAATCAGCATTCCGCATGTTAAGTGGACACCAGTTACTTAACAATGTTCTATCCCCGGTTTTATGAATAAACATAATTAATCCCAAAGTATACTGTGCAAGAATAAAATTAGAACTAAAAAAGGAATTACAAACCCTAGCTAAACATATTGCTTTATGCAATTCATAAGGAATCCTGTTCTCACCAGGTACAATCTGGTTCCACGACACAACATCGACAATGATGCTGTCAAAATCCCCAACAGCGGCAGGAACAATGGCGACTTTTGGCATTGTTGCCATTGGGACAAAGTGTTTTTTTGCAGGTGGCTGTGCCCCTGGCACCCCCATCTCTAAATAACCAACTCAGAGTTGGAGTTGCTTCAGGGTGGGGGGGTGCAACTTCCAGAAAGAGGGCAGTGGTGTAAGGCGAGACCATCACAGAGACCTGTCGATATTTTGCCGCTGTGGTGGTTTTCGCTGTAGAATTGTCATTGTGCGAACAGTATACTGTACAACCCCATCTTTCAGGGCCAAGATAACCTCCAAAACCTCCTGAACAGAAACCCGGTCCTCACCTAAATCCATAATGTCCCCCACCAGCCCAGGGAATGGGACCCAGACAAGTAAGTATCCATATCCAATCCTGAGACCTGTTTCTCTGCAGTAAAATCCCTAAGGTAGTCTTCCACAATTTCCCGTAAACTCTCCATATGTGCCACTATCTCCCCCTGCTTATTTTGTAAACTGGATACATGATACTTGTTTTTCCATTCCTTATAGGCTATACAAGGGTCAGAAAAAGGAGATTTATTTGTACCTAAATTTAATTTTGACTATAAAGTGGCTGATCTATCATACTGTACAGTACTTCATGCATTTGAGTTTTAATAACTAAAATGTGCTCAGTCAGATCCTCTACTGATGAAGGAAGCCTCCAGCAGTCTATATAGCTAACCCCGTAACCTCAGATTCTGTACTAAATTTCTTTGAGTACTAGCCTTACCATAATCCTGAACCCATTTGGCAACAGCTTTCTTGGTATCCACCCATCATTGAAAGAGATCATCATATAACCCTACCACTGATGTCCATGCAACAAATAAGAAAGTCAAACCAATTTGCACTACAGCATCCTGCAGGCAAGAGATATTCAATCTCCAATGGCCAGACAGCTGCACTATATCTGTCTCAGTGCAAACAACAGTTATCACCATAAGGTTGTCTGAAAATTCTGTAGGAATAACCTGCATTTTAGCCACCTGAATTCTCTTAGTCTCAAAAATATAATCAATCTTACTGCTGAGGGGACCCCTAACATAAGTTAACTGAACTGGGGGTTGAACATTGCTAAAACTGTCTTTTGAGGCAGCAGTTTTAGTACACTGCAAAAGGGCAGAAGAGTCACAATAAACCTTTTCCCCAAACTGCCTACAATCTTGAATGTCCAAAGAACAATTAACCCCCCCCCAAAAAAAACACACATTTCTAGCTGTTGTCAAATATGGATGAATATCCCTCCAGAGCTGGACTCTCTCTTTACCTAAAGGATTTTTAGGTGAGGCTCAACATTGAAAGAAATTGTTCATTCCAAATTCCCCTACTCTATTGTACAGAAAGGGAGAAGGGGTCTAATTACAATATTTTTTACTTAATTTATTTTTTTTTTGTATGACAGAAAACTTATTTAAGTTTTCATTTCTCTTTTCTTTGATCTAGTAATTAGTAATACTATTATGTATAACATTTCACTCTTAAATTATAAATAGAACATCTCCCTACTCCTTTAGCAGAAAGGGAGACAGAGTATGTTTATGGTATCTTCATATATTTAGGGTTATGTATGGCACAATATTAATTTATGTTTTCATTTTTTCTTTTCTAAGGACCTGTATGAAGTAATACTCTTATTTCTGTATTTTATTTTCAAGTTATGAACAAAAAAATTACACTACTCTTTTTGTGGGGGTGGGGCATATTGTTTAGTTTTATGTTTCTCCTTATCATGTTATTTAATTCTTTAATGATAACTGGACAGGATAATGATTGGAATACTTATTTGCTTTCCTCATTTTTACATTTGTATATTATTTTTTGTGTGAATCAACACTGTTTGTACCTATCTGATTTTGAGGTTATAATAAATAAAATCCCCTACTCTTTTATTATGGGGGAAGGGGGGGCTATCTTTCAGTTTTACAACTTTTGGTTATATTTGGCTTGTGATTTTCCTAGTTTTTCAGAAGAGTGTGACAGTAATAATTATTTTCTTTTAGGTATATAATTAGTTGCATGGCTTATGATTTTGTGTGAATTAACACTATTTGTATATCATTGTTTTTGAAGTTCTAATTAAAATCCCCCTATTCTTTCAGTGGGGAGGGGGAGGAGGAATGTTTACAGTACTTTTTAATTTATGCTTGTGGTTAAAGTATGATGAAATACTTTTTTATGTTTTCAGTTTTTCTTTCCTTACGATTTTGTATGAAGCTATACTATTTTGTCTGTATTTTCTTTGTAAGTTACAAATAAAAAAAATCCCCCTCTTTTTTAGTAAGGGGGGGAGAGATTATTTTTAAGATTTACTAATTTTGGTTTTATTTTTATTGTGATTTTTCCAGTTCTTCATATGTGTATGACAGTAATATTTATTTTTATGTGTATAAATTGTTTTATGGATTATGATTTGTATGCATTAAAACTATTTATATATCATTGGTTTTGAAGTTAAAAAAATATCCCCTACTGTTTTTGAGAAATGCCATGGGATCTTTAACATCCACCTGAACTACCACCAGAAGAGGCAGATGGAACCTCAGTTTAACATCTCACCTGAAAGACGGCACTTCATGAGTGCAGCACCCCCCTCATGCCGCACTATAGTGTCAGTATTAGCATTTAACCCAAGTGCCTGGAATGGGGAAATCTCTCAGGCTATTGATTCTTTGGCATCAGACAAATCTCCTGGATAGGATGGGTACACCACTAACTTTTACAAGTCCTTTAAGGCTCAACTGGTGCCTATGCTTTTGGATACTTTTAATTACATCTTTAATAAAGGCTTGAATGATGTTTTGCTCACTGAAGCTACTGTTGTTGTCCTCCCTAAAATGGATTGAGATGTCCTGTTAATTTCCAACTAAAAGCCAATCTCTTTAATTAATGTCAACTTTAAAATCTTATCCAAGGTACTAGCTTGTCAATTGGGTCATGTGTGGGAGTCTTTTCTGAGGGTTCCGGTCAGTAACATCGTGGAACAAAATAAAGTGGACAAAAATAAAGTGGCAAAAACTGTGTCACCATCAATATTGGCAGCACAAAATGTAGCATGCCAGAACAATGCAGGCCACATGACACACATATAGCAAACTATGTCCACCACATGGAGACACTGCACTAGAACTCCAGTGGCCAGGAGCACAAGCCTACATGCAAGCGCCCCTGTCCTGTGTGTTGTGTATGTTGATGGAGACAAGCTGGCTTGTGCTCCTGGACCCTTGCATTATACACAGCCATCCATATGGTGGCCATGGTCCACCTGTCCTCCAGTGGTTACCCTGATGCACTGTCTCCATCACTCAGCATTCTGGTGGGTGCCTGTGCCATTAGATTACCATGGTAGGTGTCCAGTGGCCTGCTTCCCCCAGTGGTGGTAGCACCCTGCCCTGTTCCATCTCCCTGCACTCCTGTGCTGTTCCTATGCATGGGTGCCTGCTGCTGTGTGTTCTAGTGCAGTGTCTTCATGTGGTGGACATTGTTTGCTACCTGTGTGTCATGTGGCCTGCATTGTTCTGGCACACTTCATTTTATGCTGCCAATATTGATGGTGACACTGTTTTTGCCACTTTATTTTTGTCCACTTTATTTTGTTCGACGATGGTAGTGACCAGAACCCTTCTGGGTAGGGTGCAGGTGGGATTTGAGAAGGAAAGATCCTGCCAGTCTGGAAAGGGGAGCAAATGAACAGAAGGTCAGAGAAGGAGAGATAGAGGAGCTAAACATGTGGCTCAAGGGCTGGTACAAACTTGTAAGTCCCAGTCCAGCCAACCTCAGTAAGAAAGATAAAGATAACTTGAGGGAGTAGCTCACTGCCAATAAAGCAAATAAACAACATTAACAATTGGTAGAAATTAAGCAACTCACCAAATATATAAGAAAAATATGTAATTTTTTATTTTATTTTTCTTATTTCTCTTTTTCAAGTCTGAATTCAAAAATTCCATAGATACAATATCAACATATTTCTTAAACGGTTCAGATACTGTCCTTCTTCAGTAAGATTGTACTGTGTCTGTTATAATAAAAAAAAATATTCATTCAAATATCATATTCCTATATGTACCACTTTTTTAATTAATTATATTCATTATTCTAAATATGGGACTGTCTCTCACCATAAAATCATTCCAAATTCATTCTTTACTGTATAGCTGTTATATTTTTTTGCACAATGTTAAATACCTATAAAAAAACAGGTCACACATTTTACTTACAAAGAGCACCACACCACTGCAAATTAGTTAACTATCCTCAATCGTAATTAGACCTATTTAATTATGCCAACACCTGTGAAATAATCTTATATGTAGCAATCCTTAGTTAAAGTGCCTTTATGTAAAAAACACAAGTGCTCTAGAGCAGAATTTTATCACAGAAAAAATGAATTTGTTCTTTCATACCTAGTCAGATTTATAATTCTTAAATGCTGTAAAAATATAAAAAAAATTCAAAATCATTAACTTGTCTGATTTCAAATGTTTCAATGCAGCCAATTAGCTCAGTTAATAAACGTGCTTCATTTCTACCATACACTCTGTTCCCACAATATCAATACAAATCTGCTTATTTCAACAATTTGCAACAACTGTCTGTCATTTAACACTGTGCAAGATGCCAAACATTAAACTCCACTACAAGAGAGAAGAGCATGAGATAGTGCATCCATGATACTTTATAGATAAATGAATGAAACTTTAAATGTGAGTGAGCCTTTTACTTTATTTGAGCTTTCCGAGCAAGTGCATTTAGTTTTTGAGTTAGAAAATAAAATGCAGGAGCGTAATAAACATTCTTTGATGTTGTTTCAGAAACTAAAAGAGATGCTTATGAAAATACTCAGACAGGTATGCTTTAAAATTCAAAAAGGTAATGTATATTGTTTGCAAATTTAGAAACAATTGAAAATGTAAGCAATAGATGGAATAGAACAGTTTCAAAGTTTTTGCAACCAGAAAGAAGTAGAAAACCAGTAAGAAGTATTGTTATTGTAGGAAGTTTAAAAACTGACCAAGTGTTCTGGAACAAGAAGCAATTTAATAATTTAGAGAGTTTATGACTATATGATTAACTGAGGATAGCTAGTGGATTAATAGACAGTTTGATGCAAATTGTTGAAATAAGCAGATTTGTACTGATATTGTGGGAACAGATTGTATGGTAAAAATGAAACAAGTTTATTAACTGAGCTAATTGGCTGCATTGAAACATTTGAAATCAAACACATTAATGATTTTGAAATGTATTTTTTTATATTTTTACAGTGTTTAAGAATTATAAATTGGGCTAGGTATGAAAGAACAAATTCATTTTTCTGTGATCAAATTCTGCTCTAGAACGTTTGTGTTTTTTACATAAAGGCACTTTAACTAAGGATTGCTACATATACAATTATTTCACAGGTGTTGGTATAATTAAATAGGTCTAATTATGATTAAGGATAGTTAACTAATTTGAATGCAATGGTATGGTGCTCTTTGTAAGTAAAATGTGTGACCTGTTTTTTATAGGCATTTAACATTGTGCAAGACTATAACAAATATAAAGAAGGAACATGGAATTAATTTATGGTGAGAGACAGTCCCATATTTAGTATAATTTAAAAAGTGGTACATATGGGAATATGATATTTGAATGAATGAATAAATATTTTTTATTATAACAGATACAGTACAATCTTACTGAAGAAGGACAGTGTCCAAAATGTTTAAGAAATATGTTGATTACCTACCATAGTAGGTCTCAAATGCCAAATTAATACACTCCTTAATAAAAAAGCTGAATGGCAACTTCTTCGATCCAAGCACAAGTTTTGGGTGGGTGGGGATAAGGGAGGCAAGTTATTAGCTTATCACCTCCTCAAGCAGCAAGCTTCTTCCAGGGTTTTGGCACTCAGGGACACGGAGGGCAATATACTGATAACATCCAAAGCCATCAATGAGGCGATGCGGAGCTACTGTCACAGTTTGTATCAGACCCAGTCCAAACTGTCAGCAGATGAGCTCCCCTATGCATTTCAGCCCTGTTCAAGGAGATCCCCCTCCCAAAGCTCTCCCAAGATGACAGCGATAGTTTGGGGGCCCCGATCACTCCGGAGGAGCTCCTATCAGCTCTCTCCCAAATGGCAAGGGGGGAAGCCCCTGGGCCAGACGGCATGACTGCAGAACTGTACCAGCTTCTTAAACTCAAAATTATTACTCCCTTGTGAATGGCTTGCAAGAGGCCCAGCATGCAGCTACACTCCCCCCTTCCATGCGGGAAGCCCTTATAACTTTAATCCCCCA
Organism: Neoceratodus forsteri; assembly: GCA_016271365.2. Classification (NCBI taxonomy): domain Eukaryota; kingdom Metazoa; phylum Chordata; order Ceratodontiformes; family Ceratodontidae; genus Neoceratodus; species Neoceratodus forsteri. The sequence goes on along the minus strand of CM028132.1, from coordinate 966,334,899 downwards.
AAAATCTTCTGATGCTTTAGACTGTGCAAATTTCCAGCTCATTTCCCTGCTGCCAGTAGACACTAAGCTACTAGCCAAAGTCCTGGTGAATAGACTGAATCGGGTCCTTCCCATGCTGATTCACCCTTCCCAATCCATCTTCTCCAAGGGAAAATCTGAAGCAGACAACCTGCGGCTTGTTCTGAATCTGAAATGGTTAGCACTTCATTCACCAGCACCCATGGCGTCTCTAGCCCTTGACTTAGCTAAGGCGTTTGACTCATTAGAATGGCATTATCTTCATAATGCTTTGTCCCTTTATGGGTTTGGGCCCTAGGTTTGGTCCTGGATCTCCACGCTATACCATTTACCCACGGCCCATATTGTCACTAACAGAGATATTTACACTCCCTTCTCACTGCAGAGAGGCACCAGACAAGGCTGTCCACTTTCCCCTCTACTCTTCATCATCGCCCTTGACCCCCTGATTAGGAAGCTGCTAGGCACCCAGGATGTTACCGGCATCCCTGTTGGAGCCCACTCATTTTTAGTTAACATCTATGTGGACGACATGCTGCTCACACTGTCCAACCCCGATCTATCTGTAAAGGCAGTGCTGTTAATTCTGCAGGAGTTCACAGGCCTCTCTGGTTTATCACTAAACCAGAAGAAAACAATGTTGGCCCTGCTGAATACAAAGTGTGACCACAACTGTCTAACAGTCACTGACACTACTTGGGCCCCACAAGGCTTTCCCTATCTGGGGGTCTTTATCCCTGCGGTGTGGGGGATTCTTAAGAAGACCAAATTTTCTCCTCTCTTGACTTCTCTCTCAGCAGAGATGCAGAGATGGTGCAAAATGCAGCTGTCCTTAAAGGGTAAAGTGGAGGCAATCCAAATGTTCTTACTATCAAGGGTTCTGTACCTCATCAGCAGCCTTCCCATCCTGTTATCTCCTAAACTTTTTTCCTCCCTTGACAACTTATTTCCTCCTTCCTATGGGAAGGCAAGGCAGCACGTTGGGGGCATGCTAAGATGAGGGCCCATTGGTCTAAAGGGGGCCTTGGTTTGCCCTGGTTTGGAGGTTACCACCTAGTCTTTCGGCTAGCTCAAGCCACTGCATGGTTTGTTCCTAGCCCCACTCCCCTTCCACCATGGGTAACTCTTGAATCTGCCCTGCTCCCTAGCAATTCCCTTTTCACACTCCTTATGGACAAACAGCCACCCAAAAAACAAATTACTCCTATTATAGAGCATACCTGCAAGATGTGGCATCGGGCTATGAACTTGACCAGGATTCTGAGCTCAGACCACTCCCCCCTGATTATTTATGCCCTTTTGTGGCATAACAAATTAATCACTGTGGACCATAAACCTCTTAATTGGCCCCATTGGACCTCTAGGGGCATTCATGTCATGGGAGATCTTCTTCTCTATGATAGTCTGACATTGATGCCCTTCAAGCAGTTGCAGACTCACTTTGGCCTCCAGGGTCATGATTTCTGGAGATATCTCCAAATACACAGTGCCCTTACCTCTCTCTTGGCCAAATACAAAGAGGTGGGTCCATGGGAGTGTCTTACCACATTGCACATACCTAAGCAAGGGCAAGGGCAAGGGTGGGACTCTTCTATAATGTGCTGAGAGATTCACAGCTGGATACCACCTCTGCATACTGAAGGGCACGGGAGCTGGAGCTCAGATGCACTCTGACCTCACAAGTGTAGAGCAATTGTTTAAAAGCAGCCCATACAGCTTATGAGGATGTTAGAAGCCACCTGATTCAACTAAAAATTCTTATAAGGTGGTATAGGATGCCTGCGGTGCTCTTTAAAATGTTGAAGCATGACAAATGCTGGAGGTGTCAATCCTCCCCAGCCCACCTACTTCATATTCTTTTGTCCTGCCCAGCCCTTCAACTGTTCTGGACCTTAGTATTGCAGGATTGCTCGAGAATTGTGGGGACAAGTCTCACCCTATCCCAGGACTCATTCCTTCTAGGTGACTCCTCCAAACTGGACCCCATTTCAACTCCACTTAAAATGTGGACCCTTGCCACACTTATGGAGGCCAAATGGGCCATCCTGATGAACTGGGGGCTAACCAATGCCCCCTCTGTGGCTGCTTGCTGCGCTACCCTCTCTAGACTGGCATCTTTTGAGAGGCTTACAGCTGCGGGAAAGGGTCAACTTCACAGATTTCACAAAAAATGGGATGCATACCTACATTCACACTTATGCACAATCCCGCCACCTCCCCCTCGCAACCCACCAGAACTATAAGTGCTGGGACTGTGGGGCTCCCTCCTTCCCCAGCAATGGTTCTGTTTTCCTTGTATGTTACTCGCCTTTGATTATTGTCTTTCTGCTTTCTGTTTCCTTGGTTCTGTATCTTGTTAGATAGTTGCCAGCAAGGTAGGAAGAAATGCATGTTTGGTTACTTCAACACCATGGCAGGGTCTCCCCCTGAAGTTTGTCCTGCTCATATATATTGCTTCAGACACTGCTTAGTTGATGATTAAACAAATGTATGATGGAGTTTGAGAACTGTTCTATGACAAAACCTTACTCTTCACTATGTACTTGGCTTTGATCGTTAGTAGACTAGCACATTATTCACTGTTCTCTATCTGTGTTAAATGACAATAGGTGGCTATGTGGGTAGCTGGTTCATAACCATGACTGTAGTTTGCACTCTGGTATATGGAAAATAAAAACTCAATAAACTATTATATGTTAAAAAAATAAGAAATATGTTGATACTGTATCTGTGGAATTTTTTGAATTCAGACTTGAAAAAGAGAAATAAGAAAAAATAAAATAAAAAATTACATAATTTTCTTATATATTTGGTGTGTGACTTAATTTCTACCAATTGTTAATGTTGCTCAAGGGCTGGTGCCAGGAAAAAAGGACACAGATTTGTAGGTAACTGGCAACAGTTTTGGGAGTGAAAGTTCTTTAAATTTGATGGACTGAATCTGACTAAGGAGGGAGTCAGTGCATTGGTGCAGAAGTTTGATGTCTTTGCAGAATATTTTAATTAGCCAATGGGGAGAGGGGTGCAACATGCTATACATCGAACAGGAAGAACACCCCACCCCCCTCAGCTAGTGATCAAAAAGGAGTTCAGCATGTTTGTAGTTCAGTTGCATCACCAGGTACAGAAAAAGATCTGGCTGCTCATACGATGTGCAGGTGAAAAGCCGGACGTCGCCCAACAATTAATGCACTGAAATCTGGCCTATGAAAAATCATGTACACAAATGCCCACAGTCTGGGAAACAAGATCCCAGACCTACAGTCAACAATGACAGAGGCTAAACTGGACATAGTGACCATTGGCAAGACATGGTTCACCAGTAACCACGCTTGAGAGATTTCAGTACCCGGCTATGTACTGTTCAGAAGAGAACAAGGTGCAAAAATGGGGGGAGTGGCCCTTTATATCAATGAAAATATCAAAGCTACAGAAATTCAGAATACACATGGGGAACCAGAAGAACTGTGGGTCACCTTGGAAACAGGATATGGGACAGCCATAAGAACTGGGGTTGTCTACAGGCCTCCAGACCAGGGGAAGGACATAGACACATTACTGTTAGAAGATATACAAAATATGACAGCTAAAGGGGAGGTTCTGATAATGAGAGACTTCAACATGCCAGATACAGAATGGTCAATAACATCAGGAACAGCCACCAGAAATAGACATATAGTGGATTCACTGCAGGGGGAGGGCCTCAAATAACTGGTACAACAACCCACAAGAGACAGGGCTGTCCTAGATTTAGTACTGACAAATGGGGAAAGGATCACAGTTCTCCAGGTAGAAGGTCAAGTGGAGGCCAATTATCATGTTATGGTATGGTTCAATTTGGCCACTAGAACTAAATCATCCCATTTCAAGGAAAAAATATGGGACTTCAGAGGAGCTGAAATTGATAAGATGGCCAACAGAGTTAAGCTAGCCCTGGCAAGAAGAAATACAGATGAGGGGGCACAGGCAAAGTGGGCAAGCATTAAGGAGGCAATAGATGAAGCAACATCCCATTGTGTTAGTTAGAAAAGCAAGAGCAAAAGAAAGAGGAAACCACTTTGGTTCTCAAAAACAGTAGCAGAAAAGGTCAGAGCCAAAAGTTTGGCCTTCAGGAAATATAAGGGAACACAGCTTGAAGAAGACAGGGAGGCATACCAAACTTCCCTAAGGGAAGCAGGGAAGGCAGTAAGACAGGCAAAGGCCCAAACTGAGGAAACACTAGCATGACCAGTAAAAGAAGGTGACAAGACTTTCTATAGATACATTAGTAAAAGGAGAAAGTCCAGAGGGGGTATTGCTGCGATCAAAGGGGATAAGGGGGAGTGTGTGGAGGAGGATCAAGGAAAAGCATCTATTCTAAATAGATACTTCTGCTCAGTATTTACTGAGGAGAAGGTAGGGCAGGGCCCACAGCTCAGCACCATGGACACAGGGGGGAGTGAGGTGTGCTCAAGTCCCTTCACAAAAGAAAGGGTCCTAGAAGAGCTCACTAAGATCAGGGTGGACAAGGCAATGGTACCTGATGGCATACATCCCAGGGTACTAAAGAAGCCAAGGGTAGAACTAGCAGAGCCATTATCAGAACTGTTTAGTGAGTCTCTGAGCACAGGAGAGGTCCCAGAAGACTGGAGAAAGGCTCATGTGATCCTGCTCCACAAGAGTGGTAGCAGGGAGGAGGCAGGGAACTACAGACCAGTCAGTCTTACCTCAGTAGTGGGCAAGATTATGGAGGCACTCCTTAAGGAAAGAATAGTGCAACACCTGGAATCCATAAAAGCACAGGATCCAAGACAGCATGGATTTATAACCCGAAGATCCTGTCAGTCTAATCTCATAGATTTCTTTGACTGGATAACCAGAGTGGTGGACCAAGGGGAAGCAGTTGATGTCATCTACCTTGACTTCAGCAAAGCTTTCAATACTGTTCCACATAGAAGATAGATTAATAAGCTGGACAGGCTCAGGTGGGTCAGAAGTTGGTCAACTGGATGGCAAACTGGTTGGTGGGCAGAACACAGAAAGTGGTTGTAAAGAGTATACAGTCAGAAGAGATGCAAGTCACAAGTGGGGTACCTCAGGGACCAGTCCTGGGGTCAGTCCTCTGCAATATCTTCATCAGTAACATTGCAGATGGACTGGAGGGCAATGTTTGTCTGTTTGCAGATGACACCAAGATCTGCAACAGAGTAGATGATCCAGATGGGGTGGGCAGAATGAGAAGAGATCTGGATAAACTGGTGAAATGGTCGGAAGAATGAAATCTGGGGTTTAATGTGAAGAAGTGCAAGATCATGCACATAGGGAAGAGAAACCCTGAAGCCACCTATAGGTTGGGAGGGGAGTTGCTGGCAATCACAAGGGAAGAAAGAGACTTGGGCATCGTCATCAGCGATGACCTGAAATCATCCAAGCAGACCACTAAAGCAGTAGGTAAGGCTAGGGGAATGTTGGGGTGTATTAGTAGGGGTATCACAAGTCATAAAAGGGAGGTAATAATCCCTCTTTACAAGACACTGGTTAGGCCCCATCTGGAGTACTGTGTGCAGTACTGGAGGCTGCACCTGCACAAGGATATTAACAAAATGGAGGCAGTCCAGAGAAGGGCAACCAAATGGTGCAGGGACTGCATCAGAAAATGTCACGAGGACAGATTAACGGAGCTCAATATGTATACCCTAGAGCAAAAGAGGGAGAGACATGATATGATCGAAACATTCAAACATCTTAGGGGCATTAACAAGGTGAAAGAGTCTAACATGTTTCAATATAAGAAAAATAGAAGGACAAGAGGACACAGCATGAGATTAGAGGGAGGCCAATTAAGGGGTAATGTGAGGAAGTTCTGTTTTCTCAGAAAGCGTGGTGGATGCATGGAATGGCCTACCTTAGGAAGTGGTGGATATGAATACAGTGCAGGGCTTCAAACAGGCATTGGATAGGCATAAGGGAGCAATACAGATGAGTATGAATAGGTAGGTCATTGACAAAGTAAAGGCCTATGGCACATTCATAAGACAGAAAAAAATGGGCAGGCTGGATGGGCCTTGCAGTCCTTATCTGCTGTTAGCGTCTATGTTTCTATTGACTGATCATCCCCAGGAACTATCCCACCTCTTTTCTGTGTCCAGGGACTCCCATATCCCTGTGGTTTTGTTGTCCCTGGACACAGAAAAGGCCTTTGACAGGGTCTCGTGGGATTATTTATTCACCCTGTTGCCCAAATATCATATTGCTCAAGAGTTTATCAGGTGGGTTAAGGTGTTTTAGTCCTCCCTGTCGGCCCACATACTTTGCAATGGTGTCTTATCATCCTTGTTTCCCCTCCAGCAAGGCACCAGACAGGGATGTCCTCTTTCACCCTAGCTCCTTAATCTCTTCCTGGAACCTCTGATCCATAAACTTAATCTTTCCATGCAGGTTTGTGGTGTCTCTATTTGCCATCAAGAATATAAATTATCAGTGTATGCAGATGACATCTTGCTGCATATCTTCTCCCCTGCCACATCCTTGCCTGCTGGCTTGCATATTATCTCTCAGTTTGGGGTTATTTTTAATTACAAGATGAACTTGGCCAAAACTGAGGTAATGCCGCTTAATGGCCTTATCTCCAAAGCAGATCTTGCTCATCTTGGATTAGTGTGGGTATGTGACATGTTAAAATATTTAGGGATTTAACTTAGTACGTCACCCTCAAAAATGAAGCAATTTAATCTTGATTGAATTTTGCTTCACATGAAGATGGATTTGATGCATTGTACCTTGTTACCATTTCCTTGTGGGGTCAGCTAAACATTACAAAAATGAATATTTTACCTCGGTTATTGTACCCCTTGCAAATATGTAACTCTGCATTGCCTCAGTGCTGGTTTAATCAACTTCACAGGCTTTTCACCTCTTTCTTATAGCAGGGTAAGATGGCTTGTTGGGCTTTGTTTAAATTAATGTGGACTAAGCAGGATGGAAATCTGTAGGTTCCCAATAGTTTTCTGTACTATCTGGCATTGCACTGTACGAGACTTTCTTACAGGTTAGGATTATCCAGTGAAGGCCCTTGAGGATCCTATGTCTCACACTTGGTGGATATAGAATGCTCTCTGTGTTCCAGTATCACCTTGGACATTCAGTCACTTCTATACCATCCCCAAAAGAAGCTTCCTCGATCATTGCGGGCCACTCCATTGGGCGCATTCCTCCAAGTTCATTTACAGTTATGTTCCTTACTAAAAATCTAGCCTTATAAGGAGATCTAGCAACCTTTGATCAGGAACCCTAATTTACAGATAGCTGGGTGGATGCTTTCTGAATGGTTTTGGCCACATATGGGTGTTGACACCATAGCTGATCTGGTCTGTTCCCAAAAATTACTCTGTTTTCAGGAAGCTAGTCAGATATACCATTAGCCATCATCCTGTTGTTTTCATTACTTTCAGGTGTTGCATATGCTCATTCAGTATTTCAGTACCGGTCCCTGGTATAGTCCTTTGGGGAACCTGGTCTTTCCTCTGGTTTCTGCTGCTCCTACTTCTCATTATATTTCATACTATTATCACTCTTTGAGGAACTATCTGGTTAAACCTGAGGGTCCCAGGTTCTATTTTTGGGATCATGCACTCCCGACCATTAATGCTTCACAGACCTGGCCTGAGATATGGAAACACCTGCATAAGTACATAAAATGAGATAGGTACCATTTTATGCAGTTCCAGATTTTACATAACATGTATTACACTCCTGTTAAGCTGCATAAAATGGGTAAGCTACCCACTGTTATTTGCTCTAGATGTGGTAAACAGCCTGACTCCGTATATCATGTCCTCTGGTCTTGAGAGACAGTGACTTTCTTTTGGAAGTCAATTCAAACACACCTGAAACCCTTGCTTGGGCTATCTGAGGTGTTCCTTCCTATAATATGTCTTCTGGGGATTACACTGGTACCTTGATTGGTAACCAGAGGACACATATGGCCCTGATTGAGGCAAGTGCAAAAAAGGTCATTCTTTGGCACTCGCTTGACCAGAGTATGCCTCTTTTCATTGAATGGTATAGGGAAGTTTTGTTCACCCTTCAAGCTGAGCTCCTTATAGCTAATATGATAGGCAAGATTCATACATACCAATTTACTTGGGAACCTTTGTATGTCTTGTTAACTGTATGATGGTGGGGCCTTCTCATTCTGATGGGTCCCTACAATTCTTGTGACTCTTATTTTGTCTGGGTCTATTCTTTATGATTTAATTGGATGGGATGGTTTAGTAGGCTTCCTGTGGTGAGGGGTTGGGGACTAGGGGGTGGGTTGGCTTGTTGTGGATTGGAGAGTTATGTAAAATGTTTGATTTGTTGAAACTTGGTACTGTTCTTTCTCTAGATTTGTATTTTTGGATTACTGGAATATGTATAATTTGTTATTCCTTTCTTTAATAAAGTTTATTCGATTGGAAAAAAAAATCAGTCAATGGAATAGCCGGGAAGGGAGCCCAAACACGAGAAAATTTCAATTGATTGTATTTAAGCCAGAAATGTTCAAGGCCTTCATTGACCTGAAACTCACATCAAAAACATCCTCTCTAGATGAATGAATTAGTGCATAAATTTCAGATGTGACAAATCTCATAGAATCCTTAAGCAACTCTCTGCCCACATACAGTCTGTCTGGAAAATTTTTCAAAGCCCCCTTTATACCTGAGCCAGACATGATTACATCTGGGTGGGGGTTCAACAAAGGTTGAACAACAAGCATTCCTGGAAGTACCATGAAGGGAGAGTCAGAGGTACCACCAGACCCAGACCTGGGCAGGATATTTCAAAAGAAATGATTGCCTCCAGACATAGGTGCAGAATAAAGTCTAGGACCCTAGCATCTGAGGTCCACACTTGCTGGCCCCTGCTTCCTCTGTCACTTTGGCACAGCAGCATCTGCACACCTTATAGCAGACTATTGCCTAATAGGACTAGCACTAACATTAGCCCCAGACATAGCAGACCCCTGGGACTTGTCTCTGGAGTCTACCTGGGCCCCACTCAGTCCAACCTCCCTTGAAGCAACCTCATCTGAGTAGTTCTGGGAATGGGTGGAGAAGCACCCACATCTTCATCCCCCATAGTCACAGTACCACCCACAGACACCAAAGGACTGCCAGAATCATTAAGTACTTTACCACCAACAGGAGACAAGGGACCTCCCAGTTCCAGTCTGGAATCCATTTAAAGCCCACCTCCTGAATCCAGCCAGCAAACACAAGAGCTTGTTAAGGAGACCAGTCAGCTTGCTGCTGTGACCCACCCGCTAAACCAAAAGCGTGCACCTTTACGACTTTCACTGAATAATTTGAAGCCCCTTGCACTAACCCTCAACCACATCCTGGTCCCACAGCATTAGCCTTTAGTCCGAGCAACACTCCACTCAGTCCTGTCTTTTTTAGTAGCCACCACAGGTGCTGACTTCTCCCTGCTCTTAACCTCTCCTTTCCTTCTATCCTCCAGCTGCTTCTCAACCTCCTCCTCAAGCAATTCTTGAACCTTTCACTGTTTTTCTTCCAAAACAGACTCCAATTGAGCCTCAGCCATACCAATGCCCCATTCTGATGTTTTTATCCACTCACTAATAAATTCCATATCTGAGTTGTCCAAAGTCTCACAGATCCTGGTAAGGTCCTCTACTGAACTCTCCATTAAAACAGCTGATGCTTTAGATACAAAGACATCTTCATCCTCTGAAACCACTCCTTCATGGGTGAACTTCATCATGAGCAGCAAGCTGCTGCTGAAACCCAACCTTCTCCTCCAAATCCATACAGCCAAGTGATCCAACAATGGATCAGAAATGCCCCCTACAGAACAGTAGGGACATTTTTATTAAAACTTCAAATCAAATAACAAAACATGTTACAGGTCACATGAAAATTTGGAAAAAATAATCATAAATAATGTAAAAATAAGTATTTCAATCATACATAATGAAAAGAAAAATAAAGATCTTACAGTATTCACTTCATGCTAATATAAAAAGACAAGTGCTTTCCAATAAATTTAAGTTTAAGGCGACTATAAGCCTTTTCCCCCTCCTCTCCCCCCAATTGAGTATGAGAAGTAAAATGGTAATAAATTAATATGCATCATAAATCACATGATAAAAGAAATGCTGAGGTATAATTCATCTGCATATTTCAAACAAACCACCACAGGTAATATAAAAACCAAATCTAAACATATTTCCATTCATCCTATCTTATTCCACTACAAATCTCCACTTTGTCCCAATTACAGTACTTGTCCCATCACTCCCTCACCACAGAGTAGGAGAACATTTTATTATGCCTTCAACAAATAATGAAACAATACATATTATAACTCATAAGATACCTAACTTGTGCAATGTACAACCAAAGAAAAATAAGTATTTCAATCATACCTTATATGAATGTGGAAACGTAAAATAAATACAGTATTAACTTCATATATTTTAACTTTGCATAATTTGCTGAACAGAAAAGATAGAAATGAAGCAAAAACAAGGCCCCCCTTATAACCCAAAGATTTCTGAAACATTCAAGGGAACCTTAAACATCATAATTCTTGTACATTTTAATAGTTCCTTTCCTAACTGCTCTCCCCCTTCCCTTTTCCCTTACAAATCAAAGATTCAGTACCTGTTTATGAGTATGTGCTAATTACACCCTCATTAGGGTTCATGCCATTTATCCCAATTGATCTCTACTAGTCTGTATTCATGCTAAATGTAGCCCAGCACACAGTCAAAATTTTGCTCTTACTGTTATATATTGTATCAGAGAGACATTGTCAGATATGTCCATATTAAATTATATGTGGCAGACTCTTACTCTTTTCATGACATAACAGTATTCCTCTCTAGAATTTAGACTCAGATCCCACCCTTCATCTGTATGATATTTCCAATATATTTGGCCTTGCTTCCTTTAGTTGTACTTAAAAATTCATTTCATGGCTCATTATGCTTAGCAGCCAAGAGTATAACTTCCTTATTTTCCTTCTCCTTTCCATCCCTTCCTCTACCTGCCAACCATTTAGCTAAGGGAAGGAGAGAAAACTTAATTATTTACTACTTTGTCAGCAAGGCAACACTAGGTCTTCATCAGTGGCCCAGTGTGGCAGTTGTTGAACTTACTTTATCCAACTGATGGACTCCCAACTAGTATGAAATACCTTTGAAGAAACAATACATTTCTCTTGTTGTTTAATTCTAATCATGACTAGATCAATCATATTAAATAATTGATCAACAGGTATTTGCTGTTGCTGGACAAACATCCTACACCTCAAGTTCCAAATGTAATATTTAAAATCAAATCAAAGAAAATCAAATCTTTATTTATCCAGGCAATCATCTTTGAGCAAGCTCATTTGCAAGATGGACCTGCTGTTGTCCAAGACAGTTATACATACATAGATTGAGAATACAAAGTACAACATGTGCAAAGAGTTACAAACAAACTTGCAGAACAGTGGTAGGTAGATGATATACATTCCAAGCGTTCTTGTAGGAACATACATGCATCACTCAACTTTGCTGTGGTATATACAGACTCCATGTATGCAGAAGCTGAGGTGGTATGTTTAGTCATTCTTAGTCAAGCCTCCATCAGAGGGTACAATTCTTTGCATTTCATCCCTCAGTAACTGTTTACCATACTTGGGTGAGGGTTCTGGGCTGCATAGGGTCCTCTAATGAGGTCTGTATGTTCTGCTTAAACAGTGAGAGGAGAGTAATATGGGAGAAGTGGTGCCTTGGGTGCCGATGGCCACAAAATAAACCAAAAACAGCAATAGGGTAGTTTCATCATGTTTTGTCCATTGAAAGGGTAGGATTCCTAATAGCAAAATGTCTGGTGTGAAGTTATGAAAGGGGGCTCTGGGCCATTTTAAAGACATTAGAGTCCAAAAATTCATACTGTATGGGCACTTGTAAAATAAGTGTGTCATGATTTCTTCTAGCATGATATATGTGGATCTTGGGCAGAACCTTTCCTCTTGACCTTTATGTTTTAAGTTACCTTTGACATTTACCTGTAATTTGCCATGCATTGATAGCCAAGTTATATCCCACATTTGTGGGGGGATTCAGTTTAGGGTGAGCATTTTAGTTATACAAGCTTTCTCATGATTAGGTTCATTTTCAAACAGGGTATCTTCTATAAAAAATTCCCCCATAATAAACTTACATAAATCACTTTTGATAATGTCTGTAATTGGAATTTTGCTAGTTTCCAGGGTTTGATTTTACTGATATACAGTGCAAAATTTTCTGGTAAGTTCCTTAAGGATTTCCATTTAGATGTAAATGTATCCATTGGCCACTCCTCCAAAAAGGTTTCAATTCTATCTTGAACCCATGGAATCCAAATTTTCACTTTTTGTTGCAATACAGGCTTCAAATTACCTGCCAAAAACATAGTTAGAAAAAAAGGAATTGGGTTTCTTGTTTGTATGTGGATTCAAAACCTAGACTAGCAGTTTACAGATCAAAGCACTGTAGTCAATTTGCGCATCTTACAAACAGGAAGACTAATTTTCACTGGAGTGTGTCTGTTGGAGATATCAACTTGTAAGATCAAAGGGCTTCCTAATTTTACTCTGACTCTGGACCATTAATTAACATATCTAAAAAGTCAAGACAGAAAGAAAATACATACCATTGTCTTAAGAAGGTACCTGTTAAAAGAGCCAGAGAGTGCTGATGTGAGATTATCCTACTGATGGATTTATAGAATCAATGACTGCAAGTGATAGTCTGTTACTTAGAATTTTTGTACAAATTTTAAAGTCAGCATTAAGCAAGATTATTGACCTCCTATTCTTTAAGTTACCTTTGTGCCCAGATTTATACAGTACATCAGCACCAATAAGCCTTGTGATGTGTTAGTTGTAATACAATGTGTATTTAACATGTAGTTAAAAATATACAATAATTCTTCCAACATTTTGTCTATTAACTGTTTATACATCTTGTATGGTAGTCCATCGTGGCCTGGTACTGAGCCAGTTTTTAAATTATTTATAACAAATATTAATTATTGTTTAGAGATTGGCTTAGCCATAGTAGCTTGTATATATGCAGGACATTTTGGAAGCTTACAGTCTTCCAATCAGGAGCTCATATCTACTACTGGGGGGGACATAGAATAGGTTTCCCATATACCAGTTAATTTCTTTTAAGATTTCTGATTTATTAATCATAGCTGTCCCATCTGGTCTGTTTAGAAACTTAACATCTTTAGACTGTTTCTGTGACTGGCAGAACTCAAAGGGGTTGACAAATGCCTGTTTCCCCTGTGTCCCAAATTTGTGTTTCTTTTCCAGTGTTTTAAGTCTATTATATTGGATCTTGGCCATTTTAGCTTTTAGTTCACTAATTTATTCACTGTAATCACCTAGCTGTTCTTCTTGCCAAGATAAAAATTCCTGCAACTAGGAGTGATATTAGGTGTATTGATCCATTTTAATTCTCCCCATTGTTTTGAAATAGTCCTGAATGTCTCATTTTGTGCCCTCAAACCACTCTTGAGGTGAGTCATAAAGCATATATACTGACTTGCAAACAGTAGGGACATTTTTTATTATAACTCCACAACAAATGATAACAAACAGTGATGATGCACACAAAAAATAATACAGAAATCAAAAGGGAAAGAAAAACAAAGAGGTATTTAAGACATACCTTTCAGTATTAATGTATACTTGTCCCCTCTAGAAATGTTATAAACTGAAACCAGAAAAATTAAAGGAAGAGCTCTGAAAATAAAACCAAATATTATGTATTCAAGTCAGACATCCTATACAACCTCACCCCCTACCCCTAAAAGAGTAGGGGAAATGTTGTGTGTATTGTGAGCTTCAAAAAAACAAATCAAATAACATCACGGTACACATTAAAATTCACTGTAAATGAAAATACAAATCATAAGCTAAAAGCAAAAATAAGTATTTCCTCATACTTCTAAACTGTCCCATTCAAAAACAGAAAATAAAATGGAAACAGTATGACAGTCAAAAGTGAAGTAAGCTATAAATCACAAAAAAGGTGAGATCAAACAAGCAGTACAGTCTTGCCCCTTCCCTCGTTAATACTACACTAAGAAATACAAACAATAAAGTGCAAACCATAAATTACATATTTTTCTGAAATATTACAAAGATGTGGGAAAATACAGTCTACCCATGAAAGTACTCACTTAATCCAACCAATCAATATGTTTCCACCAGAGCTGGAAAAACTGTGGTGAAACTTTCAATTTCTCTTGCCATTTTAAATGAGACATAGCCTTATGAATGTTCCAAAAAAGTTGTTATGGGGAAATATATTGTTGTCTTAAAGTTGGCTGACATCTTGTGTGCCAGATATAATATTTAAAAGGTAACAAAATAAGATGCATTGTACTTTGTTCATACCTCCCCCACACCTTAGGAAGTAATCCCAAAAACAAGATATCAGGCGTTAAAAAACAAAAAGGAGAATGTGTCCAATGTCATAAAAATATTACCTAAAAGGCTGTTATATAAGGACAAGTGAAATAAAAATGTTGCATAGTTTCATACGTTTCTGGACACAAATCAGACCATGAACAAAAATGCTCCGAATGGTCCTTATGTTTCAGATTATATTTAACATTAAGCTTTTCATGCAAGCAAAATCACAGGATGTCCCACATAAAAGCAGGCCTTCAGGAATGTGAAATCATGATCTTTATCTGTTTTTGCTCTGATTGTGTTCTTTCCATGAAAATGGGGAATTCAAAAAAGAAACTGGATAAAATATGATCACACATCTCTTTCCTAGATTTTTGCAGCACATTTTGTTTAGTGAGCAGCCAGAGTTTCAATTTCCCAAAGCAATATTGTAAATAAGAGGGTAGCCCAGAAAGTGACTTTTGTTTTGGGATTGCTTTAAGCGGTTCCCAGGACTATAACCAGGGGTGAATCTGGTCTAGCAACCAAGGTGACCATGATTTGTTTGAAAGTCATAATAACAGATTAAAGTCATAATAAAGAAACAAGCAAAAGAAAAAGACTATAGAATTAACCATCCCTAGACCTCCTTCTGAAAGTGGCAAATAAGGGGGTACCCCTTTTAATAGGATTAAGCCTATTACCCCAGAGACATTGAAAAATGACACTATATATATTGTAGTTTCTAACTGTTCGGAGGAGGGAAAACAATGCATACATGTAAAAACATGCTAAGGAGAAATGTCTTTGCCATGTACACTCTCTTTTTCTTTGACAAATGCCACTTATTCCACCATGCCACTTTCAGTTTAGCATCGTGCAATAGGTAGTCCCAATTTAAAAAAGAATATCTCCTTTACCAAAATAAGTGCCCAGTATTTTCAGAAAGCCTTCACAAAAAGGAATTATAATAAGGTGTGTATCATCTACTGTTTCCAGTCCAAGTTGCAAACATTTACTTTTATTCAAATTTATACATGCCCCTCTACTAAACATAAAATCAGAAAGTATAGATTCTATTATATATGAGAGGAAGCCTTATCTGCTAAAAGCAGACACAAATCATCTGTGTACACTACAGTCTTAACCTCACCAATGTCACTGGAAATGGAAAGCCCCCTAATGATCTCAGTGTCATTCAGCAGTCTAAAAAGAGGTTCCAACATCAGGCTATACAACAACAGGCTAAGAAGCAGCCCTGTCTGACCCCTCTCAAGATTTAACAGTCACAGCACAACTCCCCCTTCACATATGGGGTCACAGTGGCATTTAGGTAGCAAAGTTTTATCCACCTAATCATTTCGTCAGGTGTCTCATACTTTTTTAAACACTGCCACATGTATGAATGTGTTACCCTATTGAAAGCTTTAGTTTGGTTCAAAGTAATTAAAAATCCTTAAAGTTCTTCCGAGATCCGTCTCTTTATTACTTCCCTAATGAGAAGTAACCCATTGGAGAGTCTCCTCCCTTGTACTGAACAGACTTGGGATGGATGAACAATGTCTTCCAATACTCCAGTGGATATATTGCTCAATAATTTGGTGAGCATTTTACAATCTGAATTAAGTAAGGTGATCAGTTTCTAATTGGTTATCAACCTGTTATCTCCTGATTTGTGGATTAAGAGAAGCAAACCTTTGTACATATTGTGTGTTAGTGCTCCTGGTCGTAAACAATAATTATATATCTGGACTAATTATTTTCCCAAATTTTTAAAAAATGAGTTTGTATAACTCATTTGGAAGGCCATCCTGTCCTGGGGCTGATCCACTATTTAAATGTAAAATGACTTGTCCTAATTCATGTTCTGTGATAAGTGATGTAAAGACCTGTTTATGAAAGTCTATGATTGTGTGCAAAAGACAGTGAGCAAACCAGTCTTGTAATTGCTCTTCTGAAATGTCATCCACTGACATAAACATCTGTGAAATGTAATGTTCTAGTTCAGCCAGAATCGCTGTACCATTTGTCATTATAGAACCCTCCCGTGTTATTAAATGTTTGATATTGTTTCTATTCCTATGAGTTTTATAACTATCAAAAGGTTTGATATGCTCTTGTCTACTCAGTGTAACAAATTTGTGCTCAAGATCCAAAGACTTCATCCTAACTTACTGTATCATGGACATTTTTTCTTTAATTTGGTCAGTGACATCAATGTTGTGAAAATATTGTTCAGATTATAGATAGTACAGTTGTTGCCTAAGCCTAAAATATTCCTCTTTCCGAAGTTTCAATCAATCAATCGTCTTTATTTTATCAGTTGAAGCACCATGAGACAAGCTCATTTACAAGGTGGACTTGGAATGGTCAACAGGACATTACATAAAATACATAAGGAAAAGGAAAAACTCAGTTGAATAACAAAAAAACAAGTACAGTTGTCAACATATTTTTTGTTCTGTACAGTTAATAAATAATAAATTTACAACAGAATACAGGGCAATAGTTCAGGACAATATAACATAAATTTCACTTGAGGCAAAAAAGGTTGCAGAGGGTAAGAAAGGTTGGGGTGCTATAGAGATAGAGGAGAGTGAGGGGGAGGGATCTGGGTTGGCAGGAAGAGGAGGAAGGGGAGGTAGGGCAAAATCTGGAGTAGGGGATGGGAAAGAGAGAGGGGAACCCCGGAAGAACTCTTAGGGAGATGATTGGGATTTGCAGCAGGGGAAGGCCCTTATGCGCGGAATTATTTTCAATATGTTGGGATTCTCCCAACATGTTGAAAATAATTCTTTATATCCCATTTGTATCTTCCCATCATTCATCAAACCTATCGTATAAAAAAATACTGATTGTCTAGCTTCAAGAAGATAATGAAAACCTTCAGCCACAATAGGCATGTACAATAAGGACAAATTCAGTTTCCAATAACCCAGCTCCTTAGTCAGCTTAGCATAATTAAGCAATAATGCATGACAGGGTGTAGGTTGTGCTGAGATAACCTCATGCCTGGGTGGTTGGGCAAGAGACTGTAGGCCAAGTGCTTCCAGCATCCCTTAAGTGAGGTTAGCCCAGCACCACCCACACCCTGGAGTGCATTATTGCTATTATATAATGGCTTATTGTTATACAAAATAAAAATAAACATTTAGAAAATGTTTTTAGTAGACTTTTAGTGTGGAAATATAGCTCTGTTTCTTAAGAGTAGCTCCAAACAACTATCCAACAAATCAATACAGTAAGGTTGTGCTGGGATAACCTCACTGTGCCAGGGACACACTGACTAATCAGAGTCCAGGAAATTTTCTTGCCATTGTATAATTAGAAATAGTGACTTGTAATAAACCATGGTCAGATGTAGCTACAGGAAACACTTTAGCAGTTTGAATTTGAAGTGTTGTGGCGGCAAACCAGTAATCAGTCCTAGAAGAGAGACTACCATGACAATAAGTGCGGGGAGCTGAAGAGAAATGAACAGAAAAAAATATCTACTAAACCAGTTTGAGCTAAAAGTTGGGTAAGAAAAGAAGCATCACAATAAATTTTTGTTGTGGTACCACCTCTATCAGAAATAGATTTTCTGATATTAAAATCCTCCCCGAACAGTAAATGTCTAACTGCAAATAAATATAGTCGTATCAGAGTCAATAAATCAATTCTGTCAGATTTCAGCTGAGGAGCATAAATGTTAATGAGTCTAAATTCTACTGCATTTATGCTGATGTCACATAATAAAGCTCTTCCCGGGGAAAACTCCACTAAGTGCGAAACTGTGATATCCGAGTTAGTGAAACAAATCCCAACACCACTGCACATATCTGTGTCCATCAAACAATAACTAGGGCCTCAGTGCCAAGCATCTGAAGTTGCTTCTGTTTCTTCCAAGGAATGAAGCCTAGTGTCCTGTAGGAATATGATATCACAATGGCTGTTGGAGAAGATAGAAAAGGTGGCTAGTGTTTATTTTCAATAAAATGCTGTTATCATTGAGACTAGCAATTGTAAGATCATACAACTCAGCATGAGGAGTCAAGCGGTCAAGTAAGCAGTTTTAGTGAATCTTTTCGTAATCCGTAGCACAACGCCATTCTTCTCTTTTTCTTTTTTCTTTTTTTACCTTACTAGGGGTATCTTTGGGGTGTTCTACCTCTGAAGGAATTTCCATCTGAGAAGAGGCAAAAGAGGTTGTGTCTGAGTCCATTTCAGTCTTGGGAGGATCTGTTTGTAGCACCGTAAATCTATTTTCCATTAGGATAGGAGGATCCTTATGTTCCATTTGTGCCGAAAGCTTTCCTTTATGCTGGACTATTGTGTAGGCTGAAGGGTCAGGAGAGATGTTAGACACCGGAGGGGTTGGGGAAGGCATAGTTTCAGGGGAAGGTGTCAGTTCTGCAGAGGGTGCTTGTGGTTCTTGTGACATGGAACTACCACTAAAGGTGGAAAATCTGAAGTACTTGGTGGAGTTGGACTAAGAATGCCTGAAGGCCTAAGCAGGGGTGTACAGTTCATAAATCCAGCCATGGATTTTGCCGTCTTAAAAATGTAGAAGTCAGCTGGCCCAGTAGCACGGGGGGTTAAGGCACTAGTCGCCTTACCTCATGCTAAGCCAGTGACCTGGGTTCAGGAATGAGCCCAGGAAGCTGGGGGTCTCCAGGGGCATGAAGGGACTGAGCATCTGGAGAACAGCTCTCCCTCCCCTGGGAGGGTGTAGGGACATATGTCGCTCATGCGTGACCTCTGCTGGCAGTCGGGGGAAGCCATAGATGATGCAGCCATATGGCAAGGGTGGAGTTTGGCAGACGCTGGACATCATTGCACGTCCAAGTTCCACTGCTGGGGGTGGGGGATGGGGCGGGGAGAAAACCAACATAAGAAAACCCCTCTGGAGCTCAGTGAGATGACAGAGGCCTCAGGGGTGTGCCCACATCCCAATACTGGTCCAATGCACTCAGGATTCTCCACAGCCAACCTGAAGACTGGTAGGGTACCTCTAATTTCAGAAAGAGCTGCCAAGGGAGGGTGGGCCCTCTCTCAGAGGGTGATCCAGGGGCTGGTCCTGGCTAAGTCATTTGGGAGAGAGCCTAGGAGGAGCAAGGACTCAGGCAGGGGGTGAGAGGCACAGCCGAGTAGGCACTCCCGAAGGATGCACAGACTCTGGAGCGAGAAAGAAAGTTAAAAAAAATGTAGAAGTCTTGGATCACAAAATCTGCATTAGCTCCATTATGAGAAGCATCAAGGCAATCAGAAAAAGTATGGCCAGTCTGTTCACATAAGGAACATTTGGGGAGATTGCAACTGTAATACCCAGAGTGGCCTATTTCCCCACAATGAGTACATTTGAAAACCTCACAGGCTGTGCTGATATGTCTGGGGGATCCACATTTAAAACAGCACCTGGGCTGTCCGGAGTAAAAAAGAAACACTTTGTCCCTCCCAATCTAAAAACAGTTAGGGAGATGCAGTAAAGTATTATTGTCATGCAGCAGTTTCATCCTGACCCTCCATCCCCATTCTACAATCCCCCCATATCCAAAATAGGTTCTGGCAAATCTTCTACTGTACACCTTTTTTCTAACCGGAAAACCATGCCTGTGACATTTACCCCTTCAGAACAAAAGAGTACAGTGACAGTCCTGATGGCTGGCTATGTAAGGGGAATAACATGAAAAGGAAACCACATTGGGTTTGTTTTATGGTCTGATATTTTGTCTAGAAATGCTCCAAAATTTCAGGTGTCTGGAAACTGATATCGAAAGTATGCTTTCCTGGAGCATGAATAGGAGCATAAACTTCTTTGGGAGAAAAGGCCAAAGAATGTTTTAATAAATATTTGCCCACATAATTCCTATCTGGGGAGCATCCAAACCATCCAAATATTGAAGTCTAATGGCATTACAGCATTTTGCCAGCTCAACGGGCTTCTGAAACCAACTGGCATAACCTTTTGCTGCCTCAGGTTCAGGGGTCTCAGAGTTAGCAGACCCTGTGGCATGTGCCTGAGATGTGTTCGCACCTGAAGCAGTCTCAACAGGGGCCCCCGGCCTTGTCTCTGTACAGACAGACTGTAAACTGACTGATCGTGGAACATCATGAAATATGTCACCCAAAGATTCAAGTGGAGAAAATGAAATAGTACTTTCCTGAAAGTCTAGTGGTGCCGTTTCCTCATCTGTTCTCCCTGGGTCTGAACATTCCTGTCCAGTCATGGAATGGGTTGTGGAAAAGTTCTGAGGTCAAGGACTTTTGTGTGATATCCGTGGATCTGGCATCCATGATCCATCCATATTCTGTGTCCAGCCTGTGCCCTTAAGGGTATTTTCCGCTGTCCAGTCAGCATTATGCTGTAACTCCACAGTGACTCCAGCCACCTCATGTGCTTTAGGTGGTACTTCAGATTTTGCATGATGAATATTTGGCCCGAAAATGAATACCTTTGTCTGTGTAGGAGTGAAGTTAAGAGGTGAGTGTCCCACAAGTCTTTTTCATTTGTATTTCTCTTCCAATTTATATTTTGCAGCCAAAAAGGCTAGTTCTGCCTGTCACAAACTCTTACTCTTGTTATCTTACATAGAAACATAGAAACATAGAAGTTGACGGCAGATAAGGACCGCAAGGCCCATCCAGTCTGCCCATTTCTTTTTCTACCTTATAAATGTGCCATCGGCCTTTGCTCTGTCAGTGACCTATCTATTCATAGTCATTTGTATTGCTCCCTTATGCCTATCCCATGCCTGTTTGAAGCCCTGCACTGTATTCATAGCCACCACTCTTGTGGTAAGCTATTTCATGCATCTACCACCCTTTCTGTGAAAAGAATTTCTCACATTCCCCCTTAATCGGCCTCCCTCTAATCTCATGCTGTGTCCTCTTGTCCTGCAATTTTTCTTATATTTAAACATGTTAGACTCTTTCACCTTGTTTATGCCCTTAGGTGTTTAAATGTCTCGATCATATCACCCTCTCCTCCTTTGCTCAAGGGTATACATATTGAGCTCCGTTAATCTGTCCTCATATGTCTTCTGATGCAGTCCCTGCACCATTTTGGTTGCCCTTCTCTGGACTGCCTCAATTTGTTTAATGTCCTTGTGAAGGTGTGGCCTCCAATACTGCGCAGTACTCAGATGGGGCCTAACCAGTATCTTGCAGAAGGGATTATTGCCTCCTCTTACGACTTGTGATACCCCTACTAATACACCTAACACCCCTAGCCTTACCTACTGCTTTAGAGGTCTGCTTGGATGATTTTAGGTCATCAGTGATGATGATGCCCAAGTCTCTTTCTTCCTTTGTGACTGCTAGCAACTCCCCTCCCAGCCTATAGGTGGCTTCAGGGTTTCTCTTCCCTATGTGCATGATTTTGCACTTCTTTGCATTAAATCCCAGTTGCCACTCTTCTGACCATTTTGCTAGTTTATCCAGATCTCTTCTCATTCTGCCCACCCCATCTGGATCATCTACTCTGTTGCAGATCTTGGTGTCATCTGCAAACAGACAAGCCTTACCCTCTAGTCCATCTGCAGGGTCACTAATGAAGATGTTGAATAGGACTGGCCCAGGACTGATCCTGAGTACCCACTTGTGACTTGCATCTCTTCTGACTGTATGCCATTACCACCACTCTCTGTTTTCTGCCAGTCAACCAGTTTGCCACCCAGTTGACCAACTTCTGACCCACCCGAGCCTACCTAGCTTATTTATCAATCTTCTATGTGGAACAGTGTCAAAGCTTTGCTGAAGTCAAGGTGAGAACATCAACTTCTCCCCTTGTCCACCACTCTGGTTACCCAGTCAAAGAAATATATGAGATTAGTTTGACAGGACCTTCCTTTGTAAACCCATGCTGTCTTGGATCCTGTGCCCTATGGATTCCAGGTGTTGCACTATCCTTTCCTTAAGGAGTGCCTCCATAATCTTGCCCACTACTGAGGTAAGACTGACTGGTCTGTAGTTCCCCGCCTCCTCCCTGCTACCACTCTTGTGGAGGCGGGATCACATGAGACCCTTCTCCAGTCTTCTGGGACCTCTCCTGTGCTCAGAGACTCACTAAACAATTCTGCTAATGGCTCTGCTAGTTCCTCCTTTAGCTCCTTAAGTACCCTGGGATGTATGCAGTCCCATTGCCTTATCCACCCTGAGCTTAGCAAGCTCTTGTAGGACCCTTTCTTTTGTGAAGGAGTAGTGCTCACCTCCCTCCCCCTGTGTCCATGATGCTGAGCTGTGGGCCCTGCCCTACCTTCTCTTCAGTAAATACTGAGCAAAAGTATCTATTTAGATAGATGCCTTTGAGGGTCCTCCTCCTCATGCTCCTTTTCTCCATTAAAACAATACCTCTGGACTTTCTCCTTTCACTAATGTATCTATAGAAAGTCTTGTCACCTTCTTTACTGTTCGTGCTAGTGTTTCCTCAGTTTGGGACTTTGCCTGCCTTACTGCCTTACCTGCTTCCCTTAGGGCAGTTTGGTATGCCTCCCTATCTTCATCCGCTGTGTTCCTTATATTTTCTGGAGGCCAGCCTTTTGGCTCTGACCTTTTCTGCTACTGTATTTGAGAACCAAAGTGGTTTCCTTCTTCTTTGCACTTCCTTTTCTGTCTAACACAATGGGATGTTGCTTCAAGTATTGTATCCTTAATGCTTGCCCACTTGCTGTACCTCCTCACCTGTGTTTCTTTTGCCAGGGCTGGCTTAACTCTGTTGGCCATCTTATCAAAGTCAGCTCCTCTGAGTCCCATATTTTGCCTTGGAATGGGATGATTTAGATGTAGTAGCCAAATTGAACCATACCATGTGATGGTCACTGGACCCCAGGTGACCTTCTACCTGGAGATCTGTGATCCTTCTTTGTTAGTCAGTACTAGATCTAGGATAGCCCTGTCTCTTGTGGGTTGCTGTACCAGTTGTTTGAGGCCCTCCCCTGCAGGAATCCACTATGAGTCTAGTTCTGGCAGATGTTCCTGCTGGTATTGACCAATCTATATCTGGCATGTTGAAGTCTCCCATTATCAGAACCTCCCTTTAGCTGTCATGTTTTGTATATCTTCTAACAGTAATGTGTCTATGTCCTCCCTCTGGTCTGGGGCCTGTAGACAACCCAGTTCTTATGGTTGTCCCATTTCCTGTTTCCAGGGTGACCCACAGTTCTTCTGGCTCCTTATGTGTATTCTGAATTTCTGTAGCTTTGATATTTTTCATTAACATACAGGGCCACTCCTCCCTTTTTGCACCTCGGTCTCTTCTGAACAATACATAGCCAGGTACTGAAGTCTCCCAAGTGTGGTTACTGGTAAACCACGTCTCACTAATTGCTACTATGTCCAGTTTAGCCTCTGACATTATTGCCTGCAGGTCTGGGATCTTATTTCCCAGGCTGTGAGCATTGTGTACATGATTTTCCATTGGCCAGATTTTGGTGTGTTAGTTGTTGGGTGAAGTTTGGCATTACCCTGTGCATCGTGTGGAGACAAACCTTTTTTCTTACCTGGTGATGCAAATGAATGGCAAACCACGCTGAATTCCTGTTTGACCACTAGCTGAGGGGAGGCAGCTCCCCATTCGATTATGTGTGCTGCACCCCTCTCCCCATTTGCTAGTTTAAATATTCTGCAAAGACGTCAAACTTCTGCCCCAATGCACTGACTCCCTCTTTAGTCAGATGCAGTCCATCAAATTTAAAGAACTTTCGCTCCCAGAACTGTTGCCAGTTCCCTACAAATCTGTGTCCTTTTCCTGGCACCAGTCCAGTCCAATATCTTGCTTATTTTTAAAGCGCTCTGCAATGTATTTCCTGTGTCCAAAAAAACATTCTAAGAAGAAGTCTTAGAAACTTCATTCACTGGTCAGAACTCCATTGTGGTGTCTCCAGCACCTTCAGGAGTTTGCAGCTCACCTCTGTCATGTTCAGGCACCAACCCTGAACTGGATGCAGCCATTATTCACTGATGCACAGACCTCCTACCCAAAGAGTAGAGGAATCTTTTTATTTAAATCAATAATGAACACATAAAACAAATCAGAACAACATCCATCAGTACAATAATCAAAAAAACAAAAACATACATAACAGCATACATCAACATAACTCCCAAAACAATCCTCCCCACATCAACCCCGAAAAGGAAATTAACATATATAAAAACAACATTACATCTCACGTGTGTTCTACAAATAAAAGAAAAAATAAAAGAAACAATTCATCTCCCCTCATTCAAAC
This sequence comes from Neoceratodus forsteri, assembly GCA_016271365.2. Taxonomy (NCBI): domain Eukaryota; kingdom Metazoa; phylum Chordata; order Ceratodontiformes; family Ceratodontidae; genus Neoceratodus; species Neoceratodus forsteri. The sequence goes on along the minus strand of CM028132.1, from coordinate 966,310,249 downwards.
AGAGGAGGAGAAATTAGTTTACTTAACATTCTTCAGAAACCTGTGCAGAAAAAATCAATTACAGCATAAGCTACTACAATAAATTTATAACAGAATCAATATGCCTTCAGTTCTGAATCTTTAGACAAAAGTTAGTTTAAATATACTCAAAATGTTCCCAAAATCTGTCCAGGTCTGAATATTATATTTCCTAAATTCCTTCTGTTTCAAGGATTTCAAGTCAGTGTGTAAAACATAAAAAATTCTATTTCTGAAATAAAATGATGCTGTAGCACCAAACGACATCTACTTATCCAGAGCCAGTATAGCAAATGTACATATGCTAAATGAAGAGTACTTCAACCACCTTCCCAAGTGCTGTCGAGGGTATCCCATAAAACAAAATATCTGGATGAGGAGGAAGGTTCAGTCCCCGTTTCCATCTATTCTTTAAAATTTCCCAAAAACGAACCGCATATGCACAATGAAAATACATGTGAGTCATTGTTTCAATTTTCATAATGCATTCAGTTCTTGGTCAATATCTTTCATGTAATGCTTTGTGTTTTTGGTTGCCCTTCACTTTAATCCTATCATGGAGGCCTAACCATGCTGTATCCCACATGTGAAAAGGAATACGTACATCTATAATGTAATCTGATATGTATGCCTGGTTCACCATTGAAAATGCTGCAAATGGATAATCAGCAAAGCATTTAGTCAAAATCTGCTTGTAAAGTACTTTGCGTGACGTAGCCAAAACCTGTTCAAACCCAATTCCCCATAACTTTATTTTATCAAAAAAACCTCCCATCTTTTCGACAATCTCAGATGCCATTTATTCTTATGAATAAAGGCATTTTTCTTCCATTCCTTCAAAATGCCTGCTAAGGCTGAAAAACCCCATTTGCCCCACACGGGGTTACCATGGCCTATAAGGGGTACCAAATTTGAATATATAAAAATCAAAAAGAAAAACAAAACTGGATTTAAACATATTTACCCCCCTTCCCAAAACCCAAGATACAAACCATTCCTCCTAACAGGATTTAATCTACTCGCCCAAAAGCAACTAAAACAAAAACTTCTAATAATGATACTTCTAAAGCTTTAGGAAAAGGAAAAACTACACTAATATGTAAAAAAAGAGGGACTAAGAAAGTTTTAATATAATAGACTCTCTTCTTTTTGGAAACCTTCCATTTATTCCATATAGTTACTTTCATTTTCCCTTTAGTTAAAGCTTTATCTCAATTATAAAAAGCCATGTCGTCCCCACCAAAGTATATCCCCAATATGCGGCATGACTCCATGGCTACCGGAAACCCTCCCACCCACTCTTGGAACATCGGGAAGCCAGCTACCCTTAATACTTTCATCTTTGCCAAATTAAGATGAGCCTCAGAGATTATCCCTATGTTCTGTATTAAATCGCAAGCTATCTGCATGGAAAACTCATCTCTTAAGACCAAACATAAATTGTCCACATATGCTAGACCTTTGCAGTGATGTTCAATAAATCCACTCACTGCACAGATCAGGGGGTATTTCTGCAATATTCATAACAAAGGGTCCAGGGAAAAACATATAAAGTTGGGCTCAGGGGACACCCCTGTCGAACCGCTTTTAGGATTCTATGTTGAACTGTTCACCACCCATTTTCATATGGGATCACATAAGCCAAAGCATAACACAGAAGTATCCACTGAATAAACTCATCTGTTATACCATAAGCACTCAATGCTGACCACAAATAAAAATGTGAAACCTCATCAAAGGCTTTAGCTTGGTCTAAACTAATCAAATAGCCTCTGTGACCCCCTAGCAGAGTGGCATTACTGGTGGGTTCCATAAGTTCGTGCAGAAGAAAAAGAGCATCTGAAATACAACATCCTGGGACCACACAAAACTGTCAGGGGCTAATTAAATCTGTCATAACCTGGGACAGTCTACTGCATAATAATTTGGAAAATATTTTAAAATCTGTATTAAGTAGAGTAAGTGGTATCCAATTCCCAACTGCTTCCCTATTCCTGGATTTATATAAAAAAAATTATTCATTCTGTCATAAAATTGAGTTGGTAAACAAGTCTACCAATTCCACTTGCATAAATTCCCACAGCACCTTATACAACTCGTTTGATAGCCAATCAGAACCTGAGGAAACTTCATTATGAAGAGATCAAATCACAACTTCTATCTCAGCTGTTGTAAAGGGACACACAAGAAGAGCCATCTGGTCAGGGGTCACTTGAGGAAGCTCAGCAGCCTGAAATATCTGTGTTACACACTGGGAATCTTCCACAGGACAGCTAAAAGTATTATGGATATGTTCATCTAGTAATCCCATAATACCAGCATTGTCTTTCAGAACTTCCCCCGTGTCAGAAATCAGGCCCATAAAGACTCATTTGTCAGTCCTAATATGACTAGCCAAAAAAGGGCTAACTTGTTCAGCTTTCCCCTGAGTACCAAATTGTTGTTCCTTTTGTAAGGAACAAAATCTACCATATTGAAAATCCCCCATCTCCTGTTTAATAGCCCCAATTTCCTCACTAACATCAACTGCATTATCAATCTGCCATGTCAGCAATACTCCTAACTCATAATGGAGACTAGTATACCTTTCCTTTTTAACTATAGCTCGGTTTCTCCCTACCTGTGAAAAAAAAAACAATCAAACAGATTTTGAAATCTTCCCACCAGAGACTAATATTTTCATATAAGAACATAGTATACAATTTATCCTGTACAACTATACGTAACTCAGACCTAACCTGCTCCTCTTCCAACAAAGAAATATTCTGCCGCCAATATCCTCATCCTGTCTCTGTAACAGGGAGTGAATTAATAGACATGCCCAGCAACAAATGATCTGAAGTTTCAATGGGTATAACTCGAACATTATCTACTGTTAAGGTATTTTTAACAAAAATAAAGACTCTTCGGGAAAAAAGGGAACCCCTAAAAAAGTAGGTTTGGGGACCTGCGGGAAACCATCTTGTACGTCCTATAACCCAGCATGGCATAAAACTTGTTTAAGAAAGATTTTATCACAGTATTGTTTACCCCAGTCTGTTTTCAGAAGGAAGTCAATATTAAAATCCCCCCCCAAAAAAATCTGTCTACTCGTATGTAAAAATGGTTGAATCTTAGTTAACAGCTCCATCCAAGAGCATTTTGTTTGTGGGTTATAAACATCCAGCAGTCTACAAGATTATCCTCTAAAATCTAAATCCAGCATTAATGCCCGCCCAGGAGCTATATCCACCTGTCTATGTGAAATCCATTCCGTTGTGGAAAAAAAAATTCCAACCCCACTACATGTCTCCTTTCCCAATGACTAATATGAGGACCCCCATCCCCAATCCCTGGAAGCTTGAGCACATTCCCCAAGAGTGTGTAACCGAGTATCTTGCACAAGAACTACATCAAAATGCAAGGACTATAATATATTAAGCGTCGTTAACCTTTTCCTAGGAGATTTTATACTATTTATATTAAGGCTAGCTAGATGTAAATCAAAAGGCTCAGGGAAGAGGTTTAATCATTTTGCCACTTGACTGAGTGATGCTTTTTTGCACTGACAAAGCCCGTGGTGTACGAGCTGGGAGAACATCACCCACAACAATCTTTTCAGATTCTGAACATTGTGAACATGCATTATCCTCCATAGGGTGCACTATGTCTACTTGCTTCCCCCAAGACTCAAATGGGACAAACCTATTTGATAACAGTAGTGGGGATAAGGGGACACTAGAACTAACTTCACCCACAGTCTTGTCCACAGGAAAAATCTCCACTGTTTGAACAGATAAATGGGGTTCTAACAGCTCTTCACTACCTTCAATGTCAGAATTCTCTAAATGTAAACTACACGGAGACCCTTGGGGTAAAATATTTCCACTCCTCTGAGGAGAACCCTGAGGGGTAGCATACGGGGTGGCCTATGTCTCCAAAAGAATATTCCTAATATCTCAGTCAAAAGCAACACCTGTTGACCCTGTAGAAACAGGGATTGGAGCATTAGTTGGTAAAACAAGGCTGGGAATAGAGACTTGAGATCTATCACTGATATTACTTCTCAAACCCTTCCCCTTCCGCCTCCCGCGGGGGCCTAAATCTGACATGGTATTAAAAGATACATCATAGGGTCTCCTAGCTTGTCTTAGAAAATACTGCTGATCAGAAGCCTCATCTCTATCGTGTGTAGCCCACCGACAATTCATATAGGAGTGATCCAAAACCCACATCAATTAGATTGGAGGGTCCTCACACCTTGCCAAAGTATGCCCTGACAGCCTACAACCAAAACATTTTACTTGATCATTTAAATGATCCAAAGACCCACACTTGTAACAACTTTTCAGTTATCCCACATAGAAAATAATACCCCGGTCATGACCCAAATAATAGGAGCTAGGAAGGTGTTGTATGCCAGTATCTGTATGAGGTAGTTGAACTCTAAAAGTCCACCCCCTCTACAAAATCCATTATCATCCAAGATCAGTTTAGGTCTATCAAATAAAGTACATCTCTTCTTCAACCAAAAAATAATGTTAGATATGTTCACCCCATCGTTATGGAATAAAACCGTAACACTCTTAACAGTAGGCTTAGTTAGTGGAATAGCTAAAAAATCATGCCAGTTTTCTATATCTTTCACCTCATAATAGAGTTTCCAGAATTTATCCAGCAACTGCATTGTACAGAAAGTTATGTCTTAGCTGTGGTCACCCAGAGAATGCATAAAGGCATATACTTCTGCCTGAGTGAATCCCATGCTGTCCATTAATAGGGTTTTACCCACCCAGAGCTGATCAGGTACTACCCGAGCCTTACCCCAGTATCTTAAACAGACCAAAAATCTATGTTTGGCCGCCTCAGCAGGCTTGTGAAATAGTCCTTCATATGATTTTGGACCTGGAGGCCCAAGCTGTGGTGGGGGCCCATCTCCCTCTACTATGGCCAGTAAAGAAGCACCTGGAACGGTAACTGTCTCTGATACAGCAGTTACCTGACCATTTTCAGTCTGGGGCTGAGTAGGAGAAGAAACCTCATCTGATAATAATGGATTCATAAAAGAATTTACATCCTTCAAAGCTTGAGAGTTCGTGTCTGACGTAGAACAAAAAACAACCTCAGTCCCATCTTGTAGCGCAGCCACCAATGGGTCATTCAGGGACTTAAAAGAAACTACATCCAAAAGCCTTATTAGGTTCCCATCATTAGTCACTGAAGCAGTCCTACTCAAAGGATCTCACTCAGGTGAACCAGGCAGAGGGATAGTCGGGTCAGGTATCCACATCCCATTCTGCAAAAACCAACCAGCCCTTTGCAACGCACCTCCCGGGGTCCAGTCAGGAACCACCTCAGCAGGTTCTGAGGTTCCAATAGCATATTCCAGATCAGCTCTAATAAGATAATTCATATGTAATGTCTCAATATTAGTATCAGGCAACTTACCCACCAGCAAACGTTTGTGCCCAACAGGTAAAGGGCTTGCCCCTAACCTTTTCCTTATCTTTTTTTCTTCTTCTAATTTCTGGTGACATTGCGTGGAATCCCTTTCTGCCACTGTTATCATTTCCAATAACTGGGACTTCTTCACTTCCAATTCTCTTTGTAAAATATCCACCTCATTGGGCACCTCCATATCTTAGTCCCCCATACCATCCATGTCCTCGTAATCCGGAACAATATCTTGGACCATGCCTAACAAATTCACATTAGGCAATGTAGACAATACATCCAAGAGCTCCGAAGCTCCACCAACCTCCAAAGCTTGAATGGGGACCTCCATCTCTCCTGCTGCACACCAGCAACCCCGCAGAAGAGTAAGGGAATTTCCCTGGTGTCTTGAAAAAATGTCCCCCAGTTACTAAAATACTGTACTACCAGCAGGTAATAAATCTGGTTCAGTTTAAGTTGGTTTTCATCTATACTCCCCCTCGTACCCACCCCAGAACAGGACTAAAAATAATCAGTATTTTATTTCCCAGTCAACAAAATTAAAAAAAAAATAGGTGAATGACATGGTTTCAACCCATTATTATACCAGTACCTACCTTTACCATCAATTATGAGCTGTGAGTGCAGCAGAGTGCACAGCAAGTGTGATCAGACCACATCACATCCCATCACATCCCATCCCATCACATCCCATCCCATCACATCACATAGAAACATAGACTTTGATGTCAGATAAGGACCACTTGGCCCACCTAGTCTGCCCATTTCCCTACCTAGAGGATAAACTGCAGATCCTATTTAACCAACAGTCTATTTCTTCCTACCAGCCACAAAAATTGCCATACGTCTATCCCATGCATTCTTGAATTTTCCCACAGTTTTACACCCCACATCCTCCTCAGGAAGGCTGTTCCATGTGTCCACCACCCTTTCTGTGAAAAAATACTTCCTCACATTGCCCCTGAGCTGTCTCCCCCTCTATCTTCAAATTGTGTCCCCTTGTTCTTGCACATCTCTTTTCTGAAAGATGTTACCCTCTTGGACTTTGTTGATTCCACTGAGGTGTTTCTATCATGTCCCCCCTCTCCCTCCTTTCCTCAAGGGTATACATATTAAGCTCCTTTAGTCTCTACTCGTATGGCTTCTCTTGCAGACCCTGCACCATTTTAGTTGCCCTCCTCTGAACTGCCTCCATCCTGTCTATGTCCTTGCAGAGATGGTGTCTCCAGAACTAGATGCAGTACTCCAGATGGGGTCTCACCAACTGTCTGTACAGGGGGATAACAACTTCCTGTTTTCTGCTGGTGATGCCTCTCCCTATACATCCCAGTATCCCCCCAGCCCTCCCTACCGCCTTCTCACATTGCTTGCCAACCTTAAGGTTATCTGATATGATTACCCCCAGGTCCCTTTCCATTTTTGTTGTTGTTATTACCTCCCCACATCACATCACATCACATCACATCACTTCACTTCACTTCACTTCACTTCACATCACATCACATCACATCACATCACATCACATCACAGCACATCACATCACATCACATCACATCACATCACATCACAGAATACCAGTAACCAGACTAGAATCCTTCAGCTGGTCAAACCATTGTTCTGAACACATGCATACTTCTCTTATGCCCATATGTGTAATAACTGTGATGTTGGTAATGGACAAATCATTTGCCTCACTTCTTTATGCAGTTGATGATGGCAAGCCAGGAAGAGCAAGGCTACAAGTGAAGACCCTGTTACACTCCATAGATGCATACTGCACTTGGTTGGGAGGACACAACCCGGGACCATGTATTGGGAAGGAACAAGGCCTTGTAGCACTGCAGCAGAGGGCTAGGAACAAAGTGACATCAGAAGGGAATGCCATTGGAGACCTGTCACAAGGTGTTAATGAAATTAAAAAGCATTTTATCAACATGATATTACATACTAAAGAGTGGCTTGTAGAGCCAAGTGCTAGACAACAGAGCAGTGGAGGTGGTCCACCCACAGCAACACAAGTAGATTTGCCTCCTAAAAAGGCGGTGACCGGGGCCCTGGATCGAATTGCTCCTGTGCGGGTTCGCCCACTCACTCAGTGCCCAAAGACTCCCTGGTTTGATGAGTCTTTGAAGGAGCTGAGGAGAGTGGGGTGAAGGCTAGAGAGAGCATGGCGGAAATCCTGCCTGGATGCCGACAAACTTAGATTGATGGATCATTATGTTATCTATCAATCAGCAATATCCCATAAGAAGTCAGAATTCCTGTACAGGGAGATTGCTGCTGCAAGAAATCGACCAGCTCAACTCTTTCGGACTGTTGACAGATTGTGCAATCCACTCTGTCTACAGTCCGGAAGAGATTTTTCACAAATAAAGTGTGATGAGCTTGCTCGATTTTTTGCTGATAAGATTGCCGGCATTAGGGTGGATCTCAGCTGTGTTCAATCTATAAGGGCTTGCAGTGATCGGCGAGGGGAAGCAAACAACTGTGTCACCTGGTCTGACTTTGGTAGGCTGGAATTCATGGACATTATGAGGATTGTCCAGACTGTACGTCCAACTAGCTGTAGTTTGGATCCGGGCCCTACGCCACTTTTATTAGGTTGCGTAGATATTATCTTCCCAATCATTGCTGAAATCGTCTGGAAGTCCTTGAAGCAGGGGATCTTTCCTGAACCCCTAAAGGAGGCGGTCGTTCGACCACTCCTAAAAAAACCTTCACTGAATCTGGACTGCCCAGCTAACTACAGACCTATCTCTAACCTCCCATTCTTGGGTAAGGTTATTGAAAAGGTAGTTGCACTGCAACTGGACGACCATCTTACAAATCATAATGTCTATGATACTCTTCAATCAGGATTCAGGAAAAGACATAGTACTGAGACTGCTCTTGTCTGGGTTCTAAATGATCTCCTGATAGCGAGGGATCAAAAGGCTTGTACTATTCTAGTCCTTCTTGATCTCTCCGCGGCCTTCGACACTGTGGACCATGGTGTGCTTTTGGAACGCCTGCGGCTCCATTGTGGACTGTCTAGTACGGTCCTAAAATGGTTTCAATCTTTTCTCACAGGGCGGAGACATAGGTCATCACTGGAATTTATTCCTCTGATGCCACTGCCTGCCTTGTGGGTCCCGAGGGTTCCATTTTGGCACCCATGTTGTTCACTGTCTATATGCTGCCATTAGGAGACATTATTAGGCATTATGGCTTGGGTTTTCACTGCTATGCAGATGACACCCAGCTATATTTGTCCTTTAGTCCCGGGCAAGTAGTTGCTGTCTCTAGACTTAACAACTGTCTATCTGAGATCAGTGATTGGATGAGTGCCAGCTGGCTAAGGTTAAACCCGGATAAGACTGAGGTGTTGGTGGTGAACCCAGGTCATCGAGAGGCGGGCTGTAGGGCTGGTCTTCCTTCGGGCATATGGATCGATGGAGCCCAGCTCTCGACCTCAGACCGGTGCGTAACCTGGGTGTTTATCATTGACGATAGTTTGACGCTAAAATTTCAGGTGTCATCTGTCGCAAATCTCTTCTACCATCTGAGGAATATCGCCGGTGAAACACCTTGTTCCTCCGCTGACCTCCCAACATTAGTCCACGCCTTTGTTACTCGCCTTGATTACTGCAATGCCCTGTACCTAGGGTTGCCGGGGTTGATATCCGCCGCTTGCAGCTGGTGCAGAACGCTGCAGCCAGGCTTTTGACAGGGACATCAATTAGGAATCATATTACGCCTGTGCTGCGCAAACTGCACTGGCTGCCGGTTCAGTGGCGGATCACCTTTAAGGTCGGTTTACTGACCTATAAAGCCCTACCCGAACAGGGACCGCAATATCTGCAAGATCTACTTGTTCCCTATCGTCCCTTCCGCTCACTCAGATCCACCGATGAGGGATTGCTAGAGGTTCCCAGGGTCCATTTAAAAACATCTGGGGCACGAGCATTTTCTTATGCTGCCCCGACCCTGTGGAATTCTCTACCTCGTCGGATACGAAGCTGCCTGACCGTCGAAAGCTTTAAATCAGAGTTAAAAACATATTTATTCCAAAAGGCCTATGGGGAGTAGTTATTGCACTGACATGAAATTAGAATTGTATTTTATTGTTGTTTATTATGTTACATGTATGTCTTATGTATTTAATTACTGTACAGCGCTTTGACTTTGAAAAGCGCTTAAAAAATAAATTTTTACTTACTTACTTGCAAACTCAGTTGTCTCAGGTCCTGAACAATAGGGTGGATGTTCAGCATGGGACAAGTGGCAGGAATGGGGGGAGTGGTGGTTGTCCTGGGGGAAGCTGAACTGAGAACAGGCCAATTGGGGATGGAGATAGGCAGGGGGAATTCAGAGAGGAGTGGCACCTCATGACATCATGCCAGGAGAGGGGAGCGGATTAGGTACAGGAGAGAGAGAGGAGTGAGTAAAGGGGAGTTAAAAGGGGCAGGCAAGGCAGAGAGAGCTCACAATTTGCTTCGGTAAAATTATTTACTATGAAGCACATCAGTCTGGCAATTAATGAGGGTGATTGCACATCAGTGTGGCAGTGGATTCTAAATTTATGTTGTTTAAAATTTTGTTATATTTTGAGCAAGTAGAGATGTTCGTGGTAACCGTTTTGACCCAGGAGATGCTTATTGTGTGGGTGTTAGTGAGTCAGTTGTTGTGGCTACAGGGGGAGATGAGCTACGGTTAGACCGATGCAGTACTGAGCATGTATGTTGGTATGAAATGGTTGGCCACTTGATTGAAAAGGTATGGTTCAGCCAGGGCTATGCAGCAGATGGAGTAGTTTAAAAGGTATATGAGTTGGTCGATGCAGGATTGTGAAGGATAGCCCAGGAGGTCAGGTGGATTCGTCATTGGGCCACATGGTAGTTAAAAGTTTTGTCTGATGGGTACACAGCGGGATAGTCTTTGGCCTGGGCCGGGCTGCAGAGCCATAGTTAGAAATAGCATTGGGTAGGTAAATGTGTCCTTGAGCTGGTTTTGCAGCTCAGATTAGGCTCAGGATGGCGGGTGGTGCAGTGACAACAGCCCGGAGAGTAGGGGAGTTCCCTCAAAGGCTATGAGGCCCCAGATAATGCATGGGATGGGGCAGTGGGTGGGTGAGGGTGCCGGTAGAAAGAGCACTGTGTGTGTAACAGCCGGGAGAGCTCAGGATGTGGGGACTAGTACGGGGACTACAAAGACACATGCAAGATTATGGGGCAGCAGGCTGGATGCCTGCCTGCTGCTAAGCAGTTATTTGATTCTCAATTGTGGTAAGATTGGAGGTCAGGATATGGCCGGTAGAGGGAGACGCAAGCTCGGAGTGCTGCGGGTGTGCCATGGTGATAGCTCAGGTGCGAATTTCCTTGGGGCATGTGGCTAGAGGAGGACAGAGCTGGAGTTGGGTTCCTTACGGGGTCATTGGGAGAAAGTTGTGGTGAACAGATTACCGGTCAGGGGAATAATGGGGAGAGGAGATCCCCCAGCTCAGAATGGAAGCCAGAATTACAGGTAGAAAGCAACCGTGGTCACACTGGGAGCTGTTGTTTCAAGTCCTAGGAGGAAATATGATGTGTTTGGGGACAAGATTAATGGACATGGGGGTAGGGCCAATGGTGGCCATCTTTGGGGACACCAAAAGGCAATGGGAGATTCCAGAGTGTCCGTAAGAGGTGTCACAATTTAAAAAAAAAAAGCACGAATCGGGTTTTTTGGGAGGAGAGGGAGATCTTCCCACTGCAAGCCAACAGGTACAGCAATTCAGGGAAGTTTCCATCCCTTTGACCACTGAGGGAGGGCAGGATGGACTCAATTGCATGGTCACTATTGGGGAATGGATACGCAGCTGCCATTTCAGGGAACTTTGTTGGAGGGGAAGGGGACACCATTTTTAATAGTGGTAGGTGACCATGGGGTGGATGCCATCTTAGAACTGGGAGACCAAGCTCCAGGAAGTAAGAAGTGGAAGTCATGAGGGGAGCGGCTTAACATAGGATTGGAAGCTGATCGCACATGGGATGGGGGCATTAGGCATTTGGTGTCAAGGGTGCAGGGTGCATGGTTTGCCAAAAAAATGTGGTTAGAAGTGTGTACTAGAGACTATGATTAGAGTGCCCATATGGCAGATGAATAGATGGTAGGAGGTTCAATGATGGCATGTTCAAACAGAGGGAGCATGTGTTTGCCATGCAGCAGGAGAAGAGATCTTAGATACGGCACCATTTTCAGTTAGGCACAAACTAAGCAAAATGAGATAAGTAATGATTCAAAGGACAGCCATTCCAGGGGGAGGCTCAGAGCATACAGCTCACATAGACAAGGGTTCTGAAGGCAGAAAGAAACGAAGTGTACTAACCCCCCCAAAAAAGGGGGGGGCTGGGGATAGGATATGAACACTAGGTGCCTCAGTTAGTACAGCAGTGGGAGTGCACCCGAGGTGGGTAGGCCATGATTCTGTGGCCCGGCCGCCATTTTAGCGAAGGTGTCGGCTGCCATTTTAAGATAAGCATGTGGCTGGGGGGGTTCGACTGGGAGGGGTCAGGCCTAGGGCATAGGAACTGTAACAGACAAGAATAATAAGAATAAACAGATTAATCCTATATGAAACCATGTGAAGTGGAAAAGGTGGACCAACATGGTGCAGTGATATGTGGGTTGGGGGTAACCAAAAAAAAAAAAATTGGTAACTTGTACGAGGTGGGAGACAGGCTGGTAATGGGGTTTATTAGGTTTTTAAGGTAACGGAAGGGTGCCTCGAGTAGGACAGTATTTCTTTCAGCGGACCGGTCCGGTTGGTAGGGAGGAGGTGAATAGCACTCCACAGGACCTAGGGGGGCAAAACACAGCGATGGGGACCAGTGCAAAGGGTCAACAAAGGGTACACTACATAGAAGTAGATGAGTAAATTAATGAGAACATAAGACGGGGGAAAGGAAGTCTCATCCAAGGAACCAGTTGAACTGCAGGGGAGTTAACTGGCCATAATTCCAAAAAAAATAAATAAATAGAATAAAAAAACCAAGAAGACAGTTTACTTAAGAATTTCATTGGGGGACAGGTTAAGTGCCCTGGAAGTAACCCAGGGGAGGGAGTTTGGGGGGGTGCTACTTGAAAAAGAAATATGTTGATCAATATTAACAGTTTTTGTGATTCTTTTCAGCTTCAAGTTGTAGCACCACACAGCAGGGTGCCCAGGAAGGACCACCAGTGACAAGCAGGATGGCAGAGTCTTTATGGTCCATGGTGGGGAGGGGGCAACCAAGGCAGTGGTCGAGCATGGAGGAATGCCGGGGCGCAAGGGTGAAAAAGGGGCATTAGCAGGGGGCCTTTAAAGCAGCCAAGGGGTGGGCAGGTCCGGTTCCACCACCGACATCAGTCGCTGGACCAGTGCCTGGTCTGGTCCCAACACCTTAACCACCCAGCTGACCCCCAGGCCTAAGGGCAGTGGCCTCAATGAGCCCATCAAGCTCGGAGCAAGAATTGGGCTGCCCCCTCACCACAGGAAGAAGGGACTTCACACTAGAGGGTATTACTGCATGGTGGGGGGAACAGTTGGTAAGTGCCCGGAGTTGGGAATCGGGGGGGGGTAGACACAGGGCATTGGGGAAGAGATTTAGGCCAGGGATTGTATAGGGCCTGGAAGGAGCTATTCTTTGGTGGGAGTCAGAAGAAAATATAAGGGGAGGCACCTGGGTAGTAGACAAAACAGAAGAGCCTTCTCTAGGGCACCAGTCCCTAGAGGAGTACCACATGGATCAGTACTGGGCCCTATTTTGTTTAGTCTAGTTATTACACTTATGCAAACATAGAAGACCTGCTGGATGTCAAAACTTGCAAATGTTGGAAAAAATGGGGAGTATTATAAGTAGCTATACTGATGCAGTTAATATGCAAACTGAAATAAAGGTTACGTGATTGGATTAGAAGAAATTATCTGATTCTAAGCCTGGAGAAAGGCAGGGTTAGGCATTAAAAAAAAAAAAATATATATATATATATCTGTGGCAGCAAATATTGAGAAAGACTTTGGAGTTTCAGTTAATTCTACCTTAACAGCACATGGTCAAGGGTAATCAGCAGTCAGTAAAGCATGTAGAATGTTAAACTTCATGCTGAGGAACACAGTAAGTAGGGACAAAAATGGCTTTCTTACTGTATATACTTCACTTGGGTGACCACATGTGGAATACAGTAGCCAATCTTGGGCTCTGTATTAATTGAAGGACATAAGGAGGATAGAGAAGGTACAGAAAAGGGCCACAAGGTGTATAACGCAGGTTAAAAGCATGAAATATACTGATAGACTAATTACACTTAAACGTTATTGTCTGCAATACAGAAGAATCAGAGTGGTCTATGCCTGACATACAATGCAATAAACAAACCTGACCTTAGGGAGTTACAGGTGCTTGTCCTAAAGCTAGTCACTACTAGGAGTACAAGACTTCATTGAGACCAGTTAAAAGGGGAACATTTTAAAATCAACATTAGAAAATCATTCAAAAAAAAAAGAAAACAGAAAGAGGGGGGGGATTCTTTGTTTACCCACTAGCCAGAGTGGCGAGGGGTTGACTGGACAACCTAATGGAGAGCAACCATGTGGGTTATCTACAAGGCACAAGAACATGGATGAAGCTACCCAGTGCATGGGGCAGATTGGCAGAATGAATTTAGTTACTCTTTCGGCACCCCGTGATAGGCCATCTCGAATCTGCCAATTTAAAAAAATGGTATTGGCCCACTTAGGTGTCAGGAAAATTGGCTGTGGGGTGGCAGAAGGTGTGGTTGCAGTGGGAAGTCCTGCAGTAGGGCCAGAGATGCATCAAATTTGCCCCGTGGTGTTACCCACGTGGCCGTACTTTTGCAGCTAGGTGGTTTTGAGCCACATGCACTTCCAGTTTAATGGAACCTGAGTACTAGCTCTCTGTTCCTGATATAAGAGGCTATGTGCACTGTAGCAAATGGTATAACATATGGGAAAGTATAACCACTGAGGCGGTGGTGCAGGCAATCATTTATGGGTGTTTCCATAGAATCAGAAAGGAGAAGCGGATTCAATCATGTAGCAGATTGTAAACAGTAACCAGCTGACAAATGCACAAGGAGAAATGTTTTTTTTGGCAAGAGTGCCACGAGGACTGACAACCTCCTTTGGGGGATGAGATCAGATGGTCGCCATGGGTGGAGTTAAAAGTAGCAGCCTGGTGCATAAAACGGCAGAAGGGCACAGGTGAACAAGGGGCAGCACTGTAGGTTAAATAGTAAGTTGACGGCACAGACTTGGCAGGCAGAGGCCAATGGTTCGGCTCCGGGGCAACCGGTGAGCAGGGACACAGTCCCAGTGGGTAGTGGGAAAAGGGCAAGGGGCTGTACAGCAGACAGCGGTATCCTACATGGAAGAGGAGGGGGGAACCCAGGTGTCCCTATTCCCCGACCTTCCTGATGATGTTGGGGGCTAGTGGCCAAGATGGGGAACAGGTCCTCACAGAACAACTGGGGAGGTGGGACTCTCTTGACTCTGGGGATCCTGGTTCCTTTAGGAATATAGCTTTTCATATTACAGGGGAAGTCCCTACGGTAACTCCTCTCTCCACATTGATAAGGCAATGACAGAGATTGCCAAGGAAAGGAGGGGGCCAAATAGCCTGGAGGGGCCAGTAGTTATTTATTTATTTATTTGTTTTTGTTAACCAGGTAAGCACACTAGACAACAAGTGCCTATTTTCAGGTGCGACCCGGGAGGTTACAATACAGAAAAACATAGTACATAGTCAAGGTAGCATACAAGCCTGCAATACAGGTGGTCCAGAGAGAATTCAGTACAGGGAACATGGTTCATAGACAGAGTGACATACTCACCCACACACAGGTGGGGCCAGAAGTACAGTATATAGACATGGTACAGAGGCAGAGCTAGCAAACATGAGTACAACTACAACTCAAATACGTTAAACCCATAAGGTAACATGGAGGTAGGAGACTACAGGTACAGGTAACTAAGGGGGGAGCATGAATCAGTGAACAATCCAGGAGTGTGTCAGGAAACAGGCAGGGAGGAGAGTAAACAGTGCAGTAGGATAGCATGGAACTAGTGGGTGAGGAGGGGGGGACCACAACCTGGGGGACAACACCAGCAGAGTAAGGCTCGAACTGCAGGGAGAGAACTGCCCAATCCAGTTGCATGTCCAGGGGGCAGGTCAAAAAATAGCGTGGGGACTTCAAGATGTTACAAGGGAGGGAGCTAATGGGTAGGGGACGCCTGTCAGAGGAAAGTGTGAAGTGCTATAGTGGGGAGAGGCAGAGGCTGAATTCAATTAGTGGGAGAAGTGTCGGGCAGCCGCCAGCGTGAGAAGTGCTATAGTGGAGAGTGGCAGAGGCCACTAAGTTGGTATGACGAATGGGAAATAGGGCATTGAACCACAGTGCTGAAGAGGAGAGCAGATGTCTGACCTGAGGGAGACTTTCTCTTTATCTCCTTATGCAAAACAGACAGACAGGAGCCGGTAGAACCAGGATGGGTGGAACTGTCGGACACAGATTAAGACTACTCGGAATGGAGTAGTGGTTACAGGTGAGTGGGGAAGTCATGCCCCTAGAGCAGATCAAGTTGGAAACAGGAATAGTGGACATGGGCCCCAACACAAGGGTGAGGGGAATTGAAGGGCCAGGTTCTGAAATACAAAAAAAAAAAAGGGAGGCAAGCACCTACTTGGGGGGTTGGGGTCCCACCATCCATCGCAAGCTGGAGGTGGGCTAGTGGAAAAAGAATGGGATAGGTGCACAGGAGAGGAGCAGACTGCTAAAGTTGGATAGCAGGTTTGCCAGGACTGCTGATGGTGGATGGCAGAGAAGAAGAAGGGGCAAAGAAAAAGGGAAGGGGGTGAGAATGTGGTAGAATAATCTGACTCAGAGCTCCGCAGAACAACACCAGACAGATGAGTGGTATGTGTGTACATGCATACCCAACAAGAGAGCAGAAAAGGAAGAGAGCAGCCCCCTGATGTACGTCTGGGGGGGTGAGAAGAGATAACAAGAATGAAAAGGTTGTTTATAACTAGTGTGGCAGCCCACCGGTTTTATGCCGGGCCGGGGCAAGAAGGGAAAACAATGAGGAAAAATGTGGTTTGTGGAAATTGTGTATAATGAAGATATGATGAACATAAGTTTGTAAGATATGAGGATGAAAATATTGTGGAAGTGGACATTTGGAAGAAATTATAATAAATTAATTGCCGACTAAGCACCCACAAAAATGGTGGTCTGTGTTTTATTAGGCAGGGCTCTGGGGACAATTGACAACTGTGGAGGAGTCAATGTCCTTCACAGTGAGAAGGGGTACAGTAGAGATTGTTGCTAGAAGGCTGGCTGATGTCAATGTACAGTTACAGTAAATGACATAGTCAGATATTGCCTAAAATTTTAAATTTCCTTCTTTTCTGCAGTACCACTGCAGGGTCACCTGAAAGAATTTCTTTAAAAATATCCTGAAATATCTGGAAATGTCTGATGATGTCTATTGCTGGAAATGTAGTACATTTGTGTCTCTGTCCAATAAGTGTAAGCATACATGTCATACATGGCTGAGATGCAATATACCTGTGCTAGTCTGGTTGCTGTATTGGGTGACACATGCACATACAGAAGGGCAGTCATGTGATTGTCATTGTATTAGAGTGGCAAAACATTAATGTTTGTTGGGCTATACAGTATGCAGAATTTGCGACAAACTGCAAAAGTATCTTATTCTATTGTAACAGGGTAAGGCCCACTAGGCACAAGTGTCTGATTTCAGGGGTGACCCATGAGCACTGGAGAGGTTAAGTGACTTATTCAGAGTTACACAGTAAACAAGTGGAGGTTGAGGGAATAAATACCCAGGCATGCTGGATGTACCAAGCTCATTCACAGCTCATTACTCTAATGTCTAGATTATACTGCCTGCCCTATTTCAAAAAAATGTGTTGGTGAATGGGTGTTTATATCGAAACAGTGCATTATTTTGTAGTTCTGTTTCAGTTTGGATAGAACTCTTCACACTATTTTTATATTACAGGACCTGAGGGCCATTTTGAACTATGTATTGAAGTGCAATACAGATGATGAAATACAGGGAGAGACTGGTCGGAGGGTGGAATGGACTACCACAGGAGGGGGTAAGTCAAAAAATGTTTGGTGGTTTTAAGAGTAGGTGGGAGAAGGTCAACGGGAAGGAAAGAGTACAAGGGGAAGGGAACATGGTGATATGTAATCAACATGGCACATGACCTCTGTATCAAGCAGACTCAATAGACTATAAGGCCATCTTCTGCTTGACCTTTTTTATGTTCATGTGCGTTCATATTGCATATAGCTATGGGTTTTTAATCAACATGGCAGCATTGTGTTGCTGCAGTCCATATTTTCTACAATCTCCTCAATCTATATCACTGCTTTCTCTTTTATTTCTCAAAATACTAAAAACCAAAAACAGCAGGAAACGAAACAAAACACCTTCATTGTTATATATACCATATGTATAACAACAAACAAAGATACATTTAAGAGGCCCTATACACTAACGGTCTCAGTATGCTCCAGTAAAAGTGTGTACCAAGAGGTGCAGATATGTATCATGCATCTAGCCACATAGCAGTGCATAATGATAGCATTCACTTGCTCCTGGAAATCCCTTTCCATAAGCATGTAGCAGAAATGAAGGCAAGGTGCAGCCTGGAGGGTGAACTGACTGGCATATTGGGCTACTAATCGGAATCTCAGTCCTACTCCATTGTCGACCATCTGCACCTTGGGAACAGAAAATCATGGGATATGGCAGTCTGTGTCTAGGACTGCAGTATTTCTGTAAGGGCTGTACAGGTGTTTAATGTGTCAGAAATTACAAGCTCAATGGTATACACAATGCAATGGCAAGGATGGGGAGAGCATGGATTGGCTTACAGGGGCAGCTGGACCCAGTGGTGAAGTTCAGGCATGCACAGATGGTTCTACAGCCTGCTGACTGAACTATCTCTCACCCTGATGCACATAATCCCTGTCATAAGAGGCTTCATGCAGACTTGTATCATGGAGGCTCCCACAGCAATACCTTCATCCCACCCCTGACCAGATGCCCTGATGCGCAGGATTTAGCCTGGTCAGGGAAGATCAGACACAGTACTGTAGCTGTGTATCTGCATTAATGAATTTATACCCGGGATGTGTGTAACCTTGCCCTATGCGTTGCATACCACAACACGTAGGACCCATTTAACATCATGCATAGAGCCCGACATGATCATTAATTTGGTAGCAATGTGGATAACATGAAGCTGATAAGGTAATATTATACAAGATAACAGAGACAATAAAAGGAAAAAAAATACATTTTATAAAAAAACAAAAAAACTTCACATACATTTTATACAAATAACCCGGTCTGTGCAGTCCAAAGTAAAGGTATCACTGAATAAAATTAAACACATTTATTTACTGACAGGATAAGTAGCCTACAAGGAAGTAATCTGTAAAAAGTTGCATGCTTATATTATTTTACTCTGTGTGCACCCTCATGTGAATAATCAGAAATAAATAGCAACATACAACACTGAAGTTACTTCTCCAAAATTTGAAAATCAAACAAAAGAGCTTGCAAAAGGAAAAGATAGGAGGTGTTCTTGGTAAAATCAGAAACTTTTCAACATCATAGCCAGGCACACACCCAAACCACCAAGAATAAGGCTGAAGCTGCAGTATTTTTAAACATCTCTGAGTCTTTGACACAAAGACAGTCTGAAGTGTTTCTGGTTGCCATGACCCTTTCTCAAAGACCGAATCAATTAAAATGATTCTTGGTGGTTTGATTGAGTGTCTGGTTATCATGTTTAAAAGTTTCTGGTTTGAAAAAAAAACTTCTCCAAAATTACATTGACCTTTACCTACATGTTTTAAAACTTTTAAATGCATTCCAAGGACAGAAGATTAATTCTTCAGTATGTTTTCTACATTTTTGATTATCTCCTTTCATGGCACAGGTATCAGCCTCCACCTCCCTGGCAAATGTTCAGCATTTTTCTAGCCTTAAAAAACATATCCTGAACAGCTCTCAGAAATAAAGCCAGCATCTTTCAAAATTGCTGTCTTGCTCTTTTAGAAGCATGAACAAAGCCCATAGTTCTTGTTAAACCATTGGAGACATTAGATATGAATAGCAAATCATTTTCTGGGACATGCAGAAACCTGTTGTATTCATGCCTAACCCAATCAGCACTTCAGGGCTTTGTTAAGCTGATAGATTCGTCTGAACTGTGTTAAGGTTCTCTGTGTAGGTTTCTGAAAGCATACTTTGATGATGACACTGCTAGCTGCATCCTTTTTAAAACCTAGATGTTTCAAATGTTTGTACTTTGTACTCAAGCACTT
The DNA here is from genome assembly GCA_016271365.2 of Neoceratodus forsteri. NCBI lineage: Eukaryota > Metazoa > Chordata > Ceratodontiformes > Ceratodontidae > Neoceratodus > Neoceratodus forsteri. The sequence continues at coordinate 966,290,410 of CM028132.1, read as the reverse complement.
CACATTTTACTTTGAAATCCCTAATTAATTTGGTTTGTTGTGAACTGAACAAACAGGAGTGTTCACTTGTAAACTTGCATTCCATAAAACTGAAAGATAGTATTGGACAATTTATTTTCTGGAAATTCTCCAATAATTTGTCATGACTTCTTTCACAGCCACTAACTTTCTGCTTATTGCTGAATGTGGTTTCAGAATGTAATGGTGTTCTTGAATAAAAAAAAAATCTGTTACTTAATGAACCACTCACAAGGCTTGAAAAATTAATTGGGTGAAAGATTGTGATGCTGCCATGCTTGAGTTCATTTCCTGGCACTTTTTCCAAACAGTGTCAGGTTAAAAAGTTGCATATTGAAAGCAAAGTACAATTTTCTGGAACTCAGAAGTTTATTCTACCATGCAGATAGTGTTACATTGCCTGAACACTTTTTTTTTTCTTATCCTTAATTACCTTTACATTTCTACTTAAGAAAACACAGTGTCAGACAGAAGAGCCAGAGAGGGGCTCATCTAATTTGTTTACTTTCTTACCAGCAATCCCAAGCATTCCTAAAGTCAGGAAGATGAGATACATGCGCAGCAGATGATTTACAGGATACCTCCCTACCAACTATCAACATGTAATAATAAAGACAGTTCCAAATGCAAGCATTATTTATGTACGGTATATGCTGTTAAATTAATCAAGCTCAAAATTATCTAAAAAAGTAGATCCAGAAGCAAATGATTTGATACCTTTTAATGGACCAACATAGATGTAACAACAAGAACAAAGTGCTCTAGCTTTCGGACCAACCAGTCCTTCTTCAGAAGCTCATGGCAGTTGTTTAGAAAATACAAAACTTATAACAGTTAGATAATGCAGAGAAAAACAGAAAAAAATTCCCATTGGTTTAAAATACTCATTAAAAAAAAAAAAACAAAAAAAAAAACAGAAGGTGATGTCAGAGAAGTTTAACAGTACAATACTGCCTTCAGCCAGAAAGACCCTTGGGTCAGATGTGCTTGGTGGAACACACATACAAAGAATCCTACTGCATATAAATTTAATTGACATAAGATAACACTGCTGAAGCAGATAACTCCTAAATCAAGCTATGAGTGTCACAGTTAGTATAAGGATGTGATTACTGAAAGGCAACCCTCCCAGATTAAAGACAAACTAAGATTGTTATAGGGCTCATGAAATGTCAATGTTAGCATTATAGACAAGAATTTACCAGTAAAGTTGTCTTAAAACATCAGTGCACACTGTGTGATGTGGAACCTAGCTGGACCTGTCACCCAGCTGTATTCTCAAGCTAGATATAAGGCCCAAGAAATTTCAAAAACCTCAGGACTATATAAATGATAATTTAAATATAAATTGATAATATTAGTGTCAAACAAAAAACTCTAGTCGAGGAACCTCAAGGAATTAAGACCATGTAGCCTGATATGTACTGATGTCAATATATACTGAGAATGTAGCAACTTGATGTATCACAAGTGTCTAAGGAATCTGAAAAAGAGATAAAAATGTAATTTCTCTCCTCCTCTTCATACAAACAATACAACCTAACCCACCCCACATCACAATAATGTGGGTGGGGGAGATACATAGCTTAAAGAAGATGTTGTCTCTCTCTCTCTCTCTCTCTCTCTCTCTCTCTCTCTCTCCCACAGACACACACACACACACACACACACACACACACACACACACACTCTCTTCTCCTAGTGAACCTATATTAACTTCAGTCACTGCAATTGTTCCCCAAAGGAATTCAACTTGTCATGAAATCCTGAGTAAAAGGGCTTATGTCTCCTAATATCTACAAAGTAAAAATGTAACACTATTTAACCATACTACTATCTGCAAAATAACATTTCCAAGGATACTAGATAGAACTACCATGAAATAAACCTGCCACCCTCCTCAGGATAAGGTAACTAGAAGTAAATATAAAGTATATGTGTAAGACCAGAGGTCTAACATACCTACATATCCACAAATTACTACAATATTAGCCTAATGTAAAAAGATCGGTGCAGGACCCCCATGCAAATGAGATCACACACCCCAAAATAAGTTTAATCTCAAAAGCTCATCTCTGTTGTGTGTTTTTGAGATTTCCTTTTAAGACCATTACTGACATATCTGAGACTGAGTGGTCAGGCAGGGAGAAGTGGTGCCCCATCACAAAACAGACAATTCCAGGTGCATGGGAGTTGTACATGCATGTCACGACATGTTGTTTATTTCATTCAGTACAAGAGACGGGGTGGGATTGTAAGGTTAAAATGAGAAGGGGGGGCTGTGCAGAGGGGGGACTAGGAAAAGTCAGACATCATGAGCAAATACTTTTTTTCAGTGTTTACAGAGGAAGGAGATGGGAAGAGGACACAAAATAGCAGAAGCATTGGAGGGAGGGAGGTGGAGACTCATCCTTCTTTGGAGGTGAGAGTACTCAAAGGACTTGTTAATCTGAAGGTAGGCAGATCAAAGAGGCCAGATGGGTGCATCCAAGGGGATTGAGGAAGCTCAGGGAAATACTGGCTGCACCTCTGGCAGTTTTTCACTTAAAACAGGAGTGATTCTGGAGGACTGGAAAGGGGGATTTAGTCCAGCTCAACAAAAGTGGTAGCAGGAAAGAGGCTGGCAGTTATAGGCTGGACAGTCTGACATCAATGGTAGGAAAGTTAAAGGAATCATTGCTGGATTGTGGAATATCTTGAATCCAGTGGATTACGAGACCCATGACAGCATCACAGTGGGGTCATGTCAAACCAGTCTGATAGATTTCTTTGACTGGGTAATCAAGGAACTAGATCAGGGTGGAGAGGTGGGTGTGGCCTATGTAGATTTCAGTAAGGCTTTCAACACCACTCCACAGAGATGATTAGTAAGCAAGTTTAGGTCCAAAGGTGGTAAACTGGATAAAAAATTGGTTGGCAGCACTTGGATTGTGAAAACATCCTCAACCCAGCCCAATCAGGGTTTAGACCGAAGCATAGCACCATGTCGCCTCTAGCCAAAGTGTCTAATGATTGGTTAAAAGCCCTTGACAGCAAACAGCACAACTATGCTCTCTTCCTTGATCTCAGCAAATCATTTGATGCTGTTGATCACTCCATCCTACTTGATTCTCTGGATAACATTGGCCTAAACCCTGCCGCATTAAAGTGGTTACATTGTTACCTCACAAATAGAAGACAACAAATTAAAACATGAGGGAAATTGTCCCTACTTAAAGTTCTGCCCCGAGGCATGCCACAAGGTTCCATCTTGGGGCCCATCCTCTTCACACTCTACATTAACTGCATTGACTCGGGCATTCTTACAGGAAATGTTCACCTTTTTGCAGATGATACAGTCCTTTATACAACCAACCTCTCATTAGATACTGCTCATAAGGAGCTACAGCAAGACTTTATCACCCTCCAATATAATCTGTTGAAACTTAAGCTTTTGCTCAATGCAAAAAAAATAAAAGCTATGATTTTCTCCCCACCCCCATAATATGAGGACATCTGGCCTCCCCCAGATTACCACCCTTCTTGGTGAACCCTTGGAAATCATGGATAAATTCAAATATCTGGGAGCCTGGTTGGGTAACAAACTCTGTTTCAGCGCACATCTGTGTGAGTTAACAAAAAAAATTAAGACAGCACCTAGGCATATTCTTCCACATAAGACATCTTCTCACTCTTGAAGCCAGGAAGTGGCTGGTTCAAACAACCTTTCTACCTCTGCTTGATTATTCAGATTTTCTATACAGCCACTGCCCCCAGTATGCACTTTAGAAGCTTGATACACTCTACCATCGAGCCTTGAGATTTATACTCGATATGCCATTCTGGACTCATCACTGCCTGCTGTACCAGGCAATCGGTTGGCCATCCCTCCATCTGAGGGGGCAAATAAATGCCCTCATGTGGATCCTCAGGGTGCTCTCCAACAAACTCCCACCCTACATCTGTAATCTGTTCTAATGGTCAGCAGGCATATATGGTCTTCGGAATTCCTCCCTTGTCCTCCTCAAGGTACCACGAACAAGGACTCACCATGGCACAGCTGCCATCAGCTCCTTCCTACCATCACTTTGGAATAATTCACAAAAAGTTCTTAAACTCTCCCACCTGCCCAGCCCTTATGTATTCAAACAACTGCTTTTTAGATGCCTGAAAACTGTGTGCAACTGTTTCAGGTAATCTTTGGCACACAATCTGAATATACCCTTAGCTTATGGATCCTCCTGGCCTTCCTATTCCCCCTGTAGACTGGCAGCTCCTTAGGGTAACTACCCCTCCCTAGCTCTCCTCCCTCCCTGTGGCAACCCCTCTGGGGACTCTAACATAGCAGGGTTACCCTCCTCCCTCCCATTATGTGTTTTTCTATCCCCCTTCCCACTGTATCCTATGTGCTGCTGCCATCCTCTCCTGCCTTGCTCTTTTACTGTCCCCAAACATTCTATGATGAAGTATCTATGTATGTATACAGCCTTTGCTATCAAAGATTTATTCACAATATCATCTTATCTTGTAATGTTACTTATAATTATACTGTTTTCCTGTATAATATGTCCTGATATGTTGTTATAAAGTGTAAACGAAAATTGTTCTGTGTGTCCAGGACCATCTTGCAAATGAGCTCACTCAATGATGTAAGTGCCTGGTTAAATAAAGTTTGATTGATTGATTGATCTGCAGACTATCAAATTTATCCCCTATATCAGATAGTTTAAACTATCAAAAAATAATGCAAATTTATACAAACTTTCTGAAATCCTTATTTCAGAGCTCAAATTCATAAGTGGCAAAACATAATGCTACCATGAAAGCCACACTATTTTCATGATGTGGCAAAAGATATAGGGGGAAAATTCAAAGGATATAAGGTCTGCAAATCACCGAACATTTTTCCTATATAAAATGTTAGAATGATTTAGTCAAAACAGTGAGTTCATTGGATGGCAAGCTTTAAAAAGCATTAAAAAAAGGACAGGACTATAGAGACACACTGAGATCCAACTCCTTATTCAAACCCTTTGGAAACAGTGATTCTAATGTAAATATCCATTTAGATTATGTTTGCAGAAGAATTTGTTTCCTATTGCCTTTTCTTGGTAAAGACTTAACATGTTCAATTATGGTAAACTTCAGAGACATGGGATTACTATCATGTTGTTGTAAATAATGTACTGCAAGTGAGTAATCCAAGTCTCTATTTCTAATGTCTCTAATATGTTCCAAAAAACATTCATTTGCACATCTTATAGTATTCCCACATAAAGGAGTTTGCAGGGGCATTGCACCACATAAACCACATAGTTGGTTGAACAATTTACAAAATCATAAATCTCCATTGTTAGATGTTTAGTGGGTTGAATGAACTGTTTTTCTTGTGCCAGATATTTATATGCCATACAATGGCCACATCTAAAACAACCAAGCATTTTTTCTTGTATCCATGTGCTTCTAGTAGATTTATCTGCCACATAATGACTACTGGAAATCATTTCTCCTAAATCTTTTGCTTTACTATATGTAACCCTTGGCACTTTGGAGAAAAGTCCTGGTACATTGCAGTGCTCCAGCAAGTTCCAGTTTTTTAACAAAATCTCCTTAACTGTTTGTAGAAATATCATTAAATTTCAAAACAAAGGTCATCCTTTCCTCCTTTTATCTCAATTTTGCTTTCGGTTTCAATAATTTTGCTCTGTCCTCTGATCTTGCCCTATTAACTGCCTGATTTAAGATGTCCTCTCTGTAACCCTTTTATAAATCTATGCCATGTTTCTTTTGCTTGCACTTCAAATGTCTGCTCAGAGAAGCAATTTCTTCTTAGCCTTAGAAATTGTCCATATGTGACAGAATTTATTAAGGAAGGCGGATGTGCACTTTTGGCATGCAAAATCGCATTACCTGCTGTATCTTTTCTAAAGCAGGAGCTTTCAATATTTCCATTTACTGTAACAGATAAAGTTAAATCTTAAAATTCAAGTTGTTTTTCCTCTATTCTATGTGTGAATATCAGGTTCATGTTATTATTATTTAAACCTTCTAAAAAGCTCCGAGCTTCCATTTCTGTTCCCTGCCAAATAATAAGCAAATCATCTATGTATCTAGTCCAAAATGCAATATTTCCCCAAACTGTATTTGTTTCATTAAATATATATTTGGTTTCCCACCAATCCAAATAAATCCCAGCATATGTTGGGGCTACCATGGCCCCCATAGCAGTTCCCCTGTTTTGTAGGTATACCTTATTATTAAACAAAATAAAATTCATAGACTCCAGAAAAAACTTTATTGGCAAATTACTATGATTAGGATTATTTTTTTTTAGAAAATATTCCAAAGCTTCTATTCCTAAGTGAGGGGGAATACAGGTGTATAATGAACAGACATCCACCGAAAGCCCAAAAAAATCCTGTTGTCATTTAATCTATCCACCAAAAGCCAAAGAAAATCCCATTGCCATTTAATCACTTTTATTTTTCTCTAAAATGTGCATAGAATCCCTTTTGTAAGATGACAATTCTAATATTAAAGGTTGCAAAAAATAATTGCAAAATTTAGATACATTTTCAGACAAAGACCCTATTCCTGAAATAATAGGTCTACCAGGTGTCCGTTCCTGATTTTTGTGCAGCTTAGGAAGACAGTAAAATGTGGGGATCACTGGATTCTCTACCCTAAGAAATTTTTGTTCTTGTTCAGTAATAAAGCCCCTCCTTGCAACTTCATCAATTAAAGAAAAAAGCTGTGTTTGAAAATTCAAAGCTGGGTCTTTCTTTAAGACCACACATGTTTCTTTATCAGAAAGTAACCTCATTGCCTCTGTCTCATAATCAGATTTATTAAGAATAATTGCACTCCCCCATGTCAGATTGTTTGAAAACAACCCCTTTTAGATTTTTAAGGCAGTACAAAGCTTCCTACTCACATTTTGAGAGATTATCTCCACATGTATACCATCTTCTAGAAAAGAGAGAATCAATCTCTTTTACTACTACATTTTGATGGGAGTGTATTGCTGAATCATATACTCTGGGGCAAAAAATAAATTTAGGTCTAAGCTTAATTTTTCTATCAAAATCTGAAACATCAAAAAGAGGAGAAACATCAGTTGCTTCACCTTCACTAATGTATATATTACCCTTTGTATCAAAATCTATACGGTCCAGTATATCATCATGCAATTCATATTGACTGTCTATATTATATACATTCACATTAGTTGTCCCACACCACTCTAACATCACATTCTTTCATTGACTATCCACCCATTTTTTTAAGGCAAAAAAAATGTTTCAGATTTATTTTTCCAAAGATCTTAACTAGTTCTACTTGTAATTGAAATCTGTTAACCCTTGGGGATGGGACAAAAGAAAAAACCTTTACTTAATATTTTAACTTGATTTGGGTAAATGTTTGTGTGCTTAAATTCATAATCTCTTTGGACCCTTCAGATTAGACCTGGTAGGTCTCTTCTGGTTGTCCTCCTTAGTGTTTCTTGCCAGCTCTTTTTCCTCTTCATGTCTTTCAGTTTGGTCCATAGTTCTTTTTTCAGAAAAAAAAACAACTTTTTTATTAACAGTTACAGTGCTGGCATTTGTGGTTGAACCAGAAGAAGAAGCTGCTGTTTGTTCCTCAGTATTCACAGCACTTGTATCACAATGTTCTGGATCCTTATTGACACTCTTCTTGTTTTTCTTTTTTTTTTCCAATTTTGTGAATTGCTTCTTGTTCTATTTCTAGATCCACTTCTGTTAGCGTCCCAGCCTCTATTTTTGTGTTGGTCTGTCCCATAGAAACACTTGTCCCAGAGTATAATCTCTAAGATCTTGATCATGTTGTGTTTGTTTCCTTTTTGCTGTTTCTTTTCCAAAAGCATCAATATTTTAATTCAACTCTTTTTCTTTCATTTTAAACAAAGGGTGGGATTGAAAAGGGTTCAAATCTCATTGTGCACTTTCAATGTGCTGTTTTATGTCTTAGAGAAATAGAAACATTAAAGCATAGACATTGACGGCAGATAAGGACCACTTTGCCCACCTAGCCTGCCCATTTCCCTACCTGCTGGATAAGCTGCAGATCCTAGTTAACCAACAGACTATTTCTTCCTACACCCCACAAGAATTGCCTCATGTATGTCCAAAGCATTCTTGAATTCTCCCAGTTTTAGACCCCACAATCTCATCAGGAAGGTTTTTCCATGCAACCACCACCCTCTCTCTGAAAAGATACTTCCTCACATTACCCCTGCGCCATCCCACCTCTATCTTCCAATTGTGTCCTCTTGTTCTTTCACATCTCTTTCTGAAAGATGCTGCCCTCTTGGACTTTGTTGACTCCACTAAGGTACTTAAACATTTCTATCATGTCCCCCCTCTCCCTACTTTCCTCAAGGGTATACATATTAAGCCCCTTTAGTCTCTCCTCATATAGCTTCTCTTGCAGATCCTGCACCATTTTAGTTGCCCTCCTCTGGGCTGCCTACATCCTGTCTTTGTCCTTGCAGAGATGGGGTCTCCAGAACTCAACACAGTACTCCAGATAGGGTCTCACCAACTGTCTGTACAGAGGGATAACAACTTCCTGTTTTCTGCTGGTGATGCCTCTGCCTATACATCCCAGTATACCCCCAACCCTCCCTACTGCCTTCTCACATTGCTTTATAACCTTAAGGTCATCTGATATGATTACCCCCAGGTCCCTTTCCATTTTTGTTGTTGTTACTACCTCCCTTCTCATTGTGTAATCTTCCCTTGGGTTTTTGTTTCCCAGGTGCAATATTTTGCACTTCTTTGCATTGAATCCAAGCTGCCATACTTCTGACCATTCCTCCAACCTTGACAAGTCCCTTCTCATCCTTTCCATGCCTCCTTGTGTATCAACCCTGTTGCAGATCTTTGTGTCATCTGCAAAGAGACATACTTTTCCTTCCAGTCCCTCTGCCATGTCACTTATAAAGACATTAAAAAGAACTGGACCCAGTACTGAACCCTGCGGTACTCCACTAGTAACCCCCTTTTCTTCAGAGTAGACTCCATTTAATATCACCATCTGTGTCCTGTTGTCCAGCCAATGTTTTATCCAAGCTACCACCCTGGAACCCACTCCCAGGCTGGCTAATTTGTTTATTAATCTTTTGTGTGGGACTGAGTCAAATGCCTTGCTAAAGTCTAGGTAAACCATGCCTACAGCCCCTCCCTAGTCTAATACTTTGGTCACCCAGTCAAAAAAATCGATTAGATTCATTTGACATGACCTTCCCACTGTGAGTCCATGCTCCCCTAGCTCCTATGCCCCACTGGCCTCTAGGTACTCAACAGTTCTTTCCTTCAGAAGTGATTCCATCACTTTCAATACCACAGAGGTCAAACTGACATGTCTGTAGTTTCCTGCCTCTGTCTTGCTCCCACTTTTGTGAAGGGGAATCACATCCACCCTCTTCCAGTCCACAGGTACCACACCATCCTCCCATAATTTGTTAAAAAGGGTAGTCAGTGGTGTCACTAGTTCTCCCTTTAATTATTTTAGGATTCCAGGGTGAATCCCTTCAGGCCCCATTGCTTTGTTCACCTTCAGTTTTAGGAGTTCTTTCAGAACCCTTTCTTCTGTGAAAGGATGTAGGATCGACCCCCCCCCATCTAGAGTGCTTCTGTTAATTGGATTAGGTACCTCCTCCTCCTCTTTTGTGACTACTGAGCAGAAGTATTCATTCAGTAACCCTGCTTTTTCACTGTCCCTCTCTGCCCACCCACCGTCCATTCTATTCAGCCTCACTATCCCTCCCTTTTGTCTTTCTACACTCCTTAACGTACCTATAAAAGGTTTTATCCCCCTTCTTAACCTAGTTGCCTATCTTTTCTTCAGTTTGGGCCTTTGCTATTCTGACTGCCTTCCATGCTTCCTTTTGCCTTAACTGGTACAGTTCTCTGTCCAGCTCCTTTTGTGTTTCCTTATACTTCCTAAATGCTATCTTTTTCTCACTAACCTTCCCTGTCACCTTTTTTGAAAACCACAGTAGCTTTTTCTTTCATTTTGATGTGTTTATTTGCTTCACACAAAGGCTTGTTCCCTCTGTGATGGCAGTTTTGGTTTGTCCCTATTGTTGCTCCACCCCTCCTTCTTGCCTGTTTGCTAGTGCTTTTATAAGGTACTCTCCCCCATCTTGCCAAAGTCAGCCATCCTGAAGTCCAGTACCCTCACTTTTGTATGGCTTGACTCTGCAGCTGAGTTTATCATGATCCGCACTGTTTGGTGATCACTTGTTCCCAGATGGCCACCCACTTCTAGATCTGAGATCCTCTCACTGTCCCCATTTGAGAGTATAAGGTCTAAGATTGCTCCCTCCTGAGTGGGTTCCAACACTAGCTGTCTGAGGCATGCCCCCTGCAAGGCATAGAGAATGGCCCTGCTCTTGGATGTGGCTGCAACAAAGGTGCTTCAGTTAGCATCTGGCATATTCAGGTCCCACATCAACAGTATCTCCACTTTCTCTGCCATCCTAAGGATGCCTTCTATCATATCCTTGTCCAATCCCTCCCCCTGAGATGGGGGTCTGTATACAACCTCTGTGTGGATTGTGGTGTCATTACCAGTCTCTACGGTGGCCCACAGTGCCTCCTCCCCTCCTTGTTTACTCTTTTGTTCAGTTGCTTTTATCCTTTCCCTTACATAGAGAGCTACTCCTCCCCCACTTCTACCCTCCATGTCTCTCCTGCAGGCTGTGTACCCTGGTATGTTAACATCCCAGTTATGATTCTCTGTGTACCATATTTTTGTCATGACTGCCATGATATCCAGGCATCCCTCTTCCATCAAGGCCTTCATAATCCAATTTATCTTCCTTAATAAAAGTTTAATTAAATCATCAGAGCATGTACTCAGTATCTTCTCCCAGTCCTTCATGTGTTTAAAATGATTAATTCCCACTGTTGGTTGTATATCTAGCCGTATACCTCTTGGTACCCTTTGATTTACTTCATATTCCCTTTTCAGACTATCGATGTTGTAATAAATTGAGAGTTCTATTTTTAATAGTCTCTCCAGTTTGATAAATGCACATTTAAGTTCATTTGTATTGTCAAAATGCTCACTTACATTCATTTGTGTCGGGAAGGGAGTATTCTTGCTTGCCTTCTCCTGACCCTCTCTGTTAACAACTCCAAAAAGGACACTTCTGAATTGTTGATGGGTTCATCTTCTGAGCTTGTAAGCTCTTCTGGATCTTCCATCCCAGTTGTTCTATTACCAGCTCTGGAGCAAGAACCAGTAGCTCCACAATTAAATTCTGCTTAATTTAACATAGAACCAGGAATGGAAGAACATGAGCAGCGCAATTAGATCGCACAAATAAATTCAAATTATCTCGTAAAGAAGCAAACCATTTCTGAGAATGTCCTGAAAAAACAGCTGAGATATGTGATGATTTTAAACCCCCATCGGTGTCTCGCATTCATCACCCATAAATATTCAGGAAATTATATGAAAATGCCATACAGATGTTTTTTTCCAAAAGAAGCTCTACTCTGCTTCAGTAATTTAGCTTACCCACAGCTGCAATGTAAGGGTACCAACCCCAAATTACTTTTAAACAATATGGAACAAAAGTGCTGAACTGGTATAGATCTGTGGATCTGCCTTAATACTAGCATCAACCACAAAAAATACCTATAGTGAGTACAATTTATTTTTGGAGTGTTACTGAAGACTACCAGATAGGAAAGAAACCTGGGGGGGAATCATATTGGATGACATAAAGGTGGCCAAGCAGTGCAACATGGCAGTATGATGGAATATTGGGATGCTGGGATGCATAGGGAAGGGAATCACCAGCAGAAAGAGGGAGGTGGTATAACCTCCATATAGATCACTGGTAAGATCCCACCTAGAGTATTGTACCCAGTTCTAAAGACCACAACTCCAGAAGGACATAGACAGAGTGGAGGAAGTCCAGAGGAGGGCAACTAAAATGCTGCATGGTTTGCATCAAAAGCCCTTAGAGGAGAGACTAAAGAACCTCAATATGTATACCTTGGAAAAGAGGGGGGGTGAAGGGGGATATGCCACAGACCTTTAAGTACCTCAGAGTAAATAAGATACATGAGGGAATATTTTTCAGAAGAAAATGTTTTGAGCAACAAAGGGACATGCTTTTAAGCTGGAGGAGGCGTAGATTCTGGGGAGATGTGAATAAGTACTTCACAGAAAGAATTGTGGATTCCTAGAACAGCCTTCTAGGGGAGGTGGTTAGGGTAAAAACAGTGCTGTTGTTCAAGAATGCATGGAATAAGCATAAAGGGAATCATAGTAGAAAGGAAGGGAAGGGAGAAAGAGCTGTAGATTGGGCACAGTCTGTGGTAATAGTGTAGGTAGGGAGAAATGGGCAGACTGGATGGGCCAAGTGGTCCATATGCTATCACATTCTGTTTTATGTTCCTATGTAAGCATAATGATGGACATCACTGTTGCAGGGGTGGCACTTCAGGGCCATGATGGTAGTGCAGTTAAGTGATTCAGTAGTGATAAGTACTTTGTGAAAGTTAAATTCAACAAGTAAAATACCTCTTTACAAGTTTCTCTATATCGCTCTGTTATTTAGATTAGTTGTGAGGTTGTAACTAAACTGATGGTAATTTACTATAAATGAAAGATGAAATTGAATGCTTTTGAATGCTAACATGTACTGTGTTTGTATAATATGCATAGCTGTTGTTATTTGAATTCACTGGCCACTGTATCACATGGCTTGTGATGTCATCCCACTTTTTGTATTTAAAAGAGATGTGTGTTGTTTCCTAACCACACCTCCTGAGGAAGGCCTAACCACCGAAGTGCTGGGGCATTTAGGAGTGTTGCTCTGGCCGTACAATAAAATAACAGTTGCATTTGCACTTTACAAAAAAATATTGTGTTATGTACTATCCAAGTGCTGTCTTATGTATTGCTTTGGAGTTGTTGGGCTGGCTGCCCACAGACACGCATCGAACTCTGAGCAGCTACACAGCTTGCATCTTTGGAACTGTGCCACTCTAGCAGTTTTTAAGACTCTCCAAGAAAGTCTGCATATACATTTTCAGTTATCTTGCTCCAAAGGTGGTAGCATTGTAAGCATAGAAATATTTCCAGCAATGCACACATGAATAACAATTCACTCCCCTCACCCAAATGTCATGAAACTTGACATCCTTTAAGGCTGCTTCCCAACAGTATGCATGCCACATTTCAGATCACTAGCTATAAGACTGACAGTTATGACTAATAAAATAATTTTTGAAAATTGTCAAACATTTTGCGAATATTCATGGAATTTCATGACAATTCCATGAAACCAGAATTTACTAATTTTGCCCAACACTAATTTGTACCCAAATCTTCTGATATTTGTCTTTTATATTCTACCAGAAAGAAAGTGTTAATAGGCTGGGCTGAAAAGATTTGTGTTGCTAACCGTTCAGATTTCTCTGGGTTTACACAATAAGCTGATATCTTTGAATATGTTTCAGTCTCTTATAACCTCCTTTAAACTGTTAATTGCATCTGTTAACATTAAGAGAACATCATCTGTGTAAGCATTTAAAATGTTTCCTTGTTTCACCACTAAAATTCCTTTGATATTTTTTAGACAAAAAAAAAAATTCTACACGAAATATAAACATTGAAGGAGCTAAAAGGCAGCCTTGCCTTACACCTCTAACTATATTAAAATAATTTTCAACTCTGCCATTGATTTTGATTTTTGCAGTCTGACAGTCACATAATGCTACAATAATTCCTCTGTATGATTTGAGAAAATTCATACAGTATAGGATAATACATCTAGAATATATTTCCATGCAATCATATTGAATGCTTTTCTTGCATTTAAGGAAAGTGCAATGCATTGCCTCAAAGGAGGCATGATCCATAGTTAGTTGTACCTTATGAATTCACTCATATGTCACTCTACCGGGCAAAAATCCATTTTGATTTGTATGTATATTTTCTTCTATGTACAGCCTCAACCTACTATTAAAAATTTGTATTAGCAATTCATAATCCAACCAGAGCATTAAAACTGGATAGTAATTCCCTGCTTTTCTATCATCTTTATTTGGTTTTGGAATCAAAGATATGTAATCTTCTGGAAATGACTGTGGAGTTTGCCGTTTAATTGTATATTTTGAAAATGGTCTATGTAAATATGGTAGTAATTCAGATATAAATTTTAGAAAAAATTCTACAGTAAAGTCATCTGGGCCTGTTGCCTTCTCCATTGCCATAGATGCCAGCACACTCTCAAACTCTTCCACACTAATGATTTCTATGAACAAATCATAAAAGTCTTCCATACTAACTTTTGGCAGTGCATTCCTACAGAAATCTGCCACCTCTTCAATCAAAATCATGTTTTTGGATTTTTACAAATTGGTATAAAAATCTAAGAAAACCTTTCCTATTTCTTCTTTCTTTGTTTTGAGTAATCCTTGATTATAATATGTAGTCATTATTTCCACCTCTTTGCTGTTCTTGTTTTGTTCTTTTAGCTAAATATGGACCCGATACTTCACTGTTTAGGTTCCTTTTTTTCAACTCTAAACAAGTGGGAGTCTGCTACAATACTTATAAGCCTATGTAATATTTCTTACCGTAGTACTGTGAAAACAGAATAGCAACATGACCAGTACTGTTCTTATCATGGCACACTTTGAACTTACACTCACCTGGTGCTCTACCACAACCCATTCCCTCTCATAATAGTCTCTGTACACCCATCTGTCCTGGCTATAAGACAGGATGGTTGACAGTAGGGTGCTTTCCCTCAATTAGGGCAGATGTCCCTGGCCACCTCAATAGTGAGACCTCCATGAGTGTAAAAGTCAATTTGACAGCATCTAGGAATGATATGAGAGATGTGTGTGTTAAGCTAACAATAAAATGATACTGTATGGACCTTTGTAATGCTTAGTTCTGTCTCAGTACAGAGGTCAAACTCTGTTTACTTCTGTAAATGCATTTCCTCTGGCAATAGGTGGCAGCACAAAACACTCCCCCCATGTGTCCCCAGAAACTCCACAGTGAAGTGGCTCAGGGGCTTGGTCTGTAGTGCTGTGCATACTTCTGCCATTTCTACAGCCATATGGGGTCAGACTACTGGCACAAAAGGTCACTGAGCCCAACTACATAGCCCTGTACATGATGAAATGATGCATTTATATAATTCTTTGGAGAAGGCTGTTGTTTGAGACTGAAGGCCTCCAGCATTCCTTCTGGCAGCCATGGCCACATAGTAACTACAGTACAAGGGCCTGTCCCTGAACATAGTTTCCTGCAATGGATTCGTGCTGAATTATTGAAGTAAAAGGGGCTGCCCAAGCATTTTTATTGTGAGAAAATTGCATACTGCATTGACAGTGTTTTCCATATAAAAGTGAATAAATGTATCCTAATATCAATGGCTGTTTATTTCATATGTACTGTAGTAGAGGGTTATCCACAGAGAACAATTAATTGAGCTTTTACTTAATGTTTCTACTGTGTATATTGCTTAGGTGATGCAGCTAGGGGTGTTGTGGGGCAAGATTAAGCCAATGCTGGAGGATGGGGTGCATACCCAACTGCTTTTTCTCCTGCCTGCCAAAAGGTCTGCATAATATAACACTCAACTGTTGGCTTTTCACAGGTTGATCAAGGCCAGCTCTTATAAGAATGCATTGAGCTTGGCCTTGGGGGGATATACATCTGACTGGGGAGAGGTAAGACTTTGCCACTCTGAGTGATACTTTTCTTCTTTCTGATGCTACCACATTAAATATTGCCCCACGCATTTGCCATTTTAAAGTGTAAACTTGCTACGAGGAAAGTGAGTCACATTTGTATATACTTCATGTCACAGACGGTTGTCTCAGAATACAGTTTGCACTGTGCTATTAGTTTTCACAACCCTTCAGATGCCTGAATGGTCACTGTGATATGCTGCTACCACCCAGCTTGACTCTCACTCGGGGTATACTTAGGTCAGAGTCCCACCACAGCCACCGCTAATAGAGTACAGTGTAATTTCCCAAAGAGAAAATGAGCCACACCTTTAGTCACAGTTAAGAACACTTTGCTTTGGATAGCTTAGTAGCCTGACACTTCAGAAATGGATCATAGACTTGCCAATTACCTGAGGTATCTATACCTTTAAAACAGTCACAGACAGCATGAAGTGCTATTCTTAATGCTTTCAACTCCCACTTTTCTGAGCTCACTAGGTTTGAGACCCTCATGTCATGTCCTTCTGAGGTCTTCTCCCCTCCCAACTATCCTTCCATCCCACAATTGTAGCTCTGCATAATCTCTCACAGAAGAGAGATCTATCTTCTAAATTCTATCTCTCCCTTCAGGAGTGTCAGCTCTGATGGGATTCAACCTAATATACTTAGGTTGATGGCCCCTCTTCTTGCCTTCCTGGTCACCCAACATTTTAGCTTCTCACTCACTACTGCCACTGTCCCCAAAAGTTAGAAAGTGGCAAAGATTATACCTGCATTCGAAAAGGGTGAAACCAAATCTATTAAAAACTATCAACCAATAGCTATCTGCCCACTCTAAGCAAACTTCTGGATAAACTTGCTTCCTCCCAGGTCTCAGACCACCTTCAAAAAATATAACCTGATTTCCCAAGCCCAACATGTATTCAAACCAGCTCACAATACTAATACTGCTTTTGTTCAGCTCACCAGTGATGCAAAATCTTGAATGGATATGGGCATGCTTTCTGTGGCCATTTTCATTCACCTTACAGAGGCATTTGATTTTGTAAATTACACCTGATACACAAATTGGCATCCCCTCATGCCTCCACTACAGCCTCAAGTTGGTTCTTTAGCTACCTCTATAATCACCACTCCACCAGCAATTTGTTGTGTTTAACAAAACCCCCTCTACTCAAACTACTGTTAATACTGGTACTCTCCAAGGTTCTATCCTGGACCCGCTATTATTTTCCACCTTTATCAATGACATCCCAAATACCACTTCCCATTGTAATAACCTTCTATATGCCGATGATGTGGTGCTTTACTCCAGCTCCAAGTGCCTGAATGATATCACCAGAAGGAGCAACTCTGATTTCCACAGTGTTCAAAATTGCTAGCCCAAAATCACCTGGCACTGAATGCCAGCAAGACTCAGGCAACTCTCTTTGGGACCTCTCAAAAGGTTCTGGTTTGTGCAACTGGTCTAAACATTCACAGCCTTGATGCATCCCCTGACTCTGTAGCTGACCACTTCAGTTATCTTGGCATCATTCTTGATCCCACTTTGGACTTTTTGCAGCATATCTCAAACATCCATAAGGCTGTAAATGCCAAATTTGGGCATGCCTTACAGGGTCTGATATGCCTTGACTCCTGCAACTGGGGTTGCAATTGCCCAGGGTGTCCTCCTTCCCAGCCTCCTCTTTGGCCTCACCTCTTTTTATCAGGCAAGTGCATTTAACCTTCACAAATGGAATGTCTCCTACAAAAATGTTTGTCAGTTTGCACTAGTGGATTCTTTTTTTTTATGATTCTTTTTCCACCTGCTCACAAGCAACTGGAACTCCCTCACTCTCCTGGCTTATCATGCCCTGTTTGATATCCTCCCTACTTGGGGAACTCCCGGACCCCTGACCCACCCGCAACACACCCTTAGTCAACCCCCCAGCTTGCACCTACCAAGGTGGGGCCACCTTCAGCTCCTTGGCACTTCCTTACTAAGAGCAAATTACTTGAGGGCAGAGGTGAACATCAGAGGCATCAGGACCCATGAGGGCAGGATCTGATGTTAGGCATGGGGCCAAGGACATCATGTATTCAGTGGCTGGGGTTTTTTCTGTGTTCCTGGTGCATGGTTTCCACACCCCCCTGACAGTGAGCATGGATGTTTAATGACATCCAGGGGCCACGTGCATGCCTATGCATGTCACACTGACATCCCCCATGACCCACCACCCATGTACACTGAGAGTTTGTGATGCAATCCCTCCTTTCAGCTGCTAGGATGTGTACTATTACTGGAGGCCTCATCCCTTCCTCCCCAGGGAAGGTGATCTGTCATCAGATGCTCAAACCTTCTCCTCCCCTGCCAACCCTGGATGACACTGGCTCACTCCTAAATCCAAGTTGCTGGCATGGTGCAAGGTGTGGCATCCAGTGCCTTAACCCTCAGTACCACTGGCCCACACTATTGCTTCATTGACTGACCCACCACTGTATGCTGTATTCCAGTCTGGGTTGTCTCTCCCCCCTCAGTGCCTCTACACCCTTAGCTGTATGACTTACAATATTTTTAGGTCAGTGGCATCCATTTTAACACCTGCCAATGATGCCTACTCCCTGCAGTCCAAGGATCAGGCTCTCTTGGCCCTACCCAAGTGCTCCTCCAAAATGGATGACGAGGCCTTTTGCCTATTTTGCCCCTAGGGTATGGAACACTCTTCCACCTCACCTACAGGTTTGCCAGTCCCACCTGATTTTCAAAAGAGAACTTCACAGCTATCTGAATTATTCTGACATATGCTCCTGCCCCTGAATCTGCTGGTGGTCCTTTTACTACTTGAATGATGTATTTTTGATTTATGCTTGTATGCCTTGATCCATAGCTAACTTGTTTTGGGTTTATTTACAATTTATGTTATGATCCATATACATTTTTGCTATTGGTGACCACCTGACTGCCTGCCTGTATCATTGTAACATCTATGTTGTATTTAGACTTTTGCTCATTGTTCCTGAATCTACAAGTGGTTACATATTTACTGTTATTACAGTCCACTTGTTTACTGCTCTTATGCCTTGACCCTACCTTATTATTGTTTTTTGCCTGTATTCAAGTCTGATCCCAAGACATCCCCAGGATACTTCTGGAAATGAGCTGTTTACAGCTCATGTTGTCTTTCCTGGTGAAATATTTCCAAATAAATAAATAATGGCCTATTCCTATCATTTTTCTGTTTCTTGATCCACTGATCCCTGCCCGACCTAATGTTAATGTAACTTTGTTCACATAATTTGTTGTATCCTTTCTGTTTTGTGTTTTCCTCATGACTTTGTAGTCTTCTGTATCATGCCTGAAAATAGGCATTTTATTGTCTAGCACAATTACCTGGTCAACAAAAACGAAATATAAAACTAATATTTAATACTCCACAATATTTACATGTAGTACAGGATTATACGCTGTAAAGACAATGCACTACAGAAATGGAAAACAAAACATTTGAACAAGATAGGATTTTCACAGAATAACCTTACTAAGATAACTTCTAAGTAGATAGTTAAGCTTACCCCAACTGGGATCTATTGTGTCTTAGCAGATTGGACTGCGATGGCGATGCTTCCACATTGCCAGATAAGAAATGCAGGGACAGGAAAAGACCCTAAGACAATGGCCCCTTCACCTGCATCATCTGCCATGCCTATCTTACATAATGCCCTGGATAGTGCTTTGATCTTTCAGCCCACCTCCAAGACAGTGCAGTCCGAACTGGTTGTGTTTTTTCAGACCCTGGCCTATTGTTCCTTCAGCTCATGGTCTGGCAGGGTGCCAGCTGACTGGACTAGCTATTTGTTGATGGTAACCAACTAGCCTCTTTAAGTTCAAAGGGCTTAGTTATGTATTGTTATCTAACACATAGAGTGTGTTTGATCGATAGAGCTCCACTGCTCACACCCCAGCCTGTTCCCCTCTGTGAGAGGAACAGGAAAATGCAAATGTCCACTCTCCCCATATATCAATCCTGTTTACTTATCTTTAAAAGGAAATAAATCATAAACAAAAAAAAAAAAACATTAACGGGCGTCATACTTCAGATATTTATTTTACATGCTTTTTCTATCCTTTTTAGGTTGATTGCATGCATGCGCAAGAAACATGTTGCATCAGCTTTCTCCACAAGCAGGTTGTGGAGGCATGGCACTGTTGTGCCCAATGCCCCCACAGCCTGCAAAGGCTTGTCCCCCATCCCCCAATGCCATGGCACGCTGCTTCTGACACTTGTTCAGCCAACGTGCCACAACTTTCTAATAAATCAGCCACTGCAATCAGGGGCCGCCGTCATTGCAACATCAACCATCCACCGTAATGAGGAGCGACCCGTCATTGCAGGGCGGATGTGAACTTGATATTAGTTTAGGAACATGGTGGCAGGTTGCCACCATGTTCACAAACAATATAACACCCACCCCCACTTTGTTTACTTGCCGACGGGGGCCCTAATCCCCATCGGCTGTGGTGCCCTGTGTTTCTGCTGTTGCCGATGGGGAAACCCACTCCCCGTCGGCATTCTGTAACCCACCCCCCCATTTTGTTCCTGACGACGGGGTGCCCAATCCCCATTGGCATAATGAACCCTCCCATTTTGTCCCTGCCGACGGGGTGCCCAATCCCCGTCGGCATAATGAGCCACCCCGTTATCTTCCTGCCATTGGAGCCCAATCCCCATCGGCATAATGAAACCCCGTTTCTTCCTGCGACAGGGTGCCCAATCCTCATTGGCATAGCAGCCCCACCCCATTTTGTTTCCTGCAACGGAGTGCCCAATCCCCCCGTTGGCTACTGCTGGCCCTCAAACTAGTCTTGGTGGCATGCTGGGCTCCACCCCAGCATGCCAGATACACCTGTGAAGGAAAAATAGTCCGCAATGCCGCTTTGTTTTTTTAACCTGTGAAAAGGAACTGTCTCGGCACTCGCCCTGCCCTCCCACCCACAACCTGCACCCACCCACTGTGCACCCTGCCTCCACACCTCCTCACCCCATACTTACCTCTGGAGCTCAGCTCAATGATCTTCGGTGGACTGGGAACACGTCTGCACACTTCAAAGCCAACCGTGAACTGAGGAAATGCTGGTAAGCTGTATAATGTAATAAATAGGGTTTTTTCAACTTTAGTGCATATCTCAGGCATTTTTGGGAATTTTTTCACCAAATTTTCAACATGGAGTTTTTGGGACCCCTTCTCATGAATTCTTGAACTGTCATGGCATTAGATGGCCCCGAAAGGTGGTTTCATGGTCACTATGCAGAATCATCCTTCGGGGCTGATTAACAAAATGACAATGCCAGTGTTCACGAGGTGGGCTCTCAAAAAGCCTATGTTGCAAATTTGGTGGGAAAAATCCAAAAAATGACTGTTTTCCGAGCGTGCGCTGCACAGTTGCTATGCACACTCATAACTTCGCAAATTTACAGTATTTTCACAACATATTTTCAACATTGACATTTTCTCACACCTCCTTGTGAGCAGTACAGCTGTCATTGTTCACATCCTGGCCGAAATGTGTTTTCACACTTCTGGCACAGAATGGCACAGTCGCTGTGGGAAATCAGTGTTCAGGACAGATTAAGAAAATGACATTGACACTGTTCATGGGTAGAGGTCCTAAAATGCCTATGTTGAAAATTTGGTAATGATACTCCATAAAATGACTGTGTTACGAGCGTACGTTGCGCAGTTGGCACTCATGCTTGTAGCTTCGTGAATTTATATTTCACTCCAGATTTTCAACATTGCCATTTTCCCAGACCTATTTATGAGCAGTACAGCTGTCATTTTTCCCATCCTGGCCGAAATGTGTTCTCACACTTCCGGCGCAGAATAGAGCGGTTGCTGTGGGAAATCACTGTTCGGGAAAGATTAAGAAAATGACAATGATACTGTTCATGAGCAGAGGTCCTAAAATGCCTATGTTGAAAATTTGGTGATGATAGCCCATCAGCTGACTGTGTTATAAGTGTGCATTGTGCACTTTCCACACACCTTTGTGACTTCGCAGATTTGTAATATTGTCACACCATATTTTCAACAGTGAAATTTTTTCACACCTCCTTATAAGCAGTACAGTTGTCATTTTTCACATCCTGATTGAAATGTGTTTTCACAGTTCCGGCGCAGAATAACGTGGTTGCTGTGGGAAATCAGAGTTCGGGACAGATTAAGAAAATGACAGTGGCACTGTTCATGAGTTCATGAGCAGAGGTCCTAAAATCCCTATGTTGAAAATGTGGTGACGAAACTCCATAACATGACTGTGTTACTGTGCAAGTGTGCATTGAACTGTTTCCACGCACCCTTGTAACTTCGCAAATTTGTAATAATGTCATGCCACATATTCAACAGTGGCATTTGTCACAACTCCTTATGAACACTACAGCTGTCATTTTTCACATCCTGGCTAAAATATGTTTTTGCACTCCTGCCGGACAATAGCATGGTCACTCTAGGAAATCAGTGTTTGGGACAGATTAAGATTGACCGAGTGATAGGGGGGAGTGACCGAGCTCAACTGAGCTATGTCGGGACTGCTGTGGATTTGTTTGCTGGCAGACAAAGGCCCCAACACAAGAGCCCAGTACAAAAGGGCAGCCTGCAGCACTGGGAGAAACAGAACGAGAGAGCGAGTGAGGCAGGGGGAGTGAGCGAACTCACCGAAGCGCTGTCAGGACTGCTGTGGATTTCTTTGTGGGCAGAAAAAGGCGTCAATACAGGCAGGGGCCCAGTACAAAAGGCCAGCCTGCAGCGTGGGACAAACAATATGAGCAAGTGACACAAGGGGACTTAGTGAGCTCAACGGAGCTCTGTCAGGACTTGTGGGATTTCTTTGAGGGCAGAAAAAGGCGCCAATGCAGGCAGGAGCCCCGTACAAAAGGGCAGCTTGCAGAGCCAGGACAAACAGAGTGAGCGATGAGAGAGGGAGACTGAGCAACCTCAATGGAGCTCTGTCGGGACAGCTGCAGATTTCTTTGTGGACAGACAAAGGTGCCAATGCAGCCAGGAGCCCCATACAAAAGCACAGTCTGCAGCGCCAAGAAAAACAGAATGAACGAGTGACAAAGCGGTACCGAGCGAGCTCAACGGAGCTCTACTGTGACTGCTGCAGATTTCTTTGTGGTCAGAAAATGTGGCAACACAGGCAGGAGCCCAGTACAAAAGGCCAGCTTGCAGCACCGGCAGAAACGGAATGCGAGAGTGACAGAGGGGGAGTGAGCGAGCTCAGTGGGGCTTGTCAGGACTGCTTCAGATTTATTTCTGGCCAGAAAAAGCCGCCAATGCAGGCAGGAGCCCAGTACAAAAGGGCCGCCTCAGCGCCAGGAGACACAGACCGAGCAAGTGAGGGAGGGGGAGTTAATGAGCTCAACGAGGCTTTGTTGGGACTGCTGCAGATTTGTTTGTGGGCAGAAAAAGGCAGCAATGCATGCAGGGGCCCAGTACAAAAGGGCAGCCTGCAGTGGCAGGGAAACTAGAAAGAGCAAGTGAGTGAGCTCAACAGAGCTGTATTGTAACTGCTGCAAATTTTTTTGTGGGCACAAGAAGGCAGCAACGCAGGCAGAAGCCCAGTAGAAAAGGGCAGCCTGCAGCGCCGGCAGAACAGAATGAGTGAGTGAGAGAATGGGAGTGAGCAAGCTCAACGCAGCTTTGTCAGAACTGCTGCAGATTTCTCTGTGGGCAGAAAAAGGTGCCAACAGAGGCAGGAGCCCAGTACAAAAGGGCAGTCTGCAGCGCCGGGAGAACCAGACTGACTGAGTGAAACAGGGGCAGTGAGCGACCTCAATGGAGCTCTGTCGGGACAGCTGTGGATTTCTTTGTGCATAGAAAAAGCCACCAACACAGGCAGGAGCCCAGTACAAAAGGGCAGCCTGTAGCACCAGGAGAAACAGAATGAGCGAGTTAGAGACGGGGAGTGAGCCACCTCAATGGAGCTCTGTCGGGACAGCTGCAGATTTCTTCCTCAGCAGAACAAGGTGCCAATGCAGGCAGCAGCCCAGTACAAAAGAGCAGCCTGCAGCACTGGGACAAACAGACTGAGCCAGTGACAGGGCCACTGGGTGAGTGCAACAGACCAACGCAATCAACATTCGGCATTGGCAAATGCTTGTTCTTTGTTTGTGATACAGTTTTTATTGCAGTGATTATATATCCTATTTATAAGGTGAGATCTGCAATCTATTAAATAATAACTATGTATGTTGTTTCTCTCCTCCATGTCTGGATGTTAGCATAAAGTACTGTGCTGTGGTAAAACACCATGTGCTCATGGTATTTTACCACAGTACAGTACTTTATGCTAAGATCCAGGAATGGAGGAGAGAAAAAACATACTGTAAGTGGACATCTCTGGGAAACCAAAGCTCTAGATGTGTACCTGTTCTTCCCAGGAGTACGGTTGGTGTGCTGTATTGTGTTTTGTATGCTGCTTGTATTTCATTACTTGCACATAGTAGCCACAGGTCCAGCTTTTTCAAGATACTCTGTGTTATGTTGCACAGTATCTGGTGGCCTCAAACACTTGTGTGCATTTACTATTGGGGGTCTGGAGACATGATAGCTTTTTTGCAATGCTACATACAAAACAATACAGTAACTAAATCAAATACCTATACAATTAGTGTATATACACAGTACATACAGTAGACAATTGCAAAATAATCAGTGAGAAATGATACAGCAATACATGTACAGTACATACAAAACATCACACACTGCTGTAAGTATATAATACAAATTAATTATTATAGTTTATTTTATTTGACAGCATTAGCTTCTATTTCATAACTAATTTTAATCACTTTCTGGTTGCATGCACTTCCGTAGCAACCACTATTGGAAACACCTTTTCTCAATGTCTAACATATTGCCTGCAGTAATGGCATTTGATTTTGTCCCAGAACTGTTTTATCCCATCAGTGAGCTTTTGATTTGTCATCGGCTTGGCCTTTCAATGACTGTACGTTTTTCTGGTATGCCATACCAGCTCTACCGGATTCACGCCTGCAACCTGGAGTAAAAAGGACGGTACTTGTTAACATCAACAATGTCAAAAATCATCATGCAATATACTAGGTCTAATACTATATGTAACAATACAGGCAAGATGAAATGTTGCAGCTTTATTCTGGTGGCATTTTGACCCAGTTGATTCCCTTTTCATCGATGAATGCTGTTGAGGCTGCATGTTTTGTGTCATTGTCCTGCTAGAAGCAATGTCCATCAAGGAATATGTGTGATATACAGTTGCAGTCATAGATATGTTCAGATAGTTCCAGATATATCTAAAGAGATTCTCTCTGGTGGCCCACAGTGGTACTGCAGCAAGCATTTCTCTAGAGGTACCACAGAAATTTCAGGAAATATTGGCAATTTCTTTCACTCCAACTTTAAATTTGTTTGTTTTGTTTTATTTATTTATACTGGATAGTCCATAGGCCAAGGACTTGTTTTCATGGTCGACCAGTGTCGATAATTAAATTTAGTGGTGGCCATTTGTGATATAATCTCTATAGAACAGACCACCCATAGTTCCCGAGGGGTTAAATAGACATGATTAATTACTGTATGCCAATTAATAAATACAAGAACATTTCAACAGCTGTAGAGTAGAAAAGGAAACTCATCCTGAAATATACAGACTGGGCCTGTACCTGACTTTGAAATTGTACCCAGACATGACTCTTCAGAGGATGCTTTGGTTTCATAGAGTGCAGGGCCATGTTCCTACTAGCCATAGAAGCAAACTGTTGCCTAGAAACTGTCATCTCATCTGTAAATGTAATGTAATGAAATGTCTCCTATGCCTCAGTCCACTGCCTGGTCTGTTCTACCTGCTTAACATTGTTGACATACCATATAGTCCAGCAATGAAAATGACATGGAAACATTGCTGCAGAGAGTCAATAATTGAACAATATAATAATAATTATACTTCTAGGGAAACACTCCATACTGCGCTCTCTCATATATCCAGTCCATGAAGCTGTTTATCCACTTAACTAATGTTATATGCCATGTGCCATGGGCATGCGCCACACTCAACAGCTTGGACACTTATCTTGAGATGCACTCCTGTTTCCCATGGAGGATACCATCGATGAGAATCATGTTCTTACATACAGTAGAAGGTAAATTTATGCAGCGGCACAAGCAACAAAATGTACATAGACTGAATATAGTAAGTAACTAAGTAAAATGTTATGTGCTGGGTGCCCATTCCCTGGGGTTCAGGGTGCTGTACAGAGGTCAGATCAATACAAACATGAAACATTTCTAGATATACGCTTTTGAAGAACTGTCAGCTCATAATAAATAAAACAGATAAAACAAGATAAATTAAGTTAAAATAATTAGATAAATAAGTGCAAGTCTGAGCAGCAATATTCTTACATGTATACTTATATGCACAGTATGTACTGCTCACTAATGTGTTGAAGCTAATAGTATGAATTTATATACCTAGAAAAAAAGCAGACATGCACACACACACAAATACACACACTCAGGGCTAAACAGGATGAGCTCCTTTCAAGGGTGCTTGGAGCCCTTGGTGTGGTGATCCCATTGCTTCTTAGATACACATGTGTCTTCTATATGTTTGTCCAATTATCATGCATAATCTTTATCTAAATGTTAATCTCTTCACTGATCATCTTCACGTTCTATAGATAAACACTAAATACTAATAATAAGGATCATGAACACACATTGAGAGACATGCAGGGAATTGTAAATTTGTGTACCACCAATTCAAATAAACATAGTATACCCAGGGCATTTGCACTTATGGACCTGGGCTTGCTTTCCTCCTAAGGTACACTTTTTTTATCCATTGTAACATAAGCAGCTTGAGATCTACAGTGGTAATTACACAAAAGTTCATCAGCACCATGCTGTGTGCATCATTGCATGGCACAGCTATGCATGTTATTCAATAGGTACCGTGCTTGCACACTGCTCGGTATACCATGCAACCGGTCAACTTTTTCTTGACTACCACTGTATGTGATTAACATGAATGCCAATGAGGATGAGAGTGACAATGACACTGGTGATGCACTGGTGTAGGAAGAGCAGACCAGGCCTAACTCTTCCAGAGATGACACCTGACCATGTAAGTGATGGTCAACAGCACCAGCACAGTACACTTATTGTTCTGGTTGAACTGACCACCTATCTTCATGATTCCTTAGACAGTGGAGATATGGCAGCTGTGAGTTTTCTTGATTTATTAAAGGCCTTTGATTTGGTCCACCATAGTCACCTGCCTAACTCAGGGACTTAGGATATATTGAAACTGCTTTATGTTGAGTTGAGATTTATTTGATTAACAGAACACAAACAGTTTTAGTTAATTGAATTTTACACCTTCAGCCAGAATTGATATTGGACTGCTGCAGGGCTTAATTCTTGGCCCTTTGTTGTTCAGTATTTTTAAATGTCTGATCAGTTAGGGATTTTAAGTCACATATTTTATTTCATGCTGATGAAATTGTTTCACATTTTAAGAGAAAACAAAAAGAATTTTTGATTTCTACATTTCAATCAGACTTTATTTTGGTTAAGAAATGGTTGCAAAGAAATGGTTTGTAGAGATGCAGTGAAGTTAAACTTTGTCAACAGAATTGCTGCAAAGTTGCAAAACTTTGACTTCGCAAAGCTTAACAAAGTTCCTATTGGTGCCACTAATTTCGACCCTGCTGACTTCACGAGATTTTTTTTCAGGTGAAGTAACACTTTTCTCCCTGAAGTGGCAACTTTGCGAGAGAACTTTCATCACTTTATGGAAAAAGAGCCACTTCGCCTGGCACAAAACTTTGCAAAGTCATCACTTCAAACTCTGTGAGGTTGGCCAACTATGCAAAGTTCTGTTGAAGTGACAATTTCTCAGCTGTGCACATCTCTCTTGTTTGTTACTTAATGTCGCTAAGACCAAGTCCCTTGTATTCGGTAGTAAACCAAAAGTTCTGCCTATCCCTTCTTCAATTGTTTAAGGGATAAACAGAGTAATGAGGCAGACATGGTAAATTATTTTATGTATCTGGGAATTTATTTGGATCAGTTTTTATCTTAAAATGTTCATATTACTTTTCCAATTAAAACTGTAAATAGTAGACCTGGTCAACTACCTGTATATAGAATACATAACTGTCTTTTCATAATTCCAACAAACTTTTGGTTCTGTTTCTGATTATGGTTTGTGGGTGTAGTCTTCTGCTACTGAAACGGCATTGAAGAGAGTCAAAATTTCATATTTTAATGCTTGCAGATCTGATGTGAGCTGTTCCAGATATACACACCATTGTAATTTGTATTCTGTGTTGAACCTGTTTTCATTTGAAGCTAACTTTTTAATTTGTTTTCCATTTGGAGATTTTTACATGGCTCAGTATCCTTTTCTTTTAAGGATTCACTACAATTTAGTGGGATGTCTCATGTTGCATTTTAAGCAACAGCATTAAAATTGACACTTCCTTTTTGTAGAACTGTTTTTAGCCCAATGTTTGTTTCTCTATAAAGCCACCAGAGACTTTAATGTGCTGCCTGTTGACTTTCAGAGGTCTAGGACTTATGAATTATTTAAAAACAGAATGAAACAATATTGCATAGATAACTTAATTTGTAAATGTTTTAATTGACTACTGTATTGTGATCAGGTTTGTATTCTTTTTTTTCACATACTGTACTTGCTATGTCTTCTGGATCCCCCATGAAAATGGGCATTTGACATCCTCAGGGTTTACCTGGTTAACTTGTTGAAAATAAAATAAAAAAAAAAGCAAAACACAGCTAGTGAAGACTATAGGGTGGTGAGGCCTTGTTACAAGTGCCCCAGACAATCTTCAGCAAACTCCATGTGGAGTTGCACCTGGTCAGTGAAAGGGTGCATGGTATAGAGTAAGAATGCAAGCAATTCTATCAGAAGCTGAATCTGATGCCATAGATGCTACAACAGCAGAAGGTGACGTTTGTGCCAGTGACAGCAGTGAGGGTCATCATCTGAAACTTTCATGTAGATGCTCTTAATGGACTTATAGAAGTTGGGTCTCACCTTCAGCAATCAGAACACAGTGGCAGGTGCCTCACTAACCTCCCAATTATATGCCAATAGATTCCAATTGTTGCTATTATGCCCATGCTACTGCCAAAGATGAATTGACTGAAAAAAGCACAAGATATAATAAATGTGCTTATCTCAACTCCCATGAATGAGGCAGTAGAATATTACTGAACATTACCTGACTGCAACTTTGCATGGCTTAGTAAATACTGATAACAATGGCAATTGTGAGACCTGATCAGGTGGCTGCACATGTGGTCTGCTGCCTAGTGTCTCTGTAAGTATGTCTAGCATGGAGGAAGAGGTGAACTGGGAGAGCAGCAGGAGAAATGATACATCTCAGAAAAGATTAGAACATAAATACATGCATGTAATGCATGTTATCATTAACCTTTTTGAAGTAGGAACCCACTATCTGAGGTTGGTTAGGAGATAGAATCAATTAACAATTGAGAAACTCCCCAAAAAGTACCAACATGGCCAATTATTTCATTATTTTTATGTGATAGTATAAAAACAACAACATGATACAGTGTACTGTAAATACTGAAGAAAATAAAAAATGTTTATAGAACATATTATTGTGTGTAATTCTTACGAAATGTGATGTACTTTTATCTACTGTTATGTGTTATTATTATATAGGCTAGTAAAAAAAACTAGACAATTTTATATTATGCAACTTGCAGATTCATTAGATCCTGTTTCAAGGAACTTACTAACATACTAACATACTATTTGCCAGCAGATTAGGCCTTACAGTCTATCGAGTCTTCATTCAACTTGTTTAAAAGGAAGTTTTCTTTTTTTAAACTATAACGTTTGAAAGTTCATGTATGTGTTAGTCGAATTAAAAAATCTGAAAAAAGACATGAGGATTTTTTTTTCACTCAGCTTTTGCCTTTTGTTTCTGACACAGGGTGCTTAATGCCCATGTTATATAGCACCCAAACACCTTGTCAAAACCTGATGCAAAATCCACCCCCCTCCCCATAGTTATAAAAAGTTGCTGCCCGGGGAGACAAGACTGGGTGTGACTGATTTCACATACAGAAGATAAGAGGTGAGAAGGACATCAATCAGGTCATGTAAGGTAGGGGCAAGTGTCTCTGGGCTAAGATCAATGATCCCACACATAGGAGAATGGTGGATGGTGGGATCTGGTCCTGCAGACAGGAAGAAAGCTGTTTATGGGGTAATAGTGTCCAGGCCTGTAGCAGTGCAATTTATAGCACTAGACTAGCCAGCAACAACTGTACTGTACTGTACTGTACTAACTGTACTGTACCCTACTGTATTTGGGAACTACATCACAAGTGAAACCTGGGGTGCCATGTATGGGCTGTAGCAGGGCAACCAGGCATAAGAAGGCAGTGGTCACTGGCAAAATAAAAGTTCTAAATACTTGCTGTACAATCCAGTAAATAATTGACCAAAAAAACCTCCACCCCTCCATCCCCTGCTACTCCCCATCTCTCTCTCCCACCCCACCTACCATTCTACCCCTCCCACCTACCATTCCACCCCTCTCCCGCTCCTCTCCTCCTGTTTCCCACTCCCTATCACCCTATCTCTTTTTGCTCCATGCCAGACTACCTAGCACTTATCTTTCTGTTCTTGCACTTATGACAATGTCAAATCCTTGACTGCCTACCCCCCTTTTCCCCACCCCTTTCTCTACTTATGTCACCCCAAGGATGTTTTTTATTTGTATTTGTGTCTTGTTATATATACACACCCATATTGTTAATTGTGCATTGATATTTGCCACTGACTGTTTGCTACTGTGCTAGTCTATACACATATACTGTCTTTTGTTACTAAGTTAACCTCCTGACCTGTATTGTATCTTACCTCTGCTTACTTCTATGTTAACGTCCTGACCCATTATTGTATTTTACCACTGTTTTGCTTGCACCCATTGCTGATGCAGAACCTTTGTAAAAGAACCCTTGGTTCAAAGGAATTTGTAATCCTAGTCATAAATAAATAAATAAAATTAAAAAATACTTTGAAATATGCACAACCATGAATGTGCAGTACATGCAAAAATGTACAGATTTTTATAAACCGGGATATAAATATTATATTTGAAGTTTGATAGGGCTGCAAGCCAGGTCACCAGATGCACACTAAAAATGCATACTCAAAGAAAGTTATACATAAATGTACCATTCGCTGCACTCATGCTACTGGGCCTAATGACTATGGGCCCCACTGCCATTTGCTATTTGGCAGGTTAAAAGTGGGATTACAGGGACCCAGAGGGGTGGGTGTAGAATCTATGAAACCCACCATGGGTGAGTAAAGACATTTCACAGATTTACTATAGTATTGTACACTGTAATGCCCATAACACTACTGCACATGCACAGTACAAAAGGAGTTAAAATTTTTTTTATTTGCAAGCAAAGTTGGTGCAAAGTTGGGACCTTCACACATTATGAAAACTTTGTGAAGTTCCTGATAGATGCATCAAATGTTCCTGTGTTTTCTCATTTAAAACAAGCATTTGTCAATGCCGAATGTTGTCTTGCTGGCATTGGCATTGGTAGTGCAGGCATTAGAGAGATGAATAATTTGGAATGGCAGTGAAGTATAGAACTGACGTCAACCTCACCCCACCATGCAGAAGGTGACAGGCATTCGTGTGTGCCTTTGGGTTGTTGGCCATAATGCTCATGCCATTTCACCTAACCCTACCCTGAAGACTCTGACAAGTGTTGCATTGTGCCTTGTGGTCGTTGGGCCTTACGCTCACCCCATTTCATAAGGAAGTATGTTGAGATGGATGTAGCATAGGAGAAGGGGGTGAACTTTGGGACCAAAGAGTCCAAGGCACACCTGGATGGCTGTCAGTGGCTGCAGTGGGGGTGCAATGACATTAGCATTACAGCTGACAATCCAAAGGCACATCCTGACGTCTGTTAGTCTGTATAGGGTGGTTAGAAATTCTAATGCCCTGGGTGTTTATTGGTATTTGCACTCCAAATTTTCAACATGGCCTTTTTGTGACCCAACCTCATGAAAACATGTGGGATCTCTGCTCGTGAACAGTGTCGCTGTGATTTTGCTAATGTGTTCCAAACATTGATTTCCCACAGTGACCGTGCCATTCTGCACCACATAAAAATGTCAGCTGCACCATTCATAAGGAGCTGTGAAGAGATGGCAATGTTGAAAGTTTGGAGTGAAAATATTAAAAATTCACGAAGTTGCAAGAGTGCATGAAAACTGTGCAACACACGCTCATAACAGTCTTTTCTTGGAATTCTTTCACCAAGTTTTTAACAGGTATTTTAGGGCCTCTGTTCATGAACAGTAGCAGTATGATTTTCTTTATCTGTCCCAAATGTTGATTTCCCACAGTGACTGTGCCATTGTGTGCCAGATGTGCGAAACCACATTTTGGGCAGGATGTGAAAAATGACAGTTGTATTGTTCATAAGAAGGTGTGCAAAAATGGCAATGTTGAACATCTGGAGTGAAAATATTAACAATTCTTGAACTTACTACTGTACGTGGACACTGAGCAACACACGCTTGTAACATAGTCATTTTGTGGAATTTTTTCACCAAATTTTCAACATAGGCATTTCAGGACCTCTGTTCATGAACAGTGTTACTATGATTGTCTTACTGTGTCCCGAACATTGTTTTCCTACAGCAACAGTGCCACTGTGTGCTGGATGTGCAAAAACACATTTTAGGCAGGATGTGGAAAATGACAGCTCATAAGGAGATGTGAAAAAATGGCAATGTTGAAAATCTGGAGTATAAATATTAAAAATTCTCAAAGTTACAAGCGTGCGTGGAAACGGCTCAAAACATGCTCGTAACACAGTCGTTTTGTGGAATTATTTCACCAGATTTTCAATTTAGGGATTTTGGGATCTATGTTCATGAACAGTGTTACTGTTTTTATTTTCTTACTCTGTCCCGAACATTGTTTTCCTACAGCAACTGTGCCACCTCATGAACAGTCACACTGTCATTTCGTTACTCGTTCCTGAAAGGCAATTCAATGCAGTGACCACAAAATAACCTTTCAGGACCGAATAACGAGATGACAGTGACTGAATTCATGAGGTGGGGTCCCAAGAACCCCATGTTGAAAATTTGGTGTCAAAATTCACAAAGATGGCTGACATATGCACCAAAGTTGAAAAAAAACTATTTATGCCATTATATAGCTTACCGGCATTTCTTCAGTTTGCGTTCGGCTTTAAAGAGTGCAGACATATTTCCAGTCCACCGAAGATAATCGTGCCAGGCTCCGGAGGTAAGTATGGGGTGAGGGGGGTGTGGGAAGGTAGGGTGCACAGAAGGTGGCTGTGGACTGGGGAGAGGACAGGACAGCGAGGGACATTTTCCTTTGTTTCAGGTAACAAACATAAAAAATTAAACGCAGACATTTTTTTACAGGTTTGGTCACACTGGGGTGGGATCCCAGTATGGCACATTTCTTTGGGGGGCATGTTAGCCACACTGGAGTGGCCTCCCAGTGTGGCACACAATCAGAGTGGGACAGCAGCAGGAAATGGGAAGGGGGGTTAACATGCCGACAGGAGGATTGGGCACCCCCGTTGGCAAGCATATCTGTGTTCAGAGGCATGATGCCGAGGGGGATTGGGCACCCCTCGGCAGACCACATCAGTGAAGGGGTCACATATGCCAAAAGGGGATTGGGCACCCCCCACGTTGGCTTCCTAGGGACTGTGAGTGGCGTGCAGCTGGTGGCGAGCCATCACCTGGCATGTTTATTGAAATGTTACACCAGGCAAGGCACACCCTGCAATGAGGGGTCACTCCCTCTTTGCAGTGGCTAAAACGTTTCAAGTAGGTGCCATGTTTTGCAGCTGCTGTCATAGACAGCATGCAATCTAATTTGTGCCACAGAGCCCAGCCCTAAAATGCAGTGGCATCACTGGCCACAACACGACCATGCCTCCAAAACTCTTCTCTTTCACTTCAAGCAACCTCAGTATGTTGTCTGCGCTGCATGCACAATACAACATAAAAATGAATAAATAAAACTGCTTCATGCTCTGTGGCATGTAGCCAATCCCCACTTCTAAGCACACCACACACTTTATAATAGTATGCCCCTCCTGTTTCCATGCTAGGCCTCTAAAGCCCTTGTTCCCTTTTACTTGGTTAAAAAGATAAAAGAAGGACTGGCTCGGTGGCACTGAGGCTTGAGGTGCTGGACACCACACCCAGCACCACACTGGTGACCTGAGTTCGGGAGTGAACTCGGGCCACCAAGCATCAGATAGGAGGAATGTGGAGTTGGATCAAGCTGCCACATGGCAGCTCTCCTGTCCAGGGAGGGAAATGAGGTTTCTCTGGCTATTAGCTGCTGCCTGGTGGAGGCTAGGTGGGAGCACCAGGCCACAGGGAACCCTGGCACTAAGCTTGGTGGTCAGAAGGTGCTGTCACTGGAGCTGTAGAGTGCATGTGCTCCTCCACACACATGCACAACCACATTCTGGGGTCCTGGGTATTAGGGAGAAAAGTCACAAAATATCATGTCTCCTCCAGTGCCAAGTAGGCGCAGTAGGCAATGTGGGAGCAAAAAGCTATATGGAAAAAAATAACAACAAAAAAAGAAAGTATCCAGCCCATCGAGTCTGTCTCCCACACTGTGTGGGGCATATTAATCAGTAGTTTGTTTAGTATTTGTCAAGTTCCAACTTAAAGGTATCAAAGTTCCCCAAGTAAACTAGGTGTTGTGGTAGGCTATTTCATATTTTTGCTGCACGCACAGTAAAGTAATTATCTCGTTTATTACTGTTGACCCTAGAACTTTTAGATGCACGTCATGAGATCTTAAATCAGCTGTTCTTTTGTGAGTGCTCATACCACATTGACTGGCTACCTCTTGGTCATTCATGATTTTAAATAGTTTTAAAATATCCCCTCACTTCCTTCTCTGTTGTAGACTGTGTAACCTTAGTTCTGATAAATTATCCACATAATGCTTGTTTCTTAACCTGGGTGCTAGTTTTGTTACCCTCCACTGTACGCTTTACAAAATATTGATGTCCTGCCTTAGGTAAGTGGACCGAAACAGGGATCCATAGTCCAAATAGGACCTTACATAAGCTCTACACAATGGAACCAAACAGTAATCATTCCTTGATATAAATGATTTATTGATACAATTAATTAGTCTGTTTGCAGTTTGGACAGTTTTCCTACAGTGGCTGAATGAGGTGAATGAATTATTCACCATTACACCCAGGTGTCGTTCACGTTGTACTGGTTTCAGAGGGACTCCATTTAATGTGTATTGCCTCATTTGATTATATCTACGAAGATGTAGTACCATACAATTGCCCATATTAAAATCCATTTTTTTTTTTATCCCATGTTTCAGTGCATTTCAGGTCATTCACTAGGTGATGGCAATTGATTTCGGTATCTATAACTCCTCTTAATTTCATGTCATCAGCAAATTTAGAAAGGTTACTTTCCACACCGTGATGCAGATCCCTAATAAGGAGTCCAGATGGAGTTGGCCTAAGGCAGAGCCCTGGGGGACCCCACTGCTAACCAGCATCTCTGTTGATAAGTGTTCTGTAATCCTCCCTTCTTGTGTCCTCCCTTCTAACCATGACACTCCCCTTTTGACAAGATGCAAACTGAATCTCATATCTAAATTACTAAAATGCCAGCAGAATAGGCCTAATGGTCTTTTGTGTCTGCTCATTTAGTCAGCCTCCACCCTGGGAGCTGACCTTGCTGCACCCCTCACCTTCTCTGGCTTCTCCCCTCCCAGTTCTGGATATTCTTGCTGCATTGGATTTTGCTTCCAGAACCCTTCCCCTGTACCTGTGCCACCCACTCTTGAACCTCTCCACCATCTCTGCCTCCACCAGCCCCCTAGGCAGCGCATTCCATGGCTCCACCACCATCTCAGAAGAAGTAGCACCACCTCCTTTGTCCCCTGAATCTTCCCCCCTCCAGCTTCCACCCATGCCCTCTAGTGTTCCCCTCCTCCTTCCTTCAAAGCACACTGACTGCTCCTCCCCTATTTACCCCCTTCATGTACCTGAAGACCTCTATCATGTCCTCCCGGTCCCTTCTCTCTTCCAATGTGTACATATTTAGCTCTTCGAGCCTCTCCTCATAGATCCTGTCCTCCAAGCCCCAAATCATTTTGGTTGCCCTCCTCTGGACCCTCTCCAGTAGTTAAATGTCCCTCTTTAAGTGTGGCCTCCAAAACTGCATGCAGTACTCGAGGTGCGGCCTCACCAAGCAGTTATACAGAAGGAGTATCACTTCCCTCCTTCTGGAGGTAAACCCCCTAGCGATGCATCCCAGCATCCTGTTGGCCTTGGCTGCTGCCCTCCTACAAGTCTCTGAGTTGTTCATCTTGACATCCACCACCCCCAGGTCCCTCTCAGCCATTGAGACTTGTAGCATTTCACCCCCCCAGGATGTACACTTGGCCCAGGTTTCTGGCCCCCAGGTGCAGTACCTTGCATTTCCCTGCATTGAACCTCAGCTTCCACTTTCTAGACCATCTTTCAATTTATTTATCAATTCAGAATGTGGCACGATGTCGAATGCCTTTCTGAAGTCTAGGAAGATCACATCCATAGGCTCAATGATATCCGAGCTGGCACTAACTTTTTTGTAACAGGTGAAGCAAATTTACATTTACTCTTTCTAGAGAAGTTTTAGTTAAATGATGCAGACACTATCATTCTCTTCCCCTTCTTACAAAATCAAATTTCCTTCCACGTCCCCTACCTGTCCCTCTTTTACGTGAAATGAACTGCCTTCCCTTGCTAAAAACACCCACCCTCCATAGCCCCCAAACACCAGTTCCACTCATCTTGAGAACCTGTATAAAACAAATATGTGCCTCACAGGAGCAAGCACATCCTCCTCCTTCAAAGTGTAAGTCTGAATGAATGATGTGTGATGTATATCCTAGTAGTAATACCTGATTGACTGATAAGCAAGTTCACTTACAAGTAAAAGTGTAGAGACCCAGTTCTCAGTTGTAAGGAGCTGGCAGTAAATTGTTGATTCATCAACAGTTCATTTCCTGCAGCTCTCTTAAGCTATGATCAGATGGTGTTTGTGTACACTTCCATGCTAGCACACATTAAAGAGTGCTGGTGCACAGAAACAGATTGAATTTGAATGTAAGTGTTAAGCAGTGCAATTCACATTGCCAAATACAACATTTACTATCAGTATAGAAGTTTTGTGACACCATTCTAAATACTGCCAATTTTTTTCTAGTTGTAGGGATTTTCAGACTCCTGTGCCAGTTGTGTAGGCAGTCCAAGGAATGGAGTTCATGGTGGGACCACATCATCAAGGGAAGGTATTATGCAGTTGGGAGGAAAAATTGCCAGACTACCAGGACATGTGACTTAATGAGAGTGAGCTGGTTTGACCACCTCTGTCCATTAACGGTTGCACATACTGTCTTAAAATCTTTTAGGTTTAAAAGCTCTCCTACTCTTGTGAGAGGAGGGTGGACTGGACTTGCCCATACTTTAAGACAAGAGTGACTTTGGCCTACTTTACGTTGACATCTGTTGCTTGGAACTGGAAATGAATTTCTGCCAGTTTATGCACAACTGATAGATTTGAATGTTCCATTAGTGAAGATGAGTTTGCTCTTCCTGCAACACTCTGTGGACTTTAACAACTAAACAGTCATTTTAGCTAAATTCTGTATTTCATCATTTTTGTAGAGTGACTGTGAGTCAGAATATGTGTGGAATGTGTGATTTACTTAGATTGTAGAGTGTTAGTGTGGATTAGGGTGTGTCTGTTCTTTATTTATTTGAAAAAGTTTCACCAGGAAAGGCACACTGAGCTACAATAGCTCATTTCCAGGTGTATCCCCGGGGGAAAGGGAAACTTGGGACAACACAATTAAGTACAGAATATAACATAATATAGATTACCATACAATACAATATAAATTTGCATAGGTAAAATTAACTGTTATAAGTGTAGCTTGTTGATTGTGTGAGTGGGGTGAGTGTGACTGGGGTACAGTACATGGTTGGAGGAGGGTGGGCAGTTGGGCATGCAATATACACATGGACTGGGAAGGGTAGTGGAGAG
The DNA here is from genome assembly GCA_016271365.2 of Neoceratodus forsteri. Classification (NCBI taxonomy): domain Eukaryota; kingdom Metazoa; phylum Chordata; order Ceratodontiformes; family Ceratodontidae; genus Neoceratodus; species Neoceratodus forsteri. The sequence goes on along the minus strand of CM028132.1, from coordinate 966,252,478 downwards.
TAATGGGCTATTTTCTGGATTGTAAAAATAAATGTTATACTTTGGGATAGTATTTGCTATGTGCTGCCAAGCTCCATACCCAACCCATCTACAGTCACAGGAAATTCCTGAATATCATATCTGCGAGTGATGGTTTCCCTCTCCTGTGCTGTCTGATCCAAATAGTTCCTTTCAATTCATATCTTTACTGGTAGATTTTCCATGCCATTCATTGGCATTTTTTATCAACAGTGTACATGCACCTTGCAACATGAGCCTTGCCAGGTTTCATAATACTTTACCTCACAAACGTTTGTCATTGAAATGTTGAAAGCAACTCTCAACATTTTGGATGATGAGTGACACTGGCCCTCATAATATGGGACAAATCATCATGATATCATATCAAGACACTGTGGAAACCCATGACTGAATGATTTTATAGTATAGTTTTATTGAGTATCTCCGAATAGTGTGAAATTCTGCTAAAAAAATCTCAGTATACAGTATTATCCATGTGTGGCAGTACCTTTTCTATGTGGGATGAATGTGGCACAGAGTAATTTTAAGGCTTAAAATGAAGGATGCTTCTGATAATGTAGGATAGTTTAGAGGGGGTGTACAATATTCCAGGTTTTGGATTAGGATTTTGGTCCACTTTGACCTCCCTCCTCCTCCTCCCATTTCTGTTATTACTTTGTAAATTTACAGTAATAACTCAGATAACAGCATGTGTCAAAAAAACTTTGTTTTATTTAATATTTTGGTACAGTATTAAATGTGTTTGTCTAATTGCTGTTTTACTTAAATATTTTTTCTTTTGGTACAGTTTTGCATTTGGCAGCAGCTGAGGGATTCCGCTCCCACTAGCTGTATGCCACAGCCAGACTCCTCCCTATGTCCTTCTTCTCAGGTTTCCCACCTATGTAGTGGGTGGAGCTAATTTTACTTCATCTTTGCCCTCCTCCTCCTCCTTCTCTTGGTTTGGTTTTCAGTGCAGCTTAAATGCAGACATCTTCTACCTCATACAGTAGAATAGAAACATAGAAACATAGACGTTGATGGCAGATAAGGACCGCAAGGCCCATCCAGTCTGCCCATTTCTTTTTCTACCTTATAAATGTGCCATCGGCCTTTGCTCTGTCAGTGGCCTATCTATTCATAGTCATTTGTATTGCTCCCTTATGCCTATCCCATGCCTGTTTGAAGCCCTGCACTGTATTCATAGCCACCACTTCTTGTGGTAAGCCATTCCATGCATCCACCACTTTTCTGTGAAAAGAATTTCTCACATTCCCCTTAATCGGCCTCCTCTAATCTCATGCTGTGTCCTCTTGTCCTGCTATTTTTCTTATATTTAAACATGTTAGACTCTTTCTCCTTGTTTATGCCCTTAAGGTGTTTGAATGCCTCGATCATATCACTCTCTCCTCCTTTGCTCAAGGGTATACATATTGAGCTCCGTTAATCTGTCCTCATATGTCTTCTGATGCAGTCCCTGCACCATTTTGCTGCCCTTCTCTGGACTGCCTCAATTTGGTTAATGTCCTTGTGAAGGTGTGGCCTCATACTGCATGCAGTACTCCAGATGGGCCTAACCAGTGTCTTGTACAGAGGATTAATACTCCCACTTATGACTTGTGATACCCCTACTAATACACCCTAACACCCCCTATCCTTACCTACTGCTTTAGAGGTCTTCTTGATGATTTTAGGTCATCAGTGATGATGATGCCCAAGTCTCTTTCTTCCTTTGTGATGCTATAGCAACTCCCTCCCAGCCTATAGGTGGCTTGAGGTTTCCTTCCCTATGTGCATGATTTTGCACTTCTTTGCATTAAATCCCAGTTGCCACTCTTCTGACCATTCTGCTAGTTTATCCAGATCTCTTCTCATTCTGCCCACCCCATCTGGATCATCTACTCTGTTGCAGATCTTGGTGTCATCTGCAAACAGACAAGCCTTACCCTCTAGTCCATCTGCAAGGTCACTAATGAAGATGTTGAAGAGGACTGGCCCAGGACTGATCCCTGAGGTATCCCACTTGTGACTTGCATCTCTTCTGACTGTATACCATTTACCACCACTCTCTGTTTTCTGCCCGTCAACCAGTTTGCCACCCAGTTGACCAACTTCTGCCCCACCCCAAGCCTACCCAGCTTATTTATCAATCTTCTATGTGGAACAGTGTCAAAAGCTTTGCTGAAGTCAAGGTAGGTGACATCAACTGCTCCCCCTTGGTCCACCACTCTGGTTACCCAGTCAAAGAAATCTATGAGATTAGTTTGACAGGACCTTCCTTTTGTAAACCCATGCTGTCTTGGATCCTGTGCCCCTATGGATTCCAGGTGTTGCACTATCCTTTCCTTAAGGAGTGCCTCCATAATCTTGCCCACTACTGAGGTAAGACTGACTGGTCTGTAGTTCTCGCCTCCTCCCTGCTACCACTCTTGTGGAGCGGGATCACATGAGCCCTCTCCAGTCTTCTGGGACTCTCCTGTGCTCAGAGACTCACTAAACAATTCTGCTAATGGCTCTGCTAGTTCCTCCTTTAGCTCCTTAAGTACCCTGGGATGTATGCCATCAGGTTCCATTGCCTTATCCACCCTGAGCTTAGCAAGCTCTTGTAGGACCCTTTCTTTGTGAAGGGAGTAGTGCTCACCTCCTCCCCTGTGTCCATGATGTTGAGCTGTGGGCCCTGCCCTACCTTCTCTTCAGTAAATACTGAGCAAAAGTATCTATTTAGGATAGATGCCTTTACAGGGTCCTCCTCCTCACATGCTCCCTTTTCTCCATTAAGCTTAGCAAAACCCCCTCTGGACTTTCTCCTTTCACTAATGTATCTATAGAAAGTCTTGTCACCTTCTTTTACTGTTCTTGCTAGTGTTTCCTCAGTTTGGGACTTTGCCTGCCTTACTGTTACAGATAAGAAGGTTTTCATAAGGATCCAATGACCAGTGATGGGATTGAGTCTGCAATGGTTTGAAATTGTCATCTAACACTGTATTGTGCTCATGTATAAGACAAGCTTTTCGTCGTCAGGCAAATTTGAACTTCAGTTCATAAGGATACTTATTCTGGAAGTTTTGTTGCATCAACATCATCATTGGGATACTTTTTCACCCCAAGGACTTGCGTAGCAATGTTTTCATCAGTCACTTCTTCAAAGCACTCACTTGTCATTCATGCTCAGGTACATTTCACATTGATCAGGGTTCATCTGTTTGAATGGGGGAAATTATTTCAGACTCAATCCCATCACTGGTCATTGGATCCTTATGAAAACCTTCTTATCTGTAACAGAGTTGTTATATCTACTGTAGGTTGCTTAACTCACATGCTGGATCTGTTGCCATTATAGCCTGTGCCTTATCAACTATATATACAATTTTATTAAGCATCCTCTGCTGGTACATGACTTTAAAATTTAAAATGATCTCTTGGTTCACCTGTTGGATTAGAGAAATCAAATTTAGTGGTAAAAATAATAGCTTTACCCTGCATATTGTTGGATGGGATGCACACTACAGTCGTACAATAACAGGATCATTTTCCAACACTTACAGGTCATTTCCTTGCCCAGACTGTTGAACCTTTCAGTAAACAGTTCAGTCATCATCCTTGTATTACGATTAGCACTGTAAATCACAAGCACTGTAGATGCTCAGGGCAAGATTTCCAGAAGTGATGATGCAGAAGCAATTACCAGTTCCGGGCTGTGCTTGCATCATTAAAAAAACATGCTAAAATGTCTGAATGCCATATTCAAATGTTTTGACACATTTGTGACAGTTTCCCTTTATTTATGGTACCTTGTGTAAAAACATAATGCCTGTATCACTTTATTTGAGCAAATTGCAGCAATGAAACAAAAAGTTAGATGATGTTTTATGTGGTCCTTTTGTCCTAAGTTGCACAATTGCACTAAAATGGTGCTACAAATATCGGATGCCCCTTTGAATATCCAGCCCTCTATGTTTACATATTGGTAGCACCTTGTTTTCATGTTTGCTTGTGTGCATGTGCAAAGTGAACATATTGTCACTGTAGTGTAGAGAGCTGTGTAGGTGTGTACTGTATAACCAATGGATGTAGAAATGCTGGTAACATGCCACTCAAACATCAATGCTGAGAAAGCTGATGATGACATTGTTTAACTGGCTGATGCATGTAAATCTGATGAAGTTCAAAGGAGAAAGACCCACTTTGTACAATACACAGCTAGCAGACATCATGAGGCTTTGGAGATAAGAATCAAGTCTCACACTGTGTGTGTGTGTGTGTGTGTGTGTGTGTGTGTGTGTGTGTGCATGTGTGTGTGTGTTTGTGAGTTTGTATGTGTGTGTGCATCCCCCTAGTTACAGACAGAAAGCATCTATCTGAAAAAAACTAAACAGAGATGGGAAAAACAGTATGCAGAATGAAGGTATAATATATTCAAATATGTTAATAGCATATCAGTAATCAACAGAAAATACCAGCAATAGTTGATTTAAATTATATACCTGTAGAGTTTATTTTCCCTTTAAAAAGCTCATGATGCCAGTTGGATAACTTTGAAAAATGGGAGTGTTGGACACAGTTCAGTTAATCATTCAACTTTTGGAATCTTTTTCTCATATGAATTTTATCCTCTTGTCCCTCCCCATTGCCCCCCCCTCTACTGTCAAACTCCAACCCTTTCACCCAACCTCCAGGACTAACCCCATCTACTTCATACCTTGTTGTGTTACTGGGTGCCATAGATGTTGGTGGTGTGGTGCCTTTAGGGTCTCAACATCATCCTACAGATGGGGATTCTTTTCTACCCATTACTCCCCTTGAGTTAGAACCAGTAGCACACAATGGTATACATGTACACTGTGAAGACAGTGTACACTTTTAGCACATGCCTCAAACCTTCAATTCTGGAGGCCTCTGCTGTGATATCTACCTTCCAATAGGTGGCAGCTAAGCAGCAGTAAACACTGTCCCACACACCAAAAGAGTACATCCATTGATGGACATTAAATCCTCTCCCCCACACCATCTCCTGAGAGATCTTGGTCTATTCTTGAACCCTAGTCACCAGTGTGGTAGAGCTGAGGTGTTCAGCAAATCAGCCTTTCATTTTATTGGCCCAGCTACAAATTTACTGTAGTGCAGATTTCCTTAGACAATATTGTTTGTGGTCCAGAGGGGGCAGAACCTGCAACCCACTGTTTTACAGTTCTGTGCTTTTACCCTCTGTACCATGCAGCCAGAACTATGTTTTGCACAATTCTTTCCCCCTTTTTCTTTATTATTCAGGGAAGTGAAATAAAAACAAGATTACTGTCCCTTGGACTTTAATAGCTTTGGCTGTTTGTCTACATATGACATCATAATGCCCTTTTTATGTCATTATAATTATATCCACAGCAATATACATTGAGATGTCATAAACAGAATTGTGAATGCAGAAGTCAAGTCAAGTTCATGTTTATTGTCTGGCTAAACAGCCTTTACAAAGGTTTGTAACAAAAGTACATAGACAACCTTCACAGTACTACATAAATTAGCATTCAATCATTCATTACTACAAAATAAATACATTTATTATAATCGCACATTGTTAATGCTAACAAATAACTCTTCATGGCAATTGTGGTTAATAGCCCATCCTTAAACTATCTTAATTCCTTTTTTAATCTGACTAATGGAAGAAAAATACTTTGTGAGCCTTAACAGTGACCATGAATCTGCTGTGCGCATTAAAATATTTGATAATAAAACCCTATGTTGTAAAGCAGACAGAAACAGACTCAACCAATACGCCCTTTGTGTCTCGTACCATTTACAATACCATAAAACATGAAGTAAGTCTTCCCTCTGACCAGTCCCACAATCACATTCTTATGATTGAATTCCTTTCTTCTTTTACCTCAGATCCAAAACATTACTATTGAACTGCTCAAATTTATATCTCATAAAGTTCAGTCTCAGTTTTGGATCTGTAAGTACATCCAAGTAAGATTTGTATCCATGGTAAAAATTATTGGCAGCAAACCAACGTGAATAGTGAGAAGCCGAGATAATTTTCATATCAGTACCTATTTATTCGTTTCAATATGTATTTTTATATTTGAAGTTAATCATAATTCCTTGCTCTACAATCCGTCCAAGATAAGATAATTTATGTTTTTCCAACAATTTCTGTACGCTGTTATACCAGTACCCATTGAAATACCCCAAACTGTGCCACACTTCCTTTTCTTTTAAACAGAGATATATCAGTCTGGTTTTCTCACTTCTGGTTAATTTAATCCAATAATTTAACCTTTTTAGTTCCATTAAGGCATGTATATCTGAGATACCAAATTCTTACCTCAGATAAGCCGCAGGGCAGAAGCTCCCCATTTTAAACAGATATCAGAGGACTTTAAACAATGGTACCATCAAGCTATTCAGATCTTTAATCCCCCAGATTTCAGTACCATAAAGAAGTTGAGTTTCATACTTCATCTTAATGGTTTGGATTAAAGGCCTGGTGCTCATACCCCCATAATTACGATAAAACCTGCTCAGACCATGTGTAGTATTTTTTTAGTTTAACTTTGAGCAACTTTACTTGTCTAGTCCAGGCCTGATTTGCCTGTACCATTACTCCCAAATACATATAGGATGATACTATCTCAACTTCTTCTTTAAAAATAAACCATTGACCTTTTGGAGCATTCTGGCCAAAAACCAGAACTTTTGATTTATTCATATTTATCTTTAATTTCAAAAGTTTCGAATTTTTAAATAAAAATGTCAGTTTAGACTGTAACCCCTTTTTTGTTAATGAAAATGTAACAATGTCATCCGCATAGGCCAGCCATGGACAAGGGACATCCTGAATTTTTGGGGAATCATGATCAACATGAATGACATCATTTAACATGTTATTAATGTACAATGCAAAAAGTAATGGGGCAAAAAGGCAACCCTGTCTTGCACCCTTATTACTAGAAAAAGTGTTGGACAGTTGTCCCTCACACCCTAATCTAATCTTGGCCTAAGTGTTAGAGTGCAATTAAGCCATAATTGTCACTAGTTCTTGATCAATACCTTGCTTGATCAATGATTCCCACAAAATATTCCTTGTTAAACTATCGAAACCCCAGCATAATCAATAAAAAATGTGTACAATTTTTGGCCTCTTAATTTAACATGTTTTTCTATTAAATGATTCATTATGTATAGATTGTCATTAGTAGAATAATTGGGTCTAAAACCAGCTTGGTATATAGAAATACCACCTGTTTGCTCCAGTTCTTTTCTAAGCCTCTGGAGTATTATCCTAGAAAAAATCTTCAGATTTACATCTGACAGGTTAATTGGCTTGTACATTGCTGGATCAGATAATTTACCTTTCTTATGAATAGGGACTGAATGCAGAAGTAGACAAGAAGCCAGCTCAAATAGGGCAGAGATACTGTTTTCAGGCAAATGTCCTAAATAATTCTCATGAACCCACTGCTGGGGGGCAGGCCCACTGGGCTCACAGTTCATACCTTTAAGTGCAAACCATGATGGGGGGGAACAGGGATACCATCCTCATCCTTTTTGAATGCTCACTGAGATCATGACTGCACCTCTGCCATGAGGATCCAGGGCATCCCTCTAACTCTGGATAAGGGCACAATACCAGTCTCAAGCCTTGTAGCCAAATATGAACCCTTTCCTTGGCTACTACACAAAGGAGGAATACCCAGGCATCACACTGTCTTTGGGGTAGCAGTGTAAGCCTGATTTGGCCTTCTCCCTACAGGACATGCAACAGCCTGGTTCAAAATTCCTTCAGACTTGTCCCTGAGACTTTGGTATTTTCTCTATCCTTCTAGATCCCTTCCAGACCCTTTTCTCAATTTGTTTGCTTATGGTGCCCCATCTAAGTAATCAACAGTCATCACAGATTATTAATAAACCTTCTGCAGTCACACACACAATATAAGAACTCTCACACAGGCATAATTTCTGTAGAAAAGCAAATGTTTTTACTAAAATAATTAAATAAATGCAGTTACAACTAAAAGAGAACATATACTAAATTAGGTTACAGTATAAGAAACAAAATGGAAAAGTATAAAGAAAAATGCACTAAGATAGGTTAATTAAGTCTACCTGAGGTACGAAGATTTCAAAGTCCAGAGAATTGCTGGTTTGCAAAAAAATATTTTGGACATTCGGTAGCAGCCTTTAGTTCTTAGGCAGTCTCTGTACTGGCAGCTGTTATCTCGCTGACTTCAAATGGAAAGGGTTCCCACTAAACATTATACTGTCTTGAATATGAAATAAAAAATATACAACACTCTTATTGGATTTCTTTTTAGCTTGTGACTCTTTTATTTTTGGATTTTTAATTGTTTGTGATGTTCTGGAACTTAAATGTTCCTTCTTCAGACATTTGAGCCTTCAGTTGAATCCAAAATTCATTGTCTGCAATCTTGCTTTCACAATATTTCAATGTACAGCATCATAATAAAGGAATAATGCATGACAGGGTGTGTGTCGTGCTGGGATAACGCCATGCCTGGAGGGGGTTGGGCACGAGGCCACAGGCCGAGTACGTCAAATGCCCCAGGCAAGGCGTTATCCTAAACGACACACACCCTGGAGTGCATTATTCCTATTATACAATGGCTCATTGTTATACAGAATAAAAAAAATAATTTTAAAGATGTTTTTGTGTGGAAACATATTTTTTGTTTTTAAGAGAAGACGAAACAATAAGATGCTCAGTAAAACAATCAATAAGATGCTCAGCAGCAGGTTTACAGTGCTGAGACTAGACCTGTGGCGATGTGCTGGTGTAACGCCATGGGTCCAGCCCCAAACTGACCAATCACAGTCCAAGATTCTTTCTTGCCATTGTATAATCTGTAATTATAAGCACATATAAGAGAGTTTATGTGAAATTTACTATCATTCAAAACAAATGTAAAATAATATAAAATGGAAAATATAAGGATACAAAAGCAGGGGGAACTAACCTGCACTACATAGTTCAAAGAATATCTATTTGGGGTTTTGCTAATTGGCGGTTCTTATTTTTTAAGCAGGAATGGCACTTCTAGTAGCTTTTTTTAACCTCCTTATTTCAGTTCATTTCTCTTTTCTGGAACAACAGTAAATACTATATATATATAATGTGGTTCAAAACAAACCAAATCTACATTTTTAATAATTCTTTAAATGATTTATATATTTACCTTAGAACACACATTAACATACTGCCAGAATCAAAATATAGAGAGTTTCTTTATAAGGTCCCAAATGTTTGGTTACCACCTCTGTAAAAGGAGAGAAAAAAGGCCTCTTAAGCATAGGTAGGTCCCATATAAATATCCAAGTTCAAATAATAAGACTAAAAATAATTTTCATTCGTTGTACCTTGTTAGTGTTTTACCGTTTACAATGAGCTTCATCTTCTAGTAAAAAGAAGCTCATTGTAAATGGTAACTTCTGGCTTTCTGCTAAATGGTGGTGGGCTCTCTATTAGTCTGAAAACATAAGTGATGTTACGGAGTTTCCCAAGGAATGAATAGCTCACCATGAAGTAAAAGAGTGAGTGGTATAACGCTGTAAAGGTACAATGAATGAAAATTATTTTTAGTCCTATTATTTGAACTTGGATATGTATGATCACAGGCATGTATTGGAATTCTCCCTGGTGGTCCAGTGGGCCACATTCCCTTGCCCAATTGCAGGCATGTAAAGATATATTCCCTGGTGATCCAGTGGACCGATCTCCATCGCCCACTTGTGGGCATTGGTCAAACACCCTGGTGGTCCAGTGGTATCCCCTCCCCACCTACCCACTTAGTCCCCCATCACCCTGCACCCCCACGGTCAGTGGCGGGTGGTAGCTCCTCACCCGCAATCTGCCCTGCCACCCGCTGACTGACAGTGTACAGTACAGCTGTAGGCCTAATGGTCCACTGCATGGGCCAATGGGCATGCAGCCCATACTGTACTACACAGTCCCGAATTGTGAATGAGCATTCATTCACACTTCAGGACTGTCTTAACTATCCCCTGTCTTAACTCACCATCCCTAGAGGGGGGGTGGGTAGGCTTCAGCAAGGTGTCTCAGCAGAAAGAAAGGAGAATTTCTCCCTTGCACTAACTTTTAAATCCCATTAGGACCCCAATCAGGACCCCTACTTGCTCCTCCCCCATCCAATCCCATATCTCCTGTTTCACCTTGCATACATCCCCTTTGTGACCTCATCTAGTCCTGCCCCACCACCTCGCTTTAGACTCCAAAGTTCCCCTTATCCCTCCCCTCCTCTTCCCCTTCCAAATTCTTAACATGCTACTATTTCTTGTGGGAACCCCTGACAATTTTGGTTGCCTGTAATTGGCAACCCTATTTGTCAGAGGTAGGGATGTGCGAAAAAAAAATTTCCGCTGGTGGAATTTTGGTGAAAGTGCGAATTTCACTTCTTCGAAAGTTCAGAAATCATTTTCGGAACTTTCGCAGAAATTCCGCCTTAAAATGGTGGAAAAATATAAAAAACTGTGGATTAATTTATTAAACTGCGGGAAAAAAATCTGCAAAAAGGATCACTGCCAGTGGTCATTTCTGAGGCTTTTTTTAACTGCAGTTTAATTCATTAATCCACCCCCCACTGATCCGGAGTCCCAGTAAATACCTCCAATCCCTTCCTTGGACCCTCATGGTTTCTAGAAGCCCCCCACCCACTGATCATGGCCCCCAAAATATTTTATTCCCTGATGTGTAGTGGACTCCTTCCCTATCCTGGATTCCTTAATCCACAAATAAACAGCTGACAGTCCACCAACTCATCCCCCTCTATTCCCAGTATTCCCTGGTGTCTAGTGGACCTACCCATCCCATATCCCTTACAAAAAAAATAATCCCAATTCCCTGGTGTCTATTGGACCCCTGAACCACCACCCTGACAGTTCATCTGCCACCACCCCACTCCCCTCCCCACCCTTCCCCTGAGCGGGCCACCAGTGCAGCACTCCTTTCTCCTCCACTACTAGTCACCCACTGAATTGTCAGTGAATGACTGCATGGTTGTATAAGCAGGTGCTCATTCACTGATAGTTCATTAAACTGTGGATGGAATAAATTCCACAGTTTATATGCATTTTTCCACAGTTCACAAAAAAAAGTCTGCAGAAGTCGTCAAAAATCTGTGGAAAATCCCAGTTTCGCCAATAGCAAAAGTTCCACAATTTCTGCAAAATTTCCGAAATTTCACGGAAGTTCTGCAAAAGTGGAATTTGCAGCTTTAGCCCACTCCTAGTCAGAGGTATTTCCCCCCAGAAATGAATACTGTAGACCATTCCATTGGGTGCTCAATCAACAAATGTTTATGATCCAGTTTGTACATAATATCACAGTTTCAAAATCAAACAATCACCACATAATCATTTACATCTTATTTACAATTTCCTCCTCAACATTCTACTTGCCTCTTCCAGCCTTCCTTTTAGTACTTCTTCATCTCTTGTCTTCTTTGGGCCTGGATGCATGACCCAACACCCTTTTCCAGTGCCTAGGACATGTCTACCTTTGGAGTCGAGTGCCCCCAGTCCTGACCACCAAATTTTCTTTCCTCCTCCTCCCCCCACCCCTCTGTCCCCCATGGCCAGATGCTGGTGACCCCGGCCATGCCTATTACCCTCCCCCTACCCTGCTTTTATGACCCTCCTCCTACCACCCCCCTCATTTCCTCTCTTCCTCCACTAGCCCACTTCCAGTCTTGTGATGGCATGGTGGACTTCCCTCCATTTTATTAGCCTCTGCCCTCCCATCCCTCAGATGCCTCATTTATATGGGTGATTAAAAATGACCTTCCCACTATATACAGGTGTACCCCATCCTCACAATAGTACCCTGGGACAGGATATGAGATGTCCCTGTATGATATGAAGACACCCCCATACTCTGCTATCACCAGCACCAACCTCTGGTTTAGACACTTCCTTGCGTTCTCGATTGACTTAATGTCCCGAGCATGCCTCCACACTCTCCTTTAGATAATCTCTGACCAGCCTATGATGATTCCTGGCTGCCATCCCTTAATGACACCCAAATCCCTCTGTATATCTTTGAATAAGGCTCCCCATGGACTATCCCCCAGGACATTACCCCCCAAGTGTATTATCAACAAATCCGACCTTTGCCCTTGTCTTTTCAAATTTTCTAGAACCAGCAAGAGCTGTGCCCATCTCATGCCCTGGACCCCTTTCTAATGTATCCATGTGTCAGTGATATCCCTGTGGAGTTGTCTCCCTCCTGGCATGATCATCACGCGTCACTCCACCCAATGTACAAAGGAATGCCCTAGGATCCATTTCTGTCATTGACATCTCAAGCCTGTTGATACAGTTAGAACTGGTCATACCAATTTGCTCACATATCTCTTGTAGCAGCTTGATTTCCACCTACCTACCCCTTTTATTTCCTCCTCCGAGGCCCCTTGTGCTGCCCTTTCTGAGGCAGCCCCAATTCTGAGTGAGTGCAGTAAGAACTGACTGGGATCCTTCCTCGTAAATGCTAAACCTTTTTTCAGGACCCCTGCTACCTGGTAGCATGCAACCAGGTCTCTGTTCCCATGTGTGAAAAATTCCTCTCCCTCTTTGACCAAATTGCTCTATATTCCCCCAGTGCTGCCACTGCATAGCAACCTTGCTCCGGTTGCCTATCCATAATTACCTCTACCCCTTTTCTGGCTTGGTCAATTTTAGACTGCCTCAGCCAAACTGACACCATCTCCATCCCCCATACGACATTCTTCCATAATAACCCCCCCTTTGCCTTCCTACTTTGTGTCACCACTTCTCCCACCCTGAAGGCCCCTCTGGCCATCACTAAGAACATGGCTCAGAATAGGCACGCTTCTTCTGCTGAGGTGCATACCCACCCTGGTGCCCCCCAGCAGTCACACCAGCAGCTGCCCCACTATGGGCCTTCTGGAATCTCCTCTGCTACCTCATGTCCTCTGCCACCTGATTAGTATGCACCTCACCACCTTGAATTTGTTTGGCTTTGCCCAGCCTCTGGAACTGCGTGTCCACACTATTCCTGCAACCATTACTTCAATGGTAGTGTGTGTCATGCCTGCTCCCACTTCTGGACCATATACTGCATTATCTGCCCTTCTGTGACCGGTCTACTTACCTCAGAATCCTCTTGCTGATGAAACCCCTGAAAAGCATTCCAAACATCCCCTCGTAGGACCTCAGTGTGTTCGCAGACCAAGAGCTTCGATATAGCAATCAGGCTCAGTCCATCCAACTGCCCATAACTGGGTTGGGACCATAGTTCTCTGGATGACAGCTTGCAGTGCCAGGGACCTGTGCCTCTCCAACTGAAGATGGGAAAGGCTGTCAGCAATGTAATTCTTCACACTTCAACATGTCTTGCTCTGAATGACAAATTGAGCTTAAGCCCAGCTAATACTAACTGACGTAGCACCCTAAGCACTGACTCAGTGGATCCTTTCTGTTTGTTGGTTACCTCAATCACTGCCTTACTGTCACACCAAAATACAATCCTGTGATCCCTCAACCTGCTGCTCCATACCACCATGGTCACCCATGAGGGAAATATCTCCAAAAAGGTGATTTCCTTCAACAAGCCCTGCACCCCCATTCTGGCAGCCAGACCTCAGGAATCCATTCACCCATGAAATAAGCCCCCATGCTGATGACCCCTGATGTGTCCATGTATAATTTCAAATCATTGTTAAATAGCCACTTCTTCTGCCAGAACGTGACCCCATTGTAACTGTCTAGGAATTGCTACCAAACCTCTAAATCCTGATGAATGCCCCTCGTAATGTCCACCTAATGGTGGAATAACCTTGCTTTACCCATGCACTACGCAAGCCTCCTTGTGAATGCCCTTCCCAGACCTATTGCTTTGCATGTGAAATTAATGTGCCCTAAAAGCTCCTGTATCTTTGACAATGGCACTCATCTCCTGGTCCTGACCTGCCATAGTAACCCCCTTGATCTGCACACCTAACCCCCCGGTAGCCAAAACAACTCATGCTCCGTGTCCACTTTGATACCCAGGAACTCTAATCTCCTAACTGGCCCTTCCATTTTCTCCTCTACTAATGGGATCCCAATGTCCCTACACATCCCTTGGAAATCAATCAGTCTTGCTGCTGTCTCCCTTTCACTATGCCCCACTCTCAGGAAGTCATCTAAATAATGTACCACTGCCATATGCCCGTAACATTTCCCAAACACCCATTGCACCCATGTACTAAATATTTTGAAAATGGCACATGCTATAGAACACCCCATGGGCAAGGCCTTGTTGAAATAATATGCACCCTGGAACTGAAAACCCAACAAATCCCAAACTTCTGGCCACATTGGAAGCAGCCTAAAAGCTGACTCAGTGTCAGTTTTTGCTAGCTATGCACCACCCACTGTCCTAATCAATTCCACCTCTTGGTCAAGTGTCACGTAAGACTCTGCACTCTGCTTGTCTGGTATGCCATCATTCACTGATGCCCCATCCAGATAGGAAAGGTGATGAATCAAGTGAAATTCCCCTTTCTTGTTTCTTAGGCACCACCCCAAGGGGTGATACCCTGAAATTCTCAAATGGCGGCTCTCTGAAAGGCCCCGCTACCCTGCCCGCTGCTATCTCCTCATCAATTTTCTTAATAACTATCCCTTCTTTATCCTTGACTGACCCTAGGTTCTTTCCTGCCATTGTCTTTCTTATCCCTTGGTACCCTAATTCAAACCCCTTGGTGAACTCCTCCCATAACAATTTTCCCCCTTTATATCCGGGTATCCCTAAGTCCATTCTTGAACTGCATTAAGCCTAATGGGAGTCCTGCAATAGGGAATGTTCACCCTCAGCCCCTGCTCCTGTCACTCCTACTTCCCCCTGAAACCTTTGCTATATGCCCCCCTTCCTGAGGCCCCCTGTTTTCTACCCTCTTGGTACACCCTGTCACCTGTTGTGGAATTAAATCCTTCTCGAAAGGGATGCTCACCCTGCTGCTGATACCCTTGCCTGTCCCCATCACCCTGCAGAGGGATACTGGGTGCTGACCCACACATTTTGAATAGACATAGAAACATAGACTTTGATGGCAGATAAGGACTGTTTAGCCCACACAGTCTGCCCATTTCCTTACCTATTGTATAAGCTGCAGATCCTAGTTAACCGACAGCCTACTTCTTCCTACCTTCCACCAGAATTGCCTTATGTCTGTCCCATACATTCTTGAATTCCGCCACTGTTTATGACCCCATGACCTCCTCAGGAAGGCCATTCCATGCATCCACCACTCTCTCTGTGAAAAATACTTCCTCACATTGCTCTTGAGCTGTCCCCCCCTCTGTCTTTAAATTATACTCCCCTGTTCTTGCACATCTCTTTTTTCTGAAAGATGCTACCCTCCTGGACTTTTTGATTCCTTTGAGGTACTTGAAAGTTTCTATTGTGCCCCCCTCTTCCTCCTTTCCTAGAGGGTATACATATTAAGCTCCTTTAGTCTCTCTCAACATGGCTTCTGGTGCAGACCCTGCACCATTTTAGATGCCCTCCTCTGCACTGCCTCCATCCTATGTCCTTGCAGAGATGGAGTCTCCAGAACTGCACACAGTACTCCAGATGGGGTCTCACCAACTGTCTGTACAGAGGGATGACAACTTCCTGTTTTCTACTGGTGATGACTTTTCCTATTATAACCCCCTTGTTCCCAGGAGTTACTAGAATCCCACTTAGAACCAGTGGCAGGCAGGGAGTAGGCAGCTTGTGAGATGCCAGTTAAATGGGTTTCACACTGTCTCACTCTGTTTTCAGTTTCAGTTGAGCCGGAGTGACAATGTCTCCTTAGAATTCTCGCAACAGCATAAGCCACAATGGAATGCTAGCTGCAGGGGTTAGCAGTAGAATGTTGGAAGATTCAGGTCAGTCTGTATGGAGACTCAGGAGAGTGAGGAGTGCTGCAGAGTGCAGTTCCTCAGAGCCTAGATCTGATATAGAGCTACCTTAGAAAAGAGGTTGTGTGTTCTCACCCTAGAGAGGAACACAGAAGACTTGTAGAAGGAAGTGGTAGAGACCATTCCTAGAAGTTGTTCCAGTGTCTCATCCCCAGAGGGATGGGAGGGAATTCCAGGAATTCTGTGGCAGTCCACTGGTCCAGCCTGGAGAGGGAGAAGCTGCCTGAGAGTGGTCTTGTTTTGTGAGTACCTGAGACATTTTGTGGGAAGAAGCCCATGGGCACCTGCATTCCATGGTGAGTTCTTCTCTGATTCAGAGACTATGTTCACTGAGATAGAGTTTGAAGTAAAAGTGTCTGCTTACTGTGGGGTCAAAGAGAGACTTGCCAAGTACAGAACCTTTAGTCTGTGTATGACTTAGAAGCATCTGCAACAGTGGGGGACTAGGGTAAAGACATAGCCACTTACAGTACTTTTAAAGTCAGGACACCTCCAGAGGGATGTAGAATGTTAAAAGTGTAAAACATTTTGAGAGAGCATCTTCAAACAGTGTTTCAAAGAAAGGTGTCGTAACCAAATGAATGGCCGAGTATAGATTTGGAAGTGAAAGGTGGGAGACCCCCCATATGGAGGAACCAGGTTTACCTCTCTGGGTTCAGTTTGGGCACCTATGATTTTCTCTCAGGCACTTGGCCAGTGTCTGAGGAAAGCACCCAGATGTGGGATTGTGAATTTTCCCTGAGATCCAGAAAGTGCTTGTGGGTGGTTTAGGGAGCCACCGTCAACCTCCATGCCATATGGAAAAGTGTCCTAGTACTGGCCGGGGAGCCATGTCAAGGAATAGAAGTGTACCAGTTTGGGCCGTGTGTGCCCAATTCCATTCAGAACCTGAGGGTTCATAGTGAAGAAGTGTGCTCTGTACCTCAGTAATCTACTTTACCAGTGAGAGTAGCTCTGTGGGGGTCCATCTTTACTTTGTTATTCTCTGAGTTATGTGAATAAAAGCCACACTCTAGAATCCCAACCTGGTTTGGACATTACAGTTATTGCTTCCAGAGTACAGATTTACTTGGGTGCCACTGACCAGAAGTACAAACCTAGCATAATGCTGAGCAAACATTTTCTCCCAGGGACCTAGGTTGATGGCCATGCCAAATGGGCCCACCAGGTATGAGCCAGGTAGTTGTCACACTTGGTTTGCCTGTCTGAAGGATGGCAGGCTCAGTAGTAGAAGTAATGGGTCCACAGAGTTTTGCAAGATATTTGTAGTGACTACCCCCACCCCTCTCGGTGGCACCTAGATGTGAGAGGAGCAGCACTGCTGGAAGAAACAAGGGGGACCAGTGGGAGGAGATTACACTATACATCCCAGTATCCCCCCAGCCCCCTTACTGCCTTCTTACATTGCTTGCTTACCTTTAGGTCATCTGATATGACTACCCCCAGATCCCTTTCCATTTTTGTTGTCATTAATACATCCCCCCCATTTTGTACTCTTTCCTTGGGTTTTTGTTTCCTAGGTGCATTACTTTGCACGTCTTTGCACTGAATCAAAGTTGCCATAATTTTGACCATTTCTCCAACCTTGCCAAGTCCCTTCTCATCCTTTCCACCCTCCCTTGTGAATCAACCCTGTTGCAGACCTTTGTTTCATCTGCAAAGTGGCATACTTTTCCTTACAGTCCCTCTGCAATGTCACTTATAAAGACATTAAAAAGGACTGGACCCAGTACTGAACCCTGCGGTACCCCACTAGTAACCCCCCTTTCTTCAGAGTGGACTCCATTTACTATTACCTTCAGTGTCCTGTTGTCCAGCCAATGTTTTACCCAAGCTATCACCCAGGGACCCACTCACAGGCTGGTTAATCTGATTAATTAATCTTTTTTGTGGGACTGTGTCAAATGCTTTGCTAAAGTCTAGGTAGGCCATGTCCACAGCCCCTCCCTGGTCTACTACTTTGGTCACTCAGTCAAAGAAATATATTAGATTCATCTGACATGACCTTCCAGTTGTGAATCCATGCTGCCTTAGGTCCTGTCCCCCACTGGCCTCTAGGTACTCAAAAATTCTTTCTTTCAGAAGTGATTCCATCATTTTCTCTACCACTGAGGTCAAACTAACAGATCTGTAGTTTCCTGCCTCTGCTTTGCTCCCATTTTTGTGAAGCAGAATCACATTAACTCTCTTCCAGTCCTTAGGTACACCATCTTCCCATGATTTTTTAAAAAGGGTAGTCAGTGGTGTCACTAGTTCTCCCCTTAGTTCTTTCAGAATTCTGGGGTGAATCCCATCAGGGTCCATTGCTTTGTCCACCTTTTTCTGTGAAAGGACTGGTATCGACCCCCCCCCATCCAAAGTGCTTCTATTTATTGGATTAGGTACCTCCCCCTCCTCTTCTTTTTTTGAATACTGAGCAGAAGTATTCATTCAGTATCCCTGCTTTTTCACCGTCATCCTCTGCCCACCCACCTCCCTTTATTAAGCTTCACTATCCCTCCCTTGGTCTTTCTTCACTCCCTAATGTAAGTATACAAGGTTTTATCCCCCCTTCTTAACTGAGTTGGCTATATTTTCCTTGGTTTGGGCCTTTGCTATTCTGACTGCCTTCCCTGCTTCCTTCTGCTTTAACTGGTATAGTTCTCTGTCCTGCTCCTTCTGTGTTTCCTTATACTTCCTGAATGCTATCCTTTTCTCCCTAACCTTCCCTACCACCTTTTTTGAGAACCATAGCAGATTTTTCCTTTGATTTGATTTGTTTATTTACTTCACACAAAGGCTTGTTGCCTCTGTGATGGCAGTTTTGATGTTTCTCCATTATTTCTCCGCCCCTCCTTCCTGCTGATTTGCTAGTGCTTTTCTGAGATACTCTACTATTTTGACAAAGTCAGCTCTCCTAAAGTTCAGTACCCTCACTTTTGTATGGCTTGGCTCTATGGCTGTGTTTATCGTGAATCACACTGTTTGGTGGTCGCTTGTTCCCAGATGGTTACCCACTTCTAAATTTGAGATTCTCTCTCTCTCTCTCTCTCTGTCCCCATTTGAGAGTACCAGATCTAAGATTGCTCCCTTCCAATTGGGTTCTAAAACTAGCTGTATGAAGCATGCCCCTGTAGGGCATTGAGAATGACCCTGCTCTTGGATGTAGCTGCAGCTATGGTGCTCCAGTTAACATGTGGCATATTTAGGTCCCTCATAAACAATATCTCCCCTTTTTCTGCCATTCTAAGAATGCCTTCTATCATTTCCTTGTCCATTTCCTCCCCCTGAGGAGGCATTATAGCACAGTGGGTTAAGGCTCCAAGCTGCAGATCTGGAGACCTGGGTTTGAATCCCACAGCCACCTAGGTGCATACTGTGTGATCCTGAGCAAGTCACTTAACTTCCTTGTGCTCCCAGATCACATCTGGAAACAAGCTTTGGCTTAATGTGCTACTCCTGGTTAAACAATGTTCCCTTTCCCTGAGATGGGGATCTGTATACAACACCCCTGCAGATTGTGGTGACATTTCCTGTCTCCAGGGTGACCCACAGTGCTTCCTCTTCTCCCTGTTTACCCTTCAGTTCCATTGCTTTGATCCCTTCTCTTATGTAAAGAGCTACTCCTTTTCCTCTTCCATCCACCCTGTCCCTCCTGTAGACTGTGTAACCTGGTATGTTGACATCCCAGTCATGGTTCTCCATGTACCACATTTCTGTGACTGCCCCAATATCCAGACATCCCTCTTCCATCAAGGCCACTAGTTCAGGGAGCTTGTTACCCAGACTACAGGCATTGATACATTAGTACTCTTGCCCTCCATTTTTTGATGGCCTTACCACTTTTAGCCCCATCTCTGTCCTTACTGCCTTTGCCTATTTCTCCATTTACCCCTGCCCTTCTCTTTATCAGCTTCTCTATTTTGGTGTTTACCTCACTAACTACCCTGTTTTTTTTGGGGATGGGTTTCCCTGCTCCTCTTCAGTTCCTCCCCCCTTGGTTAGTTTAAATGCTTGCCAATGAAGCATTTAAACTTGTCATCTAGCATCCTGGTTCCCCTCCTGGACAGATGCAGACCATCACACCAGTATAGGCCTGTATCCCTCCAGGTGGACCCCCAGTCCCCAATGAAGCCAAAACTCTGAGCTCTGCACCAGTTTTTCAACCATTGATTGAATTCCGTGGTGCAGAGCACCCTAGCCTCACCCATGCCATAGACAGGTAGCACCTCCAAGAAGGTTACCTTGCATGCCACTTGTCTAAGGCCCCTTGCCAGCTCCAGAAACTCCTCCAGCACTGCTCTGATCCCATTCTTAGCCAGGTCATTTGTCTCTAGATGGACAATGCTGTTCTGCTCCCTCCTTCCCTCATGCAGCTGCTCCCGCAATTCTGAGGATTCACTCCCTGTTCCTCCAAGCCATGGCACAGGGCAGGCACTTCACCCCCCTCTCCTCTCCCTTCCCACTTCTACCTCCCTAACAGTTGTGTCCCACACCAGGAGTTGTTTCTTTCCCATGTGGGGTCCCATACCATCATCCTGTGGGTCTCCTCTGTGGAGGTTCCTAGCATCCTCCTTGGTCTCCAATGCAGGTGCCTCCATAGAGGAACCACGCTTTGCCAGAACAGTGTATGAATTGTGTAGAGGTACAACTGGAGGGATGCACCTCTGTTCCTACAACCTCACCCTGCCTGAGCCCACCATGGTCCAACCACTCCTCTTTCTGGGCAACCTCTGAGGCAGTGCCATTGGCTCTTGTGGTTCCTGGGTGGGAGAGGAAGGCTCTTGAATCCTGATCAACTCAGCCTGGAGACGAGCAACCTCCTCTCTCAGCCCAGAGAGGTGCCTGCAGATGAGACAACACAACATCCTTCAGAACGTCTACCAGAAGACTGCAGCTCCACAGCTACTGCACTGCACCACTCCCATTATGTCTTATTTGTGGCCCCTCGACTGTTGTTTTGTATGCTTACTCTTTCCTCTCTCCGCTTACTTTAATTTTGTTTTTTTATCCCTACTTTCCTGCTGCCTCCATGCCTGTACAGCTTCTACTCTTCCTGTTATGGAGCAGGAAGTTCCTGTATTCCTAAATAGTCTCCTTCTTACTTGCTCAGAGACAGTCCTCCAGTAGCAAGGGGGTGAGGGAGAGCTATTCTTTTCTTCTAGGATGGTGACTCTTTTGTGCCTCTGTGATCACTCCTTTCCTACTCTCAAACAGGAAGTTTCTGTTGTCAGTGAAATCCAGTGCCTAGGAAAGTGGAACTGGCTAAGGGTGGTGGGGTGGTGGGGTGGAGGAGAGGGAGGGAGGGCTATATAGCCCCATTAGATGAGTTCTAGCAGCTGCCTCCTTCCACTTGCTGCTCTCTGTCAAAAGCCAACTAGGGAAGTTTTAAATACAGACACATGGCTTTCTGTTGCCTAAGCCACACACCCTAATTTACAGCTCTTCTCTTCACCTAGCTAACAGTACTGATAACAATATCCTTCCCCAACTCATATAAGCACACCAACTCCTGTTTTTATTTTTGTTACCCTAATTGAAGGCCCCAGTTGTAGAGTTCTAGTTTTCAGTCCCAGTAGAAGAGTTCTAGCAGGTGCCTCCTTCCTCTTGCTGCTCTCTGCCAAAACTTACAATTCGCCCATATGCAAGAGGCCTTGTTATAACCCCAACATGTCTTGGTAACCTGTGTAGTGTTCCCTCTCCTACTCATCTCCCCACTATTCCCCACTTGACCTGATAGCATCCATACCCATAGCTCTGAATGGGTGCAGTTCCATCTCAGATCACCCTAGGCTGTGGTTCACTGCTGAAAGGCCTCATCATGTTTCAACCAACTGTATCACATCTTGACCTTGTATGCATCCCTAATTATTTTTCAGTGTGCCAATAATGGGATAGCCAGATCCTGCTGTATTTCCAGCAGTATGGCACTAAAGATTTTAAATCCTGCCTGCCACGTTTTGGTATTTTCCCCTTTGTAAGTTGCCTCCTCTGCTGACTTCCCCACTACCGCTAAAGCCATCATCATTTCTGACATTCCCACCATTTCTTTCTGCTCATATTTCTTAGCTGAGCCTTTGTCTACCAATGCAAAAATATCTACAAATTCACCCTTCCATATCTTTTCCTTAATAGTAAGTAGTACGTGGTCTTCCACAATCACCCTGGGCATGCCTCCTTCCATCTTTTACCTCTGCTCACCCCTTCCCTTTTCCTGTATTGCCACTTCTCACCTTTTATCTCCCTCCACATCTTTTTCACCTGCTCCATGACCTTCTCCCCCATGTCATTAATAATCCCGTCTAAATACTCCTTCAGGTCTCGATTGTCTGATAAGTCAACCTTCCCTTTACCATTCCCCATGTCCAGCTCCTCTGGCTCAGGGAGGGGTTCCAGGGCTGGCTCAGGTATTGGTGCTGATGGCTGATTTCCTCTGACCTTTCCTTTAGGTCCAGGTAGGTCCTTCCTCTTCCTGTTATGCTCCTCCTCCTCTTCCTACCTCTTCTTTGCCCCCTCAATGAGCTTATTCTTCTCCCCCATTAACTGTGAAGCCTCATATCTCAGCTGTGCACTGGTAGAGGGCATTGGTGCATTTTTTTGTTGCCATCTCACTGCTGTCAAGCCAAAAAAACAGTGGGGAGGGGGAGCAATATGGGGAAAAAGGTACAAAACTGCAAAGTTAGTATCTTTCAACGTATATTCCACCTCTTAAACTGTTCCATGAGACCCCCCCACCTTTCCATCAACCCTGGGGTTGAGGGTCTGCATTGGCAATCTTTCACCCTGTCCCCACTCATAATCCCTATAGGGATCTGTTGTGTGGCACCCCTGTGTTACTTAAACCTTTGTTGTGTAATTGTTGTTTGTTTTTATTTTTGGTCTTTTCCTTCCACTTCCTTAATATATTGCTTGTTGCTTGTCCTTCACCTTTTTATTTTATTTTATTTTCCTTTTTTTTTTACATACCCCATGTGAAAAATGGGTTCCTAACCCACTCTCTGCAGAAGGCATCATTGCACCAGGCATCCCACAAACCAGTCTCCTTGTCTGAGTATCATCCACACTTCCCAACATCCAAGCCTCTGTATCATCTCCCCCCATTTTTTTTGCGCTCCCTTGTATCATTCAACACTGAGTTATGCCCTGGAATCACTTCACCTCTGCCTGTAGCAGGTGTCAAGCAGCCATCAGTAAGCCTCTGACTCCTAGCTGCCCCTCTGTCACTACCTTGGCCATTAATTGATAAGCTAGGCAACTGCCAACTAATGCCTTCTTCTTTATAATTTGTTATTTTTTTTTTGGTTTGTGGGATTCCCACTGGGTCTTGTTTCCTATGCTCCAATCCATCTCCTTGTCTAGCCCTCCCCAATGGCCGCTATATTGATCAGCCATCTTCCCCCCCCCGCATCTGGCCATGACAAATCTGTCTGCCATTTTGTCCCTCACAAAGGTGGCTGACATTTTAAGAACTCTAACACCCCCTTTTTTGGGGGGATACATTCCTTTTAATCTTTACCAATTTTCACTGCTGCCCACTATATTTCCATTATCACAGGAAACTAACTTTAAATGAGTCAAGATCCTTCCCATGGCTCTAAGAATGTCCTTCCACATTATCAACCGGCTTTGGCTTGTCCTGTGCAATTATCCACTACCCGCTCCAGAAATATCCATATAGTCAAGTTCGTTGTATTTAAAACAAGCAACCCACCCCCCTTTTCTGCCCATGTGGCCTGCTGCTTGGCCCTTACCTACTAGGCCACCATCATTTGTAGGCCATACTCCCATTTCCATACCTGACCTGAGTTACTGTGTATCCACTGCCTCAGGTGGCCACCTGGCCTGATGCCCTGCACCAATCTGCCTTTCACTTCCCTATTCTTAGTTCCTTTGCACCTCCCCCCATGTTCCAGGCTACTGCTTGCAGTCTGATCACCCCTTAACAGGGACCACCCGCCATAAGGCCTCCTTTTCCTTATCCATGCCCTGTTAACTTGCCCTCCCCTGTCTTGGGTCCAAATTCTTTTCCTCTTGCCCTCCTATGCTGAATTCAGCCACCTGACAGTGCTTTCTTGTGCCCTTCCTCTTTTAAGAAACCCTGCCTGATAAACAGTCACTGTACAACAAATATGCGCATTACCCACACCCTCTCAGCCCTGCTGAGAACTGAATTCACCACAATCCCTTTCCCTTTGCTGTTGCCAGCACCATAACCTGAGGCCACGCCTGGGTCTCAGACCATGTGATTGGCCCAGGCCAAGTCTCCATGACCTGGCCAGTACCCGGTGCCATAAACATTTGCCTTCTCTCTTCTTCTTCTGTTTTTTTCTGTTTTTTTTTTAAAGAAGACATCGTAGCATATGCCGGCTCATGCCGAAAGCAACTACTGACCACCTGACTGTGCGCTCAATTCACTCTCACTACTGGTAGCTACCAACTTGAATTCAGACTGTAATGTTCATGAAGCCTTATATTACAACATTCTTCATATTTTACAATGCCTATTAATTAAGAAAGGACTTGAAATATGCAAACAAGAGCCTTATGAGGACTGCCTGCGTGTGTTTCAAGCATACCTAACATGAACTCAGACTGCAACGTGCATGATGCCTAATATTACCACATTCTATATATTAATATACCTATCATTTAAGAAAGGACTTTAAATAAGCAAAAACAACAATAATCTCATGAGGAATGCATGCAGTGTTTCAAGACATACCAAACACAAGACCCTTGACCAACCGCATGCAGGCCATCCCTCTACCCAGCATAAATAAGCTTATCTTTTCTTTGTTTGGATCAAATAAACTTGCCAATCAATGTGCTAAGACACAGTACTTCAGCAAGGTGTCTCAGCAGAAAGAAGGGAGAATTTGTCCCTTGTACTATCTTTTAAACCCCATTAGGATCCCAATCAGGACACCTACTTGCTCCTCTCCCTGTCCAATCCCATACCTCCTGGTCCACTTTGCATACTTCCCCTTTGTGACCTCATCTAGCTCTGCCCCTTCCCCCTTTAGACTTCAAAGCTCCCCTTGTCCCTCCTTCCCCTCCTCTTCCCCTTCCCAATTCCTAACACCCTCCCATTTCTTGTGGGAAGCTCCTGACAATGTTGGTTGTCTGTAATTGGGAACCATAAGTATACCATATTAGCACACTTATAAAGACAAAATTTAGTATTGAACATTTTATGAACTAAAGAAAAGGAAAAAAATGTATTGCTTGCACATTAGCAGTTTTCTGAGATTACGTTTGTTTAATGAGCATACTTACAAGGCACACAGGCATCTGTTGCAGCTAGTAATAACATTTAAAATGTATGCAGATAAGGCACAATATACAGAGTTCAAGTCGATAATTTCAGTGAGCACATTGGCAAGGTATTTACCCTTAAGTGCATCTACTAAGACATTTTTAGATATAATGAGAGTATAAATACTATAGTTTATTCAGTATTAAACACAATATATCCAGTTAGCAACACATGTAAAAGCACTTTATTAGGAACCAGGACATTTGAACTGCCCACCTAATTTATGATAGCTAAAAGTATTATTTGGATCACACAGGAGATTAAACAGGCACTGCCCAAATACAATGAATTTTTATTTACAAAAAGACTTTCAGCTAAAGCCTACTTGAAGCAATAGACCTCAAGATAAATAAGGTTCTTGTTGTTTTTGCCAATAAAGATTAGAAATCTGAATGTAATCTGGATAGCATGTATGGTGGCCCTGGTCAGTAATCCCTAAATGAAACTAATAAAAAAACATGGACATTTGTTATTAGAGATTATTTTTTCATATATTTCTGGCCATGGTTTTATTATGGATCTGACACAATGATATAATGTAATGAATGTTTGTATGGAATTGTTTTCATTTTTGCAGAAAACAAGCTGTAGGACATAAAATGTTGAGAATTATAAGACTCCTTATAGTAGTAAGTAGTTTTTCTAATGAATTTTGAAGGAATGGATGAACCTTACACTGGAGGTGTTTAACTTAAGTTTGTTATTTATTTTTATGATGTTTAATAATTGCTCTATGTTGTCATCAAGATACCATGAAAGGTGGAAAGGTTCATATGAATTATAATACACTGTATAATAGGTTTTAAATTTTAATAACCACATTTTGGATGTCAAATCAGACAGTTACTACTTATAGTGTAGAAACTCTTTATAGTAATTTGAAAATAATCAACACTGGAACTAACTTAATTCTAATAATATGTATAATATAGTAGGGCCTACTGTGGGGCATGATAAAGTAGCCCCAGGGCCTCAAAACATTGGGAATAGGTGGGTGGATAATGTAATAATTAATACAATTTATTTTTGTTATCAAACCAATAGGAATTGTAGTCTTCCTCACTAGTAACGCTGCAATTGCATAGGAAGGCTCAAGTTCAGTTTTTAATAACAACAGATTTGATTGAGATAGTTTATTCTTTTAAATGGTTTAGTTTTCTTGATAGTTAATTTATTTTCAATGGAAACATTGTTCAGTGCTGAGTAAGCTCCATTTTCACTTGCAGTAGGCATTCTCTGATGCATTTTTCCTCATTTTGATAATGTTGCCAATATTTTCCACTCTGCTTCCATGTCAGTTTTAAAATGATGGTTCTGGGGGCATGGCCTGAATGCCAAAGAAGATAGCAGCTTAATGTGTTGCTATTAGCCACCTTGATAAAATCCATTCTTTTTAACCCTCATCAAACCACCCACAAGAAAATCCAAAATGATCCAGCAACAAACCACCTCACACCTGGAACCCACAACTTCAGCAGCGACAGCCCAGCTTCCACACTTTAGGAGATTACCACAGGAAAAGATCCTATGGCGCAACTAAGGGCAGAACAGTATGCAGATGAGTTAATGCATTGGTGACAGCAGCCTTACACCCAGCTATGGAGGTGGACACGGTGCAAGAGATGTTCACCTGACTGCTGACAGAAATCATTGAAGTCAGAGCAGTTTGCACTAGCAACAAAGAACTCAAAACTTTAAATGCCAGGGTCTCGACCACTGAAAAGAAGCTGTAACAAATGGAAAACAAGGCTGACATAGTAGACGGATGCCTCCAGGAGCAGGACATCCTTATAAGGACAATGTGAGAAAGATCAGAAGAATCTGAAAATAGGAGCCACCAGCACAATCTCAGAATCATGGGCTTTCCAGAGGCCTGCGAGGGGAATGTCTGCTGTGGCTTCTTACAACTGGTATTGCCCATTGTCCTAAAAATCCAGAGCAAAATCCAGCATGAACTCAATAGAGCCCACCGCTCATGGGCACCAACTCTGAAAACTGGGGATAGCCCTCACCCAATACTGGGCAGATTTACTAAGATAGCATACTGCGCAATCATCCTACGGCATACCAGCAACAGGGAACCCCTCAAACGGCAAGGACAACTAGTCCAGATTTTCCCTGACTTCTTTTAAAAGCTTTCTAAAAAGAGGAGAGCATACACAGCAGTCAAAAAGTGCCTTCAACATCTGGGCATGGAGTACAGCTTGCGCTACCCCTCCACACTGAGGGTCATCATCAACTGGGTTCCAAAGAACTTTGATACCCCGGACACAGCAAACCAATTTTTAGACACTCTCCTGCCAGCTGAAGTAAAACACAGACCAACACTATGGGACAAACCACAAACCCACATGGACATTTCCAGTCAATTACCTGCACAACAAGGGCAAAGGCATCAGACACAAGAGATAGAGGAGGAATGGAAACCGGCAGGAAGGGGGGCCCAACCAAAAAATTAAGGGGAAGGATAACTCAAGGTCCCAGATAAAAAGGCAGAATGAGCAACCATCCAAAGTAAAGAGTCAAAGGGCCTGCCAGTACTGGACCCTCTATTACCAAGCTCCAACTGCAACAAATATACTCCCCTCCGCAATCACTCCCCGGACTGGCTGAAGATTTCTCACTGCTGAACTTCACAATGAGACATTCTGAACCACTGGCTCGGCTGACTCTATCCTGGGCTAACCTAACAGCTGTCTCAATGCACTCGAACAGTTTAAATAGGATAGCAAATCGGAATTTTCAGACAAGGGGCTGCCGCACCAGATGTAACTGAGAAATCAGACAGTGCGAGCCATACATAGGGAAGCCCTTTGGACTAATGTAAGTACCCTTTATCTTTCTTTATTTTTTTGTAAACTCTGTGCCTTTTGCTTGATACTCTCCACAGGCTGCTGAGCCTAATATCAACCTAATCTTCTATATCATTATTCAAGGAGGCTCAGCAGCCCCCATATAATAAGTTGAGATATGAGCAGATAAAGTAAGAGGGACAGACAGTGGGGATGACCAAAGGTGGGGGAGGGGGTGGGAAGGAACAGATGTTTTTCCTTTACTTTCATGTGCACGATTGTACCTGACAATGACGGGAGCGCAGGCACAGAGACTCAGGGGATCTCCACTTAAAACTAATGCTGCCTTAAGTATGGGAGCAGATAAAAGAGGCCGAGCTGAGTTGGTACGGCACCTGAGAAAACAATACCGGTTCCTCTCCCCACTGCTACTGCGAAGATACCATCAGATCAGCTAGACTAGTATCACAGAACCAAATGCAGTGCTCCCAGACTGCTCTAGCATTCTCCCTGTAAATTCCATGACAATTTCTCTAGATATTCCTATTGATTGTAGTACCTCCAATGGAAGCAATAGTGCTCTAGTTTCCCATATAGCCAATGTAACCCTATTTGACCACTATTCCTGGAAATGGATCCAGGGAAAGGTGATAAGGGGCAGCTGGGATCAATGTGCAATAGGGGGAGGGAAATAGAGAAAAGAAGACGGGACTATGGTCCACTAAGCTGGATCCTGGATCCAACCCCCAACTGTGGCTGGAGGGAGAGGGGAGTGGCAATAGAGAGAGTCCCACTTGCTGCCCATCTGATCCAATGCAAAGCAATGGAGAGTGAGGGTCTGGGTCCGCCCACCCCCCTACCCCAAGACTCACCACACCTGAGGGAAGGGGATCAGGGACCAGCAAAACATGTGAAGTTAGCCCACATCTCCCCCCCTCCTCCACAGAAGCACAAAGTGTGAGAGGGAGCACCGTGGGTTGCACACCGTCCCAGGCATCCCACCCCTACAACCCTCCCCCCCGATTTGAGCTTGACAGCTCCTGCGACTTCCCTGAGGAGTAAATGTGGACAATAACATATGGCAGGCAGCATCATATCCTGCTCACCCCCCCATGTTGAGGGGGATAGGTCTGTGCCCCTTCTCAGCAGCATAAAACCCTGAGCCATCAGAGTACCAACAACCCAAGGGGAGTATGCTCAGAATACCCCATTAAGAACAAAACAAAAAATCACAGCAGCAGGTGGGGCCACCAGTATACCAAACAGATCGAGGTGGGCTACCAGCAATACAGAGACTGCCTCACCTCCGATACCCCTCCTGGTTAGTTGGAGAGTCGGAGGACTCTCTGAGACTAAAGAAGGGGCATCTATGCTTCTTGATCAGGAAGCAAATGGAAATAAGTGCATCCATTTGGGATACACACAGAAAAAGAGAATAAGATTGTTTGAATATAGTATTATGCTTATGTACTTGTTTATATGTATACTCCAATTCTCCAAGGCAACTCAAGGTGGGGTGAACAAGCATAGACCGACCACAAGCTGAGGTGTTGACACATAGAGTGACACTCCAGGGGACAGAGATAATAACCAGGTGGGGGCAGTGCATTCAGCAGATAGCTGGCAGCCAAACAGACAGTTCGACCCGGGCACTGCCAACATTGTAGAAACATGGGCCAGTTAGCAACAAAGTTGGTGACCTGGAATGTAAAGGGTTTGAACCACCCAATCAAGCAGAAGACAGTACTCTGCCACTTAAAAAAACTGTGAATCAATGTGATGATCCTACAAGAGACCCACCTGATGGATACCGAAACAACAAAACTGAAGAGAGAGTGGATAAGGCAAGAGGCACACTCCACTTTTAACAGTAGAAGAAGAGGGGGTCTCCATCATTCTACATAAGGGGCTCCCCTGACAAATCACCTGATTGGAATCGGATGCACTGGGGAGATGGATAATTGTAAAGATGACAACGCTGGAGAGCCAGCTGAAAAGATTCAATGCAAAGAAGTGCAAAGTAATGCACCTGGGAAACAAAAACCCAGGGGAAGAGTACACAATGGGGGGATTTACTAACAACAACAAAAATGGAAAGGGACCTGGAAGTAGTCATATCAGACAACCTCAAGGTAGACAGGCAATGTGAGAAGGCAGTAAGGAGGGCTGGGAGGATGCTGGGATGCATAGGGAGAGGCATCACCAGTAGAAAACGTGAAGTTGTCATCCATCTGTACAGAGAGTTGGTGAGACCCCATTTGGAGTACTGCGTGCAGTTCTGGAGACCCCATCTCCTCAAGGACATAGACAGGATGGAGGTAGTCCAGAGGAAGGCAACTAAAATGGTGCTGGTTCTGCACCAGAAACCATACAAAGAGAGATTAAAGAAGGTTAATATGTATACCCTCGCGGAAAGGAGGGAGGGGGAAACATTATAGAAATGTTCAACTACCTAAAGGGGATCAACAAAGTCCAAGAGGATAACAGCTTTCAGAAAAAGAGATGTGCAAGAACAAGGGGGCACAGTTTGAAGACAGAGGGGGGGATGGCTCAGGGGCAATGTGAGGAAGTATTTTTTTCCCAGAGCGGGCAGTGGATGCGTAGAACGGACTTCAAATGGAGTTTGTGGGGTCAAAAACAGTGGGGGAATTCAAGAATGCATGGGACAGACATAAAGCAATTATAGTGGGGGGGTAGGAGGAAGTTGGCTGTTGGTTAACTAGGATCTGCAGCTTATCAAATAGGTAGGGAAATTGGCAGACTGGTTGGGCCAAGTGGTCCGTGTCTGCCTTCAAAGTCTATGTTTCTATTTTTCATCTTGGGGGGCATTTACGATCAAAATGAGCATGATGCAGGGTTCTTCATGATCCTGGCCCAAACACTGGTGAATTTCAGTTAAGGTGGTGTCCCCATTCTGTTGGGAGGTGACTTCAACACACCACAGGACATGGTGCTATACAGAAGTTCAACCATGCCCCAAAACCCAACTCTGGCAGCCAAAGCACTACTCCTCCTTACAGAGGAATTCAGCCTCAAAGCCAGCTGGAGATTACTTCACGCTACAGCCAGAGACTATTCCTTTTTCTCACAAGCCCACTAAACATACAGCAGAATAAACTTCTGGCTTCACTCCCCCACTTAGAAACATAGAAACATAGAAGTTGATGGCAGATAAGGACCGCAAGGCCCATCCAGTCTGCCCATTTCTTTTTCTACTTTATGAATGTGCCATCGGCCTTTGCTCTGTCAATGGCCTATCAATTCATACTGTACTCATCTGTATTGCTCCCTCATGCCTATCCCATGTCTGTTTGAAGCCCTGCACTGTATTCATATTCACCACTTCCTGTGGTAGGCTGTTCCATGCATCCACCACCCTTTCTATGAAAAAGAACTTCCTCACATTACCCCTTAATTGGCCTCCCTCTAATCTCATGCTGTGTCCTCTTGTCCTGCTATTTGTCTTATATTGAAACATGTTGGACTCTTTCACCTTGTTAATGCCCTTAAGGTGTTTGAATGTTTTGATCATATCACCTCTCTCCCTTTTTGCTCTAGGGTATACATATTGAGCTCCATTAATCTGTTATCATATGTTTTCTGATGCAGTCCCTGCACCATTTTGTTTGCCCTTCTCTGGACTGCCTCAATTTGGTTAATGTCCTTGTGAAGGTGTGGTCTCCAGTAATGCATGCAGTACTCCAGATGGGGCCTAACCAGTGTCTTGTAAAGAGGGATTATTACCTCCCTCTTACGACTTGTGATACCCCTACTAATACACCCCAACATTCCCCTAGCTTTACCTACTGCTTTAGTGGTCTGCTTGGATGATTTCAGGTCATCTGTGATGATGATGGCCAAGTCTCTTTCTTCCCTTGTGACAGCCAGTAACTCCCCTCCCAGCCTAAAGGTGGCTTCATGGCTTCTCTTCCCTATGTGCATGATCTTACACTTCTTTTGCATTAAACCCCAGTTGCCACTCTTCCGACCATTTTGCCAGTTTATCCAGATCTCTTCTCATTCTGCCCACCCCATCTGGATCATCTACACTGTTGCAGATCTTGGTGTCATCTGCAAGCAGACAAACCTTACCCTCCAGTCCATCTGCAATGTCACTGATGAAGATATTGAAGAGGACTGGCCCCAGGACTGATCCCTGAGGTACCCCACTTGTGACCTGCATCTCTTCTGACTGTATACCATTTACCACCACTCTCTGTTTTCTGCCCGTCAACCAGTTTGCCACCCAGTTGACCAACTTCTGACCCACCCTGATCCTACCCAGCTTATTAATCAATCTTCTATGTGGAACAGTATCGAACATTTTGCTGAAGTCAAGGTAGGCGACATCAGCTGCTCCCCCCTTGGTCCACCACTCTGGTTACCCAGTCAAAGAAATCTATGAGATTAGTTTGACAGGACCTTCCTGTTGTAAACCCATGCTGTCTTGGATCCTCTACTCCTGTGGATTCCAGGTGTTGCACTATCCTTTCCTTAAGGAGTGTCTCCATAATCTTGCCCACTACTGAGGTAAGACTGACTGGTCTGTAGTTCTCTGCCTCCTCCCTGCTACCACTCTCTTGTGCAGCAGGATCACATGAGCCCTTCTCCAGTCTTCTGGGACCTCTCCTGTGCTCAGAGACTCACAACACAGTTCTGATAATGGCTCAGCTAGTTCCACCCTTAGCTCCTTTAGTACCCCGGGATGTATGCCATCAGGTCCCATTGCCTTGTCCACCCTGAGCTTATCGAGCGCTTGTAGGACCCTTTCTTTTGTGAAGGGACTAGTGCACACCTCCCTCCCCACTGTGTCCATGATACTGAGCTTTGGGCCCTGCCCTACCTTCTTTTCGGTAAATACTGAGCAGAAGTAGCTATTTAGGATAGATGCTTTTACACGGTCCTCCTTCCCACACCCCCCTTATCCCCTTTGATCTTAGCAATACCCCCTCTGGATGTTATCCTTTCACTAATGTATCTTTAGAAAGTCTTGTCACCTCCTTTTACTGTTTGTGCTAGTGTTTCCTTGGTTTGGGCCTTTGTCTGCCTTACTGCCTTCCCTCCTTCCCTTAGGGAAGTTTGGTATGCCTCCCTATCTTCATCCTGCTGCATTCCCTTATATTTTCTGAAAGCCAGCCTTTTGGCTCTGACCTTTTCTGCTGCTGTTTTTGAGAACCAAAGTGGTTTCCTTCTTCTTTTGCACTCCAACTCAAACTTTGCAGCAGGCAGAGATAGAGTCCCTGATCATCTCCGACCATTCACCCATCTCCATCTCAATAATGCTTACCCCCCCCCTTACCCTAGGTCCAGAAGCTGGAGACTCTACCCCTTTCTGCTGCAAGACCCTGAATTCCAAGACCTTGTGTGGAAGTAGACATGCCAATATTTTGGTATCAACACAGGCCAAGATACCAGCCCGGCCATGGTCTGGGAAGCCTACAAGGCTTACATGAGGGGAACTAACATTGCCTTTGTAGCCTGAAAAAGGAAAACATGGAGGAGGGAGAAGAAAGAACTGCTCATTGAAGTGCATACATGAGAGGACTCCTACAAAAACAGACAAGACACAACAAAGGAGAACCTCCACGCCCTCACATCTGCCAAATACAGACTTAACACACTTCTTTCACAGCAGGCACAGCATGCCATAATGCAGACTCATCACAGGTACTGGGAAAGGGGGAGAAAAGTTAAGGAAGTTGCTAGCACCCTGCCTGAGGACCCAACAAGCCAATAGGCACATTGATTCTCTGCAAGACCACTAGGGACACACCCATCACAAGCCTCTGAAGGTGAATACCGTCATGTGGCATTTTTATGAGAGGCTCTACAGGATGGAGATTCCTCCAATGGAGGAAAATATCCAATGTTTCATGGGGAACCTTGATCTGCCACAACTCTCTGTGGACGACCAACTCCAGCTAGGGAAGCCATCCATGCAGGAGGAGGTAATCTGGGTGATTAGGTCCCTGCCACCCTCCAAAATGCCAGGGGATGACAGTATTCTAACAGACCTGTATCAAATGGGCCCCAGACCCAGTAACACCACATCTTAAGGTGATGTCTGAGGAGGCAATCGGAAAGGGTCAGCTCCCCACAACCCTGAGAGGGGTGGTGATCATGGTCATCCCCAAGAAGGGCAAAGACCTATCACTCTGCTCTAACTATCACCTCATCAACACAGATTGCAAAATTCTCACAAAAATTCTAGACTTTAGACTAGAAGGGTTCCTACCCAAACTGATACACCCTGCACAAACAGGCTTTGTGATGGCCAGAGTCGGGACTTACCACTTGAGATCCCTCACCGACCTAATCACTATGGCCAAGGTGAATGGCTCACCTGCACCTGTACTATTGATAGACTTCGAAAAAGCCTTCAACTCCATTCTCTGGCCTTATCTCTATGCAGCCCAATCATACTTTGGGTGTGGTCACCAGTTTATTATGTGGGTAAAGTTCCACTATAGGGACCCCACGGTGAGAGTCCTCAATAATGGGAACCTCTCCCCCCATTTCTCCCTGCAGAAAGGAATGAGGCAAGGGTGCCCACTATCATCCCTCCAATTCCTGCTAGCAGTACAGTCACTGGCAGAAGCCATCAGATCACACCCACAAATCCACGGCATCCCTACAAGAGAGGTGGCCCACTCGACATTACTTTATGCTGATGACCTCCTGGTCCTGATAATCTCCCCTGACACCTACCTGCCTAACTTGATTGAGACCCTCCAACAATTCTTGGCAATATCTGGACTTAAAATTAATACAGATAGACTCAGGCACTCCCCTTAACACCTATATACCCCTCGACCCCCATCACACAGGCAGGGCTGAGCTAGGCCCAACAGGAAATACAATACTTAGGGATTGTACTCAAGCAGGACAGTACATGCATGCCACAAGCAAACCTAGTGCCCCTCCTTTTTTTTAATCAAGTAAACTTTATTAAATTTTCCAACAGAAATATTCATCTGTAAACAAATATATGGTGATACAAACAATGAACCCCCAAAATAAAAGGAAGGCATACAAAACCTCCCCCCACAGAGCCCCTTCTACAGGCCATACAGATAGAGTTTGACCACTTGAAACCCCTGAACCTATCTTTCATAGGAAAGATAGAAACAATAAAAATGACCCAGTTTCCGAGGATCACGTACCTCCTGTGCAACCTGCCCATGCTGATACCCAGAGCATGGTTTGTCAAGATAGACAAAATGAAGGGGACACTTTTCTGGGAGGGGAAACCCCCAAGGTTCAGAAGAGGGAAGCTGAGGGCACATTGGAAGATGGGAGGCTGGAGCCTGCCATGGTGTAAAGGGTACCACCTGGTGTCCTTAATTTGCCAAACATGATGATGGTTCACAGATAACACAAAACAGGTGCTCATCTGGCTACAGATGGAAACAGCAGCGATGATGGAAGCCTCTCCCAGCATTGCTCTATACTGCCTGAAATACAAAGGCTACCATCTCACATCACCCATGACAGCCTCCATAGCAGGCTGTAAGGCCCCTTAGCAAGCTACTAAAGCAGAATCTAACATCCCTAGAACTTACCCCACTATGGTGAAATCCACAGATTAAAGTAAATAACAAGACCCTACTATGGCCTACATGGCGCAGACAGGGAATCCACAGTCTACGAGATCTGCTGCTCCTCCAGGAGACCATCCTTCAGTCCTTGAAACAGATCAGCACCTCCAAGGGACTCCATATTAGGACTCACTGGAAATTCCTGGAAAAAAAAAGTGCGACCCTCCATCTCCTACAAGTGCTTCAGGGGACCCCTGGATGGGAGTCAAGTCACCCCACCCAGAGATGGATGGAGAATAACACCCTGAGAGCAGGAAATATATACAAGATTATCATGGAGGCACAAGTGGACCCCACTTTACCAGCCAAGGACTAATGAGAGAAAGAACTGGGGTGCATCATCCCACACAGTCAGTGGTCAGAGCACTGGAGGATAGCCCACAAAGCAGTGAGGGACTCTAGCGCCATCTCATACAAAATAAGATTCTACACCACTGGTACTGCACCCCCACAATCCTCAAATCAAATGGACCTCAGCCACATGACAATTGCTGGAGGTGTCAAGAATCAGGGGCCTCACTATTACACATATTTTGGTCGTGCCTCAAGCTAACAGAGCTGTGGCAAGGAATTCACCTCACCTGCCAGGAAGTGCTAAAGTGCCAGCCTTCACACTCCCCCCAGCTTCTGATCCTAGACCTCACAGCAGATGCCCCAACCCTGAGGATGGAGCAGGCCAGATGGCTTACAACGGTTTTGATCGAAGCCAAAAGACTTCTTCTATAAAGATGGAGAACTCCAGCTGTCCTCTCAATACCCATGTGAAAACAGGCAGTGAGGGTGCTGGCCTACCATGAGAGACTAAGCCACCTAGCTAATGGGAAACTCCCATTACAACTCAACACCTGGTCCCTGTTCCTTTTGTATATTGTGGGGAGATCAACTGAACAGGGTTGATGGCCCTGTCAACAAAAGACAGGCCTAACGCTTGGTCAGTCCAGGCCCTTACACACAGGTCAACAAGGGAAACACATAGAACCCATGGTGGGGACCCAATTGTGTTGACATGTCCACTATAACACCCAACATACATGCACCCACACAAAACACAGCCCGAGGAGAAACTGGAACTACATCATCAGATGAATTGTGTTATCTGCAGTGCATATGAGCCCTTTTAGTATGTATAGGCCTTTATCTGACCCAATGAATGTATATATCCCTCAGGGTCTCTACTCTCCCTTTGCCCTCCTACCCCTTGACTATTCTCCCCACCCCACCCTTTTTCCTCACCCTAGACCCTCCCTTCCATCTATTCACAGGATTCTAGATGTTGACTACAGGTACAGCGCACCCACAGTAGAAGGCGCAATGCACAAAATCAAGATCAGAACATCCTTACCCCTGCTAAGCTGGATTCCAAGGTGGAACAAAGGCACACCCTCCCACTTATCAGGAGGCAGATCACCATGCTTAGAGATAGCATTGATATACATGTAATATTGTATCCTGTACTTGCACACTGTGAATGTGATATGGAAACATATATGTGAAATCCTGCAGAGCATGTAACCAACCTTGTATAAAACAATAAAGAATATTAAATAAAAAAGAAATAACATGATGGTTCTTATTTCAGTAGAGCAGCTCATTTTACATGAGATACTGTGAGACTGTTGTGCAGCACATGGAAACTTGTATTAATTATTATTGTATTATAGTGGTGTGGTAGCTATACTACAGTTAGGGCCAAGCAGGCATTTCTGTATTAATCCTTGATTTTCAGCCACTAATAGATCAGCCCCTTTTTTGACCTAAGGGCCTGATAATAAGAATGTAGCCAATCTTTTATGAGGCTTACTTAGGTAAGCATGCCACCTACTGTATAGTTCTGATTTTGTAGATCCTTATTCAGACAAGTCAATGGTTCCATAGCTACCTTGACCAGCAGCAGACTTAGCAGTGTGTTCCCCTGGCTCAGCTGCTGTAAGAAACTATATGCCCTTGTTGCAACATCCCCATATTCCAACTCTGTTAGTGTCAGACTCTCCAGGATTCAGATTTATTGCTGTGTCACCACTTCAGCTGCTGCTAGTCTTACAGTCCACCTATTTGGACATAAGGGTTGCAATTTTTTTGAAGAAGGTGCATGCATCATCACATGGAAATTTCAGAAACAAAAGTGCTCTGCACTTCAGTGATTCACTGAGCAGTTTGCCCAGTTCATTGACAGTGAAAGGAATTTCTTAGTAAAGGGCTTGCCTCACACCTCTCTTTCACCACAAGATTGAAACAGTGAGCACCACAATGCACAAAAGTATGTGGCAAGTGGTTGACTTTCCCTGATGATAACCTGTGCACCTTGATAGCACCCAGACATGTTTGCAGCATGATCAAATGCCATACCCCAGAGGAGTTCAATGGGCAGAGGAGGTCTGCTGAGGACATCAGTTATGACTTTTGCTATTGAGGCTCCTTTTACATCTTGTGGCTCATAAAACCCAATGAACTCCTCCTGGAGCTGTGTGTTCTCAACAACATATCAAAGGCAAATGCTTTCTTGTTCTTTTCCTTGGAAGTCTTGTGTTCCATCAATGATGACTGAGTAGTATAATGACTTAATATCCTTCACAACAGTACAGATGACTTCATGACTCATAAGACCAATTAGTTCATTTTGAATAGCTGCTTTCATTTCAGCCAAGTTTCAACAATCTCATTTTCATCACTTGATTAGTCTTAGAAGCTCAAAAAAGTTTCCCTCACCAAGCTGATGACCTCTAATTGCAAAGCTCTGTCTGAGCAAGTAACATAAGGAAACTATTAACTAGTTAATAGTTAATTAGGGAGGCAGTATAGCGCAGTGGTTTAAGGCTGTGAGCTACAAATCTGGAGACCTGGGTTTAAATCCCACAGCTCCCACTAGCATATTGTGTGACCCTGAGCAAATCACTTAACATTCCTGTGCTCCCAGGCTGCACCTGTAAACAAGCTTTCAGCTTAGTGTATCTCACCTGGTTAAACAATTGGAAACTATTAACTTTAACAAGTGCTTGTGAGACACATCTTGTGATATCTTTTTCTGTTCCAGTAGAACAGAATCAATGCTTTGTCCACAGGATACAGGAGCCATCTTCCACAAGGCATGCTATTGTGTTTCTGAGCTCTGGTAAGCTACAAACTTAGCCCATGCCTTCCTCCAGTTCATGAAGCCTGTTGTGAATATTGGCTCTCTCCTCTGTGACGGCTCAAGCATCCCCATTTTTTCACACTTTTTGCAGGTAAAGCAGAGCACAGCTTTCAACTCGAGGCTGTAGTACAGACATGAAAATTTCTTGTACCATGATTCCTGGAATAAGAGTTTTTTGTTTCCATAGTCCTGTTCTGGTATTACCTCATATGGGGGTTGGTATGACTGGTCCATATCCACTGCTGTCATTTCCATTCTAGGCACTGTTTCTTCAATAGATAATGGTTGAGGAGGTTGATCCAGATGCACTGTTTGGATCTCCATTCTAGGTACTGTGTTGCTGATGGTGACAAGGGCTGTACTTGTACTTGGCTGCTGTTCTCCTATGTAGTTACTGTTGAAGTCCTGATGTATCTTCTCATAACTTGCAGGATCCATGTTCTGCCTTTTTATGTTGGCTCGCACATGTGCAGCCAACATATTGTGGTAGTAGCAGAACTGGAGGCGCGGTCACTGTTGGGCGAATACAGGGCATGCATCAGTAGGTGCATCCCTCATTTCCCAAAAAGCCTGCATGCCGGCTCCACACCATGCATACATAATGTGGTCAGCACATCTAAGGAAATGTCCACTGCAATGTGAGCAAAACTCATCATACACAGCGGACCTTCTGATGTGCTTTCCCTGGTGGTGAAAAATAGATTAAAAATGGCAGCACAATGCCGACTTCGGGGGTGCCCAATCCCCCTGTTAGCATGCCATGACTCTATGTATGTGCTGACAGGGGAGACCACTCCTCATCGGCAGAATGCACCCCACCATTTGTTGTGTGCCAAGGGGGGTGCCCAATTCCACTTGGCTCTTGCCCCCCTGCTTTCGTTGTGTGCCGATGGGGATGCCCAATTCCCTGTCAGCTACAGCAACCCCCCAAAAACACTTAGGTGGCAAGCTGGGATCCCACCCCAGTGTGCCAAATCCTCTGAAAAATAAAAACGGTCCAGCAATGTTTTTTTTTTCCTTTTTAACCCTGGGAAAGAAAAGAACGGTCCCTTACAGTCTCCCTGCCCTCTTCCACAACCTGCGCC
Source organism: Neoceratodus forsteri (assembly GCA_016271365.2). Classification (NCBI taxonomy): domain Eukaryota; kingdom Metazoa; phylum Chordata; order Ceratodontiformes; family Ceratodontidae; genus Neoceratodus; species Neoceratodus forsteri. The sequence goes on along the minus strand of CM028132.1, from coordinate 966,212,636 downwards.
CACCCTCTGCGCACCCTGCCTCCTGACACCACCCCTCACCCCATACTTACCTCTGGAGCCTGGCACGATGATCTTCTGTGGACCAGGAACACATCTGTACTCTTCAAAGCCGACCACGAATGAAGAAATGCCGATAAGCTGTATAATGGCATAAATAGGGTTTTTTCAACTTTGGTGCATATCTGAGGCATTTTTTGGAATTTTTGCACCAAATTTCCAACATGAGGTTATTAGGACCCCTCCTCATGAATTCAGTCACTGTCATGGTGTTATTTGCTCCTGAAAGGTGATTTTGCAGTCACTGTGTGGAATCACCTTTCAGGACCAAGTAATGAAATGACAGTGCCGCCGTTCATGACGGGGGCTCTCAAAAAGCCTCTGTTGCAAATTAGGTGAAAATAATCCCAAAAATGGCTGTTTTACCAGCGTTCGTTGCACTGTTTCCAAGCACGCTTGTAACTTTGTGAATCTGTAATATTTTCACTCCAGATTTTCAGAATTGGCATTTTTACACACCTCCTGATGAACAGTACAGCTGTCATTTTACATATCCTGGCCAAAATGTGTTTTCTCACGTCCGGCGCAGAATATTTATTTTATTTATTTATTGATAAATATCGGATAACACCTTTGAGTCAAATACTCTTTTACAAAGGTTCCACGTCATACATAAGAAGAGACAACAGTGCACAGAGTAACAAGTAACAAAGTAGTTAAACACAGCGGTTACAGAATGGTTGCAGATGATTACAGAAAATACAAAGAATACAAAAAATAGCAGCTGGGAATAGTGCAGTCACTGTGTGAAATCAGTTTTAGGGACAGTTTGAGGAAATGACAGTTCATGAGCAGAGGTCCTAAAATGCCTGTGTTGAAAATTTGGTGCTGAATGTCCATAAAATGACTGTGTTACAAGCGTGCATTGCGCAGTTTCCACGCACCCTTGTAACTTGTAACCTCGCAAATTTGTAATATTTTTAATGCCAGATTTTGAACACTGGCATTTTTCACACCTCCTTATAAACAGTACAGCTGTCATTTTTCACATCCTGCCCAAAATGTGTTTCCATACCTGTGGCACACAATGGCATGGTCGCTGTGGGAAATCAACTTTTGGGACAGAGTAACAAAATCACAGTGCCACTGTTCATGGCGGAGGTCCCAAAATACCTATGTTAAAATGTGGCTAACAAACTCCCAAAAATAAATGGGTTATGGACGAGTGTTGCACAGTTTCTATGCATGCTCATGACTTCACCAATTTTTTTTATATTTTCTCTCCAGATCTTCAACGTTGCCATTTTTTACACCTCCACATGAACAATACAGTTGTCATTTTCCACATTCTGCCCAAAATGTGTTTTCATCCCTGTATCGCCAAATGGCATAGCCGCTGTGCAAAACCACCTTTCAGCTAACAAACTGAGTGTGCCACTTTTCATGAGGTGAGCACACAAAAAGCCTGTGTTGAAAATTTGGAGTGAAAATGCCAACACACGCCTATGGTGTTTGGGTTTCCAACTTTAGCACCCCACCTTGCAGAGACTGACAGGCATCAGGGGTGTATCTTGGGATCATTGACTGCAATGCTCATGCCATACCACCCCCACCCCCACCCTGCAGCCAGTGACAGGCATCATAGTGTGCCTTGCACTGTTCGGGCCACAAAGTTTACGCCATTCTCCTATACTGCACCCACCTCAGCATATTTCTTTAAGGAATGGGGTAAGTATAACGCCCAAAGATCCCAAAGCACACCATGACACTTGTCAGTGTCTACAGGGTAGGGTGAGGTACAATGGCATGAGCGTTATAGCTGATGACCCAAAGCCACATCCCAATGCCTGTCGGTCTCTACAGGGTGGGGGTGGGGTTGGTGTCACTTCAATACTTCACTGCCATTCCCATTATACATCTCTAACTCTGGCACTACCAATGCCAACGGCAGTGAGACAATATTCAGCATTGACAAGTGCTTGTTTCATTTGGGACCATCTTTATGGATGAAGGCACAGGATCTATGAAGTTTCTTGAAGAAGGTGTCAATTGATGGTTGATCTCTCTGACATTTCACGTTATGAGATTTATTGCCAGCACTGGACTCTTACTCTAAAATGCACAATTGTTACAGATTCTTCATTAAAACTCAATGCCAAAAGACAGCCATGCACAAAAAAATGCATACTGGACAAACTTCCACAAGCCCTTGAATAGCTACACAATAACCAATGCTTATGAAAACATCATTAATCACAAAGCTCAAAAACTCTTTAGTAACTCCAGATTTAGACATAATAGATCTGCCCCCACTATACAGCACAGACAGAAGACTGCCAAGAGGCTACATACCACCAGTGGACAGACAAGACAACATGAACCATTGAAACACTTCACTGCATACCACCTGATTTGCTCATGGTAAGAGGTGTAAAATCATTTGCAGAAAATGACAGAGGACAATGGTAGCAGCAAGTCTCCTTAGATATGTTTTCCCATTTGTGATATGTTTTCCACAGCAAAGTGTGGTATAATGACTCCCATAGGTAATAAAAATAGCAAGGTGCCAGCTGACCTTCTTAGGGTCATTCCCACCTGCATCTGAAAGGCAGACCCCAATTTTGAACTATGTTCTTGTTCCATTGATATTCCCACCTTCAAGACTTGTATGGATCTGTTTTAGACTGTATATAATTGTTCTGCCTTGTGTGCTTTGAGCTAGACTCAAATGCATTTCCTCTGGAACTGCTTATTATACTTGTAATGTTTTTTTTGTGACTGTGTATTTGATATGGAACGTTTGTAAATGAGAACTTGTCCTTAAAGGTAATCTCCAAAGTTTTTAACATATAGATAAATGAAATGTGGAACATTAACATTGTCTTTTTTCAGAGATTAATTCTTGGAGGAAATTAAGTGCATAGTTTATATAATACTACTGTATATGCTGATGTGTTTTGAATAGTTTGAAACTTTAGCAGCACTTGAATATCTTGTCATGCCAAAAAAGTAAATTGAATGAAACTGCATTGTCATGTATTTCTCTGTTACTTCCTGTCACCATTTCAAGTCCTTCCCTACCCCAAAAACACACGGGCCAAGATATTCAAACTGCGCCCAAAAAGTGCGCAATAGCAGGAGCAAGAGCAAGTCCATTGCGCACATGCGCAAGAAGCACGATATTCAAAAACTGAGCCGGCCAAGATGCACCTACTGCCAACGACTGAATATGGCACCACCTGTGCCATAGCACAACTGGGGAGGGGAAGCTGAGCATATCTGATGCACCATAGTGCAACAAGGGATGTTCAGCTGAGCAGTCCAGCTGTGCCATAGCACAACCAGGGACGCCCCCCAGCAGCAGGGCAGCAATGCAACAGCACAACCAGGGATGCAGAGGCCCACCACCCATGCCACAGATGGGCAGAGGAACACACAGCAGAAGAGACATTGTCCCCCCACACCCCATGCATGGCACAACTGGGGGAGGGCTGGAATAACCACTGGCCCATGGATACAAGCAACCAACCCACAGCTGGGCCTTGGTGCCACATCACACCCCCTGGCAAGCTGTGACCGGCACACAAGAAGGGCCGACCACCCCGTACCACACCATCCCCCAAATGCAGAGCACACCCTGCACCATGACCCCCAGACACCCTGCCCAGGAGCACCGTCCACCACTGCAGGATACCCCATGCATGCCACCAACCCCACTGTGACAATGCAACCCTGTGCACCACAGAACCATGCAAGGCAGCCCCACCATGAGCACCCATCAGTGGGTGGCAGCACACAGCGATGCAACAATGGAATACACAGTACCACCATGCACAGCCCCCCCCAAGGTACAGCTGAGAGACCGACCGTGCGTTGACACATAAGGTACCCCTCACGTGACAGGGCATGCCCTGGACCCCACCACCAGTGGTACAGCACCTTGCACACCCTCTCAAGGACACACGTCGACCCTGCACTGGCCACAACAGCCAGCGCAGACACCCACAGTGGTGCGTGGAAGCATGCACCACACCAGATGCAACACAGTGCATGGACAAACACCAACCCATACCCAAGGGCATACCAACACAGGGACGCAGTAGCGGGGCAACCAAGCCACCAGTGTGGGCCCATGGAAACTGTGTACACATGGCCAGCAGTCCTCCATGGCACAGGAGTGTCAGCCACCCTGCGCAGGCACTGTGGACCTGTACGCCACCATCATTTGCCCGGAGCACAAGTCACAGACAGTGGTGCACATCCTCTGCAACACACACAAGCCACAGCATACAGGTGGGACAACAACCGCAGAGGCCACAGTGTCACCCAAGGTAGACATGCACCACACCAGTGACAGGAGACAACCCAGCATTGTGACAGGTACAGTGGCTGCCCTGCATGGACAGCCACCACTGACATGCCAGAAGACTGTGCAGGTCACAGACATGCAAAGGTGTCAGCTGCACAGGCCATGGGTGGGCTGACAGGTGCGCCATGGACACAGACCATGCACCATGGACCACTGCACACAGTCATCCAGTGCACAGAGAACAACACACACATCACAGACACTGACTGATAGCTACTCCCACACCATAGTCACCTCCCCACGGACACACACACATACCCATGACTGCACCACCCCTGACGCCATGCACACCACTGCAGCTGAGCACCTATAGCCCGCTGCAAATCAGAGACCACCCCAGTATTCATATCAAAAGATTTGTAATCAAAAATATCGAACAAAATTATTTACAACTATGTACAAATATGTGGGGGGAGGGCTACAAACAAGGTGAGGGTGGGTAAGGGGCAAGGGTGAACAAATGGGACAGGAAAGGAGGGGTGTGAGGGTGGGTCCAGGGGGGTAGGGGAAATCAGGGGCATATGGATGTTCAGTGGGAACCCCACTTCCTGCTCTGGCTGCTACACCTCCCATATCTCCTCCGGACCCCCAGCCACTCAATCCTTTGCATGATGTCCAAAGATGCCCTCGACACATTTAGAATCTCCTGCAGTGCCTCCCAGATAACCTGCAGCTGGCGGACACCTAGGACAAGGGAGCACAGTCAATAGTTGTGAATGCACAGCCCCATACAGCCCACCCACTGTGCATGGCATACGGCCATGGGACATGCCTCTGTGATGGTGTGTGACCACCCACAGTGATCACGTCCACAAGACCTGCCCACCCAGGCACATACAGCCATGCAGACCACTGCACAGACCCACCGGCCAAGTTCTGCACAGCACCACTGTGGCTGTTTAGTGAAATGGCTATGTGGTGTGAATGCAGTGGCACAGCCATGTACCCAGTGCACGCATGGACCACCATTGATGCACTCCCAGACATGCAGTGCCACTGGACAGTGCTGACTGTAACAAGTTGCATGCATGGCAGTGGTGTCAATGGAGAGTGGCCATGCCCCGCTGCCCGCCCTGTTACACAGCATGCAATAGTAATCATGGAGGTATGGCACTCACCATCATCAGGCTGGTCCCTCTGGTGCTGTGGACCATCGCCCCTCCAAATGGCCCTGTCTTCCTGCTGGCGCCTCTGCTCCCTGGCCAGCTGCCTCTCTTCCAGAACTGTGGTGCAAACATGGAGAGAGGAACATCAGTACAATCCTGTAGCAAAGTCCCCTTGTCCCAATGTGTGTGCAATCCCACCCAGCCAGACCCACCCACCCCACACCCTGATAACACCACCACAGCCAACACCGGACAGTCCCTCCCACATGTTCTGGACACATGCAACCGTGATACCCATATGGAAGATAAAAGTGTGTGGACGTTACACCTACCTGGCCATGGCACCATGCCCCTCCTGGCACATGTCCGCAGGTGGGCAAGCAGGTCCATTTCCCACCTCCTCAGTTTGCCATACCTGTGGCGGCACTGCTCTGCTGTCCGCCTCCTTCCTGTGGCCTCCTCCAGGGTGTCGGCCACCTCCTGCCACACCTGGCCCCTGGACCTACCCAGGGGTGCCTCCCCAAACAGTGGACCATAAAGTGGTTCAACAGTGGCAACCAGGTTTGCCAGTTTGATTTGGGTCCACTGGGCAGCTCTCTTCTGCGCCATCTCACTTGCTCAGTAGGTTCAAAATGGCACTCTGCAGCACGGTTCCACCACATGCAGATGCTGCGCTGTACAGCGCTGCCATTCCCTATTGTGCTGTCACCGAACAGCGCGATAGTGGTGCACCCATGCCTGATGTATGACTCCTAGGGGACAAAGGTCGGGCACAGGGTCAAGGGTCTCTGGCGCATGGACAGGCACAGTGCCATTGGAACCCAATGCATGTAGATCAATTGGGTGCCTGTGTGCTACCTCCAGTAGCAGCCTACCGTGCTGTTGCCCCAGTGCAGCTATGATGCCCCAGCACCACAGCACCATATAGATGAACATCATTGTAGCACCACTGGCACAATGGTGGCCATGCCCTGCATTGCCTCCCACACACAGCACGTCAGCAGCATGGCAGGCGCCTGCATCAGCAAGCTGGGCATGCACAGTGAGGTGTGTACTGCGCATGTCACAGAACTGCGCCCTTGGCTCAGCACGTTCAACACAATTGCGCAAACTGCAACAGCGCGATATTCGGCCGTCATATGCAAATCGGCTAATCAGCCATTCAATGGTGCAGCACTCCAATTTGCATCCACTTAAAGTTGCGCCTCGCCTCATTTGCATGGGTTGCACTATAAAAGTGCGACATTGGGCTGCACTGGCCATAGTCAGTTACTGCAGTCTATTGGTGAGTTGCATGCTGTTTGGGAGTGTGGACTGTGGATTTTGGGACATGCATGGGACTGCACAGTCACAGATAACAACTTTCATTCTCACAGGCTAAATCATGACCAAGCGAGTTGTGGGAGAGGAGGAACACAGTTATGGGAGGAGGAGGAGGCCTAATTTCACCAAGGCCGAGATGGATGCCCTGTTTGAGTCCTACCTGGATCAGGAGCCGATTCTCAGTGGACAGCAGGGAACACCACAGACCCGTGCTGCTGCATGGGAGGTCATGGCATGTGCAGTGAACCTGCATGGCAGACACCAGTGCACTGTGCAGGAGTGCAAGAAGAAGATGGGCACAGACAGGAGGAGGATAAAGGAGAAGGTGGCTGCCATCAGGGCAGCATGAGCTGCGACAGGTGGGGGACAGCTGGAGGTGCTACACCTGACCCCACAGGAGGAGAGGGTTGCTGGCAGCATGCAGCGTTGTGCCATTGAGAGTGTTCTGGGTGGTAGCTTCCAGACGGGTGGTAGCCCATCACTGCATGGTAGATCATGGTCTGTCTATTGGGGGGAAGGGTAGGTCACATGCAGTAAAGTGACTTTGTTTTTCCTTACAGATCCTGAGTGTCTGCATGGGTCAGCGGTGGTGGGCCTGTCCACTGAGGCCAATCAGATGGAGATGGAGGAGGGACCATCCACCTCCACAGGTATACGTGGCTCAGTGCGACAGTGGGCCCACCTGGCTGTCCATACTGATGTTGTCGGAACAGGTGCAGAGGAGGCCCTGACCATGTCCCAGCATGCCGGCATCCACGGATACCGGCATGCTGTGACTCGGGCTGGTGCCGGGTGTGTCACCGATGATGATGTTGCTAACACCATGGGCAGTGACACGTGTGTGCCATGGGATGGCCACACAGCAGGTAACATCATGGCCATGGCTCTGGGTGGTGCCGCCGTGGAGGCCTGCATGTCATCACAGTCCCAGCCTGTGCCTGTCAGCACCAGTGGGGCAACACTGGTATGTGTACAGGACAGTGGGACTGTTGCGGCCACTGCGGTGGCACCAGTGAGCCCTGGGGAGTGGCAGCCGGAGGGGCAGCATCAGCAGTCGGCCAATGGGCTTGAGGGTACAGTGTCAGGGAACGGCGTCAGTGCACCACCTGTGGACATGCCCAGACCTGGTCCTGGTGTGCAGCACCCACCCTCAAGGGGTGCTGAGCATCAGGGCTATGCACAACCTGAGGGACAGGATGCCGAGGAGGCAGATGACCTCTTGGATGAGCACACCCGCATACTGCAAGCATCAGTCAACCAGCAGATGCGGCTTGTGACGTCGGTGGATGCACTGCATGCGGCTCTGGAGCAGGCAGAGGATAGTCACAGCAGAGACACCTCTCTGATCCTGGCAGGGATGGACTGGTTGTGGGAGGATGTGACCGCTGCCATTGACAGGCAGACACAGGCATTCACTGCTGTCATGGCCACAATGGGCACACAGTTATTTGCCCATGCATCGCAGACACCACACAGTGCACTGTCCACCCCCTGTTCCCGGCATCTTGCGACACCATCCTTGTCGACACCGGGTTCAGCTGTGGGCATCCTGAGCATGCTTGGCGCAGGCATGTTTGGTGTGCTGCAGACCCCTGTGCGAGCATGGTCGCGTTCATGCAGTGGAACCCTTGGGGGACCATTGGTGTCACCCCATGAGGCCAGTAGTCAGCCTATCAGTGCTAGTGGGTCTCAGCGGGGCTGCCCATGCATCCGTGGTGGCCGGGGCACTGTGGTGAGTGACTGACCTGTCTACCAATGCAGCTACTGTCTGATTCTGCCCTGTGTGCATTGTGTCATTCAGCGGGCATTGCACGGGTGGGTACCCGGCCCTGCACGCAGACACACAGTCCATCTGCACACCCTCCCGGCTACTGTCCGCAGGTGCGTGTGCATGCTGATGCCTGTATTGAGCTGTACACCAATGTGCAATAGTGCTCAGCATCTGACACACACACAAGCACAGGCAGTGGGCATTGTGGTCTGTGGAAATGTGTGTGGCTAGGGGTGAAATTCTAGGTCGGCATGCCTCCTACCCTTTGTGCATGGCTGGTGCGTTGTGTGTGTGTGTGTGTCCGCGTGGCATGTTAGACCTCACTCATCCCTGGTGGTGTGTGTGGTTCCATGCCTGGCCACTTCCCTTGATGGCATGCACCCCTGGTGTGTGTCCATGTGTGTTTGTGGGTTGTGCCTTAGCCATTGGTGGTTGCACATGGCCCCATGACTTACCTGGGTTGGTTGAAGTGCTCCTCTGTGATGGTGTCCCACTGCAGCAGTGCCAGCCAGAGGAGTCGGGGGTCCCATCACCCAAGAGTGGGCTGCCCATCACCATTGTCACTGGCATCTTCATCGTCCCCATCGCTGTCCCCCTCTTCGACCTGTACAGCTATCCCATATTCATTGGCCATGTTGTGCAGGATGCAACAGGCCACGAATAGCCCGCAGGCCTTTGAGGGGCTGTACTGTAGGGCACTGCTGGAGGTGTCCAGGCAACAGAAACATGCCTTCAGCATCCCGAACACCCGCTTAATGACATTACGTGTGGTGGCATGTGCCTCATTGTTGCATTGCTGTGATGGGGTCGCGAGCCGCCAGTAGGGTGTGAGCAGCCAGGGATGGAGTGGGTATCCACTGTCACCTGTGTGTAGAGGGTGGAGGTTAGTTTGGTGATCAGCATCGCCCTGCCCCGGGCCATGTAGGCCACTATCCATGTCACCTCTGACCATGCCCCCGCGGCCCTATGATTGTCCACGTGGTTTGCATACTCACCCACTAGGTAGTCAGTGGGGATATCCCCACTCTCATTTCTGTGGCACAGTGCTGACTGGTGCCAGATGAAGGCATCATGTGCTCCCCAAGGGTGCGTGGCACAGACATTGATTATGCACCCCCTGGCATTGCACACCACCTGGCAGTTGATGCTGGCATAGCCCTTGTGATTTATAGATGTGGTCCCCTCAGGGCCAGGTGGTGTGCAGATGACCACATGGGTGCAGTCTATTGCCCCTAGCACACCAGGCATATGTCCTACCCTGTGGAACTCCTGTATGTTTGCTGTGCGCTCCACCAGTGTGCTGGAGAAATGGATGTACTCTGCAGCATGTGGCAGCAGTGTACTGAGGAATTGGGTGAGGTGGCATGATGTGGCCAACTAGGTTATGCCTGTGGTGTCCCCAGTTGGTCTCTGGAAGGTACCCGTGGCAAGCAAGCACATGCAAGCTGTCACTTTTGTATCCACTGACAGAGCATGGCTCTGTCATGTGAGTGCCTGAATAACATCACTGCACAGCTCACAGAGCCGCCTCAGAATTGCCCGATTCAGGTGGTACCAGCCCATGATCTCCGTATCACTATACAGCTCGAAGCTCGTGTGAGCTCGGTACTGCCTTTTGGGGGCATACCGCCAACGTTCCCTTCCACGGCCATGCCCCCCTGCTGCCTGCCTTCTCACCCCCTCATTACTACCTCCATCTGCATTGTGGCACTGGCCATGTCCCTGGCTTGTGTTCACCCACCCCAGCAGCTGTTTCTGTATTCCCCCCGCTGCCCTGGCTGCTACTTCCCCTGCACCGGGAACACCTGCCTGTGCTGGCCTCACTGCTGTGTGGCAAGTACTTCCCCCTTCTGCACTGTGGCTCCCCACACCTTCCCCAGAGTCTCTTGGTTCCAGGTGCCCTTTTCTGGCCTGCCCTGTGTGTCCCTGCTGCCCAGTTTGTCCTGCTAGAGTTCGGCCTCATGTGCCTTCCCTGTAGCATTCTTGCGCCTCTCCCTTGCTCCTTTTTATTTTGGCTCATTTCCGCTATGGCACAACTTCCGCTGGCTCCCCTATTGTACATGGCGCATGTTGTTGAATATCGCACTGCACCATTTATGCATAATTCCTCCCCCTTCAGTTGCGCATACATTCATTATCATTGCACTGCTGCTTAGCATGATTTGGGGGGTGCAACTGCCTCCTGCTGAATATCGCAGAATGGCGCATTTCCGGACTTGCGCAGGTGCAACCCTATTGCGCGTGGTTCAACTCTTTTGAATATCTGGCCCTTAGCCTACCTCTAGAGGTCACAGAATACACATACTGCAAGTAAAATGTACAGCTAAGTCAAACTCAAATGCAGTTCTCATTTAAGGACTAGGCAGGTCAAGAACCGTATTATAAGACCTTCACTGGGTGAAACTTACAGTATAAAAGATCTATAGGTAACACAAGCCTTAGGCCCTCTCTTTGCTTTTTCTGATAGTTTATATAACCTTAGTTTAGGATTTATTCTGGGATCTTTAGTGCTGTAAGAGTAAGCCAGTAGAGAGACTATAGTATTACTGAGCTGTATACAACTGAGGGCACATAATAGATGTGCACAAAAAAAGAACATTTTAGCATCATTTGAGCAGTGAAGCAAAAAATGTACTGCCCAATTCACATGTTTTGGAACAAGATATCCACAGATAAGAGAAGACATTCAGATAGAAAACAATGAATGGAACTTTTACATAACCAACCACACTTACATGACAAACCACACATTTCAAGAACTTAAAGAAAAGTTTAGACTCCAGCAACAAAGAAAAACAACCTCACACACGATGATAACACAGAGTGTATGGCCCTGTTTGCACAGCAGCAGCGCTTCACTCATCACTCTGCCGCTTCCTCGCTGTGCTGTGACTTGATCCCGCTATATACATTTACACTCCCAAGCCTGACGCACTGTGAACTGTGCCAAGAGGAGTGTCTGTAGACTTGTGGGCAGGGTTCCAGAAAATGACATCCCCAAATGGGAAACAGTGGATTGCAGCGGATCAGTCATTCACATCACTGGGTAATGTGCTCTATCCAGTACGTGTCCCCACTCTTTTGTCGGATCAAAAATAGGAGCAGTGGCACACTTAAGGTGATGCCGAGAGTGTCCTCAAAGCCGACTTCACAGCACATCAACTGGAGCACATGAGTTGATGAGCTGCAAAGCCACTGGTGTAAATGGGGTTTACGATTCACCATTTATTTCAGAAGCAGTGCAAATATACAGCAAGCCAGCTTACCCATACTATAAACACTGAGGGGTCGACTTGCTGTGTATTTGCACTGCTACTGAAATGAATGGTGAGTAATTGACTCTGCTTTGGTGTTATGTTCATGTTTTTTTGTTTTTCTCTGTTGCAGTTATAAAGGTACACACCGGCACTCAGAGCTGCATTGTCTGTATTCATTCCAGCAGCAAACTATACAGGAACAACCAGTCCCTGTCTTTAAGTTTGGTGATTTATAATCAGCAAAACTGGGCCCCAGTTTAGAATCTGGACTTTTCTTTAAAGCAGCACTATTTGTTAATCAGCAGAAAGTTGCATCATGTAATTTTTTATTTAAAAAAATGTGGTTTGTTTATTAGTTTATTGTTTGGCATGTTGCCATTACATTGTGTAGCATTAAATAAGTATTGTACAGCATAGTAAAAAAACATAATAAAAATAATTTAACACTACAGTTTCTTAAAAGGACCTACATACAGCTGTTAAAGAAAGAAATAAAACTTAGATTATTGCTATAAGAAACTGAAACACATACTTGTAAAGGATTCAAGGGGTTGAGCAACCCTTCAGAAAGCATATTGTGAGAAAGGGACTACATGGGGAAAAATTGTTAAAGCTTTCCCGATATTTTCATTGTTGGCAGAGTGTTTCTTGATTTATATAAAAGATAATGATTCTGACAAGTAGATAAACCATAATAAAGATTCAGTACTGTAAAATAACACCATGAAAGAGTGGCTCAAGAGGTATTGCCATGGAAGAGTCTGGATTTCAATCCAAACTCCAACTTCTTTGACAAATTGTGCATGTTTAGATAAACCAGATCTTGAACATGTTATATTTTATGATTGAAAATAATTTATCCATGGGTATCTGCATTCATCTTGCTAGTTTTGTTTATGAACACATTGTTTTCTAATTCCAGTAATGGGCAATAAGATCCTTAGAAGATAGTTAATTGGCTCTTACTGCATCATAGGTATCATCCTGCAAGATTTCCAATCCTAAAAAATCATCAGAGATCATACAACCCAGTAATTTTAATACTTTGTGATTTTCTAATTCGTCCTTCTCAATGCCTCTTAAGGTTACAGTAGCTTGCATGTGTTCCATGGGGTCAGGTTTTAAAATGACAGGCTTGGGGTGGAGGTCCTGGTCTTTTATATCTATAGGAGTTGTCTGTTTTGCTGTAGATTCTTTATCATCTTTCTTCTCTTTTCTTGAACTAATTTCTGAGATTAGATTGTCAGTATGGTAGTATTTTCTACTGTTTTTATTGTGCTTTCCTAGTTCTTTTCTTTTTTTTTTTTGCCTTTATTTATTTATTTATTTATTTTGTTTGATATTGTTCATCAAATCAAGTGGAGTGATTATATCTGCATTATCTGAGATGGTGGGGACTTCCCTATTTTCTTACCCTTTTTGTGTGTCTAATTCTGTTAAATCTTAAGGGAGATAGGAAATGATTGTTGCATAGTTAACTGCCTTTTCCTCTCCTTTCCATGTCAAATATGTATTCTGATATGCTTTGATCAATTTTTGATAAATAAATAAATAAGTGTTGGGGTGCCCTCAGAGCTACATAGAGGTCCAGTCCCTTCACCAGCTACTGCTCTTTCTTTCCATATATTAAGACATCCCAAGACTTTAATAACACCATGCTATGCTATTCATCTGAATAGTCTGGAATGGTGTTGTTGCTGTCATAGAATATTCAGGCAGTATGAAAGGAGATCACAGCAACTGCTGAAGAGAACAGGATCCAGGTTAGTTTAAAGTCAACAAAATTTGATTATTAATTTAACAAAAAGGCCCAAAACATTATCAGAATACTGGATAGACACTATAAGGACAAAAGAAGGGCATCTACAAGTATGAAAAATTGTTTCCTATCACCTTTAAGCTAGGGAAATTGAAGTTTCATCTTTATTATATTTTTTTCTTTGGGAGACTAAAAGTTCTTCTAAGCAGGCAGCATTAATTGCTACATCAGCTCTTAGAGAGGTGCTTTCATTTTTTAAGATACAAAATGGTTGCATGATGGCCACATTAGCTATATGAGTGTTTTTCAATGCTTTAACCAAATTTTCATCTAGGAAAGGTGAATATGTAATTTCTACCTTAGTTTCCAAATTATTTTCCTTGTCTGCTAATTCCTTCAGCTCAAGAATGGTTTCTTGTAAATATATTACTATTTCCATTATTTCTTTTTTGTTTTCTGTCATTTCTTTTTTGTTTCATAGTGAAATATATTTTAGATCTCTTTTTGAGAGATCTTTTAAGTTTAGGTTTGTTCTTTCATGTGAGTTAGTTTTAGCCATTGTAATTAATGGTAGAGTTTGATAGCTGTCATGTTGTTGGTCTGTATCTATACTAGTATTTGCATTTGATATTTTATATATCATTGTTGCCTCTTTTCTGGATTTGTTCAATATTGTTTCTAATATAAGGGATTCCTTTTGGGTATCCATTAGGAAGTTTGGAGACCTTTCTAATGAGGAGTTATATTGAGGGATTGCTTCAGACTGTTTGCATTTTCCATATCCCTCCTTAAATCAATAATAGGAGTTGATGTGTTCCTATTAGACTGCTGTTCTTCATTGTTTTTTATTAAGTGTTTGGTAATTAAAGTTGGACCATCCTCCTTTTTTAATTTTATTTTTATTAATACCATTGTTGTTTTTTGGTTTATTCATATTTTCTTTTTCTTTTGTCCCTTTATGTTTATTAGTTTTAGTAGAGTTATCTCTTTTTTGTTTAGGTTGATCATGGGGGGGGGGGGGTTCCTTATCAGGAGTAAAGTCCCACACTCTATCTTATTTGAATTCTGGGATATGGACTGTATAACTTCTTCCCCTAGTCTTTTTTTGCTCCTTGATCTCATCTTGGGGGAGATTAAAGTACCAGCCTTAACTTAATAAAAAAAAGAAAAAATGCATAAATATAGATACAATATAAATATGGTATGATCATAAAACAATCTCAGTTCAAAGAGTTATCAGTAGCAAAATGTTCTCTTGTTGTTTGTTGGTTACTGTGTTTCAGGCAAAAGTTAAATTTTGAGGCAAAAGAAGCAATGTGATGAAGTGAGTTGAGTTAAGTTAAAGAGTCACAGTCTCCAACAGTTACATATAACAGTTTATGATAGATACCACACTTAGTTGACTTTATGAAGTAGAATAGTTGCAGGCTCTCCTTCGTGTTGTGGGTAGATATTTGCTCCTCTTTTTTCATGGAATTCAGCTTGACTATTTGTCCCCAGGCTTTCTCAGCGCATTCTGTGTACTCCTTCTATAACTTCCCAAGATCAAGTTGGATACTCAAGTTGAAAACTTGGATATATTCAGACCCTCAAAAATAGGAGACAATACTGTGGGGTTGGAATTCTTCAGTTGTGTGTAGCTTATTGAAAAATAAGTAACATATGTAAGTCCTTGATAGAAGTGATAAATGAAGTGTATTTTTTCTTGTTCCAATAGTTTTTAAAGAAGCTCAAGGCAGTCCTCACTGAATAAAAATGGTTTGATTTGATGTTTTGTGCACATTAATAAAAGAGAAAAGTGAAAATTATGTATACCAAGAGAGAGGGATTGTTTTATTAATCATTCATCCCCAGTACAGAGCACTTGTGCTAAGTATAAATTAGTTTAATTTAGAGATTAATGTTTCCCAGGGGAAAAGTGGGTCAGTTTTTTAAGCAGATCACTATGCACTTAGTAATATGGTCTCAAAAGTAACACACTTATATTAACACTTATATAGTAAAATGGTATCAAAAAATAAAATTAGTCTAAAAGGGTTATTTAAAAGGAGGTTACTTACTCCAAGGCTTAATAAGATCAGGGACCGTGATAATGATGTAAGACATAAGCGCATAAGCGGGAGGTCGGTTCTACTAAAATAGGTAAGATTTTCTTAACAAAGTGCTTGACCAACAATGAAAAAAGCACAGGTTAAAAGTTCCAAATGGAACTCAGCAGACAAAATCCACAATTTGAGGAAAGAGTAGTCCTCCCATCTACTGCGCTGCAAGTAAGGAGAATCTATCTGGTGAATGCCAGCACATGCGCTTTATATATCTGATGAATGCCAGTGCATGCACTTTATAGTGAGTAGTCATATAATCAGGGCATGAATTTCAAATAAGTTTCAAATTATCTTAAAAAGTATATAGATAAAATTATATGTGTAGAAAAATTAAGAGACAAATTATAATTTCCGAAAAAAAAGTGGAGCCACAGTATGTCAGTGATGTTCAATTTAGCCAGGTAGTCAGGGAAAACCCAACCCATTTAGTAGTTTAAACTTACATTTAAGCATATTAAAATAACATAGATAAAAGCAAAAAGGAAGGCTTCCCTTCATAAAAGAGAAAGTTTAGTTGACGAATGAGAGGCAGTTGGGGAGAAATTCAATGGGATGTTTAGTAATAACAAAGTCCCACTTCACCACTTCTCCTGTGGTCGGCTCTCCATAGAGCTCCCTGCAGTCTTCCCAAGAGGTGGGCCCTTGCCACCATCAGGACTCCAGGCTCCTACAGAAAAAAAAACAGCGGTGGGGGAAACAGCAGTTCTCAAGCAACGTAAGTTGGTCTGGAAAGGAAACAGATTTTTTACACTTTTTTAACAATTTGGTTTGAGGTGATGGTGGCATATCTTTACTATGTAAAAAATATTGCACGTCAGTTTCTCTGCTAGTTTCACTCCTTCACAGTACAAGCAGTGTGCAGCAGCTCAATCTCTCTCTGACTTCAGTTCTCCAGCTCTCCATATCTCATTTAGTCTAATGGTACACTGACCCCAGATCAGTGTTAGAAGTAAACTGCCTGGTTTTGTCTGATTCCAACTGATATCCCTTTTAAGAAATGTATTCAAGAATTGTTACATTCATCAATATCTTACTGCCTTTCATTCCCCCCAGACACATCTGGAAATGGGCTGTTAACAACTAGGGTTTTCCTGGAAAAAGTTTTGTAAAGGTGCTGCTAGGGAGCCCATATTGTTTTCTATAGTAATGCACCATACACAAACACACAGATTTTGACTCATATTTACTTCAGGCAACCCTAGCATCCTCTGGAGCAAGTGCAGTCAACAAGCATGTTGGTGGTTCATAAAGCACACTTGCCCCCTGCTGACAAGTGGCACACCCTGTCCTCTGATTGCCTCCCCAATTATGGGAAGAGAAGTATCTGGTGCCTAGAGGTCCCCCACCCACCCTCTGATCACTATCCCATGTGCAGAAGTCCTATTCCCTGGTGGTACATGATTCTCCTGGTCTCCAATTGCAATCCTGTTAAGAGAAATATATAGTGTCTGGTGGACCCCAGTCTTCAGCTGTGTCCCATTAAGAGAAATAAATCTCCCCAGCATCCAGTGGTCCCCTCTAGTCTCCAAGCCCAGCCCCCCCAAAAAAAGATCTATATGTATTTGTGGCCAGTGGTCCCCCATCCTCTGTGTCTGGTACTGGTGAAAGGAACAAGTCTCTGGTGCCTAGTGGTTCCTCCCAACTTCTAATCACTGGCCCAAGTATATGAAATTATGTCCCTGGTATGCAGTGGTCTCCCCCCTCTGATTGCTGGCCCCTTCCCAGTATCATAACATACCTCCATGGTGTCTACTGACACCACCCACCACCAATATTCTTCCCTATAAGAGGCTACCCATTTCCTGACATCTAGTAGGCCCCCACCACACTGCAGGCATTGGCCAACTCACCCTGCAAACTCCCCTTACCTGAAGGGACCGGTGCTGTGGGAGACCATATGGCAACCTGCACAGCCAACCTTTCACCTCCACAGCTAGCTACTGAATGGGGAGACAGGGAGCATTAATCCAATGTACAGTACAGGCCACCATTCCCCTGTATTAAAACAACATAAAAACATAAGAAAGTGTCAGCAGAAGGGGACCATATGATCCATTTAGTCTGCCTGTGCAGTCTACCCCCCAGTCTTTTTTCCTTCCTAAGTTTCTGCAGTGCCTATCCCATGCTAGCTTGATATCTTTCACTGCCTTTGCTGCCACAACTTCAGGGGCCAGACTGTTTCAAGGCTCCACCACTACATCGGTGAAGAAAAACTTCCTGATGTGGGTTTTGAATCTACCTCCCTGTAGGTGTATGCTGTGCCCCCCATTCATGTAGATCAGCTTTCTCTGAAAAGGTCTTTAGTTTGTTCTGGGTTAATCCTTTGATGTATTTGAATGCCACAATCATATCACCCCTGTCCCTCCTCCTTTCCAGTGAGTACACCTTGAGATGGTTGAGTCTTGACTTGTTGAGTTCTTGATGAAGTCTGTGAATCATCTTCGTAGCTCTTCTCTAAACAGTCTCCAGATGATCTCTGTCTTTCTTAAGGTGTGATCTCCAGAACTGCACACAATACTCTATGTGTGGCCTCACCAAGGACCTGTACAAAGGGATTATCACCTTGCTTTTTCTACTCATGATACCTCTACCTATGTATCCAAGGATGCCGTTAGCTTTCTGTGCCACCTTTCTGCATTGCCTGGTTGTCTTTTAGTTTTCGGATATGAGTACTCCAAGATCTCTTTCAACCTTAATTTCTGTCAGTTCCCCCCTAGGGTATATATCCTGCCTGGGTTCTTTCTCCCCAGGTGCATAGCTTTACACTTCTTTGTGTTGAATTTCAACTGCCATTGTTTTGATCATTCTTCCAGCTTTTTTAGATCAGAGCCCATTCCTGTGGCCCCCTTTTGCATGTCTAATCAGTTGCAGAGCTTTGTGTTATCTGTGAACAGGCATACTTTTCCCTCCAATCTATCAGCGATGCTGCTGATGAATATGTTAAATAAAATTAGCTCCAGTACTGATCTCTGGAGGACTCTGCTGGTTACCCCACCTTGCTCTGACAGAGTGCCATTTATCATGACCCTCTGGGTTTTCCCCTGGAGCCAGTTCCTTACCCAGCTGACTGCTTTATGCCCCACTCCAGTGTGTTCAAATTTGTTTATTAGTCTCCTATGTGGAACAAAGTCACATGCCTCATGAAGTCCAGATACACTAGGTCTCATGCTCCACCCTGTCCACCGTTCTGGTCACCCAATAAAAGAAATCAATAATGTTCATCTGGCATGACCTTCCTGCTGAGAAGCCATGCTGCTTTGGGTCCAGTTTTCCATTTGCTATTGCTATTGCATATTGCATTATTCTTTCTTTCAGTAATGTTTCCATAATTGTCCCTACCACTAAGGTGAGGCTGACTGGACAGTAGTTACCAGTGCCTTCCCTGCTCCCACTTTTGTGCAGGGGTACCACTGTGGCATTTTTCCGGTCAACTGGGACTCTGCCACTCTCCAGGGATTTCTTGAAGAGGACTGCTAATGGGGAGGCAAGTTCCTCTGCAAGTTCCTTCAGTATTCTTGAGTGGATACTGTCAGGTCCCATTGCTTTGTTGGTTTTAATTTTTTCAGTTCTTTTGGGACCCTTTCTTTTGTGAAGGGATTTGTGTCAGCTTCACTGGTGTGGTGTCCTTCATTTCTTAGTACTGGCCCACTACCCTGTTCCTCTTGTGTGAAGACTGAGCAGAAGTATTTGTTCAGAACCTCTGCCTTTTCTTTGTAAGTCTCCATGTTCTGCCATTCTGCCTTTCTACAACTGAACGATATGCCCTTTGCCTTTTCTTTTCTCCCGTATAAATCTGTAAAAGGTCTTGTTCCCCTTTTTAACCCCTTCAGCACCTTTTTCTTCTGTTCACGCTTTGGCCATACTAATCACCTTACCTGCTTCCTTGAGCCTTGCCTTGTGCTCCTCCATGTTGCTGTCCATCTTTATCTGTTTGTACCTTCTGAAAGCTTTTTTTTCTCCTTTATACTAAAAGCAACCTCCTTTGAAAACTAAAAAGGGTTTCTTCTGTTCTTAGTTTTACTGATCTGTTTAGTGCATTCTGCTGTGGCCAGAGTTATTGCATCCTTTATGGCCTTCCAGCTTTCCTTCACATCATCCCCTGTAACATCTTTGAGATGGTTTTAATGCACGTTTTCATTTTGACATAGTCAGCCTTCCTGAAGTCCATGATCTTCAGTTTGTGTGACTTGTGTCCTCTTACTTGACCCCAGATTGATTCCTACCTTAATGTCTGTGATCCTGGTACTTTTTCATAGTACAAGTTCCAGGATTGTATTTTCTCTGTTGGGTGACTCCACCAACTGTTTTAGTCCTGCCCCTTTAATAGCTATGATGAATTCTCTGCTCCTGTCTGATGAAGCCGTGTAGGAGGACCAATCTACTGTATATCATACAAACAGTGCAGGCCATGTACTGTACAAGGTGCACTCTCCCTGTACAGTACACATGCTGTGCATTCTTTGTATAGTACATGGTCTGTGCTCCCTGTAAAATACAGGGGATGCATGCCCTGTACTGTACTGTACATTGGACATGCATTCTATGTCTTCCCATTCAGTTGTTAGCTGAGGAGGTGAGAGGTGGGCTCTGCTGATTGCTGTATGATCTTTCACAGCACCAGCCCTTCGGGTAAGGGGGATTGACAGGGTGGTTTGGCCAGTGCCTACTGTGCAAGAGGGGAGCTGCTATATGTCAGGGAATAGGTTATTTGCTATAGGGATGGGGATTGGTGGGTGGGGAGGTGCCACTAGATGCCTTGGAGGTATATTATGATACCAGGGCCAGTGATCAGAAGGTGGGGAAGAACCAGTGGACTCCACGGACATAATTTCCCATATACAAGCTGGCAATCAGAGGGTGGGGGACCACTAGGCATCAGAAACTGCTTGCTTTCTATGTGTGCTGGCAATCAGGGTGGGGCAGAGACTGTCATGGGGTGCAGCCCTGCTGCCACTTCTAATGCAAATGTGCCCATAATGGGCATGCAAATGGCCCCTTAGTGCCTTGCACGCCCAATGGGCTCATTTGCATCTTCGCCTGTCTGAATATTGCACCAATGGCTACTGGCTCTATAGGGCCTCTTGGCTCCATTCCCTACAATGGGGAGATCCACGCCGGGGCAGCACTACTCAGCTAATCACTGTAGTGACATGCACCTCTATTAAGTTGGATAACGCCGGTGTGCTATCCAACTAAATATGGCATCATCAGGGTCATGGGCAATGGGCAAGTTCAGCACAAAACGTTGTGCTCCATTTTGCCCATTTTTGAATATCAGTCCCCTTGTTTTGTAAAGCAAACTACATAGGCGAGTGGATGAACAGTGTGTGGTGCATGGGGGGCATGGAAAGGTAGGGCCTGGGCTATTTTGTGTTTTGTCAATACAATATAGATAATTCACAGTGTGACTGTTCCTTAACATTATTGTGTTTAAAGCAGCAATAAAACAAAAGTACATTGCAATTGCTTACCTGATCCTCCTTAATATTATTGTGGTTTAAAAGCAGCAAAAATTACATGCTGTGGCTAGCTGCTGCTCCTCCTAATTGTGTTTGAAGCAGCAGCTACCACTGCTTTAAACATGTTAAGGAGGAGAAGCCACACTGGATATTTTTTTAAAAGAACAAAAAAATGAAATACTCCCTCTCTTTCAAGCCCTCTACCTGTCCACAACACATGCTGTTTATCAACCCACCTACAAAGTTTGAATTTTATTTTCAATTACTTTGGTCACACAGAAAACACTTGCTGAAAGCAAAATTGTAAGAGACTGGAGTTACATGTTAGGCTAACCATAACCACCGGCCCCACTCCCTGTCAGCAGCCCCTACCTAAGCAGACATAGGCAGGTGGCACACAGGAGACACTACACACATTTTAAATTAGACACCAACAGCAGACCAAAAAAAAAAACATTAACACCTACCCTTCCCTTCTGGCAGACTAGAGCTAAGTTTTTCAAGTTGAGAACATTTTAGAGGTCAGTGGCATGACTGAACTGGTTATGCTGGTCACTGGTAGAGCCAGACATGACAATAGCAGGGAATGCCAGCAGGAAAATGTTGCAGATTGCTGCAGGCTTTCCAGCTTGCTGACTTACACCAAATTAGTGTAATGGCCAATTGCGAGTGCCCCCTGCCAGCTAAGAGAATGTCTGTGATGACTTGTAGAATTCCCTCCCACCACCTCCTCCTCATCGCATGGATGGTGTGCATGCCCTGTGGCATAATAGATTTGCCCCCCCCCAAGAAAAGCACCCATTCACTCACCACCAGTAACCTCCCCTGAAAGTTGCAATTTGGTTGTTCTAGTCCATTCCAAGCAGCAGAGCAGCAGGCAGCAGCATTAGGTGGGGAAAAAAGTTAAAGTAAATCCCAGAGTCACAGGCACCCAGCTTCATCACCCAATTCCTTCCCGAGTCTGACTAGAGCTCCTCTGTCACACGGGCCAAGCAGCAGTGGCAGCATTCATTTTCGATTAAGGTAAAGCAAGGAAGCAAAGCACTTAGTTCACTCCTGACACCAGCCTTCCTCTTGCCCCCACTATTCACACTTACACCTACTTCCGGCGGTCTGTTGCTTTCTCCCTCATGCACTCACTCCTACACCATCCTGGTTCCCGGCCAGCATCCTTCACTCAGTTTTGTGCAGCAATGGTCCGCCCTTCCCTCCCCACTTGTTCTGTCTTAGCTGTCCATGCCGCACTCTCATGCTGCTCTGTCTCTCCCGACAGACACCCTGCTTGCTTTGCCTGCTGGTCCTGCAATGTGGTGCATGCCCGTGCTCTTAGAGTGAAAGCCCCACTCACTTCGTTCTAGGCTCTGGAGTCCCACCCAGCCCAGTAGCAGCAAAAGTATGTTGGGGGGTGCAAAAGTGATAAATTGAATTGTTGGGGGGACTTGTGCCCGTCTCCCTCTATAATTAAACCCATGACACTGGCCATGCATTTGTGCTAGCATTTTAAACTGCTATTTCATAAAGTGCAAACAGCAAGGATGTTTGCTCAAGGGTATGAATGTGCCTATCCTAATTTGAAGTAGTCTCACAGTTAAGTAAAATGTGGCATCCATGCACCCCCCAGTTGATACAGAAGCACTCAAAGACCACATTTTTGATCAATAAATCCTTTATTGAAATGCAAATGAAGTCAAAATGCAACATACTAAAGGTGCAGTAGCCTAAATGGCCTAGCAAGCATCCACAAACTGAATATTTCATTCCTGAGAGACTTTTCAGAGGTCATCTGACCTCTGGGTACTATGATACTTTATACTCCATAATGATGACATTGCTACATGTAACTAGGGCACATTACATTTAAACTCATAACACTGTTGGTACAAATGCCTGAATACAGTAAAACTGCTAAGGCCCCATACTGAAAAACCTCTGAGGCACTAACAGGTACTCATGACACAAAACACAGCCCTCTGCTGGCCCATACTGCACATAGAGGATGTTAAGGAGCAAAAGACAGTTAAGGCATCCAAACCCTGTTAGTGCTTTTGCACTGACTTGCTATATTTGAAGGTGGTAGTAGTAGTCGTAAAATTTTTATTCATAACAAAAATATGAACAATGGTAAATGTCAGTTGAATCAGAGGTTCATTTTTGATGAGGTCCCATAGCATTTCAAATTACAAGAGACACAGTGTGAGCACAAATGACTCAGTTACATAACCTAACATGCACACAAAGGTATATACAATACAAAAATACATAAAAACATATAATTAAATTTATAAAATAGGAAGGACAAATTATCTCTGCTGATTGGTTGAAACACATTGCATGACCATATGTATATTAGAGCATGACTGCACATCTGCCCTTTCAACCGCCTCCAAAACAATTTTGCCATTTTATAACATAGATAACCCACTCTAGGGTGTGTGGTCGTGCTCCAATATACGCATGCTTTGGGTGGTTGATGCAGGAGGCTGCACAACGCACACTAAGGTGTGCTTATACCATGACACGCACCCTAGATTGGGTTATCTACTACATAATACAAGACATATAATAATCAAAAACTTCTAAACATTGGAATATCACCAGTAAACCATATGAATATGGCTGTGTACTTATAATTAGCCTATACCCTGCGTGTGGTAGCAGGATAGTGAGAGAATTGCATGATTCACAAACCATTTATTAATAGAGGTCAAACTGATATTCCTGTCAGCCAATGTCAAGGAAGAAGATACAGTATTGAATTCCATAACACAGTGCTCAAATATTATTATGAAGTTCTCCCTACTTCCAGGCCACAGGATGGAATTTTAAATTCAAAGCCTGAGGCTGAGCTTAACCACTCCTAAACTGGTCTCCTTTGTATGCTCTCTAAAATGTACAACGGGGTAATTACCCTTATAACAATTGTATATGAAAGAAAGCAAATGCAAACTCCTTCATACATTTCGTCGGCTCTACGATACTGGTTCAACAACAATTTCGTCGACTGGCATTACAGAGACGGAATTTATGTTGACTGCAAGTTGCAGTCAACATAAATCCTGAAGGACTCCAGGTCTCTTTTCTATCAGGGGCTTTGCCCACAAACACCTCATATGGAGGGCTCTACCACTCACACCCTCCATTCTAAATATAATCAACTCCGAATTGGATTTGATTCAGGGAGAGGGTGCAGGACTGGGAAACAGTGTGCCCCGGTCTCTGGCTCACCAATATAGTGAATGGTGGATGTTGTTGGCATAGATGTAGTTAGCTGTATTGGTATCACTGTCAGGGAGGTATGCCTATTTAGTCCCAGCCAGCCCAATTTGGTGTAAATAGTACAATGGTGCATCCTCCAGGGGGTGTAGAGGATGAACTGGGCCAGCCTGTTGTAAGTAACACCCAGACTCCCTAACTACATCTCCATTGTCCCAGCATAGAGGATGTCACCATTGTCCAATAATGAAATCAGCATGGTAGTCACAACATGCCTACAAATCTCACCTGACATTCAAGACCTGGTATGATACAGCATACCCATGCACTTGCTAATATTACTCAAGGTTTTATCAATATGGATGTTCTATTTTAAGTTATCATCCAACCACATTCAAAGATATAAACATGCCAACATACAAACTTACCAGCAGATAAAGGCCTTTTGGACTATTGAGTCTGCTCAATTGTGCAGCTAGCAGCCCTTATACTGCAGCTGCCCTCCTCCCTTCCTCCCTCCCAGTGACGCTCCCCATACTTGTCCCATCCCTTTGAAGCAGCCCACTATCTTACAGGATACCACTTTCTCTGGTAGTGCATTCCACCCTGTCACTACCCTCTCTGTAAAAAAGTGTCTCTGAACCTGCCCCCTTCCAATCTCAGATTGTGCCCTTGGGTGTCCCTCCCCCTTCTTAATTGGAAAAGCCAATCCGTGACAGCCTTATTTATTCTCTTCATGTACTTGAGGGTTTCAATAATGTACCCCCTATCCCTCCTCTCCTCCAGGGAGTACATGTTCAACTGCCTCAGCCTACTCTCATATGGCAAGTTCCCTAGCCCCTGGATCATTTTTGTTGCTCTGCATTGCACCGCCTCCAGTAACCTAATGTCCTTCTTCAGGTACGGACGTCAGAACTGCACACAGTACTCCAGGTGTGGTCTAACCAGTGACCTATATAGTGGCAGGATCACCTCCTCCTCCTGGAGGATATGCCTCTGGCAATACAACCCAGCATCCTACTAGCCTTTGCAGCTGCCTTTCTACACTGTGTGGAGTTGTTCATTGCTCTCATTATGATAACCCCCAGATCCTTCTCCTCCTATGTTTTGGCTAGCTGAATGCCCCCTAGCTGGTAGCTTCTCCTTGGGTTTTTTGCTCTGAAATGTAGCACCTTGCATTTCTTGGCATTGAACCCCAGCTGTCAAGTGTCCGACCAGTCCTCCAATATTGCCAGACCTTCTTACAACCCCTGACACCCCTCCAAGTCATCCATTGCTGCTCCCATCTTGGTCTCATCTGCAAACAGACTGATTTTGCTCTTGATGCCTATTGAGATATCTGCTATGAAAATCCCAAACAACACCGGCCCCAGTACAGAGCCCTGTGGCATTCCACTCGTCACTGCCCTGGACAATGACAGCTTCCCCCCCACCACCACACTCTGCTGTCTCCCTTGCAGCCAGCTGACTATCCATCCCACCATCTTCACCCCTGCCCCTGTGTCTTCCAGCTTACCACCTAGCCTCCTGTGCGGCACCGCATCAAATGCCTTACTGAAGTCCAGGTACAGGACATCCATTGCATGGCCCCTGTCTGATTGCTTGGTTACCCAGTCATAGTACTCCACTAGGTTTGTCTGACAGGATCTGCCAGAGACAAACCCATGCTACCTGCTGTCCTGCAGCCCATTAGCCTCTAGGAGGGAAACCAGCCTCTCCTTCAGGATTGTCTCCATCAGCTTTCCCACAATGGACGTGAGGCTTACTGGTCTGTAATTCCCTGGCTCATCTTTGAGGCCATTCTTGTGGAGGGGCACCATGTGTGCCATCCTCCAGTCCTGTTGAACACTCCCCGACTCCAGGGATGCATTAAACAGGCCTGCCAGGGGCTTTGCCAGGACTTCTGATAGCTCCCTTAGCACCCTGGGGTATATGCCATCTGGCCCCAGTGCCTCGTCCACCCACAATGCTCTCAAGCAATCCAGTACCCTGCCCACTGAGATTTCCCTGTCTATCTCCTCCTCAACACTCATGCCCACACCCCTAACCCCCTTGGGTATTGCTCCCCTTTTCTCTTTCGTAAATACTGAGCAGAAGTACTCGTTTAATGTTTCTGCTCCTTTATTCACCCACCCCCATCCCTTTTTATCCTTACTATTTGGTCCTTGCAGCACCATTTCTCCCTGATGTACCTGAAGAAGTCCTTCTCTCCATATTTAATGCCCTGTGCTAGCCTGAGTATCCCGGAATGCCTTGACTGCCCTGACTGCCCTTATTGCCTCCCTTGACTCCTTCAGATAATACTCTCTGTCCTCCCCTCTCCCTGTTCTTTTGTACTGTCTAAAGGTGGCTCTTTTCTTTCTCCATGACTCCCCTGCTTACCCAGCTAGGCATCTTGGTCCTAGCCCTCTTACTCTGGACCCTTGTACATGTTGCGGTTGCCTCCTCAATACCCCATTTAATGACCTCCCACCTCTGATTAGTGTCCATATCTGGACTGATCTTGGCCAGATACCCCTGTATTATCTCCCTCATCCTCCTGAAGTCAGCTCTTCTGAAGTATAACACCCTGGTTCCTGATCCTAATCCCTCCTTTCCCATGTTTAACCTGAATCACACCTAGTGGTGGTCACTCCCTGCCAGTGGCGCCTCCACCATCAGCCCCCTCACAAATTCCCCACTTGCCAGTACTAGGTCAAGGGTATTCCCTAACCTGGTTGGCTCATTGACCATCTGCAATAGGAAGCTGGCCTGAAAGGCATCCAGAAGTACCTGCTCCCTCCTATGTGTGGTGGCTGGGGTGCCCCAATCTACTCCTGGCAGGTTAAAGTCCCCCACAATCACCGTACTACCCCTCCGCAAGTCCTTCTGATTTGCCCGGCTAATTCCCTGTCTAACTCCTCAGTCTGAGATGGTGGCCTGTACACCACTCCCATCCTCAGGGTCCTATTTTTGGAGTCCTGGAGCTGCACCCATAATGACATTATATTGCCTTCCTCCATTTCCTCCCTGACACACTTCAGACCTTCCCTCACATACAGTGCCACCCCCCCTTCCCTTTTATCCTATTCCTCTGAAATATCCTATACCCTGATACTGCCATGTCCCAGTAATGGTAATGTTTGGCCCATGTCTCGGTTATGGCCACCATATCTACCTCCACATCTGCCATGAGAGCCTGTAGCTCTGCTGTTTTGCTTGTCAGACTCCTAGCATTCAAGGTTACCACCCTCCACCCTGATTATTCTGCCCCTCTCCCTACTTGCTGTCCCTTTTTTGCACCCCCCTCCTGACCTCTCCCTAAGTCCCCTGTTGCTAGCATGGGGTACGATTGTTAGGCTTCCCTACCTGAGGATCCTGCCAGACTCCTGCCAATTGCCACCCCCACTACCAGTTTAAATTCTCATTGTTTGCTAAGTATTCCTCCAGTTTCTGCTTCAAGACCTTCTTTCCCTCCTCTCTTAAGTGAAGTCTAACCTTGGTATAGAGATCCTTGTCCTCTCGTGTCCTTTCTCACCCTTCCACCAGCCCATACTCTTTGGATGGACATGACTCAATGTGTTAAATTCTCCTATCCTCAGCTTCCTCGCTGCACTTGCCCTGGGTACTGGAAGCACCTCTGAGAAAGCTACTGATCTTCCTGCCTCCTCACAAATCAGCCCCAGCTCCTCAAACATCCCCTGGACTACATCCACTGTATGACCTGCCAGGTCATTGATTCCCAAATGCAGAACTATGTGAAGTTTCTCCCTACTTCTCCTGGCATACTTCAGGACTGATTGATCCATCCTTTCTGCTATCATGCCTGGCATGGCCTCCACTCATATTTGACTATGATTCTCCCCCTTGCTCCCCCATCTGATCTCCTTCAGAACTGAATCCCCTAGCACTAGGATCCCATTCTTGTTTCCTTGTTTTGCTCACCATGTCCAACTCTTATCCCTCCCTGTCAGGTCTTCTGTTCCCAAATGCATTGCAGCTGTTTCCCCTTCCAACCCTGTCTCTGGCCTGCTCTCCCTTTCCCCATTTTCTCCTGATTCCAAGTCCTCTCTGCACTAGTCTCCACATGCCCCTTCCCCCGATGCATCCCTCCCCTAATCTCCTCATAACTCCCCTCCTCCCTCTTCTTAGCTACTGTCCCCCTGTTCAGTCTCCTAGTTACCATCCCCTTATCCTTACCCATTGAAGCCGTGCCCCCTTCAGTCACCCTACCAATGCCCTCTGGGCTGTGAGTAATCTCTTCCTCACCAGCCTTATCTAAAGGGCCTCCCAATTCATCTCCTCCAGTGTAGCTAGCACTGAGAACCTGTTGCTTGACACCTCCTCCCTGCTCTGAGTTCTCCCTAGCATACTGTTGAGCGGCCCACATTTGCTACCTGCTCTAGGGCCATTCCTGCCCCTGTTACCTATCCTCCTTCATCCCCATTCATCTGTACCCAGTGGTTCCTGAGGTGGCAATATTGATCCATTTACCCCTTCCCCCTCACCCCCTAGGCCTGGTTTGCCTGCAATCCTCTGAGGCACCCCCATGTGCCCCCATTCCTGGATTCTATCACTACTGTGTTCCCTTCCCTCTTTTTAACTCTGTCCATAACCACCTAATCTCCTCCTCAAGCTGCTTAAGTTGCCTGCACACCAGGCATCTCCCTGCTCCCCAGGCAACCCCTAAAAAGATAGCTGCCCCACAGTTACTGCACCATACTTCCTTCCCCATGCCCCTACTTGACCCCCTACCTCTCTGCCAGCTTACCTTACATAGAAACATAGAAGGTGACCACAGAAGGAGACCACTAGGTCCATCTAGTCTGATCATTTATTTTAGATCTATTTTGACACTCTAGTTGCCCTTTGTAGTCAGGGCTCCCTTGTATCTATCCCATGCATTCTTGAATCCCCCTCACAGTGTTGACCCCCACAGCCTCTTGGAGCAGGCTGTTCCAATCATCCACCACTCTTTCTCACTTCATACTGCCTGCCCAGTCCTCTGGGATGTTCCCCCTTACTAGGCCTAATCATGTTATTGTCTTTCCCTTACTCTCCATTTGAACTAATCAGGAATGACCAATCAGCTCCAAGATTGCACCAATGTGTACTGACTGCCAATACTGACCCAGCACCTCCCCTATAAAGGAAGATAAGCCGGGGAAGGGTGGGTTGGGTCTACTGTATCTGACTCTCGAGAGAGTCAATCAGTTCCATCTAGCTCCCACTGCCCAACCCAGTTCCCTCAGCAATTGTACCTCACCCCATTCCAGCAAATACACAGGTACACCACACAGAACATCCCAGAAGTCTGGCTTCCCCCAACTCCACAGTAGAGTTGGGTGTGGTCTGCTGTATAACTGAACCATCCAAAGTCCATATTACCAGGCGAGAGTTGTCATTAGATGTTTTTTTCCTGCTAAAAAGCACTGCCTGACTTAAGCATTGAGAGCCAGTTTGTGATCATTAAAAGGTTTTTTTAGAAAGTCAAATGTACCCTGTAATTCCTCCTGAATGTTCTCAACTGTAAATCCTTCAGTATATATGATGGTATCATCAGTATATAAATGATATTTAATATTAGAGTCTGTAAAGCAAACATCATTTATATACATTTTAAATAAAAGAGGATCCAAAATTGATCCTTGTGGAACATCAGGTTTAATTATTGCAGGTCTAGATGTGAATTCACCTACTTTAGCCAATTGTCTGTGCCCCTTTAGATAGGATTCAAACCATTTAATGCTGTTCAAGTTCAATCCTAGCGCTGTTAGCCTGGACAGGAGGATATCATCCAGGGTGTCAAAAGCCTTGGATAAATCAACAAACAAGGCACCAATGGATAGCCTCCTATCTAGGCTAAACTGAGGGTCACTGACCACTTTAATTAGTTCAGAGGTAGTGCCACTGTATGTGCTCCCCCAAAACCTGACTGATATCTATTTAATATCATGTGTCCTTCCAGGTACTTTTTCAGTAGATTTGAAATAAGTCTCTCAAAAATGTGGATATCTGAGAAAGGAGAGACATTAGGTGATAATTTCCTACAGCATCTTTAGAGCCTCATTAATGCATAGGAATTACTTTTACACACTTCTAGGCTTCAGTAAATTTCGCTGTCTTAATGAATGAATTAAATATTTGTGTTAGTGAGTGTGCTATAGTAGGAGTTGCATATTTTAGTGGCTTTGCAGGAATATTTTCTAGACCAGCGGCATTGGTAATGTCAGTTTTCAAGAGCTCATCTCTGATTTCCTGTACTGTAACTTCTTTAAATTCAAATAATGGTGAAGATGTCAGTCTTGACACGCTAATAGAAAGCAAGTTCTGTGAATTTCCACATACTCTGTAGCTTATCCATTAGGTAGGGGAATAGGCAGACTGGGTGGGCCAAGCGGTCCTTATCTGCCGTCATATTCTATGTTTCTGTGTTTCTAATGAGTTTTGGGGGCCTAATTCCTTTAATGCTTTTACTCCATAGAAATAAAATAGTAATTCAATTGTTCTGCAACCTCAGACACTAATATGGTTAAGGGGCCATCCCTCATATAAGTGCTTGTTGTATTTTTGTTGGTGTTGCCTATTAATCCTGACATGATTTTCCAAATATCTCTGGGATTTTGCTTTAATTTACCATCCAATTTTTGGTTTAAAATAATTTTGCTTAGCTAGTTTTGTTGCTTTAATATATTTATTACAAGCCTGTATATATTGATCCCAGTCATATTTAAAATTACCTTCTTCTGCTACAAACCACTGTTTGTCCTTACTTATTCTGAGTTTATTTAGATCTAAATTGCACAATTTAGCATTATGACTTGGGATCTTATTATGCTTTAGTGATAAATGTCTATCGCATATTTGCATAAATTCATAAAAAAAAAGCCCAAGCATCACCAACAGTGGGAATTAACTCCAGCCTGTCCCACAAAATATATGATAAATCTAACATAAAGGCCACATAATGAACATTTCTATAGCTCCACCAACTAACAAATTACTTTACCCACTTTTTTGTTCTTTTCATATGGCAAATTCAACTTGGTGATCTGAGAAGAAATCATGAAGAACCCCACTAACAACATACAAATGAGGGCAGTTAGTAAAAATGTGGTGCAATAAGGTTGAAGCTTTAGGGTCATTCAGATTAATCCTAGTAGACTCTGTGATTAACTGTGTTAATCCTAGGCTCTCCTGTAACTCATTTACAAAGTTAAAAGTAAGTAATAAGACAGATATGGAGGAGCTATTCAAAGGAAAGGAGGGGAGGGACACCCGGGTCATGATATGAGACTGGAGGAAGGGAGATGAGGAGACACTTTTTTATGGAGATGGTGGTAGTTGGGTGGAATGTATTACTGATGGAAGTGGTATCGAGTAGAACAGTGGGCTGCTTCAAAAGGGTCTGGGACAGGGCAAGGGAGGGTGGAGGCAGCTGCAGAATAATTTATGTATTTATTTAAAAGTTGATAACAAGGAAAGGCACACTGAGCCAAGGCTCATTTCCAGGTGTGACCCAGGGCAGGGGTAAGGGAGCAAAGGATGTATAGAATACAAATACTTATGTGTAAAGACAAGAGGCAAGCAGAAATACATAAGAATAAACATTAGTTACATCTTAATCAAGAAGAAGGGCATAACAGCTTTCCTAACTGTGTACAATAACAACCAAGGAAATAATAATAAATGAGCTATCATAGTAAGGTTTGTTGTTTTGAAGCAAAACAAGAGTGCACAAATAATGTGCAGCCAGGAGTGTATGTGTATATATATATATATATATATATATATATATATATATATATATATATATATATATACACACAGTGGGGACAGTAAGCGAGGGTATGGCCAGAGTAGGCGGGGTATCTAGCAATTAGAAAGGGTAGAAACATTGACATGGAGGGAGAGGCAGATGCTTGAAGTGCTTTTTAATGGCTAGCATGGTAGGTAGGCTGCACACAGTGACAGGAAGAGAGTTCCACAGGGCGGAGAGCTGGTGGGCGAAGGCTGTTTTCCTGACAAGTGAGTAAGGTGTGGCCAGGGTGAAGAAGCAGTGGCCTCATGATCACAGGGAGTAGCCGGTACTAGGAGCTGAGTCTAAGAGGGATGAGAGGTAGGATGGAAGAGTGTTGAACCAGAACTTAGCGATAAAGGTTGTGCAATGTGCCGGATGTCGATCAGTGAGTGAGGGTAAGGAGACAGAATGGTAGAGGAGGCAATGATGGGTGCAGAACAGGAGATCAGAGGTGAAGCAACAGAAGGCATGAAACATGGGGTACTAGTTTGGCAAGGGAGGATTGTGGCACTGAACTATAGATCACATCGGCATAATGGAACAATGGAAGGATAAGCTTAGAGATTATTTCCCTCCTGATGGAGGAAGGGAGCAACTGTCCTTATGTCTATAGAGTGATCCAAGTTTTTGAAGCAGTTTGTTGTGAATAGAATCAAGGTGCAGGGAGAAGTCCAACTTAGAATCAAGCCAAGCACCCAAGTATTTGTATGAATCAACTGCTGTAATTTTGGAGCCATCGAGGGTGTAAAAGGAGCGGGGAGATGTCATTTTGGCCAGTTTCTGGACAGAGCCAAAAGCCATGTCAACTATTTTCTTAGTGTTGCATTTGAGTGATTAGACAACAAGCCATTTGAGGGTGTTCAAGATGTCGGTTTGAAGGATGGGTTCAACCTGGGCTAGGAAGGGACTGGAAGCGAAGATAACAGTATCGTCTGCATACATTTGAATGTGTGAGTCAGAGCAGGTGGAAGGAAGGTTGTTTACAAATATGGAGAAAAGGGTTGGTCCAAGGATTGACCCCTGAGGTATGCCAGCAGAAGGGGAAGGGGAGTAAATTTGTTTTTTTCCTGAGCTGGATGAATTGAAACCAACCTTTTAGGTAAGCCTTGAACCATTCAATTGAGGATGGGGACAGTCCAAAAGCAGAGAGGTCATCCAGGAGTAGTTTATGAGCCACAGAATTGAAGGCCTTGGTTAAGTCTATAAATATTGCCAGTGTCAGATGACCCTTATCCATGGCTGAGTGGATGTGGTTGGTGAGGTGGAGAAGGGAGGTGGCAATGGAGTGGAGATGATGGAAACCAGATTGATATGGAGTCAGAATGTCTTTGGAGGTGAGGAATTTGTTTAGTATTTTAGAAATAAGGGATTCCAAGATTTTGGAGAGGAAGGGGAGGAGGGAGATAGGTCTGCAGTTGCCGGGGATAGAAGGGTCACCCCCTTTGTGTAGGGGGATGACTTTGGCTAATTTCCAGGCCTTAGGCAGGGTGCACATGGAGAGGGAGAGACTGAAGATGTGAGTAATTGTTGGGACAATAGCAGGAGCAGAGATTTTCAAGAGGATAGGATTAATGCCATCCAGACGTTGTTTGGAGGAGTTTAGAGATTTAAGGGTGAGAAGTATCTCTGAGGGGGTAATGGGGTTGGGAGGGGGAGATCCTGAGTGAGGAGGAGACTGATGGGAAGTGGGGGGATTGGATAAACAGTTGGACCCGGAAGGGAAAGGGACATATTTGTGTCTGTGGGGATGAGAGAGTGGGGGAGGTAGTTGCCCATGGGGTGGGGCACAGGTTGTGAAAAATTGATTTAAGAAAGAGGCTATGAAACTGGAGCCATTGTCAGTAGGGTCCAAGCATGGGTAAGGAGCTTGATGAGTGGAGTCGAGCAGAGAGTGGAGAGTTTTCCAGAAAGCAGCTTGGCTGGGGTAACAGTCCTTGAGCTGAGACTTAAAGAAGCCAGCTTTGGTGGAACGCACAGCCTTAGTGCATGCGTTCCATAGAGTTCTGTAAGTTTAGAGGTCAGCACCATTGGAGAAGGCCTTAAATGCTTTCCACACTTTGCCTCTGTCTTTGAAAAGCTTCACCATTTGAGGGGAGATTCAGGGGAGGTGTCTGTGAAAGAGACGCAGATTTTTCAGTGGGGCATGGGAGTTCCAAATGCCAAGGAAGGTAGAGTTAAATGTTGCCAGTGCAGAGTCCATGTCTGGGGCCATGAAGACTCCAGACCAGTTGGCCAGGTAGAGGTCAGCTAGTACTGTCTGCTGGTTAAGGGACCTTAGGGACCTGAACCACATGTATTTGGGCTGGGCGAGACTGTGCTTCCTGTGACAGAAGGTAATGCAATGGTCGCTGAATGCATTAAGGAGTGTATTAGCTGATGAGAATTTCAGAGAGTGGGTGGTTAGGATCCAGTCCAGTAGCGAGTGGTTAGCAAAGTGGGGATTGAGTCTGGTAGAGTTGGTGACAAGTTGCCTGAGGTTGAGTGCTTCAATCTCAAGTGATGGCCTTGGACTGCTGGGTAAGCCAGTTAAAGTTGAAGTCAACTAAGATTAGAAGCTCACCCCAGGCAGCTGAAGAAACTGGGTGGCGAGTTTAGAGACCAAGGAGGAAAGTAAGGCACTGGGAGAGAAATAGCAGACAGCGGCAAAAAGGGGAGATGAGGAAGGGAAGACTAGCTTGGAGAGTAGGATCTTGTGTGATTTTGGGGCTACCTCCTGGGAGACAATGGAGGCATTTAGGGACTCTTGGACATAAAGAGCAACACCACCACCATACTTACCCCTGTTTAGATGGAGAATGGAGTACCCAGGAATGGCGACTAAAGAGTTAGGGACTTTGGCTGATAACCACATCTGTGAGATGCAGAAATATCGGGTGAGCTTTGGGATATCCAAGCAGTGATGTGATCTAGCTTGGGCAGATGGCTCCTCGCATTTAGGTGGTAGATGCCCAGCCCGCTGGCAGGAGGAAAGCTAGAGGCTGAGGAGTCAGGCCAAGGATTCAATTTAATGTCCCCAGCCAATAGGAGCAGGGAGAGCAGGAGGAAATAGGGGCATAGTAAATGGGAGGGGAGGAGGGACTGGGTGTAGTGAAGGGATAAACCTAGGAGGCATTGATCGTGGTTAGTTAGGAAGCTGAATGTGAGGGTGCCAAGAGGGGTTAAAGCCTACCTAGTTGGAAAAAGGGGTGAGGAGGGGAGATTATCTTCCTTGAAGTGGAGGAGGCTCACATGGTCAAAGGATAGAAATGAGGTAGAGGAGTTAATTATTTGAAGGGTGCCTGTCATAAGGACAATCATAGCCAGTCGGAATATGGCTTCACTGTGCTGAAATGATTTGCGGGTGCATGGAGAAGGGTAGAATCCAAGTTGTCGTCTACCGTCTACCTGACTAGTAGTCCAGCCCCAGTGGGGTTAGGTCACATGGCTGAGGTGGGATAAGGGCAGGGATGAAGTAGAAATGGGGGGAGGCAGTAGCGAGAGATCCAGTGATGGCAGTTAACCTATATTAGGGAGGTAGCTGTTCACCGTACATCTCTTTAAGAGGAGGATTTGGATGATAGGCACAGGAGGAGGGAGAGTGAGGGGAGTCGGTGCTAAAAAGTGTATTTCATAGCAGTCGGGCTAGGGTGGGTGAGCGAGAGAAGATATAGGCTACACAATAACCTCTACAGTAGCAGAAATCAGTTTAAAAATAAGCTCTAAGTCCCAAGAGCTAAGCAACTAGTGCAGTCCAATCAGGAGGGACCTGCAGATGTTTTCAGCCAATGAAGGAGTAAGGTCTTGACCGAGCAGCCAATCGTGTAAAAGTTCCAGGAGCCGGGTCTTCCTGGAGTCTCTATGGGCATACCTGTTCTTGTGCGGTGGCTAGAGATCGAAGGAGCAGCTGGCTTGGGTTCAGGGCCAGTGCTGCAAGCTGCAGATCACCCAATCAGGGGTGATGAATCCTGGAGAGGAAGAAGAGAGAGAGCAAGGGTCAGGGATCTAGCATAGGGCAGCAATTCAGGAGTATATTGGGGGGGGGGTCGGGGTAAAAACAATAGGTAGTTGGAGTGATTGTGAAAAGTAGGAGGAGGAGAAGAAGGTGGCAATGGATTGGCTGTGGAAGGGAGGTGCCGAGGAGCTGGCACCAAGGGTCTGAAAGACAAAGAGACAAGTTTGGTGGGCTGAGGGAAGGGGGGATGAGCAAGCTGTGTTAAATAGTGGAGGTTATAGAGTTGTGGTGGGAAGAAGACTAACAATGGAGTAGAAAAGGGGGGTGGTGCCGTGGAGCAAGTGCCTAGGCTTCAGTAGACAGGAAAAGCATAATTAACAGGATTGGGGGAAGGGGAAATGAAAGCAAGCTGAAGAGAGGCAGGGAATATAGAGAAAAGGAGTTGAAGGACACAGAGAGGGATGGTAGCAGAGAAGGAAACTATTCCGACACAATGAACATTCACAATGCTTAATGGTTCTAAATATGGTAAAAACAGTGAGGCTAGCAGGCTGTTATGAATGGGCAGATAAAATACAACAAAATATAGGCTACACAATAACCTCTACAGCAAGGTCTGGACTGAGAAGCAAATTGGGTGAAAGTTCCAGGAGCTGGAGCTTCCCGGAGTCTCTACAGGCATACCTGTTTCTGTGAGGCAGCTGGAAATTGAAGGAGCAGCTGGCTTGGGTACAGGGCTGGTGCCACAAGCTGTGGCACACCTGATCAGGGGTGGTGAATCCCATTCCTGTGTGGCAACTGGAGATCGAAGGAGCACCCAGCTCAGGTTTGGGGCTGGTGCTGCATGCTGCAGAGCACCCGATTGGGGTGATGAATCCTGTTTTTGTGTGGCAGCTGGAGATCGAAGGAGCAGCCGGCTCAGGTTTGGGGCCAGTGCTTCAATCTGCATAGCACCCTATCAGAGGTGATGAATTCTGTTCCTGTGTGGTGGCTGGAGATCAAAGTAGCAGCCAGCCTGAGTTCAGGGCTGGTGCCACAAGCTGCAGAGCACCCAATCTGGGGTGGGAAATCCTGTTCCAGTGTGGTGGCTGGAGATCAAAGGAGCTGCCATCTCAGGTTCTGGGCTGGTGCCACAAGCTGCAGAGTGCCTGATCAGGGGTGGCGAATCCTGGAGAATAAGGGGTGCTAGCTGCACATTCAAGCAGATTTCATTGATCACTAGGCTTTTGTCTGCTGGAAAACTTTGTATGTTCGTATTTAGTCTATGTCCTTTGTCAGTGGAATACCAATTAGCATTAAAATCTGTTATAAAATATCTTGGCTATTCCTAAAATCAAGTAAGAAGTCTTGTAAATTTTCAAAAACACACAAATTGCTTCTAGGTGGGCAGTACACACCCACAATTAAAAGGATTTAGAGGGACTTTTGATAGGTCAGTTTTACCTCTGCTGCTAAAACCTCTAGGCCCTCTAACTGTATAGTGACCTTAATCTCACTGATTGCTAATTCTGGTTTGGCATACATTAAACCAGCCCTACCACCTTTTTTATTTCTGTTCTTCCTCAGAATTTGGTAATTACCAATTTAATTTAGGTCATTTTGGACCCTACTGCAAAGCCAGATCTCTGTCAAAATTACTATGTCAGGTTTTTAAGTTGTCCCCCATTCTCTGATGTGGTCTGTTTTATGTCCATGGCTTCTAATGTTAAAAGAATGATGCTGAAATTCCGATTGCACAGAACATCAGCAGTTGGCTGTGAAATAGTAGCAGGGCCAAGATTTTGCATGTATATCTCCGCATAAAAATAAAAATAATGCCACAATAGTTTTAATTATAAAAAACTGACTATAACATAAAGGATAATGTATAGTCATCGATCGTTAACCGGTTTGTTAACCATCGAGAAGTTGCTATGGCAACCTCGAGAAGGCTTAACAAACTGGTTAATGATCAATACATCATACATTATATTTTATAGTGTATGGTCATTGAAAAACATTTAAATAATGAAGTAGGATCCTCACTTTTGTCAGTCGCTTCATTATTTAAGTCACTGCCACTCGGCTCTGGGTCATGCTCTCACTGCTGTGGCCATTTCAAGAAGGCGGTCTGTTTGAGTAGCACGCATGCACAGAGCAATGCATGTTGTTATACTATCGATGTGATGTACCATTGATGGGTTAGCAACAAAGCTGCATCACATTGATGGTATAACAACTGAGGGAAAAGATAAATTTCCCCTAATAGCAATGTTCTAACATACATTATAAGATTTTTTTCACAAATAACGTTCTCACTATCAAGTTGACTAACCCTGTGCTGGGGTCTCAACATCTTCCATGAGTGATAAAAAAGTGACCTACTGTGTATATGAAAAACTGATTTTACAGAATCACTGTTTATTGTTTATTGGAAAATTCAGAAAGATCTTTGAGTCAAGGACTCACTTATAAAGGTTCCACGTCATACATAGAAGATACACGGACAACATTTGTTACAGAGTACAGTACATTACATTACATTACAGGCACTGGTTTACATAATTGTTCTGTAAATGGCTATCAGTCAGTGATAACAGAAGTTTCAATACTTTAGCACAGCCATAAAGTTGCAGAGAGGTTCTGTAGAAAGCTGATAGACATGTAGGAACATAGGTTGGTTTAGGTATGGAGTCCCGAGATTAGGTCGGTTGTAACATGCATCAGTTAACAAGTCCAAACGACTCATCCCCAGCCATCCTTGCATTTTAAAACTATGAAGATAATTGGTGCCTGAATCATGTAAAAGCTAAGACAATCATCCTGGATCTAGAATTTCTAACTGTAGCCTACCGGAGTATATAAGACCCCAGATGACAAATAATATTCCCATTCTCAATATCCCCTTAAAAAAACTTGTAGCAAATATGTGGTTATCTGTTAAAACCAATGGAATAAACAACCCAAACATATACTATAACAGTACATTTAAACCAAATTCTATAATAAATACAAAACAAGCCCTAACTAAGAAAGAAAGCATACCCCATCTGCTTTATCAGCCCTTAAAGGTAGGTAAATCAATACAAATATTGAAACTTACAGTAGTCAATATATAAAAATCAGAAAGCATGATGGGTAACAAACTCACTGACCAAGCTCATAGATCAATTTGTCAGTTCAAGTGAAAAAAAATTAGATAAAATAGAATTTAGAAACAGTCGTACCAGAGCAAATAGAAATATCCAAGGATTCAGCAGTCTAAAAACTGAGGAAAATATGGCAATCAAAGATACTTACTCCTGCAATAATTAACAGCAGGAACAGGTCAACTGTCTATCACACCAGTTAGAGTTACACTCTTGCATTCGAAGTTCTGAGAACAGAATAGCAGTCCCAATACAGGATCTGAAGTATAATAATTGATCTGCAATTTTCAGCATCAGTCAAGCTAGGAATAAAATATCACAGGGGGTTAAATGTTTTCCATATGCTTCCACAAAAATTTATTTTCTGAGTGGTGTTCACACCACAGCATTCATTCCTTGGGTGGCACAGGCTTTTAAGTGATACTGCGAGCCCTGCTTTCTCACTCCTCCTGACAGCCACTGGATCACCACTGAGCCCCCTCGTCAACTGTGGGAGTTGAAATTACCAGGTCCTTACAAGATGGCAGTAGATGGAAATGCCATAAGGAGGAAAACTTCACTGCCACAGACTATGGCAGGCTCCTTTGTTGTGCTGGGGCAGTGGATAGTAAAAGTGTGCAATGGCAGGTGGTATGGGCTTTTAAGTGATACTGCGAGCCCTGCGGCTTCGGTCCACCTCACAGCTACTGGCTCACCACTGAGCCCCCTCACCAGCTGTGGGATTTGAAATTACCAGCATCTTACATGACAGCAGTAGATGGAAATTCCATGAGGAGGCATACTTCACTGCCACAGGCTATGGCAGACTCCTTTGATGTGCCAAGGCAGTAGATGATGAAAGTGCGCAAGGGAAGGCAGCACAGGTTTTTAAGTGATACTGTGAGCCATGACCCCTCATTCTGACTCACAGCTACCGGCTCACTGCTGAGACCCCTCATCAGTTGTGGGAGTTGAAATTATCAGGTCCTTACAAGACTGCTGTAGATGGAAACAACGTGAGGAGGCAAACTTCACTGCCATGGACTATGGCCGGCTCCTTTGGTGTGCCAGGGCAGTAGACAATAAAAGGTCCTCATGCATATTTACCTTTTTTTGCACACACAGGGTGCTTAGAAGCCCTCATTAATAAATGAGGTAAATGCATTTGCTCCTTGGATTATGTAGAGGGCTATCCCTCCAATGATGTGTGGTCCTGCAAAACCCTATCCCTGCAAACATACTTTGTCTCATTAGTGTTAGGTAAGCATTAATCCACAACAAAGGAGGTTTCTACTAGGGAATTAATGCCTGGTTGGTGGGGATTGTGGCATGAGGCCACAGGCTGAGTGCCTCCAACAGCCAACCAAGCATTAATTCCCTAGTAGAGCCTGACTTTGGAGTGGATTAATGTGCTTATAACATGGCAAGTGTGGGTAAAACAATGTAAGACATTTTATGCAGGCAGACATGCATTTTATGGCAAGATATATATATATATATATATAAAATGGACATAAAGACAAAAACTCCATTTTGAATGGAACCATATTTGTTAATATGGTGGTGTTTATTTTGTAAAACATTAACATATGTTTTCTTTTAAGGCAACTCGATTGCTGCAATAGCATATTTACTGAGCAGAAACATATGCACAATAAAGTTTTAATATACTCCACAAACCCTGGAATTGACTGTTTCTTATGAATTCTGGGATACCAGAATGGCTAATTTGCATAACTATGTAATCTGTGTAACAGTACAATGAAAAACATTTTTAAACAACTACTTCTACTGTATACACCGTGCTGTGCTAAAGTGGCACCATTGTAATATACTTCTAACATTTTGTATATATCAGAATTCAATAAACTATTTCTGTTCATTATGCAAAACACAACTATGAATGAGCGAGACTTTCAGAAACAGTGTCTCTTTTTGGCCCTTTGACTAGAGGCATTGCATTGCCCAGATGCTGATTTGAGTGATGTTCATCCTGTTCGGGTCTCATTGTTGGTATTTCTAGGTCACAAATGTTGATTTCTTCTGCTCTCTTTTCTGAACTGCATGTTTCACTATTTGTGAGGGAGTGGGTGCATCTTTGTCAGTGTCGAGAACATCGTATTTACCTGATACTGCTGATATGTCTCAAATAGGCATAGTGATTTTCTGCTGTGTGTTCTCTGGGGTGGATAGTGGCATATTCCGGAGAGGTTGCTTAACTTTGTCAGTCGGCTTTTCATGCTGAGTACTATCTGGAATGGATAGTATCGATGACGTGGATATTCAGAGTTCCTTCTGGTGGGTGGTTGGGTGGTAAATCACTATTATGGCTGCATGTGCATTTTGATTGCTTGGTATCCGGGGCTCATTAACTGCAGGAGATATTACAGATAGTCAGATATTCTATGGAAAAAGTAAAATTTCAACCAGGTGGGTAGGTGGGAAACTACTAACACTGTTTTTATATACTGTGTGCTGTCCAAATTACTGTAGATTTGAATGGTATTGCAGGAGCAGCCTGTATTATGTGCTCCACGGCCTTCTCAGGAGTTTAGCGGTACTACCACAGCGGGCATTACTTGGGAATTAATCCCTGCTGAATTTAGGTCACATAGTGTATTTGTACCAATCGGTTTGTTTCATTTTTGTTTGTATTAAATGCCATGTTACAAATAAAATTAAACACCTGTGATCAATTCCCTCAGCTACTGCACTCCCTGTGCCTGTAAACAAAATCGAATTATTCTCTGGTAATTTAATAAATCCTACTCCTGCCTCAATCTCTGTGCCATTTAGAAATGTCACATTATTCCCAGGTAACAGAGAAATGAAGGGGCCAGGAAACCATTCAATAAAACAGTACTTCAAATGATCAACAATCAATAGAACTTTACTTATTTTCATGTTTTTCCTTCCTTTTTTTTCAACCATACAGCAACTGTTTGTATGACCAGAAAACCATAATTTTAAATCCCAAACAATACACCCATGACTAGGGCTGTAGCAAGCAACCCAACAGAAAAGATCACCAGCTTCTGGGGTGCATATTACTTGCTGATGTTTCAGTATAAGTTCAGGGAGCAATTTAAATTCTACTGGTAACATTCTTGCAAAATACAGAATTTGCTTCTAGAAAAGTTTGTGAAAAACTGGAAAAT
The DNA here is from genome assembly GCA_016271365.2 of Neoceratodus forsteri. Taxonomy (NCBI): domain Eukaryota; kingdom Metazoa; phylum Chordata; order Ceratodontiformes; family Ceratodontidae; genus Neoceratodus; species Neoceratodus forsteri. The sequence goes on along the minus strand of CM028132.1, from coordinate 966,170,301 downwards.
TTTGTAAAATTCTACCTTAAACTGTGGAATTTTGACATGTGTTGTAGAATAATGTGGTGATTTGTGGAAAATGTTTCCACAGAACTTTTTTTTTCCTTTTATTTAGTAAGTAGAAACTGGTGTAACTGGAACCATAACTGGGAATAGGAGACACTGGTGTAACTGAGAGGAAAAGCTGCATAACAGTGAGGTGACACTGCTGCAACTGATACTGGTATAAGTGAGAGTAGACACTGGTGTATCTGTGATGCAACACTGACATAGCAGTTATGGTTAAATACTTGAGAAACTGTGAATAAAGTGGGATGCAGTGACACTGCTGGGAGGAAACACCATCACAACTAGGATTAGATACTGACATAGCAGGGGAGACACTGGTGAAACTGGAAGGAGACACTGTTAACTGTAATAGTAATATGCAAAATCATTAACCTATGCTATGTGAAGTATTTGTGTCACCATGTGTAGCTATTTGCCTGATAAAGTAGGAACTTCACCAGAGAAGTGTTATTACATGTATTTTTCAAAAAAGTCTCAAAGATAAAAATCCCACCCCACCTATTCTGTCACATTCCCCACCATCCTTCCTCCACCCTGGCCATTTACAAGTGTTTCCCTCCACCCTACCAGGATCTAGAACACACATCCCCCTCTTCCACCCAGTCCTGGTAAAGTTGCATTTAGAGAAGTCAGTCATGTGTCACAAATCCCTTTTCCTGCCCTGACCAATGTCTGTAGTCTTGCAATATAACCCCCCAGCTCCTCCACCTGCAACACATGGTATTAGAAACAGACCCCATTCTACCACCCACTGAAACTCATTAACCCACATTCCCCCTACGTACCCAAAAAACAGTTACAAAACAGGACCTACAGTGTGGTGACTGGCACAGCACTCACTCCACCTCATCACTTTCTGAATTAAATGGGAGTATTCTCCTATACAGTATGCACCACTTATACAGTACATGCTTATTATGGACAGCAGCTTTTAATTTACATTTTTCATTTTCCTAAAGCCATTTACTATTCATTGCAATAAGAAAACCAACTCCTATACTGTACTATTGACACCTGCTATATCAGATGCAAAGTGATAGAGGAGGTTTTAATAACTCTTATCCATTACTAGATTGCCTCCCAATTTGTTGTTAGTGAGGCACAAAGTGCTAAATGCTTTGCTTTTGTCTCATGCTAAAATGTTGTCTCCTGCATCCCTGCATTCACCTAAGTCCCCCTTCCCTCCATGTACCAGTCATTTCTAGTTAATGCATTCCCCCCTTTCTTGAATCCCATTTACTGAATTTACTTTGCAAGAGAGACTGCTACACACAATGTGGAGGTCAGGATCAGTGCAACCGTAAGGCAGTGATTCAATGAGACAGACACTCAAGTGACTGTGTTGATGATGACAGCTAATAGAACTGAGGGCAGAAGGCAGCTCTGGATTCTCCTGCATTCACCAATGTCTCTTCTCCTTCCTTGTCACAGTCCTTTCTGGATAACACATCCCCCTTTCTAGAACCCCATTTACTGAATCTGTGTTTACCTTGCAAGAGAGGCTGCTGCACATAATATGGAGGATTGGATCAGTGCAACCATGAGACAGTGATTCAGTGAGACAGATGCTCAAATGATCACATTTAATATTAACATTAAAACAAATGCTGGGAAACACAAGAAAACACATGAACTTCATGTGAACCATGGGGCAGACACTGCCTGAATGCTCAAGTTTCTGGACTGAGTGTGAACATGAGACTGTTGTAAGACAGACTGCTAGACATAATGTGAGTTTCTACCAAAAAAAGAGAAGTTGATATGGAGGGGAAGGGAGAGACAGAGGAACAGAGGGAGGAACGTGGGAGAACAGAAAGAAGATCAGATCAGGAGAATGTAAATGTGGGCCAGAGGTCACCACAGCTCCCAAATGGAAATACAGCAATACTAAATAGGCTACTCAGGGCAAACTGGACAGCCACTTATAACAGACAAAAGGAACCACACAGCGTAGTCTGTTATAAGTGGCTTATACTGTAGTAATCATCTGATTGACTCCACAGCTGGCCAATCAGATAATTATTATATAAGGGCACCACTGGCTTTATTTTGACATTTGCAGCTGGTGCAGGGAAGACTGTGGTCTCTACACTGCAGAACTTGTTTTTAATTCTTCTGATTGGGTCTTGTGAGTGGGAGGAGGTGAGTGGTGGGGTGCCAAAGGTTTGGAAGAGTGACGGTCTGTCTCTAATATTGGGTCAGTAGGAGAAAGGTGTGTTATTTTACAGAACAAAAGGCATTGGGTGGGGGTGGGAAAGGAAATGTGTGAGTACTGATTGACTTTTTCTCATGCAGCTTTGATGTGACATGGAGTAGAGAGATATGGCTGCTAGAGGGTGATAATGTAGGGAGAAATACTTGATAAGGGTCAGGGTTGGGGAAAGGAGGGTGGGAAATGTAACAATATGGGTGTTTTTTTTATTTTTAAAACTTTTCCTTAATCTAGTGTACTATGAACATCTGCACTTTGTCTCTCATATATCCCTTTCTCTGTCTCACACTTGGTAACAAGGCTTGGGTATGTTTGTTTTTCCCAGCTGCCAATTTCTGAATAAATAAATAAATAAATACAAGTATGTCTGGTGAAGCTGAGAAAACTTCATTCGCTTTCTGAAGTACTGTACAAAGTTTTGCAATTACACATCAACTTTGCTTATTCACTGCATCTCTAAACTAGAAGAAGACTGAAATACTGATGTAATTGTGATAAGACACTGGTATAAGTAGGAATAGACTCTGCTGTGACTGGGAGAATATGCCCTAACTAGGAGTACATGCTGCTATAACTAAGACATTGACTTAATTGGGAACAGGCACTTGAGAAGATGTTGCTGTAACTAAAAAAAATGACAACTGGGAACAGACAGTGGTAGAACTGGGATTAGACAGTTCCATAACTGGGAAATGACACTGCTTTAATTGGGAAGAAACATTGCCATAATTGTTAGGCGATATTGCCATAACTAGAGAAACTGGTACAAGGTAACAAGGTGATGACACTGTGAGAACTGGCATAACTATGTTGTAATTGGTAGGAGACACTGGCATAACTAGTAAAACTGAAAGGAGACACTGGTAGAATTTGAATGAGACTCTGCAATAACTGGGAGGAAACATTAACATAACCGATACACCATAACTGGAAGAAGACACTAGTACAGCTGGGAAAACACCCTGCCATAACTGGAAGGAGGCACTTTCACAACTCAGTGGAAACACTGCTGTAACTGAAACATTGGTACAATATAATTAGGAAAAGAAACTTAGGACTGAGAGGAATCAACTGCCTGATGGCTCAGCAGCAGTGTGTTATGCTTTCATGTAGATCTTCCAAGCTCAGAAGCAGACCACTGCATGAGAAGGCAGCCAGGCTGATGCAGCTGCTGCACAGCAGTCTGCCTCGTTTGTGGCAGTTCGGTAGAATGCTCCAGTACCACACTGACCCCAGCAGCTGGACCATGGATTTTGCACCTGCCACATTGGCACTCTGCCTGTGAGGCTAACAAAAGGCAGCTCACACACAAGCAGGAGGAGGCATGAAATAAAAAAGTGAAAAATGGGAGAAACTCCAGCTACCATTTGCATGACAACTAAGGGTTACCTCAGGCCTGACAAGGGTATATCACTGTACTGGAGTATATCCTCCAGAGGACAAAAGCTGGCTGGTTAAAATTCTATATGAAAAAGATGAGCTGAGAAGAGTCACTGAAATATCTAAGGGGAGCCACTACTGTAATTGAGGTATTGGTATAACTCAGAAAAGACACTGCTGTAATTGGGAGGATACCCTGCTGCAACTGGAATACTACAATATCTGGGTGGAGATAATGGTATAACTACAGTGACACCCACCAGGATGAAGCGTAGCACTGCAGAATTCTGCAGTAGAGTTACTGCAGCAAACAATGCAATTTCAATGGGAGGTAATCCCTTTTGTCATGCAGTAAACATGTGATACTGTGCTTCATCCTGGTGGGCTTCACTGTAGGTTGAGGTACTGCTGTAACTGGGAGACACTGCCACAACTCTTTTTTGAAGAATTGTGCAATATAGCATAAAAGCACTGGGGAATTTTTCTGTGGTTTAAAAAGCAGTGGCTGGATGGCTGGTTAATGCAGTGGTAGGGCTATCATTTATGATGCCCATGACCTGGGCAAACAATGAGCTTGGGTCATCAAAGCACCAGCCAGGGAAGGGTGACTGAGCATCTTAAGGGACATTGTCCTTTTCTGAAGTTTCAGGGTTACTGACTTTGCTGGCAACAAAGAAAATAAGTGTGCACTCCTGGATATGCATCATGTAAATATCCATTTAAATTTATTTGCTCACCAGTGCAAATTTGTTCATGTTCATGCTCAGCAGAGTTGATACTCACAGTACAAATTGCTTGTGATACTGTGACAGGGTTGGGTAAGACCCTATCCCTTTTGTTATGCAAAGAGAGTTAAAAGCAAGGATCTATGTTGTCCTCTCCTACTCTGCCACTTGTCTGTCTCTTGCCTGTCTGATTGTGCAATCACATGTTCCTTGTTGCTCCTAAGAACTGGCCACTCTGATAGTCCCACAATTTCCCCCTGCTATCTCCCTTCTTTCACTTGTTGTTTCTATTCTTTCTTTCTCCCCTTGCTTCTCTGTGGTCAGAAACATATTTGTGAGTCTTTATGTGAAACTGGGATCCCATGGTTTACAAATGTATATAATTGTATTGTTGACATGATTGCGGAAAGCTATTTGAGTTTCTTAAAAACATAATAGTCTGTAATACAGGGGGATGACCTTGAGTATATTTTGACCTCCACAAGCTTGTTTACAGAATTATAAACAGCAGACCAACTCTGGGATAGAATGTTCTATTTTGTTGCACCAGTTAAAGATTAGATTTGCTCTTCATGCTGGCCTCAGGAAGGACATTGAAAAAGTTCCAGTACATTTTGTGAGAAACAGGAGCTGCAAACTACAACATTTAGAAGGCAGAGTTTAAACTGCTAGGAAAATACATCTTATAAAAAGGGTGCAAAGTTTTGTTTAGAGAGAGATAGGGAGACTGAGAATTAAATTGAGAAAGAGACTCTCAGATGCAAGCCATTCTTCATTTGTACTGCATGCACAAAGAGCTATCCTGTACAATTTATTATGTTTTATTTTATTTTATTGATATTGATAATAATAAAAAGCTATGTATGAATTGTATAACCTCTCCTGATCTGCTTATGCTTCCTGAATTATGCCCCTGTAACAGCTGATGTTAGACAAAGTGAGATTTACACCACGCATACTCTAAGCCAGGTGTTTTGTGCGTGGGTACTAGACATGGTACCAGAGAAGCATAGAAGAAAGGTATGGATCCTACAACAGCAAGCCCAGGAGTGATTATCAGAAGAACAGCAGCTAAACTAGAATCAGGAAAGAAGTCCAAACTGAGACTGTAAAGCCTGCAGCAATGATAAAAAAAGAAGAGCAGGCAGAGACAGAATCTGAAAGTATGTCTGTCTTCTTCAAATGGTGGGTTATTGCAACAAAGAGAGATTGAGAAACAGAGATGAGAGAAGATGCAGTGACAGGAGCAGTGATGGTTAGATTCCTTGCAGTCTATCAAAGCTGGAGGATCTGGTATAGATCCAGCAGATCGAGAAAACACAAACAACTTAAAAGACATTAAACTTACAGAGCTGTGTCCATCAGATGATACTGAAGCATACCTGACAACTTTTAAAAGGGTCGCCAGAGGCTGTCAATGGCCAAAAGAGTGATCAGCAATCAGGCTGGTACTTTGTCTGATGGATAAAGCCCAATTGGCCTACAGCAATATGGACACTGCGCAGTCAGAATACTATAGCATTGTGAAAAAATAAATCTTTAAAATATATGACATCTCAGGAGAGACCTACAGGCATAGATTCCAGTCCCTGAAGTACAGTACCACTCAACTGACAATCCTCAAGAAGCCTTCACCTGATTCAAGGAACTCCTCATTAAATGGCTCCAACCAGAGGACAAAATCATCTTACGTATCATTGACATATTTGCAATGCAGCAATTCATCAATATCCTTTATACAGACATGCAGCTGTAGGTAAAAGAACAAAGACCTGGAAGTGGGGAAAAGACTGTTTCTTTGGCTGAGGACTATCAGATGGCCAGACAGACACTGCAGCAGTGAAGTAACAATTAAGGAATGCTAAGATCCTCCTTTTCCTGATTTAACTCTAGATCAGATAAGACCTCTTGAATATTTTACAAGACGTTTTATAAATATTTTTTTTTTATTATGCAACTGACTGTTGTAATGTACTGTCTTGTTTATATGTTGGATGTAATTGTAAATGAAAATATTATTCTCAATTGTCTAGCCAATAAATGATTGATTCTGAACTCTGATGGGAGTAACAAATCTGCACCCACAGACTTTATTTGCAATAACTGTAATAAGCCAGGCCATATTGCAAGAAACTACCATAAACATAAGGAGGGTAACACTGGCACAAATTTGTCATTAGCAAACTGGGGCAAGTATTTAACAGATGTTAAGGTGGGTGATAAGATTGTGAAGGGACATAGAGATTCAGGAAGCAGACAGACCCAGGTGCACGCTGAAGTTCTGGGAAAAGACTATGCAAAAGGATCAGGTACTGGGGTCATCTGCATCCAGGGGGACACATTATATTATCCAGCTACCCAAGTGGCTCTGAACATTAATGGGGTGTCGCACCAAATAAAAGTGGGGTAGTACCAAAGTTACCTGTGCAGGATTTGCTAAGTTAATCACATAGGCAGTAAACCATGCTGTTTCAGCAGCTGTGATAACAAGAGCACAGGCAAAGAAAATCTGTGATGTTGGGGACTCTTCCTTTTGGTGACTTTGATTTGGACTTGTTTGAGCCCAGCTCCTGGGTCTGGAAGTCCCGGAAAGAAAGAAGACACCTGACAAATCAATGGCAACAAAAGAATGATGAATGGTAACATGCCAGAAGGTCGCCCAAATAACGGCAGCCAGTCAGAAGGGTGATGGAACAATGGTGCAGACAAATTTGGGTGATCCAGGTTTTCCCCCTCCTCTGAGTTGTGTCCCCCCACCAGAATAGGAATCCATAGTAAGGGGTGTGCTTGGACAAAGCCCCCCGCATAAAAAGAAGTTCCCAAATATCATCGCCCTGGGGGTCTGACACCCTTCTGATGGGTCGCTGTTTTTCATTCACCTTTATAAAATGGAATCACGATGAAGAGAAGGTGCTGATGTATGAAAACATAGAAACTAAACTGGTAACTGATTGTGATTTTGTTTCTGAGTAATGTAACAACGCTACTCTCCAAGATTATTTTAAGCAGCTGTGGGTGAAACAAAAAAAGGGTGAACCAATGTTTAAAAAATATAATGGGCTACTGTATATAATTCAGGATAATCCTTAGATGCAGGAACACATAGAGCAATTGGTCATACCAAACAAGTTTAGAACTTAGTTGTTATAGAAAGCACATGATAATCCTTTTGGCTGGTCATTCAGGGAAGGACTGCACCCTTGCTAGATGGTTGTACAGATTTTACTGGTCTGGGATTCATGAGGATATTACTACCTATTGCAGTTTGTGTGCTGAATATCAGAAAATAGCCTGAGTAACTAAAACATAGAAACATAGCCTTTGATGGCAGACAAGGACTGCTTGGCCAACCCAGTCTGCCCTTTTCCCTATCTACTGGATAAGCTGCAGATCCTAGTTTTACCACAGCCTACTTCCTCCTACCTCCCACTAGAATTGCCTTGTGTCTGTCCACATACATTTTTAAAATTCTCCCACTGTTTTTGACCGCACAACATCCTCAGGTAGGCCATTGCATGCGTCCACCCCTCTCTCTGTGAAAAAATACTTCCTCATGTTGCCCCTGAGTCATCCCCCCTCTATTTTCAAATTGTGCCCCCTTGTTCTTGCACGTCTCTTTTTCTGAAAGATGCTACCCTCTTGGACTTTGTTGATTCCCTTGAGGTACAGTACAAGTCACATTAAACTGTTCCACCAATGAGTTGGTTTACAGTAGCATTGTGTTTCACAGTTGGCAGGGCACGGGCAACTCAAACTGCATTATGTTTCAATGTTTAAGCAGCTCAAAAGCAATGTTTATAAAATGTTTTTGGAACTCATTTGGAATGTATCTACAGTCCAGTGACAGTGCAATGCAAATCTGAGTTTTAACTTTCAAGAAACTGTTTTTGCAGAGCTTTGTGCTGGATCCAGCAACACTTATGTGACTCAGTCAGAAATGCTACAGCAAGTCATTGAAGGAACAGTTTAATGTGACTTGTACTGTACTTGAAAGTTTCTATCATGCCCCCCCCCTTTACTTGAGGTTATACATATTAAGCTCTTTTAGTCTCTCTTCGTATGGCTTCTGGTGCAGACCCTGCACCATTTTAGTTGCCCTCCTCTGGATTGCCTCCATCTTGTCTATGTCCTTGTGGAGATGGAGTCTCCAGAACTGCATGCAGTACTCCAGATGGGATCTCACCAACTGTCTTTACAGAGGGATAACAACTTCCTGTTTTGTACTGGCGATGCTTCTCCCTATAAATCCCAGTATCCTCCAGCCCTCCTTACTGCCTTCTCACATTGTTTGCCTACCTTTAGGTCATCTGATATGACTACCCCAGGTCCCTTTCCATTTTTGTTGTTGTTAATAACTCCCCCCCCATTGTGTACTCTTCCCTTGGGTTTTTGTTTCCCAGGTGCTCCTGGTTCCCCTACCCTTGATAGATGTGCCTTTTGAGAGAATTGCAGTGGTTGTGTTTGACCACTTAGACAAAAGTAAAAAGGGTAATCAGTTCAGTTTGGTAGTATGTGACTATGCTACTCAATACACAGAGGCAATCCCAATCTACACTGACATGGCCCCAAAAGTGGCATGGAGCTAGGCAAAATGTGCAGCAGGGTGGGCATGCCTAAAGAGATTATTACTGATAATTGTAGTAATTTTAGTGCAGCATTGCTGAAGGAGCTGTACCAACTAATAGGTATTACTTCAATAAGAATCTCCGGTTTTCACTCTCAGACAGTCTTGTGTGTTTTTATCAAATTGTAGAACACATGTTAAAAAGGTTTGTGAAAGGTGAAGGGAAAGATTGGGACCAATACTTACCCTACCTGCCTTTTGTTTACAGAGAAGTGTCATGGGCATCAACAGGTTTTTCACCCTATGAAGTGCTGTATGGTAGACAACCTAGAGGGCCACTAAATGTAATAAAAGAAACATGAGATGATAGCCCCAGTAAGAAATAATCTATTACATCCTATATGTGTGCACTGAGAAGAAAACTGGCAAACCATGTGCAAATTGCCCACAGTAGTCAGGAAGATTCAGCAAAGAGCAAAAGGTGTATTATGACCATGGGGTAAAAGAAAAAGTTTTTTGAGCCAGGTGAAAATGTCTTCTTACTATTATCCACTACAAAAGACAAACTGTTAATGAAGTGGCAAGGGCCTTATAAAGTGACTTGGTGTACTATTACAGTTAACTATGAGACTAAGACCCCTAACAAGAAAAATCCTGCTAAGATATACCATGCTAACATCCTGAAGAAATGGGTTGAAAAATGCCAAAGGTTGCTTTGTTAGCATTCCCATATGGAAAATAAATATATTTCAAATATATGTTGTAAAATATATTTGAAATAGTTTTTGAATTTCATCCATAAATAGATTTTCATAGTAGTTTCCAAATATATGCATTATATCTCAGATTGGCTGGTTTTGTAATATTTGAGATATCTATAATACATATATTTTAGATATACCTTAGATACTACATTTGTATATTTCAAAGAAATATCTTGTTATTGTTCTGTGAATTGTTTTTCTCCCATATGGAAAAGAAATATATTTTAGATATATGTTTGATCATATGTCTGAAGTATATGTATATATCTCAAATTGTTTGGTTTTGAAATATCTGATTTACTTGCAAAATATATGTGACAGGTTAAGATATATCATAAGTATATTTCCATGATAAATTTATTATAGGTGAATGATATATAGTTTATATATCTGCTTATATAGTTTAAATATTTAATAGATATACATTTTATGTAGTTGACATATATCTAAAATAGTTTTTTAAATATATGCATTGTGAATATATCTTAAAATATTCAAAACAATAGATTAATCTTGATATCACATATTCTCAAGTGTGTATTTGGAATTCCTCTTATTAGCTACCATTTAGATAACTATAGTACACTTATCATATAATTACTTGCAGGAGCTTTTTCCCATAGGGAAACATGTTTTTAATTTTCCATTATAACCAGCTAGTTATAATGGCAAACATGCACCAGGTTTCCCTATAAGCACACGTGTGCCAGTCACTGGTCTTATTTATCTGTGCAATTGCAAAATTCCCTGGAGCAATTATGTATGGCCACAAACTTCACCCCCCCCCCTTGCTGTTGGTGGTAACTTGATTTTTTTACTAAAAAAAATAAAGAAGATTCTCCCCTGATCCAGAAATAAAAAGAAGGGAAACATTTCCAACAAGCGAGTTTCCCTGTCAGCACACATGCACCAGCAGCTCTCCCCACCTCTTCATGCAGGAAGAACACTGCAGAGGCTGCTCGGTGGTAAGTTTAACTAAAAATAAACAGACAAATACAGACACTATTAAACAAAATCTCCACTTCTTTTTTCCCCACAAAAAAGTGGAGCACTGTGACTTGGCAGACCATGCAGAATCCTGACTAGTCCATGGCTGCCTGAGCACCAATCTATTTGTTTATTTTATTTTGTATAATTGCTGAGGTGAAAAAATGCACACCAGCAATTATATAAACTAAAATATGGGGTGGTTGTGTGAAACTCAATTTTACACACACCCTCATTTTGGGTTGCTTTTCATAAACCCTGAGGGCTTCTCTCTCGGGGTTTATGTAGCATCCCACAACTCGGGTGTGTGTAAAATCTCATTACACACACCACCCCATATATTATTCTCTATTTAATGATGCACCCATTACTGCAGATTTACAGAGCACACATTTATACTTACACATAGAATTTACCTCTTGATCTCATTATATTTTTTGAGACTCAAATTAGTATTTATACCACCAGTTTCATTCTTTTTTTTTATGGCTGGGTGAGTTCCAACATGTATTTCTTTTTTTACTCTTTACCTTTCCCTCTGATCTGTAAACTAATGCTGTCAATTCAAAACTTTTTTTAAAATAGAAATTACTATGCTTTTGATTGCTAAACTGTGCTTTTGAAATATGCAAATTAGTTATGCAAATCTGTACCCAGTGCCATAGTAAGCATTTGCAAAACTATATTTGATATATATACAAACATATTCTGCCTATATTCTACACATAATGTATCTTGAAAGCAAACAACATTCATATTTTACTGACAGCAGAAGTTAGGCACACATGCACACCGGACTAGGAGCTCCAGAAGGCGCTCCTTGGATTTTCCATCACAAAATGTATTTGTACAGTATGGGAAAAATTGTGATACTAAAGCCAAAAATAGCAATAGTAAAAAACAAACATTCCCACAGGACCAATATTTCACACTGTTCTTGAAAAAGCATGAGGGCAGCATGAAATGCCAGTCCTATGGGGAGGTCTGCTTTTACTATTGCTACTTTTGGCTTTGGTTTTACAACATTATATATATATATATATATATATATATTATACAGAATGTAGTCTATTTATATTTTAAAGGTATATATAGTATAGTATATATTACAGTCATATTTATAAACTATAAAACATATATTTGCTATGTAAAACATATATTTAAAATGTTTTATATATATATATATTATATGCAAAAAACTTTGTTAATGCATCATTTAGGATTAAAACAGAAAAAGTCAGGAAATGAAAAATCTTTAGGGTTGCCCCTCCCCTCCGGACCCGCCTGTCATCCCCAGATTGACAGCTGATGGGGTGTGTCATTGGGGCTGTGAGGCCTAAATGTCATCCCATTCCATCTGAAATTACATTCACAAGCCACAGTAAATAAGAATGGGGTGACATTTACGCACAAAAAAGAAGAAAAATGCTAAATTATCCATTTTTGGAGGCAGCTTTTGGGATACTGTCCATGGCCCTGCGTGGCCATTGTGTGGTGTACTGCTCTGTGAGATGGGTCATTTGAAAGCGCTTTGGTAGCTGAACTTGCCACTTTTTATTTGGTGAACAAATATTAAGGCATTCAAAAGATATGCCACTTTTAAGTTCCCGTTATAAGTCAATGTTTTGCGAACAAAGAATGGGGTTCTGGCCATCTCGTCCCACCTGTCATTTAAATCAGTCAAAAAATCATGTTTCACCATTTTTTTTTCTTTGGTCACAAGCATGCAAATTCTTTGACCGCTAGATTCTTTGATCACGATTGTGCATCGCAAGCAAGGGACAAGATGGCCAAATTAAAAAATCAATTTTCTCAGTCCAGGGGTGCCCTAGGAAGTCAGCTGAGGGTTTTGCTTAAGGGGCTTTGTTCTGTTGAACCATGGAAGTGGTTTACCATGATTCCTTGTAATTTTTGAATTAAAGCATTTTTTATTCTTTGATCGTGAGCCTGCAAATTCTTTGATTGCGAGATTCTTTGATCGCGATCGTGCATTGCGAATGAGGGGCGAGATGACCGAAATAAAAAATCAATGTTCTCACCCAGGGGTGCCCTAGGAAGTCAAATGAGTGTGGATTTTTTCTCAGGGGGCTTCGTTCTGTCAAACCATGGTGGTGGTTTACCACAATTCCTTCAAATTTTGATTTACAGCATTTTTTATTCTTTGATCATGAGCCTGCAAATCCTTTGATCACAAGCCTACAAATTCTGTCATTGTGAGAGTCTTTGATCGCAAAATAGGGACAAGATGGCCAGATTTTTTTTGTAATGGAATAGATAGGGCAATTTTGCCAATCTTTAACATTAAATATCTTGGAAACAGTTTGGTCTTTTTACTTGAAATTTGGAGGGTGTTTATGGCATATCCTGTAGATGTAAATTGCGGTGTTTATGTGTCAAAATTTTTTTGGTGGAGATATTGCTTGGCTCAGCTTACATTCTGTGGACAGCATTTTGCATTGTGGTGGTGGCTTGAAATTGATAGGATACCTAGCCTTACTGTCATGGATGTAGTTTGCAGTCATTCTGTCTGTTAAATGTCAACAGGTACAGAACTGTGCTAGTCTGATGAATGAAGATGTGAATTATGGTGTTTAAGTGTCGGAGGATTTTTTTTTTGCAGAGATATTGCGTGATGCAATTTATGTGTTGCAGATAGTGTTTTGCATTGTGCTGATGGCTTGAAATTCATAGGGTACATAGTCTTAGTGTCATGGATGTAGTTTTCAGTCATTGTGCTTGTAAAACATTAACAGGTGCAGAATTCTGCATCTCTGACAACTGAAAATCTCAAACTTTAACATGTTATATCTCAGACACGGTTTGGTGTTTTACAGTGAAATTTGGAGGGTGTTGATGGTACACACATGTTTACAAGTTGGTGGGAGTGTGGGGCCCTTCAGGCCCCGCGCTCCCACCACCTTCCACAGGTTTGTGGGAGTGCAGAGCCTGAAGGGCCCCTGCTACCACAAAGTTCCGTAGGTTGGTTGCAGCACAGGGCCCAAAGGGCCCGCACACCCTCCATGTTCCACAAGTTGATGGGATTGCAGGGCCCCAAGGGCCTGCACTCCCACCAACTTGTGCAAGTTCTTAGTTTTTTATTCTTTCTCAAAAAGTAAGGAAATTATATACAAAAAACTTTGTTAATGCATCATTTAGGGTTAAAACACAAAAAGTCAGGAAATTAAACATTTTAAGGGTTGTCCCTCCCCCCAGAGCCCCCCTTCATTCCAAGAATGACAGTTGACGGGGTGTGTCATTGGTTTGTGGGCCTAAATGTCACCCCATTCTTATTTACTGTGGCTTGTGAATGTAATTTCAGATGGAATGAGGTGACATTTAGGCCTCACAATCCCAATGACACAACCCATCAGCTGTCAATCTTGGGATGATGGGCAGGTCCGAGGGAAGGGCAACCCTAAAGATCTTTCATTTCCTGACTTTTTGTGTTTTAACCCTAAATGATGCATTAATGACATTTTTTTTTACTTAGAATGTATATATAGAAGATAAATAATACATATAATACAGATACTTTACATATATATATCATGCCAACCCTATTTTAACATTTATGAAATACATCTCAGAATATACATCTCTAATGTAACTGAAAATATATGTTTTCTAACATACACATATTATAGAAATTACAGGGTAAAATTATTCTTGCATAAACCTATAATGATTTTTCATTAGAGTCCATAAAAACATTGAAAAGTAAAACAACATATTTTCTTTGATAGAAAACCGAAACATATACATTTAGTATATCAATGCCAAGTATAAGACATACATTATTGAATTCTGCAAATATCTAAAGTATAACTGGAAACATGCACTGATAACAGAAATATGTGAGGTATTTAGGCATATTCAAATATAGTCTAGATATTAACAAAATGCAGTATAGTTCTTTTCCATATGGGTATAATTTAAAACTATGTTACTAATATATTTTATATTTAGCTTCTTACAAGGGAAAACAAAAAAAATGAAAATGTTTAAGTAATTCAGAATATATGTGTTGGATAGAATCAAAATATATGTTTATCTAAAATGTAAAATATTTAGAAACTGCAATAATGTGTATGCACAAATAAGTATTTTTGATTTTATTCAAGGACATAACATTGAAAGAACAAAAACTTTAATTTTGAAATAGTACAGCAAAAATATATTTCAAATATCCCAAATATAATGCATCTTCGATCATTCTGAAAATATCTAGAATATATCTCAAAATATATTTGAAAAGTGTAAATGTTTCTGACATACATTTTAAACATATTTGCGGATACAAGGATATATTTCAGATGTTAAAAAAATATAGATCTTTTCCATATGGGTTACCAGAAACCACTGAAGAAGATGTTGATATAGCTTATGACAGACTAGAACAAACTGCAGTTTTTGATGCTGTAAAGTGAATTCTTCCTTAGCCACCGAACAGCCACAGAAATCTGTAACTTGGTGAAGACACTTAAAAGTACTTTTACCACTGTGCCATGCTTAGCTAAAGGGATCATGCACATAATAGCCACAGAGAATGCTTGTCATATCACCCAAAATACATACAGAATACCAGAGTGGTTAAGTGCAGACGTGATTAAGGAAATGCAAAAATGAAAGAGTTGGGTGTCTTTTGAAGAATCAAGAAGTGCATGGTCATCACCAATAGTAACTGTAAATAACAAACTCTAGCCAGAGCCAATACAGCTTTGGTGAGATGCCAAATGACCAAAGTTACACTTGTGCATAGAAAATTTTGAACACCAGGGTGTAACTCTGCCATTTTTTTCAAATTGCTTCACCAAATTTTCAACATGGCCTTTTTGGGACCCCACCGCATGAAGAGTGCCAATGTTATTTCGTTCACTTATCCCAAAAGGTGATTTCACAGAACGACCAAGCCATTCTGTGCCACAGATGTGAAAACATGTTTCAGGCAGGATGTGAAAAATAACAAGCTGTACTGTTAATAATGAGGTGTGCAAAAATGGCAATGTCGAAAATCTGGATTGAAAATATTAAAAATTGGTGAAGTGAGGAGTGTGCGTAGAAACTGTGTAATGCAAGCTCATAATGGAAATGTAAAGCAGTTTGAGCCTCTACTTGCTAGCCTAACCCTAACGCAACCTGTACAGGAGCCCACCTGACAGTCGGCAAATGGAGCCTCCAGCTCCCTACTGGACTGGATCCTGTCTAATCGCCCTGAGAGGATCTCCTCTGCAGGGATCCTATCTGACTCCATCTCAGATCACTCCCCGGTTTTCTTCGTATGGAAAATCCCTTCCCCAAAGATTCCTCACAAAATCATCAACATCAGAAACTTCTCCAGGCTTGATCTGGATGCATTTATGGAGGACCTAAGACTTACGGACTGGTCAGAGGTGTATAGTGCCTCTGACCCCTCTACAGCTGTAACCCAGTTTCTCTGCACCTTTGGAGCCCTGCAAGACAGGCATGCCCCAACTATAAGATGGAGGGTAAGGGGGTCAGCCACAAAATGGCTTCACGGGAGCCTCCTTGCCCTTATGTGGGTGAGGGATAAGTGCTGGGCCCACTTCAAAGGCTCCCTTGACCAGACCTTGCTTCAACAATATAGAAAACTTAGAAATGAGTGTAAAAAAGCTATCAGGGTCACAAAAAGTGACTTCTGCAAGTCTGCCCTACTCAGCTCTGCAAATGACCCAAGAAGGTTCTGGAGAAACATAAAAACTCTGGTCAGTGGTTCCTCAAACTCTGGAGTAACAGACATGATAATTGGAGGGGTTTCCTGCAACAACCCACATACAATTGCAAATGCTCTCAACTCCCATTTCACCGACCCATCTGCTCTCTCTCTAACGCCTCTACTGACAAGAGCGCCAGCTGCCCCCTACCCACAGACTGGCAGGAGTCCGACCCCTCCAGACCACCCTTCTTCCTAAGGGCTGTGTCTGACAAGAAGATGCTTATTCTCCTCTCTGGCCTCTCCCAGTACTCCAGTGCTAGCCTAGATAACCTGGAGCCCAAGCTTCTGAAACTAGGAGCCCCTCACATTGCCTCCCCAGTGGCCCATATCCTCAACCTGTCCCTTGCCATGGGGGAGTTTCCTGATATCTGGAAGGTGACCAGGGTTGTCCTCGTGCTAAAGCAGGGCAACCCAAAAGTCCCTGACAACTATCGGACCATCGCCATCCTTTCGGCCACCAGCAAGCTCCTTGAAAAAGTAGTAGCTGAACAACTCTCTGAGTACATTCAAGCCCATGAGTTGCTGTCCCCCGCCCAGCACGGTTTTTGTAAAGGGCACAGCACAACCACGGCCCTGGTCTCTGTTTCTTCCAGTATCAGAGCAACCATGGACCAGGGGAAACTCTCTGGAGTGGTGTTCATTGACTTGTCCAAGACCTTGGACCTTGTTGACCATGCCCTGCTCTGTACTCAGTTGAGGTCCCTTGGCTTGTCCCCCTCAGCTCAGAAATGGTTAACCAGCTACCTGCATGGCAGAGTACAGCTGACCAAATTTAATAAAGTCCTCTCGGATCCCTTACCTGTGACCTCTGGCATTCCCCAGGGCTCAGTCTTGGGACCCCTTCTCTTCTCTCTCTTTATTAACCATCTCCCTGCCATTGTAACTAACTGCAAGGTCACCCTTTATGTGGATGATCTGGTTCTACTGGCCCACTCCCGGGACACAGCTACCCTCACTCACCACCTGTCTGAGGACTTTAAGAACATTCAGGCTTGGCTAACCTAACAGAAGTTGGTCCTCAGCCTGAAAAAAATTCAGGCTATGCTATTTGGATCATCTGCCAAGATACATGCCTCTCCAGTCCCTCTGCACATCAGCTGTGCAGATGGAACTTCCCTCCACACCGTGACCTCTCTCAAATACCTCAGGGTGTCACTTGACCCCCAGCTAGACCTAGGGAGCCACATCCTCTATGTCTGCAGAGCCATGAACTGTAAGCTGGGTCTGGCCTATAGGGCCAAATATAACTTGACCCCTGCTGCTCTCCTGGCACTTGCTAGGGGAGTACTACTCCCTTCACTCAGCTATGGTCTCCACCAATTTGCACGTACCTCTAAAACCCTTCTTACTCAGTGGCACATGACGTACAATAACATCTGCCATTTCACTCTGGCTGCCCCCGCCTCATGCACCATTGTGAACTCTATGACAAGCTAGGTTGGCTTTCTCCGACTAATCACCTAAACTTTGGACTAGGATGCCTCGTGAGCAAAGTGACCAGTACTGGCTCCCCCCTGGGGCTGGCTCAGCTCCTCTCTCCTGCTGACCACCCCTCTTACCCTTTCAGCTCCCAGGGTCCAGGGATACTAAAAGTACCCCCTACCCACACCCTCATGGGGGACAGGTACTTCGCTTCATGTGCTTCTAGGCTCTGGAACTCCTTTCCTAAGCAGGTTCACACTGCCCCCTCCCATCAGTGTTTCTGGAAATCCCTGTGGGGGCATCTGAAGCTGGCCACAGGGTGTGAGTGCCCTAAGCCTCCCTAGCACTATGTCCTAGGTACCAGACCACTGTGGTACTCTTTTACTTGGAAAACAATCTGAATTGAATCAGTTGACGATATTGTTCCAACTTTTTCCTTATGCACTTGTCTATGCTATGTGTGTTCAATACTACCCTAATGTTTGCTCATTATGTACTCTACCATCTTCTGTCTTACATATGATCCCTACATTGCCTTGTTGTTTTGTTGACTCAATGTACTAAGTCACAAAATGTACTTGTTTACCTGCTACGCTGTGTTGTTGTATCTGTAATACCTGTTGTACTCTCCCGGGCCGTTCCTGAAAAAAGTGTACCTACCCGGTTAACAAAAGCTAAACAAATAAATAAACGCAGTCATTTTTTGGAATCCTTTTTCACCAAATTTGCAACATGGGCTTTTTGGGACACTGCCTTATGAACAGTGGCACTGTCATTTTGTTAATCAGTCCCGAAAGGTAATTCCATGCAGCAACCATGAAATCACCTTGCAGGTCAGAGTAATGAAATTACAGTGACAGTGTTCATGAGTTGGGGTCCCAAGAACCCCATGTTGAAAATTTTGGGCCAAGATTCCTGAAAATGGCTGATATAGTAACATACATTTAAAACCCATTGACTGCCATTATACCATGTTTATCTTTGATTCTTCAGTTTGCGGTTCGGTTTTGAAGAGTGCAGTCATGTCCCAGTCCAGAAAAGATGACAGCACTGACCTCTGGAGGTACGTATGGGGTAAGGGGGTGCGGGAAGGTGGGTGGTCAGTGGGAGGGTGGAGATGGGGAGGGGGACTAGGGAGACAATGAGGGACAGTTTTCTTTTTTACAGGAAAAAAGATGTCAGGGGATGATTTTCTTTATTTACAGGGAAAAAGGAAAAAAACATAAAGGTGGGCAAACTAGAGTGGGCTTCCAGTGTGCCACATGATTTGGGGGTACATGATGCTGACAAGGGAATTGGGAACCCCGATGTCAGTGCAGGCAACAAAAAAAAGAAAGAAAACTAATTTGGGCACACTGGGATGGGCTTCCAGTGTGCCACATGAGTTGGGGGGGGTGTATGATGCTAACATGGGGATTGGGCACTCCAATATCAGTGCAGGCAAAAAAAAAAGAAGAAAACTAATTTGGGCACCCCTGGGGTGGGCTCCCAGGGTGCCACGTGAGTTGGGGGGATACAAGATGCTGATATGGGGACTGGGCACCCCAATGTCAGCATGAGGACAGGGAACCGAGGGAGTGGGGAGGACAGCAGCAGTGGGAGGGAGTGGAAGGTTTTTATATTCTGTGGGTGCTGGGAGGGAATGGAGGGAGTGGAGAGGACAGGACCAGTGGAAGGGTGTGGGAGGAGTGCCATCTGTAAGATGGTGGTGGTGATGCAACTGTGCATGCCTGGCATTCACACATGCATAGTTGTGGTGAGTGGCATTCTGCCATTCACAATATGGTGGCTGCAGCAGAACAGCGCATGCATGCAAGGAGCGCAGTCCTTGTCCCAGAATATGGAAGTAACAGCTGAAATAGTGCAAATGTTACTCCATAATGGCCGATTGTGTCGGAGTGTTACCAACTCTGTTAGACTTTTGGAAGGATACTTCCAAATGTCCAATGGAAGGTGCCACGATTGGCCATTTTTAGGCAACAGATTGATCCCAAAATGGCTGTAGGATCCACCCCCGGCCATAAAAAAGAATGGGGAGTAAGAATCTGCCTTGATTTTAGTAAACTTAATCAAGCATCTTTATTTAACAGCTATCCTATCCCCAGGACAGATGATTCGGTGGACAGATTGGGAAGTGGCAGGTACTGTACATAAATACCCTCCATCTCACTAAGGATTATTAACAAATTGCCCCTATTAAAGAATCTAGAGACAAAACTGCATTTTCCATCTGATTCTATAAGTTCACCACATACTGTTTGGTTTACATGGCACACCTGCTACTTTCCAGCACTACATGGATGTAATTCTAGCTCCTCACACTGGTTATTGCTGGTGGCCGAAAGGATGGCGATTGTCCGATAGTTGTCAGGGACTTTTGGGTTGCCCTGCTTTAGCACGAGGACAACCCTGGTCACCTTCCAGATATCAGGAAACTCCCCCATGGCAAGGGACAGGTTGAGGATATGGGCCACTGGGGAGGCAATGTGAGGGGCTCCTAGTTTCACACAGGTGCTGCTTACCTGGATGATGTCATTGCACACAGTCCAGACTGGAAAAGTCATCTGGAACACCTATGAGAAGTTATCCAAGCTATCAAAAATACAGGTCTGACCATTAATCCAACCAAGTGTATATTAGGAATGCAGGAAACCAGATATTTGGGATATATTTTGGGCGATGGAGAAGTAAAACCAGAAACTTCCATGACAGAAGCTGTAACTAGCAGTTCTGTCCCTAAAACAAATAAATATGTCAGGTCATTTTTAAGTCTGGCTGATTACTACCAGAGATTTGTAAACAGTACCCGAATAATGTGAAATGGACCCCAGAGTGTGATTAGGCTTTTCAAGCCATCAAGACTGCATTATGTTCAGCCTCTGTTTTAAGAAGTTCAGACTCTGAGAATCAATTTCTGTTACAAACAGATGCATCAGAGATAGGCCTAGATGCAGTCCTGAGTCAGAATATAGATGGGAAGGAACATGCCATTCTGTATATCAGTAGGAAACTGCATGACAGAGAAAAAGTACTCCACTATTGAAAATGAATGCCATGCTGTAAAATGTGCAATCGAGTCCTGTAAGTTGTATCTGCCAGGAGCTGAATTGGTACTTATAACAGGTCTCAATCTTCTTTGCTGGTTAATCAAATGAAGAATGCAAATCCCAGAGTCACAAGGTACAGACATTTAAATTCAGAGTGATGCACACATTCAGAAAAGAGAATGTCAATGCTGATTTTCTGTCAAGATATGGTTAGGAACTGAGAAGTCAGAAGGTGAAAACAATGTGTATGCTTAACTGAAATGTGTCCCTGTAATAGATGTTATGGAAAGAAAAGGATATTGCATATGCAAATAACTGGAAACGTTATAATGTAATGTTAAAAGAGAAATAGAAAAAGGTTTTGAAAACCTGTTCTAAAAATTAGGTTTGCTCTTAAAGAGGTGTGTGTGAGTGATAGAGTTGGGTAAGACCCTGTCCCATTTGCTATACAGAGAGACTTAAAGGAAGGATCTATTTTGTTCTCTCCTACTCTGACACTTATCTGTCTCTTGACTGTTTTCACTATCAAATTTTGCTTCTGGCACCTAGGAACTGGCCACTCTGATGGCCCCACTATCCCCATTATCTTCCTTCTTTCACTTGCTGTTTCTATTTTTCATTTTCCCTTTGCTTTTGTATGATTAAAAACATATATGTGAAACTTTATGTGAAATTGAGATCCCAGGCATCTGGGTGAGAGTGTGCTGCTGTACCATTTTATCTGTGTTATACTTAATGAATGTTTTTTTTTTTTTTAACAGTACCTATCGTATGAGGTCTCAGTCTGTTGGTAAACTGTGATGCCCAACTTGATACACTCTTTATAAAAAAATGATATCAGTTTGTTGGGAGACATGTTTAGTATGAGGGGCAGCCTCACTAGTAAGAGAGGGGTTTCTATAGAAAATAAATCTTTGGCCCTCTTGTAGGATCACACAACAATTTATTCGATAAAAGGGTTAGTGCTGACCTGTAGTGTGTTTCTGGCTATACATATTTTTATATATAAAGTTGGAAAATAACTGTTTTGTAATGTTTTTCATAATCCAAGATGGATGACAAAATTTAATTTTGTGAGCTGCATCCATCTTAAGTAAAATTCTTACAAAGATCACACACAGCCAGGGAAGCCTGCACACAGCAGGGATAGTGAGGTCCACCAGAGCCCTTAAAGGTAACTACTCTCCTCCTGCAGCTGAACTCTGTGAGGGGTGTTAGCCCATTAATGCTGCGCATCAACTGCCCCTCCCACCCAAGGCCGGCCCACAATTTATTGTCCCTTCCCTATGACATCACTTCCTGCTACCATATTTACTAAGTCCCCACTTCTCCATTAGCAGGTTATACTCGCCAGCCACTAGAGGATAGTTTCCTGTTTGATCCCTATTCACTTCAAATTCCCACTTCCTTTCCTAACCCTTGAGCCCTTCTATCCAGCCCTGCTACCCCACTCCTTCACGCTCATCCCTGCTTAGTCCCTATCACTGCTCCATACCCCATCCTTAACTTGGGCTACTACTATACACCTTGCCCTTTGCTGTCCACCTCCCAGCCCAACTTTCCATTCCCCCTGTGATAACTAGGAGTCATTATTTCACCCCTCCACTCAGCTTCAGATCTACCCTACTCAAGCCCCCCAAATGCCTGGATTTCCATTTTATCCTGGCCCAAGGACACTCGCCCCCACCAGGGGTCTTGAACCTGGTGCCCTGTGCATGAAAGTCTGCAGCCCTACCACTACTCCAAAGTGGCAGTCACCCTCTTAGAAGCACAAACAAGACCCTTATACAATCCACCACTATTATAAATATAGGCATGATGCATAAACATCCCCTTCTGCAGTGCCTCACTATTTTAGCCATCCTAGTGCCCGCCTTTCTCCAGCAAGATCACAATCCCAGCCCTCAGAGGGCAGCACCCCTAGACCACTCTATCTTATCTCAAACCCCCACTCTTGCCTCACACCCTAGGCCCCAGCAACCACCTCCTGGCAGCCCTCCAAACCCCTCTGCCTACCCAGGTCATCCCTGAACCCACCTCCTCACCACCATTCCTACCCTTTGTGCCCTACCCATTCCCTGTACCCCTGTGGCCTCACCCTTCTCTCGATGTCCATTTAAGAATGCCTATGGCTACTGCCCCCTGGTTAGAATTATTACTCTGCTACTGCTACTCTCTGAAAATGTCCACCTTAACCTGGGCCCTGCTCCCACCAGCTCACCCAAGACACAGTCCTCAAGATTCCACATTGCCTCCCTGAATATCTCTAGCTTGCAGAAAAAATCTGCTGTACTCCAGTGCTGGGTCATCCTACACCAGCCTGACATCATTGCCCAAGTGGAGATCTGGCTTTCCAAATCCACCCCTGACTCCTTTGTCTCACTCTCTGGGTACACCATCTCCCAGGAGGATCGAGTGGGCAAATGCTGGGGTGGCTGTGCTGTCTTCATAAGTGACACTATTATTGGTCTTGTGCTCTCTGCCCCCAAGCTTGATAATGGTGCCCAGGCCCTCACTCTCAAACTCATTCCTGATCCCTCTAGGAGACCGCTCTACCTCACAGTCTACTATGTTCCCCCAAGTAACCAGAACCTGGCAAACTCATCTCTTACAGATTATCTCAACACCCTCCCCACAAAGCAGAACAAGTCCTTGTTGGGGACCTCAATGTCAATTGGCTTAGTCCCTCTGCCTCCCAAACAAGGTACACCTTCACTGCCCTTGACCTGACCCAACTAGTATCCCAGCCCACTAGACTCAATCCCTCTAAGGGAACCAGCACCCTCCTGTATGTCATAGTCACCAACCGCCCCCGCAAAATCCAGGACATACAAATCCTCCCTGACTCTTTAAGTAACCAATCCCTTATCCTATTCCTCTGGTCCACCTCTACCCCAAACCAGTAGCCAGACCACCCTCTGCAGGTGCCTCCACTCAAGTGTCCTAAATAAACTCAAGCAATTCCTCACCCAGATCAACTGATCCCCCACCAACCAGGCACCCAGCATTGGCTCTGCCCTTGACCTTTTCACACAGGCTTTTAACAAGGCCTGTAATCTCTTTGCACCACTTACCAGACTCTGCACCAAAAAGCAAAATGCATCATTGGTCACCCCCGCCCTACTCCAAAAACTGGGAAAGGGATAACCTCTGGCACCTAGCCACTGAGACTGGTAGGACAGCAGACAGACAAGTCTACAATGTTGTATGGAATAGGTGCTTGTGGGCCATCTGTATGGCCTAGTCTGCTCACTACCAGGCCACCCTCACCTCCTCATGGAGGTCTGCCCGGACCTTTTGGGACAATATTAAAGAACTGAATGGGAAATCTCACTCCCCTTCCCCATCTCAGCTTACTATTGATGGTTCTATTACCACTGCCCCCCTTAACATAGCTAACTGCCTTAACACCTCCTTCATGAACCTTAGCTCTGTCCTTCCCAGTGATTTATTTGACCCAGCTCCCGATTCACAGACCCCTGTCCTTCAATGTCCCCAGTTGTACTTGCACAAAATATCTACCCATGAAGCCAAACCATTCCTTGTAAAAGCATTAGGCAGCAACAGCCCAAGCAACAACTCCTTGGATCCCAAAATACTACAACTGGTCCTGGATGACATCCTAGTCCCACTTACGAGCTTACTAAACCTATCCCTCTTCCTGGGCCAATTTCCCAGTGTTTGGAAAATGGCTGTAGTCACACTTATTCATTAAAGTGGGGACAAGTCCACCCCCAGCAACTACTGGCCAATTTCCATCCTTCCCCCACTCTCCAAAGCCATAGTAAAAGTGGTGGCTACACAGCTCACTGAGTAGCTGACTAAATATGCTGTTCTGTGCCCAGAGCAGCATGGTTTCTGTGCATGCCATAGCACTGGTATAGCCTTACTGAAATTCTCCAACTTTCTGCACTCCTCACTTGACTCTGGCAACCTTGCTGGAGCAGTGTTCATTGACCTGTCAAAGGCCTTTGACACAGTCTGCTATCCCCTCCTACTTGACGCCCTCTACCATATCGGTTTCTCTACAGGTCCCCTTGCCTGGTGCTCTAGCTACCTAACAGCCAATTCCTAGTGCATCACAATCAATGGGACACTCTCAGAGACCCACCCTGTCCACTCCAGGGTCCCCCAGGGCTCTATCCGGGGCCCCTACTTTCTAGTCTCTACCTAAACACCCTGCCCAGTGCCTGCTCTGGCAAAATTCTTCTTTATGCAGATGATGCCATTCTTTATGCCTCTCACCAAAATTCTGCCTCCCTCCAGGACTCTCTCCAATACATCTTCAACCAAGCAGAAAGCTGGTTCATGGAGCACAGACTTGTCATTAATCTCAAAAAGACCAAGTTGATGCTCTTCTCCCATCATCAAAACAAAGCAAGAAATAACCCCCTCCTTATCCTTCTGAGCACTCAACACCAGCTCGAGCAAGTGCACACCTACAAATATCTTGGGATTACTTTCGACACTGCCCTCACTTTTCACGCCCACATTAATGCCCTAGTATCTGCCACCAACAGCTGAATTGGCCTCCTATATTGCCATAGGGTCAGCCTTCCACCCGATGCTCTCTGACTGGCCATCACATCCTTAGTACTGTCCCTAGTGGATTATGACCTACCAGTATATGGAGCCACTGATTAAACAGCACTCAATAAGATCCGACTCACTCTGAACAAGGCCTGTAGACTACTGATCAGTGCCCCCAGGCTCACCCACACCTGTCATCTCTATTCCACTGCTAATCTCCTCAACCTGGAAGAATGTCTCCACTACCAAACCTGCTTCCTAGCCAAGAAAATTCTGCTCAGGCTCTCCCCCCGGGGTATCTGCCTCCCTCCAACATACCTCTCCCACAGTCTCCACCCACAGCTCAGACAAGGCCACTCTACTGGTGCCCAGATAGCTCAAAGATCCTTTTGCTACAAGGCCCCTTCCTGGTTTAATGCTCTCCCTGTAACCATCACTAACACTCCCAAAATTGCCTCCTTCAAAACTGCTCTTCGGAACCACCTGTTCAACACCCGCTGCTGTTCCTGTCACTAACAGGCTGCTCGCATATCATTGAGTGCACTTCAACAAAGTCCTCCAGACTGCCTCCTCTGCCCCCATTCCCCCTCCTCCCACTTGGTTTCCTCATTCCCTCTGCCAGATATCTGCATTAATGTAACTACTGTTTTATGAAATGTACAAAATATATGTAACAATGTCTGTATACTACTGTGTAAAATCTGTGTAAATCTGTATGTCAACCCACTGTAATATTGTAACACTGTTGTCCTCTCTGTGACAAGGTATCTTTGTAAATGATACTCTGGCTCAAAGGTTGCAAATCATATTGTACAAATAAATAAATAAAATAAACAAAGTTCATGTATAGGCCAAAGCTTTTTTTTCTCCTTGAAAACTTAATTTACAGGTTAAAGCTGGTTCTCATTGGAAATTCTAGTTACTACAGAATTCCTGGTCAGATAGCTTATCCGAATATTTCAGCTGCAAGGACATTCCAAATGGCACCTTTATAAATATAATACTATATTTATTTATTAGCTTTTGTTAACCAGGTAAGCATACTAGACAACCAAGTGCCTATTTTCAGGTGTGACCCGGGAGTGTTACAAGTAAAGTGAGTACAGGTACAGTGAGGGAGACAATGCACCATGCAGAAAATAACAGGCATCACAGGGATTACAGTAGGTGCAGGATACAGAGAATACCAGGCATCAAGGGGAAAATTACAGATGGTGCCAACAATAATTAGAATAACTGAAAGTACAAAAACAATACAGTATTGGTACATACTGGGTAATGGGGCAATAAGACAGTAACAGGCGACTTACTAGCACAAAATAATTCAGTGGAGATTAGTACAGGGAGGACTTGAATAGGAAGCATACTAGGGAAGCTTACAGAGGGTATAACGGGCTACCAGGGGACAAGCTTGGGAGGCATGGCAGTATCTAAGAGTAAGTGGGACATGAGCAAAGCAGGGAAGTGAGTACGGGGGTGGGAATGGGAGTGTGTAAGATGTAAGATCAGGGGAGAGGGGACTGGGGGTCACTGCCTGGGGGGGGCCTGAGATTTAGAGACACAGAACCTGTACTAGAATTGTAAACTGTATTTCATTGTTTTGAAGCCTTTAGAAGCCACACCCCCAAAAAAGCTGCATCAGAAATAAAGTTTATTAATAGAAGCTGCTCCTGATTTGTAGCCATAGCTTCTAAAGGGGGTCTGGCTTTGAAAATGGTGAAATACTCGGTAGGCAGCTGTTTCCCATTCATTAAGATAACTTCCAACTAGAAAGAAAAAATCAATGAGTACAGGTACCGGTACAGAACAAGAAGCTGTGGGGTTCTCCAGTTGTATTGAATCATCCAAGTGTTCCAGATGGTCTTAACTTCTGATCTGTGGCATTTTTGTTGGAGCTGTGGTAAGGGGAAACATTTCTTGGCCTTGCACGAGCAGTGTGGCAGATAAAAGTGCTGTGTGCAGGCAGGAGGGAGAGTAGCACAGTGAACAGAGGAAGTGAGCATCAGGGATCGAGAATGGTATTACTCCATTGGCTGTCTACCTGTGTGTCTGTTTGTTGAAATGCTGTCTGCAGGCAGGATGGAGTGAGAGAGAGAAAGAAGAACTGTGAGCAGGCAGGAAGGATACAGAAAGACTTTATCTGGCTGGTAAAAACATAGATTGTTAATTAAAGCCACCCCTGAAAATAAGCCACCCTCATTTAAAAGCTGCGGCTGAAAATGGAAAAATGTAATAGAAGCTGTGGCTTCTAAATGGTGAAATATGGTATTTAGAATAAGGTGTAAAGTATATGTTTTTAAGGTTTATGATGTATGTTTCTACATGGAAATATCAATGTCTCATGTTTAATTAATTGGATACCAATGCAAAGCTAAGATTGTAATCCTATTAGTTTTGTTACATATTGAAAAAAAGGCACTTTGTGGAGTCTAATGGAACACTACTACTATATAGTGGCCAAATTAATTATGACTTGTAATTTTATGATTGTGCTATAACCAGCCACCACTCCACCTTTCAGGAGACTAGCAAGGGCAACCAATCAAAATTATAATCCCTTAAAGGTTAGGGACATATACCAAATTTGGTAAAAACCTTATTCTGATAATATGATTGGTCAAAAGGCCTAGTGGCTACTCTAGGTGTGAGGTAAGCTAAGGTATAAAAGGTCAAACATTCTGTTGAGTGGGGAAGAACTGAAAAAAAAGAATACTGAAGATTTGCAACCTGCCTAACTTGGTCTCCTGAAAGCAAGAGTGAGTTGGCAGGCACTTAGTCTTTCATGTTAGATGGTTGCATTATTTATCTGTGCTCTTTGAGATAATACATAAATCCTTATTTCTGGGAAACCTGAGCATCTGCAGTTCAGCTTTTTTTTTAATCTGTGCAGAACCCCATAATTATACTGATTTGAAATCTAACAGTTTTGGCACCCCAGTTGTGACTGGAGATAGACTCAAATTATCCTGAAAAGGTGAATCGAGTTGAATAAAGGACTACAACCTAATCAATCCATACAGTGGGAGTAAGTTCATTGATGTGGGGACTACCTGTAGAGTATCTTATATTATAAGACCTGGTCTAACAAGAGTTGGAAAGGTTTTTGTGTTATGGAAGAATAAGCAACAAGGGGATCCTTGGATGTTTTTTAAGGAACAGTTTTGTTTACAACTTGAAAAAGTCATAAAGATAGACAAAAAAAGGGCTACTGCATGCAATGTCTGTGTATTACTGCATTAGCATTAGAAGAAAAAGTAAAACAAATTAGAAAGAGTGCTGATGAATTAACATCAAGTAATCAGAAATTGTCTACTTAGAAGAATGGAAAAAGAACATTTGAGTATGTGTAGGAAGGTGGAAAGAGTCTAGTGAAAATTTTAGGGATGGAAAATCAAACTCCTCTAATGGCTCCAGTGGTTGTGAAAGTAAAAAATAGGGGGTAGGGGCAGAATCAGCAGGTAATGATGTAAGAGAAGAGGTAGAAGCAAGCTCCAAGACAACTGATAAGGTAGCATGAAAGGTAGAAGATTACAAGCCTGGGAAGTGTGACCCACTACTTCAAGTTACACAGATTGAGAAGGTGGAGGATATATTTCACTTTACAGCAGCAGCAGATCAGACCAAGGTTCTCCTGGCCACATAACCAGCTGAGCAGTTGAGGGCTTTTCAAGGAGATATAGTAAACAGGAGAAGACCTTGGACTGCTGCTGTGCAGCAATTCTCGTAACTTAATGGTTGGAGATATAAGGAGCAGTACAAAGTGATGGCTAATTGTAGACAGGATCAAGTGGAGCCCACTGATACTTTTGCAACTAGACTGTTTTCAGCTTATGCATGCTTTGTGGTGAATGCAGACACCATCAGCAAGTTAAGAGTTTTTTAATTAAATAATTCATTACCACAGTTGAGGGTTGTGATTAAAATACATGTTGATAAAACAGATGATTATGATGACATCATAGACAAAATAGAAGATCTTGGGAAGCCTTGGGAGGTCCATAGGGCAAGTTGACAAAAACGGTTATTGCAATAACTCATCCCATAGAGGCAGAGGAAAAGGGGCCACCCATAACCACCAATGAAGGTTCACATCAGTACCAACCCCAGAATAACTCATCCTGGAGGGGGACAGAGTGAGGTTGTAGATGAGGTGGAGGGTTGCAAAGGGACCCCAACAAGCCCAGTTGTATAGATGTATGGAAAGAAAAAGGTTGAAAAACTGCAAATGAGGATGGAGGCTAGGGCAAGTGACAGTCAGCCAGACCCACTAGGGTACACATAGGAATTAAGGGTCTCTGTTGTTTTTGTTGCTCCTGTGAAGATAGACACATGGGGGTGCCCAGTCATCAGTGCTTTGGTTGGAGGCTGCCAGAACACAGTGTTAATTGACACAGGAGCATCCATATCTGTCTACCACAAGAGATAGCCTAGTTAGTCTGAATTTTCATAAGAAGCAACATTTTCTTCATAGTCATTTGCAGGAGATGAAGCAGGGGCATTGGAATCAGTTCCTATATCAGTGCAAATTGGACATGTTACTGTAAAGCACAAAATGTCTATTATGTCACTGTCACATCAACAACATATTTTGGGTGCAGATTTTTTGAGTAAGTGTAGGTGTACTGTGGACTTGGCCCATATCATTTTGTGAAGAGTAGAAGGTGAATCTGAAATGGCAGCTTTGATGATTTCAGACACCTGTGCATTTTTTCCATCAAAAAGCCAGCCAAGTATGATGTCATAGAGGTGTTGCTAAAACATGGTTTGAGCAGAGATTCAGAAGCTTTTTGCTGTTGTTAATGAGTGTTTGGAAGTGTTTGCAAAAAGTAAACATCTCTACAGCAGAATTCAAGCTTGTGGGATGATTTGTGGGATAACCCTTCTTTTCAGAAATAGTGCAATATCCCAAAGGAGGCAGAGTCATTTATATAGCAAATCATTGAGTCTTTGTTGCAACAGGGGGTATTGCAAAAATCTTCTACCAAAAATAATTTGCCTGTATGAACAGTCAAAAAGCCTGACAATTGTTAAAAGCTGACTACTGATTGCCACAGACTAAATCAGACCACACCCACCAGTGCATCCATGGTAGCTTCCACTTAGGACATTTTGGTCCAATTGTCTCTTCCCCATGGCTACATGGTTTTCTGTATCAGACATTTCCCATGTTTTTTGGTCTATACCATTGCTTCCTGAGTGTCAGTACAAATTTGACTTCACTTTTTAGGGCCAATAATATACCTTGACCTAGCAGCATCAAGGTTTTCATAATTCACCCTTAATTACTGAACACGTAACAAAAAATTGAAAGACCTGTATTCTAATAGAACAACCTCAACTCCCATCATAGAACAAGTTGAGGGTGCAGGTAAATATAAAAAAACTAAATGAAAGTCCTGAACACATAACCTCATTAGAAAGGCTACCAAATCTATACCTTGATTCTTATGAAGATCCTCCTCAAGTAGAAACATTATCTAGCTACTCTCAAAAAATGGTAATAACGATAAAGGAAGTATCAAACTTGACCACAAAGACAGAAATAGACCAGCAAATTGATAATATCAACAACTGCCTTTAACAACCCATGCACAGATTAATACACATAGCAGAGTTAAGATAAACTTATCAGAAGGTTTGTCACTTTTGAATAGTAAAGAAATAAGTGAAAACAAAAATGAAATAACAAAAATCATATTATAACTTCAAGAAGCTATATCTGGATTCAGGTACCTGGCTGACAGGGAGAATAATTTTGAAAAAAAAAAATAGAAAGGCAAATTACATATTCACCTTTTCTTGATGAAAACTTAGTTAAAGCACTAAAAACATACATATACTGTAGCTGATGTTGCCATAATGGAACAACTTGTTATTAAAAAAAAATGATATGACCTCACAAAGAGAAGATGTAGCAATTAATGCTGCCCATCTAAAGGACCTACTAGCCTACCAAAAAAAATGCCAAGAAAAAGAAAAGGAGACCTCAATATCCTTAGTCTATGATTTAATCGAACTAGATACACAAAAGGAAAAAGTAATTATGGAACCCCACAACAACCTAGACAAATGAAACTCACTCAGTTTAAACATTATGACAAATCAAAATAAACAAGAGAAACATAAAAAAGAAGGGCAAAGAAAAAGGGAAGAAAGACAAAAAGAAGGCACACAGAACTAAAGAAGTTCACACTGCTTCCAAAAATCAGACTCAAAATAAGCCTGCAGTCCCAATAAAAGGGAAAACAGAGGATGAAAGACCTTCAAAAGATCAAACATCTCCCCTGGATACAAAAATTCAAGAATTACAACCCATTCCAACCTCCCTGATTCAAACAACTTGGAACAAGAACAGACTATCATACTGTAGTTCTAGGAGGGGTTGAAAAAGTTCTAGTAGAAAATCAAAAAGTTCTGAAAATCTTAGATCATATGATTTGTTATGATTTTCTAGGCCTGTATATTATGCAGGATGACATCTCTGATGCAATAAAAGTTAACGATTTAATATCTAGGAATCTGATTTTCTTATTTTTTCAAACGTGCAAGAGTGGCTCACTATGTATGGCAAAACTCTAACTATTTATTGGAATTCAATCTGAGCATAGATTATCCAGTGACAATTTCTTTCACAATAACAAAAAAATTAAAACAAAATCTGATTAAGTTAAAAAATTGGTTGAATTCTCCAATTTACAAGAACTAATAACTGAAGGTAAAAACAGTGAATTTTTACCAGACATAGTTCTATTCATATTTGTAATTACTTATGTACTGTAGGTACTGAAACCAAAGAAAAACTCAAAGCTATGTTAACATATCAGGTTGGGAACTTTCCTGGAATAGGATTCTATGAAGATGACATTGTACACATTCAAGGGTTGCATACAAGCTGGATCCAAGGAGACTAAATTAACTTAACTTTAAATAAGGTTTTGGCTGAGAACATTCTAGATGCCAGCTCCAAACTAGACAATCTAGGAATACTGAGTGTGGACTTTTCCAACCTGGGGAACAAGCAAATGCTCCTCAGCAACAAAGCACCGCCTACTCACAAAAGATAGGGAAACAAAGTAAGCAAATATACAATGTAGAAACCACTAATAGATGTCAACTTCTTATAGAGGAGAATGACTGAATACCTGATATAGTAAACCTACTGTAGGTAGGAACTTAACAATGTTAACAACACAGTCAGAATTTCAATGTACTGAACTTTTGATTGATAGCACTGCCTCTTTTTTAAAAATAATTCTTCAAACTTAGGTATACTCACTTGGAACGTAGCAGGCATTATGACTAAATATTCTGACTTTGAACTTATTAACTTCTTTAATAAAGTAGATACAATTAACCTCCAGGAAATGTGGCATGGAACTTGACAGTATAACCATCAATGTATACTCTCTGGTACAGTCTCCAGCACAAAAAATAAATAAAAAGGGTAGAAGAATGGGAGGTTTGGTCACTTATAGCAAAATAAATGACTATCTAAATGTAATTAAAACAATAATAAAACTGAATTACTTGATCATTGTTCTTAAGATTTGAATAGAGTAAATTATAGTAAACACAATTCCCCCAGTAAATCTGCACTTTATTTATTTATTAAATTTTGATACCCGGGTAAGCCCGCTGGGCCCCGAAGGTCCCTTTTTCAGGGGCTACCCGGGGAATTACATGGAATAATACATGGGGTAGCATAGAGCACAGGTACATTACACTAGACAGAGAGGAACATAATATATAGTAGTTTTTCAGCAGTTACATTTAAGAGGTAAGACATAGTAGCTTTTTAGCAGTTAACATTTCCTGGGTAAGCTCTACAGATGGGGTGCAGTGATAGTCACTATTTCCATATAAGGGAGACATTCAAAAACATTACCAATGATATACAGACTGTACTGACTGAATCTAAGTGCACTGATACAATGATACTTGGGGACTTTAGTATTGGATATGGTAGTACAGCTCTGCAGGAAATCAATAAATCCATATTACAAGATCTGAACATACCTGAAAGGAAAACACAAGACAAAAAAAATATAGTGTAGACAAAAACAGATGAAGCTTTTATTAGATTCCTTGCAGTTTGTTATTCTTAATGGTAGCTTTTCATCTGATAGTGAGGGCCGAAACAGCCTGTACTAACTTGAGGGGCTCTACCACTATTGATTTCATCTTGGCATCTCCATTAAACTTTCACAATTATATAGATTGAAATATTATACATAGAACAGAAAGTGACCATCTTCCAATTTTACTCTTGAGGAAAACTAAAAATTGGATTCTGAGAACTATCGAAGAACTTACAGATATAGTCAATTGCAAACTTAAGTGGGACAAGATCCCTTCAAATAAAGCTACCGAAATTATTAACAAATATACTCAGGAAATAACCCCAATAATAGAAAATGTACTTGACCCAGAAAATATATACAGCTACTTAACTGTACAGTATCAGCACTGTGTGGGTATGTACAAAAAGGAAAAATGCAATACAAACTATAAATATGACAACTGGTTCTTTAAAAATTGCAGAGATGAAAAAACAAAACTGTCAAATCTTATAAGGAAAGTTAAGAAGAATCCCAATAAAACAAATCTTGCTGAATTAAATAAAAGTAGAAAGTAATATAGAAACCATGTTAACCAACAACGATTGTTACACCAGAAAGAACTGTGGGAAACTATGCTACCTGGATCTGTCATGTTTGCAACTGCATATCCATCAGACTGTAGTTGAAGGTTACCAGAGAGATTCAGTGTTAATTCCAGTAATCTATATTGTACAAGAGACTCCCCCTATAATGTGGGAATATAACTCATTGAAGACTAACTTAATCTGGTCCATGGCAACTACCCCCACTCTCAATGAATATGGCAAACACTACAACTGACCAAGCTGATGTAGTCATGATGCCTTGCTTTGCTGGCATTGAAGTGGAGACTGTAGGACCATGCAACAATTTAAATTGATAAAATGGCTAGTGCTGACATGCTGTGTTTCTGGCAAGGCATCTTTTCATATCTAATGCTGGAAAATAACTGTTTTGTAATGTTTTTCATAATCCAAGATGGATAACAAACTTCCCTTTTGTGAGCTGCATCCACTTAAGTAAAATGCTTACAAAGTTCATCTGTAGGTTGAAGCTGTTTTTCTCCTTGAAAAGTTAATTTACAGGCTAAAACTGGTTCTCTCTGAAAACTCAGGTTACTGAAGAATTCTTGGTCAGATAACTTATCAGAAAATTGCAGCTGCAATGACATTCCAAACTGCCTCTTTGCAAATACAACCCCATATTTTAGCCTGAGATTTAGAGATACAGCACCTGTATGAAAAGTGTATATTTAGAATAATGTTTAAATTATATGTTTTTAAAGTTTAGCTATATGTTTTTATGCAGTAATATCAATGTCTCATGTTTACTTAATTGGATACCAAAGCAAAGTTAAGAGTGTAAACCTTTAGGATTTTTACATATTGAAAACAAAAAGAAACTTTGTGGAATCTAATGGAACACTACTACCATATAGTGGCCAAATTAATTATGACTGTGCAATTTTATAATTGTGCTGTAACCAGCTACCACTCCACCTTTCAGGAGACTGGCAAGGGCAACCAATCAGAATAATAATCATTCAAAGTTTAAGGACATATACCAACTTTCGTAAAAAACTTATTCTGATATTATGGTTGGTCTAAAGAGCTAGGGCTGGATTAACAAAGCTATCATAAGGTGCAAAACCTTCCCTAAGTCCCCAAAACTGCTGTAGCTATGGAAAAAAGGGGAGATTGCTCTAAGTGCTATTCACAAAAACCTCCACAGCTGTGGAAAAAAACACTATGGACTGTGGAAAAAAGTGCAGCTGCAGAAGTCCTGAGGAAAAAAAGGTGTGAGATAAGTAAGACACAGCCCCAGAAAGGCTATTCTCAGCCAGTGTTTTCCACAGTTGTGGAAAAAATGTTACACACAGTGGAATGAGGTGTAACTCTCCCTCTGCAAACTGCAGTAGTGCCCCAACAACTGGAATCAATTAAGGTGGAGGTGAGGCACAGGTAATAGCATCCCAGATAATATAGCAGTGGCTGATGTTACAGCAACAAAAGCACCCATTGCCATGATATGGCAACAGGCAACAACTACCAGATCCAGTGCAGCCCATGACAGAGCCCCACAGTTAGTAGAGTCTGACCAACCTGCAGAGAGTGCTACCCCCACAGGCCACAGGAACACCCCAGGGAGGGACGACCAGCAGTGACAGTCGGTCACCGTGGTGCCATGGTATTGCTGGTACCTGTGGTGCTTCAGTGGTCCCAGCTGAGGAACTGCTTGCAGGTCTCTTTGTGTGTGCTGTCAGCTTCATGTTATGGCAGTAGTGTTAAAGTCTGTTGCTTCAGCTACTGAGTTTTACCTCTTGCTGTGTCCCCTCAGGGCAATGGAGGGGTTTCCACTGGACCACCAGGGAATTTATTTTACTTATGTCCATGATTGGGTAATGGGGGGGTTTCTACTGGACCACCAGGGAGGCCTTTAATACAGCTGCCCATGATCGGGCGACGGGCCGGGGGCACAACTCTCCCAAGGGCAGGGGGCTTGTGGACAGTGTTCTGGGTGGGTGGGTGACCACCCACAGCTGGCGGCTGCTGTGTTGCACTCTGCAATATGGCAGCTCATCTGTGGGTGGCCAGGACTAGTTCCTGGTGTTGCCTGGTACACCTTTCTTCCCCCCTGAGTGGCGCAAGGTGGAGTTGTGCCAACATATGTGCTGCACATCCCAGGCTGAATATCGGGATGTGCCACATATGCATGGGCACACCCCCCACACTTGCACCACATACATTACTGATGTGCCCCGGTGCATCAGGGGTTGCGATCACAACTTGCCCCTTGAATATCCTCGTGAGACAGGGTTGCGCATGGCACATCCCTGTTGCGCCATGTGCAACCCTTTTGAATATCCAGGCCATAATGTTTAACATATGAAGTTTCTTACAGTCTTTTTGTCTTAACCATTTTAGATCCTTACATAGAAAACAATAAATAATTTGCACATGGGGTATCAATAATGAAACATGCAAATTAATTGCATAGTACAGTACCTTAGCTTTAGTAAGTTCAGTTCTTAATGTGCCACTGTAGATGACATGGCCATGGTCAATAACTGAAACAAATCATTGTCTCAACAATTTTTAATCTAGCATCTCTAGGTACATTTTTTTGACCATTATAAAACCTGCAATTTCTGATTCAGACTTTTAACCATTTTATCAAAACGCAGATTTCATTTACAGAAACTGTCTATCCACATACCAAGATATTTGTATGTCTGACCTTTTTGTAAGTTATTGCCAGCATATGTAAAAATATCCAAGTTCTTGTGCATATTTTCAACCCTGTTCATATGTCAAAATACCATAACATTTGATTTTTTGATGTTTATAATCAACTTAGCAAAAAGTAAAAAATTGCTGGAAGTCAAAAGCTCTCTAAGAGCACATTGGACATCATCATATGTATTGCCTGTAGCATACACGATAATATCATCCATGACAAGTAGAATTTGATTTGAGGGCCTGGAAAGTAAAAATAATGAATGCATATGTTAATCAACAGAAGGCCCAAATTGAAGCCCAGTGGGACTCCAGTTACTGTTAGTAGAAGAATCAACTGATAAGAATTCAGGTTACTTTCTCTAGTCATCCCATCAAGTAGGGTCTGAACCATTTCAAGGCAACCACTGACATACGCAAGGATTTACTTTTATCCAGTAGTATCTCATGGTTAAGGGTGTCGAAAGCCTTTGACAGGTCTACAAAAATTTCCCCTACCATTGATTTTTTTTTTTTTTTTACCTAGGGCACTCTTACTGTCACTAACCATCTTTGCTAATGCTGTGGCACTGGTAGTACTTTCATTAAATCCTAATTGTCAGGGATTCAAAATGTTATTAGAAGCCAGGTAATATTTCAGCTGTACACTTACCAATATTTTCAATAATATAGATACAAAGAGGGGAGCAAGAAGACTGATCTGCAATTATTTAGCTCAGTCTTTGCTGCTGATTTGAAAATTGGGATGATTTTAGCATTTTTCTAGTTTGAAGGGAATGCTCCAGTTGATAAGGAAATATTAAAAATGGTTGCTAACAGAATCACTAGATTTGAGGAGGAATATTTTAGTAAATTTGCTGGTAAATTATCAAGTTCAATTGGCTTTGAAGTATCCATTTTTAATAGTTCACTCATTACATTTTTTGATTTTACCTCCTGAATCCTAAACTCATTTGTTCTGTTCAACAAAGGAGTCCGTCTGTATTATAGACATGTTGGAGGTTAACTATCATATCTAAGGCATCAGTTTACATTCTGGTAAAGAATTCATTAAAGCCACTGGCTGCATCATTGCCCAATGCAGTCAACTTAACATCTACCAGAAATGTAAATGGGAGCTCAGGGTTACCTGATGACTGAAGACCTTTTGAGTTTGACTTGTTAGTGTCTACAAGTGAGGTTTTGAAAAAAAAAATGTTTTCTTTTAATCTCATGTAGATATTTTATTCTAGCCTGTTGATAACCTGCCTTATCCTTCTGGGACTTTTATTTTTTTCCAAGTTTCCAGCATTTTTCCATCAAGCATCTAAACTTAGTTAAATCATTATTACACCATGGGATATGAACTGATTTGATTAACTTTTTTTTAATGGTATTACTGACTAACAAATTCTTCCCCCAAACAATTACCAAGCTTCACTCGCTGATGGAATCCAAGTGATCCTTTCACCATTAATTGATTCCATGTCTCATGAAGGCCAAATAACTGAAATTTCTCTAAACTTCAGAATATAAATATAAATACCCAGTTTTTTGTTGTCAGCCCTAACACATACAGCGGTTCCACCCAGGATGCAATGCAGTAATGCTGCAGTATATCACAAAATTCTGCATCCCACTACAGGAAACAGTGCAATTCGATGACAATTAAGCCTTTTTGTTATGCTGTATTTTGTTATATGTTACTTAATGCAACAGTACTAGATTAAAAAAAATGATATTTTGAGACAGTTTGTACCCTGTGCTCTGTTGAGAACTTACCTGGTAATCTTTCTTGTTACCACTGTCCTATCACTCTGTAATTTGCTCCATTTTTCTTTGATGTTGTTTACATTTCTCCCACCCGCCATGTTGTACTAGAACCCTTTGCTGCCATCCAGACATGCACATGACTCAGTACTACAAAGGGACAACAGGAACAAGCAGCACAGGATCCCACAGAAGTAAATAAAATGCATGATATGACATGAGGAGTGAGCTCAGCTTCAAATGAGGCACCAGCCATATTATCTCTGGATCCACAACAATAGACATACATTTTAAATATCTAAAAAAATAAAGATTGCTAGAAAAAAATATTTACAGATACTGCATGTAAACTGGAACTATGGATGCATGCTTCCAGTCAAAAAGCAGAATTTTGATAATCACTTTCTGATTATCTAGTATTGCTGCTTTAAATGGAAGGTTCCCTTCTGCCTTTTATTTTGTTTACCTGTGTAGTTTGTAGGCATGAACAATGATTGCCTCTATTGCACCCTCCTAATTTTATCAGAATTTAAATGTAAATGAAGGTACTTAAGTCTGATGTGAAAATCTGTTTGACTCCATTGCAAAGGTCATGATCTGATTCATGTAAGGCGTCCTGGAATTTTAAGATGTTTTAGTGCTAAAGCCTGTAGCAGTTATACTGTACTAGTCAATGCTTTTTTGTCCTCTTCACTCTGTATTTTCTTGTTATATGCTGACCATGAAACTTTTCAAGGCATAGTAAGTGCCCTGTTGTTTTATGTAGTTTAAAGTG
This sequence comes from Neoceratodus forsteri, assembly GCA_016271365.2. Taxonomy (NCBI): domain Eukaryota; kingdom Metazoa; phylum Chordata; order Ceratodontiformes; family Ceratodontidae; genus Neoceratodus; species Neoceratodus forsteri. The sequence continues at coordinate 966,131,017 of CM028132.1, read as the reverse complement.
TATCTGAGTTAAAGAAAACTGATTCTGGAGAATACAGGGACTTCACAAGAAATGTAGCAGAACTGAATGAGAGTATAACTTCTGCTGGTTTATGCAGGTACACATCATCAACTCCCATGATGCCTTGCATGAGTGGGGTCATGACCTTTGGATTGGAGACAAACAGGTTTTCACACCAGGGCAAAACAGAGTAAAGCAATCTCATTTATGTTCAAAATAGGATGACATTAGATGGATTTGAGAGAAGGCATCATTGTTCATGCCTACAAACTACAGAGTTATACAAAAAATAGATTAAGAGGAATTTCCCTTTAACTGCAAGTTACTGCAATGCATCATGGTTGGCTCCATTGTACAATACCCTGGTGATCACTAGAAGAATGCAAGATCACCCCACTGGTTGTATAAGGGTTGGGTTTTAAAGTAAATTTTAAGTCCAGTATAGTGGAAGCAGAAGGGTCCCTATGCCTAATTCTAGTATACTTGGAAATCAGCTGAGTTAAACCCAAAGTAGTGTTTAATTCATACAGAACATGATTCTGATCAACAGTGCTCCAATTCACATTAAAATTGCCAGTTAGAATACTCTCATGAATGTATGTACAGTTCTGCATAGTATCCTGTAGTTTATTAAAAACAGAACTGTTGCTCTTTGGAGGATGATAAACACCCACCAGGAGAATAGGTTGGGAAAAGGGAAGTTTAACTTCAAGTGTTAATAATTCTAATGGGGTTTCCTCCACTATTAAATCCAGTCCCCTTGCTTTAAGGTCTGCTCTGCTATAAGTGTAACAACCCACATCCTTTCTTATTTCTGTCTCTTCTCCACAGATGGTATGGTAGTCTGGTGTAGTTATACAATAACCTTGAATTTTTAAATTAAGCCAAGTTTTGTAATTATCATTAAGTCAGGTATGCTTTGAATAACATATTCCCTAACAGAATCAATTTTTATTACGAACCTCTAGCATTAAAATGGATAATACCAAATTCACAACTTCATAAAACATTCACATGCAAAAATCTAATTTCAGTAAGGCCAAGATTTGGGTTCACATCTCTGCACAACAAAAATGAACATACAAGCAAACAAACACAACAGGGGTTTCAAAGTACCTGTCTTTCCAAACAATAGTTTCAAAGTATGCTGAGATGTTCCTTACTAAGCCCCTGTTTAGCTATATTCATAACAGAAACATGTGCGCTAATGTGTGACTGTAGTGTGACCACTAATTTAAACAAAATGCTGTGTACATAATTAACATATTAGGGATTGCAAATAAAAAATCACTATTTTAGTTGTAGAAATATGGCATGAAGAAGTACCAGATCTATTGTCATTTCTAGTCCATGGAGAGTTTCCTTTAACTGTTTCCATGACACCATATGTTGTGAGATGAAATCATATAAGGACAGCATTAAATCTGCCCACACTATACAGGCAAAATTCAACTTGAGAGACAGCGTTTGATGTAGTGTGATCAATTTAGGAATTCGGTTTTAACAACCAGCAGTACTAAGGACATTAGTTAGGACTTATGCAACTGGCTCTGGCAAGGCGGTGGCCACTTATAATAAGGTGGTGTCTAAAGCTCTGGATGCCATAGCACCAATTTGTATATGACCCAGATCTTCTCACTTGAGACGCCCATGGTTTGATGGGGATCTCAAGGTGTTGAAGATCAAGGATCAGAAGTTGAAGCATTGCTGATGGAAGTCCCGGCTAGACACTGACAAACTGGTCCTGCACACTCACTATCATGAGTACCAGGAGGCAATCTCCTGCAAGAAGGCAGAGTTCCTGTCCAGGGAGATTGTGGCAGGGAGAAACAGATCTGCTTGTTTTTTTTGTACCATGGATAGGATTCTTCATCCAGCCTATCTTCAGCTGAAAAAAGCCTTTTCATTCACCTTGTGTGAGGAGTTTGCTCTGTTTTTCTCTGACAGGGTGTCAGCTATCCAATCAGGGATTCCATCAGGTATGTTTTCACCTCACAGTTGCTGGTCTCTTGGGAGCAGAGGAACTCTGCCTGCCTGTGAAGAGTTTAGGCCAGTGGAGGTGTCTGAGGTGACTTGGGTGATCTTAGAGTTGAAGCATACATCTTGTGAACTGGACCCAGCCGAGGCACGTTTCTTGATGAGATGTGCTGAGGCTGTTGGCCCAGTGTTCGCCTGGGGTAGCCAGGTGTTCAATGGTGGAGGGGGTGTTCCCAGCTCCTCTGAAAGAGGCACTGGTGAGACCCCTCCTAAAGAAACCTTCCCTCAACCCAGACATCCTAGTGAATTTCTGCCCTATCTCCAACCTGCCTTTTTTGAGCAAGGTTGTTGAGCAATTGGTAGCACAGCAACTCAAGGATCGGCTGCTGTCCTTCAACATCTATGAGCCATTTCAGTTGGGTTTTCAGGCTAGGCACAGCGCAGAAACTGCACTAGTCAGAGTGCATGATGACTTACTCAGAGCTAGAGATAGAGGAGACAGGTCAGTTCTTGTGCTCCTCGATCTCTTTTTAGCTTTTGACACTATGGACCACATTGTGCTTCTCAATCAGCTCTGTTAATTTTGTGGACTAGCCAGTGTTGCCATCAGATGGTTTGAGTCCTATCTCTCAGACAGGGTGCAGTGGGTAGTGATGGGGAATTTCTCCTCCTCCTCCTCTCCAATGCCTCTGTCTTGTGGAGTTCCACAGGGCTCAAGCTTGTCACCGATCCTGTTCGCAGTGTATATGCTGCCCTTGGGTGAGATCATTTGACAGTACAGCTTGGAGTATCACTGCTATGCAGATGACACCCAGCTATATCTGTCATTTGCCCTGGGGACATCTAGTGCGGTTGATGTGCTTAGCACCTGTCTGGGTAAAATCAATGACTGGATGGCTTTCAGCTGGCTGTGACTCAGTCTGGACAAGACAGAGGTGCTGGTGGTCGAGCCAGGTTGTGGGCATGATGGGTTGCTACCTGGAGCAGACACTAGTCTTTTCCTAGGGTCTGCTCTGTTCATTGCTTTCTTGAGGCTGTGAAATATAGGTGTGATCCTGGACAGCTGACTGACCTTTGAAGATCAAGTGTCATCTGTTGTGAAGAGTGGCTTTTACCAATTATGGAACATCACCAGGATCAAGCCCCTCATTCCACCTGAAGATCTGCTGACCGTAGTACATGCCTTTGTGACCTCCAGACTCAACAACTGTAAAGTTGTTTACTTCAGGGTCATGGGAGGGACCCTCTGCAGGCTGCAGCTGATGTAGAATGCAGTGACTCGGTTACTGGCTGGACTATCTTGGTCATGCCATGTGACCCCGGTCCTGTGTGCTCTGCACTGGCTGCCAGTCAGGTGATACAACTCTAAATATTCATTGTCCCAAACTGTTGTTCTGTCAGAAGGAATGCAGAGTCCTTTTTGATAGCAAGAGGCCTGCAGGATTCCACCTACTTCAGTCCTACAAAGGAAGATTTAGTGATAGTTAATCAAAGTCAAGAATTTTTCAGACACTCCCTAAATATAGTGTGTTGTTATTAAAAGTGTGTCATTGCAAAAGGAACCATAGAGGGCAGGCTGGGGACATGATGCTGCTGTATGCCAGTGCACAGTGTGATGCAGTAATAAAAGGTTTTGTTTATGTCACCAGTTGTGACTTGCTGTTTAAGAACCCACAAATAAAGAACATAACAGGTCCCCAGGCTAAAGAGGGAACTTGAGCAGATGAGATGTACTTTTGGCCTTTTTGTGCCATCACTGTCTATATTTCTGAGAGGGTTGTGGGAAGATAAATCAATGGGACTAAATGGGTGCATTCTAGGATAGTAAAGAAGCATTGAGGATAATAATGACTCCACTAGCAGATATTTTCATCTGCTCACAGGACACAGAAGTGGTCCTCAGGAATTAAAGGGCTGCTGACATGGTCCTACAGCATAAAAGTAGCAGTTAGGATGAGCCAAAAAGTACAGACTTGTTTGCTTGATGTATATAGTGAAGAAGGTACTTGAGGCCATACTGGGGAAAGACTAACAGACTTTCTCAAGGTACATTTGCAGCAGTATACATGGTCAGAAAGTTCCTCATATTTTGCAATATTTCAAACAGATTCTCTCTGGCGGCTCCACAATGGTATTGTAAGCAGGCAGGGAATTTTTCTGGCGATATCACAGAAATTTTAGGAAAATATCTGACCATGCTAGTTGCTGCAACTGTAAATGGGTTGCAGGACAATCAGCAGCATGGGTTCACCAAGTGGAGGTCATGACTGATGAACCTGATGGAGAGCTTTAACTGGGTGAAAAGGGAAGCCATCAAAGGACGGGCAATCAACATTCTGTACCTGGATTTCAGTGAGGCCCTTGACTCAATCGCCACAGGAGACTGGCCAAAAATCTGACTGACCTGGGTTTGGAAGAACATATAGCAACTTGGCCGGAAAGTTGGCTGAGGAGCAGAACAAAGAGGGAAGTGGTTAATGGTGAATTTTTATTTATTTTATTTTACTCTTTGGTAACTGGGTAAGGCCCACTCGGGACACGTGCCTGTTTTCATGGGCAACCACGGAGCACTGGGGAGGTTATGTTACTTGCTTAGAGTCACACAATACGCAAGTGGAGGTTGTGGAAAAGAGGTTATGAGTGGGATAATTAGTTTGGGGTCCCATCCACTGTAACATATTCTTCCTTGTATAGATTTGGACACACAGGGCAATATATGCCTTTTCATGGATGACACTAAGAGCTATGCAAAGGTAGACATTGAGGATCAGACTAAGGCACTGATGGAGGACCTGGGTAAGCTGATAAAAGGGTCCAAAATCTAGCAGCTAAATGACTAAAATGCAACGTAATGCACATTGGAAAAAAGAACCTGAAAAACACAATTCATGATGGGTGGGGGTTACTAAAATGTGCAGCTGAAGAAAAAGACCTTGGGAAGTGCTGTGCAGAATGCAAAATTCCAGTGGTGCAATAAAAGCAGAATGGCCATTTTGAGGATGGAATGACTATAGGAATTTCTTGGTTCATTCAATTAAATTTCAACTACATGTAGGGTGGAACCATATTTCAAAGATCCACGTTATTCCACAAATAATAGGTATGTGAGAATTACATGCAATTTCTGTGGACTCAGGTGGATGAATTTAACTTAAAATACACTCATTTGCTTCCTAATGGTACAGACACATCTACCAGAGGGTCCATAAATTTGTCTTGAATGGCAGAAGTTTCATCTGAAGCATACAGGATTTGCACACTGAGTCCCATTATAACCATAGAATAATATTGCACTGCACATCTTCGATGATTCAATAACAAGTGCCACAATGCTAATTCACAAGATGTTTAATAGTATGCAATGTAAACCATAGAATTTTGAGTTTCAGTGGAATGCGATTCCATGGTTCCAGCCTTTTATTTTGCTAATAACTTTATATTGTGAGAGTATCAGACTTACAGCCAAAAAAGTGATACAGATTACAGATTTAAAACTTTTTGAATCATTTTAAAAATATTATAGTTTTGAAGGTGGTTGCTGATGATCAAGAACCTAAAATCACTACTCCTATGAGTTATTTGGCACACTTTTTCTCCAGAGAAGACCAGCATTATTGTATCATACCACTGCATCTTACATTGTTTGCACTGTATTACCTGACACTGTATAATGTTGCTGCACACCTGTTAATGTAGTGTTACTCCTGCACTTTATTGTATTGTCTACTCTCCTTACCACCCAGATGGATGTGGAAATGACCTGTTACCATGTCAGCATGTTATTCTGGTAAAACTTTTGAAATGAATGAATGTATGAATACATTTAATTAATTAATAACTTAATTAATTCTGGTGTGTGAGGTAACCCAAAAAGCAGCAGATCATTTTGAAATGAAAAGGTTGGACTACCCTTTCAGAGAATAGATCTGGAGTGAGATAGTGACCTTGGTGAATGGGGTGAAGAGAGACCAAATTGCTCCATCAAATGTCTTAAACACAGATGTGAAGATCTTCTAAGAAGAGACACCCAAATACTGGAGAGCCGGGGGAGGGGGGCATGCTGACCATATCTGGAGGGCAGACACATTGTTGGCAGTTTGTTGTTCAGTTTTAGAGCACCATACTTCTTTTTTTTTATCGTATAAGATTTTATTGAGTTTTACCAGTTATAAAACAACCATAGTAATGGCAACAATGAGCCCAGCCTACCATTAATACAGGAGGTATTAAGCACAATATGACAAAAAGGAAACATACACTGCAAATACTAATGGAGAGTATATCTGAGGTATTCTACATCATTTATGATCAGTGAAGGTTGACATTCCAGTTGTGTTGGCATGTGACAGTCCAAGAATAATGTGTAAGTTCTAATTTGGTCCTGAATACAATACTAAGGCACAGCAGCTTGCTATCATTCTTAGTTTCCTTATTATTAATTAACATAATTCTCCTTATACATCTTATGATAAACAGAGCAGAACAGGCTCCTTAAGACAAATGAAAGACAGAGTGGGAAGATAAAGACAGGTAAGATGTCAGAATGTTACTCGCAGGGTGAGATGAGGACTCCTTTTCCAATCACAGGAGCCACAGTGGCGGGGGGGGGGGATACATAGCTGAGATCGTAACATTGGAGGATTTTGTAGAGAGAGGGATGGGACTGCACAAATGTGTGAATGTAAATAGGCATCCCACTTCTTGTGGTATTTAGGGAGGTGTTTTTTTCCCACGGCAGTAAGCCTCTCAAAAATAGCTAGCCAAGCCATGGTTGCCCGCCAAGCAGCAGCCAAGGGGACGGTGAGCTGCCTCCATTTCATCAGGATGGTCCTGTTTGCCTCCATTACTGCTGCAAGAATCCATATTTTTATTGGGAGGGGCAGGGGGTCCAGAAAGGAGATGTCTCCTAGTAGTAGGGAGTCCTGAGAGTGGGAAAGCCTTTTGCCAATAATCTTTGAGCAGTCTTCTAATACATGAGTCCAGAACTTCTGGAGGGCTGGACATGTCCAGAGGATATGGAGCAGATGAGCAGGGGAGGACTGGCACCTCCAGCATCTGTCATGTTTCAGTACTTTACGTTTACAGAGCATGGCGGGTGTCCTATACCATCTAAGAAGAATTTTCAGCTGTATCAGCTGGCTGTTAGTGTCTTCATATGCTGTATGAGCTGCCTTTAAACAGTGAGACCATTGCTGCAGAGAGAGAGGGTGCTGAATTTCCATTCCCCATGCTACTCGACATGCGGAGGTGGTATCTGGCTGTGAGTCGCTAAGTACTCTATAAAAGATTCCCACATGTCCCTGGCCTTTCCTCAGCTTGTGGAGGGTGGTCAAGCAACTCCATCCACCCACATCGATGGATGCAGCTAGGAGTGGGGTGAGGACGCTTTGTATCTGGAAGTATCTCCAGAAGTCTTGGGCTTTCAGATCAAAGCAACCCTGCAATTGCTCAAAGGACATCAGTGTTTTGCTGTCTGGGAGAAGAAGATCTCCCACAGTGTGAATGCCCTTGTATGCCCACTGGGGCCAATTCAAGGGTCTGTGGTCCACCATAATAAGCTTGTTGTTCCATAGGGGGGCATAGGTGATTGGAGGGAGGTAACCCGTGCTTGGGACTCCAGTGAGGGCCATTGCCCAGCACCAGGTTTTACAAGTCTCACTCATAATTGGGGTAATCTGGTCTCCAGGTTTCCTGTCGGTTAGCAGAGAGAAGAAAGAGTTGCCTGGTATGAGGTCAGCTTCTAGAAGTACCCATTTTGAGGGGAGCAGTATTAGGGATGAACCAGGCAGTGGCTTGGGCCATGCAAAAGGCTAAATGGTAGCCTGTAAACCAGGGGAGCCCAAGTCCACATTTGGACCAATGTGCCCTCAACTTTGTATGTCCCCAGCATGCAGCTTTGCCATCCCATAAAAAAGAGGAAATTAGTTTATCCAAGGCAGGGAATGGCTTGGGGGATAGGGGAATTGAGAGGTTATTTAAGAGGTATCAGGCTCTTGAGAACATAAACATACAAACTGCTTCTATTTTGGCTTTCAGAGATAGCTGCAGCTTTCGCCACCTCTGAACCTCAGCTGTGAGGGTTGTTAAAAGTGGGGAGAAATTTGTCTTTTCCAGGTCATTCCACGTGAACGGGATAAAGATCCCAAGATAAAAGAAACCTTGCAGAGCCCAGGTGAAGCCAGTACCTGCTAGGCAGTGTCTACCACACTTTGCATTCAACGAGGAAAGAATGGTTTCCTTTTGATTGATTACCAGACCGCAGAGGGAGGCGAACTCATTTAACACCGAAAGTACTATAGGTAGTGAACACTCTGGGTTGGACAGTGTGAGTAGCATGTCATCAGCATATGCATTAACCAGAAAGGATTGTTTTTTAACAGGGATCTCAGTAGTGCCTGGAGTGCCCAGAAATTTCCTAATCAGGGGGTTCAGAGCTATAATAAAAGAAGAGGGGAGAGGGGACACCCTTGTTTGGTGCCCCTTTGCAAAGGGAAAGGAGGGGAGATATCTCGGTTAGTGATAATTCTGGCTGTTGGCAAGTAGTAAAAATTAGAGTCCCAAGAGCAAATATGAGAACCAAATCCATAAAGGTTGAGAACATTGTGAAGATAGCTCCATTCTAAAGAATCAAACGCCTTGGCAAAGTCAATTGCCAAGGCTGCCATAGGAGTCGGGGAGTGGAGTTCTAACCATTTCAAATTAAGGACAAGTCGCAGATTGTCCACTCCTGACTTACCTTTCAAGAAACCAGATTGTGAAGAGTGTATTAGGGTGGGAAAGACTGAGCTGATATATTTGCCAAGACTTGGTTTGTTTGGTGTCCACAGAAAGCAATGAGATAGGCAGAAAATTGGTACAGTTCAGTGCATCTGAGGACTTCTTGGGAATTAAAGTTATTAGGGCTTCCCACATAGTGGGGGGAAAGCAGTAGTGCTCTGGGCTTCCTGCAAAGCCTGTAGAAGGGAGGTGGTGAAAAGTTCTACCATCATTCCATCTGGTGCCGGAGCCTTCCCCTTCACCATTTGTGACAGAGCAGACTGGAGTTCTTCAGGAGTGACAGGGGCATCTAGGGTATTACAATCCTCTTGCAAGAGTTTGGGAAGAGATATCCCTCTACATAACTCAGATATGCGTGTGGAGAGCTCAGTAGTTGAGAATTTAGACTGGGTCTGGCAAAGTTATTGGTAAGAGATCTGCATCGTTTCATTAATATCCTTGGGCATCTTTACCCTGTTTATTCTTCAGTGCGAGAATCCTGGATGAAGCTTACTCCTTACGGAGAAGATAAGCTAGCAACTTGCCTCCCTTATCACCCCCTCCGATGATTTGTGTTTGGAACGTAATAGTTGCCATTCCGCTTTTTTATTTATCAAAGTGTTTATTTGGTATTTTAGGCCTGTAATAGTGGATAAGAGGGGAGAGTTAAGCAGAATTTGGGCTGAAGCTTTAAACATCCTCTCCAAAACTGCGAGTTCGGCTTGCAGAGAATGTAGGGTTTCTGCATGAGTCTTGTTTTTGACTGCTGTGAAGGAAATGATCCTCCACCTAATAACAACTTTGAAGGCTTCCCACATCATGGAGACTGAGACCTCATCGGAAGTGTTAAGAGAAAAATAGGAGCATGATTCTTCTTTTATATAGGTTTGAAAGGTTTTATCCTGCAGCAGTAATGGGTTACACCTCATATTGTGGCAGGATCTCCCTGGCTGGTGGAGAAAACAGAATCAATACGGGGGCATGATCAGAGATCACAATGCTGCCAATCGAGGTATCCAAGATCCCTGGTGCAGCCACATAGTTAGAAAGCCAAAAATCAAGCCTACTATGAGTGTGATGTACTGCCGAGTAAAAAGAATAATCCTGCACTTGCGGGTTATTCCTTCTGCAGGGGTCACATAAGCCCCATTCTGCCATCAGATTGGTGAGGCCTGCTAGAACCTTGGGTTGGTTTTGCAGAGTAGGGAGGGATTTGTCACGGAAAATGTCCAGGACCAGGTTATGGTCCCCTCCTAGTAAAATCGGGACACCCAAAAGACTGTCCGTAAGGTCTGTAAAGGCTTGGCTTAAGTCAGGGTACACCTCTCCTGAGTCTGTATTGTGGCCATATACATTGGCAACCAATACCCTGCCCCCAGATAGGAGAGTCTGATTGCCACCCATCATTCTTGGGAGTCCGTGCATTTATCTTCTATCACCCAAGATGCAGATTTACATAGTAAAATAGCAACCCCCCTGGATTTAGTAGTGGCACAACTAGCTACAGCTGAGCCTACCCATAGCTTTCTAAGCGATTGCACAGTGTGGTTGGTGAGGTGCGCCTTCTGTAGGAGGGCTATATTAGTACCCATAGAGTCCAAAAATTGTAATACTTTAGTGTATTTAGCCAGGTGATTGAGCCCTTTGACATTCCAGGAGACGCACTTCCAACCTTGGTTCATGGGGGAGGTAGTGGCCATTATTATCTTCTAGGTGGCTAGCTAGAGAGAAAAAAAAGGAGTACTCACCCCCAAAAAAGTAGAAAAACCATACAGTAGACAGCTAGAGAAAGTCACCTGGTTATTAGCTCGTATGTAGGGGCTTCAAACCGGGTATATGGGGAGAAGGAGCAAATGTATGGAGAAGAGTGAGAAGGCAGCTGCAACGGTTGTCACCAAGTATAGGAAGCCTGGTCAAATAGGAAGAAGAGGATTATGCATTGTGTTACTAAAAATTAACAGTAATACAGTGTCCAACAAAGGAGCTATTATTCCAAGTATAAACACACTAGACAATATATAGTATTTAATGACGCTGAGGTGAACGTGTGAAAAGGGGCATCAGAGCGCTCCACGCCACACTGCTTCAAGCACCAAACAAGAGAGGGGAGAGGTCACACCTAACATGGGTGAACTGCCCTATCTGGCCTCATAGAACCATTTAAACCTAGGTCCAGAGGGTCCAGGAATACCTAATGGCAACCTGCCAATAGGGTACAGATAAAATAGGTAGCAACTGGAAGGGGGAGAGTATGTGGAGGGGAGGGAGGAGGAGGGATACGGCGTAGAGGGAGGAAAGGAAAGGGGGACATTCCTGTATAAAGGAAAAGCTTGGTGGGGAAATACCTCCATCAGCCATTTAATAACAAGGCTAAATAACAGGCTAAAAGAGCCAAAGATGAGGTAGACAGGCTGAGGGGTGCCAGTGGTACTGATGGCTTGTCAGTAGTCCCAGGCAACATTGGGCTTCCAGTTAGGTATTTTTAGCCCAAACCACCAATGTAAGCAAATGACACTGTGGAGTTATGCTGAGGCTGGAGCACTTTCAAAGGCAAAAAGGTGGGAAGGTTGGCGATACATTCCTCTATCCAAACATCATGCGTATCTGTATTCGACTGGTTTGTTTAGCAGGATGGGGGGGAGAAATGAAAAAGGGTGGGGCGCAACAGTGAGAGTATTTGACTTTGCGTGCCACCCATGCTCAGCCAGGAGAAACACCAGCCAGGGGAGAGGGAGTGGACAGAGCGAATAGTAAGGCAGCATTTCATAACAATAAAGCTGAAAATGTGACATGGAGAGAAAACCAATTTTAGTCATAGTTCAGCTGTACTGCAGATCATCCATCTTTCCCAGATTTGGCATATTCTTCCATGCGGATCTTTTCAGTTCTGGCAGGTCGAGGGGAAGCGGTCAGGGCTTCTGCAAAGGATTTAGTCCCAGTTTGATTAGTTCAACCACTGGAGCAAGTTCTTCTTCATTTTTCTCCATGGTGGTGGCCCAATCCAGTGGAACAGTGTCATCCATAGGCTCCTCAAGTTCTGTGTTTAGGCAGTCTATTGTTTCAGCTCTTGGAGGCGATGCTGCTTCAGCTCATGGAACTTGGCAGGGGGAGAGGCTAATGGCTTGCCAGTGATTGAGCGACTGGAGCTTCTGGTACACTGGCATTCCCAGCTAGTGTGTAGATATTTAGTCCAGCCCTGCTGTCCTGTCAGTTCCAATTCAACACTGGTGTGTCCAGTTAAGGACAGTAGGTAATCTGCAGGGCAGCATCCAATGTCCCTAGGTTGTAGTGAAGCTGATAAAAAGGGCAAGGGGGGGTACCTTTGTATCAGGACCAGTCTGACTGTGATTGTCGTCCCCCTGAAGGGGTCTCTCTTTTTTTTCTGTTCCTTTCCCCATATGATCCCTCAGGGCCAGAGGCATCTGGGAGATGCAGTCCATGGTATTAGGCCTGACCAGTGGTTATTAATCCAGGCTTCGGCATCTCTTGGTGACTCGGCAAGGAAAGCTTTTCCATCTTTGGAGAGGTGCAGCGCGGTAAGCTTTTTAGAATGGTATTGGAAAGAGTTAGCCATTAGAATCTTCTTTAGAGGACCACATGCCCTTCGTTTGGTCGATACCTCCTGAGTGAAGTCACGATAAAAGGAGATAGTATGGCCCTTCCATGTAATCTCCCCCATATCCCTCATAATTCAAAGCAATTTCTCTTTTCTGGGGGCATTGGTGCTGTCTGGTCTACTGAGCACCCTGTGCACTCTTTCCATGCTGACCGGCTCCCTCCATCTTTCCCCCAACAAGTGTGGCAGCCAGTCATTAAGAAAATGCTCCATATTCTGGCCTTCAGTCCCTTCTGGGACCCCTAGGATTCTGATATTGTTCCTCCGGCTCCTGTTTTCCTGGTCCTTGGCTCTGTACCAAAGTCTGGACAGCTTAGCTTCATGATCCCTGAGACATTGCAGTACCGTGATGTGCTGCCTTTCCAGTTCCTCAGTTCTCTGCTCTAAAATGTTTTGTTTGTCCTCCAATCTACGCACATCAGCCACATTCCCCACCAAGGATGCTCCAATGTTGTCCACTCTGGTCAAGAGAGCCTCCAGCATCTTTGTAATATTGGAGAGGGCATCCCCTAGCTGAGCCTGATCATAGGGCAGCTGAGGAGTTTGTATACAAGATCCTGGCGCTTTGTCCCCTGAGGCATCCATCACCCCTTCTGGCACTGCATTTGTGATAGGGAGTATTACCGAACAGCGGCTTGCAACCTTTTCCCATACACCTGCGGTTAACTGGAGATCGCGACCCATTAGATTATGAGTCAGGCACTAACACACCAGTGAGCGTACTCACAGGTGAATCCATATCTCCGCACTAGGTCCTGCATGGCCTATCTCAACAGAGCGGCTCCAAGATATGTGCATTGTGAATACAGCTAATAGAGCGTAGTTTCCCTCTCCAAAGGCATCAAGCTGACAGTGACAAAGGTGGGGGGGGGGTTCCAGTTGCTAGAAATACAGTTCAATCCGGCATTTCAACGGATTGTGTACAATTTGGTGACAGGTTGGTGTAGAGTAAAAGAGCTATGCTGCCATCTTTGTTGGGTCCAAGCCACACCTTCCCAGTACCATGCTTCTTAATTTTACTCATATTAAACATGAAACATTGCAATATGATAAGAAAATTGCTTTACTTGTAAAGGACTGAGGTACCAATGATTGAAAAGTGGTGGGGGTGGTACTGTGTGTGTGGTGGACATGTGCCATTGTATTGGTAGTTAGCAGTGGCACAACTGATGCTATGTGTGCCATGTTTCATGACATAGTTACACAGGCAGCCCATGTATTAAGAACCATTAAACTGATTATGTGGAAAGTTTCTTTCTCTTTGCCTGTTGGTGTAATGAAAAATAATCATTTGCCTTGTTGATCTAATTTTACTCTTTTGTGTCAGCATTTGTTTATCAACCAGAAGAAGCCAAGGGAAGAGCAGTGGCTGGGCCATTGGAGACAACAGATACTGGCAATGGAGATGAAGTAGGGGATGTGAAATCTTGCCCACAACTTGGACCTGGTATAAGAGTATTATGTTCTTTTATGCATCAATGTCTGATGATCCTTAATTTAATTTCAGGTGTGAAGAAAACTGGTGTTTTGGTTATTCTGGTGGTGCTGATGCCACACTTATAAAAATTGATGACATTAAATATGTGCATTGTGCAAACATTTTGTCCTCATTATCAAAGCAAGTGGAGAACTCTTGAAAGTCCAGAGGAGAGTAAGGGATATGTGAGACACAGGGTAAACATCCCCTCCACTATGGGCCTAAAAAATCAATATGTAAACTATTATTCAAAGTACAGTACCTATTCATGAATCATGTTTCTCTCTTGCACTGCACCTGTCTGCATGACAGGTTTTGCGATCTTCTGTCCCAGGGTTTGCCTTATCTCCCTACTGAAGTCCACAAAGTGATTTATGAGGATTGTGAGGCAGAAGCAAAAATAAAAATCAGTGCTTCAGCACCAACCTTCTATACTGAAAAAAATTAAGCCTGTATCATTATTAGAAAAAGTATTGAGTAATGTGGTAGAGAGACAGTCCAGACATGTTCTAGCCCAGAGATTTTCTAGGCTGACCCATGACATTTCAAGCAGAGGGTGAAATGGGCACCCTTTTTAGTAGTGCATATGCAAGCACACCTGTCCTATCCATCTTTGTTATCAGTGTTATCTGTAAATCCAATAGTATGTGTATAATGCTATGTTGCATTTCAAGGTCAGGTGAGGGGGCACCAAATGTGAGACACAGACATGAGTGAAGTTAAACACACTGATGATTACATTTCAGTGGATCATGTCATTTTTTTTCCTTTTCTTACAGTGAAAGAAGGCCCAAAACAGTGCCCTAATGAGCTCAGCACCTGGGCATCCAGGCATCTTAAATAATCAAGAAGGCCAAACAGGTATGGATACAGCAGGAAAAAACACAGCAGGTATCAGGTGGCGGCCAAAGAAAGCTAGCTAGAGTGACTGGCAGTGAGAGCAAAGAGATTAGCATGGACTGGCTCCTGAATAACACACTGAAAAAGAGATTAAGGTCCTTCAGGCCAACCTAAAAGAAATAATTGGATAGTTGGATGAAATGTGTAGGTTACTCGGGCAAGCAGCACCCCCGCCCACCACACCTCCATCAGCAACAGTTCCTCCACTCCCACCCCCACCACAAGCTGGGTAGAGAGTATGAGGAGTCTGACTTTGAAGTCTTAATTTGTACAGCAGATCATTATTCTAAATAGTTATTGTAAATAGTTTTTTCGTCTTTTTTCATTCAGTTTTTTTGTTCTTGCTTGTTTTTTTATAGTAAATATTTTTTTCTGATAAAAAACAGTGTCTTGTACTGAATCTGTGGTTACCACAATATCGGTATGGGGGCACCATAAGTGATGGGTGCTGGAGGATGCAAAACACTGGGACTGGCAGGAAGAGAGATGTCTGCTAATTGGTTTCATAATTTCATTGTAGGACTTCTCTCCAACTTTCGACAGCATAAGTTGGAAAATACTATGGGGTACTTTAAGAGATCTGAATCTGGATGAGACTTTACTAGATATTCTTATCAGATTGCATGAGAACACTTGGACCAGAATTCAGTATAATCAATATGGGCATGTGACAGATGGAATTCATACAAAGGTGGAAGTCAGACAGGGATGCATTCTAGCACCGAAGTGATTTAACATCTATATTAATAAGATCTTGACACAAATTACCAATCTGGAATTTCATGCTCCTAAGATTAATAATTGTAGAGTTGATACTCTTGCCTATGCAGATGATTTAGTGCTTCTTTTAACTTCTGCACTAGGTCTCAGGAGGAAGCTGTGCTTTTTGAGTCACTATGCAATCAGAGGAAACTTATAATTAATTTATCTAAAACTAATATTGTTATGTATGGGAATAAAATTAAGAGCCCAGCTAAGTTCAAGATCTATTAGAAAGGGATAGATGTTGTTAATTGTTATGATTATCTGGGTGTCAGATTTTCATATAATGCATCCTGGACTAATCATTTGGAATGGCTACATAATAAAATTGTCTCATCTGTAAATGCTTTAAACATGTTTAATGCTAAAATGGGAAAATCTTCTGTCACAGGCATCCTGAGGGTAATAAACACTAAAATGTAAGCAAGTTTAATTTATGCAGTGGAAATCTCTAATATTAGTTTAGTGGACACTAATCTCAATAAAACATACAGACACATACTGATGCTCCCTCACGGTACACCAATCTGTATTCTCAAATTAGAGCTGGGACAGCAATCCTTGTCATCACTAATCAATGAAAGACAACTTATTTTCCTGCTTAAGATCTTTTTAATGTTAAAAGATAGGTACCCTAGAATGTGCCTGGAGGAAGGTAATAGTCTTGCATCATTAGGATTTGTTCATCCTTCTTTTCAGCTTATACAAAATATACTTATGCCAGCAGGTTTGGGACATCTCCTTCATATGCTCTTTATTAGACCTATGAGGGAAATTACCTCAGAAGTACACTTAAGGCTTAAAGATTTGGATAATAATTACCTTCTTAGCCAACTTTACATGCTTAAAATGCATGATTTTTACAAATCTATTAAGGTCCTAAGTGGCTTTGAGGGTTCTCTTACCCAACTGACTTGCCCCAAATTGAGAAGAATCTTGACAAGGTATAGAATAGAAGGATATAATACTCAGTATATTATGTATAGCCAAAAAAGAAAAGGAATGTTGACACCATATTGTAAATGTGGAGCCCCAGTATATGATGTTATTAAACATGTGTATTGATTTGTTCTCTTTATGAGCATAGCAGGAAGAAATGGCTGGGTGGGTTGCTGGGTGGGCTTAGTCTCCCTCTCGCAAAAGTTGTTGTGTATCTCTTTACTTCAAGGGATAGAGCAACCCTGGAAATGACTGCAAGGTTTCTCTTGACTACCCATTTGTAGGTGGTATTTATTTGTCCATTTTATAAGTGCAGCAGGAAGAAATGGTTGAGAGGGTTGCTGGGTGGACTCAGTCTCCCTCCTGCAAAAATTATTGAGTATCTTTTTTTTCACGGGATAGACTAACCTTGGAAATGACTGTAAGGTTTCTCTTGACTACCCATTTGTAGGGTTACAAGTCATCTGTGGACAGGAAACCTTAACCTTTTGCTCTACTTAACCTTCTGATGTTATTTGTAATTAATTACTTTGTAATTAGGTGAGCAAAATTGTTAGCTGTTTTTAAATATTTTCATTTTAGATTGTATTTATTATTGTTTTTGTAGTATATTGTGATGGCATTTTGGCTCATCATTAAATTTGTACTTGACTTGAACTTCATTGTAGTGCACTTAATGCCACAACATGCCATTGTTATAGTTTGGTACTGCATCATGGCAAGGAATGAAGTGTGAACACTTCCCAGCATCACAGGTAACTCCTATCACATATGTTTGTAAACAGTAATAGGGAAAAGATGATACATGACAGATTCAGTGTTTTTCTTATATATAATGCCACATTCCATTGTGGAGTGTGTAGGTGCAGGGGTGTACCTTTACAGTATCTGGCATAACAAGTCAACAGGCAATTAGAATATTTTTAAACAGTATTAACATTTCCTGTTACCATCAGTTATACTTTCTTTGGTACTTTAGGGCATCAGCACCCCATGGAGGAGGAAGCACAGAAGTATAGTCCGGCAGCAGCAACAGCATCATCAACCGAGTGGCTGAAAACAATATTTTCTTTGGTTCTTTGGGATAGCTGAACCTGATGGAGGAGGTGGCACAGGAGGATGGGCTGACAGTGGCAGCAACATATGAACATATGAAAATGCCAGCAGATTAGGCCTTGCGGTCTAGTGTGTCTACTTGAGATGTAGCTCACAGTTTGATAACTGCAATGGCCCCTCCTCCCCTCTCCCTTACATCCCTCCCCTGAATTCCATTCAGAGTCTCCCTGGTCTCTACCTGCCCTACCTGTACCCTGCCCATGTATCTGTCTGATCCCTTTTTAAAACCTCCCACTGATCCCCTTGATAACAACTCCTCAGGTAATGCATTCCAAGGCATCACCACCCTTTCTGTGAAATAATGCTTTCTCAGGTCTCTTCTATACTTCCCACCAACCAGTTTCAGCCTATGATCTATTGTTGTCCCTTCCTCCTTCAGTAAGAACACCCCATCTGTGTTTACTCTATTAATACCTTTCAAGCATTTAAAGGTCTCAATCATGTCCCCTCTGTCCCTTCTGTCTTCCAAGGAGTACATGTTTAGCACCCTAAGTCTCTGTGCATAGGGCTTATCCCCCATTCTAAGGATCACCTAAGATGGCCTCTTCTGGACCCTCTCCAGGAGCATAAAGTCCTTCTTTAAGTATGGGCATCAGAACTGCGCACAGTACTCCATTTGCAACTTCACCAAGGATTTGTACAGTGGCAGAATTTCTGTAACTCCTCCCTTCTTGAAGTGATCTGCCTAAAAATGCACCCCAGGATTCTGTTTACCTAATCTGCTGCTTTCCTGCATTGTCCTGAGTGATTCATTTTACCAGTGATCACTACTCCCAGATCTTTTTCTTCCTCCAAGACTGTTAACTGTACCCCCCCCAATTTGTAGCTGTACCCTGGATTCCTAGCTCCCAAGTGAAGTACACTGCACTTCTTAACATTAAACTCCAGCTGCCATGTGACTGACCACTGTTCTAGTCTTTCTAGGTCTTCCTGGAGTGTCCTCCTTCCATCCTCACTGTCCACCTCTGCACCTAGTTTGGGGTCACCAGCAGACAGGCTCAATAGAGTGGCTGAGACAAATATATTTTTTGGTATGTTGGGGCATCAGAACCCCATGGAGAAGGAGGCACAGGAGGACAGGACAGCAGCAGCAGCAGCCACATCATCATCAGTAGAGACAGACCTTGAAGAGACTCATAAGAAACATTTTAGAAACATATTGATAAATAAATGTGCCTCCTCCCTCTCCCTCATCCGGTCTACCATATCAGAATCCAAGACCAAAAGTATGACTAACCTCATCTGTGAGAAAAATAGAAAAACTAATAAGAGAAAAGTTAGCGCAAAACCTATTATCTTTATGCTTGCAATGGCCATGCCCTGAACAGGCAAGACAAGGCAAATTTATTTGTAAAGAACCCTTTACCTAGTGCTCAGGGCACCATATAGGCAATACAAATGTAAACAGCAAAATTAAATTAGCATAAATATGAATAACAAATAAAAAAACTCGATATATTAATAAATAAAACTACTGTAGCTAGTTCAAGGGAAGTCTTGCTGAACTAGGTAACATTATAATCAATGGGTCTTCCTTTTTCCTATAGGAAAACCATGGCATAATTCACTGTTATAAAGGAGTGTTGATAACGGTGAACACATGCCAGTTTCCCTCATTCTGTGCATGTGCCTGCCACAGATCTTCCTTCCAGACCACTGGCCACCTCATCTTTCCCCTAGAGACTAAACAGCCACTTGGACACGATGGTAAGTGATTTAAAAAAAAAACAAGCAACAATGAATAAAAAACGTAACTTTCGTCTGACGACTAAAACAAATAAATACAGAAACTTTTAAATAAATAAATAAATAAGGGCAACTGCGGACCACATGATGAAACCTAACCAGACTTTGGCTTCACTGAAATGTCTTTTTATCTTATATAATTGCTGTGGTGAAAACCAAAAATCCAGCAATTATATAAAATAAACTATGGGCCGTTGTGTTTAAACTCGAAGTTCACATGCACCCTCAGTTTTAGATGCTTTCACAAACCCCTTGAACTTCACTCTCAGGGTTTATGTAGCATCCAACACCTCAGTTGTGTGTAAACTTCTTGTTACACACACCATCCTAAACTTTATTCTGTATTTAATGAACCCATAAAGGCCTCCACCGGGCGGGTTGAGTGAACCTTGGGTGGTAAGGAATTTCCGGGGAGCAGAGTAGCTATCCCAAATGCTCTGTCCCCAGACAATGTCGGCCTTGTCTGAGGAACAGCCAGAAGATCCACATCGGAAGAGAGGTGTGGGTGGACAGATGTGTGGGGAGAGAAGAGGATTTTGAGATAATCAGGAATTAAATATTGCAGAGGCTTGTATGTTAACAACACAGTCTTTAAAGTGATGCAGCATCAAATTGGCAGGCATTTCAGATCATGCAGCACTGTGGTTATATGTTTATTATGAGATGTACTCAGATATAATAAAGTAGTAATAAAGCAGGGAGGAAGGTGATAATTATAGATCACTCAACCTGACATCAGTGGTGGGAAAGTTAATGGAATCACTGCTGAAGGAAAGGATTGTGGAATATCCTAAATCCAGAGTATTACAAGACCCAATGCAGTATGGTTTTACAGGGGGTGAGGTCATGTCAAATGAATGTGATACATTTCTTTGACTGGGTGACAAAGGATTTAGGCCATGATTGAGTGGTGGGTGTGACCTACCTAGATTTCAGTAAGGTTTTCAACACTGTTACACAGAGGAGACTAGTAAGCAAGCTGTTTATCTTAGGAGTGGGTCCAATGGTGGTAAACTGGATAAGAAATTGGTTAGGGGATAAGTGACAGAGAGTGGTTATAAATGGAGTTCACTCCAAGGAAGGAAGGAAGGAAAGGTGACCAGCGAGATACCTCATGGATCACTGTTGGGATTGTTCCTCATTAATGTCTTTGTAAGTGACATTGCAAAGTGACTGGACGGAAAGGTCTACCTCTTAGCAGATGACACCAAAATCTGCAATGGGGTAGACACTCTGGGGGGAGTGGGCGGAAAGGATGAGCAGAGGCCTGAGAAAGCTGGAGGAGTGGTCAAGGGTGTAACAGCTGGGTTTCAATGTGAAAAAGTGCAAAATAGTGCATTTAGGGCACAGAAACCCAGGAGTGGAGTACAAAATGGGTGGAGTGGTATTGATGACCATAAGCAGGAAACAGACCTAGAGGCAATCATATCATATGACATAAAAGTGGCCAGACAGTGTGACAAGGCAGTCCAGAAGGCTTGTAGTATGCTAGAGTGCATAGAAAGAGGTATCACCAGCAGAAAGGGGGAGGTGGTTTTGCCTCTGTATAGATCTCTGGTAAGACCCCAGCTAGAATACTGTGTCAAGTTCTGGAGCCCACATCTCCAGAATGACATAGACAGAGTAGAGGTGGTCCAGAGGAAGGCAACTAAAAGGGTGCAGGCTCTCCATAAAAAGCCCTATGAAGAGAGACTAAAGGACCTCATTATGTATACCCTGGAATGGAGGAGGGAGAAGAGGGATATGATAGAGACCTTTAAATACCTAATGGGGAGAAATGAGGTACAGGAGGGAAGTATTTTTCAGAAGAAAAGGTGCTCAATAACAAGGGGACATGTTATGAAGCTGGAAGTGGGTAGATTCTGGAGAAATGTGAGGAAATACTTCTTCACAGAAAGAGTAGTGCATTCTTGGAACAGCCTTCCAGCAGATGTGGTAGGGCTGAAGCTGTGGTGGGATTCAAAAGTGCTTGGGAAAAGCACAAGGGAATCATATGGAAAAGGAAGGGTGGCGGGAGAAAGAGCTGTAGATTGGGTATGGTCTGTGGTATAGTGGTAAGGAGGAATGGGCAGTCTGGATGTGCCAAGCCATCCTTATCTACAATCAAATTTTATGTTTCTTATGTTTCTATATAACATGGAACACAGGAGAAAGAAGAATAGCATGTCATCAGCAGAAGCAGCACAATCAATAGAGACAGACCTGTGAAGAGAAGCAGAACAAAATAGTTTTTTTTAGAAACAAGAGGATGTATATGGTCCAGTGGTGTGGCTGGCTGGGGCCTGAATACCACACTGCAATTTAGGTTAGGGATCAGACCAGGGTTTCTCAGAAGCCAGTGGGGATAAGGAAGCTCAAACATCTGAAGGCATCTCTCCTCCTTCAAGGAGGAGGACACTGCATAACACTGCATCGCTGACACCTAGCAAAGGCTAAATGACACAGCAGCTGTTTCTCCTAATTCAATGACCAAGCATTGATACATGGATCATCTTTATGCTGCACATGGGCTTCATTGCACTGGGCAGCTACTCATCCATCACAGTAAGTAAGTAGATGGTAAGTTCCGGGGATAGTGCGTGAAGGGTTTGGGGGTCTCCAGCAGAAGCAGGTCAAGGCAGAGAGGAACAGGAGGATAAATAATTGATGAAAAAGAAACACACAGTATGTGCTGGCCCACAGGCACAGCAGTAGTTCTACTGCTTAGTACATCAAAGACTCTGATTTGGGAATGAGCCTGAATTATCAGAAGGTCAGTTGAGTGTGGAAGACTGACATCTCAGAGAACAGTCTCCTCCTTGAAGAGGGAGAGATCACAGACTACACTACAGTACCACCAGCCAGGTGGATGCATGTGGTAGTGCATGCTGGAGCATGATAAGCAAGGGGCAGGGAACAGTTGACACTGATGAGCAATGATTTGCACTGACATACTCTTGCTGTGCAATTTATCTATAAGCTCTATTGTCTGGTGGGAGAAAAAAATGGGGAATCTCACTGATGTGGCATTAGGACACTGCCCTTACACCATAGGTCCTTCAACACCAACTCCCACCTGCAGACCAAGCTAAACCCCATCTGGAGTAACTCATCCCTACTCCTACTTTGGAGGGCAACTAGGGAGGAACTGCGATGATGGAAGGTAAGTCAAGATAGTGAATGACGGAGCTGTGCATTGGTGTTAGGCTCATGAGGGCAATCTGGGTAATAGAGGGAATAAAAGTACTTCAAATAAAAAAGAAGCATACAGATAAATAAATTCTGCTCATCCATACTTATTTTCACATATGTTATGACTAAGATATGAATTCAGTATGACAACAGCACCCATTGGGAGAAGAACCACATGTGCAGGACACACAGGGAAGAGGAGACAGAGAATAAGATGGCAGTTAAAAACTATTGGGAACAATATCCACAGGATCACCAATTTGGGGGGATTTATGAATCTTGCAGTTTTCATTGTCTTTAGTAACTGCATTTCATGGCATTTTTTTTCAGAGTGCTGCAACATTTGAAAATATAAATAATTCAAGAAGACTTCTTTTTTAGTTAATATTTATTATTTTTATTTTTTTGCAGTACATCAAAATATGTCAGTATTAGCAGCAGGACATTTTACAGGATAGATTAAATTAATTGGTCTAAATATATAGTGCATTAATTTAGTGTAACGTACATCTAAACAACCATGTTCCCCTACAGATCTGGGCAGATTCCTAGGTTCTTTCTGAATAAGGTAACTGCACCCAGGTCTGTCTGATATGGCCTATCCAGTCCAGTGTTGCCCCACATCTGCTGAGAATTAGAAGTCTTGGGTTCTGGTGAGTTATGGAATCACATCTGGTCTGCTGTTCATGATGTGCATAAACCAAGTGTCCCACCTATTCTGGTGTAGTGGCAGTTTGGTTTGGAGCTCAGCTGACAATTTTTCTATCCAGTAGATGTCTAAGACAGTATCCTCCCAATGGGTATTCATTAGGGGGTTTGATCTTAACCACAATCTTGTAATTGTTTTTCTTGCTGCTGTCATTGTGATTGCTTTTCTTGCTGCTGCCAAGACAATACATAAAATTTAGAGGTGTTGCTTGTGCTTGATATGTGACGGGTACTTTAGTATTAAAGCTGCACTCGGTGTCAGGGCACCTTATCCAGTAATAATGGAACTAACGGTGCCTTCAACCTATTTCCAAAACTGGGTTAACAGTATGCAGGACCATAAAATATGAGTTACCACAGCCTATCTGCAGCCTCTCCATCAAGTGGCGTCTGTGTTGGAGAGGAATTTAGCTGTGACTAGGGGGGTGCAGAAAAATCTAATTACCATTTTCCAGTTATAGTCCTCCACTGATTGAAGCAAACCACTTTATGCAGTCAGAGCCAAAAACTGGAACAATCAGCTGGTGTCAATTCTATGCTAAGCTCTGCTTCCCAGGTGGTTTTAGTGGTTTCCATTGAGGCACTTCTTTTGGCCTGGGAGAACTTGGTAGCATAGTGATATAAAGTGTGCTGGCTAGGTACATTTCAATATATTCATAATGAATATTATTAGTGGTGGGAGCCTGGTAGTATCCACCATTAGTCCTACAGCGTTGCTTAGAAGATGTCTGACCTGTAAGTAACAATAATGGTCCTTGGGTCCAGCAGATATTCATGGGCCAATGCATGAGAAAGACCCTTGCAGAGCTATACTTTAAATTTATAATCTGACTGAGCAGGGTAGAATGCATGATCAAGTGCTGGGACCTGAAATCAGCAGGTACCTTTTTCATATGATTTTTTGCTGTAGCAGTTGATGCCAAGTTTTATGAAGTCCTGCCATTAGGGAGGCATGGGGTTTAGATTGTGGAGCTCCCCTATTTCTGCCAAACAACAGCATCTATAAGGCTATAGGGGCTATAGTCATTTCTAATTCCATCCATCATGGTCTTGGGGAGGGCCATGTCCACCCTAGGTTATGTTGCAATTATGCAACTGTAGCATAAAGGATAATATCCAGTAGTGCTGCTAGTCCTCCCTTGGATTTAGGCAACTACATTTTCTATAAGCAACCCTCCATCACCCCACCCGAAGAATATGGAGACCATTTACTTCCATTTCTGGAATTCAGTTTTTGGGGGCATAAGTGGAACAGTATGAAAGAATAGAAAATTGTGGAAGAACATTCATTCGGGTTCAATGTACTCAATTTAAAATTGTAAGAGGGAGTGCTTTCCAGAATTGAAATGTTCAATAGGATTCCCTGTTCCAGGCCAGCATAGTTAACTTGGAAGAGATCTGTCAGATCCATACACAACCAGATATTATATACCTGGTCTCCCCCATTTATAAGGGCAGCTATTCATTTATCTCTGGGCAACTGTTCTTTAAATTGGAGGTGGGATGGAAGCTGATCTGGAGGACCTCTGTTTAGTGTTATTTATCTGCTAACTGTTCTGTGGTCTGCAGACACATAACACTGGCAGGGAGTTTTCTGGGTTTGTAATGTACTGTATAAGAGGACATTGTCAGCATGATATGCTACTTTATGGGTGTGGTCTCCTATTTGAAACCCCTCTACTTCCAAAACTTGTTGGAGATATTGAGCCAATCGCTCCACATTTAATGTAAATAAATATGGGGAAAGGTCGCAACCTTGTTTGGTGCCTCTGGTTAAAATGTTTGGTTAAAATGAACTGGGTGGAATAGAAACCATTGGCCTGAATCTTGGCTGGGAGAGATGTATAGAGAGGAATTCATCTGAAAAGAAAATCTTTACCAAAGCTTGTTGTAGTAATCTCCACAAGACCCTATCAAATGCCTGTTGGGCATCAAGGCTTAAAATCAAGAGGGAAGATTGGTGTGTAGTAGCATGATCTATGAGAAGTAGCATATGTTTGATATTATCTGCAGTTTGTCTGTTGCAAATACAAACAGCCTGGTTAGGGTCTATTATTTTAGGCAAGATGACATTGAGGTGGTATGTCATTATACAGAGAACCCTTGTTATAATAAATAACTCTGGAGACATCAGTTTTGTTCATTATAGCAGGGTTCCTTATAGCTGAAATGCCCCAATAATACTATAAAATAAAACACTCAGAAATGCTGTTTTAATGTAGTACATAAGGTATTTTATTTAAAACGATGAGTATGAAATGTAAAACTGCTAAAATAGTTTTTACACACAATGATTAAAAAGGATAAAAAAGGACTTCATCTGGTCTTAGTTTTTAAAATAAATGTCCAAAGTAGACTGAATCTTATGTCCCCATGTCTGCTCAGCCTATGCTTGCAAAAAGATCAGTCAGTCAGGTACAAGTAATTAAGATCAGGGCAGAGCAGAGGGCAACAATCATGTAGCAATCTGGCAATCAAGCAGTAAGTACATTACTTTTCTAGTGATTAACAGTGATTCATTTGAGCTGCAGTCTCAGTAAGCAGGTGATAATGGGTCCAAACAATCTGTTCCTTATAACCAGGATTCGTTCTAATAAGAGATGTTATAGCGAGGGACCACTATACTAGTAAATAATTTGTATACCATGTTTAGGACTGATATTGGGTGATAGAATTTTGCACTGTGTTGTGTCTTTTTGTGGTTTAAGTATTGCAGAAATATTAGCATATCTCCACAAACTGGAGTAGCGGGCCATGGTCTTGCATTATCTGAACATCTTCAAAAGAGGTCCTTGTATTATGTCACAAGTGGCCTCATAGAACTTGGCCCCATACCCATCGGCACCTGTCCTTTTCCCATTTTAAAGGGCCTTAATGCTCATAATTAGTGCATGGGGAAGATGGGTCATGTGAGATTTTCATGCTGCTCTTCTGTTAAAGTAAGGAGAGTCAAGCCTTCCATTAAGTGCTGGATGGATTCTAGTGTGTGTGTGTGTGTGTGTGTGTGTGTGTGTGTTGGGGGTCCCTGTGTATGGAGAGAAGTATAATATTGCTTTAGGAGATGCAATATATCTGTTGTGTGACTGTGCACCTGCCCCATTGTTGGGTCTATTAATTTAGTTATGTTCATTACGTTGTTGCCAGAGGCAATGTGTAAATATTTTCATTGCCCTCTCCTCCTTCTCATAATATGTTTAGTATAACCATAACTACACTTGCTCAGTTTTGTAATTTAAAATGTCCTGTATTTTTGTTTGAGTTTGTTTTAGTAGGGTTACTGGGAAGTGATCTCCTTGCATGTGAGCCAGATGCAGAAACTGCAGCTTTTCTTTAAGTTGCTGTAGGTGTGCTGTCCATTTTTTTTCTGGGAAGCATATGCAGGGATTTCTCCTCACAGGACATTATTGACTATGTCCCATAGGAGGTAGGCAGAGATTTAGGGGGAGGGAGTATTTTCTCTAATAATTCTAGGTATACTGACTTCTAGCAGGAAAATACATTCTGTGTCTCTCAATCAAGAGTTATTAAATCTCCATTGTGTTTATTTCCATTCTTTTGGGATCTGCAGTTGGACCGAGATTGGTGCATGATCTGACAGCAAAATTGTATCCATCTGAGTGGTTGTCACCCAATCTAAATGTTCACTACTGATAAAACAATAATCTAGTCCAGAGGAGTGGTGATGGAAGTTAGAATGAAATGTACATTTACATTTTCTAGTATGTGAGTGGTGCCATATATTCACAAGGCCCAGATCTTTTAAGGAGTATGTCAGGTGTTTCTGTCCAGAGATGGAAGGTGTGGGTCATGGGTTACTGGTGTCTAGCATGGGGTTAGTTAGAAGGTTAAAATCCCCACAAAAGGAGGGCTCCGATGTTGTGTTTCACGATGACCTCCATCACGTTCTAGGTCATGGAGGTATCACTCTGAGGGGGGACTGTATATGCTGCCTATCATAGCTGGCTTGTCATATAATGTGGAAATGGCCATGGTGAATCTGCCCTCCCTGTCTACATAGGAGGTTTTCAAATTGAATGGAGAGTGCTTGGATCAGAATCGCCATTCCTTTATGTCTACCATTTTTGTATGCAAACCCAATGATAGGTTGAAATCTAAATTTTAAAAGTTTACTGGTATTTTGTACTAAATGTGTTTCTTGCAAATGTAATATTTGGGAGTATTGCTTCTTAAGTTCTTGAATTACCTTTGATGTCTTCATCGGACTGGATAGGCTATTATTAACATTGTGGGATAAGATTTTAAAATCAGACTTATATGTAGTACAAGTAGAGATGCAGCGAATTTAAAATCCACTGGCGAAGTGAATGTGAAGTGGCCACTTTGCATTGGGACTTCTTTATGCAGAGTGCCCCATAGGAAAGGCTCACTTCACCTTGTTATTATTACTTCGTGTTGTCATTCAGCCTTAAATGCGAAGTAAGGCGGATTGACAACAATATTAGCAGCATCCCACCCACACAGTCACCAGAATGAATGTGCATCCTCAAAGTGCTACTGTTTTGTATCCAGAAAACTCCCAAGTGCTGATGAAGTGAAATGAGAGTGTAACAAGAAATGCAAGGTCTCCCAGAATAAATGGCACACTCAGTCATGAGCACAGTGGTCAGGTCACACACAGAGTCACCAGAATTAATGTGCATCCCCAAAATGCTACTGTCTTATATCCAGAAAATTCCCCAGTGCTGATGAAGTGAAATAAGAGCTTAACAAAAATACAGTCTCCCAGAATTAATGGTGCCATGCAAATGCACAGACAGATTAAGATTGTACTGCACACTCAAGGATGCATACAAAAAGGCACAACAACACCTAACCAGTGCTCACAAGTAACAAATCCAAATCTGGAAAGGAATACATTTTGCCAGTTGGGGGATCAGTGCACGACAGTAACAATCCACTACCAGTAAAGATACCACAAAGCAGTATGAAAAATTCATGCAGATGCGGTGGATAGCAGGTTCACACTGCTTCAATTACTCTGTAACACAATAAGAGGTGTCTGATTTAATGCATGCATCGCACATACACTCACACGCACACTCAAGCAATGCATAGCAAATTGAAAACCTTAGTAATATAACCAAATTTATTTATTTCTTTTTTGTTAAGCGGGTAGGTGCACTAGCCATAAAATGACTATTTTCAGGCACGACCCAGGGGAGTACAACAAAAAAAGAACAGTTGAACAACAGCAACATGGGTACAATAATACAAATAGAGGAACAATACAGCAGTGCTACAAAAATACAATGGGTAGAAACAACAAAAAATAATGGCAAGCATTATACAGATAATGGCAGTAAGATATATAATAAGTGCAGAAACCATGCACCCGACCTGTGGAGTGAAAGGGTTAATAAGATAGTTAGGTTATATAGAGAGAAATGTGAGGAATGTTCAAACATAACAAGAAAGACTGACAGAAGGAAAGTCAGGGGTGGTAATTGGCAAAACAACAGTGGATGGTCAGCAACAAGGTTCAAGAAGGAAGAGAGCTATTAGTCAAGAAGTTATTTACAAAGAGAAGGAAAAATATGGGGAGGGGAAGAGGAGACAGTCTTGGAGCTGGATTAGAGCAGGGGTGGCATTACTGCTAAGTCTCAGGAGCTTCAGGTTGGGTCAAAGCATGTACAAGCATCAGCTAAGGATAGATAACGATGATATTCACTTTTAAATCCAAAGTGAGACTGAGACAGCAGGAGGTTGAGTGGAATAGCATTCCATAGCCTGGGAGTAGAGAATTGGAAAGTCTCTGTGCCTTTAGTTGTCCGACATCTCGGAACATAGAGCAAGGATTTGTCAGCTGATCGCAGGCTATGGGAGGATGGTTGAGGGACCAACAACGCCGCCAGCTGGGATGGGTTTTTTTCCCCAGATGATCGAATCCATTAGTGATCCAAGGTAGTATTGTCTACTGGCAGAGGGTGAGAGCCAATTCAGATCCTTATAAAGAAGGCAGCGATGTTTGAGTCGAGGTGACGAAGAGGCAAATCTGCATATATTGTTATAAGTTTCGTCCCATTATACTAGGGAGGTTTTATGGGCAGAGGTAAGAATAGAGGCACCATAAGTAAGGGTTGGGAGCAGAATACCTTGGCCAATTGCTGATTTGGCCAAGGGTGTAAGCATGTAGCTCATTTTGTAAGCTACTCCTAGTTTCGAGTTTACAGCTTTGCCCGAGGACTGGTCCAGGAGGATCACAAGGTACTTGAAGGAAGTAACATTTTCAAGTTGAAATCCTCCTGGGTGAAGAACCTCCAGCAAACTAGAACAGGTCTTAATCTTAGGTGCAGAACCTAGGAGCATGGCTTTTGTTTTCTTTTCATTTAGTACAAGCTTATGGTCTAGTAGCCAGTCTAAGACCTTATTGAAGTCTGAAGTAAGTGATGTGTTTATGCAGGCAATACTAGAAGAACTAATGTAGATGATCAGGTCATCAGCGTAGAGAATAGCTTAGCAGGATTCCAGGACCTCAGCTGCATTGTTGATAAAAATTCAAAACAGAAGGGGCCCAAGGATAGAGTCCTGGGGGACCCCAAGATTGATAGTAGACGTGTTGGACAGGGAGGAGTTAAATTTGACAGCTTGCTACCTGTTTGACAGGTAGCTACAGAACCAGTCCACAACAGGGTAGAGAAATGGAATTTATGGAGAGTGGAGAGAAGCAGGGGATGGTCTACAAGGTCGAAAGCCTTAGTGAAGTCAATGAAGATGGCACCTATGAGTTTTCCAGAGTCCATGTTGGACAGAATATCAGTAGTTAGTTGAAGAAGAGCCGTGGTGGTCCTATGACCTTTTCTGAAACCATGCTGGGTGTCTGAGAGGAGACTGTAGTGTGTAAGGTAGTCAATGGTCTGTGAATGTTTTAAACAGACAAATTGTACACTGCTGCACCACAACAATCAGCAAAAAAATGTCAAGAATTACTAAAAATATTACTGTGTGTACATTAACACAGTTATACAAGAAAAATATAGCCAAAACAGAAAGACTGCCTTTTTCTCCCAGTTAATCTACCTACACCACAAATACACCCTGCCCCCAAAGCACACTTCACAGTACACAGACTGACTGTTTTAAATTAACATTCAAAATCCACACACAACAATAAACACTCGATGATATGAGCACAGAAGGGTTTTCTACAATTGATGTACTAAATTTTGAGCAAAAAATATTACTCAAAAAGGCATTTTAAACAGCTTTTAGAGGTTTTGAATTGCAGAGCTCTGAGAGCAAACTTTCTCCAGCTACCACTGTACACACACAACCCAGGCCAGAACTGAGGCTGTGTCGAAAAATCTAGAGCCCATGTGACCTGAAATCCCATGAATAACCACATAATTTCATTTGGAGCTCAATTACAGGGCGAAGTGAGGTGAATTACATTGATTTCAATGTACTTCACCATAAAGTTGGTGGAGAAGTGGTTTGGGGAAGGCTGAATAACGCAAAGTCATTGGTTTCAATGGACTTTGCGTTCCTCATTATGAAGTGAAGTACTTTGCTTCACATTGTGGAGTTCTGCGTGGATTCTGTGTTACTCAATGAATCACTTCAAGGAGCAAATTGGGACCACTTCAGCCACCACTACTTACAGTACTGTAACTCGCCTGCTGTACGGGAAGGAACGTGAATGCCTATGGCTGTACTTCTCCGATGAGCTGTAGCATAAAACTCCCTGACTTAAAAACACTTATTAATGAGCACAATGGTGAAGTGGTGAAACCTGGAGAAATACTACAAAACATGCTTACAATATATCCAAGTAACTAGTAAAAAAATTAATGTTGTGATTCGTGACATGATCGTGAATCATGATTTGTGACTGCATTTGTGCCCATGATGATGAAGAACATGATTTGGTGTCAACGGTGTGCGATAACCAATATGGAACTGTATTGGGAATGCGGATGCCTATGGCTGTACTTCCCCGATGAGCTGTAGCACAAACTCCCTGACTTAAAAATGCTCATTAAGGAGTACATTGGTGGGGTGGTGAAGCCTGGAGAGCAACTACAAAACATGCTTGCAATACATCCAAGTAATTAGTAAAAAAATGAATGTTGTGATTCGTGACGTGATCATGAATCATGATTTGTGACTGCATTTGTGACCATGATGATGACGAATGTGATTTGTATCACAAGTGACTCGTGATGATGGTCCTGACTTAAAAATGCATATTAATGAGTACAATGTTCATGCAGAATTATGCACCACACCTGTCCAGTACTCTGAAGGGAAGCCAAAGAAACAACTGTGACTTAAGTTACAGATGGAGATTGGGCCCTAAAGAGTTGCAATGCACAGACAGATTAAGATTGCACTGTGCACTGAAGAGATGCAGACACAAAGGCACAACACCTAACCAATGCTCACATCAGAAATTCAAATCTGGAAAAGAATACCTTTGCCAGATGGGGCGGGCTGGGGGGGGCAGTGTACTGCACTGCTGCAGTAACAGTCACTAGTACTAGTACCAGTAAAGATACCACAAAGAAGTACAAAAATCACACAGCTGCAGTGGATAGCAGGTTCACATTGCTGAAATTATTATGTGGTACAATAAAAGGTGTCTGATTTGATGACATGTATCACACACATACTCACACATACTAAGTAAAGCATAGCAAATCGTAAACTTCAGTAATATAACCACATATTTTAAACAAACTAAAATTATGCACTGCTGCACCACAACAATCAGCAAACAAATGGCAAGAATTATTGAAAATATTACTGTGTGTACATTAACACCATTAAACAAGAAAAATATCACCAAAACAGAAAGTACTGTCTTTTTCTCCAAGTTAATCTACCTACATCACAGGTACGCCCTTCCCCCAAAGCACACTTCCACTGTCTCTCAGTACACAGACTGAATGTTGAACATTAATATTCAAAATCCACACATAAATAATAAACACTCGATGATATGAGCACAGGAGGGTTTCCCATAATTGATGAACTCAAGTTTCTGCAAAAAAAATGACTCAAAAAGGTTTTTTTAACAGCTTTTAGAAGGTCTGAATCACAAAGAGCTCTCAGAGCAGATTGTTTCCTAGATCTCCCTACACACACTACCCCAAACTGAGGTTGTGCAGAACAATCTAGAGCCCATGTGACCTGAAATCCCATGAATCACTGCAAAATTCGCCTTTGGAACTTAAAAACAAGGCGAAGTGAGGCAAAGTACATTGTTTTCAATGTGCTTCACCTTAAGAATTGGTGGAGTTGTGGTTTGGGAAGGCGGAGTAATGTGTTACCCATTATAATGCAAAGTACTCCACTTTGCGTTGCAGAGCACTCCGTGAATTCACCTTCACTCCTCGAATCACTTCGCAGAGCGAACTGGGGCCACTTCACCCATCACTAAGTACAAGTTACATACATTGCATGTCTTGGGTGGCTGAGTTGTACTCTAAATCTGTAACAAGGTGGCTGCATAAAGGTATAAAGACAGACATATCTGGGTTGCAAAGGCTGGGGTTGGATGAGGGGGGGGTCAATGCCCATGAATCCTCAGTGACCATACCTGCAGTATACCTTCATGTACAAAGTTAATGACTGTTTTATAAGATGGAGAGGGGCAAACTGTGGCAACTGGCCACAATCCAGTGAGATGTAGGTACTAAATTGAGACAAACTGGGCCAAGAACAGATCTGGAGAATTCCCTTGGTCTCTGGGTGGAACTTCTCAAGGTATCTAAGGCTTTAGAATGGGTTGGGGAAACAAAAATATGTGCTTCCAAGATAGGGGAAAGTACAATCCAATTCCTCTGTGGCAGTCCATCGAAGAGGTCTTCTGGGAGATCTCCTAAGTCCATGTGGTGAAAGGGTCCTTCGGAGCTGCATAGGCCTCCAAAATAGTAACGGGAGATTATAACTAAGGATCACCAACATAAAAAGTAGGGCAGGCCAGGGTGGGTAAAATGATCACATGGGGTTCTGACTGGCATATCCCAGGAGGCTGTCTCCCAATCAGAATATTAATTCTTAGGCCTTAAAAACAGCCTCTAGTGTTATGTTAATACAGTCTGCTTGGGGTCAAATGTCTTGCACTGCTGGTGAGAGCCTAGGGTGTTTTGTCCCTACTCATGTGGGACAAGAGGGGTAGGGCAAAATATGCATTTCACTTGTAGAGTTATCATCCATAGAATACTTAACAATGCAGAATGAAAACAACAGTTGTGGGTACCAACTGAATCGTGTACCCTGAATAGCTACTGATCTCAGTTATTCCACTTTTGCAGCCTTCTCGCTTTCCCTGTAGCAGAAATATGAACAATTGCAGAAATGTGCCCTCACATATGGTTTGGTGTGAGGTAGAGGAATTAATGTCACCATCACAAATTAATGTCTCCCTTAATAAGGGGTCTGGGTAGAATGTAGAATATATCAACTCTGGGGTGATGAGTGATGTATCCGGGGCAAAGAAGTAGTCCCTTAATGTATAGTCCACCACTATCTGCGAGTTTTACAGCCCCCAGTTCATGTGAAAAATAGGAAAAGTTTGGTAATGTTCCTGTCCCAATCAGGGTGGTATAGATGATGCAGACCAGGTGCCCCAGGGTACGGACCCTCCCCCAAGATGAAGTTACAAGCACACAGAGCAGTCTATGTACTTATATAAATATACAGAGAAACCTCAAGTTTTAAACATTACACCAGAAATGCATGCCTAGGGCATGTAGTATGAAGTGACTGAGTGCCAACCCCACCCCCTAGTGTGTTGACAAATGAAGGCACACCCTTCTCTGGCTGTGCAAGATGCATAGGCAAGCTCTCGTATAGGAGGTGCAGTAGTAATAGGTGCTGTGGCTCCCAGCTCGGCTGCTGCTGTGGTCACCAGATGGCCTGGGTCCCATCTCAGCCTGTCTTCCAATTTGCCTTAAACTGCCAACATGCAGGGATGTGGTTATGGTGCAACTGGAGAGTGTGTTTTAGACCCATTTTCCCTTCACCCATCCATCAAGGCTCAGCCCACCAGCCTCCCCCATGGCCATCAGGCCCTCACCCACAGTTGACTTACAGTAATGTTACCAAAACAAATGTGTAACTGAAAATCAAGTCTGCTCTCTTGCCATGGGCTTCAGTTGAGCAATTATGGATGTGAGAGTTTCTTGTGCATGTTGACGCCATTGAACCACCATCTCTGCCTTGCATGAATTTGAAGAGGTGGGCTGTGAGTCTTGATGTGAAGATTTCATTTCATTTCATTTATTTTTAAACAAAAGCCTATGGACAAAAAATCCCCATTTTCATAGGCAACCCTGATCAAGGAACAAGTAAGAAGGAGACAGTGACATTTCATTTCATTTTCATTTCATTTCATTGTTTATTCAGAAAAATACCTTTGAGTCGAGGACTCCTTTTCAAAGGTTCCGCATCAGAACAGATACAACATGGAGAACAGTACAGAGTTGTACAGCAAGAGGACAGAAGCAATAATGATGGTGCAAGAAATACAGTAAAAGGCTAACATTTGGATACTAGTAGATTCAACATAATGGTTTCAAGAACCATTATACATATAATCTCCACTAAGTAGCTAATTCAGGAAGTTCAGGTGGAGGGGGTTCAAAACAGCCAGAGGCCTTAGTCAGATGAGAAAGGGAGCCGGGCTGGGCTAGGATCAATGGCAATCACAGGGCTTGGAGGACTGTAGATGATTCTTGAGGTAGGCTTTGTAGGGGCTGATGCTATTCATGTTTGTGAGGGTGCTAGGTAGGTTATTTATCCAGGTAGGGGCTCAGAAACCAAAGGACCTTTGGAATATGGAGGTGCGAGCAGTGGGGAACCATGAGGAGTTGCCTGTTTGCACTACAGGTGTGCCAGGATGTCGGAGCTCATTGGATAAGCAGTGAGAGACCGGGGGCGGGGCAAGACCGAGGGTAATCTTTTTGGTCATGAGCAAGTGTGAAACCTGATTCTGTTATCAAGGTTGAGCCAGTTAGTGGCATTATATAGGGAGCATGTGTGAGTTAGCCGATCACAGCCCAGGATGAGATGACAGGCTTTGTTGAGGGAGAGCCGTAGCCTTGTCAGGGCCAATGAGTTGGCAGCACTATAGATCAGGATGCCATAGTCAAGAAGGGAGAGGACCGAGGAGGAGACTGCTAGGTGAAGGGCATCTGGAGTAAGATAATGTTTAAACCGGTAGAGGAGACCAAGCTGGATATTGAGGGCAGTAGACAGTTGATGAATGTGTTGGTGGCAGTTAAGGGCCGGATCGAGTGTGATGCCCAGGTATTTAAAGGACTCCACTTGTTCGAGTGGGGTCTGGTTGGCAGTTAGGATTTGGGGGCAGTGGGCTTTCTTGGAGTTAAGGTGGTGTGAGAAGAACATAACCTTAGTCTTCTTATAGTTCAGGATGAGGTGATGTGAACTGAGCCATTCTTCTGCATCCCTGAAGGAGGATTGGAGGGAGAGGTGGAGCTGGGTAGGGTCAGGATTGGAGGAGTAAAGGACAGCGTTGTCCACATAGAGTAGGAGGTTGCCTGAGCGGGACTGAGGGAGGGCGTTTAGGAAGAGATTGAATAGTAAGGGTCTGAGAATGGACCCCTGTGGGACACCGGAGCAGACTGGCAGTCTGCTAGATAAGGTTGTGCCAATTTCAATCTGCTGGAAATGGTCCACCAGGTAATCCGAGAACCAACAGAGGGCATCTTGTGAGAGACCAAGTTTGTAGAGGGTAGTTACTAGGAGGGAGTGATTGACGGTGTCAAACCCCTTGATGAGGCCAATGAAGATAGCACCAGAGATAGGACCTCTGTCTAGGGTGGTGTGGAGGTGAGTGGTGAACTTGAGTAACATGGTAGTCATACTGTAACCTTTGTAGAAGCCATGTTGCTGCTTGCAAAGTATTTTGTGTTTGTTGAGGGGGTCCGTGAGTTGATCCGAGACACTACGCTCAAGTGCCTTAGATAGGGGAAGGAGAATAGAGATGGGTTGATAGTTGTTGGTGGATGTACGGTCTCCACCTTTAAATATAGGGGTAATGGAGGCAGATTTCCAGCACATGGAGAATTTTCCAAGGCTTAAAGAATGATTAATAATGTGTGTGAGGGGGATAAACACCTCATGAAGAGTGAGCCACAGAAGTCTTAGGTCTAAGGAGTCACTACTGTACCGGGGGTGGCTTATGGCTTTTCTGAGGTAAGGCTCTGCAGACCTGGAAGTGAAATGGAGGGTGATCTGGGGGGGGAGGTGGGATCACAGAATGGGGGTGGATCATAGAAGTTGCGAGGGACAACATGGCTGAGGTTGGTGAAGGCGTGGTTAAAGGCTGAGGCTATCCAAGTGGGATCAGAGGTCTGGGCTCCATCAACCAGGATTTGCATGGGGGCAGGGTTGGTGGCTTTGTCACAGATGTTCTTTATATTATTCCAAAATTTGTGCCCAGAACCCCAGGTGGTGGTTAGGGTGCATTTGTAGTACTCGGCCTTGGCTTTGAGCA
Organism: Neoceratodus forsteri; assembly: GCA_016271365.2. Lineage (NCBI taxonomy): Eukaryota > Metazoa > Chordata > Ceratodontiformes > Ceratodontidae > Neoceratodus > Neoceratodus forsteri. The sequence goes on along the minus strand of CM028132.1, from coordinate 966,094,366 downwards.
AGGACCATGTGCATTTGTTCCGGGCCTCTCTGTATTTCTGTCTGTCAGCTAGCTGACCAGTCTCATTGGCGAGGTGCCATAGGGGATCTCTGGTCTGCATCAGGGCCAGGAGGTGGTCAGAGATCCAGGGAGCTGGGTTGCCTTTGACCATCCTTTTGGTAAGAGGGGCAAATATGTCCCAGAGGGCATTAAAGGAATGAGTGAAGAGATCAATGGCTCTGTCTGGGTCGAGGGTGTTGGTTATGAATGACCAATCCATGGCACTGAGATGAGCTTTTAGAAGAGCAAGTTTACCAGGACCAAGTTTACATTGTAGGATCATTTTTTGGGGGGATTTTGGTGCCTTACCAGACCAGGAGAAGAGGAACAGGGTGTGGTCACTGATCGCATTTGAGAGTACAGTAGTGCTTGTGATTTTGTGGTGGCAGTTTGTGAAGACAAGGTCCAGTAGGGAGGAGGACCCCATGCGCATGTACAGCAGGGCGGGGGAGGAGATTATTTGAGTAAGGTCCTGGACAGTAGCAGCATCGATGAATGGAGCAGCGGACTTAGAGAGCCAGTTGATATTAAAATCCCCAAGTACAATTTTTTCATTTTTGGATGGTAAGGTGTCAAGATAGGATATGATCGAGTGGAAGGCCGCCTTCTGGTCCCTGGGGGGGTCATATATTAACAAGTCCAAACAATAGGTACAAAGAACAATTACATAAATTCTAATGACAATTGCAAGTATCAATTTTACTCATAAACTTCCATAAGCTTGTAACAAAAGATTTATAAATCTCTAAAGTCCTGATAGTTTGAGGCGATAAATTCCAAAATCTACCAGTTCTATAATAAAAGCAGCTTGTTCAACATTTTTAAAACACTTAGGTAATTTTAAACATACAGTAGGTTATCTGACAATCTGGTTGTTAACATTTAACAAAGTTGGTCTTTCCACCAATGATTTTAATTTAGTTGGCACTTGTCCATTTACTATCTTCAAATTGTTGATTGATTCTTTGTTGCAAGGTAAGCCAATTTGAGATGCTGTATAGACAGCAGGTATGGCAGTCTAGTGGAAGATCAAATACAGACCTACAGGCTTTATTTATTGAATTGCAATTCTTTGCATTAAAGTTTTGTTTATGGAAGAGTAAATGACTAGGCCATAATCTGTCATTGATAGGATATGTGTTTGTAGAACAAGCTTTTTTGTGTCAGTTGTAAAATTAAGCCTGTTGACTGTGAGGGGATACCTCAGTCTGCCAGATCTCTTTACATGTCTATTGCTTTACGAGGATGTTTTCTGTCACACTGGGAACTAAATAATGAGGCTGAAGGGGTATGGTGTCCTGAATTTGAGTTTCTGCTCTCTCCAAGTCTGAAGACTAGGAATGTAGTCTTGGCTCTTTTGCATTATGCTTAGGCCATAGTCATTATCTAGATAGATTCTAGTGGTGCCATAGACTTTTGCTGCCATGCTTTCTTGAGCACCAGTTCTTTGGTGCAGTTGGTGTTGAAGATAACCAGGATTGAGCAAGGTCTGGCTATGAGTGACTGTGGCTTCAACCTCAGTAGTTTGTGTGACTGCTCAGTCTCCAAGTGACATCTAATGAGAGTGTTGTGTGTAGTAGGTCATTCAAAAGATCACTGATCTCAGGCCCTTCTGAATCCTCAAGCACTCTGTGTATTCAGATGTTCTTATGGCATGCCTGGTTCTCCGCCTCCTCCTGTCTGTCTGCCATAGTAGCCTGGGTCTCTGCAAGCTGCAGCAGTGTAGTCTCCAGAGTTTGGAGTCAGCGTCTATGCCCTCCACCCAATGTTTGTATTCAGAGGCCTGGGTATCCAAAGCCACTACATCCATGCAGACCACTGAGAGGGCCTCCTTCCAGTCCTTGCCCCCAATGCCTGTAACTCTTGGAGAAGGCATCAAACTTTTTTCTTTACTTTTTCCTTTGAGCCAAGGAGTACCTGCTGTTGAGGTTTGTGCCATACCCGATGTGCCTAAGAGGGCCAAGTTGGAGAGAACAGCAACTTCTGATCCATCATCTTCCACTAGTAAGACTCCAAATTTGTTTCTTGCTAGCTTCATCCTTAGTACTGTGACCCCTACTTACACAGATTGTTACCCTTTTGAGTGAAACTTATGAGCTGGTTTTACAAAGATTTCTGCTGCTTGGGAGCAGAAGCTTGTGGGTCTAAGCTGCCATTAGCCCAGTGACTTTACAAGAAGTCAGGATGGCTCTTCTTGATAACAGATGATGAGCATCAGAGGCAACAGGGGAAATGTGAGGAGCAGCATGGATATGTCACCACTGCAAAACAGGAAAATATGATGAACATGCTCTGAGGATAGAAACATAGAAAATGACACCATAAAAAGACCATTGGTCTATCCAGTCTGCCCATAAACCCCTAAAAGACCTAGGACCTTTTGTCCATACAGGATTCTAACCCACACTATCCATGTCCCTCCTCTGCACCATACCGCTACTACCCTGAGAAACCACTAAGCCCTTCACTCTGTCCCAGCCATATTTGAAGACATCAATTTATTTATTTTTTTGCCCATCACATCAGCTGGAAGATTGTTTCATGGCTCCACAACCCTTTCTGAATAATAAAACTTTCTCATGTCCCTCTTGAACCTCCCCGCATCAGTTTCCACTCATGCTCCCGTGTTCTTGATTACCTACTCATACTAAACAGTTCCTCACAGTTTACCTTGTTCATTCCTTTCTGGAAATTCAAGATCTCTATCATATCTGCCTCTATCGTCTGGCCTCTAGCAAGTACATGTTCATTGCCTTGAACTGATCCTCATAAGATCTGTCTGGCTTGCCATAAATCATTTTGGTCTTCCTACACTGCGTTGTCTCCAGCCTGTCTTTATTCTTCCTCAGGTGAGAACTCCAGAACTGAGCACTGTACTCCAGGTGGGCCTCACCAGTGATCTATAGAGAGGTAGTTAGACCTCCTTCCTTCTGCTGTCAATACCCCTTCTGATACACCCCAGCTCCCTGTTTGCCATACTGTAGGCCTTGTTACACACTGGCTTGCTCATTTTAGGAAGTCTGTAATGATGACCTCTAAGTCTGTTTCCTCAAAGGTGATGCCCAGCTTTACTCTCCCATCCAGTACCCTGTTCTGGGTTTCTTGCTTCCTATGTGGATCACCTTACTCATTTTGGTGTTGAATTTTAACTGCCTAACCACTGACCACATCTCTAGCCTTTGCAAGTCTCTCTCTGTATGTTCTTAACCCCACCCCCCATACTGTCTTCCCTGTGGCAGAGCTTAGTATTTTCTATGAAGACATAATTTTGCCCTGGATTCCTTCTCCCATGTCAGTGATGAATATATTGAAAAGGACTGGACACAGAACTATTCTCTGTGACACCCCCACTGGTGACTTTCCTCTCTTTTCTGATTTGACTCTGGTAATCACAGCCCTCTACTGTCCACCTTCTAACCAGTTTATCACCAATCTAATGATGTCCTTCACTGTACCTATACTATTTACTACTCATTTTGAGATGTGATGTGAGTTGTTGCTTGAAGTACAGAATTTGTGAACATAACATATGCAGCAACACTAGCGGTGAATGTATAACTCACTGTTACAGCGCAGTAGTAACAGTGAGTAAAAAGTGAAAGTGAGTAGGGGTCTTTTTCCACATGTTGAAAACCAGCATCAAAAATTGACAGCAGTATTGACCTATGAGCTATTACAGTTGCATAGGTCTTGATTTTAAGTAAAATAAAGTCATAACTTAATTGGCTGTTAGCTCATGTATTTGTACAACTGTTGGTATTTACTGCTTTACTCAGAGGATACTGTTCTTAAGGAGCTGCAATGTGCAACGTATGATGGCCTCTGCTGCACTAAACACTTTTTCAGAACTCACACTGATTAATGAGCAGAATAGGTACTGTACTCAACAGCAATTGAAGCCAATGCAGGCCACATATCAGATTTTATCTGCCAGTACAGCAAGGGTTCGTCAACAGACCCAAGGTGTTCTGGGTCATCCATGCTGGCCTGCACACCACAGGTCACAGCCATATTAGCCTTCAGATTGAATAGAAACACCTTTTTGCTGGACACACCTGGGAAAGAACTGCCCATACAGGATTTATGCCAGTGGTACTGCTTGATTGCTACTGTCCCTAGTACCTAAGGAGGAGGTGGAGAGATGGTGGATGAGGATGACTTTGTGCTTGTGTTTGTGATAGATGCAGATGATACTGCAAACAAACTATGGCGTGCAGTATGTTGCTGCTTGCTTTCTTTCCATTACTGGAATGTCACCATATGCTGTGAACAAGCCCTGTCAAAACTCAAATATGCCCATTCACCTCTGACTTTCCCCCATTAAAGGGGAACAGTCACCAATTTTAAAGTCGGTGCCTCTCAATCAAATGGCACAAACACCACAAGCATGCCCCTATGAAAATGAAAGGCATTCACTTAACTTCACAAAAGCAGTCTGACTATTGAAACCACAGTAGTATTTTAGAATGAAATTGATAGTCAAACTGTTTTGTGATCTTAACAGCTAATTGTATTATAAATGGCTATTATGATGGCCTTCACTGTTAGAAGCCTGAAGTTAGCCTGCCCAGTAAAAGAACATTTTAAGTGAGGAACAATTTAGAAGGCTAAGCCAGAAGTTTTCACAGCAGTCTGGATGATGGTTAAGGACTGTTTTGCAACAGTATGCTTTAATTACTAATGACTGGCTTGAATTGTTTAACAACTGCTGTAAACTAAAATATTTAAGGTTAAGAATACTGCTTAGGACTGGGCTGGAGCTCTGAGTACCTGGGTCAAAACTGCAGTACTGCCTGCTCTTTGCCTGTGTACATTCCTGTTTCATACCTGTAGTATGCCAGTATTTCAGGCATGTATTATGGTTGTAAAAGGGTGCCTGTAATTTGCCTATAATAACTGATGACCCCCTTTATCACATTGATTTTCAGTGTGATCAAACACCATAATAACCAGGAAATGTGACTCATGTGGATCTTCTGGGTTATCTTTTTCTTCTCATGACCCTGCACTAGTTATTATAAAAACATAAGAAACTGTGTGCTTATGGAGGTTTTTTCTAGCACCCTTGGTGTGTGATGTCCACATAAACCTCTCAAGCTTCAATCTAGAGGTTAAAAAGACATTACAGACCTTGGGTGTGTACAACACACAATCACCTGTGTATTAGTCTCTATGTAGTTTCCCTGGACGTGTGCATAGTGTGACTAAAATGTGCATTCTCTGAACCCCTTACAAGCATATCACAGGCCTCAGCAGCCACTGAGTTTGTTGCAGTTTGAATGGCAGCCAGGCCTGTACAGTGTCTGTACAACACCTGTACCGGCCCACTCTAATAAACTCTGGTCAGAGCCAATACGGCTGCAAAATTATGATATCGATGCAGCCCTAAAAAGTGAGAGGCTGCTTCAGACCCAAGGAAAGCTAAAGATTTAATTGATACATAAACAGCAACAGATGTGCAGGGCCCTTTGGGGCATGTGCTATGGAAAGACTTTGTCTGCCTACAGAAGTGCAGGGCCTGATACATTTGCTCTTTATACATCCACTCTTCACACATTCAATACACATTCAGTGTTCAGACGTTCACTCTTCACACATTCAGTATGCATTTATACATTCACCTTTCACACATTCACTCTGCATACATTCACTCTTTGCACACTCACTCTTGACACATTCACTCATTGTTTTTATTTTGACCCCACATTTTCAAGTCATTTTATGACTGCTCCTATAATCATGACTGGTAGCATTTACAGTGTACTGGCCAAAATGTCATTTTGCACTACAAGTGCAAAAAGACATCTCATCAAGGATTTAAAAAATGGCACCTGTCACATTTATGAGGTAGTGTGGAAAAATTGGCATGCTGAAAGTTTGGAGTTACAATATTGTAACTTAGCAAACTTATGAGTGAACATTGAAATACTGTAATGTTCCGTCATAACCTGGACATTTTACCATATCTGTATGCCAAATTGCCAGCATAGACTTCTTATTATCCCACCTCATGAATCCCATAGGTGAACATTTTCAAATCCCTGCCAAAATGTGATTCCACACCAATGAAACATAATTTCATGCCACAGGTGTAAAAACACATTTTGACCAGGATTTGAAAACTGACGGCTATAATGTTCATGAGGAAGTGTGAAAAAATGGCTATGTTGAAAATTTGGTGTCAAAATATTTAAAATTACCAAAATTATGAGCAAGCTCAGAAAAATGTCAACGTACTGTCATAACTTTCTCATTTTCACATGTTTTGATCCCAAATTTTCAACATAACCTTCTTATGACCCCACTTCATGAACAATGGTGGTGAACATTTTCAAATCCCACCTGAAATGTGATTTTGCCAAGTGGCCGCAAAATCACCTTTTGGACCAGGTTTACCAAATTCCAGCACCATTGTTCATGAGGTAGGGTCTCAAAAAGACCAAGTTGAAAATTTGGGGTGAAAAAATGCCAAAAAGACAAAGTTGTGCCTCAGTGTTCAAATCCCCATTTTAATACATTGCACCACACTTACCTTAGTTTCTCATATGGCAGATGCCAGTTCCAGCAGAAAGACATGTCTTCGATCAGAGAGTGGATGTGCACAGTGGGACCTGTTCAAATGAGTGAGGGTGCATGCAGAGTGTAATGCAGATGTGGGGTGGTGACTGCTGAGTGGGAGGTCAGAGTGGCAGGGATCACATCAGTGAGGTATTGTTTTCCTTTTTACAGATTTAAAGAGGGAGAAAAACACAGAGGCATACAGCTCACATTTCAGAAATTAATATGAGAATGGTTATCGGAGGGCAAGAGATACCACTAGACACCAAGACAACATTATAGATATATGGGGATGGCACTCAGAGGGAGGAGGTGCCACTAAACACCTGGGAAACATTAGAGAAATACAGAGATGGTGATCATAGGGTGGGGGTTCCACTAGATACCAGGGAAACAGAGAAATACAAGAGTGGCAATCAGAGGGTTGAGTTGTCACCAAACACCAGGAAAATATTACAGAGATACAGGGATGGTGATCCGAGGGCAGTAGGCACCACTAAACAGGAAGAAAACATTAGAGGAAACAAGGGAATGGAGATCAGAGGACGAGGATGCCACTAGATACCAGGGAAACATAAAACATTAGAGAAACATGACAATGGTGATCAGAGGGCAGGGAGTGCCACTAGACACCAGTGAAACATAACAGATATACGGGGATGGCAATCAGAGGGCAGGGGTTGCCACTAGACACCAGGAAAACATTAGAGAAATACAGGGACAGTGATTGGAGGGCAGGATTGCCACCAGACACAAGGGAAACATTACATATATAACATGGATGGTGATCACAGGGTGGGGGTGCCACCTAGCTCTGAACCTGAAAGTAGACTGGAAGTGAGTGCAGAGTAGAGATGGGTGAAACTGGAAAATTTCATTCTGTGAAATATTTTGCGAAATTCACACATTTCGTGAAATATTTCATGGGTGCAAAATGCAAAATTGTACCAGAGAAATGCAGAATTTCACCATCCATGGGTGAAATTCTGCCATGTGCAGGTGAAATTCTGCATTTTGTGGGTAAAATTCCACATTTCATGGGGGAATTTTGCACCAGTGAAATATTATGCGAAATGCATGAATTTCATGAAATAATTTGCAGGGCGAAATTCTGATTTCACTAGAATTTCACCAATTAAATTAAATGTTGCTGCATCTGTAGTGCAGAACAGAAAAAAAATGCACCTGGCAGTGTGGGTGGGGGGTGGGGGTGGACAGCACTGTGGTCAATGGAGAGGAACAAATGTGCTTCAACTCCACTGTGGAAGACACAGTCTAGGTATCCAGTCACATCAGTGGTGTAGATTGTTGGGGGGCAGGGGAGGCAAGTTTCCACCCCAGAGAAATATTATTGTAACCGGGACTTTTAGACGCTCCGTTTAATTTTTTTTTTTTTACGAACTTGTGTGGACCGTGGACTGGGACCTGGCTCGCGGGGGGAGGGGTGGCATGTGTACAAAAAAAAATGCCCTTGGCGTTGACTGCTCGGTGTGGCCATTCATGATTGGCTGCACATGATGTGTAGCAGCCTATCATGATTCACCGAGCAGTATGCTGATTTGGCGCGAGCCGGCAGGAGAAGCAGAGCAGTCTTAGCCATCAATTTTTCTATACTCCGAGTGACTGTGTGGAAGGCTGAGGAGGGATTCAGGTAGAGTCGACCCCTCTAGTTCCAGAAGTTCCTCAACATCTCCCAAAGTTGGACAAAAGAAAAAAAGTCAACTTTGCGAGCAGGTGAGTATGACCCAATGCCCGACCTTAACTTACAGTATTGCTTTTTGGTCTGTAATGTGTAGGTCAGCTCGTTCACTCTCCACAAGTTTTCTAACCCGGCATAATGTGGTGGGTTTTTCACATTTGGTCTTTCTTCATGCATGGCAGAGAGGGATCAGATTACACACAAGTGAACTTAAAAACATTTGTGACATGACAGCTAGCAGAAACGCATCCTCTCCCCTCCTACCTCTCCCTGCCTCTCGTTTTTTTTTCCTGTAACTTTCTTGCATTTTTTTCTGTCATGTTTTAGTTAGCCTCTCTGTTTTAAGTGCCTGCTTTCTGCAGTGAGATCATCCCTAAAGAGATGAACTTGTCATTGACAAACTTGTGCAGCAGCCAGCCCAGCCAACAGCTGCAGCAGGTAGGTGGCATGAGTGTGGGAAGGCAGAGAGGCAGTACTGGAGAGCGGGAGAAGGGGGACCCGAGCTGAGCCGAGCCGCCGGCTCAGTCTAGTAAGGAACAAATTAATGCACCTCCGGGGTGGGAAGCAGCAGCTCGGGGCACTCCCTCCCTCCTGTTCCTTTGTCTCTGTGTCTGGCAGCAGAAAGAATGGGTAAAGTTTGGGCTGAGTGAGTTTAAAAACACGTTTCCTGTCGAGCTCTTTGCGGAAGTCTTTTCTCTGCCTCTCAGTCCTCTGCCAGCTGTTCCACATTTTCTAGCTGCCACTTCAGTTTGAACTGATAGGGACTGTCCGGCGGTATTCCTTCCCTAGTCTGTGATATGGTTTCCAGTTCCTAAAAAAAATTTTTCTGTTTCACTGGCCAAATGAGCACTTAAGTTTCTGTGTTTCTTTCTCTCCTTCCCCATCTGTATACATTTCATTTGCAGATTCATATGCTTCAGATCAAAATAACATTTTTACAAGTTAGGCTAAAAGGGTTAAAAAGCAATCAGCCAAAATTCCATTGGGGTTTAGACTTCCTGCTTTAACACTTCAGGTACAGTATTTAATTTGTCAGAATAAAGTCTTGTGTGGTACTAGAGCATCATTTTCCAGGCTGTTCCAGTGAAAGTGAAAACACTTTTAAAACACTACCTCAGCAGTTGGAACACGAACAATGTAAATGACGAGACAGTAAGCAGCATGTGGATGGAAGTTATTTTTGAAGGCTTCCAAGAAAAGGCCATTTAGTTTACGTGCATTCAGGCTGCCTTAAAAGTTTGAATAGTAAGTAAACACTGATTCACAGCTTTTAGAAGTTTCCTTAATGTGAGATGGGAAAAGAAGATCTGAGTGTTCATTATCAAAAGTCAAGAGGTTAGATGTAGGGACTCTTTAATGCCCTTGGTGGCATTGTTTCACACATCAAGTACAAGAATAGCAGATGATTTTAGGGCTTTATTAATTCAGCTCTTTGGGGGAAAAAAATCACATATAAGGACATTTACTGTAAAATTTGTTGCAGACAAGATATTTTATTTTTTGTGTCAGTTTTAGGTGCTAGAAATGCTGGTATATTGCTGATTTCTAAATTAATATAATGCTATCAAGGTAGCCAGCCAGAAGGAAAATAATACCTCACCACACCACACCACCCCAACACAGCTTTGCAAAATAATGAAGCTTCCATTGAATCAGATATAGAAACACCTGAAATCCAATAGAAAAATATACAATTTAAATGCTGGGCCACTTCTGTCTAGAATCTGCTGCTCTGGACTGTGTAAATTAAAATGAAATCCTAGTACCAGTGATATTCAACTAACAGCACATGTGGGTTTGGTGTGGTTTAACTTGGCAGTCAGAGATGTTATTCTGTATGAATGTAGTTCTTAGGAAAATCAGACAGCTGTGGAACTCTGTGATTATAGACACTGTTAGCAGTATATTGCAAGTTAATTTGAACGGGTGCAACTGGAATTATAGTTATCTTTGCACTGCACTTTTGCTAAGCTGCAAAAGTTTCAGAACTAGTATACAAAAAACAGTCTGAAACATTTGAAACAAAACCTGGGAAACATGCATAACCTGTTTTTGTAGTACTTTATAAAATCAAATTTTCTTTTATTCCAGTATGAAGTAAGTTTTAAAGCAAGTCTTAAACTAGAGTATTATAACCAATGAACTACAGGCTTCGCTCTTTTGCTAATTATTCACAACATAATAAATAAGAGAACAAAGCGCAAATGAAAATTGCTTAAAGTGATGTTCTGACCTAGCACTATACGATATTGGGCTTCATAGCCCAAATACCTTATAGAAGCGTGAGCTGATAGGTGCAAAAATTACAATTTTATAGTGCTTCCTTTTTGCTGTGGAAGGGGTCATAACTGCCACCGAAACCTCAGCCAGCTGATCCCTTCCAGCTTCTTGTTGTCCCTGCTGTGCCCCAACTCTGCCCCTGCACTCTCAGAATTTGTGACGTGTGGCCAGGGTGAGCGTGGGAGAGCTCATACAAGTGTACGGGGGCTATTTTTAAAGCTGTTTTTTAGTCATTTTAAACAGTCCTAGAGACAAACTAAAGCAGTCACTTAACTAGTAGGATCCCTCTTAGACTTGTATGGGGTTCTCCCCTGTGCTCTCCCTGGTGACATGTCACAAGTCTGAGAGTGTGGGGTGGAGCTGGGCCAGAGCAGGGGCACCAGGAAGCTGGAAGGGATTGTCTGGCTGAGGCTTTGTGCCAGTTACGATCCCTTCCACAGCAAACAAGCATAACTTTGAATTGAACTTTGCCAGCGAGCTCAGGACAATATAAGGTATTGGGCTATGAAGCTCAATACCTATGTTAGAAATTTCCTTTAAGCAATTGAGGCCTTACTGTGTACTTTATAAACGTGCTTTGAGTGTAAAGGCCTCTTTTGTACTGTATGTACAGGTACCATTTGTTTTGTCCACAAGGTAATTTCTGATGCTCTTAAAATAAGACCTGAACAGTGATATGTGTGTAACATGGGCGTCATGTAACTGCGGGCTACTACCCTTGCCTGTTGGGGTCAAACCAGTTTGAGGGGACTATGCTCTGTTCTGAAAATGACTGTGGTTCTTTCCCAAATATAAATAAGTAATAGTGTGCTGCCTCCACCCAGAGTGAATATAGTGGGTCAGTTGTTTGTAGGTTACAACCCCCTGGGATGCTGTACCTACCCACTTCCCCTTCCAGTTACCCCCCCACACAGAGTGCCATATACCAACTTAAATCTGTATGGTACATGCAATTAATGGCTATCACTAATAATATGCTCACAGATTTAAACAGCAATAACACTGAAAGTTTTATTAATAGGGTAGGGAGAGTTGGAGACATAAAATAGAACAGTGGATAGTAATTGATACACTGAATAGCAAAGAAACATAACAATAATAGTGACCACCCCCAATGACAACACTCATGAAAATTAGCCCACCTCCTCACTGGTCCCATTATCCCTAAAGAGTCTACCTGGGTACTCAGATTAAGGTGCCAACTTGGCAATTGCCGTGTATTGGCCGGCATCGGTGCACTTAACTTTAACAATGATACTTTTCTTTAATTGTATGTGAGTCCTCAGCTCAGGGCAGGCCCTGCACTTTCTCATGGTTCTGAAGTTCACAGCACAGAATCTTGAGTAGAATCAGCAGATGCCAGTTGTCATTGGTGATGTTGGGGCCTTGGATGGCAATGCTGGTGGTTGTAGTGACTGATGGAGAAGTCTGACAGCTTGTTCCCTTCAGGTGGTTGCAGGCTCTTGCAGCTTTTTACCTTCATGCTGTTCCTCTGTGATTGCTGCATTAAGCCAGTCTCAGAGACCAGGGCCACATGCCTGCCCCACACATCAAGGCTTCTAGTTCTCAGGGGCCAATGTTCAGTATCGCCTAGCAGTAACTATACTGGTCTGACTCCCCAGATCACCCTGGTTGGCATAGAGCTTCTCCCCAGATGTGGGTTCAAACAGTCTCACCTTTCTGTGGGCAGCAGTCAGAGCTTCGTGGCAAATCTGATACACTTTCTAGCAAACAGTGCATACAGTCTCTGGGCAGAACTCCACACTCTTTGGCAGTGACCTTTAATACTTTCTGGCTCTCCAGGCTGGAAGATGGGCTTCTCCCGTTGCTGTTCTCTGTCACTGGAACACATTTTGAGCTCTGGATACTCAGTCCCAGCTCCCATAATGGCTAGGGGCTATACTGCCAGATGCCAAACTATCTTCTTTCAGCTGACGCTGGGATTCTAGCTCTCCAAGGTAGTGGAAGACTTCAGCAAGTCTCTTTGCAGCCGCAAAAGAAACCATGGCCTGACTTCACAAAAGTCTCTACTCTCACTCACTCACAACTCCTTTCTTCCCTCAGAGAGCTCCAGCCACGGTCTGCAACGAGCAGCTTTCTCCCAGCTGCCTTAGCTGAAAAAAGTGCCACCATGAGCAATACAGTGGTCCATCACAGAAATGAATATACATTAGAACTCTATTAGATCATTGGAGGATGCTTAAGGGGCCAAGAACAAGGTTCACACCCTGTACCCAGGAGCCATAGCTACAGTTCTTCATGCTCCTCAAAGACTGGTTGGGCAGTAAAGGGTCAGGGGTCACAAAGATGGCATTCATGTAAACAGTTTATAACAGATTCAACTTTGTGACCTTACTGCAGGTGGATCAAATGATTTTAACACACTAATGTCCCATGGTCCAGTAGCTATAACTGGTTACTGTTATCCGGTTGTGGAATGGGTGCTCTTAATGTCCTGATTTGCCTGTCACTCACACCATAGTGCTATTTCTTGTGCAAGCAGAAACACAGTCACTAAGCAGTTTGACAATTAAAGCAACAGTATACATATTTACAGTTCACCCATTCAGTTGCTTAATACACTTCCCTTCAGTTCCCATTAGATGTGTCTGCACCCCTACACATGTTTCGGGATCCCAGGAGTCAGAACACACTAGAGGGGAGTAAGGACACTCAGCCTTTGGACTCGCTTTACCCCTAGGGTGTGCATTAGATATAGCAAAGTACATGGAGTGGTGTGTTTAACAAGAATTTTACACACGCACACACGAGGTGTTGGATGCTACATAAATCCTGAGAGCATAGCTTGAGGGGTTTATTTAAGCATCTAGCACTGAGGGAGTGTGTAAAATGTTTTATTTTATATAATTGCCACGGAATATTTTTTAGCCACAGCAATAATATAAAATACAAACACATCACTGTGCAGTCACGGTTTGGTTAGGTTCAAGTGTGGTCCATGGTTGGGTTAAAGCAGCTGTGGAAACTTTTTTTTGTTTTTTATATATAAAGCAGTTAATCCCAGAGGGTACTTCAGAGAGCTAAGTTAATTTTTTTTAAATTTACTTACGGCAGAGTCTAAGTGGTGGTGAAGTGTCCTGGGCCATGAAGGGAAGACAGTGGCTGGTGTATGTGCAGAGTGAGGGGAACCCATGCATATTCACCACTGTAACCATCTGGTTATAACAGTGAGTTATAACTGGATTTGTCTATGGGAATCAACGCTTCCTGGTTATGATATATAGGATAAAGAATGGGGTGGTATGTGTAATGAGAATTTTACACACACAGATGAGGTGTTGGATGCCACATAAACCCAGAGAGCGAAGCACAAGGAGTTTATGTAGGCATCAACACTGAGGCTGTGTGTAAAATTCAAGTTTACACACAACCCCATATTTTATTTTATATAATTTCTTAGTTGTGATTTCTCACCACATCAATTATATAAAATAAATGATGGTCTGGTGTGGCCGCAGTCCATCTGACTTTAAGCCCAGTTTGTAGTTACTTTGCGGCAGTTATGTTTTTTTTCTTTTTTTTTCCAGTCTAGTAGGTGCTTTTGTAAATGGTAATTTTTTTTTTTTTGTAACTTACCACAGAGTCACAGTGGTGGTGCATTTTCAGTTGAGGAGGTAAGTGGGTGGCGAATGGTGAAAACCCAGAAGAGTTGTGACTGGCGCATGCACAGAGCGAGGGAAACCCGGCATGTGTTTGCCGTTACAAACACTCCTTTATAATGGCAAATATCGGCATGGGTTTCCCTAAGGGAGAAAGCAAAACCAATTATTATTATCCTCTAATGCACATCATGTAATGGTGTATTACTTACGTGCACATATATATATATATATATATATATATATATATATATATATTTTTGCAAAATACTTTGTTAATGCTCCAGTTAGGGTTGAAATTGACAAAAGTTGTTGCTTTGACCTTAACTGGAACATTAACAAAGTTTTTTTGCAATTTCTTTCCTTACTGTTTGAGATAGTATAATGATATCCTTATTTTACTGTGGGAGTGCAGGCTCCTTTGGACCCTGCTCTCCCATGCATTTTGCTTCCCAAAATAGATACCCCCAACCCTCCGATGTCCCAGTTAATCTGTAAATCAGAAAACTGTCTATCAATGTCTTTATTTTTTTTTAACCTGTTAAGAAAAAAAATCCACTGCCGGTCGCACCCCCAATCCCCCCCGACCTCCCACTGTGCACCTACCTCCCTGTACCCCCACTACTAGAGATGCAGTGAATTTAAATTTCACCAGTGAAGTGCCTGCGAAGTGGGCACTTCGCATTGTCACTCTGCTATGCGGAGTGGCCAATACAGAAGGCTCACTTTGCCTTGTAATTATTACTTCACATTGTCATTTCACCTTAATGCGAAGTAAGGCAAAGTGACAACAATATTGGCAGCCCCTCACACGCACACACAGTCACCAGAATTAATGTGCATCATCAAAATGCTACTGTCTTGTGTCCAGAAAATTACCCAGTGTGGACGAAGTGAAATGAGAGCATAACAAGAAATGCAAAGTCTCCCAGAATTAATGGTGTCCTGCAAATGCACAGACAGAGTAAGATTGTGCTGTGCACTCAAGAGATGCAGACGCAAAGGTACAACAACACCTAACCAGTGCTCTACAAGTCACAAATCCAAATGTGGAAAAGAATACCTTTTGCGGTGGGGGTGAGTGCATGGCAGTAACAGTCCATTACCAGTAAAGATACCACAAAGCAGCATAAAAAAATTCATGCAGGTGCAGTGGATAGCAGGTTCACACTGCTGCAATTATTCTGTGGCACAATAAAAGGTGTCTGATTTGATGGCACGCATCGAGCACACACTCACACACACACTCACACACACACACTACAATTAATGCGTAGCAAATTGAAAACCTTTAGTAGTATAACCAAATGTTTTAAACAAACTGAAATTATACACTGCTGCACCACAACAATCATTAAAAAAAGTCAAGAATTTCTGAAAATATTACTGTTTGTACATTAACAGTTATACAAGACAAATATAACCAAAACAGAAAGACTACCTTTTTCTCCCAGTTAATCACCCTGTTTTGATTTCACCCTCAGCTGCTTAAAATAACCATGGAGAGAAACTTTGTTAGCTTGTTCTGAAAGAAAATCACAGTTATCAGTTATCAGTTTAGTTTCAGCATTTTGGTATGTTAACCCCTTATGTTCATCTGTTTTTTGTTGCCACTGTTTCTTCAGGTGTCGTCTTTCTTTCCTGGACTTCCGGTTCTTGAAGCTGTGCTCAAACAAGTCTGAATCAAAATCAACAAAAAGAGGTGTCCCCACCATCTGAGATTTTCTTTGCCTGAGCTCTTGTCAACACAGCTGCTGAAAGATTAGGATTTACTCCATCTTTGATTATCTCAGTAAATCCTGGAAAGTCATTTCCAATAATCACAGGTACAGGTAACTTGGATACTACCTCCTTCTTCCATGGAGCCTTGGCTGTTCACCCCAGGTGGGGATGAGGTGGAGGGAGCTTACCCTCAAGCTTCTAGTTTTGTTGGGAGGTATGAGTGGTGGGTCAGGCAGTGGAGGGGGATCCTGCATTGCATGGCAGCCCTTCATCTTCAGGTGCATGGATCCATTCTCCTTGTTTTCCACTGTCCCCGAGGACATCAGCACCCAGAGGGGATCTATGGATGTGCATGCGTGCTTAGGTGTGCTGTTGCACCCAGATCCCGTCCTTCCCTCCCTTGATGTCCCTAGCTGCACTGCCACCCATGTTCATCCAGGTGGCAGCATAGCAGTGGGGATGACTAGTCTCCCAAGGGGAGAACAGTGTCCTGTGGAATGCTCAGTCCCCCCCTTGGGAACCCGAACTTGTACCTTAACTTAGGTCACCTGCGTTGTGAGCAGTAGCTCTACCACAGTGCTGACGGGCCAACGTCTGTCATTTTTCACTGACAGATGCTTCCCTTACCTGTGTACTGTGCCACATTATGAGAGAAGCCTGTGATTTTACGTCTCATAACCCTTCCCCATACCTCTCAACTATGCCATGTTAGGAGAGACATCCCTTCTTTAACCCCCTCACAACCCCTCCGTGTGCCTCTTAGCTGCCGCACCATAGAAGAGACATCCTCACTTTTTGATTAAGTTACAAGGCAGTAGACAGGGACCAGGTAGTAGATGTGGTGTATCTGGACTTCAACAAGGACTTTAAGTCCATACCACATAAGGCTAGTCAAAAGCTGGAGGATCTGAGGTTGGGTCAACCTCACCAGATTGTAAGGAACTGGTTGGTGGAGGGCAGAATTCAGAGAGTGGTCATTATGGTAGCGGCCGTCCTTGCAACAGTAACAGAAACATTAAATTGAAATGAATGATGTTTTGGTTTACATCAATACATTTTAAACCTCAGTAAATAAACATAGAAATGTATCCTAATCTAGGTGTTACATTTTCTTTTTCTTTTACAGTTCAAATACTGAAGTGGATGTTCCTGCCAATTCAGTGTTGGATGAGACGGTGACCGTTTCTATAGAAGACGAGGTTGTGTGCGATGACAGACCAGATGTTTGCATGAAGTTGTCGTGTCCGTGACACGGGGGCTCTTCATGAGAGGAATTTGCAAGGTTGGTGACAGCACTGTTAGGTACTATGCATTTCTGCTTAAAGTTGAACCAGCATAATATTCTGTGGTGATTTGCATATGCAGCCCATGATGATTTGCATTGTGGGGGCATGTGTGATTCTGTATTTCTTTGAAACTTGGCTTCCCGGCCAAATGCCCTTTGGGGTAACCATTGCCTCAGTGCTTGCGCATAGAGGTTTTTGACTGTTAGGTATGCCTATTATAAGGTTGTTTGTTACTGTATTTGTGCTACTGGTTTCTGCTGTGGAGATGTAACAGAGGTTCAGTGACAAATTGAATGGCAAAATTACTTAGTGTTTCTATACAGTCTAAATCGAAGCTGACATATGGGATGTTTCCTCATTTTTTCTTTCTATTTTCAGTCAGAAATGTTTTTAGCTGCAGTTCAGTGTCGGCGCCGAACAATGAAAAGATAGATCCCTGATTTTGAGTGCTCACATACTTTTGAAACAGATTTTGTCATATCTTTCATTGTGTCAGATAAATGTCCAGGTTACAAACAAGTTCTCTTGTCAATATAGCCCTTTGTTTGTGAAAGCAGTCAGCCTGGGAGGTGTAACGTATAGCCATTAGCACTTACTTAACCTAATCTTTTCCACTGCAGCAGAGCTGAGCCTGATCCTAACTTTTGAAGCAGTAGAAGTGTTATCTTCCACTTTGATTAGCTGGTAAACATTTTCATTTGTAACAAAATTTAGGCATTCTTAAATGTGTTTTTCTTCCTCAAGGTAAAAGTATGGGCCCCCAAGGTGCAGGAGCACAGTTTACACCTAGCTAAGGCTGGCCCCTGCTGGTAAGGACATGAAAGAGAGACAGAGCAGTGAGCAATGAGCCTCGATTTCCTCCTCTCTGTGCGCTCTGCCTGGTTATGGGTGGGGGTGTCAGTATCCCAATGATGTGCTTCCCACTGTCACTTGTCCCATGCCCTTTTAAAGCTGTTGACAAAAGACATATTTACATGATACCACCCTTTCTGGTAGTTCATTCCACTAGGGACTGTTACCTGTGCCACTGTTGTATATGCAAGCAATAATACCCGACAGGGTGGGCATCTATTGAAAGTGAACGAAGAAATAGTACACTTAGTGAGATAAGTATCATGTAATGCTGATCTATATGTTTTTTCCCTCCACAGATGTCCATCTGAAGGTCCGGGAGAAGGACTGACGTGGGAGATGTCGTTGTCACCCTGATAATTCAGAATAACCAAAACCTCAGTGATCAACCTATGAAGACTGAAGAGGCCTTTCCAGTCCTACTTGAATGTTCCGAAACCATCTTAATCTGATTGGCTCACGCAAGTCGAACTTTACATGATTTCCAATTACCTGTCATATTGTAGAAGAATGCAGTGTGGTCAATACCAAGAACAGTCAATCAAAATTTGAAGTAGGCCAGTGTCCACCAAAAATAAGACTTTCAGTACATAACATGGTTGGACACCTGCTTAATTAGCCAATGTTATTTCTGCTAATAAGATGCAACCAAAGTAAAATTTTAATTTGTTTTGTACAATTGTTCAAAAGTATGCATGCATTGCCGACCAGTGTTACTAGTTAGTTATTTATATAGGCCTCTTATCTTAAGCTTAAAGAGTCCTTTGACAGTTTCATTATACAAGGCCTTCTGTCTTAAATTTAAGAAGGTCCTTGACTGGCCATCCCATCACAGCAAGTCTCCTGTTTAAGTTTATGGAGGTCCAACATCCCAAGCATTACTCTCCAGTCTGGACTTTTCATAACTGTCTCCTGCTTGTTTGTGACTTATATGATGACCACTGTTAACTAGGCAGGTAACACAATACTTGTATACTGCCCAGTGTTAATCGGTGATGGCTCTAGTTTTCATCCTGCTGACCTCTACTAAGTATTCCGTATAACATTTCAAAATGTTTCTTTGAGTAATACTTCTGTTTGTAATGTAGGTGTTCAGCTAAATATGTTTATTAATTGATAGATTCATTGCCAGCCACTTGGTACAATAATCACACCGCAACTGTGACTGAAATCATACTTGGAAACAAGGCCAAGATGTCGAAAAGAACTCCTTGGCCTAAAGAAAAAACAGTTTGCTCATATTGTAATATAACAATCAGAAGAGATAGGTTAGGAGCACATACTAGCAGTAAGCATTCAGGAAAGTCAGTAAAAGAAAAGGGCTGGCAGGATATATCTATGTTGTTGCAGTCAAACAAATCCACCTCTTCACAGGGAAGTTGTGATGTGGAAGATATCGGGGAACCACAATCAAAAATAAGTTGTCTATCTGGTGATATGGTACATGATATAGTGAACGAATCTGTCGATAATGGTAATTTGTCTTCTGCGGTAGCAACCTTTGAGATGCATGATGTCATCTCAAAATCTGCATCAGAAACCTTGGTCCACGGCATATCTGAGCATACCGATTGTTCAAATGTTGATGTACAAAGTCCTTGTGAAGTTATGTCACATTCTGATATTGAATGTGAAGACTGTAACAACCATGATGAAACACAGGCCACACAGCCCACTTCCACTCACCAAGCACTTGATGATGGTGGCATTTCAGTAGATCAGCTAGGCAAATATTCAACAGATCCTGCTCTATATATCAACCGTCACATGAGTACTGATGCAATTAGAGATATATTAGAGAAGGGACCATGCCAGCCAGGTTTGCATGACAGTTACCATTTTGAGAAAGAAAAAAATGGCAAACGAATGTTTCGGCATGAGTGGTATTATAACACTTTAAAAAACGGAATGAAACACTACAGAGAGTGGTTAATATTTTCTCCTAGAAAATGATGTGCATTCTGCTACCCCTGTTGGCTATTTGCAAAACATTCTCGGAAAGAGTTTGAGCCAGCTTTTGCTGATCCAAATTATGGCTTTTCAAACTGGAAAAAAGCAACCAAAAGCTTTATCAAACACGGGCAAGCCACAGTCCACAAAGAGTCAGTCAGAGAGTTACTGATGACCAGATACAGACTGAAAACTGGTAGCACAGTTAACAGAGAGCAGTTGAAGGTTTTCAGTAGACAGGTATGACAGTAAAAGCAGTTGTATTTTCTTCATGGTGGCTTAGATAGAGATAAATTGTAATGTCATGATGTGCTTGCAAGGACTCCTATCTTAAACTTAATGAGTCCTTTGTTTGACAGGTGCAAACCAGTTTACAAGGTATTGTCTTTAAGTCTAAGAAAATCCTTGTCATGGCATGTGGTTAGAATTCTCTTGTCATAACTTAATTTTTATGACGGATATTTCAGTCATCGGGTACCACAGTAGGAAAGTACAGCTACATAAGAACTTACCATAACAGTAGATCTTCTAGAGAGGTTCTTACAGTAGGTAATTCCATATTGGACTGATGCCGACGTCGGGTAATGAGGCACCATGTACTGCGGACCTGGGTATGACTGCATCGGATATGACAGGGTTTGATACCCATGAACCAGGGTGTATGCCGGGGCAGACGGTCTGGCAGGGCACCCAGCAGGCAGGCCTGGAACCAGAGGCCTGGCAGGAAGCAGGCCCGATGTGGGGGCGGCATCTGTGAAGGGATGTCACCCAGTGGAGGCAGGGAGGGAGACCTGACAGGGGTGCAGAAAGATCCTTGGCATCACCCAGAGAAGGAGGGGAGAAATCCCCGGGGTCAGGCTGAGGAGACCCAGGGTCCCTGAAGGACAGTGAAGGCTTTGGGGACCCAGGAATGGTGGACACAATAGGGTCTTGTGTCAGCTCGGCTGCCGTGTGGTCATTAGGCAGCCCAACATCCGACTTATCGGCTTAGTCCGGGCAGATGTTGGAGGACCCAACGTCCGACTTGGCGGACCCGTTGCCAGAGTCAGGCCACGATGGGAGCGTGGTCTGGTTGGGCAGAACAGGGTCCATGCACGGGGGACTGCCCCTTTATACTGACGTCTCTTGATGTCGGTCACCTGACGTGGGGGTGGTACCCCGCCAGAGACTGCTAGCTAGAAATTTTTCCGTTGGGCACTGACGCCTGCCGGCATCAGTCCAATATGTAATTGCCTCCTGCAAGAGTGCTCTCGAAGAAAGATCTTTAATGTCTGTGTATGATAATCAAAACAACATATTCAGCATCACAACTGTGGCAAATGGAAAGTCACACCACCTATTGCAGCAGAGCCAACACCATCATTTAACACACAACACTTTCACCACATATTCCAATCTTAATGATGCATCAGCAGCCACTCCTTGTTTTGGTACTGTTGTGCTGCAAGGACTCCTATCTTAAGCTTATGGAGTCCTTGTCTTTCACAAGTTCATTTTACAAGGTCTTATGTCTTAAGTTTAAAAAGATGCTCAAATGGGCAACAGTTACTCATCCTGGTTTTGGCATGGCTCTGCTGCAGGGACTCCTGTATTAAGCTTATTTATTTTCTTTTTTTATTTATTTAGTTGTTTAACCAGGAGTAATTTATGGAGTCCTTGGCTTTGATAGGATCAGTTTACAAGGTCTTCTGTCTTAAGTTTAAGAAGAACCTTGACTGAGCAGGTGCTTACATGTCAGGCTCTTGTGTTAAGTTACAATAGTGCCAGCCTCACAGTCAGATAAACATGATTTCTGCCCTATCACTGCTTATTACTCATTCCTATTGTGCTGTCTGATGACTGAGATACAACAGAACAACTACGTAAGAATTCAAAGTTACCATTTATAGTAGATCTTTGAGGGGATCTCGGGCATTAGGTACGCTTTCGCTACAACTGTTCCCTTTCTTGGGGGTCCTGTTCATGATTTGGCTTTTTTTTTTATTTAGTTTGTCCCTCTGTCTCTCCTCATATATCTGGGGTGTAAGCCTTGCTCTGTTTGCCTCCTGTGCCAGTCCACTACAGATGTACTGTTGGAAATCTTCTGTGTGGATTACCATTCTGACAATAAAGTTCCCACGGTTGTACCCGATGGGGAATAAGATCCCCTCGAAGATCTACTCTTATGCCTTGCTAAGTGATCTATTACAAAATGGTTCTTACACACAGCTCAAACATCTACCACTGTAGAATTATATCCATTTACTTAACATCTCTCTTGTATTCCCTGTTGTATAATGGTATAAAAAATTAGGTAGCCAATTTTGCAATTCTGAACAACGTAACTGGACTTCAACCTAGAAGGAGGGGGAAGTAGGTGCTACACATCTAATAATTAGCGCTGCTCACCATGAAGCAACTTGGAAATAAACTAAAAATTGCCATATTTTAACTTATGATGGTGAAGTGGCAGTGACAGATGTTAACAGTAAAAGTTTGCAAGCTACTTAGATCATCAATAGGCACATTAAACATGCATACATCTGATTTTGTAACAGGTTGCATGTCTGTGAGCGGAGGAGGGCCATAATCAAGCAGATTAGCACAGCTAGTGCAATGTGCTGTGCACTTAAACTCAGACTGCACAGTCGTGCATTGCAGCAGCTGTAACTACTGCACTTTTTTTTTCTGTATAGCAATATTTTCTATATGCATTGCTTCCTAAAATGAAGACAAATACTTATTGGGGTGCCGGGTTATTGGACAAACATAGTACATTTGTAGCTGGGACAGACTATCACAACAGTGACACAATTTGACCATTCACAGACAGTCACTCACACTCTTTCAGTCTATTATTCACCTGCAAGGAAACTCAATTCCCTTGCCAGCAAAGTCATGTGCATCATGTCATATCTTTATGGTCTGGGTTAAGTTTGACTTGTCATATCAAACAAAAACTGTCTGACCTATAGCCTATACACAACCAAAATTACACCCAAACAAGTCATAATACCCTTTTAAAGTTTGTATGTAGGTGTTACAATTTAACAATGGCAGATTCAGTAACCCACATTTACAACCTTTCTACTTCAGGTCCAGCATAACAGAAAAGTTCTACACAGACTATTGGATATTACATTATTTCTTGCAAAACAAAATCTTCCTTTCCATGGCCATAGGGAGTCTTCTTATTCATGTCTGAATTCCTCGTCCTCTAGTAACACCCAGAAAGAGGAGAACTTTCTAGAACTTGCAAAGTTATTAGCAAAGTATGGCAGCGTATTAAACACCTGAGTGAAGCTAAAGGGAAGCAGAGTTATCTAAGTCCAAATATACAAAATTATTTTATATACGCTCTTTCAAGTGTGGTTTTAGACCACATTACCAGTGACGTGTGTGACTCCAAATACTTTGGGATCATTCTTGATTCAACCATTGATATTTCTCATATTGACCAACTTTCATTCTGTGTACGCTTCATTGATCATAACTTTAATATTCAGGAGAGATTCCTACTTTTTAAAAATATTGAGAAGTCATCATCAGTGCATCTATGTGAGGTGTTAAAAAAAAACCTTAACAGACTTGAGACTTGATATGGCCCACCTTCTCTCACAGGCATACGATGGGGCAGCAAACATGTCTGGTGCAGTATCTGGTTTGCAAACTCGTGTAAAAGAAGTAAACAAACATGCTTTATATGTTCACTGCTATGCACACAAGCTTAATCTGGTGCTTGCAGATAGCTGTAATGTGTGTACAGAGGCAATTACCTTCTTTGGCTATATAGAGAAAGTATACACCTCTATCATTTCCAGTCAGCCTCGTCTAGACATATTTAATAAAGCTCAGCATGAACTGAACATTGGCCCTAGGTGACTTCAACGTCTATGTGACATTAGGTGGTATTGCAATTACGAAGCTGTCAGGACACTGAAAG
Source organism: Neoceratodus forsteri (assembly GCA_016271365.2). NCBI lineage: Eukaryota > Metazoa > Chordata > Ceratodontiformes > Ceratodontidae > Neoceratodus > Neoceratodus forsteri. The sequence continues at coordinate 966,070,438 of CM028132.1, read as the reverse complement.
ATACTTACCCAGCTTTGAAATTAGCATTAGAGAGAATTCCAGCAAAGGAAAGGACAGCTAAAAATGTAGGTGATGCACATGCTCTGCTTGAATTCCTACAAAAATTTGAATTTGTACTAATGCTGCACATATGGCTAGAAATTTTACACTCTGTTAATAGCCTGTCAGTGTACTTGCAAAGTGAAACAATGGATGTCATCACAGCATCAACCATGGACACTTCATATTTGAAACTATTTGAGCAAAACAGAACAATTGATCATTATAATTATCTGATTAACTTGTCAACTAAATTTGCAGAAGACAATGAGGTAGACACAGAATTCAAAGTAAGTAGACAAAGACACCGCAAATGTATGCCCGGTGAACAAGCACAAGAGGAGCAGACAAATGATCCTGCATTGCATTTCAGGACTACTGTATTCTATACAATCTATGATAGAATCACAACAGAAATGCAAGAGAGATTTAATGACTTTCATAAAACAGTTAAATGTTTTGTTTGTCTGTTACCATGTCATTTTAATGATAGAGAAAGTCTTCTGAATCTACTTTCAGCTTACTCAGAGGATATAGACAGTGAGGCAGCACAGTCAGAGTATAAACAGCTTTGTGCTTTCTATGAAGAGCTCTCTCTGAGTCAAACACCATCAACAGTATGTTCAATGTTACGCTTTGTGAAAGATAATGATCTGCAGAATGCATATCCAAACCTAGGAATACTGTATCATATTTTCGGTACAATTTCAGTGTCTACCACTAAGGCTGAACGCACATTTAGCAAATTCTGAATTCTAAAAAATTATCTAAGATCTACTATGGCAGAAGAAAGACTGTCATCCTTGGCACTTTTAAGCATTGAAAGGGACATTGCTGAGCAGGTTGACTTTTCATCAGTAACTGATGTGTTCAGCAAGAAAAAACACAGAAGAATGATTCTGAATTAGAGGTGCAACAGCCGACAGTGTTGTAATATTACTGAACCTTACTTAAAGGATTCAACAAACTTTGACTGCAACAACTAGATATAACCTGTCATACATTGTCCATAAGGGTAGAAACAGGATCATTTTTTTTACCATTTCATAGCTGCTTCACAAGACTATATCTCTGTTGTCTTGGTAACTTGTTTAATCAGCATGACTATACAGGGAGAAGAACATAGCGGCAAGCACACTCACTTGTTGGAGTATATGAAGTGTGCAACTGATGTCAAAACATAGATCTTCTTTGGGGGTATCTCGGTCATCAGGTACCACCACCTTAGCAACTTTGCCATCTGTAAATGGGCATCATCACAGAACATTTTCACCATTAAAATGGCCGACATTGTAAAACATCAACACACCACAGAGTTTAACAAATCATAACTCTGGATGCTTACTCAATAGCACATGCTGCTTTTTTGAAGGGCAGTGCTACAATGGCTCTTGTCTTAAGCTTATGGAGTCATTTCACAGAGTCTGTTCACCACATCTGTCTGTGCTGCAAAGAGGACTTTTGTGTTAAGCTTATAATGGATTCCTTTAGCAGGTTCAGCTTACAAGGTCTTCTGTCTTAAGTTGAAGCAGATCTTTCTTCCTTGCTTGGCCCGGTCATCACAAGTCTCCTGTCTTAAGTTTATGGAGATCCATCCAGCATCCAAAGCATTACAGTCGACTGTGCTGCAAGGAACACTTGTTGTAAGCTTATAATGGAGTCCTTTAGCAGGTTCAGCTTACAAGGTCTTCTGTCTTAAGTTGAAGCAGATCATTCTTCCTTGCTTGGCCCGGTCATCACAAGTCTCCTGTCTTAAGTTTATGGAGATCCATCCAGCATCCAAAGCATTGCAGTTGACTGTGCTGCAAGGAGGACTCTTGTATTAAGCTTATAGTAAAGTCATTTAACAGGTTAACATTACAAGGTCTTCTGTCTTAAGTTTAAGGAGATCCTTGCTTGTGCAGGTGCTTAAAATTTTACTGTTAACCATGGATGCTGGATGTCCATAAACTTATCTATTCTTATCTGTCATTGATTTGTACTGGTTCCTACAGTGGTGGTACCTGGTGATGACTGAGATCCCCTAGATTGAAGATGTACTGTTATGCTGACTTCATACGTAATTCATATTATAACATTTGATGCCCTACCCTTTGTTGAAAACACATCCAGGTATCTTCCACTAATAATATTTGAAGCACAACACCATGGTCACTCTTGCCCTATAAAACTACTATGAAATGTGGACAGTAATGAAGTCCTGTAACCTAGGCTGTTGCCACATATGCCTACACCACAGAAAACTAATGTAAAAATCTAACGAGAAGTTCTGTAATGATCAACTGTGAGTGATGCAGTTGTAAGGCAATGTTTTTTTTTTATGCTATTACCTGAATTACTGTCTCGTCAATGTGATCCATGCACTGACACTGTGCAATGGTTCCTTTTACTATAGTACAGAAGATAAATGCACTTGTATTACACTATTTTCATTCTGTTATCTGGGCTAGCATTTCAGGTTTATAAAAAGAGCATGTGTATCACTGGTAGTTTACAGTCTTGTGTACAGAGGTCCCTCCAGATAATGTTTGGGAGTCTTGCAACTTTGATATTTTACTTCTGCAAGGAATTTCTCTGATTCATGCAAGTAAAACATTTTATTAATTCAGAGGACCATATCTTCTGGTTGCATACTTTTAAGGGTTTTGGGTTGATGGCAGAAGACAGAGCAAGTCAATCTGTCTGATAGATGGGGTAGGGCTTAATCCTCGGAGGGAGAGTTCAATTTCCTCCTCTTTAGGGGGGATACCTCCTAGGGGAATTGAGGGGGTGTGACAAATAGGTTTAGCGTATCATCATTTAATATTTGAAACATGGGGGGGATAGGGGGTACACACAGTTTAACCAAGGGCCATGTTGGTGAGGCCCATAAAATAGGAGACATGATTTAACTTTCTTTTGCACAGTGTCCTCTTGATATTTAACATACAGATGCCCTCCAGTTCTTTTATTGGATACACAGTATTCTGATATACCTTGCTTTGATCTTTCTGTTAAAGTAATAATCTAATTGTCTTAGTTTTGGTACTACCCTGCATCCCCCTCTGCTCAGCTGTTACATCTCTCTCTTTTCATGCTACTTGAACAATCAGATGAATGGCATGGAGTGGGAGTCTGTGATATCACAGAATGTCTTAGACATGTGAAAATCAAGAGCAATAACTGGTTACAAGAGTGGAATTCAATGTAGATCTGAGGGCAGTATGGCACCCCAAAGCCACTTTATTTGTCAAAAAATTATCAAAGCATATCAGGATTCAAGATGCATAACTGACATGGAAAGGCAGATAGAAGGGAAGTTAAATATACAAATCTCATCTAACTCCTATACATTCTGCCCACCCCATCTGGATCATCTACCTGTTGCAGATCTTAGTGTCATCTGCAAACAGACAAGCCTTATCCTCTAGTCCATCTGCAATGTCACTAATGAAGATATTGAAGAGGACTGGCCCCAGGACTGATCCCTGAGGTACCCCACTTGTGACTTGCATCTCTTCTGACTGTATACCATTTACCACCACTCTCTGTTTTCTGCCCGTCAACCAATTTGTCACCCAGTTGACCAACTTCTGACCCACCCTGAGCCTACCCAGCTTATTTATAAATCTTCTATGTGGAACAGTGTTGAAAGCTTTGCTGAAGTCAAGGTAGGTGACATCAACTGCTCCCCCTTGATCCACCACTCTGGTTACCCAGTCAAAGAAATCTATGAGATTAGTTTGACAGGACCTACCTTTTGTAAACCCATGCTGTCTTGGATCCTGTGCCCCTATGGATTCCAGGTGTTGCACTATCCTTTCCTTAAGGAGTACCTCCATAATCTTGCCAACTACTGAGGTAAGACTGATTGGTCTGTAGTTCCCTGCCTCCTCCCTGCTACCACTCTTGTGGAGCGGGATCACATGAGCCCTTCTCCAGTCTTCTGGGACCTCTCATGAGCTCAGAGACTCACTAAACAGTTCTGCTAATTGCTCTGCTAGTTCCACCCTTAGCTCCTTAAGTACCCTGGGATGTATGCCATCAGGTCCTATTGCCTTGTCCACCCTGAGCTTAGCAAGCTCTTGTAGGAAGCTCCATCTTCCTTTCCATGTCAATTATGAATTATGATATGCTTTGTTAAATGTTTGATAAATACTGTAGCTTTAGGGAGCCCTACTGCCCTCTGATCTACATTGAATTCCACTCTCCAAACCAGTCATTGCTTTTGATTTTCGTATGTCTAAGACATTGTGTTACATCACACACTACCATTCCATGCCATTCATCTCATTGACCTGGAATGTTGATTATGTCATATAATATGGCACCATGAAAGAACAGAGCTGCAGACTGCAGCTTCTGAGCAGTTAGGGATTCAGAGTAAATACAAAAGCAACAAAATTATTTTAGCTTAACAAAAAGCTCAAAAGTATATCAGAATACTGGGTATCCAATAACCAACTTTTGAAATTGGGTATCCAATACCACAATTTTTAAATTTAAAGTTCTTTTTAAACTAATATGTAACCAATTATACTGGTAATTGGCCTAGTAATACTGCTTTCTATAGTAACACTGTATGAATTGTGATGTGTTGGTCCTGTGATTGTGTTTTGCTAAAATGTGTTTCGCACTTTCAAATGAAGGAACTGGTATGTTTCAAAAATATTAAACATTACACAATACAAATTACTATTATGATCTCTTAAGACAGCTAATATGAAAATTAAAAAAATAAAAATACGAGGCCAACAATTAACTGTCTCTTGTTTTTTTTTTCATTACATAAAGTACTGCGTGAGAACTTATTCTCCTTCTTACCTGTGCTTCTGTTTGAACCTGGGACAAATGTACATCAAAATGTAATAACTAGTGAGGTATTAAATTAGAACTAGCATAAACCAGAATGCATTTTATACCCCATGGTTTCTGGGTGCCCAGAACCCCCACCCTTCTTCATGTCATGGTACACAAAAATCAGGACTTTTTGGTTAGTTTGCCCCCCCTGAAACAAAAACAAACTACGCCACTGAGTCACATGCTTCCATAGTCCCTTCTTTTTATTACTTAATAGCAACACATTGAATAGATCTGCTTTGCAGCTGTAAAAACTGAGCATGCCTTCACAACACCTGTAGAAGCCATGTACCTGTAGAGATACAATTCATTCCCTGTACTCTTTTTGTAGGGGTGGCAGGGCCTGCATATGTACTCCTCATCCAGAAGCAGGGTATGTACTCAGACCCACCCCCACACTCCCACCCAAACAGATGGGATACATTTGTCTGATGTGTGAAATTGGTCTGTTTTGAAAGGACATTCGAATTGTTTTAACCCCTTTATTGAGAGGGGTGGGGGAAAAGGCCTGATTAGCTGGGGAAGGATCTGCTGATGGGGATACGGGGACTGGAAGATAAGGGAAGGGGACATGACATGCTGTGGGAGATCTGATCAAAGATCAGATTTCTGGCAGATAGAGAGTGTCTCTAAGGTTGCCCTAAGGGTGAGCTGGGTTAGCCCAGCTCAGAAGTGGGGGAAAGAGAGTCCTCCAGCATGGAATGCTGGCCTCTCATATGGGCAATCTCAGGGGGACCCCAGTATGAGCCAAGCATGGAAAGGCTAAGGTCACTGGGAAAATACCTCTGAGGTGCACAGGGCCAGCAGGGGTGGTCAGCCATGTTGGGCCATTGGGGGCGGGTTTCCCATGGTGGAGGTCCACAATCTCTTGGGTCAGACAGGGGGAGAGGAGGCAGAGGGCCTTGCCCAGCATGGAGGGCACTAGGCCTCCCACCCTGATGGTTTGACTTCATGAATAAGCCAGCAGTCCACTGCCTTGCCGAGAGGGGAAGGCAGTGGGCAGTAGCCCCTCCCTTCACGAGGTTAAGGGAGGGGGGACATACACTTTGGTGAGGCTCCCTTCAGTGCATGTCTAGTATGTTTTAGGAACTGACTTGAATAAACATATGGCTGTGGTCATTTAAATTCCAAACTAGTATGTTTATTGTCTCATAGGGCAAGAACGGGAGGGGGGGTATGGGTGAGAACTGGACAACCAAACCACCTGCTCAACAGGTTCTCATGCACTCTCCTCCCTGCAACCAATAAAAAACTAGCAAAGCTTTACAGACAGCTGCAAGGAGCAATAGCGAGGCCACTAAGGCCAACACTCACTCATTGACAGCCATAAATGATTATGCCTCAGCCCCCTAAAACACTTTCTAATTTTCATCCCAATAGCATCTGGTCTGCTATGCAGATCAGTCCTAATAAAAACAGTTTACATATATAGTTCATCCTTACACACAGTTCATCCTTGTTTCTTTCTGCCTCGCAATTACTAATATGGAATACTATTTGCAAGATGTTAGCATATACTTAATGTGGGAGGGGGCATTTCATTAAAAAAAGGTGCCAGCTAAAAAATGTTCATTATGTCCTGGACTAAACAATTAATGAGCCAGATGATAACAAAAATATAATTTATTTATATACCATGTAGTTTTACTCTGACCTCTGTTTGTTCTTGTTTACTTTCAGGTTCTTCATGAGTTCAAATTAAGATATAGAATCACAGTTTCTTCTTGCTGAATATGTTTTTAATATTTTATGTATTTATTTTCTAACTGGGTGAGAACACTGGGTCAGATTCAAGTCCTGGTCTACAGTAAGTAATTACTGAGGAAGACAGTAGCAAGAATGGAATGCATTCATGTATAATATATAGGATAAAGTATGGGTGCAGTGTGTTATGAGAATTTAACACACACCCAAGTTGTTGGATGGCACATAAACCCCGAGGGCGAAGCCCGAGGGGTTTATGCTAGCCATCCAACAACGAGGGTGTGTGTTAAATTCGAGTAAAACACACTGCACCCCATATTTTATTTTATATAATTGAAGGGGTTCCGTTTTTTCCATTGAGAGGTATGAAAATGAATGAAACACAGTTTTGCCTTGTCTCGTGGATTTTCTTCATTTGGTAAAATGTGGAGTTTGTAAGAGTGTTACAGTGGGAATTTAACTAACTTTAACAGCAAAGAGAAAAAAAGTCCGATTCAATCTCCGGTTGCTTTTTAGGTTGCTATAGGCGTTGCTAGGTGTTGCTTAGCAGTGAGTCTAGTAACCCACAGAGGGAGGAAGCGGTGATAAAAAAGTTGAAAGCTTTGTTTTAATTTTTTTTGAGGTAGTAGGAAAGAGAAAATATCTTGTCCTTTCACAGCGGCTCAGGAGGTGAGTGTTTGGGTGACTGAATTCACGAGGGACACCGTTTGTGACAGTTTCGAGCTACATTCTGTCTCAAGCATTTTCCAATTGAAAAAGGCGCGTGAATGCCGTAACACCTACTCAGGTGTTACGGTATTTAATACAAGCTTTTTCAATAGGAAAAAAACAGAACCCATTAATTATATTACTCTGACCTATTTTTGTTCTTGCTTATTTTAGGGAAATGAAGTATAATCAATTGAAGTTAAAGCACTTGTTTATGAATATGACATTTGATGTACTGCAGAAAAGAGCTATACTTCTTTTTACTTTATTTTAACTTTATTATTCATTTTTGTTTTGGCAGGCATCTACCAAAGTGAGTACATATACAAATAATGGACTATTTAGAAACAAATAATGTATTTACACCAAATCAGGCAGGTTTTAGAAAAGGACTTTCCACAAATTCAGCTTTGATCAAACTTAATTATCTTGTGGCAACTTCTTTGGATGAAGGAAAGGAGACTGCAGTTTTATTCTCAGATTTGTCGAAAGCTTTTGACCTGGTGGGCCACTCCCTGCTGATGGGAAAATTATGGGTTATAGGCATTACTGAGGGACCATGGGCATGGATTAAATCATATTTAACAGGAAGATCTCAAAGAGTATGTGTGTCCCAGACATTGTCAACAGTTAAATTAGTAGAAAGAGGAGTCCCTCAAGGATTTATACTGTGGCCCTTGTTATTCTTAGCATTCTGCAATTATCTTCCCCTGACAGTTCAAACATCAAACATCTGGCTGTATGCCAATGATACAGCTCTTGTTGTAACTGGGTCAGACTTTGCAGACCTGAGAGTTACCCTACAGAGGGACTTCAGCAGCATAGGGGAGTGGTTCACCAGGTCAAGGTTGGCAATGAATATAAAGAAGACTAAAGTCTTTTACTTTGGGAATAGAAACAAACTAAACTTGGGTTTAACATCTTTGTCAAATGTTCTAATAGATCAGGTAACTGAATATTGATATCTGGGTGTGATATTTGATGTAGAGCTAAATGTTCAAGAACATATTAAGGAGTTATAGAATAAAGTTTGTAGGAAACTTGGGGCCCTTAGATGAACATCAAAACATCTGGATTTAAAGACTAGAAAAAACATAGTGGAACAGATGGTGATGCCAACCATTATGGAAGTGTTATATACAGGGTTGCACCTAAGTTAATGTGGGTTAAGTTAGATACAATTTATTATAAACTTGCAAGGTTTATTTTGGGATGTCATTATAGAACACACCATTGTACATTATTAATTACTCTGGGATGGCCTACCCTAGAAAAGAGAAATGGCGTGATATAGTTGAAATTATTGCATCGCTTTTTTATAAAGCAACCGGCTCATTACATATCAGTTAATGCATTGAGGAAAAAGATTGCGCCTACGCGGACCTTGACTAGACCTGTATATGTTAATAAAATAAAAGGTAATTATAATAAAACAAAATTTGGGGTAAAAACATTAAAACATCAAGCGGCAATATGATGGAATATACTTCCATACTCAATGAGAGTGGCATCTGCAAATTAAAATCAATCTTCCAGGCTGTGTGTAATTGTTAATTGTTTGGTTCATTACTGTGTTTAGCAATTTTGATATGTGATGTAATTGTGTTTTACCTTTGTTTGTTAGTCAATTGAAACTTTTATAATGTAATGGATGTAGACTGGGTTTGAACTCAATCTAGACTGTATGTAGTTGTTAACTGCTTGGTTTACAATTGGGATATGTAAATCTAGACCATATACCATGATGCACTTTGTCTTAGTTTTTTTGTCCTCATTGACAGTTTTGTAGTTTCATGTAATTAGGCCTGTTGGTTTTTTTGTACATTTTGTACTAGTTGTTTGTTGTATTTGATGGACTGTTTTTATGCATTGTGCATAGTGTATAGTGAATGTTGCTGTATTTACAAACCTTGTAAAAATCTTAGTACTTGTAATACATAATTTATTACTTTTATGTAACCAAACAGGACTTGTCTTGTAAACAGGAATTTCATCTCTAATGACATGTGATATCCTGTATAAAAATAAAAATGTTACCTACCTACCACACAGAACTCAGGAAAAAAAGACTAGAATGGCAACACCCTATACATCTGCCTAAAATGAGTATGTAATGTGCACCACCATATTGTGGATGTCAAGACCTAGAAGCGGGCATATTGACATTCACATGGCATAGACAGTATATTTATTTTCAGCTCAATTTTAATCTTAAATAAGTGCTAAGGAAACAAATGTGACTCAATCCAAGAAGAACTAAATCCTGCCTACACCTAAACTGACAGAAGTCATTAAAAGGTACAAAGGTCTCTTTTATTTGTAACTTACCCATGCTCTGAACCATTGATAGCAGTACCATTGCATAGGTCAGCTGCTTCACACTACCTGCAGGTCCCGTTGGAGTAAGGAAGTAAGCTCCACGAAGAACAAATACTTTTTGAAAGTTTCCTGGCTTGGGCTATTCTTGCAGGAGAGGTTGTGGCAGTACATACTATTGTAGGGGCTATGCTGGGGACATACTGGCAACTTGTGCAAGGCTACTACCATGAGGAAGTGACTGTAGGGTATCTGTTCTGTGGGGGAGATATTTATTGTTGACCATCCTGCAGGGGAGTCCTGAAATGTGCAGAGTGACCACAATAACCATATTTCTCCCAAACCCTGTTCTCCGGGGCCTATGTCTTAACTAAATGGGCTCTAATAGTATTCCCAAGCAGCAGCCTAATGTGCTCTGCATCCATGGACAGTGGAGTGTAAGGGTATCTCAGCTGCATGAGATTAGTTGGCAGCGTGCAGATGACTGCTTAGTTTGCTGGAAGGGTGGTCATCTGTGAGAATGCAGACTCAGGTGGGTTATGGAGTGGTCCAGTGAGGGAACTCGGCCTGATTGTCACTGCTGTGATCACTGTTCAGTGCCCACCTTCCTCACTAAAGTCTGAATACTACTTTTTGTCTTCATGACTAGTACTGAAATATTGTTTGTCATTTTGGCATACTATTTACTAATATAAAGCAATCTGCCAGTGAGCCAAAATATTCAAAAGAGCTAAATATTTGAATACTGACTTAGTAATAAGGCAGTATTCATTTAGTATTAAGCTAGTCTTATCCTAATGAATATGCAAATGAGGGCAGCACTTTCTGAGGAGCAAATGATTATTTCTTGAATTGTATAACTGAATATCAACAAAGGCCAATGAATACTAGTTGAATATTTTCCACTGTACTAAATTAGTATTCATTTAGTATTCATATAGCATCCTATTTATTATGATATGTGCTGAATACATGCAGAATGTAGGCAGCACTATGTTCCAAAGCTGTGCTCAGTCCCTTAGTTGTGGGTAGTGCTGCATGCCAGCCAGCAGAGGGGGAGTGCCTGAGTGTGGGGCTTGAGTTTGCGCCATGCACAATGGTTCATAGTGCTAGTTGAGAGGAGGCCAAGGCTATGACTGCAAGTACCCTGCCAGAGCTGCTACACCCCACCAATCTGCAGATAATGGCCTGGTGGGGCATGAGGCCACCCCTATCCTGCAACCCCAACCCTTCTAATGTGCATCATAGGATGGGGCTATTGGGTGGCACCTTCCCATAAAGCATGGGCCACTTAAGGTTCTGCAGTACCAGGTACCCACAATCCCATGCTCCATACAGAGCAGAGGATTCATGCTGCTGATTGGAAGGGCCTCTGACTGGATGTCCACTGGTGTCCTCCACACTTCCCACATCTCATGATCACTGTGCTCCTTTGCACATGTGAGTGGCAGGGTGGTGCAGTGGATCCTGAATGGGTGCATTGGGAGGGAGGTTTGGCAGCCATGTGGGGGGTTCACTAGACTACCAGAGGGTTGCATTTTTCAATCAGAAATGAGCAATTGGGGGACAGCTAGACATCAAATAATGTATGCTTTTAAAGCACAACATGAGCAATGAGAATGAGGAGACCACAACACACCCAGGGTATACATCTTTCAAAAGCCCATCATGTGTGATTGGGGCAGTGGGACCACTAGATACCATGGAATACATATTTCAAAACCATGGGCAATAGGGAGGACCACTAGACATGATGGAATACATGTTTCAAAAGACCAGCATGGGCAATGGGGAAGGGGACCACTAGACATTAGGGAATACATGTTTCAAAAGCACAGAATGGATGATGGGTGGGGGGACAACTAGACACTAGAGAATACATGTTTCAAAAACTCAGCATAAGCAGTCTGGAGGAAGAACCATTAGAAGCCAGGGAATGCAAGTTTCAAAATCACAGTATGGAATTATTTTTGGATGGGACCACTAGAATCCAGGGAATATATGTTTCAAAAGCCAGCATGGGCAATGGGAGGGGGCAGCTAGACACAAGTGAATACATGTTTCAAAAGCCCAATGTGGGTGAGGAAGGGGACCACTAGACAACAGGGAATACACATTTCAAAAGGTCAGCATGGGCAATGGGGGGCACAAGATGCCAGGGAGCACAAGTTTCCAAATCCTAGCATGGGTGGTCAGGGAGCGGAATGACAAGACACCAATGAAAACATGTTTAAAAAGCCCATCGCTGGCAATGGGGGAGTTGATAATTAGATACCAGGTAACACATGTTTCAAAATCCCAGCATTGGTAATTGTGGGGAACAACTGGACACCATGGCATGCATGTTCCAAAAGCCCAGCATGGGTGATGGAGGAGACCACTAGACATCAGGACATACATGTTTCAAAATCCTAGTATGGATGACCAGTGGTGCAGACCACTAGACCCAAGGGAATAATTTCTTTCAAAAGCCCAGCATGAGTGAATAGAGGAGGATCACTAGACACCATGGAGTATATGTTTCAAAAGCCCTGCATGGCAATGGGGGCACTTGATTCCAGAAATGAATGTTTTAAAAGTCTAGCATGGATGATGTGGGGACCATGGTGACATGTCAGTTTGCTTGGGGAAGGTCATCATGTGATGGATGAGAGATTAACAGATCCAATAAGAGTTCTTCATAAAGTTCTGTCTTATTTATCCACCCTAAGATGCAACCTGTTTGCACTAAAAATAGATCTGTATAAATCCTATTGCCAGTTACATTTCAAAGTATTCTTTAGCAAAAATCAAGATAACGTAATACAAGCTGTTCCTTCAATTGTTGTACAAAAATTCCCAAGGGGAAGAAATGAATAATTGGTTAGGCAAGAAACCTTGTTTAAGAAAAAATATATACAATGGCAAGGAAGAATCCTGGCTTCTGACTGGCTAGTGGTTAACCACAGCAGGGGTGTTATCCTGGCATAATATCCCAACTGTAGTGCCAGCCAGCTGTGTGCCACATCACAAATCTCACTCAGGGTATTCCTACAAAGCAGCTGTTCACATACAGTCTGAAAGGAATAGAAATGAATGTCAAGTTTCCCAAAACCAAACTTCACATTCTTCACCATGGAGTCTGTCAGCAAATGGTTCTCGGAAGATAAAGAAAATACTGAAAAAGAAACACAGACAAAGAAAAAAAACAGAAAAATGGAGGCATCTTCAACTTGAGGAAAACCAGCTAAATGACATTGAGGTGAACAGAAATGAGCTGTCTATGAAAAGACAGACAAACTGGGCAGTCATCATTCTAAATGACTGGTTAATGGAAAAGGGCACAGAGCTCAACCTTAACAGAGTAAGTGCCACAGAGCTAAACCATGTTTTGTGGAAGTTTTACGGGTTAGTCAGAAATAGTAGTGGGGAGCAATATGGGATAAGCAGTTTCATTGGGCTGCGAGTGGGCATAAACCACTAAATAAATGAGCCACCACTCAGCAGAAATATCAATATCTTAACAAATGCTGAGTTTCAGAGTGCCAATAATGTGTTTACAGCCCAGATAAAGAATCTCCACAGTGAAGGAAAAGATAAGACTAAACATCATTCTCTCCTCACAAACATGGATCTGCAGCTCCTGAGAGAATTCCCAGCCCTCAGCACTGCAACACCAAAGGGCCTTCAGTGCCACACTGGCTGGAATTACAGCTACACTTTGTGAGGTGCAGCTGCGAGGGGAAGTGCCAACTAAAGTCAACCTCCTTTGACTTCTATCAAAGTGAACCGGACTGACATACAGTATGTGTCTCTTAATTTCAATGAAAAGACAAAAAACTATAGCAACTCCCTTGAAAAAGATTGAGACAAGTACAGAGGTTGTATGTTTGAGCTGAAAGGACATGCCCACTGCCCAGTTATGGCTCTAAAAAAATAGATCTTCAGATTCCCAAAAAATGCCCCATGTCTCTTTCTACATCCCAGAAAAAAGCCAGCCAAACCATGGAACCAATAATCTGTGTGGTATACTCTGGAGCCAGTAGGAAAAAATTACCTTGCTGCCATGCTTCCTAAGATGTACAGTGATGTGGCACTCCAGAACTCCTACACGAATCATTGCTTGTGTGTAACCGCCATTCAACTGCTGAGCAATGCTGGATTGGAAAGCTGGCAAATTATGTCCATCACAGGACATAAGCAGGAATCATCCCTGAAAAGTTATTGGGGCCCAACAATTGAGGAACAGAGACAGTGGAGTGCAATCCTCTCTGGCAGAAACACAGAAAGTAAGTCCCCAGCTTGAGCTCTAGTAGCCTCAGAGCACAACCTAAACCTGATGGATGCCACTCCCTCAATGTCAGCAAGTAAAGAAATCATGTCTACCATGGGAACTGCAACCTCACCAAACACCATGGTCACAGTAAACAAAGAAGTTAAGCCGAATGAAACAAGCATCACTTCTTCCACAACTTCAATGCAAGAAAACAGCAGCAATCAGTTCATAATACATGGGAATAGCATGTGTGTCTTCAACACTTATAAATCATAAAGGCACTAATACTATAAAAACAAAAATTGCCTGTTACAAAATACTATTAAATATGTACAGTTAAAGTTAATATTTTACAGAAATGCATTAGTTTACTGTTTAAATACAGTTGCTAACAGATTAATTTAAAAATAAAGTTTCTGAATTATTTTTGAAACTAACATTAAAGAGTTAACTGAATACAGTTATAAAATACACTAAGAATATTTTACCTTAATTTATGACAAGATAATTCTGCAGAACAGAAATCTGTTCCAGTTTTAAGGTTAAATTAAAAGACTTTTTGATGGTTGTGGAAGGATATTTACTATTTTCTTTATTAAAAGCATGTTAAAACACTTGAAACTTAAGAGTTTCTTCATTTTACAGTTATGAACCATTGTATAATAGGAAAAATGCCCTCCTGGGTGGGTGTTTTGCTGGGATGTCATCCCTTCTCGGGTGTTAGATGCCCTGGGCCCCAACCACCCGAGGTGGAATGTTATCTCAGCATAACACCAACCCCATCAGGCATTATTGCTTTATTTTAACCCCCCATCAAAGTGTAGTAATTTCAATCTTCTGAAGAATAGTGGATAAGGATGCAGAGGAACTGCATGAAAACATAAACTACCTGTACAAACCAGTCTCACAATGGTGGAAAGTAAAACACTCCAAGAATGACAAATGAATGATAATCTGCTAATCAAACCAGCAGACCAGGGGGGCACCATCATACTTTGGGATACATTGGAGTAAAGACAACTAAAAAAAAGAGATGTTGGGACAACTAACAAATGAGAATTTTTGCTTAAACTCTAACTCAACAGGAGAAATCACAGCAAAAGCACAACAAATACTCAAATATGCTTCAGATGACAAATAGATTTAACAAAGACAGAATTTGATTCTTTACATATTACTAACCCCATCAAACCAGTCATTTACCTTCTCCCCAAATTCCATAACCCCCCCTCCCCCGGGGAAGAGCAATTGCATCAGGAATTGGTTCAGTTAGCAAACTGATGTCCTAGTTTATTGATTTTTTTCCCCTTGACAGTTCATAGTAGACTTGAAATCATACTTAAAGGATATAGCAGACAGTCTTGAAAAGTACAGACTGTGAACAACATAAACAATGTGATCTTGGCAACACTGTAACTGAAAGTCTCTAAAGTAATATACCCAATCGAGGGGCATAGGAGCCATTAAGTATTAACTATGAGACTGAGATATCAACATCATTCCACCAACCTTGTTACAGAAATGACTGAGTTTGTCTTAAATGCTGATTACTTTTGTTTTGACAATACCTAATACTCCCAGAGCAAAGGGACTGCAATTGCCCTGAGTGTAACAAATCTGTATGTAGGACTCTGGGAGGAAAACTACATGGCCCAGCTATTCAACACTTTGCCCTGGGGCAAAATTAGCACTGCCCGGTGGACAAACTTTGCCTGGAGCAAAAACATAGCTATATTCAAAAGGAAATAGCCCAGTGCAAAACCAGCTGAATATAGCAAGCTAAGGAAGCCGGGAAAACAGGATCAGGAGTGCAGGGCATAAATTGCCCGGGATTAAGACAGCACTGAATATAGCAGATAAGACAGCACTGAATATAGCAATCAGACAGAGTCAGTGCAAACACCCACAGAAACAAAGTGTTAGAGGTGTAAGCAGCTGTCCAGGAACACAGGAAAGCAAATTAGCCCTGCCAGACACAACTGCAGTAGTAGTGAATGGCATGGAATAACCTGGACCCACAAGTAAAACCAGAATACCACAGAACACTGTCAAATCCCGAGTCCCCCCCAAAAAAGACACAGGACACAGGAATGTCAAGCATAACAAAGAATAATTCTAAAAGAGAACATGTAAGGCACAAAGGCAACAGGAACAAATGTACAGGAAAACAAAGCAAAACACAGCAGAACACAGTATGCAAAAATGGGGTACAAGACAAACCTAATGAAAGGGAAAAGGGCAGACTTAACAAAGGGACTGAAAACAATGGGGAAAACAACAGTAACAGTGCAAAAAGGCAATTGTGTATAATATTTACAGTGGAATGGGGAAAGAATGTGGAAGGGAGAGGGATGTGGACATAGGAAGCAATGGAGGGAAACAGAATGGCAGACATAGGGCTAGGGACAGTGGGCCAGGGACAGGAAGCAGGATAACAAGAATAGGAGGTAGGAGTTAGATGCGGGCAGGTGCTGGCAAACGTTCATCCAGGATGGCTGCAACCCATCTTGTTTCAGCAATTAACACAGCCTGCTGTTCTATAAGTATGCGCTGTTGCCGCACCACCCTCCTCAACAGTTCATCCCTGCTTTCAGCCTCTTCTGGATGGGTGGCCCACAGTGACACCTGACGTGGACCTACAGGAGAAAGGGGGACCATATCAGGATGTGACAATGACACAAAAGCACCATTTACCACCACATGGTGGACAGCATGCCCCAACAACCATGCCCATGTGCCAGTACAGAACAAACCACAATGCACACTAACATGTGCCTGCAGGGCAAGGCAGTATGTAACAGGCAGCATGCAACACCCCAATGTACATGGACATGCATAGATGTATGCTGAGAAACCTAACACAGTGGAATCCAGCCAGCACAGTGGGGTGCAGACTGTAACAGTGCAAAGAGACAGCCACCCCCTGAGATGCAAACGACAAGTGGACACTGAATGACATGCACATGGGATGACACATGTTGTGACATGCTATCCACAGTCACACAGCTATGATACACAACACAGATGACACGCATTAGAGAAGGTGCCACAGCCACAACCAGGTGTGTAACCAGACATGCCTGTCCCATCCCCCCCTACAGTGGCCCACCCTCACTGCTGCCCCCCCACAAGAACTGTAGAGACTCAGCCAAACTGCTGCCACCCACAATGCCATAACACAGCAGCTGTACAAATGATGTTAGGAAGCCCTGAACAGGTGGGTGACTGACATAAGTGCGGAACAGTGGCAAGTGACACAGATAGAGACTTGACATGGGCCACAAAGACCTAATGACCACAGAGGACAACAACACTGGCAACAGTACAGTAGGGACTGCAGGACAAGTAACCAAGCAGTACACAACCAGGGAAAGTGCCAATGCCCACCCACACCCATTGTCACAACAGAAGGATGAGGAGCCCACACTGGTGAACAGCATGGCATGGGGCTGTGCCACCACCCAACATGGCAGCACCTTGAAGGCACACATGCAAGAAGACACACACATGAAACAGGGACACAGGCCATGGTCCACCAGTGGCAGGGCAGCGGTAGGCCATTGATATGCACAGGACAGTGTCACCCTAGTGGCCAAGGCATGGCGAGGCACACACCCCCACATGTGGGAGCAGCATCTGCTACATGGTCTGACACCCAGCACACCATGCTACCACAGAACAACCCCCTCAGCACACCTGCATAACCTATGCACAAACACCATGCACTGCAGGGACTGAGGGACAGCACCCTGTAGGGGACAATGGCCCCCACAACACAGCTGGAGACAACAGGCAGGGGAGTACCAAGGGAGGTCACATCTGCACACCATGTGGACACACTGCAACCTCTCTCCCCATCATTAGGGTGAGCTACCCCCACCCCAGAGTGTAGCCAGACAATATACAAACGTACACCAGGACTGTGTTTGTTGCCACCAGTGGCATAATAAATACAACTTATGAAACTCATGACAATGGATGCTGCCCTGCATGGGTAAATACAAAGCCATGCATTGCTTCCCAAGACACACACATACCAGCCCACAACCTTTACAGTTGTATTGTCCATGGGATACAAAGACAGTCATAGTGACCAGTTCTCCTAGCGTAGACCCCAATGAATGAAATCACAGAAAGGTACAACATTGTCTTTATTAGGCTTCATGGAAAAAGGAAGCAGTTCAGAGCCTATTTGCTACCTCCCCCAGAAATAAAATAGTACACCATGGAGTGATTGGAGGATGCCTGCCTACTCCCATGCCACAACAGGCACACATGACATGCACAGCCACACAGGCCCATGTGGCACCATAGGCCCAGAGGCCCCCCAACAGCCCCTGTGCATGTATGCCACGGAGGTCAGACAAGGGCACACAATAACATACCAGTGTCCAGACTACAATGGCAATACACTGGTAGGGAGATACAGGCACCACATGACACTGTGACCCCCTGTTCACCATAGCATGAATAGCCCTGGCAGGCACTAACAACATGTCCTGCATAGACACTGACACACTATACATGGTACTGTGGTATGAGACGTGCCATGAGAAGTGCAGAACAGTGTTGCCATGGCAGACAGGACAACAGCAGCAACAGAAACAGCCAGCACAGCAGGCTGACCCCACTAATCCCCCAGATCCAGTCATAATGACTGGCCGATGGCCATGCACAGACCTGCTGCATCCTGCCACAATGGTGGACATAACAGCAACATGTTGCACATGACAATACATGGCAGATAGCAGTGCACATGGCAGTAATGGCAACAGTAGACCAGACATAGAGCCAGCCATGTCACAGGCCACGCAGCAGAAGGCAAGGCACTGGAGGCACGGAATACAACACAAATGCACCCAGCCAGCGTAGCAGGGTCCACTGATGTAACTGTCATTGGTGCGCTGAATGGTGCCACTGGTGTCAATCATCCAGTGCCCCTCCCATCCAGCACATTGTCAGGTATGAACACTGTAGCCCCATGTGGCTGTACATATTGTAGCCACAATGGCTAAGGGGTCCCTCTAAGTGATCACCCTGGAATCCAAATGCAATGCAGCTAAATCACATCAGGCCTGGATGACCTAGGTGACTGTGCCAAGACACCAGACACAACACTCCAATGCCTGCAGTGACAACACAGACACATAGTAGAAATGCACAATGGCACACAGTACTCACGCAACACACTCCCGTCCCCATCACTGCTCTCTGCTGCATGCTGCACCATTGAGGGCACCCTCCGCCTGTCCATGGTGGGCTTCTGGTCAGCCTGCTTCTTGCCCCTCCTGTCTCCGGCGTGGTCTCTGTGATCTCCACTGGGAAGATGGTACAGCAGCATTACTACAATGTCAGCCATCATGGTATGCTAAAGACCACCCTGGACCCTGGTGGCATAGCACAACACACTCATAACTGGCACACAGGCACAGTGCACCACCCAAGCCATGCCAAGCATGACATGGGTCACTGCAAACCGCACTGTGCATGGCCAATGTGTGCAGGGGTGGAACCTGACAATGCCATCCCATACACGCAAGCTGCAACAGCTCCCCCTCCATCATATGTACACAGCCCCTCTGGATGGTACCTCCTCACACACAAGGCAGACTGTAAGCAGAGGATTCCCCTAACCCGTAATGAGGGAACACAAGTATCGAACCCCTCAACAATAGATGTGGACACACAGACATGACCCAGTGGCATACAACAATCCAAAGGCTACAGATAGAATAACAATGATGACAGAAAGGCATACGGGATGTGACATGCACACAGCATGACCGTACACAACCGAGTACAGTGCATATGCTGCCCACACCAGTGAGAGTGTGCAGCACAGCAGGGCACCAATGCCATGGAACTGTCACCCGAGCCGCTGACCAATGTCATGGCACAGACACAGCAGTGGTGGTGGAATGCACCACACCCAGACACATACCTCTCAACAGTACCACAGTCTGAGGAATGCTCCTCAGTGTACGTCACAGAAGCTCCCTGTACCACATTGTGAGGACTCGACCCACAGCAGTGGACACATACGAAAGCACAGAGCCATAGTAAATGATGCGAACCATATACCATACAATGAATTGTACAATGGCAAGAAACTTTTCTGGACTCTGATTGGTCAGTGTGTGGCTGAGACAGTGATATTACACAATAACATCACTGTGTTGATTTTTTGGAGGATATGGATTTATTTTTTCAGAAACAAAGATATACTGCCTCACTAAAAATCTACTAAAAACATTTTAATTTTTATTTTTGTTTTGTATAACATTGAGCCATTGTATAATTGCAATAAGGCACTCCAAGGTGTGTGTTATCATGTAATAACGTCACTCCTGGGGTGGTGGAAACACTCCACTTCGCTTCGTGCTTCAACCCACCCCAGAAGTGATGTTATTACACGATAACACACACCTTGTCATGCCTTATTGCTTAACTAACAGACCTCTGGAACATAACTGCAAACATTGTGACAGTGTTCTGAGCAGCGTAGGTGTAGCTATGTGTAAGTGATCCACAGTCGTCCCACTTATGCCGCATTGTAAGAGGCAATGTACCACAAGTGGGTGTGAAATAGTTGGGAGGTTATCCCAGACAACACACCCAACCACACACTGTGGATGTACAAAGTAGGCACAGCTGCATGCAGCCCCCTGGCAGCATGGCAGAACACAGTGGATGTAGCAGGGGACCAGGTGTCGTGAGTCCATGCCACCACAGTAGGTGGTATGGGGCAGTGTGCCACCACAGTGCAGGACATTGCAGACAACACTCCCAAGATGCTCCATCCCCCTGGCCCACACAGTCCACACACACCTGATTGGAGGTCTCCATGGCAGAAGACCAGCATATCATAGTAGTAGTAAAAGTGTACATTTGTACAGGTAGCAAATGGTAAAACATCATTGGGACATAAACCCATGTCCAAAAGTGACCCATGTCACATATCATTACACAAGGTGCACAACAGTAATAGCATGGTAGATTTGTGCTGAACCCCACCAGCACAGCAACACAGCACCCTCGATGGTATGATAATGGGCCATGGCACACACACACACACACACACACACGCACACAAGCACACCACCCAACACATCCCCACCACCCATTACATCACCTTGGTGAGAGGCATCATATACCTGGCACAGACACAGTCCCCTCCCGAATCATAGCCCGGCATCGTTCCAGCAGCGGGTGCTGCCTGCGCCTGATGTCCACATATCGGTGGTGGCACTTCTCCCCATCACGTGGTATTCCCATGAGTACTGTGAGGCAATGGGCAATTGAAGCCCAGACCTGGCTGCGGGGGTGGTCACCCTCCTGGACCTCTCCAAACAGGCACCTATGGTGCTGTTGAGTGAGCTGTACAAGGTTGGCTGTCTCCACATCATCCCAACGCCTGTCACGGCCAACCACTGCCCTTTGCCTACATCTCCCAGACATGGCTGACACAAGAGGAGGGAAAGGTATTGCTGTACTGGCAACAGATAGCCCACACACCCTGACACTCCCAAACAGTTCAGCCTAGCACCGTGCAGAACTATGCAATAGCGCCGCGCTACCCAGAAGTGTGCTCCATGCGCACGCGCAACCCTGCCAAGACCCCTTGCAGATGTACCAGGCATGCGCAGTGGCAGCACGCTAACATGGTTAGCGCAGTGCTAAGGCACAGTAGTGCAGACAGGTTAGCGTGGACTGCCCCAACCCACGCATGCACTGTACCTGCGCTAATCAACCCTAGCATGGAGCTATTGCAACAGCACTGCGCTAAGCATAGCCGAGATAGCCTGGCACTATATGGTTTGCCTGGCGCTATATGGTTTGCCCAGCGCTGACCACTTTGCCCGGTGCTATCATCTGCAATATTCAAACAGCATATGCAAATGATGGTCATTGTGTATGCATGGTGCTAACAAGGAGATTAGCATATCATTAATGGCCCATTAGCATGCTTAACAGGCTTGTTTGCCCGGCTGTGTGCTATATAAGGGCTAAAAGTGCTCCACCTGTGTTGCTTATCAGTAATACATGTTGTTGTGGGATTACTGATGCAGCACAGGATGTCACTGGAACACTCACAGAGTCAGCCAGGTATGTACTGCATGTGGGTTGACACAGAGGTACAATTCCCAGGGACATAGCAGTAGGTTTGTGATGTGGTTTATGTTGACTGGGTGCCTAGTGCCAGGCATAACCTGGCCATACCTCCCAACCTTATGTCCCTCAAATGTGGAACATTGTTTCTCAATATGTGGAACACATGAGCAAAATGTGGAACACGTATTCAAACTTCACCTCAGAGGCCCAGAACACTGTTAAACTATTTGCATTTATATTCAGGAGGTCAGTTAGTAATTGAGCTATATATGTTCTGCATCATTTGCTGTGGAATAGTGCCTTACAGTGTTACCACTGAATGTGGGACAACTCTTCACAATGTTGAACAGCATGCTGTTGTGCCATACCATGAGGAACGTTCCTCGTATTGTGGTACAGTTGAGAGGTATGGACCTGGGGAAGGGGGATACAGATGACTGCTAACTGACTGTGCCCTGGATGAGGCTGTCGTTCATGAATGTTCTGTGTAGTCACCATGCTGACAACAGTTGGGCATCCCCTTGTCATGTGTGTGTGGCTTGATAGCACTGGCTGATGGCAGACATCCAGGTCAGGGCTGTAACACATGTCTACTCTGTCTGTTGTATGGTCCGCAGTACCGTAGGAAGGGTGGGGCACCAGCCCCGGGCACATACATCCTAGGGGCGCAAGTTAACTTGCAACAAAGTTCCCCACAACCGCAACCTCAGTAAAAAAAATCAAAATAAAAAAAAATTCCAACCTCTGCCAGGCGGGGCGCATCCCCGCGGGGGGGGGGGATCACATGGTCCGCTCTCTCTGTCTGAAAAAGGTCACATGGTGATGGTAACAGACAGTATAAAGGAAGAGGCGCGGGAGTCTCACGGAGTTGTGATGAGAGTAGAGGGACGACGTATATATATAGAGAGAGAGAGAGACGACGAGGACGAGAAAAAAAAAGTATACTTCTCTTAAGTTTAAGTTTAGACTTAGTACTACTACGCTACCAACAAGTGTACACTACAGTACTCTGTACATTAGAGCCAGTCGGCAGAGGCAGTCAGTTGAGTGAGAGAGTCAGAGAATCCGATTCCAGTGAGACGTTAGCAGGCAGGCAGTTAATGATGGTGCGCGCCGGCGCCGCGGTATATCATGTCTTCTTTCTCAGCAGCCGGCACCGAAAGAACAGTCGATTCAAATAGAATGCCTTACAGAGCTGAGACTGTTGATGTTTATATATAATGGCGTGTGGGCTCTTTCTCGAGTCTGTTGTTGACCAAGTCACTGTGTCCCCTGAAAGATGGCCTGATCGTTGTTGTAAGCGTTATTATACAGCTGTCATTCAGAAGAAATTCATTGTCAGTGTTTAATTACTAAACCAATCACAGTATTTAATTACAAAATTAAACAGTATTCGCAACAAGTAAAAACAAAGCAGGGAGGGTGGGCAAACAAAGGGAAGGGGGGTTATGTGGAATGAAAAGCCAAGGGAGGAATTGAAAACATGATAATCAAGAACAATAATTAAAAATATCTTATTTTAAACATCTCTATTAAAGCAGGATTGCAACAAAGCATACTGAAAATATATAAATCTGTAATGATGTAATCTTGCTATAGTTAGAACAGTTCACTTAATTCATTATCATTAAGTACTTTAATCGAGACAGAGGACAGACAACCTATATTTAATGTAAAGTCTATTTTCTGTCCTCCAAATAGGGACATGGATCAAAGTCTACCCTTTGTTTGCCCACCCTCTCTGCTTTGTTTTCACTTGTTGCACTTGCAAATACTGTGTTTGACTTTGAAATTAAATACTGTGATTGGTTTAGCACTTAAACACTGACAATGAATTTCTTATGAATGACACCTGTGTTAGGAATTACAGCTGATAGGGTGAGAAAAGGGCTTGATATTCTAAAAGTAGGTAAGACTCCAAGCTTAGACGGCCTACGATCAAGGATGCTCAGGGAACTGGTTTCAGAGCTGGATGATCCCTTGGCTGTACTCTTTAATGGCTCACTACAATCTGAAGTGATGCTGGGGGATTGGAGAACTGTGGAGGTGGTCCCACTCCATGAGGGGAGGGACAGGGAGGATCCAATCAGCTACAAGACAGTCTACCTCAGTTGTAGGTAAACTGAAGGAGAGCCTAGTGAAAGAAAGCCTGGTGACCTACCTAAAGAAAAATGGGCTGCAGAAGAGCAAGCAGCACGTCAGATCAGCTTACTAGTGTTCTTTGACTGGGCCACTAGAGCCATACCTCTCGAGTGTCCCTGATTTTCAGGGACGTCCCTGATTTTGCCTCAAAATCTTGCTCTGTCCCTCCTAAAACTTGTGTTTCCATGACCAAACAGTGGGAGTTGTAGGCACAAAATAATGTCAACCATTAAAGTTACAGACTTGTTCTTCCTTAGAAAATGCATTCTACACTAAGTCCCTTACTCTGTCAGCTTCCTGCGTGGATTATTTATAAAACTTACAACAAGGATCAGGCCATCTTTCAGGGGACACACTTGTACTGGTGATATTAGACAGATGTTTCGTGAACATTTCCCAAATTATCACAGCAGCAGTAACTCTGCCAAAGTTATTTCTAGCAGAATTAAAATTTCTCACAGCCTTACTGACAGCCAAGTGTTGGGCATCTCACTGTCTGCATTCAAACATCAGTTTAATAATTATATATATATATAGATATATATATATATATATATATATATATATATAGTAATATAAATTCAAAACTAAATAGGTTTGTTTTGTGAATCTGAGATTCTGCTGCCTTAGGTAAAAAGAATGATTTTTATCCACTGCTACAAGCTAGGCTCCAATCCTCCCTCCATGTGTAGCCTGTAAGGTCTCCAGTACTAGTACACCAGTTAGCCTGTCCAGTCTTAGCTCCCCAGTGCAAAGAATGTGAGCTAAGGTGTGGAATTAACCTCTGCTTCCATACCCTCCACATGAGAACTGCCATGGGCCAATGTTCCTTTAGGTATGCAGCTGCAGTACTGTGCAATTCCCTCCCACATCATCTAAGGTTGAACAAAGCTGGGTGTCTTCCAAACAGTCCTTAAATGTTGCCTTTTATGAGAAAAACATGTGTTTTATCTGAAAGAGGGGTGGCGGAGACTGGAAAGGGCACCACAATCCACACAGGGGTTGTGTACAGACCCCCATGTCAGGGGGAAGGAATGGACAAGGATATGATGGAAGGCATTCTTAGAATGGCAGAGAAAGGGGAGATACTGTTGATGGGAGACCTGAATATGCCAGATGTTAACTGGAGCACATTTGTTGCAGCCACATCCAAGAGCAGGGCCATTCTTGATGCCCTACAGGTGGCAGACATTAGACAGCTAGTTTCAGAACCCACTCATGAGGGAGCAATCTTAGACCTCGTACTCTCAAACGCGGGCAGTGAGAGGATCTCAGATCTAGAAGTAGGTTGCCATCTGGGGACAAGTGAACATCAAACAGTGTGGTTCATGTTAAACTCAGCTACAGAGTCAAGCCATACAAAAGTGAGGGTACTGGACTTTGGGAGGGCTGACTTTGGCAATATGGGAGAGTGCCTCAGAAAAGCACTAGCAAACAGGCTAGAAGGAGGTGTGGAGTAACAATGGGGAATTACCAAAACTGCCATCACAGACGCGACATGGCAGGCACTCAGAGCAGCGGCATCAAACGTTTTATGGGAATTCTTCAGATGTTTCCAGAGTCAGAGTGTGACACTTATTTAGCAGGGTGGATGCTGGAAGGCTTGAATTAGTCCTGAAGACATCCTAGGTCCTGTGACCAATCTGAAACAGTGCATTCTCACTTGTAAAGTGTTCACACATTTTGTTTACTGCCTTAGAACTATGAATACTATGCAGCTGATGACATTAACATTAACAGTTTTGCCATTCAGGGCCTCTTTCTTGGTGATTCATGCTGTAAATCTTTTTTTTATACATGTGAAGTAATTCTTATTTAAAAGGGGGAAGTGCTTTTATGTGTGTCTCTAAACTTAATTCAGCACCTGCAGAGTCATTCTGTGGGATGGCTTTTATTCCAAAACATATTACTAATAAGCTATACGAACAGTATTCAAGCTTCGTTGGCCGGAAAGTTCCCTAGACTTTAAATGGAAACAGCTGTTGGTAATATTTCACTGAATTTGGTCACATCTTTAACAGTGTCATTATGGGCTTTTTGAGTGAGGTCTTAAATTTTGTAGTGTACTAAGCAGTGTCAAGAGGCAATGTGATCCAATGTTTAGAGCATGAAGCAATGAACCAGGAGAACCTGGGTTTGAATCCTGCCATAGGTTGTGGCCCACTGTATGATCTTGGGCAGGGCAAGTCAGTTGTTAAGTCAGTGTTTCAGTACCTTCCAATGATGCTACATCTCCACTGGTGAATAAATTCAATCAAGCAGTACTCAAGGGGCCAGACCCTTGGCGCAGCAGTACTGCTACCTCTCGCAATACTGGGGAACCGAATTCGTGCCAGGGTCTCAGGGGGGAGGGGGTCCCGGTCAGGGGAGAACATCTAAAAAATGCATATGTGTCCCTGTCGCCAGTTGGCAGTAGGAGGCAACAACGGGGACCAAACAGCTATATATATATATATATATAAACCTTTCCTACATCAGCATAGTACCACGAGCACATCACTTGTTCAGTACAACTCCCAGACAGCCTGGCTCCCCTTACCTCCAGTCAGGCTTGAAACAGTTTCTTTCTTTTCTTTTTTTTTTAAACAGAAACCACCCACATTTTACATCCCTAACCTGATCAGGAGGGAAATCTGTCAGGCACCATCTGTCACCCCATGGTGCTGTATTTCTGACCCTCAATCCTTGCTGCACTCTGTCCCCATTCTCTAATTTAGTTCTACACCACGGACTCCAAAATAGAATACATGACTGCAAACCACCACCCCCAAAAAAAAAAAAACCCGAGCACTGGGAGTGTGGAGGAGATGGGAAAGATGGGACTTAAGTACCACAGAACAGGGAAACAAAATGAATCAAGGCTGTCATTAACAGTAAAACAACTAACACTGCACTGCCCTTGACTTGGAAGTATACCTAGAGGACTACTGTACCAACAAAACCCACTTTCATGTCATCTGTAGTCTTTTTAATTTTTTAGTTTGCCAGTTGTACTATAAAATGTCACATATAGCCTATTTTCTTTTTTTTTTATTCAGATTTTTCCCATTTTTCTTGTTTTCTCCACTGTCCTGGGACACCAACACACGGCAATGCATGCACATGGGATGGGCGCACTTGCATCCATGGCGCAGGCTACAGCCCTTCCAGCCCACCCTGGCTATTGCCTGGGCTCCCTAGAGCTAGGCGCTACCACTCATCCTCCACCAAGTGGCAGCTAAGAGCCAGGAATCCCAGACCCACCTGGGAGAGAAGTGCTGCCTCATGGCAGCTCAGTCCAACTCCTTGCCCTCTCTCCAGCTGGCCCCTGACGACCCAGGCTTATTTCTGAAACTGGGTTGTTGGCATAACACAAGTATGGTATCAATGCTTCAACCCTCAGCACCACTGGGCTGGCCTTTAGCCTATTTTCTAAGCACAATAATACCTCCAGGGTCAGCAATATTGGGATATACTGGACCTTCCCCCAACCTGCCCCTCTCAGAACTTCTACTTGGGTAGGGTGTGGGCAAATTAGTGCAAGCACTGTGTCATGCCATTATAGGTGTTTTTTCCCCCTTTTAGGATTTGGGGGAATTATGTTTCTATTGTTAATTGGTATTTTTTGTCTGGCCCCCCTCCTGGACTTGAGTCTTTGGGGGGGGGTCTAGCAGTGCTTGTCAGGGTTGATATTGGTTGTTGTTATTAGTAGGTAGCCATTGGGCTAGTATAGGTTACAGTTTCCACACAGACTCTTAGTGAGTGTTTTGCTCCGTAAAGATCTGACAGTTTCTGTTTGAAACTAGCCAGATAGAGCTTCTAAGAGGAGCGCTCGGTTTGCTTTAAAAAGACTTTTAAAACATTGTACAAACATTGCGGTTCCCGGTTCTTATCAGTTCTAAAAAAAACGGACTTTGTATTACGTTTTTTTCAAATACCCGTGACACGGTTAGGAACCGATAAGGGTGTCTTGCCTGGCACTGCCATTAAAAGGGCAAGTTTTTGGTTAGGCTGGCATTATGTCTGAGAAACCCAAAAGAAAAACCAGGCCCACTGGGTTTCAACACTGTGATGCTTGTGGGGAAGCCTTGGCCAAGGCTGACCCACAGACACACTACATGTGTTTATTGACTGGGGTTTGACCACCTCCAGTCAGACTGCCAGATTTGCAAGAATTTCCCTGCAGCCACCCTGGAAAAAAGATTGGGCAGGCTCAGGGAACGAGAGGCCAAAAAGTCCGCTGACCCAGATGGCCAGCCCGGTCCAGTGCCAACTGGACCAGAGGGAGTGCCCTCTGACCAGGGTGAGACTTCCTCGGGCAAAAGAAAAGCAGTTAGCTCCTCCTGTAGAACTGCCCCGGAGAGGAAAGAGATAACTCCATACAGGATGGAGTTCTGAGGGCGAGCGCTCCTCTTAGAAGCTCTATCTGGCTAGTTTCAAACAGAAACTTTCAGATCTTTACGGAGCAAAACACTCACTAAGAGTCTGTGTGGAAACTGTAACCTATACTAGCCCAATGGCTACCTACTAATAACAACAACAACAACAATAACAACAGCCAATATCAACCCTGACAAACTCACTAGACCTCCCCCAAAGACTCAAGTCCAGGAGGGGCAGACAAAAATACCAATTAACAATCTAGACATTTTGTGAATACCTTGGAGCAGAGGTAAGACCAAGAGCATTGCCCTGAACTGGTAGTGCCTGAGGCAGTTCGAACCTGAGGTACTTTTGGTGAGAAGGCCTGATGAGGACAGCTCCAGAACAGGTGAAATCCACTTGCCAAAGTCACCCAGCAGCTTCTCACCTCCCTAGGATTCCTGCTAAATCTTCAAAGTCAGTTCTAGAACCAGGTCAGGTACTCACTTTCATAGGTGCAGGGTGGACACAAAGCTGTGGGGCCTTCCTCATGGAAAGGTGAGAGTGAGTGCCTGGCCTCCTCCTCACCCTACCAGGTCTCGACCAACGCAAGACACTTTTGCAGCTCTTGGCCTCAAATGAAACTGAATGTCTCTTATCTGGAATCTTGCTCCCTGCACTACAGCTGTGGAGGCAGGCAGCCACGTGCCCCAAGAGCTGCAAAAGTGTCTTGCTGGTCGAAAACCACGAAAAACCAGAGCAATCTTTCTCTACCCCTTCCAGGGAAGAAAACCCAACTGGCAATCAGTCACACTGTAATCAGTACTACTAACTCTGGTTATGCTGCTGTTTCTTCTGCATATATATTTAAATAAACTTGCACTTTTTGCCTTTTGCAACTTTAAACATGTTGTATATGAGTGATTTCCAATTTACTATGGATGATTGAGACTTGAGAGTCAGTTTATTTTTGTTTTAGATTCAGGTTCACAACCTCTGAATTCTTCACCCAATCATTTCTTGAAGAAAGTCTGTCCCTGTTCAACTGGCCTGAAAGATTCTAAGCGCCTCCATCAATACAATCTAAGCCATGCTCATTGCTCACCATATTTGGCTCTGGGTGGGGGGAAATCACTTTAATATGACAGCAAGAGTAAAACTGAATAATGTGGCTTACCCAGGCTGTGGTAGGAGAGATCATATCACACAGAAGAGGCAAGACTAAATACTGTATTATGTAAGCACTGCATGAAGCACAGAACTGACACACAACCCCCCGCCACTGTGCACTCTGTAATTTCCTTGCTGCTGATGTAATACAAATGTCTCTTCCTTTGAGAGTGGGTCTAAACTATTTTAAATTCAACTACTTTAGACTCTGGGAGTTGAGCGAAGGTACAGACGAATAATACTGTATGCAGTTGTATAGCTCAGCTGTCACTAGGCAGCAGGCTATCTGCCCCAGTCGCAGAGACCAGCCAGTCCAGTAGTCAGTTCAGTGTAGTGTGGTGTCACCTGACTCAGTAATTAAATGGGCAGACTACATGGATGGGCCCTTGCGGTCCTTATCTGCCATCAACTATTATGTTTCTATGTCAGCTATCTGATTACTATCATCAGGCATCAGCCTAAGGGTAGCAGCACCAGTGGTAGTACTAGTGGTACTGTATTTGGGTTGGTGGGCCCCTCTGTTTTGTCTGTGAGGAGTAACTGACTGACTCACTCCACCCAAACAGAACTGGGATCGACCAACGCTGCTATCCTCTAGGCTGGTGATAAACAGCCATATAACTGACATAGAAACAGAGTTAGTGGCAGATAAGGACACAAATGCCCATCTACTCTGCCATTCTTTTCTACCTTATGAATATGCCCTTCTTTCACCTTATGAATATGCCATAGACCTTTACTCTGTCAATGGTGGCTATCTATTCATACTCATCTGTATTGCTCACCTTATGCCTACCCCTATCTGATGCCTGTTTGAAGCTCTGCACTTATTCATATCCACCACTTCCCAGGTTGAGGCAGGCCTGACCATACTATTCTATGCATCCACCGTGACCACCCTTTCTGTGAAAAAAGTTCCTCACAAACAATACCCTTAATCAGTCTCCTCTAATCTCATGGTGTTCTTGTTGTCCGCTATTTTTTATATATGAAACATCATCATGTTAGACTCTTGCACCATTTAGCAGTACTCCAGATGGGGTCTCACACAAATTTGTCTGTACAGAGGGCAGAGGCTGGGATAACAACCTCTGTTTTATACTAGCGATGCCTTTCCCTATGCAGAGAATCTACAAGCCCTGGCTCATAACTGCCTTCTTCAAATTGCTTGCCTACATTTATATCATCTTTTGTTTGTGTTGTCTGCAAAGAGGCATACGTTTCCTTCCTCTGCAGTGCACTGTCACTTATAGATACATAGACAGTGTAGGCAGATAAGGGCCTATGGCCCACCCAGTCTGCCCATTTGAGCTTGTGTTCAGTTTATGTTTTCCTAGAAGTCAGTTGCCCCTTACCCCTGACCTCCAGAATTCCTTTTATGTCTATCTCATGCATTTAAATCCGGATTGTCTCAGCCCCCACTTCCTCTGGCAGGGTGTTCCCTTGTCCACCACCCGTTCTGTGAAGAAATTCTTCCTCATGTTTCCTCTGATCATCCTCCCTCCAACTTCATCCCATGCCCTCTGGTCCTGGAACATCTTTTTTTTGCTTAAAAGTAGTGTATTCCTGCACTATAAAGACAGTAAGAGGACTGATTCCAACCCTATGGTACATGACTAGCAACCCCCCACTTTCTTCTGCATGGACTCCATTTGTTGATTACTATTCCTGGGCTGTCCCTATGTCCTGTTGCTCATTCCCTGGCAATTGTTTACCCAGGTTACCATCCTGGTATGCACTCCCTGGCTGGCTTTCTTGTTTATTAATCATTTGTGACAGTGTGGGACTGCTAGTCTAGGTAGGCCATATCCACAGCCCCTCTTTGTTCTACTGACTGGCACCCATATACCAGCATCCTCCACTCACCCTCCCTATTTCCGAATTACTTGTAACATGCATGCCCACCTTTAGGTAACCTGAAATGTACTCTGTAATGTGTCTAAAGAGGGGCAGGGCCTATCCTTCTCAGTGAAAATAATAAATATGTATGACTGTAGCTGATAATCTACTGTACTAGACTACTACTTAATGTAATGTGTGGACTTTCATTTTATAGCCAGTGTCGAAATTGAGTACAGTCTTCTGCAGACTCATATTCTTGAGTGCATTAAAACAATGCGACTCGTATGAGTCGCAGTCCATAAGGTAAGGTAATGGGTTTTAAATTTGGAATTGGATGTTTTTGTGTTATCTTTTACACTCCTATTGTCATGGTATCGATGTGACATACTCAACAGGGGTGAACAACCTCTTGACATCACATCGATACCATAGCAAAAACTTGCAGAAACTGGGACTAGTACTTCCTTTTCTGTATGTGTGTAAGGAGGTGCTTTGCTCTTGAGTGAAAATAGCAATAAATTATGTACTTAATTTAAATGTGAACTCTTCTGTAGGTCTGAACTTGAGTGTGGACTCCAGACCATCCATCACCATCAGATCAGAGAGTTCCTGTCCTATATAAATAGCAGCAGTCACCAGAGGCCGTGCAAGGAGTCACCTTCAACAGTCAGTCTTATTAAAGGTAAGTCAATGCGTTTTTAAATTGGGTGACAGGTGTATCGTGATCGCATTTCTGTAGCATTGAGTTGACTGGTAGTTTGTCTGACTGTCTGGGTTAGGGTACGGGCGGCCGGGAGTAGGGGAGGTAGGGGCAGTAACGTAGTAATGATGGTTGGAGAGCATGAAAATAAGTTACTAAGAAATAAGGCACTCCCAGAGGTTGGATTAATAGTCAATAACCACTATCTAGGGTCTGGGATGTCAATGTACTATGTGGCACAAGACGGGTGGTCCAGGGGCAATTTTCTCACAGGTTGTAATTAATTGGATGTTAGTTTAACTCCTGTGACAGCCTTATTGCTATTATAAAAATGCATTCAAAAAGAAAACTGTAACAAGTATAGTTTATGGTTATGAATGTTCTCTGTAGCCTAGAGTTAGAAAGTGACTGGTAATGCTGCATTTTGATTTTACGCCAGCATTCAAAAACTGTTCATAGAAGAACTTTTTTCTAAAAAGTTGATCTTACAATAATATCAACTGTTTATATAATTTAAACAGAGAGATATTTGAGAAAAAAGTTCTTCCACCAACAGTTTAGGAATGTTGGCTCAAAAATCAGAGTGTAGCATTCCAGTCAGTCAGCAGTGACAGGATGGAAGCCTAAAACTCGGAAGAATCAAAATACCATGGTAATCAGGCTGTACATGATGATTAATGTAAGGTTGATCCTAACAGCCAAGCAGTCAAATGACTTTAGGCTGGGGGCTGGATGTATAGCGTAGAGTTTACAGTAATGAGCTGTGAATTTGACCTTGTTGTCCTCCAGCAGCCTGGGTTTGAGTACCACAACCTCCACTTGCATACTGCGTGACTCTTATTCTCAGCAGCAAGTCATTTAACTGCCCAGTGTTCCCAGGTCACCACGAAATGAGGCACTTGTGCCGAGTAGGACTAACCCAGTTACCAAACTCTAACAGTTAAAATATGTGTTATATATTTCTTGCGCAATGAAACTGCCTTCTAAGATCTTCAGCATTCTCTCACATGACGGGTAAATAGATGTACTTAACTTCAGAACACCCCAGTCAATAACCTGTTCCACTTTTTCTGTGGTTATGGTTAAGTCACTCACTGTGCCTCGTGACACACCACACAAGGCATGGGTAAACTCCCAGTAACCCACACCCCTGTTGTGCCTTATTGATTACACAAACAGGAAGTTGGATAGGACATTGACTGGGATGTTTCGAAGTTAAATACAAGTACACATATTATACTGTACACTTCTCTCTTCAGTATTTTGTAAAGGAAGGCCTGATTCTTGAAGATGGCACCGAAGAAACCATCAGGGGCAGAGTTTAGAAAACTGAGGAAAGTAAGAGAAGAAGAAAATCGAAAACTCTCCCAGCACTGGCAACATTGGCTTACTAAGTCTAAGGAGCAGGAGGGAAGTTCTGCGACTCCGTCAGTAGCAACACCAATTGACATCAATGAGCCTACCCCCTACTAAGACAGATGTTGAGGGCAATATTACAGAAGAAGAAGTAGTTGAAGAAAAAGAAGATGATGATGATGATTGCCAGCCGACACCGTCTGCTTGCAGCTTTGAAAATTATACAGAGGATCCTGCATTAGGAAGTAATGTAGATGCTGTAGCCAGTTCAGTACTCCAACTTAATTTTAATGACCCAACATCATGGCCTGACATGACTGACAAAGTTAGATGTTGCTTGGTGGAACATGGCCCTGAACAAAAGAAAAATGCTAATTTTAGTTTCTCAGCGTCTGATGATGGCAGGCGCTTTTATCGGGATTGGTTCACAAAAATTCTTCCCAATGGAGAGACTGTGGAACGCACATGGCTAATGTATGGTGAGACCAAGAAAGCTATCTATTGCTTCCCATGCATGCTATTTGCAAAAAAATCATCCACTACATCGAGTCTAGCAAATCCAAAAAAAGGATTTTGTGACTGGAAACATTTAAATCCCAGAATTCCAGATCATGAAAACTCCCCTGAACACCGTGACAGTTATTTACGTTGGAAGAATTTTGAAATGTGCTTGAAGACAGGGGCCACAATAGATGATCAACTGCAAAGGTCAATTGCTTCAGAAAAAGAAAAGTGGCGTACCATTCTGAAAATTATTCTTGATGCTATTCTTTTCTGCGCAAAGAACAACTTGGCTCTCAGGGGGTCCACAGAGATAATTGGACACACACACTCTGGAATTTTTCTTAATTTGCTAGAACTAATAAGTCACTATAATCCGGAGCTTGCAGGGCACATTGCCAACCATAACCAACATTTTCTCCTACAATTCAGAACGAGTTTATTAACTTGCTGGGTTCCACTGTGAGACGTGAAATAATCGCAAAAATTAAGGAGGCAAAATATTTCTCTATTATGTTTGACTGTATGCCAGATGTGGCTCACAAGGAGCAGATGTCTCAAATCATTCGGTATGTGAGGATACAGGATAATGATTGTATTGTTGAGGAAAGTTTTATTGATTTCATCATCTCACATGAAAAGACAGGAAGTGGGCTAGCTGCAGAAATTGAAAAGAAATTAAGTGATGATGGCTTAGATATAGCTAACTGTCATGGCCAAGGGTATGACAACGGCGCTAATAAGGCAGGAAAGTATCGTGGTGTGCAAGCCCATATAGCACAAGTGAATGAACATGCTAGATTTGTCCCATGTGCAGCTCATTCTCTTAATTTAGTTGGGGTCCATGCTGCGAGTGTATCAGTGGACATGGTATCATTTTTTGGCACAGTGCAGAGATTGTTTACATTCTTTGTAGCTTCAACAAGCCGCTGGGAGGTGCTATCCCAAGCAGTAAAGGTCACTCTGAAGGGTCACACTGAAACAAGATGGTCTTCAAAGTTTCGTGCAGTTCACTCCCTTCATCTTCAAATACCTGAAGTCTTAAAGGCATTGTACCAAATAAGTGAAGATGCAACCAATGCTGACGCGATATCAACAGCCCAGAGCCTAATCAAGCAGATAGATTTCAAATTTCTTTGTACCCTAGCAATGTGGGACAAAATACTGAACCTGATTGAACGAGTAAACCAACTGTTGCAATGTAAGGGATTGCCTGTCGATAGTGCCTCAAAACATATCAGTGGATTAAGGGATGCACTGCAGCACATACAGGATGATGGAATACATGATGTTATACAACATGCAGCAGAACTTGCTGAACAGATGTCACTGAATGCAGAATTCACAGAAAAAAGAAAAAGAAAGGTGAAAAGGATGGCCGATGAGAACGTTGAAGATGAAGAGCACTTGATTTCTGCTGAGCAGGATTTCAAAATGCAGTTCAACAATGTTCTAGACACCTCACTTCCCAGATTCAGTGGCGGTATGAGGCACTGTCTGAAGTGGCTGCTGACTTTAACTTCCTTACAGGGCTATCTTTCTCAACAATGGAAGTTAGCTAGTTAAAGAAATGTGCAGCAGATCTAGCAATGAAATATTCTAATGACCTAGATGCTTGTGAAATAGTATATGAGGTAGAGAGCTTCAAATTTCAGGCAGCTTCAGTACTGCCCAATTTTTCTAATGCCACACCCCTCAGCTTGTTGAAGCTCATTCACAAATGGTCTTTGAGTACTCCCTATCCAAACATTGAAATTGCTCTCTGACTCTTCTTGACGCTCCTGTAACTGTTGCTTCTATGAGGCGTGGTTTCAACAAACTGAAGCTGATCAAGACCTATTAAGATCATCTATGGGACAAGAAAGACTGTCAAATCTCGCTATATTATCTATTGAAAATGCTGTAGCCAGTGCCATTAACCGACAAAGTCATTGACGAATTTGCCTCTTTGAAGGCAAGAAAGGTTCACATAGGCCAGACAGACAACTGTGAAATGTGTAAGCTGTATCTGACTACTGTGGATATGCGATTCGGATTCAAATAACATATTTGCATGAAAATATATAGCATCCATCAGCTCTCGTCAGTTACCGGGTTTCCTGTCCTGATTGCCTTCAGGTTTTTGGTTTAGTACTCAGTGGCCTGTGCTGTTGTGTGTGGGGCATTGTTTCATTCAGCTCCAGCTCCATATCTTGTATTGCTGTGTAACTGTTCCTGTGTGTTGTATAGATTGTTCAATTCTCACCTTTCATATATTTATCAATTAAGTTGGAGTACTGAACTGGCATCGACATCTGCATTACTTTCTAATGCAGAATCCTCTGTTAGCAAATTGTAATTTTGATTTAAATACCACTGGTTCTCATTTGGCCACTTTACAACACAGTTTATTCTAATTCCATGATGAAGAAAAAATCTGAAATCAGGGGTTGCTACGGAGACTCAATTCGGAAGAACATGTAAACAAGTGTGTTTTGGTTAGTAGGGGAGTATTTCAATAGTAGATTACCCACAACTACCAAATCAGGCTACAGCATGTAACTGTAACTGTCTCCCTCCTAGAGCTTCAGTGGGCCTAGAGGACCCCTAGCCCCATGCTTTGTGTAGCAATCTTTCACAGTACATTTCAGAAATGCATATAGGGTGGGTGGTTGATGGCATTGGTCACCAACTCATCCACAACAATTCTTGACCCACTCTATACCACCACTCAGTCTCCCACAACTCATATTCTATGGGAGCAAAATATTCCTCCCTGAAATCAGGGATAGGGAACTGTAACAAAAGTATGTTTTTCTTTGAAAAGGCCCAAAACTCACCACAGAGCATGCAAACCCTCAGAGCTACAGGGCCTTGCAGCCCCAGACCCCGGCTCTTTTCTTGAGGGCAAACATAGACTCGCCCAGGGTACCAAAATGCCTTCCTACGGCACTGATGGTCCGGTCTGCACAATCTGTATGTACTGCCACAGAGGGGTTCTCAGTCCCTGTGACCTTGGGAGCACAGATGCTCAAGGTGACAGAACACAGGTTGTGTATAACTGTGGCATCATGTATGTGATATATTGTATAGATGTAGTATGTCACATGTGTGCAGTGTGTTACTCTGCACTCTGTTCCATACTGACACCGACATGTGATGTCTCAAGCTGTTCGAGACTACTGACACCACTGTGGTATTGTGAGGATGGTAACACTGTGCCAGCAAGCCATGCGGTCCTCCAGCAGTGGTGACATCAGTACTGCAGCAGATCATCATAATGACAGCACTACTGCAGCAGCACATAGGCGATACTTGATGGGCAACTCTGCAGCACCAGTGTGTTCTGCCACAGAAGGATTCTGAGGCCCGATGACACCTAGAGCACAGCTTGTGAGGTTCATGGGAATCAGAACCCTGACCTGGCAGGGCATGCTGGTTGTGCATAGCACTGCTCTGCCTGTCATGTGTATTGCTTATTGTAGTGTTTGCTGACCGGGTACGTGCTGTAGACAAATCCTGCCTCTTTCGGCCACAACCTGGGTGAAGGGGATACAGGTGAATGCCAAATGTCTGTGAAACAGATTACGCTGCTTGTGGTATTCTTGTGAATAGGGGGTACATGGCCATGGCACCGTAGATATTCCCCTACACATTTCAGGAAGTGCCATGGGGTCTTTGACATCCACCTGACCTACCACCAGAGCAGGCAGATGGGACCTCGGTCTAACATCTCATCCAACAGATGGCACCTCAGGAGTGCAGCACCCCCCTCATGCTGCACTGCAGTGTCACTTATAGGATATTAACCCAGGAGCCTTGTGTGGGACTAGAACCCACAGCCGTCTGATCTCCCAGCCGTAGGGCGTCGGTGCTACCTGCTGAGCCACTTTCTTTACCTGTGTATTGTACTGTGTGTAGTCTGTGTGATGTAATAGAGGAGACTGCCTGATGTACAGGTGATAACCATGGTGTAAATGCCTCAAGTGGTTGCTAGGACATCAGTAAACCTCGAGTGTGCAGCTCGAGAGGCTTACAATTGCCCTAGCAACCACAAGAGGTGATTACACCATGGTTATCACCTGTACATCAGGCATTGTCAGGTATAGTGGATGGGACTCGTCATGGGAATCCCCCCATCATGTGTAAGTAGGCCTTACCCACGTATTGACTCTGTGGTACAGCCACATGTATGTGTAGGTACTGTACACACAGTATTGGGATACATGGACCAAATGACTGTGGGCCAGCATAGTACCAGTGTTAACCCCTATCAGACATGGAGATTGCTAGACTCAGTGACAGTATACTGTGACAACTGGACTGTTATAGAACTACTGTACTGAGGCTTCCAAGCACATTCCAGGTGTGTAGAATACTGACTAACAGTGGCAGTCTGTCTAGTTATCCCACTGCTAAGACATAGCTGAGATGAGTTCATATGGTCCTGACATCACACCACTGGGATGCCAGGGCTGTAATCTGCATCATGCACTGTCCAAAGCCCATTGCACAGGCCATGCTTGACTGACTGCATGCTGTGGTGCTGCAGATGGAAGTGGGATGTGATCAGCGGTGTGGAGGATGCACTCTGGAGTGGGTCAGTAGTCCACTGTGACTGTAGGGTGCATGTACTCCAGTGTGACAACTGTCACAGGTACCCGTGCTGTCACCCATGTCACTGACTGAGATCTGCATCACAGACAGCCAACCCCCCCACCCCTGTATTGTGCTGTGTGATGTGTGCATGTGGGTCATGGCAGACAGTACTCATGGAGTTAATAGTGTTGGCACACTGCGGTCCCGGCTGCTGACTGTCTGTGCACAGCACTGTGCAGCCAGGGGCAGGGGCAGTACCAACGTTGTTGTGGTCCAGGGTGTCTACCCCCATGACAGGCCGGTCCATCTACAGTGTGCATATCCAGGTCATTGCATGACATGCATTGGCACACATGCTGGGGGTGCAGTACCCCAGTTTTATTGTTGTACAGTACCCACAATTGTGACACATGGTGGATCACACACAGGCCTTGTGCACAGCTGTGCCAGGATCACCTATACACACACCACACCTGTATGTGAGCAATGTAGCTGCACTGATACATACTCTGGCATATGCAATGGTGCCTAGGCTGCGCCCCTAGTGGAATGTGTGTCCTGGTCAGCCATCTAGCCCTGTTGTTGGGAGACAACCCATGCTTCCACAGCATATGTTCCATGGTGCTGTGTGTGTAGAGGCCCGGCATGGCACTGGATGTGCCGGGGGGGCACCATGAGTCAGGCATTTACAGCCATGGCTGCACAGTCCCACACATGTGCACGTTAGACACCGTCTGTGGCTGTAGGCCTTGTGATTGCCTTGCAGTGCACTCATGTCCATGCCAACATGTGTAGCCAGGCCACATCTCACATGCCACAGGCAGCAACATGGGCAGCACAACTGTGTGCTGCACACACACAGCTGGCTTCCACATGTGCTGGCCTGCAGGACTCCACAGCACTGAGGTGCATCGTGCATGTCCTGTTGCCATTCCTCAGGGGGTGGGGACATGTATAGCAGCTGTGTGTTGCATCATGGCCATATGATACTGTTACAGCTGTGCAATGTTTGTTCGCAACTCTGTTTAACCCTTTCCCTGCCTTCTGTCCCACACAGGTGAGGCTGCAGGACGGGAGCGGCTCAGGGCCCACACATTTTCTGGAGATGAGCTGCGTGCCCTGGTACATGCGGTGAAGGACAGGGAGATGGTCCTACGCAGGAACAAGTCGATGGACGCCACTGTTCGGCTGATGTGGGAGGAGATTGCCACAGCAGTAAACGCTGTTGGTGGTCGTGGCCATAGCACTCATGCCATCCAGAAAAGATGGAATGACCTGCTGCACAGGGTGAAGGAGGAGCAGTCACAGTGGATCTGGAACAGGCTGCGGACCAGTGGGGGACCACAACCACTTGAACAGCGGGACTGGGACCCATTGATGGCCATAGTAGCCTCTACCCTGCGGCCAGTGGCAGTCGGTGGGGTTGAAGGCGGTGGGTGTGAGACACCTCTTACACCACCCAGAGCAGGTAAGTTCATGGCATGTATCCACCACTCACTGGACAGCAACACCATGGGGACAGAGGCACACATCACTACTGTCATGGTGCATGCATAGGGCCCTCATGGGTATGTTCCATTGTAAGGGTGGTGTTGGCGCTGCACAGTGGTGGACATCTGCTGGCAGGCACATGTCGTGAGTGCATGTGTGCCATGGTGCAGGTGCTCCTAGGGCACAGGCTGAAATTGAATGGGATGCACACTGGGGTCTGCATGGGCATGCTGGAGGGCACACATTGCTGGGGCTGCATGTGGCATTGTTGGGAGTGGGGTGAAGGTGGTTGGGCTGGTCACTGTAGCAGCAACTGACATCAGTCTCTTCCATTTCAGCATTACATGCCCAGCAGGCTATGTCCCAGGTGGGGCCAGACACAGTTGTATGGGAGATGGAGGATTCATACACAGCAGAGGTGCACCCTTCCACATCAGGCATGGCAGCCACAGCTAGACCGGCAGTGGCCATGCCAGTCAGCATTATGTCCGCTCA
Source organism: Neoceratodus forsteri (assembly GCA_016271365.2). NCBI lineage: Eukaryota > Metazoa > Chordata > Ceratodontiformes > Ceratodontidae > Neoceratodus > Neoceratodus forsteri. The sequence goes on along the minus strand of CM028132.1, from coordinate 966,029,849 downwards.
CAGACGTTATGAGGCACTGACATATGCTGGAACATCAGATGAGGAGCATGCAGCCTTCCTAGAATCCCTGAATCCACCTGAGTATGCCCAGGTGGAGGATCTGAGTGGGGAGCAAGTGGTGATCCTGACTGTCACAAGTGACCACGGCTCAGAGGATGCAAGGGAGGAGCCCAAAATGCCAGTTCTGTGTGCGGCTAGTGACACCAGAGGTTTTGGTGCAGTGGGGGATGGCACCATGCCTGAATTGGGGACAAGGGGCACTCAGGCACATGACACCTATCTGCCCACAGCTGCTATTCCCCTGCCTGAACAGTCTTGCCCACTGGACATGTCCTACAGGGCACTGACCGCAGGGTCTTCCAGCAGCATGCTCAGTCACCTGTGAGGCCACAGTTGCAGTGGTCAATGCACCACCAGCCACCCCCACAGGTCCCTTCACATCCACAACACACTGCCCAGTGCCAGCTACAACCCCTGCCACAGGTGCAGGATGCTGATGCTGCACCTGCACAAGATGGCCAGGGTGCATGGCCCATGCTTCAGGAGGCCTTGGCCTCACAGCATGCAGCCCAGCAGGACCTGCATGATCTCCGTAGGGAGCTGCGCCATGAGCTGTCACAGCTGCAGGAGACAGAGAGCACTGGTCTTGCCCGTGCTGAGCAGCGGTCGGAGGAGAGGATGATCTGTGTTCTCACCACCACTAAGCATGGCCTTGGTGGCCTAACTGCTGCTGTGCAGGCCCATGCTATGGTGCTGTGGGACACTATCACCACAGTACTGCAGGGTGCACCCAGACACCAGCGCAGCCATGCCTCACATGGGCAGCAGGGTGGCAGAGGTTCTTGCAGGGTGGGTGCAACCTCCTCAACCCCTACCTCCCTTCCGTCCACAGGACATGCATGGCATCATGGCTGCTCTCCCTCCACTCCTGGCAGGCCTCAAGGCGTGGCCATGGATGGCCTGCCCTCCCAGCCTCACCTCAATCCACCCCAACAATGTCCTCGGCACGTAGCACGCCCAGCAGTTTGCCCCGTACACAAGGTGTGCGTGATGTGCGCGGCAGCAGGCGCAGCTAATGTGCACCACCACATGCGTGCTGTGGCCCTGACTCCCTCACCTGCATGCCTATGCACACAGCTACTTCCCATGTCCCCTGCACAAACACAGTCCTCCATGGCCCTTGTTCGCTCCCATGCCACAGCCCCTGCCATCACATATATACAGTGCTGTTTCTTGTGCGCACCTGGGGGGGTGGCCATACCTCTTACCCTTTTGTCCCCCAACCATAAAACAGTGCCTATCAGGATGTGATACTACTGAGCAGAATGTGGACCTCATTCTCACTGCATTCCCTCAGCAGCTAACTGACCTGTTGCATTGTTTGATTATCTTTTTTTGCAGTTTAAAATTTATTAACTTTTAATCCATAATATCAACAAAGCAGACATTCGTACATACAGGCCATTTACATTAGACACTTATACATCTTAAATCTGCCATATCCCCACCCTTACCCCCAATCATTGTTTGATTATCTGTTCAGGTCATCTTTTCTTAATTGCCTGTTTTTGTTGGCATTGTCTACGATGGGAAATTTCTTTACAGTGTTGTCACTGAGTGTGGGATAGGTCCTCACACTCTGGAATAGGTAGCTGCAGTGATGTAACTGTAGTACTGTTCCTCATACCGTGTTACAGTTGAGGAGTATGGTGGTGGCCCACACACATCACACGCACTGCACCACATCACATCACCACACTGGCAATGTGTACAGCACCTATATATCACACAGATTTCACTGTACTGTATATGCACTACCATTAAATGTACTGTTGACACCATTTTATTTGTCTGTGTTTTCTGTACTCACTGTCCATCCTGGTTCAGTGTCTCAATGATGCTGCTCCTGTGCTCTATGGCCTGGCGGGCCATGCGTGGATCCTGCCACTCAAGTTGCTGTACTATCCCCCTTACCCCTGGCTCTGGCTCACTGTCAGAATGTACCTCAGGTTCAGGTGCATGTACCCCATGGTTCAGTGCCATGTTGTGTAGCATACAACAGGCCAGGATGATATGGCATACCTTCTGAGGGCTGTACTGTAAGGCACTGCCTGACTGGTCTAAGCAACAGTACCACATCTTGAGCATCCCAAAGACCCTCTCTATGATGTTCCTTATAGCAGCATGTGCCTCATTGTACCGTTCCTCAGCCACTGTTGCTGGTTGAGGTACTGGTGTCAGCAGCCAGGGTCATAGGGGATAGTCACTGTCCCCTGTGGAGATAAATCAGGTGTTAGTGTTGCTGTCCTGCAAAGTGCCCACTGCTGCTCTGAACCATTGCTCCCTGCCCCTCCCACGGCTACCCTTGTCTATCCCCCTTCCCCGTGCTATCACCCTGTTGTAGCTGCCCATACTCACCGACTAGATGCCCACATGGAATCCTGCCTTCCTCAAATGCCTGGCACAGCCAGGACTGGTGCCAGATGAAGGGTTCATGGGCACTGCCAGGGTATTGTGCAAAGACATTGCTAATGCACCCTGTCGCATCGCACACCACCTGGAAATTAATAGAGTGGAAGCCCTTCCTGTTTATGTACAGGTCACTGGCATCACCAGGTGGTGCACGGATGGGAACATGAGTGCAGTCAATGGCACCAAATACAGCAGGTAGGTGTGCAACTTGATGGAATTGCTGCATGGTTGCTGTGCGCTCTGCTGCCGTGCTGGGGAATACTATGAACTCTCCAGCATGTGGCAGGAGAGCATCAAGGAACTGGGTCAGGAGGCACAATGTGGTGGACTGTGATATCCCAATGGTATCCCCGTTGGGTGCTGAAATGTCCCAGACACTAGGATGCACATCGCTGCCATCACCTTTTGCTCAACTGACATGGCATGGCTTAAAGTGTGATCCATCTGCAAGAAGGGTGGTTGATTGGATGGAAGGGTTGTTCCAGCTGCAGGTAGAGTTGTTGGCAGATTGGTAGATGGGCAGCTGGTCTGTGGGTGAGAACAGTGGTCCAGGGAGGTTTCAAGCTGCTGGGAGGGTTCGGGGGAGAGGCTGTTCTAGGGGCTGCTCCAGCTTCAGGGAATGTGAACAGTTTAGGGATGCTTTTACAGGGGCCTGTAGGTTGATCTAGCTGCAAGGAATGTGGTTTGCTAGGGTAGGGGAGGCTGGTCTGGGGTGGTTTTTCAGCTGCAGATGGATTTGTCGATGGAGGGCAGCAAAAAAGGTGCTCCGGGGGCCCAACTTACCTGTCCTTGGGACTTCTGTATTTGTAACACTGTTTTGTAGGAATACATGGATTACTACTTGTACCACAGAATTGCTTACCTTTTTTGTTTTACATGCAGTTAGTTTTTGCCAGCACCCGGTCTCCTCCTGGAGCATGTACCACTATCTAAGAGAAATTACCTTCATTAAAGTGCAACCAATATACTCATTTAAAAAAAATCCCCAAGCCCTTCCCCGTAGCTTAACTTAAGCATTCCATGTTTTGAAATTTTCTAAATTGTAGTTCTGAAGATTACCAAGTTCAGAAAGTGCCACCCCCGCACTCAGACATTTTGTGATGTATGAGTTTGTAAAGTGTAGTCCACGCTCTATCGATATCAGTGTGTGTGTGTGTGGGGGGGGTGTTAGCAACAGTGCATGACAGTGGTGAAAATGTTGACCTATACTCTTATTATATTTTAGATTGGCCTTATCTCCTGACTTACATGATTCTCTTTTTTTCCCCAATTTGAGCCTGTTTTACCACTTTTTATATTGATTGCACACATGCGCAAGAAACATATTGCGGCAGCTTGCTGCAGAGCAGGTTGAGAACGTGCAGCACTGTTGTGGCCAGTGCCCCCACAGCCTTTGGAGGCTTAGCCCACCTTTACCAATGGGGTGGCATGCTGCTGCAGACACTAGTTCAGCCAGCATGCCACAACTTTGTAAGGTTTCAGCTGCTGCAATTAGGGGCTGCCTTGTCACTGCAGCGTAAGCCATTCTACTGCAATGAGGGAGCGACCCGTCATTGCTGGGTGGAACCTTGCTACTGTGATATTGTTTGTGAACATAACAGCGGCTTGCCGCCATGTTCACAAACAATATTAGTGAGCCCCCAGTGCCGAGAGGGTGCCCAATCTCCCTTGGCAGCATGTGCGCCCCCCTCAACAGTGGTTGTTTGCTGATGGGGGCCCCAATCCCTGTCGGCTTCAGTCCCCTTGTGCACATTCAGGTTGCTGATGGGGGAGCCCACTCCCCATCAGCATAATCTCACCCTCATGACGAAACATAGGTGTGTGCCGAGGGGGGTGCCCAATCCCCCTCGGCTATTGTGTCCCCCCGTGTATGCCGATGGGGGTGCCCAATCCCCCTTCGGCTACAGTCACCTCCCCCACACAACAGTAGGTTGGCACACTGGGAGCCCACCCCAGCCTGCCAAATGTCCATAAATGACCCTGTTAAAAAAAATCTTCCTGCAATGTTTTTTTTTTTACCTTTAAAGCAAAAAACGTCCCTCATCGATTCCAGCGGCCCCTCCCCAACCTGCACTCACCCTCTGTGCACCCTGCCTCTCCACACCCCCCTCACCCCATACTTACCTCTGGAGCCCAGTGAGATAATCTTCACTGGACCAGGAACACGTCTGCACTCTTCAAAGCTGACCACGAACTGAGGAAATGCCGGCAAGCTGTATAATGGCATAAATAGGATTTTTTCAACTTTGATGCATATCTCAGGCATTTTTTGGAATTTTGGCACCAAATTTTCAACATGGGGTTTTTGGGACCCCTCCTCATGAATTCAGCCACTGTCATGGCATTATTCTGCCCCAAAAGGTGATTTTGCAGCCACTGCACAGAGTCACCTTTCTGGACCGATTAACAAAATGACAGTGCCAGTGTTCATGAGGTGGGCTCTCAAAAAAGTCTATGTTGCACATTTAGTGGAAAAAATCCAAGAAATTACTGATTTACAAGCTTGTGCTGCGCGGTTGCAATGCACGCTCTTGACTTCACAAATTTGCAATATTTCCACTCCAGATTTTCAACATTGCCATTTTCCCGTACCTCCTTATGAACAGTACAGCTGTCATTTTCCACATCCTGGCTGAAATGTGTTTTCGCACTTCCGGCACAGAATAGCGAGGTCACTGTGAGAAATCAGTGTTTGGGACACATTACGAAAATCACAGTGACACTGTTCATTAGCAGAGGTCCCAAAATGCCTATGTTAAAAATTAGGTGACGAAAGTCCATAAAACGACTGTGTTACAAGCATGCATTGCACAGTTTCTACGCACGCTCGTAACTTCGCCAATTTACAATATTTTCACTCCAGATTTTCAACATTGCCATCTTTCTGGCCCTCTGTATGAACAGTGCAGCTGTCATTTTTCACATCCTTGCCAAAATGTGTTTTCACACTTCCTGCGCAAAATAGCACGGGCGCTGTGGGAAATCAGTGTTCGGGATGCATTACAAAAAATCACATTGACACTGTTCAGGAGCAGAGGTCCTAAAATGTCTATGTTGAAAATTTTGTGATGAAACTCCATAAAATGATTATGTTACCAGCGTGCGTTGTGCAGTTTCCACGCACCCATGTAACTTCACAAATAAGTAATATTTTCACGCCAGATTTTCAGCACTGGCAGTTTTTCACACCTCCTTATGAACAGTACAGCTGTCATTTTTCACATCCTGGCCAAAATGTGCTTTTGTGTTTCTGGCACAGAATACCACAGTCACTTTCGGAAATCAGTGTTTGGGACAGAGTAGGATCGAATGAGTGAGAGAGGGGGAGTGACCAAGCTCAACTGAGCTCTGTCAGGACTGCTGCAAATTTCTTTGTGGGCAGAAAAAGGCACCAAAGCAGGCAGGAGCCCAGTATAAAAGGGCAGCCTGCAGTGCCGGGAGAAATGGAATGAGCAGGTGAGTGAGCTCAACGGAGCTCTGTTGGGACTGTTGTGGATTACTTTGTGGGCAGAAAAAGGCAGCAATGCAGGCAGGGGCCCAGTACAAAAGGGCAGCCTACAGTGCCGGCAGAAACTAAATGAGTGAGTGAGAGAGGGGGAGTGAGCGAGCTCAACGGAGCTCTGTCGGGACTGCTGCAGATTTCTTTGTGGGAATAAAAAGGCACCAACAGAGGCAGGAGCCCAGTACGAAAGGGCAGCCTACAGTGCAAGAAGAAACAGAATGAATGTGTGAGAGAGGGGGAGTGAGCGACCTCAATGGAGCTCTGTCAGGACAGCTGCGGATTTCTTTGTAGGCAGACAAAGGTGCCAAGGCAGGCAGGAGACCAGTACAAAAGGGAAGCCTGCTGTGCCAGGAGAAACAGAACGAGTGAGTGAGAGAGGGGGAGTGAGCGAGCTCAACAGAGCAAAGCAATCAACATTTGGCATTGACTACTGCTTGTTTTTTACAGTTGAAATAATAAAACAGTGTTCCTTTTTAATATGGCTTGGAACATGTTTTCATCAGTATTTTCCATATTGCTTTTGTTTTGTTTTTTGAACACTCAGTGTTTAAGATCACGTTTCTTGTGACTATGATGAACTAGCATACAGCATACACTGCTCCAAGACATTATGAGACAACAGGTGTACAGCTGAGAATACTGAAGAAAGCTTGGCCCCAGATGAACTTAAAAAGACTCTAGCTCTTCTTTTATTATTTCAAATGTGACAAAAAATGAGAAAGCAGACTCAAAATGGGGAAGGAAGGAATAATGTGGAAAGAAGGGAATTTAACAAGGCTCTTGTTAGTCGAGCAGTGACAGCATTTTCAGAAATCAGCATGAGGTAGGGGAAGGGATCTGGCAGCAAGCTCCACCAAGCAATAAATTACTATTCCTCTCCATAACAAAACTATAATTTAGAAAAGTTCAAATCATTAAATATTTAAGTCCAGTTATGGCATCTCACCAGTTGCGGCTTCATGAAAACACCAAAACTGGTGCTCTTTAAAGATCATGTGCAAAGTTTTTTTGCATATTAGTAATAAAGCTTAAATTAAGTACCTGTGTCATAATTAGTGTTTCCGGAAAACTTCATGCTGTTTGGTTTTGTGGTTTTCTTAAAATCAGCATTTGTTAACTTGCTCTACAGTGGCTGAAAACAGTGGAGTTATTTCTGTCTGTCTCAGTCAGACTTGGAGAGTGATGAGATCATCTTGGAGTACTGTAGCTTGCTGCTTCAGATTCCCAATCTAACTATGAAACACAGGGTTGTTTAATGAATATAAAATAAATCTAAATTTTATTTATTTATAGAAATAGTTTGTCTTTGATGTAGTCTTAATAAATACATTCATGTAAGAACATTTTTTTCATGTCAGATTGACAGACAGGTGCCCGTCACACTCTATTATTTCAAGCACATATACTGTCTGAACTCACAAATTTCTTTTCTTTGGTGGGTTCTGTGTAAAAATACATCATGTATGTGTATAAACAAAAACAAAATATGGAATCCCGATGCACCGTGTCTCTTCCTCACAGCTGAGCCAGCTGCACTCTGCTGCCACCTGTCCCCTGCCCCACAAGCCCCCTACATTCTGTTCCACATTCCAGGCTGCTACACCCTGCTGCCCACTGTATTCTCCCACACAGTTGGGGATTGTGCACCCTGCTGCCTCCATCCCTTGCCTAAAGAATCAAGGCTGCTGCACCCTGCTGCTACCTGACTGAACAGTTGGTGTTGCTGCACCCTGCTGCCCTTCCCCCCAGTTACAGACGCTGCATCTCTTGCTCCCTGTTCCTGTCTACACAGTCAGGTCTGCTTTGTTCTGCTAAGCCCTAGAGTCCTAGATCCCCTGCCTCCACAGTTGGTGCTGCTGCACCATGCTTCCCTAGGCAACCTGAGGTGGAGCTTTTGCTGCACCCTGCTACCTACTTCCATTGCATCAAATGAGCAGGGCTACAGCAACATACACACCCTGTCTCACAGTCAGGTCTTCTGCACCCTGATGTTCCCTTGTGTTCTCCCCACAGCTGAGGCTTCTGCACCATGCTGTCCTCTGCCCCCTGTCACCACAGAGAGCACTACTGCACCCTGCTTCTGTCTACACAGTTGGGGTTGATGTGGCCTGCTATGACTCAGAGCCCCATGCCTTCACGGTGAGGGTTGCTGCACCTTGCTGCCACTAACCACAAGGATCAGGGCATTTGCTCCACCCTTTGGTGTGCCTCCACAGTTGAGGCAGTTGCATCCAGCTGCGTCCCTGCAACCTGAGTTGGTTTCTTTGCTACACCCTGCTGCCCACATCCCTTGCTACAAACAGGCATGACTGCTGCACACTGTCCCACAGTTTGGGCTGCTGTACCCTGATGACACCCCTATCTCCTGGCTGAACAGTCAGGACTGCTGCACCCTGCTGGCCTCTTTCCCCACCCCCGCAGTCATGGCCATGGCATCCTGTTGCCCCCTGTTCCTTTAGGAGAGAGCAGTATATTGCAATAATCCTAACTGTGGAGGTAAGGGGCTCAATGTAGCAGCAGGGCACAGTGGTGGAAGAGGACAGAGAAGAGCATGGTGCAGAAGCCTTGAATGTGGGGCAGAACACAGGTGGGCATCAGGGTACAGCAGCCCTGACCATGGCACAGGGATCATATGGTGCAACAGCCCAGCCAATTTGGGGCAATGGAAGTGTGTAGCAGTGTTCAGCAGCCCCAACTTTGGAGGCAGGGGGCAGGGGGCATGGCACTCTAGGGTGCAGCACAGCATAGCAGTCCTGACTGTGGGGACAGGAACTGGGGGCAAAGGGTTCTGTAGCCATGGCTGTGGGGGTGGGGATAGAGGGCAGCAGGGTGCAGCAGTGCCAACTGTTTGAGTAGGAGATAGGGGTGGCATCAGGGTAAAGAAGTCCAAAATGAGGGACAGGGTGCAGCAGCCATGCCTGTTTGGGACAAGGGATGTAGGCAGCGGGGTGTATTAAAGCATATGACTCTGGTAACAGGAGGGGCCAGAGGGTGCAACTGCCTCAAATGTGGAGTCAAGCAACAGGGTGCAGCAAATTTTCTGACTCTTGTGGCAAGTGGCAGCATGGTTCAGCAGCCCTAACTTCAGAGGCAGGGGGCTCTAGGGCACAGAAGGAAACAGCAACTCCAACTGTGTTGACAGAAGCAGAGAGCAAGAGCTCTGGTTGTGGTGATAGGGGACGGAGGACAGCATGGTGCAGAAACCTTAGTTGTGAGGATGATGGACACAGAGGGGGAATCAGGGTACAGCAGCCCTAACTGTGAGATGGGGTGTGCATGGTGCAGAGGCCCTGCCCATTTGGGGCAATGAAAGTGTGTAGCAAGGTACAGCAAAAGCCCCACCTCAGATGACCTAGAGTAGCATGGTACAGCAGCCCCAACTGTGTATGCAGGGGGACCTGGAACTCTAGGGCTTAGCAGAGAACAGCAGCCCTGACTGTGGAGACAGGAACAGGGTGCAACAGCTGCAGCATCCCTAACTGTGCGGGTGGGGGGGAGAGAGGGCAGCAGGGTGCAGCAACCCCAACTGCTTGGGCAGGGGGCAGAAGGGTGCAGCAACCCTTATTCTTTAGGCAGGGGATAGAAGCAGCAGTGTGCACAATCTCCGATTGTGTGGGACAAGATAGTGGACAGAAGGATGCAGCAGCCTTGAATGTGAAGCAGAAGGCAGGTGGAGTGTGGAGCAGGGGACAGGCAGCAGCAGAGTTCAGCTGCCTCTGCTGTGGGGAAGAGACATGGTGCATCTGGATGCCATATAGTTCTTCTATTTATACACACACAATGAATTTTCACTCAGAAACCACCAAAGAACTGAAATTTGTGATTTCAGACAATACATGTGCTTGAAATAGTAGAGCATGAGAGGCACCTGTTTGTCAGTCTGACATGAAAAAAAAGTTCTTCCTTGAATGTATTTATGAAGGCTACATCAAGGACAAACTATTTCTATGAATGCATAAATTTAGATGTATTTTATATTCATTAAACAACCCTGAGCTATACAGTTAGAAAAAATCTGACTTTTGATGAGAAAGAACTGGGAGCTATGACACAGACAAGCTGATCTCTCACAGAGAAAGATTTCCATTACTTTAATTCAGCACTGAAACTCAAATGTTCAACTTTTATAAGAAGATAACGATAGATTTTAATCTACTCTATCTAAACACAAACCACAGACTGAGTTTGAAGGAAACCTGGAGAGCAAACCATTAACTCTATAGCCAGCTGTGATTGGGAATCTAAAGCAGCAAGCTGCAGTACTCCAAGATGATGTCATCGTTCTCCAAGCCTGACTGCGAGACACAGAAATAACTCCACTGTTTTCAGCCACTATAGAGCAAGTTAACAAATGCTAATTCAAAGAAAACCACAAAACCAAGCAGCATGATATTTTCAGGAAACACTAATCATGACACAGGGACTTGAATTTAAGCTTTTATAACAACATACAAAAACCTTTGCTCATGATCTTTAAGATGTGTTCAGTGTCAACATAATCCAAATACATATTGGCAAGTGCTGATGCAGCACATATAGTATTATACCACATAAACATAGAGAAATACTGACACAGCATTAAATGTTCCTAAACATAACTATCTGTTTAATATTTGTTTAGTTTTATTTAAAAAATGGTAAACTGAGTAAGAATCCAAGAGCAGTAACAGCACATTTTCATGGGGGGAGGGGTTGTAGACATTGTGCCCCCCACCTGTTCAGTATGTTGAAAAAAATGCCCTGGCATCCAGTGGTTCTCTACCACCCATCCCACCCCATTCACTGGTACAGTGCCACTGAAGTGCTGGCAATTTTGTGCCCCCACAAACTGCACCATATATAGCTCCCTGGCAGTCTACTTGTCCACTCATCTCCCTTCCATCTGATGCTCTGACCTGTTGCATAGACAGATATACAGTTCTTTGGCAGTCTAGTGATACCCAACTGAACTTGCCCCTGACTGGATGCAGATACAGCTCCCTGGCAGTCCATTGCCCCCCCCCCACATCTAACGTCCATGAACTTTTGCAGATATGGATCCCTGGCAGTTGGTGGTCCTTACCCATGAATGTCTGCAGATACAGCTCCCTGGCAGTCCTGTGGTCAATCCCCACTGATGCCCATGACCTGGGAAGGTGGTAAAGAAAGCAGTTTGGAATGAGCAAGGGGTGAGAGTGGAACAAGCAAGAGGAAGTTGTATAGGAACTACTGGGGATGGGAGTGGAGAATGCAGTAAGGACTGGAGCAGGGAGAGGAGTTAGGCCAGCTCAGGAAATGTTAGTGGGGCATGCACAAGAGGACAGTGGGGTAAGGGTATGGATAAGGAATTGAGCAAAAATGGTAGATAGGCATAAACAGGAACAGTTAGGGGTGGGAATGGGGCAGAAACGAGGGACAGGAGCTAAGGTTGCGGGGGGGGGCTTTTTTCTCCCTGGGGCTTAACTTCATGGGGAAATACTGAGATTGTGTAACACACAGGTGGGATAGTGTGGCTGCTAAAAGACCTCACAGACTAGAACTCCCCTTAGCTGTGTGCTCCCCAGCACAGTTTGGTGCTGCCCAGTATGCTGGCAGTATTACTGCTTGGCAGATAGGAAAACCGCACCTCACCTCATTCCCTCTCTCTGTCCCTAACTCACTCACTCTGCTTGGCAGCCATGAAATATACATCTTTAAAATTTATTTAAGATGCAAATATCATGGAGATAGTGTGCAATGCTTATACCATGTGGATGTCAATATGCCTGCTTCTGGGTTTTGACATCCACTATATGACAACATGTTTTACATGCCCCATGATGATGCATTACCATTCTAGTCTGTCTTACTCAAATTTTGTGATCTACCATTTCTAGCTTTGCACATCCATTGTCCGTGCCTAGTGTGGCTTTCACAGAACATTGCAGTAAGTGTTTAAACAATTTTAGTATCCGTGTAACTTTAGTTGGTGTGGTGTAGACCAGTACAGCTTTTAAATAAAAAAAAGCATATCTGTGATGGAATTGTGACCAGGTGAATTTAATCTTTCTTCCTCTTTTTTTTTGTTAGTTTAATTATTTTTTGTTTCTACTTAGTCTCATGTAAGTTCATTCTTTCTTAAATAAATTTTTTATATGGGGCATACAAAATGTATACCAGGTCATATGTCCCAGCAGCAGACCCTGGGAAATCTTAAGAAAAAAAACAAGACCAGATAGGAGAATGTGAATTTTCCACAAAGGCATCCTGAGCATGCAGGATACTATATAGAAAAAAGCATGGAGTGGTGTGTGTAACAGGAATTTTACACACACCTGATGTGCTGGATGCTACATAAGTCCAAAGAGCAAAGCTCAAGGGGTTCATTTAAGTGTCCAACACTGAGGGTGTGTGTAAAATTTGAGTTTTACACACCACCCCATATTTTATTTTATATAATTGTTGGGGAGCATTTTTTCACCACAGCAATTATATAAAATAAAAATACCTCGCTGTTCAGCCACAGTCTAGTCTGCTGTCGGCACACTCCATGGTCTAGGGCTGTTGAAACCTTTCCTTTCCTTTTTATTTTTTAAATTCAAGTAAGCAGCTTTAGATAATAGACAGGGCTCAAAAAGTTTCAAATATAACAGCCCAGTCTGTTTGTTATTGAAAGATTTATTTACTGCCAAGACTAGAGTGAGTGGCAGTACATTGTTCAGCGGGACAGAGAGTGGGAAGACAGACAGCTGGTACATGCATGGAGTAATGGAAACCTGGCACATGTTTGCCATTATAAACACTGGTTTGTAATAGCAAATTACAAACCGGGTTTCCATAGGGGAATGCTCCCCAGTTATTATAAAGTAATAAAAGAGATGTGAGGAAGTGCTAGGTGACAACAAGGCAATTTGGCCTGATGATTTAATTATCCACATACACAGACACACACACACACACACACACACACACACACACACACGCATGCATGCACTCAGGTGGGGAATACTGGAGGGACTGTTACTCCAGGGAGAGGTCCCACCCTACAGCTCTGAGTACATAAATTATGGAGCTGCAACCCAACTCACTCCGTATAACTTTCTTCAGTCTTTGAAGAGGACAGTACTATCTCAGTGAGTGTCCAAGAAATGGGAGAGCCTTGCTTATCTGTGTGAGGGAAGGGCAGTCTAGGTGAATTTCATTTCAAGTTACAGTAACTGGCAGGTAAATATAGACTCTAGTGTGAGATTAGATTTAGAGATTATTCTAAAGTCGTGTCTGTTTAACTTCATTATTTTTTCCTTTCCTGTAAATGTGTAAATCTTTTTGGTTGCTGTACTGTATATATTCTGTTTGTAAATATCTGTCCTATTTACTACTAAAGAATCTACTTTTATAGAACCAGTGTGGCTGTGTATCTTCATCCGAAAGGTGACTGTAATATTTCTGCCGGCAAAGTGAACATTTTCTGTTTAAAGTCTGCCATCCAAAGTGCACTCTATCATATTTTACTGTGTTTGACCCTCCAAGAGCCTGAGCAGGACCAAGGTATTTCCTGATATAATCAGCTGGTGGTAGAAGTGAATCAGAGCCCAAAGTACCCTGTAAGCTAGTATGGCCAAAAGTGTAGTTTGTGACAAACTAGTGGTGAGCAGTGTGGATCAGTGCACAAATTTAAAGCCAGAATTTGTGTGAAATGTGTAGCATACTTTCCTGGTGGAACTAGGAACTCTGACAGAGAGGTAATAGTCTTACCTGTCACACACAGCAACAGAGATTGCCAGTTGAAAAGTTACCTTAACAGTCACAAAACAGGACATTCAAAAAGGTTACAGGCTAGATTCTCATACCTGACTTAGAGTGGTGCATGCTGTGGCAGAGACCCTGTGCCCGATTCTCTATCTGGCAGGGTCCTGATGGCAAAGTCCCACAGCTTGCAGCAACTGTGGCTGTGCACCAAACAGACTGTGCAGCAGTAAGTTTGGCCACAGACCTTGTGCCAATCTAGTCCCTACTAATCTGGCACGCCCCACACGTACATGCCCGTATATGTACCTGGGAACCACATTACTACCTGGTAGTCTAGCGGCCCCCCTCCCCAATCTCTGATGTGCCTCGGTATGTTAATAATAATTAATAATTCTCCGGCACCTGGTAGTCTAGTGCCCCCCCCAAGCCCTGATCTCCTGTAATAAAATTCAAACTATCCCTGGTGATTAAGTGGACCACTCCAGCCCCAATCTCCCATAAAGTGCACATACCAAATACCTGGGTGGTCTAGTGGACCCACCACCCCACAGCACCCTACCACCCTTCCCCCTCCCATAACTGAGCAAGCAACTGGCACAGCCCACCACTCACCACCATGACCAGCTGCCAAATGAGTTCTGAATGACCATGTATTGTATATAGCATGCACTCAGTGAGTGACAGCTGCTGTCAATCACTGAGCGCATACTGTATATAGTACATGCTCATTTACAGCTCAGTTAGTGGCTGCCCATGGTGGTGAGTGGTGGGTTGTGCCAGTCACTGGCTTGGTTATGGGAGGGGGGAGTGAGGTGAGGGCACTGCGGGGTGGTGGGTGGGGGGTCCACCAGACCACCATTTTGTATGTGCACCATTTTGTATGTATATGGGGGATCCGGGCTGGAGTGGTCCACTGGACCACCAGGAATAGTTTGAATTTTATTACAGGAAATCGGGACTTGGGGGGGCACTAGACAACCAGGTGCGGGGGAGTTAGTAATAATTATTAAAAATCTGGACCACATTGGGGATTGGGGAGGGGGACTGCTAAACTACCAGATGAGGGGGAATTATTTTTATTATGTACATACCGGCCACATTGGGGTTTGGCATGGGGGCCACCAGACTGTCAGGTGTGGGGGACCTATTAATTATTATTAAAAAAATAGGCCACATTGGGAATCGAGGAGGGGGGGACTTCGGTAAATTGCCACACACAGGTCAGCTCTCCCAGATGAGAGTTTTCTGAGTATTTTTAGACCAGCCCTGGGTGGTCTAATAGTACTTAGAAAAGTTTCCTCTGAAACAGTATACATAATCCTGTTTTTGGAAATGTGGCAGCTTACGTCTTCCACATGCCCCCTAGCACAAGGTCGCAGCCCATTTTGAGGCACACCGGTGGCACAAGCCCCATTTGTGGCAGGCTACCTTTGTGAATAGCCATAAGAACAGTTTTTGATGCAAGGTGCCACTTGCACCATATATGTTTGGTACAGGCACCTTGCATCAGTATCAGGGCTTTGAGAATTGAGCTCTACTTCTTTTACTACTGTTATTTTTATTTCTAGAAACACAGCTTAGTGCAGTGTAGTTAGCAAGTATGAGATCCTCAACATGCAGTATAGTAGATTTAACCTGACCCAGCTCTGTGAGCTGTGCAAAGATGGGGGGAGTATCTATGAAGGTCTGAGAAAAAATGGACTCATAGAAGTACTGGCAGAGCAGGACTGAATGCAGCGGAGGTGGACAGTCATTGAGGAGCATGACCAAATGCCTGTGGAGCAAGGTAACCAAAGAAGTGAGACTGAGATCATAGATGCTGAGCCAGTGGGGGACCTCATGCCATGAGCTAGTGAAGTAGTGCAACCCAAGCCTGAGCTAAGAACTGAGGCAGTAGAGTATCAAAATCAGCTTGAGCTAATGAAAATGCAGTTGGGGCTGAAAAAGGCAGATCTGCATAGGGTAAGGCATAAGGTCAAGATGGAGAGAGTAAGGCTAAATGCTGAGAAAAAGGATACGGCACACCAGCACGAGATCTGGATGCAACTGGAGAAAGAGTCGCAGTGTCAGCATGATCATCTCATAGAATAAGCAAGAGAAAGAGAGAAGAGAGAAGGAACCCCAGCACAAGGCCCAGAAACAATAGCAGAAGATAGAGAGGGTGAAACTGCACCAGAAATCACTACAGCAAATCGTAAGTAATGGCATAGGGGGTCAAACTGAAGAAGTCACAATTAATTCTAAAATGTTTCCTCAATACTGGGAGAAGAATGATCTTGATTTGTTTTTAAAATCATTTGAGAGAGTTCATGTGCAGTTTAAATTGGGCAGAGCTTCATGGATGACCTACTTCACACCATGGCCCTGCTTTGCACACATATGCTAGAATGGATAATCAGGGCTGTATGGACTATGATAAAGTTAAGAGGCTGTTATTAAAACATTTTGAGCTAAATCCTGAGGCTTATAGGTGAAAATTCAGGGAATTAAGAATGGGCCCAGGAGGCAGCTATATAGAACTGCATGTTCAAATGTGTACCTACTGCATCTAGACCGCTAGGTGGATAGGGCTACAGATAGAACTGTAGAGAAAATAAAACATTTGTTTGTAAGGGGGCAATTTCTTAAAATTGTACCTGAGGATCTGTGTGTGTGGTTACTGGACTGGGTGTACAGCTCAACAAAGGAAGCAACAGAATGTGCTGACCTATATATGGCCAGCTGTCCACACACGCTGCACAGGAACACTTGGGGGTGGCAGCACAAGGTTTCAAGGGGACCCATGGAGGGTAACCTAGAGTAATCCGGGCTGCACCTGAGCCCAAAACACAATTCACTGGTCCTAAAGAGAACAAGGATTCAGGGGTAAAGAAATGCTATATTTGCCAGAAAGCGGGGCACCTGTCATATGACTTCTTAAAAATATGAACAAAGGGCAAAAGCCTGGGAGAGAGGGTGATCAAGACAGTGTCTAGCAGACAGTGGTCTGCTCACAGACTCCAGTACCACCTAACTCCTCCATATGTACAGTATGCTCCCTACAAACTGACACCTCCATCTTCATGGTGAGGCAGGATTTAAGCCATGCAGAGCAGATTCTCCTGGCACTATGTCAAGACCATGCAGTGAAAAACTAAGTGGTCAATAACTGTGCTGTGTGGTCAGTACAAAACTGCACAGACCAAAACTATGTTAGATTAGATAAACTAACTCCGAAACCATGTGCCGCTGTTATAATTGAGCATTTTTTGATTGCGCGCATTTGCTGTCACAGTTTTCACTGGACTCCAATTTTGCTGGGTCAGTTTTCCAAGATTCATGGAGTCAAAGGTACAGAGATCCAAGTACCAATGGCCCCAGTCTTCCTGAGCTGGGAAGGTGGCTATGGGGTACAGGAGGTGGGGGATGTGCCTGATCGTCAAGTGGATGTTTAAAAATGAAATGATTATGACCACAAGAAACTCTGGTGTGTGTTACTACCCGCAGTCAGGAAATAGGGAAAGCTTCTGAGGATGAGGAGGAGGCAACACAGCCTGTGTTACCTCCTCCCTCTGCAGTTGAGGAAGCAGTTTTTGTGGGTAAGAGGCTAGCTAGGAGTAGCAGCCCTGAGCTCCAACTGCAAACAGAGTAGGTCTCAGCCATGGGTAGATTTCCTTCTGAAGGGAGTTGGGGAGGGTCAGATGGGAGGAGCTGGGCAGAGCTTAGTTGACTCAATCTACAGTACAGAAATTGAGAGAGATAACCAACAGTGCTGATGACTCTCAGGGGAGTCTATTGGGAAAATGAGCTGTTGTACAGGGAGTGTGCACTACAAATGGAGCTAGAGGGAGAGGTACTCTGGCAGCTGGTAGTGCCTTGGGTTTACCGCAAGCAGCTTTTGATCCTGGCCCATGACATCCCTTTTTCTGGCCACCTGGGTATTAGCTGCACAAAAAAGTGTCTCACCAACAACTTCTTGTGGCCTAGTATACACACAGATGTGACATATTACTGTCATACTTGTCCAAAGTGGCAGAGGGTGGGAAAGATGGGGGACAAGGCTAAGGCAGCTTTGATACTCCTGCCTATTATTGATGAACACTTTAAGAGGGTAACCATGAACATAGTGGGGCTACTGAGCACCCTGAGTGCACAGGCAAAAGGTGCACACTGGTTGCCATTGACTATGCAACCAGGTACCTGAGGCAGTGGCCATGTCCTCCATTGAGGCAGAGAAAGTGGCTGACAAACTCCTGGGAATCTTTAGCCAAGTGGGATTTCCCCCGGAGATTTTGTCAGTGCAGAGGATGAATTTCATGTCATCACCAATGACTAGTCTGTGGGAGAAGGAAAGGGTGGAACAGCTCCATGCCTTACACCATCACCCCAAGACTAATGGCCTGGTCGAGCAGGTCAATGGGTCACAGAAAACTATTCTCAAGACTTTTGCTGACCAGCACAAGGGGGAGTGGGACAAGTATTTGCGCCATCTCCTGTTTGCTTACAGGGAAGTCTCCCAGGAGTCCATAGGGTTCTCACCCTTCAAGCTCTTGTTTGGTCACAGGTTGAGAAGGCCTCCAGATTTAGTTAGGGATGGATGGGAGGGTGACCATGCTGTCAAGGAAAATTTGTTGTGGAGTACATCTTGAACATCAGAACCTGGATAAGGAGCTCATGGGACTTGCCCAGGAGCACTTAGCCACTACACAACAGTGGCAGAAAGCCTGTCACAACCATGGGGCCAGACCGAGGGAGTACGAAGAAAGAAAGCAAGTGATGGCACCCTTCCCAGTCTGACAAATAAATTTAAAACAGCACGGAGGGGCACATTCTCCCTAGTTAGGAAGGTGAGTGAGGTCAATGATGTAGTAGAATTGCCTGACAGGAGATGCAGGCAGAGGGTATATCATATTAACAAGATGAAGCCCTTCAATGATAGGGAGGAAATAGTCCTCGCTGTGTGCAATGAGCCAGAAGAGGAAAATGAGGCTGATCCACTGGTGGACTTCCTTGGGGAGGCACAGTGGGGATCCTCAGTGGATAACCTCACCCTTCTGGAGCAGCTAACACCAGCCCACAGAAAGGATAAGAGAGGGATGCTGTGAGCATTTGGGGAGAGGTTTCTAGCAGAACCAGGGTACACTACAATGGCTGAACACTATCTGGACACTGGGACCCAAGTGCCACTGAGGCAGTCCCCCCCATGGGGTACTGGGGTGGGAGTTAAGCAGGATGCTTTCACTGTGGTCACAGATCATATCCCCTGACCTGGATCCCTAGAACTTGTGAGCAAAATACAAAATTATGGCACTGGAGTTTGGTATTGTAGTCATATGACATTCCATTTCTTCCATTCAATCTTAACTTCTGTCTGAGACAAACATGTCCCTGTTCAGAAGGGCAGGATTAAGTATTTTCACTATCCTTGGCTCACCCCTGATCTCATTGATTTGTGCTGGACCTGGGATCAAATCTGGGCTCATTTCAACTTCTCCCACTCTCTTTCCAATCTTCACTCCTACAGAGTGCTTAGGAACTCATGTCCTAAGGCCATTTGAACCACTAAATCCCTGTACTTCAAAGGCAACCTCCAGAACAATCTCAACTGCTCTGTCAAGTTTTGGAAGGGGATACACACGCTGTTTGAGAACCCAACCCAATGTGCTCCTCCTGTCCTTATAGTAAATGGCACACCAGCCTCTGACCTTTCTTCTGTTGCTACTCACCTCAGTGAGTTGGCTATCACTTGTGCTCTCCCCTCCTCACCTTCTCCCGATTCATCTCTCACCCCCCTTATCTAAACACTCCAGTCTGTCTTTCTCCTCTATAGGGTTTCATTTCCCCTCCTGTATCTGTGCAGGAAACCCTAATTGCTCTTCTTTTATTCAATCCATCCAAATCTAGTCCAGATGATCTGGAACACAAACACCTTTCAGCCTCTCAGCTCCATCACTGCCTCCCCCATCACTTATCTCCTTAACCGCTCCTTCACCCTACAGTAAGTGCTGTCCCGCAGGCTTGAAAACTGGACAAGGTTTTCCCACTTCATAAAGGTGGTGATCCTTCCTCCCCTGAAAACTACTATGCTATCTCCATCCCTCCTTCCCTCTCTTGCAAAATTGCAAGAGAAATTGGTCAACTCAGAGCTGTCTGACCTCCTCCACTCCTCCAACTTCTTCTCTCCATTCCAGTCTGGTTTTTGGGAACATCATTCCACCGTCTCCTCCCTCCTACATGCCACTGACTCTATGCTCTCTTGAAAGGATCAGGGGCACATTACAGCATCCATTTTCATTGATTTAGCCAAAGCCTTTGATTTGGTGGTCCATCCACTTCTCCTGCATAAGCTGAGTTCTGCTGGGCCATAAAACACCACTTTTGGGTGGTTTCACTCCTACCTTTCTGGCTGTCAGCAGTCAGTGCAGGTAGATGGAATCCTGTCCCTTCCATGCCCCATCCAGTCTTGGGTCCCACAGGTTTCCATCCTAAGTCCCATCCACTTCTCCATTTTTCTCAAGGACCTCCCCTCTGCTCGTGTCAAATTGCATATTCACATGTATGCAGACAACACTGTTCTCTACACTTCAGGCCCATCAACTGAGGCTGTTGAAGTCACATCTTAGCAAGATTTCCTCAATGTCCTGTGTTAGTCTCAGACCAACCAACTTTGTGAAAGAAAACAGTGTCCATGACCTTTGGATCTAACCAGAAACTGTCCAGACTTGCCTTCCTGCCTTTCTTCACCACCGTAGATGGTTCTCCCCTTAATGTAGTCCATTCCTTTAAGTATCTTGGTGTGTGGCTTAATACCAGGCTTGACTTCTCTGCTCACATTAATGCCATTCATGCTAAACTCCACCCTAAACTTGGAGCCCTGTGCTGTAATAAAGACTGCCTGTCCCCTTATGTCCACCTGGAACTGGTTACCAAAATGGTGCAACCAGTCTTTGACTATGTTGACATGGTATACTGTACTGCTCCCTCTTCTTCACTTGCCAAACTGGACACCCTCTGTAATGCCTTTTGTCATTTTGCCACAAGCTCACCCCCTCATACCCATCATTGCAGACTCTACTCTTCCCTATCCATCCTCCCACTTCCCTTCCATCACCTGCATCACTGTGATTCCTTCATCTCTAAATACTGGTTTGAGGAACTGCTCTCATACTTATCCACTCTCATGTCTCCTGTCCCATGTACCTCATAACCCCTTCATTCCAATTATCCCACACTTTCTACCTACTCCACCTTTGCTCATCCACTGAACAGTCAGATTTCTCCTATCATTTCCCCATCCTCTGGAACTTCCTCCCTTCTGCACTCCATCTCTGACCCTCCCCAGCATCCCTTAAACACCAACTTAAACTCCTGATATAATAGAAATATTAGGAAACTGAAAAATAGGAAAAAAAGGTGTATGCTGCATACAGTAGAATTGCAGGTACTTATACAATGAAGGCATATAAGTATATGGCTAAAAATATAAAAAGGCAATAAAGGAGTCAAAAAGGAATATAAGCTAAAATTAGCTACAAATACGAGCAAACAGAAAAAAATATTTTCTATAATTAAACAGTGTTAAAAAAAATGGAAGCCAAAAATAGGTCCAAATAATACAGGGGACGCAGTTATCAGTGAGGAAGAGGTGATGACCAAAGTATTTAACAAATACTTTACTAGTACATATCAGCCAAGTGTCATGTGTAGTGATGTGCCACGCACGGGTATATATGACACTTTTGAAATTTCACCACTTGAGGTAAAAAGTAAATTACTTAAACTTACAGTGGTAGCCATAGACATGGTCAGATATTGCATGAAATGTCTGTGATAAATCTGGAAATTTCCTGACTACCTTCAGTACCACTATGGGCCACCAGAGAGACTCTCTTTAGATACTTTACGAAATATCTGGAAATATCTGACCGTTTCATGGCTGCGACTGTAAATCTACCAAATCCCCAGGTCCAGACGAACTCAATCCTGTATTTCTGAAAAAGCTGGCAGAAGAATCATCAAGCCCTCTAGCTAATATATTCTCCAGTTCCATCTCAGATGGAAAGGCATTACCAGAATGGAAAGAAGCCACAGCTGTACCAATCCACAAAAAGGCCCCAAGATGTAATTATATCAGCTATAGACCTATAAGTCTCACATCCATCATGGAAAAAGTAATCGAGGAGTTTATCAAGGAGAGGATTTTAGATCATGTCATCAAGGAAGGGTTAGTAGATATAAATCAACTTAGGTTCACAGCGGATAGATTGCGCTTAACAAATCTTTTGCACTTTTTTGAACCTATCAGTAAGGCGTTGGAGTCAAGATTACCAGTGGATATACTTTTCCTTGACTTCTCAAAAGCCTTTGATGTCATGCCACATAACCCTCTGGTAAATTGTTTATACAATATCAACCTTTATTTGAACATAGCAACATGAGTTAACTCATGGTTGAGTGGTAGGAGACAGTGAGTAAGTATTGCTGGGCATTATTCATCCTGGGCAGAGGTTACAAGTGGGGTACCCCAGGGATCGGCACTTGGCCCAACCCTCTTTAATAGTTCATATATAGCATCACTACAAACAACAGATGGTTTGGGGGCTTGTAAGTTTGCAGATGATGTGAAGATTGGTTAAACTGTGGATATTGAGAAATCTACAAAGGATTTTCAGCAAGAAATAAATAATATTGCATTATGGGCCATGGAATACAAATTGCCATTTAACACTGAAAAGAGCAAGATAATGCACATTGGGTGCAGGAATAGGAGGGCAGTATATTACATATATAGAAAACAATTGATAGAAACAGAAAATGAATGTGATCTGGGGGTTATTATCACTAACAGGATGTCAAATGAAGCACAGTGTAAGGAGACAGTTAGTAGATGTAATAAGATCATGAGCTGTGTACTCAGAAATATCAAGAGTAGAGACAGGGAGGAATTGGTGCCCATGTACAGGACACTGGCATGGCCACACCTGGAGTACTGTGTACAGTTCTGGGCCCCAAGTACAAAGCAGAACATCAGGTTACTGGAAGCTGCCCAACAGAGGGTCACCAAAAAGGTTAGTAATCTGTCTCACTTATCTTATGGAGAGAGACTAAGGGAGTTGAACTTGCACTTGTTTGAGTATAGAAGACTGACGGGGGATGTATGCTTGACTTACAGGGCAATGTACAACAATGACATCCTGGAATATGCAGGGTTGTTTAAGAAACTTCCAGTATGAAGTAACAGATTCCACTCATACCAGTTGAAAGGTGATGTACAGTATATAGAATTGAAAATTGGGGGGCTTGGTTTAATCAGATAGTGGTGAATACTTGGAACAAGCTTCCACTAGAGGTGGTGTCTAGTGAGACACTGGGGGCCTTTAAGGTGTCACTGGATAAGTACATGGGAAACAAGAAATTTGAGCTTTGGGAATAATCATTGGTGAGTCAGAAAAACAACATAAGAGTCCACATTACTGTCCATTTACTCCTTTACAGGAGTTCACAGGTCACTCTGTTCTCCCCTTAGAGGTAGGCATAGTCACTCCTGAAGACACCTGTTGCACAGCATAAACTGTTGAAGCTTGCAACAACAGAGGGAAGGTGTTGACATCTCCTCTCCAACTCCTATCAGAAAGGCACTAGTTTCACTTCATAAACCCCAACCCACAGGGAAACCAACAATAAACAGCCTCCAACTGGAATGGCAGAACTCCTTTTTACCTATTGATTTAAAATTAACTCCGTTGGGGTTGCTCACCCTAGAGCTTTTAGATGGGGTGATGTTATACTGCATGTTTTAGTACCTCCTGGGCAAGTGTACACCAATATCATTTCTTATGTTGTGCCACATGTTAGTGACCTGCAATGCCTTATCCTTAAACTCCTGCATCAGAAGGCCCTGATCTGACTGACTTTTGTTTTGTAACTTATAAACTTTTGTCGCTTGTAAAGGACAGTAGTACATACTTGAATTTATAACTCAGACAAGGTTACATCTCAACTGTTATATACATCTTAGGATCTATGTCTTATAACATTTTTAGAACTGTCCATAGTAACAGTCCCTAATCCTGGTTTTGTTGATTTTAAGCCTGATTTTCCTGAAGAAGTAGCCATGGATTAGACCCAGGATTATGCCATGGTCAGTCAAGTCCTTTGTAAACATTACCAATAAAAGGCATCATCCATGCAAGTAAGAATCAATAAAGCATCAAATAAAATATCAGTTGTTTAAATCAAGTTTCTTGTTTGCTTGTATTATTTTTGTCTTTAATTGCAAAATGACAATTGAAAAGGACAAAACAGTAATCATTGCTGTTTGCCGCAGTGTGGTTTTAACCTAGTACAAACTATTTCAAAGGAAAAAAACAAGGATTAGCAAGTCTTATGGCCCATAATACTGTCAACTAATGCATAAGAAATTGTTGTGGAACTGGGGTGCCCTCCCTATTTTCTATATAATTGAAATATGGGAGCCACCTTGAATTAAACCTGTCAGTGTTGACCCTCAATTGAGCTGTGATGGCTTCCATAGATCTAATCTAGGCTAAATTAGACAGCCAGAGCTGTATTGTCAATCCTCTACAGGTGAACCAGTTCTGTGTAATAATTTTCAGGGTTGCTGCTACTAGTATATAAAATAAATACTTTTCTGCCCCAGTAGTGACCCCTTGTGGTGGTAAACCCAGGACCATATTTTCAAAGGAGGGGGTAGTCTCCAAATGAAACATGGTCTGAACTGCCTCTATAACATCTATCCAAAATCTACTCAGTTTAGGGCACATCCAAAAAATATGATATTGAGTACCCCTTTGGCCACATGCCCTCCAACACTGATCTGATGGGTGGGAGGCATAGTGTTTTGATATAACTGGGATTACAACATACCTGGTGCATACTTTCCAGTGAAATTCTCTCCATGATGGAAAGTTTGTGGTTTTATGTATGCCTTTCCAAATTTTGGACCAGCTCTCCTCTGGGAGGATATTATCCAACTCCACATGCCATTGATCCTCGATTTTCTGTACTAGAAGAGTACCTATCCCTTCTTGTATGACTTTATAAATATGGGAAATATACTGTCTGGCATCATTTATTCAAGTTTTGCAGAAGGTCGACACTACAAGTGGGTCTGGGTCCTGTGACAGGGTCACTATTCCTGGGCCAGAATGAATATAGTGGTGACATTGCAAAAATCTATAGAAATCCCTCATGGGTATCCCAAATTCTTTTTGTAAGGATGCGAATGATTTGACCTTTTAGCCTTCTAAAAATTGTGGCAAATGTTTTAATCCCAAGGTGGCCCAACGTGAAAAACATTGGTTGCCCTGATCAGCTGGGAATCCTGGTAAAAAGGTTAGAGGGAGGTATCGCCAGATTGGTGCTGGAATCTCCCATCATTGTCTGGCATCTATCCAAACAGACAAGTTATGTTTAGTCCACCTATTGGTGACATGTTTCAAGTCTCTTTGGAGCATTCTCCAAGGAAGGATCTTTAGGGGGACTGGGGGGGGGTAGGCAAAGTCCTCCATAGTATACCAGCCTCCTCTCCTTTCAGGAGCTAACATTCCCAAAATGGAGAGTAATTGTGCAGCTCTGTAATAATGTTGAAAGTTAGGAAACCCTAGGCCCTCCTTCTCTTTGGCCTCTCTTAACATCTCCCATCAAAGTCTAGGCCTTTTACCAGCCCACACAAACTGTGCAAGCTTCCTTTTAAGGTCCTTCCGTTCCATTTTGGGGACAGGCAGTGGCAGCATAGTGAAGAGGAACAAAAAATGTGGCAGTACATTCATTTTAATTGATTCAATATGATTCGAAAATGTAAGAGGGAGTGTTTTCCATCTATTTAAGTCTGCATAGACTTGTTATTTCAATGCCCCATTGTAATATTGGTATAGTTTGGAAAGATGACAGGAAATCTGTACCCCTAGATATATAACTTGATCTTTAACCCATTTAAAGGGGATCTTATGTATCGCTTCCACAGGGATGGAGCCACCAATAAGCAAGACTTTGGTCTTCTCCATAATTTTTTTTTTTTTATCTTTCTTTATGCACCCTATGGCATGGGCATCCTTCCGTGGTACTCACTCGGCAGAGGCTTCTACTCCTTGCCTGAACCCCCCTGCTACCAGCTTCCTCCCCTGAACACCCAGGCAGGTCCAGCCCCCTGGATCGCCCCCTGGGGTGGGCTCGCCCTTCCATGGTGGCCTTTCTGAAATTAAAGGGGCCTACCTGGGCATCAGGTCAGCCATGGAGTCCCCTGGTGCACTGGGCCAGTGGTGGGATGTGGGCCTGCACCTGGAGTCCCCTTTATCTCCACGGCACCGCAGAGGTTTCCCCCCATGGTGTTTCCTCCTCAGAGTGCAGCGTGGAATGATGCCTGTGCCTGGCTGCCCTGCTAGTATCTTCGGCACTCCACCCCTTACACTGGCTGGTGTACCTGCAGTACCCCCGAGCTCCATCGGGGGTCACCAGGATGTGGCGCGAGGTGTGGCATCCAGCACTCAACCATCAGTGCCACTGGGCAGGCCTGGTTTTCTCCATATTAACCTTAAAGCCAGGTAACTGACCATAGGTTCCAATAAGTTGGAGCGGGGGGTAGCTACCTGGAGCCTCCAGATCTAAGAGGGTGTCATCAGCATAAAGAAATATTTGATTATTCACTTGCCAGACTGACACCCCCACAATATCTTTTGTCTCCCTGATAGCTTGCGTAAAATGCTCCATGCTCAGCACAAATAGCAAAGGAGACAAGGGACAGCCCTGTCTCTTGCCCCATTCAATGTCAAAAGACTCAGAAAGAGTGCTGTCAACACAGACCATGGCTTTAGGCTTTTGGTAACAGAAGGAGACACATTTAAGAAAGTTACCCCATAACCCCATTGACTCTATTACAGCAAGAGGTATGTCCAATTAAGGCAGTTAAAAGTCTTTTCTGTGTCTAAAAAAATACAAGTTGGGCAGTGGTGGTTTGGGATTTGTAGGCTAAGATATTCAACAGTTTTCTAATATTATCCGATAGGTGAAGGTGGGGTATGACGCCTGTTTGGTCCGGATGCACTAATAATTTGATATATTTTTGATGGTGCCCTGACAAGATTTTTTAAGAATTTGGAAATCTTGGTTTAGTAGAGAAACTGGTCTATAGCTTCATAACTAGTCACATTTTTCTCGGGTTTTGAGATAACTGAAATTAAGGCCTCATTCCAAGAGTCTGGTAATTTCTCCTGTTCCAAACAAGCATTAAAAACCTTTGCTAAAAGTGGGGAAATAACTTTCTTAAGTTTTTGTTTTAAAGCTCTGCACTGAATCCATCAGGGCCTGGGTTCTTGCCCATTGTTAATGTTTTAATCACCAGTACAATTTCTTGGTCTGTGATAGGGGCTTCTAGAGTAGTTCTGGCCTCAAGTGGCAAGGTTGAAAGCTGAAGACTATCCAAAAACTCTTTAGTGTAGGCTATTACCTCTAATTTGTTTTTGTCCTCAGCATAGAGATTTTAATAAAAGTGACAAAATTGAGAGGCAATATCCTGTGGTCTGCTCCAGATTTTATTTTGTATCTGTCTACTAACTCAGTAAAGGATGTGCCTCCCCGCCTGTGCTTGTCTAAGCTGGAATGACAGGAGCCTAGCAGCTCTGCCCCCCACCTAATGGTATTTCTAATTAGAAAATCTTATTAAACCCTCTGATCTTTTATTCTCCAGTTCCTGAAGCTTTGCCCTGGCCATTGCTAGCTCCTTGGCAAGTTGCAATTGTTTGGGGTTTAATTTATGCCTATGTTCCAGATTAGTAATTTTCTCTTGCAACCTATTGTACAGCAGTTCAGCCTATTTTTTTTATGCAGAGGCATAGCTAATTACCTCCCCCCTCAGGACCTCTATTAGAATGTCCCTCATCAATAGTGGGGAGCACTCTTTAGTGAACTGGTTGAAGTCAAATCCACAATGGTTTTATTTAATTTTTCAACAAACAATTTATCATTCTGCATAGAGACTTTATGAAGCCATATTGTTTGCTTGTCCTGAGGAAAAAGAAACAACTGGATTTAAATTGGGGCATGGTCAGATAATGTAATATGTATCTGGATACCTGGATAGAGTGTAACTCAGTATTTTGAGTGAAATAAATATCAATACGGGAATATGATTGCTGCGTATCAGAGTAAAAAGAAAAATCTTTCTCCCCTGATGGTGAGCCCTCCAAATTTATTTATTTATTTAGCTTTTGTTAACCAGGTAAGCACACTGGACAAGACATTTGCCTATTTTCAGGTACGACCCGGGAGAGTACAGGAAATGCGACAAGATACAACAAGATACACTTTAGGCAGGAACACAGAGTCAGTGAAACAGAAGCATAACATATTCAGATTCAGCAGGTACAATGGTTAAAACAACTGTAGTGAGACACCAGAGCTGCAAGCAGCACAGTATATACAAGTCGCAATACTGTATATACAAGTCAATTATACAGTATGACTCAATTATGCACAAGATTGTTCACAGTATAAGTCCCCAGAAAGGGGGGCATCATCAGAGCAAACCCAGTACATAGGGTATGTGACTGGAGTGCAGGACCAAGTGCAGGACCAAGTAGCAGACAGGCAGAACATTAGGAGGGATGTCCAGTGCAGGGGACCAAGTGGGATTATGGAGGCTTGGGACAACCACACACCAATAACAGCTTCAAGTGCCTCCATGTGGAAGTTCGGAGGCAAGTCTGGAAGGGAAAGGAGAGGAGAGAACCTGGGCAGGAAGGGAGTTCCATAATTTGGGGGCACATGAGGTGAAGTCTCTGTCCCCCATTTGAGTGCATGTGGCAGGGATCCTTGGAGCAGCAGAGCCCAGGGATCTAAGGGAGTATGAGAGGGGAGCTGCTGGCACAAGGCGCTCCACCAACCCAGGTGGGGTACCAGTACCGAGGACCTTGCCTGTGAAGCAACCCAGGACAAAACTTAAGTGATTGGATGGGGAGAGCCAGTTAAGCCTCCTATGCAGGTCGCAGTGGTGGGTGAGATGAGGGGCGGCAAGTGCGAAGTGGCAGATGTTGTTATAGGCAACAGTCCACCTGGCGAGGTGAGTTTTGGATGTGCGAGCAAACAGGAGAAGCCCATAGCAGAGGGAGGGGAGAAACACACCTCTTGCCAGCGCAAGGCTAGCTGTGGGAGTAAGATTGCTCTTAGTGCGATAAGCCAGACCCAGTTTGCAGTTAACGGTTCTGCAAACACTAAGGATATGGAGTCCAAGGTCTAGCTGAGGGTCAAGAGTGACCCCAAGGTATTTGATGGAGTCGGTAAGAAGGACCGGGGTTCCATCAAGACCAGTTATGTGCAAGGGGGCAAGGGAGGCTTTTTTCTTGGCTAGGGACCCAAAGAACATGGCCTGAGTTTTTTTGAGGTTAAGGACCAGCTTGTGGGATGTAACCTAAGACTAGACCCTCCTAAAGTCCTCGCTCATCTGGTGGTTTATGACACCAGTGTCCCAGGCATGGGTTAGGATAACCAGGTCATCTGCATAAAGGATGGACCTGGAGTAGGAAGAGGTAGCAGGTAAGTTGTTAACAAAAATGGAAAAGAGCAGGGGCCGCAGGACTGATCCTTGAGGGACACCTGAGGACATGTCTGAGGTGTCTGAGAGTACCTTGCTGTATTTAATCAGCTGCTATCTGCCCTCTAAGTAGTTGGAGAACCAGCAGAGTACAAGGAGTGACAGGCCGAATGACCTAAGCTGAGCACAGAGCAGAGCATGGTCCACTAGGTCGAAGGCTTTCGAGAGATCGATGAAAATGGCACCCGAGAGTTTACCCTTGTCCATAGCAGTTCTGGTCCCAAATGCAACAGAGACAAGGGCCGAGGATGTGCTGCATCCTTTTTGAAAGCCATGTTGCTCAGGAGACAGAAGCTCGTGAGTCTGGATGTACTCTGAGAATTGCCCGGCCACAACTTTTTCTAGGAGTTTGCTGATTGCGGACAATATGGCTATCAGACGGTAGTTATCTGTTAGCCCCAATTCTTCCAAAAATGTGTTGAGCATTTTTGTAGCTTTTTTTTAGTTGCAACTTGACCTAATGAGCGATCCCACTGGGGGTTGGGGACCTTGTTAAAGTCTCCCCTTAAAATCACCTGGCCCTTGGGCAATTCCAGTATCCTGAAGAATATCTCCAGGAAAAATGCAACTGTGTCCACAGTGGGGGCATAGATATTGATAAGGTGGACCTTCCTTCCTTGAATGGAGCCAGAGACCATAACATGCCTTCCTCCCAAACCTGTCTCTGAAGATTCGAGGGAGAAGGGGCTGTTCCTTTTAATAAGTATTGCCACTCCGGCTTTCTTGGCCCCCGTATGTGACACTGCCACCACCTGTTCCACCCACATCTGCTGTAACTTTAGGTGTTCAAGTTCAGACAAATGGGTTTCCTGAAGATAAGCTGTATCATGGTTTAGACATTTCAGCTCTACAAGCAATCTGGTTTGTTTAATTAAAGAGTTGACCCCTCTGACATCGTAGGAAAAGATGTTCAGTTGGGCCATGATAATAATAGTAACAAACACTGACAGTAGCGAGCAATCTTCTCTTCGACATTTAGCTGAGTTTCTCCCTTGGTTTGGAACAACTTTAAAGCAGCATTTCCAAACAATAAACAAACTTTAAACTGGAGCCCCATAAGAACAAACTGTGCTCACCAGTCAAACTTACAATAAACAATATAGAACAAATTTCAAAACATAACAAGAACAGAACTATTTCAAGTATCAAGATAACTTCCTAGCTGTACCCGTTACATAAAAGTTACATCGTCCGAAATTCACACTTACCAATAGTGTGAAAGCTAGACTAAAACCCAGGTGATATTTGGGGAAAGTGGCATCAACACTACACACCAGAGTAGAGAGGTGGCCATGTAACTATCTGTCACCACTTGGAAGAGAAACCACAATAATGGAGATTTTCTCCAGAAACTATCCTACTCTAACCCTGTACCAGAATATGACTAACCTCTCCCTGAAGGCCTCTTGCCCCCCGCCAATCATCAGGACACTCTGTCCTTCCAAAGTAGAGCCATCTTTCTCTCTCTTGTTAGACTGTTCCGTATCTAGACATACCCATAAGGGATCCCAAATATTCATTTCAGAAAACAAAGCATCCTTGTCAGATGTTCTTCATTTCTTGCCCCTTCCCCCCCAAACCAAAACTCATATTGCCATAATGTGGCTTGTTCCCTCTATCAGGGGGTACATGGGATTATTAGCCAGGGGGAATCAATACTCCAGGAGAACTGATGCAGTAAGGCCTGTATACAATGGCAGTATTTATGTCCATAGGTCATTCCCCTTGGTCCTTAAGGGCCATATGCAGAATATAGTTAACCCCCAAAAAAACAGCCTGGAGGAGTGCTAACTTTGCTCTTATTTGTCCCCCCTACTCCATTTAATATCACATACCCTGACAAGTCTCTTTAAAATAGGTAGGGGTTTAGGTATTATGACCTTAGAAAGCAAAACCAAATAATTGGGGACCGAATGTCAATAGTAAACCAAAAGTCAATTTACCTTCACTCCGACTGCTAATAGAAAAATAGGCGGATTCGGTTCCTCTGATATCCACCCTCTCTATAGTCATATTGAAAGTAGGAAATAAAATATTTACTGCAGAACTTTCTGAGAGTCAAATTTCACCTCTTTGTATATGTAGTGGAGGTTGATACAGAATCCTGGTGTGGTTGCCATTGATCGGCATTCTTCATGAGCTTTGCAATATCCTGCACCATAATACTGGGCAAGGCTCCAGGGGAACCACACTTCTGACCTCTGGTAATAACATTCCAGGCCCCCGGGGTTAGCGTCTGTTCAAGCTGCTCCATTTCTAAATCGGGCAAAGAGATCTGCCATTCCTTAAGTAAGGGCATTGCGTCAACCAGTGAGTTGAAAATGTTGGGGTCAGAGTCAAGGTGAACCTTCAGTCTTGCAGGGAAATTGAGTTGTGCCAGAATGCCTTTCTTGTCATTTATCCCTCTGATAACTCTTCTCACCCATTGATGTTCTGCCTGCAGGGCAGAAGAGAAATCCTGATCAAAGAAAATGGGTGGATCCTTATACTTCAAATCTCTGTGTTGCCATGCTTCCTTCAAGATCAGTTCTTTGGTCTGGTAATAGACCATCCACACAATCCAGGAGTGAAGGTGGGCAGATGGGTTGGCAGGCCCTGTCCATGTCCAGATTATAATCCACAGAGACAGAGAGAGTGGTTTTCAGCAGCTGCTGGATGAAATCTATTGGGATGGCAAAACGCTTCTTGGCCCCTTGCGGAACTTCATGAATCCAGAAATTATTGCAGCGGGCCCTGTTTTCCATGTTTTCCAGCCGGTTTGAATATCTTAGTTCCTGTGCAACAGGTATAACAAAACGCAGTCATTAGTTTCCTGAGCCTTTGCAATGTCAGCAGCATTTGCAGCATTTTCTGACACTTTTTCATCATATTGTGAATGTCTTTTCACAGGTCAGCAAAGGAAGACTCTATTTTATTAACTGTCTTTAAAATCTTTTGCTAGCACGCTCCGATTGGGTGGGAGAAGCTGCTTCTTCCAAGTCCTGTTCCAAAAAGGATTCAGAAACTGAGCGGCCGGGTTAGGACACGGGCAAGAATCCCTTCATGTCCGTGTCTAAAACAAGCTGCTTCATTTTCACTGAGGAGTCTCCAGGTTTCAGTCCTTTAGTTTTATTTCATTTTATAGCCATCCTTTCAGTAATTAGGGAAGCTGGATGCAGTTGGTAGGTGCGACTTGGGAGAGAATTACTGCTGATTAGGAGGCTATATCATGGAGCTCTGAAATTAAGCTCCCACCAAAGTGGTGACATCACCAGAAGTCCATCTTGACTGATGTCTTGACACTACTTGACACTACTGTCACCAAATGGTCATGTACTCACCTTTCTTGGTAAAAGTCCACTATGTCAATTAACTACTGTGGGACATGGAGCACTGCTTTCCCCAGAGAGCTATAACCTTATTAGTCACTTGCTGGTTAGCATGGTTTGCCAACATTTCCAAATACTGATGGCATGTGCAACCATAGAGGACCCAGGTTTCATTCTCATAAGGTCATTCCATCACATCCCAGACCTGTTGTAACAATATGCAATGGAGATGGCATCCAAATCCCCAGCATCTTCTGCTTCAAAGGCACAGGCACTTACTCCCACTACTGTGGACACCCTGAGCACTCCCCCTCTGGATTACAATACAAATACATAAACAGAGAAACCAACACAGAACATAGACAATGATGGCAGAAAAAAGATCAATGGTTCATCCAGTTTACCCATAACACCTTATCATACCCCAGACCTTCTGTCAACACAGGGTTTTTGTCTAACATTATCCACCATCTTACTCCATGTCTTACTACAATCCGTCTGAAAAACTAATAAGCCCATAACTCTGTCCCAACCATGTTTGAAACCATTAATGGCCAAAGAAATAGTCTGCTTGAGTTCAAATACAGGGACAAGAATACATTCACTAAAGCTGATAGGCAGAGATTCAAAAAGGCTTTCTGGAAACACTTCTTAATGGAAAGAATGCTGGATAAGTGAAATAAGCTAGCAGAAGAAGCGTCACAGGGTAAATAAACTGTCAACTTCAAGGAGGAATGGGGCAGACAGGAGGGTTTAGTTAGAAAAGGGTCAGGCAGTAAAAAAAAAAGAAGGAGGCTTACCACAAAGGTAAAGCAGAATAGTTAGGTAGGGTGGCCAGACTGGATGGGCCAAGAGTCTTTTTTCTGCTGTAAATGCCTGTGTATCTATGTATCTATGGTTTTGATGCACACCACCTCCACTGGCAGATAGGTGGCAGAGGGTGGTGGTAAACAGAGTTCACTCCAAAATAAGGGAGTGTGACCAGCAGGGTGCCTCAGGGATCAGTGCTGGGACTGGTCCTCTTTAATGTCTTTTCAGGTGGCATTGCAGAGGAGCTAGATGGGAAACAGAAATATAGAAACATAGAATTTGACAGCAAGTAAGGAATGCTTGTCCCACCCACTCTGCCCACTTCCTTACCTAATGGATAAGCTGCAGATCCTAGTTAACCAACAGCCTACTTCCTCCTACCCCAACCCCTAGAATTGCCTTATGTCTGTCCCATGCATTCTTGAACTCCCCCGCTGTTTTTGACTCCACAACCTCCTGAGGAAGGCTGTTCCATGCATCTGCAACCCTCTCTGTGCAAAAATACTTCCTCACATTACCTCTGAGCCGTCCCCTTTCTGTCTTCAAATTGTACCCCCTTGTTCTTGCACATCTGTTTTTCTGAAAGATGCTACCCTCTTGGACTTTGTTGATTCCCTTGAGTTACTTGAAGTTTCTATCATGTCCCCCCCTCCCTCCTTTCCTCGAGGGTATAGATATTAAGCTCCTTAAGTCTCTCTTCATATGTCTTCTGGTGCAGACCCTGCACCATTTTAGTTGCCCTCCTCTGGACTGCCTCCATCCTGTCTATGTCCTTGCAGAGACTGAGTCTCCATAACTGCATGCAGTACTCCAGATGGGGTCTCACCAACTGCCTGTACAGAGGGATAACAACTTCCTGTTTTCTACCAGCGATGCCTCTTCCTATACATCCCAGTATCCCCCAGCCCTCCTTACTGCCTTCTCACATTGCTTGCCCACGTTTAGGTCATCTGATATGACTACCCCTAGGTCCCTTTCCATTTTTGTTCTCGTTAGTATCTCACCCCCCCCAAAGTGTACTCTTCCCCTGGATTTTTGTTTCCCAGGTACATTACTTTGCACTTCTTAGCATTGAATCTAAACTGCCATACATTTAACCATTCCTCCAACCTTGCCAAGTCCCTTCTCATCCTTTCCACCCCACCTTGTGTATCAACCCTGTTGCAGATCTTTGTATCATCTGCAAAGAGACATACTTTTCCTTCCACTTCCTCTGCAATGTCACTTATAAAGGCATTGATGAGGACCAGTCCTAGAACAGAACCCTGCAGTACCCCACTAGTAACCCCCCTTTCTTCAAAGTGGACTCCGTTTGCTATTACCCTCTGTGTCCTGTTCTCCAGCCAATTTTTTAGCCAGGCTACCATCTTGGGACCCACTGCCAGGCTGGCTAACTTGTATATTAATCTTTTGTATGGGACTGTGTCAAATGTCTTGCAAAATTCTAGGTAGACCATGTCCACATTCCCTCCCTGATCTACTACTTTGGTCACCCAGTCAAGGAAATCTATTAGATTCATCTGACATGACCTACATGCTGTGAATCCATGCTGCCCTTGGGTCCTGTGCCCCTCTGGCCTCTAGGTACTCAACAATTATCTCCTTCAGAAGTGATTCCATCATTTTCTCTATCACTGAGGTCAAACTTATAGGTCTGTAGTTTCCTGCCTTTGCCCTGCTTCCACTTTTGTGAAGTGGAATCACATTTGCCCTCTTCCAGTCCTTAGGTACCACTTCATCCTCCCATGATTTGTTAAAGAGGGTAGTCAGTGGTGTCATTAGTTCTACCCTTAGTTCTTTTAGAATTCTGGGATGCATCGCATCAGGCCCCATTGCTTTGTCCACCTTCAGTTTTAAGAGTTCTTTCAGAACTCTTTCTTCTGTGAATTGGCTGGTATCAATCCACCTATCCAGAGTGTTTCTGTTGTTTGGTTTAGGTACCTCCCCTTCTTCACTTGTGAATACTGAGCAAAAATATTTGTTTAGTATCTCTGCCTTTTCACAGTCACCCTCTGCCCATCCTCTCCCCTTTAATAAGCTTCACTATCCCTCCCTTGGTCTTCCTTTACTCCCTGATGTACCTATAAAAGGTTTTATCCCCTTCCTAACTGAGTTGGCTATCCTTTCCTTGGTTTGGGCCTTTGCTGTTCTGACTGCCTTCCCTGCTTCCTTCTGCTTTTACTGATACAGTTCTCTGTCCTGCTCCTTCTGTAATTCCTTGTACTTCCTGAATGCTATCTTTTTCTCCCTAACCTTCCTTGCCACCTCCTTTGAGAACCATAGTGTTTTTTTTACATAATTTTGTTTTCTTTATTTGCTTCACACAAAGGCATGTTGCCTTAGTGATGGCAGTTTTGATTATTCCCCATTGTTCTTCCACCCCTCCTTCCTCACCATTTGCTAGTGCATTCCTTAGGCACTCACCCATTTTGGCAAAGTCAGCCCTCCTAAAGTCCAGGACCTTTGCATTTGTATGGCTTGACTCTACTGCTGTGTTTATCGTGAACCATATTGTTTGATGGTCATTAGTTCCCAAATGGCTACCCACTTCTACATCTGTGATCCTCTCACCATCTCCATTTGAGTTGTCTGCCTCTTTGCTGATGACACCAAAATCTGCAATAGGCTAGACACTCCAGTGGTGGAAAGGATGAGCAGAGACCTGAGAAAACTTGAGAACTGGTCAAGGGTATGGTAGTTGGATTTCAATATGAAAACATGTAAAATAATCAACTTTGTGTACAGAAACCCAGGAGCAGAATATAAAAGGAGGGGAGTGGTACTAACAATCAGAAACACAGGAACATAGTACATAATGGGAGAAGTGGTGCTGACAACCACCAAGCAGGAATGAAACCTGGGCGTAATTATATTGGACCTATAGGTGGCAAGGCAGTGCGAAAATGCAGTGGGGAGGGCTAGTGGGATATTGTGGTGTAAAGGAAGGGGTATCACCACCAGAAAGAGGGAGGTGGTATTGCCTCTTTATAGATCACTAGTAACATCCAACCTAGAGACAGTGTCCAGTTCTGGAGACAGCATTCTGAAAAGAATATAGTCAAAGTAGAAGTGGTCCTGAGAAGGGCAACTAAAATGGTGAAAGTCTGCATCAGAAGCCCTATTAGGAGCAACTTAGGGACCTAAATACAATATGTACACACTGGAAGAGAGGAGGGAGAAGGGAATATGATAGAGACCTTTAAATACCTCATGGGGTAAAAAAAGTATGGGAAGAAGTATTTTTCAGACAAAAGATGCTCAAGGACAAGGGGACATGTTATGAAACTGGAGGAGATAGATTCAAGAGAGATGTGAGGAAGTATTTCTTAGAAAGAGTGGTGGATTCCTGGAACAGCCTTCCAGTAGAGATTTTGGGGGAGAAAACAGTGGTAAGGTTCAAGAATGTATGGGATTTCACAAGGGAATCATACTGGAAAGGAAGGGAAAGGGAGAAAGAGCTGTAGCTCAAGTAGGGTCTGTGGTGATAATGCAGGTAGGGAAAAATGAGCAGACTGGGTGGGCCAAGTAGTCCTTTTCTGTCATCAAATTCTGTTTCTATATTATGCAATGCTATGTAACCTACTATACACCCAATCTGGGGTTTGTTTTTCATTCATTTATATTTTTGTGTTAAAATGATGTGGGGGGTTCCCTCCTGAAAGTCCATCGAGTGTGTGCCCCAGCAACCTTACTGTACTTCCCTCTAGATCACTGTAGATGCCATGGTGGCTCCTGAACTCATTAGGTCTGGGCAAGTGGGGGGTGGGGTGTGTGTGTGAAGCCAGTGATAGGAAGAAAGTAGTGTGGTGTCTCCACATAGAGGAAAATTAGAGTGGAGCTGGTGAACTACTGGTGCAAACCTCAGGAATACCTACCCCTCATTTTACCCTTCACAATTGCTCTGTCCCTCATTAATCTCTCATAGAAAAGGTGTTTCCCACACAGAGGAGGTGCTGTAAATTCAGACTTTAAAGCCATTATCACCTGAGGACTGTTCAGCCGCCTATGGAAATGAGTTATTGTGGTCTCAGTCCATTTCCCTTTGGGCAGATGTCCACATCACAAAACCACCAACACAATTTGCATTAATTGCGACTCCTGTTGGCAGTCTCACATGAGAGGACAAGCACTGAATGGGCATGGAGTCTGAATTATCCTCTCATGTAGACAGTGGTCCCTCTGTGGAATGGTTGAAACACATTGGGTGGGGCAGTGTAGGGAAGATTGCACTGTGATTGCCTATGCTGTATCCATCATGTGGATAAAGAGGGGACTTCAGATTCCAGTTCTGTCAATCCAGCACTTTTCATGAGCACTAAAATTCACACACACACACACAAAAACTCTTAAAAAAAGCAGAAATTCATAATATTCCAAAATGTTAAATCAAAAATAAACTTTGCACAAGTAAAGGCAATGGTGTCCATGGTGTTTTGAGGTTGTATCTCCATGTTTGAAGATATGTCCCTCATTATGATGGTCAGTGCCCTGCACTGGCCCACATTTTCATTGCCTATTTCCCTCGTTTCAGTGGTAAAAGGTTGAGAGGTATGCCCCAGGGACCTCACCACTGTAGTGACCCTACCTGTGGACCCAGACATAATGGCTGTACAACCCCCAGTTAGCATACTCTTAGCTCTAGACAAATGGCAATAGACAAATAAAATGCGAACAGACAAACCCAGATTGATGTGGGCTGCAAACCCTATGGAGAAGAAAGGAGTTACAGTATAAGTATTTATTTGTCTCATGTTTGATTACCAGAGTAGGTGCACTAGACAAAGATTGCCTATTTTCAGGCACAACCTAGGAAAATTAATACAAAACTGTTGAACAATATAAAGGAATAACAGTCAAACAATGCAAGGAACAGAGTATGAACAAACTAACAGCATATATGCTGTACAACTGGCAGCAATAAAGAATACTAGAATATAAAATGAGTGTAGTTGAAAACAATATGCATTCATGTTATTTTAAACACAGGTAACATACAGGAATAGCAAACAACACAAGGATTCAGCAATTCAGACTTATTAACATATGAGATAGTTCTTGTAAGATGCTGGTTATTTTTCGGATTGCAGGCCCAGCTCAGGAACTGTGGTTACTCAGCCCATGCTCTGAGCAGGCATAGCCAAATCAGACACTACCCTGATCTGTCACTAAAAAGGCCCTCCCACTCAGGCACAGCTGTCAAACACAGCCCAACCCCTCACCACAGTAAACAATGCAGTGCATGTCCTGTTGCTGTCCTGTACTGGAAAGGTTACCATCTCCCACTTGTACCAGTGTTTTACCCCTTTTTCCAATAGTGACTTGCCAAACAAATTACTGGGTACTTGAAGAATTGTTGTAGGCTATTGGTGTCACACATGGTTTGCCAGCATTGATGCATTTTAGGTCAAATGACAGAAAGGCTCCATGAAGAAATTTAAGCCCAAATTCAAAGGTGATGCTATTGCAAAATTGGAAGACATCAAACATTGGTAGTTGTAACGCCACGGCTGGCTGACTGAATCCAGTACATGATTACCCAAACTATTTGTACACTGGGCTACATGTATATGCATGTATCATGATTACTATGCTGTATACTGTCCTTCCCAGAACCTCCTTGAAAATGAGCTTGCTCAATGGAGCCTTATCCTGGTAAAATAAATAAACTAACAAAAACTAAACTCCCACTAGCAGGGACAAGTAATGATTTTACTCATGGTTTTGGTGGTCATGGGTCTCTGTCCCTATACAAGGTTCCAGTGCACAGCTTGAGTTGATTCCTTGTCTGGTGGATGTCCGGATTCACTTTCACCTCTCTCTGTCTCTGCCCCTGCATGACTCTGCAGGCAATGCAGCTCAGAGACTGTTTTTCTCTGGTTGATCAGAGTGCTGTAGATGCACATCAACCCCCACATCCAGGCATCCAGACCCTGTGGGTGGTAGTAGCGTAGTATCAGGCTATCCTCCCTTCTGCTCATTCCTACATCAGTCTTAGGTTGCAGTTTAGCTTTCTGTCCTTTGCTCTGCATTGGCAATGATCAATGTCCTCCTTGGGGACGTAAACATCAATTGGCTTTCTCCAGCATCCAGGCCCACCTCCCACAGGAATGAGTCGCTAAACCTTACCCAACCTATCACCAAACCCACCTGGCTCAATTTCCATTCTCCCAGCCTCTCCCTTCTGAACTGGATGCTCTCCTCATACCTCCACCACTTTATTACAGCAGGTACCCTGCTGGATGCCTTCAGCAATTATTGTATGACCTACTGCATCTGAAACGTTAGGCCCACTCCAACCGCCCCCAAATATATTTGATCTAGGTCCCTCAGGTCACTTGACATTAGTGCCCTCCTAAACAACCTTACTGCACAGATTGGTTCTCCATCTACTCTGCCTCCAACATTGATGTGGCCAGTCCTTTCTCCTCTCCAAATTTTTTCTCACTTGGGACAAGCATGATCCCAATAAAAGACTCAGGGTTAAGAGTTTCCACCACCCTGAACTACATCAGATCTTATCGACCCATGCAAGTCCCAGGACCAAGCTTGGATATGTTTT
This sequence comes from Neoceratodus forsteri, assembly GCA_016271365.2. Classification (NCBI taxonomy): domain Eukaryota; kingdom Metazoa; phylum Chordata; order Ceratodontiformes; family Ceratodontidae; genus Neoceratodus; species Neoceratodus forsteri. The sequence goes on along the minus strand of CM028132.1, from coordinate 965,989,905 downwards.
AAATTCTCCTGCTCCATTCCTGACCTCCTATCCTAGAGGTCACTCAAGAACTACTGCACGAAGTCTATCCATGCTGCTAAGGTGCTCTACTTCAAATCCAACCTTCAGTCTAACCGTAATTTGCCAGCTAAATTCTGGATGATTATCTGCCCAGACCCCCCCCCCCAAGTCCTCCTGATGGATGGCTCACCAGTCTCAAACCCTTCCTCTGTTCCTGCTCACTTTAATAAGATTTTACCATTTATACACACCCATGTCTCACTTTCCTGGTCCCCCTCCACTCTTCTCCTCTCCTCACCCATTTCTCCTCTGCCCCACTCATTCAAGAGCTTCCACTTGCCTCTCATCTCTCCTCAGGAAACATGGCTCACCCTTTCTTCACTTAACCTTGCTGACTCCAACCTTGGTGGGCTGGACCTCAAACTCCTGTATCTCTCAGATCCCGCAATTACCACTCCACTTTCTCAGCTTCAGAAACTCTCCTTTTCACTCAGTGCTGTCCCTCAGGTCTGGAAGATTGTAAAGGTTCTGCCTCTGTACAAAGGGGGCAACTCCTCCTCCTACCCTGTTAGATTCTGATCAATCTTCCTTCTACCTTCTACCTTCTCTTGCAAACCTGCATGGGAAAATTGGCTACTCCAGGCTTTCTGACTTCCTACAATCATCCAACTTCTTCTCCCCCTTCCATTCTGGTTTTCAGAAGCATCATGCTACTCTCTACTCCCTGCTGTGTGTCGCTGACTTCATCCTCACTGGGGTGGATCAGGGACACATCACTGAGGCTGTCTTCTTCGATTTGACCAAAGTCTTCAACTCAGTGTTCATCTTCTCCTCCTGGACAAGATGAGCAATGCTGGCCTCTTGGCTGCTGTTGACAGGTTCCATTCCTATCTTACGGGCCACCAACCATCAGTGCAAGTGGGAGGGGCCCAGTCCCCTCCCCTTCCCATCTTATCTGGGGTCCGACAGGGCTCCATCTTGGGTCTTATCTTTTTTTCAATTTTCCTTAATGACCTGACCTCTGCCTTTGTTGCCTCACATATCCACATGTATGCAGATTACACTGTCATTTACATTTTCAGCCCTTGGCTGTGGCAGTAGAAGGTTTGCTTCAGCAAGATTTCTACAATGTATTACACTGGTTCCATGCCAACCATCTCTGAGTAAACACTAAGAAAATGTGTCCATGACCTTTGGTACCAGCCAGAAACTGGCCAAGCTTGCAGCTCTACCTGTCTCCTCCATGCTGGATCACACCCCTCTCCCCCCCAAAGTAGTCCTCTCCATCAAGTACTTTGGTGTGTGGCCTGAGTGTAAGCTGAACTTATCTGCCCACACTGACACCCTCTATACTAAGTTCCACCCCACACTCTGTGCTTTGTACTCCAATAATGGCTGCCTTTCCCTCCAGGTCTGCTGGGAGCTGATCACCAAAATAGTTCTCCTGGTCTTTGACTATGCAGATGTGATCTATGGCACCACCCCGTCCTCTTCTCTCACCAGCCTTTATATCATTTATAATGTTTTCTAACACATTGCTACTATCTTACCCTGTCATAGCCATCATTGCTGCCTCTACTCCTCCCTCTCAGTCCTCCCTCTCCCTTCACATGCCAGTCCCACTGTGCCTCCTTCATCTCAAAATGCTGGTTTAGGTCCCTCCCCTCCCATCTTACCTGCCGCACTGCACTCCCCCATCCCCTCTTCCTATTACTCCTCCTTCATTCTATGGACCCATACACCTGCTCCCTTCACCACCCTCACTCCTCTACTGGGCAGTCTGCCTTCTCTTACTGCCTCACCTCCTTCTGGAATCTGCTCCCCTCCTCTCTCCACCCCCCCCACTTCCAACCATTTGATACCATCTAAAGTGCATCCCTGCTCCTTCCTGCCCCTTCCATCTTCCACCTGACCCCCATTCTGCTCTGCCTTCCCCTCTTGCCTATCTTCCTCCCCTTCTCATGATTTTGGCTCTTCCCTGTGAACAGCGTTGGCTTTCAATTGGTAGCATTGACACTTTCTCAAACTAGCACTATGCATTTCATGTACAGTATCGCGTTGGTATTGTTTTCAGCCTTACAAGCTAACTTCTGGATCCCAGCATTTTGTCATGGCATTGACACCTTCTGGTCTGCGTTCTATCATTTGCACTTTCTAACTTTGTTGACAATTAGATGTTTTTGATGCAGTACTGCAGTATTAACCCAGAAGGTCACATTATTTCTTTCTCACTGCAATTTGTGACTATGTAACTTTGTAATTTTTTGATACTTATGTAACTTTGTCACTCTCTACTCCCCTTTCACCTTCCCCCAGGTTGCACTTGGAAATGAGCCTCAGTTCAGTGTGCCTTTCCCAGTTATATATTTTTAAATGAATAAATAAAAAATAGAGGTTGTGATGGCTAGCACACAAGGGCTCCTTTATATTCAAGCATGGAATTTTCTGGCAACCACTTTTGCTTCCCCTCAGCAGATGCACAGTCTGTCACAGCACAGATTAGACACTAGAGATGTTGTGAAATAAAATTTCACAGCAAAATTGCCACAAAATCGGCAGTTTCACAGCAAAAAATATTTTGTGAAACTCCACTATTCTGCAAAATATTTCGTGGGGTGCAAAATTGTGAAATTTCACTTGAAAATGGTGAAATTTCACCCTTGAGCGATGATTTTCTCTGTTCTGCGGGTGAAATATCACCATTTTCAGGCAAAATTTTGCATTTTGCACCCTCAAAATATTTTGTGAAATGTGTGAATTTCACAAAATATTTCACATAAAGAAATTTCTCAACTTTGCACAACACTATTAGACACTTACTGTCTGGCTCAGAAGATATCTCCCACAGATCTGCCTTGAGGTCAGCTCAGCCTCTGTAGTTCACGGTGGAATTATAAATCATATTGGTCTATAAATTTTGTCAAGTCAGGATAGGAAGTCCTGGAATTCTGTGACTTGAAAGGTAATTGGCAGTGGGAAAACTGCATGAATTAACTGAGTCCTTCTGTAGTCCATGAGCCCTGGAGGATCTCTTCCCAGGATCTACAGCCTCATTGGCTGAATGCTGTCCTCTGATCCCAGTGGCCATGTTTATAGGGGTCAGAGATAACTAAGGCAAAAGGGGCTCCTACCTTAAAAATGTTTACTCTCTGCCTCCTTAGTCACGTGTCAGATCACATTTAGTATCTGGTTAATTGGGATGTGTCATCAGGAAATCTCAATCCAGAGAAGTCCAATGATGATGCAGATGGTGCTGAAGAAATCCTGCTCCTCTCTTTGGCAACAGCACTCCTCCTGTCCACCACAATAAAGTGGAAGTCCTCATAATTAATGAGAGCTAGGAAAGGTGGCTGCAGTTAAGCAGAGACATCATATCATATCATATCATATCATATCACATCGTATCATATCATATCATATCATATCAGTTTTATTTACAAAAGGTGCCTTTCTAAAACCAAGGGGCCTGTACAAAAAAATACATAAAATAAAATAAATTATTATAAACAAACATATAAATTACAACAGAAAACTGTATAATAGCAGCATAACAAACGAAAATAACTGCATCAATCAACAAAAGCCAGGTTAAAAAGATACCTGTACGTTTTTAAAGCAGTTTTAAAACTCTGGACGGTTACGCAATCTCGTACCTGATGAGGTAGAGAATTCCACAGGGATGGAGCAACAAAGCCCTTGCTCCCGATGTTTGCAAACATACCCTGGGTACCTCTAGAAATCCCTCATCCGTGGATTGGAGAGGATGTACAGTAGGGACAAAGGAGATCTTTCAGATAACTCAGTCTCTGGTCATGTAGGGCCTTAAAGGTTAACAAAGCAATCTTAACGGTAATCCGCCACTGTATCGGCAGCCAATGCAGACCGCGGAGCACAGGCATCATATGACTGGCTCTTGAAGCACCAGTCAAAAGCCTGGCTGCCGTGTTCTGCACCAGCTGCAAGCAGCGGATATCAACCCCCGGCAGCCCTAGGTAAAGGGCATTGCAGTAGTCAAGGCGGGAGGTAACGAAGACGTGAACCAACGACATTGGAAGATCATTGAGAGGAATCAGATGTTTCACCCAGGTGATATTTCTCAGATGGTAAAAATAAGTTTTAACAACTGCTGACACCTTTGATTTTAGGGTCAGACAGTCATCAAACATAACACCCAGGTTTCTCACCCAGTCTGAGGTAGCTAGCTGGACACCTCCAAGCCACAAAACCGAAGGTGAACCTGTCAACATACCCGCCTCACGATGACCCGGGTTCACAACCAACACCTCAGTTTTTTCAAGGTTCAGCCTTAGCCAGCTCACATTAATCCAGGCCTGAATTTCAGTCAGACAGCTGTAAAGCGCTGAGACAGCATCATCTTGTTCAGGGACAAAAGACATGTATAGCTGAGTATCATCTGCATAGCAGTGAAAACTCAAGCCATACCATCTAATAATCACTCCCAATGGCAGCATATACACTGCAAACAACATGGGCACTAGAATGGATCCCTGTTAAACCCCACATGGCAGGGATAATGGAGCTGAGGTACAAACCCCAGACAACACTCTCTGAGTCCTGCCCGTGAGGTAAGATCGAAACCATCTGAGTACAGTCCCCGACAGTCCACAGATAAGCCGCAGGCGATCCAACAGTACTCCATGGTCCACAGTATCAAATGCTGCAGAGAGATCAAGAAGGACCAAGATGGAATGAGTCTTTTGATCTCTCACTATCAAGAGGTCTTTTAGTACCTGAACTAGAGCTGTCTCGGTACTATGTCTCTTCCTGAAACCGGACTAGAGAGAATCATACCAGAATCAAATACCAGAAGCATAAGGTAAGTCCCCATGCTTTGGGGTTAAACACTGAATCTAAGTACTTTTTCATCAGAGTTATTTTGTGTCTATGTGTTTTCCATTAACAAGTGTTTCCACAACAAACAGCACGGTCTGCTACTTTGTCACAGGGTGGATGCTGAAATGTGTACCATTGGAGACATTCGTATTGAGCATGAATTGGTGGTACACATTTTTAGTAGTGGGTACAAATTTTGAATATTAGAGCACATATTTTTGCACTGTTTCAGGAGGGAGAACAAATTTTATGCAGTGTGTGATACGGTAAAGTTATGGGATAAGAAGTTAAAATGTTGTATGGCATTGGGGGCAAACATTTCACACTGCATCGTGGATACAAACTTTGAACATCATTGAGGACAGGTGTTTTGCATTTAATCTGAGCATAAGATTCTCATGTAACCTGGTTGGGAGTTTTGCCAATCATCTGATGCAATACTGGCACAGTGTTGGTGGTACAATTTTGATGTGGCATCAAGTGCTTAAATGGTAGAATTTTGGCATGGTGTTTGGGGTGCAATTTACTTTCCATTTCACAAGTATAATTTCACAGGGTATTTGTTCATCGTTTCTGTGTATCAAGGGAGTGTCATTTTCTCCCTGCCTGCAGATGTAGTTTTCTGTAGTGTGGCGATATAATTTTCACTCAACATTGGGGTTTAATTTTTCCAAAGGTGCAGTTGGTAAATGTTCATGTGTTGTCAGTGGCACATTCATGAGGCATCAGTTGCACAATTTTTGTGGCATCAGTTGTGCAATTTGGTCATGGTGTTGGGGTAAAATGTTAGTATGGCATCAGGCTACAATTTCCATTTGTCATCAGGAGACCACATTTGTATGGATTGTCAGGGTAACAGGGATGCAAATTTCATGTGGTGTCTGTAGCGCAAATGTCATGCGGCATTGGGGATGCATATTTCTGATAACATTAGAGCAGGATTTTCACATTGCATTGAGGTATCATTTTAACACAATATCAGGGCATCATTCATGTGGGATTGATTGCACAACTTTTGATGGATATGTTGAATAATTTTCCCAGCATCATGTGTGCCACTTTCAGTCATGCCAATTGTGCAGTTTTTATGTGTTATGGGGGTGCATCATTATGAGCACAAATTTTATGTAGCATTTAATTCTTTGATAAAGGACCCTGTCTGAAACACATCGGGAGGGCATCTTTATGTGCTTTGTGGTTTTTATGTGATGAAATAAATAGCTGTTATTACTCAGATTACGAATTATGTCCTTTTATACATTTTGAGGTGGTGAGTGCCCTTTTTTATCTGTTGGGTAGAGATTATGCATTACATTGTGCGTAAAATGTGCATAGTATTGTGGCACAATTTTCATATTGTGTCTGGACCACACATCTTGTATTGCACTGAGGGCCTAAATTTCACATGCTGTCAGGGGCACAGTGGAATGCACTATTTCCCTGCAACTGTGGGCAAGAAGCTTGGAAGTCAGTTTCTAATGCACTTCAACTACATGATCTCTGTCTGTATCCTGAAACAAAGCATTGTCATTGAGCTGCTAATGAGCTGGCACTGATTTCTTTCTAAAATGCTAATAAGGTGCTAATGCATTACTCATCATGATCATTGACCAGTTGCTATCCAGTGGACAACCAGTTGACAAAGAAAAGTTCAATATGAACAGTACTATATCTAGTTCTGATATGGGCTCACATTCAACCTTGTCAGCTGGCATGCTACAGCACCCCTTTGCGTGATATGTAACAGTCAATACCACATTCTCTCCTTAGAATCTTTGTAATCTTGCTTTCAAAGCCTGTACAGTGCTAGGCTCCACAACTTCATCAGGTAGATTATTCTACATGTTAAACCACCCTCTGAATGAAGCAATCTGTTCCAGTATTGCTCTTCTTTTGCCCACTCCCAGTTTAAATACATTTTGTCTGGTTCTGCCAGCACTCATCTGCTCAAACATCTATGTTTACTCAACCATGTCTATCCTCTTTAGTATTTGGAACGCCATGATAAATCCCCTTATAGTTTTTTCTTCTCTATGCTGAATAATTGAAGTATGTTGAACCTCCCTTCATAGTTCTTGCCCTGAGCTGTTGATCAGATTGGCAGCCCAGTGTCTTTGCTGTACTTTGTTGATCAGAACTGGACAGGGCATAGTATTCTAACTGTAGTCTATTCAATGTCTTATATCTGAGTCACACCTGGAGATGATCCTTGGCTCAGTGTGCCTTTCCTGGTTACCAAAATTTTAAATAAATTACATAGGGGAAGATAATCTCCATTGACCTGCTCCTTACCCTCTCTTATATATCTCAGGTTGTGTTTGCTCTCTTGACTGTGACAGTAGATTGCCTACCTGTCTGACTTTAGTCTAGTGTATGCAGTTTGTCATTAGTCCTGTTCTTTGGTAGTGCTGTTTATTGCTATTTCAATGACATAGGGAGTATGTGCAGCTAAGACAATATTAAAATTTATATGTTCCTAGCTTTGAAAGAAATACAGTAGCTGCATAGGTATTGTAGTCTTCTTGCAGTCCTTATACTAATTCTATTTGGTGTTTCATAAAGTAACTGCATTTTTGGCATAGCAAATAGGATCATGGCAGTGTATCTATGAGTAGTTTGGATGGGAAAACAAATAATACAGTACCAACAGCTTTCTAATTGGAATTCAAAGAATTGTAATTCCCCTCTGTATACTGGCCTCAGTCTTATGTTGATAAGTCAGTCGTAGGTAATGAGATTAATCATGGTTTACAGCCCGTGGTCTCTCCAATAGTGCCAAGTGTAAGCATGCAGTATGTGCTAGGATTAACAGAGCCTAATGCAGTGCCTGTATCATACTGTGCCAGTGTATTTGGAGTGCAAAAGGATTACATCTTTATTTTGTAGTTTTTCAGTACATGCCAAAAACTGAAATACAATTCAAGATCCCACATTGAGTGTACCAACCATGTGACTAGCTTATTCTAAATAGTTTAAGACTTCCTTACTTGATAACAAAATAGACTTGTAGAATTCATTACAATACATTACAATTAATAAGATTTTATTTCTCTGGGCTGGTATTAACATAGAAACATTGACTTTGACAGCAGATAAGGACCACTTGGCCCACCCAGTCTGCCCATTTCCCTTCCTACTGGATAAGCTGCAGATTCTAGTTAACCAACAGCCTACTTCCTGCAGCCCCCCACTACAATTGCCTTATGTCTGTTCCATGCATGTTTGAATTCCCCCATTGTTTTAGACCCAACAACCTCCCCAGGAAGGCAGTTCCATGCATCCACCACTCTCTATGAAAAATTCTCAAATTACCCTTGAGCCATCCCCTCTATCTTTAAATTGTACCCCTTGTTCTTACACATCTCTTTTCTGAAAGATGCTACCCTCCTGGAGTTTGTTGATTCCCTTGAGGTACTTAAAAGTTTCTATCATGTCCCCCGTCCCTCCTTTCATCAAGGGTATACATATTAAGCTCTCTCAGTCTCTCTTCATATGGTTTCTGATGCAGACCCTGCACCATTTTAGTTGCCCTCCTCTGGACTGCTTCCATCCTGTCTATGTCCTTGCGTAGATGGGGTCTCCAAAACTGCTTACAGTATTCCAGATGGGGTCTCACCAACTGTCTGTACAGAGGGATAACCACTTCCCTTTTTCTACTTGTGATGCCCCATCCTATGCATCCCAGTATCCCCCTGGCTCTCCTTACTGACTTCTCACATTGCTTGCCCACGTTTAGGTCATCTGATATGACTACCCCCAGGTCCCTTTCCATTTTTGTTGTTGTTAGTACCTCCCCTGCTATTGTGTACTCTTCTCCTGGGTTTTTGTTTCCCAGGTGCATTACTTTGCACTTCTTTGCATTGAATCTAAGTTGCCATATGTCTGACCATTCCTCCAACCTTGCCAAGTCCCTTCTCATCCTTTCTACCCCCCCTTGTGTATCAACTCTGTTACAGATCTTTGTGTCATCTGCAAAGAGGCTTACCTTTCCCTCTAGACCCTCTGCAATGTCAACTATAAAGATGTTAAAGAGGACTGGACCCAGTACTGAGCCCTGTGGTACTCCACTAGTAACCCCCCTTTCTTCGGAATGTGTTCCATTCACTATTACCTTCTGTGTCCTGTTGTGCAGCCAGTTTGCTACTCAGGCTACCACCCTGGAACCCACTCCCAGGCTGGCTAACTTGATTATTAGTCTTTTGTGAGGGACTGTTCAATACCTAACATTCAGACTTAGGTGTTAAAGCATATTAATATTGTTATATTTTTATAAAGTTGGTAGTTTTATAAAAATAAGGTTCAAAGGGGTAAGAAGTATTGAATTACTGTTTGAGTGTTGAAATGTTTACTCATTGCACTTGGTCTAAGAGGGACAAGTATTATGAAGCTACTAGCAGAGTCAGAGGGTTAGTGCAGCCTGGGACAGGCACACAGGCAATGTGAGTATGTAAGTATGTTAGAGAGTGATTAAGTGGAGAATCTCCTGCTCTCATTGATATTTATCTTGCACAGTACATAAGCCAGTGAGTTGTGGCTAGCATTTCACTTCACAAGCAAAGGCTGGAGAACTTTTAGAGGCATATGAAAACCTGTATACCAAGAAGATCATTGCTTGACATTAGTCCAGAGTCATTTCTAGATACAGTCCCAGTCCCCGATTGTCTGAGGAGTCCCATCTGGGACAGACCTATCTTTAGCGGAGCTTAAAAAGGCAACATTTTCCTTGTGTGCTGATAAAGCCCAGGACCCAGATGGGATGCCCAGAAAATTCTGTAGCAAATTCTGGGGTATGTTACAGAAACTATTCTATGATGTGGTTACTGATGCTATGATAGAAGACACACTTTTCTCCATCCCTAATCATGGTGACCATCACTGGGTTGGCCAAGCCTGGCAAGTATCCCTTGTTATGCCTCTCATATCATCCTATATCACCCCTCAGTGCTGACTTTTTTTTTTGTCAATTCTTTTTCACTCCAGTCACCAGACACCAGGGACTCTCTCAAGCGAGACCCCCTCAATTGGCCTTTTACTACTTGAATCCCTTGCCGACTGAGGAATCAGGTGCTAGATCCCCTCCCAAACATGGGCCCATAGAGGGAAGGGGATTACAGAGAGTTAAGTTGGCTCAGGACTGGCAATGGGCATGTGGGCCGGTCACTTTGGTCCATTGTCACCCCCTGGCAGCCAGGGTTTTTCCTCCTTAAATTTCCACTGAGGCATGGACATGCAATGATGTCAGCATGTGGATGGCATGCATCTGCTCCCTCCCACAGATGTCTGCAACTGCCTCACCCCATTTATCCCCGCTTAGGTGTAGTGCTCCTGGCCTCCACTGGGAACTGCTACCAAGTGAGGATTCCCCTGCAACCCATCCCTGGAGAGCAGAGCAGTCCTCTGGATGCTCGATACTCTCCTCCCTCTGCCAACCCCCGGTGCCCTGAGTCCTCTCCCAAACTGGGTCACCGGTGTGGTGCTAGTTGTCCTCTCCAGCACCTCAACCCTCAGCACCACTGGCTCGGTTTCTCAGTGCTGACTACAAGGTGATAGTGACACTGCTTGAAATCTGTATTGAGGGAGTGCTCTCCACATAATCGGTATGGCAAATCCAGCTTTGTGCAAGTGTACATGCCCAGAAATAACATAAGATGCATGGTAAATGTGATGTGGAAATAGTGAAAGGTGGCTAATGGACAACCTGGGCTTTTAGCCCAGACACAGTAAAATCCTTTGACTGGGTAGAGTGGTCTTTTATATTTGCAGTCATAAAAAATCAGCTATGGCCCTAGGCTATGCCCATGGGTGGTGGCCCATAATAAGCTCACTGGGTGTGGGCACAATCCAGTTCCAACCTCTCCTAAGCCTTCCCCCTCACTAGGGCTATGAGGCAGGGGTGCCCCCATCCCCACTGCTTTACATACTCCATTAAACAGCTTGCATTTTGATCAGAAACCACCCAGATATTTGTGATCTGATGCAGGATGGGACAGAGTATGCTTCCTCATTATTTGTGGACAATGAGCTACTTTATCTAGTGGACCTGCTAAAAGCTAGCCCGGTAATTTTGGATATCTTCTGTGAACGTAGTTTAATATCAGATCACGAAATCAACTTGGAAGAATGCAAGCAATTGCCTCTAGGTAGAAAGACAGGGATCTCTTATGGATAGGGGAAACAGACCTTGCAAAAAAATAGTTTCATATACCTTGGGATTTGCCTCCTAAAAGAAATTGTCCTCTTTATGGTCTTTAAACTATGCCTCTATATTCACAGAACTAAAGGAAGACTGCACACAATAGCTCTCCTTCTGTCTGACACTTCATGGGAGAGTACCAATCTGTAAAAATGTGTATACTCCTGAAGTTTTTGTACCTGTTTCAGATCTTACCAGCCTGCATCCCTCAAGTCCACTTCCAAAAAGTTAGGGGCATGCTGTCATGTTTACAGAAGGGAAAGAATGCTATAGTTAAGCAGAAACTTTTTGTATGAGAAGTGAAGATGACAGAGTAGATCTCCTAAATTTCTTCCTTTATTACATGGTGATCTATCTATCCTGCACAAAGGAAACACTGGCCCCAAAACAGCTCCAGCCAGCATGGATTTATCTAGAAGATATCTGCTTTCCAGTGCATTGAGACAGTTGGCAATCAAAAAAAACAAACAATTAATTTACTAAAACAATGGCTAAGACATGTCTACAAAGGCATAAAATGATACCGCAGAAACTCAGTTTATCTCTGAAAGCTGCTTTCCTCCCTTTTCTAAGGATTAGGGGGTCCCTTTGAGGTGGTATTACGGGTCCTACAGAGATGGGAAACCATTGGTGTATGTCAAGTAAAACAACACTACAAAAGGGATATATTAAAATCATTTAAGCAAGTCATGGTAGAATATGCTGTTAGGGTACAAGATGTGTTTGTTTATGTTCCCCTGTGGCTATGCCTCACAGACATTCATTGTTCCCTGGTGGTGAAGCCAATGCTCTCCCAAATAGAGGAAACAATGATCAGAACCCCATCAGGGGCAAAACCATTGTAATTGGTCTACAGACTGCTTCTGGGGGTGTGGGACCATGGATCCAATACTCTTTAACTTAAATGACTAGATGACCTAGATCTAACCACTCTAACAACAAAACAATGGAAAGAAGAACCTTGCTTTTTAATCTCATGGCCTAAGAACAACAGGCTGCATCAAACACAATACAATTTCTTAAAAAGATTTTATTTTATACAAATCAAAGTCCACAAATACAGTAGTTACTCCACAGATAGATTCCCTGATGTGGCACAAAGGGGGGCAATTTCCTACACATCTTTGGCATGAACTTTGTAATTTCATGTCTAACACCCTAAACACCACTGTAAATAGTGAAACTGGAAGCTTATTACTGGAACTGAAAGCTAGAGATGGTGGGGGGGCAGGTTCCATCCTGCTCCTAAACATAACACTGAATGTGGGAAAGAAAATTATTGCACAGAATTGGATGAATGGCATGGCCACCTGGATAGCATACTGGGTGCTTACAAGCTAAAATGCCTCAAAGTATAGAATGCACAATATAAGATTCTGTAAAACATACAGTGTTAAAAGAATATATGGGACAATAAGAGCAGGCAATTGACTGGGCAGATTTCCCAGTATGATGGAACTTCAAACAATCATGGGTAAATGTGACCAGAGTGGGATGAAGGTTTTCTCTACCCTCAACTTATGTTACTCCAAATAATCAACTCAAAAATGCAGCAGATGGCATCTAATGGTACATCTCTACTGTTCATCAAATTGAGGGATAAACAAAGTTGAAAAACTGAGCACCAATCCATGGAGAGTCGTAATATTAACTGAGGGTGACTTGGTGGATCTGTTTGCCCAGCTTTGATTGCCCATACCAGAATTTTTTGGTACATTGGAGTGCATACATGCTGAAATGCCTCAAAGTACAGCATGCACAATATAAGGTTCTGTGAAACATAGAGTGCTACAAGAATATGGGGAAAAATAAGAGCTGGCAATAGACGGGGGGACTTCCTGATATGATGGAACTTTAGACCCTCATGGGTAAATGTGGCCAGAGTGGGATGGAGGTTTTGTCAACCCTCAACTTAGATTACTCCAAACAACCAACTCTGAAGTGCAGCAATATGCATCTAATTGGCACATCTTTACTGTTCATCAAATCAAGGGATGAACAAAGTTGAATACCTGAACACCTATCCTTGGAGAGTCATAATAATGACTGAGGGTGACTTGGTGAACCCATCTGTCCAACTTTGATTGCCTATACCAGAATGTTTTAGACACCTGGGGCCAAATATCCATAAGTGAAAGAATCAGACACAACAGAGGGTTTTCTTGCACAACCATTCTGCATGCATACATTTTCAAAAAGGTTGCATTTTTGCAACCTTTTCCATAACTTACAGCAGCTTGTGATTATTTTTTTCCACAGCTGCAGGAAAAAAAGAAATATCACATCAATGTGCATAACATAGAAAAGCAAAACATTTTCATAGGTGCAGGGAATTTATTTATGTATTTATTTTTTGTTAACTGGGTAAGTGCACTAGACAACTAAATGCCTATTTACAGGTATGACCTGGGAGGGTACAAAACAAAAGCAAAAACAACATAATTCCATATATTGTGCAGTACAAAATACAAAGAACGATTAACAGTGAGAAACATAAAACCAATGATTCAACAAATTAAACAAATGATATTAGCAAATACAAGCACAGGCACACATTAACTCAGACTGAATTATGCTGGCAATGTTGCATGAAAAGTGCATTTGTAGGCCAGGGGTGAGGAAGGGTAGTAGTTGTTATCCAATATAGGGAAATAAGGGTTACACCTCTAGAGAGGTGGGATGAGTTATATGCAGTTACAGGCCATGGATAAAAGGAGATATGCCTTCAAAGCACCTTCTGAATTAAGGCAGGGTGGGAGAGTTGCATATCTTGAGGGGAAGGGAGTTCAATACACATTTCACCACTAGTTAGGGAAAAAACTAGTACTGAACAGTACTTAGAATTAAAACATACTTTTTATTGCAAGGTTCCCAAACAAAAAGTGCATTAATTACTTAAAAATAACAGTATCCACTGAGACAGAGCCCAGTGTTCATGAGATTTCAGCAGGATGCTGACACAAGTGGAGGGATGGACACAGGTCCAAATGGAAGAGTCAGTTGGCATAAGCGCGTGACACAGCAACCACACTATTGACACACAAGTGAATCAATAGTAAATATATTTCATCTCATATTCTTTCATCAGTGGAACACTCAGTCCTTGAAAAGGGTTTAGGTTTTGTTCCTATCCTACCCATAAATGACTTTGAAACTTTTGTGGACTTGCAGAGGTTTATATGTGTCCTGAATTTAAAAGCACAATTTTAAGAATAGATGGCATGGCAATTGTAATGAGGCTACACAGTTCCATGGGAAATCTGCATTTTTGCCTCATATGAAACCTACAGTGTCTTTATTCAAGGACAACTGTGAATGCAATTCAAATATTTTTTTTACAACTGTATTGTGAATAATAATGAGTAAGTTAACTGTACCACTGAAGAATTTGCAGCATTAAAACAGTTGAATGAAAAAAGGAAGATCACCATTAAATGTTGGCAAGTGGTGTTTGATAGTTATAATGAATATCTGTGATTATACTAACAAGATTTATGCAAGCAATAGTACACTACAGGGTGGGCAGTATTACCCATACTGCCAACCCTAGAGGGTATTGTTGTGCTTAAAAAATGAGCCAGTGTATTTTATATGCTCAAAAAAAAAATAATGTTCATGTTAAAGAGTTAAATATCTAAGTATTTTATTTATTTTGTAAAAGTTTTTATTTTTTATATCTAGGGACTTTTGTCCTAGTTGAGCTTCTAGTTGTGACTACTTTAATTGGTTATAATGGTTACCCCACACACAGCTTGCATTTGGTAAAACATTTTTTGTTACTGTTTTTTATTGATGTATTAATGTTTGCATCCTTGTATTTTGTTTATTTATTAAAATGCTGGGCTTGGGGAGATGAGCCGTTACCTCAAGCATGCGTACACCCAGATATACAATAAGGAGGGTCACTAAGGGAAGGAAGACTGCTAAGTTCTTGTTTTATATGGTAAAATAAAGTTAAGGTTTGCCATTTCTATTTGATTTCTTCCTTGTGCAGTGGGTGCTGTGTGTGAACGAGTATCAGCAGTGGCGCCGAGCAGGACATCAGCAGCGTGTTGGTTAAGCTCTTTCCTGGGCTTTGGAAAAATTGTTATACTATTGTCCATTTTTGAATAAGTGTGTAGTGTTGTTATATGGTTTTGTCTATGAATGCAAATTCAATTAATTGATTTTAGGTCTTTATAGCTTTAAAGTTTTGCACATCTTTTGCAATAGTCACTTCAGTTAGTCATGTGATGCTGCACCTAAGTATGCCATGAGAAAGCCCTACATGCAAAACTGTTGGCTTTGATTCATCTGTTATTTGTAAGTAATTAATGAACTTTTGGGCACTTTGAAATAAAAAGTAGGTTTTAATTCTAAGTACTATTCAGTACTAGTTTTTTACCTAGCTAGTGGCGAAGTGTGTGCACCACAACTCTTTTGGCTTAGTTTGACATTGGCTGGCCCCACCACTCTCCTGGGTGTCTGTTTTTTGCTTCAAGTGAAGTAAGAAGGGAGTTTAATAGCCTAGGGATTAATGAGAAGAAGGCCTGGCCATTCATTTTGGTTGAACACTTTGATAAAACTAGGGAGGAGGAGTCAGCAGATCTTAGCAAGCAGGAAGAAACAGAGATATAGGGGTGGCTGGGGAGGTGGATCTGGGTACATTTAAGAGAACATTTCCCAAAGTATAAGATCAGGAGGCAGAAGGGGAGAACCAACCCAGTGAGGGGGAGAGGGAGCAGTGATGAGTTAAGCAGGGGAAGGACAAAGCAAACCAGCAGATATCATTGTAGGCCATATCCCATTTGTGAACTGAGTTTTTTGGGGGCATTTGTATAAATAAGTGAGCTGTACTGCAGGAAGAGGAGAAGAGTGCTTTGGAAAATGGCTATGCATACTTTCAGAGTAAGAAAGTGGCAGAGGCGGTAAGCCAGAACAAGCCTGGAATTAACAAATTTGCCAGTGGAGATGTGTAAGGAGAAATCCAGAGCAGGATCTAATGTGATGCCCAGGTACTTAAACTTCTCAATTAGGGAAGCAGGAGGAAAACAGGAGAGCTGTCTAGGCATTAGATGCACAGAGGATAATCTATGCACCTTACACCCTAATAGCATTGCTTGCGTTTTGGAGGCATTGAGAACTAGGTTATTGACAACAAGCCAGTTCTGAATGTGAACAAAATCTATGCTAAGTTGAGTATTAAACTTGGAGGGCTTATGGGGGCTATAGTAAGGGCAATATCATCAGCGGATATGATGATAAAACATTTGGTGGTGGCAGAGGAGGGATTGTTAATGAACACTGAGAAGAGGAGTGACCCTAGAATAGAGCCCTGGGGGACACCTTAGCTTGTGGGCACTAAGCCAGAAGAGGCATTGCCAAATTTGACTAATTGCTACCTTTCTAGTAGATGGTTACTAAACCAAGCTGTGGAACAAGGGAAGGTGCCAATTTCAGTTAATTTTGTGGAGAGAAGGGCATGATCCACTAGATCAAATGCCTTGGATAGGTCAATGAAGACTGCTGCAGTAAGAGAACCTTTGTCCATTGCAGTCTTAATATCATCAGTTAACTGAACAAGGTCAGATATGGTACTAAGCTCCTTATCAAAGCCATGATGATACGGGTAAGGAGGTGGTGAGTTTGTAGGTATTCAGTTAATTGGGAGGATACCACCTTTTCAAGTAATTTGCTGGGGGCAAGTAGGAGGATGACATGGTATAGTATAACAAGCTTAGGGTCACTCATTTTTGGAACAAGAACTATCTTGGCAGTCTTCCATGGGAAAGGGGCAATACCAGATATGATAGAGCTGTTAAAGATGTGAGCTATGGGGAGAGCTAGAATGGAGGCACCTAACCAGAGAATTCTAGATTTTGTCCTATCTGGACCTGGACTGGCTCCTAGATGTAGAAAGTAGAGTAGCTTTCAGACTTTTCTTCTGGAAACAATTTTCAGAAGGAATGGAGGATTGTTAAGGGGGGAAAGGAAGGTGTTGATAGGGGATGGTAACCTGGGTGGCATGCAGCAGGGAGTGAAGGATGAGAGGTCAGTGAGTTGGATGCTGAAGGCATCGGCTATGGTCATTTAATTGTTCAGTGTACCTCGTTGATGACAATGCCTTTTTGAGTACATTTGTTGGGATCTCCCAGAAGTCCTTTGATGTGCTCTCAGAAACTATGCGAGTTATCAGCAGATGACAGCAGTTGCTCTTTACAGAACACACTTTATGGAGTATGAGTTGCCTTTTTGCATTGGTTCTACAACTGCCTGTATGAAAGCCAGTTCTATGGAGGAAACCTTAAAGGCTATCTAACATTTGTCCCTGTTTTTGAAGAGGGAGAGAAGGTCATTTGTGCAGCCAGTGAGCTGCTGTCCCTCTGACTCTCATCTTGGTGTGGGGAATGAGTGAGCATTAATCACCGACAGAGGAGGGCTCTACTGGTGGATTAATGCCCGTGGGGGGGGGGTTGGTGCACGAGGCCGAAGGCTGAGGGCTTCCAACCACCCAGCAGGCATTAATCACTGGTAGAACCCAGCGCTGGAGGTGATTACTGCGCTTGTAACATGGGCACATTGCGGGAGTAAGGAGTCTATGTTACAGGTGAGAGGTGGTGAGCCTAGGCACAAATACACACGGAGACATTGCGCTCATCAAAAAGGCTTTATTTACCTTACAGTGATCACAGTACAGGAAAAACATCTTCGGTGACAGTGGTAGCGCGGTCAATGATTGCTCTGCTACTCACAGCACCAGTTAGATCAGTGCGGGTAGTTCTGTGGTAGCCGGCAAAGACTAGTGGAGTGCAACAGTTTCTGGCGTTTCCATGAGATGGCATGCGTGACATGCAGATCGGGCTCGTGGGTGGTGCAGCATCTCTCTGTGAATGTCTGGTGTGCTGTCAATGGCATCATGCAGAGCAGGTTTCTATTGAGGATGATTATCTTCCCCCTGGTAGGAGAATGTCACTGGCCCATGCACCATGACATCCTCAAAGTGGAAGGACTGGAGTGCGGTGGCCTGATGGCTGAGAGAACGCCCGCTGCCGTGGTGCTTGTCACTGTTGTCTGCCTCGCTGTTGCCGGGTGGGTGCTGAGGAGGCTGTGGCTGCTTGGGTGGGGGTGCTGTGTGCTCCGGTGTGGTTGGGGGAGGCTGCTGCTCAGTGCTACTGGGTTGGTTGTTTGAGGTTCCTGCCCACATTGCCTGTCGGGTCTCCATGGTCGCAGTGCTCTGAGACACTGTAGCGCTGGCTGTGGCAGCTCTGAGTGGTGTCACTGGGCTCGTGGGTTGGAGCGGTGGGCAGGCAGATGATGGCACTGTCTGGGGGCAGGATAGGACTGTTGACCACTTTCTTCTGTCGTCTGGTGAGGGAGACCAGTAGCTTCTCAGTCTGGTCTCGCAGTGATGTCCCGTGATAGTCATAATCTCTCTGGATGCGAGACCAGCCTGGGACAGCATGCTGACAGTGGTGCTGCAGATACTGTGGTTCGTGTACCGTGCAGACAGCTCCATGTCCTCTGAGATGTGGGGCATGAGATCTCCCAGGTAGTTTTTGCCCATGGGCTGCCTGCTGTACCAGCAGGCATGGTGCTGCACCCCTGTATGGTCCACCCTGCAAGGGTGCAGATAGAGGGCAGGAGCATTGCTTGGGCAGCGCTGGATGTACTCCTTGTACATGGAAACGACACAGTCCCTGCTCCCTGGGGTGCTGTACAGCACTCCTCTAAGACTCTGGTGGGTGGTATCACTGAGCTGTGCATGATTTTTAGTTTTTTCATTGAATGCGAGGGCCAGGTAGTCATGGCCCTCATCGTCCACCTGCACCACAAACGAGTTCTGTTGCAGCTTCCTTTGTACCTCTCGTCCACTGCGGGTGAGCCCCAGCTGGATCTCAAACCACAGCCTTCGAACAAGCACATATGGAGTCTTTGGGCTTAGTTTCTGGCTTGTCCTGATCTTTGCGAGATCGCTGTCAGTGATCTTGGGATGGTAGGTTGCCGTGTCTTGCCCAGCCCTCTTGTACTCTTTCAGGACAGCGACAAAGATGTTGTTGGCTAAGACAAAGTCTCCGTCCGTTATAATGTTGATCGCTCTTTTGATGTGGGGTCCAGTGAGATGCTGCTGCAGTCCAGCATGGAGCCCCACAAAGGAGCTCAAGCTGTACTGCTGCTTGTGCTCTGTTCTGACTGTGGCGTAGAACTCCCTAAGCACTCGTGCCAGCTCAGGTGGGGCAACTGTCTTGAAATCTACCTCTTTGCCCGTAGCTCGCAGCCAGTCGCTGAGGACATTCCATGCCCATGTGGTGTTTTTGTGTGTGTTAGCCTCCACCCTTTTTGTATCTAGGGTGTCCAGCTGCTGACCTGTGAGGACTGCATGCCTTGTGGGCTCAGTGATGTGGGCGAGCTGCCAGCTAGCGATGTCCTGCTCCTGCTCACTGCAGGTGCTGTTACTTAGTGTGGTCTGGCCATGCTCTGTCTCTGTGTACATGGAGAGGTCTCTCTCACCATCCACTTGGACGCTGCTCTGACTATTCAGCCCATCCTGGTCGAGGCTACCTCCCTCCCCACCTCTGGCCATGGGCATCTCCTCATGGCAGTGTCATGAGTTGGAGCCCTGCGTTGCGCCTACCTCAGTGTTGTGCTCTGGACAGCTGGAGTGACTTGCTGACTGATCTGCATAACTGCTGTCGCTGTCTCTACAAACAGCTGGCTCAGCATCGCACTGTGCTCTCCTGCTACTGTCCTGTGTGTGAACCTGTGGACAGTGTTTCTGGCTAGCAGCTGAGTGGGTGATCTCCTCGTACCATGGCACTGGAAGGGTTGCCATCTGCGCCCTGTAGCCCTCAGTTGCGCCTAGTCCATATTGCTCATCCACCCACCTAGCGATCCCCTTAACGCTGCACAAACTGAAGGTAGCAATGAACCGCTCCATTGTGTCCTGCTGTCGCTGCCATGTCTAACTCCATGCACTCTCACAGACATACAGCATGCTTGTGTGGTTATGCCGTCGCTTGTCTGTGATGACTCTGTGTGTCGTCTTGGGCAGACTCGCTTGGTGCATCTCAGTGGTGCACAGTGTGGCGGCTGTCGGTAGTGACCCAGTGGGCTCTAATACTGTGCTGCCCCGGTGGACACTAGGGGTGCTACCTTAGTGGGCTCTACTCCTGGCTTATTCACTGCTGGGACTCGATCATCTGACCCATTTCCACCAATCTCTGCACTCCATTTGACTCCTCTGTCCAGAGCCATGTTACAAGTCTGTCTTAGAGCCTGTTAATATGAGACTGAAAGAGGTGGAGGCTTGAAGTGACATTACTGGATGTAAGGATTGGGGACCAGTCAATAAGTGAAACTTCTATGTTTAATGATGATGAGTCAAGATTAGAAAAATCCCTGAGGTGAGGATTTTGGGGATAATTATTGGGACCTGGATTCTACATAGACAAAAAGATGTGGAGTGACCACTCAGTAAGTTAGGAAGCACTCCTGTTGCTTGGATCCTATCAGTTATATTTGTGAGCATCCAATCTAATAAAGATAAAGACTCCATCGTGAGCGAGACAGTGGAATTGGAGATAATTTAAGTGAAACTGGCCTTACTTATTAGAAGTTCATAATGTTTAGTGTTGGGGCTTAGCCAGTCAAGATTACTGTCTCTCATGAGAATGGTCTCATTATAACCAAGCTTAGTTTGGATGGTATCCAGCAGGGCAGACAGACCTGTAGTACCACCTTTGGGGAAGTTGTAGATACTAACTTAAGTTTTCTGGTATGACCTAGAAGAAGGGATTCATTTAGTCATTTGCAAATAGTGCCAGTTCCAGTTTCATGAGGAATCTTGGATATATTGAGATGGGACTTTAAATTAATAGGCCACCACCTCTTTTAGAGCAGAGGCAATCAGCACATATGATCATTGTCAGTGGCAGTATGCTCATCCCAGGACCAGAAGAACAGAACAGAAGAACAGAAAGTCATAGGTTCTAGCCCAACACCAGACCCTTGGGATAAAATCCATAACTGAAACTGTAGTGCAGTATGAGGTGCATGCTGCACTCTTGAGGTGCCATCTTTCAGATGAGATGATAAGCAAAGTTCCCTTCTGCCCATCTCTGGTCATTGTCCAGTTGGAAGTAAAAGAGCTCAAGGTGCTTAGCAATGAAGAGTAGGAGAATTTTATTTAAAAGGAAATAAAATACAATAGACAAAATAACACAAAGAATAGCACAAAATGAAACACAAAATAGAACAAAAAAGAAAAGAAAACTGATCATCTTCTGATGATAAACATTCTACAAAACAAATTCTAGGGTGCAAGCACACATAAGGATATACTACTGACATTATTCAAAAAGGGAAAATTACAAAAGAAAAGGAGGTACCTCATA
Source organism: Neoceratodus forsteri (assembly GCA_016271365.2). Classification (NCBI taxonomy): domain Eukaryota; kingdom Metazoa; phylum Chordata; order Ceratodontiformes; family Ceratodontidae; genus Neoceratodus; species Neoceratodus forsteri. The sequence goes on along the minus strand of CM028132.1, from coordinate 965,968,488 downwards.
CCTACTGAATATTTTTTTTTCATTTTACAAGCATGAAAAAAACAATATCCACCACTGCATCAGACCATGTTTATATGTCTTAGATAAAAGAGCAATGTTTCCAAAATGATCACAAGCATGTCTAAGAGTGTATCTTCTCATCCAAAGGAATACATTTTTTTCAAGGAAATTTTAACATTTCTAATAATCTCCTGATACAAGAAGAATTTCAGTTGCAGGCCCCAAGAACATCTGGCCTTCCACAAATTAATATTTCAACACTGAACAGATTATTTATAAGGTTCCGCAATGGTATTCACTCCAGTATCTAAGACTAAATCTTGACATGTCTGATTTTGGAATAAGGGTTCCTGCCACTCTAGAGCCAGACGGAACCAAATGTTCCATGAAGACGGCCATTCTAAGAAGGGGTATTCCTGTATCTCCAAAGCGGATGGGCATGTAGGTCTGGGGCAATACCTTTGACCAATTTGTTTGTGTTTACCCAGCCAGCCATGATCATTAAGCCACAGGACAACTGTACAAACTTTGGCATTCTGGGGTTTGTCAGTTATCCCAAGACTATTTTCATGTCTGACAGTTGGTAGCTAGGGAAGCATAATTCTGAATTAAAAGTTGTTTCCAGAACATATTTATACATTTTAAACCTGTTGTTATTCAAAACCTGTGAGACAGTTTTCATTTTTTGATTTTCTGGAAAACTATTCTAACATAGGTACTTGTGGGGTCAGGGGCTAATTTTATTGTTTTTCCAGTCCTGCATATTAGCTTCAACCAGTCTGCTACACTTACTATCCAGATCTTCAGGGGCGTCAGGGTAGGGGGAGCAGCTTACCTGCAAGACCTTCTGGTTCCTCACCACCCTTTTCGAGCTCTCCATTCCTCCGAGGGTTACCTCCTTAATGTTCTCAGGGCTAGGTTGCTGCATTCGGGGGATCCTGCTTTCTCAGTTACCACACCAACCCTGTGGAACTCTTTATCAAGATATGTAAGTGAGGCACCCTTGGTGGAAACCTTCAATAAAGGATTGAAAACCTTTTTTGTTCAATCAAGCTTTTGATCTAAGTTAATATAAAGATGATCCAACTGCTGAATTAGTGAACTAGTGAATTAGTGATTTAGTGAATCAATGATTTAGTTATTTATTTATTGATTTAATAATTTATTGATATGAATTATTGTATTGTCTGGAATTATCATTTTATTGGGGATTTTGGTTGATGTATGATAGATGGAAATTTACGGAGATCTCTGCAATATGTTAAAATGTTATGTGCTATGCCAAATTGTTTTTAAATGTGAGGTGCTCCGAGCCTCCAGGGAGGAGCACTATATAAATACAGTTTCTTTCTATCTATATCTATTTATCTGTCTATCTATCTATCTATCTATCTATCTATCTATCTATCTATCTATCTATCTATCTGTAACCCCCAGTCAGCACTAAACTGAAAGGGCTACTACCCTTGCCTGTATGGCTAGTGAACAGGTTGAGGGGCCTGGGTCCTATGACGCGGTGCCTCCATTTTTATAAGCTGAAAATTTGGGGAGGAAGGTGTCACTCGGCATGGTGACTAGGTTTGGCCACTCTGCACTGGGGCATCCAAAGTAATCCAGAGACTAGAAGCAATGACATAATGTCCAATACCAGGAGATGGGATTCTAAAGTGTGGCTTTATTCAACAACACTAAATGACAAGCATAGACGGACCCCCACGGGGCTACACTCCTTGTAATACAGATAAGGTGATGACACCGACACATATCCAAACTTGGATCCTAAGCTTCCATATATCTTTAACTAGTGGCACACTACCACCCTCTATTCTATCCCAACATCTGGGCACCCTCTTCAGGCACTGGCCAATACCTGACAGAAAGGTGACTGGTGTCTCAAAGAGAATCCATAGAGGTGAGCCCTGTTACGACAGGTGGGGGGTTTCCCACCTTTTGTTCCATAGACCCATACTCAGCCATTCCTTTGTTTACACACACTTCCTTGGCTACTGTAGTGCAGACTGTACATGACTTTGTAATGCAGTAACTGTCTTTCTCTGAAGACCCCCCACATACATCAGTCATTACATCTCACTGTTCCATAAGCCTCTTCCTTGGCTACTATAGTGCAGACTGTACATGGCTTTGTAATGCAGAAACTGTCTTTCTCCTGAAGACCACCACCCCCCACATACAACAGTCATTACATCTCACTATTCCATAAGCCTTGGACTTGGCATCCTGAATGACCCACAGCCCCAGAGACTTATGTACTCACTGTTTCAGTGAATGACACTGGCCTTTTGTCAAAGCTTCATCACCCACATTGTTGCAGATGTTCAAAAACTCTGAAGAAATCTCATTCCTCAAAAACTGTAGTGCCCCATCACTCATCATCAGGCAGCTTCTTCCTTTTCCCAGGCAAGGGGGTTGCCCCTGGGAGTTGGTTATTTGTGCCTCTTTTATGGTGGAAGCACACATCCTAAGGTAGCTCTATGACAGAGCTGAGGGCGGGGGGCCTGCCCCTGCAGGGCACCCCCACCCTCCACAGTACTACCTGATCTACATCCTTCCCTCTGTTGAGCCTACTTCAGAACTTTTACAGACTGCTCAGACTTCAGACTAGACTGTTGACTTCAAGGATCAACTCTAGACTGACTTTGACATTCCCCAACCTTCTACCTAACTCCCAACTGCAACATTCCATTGTGGCTTATACTGCTGTAGAATTCTAAATGATGTCACAGCCCCAGGTCAGCAGAGACTGAAAACAGAGCAAGACATAGTGAAATCCATTTAACTGGAGTTTCACTAGCTGCCAGTCCCTGCCTGCCACTAGATCAAACTAGGGTTGTAGTAACCCCAGCTAACAGGGGGGTTACATATCTATCTATCTATCTATCTATCTATCTATCTATCTATCTATCTATCTATCTATCTATCTATCTATCTATCTATTTTCAAAGACATACTAAAATTACAGACAATAAAAGTGCAATAAAATAACATTAGGGGGTGTAACATATCCAGTCCCCCTTGTGACACAGGCCTGTATGTGATTTCTGTTTTCAAAGGGTTGTGATGGCTATGGCTAAGGCTATAAGGCTTGAAAAAAATACTATATAATTTGGCCTCCAATTTGGGGGGCTGTAACTTAGGTTAAAAAAAAACAGGAACTAGTAGCATTTTTATTAGAAACACACTTCTTAATTTTGAGATTCTCTTTCATTTCAACATGTACTATAGACCTTCCGGCCAGCCATCTGTAAACAGAGTTCCCAATTTTTTTCTGCTAGTTCTCCTTTGCCAAAAGTTACACCAATGATCTTAATGTCCTGGTACAAGGTTTGGACTGTGGCTGCCTGCTGAGGATGGGATCCTGTGCTTTTTCTTTTAACTGTGCCAGTGCTTTTGTTGCAATTACCCTTCAACCCAGACACCTTTATAAAAACTGACAAGTTGCTTGTAACGTCTGTTAAGATCCTGACTATCCCCTCTCAAAAATGTCCCTCAACAAAATCAGAGTGTCCTGCACTCTTCTAGATGGCACTGTACATATATGATGTGGGCTTAGCCATGATTCAGTGATTCTGAGTAGCCTGTTTGCAAAAATGTTGGCAACAATTTAAAAGTCTGTATTCATCAGACTGAGCGGGTGTCAATTACACAAATCTCTCATGTGTTCTTTTTTGTAAATGAAAACCAACATGGCGCTTGTCAAGGATTCTCATAGTGTTCTATGTTCTAAAAGATAATTGTTAAACAAATCCCCAATGTAGGAGCCAAGTGTGTGGAGTAGGTTCTATAAAACACTGAAGTGAGCCCATCTAGGCCTGTGGTGTTACCATTCTACAGAGAGATTACACCCTTCTGTTTCTCTTTTAAAGACAGAAGATTTGTTAACATAGTTACAGTAAACTGAGAAAAAAGGAGGGATCTGGATGTGCTGGAGACACAGTTCTGAATGTGTCACATATAAAGGTAGTAGCTGCTGGAACCATTTCAGTAGGGGAATGCATTAGCCATCCATCCTGTGCTTTAATGGCTTAGAAGGCTCTGCTTGCTACCCTAGAATTACAATCCTGGTATTGGTCAAAGGTCTGTGTTTTAGAATTACAATCCTGGTATTGGTCAAAGGTCTGTGTTTTACCTAAATTTTTGTTGCAAAGACTGTGCCCTATCATACTATAATTTCCTCATATCAGCCTTGATTACTTAAACAATAAGGCATGACAGGGTGTAGGTTGTTGTATAATAATGTCACGCCTTGGGTAGATGAAGCATGAGGCTGCAGGCTGAGTGCATTCAACACCCAAGAAGTGATGTTATTACACAATAACCCACATCACTGGAGTGCCTTATTGCTATCATACAATGGCTCATTTTTATAAAAAGTAAAAAATATACGGATAAAAGCATTTTAAAACATTTTTTGTATGTATTTTTGTCTAGTTGGAGCACACTTGTTTAAAAAAGAGTTCCTGTTTTGCATCTGTTCACTAGATGGTGGTATTCTTTCATGTACTGAGGTTTATGTCCAGTGACTTTCATTGTTAGTGATTTCAGTCATCTCACCCCTCCCCCGAAGCTGTCCAATATCTGCATGTGTCTGTGCTGTTTTTTTTATAAATGTTCTCGGTCCCGCTGCCTGTTTGGGAAAACTTGTGCTTTAATGGATATATACATTCACAGGGAGCCAAATGATCCAAAGTACCATAGTGATTTACAAGGGAGCTGAGTGCCGCTGCCATGGAGACTTCCAGTTCTCATGTGAAATCAGGTGACTTCTTTCACATTGGGTACATTTTGGCCCAAGTAAATGGTACACACATTTTAATTATTTTTTTCTTATGAAAATGATTCAGTGAGAATTTAATGGCATGTGTGGAATTTATAAAAGAATGGGCAGCTGAGCATGAGCATCCCTCAATTGCACTATCTGAATGATGGAGAAGCACGCGGCAAAAGTTGCAGGTACAACTTGTGGGTTTAAATGTCACAGGCAGTGCTGTTTCAGGAATAGCTTGCAGTTTTGAATCATGTTGGGGTTATAAAAATACAATGAGATTTGGGGAGGGGTTAGTGGTTTCACAGTGACCTAAGGTAGCAATTGGGAGAGGCTTGGAGATGCAGAGGTGAGCCATGTCGGCTTCAGGGGTAGTCCTCCATGGAGGGATATGTCTTAATGTACTGCAGTCATCTTTCTGCCTGCCCTTGATACAACGATGCTTTAGTCTAATAACATCACTATGTCTGGGGTTCAGCAGCCAGTCAGGTCCCTAGTATTTTTCTTGCCATGTATAATGCAGTTTGGCTAATATAATCATTACGTTTCAGGTCTGATTTTGAAATGTTTGAAGCTGACCTCTGACAGCCAACTATTTTAAATACTCTCTATTGACCACCTGCCCTGAGTGAGTCTGAAAGAAATTTGCAACATCAACCTCAGTATCTTCCCATTGCAATGTTAGGTGTCATACAATCAAATTGTGGAAACCCTAGCCTTCCAAAGAAGGTGTCATTTTTTAACAGATGTGGATCTTGAAGGATGCATTATTTCTTTTCCACAATCCCTTTAGATGTATGGGGTTTTTCCCAGCTCATTCTTCATTGTACTGCTTCATGATCTGAAACTTCAGTATACCATGTCAGAACAGCAAGAACTTTAGTGCATCGAGAAACAAAAGTATAGCCTATTCTAGTAGAGTGTGGCCCTCTAAAATAAGTGCTACCCACAGATGTGTGGATTTGTCAATAAGAGTCAATTAAGCTTGCTGTGGTGATAATAATTTTTAGATTGTTAGAGTTACTGAACATTTTTGTGGTCTGCAATCTTCTGTCAGCAAAAGCCAGACCACAGTTAAAATCTCTACCACAAATTACCATGCATGAGGTGTGTAAATATGGCTGTATCTCAGAAAAAAGGTTGGAGTGTAGAACCTTAGTTTCCAGGGCATAAGTGGCAATTATTCTAAGTTGGGCAGAATGGTAAGACACATCCAGTAGCAAGGCATTCACCAGGTGGATGTCCAACTGTGATACTTTAAAAGCATAACCATTTAAGCTGGACTTGTGGTGTGGAGGGCTGAAACACTGCACACCTTACTGCCTGCCATGCTGGTGACCTGAGCTTGAGAACAAGCTTGGGCTGCCAGGGTCTGGCTGGGGAGGGGCGGTATTTAGCATCCAGAGGATAGCTCTCCTCTCCTGAGATGAGGAAGCATGTTGTCTTGGCCCTTGGCTGCCCCCAAGTGAGGGCCTAAGATAGCGTGGACATCCGTGCAATACTTAAAGAGGGGCCTAGTTCTTTGGCAAGCATGCACCTCCACAAACACATGCTCACATGTCTCCATAGCAGGGGATCAAGAGGGAAAAGCATAAAAGCAGGCTCATGCTCTATGACATTACACCTGCCCACTCTGATCCACAGCCTCCTGGACAACTGGATCCATACTGGATTTGCATCTCCATGTTGTGGTGAGAACTGCCTTCCCTTTCTTGTCCCCACCATGGGGGGGGGCCGTGGGGGCACTGGATCAGTGTGAGTACCGGGGGAGGCTGTGGCTAATCAAGGTGGAAGGAGTATGATGGACTTTTATTCCAAGATCTGGAAGCATGTAAGATCTCTTATGTAGTTTTTAAATGCATATCCTGCAAAAGGATGATCTTGCTGATACAGGATTGCAATGTGGTAAAGTTAGATGCACACTTTTTAAAACCTTTAGTACTGTTCACATTGTAGGTGGTGATATTCAGCAAGGAAATCATGATGTCAAGAAAAGGAGAGTAACAAGAATCCTTACAGTCACATACATCAGTACCATTTATTCTTGAGAACGAATCTTCCACCTCCGCCTCTTTGAGGCAGATGCTTCCAAGAGAGAGCTTTCCTGGTCTGGAAATATAGCCTTTGAAGAGGAGGCCATGGAAGAACCTTCCAACTCTTCCTCTTCTGCTTCAGTGTCTTTCCACTGTTACACCTGAGCACAGCCCTAGATTCACATAAAACCAATTCTGCCCCGGCATAGGTGGTATACATCCACGTACTTTAAAGATGCTATCATGATCAATGAGTGTCCCTCTAATGATTCTTTATAACAAGGCTATACCATCAGAAATTGTTCCATCCAACTGAAAAAGAGCAGTAGTCACCCCCTATAAATAAGAAGGGGAGTAGGGCAATACCAGTGAATTACAGGCACATAAGCCTCACCTCCATCCAAGGGAAAGTTATGGAGAAGCTAATAAAAACAAGACTTGACAAGGAGAAACATAGCAAGGGGCTCTGAGATCCAACTCAACATGGTTTTTATCAAGGTATGTCTTGTACAACAAACATGATAGTTTTCTACTAGAATATCTGTACTGCCTTGGACAAGGGATTACCAATTGACATAATATACCTGAATTTTGGAAAGGTGTTCAACACTGTTCCCCATCCCCAATAAACAGACAAACTTAACAAATGGAATTTAACAAATATTTAGTCAATTTTGTTCATTCTTGGCTGTCGAATAGAGCACAGCAAGTCCGAATAAATGGTAGACTATCTAGGGTGGGACAGGTCACTAGTGGGGTGCCTCAGGGGTCTGTCCTTGGACTGATTATATTTAGTTACTTTATTAATGACCTTCATCATGGTTTGTCCAACAAAATAGTGAAATTTGCAGATGACACAAAAATCTGTTCTGTAGTGGACACACTGGCAAAACACCAAACTCTACTGTAGGTAAGGATCTGAAAATCATTGAAAACTGGAGTATAACTACCAAAATGGAGTTTAACACAGGAAAATGCATGGCAATGTATATGGGTAGACACAATCCAAGCTATACATATAACTTAAGAGGACACGCTCTATCACCAGTAACATCAGAAAAGGATCTGGGTATCTATATTGACAACTCCTTTAACCTGCACCCACATGTTAGACATATAACCCAGCAGGCAAATGAATTTATAAATATTATTAAGAGGGGGTTTTACAATCAGAGATGAAAATTTCATAATGTACCTATATAGAAATTATGTTCAACTCCAAGTGGCTTATGGATCACTCCTTTTGTCACCATATCTGATTAAGGATATCAAACTCATTGAAGGGGTACAAAGGCAGGCAACTAAATTAATCCCATGGTTGCAATCAAAACCATATGAGCGTAGACTGGAGGAGTTAAGATTAATGAGCCTTGAACAGAGAGGGAACTTAAGCAGCAGGCTAAGAGCAGAGGTCTGGGGTTATATTCTGTTTTAACTGAAATATTTGAATAGTTTGTAAGTGAAATTAGCTCTATGTGTTAAAAATTATTACCTTGAATTAGAACTGTTACTTGGGCTGTGATATTGTAATGTTGGAGGCTTGGGAACAGTTGTTTGGCAGGGTTAATTAGAGGGAAATTTAAATGTGTTGCTTGCCTGGTGTTTGGTAAGAGCCCTCCCACCCACACTGTTTTGTAGGCTTTCTTAAATATTGAAAAGCCACTAGGGGTTGGGATTGAAGGGCTAAGTGTTTCTGTTTGGGACTGAAATTCGAAGCAACAGGAGCTGGTGGTACCTGATGTCTGCATATACACGCTGTTAGTGGGACCGAACACACACTGGACTGTATGTGTTTGTGAGACTTGGGAACATTATTGGTGGGGTTGAAGTTGGGTTTGTAAATAACTACAGTCAGTATAGAGAGAAACTGTATTCAAGGGGAAAGGGACTGAGAAAAGGGGGTGTGCCATTATAAACAGAGGGGGACAAACAGGGTGGCCATATTCCACCATGGCAGGCATCTTCGGAAGGGTTGTAGGCTACACAGGCTGTGGGATGGCAATAATTCTAAATTGGGCCTGGAGAGAGGGAGGCTGCCCGCTCTGTAGTCAGCTATCTTGTATCAGGAGTGAGGTATATTGGTTAAAGAGTAAGCTGGGGAGCTGGGGGGGTGTCCAAGGATAAGGGGTGTGGATATGGGCAGCAGAAGGGTGAGGCTGAGGGGAGGCTGGGGCAATGCTCTGAAATTACAGGACATTATGTTACAGCAAGCAGGAGGGGGGATATTAGGGACAGAGGACCCTTAGATAGGGAAGTTGATGCTAAGGGGAAAGCATATGGGGTGAACATTCTGAATACAAAGAGAGTGGAGGGGGAAGAGTCAGGAGGGGCTGTTGTGCGGAAGCCTAAAACAGCAGACTGTGGGAAGGGAGCTCCTAAGGTGAACAGAGCAAGAGGGGAAGAAGAGGGGCAGTTCAGAGGTGCAGTCAGGGGAAACTCGGGTTACTTGATGGAGGCTGACATAGCGTGTCACAATAAATTTGAGCTACTAAGCAACATAGAGGGGGAGGAAGGGGTTGGTGGAAATGAGGAAACTTACACAGAGGCCGGGGGGAGGGAGTCAGATACCCATAAGGCATCACAGACCGACTATGGAAAGGATAGAAACAGTCCCAGAGGGAGAAGGGGAAACATATATGTTAAGCAAATGGGGGAGATGCAACATATTCCAGACATGAGGGAGGAAAACATGATTGGAGAGAAACTGGGAGACAAGGAGGTGGGAGGAGCCCCCTTCAACAGGGGGTCAGTACAAGGATGGGGCCCTAGCTAAGGGACCCACAGAGAGCCTCTGAGGCAGGGTACTATTACAAGGGGAGGATGGCGGTGTGGAGGGGAAACCATCAGGGCCAGGATAAATGGTTCGGATAAAGAGGGTTAAAGGGACACCTATTCAGTGGGGTTTGAGTTAAGTGGACAAAATAGCAAGGAGACAGAAAGGGAGGTGACAAGGGGTCTCTAATAAGGCAGGAAGACTCCCATGGAATTGAGATCATGAATAAAGGGGGGGAAGGGGGGATGAGAGGGCATAGTGGAGGTAACCATAAGGATGATGGCGGTGTTAAGGTTCTGGTATTGGGAGACTCGCTGATTAGGGGTATCCAGTGGGAGGGACAGGGGGGTGGATGCCATAGCCAGGTGAAGGTAGTAAGTATCTCTGGGCTGACAGTGCACAGTGCAAAGTTCATGGTGTATGAAATGGTTAGGGATTGTGGAGGAAACGGTTCCTGGTGCATTTGGGAACTAATGACCTAGAGAAATAGCATTTGGAAATCCAAGCAAGGTTCAGAAACTTGCCAGAGTCTGTCAGGATAATGGATGCAACATTTCCTTTGGAGATATTGCCAGTACCAAAGGCCTCAGTGGAGAAAAAATGAAGCTCACAGAGGTTAATGACTGGCTCAGGAAGTGGGTGAAGAAGTGGGTTGAGGGTGTTAGGGAACTGGAATGGGTTGGGAGGATAAGGGACTATATGCCAAGGACAGACTTCATCTTGCCCCATTAGGAAGGAAGTCCTTAAACAGGAGATGGCTGACTACATACAAAGAAAGGTGGGGTTAAACTTGTGAGGGGAAGGGATAAGGGAGGGGCTGACCAGAAGCCCTCTCCTCCAGATGAGGAGTAGCCTTCAAGCCCAAGGGGGCGGGAGGAACAGACTGGGGGTGGAGGTTTCCAGGAGGAGCAGAGGGGATGGAGTATAAGGAATCTGGGTGGGGTTTTGACAAAGAGGATCAGAGATAAGGGGTGGGGTTGGTGTTAGTAAATGCCAGGAGCTTGGGAAACAAGTTGCCAGAATTCAAAGCCATGCTGTTTTGGGGGGTGTGGATGTGGTGGCGGTCATGGAGGTGATGGGCCAACAAAACCATGACTGGGACCTAAGCGTGTGAGGGGTACACTATGCTTAGGAAGGACAGAAAGGAGGGCAGAGGGGTGGAGTGGCTATGTTCATTAGAGATGACATAGAAATTGCTAGGGTAGAAGAGGCAGAGGGAAACGTGGAGGCCTTATGGGTCACCTTACGATCCCCAGCAGGAGATAAGGTCAAGCTGGGTGTAGTATATATAGGCCCCCCGGGATGAGTGATGTTCTAGAGGATGGTTTGCTGGACAACATCATTGCCCAGTGTGGACCAAAAGGGGAAGGAGTGGTGTTGATGGGGGACCTTAATATGCCAGGTACAAACTGGGGAACCATGTCCTCTAAGGTGGCCAAGGAGCAGAGGCAGCTGGATGGCTTCCAGGATGTGTTCTTAACACAGCATGTGATGGAGTCCACAAGGGAGGGGCATGTCCTGGATGTGGTTCTGGCAGATGGGGATCTGGTAAGGGACATGGTTGTACAGGACCCCCTGACTGGAAGCTACCACAATACTGTCTGGTTTCAAATAAGCATGGGGGGAGGGGGTGAGATCTAGGACACTGGCAGTGGACTTCAGGGGGCAGATTTTATGGGCATGGGAAATATTCTCAAGGATCAATTAAGAGGGATTACCTCAAGAACAAGTGTGGAAAGGAGATGGAGGTCATAAGCAGGGGACTTCATGGGGCAGTCAGGATCTCGCAGCTAAGTTGAAAGCGTAAAGAGCAAGGTCACATAAACCATGCTGGTGGTCCAGTGAGGTACAGGTAGCAGTCAGAGAAAAGAAGGCAGCCTACAAAAATATAAAACAACAAGGAGGGATAGGGATAAGAAATGTACCAGCTTGCATCTAGAAAAGTCACCCAGTATGGTGAGGGCAAAGTCAGTAAAGAGCAGTGGCTGGCACAGGGGATACATGGAGGGGAAAAGGGGTTCTTCCGGTACATTGGGGAGCGGAGAAAAACTAAGGGCCATCTCAGCAGATTGAGATCAGAAGGAGGGTGGGTGAAAGAGGCGAGGGAGCAGGAAGAGGTATTTAACGAGTACTTTGCCTCTGTGTTCACTAGGAAGGGGGATGGGATATCTACAAAGCAAGGCATGAAGGGGATAGAAGCAGCAGTAAGTGGGATCAGGAGCAACAGAAATGGAGCAGAGGGAGGAGAGGTACCCCAGGGTGTCATCTGGGCAAGGATAAAAAGGCCAGTAAGGTGGAGGGACGGATGATGCTATCTCCGCCAAAAGGGTGTGGTTAGCCCTCAAGGCCTAAAGAAAGACAAATCTCCTGGGCGGATGGCATTCATCCGAGAGTACTATAGGGGTGGTAGACATACTGGCTGCACCCTGGCGAAGCTCTTCAACAGGTCACTTGAGACAGGGAGGTACCTAGGGATTGGCGAGAGCACATGTGGTGCCAATCCATAAAGGTCGAGGAAGTACCAGGTAACTATAGACCCATCAGTTTGACCTCAGTGGTGGGAAAATTAATGGGCGTATACTAAAGGAAAGATTGGGGTGTACTTGGAGAGGTGGGAGGTCTGGATAGTTGGCAACATGGGTATGTGCCAGGTAGATCATGTCAAACTAACCTTGTGGAGTTCTACGAATGGGTAACATCAGAACTGGACAGGGGAAGGCCTGTGGATGTATTATTCTTGGACTTCAGCAAGGCGTTTGACTCTGTCCTCCACAATGGTCTGGTGGAGAAACTGATGGGGTTAGGAGTAGGACCTTTGATGGTCAGATGGATTGAAAACTGGCTAGCTGGACGCACCCAGAGAGTAGTGGTCTGTGGGGAGCTCTCGAACCCTAGAGAGGTTGGTAGTGGGGTACAGCAGGGCTCGGGCCCTAGTCCGATCCTGTTTAATGCATAATATCAGACATCAGGAGGGTATAGGGTGTGAAATGAGCCTCTTCAGGGATGACTCCAAGATGGGAGCAGTAGCTGAGGAGAAGAGGGAGGTTGGCCCTGCAAGGGACCTGGACACCCTGGAAAGCTGGGCTACACATGGAAATTAATTTCAATATCACCAAGTGCAAGGTGTTGCATCTTGGTGGGAAACCCTAAACACAGGTACACCCTGGGAGGAGGCGCTGGAGGCCTCAATAGGGAAAAAGACCTAGGGGTCATGGTGGATGCATGTATGAATAACTCTGAGCAGTGCAGGAGAGCGGCTAGCAAGGCAAACAGGATGTTGGGATGCATCGTGAGGGGATCACCTCTAGGAGCAAGGAAGTGATTCTGCCGCTGTACAATGGACTGGTTAGACCACACCTTGAGTACTGTGTACAGTACTGGAGACCACACTGAAGAGGGACATACAGCTCCTGGAGAGGGTACAGAGGAGGCAACAAAGATGATACGAGGGCTAGGGATTTGACTTATGAGGACAGACTTGAGGACTCTGCCTGTTTTCATTGGAGGAAAGAGAGACAGGGGGACATGATTGAGGTCTTCAAGTACCTCAAGGGAATAAATAGGGTAAACATGGAGGGATCTTTAGACTAAAGCAGGAGGTATCACCAGAGGGCATGGTTTGAAGTTGGAAGGTGGAAGGGTGAGGGGGGAAAAAAGGAGGAGGTTTTTCACTGAGAGGGTGGTGGACCCTTGGAATGCACTGCCTGGTGAGCTGGTTCAGAGATCCACAGTGGAGGGCTTCAAGAGAGGGTGGGACAGACACAGAAAGTGGATGTATCAGATGATGGCCTGTCCCAGGTGGGTGGGGATGGATGATGGTGGTTTCTGGAGCACAAGGGATGGGAGGGTCTCGGCACCCAACTAAGGATCTAAGGTTCGAGCAGACTTGATAGACCGTAAGACCTAATCTGCTGACAAATAGTATGTTAGTAAGAATATAGAATATAGAAGTATAGCGTAGTGGTTTAAGGCTCTGAGCTGTAAATCTGGAGACCTGGGTTTGAATCCCACAGCCCCCACTTGCATACTGTGTGACCCTGAGCAAGTCAGTTAATTTCCCTGTGTTCCCAGGTCACACCTGTAAACAAGCTTTCAGCTTAGTGTGCTACTCCTGGTTAAACAATTGCAAAAAAAAGAAAAAATTATGGGTGATGGGGTGATCTACTTCAACTATATCAGATGTTGAACAATCCTGATTTCAATAATTCGGGTTATTTTACTTTTAAATATAGAGCAGTAAACCTTTGCTCCCATGACAGGAAAATAGATATCCCAAAAGCAAGAATAAAAAAAAGAAAAAACTATTTTTCAATTAGGGCCACCAGAACTTGAAACAAACTCCCTCACAGCATTGTAACTATTTTCACTTTTCACATGTTTAAGGCTGAAGTTGACACGTTCCTGGGGTTAAACTAAACCTGATACCCACAGAGAGTGGAGGACATTATCATGAGCTCACGCCTTCTTCTGTCTTATCATACCAAGATCCAAGTAACCAAGATCACATTAACTATTCTGAACAGGAACAGGAGTAGGTGCCATGGGACTAGTTCCTTTAAGAACTTTTTGGGCCTTTATCTTTCTGTTGCCTGGACCTTAGTTTCTCTTTTCCCTACAAAGGACCATTACTTCACCCTCCATGGGAGGGGGGAACCATTTTTTTCTAGAGAAGGTTGAACTTCCATGCTGGGATCAGTACCAGCAGTAAGTTCCTCTTTGGCCTCCATAGGTGGTTTCTCAGATACTTCAGGAGATGCAGGTCCAGGAGACATTACCACTGTTGTTAACATTTCTAGTTCTTCTTCTGAAATAGACTCTGAATCAATGTTGACAGGATCAGCCATGGTGGGGGTCAGAACTCTGGGTTTGCATGGGGACACCTACACTAGATTCAGACTGCAGAGAGTAAACTGCCACTCTGATGCCTGGGCAGCACCTATTTACTGTGACTGCATAACCACATTTTTTGGGGAAGGCCATCTTCCCTGTTATGGGAGGCCCAGGAACAATGCACATATGAATGTCCATGGCCTTCACATAAATTATACCTAAAGGTATTCTTGCAGGTTTGTGCTGTATTGCTGTAGTCTAGATACTGACTTCATCTTGAACTGTTGCACGCATTAGTCAAATGAGAACAAGCACCACATTTATGGCAGGGCTTGAGTTGACCCTGGTAGAAGAGTGTGCCCCTATAATGTCCTAATAAAAAAACTACTTGGCAGGTGCAACACACTGGAGTTTTTCTGGTACAGCATTTCCTTTATCCTCTAAGCCCAGTCCAGATCTGCTCTGAATCAGTTATAAGAGTGGGTCAATCCATTACCACACATGTTTACTTTAATCAAAGCAGGATGTCAGAGATTCTGACACTTTTGATTTTGAATAACATGGTAATGATTCTAATAGTGGGCTGAGTTAAAGAAATGACTGCAAAGGGGGCCCATAGAGGTGCATGTTTCAGCTTATTATACTGTGCCCAGGATCTGCCCAAACCTGCAGTCAACTTACAATGAATATCATAGTTTGAATCCCCAGTGTGAATCAAGGCTTATATTTCTGATGAAAATAATGTAAAACTCTTTTAACAAAGTTCTTACAACATAGACTTTGTCCAGGGGTGTCTCCAGGTCCCCTTTCTACAACAGCCTCACAGCATTTTGTCAAGGAGCAGCTTCCCCCTTATTTGCAAAGAAGATCGTAAATGTCAGTGGTGGTTTAGCAGGATGCTATAATGCAATAGGGAGATCAGCATCCACATTCTGATCAGACTTCACAGAGTTAGTACTTCTTACAGTAGCTTTAATCAAGTTCCGAGCAATACCTGAGGGGCCCAACTTGAGGTTAATCCAGGGCAGATAGGGGCAGATTTTCTCTGTCAGTATTATCTGCAGATTGGCTTACAGGCAAATGCTGTGCAAAGCCATTGGTTTCAGGCAGCAGTTCAGCACTGGGGCTAGACCGTTTTAGAAGCACATTGCATTGCTTCAGTGCTCACAGGGACAGCAGGGGGCTGGGGCTCAGAAATCAGGTCAGTTTCATTCTGTGAGGCAGACACTGGTATTGTGTGCATTCCTTCTCCTGAACCCTCTCACCAGCAGTACAGTTTTCCTTAGTGGCTTCAGTCACACTACATGGTTCTATTGCAGTTGCCAAGGGAGACATCACCCAATTTTTCAGAGTCAGCTCGAACAGCCTACTGGGGAAACTTCCTGGCATACCACTGCACAGTCGGGTCCAAGGAATCCAGGACCCACTTCCCCAGTGTATCTTGCGACCATCCTGCAGCTTGCAGTGCTCTTTCCAGGGACCAGAGAGTTTTCTCTGATTTATTTCTTCACAGTGTCAATTTTACGTGGAACACTACACCTAACACCAAGTGTCTTGGAGCTCATTGGCTTGTCACAGTGCTCAGCTAATACTGAGAGAGCCATATTTGTCAACTGCCCTACTGACATGTCAGTAGTTCTTCTGATCTTTTGCAGGCTGAGGAAGTGGTCTCATTCACGCAGGTACTTCACCTCCTCCTTGGCTACTATCTCCATTAGTTCCTTTTGGTTTCTTTCATGGCAGCATGCAGTTTTATCTTTTCCTGGCACAGGACAGCATCAATCAGGTCAGCTGCATCTAAATTAATTTGCCCAGTAATTGTTTCTACAATCATTGTTTCCTTGAACTTGACCTCACTTGCAATAGTGTCCTGGACAGAGGTCTGTTCCCCTGCCACATCACCATCTTCTCCTCCTCCATCTGGGTCGGCCATCTTCACTGGATGCAAAACCAGACAGCAGATCCCCTTACCGAAGAGTAGGGGAATTTTTATTGTGAAATGGTCTCCATAACAACAACAGAACAGTATATAACACCAAAATAAATAAAAATCCTCATATGGATACAGCAGCTTAGACAAATTTCTGCTTATAATATTTCTTATTATATAATCATATAGGCCCAGATATTCAAAGGAGATGTGCCCGGCGTAACTGAGTTGTGCTGGTGTATCCCCAGAAAGTCCACCCCTGGGCCATATTCAAAAGGTAGGGGTGCGCTATTCAAGTCCAGATGTGCCGCAGCATAAAGATAATGTATGCGGCACATCTGGAGGAGGCATGCTCTTGCATATGTGGCACATCTCGATATTCAGCTGAGATGTGCGGTGCAACTGCTCACACATCTGTGAGATGTGCTGCACAAAGTTAGGCATGGAAGAAACATGCCTAAGTTGTAGACACCCACAGGTGGGCTGCTGTACTGCACCATGCAACACAGCAGCCGCCAGCCCCTGGGTGGCTATCCCCCAGCCCCGATTGTGAAACACACGAAACAGACATGCACAGTAATCCCTGGTAGCCTAGTGTCCCTCCCTCCCATTCCACAGAATATAATAAAATATATCAACCCTTTTCCCCTGGTAGTCTAGTGTCCCCATACCCGAACATACAATAAAAGATATCAACCCTGTTTCCCTGGTAGTCTAGTGTCCCCCATCCCAGCCCCGATTGTAAAATATGTACTTGTACCTAACAGAACCCTGGTAGTCTAGTGGCCCCCCCTTCCCCAATCCCAATGTTGTAAATAAATTATTGCCCTGATCATCCCTGGTAGGCAAGTGCCCCCCCCTCCCAACCCCTATCATAGCATAAATAACTATAAGAAAATCTCCTGATAGTCCAGTGGTACCCTCCCTCCCATACCCAAACCATGACCATGCTTAAAAGATAATGCCAAACCCACCCTGGTAGTCTAGTGGACTCCTCACCTGCTGAGGGACCCCCTCCCTACCCCACTCCCCCAGTCTCAGCATGGCCAACAAGCCAGCGGGCAGCACAACCCACCCTCACACCACCACGGCTGCCCACCAACTGAGCTGTCACAGAATTACAGCTTACAGTAAGCACTACAATACCATTAGTCAACACTGTCAACCAAAGGGCTTGCAGTGTGTACTGTAAACTTTCATTCACAAAGTTAACAGCACGCGGATGAAAGCTCTATACACTGCAAGTCCATTGTGTTAATGTATTGTAGTGCACTGTAAGCTATCATTCTGTGACAGCTCAGCTAACAGGCAGCCATGGTGGTATGCAGGGGTTGTGCTGCCGCTGACTTGTTGGCGCTACGACTGGGACAGGAGGAGCGGAGTGGGGAGTGGGGAGTGGGTTCCTCAGTGGATGGGGGGGTCCACTAGACTACCAGGGTGGGTTCAGGATTATCTTTTAATCACGGTCGGTGTTCAGGTATGGGGGGGCACCACTGGACTACCAGGGAGATTTTCTTACCATTATTTATGCTACAATCTGAGTCGTGGAAGGGAGGGGGGCCACTTGACTGCAAGGGATGATTGAGGCAATAATTTATTTACAACATCGGGGTCAGGAAAGGGAAGGGGCCACTAGACTACCATGGTTGTGTTGGGTACAAATACCTATTTTATGATCGGGCTGGGAGGGGACACTAGACTACCAGGGAAAAAGGTTTGATATATTTTATTATATGCTCGGTGATGGGGGAGGCCACTGGACTACCAGAGAATTTGGCAGTATACCTTATGGTAGGAACACGGCACTGGAGTGACCCGGGGGGGGGGTTACAGGGCACCTGACGCATCCTGCTGGATGCATCCCTGCTGATCGCATGCAAATGGGGCCATAATGACATGCAAATAGTTCAATTTGCATCTTGCATGCATAATGGCCCTATTTGCATATGTCGGTCTGAATATCTGGAATTTGTGCATGGTGCATCCCCAGGATATGCCATGCTTCCCCATTCTAGGTATTCAGACATTGCAGGGGGATGCGCCAGCACATCCTCGGCGGCCCCTGTTTGTGCCACCCTCATCTTTTATTATAGGCATATGGGATGCGCAATCATGCATCTGGTTTGAATATAGCAATGTTGTGCTCCAATGCAACTCAGTTGTGTGGAGCAACCACTTGTGCCCTTTCTGGGTGCAGTCTGAATATCTAGGCCATAAAGTAAATATGTAGACAACAATTACCAAACATTATCTTAGTAATGAAGGTATTAAGAATATGCAGCTTTAAAGATAAGTTCATTTTAGTGCATCTTGTAACCATGACTGGTTTGATATTTCACACATACCTCTTGCCTAATTCCAAATGAATAAGCGATTCTAGGGAACCCATTTGTCATAGTGCACCTACAAGTATTTTACTTTCTCCCAGGTGAAGCGCTCCAAATTCCTTTGCCTAACATCATGTAAGGCCTTGTGCACATTGCTAAGTATTTCTATATGTGACACCATCCTCTGCTGTGTCACACACAAACACACACACACACACACACACACACACCCGGCTTGCCAGATGTAGTAATGAAGTGTTGCAAATACAATATATAAAGTGTCAGAATTATATTAGCCCCACTTACCAGTGTGGTATCCATACAATAAATCTGCATAGGCCAGATTCATATATAGTGGCTCTTCCTACTCCTTGGCAACTAAGGCCCAAAGATTCTGACATAATCACACTCTAAAACAAGGTATTCTTGTGTCTCTAATACCTGCACACAAGTATCTCTGAGGCAATACCTGTCTTTAAGCTGTTTGTGTTTATTATTATTCCTTACACTGAGTCTGCCAAAATTTCCCAGTCATGTCATATCCCATGTGTAGGCTGATAACCTTGGGTTTGATAACTGTTTTATCACCCCATTAAGCATATTGACTGGACATTGGGGGAAAATAAATTTCCTCACTCTTTTCAGCCTGCAAAATGGCTCTGTAGATAGCCTTCCTATCTAGTGTCTGAAACTGGGAAATAGTAAGACCCCATTTCATAACATTCTTAATCAATTCGGACCTGTATTTGGGGAGCGAGGATATCTTCTTCAGAATCCTCAGTTTCTCCTGTGCCTAGGGGGAAATGCAAGGAGATAGCCATGACATCACTAAAGGCTTTCAAATTTTGTTGCCTGGTTTCAATGATAATCCAATATTATAACAGGAAAACAGACTCCCTCCTCATTCCAGATCTGTGCCCTTGACACGGGCACAAAGCTGCCTTGGCCTCGGCTCCAACAGCTGACGGCCACCTCTTCGATAGCTCACCGACAAGCCACCCTGCCTAGATCCTGCTGAGATCTGCATCCTTCACGTGGGCATGAAGCTGCCGTGGCCTCGGCTCCGACGGCTGACGGCCGTCTCCTCGCTAGACCACCGACAAGCCACCCTGCCCAGATCCTGCTGAGGTATGTGTGCTGGGACTCCTCCATCTCTGCTACAGCCCCCTGATTGGTCCAGAACTGAAAGAACTAAAAGGCAATTGGACACCACCATTCCCTGAGTCCCGACCATTGGCTGGCCAGTTTTGACTCTCAAATCCTTTGGCTGCTTAGCTCGACTTTTGAAATTTTCTAAATAGAAGCTAGAACTGTATTTTAAGCTAGAACTATATTTTCTCCCTCCCCAACCCTGGCTGCTATTAAATAGACCCTTGTTCCTCCCTCCTCTCCTGACCTCATTCTGACTGGTTGCCTATCCCACTAATTTCTCTTGAAAGGGTGGTTCATCTGCCAACATTGACTCCGCTGCTGTTGTCTATTCTATGCTGTCCGTCTCTACTGAATATGACCTTGCAGGCTGTCCCTGCTTTTTCTCTCTTTTAATTCTTTTTAAGTAACTAGTTACTATGGACACAGCCATTCCCTGAGTCCCGACCATTGACTGGCCAGTTGCCTATCCCACTAATTTCTCTTGAAAGGGTGGTGCATCTACCAACATTGGCTCTGCTGCTGTTGCCTATTCTATGCAGCTGTTTTCTATTCTATGCTGTCTGTCTCTACTGACTACTGACTACCACCTTGCAGCCTGTCCCTGCTTTTTCTCTCTTTTAATTCTTTTAATTAACTAGTCACTATGCACAAACTTACCGCTGCAACACTGCCCTTCCTTTGTATCTTTCTCTTCTTGTTCAGGCACCCTCGTAACACTTCCTGTAGCTGGACTCTACTCCCCGACCGAGTACCTGGGCAATACCTCCATTACACTACCGGCTGGACATCTGTTTATTTTTCTTACATCGTAACTGGGCCATGGTCCCCCTTATTTAACTTTCCCCAATGAGACAGCTGGATCTCTAATTACCAACCTACCCTTATCATCACCTTCTCAGGACCCAATGCTTCCCACCACCAAAGGAAGAAAGGGAAAATGAGAAGGCAACATAGCCCCAAAAGGGCTGCTAAACTGGTATCTAGACTGATAAGAGAATACCTCCTTAGGCTCACCGTCCTGCTACTTCTACTGTGAGGCGACATCCACCCTAACCCAGGCCAGCACAACGCACTCCAAATGTTTCTCACTGCAAACAGGAAACTCTTAGTCTGGCTACTATCAACACCTGCAGCCTCCTGTGCAAAACTGACTCCCTTAAAGTTTGGGTGTCACAGAACAACCCTGACATACTCTCTATCATGGAAACATGGTTATCACCCACAATACCAGACTCAGCGGTTGCCCTACCTGGTTACACAATCTTTAGATTGGACAGGCTGACCAAACAAGTTGGTGGCTGTGCCATCTACCTAAAAGACTCACTAAAGGGTCTAGCCATGCCTGTGACTGACCTTGGTTGCCCCACTCAGGTATTAGCGATCAAAGTACTACTGGGAACTCACCAAAAGACTCTCACTATACTGTCAGTTTATATACCACCCAAAGACCCTAACACTGGCCTATGTAAAATCCTGGACTACCTAAAAACCCAAAATCATATTGCCGAGGCAACTATATTTGGTGACTTCAATATAAACTGGATGTCAGCTTCCACAGGCCCCATAAATGATGCCTTATCAGCTCTGAATCTTTCTTAACTTGTCAGTTCTCCCACAAGAATTAACTATAAAACTGGGACAAGCACCACCCTTGACTGGGTAATCTCAAATCACCCTGGCCATATCTCCAATGTAACTGTGCACCCCGACTCTCTAAGTGACCACTCCCCCTGTCACCTGTAGCTGGACAAACAAATTCCAATCCCCACCACCTCTGACCATATTCAACAGAGTACTTAGACGTGGCCACCTGGAGCACCTAAAACAACACCATTGGTGTCAGGACTATTCTCTACTGGACTCCCTTGTAGACACTAATGAAGCTCTTCAGCACTTTATCAGTACTTTCAATGCTGTCTGTAATGTACATGCACACCTCAAGAAAATGAAGGTGCATGGCACTGTACATTCCTGGATTACCCCTGATCTTCTTGCTACCATCAAAACGAGGGACCACCTCTGGTACTGTGCTAAATCATCTGGCAAACCTCAAGACTGGCAAGCCTATAAAACCGCAAGAAATTCCTGCACTCGGGCCATCCACAAAGTGAAAAGCAATCGCCATAGGGAGCAGCTTACTAACAGCTGGGGTGATAGCAGGAAATTCTGGTCAAATATTAAAGATATAACTGGCAAAGACCCAAAAAAGGCACCAACTATGATAAACTTCGTCGGCTCTGACATCCTGGATCCACTCAAAATTGCAAATACTTTTAATGATGCCTTTACCAATCTAAGCAGTGTCCTACCACTAGATTTCTTTGATGGTACCTTCTTAAAGTCTGCGCACCAGCAGGAGAACAAGACAAATTATCACCCTGTATTCTACTTCAAACACATCTCTGTTGCCCAAGTCAGGAAACTACTGTGCAAAGTGCTGGGTAAGTCACGGCGTAGTGGTGACTCCCTAGACCTCAAACTAATCACACTTACTGCAGAGGAAGTACTCCCCACTATCACAAAGATTCTTAACCTCTCTCTGCCACTCTCTTAGTTTCCAAATGTTTGGAAAACAGCCATTGTTACACCAGTTCATAAAGCTGGGGACCGTGCGCTACATAGCAACTATAGGCCTATATAGATTCTCCTTCCCCTGTCAGAAATACTCGAGCGTATTGTTGCCAACCAACTAGTTGACTACCTCAGCAAATACTCCCTACAGCGTGAACAACAACATAGCTTTACAAAAGGACACAGCACTACCACTGCTCTTCTAGAACTCACCAGCTCCATCCACCAATCGATTGACCAAGGCAGCCTTGTGGGGCAGTCTTTATAGACTTAACTAAGGCCTTCGACATGGTTAATCACCAGCTCCTCCTTAAACAACTCTCTCTAACTGGTCTGTCTCCTGATTCACTGTCCTGGTTTGCAAGCTATCTTGGTGACAGATTGCATTGCGTGAAGATTTCCAGCGCTATCTCTGACCAGAAACCAGTTTGGTCTGGTGTACCCCAGGGCTCAATTCTGGGTCCCCTCCTCATCAGCATCTTCATTAACAATCTACCATCTGCCTGCCACCTGCGCACACTGCTCTATGCAGATGATGCTGTCCGTTTTGCAAGCTACCCTGACCCGCACATGCTTGAAAGCAACCTACAGAATGGTTTCCTGGACAATGAGCACTGGTTCTCCAATCAGAAACTAGTGCTAAACTACAAGAAGACAAGAGTCCTATTGTTCTCCTCTGCCCGCAGTAGATACAAAGGTCATGCTCTCACTATCAGAAATAACCAAGGTGACCCCCTTGAACAAATACAGCACTTCAAGTACCTTGGGGTCACCCTCGATAGTCACCTTACCTATATAACCCACATCGAAAATGTTGCCAGAGCCATCAACACTAGTATTGGTCTTCTCTATTGACTCAGAAAGAGTCTATCACCTGAAGCTCTCAACCTGGCAATTCACAGTTCAGTTCTGTTTATTCTCGACTATGACCTTGTCATTTACGGAGCTGCTACTGATACTGCTCTCAAAAGGCTCACTGTTGTACTAAACAAGGCTTGCAGACTCCAAACTGGGGCATCACACCTTACCCACAACTGCGAACTCTATAAACAGACTGGATGGCTCGATCTATATGGGAGAATTAAATACCACACCTGCCTTCTCACAAAAAAGATTCTCCTTGGGTCCATGCCGATGAGACTGTGTTGTCTACTTCACAAATCT
Source organism: Neoceratodus forsteri (assembly GCA_016271365.2). Classification (NCBI taxonomy): domain Eukaryota; kingdom Metazoa; phylum Chordata; order Ceratodontiformes; family Ceratodontidae; genus Neoceratodus; species Neoceratodus forsteri. Next base: position 965,944,925 of record CM028132.1, on the reverse strand, counting down.
CCAAATACTCAACACACGTGCTCCTCATCCACTGAACTCTTACTAGTCCCAAGGCTCCGGACCACACAATGCCAACGCGCCTTTTGTAGCAGAACGCCTTCCTGATTCAATGGTCTCCATAATAGTATATCTAACCTAACTAATCTTGAAGAGTTCAAGCATATACTCCGAACTCACCACCTAAATGAAACCTCCTGTGATTGCTCCCCCTAACTTCGAGGTCCCTCTTCAGGACCTCCTCCATTCTATCCCCCCCTTTTTTTCTGGACCTCCCCTCACTGCTGCTACCTTTATCACCTCTGTCCTACCACCCTCCTCCCTGCCTTTTCACCTCTTCCCCTCTTCCCCTCTCTTCTCCCCCCTTTCTAGACTATTTCCTCACCCCTATTGTTATTGCAATTTGACAAGGCTGCCTGGCTGCTCCTCTCCCTCCTGGTTCTTCCTCTACTTCTCTGTCCCCCTGCCTCTGATCAAGTTTTGCTTGTTGTGTATATAATCAGAAGCTAACTGTTCTATACTATAATGTAAACACTACATGCTCTGAAATATTCTGTATAACTTGTCTGTTTCCCAGTATCTGTATGTAACCCTCCCTACTGACGTGGAACCTTTGTAAATGAGCTGCCTGGTGCTCAAAGGTATTTGTAATCCTAAAATGAACAAATAAATAAAAAAATAGTAGGATTCACCATGTTCACACCTCCCTGTTGTATGCTTCTGTATGTAAATTCCCTTTTGATGGTGTTCAGTCTACTTCCCCAAAAGGCCTGGAAAAAAATATTATATTAAGATGTAATTATTGCCTGGGGAGTGGGAAAAACATAGCTTGTGTACAAAAAGTGAGTACTTATAAGGATCTAACCAGAACTACTATCTTCTTTTTGGCTCTCTGCTGTCCTTTCCAATTAGCTACCAACCTATTTGCCTTCGCCAGGCCTGTCTCCCAATTAGACAAGGCCATGTTGTCTGGGCTGAAATCTAACCCCAGAATATTGATGGGGTCTCATGAGATCAAGATACCAGATAACCGGTTTGCAGTAGGCAAGGGGGTGCCACCTAATGTTACCTCCCTGCTCTTCCTAAAATTTATCTTTGATCCTGACATACTACAGAGTTCCTTCAGTGTTTCGTTTTGGGTAACCTCATGAGTATCAGGTGCCAAAGTTAAAATAACGTCATCAGCATATGCTGAGACTTTGATTGGGGTTACTTCTGGGGCTGGAGAAAACCCTCTAATCTTGTCTTCAACTATTATTTTACATATGAGGATGTCTATTCCAAAGGTGTATAGTAATGGGCTGAGGAGACAACCCTATCTAACCCCAGTTTTAACATTTATTCTTTTACCACATCAACCATTAACATTTGGAATAAGTAGTGTTATAGTACATCTGTCTAATCCATTCTACAAATACATGAAGAATTCCAAAGGACTTCAAGGTGGCAAACAAAAAAACATGTGCCAACCTATTAAAGGCCTTTTCTTGATCCAGGCCCAGCACATACCCCTGAACTAACTCCTCCCCTCACTTATGGAAAAGTTCCCTCAAAACAATAAGGTTATCATGCTGCCCTCTGTCTGGGATGGTACAAGCTTGAAGGGAGCTTATCAGTTTACCAGACAGCTTGGAGAGTCTGGCTAGGAGAATTTTACTTAATATCTTAAAATGTTTTTCAAGAGGTTTAATGGCCTCCAATTACCTAAATCCTCCCTTGGACCTTTTTTATATACAATAAGAAAAGTACTGCCTCATTCATTGAGGCAGCACACTTAGACATCTTTGACTTGTAATTGTACAGTATTGCCAGTATAGGGGCAAGTTCCTTACTGAAGATTTTATATAAACCTGCTCCTATGCCATCTGACCCTGGGGCAATTTAATTTTTACGTTTACTAATAGCTGCTTCTACCTCAGCCAAGGTTATACCTTTCATTAAAATCTGAGAGTCTAATTTTGTTACTTGTGGAAGGTTGAGTGATTCAGAGCTATCTGGGGTCCATGTCGTTTGTGGTATGGTCACAAATAGGGATTCTACATGCTGCTCCACGACTCCCAAAATACCTGCCGGAGATGAGACTGTTTGCCCCGAGTTTGTCCTAAGTTCAGATATTACCCTGCTATTGACTTAAGCTTTACGTTCTTTAAAAGGATCCAAGGACCCTATTTTGATATGGGTTCCAAATCAAAGCTCTTGGTTTAGTGACTGGGCTCTATCATATTGCAGATCTGCCATCTGTTTTTTATGATCTTAATTTGGGCACTATAGTCAATCTTGTCAATTTCTGTTTGTGATATAAGATACTGCATTTGGTTTCTTAGTCGCAGATATTGTATGTAATCCCCATTCACTTTATACTTAGACATATTCTGAAATAATGTCTGCCATGAGCATTTTGTGTCTTCCCACCACTCTGATAACTCCTCAAAGCATTCCAGGACAGGCAGCCTAGCTGTTCATTCCCTTCTCCATGTTTTCTATACATAGGGGTCATCTAATAAGGATGCGATAAGTCTCCAGCTATTTATTTATTTTTTTTTGCATCTAGGAGAGTTGTTCCAAGCTGCCTGGACTGTGATAGATGCATGATCTGAGAATTCCCAAGCCTGTTTCTGCAAACTCAGTACTGAAAGGGTAGGGGAAATAAAAATATAGTCTATACGAGTAGAGAGGGGCCCCTAAAATAAGTATACCCCCTAGAGGGGAATTTACTCCTCTATGCATCCACTAACCCAGCCATGGATGTGATATTTTGCAGTGTGAGAGAATCACAAAATAGTTTATCAGTTTTCAACCCTCTATCAAATATGGGAAGGGCCTGTCTAATACCTCTCACTTCTGCCTCAGTCAGAAAAGTATGTCCCTGACATTAACCCCCTCATTTTTGAACATTACTGTAATATTATTAAAAGAAGGTTTCGAGAGGGGGATAGCTAAAAATGGGATCTAGATGGGGGTATTCTTAAGCCCTTGATATTGTGAAAAAAACCTGTCCAAACTTGAGACATTTTTAAAGCTAACATTGTAGTTGACATTACCAGTGTGAATTAATGCAAACATTTCTGAGGGAAAAAAAAATATTGACCCCTTCAGTAATATTTTTGCTACATGTAGCCTGTCTGAAGGGGTCTCTAGCCCCTCTTTGTAGATCAGCCAAACCACATTCCTCCTTGGCACAGGCTCACCTCTATTCTGGAATAAATCAGAAAGTTTGAACATTGGCTTAAGCCAGCTTCTTTGACCCGAGTCCCTCAAGGCGGCTTCTGAGGGGCCGATTATCATAGCATCATCTCCTGTTTGTTCAGGACTCTGAGTCACAGGAGCAGTCATAGAAACTGTATTAATGTTATCTAGTCTCTTTAAAGATGACTTGATATTAGAGACTCTGCTGGCAATGGATCAGTAGTTCCATGGGGTAAGTTGGACCTCACACTGTGAGTAGAAGTGGTGGCCACCTTTAGTGTTGAAGCGTCCTCAGCAGCTGCACTGTTATATCAACATACAGCGATATCCAAGGGATCAGGGACTCACTGCTCTTCCGCATTTTGTATCCCGTCTGCATCTTCCAGGGTGTGGATTGCGACCAATTTCCTGAACTGATTTCTGTATTCCTGGGGGGAGAACTGTTATTAATGGAGCCTGAGACAGGAGCAGCCTGTCTGAAAGTGCACCAGGCCAAATAGCCAGCCAGTTTATTCTCTGCAAAACTTGGCACCAAAGTTGTTTCATGTCCATTTGAGCACTGCTTGATGTTAGCAGTCACAGATTCATTTGGTAGTTTTGGAAGATTCTGAATCAAGGCATGGAACTGCTGCAGGCCGAGCCTATGATGGCCCATTTTTGTCTTTCCAAGCTGAGTCCTCTGTAAAGTTTTCTGCAGCTTTAGGCACATGTCAGGACGGATGCTGTCACTGCCAGCCATACTCTGAAATCTGTCTGCATTGGTAAACTGAAAACATTCCAACTGCAATTCACCATAGACCGGAGCAGCAGTTTCCTTTGAAGAAGCTGTGCCAGTCTGCAGCCGACTTATACTGATAGCTTCTGAGTCATCCTTGACAGATACAGTGCTTTTCCATAGTTTACTTAATTCAGACTGCAGCTCCTGTGTCTTACAAAAACCACAAAGGAGCTCGCACTAGGACGGGGTGCCATGGAAAACTAAAAGCTAGCCTTTGATAAAGGGTCCAGTGGGACCAGAAACGCGTCAGGCAATTCAATAAATCCTTTTAAAATGTTTCCCTTCTGGGCCAAGTTCTTTTGTGGTGGTGAGTGCCTGGATTTGTGTTTTTAGCTCCTGTGTCTTGCATAAATGTCTCTGTTTTTTCTCGTTCAGTTATGACAATAGCAGGTTCTCTTTATTACTGCTGCTAGTTAACTCATTGTCTCCTAGCAGACGCCTGTAGTCATCAGTAAAAAAACACTGGTGTGTCCTGAGTACATCTGCAGAAGTCGGCTACTTACTCCCAGTGTGCCCAAGCAACGTCTGGAGAAGTCACTTATATATTTTAATATATAGTGTAACAGAATATAATATATATTTGACTGCATAGCACCGTTGGAAAGGTAAAATTATGCTGAACAACTCTGTCACTGATATTTTGTGCATATCATGTATACTTTAGGAGTTATTTGCATTTGTTTACAGTATGGTGTGTATGGCTTATGTTGCCTGTTTTAGTGAAAAAATATTTTTTTTTGCTGTTTCAACCAGCTTAAAAAAACATAACAAAATTACATATTATTATTTGCATACCACCAGTGGGAAGGCAATGTTGTGCTGAACAACTTTGCCACTGATACTTTGTGTATATCATGTATACTTTAGGAGTTATTCACATTTGTTTATGGTATGGTATGTATGGCTGACATGTTTTCCATCAAGATTCACCTAAGCAGCTTGAATAAAATTCACTTTTTTGGCACTTCAGCAGGTATAAAATAAAAACCATATTGATTACAACTGGTTGCATAGCACCATTGGAAAGGCATTTTTGTGCTAATCAACTTTCATGCTGATACTTTGTGTGTATCATGTATACTTTTGGAGTTTTACACATTTGTTTATGATATGGTGTGTGTGGTTGAGATTCAGCCCTCAAATCTCACCAAAGCACCTTGACTAAAATGGGGAAAAATTACGTTTTATAGTAAAAAGATATATTTTTTTTAACTATCATAATATTAAAACACCATCTAATGTCTGTATGCTTAATTTGGTGTTGATATTTTACATATTTTCCAACAGAAAATGGATTAAGTTGCACTTTTTTAGTGAAAAAATATTTAGTTTGCTCTTTCGACCAGCATGGAAAAAAAAACTAAATTACTTTTTATTACATGCATGCCACCATTGGAAAGGCAATTTTGTGCTGAATAACTCTGCCACTCATACTTTGTGTCTAGCATGTACAGTTATTGAGCTATTAGCATTTGTTTGCAACATGCTGACTATGGCTTGATTTTGCTTAGAAAGGCACAGGATTCACTGTTAAAAGTATACAGGAGATTCTGGAGGCAAGTGGTGTAATCTGAGAGTGAGCCTGTGGAGGCAATGAGTTAACACACTGTTTCCTGATTTAGAGTCCATAACAGAATTGTTTACCTTGGTCTTTTCAGTTTGAGCTGACTCCTCTTTTAAATCTTCCATAGACAGAAAAATATCAGCACCCAGATGATTTTCTTGAAAATCATTCAAAAAAACTGCATTTTCTATGGCCTCTTGGGTTGAGAGACCAGAGGGGGAGGCCACCCCCCCTGTCTCTAGAGTGTCCATCCTCTCCTCCTTCTCCATGACAGTGGACATCTTGGAAAGATTGCCAAGGGTTCCCCTTACTGATGAATAGGGAAATTTCCCCGGTGTCATGGAAAAAATTCCCACATCAAGTAAACAGGTCCTGCAGAGTAAAGGACTGGAGGTCAGGAGTGACCTCGGGAGTGAGAAGGTCAGCTGGGTGGGAAGAAGATCGAGTGTCCCAAGGAGTCCTCTCCTCCTCCTCCTGGAAGGGAGGGGATCAGTGGTCAGTGTTAGCCTGGCCCCAGTGGAGGCCAGGGGCTGGCACACTGACACTGCACAATGGGTGGTGAAGGCGGAGCAGATGCCCAGCGTGCTGCACACGGGAGCATACGTGGCACTGCCATTGGTGTCATTGCACACCACCTCCTCTGTGCCAGGGAGAAAAACAGAAGCAAAAGGCTGCTGGCTGGTAGGATGAAACTGGTCCTCTGCAGGCCTTGCACTCGGCCAGCTGGTCATCTCCAGTTAACTGGATCTTGTCTTGGGGGCACTATATGGGGGCCCCACAGACCTCCCGGGGGGACCAAGCCCTGGGGGAAGAGCCAGATGAGGTAAATGCCAGTGGGCGCTGGGTGATGAGACTGGCAGAACTGGAGGATAGGGGACGATCAGCAAGGGAGGGGAAAGAAATAAACAAAAAAAGGTTCAGCTGGCCCACCTGCACAGTGGTAGTGCTATCACTTGTGGCATCAGGACATTGGAGTATCTGAATGGAGGGTGGAGGAATTGAGCATCCCATGGACTGCTCTCCTCTTCCAGGGTGGGAGTGGTGTGGAGTCTGGGCTAGCACTGCCCCTTTGTGGAGGTTAAGGACCAGGACACCTGGGCATCAGAGGAATGGCAGACATCCAGCATGTCACACACAAGAGAGTGCATGGCACTGCCATTGATGCCATCACATGCTGATCCTCAACGCCACATAGTGGAGAGAGGGCAGCACACAAAACAGAAACTTGCCCAGGCTAGCATGCATATCCACTACCCCTCACAGGCCCTGTTCCCAGTGACTCAGGCATGACCCCTGGATCCTTGACCAGTAGGTTGTGTGTGCTCCCTGCCACACCAACCATTGGAAGGGTAAATCACAAGGAAGGCCAGGTAAGACACAATAGAAGCAGGGGTGATGGGGCTGGAGAAGAGGTGAGAAGGAGACCAAAGCCTGGATGGGGGATAAAGGAATAACAGATAACAGAAATATAGATAGATAGATAGATAGATAGATAGATAGATAGATAGATAGATAGATAGATAGACAGACAGACAGACAGATAGATAGATTGATAGACAGACAGACAGAGAGACAGACAGACAGACAAACAAATAAATAAAACAGATCCATGCAAACCACCCCCTAGGATGCACCTTGTTCATGGGTTGGTGGGAGGAGGGACAATTCTGGACCTCATGTAAACCCCTTCTTTAGCAATATTGTAACTTATAAGCATTTCATTGATGACCTTATAATTATTTGGGATAGTTCAGTACAAGGGATTTTGGAGTTTTTGACCTATATAAATAATAATAAGGTGGGTTTAAAATTCACCACAGTTTTTAACAAAACTGAAATGGATTTTTAGATTTAACCCTGGTAGGAAATGTGGGTTGTGAGAGCCAGAAAAAGGTCTTTAGGTTGGTAACAGCAGGGAACAGTGTTCTCCACGCACAGAGTGCTCACCCTGCGCATACCATTGTTAACCTCCCATACTGGCAGCTTGTCCGTTTGAAAAGGAATTGTTCTAATAATGAGGAGTTTGAGAAAGCTAAGGAGGATCTATGTTGTAGACTGTGGGCTAGAGGTTATCAGGAAAAGGTCCTACTGGATTCTTTAAAGTTAACTTGGTTGATAGAAGGGAATTATTGAAATATAAGCAGCAGAGGAGTGATTCAGATTGGATATCTTTTGTGTCGACATAAGGCACTGTTTCTATGGAGTTAAAGTCAGTAATTGTGAAGCACTGGCCCCTTCTGGGTCTAGACAAGGACCTAAAAAAAGTTCAGCGGGATGGACCTTTAATCACATTTAGAAGAGGTAAAAGGATACGGGACCTCTTAGTGAATAATGAATGTAGGGGACCTGATGCAAAAAATACCTGGCTTGGAAGTAAACCTACTGTTCTTTATTCTTGTAAGATGTGTAAAACATGTAAAAATGCAGTTCAGGGTATAGAATTCACCTACCCAGGAATTTTAGGAATTAGGAGCATAAAAATAAATCATTTTGTTACTTGGAATACAAGGTTCGTTGTGAATACTCTGTTGTGTTCCTATGCTAAGACTTACATACGACAAACTACAGAAAGGTTAAAAAAGTGGGTGCAGGAAAACTACAGAGCTTTGAATAGATTGGATTTGTCTCACCTAGCTGCAAAACACATCAGTGAAGCAGACAATAGGGAAGAGCATTTAGTCAAGTATATGGGTTTTGATCATGTCCTTCATTTAGTGGGGGCAGAAATTTAATGTTCGACAAAAAAGAATCCATGTAGATTTTCAGACCGAAGACCTTGAGTCCAAATGGTTTCAATGAACAGAAGGACAGGAAACCCTTAATTTATTGACTGTGATAGTATTGTGCTGATAAAATATATGACTTCAGATTTAATTGTGTAAGTGCCATACAAAGTTAACATTCTTAAATATTAAATGTATCAGAGTGTTATAGGTTTCTCTTTTACTATGGTGCCATAGTAACTCATATAAAAAATACAAAAATAATGCCCTTTGGAACAAGAAATAAGAAAATAAATAATTTTTGGATGCACTTATTTTCATGGGAGTCTTGTGGTTCCATTTTCCACATCAGCAGAGCTGCATCTAGTGGTTTGGAAAATTTTCCTTGAATCAGCATGTTATTTTCATGCTTACCACAGACATGCAACACTAATTAGAGCTGACTTGGATAAAGGAGCCAGAATACATTATGAGGATGTACACTGTGTCAAAAATTGGTGAATTTATCTGATTTTTTTTATTGGTATTCATTGCACTTATTTATGTTGCACAACTGTTTGTAAGGGCATTTAAAGCACTGGAAAATACATGTTAATCATGCCTCCTAAGGAAGGGGTGTGATAGCCTGAAGCGCAGAGGCATAACGTGTGTGAGAGTTTAAATGTTTCACTGTTATAATGATTTTGAATTATTTCACAATTGTAAGTAATGTAAATTGATTACTTTTCAAGTAAAAATATCTCACTGAATTTTCTCAAGTCTGGAGTGATGGTTCTTCATTTTTATTCTGCACTTGGAAACACGATGTGATAACATGGTTTGATTTCCAGGTTAAAAATTACAAATAAACAGATATGAAACAGTAATTATATAAGTTACAGAGAGAGAGTTAGGTACAGTATACTGAGTTTAAGCCATGAGTTTGATATGCCAAGGCTAGCTGCAGAGTAGTGAGTTACCCATTCCTTGAGGTCTATTTTATTTGCCAGGATACTATGGATGATTAGGTATTAATTATGAGCCCCATTATGCCCAACCATGGTGAAGCAAAGAGGGATATAGAGGCCAAAGGACCTGGATTAGGTTCACTGTCTCCAGCCATGCAAAGATATGGTGTAAGGTCCAAAGGGGTGTGATATTTCAATGGCTCCAGATTATGCAGGGGAGTCACAAAAAGCACCAGTAGGTGTACTGCTCTAGAAGAAGCAAATAATTGACACTTCAAAGTCCAGTAGGGTTAGGAAGTGGGTAAGGGATAACAGTTGGTTGGAATGAATACAAATCTAATAGTGGATACTGTATTATGGGGAGTAATCAGCAGTGTCTTGGGGAATTAGTAGTGTGTCTTTTAGGGAGAAAATTGAGACAAGGAGCCCTGGAATAAAGATAATGATTATACTTGGAATCATCAAGAATGTTGGGGCAGAGTGGCATAAGCTCCTTGCAGCACAGAAGAGGGGCTTGTGGAGCTACTAACAAGTGGGACAACACTCCTAAGCCTAGCTGCAGAATGTCTTCAGCTGCCTAAACTTCAAGCACTAGGCTCTGTGCAAGTAAATCTAGCTGTGTGGAGCCACAAATTTATATTAGGGCACTTTAGCCAGATGCAAGCAAGCAAGACTGATATAAATAACAGCAGCTAGATAGATAGTCAATGTACCACATTTAATACAGCATGATCCAAGAATAGCAGACCTCTAACACTACTGCATGTACATTAACAGCTGATTGGAAGAAAACTAATGATGAACAGTTAAGTGTTCATGTCAGACAATAGGAAAAAAAGAAACCTTATTCATCATACTAAATACAAGGTGTTTTTACTGTAACATCTTGGACACGAAAGTAGCAGTAGTAGTAGCAAATTATTTATTTATTTATTTTAATTTGGCACCCTTCCCCAGAGGCCCAGGGTGCCACACATAAAGTGCAGTAGGAACATTACATAAAATATAACAATAAAATGACATAAATAAAACATATCAATAGATAATTCAGCATAAAAACTTTCTTGCGAGTAATGTATGGTGGAAATACAATCGCAGCCAGCAAGGACTATAATTTGGCCATCATTACTCAGTTGGACTCCAGCACACCAATACGTTTCCACATGATGACCTCTAGCCACAGCTCACCATGGAATAAAGACAAGTTGAGGTGTAAAAGACAACACGGCAGAGGTTGGAGCCTTCCTGGAAGAGGGCTGGATCTGTGGATAACAGGATGGCTCTGAGGTCAAACTGTAAAGACTATTAGAGGGGAATAACTCTGAAAAGGGAGGGTTCCTGGCACTGGCTACTGCCTAAGGTAAGAACAGGTGAGCTCAACTCTTCTGCAGCGTGGACAGGATAATACATCCATCTTGTCTACAGTGTGGTGGAGTCTTGTCCAAAGATGGGTGTGACATGTTTGGTCGGTTCTTCCTAGAAATAGTGTCCTCCAATGGGGCCAGAATCTCTGCAGATGGCCTGTCAGGGGCCAGCATTAGCTGAGTGGGTAGGTACAGGGGCACTGCAGGGGCTTGGTGTGAGTTCTAGACAGTTTCTTTGGAAGACTTGCTCAGGGTGATCTCAGGTTTGCATCCCACCTGCTGTGACTTGGAAATTGGGATTATGTGGTTGTTATTGGGTTGTCATGAGGCCCTGGGTATAGTGTTTTCCAGCATTATTAAGTGTTCCCTTTTGAAAGGTCATTTTCCAAAAGCACTTAAATGGACTGGGTGAGGCCACTTTTGAAAAAAAAAATCTCTGAACCCAGATGTGCTTCCATACTACAGACCTGTCTTGAATGTTCCCTTTTTGGGGAAGGTCATTGAGAAGGTGTTGGTGATACAGCTTGAGGCTCACCTCTAGAGGTATGACATGTATAACCCATTCCAGTTGAGTTCCATCTTTGTCACTGCACAGAGACCCTGCTCATCTTGATGTTTAATGATTAGCTCATTGTGAGGGATTGATGGATATAACAGACTGTTTTCATTCTTAATCTCTCTGCATTATCTGGCACTATGGACAATGAGGTCTTTATGGCATGCCTTGAGGAATATGAAGGTCTCACATGGACAGCACTCAAGTGGGTTAAGTCCTACTTGTCTAGCAAATACCAGAGGATTGTGATGTGGTCTTACTCATCACAAGCAGGTGTGGTTAGCTGTGCTATTCCTCAAGGGTCAATTTTGCCCTCCCCCATGTTATTTGTGGAGTATATGCTGCCACTGGGGTAGTTCTTTAGGAAGCACAGTGTGAGTTTTCAGTGTTATAGAATGATACTTGCTGTACCTGTCAACCAGATAGGTAAAGGGTGGTGTCAGTGCTCAAACAATGCCTGCAGATGATTATAGACTAGATTTCCTCCAGCTGGATGAGCCTTGATATGTCCAAAACAGAGTTGCTATTGCTGGAACCTGGTCTTCATGGGTCAGCTGCCAGACAAGATGTCATAGTGCTGCCATCATAATGGAGTCATCATAGTAGTAAGGGTGGAGGTGGGGTCCTCAGAAGTGGAGGCCCCAGGAAGGAAAGGAGAAGCCCCTAGTCCAAGAGAAATTAGCTGCTGGTGAAGGACTCTATAGTCAGAGGAATATATTTGGGAGTGAGGAGATGGAAGGATAGTGAGGTGGCGTGCCTAAGCAATGCTTTGACTAGGAGGTATGGATAGTGTATCCAGAGGATTGTGAGGGCAGCAGGAGCTCTGAGGGTGCTAGACATCATTGTCAATCTAGAGACAAATGACCAGGCAGAGGATAAGTCAGCGGTAGTACAGGGTAACTTCAGGGAGGTGGGGAGGGGCCTCAATCAGGTGCCATGCATGGTGGCTTTTTCTGAGGTGTTACCTGTGATGCAGATGCAAGGGTACTCCACACAAGGGTATTTATTTTTGTATATAAACATTTTATTAATGAGAAGTCACAATACAGAAGATGGAAACTGTACACAAAAATACAGATCCAGATAACCCAGTGGATAAGCAAGAAAACAAAACAAGACAATGGGGTGTCAGCCATTAGAAAAATCTAACCACAGTAATAATACAAATATAACAAGTAAGAAAACATTATACTCTAACAAATCATTATACTCTAACAGAGACATCCACCTCTCCACCCAGAAGAATTGAAACTTATAAACATTCAAATTAAAACTGAAGTACACTCTGCCAAATTCCCACTTGAAACTCCCATTGAGGTCACCCACTTATCCCATGCCTTGTGAAATTGTGGAAGGAAATTCCTCCACCAATAAATCACCCTGTACTAGGAGGCTGCTTTGGATGATGCTTGTTTCAACCTAGAGATAGACGGAACCTCTGTAGACCTCCAATTCAGAAGTAGAAGTCTCTTTGCTTCCAATGCAGCAGCAAAAAGTAGCCCTTTATGTACCAAAACCCATGGATCTAAAGTATCAGAGTCCCCCAGAATTCAAAATAAGGGGGACCTAGGGATGGGGAGTTGTAAAACATCCTCCAAAAATTGAATAATATTATCCCACCAACCATGAACAGAGAGCAATCCCATAGGATATGGTATATCATTCCAGGGTCCTGAGGACAATGCCAAAATAAATCCGAACTCCAAACCCCCAATTTCACTATATGCATTGGTGTGCGATGCCATCTACTTAACACCCTCTTCTGGAATAATTGAGGTTGGGGGTCAGGAGAAGTTTTATGTTCAGTGGTCCAACAGCATGACCACAGCTCCAGGTTTAGAACAATACCCATACCCTCTTCCGCACCTCAGCCTATGATAATCCCAGTCAGGAAAAAAAGTCTGTTGCAGCTCCTTATACAACAAACTAATATGACCTTTGGAGGCCTTAAACTATTGTTGTAAATACTCAGTAACTGGAGTCTGCATAACGCAAAAGGCTTTAAAAAATTTAGAAGACAATACATGCCACATCTGAAAATACTGCCACATATGATGTGGCGGGATCTGATATCTATCTTGCAGATCAGAAAATTATACCAAAAGGCCTGACCTATAATCAGTCACATCCCCAATTACCTGAATACCTTTTGACACCCAACTGCTCCAAAAAATAGGCTAACCCCCTACCAAAATAATAGGATTATTCCATAACAGTTCATACCTAACCAGAAAGGAGGGGTCCCATCCTAAAAGCTTACAAAACAGCCCCAACGCCCAATGGGAGAAGGACATCAGAAAAGTAGCAATCCTAAAAGAAACACTAGGGGTTGTTAGAAATACAGTGAGGGCCTTGTCACCTGCCAATACCTGGTCATCATCTTCGACTCGGCATTCTCCTTCCATGCCCATCTTAATGCTTTGTCCTCTGCCATGAATGCCCAGATTGGACTCCTCTACAGCCACAAAGACTGCCTCCCTGAGTTTGCCCACGGTTGGCTGTCACTTCCTCCATTCTGTCTTTGGTTGATTATGGACTCCCTACCTATGCAGCTGCTGACCCCACTGCCCTCACCAAAGTCCAGACCTCTATCAACAAAGCCTGTAGACTCCTGACCAGTGCCCCCAGCAGAACCCAGACATGCCAGCTCTACTCCGCCACTAACATACTCACGTTTGAAGAACGCCTGCAATACCACACCTGTACACTGGCAAAAAAGGCCCTACATGGGATTTGCCCTCCAGGTATCACTACACCCCTTCAATGGGCCTCCCACTTGGTTGTCACCCGCAATACTACCAAAGCCACCTTCCAGGTGCCTAGAGCTAGGACCTTGCTCGCCCAAAGGTCTTTTCACCACAGAGTACCTTCCTGGTAAAACTCCCTCCCCACGCACATTACAAACATCCCCAAAATCGGCCCCTTCAAAATAGCCCTACGCAAACACCTCACTGACACCCGGAACTGTAAATGTGCACTATAAAGCTTCCAGGAACAACACTCTGAACTAACCTGTCTCTTTAAGTTTTACGTATGTTCTAGCTTACTTACAATTGCTTGTGGTAGTCTGTACACCACACACTGTAACCTGTGTGCTCCTCTGGGAAACTCAACTGCTTAGTCTTATTTTGCACTACTGTTTCTCCCCTATTTGGTCACTGAAATGCACACTTTGTATACTCCGTTTGTATCTCACCTGTATTGCTCTCCAATGTCTTACCTCACAAATATGTTAGTTTTATTTTGCATTACTGTTTCTCACCTATTTGGACACAGAAATGCCTTGCTTTGTATACTTCTTTCTATTTCACCTGTATTGTTCTCCAATGTCTTGCCTCACAAATATGTTGTCCCCCCTCCCTGTGACGAGGTACCTTTGTAAATGAGTCACTGACTCAAAGATTTGTAAATTCAACTTCTGAATTAAATAAAAATAAAAACAATACTTGCTCAATATTAACCCACAGAAGAGACCCCAAAAAGGCAGGAGATACACAGTGTAATGCCTGCTTTACCCCCAGACATAGATGATACGCCAACAACCATGGCATATTCCATCCCCCAGCAACCCTAGAGGCACGCAGAGCATTCCTACTAAGTCTGGTCTCCCTCCCAAATAAAGTCAAGCAATATCTTATCAGTCTTATTCCAAACACCCATAGGAATTTTAAACAAATTACTAAGCCCATAAAAAAGCCGGGGGAAACACCATCATCTTGATGGCTATCTTGCCCGGAAGAGACAAACCCAGTTGTTTCTACCTATGGAAATCCAGCTGTATCTCCTCCAATATGGTCAGATGGGTTTTTAGAACAAATTTCTCAAAGCTTGTCAGAAATAAATATGCCCAAATAATTCACCAGTTCATGGTATGAGACCCTACATAAGCCCAGAGAGGATCCGCATTATAGAGGGGCAGGATCTCCATCTTGCCCCAATTAATCCATAGCTCAGAAATTACACTGAAGGAATCAATAATCTTCCAAGCCTTAGGGAGCAAAGATTCCATCTGTGTTAATAATAGCAGCAGGTCATTCGCATATAATAATGTAGTGTAGTACAGTATATCTCTTTCCCACTGGAATACCAAAAACATTTGGGTGTTGGCAAATGGCTAGATTTAAATGTTCAATGGCCAGGAAAAATAGCAAGGGGCTTAAGGGGCAACCCTGTCTGGTGTCCTGAAACAGGGAAACATATTCCGAGAGCACCTCATTAAATAAAACCCTTGCCCTGGGTGAGGAATAGAGGCATCCAACCCAATGACGAAATCTGGGAATGAATCCAAACCAAGACAAGATGACCTATAGATATTGCAATTCAATATAGTCAAATGCTTTTTCAGCTTTCAACCCTACAAGTGCTGCAGATTCCATCCCTCTAACTGCCACCTGATTTAGATCAATCATAGCCTGCATATTGTCACTGCTCTGCCTGACTTTAATAAAACCTGATTGCGATTTCCTAATCAATAAAGGGAGGACTTGCTCTAAACGTAAAGCCAAGATTTTAGAAATTTTTTTTTTTTACAATCAACGTTCAACAAAGAAATTGGACAGTAATTAACACATAAAGTAGGGTCCTTCCCAGGCTTAGGCAGAACAGTGACAGTTGTTTCCATCTTGGTGGCTGGTAGAGTACCAGAATCTCTAATTGCACCCAAAACTTGCAACTGCCATCCTGAGAGGAGAGGTTTGAACTCCTGATAGAATTCAGAACTGAGCCTATTAGGGCCAGGCACCTGACCTGGGGACAAAGCCCTAATAGCTTACTGTACCTCACACAGGGAGATATCTGCCTCAAGTAGAACTACTGCCTCTGGTGACAAACAAAGCAGAGTGAGGCTAGAGAAAAATGTTTCAAACTGACCCAGAGTGGGAGACACTGAGGATGAATATAACTTTGCATAATACTCATGAAAATCCTCTGCCATCCACCCTGCATTAGAAATAAGGTCACCCTCTTTCCTTTTTAGACATGGGACATGAGCCTCCATTGCCTTCTTTTTTTGAACAGTAAGCCAGAAGCTTCCCCACATTACCCCTGGATTCCCAGTATACCTGCCTAACAAAAAATAGAGCCCTGATAGCCTCCTGATGATCTATCATTTAACCGCTCTTTACACCTTAAGAGTTCTGGAATTTTTGCTTCCCTTTCAGCATGTGAGACATAAATATCCTCTTCCAAATGTCTAATATGGAGCAAGACAGCCTTCACCTCCCTCCTCCACTGCTTATTCACATGGGAGGTGTAGGAAATAATCCAACCCCGGATAAAGGATTTAAAAGTATCCCTCGAAGTAAACAAGGAGAACTTGGGAGGTGAGTTGGACAAGAAATAGAATTCAATTTCACCCCTTAACCAGGACTTAAACTCCTCCAAGTCAAGTAAAGATGGGTTAAACCACCAACGCAGAGTTCATGCCATGGCATGCCGAGGTCTCCATACCAAACCTAAAAGGGCGTGATCTGACAATTGAATAGGTCTGTACCAGACTTCCAGCAATTCAGATAAAATGGAGGCACTACACAAGAAGTAGTCTAGTCTACTACATGAATGAAACCTCTAGGATCAAAAAGTAAAGTCCCAAGTAGTAGGGTGAAGTAATCTCCAGCAATCAATCAATCAATTGGAATTCTGTGCTAATATGACATAACACTGCCCTAGACTGGTGATGGGAAGGGACCCCCCTTTCAATGGAGTCTCTATTCATGACTGGATCAAGGACTAAATTAAAATCACCTTCTATAAACAGAATCATGGGAGGGGAATATCGTTCAGAAATGTAGTGGGCCATGGAAGAAAAAAACTCCAGGGAATCCTTGTTGGGTGCATACAGATTAACCAACAAAACTGGTCCCAAATCCAGTTTACCCAGCACCATAACCCATCACCCTTGCTCATCCACAACCAATTTTTCAACTGAAAAAGGGCAACTCTATCTAATCAAAATAGAAACCCCCCTTTTTTTGGTAACATAGGAGCTTGAGTAGACTCTGTTAATACACCCATGTACTAAACTACCCACATCCCTCTTCAATAAGTGAGTTTCTTGTAAAAACATGATGTCACATTTAGTAGACCTCAAAAAGGAATATACCTTTTTATGCTTTACGGGGATATTTAGACCTTGAACGTTCCAAGACAGAAAGGCCATTTGTGCCATAAACCGTTCCCTAAAATATATTCAACAATATAATATTCACTATTACCATAAAATCTAACAAACCTATGCACATTATCCTGTCTGAAGGTGGATGTCTCATAAAAAGCTCCATTTACCCAAAAGATCCTAACCCCCATCCCAAACCCCAAAAATGCTGAACAAGCATAAATCCCCAAATCCATCATAACAAACCTGATCCCCACAGTGCCAAAGGACCCTCAACCACATCCCCAACAAACCTCCCCCAGCACTGAAAACCCACACTACTCAAAATAACAGTAAGAACCCTCAAAGACATAAGACCTAAAGCCAGTATGAATCTCACCCTTTGTATTCTACACAGGGACATTCCAGACTGGCCAACCTCAATAGTATGTAAAAATCACCCCCCCCACCCAACCAAACTGTACCACCCTCAAATACAAGGAGGGAGCAAAGATAGGCCAGTGGTTCTCCCTGACCAATGCCCTCTCATTCCTCAGCTGGTGCAGAGGAGAGTATACTGGCCCTTGGTTATCGCCCTCTCTAGCGGGCTCCTCCCACCACCATACCCCAGGTGAAATATAACCACCAAACCACCCCCAGAAACAAAGGAGATTGAATGGAAGAACATACCCAAAACCAAAAACAAAAGTAAACCCCACCATGTAATCCACCATAAAAGCTCCAAAAGAAGATAACCTCTGCTATGGGCTTTAAAGCCCAACTAAGAGGTCCTAGAGCATTTATCCTGGTGTAGCTCAGAGAGAATGCAAAACTACCAAGGTACCCTCCAGATATAACCATGAGCATGTTAGGTCCCATAGTCCTGCACACAACATTAACCTCTCAACAAATATCTTAGTCCAATAACAACAAAATAGGAGAATGAGTACATATTGTAAAACAACTTCTCCCTTGCGAGGTAACAAAAATCATATCCAGCACCAGAATAAGGAAGATCTCAGGTGGCAAGGAGTGGAGCTGAATCAATTGTCATAGGAAGAGCAGACCTCACCACCACATCTTGGTTTGAAGTGGCTTTCAAAGAAGAATCACTTGGAGCAGTCCCTCCACACACTGCTGAAGGATTCTCAATTGCTGCTACTTGAGATGTGACAATCAGATAATCTTAGCCATAGCCGGCCCTTTCCATCTCCCGCTGGTCAGTCAAGGAACCCTGAGGCCCAGGGGAGAGATGAGGGTGTTTAGTCTCTGGGTTCAGGGAGTGTTTCACTGCAGTAGGGGAAGCTCTTGATTGAGAGGGAGATGCTTCATCCTCGGGTACTGCCACCACCGGTATTGAAAGGGCAGAATTCCTCCCCTGCTCCTTTTGTCTCTTTGGCTGCGCTCCACCCGACAACTCTCCAGCCTTATTTGCGGGCCCCAATTGCATCTGGACTGCGGATGGTAGGGTCCCTACTGATGATCGCAGTCCCTGTTTAAAGACAGGCTGAATCGGAGCATGATGTGTCTGATCCTGAATCAAAGAAGGATTGGACTTTGGCAATTTCTGTTTGGAAACATTATTGATAGACTGCACAAAGGACTGAGCATCTTGTGAAGAAGTAAAATGAAGCCAGTGGTTGTCCCACTATACATTCAGCATGGCAGGATACTGCAGGTTAAATCTGATCTTCCTGGAAGTGAGGTCCTTTTTCACCACAGCGTAAGCCTTTTGCTGGTCTGCCACCAACTTGGAAAAATCTTGGAAAATATATACAGAGTGGCCATTCCATTTATTTTTATTTATTTTTTTTTTTGTTCAATTTGTTTTATTATCATATTTATTTCATACACATTGATGTACATGAGCTGGTGAGACCAAAAAATTCCATGAAAATTGCCATCTACATTTTTTTATCCAGCAAGTATTACAGATTCATAGCCATATTACTAAACTCTATGACTCTATTTTAATTAAAAATATAAAACTAACTAGAGAAAAAAAAGTGAAAACCCTCCCCGCCCTCCCATCCCCCACCCCCAAATCCATAGCAGCATTCACACGCCATTAAAAAAAAAAAAAAATCTGATGGTATTATACCGTCAGGGTTATCTCCTATGTAGGAAGATCAGGGCCCCGACATCATTAGTGTTTCAAGTGGGCCCCACAGGGTATAATTTTTCCCAACATCATTGTTCATTCTGGCTATATGTGACTCTACTTTCAATGCCAGTGTAATTTCTTTATACCATTCTCTCGTAGAGCAGGTTGTGGAGTCAGTCCAGTGTCTCAGTATCACGGCTTTTGCAGCTGCTGATATCAAAGCCATATATCTTTTTTGTTGTCTGGTCATCCCATCTTCAAAACAGTTTAGCAGGCAAATTCTAGATGAGAAGAAAGCATCTAGATTTAATAATTGTGATACAGAGGTGCTAACTGCCTTCCAGAAGGGCCGGATTTTGGGACATTCCCATACTAAATGGTATAGGTCACATCCTGCCATCCCACATCTGGTGCAGTTAGTTTGAACCTCCTTACCCATCTTGTGTAACTTCACGGGGGTATAGTACATATTATACATTACATTAAATTGTTGAAGCCTATATCTATCTTGCTTGATATTTCTATATGTATTTGACCAGATGTACTTCCACGTTCTATTGTCTTCTGGCATATTTAATTTATTGTAATAATAACTAACTCCACTTGGAAGACTCTCATCAGCAGCTGCATTGCCTTGTAAACTCTAGAAACTGCATGCGGTTTCATAGCTATGGACTAGATCTGTCAACTCCACTCCACTATCGGCTCTCATAGCCTTTGCTCTCGCAGATGAGCTCTTATTGACTCTGAAATTTGTTTAAACTTAAAGGGTGCCCTCTATTTCAGGAATCTATTACAAGCCTGTACATACGTCAGCAATCTACCTCTGGAGCCAAGTCACCAAGCTTCAAGTCTGATAAAATCTTCCAGTACGGGGTTGAATTGGTACTTTTGAATCAGGAAATGTACATTCTGTGTTAATGTTTGCTCTTCGACACCCGCCAACTAGTCTTTAGAAGTTTTGGGTTTGTTGTAATACTCTCACTGACCAGCCTATGGGGGTATCTTTTAGTGCTTTCGGGAGTAATTTGACAGTAGTATATGCCAGATTACTTAATTTAACGTTATGTTTTCCAGCTAAATCTCTTTCAATATTTAACCAGAGTGGTGTGTAAGAGTGTAATGGAGAGGATGTATCAGGCCTAAACCAATATGCTATCTTATGTGTGATGCTAAGTAGTACTTATAGAAAGATGGCAGTGACAACCCCCCTCTCTCTCCCTGAAACCTGTAAGCTTTTGATATGACCTTCTGACAGCCTTCCCTTTCCACAGATATGTACTGACCACCTTCCTTAAATTGAGAAACCAAGCCTTAGGCAAGTAGCAGCCTAACATATTAATAGGGTAAATAACCCTCGGTAAGATATTCATTTTTATTGTTTCTGTTCTGGCCCAAAAAGATAGTGGAAGTAGAGTCCATCTGCTTAAGTCTAACTTAATTATTTTGAGAAGGTTATTACAATTTTCCTTGATCATAGCGCCTACACCTCTCATAACCTTAATCCCAAGGTAGGATAATTTTTTAGTTTCCCAGATCAGACCTAATTCCTTTGCCATATTGGGATAGTATCTATTATTTAATGGAAAGAGCTTTGTTTTGGAGGTATTAATTTTATAATTCAATACTTTTGAGAATTTAGCTATTTACTCTAGTATTATTGGTATACCCACCTCCGGATCTTCTAAATGGATCAGTACATCATCCGCATATGCTGATAAGAGATATTGTCTGCTTCCTAGCTTGATACCTTTAACCTTCTGCAAAACCTGAAGTCTACGAATCATTGGTTCCAGATATATATTGAACAGCAGCGGTGACAGTGGACATCCCTGCCTTGTACCGCAATTTAAGGAGAAGGGAGGTGATAGAAGTCCATTGCACCAGACACGAGCTTTGGGAGCACTATATAAAATATGAACCCACTTTAGAAAATCATTGGGTAGACCAATCCTTTCTAGTATTGCAAGAGGAAATCCCAAGACACTTTCGGTCAAATGCTTTTCAGCATCAAGTGCCGATAGGCGCTGCTGAGTACTAAGCTCCCTGTGCTCTCAGCATTAAGTGGTGTAGTTTTACTTGAGTGATCACAGGAACTCTTCCACTCATAAACCCTACTTGCTCGTCACTGATCATACTACTCATAAGGGAGACAACCTATTTGCTAGTATTTTAGCTAATATTTTAATATCAACATTCAGGAGCGATATCGGACGATAACTACCCAACAATAAAGGATCTCGATCGGGTTTAGGAATTAGAGTGATGAGTGCTTCCAGAAAAGACTCATCTGAGATATTTCCTGTAAACAAAAAGTTATTTACTTTAGTTATGATTGGACAGATTACATCTATGTAAACTTTAAAGAAATTTGTGGTTAGCCCGTCTGGACCAGGGGACTTGTCTCCCGCTAATTGCGAGATGGCGGTTCTAACCTCCTCCTGTATTGGGGCCCTATTTGCTCAACTCCAGGTCCTGATATTTTGGGCAAAGATGTGGTATCTAAATACTTACGTATTTCTATTATAGTAGGTTTACTGATGACATCTATAGAGTAAATTTGTTGGAAGTAGCTTCTAAAGCGGAGGCAATTTCCTTGGATCTTTAAGTATACTATTCTCACCCTCTTTCTTAATTGCAGAAATGACTCAACTTGAATCAGCTTGCTTTAACCTAAGTCGCGAGCAATTTGCCTGCTCTTTCCCTGGACTCTAAATATTTTATTTTAGTTCTCGTAATCTGAGCTCTGCTTTCTGCATCATTATTGCAGAATACTGCACTTGTAACTGATGTAATTTAGTCCATTCTGACTCGTCTGAAAGTGCCAAAATATTATTTTGGCTGTTCTGAAACCTTATTAATCTCTCCCACGAGGGTCTTGTTTTTCCTGGCCTTAGTTGTTTGCAATACGTATACACTCACCTCTAATCGACATTTTAGCTGCCCACACTATATCTATGTTTGAAACTGAATCAAGATTATTCTCTAGAAACTGAGTCATGAACTTTTTAATCTGGTCTTGCACATACGATATTTGTAATAATTGATTATTAAACCTCCATCTAAAGTCTCTGATTATTTCTTGTTTTGGCAACCACTTCACATAAACTGGGGAATGATCCGATATAACTCTTACTTCAATCCCTGCTTCCAAAATCGAGGGTAACATGTTCATGCTGATTAGGAAATAGTCTATCCTTGAACACGTTCTGTGTGCATTTGAGAAAAAGGTATATTGCCGCAGATCTCCATTTAGTAATCTCCATACATCTACTAACCCTAGACTATCCATCCGTCCCGTAATACCCGTTGTGCGGGGAGAGACCAACCTTATGACTACCAGATCTGTTCAAATACGTTTGTGTTGTTATGTTCCAGTCCCCTCCTATCAGCATTACATGACAGGTATATCCATTCAATATCTCAAGAATTCACATAAAAAAAAATTGCGGAGAGTCTATATTAGGACCATATACCGATCCTATAACCACCTTAACAGAATGCAATGTCCCCACCAGGAAGATAAAGCGGCCCTGCTCCTCCCAAATTTCTTTTTCCAATTGAAACTGGACTCTTTTATGGTTTATTATGGCTACCCCACCCTTATTTGTGGAAAAGCCAGCTCCATAGGTTTGTCCTACCCACTGTTTGGCAAAAATACCAACATTATCTCTTACGAGATGTATTTCTTGAAGGCATGCTATCTCTGCCTTAAGTGTTGAAAGGTGTTTCAGTATTACCTGTCTCTTACATCTGTCTCTGGCCCCTTTGATGTTCCAGCTAATCAACTTTATTGTGTTCTCCATATTTTACTGATTGCATTATGACTGTCCATCTTCTTATAATTAACCCCTCCTATATGAGGCCCCCATGCGTATTCATCCTTCCTCCCTTTGGTTTGGCGTGTGAATGCTGCTAACCCCACACTCCCTTTCCGTATCCCTTAGATGACCCCTCAACCCCCAGTTCCAAGAACCGCTCTACCATCTCGCTACGTCTAGTGATGACTATCAACCCAGGTATCTACCAGCTCCCCCTCCAGCCCAGCTCGCATGAAAGGAGGCTATGAGTGAGGGGAAAGAATTTCCCTATCTTATCTTGATCCAAATTACAATTTCTTTTCCCTCACTCAATTCTCCCCCCTTAAAAGAGGCTCTTATGTACATCTTACAAAATAACCCTGGTATTAACATTAAAGAATCAATCCAATTTTAACATCAATACTACATCACTATTCTAGGTTTTGCAGGGAAAATTGATAACAAGTGACCACTGTCTCTGGATTCCATGTTCTCAATATTAAACTAATCTCCCCAATCACAAACTATATTAAGTCTCAAGCGTTGACATTATACAGCATTTACACATTTCATGTCTCTTGCTCCTGTAGTGCCCAATATATACTTCAGCTACATTCTCTCACTTATACAGTAAGCAAGAAAAAAAAAAAGGGAGGGTGGAGGGGGAAGGGGGGAAAAGGGAGGGAAGGGGATGGAGGGGGGAGAATCAAGTTCCCTTCGAAAATTCTAGTTCATGGAGTCTCCAGCCATTATATCCAACCAAGAAGTCTCTAGTCCATAATCTTCCGGCGTCTCTTCCTCAGTAACGAGTAGGTTGATAAGAGAACCATTACAGTATCTCGGTCCGATTCTGGTGTTTAAACTTCTGTAAAGTCTTCACCTTAAAAAAGGCCATATTCTCTCTGTAAATCTAGATATTCAAATAGCTCGAGCTAGGAATCGCTCCTTGAAGAG
Source organism: Neoceratodus forsteri (assembly GCA_016271365.2). NCBI lineage: Eukaryota > Metazoa > Chordata > Ceratodontiformes > Ceratodontidae > Neoceratodus > Neoceratodus forsteri. The sequence continues at coordinate 965,920,861 of CM028132.1, read as the reverse complement.
ATCTATTGACATTCTCCTCTTAAGTAAAGTCCTCAATCCTCTCAGAGCAGCGTATTCCACAGTAGATTATCTCTCTGTTCAAGCATAATTTTACATATTTATACTTGCTATATCTCATCCAGGAGGGGAGACCCTCCATGAGTCTATATTCACATCTGTCCCTTCTTTGATTTAGAGCTCTCGCTCTTCCCTCTCGTCAGCTCTCTGGTTATTCCCATTTACTTTTATTTAAATAGATCAGGCATTACTATTTTCAGTTCCTCTCGAGCTTCCTCTGTAGATCCATAAGACTGCCACTCATTTTTAAGTTTAACCTGAAGCAGCGCTGGGTATTTAACCCGAAATGGTATTCCTGCAGCTACCAACTTTGTTAGAATAGGGTGCAGGCTCTGTCTTTTAAGGTGCACAGAATATGGAAGATTGTGGGTGATTCTGATTTTTTTACCCTCCCATGTAACTTCCTGCATAGCACTGACTTTATTCAGGATGTGTTGTTTATCCAAAAAGTTTAAAAGTTTGCATATCAAAGGGCGTGGAGGAGTTCCACTAGCAGGAGGTGGGCGAAGTGATCTGTGGGCCCTTTCAACAATGTAACTGCCATTTGGTGATTGACCTGCTATCTTCTCGAACAGTTTCTGCACAAACAAAATCGTTGCTGTTCCTTCTGCTTTCTCGGGCAGTCCCAGAATAACAAGGTTGTTCCTCCTACTTCAACCCTCCAAATCCTCCATCTTCTCTTCTATTTTCTTCATTCTATTGCTCGCTGTCACTTTTTCTAATTCGTGCCTGTCCATTCTGTTTTCCAAAGATCTTATTTTAACTTCATTGTCTCCCACTCTTCTGTCGATTCTTTCCAGTGCGGTCTTAAAGATCTGCATCTCTGTGTGAATTTCGTCTACTGAGGCTTGTAATGGTGCAAAGATCTCTAAAAACCTCTCCTCCGTCAGTGCGAATGGCCCAGAGCTCGATTTATTTAGGCCCTGACATGGGCGCTTTGCGGCCTGCTCTTTCTCCGGTGAAGGAGGAGGGGTGCATTTCGCCGACTGTTTTTTAACGTACGCTTCCATCCCCGGTGACCAAACTGCTTCCGATCATTCCTCCAACTTTTCCCCAACCGATAATTAGCCAGATTAGTTGCCTGAAATAAAATTTAAAGACTTTAAATGCTGGGTGAAGACGGAGCTGGCTTGAGGCGCTGCTCTTCCTAGGTTGTCATCACGTGACCAATCCGGCCATTCCATTTAAAGGTCCCCCTCTCTCTGGCCAGCCTCAAAATCATCTCTTTGATTGAGATCCATAGTAAATATACAATAATAGGGCATGGTGGAGAGCTCCAAACAGGAGGGGGGCCCAAGGAACAGTGTGCTCACTCAATCTCTAATGGTGGATCCCAGGTGTAATTTAGAAGTCAGGGTAAAACTAACTGGAAAAACTGACACATATTATCCCCCCAGTCCCCTCCAGGTGATCAATAATCCACAGGTTATACCTTCGACCTTGATTTTCAAGGTCATCTAACTTCAAAGTTAAGGATCGGACCTTCTCCTCCACGGTTGAAATCCTGTCTTGTTGCCGGGCCGAAGCGGAGTCCATCTGCATACAAAAAGCTCTGCACTGACAATTCGCTGCTCTGCTGCCTCCACTTCATCCTCCAGCTGAGCAACAGAGGTTTTTAGTGAAGGAATATCTTTTTTTTATCCGCCTTTCCCAGCCTGCCATCCCCGACCCTTCAGGAACCCCAAGGTAGACATCCCTCTACCTTCCAACCTTCCCCTAATGACCCCACTGGATCCCCTTGGAGCTTTGGCTAACCCCCCTGAGCAGGGTTGGGGCAGAGCCCCCTTACCCCATCAGTCAACTTTCGTCGGTCTGGGGCCATTGGGCGGGTGAAGGCACATCGAGGGTGCACGTCTCCAGGGGCTCTGTCTTCCTGGTGATGGCAGGCCTTTTCTCCATTTTCTCCCAACCCCTTACAGCATAGGATCCCCGACATCAAGGTGTCAAGCACCGATATCACGTTGTATTGCGGCCACCCATGCCCCTGATGTTAGGAGCTTACAGTACTCTGAGCCTCTGCTCGGAGTCAGGCAAATGTTCGGGCTGTGGCCTCAACCCTCCCCCGAGTAGGCTAGCTGTCATGGGACACTCAAGCCTAACTCCCTCCGGCTGACCCACCAGCAACTGAAGGAATATTTTGAACCAACATTTGCAGCATTGAGCAAATGTCCAATAGATCTTTTTTGTTAGCCATGACCTCCGTAGCTGAGGGACCATACACACTCTTAACTGGATGATGCAGTAGGTCAGGTAGGGAAGAAACCACAGAGAAATAGATAACAAAAACACCCTGCCCAATAGCCAGGGGTTCAATCTGGAATCTGTTAAGTAATTTAGTCCAAAAATAGGTGAGTAGCAGAAATCACTAAAGGAATTTCTCTGGCGGCTGACGGAGTTCACTTCTTAAGTTGCCATCTTGAAGTCCTCCACACTGGAAGTCTCTCATAAGGATATCTGATGACTGGTTGATGGCATGGTACATGAAGAAGTGCTTTAGCTACATTGTAGACTAGAGGCCAGCCTGGAAAATATGGGCCTGTATAAGGGAGATAACCTGCATCCTCTCAGGAAGGGGACAACAGTTCTTGGTGGAAGGTTTACATGCTACTTGGATGAACATTTAGCCAGAGAGGGAGGCAACAATTGTCCCCCAGGATGACAGATCAGCATGGATGAAAGGGATGGGGGAGGATAATCCCCAGGGTGCAGAAAGGTAGCAATGGGGACAAGACAGTAGACAGCAGAGGGGGGGTAAAACTCCGGTAAGTGAAGATAGAGGATTGAGGGAAACAATGAATGAGGGAGTTACTGTAAAAAGAAAAGAGGAAAGTTAGGGGGAGAGTCAGGGAAAAATACAGGCAGGAATGGAAGGGTGAAGCAGAGCAGCAGGCAAAGGGAAAGAAGAAGCGGAGAGCCATGTGCACCAGTGCAAGGAATCTTGGAAACAAAATTCCAGACCTGGAAGCTATTATGGCAGAGGCAAGGCTAACCTGCACTTAGTAGCTATAATGGAGTCATGGTGCACTGAGCACCATGACTGGGACCTGGCCATACTGGCTACTATATGTTCAAGACAGACAGGGCAGGGGGGAGGAGTTGTTTATATGTAAGTGAAGGAATCAAGGCTACAGAGGTACAGTGGCACCAAGAGGAAAAGGAAGGACAAAGGTGTTGTGGGTCACCATATAAACAGGTTCTGGGACCACTGTACATACCAGGGTAGTCTACAGATCTCCAGCATATGGATAGGAGTTGAATAAGGCACTTGGTGAAGCCATTACCAGAAGGGCAAGTAAGGAGAAGGTGCTGCTAGTTGGTGACTTAAATCTGTGCAGAGTGGAGCTTTCCAGTGTCAGCTTTGGCAAGGAATATGGCAAGCCTTGACTCTCTTCAAGGGGCTTTTCTCAGGCAGCTAGTCAAAGAACCAACTAGGATTGGAGCAGTGCTGGGCCTGGGACTTACAAAGAGGGACAGCACTGCAGATGCCACAGTGGGCTGTCCCATGGGCATCAGTGATCACTTTACAGTGTGGTTTAACATTAAGACTGGAACAGAAGCTAACAACACAAGAGAAAGGGTTCTGGACTTTAGAAGGGCACTTTTTAAAGAAGTGGGAGACTGCCTCAGAAACTGCCTCAAAGGGGGAGATAGCTAGAGTTGGGTGGAATCAAAAAGTGGAAAAATTAGTGAGGACATAATTAAAGCAATCAATCTCTGTGTGAAGGTAGTGAGTAAAATCAAAAGGAAAAAGAGATTGTTATTGTTCTCTAAAGAAATGACAAAGTTGGTGAAGTAAAAAAGGTGTCATTCAGGAGGTACAAGGAAGCACAGAGGGAGGAGGAGGACAGGGAGGTATGCAGAGTAAAGCAGAGGGAAGCAGGCAAGGTGGAGGGAAGCAAAGGTGCAAACTCAGGAAAGAATTGCCTAAGTGGTCACTAAGGGGGATAAGATTTTCTTCAGGTCCAAAACTGAAAAGAGTAAGCAAGGTGAAGGATAGCAAGGATTAAAAGGGTAGAAGAGTTCAACTGCACAGAAGGGGATCGAGGAAAAGCAACATCCTAAACAAGTATTTCAGCTCAGCCTACACAGTGAAGGGAGGGGGAGGTGGACCACCGGGGAGTAACAGGAACTGGGGGTAGGTGGAGGTAGACACAAGTTCATTTTCAGAAGAAAGAGTACAGAGCGGGCTTGTAGCTCTGAAGGTGTACAAAACTATGGGACCAAACAGAATAAACTCAAGGGTTCTAAACGAAACTCAGGGAGGTACTAGGTACACCACTGACAGCCTTATTCAACAGCTGACTGAAAAAAGACATGGTTCCAGATGACTGGAGAAGAGCTGATGTGGTCCCTTATCACAAGAGTGGCAGTAGGGAGGAGGCTTGGACCTACAGTATAGGCTGATCAGTCTTACTTCAATGATGGGGAAATTAATGGAAACTCTAATAATGGAATAACTGGAAGAGTATGTGGAATCCAGTGGGATGCAAAACTACAGACAGCATTGATTCATGGGGGGGGGGGTCACGCCAAATGAATCTGATAGATTTCTTTGATCAGTAAAATAAATCAGAGGAGGGCAGTGTACATGACCTATACAGTCTTCATAAGGCTTTTGACACTGTGCTGTACAGGAGGCTGATAAAGAAACTGAGCAGCCTAGAGGTGGAATGCGAAATGGTGAACTGAATTAGAAACTGGTTATCGGATAGGTGACAGATGGTGGTATTAAATGGCACTTACTCTAATGATGGGAGAGTGACCAGTGGGGTGCCACAGGGCACAGTAATACAACAGGTCCTCTTAAATTGCTTCATAAGTGACATTGCTGAGGAACTGAAAGGGAAGGTATGCCTTTCTGCAGATTACATGAAAATTGACAATAGGGTGAACACTCAGGAGGTGTAGAGAGAATGCACAGGGATCTTGGGAAACTCAAGGAGAGGTGATGGGAATGGTAGTTGGGGTCCAATACCAAGAAGTGCAAAATCATGTACCAAGGGCATAGGAACCCAGGTGTTGAGTATAGGATGAAGGGGTATCAACAGTCACTAAACAGGAAAGGGACCTTGTGGTTATCAGATATGATAACTGCAAAGTGGCAGAGCAATGTAACAAAGCAGTAGCTGGGGTTAGAGGTATGCTGGGTTGTATGTGGAAGGGTATCTCAAGCAGGAGGTGGAAGGAGGTGGGGTTGCTACTGTATTGGTCACTGGTGAAACCCCACCTGGAGTACTAGGTCTAGTTTTGGGGAATGAATCTCAGAAAGGCCTATACAGGGTGTAGGCAATCCAAAGGAGGGAAACTAAAATGGTACATGGTTGCATGAGAAGCTTTATGAGGAGAGACCAAATTATCTCAAAATGAACAACCTGGAAGAGAGTAGAGCAAGATGTGACATGATAGAGACCAACAACCACCTCATAGGGGTAAACAGCATAGAGGGGGGTCTCCTCCAGGACAAGAGGGCATGCAATGAAGCTGGAGTGGGGAAAGTTTAAGAAAGATGTGAGGAAAGATTTTGTCACTGAAAGGGTGGTAGATGCCTGAAATTGATTGCCAGGAGAAGTGGTAGAGGCAAAAACCATGGCCAGGGCTTCAATCATGCATGGGATAGATACAGGGGTACATTAGAAAACAGGTAGGGAGGACAGAGGATGAAGAGAGACCAGTTAGGGTGTGCAGAGACAAGGTAGGCAATTAACATATGGCAGAATGTGTAGGCCAAGCAATACTTTTCTGACTGCATATTCTATACAAAAGGAAAACTTCAGCCTCTCACCCAGAAGCAGCAAAAAAAACAACTCTAGGGCACACTTAAAAATAATTTATTAAGCACAATAATAGAAGCACCCCCCTACACACACACACACACACACATACACACACACACACACACACACAAATGTCAATGTTTCACGCTACACAATCACTTTATCAAGACAACAGCTCCCTCTTGTGGACAAGCTTTATACCACTCTTACCATACTAAACAGTGTATACACCCTATAATACCAAAATACACAATTTAAAATAAAACACCATTATCAAAATCTATAGATGTCACTGAGCTGAATACTAACTCATATCCTCAGTCGACATGAGGCAAAAGATTTAATTAGCACTATAAATATACCTAAATATAATATAACAGTATTTATGTAACAAATACGTTTTAATACTCGGAATATATACCCCATAAATACCAATGAACATTAAGGCTAAAATATTAGATAAATAATAATATGCAGATCATTTTATACCAGGCCAAATAGCAGTTCAGACATAGTCCATGGGTCACATGTGTATTGGAAATGTCTACCTGTGTTGCAACAGGGGAGCCAGTTAAAAACATCTGTTAAGACCTGGAAAGACACCAGCTTTCAGTCTATGCTGGCAAAATGTTTATCTGCAGAGCAATACATTGTTCAGGTAACCTCCCCTCAGAGCAAGAGGAACCATGAGAGGAGAAATAGCATACCAGGAATATGGGACATATCAAGGGAATTGGTACCCATATCCCTCGTACAAGAGGAATTTCTAATGGAGGGTCAGATACAGGAAATGAGTGTGGTCAAACCTGATTCTACTAACAAGGACTTGGTGGTTAATTTATCACAATATGAACTTACTCAAACTGAACTCAGTGTCCTAAATAAGGGGTTTTCATTTATCCTTAAAAACTACCTAAATGAGTTAGACACTCTTGTGGATTTGCACAGCTATGTTAGGAAACTAAATCTTAACATCCTTTATAGTAAAAATGATGATGCAATGTCACATATGACACAGATGCAGACACAGGGTATGAGTGGAGAACAGTCTGGACAAATAGAAGAGGCGAATGAGATGGACATTGAGTTGGGCAAGTGGAAAAAGAAATCTCAGTATTTAATTTAAGTAGTTATTTTTCAGGTGTTAAAATAAGAGACGTACATCAAATGTTACCAAACATAGTAAAGGAAATTAACCATTCAGCAACTCTGATAATACACTTGGGGACAAACAATATATCTAGGCAGTCAGAAACTGAAATCAAGAAAGAATTCGATATGATTAAGCAGGAAGCAAAAAGACTAAACTGTAAACTGTTCCTTTCAGAAATATTGCCAGTAACATGCACAAGCCAATATAGGACTGAAAAAATAAAGAGCTTAAATAACTGGTTAAGAAAGTGGACACTCCAAGAGGGCATAGACTGCATAACACCCTGGGAAGACTTTGTTGACAAACCATGGCTCTTTGGCAAAGATGGGCTGCACCTTAGTAAGATTGGTAGCCAGAAGTTATGAAAGTCACTTAAAAAGACAACAGATAAATGTTTAAACTAATAAATTGGGGAGATGGGAACAACCAAACACTGCAAAATCTATCCAGAAAGAGAAAAGTGAGGCAAAAAAAAAATCTGCAAGAAAAGGTCAAAGGGAGCTAAAAATATGGGCCCTAAATGCAAGAAGTTTAAATCTGGGGAAAAAATCAGAACTTGAGGTTTTATTGATCTAAGAATAAGTGGATATTTGTATGGAGACAGAAACATTGTGGGATAACAACATCTCCTGAAATAGGGACATAGAAGGATATACACTCTACTCAGAAAATAGAATGGACCAAAAAGGAGAAGGAGGAGCCATTTAAATTAAAGGATCCATTTACAGCACAATCCATAATATGTCTGGAAATGAGAGTAGCACAGAATCACTATGGATTTCATTAGATTCCAAACTGGCAAATAAACTTTGTGTGGGAGTTTTCTATAGACCACCTGATTCCAACTTCACAGTTGATAAAACAATTAATTGTCAGTTAGAACAAATGGCAGCACAAGGAAATGTAAATATTACCAGGGACTTTAATTATCCAGGTATCAACTGGTTTAACCAATCTTCTAAAATAAGCTCAGAGAAAAGATCTTTAGAGGCTTTAAGTATGGCCAATTTACATCAGTTAGTTTACAAGCCCACAAGGGGTGAAAATATTCTTGATCTAGTGATTACTAACATAAGCGACTCGATTGAAACACATCAGTCAAAGAGATAACTTAGACAACTGTGACCACTGTATTGTCGAATTTAAATTACAAATGAAGGTAACAATTGCAAAAAAAACAACAGTTATTAAAGATTATAACAAAGATGACTTTACTAAAATTCAACAAGAATTGTCAGATTATAATTGGGAAGTATTGTTTAAGAATAAAAATGTTGAAGAGATGTGGAACATTTTAAAAAATAAACTACTACCAGCTGAAAAGAAGTTTGTTCCATGTAAAAACGTCTATAACTAAAGAAGCAAATGTCCCATGTGGTGCACAAATAAGATACTAAAACAATGTAACAAAAAGAAAAAAAAGCATTTGACACTATGAGGAAACAAAACACACAGGAGTCAATAGATAGAGTAGGTATAAGTAAGAACTTAAAACATTAAAAAAGATTATTAGGTTGGAATGGAAAAACTTGAATTTAACATAGCTCATAGAAATAACTGCAAAAGCTTCCATGCATCTATAAATAATCAAAACAAAAAAAAATGTACAAATTGGACCTATCATGCAAGAAGGCACATTTTTTAAAAACTGCAAAAGAAACAGCTGATGCTTTCAATAATTATTTTAGCAGTGTTTACAGTAGTAGTAGCAGTAGTATAGCACACTACAAAGGGAAGGAACATGATAAGTTATCCCTAACTTTTAATGAGAATGATGTTAAAAATCGCCTAAATAAAGAACAACAAATCAGCAGGAGCAGACAACTTGCATCCTAGACTCTTTAGGGAAGTAAGCTCACAAATTACAAAGCCACTAACTAAATTATTTAATGTAACATTTACAACTGGTGAAGTGCCACATGACTGAAGATTGGCTACTGTGGTGCCCTGGTACAAAAAAGGAGACTAAACCATACTGTCCAATTTCAGACCTATCAGCCTGACATCTATGCTTTGAAAAACTGCAGAGGCCCTTCTAAAAAATAAACTGCAGCAGCACTTAGTGAACATCAACTATAGCAACACCAGGCAACATGGGTTCAGACGAAATAGAGCATGCATCACAAACCAATTATGTTTTTATGACAAAGTAAATAAAAGTTTAAGTGAAAATAAACCAGTGGATGTTTTTTTATTTTGCCTTCCAAAATGTCTTTGATAAAGTGCATCATTCCAATCTAATAAAAATTGTATACAATTGAAGTGGATTATCGTATAATAAAATGGATAAGTAACTGACTTACCAACAGGAAGCAATGCGTCAGAATTAGACGTTGCTGCTTAGATTGTAATAATGTCACTAGTGGGGTCCCCCTAGGCTCCATCTTGGGGCCAGCTCTTTTCACACTGTACGTAAGTGACTTACATCATGAAATAGATAACTGGATTGTTAAGTTTGCAAATGATGTGAAACTTGGAGGCTCTGTCAGTACCCCTGAAAATATAGCAAGTCTAAAACAAGACTTGGAGAAAATTTAAAAATGGTCAGTAGTGAATGGTATGTCCTTTAATGCAGACAAGTGTTCAGTAATGTATACGGGGAAACATAACACCAAACATATTTAATACTTAAACAAAACCCCATTAAAAACAGTTGAAACAGAAAAAGACTTTGGAATATTCATTGACACAAATCTAAATTTCAAGGCCCATTATACAAAAATCATACAAAAATCTAATTACATGATAAAGAATATCAAGAATAGTTCTGTAAATCGTTCATCATACTGCATGTTGCCCCTATATAGGCCATATATAAGACCACACTTGGGCTACAGATACTCATTACGGAGCCTGCATCTCAAAGGTGAGATAGATAGATAGGGTAGAGCAGGCGCAGTGTAGATTTACAAAGTTAGTACCTGCCCTAAGAGACCCGAATCATGAGAATAGATTAGGCATATTAGGTCTCTATGCCCTGGAAGAATGAAGGACAAGGGGCGATCTCCTAAACATGTATAAATTCATGAACAATGCTGAATTAATGTCAGAAATGGGAATTGTATTACTCGATAAACCCAATTATTTAAGGGTACACAAACTCCAAATCAAATTAAACACTGTGGTAAAAAATGATAGATTTAATTTTTTCATACATTGGACCAGTAGGATCTGGAACCAACTGCCGAGCGAGGTGGTTTACAGCAGTATCTTGGACATCTTTAACAAGAGATTCAATCTCCTGTAACTAAAAAAAGGGTCTGATTGTTCCTGCTGATGAGGGTGGATGGTTCAAATGGGCACATAGCCTTCTTCTGTCTAAACTACCCAGTATGAGACCCAGTATGAGTATCTTCCCCCTATGAAACCTACAGTGGGGATCTTCTTGAAAATATGTGAGAGAGAGATAAGTGAATTAATGGAGCATCTTCTGAATCCCAGAAAATAAAATGTCACATCAAAAGAATGAGATGCAATTAAAAATCTGCAAACAAATAATACCATCACCATTAAGCCCGTGGACAAGGGCTGTGCTCTAGCGGTGATGAGTAAAGATAAGTATGAGGCAGAAGTTCTTAATCAGTTACCTGATGTAATCTTTTATTTCAGACTTTCCAGAGACCCTGCCATGGATTTTAAAAAAATAATGTTTGTTTGAGGCTGTATCAAATGGGACCATTAGTCCCCAGATATGTGATTTTTTAACTGTGCTGCACCTGTGGAAAGCTGTTATTTACAGTCTCCCAAAAATCCATAACAACTTGTATAATCCACCCATGAGGCCAATAATATCTAGTAATGGCTCACTTACTGAGCCGTTAGCACAGATAATTGATGACCACATCAAGGGAGTAGCACAGAGACATACGGCATACGTGAGGGACACCATGCACATTTTGAAAATTTTGTCACAAATTGAATTAGATATGGAGGGGATATTAGTTACCTTAAATGTTTCCTCTATATATAGCAACAATCCACATGTGCATGGGTTGGAGTCTCTTAGGGTGGCCCTATATAGGGAGACTACCTACTCTGGTGATTTTATTGAAATTTTGGTAGCTCTTACCGAATATGTGTTAACCAAAAATGTGTTCTTATTTGGAGATAAAATGTTTCATCAGGTGAAAGGGATAGCAATAAGGGCGGCCATGGCCCTCAACTATGCCAACATCTATCTAGCAGAATTGGAGAATGTGCACACATATATGGTCCAGATGTGAATCTATTTTATGCAAATATGGACATATATAAGAGGAATAGTGATGACATATTTATTATCTGGAAAGGTAATATTACAGATAAAAAAATTGTTAACTACCTAGAGAACAGCAATAGTAATTTGAAATTCACTGTGAATGTGAGTACTACAGAGGTAGTGTTTCTTGATTTGGTGATTAGAAAAGGGACAGATGGGAATGTGTCAATGGATCTGTATTATAAGGATACTAACCATAATTCTGTACTACATCATGACAGTTTCCACCCCAGGCATGTGTTGAACAATATCCCCAAGGGGCAGTTAATGAGAAAGAAACGTAACTATAGCTCTCAAGATCATTATGAAGTAAATGCACAGACCCTAGGGAGATTTAAAGAATGGGGATATGCGAACACATGCCTTGGGGAGGCTAAGGCACAGGTAGATGTTATGGATAGAGAAACATTACTGATACCTAAAAGTAAGAATATATGTAACAGGAAAAACTGAAGAAACAATGGTCCTAATTTTGTTATCACCTTTACGTCCCAGAGTTCTGAAGTTGCGGAGATTCTTAAGAGGAATTTGCATGAGTTGGGAATTGAACCTGCACTGAAGGAAGTGGTTCAGAATGGTCCCATTGTTACGTTCAGAAGGGGAAAGAATATTACAGATAGGATAGTCCACAGTGCTCTGAACCTAGATGAGGGAAAATGGACAGTCACATTCCCAGTGGAACGCATAATTGTGGAAACTGTTCTGCTTGTTCACATATAAAGCTGGGAGATACTTTTTCCATTAATAATAAGACCTTTGATACTAAATATTTTATAATATGTAGAAGTGAAGTGGTGATATATCTAGTTCAATGTACCTGCACTTGTTCTTATGTGGGCAAAACCAAGAGAAAATTTGGAGCCTGCATTTTCAAACATTTGAGAAATATAAGGATAGGAACAGTGGAAAATGCTCTCGCCATGCATGTTTAAAGAGGGGGCTCTGGACATTCCTTTTCCTTTATGGGGATTGAACTGGTGGACACTGGTCTGAGGGGAGGTGACCAGAACAATTTATTGCTCTGCAGAGAGACATTTTGGCAAAATAGACTGTGAGCTAGTGTCTTTCCAGGTCTTAACGGACATTTTCAACTGACTCCTCTGTTGCAACTCAAGTAGACATTCTCAATATACATGTGGCCCATGGACTATGTCTGAATTGCTGTTTGGTCTGGTATAAATGATCAGCATAGTATTGTTTATCTAATGTTTTAGCTTTAATATTCATTGGTATTTACATGGGGGTATATATTCTAAGTATTAAAATGTATTTGTTAAATACTGTTATGTTATACTTAGGTATATTTATAGTGTTTAAATTTCTTGGCTCACATAGACTGAGGTTATGAGTTAGTATTTAACTCAGTGACATCTAAAGATTTTGATATTTTTTTTATTTTAAGCTGAGCACTTTATATTGTGTATTGTGGTATTATAGGGTGTATACACTGTTTATTATGGTAAGAGTGGTATAAAGCCTTCTCCACAAGAGGGGGCCATTGTCTTGATAAAGTGCTTGTGTATCATGAAACGTTGACATCTGTTGGGGGGGGCTACTACTATAATTGTGTTTAATAAATTCTTTTTAAATGTGCCCTAGAGTTGGGTTTTTTGCTACTTCTGGGTTAGAGGCCGAAGTTTTCCTTTTGTATTGTGTCTGTTTTCCTGGTTTGACTCCACCTGTTGTTTCCATGTGGCGCAGCTTTTGATGTTTTATGACTACATATTCTGTTTCTGTTAAACCCTGTCTGATGCAACAGAATCTGGTGACCTTGATTCATGCATTTGTTACTGCAAGGCTTTACTGCTGTAACAGTATTTGCCTGGGTCTATCAAGAAGGTTGGTCCACTACCTGCAACTGGTGCAGAATACCAAGACCAGGTTGGTCTCTGAATAATCATATGCAGAACAGGTTATGCCTGTGGTGTGGCATCTTTACTCTCTACAAATTAGGTGTTGTACAACCTTCAAGACTGCTTTGTTAATATAATAATGTTAATATTAAGTTGTGGTTACCTTAAAGATTTCTTAGCCTGGTATACTCCCAATCACTCACTCTAGTCTACCAATGAGCTTTTTATTGGCAATCCAGAGGTCTTACCTTAATCTGGAGACAAGGCATTATTGGCGGTGGACCTGTCAATCTGCAACTATTGTTACTTCATTTAGTGTACAATTTATCATTTTTTGTGATGTGCCATAAATCTCTGGGATAGGGCATGATATCAATAAAAATGTCTTGTCTTGTCTTACAATGCCCTGCAACACCATAGTAGAAACCGAGTGTACCACCTAAAGGAGGTTATGCAAGGGTGTTTATATCCTTAACAAATAAAATAATATTTAAGTGATATTGTGTCTGGCAAGAAAATGTAGACACAGCTGTAAGAATCATGAGGTATATAATAAAATGAAAATACCTACCTATGTTATGAGGCAGTATGTTGTATTGTAGTGACTCAGAGTAATAAGGTGCCTATCTTGATTCCAGTACATATTGTTCCACAAAAGTTCCTCTAAAATGAATAGCAAAGAAGTATCCAAGAACAAACTTTAAAAGATGAAGAAGAGGACAAGCAAAAATTCCAACTGTGTGATACAGAAAGTTCACTCCAATACTTAGCTTTCTTCAAAATGCATACTAATGTGGGCTCATTTAGCCTCATGGTAGAAAAAACACTAACTCCTAAATAGATCAGCTTAGAAGTCATAGTAAACTTAGTGAATGTGAGGGAAAAAAATAGAAAAATGGAGGACACATCAGAAAAGGATTGTAGAACACAGTAAGAATGAAAATGAAAAGAAGAAAAAGAAGAAACAGATATTGTTAATGTTATAAAGAAGGAAAAATGAGTGTGATGTAGAAAGACATGAAATAAGAAATGAGTTAAGGAAAATAAAGCAAAGACAAGCAACTAGAAAATAGTCAACAATAAATGATGAGAAAGGAGAGAAGTAAAAGGAAAATTAGTCCAATTTAATGGAAATATAAGAAAAAGGGAGTGCAAAAATGTAAAAGAAAGGGCAAATAAAAAGTAAAAAGAAAAATTATGATGGGAAAAGGAAATGATGAACAAGGTCAAGGAATATCAGATTGACTGCAGGTCTTTATTATACTGTATACAGAATAATACATGGGGAGATTATACACATCCCCATGTTTTGTTTTCTGTAATTGCTGAGGTTCTCTTTTTTTACTGCAAAGAAATGTTGCTTGCCCTTACTTCAGCCAAATAAGCACCTCACGGCATTTAAAGATGGCTGTGGAAGTGGCACACCAGGCAAGTGGAGGACATTACTCAAGCCACAGGTTCCCCAACCTCCTGACAGTCATCATCTGCCTCCTGCCCCACCTGCATGGCAGAGGCTACAACCTGAGCTCTATACAGCCTGGGAGTCGAAAGTGTTGGCTGTGCTAGTGTGTGCATGCATGTTTCAAGGGAACCTGGCACATGTTTGCTGTTATAACCAACTGTGGTAAATTACAACCAGGTTTCCCTATGGGAAAAATCTGGTCAGAGCCCATAGGGCTGCAGATCAGTAATTTTGGGTAAAAATATTGAAAATGTGTTTTTTTAATATTTTACACCACATTTTCAACATAGACTTGTTATGACTCTGTCTCATGAAGAAGAAACCTGGAGTCCCAGAAGCACATTACTCTTTCTGTAATGCAAAGTCTGGTGCTGCACAGAAAATTACATTTTCATTCACAAGGAAGAGGTGTGCACATATATGGAACACAAACAAACAGAAGTGAGAAAGAAATAGGTGTCTTAGGTAGGAGTTGAACTCAGACCACCTGGAATTCAGTTCTGGTTTTGCTACTAGCTCTGGTCCCAAGGCGACTGGAAATCTTGCACTCCCAGAAGCACATTAATCTATCTTTAATGGACACCCTGGTGCTGTACAGTTAATTATATTTTCAATCAAAAGGGTGTGGTGTGAATGAAAATGTAATTATCAGTGCATCACCAGGTTGTACATTAGAGAAAGAGTAATTTGCTTCTGAATCAGAACTTCGAATATGATGCACAGCTGGTAGCACAACATGAATGGTATTCCAGGTGGCCGGGGTTCAAATCATAACTAAGACACTTATTTCTTTCTCACTTCTTTTTTTTTAGGTTCCATATATGTGCACACAGCACCATTGTGACTGAAAATGTAATTATCTATGCAGCACCAGGCTGTACATTTGAGAAAGAGTAATGCACCTCTTGGTGGCCCAGACTTCCAGTTGCCTTGGTGGTGCAGATGGTATCACAACCGGAATGGTATTCAAGACAGCCTGGGTTCAAATCCTAACAAAGGCACATTTCTTTCCCTCTTCTGTGTGTCTGGTTTCTTATTCTAGTTTAGGGGTCCACAGGAGGTGTATAACTCCTGATAGAAAGTATGCATGATTTTGCTGATCTGATCAGACTTAGTCTGCAAGGAGCCTCCTTTATCATTCAGACCATTGCTATATCTGTCAGCATGTTGTTCACACAACCTGTATGAAAGTAACTTGTCTGATTCCCATTCCAAAACTTATGTTTCAACCTAAACACCATCAGCTCCACTTTCTTGGTCACCAGCCAGCTGAGTTGCCTACAGAGATTCCTGATCTCCCTCAGCAATGGAGAATGTACCTGCTGAGTTTTATTTACTTTGTTTACTTTCTCTTTAGCTGTCAGCTGGGCCTCCAATGTTTTCTGTTATGCCTCTCATTTCTTCTTGCTTGCAACTGCATAGCTCATAGTGTGGCCTTGGCTAGTGGCCTTAAAGGTTTCACAGAAGGTGGACTTTTGGGTATCCCCAGTATCATTGAATGCAAAGAATGAGGTTGTCTCCTCATATAACCAAGTGGCACATGTTTGTCCTGAAGCAATAGTGGGTCCAACCACTACATGGCTGATATAGATGGAACAGGATACCATAGAAAGGTTAATTTCACTGAGACATGGTCTGATAGATAAAGGGGGCTATATGAGAGGACAATGCCATCTGTGTGGCCATCAGAGATGTTAACCTGAAGTTGCTATAAGTAGAGGTGTAGTACTGTATGTGCCAGAAAAGCATGAGTAGTCCAGGTCTTGGGGATATTGCAGAAGTCAGATGTCTGTTAGGGAGAGCAAAGACATTATGTCCCACAATGCAGCCAGAGCTTTTGTGGGGGATTGAGATTTACCTGAGTTTCTGTCCATGCTGGATTCCAGGCTGGTGTTGAAATCTCCAGCAATGAATAACAAAGTTCAGGGACCCTCTAAATCTAGAACGGTATGACTAAGGTTAATAAACAGGACAGGGTTGTAAATATTGGGCCCATAGACATTTATAAGTAACAGGGTGGCCACAGAGGTATTACATTTGGCAATTGCTGATCTACCAGCTGTATCAGTTGCACAGTCCACAATTTTCCAGTAGAGCTAATTGTTTATCAAGATGGAGACTTCTGCATTAGATAAGGTGGCACAAGTGTGCACCTCCAATTTCACCCAATTTCTGCAGTGCTTACAGGTCTCCTCAGTGCTTACAGGTCTCCTCAGTGCTTAGTTTGGTCTCATGCAACAACACTAATCTTGCTTTCATATTTTTTAATCTAGTCAGAATATGCTTCCTTTTAAGAGGAGAATTCATGCCTTGGACATTCCAGGACAGACGTGTTAGGGATCATGGGAGGTGGTGCATGGGAAAGTTGTTATTGTGTGGCACACAAAGCCTAAAATCCCCTTCGGCAGACAAGAAGAGGGCCCTTTCAGATCCCTTATCTTTTACACCAGATGCCTGTAAATAGAACATAGATGTCTCCCCCCCTCTGGATTTCTTGTTCCCTATTGGAGCAACTATGTTACTATCAGAAAAGGAGTCTCTTACAGTCTCTTACAGCAAACAAATTTTACTGGAAAGATTCATAAAACTCCCAAAGCTGAACTCCTAGTATAAAATATTTTCATTGTTTATTGTGATAGCATGCAACCACATATACGCAATAAACCAACATTTTATTCCTGCTGCACGACTAAGCATATATTTATACAACCAAAGATAAATGAGGAGGCCAACTGGGCAGCATTTTGGTAGTGGTATTCTGAGTCCAGTTTTTCACTGGATGGGGCCTTCTCCCTGTCCCAAGGGAGGAACTTCTATTATTTTGGACACATTTGGGAAGAGAACTTTAACAGTAGTAGACAGGCTGTATGCAGGGGGAGGCTGAGTTTTGGGGTCTAGATAGTGCAGTTAGAGCTTGCTTGAAATCACTCAGTACAAGGGAAGCAAAGAATGGGTATTGTCATGGAAATTGCTAAGCTATGCTGCAATAAGCTGACAAATAACAGGGTGACTAAACGGTAGCTCGAAAGGGATCAGAATAGAAGAAAACTTCTATAGGAATGTCTGAGTGACTGTCAGGCAAAGGTATCCAATTAGCACAATTAACCCAAATACATTAAACCTTTGGAGACTTATATTGAGCATTGAAAAGCAATGCAGTGCAAACTAAACTTTGAAGTCTAACCAGAATCACTTAGTGTAAACAAATCAGTGGTATTAGAAAAAAGATGAATGACGTAAGCACGATTAAGCATCTGTTAATGCAAATGCACATAATAAGGGAAGGTAAAAGAGATGCAGCCACACACGTGGCCAGGTGCTGCACCCCAGATGGCCATAATGTCTACATCTGAATGAGTAAGTACTATTTACTTTTCAGAAGGAATATGATGTGAAGTGTGCTGTTTTTAACCATAAACAAGTTATATTAAATGTATTTCGTTGTTGCACACAGTAAAGTGAACAGCCGAAGAGGTGATGAGAAATCTAGTAACAGAACGCAGCAATTTACTTTGACAGCCAACACTGACAGCCACTACTCATAAGAACTCTCACTCCGCACTGCCATATGGCTGTCAGTGTTGGTTGTCAAACTAAACTGTTGGAGTTTAATTCCTGTGTGTCGATTTGTGGAGAAAACCATGAAAAACAAGGTATTTCGGATTTTCCGCTTTTGCACAGATAGCAGCGAAATCAAGAAAAAAAGGCTACTACAACATCAAGACCTGTCACTGTATGTCCCATCCCAGTGGTCTACAATTGCAGTCCTGGGGTAAGAATGCTGATTGGTAGTGTATGCCTGAAACAATGAAACAGTCTAGTTCCAATGTATTTTATTTGTGGGGGGGCAGGTGTTAACTATACCGTTGGAGAAGTTGAGAATCTAGAGCATATTTTTCTGGTGTATGAGTGTACACTGTATGCTGATAGCTGTACTACATACCCCACAGCAGATAGCATACTTGGTTCTCCATCTGACGCATGACTTCCAGTGCTGTGTGGTTCATTGGGGGGGAGACCTTCACAACATGGAGGAGGCAAAAGTGACAAAAACTAAGGTATTTACATAAGCAATTACCCACTCCAAGGTGTGGGTTTATAGGCATTTAATGCATGCCTGGGGTGCGTTGTGAGGCATGAGGCCCCAGGTCGCGTGTCTTCACAGCATCCCAGGCATGCATTAAATGTCTATAAACCAACACCTTGGAGTGGGTTATTGCACTTATAACATGGGTTCTGTGCAAAATCCTAAAATCGACAGAGAAACATGTTTTACCTGTCTGGAAAGACAGAAAAAAGGACTGTATCCTGCCACCTCACAAAGTAGTTCTTTACAAAATAACCACAGTGTATGGCTCTTGTGCATATAGAAATGTCATACATATACTACTGATGTGATGTGTGACATTTCTTGTGCCTCACACACCTGTGTATTGTGCAAACAACCTGTGTGTCATGACTGCAAGGGACCTGGGGAGACAGGTAAAAGAGAACCAGAAATAACTGCTTGTACACATGCCGTGTGCCTGCTGCATCTGTTTTCCTATGGCTCTCTGGCTTTAGTACCTCTCTGTGTCTGACACTATCCAACTTCTGTCTTTTTCGAGGCACACCTCTGGAGCAACCTGCCACAGGACAGAGTGGGGGACAATGCACAGAAAAAATGCGAGAAAGAGCTGTACCGAATATGCTTCACCATCGGGAAGAAGAAGTTTTACACCTTCTGCTCCAGGCTCACAGCTGTCAGTTGCGCTCTTTAAAGTTACTAACTCCCTACAAACTTGGGATATTAACTAATGGGAGGAGGCAGAGCAACTTTCGGGGAGGGGACTCCAAGCTCGCTCTCTCCCTGTGCCATGTTCTCCCTGACCCTGTCTCTCCCTCTCCTGGGATTTTCTCTCGCTTTGCCACCTTCTCCCTCAGCCTGTCTCTACCTCTCTAGGGACTTGGGGAAAAGTCCTCTTACATCACTGTGTCCCATGATCTTCTCGCCTTCTATCCCTCCAGTGTAGTACCACAGCGGGGACACAACCTCAGTAGCTTGCACTGCCTCCCTCCCTCCCACACAAAACATATTACATGGTGGCAGGATGGTCAGCTGGGGAGACTCAGGTAACTGGATCCCACTTCCCCAGCTGGGTGCACAGATAAAGACATTTCACTGACTCTGCTGCTCTGTTTGTGACCTATACTACTACAACATTTTTTTGCTGGCCAGTGGTTGCTCTCCCAGTGAATGTCGGACATAGCATAGTGACACACTGCAGACTGAAGGAACATAAATACAAAACTCTACTATCACAGAGACAAGCACTCTCTTACATACTACAGTAGCAGGATATTCTGACACACACACACTGGAGCATACACAGAGGATATTGACAGGTATTTCTCTATCTGTGTGTGTCTCTCTCTCTCGCCCACCGTTCTGTGGTTGGAGAACATTTGCAATTTGTGGGAACATGCCCTGCCACGTGCTCTCTTGGTGACAGCTGTAACAACTGCTTTAAGCTGCTCCCATTCTCTGCTGTCTGCACTTGTTGTCATTGTCTCTGTCTCCTGCATTTGCCACTCAACAGTGAAACAGAGACACGCAGAAGTCAGAGAAGAGCAGAAACCGGGGGCTCGGTGCTCGTTGTCTTGCTCTCTCTCTGTCTCTTCACCTCTCTCCCACCCCATGGTGCAGTCTCTCTGACCCTACAGAGAGGGACACATCACTCCCACTGTCAGTGAGGATGGAGACTGGATATCAATGGGGGGAGGGGCTGTATCTTGCACTCTCTTGCAGCACATGAGATGTGGTGTCTGTGTTACTCGGTTAAAATGGGTCGCGGGGGTGGGGTTGGAAGTTGCACCAACTGAGTCTACTGCACAGGGAACAAACAAACACACAGCAGGACAGTATGCCTACCTTGCATCTATTGAACACCAGAGAGAGAGAGAGAGACAGTGAGACAAACAGATTCAGCATTGTCAATTAAATCTCTCGCCCGCTCTCGCTATGTCTCTCTTTCCCACTATTGCCTATTTATAACATGGGTTCCTAAAAACATGACTTGGCCAAAGCAATAACACTAGTGCTCCCAAAATCTCAATACAGCAGGGCCGTGACAACATATGTTGCCCGGTGGGGCTGTCTCACTACTCCACATCCACTACTTGCTGCTAGCACCACTTTAGTTTCACAAGGTAGGAACGAGTGCCGACAGCCCTTGCCCTGAGTCCCTCCATGGAACCGTGCATCAAAAAGGGAAATTAATGCATGGACATGCTGAGGGGCTCCACCAATGGGCTTGTACATTCTAAGGAACCCATGTTATAATTTGCTGTATAACATGGGGTCGGGAGAGGGAGAGAGGTGATTGGTGGAGTGTCATCAGGTGACAGTGGATTAAATAGAGAATAATGGATGGGTAGGTGGTTATAATGAGCATTTTACAGACCCCCTGAGATGTGGAATGCCACATAAACCTTGAGAGGGAAGCTAGAGGGGTTTATTAAGGCATCCCACACTGAAGGGGTCTGTAAAATATGAGTTGTGGCCACCTATCCATCCTTTATTTTGTATAATTGTTGGAGATCATTTTTTCAACACAGCAATTATGCAAAATAAATGTATATCTCTACGAAGCAGAGCCACAGACTGTTGGGGTTTCAGCACGGTCTATGGTGGCTCGGCTCCTGATGTAATGCAGTGTTTACTTTTTTTTTTCCTACCAAAAATAAACATTTGTGCCCAGTCATATTTTGTTTAAAAAAACAACTTACCACTGACTCTTACTTCAGTGAACTGCTGAGCTCTGAGGAGCAGGACGGCAGGGGATGCCAGAGAAGAGGAAGTTCATGGCTAGCACACGGTAGTTCATTAAAGTAATGATTACTTTTTCCTTTTTAGAAGCTTCCCTGCTTAAAACTGAAAAAAATATTTTTTTGAGGGCACATGCAGACGTTGTGTCGTGGATGGGGAATGCTCCAGCGTGAGCAGTGACAGCCGCAGGAAGGAAGGGAAGAGCTGGAGCTGGTGCATGCCCAGTACAAGGGAAACCGGGCACATGTTTGTTGTAATAACCAGCTGGTTATAACAGCAAAATTACAACCCAGTTTCCATATGGAGAAAACAAGAGCCAGTTATTATTGTACATTATTGGCACACTTAGGGTCCATTATCAGCACAGTTAGTGTGAAGGGGTTAGAGGGAGATCCTTGGGCAGACCTGCACTTTTTCTGAAGGGGAAAATGATTTTGCAAAGGCGACCATTTGCAGTCCTCGTAAAGCGACTCCCAGTGCCTTTGCAGAAGTATTGTCCATCACACAAGAACTGCAGGTGTGGTGCAATCAGAGAGGGAGATCTGTATTCCCCTGCCCATCAGGCACCCTGTATTTGTGCTGCCCTCTCCACCAGCTGCCCAGTGGACTGCTGGCTGCCACACACTGACTGAGGAAAAAGGAGTGCTGCTGAGTGAGAGAGAAAGAGAGAGAGAGAGAGAGAGGTACTCGTACTGCATGAATCCTGAGTATGTGTGTGTGTGCATGTGTGTGTGTGTGTTTATGTGTCTCTCCCCCCCCCCCATCTGAGTGCCAGCATGGAACTCTGTGTGACCCAGGGGCTGGTAGGACTGCAAGCAGTGTGAAATCCTGACAGTGGGTCAGAGATGTACAGCTGGCTGCAATGTATTTCAGACAGAACTATGACCTGCTGTTAGTGTTGCATGCTGCATGATTGGCCTAC
Organism: Neoceratodus forsteri; assembly: GCA_016271365.2. Classification (NCBI taxonomy): domain Eukaryota; kingdom Metazoa; phylum Chordata; order Ceratodontiformes; family Ceratodontidae; genus Neoceratodus; species Neoceratodus forsteri. The sequence continues at coordinate 965,898,574 of CM028132.1, read as the reverse complement.
AGAGGCACACTGACAGCACTGTTGAAGTGTTAATAAATTTCTGCACTGTCTCACAGGGAACCAGCATGGATTTGAACCTGGATTCCACTCGATTAAAAGCAGATTACGGTAATAGCGCTACTCATAGCACTACACAGTGAGAGGTGTTGAGCCACGTAGTTCACAGAAGTGTGGAATGGTTTCTTGCCCTGTCACATGCTAGAAGTTGTTTGGATACCCACCCAACCACCCAGCAGATGTTGGTGCAGCGAACACTCAATGCAGTCTCCAGTGCTGTTACAGGAAGCCTCTGAATTGTGTCCCTGCTAAGCTCCCTGGATACCCACCCACCTGACACGCGGATCTTGGTACAGCGAATGCACAATGTGGTCCCCAGTGCTGTTACAGGGATCCTCTGATTTGTGTCCCCACTCAGTTCCTGGGATATCCACCCACCTGCCTTGAGGAGCTCTGTGCACTGACCACACATGTCAGCCATAGGAAGTGAGAGCAGTGAGTGACACACAGTATTGACCACTGGACAGCAGCTGTCTGCCTCCCTTTACTTACTTCCGTGAGGTACATGTAACAGAGTTTAAAAGGTTGTAGCATGCTGTGACACCCCAGTGTGCGAAAGAGAGATCACAACACTTTTATTTATAAAAGTAAAATGTGTAAACCATTCTAGTCATTGGTGCCATTGAACAGCGTGAGTTAGTACAGTTTCTTTCAGATTTTTTTGTTCTTTAATGAGTAATATCTTAAAACATCCAGAGCTATCTTTCTATCAAGGTTTTCTTGATGGTTAGTCATAAACATTGGCTCTGTGTTTAGCAGGAGACCTTGCTACAACATCAGAGATGAACATCCAGTGTCCTGTGGCTGTGTCATGCTGCAAGAGTAATAGAGATCATGTTCACTGCAACACCCCATCAAGCATGCAACAGAGATAGCCCAGAATCAATACCATCCCAATCCTAAGTGAGGGAGAGAGAATGAGATAGAGAGAGCTCAAGCCCATCTGTGTTCCCAATCCTAGTACTTGAAAGCAGGCAAGAGATTGTTTTTTTTTGGGGGGGGGGCGGTTCTTTTTACCAGTGTGCATCTGTTTGCACTTCTTGACTTTGAATCTCAAGTGCCAGCCTTTGGAGCAGCTTTCTAGTTTGTAAAAGTCCCTCTTTATGTGGTTTGGGGAGGGGAGAGTGACACACAGGGAGCAGCATGAAACAGGCAGAGAGAGAGAGCAACTGTGTCAGCACAGATAGAGAGACATGGAGAGATGGGGATGAGAAACAGCACACACACAGGCAAGCATCACATTGATAGAACAGCTTCATATCTCCTCCTGTGTGCTGTCCCTGTCACCCCCCCCCCGACTGTGATCCATGTATTGGCCATCCATGGTAGACAGTGAGAGATAGAGAGGGTGACAAGCTCTAATGTTGTCTGTCGGTGCGTGTGTCGCTCTCTGGGCTACCCTGGAAATCAGTGGTGCTGCAATGTTGCCTTTCTGTCTCTCTCTCTCTCTGTAACATGGAAAAAATAGTGCAGTGCAAGAAGAGGTGACTGTGGAGTAAGTCTAGCATGTTGTTCATTCAGAAAGAATGCAAGGAATGCAGGAATCCTTTTTGAAAACAATAAGACTGCAGGGCTCCATCCACTGCAGCCCTAAAAATGACTCCCAGTTTTTTTATGCAGTTAATTACCCTACTACTCTATTTTTTTGTACGAACCAGGGAAAATGATTTTTCTTTTCACTATTTCTTCACTTTTATAGATTTCCTTTTAGTTTACACCCTGATTGATTTAATATTTTACCAGGAAAAAGCTAACCATCACTGTACAGTATGCCTAAACAAGCTCTTGGATAAGTGATCTCACAGCAAATGCTTATCAAAGTTGAGTCTTAAGATCATGTAAAGAAAACAGCAATAAGATATCAAGGAGCACTTTAATACTCAATTAAAAATTGATCAGTAAATCAAAAACAGTTGCTTTCCTATTTCTGGCATGTACTGTACAGTAAGTGAATTTTCTAAGATGAAGTCAGACGAAGTGTACCAAAGTAATATTACCATAATGTCATCACTGTACCATTATATTGTAGCTCTGATTTATTGCCCAATAATTGGAAACTAAAATAATGAGGCCCAATTGTTAGTGGCAAAGTGTGGCAGCACATGACGAAGTGTGATTAGCTTCCACATTGCATTGCCTCATTTTGGTGCTCTTTGCAAAATATAAGTGAGTGTCTTCCTTTACATTGGACTTGAAGCTGTTTGTTCTCTTGGAATTGGCACCACCACCCCAGTGCTCACATTTACCTGTGTGCTTGATAAAATGTAATCTTAGTTGAAGAGGGGGACTTCTGTGACTTAGTCACAATGTAAATGAAGTAGCCAGGGGCCCAATATTCAAAACTTTGCCCAGTAGACAAAGTGATTGCCTACCATTTGTCCGGGGTTTGTACCTGTGCACAATATTCAAAGTGGTCAGGAGAGTGCACTGAATGGGTTAGCGCATGTGCAAGGAACAGTGCCTAAAGGGAGGGGTGGGAATGTGAATATGGGCACAGCACAATATCAGCCTGTTAGCGTTGTGCAATGGAACAGCACAAGGCCACCTTGTTCTGTGCAATTACTGCCAAGAAGAAGCCTGAATTACTCCAGACAACACTAGTGGTTGTCATAGCCACTGCTGCTAACAACCACATCGAAGGTTGGGGGAGCACACCTACTCCCTGGTGTCTAGTGGCTACCCCCACCCTCCAATCTCTATCCCCCTTAAATTAAAGTATTCCCTGGTGTCAAGTGGTCTCCCCATCTTCAAATCCCCCATTCCTGGTAAAATTAAATTATCCCTGGTGTCCACAGGTTCCCCCACTTCTCCAATCCCTGGCCCCATTCAAATTAAATTATTTTGTGGTGTCCAGTGGTCCTCACTCATCGTCCAATCCCAGCCCCCATTCAAATTAATTTATTCCCTTGTGGCCAGTGGTCCCTCCATCCTCTGATCCCCAGCCCCATTAAAATAAAGTATTCCCTCATGTTCATTGGTCTCCTTCCACCTTCTGGTCCCTGGCCGTGTTAAGAAGAAAGCAATCCCTGGTGTCTAGGCATGTCCAGTGGTCTCCTCACACCTTCAGACCCCTGGCCCTGTTATGAAGAAAGCAGTCCATGGTGTCTAGTAGTTAACCCTGCCATCCGATCCCCAGCCCTGGTACAAAGAAAACCTTCCCTCATGCCCACTGGCACCCCTTCCTTCCGATCATTTGCCACAGATTTGTACAAGTAGTCCCAGGCATCTAATGCCCCCATGCATCACCCACATCAATTTTGTTCTGCCCCCCTTACCATAATCACTGGTGTTGTGTGGAGCCCATATGGTGACGGCTGGCTTCCTCTCACCACCCGCCAGTTGTTGGCTGCACGACAAGGAGCACACATCCAGCATGCTCTAAAGGTAGCACTCGTACTGTCTACAGTAGACAGAATGTGTGCTCCCTTCACAGTAAGCAGGATGCATGCTCCCTGTCATTGCATATGGTTGCCAGCCAAGGTTGTGAGAGGAGGGCTGTGCTAGTCACTGTATGGGCTCCGTATGGCACTGGTGATTTTGGTAGGGAGGTGGCAGGGTGGTGTACCCAGTGCGGAGGTGTGGAGGGCCACTAACTGCCAAGGACTTCTTGTACAAACCTGCAGTGAGTGAACGGAAGGTGGGGGGTGCTACTTGAAACCAGAGAAGGTTTTCTTTCTTCAAGGGCCAGGAATTGGGGGTGGGTGGGGACCTCTAGACACCAGAGATGGCTTTTTTCTTAACAGGGTCAGGGATCAGAAAGTGGAAGGAGACCACCGGACACCAGGGAATAATTTCATTTTATCAGGGCTATGGATTGGAGGGTGGGGGGACCACTAGACACCAGGGACTACTTTCATCTTAACAGGGTCAGGGATCAGATGGTGAGAGGACCACTGGACACCAGGGAATACTTTATTTTAATGGGGCCAAGCACTGGAGGATGGCGGGACCACTGGACACCAGGGCATAATTTAATTTTACTGGGGATTGGGATTGGACGACAGGGGGATCAGGGGATCACTGGACACCAGGGAATAACTTAATTATAATGGGGACATAGATCAGAGAATGGGGGACAACTAGACACCAAGTCCTGCTTAACTTTTAACAGGGCTAGGCGATCAGAGTGGCTGGGGCTGGCCACAGGAGGGGTGCACACCAGCTGCTACTTCCCATGCAAATGAGATCATAATGGGCATGTATATGGCCCCTTAGTGCCTTGCATGCCTAATGGGTGCATTTGTATGGTTATAGCTGAATATTGTACTGGGGGCCCCGGCACTATTGGGTCTGGGGGATCTTTTCCTTGCCCTTCAAAGATACATGTCAGGGTAGTGCTACTCAGTGCTGCACTGATGTGCCACTAGATTCAGTTGGATAGCATTGGTGCACTGTCAAACTGAATATTCCATCTGGCGGGGAAAGTCAGGGAGAAAAAGATAGCCTTCAGGAAGTATCTCAAAGAGGTCGTGGGGAAAGTCAGGGAGAAAAAGATAGCATTCAGGAAGTATAAGGAAACACTTAAGAAGCAGGACAGAGAGCTGTACCAGTTAAGGCAGAAGGAAGCAGGGAGAGATGTAAGAATAGCAAAGGCCCAAACTGAGGAAAAGATAGCCAACTCGGTTAAGAAGGGGGATAAAACCTTTAATAGGTACATCAGGGAGCATAGAAAGACAAAGGGAGGGATAGTGAGGCTGAATAGAATGGACGGTGGGTGGGCAGAAAGGGACAGTGAAAAAGCAGGGATACTGAACGAATATTTCTGCTCAGTATTCACAGAAGAGGAGGAGGGGAGGTGCCTAATCAAATTAACAGAAGCACTCTTGATAGGGGGGTTGATCCCAGTCCTTTCACAGAAGAAAGGGTTCTGAAAGAACTCCTAAAACTGAAGGTGGACAAAGCAATGGGGCCTGACAGAATTCACCCCAGAATTCTACAAGAATTAAGGGGAGAACTAGTGAAACCACTGACTACCCTTTTTAACAAATCATTGGAGGATGGTGTGGTACCTGAGGACTGGAGGAAGGCAGATGTGATTCCCCTTCACAAAAGTGGGACCAAGACAGAGGCAGGAAACTACAGACCTATCAGTTTGACCTCTGTGGTAGGGAAAGTGATGGAATCACTTCTGAAGGAAAGAATTGTTGAGTACCTAGAGGCCAGTGGGGCACAGGACCCAAGACAGCATGGGTTCATAGTGGAAAGGTCATGTCAGATGAATCTAATTGATTTCTTTGACTGGGTGACCAAAGTAGTAGACCAGGGAGGGGCTGTGGACATGGCCTACCTAGACTTTAGCAAGGCATTTGACACAGTCCCACACAAAAGATTAATAGTCAAATTAATCAGCCTGGGAGTGGGTCCCAGAGTGGTAGCCTGGGTAAAACATTGGCTGGACAACAGGACACAGAAGGTAATTGTAAATGGAGTCCACTCTGAAGAAAGAGGGGTTACTAGTGGGGTACCACAGTGCTAAGTACTAGGTCCAGTCTTTTTTAATGTCTTTATAAGTGACATTGCAGAGGGACTGGAAGGAAAAATATGCCTCTTTGCAGATGACACAAAGATCTGCAACAAGGTTGATACAAAAGGAGGCTTGGAAAGGATGAGAAGGGATTTGGCAAGGTTGGAGGAATGGTCAAAAGTATCGCAGCTTGGATTCAATGCAAAGAAGTGCAAAATAATGCACCTGGGAAACAAAAACCCAGGGGAAGATTATATAATGGGGGAGGTAGTAACAACAACAAAAATGGAAAGGGACCTGGGGGTAATCATATCAGATAACCTTAAGGTTAGCAAGCAATGTGAGAAGGCAGTAGGGAGGGCTATAGGTATACTGGGATGTACAAGGAGAGACATCACCAGCAGAAAACAAGAAGTTGTTATCCCTCTGTACAGACAATTGGTGAGACCCCATCTGGAGTACTGTGTCCAGTTCTGGAGACCCAATCTCCGCAAGGACATAAACAGGATAGAGGCAGTCCAGAGGAGGGCAACTAAAATGGTGCAGGATCTGGAAGAGAAGCAATACGAGGAAAGACTAAAGGAGCTTAATATGTATACCCTTGAGGAAAGGAGGGAGAGGGGGGACATGATAGAAACTTTTAAGTACCTCAGTGGAATCCACAAAGTCCAAGAGGGTAGCATCTTTCAGAAAAAGAGATGTGCAAGAACAAGGGGACACAATTTAAAGATGGGTGAGGCGGTTCAGGGGCAATGTGAGGAAGTATTTTTTCACAGAGAGGGTGGTGGATGCATTGAACAGCCTTCCTGAGGAGGTTGTGGGGTCTAAAACTGTGGGAGAATTCAAGAATACATGGGACAGGCATAAGGCAATTCTTTTGGGGGGGGGGATAAGAAGAAATATGGTTTTCCAAAGAGGTAGCAAAGAAAGTGAAAGCCAAAAAGATTGCATTCAGGCAATACAAAAAAACACAGGCAGAAGGGGATAGGGAGAAGTACCAGGAGAAGTAAAGGGAGGCAGGGAGGTCAGTAAGGGAAGCCAAAGCTCAGACAGAAGAACACATTGCAAAATCAGTGGGTAGAGGGGACAAAACCTTTTACAGGTGCATAAGTGAAAAAAGAAAGGCAAAGGGAGGGATAGTGAGACTGAAGGGGAGGATGGGGGCTGTGGAGGATGACAACAGTAAAGCTGACATATTGAACAGGTATTTCTGCTCAGTCTTTACTGAGGAAGAGGAGGGTAATGGGTCTGAATGGAGTACAAGGGGTGAGAATGGTGCAGAAATGGACTCAAGTCCCTTTACAAGAGAAAGGGTCCTGAAGGAACTGGAAGTAATAAGAGTTGATAAAGCAATGAGGCCAGATAGGGTGCACTCCAGGGTCCTTAAAGAACTAAGAGATGTGGTGGCTGAACCTCTTGCTATCCTGTTTAGCCGATCACTACAAACAGGGGAGGTACCCAAAGACTGGAGGATAGCAGATGTAGACCCCTTATACAAAAGTGGGAACAAAGAGGAAGTGGGGAACTACAGACCAGTCAGCCTCACCTCGGTAGTGGGGAAGATCATGGAAACACTACTGAAGGAGAGATTGGTGGAACATCTGGTTGTCAATGGACTACAGGATCCAAGGCAGCATGGTTTCACCAGGGGGAGGTCATGTCAGACCAACCTCATTGAATTTTTTGACTGGGTGACTAGGGAGGTGGATCAGGGGAGGGCAGTAGACATGGCCTATCTGACTTCAGCAAGGCCTTTGACACTGTTCCACATAGAAGACTATTGCACAAACTGGAGAATATGGGTGTGGGCAGGACAGTAGTGTGGTGGAGGTAACTGGCTGGGCAGCAGGACACAGAGGGTGGTGGTAAATGGCTGTCACTCCACAGAGGGAAGAGGTCCAGTGGGGTACCACAGGGATCAGTGCTGGGACAGGTACTATTCAATATCTTCATCAGTGACATTCGCAGGACCTAGAAGGCAGAATTTCACTGTTTGCTGATGACACAAAGCTCTGTAACAGAGTAGACACACCAGAGGGTGTAGACAGAATGAGAAGGGACCTGCAGAAACTTGAAGAATGGTCAGGGGTTTGGCAGTTGAAATTCAATGCAAGAAAGTGCAAGATAATGCATATGGGGCACAAAAACCCTGGCACAATATATCAGTTGGGGGTGAGGATATAGCATGCACCAAGCAGGAAAGGGATCTTGGGGTTATCATCTCTGATGACCTCAAGGCAGGGAAACAGTGTGACAAGGCAGCAGGTAAAGCAAATAGGATGCTGGGATGCATAGGCAGGGGCATCACCAGCAGGAAAAGGGAGGTCATAATTCCACTATACAAGACACTAGTGAGGCCGCACCTGGAGTACACTGTGCAGTTCTGGAGACCTTACCTACATAAGGACATAGACAGGGTAGAGAAGGTTCAGAGGAGGGCAACAAAGATGGTGCATGGATTGCATCACAAGTCCTATGAGGACAGGCTGAAGGCACTGAACATGTACTCCCTGGAGGAGAGGAGGGAGAGAGGGATATGATAGAGACATACAAGTATCTTACAGGGAGGAACAGGGTGCAGGAATGCACTATTTTTAAGTGAAAAAGATGTTCCAGGACTAGAGGGCATGGGATGAAGTTGGAGGGAGGACGATTCAGAGGAAATGTGAGGAAGAATTTCTTCACAGAACAGGTGGTGGACAAGTGGAACACCCTGCCAGAGGAAGTGGTGGGGGCTGAAACAATCACGGGATTTAAGAATGCATGGGATAGACATAAAGGCATTCTGGAGGTCTGGGGTAAAGGACAACAGACTTCTTGGAAAACATAAAGTGAACTTACAAACTTAAATGGGCAGACTGGGTGGGCCATAGGCCCTTATCTGCCGACACTGTCTATGTAACTATGTATCTTGGAAAACATAAATAGGCTGTTGGTTAACTAGGATCTGCAGCTTATCCCGTAGGTAGGGAAATGGGTGGACTAGATGAGCCAAGCGGTCCTTATCTGCCGTCAAAGTCTATGTTTCTATGTTTCTATGGGCAAAAGCAAGCGCAGGACAAACCTTTGCACTCCACTTTTGTCTTTTTTCCAATATCAGGCCCCAGGTGTTAATGGATGAAAACAGGGTCTGAGTCAGCTAACCTACTGGTTAGTGATATTTAAAAGCTCTGTACACAACATAGTGTTAGTGGATTTTGGACATAGTACTATTGCTGAACTTATCCCCGCCCACACACACACACACTCATCCACTGTATACTGTACCTTTTAGCCTACTCTTTGCCATCTGATTGTATTTTCCAGACTGCTGCAACTAGTTCCTGGAGGTCCAGTGATCTCTTTTTCATGCACCAATGCATCACTAGTCCCTGGCATGCAAATGAATTGTCCTTCTCATAACTGATTGCCTGTACCACTGAATTAGATTTCTAAAGACAACTTCATTACCCACTGGCTCCAGACTGAGCTGTTGTAGAGCTGCAATACCCTTACCAGCTGCCGTATTAGTTCTAATGGTAGAGGGGGTTTGAAAAGCTCTACTGCACTCTTAGCCAGGGTCACCCTTCCTTGCTCATGGCCCTGTGAGGCATTAGCAAAAGCACAAAGAAGGCTTACAACCCATTTTGATCAAGGATCTAGTGATCAGAAGTGCAATATTAGTGACAGTCCCTTGCAACTGAGAATAGGGCTTTTGCTATTTACATTTTACTGCCAGCATGTACTAGCAGTAGAAACTGTGTTTAAGTAACAATTAATTTCCTCAGAATTATTAACATAGCATTTTCCCAATATTATTTTTTCCCCATGCAGTGATTTGGCTCTGACAGCTCAGAGCAGAGGCAACAGTAACAGAAATACAGTACAGTGGTACATTTCAACATTATATTTGTAATGTCTTTCAAATGCACATTAACAGTGAAAAAAGGAAGTATATTTCCCTTCCATCTTAAAGTAATTTATAAAAGGGTCTAAATTGGTGTACAATATTTTAAGAGCATATTTCGCTAGTTTGCTCTGACATGTGGACATGTTCTGTAGATACTGTTATATGTGGAATCATATACAAATCACCAGATGTGTGCTTATATTCACAAACATGTCTGCACAGTCCAGCATATATGGAAGGGGATGGGGCTCATTAGAACTGCTGCACAGGCCATTTTCAAATGTTAAAGCAATTTATCAGGGGACCTCTAAATGCAAAACCATTAGTTTTCCTGAAAACATGACTAATGGTCCATTCAACCACTGAACCATGAGTTATATTTGAATTTGTATTTTTTTAACAGTACAAAATAGCAAGTCTTCAGGGTTTGGAGGTGGGTAAGGGACCTAGTAACAGTACTGTATTTTGCATAGGATTGTTTTCAAAATCTCTTGTTTCATAAGAAAAGTAATTTTCAATGCTGATTTTATTAGTCATCACTTGACAAAGTGTAGGCAGGTGAATGATCTGAATAAATACTCTATTCCTTAGACTGCATAATGACCAGCTACAGTATACACAGTACTGTTTATACTTTTGGCATATTACTATAACAAATCAGGGCAAAACATATTGAAACTTGTGCACTTTCCAGAGCTAATGTTCTAATGCCAGCAACTGTTTTAAGGCATTAATTTGTATAGATTGAACAGTATTTTGGTGCATGTTCCTTGCCCAGTAATCTCTTTTTAGGGCTGCAGTGGGTGTAGCCCTGCAGACCTCTTGCTATAGAAAAAGGACTCAGTGCATTCCTTCTGACTGAACAACATGTTGAAATTGCAACACAGTTGCCTCCACATCTGTGAAGCACTCATCTCGTTGTCTCCCTTAGCAGTTGCAATGCACTATTTATTTTCTCTGTGGGTGGTCATTGCAGAACATGACACACTCCACTGTGTCCAAGATGGCCACTACACTTCACTGTGCATATACTAGTATTGTGCATGTGCAGCAGCATGCAGCGACCATCTTGGACATGGCGGAGTGTGCCGTGTTCCCCTGTGACTGCCAGTTTCAATTTTTGTCATAAACCCATGTTTCAGGTCAGTTTGTTTCTAAAGCTATGCCCCTGGTGAGTTTTTGTGTTGAGTCCATGTCCCTTGTCAGTTTGTGTCATGAGCCCATATCCTTGGAAAATCTTTGTCGGGAGCATATATCCTTGGTCACCTTTTCTCATAAACTCATGTCCCTGGTTAATTATTGTCATGAGTGCACATCCCTGATCAAAATGTTGCTTTTCCATAGCTAGTTTTAGTCATGTGCCCTTGTCGTTTGTTAGTTTCTTTGCCTTGTACCCTTGTTACTGTCCCTTTATGTTATGAGCTTTTGTCCCTTGTCAGTTTTGTCATGTGACCCAGACCCTGTGTCAGATGTGTTTTGTTTTGTCTTCCATCCATGTCCCTGGTCACTTTTTCATGATCTCATGTTCCGGGTTCCTTTTTTCATGAGTCCATATCCCTGGTCAGATTTTGTCAGACACCCCTGTCCCATTTATCATGAACCCAGGTCCCTGATTATGTTCTGTCATGTACCCATGCCCCTTGTCAGTTTTTGTCATATGTCCATGTCCCTTGTCAGCTTTTGCCATGGGTCCATGCCAATGGACATTGTTTATTATGAACTGTTGTCCCTGTTTATTGTTTTTTTTATGAACCTATGTCAGTTTTTTCCATGTGCCCATATTCCTGGTCAAGTTTTGTAATTGGCATATGTCTGTGGTCAGTTTTAGTTAGGAGTCTTTTCCAGTGTCTGTTTCTGTCATGAACAAATGTCCCTGGCCAGTTTTTGTCATGAGTATATGTCTCTGGTCAGTTTCTGTTATGTACCCATTTCACCGGTCAGTTTTGGCCTTGAGCCCATGTTCCTGATGTAGGCTTAAGCCCACAGATTTATAGTCTAGAGGAAAGATTGCTACAGTGTACTACACTGACAAAAAGCCATGGAAAAACTATTATATTTTGTACTTCATGCAAATTGACTCTAATACAGAACACAGCAGTTCCTCCGATCTAGAATCCTCGGTCATTTTTTTTTTGTTACCTGTAAAAGAAAACCATCCCTTAATATCTTTTGCTGCCATTCCTCCCCCCCCCACTCAACCCTCCCACTCAGCATCCATCACCCTGCACCCCCAAGCCCTTACTTATTCATTGGGGTCCAACACTGTAATCCTCTCTGGACTGCACACATATCTTTGCTTTTTAAAGCCAGACCATGAACTGAAGAAACAGGTATGCGGTTCAATGCATTTCTTTTTTTTTTTTTTTTGCTGCTTCCCAACCCCCTCACTGGCCACTCCTTCAGGCAGCACATGCCCCACCACCACCACTTCCTCACTCTCATTGCCATCTGCTGCCCCGTCTTGGTGCTCCATGGGTAACCCAATGTAACCCTTCATTAGGTGGGTCCCCCCTCTGAAGGACAAGTGTCCATAAGCACATTGACCTATTCCAGAAGCTGATAGGATCATCTCAGGGTGATCCCTGGCGGTCATCATCCGGATGATCAGGGAGGAGATTCTCCAGTTTTTCAGTCCCCGTCCCCCCACCCACAGTGGCTGCATCTAGCATCCCTCCCAGCATGATGCACAGAAGGCACATGTGCACCCATGTCACATTGTGAGTCACCATCAGGGGGCACTCCAGAGCTGTGCAGACCTGCACCACCCCCCCAGGAGGAGAGCATCCAGTGGATGCCCTATGCCCTCCATGCCAGCCTCCACTCCTGATGTCCCGGATTCCAGGCATGAACCTGGGTCACTAGCATGCCAGGCAATCGCCCTGTGCCATGGAACCTCAATGTATTTCAATGGTGTTTTGAACTTAGTGCCACCATCACCAACATCCCCAAAATCGGACCCTTCAAAATCACTCTCAGAAACCACCTATTTGCCTCATGGTGCTGCAGGTGTGAATAATCAGGCCTGTTTACCATTTACCATTCCATATCAGTACCATAATGATTAAGTCTTAACTGCTAGCTTGCAATGTTCTCGACAATGTCCCCAGGACTGCTAATTTCCACATCCCTCCAGCAAACCTTTCACAGGTCACAGTTGGACACAACTGCTAGTTTATAACCTTCTTGACAATGTTCCCTGGACTGCTAATCCTCACAACACTCCAGTTAGCCATTCTCAGGTTACACTACTACCTAGCTACCTCATTGTATAGGCCTATCAAAATAGCTCATGTAATGTTGACATTGTCTTTACAACCTCTACTGCAAGCATACTGCACTGTAAAGGCCAATGATTCCATCCCTGGAAAAATCTGTTGTCAACTGCACCCTGCCTCTGAAAACTTGCTTCGATGTAACTATGTAACTGCCTTTGCAAACTTGCTGTGATGTAATTATGCAATAATGTATGCATTGTATTCTTGTAACTCTGTGTTTGTCCCTTGAACTATGTAACTGTTGATGTCTCTGCATTATCTGATGAGGAGCCTTTGGAAATGAGTCTTTGACTCAAAGGACTGTAATTCTGACATGTGCAAATAAATAAATTAATAACTTTGCCATTTTTGCATATTTTGGCCCAAATTTTCAACATGCCTTCTTTGGGACCTCCCCTCATGAACAATTACATTCACATTAGGCAAATATGTCCTGAAAGGTGATATTGCAGTCCCTGCACAAAATCACCTTTTAGGCAGGAGTTGAACATTTTCTCTGCTCTTGTTCATGAGGTGGGATCATAAGAAGGCTATGTTAAAAATGTGGTGGAGAAATATTAAAAAACAATAAATTTATGAGCCTATGTTAAATTTTGTGAATGCAGCCTCATAACTTTGGTAATTTCAATATTTTAACCCCAAAGTTACAACATACCCATATCTTTACAGCACCTCATGAATGTAACAGCTGACATTTTTCAAATCCTTGCCAAAATGATTTTTTACATCTCAAAAGGTGATTTCACAGTCTCTGCATGAAATCACCTTTAGGGCAGGAGAAGAAATTTTCTTGCCATTGCTCATGAAGTGGGGTCATAAGAAGGATATGTTAAAAATTTGGTGTAAATGCAGGCTCATAGTTTGGTTATATTCAATAATTTTACCCCACATTTTCAATATAGCCATTTATTTGCAGCACCTCATGAATGTGACAGCTGTCATTTTTTACCTCCTGCCGAAAATTTATTTTTGTGCCATTGATTCATAGATTCATAGAAGTGTGACGGCAGAAAGGGACTGAACTAGGGCCACCAAGTCTGCCCATTTGCCCAGCTATCTGCTTGGACCTGTACCTCCCCCCCCTTTAAAACTCCCATGTGGTTGTCCCATGCCCTTTTGAATCCCTCCACTGTTTCCTCTCCAAAAACTACCTCTGGGAGTTTGTTCCACTTTTCTACTACTCTCTCTCCGTGTAATAATATTTTCTAATGTTACCCCTGAATTGTACCCCCTCCACCTGCAGGCCATGCTCCCTAGTCCTCTGTTTTTCCTTCATCTTTAAGATGCTCCCACCTGGCACCCTGTTTATACCCTTAAGGTACTTGAAAGTCTCGATCATGTCCCCCCTCTCCCTCCTCTGCTACAGGGAGTACATGTTCAGATCTCTCAACCTTTCTTCATAGGATAGGTGTCTTAACCCTTTTACCATTTTTGTCACTCTCCTCTGAACCTTCTCTATCCTTCCCACATCCTTCCTGAGGTATAGCCTCCAGAACTGGATTCCGTACTCCAAGTGCGGTCTAACTAGATGGGTGCACAAGGGTACTATGACCTCCCTATTCCTACTGGTGATCCCCCTTCCGATGCATCCCAGCATTCCACTCCCCCTGGCCACTGCCCTCCCGCACTGCCCTTCCAGCTTCAGGTCCCCGGATATAATGATGCCTAGGTCCCTTTCTTGTTCCATCTCCTCCAGATCTCTGCCCCCCATATGGTACCTGCCTTCTGATTGCTGTAGCCCAGATGCATGATTTTACATCTTTCTGTATTGAATGCAAGCTGCCACCTCTTTGACTAAGCCTCAAGTTTCCCCAAGTCTGCCGGCCCGGTGGCACTGAGGGTTGAGGTGCTGGACGCCACCTCGCGCTACGCCGGCGGCCCGGGTTCGGAAAGGACTGGTGGCTGGGGTCGGGGAGGGAGGATCGAGCATCCCAATGGATGCCTCCTCCCTCAGGGTGGGTGACCAAGAACGCTCTGCATTCTGCATCCCTTCCATAGCCAGTGGAAGCACCAGCGGTAGGAAGGGATGGAGCGGCTTTCCTTCGTTGGAGCCGGGGGTCAAGCGTCACGGGCGCATGAGGGCTGGCATGCGTCCACACACGCCACTTGGGACGAGGCTGTCCCAAGCACAAGGCCCCAGGGGATAGGGTGTGGGGAGAAACTGAAAACTCCTCCGCTGCCCTAGATGAAGTCCGCCCTAAGCCTACCCGGACCACCTACAGGACAGACCCCAACATGCCAGGGAGAGGAGGAAGGGAACTCTAGGGGCAGATCCCTAAGGTAGGTAGTGGGGGACATGAGCGGATGGAAGGAGGGGGCACCGGGGGTAGGAAAGGAGGATAAAGACGAAAAAAAAAAAAAAAGTTTCCCCAAGTCTCTCTGCATTTGTTCCACCCCTTCCTCTATATCCACCCTATTGTAGATTTTGATATCGTCTGCAAACATACTCACATCCACCTCAAGGCCCTCCATAATGCCCCCTATGAATATATTGAATAGTAGGGGCCCCAGCACTGATCCCTGAGGGACCCCGCTCGTGACCTTGCCCTCCCTGGATGCCACTGTCCCTAAAGTCTCCCGAAAGTTGATTTCACAGTCCATGCACAAATCACCTTTTGGGCATGATTTGAATGTTTGCTCTGCCCCTATTCATGAAGCAGGGTCATAAGAAGGCTATGTTGAAAGTTTGGTGTAAAAATATTAAAAAACAACAAATTTATAAGCCTATGTTACATTTTGTTAACGCAAGCTCATAACTTCAGTAATTTTCAATATTTTTACCAAACATTCCTCAGTTGCAGTCCTGTCGGCTCTGGCCAGATTTTGTTTAGAATTACAGTTGCTATGGCACCAGCTGTATGGTTTTGTTTACTTGAATGTTTTGCATTATTAATTGTATTGTATAAAGTTTAAGCTTGTAAGTTCTTTACTGAATGCAGAAACAGCTACTGACTGATATGGCGCCACTCACCTTTAAGTGTCTTAGATCACTGTGCTTGTGAAGGGGCTAATAGAAAATTGGGGCCTAAATGTTGTTAAGCAGAAGCCTACTTGTAGTGTGCTTGCAATCTTACTTAAACATGAATGTCTATGAAAGATATCTGTTAAGCCTCTGTAACATGTAATGTGCCCTATACCAAATAATGAATAAGGCAGTGACTAGATGTCACTAAAAGCTGCCACTCCGAAGAGTGCAGTTATTCTAGATGCCCTACAGGGGGCATGCCTTAGACAACTAGTACTGGAGCCCACTCGAGAGGGAGCAATGTTAGACTTGATTCTCTCAAATGGAGATGGTGAGAGGATTACAGATGTAGAAGTGGGTAGCCATCTGGGAACTAGCGACCATCGAACAGTATGGTTCACAATAAACACAGCAATAGAGTCAAGCCATACAAAGACAAAAGTACTGGACTTTAGGAGGGCTGACTTTGCCAAAATGGGTGAGTGCCTAAGGAATGCACTAGCTAATGGTCAGGAAGGAGGGGTGGAAGAACAATGGGGAATAATAAAAACTGCCATCACAGAGGTAACGAGCCTTTGTGTGAAGCAAATAAACAAAACAAGACGATGTAAGAAACCACTATGGTTCTCAAAGGAAGTGGCAGTGAAGGTTCAAGAGAAAAGAAAGCATTCAGGAAGTACAAGGAATCGCAGAAGGAGCAGGACAGAGAACTGTATCAGTTAAAGCAAAAGGAGGCTGGAAAGTAGTCAGAACAGCAAGGGCCCAAACCGAGGAAAAGATAGCCAACTCAGTTAAGAAGGGGATAAAACCTTTATAGGTACATCAGGAGCGAAGGAAGACCAAGGGAGGATAGTGAGGCTTAATAAAGGGAGGGAGGGTGGGCAGAGGAGACTGTGAAAAGGCAGAGATACTAAACAACTATTTTTGCTCAGTATTTACAAAGGAAGAGGGGAGGTACATAAAACAAACAGTAGTAACACTCTGGATACAGAAGTTGATACCAGCCCATTTACAGAACAAAGGGTTCTGAAAGAACTCTAAAACTGAAGGTGGACAAAGCAATGGGGCCTGATGGGATTCATCCCAGAATTCTAAAGAACTAGGGGAGAACTAGTGACACCACTGACTACCCTTTTAACAAATCATGGGAGGATGGGTGGTACCGAGGACTTGAGGAGGGCAGATGATTCCCTTCACAAAAGTGGGAGCAAGGCAGAAGCAGGAAACTATAGACCTGTTAGTTTAACCTCAGTGATAGGGAAAATGATGGAATCACTTCTAAAGGAAAGAATTGTCGAGTATCTAGAGGCCAGAGGGGCACAGGACCCTAGGCAGCATGGATTCACAGCGGGAAGGTCATGCCAGACGAATTTGATAGATTTCTTTGACTGGGTGACCAAAGTAGTAGATCAGGGAGGGGCTGTGGACATGGCCTACCTAGACTTTAGCAAGGCATTTGACACAGTCCCACACAAAAGATTAATATGCAAGTTAGCCAGCCTGGGAGTGGGTCCCAAGATGACAGCCTGGGAAAGAATTGGCTGGAGAATAGGACAGAGAGAGTAATAGTAATGGAGTCCACTCAGAAGAAAGGAGGGTTACTAGTGGGGTACAGCAGAGTTCAGTATTAGAGGCCGGTCCTCTTCAATGTCTTTATAAGCGAATTGCAGAAGGACTGGAAGGAAAGTATGTCTCTTTGCAGATGACACTAAGATCTGCAACAGAGTTGATGCACAGGGTGGGTGGAAAGGATGAGAAGGACTTGGCAAGGTTAGAGGAATGGTCAAATGTATGGCAGCTTAGATTCAATGCTAAGAAGTGCAAGGTAATGCACCTGGGAAACAAAACCCAGGGAAGAGTACACAATGGGGGTGATAACAACAACAAAATGGAAAGGGACCTGGGGTAGTCTATCAGATGACCTAAAGACGGGCAAGCAATGTGAGAGGGCAGCAAGGAGGGCTGGAGGATACTGGGATGCATAGAGAGGCATCACCAGTAGAAAACAGGAAGTTATTATCCCTCTGTACAGACAGCTGGTGAGACCCCATCTGGAGTATTGTGTGCAGTTCTGGAGGCCC
Source organism: Neoceratodus forsteri (assembly GCA_016271365.2). Taxonomy (NCBI): domain Eukaryota; kingdom Metazoa; phylum Chordata; order Ceratodontiformes; family Ceratodontidae; genus Neoceratodus; species Neoceratodus forsteri. Next base: position 965,880,843 of record CM028132.1, on the reverse strand, counting down.
AATCTCCTCCAAAGACATAGACAGGATGGAAGCTGTCCAGAGGAGGGAACTAAAATGGTGCAGGGTCTGCACCGAAGACATATGAAGAGAGACTTAAGGAGCTTAATATGTATAGCCTCGAGGAAAGAAGGGAGAGGGGACATGATAGAAACGTTCAAGTACCTCAAGGAATCAACAAAGTCCAAGAGGGTAGCATCTTTCAAAAAAGAGATGTACAAGAACAAGAGGGCACAATTTGAAAATAGAGGGGGTGGCTCAGAGGTAATTTAAGGAAGTATTTTTTACAGAGAGGGTTGTGGATGCATGGAACAGCCTTCCCAAGGAGGTTGTGGAGTCAAATCAGTGGTGGAATCTACACATGTATGGGATAGCCATAAGGCAGTTCTGGGGTGGGGGTAGGAAGAAGAGGCTGCTGGTTAACTAGGATCTGCAGCTTATCCAGTAGGTAGGGAAATGGGCAGACTGGGTGGGCCAAGCGGTCCTTATCTGCCATCAAATTCTATGTTTCTATGTTTCTATGTCTCCCCATGTACTGTACAACAAGAGCAAGGGTGGTAGGCAGAGGCCTTTAAAGTTGTGCAAAGAACCTCAGAGAATGTTAAGTGAGCAAGAGGGAGTATAATATAGCATGTACAAGGATTCTGGCAATAGATTGATGGGAGAATAAGGCATTACAGAAGGAATGCAGAACCAAGATTGTCTGGGCCAGGGCTGGTCAGGAAGATAGAAATGTGCAGGGGATGAAGGGCAATCATAAATCTTATTTTCAATACATATGGAACAAATGGAGAATCAGGGATAAGATGGGTCTGTAAAGCAGTGCAGAGGAGGAACGACTTTAGAGCAAGGCAGGGGGTATACAGAGCAACTGAGTAACAACTTTGTGCCAGTATTGTGCATGGTTCACAGTGCCAAATACACACCAGCACCTTTAATGACTGGCAGTAGGCATGGTGCATGGAGAAGGACTTTGGCTATATTGGGGACAGAGGACCAACCTATGAAGATATGGGCATCTATAAAGAAAACAGCCTGCACCCTTCTGGTCAAGAAAAAAAGATGATTTGATACCTTTTATTGGACCAATATAGATGTTACAAAAGAACATCTGTGTGGGGCCAATAAATGGTCTCAAATCATCTTTTTTTCTTGATCTTTTGTTACAAGGACCAATACGGGAAAAAAATATTTTTCTGTGCAGCCTGCTGGGAAAGGGACGGCAGTCATTGGTGGGAAGTTGAGACTCTGCTTGGATGAGCATTTAAACTATCAAGGGAAAAGCAAACAAGCATTTGTCAATGCCGAATGTTGTCTCGCTGGCATTGGCATTAGTAGTGCCAGAGCTAGAGATACATAATAGGAATGGCAGTGAAGTATTGAAGTGATGCCAACCCCACCCCCACCCTGTAGAGAGCAACAGGCATTGGGGTGTGCCTTTGTGTCGTCAGCTATAATGCTCACGCCATTGTACCTTACCCTACCCTGTACACATTGACAAGTGTTGTGGTGTGCTTTGGGGTCTTTGGGCATTATACTTACCCCATTCCATAAGGAAATACGCTGATGTGGGTGCAGTATAGGAGAATGGGGTGAATTTTGTGGCCGAACAGTGCAAGGCACACCACGATGCCTGTCAGTGGCAGCAGGGTTGGGGTAGGGGTGAGGGTGGAATGGAGTGAGCATTACATCCGATGACCCCAAGTCACACCCCTGTTGTCTGTCAGTCTGTACTGGGTGGGGTGCTACAGTTGGAAACCCTAACACCATAGGCGTGCAGTGGTATTTTCACTCCAAATTTTCAACATAGACTGTTTGTGAGCCCACCTCATGAAAAGCGTCACAATCAGTTTGTTAGCTGAAAGGTGGTTTTGCACAGCAGCTATGCCATTTGACGACACAGGGATGAAAACACATTTTGGGCAGGATGTGGAGAATGGCAACTGTATTGTTCATGAGGAGGCATAAAAAATGGCAACGTTGAAAATCTGAAGTGAAAATAAGGAAAATTGGTGAAGTCATGAGCATGACTAGAAACTGCACAACACACGTCTGTAACCCAATTATTTTTGGGAGTTTGTCAGTCACATTTTTAACATAGGCATTTTGGGACCTCCCCTCATCAACAGTAGTGCTGTGATTTTGTTAATCTCTCCCAAAAGTTAATTTCCCACAGCGACCACGCCATTGTGTGTCACAGGTACGGAAACACATTTTGGGCAGGATGTGAAAAATGACAGCTGTACTGTTCATAAGGAGGTGTGAAAAAATGCCAGTGTTGAAAATCTGGCATGGAAATATTGCAAATTTGCGGAGTTACAAGAGTGCATGGAAACTGCACAAAGCACGCTTGTAACAGTCATTTTATGGACTTTCGGCACCAAATTTTCAACATAGGCATTTTGGGACCTCTGCTCATGTACAGTGTTATCATTTCTCAAACTGTCCCGTAAAAGTGATTTCGTGATAATCTATCACAATATTCTGCACAGGATGCGCAAAAACATATTTCAGCCAGGATATGTAAAATGACAGCTGTACTGTTCATAAGGAGGTGTGGAAAAATGACAATTTTTTAAAATCTGGAGTGAAAATATTACAAAATCACGGAGTTACAAGTGTGCGTGCAAAATGCACAACGCATGCTTGTAAAACACTCATTTTACGGACTTCATTACCAAATTTTCAAGATAGGCATTTTAGAACCTCTGCTCACAAACAGTGTCACTGTCATTTTCATAATCTGTCCCAAACACTGATTTCCCACAGCAACCGGGCTATTCTGCACCACAAGTGCAAAAACACATTTCAGCCAGGATGTGAAAAATGACAGCTGTACTGTTCACAAGGAGGTGTGAAAAAATGCCAATGTTGAAAATCTGGTGTGAAAATATTGCAAATGTAGTTACTTAGCAGCATATTAGCAACTGTGCAATGCACGCCAGAAACAGTCATTTTTTGATTTTTTCCACCTAATTTGTAACATAGGCTTTTTTGAGAGCCCACCATGAACACTGGCACTGTCGCATTAATCGGTCTCCAAAAGTGATTCCACGCAGTGACCGTGAAATCACCTTTTGGGGCCAAATAATGCCATGACAGTGGCAGAATTCATGAGGAGGGTTCCCAAAAACCCCATGTTGAAAATTTGGTGCCAAAATTCCAAACAATGCCTGAGATGTGCATCAAAGTTGAAAAAACCCTATTTATGTCATTATACAGCTTACCGGCATTTCCTCAGTTCGCGGTCAGCCTTGAAGACTGCAGACATGTTTCTGGTCCACCGAAGATCGTCGTGCCAGACTCCGGAGATAAGTATGGGGTGACGGGGGTGTGGGGAGGTAGGGTGTGCAGAGGGTGGGCGCAGGTTGCAGGAGGGGGGCAGGTAGATGGCGAGGGACTGTTTTCTTTTTAAACAGCTTAAAAAACAAAACATCGCAGGACTTTTTTTTTTTTGCAGGGCATTTGGCATGCTGGGTTGGGCTCCCACCGTGCCACCTAAGTCTTTTTTGGGGGGGGGATTCTGTAGCTGATGAGGGATTGGGCACTTCTGTCGGCACATACTGAGGGGGGCCACAAAGCTGAGGGGGATTGGGCACCCCTTGGCAAGCAACAATGGGGGAACGCATTATGCTGATGGGGAGTGGGCTCCTCCATTGGCAAAATACAAGGATGGGGATAAACTTGATGGGGATTGGGGCCTCTGTCGGCAAAGAAAAACTGTTGATAGATGATGCCGAGGGGATTGGGCACCCCCTCGGCATACATACTAAATGGGAAAAGGGCACAGTATGCTGACGGGGAGTGGGCTCCCCCATCAGCATTGTGACAGGCAGCGGCGGCAGTCACTGTCACCATGTTGCCTGCATGTCGGGGAGGCATGTTGTGGTCATGCTGCATGAGAGCATTGCTCTCATTGCAGTGGACCTTTTCTTTGTTCTGGTGGCCACATTAGGGATGTGTGAGGTCACCGCCTGCTGCTGGCTGATTGGGGAATGAGGGACGACCTTCTGATGCATGCCCTGCATTCCCCAACAGTCACTGCGCCTAAATGCCATTGTCAAGAAGATGTTACTGTCGCGCAAGCTGCGGGCCAACATAAAAAAAGAAACAAACGAGAGAGAGGCAACTATTGCCCCCACAGCTGATATAATGACAGGAAAAGAGGGCCTGAGAGGTGAAAACACCCCTAGAACAGGGAGTCAGGAAGTCAGGGACACCGTCAAGAATAGAGGAAAGTGGGATACAACTCAGGTAGGGCAGGAGAGCATATTGGACCAGGAATGGAGAAAGCAAAATTAAAGGGAGTGAGTCAGAGGGCGCTTCAGGCATAACCGTAGGCTGGAATGGGAGGAAGACACAGGGCATCAGGTGAGGATGGGGGGTAAGAAGATGCTCAAAGGACACCCACACCTTCTCTATTCCTCATTCCCGCTCAGGCTATGGTCCAGTTGCCTTCTCCTACTGGCTCTCCTCCCTTTGGAATATGTTCCCCCTCCACATCATCTAGCTCCTCCCTACTATCACTAAAATGCCTACTAAGGCTCACTCCTCTCCCTCCATGTACATGTGTCACCTCCCCACACACATTGACTCCTCTGCTCCCTTTCCCTCCTCTGCTTCCAGTCTCCCATCTTAACAGAGGCTCCTATTTTCCTGGCTTCCTCATACTCCTGCCTCTCTGTCCACTGTCGTGGGAGGGCTTATCTCACCCTAACTCAGCTTCTTGATCTTGTATTGCCTACTCTTGTGTAATGTGAGCACTCCCTGTATATTCACTGTTTTAAATTGTTAATTTGTTACCAGCTGAGCTTTAGCACTTGTAACTGTTGTTATTGCACTTCTTATGTTTGTAACTGCCTGCCTGCCTGCCTACTGCCCCATCCCCCTCCCCCTGGGTCACACCTGGAAACTTGCCTTGGCTCAGTATGCCTTTCCCAGTTTACAAAACTTTTAAATAAATAAATAAGACATGAAGAGCAATGTGTGCTGATGCCAGGATCCTCAGAAACAAAATCCCAGACTTACAATCTATCTTGGCTGAGTCTGACCTGGATCTGGTGGCCATAACGGAATCATGGTGCAAAGAGCACCATGAGTGAGACATGGCCATATGAGGCTACTCTCTGGTTAGGAGATACAAGGCAGGGAGGTGGTGAGGAGGGGTGGCATTATATGTGAGGGAGGGAATTAAGGCCACTGAGATGCAGCTGCACCAAAGTAAGGAGAGACTGTAGGTGGTGTGAGTGATCCTGGAAACAGGCTGTGGGACTACTATCAAATCCAGAGTAGTGTACAGACCTCCAGTACAAGGGGAGGAGATGTACTAGCCACTAGGGGAGTCCATCATTAGGATGGAAGGAAAGGAGAGGTGCTGCTAGCAGGAGATATCAATCTGCCAGATATGGAGTGGAATCTTCCAGCTACAACTTCGGCAAAAAGTAGTGCCATCTTTGACTCCCTACAGAGACCTATCCTCAGGCAGCTAGTAAGTGAATCAACTAGGGATGGGGCAGTGTTGGACCTAGTGCTAATAAACAGGGGCAGCATTGCAAACATCACAGCAAGGAGACACCTAGGTACCAGTGATTATTGTATAGTGTGATTCAACATAAGGAAAGGAGCAGAGGTGAGACACATGAGAATGAAGGTTCTGGATTCCAGGAGGGAAGATTTTAAAGAAATGAGAGACTACCTCAGAAAATGCCTCGAAGAGGGGGATTGCCAGGGAGGAATACAGGCACTGTGGGGAAAAATGGAAGGGAATAATTAGGGCAATAAGCCTATGTAGGAAAGAGGTAAGTAAAAGTAGAAGGAAAAGGAGAACAGGCAGGGAGGTGTACCAAGACAGGCAGAAGAAAGCAAGTATTGCAGTTAGGGGAGCAAAGGCACAGTCAGAGGAAATTATTGCTGGGTGTCTAAGAAGATAAGACTTTTTTCAAATACATAAGCAAGAAGAGAAAAGCAAGGAGAGGTATAGTGAGGTTTGGAAAAGTGGAATGGGAGACTCTGCAGAAGGGGACCAAGAAAAAGCTGACATTTTAAACAGGTATTTCTGCCCAATCTTCACAATGGAGGGAGGAGGGGACTAGCCACCAGAGAAATGCAAGAATAAGGGGAAGGGGGTGGACACAAGTCCATTTACAGAGCAAAAAGTCTTTAAAGGAATCACAGACCTAAAGATGTATAAGGTTATGGGACCAGATGGTATAAACCCCAGGGTACTGTAAGAGCTCTGGGAAGTGCTAGCTGCTTGGTGGCAGCCTTGTTCAATGGCTCACTGAAGCAGGAGTGGTTTTAGAGAACTGAAGAAGGGCTGATGTTGGCCCTCTACATTAGAGAATCAGAAGGGAGAAAGCTAACAATTACGGACAAGTCAGTCCAACTTCAGTGGTGGAAAAACTAAGGGAAACCTTACGGACGGAGAGGCTGGTTGAACATCTACAATCTAATGAGCTGCAGGACCACAAACAGATGGCAAGAACTGGGGGGGGGGGTAAGCCTTTTTCTCAAAAGAGGTGGTGGGGAAGTTTAGGGGGAAAAAAGATAGCATTCAGGAAATAATAAGGAATCACAGAAGGAGCAGGACAGAGAACTGTATCAGTTGAAGAAAATGGAAGTGGGGAAGGCAGTTAGAACAGCAAAGGCCCAAACCAAGGAAAAGATAGCCAATTTAGTTAAGAAGGGGGGTAAAACCTTTTATGGGTACTTTAAGGAGTGAAGAAAGACCAAGGGAGGAATAGTGAGGCTTAATAAAGGGGAGGGGTGTGTGCAGAGGGTGACAGTGAAAAGGCAGAGATACTGAATGAATACTTTTGCTCAGTATTCACAAAAGAGGAGGAGAGGTACCTAAAACAAACAATAGAAGCACTCTGGATGGGGGGATCAATACCACTCCATTCACAGAAGAAAAGATCCTGCAAGAACTCCTAAAACTGAAGTTGGACAAAGCAATGGGACCTGACGGGATTCTCCCCAGAATTCTAAAAGAACTAAGGAGCGAACTAGTGACAACAATGACTACCCCTTTCAACAAATCATGAGAGGATGGTGTAGTACCTGAGGACTGCAGGAGGGCAGATGTGATTCTCCTTCACGTAAGTGGGAGTAAGGCAGAGGCAGGAAACTACAGACCTGTTAGTTAGACCTCAGTGGTAGGGAAAATGATGGAATCACTTCTGAAAGAAAGAACTGTTGAGTACCTGGAGGCCAGTGGGGCACAGGACCCAAGGCAGCATGTATTCACAGTGGGAAGGTTATGTCAGATGAATCTAATAGATTTCTTTGACTGGGTGACCAAAGTTGTAGACCAGGGAGGGGCTGTGGATAAGGCCTACTAGAATTTAGCAAAGCATTTGACACAGTCTCACACAAAAGATTAATAAACAGCCAGCCTGGAAGTGGGTCCCAGGGTGGTAGCCTGGGTAAAAAATTGGCTGGAAAGCAGGATGCAGATGGTAATAGTAAATGGAGTCTGCTCTGAAGAAAGGAGGGTTACTAGCGCGGTACCACAGGGTTCAGTACTGGGACCGATCCCCATTAATGTCTTTACAGATGACATTGCAGAGGGGCTGGAAGGAAAAGTATGCCTCTTTGCAGATGACACAAAGATCTGCAACAGGGTTGATACACAGGGTGGGGTGGAAAGGATGAGAAGGGACTTGGCAAGGTTGGAGGAATGGTCAAATGCATGGCGGCTTAGATGCAATGCAAAGAAATGCAAAGTAATGCAACTTGGAAACAAAAACCCAGGGGAAGCATACACAATGGGTGTGGGGGGGTTACTAACCACAACAAAAATGGAAAGGGACCTGGTGGTAGTCATATCAGAAAACCTAAAGGTAGGCAAGCAATGTGAGAAGGCAGTAAGGAGGGCTGGGGGATACTGGGATGCATAGGGAGAGGCATCACCAGTAGAAAACAGGAAGTTGTTATCCCTCTGTACAGGCAGTTGGTGAGACCCCATCTGGAGTACTGCATGCAGTTCTGGAGACCCCGTCTCTGCAAGGGCATAGACAGGATGGAGGCGGTCCAGAGGAGGGCAACCAGAATGGTGCAGGATCTGCACCAGAAGCCATATGAAGAGAGACTAAAGGAGCTTAACACTGCATGTATACTGTAGAGGAAAGGTGGGGGAGGGACATGATAGAAACTTTCAAGTACAGTACCTGAAGGGAATCAAGAGTCCAAGTGGGTAGCATCTTTCAAAAAAAGAGATGTACAAGAACAAGGGGGCACGATTTGAAGATCGAGGAGGATGGCTCAGGGGTAATGTGAGGAAGTATTTTTTCACAGAGATGGTTGTGGACACATGGAACTCACCTTCCTGAGGATGCAGTGGGTCAAAAACAGTGGGGGAAGTCATGAATTCATGGGACAGATATAAGGCAATTCTAGTGGGTGGTGGGAAGAAGTAGACTGTTGGTTAACTAGGATCTGCAACTTATCCAATAGGTAGGGAAATGGGCAGACTGGGTGGGCCAAGCGGTCCTAATCTGCCATCAAAGTCTATGTTTCTATGCAGAAAACACCAAAATCTGCATTATGATTGACACTCAGTAGGGGGTGGAGAAAATGCACAAGGATCTAGGGAAATTTGAGGTTTGCCAAAGACATGGCAGTTTGGGTCCTATGCAAATAAATGCAAAATAGTACATCTATTTATTTATTTATTGAAGTCTCAGCTTTACAACACCTTTGATTCAAAGGCTCTTTTACACAGGCACCACGTTAAAATAGAGAAACAAAGGGACAGTTTACATGGTACAGAGGGCTGAACAAGTATACAAAATTACATACGAATCAAAGTAAATGCTGTGTAAGTTACACGAATTTCAAGTTTACAGGTATTATACACTATGTATGAGTGGTCAGAATGAATAACCTTGTCATGAGCCTCAGAAGCTGAGGATTCAGGAAGTAGGAGAGTAGGGTAGTTATTAGGACACGTCCAAAGTAAAGTTGTAGGCAGCCAAGTAGACATTGCATAGAGAGGGGTGTGGACGGCCTAAACCAGGAGCTTAAGAGCAAAGGCAAGGAGAGGAGAAGGGAGTTGTAAGACACAGAAAATGTGCAGGGGGGAGACTGACTAGGGGAGGTGATGGGGTAGGGGGGAATGAGGACAGGGTGGGATGTGTTAATGCTGGGGTGGTAAGGCAAGGAAAAGTTAGGGGGGCAACTTGGGGTAGACAAGAAACAGGCAAAAACTGTGCCAGGGTTGGTGGGGAAGGGAGGTGGTATCAAATAGCTGAGGTGCTAACAATTGTTAGGACAATCTGGGGGTTGGGGGAAAGGTAGGGTAGTCGAGAAAAAGAGAAGATTAGTGAGTAGTGAGAGTTGGTAGAGATTGAAAGGGCAAAGGATATTAAAATTATTAAGTCAGGCAATCATAGTTGCTGCGTTTCAATAGATGCTGCCGAAGTTTAGTTTTGAAGGGTCCAAATTTGGTATCAGACAGGAGGTCAGGTGGAAAGTTATTTAGCCAGCTAGGAGCTCTATACATGAATGTTTGCTAAGCCTGCATAGTGTGGCAAAAAAAGATCTGGTTGGTGGGGTTGGACATGCTTCTAGTGTAATAGTAGTTATTTGTCCTGTTGTGGAGCTGCAGTAGTGAGGGTGGTGTTAATCCAAGGCTAATTTTCTTCGGAAACAGGCAGGTTTGGTAGGAGATTCTGCCCTGGAGGTTCAACCAGTTCACTGAGACATAGAGGTCACAGGTGTGGGTGTATAGAGGGGCACCAGTGACTAGGCAGCACACCTTGTTAAGGGCAACCGTTAGTCTTTAAGTGTGATATTATTGGCAGAGCCATAGATTATAAGACCAAAGTCAATTATTGTGAGGCTGGAACTAGTAATGGCTAAGCAGAGTGCTTCTTCCGACATACTATGCCTGTGTCTATACAGAAACCCTAACTGGATGCTTACCACTCTAGAAATTATATTTACATGTTCATTAAAGGATAGGTTACTGTTAAGCATTATACCTAGATATTTAAAGTTGTGGACTTGTTCTAGGGGAAAACTAAGGTAGTTGATGATAAGTAGCTGGGCATTCTTATACTTATTGTGAGGGCTGGCAAAGAGCATCACTTGGTTTTTTTTTATAGTTCATGATTAGTTTATATTTGGAAAACCAGGCCTCAATTGCAGTAAAGCTTTCTTGCAGACTGCCAATGAGGGGTAGAGGATCAGGTTGGCTGGTGAAGAGCACAGCGTCCTCCGCATAAAGGAGCAGGTTTGTGGGGCACACTTGGAGAAGGGTATTAAGGAATATGCTAAACAGAGAGGACCAAGAATTGAGCCTTGGGGAACTCCAGAGCGTACTGGGTGGCTGACTGAGAGCGTATTGTGTATTTTTACTCTTTGGGTTCTATCTTCCAGGTAACTTTTAAACCACACTGTGACATCATGAGAGAGTCCAATGGAGGGTTGGGACCTGAGTAATAGGGTGTGGATAACAGTATCAAAAGCCTTTGTGAGGTCAATGTAGATTGACCCCATAAGGTGGCCACAATCCAACGACTTATGAATGAAGTCTGTGTATTCAAGAAGGACAGTGGTGGTGCTGTGCCCCTTTCTAAATCCATGATGTTGGGCACATTGTATTATTATAGGTGGTTAGGTACTCATCCAACTGGTTGGCAACTATTCACTAAAATCCTTTGGAAAGGGGTGGCAAGATCGAAATCAGGCAGTCATTAAAGTGAGTGGCCCTGTCACTGCTCTTGTGAACAGGTGTCACAACAGCTGCTTTGCAAACCAAGGGGAATTGGCCAAGACAGAGGGATAGGTTGAGTATCTTGGTGAGCGGTGTCAAGACTGAGTCAAGGGTGAGGTGGAGCATTTTAAGATAAAGGGTGTCGCTACTAAATCTGGATTTGCTAAGGGCCCGCCGTAGGTATTTTTTAGCTGTCATGGTATTTTTTTTATTTTAGTCTTTGGTAACCAGGTAAGGCCCACTAGGCACAAGTGCCTGTTTTCAGGGGCGACCTGGGAGCACTGGGTGGTTAAGTGACTTGCTTAGAGTCACACAGTATGCAAGTGGAGGTTGCGAGAATCACACCAAGGTCTGGTCTGCTGAATGTACCAAGCTCATTCACAGCTCATTACTCTAACCTCCAGGCTATACTGCCAGTAGTTCTTGACTTGAAATAGGAAGGGGGAGTATTAGGGGTTAGATTCACATTTCTACCGCTGTTCTGACAGGAAGGATCATTAAAGAAATTTGGAGGGAGTACTCCACTCTGGTCAGTGAAAACAGTATTGAAAATATCTGCTATTTCTTTTGGATCCTGAGTGGTAGCACCATTTACATTGAGCACTGAAAGAGGGAATTTATTGGGCTTGCCACTGAGATTTTTTATGTTCTCCCAGAATTTTTTGCTATTGCCCCAGGAGTTAGAGAATTGGTTTGGAAGTAGGTAATTTTGGCTAGGCATTCTGTACAAGTACAGGCATTCCTGGCCTCCTTGTAGCATTGCCAGTCACTAGATTTTTTAGTGGCCAAAGCTATGTGCCAGAGGTGGTCATAGGAGGTCATGAGGCCTAGGAGGGGTGCGGTGATCTGGGGGTCGTTGGCAGATTTGCTTTTCTGTTTTTTGAAGGGGGCAAATATATCACATACTTTGTTAAAGAGGGAGATGAAATGCCCTAGTGCTAGATCCACACTTGTTGCTGTATCAATTTGTGACCAGTCACACAGGTGGAGGTATTCTTGAAATTGCTCAAGCTGCCCTCGCCTTAGTGCGTGCTGGTAGGATGACTTATTAGGGCATTTGGGATGCTGACTCAACCAGTGACACACAACTGGGGAGTGGTCACTAAGGGAATCAGGTAGTATCATAGTGTCCTTAATTCTATCAGGCCTGTTGGTGAGAATGAGGTCAATTAGGGTGTGGGTCCCAGTTCTATAATTAACCCTTTTAAGGGATTGAACCAGTTGTGTGAGGTCCACATCTGCAGCAGCATCCTTAAAAGGGCTAGCCTCAGGTGCAAGCCAGTTAATGCTGAAGTCACCAAGTTCAACAATCTTAGAGCAATTAGGTAGTTTGGTAATATAGTCAATGACTGTATCAAAGCCTGTAGCTGTGTTCCTTTTTGGGATATAAACTGATAGGACAGTGAGTGATTTCTCTTTACTACCCAAGGCTATTTTGATTGCAATCGCCTGGGCAATATTCCTGGAGGACAAAGTTGGAAGGGCATGTCCCTGTAATGTGTCTGAGAGGTAAATGGCACAGCCCCCCCCCCCATTTTCCAAGCTGATCCACTATGAAAATAGTATAGCAAGCTAGAGTAGCAGCGGAGTTGGGAGTTTTGGGAGACAGCCAGGTTTCAGCAACGGCTAGGACGTCTGGCTTGTGCTGTTGTACCCAGGCTTACAGCTGATCTAGCTTTGGTAGTAGGCTATGGATGTTAAGGAAAGCAATTTTAAAATCATTAGAGTTAGTAGTTTTAATCTGTGATTGCTGCAGGGGGCCAGGGTTGGGGTGTACATTACCTGAAAGTTGCAGGAGTAGTAGGGCATGACGAATTAGCATGAGCTCAAGTAGTTTTGGTTTGAGGATAACCGGATGCTTTGGAGCAGATTAAGATGACAGGGGCATGGGGAGCAAGGCAAGGTGTTATATCAGAATGAGGGTGAGGGTGGGCCCAGAGTGCACATTGGCATAGGCTGGCAGGGTGGGCACAGGGTTGTGGTCTGTGTGGGCACTTAAGGTGCATGAAGGCGGTGCTGAGACCATCAGGTTTGGAGAGGGGGTAGTTGAGGCAGCAGGACATACAGGGACATTTGGGACCAATAGTATCAATAGGACAACAAGTGGGTGTGGGTACTCAGCAGACCACATAACTGGTCAGGAGACTATCCCAGGACTTGGGGTTACAGTGTGCATGACAGACTTGAGGGTTGCAGGGTGAGGAAGGTGAATCTACCTTGGCATTTGAGTGGGACAGGCTGAAATGGTAGCTGCATTAAGGGAAGGGGGGAGTAGGGCAAGGGTTAATATTGCTAAAAGGCAGGTGACTTAGGTGAGTAAGACAGATGAATGCTCACCTAACTTTGTACCCTTCAGGTAGCGCAGTGGTCATGTGCTTACCTATGACTAGAGGGTCAAGGGTTCAAATCCCCAGTGGGGCAGGTTGGAAAATAGAGTGGAGATATTGGGATTCAGGAGGGCAGGTAAAGGATCGATAGGGTTGAAAATGTAAGGGGAGGAATATAGCAGTGAGGGGTGCACTAGTGACTCCTAGTGGTCACAAAGTATTACTGAAAAAATGGAGAAGTGGGGACTTAGAAAACAGAAAGCAGGGGGTCACATGACTAGTCACATGACCATGGGGACCTATAAATTTAGAGTCAGAGTAGAGGGGTGGGTAGGGCAGTCAACAAGCTTGCGTATCGATGGGCTACACTAGGTCAATAATGCAGTTGCGTAACTTGCTCCGTGGGCTCTTCCATATCTGAGGAGTGTGCAGTTCAGGCTCCTGCTGGTTGTTCTGAGCTCCATATGGGTGCGGGGTGCAGGAGAGCCTGTAAGAGAGATGAGAGAAACTCAAATTAAGTTGGGGAAGTAAATTTGTAAAACAAAGAATATGGACGCTGAAGTGGGAATACAGAGAGGAGCAGAACAATGGGGGAGGGGAGACAGTCATTGCGCATGTGCAGCTTGGAGGCCAGCAGTGTGAGGAGTAACCAAGGAGGAAAGCAAGTAAATTTGAATCAAAGTACTGAATATACAATCACTAAATCAGGCTAGAAGCAGAATGTAGGCTGGTAAACACTCAGCATAAGGAACAGCTAAAATCAACCTAAAACAAGCTAGAAACTGACTGTATGCAGCGTAAAATAAATTATCAGTCATGGTCTGCTGATTAAAAATATTTAAAGAATTTAAGGAACACTAATTCAATAATACAGTTGTATAGCTTGCTCCGTGGTCTCTTCCATACCTGGGGAGTGTGCAGATGAGGCTCCGACTGGTTGTTCTGAGCTCTATATGGAAGCAGGGAGCAGGAGAGCCTGGGGAGTGTGCAAGTCAGGGTCCTGCTGGTTGTGCTGAGCTCCATATGGGAGCGGGGTGCAGGAGAGCCTGGGGAGTGTGCAGTTCACAACATAGAAACCCCGGTGCTGAGTATATGATGGGTGATTGGCTGTGACTAGACAGGAAAGGGACCATGGGGTTATTTTATTAGAGGACCTTGAAGTGGCAAGGCAGTGTGACAAAGCATTGGGTAGGGCTGATCGGATGCTGGGGTGCATAGGGAGGGGTATTTCCAAAGGCAGGAAGGAGGTGGTGTTGCCACTGTATCAATCACTGATGAAATCCCACCTGGAGTGCTGTGTCCAGTTTTGGAGACTGCACCTCAGAAAGGACATAGACAGGGTAGATGGAGTCCAGAGGAGGGCAACTAAAATGGTGTAGGTCTTGCATGAGAAGCTGTATGAGGAGAGACTGATAGATCTTAACATGTATATCCTGGAAGAAAGGAGAGTAAGAGGTGACATGATCAAGACCTACAAGTATGTCATAGAGGTGAGCAGAATGCAGGAGGGGAGCCTTTTCCAAATGAGGATGAGCTCCAGGACTAGAGAGCATGTGATGAAGCTGGAGTGGGGAATTCAGGAGGGATGTGAAGAAATAGTTCTTCACTGAATTGGTGGTAGATGCATGGAATGAGCTGCCAGACAAAGGGGTGGAGGTTAGAATGGTATAGTGCTTCAAGCCCGTGTGGGATAAGCATAGGGGTATAGCAGATCAGAAGTAGGGAGGGAAGATGGTTGCTGGAAACCAGAGAGTATCTATGGAGCTAAAATAGGCAGGGAACAGTTGAGCAGACTGGGTGGGCCAAGTCATCCTTTTCTGTTGACAAATTCTGTTTTGGTGTCTCGCCAGACTCTCTCCACTGTCACTGGCACCATAGTTTTGCTCACCACTCCCAGTGGTCATGACAAAACTCCTCCTCCTAATAACATCTACAACATTCACACTGTCATCACCAACAAGCTCTACAGGATCAGGTGTGCCACTGAGAACACAGATCACACAGACCTGGTATCAATTAAAGAATGCCCAGCATGGGCAACGTAATGCCCTATATTTATCATCTTTTCATTTTTTTTCCTGTTTTTGATAACTTTTTTTTTTGGAGGGGGGCATTGAAAATCAATGAGACCATACATAATATAATAATTGACATGGAAATATTGTATAAGCAGACAACAGTGAGTATATGCCTTAAGGTCAGTAATAAATAGTAACTATAACTGTAACTTGTGGTAGTCTAAGAGGGCTTTGCTGACTCTGGGTCAGATTTTCAAAGGGTGGATCAGGAATTGCATCAAGCCCTTCATCAACCCCTTGCAATGCCACAGCTGTGGCATTCCTGTCTGCAACAACTGTGCCTGATTTTACAGTTTTGAGAGGAGTTGCGACAGTTTACCTGCTCTATGTCAGCTTGTGCCAAATCTTAGGTGCAAGTTCTGTTTAAATGGTCCCCATTATTGATGCAAGTTTGACCACAAAAAAATGGTCTAGCAAGCATCAGTTGCCACAAGGGATGGAAAAAGCCTTTAGATTTCCACAAGCCATACTGTTGGTGCATCCAAGGCTTGCAGTCATCTTGATCACCTGAAAATCTGCCCCCCGCCCCTCAACACCACAAACAGCAATCCATAGTAGATGCATGTTGACAGCATCTGCCACAAGTAAACTACAATAATTCATATTCCCTGCTTTCCTCAAGGATTTTTTTACCAAATCCCACATTTGTAGTCTGCTTTTTCCTATGCCAGTTATTGCTTTGAGAGTCAAAGTGATTTTGCCAAAGCACTAAAGCAGAACCAATTTTATGGACATCTACTCAAAGCCAAACCAAAGCTACTAATGTCCCACTTCTGTGACACTTACATTGCTGTTAGAACTACAGGGATATAATCACGTGACAGTTTGATGTTCTAGTCAGTTTGAGAAAGGAGCAGTACTGTACATATTTCTATTGTGCTATGAAGAAAATCAGTAAGAAATATTTAAAAAACGTATTTAGTGAATATATTTCTCAATAGTTTGTACGTAGAGTACTCAGGACTATGATATGAAGTGAAACAGAAGTGAAATTGTGTAAACAAAAGCATTTTAAAGTGCCAAGATCTCTGCAGCTATGCTTTCTGTATTTCTGGTGTTCTAAGCTGTGTTTAGCAGTAAACTGGGTATCAAAAGTGTTTAAACACAGGTATGTTTACAAATACTGACTGTGCACTCTCAGTGCTGGCTGTTGGGACTGGAATTACATTGAATGTGAGCTGTGGTTTGGGGCTCCCAGTTTTGGCGGGTGACAGTCAAGGGCCAAGAATACTGGCCACTCCTTACTGGGAAAGGAGAGCATTCCTTGGGATGCTCAGTCCACTCCCGCACTACCAACCCCTAGCAACCAGTGTTCATTCCCAAACACAGATCACCGGCTTGGCAGGAGGTACTGTAAGGTGATCAATGCCTCAACTCTCCACACCACTGGGCTGCCTGTGAGTTGTGACTATCAAGACAGCTTCTTCAAGGACAGTACCCAAAAGGCTCTGGCTGCTCCATTAGCACCAGTGGAGATCTGCATCCTGGTGATAGGTGTCTCTAAATATGCTCAGCAGCTGTTTGTTTGCTGACAAAAAGCACCCATTCCAAGAAAACATAGAGGAAATTTGCACTGTTGTGAGTGGTGGTGGATAGAGAGTGGCCCAGGCAATAAAACAGCTGAAGCATAGGAGGGACGACATTCGGTGTTGTGAGCCCCACATGCTGGAATGTCCTAGCTGCATTGTGATATCACTGGACATAAATGCCACACATTGCTGTTAGTGTTACCAGACTTCTTTCTTTCAGTACTTTTACACATGATGCATTGTAACACTTTTAGGACAAAAGTGTTTAACTGAGAAATGGTAGGATGGTTGTAGTGCAGCTGTTGGACAACTGGCTGGCAATGTCATAGTGCTGTCTCACAATTCTTGTTTGTCAGTAAGAATTGTTATTTGGACCCATATTATGGTCTTCAACTGCTGTTGTATGTATCTGAGTCACCATAGTCCAACTGCACACCATGTTGTGTGTCTATGCACCACATTCCGTGGACTTTTGGGTGGTGGTATGGATTGGAGCTTGGCCTCTGGTTTTCTTCTTTCCTGTTTTAAACCTGCATTCTGAACTCACCAGTATTTTTGTTATAGTCCGCTTTAACCAAGTTAACACTGACCTAGCCCATGGGGCTAGCTCTGTGCTATATGGAGACTCCACAAGTCCCATACATCACTAACACTACCATTTGCCCATAAATTGGTTGCTCATAGTGAAGTCCTGTTTGAAGGTTACACAGGTGCTTTTTCTGTTTATCTCCTACCAATCTAGCCATGGCACCTATTAGTGGCTAGCAGCCCCTTGGACCACTTACATAGAAGGAAAGCCTGTGGAGGATATACCTCCCAACCAACCAGTGTAGCTTTTTCACTAGAAACTGGCACCATCTCTACCTGCCTGGTATGCCTGACATGTGTCAGTTGTGATTGCTTGTCAGCTTTCTCCATGTAGCCTGGCTATCTGAACAAATGCTGACAGAGTGTGGATAATGTGTTTCCCTTTAGGTGCTTTTACACATCTTTAAAATCACTTGGAAAGTGGGGGCATATATGAATATGCATGCATAAGCACATGCCCAGTATCACACCCCCACTTTCTCAGTGATTTTAAAGCCTTTCTAGCCTGTTTTTAAAAATTGCCTACGTGCCCGAGTTCAGCTTTCTTTCTACTGTCAGAAAATATATGTAGCTGAACTCAGGCACAATACTGCTCACATGAGCATCAGGATCCACCATGCACTGCAGCATTGACAAGCAATGGGAGGGCCACACGAGACTCTCTCTGGGATCGATGTGAGTACTGCCGACCAAGTACACAGCAGCATACAACACTAAAATGCAATGCAATGACAAACCTACAAAAACAAGGAATGTACACAGCAAAAGAGGTAATGTTGCAGTTGCTCTACACTGATAATGCAGTGCACAGCATGTCATGAAAAAGGTGGCTTTTGTGTAAGTGCTGAAACACTGATAAATAATCCTTCCCTACATCTTGTTAATGCAGTCTTTCTCTTTTTTATCCACAATTGTTCATCAATGTGATCAGGCCAGTGGCATTTAGGGAGAAGCTAGGGAATAATCATACTCCTCAGGTGGTGGAGAGGGTACAGTGGTCTCTGCCAGTGTTGTGGCTAAACACAGGACTGTTCAATCCCCTCACTGATTTTCCATCAATGATATAAGATTTTTGTAATAAATAAATGATAGTTTAAATTTAGCTGCAGCTGAAAGTGACTGTAGTGCCATCCTGTCAGACCATGCTAAACTTTATAAACAGGGATGAAATATGTGATGACTAATTGCTGCATCATGGCAACTAATCTTTATGTTATGCAGCACTGGACACTTCCAATGACCACCACACACCATCTGCCATGAGTCTTATCTTGCACAGTGCTGTTAAATATTCATTAAGTCAACATTCACTTTGGCCATTAAATTTGGCTCTATGACAGGTTCAGTCTGCCCCCATCATTTATATTATTAATTCTAATGTTATCATGGACCAGATATTAAAAATCTATTATGAAGTTACATTGTTCTTTTACATGTTTTTGTACTCCTACAGTATTGCTAATGACTTGTATTAGTTTTTCTTACCCTTTACTGATTCTAGCATTAACAGATATCATGTTATATTGTTCTTTGTACCTATTTATATTCTGCCTACATATTTTAATTCTGCCTAGTTTCTCCCTGCATTGATTTGTATCAGTTTTTCAACACTGACTTTTGTTTTGTGTTTTCCCTGTGTGGTTGGTCGGTTTTTCTTACTATGTACTCCTTTCCCCATGACACATCTGGAAAGGAGTTTGATGTCAGTTTTACTTTTCAGGTCACCAATTTTTAATAAATAAATATAAAATACATGTGATGACTGATGTGATGTTGCTGGTAAAGAATATATAATTGTGATGAAGTCCATAAGTTATCATCACAAGGTGTGGGGAGAGGGGCAGTGCAAGCAGAGACATCTGAGTGAAGTAAAATATACAGTGCAGCCAGGCATGATGCAGTGCAGTAACTTACAGTAAATTACATGTCTCAAATTACTGCAGTAAACAAGCATTTCTTAAAGCTCAATGTTTGCTTGCAGTGTAAAATGATTTTAAAGAGCCCTTGATGTTGTTGGGACAGCTAATAATATGTAGACACAATTCCATGAATGTGTCATCTTTTTTTTTTAGTAGTTGCCCTTATTTGTTTATCACTAAGCAAATGTGCATGGAATAGGATCTCTGCCCTGTTTACTCTGTCTGCTTGTCTATTTCTGTAGTCACAGTTCTGTTTATGACATCCCAGTCTGTTGCAGTGGAAACAATTATGTCACAAACTGTGCATCGTGATGTCATATGTAAACAAGCAGCCAAAGCTAATAAACTCCAAGGTGCAGTAATCTTGTTTTTATGTCACTTCCTTCAGTAATAAAGAAACACAGGAAACAGTTGTGCAAAATATAGTTCTGACTGAATGGTACAGAGGGTAAAAGAACAGAACTGTAAAACAGTAGGTTGTAGGTTTAGCCTCCATCAGGGCCCAAACAATATTGTCTGAGGAAATCTGTGCTACAGCAAAGTTGTAGCCAGGCTAGTAACATGGAGGGCTGAGGTGCTTGACACCTCACTTCTCATCACATTGATGACCTTGGTTCGGGAATGAACCAAGGTCACTCGGGGGCTGGCAGGGGAAGGAGGATTTAGCATCCTTCAAGGTGGGGGACAGTGTGTACCCGGTGCTTGTCTGCCACCTAGTCTAGGGTAGGCGATGACAAAGCACTGGTCTCCAGAACTGAAAATCAGAGGTGAGCATTAAACGTGTGCACCATCTTCACAATCTGTGTATGCATCATTGCATGTCACTGGCCCTGACTCAAGGGGAGTAATGGGTGGAAAAGAACCCCTGTCTGCTGGATGATACTGTAACCCGAAAGGCACCACACCACCACTATCCATGGCACTCACATAACATAGTAAGAAGTAGATATGGCAAGTTCTGGAGGTGGGGTGACGGGGCTGGGGTTCAACAGCAGGAGGAGGCCAATAAGGAGAAGCTGGAGAATAAAGTCCATATTAAAAGAAAGGATTGCAAAAATACTTGAAAAGTAAACTGAATTGTGTCTAACTCTCACATTTTTCAAAGTTATCTGACTGGTATAAGGGGCTCTTTAAAGGGAAGGAAAACAATATTTAATTTAACTCAGCTATTGCAGGTGTTTTCTGTTCATTATTGACATGCTGTTAACATATGTGAAACTATTATATTTGCATTCTGCATGCTGTTTTTCTCCAACTCTGCTTAGTGCTTTCAAATATGTACATCCTGTCTGTAACTAGGGGGAAACACACACACACACACAACACACACACACACACACACACACACACACACACACCCAGGGTGCTCAGAGAATTAGCAAATGAACTAGCTGAGCCTCTGGCAGGCCTAATCAATAGCTCACTTCAGCCCAGGGTTGTCCCAAGGGATTGGAGGGTGGCAGATTTGGTTCTGTTCCATAAAATGGGGAGCAAGGAACAAGCAAGAAACTATAGACCTGTCAGCCTTACCTGTGTCATGGGGAAGCTGATGGAGTCACTGCTCAAAACAGACCTTTTTGACTATCTGGAGGATAATGGTCTCCAGAATAGTACACAGCACAGCTTTGTGTCAGGGATGTCCTGTCAGACTAACCTAATAGTCTTCTTTTACTGGGTGACAAAGGAACTGGATAAAGGCCTTGCCATGGATCAATTTTACTTTGACTTTAGCAAGGCTTTTGACTCTGTCCTTCACAGATGCCTACTGAGGAAGTTGGAGGATCTGGGGGTGGCTAGGAATATAGTTAGATGGGTAGAAAGCTGGCTAAAAGGGAGGCAGCAGTGGGTTTTGGTAAATAGAGTTAAATCAAGGGTGAGAGAGCGGTCATATGTGGGGTATCACAGAAGCCTGTCCTGGTCCCAGTCCATTTTAACATGTTCCTCAATGACATCAGAGAAGGGATCCAGGGTACTGTAGGATAAGCCTCTTCACAGATGATATTAAACTCTGCCGAAGGGTAGATAGAGCTGAGGAAATTAGAGAGTTTCTGGGTGACCTGCAAAGACTAGAGAGGTGGTCAAATGTCTGGCAGATGAAATTCAGTGCCAAAAAGTGCAAGGTGATGTGCCTAGAAAAAAGAACCCAAGGACAGAATACTGGAGGGGAGGGGCTAAACTTAGTACCACAGCTGAGGAACAGGACCTAGGAGTCATCATCAGCAACACTCTTAAACAGGTTAGCCAATACAACAAGGCTTGTAGTAAGGAAAACAAGATGCTGGAGTGTATCAGCAGGGGTATTAACAGTAGAAAGAAAGAAGTGATACTCCTGCCATATAGATCCTTGGTGAGGCCACACCTGGGGTACTGGGCCCAGCACTGGTGCCTTCACCGTAGAAAGAATAAGGATAGGGTAAAAATGGTTCATCATTGGTTGATGAAGATGATACAGGGCCAGCAGGGAAAGTCATATGATGAACACCTTAAGGCATTGAACATGTACTCACTAAAGACCAGAAGGGAGACGGGAAATATGAAAGAAACCTTCAAATTCCTGAAAGGAATAAACACAGTGAACTAAGAGGAATTATTTAGTTTGAACACTGGTTCAGCAACATGAGGGCACTACAGGAAACTGACAGGAGGAAAGCTCAAAACGGATATGAGGAAGTATTATTTTATTGAAAGAGTGGTTGAACAATGGATCAGCTTGCCAGCTGATGCAGTATGAACTAAACCTATGGAGGGCTTCAAACAGGCTTGGGACAGAGCAAAAAGAATAGTGTTCCCTTGTAGAGGACAAACCAGGGAAAGAAATAGGAAGACAGATGGGGAGGGTTATAACTAGGGCTGGGAGAACTTGGTGAAGTTCTGACCCTTATTAAATAAGAGCCAGAACACAGTGAAGTTCTAATTTGTTCTGATTAGGTCTGATTTATTGACAAATATTTGAAAAAATGCAAATAAATGCATAAAAGTGGCCAAAGTCAGTCACATTTGACACAGAGGCCTAAAGGAAATAATTTAATGGATTATTTGTATAAAAATTAATGAAAAACTGCTAAATAAAAAAAGCAATCACTCACTAATCAAATCAATCAAATCAATCTTTATTTGTTTAAAACATGCCTTTCCAGTGTTCAAGGCACCTGTACATAAATTATAATCCATCAACATTTAACACAGAAAAACCATTACAAATTTTAAAATAACAGTTGATTCATAAACAAATGATGGCCCAAACTAACATTAAACTTCTTCCGAAATGCCAGACTAAAAAGGTATGTCTTGAGCTCTGTCTTAATACTTTGGATGATCAGGCAGTCCCTTATCCAAAGAGGTAGAGAATTCCACAGGGTTGGGGCCATAAATGCAAAGGATCAAGCCCCTGATGTTTGAAGTCACACACTGGGAATCTCTAGCAATCCCTCGTCGGTGGATCGGAGTGATCGGGGGGCGATAGGGAGAAAGGAGATCTTGCAGGTAATGGGGTCCCTGATCTTGTAGGGCTTTGTAGGTCAGCAAACCAACCTTGAAGGTGATACACCATTGCACTGGCAGCCAGTGCAGTTTGTGGAGCACAGGTATTATATGACTGGTCCTAGATGTACCAGTCAAAAGCCTGGCAGTCACATTCGGCACCAGCTGCAGGTGACAGATATCAATCCCCAAGACAGTGAGCCCTAGGTACAAGGCATTGCAGTAGTCAAGGTGAGTGGTCATATGAAGGCGTGGACTAATGTAGGAAGATCATCAGAAGGAGCCAGGTGTTTCACCCAGGCGATATTCCTCAGGTGGTAAAAAGAGCTCTTGACTACAGCTGACATCTGTGACTTTAGGGTCAGACCATAGTCAAAAATAACACCCAGGTTCTGCACCTGGTCTGAGGTGGTAAGTTAGACACCCCCAGCCAAAGACCAGAGGGTTGTCCTGCCAACACACCCACCTTCCAACAATCAGGGTCCACCACCAACACCTCAGTCTTATCTGGGTTCAACCTCAGCCAAAAAAAACTCATCCAGTCTTGGATCTTGGATAGGCAGTTGTTAATCACTGGGAGAACATCTCCTTGTTCGGGTACAAAGGACATGTACAGCTGAATATCATCTACATAGCAGTGAAAACTCAGACCGTACCACCTAATAATGTCCCCCAATGGCAGCATATACACAGCGAATAACATGGGTGCCAAAACGGAGCCCTGCAGCACCCCACAGGATAGGGAGACAGGAGTAGAGGAATAAAATCCCGAGACCACTCTCTGTATCCTAACCTCAAGGTAAGATCAAAACCACAATGAGGACTGTACCCAACAATCCACAGATGAACCGAAGGCGCTCCAATAGCACATCATGGTCCACAGTGTCAAATGCTGCCGAGAGATCAAGGAGGACCAAGATGGAACCAGTCCTCTGATCTCTCACTATTAGGAGATCATTAAGCTCCTGAACAAGGGCCGTCTTGGTGTTATGCCTCTTCCTAAATCCAGACTGGAGAGAATCATAGACATTGTGGATAGACAAATGATCATCCAGCTGCAGCGCAACAACCTTCTCAATAACCTTACCCACAAAGGGCAGGTTAGAGACCAGTCTGTAGTTAGCAAGATTATCTGGATCCCAAAGAGGGAGACCACCAAGTCTGCAGGAGACATGCATTAATATGCAGGTAACTGAGGTCTGGGTGGACTAGGGTGCCCTGCTCCTGGTAGAGCAACCATGAGGGCAGAGGGTGGGAAACTGGAGGTTCTTCTACTAGCTGTTGTAGCAGGGATAACCAAATTTGACACAGTCAAAACAAGGCAGCCATAATCATCTCTGCCCCTTCCTCTTGAAGCTTCAGCAGCACCCAGAGCAAAATTTAGACATATGCTGTTCCTTCTTCCTGTGACGGTGTTTCCAACTTGTCCTCTGGTCCTTGAGGAAAGATGGAGACCAATGGGTGGAGGAAGAAAGGCAGTCCGCTGGTTTCTGCTAGAGAGTGATGAGTTGTTGCTCCATTAGGTAGGCCTTCAAGGTCTTCAAGCAGCAGATTTGGGTGCATTGATTGTACTTGCAGTAGTGCAGGCAGGAGTCCACATTATGGGTAGGAACTAGACAGAAAAGTCATGTTAAATGGTCATCCTTGGTGGGGATTTGTTTACCGCAGCTGCACTTTGACTTCTGCTGCTTGGCAGTGGATAAAGGTGAAAACCTAAACTTGTAGAAAAATGTTAAAAAGTTGGATGAAATAGAACAACCAGCTCTTTTCTCTGCAATCAGTTACTTATGCTAAAGGATGCCTGGGGTGAGAATAAAAACTTTCCCTGGTGTCCGGTATTCTCACAATTCTATATCATACAAGGCATGCATAGATACATAGAAATTGTAGGCAGATAAGGACTGGCAGGCCCATCCAACAAGCAGTCTGCCCTAAAGCACTACACTAATTTGTTTCAACTGACCCTATGCCTGTCCCACGCATGTTTAAAACCACCTCTGTGATAGTCCCCACCACCTCATGTGGCAATTTATTACTTGTCCACCACCCTCTCTATGTGAAGGAAAAACTCTCTCACTTTTCCCCTCAGCCTGCCACCCTCCAATTTCATGTCATGCCCCCTTGATCTTGTATGTCTCTTTAATTGGAAGATGTCTCCCCCTTTACCTTTTTTCTTCCCATAAGGTACTTGAATGTTTCTATCATGTCCCCATTCCCTCCTCTCCTCCAGTGAGTACATTTTTAGATCCTTTAGTCTTCCCTCATATGTTTTCTGGTGCAGTCATTACACAGTCTTAGTCACCCTTCTTTGGACTGCCTCCATCCTGACAATGTCCTTAGGAAGGTGCTGTCTGCAGAACTTTGCACAGTAGTCTAGGGGAGTCCTCACCAGCCTCTTGTACATAACCACCTCCCACCTTTTTTCTTGTAATACCTATACCTATGCATCCAAGCATGCCACTGACCATCCCTGTCGCTTTTGTCTCTGGTTAGACACCTTTAGGTCATCCGAAATTATAAACTCCCAGGTCCCTTTCTTCCTTTGTAGTAGTCAGTAACTCTCTCCCCCACTCCCCATCCTGTAGCATTTCTTAGTGTTCCCTGTTCCCAGGTGCATTAACATAACATGTCCAGACAAAATAAAAATCAAGTAATATGTGAAGAGTCTGTTACCAGGGTACTAGGGAGCCAGAAGCAGTAAACTTAAAGGGATGGCATCCAGCAAAACTGAAAAGTTAAAATATATGAAAGGAGTCTCAAAGGATCTGTAGTTCTTAATGTGTAATTATACAATGGCATAAATGCAAATGCCCAGTCCCTGCAATCTCATTGCTTGTCTGACACCTTTTCAGCATGCACCCACTGGAAAAGGTGCCAGCCAGCCAGCCCCTTAACCAAGATCAATGCGGCCCCTGAAAATACCACAAAACAGATGCCATGTTACATCACCACTAAACAGACAACTGGACAACTGGACCCACCCACCACTTAAATTAATCAAAATAATTCAATAACTCATACCAGTTTAGGCAAAACAATATTTCCCAAGTCTTCCCCTGTAACTGCTTTTACCCAACTAACCTCCATCCCTGGTCCCATCCTCTCCTCCAGTGAGTACATATTGAATCCTTTAGCCTTTTCTAATATGTTTTCTGGTGCAAACCTTGTACCATCTTAATCGCCCTTCTCTGGACCACCTCCACCCTGTAAATGTTCTACAATGGTACAGTCCACTGAACTGCACACAGTACTCTAGGTGAAGCCTCACTAGCATCTTGTACAATGGCATAACCACCTCCCATCTTATGCTTGTGATACCTCTACCGATGAATCCCAGCATGCCACTGGCCCTCCCTGCAGCCTTTGAACTCTGCTTAGACTCCTTTAGTTCATCTAAAATGATCCAGGTCCCTTTCTCCATGTTAGTAATCAACTCACCCCCCACCCTGTAGCACTCCCCAGTGTTCCCTCTTCCCAGGTGCATTATCATAACAGGCCCAGTAAAAATAAAACCAATATATGAAGAGTCTCTTACCGGGGTACTAGGGAGCCAAAATGAGTAATCTTGAAGGGAATTGACATCCGACAAAACTGTAAAGTAAAACATATGAAAGGAGTTACAAAGGATATGTAGTTCTCAATGAGTAATTAGGAAATATAGGACAGGTAAGTCATAGAGTAATACATATCTGATGGGGACGAAGTTAGCATCCTGTCAAATCTGTTAAAGAGAAAAAAAATAGGTTAATAAGAAAAATATACAGTAGCAATACAAAAGGCCCTCCCACCTCCTAACCATAAAACGCTACTGACTCCCCCTCCAACCCCATATCCCCTCCTTCTCTTTCAGTTCTATCTCACCTGTTTAGTATTTTTTTTTGTGGTGATGAGAGGCTAGATTGAGTAGCCTCTCTCTCCCATACCAGACCCCAAACAAAAACAATTATACAATAGGCAGTCAAACAGAACGCAAATCCTCCATCCTGATTGGCTGACTGGCACCCCTCTCCCATTGTAAATCCTACTATCACCCCATGGAAAGAGGTACCAGCCACCAGACAGCCACGTCAGGGCCCCCTTTGAAATCACTCCACCCACATCAGACCCAGGACTTGCAAAGCCAATGCCAGTCAGTTGCATCGAACGCTGACCTGAGCATGAACCACATTCTTCAAACTGCCGCTCCGTAACTCTCAGAAACACTGACATCATTCAAGACACACATACCATGTTGCACCTGAAATTACTATAAACCCCACACCCATTTGAGGCTCACCTAATTAAATTTCCCCTCACATTCTCTCGACATCTTCACCTTCCAATCTCATGACTGCCAAAGAGTCCACCCTACCTTCCAGGACTAAGCACCATCACACAAAAGGCATTCACAGGAGGCTGTGGGGTCCACCCAACACTCCGGGACCCAGAACCATCACACAAAATGCATTCCATGGTGTATGTAAGGTTCACCCCCCCCAGACAAAGAACCCATCACCCAAAATGAATTTTCGAATGTCCGTGATGTTCACCCCACCCTCTAAAATACGGCACTATAACATAAAAATCATTCCCTGTCCCATCCCCTGAGACACAGTACAATTGCATATAACACATTCCTTGGTGTCTGTGATATCAACCCAACAGGCTGAAACCCAGAAACAATCACACAAAAGTAATTCCCGGATGTCCATGGTGATCACACCACCCTCCAAAACCAAGCACCATAGCAAATAAACATGCCCTGGTCCCTCTCCACCTCTGATAACTAGCACTTTCACAGAAAACACACTCCCCAGAGCTGGTCCACTGGCAAGGTGGTTAGATGTACACTTGTGACGTCAACAGCCCGAGTTCATGAACAGACCCAGTGAGTCGGACAGCCGGCCATTGGAGTAGGATTGAGCATCCTGTGGACTACTCTCCTCTCACGGGGGTAGAGTGTCCAGCACATAATGGAACCTTGCGCACCACAGTGATCAGTGCCAGTATGTTGGGGTGGGCACTGGATGTCATTACACATCTGAACCCCCAGGAAGAAAAACAATAGAAAAATGCAGGCACCGGCATGACATCCCCACTCCACTGTACCATCCACTGCCTCTGAAACCTGCTGGGGGGGGGCTCGCTCTCATGTCGCCTTCCAGGGGAGTAATCTGGGGCTTGCCCACAATGTCCTAAGGGAGTGGGAAGCCCCCTTCAGCAGCTCTTCCTAGTGGGATAAGCCTGGTCATGGGGCAGCAAGTAGACGGGTCCTGAGGGAAGGGGGTTCAGTCAAAAAAAAAATAAGAACACATTCCCAGGTGTCCGTGGGATCCTCCCACCCTCCAAGACTAAGCACGATCACCACACTCCCCATTATACATGCCCATCTATTATATTCTACTAACTCCTTGTCCGGCTACTCTGACTGGGATGGTGATCTATACACCATCACCAACTTCAGCTTTGTACCCTTTGAGTTCATGAGCTGCATCCATAGTGACTGTCATCCCTTCCCTTCCTCTCCCTTGTCTCTTGTGCATCTGATACCATCCTTTACATAGACTGCCACCCCTGCCACTGTCGACCCCTCTGTCGTTTCTGTTAATCTTGTACACTGGGAATGTCAGATCCCAATCCTCGTGTTGGGTTGCCCAAGTCTCAGAGATGGCTGTGAATTCCACCATCCCCTCAGCTAAGAGAGCATGGAAGTTAGCTGTTTTGTTACCCAGGCTCTGCACATTTAGGGAGTCCACCCTCCATCACCTCCTATCCATCCCCCCCCACCCTGTGGCCGCTTGATCTGCTCCCTTCCCTTCTGAGGCCCACCCTCAGTGACAATGCATACTAGTTGCACACTCGCATCCCACAACATCCATTTTTTTACTGTCCCTTAGATCCTGGCCAGCCTCTCCTTTGGGTGGCCTATGCTCTTGCTGCTACTGTACCCTGATTTGCAGCCACTGCCACCCCACATTGCGCCCCAGTAACCCGGCATAACCCTTCACTGGATGGGTTCCCTCCCAAGGGAGAAGGAAACAGTGGGACAAGCCAGTGCATTCTCTATTTGACCTGGGTGCCACTGAGGTAGTTGTTTTAGCTGTGGGCTCCATGGCATCTGGTCAGCCATGAAGCTCTTTTTCCCTCATTTTCTCCCCTAGGGGCATGGTGTGCCACTAACGTCAAGGCATATGCAGACATTCACCATGTCCCTTTGGATAGCATGACCCAGTGCACTGCTTTACTCCCGACATCCACCAGGAGTCGGCAAATGCTGGGTCAGCTCTCCTCCCTCCACCTGACAGAAGGTGAGCAGTCATCATACGCAGTCCAGAGGAGGGCAACTAAAAAGATACAGGGTCTTAAAGAGACTTAAAGAGCTTAATATGTATACCCTTGAGGAAAGGGGGGGGCATATAGAAACTTTCAAGTACCTCAGAGGAATCTACAAAGTCCAAGATGAGAGCATCTTTCAGAGAAAGATGTGCAAGAACAAGGGGGCACAATTTGAAGATAAGGTGGGGATGGCTCAGGGTCAATGTCAGGAAGTATTTTTTCATTGAGAGGGTGGTGGATACATGAAACCACCTTCCTGAGGAGGTCATGGAGTCAACAATGGTAGGGAAATTCAAGAATGCATGGGACAGACATAAGGCAATTACAGTGGGGGGGTAGGAAGAAGTAGTTGGTTAACTAGAATCTGCAGCTTATCCAATACGTAGGGAAATGGGCAGACTAGGTGGTCCAAGCAGTCCTTATCTATTGTCAAAGTCTATGTTTCTATGAAACTGAACACAAAATTAAATAATAAAAAAAAGAAATAGCAAATAAATTATGAAATCGACTAGATGTCAGAGTCTGCTATGCTCTCCCGACCCATATGAATACAGTTGGCTTCTGCTGCATAACTCCCAGAGGGACCAAATTTTGGCTAGATTTCAGTTCCTCGGTCAGAAAAAAAAATGGTGGCAAAGAGTAGTAATAAATAACCTTACCACGGTGGTGGAGTCTACCTCTAACTCTCTGTAAATAAACTCATCCACCATATTTTCTGCCCCATGAACTGCAATATTCACCCACCCTTACATCTACCATCTGAATTTGTTTAAAAAAATGTCTTATTTTTTCCTACCTTACTATTGGCCAGCAGTCTTTGTTGGTCACCTTGTAGCTCCTCCAAGTCCAATCCAGTGCCTTCTCTAACAGATATGACCTGCCATGAGAAATCAGTTCAACCACCAACTCTCAACCAGTGGGCCCTGGAAAGGAAGAGATAACAAAAAAAATAAATAAATACAAGAAAGGCAAAAATAATTTTACAGCGATAATGCTTCCTTGTCCTGCCTCTAGAACAGTGTCCTAAGTATGCCCTTGCTCTGCCTGTAAACACACAGTCACACTGCCATGTCTGAGTATGTGGGTGGAACCCATGTACGCAAGGGAATGCTTTTTCTGTGGTTGTGCAACTTCTTGGTGGGTGGGGTGGAACCAACGGACACCAGGTAATGCTGCATGTTAGATGGCACTGCATCTCAGAGGGTGGGGTGAGCCCTCGGACACCAATGAATGCAGTTTTTTGAATGGTGCCAGGTATTCCAACACCAAGCACCATACAACAAACAGCGTTACCTGATGTTCGTGGGTTGCCCATCACCATTCGATTGCCGGCATCATCAAACACACATCATTGCCAGTTGTAAATGGGTTCCACCCAACCTACCAAGACATGGCACCACTGCACAAAATGTCTCTTTGGCCCCCAGTCTTTGTTTACCTCTCTCTCCATCCCCTCACCCCTACCCCCGTTGATGGCATAAGTCAAAGATTTATTTTACCTGTGTGCAACTGGCTGGCCTATACAGATATTTTGTACCATGAGAAATCAGTTCACCCACTAACTCTCATCCAGTTGGCCCTGGACAGGAAAAGAGAAAAAAAAAATACATACAAGAAAGGTAAAACTAAGTATCCCCACTCTGTCCCATCCATCCCTGTTCTGAACAAACAGGACTATTAATAAACTGGTAACACTGATAAAAAAATATGTATATAATAAAACATAAAAACATCAAACAAGTACGAAATCCCTGACCCCCTCTCTCCCTTCCGTCTTGATGGTATATGTCAAAGATTTTATCAATCTGCACTTGCTCTGCCTATACACACACAGCACACTCCCATGTCTCAGTGTGTGGGGGTGGAACCCACATACACAAGGGAATGATTTTTCTGAGATTGTAACATGCCTTGGCTGGTCAGGTGGAACCAACGGGCACCAGGCAATGCTGCATGTTTGATGGCACCGGGTCTCAGAGTGTGAGTCGACCCTCTGGACACAGGAAATACAATTTGTAGGAATGGTACTAAGTGTTTCAGCATTACTTGATGTTCGTGGGTTGAACACCACCATCCGATGACCGACACCATCAAACACACATCATTGCCATGTGTAAGTGGGTTCCGTCCTACCCAGAGACATACAGTAGCACCATTGCATAAAATGCCTTTTTAGTTCACAGTAGTTAATTTCCCTCTCTCCTTAGTTTGACAGCCTGCCCTTTCCCTACCTGTACACACACATGGCCACACTGAGTCCAAGAATAAACTTTGTTATTTCTGTTACTGTAAAACTTTATTTAGGTCCCCAGTAGTCTCTTCCTTGCTCCCTTTCTACATGGCACAAGTCAGAAATGTATTTTTTCCAGCCAGCACTTGCACTGACTGTACACATACATGCACACTTAGGCCTGGAATAAACTTCTCTTGTGTTTTCTGTGACTGTTAAATTTCTGTTGGGTCCCCAGTAGTCTCTACCCCCCGCCCTCGCATGACATAGGTCAGATTTATTTTTTTCAGCCTGCCCTTGCACTGACTGTACACACACAGTTGCACTGAGGTAAAAACAAAATTCCATTTGCAATTTCTGTGACTGCAAAATGTCTATTTGGTCCCCAGTAGTCTACCTTACTCCCCAATGCTTGGCATAAGTCACATATTTATAATGCCTGCCTGCCCTTCCCTGCCTGTACAAACACAGCCACACTGAGGAATAACATTTATTAGTGATTTCTGTGACTATAAAATGACTTTTTGGTCCCAATCATTCTCTCTGCCACTCATGGGCATGACACAATAGAAAATGCCATAACATTGTGTAAAATGACACAAATTCTTGAACAGTCACCCCCCCTCCCCGAGATGCACATGGCAGACCCCACTCAGCCAGGAACTGACAATCTTGATGATCTTATAGGCCCTCAGAGAGGACCCAACAGCCTTTCCAGCCACATCTGGCAGTGGATCAGTTGGGGGGGGGGTCTACACAACAACTAGGAGTTAGTCCCACTACAGCTACCAATGGTTTGCCAACATCACTGACCCCCACACCACCACAAAAAAAAACACAAAACTGCAGAGCATGACCCTCTCTGAACTTGCAATACAAAAACAGTAGAATTACAGTGCAAACCCCTCAGACTCATATATGAATTTTTTTCTTTCTCAAATAGAAAAGAAAAAAAAGTCACTATTGTAGACCACCCCTGCTATGATTTCCAAAGGGCAAGGGAGATTTTACAGTTGAAATTGACTTATGAAATAGAAAAGTAAACAAAAAAAATGCTATTATAGACCCCTCACCCCAACCCCCTTGTAATTTCCAAAGGGCAAGGGAAACTTTGTATTACAGTTGAAGCTGAGGAATATGAATAATGGCTGAATAACTTGATGGGTTACCTACTGGACTGCAAATATATAAAAAGCAAAATATGTGCCGCTAAACTGGTGTTAGGGAGACCTAGTTCCTGAAGGGGGAAAGGGGAGTTGAAAATAAGGCAACTACTCACTTGAGGATGTAGCAGACCTCCTCCTCGCCTTAAGTGTAATGCTCCTGTCAGGCTCGGCCCCTGTTGTAGCCCATCTGGACCCAGTCAAGTGGTTCAGGCTCCAGTAGCCCTCAAAAAACCATGCACTAACTCCTGGAATGTGAGAGCGCTATTGCGGTCAGATTCGAGCCTCTCTGGAAGAGCATGCTGGAACTCTTACATTTTGCAGTGCAGGCACACGGCCTGTCTCAGGAGTTTAGCTTCAGCTGCAAAAAAAAAAACTGCAGCATCTCGGGCAAGCTCCTCAGCTGGCTTCTATTCTAAACGGGGACTACCATACCTCCAGATTTATCCATCCATCACATTCACACCGTAAGCATGCCCTGTGATTCTTCTCTGCCTGATGGGTATGGGCAGCACACATAACTCCGCCACTCCAGCCCTTGCCCCCAATATCCAGTCTCTGACAAATTCCATTGCCCTCATGCCCATCATCAGCTTCTTTCTTGTAACTGAAGTGTGGTAGATAGAGGAGAGGGGATAACCACAATGAACAATCTACAACCCCTACAACCTGACAGGGATAAGACAAAGCCAGTCCACTTTGGCCAGCAGCCCCATTTACATGTCCGGCATTTGAAATGGTTTGGATCTAGCCACGATACTCAGTGGGAAATTCATCATTTTTGCCTACCAGGTTTCTTCATCGTTCCACTCCATCTAGATTCTGGAGTTAATGGGGGCTGAGCAAAAGGTAGAAGAGGGCTAGCTGACAAAAGAGCAGACTAGAGGGTGATAAAACATAATCACAGGATAGCCCCAGCTCCTCGCTTGGTTCACAATCCTTGTTATCAGCTTCAAGAAATCTGACAAAATGACCAACCATTTCTGCTGTGATGATGCAGCACTGCCATTTGCAGGTCAACTTGTACCTGCATAATAATCGGGGGGGGGGGGGTCTACCGAAAGACCAAGATCACAAAATGTCAGACATGTAAATCCAAGACTGCAAAATGGGCCCCGATTGCTTGAATGGGGAACAACAAACATGACTGACAGCCTTTGAGAATCTTGGTTTGAGAGCTCTGTTTGAAGCGCCAATAATGGAACCTAGTAAAATAAAATCTTAGGGAAATTGGGAAAAACATTCTTTATAGCAACTAAAATTAAATTTTGCCAGACGTAAAATAAATGAAACCAAAAAAAATGGCATGGAATATTGACTGCACTGATGATCTTTTTTTTCTTTACTATGTTGCACCTTCTAATGTTGTACAGCAACACCATCCAGGGAAACACAACTATTCTGTGATTTTTTCCAATATTACTGTTTGCCATTCAAAACATGCATACATTGGCAACAATCCAGTTTTGACTAATCAGCACGCTGTGAGGCAATACACATATGCAAAAAGAGCTAACAAAACATTTCCCTAGCCCTCACTTCCTAGAAAAAAAAATAATACTTCAAATTACACTAGTAAAGTTTCAAATCCCTCCACTGCACACTTACTATTTCTACCATTTTTATACCATTTTGAGTCCCTATACATGAAAACATTCCAGTGACCATTTGTCAATCGAAAAAAAAAACACACTTCAAGATAAAAGCCCTGCTTCAAGGTTTCCACTGACTAAACAAAGCAGTGGATTTTTATCGTGTTCTCAGAGTGCCTAGCAGATTCTGTTGAATAGCGTAGACAATCAGCAACATTCTAGCAAAGCAGCAGTCCAGAGCTGAAAATCAAAGTGAGAGGCAGATCAGCAGCAGGAGCTCTGGAAAAACACTGAGGCTATGTAGTGAGCTGTAATTGGATACTGAAACAACCAATTACAGTAAGCCACAGGTCCCTGCATTGTTAAGCACTAGGCAAATTTCTAAAAGGGACAGCTTTGTTTATGCACTGCAGCTCTGAAAAAAAGTGTCACTGAGGACAAGTTATCTCGTCGGTGGCAGCAGAGACTGCAGTTAATTAGGATGAGTTATCTCATCGTCGGCAGGATGAGGGTTAATGGGTAGTTCTCGTAAATAGGCATCCACAATATCAGACAAAGACAAAGAATGCAGCTCCATGACATATACATCGGAATTATCAGTCTCCATGAGTTTTGACCAAAAAAGTGTGAGAGTCATTTGTGTGCTTTTCAGCATGACATGCCTTTTTCAAGGGTCATGAATAAGGACTTTGTGCAGGACAACCCAATGCTGATAAAGGAGTACATGGTGGCACTAAGTGGAAATTATTGTTGTCACCACCAATAGATGTTGCATCATCAGATGCAGCATCCACATTATGTGATTCACGTGTATTGCCAAATACATTGCTGTCCTTTTCCTGTGCAATTGCTGAAATCAGCATATTTTGGTATTTGAGATAAGAGTCACTGAGATCTGAAGAAGGCAGTCGTTGCAACTTAAATCAAGGGTCAGGAAGAGTGGAAAGAAGAACATTGTTGTCCGTTGTGATATCGTGAAGTCTTCCGCAATTTGGGAATCGCTGGATCACTGGTTCCATGTGGGACACACCAGATTTGTCTCCTTTTTGGTCAAAACCTCTATACAGCCTCCTGAGTTCCTTGTTCAATAAATTTATGAGGGGAATAATCTGTCTTAGAGTAGCATTCTCTTTGCTAATCTGCCAAGTTGCTTCCTCAAATGGCGTCAAGAGCATTTTAAGATGCTCCATGAGGCTCCACTAGAATGAATTCAGAACAACACCATCTGCTACGTTGTGCTCCATGGTATATTCATGGACTGCCTCCTTTTGTGTGAAAAGTCTCTCACACATGTAAAATGTTGAGTTCCATCTTGTTTTAGTTGCTGTATTGGCAAGCCTTTTTTCTGGAGGTCAGCCAAAATACCATATGATTTTACAGAGTGACTAAAATGGCCACAGATTTTCTTTGAACCTCCCACTAGTGTAACAATACTGTTGTCACTGGAAAGGAAAGCTCATACAAATAGAATTAATGAGTGTGCAAAGCATGGAATGTGAGTAAAACAACCACATTTCAATGCACTAACAATATTGGCACCATTGTCTGAAACCACAGATTCAGTATTGAGTCCTAGGGGCCCTAACCAATCAAATATTTTGTCACACAACTCTTCCAAAATATTGTCTGTGGTGTGATGCTTACCAAACATGCTAACACAAAAAACTATCATTCTTTGTCTACCTTCTTGTACACTGCTGCTTGTAATGGTGTTTGAAGAGGGTCGTGACACACAATATGCTGTGATGCACAAATAATCAGTGGTTTGAGAACTCATCCACATGTCTGTGGTCAAGTGCACAGAACCACTTCCACTGACTTGAAAAGCCAATTTTATTTTACTTTGCATACATTCATACATTTTGGGAACAGCCACAGTCACAAGGCACTAAGACCGATGAGCGCTGTCAAAAACAGTGCCGTCCACTACAGCACTATATTGACAGTGCTCTCCACTACAGCAGCAGGATAGAATGCCACCACACACCAGAGCGCATACCATTAAAATTATGTATTATTATGCGGGGTCTGTGTCCCCCTGATGCGGAGGGGGCTCTGCCCTCCACACCCACCGATCTAAAGGATTCTCACTCCAGGGGGAGTGGATCATTGGGAAAGATGACATTTGTGGGGTCATGGAATACTGTTTCCACAGCTCATTGTAAAAAAAAATACATGCCCCACAAGAAGAAAAAGGGAGACCAGGATTACAACCCTGGTCTCCATTACACCAAGCTGTTCCATGCCTCAGCCCTCCCCACCACTCCTCCTGTACTCTTTGCTAGCACCACAGACAGTGACCTGGGGAGCACTTACTACATAGTGTGGTTAATCCCCTATTGCTGTCCATGGTAGCTCTATACAGACTGTGCTGTGTTGTCTGGTGCTATTATTGTAGCTCTATTCTAACCGGTTACCCAGCCATAAAATCTTTACAGCTTGGTATGTTGTAACATGGAGCAAAAATATTTTAAATGGGCTCTAAAATCATCATTCTCCACCACAGAAAATGGTTACAGATCATTGGCAATGAATTCAGCTATTAACTGATTAATTTTTATTGTGACTTAATGTGATCTACTGTAAGCAATTTTTTGTTCAAACATCGTAGTAAGGGTTTGCTGTTTAGTTTGAGCAAGGGGTCAAACCATGGGATTGTAGTGGTGCAGCTATAGCTTGTCCAAACACTTTTGTCAGTGAAGTCAATTTTTTTTCTTTCTGCCCAGTCTCTTAGTCTCTTCACCATCACTATTGTCTGTAGGATTATTTTCAACACAGATTGTTTTCCCTTGCTCAGGACTGCTGCCTAGCCAAATGGTTGGATGTGGTCTCTACAAATTCCTTTTTTGGTGATGTTGTCTAGAACTGGCCCCTAACTCCTCCCTGCTAATGTCCCTATTTCAAAATGTGCAGCCAGTAATGCATACATTTTTGGAACTTATATGAAAATAACCCCACACAACTGAGTTGGAATGTTTTGTCATCATTCCAGAAACTTCAGCAATTTTGGTGGCAGTTGTTTCTGACCATGATTCCTGCACAGTGGCTGTCCCCTGAAGAGCTACCATTACTATTGATTGTTTTTCCACTACTGGTTGTGGCTACTGGTGGTGCTTGCTGTATGCAGAGAATTGTCAGAGAACACCAGGACAAGGAGCTGCTGTTGTGACTGGACTTCTCTACTGGGACTATATTGCCCTCCTTCCCTCCCACCCCAAAGCCAGTTCTACTTTTATAGGCGCAGGATTTGACTGACAACAGGAACTTCCTGTTTGGGAGCAGGAAGTGAGTGATCACAGAGCCACCAAAGACTCACCATCCTAGAAGGACGAGAGTAGCTCTCCATCCACCCCTAGCTGCTGGAGGTCTGCCTCTGAGCATGTAAGGGGACTACTAAGAAATATAGGATCTTCTTGTCTCAGAACAGGAAGATGAGGTGCTTAAAGGGCACAGATGCAGTAACTAAGTAGGGAGAAAAAAATAAATAAACAGAGGAAAGAGTAAGTATTCCAAACAACAGTGAAGGGGCCAGAAGTAAGACATGATGGGAGTGGTGCAGTGCAGTGGCTGTGGAGCAGCAGTCTTCCGGGAGATGTTCTGGAGGGTGCAGTGTTAGTCCATCTGCAGGCACATTTCTGGGCTGAGGGAGGAGGTTGCTTATCTCCAGGCTGAGTTGGCCAGGATTTGTGGGTCCTCCTCTCCCACCCAGGGACCACCAGGGCCACTGCCATTGCCTCAGATGTTGCCAAGAAAGAGGAGTGGTTGGACGACAGTGGGCTCAGGGAGGGTGAGGGTGGTGGAACAGAGGTGCATCCCTCCAGTTGCACCTCTCCACAATTCATATGCCATTCTGGCAAAGTGTGGTTACTCTATGTAGGCACCAGCAGTGGAGAACAAGGAGGATGCTGGAAACCTCCACAAAGAAGACCCACAGGAGGGTGGCATGGGACCCCACAGGGGAAGGAAACAACTCCTGGTGGGGGACTCCATTGTTAGGAAGGTAGAACTAGGGGAGGAAGGGGAGAGGGAGGTAAGGTGCCTGCCTGGCACCATGGCTTGGAGGGACAGGGAGCAAGTCCTCAGGATCATCAGAGAAGCTGCACAGGAGAGGAGCTGGACGTCATTGTCCACCTAGGGACAAATGACCTGGCTAAGAAAGGGATCAGAGCAGTACAGGAAGAGTTTGTGGAGTTGGGGAGGGGCATTAGACAAGTAGCATGCACAGAAACCTTCCCAGAGGTGCCTGTCAATGGCATTTGTGAGGCTAGGGTGCTCCACACCATGGGATTCAATCAGTGGTTGAAAAACTGGTGCAGAGCTCAGGGATTTGGCATCATTGGGAACTGGGGGTCCACCTGGAGTGATGCATGCCTATACTGGCGTGATGGTCTGCATCTGACCAGGAGGGGAATCAGAATCCTAGGTGATAGGTTTAAATGCTTCATTGGCAAGCATTTAAACTAGTCAAGGGAGGAGGCACTAGAAAGGAGCAGGGAAATCCTAGCCTCCCCCCCAAAAAATGTCATGGTATTAAGTGAGGTAAACACCAAGTTAGAGATGTCACTAGGGAGAAGGTCAGGGGTAAATGGAGAAAGAGACAAAGGCAATAGGACAGGGATGTGGCAAAAAGGGGTAAGGCCATCAGGAAATGGAGGGTAATGAGTACCAATGCAAAACCCACGTGCTTAAGAAAGCAACCGGAAAACACAGACCGAAACAGTTGTGAGATAAAACATATGTGGCACAGCTTACCATGTCTTCAACCTTTTATTCTGGTCACAACTCATTTTCAAACAGCAACATACAAAGTGTGGCGGCGACTCACCGGACAGAAATAAATACATAAAACTTATTTTCACAATTAGTGCATATTGTTTCCTTGACCGGGTCAGCCGAGCAGACCAGCCCACATGCGTGATGATGCACGGGAATCAGCTGACGTTTCAGCTAACGCCTTCCTCAGAGCTAATTGGTCAACGAAACTCATCAATCATTTATAGTGCTACAACATACATATTAAATACCCAACACCCAATTAAAAACAGGGATAGCTCATGAATATTCAGAAATGCCCCGACTCAATTCATAAATAACAATGTAATGACAGCTCCTCATTCAAACCTTCTTGTTGTAATGTATCCAATTTATAAATCCAAAACATTCTCTCTGATCCAACTTTTGGCACAATTCCACCACGAATTCCAAATTTCATTTTTTCAATGCTAATAAATTTTAAATTAGCTACGAACCATGACCAAGTAGAGACAAAATGTCGTGCCATTGCATTAGTTAAAACATTGTTTCTAATTGCTGATTTATGCTCACTTATTCTTTCCCTAAGCTGGCGTTTTGTTTGTCCCACATAATTTAAACTGCATGGACACATAAGCATATATACTACTCCAGTACTCCTACAATTAATAAATTCATTTATTTCAAATTTATGATTAGTATGTGGGTGTAAAAGATATTTGCTATTGTAGGTATTGTTACACTGTGCGCAGTTCCCACACTTGTAGTTTCCCTTTGGGAGAGTTGGAATCCAAGTTGCTCTTGGTTTTTCCGGATTCTGCACACTATGCACTAACAACTCTTTTAAATTGCTCCCCCTCTTATATGTAATTCTGGGTCTCTTGTATATATCCTTCCTAAAGATGGGATCCCCTTGTAAAACCTTCCAATGTTTTCTGACCACACTATTTGGCTTAGACTGACTGACTGGCTTAGAAGGCGGAGTTTTTAAGGAAAGTCCATTTGTGCAAACGGCATTATTAAGCTTTTCTGACTCTGAAGGGGCTGAAATAATCTTTGACCGGGCAGCATGTGAAGTTCTTTTTGCCCCGACACCTAGTACAAGTACAATGACTCTAAGACCAGATGGTAGCGATTTGGAGAGTTTAAAGAAAAAACTAACTAGATATCAGCTGCATGCATTCTCCCTATCAAAATACTGGTGAGATAAAAGATTCCTAGGGGATTATGGATAAAAGCCACCAGCATATGGCCTGGATGATAAGTTATTGATGCAGGACTGGGAACGAATTTTAAATAAAGCTTCTAACGATTTAATTCTGGCCCTGATTAAAAAGGCAAGGAGAGACATTGCGCTTGTAGAAGAACAGATTAAAAAAATGGAGAATGATTTTAAAGCTGGGTTCCCTCAGGTGGAAACTCAGGCTATATTTGAGAAAATTCATGTCAGTATTTTGAAATATCAGGCTGAGCTGAAAGAATATAAATTACAAAAACATGAAAGGGATGACAGAGACTATGCACATGGGCAAGTTTATAATTGGCAAAGTAAAACTCGCCGTGAACCATTTTTGTATAGAAAGAATCTGACCCATTTTGGTGTAGATGGTTTTGTGTCCTCCCCAGAAAGTGAATCTGGTAAAATCAATTTGGCCCAGCAGAGGCAGGATTTTCGGCCCTCTATTTTTCCAGGGGATACTCCGGGACCCCATATGCCCCTGTACAGAGAAAATATAAGATCAGAAGGGGACGTGGAAAGAGGGCGAGGAGGACGCGGGAGAAACAGAGGGAGATGGCAATATTTGGGCCCCCCTAGGCGGTCGAACAGGCAGAACAAATGGCAATCGTAAACCTTACTAAGAGGCATCTTACAGTTCATGAGGTGGCAGTATTACAGAAAGGTTTATCATTTGTACCCAGTAAAAATGTGAATCCTTTCCAAACTAGGATTGATTTATTTAAACTTTATAGACAACTTCATTTAAAATGTTTTTTTGAAAATCAAGAAGTGGCATCGAATAACGACCATGTTGGTGTGATCCAGCAGGATGGTAAAATGATCGAAAATGAATTGACGAAACATCTTAAAAAGAAAAGTGCCTTTTGCCCCCCTACATTAAATCATCATGTTGTAAATACATTTTCTGCGTTAGTAGACCATGATGTGGAAGCAATATTTAAAAGAAAGAAAGAAACAAAGTATAATCTGACTTTTCAGCAACATTTGGCTTTGAAAGCATTGAAGGAAGATATGAATATTATTATAAAGCCGGCTGATAAAGGTGGAGCAATTTTGTTATGGATGTGATAGAATATGAAATGAGATGTTCCGCAGTTAAATAATACAGTATACTATCAGAAATTAGCGTATGACCCACAAATGAAATTAAATTGAGAGCTGAAGAATTTATCAAGCTAAATGAATTAAATGGATGCCTGAGTAAGCAAGAAGCTGAATTTTAAAGGTGGTAACCAATAAGGCCAGTAATTTATCTACTACCTAAAATTCACAAGAATGCTCAGAAACCTCCTGACGTCCGATTGTGTCTAGTATCGGTCATCTATGGAACCTTTTCACAAATGGTTGACTGTTACTTAAAGCCATTTGTTAAGTGTTTACCATCTTTTATTTTGGACAGTGGAGATATGATTAGACAAATTCAAAATATGGTGATTACTTCTGATGAGTGGTTAGTTACTTTGGATATAGAAAGTCTATATTCAAATGTACCACATGATGGGGGGGTTCAGGCAATTGAGTTCTTTTCACAAGCACAACCTGATGTTATTCCAGATTTGGATTTGATTTTTGATATGGCAAACATGGTTTTAGCATCAAATTATTTTGTTTACAAAGATCAATTTTACAAACAACAAAAAGATACAGCGATGGGCACTACATTTGCCCCTAGTATTGCTTGTTTGTATGTGGGTCAATGGGAAATGATTCATTTATACAAATGTGAAAGTTTTAATAAGTTTGTTCATTTTTGGAAACGTTACATTGATGATTGCTTTTTTATTTGGACATCTGATTTAGCAGGGTTACATGATTTTGTGAATTTGATTAATACTTTTGATATAAATTTACATTTCACTATGCAGGTTGATGCTGTAAAAGTGCCATTTTTGGATTTACTTATATATAAGGATGGACATAAGTTGGAAACAACATTGTACAGGAAGCCTATGAGTAGGAATACATTGTTGCACTTTGAAAGTAGTCACCCCAGAAGTTTAAAAGAAAATATCCCAGGCGGTCAGATGCTGCGTTAAAACGGATTTGCAGCAATGACAGTCTTTTAGAAAAATGCTCAGGAGACTGCAAGATGCTTTTAAGGCACGGGGTATGGTACTGATTGTATTTACAAAGGAATGGAAAAGCTGTTAAAACCAATAGACATGAGTTGTTAAAACCAAAAGTGTAAATGAGGAATCTCAGGGCTATATTTATTTTGTAACAGAGTTTTCAAATCAGGCAGAGGAAATTTCAAGTGTGGTCAGAAAACATTGGAAGGTTTTACAAGGATCCCTATCTTTAGGAAGGATATATACAAAAGACCCAGAATTACATATAAGAGAGGAGTAATTTAAAAG
Source organism: Neoceratodus forsteri (assembly GCA_016271365.2). Classification (NCBI taxonomy): domain Eukaryota; kingdom Metazoa; phylum Chordata; order Ceratodontiformes; family Ceratodontidae; genus Neoceratodus; species Neoceratodus forsteri. Next base: position 965,838,559 of record CM028132.1, on the reverse strand, counting down.
AGTTGTTAGTGCATAGTGTGCAGAACTGAAAACCAAGAGCAACTTGGATTCCAACTCTCCCAAAAGGAAACTACAAGTGTGGGAACTGCGCACAGTGTAACAATACCTACAATAGCAAATATTTTTTACACCCACATACTAATCATAAATTCGAAATAAATGAATTTATTAATTGTAGGAGTACTGGAGTAGTATATATGCTTATGTGTCCATGCGGTTTAAATTATGTGGGACAAACAAAATGCCAGCTTAGGGAAAGAATAAGTGAGCATAAATCAGCAATTAGAAACAATGTTTTAACTAATGCAATGGCACGACATTTTGTCTCTGCGGGTCATGGTTCGCCAGCTAATTTAAAATTAATTGACATTGAAAAATGAAATTTGGAATTTGTGGGAATTTAGCCAAAAGTTGGATCAGAGAGAATGTTTTTGGATTTATAAATTGGATACATTACAACCGAAAGGTTTGAATGAGGAGCTGTCATTACATTGTTATTTATGAATTGAGTCGGGGCATTTTTGAATATTCATGAGCTATCCCTGTTTTTAATTGGGTGTTGGGTATTTAATATGTATGTTGTAGCACTATAAATGATTGATGGGTTTCGTTGACCAATTAGCTCTGAGGAAGGCGTTAGCTGAAACGTCAGCTGATTCCCATGCGTCATCACGCACGTGGGCTGGTCTGCTCGGCTGACCCGGTCAAGGAAACAATATGCACTAATTGTGAAAATAAGTTTTATGTATTTATTTCTGTCGGTGAGTCGTCCCCTTCAGTATGTTGCTGTTTGAAATGAGTTGTGACCAGAATAAAAGGTTGAAGACATGGTAAGCTGTGCCACATATGTTTTATCTCACAACTGTTTCAGTCTGTGCATTCGGGTTGCTTTCTTAAGCGCGTGGGTTTTGCATTTGATTTCTCTGTGTCCGAATTAGCACCGGGTCAAATTGTTCTCACACTGAGTGAACTTGAGCACCTTGAAGTTTGTTTAGTTTCATAATGAGTACCAATGCCTGTAGTCTGGGCAACAAGCTCCCCGAACTGGTGGCCTTGATGGAAGAGGGATGCCTGGATATCGTAGCAGTCACAGAAACATGGTACACAGAGAACCATGACTGGGATGTTAACATACTAGGGTACACAACCTACAGGAGAGACAGGAAGGGGAGAAGAGGGGGAGGAGTACCTCTCTATGTAAGGGAAGGGATAAAAGCACTAAACAAAAGAGTAAACAGGGAGGAGAGGAGAGGAGGCACTATGAGTCACCTTGGAGACTGGAAATGGCACCACAATCTGCACAGGGTTTGTATACAGACCCCCATGTCAGGGGAAGGGAATGGACAAGGATATGATAGAAGGCATTCTTAGGATGGCAGAGAAAGGGGAGATACTGTTGATGGGAGACCTGAATATGCCAGATGTTAACTGGAGCACATTTACTGCAGCCACATTCAAGAGCAGGGACATTCTTGATGCCCTACAGGTGGCATGCCTCAGACAGATAGTTTTGGAACCCACTCATGAGGGAGCAATCTTAGACCTCTTACTCTCAAATGGGGACAGTGAGAGGATCTCAGATCTAGAAGTGGGTAGCCATCTGGGAACAAGTGACCACCAAACAGTGTGGTTCACGATAAACTCAGCTACAGAGTCAAGCCATACAAAAGTGATGGTACTGGACTTCAGGAGGGCTGACTTTGGCAAGATGGGAGAGTGCCTTAGAAAAGCACTAACAAATAGGCTAGAAGGAAGGGTGAAGCAACAATGGAGAAACATCAAAACTGCCATCACAGAGGCAACAAGCCTTTGTGTGAAGGAAATAAACAAATCAAAATGAAAGAAAAAGCCACTATGGTTCTCAAAAGAGGTGGCAGGTAAGGTCAGGGAGGAAAATATAGCATTCAGGAAGTATAAGGAAACACAGAAGGAGAAGGACAGATAGCTGTACCAGTTAAGGCAGAAGGAGCCAGGGAGGGAGGTCAGAATAGCAAAGGCCCAAACTGAGGGAAAGATAGCCAACTCGGTTAAGAAGGGGGATAAAATCTTTTATAGGTACATCAGGGAGCGTAGAAAGACAAAGGCTGGGATAGTGAGGCTGAATAGCATGAACGGTGGGTGGGCAGAGAGGGACAGTTAAAAAGCAGGGATACTGAATGAATATTTCTGCTCAGAGGAGGAGGGGGAGGTGCCTAATCCAATTAACAGAAGCCCTCTTGATAGGGGGGTCGATCCCAGTCCTTTCACAGAAGAAAGGGTTCTGAAAGAACTCCTAAAACTGAAGGTGGACAAAGCAATGGGGCCTGATGGAATTCACCCCAGAATTCTAAAAGAATTAAGGGGAGAACTAGTGAAACCACTGACTACCCTTTTTAACAAATCATGGGAGGATGGTGTGGTACCTGAGGACTGGAGGAAGGCAGATGTGATTCCCCTTCACAAAAGTAGGAGCAGGACAGAGGCAGGAAACTACAGACCTGTCAGTTTGACCTCTGTGGTAGGGAAAGTGATGGAGTCACTTCTGAAAGAAAGAATTGTTGAGTACCTAGAGGCTAGTGGGGCACAGGACCCAAGGCAGCATGGGTTCACAGCGGAAGGACATGTCAGACGTAATCTAATTGATTTCTTTGACTGGGTGACAAAAGTAGTAGACCAGGGAGGGGCTGTGGACATGGCCTACCTAGACTTTAGCAAGGTATTTGACACAGTCCCACACAAAAGATTAATAGTCAAATTAACCAGCCTGGGAGTGGATCCTAGAGTGATAGCTGAAACATTGGCTGGACAACAGGACACAGAAGGTAATTGTAAATGGATTCCACTCTGAAGAAAGAGGGGTTATTAGTGGGTCATCAGTACTGGGTCCAGTCCTTTAAATGTCTTTATAAGTGACATTGCAGAGGGACTGGAAGGAAAAGTATGCCTCTTGCAGATGACACAAAGATCTGCAACAGGGTTGATACACAAGAAGGTGTGGAAAGGATGAGAAGGGACTTGGCAAGGTTGGAGGAATGGTCAGAAGTATGGCAGCTTGGATTCAATGCAAAGAAGTGCAAAATAATGTACCTGGGAAGCAAAAACCCAGGGAAGATTACACAATTGGGGGAGGTAGTAACAATAACAAAAATGGAAAGGGACCTGGGGGTAATCATTTCAGATTACCTTAAGGTTAGCAAGCAATGTAAGAAGGCAGTAGGGAGGGCTGGGGGGATACTGGGATGCATAGGGAGAGGCATCACCAGCAGAAAACAGGAAGTTGTTATCCCTCTGTACAGACAGTTGGTGAGACCCCATCTGGAGTACTGCATCCAGTTCTGGAGACCCTATCTACGCAAGGACATAGGATAGAGGCAGTCCAGAGGAGGGCAACTAAAATGGTGCAGGGTCTGCAAGAGAAGCCAAGCAAGGGGAGTCTAAAGGAGCTTAATATGTATACCATTGAGGAAAGGAGGGAGAGGGGGGGACATGATAGAAACTTTTAAGTACCTCAGTGGAATCAACAAAGTCCAAAAGGGTAGCATCTTTCAGAAAAAGAGATGTACAAGAACAAGGGGACACAATTTGAAGATAGGGGGGCAGTTCAGGGGCAATGTGAGGAAGTATTTTTTCACAGAGAGGGTGGTGGTTGCATGGAACTGCCTTCCTGAGGAGGCTGTGGGGTCTAAAACTGTGGGAGAATTCAAGAATGCTTGGGACAGACATAAGGCAATTTTTGTGGGGGGTAGGAAGAAATAGGCTGTTGGTTAACTAGCATCTGCAGCTTATCCTGTAGGTAGGGAAATGGGCAGACTAGGTGAGCCAAGCGGTCCTTATCTGCCGTCAAAGTCTATGTTTCTATGTTTCCATGTGTTTTTTTCTTTTTGGGTGGAGGAACCCAGGTGGTATAATCTACATCATCATTATCACATTCTGATTCATCACCTTTGGAAGAGTATAACTGATACACATCATGATAGTGATCTTGTTCTTGTGGATTTACAACCTCTTCTTCATCAGAGGCACTGATTTCTGATGAAGGAGCCCAGTATGCATGAGCAGCATATCTTGGAGTGCCACGTCTAGTAGTACTAGTTAGAGCCTTTTCCCTAATCATTGACTTTCTCGGTCTAAGTGTTTTGACTACCTGTTTTTGTGTTTTACTTCTATCACATTTTTCTGGCAATGCTGACAGTGCTGCCTTACTTTCGTCATGGGATTCATCAACATTCTTTTCTTTTTCTGTTTGTGTTGCTTTATCTTATTCTGGTTGTGTTGCTTGATTGTCAGCAATTGTGTTAATGATATCTTTGGCAGTGAATTTCCCTTTTTTCTGAATTTGTTTTCGGGAAATACTTTTATTGTTATGTGTACAAATTTCAGCCATACTGCTGGTGTTGGCCACAGGTTATATTTTCATAACAGACTCTGATTCTGAATCCATTTTTTTGGGTCCAACTTAATTGCTTAATTAGCAGTATTAGTTCAGATGCAGAGATGTGCAACACAGAGTCTGAGACATCTGACCCCCCTCTCAAAATATGTGAGCCACTATATGACCTAGTATTAGTTCAGGTACAGAGATGGGCTACACAGAGTCTGAGACATGACACCCCTTCCCTTCACAATCTATATGGCACTATGACCTGGTAGTAGTTCAGGCACACAGATGGGTAGCACAGAATCTGAAATGAGGCACCCCCTCTCAAAATACTTGAGGAACTATATGACCCGGTAGTAGTTCAGGCACAGAGATGGGCAACACAGAGTCTAGGACATGACACCCCCCTCTCAAAATACGTGAGACACTATATGACCTAATATTAGTTCAGGCACAGAAATGGGCAACACAAAGTTTGAGATGTGATACTTCCCTCAAAATACATGATACACTATATGATCTAGTTGTAGTTTGGGCACAGAGATGGGCAACACAGAGTCTAAGATATGACCCTCCCTTCACAGTACGTATAGCACTACGACCTAGCAGTAGTTCAGTCACAGAAATGGGCAACCCAGAGTCTACACTATGGTAGTATGACCTAGTAATAGATCAGGCACATAGATGGTCAACACAGATGCTGCACTTCAGCAGTATGACCTAGTAGTAGTTCAGGCAAAGAGATGGGCAACACAGAGTCTGAGACATGACCCTCCCCACTTCGCAGTCTGTATGGCAATGTGACCTAGTAGTGGTTAAGGCACAGAGGTGGGCAACACAGAGTCTATGGTAGTATGACCTTTCAGGGCAGCACAGGGATGGGCCACACAGAGTCTGAGACATGGGTGGCACTCCCTTCAAAATCTGTATGGCACAATAAGCCACCTTCAGAATTATTGAGGCAGTATGACCTTTAGAGTCCTCTTTTCCTGTCTGACTCTGCTTTCCTTAAAAAATGTTTTAATTTTCATTTTCTGCACCCTGCTGTTGTCTGTTGTTGAAGTCATTCATCTCTCTCTACTCTCTCTCTCTCTCTCTCTCTCTCTGATGAATGAAAATGGGTGTTTTGGTTTTTTTTTTACTGTGGAGTCTGCAATGTCTGCACTCTGTGGCTGTTTACTCTGCACTCTGGCTGTTGAATTAGTTGGTCTCTCTCTATCTGCTCTCTTTCTAACAAAAAAATATTTTTTTATAGAGTACTCTGCAGTCTGCTTCAATGTCTGCACTCTGCTTTTTTTGTCTGCTGTTGCAGTCATTTGTCTCTCAGTCTCTACTCTCCCTCTCTCTCTCTCTCTCTCTCTCCTTTCTAACAAAATTAAAAATGTTTTTGCTGTTCTTTTAAGGAACTCTCTTTATGTGCATACACACACGCACACGCATACACACATACACACACACATGCACAGGACTGTCTCTGTTGAATGTAAATCCCCAAATGTGCTCAATACTTAGTTTTGTAGGGATGTCCTGTGGTAACACAGAAGATTGGCCAGAATGTGAGTCAATCACAGAACAGAGACCCTCACCGGCTGGCTCTGTTCAGTGCCCCAGGATCACAAATGTTTGCATTTGTTGGTCATGTGATGGTCCAGAGACTCAGGGGTCTTTATCAGAGATCAGGAAAAAAACATTTTTTTAAAAAGGTTCTGCACCTCTCTACACCATGCCCTGCCTTTTTTATGCAGTACTGGTGGTGACAGTGTTATTCCAGACTGGACAGCACTTTTGAACCCAGCCAATTCGACAATTCAAGTCAAGCCAAGTTTGTCCGATCTGGAGTGGATGGTTTGGAACTGCCCTAGAGCTGGTTTGCCCAACCTTAATGAGGTGTATGTCTTTTTGTGTAAGTGTAATACTGCAAATCTTTGCTAGAACTATTTAGTGTGACTCTTTTGTGTTGTGAAACTGACTTATGGAACTGTTTTTCTGTCACTGTATCTCAACATAAGTTCTGTGCAATGGTGACATTTCCTTTAATGCATCTTTACTGGGTAGAATATCACTTTTTAAAAATTTTCCCTTGAATGTGAACACCATCAAGTTTTCTGCAAACTTCCGGTAAGTACCATATACCAAACCTGGCACACAGCGACCTCTCTCTTCAAAGCTAACCACCATTTTATTAATAGGTTTCTTAGCATTTTATGAATCATGCATGCAAAAGCCAGAACTATAGTTGTTTGTGTCTGAAACCCTGTTTCCCAATGGAACATATACCTGCATGTTTTCAGGATTTATTGTCATTATGTCAGGACATATCAAACTCAACAGCAATGTAATAAACATCTACAGCAATATTGTAAACTGTATTTGACAAACTGTTTCAACATAATTTTAACATTCCATAATGCACCATTAACCAAGACAAGACCAAAACTGATATTTTTGTGAAGCATTATCCCTTACATACTATGAGAATCTCTGACAATTGACTAATCTTGTTATCTTTCATTGGTGCAGTACAAGAATCGATAACAGCAATGTCAAAAGTTACACTTTGCAAACTATTAATCTTCTGTTTTATGTTTTGATACATTCCTCATTTGTTTTAAACAACCATGTACAGTCCTGAAGGAGGCTGCAATACTCTACTTCTGTGTTATGTAGCATTTGCATGTCTGCATCTGTCTGCTGACAAATCATAATACGGTTCAGAGCCTCAGCAAACACTAATTCAGTTTGCTGATGAATTACAATACTCAGTTAATGCATGGAAATAAGCACTTCCATAAATGTGTACCAGAAGTGAAAGCATTGGAAGATAATAGAAATTATAATAGAGGGGCAAGAACACAGCTTTGACAAATCCTTAACTTCATTTGAATTTTCTTTTTGAGTCGACCATTCTGATTGTATTGTTTTTGAATTCAAGAAGAATTACGCAATTTAATAACATCTAACAAGTATGGATTAATGTGCAGAGACCACACTCATTGCCACAATACTTTATGATTGATGCTGTCAAAAGCCATTTTAAGATTAATAAAACAACAATAAAGTTTGTTGCACTTACCATTAACATATTTATCCAACATATAGCTCAAAACAAAGAAATACACATTTGTGAATCGACTCTTTTGGAATCCAGAAGGATTCCAGAATCCAGAATCCAGAAGGAGGTAGAAGACTTGGTTTGCTGGCCAAGGCACCTAGTTTCACCTGAGCTCTTTCCTTCTAAGACTGCTTGAAAGGCAGAGTAGAGAAACTTACCAGAGCAAGGGAAAAGGATTAAGACTTAGTTTGGCTAAGCAGATTTACTGTGTGGTGTTGTTTTTATTTTTTACTCACAGGGATTGCTACTGTTTGTTGCTAACATTTCATTGTTTTATTTTTTCTGTAGCAAAGTGTTTCTTACAGCGTATATCTTCTCTGAAATTATTACAGGTGGTGCTTTACAGGTTTTACAGTTTTATCTAACATTAGGATAAGCTTTCAGGGTTACTGCATTTGTTGTTGACTGATTGTTTCTGCTCTTACCTCCTTTTTCTTTTGTCAGTGGTTTTTCATTTTCGGCAGGGGAAGGGCCCAGCCACCCACCCCCATCCCCAACCACCATACACTACACTCCTTTTATAGGGTACCACAGTTGTGACATTTCCTGTGGCAGATCAGGAAGGGGTGGATCAGTGGGGCCTCCACAAGGTGAGTTCATTTACAGGGGCACTAGTAATTTAACTTGTTGTTATAACAAGTTAAACAAAACACAATCAAACCATTACTTGCATTTTTTTTTCCTTTTTTTTTTTTTTTTTTTTTCCTTCTAATTATTCTGACTAGGTTATAAACCCAGCAACTTATCTGGAATGGATATCATTAACTGCAGGTACTGTGGAACAATTTTCAGAAGGACATTCTTGCAGGATTTAGGACACTGTCCTACATGCTGGGCATTTGAGATCTTAGGGCTCAGCTCCGGGCAGCATGGGCAGAGATTGCACACCTCAAATTTCATATTCAAGAGGAAATACATTATAAGAACCACCCGCCATTTCCCCAGCATCCAACAGAAAAACCTCGACCGCAGAGGGTAGTTGGTCCTGGAGGTTGGCAGGTGGTTAGAGGGGCAAATCGGTGCCCCATCACTCTCTGCTCTCCATCATATTACCTCCAAAAACCATATAAACACTACAAACAGCTATCTGCCTCTATCTCTGAAATCAAACAAAGAGACAGAAGACACTGCAGAGCAGGACACTGCAGCACAGGAGCTAGCACAACAAAACTCACCCAAATCAGGAACCAAAATAAAAAAAGCAAATAGGAAATCCAAAAAAGTTCTGATCATAGGAGACTCCATGATTCGGGAGTTGATACCCATCTCCAGCTAGGTACTGGTCAGATGTCTCCCAAGTACATCAGCATGGAGAGACACTGACCGCATTGCTAAAATTGTTCACAAAGCAGGAGAAAACATTGATGTCTTAGTACACATAAGGACTATCGATCTCACAGCCGGTCAGTTGTGGAGACCAAGGAACACCTGACCAGGCTGGGTGACAACCATCATCTATTTCGTTTGGCATCTCCTTCTCTGAGATCCTGCCAGTCTGGGAGAGGGAGCAGATGGACAAAAGGTCAGAGAAGGGGAGATAGGAGCTAAACACGTGGCTCAAGGGCTGGTGCCAGGAAAAGACACTGATTTGTAGGAACTGGCAACAGTTCTGGGAGCGAAAGTTCTTTAAATTTGATGGACTGCATCTGACTAAGGAGGAGTCAGTGCATTGGGGCAGAAGTTTGATGTCTTTGCAGAATATTTAAACTAGCAAATGGGAGAGGGTGCAGCACCCCATACGTCGAATGGGAAGAACACCCTCCCCTCAGCTAGTGGTCAAACAGGGATTCAGCATGTTTGCAGTTCATTTGCATCACCAGGTAAGAAAAAAGGTTTGTCTCCCCATACGATGCACAGGGGTAATGCCAAACCTCACCCAACAACTAACACACCAAAATCTGGCCAATGGAAAATCATGTACACAAATGCTCACAGCCTAGGAAATAAGATCCCAGACCTGCAGGCAATAATGTCAGAGGATAAACTGGACATAGTAGCAATTAGTGAGATGTGGTTTACCAGTAACCACACTTGGGAGACATCAGTACCTGGCTATGTATTGTTCAGAAGAGACCGAGGTGCAAAAAGGGGGAGGGCCCTGTATGTCAATGAAAATATCAAAGCTACAGAAATTCAGAATACACATAAGGAGCCAGAAGAACTGTGGGTCACCCTGAAACAGGAAATGGACAGCCATAAGAACTGGGTTGTCTACAGGCCCCCAGACCAGGGGAGGACATAGACACATTACTGTTAGAAGATATACAAAACATGACAGCTAAAGGAGGTTCTGATAATGGGAGACTTCAACATGCCGGATACAGATTGGTCAATACCAGCAGGAACATCTGCCAGAACTAGACACATAGTGGATTCCCTGCAGGGGAAGGGCCTCAAACAACTGGTACAGCAACCCACGAGAGACAGAGCTATCCTAGATCTAGTACTGACTAACAAGGAAGGGATCACAGATCTCCAGGTAGAAGGTCACCTGGGGGCCAGTGACCATCACATGGTATGGTTCAATTTGGCAACTACATCTAAATCATCCCATTCCAAGGCAAAAATATGGGACTTCAGAGGAGCTGACTTTGATAAGATGGCCAACAGAGTTAAGCTAGCCCTGGCAAAAAGAAACACAGGTGAAGGGTACAGGCAAAGTGGGCAAGCATTAAGGATGCAATACTTGAAGCAACATCCCATTGTGTTAGACAGAAAAGGAAATGCAAAGAAGAAGGAAACCACTTTGGTTCTCAAATACAGTAGCAGAAAAGGTCAGAGCCAAAAGGCTGGCCTTCAGGAAATATAAGGAACACAATGGGATGAAGATAAGAGGCATACCAAACTGCCCTAAGGGAAGCAGGGAAGGCAGTAAGGCAGGCAAAGTCCCAAACTGAGGAAAAACTAGCACAAACAGTAAAGAAGGTGACAAGACTTTCTATGATACATTAGTGAAAGGAGAAAGTCCAGAGGGGTATTGCTAGCTTAATGGAGAAAAGGGAGCATGTGAGGAGGAGGACCCTGTAAAGGCATCTATCCTAAATAGATACTTTTGCTCAGTATTTACTGAAGAGAAGGTAGGGCAGGGCCCACAGCTCAGCATCATGGACACAGGGGGGAGGGAGGTGAGCACTACTCCCTTCACAAAAGAAAGGGTCCTACAAGAGTTTGCTAAGATCAGGGTGGATAAGGCAATGGGACCTGATGGCATACATCCCAGGGTACTTAAGGAACTAAAGGTGGAACTAGCAGAGCCATTAGCAGAACTGTTTAGTGAGTCTCTTGAGCACAGGAGAGGTCCTAGAAGACTGAAGAAGGCTCACGTGATCCCGCCTTCACAAGAGTGGTGCAGGAGGAGGCGGGGAACTAAAGACCAGTCAGTCTTACCTCAGTAGTGGCAAGATTATGGAGGCACTCTTAAGGAAAGGATAGTGCAACACCTGGAATCCATAGGGACACAGGATGCAAGACAGCATGGGTTTACAAAAGGAAGGTCCTGTCAAACTAATCTCATAGATTTCTTTGACTGGGTAACCAGAGTGGTGGACCAAGGGGGGAGCAGTTGATGTCGCTACCTTGACTTCAGCAAAGCTTTTGACACTGTTCCAATAGAAGATTGATAAATAAGCTGGGTAGGCTCCGGGTGGGTCAGAAGTTGGTCAACTGGTGGCAAACTGGTTGATGGGCAGAAAACAGAGAGTGGTGGTAAATGGTATACAGTCAGAAGAGATGCAGGTCACAAGTGGGTACCTCAGGGATCAGTCCTGGGGCCAGTCCTCTCAACATCTTCATTAGTGACCTTGCAGATGGACTAGAGGGTAAGGTTTGTCAGTTTGCAGATGACACCAAGATCTGCAACAGAGTAGATGATCCAGATGGGGTGGGCAGAATGAGAAGAGATCTGGATAAACTAGCAAATGGTCAGAAGAGTGGCAACTGGATTTAATTCAAAGAAGTGCAAGATCATGCACATAGGGAAGAGAAACCCTGAAGCCACCTATAAGCTGGGAGGAGTTGCTAGCAGTCACAAAGGAGGAAAGAGACTTGGCATCATCATCACTGATGACCCAAAATCATCCAAGCAGACCTCTAAAGCAGTAGAGTGACAGGCTAGGGGGTGTTAGGGTGTATTAGTAGGGGTATCACAAGTCGTAAGAGGGAGGTAATAATCCCTCTTTACAAGACACTGGTTAGGCCCCATCTGGAGTACTGCGTGCAGTATTGGAGGCCACACCTTCACAAGGACATTAACCAAATTGAGGCAGTCCAGAGAAGGGCAACCAAAATGGTGCAGGGACTGCATCAGAAGACATATGAGGACAGATTAACAGAGCTCAATATGTATACCCTTGAGCAAAGGAGGGAGAGAGGTGATATGATCGAGGCATTCAAACACCTTAAGGGCATTAACAAGGTGAAAGAGTCTAACATGTTTAAATATAAGAAAAATAGCAGGACAAGAGGACACAGCATGAGATTAGAGGGGGGCATTAAGGGGGAATGTGAGGAAATTCTTTTTCACAGAAAGGGTGGTGGATGCATGGAATGGCTTACCACAAGAAGTGGTAGCGATGAATACAGTGCAGGGCTTCAAACAGGCATGGGATAGGCATAAGGGAGCAATACAAATGACTATGAATAGATAGGCCACTGACAGAGCAAAGGCCGATGGCACATTTATAAGGTAGAAAAAAGAAATGGGCAGACTGGATGGGCCTTGCGGTCCTTATCTGCCGTCAACTTCTATGTTTCTATGTTTCCATTTTGGGATTCATCCAATACTTTATACTAGCCTTTGAAGAATGCTCTTTGAGAAACATTTTGGGGATGCATGAAGTAAACTAATAAGTCTATACATCCCAATTTAATGAATTTGACCTTTTCTGTATAATGAAAGTATTATACTCCCCACCCATCGATAAGCTACTGCACCACCATGTACAATAGTATTAAACAGAACATAAAACTCTGTTGCACCACGTGCTTTGTAAATGTCAACTATGATCTTGTCTGAACCTGAGTCTTATTTAATTTTACAGAATTGAGTGCCACAGTTATGTCTGATTTAGAAATATATTGACCTCAGGATGTATGGCTTTTTAATCAAATTTCCTAAGTCAGAAACTGTAGATTGTTTCTTATTCTCTCAGTAGGGATGTGCCATATTAGCCCACACAAAACCAGGAGAGAAACAAAAATAAATCTTTTTTTCTGGGTAAAGATAAATAGAATAATAGATAGGTGAGTGTCTAGTACAAGGGAGTAATACCATCAAGAGGTTCTGGGGACAAAGGAACCTCGACAGCAAAGCTCGAGAGGTTCCCTTGTCCCCAGAACCTCGAGATGGTATTTCTCCCGAGTAATGGTCACTCACCTATTTTTAATTTTTTATAATATATGGATGCGAGTTTTATTTGTGTGGTACTGTGAGGGCAGGATCCCTTGCAGTGAAAACTCAGACACTGATTGTCTCCGTCTTCATCTCCACCCCGTCCTGTTCTGTCATGCCTGCTCGCTCACTCACTCGGTGTCGCTCTTGAGCAAGTTTTGTTTGGATTTCAGTCCTACCTTCATTTGATGTTTTCAGTAGGATTAGCTAGATAATTGTGTTGCAAAGCAGTGGTACTGAAACAAAGGGATGATTTTCTCTCGGTAAGCGTGAGACAGCCGCCATGTTTTTCCAACTGTTTTGCCTGGCCTCAGAGAAAGCATGTCGAGTCAGGAGGCGCGGTTTTCAAAATGTCACCATGCATGCTAAGAGGTTGCCATGGTGATGTCTGGAACAGGCCTATGGCATTTAAGTGTTTGGAGGTTGCGCTGTTTGGGTTTAGTGATGATACTATCGTTCAGAGCTTGAACAATAGTATTACGAGTTCTGAACAATAGTATTATCAGTTGTCAATGATGTTATTATCTCTTTGGGTACTGTTGTCTTACCAGGATTTTTTTATATGGGATAGAATACTATTATTTGACCATCTCCATGTATTAAAATACCTTTATTAGGCTAACAATAAGTTAAAGATACAAGCTTTCGAGACTTGAATGCCTCTTCATCAGGTATATTCAAATGTAGGTTGAAGCGTTTTACCTGATTGTCTTTTTTAAAACAACAACTTATACCTTGACAACAGTTAGAATATAAATAGTGACATTATTCCTCCTGCTTTGACTTTTATTAGCACCTTAAAGTTTACTGAAACCTGTGCAGTTCTTTCCTTTTTTTGCACTGCTAATCAAAATCCATTTTTATGTTGATTGCGCGCATGCGAAAGAAATAGGTTGCGCCAGCTTTCTCCACGAGCAGGTTGTGGAGGAGTGGCACTCTTGTGCCCAATGCCCCCACAGCCTGCAATGGCTTGCCCCCCATCCCCCAATGCCGTGGCATGCTGCTGCTTACACTAGTTCAGCCAGCGTGCCACAACTTTCTAAAAAATCAGCCGCTGCAATCAGGGGCTGCCTCATCATTGCAGCATCAGCCATCCGCTGCAATGAGGGAGCGACCCTTCATTGCAGGGCGGGATGGAGGATGTCTGATATTGTTTATGAACATGGCGGCGGCTCGCCACCATATTCACAAACAATATCTACCCCGCCATGTTTATTTGCCGACGGGGGAGCCTACTCCCTGTCGGCATACTGTAACCCCTGCCCCCGTTTTATTGTCTGCCGATGGGGTGCCCAATCCCTGTGGGCAGAAACGAATCCCCTTTGTTGTTTGCCATGGGGGTTCCTCAATCCCTCGTCGCTACAGCCACTTCTGCTAAGACTCTGGTGGCACGACATGCCCCTGGAAATTAAAACGGTCCCACGATGTTTGGTTTTTACCTGAAAAAAGGAAACAGTCCTCATAGTCTCCGGGCCCACCCCACAACCCGTGCCCACCCACTGTGCACCCTGCCTCCCCACACCCTCTCTCACCCCATACTTACCTCCAGAACTTGGCACGACCATCTTCTGTGGACCAGGAACACGTCTGTACTCTTCAAAGCCGACCGTGAACTGAGGAAATGCCGATAAGCTGTATAATGTAATAAATAGGGTTTTTTCAACTTTAGTGCATATCTCAGGCATTTTTGGGAATTTTTTCATCAAATTTTCAACATGGGGTTTTTGGGACCCCTCCTCATGAATTCTTGAACTGTCATGGCGTTAATCGGCCCTGAAAGGTGGTTTCGTGATCACTGTGTGGAATCACCCTTCTGGGCCAATTTACAAAATGACAGTGCCAGTGTTCATGAGGTGGGTTCTCAAAAAGCCTATGTTGCAAATTTGGCAGACAAAATCCAAAAATTGACTGTTTTACGAGAGTGCGTTGTGCAGTTGCTGTGTACGCTCGTAACTTCGTGAATTTACAATATTTTCAAGTCAGATTTTCAACATTGGCATTTTGTCATACCTTCTTGTGAGCAGTATAGTTGTCATTGTTGACATCCTGGCCGAAATGTGTTTTCGCACTTCTGGTGCAGAATAGCGCGGTTGCTGTGAGAAATCAGTGTTCAGGACAGATTAAGAAAATGACAGTGACACTGTTCATTAGTAGAGGTCCTAAAATGCCTATGTTGAAAATTTGGTAATGATACTCCATAAAATGACTGTGTTACGAGTGTGTGTTACACAGTTGGCACGCACGCTTGTAGCTTCGTAAATTTATGTTTCACTCCAGATTTTCAACATTGCCATTTTCCCAGACCTGCTTATGAACAGTACAGCTGTCATTTTTCCCATCCTGGCCGAAATGTGTTTTAGCACTTCCGGCGCAGAATAGAGCGGTTGCTGTGGGAAATCACTGTTCGGGATAGATTAAGAAAATGACAATGATACTGTTCATGAGCAGAGGTCCTAAAATGCCTATGTTGAAAATTTGGTGATGATAGCCCATCAATTGACTGTGTTACAAGTGTGCATTGCGCACTTTCCACGCACCCTTGTAACTTCACAGTTTTGTAATATTGTCACACCAGATTTTCAACAGTGCCATTTTTCCACATCTCTTTATAAGCAGTACAGTTGTCATTTTTCACATCCAGACCGAAATGTGTTTTCACAGTTCCAGCGCAGAATAACATGGTCATTGTGGGAAGTCAATGTTTGGGACAGATTAAGAAAATGACAGTGGCACTGTTCATGAGCAGAGGTCCTAAAATCCCTATGTTGAAAATTTGGTGATGAATCTTCATAACATGACTGTGTTACAAGCATGTGTTGAACTGTTTCCACGCACCCTAGTAACTTCGCAAATTTGTAATACTGTCATGCCACATTTTCAACAGTGGCATTTTTTCACAACTCCCTATGAACACTACAGCTGTCATTTTTCACATCCTGGCTAAAATATGTTTTTGCACTCCTGCCGGACAATAGCACGGTCACTCTAGGAAATCAGTGTTTGGGACAGATTAAGATCGACCGAGTGACATGGGGGAGTGACCGAGCTCAGCTGAGCTCTGTCAGGACTGCTGCAGATTTGTTTTAGGACAGACAAAGGCCCCAACACAAGAGCCCAGTACAAAAGGGCAGCCTGCAGCACTGGGAGAAACAGAACAAGTGAGGGAGGGGGAGTGAGCGAACTCACCGAAGCGCTGTCAGGACTGCTGCAGATTTCTTTGTGGGCAGAAAAAGGCATCAATACTGGCAGAGGCCCAGTACAAAAGGCCAGCCTGCAGCGGTGGGAGAAACAGTACAAGTGAGTGAGACAATGGGACTTAGTGAGCTCAACGTAGCTCTATCAGGACTGCTGGGATTTCTTTGTGGGCAGAAAAAGGCACCAATGCAGGCAGGAGCCCCATACAAAAGGGCAGCTGGCAGCGCCAGGACAAACAGAATCAGCAATGAGAGAGGGAGACTGAGCGACCTCAGCGGAGCTCTATTGGGACAGCTGCAGATTTCTCTGTCGACAGACAAAGGTGCCAACACAGCCAGGAGCCCCATACAAAAGCGCAGTCTGTGGCGCCAAGAGAAACAGAATGAGCGAGTGACAGAGAGGTAGTGAGCGACCTCAACGGAGCTCTAGTGTGACTGCTGCAGATTTCTTTGTGGGTAGAAAATGTGGCAACGCAGACAGAAGCCCAGTACAAAAGGCCAGCTTGCACTGCCGGCAGAAACGGAATGCGAGAGTGACAGTGGGGGAGTGAGCGAGCTCAGTGGTGCTGTGTCGGGACTGCTTCAGATTTCTTTCTGGCCAGAAAAAGCCACCAATGCAGGCAGAAGCCCAGTACAAAAGGGCAGTCTGCAGTGCCAGGAGACACAGAAGGAGTGAATGAGGGGAGGGGGAGTCAGTGAGCTCAGTGGGGCTCTGTTGAGACTGCTGCAGATTTGTTTGTGGGCAGAAAAAGGCAGTAATGCATGCAGGGACCCAGTACAAAAGGGCAGCCTGCAGTGGCAGGAAAACCAGAATGAGTGAGTGAGTGAGCTCAACAGAGCTGCATTGTAACTGCTGCAAATTTCTTTGTGGGCATAAGAAGGCAGCAATGCTGGCAGGAGCCCAGTAGAAAAGGGCAGCCTGCAGCGCCGGCAGAACAGAATGAGCGAGTGAGAGAAGGGCAGTGAGTGAGCTCAACTCGCTTTGTCGGGACTGCTGCAGATTTCTTTGTGGGCAGAAAAAGGCACCAGCAGAGGCAGGAACCCAGTACAAAAGGGCAGCCTGCAGTGCCAGGAGAACCAGACTGAGTGAGTGAGACAGGGGGGGAGTGAGCAACCTCAACGGAGCTCTGTCGGGACAGCTGTGGATTTCTTTGTGGGTAGAAAAAGCCACCAACACAGGCAGGAGCCCAGTACAAAAGGGCAGCCTGCAGCGCAGGAGAAACACAAAGAGTGAGTGAGAGAGGAGGAGTTAGCCACCTCAATGGAGCTCTGTCGGGACAGCTGCGGATTTCTTCCTCAGCAGAACAAGGTGCCAATGCAGGCAGCAGCCCAGTACAAAAGAGCAACCTGCAGCACCGGGACAAACAGACTGAGCCAGTGACAGAGGGCCACTGAACGAGCTCAACAGAACAACGCAATCAACATTTGGCATTGACAAATGCTTGTTTATAACTGTCAGGAGACTTCAGCCTATATTTTAATATACCTGATGAAGATGCATTTTGTCCTCAAAAGTTTGTATCTTTAACTTTTTGCTAGCCTAACAAAGGTATTATCTTTACCCAGCAAAAGATTTTCTTTTTGTTTCTCTCCTGCTTTCTCATTCTCAATAATACTAAAACAAAAAATGTACAAAATGGGACTCCCAGTTAGCTGGTTGTATATGCACCTGTGTCAGTATGGAATATCTATCATGTCCCTTTGCCACCTCTATCCAAAAAGATCTACTGTCCTTTTATAATACTGCCTATTGTAATTTCTCCCACATTTTAAGTTGAATTTTATGTTTTTCTACATCTAATAGTTTCCTGTATATTCTCCTTTCATTATTCTCTTCTATTTGTTTTTTATTACCTTTTATTTAGCTAATACATTTATTCATATCATTTTAGCTTGCCTGCACTTACTGTTAAACAGGTCTTAATAGTCTTAGAACTTCTGGGTACATAAAGTAGCTAACACTTTAATTTTTCATAAGAATCAATTAAACTACATAAATCTGTTTCAAACATAACTTTTTTTCTTCAGGTTTAGAAAAGTATCAGTAGACTGTATCAATAAAAAGTCAGATGAATAATTTGATTGCATCTTATTCTTCTAAGATTTAAACCTCAGTATCTCCACATTGGACACAGTCTATCTGATCCAGAGTATCATAAGCCTTAGTATTATTATAGTATATACTGGGTTATGGGCTGAGTCCATGCATTCTGTAATGTGGAGATCTTCAGTCGGTTCCAGGCTGTTATGACTTACCCAAATGAGATTTATTGTAGGTATCCAATTAGGTCCAGTAAATGTATATTGCCTTGTGGGTCACTCAATTATACCAGCAATGATAAAAAAACTACCTTCATCAAACTGCTCAATACATTTGATAGTAGTTTGCATATACTGTCCACTATGCTTTACATTAGTGATGTATTTTTAATTTTGTATTTATTTATTGCAGTTTGGGATTAATACCTTTGAGTCCTTGAACTCATTTACAAAGGTTCCAGGTCATACATAAAACAAAACGATTATGTGAAACATACAGATTACAGTCAGTAAGTACAGTAAGAATTGATTAAAATGGACAGTTTGTTTCAGTTAGGTCACAGTTAAAACTATTCATGATACAGCTCATACAAAATACAGTTTCAGAGGAAAAGCTTACTGTAGGCAGGAGGAAGGTTGCCTTAGCCCCCTGGGAGTGCTGTCTGTGTGGGTAGGGAACCAGTTTATATGGTGGAGAGGGGATGGGGGAAGCAGCCTGAGGTCAGCTTTGTGGATTGAGGGAGGGTGATGGTGGGGAGGGTGAAGCTGCAGGGGTGGTATCAGGAGAAAGGGGTGGGTTGGGGAGAGGGGCTGCTGGGGGTGGGCAGCTGGGAGCTTAGTGGGATGCCGGTGAGGGTGGACATCTGGAGAAAGGGATGGGGAGGGTGGGGCAGGAATGGGCCACTGGGGATGGGCATCTGAGAGCTTAGTGGGAGGTTGTTGAGGGTGGACAAGAGTGGGGGAGACTGGGAGGAGCAGGTGTGGGGGGCAGGTGAGTAGATATGTACAGTGATGGTGGAGGTGAGGTGGAGGTTATGAGGGGGTGGGTGAGATTCAGTCTACAGCACCCTATTATAGGCTAGTTGAAGCAAACACACACCATTTCACAATGCAGGAGAGTCCTGAGTCCTGTTTTGAAGAGTAATTTTACTGCTTTCCATGAGGGATGCTGGTAGCCCATTGTACCATTTAGGCCCTTGGTACAAGATGGATTTCTGAGCCAGAGTGGTACGTTTAAATGGCACCAGGAGCCCACCTTTCTCTGCACTCCTGGTAGGTTTGGCTGGTAAAGCCTGCTGAAATAGTTCACATAGAGATGGTGGCACAAGTCCTAGTTTAGCTTTTTTGACAAGCAGGCAGGTCTGGTAGCAAGCTGTGAAATGGAGAGGAAACCATCCTGTTTCGGAGTATAGGATACAGGTGTGGGTAGAAGATTCGGCACCTAGGGTCAGCTGGCAGTAAGATTTTTATTCTGTTGGGTGCAGTGTCGGTGCCTGCCCTGTATATTGGTAAGCCGTAGTCAAGTGATGCAAGGATCGAGCTGCTTGTGGCAAGTTTTAGTGAGTCAGGTGTCATGGAGTACCTGTGGCAGTATAGCACCCCAAGTTTCATATTTGTGGTTTTGACCACATGATTTATGTGACTGGAGAAGTTGAGAGTGTCGTCAATGAGAACTCCCAGATATTTAAAGGAGTAGACTTGCTCTAGAGCTTCAACATTAAGGTTCTGTATAAGCATGGGGTGGAACTTCTTTTTTTCTGTGGGACAGTGAACAGCATGCTGTTCCTTGTTTTGTGGCTGAGCAACAGTTTTTTTTATCACAGAACCAGGATTCAAGCTTGTGGAAGCTGTCTTGGAGTAGGGAGGTGATGGCATCCTGATCCTTGCCAGGGGCAGAAATTACAGCATCATCTGCGTAAAGTACAATGTGTGCCAGGCAGGTTGTGGGTAAGGTCTTTTGTAGAGACTGAAGAGGAGTGGCCCTAGGATTGATCCTTGGGGGGACTCCAATGCTTATTTCCCTGGGAGCAGAGAGTGAGTCACCAATTCTGATGTGCTGAGACCAGTGGGCAAGGTAGCTGCTGAACCATGCCACTGTGACTGGGGATAGACTTGTTGAGATCAGGCTTTTAAGAAGGAGGTGGTGGTTAACAGAGTCGAAAGCCTTTGTGAGGTCTATGAAAATTGACCCCACTGCCATCCCTTTGTCTATTGCATCATATAGTTGGGAAGTGTATTCAATTAGGGCTGTTAGAGTGGAGTGGTGTTTCCAGAAGCCGTGCTGTTGGGGGCACATTAGATTGTGCTTCTCGATGAACTCTGTGAGTTGGTCAAAACCATCCTCTCTAGTGCTTTGGAGATGGGGGGGAGGATTGATAATGGCCTATAGTTGGGGGAGCTGGTTCTGACTCCAGATTTGAAAACAGGTGTGACTGAGGCTATCTTCCAGGTGTCAAGGAACACACCCAACCTAAGTGAGGCATTAAAAACCTTAGTGATCAGGTTGGCAAGCTCATTTAGGACAAGGGCTATCAGCTTCATATCGACTTGGTCATTCCCCATTCTCGCCTTTCCAAGGATTCGCTTGACGTGTTTGATGGTCTCAGCCCTGGTGACTTGTTTGAAGTAGAACAGCAGTGACTCAGTTCTTGGTGTTAAGGGGGAGGCTTGCTTGGACAGTGGCTCGGTAGTCGGGTTTAGGTAACTGGTAGCACACCTTAGAGATCCGTAAAGGCAGTGTTGAACTTGTTGCCTATGTAAATGGGTTCCTGTATCGTCTCTACAGAGGTCATGATCAGGAGGATTTCATGGAGTTCCAGAAGTCCTTACCTGAGCCCCTGTTCTTGGTGAGAAGGTTCTTGTAGTGCATAGCTTTGCAGATCAGATGAGCCTGGTGCAATGGTTTCTAGCTTCCCTGTACGCAGCAACATCAGCTTGTTTCCCAGACAACATGGCCTGATGCCACAGGTTGTCACGGTTATGCATTAGATCAATTAGGGAGCTGGAGAGCCAGGAGTTGTGAGTTCCTTTCACTTTTTTAGTTTTGAAAGGTGCAAATATGCCACAGGTTCGATTGAAGGTTGTGACTAGGAAGTTCAAGGCTTGGTTGCTGTCAGTGGCTCTGTCAAGTAGTGTCCTGTTGATCAGTGTTAAATAGTGTTTGAAGGTGTCCAGTAGCCCAGGCCTCAGGGCCCTGTTTCTAGAAACCTTGGGAGGGCTTTTGATGAACTTGTTGGCCCAGGTGAACTGGACTCGGGAGTAGTCGCTGAGGCTGTCTGGCAGTACAGATACTTCTGATACATGCTCGGGTTGGGAGGAGAGGAGCCAGTCAATGAGTGAACTGGTACCTGTTTTGTAGTTAAGCTGGGTGGCATGGGTGACCAGCTGGGTGAGGTATTGGCTGGAGATAAGGTCTCTTGTCTGAGTTTCCTTCTGGGACTGCCAGTTAGAGTTAAAGTCTCCTATAATGACTTGTTTCCAGTTTGTGCCCAACTGTTGCAGACTGTTTTCAAATAGCTTGAGGCCAGCAGCATGCTTATCTGGTGGTATATAAAATGTAGTGAACAGCAGGACCTTATTTTGTTGCCATATGGAGAGTTTTAGATTAAGCATTTGGGCCTCATTAGAGAGCAAGCTGTTGTCCAAGGTCTGGACTTTAATGTCGTTTCTAACATAGACAAGACAACCACCCCCACGTTTGATTAGCCTGTCCTGTCTGAATGTGTTGAAGCCATCTATTGAGATGGAGGCATCTGAGTTTTTAGTGGAGAGCCAGGTTTCAGTGAGGGCTATAATATCAGGTTTAATCATCTCTACCCAAGCCCAGAACTGGGGAAGATTGTGTAGGAGGCTATGGATGTTGAGGGAGATGATTTTGAGGTGCCCGTATCCTTCAGAGGTCCTTAAGGGGGAGGACCCAGGTTGGTGTGGATATCACCTGATAGTAGTAGTTTCAGGAGTATCCATTTATGGATGAAGTGGGACTATGTATTCTTGGGAGAGTGTGTAGTCTTTTCTTCTGGTCACTTGCTTTCCGTAGTAAATGTTTTGTAATGGCGGCCATATAGCAGAACAGCGATAGGGATTGCATAGTGTTCCTGCATAATATTCTTTACAGGGGTAGTGTGGGGGGTTAGAACCCAATAGAGCACAGTGGATGTACCCCTTCTATTGTTTTCCACTATCCCCAGTTCAACTGAAGGGATTGTAGTAGCCCTAACTGGCCCTTCCCTTTCTCTCCTGCCATTCACCACATGCCAAGTAAGCAGTGTTAGTAGGAGGGCTATCTTGGTAAAGTATGTCATTATGGGTGAGTATAATGGGCAAATAGTGTGGGTGTCAAAAATGCAGTATGGTGGGAGGCTAGTCTGTTCTGGGGATCAACTGTCAGCTGGGTGTGAAGTCTTTAGTATAGGTAGGTCCGAAATCAGCTACTCCTGGTTCAAAGTGTGGCGAATAGCTGTTGGTACTAAGTACTATTAGGAATGGGAATTGTTTGAAAAAAAGTGTGCTGAGCAGTTGGCTGGTATTTACTGGGGGGAGGATCAACTGTGGACTGCGAGTTAGAAAAGAGATGATCCAAGCAGTATAGAATGGAGGGATCCTGCTGGAAGTCTGTTCGGGGGTGGATGTCTTAGGAGAGGGGAGAGACTGAAAGGTAATTAGAGATGGAGGGTATAGAATGCAGTCTTGATCAAGTGGCGGTAAGGGAGCAGAATGTGGGTGGGGTTAAAGTGTATATAATTAAGGCTGGGGTGGGGGAGGAGGCGGCCAAAACATCAGCATCTATCTCCCACACCTGAAATTGAACTTCAGGGCAACCCACCAATCCCACCAATTGGGTGCTGTTTGGGCTCAAAAGCAGCCAATGATGGTAGCTGCTGAAGTATCTCAGCCAATCGGGTGGGCCTAGGGGAATCCTGAGAGTACTCCATACCTGGTAAGGTAGGCAGCTGGAAGCTGGTGGGCTTTGGTGAGCGGCTGGTCAGAAAGAATCTCCATGCTGCTGCCACCATCAGCTTGCTGGCCCTTGGAGGAAGGGGTCCACCTGGAGAGAAAGAGAGTAGAGTGGGTGATTAAGATTGATAGGATAACGTAATAAAGTATACAGGCTTAATCGCCAGCGGGTCCCTATCGCTACAATAGAAAATTAACTGAGGAGGTCGGGGGGGCAATCAGTGTTTTGTCTGAGAACAGAGAACAGGTGGAGGGTGGGGGTGCTCGTCAGGGCTAGGTGTGTCACGGCCAGCCAGGAGCAATGTTTGGGCGGGTAGCAGGGAAAATGACGAAGCAAGTAAAGTAACTGGAGAGGGGAAATTATGCTTAGAAGCAGGGATGGAGCAAACTCCTGAGTTTGCCTGACTAGATAGGCTATGCTGTCTGTGTCTTTCCTATCCTACTAGCAGTGGA
Organism: Neoceratodus forsteri; assembly: GCA_016271365.2. Lineage (NCBI taxonomy): Eukaryota > Metazoa > Chordata > Ceratodontiformes > Ceratodontidae > Neoceratodus > Neoceratodus forsteri. The sequence goes on along the minus strand of CM028132.1, from coordinate 965,815,058 downwards.
AGAAGCAAGTAAAGTAACTGGAGAGAGGAAATTATGCTTAGGAGCAGGGATGGAGCATCCTCCTGAGTTCGTCTGACTAGATAGGCTATGCAGTCTGTGTCTTTCCTATCCTAATAGCAGCAGAAGCAGTATAGTCAAATATGCAGAAATCACACCATCAGTTCACAAATGGCACTTACATAGTTTGTGGGCTATAGCTTAAAATTAGCTCTAAACAGACTCAATGGCAACAGCTTAACAATTGGCTCTAAGTAGTTTTGTAGGTTACAGCTTAACAGTTGGCTCTAAGTAGTTTCGTAGGCTACAGCTTAACAATTGGTTCTAAGTAGTTTGCAGGCTAGTGAGGGAGATTCTCTGTGGGTGAAAAATCAGTGTCTGACTCCCACACCTGAAACTGAGCTTCAGGACTACCCACCAAACCCACCAATTGGGTGCTGTTTTGGCTCAAAAGCAGCCAATGATGTTTCCTGCTGAGGTATCTCAGCCAATCGAGTTGGCCTAGGGGAATCCTGAGAGTACTCTGTACCTGGTAAGGAAGGCAGCTGGAAGCTGGTGGGCTTTAGTGAGCAGCTGGTTGGAGAGAATCTCTATGCCGCTGCCGCCATCGGCCTGCTGTGCTTCAGAGGAGGGGGTCCACCTGGTAAGGGAGGCGGCTGGAAGCTGGTGGGCTTTGGTAAGCAGCTGGTTGGAGAGAATCTCCGTGCCACTGTCAGCCTGCTGGGCCTTGGAGGAGGGGGTCTACCTGGTAAGGGAGGTGACTGGAAGCCTGTGGGCTTTGGTGAGCAGCTGGTCAGAGAGAATCTCCGTGCCACTGCCGCCATCAGCTTGTTGGCCTTGGAGGAGGGGGTCCACCTGGAGAGAGGGTTTCTTTAAAATGTGGCCTTATTGCCAATGCCCTTCCAGGGTAACTATTATTTCTGTGCTTTCACACTGAGGTCCTCATCAATGAAATATATTTTGAACGGTGGATAGAAACTGCACCTTTCAAACTTTGCCATTAGTTCAGCTGGGATCTGTAACATTACTTGAATGTTGGTAAATGATACCAGACTTAATTTTAGATGGTGTTTTTCATAAATGCCATATCCCAAAGTAGAGTGGCTTACACACCGAATGCAATACCATCCAAAAATATAAACTCATTAAAAGATATACAGTATAGAGGATTATACATCAGTGCCACTGAAGAATGATGTAGTAATGAGTGGAGATGGAAGTAGAATGAGCTACAGGACCTATGGCCAAGTGGCTGATTCTGCTACCGGCTTCACAAGATGAAATTAATAGTGACTTCTGCACAGATACCCATGTCTAATGAGCTATATTACATGGTTAAGAGGACATTAGACAGTATCACGTCAAGTCCGTGCTGTCTGAGACAGCTAAAATGGAACTTTTGGATGGCAATTCTACCTGAATTTGTTTAAAAAGTTCTAAAGTTCAGTGCAGAATTCCTTTCAGAAGGATTTTCCCTAACAAATTCTGTTGAAATACTTAAAAATGTCATCCCTGTGGAGTTGTAATAGTTAATTTATGTGGAGTCCGAGGCTGTGCACGGAAAGCATGCGCTGAGTCCTCTGAACTACTCCACATAAATTGATGAGTAAAACTCCACATGGATGAATTTTCTAATATTTTCAACAGAATTTGTTAGAGGAAAATTCTTCCAAAGAAAATTCTGCATTGAACTTTAAAACTTTTTAAACAAATCTAGGTGGATTCACTGTCCAAAGTTCCATTTTAGCTGTCTCAGATGGCGCGGACTTGACATGGAACCAGATTAGACTAGTTTAGAATTTTTGGATGGGAAAGGCACATTGAGCCAATGCTCATTTTTAGGTGTGACCCAAAAGAGAATTACTCACAAAAAGGTTAAGTGACTTATTCATGGTCACAAAGTATGCAAGTGGTAGTTGTAATATTCAAACCCAGGTCTACTGGATATTCAGGATCATACATCTGTGCTATAACCACTAGTCAACAAAGTCACCCAAAATACGTCCTGCTGCTGCTGGTCCCATACTGCAGAAGAGATCCAGTTTCTTTTTGCTAATTGAAAAGCTACTCCTTAATTTGTTTTAGTTGACCAACAAAAAATGTGATGAATTTTTTGAACACTGAATGCATTCAGACATTTCTTCTTAAGGAGCATATTCTCACTTTTAATAACACACAACTGGCTTTTTTATTGTGTTTTGATGTATTAGTACTTACTTCCTACTTGTACTTTGTGCAATGAAACAGACGGGATTTCATCCTTACTATTTAATCTTCTAGCGAACAAATCATGATAGAATCATGTTATTAGGAAGTCAGAAAATTCTAACTACTTAGGATCCCAATGTATTTTAATAAGAAACTATAGATACTGTATATCTTCATATTTTCAAAATAAATAGATACAGCACATCTTTCAGCAACAAATCGTGCCCATAATGTTTGCAGTAGTATTGTCTATCAGTATGATTTACAATTTTTTTTAAAAAACAGTTATTGTCTTGTGTTTACTTCTTGTCATGTGAAATCTGGTTGGGAAGAAATATTGCTTGCCAATTCACAACAAAAGCTCACAGATCATATAAAATCATACACTTCTAGTAAACCTACAGCACTGTAGAGGAAGAAAGTTTTATTTCTCTATAAAAATCTGTTAACCAATTTGGACTTTTCCTGTTAGAATGCATTGCCTGCTTTGCCAGTTGAGATTGTCTGCCTTCACAATACAATGGTTCTTTTGTATTTTTTTGTGTGTGTTACTAGTAGTTGGCAAAATAAAAGTAAAGTACTGAAGATGTTAAGTAAAGAAACACCCAAGAGCACAGAATAATTACCTAGGCATCTAAAGCCCTCAATCCTTTCATTTATTAAAAAATACAGTATATCTTTACTAGGTACATTCTCCATAAAGGATTTCTCTTGGGCCATATGCACTAATGGATGGGAATTACGCGCCGGAGGTGCATATCCTGCTGCATACCTCCGCACCTGTGGACTGGTGTGCACAAGCTGGTATACACTACTGCCGGCCACTGTCTGTGGCCCCGCCCCCATGAAGAACAGGACTGCTCAGGGCTCCAGGGGCAGAGTAGCAGACCCTGGCAGGCATCCAATGGGAAGCCCATTCTAGGTCCCAAAGTGGAACCCTAACATGGGCAGGCACAGGTCAGGGTGTGTGAATAACACCCACAGATGCATGGCCCCGTGCTGCCTTGCTGTCAACCCCAGTCACCCAGTGGGACCATAGCCCGCTCCACACATGACAGCCCACCCCCCATGTGCAGACCCTCCACATGTGGGCACTGGTACGGGGTGGCACATGCCCCCTCCCTGCACACAGAGGCACCCACTGCACCCCCATGGTCTGATCTAACCCTGGACACCAGTGGACTGCCCTGGTGGCACTGGCTACCACCCTATGACCCCGTACCATCCTGCTGGTGCCATTGTCAAGGATGGCGAGTAGCACAGCCCTCTGCTCACCTCCATGGCCACAGGCCATCTGAAATACATGGGCACACATCAGCTGCATGCCCCTGTATAAGTCAGATGGCCAGGAGCCTTGGAGGTGTGCAGAGGGCTGTGCCACTGGCTGTCTGGACCATGGCACTGACACTGCACGTACAGTGAGTGGGGGTGTCGGTGTCACAGGGGGTGGGGATCTCTGCCAACATGGAGTCATTTTGGGGTCATGGGGAACTGAGCACCTCTGCCTCTGTGGGGTTGAGGTGGCTGCTGTGTGATACCCTGGTTGGGTGACCCCACGGGTTGGGCGGTATGGACCATGGAAGGGTGCTGCCAGGTGGGGGGAGTTGGCTGTGACTCTCCAGGTGCCAAGCCTGGGTGATGGGCTGCATGGGCATGGTGGTGCAGCCCTGGGTTGGGTGCAGCATTGGGGGTGAGGAATGCACTGTTGTGTGTGAGGGGGTGCCTGCCATGGGGGTATGGGATCAATCCAAACTGTGTGTGGGGACTGACTGCCAGTCACAGGGCCATTACACTGTCCAGTGTGTGTGGGGTTGGGAGCATAGGAGCACTTATGGCAGGGATGTCCCTGGCATAACAACTGACCTCTACACACCCCAGTGTGCAGCACTACTTGCCATGGTGCATGGTGCATAGTGCTGGCACGCCCCCGGCATGCCCCCTGCCTGCTCCCTGTGCATTGCTGTCCATGTGGCCAGGGGAATCAGGCATGCAACTACTGTGTGCCCCCTGTGCAAATGCTGCATGGTTCCCCCTCTGTGGCATTCACGCATACGATGCCAACACGCCCAGTTTCTGCGGGTGCTTTGGCATTGTGCATAGGGCCCATTGTCCGTAGGATTGTTGTGTTAGGTTCATGTTAATTTAGTTTTTAACTACATTGTACTTTTTGTTTTGTAGGATTGACTATTTCTTTTACTGTGGCTGTGGTCAATGGTGGTCAGTCCTATTTTGGTTGTGTTATAGATATGTTACTTTTACTTTAGTTTTGAAGGTAGTTAACAGGTAAAATGTGATAATACTTCAGTGAATAACAGAATGTTATTTGGGCAATCAATAATTTATTATTTACAGAAGTGACATCCCTTTTGCAGTTAACAGACTGTTAATTGAGCCATCAACCATCTGTTATTCAGAGAAGTGATATCATCATAGTGGGAAGCAAGGTTTTTCTTTTCACTGACATCAATGGATAGCAGAGATCAACCACGTAATATATAAAGAATAATGTATGTGGAGTTGTACATACATTTTTTTATTTACACTCACCCAAGGTATACAATGCTACTTTAACCCCAAGAGTGAAACCTGAGGGGCTTAAGTAGGTATCACACACCAAGAATGTGTGGGCAAAAATGAGTAGGTACAAATCCCCAGATCTTATTTTATGTATTTGCCATTTTCCACGCTCCTGCCTGTTACAGTACCTGTCAGCTCACTTCCAAGTGTATTGTTCCCCCATCACTATTCCTTGCTTGCCGTCTCACTAGCTGTCCTACTCCCTGTGTTACTCTTTGAAACTGATGTCTTTTGCAAGCAGTGGCTTGTAGTGCGAGCTATATGGTGACTCATGCTTGCTGTTCACACAAACTGCAAGGTAAGATTTTCACAAATGATGGCAAAGCATGGAAAACTGTATGTTACAGCAGGCCACAGTTTTCCATATATTATGATGTAAGCTGGTTATTATGAAGTTTGAAAGTGATCATACACTGGTCGATAAACTAATATAATTACTGGTGACCCCCTTTAATAACCGGTTTTGCTGGATCAATAAAACGCCATAATAACCCGAAATCAGGTTATTATGGCATTCTCAGAACCACTTTCACTTTCCCCCTGTAATCAGACAAGCCGTATTCATAGTGCCCCACCTTCCTGATCATTTGTGCATGGGCTAAGCATGGCGACTGCAGTTTTGGGTTCCTCTGTTCCCCCAAAGTAATTGTTGCCACACCTATCCTCCACAAAGTAAGTTATTTACTTTTTTAACTATCTGGTTGATCCTGCCTTCTCTTCATCTCAGAATTGATCTGGTTGATCCTGCCATTCCTATGCTTCTGTCAAGGCTTTGCTCTGACTGAGCGTGAGAGGAAAAAATCACCCAAGACTGTGTGTGTGTGTGTGTGTGTGTGTGTGTGTGTGTGTGTGTTTGTGTCTGAGTGTGAGTCTGAGTGAGTGTGTGTCTGAATGCATCTGTGTGAGTGTGTATATACTGGCACTCACTCCCTACACCAGTAATTATAAAAAATATACCATAGGTTAAGTGTGTGTTGATGGAATTTTTTTACACCTCCTTGGTGTGTGATGGCCCTCATAAACCTAGGGGTTAAAAACAAATTTCATAACACACACTTACCTATCCATTATTCTCTATAAAGTGGATTACAAAGCATTATTACAACAGAACATTGAAAAAAAGTCAGTTAATTAGTACACACTAACTTCAGACCATAGAACTGTCAGTGTCAATGTGGGGGGGGGAGGGAGCAGAGAGAACTACCCCCCTTTTCCTTGTGACTAAGACATAGCCACTAGATGTGTAATACAAGTGGGTAACTCTTTGCCCCTAATTGTGTAAGTCCACATCTAGCAACTGAGAGTTTGGGCCCAATGTGTTGTGTCACAGAAGGCTCTTTGGTTACTAGTGAGTCAGCTGTAGGATGGAAATGACAGGAGGTAGGAAATAGAGGTGCCTCGGAGGAGGTATATGGCTGGGTAATACAAGGTTGGCTAGGTAGACAGGATAAGTTATGGGGAGGATTTTGTAGATAAAGAGGAGGGCAATCTTCCAATGAGTTCTGAACAGCATGAGTAGCAGGAGAAGGTTTCATGACTGAGTGATAAGATTCTTATTTTATTGCTGGCAAGGAGGAGTGCAGCAACATTTTGGAGTGTCAAAATTTGAGATACGGGTAGCCATAGAGAAGGAATTTGTGGTAGTGTTAACATAGGATGAAAGCAGATTAATGGTTTGCATCTAGAAACTATATAGTAAGCCTAATTATCTCAGATTGAGGGTTGCTTTTTCAGAAATGTAAGTGGATGCCTTAGAAGCAGATCACCCAGTTGAAGTCACCGTGGAATCATCCTGAAATAACTACCTGACTCCAAATTCCTAATTTTGCATATCTGGAATAAGTCACCATTTATTGAAAAATACACTTTTCCAGACATTTACTATTTGACAACAGATAAGGACTGTCTGGCCCATCTAGTCTGCCCATTTTTTCTACTCCCTTCTTTTCCCACAAACCCTAGTTGATCTACGACCTAACCTCTCTTCTTCATTGCTAGGGTTCTCCTATTTCTATCCTATGCATTTTTGAATTCCCCTGCCATTTTCAGCCCCACTACCTGCACAGGGAGGCTGTTCCATGTATCCACTACCCTTTCCATGAAGAAGTACATCCTCATGTTACCCCTGAGTCTGCCCCCTTCAGCCTCATATCAAGAACCCTTGTCTTTTAACCTTTTCTTTTCTGAAAACTGCTACCCTCTTGTACCCTATTTATTCCCTTGATGTATTTGAAAGTTTTTATCATATCGCCCCTCTCTCTGCTCACCTCCAGAGCATACAAATTGAGGTCTGTTAGTCTGTCCTTATATGTCTTCTGTTGTATTCCCTGCACCATTTTAGTTGCCCTTCTCTGAACTGTCTCAACCCTGTATATGTCCTTCTTGAGATATGGCCTCCAGAACTGGTTGCACAACTCCAGATGAGGTCTCACCATTGATCTGTACAGTGGCATCACTACCTCTTTTTTTTCTACTGTTGATATCGCTCCCTATGCACCCCAGCATCCCACTGGCTCTTACCACAGCCTTTTCACATTGTCTGGTCACCTTTAAGACATCTTATATTATCACCTCCAGGTCCCTTTCCTGTTTAGTGGCAATCTGATCCATCATCACATTATGTACTGCTCCTCTGTATTTCTGTGACCTAAATGCATACTTTTGCATTCCTTAGCATTGAATCCTAGCTGCCATACTCTTGAACACTTCTCCAGCTTGTTTAGGTCCCTTCTCATTTTCTCCAACCCACCCCCCCTCAGTGTCAACCCTGTTACAGATCTTTGTGTTGTCTGTGAAAAGGCATACCATCCCTTCCAGCCCCTCTGAAATATCACTTATGAAGACATTAAAGAGAACTGGCCCCAACAATGATCACTGTAGTACCCTGCTGATCATCCCACCTCCTCAGATTGAGCTCCATTCATCACCAACCCCCTGTGTTTCCCTCCACTTAACCAATTTCTGACCCAGTTTACTAACTTGGGACCCACTCCCAGGCTGCCTAGCTTGTTTACAAGCCTCCTGTTTGGGACAGTGGAGAAGGCCTTGCTGAAATCCAGGTAGACCACATTCACTGCCCCTCCCTGATCTACCTCCCTGGTCACCCAGTCAAAGAAATCTATCAGACATGTTTGACAAGACCTTCCCGCTGTGAAACCAAGCTGCTTCAGATCCTGTGCTTCGCCATCTTCAAGATATGTAACAATCCATTCTTTTAGTAATGATTCCATCAATTTCCACACTACCATAGTCAGGCTGACTGGCCTGTAGTTGCCAGCCTTCTCCCTCCTCCCATATTTATGGAGAAGGACTACATTTGCCTTCTTCCAGTCCTTAGGAACCACTCCTGTTTCTATCGATTTGTTGAACTGGGCTGTCAGCAGTGCTGCCAGATCCCCTCTAAGTTCTTTTAATATTCTGGGATATATCCCATCAGCCCCCATTGCCTTGTCTACTTTCAGTTTTGATAGCTCTTTAGGACTATCCGTTCTGTAAATGTACTGATGTCCATATCCCTTCCATTTGTACTTCTATCTTTTACTTTTGGACCCTCCCCTTTTCCCTCTTCCGTGAACACCGAACAAAAATATTTGTTGTCACAATGTAGTCATACAGTTGAAGGAAACTGCCATTCTGGTGCACATGCTAACATGATTAATGTGTTGTTTTATATAATTAATAGTAGTATATACCTCAGAATGCCATGGTAAGAAAATTACTGTAGATGCTGTAAAGTGGCTAATACCATTTCTCAGAGTAGCTCAATTTGATATGGAACAACTAATTTTCACAATGGTGCTTCAGTTCAAAATTACAGCTGTGTAAATTGAAGCACAGAGAGGTAAAATCACTTGCTCAATATTAAATAATAATAATAATAAGCTTTATTTCACATAAGCACCTTTCAGAATACCAAGGCGCTTTACAAAAAAGTTTAAAACAGCAGTAATAAAATAAACAAATACAAAACAATAACAATAGTCTGATGAGTTTCACTCATTCAATGCCACTAAAGGCCTGGCACCATAAAAAAGGTGCTAACACCTGTTTAAAACCTCCCACAGTCATGCACTCCCACAGCTGATGGGGTAGAGAATTCCAGAGGGTAGGGGCCATGTACATAAATGCATGGGCCCCTGAAGATTTCAAAGACACCCTCAAAATCTCCAGCAACCCCTCGTCAGCCAAATGGAGCTGTCGCTCAGGGTGATAGAGAACAAGAAACTCTTTCAGGTAGTCAGGGCCAAGTCCATTTAGGGCTTTATAAGTCAGTAAACCAACTTTAAAGGAGATCCGTCACAGAATAGCAGCCAATGCAGATTGTGCAGCACAGGGGTGTTATGAGAGACTAGAGAAGTCCCTGTCAACAATTGTGCCGCAGCATTCTGCACTAGCTGCATGCAGCGGATATCAACCCCAGGAAGTCCTAAGTACAGGGAGTTGCAGTAATCAAGGCATGAGGTCACAAAGGCATGGACCAATGTAGATAGATCCCTAGATGGAACAAGATGCTTGATCCTGGCAATGTTCCTAAGATGATAAAAAGAAGACTTGATGACTGCCGACATCTGAGATCGTAAAGTCAGCCCATCGTCAAACACCACCCCCAGGTCCCACACCTGTTCAGAGGTAAGGATCTGGGAGTACCCTAGATAAATTCCAGAGGGCTGTCCAGTCCTCATCCCCTCTATCCAGTGACCTGGATCGACAACCATCACCTCAGTCTTTCCCGCATTCAACTTTTGCCAGCTCGAATTCATCCAATCCTGGATTTCAGCAATGCAGTTGTTAAATACCGAGAAAGTACTATCCTGGTCGGGTGCAAAGGACAGGCAGAGCTGGGTATCATCAGCATAGCAGTGAAACCTCAGCCCATACTGTCTTACAATGTCTCCAAGGGGAAGCATATACACTGCAAACAACATGGGGGACAGCACTGAGCCCTAAGGCACCCCACATGATAGACAGAATGGGTCTGAGGAAAAAATCCCAGACACCACCCTCTGAGTTCTGCCAGTGAGGAAAGATGTAAACCACCTGAGGACCGTACATGTCAGGCCACAGATGGACCTCAAGGGCCCAAGCAAAACCCCATGGTCTACAGTGTCAAAGGCTGAAGAGAGATCAAGGAGCACCAAGATGGAGTGGCTTCTCTGATCTCTTGCTATCAGGAGATCACTGAGCACCTGAACCAGCGCAGTCTCTGTACTATACCTCTTTTGAAAACTGGACTGGAGAGGTTTGTAGATGTTATGGATGGTCAAGTGGTTCTCCAATTGTACCGCCACTACTTTCTCAATAACCTTCCCTGTAAAGGGGAGGTTTGAGACTGGTCTGTAGTTGGCCAGAAAGTCTGGGTCCAAAGAAGCTTTCTTCAGGAGGGGTGTTACCACCGCCTCCTTCAGGAGGCTTGGGAACTCACCTGAATCAAGGAAGCACCAGACCATCTGTACCAGGACCGGGCCAATAATATCACAACATCCCATAATCAGGAATGTTGGATCTGGTTCCAAACTACAGCATGTAGGGCCCATACTCTGGACAATCTGCATGACATCCACGAACTCCGGCAGGTCAAAGGAACTGCAGGAAGCACAAGGTTAAGGTGACCAGGCACCGATCAGCAGCATCCCCCACAGAGTGAGTCAAGAGGATCTCCGACCTGATGTCGGCCACCTTATTCATAAAGAATTGAGCACGCTCATAGCACTCCACTTGCGAGAAAGGTCTTCGGACCTGCAGACTGGTTGGGTTGCACAACCTCTCCACAGTTCAGAAGAGCTCAGCTGGTTGATTCTGAGCAGCAGAAATTTCTCTGGACAGGAATTCTGCCTTCTTACGGGAGATCGCTGATTGGTAGGCCTGATAATGCTCTACCAATCTAAGGTGGTCAATCTCCAGGGTGGATTTCCGCCAATGCTGCTCTAACCTATGTTCTAGTCACCACAACTCCCTCAAGGACCCATCCAACCGAGGGGCCTGAGCAGGAAGAGGGAGAGGATGAACATGAACAGGAGCAACCAAGTCCAGGGCCATGGAGATGGCCTTATTATAGGCCCAAACTAAAATCCCTGGACTCATGCTGGCCACAGAAAACTCCGAGAGGTCAATCACCGCCACTAGGCATTCAGGGCTCACCTCCAGTAAAGGGCAGTAACTGACCATCTCCACAAGGGCAGGCCTACAGAAAGGGTGTAAAAGTTGAACCTCACGGTGTAGTGATCGGAACAACCGACAGGTTCCACACCCAAATCAGAGGCCTCAATCCCCAGGAGGAAAACCAAATCAAAAGAGTGACTGTATTTATCGGTAGCAGAGGTAACAATTTGTGGTAAGGCCCAGAGATGTCATCAGCTGAAGGAAGTGCTGTCCAAATTGCGAGAGTTCGTCATCAACCCAGGCATTAAAGTTGCCCAGAAACATCAGTCTGGGCAACTCCAGCGCCATGTCGACCATGAAGTCCGCTACTTCCTGTAGGAATTGCTTCTCATCCCTGGGTGGACAGTAGACAAGAGCTATCCTATAACCTACACCTGCCACCATGGTACACTCAAAGGATTCAGCCTCCTCAACTGGTACACTCATGAGGCCCAACTCAATCTTGAAACAGACCGCCACCCCTTCCCTCTCGCGGTCCAGTCTCGACCTGTGTATCACCAAGTACCTGGCCGGAATTGCAGCTTCCAGTATGGAGCCAGCATTTTCATCCAGTCAGGTCTCGGTGATGCAAGCCAGATCAGCTGTTCCAACAAGATCTGCAACAATTTCAGTCTTATTCTTAACAGATCTTTCATTGCATAACACCGCTCTAGTTGGACGGGCTTCGAGGGCTGCCCTGACTACTTGCCCACTAGAAATGGTGGTGCCCTTGGGTATGGGGACTAGGCATGGTGCACCACGTTCCAGACTCCATTTCGTCCCAGGGCGTCTTCTAGACCTAACTACCCCACTGTGAGAGACCCGTTCATTCATCCTCTGATGTCTACACCCCTGCTATGAAAAATACCCAGCACTCAACAGCGCTGGTACATTGCCAACATCAGTGGGGGGGGGAGAAACAGGCAAAGGGAACGGAGGGCAGAGGACGAATAGCGCATGACCGGGAAGGGGGATGGCCTATGCATCCTACAGGCTAACCAATACCAAAATACACAACACCCAAGCACCTGACCCAGGAGGGAAACCCCAAACAGATGATAATAAAATTACCCAATCCATGCGAATAAAACAAAATAAGTAAATAAAAATACCCACCCAAGACAGATAATAAAAACACAATAAAATAAAACCTTTCCCAACACTATGTGGATAGTTCAATCCAACACTTAGCTCATGGAAAACATAAATAGAAGAATAATAACAGCAAATAAATCCTAAACAAAATGAAATATCCTGCAGTCCCCTCTCACTGGAAATGCAAAAAAGTTATAAGTCCCCCCCCCCCAGAGCCCTCTCACAGCCTGGGAGTAGAAGAAGTCAGGGCACTCTCAAAGCCCAAAGTTAAAAGTCCAGGATTTACTGTACTCAAAGAAGTCAAAACAATTAGGAATCCAGAAAATCTTCTTTCAAAAGTTAACAGAAAAATAAATAAAATGTAGACACCCAGGTCCTCTCACCACCAGGGAAAACCAAGGAAAAAGGACACTATCACTGTTCAAAGTATGAAGATAAACCACACATCCAGAACTAAGTCAGGAAAAATCCAGAAAGTGCAGGTAATCCAAGCAGAGAGTCCAATTCAAACAGAGACTGGCCAAAAATTTGGGTCAGCAATCGGCAACAAGCAAGGGCCCTCCAAACTCAATTTCCAACGACGACGGCAGGCAATTATTTACTGTGCCACTTCAATACTTGGGCAATAACCACACAGTGGCCAAGCCCCGAGGCTTGTTGGCCAGTTCCCTGGCTGATCTAGAGCCCGGTCCCCTGTGTAGCAGCAAATCCAAACATTGGACACCAGACTGAGTCGAGCCCACTTGAATCACCAGCAGCCGACCCCACCGAAGGCAGTTTCAGAACCCACACTCAGGATCTGCTCCAGTAGTCAGGCTAGATCACGCCAACAGCCCAAGAAATTGTACACTTGGCCAGTCTACCCACAGAAAGATCCTCCAAAAGGCAAACTTCACTCCACACTGCAGCTTCCTCCCAGCAACTCTCGCTCCCTCTCCTCAGCTTTCCAAGTCTTAGACAGCGAAAACAGTAAATTCACATCATATCCACTCCAACAAAATTGCTTAAAGTCAAGCGGGCAAGTTTAAATAGTATATATCATCAATTTTATCTGGGCGGTAGCGGGGCAGTTTGAATGACCCTAGTGAGCACTGCAAGGATGTTCAGGAGAATCCCAGTAATGCTCAGAAAACTAGCTACCTCACTCAGAAGGCCCTAACTAACTAGTAATAAACTGCACAAGAACAGAAAACCAAGAAAAAACAACAAAATAAGTGGGTAAAGAGTGAATAGAACCAGTTGTAAGACTCAGTTGCGGAGAGCAACTTGTGCTGCCCAGCCCAACGGTCATCATTCCTACACTTCCTATGTGCCACTCACTAAAATGTGATATATTTGCTGTTCAGGTATATGAATCTGGAATCTATCTTGCTTACTTTTGTTGACCAGTTCCGGGCCTTCAACTGCACATGTCTGTACCTCAAAATAAATTTTCACATGTTCTATCCTCAATTCCATTATGAGGTCTATGATTCCCCACCCGTGTGGTACAGGGATACCATGGTGTATGGTAGCAGTTATGTTTCTCTTATGTTTAAAAAGGCATTCAATACTTGCTATCTCTTTCGTAACATGAAATTTCCAGTATTTTCCACCTTACCAGCATACCCCACACCACTACCTTCTAGCCCTGTCTCCTACAAAGTGCAAATAATGTGTACCCTTCTTCAATCTAAGGTTACAGTTGTTCAAGACAAGTTTACTTCTACCTCCATCAACTTACCTTATCCTTCCTTTCCCCATGATCCCCATTCCATTCTGACCTTCATTGCATCAGGGCCAGCCTTCAGGATAGGTAAATGAGGCAGTCACCTATGGCAAAGATTGTAAAGAGGTGCAAAATTAATAAATGAAATGATATGATAGAGACTTTCAAATACCTCACAGGTATACATAAGATACAGGAGGGAAGCATTTTTCAATAAAAAAGATGCTCAAGAACAAGAGGGCATGCTATGAAGCTGTAATGGGGTAGATTCAGAGGAAACAGCAGGAAGTGCTTCTTCACAGAAAGAGTAGTGGATGCCTGGAACAGCCTCCCAGTGGAGGTGTTGGGGCCAAAAACTGTAGCAGGATTCAAAAATGCATGGGATAGGTATAAGGGAACCTTAGAGGTTAGGGAAGGGAGGGCTATGCCGGAGATCAGGTAGGGTCTATGGTATTACTGGAAGTAAGGAAAATGGGCAGACTAGGTGGGCCAAGTGGTCATTATCTGCCATCAGTTTCTGTGTTTCTATGAAATTATATGAGTAAAAAATGTGTTTTTCTTCCTATGCTGGACTCCACACCATGGTTTCCTTCAAGTTTTTGTACACTCTATTTTCTTTTACTGTCACTGTTATGTTCTTGGTGCTTCATCTTCTGGGTATAAACAGCCTGAGCCCTATTTAACTGAGTTCCAGAGTTTTGCCTTTCCCCCTCCCTTGTCTCATGTTTCTTCTTCTGGGGTAACAGAAGATACCGTCTTTGCTGGCTTGCATTATACATCTACCATAGTTCTTTTCTGATGTTATGGATAGATACAATGTCTCTTTCATGGACTGATATGTAATATATTTTCAGTTTTATTTTGGTCCACATTTTTATTTCTTTTGTCCTCTGGGGACATGGCATTGAAGCCTGGTCCTGTTCCCATGGTCTATATTTTAATCATTCAAATGCCCACATTAATTTTGCCAAGAAAGGGATTACTTTTTGGCCTGAATCTTCTCTACTTAGCCGTCTATTCTTGCAATATTTGAGAGGTAGCTTGACCCCTCAGTATCAGATGAAGAGATTAATTTACCAAATTAAGTTGTATTTACAGTAGGTGTGATAGACACGGTGGAGAGTTTAATATTTTTATTAATTCCTCCAATACTTGTTCTCTCATTAAAGCTGAGACAAGCAGGAATTCAGTTAGCTGTTATTCTATGCTTTGACATCCTGGGTAAAAATCATTTTGGACAACTGAATCCTGTCAAATTGTCTAATAGTTTTAATTTGCTGTGCATAGTGACTTCATTTTATTTAGAAAAGTAAGTGCGTATTGGCTTGTCAATAGAAGTTCTGGATTGATGCAGGCTCTTTCTCCTTTAGATTTACTGCAAATTATAAATTAACCTTTTCATATCAATCCAGCTTGGAATATTGCATCTATTTTACATACAATATTTATTGCTTCTTTTCTCTTATTTTAATGTCTAATTATTTAAGGCAACTTTTTTAGTGATCATTCAGTTACATTTTGTGTCCTTGACTTTACACTATCAAAACTTCCTCCTAAAACTGTGACGTTATTCAATTTTCCTAATTATAACAGTAGCATTTTATCTGATTTGATTGATATTCCTTGGGTTTTGATAATATCTTGTTTGGAATTTTAATTCTACTTCTGAATATTTTGTTTCTCAATTTTCTAAGTGTTTGTGACCATTGTGTTAATTTTTTTGGAAAAAAGGTTTTAGTCCAGTCATGTTCTTTATGTTACACCTTTTTTTTTTTCCTACACCCTGGACATCCTTCAGGAGTGCCCATGCGGATCTCCACCCTACTCCCAACCTGAACCCCTCGCATCTCCCTAACTCCCTCCCCAGAACGACCACCGGTAGACCCGACCCCCGGTACCATCCCCGGGGCTGATTCCGCCCTTCCCTCGACAGCTGCTCCTAAGTGTGAAGGGTCTTAAGTTCATCGGGTCCTTCAGAGGGGTTCTTGGGTGCATCTGGGCTGGTATTTGGGATGTGGGAGGGTCCACCGGGGCCACCGTCATCTCACCGGCGAGTAGGAGGCTTTATTCCCCTTGCAATTTTCCCCACCCCCGTGGAGCTTGGCTCAGCACAGCAACATAACACCGTAGTTCCACCCTCCCCCCTGGCGTGTACCGTGCTGCTTAGTCGGCAACCTCCAGCTACCGCCAGAGGTCACTCCATGAGCGAGCAATTCCCCCTCCCACCCCTGGGAAGAGACAGCAGTCCTCCAGACACTCAATCTCTTCCCCTCCCGCCGGCCCCCGGCAACTCCCGGCTTGTTCCCGAACCCGGGTGGCCGGCGTGGTGTGAGGTGTGGCGTCCAGTGCCTCAACCCTCAGTGCCACCGGGCCGGCTTATGTTACACCTTTGATTGTCAAACCACTAAAAGTCTGAAACAAGCTGTATAAAGAGCAATACATAAATGAATAAATAAATAAATCCTCTGAGACATAATAACTTTTTTGGAAGTCCAAAACAGGAGCCGTATATGGACTGGTGTGTTCATGATAGAAAACAGGAGAAACTGGGCATGCATCCCTCTGAGTAAAGAAATAATGCTGTCCTGCAGAACTTAGGGCAATAACAGTTTTATTCAGTGCTCAAGCAGGTGCAAAAAATACACTTGTCATGGCTGCTGAGTTTCGGAATAGAATTCCTTTTTCAAAGGTGTACAAGATAAATTAGGAAATCCTTACATACAGAGTATGACATCATCAAATCGGGACATGCAATTCCCC
This sequence comes from Neoceratodus forsteri, assembly GCA_016271365.2. NCBI lineage: Eukaryota > Metazoa > Chordata > Ceratodontiformes > Ceratodontidae > Neoceratodus > Neoceratodus forsteri. The sequence goes on along the minus strand of CM028132.1, from coordinate 965,798,575 downwards.
ACCAATCAAAACAAAGTGCAGTGCAACAGTGAAAATACAAACATTAAAAACATATTATATTTATCAAACAATAATTGTGAACAGTTGATAAATGCATATGAATGATCATACTAGCCAGCTGACTAGTAAATAAATATATTGGTTACTACAAGACCATAAAAATATATATTATCAAAATAGGTGTTATCTTTGCTAAACAATAACAGTCCTGCATTGTGTCCTGGTTAGACAAGAGCCTGTGCTTAGTGGATCTCAAACTCAGCATACACTTTTGGAATTGTACATGGAGCCATATCCACCCAGGACCGTCATACGTTGTTCTTACCATCCTGTACTATATGGTTTTTGGAAGAACTGTTATTGCTTAGTGCAGATACTGCCTATTTCGACAATACTGTATGTATATTTTTTATGGTCTTGAAGTGACCAACATATTTATTTACTAGTGAACTGGCTAGCATGATCATTCATATACATTTTTCAACTGTTAATTTTTATTGTTACATATATATGTTTTTGTATATGCTTTTAATGTTTTTATTTTCACTACTGCACTGCACTTTGTTTTGATCAGCAGGGAATGCATGTCCAGATTTGATGATGTCATAGACTGTATGTAGGGGATTCCCAACCTATCTTGCATGCCTTGGAGAAAGGAATTCTATTCTGAAGCACATATGGTGTGACAAGTGTACTTTTGCACCTCTTGAGCACTGAACAAAATCACTATTGAACTAACTTCTGCAGAGCAGCATTGTTTCTGTACTTAGAGGGGTGAGTGCTCAATTTCTCTTGTCATAGTATCTTTTTTGTAGAGCTACAAATCATTGTGTCTTGCTTATTAGGCACTCATAAGCCTCCTTTTTATGGCTGCAGCGGGTGTAGCCCTGCAGGTGTGTTGCTATGACAGCAGAGAGAGGGAGCTATCCAGATTCCTAATGGACTTCACAAAATTGGAGTTTCAGCTCAATTAGTCCACTGCTAGTTGAAGTAGTTTGCTGTGTTCCTGCACTGCACTAGTTTTTTCTCTGTCTCAGGAGATTAAGTGCTTTGTCTTTCAGGGATACAATTGCAAGAAGGGCTGGCTGTGAATTGAACATATCGCTTAGTGATGGAGACATACATATTTTAAACATGATAGGGATTATAGATTTGAATCTACCTCAACACCAACCAGAGACTGTGTTAGTAAAAACCTTGGACAGTTAACTCTACAGCTTGCACATGGGGGAAGGGGGAACTGAGACAGAAGCAGCCAGCTGCTGTGATAACATCATGTCATTCCTCCCTCATCTCCTTGGCTGACTGAATTAATGCAGTGATATAAAGAAATAACGATTTTTGGAAAACCACACATTTTCAGGAAACATAAAACATGACAAAAGGGCTTTAAATCAAGCTTTTATTAACCTAACTCTAAAGCTTGCTTATATTGGTTATTCTGGTTATTGTTCATATTTTTGAAATTAATTTGTGAAAGTTAGTTTGACAAACAAGGCTAACAAAGGGATGTTGCATGCAGGCAGAGACAGTTCTTAAATTCTGTTCACATGGAGAGGAATGTGTGTGTGTGTGTGTGTGTGTGTGTGTGTATGTGTGTGCGTGTGTGTGCGCCTGTGTGGCACTCTGTTAACTCTTTCCTGGTACATTAATCTTTTGCTAGTCAGTTTACAAATGGCTGTAATGCTACAATGTAAGACTGTGCACTGTTTAGAACATGAAGCAGTGTATGTCACTTACACTTGTTCAGGAAATTCGCATATGTGCAATGCATGTTCATATAGAGAAGAGGCATCTGAAGGTGGAAGATAGACCAAGCACTAAGGTAATGTGCTTGGTCTGAGATAAAGTATATATTTGTAAAATTTAGATAACAGAGCTTACTGTTGCTCATACTTGGGCAAATGAATAGTTTATTTTCCCATAGATGTTATTACAGGAACACTGGTCACACAAGTTCAGCAAAGCTGTTAAAAGCTGACAGTGTCCCTTTAATGTGTGCACTGCTCATGCACTGCAATGATAAATGTTTCCAGGGAGCTGCAAAGTACAGTAAGCTGAAACTGAATAGCAGCTAGAAACAAACTATTGTGAAACTTTTATTAATTCATTGCAGTGAGCAGTGCACACATTAAACAACTCATTGCTAAATCAGTCAGTTGGAGGGATAGTTTAATGTGACTTGTACTGTATGCTATACTGGAATATATATGCATAAAAAGAATAAAACAATCCCGCAATGTCTTTTTTTTTATCTGTAAAAATGTGTAGACAGTGCATTGCTATGTCATACTGGAATATATATTCATATATGTGTATATGTATTAGTGTGTGTGTGTATCACAACAATTAGAAAGTGCAGTTACGTGGCTCAGTGGTTAGTGCAAAAATTGCTAGTCTACATTTCCCAGCCATCTAGATCAGTTTCAGTCTTATGCATGTCATTGCTGATTGAAATGAGGTGTCTAGGGGTAATCCCCCCCCCCATCCTCCAATGTCCCTCGGTGCCGGAAAAGAAGAACATAGTCCATCAGTGTCTTTTTTTAATCCTTAAAAAAGATCCTTCACTGATGCAATCCTGCACCCCAGCCTGACCTTCCACTGAGCACCCACCACCCCACATCCCCAAGATCTCCCACACACCCTCACTCACCTGAACAGATCCCGGTGTGAAGATCCACGGTCCCATGGAAGACACATCTTGCTGCTGAAACTGTTGACTGCTTTATGAGAAATAAGGTACAGTGGTCATCATAAAAAAGTTTCACTGTATCCCAGTGTGATGGTCGACACTGTTGTAGTACTGATGTAGTGGAACGGTAATTCAGTGTGGGATGCAGTATAGTTGAAGTTGCTTAATGCACTTTCTCTTTCCGCCACAAGATGGCAATCACCAGTCATTCCTGAATGATTGCTGTCCTGTAGTGAGATTTTACTTTTCTTTAAACTTTAAATAGTTAATTACTGGCAGATGGCACTGTCCTGTTCACCCACAGAAGTGAAAGCCTTGAGTTTTTCTCATCATGGTGGAAAACTGTGATAAAAATGAATTGCAAACTACAGTAATTATGTTAGGAGCAGCATTTAATTAAATGGACTGACATAATCTAATTGCTTCATAAGCTATTATTAACATGAACAGCTGCAAATTACTTTGTCTGTTTAGGGGTAAATTAGCGATACTCTAAAGGAGACGGGGGCCAAGTCTCATGAATTTTTCATTTACTACTGGGATATGTTTGTGCCTCTCAAGAAAAAGTCTTTTTGTTAGTCATTAGCTCAAAATGTAGTTATCAAATCTGCTTACCAGGTGCCATTTTAGGGAATTACGATACTTTAATGTTCTCTGCAATACCTAGAAGTAGGTTTAAAATCATAACTGGTCATTTATGTAAACCCAACTTCTGGAGACAGTTCCTTTCTTATTTTTAGATTTGTGTCCTCTATTTAGACAGATGAATGCCATTCGGTGAAACATAGTTTACCCACCCCCTTCCACCACTTAATACACTGTAAGCAAATAGCCAGGAAAGAAATCACCGAAGAATATTTGTAATGTGGTGACCAGTGACCAGTGACCAGCCAGGAATACTAATACTAAAACCCAATGTTGCTTGTATGAAGATCATTAAAAAAATAAATTCACTGCAATAATATAATGTATAATAGTGTGGCACATCAGAGAATTAAACGACAGAACATAGCAAACAATGAATTCCTTGTTGCTTGAGTACCCAAATTGCATGCCAAGATTGCTACTGCAACAACAAGATTACACATGCATTGAGTAATTACCACCTTATCTGTAATGAGAGTTGAAAATGATCAGAGAAATATTGAAGTCTGCAACTTGGGGAATGGTGTCTATCTATAACCAAGATAGGGAGAATGGAGTTATGTACACCTTATCTGCTGTACGTATGCAACTGTATAGGACATGTAACTAGGTTCTGTGGCTGAAATGTAGCACAAATTGGGAGAAGGCATTCTTCGAGCTGATACTGTGGGTTGCAGCATGGAGTGGTTGGAATTTATACATGTACTGCTGAAAATTGCTGAGTATCTAGTAATGCCCCCATACAGTATACGGATGCAGGCAGTTACTGAAGTGTAGATCTCCCATTCCCCGAATCCAGATCCCCCATATTGATAAAAAAAATGTTCAAGGTCTCTGTGCTACCCCTTTATGGAATAGCCAACAGTGTCATTATTAGGGACCCCGCACCTCATCATTTGGTGGTTGCGGTCATCAATGGTTTGTAAATAAAATCCCTGGTGGGTAGTATTCCACTTAACCTATGGACAGAATGTCTGTGAAACAGCTGTGCCTTAAAATACCAAGGTAATATCTAGAACTTTGGTAAATTAATTGTGATTTAAAACTGCTGTGATGGAACGTGGAAGACCAAAGCACAAGGGTAGCCAGTAGTCACTCAGCAGTCTGGCTTTGCTAAATTCCAGCCCCCCCCACGCCAGTCCCAAACATACACACAAAACAATCCATGTACTAGAAAGATCAGAGAGGAAGGCAAAAGTAAAGGGAAAAAAAATGCAGTCCACTCAGTTTGATAAATCCACGAGGCACCCCCTGTCCCCTCATAAACTGACCGATACAAACTACACATACTGTAAAGATCAGTGAGAAAGGGAAAAGTGATTGGGGGGGGGACATACTGTAGACAGCAGTCCCTGAGTTGGAGAGTTCTCAATATCTCTTTTCATTTTTGAGTATCAGTAGAGACAAGGGAGAAATTGCTCCATTCACCCTATGGATGGAACTTTTTGAAATACCTCTGCCTTAAAATAGCCAGGTAATATGTAGTGTACAGTAAGTGTATAGTGTCACAGCCTGTGTATCTTCACGAGTAGAGCTGTATCCTGAGGTACTGACACACATAGTGGCAGGTTGTTGGGTTTGTTTATGTGACTGGGAAAAAACAGTCAGTGTGACTTGCTGCAATCAAGTATTATAAGGCCCCTATAACATGGCAGGCTGTGGGAGAAGAATATTACACTGAAGTTATTAAATAGAGGTGGATGTGTTGTGCTCCTCTTTCATGGTGTGCTTGTCATCTTTCCAGCTGATTGCAGGTCCTATTTTTTCTACCAGCTCAACTCTTGCTAGTAAAGAAAATGCATGTAAACAGATAAATAATGAGTGGCTGCTACCCATGTAATTGAACAGGAAAACAAACAGAAATGCACTTGTAATCTCAGTTACTTGGTGGTCTTCTGTTAACCAAGGTTTTCCACATGGTCAGGTTAAATAGCATTGTATATTAAATTAAAAGTGATTGAGCCTGGCCACAAGTAGATGTACTGTCTTGAAATGTACACACACAGAATCCTCAGGCTAAAAATATCAGATCAGAGAAAGGCAAAAACAAAGGGAAGAAAAAACATGGGGATCGGAGTGATGTGAGAATAAAAAAAAACTAACAAAGCCAACAGTTCCCAAGTATCCACAATTTCTCTGTTCATTTTCAAATGTCAGTACAAATAAGGGCCAAAATACTCTAGTCACCCTATGGAGTGAAATTCAGTGAAACACCTGTGAAATTCTATGAAACACCTGTGCCTTAAAATAACTAGGTAATTTGTAGAACTTCTTTGAGGAGATCTTCAGTTAAAACTCCTGTGTTGTAACATAGAAGACGGCAGCATAATGGTAGCCAGTGGTCACTCAGCAGTCTGGTTATGCTAAATTCCTTAACCCTCCCTCTCACAACCCTTGCACCCTCCACTTTCAAACATACACACACAAAATCCATTTACCAGAAAGATCAGAGAGAAAGGCTAAAATAAAGGGGAGAAAAATCAGCTAGATTTGATCAATCTCTGCCCACCTTCCATTCCCCTCTCAAATGTACAAACACAAACTGAAGATACTAGAAAGATCTGAGAAGAGACAGGGAAAAGTAAAAGAAGTACAAAACAGGGGGAAAGTAGCGATGTGTGCCCCATGTGTGGTGACACTTGGCAATGAGTTGAGGAGAAGTGGAATCTCTAGTAATGATAAGGGACAAATTACTCATTTTACCCTAGGAATGGAATGTATGTGAAGCAACTAATTTAAAAGTCCACTGATGTAAGATGGAATAGCACAGCATAAAGTTGGCCAGTAGTCAATCAGCAGTCTGGCTCTGCTAAATCCCTGATGCCTCCCCCCCAAAAAAAAACACACACACAGAAACTCCACATACTGGAAAGATCAGAGAGAAACACAAAAGTAAAGAGAAAATAACTGTGCAGGCTCGCTTTGATAAATCATTGAGGCCCTCCCCCACTCCTCATTAATAGAGATACAGCAAATTTAAATTCCGCCGGCAAAGTGAACGCGAAGTGAGCACTTCGTGTTGCCACTCCGCTACATGGAGTGGGCAATGCAAAGTGCTCACTCCGCCTTGTCATTACCACTTCACGTTAAGGCAGAATGGCAACGCGAAGTTAGGCGGAGTCATTGTTTTTAATGGACTTTGCGTTCCTCATTATGATTCTAAGTGATCCACTTCGTGTTTCACATTTAGCAGCCCCCACACACATCACATGGCTTACAGTACTGTACGTCACATGCTGTTTAGCCAGGCAGGAAGGAAATGAGTCATACAAGCAGACACTTTCACTTTCTCCTGTGCAGATGGAGAGAGAGGAGTGTGTTTTGTGACTGCTGATACTTTGAGATCAGAGTGAGGAGGAGATTTAAACTTTGATTTAGACCCAACAGCTTTTTTAAAAAACTACATTTTTTTGTCTTTTCTGTACTCTTTTTACTTAAGTTGTTTGTCTGTGTCTATGTGACTGTGTGTGTGTGTTGTGTGACAGTGTGAGTTGTGATTGCTCAGACTGAGGGAGCGCAGTAGGAGAGATAGACCAGGGTGAGGGAATGTCTGGAGTGGGGGCAGCTCTGGGAGAGCGTGGTACTGGTAAGCATCGTACCATGTGCATGCGTGAGGGGCATGAGCGCCCATTCCTGTTGGACTGCTCAAAACTTCTGAGTGTCCCCCCCCCAAAAAAAATCCTGCTTTTCAACAAACCGTATCTAACAGACATGAAGTATTGCTGATGCACCCAAAATATTTCATGGTGTGCAGACATTATAAAGTCAGAAAATTTATAAGGTCCAGTTCACTGCCACCACACTGTACTACCACAGCGTGTTTTTTTCATTATTTGCTCTGGAATATTTCTTTCTAATTTACACTGGCAGTGTCAGTGTTTCAGCAAGTTGATGTACACCATAACACGACACGGCACCAGCGGTAGCACAGTGTGGTAGCAGTGGACTGCAGGACCTGTTATATATTCTGACTTCAACATATCTGTACACCATAAAATATTTTGGGTGCCTCAGCAATATTTTATGTCTGTTGGGTATGATTTGTTTAAAAGCATGATTTTTTGTGCTATTATCTCCACAAAGTTATGTGTGCACTGTGTCTGTGTGACAAGTGATTGAGGTGCACACTGGCCCAAGACCTCTGAAAACATATGATTTTGTCTGCTGCCGTTGATGGTACAAATAAAATATATAATATATATTCTTAACTTTATTCTTGATACCATCACCATGAACAGTGCAAGAAGTCAGCATCATTCAGCATATATATATATATATATATATATATATATATATATATAGTTTGCAACTGGACGCTGGACAGTGTCTGCATGCACAGGAAAGAAGACGGACTGTACACATATAGTTTAGCACAGTATAATTGCAGTGCTCAGTCCTGCTTTTTGACAAATACATCACGATATCATGACAGAAAGTAAACATTACTGAGGCTCCAAAAATATTTACCAGACTCACCAGAATTCTCAATCCCAAAATGCATCTGTCTTGTGTCCAGAAAATTGACAAGTGGTAAGAAAGTGAAATGGGAGCATAACATGAAATGCAAAGTCCCCCGGAATTAATGGTGCACTCATTCATGCGTGCAGTGGTCACACAGAGTCCCCAAATTTTTTTTCATCCCCCAAAATGCATCTGTCTTGTGTCCAGAAAATTGACAAGTGATAACAAAGTGAAATGGGAGTGTTACAGCACATATAACATCCCCCAGAATGAATGACACACTCAGTCATGCTCGCAGTGGTCACACAGAGTGCCCAGATTTTTTCTGTATCCCCAAAATGCATCTGAGTTGTGTCCAGAAAATTGGCAAGTGGTAAGAAAGTGAAATGGGAGAGTTACACCACACACAAAGTCCTGTCAGAAATGATGACCGTGGGTGAACTGTTGCTGTTCTGCAATTCCCACAGATGCAAATGCTATCATCTCAACCAGATGGAAGGGTGCCCTTTGTCTGGACACTAATAGTAGCCTAGATGAGTTGATATATATATATATATATATATATATACATATATATATTTGTATTTTGAAGGTGGGGGGTTGACATATATAGACATGTAGTCATTGTATTGTTTTGTATCACAGGTCAGAGATACTGTTGGTGTGCACATTCTAGTGCTTGATGAGATCTTTTTGCATTGAAAATTGGAAATGGATAACTCTCGAGCCAATGAAGGTAAGTATTTTTTTTTGGGGGGGAAGCAAATTTGCAGGTAGGCCTCATTAATGGTTTCTTATTTGGTTATTTCTTCACAGATTTTATCGGCATCCTTCTCGAGTCTGGTTGGTACTAATGATGGTCATGTTCATCGATGGAAACGACTTCTGCGTGCAGGGTGTTGCATGTGTGCCACAGCCTGGGGGGAGGGGTTCTTTGGATAAGGCAACTATGACACAACAAAGCATCTGGACATTTCCTTAAAAAAGAAATGAAGGACTTCTTATAACTTGATTGCAGCAGTAACACGTTATGTTTAAGGCATGGCTATTCCATGAGTATCTGGATTATTAACACAGATAGTAAGCTGTCACAATGCAATCAGCAGATCAATCACAAGTTAATTTAGTACCAGACTGTGTAACCAGTATACTGTGCCAGTGTCCCTGGTTCTCAATCTCAAGTCAAGTTACATTTCAAAACCACATCTTGTCAAGTAACACAACCTGTGTGCAAGTTTTTGAACACTGTCACGGCTGCACAGCTGCAAGTTCGGAATACAGTGCATGATATCTTGCATAAATAGTTTTGGCGACGTACACGTCACCTAGTTTATGAATCTTACTCAGTCACATTTACTGCACTCTTTTAAAAAGAAATTGAACAGATGAAATAAAATCTTGATACTTAACCAGTATGGATTTGAAATGGATATTCCATAGGTTCCTGTGTACGGTACTGACTTTCAGCAAAGGAGAGTTTTTTTGTTAACCTGTAAAAAAACAAAATAAGTTTACCGTATTGTTTAACCATTGCAGTTCAGAAAAGCAACAGAAAACAAAACATACAGCTAAAGGAAGTTAAATAGCATAAAAAAACATTAGTACACATACTCACTTTATAGTTTTAATATTAAGAAGCCTTGAGTCTGTGGCTGATGGATGTGGTCTGCTGTTCAACTCCCTCTGCCTTGGCATGGTCAATGTAATAGGGAAACATTATCTGAATGACACTGGTGATGGGTGCTGGTGGTGATAGCTGCAGCACGTGATGGCATTCCTTGTGACATCTTCCTGCATCTGGTGGTGGGTGGTGGCAGTGGATAACAACAATGGTGGTGGTGGTCCAGGGGACAGACAAACTCTTTCTCTGTGGTGGCAGTGGCTAACATCAGTCCTGATGGTGATGGTCCGGAGGGGGGCAGACAAACTCATTCTCTGTGGTGGCAGTGGCTAACATCAGTCTCAGTGGTGGTGGTGGTCCAGGGGGGCAGACAAACTCATTCTCTGTTGTGGCAGTGGCTAACATGAGTCCCAGAGGTGGTTGTGGTCCAAGGGGGGGGGCAGACAAACACATTCTCTGTGGTGGCAGTGGCTAACATCAGTCCCGGTAATGGTGGTGGTCCAGGGTGGCAGACAAACTGATTCTCTGTGGTGGCAGTGGCTAACATCAGTCCTGGAGGTAGTGGTGGTCTAGGGTGACAGAAAAACTCATTCTCTGTGGTGGCAGGGGCTAAGATCAGTCCCGGTGGTGATGGTGGTTGTCCAGGGGGGCAGACAATCTCATTCTTTGTGGTGGCAGTGGCTAACATTGGTTCTGGTAGTGGTGGTCTGAGTCCAGGGGGGCACACTGCCTTTTAACAACTTCAGTTAAAACCTGCCCACATTAACCACATCATCATCCTCATAAAGAAAGCTGCCCTCACAGTCATCTATGTCTGAAGTCTGACCACTGGGAAATTCTTTCTCCATTGTGTCATCATCTATGTCAGTGGTGGGCCGTTTCATGCTGCCACTGCCAGTGCCACCAGGATGGTCAATTTCTACATCACCAAAACCACCATGACTAGGCCGGGGTACAAATATCGAGGTTGCAGTCTGTGCTGGTATGTGCCTCATATTCATTTTTATGAATGTTTGAAAACTAACATTTGCAGGAGAGAGGTTTGTCCGATGAACCCTGACTATTGTACCTGCTGAGCTGAATACCCTCTCAACACTTACACTGGAGGGTAGGCATGTAAGATACTTCAGTGCCACTGCAGTCAGCTCTTGCCATTCACTGATCTTTCCACTCCAGTACAAAAGAGGATCATCGGTTATTGACAGATGCCTGTTTTCAGACAAATATGACTCAACCATTCTCTGTGCCACAATAAGTCCAGTGGTTAATGCATAATCCTGTTCTCCGGAATCATTTATTTCACAAATCCCCACTTGGGACAAAGCCTCCCAAAGTGGGTTGATGCCAACCACTTTGGATGACAGACCTCCTGGAACTACAGTCCCCTTCCCCTTACAGGATATGCTTGATGCTCTTCCAGGTGCACCTTCAGCTGGATTATGCTGCTGAGGTTTGCTGACCTTGGCGCGTGACTTTTGTGCCCCATGAACCAAGCGCACCAGTTGCCCACTGACATTTTTTACCCGTTCAGGCCCTCCCTCCAGTACTGATGCAAATCCATGTTTGTAACTTGGGTCCAGCATTGTTGCTATGGCAAAGTTGTCACTACGCTGAATGCTCAAAATGTGATGATTCTGGTTGAATACTGTCAGCATGTGTTGCAGCACCATACAGCTAGCACTGTCTCCAGCAACATCAAGGCCATGCTGTACATTCACCAATGTCTGCCTCAGCACCTGCAGCAGTGGAATTAATTGGCTAGTGAAGGCAGACTCGCCATTCACTGCCTGTGTGGCATGTTCAAAAGGCCACAAAATTGTTATTACAGAGTCCATGAGATGCCACTGTTCAGCCGTCATAGACATGGAGGCCCTGGAACTGTTATGGTTAGTGTGCATCACGAGATATTCTGAGATGGCTATGTATTGTTCATACAACCTCTCTGCCATGTATAAAGTGGAGTTCCACCAGGTGACAACTTCCAGCTTCAAGTGGTGCTGAGAGAGGCTGCTTCGCATCTGCAACTGTCGAAGTTGGTCATGGGCCTTTGCTGATCGTGAAAAGTGAGAGCAGATATGGCATGCAACTGTCAGCATTTCCTTTACATCAGGGTGCTGCAAAAATTCCTTCACCACAAGTTTTAAACAATGGGCCGTGCATGGAACACGAAAAAAGCCACCATTCATGATGCATTTCACCACAGTTGACCCATTGTCACTTGCTATGAACCCATCTCTCAGGGACAGGGTGCTCAGCCACTTGTCATTTTAAGTCAGTACCACATCCAACATGTCTTCAGCAGTGTGTGAACAGGTCACATTGCACATAGCAATCATTGCATGCTGTCAAATTCCTGGAAGATTGCTACCATGACATTCCACTTTACTGCACTGATTATTCACACTACCAACATCACAAACAACCCCTGGCACCTGCGCCCAGTGTGCAGTTATTCACAAATATGAACTCCCTGCTGTTTTGCCACTTGTCCACAAATCCATACTTAAATGGATGAATGGAGAGGAGGAATGTTGAAGGGCATGTCTTACTGAGTCAGACACAGTACGTAATAACTCAGGGGGACAGCACGGGTTGAAAAGTATGTCCTGGATGGGACTTCCCATTTTGGACAGACACATGCAGCAAACCACTGGAACCCAGAATCCTCCACAAAGGAGAAGGGCAAAAGATCAATTGCCAGCATTTCAGCTACAGCAGCATTAAGTTCACGTGTCACTGTATGATTGGGGGGTACTTCAGCTTATGCGAAAAAACACTCTGTAATGTCAGCTGACTTAAACGTTTTACATGGGGTGTGATGACAAATGGTTCTGCTCTGCGAATGGCAGGGGGTGTAGTGTGGACGTTTGATGAAGACTATTGCACAGGTGATGATGACAAACCCAGAAATGCAGTTATTTTGCAAGATTTGCCTACCGGGGTTGATGTACCACTTGCACTAGACATACTGCATTCACCACCACCACCACCAAAACTGCTACTCTCACCAGCACTGGACAACATTTCAAAATCATTCTGCTCTTCCACCTCATTATGCTTGTAGTAACCCTCCACTTATTTCTTCACTACTGCATACATTTAATTTCCTACTGGACTTAACACTCATGGAAGGGGATAACATGCTTATTATGGTTGATGACGAGAGTGAATGCCCGACTGTGGTATTAGCTGCCATCTTGTGCTGGGTCCACAGTGCCATGTGCCTATTCTTAAAATGTGTACGCTGTCCTCCTGTGCCCAGATGGCTCCCATTTTTACCTCGACTCACACGCACATGGCAAACCTGGCAGATTGCAACTGACTCATCATTTGCATCTTGCACAAAAATATCCCAAACAAGGGATTGTGATGCTCTACTTTTAACATGTCCATGACACTGCTTATTGAACTCTGTTCTTTTAAGCACTGAAGTGGGGAAGGGGGTGCTAAGTAATTTTTTGGGCAGTGCACACTTGGACTGCAACTGACCACCACGACTACCTATCATTATTACTAGGTCATTATCATTATCATCACCATCAACTGAAACTGGTAAATTACAATTTTTTACAGGAGGGAATTAATGCAAACAGACCCAGACACAGCCGCCTTGAATTTCTTTTTCTCCGGTTCCCAACTGGGGTCAATTACATCATCATCATCATCATCATCATCATCATCATCATATTCATCATCATCATATTCATCAACATCAACCACATCCACATCTTCTGCTTGGATGCTGGCATGTGGACTGCATGTTGCAACCACAGCAACATCATCATCATCAACACCACCATCACCTGATATTTTTACACCACACTGTGAATCACTGCATGGAAAATGAGTGACCTGAACTGCCATGGAAGAAATGTCACATTGTATGCTATCGTTGACATGATTATCAGAATCCTCAGATTCAGTTACTGGGATGTTACAGGGAAGTATGACATCATCTACACTGCCACTCACTTGCACTGCTTCACACTCCACTATATTTTTTGTCATGGTACAATGGTCAGAAGTGGAACCTGAGGCAGCAATACTCGTGCTACCACCACTAGCAGCAACTGCACTAACACCACTGGCTGGGACAACATCATCTCCTCCAACTAAGAGTGAAGCTACTGATTGGGCAGTAAAAAACATTGCAGGAGAAATACCTTTCCTCACATCAGCAATGCACTTCTGTGTCTGCGTACTACCATGCCCACAGACAATCTTACCACTGGCAGCGGTGCCATGGCAAGAACCAGCTTTGCTTGCACGTCTCCTTGCAGGCATTTGGGGGAATCAACAACAATATTCTAAATAAATTTAGATTTTGAAACATTCACTCTGTGTGGCGTGTGGGGACGCTGGATGTGAAGCCAAAAAAACAATTGTGGCTTCAGCAACAGATACAGATGCAAATTCACAAGTGAAAACAACACCTTAACTAACCAGTAGTGTTGAGGTCACAAACAATCCAATCTGGAAAACAATTCCTTTTGCCGGGGGAGGCACTGACTGCAGATTTTTATGGCAGTGCAGTGCAAGCAGCAAAACAAAGAAAATATATCACAATGGCAGTACAAAATCATGCAGCTGCACTGGAGAGCAGGTTCACAGTGCTACACCTGAAATTACACTGTGGTACAATACAAGGTGTATTATTTGATGTCATGCAGCACCGCACACACACTCACACACACACACACAATTTGTCTACAATGAGTAATGTGTAGCAAGTTGAAAAGTTCGGTAATAATATGCCACGAATTGTAAACAATCTGAAATTATAAACTGCTGCACCAGATCCACACAACAACACACAATCGGCAAGAAAATTTCAACAATTACTGCCAATATTACTGTGTGTACATTAACACAGTCAGTTATATAACAAAAATATAACCGAAAAAACACCTTAAGATTTGGTGGAGTAGTGGTCTGGAAGCGCAGAGTACCGTGAAGTCATTGTTTTCAATGGACTTTGTGTTACCCATTATAACACAAAGTACTTCACTTCACATTGCGGAGCACTCCGTGAACTCTCCTTGGCTCCGCGAATCACTCTGTGGAGCGAATTGAGGCCACTTCGCTCGCCACTACTCATGAATGTACCAACACAAACTGCACATACTAGAAAGATTAGAGAGAAAGTGAAAAGGTAAAGGGAGAAAACGAAAAGAACTTATGCAACTGTCCCCGACTTAGAGAGTCCACAATTCCTCAGTTCATTGCCAAGTGTCAGTACAGATAAGAGGAAAATTACTCCATTCACCCTAAGGACGGAATGTATGTGAAACAGCTGTGCCTTTAAGCAGATGTGCAATGAAAAAGTTATTCCTAAAAGCTAATTTGCTGTTATGGTTATGAAAAATATTGGCACAACTGTTGATTTGGGTTTTCTGGATGCTTCCTATGCTGTGTACTGCACATTTGAATTTTGTCTGGATTCTTACCCTCCTCAGGTCCTCAATATAATTTCTCCACTTCTTATCAGGTGGCATGGTTAGACCCTGAGTCAGGTGCATAATTGAACTGTAATTTGGGTGTCCACCCATAGCCTATATAGCTTAGTTAAAAGTCAGAACTGGAAAAGCTGGTTAGACATGCCTGAAGTAGTCAGGAAAATGATTAAAGAAGCTGCCTCTGAATGTGCAGGTGTTTTACAGTTTCAGCTTTAGAGCAGCACGAAAGTGAATTTGAATGAACTTGTTTACATTTACACTCATGGTCCTCATAATGGAGTTGAATTAAAAAAAAAAAAAAGAAATGAACAGGGCAAGATTAGACCTGAAAGTGTGAAGGTCGA
Organism: Neoceratodus forsteri; assembly: GCA_016271365.2. NCBI lineage: Eukaryota > Metazoa > Chordata > Ceratodontiformes > Ceratodontidae > Neoceratodus > Neoceratodus forsteri. The sequence continues at coordinate 965,783,356 of CM028132.1, read as the reverse complement.
ATTTGACCCTGCCCCCACCACCATCCATGGAACTGCGGCATTCGAGAAGTGATTGTCTCAATTGAAATGATTATCCACACTTACTGTATGTGCAGGTTTCTCCCATCACATGCCCCATCACCCATACACAACTGATTTTTTTATTTCAGAAGCTCCGCATCTTATCAAGTAACAGAGGAAGGTAAAAATGGGGAAAGTGAAATAAAGATGATTATGCATACAGCATTATACAGTGTTGTGCTCTGGTAAAATTAATTGAAGTATAATAAAAAAGTACTCTTTATAAAATTACCTTGTAGATCAAGGGACTACAATTCCAATTGCCTGACACCTGCTGTGTATCAAATCTCAGTCAGGCCCTCCCTTTGATGTGCCAACCTCAGCCTGAAGACAAGTTAAAAAATGTCTGCTCCAGTTATAAAGCTAAACGTTATTGTCCAGTCTTGTTTTACAGCTGCACTTTGTACAGTAGTTCTCCTCGCCATCATCAGATAGTGACCTTGAATTAAGTATAATCTGTGTGTTTTTAGTGTTGACACTCATTTTATTTGGCCACTGTTTCTCTGACTCCTTCAAATTGCCTTGGCAGTATTAATTCCGATGTTTTTTTAAACAGCATTGATTTAATATTTGGACATATCCATCTGGTCACAGTATCAGAAAAAAATAGGTGAACCAATCATTGTGCAACAAAACTAAATAGACAAGTACACTACATGAGCTACACTGCATGAGCCTGGATCTCCTCACAAGTAAATTTGCAGAGCACCAAGGAATTACAATTGTTCATAAATATACTGCGTTGGGGATTCAGAAGCACCTGTACTGTTAAAAAGCACTTTGGTTTGACATTGTGTCCAATAAATTACACTGGTGCCTTCAATTTATGTGACAGAATGCCAACCACAATAAAGGAACAAACCTCAGCACTAACTTTACCTATAAGGTAGTTATACGCTCTATTTTCTAAACTGGGGGGGTAAACGGGACAATATTTTTTCTCAAAACACCTGGTAGGAAGCGGAGTGTTTAAAAAAAAATCAGTTTGTGTGTAGGGGATGGGGCGTGTGATAGGAGACAGGCACATACGTGGGGATAAGCAGTGCAATTGAGACATTCATGACAGAGCACTGCTCAAATACTGCAATTCTGTGTCCATAATGTAACAATGCCATTAGAGGAAGGGTGAAAACAGTGCCCATCTGTGCAGACTGGTTTGAGAGTGCCAAGTGATTTTTATTATCCAACAAGTTGTGAGCTTTGGCAAGCAAAAGAGGTACTATGAATGGGGTGGTGGTAGGGTCAGATTCAACCTTCACACTTTCAGGTATGATCTTATCCTGTCCATTTAGAAACATAGACACATAGGAAACTGAGGGCAGAAAAGGCCCACCAGGCCCACCTAGTCTGCCCATTTGTCTAGCATTTCCTAGGCTTGCTCTGATTTCCTTCCCCTTCCTGTTAACAGTCCTCTATGTCTGTCCCAAGCCCTCTTGAACCTTCCCACTGTGTTTTCCTCATGACTATTCCAGGCAGTCCATTCCAGGTGTCCAACTCCCTCTCGGTAAAGAAGTATTTCCTGATGTTACCACTAAACTCCCCCCCCCCAAGTTGGAGATCATGCCCCCTTTTCCTGGGACATCCCTTCAATTGGAATAGGTTTTCTGTGGGCACTTTATTGATCCCCTTTAGGTACATAAAGATCTCTATTATGTCCCTTCTCTCCCGCCTTTGTTCCAGGGAGTACAAGTCTAGGGCTCCCAGTCTTTCCTCATATGGCAAGTGGCCGAGCCCCTTCACCATCTTGGTTGCCCTCCGCTGTACCCTCTCCACTCTTTCCACATCCTTTTTTTTGGTAAGGCCTCCAGAACTGGACCCCGTACTCCAGATGAGGCCTGACCAGCTGAGTGAACAAGGACATCAGGACTTCTTTCCTTCTGCTGGTGATCGCCCTTCCAATACAACTTAACAGACTGTTTGCCTTTGCCACTGCCCTCCCGCACTACCCAGCCACTTTCAAGTCCTAAGAGATGATGATGCCCATGTCCATCTCCTCCTTGGTTACTGCCAGTAGCTTGTCCCCCAAACTAACTGCATTCTGTACTCCCATTTTTTCTGCCCAGGTGCATGACTTTACATTTTGCCATGTTGAGCGATAACTTCTACTTCCTGGTCCATATCTCTAATTTCCCTAGGTCTCTCTGCATCCTCTCGGCTCCATCCTGCATGTCCACTCTACTGCAGACCTTTACGTCATCCACAAACAGGCTCACTCTACCCTCCAACTCCTCTGCTATGTCTCTTATAAAGATGTTGAACAGCAAGGGTCCCAGCACTGACCCCTGAGGAACCCTGCTAGTGACCCTTGATACTCCAGAGGGAACCTCATTTACTAACACCCTCTGTAGCCTGCCCTCCAGCCTGTTTTGCACCCACCTTGTAACCACCCTCCCATAACCAGGCACTCCATTTTGTACAGTAGCCTTCTGTGCAGTATGAAAAGCCTTCCTGAAATCCAGGTAAGCATTGTCCACTGACCCACCCTGATTGATTACCCTATTAACCCAGTCAAAAAACCCGATCAAATTTGTTTGACAAGATCTTCCCTTGGAAAAGCCATGCTGTCTTGGGTCTAGGAGGCCATTTGCCTCCAGGAAGCTGGTGATTCTGTCCTTGAGCAGTTTTTCCATGAGCTTGCTGACCACAGATGTCAGACTTATTGGCCTGTAGTTGCTCATGTCTTGCCTCCCCCCTCCCTTGTGTAGGGGCAATACATCCGTGCACTTCCAGTCCTTTGGGAGTTCCCCTGAGTGTAAGGATTCATTTAACAGAGAGGTCGAGGGGGCCGCTAACACCTCCCTCAGCTCCCTCAATGCTCTTGGGTGAACCCCATCCAGCCCCATGGCCTTGTCCACCTTCAGGTCCAGGAGTTCTCGCAAGATCTCCTCTTCCCAGAAGAGACTCACATCTACCCATGCCCCCTCTCCATTGGCTGGTCTGGAGTTGTCCCCACCCATACCTCCTCCCTTACGAATACTGCACTGAAGTAATTGTTCAGCATTTCGGCCTTTTCCCGGTCCACCTCCACCCTCTCTCCTGTCTCTGTTAACAGACTCAGTATCCCATTTTCCCCTTTTCTCCACTCACTCATATACCTGAAGAAGGTTTTATCCCCCTTCTTGACCACCTTGGTGATATTCTCTTCCATCCTTGCTTTTGCCCGTCTGACCACCTTCCTACCTCCTTTTGCTTTTCCTGGTAATCAATTCAGTCTAGTTCACTCTGAGTTGTTTTATATAGCCTGAAGGCATGCTTCTTAGAGCTGATACTGGCCCCCACTTCCCTACTCAACAACAGTGGCCTCCTTTTCTTCCTATTTTTGCTTACCCTCTTTGTGCTGTGGTCAGTGGCCCTCATGATGGCTCCCTTTATTGTGGCCCATAGGTTTTCCACCCCCTTAAGTTCCCCCATCCCTGTAATTACCTGTTGAGCATAATCCCTTATCATGGCAAAATTTGTGCATCTGAAATTGAGAACCTTCACCTTGGTCTGGTAGCGTGAGGCATTTCTTTTTTTTTTAATATTCAACTTCATTATGAGGTGCGTGATTGTAAATGTAAGCTAGATTATTCACATTCACTTGCACTTGCGTTGCTCTAAAGCTGAAACTGTAAAACAGATATGAATTCATAGGCAGCTTTTTTAATAATTTTCCTGAAAATCCACACAGTTAGACTAACCACGTCTCATCCATCAGTCCTGCAGTGTGCCATAAGACTATCTGAAGTGCAGAGAATGAAGTCATTACAATATGATACTCAGTTTCTCACCTTTTTTTCATAGTGGCAACAGCAGTACTAGTAGTGCAACTATTTTGCAAACATAGCACTGTAAAAGATTCAGTGTTTGAATTAAATTCCTTGCATCCTTCCCCCCCACTGAAAATCAGTGCTTTCATTTTTGAAGGGCTTTAGAAAGGCTATCCAACTAGACATTCATTTAGCAGGAGTTGGGTGTTTTTTTGCATCTCTAATCCCTTTCTGTACTGCTGAGAATACAGTTGTCTCTGTGCCAGTGTAAAGAACAACAAAGTCTGAATAACTGAGCCCATGCAGTCCTTACAGTCCAGCAGCTAAATATAGATGCATAGATACATAGACAGTGTCGGCAGATAAGGGCCTATGGCCCACCCAGTCTGCTCATTTGAGTTTGTAAGTTCAGTTATAGATACATAGACAGTGTCGGCAGATAAGGGGCTGTGGCCCACCCAGTCTGCCCATTTGAGTTTGTAAGTTCAGTTATAGATACATAGACAGTGTCGGCAGATAAGGGCCTATGGCCTAAAACTTGATTGCATTATATCACAAAACCATTACTTGTTGGACTTTAGGTTTTTTTGCTTTTTTTAGTTTGTTAAAAAAAATCAGCCTTGATTTACTGCAGTAAGCCTGATACTTTTTTTATTTTATTTATTTTTTTTATCAAAAAAGGGAAAACTGTCATCCAAACCATGCAGGATTCAGTGTTTCCTAATGGTTTACTGTCAAGTTTTTAGTGCCCTTCATAATTTCAAAAATGCTGCCAAATTAATTAAATTTTTGAAAACGGCAGTACAATTATAGCTGAAGATAGGCATCCTTTCATTTTTATTTTAATCCACAGAAAGCCTATTTAAGAACAGAAGCCAGATTTGTTCAAATTTATTATCATCTTGCTCTAATTTGTAATATATTCTTTCTAGTTTTGCAGTTTCTAGCATCTTTACTTTTCACTCTTTAAAAATTGGTGTTTTTTCTCTTTCCATTTTTGCAAGATTAATTTCTTGGAAATTATTATAGCTATGTTTATAAAAGTGCCTTGATTTCTGTCTATTAAATCATTAATGGATTTCCCATATTCTAACAAAAGTCCACCTGAGTCAAAGGGAATTTTTACTCCCAAGGCAAGTTCAATGACATTCATTATCTTTTCCCAGAAGGCTATTAATGTTGAGCAGTCCATAAACATGTGTTTAATAGTGCCTGTATTAGGGTTGCCACCTTTGATTCGGGCCAAAACCTGATCTGATAGCCCCACCCTTTTCCAGCCCCTGCTCCACCCCTTTCACCATGGCCACACTTCCATTGTCAAATGACCCTTACATGTATTACAAGAATCCAAACCTGACCAGTTATGGGTTACCCACCGTTAATGGTAGTTCCTCATATCTTGTGTGCAGACCAGACTAGAAGAACAGATCCCTCATCCAAATATAATAAGATGCCAGTCAAACTTAGTAAATGTGAAAATTTTATTTAACAATCCCTGTTACTGGGACACTTTTAAAAAGAAGATACTTAATCACTAAGAAACTTCTGGAAAAACAGAAGTGTCACTATTGTGCAACACAGCACTGTACAATTTATAGTCAAACTGCAATTTGAAGAACTTACAATTCTTTAAATATAAAATAAATCAGTATAAAAAAAAAGTGTGGATATGGATAAAAGTTCCACTCTGCAGCACAGCACAGCACTGTTCTGTTCCATATATCATCTCAAACTGCTTTCTGAAGAGGTATGTCATTTACATTACTTAGATTTGAAGCAGTACTTCTGATTAGACTTTGCCACTTCAAGGAGCCTGCTATTGGTTTTAATAAATGAGAAAAACTGTGAACAGGTAAAGCTGTAGTTCAGTTTCACTTGTAGCTCTGCTTTCACCAAAGGAACCAGCATTCTGTTTCGCTCATCAGTCCATAAATTCCCCATTAGCGAAAATACTCTCTCCACAAAGCTGTTGATAATGGGGATGGACAAGACAAATTGTGCAACCTTATACAGCATTTTGCACTCATGTCCCTCCTCAAATAATGCAACCCATCTCTCCCCAACAGATTGTTCCTTCAATTCTATCAAGAATGGCAATGCATTGCAAAATGATGAATAATCTGAATGCAAAAAGTCCATGTCCAGCCCATGTCCATCTTGAAGCTTTAGCACCTCCACAGAGTTGCATAGTTCTTCCCAGGATATTAGCTGGTGTAATGAGAATATTTGCATGATCCTGAGGGGGCTATTATCAAAGTCAAACCATTTATTTAAGTAATCTAGGGCCCGAACATAAAAGTTTCCCAAGTCTTTTGCAACTCTGTCTCTTACATTTGGTTGCAATGTTTTTAAAGCTGCCATGACTTTGAATCCAAAGAACTTGTCCTGAAGTCTGTTTTGCAATTCACTGCACAGATTATGCATCACACCATACACCTCTGGAGCAGTTAATGAATTGCTTTCCAGCTTGGCGATACTCTTATGGAACACCTGCAGAACACAGTGCATGAAATTCAAATAGCATTCTGCCTCAGACATTTCATTGGGGTAGCTATATCCATCTTCATAGGCTTCAACAAATTTCCATATATAAGGATGACATTCTTCTGCTCCTTACGTTATGAAATAACTTTTGATGGCTGGCCAGCACTCTACCAGCCTGGCTACAGCGGGAAGAAATGAGAGCCACCTGGTCACCACAGCTGCATGATCTCCTTCCAGTCCTGGTCCACAAACACAAACATTTCTTTCAGCTGTTGAACCTTCTTTGCAGAGGAAGAAAACTCACTGTAAATTTTTAAGTCAAGTGTCTCCACATCAAACCGTGCCAGGGCCTTGCTAGTATTCCTAGCACAGTTGTGAATAATGTGGCATAAACAGTTTGCAGAAATGATGTGTGGCACTTCGGATTTTAGGTGCTTGAAAATGGACCTGTGCTTGCCGTAGTTCACAGAGGCATTGTCTGCAGCGTAGCTGGAAAGATGTTGCAGCTGTAAGTCTTTACTACGAAGGCTCTCTGTTATTTTTCCAAAGATTGCTTCTGAGGTGTCATTGTGATCCTCATAAAAATAAAGAAGTGTTTGTTGAATGCCACTTTTTGCTGTAAAGAACTGAACTGCAACAGGGAACATTGTTTTGTTTCCTTTGTTGGACGCATCGGAGACCACTGAAAAATATGATGTTCCCAGGTCTTTCAAAAACAGTTCTTCTGAATATGGGGCGGGAACATTTTTGACTATGCACTCTGCCTTAGTTTTCCCACAACTTAATTTTGATGCTAATCCAGAGTCCGAATAGAGGCTCTATTCCAGTTTACTGCCATAATCCATGGACAGGTATGAGTGGTGATGCTGTATTCCATGGTAAACTGATGTGACCTCAGCAGCTGTCACTTTCATGGTCTCTGCAGTTGGGATCCGTGGTTGGGAAAATTTTGTCATGAACAGATTTTCTTTCTGTGCCTGGACAGTCTGTTGGTGTTTATCAGATTTCTGGTGTTTTTTGAGAGCCTTTTCTCCATCCCACTTCACAGTAAAGGTAGTGCCACAGGAAACGCATTTTGCAGAATTGGCCATGCCTGGCACCGACTGCACCCAAGGAAATTTTTGATTCCACTCTGTATTGTAACTGCAGAACCCCTTGGCCTTCTTTGCTGGTGGTGGCACTAGACTGGTGGTGGCATCATCTCTTGTCTCCTCTGATGGCAGAATTATTTTCTTGCCATAAGCAATCATTCTCACTGACATCTAAAAGTCTCCACACCGCTTCTGACCCAACACTGTGCCCGACCACAACAATAAACTAAAAGGCGAAAGAGAAACAAGCAAAAAGGAGCACGATTACAATTAAGCCAGCCATGTGCAGGAAAAGAAAACTATACAAAAACATAAGGGTTCGATCTATAGCAATAAAGTGCACACTACCACCAAGTGTGACTTGTTCGACCTGTGTGCTTTCTCAACAAAGTCACTGACATAGACTTTATTCTGGTTCGGCCTATAAGAACAAAGTGCACACTACTACTAAGTGTGCCTTGCTTTGTTAGACCAGGGTTCCACTGCTGGCAAAGTGCACACTACCACCAAGTGTGACTTGTTCGATGTGGGTGCCTTCTCAACAAAGTCACTGATGTAGACTTTATTCTGGTTCAGCCTATAAGAACAAAGTGCGCATTACTACTAAGTGTGCCTTGCTTTGTTAGACCAAGGTGCCACTGCTGGCAAAGTGCACACTACCACCAAGTGTGACTTGTTCAATGTGGGTGCCTTCTCAACAAAGTCACTGATGTAGACTTTATTCTGGTTCGGCCTATAAGAACAAAGTGCGCACTACTACTAAGTGTGCCTTGCTTTGTTAGACCTGGGTGCCACTGCTGGCAAAGTGCACACTACCACCAAGTGTGACTTGTTCGACCTGGGTGCCTTCGCAACAAAGTCATTGAAATGGACTTTATTCTGAGGTGGCACAAAGTCCACTTGAGAAAATGCCATACATCAGACACCAACATAAATAGCAAACACTATTGCACCTTTAGCAGAGCAGAGACCAGTGCCCATGGGGGAGGACCTCGTTGTGGTGACACTGCTTTCTACCAACGCTCCCCTAGGTGCGGACATGACAAAGCCAACACACATCAGATTTTTAGCATCTTAAAACAGTTGTGCAAGATATTTGTATTTCAAGTAGGTAATAAAAGAAACCGTGGCTCAAGTCTATACAAGTATACTGGAGCTCCGTTACACCAAATCCAAACGAAACACACAGAGAAACGCGGGCTTCTACAGTTTTACTATGGAAGAACAGTCCACAAAGTTAGGACACACTAAAACTGCTTATTTATTGTTAAAAAATCGCAGTAAAATCCACGAGATAGTGGCTGCCACTTTGTATACCCACTATCTCGCATATTTGTATTTCGCCAGGACAAAAAAAAAAAAAGGAAAAAGCTTCCCTTGAGCAAGCCTGTTTACAAGAGAAAAGTAAAAGGAAATGAGAAACGATAAAATGAATAAAAAGAGTTTCAACAACTGACTGAACTGACGGACATCTGTAAGCAAATATTTACAAATACAGGTAGCGCACAGAGATAGCAAAAAAACAGTGTGCATATTTTTTAACTATTTGTTTACAGATGTTGGGCAGGTGGTTGTTGTAACTCTTAGGTAAACAGCAATCAGGTGAGGAATAGGATAGGAAACAACACCACATCAGTATGATCATAACCCAACACCAACGATACTAAGCTGCTTAACAAATCATTAGCATTATAAACCAGCCAACCCTGTAAAAATTATTGCCTGTGACCTGGCAGCTGTCTGGCTGTGAATGAAACCAAGCTGTTATAATTTAAATTAAAAACAAGCAACATGATCACATTTCTACACAATTATCCATAAGCCAAATTACAAATAACATTATAAACAGCCAACCTTGTAAAAATGATTGCCTGTGGCCTGGCAGCTGGCTGGCTGTGAATGAAACTCAAACTAAGTTGTTATTATTTAAATTAAAAACAAGCAACATGATCACATTGCTACACAATAACCCCATAATAAGCCAAATTACAAATACTTAACATTATAATCTAGCCTACTACCTTGAAAAATCATTGCCTGTGGCCTTGCAGCTGGCTGGCTGTGAATGAATTCTAAAAACTGTTATTTAAATAAAAAAAAAACAACATGATCATCACATTTCTACACAATAACCCCATTAAGCCAGCCTACCTTAAAATGTGATGCCTGTGGTCCTGTAGTCCTTGACTGGGTCAGTGAAGTGTCCACCCCCTCTTTTCCAGCAGTGCTGTCTGCAAGTAAATCTTGACCGTGACCAACCATAAGGTGCCAAAGCAGCACAGCCAAATTAGACCGAGATCCTCTCATTGCTGTCAGTAGTAGTGGTAGCAGAGCTGCGGGAGTCCTGTCTGTGGCTGTCGGTTCGGTTGTCCTTCTAATTCTTCTCTCAGTCAGTCCTCCGAGGCTCTGAATCTAAACTCCAGACCAGTCCGACTCCAAACACGATGAGTTCTTCTCAGTCCTCTAAACAACACGATGGTTAGATTTAAAGTACACTGATTAAATTGAAGTTTAAAAAGCAGCCCTTATATAGGGCTGTAAACATGCTGCAGACTGGGAGCCTTTCTTTGTTTATTTTTTCCCGCTGCAGAGCTACATGAATCAAGGCTTGTAATTGGTCTTTCTGAATGGACCAATCACAGCCTCGAAGTGGACCAATCAGAAGCCTGGGATGATGCCTGTATTCCGATTGGCCACTCTATCATCCTGTGCTCTGATAGGGTGGTTTCTGGAGCCCAAATCTGAACACAATAAGCTTGCTGCTGCATTGGTACTCTCTATTTTGGCTCACAGCAGCACCAGCAGCAGCAATGGGCATAGTGGGCAGTTGTGGCATGGGATCCTCACTCATCTACCTGACTCATGGTGGTGTGTGGCCACAGCATGGTGCAGTGATGCTGGGTGGTGTGGATGTGGTGACAGTCACAGTGGCACCGGGCCGCCGGCGTGTCGAGCAAGCTGCAGCTTCCTGCAACTGAAGAACTGGGTCCGACAAAACCAGAGCTGAACATAGGGAAACCGGAGAACTGGAGATGGCCTCAGAAAACCGGAGGATCTGGGAAAAAAACAGGTAGGTGGCAACCTTAGCCAGTATTGTCCTGACATCTAGGACATACTTCAGAAATATGGGGGCTGAATTTATTTAACTTAGCAGGTATGTAATAAAGTCTGTGCAAAATGTTAAATTATATTTGTTGGAATGTTATGGATTTTGAAACCATATTGGGATTTTTTAATATTTCTAACCAGTCTTCTGATGTTATCTTTAAGTTTATTCTTTTTCCTAAGCCATTTTCAATTTTGACATATCCACTTGTAAAAATTGTAGCAGAAAAAAGTATAACTTACCTATAGTTTTCTGCAAATTGTCTTGCTTATGAAAAAATTCTTCCATCGTCGTTAAAGGAATGTCTAAGTTAAGTTTCTACTGTTTATTAATATAGCTTCTAAGCTGTAGATAAGGCATATATTGGTTTTTACTAAAATTAAATTTAGTGATAAGATATTTAAAGATAGCCAATTTACCTTTTATATATAAATCTCCAAAATTACTTATGCCTTTGCCTGCCCATTCCTTCCAGATCCCAACAGCATGGAGTTTTACTTAAATAAGGGTTATTTTGTAAGGGCATTAATCTAGTTATGTTAACTTTCTGACCAAGCCTCTTATTAAGTTCCAGACAGGCTGAAATTGAACTTACTAAAAATCTTGATATTTGATTTTTAAATTATAAATCTTTAAGTGGAATACTAACTATTTCACTCAGCGATCGATACACAGATGAACTTAGTTCCAGTTGTTGCCAGTGTATCATAATAGTTAATGATTGATATATGTCCTGTAATCCTTCTACTTGTACTGCCGAATAATGCCATTTAAAGTTTTGAAGGTCAAGCCCTCCAAGTTCCTTAGGAACATACATTTTATCAATTTCGATCCACAATTTTTGATTCAACCATAAAAAATGTTTCGTTCTTCTTTCCTATTCTTGAAAGAATTCTTTAGCAAGAACAATGGGGAGAGTTTGAAATATATTCATTTTCACAATGTTTACTCTCTCCATAAGGGTTAAAGGGAGATACATCCATCTATTTATATCCCCTGCAATTTCTGTTTTCAATGGAGAGTAATTTGCCTCCTCAAGATTATTCAAGTTTTTTGTGAGATATACGCCTAGATATTTAAAAGAAAGTCGTGGTGTAAAGATTAAATCCTGCTTTGTTAATTCTGACTCCCCAAGAAGCATCATTTCAGTTTTTGGAATATTTAGGTTATATCCTGAGACATCTGCAAATGTCTTTATTATATTCAATAATTTTTTAATTGTGTCTTTTATATTTGAAAGATATACTAAGACATCATCTGCAGAAAGTGAGATAGTATAAATCCTGCCTCCTATTTTAATTCCTGTAATATTTTCCCTTTTATACTGAGCAAATGGCTCTATATAAAAGGCAAACAACACTGGGGATAAAAGGCAACCCTGTCTAGTGCCCCTTTGTAATTTGATAGATTCAGAAAGTTTTGCATTAACATAAATTTTGGCATTTAGTTGCGAATTGATAGCTCCAATCCAGTTAAGCATATTGGGGCCCAGACCTGCCTTTGACAGGGTGGACATTAAAAAAGTCCAGTCCACCCTGTCGAAGGCCTTCTCTGTGTCCAATGCTATAATGGCCATATCTTTTTTGATTAGAAAGTTCCATTATATTTAATGTCTTTCTAACGGCCTGTGAGAGTCTTCTGTCTTGAGCAGTAAGCCTGATACTTAATGTCTTTAGCATACTTCTTTGCTGTCCCAGATTTACATTAAAGTTGCAGTCTTTCACTTCATTATAATTGCATTGTACACTGATACCCCATTCTAGCAGCTTCCTGAGTGTATAGAATTGTATCCATTTTCAGCATGTGTACCTGATTTTAGTCCAAGATTACAGTTTGAATAGATGTTTGTGATACCCCCCCCAACAAAAAAAAACTGAAGACTAAGGAGTTGTGGAAATGGTAAAACAGTTAATACAACACATCCAGCAATAACTCTGAATAGGTGTCCACATACAGAAGATCTCACTGATACCATAGGTTTTGTGATACATTGCACTCTGATGTATACAGTGTTTAGTTAATGGATTGTAACTACTGCTTCAGATTTTGTTGTTTGTTTAAATCTGATAACGTTACAATTCACTGGTGTTCTGCCTCTGCCCAATGACAGTATGCAGCTATGCAAGGGCAGAAGCTCTAAAAGAATCAAATGGCTATTCAATTATTAACTTTTTCTTTTGATCAGGATTACAATAAAACAGCACTTTGACACCAGGATTCACACAAAGGCAGGAATGTGGACAAAAGGCATTTTTTATTGTGTTGAACTATATAGCTAGAAAAAAGTAGCCTACCAGTGTTACTGTGACAGACAAGTAGGCATTATGTGTCCTGTTTTTAGCATCTTCTACTATGTGCACTGAAAAAAAGTTGAGAAGTGAAATAAAAATTGAAGCACTTTTCAATAACAGTTATGACCTTACAAGTCCTGTAGCACTTGATGAGTAAGTTTAAAGCTCCTGTCGCAACATGCAGAATAAAGTGCTCTGTTGTAGTGGAGAAAAATAGGTGCCAAAAAAAACCACAGTATCTCTGCAGAACCCAGTGCAAATATTATATACAATTATGCAGTTGTTTATAAATGAACATCAAAACAGTCTGGTAGTCCATAATTTACAGCAGCTTAAACATGAACCAATTCAAATCAGTCTCTGGCTGAGCACTTTAGACTGCAAGAGCAGAGCTGAGATGAAAATGCTGTATTTGGTTAAACTGGGGTTTGTATGCTTTGTCATTTACATGCCATGGTTATCAGGGTATCTAAAAATAAAAAGCAGTTGTTATTTTTGTGTGTGGGTTTTTGCTCTTCTGACACATCACATTAATCACACACTCTATAGTATCCTGTATACTGTTTTACTTGGTAGACACTCAAATGTTGAGGAGCTCAGACAGTAAGTGAATTCATTAATAGCTGATCAGTTATAGATTCTTGTTTTAAACATTGAGTTTCTCCTACAGTATTGCTGTTCCTCTACAGTACAGTATATGGTCACATCATTTAGTTTTGGCATTTAATCATTACTGGCTGTGCAGTCATAAGTCCACTACAGTAAATGAGTGTTTGCAGTTGAAAAGATACAGTACATATGGGCTCAGGAATAATCTAATGCAGTGCTTCATTTCCCTCAGTATTGTATTGTATTGTACAATGTTTTATTGTACAATATTGTATTGTATTATGTATTTAATCAATAATTACATGCATTCAAGCACTGGCTGGCATTTGATGTATTTCAATATGAGATGTTACACAGATAGTGGCTCATTTCCTTAGTTTGCAGGGACTGCATTTAAAATGGACATTGGGAGGAATAAGAAGAGGAGAACACTAAGGCATATGTACAGTACTTAAAAAAAAAATTTGGGTGGTGGTGGTAAAAACAAATACAATTGTCAGATTTGCTCTGACACAGAACATCTGCCACTTGTTTGTATGCAGTACAGTCAATGGAAGAAAAATCATAACATACATTTTACTGCCACAGTTTTGCAAGAGACCCAGTATGTAAAAAACTCAATATGTAAAAAAATAGTGATGTCATTCATAGTTTTTATTTCTGAATGCACAGTGCTAACCAGATTCACCTTTCTGCTGTTCCTGTCTTGCTTACGAACATACGAAATTTGCCAGCAGATAAAGGCCTAGAGGTGTATCAAGTCTGCTCGAATGTGCAGCTAACACCCCTTATTCTGCAGCTGCCCCTCCCTTCCACCCTTCCCCTTCATTAACCTTCCCCCTTGTCCTGTCCCATCCCCTTTTGAAGTAGTAAACTGTTCTACTGGATACTACTTCTGCAGGTAATGCATTCAACCCAGCCACCACCCTCTCTGTAAAAAAGTGTCTCCTCATCTCCCTCCAGTCTCATATCATGGCCCATGGTGTCCCTCCCCTCCCTTACTTTGAACAGCCCCTCTGTACCTGTCTTGTTTATTTCTTTCATGTATCTAAAGGTTTCAATCATGTCCCCCTGTCCCTCCTCTCCTCCAGTGAGTACATGTTCAACTCCTTCAACCTCCTCTCATATAATAAGTCCCCCAGCCCCTTGATCATCTTTGTCACCCTGCACTGCACCCCCTCCAGTAACTTAATGTCCATCTTCAGATACGGGCTCCAGTACTGCATGCAGTACTCCAGGTACGGTCTAACTAATGACCTATACAGTGGCAGAATCACCTCCTCCCTCCTTGAGGATATAGCCCTTGCAATACAACCCAGCATTTTGTTGGCCTTTGCAGCTGCCTTCCTACATTGTGCCGAGTTGTTCATTAACCCTGTAATGAGCGCCGCCAGATCCTTCTCCTCCTCTGTCTGGGCTAGCTACACTCCCCCCAGCTGGTAACTCCTCCTTGGGTTCTTCATCCCAAAATGCAGCACCTTGCACTTTTTGGCATTAAACCCCAGTTGCCAGGTGTCTGATCAGGTTTCAAGCTTTGCCAGATCATTCTGCAATCCCTGCCATCCCCCTAGGTCATCCACCACCGCTCCTACCTTGGTATCATCAGCAAACAGACTGATCTTGCTCTTGATGTCCCATGATATGTCTGCAATGAATATCCCAAACAGCACTGGTCCCAACACCGAGCCCTGTGGAACACCACTCGTCACTACCCTTGGGTGTGAGAGCTCCCTACCCACCACCACCCTCTGTTACCTTCCCTGAAGCCAGTTTCTTACCCATCTCACCAGCTTTGCACCCTCCCCTGTGCCTACTAACTTACTTCCCAGCCTTCCATGTGGCACTGAGTCGAATGCCTTACTGAAGTCCAGATACAGGACATCCACTGCATGGCCCCTGTCCAGTTGCCTAGTTACCCAGTCATAGAACTCCACCAGGTTGGTTTGGCAGGATCTGCCCCGTATGAAGCCATGCTGTCTGCTGTCCTGTAGTCCTTTTGGCCTCTAGGAGGGCCACCAGCCTCTCCTTCAGGATAGGCTCCATTAGCTTACCCACGATGGATGTGAGGCTCACTGGTCTGTAGTTTCCTGGTTCATTCTTGGGGCCACTCTTGTGGAGGGGCACCACATGAGCCATCCTCCAGTCCTGAAGTACACAACCCGAATGTAGTGAGGCATTAAATAGGTCTGCCAAAGGTCCTGCAAGGACCACTGCCAGCTTCTTTATAAAAATGATAGACAGTAATAGAGAATATGTACCCTGTATGCCCAAAGTATCTACACATGTTTATATTATTATAGTTAAGACACAAGCCTGGTGCAATTCCTTGCCATGAAGAATCAGTAGAACAGGCAAAGGCAGAAGTAAAAAGTGTCTGGCCAGTGTGGAAACAAAGCACGAATACAGGGTACATATTCTCTATTACTGTCTATCATTTTTTGTAAAGTTTTAATTATAAGAGTGAACAAAGCACAGAGTATGTACTATAAGTAGCATGAGAAAGAAGCACAGTGGTAATGAAGTATAATAGAAAATCGTAATAGAAGAATAATGAAAAGAAATGGAATCCAAAAATGTAAGATCTATAAACAATATTTATCTATTATTCTTACAGAATATATGAAAAGCCCTTTGAAAAAGCACAAGCTTGCGAAACATCAGGGTAAGCAACAAAAATAAATAAAGAACTTTGAGAAATTTTACAACAGCCCGAGTGGAGTATTTTTTCATCCCCCCCCCATTTTTGAACATTAACACTGACTTAGTCCTATAAGGGGAACCATTAAACAAACTGTCTTAACGGTATCCCATTACCCATGGAGTGAAGCATTATAGCTACACACCTCTCGCCAAACTTTTAAGTAGAGCTAAATCTCAGGACAAATTGTGCAGGTTATGATGAGCAACTAATCATATTACAATATATACAATGGAACTTTTAACAGCCCTGCTTACACAGGCATTGCCCTTTAAGCGTATTGAACAGTCATCAGAAAATGCAATGCAGTAATAAACCAGTACTCATGCATACTTACATATGACAGTTTGCCCCATACTTCCCAATGTACTATATGTGCTCACCCACTGCTTATCTGAATATCTTCTAATAAATTCACTATTCTAAACCATTGTGATACCCAAGTGTGGCCTGCTGCCAGTGTTTTAGCACAGACCGCTATCTCTCTAAAAGCATTGTTACACTCTATGTGACAGCTGTTGCACAGGATATTCCTTATATCCAATTTTAACTAACAAAATCCAGTTTCTGTAACAAAATCTGTTCAGTTATAGTAATACAAAAATGGCATATCATGTTTTATGTTGGGTAAATTCCTAAAAAAAAACAGATTCTGGTTAAAATTAAATTAATCAAACTTTGGTGTCACATTAAAAAGTCTATCAGAGTTTTCATCCACTTCCATATTTTTTTTTAAAATGGGACACAAGGAATCTACTGTGCCATTGCTGTTACACAGAATGTGACTAGTGATTTTGGAGAAATTGTGGTCTGTGTTAAAATAGGGAATGCAGAGCATTTTCTGATGACTGTAAAGTGTAAAGTGCAATGTCTGTGTAAACTGGGATGTTAAAAGTTCCACACACACAATCAGGACTTGACACAATGTCAACGACTCGGCAGAACGAGCACTGTCACAAAAGCATTGAGTGCAAGGACAGGATTGTAATAAGCTCTATGGAGAAAGTTCAGGGCAAATTATTTCAGTTTGCTGATTCTGGACACTGTATCTGCCTACCTCTTAGAATAAATTCACTGCTACCATCTAACCATTTTGGGTGAACTAGAACTCTAACATAGTGGCCTGATCCCAACTGAAGATCAGTGATTTCTTGTCAAAACATCAATAAAAGACTACAAAATACATTGCGATATCCCTGCCCCCCGGAACTTTACATTTTCCATACACTGTTTTTAATTATGATCATCCCATTCCCCCCTTTGTTTGTTTGGAGAGAAGGAGAACCTGTGAGGTGAAGAGAAAGTAAAAGAATACTGCCCCAAGTGCTGTTGTATCATTAATGCTACATAAACAAGTGTATGAAAATGTAAAAGATCTGAAAAGCACAGCAACTTACATTTCTGAATAACATACATCCGCCCAAAATTAGGATGCATATGAACATTAAAACCATTTCTCTATTTTGCATTCAACTGCACATAGAGTTGTCTACTACTCATTAATGAGCTCACTGCTCAAAACTATTGAAACAAAGTTAATAGTAACACAGTCATCAATTTTTCTATGCCCAGGGATGAATGTCGATCATTGATACACCCCATATTCTTATTCTCAAAATACAGTATGTGGTCTGTGGACTGTGGGGACACCTACCGGCACATTACATCTCTGTCAGAAACATGTAACTGAGAACTGCGCCACCTGGCACATTTCAGCAGTTTATGAGGAGGATTTGATTAATTAAGCATTTAGGAAGCACCGCAGTATGGCATTATGGCATTAACGTGTAATGAGGTCTTCCTCTGTATCACTTGGTATGCCACTCGGGTGTACCGCATCCACTGAGGTATACCTCATTACTGTGAAACTTTTCCATGTCTACCACTGTACATGCAGTTGAAAACCCAGTGAAATACATTGAACTGCACTTACCTTATTTCTCATATAGCAATTCCCAGTTCCAGCAGCGAGGCATGTCTTCAATGGAAGAGTGGATCTTCATACTGGGACCTGTTCAGGATAGTGAGGGGGTGTGTGGGGAGATCTGGGGCTGCGGGTGGTGGGTGCTCAGTGGGAGGTTGGGCTGGAAGGGTGGGAGTCACATCACCACCCAGTCTGCCCTATTTATCCCTATCTAGTTTGAGGCCCCATGCCTAAACTGAACTCTGGAGTCCCTCTTGCCTCCAGGATATTCTTGTGTCAATCCCACTCCTTAAATGCTGTGATCATTTTAGCCCCTACCGCCTCCTCTGGTAGGTTATTCCAGGTGTCTACCATCCGCTCCATAAAAAACAATTTTCTCATGTTTCCCATGAGCCTTCCCCCCTCTAACTTCATTTTATGCACCTTGACATGGAGCATCTTACTTTGGAAGATGCTTCCTTCTGGTACTCTGTTTATGCAGGTGATGTATTTGCATGTCTCAGTCATGCCCCCCCTTCCTCCAGAGAATACATATTTAACTCCTTTAGACTTTCCTCATAGGTCTTATTCAGCAGGCTCTGCACCATTTTACTTGCCTTCCACAGCACCACCTCCACTATATGTTCTTTTTTTACAAATATGGGATCTGCTGACTGACCCCATGATGGCTATGGTGGCAAAAACCCTGACTGTGGGGACTCTGATTCCCTCGCAGTATCTGGCCACCATCACAGTATTGCACAAACTGGGCAAGGATTCCACCTTGCGTGGTTTGTTTCAGACCATATCTCTGCTTGATGCAGACTACAAGCTGGTGGTCAAGGTACTTAAAGGGAGGTTGGATAGAATCCTGCTATTTATTACCCATGAAGACCAAGGGGGGTTTGTCAAAGGCAGGCATGCAATAATAATATCGGGAGATCACTCAGCGTGACATGAGCGTGGTCTGGGGGGGTCACTCAGACTGGTCTTCTTGCCCTAGATGCGAAGAAAGCATTTGACTGGGACAAGTGGCCCTATGTGTTTGCCGTTCTCAAAAATTTGGAAAATGGGCCATGCCTGAGGCCATGGATTGCAGCACTGTATAAATCCCCCATGGCACAGATTCTGGCAAATGGACTATTCTTGGAACCCTCTCATCTAACACGTGGGACCTGATGGGGTGCCCCTTATTAATCCTCTTCTATGTTATAACCACTGAACCTTTAACAGCTATTAGATCTAATACAAAAGTAGTGGGGTTAGAAGTGTGTGGGGGGTGCTATCATGATGCATCACTTTTTTGCAGATGATGTGCTCTTGTATCTGTCTCACTCAGTTAAAGCTCTTCAAGAACAAACCAAGCTATTTAAGGTGCATGGTTCTATGCCTGGCCATAAAATTGACTGGGCCAAATAAGAATAGCTCCCGGCGGGGGAGGGGGCAGGATCACTACTATTTGTCATGGGTTTCCAGCTGATCCCAGGCTCCCAGCTGAAGTACCTGCATGTTATCCTGTCTCAGAAGACTTTTCAACTCTGTACCCTTATTTAAAAGCCTACAATAGAATGTACTAAAGCTGACCCTGAGTGGTGGAGATATCTACCACTGACTCTTATAATAAGGGTGAAGACCAAAAAGATGAGCATCTTGCCTAAGTTCTTATATATGTTACACAAACCAGAAAATTGGGCACTCACCACCAATATTCCTACACATACAGACACCAATTTTCACCTAATGCATTTTAGATTCTTCAATCCTTTCTCAAAGGTGAAGCCTCTGAAAAAGGATAATAGAATCCAAAACAATGTCACGCTATAATGGGCATATGTATGTGTATTTTTTGCACCTAATAAATAAATGGCACAAGTAGGCATTTAGATGGTCTCAGACTATGCGTCATATGTGAATATTGGTAGTGAGTGTCCAATTTTCTGGTTTGTGTTTTTTTTTTTGGGGGTGGCTCAGAATGTGGGTGCTTCAATCATAGTGTGTACTCCTAAAGTCACATTTGTTCATTATTGCCAAACATTACTATTCAAATATCTGTGGATAACATGAATGGGGACCAGATATCTTCATATTTATCATGTGCTTCTTCCATAATGTATAGGGCTCTATCTATTCTGCTGTGGTCTGACATTAGACCTATCCATTCCAGATAGCTTGGTGGGTTCACATCCTTCCAGTGTTGTAAAATGATTTTCTTAGCTACTAGAATCCCTGTATTAAACAATATAACTTTACGTCTCAAATTATTTATATTTTTATTTATACCATAAACCCCAATGCCCAGGTCGAACGGGAAGTCATGGATTTTTCCAAACAAAGAAAATATTTTACTCCAATAATCTTTGAGTTGATTGCATCCCACTAGCATATGACCTAATGTTCCCTTGTTTGATCTGCATCTCTGATAAGGTTCTGGAATATTTTTATTAATTTTGTTCACTCTTGAGGAGTCAAATAAGCTGTATGTATTGTATTAACATGTATTTGCAACAATCTATTATTTTTTTATTTCCAAAGAGTCTAAATTTGTTATTTGAGTCCAAATCCCTTCTGAAATTCTTCTATGTAGATCATTCTTCCAGGCTTCCTTAAGTTTATTAAGGTTGAATGAACCTATGTCTCTAAGGGCTATGTAAATTTTTGAAATAAGGGGCAGGATTCAGAGAAGCCAATGCAGGATGCAAGGCAACTTGCATTGGAAAATAAAGTGCAAGTTGAACTTGCATCCTACTTTGCATCCCCGCAGGATTTACATAGGCAGCCTGCGACATGCAGCAGGCTGCCTGCACCCAACAGCACCTATGCACCTGACACTCCCTTGTGACATGGTGGAAAGGGGTTTCTGGCAGCATTTACACCCTATTCAGGTAGGGGGGTGGCCCCACATCCACCGATGGGATTCAGAGACAATCACCAGTGAACATCTGTCAAAGACCAGTTACACCAACAAAGAGGTAGTCTAACTGGTCTTTGCTGTTCACTGGAGGTTGCACTGTGCCCCATCCCCACAACCTCTGTGGGTTATAGACCCCCCATGGGCTCTGGGTCCCAGGCATGGCATGCAGGGTGCCAGGCAGGGTGTGTGGCACACCCCAATGCCCAAACCCCCACACACACATTGCAAGCCCCCATGCCCTGTGGCACAATCACCCTCTATCCCCATAACCCCCCTCATAGTCTAGTGGCCCCCTACCTCACAGTGCAAGCCCCCCACACCCCCAATACCCTACTGGTGACTGGCACAGCCCTCCCTCACCACCAGGGCCAGTCACCAATGCATGCACCAGGTGTATTTGTTGGGGGTTGGGGGACCACTGGGCCACCAGGGCAGATATGGGTCCATGTTCTGGAGTGATCCATGGCAAGGGGGCTTGGGGCTGGCACCCACACCATACGGGGCCTCGGAGGTGGGCTTGGGGTGTTATGGTGGCCCTCACCCATCGCAACTGCTGTCCTGTGATGTGTGGCATTCCTGTGCTGTGCTCTACCTTGCACAGCTACCACAAGTCGCAGGATGCAGACCGCTGCACCCACTCTGATCTTGAATCGGGTGCACAGGCCAGGGCACAGGGCAGGTCACCGCAAGCTACCATTGCCGCAGCTTACGACGAACCTCTCTGAATCCAGCCCAAGATGTTTATTTGTTTCAAGGTTTATTAAAAGCTCCTCCAATCCTATATTTTCAATACACTGCAGGTTCCTATTCTTTCCAAAAATAAAGTTCCTAACCTGCATGTATTACAGTTTTTGTGTTCCTGTAATATTGTATTTTTCCTGAAATGCATCAAAAGTGAGGAAACCATTTTCATTGAAAAATCCCCAGGTTAACAATTCCCTTTATTTTTATACCAATTCTGGAAAATTGTATCTGTTACTGAAGTGTGAAACTCACTGTTATTAATTATTGGCATAACTTTAGATAGCTGAGCTGAGTTTCCCATCATTTGTTGAGACACCTTCCAGATGCTGTTGGTAGTTTTAGTAGTATCCAACACACACCTATAGGAAGGAGCTTCTGTTAGTTGAACCACCAGAGTGCTTTAAGATGAGGCCTCCTAAATTGTGTTCTTCTATTTGAACAACTGCATTATACAATGGCAAGAAAAAATCCTGGACTCTGATTGGTCAGTCTTGGGCTGGACCCGTGATATTATCCCAGTACAACATCACGAGTCTAGTCTCAGCCTCACTGTGAACCCAGAGATGAGCATTTTATGGAGCTTTTTATTGATTGTTTCATCTTCTCTTAAAACCAAAAATATTTTTCCACACAAAAACATCTTTAAAATTATTTTTTTATTCTGTACAACAACAAGCCATTGTATATTAGCAATAATGCCCTCCGGGGTGTGTGTCGTTTGGGATAACATCACGCTTCAGTCGTTGGACGCACTCGGCCTGCGGCCTCGTGCCCAACCACCTGAGGCGTGACTTTATCCCAGCACGACAAACACCCTGTCGGGCATTATTGCTTAAGTCACTGTATCTTCAAGATGGCGAAACCAATAATAAGTTACCTCCGGTTGTGTTGCTATGTAATACGACCAAAAGTTAGGGCAACCTGGGTCTCCCTTTTCCTTACTCTGGTAAAGCTTGTGTAGGGCAATCCTTGGTTGTTTACTAACCCACAAAAATGTTCTTATTAACCTTTCTAAATTTGCAAAGAAATACTTTTTTTCAATAGTAATGAAATGACTTCGAAAAGAAATAACAATTTAGGGAGTGTGCTCATATTTAGTATGTTGACCAGAGGGAGATACTGCCACCTTTCCAAATCCAATCTGATTCTTTCAATAAGAGAGTAATAATTTATTTGAAACATCCTTTCTGTTTCTTTTGTAAAGTATATCCCAAGATATTTGATTTGATCTTTTTAGATTTTTTGTAATGTTGAATTGGTGAGTAAATTTGAATTGCCAAATGCAAGAGTTCACTTTTCTCCCAATTTATCTTGTATCCAGAATACCAACCAAACTGAGACACTAACTGAATTAGCAGAGGGTATGTGATGTGTGGACTAGATAGAGAGAGCAAAATATTGTCTGCATAAAGCATAATGACATAGTTCTGGTTCTTGACCTTAACTTCCAGGGTGTTGCTCTGCTCCCTTATCATTGTTACCAATGGCTCAAAAAAAGGGCAAATGATATGGGGGAGAGAGGGCAACCCTGTCTGGTTCCTTGCCTCAAAGGGAATGGGTGAGACACCTGTTGGTTGGTTTTAATCATAGCCTGTGGTTCAGTATATATCAACTTGATCTACTCTAGAAATTTGCCTTTTATTCCAAAAGCTTTTAGGGTTTCCATCAGATGGGGCCACTGGACCCTATCGAAGGCCTTTTCTGCATCCAACGATAGTAGTGCTGTATCCATTCCTGATTTTACCTCAATAATATTTAGTGCTTTTCTTGTATTGTATTGTGTTGTAGTCTTCTTCCTTCTATACACCCCACCTGATCAAAGTGAATAATTTTAGGCACTATTTTAGAAAATCTATTAGCCAGTATTTAGCAGAGATCTTGTAATTGCTATTAAGAAGTGATATTGGCCTATATGATTTGCAAGATTCAGGAGGTTTGTCTTTTTTGGGAATCAGGGTTATAACAGCTTGTTTAAAAGAATGTAGTGTTTCACAAGCTGTCAAGAAATTCTGGAAGAGATCTCTCAGTAGTGGGGCAATATTTTGGACTAAATGTTTATATAATTGAAAAGTTAATTCACAGGTCCTGGAGTTTTTCCATTAGGATGTTCCATGATAACTGTGGACACTTCTTCCAAAGTAACATCTTTATGTAAGGTATCCATGTCCAAATCTGATATTTTTGGAAGATTCATATTTTCCAAATAAGACTCTATCTGCTGTCTCAGCCGTCCCCTCCGGGGTGTACAACTCAGTATAATAAGCCTTAAAAATATTATTGATCTCATTCACCTCATGGGTTAAATCCCTTCCCTCTTTCCTGATATAATTTATTTTATTACTGTTTTGCTCACAATGCAGTTGGTATGCTAATAACTTGTCACAGAGGTCTGAAAAGAAATAATATCTTGCCCTTGCTCTATACATGGCACTTTCAGCTTGTACATGCAGAATCTTTTTTACCTTAACCCTTAACATTAAGACCTTGAGCCTTGCCTCCTCAATTCCAGAGCTCGAATGCCCTGATTCAGCTGTGGCCAGCTGATTTTCTAGATTCAACAGTTCCATTTTAGCAGTTTTTTAATCGCCTCCTGTGCAGCTGCCCAACCTCTAATATATATTTTAAGAAGCTCTCAGATAGTTTGTAGAGAATAATCCTGAGGATTGTTCCATATTAGAAACCATTCAGTTTCTTATTTTATTTTATCCTTAACCTTTTTGTCAAACCATAGAGTGTTGTTGAATCTACACAATCTCAAACCAGGGTAGAGGAGGTGAGTTTCAAGGCCACACAACAAGGGGCATGGTCTGAAACTTTAACAGTTTCATAGGTTGTATTAAGAACATTGTGTACTATGGATGAGGTGTCAGAAAAAAAAAAATAATCTCGAATAAGATATATTGACCTTAGAATACTAAGAATATTTTCTTAAGTTAGGATAAATCACTGTAAAAGAGTCTACTAAACCAAGATCTTCTCTGTATCCTTGAACTAACTCCACTGTCCTCCTTTTCCTATCTAAGGTTTCTGGAGCCCCCTCTATAAGGCTGCATTAGTGAAAGGAGAAAGTCCAGAGGGGGTATTGCTAAGCTCAGAGGAGAAAAGGGGGCATGTGAGGAGGAGGACCCTATAAAACCATCTATCCTAAATAGATACTTTTGCTCAGTATTTACTGAAGAGAAGGTAGGGCAGGGCCCACAGCTCAGCACCATGGACATAGGGGGGAGGGAGGTGAGCACTACTCCCTTCACAAAAGAAAGGGTCCTACAAGAGCTCGCTAAGCTCAGGGTGGACAAGGCAATGGGACCTGATGGCATACATCCCAGGGTACTTAAGGAGCTAAGGGTGGATCTAGCAGAGCCATTAGCAGAACTGTTTAATGAGTCTCTGAGCACAGGAGAGGTCCCAGAAGACTGGAGAAGGGCTCATGTGATCCCGCTCCACAAGAGTGGTAGCAGGGAAGAGGCGGGGAACTACAGACCAGGCACTTACCTCAGTAGTGGGCAAGATTATGGAGGCACTCCTTAAGGAAAGGATAGTGCAGCACCTAGAATCCATAGGGGCACAGGATCCAAGACAGCATGGGTTTACAAAAGGAAGGTCCTGTCAAACTAATCTCATAGATTTATTTGACTGGGTAACCAGAGTGGTGGACCAAGGGGGAGCAGTTGATGTTGCCTACCTTGACTTCAGCAAAGCTTTTGACTCTGTTCCACATAGAAGATTGATAAATAAGCTGGGTAGGCTCGGGGTGGGTCAGAAGTTGGTCAACTGGGTGGCAAACTGGTTGACGGACAGAAAACAGAGAGTGGTGGTAAATGTTATACAGTCAGAAGAGATGCAAGTCACAAGTGGGGTACCTCAGGGATCAGTCCTGGGGCCAGTCCTCTTCAATATCTTCATTAGTGACATTGCAGATGGACTAGAGGGTAAGGCTTGTCTGTTTGCAGATGACATCAAGATCTGCAACAGAGTAGATGATTCAGATGGGGTGGGCAGAATGAGAAGAGATCTGGATAAACTAGCAAAATGGTCAGAAGAGGGACAACTGGGATTTAATGCAAAGAAGTGCAAGATCATGCACATAGGGAAGAGAAACCCTGAAGCCACCTATAGGCTGGGAGGGTAGTTGCTGGAAGTCACAAAGGAAGAAAGAGACTTGGGCATCATCATCACTGATGACCTGAAATCATCCAAGTAGACCTCTAAAGCAGTAGGTAAGGCTTGGAGGATGTTAGGGTGCATTAGTAGGGGTATCACAAATCATAAGAGGGAGGTAATAATCCCTCTTTACAAGACACTGGTTAGGCCCCATCTGGAGTACTGCATGTAGTACTGGAGGCCACACCTTCACAAGGACATTAACCAAATTGAGGCAGTCCAGAGAAGGGCAACCAAAATGGTGCAGGGACTGCATCAGAAGACATATGAGGACAGATTAACGGAGCTCAATATGTATACCCTTGAGCAAAGGAGGGAGAGGTGTTATGATCGAAACATTCAAACACCTTAAGGGCATTAACAATGTGAAAGAGTCTAACATGTTTAAATATAAGAAAAATAGCAGGACAAGAGGACACAGCATGAGAACAGAGGGAGGCTGATTAAGGGGGAATGTGAGGAAATTCTTTTTCACAGAAAGAGTGGTGGATGCATGGAACAGCCTACCTCAGAAAGTGGTGGCTATGAATACAGTGCAGGGCTTCAAACAGGCATGGGATAGGCATAAGGGAGCAATACAGACGAATATGGATAGATAGGTCATTGACAGTGTAAAAGTGTGTGGCACATTCATAAGGTAGAAAAAATGGGCAGACTGGATGGGCCTTGCGGTCCTTATCTGCTGTCAACCTCTATGTTTCTATGCATGTATAATTGAAGTCACCTCCCAAAACCACAGGTGTGCCAAATTGTGTTAAGATTTAGAAAAAGTTAGTAAAAAAAAAAAAAAACTCAGGTCCTCATTGTTGGGGCCATATATACTTGCTAATGTAAGTTGCTTACTACCTACAGATATCTGTGCAATTACATATCCTACATATCTCCCCCTAGGGTCAACTAACGATTTTGCCACAGTTTGGTTTAGGTGTTTTTTTTAATAAAAATAGCCATCCCTCTAGAGCTGTTGGAGTAAGTTGAGTAGTAATAGCCTGTCGCTTTAAACAGATAACCAAAATAGTTTGCATCTTTATGCACAAAGTGCGTGTCTTGTAATATTAAACAATCTGCCGCCTTATTGTTCACTATTTCGTAATTTTCCTATGAACCTATGAACCTATTTTTACTATTTTCCTTATTTTGACTCTGTCTCTCTCTGCATCCATTTAAGTACCATGTCATAATTTTTATTTTATCCATAACCATAGACATTTAACCAAGCGGAATCTGTCAGAGTGCAAATACAAATCTCAGAATAAAACATTTCTATATTTCTCTCCAGCCTCCAATACAGCCACTCTAAAGAATGACAAGTATTTTCTCTTACATTAGTTATGGAGCACCCACGTCTTTTTGCCATTTTGTCTAACCAACTGAAAATTCAAACAACAAAAAAGAAGTAACCTGACCACCACTCCCTTCATCCCTATCTTACTTAATATTTAGTTTTTCGTGCGTGAAACTTGTTGAGATGAATAGGACTCCCCCCTTCCCCTCTACCCTCCCCTCCTTCCCTTCATGTTGCTCTTTCTGAGTTGCAAAGGGAGCATTTTCTTTTGTGTTAAATCTTCTGTCATCATCACGTTAGCCCACCAGTCTTCAACTCCCAGCTCCCACACCATCTCTTATTTCCAAGGGTGCCTCCCCCTCCCGAGTTCAGGTGCATTTTCTTCAGTTGTATGATTAGGTGTAGTACAGGAAACTGTTAATATTTCAAATAACAGAAGTTTAATTTGCCTGTTTCTTAACCCCCTTTTTTCCCTCCTTCTTGCTTCCTCCCCTTCTTCTCCACCCCTCCCCTTTTTATGTTGGCTTACCGCGCTTGTGCGGCAGTCAACATATTGGGAGAGTGAAGCTTTGGGGGCACGGCTGCTGTTGGACAAATGCAGGGCATGCATCAGTAGGTGCATCCCTCATTCCCCAATAAGCCAGCATAGCTAGCACCAACATTATGTAAAGTGGACAAAACTTCTAAACAAAGTGCCGCTGCAATCAGAGACAAAGCTCCTCATGCAGCATCACTTTGTTTTAGGCGATTATATCACTTTATTATGTCCTCAGTACAGGGTGCCACGCTGGGAGCCCACCCCAGCATGGCAACTGATGCCATGACTGATGGGGTGCCCAATCCCCGTCGGCTCCACTGTCCTCCTCCCCAGTTCAGGGTGCCACGCTGGGAGCCCACCCTAGCATGGCAACTGATGCCATGGCCGACGGGGTGCCTATTCCCCGCTGGGCTCCACGCCCCCCAGCCATCCTTCTGCCATGCTGGGAGCCCACCCCAGCATGGCAAAATCCGCGCCATCTTTTTTTTTAAACCTGCAAATTAGAAAGCGGTCCCACGGCACTTCTCCTGCCCCCCTCCCACAACCCGCACCCTACTACGATCCTGCTTCCCTCACACCCTCACCCCATACTTACCTCCGAGTCCAGCGCGACGTATCTTCGTGGACTGGAACACGCTTGCACTTTCAAAGCCAACTACTAACTGAGGAAATGCCAGTAAGCTGTACAATGGGCTAGATAGGGTTTTTTCAACCTTGTTAGATATCTCAGGCATTTTTGAATTTTGCACCAAATTTTCAACATGGGGTTTTGGGGCCCTCCTCATGAGTTCTGTCACTGTCCTTGGCGTTTATCGGCTCGAAGGTGGTTAGCGGTCACTGCATAAAATCACCTTCAGAACCGTCTTTCGAAAATGACAGTGGTGAATATCATCAAGGTGCCCTCTTAAAAAGCCTAAGTTCCAAATTTTGTGGAAAAAATCCAACAAATGCCTGTTTAAGCGTGCATTAGCGGTTGCTCGCAGAGCTTCGTAACCGTGCATTCACAATATTTACTGCTGGATTTTCAGCATTGTCATTTTTGTACACCTTCTTGTGAACAGTACAGCTGTCATTTTCCACATCCTGCCCAAAATGTGTTTCCACACTTCCGGCGCACAATAGCGCAGTCGCTGTGGGAAATCAGTGTTTGGGCCAGATTATGAAAATGACAGTGACACAGTTCATGAGCAGAGGACCTAAAATGCCTATGTTGAAAATTTGGTGATGATACTCCATAAAATAACTGTGTTACGAGCATGCATTGGCAGATTGCACGCATTCTCGTACCGTCGTGCATTTGTGATATTTTCAGCCTGGATTTTCACCATTGCCATTTTTCCACATCTCTTGATGAACAGTACAGCCGTCATTTGACATATCATGCCCAAAATGTATTTTCGCACTTCCGGCACAGAATAGCGTGGTCGCTGTACGAAATCACTTCTTGGGACACTTTGAGGAAATAACACTGACACTGTACATGAGCAGAGGTGCTAAAATGCCTATGTTGAAAATTTGTGCCGAGCGTATAAATGGCAGTGTTGCAAGCGTTAGTTGCATATTTCCCACACACCCTGTAGCTTATAGTTGGTATATTTACATGCCACATTTTCAACACTGGCATTTTTTACACCTCCTTATGAACTGTGCAGCTGTCATTTCTCACATCCTGCCGACATGTTTTCCGCTTTGCACTACCAAACACCCAAAGGGACACCCTTATGCTTGTCACTCTCTGCAGGGTGGGGGTGGGTTGGCATCAGTTCAATACTTCACTGCCATTCCTATGATGCATCTGTCTAACTCCTGCACTACCAATGCCAAATGCCAGCAAGCCAACATTCGGCATTGACAAATGTTTGTTTCATTAGGAATAGTAATCTGCTCTCATTTCCTTCTAGCCAGTATTATATCCTTTCATGTAAAACATTTGGCCATTTTTGACCAACACAGGTAGGCTACTCTAGTTAACTGTTCGGGTGGTTAGTGGGTTTTGCTGAAGGGGCCTCTGAGCTATATTTTGTTCTTCTAGCAAGGGCTTCTTCAACTTCATGCAGAGATTGGAAAAACTTAATGATACCATCTAAATTAACTCTTACTTTGGCTGAGTATAAAAGTGTAAAGCAAATTCCTTCTTTGTGAAGATTGTCTTTAACTGAATCAAAGTTCTTTCCATTTACCATTACTGTAGGTGGTAGATCAGGGTACACCTGCAGTCTCATGCCTTTATAGAACAACCTTTTTCAGTTATAGCTTTCGTCAGTATTTTTCTTTGTCTTGATATTTCACAAGTCGAACATACATAAACCTGGGCATCCTTTGAATGTCTCTACTCCCAAAGCCTCAATGTGCTCTATCCAGGTCTATCCTTTAATCAGGATATTGAAATCCTAGAATTGTTAACATTTTCTTACAATATTACCCAGGGTCCAGACCCTCTATCCCTTTGGGGAGAGTTCCTATTTTAAGATTGCCCCTTCCTGACCTTGACTGCAAGTCTTCTACTTTCAACTTTAACGCTTCAAGTTCCTTGTGACAGTTTGATAGATTTTGATTTATCTTAGGAAGGTCATCCTCCACTTTTCCCATTCTTTTCCCACATTCTTCCATTCTGAGTGAGAGAGATTCAAATTTATCTATCACGTTCATGAATTTCTGTGCTAGTGTATTCACTGCAGTGTTTAATAAGCCAAAACCCTGTTTTTAGTTTATTGTTCTAGGAATTACCACCTTTGAGCCAGAGGCTCTTTTACAAAGGTTCCACGTCAATATTTCTTTTAAGATTACCTGCTGTGTCTCCTCATTCGTTTTAGTTGCTAGTGGTTCCTGCTTTTCTGCTTCTGGGATTGAGTGCTCTTCAGTTATGATTTCTTTTCCTTTTTCCCCAGCATCAGAAATGGTTGTTTTAGTCTGTTCTATGAAGACTTCTGTCTTTTCACCTCTGTTCTCTTTCTCCCCTTTCTCCATTTTTTCCAATTGTTTGGCTCCTCTGGTTCTTGCTACTGTTGCCATTTCTGTTTTGGGTTCTGAAGTTTTTTTGCTTTCTACCCAGGCACCAGGAATTGGGGAACCTATAAACAGCAAAGGCTGATGGTCTGAATAGCTTGAGTGTGAATCCTTTTCTGCCAGCAAACACTTTTTCCCCTTTCATCTTATTTTCTTCATCTTCTCTAAATCCAATTTTGTTTCATTTTTTCCCCACTACTACTTCATAGAAACATGGAATCTGACTGCAGATAAGGACTGCTTGGCCCACCCAGTCTGCCAATTTCCCTACCTAATGGATCAGCTGCAGATTTTAACTAACCAACAGCCTGCTTCTTCCAACCTCCACCCCCTAGAATTGCCTTATGTCTGTCCCATGCATTCTTGAATTCCACCACTGTTTTTGACTCCACAATCTCCTCAGGAAGGCTGTTCCATGCATCCACAACCCTCTCTGTGAAAAAATACTTCCTCACATTACCTCTGAGCCATCCCCCCTCTAACTTCAAATTGTGCCCCCTTGTTCTTGCACACCTCTTTTTCTGAAAGATGCTACCCTCTTGGACTTTGTTGATTCCCTTGAGGTATTTGAAAGTTTCTATCATGTCCCTCCTCTCCCTCCTCTCCTCAAGGCTATACATATTAAGATCCTTAAGTCTCTCTTGATATGTCTTCTGGTGCAGACCCTGCACCATTTTAGTTGCCCTCCTTTGGACAGCATCCATCCTGTCTATGTCTTTGTAGAGATTGGGTCTCCAGAACTGCATGCAGTACTCCAGATGGGGTCTCACCAGCTGTCTGTACAGAGGGATAACAACTTCTTGTTTTCTACTGGTGTTGCCTTTCCCTATACATCCCAGTATCCCACCAGCCCTACTTACTGCCCTCTCACATTGCTTGCTCACCTTTGGTTCATCTGATATGACTACCCCCAGGTCCTTTTCCATTTTTGTTGTTAGTATCTCACCCCCCCCCCCATTGTGTACTATTCCCCTAGGTTTCTGTTTCCCAGGTACATTACTTTGCATTTCTTAGCATTGAATCTAAGCTGCCATACATTTGACCAGTCCCCCAACCTTGCCAAGTCCCTTCCTTCCCTTCATTCCTGCAGCTTGTTTCTCCTATGCTTCAGTATTATGCCCTTTATTTCTTATAAAAATGAGTCTTTTTTTTTGTGTAAAGAAGTTTTGGACTGAGTCAAGATTTTCTAGATACTGATCCTCTATGGTATCCATTTTATCTGCTTCTCTTACTGGATCATCATCATCCCTTACAACATCTGCAGCCTCTCGGGTTTTTGAATCCAGTGTTCCTTGACTCAGATTTTTCCCTTTCTTTTTTTTCCAACTGCAGCTCACCTTGTTCTGTTAGTTCAGTAGGAGATGCATCTGCTTCACTTGTTTCCTGCGCCACTCCCCTGGCGTCTTTCCAGGTAGCTGCAGTTCATGAGGTCAGCGTCTTCTTTATTGTTGGTCTTTCTCTGAAGAACTCCACAATCTCTCTAACCCCTTAAATTGTTTAGCCATATCCCCTGAGATTCAGATGAGTTATAGCTCAGTACACATTCCCGGCTTTCTCCCAACTTAGTTGTACCAAAAAGCTATCGGGTCTGAAACACATGGAGACTAGTGTTCCTGTACCACACAGTGTGGCTCAGTCAGCCATACTACCGGAAGCCACACCTCCTTTTCCGTGTCAGTTTGTGTTCTGTTTTTACTATTAAGAGCACTACCTTTCCCATTGTAAACTTTGTTGTGTGTTTTCTTATATATATTCCAGGTGTTCACCTGCTGGGTTCCCCTCAAATTTTTCACATCTGTCAGGGGTTACATCACATGCTTTCTGTGGAGAGGGTTGGGGAAGGCTAAGATGGGAGGTGCTGCAGAAACCTCAGATGGATGGAGGCTTGGAACACCAGAGGAATTTTAGGAGGGGGGAATTAACATGACAAACTGGCACTGCACTTGCAAGATGGGAAGCAAAGGGGCTGAAGAAAGTTTCATAACTATATGATTGAAGCACAATAAGGTCCTTCCAGGATTTAATGAGGGAGTATTGGCTTAAAGCAGTAGTACTAGTTAGTTGGCAAAAAATGTCATCCTACCTTTTTATAGCAATAATGTAGTCTTGATAATCTTAGATTCTTCATTTAGGATTTTTTAATTTATTCAGCTAGTTTAAAACAGTGTTTAATTTCAAAATTTGTACTTTATGTGAATCTACAAGAAAGATGGCAGCCCTCAGCATCTTTTAAAAATCTCCTCCATGGAGGTCACACTTTAACTGCACCTACTGTATTCATAATGCCCGGGTGTTGCAAGCAAATGTTTCTTATGGCCACCAGCACAGCACATCCCTGACCAGTTTACATCCATGATGGTATATCTGGCAAATGAATAAGAACTTTTAAAAACTTCAGAATCCTCTCTTGCCTTTGAAATGGAATAAAGCAAAATGGAACTCAGACATATTGTTGTTTTGGTCTGTCCTAACTGGCAACAAAATTATTAACATGTTTATTAAATAGTACTGCTGCTTTAAACCATAAGACTTTTTCTATACTTACAGCTGAGAACGAGCAATGACATCCTCCTGGGCTCAAAGTTCACTACAAAGCTCCCTTTTGGAGAAAGTCTTTGAAAGCCAAGGGGTTAGTAACACACTACTCCAGCAGTTGTACAGTATACTGGTAAAAATTGGGGAAGACATGATGACTGTAAACAGGCCACTGGGCATGGGATCTGGGTGTACACTCACTTTTTGAACCAGACTAGAAATTGGCCATTAAGTCAGTATTCTCTTGTTCTAAGAGCAACCGCCTCAGGCAGATTCAGTATCATTACCTTCATACAGTGTACCTTACCCCAGTACTGACCCACAAAATTAACTCTGCATGCTCTTATACTGCAGGTGCCCCAATTGTAAAGTGAGGGTGTTTACTTTCCTCCACCTAGTCTGGGCATACCCAAAGATATCACAATTCTGGAAGAAGGTGGTTGACATACTAGTTGCAGTTTTGTGGGGTTGGGGGGTCCCAGACTGCTCTATCAGATGTTATTCTCCTAGGGTGGCCACCTCAGGAACACCCACACCCTCAGTACACACACACACTTGGGCTTCTAGGTATGAGAATAGCCAACAAAGTGTTAGCAGAAGAGTGGTTAGTGGATTTGGTGCTACCATGGGCCAAATGGTGCAATCAGTTGCTGGACTGCATTAGGATAAAGTGACTAAAATATACTTTACCAGGTAAACGACAGGTATTTGAACAGATGTGGAGGCCCTGGAGGAGACCCTGGATGCTGGCCTGATTCTCTTGTAACTCCCTCCTTCCAAATAGCTTACTTGAGCAGACTTGAGCTGAACAAAGATAAATAGCAATTGGGATGGAGGAGCTGGTGTCAGGAGACTCCTGGGGTCACTCTGAAAATCCCTACTTATATATATTGCTGACATATACCTTTTGCTGCCTAACTCTATCTCTGTACTGGGCCTGCATGCCCTGGTTGCTTCACCCTGTCCCTGCTTGTACTACCTGGACAGATGTACTGTATGTATGATTTTACTGTTTTTCCAAACCTTACAGAACATGTTTATAAAAACACCGATACAAATGAATATGTCAAGTTACTTCAAAACTTGAATACAGACATAGCTAAGGGATTAGATAACTGAGGGCTCAATCCAATCACATCCATACACCCTAAATGACTGTAGTGCAGGTGTTCAGGGTGCTATGGAAGAAAAATGGTTATTGGCAGCACACTGAGAGAGGATAAGTCTTTTATTGTTCATGATTCTTTAGTTTGGAATACTCTTCTCACTGAATTAAGACCTGTAGCTGGTATTTTGCCTTCATGGAATTAGTTGATGAGCTCCTGACACAGTTGAGACAACTTTGAAAACTTCAGGCATACCTGTAGCTTAGATTTTGCATTTTATTCTAATTCACACTCATATTTCCTTATTACTAAAGATATTTACATGAATACAGTATTTCTGCCCTTTTAGCTCTGGCTGCCTGCCTACACCTGACATCATAATTGTGTTTATGACATCAAAATATGTTGCTATGCAGATAATTATGATGTCATAAACAGGGGATTGTGATGTTATGTGTAGAGAAGCAGCCAGAGTAGATACAGTCTAGAGGACAGGGATCTTGTTTTCATACAACTGTTTTCAGTAATAAAGAAAATGGGAAAATAATTACTAAAAATATATGAATAAAGAAAATGAGATGGAGTTGAATATACTGTAAATCTCACTTTTTTCAAAGTTTTCCTAAAGCTGTCAGGGACTGTTTAAGGAAACTGTTTACTATTAATGGATCTGGATGTCTGTATTGCTGAATGTTTTTTTTTGTTTTGTTTTACATTGCATATTGATGTACAATGCCTTATTTAGTTATATATTACAGTATATGGTTACTGTTTTGATATGTACCATTTTTGCTGTACTCATTGGACAATGGGACACCATTTGAAATAGAAACATAGAAACATAGAATTTGTCAGCAGAGAAGGACCGTAAAGCCCACCCAGTCTGCCCAAAGGTTCCCTGCCTAGTGTGAAAAATACTGAAGGCAGCACATCCTGAAAGTCTGATGGTGCAGCAAGAGGTGGCCAGCCCTAGCACAACAACAATGCACAAGAACTGCATTCTGGAGTCAAAAGTAAATGTAAAGTGCTATATAGGACCCATCAGATACTTTATTCTACTTTACAATTTTTGGCCAGAAAGATGCATTAAGTTGAGACCTGTTTCTATGTGCATCCTGGTAGCACAGGAAAGTTAAGTGATTTGCTCATGGTCGCATGGTATGCAAGTGGTGGCTGTGGGATTCAAATCCAGGTCTCCAGCTTTGCAGCTCAGTATTCTTAATGACTACACTATACTGCATCCTTATTTCTACTTTATTTCAGTTAAAGCAAAAGGACCCTGTACCCTGACCCTTAACCAGAAATGGTCTTTGTCAGGGGGCTGTCCCAAACACAGCTAACCACAATCTTTTAAAACTCACTTTTAAAGACACAGTGATGCTTTCTTTTCAACACTGTTAGCATAGAAATATGCCTGATATTCCAATACCAGTGTTACATATGAAAAAGTAAACTATTTGGGGGTACCATAGTAGCTAGAGTGAAGTTACAACATTAAAAGGAAGGGGGACTGTAAAGGAGAGATAATATGTCTCTTATACATTTATGTTTATATTTCTGCAAACTATTTGATTCATGAACCGAGCAGACAACTATTCACATATCTAGACTGCCTTGTACGGTATGGGCTGCACACCCATTGGCTCTTGCTCTGAACCAATGGGCGTGCAGCACTATCCAGCTTTGTCAGGGGGAGGAGCGGGTGGTGGGGCTCCATGGGTGGGTGGGGGGGGGCCACTAGATCACCAGGGAAATTGGACCTTGGGAGGGCTTGACTTTATGCCCGTGATTGGCTTTGTGGTCCGCTGGACCACCAGGGATATTGGTTTTGGGGGTTGAACTCCATTCTTCCCATGATCGGGCTAGTCGGGGGTTGAACTCCGTTCTGCCCATGATCAGGCTAGTTGGAGGTTGAACTCCATTCTGCCTGCGATCGGGCTAGTCGGGGGTTTGAACTCCGTTCTGCCCACGATCAGGCTAGTTGGGAGGTTGAACTCCATTCTGCCTCACGATCGGGCTGGTCGAGGTTTGAACTCCGTTCTGCCTGTCCGGAGCCAGTCGAGTGCATTTCTGTTATGCCGTGATCGGGCCAGTTAGAGGTTCATTTTGTTATGCCCGGATCGGGCCAGTTGGGGTTGCATTTCTGTATGCCCCGCGATCCCGGGCCCAGTCGGGGAAGGGATTTACTTCATGTCCGCAATTGGGCTGCAGGGGGCGTTGGTCCCCCATGGCTGCTGCCTGGCAGGGCGCCAGGCACAAGTCGTGTGGGATTGGTGCACCTGCATGCTAATGGCATGCAAATGGGACCGTAATTAGATGCAAATGGCCCCCCGTGCGCCTTGCATAAATTATGGCCCCATTTGCATGTCACCTTTTGAATATTGGAAATTTGTGCATGGTGCAATGGAACTTGCGCCACCGCATCTGAATGTTCCTCTCTGACCACTTGCAGTGGTGCAAGTTCCACTGCGCCATGCACAGTGGCTGTGGCCGGGGGGCGATATTCAAAGGAGTTGCTCAATAGTGCAACTCCATTGAATATCGCCCCGGCCACACCCCTGACCAACTTTTTTGAGCAGCGCAAGGGCTTGCGCCACAGAATGACGCAGTTTGAATATCCAGCCCTATGTGTTAACCTTCATGGTAATCATATTAGAAATTCAATTGAGCTCAATACCTACATTTATTCCATTAAAAATAGAACAAAGTCAACCTCTTCATTCAAGCTAACTGGCTGAACGGTGTTTGGATATACCATTCGTCTCATCTCCTTTTGAAAGAGATGTGTGAGCCTGTCAGCACCCCTTCTCATTGAGTGGACATGTTAAATGCATAGGAAGGACAGCTGGAATCTGAATTGTGTTTTAAGCAAACATCCACTCCCAGGGCACTTCTTTCATTGCCATTTATTATGACTCTGACATGATCCTGGTCCTGGATGCACACTTTTAAGGGGTGTGTTGAACATCTTCCATTGTGCTTGTGGCAAGGAAGCCAAATTATGTGCACCACAAAAGATGTCACACATGATATAAACTGCCTTACAGTAACCTTCCTGTTTTTTTTTTTGTGGCATTCGTAACACTTTCCCTCATGTGCAAATCTGCAGACCTTGTTGCCACATCTATAAAAACCTAGTGGCTTTACTGACAATCCATTTAACAAATATGGTTGTCTTGTGGCAACAAAGTGGCTTGACGTGAGCATGTCACCCAAGTTGCTAGTTTCTTGAAAGTGACCTTAGGCTTGTCTTCTACTTCTGTCTTTAGGATGCTGTACCCCTGTAATACTGGCCGCAATAAATGCACAATATTGCCCACCATTCCTACCAAAGTTTTACACTCTATTGAAAATGTTAATGTGGGGCTGCTTCTTTTACTCTGCTTCTTTGTGTTAAAAGTGTTCTTCTGTCTACTTCTCTGGCTTTCTGTAGTGCACCCTCCAATAGTTTAACATCATATCCCTGCTCTTTGAATCTAGGTGTCATTTGTTGTGCGTCTTATTCAAATTCTCCTGTCCTACATAGTCTAATATATTAACTATAAAGAATAGACTCAAGGGTCCCAATTTTAGAAGGTTGACACAGGGTTTGCGCCAAGCCTTGCATCAGCCGCAGTGTTTAGCATAGCTGCACCAAACCCCTTTGCCACAATGCAACCCAATTTTGCAAGAGTTGTCATAGTTGCAACAATTTCCACAGCTTACGGCAGCTTGCATCAAAGCTTTGGTGCAAGCCCTGTAATATGGGTCCCTGTGTGGCACAAAGTTAGACCGGAAGGGGGAGGAGCTTGTCTAACATAGCTGACTTTGACACAAAGGACTTGCATCAGGGACTTGTGGATGACTTCATTGTAAAATCGTGAATTCACCACTGTTTGATACAAGTCACTACTTTTGTCAAACTCCCTGATGCATGTTTATTGCATTGCTCTGACTCTATTTTAATATCGGGCCCAAGGAGTTTACATGGGTGGGCACTCTGAGCCTGGAAAACAGAACTGGCTGCTGTTGGCTTCCTACAGCAAGAAGATGACATTGTCTGATCTGATAAGGCACTGAGGACAACATCCCCAAAAAGATCTTAAGTTTGTAAAATTCTTTAATGAATTTTACATTTTTCACTTGTACTGTTCAAGTAAGACAAGAACCCATGGATTTCCTACTCAGTGCCCCAACACATCCAGACTATGTCATCTATAAAATGAAACTAGGATTCCACTTTATCGCAGTGTTCATTTTGGGCACTACTGTAGACTGAGCATTCCTCCCACAGGCTCATGTAGAGGTTAATATTATACTTATGAGGAGGGCATAGAGGTCCCCATTCCAGTGTCACATTTTTGCCTATAATATACTCTGTTGAACACAAAATAATTAATTGTTCAAAATGAACTCCATGGGCCTGTAGGAGGAAGAATGTGTGGACAGCATCACCATAATGTATCTGATGTAGGAAGTGTCATACCACATCCCAGCCATCACCATGTCATATGCAGTTATACAAACTGGTTATGTCAGTCATAATCAAGTAATAGTCACTTTTCCAAACAAAAGATTCCAATTTGTTTTGAAGGTCCTTGGTGCCCCTGATGTGAGATCAGAGAACCATAAGATATGACTGTAAGAAATAATGCACTACTTGTGATAAGTTCTGGATCACAGATCCCACGCCAGAGACAACAGGTTTGACAGGTGAGTCCAAAGGGACCTTGTGGACCTTTGGAAGAACATACAATATTGATACCACAGAAAAATGTAGTTTTAGAACTAGTTTTACATTGTGAGCAGCGTGGGGATGGCTGCACAGAGAGAGAGGTGCAGAGGCAGATACTGGTGCCTTAATTCTTCCTGCACTTAGCCTGATTTTAGAGTAAATCATTGCTTTACGCAAGTGTGTGTAGATGGAGCCTTGTTTGCCGAAACCCAGATGCAGGCAGAGAAGCTGAGTGGTCCTGTAGGGAAGACAGGATTACAAGCTTTTGTGTTAATTCACAAGTAGTGTCGAGGTGTTAGATGCACCAGGGCCACGAATGAGTGGCTTTTGCCTGTTGGACTGTAAAACAAAGTATTTTAAACTTGTTTGGGTGACCCCTAGTGGTGCATGACCCCCCGGTTTATTTCTGGGTCACACAGCTGCATAAGATGGAGCCCTGCTGCCAGTGGTGCGGCAGTTACATTGTGAGCAGCGCGGGGATGGCTACAGAGAGAAAGAGGTGCAGAGGCAAATACTGGTGCCTTATTTCTTCCTGCACTAAGCCTGATTTTAGAGGGAATCATTGCTCAGCACAGGTGTGTGTAGACGGACTCACGTTGGCTGAAACCTGGAAGTAGGCAGAGAGACTGGGTGGTCCTGTAGGGTAGACAGGATTACAAGCTTGTGTGTTAATTCGCAACTGGTGTAGAGGTGTTAGATGCACCAGGAGCCATGAATGAGTGGCTTTTGCCTGTTGAACAACAAAACATAAAGTATTTTAAAGTTGTTTGGGTGATCCCTAGTCGTGCGTGACCCCCTGGTTTACTTCCAGGTCACACAGCCGCATAAGACAGAGCTCTGCTGTGAGCAGGATGAGCTGAGCAGGGTGCACACGAGACACACGCCAAGACATGGATGTTCCTGCATGTGTCTGGCACATATGGATCATCTAGGAGCTGCCAGGAGAGGATTTCGCCAAACACAGTGGACAGTATACAGACCCAAACATACAGAGGTGTACTACATAGTGACTCATAGCAGGTAGGAACCCACAAACTGGAAACAGTTTACCAAAAGGCCAACCAGCATGATGGTAGAGAATAAATGTGAGACATGTATGCTTGACATATCCTCTAACAAAATCATAGGATGGCAGTATTGCAAGAGCTGTGACATGTACACTAAGGGTACACTAACAGAAGAATTCCAGTGTGATAAGTGTGTGTTAATAACTACACTGCTGCATGAAATAGACATTTTAAGATGTGGTCCCACAGTACAGGAAGAGATCACTATGCTTAAGGAGTTTATAGACCTGGCTGCTGCAAGCTTTCGCCATACAACTCCTTTAAATTAAATTGAACAGAACAGCAGCACCGCCCAACCAAACGCAGCTGCATCAAATAATTCACAAGAGCAGGCATTTGAGGAATGGTGTATTGTACAGCCACATAAACATAACAAATGTAGGGGGAAAATAGATAAGCATTCACCTGCAGAGCTCAAAAAAAGTCTGAGCCCCTACCAGTTCAGCAACCAGTACTCCAGCCTAAGCAGGATGCATATAAGGGAGGAAATAATGAATGCAGGGGGAAAATGGATATCAATCCACCAATAAAGCTCCAGATCAGGTTTAAGTCCCTTTCAGATCAACAAACAAAACCCCAGTCTAAATAGGATGCAAAAGACGGGATAAATAGAGACATCCTAGTGATAGGTGATTCAATTATCAGAGGGACAGACACTTTGCTCTGTAAAGGCAGAACTGAGTATACTACTGTCAATACATTGCCTGGGGTTAAGGTGAGTGATATCAGGAAAATGATAAAGGGCTTACTTTCAAATCTTACTAAACCTCTGCTCATCTTTCATGTGGGTGTCAATCACATTGGAAACAGGCATCCAAATGACATATATGCAGACTTCAATGCAGTGGCTAAAGAAATCCAGAAAGTGGGTGGTGATATAATGATATCTGGGATAATATCAACAAGGGGGAGATACTCCTATAAAAACAGATATCCTGCAAATAAACAACTGGCTAAGACATTGGCGCACTGTTAGAAAGTTTGGCTTTATTGATAACTGGGATACATTCAAGGATGACAGGTTTATGGCTCAGGATGGGTTACACCTAAACAAAATCGGGGCAAGAAACTTAGCCAGGTCCCTTAACCAGCAGATCCTCACCCATTTAAACTACTAGATGGGAGGCAGGGACAAAACTACAGAACATCAGTTAGGCAAATCATGAAATAATTACAGCAGAGGAATGGAAATGCTTACTGTTAAATGCTAGGAACCTACCCCCCAAAAATAGAGGAATTGAAATTTATTTATTATGGAGTCCACCCAGATTAAAACATGTGCTATAACAGAGACATGGTGGGACCAAAATAACATATGGGGTCATCACATAAATGGGTAACAGCTTTTTTCCAAGTCAAGGGAATACAGAAAAGGAGGGAAGTGGCCCTATACATATAGGACAATATACAGGTGGAGGAAGTGGAGCTAATATCTAATAATCTGGAACAAGTCTGGGTAAAAATTATTCCTATCAGGTCACCTAAATTCTTTCTGGGAGTGCTATACAGATCACCATCTATAAGTAAGGAGGAGGATTATATGCTGCAGAAATACATCCAAAACTTAAACTCAGCAGACAAAATCATTTTACTGGAGGATTTCAACCTTCCAGGTATAAGATGGGAGTCCCTCAAAGGATCAAGTAGAATGGAAAAGAATTATATAGATATATTTGATCAGTTGGGCTTGGAGCAGTCAGCTCATGAACACAATATCCTTGACTTAGTAGCAACAAACATGAAATTCAACATTCAGAATTGCAATACTATAGCACCCTTGGGAAATAGTGACCATTGTATGGTTACCTTTGCTATCCAGATAGAAATTACAACTATAGAAGGCAGTACGCATACGCTAGTTTGGAACAAAGCAAACTTCAGTTTCATCAAAGATAGGTTGGTGAAATGGGATTGGAAGAACGCTTTTAAAAACAAAAATACACAGGAAATGTGGGCAGCTTTAGAAGAAATATTATGCAAGTGTATTAAAGATCATATTCCCACCAAAAAGAAGTATCTGGGAGGAACAAGAACACCAAGCTGGATGAACTACAAAATAAAAAAGATGATCAAACAAAGTGAAAACTCTTTAAAAATCTAAGCGGGAACAGAAAGAGTGCAGGCTGGATTAAATAAAGACATCTACAGAAAAATATAAAAAAAGAAATCAGAAAGGCGAAGATAGCACATGAAATCAAGCTGGTGGCAAAAACTAAGGATGGTTGTAAAGCCTTCTACGCCTATGTAAATGAATCAAAAAACTGTGGGCAAAAAATCTGTCCTTTAGAAGGGTCAGATTGGAAAATGGTGCATTTATCAGGATTCAGGTGTAGTTGGGAGGTGTCGCACCATTTGTTAACATGGGCTAATGCCTGCTGTAGTGCAGGATGGTCATTTTGGTCTAGCAAGTCAACTACCGAATGGCAATTGTCCACAAATTTTGTGAGCCGTACCCTCCAATGGTTAAATGATACTGTTGCAACATAGATGTTAAAACAGGCAGGGACAAAGGACTGATCCCTGTGGCATCCCGTTGGTTATTTCTGTCCAATCCAACAAGGTCCCCCCTAATATTTACTCTTTGCTTCCTGCATGTAAACTATGAGGTGATCCATAATACTATGTTTTTGTGTATCCTTATTTTTTGAAGACGTTTGAGTGGTAAGTGGGGGAGTTATCAAAAGCCTTTGTAAAGTCCAGAAAAAACACATCAACCAACCCACCGGAATCCAGTCTTTTACTAACCCTATCATAAAAGTCAAGCATGTTTGTTTGACACGACTGACCCCTTCAAAAATCATGCTGAGTACTGTCCTCTAACTCCTTCTCCTGAAGGAAGGTAGTGATAAAGTTTAATAATTCCCTCTAGAATTTTGCATAACACACATGTCAGACTAACTGGCCTGTAGTTTGAAGGGCTTTTTTTGTTTCCCTTTTATATCAAGAGGTATCACTA
The DNA here is from genome assembly GCA_016271365.2 of Neoceratodus forsteri. Classification (NCBI taxonomy): domain Eukaryota; kingdom Metazoa; phylum Chordata; order Ceratodontiformes; family Ceratodontidae; genus Neoceratodus; species Neoceratodus forsteri. The sequence continues at coordinate 965,740,342 of CM028132.1, read as the reverse complement.
CTGCTTCCCTCCATTTGCTTACTACTTCCCTCTTATCTAGGGATGTCTGAAAGAGATAACTTAGTGTTGCTGCTAACTCCTTGGCCAATTCCTTAAGTGGCCTTGGATGGAAGCCAACCAGCCCTGGTGATTTGATTAGATTTAATGCTGCTAATTGCTTTTGTATATCACTGGTTGTAATTTTTATAGGGCTGGTAGAGATGCTGCCTTGATTTCCTGTGCTTTTTATACCTCCTTGTTTTACTAAAAACTGATGCAAAATAATTATTCTGTACATTAGCCATGTCTACCTGGTGTGTGCTGTGTGGCATACATGTGTTGCTGCAGCCATCCTTTGTGCCACCCTCAGCACAGACAGTGGTGTCCTGGGAACCTTGTGACACACTGGTTTTGGCAACTGTGGGCAGTACAGATGTGTTTACTGCATCAGCTGACATGCACGACTGCATGTAAATGGTTTTTGCCCACCACCTGTGGCATGCATGTGGTATTCCTACCTGTCTTCTGTGTGCTATAATCATCCGTGTCACCATGCTCATCCTGGTCAGTTGTTGGCAGGCATACATCTGAGGAAGAAACCACAAAGTTACCGTGTGTTCACCAATGGAGTCAGGTGCAGTGAAGAGATTGCATGTCTCTTAACAGTTGTAACAAGCATCCAGTAAATTCACTGCACTCCCAGTTGAAAATAGGACAAACACTGCTTGCTAAGTTCAAAGTCCAAAACTTGAATTTGGTAGAAAATTCTTAACAGGTTTTTCTTAAGGTTCAAACATGAAGTAACTCTCCAAACCAGTTAACCCAGCACTTCGACCAAGGCGTGGTCTTCCTCAGGGTTATGGTTTGAGTTAATCATCCCTCCCTTAAATAGCAAACTTTATCCCAGTATGGTTCCCCCTACTGGATCAATCATTTAATCACTTTTACAGAAATAAGTGGCTCTGGAGGGATTAGAAACTCTGACTATTATTTAGTTCAATTAAAAAAATAAATGCACATCAAAAATTATTGACACATACTCAGCAAAAGAGAGCAAAAAGAACATAACTTGATCTTATTTGGTTCATTCAGACAAGAGTTTTTAGTACACAATACATTCCTTACTAATATTAAGGATAGGCTATCAAAAATGTTTCCTTCTTTAAGCATTATAATTACATTGTATACAGTTAAAAAAACTGCCAGTCCTATTATTTTCAGGAGTAAAAATTATTCATCACAAGGGGAACCAAATGCATCTTAAGACATTATACACTCAAAAAATTCATTAGACATGAGATAAGGTAACATAATATTATTACTTCCATATCCGTTTCTTATTTTTTCGTTTTATCTATTCAAAATCTTTGACCTATACAAAATATCTCTTTTAATTTCACTTTGAAATCTCAAAGTTGGTTGCTGAATAGTCCATTATCTCAAATGTTGTCAATCAGCTGTAAAGGAAAGGGTGGGGAGAGAAAAAGAAAATACACATATAACATAATGTCACGCAATTTAGTAATCAAGCAGTTTCTGTAGGGGCAATTGTGAGAAAGTTCTGGCCAATGCTGCTCAATGACCCTCTTCTAGCACAAGAAGTGGGCTCAAGTCCTAGAATTACGTATTTAAAAGCAGAGAACCTAAAAGACAAGCTAGTTCACAGTGGATTCAGTCCAAGAAAAAATGAAGTTAGAACATGGTTACCACCCTTGCCAATTGGAATGTACAAATGTGGTAGACGTAGCGTATGTGCTTTTTGCAACCAAGGAATCACGTTAGATCTTGAAGAATATGAATATAAAGTTAAAATAAGGACTTTCTCGAACTGTAACAGCACATATGTGTTACATGGCATTTGGTGCCCCTGCCATATATTATATGTAGAATGTACAATCAGACCGCTTAAACAGAGAGTGCAGGAGCACATTAGGAATATAAAAACTGGCCTTATTAATAAACCTCTAGCATGACATTTTTTGGAGAAACACAATCAGAGTGTGGATAGCATAAGGTTCATGGCATTAGAGCAAGTACCAAACAACCCGAAAGGAGGAGACCATTTAAACAAACTTCTCCAACAGGAAAGCTTTTGGATTTACACTTTGAACAGTTTGATTCCTAAGGGATTAAATACTGACTGGGACTTGAAAACATTTTTTGCAAAAAATGGAAATAGGAGCTGAATACTGTAAAAATCTAAAAATCTAATTAATTAAGCCCGAGTTTTGAAAGTTTTTTTCCTATGGAACAAGCCTTATGTTATATGGGTATTACCCCCCCCCCCTTCCTTTACAGCTGATTGACAACATTTGAGATAATGGACTATTCAGCAACCAACTTTGAGATTTCAAAGTGAAATTAAAAGAGATATTTTGTATAGGTCAAAGATGTTGAATAGATAAAAACCAAAAAATAAGAAACGGATATGGAAGTAATAATATTATGTTACCTTATCTCATGTCTAATGAATTTTTTGAGTGTATAATGTCTTAAGATGCATTTGGTTCCCCTTGTGATGAATAATTTTTATTCCTGAAAATAATAGGACTGGCAGTTTTTCTAACTCTATACAATGTAATTATAATGCTTAAAGAAGAAAACATTTTTGATAGCCTATCCTTAATATTAGTAAGGATTGTATTTTGTACTAAACGCTTGTCTGAATGAACCAAATCAGATCTAGTTATGTTCTTTTTGCTCTCTTTTGCTGAGTATGTGTTAATAATTTTTGATGTGCATTTATTTTTTTAATTGAACTAAATAATAGTCAGAGTTTCTAATCCCTCCAGAGCCACTTATTTCTGTAAAAGTGATTAAATGATTGATCCAGTAGGGAACTCCGCTGGATAAAGTTGCTATTTAAGGAGGATGATTAATTCAAACCCCACCCCTGAGGAAGACCACGCCTTGGTCGAAGCGCTGGGTTAACTGGATTGGAGAGTTACTGCATGTTTGAACATTAAGGGAAACCTGTTAAGAATTTTCAACCAAATTAAAGTTTTGGACTTTGAACTTAGCAGGCAGTGTTTGTCGTATACATATGAGGAAGTTGTGTATGGTATTAGCACTGTATACATGCATGGCATGTCACCATGTGGCCCTTATAACAGTATTCACCTTTTAGTCTGAGTCCTTCCTTCCCTCCACTGATTGATTGTTGGCTAAAGATGTCAGTCACGATATCGTCTATTGGTGCCCATCTCAGGGTCCTCTGTGGGCCAGCACAACCCATCAAAAGCTGTACCTGCCTTCTCTGTGTTAGTTTTTATTTCACAGCACCCCACAGGTTCCATTACTTGTGTTTGGTTACAGTTATTGTTCATGCTGTGTTCCTGGCAGCATTAACAGACATCCTGTATACCAACCCACACAAGGTCCTTGTTTGCTGGTTTGCCTTTTAGTCAAGTGTCCATGCATTCTATGTTTTTTCATCATCTGAATTCAGATTTTATTTTCTTAATATAATCCTTAATTAAAATTAATGAGACATAAGGTTTATATTAATTTTTGAACTGCATTTTAATTCGGGTTATTTTATTATTACTGTGCTGCTTATTTTAACCTCAGAACAACCAGAATTCATTAAGTTGTACCTGAATTTTAATTATGTCCCATTTCATTAATTAAGGATAATCAATGACGTTTGGTTTGTCAAACTTTATTTTAAAGGCATCATTAATTTTGAGAAAAGGGACATATTCAAAATTCAGGAGTCAATTAATGATAAATTAAGGAGATTTTAAGTGCTTTCTGTCCCCTAGTGGTTAGAGCCCTACAAGGAGAAGTAGTTTCCATACATCTCTATGGTGATGACAAATGCCTCCTTCCCCATGAAATTCAGCATCCATGTCCTGTGGCCATGAACATGGACACCTTCACTGCCTCCTCTCATGTCCCATGCATGCACAATAGCTGGACTTGGTTGTCCCAGTTTTGGTTCCTGTGCCATGACATTCCACCCTGGCCAATGACCATGGCATGTTGCTCCTTTGCCATGGCTTCCACTGTAGACAGTTCTGCATTAAAGTCATGTGGGACATTACAACTCTTTTATGGCAGGGTCTCAGTAAATTCTATGGGCATGTGTTGGTCCCCATGGGTCCCAGCCCCATCCATTGAGTAAACCTCAGTGGTGCAATCTGCACATGTTGGCCACTCCCACAGCTGCTGTGTACTGCACCTCCTGCACAAATGTAGCATGCCACGGGGTTGTGCACTTGCTGTACACACAGATCATGTGCTTCTCTGTCAATTGAGCCACTAGATAACACTGCACTAAAAATTGGTGCTGCTGCCATTGCACCTATTTCAATTTATTTGTTAAGTCTTTCTTTATCATGCCAAATGTTTCCCTCTTCCTGGAAATACTTGGTTGCTATCCCCTTTCACAAGGGGGTTTAAAATCTCAAGCTGTTAATTATGCCCCTATTTTTATTTTGCATATTTCAAAGATTATAGAAATATTGTTCTTTCAAAGATGGAATTTGGTAACAGGAACGACATTGTAACAAATTGTTAATCATGGTTTCATCCTAAATTTACTACAGAAACAACCCTGGCGGATTTCCATGATTATTTGTATTGTACAGAAGATTCTGGTTCTTATGTACGATCTATTTTCATTGATTTGTCCACAGTCATTGATTTAATTAACCATTCCTTTTTGATTTCTCACCTTTTTAATTTTTTTTCTTTAAATGTGATAAATTGCTCATTGCCTTATCTTTGTAGTCATTTTCGGTCTATTTCTTAGGACGGGTGACTTTCTTCTTCTCACACTGTTTCAAATGCTGCTCCCCAAGGCTCAATCTTGGGGTCTATTTTTTCAGTTTATTTTTTAATCCCTTACCCTCTTGTCAATATTTGTCCAATTCATCTACAGTTATGCAGTTGACACTGCATTTTTAGCACAAAACTGTTTCTGTTGTCATTCATTTCAATTACAACAGAATTATAATAAAGTGGTTATCTGACTTTCTAATATTTTATTGCTGCTAAAAGGAAAAAAAAACAGAATGCATGTTGTTTGGTTCTCAGAGTACCTTTAAGAATCTGTCATTACCTTTTACTATTATAGCAAAAAAAAATTCTTAGAAATTGTTTCTGAATTTAAAAATCTGGCTTAACATTTAATTGCTGTTTAAATTTTGAACCTCATATTGACAAATGTTTGCGAGATTTGGGCTTGTTTACACTGCCTGAATAGTGCTCCTTACTGTCTTACAGAATCAGATATTTAACATAGTATTGCAAATGCAGTCTTACTGATTCTGAATTCTGGTGACATGGGTTATCACCCATGCACTTGAGAACTTTTGATCTCTTTTAAACATTGTTTATTATCAGCTTTTGTGGTTTACATTGAACATCAACTGGGCATTGCATGTACTGTGAGCTCCTTCTAACATAAACTGGCTTTCCCCTTCTCATTAAAGAGATTTACACTGGATTTCACAGATTTATAAATCATTGAATCCCTTGCCAATGCTTATTTGTCCTGGTGGTTTGAGGTTCCTATACATAATTACCCTTTGAGAAATGTTCAGCACCTGCTTTTTGATTTTGTCCTTATATTTACCTTTCTTTATGATCCTTGTTTTTTTTTTTTTGTGCCCCTTCCAGTTTAAAATGATTTAGACTCCAGTTTATAAACGTATCAGTCTATATTTTTAAAAAAAGGCTTGGGAGAACCATCTATTGAGATTACAATATGTCTGTAATTGTTTGCGCACTTATCTAGCAGAACTGTATTTCTACTGTTTGGTTTATGTATAGATGTTGCCTCACACTTTTTGACATTGTCTATAATTTAACCTTATGTCCTTCCTTATTGAAACAATCTGAATTTCCAGTTTTGAATCTCTGCTGATTTGCTCAGTTCTTAAAAAGGCAAGGAATAATCAATTGTTGAGACTGAAATATGTGTTTTTTTCTGTATTTAACTGCAAAATTGTGCTTATAGTAATCATGGTTTGTGCATAAACTGTACAGATGCAGCTAAAGACATGGTCAGATGCTTCCTGAAATTTTTGTAGTACTCTTGAGAAATTCCCCACCTTCCTGAAGTTCTACCATAGGGTCACCAAAGATAATCTGTTTAGAAATATTGCAAAATATCTAAAAATATCTGACCATGTCCTTGGTTGCAGCTATAGCTTTTTAACAAATTGTCATGACATAGGATGTTCTATAAACAAGATTAGTTTCTCACTAAACCCATCCTGCAAATTTCAACTTTTGTGAAATAAATACCTTATTTGTCCATCCCAACTTGACTGCCCAACCACTGGACTGTAGACCACAATAAGCATTGTGGATGAGCCAGCCTTGAGCCTGGGAGCTGAGCCACATCTTACCAAATTCCCCTTCTGGTATATACAACATCTTGATTTGCAGTCACTCATTTCATCATCTGGGACCCCGGGGTCCACACTGAATTACTGTGTGTCATTAATGTTAGGGAAATACAGAAATAAATGTCAGCCAATTGGGCAGCAGGCCAGATGATACCTGTCAGGTCTGGCAGTTGATTGCAGGCAAACAGAAAAAAAACCTATAATAACCATATATTATTCCTTTTCTGAGTGAAAACTGGGGATGATTAGGGAAACGAAGAGTGTGTCTTTTCTGACAGTGTACAGGTCTGAGGCTGAGGCCAGCTCAAGTGAATTAAAAAAAGCCTACCATCAAAGAATGAGGATGTGGTTGGAGGGATAGTCGCTGGTTAAAAATGGAAATACAGAGGTTGTCCAGTGTTCTGGTAGCACAGCATTGCAATGCCATGCAGGCAACCCAGATTCATGAGCTGATTCAGGAGCTGGCTGGTCTCCTCACAGGAGGCCAGAAAGTACAGCAGCTAGGCAGCACTACATGCCAAACAGGATAGGTGCTGGCACCACAGAAACTCCTGCAGAAGGCCTGGGAGCTGGCTCAGTCACTAGGGATATCTACATGTATGCAAAGTCAACTGTCAACATTACCAAGTGCCATGGGAGGTGGGAGGAAATTACATGTTGTATAAAAAACAATGTGTGACAGCTTGTGGAGTTCTCAGACTCCACACGTTGTATTCTTGCAGGTGTATTTGATGGAGTACGAAAAAGATGGATTTGAGAGCTACACCATGGGGGTACACCCCTAGGCCTGGGCACTGTGTGGATAACATCTGAGGAGAAAAAAACTATATTAAAAATGGAAACGAGTGGTGGGAGTGCCAAAAGGAACTTTGACTAGTGGTAGTACAGGGCCAAAACCAGTCAAGCCCTACGTATTCCTTGCTTAGTCCTTTACTCCCCTATCATTTTATCTGTTCTTCCAGTCATGAACCATATAGTACCACTAGGTGTGTGTGAGCACCTTTTTTAAATACTCGGTGAGCATACACTGAATCCCCAGATACTTGGCTATTCATTAACTGGTTTTTGTTAATCAAGTCAAAAATGTAAAATAATTCCCTATCACTCCACGTTGACAAGGCTAGTTTCTTGGCCATTCCCTTGCCAGTCTAGTCATCTCCTATCCTCATACCCCCACACAGATATATGCATTTGTATAAAGAAAATAGTCTCCCGGCATTGTACCAGGAGCCTATTGTGTCTTTTAACACAATACCCGCCTTAACCCAATCCCAATAATCAAATATATATTTATTCCACAAATCAAATAAAGCTTCTCAGGGAGATGTAGTGCTGAACCCCACAAGCAAGTAAAAATAAAAGGGTATAGTACACGTTCCTGAAATGTCCCAAGCATGCACAGTACTTGCCAGTCTTGCTGCCAGTGGGGGAAGAAAAACAACTTCATTTTTGGTGCAGTCATGCAAAACAGCAAAAATACAGCCACAGGTAGGAGACACCAAAAATGCCATAGAATCAGGTTGTCACTGCCTAACATGTAATAACATCATGCTGATGCTTCATCAGAGGCATGACAAGCAAGTCTAATGAGTACTGTTCATCCTTGGCACATTTCAGCAGCTCGTACTAGCCTATTTTCTTTTTACATAATGTTTTACCAGTTGTCCTCTCCTGACACCCAACTCATGATTTGGGGCACCAATAGGAATCACAAACCCATCTAACTCTGTTACTCCCCTTCCACATCACACCTGCTCCAATTTTTACTAATGCAGTCTTACAACTTTCTGAACATGGCAGAAACTGGAAGGGAGGTGCCAGAAGAGATGGATGCATGACTGGTACCAGGCAAATGGGACCACTTCATTGGCAACAGGCAGAACTTCTGGGAATGGGAGTTCTTCAAGTACAACGGCCTCCACCTGACCAGGGAGGTGGTTAGAGCACTCAGACAGAAGTTTGATGTCTACACGGTACATTTAAACTAGGATTGGGGAAATGACAGTATCTGAAATAACATGCAGGTAATTGGCCATATCTCTCCCAACAGCTTGCAGTGCACTTCTAGAACAAAATAGTGGGTGTATCCAAAAAGCAAAAATGTCTAAATCCAAATGAGTCGAACATGGTGCATACAAGGGTTAAAAAGGGAAATAAGGTGGAAAAAGGTAACTACACCAACAAAGGGGAGAGCTGAGTATGGAATGCAACATGCTACAATGCATGCAGTCTGGCAAATAAGATCACAGACCTCACTGCCACAATAATGGAGGCAGAACTCGACTGGGTTGCTGTGACTGAAAAATGGTTTAATGAAAACCATGATTGGAATATAGCTATCTCAGGGTACAACCTATCCAGACAGGACTGGAAGGGGAGGAAGGGGTGGAGTGGCAAGTTATGCAAAAGAGAGAATAAAGGCTATGAAGCTTTAGGGGATCCATGGAGTAGAGGACCTATGGAATACAATCGGGACCAGATATAAGGCAGCCATCTGGGTAGGAGTGATCTACAGACCCCTGTCTCAGGATGAGGAGAGGGACAAGGAGCTTTTGGAAACCATACATAGGATGTCCAACAAAGGGGAGGTAATATTGGTGGAATATTTCAATTTGCCTGATGTAAACTGGAGCACCTTCACGGCTGCCTCAGCAAGGAATAAAGATTTCCTGGAAGCCCTGTGGGGAACAGGCCTAGATCAGCTGGTGAAAACACCTATAAGAAGAAACTGTCCTGGGCCTTGTACTTACAAATAGAAGCAGGGTCATGGATGTTGAAGTAAGGAGCCATTTAAGTTCTAGCTACCATCGCACTGTATGGTTGAAAACGAAAACAATGGAGGACTACAGTCATTCAACATTAAAGGTCCTTGACTTAAGAAAGGCAGGCTTTGCAAAAATGAGACTCTGCCTAAGAAACATCCTGGACCATATGTCAACAGAGGGAGTGGAGGAGTGATGTGCCAAGCTAAAGGCAGCAATAACCTTAGTCATGTCACAATGTGCCAAACTGGTTAGTAAATCTAGAAAAAGAAGAAACCCACTTTGGTTTACCAAGGAGGTTACAAACAAGGTGAACAAGAACAAAAGAGCATTCAGAAAATACAAGGAGATGAGATGTGACAGTGACAAAGATGCTCACAAGGCAAAACTAAAACAGGCAGGAAAAGTAATATGGGAGGCAAAGGCCCAGACAGAGGAAAGGATAGTGAAGGGAGTTAAGAGGGGTAACAAAACCTTTTATAGGTGCATCAGGGAAAAGAGGAAAAATAAAGGGAGAATTGTAAGACTGGTTAAGAATGGTGTGTACCACTTGGAGGAAGACATGGACAAAGCAGAGGTCCTGAATGATTACTTCTGCTCTGTCTTCATGCAGGAGGAGGAAGGCAGTGGGCCTGAGCTGTGTAATAAGAAGGACCTTGGTGGAGGAGTGTACACAAGTCCCTTCACCGAGAATAGAGTCCTGGAGGAGATAAATAAGCTAAAGATAGGGAAAGCAATGGGATCTGACAAAATGCAGTCAAGAATACTGAAGGACACTTGGGAAGAAACTGGCAGCCCCCCTGGCAGAACTCTTCAGTGAGTCACTGGAAAAGGGGGAAGTTCCATAAGACTGGAAAAGAGCCTCAGTCATTCTGCTCCATAAGAGTGGAAGCAGGGAGGAGGCAGGAAAGCCTCATCTCGGTTGTGGGAAAGTTAATTGAAACCCTGCTAAAGGAGAAGATTTAGCATTTCTGGAAGCAAGTGATCAATTGGACCTAAAACAGCCTGGCTTCATGGTGGGCAGATCCTTCCAGACCAATCTAGTTGAGTATTTCAGCTGAGTTACTAGAGAAGTAGACCAGGGATGTGTGGTAGATGTGATTTACCTGGATTTCGGTAAGGTCTTTAACTCTGTCCCTCACAGAAGGCTGATCAACAAACTTGAATGCCTGTGAGTTGGGAATAGGGTAGTAAACTGGGAGAAAAACTGGTTAAATCAAAGAATGCAGAGAGTATTGGTAAATGGTCCATTGTCAGACGAGAGGAAGGTGACTAGTGGTGTGCCACAGGGGTCGGTGTTGGGACCGATACTCTTCTAAGTGTTTATTAGTGACATTGCCAAGGGGCTGGATGGGAAGGTGTGCATACTTGAAGATGACACAAAGCTCTGCAATAGGGTGGATACATCTGAAGTGGTTATAAAATGAAGGCTGACCTGTTGAGGTTGAAAGGGTGATTAAGAAACTGGCATTTGAAATTCAATGTGAAGAAGTGCAAGTTCATGCATCTGGGCTTAGGGAACCCACCAGAAGAATACTATCTGGGTGGAGAGAAGCTGGTGGCCACAAAGCCGGAACACAATCTAGGAGTTATCATTTCAGATGACAAAAGTGGGTAAGCAATGTGAGAAATTGGCACTGAAGGCTAACAGGATCCTGAGATGCATAGGGAGTGACATTACAAATAGAAGAAAGGTAGTTCTGCCACTGTGTAGGTCCCTGGTGAGACCTCATCTGGAATATTGTGTCCAGTTCTGGAGGCTACACCTCAAGAGGGACATAGATAGGTTGGAGATGATAAAGAGGAGGGAGATGAAGACGATACAAGGCATGCATCAGAAGGCATATGAGGAGATGTTGAAAAAAACTCAACTTATACTCCCTTGAACAGTGTAGAGAGGATGGATATGATAAAGACATTCAAATACCTTAAGGGTATAAACAAAGTGCAGGTAAAGGACCTCTTTCAGGTTAATACCTGTACCAGGACTAGGGGACATGACATGCGTGTAAGGGGAGGCAGGTTCAAGGGCAATATGAGAAAGTTCTTCTTCACAGAGAGGGTGGTGGATTCATGGAACAGCCTGCCCCCGGGTGTCATGGGGGAAAAAACTTTGAGAGAATTTAAATTAGCATGGAATAAACATTGTGGCATAATTAAATCAGTCATCTGAATAGAAGGTGGTTTGTATACATGGGCAGACTAGATGGATCGTACGGTCCCCATCTGCCATCACATTCTATGTTTCTATACTATGTTTCTATGTAATAGTTACCAATTATTTAGGGGCAAAAATGTAAACTGTTGGCGGATCAACTAGTAAAGAATACTACTTGGTGAATTCATGGATGGGCTATGAAGAGGGGTGGTGTTAAAAGATATACTCAGCTCCATCCACAGTGACAAGAGCTGAAATTAAAAAATAAAGCATGATTGTGAGATGGACTGGTAGTGCAGTGGTTGTGTTACTGCTCCATACACAGATATCCTGGATTTGGAAATGTACTTGGGTCACTTGTGGACTGGCCAAGGGAAGGAAAGAGCAAGAATCCCCAAGACAACTCTCCTTCCTCAAGGAGCGAAAGGTACCTCATCCCACAAGTTGATTTCTGCCTGGTGGAGGCTTCAGACAATACAGCAGGCACACATCATGAGAGCATAGGTCATCAGACTTAATGGATGCTGGTAGCATGCATGTGTTTCACTGCATGCATGCATGTGTGCGTTATGGCACACCAGTCACCCACAAAGAAGAAGTGGAAGAACAAAATCCCAGCCAGCAGGGTAACACTGGCACCCCCAGGCCCTAACACCACTGAATGTGACACCCACCCACCAGATTCTGGTCCAGGGCAAGTGATGAAGGTATGCTTTGAAAAAGGAGCATAATAGGGCTGGAGGTGCCGGTAGATGGGGGCAAGCTGGGCAAAGCAGGAGAGAAACACAAGATTGAAAAGTGGATGAATGGAGAAGTGATATGACTGAAAAGTGTGTGAATAGAGAAGTGACAAGATGGAAAAGTAGGTAAACAGAGAAGTGACAAGATTGAAAAGTGGGTGAATAGAGAAGTGGGTTGGAGGGGAGATGTCTGGTATTGGGGGGAGGGAGTCCATGGTACTAGCCCTAGGAAGTGGGTTTTTATTTTACTTTTGTTACATTGGAGTACCTTATTACCTTTTCTAAATATCCACAAATAGAAAATACTCATCACCTGCATATAAGCAGATAGTATACTATTTTTCATATTATTCAAGATTTGGGTTTGCACACCTCTGATCACCAACATTGTTAGCCAAACATTTGCTATTGGTAACTTTTCAGACTACTTCAAATCTTCCTGCCATTACTCTTACTAAAATGAATACCCCTCCCTACTGTCTCTAACTACTACCTAATCTCCAACAACCAGTTTCTTGACTTTCAAAATAATGCATGTGTTTCTGGTCAATTGATGTCATGTCCTTATCTTACCTATCAAATCCGTTTTTCTATCTCTGTATCTAGTGGTTTGCATTTAGACCCCTGCTCTACAGCAATTGTATTTTTTTTATTTTCTTTAAGTTTTTGTTGACCAGGAAAGGAAGGCTAGGCAATTCTATATATTTTCAGCCTTGTCCTGGGGGGAGGGGAGATACAGATAGAAACTGACTGAAACTGAAGTCTATTGGTAGTTTAGTGAATGTGGGCAATTTGTCCAGGACACCAAGGAAATTCCACTCTTCCATCTGCAGGGGGCTCTGTAGCTTCCTATTGGAGAGAGATAAAGGTCTCTGAGATGCTGGATGCTGGGGGTGGAGGTAATGGAAGTGGAGGAGATAATGCAGCAGGCACTACTACTGATTATCTTTAAAAACTGACAAAACATACAAGAGGCTATACAGACCATGGAGGATAACAAAATTGAGTATGCTGAGCAACAACTCCAAAAGGAAATACGCTGAAAAAAAGCAACAATTACTAATACAAATGTCTGAAATAGAAACAAAATGTTTTACAGAAAAGACTAAACTGGAGGAAGAAACAAAAAGAAACAGATACACTGGAAGCCCATCTGGAATGCTGGAGATTAGATTACAACAAACTGCAGTTTTCTAGTTCAATGCCACTTCAAAAGCCCCAGATTTAAACACTCACACTCAGCTGAGAAGGAGAACAACATAACCAAGAACAAATAAAGAAAATAGACACCTGAATCAGCTCTGCAAAACGCAGGGTGGATCTGAAAGGTGGATGGGAGATGGGTAACAGATCCGCAAATAGAAATTCAAGGGATAGCAAAACAGAATGCACAGCAGCAAAATGTCAGTTTGGTGGATCTGTCAAATAAAGCATTACAAATGCTACAGTTGGACCTAGTGGAGAGTGATGACTTAAAAATCACTTCAACAAATTCAACTGCAGGTGTTTTATCTTTCTCCCCACTGGAAAATACTGGGGAAATTATTTATGAAGCCTTAACTGGCCTTACAAGGCAGGCAGACCAAATGGGAATTGAGCTTTTAACTCAAGGGGAATAAATTATGCCAGTGATAAACACAGTACTATCACGACAACACCTGCTGAGACACATAGAACAATGGCAGTTGAAAATAACCCCAATGCTCCTACATATGGCAACTTATTTCATAGACCAGTAGAAATGGTAAAAAGAAGACGCGCTATTAGATTAAGGTGTCTGGGAGGATTGGAAATGCCTCCTGATAGTTTGTATGTGGGAAAAATGTTAATTAACCAAACACTGGGATTTTTGCCAGCAGAAGTATATGCTCTTTTCCATGCACCTGGAGAGAGCACCTTTGATATAAGTTTTAGATCAGCTGCTTTATTGGATCATTGTGGACACAATATCCCCCCCCAGAAAAAATACACCTTTGTGGATCCCCTTTCAGATCATTCCTTTGACCAAACCAACATTCAAGATTGTAACTATTTTATTTAGAAACAAAGGGGTTAGCATATCAGATTTTTTTAGCTGGGCTGAGACAAGAGCATTTTATTCTACCAAGGACAGCCCTAATCATGCTATAAATGTAGGTTCCCAAGACACATCAGCAATAATTGTGAAAAGATTAAATGTACCAAATGTGACTCCTTAGGTTACTCCAGTTTTCACTGCACATCCATGCCCAAATGTAATCCCTGTGAGGAGAAAGGATATACATTTACAGCATGTCCTTGGGCAGCTCGCAACACTGCCAGTGCAGACTATGGAGAACAAGACTTTTACAATAATAAAGTGGGCAGAGCCGCTACAGCACAAAACAGTGTTGCTTCCACAAGCAATGTGAGTCAGCTCCCACTAGGATAGACACTGCTGACAATTCAAGTATAATAACTACCAATGTAGCAGCCCCTGAAATGGACCCCACAACCCAAGAACAAGACCAAGAATTACCCCCTTGTGTTCCTGAACCTACAAACACTGTACAGGAGGATACATAAATGACCCCCCCCCCAATCGAAATGAGGAAGAATTTCAGATGGTCCAGAAGAGTAAATCTAAGAAAAAAATGGAAACAAACATACATCCTGAACAAATTCCAATGCAAAATAAATATGAAACATTACAATGGGGAGATGTTGACATGGACAAGGAGTCTGACAAAGCGTTAGTGAACACCTCACAAAAGGATCCTGCCTCAGACATGGATGAACAAACATTGCAATCTAAAAGTAAAGCAAAATTAAAAAGATGGTGGACAAAATCGGGGGTGAAGATGGTTACTTGATGACATAACAATAAAAAATGACATCTAACGTTTATGAGCTATCTTTGGCATCTCAAAATGTCAACAGTATTAAGACTGAATGAAAGAGAAAAGCTACTTTTGCGATATTTGAAAACTGTCCTCATGATATTGTTGTTTTCTTTCAAGATACCAGACTCAGCACTATTCATGATTTACAGATGACAAGTGCAGCATGGATATGGAAAGCAACATAATGGTCACTAGGAAGATTATATATGATTATATATATATATATATATATATATATATATATATATATATATATATATATATATATATATTATATATAGTAGTGGGTAGGAATTTGTATTAATAATCCCACAGCACACATTTCTCATAGTAGATATATGTCCAGGTAGAGCACTTCTAGAAGATGTTTCAAGAGATTTACAGGAATTTAGATTAATAAACATATATGCCCCCTAAACTAAGTTAGGAAGAATAGATTTACTAAAACTAATACAACTTATTTATTCATCTAAAAAAGAATATTCCTTTTGGTGGGGGGTTTCATTGTAGCAGATTCCATTCTAATAGGGGACTCATAACAAAAAAAATATTCTGTGACATTGCATTTCTCAAAAATTGTTAAATCAAACAGTACTAAAAGATGTTTTTCCCCAAACAGGAAAACCTTCAAACCACACTTATTTTATGGGAAACTATCCACCAGGATAGATTATTGGTTCATATCCCCAAATTTACCAGTTAGGAAAAAATCTGAGTGCCCAGTAGCTTCGTCTGATCATGGCCTTTTAAGTATTACCATAACAAATTTTCAAGAAACTACAGCAGGCAAAGGGTACTGGAGACTAAATACAAAAGTATTTAATAACACAGAAATTATGCAAGGTTTAGACTATGTGATTATAACCAGGAAATCTGTTTTTTTCCTGTATGACTCTCCCTCTGAATGGTGGGAAGACAGCACAAAAAGACATTACAGATTATTTAAAATTAATAGGGAAAATATATAGACAACACAAAAAGTAAAACACACAGAACTCCATTCACAATTACACCACTTATTTACCTTATGAAAAAATAGCACATGGGACTATTCAGAACAAATAGCTACTATAAAAAAGTAATGATACAGCATCAATATGACAGACTTAAATTGTTGGAAGCAGAGCAAAAACTTGGAACACAGGAAAAACAATTTCAAACAAACCCATTTGATAGCTGTAGCACTAGAAATAAAAAAAATGTATTAAAACAAAGAAAGGAGAATTGGTGACAGACAAAACAGGCATTCATTCTGAAACAGAAGAATTTGTTAAACAAATATTTGAAAACCCACATCCTAAAAAGGCATACATGGAAAACTGGTTCCAAAATTGCAACCTACCACAACTGCCACACAATCTAGCAACAACATTGTCCTGGAATCCCCCCTTTTCCCTCACAAAAAGACGCAGACCATTGTTTGTTGTTGTGCTCAGATTGGCAATTAATTTGTTTATATATCATAATTCCATGTTCTAGTTCATCATCTTTTATTATTGTATCTCTCACAATTTCATTTATTTTCATCCATATATCAATCTCTGATCATCCCTCTTTCTTCCTCTTTTTTCTCCCCCCAGGTGAAAACCTGGGTGCCTTCTTCTCCTTTTCTGTTAGGTAACGGTGAAAACCGAGACAGCTTTTCTCCTTCAGCTTCTTCCTCTTTTCGTCTTATTCCTTTTTCTTTCCCCCCTCCCCTCCTTCCCCTCCTTTTTCCCCATTAGCCGGTCTCCAGCTGCGTTGAGCGACTGGCTTTCCCCTCACTTAGGGTATTGTTCTCCCATACCTCAGGGAAACCTCCTTCCCAATCCTTCTCTTCTCCCTCCTTCTTTTTTTTTTATTTTCCATTTTTTGCATGCCTCCTCCATGCTTCTATAAAACCCATCATTTCTGTAATAAGCATGTCTATGGCTAGATCAGACATGTGCACACCATCTGACCTGTAGAAATCTTCTACCCATTCTTCCACACCCTGCAGTATTACTTGTACTCCCATTTTCCTTACCATTGTCCCTACCCTTCTGTTCATCTTTCTCCTGGCCCTATCCACAGCCCTATGGCTGTGCTTTTGTCTCCAAACCCTCCTTGGTATCATATCCGACCAGACAAGGCTTACCCTAGGCCACCACTGCTGTACTGTCTCTAGGTCCATTTTTATCTGCATGTATGTGTCCACCTGTGGCTTGCCCCCAAGGTCATTACCCCCAAATGTATAATAATTAAGTCCGGAATGGGTCACCGCTCCTTTAGCTCTTTCAAGGTGGGGAGCAACTGTGCCTATCTCATCCCCCAGATGCCACGCCAAACCAATCTAGATTGTTTCACATTTTGGTAAAGCTGCTTTCCCACAGCCCTTTTCTCAGCTCTCCTTTCTGCCCAATAAATATAAGAGTGGCCACAGATCCAGACTTCCATGTTCCTCTCTCCTCCTATAGGGTTTAAACAAAATAAATTTCTTTATATATGGTCTTAGTTTCTTACCTTGATATCCCTCTCCCTGCCCCCCCAATGTGGCTCCATATCTGTAACAAACATAGGTGATACATTAGTCTCCACACTGCAGTGTTCGAATGTATCTCTTATAACTGGCAGACCACCAGTGCCCCTTTTCCAAAATATTATTCACAGTCTTGCCTGCCGCTGCCCACTGTGAGGTAGCCCCTATCCGTAGGGAGTGGAAGGAAAAATTAATCGGATCCTCCCCCAAGAATTGCATGCCTTTCTTGAGCAACGCTGTGACTTGATAACTTGTGACCCTACTTCCATCACCATGAAGAAATAATCTCCCTGTCCTATTCCCATGCTCTGAGGCGAAAGCCCACAAAGCCTGCACTGGGCACACTGTGCCTTCCACATGCTTCTTTAATGTTACCATGCAACCCTGTCCCCTTTGATCCATTTTTGACCTCTTGATCATGAGCTGTATTTCCTTCATCCCCCAGCTTATATCTTCCCATTCTAATCCCCCTTCCCTGTCTTGCTTACTGTGGCCTACCACCACACTCACTCTCAAGGCTCCTGCAAACATCACCACATAAATTGTGTGAAATAACTGGGCCTCGGCCTTTAAACTGCATATTGTCAGTAACACCGCCTTCAGTTTTGCCAGCCACTGTTCTCCTATTGGTCTTCTATTATCCACCATCCCTTGTTTTAACCTACCCCATCCCTGCATCATTCTTCTGAGGAACATTGATTTTGTTGGGTCTCTCCATCCTTTCAGACTGCAGATAACACTAATCCCTGCCAAATAGACCCCATTGTGGTGTGGGCTGTTCCTTTTTGCCATTGCTCTATGGTGAACTTCCCCAATTGTTCTGTAAGCAGCCTACTTACCTCCATGTGGTATGTTGCCCTGAATGTTTTAAACACTCGTCAGGCCCCATCGTAGGCCTTCAGAGTCCGTGGAGCCCATGAACTGTGGAACAACATTTCTGCTCTTTCCTGCCAACATCCCATATGTTCATTGGTATGGGTGTTTTTTGCTCCTCCGCTGTTGGTGCCAGCCTCCAGAAACGTTCCAGCTGCAGACAGGAAAGGCTGTCAGCCAGGGTATTGTGCACCCCTTCTATGTGTTTGGCTCTGAATGACATGTTCAATTGCAATGCCCTTAGCATTAGAAGTAGCAAAACTTGCATGACCACCCCTGACCTGGCTCCCCTGTTGTTCAGGACCTCTACAACTGCTCTGTTACACCAAAATGTCACTTTTTGATCCCATAACTCTTCTGCCCACACCAGGGTGCATGCCCAGATGGGTATGATCTCTAACAATGATATATCTTTTACCTTACCATCCCTTACCCAGTCTAATGGCCACAGTTCTGCAAACCATCTGTCCCTCAGGTAGCCCCCACCATGCCTAGGCCCCTGGCTGCATCTGTGTGTAGATCGAGGTCTGTGTTATACACCCATTCCTCCTGCCAGAAGCAGCAGCCATTATATTCCTTCAGGAATTCCTCCCATACTTTAAAATCCTCCTTGACTCCTTTTGTCATGTCTACCCAATGGTGTGGTCTGGTCACTCTGGCTGTAACCCTAGCTAACCTTTTGGTGAAAGCCTTCCCCAGCCCAATAGCCCTGCATGCAAAGTTCAGATGTCCTAATACTTGTTGCACCTGTTTCAGTTGTACTCTTCTTCTACTGGTATGTATCTGAATCAGTTCTCTCAATTTTTTCACTTTTTTGTCTGGCAGCCGAAATATTTCCCCCGGGGCATCTATCTCAATACCCAGAAACTCCAACATCCTACTGAGCCCTTCCATTTTTTCAGGTGCCAATGGGACCCCTAGCTCTTTACATAGCTCTTGGAAGCTGGCCAACATTTTTTCTGTCTCTCTTCTGCCATTGCCTATAAAAAGAAATCATCCAAATAGTGAATCACTGTTTTATAGCCAGTTCTTTCTTGATATATCCATGGCAAACATGTGCTGAAAACTTCGAATGTCACACATGCTATAGAGCAGCCCATGGGCATGGTCTTGTCAAAACAGTACTGTCCCCAATTTTAAAACTCAACAGGTCCCAGTCCTCTCTTCTAACTGGAAGTAATCTGAAAGCTGACACTCTGTCTGTCTTTGCCATCCATGCATCCGCAGTTGCCCGGATAATCCGGACTGCATCCTCTAGAGTGGAGTATGTCACTTTACTATATTCCTTGCTGATAAAATCATTCTCTGAAACCCCTTCCAGAAAGGATAGGTGGTAAATCACCTTGTATTCCCCTTCCTGTTTTTTGGGGACCAAATCCAATGAAGAAATCCTCATATTCTGCAATGGGGAGTATCATATGGTCCTTCTATTCTCCCTGCTGCCTTTTCCTTCTCTATTTTTTGTCTTAACATCGCCTCCTTCCCCTTCACTGATCCCAGATTGTTCGCGTCTCTGGCTTTCCTTGGGCCTTCACACTGCAGCGAAAAACCTGTGCAGAAACCTTTTTTAATCATTTCTGCTGTTTTCCTATCTGGGTATCTGTCTAACCATTCTCCCATGCCGCTATCCTGATGGGGGTTCTAGCTTCTTTAAATTGCTCCCTTGTCTTCATTTCTGTTCCTCCGTCAAGGTCTCCCCCTCTGGTTGATGTCTGCCCTTGCTGGTCAATGATTCTGACTCCTTCTATTTGCGTGTCCCCTACCCCCCCTCTATTCCATGTCTGCCCTTTATATCCCTGCCGTTCCCAAAAAAACTGCTGACATGACCCTTGCCCTCCAGATCCTAGGCCTTCTTGGACCCATGTCATCCTGCATCTGCTCGCCGGATGTGATCCCCCACATTTTGAACAGGCATGCCAGAAACTGCATTGTGGCCAGGAGCAAAATGCCCTGTTATAGGCCCAACAACATCTCTGTGGCATGGCCCCTTTCTTTCCAAACTCTCCTTCTGGTGTGGACTGATCGGTTATGTAGTCTGTCCACAAGTCCAGTTGTTTCGTGTCCCATCTTACATCCCCATAAGTTGCCATTCTCTGCCGAAAGAATTCATCATAGTATATCCCCCCCATGCCCCTTTTGCTTTTGAGCTCCTTATCACGGAGTATGTGATGAGTAGGATGCCCAATTCTGGCCTTTTTTCCAATACTATGGCTGAGAATGTGGCAAAACCTACTAATCAACCTTCCCAGGTCTTCCCTTTTGTGAATTTACCCTCCTCCTTCTTTTCTAGCAAAACTAACACCGCTGCCATCTCACTCTTCCCTATGTTTTCTGTCTCCTTATATTTTGCTGCCACTTCACAGCTTACTAAGTCGAAGATATCTACATACTCCCCCTTCCATATTTTCTCTTTCGTGGCCAATGGTACGTATTTGCCTAACCTCATCCCTGGAGCCCCTATCTCCCTTGTTCCTTTTCCTTCTTTCTCCTCCTCGCCCTCTTTTTCTTTCAGCACTTCCTTTTCTGATCTAGTCTCTGCTAGTGCTGACTCAATCTGCCCCAGACCCCTGTCCCCAGGACCGAAATAATTTGATTTATATACTCTTTAATGCTGTCCTCTACAGATCCAGGTGTGTTGCCTGTGGCCTTGTCCACTCTGGGTTGCCTGCCATCCTCTTGATGCCCAAGTATGGTGCCTTGTGGTCGGAGGGGTGGTTGCTCTGCTAGTGGCTGTGGAGAAACCACTGTGAGCTGGGGATCTGGTCTGGGTTCCACTGGGGGAAAACTAAACTGGTCCTGGGGAGGTACTGGTGGCACCGGGTCAACAGGGTGCAGGGGTGCTGGACTAGCCACCTTGTTGGGCCCTTCCCTTGGTGGCTGTGTCCTGGCTGGGCTGCTTGGCCCCCTGGCCGGTCGCTTCCCTCTGCCCCCTTTTCCCTTCTCTGCTTTCCTTTTCTCCCCAGGCCTCCCCCGTTCCTCCCCTTTGACCAGCTCCCACATTTTATTGGCTTTTTCTGCCAGATCCACTATCACCCGTTAGGCGTCCTCCTTTGAAAGCCTGTTCTTTTTTGGGGCCATGTTCCTCACTGTCCGCCAACTGTGGAAACTCTGAAGGAAAGAAGAGAATTTCATTAAACCTCTTAGCCCATAATACTCTCCCTATGACTCGGCCCCATTTCCCAAGATAAACTGATAAGCAGTTGGACCATGGCGCCAAAGAATGGCTCCCCCCCTTTTTTTTTTTTGGGCCTCCTTCCATCGCTCAGCCCTCCTGGCATGTGACATCATGCCATATGGCCAGACCCTTCCTTTCCAGGCCTCTGGCCTGCTCCCACTAGTCCCTACCTCGAGGCACCCACGTGCTGTGTTCAGTCCCCAAGGAACTCCCTGCCCAGTATCCCGAACACCAACCCCCTTGACCCATCGCCTTTAGTGCAAAAAACCTTCCCCTGCCTCAGAAAATGGTTTAGCTGCCCACTTTTTGCATCTCTTCTTATTGTGTGATGTCATGCCATGGTGCTGCTTGTAACCTCCCTGCTAGGCCTTGTCGTAGACCTGACCTAGCCCCACTGGATCATCAGGGTGTACCTTGTTCCCTTTCTGAAGTGTCCTGTTGCACTTCTACTGCCCCTTTATCAGCACCAGTCCCGGCGTTCCACAAGGCCCCCCATGTGCCTCATTCTGTCTGCCAAGGTACTCTCTGTCCAGGTTCCCGAACAACAACCCCCTTTACCCCATCGCCGTTAGCACAAAAAACCTTCCCCCACCTGGAAAATGGTGTAGTTGTCCGCTTTCTTGGCCTCCCCCCTTGGCATGTGACATCACGCCATGTTGCCGCTAGTAATCTCCCAGCTAGGCCTTGTTGTAGGCCAGAATTAGCCCCCTCCACTGGCTCAGCAGACCATTCCTAGCTCCCTTTCTGAAGCATCCTGTTGCGCTTTTAGTGCCCCTCTATTAGCACCAGTCCAGGCTTTTCACAAGGCTAGGCCCCTTTGAGTGTCGCATGGTTTCAACAATGCGCTGTCTCTGTTGGAGCAAAGGAAATTGCTGCTGGCTCCCAAAATGCCCCTCCAGTGGGAGAAGCCAGGATATCCTTAAGGCCACGAGGAGGTAGTCGGGAGGTTGGAGGGAGGGGGAGGGGTCAGTTTCCATGCCACGCAGTCAAGCTGGCATGGTCGAGCTCTGGAGAGCTGCTCAGCCCCAGACTGCGCTCTTCAAAGGAGAGATTCTCCACTGCAAGGCAGCAAAAAAAACCTCCTGTGCCCATCGCCTAACACAAGCTTCTCCACACCATTCATTAAAAGGTTTTAACCCAAATAACACAGCTTCTAACTGGACTACCCTTTTCTGGCTCCACGCGCTCACGACAAGCCTAGCGCTTCCCCCATCACTGCCTTCTGCTCCAAAAAACCTTTGTGGCTGTGCTTCTGTGAATTTCACCAGCAGCAAGCTGCTGTTATGCCGGTGATGCCCTCCAAGCTCAGTCCCCTGCTTGCAGCTCTGTGCCGCTGCTTCTGCACACTCTGCTATCCTCGTTAAAGGGAACATGTTAAACAAAATACATTCAGCCACTTATACAAAATTCCACCTTCTGCTGCTGGCTTCATCTGCTCTACAACCCTACTTTAAATGCATTGCAGTACTGTATTTCTCACTTCGGTTTCCACAAAGAGCATTATTTTACTCTTGACATATGCAACTACATTAAACTATGCCTCCTTCTCACCTTTACCATCTATTCAGCTTCTCAGAAACTTTCTAGCTATTGTGATCAATCACTATATTACTGAGTGGTATATATGTCTATTATGCATATTCTTTCCTGTTTTCCTTATTATTTTGTTTCTTACCTCTTTTCCTTAATGCACAAACCTTCCAATTAATCTGCCAATCTGATGTGCTGTAGTTCCAATTAGGTCAATCAAAACTCCAGCAAAAGTGGCTGAACCACCTCTGTGCTGTCCATTATGTACCTCCAATTGCCCTTCCCCTTCCTGTTGCTTGGCCATTGTTCTATCCCCTGGCCCCTCCCCTTCCTTCCCCCTTCCCCTTCTGAGCACACCATCTTGACAGAAAGGGAAGGGGTGCACCAGGACAACCTGGTCTGCTCCTTAAAGGGCAAACTCCATTATCACAACCGATTACAACAAAAGAAATAACACAGGTACTCTCTAATTTAAAACCAGGTACTGCCCCTGGGATTGATGGGCTACCTAGAGAACTCTATATGAAATTATTACCATCTCTTTTAATAGAATTCATAGAAGTATACAATTATCTACTAAAAACATGAGATTACCTGAAGATATGTATAAATGTCTTTTAATTCTTTTGTTTAAAAAAGGAAAGAAAGAGCTCTTATTTAATTGGAGACCTATTACATTACCGAATACTGATTTTAAAATTTTAACTAAAATTCTTTATAATAGACTAGCTTCAATTTTAGAGCATCTTATACATTCTACCCAAAACTGTTTAATTCCAGGAAGACAAATTACTGATTCTCATTTTAATACAAGTAATTATAAAACAAGGTAGGGAAGGCTCCATATCTAGATTTGTGGTTAGCTTAGACCAACATAAAGTATTTGACAAAATCTCTCACACATACTTTTGGTACTGTGAAACAGCATATGGAATACCAGATGCATTCATCTCTTGGATAAAATTATGTTACCAAAATGTTACCATATCCCCCTACATTAATGGATGCATTGGCACCTGTTGCCAAATCCTGAATAGTGTCAGACAAGGCTGACCTCTCAGCCCTCTGTTATATATATTGTTCTAGACCCACTAATACAGACAATAAATACATCAGTAGACATAATAGGCCTTTCTGTGTCTAGTCAAAATGAGGAGATAAAACACTTGCCTACGTAGCTGACCTATGGTTAATGTTAGCAGACAGGAATTCTGGGATACTTCCACAAAAAGTGTTACAAATATTTTCAGAAATAACAGTATAGTATCATCTATTAATCACCAGAAAAGTAATTGCATATTGAAAGGCCAACCAAATCCAGATAAGAACTAATAGGGGTACCTATAACAACAGAAATTTGCAAAATTGTATGTATCTATTTTGGCCCAGGAGATCTAGGTATTATTAATGGGGACAGCCTATTAAATATTGCTCTTAACAGAGTTCATCAGTGGAATAAATGGTTTATGAGTAAGGAAAAAAGAGTCTATGTGGTCAAAACCTATCTTACACCAATGTTTCTGCATCTCAGCACCATATACCCATCCCCAAATCAATTAGAAGCAAAACTATCCTTTTTTTTA
Source organism: Neoceratodus forsteri (assembly GCA_016271365.2). Lineage (NCBI taxonomy): Eukaryota > Metazoa > Chordata > Ceratodontiformes > Ceratodontidae > Neoceratodus > Neoceratodus forsteri. Next base: position 965,715,825 of record CM028132.1, on the reverse strand, counting down.
ATGCATATGGGGTAGCAGGCTCAATCCAATCAAAAGAGGGATTATGTATCTGGACATAGCAAAAGGAGGGATAAACGTGTTAAACCCTATAACCTTTTCTTCAGCATTTTCATCTATGCAAATATAAAACCAGTATTACTAGAATCACAAACATTATGGATGTCATGGGTGCTAGATTATATTGTATGCTACCACTACTACAAGAATGGGAAACCAATACCCCTATTCCCAAACAGAAAAACCTCACTGGGTTATCACAATATTTTCAACAGCGCCTTGGAAAATTAAAACAATGGCACACACACAAAGAATAAATTATTACTACTACCAGAAAAAAAGTTTATGAGGCAATAATGATAACACAATTTCACAAAAGAACATCCTATTTAGATAGACCACTTACTGAAATGGAACAAATTGGGCAAATGCTCGCTGATCCTTGAATGCCAGTTTAAATGAGGGATGTTCAGTGGTTTTGCGCACATGGAAAATTAAACATAAGAAACAATCTGAAACACAAATACACCAATGAAAGATACTGTCCCAGGGAAACATGTTATGAAGTACTGGATACAATTTAACTCACAGGCTGGTAAGGGAGAAGGAGGATCCTACTATTGCTACTGCTGAATAGTTGGTATGCACAGTTAATCCCTATAACCTCTGCTGCTAGAGCTCAGAATTTATGCTTCTGCGATAGGATGAGATAATTGGTCTGTCTAATCTGTACAGAGGCACTCAGATCTAGAACTTTTACCACTTAATCCCTACAACCTCTGCTGCTAGAGCTAAGAATTCATGCTGCTGCTAAAAGTAAGATAATAATTGTCCTGTTTTATCTCTACAGAGACACTCAGATCTACAACTTTTACCACTGCAAAGCATGTGTTAGTTGATGTGCTGTTGTACATGTATGGAGCGATATAGAGCCATTAACTACTGCTAGATGTATCATGCCAGTGCTGCATAGCCTAGTAGGGATGAAGATTTATTTTCCTTAAATGCAGATCTATATTTAGAGGTGTGGCTGCAGAAATACAAAAATACCTTCATTTTTGCTGTATAAGAGAGGTACGCTGCATAATCCAGCAGGGATTGTGACCTTTATCTGTCATTATTCTTGCCACTGCAAAACTTGTGCTAGTTGGTCTGCTGATGTGCAGCTATATAGAGCTAAATCTATTTAGTAACTTCTGTTAGACATAACTTGTTAGTGTTGCACAGCCTAGTAGGGACAACTTTTTTTTTCTCCTAACTGCAGATCTATGTTAAGATAAACAACTGGTGGAAAACATAGAAACACCTCTACTCTTGCTGTATAAGAGAGGCATGCTACATAATCTAGAAAGGACTGGGATCTTTATCTAGTATTATTTTTGATATTAGTCCTTTCACACTAGTGCTATATAGCTTAGTAGGGGTTGAGGTATCTACTTAACTGCAGCCACATCAAATACAAGTGTGTCTTGTGTTTCATTAAGAAACATCTTTGAATTCAATATAATAGTATTTAATTATAAGGCATACCCTTGGTGGGTAAAATCAGACACTGTTTAGAGGAAAGACATTCCCTCCCCACCATCAGTATGAGGATACTAGGGGTAATAATTGTGCTTTGCACATGGCTACAAAATTGATGTAATAATACTAGCAGGCAAGCTAATATCCTCCTGCACTTTAATTTCACTGTCCCTTTTGCCACTTGCTATCAACCCAAGCCTGTACTGCAGGCAGCCAGACTAACGGTGCCCCAACCACTATCCCTACGGGCTATTAGTGTACTTTTAGCATCCTGCAGAAGCCTCAGGGCTAATACTGGTACCATCCAAAGTGGCTGTAAAACCAAATTGTCTCATCTGCAATGCCACTTAGGAATCGGGGAAAAGGGAGTGTGCAGGCAGATAATACTGCTTTTGTTAATCTGCTCAGGCTATATAGAAGAAAATTTCAGACCAAATGACACCCATATGACCCCCATGGAATTTGCATCTCTTAAAAGTTCCAAACTTCTCCTTCTGAATGTCTGCAGCTTGATAATTAAAATTGACAAAGTTAAAGTCTGGATATCCCACACTGAACTGGACATACTCATAATTACTGAAACCTGGTTAAATGCATTGGTACTGACAATTGCAGCAACCATTCCCTCATATAGCTTATTCCACTTAGACAGGGATGGCAGAGGTGGCCGTGTAGTGTGCTACATAAAGGATAAATATACAGCATCCATCACTAGCTTTCAGTCAGTAGCCAACAAATTTGAATGCCTAGAGATTTATTTTAGTCGCAGGTAACTGGGTAAGGCCCACTAGGCACCAGTGCCTGTTTTCAGGAGTGACCTGGGAGCACTGGGTGGTTAAGTGACTTGCTTAGAGTCACACAGTATACAAGTGGAGGTTGTGAGAATTAAACCCAGGTCTGGTCTGCTGGATGTACCAAGCTCATTCACAGCTCATTACTCTAACCTCTAGGCTATACAGCCAGCCCAAGACAAAGCTCACATTGTTAAGGTATGAATCTATTAACCTAATAGTATGCTACAGACCACCCAAAGGAGGTACTCGGCTATTGGTACACTTAACCAAACCAGTCAACAGCCACTCAAATGAAACTGTGATACTAGGGGACCTGAACCTTGAGTGGCTCACCACAAAATCTGACACACTAAAGATTCTCTGTGATGGAGCAGGTTTTACGCAAGTCATCAATGAGCCTACCAAATCCAACCCAAAGAACCCAGCAAATGGCTCACTACTTGACCTAATAGTTACACACAGACCCCACAAAATAATTGTCTCAACAGTGTTCGATAATGAAATTAGCAACCACAACATGGTGGCATATGACAGAAGCTTAAAATCCCTACTATGCAAAGAAAAAATATATTTACAAGAAGTGACGCACTGGATTTAATATGATAGAATTCACAAAAGACCTAGACAACATCGGTTGGCAGAATTTTTATCTTACACCAACGATCCATGAAGCTATGGAAATATTTAAATGCAGTGTCTTGGAGGTGATAAACAAGCATGCACCATTACAACAAAGAAGGGTCGAGTAAGTTACCTTCTCTAGTTCAACAAAGAGCTTAAAGAAGCCCTAAAAGATCAAGATGTATGATGAGCCAAGGCCAGATGCACAAAAACCGAAGACTGGACCATTTTCAGGAGTAAAAGGAATGCCTGTACCATACTGATCAGAGACACAAAAGTAAAGCACTACTATAAATCACTGTATGACAATAAAAAGGATGCCTACCAATTCTGGAACCTAATAAAACTGTTAGAGGTGTCACATCCTCTCCCTCTCTCCCACAAAAAATAGTTTTCGATGACAAGGAAATATCGAACACACAACTTATGATAAAAGCAATGAATTACTATTTTGCATCAGCGGGGTCAGACTTCTACAATTCCCTAGCCACAGCCTACTCAGTGCAGCCTTCAACTTGGAAAACGCTCGCCCAACACCTTCGCTTTCCAGCCTGTCATTTATGAGCAAGTGGAGGATCTTCTACTCAGAATAGACATCAAGAAAAGTGCAGGGGCAGTTGGACATGAGCCGTACTATCTAAAAACTGGATATAGTCAGCCCACTGCCCCAATAACGCACCTCTTCAACCTGTCTCTAAGCAGCTGTGAGCTACCAACAATCTGGAAGTCAACCCACATCATTTAGCTTCACAATTCAGGTGACATAAGCCTGCTAAACAATTACAGACCAATCTCAACCCTACTGGTCCTTGCAAAGATGCTGCAGAAATTATCAAATAACCAAATAAGGCAATACCTTGAAAATACAAATACCTTATCACCACACCAATCTGGATTCAGACCTAAGCAAAATACCACAACTGTGCTAGCAAATGTTATGAATGATTGGATTTGTGTGCCATGAATTGAAAACAAACTGTGGGTGCCATTTTCCTTGATCTCAGTAAGGTGTCTGACACAGTTAATCATGCCATACTATTGCGTACTCTGCAGGACACAGGTTTCGATATGCCAGCCTTGCTATGAGTGTGGAACTACTTAACTGGTAGACTTCAACAGGTCAAAAATTAGGGTCTACAATCAACAAGCACCAAGATATTCAAAGAAGTCCTCCAGAGATCAGTCCTAGGACCACTCTTTTCTACATTATATACCAACAATCTTAGCCAAAATGTCAAAAGTGCAAAGTTACACTTCTATGCTGATGATACGGTGCTTTATGTGTCAGGTCCGAACATGTCATCAACGCACTCAAATCTACAGGCAGCTTTCAATGAATTGCAAAAGAAACTCTTCCTATCCAAACTACTCCTCAATGCCAACAAAAAGAGAACAATGTGGTTTTCCAGTGGAAGAACAAAGCAAACCCAACATCCACCCATCTACACATTGCTAGGAGAACACCTTGCGGTAGTGTCAACATATAAATATTTAGAAGTATGGATCGACAGCAAGCTATCATTCACAGAACATAAAAACTCATTATGCAAAAAACTGAGAATAAGGCTGGGCTTCTACTACAGGAACTGACATTGCTTCCCCCAGAACATCAGATCATGCTTTGTACAGGCAACCTTCTTCCCAATCATAGACTACGCAGACATTATATACAGCCGATGTATTGCCAATTGTCTAAATAAACTAGATGTGCTATATCACAGGGTGCTGAGGTTCATTATGAACCTACCACTGCTGACACACCATTGCACTCTATACACATCAGTTGGATGGACATCGCTGGCCAAAAGAAAGCTATATAACCTCTATATATGGTCACACAAAGTGCTATCCAATGACCTACCAGGATATCTACTAGAACTTTTCAAAAAGTCAACATACTCATATGCATTAAGCAAGAGCAACACCCTATTACTAGACATACCCCCGATTTAATGCTGTATGGTGTATCTGCCATCAGCACCATCATACCGGTTACCTGGAACAAGCTACAAAGCACACTTAAACTTAACTCCAGGGTTGGGACCAAGTTCATCAAGTCCCTTCTAGTTAGGAATTGTCCTGAAGTCTGTACATGCAAATAAGATGAGTTAGATCAGAGAGCAATCTCACTATATTTGTGGTATGCTACCAAGAGGGCATCTAATCATATTCAAAGTCCTACAGCACACTAAGTATGCAGTCACAGTAAAGTGCTTGGCCAGCCAATTACTGCAATAAAATGTTCTAACTTCAGCATAACAACAATACTGTAGACATAGGGGCCCAGATATTTCAAACTGCACCCAAAAAGTGCGCAACAGCAGGGGCAAGCGCAAGTCCACTGTGCCCATGTGCAAGAAGCGCGATATTCAAAAACTGCGCAGGTCAAGATGCGTCTGTGGCACACGACTGAATATCGTGCCACCTGCACCATAGCGCAACCAGGGATGTGCAGTGGTACAGTCCAGATGTGCCATAGTGCAACCAGGGATGCTCAGTGGAGCAGGGCAGCAGTGTAACACAACAACCAGGGATATGCAGGGACAGGATGCAGGGGCCCACCACCCATGCCACAGATGGGCAGAAGAGCACACAGCAGAACAGACATTGCTCCCCACACCCCATGCACTGCACAAGTAGTGGAGAGCTGGAATAACCACTGGCCCATGGATACCAGCAACAAACCCACAGCCAGGGCATGGTGCCCCAGCACACCCCCAGGCAAGCTGTGACCAGCACACAAGGAGGGCCGACCACCCCGTGCCACACCATCCCACCAATGCAGAGCACACCCTGCACAGTGATCCCCAGACACCCTGCCCAGGAGCGGTGTCCACCAGTGCAGGACACCACATTTATGCCACCACCCCACTGTGACAATGCAACCCTGTGCACCACAGAACCATGCAAGGCAGCCCCACCACTAGCACCCGTCAGTGGGTGGCAGCACACAGCGATGCAATGACTGCATACACAGTGCCACCATGCACGACCCCCCAAGGTACAGCTGAGAGAATGACCATGTGTTGGCACACAAGGTACTCCACACATGACAGGGCATGACCCGGACCCCATCACCAGTGGTACATCACCCTGCACACCCTCCCAAGGACACACCCCGACCCAGCACTGGCCACAACAGTTTGGGCAGACACCCACAGTGGTGCATGGAAGCATGCGCCACACAGGATGCAACACAGTGCATGGACAAACACCCAGCCATACCCAAGGGCACACCAACACAGGGACACAGTAGTGGGGCAACCAAGCCCCCAGCATGTGGCCATGAAAACTGTGTACACATGGCCAGCACCCCTCCATGGCACAGGAGTGCCAGCCACCCTGCGCAGGCACCATGGAGCTGTACGCCACCAGCATGCGCCTGGAGCACAAGTGACAGACAGTGGTGCACATCCCCTGCAACACACACAAGTGACAGCATGGAGGTGGGACAACAACAGCGGAGGCTACAGTGTCACTCAAGGCAGACATGCACCACACCAGTGACAGGAGGCAACCCGGCATTGTGCCGGGTACAGTGGTTGTCCAGCATGGACAGCCACCACTGACATGCGAGTGGACTGTGCAGGTCACAGACATGCAAGGGTGTCAGCTGCACAGGCCATGGATGGTCTGACAGGTGTGCCATAGACACAGAGCATGCACCGTGGACCACTGCACACAGTCATCCAGTGCACAAGGAACAACACACACACCATAGACAGTGACTGATAGCTACTCCCACACCATAGTCCCTTCCCCATGGACACACACACAAGCACATGACTGCACCACCCCTGACGTCATGCACACCACTGCAGCTGAGCACCTATAGCCTGCTGCAAATCAGAGACCACCACATTAGGCATATCAAAGCAAATGTATTGTAAAACCTCAAACAAAACTATATACAGATATTTACAAAAGATTGGGGGGAGGGCCACAAACAAGGTGAGGCTGGGTAAGGGGCAGGGGTGAACAAATGGTAGAGGGAAGGAGGGGTGTAAGGGTGGGTCCAGGGGGTAGGGGAAATCAGGGGCATTAGAATGTTCAGCGGGAGCCCCGCTCCCCACTCTGGCTGCTCCTCCCGCCATGCCACCGTCATACTCCCAGGCGGTCTAGCCTTTCAAGGATCTCCAGGAAGGCCCTGGCAACTTGAAGGATCTCCCGCAGCATCTCTCTGATTGCCTGCAGCTGCTGTCCACCTAGGACAAGGGAGCAGAGTCAATAGGTGTGAATGCACAGCCCCATGCAGCCCACCCACTGTGCATGGCATACAGCCAAGGGACATGCCTCTGTGATGGTGTGTGACCACCCACAGTGATCGTGTCCACAAGACCTGCCCACCCAGGCATACACATCCATGCAGACCACTGCACACACCTACCGGCCAAGTCCCGCACAGCACCACTGTGGCTGTACAGTGACATGACTATGCGGTGAGAAGGCATTGGCACAGCCATGTACCCAGTGCACGTATAGACCACCATTGACACACTCCCAGACATGCAGTGCCACTGGACAGTGCTGACTGTACCAAGTTGTATGCATGGCAGTGGTGTCAATGGATGGTGGCCATGCCCCACTGCCCGCCCAGTTACACAGCATGCAAAAGTAATCATGGATGTAAGGCACTCACCATCATCAGACTGGTCCCAGCACCGGTCTGGTCCCTCCACCTTCTCCACATGCTGTGGCTCACAGTGCAGCCTCCCCTCGCTGGCATGCTGGTGCTCCTCTGGGCCTAGGGTGCAAACATGGAGAGAGGAACATCAGTACAATCCGGTAGCAAAGTCCCCCCACCCCTGTGTGTGTGCAATCCCACACAGCCATACCCATCTGCATCCCACCCCTATACCACCACCACGGCCCACACTGGACTGCCCCCCCATGTGCTGGACACATGCCACAGTGATACCCACATGGACATTATCAGTGTATGGATAGGGAACCTACCTGGCCATGGCACTGCACCTCTCCTGGCACATGCCTGCAGGTGGGCAAGCCTGTCTGGGTCCCGGCGCTGCAGGTCACCAGTCACCATAGCAGTGCCTGCACTGCTCCGCTGTCTGCTGCATGCCAGTGGCCTCCTCCAGGGCCACTGCCACCTCCTCCCACATGGCACTTCTGGCCCTGTCCAGGAGTGCCTCCCCAAATAGCAAAACAGCATGGGGCTCCACTAACTGCACCAGATTGGCCAGTTCCATCTGGCTCCAGATCAGTGCCCATCTCCGTGCCATCCTGCAATGTTTCAGTATCAAAATGGCGCTCTGTAGCACATGCTCACCACGTGCAGATGCTGTGCAGTACTGTGCTGCCATTCCCCATTGTGCTGTCACTGAACAGTGCAATAGAGGTGCACTCATGCGGACGCATGGAGCCTAGGGGCAAAGGTTGGCACAGGGTCAGGGGTCTCTAGCGCACGGACCGCCACAGTGCAATTGGTACTCACGACATGTAGTGCAGTAGGGTACCTGTGTGCCACATCCTGTAGTGGCCTACTGCACTGTGGCCCCAGTGCACCTACGGCGCCCCTGTGCCAGAGCGCCATGCATGTGAAAAGCACAGTAGCACCACTGGCACAAGGGTGGCCATGCCCTACATTGCTTCCTATGCACAGCACATCAGCAGCGTGGCAAGCATCAGTGTCAGCACCCCAGGCATGCACCATTCGGTGTCCACTGCACATGTCACAGAAATTCGCCCTTGCCTGAGCACATTCAACACAATTGCGCAAAACGCAACAGCGCAATATTCAGCCGGCATATGCAAATCAGCTAATCAGCTATTCAATGGCGCAGATACCACATTAGCATCCACTTAAAATTGTGCCTCGCCTCATTTGCATGCCTTGCACTATATAAATGTGACATTGGGCTGCAGAGGCCATAGTCTTTTATTGCAGTCTATTGTGGTGAGTTGCATGCTATTTGGGAGTGTGGACTGTGTTGTGTGGGACATGCATGGGACTGCACAGTCACTATCATTCCCACAGGATCAAGAATGAGCTATCGTGAGGTGGAGGAAGAGGAACAGAGACGTGGGAGGAAGAGGAGGTTTAACTTCACCAAGGCAGAAACAGATGCCCTGTTTGAGGCCTACCTTGACCAGGAGCCACTGCTCAGCAGACAGCGGGGAACACCACAGACCCATGCTGCTGCATGGGGAGAGGTGGCATGTGCTGTCAACCTGCATGCCAGCCACCAGCGGTCCGTGCAGGAGTGCAAGAAGAAGGTGGGCATGGACAGGCGGAGGATTAAGGACAAAGTGGCTGCCATCAGGGCAGCACAGGCTGCGACTGGTGGGGGACAGCCAGCCGTGCAACACCTGACCCCACAAGAAGAGCGGGTTGCTGGCAGCATGCGGCATTGTGCCATTGACAGTGTTCCAGGTGGTGGACTCCAGATGGGTGGTAGCCCGTCACTGCATGGTAGGTCCTGATCTGTCACTGAGACAGGGTAGGACAGATACATTAATGCTACTGTGTTCCCGTGCAGCTCCTGAGCATCTACATGGGTCAGCGGTGGTGGGCTTGTCTACTGAGGGTGATACCATGGACATAGAGGAGGGCTCGTCCACCTCTACAGGTGACCGAGGGTCAGGACGACAGTGGGCCCACCTGATGTTGCTGGAGCAGGTATGAAGGAGGCCCTGCCTGTGTCCCAGTGTGCCAGCGTCCATGGATGCCAGCATGCTGAGACTCGGACTGGTGCCGGATCCATCACTGATGATGATGATGGAGCTCACTTCATGGACAGTGATACATGTGGGCTGCAGTATGGCCACACAGCAGGTAACAGCATGGGCATGGCTGTGGGTGGTGCTGCCGTGGAGGCCTGCGTGACATCACAGTCCCAGCCTGTGCCTGTCTGCACCAGTGGGGCAGCACTGGTATGTGTCCAGGGCAATGGGGCTGTTGCGGCTGTTGCGGTGGCACTGTTGAGCCCTGGAGTGCTGCAGCTGGAGGGGCAGTGTCAGCAGTCAGCCAATGGCCATGGAGGTACAGTGTCAGGGGCGGCATCAGTGCACCACCTGTGGACATGCCCAGGCATGACCCTGGTGTGCAGCACCCACCTGCAAGTGGTGCTGCCCATCAGGGCCATGAAAACCGTGAGGGACAGCATGCTGATCAGGCAGATGACCTCTTAGATGAGCACACCCGCATACTCCAAGATTCAGTCGATCAGCAGTTGTGGCTTGTGATGGCGTTGGATGCACTCAGTGCTGCCCTGCACCAGGCAGAGGAGCGGCACAGCAGTGACACCGGTCTGCTCCTGGCAGGGATGGACTGGATGCGGGAGGATGTGACCGCTGCCATTGACAGGCTGACACAGACAATCACAGCTGCCACGGCCGCAGTGGGCACACAGTTATTTTCCCATGTGTCGCAGACACCGTGCAGTGCAATGTCCACCCTCATTCCTGGCATCATGCGACACCCTCCGTGTCGACACCGGGTTCAGCTGTGGGCATCCCGAGCATGCCTGGCGCAGGCATGTTTGGTGTGCTGCAGACCCCTGCGCGAGCACGGTCATGTTCACGCAGCAGAATCCCTGGGGGAGCTTCGGTGCCACCCCATGAGGCCATTGGTCAGCCTGTCACTGCTGGCAGGTCTCGTCGGTGCTGCCCATGCATCCATGGCAGCCGTGGCACTGTGGCGCATGACTGACCTGTTTCCCACCAAGGCTACTGTCTGATGCTGCCCTGTGTGCAGTGTGTTGTTCAACATGCAATGCACAGGTGGGGTACCCAGCCCTGCACACACACACACACACACACACACACACGTTCCATCTGCACACCCTCCCGGCTTCTGTCCACTGTGGCGTGTGCAAGATGATGCCTGAGTTGCGCTGTCCACCACTGTGCAATGGTGCCCAGCATCTGGCACATGCACAATGACAGGCACTGGGCGTGGTGGTCTGTGGACGTGTGTGTGGCTAGGGGTGGCGGTTGGGCTCAGCGTGCCTCCTACCCTTTGTGCATGTCATGTGAGGTGTGTGTGTGTGTGTGTGTGACTGCGTGCCATGTTAGACCTTGCCCATCCCTGATGGCATGTGCAGTTCCATGCTCAGCCAATTCCCTTTATGACATGCACCCCTGGGGTTTGCCCATGCATGTTTGTGGATTGTGCCCTTGCCACTGATGGTTGCACATGGCCCCATGACTTACCTGGGTTGGTTGAAGTGCTCCTCTGTGATGGTGTCCCGGTGCAGCTATGCCATCCAGATCAGTCGGGGGTCCCTTCGAACAAGGCGGGGGCTGCCCATCACCATCTTCACCAGCGTCCTCATCGTCCCCATCGCTGTCCCCCTCTTCGACCTGTATGGCTATCCCATGGTCATTGGCCATGTTGTGCAGGATGCAACAGGCCAGGAATAGCCCACAGGCCTTTGAGGGGCTGTACTGTAGGGCACCACCAGACATGTCCAGGCAACAGAAACATGCCTTCAGCATCCCATTGCGTGTGGTGGCATGTGCCTCATTGTAGCGTTGCTGTGATGGGGTCACGGGCCGCCGGTATGGTGTGAGCAGCCAGAGACAGAGTGGGTATCCACTGTCACCTGTGTGTAGAGGGTGGACATTAGTTTGGTGACCAGTGTCACCCTGCCATGGGCCATCTAGGCCAGTAACCATGTCACCTCTGACTATGCCCCTCCCAAGCGCCATGTCTTTCTGCGTGATTTGCATACTCACCCACTAGGTGGCTAGTGGGGATGTTCCCACTCTCGAACCTGTGGCACAGTGCAGACTGGTGTCAGATGAAGGCATCATGTGCTCCCCAGGGTGCATGGCACAGACATTGATTATGCGCCCCCTGGCATCGCACACCACCTGGCAGTTGATGCTTGCATACCCCTTCCGATTTATGTATATGGCCCCTTCAGGGCCAGGTGGTGTGCGGATGGCCACATGGGTGCAGTCTATTGCCTCGAGCACGCCAGGCATATGTGCTACCCTGTGGAACTCCTGTATGTTTGCTGTGCGCCCGCCAGTGTGCTGGGAAATGGATGTACTCCATAGCATGTGGCAGCAGTGCGCTGCGGAATTGGGTGAGAAGGCGTGATGCGGCCGACTGAGTTATGCCTGTTGTGTCCCCTGTTGGTTTCTGGAAGGTACCCGTGGTGAGCAGGCACATGACAGCTGTCACTTTGGTCTCCACTGACAGAGCATGGCTCCGTCGTGTGGGTGCCTGCATCACATCACTGCACAGCTCACAGAGCCACCTCAGGATCGCCCAGTTCAGGTGGTACTGGCCCATGATCTCAGTGTCAGTGTACAGCTCGAAGCTGGTGTGGGCTCAGTACTGCCTGTTAGGGGCATACCTTCCATGGCCGCGCCCCCCTGCTGCCTGTCTTCTCACCTCCCTCATTACTGCCTCCATCTGGATTGTGGCACTGGCCATGTCCCTGGCTTGTGTTACTGTTCCCCCCCGCTGTCCTTACTGCTACTCCCCCTGCACTGGGAACACCTCCCAGTAGTAGCCATACTGCCCACTGTCTGTGCCCTCAGTGCTGTGTGGCTCTTCCCACTTTTGTCCTGCGCAGTGGCACAGGCTCCCCACACCTTCCCTGTTCCTGGTGGTTCCAGGTGCTCTGTCCTGCTCCTGCCCTGTCCTGCTCACAGTTGCTGTGTGCCTGCTTGCAGTTCACCCACATGTGGTGTCCCTGTAGTGTTCTTGCACCTCTCTCTTGTTCCTTTTTATTTTGGATCATTTCTGCTATCGCACAACTTCAGTTTGCTCCCCTATTACGCATGGCGCATGTTGTTGAATATCGACTGCACCATTTATTCATGTTTCTCCTCTCAGCTGGCCATGCATTCATTACCATTGTGCTCATGCGCATTGTGATTTGGGGGCGCATCTGCCTCCAGCTGAATGTCGCACAATGGTGCATTTTCGGACTTGCGCTGGCACATCCCTGTTGCACATGGCACAACCTTTTTGAATATCTGGGCCCTAGTATACACTGATAAGCTGAGCCATATTCTAAATATCTTTCACTATCTCTTCTTTCAGGGGTTCATTGCATTGTTATCATATGTGATGTTTTCTGCCTGATCTGTGACATTTTTTCTGTAATTGCTCTGTATTTGCACTCGCTGAATCCCTTTCATATATGTGATGTCTATGTTTGACAACTGTAATAATTTTTCTGTATGTGTAATTGTAATGCTGTTGTGATGTCATTTCAACTGTCCTACCCAAGATCTCCTTGAAAATGAGCTTGCTCAATGGAGCCATTTCCTGGTAAAATAAATAACTGAATTGAAATTGAATTGGACATCTATATTTCAAATGCTCCTGCATTCAAAGGTTTTGGGCTTTGATTAAACAAAAATGTGGAAACTCCCCCTTTTTCTTAGTTTAGGTTATGATGTCCCTAATTTTTTTCCCTATTTTTTCCCACCCAATCTCAGCTGTGCACATGCATGTAGAGGCATGCACATGCCATGGTACCTGGATGCCCCTCCCTGCTACTTGCTGCCCCTCCTGCCTATGCTGACCATCAGACCTCCATCTAATGGCAGCAGAACTACAGGAGGGCAACAGCCTCCCAACAGAGGAGAGCTGCATTTCAGCTGCTTGATCCTGCTCCATCTTTCCCCCCCATGCCAGCTCTCTGATGACCTGAGTCCTTTCCCGAGCCAGGGTCACCGGCGTGATGCGAGGTACAATGTCCAGTGCCTCAGCCCTCTGTGCCACGGGGCTGGCTGAAAACTCCCCCTTTTTAAAAATAACTCCAGAAGTACTATTTTTAAGGATTCTTCCAAATCAGTGGAAGAAATACTATTTAAGTACCTTTCGGGTAAGTCTCACTTGCTTTAATTATTGGATATGGCAAGTCAGATGCAGATTAACAATACAACACATGGATATACAAGAGGAACAATTATTTCAATCTATTATACATAGTATCTATGTATAATGGGTGGGCAGCTGCAGAATAAGGGGTGCTAGCTGCACATTCGAGCAGACTTGATAGACCTCTAGGCCTTTATCTGCTGGCAAATTTCGTATGTTCGTATGTTTGTATCTGAGCAGTACAGGAAATGGAGAGAAAAACACTTATACAGAAAGAATATTTAGAAAGATGAAGGGCAATACACTGGCAATACTGAATGAACATGTAAATAACTTTGAACACAAAAGGTGACTCACTAATATGTCTGTTTTTAGGTGAATCCTTATATAATTTTTTGGCTAAGGGTTAGCAGATTTTGTTTAATATATTTTCTGTTTACAGTTATGTGATTCCATTATTGTGATGTACAGTATGTATATACTGTATGTTTCTTGACTCAACAAAAAACTCCCCTATCCTTTTTGAAAAGTGCAATGGGATCTTTAATGTCCATCTGAAAAACCACCAGAATAGGCAAATGGAAACTTGGTTAAAAGTTACATGTGAAAGACAGCACCTTAGGAGTGTATCACCACCCTCATATTGCACTACAGTGCCAGTGTTGGGATTGTAACCCATGTTCATGTTGTGGATTAGAATCCACAGCCTTCTGATCATCTGGCCTCAGAGGTGAGTGTGTAATCTGCTGAGCCACTGGCACTGCTTAGAGCATTTCTCAAGGCTCCATTCATGATCTGCTGCACCTTTCTATTAAATCTACCTTAACCATCTTGGGTAAGTATCTTCATCTTTATCCTTAGCTACAGTATAATTTTCACATTTAGGCCAAGCACTTAAATCTATACTTTTACTCCTTCATTGGCCCCTTCCTTCTCACCATCTCTGCATGCATTGTTCAAGTCAATGCCATAGTTAATCAAACTATCCAGACAGAAGAATTTCTCTTGGGCAAGAAGAGTATTCTCATACACACCTCTGACCCCTCTGTCCAGCAACCACTTTCATAGAGTCATACCTCCTCTTTTCATCCTGTGTCCATTGCCATGGCATTTTCCTGAAATATAAACTCATTTTCTTTTTCAGTCACAGCTCCTATGTTCATAAATCTACCCATTCTAATTTTTTAGACATGTCTATAGTCTGTATGCCACTTCCATGAAACCACCTCTGCCATGTCCTCATTCATTTTGTCATATCTACTCTCCTAAACTATTCTATGACTTGATCAAGTCTCAGCTCACAGTGCTCCAGTATGTCCAAAATGTAGATGCACACTTTCTCACCAACAGCAAAAAGGGACTACAACTCTCCATAGTTTTACATTTCTTCTGACTCCCATTTTCTTTAGGACTTATTTAAGAAATGCTCAAATTGGGCAGCCTGTATTTTGGAGTCAGCCTGGGTTCTCCATGATCAGACAGCCTTTGTCCAATGAGTGCTGCTAGTGGCAGTTCTTCCTAGCTATGTGAAAGCAGTGATGCATTCTGTTGTTGCAGTGACCTTGTAGTTGGCCAAGAAGCTCAGCCTTCTCCACAGTAATGGTGCCAGTGGGCAACAGTATGATGGCTGCCAGTACCATCAGGCCCCACACCACAAGCCAAACTGTACTTGCAGAAAAAATAACTATCTTGAAAAAAAGAAATGCACACATCATGTTCAAATACTTCCATGGTCACCCTACCACTTATTTGTGAGATCACCTCCCAATACCTGATCCCAATCTCCCTGTACCTGTTTTCTCTCTGCTCTACCACAGCCTAGTGACTGCTTGTAGGGAAACCTTTGTGCATACAGTCCCATATACCTTCAACAATCTTAAAAATATCTCCTCCTCACTTACTCTACACTGTTTCAAATCTCATATCAAAATGTGCATTTTCTCTCTTGCTTATGTAAGTTACAGTATGATTTCTAAAATGTATCTTCCTCTCCTTTCCCCTGCTTCTCCACTGGCCCTCAACAAATACCCTCTGACCTTGTGTTTAAATTGTGTTACATAAAATTATTATTCTTTATGCAATATTGTATTACTGTATCTAATGGACTATCTATTAAGCGTTCCTCATTTGTAAATGTATATTCCTGAACATTTTTGTAGTATATAATAAATAAAGTAATGTTCTGTAGTATTCTGCTGTATGTCCAGTTTTATTGGTCAGTGCACAAACCCCTAGGCAAATACCTTATCCAGGTTTTCAGATTTACCTAATACTTTCCAAGCTGGAGAACATCCATGTGAGCATATGTCTAAATGAGAAATAAGATTATATATTTTAACACCCTTAAAAATTCTAAGTTTGGAGAAATACAGCATAAAATGAAAGCTGGGCCAGAGTGAAGACACTAGGGGATAAGAGTTATACAGGACTCTGACTTTGGGAAATGAGCTATTTGGGTTACTAAAGATATACCGCTGTACCTCAAATGCAGAGAGAAATAATATCCTCCTGTATGTCCAGTTTCTTAGTTTAGTGCACAAACCACTAGGTAAATGTCTTACTCTGATTTGTAGATTCTCCTCAATGATACAGTCCAATGTGGAGAAAATCCATGTGAGCATATCTCTAAATGAAAAATAAGGTTATGCACTTTAACACTCTTAAAAATCCTTAGCTTGGAGTAATGCAGTATAAAGTGAAAGCTGGGCCGGCCTTAAGGTAGTGTAAGAGTTACACAGGACTCTGAGTTTGAGAGATGAGATATTTGGGTTACCAAAGAAAGATCTCTGTACCTCTTTGACCAGCTATATACACATACCCTCATCTCTTTTTGTAGTTAAAGATTTTTATTGTTTTAAAAGACACACACACACAAATACACTACATTTTCTGGGGAGTACTGCAACATTTGGTGCCTCCAGGAATCCTCAGGCGCACATCTGACCACAGCATTACAGACCTTGACAGTATTCTAGACAACATCGATCTTAAACTGTTAGCAAAGACATTGAAAATTATTGCGTCTGTGGATCTATCCATATCCCCTTAATTAGCATCACACTGTAACCAATGCTTAGTCTTCCCATTCGGGGGGGCCTTGAAGTCCCCAACTTATGTTGTGCATGGACTTCAGTGTATTGGGCCTTGACAGGCCAACTGAGTTGAAGAATGTGGTGTGTCCTATAGCATAGGTCTTAAGTAACTAGAGATGCAGCGAATTTTTAATCTGCCGGCGAAGTGGATGTGAAGTGGCCGCCGTGTCTCTTGACACAACGTGAAGTGGGCACTGCAAGGTGCCTACTTCGCCATTATTATTACCACTTTGCTTGCCATTATGCTTTAATGTGAAGTAAGGCAAAGTGAGAAGAGAACAGGCAGCCCCCCCACACATCACATGGCTTACAGTACTGTAAGTCACATGCTTTAGCCAGACAGGAAGGAAGTGAGTCAGAGAAGCAGTTTCTCATTCTCCTTTGCATTCAAAGAGGGAGAAGACTTGTGGAGAGCAGTGTAGGAATCAGTGACAAAGTACTTATTGTCTTTGTAAAACAGCTTTTTTTAAAAGCTATCTTTATTTAGTTTTGTATTGTGTTTGTGATTTTTTTTTTGGTAGTTAATTTTTTTTTTTTTATAAGTGTGGTTTTGTTTTGTGTGTGTGAGTGACTGTGTGTGAGTGTGTGTATGTGTGCCAGAGACTTGTGTGACAGCGATGGACGTGGACCCTGGAGAAGGCGAGTTGCTGTCCCATGGGCGTGGTCAGAGGGGAGTGCAGAACCATGGGGGGCAGGGTGATCGTGTCATGCTAGACTGCTGCTGACTCCTGGGTGTTGCTTCCCCCATGTCCAAGCAACAGGAGTAGCAGAAGCAGCAGCACCAGTGCCACCGGTGGCTGCTGTGCATCCACCTTCTCCACTACTACCACCACCACTGGTAGCAGCAGCTGTAGTGGCTCCAGCAGCACCACCTCCAACACCTCCACAGCCACAGGATGTGGCCCTGGAAAACACTGGTGGGACTCGTGTGAGGACTGTGTCTGGTCCCCCCCCACAGCACCCCAGTGTGGGAGTTTTTTAACTCTGTGGGGGGAGACAGCACAGTGGTGGTGTGCCATTTGTGTGGTGTGGTGGTTCGTTGTGGCCCCCGTGGGACACATTTGAGGACCGGTGGCCAGCGCACCCACATGATGAACCACCACAGGGCAGAGTGGCAGGCTGCCTCGGATGGGGCCAGGCATCCACCTACTGGCCCTTCCATGGCAGTGGCTGAGGGTACTGCTGGGGTGGGAGTTGTGCCTCATCACTGCCGCAGCAAGAGGAGGGCTAGTACAGCAGCTGCTCCACCACCACCACTGCCGCCACCACAGCCACCAGCACCACCCTCTCCACCACCACCACCACTACTTGGATTCCCTGCTACAGTGGACCCCGGCACAGTCCCTGCAACACAGTCTGACATTGCCCTGGTGTGGGCAGCTCTTGATGAAAATAATCAGCGGTTCGGTGCTTTGCAGCAGCAGGTGAACAGAATAGAACAACAGCAACAGCAAATAGTTTCAATGCTGCACCTCTTGCTAGACCACCACGGCATCCAACGGCCACAGTAAGTTAGGGGATTGTTTTCTGCCCCACCCTCCACCCCACCCCACTAAGGTGTTGTACTGTTTTTGTGTGTTTTTTCTTTGTTGTTTAATCATACACATTTTCCCTTCCAGGGAACTCTTTCTTGCACAACATTGTGCAATACATTTGTGTGAAAACCGCCCATAATTTCATGAGTGTGCGACGTGATGGAGGAAACTCCCATTCTGAAAATCTGTCCACATTCTGCCTCCCTTCTCAGCAATGTTAGGACATGATGGCAGGGACAGCGCACGTGCGTGCTCCTTACAGTGAATATCTGATTGTCCGACAGCTTTCTGAATGTTTCTTTATGTTAGAATGGTCAGTTTGTGGTGAAACGTGTGGGTTCATTTTCAGTAAGAAGATCCTTGTTAGTGGAAACATTCCCACATTTCACCACAAAGTCAACCTTATAACATAGGGAAACATTAGGATAGCTGCTGAACATTCACTGTAGTGGAGCATGCACCTGCACTCCCCCTGGCATCATGTCCTAATGTTGCTGAGAAAGGGAGGCAGAATATGGGTGGCTTTTCTGATCGGTAATTCCTCCATCACATGACACACTGTAATTAAATGATGGGCGGTTTTCACAGAAATATATTGCACTCTGTGGAACAAGAAATATTCCAGTGGGAGTAATGCCCACACATATTAGTTTATGTGCCTCACCATAACTACGTAATGTGGTGAATTTCTGTAAAGCAGCAGCATAACAATCTGTTGAGAACTCTGACCTATATTTTTTAATGCTATGTTACAGCTTCTTTTACTTACATCCTGACTGACTGGAATGATACGTAAATTTGCAGTAGTTGAGTCTGCTGTACTACCTTTTTTCATGTATGAAATAATGAAAGGACCATTCCTTTTAAAATTGATGCTGACCAGGTCTTTGTCATTGTTTTCCTCTGCTTTTCTCCATCACATCAATTAGTTGTTATATATCACTTCTGTTGTTAATTAACAGTTATGCAGCAGGCAGTGTTTTATGACACCATGGAACAATAGTTACTGAAAAACAGCTGCAAATAAATACAAACCTGGTTCAAACAATATTGGAAAGCAAGCTCACTTTTTATTCATACATGAAAAAAGTAGTCAAGTAAATAAATCAGACATAAATTGTGAAAAGAAGCGTATCATTCAAGTCACGAGTCGGAGGTAACTAGTCTTGGCTGAGGCAATGTAAAGTAGCAAAAAAAAGTACAGTCCTAAACTGTCAGGAGACTCAGGACATTCTTGCAATGCTGCTTTAATTGTAAAAATGTCAGAATGACATCGTGAGCTAACAGCAAAAATCACAGAACACACAAAAGTGGCACAGAGCCCCATATTTTTTCTGCTGGCCCAAAATGCATCCTGCTCGTGTGTAGAAAATTGACAAGTTTTAACACAGTGGAATGAGAGTGTTTTAGCACATACAAAGTCCCCCAGAATTAATGGTGCACTCAGTCATGCACACAGTGGTAGCACAGAGTCCCAGATTTTTTCTGTAGGCACAAAATGTGAAATTAGGCATCCTTTATAGACTAAAGGACCAAATCATTCCTGAAGCCAGGGCAGCCATTGCCAGAAGCGTACTCCTCCCAAAGCTCACATTTGGGGCCCCGATCCTCAAGGGCGTGGCCACGATGGAATTAGGAAGGCTGCAGACTTTGTACAATAAGATAGTCCGCTTTGCCACCTTGTCTCACCCTATGACTCACCACTGTGAGGCCCAATCCAGGCTCAGGTGGCTGCCGCTGATGCTCGTCTCAGCCTACCCTTCCTCTGCCTTACATACAAGATACTTGGTCCCTCTCCTCCCCCTAGCCTGGTTGGGCTCATCAGGGCAAAACACAACCCATGGTGCCTGCGCTCATCAGGCCAATCTCTCCTCAAGGTCCCAAAGATGAGGACCAAAGCTGGGTCTAGGTCCTTTGCGTACACCACCCCTTCCACCTGGAACAACCTCCCCTTGGAGGTCCGGGAGGTGGAGACTGTTTCTAGCTTCCGTACACTGCTGAAGGGACACTGCTCAGTAGGAGCATATGTCTATGCCACAGTACCTGACCTAGCTCAGCCTCTTGAGCAGCTCACTTGTCCTCCCAACAGCCATCTAGGCAGGACATTTCATCCTCTTCTGTTTGAAGGGGTGCACTTAGGTCCCCCTTCCAACCCTGCGTACTTATCAGCCAACCCTAGGTCTACAGATGCTGCTCAATATTTCCTGTGGACCTGGTATCTAATCTACTAGCAAGGATGCTTAAAGTCTAACGTGCTCATTATTTGTTACCTTCATGTCCATACAGCCTCCATGTTTTCCATTCTTTGGCGCCTGCAAAGATATGTACTCCTATTTTTAAAATACTATTCCTCTCTCCAGACTGTACTGAACTGTTACCTGTATGTTGTTGTTGCACCCGGGTCGCCCCTGAAAAAGGGACCTCTACGGGCCCAGTGGGCCTACCCGGTCATCAAAATTCAATAAATAAATAAATAAAATGCAATATCCTTCAGTGCACAAAAGTGACAAGTGTTAGCACAGTGGAATAAGAGTGTTTCCGCAAATACAAAGTCCCCCAGTATTAATGGCACACTCACTCAAGTGCGAAGTAGTGCACAGAGTTCCACATTTTTTCTCTAGGCCCAAAATTCATCCTCCTTGTGTGCAAAAATTGACAAGTGTTAACACAGTGGAATAATAGTGTTTCGGCACATACAATGTCCCCCAGAATTAATGGCACACTCAGTCATACACGCAGTGGTGGCATAGAGTTCCCAGATTGTGCACTGGTGGCATAGAGTCCACAGATCTTTTCTGCCAGCCCAAAATGCGTGCTGCTTGTGTGCAGAAAATTGACAAAGGTTAACAAAGTGGAATGAGAGTGTTTCACACATACAAAGTCCCCCAGAATTAATGGCACACCCAATCATCCGCACTGTGGTGGCACAGAGTCCCCAGATTTTTTCTGTATGCTCAGAATGCATCCTGCTTGTGTGCAGAAACTTAACACAGTGGAATGAGAGTGTTTCAGCACATACTAAGTTCCCCAGAATTAATGGCGCACTCAGCCATGCACAGAAAAGTGGCACAGATCTCCAGATTTTTTCTTCCGGCCCAAAATGCATCCTGCTTGCGTGTAGAAAATTAACAAGTGTTATGACAGTGGAATTAGAATACTTCAGCACATACAAAGTCCCCCAGAAATAATTGCATACTCAGCCATGTGCACAAAAGTGGCACAGAGTACCCAGATTTTTTCTGCCATCCCAAAATGCATCCTGCTTGTGTGCATAAAATTGACAAGTGTTAACACAGTGGAATGAGAGTGTTTCAGCACATACAAAGTCTCCCAGAATTAATGGCACACTCAGTCATGTGCAGAAAAGAGGCACAGAGTCCCCAGATTTTTCATCAGGCCCAAAATGCATCCTGCTTCTGTGCATAAAATTGACAAGTGTAAACACAGTGGAATAAAGGTGTTTCAGAAAATACAAAGCCCCACAAGAATTAATGGCGCACTCAGTTATGCGCACAGTGGTGGCATAGAGTCCCAGATTTTTTCTGTAGGCCCAAAATGCATCCTCCTTCAGTGCAGAAAATTGACAAGTGTAAATACAATGGAATAAGAGTGTTTCAGCAAATACAATGTCCCCCAGAATTAATGGTGCACTCACTCATGCATGAAGTGGTGGCACAGAGTTCCAGATTTTTGCTGTACACCCAAAATTCATCTTCCTTGTGTGCAGAAACTTGACAAGTGTTTACACAGTGGAATGAGAGTGGTTCAGCACATACAAAGTCCCCCAGAATTAATGGCACACCCAATCATCCGCGCAGTGGTGGCACAGATCCCAGATTTTTATGTCAGCCCAAAATGCATCCTGCTGTGTGCAGAAAATTAACAGGTGTTATCACAGTGGAATGTGAGTGCTTCAGCACATACAAAATCCCCCAGAATTAATGGTGCATGCAGTCATGTGTGCAGTGGTGGCATAGAGTCCCCAGATTTTTTCTGCTGGCCCAAAATGCATCCTGCTTGTGTGCAGTAAATTGACAAGTGTTAACACAGTGGAATGAGAGAGTTTCAGCACATACAAAGTCCCCCAGAATTAATGGTGCACTCAGTCATGCATACAGTGGTAGCACAGAGTCCCAGAATTTTTCTATAGGCCCAAAATGCATCCTGCTTGTGTGCAGAAAATTGACAAGAGGTAACACAGTGGAATTAGAGTGTTTAACACATACAAAGTCCCCCCAAATTAATGGCACACTCAATCATGCGCACAAAAGGGGCACAGAGTCCGCAGATTTTTTCTCAATTCCCAAAATGCATGCTGCTTTTGTGCAGAAAATTGACAAGTTTTAACACAGTGGAATGAGAGTGGTTCAGCGCATACAAAGTCCCCCAGAATCAATGGCACACTCAGTCATGCACGCAGTGGTGGCACAGAGTCCCCAGATTTTTTCTGCTGGCCCAAAATTCATCCTGCTTGTGTGCAGAAAATTGGCAAGTGTTAACACAGTGGAATGAGGGTGGTTAAGCACATACAATGTCTCCCAGAATTAATGGCGCACTCAGTCATGCGTGCAGTGGTGGCATAGAGTCCCCAGATTGTTTCTGCTGGCCCAAAACACATCCTGCTTGTGTGCAGAAAATTGACAAATGTTAACACAGTGAAATAAGAGTGTTTCAGCACATACAATGTCCCCCAGAATTACTGGCGCACCCAGTCATGTGCAGAAAAGTGGCACACAGTCCCCAGATTTTTTTCAGCCTGCCAAAAATGCATCCTGCTTCTGTGCAGAAAATTGACAAGTGTTAACACAGTGGAATAAGAGTGTTTCAGAAAATACAAAGCCCCCAGAATTAATGGCACACTCACTCATGCGCGAAGTGGTGGCACAGAGTTCCACATTTTTTCTCTAGGCCCAAAATTCATCCTGCTTGTGTGCAGAAAATTGACAAATGTTAACGAAGTGGAATGAGAGTGTTTCAGTGCATACAAAGTCCCCCAGAATTAATGGCGCACTCAGTCATGCGTTGAAAAGTGGCATAGAGTCCCCAGATTTTTTCTGCCTTCCCAAAATGCATCCTGCTTGTGTGCAGAAAATTAACAACTTATCACAGTGGAATGAGAGTGCTTCGGCATATACAAAGTGCCCCAGAATTAATGGCGTACACAGTCATGAGCACAAAAATGGCACAGAGTCCCCAGATTTTTTCTATAGGCCCAAAATGCATCATGCTTGTGAGCAGAAATTTGACAAGTGTTAACACCGTGGAATGACAGTGTTTCTGCACATACAAAGTACCCCAGAATTAATGACGCACACAGTCATGCACACAAGAGTGGCACAGAGTTCCAGATTTTTTCTGCCTGCCCAAAATGCATCCTGCTTGTGTGGGGAAAATTGACAGGTGTTAACACAGTGGAATAAGAGTATTTCAAAACATACAAAGTCCCCCAGAATTAATGGTGCTCTCAGTCATGCTCACAGTGGTGGCACAGAGTGCCAGATTTTTTCTGTAGTCCCCAAATGCAGCCTTCTTCTGTGCAGAAAATTGACAAGTGTTAACAGAGTGGAATGAAAGTGTTTCAGCACATACTGTACATTGTCCCCCAGAATGAAGGATGCACACATTCATGCACGAAGTGGTTGTACAGAGTTCCAGATTTTTTCCCTTGGCCCAAAATTCATCCTCCTTGTGTGCAGAAAATTGACAAGTTAGTGGAATGAGAGTGTTTCAATACTTTCAAAGTCTCCCAGAATTAATGGCACACTCAGTCATCCACACAGTGGTAGCCCAGGGTCCCAGATTTTTCCTGTAGGCCCAAAATGCATCCTCCTTGTATGCAGCAAATTGACAAGTGTTGACTCAGTGGAATGAGAGTGTTTCAGCAAATACAAAGCCCCCAGAATTAATGGCTCACTCACTCATGCGAGAAGTGGTGGCACAGAGTTCAAAATTTTTTTTGTAGGCCCAAAATTCATCCTCCTTTTTGTGCAGAAAATTGACAAGTGTAAACACAGTGGAAAGAGAGACTTTCAGCAAAATGTCTACCACAATTAATACCACACCCAGTCATGCACACAGTGGTAGCATAGAGTCCCCAGATTGTGTAGTGGTGGCATAGAGTCTCCAGATTTTTTCTTCTGGCCCAGAATGCATCCTGCTTGTGTGCGGAAAATTGACAAGTGTTAACACAGTGGAATGAGAGTGTTTTGTCACTTACAAAGTCCCCCAGAATTAATGGCACACTCAGTCATGCGCGCAGTGGTGACACAAAGTCCCCAGATTTTTTCTGTAGCCTCCAAATGCATCCTGCTTGCATGCAGAAATTTGAAAAGTGTTAACACAGTGGAATGAGAGAGTTTCCACACATACAAAGTCCACCAGAATAAATGGCGCACACAGTCAAGCGCACAAGAGGGGCGCAGAGTCCCCAGATTTTTCTACTGGAGCAAAATGCATTTTGCTTCTGTGCAGAAAATTTACATGTGTCAACACAGTGGAATGAGAATGTTTCAGCACATACAAAGCCCCCAGAATTAATGGCACACTCAGTCTTGAACACAGTGGTAGCATAGAGTCCCCAGATTGCAAAGTGGGGGCATAGAGGCCCCAGATTTTTTCTGCTGGCCCAAAATGCATCCTGCTTGTGTGCAGAATATTGGCAAGTGTTAACACAGTGGAATGAGAGAGTTTCAGCACATACAAAATCCCCCAGAATTAATGGCGCACTTAGTCATGCGCACAGTGGTAGCACAGAGTCCCCAGATTTGTGCAGTGTTGGCATAGAGTCCTCAGATTTTTTCTGCCAGCCCAAAGTGCATCCTGTTTGTGTGCAGAAATTTGCAAGTGTTAACACCGTGGAATGAGAGTGTTTCCGCACGTACAAAATACCCCAGAATTAATGGTTCACTCAGTCATGCACACAAGAGTGGCAAAGACTTCCAGATTTTTTTCTCTAGACCCAAAATTCATCCTCCTTGTGTGCAGAAAATTGACAAGTGTTAACACAGTGGAATGAGAGTGTTTCAATACTTTCAAAGTCCCCCAGAATTAATGGCACACTCAGTCATGTGCGCAGTGGTGGCACAGAGTCTCACATTTTTTCTGTAGGCCCGAAATGCATCCTTCTTGGGTGCAGAAATTTAGCAAGTGTTAATACAGTGGAATGAGTGTGTTTCAGCAAATACAAAGCCACCACCATTAATGGCACACTCACTCGTACGCGAAGAGGTGACACAGAGTTCCAGATTTTTTCTCTAATCCGAAAGTTCATCCTCCTTGTTTACAGAAAATTGACAAGTGTAAACACAATGGAATGAGAGTGCTTCAGCACATACAAAGTCCCCCAGAATTAATGGTGCACTCAGTCATGTGTGCAGTGGTGGCAGAGTCCCCAGATTTTTTCTGCTGTCACAAAATGCATCCTGCTTGTGTGCAAAAAATTGTCAAGTGTTAACACAGTGGAATGAGAGGGTTTCACAAAATACAAAGTCCCCCAGAATTAATGGTGCACACATTCATGCGCGAAGTGGTTGTACAGAGTTCCAGGTTTTTTCCCT
Organism: Neoceratodus forsteri; assembly: GCA_016271365.2. Lineage (NCBI taxonomy): Eukaryota > Metazoa > Chordata > Ceratodontiformes > Ceratodontidae > Neoceratodus > Neoceratodus forsteri. The sequence goes on along the minus strand of CM028132.1, from coordinate 965,689,899 downwards.
TGGCCAAAATTTTATCCTCCTTGTGTACAGAAAATTGACAAGTGTATACACAGTGGAATGAGAGTGCTTCAGCACATACAAAGTCCCCCAGAATTAATGGCGCACTCAGTCATGCGCGTAGTGGTGGCACAGAGCCCCAGATTATTTCTGCCAGCCCAAAATGCAACCTGCTTGTCTGCAGAAAATTAGCAAGTGTTACCACAGTGGAATGAGAGTGCTCCCGCACATACAAAGTCCCCTTGAATTAATGGCACAATCAGTCAAGCGCAGTGTGGAGGCACAGAACCCAAGATTTTGTCTGTAGGCCCAAAATGCATCCTCCTTCTGTGCAGAAAATTGACTAGTGTTAACACAGTGGAATGAGAGTGTTTCAGCAAATACAAAACCCCCAGAATTAATGGCACACTCAGTCATGTGCACAAAAATGGCACAGAGTCCCCAGATTTTTTCTGTAGGTCCAAAATGCATCTCACTTGTGCAGAAAATTGACATGTGTTAACACAGTGAAATGAGAGTTTTTCGGCTCATACAATGTCCCCTAGAATTAATGGGGCACTCAGTCATGCGCACAGTGGTAACATAGAGTCCCCACATTTTTTCTTTGGCTCAAAATGCATCCTGCTTGTGTGCAGAAAATTGTCAAGTGTTAACACAGTAGAATGAGAGGGATTCACCAAATACTAAGTCCCCCAGAATTAATGGCACATTCAGTCATGCGCGCAGTGGTGGCACAGAGTCCCAAATTTTTTCTCTAGGCCCAAAATGCATCCTGCTTCTGTGCAGAACTTTAGCAAGTGTTAACACAGTGAAATGAGAATGTTTCATTACGTACAAAGTCCCCAAAAAATAATGGCGCATTCAGTCATGCGCAGGAAAGTGGCACAGAGTCCCCAGATTTTTTTCTGCCAGCCAAAATGCATCCTGCTTGTGTGCAGAAAGTTGACAAGTGTTAACACAGTGGAATGAGAGAGTTTCAGCACATACAAAGTCCCCCAGAATTAATGGCGCTCTCAGTCATGCGCACAGTGGTGGTACAGAGTCCCAGATTTTTCCTGTAGGCCCAATATGCATCCTCCTTCTGTGTAAAAAATTGACAAGTGTTAACACAGTGGAATGACTGTGTTTCAGCAAATACAAAGCCCCCAGAATTAATGGCGCAATCACTCCAGCACGAAGTGGTTGTACAGAGTTTCAGATTTTTTCTCTTGGCCCCAAATTCATCCTCCTTGTGTACAGAAAATTAACAAGTTGTAACACGGTGGAATAAGAGTGTTTCAGCACAAACAATGTCCTCCAGAATTAATGGCACACTCAGTCATGCACGCAGTGGTAGCACAGAGTCCCAGATTTTTTCTGTAGGCTCAAAATGCATCCTGCTTGTGTGCAGAACATGTACAAGTGTTAACACTGTGGAATGAGAGTGTTTCAGTACATACAAAGTCCCCCAGAATGAATAGCACACTCAGTCATGCGCGCAGTGGTGGCATAGAGTCCCCAGATTTTTTTCTGCCAGCCCAAAATGCATCCTGCTTGTGTGCAGAAAATTGACAAGGATTAACACGGTGGAATGAGAGTGTTTCAGTACATACAAAGTCCCCCCAGAATTAATGGTGCATGCAGTCATGCACGCAGTGGTGGCATAGAGTCCACAGATTTTTTCCTGCTAGCCCAAAATGCATCCTGCTTTTGTGAAGAAAATCCACAAGTGTTAACACAGTGGAATGAGAGTTTTCAGTACATACAAAGTCCCCCAGAATTAATGGCACACTCAGTGATGTGCATAATAGAGGCAAAGAGTCCCCAGATTTTTTGTGCTGGCCCAAAATGCATCTGTTTTTCTGCAGAAAATTGACAAGTGTTAACACAGTGAATGAGAGTCTTTCAGCACATACAAAGCCCCCCAGAAGTAATGGTGCACTCAGTCATGCGCAAAGTGGTGGCACAGAGTTCCAGATTTTTTTCGTAGGCCCAAAATTCATCCTCCTTGTCTGCAGAATATTGACAAGTGTTTACACAGTGGAATGAGAGTGTTTCAGCACATACAAAGTCCCCCAGAATTAATGGCACACTCAGTCATGTGCATAATAGTGGCACAGAGTCCCCAGATTTTTTCTGTAGGCCCAAAATGCATCATGTTTGTTTGCAGAAATTTGGCAAGTGTTAACACAATGGAATGAGACTGTTTCAGCACATACAAAGTCCAGCAGAATTGATGGTGCACTCAGTCATGCTCAGAACAGTGGCACAGAGTCCCCAAATTGTTTCTGCCAGCCCAAAATGTATCCTGCTTATGTGTAGAAAATTGACAAGTGTTAACACAGTGGAATGAGAGTGCTTCAGCACATACAAAGTCCCCCTGAATTAATGGCACACTCAGTCATACATGCAGTGATGGCACAGAGTCCCCAGATCTTTTCTGCCAGCCCAAAATGCATCCTGCTTGTGTGCAGAAAATTGACAAGTTTTTAACACAGTGGAATGAGAGTGTTTAAGCACTTACAAAGACCACCAGAATTAAAGGAGCACACAGTCATGTGCGCAGTGGTGGCATAGAGTCCCCAGATTTTTTCTGCCAGCCCAAAATGCATCCTGTTTGTGTGCAGAAAATTGACAAGTGTTAGCACAATGGAATGAGAGTGTTTTAGAACATGCAAAGTCTCCCAGAATTAATGGCACACCCATGCATGCATGCAGTGGTGGCACAGAGTCCCCAGATTTTTTCTATAGGCCCAAAATGCATCCTGCTTGTGTGCAGAAATTTGTCAAGTGTTAACACAGTGGAATGAGAGTGTTTCCGCACATACAAAGTCCCCCAGAATTAATGGCGTACACAGTCATGCACACAAGAGTGGCAAAGAGTTCCAGATTTTTTCTCTAGGCCCAAAATTCATCATCCTTGTGTGCAGAAAATTGACAAGTTAGTGGAATGAGAGTATTTCAATACTTTCAAAGTCCCCCAGAATTAATGGCACACTCAGTCATGTGGCATGTGGTGGCACAGAGTCTCACATTTTTTCTGTAGGCCCGAAATGCATCCTTCTTGTGTGCAGAAATTTAGCAAGTGTTAGTACAGTGGAATGAGAGTGTTTCAGCAAATACAAAGCCACCACAATTAATGGCACACTCACTCACTCGTACGCAAAGAGGTGATGCAGAGTTCCAGATTTTTTCTCTAATCCCAAAATTCATCCTCCTTGTGTACAGAAAATTGACAAGTGTAAACACAATGGAATGAGAGTGTTTCAGCACATACAAAGTCCCCCAGAATTAATGGTGCACTCAGTCATGTGTGCAGTGGTGGCACAGAGTCCCCAGATTTTTTCTGCTGTCACAAAATGCATCCTGCTTGTGTGCAGAAAATTGTCAAGTGTTAACACAGAGGAATAAGAGTTTCACCAAAAACAAAGTCCCCCAGAATTCATGGTGCATACATTCATGCGATAAGTAATTGTACAGAGTTCCAGATTTTTTCCCTTGGCCCAAAATTCATCCTCCTTGTGTACAGAAAATTGACAAGTGTAAACACAGTATAATGAGAGTGCTTCAGCACATACAAAGTCCCCCAGAATTAATGGCGCACTCAGTCATGCGCGCAGTGGTGGCACAGAGTCCCCAGATTATTTCTGCTGGCCCAAAATGCAACCTGCTTGACTGCAGAAAATTAGCAAGTGGTATCACAGTGGAATGAGAGTGCTCCCGCACATACAAAGTCCCCAAAATTAATGGCACACTCAGTCAAGCGCACTGTGGTGGCACAGAGCCCAAGATTTTTTCTTTAGGCCCAAAATGCATCTTTCTTCTGTGCAGAAAATTGACAAGTGTTAACACAGTGGAATGAGAGTGTTTCAGTACATATAAAGTCCCCCAGAATTAATGGCACACTCAGTCATGCGTGCAGTGCTGGCACAGAGTCCCAAGATTTTTTCTGCAGGCCCTAAATGCATCCTGCTTTTGTGTAGAAAATTGACAAGTGTTAACACAGTAAAATGAGAGTCTTTCAGCACATACAAAGCTCCCCAGAAGCAATGGTGCACTCAGTTATGCGCAGAAAAGTGGCACAGAGTCCCCAGATTTTTTCTGCCAGCCAAAATGCATCCTGCTTGTGTGCATAAAGTTGACAAGTGTTAATACAGTGGAAAGAGAGAGTTTCAGCACATACGAAGTTCCCCAGAATTAATGGCGCATTCAGTCATGCACACAGTGGTGGCACAGAGTCCCAGATTTTTCCTGTAGGACCAATATGCATCCTCCTTCTGTGTAGAAAATTGACAAGTGTTAACACAGTGGAATGACTGTGTTTCAGCAAATACAAAGCCCCCCAGAATTAACAGCGCAATCACTCCTTCACAAAGTGGTTGTACAGAGTTCCAGATTTTTTCTCTTGGCCCCAAATTCATCCTCCTTGTATACAGAAAATTGACAAGTTATAACACAGTGGAATAAGAGTGTTTCAGCACATACAATGTCCTCCAGAAAAAATGGCGCACTCAGTCATGTGCGCAGTGGTAGCACAGAGTCCCAGATTTTTTCTGTAGGCTCAAAATGCATCCTGCTTGTGTGCAGAACATTTACAAGTGTTAACACAGTAGAATGAGAGTGTTTCAGCACATGCAAAGTCCCCCAGAATGAATGACACACTCAGTCATGTGTGCAGTGGTGGCACAATGTCCCCAGATTTTTTCTGCTAGCCCAAAATGCATCCTGCTTGTGCAGAAAATTGACTAGTGTTAACACAGTGGAATGAGAGTATTTCAGCACATACAAAGTCCCCCAGAATTAATGGCGCACGCAGTCATGTGTGCAGTGGTGGCATAGAGTCCCCAGATTTTTTCCTGCCAGCCCAAAATGCATCCTGCTTGTGTGCAGAAAATTTACAAGTGTTAACACAGTGGAATGAGAGTGTTTCAGCACATATAGTACAAAGTGCCTCAGAATGAATTGCACACTCAGTCATGCATGCAGTGATGGCACAGAGTCCCCAGATCTTTTCTGCCGGCCCAAAATGCATCCTGCTTGTGTGCAGAAAATTGACAAATTTTAACACAGTGGAATGAGAGTGTTTAAGTACTTACAAAGTCCTCCAGAATTAAAGGCGCACGCAGTCTTGTGTGCAGTGGTGGCATAGAGTGCCCAGATTTTTTATGCCAGCCCAAAATGCATCCTGCTTGTGTACAGAAAATTGACAAGTGTTAACACAGTGGAATGAGATCGTTTCAGCACATTTAAATTCCTCCAGAATTAATGGTGCACGCAGTGGTAGCACAGAGTCCCAGATTTTTTCTGTATGCTCAAAATGCATCCTGGTTGAGTGCAGAAAATTGACAAGTGTTAACACAGTGGAATGAGAGTGTTTCAGCACATATAAAGTCCCCCCAAATTAGTGGCGTACTCAGTCATGCGCTAAGTGGTGGCACAGAGTTCCAGATCTTTTCTGTAGGCCCAAAATTCATCCTCCTTATCTGCAGAAAATGATCAAGTGTTAATGCAGTGGAATGAGAGTGTTTCAGCACATACAATGTCACCCAGAATTAATGGCGCACTCAGTCATGCACTCAGTGAAGGCATAGAGTCCCCAGATTGTTTCTGCTGGACCAAAATGCATTCTGCTTGTGTACAGAAAATTGACAAGTGTTTACACAGTGGAATGAGAGTGTTTCAGCACATACAAAGTCCAGCAGAATTGATGGTGCACTCAGTCATGCGCAGAACAGTGGCACAGAGTCCGAAGATTTTTTCTGATGGCCCAAAATGCATCCTGCTTGTGTGCAGAAAATTGACAAGTGTTAACACAGTGGAATGAGAGTGTTTCAGCCCATGCAAAGTGCCTCAGAATTAATGGTGCACTCAGTCATGCGCACAGAGATGGCACAAGTCCCATATTATTTCTGCCTATCCAAAACACATCCTGCTTGTTTGTGCAGAAAATTGACAAGTTTTAACACAGCAGAATGAGTGTTTCAGCACATACAAAGTCCCCCAGTATTAATGGCGCACTCAGTTTTGTGCACAAAAGTGGCACAGAGTCCCAGATTTTTTCTGCCAGCCCAAAATGCATCCTGCTTGTGTGCAGAAAATTGACAAGTGGTAACACAGTGGAATGAGAGTGTTTCCGCACATACCCCAGTATAAAATGATTCCTGTGTGCGTCGTGTTGCTTCTCCAATGTTTTCTGTGAGATGATTCGAGCAAATGTAATGTGATCATCTCAACTGAATTGAAGAGTGCCCTTTGGCTGTTCACACTATTAGTAGCCTTCGTGAGCAGATATGTCTATCTATATCTATATCTATATCTATATCTATATCTATATCTGTATCTATATCGCTGTGTATTTTGTAGGTGAGGAGGGGGGTTGACATGTGCTCATGGTATTGTTCTGCATCACAGGTCACACAGAAACTGTTGATGTGCACATTCCAGTGCTCAATGAGAATTTATTGCGCTGAAATTGGAAACGGATAACTCTCAAGCACATGAAGGCAAGTATTTTTTTTGGGGGGGTGGGGGGAATCTTATTTGCAGGTTTGTCTCTAATGGTTTCTTATTTTGTTACTTCTTCACAGATTTCATCAGCATCCTTCTGGAGTCCGGTTGTGTTAGGATGGTCATGTAATGAAATGACTTCTGTGTGTTGCATGTGTGCCCAAACTCGGGGGATGGGGGTGCCTGATGTTGAAGAACTTTTTTGGATAAGGCCACTTTGACAGAACAACAAAGCATCTGGAAGTTTCCTAAAAAAAGAAATGAATGACTTCTTACAGCTTAATTGTTATGTGTCCCTCCCTGTTTCACAAATCTCAGTCTAAAGGCAGGTTACATTTCAAGCCCACATCTTGTCAACTAACACAACCTGTGTGCAATATTTGCTGCACTCTTTCCAAAACAATGAAACAGATTAAGAAAATCTTCATACTTACCAGAATGGATTTCACATGGATTTTACTTCGGTTCTTCTCTGAACTGTACAGCTACAGTACCATTCTCAATGAGCTTTAGCGATGAAGACTTTTTTTGTTACCCTGTAAAAGAAACAAAATAAGTTTACCGTAAGTGTTTTACCATTGCCGCTCTGAAAAACTACAGAAAACAAAACATGCAACTAAAGGAAGTGAAGCAGCATAACAAACATGAGTACACATACTCACTTTATGGTTTAAATATTAAGAAGCTTTGTGTCTCTGGCTGATGGATGTGGTGGTCCAGACAGACTCAGGCTCAGTGGTGGCAGGGGCTAACATCAGTCCCAGTGGTGGTGGTAGTCTGGGGGTCAGACAGACTCATGGTGGCAGTGGCTAACATCAGTCCTGGTGGTGGTGGTCCAGGGGTAAGACAAACTCATGGTGGCAGTGGCTAACATCAGTCCAGGTGGTGATGGTCCGGTGGGGCACACCACCTTTTAAAAACTTCAGTTAAAACCTGCCAACATTAACCACATCATCATCATCATCATCATCCTCATCAAGAAGGCTGCCCTCACAGTCATCGATGTCTGAAGTCTGACCACTGTGAAATTCTTTCTTCATTGTGTCATCATCTACGTCAGTGGTGGGCCATTTCAGGTAGCCACTGCCAGTGCCACCAGGGTGCTCCTTTTCCACATCAGCAAGACCACCATGACCAGGCAGGGGTATGAACATCGAGGTTGCAGTATGTGCTGTATGTGCCTCTCATTCATTTTAGTGAATGTTAGCAAACTAATATTTGCAGGAGACAGGTTTATCTGACAATCCCTGATTACTGCACCTGCTGAGCTGAATACCCTTTCAACACTTACACTGGAGGGTGGGCATGGGAGGTACTTCAGTGCCACTGCAGTCAGCTCTGTTCATTCACTGACCTTCCCACTCCAGTACAAAAGAGGATATTCAATTATTGTCAGATGCCTGTTGTCAGACAAATATGACTCAACCATTCTCTGTTCCCACTCTATTTGTTGATGCATCATCCTGTTCTCCCGAATCATTTATTTCACAAATACCCACTTGGGACAAAGCCTCCCAAAGCAGGTTGACACCAGCCACTTTGGATGACAGACCACCTGGAACTGCAGTCCCCTTCCCCTTGCAGGATATGCTTGATGGTCCTCCAGGTACACCTTCAGCTGGATTATGCTGCTGAGGTTTGCTGACCTTGGCACGTGACTTCTGTGCCCCATGAACCAAGCGCACCAGTTGACCACTGATATTTTTTACCTGTTCAGGCCCTCCCTCCAGTACTGATGCAATTCCATGTTTGTTTCGTGGGTCCAGTATTGTTACTATGGCAAACTTGTCACTATGCTGAATGTTCACAACGTGACGATTCTGGTTGAATACTGTCAGCATGTGTTGCAGCAACATACTGCTACCACCATCTCCGGCAACATCAAGGCTATGCTGTACATCCACCAATGTCTGCCTCAGCATCCACAGCAGTGGAATTGATTGGCTGATGGAGTCAGACTCATCACTCACTGCCTGTGTGGCATGTTCAAAAGGCTGCAAAATTGTTATTACAGAGTCCATGAGGCGCCACTGTTCAGTCTTCATAGACGTGGAGGCCCCAGAACTGTCACGGCTAGCGTGCATAACAAGATATTCTGAGATGGCTTTGTATTGTTCATATAACCTCTCTGCCTTGTATAAAGTGGAGTTTCATCGGGTGACAACTTCCAGCTTCAAGCTTTGCTGAGGCAGGCTGTTTTGTATCTGCAGCTGCCGCAGTTGGTCATGGGCCTTTCCAGATCTTGAAAAGTTAGAGCAGATACATCGTGCAATGGTCAGCATTTCCTTTATATCAGGGTGCTGCAGAAACTCCTAAGCCACAAGATTTAAAAAGTGGGCCATGCATGGAACATGAAAAATGCCACCATTCATGATGCATTTCACCACATTTAACCGATTGTCACTTGCTATGAACTCAGCTCTCAGGGACAGAGGGTTTAGCCATCTATCAATTTCAGTCAGTACCATGTCCAACATGTTCTCACCAATGTGTAAACAGGTCATATTGCACACAGCAATCGTTGCATGCTGTTGAATTCCTGGAAGATTGCTACCATGACAATCCACCTTACTGCACTGATTATTCACACTACCAACATCAGAAACAACCCCCGGCACCTGCGCCCAGTGTGCAGTTATACACAAATATGAACTCCCTGCTGTTTTACCACTTGTCCTCATATCCATACTTAAATGGATGAATGGAGAGGAGGAATGTTGAAGGGCATGTCTTACTGAGTCAGACACAGTGTGGAACAACTCGGGGGATAGCACCGGTTGAAAAGTATGTCCTGGATGGGACTTTCCATTTTGGACAGGCACATGCAGCAAACCTCCGGAACCCAGAATTCTCCACAAAAGAGAGGGCCAAAAGATCAATTGCCAGCATTTCCGCTAAAGCAGCATCGAGTTCACGTGACACTGTATGATTTGGGGGTACTTCAGCTTATGCGCAAAAACACTCTGTAACATGGGCTGACTTAAACGTTTTACATAGGGTGTGTTGATCACAAATGGTTGTGCTCTTTGATGAATGGCATTAGCAGGGGGTGGAGTGTGGACATTTGATGAAGACAGTTGCACAGGTGATGATGACAAACTCAGAAATGCTGTTATTTTGCCAGATTTGCCAACCGGGGTTGATGTACCACTTTATTTATTTATTGAAAATGTTTCACCGGGAAAGGCACACTGAGCAAAAAGATGCTCGTCTCACTGTGCGACCCGGGGGGGAGGGGTTACAGAGGAGGCAGGTATACATACAGTAGATGATTTTAGCAGTAATGCAATACAGACAATGTACATCGATTGGAGGTATTACAAATGAACTTGTTACATAAGGAGAGAAATACAGAACAATGATCAATATTGACAGGGTATACATAACATAGGTATAAGGCAAGGTAAGAGCAATACAGAACTTGCACAACAGGGACAGGATAAACATGTCATGGGTATACATTTCATGAGTACCAGGCATAGTAGGAGCAAAGCAGAGCAAACACTACAGGGAAGGGGTGAACATACAATGGTTATTCTAAGGTGGAATACATTAGTTACATAAGTGCCAATAGCACACTAGTGTGACAGGACAGAACTTGAGTGCCAGTACCAGCCTTGAGCTGCAGTGGGATGCACAGGTGCCTGTTGGAGTTGGAGGGACTAGTATGCTTTAGGAGGCGTGGGGGGTAGGTTTAGGTGAGGTGAGAGGGAGGAGGGAGGGCAAATGGTGTTGATGCTGAGGGTGAGGCAGAGGAGGGACAGATGGGGGAGAGAGGAGGTGTTAGGAGTGAGAGGGGGGAGTAAGCATGAGTGTAAGTGCGTAAGGCAGTTTATAAGCCAGCCAATTAGGCGATTGCCAGGCCGCTGGTCAGGCTCTGGGAGGCAGCTGGGGGAGAGAGGTACTGAAGTGGAGGAGAGTTCAGGGGCAGTTACAATTTGTTGTGAGAAAGTTAGTGAGGGCAGAGGATAGGGAGTATTTGGACGATGAATGGCAGATCTGGGCTGGTAGGCCATTCCAGAGTTTGGGGAAGAGGTAAGAGAAGGCCGATTGGCCGGCGGTGGTCCTTCACTGGGGGATGGATAATAGCCTTGTGTTGGTGGACCTGAGGGCGTGAGTGGGGGTAGGTGGTGAAGATAGGGAGGATGCTAGGTAGGGTGGGAGGGAGACGAGCCAGAAGTTGGAAGCAAATTTTACAGTGTGGATTAGGCGTCAGTTGCTCAGGGCTGGCAGGGCCAGTGAACGGTAGAGCTTGCAGTGATGTGAGCGAGGGGGGGCATCGAGGGCAAAGCGGCAGAACGCATTAAGGAGGGGGTCCAATCTGGCTAGGGTGGTCTTTGAGTCGGAGCTATAGACTACGTCACAGTAATCGAAGGTGGGTAGAATCATTTTCCGGACTAACTCATGTCTGATGGATAGCGAGAGGGAGGAGCAGTTCCTATAGAGGGCCCCAAGTTTTGGGTGCAGTTTGGAAGTGATGGCATCTACGTGTGTGATAAAGTAGAGGTGGCAATTGAGCCAAACCCCTAGATACCTAAAGAAGGGCACTTCTTCGAGGATGGTGTTGTTTAGGGTATGGAAGATCAAAGGGTGGGTGAGTTTGGATAGATGCTGCCTTTTACCGAAAGTCATAGAGACAGTTTTTTTGGGATTTAGGGAGAGTTGGTTGGTATTGAACCAGTGTTGGACTTTGTTGAAATCTGTTTGTAGTTTGGAAGTGAGTTCTTCGTGGGTCCGGCCGGAGGTAAAAAGGACCGTGTCATCTGCATACATGTGTATAACGGAGGAGGAGCATGAATTTGGCAGATCATTTAGGAGGATGGAGAATAGGATGGGACCAAGAACTGAGCCTTGGGGAATGCCGGTAGTGATGGGGGGGGGGATGTGGTCAGCTATTCTAGTGGATTGGGTTCTATTTAGTAGGTAGGCACTGAACCAGTTTGTGGCAGATTCTGCTAGCCCAGCCCCTGATAGGTGGGATAGTAGGAGAGAGTGGAAGACCATGTTGAAAGCTTTAGCTAGGTCTATGAAGATAGCGGGCATGATTAGCCCTTTATCCATCCCGGTGAGGATGGAGTCCGTGAGTCTTAGTAGGGAGGAGGTGGTAGAGTGGTGTTTTCTGAAGCCGGACTGAAATGAGAGAAAGTGGGAGAGCTGGAATAGAACTAGGTGTTCTTGGAGTTTGGCAAAGGCGGGGGAGGAAGGAGATGGGATGGTAGTTCGTAGTGGAGGAAGGATCACCACCTTTTGGAAGAGGTAGGACAGTGGTATGCTTCCATACGGAGGGGAGTGACTCGGTGGTGAAAGATAGATTTAATAGGGCAGCTAGGGGTGTCGCAATGGGTGAAGCAGAAAGGAAGAGGAGTTTGTTATCAAGACCATCGGAGGATTTGCCTTTGGAGGGGTTCAGGGAGCATAGGGCATCTAAGGTTTCGATAGGGGAGATGGGTCTGAAGGAAAAGGGGGTCCTACCAGTTGGCAGGAGGATAGATGACTGGGGGAGGATGAGGTTATAGATGTGTGGGGGGGTGGGCAAGGTTGCTGGAGGTAAGGAATCGAGGAGGGTTTGGGCGCAAGTTGTGAAATAGGAGTTAAACTTAGTGGCTACCTTCTGGGGGTTGGTGAGGAGTGTCCCTTGGATGAGGAGAAGAGGTGGAGGGTTTGCTGTTTGAGGGGTGAAGAGGGAGTGAATGACTTTCCAGAATTTAGAAGGTTTCCCAAGATTTGTGTTTAGGGTGTTGTTGAAATATTCGGCCTTAGCTAAACAGATGGCCTTTGTACATTTGTTGCAAAGCATGCGGTAGGTGACAAGATTGTTTGGGAGAGGAGTAGATTTGTAGTTATGCCAGGCCTTGTCATGGGCTTGTTGGCAAGCTATCAACTATGGGGATATCCAGGGTAGATGAGACCCACGGACTCTTGCCCGGCGCAGGGGGGCGTGTTTGTCCCAGGCGGTGAGGAAGGTGTTTTGAAAATGTGTAAAGGCCGATTTCATGCTAGAGCAGTCAGTGCTTGGGACCCAGTTTGAGTGAGCAAGATCTTCCAGGAGGGGAGAGAGGTTGAGGGATCTGTATGAGCGTTGGAAAATAAATTTGGGAGGGGATTTGACTGTGGATTTTGTGGACCAAGTAGATTAGGTGGTGGTCACTAATGGAATTGGAAAGGAAGCCCGAGCTGATGACGCGATGTGGGTGGGATGTAAGTGCCCAGTCTAGTAGTGTGTGATTACCGGACTTATGGTTTAAGAGGGTGGGTTCCATAATAGTTTGGTTAAGGTTGAGAGCTGTTACCTCTGTTTGGGTTTTATTAAAAGTGGGAGCTAACCAGTTCTGGTTAAAGTCTCCCATGACGTATAGTTCACCCGACTGGGCATGGAAGGAGAGTTGGCCCAGTAGGTCGGTGACTATTGTGGTAGGAGTGCCTGGGCGGCAATAAATGATAGCCACGAAGATAGGTAGTGAGGAGGAAGGGGACAGCTTTACCATGAAAAGCTCATAAGCTTTGGGTTCAGCTTTTGTGAGAGAGACAGTGAAATGAAGGGCTGATCTGATGTAGATAGCCACCCCTCCACCTCTGGTGGGCCGGTCTTGCCTTATGGTAGTAAAACCAGGAATGGCAATGGTGTTATCAGGTAGGCTGGCATTTAGCCAGGTCTCTGATAGGATAATTATATCCGGGGCATGGTGGGCAGCTAGAACCTGAAGCTGATCGAGCTTAGGGGCTCGGCTACAAATATTTAGGTGGAGGAGGCGTAGGCCTCTGGGGAGGTAGCCTGGATGAGTGTTGGAGGTGGCTTGGGCTGAGGGGTTAGGTAAGGGGAGGTCTGGACCTGGGGTTGGGGTAGGGCCAGGGCTAGGGTGAATATCACCTGCAGTCAGAAGGAGAAGGGCAATGATTAGGTGGCAGCGTAGGACCAGGAGAGACCAGGATTTTACTGTGTGCTGGTTGGGGGTGGTGGTCTGGGGTGCCATGTGGAGGGAGTGGGTACTGGAGTGGGTGAGAGAGGCCAGAAGGCAGCCGAAGGGAAAGACTGGGGTGGAGAGTGGTGAGGGGAAATGGGACCAGGAGATAGTTGGGGGGGATGAAGATGATTTAAAGGGGGTATTTGTAGGATGGGTCAGGGTTACTGGTGGGGGGGTGCTGGGAAGCAGCTTAGTGTGGGAATTAGGATGGGAAGGGACAGTAAAATGGAGGAGAGCAGAAGTACAAGGTTTGTATGTGTGGGCATTTTACCAGATTAGGGGAGGATGTGTCCTGGTATAGTGCCTTAGTAGTAGGAGGGTGAGGGGTTATAGATATTTTGGTTGCCCTTCAGAAAGCGTAGATACCACTTCAGAGTAGTGGTACTGGTACGGACTCTGGTGGTCAGGGTACAAGGTTCAAGGCCCTGGCGGGGCAGTTGGGATAGGACTTGGCTATGAGCGGGGATCCTGGTACTACTTGACTTAAAAGTGGTCAGGTTTGGGCCTGAAAACAGGGTTGGAATAGTGACTCCTAGTGGTCATAAGGGGTTAGTAACAGAGTGGGTGTGATCAGGCAATGTGGCATGGGTTTGAGTCGGGCTAGTCAGGTGCTGGTCAAGGGAGGGGCGTGGGCAGAGGTTGTAGGTGAGAGTAGGGAGAGAAGTGGCTAAGCTGATAGACAGGCTACAGGAGGCAGGAGGGGGATATAGTGTGGAGTTAGAGGTGGCAAGGACAGGGGTCCCTCTAGTGGTTAGCAGGTATAACCTGCAAATGGGAAAGTGGGGACTTAAAATAATGAAAGGGAGGAAGTGATGTCATAGAGCAGCAGTGACTATATAGGTAGTGACGACCCAGGGTGGGTGGGTGGGCGGGCAGTCGACGCCGCAGCATGTCAATGGGCTAACCCTCACAAGGGTGCAGCTTAGAGGTACTTTAATTACCTCTGTTAGGCACCCGCGTTGGTCCCTGCTCCTGGAGGGAGCACTGAAGGCCTCAGGGCTGGCTGCTGTGGGTCGCCTTGCACTAGACATACTGCATTCACAACCACCACCACCACAAAAACTGCTACTCTCATCAGCACTGGAGATTTCAAAGTCATTATGGTACTACACCTCATCACGCCTGTAGTAATCCTCTGCTCTTATTACTGCACACGTTTAATTTCCTACTGGGCTTAACAGTCATGGAAGGGGATAACATGCTGGCTATGGTTGCTGGTGACATGGGTGAACGCCCCACTGTGGTTTTAGCTGCCAGCTTGTGCTGGGTCCACAGTGCCAAGTGCCTATTCTTAAGATGCGTATGCTGTCCTCCTGTGCCCAGATGGCTTCCCTTTTTACCTCGACTCACACACACATGGCAAACCTGGCAGATTGCAACTGAATCATCATTTGCATCTTGAACAAAAAAATCCCAAACAAGGGATTGTGATACTCTGTTTTTAACATGTCCATGATGCATCTTATTTAAGTCCATTATTTTAAGCACTGAAGTGGGGGGGGGTGCACATGATGTTTCAGGTACTGCACACCTGGACTGCAACTGACCACCATGACTACCTATCATATTGATTACTGGGTTATCATCATCATCATCAACTAAAACCGGTAGATCACAAGTTTTTACAGGGGGGATTCCTGCAAACAGACTCAGACACAGACACTTTGAATTTCTTTTTCTCCGGTTCCCAACTGGGGTCAATTACATCATCATCATATTCATCAATGTCACACACATCGACATCTTCTGCTTGGATGCTAGCATGTGGACTGCATGTTGCAACAACAGCAACATCATCATCATCATCAGATTCATCATCCGCATCTTCACCACCATCACCTGATATTTTTTCACCACACTGTGAATCACTGCATGGAAAATGCATGACGTTAAGTGCCATGGTGGAAGGAATATCACATTGTATGCTATCATTGACATGATTATCGGAATCCTCAGGTTCAGTTACTGGGATGTAACTAGAAAGTATGACATCATCTACACTGCCACTCACTTGCACTGCTTCACACTCAATATTTTTGGATACGATACACTGGTTGGAATTAGAACTTGATGCAACAATACTAATACTACCTCCACCACCACCACTAACACCACCGGCTAGGAAAACATCATCTCCTCCAACTACGAGTGAAGCTACTGATTGGGCTAAAAAAAACATTGCAGGAGAAATATCTTTCCTCACATCAGCAATGCACTTCTGCATCTGCATACTACTACCACACCCACAGACCATCTTACTGCCAACATTGCCATGGCGAGAAACAGCTTTGCTTGCACGTTTCTTTGCAGGCATTTTGGGGGATCAACCACAACATTATAACCAAATTCAGATTTTGATACGTTCACTCTCTGATTGGAGGAATACTGGATGTGAAGCCAAATAAACAGCTGTGGCTTCTGCAACAGATAATAGACTACTCTGAGACTGTCACAGAATTAAAACAACTTCAGTAACCAGTGGTTCTGATGCGGTCACAAAAACAATCCAATCTGGTAAAAAAATACCTTTTGAATATGGCGGTGGGGGGAGCACTGAATACAGACAGAGCAGATTTATATGGCACTACAAGCAGCAAAACTAAGAACAGATACCACGATCGCAGTACAAAATCAGGCAGCTGCAGTGGATAGCAGGTTCAAATTGCTGCGCCTGCAATTACACTAGTCTGTAGCACAATAAAAGGTGTATTATTTGATGCATGCAACACTGCACACACACTGACACACAGAACAGTTTGTGTACAATGCATGAACGAGGAATGTGTAGCAAATGTAAAAGTTCAGTACTATGTCACGTTACGTATTGTAAATTTGTAATGTAAGCAACCTGAACTTATGAACTGCTGCACCGCATCCACACAACAAACAGCAAGAACATTTCTACTATTACTGACAATATTACTGTGTGTATATTAACACAGTCAGTTATATGACAAAAATATAACCAAAAAACAAAGAAATCACTATTTCTGCAACTTAAATCTACCTATACCACAGATACTTCCCTCCCCAAAGCACACTTTCACTGTCTTTCACCACACACACTCAATGTTGTAAATTAACATTCAAAATCCACACAAAAACAAAAACGCTCAATGATATCAGCACAGGAGGGTTTCGTACAGTCAATGAACTAAAGTTGGATCCCCCCAAAAAACGCAAAAATGCTTTTTGAACAGCTTTTACAATTTCCTATCACAGACAGCTATCAGAGCACACTGTCTTCTACTCCTTCCTACTCATGCTACCCCAAACCGAGGCTATGCAGATTAATATAGAGCCCATGTGACCTGAAATCCCATCAATCACTGCAAAATTAGCCTTTGGAGCTCAAAAACAAGGCAAAGTGAGGTGAAGTGCACTGCCTGCAATGCACTTTGCCTTAAATTTGGAAGGGTAGTGGTCTGGGGAGGCAGAGTAATGCAAAGTATTTGTTTCAAATGGATTTTGCTTTCCTCATTATAACGTGAAGTACTCAGCTTCATGTAGTGGAGCACTCCACGAATCCGCCTTTGCTCCGCGAATAGCTTAGCGGAGCGGATTGAGCCCACTTCACCCACCACTATAAGTAACACTAGCTATATACAAGGTGGAAATCCTCTGTGATAGGGAACAAACTGCAGAGTGGAGTTTAGGAGTCCAGAGGAGTATGGGGGTAGTGTTGGGGGGTAGGTGTGGTCCGTGGGGGGTCAGGCTCCCCCCATTTGCTCCCACACCCACCATAGAATTGTGACAGTAATTTGAATCTAGGCTGGGCTGCCAGCATTTCTCAAATTTGTCTACTGTTCCCCACATATCCTCATCTCTAATATATTAACCCCAATACGGTACCTAGTTTGTCAGCCTTATATATCTTATCTGTGGTTTGTTTCTTAGAGAAAATGAAAGACAGTCCTTGAAGCATATTGTCTGTTCAAAGTAGGGAGAAATAATATCCTCTAATTTTCATTATGATACTGTTGCAGCAATAGCTACGTTCAGATGTTTCCACATACTTCTTCTCTCTGGTAGCCCTACAGTGGTACTTCAAGCAGGTAAAGAATTTCTCTAGCAATATCACAGAAGTTACAGGAACTATCTGACCATGTAAGTTGCTGCAACTGTACATCAAAACAACACATTTGCCATTCATATGTATTCTACAGTCTTGTTAAACTGATGGAGAGACTGCAGAATGCTTGTGTAGATACAATGATTTCAAAGAGCTGGCCACTCTAGATAAGGCTAATGAACAAGTGCCTACCCTAGTGAAACATTAGGGAACATTCTTATTAGATGAACACGTGGTCTGTCTTTCTTACTGTTGGGTGATATCATTACTCCATACAGTTAAATTTCATCTGAAAACAATATTTGGACCTTTATAGTTTCTTTAAGAATGCAATCTTACTTTAAGTAACAAACCATTATAATGGTGGCCTCTGTTTAAATAAAACAGTATTTGGCATTCTACTAAGTTAATGTATTTTGTGGCTCTGTAAATCTGCCAGCTGGCATGCAGGGGTAAGAGCTGTTCAACAAAAGCTATAAAATCAACAACAGTTAGTATAGAGGTTTCCTGAGGTAAGAGTTGAATTTATTTACTGCCTAAAGGGCTTCTTGTGATTGACTAGGTGCCAGCAAAATCCCATTCCAATTAAACTACTGAATGTTGTTGCTTCATTTCCCAATTATAAATTCAGGCAGCATTATTGGGTTCTAGAGTTGATTGGATAATTCATTAAGTGCACCATTCATTCTTCAGCAGATTCTTCAGTTATCTGGCACATAACTATTTCCAGGGTAGATCCATTTCTGAACATATTTTCAGGATAGTATTTGCTTATCTGGACTTCATTATTTGTTATCTTGCTTTTGTGTTTGTCAGCCATTTGGGTCACATTGAACTGATTAGTAGCAGTTTACATTTTCCGGTAAAGTATCAACAAGGTATGTGCTGTCACACAACCAGATTATTTTGATAAAGTATTAGGGCCCAATTCTAAAAGGGTAGCACAAGTTGCCGCCAAACGCAACTTGCCCACCTGCAACTGTGACATTGACCCTGCACCCTATTCTAGAAGGGGCAGGGTCACTGCAGCAAAGTCCTGTGACTTGCAACATGTGGCCAGGTACACTGAACAGAGGGCTTAGCTGGCGAGCATGTCATAACCCACTGTCGTAGGTCGCAAGTGCACCCCCTGCCTAGCAAGCCACAATAGCCACCCTGCAGGGCTGGCCACACCCCCTGCCCCCCAAGCCTCCAGTATGTGCCCTGCAGGGCAGGCCACACTAAATGGCCCCCGAAGCCTCATGGAAGTTCCCCACAGGACAGGCCATACCAACTGGCCCCAGAAACCTCCATAGATATGCCCCACAGGGCGCCCACACCCCCAGCCCCTAAAACCTCCATTGTAAATCACCCTCAGGGCAACACTTATCCTCCACCTGTGCCCTGCCCCAGTCACTGTCCGCATATGCGTGTACTAACCTGATTAAGTCCTGGTAGAGCTTCAGTTAGTTTCAGCTCACTCAGCTTCACCTATATCGCAGCCAGCATTCATCACAGTTCACTTTCACTTCACAGCCAGCCACTGACTGAGTTATGTAGACGTTTCTCATTGGAAAGACATGCTCAGAAATTAATATCTGAGCATGTCTTTCCAGTAGCGCTCCTACATAATTCAGTTGGCGGCTGGCCGGGAGGTGAGAGTTGGGCGTGCCAGTCACTGGCTGGGGATGGTGGGGTGCTGGGTGGCTGGCATGGCTGGGTGGGGCCACTAGACTACCAAGGCATGTCAGGGTGTACGCCTCGGTTGCGGCGGGCGACTCAGGATTGGGGCACAGGTTCATATGTATGTCAATTATACACATATGTCTATTGTACAGTAAGCCCACTATACTGTTACAGCTGCTAGTACACTGCTGAGCATACTCTGGAATGGCATTCAAGCACAAAGCCGCAATTGTGGCTACGAATTGGGGTCAGGGTATGGGTGGGGAGGACAGTTCCATCCTGTGGGGCATATCACAATGGGGGATTTGGGGGGCTGGGGATATGGGAAGCCCTGTGGGGCACTGTATAGACACTTTGGGGGGCAGGGGGTGTGGGCAGCCCTGTGGGGTCATCACTGTATGGGGGTGTGTACAGTATGAGGATGGGGCAGGAGTGTGGCCCTGATTCTGGAAATGATTCTGCGGTGCCCATTGGGGTGACAATGGGGGCAGTCTGGGCATGGAGGGGCACATGGACCGGGTTCTACAGGACCCTCGGAGGAGGTATGTAAGTTACACCAGCTAAATGCAGGTGTAACTTACATTGCCGGTTCTCCTCTGCGGGTTCTTGTAGAATCCCAACATTGGGGTCTTTGTTTCTGCACTTCTGGAATGGGGCGCAACTGCTGCCATAAACCCCCTAGCGCCATTTTTCAGGGGGTCTGTGGCGCAACTGCTGGCATAACAGCTGTTCAGCGCAAGTGGCTTATATGTCACAGGCCAATTTTGTAGAACAGTGCAAGTTGCAACTGTTGGTGAAAGGTTACTATGCCATTCTATATGGCGCAAGTGCTGTTATACCAGGCATAACCATTCTAGAATCTGGGCCTTTGAGTTCACACAATGGTGATGCTAAATAGACCACAGTAGATAGGCACTGCAGGCTGTACAGTAAGGATTGGTAGCACCATAATTTACTTATCACTCAGTGTAACTTTGTGGTCAGGTGAAATGGCATAGATGGAGTACTAATAGACATCAAATGATGAACAAGAACTACACTACATCTTGGTTTGAGCAGTTATTGTGGTGTGCAGTAGTTATCTTGGTTCTTGAAAGCTATTTAAGTGATAACATTCAGTTATCTGAAGTATCCAAGGGAAAACCCAGTTTATGTGGGTGATTAAATGCCAAGACCAAAGGCCAGGGTGTTAAATCACCAACAGAAGCCAGGTATTCCAAGTATTTTCCATCTAACTGAATGTTTATTACTATTATACAACTAAGAATTTTGAACTGGGATTTAAACAGTTCGGTGGTACTTAAAGTGGAACATGTCTTTATTTCCCTGTTTTTCTGTCGACTAAATGGGTAATCTACTGTGGGCATGTCTGAAATGTGGAAAACCTAGTATGGGGATGTCTAAAATATGGATAAACTTCTGTGTGTGTGTTTAAAATGGGGTTGTAGTAGTTTGTTGAGTATTCAATGACAGTTTTTTCATGCTCTGATTGGATTAGAAGACATACCTGTCATATACTTATATTTATTAAGGCTGGTATGCATAGCAGACTAGTTCCTATTTGGGTCAAAGTCAGGAAATGTTTTACAGCAGTCCCATTGAAATGCATTGGGGACTGGACTGGAATATACCTATTTATGGCTGTCATGGAGTAAGCTATGCCTCACTATTGCTTCTTGTGGCTTTGCTAAACTTGTGTTGGCTGCAGGGAGGGAGGAGAGTGCAAGAGAGCCTGTTGAGCAAATGGTAACTCTTTCCTGAATGTGCAGCTGACCTAGGTGATACATAGTCACCCCAATGTAATGGCAAGAATGACAATGAATGTGCTTAGAGAGAAACTACAGCTAGCTCTCAGTCTTTATGAATGGAAAGTTAAAGAACTGCTGACCCCTCAAAGAAAACTGAAAAACAATATTTAGGTACAATTCAGCTTGCATTCTATATATATTCTTTAGATTTCTCCTCAACATTATTTATTACGGAGGAAATTTTCATGAATACATGATCTTTATACCTCAGAGTTCATCTGCCTCTATAGCTTACTCCCTACATCAAGTCAAAATCCTCTGTTGTGATATCACAATCTGTTGCCATGGAAATAACTGATGTCATAAGCAGTGCATTATGACCTCATATAGGAGAAAGCAACAGAAATAGATGAGGTCTTCAGGAGTAAAGATGCTGTTTTTTATGCAGATTACATCAGTAATAAATAATGAGGAGGAGGAATACAGAACTACTGTGAAATACAAACCGAACTGTCTCTAAATGTTATATTTTGTTAAATTTCTCCTGAAGGTATCAGCTGCTCTTTAACTTCTACTTTTTTCTAAAAAAAAAAAAAAAATTGCCTATTTAAAATTGAGAGCTTTCATGCTGCTAAATTATTGCAGTGCAAAAGGACAAAAAATAACATAGCTGTGGCACAATTTGATGCATGTAGGAAAAACAGATGAGTTTCCAGTCAATTTGAGTAGCCTGGCCAGGGTCTGGGAAAAACAAAGTGGAGTGGGGAGATCAGCTACTGGAAAAGAGGTGTCAGAGTATGGTAATTTGCTAAACAACACTTAGTCAACATGACTTCCATATTCACTGTATTCCAAAGTGTTTTATGTGGCACAGGAATTACATTCTGGTAACATTCTGGTAACAATTTGGGATGCAGAGTAAAATAGAATTTATGGTGCTCAACCCAGACCAACAGGGAATAAAGTAAAATCTGGCACCCTCTCCCTCTCCCAAATACCTGATGGGTCTGGTGAGCAGTCTGGCAGGTCAGGAAATATAGAGATAGATCTTTCCACCTCCCCCAACTACCTGACTGGTCAAGTGCCCAACACAACACATCAGAGAATTTATTTTATTCATTACAAATTGGGTTTACAACCTTTGAGTCAGAGACTCATTTACAAAGGCACCTCGTTGCGGGGGGGGCAGATATCAAGACAGTTATTACAGCACAGATTAAAACAGAAGATAACATTACAAGTGCAGTAAAAGGAACATTTAACATAGATCCACTTAGGGTACATAATGTAGTAGTTTGTATGTTACTTAGGTTACATAATGTTACAAAATTGTGAGCTACACTCATGGATATAGTAGGTCCTCAGAGAAGACAGTGGGTTACATCCCTGTTTGGACCTAGTAGGAAAGGAATAGGTCTGGTGGAGGGAGAAGCTGTCCAGTGGATGTTGTCGAGCCAGGGGCAAGGTGGGAGATAACCACAGGTTACAACAGGGGGTTAGTTATGCCTACAACAGCCGGGATTAAAGATATGGTTCTGAAAGACTGTTTTGAAGGAGCCAATTTTTGGCAAGTTGGAGATGCAGCTAGGAAGGGAATTGAACCAGGTGGAGACTCGGTAGAGGAAGGATCTCTGGGCAAGAGAGGTCTTGGTTCTGGGCACCTTGAACATGGCCTTAACAGAGCTATGGGTGGTGAGGACGAAGATGGCTGCTATAGGGAGGTGGAGACGAGCAGTCGCTCCTCAAAGTTGAGAAGATTGGTGGTAGTATAGAGAAGGCAGGTGTGAGTTTGACTGGGGGCACCGGTCAGGAGCCTACAGGCCTTATTGATGGAGAGTTGGATTTTGGAGAGGGCAGTCTTGTCAGCTGCAGCGTAGATGGGCAAGCCATAGTCCACAAGGGACAAGACAGAGGTGGTGATGGCCAGCCTGAGGGCAACCTAAGGCAGGCAGTCCCTGTGTCAGTATAGCAGGCCAATCTGAGAGTTAATGGTGGCTGGCAGGGCATTAATGTGGGTGTGGAAGGAGAGGGCAGTATCGAACGTGATGCCTAGGTACTTGTATGTGGTCACTTGTTCTAGCGGGTGCCGAGTGCTGGGGATAATCAAGAGGGGGGGTATTTTTAGCTTTATTTTGGTGGTGAGAGAAGAGCATTGATTTGGTTTTCTTTAGGTTAATGACCAGTCTGTGGTCTCTGAACCACATTTCGGCTTGGTTGTAAGCTTGCTGGAGGGATAATTGAAGGGAAATGGGCTTGGGATGTGAGGCAACGAGGACTGTACCATCAGCGTAGAGGAGCATTTTACCGGTACATGAGCTGGGGAGGGTGTTGAGGTAGAGATTAAAAAGTATTGGACCCAGGATGGAGCCTTGAGGTACTCCAGAGCGAATGGGAAGAGTGCTGGAGAGGGAACCGCTGATCTTGACATACTGGGATCTAGCAGAGAGGTAGCTAGAGAACCAAGACATGGGACCACCAGAGAAGCCAAGTTGGAGAGAGTCGAGTAGAAGGGGATGACAGACAGTGTCAAAGGCCTTGGAGAGGTCAATGAACACTGCTCCTGCAAGGCTTCCTGACTCGAGAGCAGCATGCATGTGTTGGGAGAATTCCAGGAGAGCCATGGTCATACTGTGTCCTGGGCAGAAACCCTGCTGCTCTGGGAACATAATGTCATACTTGGTTAGGTATTCAGAGAGCTGGATCAACACCACTTTTTCAAGGGTTTTAGAGAGTTGGGGGAGGCTGGAGATGGGCCGGTAATTGTTGGGGGTGGATCAGTCCCCACTCTTATGTATGGATGTGATTTCAGCAGTTTTCCAAGCACTTGGGAACTGACCTAGGCATACAGACCAGTTTAGAAGGTCAGTCGGGGGACTAGGACTTCGTCCAAGACCATACGGAGGATCCTGGAGTCGAGGGGGTCACTGCTGGGATTATTGCTGTCTAAGGCTTTTAGCAGGTGCGGCCTGGCTTCTTGGGGGGATAGGGTGTGCAGATAGAATGGTGGGCAATGCAGAACTGGAGGGAGAGAGGTGGGGATTGGGTCAAAGAAACTGCTGGGGAGGACCAAGCTGAGGTCAGAGAAGGCAGTGTTAAGGCATTTGGCTATGAGGAGTGGCTCTATGGTGGGGGTGCCATTGATGGAGAGCTGAGATGGTGGGGGGGAGTGGAACTTCCCATTTAGCTCTTTCATATTATCCTAGAAGGTCTGGGCTGAACCCCAAGTGGAAGCGGGGGTGGTCTGGTAGTGCTCTGCCTTGGCACGCCTAATGGCCCAAGTGCACTGATTGCATTCTGCATTGTAGGCCTGTCTGTCAGATGCCTTTTCAGATTCTACAGCAATGTGCCAGAGATTATCTCTGTTTTTGAGTGTCTGGAGGAGGGGTGGGGTGATCCATGGGGCATTGCATTTTTTGGAACGGATCCTGGTGAGGGGGTGAAAAGGTCACAAGCCTTACAGAAGGCATTTGTGAAGTGGTCAAGAGCTGAGTCAATGTCAGGGGTTCACTGGATAGGGGACCAGTCTAGTTGGGCTAGGTATTGTTTTAATTTTCTGAGGCCACTGGGGCATAAACAGCAACGTAGAGTGGTCTGGGACACTTGCTTCAGAGTGGAGAATGACCAGAGACAGAGGACTGGGGAGTGATTACTAAGAGAGTTGGGGAGGACAGTGACATCCTGGATTTTGTAGGGGCGGTTAGATATAACAACATCTAGAAGAGTGCTGGTGCCAGTAGAGTGGTTGAATCTGGTGGGCTGGGTGGCTAACTGGGACATATTCAGGGCAGCAAAGGAGTCCCTTATATGGGAGGCAGTGGAGGCAAGCCAGTTAACATTGAGATCACCTAGGATGACTTGCTCCACTTTGTGAGGGAGAGATGTGAGATAGTCAATGAGGGACTGGACTGTTTGATTTTGATTCCTAGGGGTATGTAGGAGACCGTGAGGAAGAGAGGGCCTCAGCTGGGGTCAGGTGTGATTTTTAAGGTGAGGGCTTGGGCTCCATAATCAAGTTTAGGAGCTGGGAGTGCCTGACCTATAAGGGAGTCCCGTACGAGTAGTGCGCAACCACCACCGCGTTTGACTACTCAGTCTTCCCTGTAGATGGTATATCCAGGGAGAGTGATAGCAGAATCAGGGGTGGATTTGGAGAGCCAAGTCTCTACCAGTGCATTTATGTCAGGTTGATGTTGAATGACCCAGCACTGGAGGGCATCAGATTTCTTTAGGAGACTGCAAATGTTTAGGGATGCAAAGCAGAGGCCAGTTGCAGTACAGGGTTTAGAAGGGATGGAAGCAATAGGTCCTGGGTTTGGGTGTACATTACCAGATAATAATAACAGCAGTGTAATTATTCTGGTTAGTGGCCAGTGGCGATGGAGACCCTAGCATCTGGGCCCTCAAGTGGCTAGAGGATCTAGCTGCATTGGGAAAAGTCGACAAAAAAAAAAACAGGCAGGGAGGTTCTGAAGCAAGTTTTTTTTTTTGGGGTGGCACTGCAGCAGCCTCAATGGGACACCGAGGTCAAGGGTGTAGCCCACAGACTTACAGCTCTAAGAGAAGGGGCACAATGCTCAGGGCAGATATCAAAATCACAGTACCTTAACACCTCTTTCAAAACTTAAATCAACTCTTAAGAAATCTCTACATCAGACTAAACATTACTTAAAGTGAAAAATCAAGAACATGTCAAGCAGGGGTCAGTCCTAGCATTAATTGCTTGGCAGCAGTTCCTAGAAGACTTCCGGATTGCTGCACAAATTGTGAGAAACACTGGCAGACAGGGGCAAGTGATATTCCTCCAGGGGTAAATGCTGAAATTCAGGGTTCCAACCAGCACCTTGCTTGGAGGGTGAGCGTCGGGCAGCTTCTCTTTGTTCTGCTTACCAAACTGCAGAATGCAGTTTGTTTGAGAGGAGAGATCCCGAAAGGGCAGAGTTGTCCCCTTGCTTGGAGGGTGAGTGTCAGGCAGCTTCTCTTTGTTCTGCTTACCAAACTGCAGAATGCAGTTTGTTTGAGAGGAGAGAGCCCGAAAGGGCAAAGTTGTCCCCTGGCTTGGAGGGTGAGCGTCGGGCAGCTTCTCTTTGTTCTGCTTACCAAACTGCAGAATGCAGTTTGTTTGAGAGGAGAGAGCCCAAAAGGGCAAAGTCGTCCCCTTGCTTGGAGGGTGAGCATCGGGCAGCTTCTCTTTGTTCTGCTTACCAAACTGCAGAATGCAGTTTGTTTGACAGCAGAGAGCCCGAAAGGGCAGAGTTGTCCCCTGAATAAAAAAATCTTTCTCCCTCGCCCAACACCCAGACAGATCCAATGCCCAACCTGACTCTTCAGGGAATTAAAAAAAAATCTTGCTCCCTTCATCCCCCATTCCACGTACCATGTATGAGGGTGAACAGACTGGTTTAAAATATGTATTGGGGTATAAGTAAAATGGTTAGGCAGTACTCTCCCTCAAGACTTCGGGACCTCCATCCCTTTGAATTACCCCCACTTACAGGGGAGGTTTATGCTAGATGTCAAGTGTCGGTGGAGCTGCTGAGCTGTTGAGCCGTTACATGCTGTTTGATTGTGTGGGGAGTTGTTTGGCATCCCGAGTAAAGCGTTTTTTTACTTAGAAAAGGTATGCTGTCTATGTCAAATTTCATACCTAACTAAGTATCGTGATTTTTTAGACCGCCTTGTGCGGTTTATTTTTCCTCTGGTCCCTTTTGCTGCTGCTTCTCTGTCTTGCCTGCAGGTTGGAGTGTGGTAGACGGTGAAGACCGCCTGGGTGAGGCGGTGAAGGAAAAGCTGCAGAGCTGCGGAGCTGCAGAGTTGCAAATGAGAGACTCAAGCCTCAGGTGGAGTGTGGCTGTGGGAAAGAAAAAACATCAATTTGAGAAGAGGCGCCAAAATATTACCTTGAAAGTTCTTTTTTTTTTTTTTGAATTAAATTGTAGCGACTGTGTGCTTTTTATTTTTTTTTTTTAAGGGAAATTAAGTTTTAATTCTTGTTGTTTTATATATTTGATATTGATTGCTGCTTGTTAATATTAGGTAAAGGTTTTTTTTTTTGGATTATAGGGAGAGTACTAGAGCTAGTGGCAATTAAAGGGTTAAGTATAGCACCCCCCCCCAGAGTGGTGCATATATACGCTTGCATGACTGCTATAGCCTTAGATTAGAATTCTCTCTTTCGTGGTACGCAGCAGAGGTAGCAGGTGTCGATCTAGGTGCTTGAGCGCAAAAGTATTTACCACTCCTTCACGAGATTCGTTACTGCTTTTGTAGCTCTGTAGCGTTCTCGTGGTTTTAAGTTATTCAAGCTTTTTTAGCTGTTCAGGCACCTGAGACTGCGAAGGAATGGAAATCTTCAGGAGATTGTACAAGAAATAAGCGCTTTTAATTTTATGTTTTAATCATCCTAAAGGTATATAGGCTTTTAGGTAGTTGGTTTAACAGTTGTGTTTTGTGCGTTTTGTGCGTTAAGTGTTGCTGAAGTTGTTTTGTGGGGGTTTTAATCTTTTTTTTTTCTTTTAAGTATTAAATTTACTGTGGATCTGTGGATAAAAGGTTGGCGATGCCTGATAGAAGGTTCGAGTAAATTGAAAACCTGAAACTTGGAAACAAGGAATTTCTGCAGAACTTAAGGAAGCTGTTTCATTTGAATATCGGAATTTATGCAGCAGCTGGGGTTTCTGACTGACTTTGAAGGATATAGTTCCATTATCTTGCCGATGTAAATGAAGTGGAAAGTATAGAACATACAATCTTAGAATAAAGAAGCAAGTGCCGAAAATTGAATTGAACTTAAATCAAATTGTGCTGAACTGTGTTGAACTGTGCTAAATTAGACGGTGCGGAGTCATCTAATTGAATCTAATTGAGCAACTGAACATTTTAGCTTATAAGATCTGTTGCTTGATCTGCCGTTTGACCTTACCTGTTTTGACCTGATGGTTGTTGTGGATTGCTGCTCTAATTCTGTTTAAGTGTCTGTTTTTTTTTTTCTTTTGGTATGGTTATTACTAGAAATCAAAGAATGCATGCTTTTCAGCCTTCACCATTACAGGAGCTTTCTACACAGAAAATTAATATGAAACATGGTGGAAGACAGACTAAGATTACTGAACATCTTAAAAAAAAGAATTGGGGAAATAATACTTCTACCCCTAACGGTAATATAATTCAAGTCGAGATTTCAGGTAACTCAAGTCAACTAAAAAGTATGCATCAATATGTGGATGCTTCCATTGTCCCATCTGTTTATGTAGATAAGGGGGTAGAGTCATGGGGGTCTAATGATTGTAGCCTTGTGGCTGGCTCATTGGTGGCTAATCAGGAACACCTGTTTTCTGAAAAATTATTGTATTTAGGTAGGAAATTCTCAGTGGGCTCTTCTGCTACTGATGGCCTGGAAAGTTCTCCTTCATGGTGGAGACCTGAGGTGTCATTGGGGGTAGACATATCACTGGAGGTTTCTGATAAGATGGTGGATGTGGTAAAGGAAAAAGAGTCATTGACAACAGATAAGACCCATGAATTAAAAGAGGCAATGGAAGAGTTACAACAAACAATAGATGGTCTTAAAGAAGTGGAAAAAGATCTGTTTAGTTCTAGATGTCAATATAATACTGTAAATCAGTCTCAAAAAGGTGATAATTGCTCATTAGAGAATGAGGTATTTATACCTGCTAGGTTGAGAGATACATTGATTACCCTTTTAAGGAACCCAGTGAATTCCTTTGTTATTTTGATGGAGCAATTAGTTCTTAATAAGGACTTATTGGAAGAACTAAAAGCACAGTTGGCTGTTGATGGGAAATTAAGACAGATTATGGATAAAGTTGATGATCTGTCTGGAAAAGTTGAGAAGATAATATTAAATTCAGAGAAGTTGGAAACTGTGTCTCTTTTGGAAGAGTGCTCTGATGATAATGAAGCTCCAGGATCATTGGGTTTGAGACCTGATTTTAGTATAATTGATTTTCATGAATTAACAGCTAAAGAGACCTCTAGAAACAAAACCCGAAGGAGAAGGAAAAAAAATAGGTGGAAGAACAAAGGAAGCATAGTAACACAAGGTGAGGATATAATTGTGGGACGTTATACTCTCCAGCCTCAACCTGTGTCAGCTAAACTGGAATTGGAACTAGCAAAATTAGAACAGGAAGTGGAAGGGTTACAGTGTGATATAAAATCAAATGGTCAATTGGGAAAGGATAATGACAAGGACAAGGAGAACATTGGAGATGTTGTGAAAAAAAAGACTATTGAGGATAGAAATGGAGAATATTCCCAAGATACACAGGCTTTAGTAGGGAAGAAGCCCCTAATTAGATTATATGGACCACTTAATTGGGGTATCCTTGGTGAGGATATGTTAGATCTGCATATTCTTACATTCTTGAATAAAGAACTGGATATTGAACTTACAGAAGCTGATATAATTGAGATCAAGAGGCTAATATTAGTGGAGGCTACCATTATTGATATCTATTTTGATGCACCAAGAACAGCAAACTATGTTTGCATAAATAGAGGTTTGTTAAGTAATAAGGAAGTATCTTTGTTTTTCCCCAATAGAGAAATATTTAATATTGGTAAATGTAATAAACCAAGTGTAAAGGATGTAAGGGAGAATTTTAACTCTTTTGGGATGAATCATATATGTTACAAGAAACAGACCTAGGACTGTTATAGCAATTGAGAACTTGCTGAAAAATTTTATGATGGTCCCAGTGGAATATCCTGATAGTATACAAGCTGAACGTAGACATGAAGGGAGCCAGATTGATATTTATGTTTCAAATGGAAGGTTAGCAGATCGAATCTTGTGCCAAGCTAGGAAGTTGGATTATTTAGGTCTGCATTTGGTAGACTTTACAGTGCTTAGTGCAGGTTTTAATAGAGGGAGGGAGTATGAGGAAGTTTCTGTCCTCCCACTGGAAAACAGATTTCAAATATTAGCAGGGTATGATGAGTGACTAACTGCTAAAGTAAATAAGAATATTTCTGGGTCAGCTGAGCTACATTACAAAATCAGTTTTATAACTTGGAATGTAGCCGGCTGGAAAACTTTATGGGCAGATGTTGAATGTATTAAATTTTTAATCGATTATGACAATCTGTTTACAGGAAACTTGGCACTCTAAAGATGTAGAAATTGCTATTAATGAATATGAGGCCTTGCATTTTCCTGGTAGGAAATGTAAAAAAGTAGGAAGATTTTCAGGTGGAATTATCACTTTAATTAAAATAGGTGTATTTGATAAGGTTGTATGTTGGAAACTTGCACAACATTATGTGATAGTTTTAGTTAAATGTAGAGCAAGGGAAATGATTGTACTGAATTGTTATGTACCTCCAGAGAATTCTGATTATTTTCCAGTAGGCATATGGCAAGAAATATCTATTTTGCTAAAAGAAGTCCAACAAATATTTTCACAGGCAGAAGTACTTTTACTGGGTGATTTAAATGAACGTATTGGCCTGTTTGATGGCCTAGTAGATCATACACTCTCTACATGTAATTACCTTGATAAAGTACCCTGTAGACAATCTAAAGACAAACTGGTAAACCATAATGGGAAAGCTGTTATAGAGTTAGTGAAGGAAAATAATATGTACCCTTTAAATGGGAGGATAGAAGGAGATAAAGAGGGGAATTTTACATTTGTTTCCCAGAGGGGAGCCTCAGTAATTGATCTTGCTTTTTGGTCCGGAGATATGTATCACTGGGCTAAATGTGAGAAACTGATTAGAGCAGAAAGTGACCATTATCCATTGGGTTTGGAATTTCAATTAGATCAGATGAATAGATTGGTTTATCAGCCATTTCAATTTACCGAAATTAGAGCCTCAAATAAGATTATATGGAAACAAAGTTCATATTATGACCTGCTACCAATTATTCATGGCTCGATTTTAAGTTACCCCTATGAAGATATTAGTAAATGCGATCTTATTTATCTTACAGAAGAGCTAGATGCTCTTCTAAATAAGATTAAATCTGTACTAGAAGTACCAAGTAAAATAGGAAGGCTTGTAGCCATGAATACCTGGTTTGATAGGGATTGTAAAAAGGCAAAGGCTGATATTAGGAAATTATGTAGATTGTATAATAAAAAAAAGACTCAGGTGAATTTTAAATTATTGAACCATAAAAAGAGAGCGTACAAGGAACTCATTGCTGAAAAAAAAAGAGGCTTTTTTGCATCTAAGTGGGAGGAAATGCTTTCGGCAATTCAGGGTAGAGATAATAGAGCATTTTGGTCACTAGTGGCTAATGTCTTTAATCAGCAGAAAGTTAATATTGATACTTTTATTACCGAGGAAAGATGGGTAACCTATTTTAAAGGGATTTATTTTGACATTGAGGCCGACTACTCCCCGATAAATGGTTCTGGGTGTTCTTATGTGCGTCCAATCACACTAGATGAAACTTATCTGGCATTGTATACTTTATAAAAGCATAAGCAGCTGGGCGGATGGAATCCCAGCTGAGGTTTTTCTAACAGAGTCCCATTTATGGTTAAAATATTTAACAGTATTTTATAATAAATGTATTTCCTCTAAACGTTTCCCTGCTTCTTGTAGGCTAATATTATTCCATTACATAAAAAGGTCCATTAGATGATCCTAAAATGTATAGACCTATAAGTCTTTGAATGTGAATCTTAAAATTTTCTAAAAATAATATTGGGTCGGTTACAGCAGGAGGTTGAAAAAATAGGAGTGTATCCCCTATCAAACTGGATTTAGGCGTGGTATGTCCACATTGGATAATATTTTTGTTTTGAATCATCTAATGGAAAAATATGTAAAAATTAGGGGCCAAAGAATATATATATGTTTTATTGACTATAGTAATGCTTTTGATAGTGTCTCTAGAAGCCTATTATGGCAGATTTTATTAGATAGATGTATTGAGCCCAATCTAGTAAATATAATAGCACATTTATATACTAAAACTTTGGCTAAAATTAGACTGGGTCTTAGGGGTCAGTTATCAAATATCTTTGAATGTAATCGTGGTGTGAGGCAAGGCTGTATTCTTGCCCCCTTTGTTGTTTACACTATATCTGGACAACATGTTAAAATACAGTGTGGATATAGATATGGATTCCCCCAAAATTAGGAATTTTCCTGTTCCTCTATTGGCATATGCCGATGATATCTTGGTCCTGTCCTTAACAAAATTTGGTTTACAAAATGAATTAAATTTTCTTGTAAAGGAATCTGATAAATTAAAATTGAAGATCAACATGGATAAAACAAAGATTATGGTATTGGGTGAAAAGAAGAAGAACAGAAGTATCAATGGTAGTTGGTATATTGGGCCAAGATAAGGTGGAAATAGTTTCTAATTATGTATATCTTGGAATAGTAATTCATCAAAATTGTAAGTGGACTTCCCACTTGGAATGGGTTAAAGAGAAATTAAAAAAAACTGTTGGAGGATTATATAGGTTTAACTGCAAATTTGGGGGATTAACGATAAGGCCATTGTTAAGAGTGTTAAAATCTAAGGTAGAATCCCAGTTGTTATATGGATGTGAAATTTGGAAAGTAAATATAGTCAATAAATTTATGAGTCCTGTCTATAAATCCTTAAGATCTCTGTTAAGGTTAGGTTATTCCTGCCCTTCTTCTTATATTCGTGCAGAGTTGGGTATCATAGATATTAATGCATCAATTGAATCGAAAAAGGTAAACTATTGGATTAGATTGGCTGGACTTAATGAAAATATAATTGCAAAGAAATGTCTGGATGAAAAAAAGGATTGGCACGACTGGGGACTTTGTTCTGATTGTTGGTTGGATATTGTTTTTTCTATATTGGGGAAATATAATTTAGTACACTTAAAGGATTCTGTGGCAAAATGTATTCATATTAGTGTTAAATATAAAAAAAATATCACAAAGAAAATTAGCAATCAATGGAAGTTGAAAGATTTAGAGGAAATAAAGCAGTTTCGTTATTCTAAATGGTTTGCAGCAAATAATTATACACATGGGTACAAAAAATACTTTGACATACTGACTACTCCCTTAGCATGATCTAACTTTATGATTTATAAACTTGAACAGTTCCCTAGTAAAGTGTTGGATTATAGATATAAAAAAGAGGGAATTTATTCTGAGAAATATGATTGTGGTAGTGGGGATAAGGAGGATTTATACCATGTTCTATGGGTTTGTAGATGGTATGATAGTCAACATATGTTTTGGCTAGGTCCATATTTAAATAATAGATATAATGTTGATAAAAAAGACCTTACTTGTATTCTGTTTCATACAGAGGATAGTTGGACAGTGGAAAGGCTAGCTAATTACCTATTGAGTATTAAGAAAATTAAGAGTAGAATTAGAATCATCTGAAAGCATGGATGTGTCATGTATACTTGAAATATTATTAGGTATATGGGTGAATTTATATATAAAGTAAAATATAAAGGGTGTGCAATAGTTTAATTGGATTATATGTCTTTAATCTTCTACTGTTCTGCTCGACATTATGTATTTCTATATGATTGTCAAAATTGTTGTTATTCAGTTTGTACTGTATAAATAAGACTTTTCTGATATTAATATATTGTATAAAGGAGTTACTGTGAATGGGGATATTATCCCTTTTTAGATATATGTGTAAATGACATTTTAATTGTGGTTGTGATTGTGAAGGTTTATAACCATACAATAAAATCTTTTTGAGATGTCGAAATCTCGGCATTATGAGATCAAAATGCAGAAAGATACAGGGATCCTGGAACTCTTGGGGGGGATGGGAGGAAAGAAAATGGAGACAGGCAGTGAGGGCTAGGAGACACCCTGGGGTGAAATGGGTACTGGACCGAGGTCATCCTTGCCTAGTTTCCATACCCAAGGGCACTGACTTGGAGTGTGTCAGGTAGGAAGTGGGATCACCCTTGGATTTCCGTCCGTTTCGGGCAGTGTTAAGCAATGCCAGGTCGATTAGGAGTAAGACTGCAGTGATTGCGGACCTTGTTTCCTCAGTCGACTTGGCTTGTATCACCGAGACCTGGCTAGATGGAAATGCTGGTCCTGTGCTGGACTCTGCGATTCTGGCTGGGTTCTCGGTGATTCGCCACCCGAGAGTGGACTGGAGGGGTTGCGGTCTGTTTTAGACAAGATCTGGATCTCAGGGAAGTGTCAGTTGGTGATACCAACTCCTTTGACTGCATAGTGGGTGCAGGTGCAGGCTACAGGACCCTTCTTATCTACCGTCCACCAGGGGATGAGAGGGAGTTCCTGAAGGAGGTTGCAGACTTCATCGCCGATATGGTACTGGAATCTTCTAGATGGTTAATTCTGGGGGATTTCAATGCCTGGGTCGACGATGAACTCTTTCCATTTGGTCAAAACCTCCTCCAATAAATTGATTCATTTGGCCTGTCATGGGCAATTACCTCTGCAACCCATGGGGGGGCATACATTGGACTTGGTGTTCCATCTGGGGATGGAGATATCTGATGTGAGGGTGGAGCCAATCAGATGGTCTGACCATCACGCCCTGAGGTTTAGATTTGCGGCCACCTGAAATAGGCCTGCCCCCAGGGAGTTAGTACAGTTCCGTCCCTTAAGAGGGGTTACCCCAGAAGGCCTAATGACAGAGCTTGACTTCTTGGATTTTCCAAGGGATAGCATGGATCCAGGGCCTTTGGTCTTAGCCTATAATAGGGCTGTAACTGAGGCCCTGGATGCCATTGCTCCAATTTGTGTTAGTCCCCGTACTCTTCACTTAGCGGCTCCCTGGTTTGATGGGGAGGTCCGTGAGTGGAAGAGGAAGGGACAAACATTGGAAAGACACTGGCGAAAAACTCAACTGGAGGTAGATAGACTTGAATTGTTAGAACATTATAAATTCTACCAATCAGCAATTTCCCATAAGAAGGCAGAGTTCCTGTCCAGGGAAATTGCTGCAGCAAGGAATAGACCATGCCATCTCTTCCAGACTGTAGACAGACTGTGCAATCCAGTCTGTCTCCAGACTAGTAGAGTATTATCACAGGTACAGTGTGAGGAGTTTGCGAAATTCTTTGCTGACAAGGTATCCACCATCAGGGATGAGATCCACCAGTGTCCTTCTATTGGACTTTGCACTGATCAATCGGGTGGTACTAATGCCCAGTTGTACTGTTCTACCTTTAGACTACCAGCAGTAATAGATATAGTGAGGATCATCCAGACTCTGTGACCTACCTACTGTAAGCTGGACCTAGGCCCTACTCACCTGGTGGTGGGGCGTGTAGATGTTATCGTCCCAGTCCTGGCTTGGATAGTGGTGGTGTCATTAGAGAGATGGATCTTTCCGGATCCCTTAAAGGAGGTGATAGTACACCCCTGTTGAAAAAGCCCTCTCTTGACCCTGACTGCCCTGCAAATTATAGACCAGTCTCTAACCTTCCTTTTGTAGGGAAGGTTATTGAGAAGGTGGTCACTCTGAAACTGGAGGATCATTTGTCCAACCACAATATCTATGACCATCTCCAATCAGGCTTCAGGAAAAGGCTTAGTACAGAGACGGCTCTTGTTTGGGTACTGAATGATCTCCTGATGGCAAGAGATCGGAGGACCCGTTCCATCTTGGTTCTCTTGGATCTCTCAGCAGCATTTGATACCGTGGATCATGGGGTATTGCTCGACCACCTGTGGTTTTTCTGTGGTCTGAGGGGAGCAGTCCACAGCTGGTTTCAATCTTTTCTGGAGGGCAGATCTCAGAGAGTGGTGTCTGGAATTCTGGAATTTACACCTCGGCCCCTCATTGGCTGCCCTGTGGGGTACCGCAGGGGTCGGTGCTGTCCCCTATGTTATTCACGGTGTATATGCTTCCATTGGGGGACATTATAAGATGGTATGGGCTGAGTTTTCATTGTTATGCTGATGATTCTCAGCTCTACCTGTCTTTTATGCCTGATCAGGAGTCTGATTCCATCATGATGTTTAACAACTGCCTCCTGGAGATTCAGGATTGGATGAGTGCTAGTTGGCTTAGGTTAAATTCAGGGAAAACTGAGGTGTTGGTTGTGGACCCTGGAGGGAGGACAACAGGGGCTTGGACTGGGAAACCCTCGGCTTTATATCTTGGGGGGCCCCACTTCTTGCTTCTGGCCAAGTGTGTAACCTCGGCGTGATTTTTGATGAAAGCCTGACTATGAAGATGCAGGTGTCGGCCATAGTCAAATCTGCCTTTTTTCATCTGAGGAACATTGCCCGGGTGAAACACTTTGTTCCACGGGAAGATCTTCCCATCTTGGTCCACGCCTTTGTCACCAGCCGTTTTGATTACTGCAATGCCCTCTATCTAGGGCTGCCGGGGGTGGATGTCCGCAGCTTGCAGCTTGTGCAGAACATGACGGCCAGGTTGTTGATGGGAGTTTCATGATCTAGCCATATGACACCTGTGCTGCGTGATCTGTGCTGGCTGCCAATACAGTGGCGGATCACCTTCAAGGTCACATTATTGACCTTTATGGCCCTACATGATTCGGGACCTCACTACCTGAAAGAGAGCTTGATGCCTTACTGTCCTGCCCGTTCTCTTCGCTCCTTTGATGATAGATTGCTAGAGATTCTCAGGGTACATCTAAAGATGTCTGGAGGTAGATCTTTTGCATATATGGCACCAATCCTGTGGATTTCTCTACCTTGTCGATACGAGAATGCCTAACTGTTAAAGGTTTTAAAAAACAACTAAACTTTCCTTTTTGCCCTAGCATTTGCCGGTACATAATAGTAAGTGTATTGTATGATTGACTGATTTATTGTCTTGAAATGTGATTTTAACTGATTTGACTTATTGTAAAAGTGCCCTGAGCTTTGGAAGGGCACTTAATATAAATACAATTTTACTTACTTAATTAGCAGACTGGTCAGACATCCAACCATGCCCATCACGGAATTAAAAAAAAAGATGTCCCTCTCTTCCAAACTACCTGATGGGTCCAATATGCAACCCTGCCTGTCAGGGGAAAAAAAAATCTGTCCTCCTCCTCCACAACAGCCTAGTTGATTCAGTGCCCAACTGCCTGATAGGTCCAGAACCCAACCCATCAGGGAATAAAGCAAATCTGTCCCTCTCCCCCAACAACCTGACAGATACAATACCCAACCTGACCCATCAGAATACAAAACAAAATCTGTCCTTCTCCCACCTCTCAACTACCTGACTGGTCTGATACCTAATCCACCCCATCAGGGAATGAAAAAAATGTCCCTGTCTCTCAAACTGCCTGATAGGTCTGGTGTGCAATCCAACCTCTTAGGGAACAAAAATGTATGTCCTTCTTCCCTGAAAACCTGACATATCCGGTACCCAACCTGTCCTATCTGGGAATTTAAAAAAGATCCTCCTCCCCCAACAACTTGACAGTCACATGCCCTACTTGGTCTGTCAGGGGATTAAAAAAATTAACTCCAGCTTCAACCACCTAATGGATCCCATGCCCAACCTGGGCCATGGATTAGGCCAAATGGATATAAGAAGGAGCAGCAGCAAAAGTGGTGAGTAGAAGGTGGAATAGGTGGGGTAGTAAAACACTGTTCTCCCCATGCCCATCCACTCAGGTCACAGTGAGGAGTTCAGACACTGTAGAGAAGGCTTAACGCCACTGCCACACTGCTGCTCCTACCACTGCCAAGCACACTCCAACCCAACCTGTTGTGTAGCAGAATGGTCCTTTTTCCAACCTGGCCCATCAGGGAATACAGCAAAATCTGTCTACTCATGCAAACTACCTGATGGATCCATTGCCCAACCTGACTCATTGGGGTAAAAAAATCTGGCACACCTCCTCCAACTATGTAATGGGTCCAGTGCCCAACACAACTTGTTAAAGAATTAAAAAAAATATGTCCCTTCTCCTCCACACAACCGCCAGATGAGTCCAGGGCAAATATATACCATCAGAGCAAAAAAAAAAGTGTCCCTCTCCCCTCAACAACCTGGCAAATCTCAAGTTCAACCCAGCCTGTTAGGAAATAAAAATAATCTGTCTGATCTGTCTCACTCCCCAAACTACCAGATGGATTTGATGCCCAACCTTGTCCATCAAGGAATAAAAAAATGTGTCCCTCTTCCCCCAACAACATGACAGGTCTGGCATCCACCCCAGACCATTACAGAATAAAAAATAATCATGGTGATTTGGGGGGGCAGGCTCTAAGTGAATTTGATACTGTTGTAATGAAACTAATTGGCTGATGGTGGGTGGACTTGAACCACTGTGTACAGTGCAGGTAGCATTACTGAAAAGCAGTGCTGTTTTGTCAAAACCCTCCCTGTAGGCCTTGTATGCAAAACAATCTATAAAACTGATATTGAATGTGGTTCTCATGTAACTATAATTATCACAGTGAGACTGTTGAGAAGTTAAGGCCAGCTACACAAATAAACAAACATAACAACAGAAGAAAAGCTTCACCAGCCTTGTTGGCACCAGCCACATCTTGTTTTATTTTGCTTTTACTGTGTAGGCACACTGGAGAACTAGTCCTGTTTTACAGGTGCAACCTGGGCAAGAAGCACTACACAAACAACAGTAGGACAATGTACACACAGTTTGTAGCATAAGTAGGGCACAAGTATTGTACAATAAGTTATGTGCAAGTACAAATTTGCATGTAAGTAATCTGTTAACCACAGTTTAAAAGTGGTATACAAGTCAGTTTTGTCTGTAGTCCAGGGAAATGTCATTCCAGATTTTAGGGGTGATGAAGGACAATGATTTCTGCTCCATATTAGAGAACATCATTGGGACTGCCAGACATTTCTGTCTTGATGAACACAGTTACCTATAATGATGTTAATATCAAAGCAGTTAAGTGACTTACGACAGCAATAAGAATAAATGTGTCTGCAAGTAGGAGCTTTTGTAAAGACCGCAATTGTGACCCATATGGTTTGCAGTCATGGTGAATTATTCAGCCAGGCTAAAGTGTATCAGCCTTCTACACTGTATTGTTATTGATACTGTACATGTTCCCATGCAAATGAGTCATGTCAGCACTGGTAGGAGATGGCTTTGTACAATAGCTATTTTGCATCATCTGGTAGAAACTCCTTCATTCGGCTGGCCCAGTAGTGCAGAGGGTTGAGGCGCCGACACCTTACCTTGCACTATGCCAGTGACCTGGGTTCGGGAATGACCTTGGGTCACCAGGTTGCTGGCTGGGGGTGGAGCAGGATTGAGCTATGGCTCTCCTCTGCAAGGGATGGATGCCTGCTCCTCAGTAGTCCTGCTCCCACTGGGTGGAGGTCCGGAGGGTAGCGCAGGCTGTTGAAGCAGTGACACAAGTCTGGGGAGGGGTGGAAGGGGCCACCAGATCCTGGCATGTGCATGCACATACATGCATGTGTACACCACGGCTCCAGGAGGGAAGGGGAAGAAAAATTGAAAAATACCAAAAATTACAAATAGAAAAAAAAAAAAAGAAAGTTGTTCATTCTATACAAACTACCTAGTTATAGGGCATGCTTACTTTGTGATATGGTCAGTATGTGTTTTGAATGGCAGACCCGAATCTCAGTGTAAGTCAAGATATTTGAAATTAGCAACCAGTTCAAGCTTAATGCCATATAAAGATTTGAAATAGAATTCAGCTCTAGCCTTGGTGTAGTTGGACCTAGTGCTGAAACATGGCTTTGTCCTTGTTATTTTTCAACACTAATTGCTGAATACAGTGGCACTTTTTCTTGGAATAACCTCTCTCCTCAGCCAGGATTTCAACCATCTTTGATATTTTCAAACATGATTTAAAAAGATTATTGTTGCCGGAACAATCCATTTGTACTTGTTATTAGCTGATTTCATGTATTTTAGTTTATGTAGTTTCTGTCACCATAATGACTTGGGACATTTTGTATGCTTGTTTCTCTTAGAACTTATCCTGTATCGTATGCATCTTTTAAATCAATAAATACAGTACAGTACAGTACATACATACATACATACAATCATATTCCTAACATCAATCAGTATCTTAAATGAAGAACTGTCAAGGATAGCTTGGTCAGTAAGGGGAGAGAGTGGAGAGAATAGAAGGGGGCAAGGGATAGGGTTCTCTGGTAGAGGGGAAATTGCCCCCCAGTAGAAAGCACAGGGACTCAGTAATGGAGGCAAGTGGGAGGAATAGAAGGGGATTGAGACAAGGAACTATGGAGGGGGAAGACCATGGAGAAAAGAAGGGAGGGGCAGGCAGCCAAGCAGAGGAAGAGGGTGGCACTTTGAAGAGAAGCAAAGGAGGAAATTAGGGGGTGGGAGGGTATGTTGCTTAATGCTGAAGTCTCGGTAACACAATGGATGACCTGCAGGCCATGTCGGTAGAGGGGAAGGCTACTGAGACTGAGTCCTGGGCTATCCCAAACCATGATGTGGACCACTCCATCCATGGTCTACCCTCTATAGATGGGGCAGGGAGAAAGGGAAGGGGGTGGCACTGTACATCAGGTAGAGAATTACTGCCACTAGGGAGGAAATAGGGGAATGGAAAGTAGAGACATTGTGGGTATGACAGGAACGAAACTGAAGCTAAGTGTGGTTTACAGGCCTCCTAATCAGGATGAAGATGAGGACAGAGAGTTGGGTAACATGATTAGGATGGCAGCAGATAGAGGAGAAGTGGTGATAATGGGAGACTTCAATTTGCCTAAGGTGGGTTGGAGTGCCCCATCAACCACCTGTGCCAGGAGAAAATTGATCCTAGATATGTTTCTGGTTTAGTGGGTAACCAAACAGACATGGGCAGGAGTCATCCTTGACATGGTACTAACAAATAGGGACCACATTAGTGACATCAAGGTGGATGAGCTCATGGGGAGCAATGACCTCCATAATGAATGGTTCCAAGTTAATATGGTGAGGGAAACACAAGCACAAAGATGAGAATAGCATATTTCACAAAGGCCAACTATGGTAGGATGGGTGATATAGTGAGTGGGCACCTAACTAGCCATAAAGAGCTAGGGTACTGCCTAAAACTAATATTAGATTTTAAAAGCAACCAACCATTACCTTTTATTTCTGAGGTACTTTTTTGTTTTCTATTTATTTAATTAGAAGATTTTTTACCTGATGTTAGTAGATATGATATGTGGAGCATCCTTCTGCCTGGCAGCTGACATATCTAGCTCTATTGCCCCCCATTACATCATCAGCATTGTGATCTCACTGACTGACATCACTTCTGCTTAGGAACAGCCACTCAGCAGATGCCAAGCCAGTCACCTGTGTTGTCACTGTCAATGAGATCACAATGCTGATGATGTAGTTGGGGGTCTAGAGATAGATATGTCAGCTGCCAGGCTAAGAGCTGTTCCACACATCCAGCACAATATTATCACATAGAAAATTTTCCAATGAGCAAAGGGAAAAATAAAAACACTTCAGAATTAAAAAGTTACAACTGACTACTTCTTAAAAATTGCATTATTTTTCCTGTCTGCCTATTTTGACTCCACTAGCTGTTTAAAGAAAACGTGGGAGTGGACTCACAGTAATCAGTGATCAGAGAAGGGATCACAGCAGCCACTAACACCTGGTTTAAGTGATAGGGGAAAAATTCCAAAGCCAGGAGACCTAGTTGGTTTAGTAGGAAGGTGAGCCAGGTAGTGATGGACAGGAGAATGGCATGCAAAAAGTTTTGAAGTCTCCAACACATGAGGATGAAAGGGTCTATTTGGAGAAAGCTGGGGAGGCTAGTAGGTTGATCAGACAGACCAAGACTAGGAAGGAGCTGAAAGTTGCAGAAGGGATTAAGAAGGGATAGAAGGCCTTCTTCAGATACACCAGTGACAAGACAATAATGCTATGAATGTGTAAGTGAAGATAAAAAATTGGGCTGGGTACAGTAGGTAGAAGGAATAAAGAGGAAGCAGAGGTGTTGAACAATTCTTCTGATCAGTATTTACTAACAAAAAGAAGGGGCCAGTACCACAAGGGGAGGGT
Organism: Neoceratodus forsteri; assembly: GCA_016271365.2. NCBI lineage: Eukaryota > Metazoa > Chordata > Ceratodontiformes > Ceratodontidae > Neoceratodus > Neoceratodus forsteri. The sequence goes on along the minus strand of CM028132.1, from coordinate 965,648,024 downwards.
ACAGGGAGGAGAAGAATGGGCACGATTGAGAACAGGATAACAGCAGATAGGGTTAGGATGGGGATCATGTCTTAGAGATGAGCAAGTTCCCAGGTACATGATGGCATGCATCACAAAGTGTTGAAGAAACAAGTGGCAGAGCTACTGGGTCCCCCGGTGTACCTGATTAACAATTTATTAGACACAAGAGAGGTACAGTACCTCAGGAGTGGAGAACTATACATGTGGCACTGCTGCACAAGAGAGAACCTAAGGAAGACCTTGAGGTTTACAAGCCAGTTACTGTGACCTCCATTGTGGATAAACTGATGTAGACCATTCTGAAGGAATGGCTAGTTGGGTTCCTTGAAGCAAACAGACTCCAGGACAAAAGGCAGCATGGTTTCATGTCAGGGAGATCCTGTCAAAAAAACACAATCTACTTCATTGACTGGTTAATTAAGACAATAGACACGGACCAGGTAGCTGACATTCTACACTTTGACTTTAGCAAAGCCTTCAACTCAGTGTCTCACAAGAGGTTGAACAGGAAGTTGGATGACCTTGGGTTGGGAGGAAAATTAACTAGGTCAGTAGCAAATTGGTTCAGAGGTAGGACCCAGATACTGGTGGTGGAGAAATTCTCAGGTAAGAGGGAGTTTACCAGTGAGGTCCCACATGGGTCATTGCTTGGTCTATTGTTGTTCAATGTATTCGTTAGTGACACTGAGGGCAGCATTAATGGCAAGCTCTGCCTCCTTGTGGATATCACCATGTTCTGTGGGAGGTTAGACATGGATGAGGAGGTACAGGACCTAAAAGAGGATCTTGTGAAGCTAGAGAAGTGGTCTGTTATCTAACACCTGGTGTTCAATGCAAATAAAATATAAGGTTATGCATATAGGAAGAAAGAACCCAAGGGCTGAGTACAATCTAGAAGGAGGCAAGGTCAGTTTCTTAGAGGAAGAAAAGGACTTGGAGATACCCATTACCAGCAACCTAAAGCAGGCTATACAGTGTAGAAAAGCAACAGCCAAGGCTAAACGAATACTGGCATGTATTGCTAGATGGTCCATGAGCAGAACGGGTGAGATTATCTTGGCACTGTCAAGATCCTTATTGTGACTACTTCTGGAGCGCAGTATGTAATACTGGAGTCCCTAACTGAAGAAGGACATCAACCCACTCAAGACAGTAAAGAGGAGTGTGACTAAGCTCATGAATAGCAGGACAGGATGCATGAGGACAGACTAAGATAACTCAATAAATACTCATTCAAGGACAAGGGAGAGAGATGGGACATGACTGAAACCTTCAAGTACCTGAAAAGTATAAACAAGGTGAAAAATGAGGGATCTTTTTGTCTGGCTGAAAACAAGACCACAGGGGGGCACTGTTACAAACTAGCATGGGGATGGTTCAAGAAGGAGGAAAGGAGATGCTTCTTTAGAGGACAAGTGGTGTCAGGGTTGAATGAGCTCCCATCTAAGGTTGTTGATCAGAAGACTGTGATGGGGGAGGGGTCAATGAGGATGGGACAGAGTGAAGGGAAGGGTCAGGGTTGGCAGAGAGTGGGCAGGGCCCACGGTAATCTCTAGATCAAGGGCTCTGCAATCCAGCAGACTTGACAGACCAAACAGCCTTCTTTTGCTGGCTAATTTGCATGTTGCTACATTCTTTAATGCCATCGCATAGAAATTGCCAGTTGTCTTGCAATTTACCAGGTCACTACTACAGCCCAAAGGCTAAATGGCTTGTGGAGACAAACCCATGTGCAGCACTGTTTCTGCAACATGCTGCCTGCTGATTCTTTAACTCTGCAGATGACAATTTATGTTTTTGGTCTTTAAAGACATTGGCACCAAGTTACACCAAGTATTACTGCAACTGAGGATATCATGTCATCAGTATCCAGATATTTGTAGTTATGATGGAACCGTGATGCTGGGCACCACTGGAATGGCCATGTTCTAATTTGATTTAATCAGAACTTGAAGCTGTTTTTTTTTCATTTTATCAATATATTTAGCACTTCAGTATATCACTTCATCATCTACATGCAACAGCACTTGGGATTGGGATTGTTTACATAATTCTGGCAGAGGATTTATGAACAATGTGAATGGTAATGGATTTGATATGGAGCCCATATGTAACTATTTGGGTAGGGGACACACATTATTCAATCTTACAACCTATTTATGAAGAGATAAATAATCTTTAAACAGTGCAAACTTGATTTCCCAAGTCCTTTGATTTTTAGCCCCTCAAGCAATAAAGTGTGATCCATCAGGTCAAAAGCCCTAGCCAGGTCTATGAACATCATCCCATGTTTCTTCCTTTTTCTATAGCTAATTGGGGATCATCAGTGAACCTGGCCAAGGCTGTGGTAATACTGTGTTTCTTTCAAAAGTCATGTTGTACAGGGAACAGTATTCTGTGAGTTTCAATATAGTTCTTTTTTTGTTTTTTGTTTTGTCCCTTATTCTGAGCAGCCACCTTCAGCTGATAAACCTAGCTCCATCACCTCAACTTCTGGTAGGACTTACCAGCCACTTCTGCCCCAGGGCTTGCCCTCCCTCTTGGCAGGGATAGTGGGGTTCCCAAACCCCCTCTGGGTACATGAATCTGGTTTTGCGGCACATTTAAGTCATCAGGTGTGAGGCCTGATTGAGACTGGAGTCATTCTGTGGGCTTGGATTCTCCACCATTCCTGGATTTTACACTGTTCCTCCTCATGGAGGAGTGTGCATTCACTGTTGTCATAATGCACACCACATGCTGTCACTCCTCCCCACAAGCCTGGCAGTCCTGAACTGCCTTCCCCTCAGCCTCCACCAGGGATCAGTCTTGTGTCAGGGTCTGCTACCCACCCTCCCCAGAGGAGTAGGAAAGTCAGAAGGGTTTGTAACCTTGACATCATTGTCCATCTGGAGAAGAATGACCAGTTATGCAGATCCTTGGAGGAGATTACAGATAGTTTTGAAAAAGCTAGGTGGAAAACTCAAGAAGCAGCAGCCTCAGTGACTTTTATTGAGGTTCTGCCAGTTTCGGACAGGAGAGAAAGGAGAAGTGTTCTTATCACATTCTTCAATGCATGACTTGAGTATTATAGGGTGGAGGGATGGAGGTAACTGAGGGAGTGGAGTCACTTGTAGAAGGGAAAAGTGATATTCAAGTGAGATGTACTTTACCCTTCTAAAGGGGCACTGGGAGGCTAGGGCACAGGTTTAAAGAGTACATTGGGAGCCCAAAAACTATCAGAGGGGGACAGATCAGAAATGAATGGGTATAACTACTCAGCTGGGAGAGGTCAAGATAATATCCCCCAAGTACTAGAGAATGCAGAAGGAGAAACAGAAATGAACAGTAAATGGGGGAAAGCTGGGAAAAGTTCTAAAAGAGATGCCATGGGGAAACAACATAGGAGGTAATAGAAGGGAGACATGGGCAAAGAGGTATAGTCAGAGGAAACAGAGAATGGTTTGGGCCCATCGTGGGGTGGGTGATCTGAAGGGCTATGTACAGGAATGCCAGAAGCTTCAGAAATAAGATCAGTGATCTGGAGACAGTGTTGGCTAAGGCAAGTCTGGACATGGTTGTGAATACAATGACTGGGCCATGATCAAACTCTGATGTACTGTGTACAGGAAGGATAGAAAGGGAAATAGAACCGATGGGGTGGCAGTATACAGTATATATGGGACAGTAGAAACACTTCTGAGATTGAGGATATGTAGCAGAGTGAGCACACAGAAGCAATATGAGTGCAGTTAGTTACAGAGGGTAGATTAAATATCAGAATAGGTGTGATTTATAGATCACTATCTCAGAAGGAGGAAGTAGATAGGGAATTAGGGGCTGAGATAAAAAGGACAGCAGTGTTAGAGGAGGTGCTGTTGCTAGGAGACATCAAAATGCCAGATACAGACTGGAGGATCCCAGTAACAGCAAGTGAAGAAAGCCAACAGCTGTTAGAAGTGTTTCAGGATAACTTCCTTGCACAGACAGTAAAAGAGCCTTCTAGGGAGGCAGTCATCTTAGACTTAGTGCGTATAAGGACAATGCGGGAAGTGGGGTGCTGACCCAATGGAAACTAGTAACCACTGGACAGTTCAGTTTGGCATCAAACTTGAGGCACAGAAAAATCAGTCCCAGACTAAAGTCCTGGACTTTAGGATGGCTGATTTCAGAAGAAAAAGGGAGGTGCTGCAATGGAAACTCAAGGGGTTAAGAGTGACAGAGGGAGTGGAAGCTAAATGCGAATTGGTAAAAAATGGGGTAACAGATATCACAGATTTTGGTGTAAAGAAAACTGCTAAGAAGAAGAGGGGTAATAAAACATTATGGTTCAAGAGGAAAATAGAGGAGGCAATTGTGGATAAGAAAGGGGCATTTAAAAATACAGACTCAACCAAGCAGAGGGGAATATGGTGCAGTTTTACAAAAAGATGAAAGAGGACATCAAGATAGTGAAGACAGCTAAAGATGACACAAAAATAAGAACTGCAGAATGTAGGAAGAGGGGAGATAAGAACTTTAATTACATAAGGGAAAAGTGGAAGATGAGGGAAGGAAGAAAGGAAGGAATTGTCAGGCTGAAGCAAAGAGAGGAGTGGGAAGAGAACATAAATGTAAGGTGGACATCCTGAACGTATATTTCTGCTCAGTGGTTAAAGTAGAGAACAAGGGGCCAATGCCTGACTGAACTATCAGAACAGAAGTGGGGAAAGAAGGGACTAATGCTGATACATTCAATTGAGAGGCTAGTGGAGGACTTAAGTGCACTTAAAGTGGATACGTCCATGGGCCCACATGGGCTACATCCCTGTGTGCTTAAGTAGATGGAGCAGAATCTAGCTGAACCACCAATTGAGCTGTGTAATACCTCAGTGGAGACAGGGAATAGTACCCAGTGACTGGAGGACAGAAACATAGAAGATGTTAGCAGAAAAAGACCATTGGTCCATCCAGTCTGCCCTCTTTTACCCTATTCTACCCCAGGACCTAATGTCTAGTCTGGGTTATTGCCCTAACCTCCTCCCTTGACCCTACCCTACTGCTTTCTGCCTGTGTATTAAGCCTTTTGCATGGTCCTAGTTGTGTTTGGAACCATTACCAGCTCTTGCATCCACCATCTGTGCTGGTAGGCTCTTCCACAGTTCAACCACTTTCTCAGCTAAATAAAAATTTATCAGTCCCTTATTAATCTCCCCCTGCCACCTTCCCCTAATGTCCCTGTGTTTGTGACTTGCCGGTCCTGCTAAATGTTTCCACACAATCTACTGTACCTTGTTCATTCAATTCAGTAACTTGAAGGTCTCTTTCATATTACCCCTCTCCTTTCTCATCTCCTGTGAGTACAGGTTCAGGGCCTTAAGCCAATCTTCATAGGATCTGCCAGTGTAGTTCCTCTGCACGATAGTGGGAGCAGGGATGATCTGGGAAATTGTAGACCTCTCAGCTTAAGGTCTAATGTGGGTAAACTGCTAGAGGCAATAATAAGGGAAGGATAGTAGGTTTCCTGGAGACAAATGGACAGAAGGACAAATGACAACGTGGTTCAGGTCAGAAAACTTGACTGAGTTCCTTGATTGGGTGTCACAGGCTACTGTATGAACAAGGGACTATTGGTTTAGAAGATGCAGAACCCCAAATACTAGGATTCATACGAGGAACAATAGTTGTACAGAAGGCTAAAAGCCCATTTGAGTTCAGCTGCTGCAATGCAGGATTATTCCCTTCCTTGATTAAGAAGGAGCCTATGAAAGATTTATTTTAAAGGTATCAATGGATCCCTCTTCTACAATTTCTCTAGGAAGAGAGTTCCATATGGGTATGATTTTCTGTGTAAAATAACATTGTCTTGTATTTCTTTTTAGGTTGGTTAGCATTAGTTGGTAATTATGGCTCCTGAGATTAAACTCCTTTTGATTATATATGAGGCCCAAGTCGGACATTAGAGAGGGATCCCTAGATAGAAACATAGAAACATAGACTTTGACAGCAGATAAGGACCACTTGGCCCATCTAGTCTGCCCATTTCCCTACCTACAGGATAGGCCGCAGATCAAAGTTAATCAACAGCCTATTTCTTCCTACTCCCCCACAAGAATTGCCATATGTCTGTCACATGCATTCTTGAATTCTCCCACAGTTTTAGACCCCACAACTTCCTCAGGAAGGCTGTTCCATGCATCCACTACCCTCTCTGTGAAATAATACTTCCTCACATTGCCCCTGAACCACCCCTTCTATCTTTAAATTGAGTCCCTTGTTCTTGCGTCTCTTTTCTGAAAGATGCTACCCTCTTGGACTTTGTTGATTCCACTGAGGTACTTAAAAGTTTCTATCATGTCCCCCTCTCCCTTTCTTTTCCTCAAGGTATAACATATTAAGCTCATTTAGTCTCTCCTCATACGGCTTCTCTTGCAGACCCTGCACCATTTTAGTTGCCCTCCTCTGGACTGCCTCTATCCTGTCTAAGTCCTTGCAGGAGATGGGGTCTCAGAACTGGATGCAGTACTCCAGATGGGGTCTCACCAACTGTCTGTACAGAGGGATAACAACTTCCTGTTTTCTGCTGCTGATGCCTCTCCCTATGCATCCCAGTATACCCCCAGCCCTTCCTACTGCCTTCTCACATTGCTTGCTAACCTTAAGGTCATCTGATATGATTACCCCCAGGTCCCGTTCCTTTTTTGTTGTTGTTACTACCTCCCCATTGTGTATTCTTCCTGGTTCTTGTTTCCCAGGTGCATTATTCTGCATTTCTTTGCATTGAATCCTGGCTGCCATACTTCTGACCATTTCTCCAACCTTGCCAAGTCCCTCTCATCCTTTCCACGCCTCCTTGTGTATCAACCCTGTTGCAGATCTTTGTGTCATCTGCAAAAGGCAAACTTTTCCTTCAGTCCCTCTGCAATGTCACTGATGAGACATTAAAAGGACTGGACCCAATCTGAACCCTGTGGTACCCCACTAGTAACCCCTCTTTCTTCAGAATGTACTCCATTTACAATTATTTTCTGTGTCCTGTTGTGCAGCCGTAGTTTACCTAGGCTACCACCCTGGGACCCACTCCCAGGCTGGTTAATTTGACTATTAATCTTTGTGTGGGACTGTGTCAAATGCCTTGCTAAAGTCTAGGTAGGCCATGTCCACAGCCCCTCCTGGTCTACTACTTGGTCACCCAGTCAAAGAAATCTATTAGATTCATCTGACATGACCTTCCGCTGCCAGAACCCATGCTGCCTTCGGTCCCAGCCCCACTGGCCTCTAGGTACTCAACTATTCTTTCCTTCAGAAGTGACTCCATCACTTTCCCTACCACAGAGGTCAGACTGACAGGTCTGTAGTTTCCTGCCTCTGTCTTGGTCCCACTTTTGTGAAGGGAATCACATCCACCTTCCTCCAGTCCTCGGGTACCACACCATCCTCCCATGATTTATTAAAAGAGTAGCCAGTGGTTTCACTAGTTCTCCCTTAATTCTTTTAGAATTCTGGGGTGAATTCCATCAGGACCCATTGCTTTGTCCACCTTCAGTTTCAGAGTTCTTGCAGAACCCTTTCTTCTGTGAAAGGACTGGGATCGACCCCCCTATCAAGAGTGCTTCTGTTAATTGGATTAGGCACTTCCCCCTCCTCTTTTGTGAATACTGAGCAGAAATGTTCATTCAGTATCCCTGCTTTTTCACTGACCCCCTCTGCCCACCCACTGTTCATTCTATTCAGCCTCACTATCCCTCCCTTTGTCTTTCTATGCTCACTGATGTACCTATAAAAGGTTTTATCCCCCTTCTTAACTCAGTTGGCTTTCTTTTCCTCAGTTTGGTCCTTTGCTATTCTGACTTCCCTCCCTGCTTCCTTCTGCCTTAACTGGTACAGCTGTCTGTCCTGCTTCTTCTGTGTTTCCTTATACTTCCGGAATGCTATCTTTTTCTTCCTGACTTTGACAGCCACCTCTTTTGAGAACCATAGTGGCTTTTTCTTTCATTTTGATTTGTTTATTTGCTTCACACAAAGGCTGGTTTCCTCTGTGATGGCAGTTTTGTTGATTCCCCATTGTTGCTCCACACCTCCTTCTAGCCTGTTTGCTAGTGCTTTTCTGAGGCACTCTCCCATCTTGCCAAAGTCAGCTCTCCTAAAGTCCAGTACCCTCACTTTTGTATGGCTTGACTCTGTAGCTGAGTTTAACGTGAACCACACTGTTTGAATGTCACTTTTTCCCAGATGGCAACCCACTTCTAGATCTGAGATCCTCTCACTGCCCCCATTTGAGAGTATGAGGTCTAAGATTGCTCCCTCATGAGTGGGTTCCGAAACTAGCTGTCTGAGGCCTGTCACCAGTAGGGCATCAAGAATGGCCCTGCTCTTGGATGTGGCTGCAGCAAATGTGCTCCAGTTAACATCTGGCATATTCAGGTCTCCCATCAACAGTATCTCCCCTTTCTCTGCCATTCTAAGAATGCCTTCTACCATACCCTTGTCCATTCCCTCCCACTGAAATGGGGGTCTGTACACAACCCCTGTGCAGATTGTGGTGCCCTTTCCAGTCTCCAAGGTGACCCACAGTGCCTCCTCTCCTCCCTGTTTACTCTTTTGTTCAGTTGCTTTTATCCCTTCCTTTACATAGAGAGCTACTCCTCCCCCTCTTCTCCCCTGCCTGTCTCTCCTGTAGGTTATGTACCCTGGTATGTTAACATCCCAGTCATGGTTCTCTGTGTACCATGTTTCTGTGACTGCTACAATATCCAGGCATCCCTCTTCCATCAAGACCACCAGCTCAGGGAGCTTGTTGCCCAGACTACAGGCATTGGTACTCATTACCCTCCATTTTCTGATGGTCTTACTCCTTTTTGCCATATCCCTGTCCTTCTTGCCTTTGTCACTTTCTTCATTTACCCCTGCCTTTCTCCCTTTCGACACCTCTATGTTGGTGTTTACCACACTTACTACCGTGATTGTTTGGGGGGGCTAGGATTTCCCTGCTCCTTTCCAGTGCCTCCCCCTTGGCTAGTTTAAATGCTTGCCAATGAAGCATTTAAACCTATCACTGAGGATCCTGGTTCCCCTCCTGGACAGATGCAGCCCATCCTGCCAGTATAGGCTTGCATCACTCCAAGTGGACCCCCAGTCCCCAATGAAGCCAAATCCCTGAGCTCCACACCAGTTTTTCAACCACTGATTGAATCCCATGGTGTGGAATACCCTAGCCTCTCCTACACCATAGATGGGCAGCACCTCCAAGAAGGTTAACGTGCGTGCTACTTGTCTAAGGCCCCTCCCCAATTCCACAAACTCTTCCTGCACTTCTCTAATCCCTTTCTTAGCCAGGTCATTTGTCCCTAGGTGGAAAATGACATCTAGCTCCCTCCCCTGTGCAGCTGCTCTGGCAATCCTGAGGATTCGCTCCCTGTCCCTCCAAGTCATGGCGCCAGGCAAGCACCTTACCTCCCTCTCCCCTTCCTCCCCCAGTTCTACCTTCCTAACAATGGAGTCCACCACCGGGAGTTGTTTCCTTCACCTGCGGGGTCCCCTGCCACTCTCCTGTGGGTCTCCTTTGTGGAGGTTCCCAGCATCCTTCTTGGTCTCCACTGCGGGTGCCTCCATAGAGGAACCACACTTTGCCAGAATGGCATAGGAATTATGGAGAGGTACAACTGGAGGAATGTGCCTCTGTTCCACTACCCTCACCCTCCCTGAGTCCACTGTGGTCCAACCACTCCTCTTTCTTGGCAACCTCTGAGGCAACGGCAGTGGCACTGGTGGTCCCTGGATGGAAGAGGAGGTCCCACAAATCCTGGCCAACTCAGCCTGGAGATGAGCAACCTCCTCCCTCAGCCCAGAGAGGTGCCTTCAGATGGGACAACACCGCATCCTACAGAACACCTCCCGGAAGACTGCTGCTCCACAGCCACTGAACTGCACCACTCCAAACATGTCTTATTTCTGGCCCCTTAACTGTTTGCAATCCTTACTCTTTCCTCTGTTTTTTTTTTCTCCCTCTCCTTACTTTCTGCCTGTGTCCCCTTTAAGTTCCTGGTTGTCCTGTTCTGAGACAAGAATATCCTATATTTCTCAGTAGACCCCTTACTTGCTCAGAGGCAGACATCCAGCAGCTAGAGGGGCTGGAGGCTACTCTTGCCCTTCTAGGATGGTGGGTCTTTGGTGGTTCTGTGATCACTCACTTCCTACTCCCAAACAGGAAGTTCCTGTTGTCAGTCAAATCCTGTGCCTATAAAAGTAGAACTAGCTTTGGGTGGGAGGGAAGGAGGGCAATATAGTCCCAGTAGAGAAGTCCAGTCACACAGCAGTCCTTTCTCCTGGTGTCTTCTGCCAAGATATTAGTAGAATCTTTCTAAGGCAGTCATTAAATGTAGCTTCATTGTAGCTAAGCCACTCCCCCTACTTACTAGATCTTTCTACAAGTAATTTAAACCTCACAGCTATTAAGTCCTTTCAATCACCTGAGATTTACACCTAGATAACTGTTCAGATAATCATTCAGTTCAGTTAACTCAGACAAACACACACTTTTTTTTGTTTTGTTTGTTAGGTTTTTTTACCCTAAATTAAATGTCCAAGTACAACAGTTCTTCTTCTTTAGTCCCAGTAGAGAAGTCCAGTCACACAGCAGTCCTTTCTCCTGGGGTCTTCTGCCAAGGTATTCTAAACATTTGCATAAGATAACCTCTGGTAAGTCTGCGTTCCAGTGAGTAAAGTTTAAGTTCTCTTGGTCTGCTTTCATAGTCAGCACTTTGTAAACCCAGAACCATTCTCGTAATTCTCCTATGAACTTCCTCCAGTCTATTAATATCCTTATGTAGGGATGGGTTCTATAATGGAGAACCGTAGTCTAAATGGGGCAGGACGTATGCCTGATATAAGGGACTAATGCAAACTCTATCTCTTGAAGTAATTGACCTTTTAATACAACTAATAATGTTATTAGTTCTTTTAGCTACTTCAGTGCAGTGTTTACTGAATTTTAGATAATTGGTAATGAGTGTGCCTAGGTCATTTTCACTTTCAACAGGCCTCAATTTACTACCTGCTAAGGAGTAAGAATTATGTAGGTTCATATCCCCAATTACATAACAACACATTTTTCTGGATTGAATACCATACCATTGTCTACAGGCCATTGTTCTAATTTGACAAGGTCATTCTTAAGTGTAGATATCCCTAGGTTTGTGCTAACATCAGCAGCCAGTTTGGTGTCATCTGCATATTTTATAGCAAAACTATCTATGTTTTCATTTAGATCTGCAATGAAAACAATAAATATTGAAGGACTCAGAATGGACTCATGTGGCACTCCACTTGTAAGAAGGCACTCATTGGATTTAAATCCTCTTATTATCACCATCTGAGATCTCTGTCTTAACCAGGCATCCACCCATACAATTAATGTCTCATTAATTTCTAATTTCTGCAACTTGTCTATCAAGATGTGAGGGGGGATTTTGTCAAAAGTTTTACATAGATCTAAGTAGATCATGTTGATAGATCTTTTCCCTTTTAGGAGTGAACTTACTTTTTTATAAATAATTAAGTTAGTGGTGACACAAAACCTTTGTTGTCTGAAGCCGTACTCAGAATTATCAGCTATGTTTTTTGATACTACTTTATTTTCTAATCTATATTTAATAAGAGATTCCATTACTTTTCCAACAATACCAGTGAGGCTAATAGGTCTATAGTTAACAGTATTGCCATGGTCCCCCTTTTTGTAGATTGGTACAACTTCAGCCAGTCTCCAGTCTTTTGGCACCTCACCCGTTGTTAGTTAAATAATAGCAGCAGAGGACAGATTAATCAGGTTTCAATTTCTTTTAATATTCTAGGATGTAGAGAATCAGCACCTGGAGAAGTGTTCACTTTGATAAGTTTTAGTTTTGAAATGATCTCATTCCTAGTAATTTCTGGTAACTGAGGATTATGATTCACAGTATTGGGGGTTATAGAATTTCACTGCTTTGTACCATATGCTGAGCAAAAATATTTATTGAACTCCTGAGCCATAGCCATGGGCTCAGTGATCACAGAGTTATTCAGTTTAAGAGGACCAACAGAATTAGTATTACATTTTTTATTACTGACATAAGCATAGAAGCTTTTGCCCCCATCCTTAATGTGTGCAAGTTTGAATTCGATTTGACATTTGTTTTTTTTCAGTTGTGAATTTTACTGTGCACATTCGGTTGTGGGGTGGCTTTCATTTGGCTTCACCTTGTACACTCTTCTCTTAACTGCTAGGGATTTATTTACCTTAGTTGTGAACCACATGGGTTGTTTAGCTATCCTGCTATAAAGAGTTCAGTTGGGAATGTATTTATCACTGAGTTCAATGAGTTTTGTTTTGATTTTTAACTATAATTCTTCAACATTATCAAAGTCCGCATTTCAGTCTCAGTCATTCAATTCTTGTAACATTGATCTAAAGTCAGCTTTACTAATGTCCTTAGCTGTAGTAACTACTGTTTCTCTGATTAGATTTGATTTAAGAGAGAAGATAGTGTTATGATCACTATTAATCAAAGGCTCACGGATTTCAACCTCATGAATTTTGTCAGGTATATCAGTAATAATAAGGTCCAATATATAGTTTCCTCTATTTGGTTTATTAATAAGTTGATGCAGTCCATTAGAAATACACATGTCCAAGATAGCCTGTTCTTGAGTATTGGCAGCAGTATAGTTGTTCCAGTCTACCCTAGGGGTATTGAAATCACCAATTAATAAAAGTTCTTTATGATCTAACCAAGAGACAAAATTACTAGGAGGGTGGTAAATGGTTAAATGCCAGGACCCAGAAGGTGGTAATAAATGAAGAGCTCTTGAGAGTTGGGGGGGGTCATTAGCAAGTCTCATGATAACTGAATTTCAGCACTCCAGCAGCAGTTGAAATCAGGGTCAAAGGAGCCATGGCCATATTTGCAGCTGTGCAGTGCCACACAAAAATTATGAATGGGCTTTTCCACATGAAGCACAGAAAGGAGAAAATGCCTGTGCTGTTAGAGAAAACAGTGCCTATTCCCTTCTCATCCTGAAGAAGCTGTGTTACAGTGAAATGTTGATGATTATATTCTAGGGTAGCAACAGGGAAACAAAAGGAAATAAACAATAAAGTAGAATTCAAAAAGAATAACTGTTTGTTGAGTGGGTCATATTCCAAGAATTTGTTGATTTGAAGTGCAGGACTACTCTTGGACCAGCTCCAACCTGTTTTTTCTTAATTTTCAAGGTCAGTGTTTCACATTCTTTATGGCAGAATTCATCTCTATATTTCCCTCTAGCAGAAATAACAATAGTATTATTAATATACTTGTACAGGTTATAGAAACACTATGAATGTGTGCCCTAGGTATAATTCAATATTAAGTATAGTAAGTCATTTTCAGAAAGAAAGTCCAGATAGTTATGGAAAATGCAGTCACAGTACAGTTCTCGTTATACCCAGAACTACACAGTAAATGATTACCCGAGTACTGCAGTTTGTGAATCAAGAGTAAGTGCAATATATTTAATTTTGTTTAATATTTGTTGACCAGGTAGATTCAAAGAGCATTAAATGCCCATTTTCAAAGAGAACCTGAAGGTGAAGCAATACAGTGGTGCAATAAGAACAAAATGAATAAATACAATGAAGTTAGACAGTTACAAGTCCAGTTGTATTGAACATACTGATTAAGTAGCATTGCTCTTGCATACAGACAAGTCCAGACAGTACTTTTTTAACATCAGTTCGAACACTGAGTGTGCAGTAATGTTTTGCATTGAGAGTGACTAACATAAATAAGATATAATTACTGGTGACCCCCTTTAACATCCTGATTTTAGACGCTGTGAAAATGCTGTGATAACCTGAAATTCAGTTATTACAGCATTTCACAATCTCAAAGTCACTCTCGAACGGTACTCTGTGCTAAAGACAGCTCGGGTGCTAACTCAGAATTTCCCCAGCTAAATTCTGCTGCTTACCAACTGCCTCCATTCAAGTCATTACTTAAAATTCCCTCACTCTTTTTTTTTTTAAATGAAAAAAAAATCTGTAAAACAAAAATACCACAATTTCAAGACACTCAGTTCATTTTGTTTCTCTCTCATAGGTCACCACAGCAACCAAAAGATCTTCGGGGCCATTGCAATACTTCCTGCTTGGCACACTACAAACAGCACAATTTAAAACAAGCTCAACATTTTAAATTTCTTGCTTTGTAAAAGAGTCTCATATATTTAAATTCATCTTTCACTCATCCACCATTTAACTGCGATCACCAGCGGACATCTACAAAATACTCTACTGGACTTCTCACAGACATTTGGACTACTGGTATCTTTTTTTTTCCTATTAGAAAAATGCTGGATAAGACACTGCCCCAGTAATTATAAAAAATAAAAGACAGGCAAGTGTGTGCCTATGAATATTTTTTTCACACCCTCAGTGTATGATGACTACATAAACCTCTCAAGCTTTGCTGTCTCGGTTTATGGGTCATCACACACCTCGGGTGTGAAAAAAATATTCATAATATATATTTGCCTATCCATTATTCTTTATATCATTGACCTAGTGAGGTACAAAACAAGAGATGGACTTAACAGTCATTTCATGCAGATCTGGTATTGTGAAGACTAGTTTTTGAAACAGGGTTGGCCATAAACAAGACTTTGATGGGATTTTTAAATAATTCCTAAAGAAAATTATGGTAAAGTAAACAATACACAAGTCAAGAGAGGGCTAACTTCATTTTTCAAACAGTACAGAGTGATGCGTAGATTTTGAAGGTGAGGCAGCAAATCTACATATTGTGTTATAAAAAAAATACTTTAGTCTTTACACAGAAGTTTTGTTTGCAGTTGCAAATACAGAACGACCATAGTCTACTATCTACAGAAGAAGGGACTGGGACATCACTTTCTTCAATTGGGTGGAGAGACAGTTTTTAAGCCTATAAGTTTGCCAAGTCGGGTGTGCACAAGCCTTTCCAGGCTGTATTTATGTTCTTGGAATAAGAAAGGCTGCTCAACAATGAAATCAAGATATTTGAAGTTATTGACTCTCTCTGCAATAGTTCAACTTAAATTTTTGATTTGTATGAAAATGGCAGTGAATTTAATTTTTGCTTTGTGCCAAAATGCATACACTTTGTCTTATTGACATTCAATAAAAGTTAATTTTTTAGTAACTGTTTCTGCACCAGAGCAAAGTCTGATTGCAAGTGTCTAGAAATGTCATTTGCATCTAAGGCCCTATTATAAAGGGCAATATCATCTATGGTCATGATTATACAGGGTTTCGAGTCATGCAAAATGCTGGTTAGATCACTTAGAAAGATACAAAACAGAACGGGCCCCAGAACAGATCCTTGAAGGACTCTAATAACAGTTTGGATTAATGGAGATGAGATGGAATTCAGAGAGACTGACTGAAATGTATAAGAAATAGAGTTTTGAAACCATCAAACTACTGAATCAAATAAGATACGTACTCAGAGCTTGGCAAGCAGACAACATGGTGGAACAGATTGAAAGCTTTGGAAAGATCCATAAGGAGCACACTGACCATGTACCCACTGTCCAAGGCCCTTAAGAGATCATTAGAAACTTCAAGCACTGGCAAGGAGTTAATAAATTGCTTGCATCCAGATAATCTTCAGACTGGTCAAAAACAATCCTCTCCAGGACCTTGGATAATGGGTCAAGTTGAGATATTGGGTGAGTTTCTGGCCAAAGTGCACTCCCCTGACGTAAAAATGGCACCATGGCCTGATTCCACAGCCTCAAGATCTCACCAGAGACAAAGGAGGAATTTATAATTTAGAACAAGATAATATCAATTGTCAGTATTATTGCCAAACAAATAAATTATAAAAAATAAATTTCACAAGGACCACCTAGAAAATGAGTTCATGCATCTTAAAATGTTCAAAGTTCAATAATGAGTCAGTATATAATCAATTATATCTGCATAAACAGTCTTAAGAATCTGTATAAACCCCCCATGGAATTAAACTACCCCCCAGGAAAAGATAACTAGAAAAGAAGTGTATATTCACTATATATGTGAGCCAAGAGTCCTAACACCCTGTAGCATAATTATGACATGTACCCAATATGTAAGCCAACTCCAATCCCTCTCCCCCCACACAGCACATTTCCCGCAAAAAAAATCCTTCAAACCCCTCAAAAACCACACAGAAAAATACCCCCAACAAACCCACAAAACTGCCCCCATACACACTCAGTCAGGACAACTCAACCTCCCCAATCCCCCCACACACATATATTTGGTGAGAAACAAACATATTGATAACCTCTCCAACATACCCTTTTTGTGGACAGGGGAATTATACCTGTACATCACATAATGTTGCTTATTTAATTCAATGCAAGAGATGTCCACAAACAGGGTATGTTGGAGAGACAAGCCAAGCTCTCCACACAAGAGTGAATGCACACAGAATGCCATTAATATGAAGATGACTGACAAACCAGTGGGGTGACACTTCTCTCAGAATAACCACTCAATCTCAGACATATCAGTAATGGTTTTAAAATATATATTTTTTTAAATACACAACAGAGATGGACTTTTGAGATTAAGCTTATTTTACTTCTCGATATGGTAGCAGATGGCACGAATATTGATTTGGGTTTCATGACACACTACTCCACTTAAACTTACACAGACTTTTACTTCATAGGATGGACATTTAACAGGACTTCAGTGTGGTGTGGTTTGTTGTTTTTATTTTCATAGAGTCCTTTTTCACTGGTTAGAAATATGTTTGTTTCTCACCAAGTATACTTGTGTGTGTGTGGGGGGGATGGGTTGGTGGAGGTTGGGTTGTCTTGGGTGAGTACGTATGGAGGGGAGTTTAGTGTGTGTGGGGGGTAATTTTCTGTGTGTTTTTTTTCGGGTTTTGAAGGATGGTGTTTTTTGTGGGGACGGTGCTATGTGTGTGTGGGAGGGGAGAGATTGGGGTTGGCTAATATATTTAGGTAGGCTTATATTCGGGTGCATGTCATAATTATGCTACAGGGTGTTAGGACTCGACTCACATACACAGTGAATATATACTTCTTTTTTAGTTACCTTTCCCCCCGGGGGGGTACTTTAATTCCATGGGGGTTTTATACAGATTCTTAAGACTGCTTCTGCACATATAATTAATTGATTGTATACTGACTCATTATTGAACTTTGAACATTTTAAGATGCATGAACTTATTTTCTAGGTGGTCCTTGTGAGATTTATTTTTTATTATTCTTTTTATTAGGCAATAATACTGACAATTGATATTATCTTGTTTAAATTATTGTTATAACACTGTAGGTTTTAATGTTTATGGAGTGTGCTAACTGGTTGAGATTATAGTTTAGAAACTATCTCCAGATAAGTTTAATTCTGTATGAATATTTTAAACAGCTTTTCTTACAATGTACATTTTTCTTATTCTCCTCTTATTACCATACATATATTTCTGTTGTACAGCTTTTTATCATACTATACTATTAAGTTTTAATGTGGACATTTGTGGTTCTAAATTGAACGGTCTTGCTTTTAATTTTGAATGTACAGTATTCTTCTAACACACACATTCATTAATAATTTCAGTCACAGTGTTTGCCTGCTTGAGCATTCAGCTTATCTATGGGTTTGACCTTAAAAAGATTCTTAGTAACAGCAAGCTAAAGGGTTGTATTCATTCTATGTAAATTTGTGATTTTTTAAAATAGGTACTTCTAATCAATGAGAATATTTTTCTGTTTTTTTTATCTATGATCTGGGTGTTAACAGATTGTGACTCTCTGATCAATTGTCATAAGTCTTCAAGGAAGGACTTGATTGGTCCAAAAGCTTAGATATTATTTTCTTTTTGTAACATATATGTTGGTCCAATAAAATGTATCAAACCATTTGCTACTGGATCTGTATGATACACATACACATCATGTAGGTCACTAAATCCATGACAATACAGAAACATCTCAGATCAATATTATCTGATTCCATTCTGACCCCATTCTGGTCTTTATGTTCATTATCTTTAGGTATGCAAGGCATTCCAAGACAGATAAGCTTCTGAACTTATTTCCAGCATCAGGCCCGATCTGCAGCTAGCCCCAGGCAATTCAACATCAGAAAGATTAACCAATGAAGCAAGGTTGGCACTGCCACAGAAAAAAAGAATTAAATTCTGTGGTGATTTCAGTTAAGTTTGTAAGGTTGCCATGATCAGTCATTAAGACCGGAACCACTGTTGAACTAGATTTGCCCAGGAGATTATTCATTGTTTGCCACTTTACCTGCTGACTATTTGAAACCTGAAATTGGGAATTCAAGTAATAATCAGATTTAATCTTTCTCATCGTTTGTTTAAATTGATGTCTTAGTGTTTTGTAGTCAGAATTTTATTTGTATGTTATTTCTCTGAATACCTTCCAGACTCTGTCTCTCTCCTGCATTGTTTGTATCAAACAAGTTGTGATCCACTCTTGACATTTGTTCATAGGCATAGATGTCACAGGTTCCAGCACACCAGTTCAACAGGAAATTTGTTGAATGGCATTACAGCAATGGCACATTGCCCCCCACACCCCTGGATTTTAAAATAATTAACTCCAGGTCAGAGTTGTTTTGAGGAGGGGGCACAACACCAGGAGAAGCCATGCTGAGGTGCCACAGGACCATTACAGCAAATTGCTGATTTTGTTGCTATAATGGCCATTACAGTATTTGTGTTGCTGTTTCCATTGTATACTATGTCACAAGGGGCAAAATAATTACAAACTGTGTTAAATTCATACATAATGTAATCACACATTAAATCCACAGTTCAAGTAGACAGATGACTGGAGAATGATCACTTAAATAATCTGCTAATGAATAAGTCTGGACAATACGATCATGTCTGGTGGTGACAACACAATCAATTAGGGACTGTTCCTGCCTTGCAGTTTACTTTAGTTGCAGTAGAGATTAGTTGTGTAAGATTTAAGTTTTCAAGATGATCCTTTAGCTTACAGTTTGTGTTTTATCACTCCAGTTGATAGTCATATAACCCAGCAGGAGAATCTCCTTTGTATCGTGTTTGGCATGTTTCAAGTCAGTCATTAAAGAAAGACTGTCCTACAAAAAGCTGGGAGGAAAATAAAAGGTTACCAATGACAAGTGATCAGCACCCTCAAGTATAATACAATTGGATGAAAGTCACAAGATGGGTAGTTATTAACAAAATTATCAAAACCCACTAAAAAACAGCATTTATGGTAGATTAAAAACTCTGCTCCCCCCACTTTTTTAATCTGTCTTGCCTTAAAATATTATAATTTTGGATTTGTAAATGAGCTGGGTACATCCAGCAGATCTGGGTTTGAATCCCACAACTTCAAAGGGCAGACTGGATGGGCCTATCGATCATTAGCTGCCATCAAATGCTATGTTTCTTTTTCAGTTTCTGTATCCAATATTTATTTAGATAGCCATGTCTCAGACACTGTGACAAGATCAAAACTGTGCACTTGCACCCATGTCCAAAATTCATCTAGTTTTGCTGATAAGCTTTTAATGTTTACATGGACAATGCATAGGGCATGTTTAATTGCCACAGTGTTTTCATCAAGCCTGTCAGCAAGTGCACCAGTGTTTGGCTGAACATTACATGCTGAAAGTAGAAGCAGTAAAATTAGAGTTTGTTTCCTGTTTGCTAAATTGGCAAGGTACAGTTCACTTTTAAAGCTACTGTATTACAGTTATGAAGAAAGTTTGATATCCATGATCTGTGACTTGCTTTCAAGACTAATGAGCCTACACAAAACCTAGAGGAAATCTCCAGAGCCAAATACACATCAGCACACACTGAGCAATATAGCAATGGAGAAGTGGATGAAACTGAATTAACAGGTGATGAAGACTTGGTAACATTAAATAAAACTAAGCTAAACTGAGCAATATTTTTTTTATTGAATATACTTTATTAATTTCCTTTTGAATGATACAGGCATCCACTGAATGAATCATACAATATTATTGACTGTACATTTGAAAGAGACAATATATGACAGCATAAAGGTAGGACAGTTATCAAACAAGGTGACAGGTTGATGCCTGCACCCTTCCCCCAGTCCCTCCAACCAAACACCTCCCCAACCCTCCCCACCCCCATACTCAATCACCTGCCATAAAAGATGAATCTAGTCTGATTTCTGGGTATGAACTAAATTATATCTTGGGAAGATGAAGGGTTATAGTAAGCAGGGGCATTTGTATCAGAAGAAGTTAAAGTGGATTGGGTTGTCAACAGGCTCTAAAGTGGTTCCCAGACTTGTTTATATTTCTCCAGTCTATTAGTCCTCCCTGTAATAACCTGTTCTACCTGAAGGGCAAACCAGATTTCCTTGAACCATTCAATATAGGAAGGTGTCAGTGCATCAATCCAATGTCTGAGCAGTACTTTTTTGGCACAGGCTGAGATTAAAGCCATGTGAGCTCTTTGAACATGACCTTGAAGATTAGCATACTCCCCTAAAATACAAATCTCAGGAGTAAAATTATCAGAGATGGATAACAACGGATCAAGATGAGAGTTAATGCAGTTCCAGAATGCAGAAACTTTATCACAGGACCATAACATATGTAACAGGTCCCCCAGAGCCTGCAAACATTTGACACAAAGATTACAGGATAGAAGCCCCATCCTGCATAGCTTAACCGGGGTATAGTACAGGTTGTGATTGATCTGAAACTGCATGTGTCTATACCTGTCCCATTTAAGGTATCTGTAAATGTGTTTCCAGATTCTTGGCCAGTTTCTGAGAGGGGTAGCAGTTGATAGGGATTGGTCCCACCAGTAGCTTCTTTGCCCCTCCAATCCAGCAATTGTGGTTTGCAAAAATTTGTAAGTGTAAGATATTAGGTGAGAGGACAGAAGGGAGTTAAGATATGGGGTTAAGATAGCTAGTAAGGACTTATTACACAACCCTGTGCCAAAGTGTTGCAGTAGCATATGGGAAATCTGTAGATACTTAAATATATAGTGAGGAGACCAGTTGTACAGGAGGGATGCCTACTGGAAGCACATCAGTGTGTGGTTACTGATTAGTTCATTCACTCTTTCAACTCCCACGTTAGGCCAAAAAAGGTTAACTTTAATGGGTTTACCCAAGATTAGAAAGTTAGGGTTATTGAAGAGGGGTTGAGATATGTCTCTGTACCCTGATGTTTTAAGAAGAGTGTTAAATTGGTATTGTGTTGACAGCAGGGAACCTGGTGGAGAGTCTTTCAACCTGTTGGGAAGTTTCTTAACACCTAGAAAGGGAAGAGCTCTCGGGCCTAGACCATGTATAAGGCATAAGGATATTTCAATTTCCAACCAGAGAGGAGAATAAGAAGAGTCAGGGGGGTGGTTTGAGGGGAGTAATCAATACCTTATTCTGGTTAGATGTATGGCCAGGTAATATAAGTATGAGTTGGGAGCTTGTAGGCCACCATCCCTTTTCTGATGAGTGAGTTTACAATAGTTTCTCCTTGATTTTTTCCCAGCCCACAAAAAGGATGTAATAATTTTGTGAACTTGAGCAAACCAAGAGCTTGGTAGAGACCAAGTATACATTTTGAAATGGATATAATAAACAGGGTAATATGTTCATTTTTACTATACTCATGTGCTCCAGAGGGACAGGGGTAACAGGCACCAATGTTTGAGATCATTTTTTATGGTATTTACAATAGCATTGAGATTCAGTGTTGTCATTGTTTTAACAGAGGAATGTAGGAATATACCCAAATATCTGAGTTTGTCTGGTCGCCACTGTGATCCCATGTTGACTATTTCTGGTTTCTGGAAGTAGTTATTAAGGGGAAAACCTCAGTTTCATCAAGATTCAGTTTGTAGTTAGAGAATTTGATGAATTGGGAAAATATTGTTAGAGCCACAGTGAGAGACTGGGAGGGTGAGGAGATGTGCAGCAGTATGTTGTTGGCATAGTTTGTATTCTGAGTTCCCTATTCTAATGCCAGAGACTAACAAAGAGGAGTTTAACTTCCTTATAAGGGGTTCTAAATAAAGATTGAATAAGTAGGGTGACAAGGGATAGCCTTGACGGGTGCCCTGTTGTAAGGGGAAGGGGGGAAGACTATCCCATTACATTGTACCTGTGCTCAGGGGGAACAATAGAGTACTTTAATCCAAGTAAGAAATTCAAGGGGGACACCATATTTGGGAAGTACGGAGAATAGATATTCCCAGGCCACTCTGTTGAATACTTTTTCTGCATCCAAGGAAACTAGAGCAGCCTGGACTGGGGTATCCTTGGATGCAGAAAAAAGGTGAGCCAGTTTCCTGAGATGATCAGAGGATTGGTGTCCCTTAACAAAACCTACTTGCTCTGCTCCAATCAAGGAGTCCCATATACGGCCCAGTCTTGAGGCTAAAATCTTATGTAATATTTTAAAGTCCTCATTAATAAGGGATATGGGTCTATAATTATGTACAAATAAAGGGTATTTACTGGGTTTTGGTAGAACTACAATGATGGCCTGGGTTAGGGTACAGTCGGAAATACCGTTTTCATAGAAATATTGAAATGTGTCCTTGAGAATAGGTACAATGGTATTTTTAAAGGTTTTATAAAATTTAGCTGAGAATCCATCTGGAACTGGGGATTTGTCCAGTGAGAGTGAGTCAATGGCTGCCAGTATTTCTTCAATAGTAATAGGAGTTGTCAAGCTAGAGGATTGTAACTCAGACAACGTGGGGAGAGTGATATCATTGAGAAATGAGTCAAGCATTTGTTTGGAAAAGGAGAAGTTAGTTGGGGTGTATATAAGGATTTGAAAAAATCCTGAAAAGCTTCACAAATGTCTTTGGGTGAGGTGAGGATAGTGCCTGTAGAGGACTGAAGGGAAGTAATAATCCTATCAGATATTTGGGACCTAATTCAAAGAGCTATGAGTTTTCCTGCCTTTTCCTCTTGATCAAAATAAGATATCCGAGATCTAAGCATGAGGAATTCAGCTTTGTCAGTCAATAACCAGTTATATTGGGCCCAGAGGGACTCAGCTTTCTGCCAGTCCTCTTCAGGGGATGAAGCCAATGGGTTTGTCTCAGCTTTGTAATTTGGTCCCTAAGGGAGGAGAGGGCCTGTTCCCTTTGTTTTTTTATTTTTGATGTTAGACATATTACTTCTCCCCTTAGGGTATATTTTAGGGAGCTCTATAAAATGTCTGTTTTAGGCATGGTTGGAGAGTTATCCCTCATGAAATTAGATATGAAAGTTTGCAAATGATGTACATGATCTTCATATTTGAGAAGTTGATTATTAATCTGCCAAAGCGTATCTCTTTTAATGTTGGGAGCAATATCTAAAAATAGCTGGGAAATACGATGGGTAAAAATTTTTTTTAGATGAGTCAAAAATAGATGTAACCCCAGGAAGTCAGTCCGCACTCATTAGAAAATAATCAATACAGGAGAATGAGTGGTGAACTAGAGAATGGAAGGAATATTCTTCTCTATCTGGATAGGTAAGTCTCCAAGGGTCTGCCAGACCTATTGAGTACATGAATTCCTGCAGGGCTTTTTGACCCGGGAACAGAGATGATCTGGAATGGCCCAATCTGTTGAGGTTATTTAAGAGAACTTGGTTCCAGTTCCCTCCCAGTATTATAGGAATAGTAGCCCAAGGGACTAATGAAGTCATTAGACCTGCAAAGAAGTCTGGATTGTCAGAGTTAGGTCCATAGATAGAACCAAGGATAACAACTGAATGACCCAGAATGGCCTTTAAGAATATGTAACAACCTTCCAAATCTGATATTTCTTGCAATAGGTGAAAAGGTATTCTGCAGGCTATTAGGATGGCAGTTCCCCTTTTGTGAGAATTGAGCCCAGAGCCAAACACATGACCCACCCAGAACTTACAAAAATAAAGCACCTGGGTGGGTAGAAGATGTGTCTCCTGTAAGAAGACAACATCAGCCTGTATACTTCGAATATGTAATAAAACTTTCATTATTTTAGATGGGGTTTGTTCCCCTTTGATGTTCCATGTACAAAAATGGTAACCAGTCATGTTTATTTATTTAACATGAGAAATGAAATCCAATACTACAGGGAAAAAGAAAAAAAACAGAAAAAAAAAACAGAAGTAGACTATTATGAGCAAGAACCCTACTTTTGTGACAGTGCCTTCCCCCTATAACCCAAAAAGTCCCTCGAATCTTTGTCAATTCCCCCTCCCCAAAAGAAACTGGGTAGTGGTGGGGGGCCGACTATCTTCATCAGGAGCTTCTGGCCAAATACAACAGCAGAGGAACCTTCTGCTTCTTCCGCTAAGCCAAAACTGACAATATTATTTCTTCTATTTCTCCCCTCGAGGTCTTCCATTTTATTTTCTAGTTTGGTCATTCTCTGCCTTAAAGCTGCCATCTTGGGATCCATTCTAGACTTCCAGTTTTCTAACAAGGAGGTACATGCCGAGACATCAGAAATGTTCTTATTTGTTTATCTCAGGTCACTCTGTATCACTTTTAGGTCTGAAGCAAACTCATGGAGCACCTCCTTAATGCTGGTCATTTTAGCAAGAAATTTATCTTCAGACAGGGCAGCAGAGTTAGTAGACATGGCTGCAGTTTTGTTGGAGGTTGCGGTCTGTGTTTTAGACCTCTTGGCAGACTTATCTGGGGTCTGGGTAGGTGTCCGGGCCGGGAGGGCCTGACACATTTCTGTCTCCATTTTCAGGATTATCTGCCAGTAATAGTTCCCGATCCTGTGTTAGTATCGATTCCCTTTGCTCAGGAGAAGTGCAGGTTGTAAATAAATTATCGAATTCTCTCTCAGAATTGTTAAAATAAAGCTTTTTGGAGGATTGGGAGGACAGCTGAGCTGATGAACGTCTATTCAGGTCAAAGACATCATGTGATCCCAAAACTGAGCAATAATTTGAAGTGACCTATATTAAATAAACAGTTATACTTCCTGGTCTCTAGCTCCACTGCCTAGACCCAGATTCCAAGAATATTCTTATGGCAGAGCTCACCACAATAGTGTGTTAGCTTTATTCACTACACTGCACATGAAGCAATCCCTGCTCATAGCCCCTAAAATAACTGGTAAACACCCATTAAGGAGGACTTACCCAGATAAGGTGTAGATTATACAGTGTATATTATAGAACACATAGGGCAGGCTCACCCTGATAGGATGCTAACAGTATACATTGCTTCATGGTCCTGTGTGGGCAGTAGTAGGTTGGAGAACTCATGTCCCCTGTGGAGCTTGCTAGTCTGTAGTGTAAGAGTGCACAGCAGTGGGGCTGAACAGCCAGCCAATGGTTGGATCCACAGCTGACACCCACAGTGTAACGCCCTTCACACTGACTCCCTTTGTGGATACACACAGTGTGACACATTTTGCACTGACATCCTTTGCGCTGCATCCCTTAGTGCTCCAGGACACAAGTGGGGTTGCTCCTTTTGAGGGAAGATAAAGGTCCCACCCACAATGTCTGGAATTGATGCCTGATAAAAGGAGAAGACTGAAGGCAGGTGCAGCTTCTTGAAGGGCCATCAAATCTGGTGCAGGAGTCCTGTGGTGTTGAGTCACTGGGGGACGGTAAGTGAAGTTGAATGCTGATCCTCTCGACCGCTTGTTGCTGGGATGCTCCAACGGTTCAGGAAACAGATGGCATGTGAGGACATGGCTTCCTGGATTTGAACTTTGTGGACTTGCTGACTTCCTGTCCACAGCATCTGGAAGAGGAGAAGAATGGAGGCAGGCATGGCTTTTTTGAAGGCCATCTGGCCTGCTGCAGAGTACTAAGGTGATCGATCATTGGGGGGAGAATAAGTGTAGTTGCAGGCTTAGCCTCTTGACCCCTTGCTGTTCAGATACTCTAGCAGTTAAGACAGCATGTAGCATGCAAGGGACGTGGTTCCTTTGATTTGAACTTGGTGGGCTTGCTAAGGCCTCACCCACAAGGCCCGGAGCTGCCACCTGATAGGAGGAGAAGACTGGAGGCAGGTACCTTATACAAGAACCTTTCAAGCCATGCTGAATGTGTTGTTGTACAGTATCCACTTAGCCCAACATTAACTGAAGTTGTGGTTTTACAGGTGTCTATACATGCTACAAATTGTTATTTCTATTGTTCTGGAATAAAAGAGGTCAGCACCAACGTATGGCTTTCTGCACCACCCATTTATTTAAGTGCATGCATAACAAATATGCAAAACTTTCAAATAAAAATGTAATATTTATTCAAGAAATTTCAGAGTAACACTAGCAGAACAATTGACTCTACTAGTTTTTCCCTTGGCTTCCTCAGGAGTCCTAGATGTAACTCATAGTATGCCTTTTAAATAGTGATAGTTTACAGTGATAGTGCTTAATCAAATATGTGCAATTCAAATATGCAAAGTAAAAGATACTAAGGGCTACCACCGACTGAAAGGGGAGCAGGTATCAAGTGACAAAATAGACTTATTATCACATTATATTTTATACAGATAATAAATAATGTTATTTAGGACTTCTTTGTATAAAATACATATGCCTCAAAATACGATGGCTTGTGGCAGCTATGCAGCTAAATCCTGTTTCTAGCTGCAATTAATTTCACTCCCTTGTATGGGTCCTGTTTCTTATCTGTAAAGAAAAATGTACAATTTAAATGCATTAATTTATTAAATTGGATCATTATTAATTCTTGCTTTCATAAGAACAGCAACAAAGCTAACAGCAATTAACAGTAACAGCAACATTATTTCTTTCTAATCAAGGGCATCAAATCACATTTTTGACCAAGTACTTCTGTGCAATGTCCACCCAATTCCAATTCAATTCTTTATTGATTAACCAAGACGTAACAAGACATCAGGGTTATTACAAAATGACATTTCCTCAGGTTACAGAAAATTGTTTAGAAGTCATCTAGTCAGGATCAGGACACTTGCATATAAGCAGGCCTTATTACATCTGGCCAGTTACATGATAGTGGTGCAGTGTCACAGTACAGTCCACTAGACTGGCTATGACAAGGCTTCTCCAGCTATACCCCAGACATCTGTAACTCTCTTCCAAGTAGTGCAAAGACTGCTACTGTACAAGCCTTCAAGCGTACCATGTACAACTGTATCTTACAACTGTCTATAAACCTGTACTATTTTTCATTGAAGCATCAAACTCCTGGTTCTAAATGTGTATTCTCAATACACAACCCTACCATTTATTAACTCTTATATCTCCTAACTTTCCACATCTAACATAGTGATAATAGGTATTGCAGTTATAAGTGTAAATGTCTGTGTGAATGTGTGGGATAATAACTAACACAACAAAGCAGGAATCAAGTGCATAAAAACACACACAAATGCATTCATTAATTTATTTTCAGAAAATACAAATATTTATAGCAATTTAAAAATTAAAAATAAATAATTAGTCCTGAACAAAAAAATTCAGATCTCTGCTTCCTTCATCAGTCTGCAGCTTTACTTCAGCCTCAATAGTCCAATGAATACTTTTCTCAAGTAACCTGTGTGAAATACACACACACACATACATACATACATACATACATACATACACACATACACACTGACTGTAGTTCTTACCCTACTCACTGTCAGCACTAGACTGACACGACTATCTCACATTCCCCTAGAGGTGAGCCCTTTTTATAGCTCGTAGTGATTACATTACATAATTGGGGAGTTTCCATAGACTGTAGCATTACATAATTGGGGAGTTTCCATAGGCTGTGACATCACATAATTGGGGAGTTTCCATTTCATATGCAGCCCTCAATCACAACATCTCTGTGGTTGCTTCTGTACGGTGTACACTTTATTCTAGATACTACGGGGCTTATAGTTACCCTTGCCCATAGTGTCTCACTAGCCAGCAGTCAAGTATTCAAGTAACTTTGACTTTGCCACTAGTGCTCATACCTTTCAACTGTCCCTAATTTTCAGGGACATCCCTGATTTTGCCTCAGATTTTTCCTCTGTCCCTGGTAAAATTTGTGTTTTCGTGACAAAATAGTGGAGATTAAAAGCACAAAATAATGTCAAACATTATAGTAACAGTCTTGTTATTCTTCAGAAAATGCATCTTAACACAAATCCTTTTACTCTGTCAGCTTTCTGAGTGAATAGTATCAGATTTTAAGATGTGTCCCTGATTTGGGGTCTTTGTCCCTGATTTTTTTAAGCCTTGTCCCCGATTCATGAGGCAAAAGGTTGAAAGGTATGCTAGTGCTGCAGCTGGCTTTTGCTTTTGAGAATGCCTTTGCTCTGAAGCAATCATTCTTTTACCTGCTCTGAACAAGGAGTGTACATTCAGCTGCTATATGCGGCTACACCAACACGGAGCAACCCGCTCCAGAAAAAAAGAATTGATCGGTTGCACTCGGTGACCAGTGCTGTCCCTAGCTTCAGAGCCACATAAGTCAAAGCAGCTGCACTCAGCAGCAGTGGTTCTGGAGCTTGGTGCCCCAGAAACAGTCACTACACTTCCTAAACCAAGGGGCACCAGTCATTAACAATAAAGCTTGACTTGAGCTACTTCCTAGTTCTGCAATTGGGAGCATAATGCTGTGTGTGTAAAGAGGGGGTAAAGAGAATAAGGGACAGCAAAGAGTTTTTAGAGATTACCAGGTTTGCCACCCTGACAGGAATTTAAAAAAATGGCAGAAAAAATAAGAAGAAAGGAAAAGAAAGAGTGAAAGGAAAAAGGGGCAGATTGCACATTTATATTTATGACAAGGGTTTAAACACATAACGGGGGCTCCCTGTTACAGTGTATTTGTAATAAAGGTAACATTTATAAGTACTGTAAGTACTATTGTCTGAGACCACAACAGGTAAAACTAGGCATCTTACATAAATGCCGATGCCCCAGTGTGGAATATTCAAAATAAAAAAGCAAAAAAAATAAAAAGAATAATAATTATGATGTGAAAAACACAAGCAGGCAGAAAACAGCATCATTGAACTGAGTGTGTGGTACATAATAGGAGAGCAGTACAGACCTGTAATTGCACAGGAATGATGGTTGAGGAGAGCAACAGATGCATCAAAATGGAAAAACATGCTGATGATTAAATTTATGGTGATTCCGCATATCAGCACTATGGTAATTTTAAAATATGAGCTAATAATTACCCCCACAAAATAACTTGCCCTTGAATGACAGCTAATAGTTATTTACTGTTGATACTTTTGTGCATCCCTGAAATGCATGCAGAAAGAACATTACTAGATGGCCAGCCCAGTGGCGCTGAGGCACTAGACACCTTACCTCGCGCTACACTGACAACCCAGGTTCAGGAACGACCTTGAGTCATTGGGATGCTGGTTTGTGGGGAGGGAGAGGGAGGATCAGGATTGAGCAAGCTGGTAGGCAGCCCTCCTCTCCTGAGAGTGGTGGGGTGGGTTGTCACCCCCCTCCATAGTTCTGCTGCCATCGGGTAGAGGTCCAGTGGTTAGCATAGGTGGGATTGGGTGGCATCATTATGGGTGGGTGGATGCACATCTGTGTGCCAGGGCCTCAGGCCAGGAATGGGAGAAAACCCACAAAAAATAACAAAAAATCTATATAGGAAAAAAAGAGAACATTTCTAGAATGTGCAGGCCACACAGGAAGTCAAATCATCATTGATGATATGGAAAACAAACAGGCAGGCATTGTGCATGATAACAGTACATATACTATAGTATGAAGTAGGCCACATAAGTCAGTTTAGATGGTCATTATAATATGCTAATTTAAGAGGCAGTTAAAAAGTCCTGTGCTGGGAGTTGGTGATACTGGCAGGACACAATAAGGGACAAGCCATATCACACATGTGAATTGACTTCAGCTTGTCATGATGGTCAAAACAGACATAAAGGCCTTTAGGGAAAGAAGAGCCATTACAGTAGTTCAATTAGTTTATCAATCAAAACAGAAATTATGATGATTTAATAAGAATCACTCTCACTCACCCTGAACTTATTAAAACATTGATGACTAGTGATGCTGATTATCCCCCCACAGTTGTCCAGAGGAGGGCAACTAAAATGGTGCAGGGTCTGCACCAGAAGACATATGGAGAAAGACTAAAGGCGCTTAATATGTATAGCCTCGAGGAAAGGAGGGAGAGGGGGGACATGATAGAAACTTTCAAGTACCTCAAGGGAATCAACAAAGTCCAAGAGGGCAGCATCTTTCAAAAAAAGAGGTGTGCAAGAACAAGGGGGCACAATATAGATAGAGGGGGGCCGCTCAGAGGTAATGTAAGGAAGTATTTTTTCACAGAGAGGGTTGTGGATGCATGGAATGGCCTTCTGGAGGAGGTTGTGGAGTCAAAAACAGTGGTTGAATTCAAGCATGCATGGGACAGTCATAAGGCAATTCTAGGGGTTGGGGGTAGAAAGAAGTAGGCTGCTGGTTAACTAGGATCTGCAGCTTATCCATTAGGCAGGGAAATGGGCACACTGGGCGGGCCAAGCGGTCCTTATCTGCCATCAAATTCTATGTTTCTATGTTTCTAGAACAATAAATTAAAAAGTGGTGATTCACTGATATTCATGCTCCTCATCATCACAGATGCCAATTCAGGTCTCCATAACTCTTTTGGGGTCATGCACTAACTTCAGCAACCTTTGAAGTGCCAGGTGGCGTTCTTACAAATTCAGTTTCTGTAGAGAGTATTGCACTAGATTTATAGAAGTTAATAGTGTTGTCTGCTGCAGTGCTTTCAATGGCACTTACGGCTCACTCAGGGTATGCACTAGAAGAAGGGCAGGTTATGTAATAGATTTCAGTTTCTGAATTGTCATCTTTCTTCTATAGACATGCAATGGATCCTCACCTACACTATGCCTCACTGGCAAAATGCCTGGATTGCATATGGTTAAAGACAGCCTTTTCCTTTCACTGAGGAACTTGACTTGGGTTGCCAGGCTGGCATGACCTTTTTGGTGACAAGTCCCACTCCCAGCTATTTTGTTTCTTTTTCACTATGTATGTGTCCTGTTGCTCACTGACATGATCAAATAGAATGCCTATCCATTTCTCTGTCTTGAAGTTGGGGGGGAACAGTGTATTCTACCTGCTCTTGGAAATGTGGGTTGAGAAATGAAAAACAGCACATACTATAGTTCTGTGTTTTATATAAACTATTAAGTCTGTATTGTGGAAGCCAGTATACTATCAGCTACTGTAGACAACACCAATACCTTCCTCGAGTACATAAATGGAAGCAGAAAGATTGAGGAAGGAATTTAGCTGTGGGAAACAAGGATGGGGAAAGAATCTGTGAAAAAGCCAGAGGCAATGACTAAGACACTTAAATACCATGTCCAGTACTGATGTCTTTGCACATCAGTGTTCAACAAGCAGCGCCTGGTGGTGGGTGGGCTCGCTGCAGAGACCAATAGAATCAGAGGTTATCACAATACAGAAAGTGTACATCACATCTACCCTGGTAGCTGACTACTTGCTAAGATCAAGCCATGTACTGTAGGTCCCAAGAATTTGTTGGGATACACACAGGGTCATAATGGAAATAAAGGAACTATTGTCATGCTGTTTCCTTTCAGGAGTCTATCTATCCAGATACACGTGGCACCAGAGGAACTGAAAGCGGTTGTGATTCCCAACTTCAATAAGGGGGCATAGTCAGACTGAATTAACTACAGGCCAATCATCTTGGCATCAGTACTAACCAAGTTCTTGGAGGTCAATACCAAGTACAAAATAAGGGGGAACTTGATAAAGGCCAAGGATTTTGCTCCCTCGCAGCTAGGCTTTATGGGGGCAGAGATGGCAAACCATCTTTGTTGCCTTCCTCATGGGGGAGACCAGGAATGTGGACAGAGGCCATGGAGAAAGTCTGTCTGGATTTCAGAAGGTCCTTTGATACTGTGCCAAACTAAACCAGTTTGGTATGCATGACGTGTACAGAAGGTGGATTACTAACTTCCTTCAGATCAGGAATCATAGGGAAGTAGTTTTCAGGCACTATTCCAAATGGAGAATGATGTACAGTGGCATCACTGCTGGGGCCAGTGCTCTTCAACATATTTATCAATGATCCAGAAGCTGAGGTCTCCTGCAGGCTGCTTAGAATTGTGGATAACACTAAGCTGGCCAGTGTGGTGGGCTCCATTAAGGAGGACCTAACAAGCTGGAGATGGGTTTGACTCTTGAAGCCTCAGATTTAACATATTCAATATATTTAATATGCAAGGTGCTACACAAGGGTAGAAAATAAAGAATAAGACCTACACTCTTTATTGATCTCCTCTTGCTACAGTCAAGTAGGAATATGATTAAGAGATCCTACTAGACAAGGGACTGAAGCAGGAGAAAGAATTTATAGCAGCAGTCAAGAGGGTCTGTAGAATAATAGACTGCATCAATTGGGGGGGGGTAGTAACCTGCAGATCAGAAGAAGTAATCCTGCCTCTTTACAAGGCTCTTATCAGGCCCCACCTGGAGTAGTGCATGTATATTTGTTGTCCTCAATACAAAACAGACACTGATGCTGTCAAAAGGGTACAACAAAGGGCCACCAAAATGATCAGTAGTATAGAGGCCAAAAAGTTATGAGGAGAGGCTGGAGGCCTTTAATATGTTTCTAATGGAGAAAAGGAAGCTAAAAGGAGCCACGGTTTCAGTGTTTGCATACTTATGGGTATTAACAAGATTAAGCAGTCAGAGTTCTTTCATCTGGTGCCCTGCAGCAGGACCCAGGGATACACTGTAATGCTCAGGTACAGTAACTACAGGGGTAAATTTAAGAATAAGGTTCTTTTTTCCCAAAGGGTGATGAACGTATGGAACATTCTACCATTAGAGACAGTGGACATGAAGCCAGTGCAGGCCTTTAAGGTAAGCCTTGATACATTTTTGCATAACAAGGGTATTACCAGGTATCCTAGGTAGTGGAGTGTGTAGGGTATCCCTATAAATGAGTGCATGTTTGTACAGCACATGCATTTCATCTCTTTTTAAAAAGCAAAGATGAGAGGACTGGACATGATGGACCCAGAATACCTTTTCACCTTAAATTACAATGTTATCTTTTGCTGCTGTTTTCTGTTGGCCATGCATGAATTGTATAATACCAATGCTGTCCTCCTCTTGATGGAAAGCAGTTGCTATGTTTTATAGAGCATCATTCAGAATCCAAATGTGTGGTAGCATCTGGGATAAGCGTGCCATCCCAGAGTTGACGTGATGTGGGTCAGCCTCAAATAGTTCCAGGCAAGCCACTAAGTCTTTAATAAGCTGCTAGTGGCTCTCTGAAAGCATGATATATGTGGCAGCAATTTTATATGTCTTCAGATTGCAGTGGATTGCCAGCTGCTATTTCAAGAACCATTCTACAGTTACATGAAGTAGGAAATTCATAAACTGTAAGCTACTAAATCTTGTTTCAGGTTATGAAGTGGAAGTTGTTTTGCATGCAAGATGACTTTCAAAGCATTCTTGCTAAAATTGGGAGACATGACCCACAATTTTTAATTTTTTATTGTACTAACAATGTTGAAGACCTCATAGTTCTTGAACAGGAAATTTCTCACCTGAAATTCAATGTGCAAGACATGACATGTCTGCAGTTGTCCTCAGCCTTTGCTTTGACTGTTTTTTGCAGGTTATCAGTTTTATTGAGAAAAGAGCAACTCACAATACAGAAACATTAACACAATCAAACTCATAAAGGTACATGGCATAACACCTCAATCAATATACAGTAGGAGAACAAACTGTAACATCTAATACATACAAATTTACAGCTAAGTCACAATTCATAATGGTCATTTTGCTCCATGACAACTTGCCCCAGACAATTAGCTCTGGAGTCAGTTGACTCCCATGTCAATTTGTCCCCATACAATTCATCCCCAGCAAAAATATTATACAATAAACTCCAGGCTGGCACAAGTCACCAACCAGATGAGGCAATGTACTTGAGGGTTACACAAGTCATACTGTAATCGTTGTTAGAGTACAGTACAATATGTAGAGGGAGTGAATTGTCCAGGGATGAAATGACATGGGAGCAGACTGACGCTGGAGCTAATATTCCAGGGCAAATTTTCACAGAGCTAAATGATCGGGATGAATTGATGTGTTCTTCAACTATAGAGCTATGGTGCTAGGTGTGACAGCAACATAATAACAGGAAGGGCCGATCCTTCCAACACTTATCTGACCTTCTACCTTACAAGTAGGAGATTAAGGGGTAGCTATTTACCCCCAACCCCCATCCCTATACTTCAATAAGAACTACTAGGAGCACAACTGGTATGGTATGCTCTTTCTGCTGCTTTGCTATCAACTCCCCCTCTCATACTCAGCATTGCCCAC
Organism: Neoceratodus forsteri; assembly: GCA_016271365.2. NCBI lineage: Eukaryota > Metazoa > Chordata > Ceratodontiformes > Ceratodontidae > Neoceratodus > Neoceratodus forsteri. Next base: position 965,613,672 of record CM028132.1, on the reverse strand, counting down.
TCTACTCCACCTAATCCATTCTTCCCCTACCTTACATCACCAGAACCACTGTGCCTCATTCACATCCAAATACTAGTTTGGGTCCCTTCCCTCTTACCTCTTATCACTCCTCTCTGCCATCCCCTCTGCTTCCTGCTCCATCCACTCCAGGGATCCTTACACCTTCACCTTTCCTCATCCCCCACTCCTCTTCTGGGCAATCAGCCTTTTCCTTTCATCTTTCTTCACTCTGGAACCAACTCCCCTCTTGTATCTGCTTCACTGCCTCCCCTGCCTCCCTTAGGTACCACCTGAAATTTCTTCCCTCCTCCTGCTCCTGCTTGCACCCTACCTGCTTGCTTTCCTTGCATTTGTCTCCTACCCCACTGTAGATATCAATGAAATTATTGATTTTGTTACTAGCTTATTCTCATACATATTTCTGTTTTAAATCATATTCTCTGAGTGCACTTTATTGCAACTCTTAACTGTTTGCCTTTCCTCATCACCAATTTTGAAATACTGTAAATAAATAAAAATGGTGAGGAATGGCCCCCTCCTTTGGTCAGAGCACTAAAGGAGGGATAGTTGAAGGAGTACCTGGGAGAGGCTTGTAGGATATTGGAGGATCTAACATAACTTTGCCCCTCAACAGGGAGGGACTGGGTCCAGCTTGCAGAAGGGGGATGAAAGGTAAAGAGCCCAACAGTCATAATATGTGGTCAAGGAGCCATTAGTCAAGTGCAAAATTGTGGTCAGCATATCCAGGGATGTGAGCGTGGATCTCTGCTTCTGTACTTACAGGACATCTGCCATCCTCCACCTTCAGAGGAGAAGACAATTAGCTTCTATTCCTGCTGCCACCAACCAACATAATGGATACTTCGGCAACCCCCTCCTACCCAGAGGTGATGTACCAAGAAGATGGGTAAGTGGCGTGATGTGGAGAGCCAGCCCCAACATCCAGCACAACCAGCTTGCACTGCCACCCAGAAGGACTGTATATCAGGGTAGGACCACATGATGTGGAACAGAGAACCACCAGGTGCTCCACAGCTCCAACAGCAGCCATTGGATAGCAATCCCATTCTGTGAGTTTACGGGTGTGCTTTACCAAAAGTGGAGCATGTTTTTGGGATTAGAAGACTGCAGCTATCAGGGCAGGTCAAATGGACCACTTGCAAATTAGCTTGCCAGTGTTCAAGTGGAATGGGGGTGTTCAGAAGGGTCTCCCATCAAAGTGTGACAGCCTTCATTTGGACAGGATGGCATCTATAATGCACTTTTAGATTCTACCTGTGAGGCCTGTAGCACACCTGCCAAAGGAGGAGAGTGCTGAGCTCCCTTCTGCCTCTCTAGGAGGTGATGGTAGTTTACTCAGTACCAGAACCACTACGCTTTGCAGCTGTAAATATCTCCTGAATCTGTGTGGACCAGAGGAAACATGGAATGAAGGCCTTCAAATGAATACACATGAAATACACATGGAACATGCCCAGTGGAAGCAGGTCCTGCACCTGATGAATGTCCTGCTTTTCCACAAATGCTAATGGATTGGAACCAGACCACACATGTATCTGTTGCCCCAGAATGGCACCCATTGCACTGAGATAAGGAAAATCTTTGTCACTTGAGAGAGCTGGTGTCAGGCTTTGACACAGGCATGAAGAGCAGGCCAGTGTCTGAGGTCATATGGGATCCGTTTATATAATAGAAGTGCAGGTGAGCCCCCAACATAAGTCCAACTCCATTTTGAAGTTGCAATAGCATCCCAGGACTGGGGTGGATAGCCACTAGAAATTTCTAGCCCTTAAAAAGGCCAGGTGATAAGCAAATAGTCAGGGCAGATTCCAGCCACCAGTATGCCAATGTAAGCACAGTTTAGGTCTGCTATAGCAGGAAGATAGTTACTGGCAAATGGGATAGCCTACGAAGAAGTTTGGGAGTGGTTATCATTTTCAAGGGTTAGATGTTACCAGCCATAGATAAATTCTGCACTCGCCAGCTATGACAATCCTGCTTAAGATCCTCTAAAAGGGGCTGCAATTAAGTCTGCAGAACTGGGATGGGTCTAGGGTGCGCTGAACCCCCAAATATGCGATGGTCTGTGGAGACCACTTTAGGGCCTAGAGTGTAAAGGTGCTAGACAATGGGAGGATTCAGTCTTGGACTGCTTAACCTTAAGGCCAGACACCCCCTGAAACTCTAGAAGGCGATCCAGAAGTGGGCTAATCCCTGAAGAGGCATCAGCCAGAAGCATAAGGACATTATCAGCATATAGTTTTGTTTTAAACATATCATTACCTTGTTACCTGATAGTAGGTGATTGTTCTCAATGGCCACTGCCAAGGACCCAATTGCCAACATAAATAAGGGGGGGAGAGGGGCACCCCTTCTTTGTCCCTCTGTGAAGAAAAAAGGAGATCTGAGAAAACACTGAGTGTCAGGACTGTGGCTGTGGGACAGGCATAAAGAGTACAAACCTAGTTCAAGCTAAAATCCATTAGTTACAGGGCTTTTAAGAGACACCTACATGCCACCAAATCAAATGCCTTCCAAACTCATTAGCACTTGCAGTGGCTGAAGTGATGGTAACTCACCCAGCATAGAAGACATTAATCAGGGCCTGAAAGTGGTCAGAGCTCATTGCAGCCTTTAATAAACACTTCCTGTGCAGAGTGGATGAGAGATGGGAGGATGCTGTCCAATCTAGAAGCCAGAGATTTTGTCAGGATCTTGGAACTGACATTTATGAGGGACATAGAATGATAGCTCACAGGAAGCATCTTGTCTTTCCCCTCATTTGTCAATACCCTAACTGCTGCATTCATAGTAGGTGGGAAGGACCCCAGGGCATGCACTTCCTCAAACACTCAATCCAGTGCAGGGCATAGTTTTGGGGCCAGTTTTTGATGTAAATCAGTGGGGGCACCATCTCCACCAGGCATCTTGTTATGGTTCATGTTCTGGACCACATGAGATATCTCATCAACTGCTAAGGGCAGCTCCAGCATATGAAACTGGTCAGTGGACAAGTGAGGGAGAGAGGACTTCTCAGAAAAGGTTGCAAGGCAATCACTATCAACAGGCCAGTGCAATGTATATAAGGACTCATAGAATGCCTTCATGGCATGATAAATATCTTTCTGGTTATTAGAGAGTAAGCACCTATGGTCTTTCAGAACAGCTATGTGGTACTCTCCCTTCTGTTTCCTTAGGTGATGATATGTCAAGAGTTTGGAGAAATTCTTCCCACTGCCCTGTGTTTAGAGCACAGGAGAGCCAACTCAGTGGCCATAGAGAGAGAGAAGAGAAATAATTTGAAGTTGTATCCCAGCCATCTCAACCTGAAGCAGAGTCCTGTGCTTGGGATAGCATTCTGTCTTGACTGCCCTCTCTATGTCATAAAGTTTAGTCTGCAGGGATGAGGCCTAGGCCTCCATCTCCTTCCTCCATCTTGTGGCACATTACAATATTTGGCACCTAAGGGTGGCTTTATAAGCTTCCTAAAGTGTGGAAGTGTGGACTCCTCCAGTATAATTGGCTTTACAATATTCTACTTTCTCCTTCTTCACCCATTCAAAGAAGGCTTTATCCAACAGGATGAGGGGATCCAATCTCCAGGAAGATGATTTTGGCTGTTTTTGGTTGTTTTGGCACCCACACCAGAGTCAGCAAAATTGGGGCATGGTCCAATAAAACAATTGTTTCAGTCTTCTAGTGGATGGAGGCATATGTGACAGATGGAGATCCCAACCACACGTACAACATGTTATGCCTGGGTTATACACCACCAACTGTCCCACATGCAACCATAACCTTGTACACCTACAAGTATTAGTGCCTTAGCACAGTCTCATAATGGTTTACCCATATGATATGTTTCTGTCATATATACTGTTTTTAGTATCCACATATATTCTGCTATATTTTATACTACTGTAACATGCTGTATGCTCTTCTGATTACTCTGCAAGTATTGCCAGTCTCACTGTCTCCAGTGAGACTAGTAAAAGTTATTCCATTTATTGCTAACTATGAATTTCCTTTGTTCTAAGTTTTATGCTAGCAATGCATTACTGTTTCCTGGTGTTTCTACCCAGATATTACATTCTGCATATTATATCCAATTGTATTAATCTGCCTTATCCAATTGTTGACCCATTATCAGCAGTATAACTGCAACTGCCAGTCAGCCCCTCCCCAGTCTCTGAGATTTTGGTGTTCTTCCCGTATGTTTGTTCATGTCTGTTTCGTGTCTAGAACTAGATTGATATAGTCCGTGTAAGCCCAGGGCTGACTGGTGGAAATCATTCTCTTTGTAACTCCTTGTTACATGCTTTGGCATGAGTATTTTAATAATAAACTTTCCTTTATTATTTACTTGCCCTGTGTTTTCTTTGCTCAGTCACATGCATACAAGAATCTGAAACTATTAGTAGGACTCATATGTAGCAACCGGTGACCGTGGAAGGACTTCTACAGGAAAAGGGTATTGTTTTTGTCTAACAGGGTCTGGGCCTGTTACTTCAATGGATGTTTTCATCCTGCCACAATCATGTTTGTTTGTTGCAAACAAATCTTGGTGTTTTGCAAGTATATACTGCAGTTCACTATATGAGTCATGATCCGTGTGGATATCTATGATGTCCTACTCAGTGTCATTGTGTGTAATAGCAGCCAGGACATGTGAATCACATATCATGACAGTATGGTACTGTCCTGGAATCCGAATCATTAGCCTGTTGGCTAAATCCACAACACAGCCATGTTGGGCAAGGAAATCATTCCCTAAAATACTGGGATGATGATGTAATACCATGAGGTCAAAAGTGAATTGGGTGTTTAAGATACCCACTACCACTGGAATGGGAATGGACTTATATGTCTGCAATATGGTACTATCCACACCTTGAGCACCGGCCAACTGTCCGGTGGACCAGTGTAAGGAAGCTGGATCCTCATTGTGTAGTACTGACATAGCTGCTCCTGTATCATTCAGCATTACCTGTTGGTAGCCCCCCTACCATGGCCTCTACACAAGGCCTTCCACTTGTATCCACAACCAAAGTGGGAAATAATGCAGACTAGGGCCTCTAATTGTCATTGTGATGTATTAGAGCTTCCCGCATGAGTCGTGCAACCATTGCTTGCACTTTCTGACCAGTTCTGGCTTTATTCACATTATGAGCTGGAAGTAACTGACTTTGGCTAGTACTAGAAACTGCTGACACAGGTGATGCTCTAGTGGCAGGTGCCAATGAAGAGGGCTACATGGGAGGTGGAGCTGGTGCTGGTAATGTGGGGGGTGGAGGTGGTGTTGGAGCAATAAAAAGAGGCTGCTAGACCTGGACTGTCTCAGGCCAGGCCCTGTACCCCCATCGTGGGCTGGGATGCTGGAACAATCGCTGCCATGATGCAGTCACTAACAGGGGCTCTAGCAGATCTGACTTGATCTAGCATCTCTCTTAACCTTTTATTTTCCTCAGCAATCTGTTTTTTATGGTGGCCCAGTCCAGAAATTCCAGCTGCATTTATTAGTCCCAGATTGATCAGCATTATTTTGTTTATTTATTTGTTAGCTTTTGGTAACTGGGTAAGTGCATTAGGCATTAATCCTGCCTATTTACAAGCACGACCCAGGAGCGTACAGTATACAATCAATGAAAATCATCACAAAACAAATACAAACAGTTGTCATTACAGGCTTCTGAATAGTCAGGGTGAATACAATACATACAAGAAATCAACAGATTACAAAATGGTCTGAACAGATAACAAATAGTGACCCCTTGAGAGAGAGTCACAGTATAACAACAAGCAGTAACCATCCACACAGGGATGAATAGAATGTTTGATACAGTCAGACAATACAGTATAGTTAGAGAATCCCAGTAGACCTGGGTATGGGAAAGCAGGAAGAAGAGTTCAGGGGAGGTTAGGTACATACACAGGAATCAAGTGCATGGAGGTAGGAAAAAAGTGCAGTTTTAAAGGCAGAGTGAGATAAGGAGCCTTTTGAGCTGGCCAGTAGGGTGTTCCAGAATTTGGGGGTGAAATGGGAGAAAGCTTGCTCTCACATTTTTGTCAAGCAAGGGGAACAGAGAACAGGGGTGAGTTAGAGGACTTCAGAGTATGGGAATGAACCAGGGGGGTAAGCATGGTTCCAATACAGTCAGGGTGGGTGTTTCTGTTCATGGAGTCTATAAAACAACCAAGAGAGAAGGAGTGCAGGGATCTGGGGACAGCCAGTGCAATGTGGAGTATAGGAGGCAATGGTGGGTAAGGCGAGGGGCAGAGAGGAGAAATCTACAGATGTTGTTGTATGCGGTGTCCCATTTATGAAGGATACCTACATTGGCATGTGAGAGAGTGGGGAGAGTGTGCTGAAGCATAGTAAGCAGTACTCCTGTGCCACAGAGATACTGGCAGCAGGAGTTAGGGAATGTCACATGCGGTAGGCAGCTCCTAACATGGCATTAACAGACCTACATACCTCATTTATGTATGAAGAGAAATCAAGGATGGGATCAAGTGTCACTCCAAGGTATTTGAAGGAGCCAGTAGACTTGACTGCCGACCCATCACAGCTAACCATGTGAAGCTTAGTAGACTCAGCAAAGACTTTTCTAGCAGATGCAAAAATCATGGCCTGGGTCTTAAGTAGGTTACGAAAGAGTAAGTTGTAGGAGAACCAGTGTTGAATCTGTTGGAATGCAAAAGATAGGTAGGTGTTAATGTCTGGGACAGAATGAGAGGTGGTATAGAGCACCAGGTCATCTGCATACATGATGGAGCAACAGTGGGGAAAGAAGGGGGGGGGTGTCATGCTTCTTACCCTGATAGTTGTTCCTGTTATTCTTTTTACCATGCCCATTTTTGTTGCCCCTCCCCCCAAGTCGGGGTAGTGGTGGCAGCTGAGCTGCTGGGGCCCTCCCCCCTTCCACTGCATAAGTGATGTTGCCAACGGTAGGCTGCTTTATGGCAACAACCTTGTTTTTGTCTGTAGAACTGAGAGACTGGTTGTAAATCTGATACAGCCTCTCTGTTACTATTTGAATTTTTTAAAAACTTTCTTGTTCTGGGAACACTGCACACTCAACCCTCTCAAGCAGGGCTGGTGTCATGTTTCTGATGTACAAATCCTTGTATTCAGTCTGGTTTGTGTTCTGCTTTTCCTTTACAAGGTGCTTGCCTGAGTGATAAGCCATCCATAAGCGTCAATGGTAGGAGGCATGGGATTCTCTAGCCTGTTGTCTCACATTCAATGCAAAACACACATCCACAACTCCTGGGTTGGCTGTAGCTATCAAATTAGTACAGATATCATGAAAATCCATGTTCTCACCATTCAATACCTCTGACTTGAGTTTTGACCAGAGACCAGAGGTGACTGTCAACCCTGAAGACTTTCACCTTACAGTCCTCTGGAAGGCTAAGCATTTTACAGTGTGAGCACATATTTGCCAGATGACAGCTCAAATTATCATTGGGCTGTATATGCTCAATGCTGTCAGCAATCTGTTGTGCTGAATGGGCAACCTGCATGTGGCTGCCTGTAGGTGGTTTTGAGTCAGGGACTAGGGCTACAGCTCTGGAAGAATGATGTGCAATCTCCACAGCAGTCTGTGCTACCGACTTGAGTACACTTTCCTTTGAACTTGCTTTCTTTAGCAATTCTTCAACCTCCTCTTAATTTGTCTCGCTGCTCTTCAGCAATACTCTCCCTCATTACAGCATTATCAATCACACCAGCAATCTCTTCTCTGTCTCTAGTATTCAAAACAGCAATTGCAGGAGGGAAGGATAGATTTAATTTACCTTCAGCTTGCTGGCATAAGACATCTTGGAGGGGGTATGGGTGTGGCCATCTTGTGGATAGCACACCTCATAGTGGCCATCTTGGAGGAGGGTAGTGGTGTGGCCATCTTGTGGATGGCACACTTCATAATGTCCATCTTGGAGGAGGACCTCATGAGAGTGGCCATCTTAAAGGAGGCCAGCACCATTTTGTGGATGGCACTGCTGCACAAGATGTTGACATCCACCTCCATTTTATGAATAAGATCATCCACCATCTTGTGACAAAACAGGAGCAGGGACAATCGTGGGGCTTACCTGCTTGGATTGATCCACAGAACCCTCTGCATCAGAGTTCTCTTCCCCAGAAGAATAAAAATCAATGGGGGCATAACTAAAGCCCTTCATAGCTTTAAAGTGACCTTGTAAGAGGAACCTTTGTTGGCACAATGTTGCCATTTTAGCATGCCATCTGTCATGATTAACCTTTACACTTGTGACAAACAAACCTTTAAACACATCTTTCTGTAATACCCGGTACGCGGCGGAGACTTCAACATGATCTATCCTTAACTGTTCTAAACCATGACTTATCTGATTGCAATCAGCTTTCAGCTCATCATTCTTCTGAATCAAAGAATCATTAGTTTTAGACAGTAGATCATTCATTTGTAAGACTTGCTGTCAATCAAGCTGCAGCTTATCACAGTCTTCTCTCAGTTCATGCACTACCTTGTTAGTTTTTTCATCTGAAGCTTCTAGCAGACTGTCATTTTGCTGACGCAATGCTTGTAGCTCAGACAGAAGTTTGTTTACATTCTTGGAAAGGTCTGCATTCCTCTCTCCCAGTAACTTTTTTAAATCATTGAAACTTGACTCCACTGTGTTCAGCCTCTGTATAGAAGCATCTAAAGCTTCCACAACAGTAGCAATCAACAGTTCCTTTGCGGATTGTTTTTTTGTTGACTGCCTCAGTTCAATATACTGCTTACAAATCATTTTAATTGGATACAATTCATGTTTAATTAACTTATCTTTAGTTAATTCATAAAAGCACTCCAACCCACCATGTGTAGTGAGGTAAGCCGAGATGTCTTCTCTCAAATCTGTGCTAATTACCATAGACATGTCTACAAAGTAAGGGAAATCCTTAACCATTTGTTGGTCAGCTCCTGTGTTTCGAACCACAGGAGATAAACACTGGCAAATGGGTAGACATGTGTGGATGACTTTAAGAGAAAGAAAAAGTTTCCACAGGCTGCACTTTTCTTTTTGTACTTCTCACTCTGCTGTGTGTTTATCCAGGAGACAAAGGCAGTCCATCTGAACATAATCAAAGCTGCAGAGCAGGGGTCCATAGTGCCTTATGAGTCACACTGGAAAAACATAGGCCGAGAAGACTTAAACAAAAGTTACTCACAGCATCTTGCCTGTCATTTAAGACATTACTTTCCCAGCACTCAGTTCCGAAGAGAAAGTGATTAATTCTTTACTAGCCACTGCATTTGCCACATGTCATCATGAACAGGTGATATACTGTACAGTGAAGTCAGCCACAATGAAGTGCAGTAACTTGCAGTAATGACATGTCACAAAAGCCTGCATGCCAAAAGGGCTTAATTGCCATTGACTTACAATGACCCCTGCAATAAACTGCAGCATCCCATGATATTCTGCAGCATTTCTGCATTGCATCCTGGCTGTCACATCTGCATGGGAGTAAATCCTGTCAGTGGAATGCAGGAGTCTCCAGAGATCAGACAGGGAGAGGTCAGTCATCATGTCATGTGCAACCTGTGCCACCTTCTGATGACCTTCACACAGAGTGGTGGAGTGATCCACCAGTGGGGCTAAGGTTAAGTGAAAATCACCTCAGAGGAGTCATGGGGTTCTACCCTCAATGGTGTCAGAAAGGGCCTGAATGAAAGAGGAAAAACCCCAGATCATCCTTATTAGGACCATACAAGGAGAACAACACTTAAGGACCTTGCAAGATCACAAAGCCAGGCTCCAGCAGCCCTCTTTACCTAACTGTTTGGTAATTTGCCACTACAAAGATTTATGCAGTAAAATGGAGACCACCCCCATTTGCATGATGGGGCACAGCTATGGGCTTCTACCCCCAACCATTTCCTACAGAGTTTCATGACTTCCTCATCTGTTAACATAGTTCCCTGCAATAATTGCTGTTTGGGCACCTATCTTCTTTAGGTTGGATAGGATGGCCTTCCATTCAATAGGTGAACTCGGTGCCCCAATGTTCCAGGTAATATAGTGTAAGTCAGGCATAAGGCGGAGAGGATGAATGAAACATATTAGGAGAAGAAACTCAATAAAGTAATTCCCTGTCCCAGAACAAGAGACAGGATGTACTGTACATACAGTACTATACTCCAGGGAGCCAGAATAACCATCTTAAACCAGGGCATATAGGACCCATGTGCTACAGTAGCCTAATACTATCTACTGGGGAAGATGTGGACCATAAACAACACCAAACTTGAACAGTTAGAACATTTTAGAAAAACACCTCAGGATAAAATAGAAAACTCAGAATTAACCAGGAACTATATTAGATATAGGAGTCCCATCATGAAGGGGTCTACCAGGCAAATGTACATAATTACAGAAGCAAAACAGCATGCCCAAAAGAGCCACAACCAGACAGGACCCCAAAGGCTAACTTTAGGGGATTACAGATCATTCACCTGTGTGGAGGAACAAGGAACACATGTAACCCCAATGCACCTAAGTTATTGTAACCCAGGGGAGTGGCCTGCACTCAAGACAATAGGTGTATTACAATAGCCAGTCCATGGTATCAGACAAGTCAGTGAACACCATCTCAGTATGCAGTACAACTAATCTGGAACAGGTCTGTAGGGCCACTAAGGGGGACAAATAAGGCAGAGTGTGACAGCCCCCTTCCCCTCAATGTTCTCTAGCTAGATAGATAGCATCAAAAGAAAGTGAGTAAACAACTTAGATAACCTAAAAAGAATCCTTAGTAAGAATATGACTTGGAGACCTCCTTTTGAAAATGAGGACCTCAAAGAGAGGAATCCAGGGTTGCGAAGTATGGGGGGTGGCCCCCTGCTAAAAAGCTCCAGCCAGATGCCATACCCAGCTCTGACAAAATGTGGAGGAAAAGGGCCACAGAACAGAGGAGGGAGCAGCCTTAGGTTAAAATCCCTGAGGACTGAGGGGGGATGTGGGGAAGTAACCCATATCTAGGAATGGAGCTGAAAGAAGTAGCAAGAGATAGCCCCCAGTCACACTGAGTAATCTGCACACCCAGGTCCTCAGGGTCAGGACTGTCTGGTCTCCACATTCCATTGCAACTGTCTATAACTCATAGCCTGCCATGGCATCCTTGCCATAAAATTGGGAAAACACCATAGATACAACTGGCCAAGTCAGGGCCCTCAGTGCTGCTTGGACCATCCAGGTATCCCCAGATTTCCAGAGCAAGGGCTGGGACAACTGTGGGATAAAAAACCAAGGAGGGATCATTATTTCACTGCACAGGAGGAGGAGGATCAATGATGCCACCAATTCTCAAGAGAATCTGGGGGATTCCAGTAGTAAAACTATATATGTTAAAGATGCCATATTCAGGAGGGCTGAAGACAGGAGTGCAGGACTGGTGAAGGTAAAAAAGAGTGGTGTGCAGCCAGTCAATTGTGGGCAAGTCTGCATAGGGGTTACAGGGAGTAATAAGCCACAAGCCACATGTTGTGGATCTGTTCAATGGGAAATGTATCCATCCCTATCACAAGGGAGCCACTCCTGCTTGCCCCCCCAAACACCCACCAATGACCCTGTAGTACACAAATACAGGGCTAGAGGAAGGGGAATAACATGTGACCCACAGCAGGGCTACTGCAAGAGAGGCATAGCACAATACATGAAGGCCTACTTCCATTAGGTAAAAGAGACCTACCAAAAAATAAGAGCCAGTTCAGGTACCATCCCTACTCATGAAGGCTGCTGCAAGTCAGTAGCAAATCAGGTCCAGGATGGAGTGGGTTAGATACCCTCTCCTACATTAATGAAGAACCCTCTCACACCCTATACAGTAATACAGCCCCCATCCCCAGATCATCATAACAGTAAAGAGGTAAACCCACTTTGCAAGTCAATTATTAACTCATTTCAAACTCAGTGCAGGGAAACAGTGAAGAGCTGCATGATGATCACAGGCAGCTGCTAATGCAGAGCAGCAGATTGATGTTATCCATGTAAGGCAGTTTATAGGAGCAAACTGGATTGGAGGGACTTTTTTCTTCAGTGACAAAGTAGACTTCTCTAGCCCAGAAGAGAGACTGACAGGGGTGTGGAAGCTGCAATTTTAGCCCAAGGATTGTGTTGCGGGATAGCTGGTAAATGTTGTTGGTCTTTGGGAACAGGTGTAGGGGTCAGCAGGGCAGGCTTTGGGGCAAGGGCATGGAGTACATATTTGTTCAAGGCAGTTGGAATTCCTTTGCTGCCTGTTGAGGAGGCCAGGGAGTGGGAACTCCTACTGCAACTCCTGGATGGGTGAGCTGGGGGAGATTCTGACTTCTTTTCGGTATATCTACCCCTCCAGTGACCTCTTCCCTGCTTAGCCACAGACCAGGATTCAAGTGGTAGTAGATGGCCAGGATTTTCCTGTGGAATCATAGGCTGTACAGGCAGGGTGGTAGTGTCTATAGGCATGTGGGAGGAGCATGCATCATGCTGCTGTAGAATTCACCTCTTGGTCCCCTGAGCATCAGCTTGTAACTGGGTGATGAGCACTATTGCAGCCTCAGAGGCAGAGCAGTCATGAGGGCCCCCATTCACCACAATCCATAAGTAAACTGGATGCCTGAGGGCAAACTTTATCCCCATGATCATCAGCTGCTTCCTGGCAGGAGTAAAGTCCCTCTGTCACTGAATCAATTTTGTGGAGAAGTCCTGAAACAGGCTAACTGGGAGCATTTGCCATTGTAGTGGTCCTCTCATCCTGGCTAACAACAAGCTGTTCTCCAGAGAAGTTTTGCCAGGATGGGGACGTGGCCTGGCCCCCTCTGGAAGTTTATGGCCTGGGATCGCTCAGCCTGCTCAGTTTCAAGAGGCAGGCAGTCTAGGGTATGCAGAATTTTGGGGATGGCACTCTGCAGAACAGGCATGTCCAAGCCCTTAACTCCTTTAGGGAACCTGACAAAACAAATATTGTTTCATTGTGTCCAGTTTTCTAAATCATCCACTTTGTTGAGAAGGTAGCTGATTTGTGCTACTTGGTCATAAAGAGTGGCCTGTACAAAGTTCCCTGATTGCTCCACTGCTTGCAGGCATGCTTCACTGGCCACCCACCCAGTAAGCTTCTGAGACAGAGACAATCTGTGCTGAGGTGGCCATTAGAGCCACTGTATCCCAGAGTATTTGATTAGGCACGTACATTATGCCTTGCAGGCCATAGTTCCAAACTGAGCAGTCGCAATGCTGGTAACAGATGTTGCACTGTGTAACTGAAGTCATGAGTAATTGAAGACTAACCAGGCTTTGTTGCCACACTACTTCCTGCCTGACCAAAATTTCTCCAGCATCTGTAAACCTAGACTGGTAAAACAGCTACTGAATGGTGATGGGAGGATACAGGTAAGCCCACTTATATTTTGGACCAAATAAAGGATGAAATTAATCATGGATGGATAGAGACTGCACTGGGGGAGACAGCACTTTATATTCTTAAGCTGGCATGTTGGTCACCAGCAGACCACACCTCACCTTTGCTTTGACTTATTACTCCAATTGACAGTTTTCAAAATCCCTGGTTTTAGATTCTATGGAGTAAACCAGGTGACAAAATGCTTCCGAAGTTCAGTCAGCATATTCTTCTATGTGTGGTCTTTATAAGTAAGCAATAAGACATGAGAGGGTGTATATTAGACATTTCTAATGTGCAGCCAGTAGCAAAGCAACACACAGGGCCACAAGCCACCGGGTGAATGCTGTCAGCCCCTGGCCATGCACTAAAAATGTTTAAAGCACACCCCTGGAGTGTCTTCCTGTGCTTATAAAATGGTAGTCTAAATTTTACATTAATGTTAGAGTTAAAATTAAGAGGTTTAAATAGAAAAAAAGGTACATATTCATGTATCTTAACATAAAATAGTTCCTCTGCCTATATAGGTTTGATTCCTTCCTTTTTCTTATTGAGGACTTTTGTCCTAAATAGAATTCCATATCTGTAGTTTTTGTATAATGTCCAGAAGCTCAGAATGACCCTCTCACAACTCCCCATATAAGGGCTTTGACCCACAGTTTGGATTTGTAGTGTAGCCTAGGTTATGAGCTGCAGTCTGCAGTAAGAGAATACTAAAGGCCTTTTCTTGTTGTTTAAAAATTCCCTGACACAAGAAGCAAGAGAGAGAGAGATTACATCATGCTGAACCAGGAGTTGGAGCATGAACACATGAAAACTACAAGGCACAACTGACAAGAGAGAGAAAGCAAGTAGCTAGAGTCTGTGGCAGTAATGTGCCAAATAAGTTAATTTTTTTTTTATTTTTGTTTGAAATCTCACTAAGTAGAGACTTACTAACATGCCTACCTGATCAGCAGGTGGGGAACAGATCACTGGTGCTGATGACTGGAAAAAAGAGAAAATATGTATAAAACCTGTGTTTGACTTTTTGCTTATGTTTTCTGTGTACTGTGTTGTGGCAGATGGAAAGAAGCTGCTACTGTATGGCAAACAGGGTGTGGGAAACTAGCTAAGCACGGGAGTAAATGGTGTCTGTTAGCTTTTTTTAAATTTCTAAGGCACAAGGATTTCTTTTATGTCCTGTGTCCAGGTTGCCAGCACTTATTTTTAGCTGTGCATTCAAAACTTCTAATGCACATCTAATGACCAATCAGGATGTAGGACTTTCCTTTCCAGTTTTGTAAAGCCACTCAGTTCAATTTAGTTCAACATTGTGTTTATTAAAATCAATAAACATGGATGTTAAGAGGTCATTTGATCTCCTCAGAGCTAATTTTCAATGACCTCCAGAATGCATACAAAATTGCAATTGTTACAGTAATAAGTGACAATAATCAACAGAGAATAATACTTGTGCAGGTGTGTATTATGAGGATTTTTCACACACCCGAGGTGTGTGATCATCCATAAACCCTGACAGCGAACCTCAAGGGGTTTATGAAATTAACACACACCAAGGGTGTGTGAAAAATCCTCATAAAACAAATTATGCACAGGCATTATTTTTTATAAATATCTGGTGCAAAGTTTCAACAAACGGAAGAACTGTAAGCTGTATTTGTGTGAGTGAGCATGTCCCTGAGCAGCATCCCCACTCGCACAAATACAGTGAAGTGACAGCATTAGGAGGAAATGCCATAATAACCCACTTCCAAATTGTTACAGAATTCAGCAAGTTATTACAGTGTTTTATCAGGACTGGAAATCCAGTCATTATATGGGGTCACCAATTATTATTAACAAGTATACAATGATGCAGATCCTTCCAAATATAGTTACTTATAAACACATACACGATCCTGTTCCAACTCCGTTTACAAGTTAACAATAACTCGAGAAGTCCCTGAAGATCCAAGGCCTTATCAGAACTTGACAGGCATGGTATTCCACAATTTGCCACAGCTACCCTTCCCCCTCAGGGCTCTGTTGTGGCAAATACTATTGTAAATGAACACTGAAAGCAGTCTACTTTTAAAATGTTATTTTGTTTTCCTTAACCGCTTAATCACACCTTTCCCCAAGCAACCATTACAGTCCTGTCACCATCTACAGCATCTCTCATGCTGACTGCATTGTGCCACATCTGTGCTGTACAGTTGACTTGCCTTTCCTCACAGAACCCCACTAATTCTCTTCTTATCGGACACAATTTCTGGTCTCACCTTAGATGCTCAACCGGATCTCAGCGCTGTCAAACACTTTTTTTAATAATCTGCAGTTTTCACTTGAAGAATTTTCATTTTCCTATCGCACTTTCTCTCTCCTGCTGTCTATTATCACTAGTTCTCTCACCATACATATCAAATGAACTAATGCTACCTAAGGTTAAAAAAGAGAAAAGCCTAAATAAAACTTGACATTCGATCTGTGGGGGCGGGGGTGCAGAGGAACTCCAAAACAACAACTATGGCATCTCATTTAGGTCAACAGACCTAGATCAAATCAATAAATCCAATGTAGTCCCAGTAGATAGAAGGACTACTGTCTGGTAAAACCACATATAGAATTTTTTCATGTTAAAATATTTGCTCCAATAATAAAATACATTTTTAAAATAAAAGCCTATTTGATGATCACAATAAGAGATTTCAGTGATGTGTATTGTGCTGAGATAACCACTCTTCCAGGTGCTGAAGACAGTCTGCCATTGCCTTGTACCTCACTATGCCCCTGGGCATGCACACCCCATCATGTCTTATTGCTTACATAATATGATGATAATAATAGAATATAAAATATGTTTTTTTATTAATTATGTCAATGTTATTTATTTATATGCCAAGGCAACAAGATTTGTGTTAATAAATGTTTTGTGTTTTGAAGAACTATTTGACTTCTAGTTTCCTATTTTATTGTGATTTAAACATAGTTTGGTATATTTATATAACAAGAAAAATAGTTGTTTGATAGCATAATAGTATATTTCATTGGGTTGCTGTAGGAGATCATAAATAACAGCATGTGTTGCATTCAATTGGACACACCAAGGGAAGGGAAATTGTAAATGTTGCTAAATTTGCACTTTGGAGGACTGTTCACATGGTCATACAAGTGGAATAAACTTTTGCAGCATAGACCACAACATACACTGACTGGGCCTGGTTTGCATTGGTACTGTGAGGCATGATGGAATGTTGTATTTGTTCTTCTTTGTGCAGGAATCTTCAAAAGCCAGTGTGTTCTACAAGAAAGACTGAATGAAGTTCAAGAGCCATCATGCTCTGTAATGAGTTATGAAGTGAGTCCCAGGAGAGTGGTTTCTGTGCCTCTGCTGATACTGACAGACAAGCACACTGAAGTATAACAACGTGACCTGAATAACATGACAAGTTTGCTGGAGTAGAATGTTTTAAATCTCTTTTTTATATTGTATATGACAAGTAAACCATTTCTGAATTAACACATGATGAGACATGAAGATGATAAGAACTAGCACTATACAGAGAGCTTCAAGGTAGACAGGCAATTGTCCACATCCACAGTGTAAAGGCAGATGTGTTAGCACAGGCACTGTCAGCTTGTGTCATGGTGTTCATAATAAACATGTGATGACTCTTAATATATTTAGGTCTCCATATGTTTTGAAGATGTTGCATTCTTCTTTATCTAAAGAACATTGAAACATTTTAACAGATTCTGAGAGATACCAATCATATTGTACCATTTCTGTTCAGTGTGCAAACAAGGAAGAAGGTGGCAATGCCAACAAGCCACAGTGATGCATAAGGAAAACATGATTCATGATTAATGGAGGAGTATTATTATGATGATGATGAAGAGGATGTGCTGCTTTCTAAAGCAAGAGTCCTTCTATGTTTTTTTTTATTTTAATGTTATTATTAGTTATACCTTTCATTTAGACCCAGTCAGTAGGATACATTGCAGGTAATTGAGAAGGCCATTGTGGAAATCAAGTACTGGATCAGTGCAAACTTGTTAGAACTCAATCCCAGGACAACTGAGTTGCTTCTAGTCTGGGTAGATTAGCTTGTGTCTACAGCAAAGGAAAATTTGGTCTCCCCCCTGCCACCTGTGATAAATAATTGCTGCAGACTAAGGAGGAGGTTCATCATCTGGGGGTAATATTTCTTGTTTTTTTTCTTTTTGGAATCAGATTAAAGTTTTCATTCCTCAGATTTATCACTTGGTTTTGAATTACCTTGTCATCATATTCAACCCGACCTCTTTTACTTCAAGTGTTTGTGTACCTTCCTGAAACTATTCTCCAGATTCTCTAATCCTTTTTATTTCTTTTTGTATTCTTCAGGTACATTGATTTTTCGGACCATTTAAGTATTGCATAAAGGGGTCCCACATTTGATGACATTATTGTATTCTTTACTCCCTACTAATGTATAATATAAGGTTTCAAGTTTTTTATTGTCAGTCATTAGGTTTAGACATAGTTTAAATGTTGGTGGCTCCCTTTCTTTCCAATGTTGCAAAATCAGTTTATTTGCATTCAGTAGTGCTAAGTTTATGAATGCTTTTTCCCCCTTATTCAGTTCCCTACTACTTATGAGTGGTGTGCCAAAGAAAAGAGTGCCTGTATCAAAAGGAATGTCCAAACCTACTGTTACACCTAGTGTATGCCTTATTTTATTCCAATAATCTTTCAATTTTAAATAAGTTATGAACATGTGTTTATTTGTTCCTGGTTTCTTTTCACATCTTGTTCCAATCAATATCCTTTCTTGGAATTTATGTAATTTGGCCAGTGTATAATATACTTCGTGTAGAATGTTGTCTTGGATTTGTTTTAACTTGTTTTTTTGACACTTCCCTTACTGTATTCATTAATTCAGACCATTTTTGATTATCCAAATCTACTCTGATGTCCTTTTCCCATATTTTATTTTAAACTTTAAGTCCACCAAATCCACCTCAAATAACATTTTATATATTTTCCCAATATATTTATCTATATTTTCTTCCATCAATATTTCTTCTATTGGTGATCTTCTAGGTGGTTTTAGATTTCCAATTTTTTTATTTAGATAATGTTTTATTTGGTGATAAGTAAGAACATGTCCTGTTTGGAGGTTATATTCATTTTTTAACTCTTTAAAGTCTTTTATTGAGTCACCTTTATATAAGTGTTTTATTTGTTTAATACCTTTGGCTTCTCATTCTTTGATGCTTGAGTTATACCTAATCTTCCTTATAGTTTTTATCGAATTTATATATGTGTTCAATGAGATTACATTTTTCCATTTTATATTTGTATGTGCTTCTTGTCATATTTTTATGGATGTTTTTGTAGATTGTAGACCTTTTGTTTATATTTGAATCTCTGTTTGAATTTACCCACAAGATACTTCTTAGATCTTGGACTCCTATTTTACACCTTGTAATTTCTGACTAAAATTTTTCCTTAGTTTCCCAAAACCAATTTAATAATTGTTATATTTGTGCAGCCTATACTACAGCTTTATAGTTGATAATTCTGGTTCTGCTTGTGCAGGCTGTAAATAAAGTTTTTGTAAAGCAATTCTGGTCTTTTTTCTTTTGCCATAAAAATGTCATCAACTTTTGTTCCCATTCTATGATTACTTTTTTGGTAGATTAATAGGTAATGTCTGGAACAAAAATAATAAACTGGGAAGGACATTCATCTTGATGATGTTTATTCTTCCTATCAGAATTAAGGGTAGGTGTATCCAGGTTTCCATGTCATTATATATGTTGGATAGTAATGGGGTATACTTTAATTGGAATAGCTGTGTTAAATCATTACTTATATTAACCCCAAGATATCTTAATGTTTTTTTGATGTGAATATTATGTAAGCTTATGGTGTCTTTAAATGCTGTTTGTTTATTAGTGTTGAGAATTTTTGTTTTGCTCCAAATTAATTTTATAATTGGAATATTTGGTGAATTTTTCTGTTATATTTAATAAATAGTGAACATTTTGCATCCTCCAGCTAAATTAAGACATCATATGCATATAGTGATATAATATGATATTGATTTTGTACTGTAATACCTTTTAGTTGCTTACTTTCTCTTTTAATTTTAGCTTGTGGCTCAATAAATATGGCACTTAGAAGGGGAGAGAGCAGGCAGCCTTGCCTTGTACCCCTTTGTAATTTAAATGGGGATACAAGTTGGCTATTAGTATTTATCCTTGCTGTAGGATTACTATATTTTGATTTGATAATATTGCAAAATGTTTCTCCTATATTAATTTTATGTATAGTCGCTAACAAGAACTCCCAACTCACCCTATCAAACAACTTTTCGGTATCTAGTGCTATCAATACAGAGTTTCTGTCTGTCTCCATCTCAGTCCAATTTATTGTGCACCTTATATTGTCTGCCAGCCTTGCCCCCATAAAGCCTGTTTCATCCTGATCTATAACCCTAGTTATGCTATGTGACAATTTTTTTGCTATTGTTTTAGTAAATAGTTTATAATCTGAATTTAATAATGATATAGGTCTATATGAGGAACACTTTTCTTGGTCCTTGTCTGGTTTTAATATAGAGGATAATGTATGGGCATACATCGGTAACTGGTTTGTTAACTGGCGAAAGGTTGCCATGGCGACTGTGTAAACCTCAAGAGCGAAGCTAGAGAGGTTTACATCGCCATGGCAACCTCGAGCCGGTTATTCAAACTGGTTGCCGATATATGACCATACATTATATTTTATAGTGTATGGTCATACACATATAGTTAAAAATTAAGCAGGATGATCCTTACTGTCCAAAGTATGTCACTGCTGCTCCATACGAGGTCATGCTATCTCCACTGTGGATATTTTAGTCATGCCATCACATCGTGATAGGCACATGTACAGAGCAATCACGGTTGTTATGTTATCGATGTGACATACCATTGATGGGTTAACAACAAAGTGACCTCACATCGATGGTAAAACAACTTAGTAAAAAAATGAAAATTGCTGTATAACAATGTTCCATCATACATTATAATAGAATAATAGTAGACTCATCAAATGTATTTGGTAAAGATTTTCGCTGTAATATTTTATTAAACAAAGTAATAAAAGGGGTGCTAATTCCAGTTTAAATGTTTTAAAAAAATTCAAAACTAAAGCCATCTGGTCCTGGGGATTTGTTATTAGGCATTTCCTCAATCACCGCCAGAATCTCTGATAACGTGATGTCTCTTTCTAGCCTTTCTCTGTCTTCAATATCTATTGTAGGCAAATTTATTTCTGCTAGATAATCATTAATTTCTTTTTTATCTTTGTTAGTTTCTTCCACATATAAACTACTATAGACATTTAAGAAAATGCCATTTATTGATTTGAGATTCTGATATTTATTTCCATTGATATCTTGTATTGTACTTATTGCATTACTAGCTTTTTCCAGCTTTATTTGATAGGCAAGGAGTCTGTCTCACTTTTTTCCAATAAAATAATACTTGGAATTTGCTCTTGCTATTGTGGCACTTGCTTTTGTTTCCTCTATCTGACTAATGTTATCTCTCAGTAGCAAGATTTTATTAATCTCTTCCTCTGCTTTTGATTGAATAAATTTAGCTTATGTGTTTGTTAAATCTTTTTCCAATTGGTTGAGTATTATATTATCTGTTTGACTTCTGTGAGCAGAGTATGAGATACTTATGCCTCTTAATACTGCTTTTATTATATCCCATTTTGTCTTTGCTGATGTGTCATCCCCTTCATTATTTATAGTGAAATTTATTATTTATTTTTAATTAAATTGGTGTATATTTTATCTTGCAGCAAACAGTTTTCTAATTTCCTCGCTTTTGTGATTGGGGTCTCATCTTTGTTAGCAATTATTATTGTTATGGGGGCATTATCAAATATGCCTAGATTCCCATACTGAGTGTCTTTAATCCTTTCCAACATATTTTTTGAGTTAATTCTTTAATGAAATTTATTTGGTATTGAATAGAAAGAATGTGTTTCTTTCTTCGGATATAATTACCTGGATGGATCAATCAAATTAAAGTCTTCCATCATTTTTTTTTAATTTCCACTGTTTTATTTTCCCTTTCTATTGATCCTAATGCTCTATCTATATATTTTATGACCACATTAAAATCCCCCACCAATCACATGTGGTTCTGGATGTTGTGTTAATTCTAGGAAAAATTTTATGAAGAATTGAAGTTCATCTTCATTTGGTATATAAACTGATGCCAGAGTAAAGCTATCCCTTCCCTTTTCAATTGTTGCTATAGAGAATATCCTTTACTTATCATTAGTCTGTTTAATATATTAAAACTGAGATTTTCTTTTTATTAAGATTGCCATGCCTCTTGCATTTGTTGCCTGGTCTGACCAAACCCCTTTGGATTGAAATAGATTCTTGCAATAATTAAAGTCTTTTTTTGCAAAATGAGTCTCTTGTAACAGTAGTATTTTTACATTCTTCCTCTTGCATACTGACATTAATTTTCTCATTTTTGTTCTTTCCCTCATTCCCTTGACATCCAGTGTCAAACCTTTTATCTCAATCATGGTGATATTATTGTGTCCCTATTGCTTAGAATCTGGAATTCTCTCTCTTGACATGTATAGCTAAATTTCTTACTATTAATACCTAATTCTTTAGTTAGGGTGAATAAACTTACTAAGTAACTTATTTTTAGCTTCTGAGTTTTTCTCCATATCTGACCCACTCCCCCACCCTCATCCTCCCTTCCTACAACCCCCCTTCTGCCTTCCCAAGATATTTGAAACATAGAAACATAGAATTTGATGGAAGATATGGACCACTTGGCCCACACAGTCTGCCCATTTCCCTACCTAATGGATAAGCTGCAGATTCTAGTTAACCAACAGCCTACTTCTTCCTACCCCAACCCCCTAGAATTGCACTATGACTGTCCCATGCATTCTTGAATTCCACCACTGTTCTTGACTCCACAACCTCCTCTGGAAGGCCATTCCATGCATCCACAGCTGTCTCTGTGAAAAAATACTTCCTTACATTACCTCTGAGCTGCCCCGCTACTATCTTCAAATTGTGCCCCCTTGTTCTTGCACAACACTTTTTCTGAAAGATGCTACCCCCTTGGACTTTGTTGATTCTTTTGAGGTACTTGAAAGTTTCTAGCATGTCCACTCTCTCCCTCCTTTCCTCAAAGCTATACATATTAAGCTCCTTAAGTCTCTCTTCATATGTCTTCCGGTGCAGACCCTGCACCATTTTAGTTGCCCTCCTCTGGACTGCCTTCATCCTGTTTATGTCTTTGCAGATATTGGATCTCCAAAACTGCATGTGGTACTCCAGATGGGGTCTCACCAGCTGTCTGTACAAAGGGATAACAGCTTCCTGTTTTCTACTGGTGATGCCTCTCCCTATGCATCCCAACATCTCCCCAGCCCTCCTACTGCCCTCTCACATTGCTTGCCCCCCCTTAGGTCATCTGATATGATTACCCCAGGACCCTTTCCATTTTTGTTGTTGCTAGTATCTCACACCCCCATTGTGTAATCTTCCCCTGGGTTTTTGTTTCCCAGGTGCATTACCGTGTGCTTCTTAGCATTGAATCTAAGCTGCCATACATTTGACCATTCATCTAACCTTGTCAAGTCCCTTCTCATCCTTTCCACCCCACCTTGTGTATCAACTCTATTGCAGATCTTTGTGTCATCTGCAAAGAGACATACTTTTCCTTCCAGTCCCTCTGCAATGTTGCTTATAAAGACATTGAAGAGGACCGGTCCTAGTACTGAAGCCTGCAGTACCCCACTAGTAACCCCCCTTTCTTCAGATTACCCTCTGTGTCCTGTTCTCCAGCCAATTCTTTACCCAGGATACCATCTTGGGACCCACTCCCAGGCTGGCTAACTTGTATATTAATCTTTTGTGTGGGACTGTGTCAAATGCCTTGCTAAAGTCTTGGTAGGCCATGTCCACAGCCCTTCCCTGATCTACTACTTTGGTCACCCAGTCAAAGAAATCTATTAGATTCATCTAACATGACCTTCCTGTTGTGAATCCAGGTTGTCTTGGGTCCTGTGCCCCTCTGGCCTCTAGGTACTTGACAATACTTTCCTTCAGGAATGATTCCATAATTTTCCCTATCACTGAGATTAAACTAACATGTCTGTAGTTTTCTTTTTCTGCCCTGTTCCCACTTTTGTGAAGTGGAATCACATCTTCCCTTCTCCAGTTGTCAGGTACCACCCGATCCTCCCATGATTTGTTAAAGAAGGTAGTCAGTGGTGTCATTGGTTCTACCCTTAGTTCTTTTAGAATTCTGTGATGAATCCCATCAGGCCCCATTTGTTTGTCCACCTTCAGTTTCAAGAGTTCTTTCAGAACCCTTTCTTCTGTAAATGGGCGGGTATCAACTCCTGTATCCAGAGTGTTTCTATTGTTTGGCTTAGGTACCTCCCCCTCTTCATTTGTGAATACTGAGCAAAAATATTTGCTTAATATCTCTGCCTTTTCACAGTCACCCTCTGCCTACCGGCCCCTTTATTAAGTCTCACTATCCCTCCCTTGGTCTTCTTTCACTCCCTGATGTACCTATAAAAGGTTTTATCCCCCTTCTTAACTAAATTGGCTACCTTTTCTCAGTTTGGCCTTTGCTTTTCTGACTGCCTTCCCAGCTTCCTTTTGCTTTAACTGATACAATTCCCTGTCCTGCTCCTTCCGCGATTCTTTGTACTTCCTGAATGCTTTCTTTTTCTCTCGAAACTTCCCTGCCACTTCCTTTGAGAACCATAGTGGTTTCTTACATCATTTTGTTTTGTTTATTTGCTTCACACAAAGTCTTGTTGCCTCTGTGATGGCAGTTTTGATTATTCCCCATTGTTCTTCCACCCCTCCTTCCTGCCCATTTGCTAGTGCATTCCTTAGGCACTCACCCATTTTGGCAACGTCAGCCCTCCTAAAGTAAAGTACTTTTGTCTTTGTATGGCTTGACTCTACTGCTGTGTTTATCATGAGCCATACTGTTCGATGGTCACTAGTTCCCAGATGGCTACCCACTTCTACATCTGTGATCCTCTCTCCATCTCCATTTGAGAGTACCAGGTCTAAGATTGCTCCATCTCCAGTGGGTTCCAATACTAGTTGTCTAAGGCATGACCCCTTTAGGGCATCTAGAATAATCCCACACTTAGAAGTGGCAGCTGTAACTGCACTCCAGTTAACATCTGACATATTCAGATCCCCCATCAGCAATAGCTCCCCTTTTTCAACCATTCTAAGTATACTTTCTATCATTTCCTTGTCCATTTCCTCCCCCTGAGAGGGGTCTGTATACAACCCCTGTGTGAATAGTGGTGCCATTGCCTGTCTCCAAATTGACCCACAGTGCTTCCTCTGTTCCCTGTCTACCCTTTTGTTCTGTTGCTTTGATTCCTTCCCTTATGTAGAGAGCTACTCCTACTCCTCTTTTACCCTCCCTGTACCTCCTGTAGATAGTGCATCCTGGTATGTTTACATCCCAGTCATGGTTCGGTGTGTACCATGTTTCTGTGACTGCCACAATATCCAGATGTTCCTTCTCCATCAAGGCCACTAATTCAGGATGCTTGTTACCCAAACTATGGGCATTGGTACTCATTTCTCTCCATTTTTTGGTAGCTTTACCTCTTGTAGCAACATCCCCCACTGACCTTTCTACCTTGGTCTTTTCCTCATTTAGTACCTTGTTTTGTAGGGGGAGGCTGGGAATTCCCTGCTGCTTATCAGTGCCTCCCCCTTGACTAATTTAAAAGCTTGCCAATGAAGCATTCAAACCGATTGCCCAGAAGACTTGTTCCCTTCCTGGACAGGTGCAGACCATCCTGCCAGTATAAGCTGGTATCCCTCCAGGTGGAACCCCAGTCCCCAATGAAGCCAAACCTCTGTGCTCCACACCATTTATTCAACCATTCATTGAACTGCATGGTGCAAAGTACCCTCACCTCACCCATGCCATAGACAGGCAGCACCTCTGAGAAGGATACTGTGTGTGCTACTTGTCTTAGACCCCTCCCCAACTCCACAAAGGCCTCATGCACTGCTCTAATCTCATGTTGAGCCAAGTCATTCATCCCTAGGTGAACACTGATGTCCAGCTCAGTCTCCCGTGCAGCTGTTCTCATGATCCCGAGGATGCGCTTCCTGTCCCTCCAAGCCATGGTGCCAGGCAGGCACCTTACTTCAGTTTTCTCTGCTCCCCCCAGTTCTATTCCCCTAATAATTGAGTCCCCCACCAGGAACTGCTTCCTTTCCCTGTGGTGTCCTCTGCCTTCTTCCAGTGGGCCTCCCTTGTGACAGTTGTCTGCAACCTCCTTAGTCTCCTCTGTGGGTGCATCCACAGGGGAACTAGGCTCCCCCAGAATGGTGTATGGATTGTGGAGTGGTACAACTGACTAGGTGTGCCTCTGTTTCACCACCCTCACCCTCCCTGAGCCCATTGTGGTCCAACTGCTGCACTTTCTTGGCACTCTCTGAGGCAGTGGTGGTGTACCTAGTGCTCCCTGGGTGGGAGAGGTTCCCTTACTACTGTCCAGTGTGGCCAGAAAATGGGCAATCTCCTCCATCAGGGCAGAGAGTTGCCTGCAAATAGGACAGCATCTGAGCCTCCAGAAAGACTCTCGGAAGACTGCTGCCCCACAGCCAGTACATTGCACTACTACCTACATGACTGTCTATCTTCCTATTTATCCTGTGCAAGTTTTTTTGTTTGTTTTTGGTTTTTTGTTTATCTTGTCTTTTTCTCTCTTTCCTTCCAGTTATTGTTTTGTTATATATAAATATACATATATTATATAATGTGTACACTTATATTGTCAGTGCAGTGTTCAGGAAAGGATATGACAGTGGTATGCACCTTTCCCATTTGAGGAAATGATGTCAGAACCCCTGGTATAAAGGAAATGGTACCAGGGGTGGGTGTGGTGGGGGGAAGGGGGAGGGGGGATTCAGGCTCAAACTGTGCCCTTTCAAAACAATCAGCTGAAAGCTCTAACCCAACACTACAAAGAGTGTTGACCTTCCTGTCAGCAAGACAACATACACAACAATTTAACAGAGAAATTACCCTGCTAAACAAACTGAGAAAAATCAAACAGCTGAGTCAAACACAGGTAAACCTCCCCAGCCCCAATACAGCCTGGTGATAGTCCTCTGAAATCAGACAGCCCCTAAACAAGTCAGCTGTGCACCAGGAAAGAAACAGTAAACAGTTATTTCAATCCTTCTGGGTTTAAACTCCCAATCTCCAAAGCAGTACTGAAAAATTCCACCCAGAAACCCTTGACTGACTAGTGTCACACCTGTGATGTAAGCAGGCCTTTTTGTGAAGCTAGTCTGCTCTGTCTGGGTGATATCTTTTAAAGCACCTCCTGTATTTCATTGAATTGGTACTTTTTTTGCCACACGTAAATCTTTTCCCCCTTACCACTACAAAATCACCGATAGAGAAACTCTGCCTGTGAGGCATATGGCTCCAAGTAGTCTTCCTTCCTAGTCAACTGCTTTGTCAGACTTCTTCTGTTCCTGAGCACACATTTTTATCTATCTTTTATTACTGTGCCTTATCATATGATGTGTAGATATATAAGGTTATCCTTTAATGTAAATATATATATATATATATATATATATATATATATATATACAAAATCACACATGCCCCCACAATGCAAAAGCATCATGGGCTGCATATGCAAATCACCACAGAATATTATGCTGGTTCAACTTTAAGCAGAAATGCATGGTGCGAAGGCCTCTCATACAGTTTGCAAGGGTGCCAACTGAAGACAATCACGGGTTTCATCCTACCTGGACTCATCAGTATGCCTCGTCTGTTTGACACCCCAGTGGAATGAACCAGCTACCCTAAGATGGTCAATCTAGGTTATGTTGTGGTGAACCCAATTAAAAAAAAACAGTTTAAAAGACAAAGAACCTCTGTGTGCAAGCACTGAGGCAATAGTTACCCCAAAGGGCATTTGGCTGGGAAGCCAAGTTTCAAAGAAATACAAAATCACACTTGCCCCCACAATGCAAAGCATCATGGGTTGCATATGCAAATTACCACAGAATATTATGCTGGTTCAACTTTAAGCAGAAATGCATGGTGCTGAAAGGCCTCTCACACAGTTTGCAAAGGGTGCCAACAGAAGACATAGGCACATGTGTTGTCCTACCAGGACTGATCAGTATGCCTTGTCTGTTTGACACCCCAGTGGGATGAACCAGCTACACTAAGATGGTCAATCTGGGTTATCTGTGTGTGTGTGTGTGTGTGTGTGTGTGTGCGTGTGTATGTGTGTATGCATGTGTGTGTGTCATCTTTTTCTTACTCACATGGTGCAAATATCTTCCAGTAGTAATATGGTTCACATTCTTACAATAATGATCCCCCTTTTTTTTGTCAGTCGTACTACTGTCATCATTTATCCTGAAGGGCCTCCTGGGTCTTCTTTTAAGGTTTCTCTTATCACTCTTTCTGTTTCACTTGGGGATGAAAAAATTCTCACCCAGTCATGTAGAGTAACTTTGAGTTTGCCTGGAGTTAACTTCATAAAATCCGTATGTCCTGCTGGGCTAAAATAGCCTTTGCTGGTGCAAATGCCTTTCTCTTTGCTACAACTTCAGGGGGAAAATCTGGGTACACCTGTACATTTATGTCACCTATTTGTAGTTCTTTTCCAGTTCTTGCCCTTCTAATATTTTCTTCTTTATCCTGAAAATGATGTGGTTTTATTTATACAAATCTAGGTTGTTTACCTTTATAGTTTGGATTATTTGCCACTCTGTGTGTTCGGTCCAATTCCAATTTGTGTTCAGGATATTTGCTTCCTACAGCTTCTGTCATCATCTTCTTGAAATAATCTATTGGTTTTGTGCCTTCAACACCTTCAGGTATACCACCCAATTTTATATTGTCCCATCTCACCCTAGTTTCTAAATCTTCGATTTTTTGTTTAAGTATTTCCAACTCATTAGTATGTGTCCCCATCTTCTCTTGTATTGGTTTTATCTTTTCTTTTGTTAGGTTTTGCCTTTCTTCTTGCTCCTCTATTCTTTTTGCCACTGCATCTAACTTATTTGATAACATTGAGACAGATTCATTAAGACCTACAATTGAACGCCTAATACTAGTAAAACCTTGTCTTACTTCATGTATTAGTGAATTGCGAAGAGAATCTCGCTCCTCAGAGCCAGTTCCTTGATTATTCTGTTTTATATTATTTGCATTATTTGCCCCATGTTCCTCTGCTTCATTTTCTTCATCTGATTTATTTCCATCTTCATTTTCTTCACTGGTGCTGTCTTTGTTCTTGCAGATTTCTGTCTCTCCCTGTATTAGGCTTAGAATGGTTTTGTTGCTTCTGCTGTAGTTCCCCATCTGCTCCCTTTTTAGTTTTGCTTGTTTTTCTTGTTTCCTGTTTCTCTTGTCTGTCTAATCTGGCTTCTGTACTTCTTTTTGCCACAGCTTCAGAAGCTCTCATTTTGTTTATTTTGGCTTATTTTAGTCTTTAGATTTTTATCTTGTGCATTTTTATCCTGCAGCTTACCCCCTTCCACCTTTAATTCAGTCCTCGACTCTTTCTCTGCTTCACTGCCATGAGCTATATCCATTTCATTTGCAGCCTCCATGAAAACCTGCTCAAGTAAGTACTTGCTATTTCTTACTACTGTCCAGTTTACAATTTTTTTTTTTGGAACTGCACTGATGAGATTTTAGCCAAGGCATGGTGTATTTCTTTCTGTGGTAGGTTTTTTTTTTTACCTCAAGTTTTTTGCCTTTTTAATTTTTTGTATTTTTTTTCTCTCTGACCTGGGGTTTGTAGATGCAGAAATGAGTATTCATGTTGCCAGCTCCCTAATGCTGCCATGACTGCTGACGCTATGGCCTCTTTTCCAACCTCTGCTGGATTTGGTAAGCCATTCCTGTTTTCAGGGGTAAGGAAATGTGTATGAGTAGATGATATTTCTGATGCCTGCCCAGGTAAATCTTTGTCTGTTTTGTCTATTTGTTTTGTTGCTAACTACTCCTCCAGCTTTCTAGTTCCACTGTTCTTGTAACCCTTGTGTAGGATTTAATTTCTGCTACCTTCAGGGCTTGACCTTTGCTTAGTTTTATAGACTCTTTAGTGTCCTTCAATGATCTGACTTTTTTAGATATGTCACATAACCACAATACCGAAGGAACCACAGACTCTCTGTAAAACGTAACGTGCTACCACTATGCGCTAATTGAGTAAAGGAATCTTACCTCTGATCTTGTTGCTAATATGTAAGAGTTTTTTTGTAGTTTTACATAGAGTACCAAAGTTAATACATGCCTCATCATTATCGACTACTGCAGTGCACTTTTATTATGGCCTTCCAGTTTTTAAAATTATGCTATTTACAGCTGTTGCAAGTCTCAGCAGCCAAATTATTGACAAGAATATCAAAATGCAACCATATTACTCCTGCTTTGAAGGAGCTGCATTGGCTCCCATTTAGATAGCACTCTGAAATGAAAATTAGTTTGCTGGTTTACAAGACCATAAATGGACTGACCCCCTTCTATATCCATGAATTGTTGAAAACCCATCAGGAGGTCAGTTAGGACACCAGAGTTCTTCTCTTGGATACCTAGTGACTTTTGCAGTCCCAGTACCTAGATTAAAATCTGCTGGGGCTGAGCTTTTTTCTGTGGCTTCTGCTAGAGTGGAATAATATCCCACTCACTATCCTTTTGCTTCCCTCAGTGGGAAGTTTCAAATCTCAGTTAAAGACCTGGCTGTTTAGATAAGCATTTTTAGGACACTGATTGGTTCTATTAATTTTCTGGATTTTTATTGTATTTTATTTATTAGATTAAACATGTTGTTGTGATATATTAACTGTTTTAGATTCATTTTATTGTAAAGCATGTTGTGCTCTGGAAAAGCACTATATAAAGTTCCTACTCTTTCCTATCCTGTCCTATCCTAACCTAGCCTAGCCTATCCTATCCAATATTATCCTATCAGTATTATTATTAATTATTATTCCTAAATTTGACTTCAGTTACATGCTCAGAAAGCACAGGGTCATAATGTCACACAGAAAACCACGTGACACTAAATGCCACAATCAAAAGAGCGCATACCAAAATAAGATAGGTAAAAACACTGACCTTACTAATAAAGTACACACCCCATTGAATACAATGGGACTTTTTTTGTGGGGGGCTACTGCCCCCACACCCCTGACCTAGAAGGATTCACCCTCCACACACCCTGACTAAAGATTAGTAACTCCAAGGGGGTGTGGACTTAGGGATGGGCCAAACTCGGGATGGTGGAAATTCTTCTTTAATTAAAAAAAGAGCAGCAGTACCTTGAGACCTGGGGGGAACAGAACTGCAACCCTAGGTCTCCAGTGCTGCCAGGTTCTGGTGCCTTAGCCACTCCACCATGGGAGCAGCCCAACCAGGCATCACACCAGCAGTGATGAATGCACCTCCCCCATGTGAGTGTACAGCAACTGGGGTAGCAGTTATTCCCACATGCTGTAAAACCCCTGCCAGTGTACAACCTTTCATGCTATCTGCAGTGCTGTTCTTCCTGCAATGTTTTGGCAGCACAACATTGACCTAGTACCTGCTCAGAAAACATGTTTACAGTGGAGTCTTGTAGTCATCAGTAAAATCCTCCCACACTGCAGAGGATCTATGTGTTTTTATGTACAGTAAATTGGTAGTGGCAGTGCTGGCTAGGGTACTTCTAGAGAAGAACTGGGTACTGGGGTGGTACTGTAACTGTAAGATGATTTCTTTTATTTGGCAACTGTGGAATGATGTACCCTCAGATGACAAGGTTTCATGTCATGTGGAATGAGGTTATCCAAAGGAACAATACAACATTATTCGGGTGAAAAAATATTAATCTGTTCCAAAGTTATACAATTTTAAACATTTGGGTTCTGAGCATGCACAATTCAGTCTTTTGGATAGATGCACTGTTTCTATCAAGAATTCCTGATTGGGAATAGCTGGCAATCAGAGATTGTGAAAAGAGATTCAGAAATCTCACAAAATCCCTTTTTGTGAGAAAAATCCATGTTCGTCAGCCGCCATATTGTTTTCTCACTTAGTGAGAGGAGAAAATAAAATGTTGTAGCTTGCCACAGGGAATTTTTTGTAAAAAACAAGGCATGGGTTTTGGTGAGGGGAATGTCCTCTACCCACCTATGCCTTTGGTGTTTTTTAAAGTTATATGATAAACAGCCCTTTTAAAGTTTAAAATCTCTTTTCACCAGTCGATTCCTTTTTTGCAAGATTTGCTGGCAAAAAAGGATTGCGAAAAGGGATATTAAAAGTCACTGCTCTGTTCCATTATTTTGTTTTCTATGTCCCAACATTAGGGGCCCAATCCCCATGTTGGCCTTTACCCCTGAACCCTTCCGTAGTATGGGACACTAGGGAGCCCACCTTCAGTGTCCCAAAATCAGTTTTTTTATTTTCCCTGAAAAAAAGGAAACAGTCCCCTAACATCTTTGTTTTTATTCAATGCAGAATCATGCATCCAACAGTGATTTTTGATGCAGAATCCTGCATTGAATAGTCAATTCCAGTGCAGAATCCTGCATCAAACTGCCCCAAGCCCATTTTTTTGCTGACATTGGGATGCCCAATCCCTGTCTTAGCACTCCCCCCCACTACTGTGACACACTGGGGAGCCCACCCCCAGTTTGCCAAAATAATTAAATTATTAAAAGTATCTCTGACACCGGGATGCCATTCCTTGGTTTTGGATGCCCCCCAAGCCCATTGGTATAATAAAATAAATATCTAGATTGCTGACATCAGGGTGCCCTATCCTCATTTCAGCATTCTTAAGTAACCTCCCCTCCAGTACTCAGGGACACTGGGGAGCCCACTCCCAGTGTATCAAAATGATGTTTTTTTGTTAAAAAAGAAAACTGTCCCCAATGATTTTTTTCCTTTTTGTTCAAATCTGTGAAAAAAGAAAATGGTCCCTCATCATCTCCCCATTCCCCTTCCCTTATCACCACCCTCCCACTGAGCACATACCTCCCAGCATCCCCCCTTACCCTATACATACTTTTGGTGGTTGTCCGCTGTCATCTTCTGTTTACCGGGAGATGTCTGCACTCTTCAAAGTGGAAAAGAGACATGAAGAATCAAGGTAAGTGCTGTATAATGGCAGTCAATGTGGTTTTCAACTTATGTTGATATCTCAACCCTTTTTAGGAATTTTGGCCACAAATTTTTATCATGGGGTTCTTGGGATCCCGCCTCATGAACACTGGCACTGTCATTTCATTACTTGGTTCTGAAAGGTGATTTTGCAGTCAATGTGTACAATCAGTGTATGGGACCAAGTAATGAAATGACATTGCCACTGTTCATGAGGTGGGGTCCCAAAAATGCCATGTTGAAAATGTGGTGCAAAAATACCCCCAAAACATCTGAGTTATGCACAGTCATTGACATTTCACAACGCACTCTGTAACTTTGGCAAATCTTTATTTTTTCACTCAAAATTTTCAACATTGCCAGTTTTTCACACTACCTCATGAACAGTACAGGTGCAAATTCTCACATCTTGCCAGAAACATGTTTCTGCAGCAGTGGTACAGAATGGTACAGTTGCTACATGGAATCACCTTTTAGGACTGAATAACAAAATGACTGTGTCAGTGTTCATGAGGTGGGGTCCCAAAAAGGCCATGTTAAAAATCTGGTCCAAAAATACCTAAAAATGTCCAAGTTACATGTGGTCATTAGAATTTTTTTACACACGCACGTAACTTTGGCAGTTTATCATATTTTCATTCCAAATTTTCAACATTGCCATTTCTAACACCATCTCATGAACAGTACTGCTATCATCTTTCAAATCCTGCCAAAAATGTTTTTCCACACCTGTGGCACAGAATGGAATTACAGTTGCACAGAATTACATTTTGATGGGGATTTGAACATTTTCTGTACTGGGTACATGCAGTGTTGTGATAAGAAGGTTATGTTGAACATTTGGTGTGAATATTATTTAAGATAGCACAGTTATGACTATTTGTTGCAATTTCACTATGCCTGCTCGTAACTTGATGTGTGGAAGAGCAGGGGCCGGAGACCACTGTGTTTCCACAGCCAGATACATATGTGCATCTGTGGAGGGATGGGAGTGCAGGGTCCAAAGGACCCTGCACTCCTACAGTCAAATCAATCAATCAATCAATCAATCAATCACTTTATTTAACCAGGCATAAACACCATTGAGCAAGCTCATTTTCAAGGTGGTCCTGGACATAAATACAATACAGTACACTTCATAAGATTACAATTATGGTGGACAACAGTGCAAAAAAAAAAAAGAAAAACATTGTGAAGGTGCCGGTCAATGTGGGCCTATACATACCGGTCAACATAATTAACAAGCAATGCTACATAATGATAAGCTTTACTGAAAAGAGAAGAGACAACAATCCCATATAGTCTCTGCTGGGTAAGAGCTCATATTAAAATGATAAAAAATAAAGAGGTATTAAGGAATAGGGTAGAAATTGGGGTGAAAGAGTAGGCAGCCAAAAGGGAGGCCAGAATAGGTAAAAGGTAGAGAATAGGCAGGGTCATCTTGTATTAAGGGAACTAGGCTTGTAGGTCCTAGATTTCTGTTGTTAGGAATGTGGGGTGAATGAGATATGTAGGAGTAGGATTTGAGAGTGGCACCCGAGGCTTAGGGGTCATCGGCATCTGAAACAGTTGCATGATTCCTTCAGATAATCCGTTAATAGAGCTTTGACTGTGAAAATGCTTGGAAGTGAGGATAATTTTAATGAGTCTTGCATAGTGTTCCAAAGTGATGGAAGTGAGAAGTTGATGTGCTGCTGAGCCAAGGGTAGTTTTCACTCTAGGAATCTGGAAGCAGATTAAGGAGAAGCATCTCAGGCCATAGGAACCTTTAGCCCATTTGAAGATGTTCTAGATGTATGCAGGGAGGTTATCAGGTAATGCTCTAAAAATCCAGAGGAGAGCATTCCTTTTTCTTCTAGTTGAGAGTAAGGTCCATCCCAAAACCTGGTATAGACAACAGTGATGTGTGCAACGGGGTAGATTTAAGATAAATCTTAAAGCCCGGTGGTAAAGGGTGTCCAGTTTGTTTAGCATCATTGAAGGGCAATGACTGTAAAGGAAGTCAGCGTAGTCCAGTATAGGTAGGAATGTAGTTTGTACTAGTCTCATTCTGGCTTCTTACATGAGTAGGTGTTTAATGAGATAGAATAAACCTAATCACTATCTTAGTTTCTTCAAGGTTTCATTTAAGTGGCACAGAAAGTTGAGCTTGTTATCCAGCCAGAACTCTGGGTATTTAAAGGTATCAACTACTTCAAGGGGGTTCATCTAAGAGTGTTCGGATCTGTGTGATATGTGGACATCTGGAAGTAGACTTTGGTGAGAGAATCATTGCTTTAGTCTTTTTGGCATTGAGGAGGAGCTTATGAGTGAGAAGGTTGTATTGGAGGGTGACAAAGTCTTTCTGTAAGTACTCATGGGCCAGATCCAAGGATGAATTTGTGGTATAGAGTACAGTATCATCTGCGAATAAGTGCACATTTGCTGTGCCCAGCTGGGAGTCCCAGATTATTGATGTATATTGCAAAGAGGATAGGGCCCAGGATGGAGCCTTGTGGGACTCCTCATAACAAGGATTTTTGTGGGGACAGATCTCCTATGGCTTTGACTTGTTGCAACCTATTGGTTAGGTAGCTGGTGAACCATTTAATGGCAGAACTATCAAGTCCAATGTTACTCAGTGCAGTAAGCATGATGGTATGATCCACAGTATCGAAGGCCTTACTTAGATCAAGGAAGAGGGCAAATACATGCTTCTTAGAGTCCAAGGCATTTGCCAGTCTGTAGTTACTTTGGCAAGAGCTGATATTGTACTGTGTTTGGCTCTGAAGCTGGACTGAGCTGGGTTTAGCAACTTTTGTGAATCCGAATGTTCTCTAAGTTGAATGTTGACAATTTTTTCAAGTAATTTAGAGAGGACAGATAGTAAAGAAATAGGCCGGTAATTGTTCAGATCACTCGGATCCCCAGTCTTGAATAATGGTAGGATGTGGGCAGTTTTCCACAAGACAGGTAGCTCACCTTGAATCAGAGAGGTGTTGAATAAGTGTGTAATGGGGGCGGTCAGATAGGTATGGCCAAGTTTTAGGAAGTAAGGTTCAATATTATCTGCACCCGCACTCTTTTTTGTATCCAGAGAAAGGAGGAGGTCCTCCACTTGCTTGAACTTAATTGTGAGGTAGCTGAAGGGGGTGGGATGCGGTTGGTTATGGTTGTGATTTTCAGTGAAGCCAACAGTGTAGTCTCTTGCTGGGCTAAGTTTGCTGATAGGTGAGGTGTCAAAGGCAAGTCCTGCAGTGGCAAAGTGATCATTAAGCTTTTCTAGTATATCAGCTTTTTCCGTATAGGTGGTACCATCACACACAATTTGGCAGAGTTGTTTTTATTGTCTTCTAGTTCTTTTTGGAAGTACCAAGCTTTTTCTGACCTAATTAGCTTGGTACAAACATTCCTAGTGGTACGCAATGCTAACCAATCAGTCTCCAGGTGGGATTTCCTCGCTTTTTTCCACCAGTAGTCCCTATTACTAAGTGCTTTCTTCAGGATGGGAGACAACCATCCAGGAGTTTTATTTTTTGATTTTATCAGTCTTAGTGGGGCGTGTTTGTCTATTAGCACCAGTAAGAGGCTGTGAAAGATGTTAAATGCCTCGTTAAAGGTGGGGGCTAGGTAGAAATCCTGCCAACTAATGTTGCTTAGATCTTTCAGGAAAGTGTACTGGCAGAACTTTTTCAGGCACCTTTTCAGTTTGAATTTGGAGGCCGTTTTTATTTGGAAAGGATGTCTGATGCAGGCAGTAGTGCAATGGTTGCTTATATCATTGAAGAATACTCCAGTATGCGAGATAGTGTGAGGTTTGTTTACTAGGATAAGGTCCAGGAGGGTGCTGCGCTCAGGGTTTTTTCTGTTAGGTCTGGTTATAGCAGTCACCATTTGTAACAGACCATTAACATTGCATAGATCGTTCAATTTCTTAGAGCTGTCATCATTCCAATTTAGATTGAAATCCCCCATAAGAATACACTCAGTATCAGCAGAGTCAAGAAACTAATATACTATCTCAAAAAGTAAGGAAGCAAATGGCAAAAGACTGCATCAGTTAGGGTTGAAGTGATAAAGTAGGGAAATTACACATTATGGCTGAGCTCCTAACATCCCCCCACCACCCAACCCCCACTCTCCACAGACCAACAGGTGTCAGGGTGTGCCTTGGGGGTCATTGGGCCTGACTCTCACCCCATTCCATGTGTAAGAAAGTTAACATGGTACAGTACATTATAGAAGAATGGGGTGAGAGTTAGGCTCAATGACTCCAAGGCACACATTGATGCCTTTTGGTCTGTGAAGAGTAGGGGTGCAGTGGTCTGGTGGGGCTGGATGGTGGGAAGAAGGAGTTGGGGTGGGGAGGTGTTAGATGCTCAACCCTAATGTGCAATTTCCCTACTTTTGTCACTTCAGCCTTAACTGATGCATTAACAAAGTTTTTTTGCAATTTATATAATATAAACAGAACAAAACACACTAACAAATACAAGTCCTAATTCAAAAACAAGAGAAAAGAGAAAAAGAACAAACAAGGAACAATACATGCTCCCCAATATTTAACCATTACCCTCATTCCCCCATCCAGACCAGGATGGCATCTTTGGCAAGGACTACAAGAATAAGTAACACACTTAGTGAACAGGCTTTCCTCAAGGTTTCACACTACCAGAGAACTGAAACCATAAATCTCCCCCACCTGAAAGATGCCACCTGTACTTAGTGCATCATCGTCATGCTCAGGGAACCAACCTCAGGGACTGGCAAGACAGTTATCCCTTGTTATATGGACAGCAGGGCATATAAGGCCTCCCACCTCTTTTGAAAAAGTAAATAGTGACCGGCCATATTTGCTATTGATTTCTCAGTATTTAAGGCAAAGAGAATCTCCCTGTGTCATTCCCCTCTGGTTGAGATGCAAACTTCTAACCAGTGAAGTAGAATAACCAGGTTAGCTATCACTGCCACTAAAACTATATAACTCCTACTCGATCATGATAGAGTCCTAAAATCCATATCTTAGGAGTAAATGCATCTTGTAGACCCAGAAGGGATGAAGGGATCCCTGGATCTCCTTCCAAAAACTTTGATTCTTAGCACTTTGCCAAAGATTATGATAGGGGTTCCCTCTGACTCTTCACATTTTATGCAAGAGTTAGAATTATTTCTGTAATATATAAAATTGTTGTAAGCAAAGCCTATCCTGTTTCATGTATACATACTGTTTGTATCTTGACATACATTGGTTCAACCAGTTTTGTCCAGTGAGAGGCCTCAAGTCAACTGCTAGTATGGGCAGCTAACATCATGGGATTGATGGTCCCACATTTGTAAAACAGAATATAATTTCCTAATTGGATGTGGGGGCCTTACCAATGAAAGTAATCACTGAAAGCCCCCCTCCCCCATGGTGGAGGGCCCAGAGAGCTTAAAATACAGTTACATAACTTCAGGAATTTAAATTTATATTGGTCCAATAAATGAAATGTCTGTTGAAAAGATCAAAAAAAGAGAAAGGAATCTCCCTGTATAAAATCTTGACCAGAAGTAGAAGAAATCCTGACCAATAACATGGCCTCATAAGCTCGCTGGCAATTTGAAAATTAGGATTGTTAAAAACTGGTTGGCCAAGATCTTTATCCACTTCAGAATGAATCCATTTACCCAACTGTTCATGGGCCTTTAATGACCATATGAGGGGAGCCCAACACAGCTATCAGGTACCCGGGACAATGGAAGGAAAAGTAGGGAAACTGGATAGATGCTCAAATCTACACAGAGGTCCTTCTCATTTTGTAACCATTGCAGAGCATAGTCCATTGATACATTCTCATGCGAAGTCCCCCACTGAAGATATTTACTGGCATGAAAATTAGGTAATTGGAAGCCTCCCATCTCATTAGGGAAAATAAGCTTGATATAAGTCCAGCGATGGGTTTCCTTTTCCATAAAAAATTACAAAATATTGAATGAACAACCTTGAATCAGGACAACAGCATGTACATATTAAGCATATGTATAGGGTATGTGGCCCCATAATGTGAGAGGTAATGATTGTCTCCTCACAAGATTTTGTGAAAATCTTTTTTTTCCATATATACTTTATCTCCTGATTCTTCCCGCTGACAGCCTCCTTCTTGACTGACCCCACAAGCCCCATCACCCGGTTTCCCCTGAGACTTACCTTAACCAGAATCCTCTGCCACAGGAATATGGCTGTGCCTGGTCAATGGTGTGGAGTCTGTGGGAGATTGGTCAATCATCCTGTCACCCAGAAGGGTTTTTCCTCCATTTTCTCCTCTGGGCCCATGTTCGTGCAATGGGCACAATGTCCATGCTCCATCTCTCTCCCTATACATGGGGTCCTTTCCCTTCATGGTGACACACATGTGCTACACAAGCAGTGTGCAACTCTAACCCCCCCCAAGGAAGGAGAGCTGTCTTGGGATGCCAGATTCTTCCTGACCCTGCCAGCCTCCAAGCAGTCCAGTTCCGTTCCCAACCCCGGGTCACCAGCATTGCAGGAAGTAAGGTGCCCAGTGCCTCAGCCCTCAATGCCACTGAACAGGCTTTGTGAAATCATTTTTAACAGGGGGTCAACATGCAGGCTTTTTTTTTAACTTATAAAGACAACAGAGAAGATGTATTCCTAGATATGTCAACTGATGTGGTGACCACTGAAGGCCCAAGTCCAAGCTGATTGTTTGGAAACTTGCATATTAAGGGGGAAATCCCTTGTTTTACTGAGGTTTAGTTTGTATCCCACAAAGTGGTCAAAGGTAACAAATATATCCAATACTTCCAGGATAGATTTTTTTGGGTACTGAACATGCGGAAGAATGTTATCTTCATATGGTGATAATTTATTTTCATTCCCCCAAGCTGAATTCCTCTAATTCTGAGTGCCATTTTCACTTTCAGTTAAAAGGGCTCTAAGTACAAATTGAATAAAAATGGAAAGGGGCAGCCTCTCGTGTACCTCTGGAGAAGAGGAAGGATTCAGAAAGGATTCCATTACAAGATATTCTGGCCTTTGGACCATGTACAGTACCTATATTCATTTGATAGAGGATTGGGAATACCATATTAGAGTAAAATATGAAACAGGTAAGTGCAATCGACTCTATCAAATGCCTCTTCAGCATCCAGGGGAACAAGCACTGAAATTGGCCCCGCCTCCCTGGACACTTCTATCAAATGAAAGAATTTTCATAATTGATCACTGGACAACCTATCTGACACAAAGACCACTTGCTCCGGGCCTAAGAACAAATGCCATACTTTCTGAAATCTTTTAGATAAGACCTGGGCACAAATCTTCATGTCAACATTTATCAAAAAAATGGGTCTATAATTATTGACGAGTGTGTCATTGTTAACAGGTTTGGGGATGAGGCTAATTTTGGTTTCCATAAGAGTGTGGTTAGACATTCCCTGTTCACATAACAGATTAAAAATGTCTGCCGGGAGAATGTTAACTCTACCAGAAAACTTGTACAGAATTCCACGAGTATCCATCTGGTCCTGGCACCTTACCCACTGACTTTGCCTGAAAGACATCTCTATCTCCACAGCCAGTATAGGCCCCTCCAAAAGTCCATACTGAGCCTCTTCTAGGTGGGGATAGGGATGTACTGTCCAAGAAGGCCTTAGCCATTTCAATAGTATTCTGCCCGAGTTGTTCAGGGGAATAAAGACCTTGACAAAAATGTTTAAATTGGGCTATAATCAGACATGAATTAGTATTTATAGAAGTCCCACCATTTTCCTAGATCTCCATAATAACATGCAGGGCTTCCATTTGTCTGATTCAGAGTGCTAACACCTGCCCCACTTCCCCCTTTCATCAAGGTGGCTAACCCTAGCCTTAAAAATGGTCAGTTCTGCCTTTTTGATAAGCAAATCTGCATACTGTTCCCGCAAAATATTAAGCCAATAGTTAGGGATACCTGGCTCGATTCTATCTTGTCATTATCTCTGTGTACATTCTGTAACTCTATAACTCAATAAAGAAGTTGAATTAAAAAAAAATATATAAGCCAATGCCAGATAAGTTCAGGTGTATTAGGGCTCAAATAGTTCTTAATGGTTCAGATTTCCTACAAGAGAGAAGAGGAGACCTGTTTGCACTGCTTCTTTTGGATTGTAGTGAGCTTTATAGTTTCACCATGTAGATGACATTTAGCAGCTGACCAGAGAACATCTGCTCTGTCCACAGTCCCAAAGTAGTCTGTAAAGAAGTTAGCAATGCACTCCCTAATTTTCTCCACTATCATGGGATCTCGAAGATGTTGAGGACTGAGCCCCAAAGTACAATCTAATTAGGTTGTCTGTGTCAGAGCTACTTGTAAAAGAATGGGTGAGTGGTCGGAAATCACTCTAGCACTAAGTTCACGTAGCTGTATGTAGGGGAGGACCTCATGTGTCAAAAGGAAGTAATCAGTTCATGAAAATGAGTCATGTGGCTTCAAGTAAAATTAATATTGTCTTTCCACTGAATGTAATAAGCACCAGGGATCAAGTAGTCCTAGTCCATCCATGAACTCCTAAAGCACTCACTGTCCTGGAGATAGCCACTGATAGTGAGAGTCTGATCTATCTAGATCAAGCTGC
This sequence comes from Neoceratodus forsteri, assembly GCA_016271365.2. Classification (NCBI taxonomy): domain Eukaryota; kingdom Metazoa; phylum Chordata; order Ceratodontiformes; family Ceratodontidae; genus Neoceratodus; species Neoceratodus forsteri. The sequence goes on along the minus strand of CM028132.1, from coordinate 965,572,466 downwards.
AGTACCAAATTCCAGTCCCCTGCAAGAAAAATCAGCAAATGCACATGTGGTACCAGTTTGGGAGCCAAACTCAGACTGCAGCATAAAACCATGCTGCTCCTCCTACTCATATCAGGGAATATTTACCATAATACAGGCCTTCACACTGATGCACCACCACAACTACACAAAACTGGCCACCTATGCAAATCCTCACTTAATGTTGGCAGCCTGCTGCCCAAACTTACCAAACTGGAGGCCTGGGTGCAGCAAACCAACCCAAACCTTATTTCCATCATGGAAATCTGACTTACCTCAAAAGTCCCTGATTCATTCATTATCCTTCGGGAGTACTCCATAATTAGACAGGACAGGGTAGGTAGACAGGGAGGTGGTTGCCTTCAGTATCTCAGGGCTGATGAACAAGCCAAGAGAAAAGAAGTACCTGGCACCACTAGCGACTGCAAGTGCCTTGTAACAAAACTAAACCTTTGCAATAAGTCCATATTAATTATGACAATTGTAATTAGGGCAATAAATCTTAGCCTATTGCAGATTCTTTTTGGAATTGCCAGAGTAGAGAAACAACAAACACGTGGTTTCCAGAGTCTGATAATGATTTATTTCTGATATATAAAACAGGCTTATAACCAAATCAGTGATAAAATACCACTGAGAAGAACACCAGACCTTCCTAATTTCCTACCTAAGGTAGAATCAGCTTCTTCTCAGAGAATTCAAAGCAGAACAGTCATTCTTATACCTCTGATTATTGCTATAGAAACTAGTAAAAAGATATAATAAACTTGTATAATTGGCTAATAGCAGAAATGGTGTGATTCGCACTAGCCTGGGAACATGCACCGAAGTAACAAACATACAGATAAGAAAAACAAAGCAGTATTTGTATATAGTAAGGTCACCTAATAATAGCTATTCTGCACTAAACCTAAAGATGGCAGCATTGCACAACTAATGATTGTAATTATGCAATTATCTAAACAGCTGTGTCTCCTCAGTACATTAGTAATAAAGCAAATAACATAATGATTCTTAGTAAAACACAATGATTGTAGAAATATTGGTAATAAGAGCATAATAATTGTATATAAGGCATTGTAATACTTGCATATAAAGTATTATGATTATATAGCAAGAGTACAGCAATAAGCATTGCAATAGATAGCAGCAATGCTTATAGAACAGTAGAACCCAGATCCTGACACTCATGCTTATATGATAAGTGCCTGTGCCCCAAATATTACTGTCTGCAAAATAGGGGAGCCCAATCAGGGGTGATAGTCCATGGATAACACCCCCCCTTGTTGCCTCAGAAGGGGTAACAATCCCAAGTAGGTATGTAGGGATGGAGCTAAAAAGTCATTTACGAGCCTGACGTGCAAGCCTTGTAAAGGAACTTGAGTTGTTCACTATGTTGTGTGAGAGTACGTTGCAGGCAGCAAAGTTGTAAAACCAGGAAAACAATCAAAAAGGCTTGAATAATAACAAAAACTTTAAAAGATAATTCAACCCAGTAATTACCTACAGCTAAGCTTAAATCACCATCATGAATAAGATCATTGAGAATATCATTTGCTTTAGGTACATTGTTACTAATATAAATCAAATGATCATCCTTTCTAGCTAAAAGAGATCTCACAGTGATTGTCGAGGGATCAATTTGCACATTAAAAATAGGCAAATATTGAGACAAGGCAAGCCAATATTGGGGATCAGTATCTATAATGTCAAGTTCAGGGAGAGGAACAGGCATAATAACAGTGTGACCAATAACCGTATTTTGCTGTGGAGTGAAACAGAAGTTAGTTTTATCAATATTACAAGTGTGTAAACCACAAGAAAAAGACATAATTTGTACCTATACAGTACTGTCCTTCAGCAGTATAAGTGACTCTGAGGTTGGGAACTCTCCAACGTTGCAGGCGAACTGGACAAGAAAACGTGGAACTGGTGAGCCGGGTAGTGAAGCAATGTATCTCTTCAAGATAGCTTCGAGATGGTGCTGTTTTGGAGTCAAAAGCTGAAGATGCAGCAGGAGGGATGTCGTCATCTGGATCAACATCAGTAAGGTTACTCGGCAGATCATCGCCCAAGGTCAAGGCCCAGTCAAGACGTTTCAGAGAGTAGCCACATATGGGTTTTACAATGTCAAAGACATCACAACGGCACAAGAAGTAATATCCTTTCTTGGCACAACAGTTCGTATGAGGAGAAGTCCAAGCTTGGAGCACAGGATGAAACACCAACATAGCTGGAAGTTTAGTTCTTTCATGAAAAATGTCTTTTTTAAGATGTCCAAGAAAATGTATATTTGCAAGTTTATCAAAGACAGATTAGCTGGATCAAAATGTGGAAGTGACACTGTAAAGGTTATGAACATGTTCTCCCTAATATAACATGTCTGGGTTTTGTAGCAAGGGGCTTGGTTGGAAAACCTGGAAACATAACCAATGTTATGGACAGTTGACATTGAAATATTGAGAGTATTTTTCAAACATATAGAAACACAACCTGTACCTTTCAAGTGGGGGCAATACCATTTACCCAGTCTGAGATCATGAATAAGATCTGGAATTTTGCCTGATTCCAAGTCCCTGAAGAAACTGTTAACAGTAGAAATAACATAAGAGCCATAAGCAGAACATAAAATTTCACACCCAATAAAGTGCTTCTCTGCTTTATGGTTGTTCTGAAAAATAAGATTATTCAGTTTTTTTCTTGTTTCATTGAACCCTTGAGCAATCTCTTGCGTATTGTATATAGTATATCTTTCTTCCTCACTTAGAGTACTGACACCTTGCAAGCTAGGGGGCATACTATCATTGCCAAGTGTTTGTTGAAATTTCAGTGTTTGCGTTTTAATGGAAGCAATATCAGCTCTATTCCAAATAGACAGTCCTGAGCCAAAAAGGCCAGTAACAGTGCCGGCAACTCCAGTAATACCAGTGACAGTACCAACAGCACCAGCTGAGGCTGCATCTCACTGCGTGTGTGTTTTCTGAGGTTTGTAGTATTTATGGGCAGGTCTAAAAACATCTGCATGATCCATGGTGTGGATCCCACCAATGGGATCATTAGTGTGTGTTTGGTAAGCAGCAACAATATCAGTAAACATCATACTGTGAAACTTAGAAGTATTAGTATCTTGACATAAACCAAATTCAGCCATATTCCAATGTGATAAATTGAAAATAATTGGGACACGGATAAATTGTACATTGTTAATAAGGGCACCTGAGAGTGACGTAGCGGTCAGACCACTAGGAGGTCCCTTGTCAAGATGAGGGTAAGCAAGAAGTTCTTCCTGGCTGGGTGGAATGACAGACAGATAAAAAGATGAAGAAGCAGCATAGTTTTTAGAACAAAAATCTTGTGCCACTGATGAAGGGAGTTGTTCTCAGAAGGCAATGTCATTAAGTGCAGTAAGGTTATATTGACCAGTGTGTCTTAGGGAAGCCTGTCTAACAGAGAGAATACCATTCTGTGATATGTCAGTGTTGGGCCAGCCATGGAATGTACCCTTGTCTAGGCATGCTATGGGAATTTTGTAGCCCATTGCATCAGTATCCCATTGGATAGTAAGGGAGGATTTATCTGGAGCAACAACAACAACAACATCTAAGAAAGCATATTTTCCTTGAGTAACTTTAACATTTTTGTTAGGAATAGTATTTTAACACCCATGTCAGATTTTCCAAGCAATTGTGCCAGAAGATCCAGTTGTTCTGGTGGAAGTGGGGAAGCAAAACTGTTAAAGATAGAAATTCACCCAGCAGAAGAAGGATGTGCAAGATAGCCATCTTGCCGATATCTGAAAGAAACCGAAAGGGTTAATTAGCTGAAAGTGCTATTCCACCCTATAGGGTTAGGAAAAGTAAGTTTAGTCACCTTTATACAGTTTGAGTTAGTTATCATGGACTTGTCAGTAGTCTTTTTCTGCTTTTGCTGTTGTACTCTGACCTGATACACAGCAGGGCTGATCTTGTTTACAATGGGATAAGGGCCTTCCTATTTACTGGCAAATGAACGAGGGGATTATCTGTATTGGAGAAGCATGATTTGATCTCCAACTTGCCAGTCAACTTCTTTAATATGTTTGTCAAAATGGGCTTTTGCTTGCTGTTGGGCTTTGCCAGTTTGCTTTGCAGCAAACAAATTTATTTTCATGATGTCATCATGAAGCTTTTCCACATACTTGTCTACGGATACTCTATCTGTAGTGGGGGTGTGAAGATCAACCAACAGGTGCTCAGGTAGTCTCATAGCTCTACCAGTCATGACCTCATAAGGGGTACACTGAGTAGTGGCTGTAGGTATGGCCCTAATTGCCATGAGGAGTAGTGGCAAAAGGGAATCCCAATCTTTGGGATTATCATCAATGAATTTGGATAACATCTGTTTGATGCATCTGTTTGCTCTTTCTACCTGGCCTGAGGATTGAGGATGGTAAGGAATGTGACATTTTTGATCAATTCCAAGAAGTTGGAGTGTCTGTTTCATCAGTTCAGCTGTGAAGCTGGAACCCTGATCTGAGTCTACCTTGAGGGGTAAACCCCACCTGGAGAATAGCTGATCCACCAGGATTTTGGCAGTGGTCTTTGCAGTGTTGTTCTTAGTGGGAAATGCTTCTACCTACTTAGAGAACAAGTCTGTGACAAGGGCATACCTGTTGTTCCTACTAGAATGAGTAAGGGGGCCAATGAAATCAATCTGAATTGCATTCCATGGTCCAGATTGCCTTTGGGGTAGCAATTTTGCATTTTTCTTTTCAGGAATGGGATTGTTCTGGGCACACACTATGCAGTCGTCAACATAGTGTTCCATGTCCTTGGCCATACTAGCCACCAGACGACTGTTTTGAGTCTCTGGAGAGCGTTGTCTGTCCCCTGGTATCCACCAGTGGGAGTGTCATGAACCACATAAATAAATTTGGTTCGCAGTGAGTGTGGTGCCACCCACAGTTTGTCACCTGTATCCTGTTTGTGATACCAGATGAGCCTTTGATCACCAGACAAGTGTAAATTGTCTGAGTGTCTCTTGTATGGACTGTCTACAGTCAGTGCCTGTTCAGTTCCTTTGTCCAGGAATTTGAACACATCTCTGATCTCTGCATCTGCTTTCTGAGCAGCAGAAAGATCCAGTGGGAGTTCTGGTGCTGGTTTCTTGGTGGCAGCAATTATAGATGTTACAATAGCTGCTATACCCTGTAGTGAGTCATTTATCATGTCTCCCCTCGAGCACCTGCTTTGGCAAGCAAGTCTGCTCACTTGTTGTACTCATGGTAACGGTCATATTTACAGTGAGCCTTAACCTTTTGTATGTACAGCTTGTGTGTGAACATTTGGGTGAGGGTGTGTATGTACTGTACACAAACAGTTCTGTATATTTGACAGGGGTACCATCAGATGAGGTAAAATGATTCTTTTGCCAGAATGGAAAGAATTTAGTTTGGGATGAGCATACCCAATTGGAGTCTGCAAAGATAATTGCATCTGTGTCCCCATGGGGTATAATCTCCAATGCACAGGCCACAGCTGCGAGTTCTGCATACTGTAAGGAGACAACAGTGCATTTCCTCGAAATGTGTCTGTAGTCACCCTTATGATCCAGTATGAGCACTCCAAGGCCTGCTACCTGTTCTTCATCCAGATAGGATGCAGAGTCATCTGTAAAGATGTGGAACATTGTTTTATCCTCCAGGACCTCGGGCGTTGCTGGCAGGAAGGGCCCTGGGTCAGGTAGGTCAGGTGGTTGAAGGGCACAATAATGAGGCTTACCTGTGTATAGTAGGCCATGGGCCAAGATGGATGGTATTTTGGCAGGCAGTACTTTGATGTCTCTATCCTGCAAAGACAAAGACCAATGAGTTAGTCTGGTGTTGGAAACTGATCCATCTTTTACTTTGTCTGAAAGCAAAAAATTGGTTGGGGTGTGGCAGGTATGCAGAATGATGGGAGCATACCCATGGCCCTGAGTTTTCTGCAATTCCACAGCCATGACAAACTGCAGAATTAACCGTGGAATTTGCTGCCACCCGTGGAATACGCAGCCACCAGCGGAATACGTGGCTGCCCGCGGAACAAACGTCCTTTGCTGACAGGGCTGCCCAATCCCCTGTCAGCTTCACTGGCCCCCCTCAAAGAAATGTCCATATGCCACACTGGGAGCCCACCCCAGTGTGGAAAAAGTAAATGTAATTTGCTGACGGGGGTGCCCAATCCCTACCAGCTTCACTGCCCCCCAAAGAAATGTTCGTATGCCATGCTGGGAGTCCACCCCAGCATGGCAAAGTGTAATTTGCCAATGGGGGTGCCCAATTCCCCATTGGCTTTACTGGCCCCACCAAGCTGCCTGATTACCATGCTAGGAGCCCACCCCAGCATGGCAAAAGTCCCCCATTGTCTTAAAAAAATAAAGAAGTCCTGAAAAAAGAAAACCTTCCCTCGTTGATCCTTTTGTCCCCTCCCCAACCCATGCCCACCTCTGCATACCCCACCTCCACACCCCCACCTCACCACCCTCAACCCATACTTACCTCCAGAGTCCAGTGCCACAATCTTCAGTGGACTGGGAACACGTCTGCACTCTTCAAAGCTGACCGTGAACTGAAGAAATGCCAGTAAGCTGTATAATGGTATAAATGGATTTTTTCAATTTTAGTGCATATCTCAGCCATTTTGGGGATTTTTTCACCAAATTTTCAACATGGAGTTTTGGGGCCCAACCTCATGAATTCTGTCACTGTCATTTTGTTATTCCATCCCAAAAGGTGACTTTGCAGTCATTGCGTGGAACCACCTTTTTGGACCAATTAACAAAATGACAGTGCCAGAGTTCATGAGGTGGGCCCCTAAAAACCCTATGTTGAAAATTTGGTGAAAATATTCCCCAAAATGACTGTTTTACAAGTGTGCATTGAGCAGTTCTTATGCACGCTCGTAACTTTGAGCATTTTTAATATTTTCACTCCAGATTTTCAGCACTGTCATTTTACCACACCTCCTTATGAACAGTACAACTGCTATTTTTCACATCTCACCTGAAATGTGTTTTCATACATGTAGCACACAATGGCATGGTCAGTGTGCAAAATCAATGTTTGGGACAGATTAAGAAAATCACAGTGACACTGTTCATGAGCAGAGGTCCTAAACTGGCTATATTGAAAATCTGGTGACAAAAGCCCATAAAATGACTGTGTTACGAGTGTGCATTGTGTCAGATATGGAAAAAAACCAAAAAAAAGGGTAAAATCAAGGGTAAAAATTTCTGTCACAGAATTGCCGCAGAAATTGGTGTTGAGCACCGTAGAAGTTCTGTGACAAATGAGAACCCTGATGCAGAACTTTGCTCCAATATGCCGCAGAAAAATTGGGGCCCTGAGCATACCCAGTGATGTACAGAAAATGTTTGACAGCCCAAAAGGTTGCCAACAGTGTCCTTTTGCAAAGACTGTATTTTCTTTTTACAGGGGATAGCATCTGTGATGCATAGGCAATGGGCCTGAAGTACCCATTGTACTTTTGTGCCAGCACTGTGGACATGGCCACATCAGAGGTGGCAGTTTCCAAATGAAAAGGCAATTTTGGATTTGGGTTAATCAGTGCTGGGGCTGAGGCTAGGGCCTGTTTGACCTGGGCCACAGCTTCAGTGTGTGTGGGGTCCCATGTCCATGGGATGTCCTTTTTCCAGCAATTCATATAGGGGAGCAGCCGTCAAGACAAAGTCAGGGATGAAATCCCTGGAGTAGTTTACCATACCTAAAAAGTGCCTGAGTGTTGCCACACTTGTAGGCAGTGGTAGATCTTGTAAGCCCTGGATCTTTTTAGCTGCTGGGCTTCTGCCTTGGTCTGTAATGCATAGGCCAAGGAACACAACCTCTTTCTGACACAGTTGTGCCTTAGAGAGGTTGCACTTGAGGCCTGCTCTCCCGAGGAGCCTAAGTAGTTCATCCAAAAGGGTTAGGTGTTCCTCTTTGGCGGAAATTGCCAAAGCATATCATCCACATACTGCAGATGACTGTCAGGTGCAGAGAACCCCTCCAGGGCATCCATCATGTGGCGATGGAAGAGGGATGGGCTGTTGAGGAATCCCTGGGGTAAGCAGGCCCAGGTGTACTGGCGGCCTTCAAAGGTGAAAGCAAACTTGTATTGGCTTTCCTGGGCTAATGGGAGTGACAAAAACCCATTAGAGATGTCAAGAGCTGAAAACCACTTTTTTTCGTGCGTCAGCAACTTAAGCACATCAGGGGCTGATGCCACAGTTGGGGCACAGCTAGGGGTGACTTGATTAAGCTTCCTGTAATCAATTGTAAGCCTCCAAGCTCCAGTTGGCTTTTTTTCTGGCCAAATGGGTGAATTGACAGTGGAGACACAAGGCCTAATCACTCCATGTTGCAGCAGTGACTGGATGGTCTTCCTTAATGACTGTAAGGCTTCATCAGGAAATGGGTACTGCTTCTGTCTCACAGGGTTAGGCCCTGTGATCTCAATGGTGGTGTGCATCCTCCTACAATCATGCTTGCTTGTAGCAAACACACCAATGTGTTTTTGCAACAAAGGTGCTAGTTCAGAAAACAGGTCATGACTGTTGAAGAAAGCCATGACGTCATACTCCTTGTTGTTATGTTTGATGGCTGCCACCACATGTGAGTCTGGAATGGTGACAGCATGGTATTGGTCTTGAATCTGTAGCAAAGCTGGTTTGCTAGGTCCACTACACAGCCATGTTGTGCAAGGAAATCAATTCCCAATATGCTGGGGGTGATAATGTAATACCATGAGGTCAAAAACAAATTTAGTTTTTAGGTGGCCTACCTTCACAGGTAGTGCTACAGATTGAAAAGTTTGTAGTTTGGTACCATCTACACCTTGTGCACTAGTCTTCCAGCTGGTGGACCATGCACAAGTGGCTAGGTTCTCATCATGGAGAACTGACATGGCTGCTCCTGTGTCTAGGAGCATGTCGAGTTGGCGGACCCTGACCGTGGCCCTTACACAGGGCCGTCCATTTGTGTCAACAAGCAAGTCACTCACAGTCTGGACTGGGAGCCTGTAATTGTCAATCTGAACCATTCCCTGATTCTTCCTCATCCTCCTGTCCCTGGGTCTTATGGCCTGTAGGGGCCTGTTGGACCCCTCCCCCTTGGGGCATCACAGAATAAGAATACTGTACCTGTGATGTCAGAGCCACAATTTCCACTTGCTCAATGGGCAGTTCCTCAATCACTGCACCAGCCTGGCCAGTTCCCGGTGTTGCGAAGGGGTTTATTCCTCGGCCACTCGACCCTGCTGAGCCTGAAGGCCTGAAAGGATTTGTACTGCTGAATGGTGACAGGGCTGCAACAGAACGGCCTGCAGTGCCATCCGTTGTGGCCAGGCCTCTTCCAGTTGTTTAAGAAGGGTCTCATTTTGATCCTTTAATTCCCTATAAGTAGGCCCATTACAGTACTTATGATTGGGATTTGTGTTTTGCCCATTTTGGTTGTTGTTATTGTTGTTGCGATTGTTTTTGTAGTTCCGGTTGCCCCCCCCTCCCTTGTGGGCCTGGGCCTGACGGTCATCAGAAGGGGCATCCTGCCTGGTGTTGCCACCTTCCACAGTGTAGTGAGTGGGGGCTGAGCTGACCACGGCAACCTGTGCCTGGTCCGTCTGGGCCATCGAGGTAATGGCGGCGGCCGTCTTGTTGTTTTTGCCAGAAGCAAGATTACAGAGGTAGAACTGAAAGGCATGCTCTAGCTTAGTAAGGATCTCTTCAAAAGTGTCTGTCTGTGGGTAAACATTGAGTTCAACTTTTTCCCGGAGACCCAGAGTCATGTTCCGGATGTACAAGTCCTTGTTCTCAATTTGGTCTCTAGTGGTGGTCTCTCCAAATAGGCCCTTGCCGGCCTCATAGATGAGCCACAACCATTGATGATAAGCTGCTGGGCTTTCTTTTACATTCTGCTTAATCTTGTAGGCCAAGCAGGCTCCAACAATACCTGGGGAGTTGGCCGATAGAAGGGCCTATGAGATATCATTGAAATCAAGCATGTCATAGTTGCGAATGTCCTCTGAGAGATTGGCCCAGAGGGTTGGCTTGATAGTTTGTCTCAAAATCTGAACCTGATACTCGGGTTGGAGAGAAAGCTTCTCACAAAGGGAGCACACCTTCTCCAAATGATAGCTAAAGTTGTCATTGGGGCCCATTTGTCCAAAGCCTCGGGCAATTTGTTGAACAGAATGAGCCACCTGGAGTGGGTTGGATGTTGGGCCTCATGGAGGAACGAGGTTTAAAGCACCTCGAAGGGCAGCATCCTCCACCGTAGTAGCGACTGCATGGAACACGGTATCCTGACTCACAGCATGCTCAACCATGCATTCATTTGACTGTGCAGGGTCAGGGCGTTAGGGTTTGACACAGCACCGGGGTTGGTAACTAGGTTAGTAATTACATCCTGCATGATGCCGCACACCTCCGCACTGTCCTCCCTGGTGAGGGGAGCATGTGGCCTGGTGGTGGTGGTGGTTGGCCTCCCATATCATGAGGGCTGCCATGTTGGTTGTCATGGGGGCTGCCATGTTTGTTGTTGTCATAGGGCGGCCATGTTGGTTGTCATGGGGGCTGACATGTTTGTTGTTGTCATGGGGCTGCCATGTTGGTAGTGACATGGCAACGTGGGCGACGTGCCAACATGATTGCATCTTGGGGATGGCTAGTGAATGCCACCGCCTTGTGGGGTGGGGATTTGGATGTGATGAGGCAGCCAATGTCCTCGTAATCCGAATCATCACCTGATGACGTAATATCAATGGGTGTGTACTGAAAACCATTTATGGCTTTAACATGGCCAGCGAGAATGTCTCACTGATGGCACAGTTTCACCATCTTTGCCTTACATCTTCTATGACAAGCTTTTGCAGTGCCCTGCTCAATACTTTTCTCAACCTCACGCTGCATAACTCAATATGCGGTGCCCAATTCAACGTTTTCCCTAAGTTCTTTGTCTAGCTCATTCATCAGCCTTTCATTCTCCTCTTTCAATTGCACTTTATCATCACACAAACTTGCATTCATGTCACTCAAAATATCATTTAGATAATGTATTATTTACCAGCAGATTAGGCCTTGCGGTCTATCGAGTCTGCTCAAACCTCAGATCCCTAGTTGGATGCCGAGGTCCTCCCCTCCCTTGTGTTCCAGAAACCCCTATCATCCATCCTCACCCCCCCTGGGACAGGCCATCATCTGATACATCCACTTTCTGTGTCTGTCCCACCCTCTCTTGAAGCCCTCCACTGTGGATCTCTGAACCAGCTCGCCAGGCAGTGCATTCCAAGGGTCCACCACCCTCTCAGTGAAAAACCTCCTCCTCTTTTCACCCCTCACCCTTTCATCTTCAACTTCAAACCATGCCCTCTGGTGATACCTCCTGCTTTAGTCTAAAGATCCCTCCATGTTTACCCTATTTATTCCCTTGATGTACTTGAGACCTCAATCATGTCACCCTGTCTCTCCTCTCCTCCAATGAAAACAGGCAGAGCCCTCAAGTCTGTCCTCATACGTCAAATCCCTAGCCCTTGTATCATCTTAGTTGCCCTCCTGTACCTCTCCAGGAGCTGTATATCCCTCTTCAGTGTGGTCTCCAGTACTGTACACAGTACTCAAGGTGTGGTCTAACCAGTCCATTGTACAGCAGCAGAATCTTCCTGCTCCTAGAGGTGATTCCACTTATGATGCATCCCAACATTGTGTTTGCCTTGCTAACGCCTCTCCTGCACTGATCAGAGTTATTCATACATGCATCCACCATGACCCCTAGGTCTTTTTCCCCTATTGAGGCCTCCAGCGCCTCCCCTCCGAGGGTGTACTTGTGTTTAGGGTTTCCCCACCCAAGATGCAACACCTTGCACTTGGTGATATTGAAATTTAATTTCCATGTGTGAGCCCAGCTTTCCAGGGTGTCCAGGTCCCCTTGCAGGGTCAACCTCCCCTTTTCTCCCTCAACTACTGCTCCCATCTTGGAGTCATCAGTGAAGAAACTCATTTCACACCTTATACCTTCCCTGATGTCCGATATGTATGCATTAAACAGGATCGGACCCAGGACCGAGCCCTGCGGTACCCCACTACCAACCTCTCTGGGTTTAAGAGCTCCCACAGACCACTACTCTCTGGGTGCATCCAGCTAGCCAGTTTTCAATCCATCTGACCATCATAGGGCCTACTTCACCCATCAGTTTCTCCACCAGACCATTGTGGGGACAGAGTCAAACGCCTTGCTGAAGTCCAAGAATAATACATCCACAGGCTTTCCCCTGTCCAGTTCTGATGTTACCCATTCATAGAACTCCACAAGATTGGTTTGACATGATCTACCTAGCACAAACCCATGTTGTCGACTATCCAGACCTCCCACCTCCTTCAAGTACACCCTCAATCGTTCCTTTAGTATACTCTCAAATAATTTTCCCACCACCGAGGTCAAACTGATGGGTCTATAGTTACCTGGTACTACCCTCGACCCCCCTTTATGGATTGGCACCACATGTGCCTCTCGCCAATCCCTAGGTACCCTCCCTGTCTCAAGTGACCTGTTGAAGAGCTCCGCCAGATGTGCAGCCAGTATGTCCGCCAGTTCTCATAGTACTCTCAGATGAATGCCATCCGACCCAGGAGATTTATCTTTCTTTAGGGCCTTGAGGGCTAACCACACCCTTTTGGCAGAGATAGCATCATTCGTCCCCTCCACCTTACTGGCCTTTTTATCCTTATCCAGATGTGACACCCATGGGGTACCTCTTCCTCTCTCTTGCTCCATTTCTGTTGCTCCACTGATCCCACTCACTGCCGCTTCTATCCCCATAATGCCTTGCTTTGTAGATATCCCATCCCCCTCCCTAGTGAACACAGAGGCAAAGTACTTGTTAAATACCTCTGCCTGGTCTCTCGCCTCTTCCACCCACCCTCCTTCTGATCTCAATCTGCTGAGATGGCCCTTAGTTTTTCTCCACTCCCCAATGTACCGGAAGAACCCCTTTTTCCCTCTATGTATCCCCTGTGCCAGCCACTGCTCTTTACTGGACTTTGCTCCCCTCACCATCCGGGTGACTTTTCTAGAGGCAAGATGGTACATTTCCTTATCCCTATCCCCTCTTTTTGTTTTACATTTTTTATAGGCTGCCTTCTTTTCTCTGACCGCTACCTGTACCTCACTGGACCACCCGCTTGGTTTATGTGACCTTGCTCCCTTACGTTTCAACCTAGTGCAGATCCTGACTGCCTCATGAAGTCCCCGTTTTATGACCTCCCATCTCCTTTCCACACTTGTCATTGATGTAATCCCCTTCAAGTGATCCTTGAGAATATTTCCCATGCCCACAAAGTCTGCCCCATGAAGTCCACTGCCAGTGTCCTAGATCTCCCCCCTCCCTCCATGCTTATTTGAAACCAGACAGTATTGTGGTCACTCCCAGTCAGGGAGTCCTCTACAACCAGGTCCCTTACCAGGTCCCCATCTGCCAGAACCACGTCCAGGAGATGCCCCTTCCTTGTGGGCTCCATCACATGCTCTGTTAACACATCCTGGAAGCCATCCAGCAGCCTCTGCTCCTTGGCCACCTTAGAGGACATGGTTCCCCAGTTTGTACCTGGCATATTAAGGTCCCCCATCAATGCCACTCCTTCCCCTTTTGGTCCACACTGGGCAATGATGTTGTCCAGCAAACCATCCTCTAGAACATCACTCATCTTGGGGGCCTATATACTACACCCAGCTTGACCTTATCTCCTGCTGGGGATCGTAAGGTGACTCATAAGGCCTCCACATTTCCCTCTGCCTCTTCTACCCTAGCAATTTCTATATGTCATCTCTAATGAACATAGCCACTCCACCCCCTCTGCCCTCCTTTCTATCCTTCCTAAGCATAGTGTACCCCCTCACATTTAGGTCCCAGTCATGGTTTTTGTTGGCCCACGTCTCCGTGACCACGCCACATCCACCCCCCCCTTCAAACAGCATGGCCTGGAACTCTGGCAACTTGTTTCCCAAGTTCCTGGCATTTACTAACACCAACCTCCACCCCTTATCCTGATCCCCTTTGTCGAACCTCACCCAGGTTTCTTATACTTCCATCCTCCCTCTGCTCCTCCTGAAACCTCCACCCCAGTCTGTTTCTCCCCTTGGGTTTGAAGGCTACTCCTCATCTGGAGGAGAGGGCTTGGTCAGCCCCTCCCTTATCCCTTCCCCCTCACAAGTTTAAACCCCACCTTTCTTGAATGTAGTCAGCCATCCCCTGTTTAAGGACTTCCTTCCCTAATGGGGCAAGTTGAAGCCTGTCCTTGGCATACAGTCCCTTATCCTCCCAAACTCCTTTCCAGTTCCCTAACACCCCCAACCCACTCTCTTCACACCACTTCCTGAGCCAGTCATTAATAAGACAACTGTTTTGTGTCTCATTTCAACCTATCAATATCCTCTTTTAACATGCAATTTTCATGTTCTGTTTCCTGGACAGTGCAATGCAACAGCTTGTTATTATGTTCATGGAGTGACTGTCTCCTCCAGCAATTTCTGTTCCTTTTTCAGGAGCTCTTGTGCTTGCAACCCCCCTTCTTTTTTCAGAGAGGCATTTTTGCAGCTCAAGAGAGGCACAATGGGCTAATTGACTGTTTACAGCTGTGTGAAGAGCAACTAGTAACAAGTCCTTACAATGATATCTCTTTGCTTTTTGCTTGGACTCAAGATATTGGTTTGAGATGGCAAGCAAGAGGTCTTCAGCTGATTTTGCATCCAGCACAAAATCAGTCCATCCACCATGGGAGGTGAGATATTTAGAGACGTTCAGTCTCAGTTCTGTGTACAGTTCAGACATTGGACATACAAGGGTTAACAGACAAAACAAAAGCAGTGGAAGACTGGATTAAAAATCCTTGGCACTAACTGCAGACAGATTTCCAGATGCCTGCTAGAAGCAGTGATGCCAAGGCGGTACACTGTAACTCACAAAAGGAGTTTACCAGAGGTCCAGGGTGGGTCTGTCATTCCCTAGACCAAAGCAAAATAAGTTTGCAAAGGAAAAACCACTGTATGTTAAAACAGGTCCAAGTTGGCAGATTTTCACTACGCTGCTTGACATCTGAGTTCAAAAGAACTGGGATGTGAATCTCACTCTGTACATTCCAGCTTGCACACGGTTGCCACTGTAATTAGGGTAATAAATCTTACCCTAACGTCAATTCTTGTTGGAATTGCCAGAGTAGAGAAACAACAAACAAGTAGTTTCCAGAATCTGATAATGATTTATTTCTGGAATATAAAACAGGTTTATAACTAAATCAAAGATAAAATACCACTGAGGAGAACACCATAACTTCCTAATTTCTTACCTAAGGTAGAATCAGCTTCTTCTCAGAGAATTCTAAGCAGAACAGTCATTCTTATACCTCTGATTATTGCTACAGAAACTAGTAAAAAGATACAATAAACTTGGATAATTGGCTAATAGCAGAAATGGTGTGATTAGCACTAGCCTGGGAACATGCACCGAAGTAACAAACATACATATAAGAAAAACAAAGCAGTATTTGTATATAGGAAGGTCACCTAATAATAGCTATTCTGCACTAAACCTAAAGATGGCAGCATTGCACAACTAATGATTGTAATTATACAATTATATAAACAGCTGTGTCTCCTCAGTACATTAGTAATAATGCAAATAACATAATGATTCTTAGTAAAACACAATGATTGTAGAAATATTGGTAATAAGAGCAAAATAATTGTATATAAGGCATTGTAATACTTGTATATAAAGTATTATGATTATATAGCAAGAATACAGCAATAAGCATTGCAATAGATAGCAGCAATGCTCATAGAACAGTAGAACCCAGATCCTGACACTCATGCTTATATGATAAGTGCCTGTGCCCTATATATTACTGTCTACAAAATAGGGGACCCCAACCAGAGGTGATAGTCCATGGATAACACAGTCTATATCCACCCCATCCCCCCAGAAACAGCCAAATTGGCTTTGAGACCTTCATGAAGTACTACCATTGCATTAACCCTTCCCATGAAACCCTGGTCATGAGAGACTTCATCATAGACTGGAGGACCAATGCCACTAGTTCCCATAAGTATCTGGTCAGTAGTCTATACCTCACACAAATGGTGACTAACAGCACTAGAACCAACTACTGCATTGGCACAAGAACACTCATAGACTTGATTGTCACCTCCCACCCAAAAAGAATCACCAGAATCAATGTGCTCCTGATACCATTAGAGACCATTCACCTATCCTATGTGAATGGTCTTCTAAGTAAACCAGACCTCCTCCTAAACTAGTCACAAGCAGGGTCCTCCAAAACTCCTCCAAAGAGCAATTCAGACTACACCTGGCATCTGTTGACTGGCGTTATATGCACAGAATTCAAGATATTGACATTGCACTTGACTTCTTTATTCAAGTATTTAACATAGCCACAAACAAATTTGCAGCACTCAAAAAACAGATTGTAAGAGGGGGCTCTGCCAGGTGGCTAACCCCTTCCTTAAGAAAACAAATACAGATTAGAGATATCGTATGTAGTAGAGCCAGGGTGACTGGGTCACAAAAGGACATCCAGAATTATAAGGCTGCCCTAAACAACTGTACGTTAGAAATCAGATGGGTAAAAGCAAACTTCTTCAAAGAGGAGCAGGCCAACCTCTGGTGTGATGGAAGAAAATTCTGGAAAGGAGGACAAGACCACATTTACAATGATAACCCATAATGACTTGACCCTCACTGACCCTGCCCGAATAGCGAATGCATTCAATACATCCTTCACTGACCTAAGCCACTTACCCTCCTCACTGGACTCCTCTCAACCCACTAACTGTCATATGGACAAAGACAAAATATCCTTAACCTCACACTAGCTCCCCAAGTTTTACTTTAAGTGTGTGTCAGTTACTGAAACCATCAAATACCTGAAGCAGGTTGTTGGTAAAACTAGAATGCTAAGTGATATAATTGACATGTGGCTATTTGCCACTTCCCTTAATATCCTGGCCCATCACCTCACAACTCTCTTCAATCACTCCATAAGGTATGGTCAGTTCCCAAGCCAGTGGAAAATAGCAACTGTCACCCGAGTTCATAAAGGTGGGGATAGAAACTCCATTACCAACTCCTGCCCCATCTCAATACTGTCCCACCTCTCCAAGGCACTAGAGCAAATTGTCACAGACCAGCTGGTTGACTTCCTTGGACAATACAACATACAGTGCCCTCAGTGGCATGGCTTTAGAAGACACCATAGTACTATAACTACTTTTCTAGAATACATTAGCTCATTATACAACATCATTCACATATCTGGAATGTGTAGTATGGTACGGGCTGCACTCCCATTGGATCACACTGTGAACCAATGGGCGTACAGCCCTACTGATGGTGTCATTCAGCAGGTGGCAGGGTGGCAGGTGGGTGGGGTGCTGCCACCCACCAGCTGACTGGGGGAGCGGGGCAGTGGGGCTTAGTGGGCGGGTGGGGAGAAGGGGTACCACTAGACCACCAGGGATATTGGACCTATTTTTTTTTTTTACAAATGCCCGCGATTGGGCAGATAGCAGTCTACTGGACCACCAGGGATAGTAGACATTTATTTCTATTTTTTTACAGATGCCCATGATCGGGCAGATAGCGGTCCACTGGACCACCAGGGATAGTAGACATTTATTTCTATTTATTTACAGATGCCCGCAATTGGGCAGATAGCAGTCCACTGGACCACCAGGGATAGTAGACATTTATTTCTATTTTTTTACAGATGCCCATGATCGGGCTGTGGAGCACATTGCCAGCTGCAGGGGGCATCAGTCCCCGATGGCTGCTGCCTAGCAGGGCGCCAGGCGCAAGTCATCGGGGATCAGCGCACCTGCATGCAAATGGCCCCATGTGTGCCTTGCATACATTATGGCCCCATTTGTATGTTAACTTTTGAATATTGTGGTTGCTGTGAATGGCGCAATGGAACTTGTGCTAGTGCATCCCCATGCTCCACTCTGGCCACTTGTACTGGTGCAGTGTCACTGTGCCATGCGCACTGCGGGTGGCCAGGGTGCTATATTCAATGCTGCTGAGCCATGGCACAGCTCCGTTGAATATCACCCGGTCCACACCCCTGTGCAGCCAAGTTGAGCTGTGCCCAAGCTTGCGCCACATCCTGGCGCAGATTGAATATCTGGGCCAAGGTGTACAAGATACTTGGCATGAAGTCTGTGGGTAGGGCAGGTCAGCCAAAGGAGGCATTGTTAAGTGAAGGGGGTAAGGAGAGTAGTAAGGCCAGAAAGGGATGAGTGTGGTGGGAAGCAGAGGAGAGAGGAAGGCAGGTTCTGGGTGATAGAGATAGACAGGGTGATAATGGCAAGGGTTCAAGTGTGAAGATCATGTCAAGAGTAATGAACAGTCAGAGGTGCCCTATAGGGGACCTTGATGTCTATCTAGATGACACCCTAACTTTCTCCCACCACACTGACCAAGTCGTAAAAGTGGTCAATCGGAAACTTGGAACCCTATACAGATATAAAGCATACATGACCCCTAATGCTCAGAACCTAGCAGTATCTGTCTCCATCCTCCCAGTAACTGACTATGGCTTAATGGTCTATGGAGCAGCATCGGACATGATTCTAAACAGAATTAAAGTACTGCTTAACAAGGCTTGCCACCTTGCTATGGATGCTGATAGGTATACCCATACCTGCAGTCTATACTGCAATGCTAAGTGGCTAGTAACCACAGAGCACAGAATCAAATTCCAGTTATGCTTAATGGGAAGAAAGCCCTTATGGCATCACCCCCCCCACACTGCAATCTCTCTTTAGACTTGCTGCTAATACACACTTGACTAGAAATGTGGGTAGGAATGTCCTACATTTTCCATTCTGCAATACCAACCAGGCTAAGAGCTCCTTCTGCTGATGTCACCTATCTGGTTGAAAAAAATTCCCCAATCCCTACAGGAATTGAGAACATTTCTTACCCCTCTTCTCCATGTCCATGCATAAGATAGTCCACACTTCCCTTCTCTTCGTTTCATTCACCTTGCTTCCCATGCCTCTCATCAGCTCCTCCCTTACCTCCTTCCCTCCTCCCCACTCATCCCCACCTCACCTTCCCCCACCACATCTACCAATCCCACCATCTTCCCACTGTCACCTTCCCCCACTATCTACCTATTCCCAATTTTTCTCACTGCCATCCCCCTCTACTAATTCACCTCTTACCTACTGTGCCTCTCCCCCGCAATGCCATTTGTCTACCTCCCAATGTTCTACAGAAGAAGAGTGTGCACTGGGAGAGTGATGCCCAGAAACAACCATAACACTGCCAAAATGAGTTTCGAGCACAGCCAATCTCTTAAAAAGGGACGCCATCACAATAGAGAAATTCAAAATGTAATCTATAAGCAGACAAACATGTGTTCCACCTGACACGTTTCAGCCAATACTATGTCCTTTATCAAAGGATGAGCCTTGATAAAGAACATAGTATTGTCTGAAATGTGTCAGGCAGGATGCAGATGTCTGTCTACTTATGGATTAAATTTTGAAATTCTCAGTTGTGGTGGTGTCCCTTTTTAAGAGGTTGTGTGTACTCAAAACTCATTTTGGCACTCTCAATGTTCTACTTACCTCCTCTCACTGGGCACCTTATGTATGCACTGCTCTTGTAACCTGTGTAATAGTTTTAACCATTTGACAAAGCCTTTAGGCTGCTGCTAGGTATTCGACTTTGTTACTGTGTATAATGCTTAATGTTCCTGCAATGTTAATCCATATATACTTCCCTGATGTGGAATCTTTGTATCCTCTGCTTTTTCAACCTGTATAATTGTTGAAACCAATTGACAAAGCCGTTATCCTGCTGCTATGTATTCGACTGCATTGCTGTGTATAATGCTTAATGTTCTTGCTGTGTACATTGCTTAATATTTCTGCAGTGCTAACCCATTTCTACTTCCCTGACACAGAACTTTTGTAAATGAGCAATGCTCAAAGGTGCCATTCCAAATTATGAAATAAAGAAAAATAAAGAAAAAAGAAAGAAAAGAAAAGAAAGAAAGAAAGAAAGAAAGAAAGAAAGAAAGAAAGAAAGAAAGAAAGAAAGAAAGATGGATGGGGTGTCTACATTTGGGCCATATATTGAACCTGCCACTATTTTGAGCTGTCCTAATCTACCAGGGACAATTAACTAATGACCCTGTGGGTCCCAGACCTGAATAAAATAAAAGGGGACTGAACAAGCAACCAGAATGGCCACACCTCTTTTACTAGTGCTGTTTCCAGCCCCATAAACTTGTCCAGCCCAGTGCATCTGAAAGAGCATACTTTTCTCCCTTAGGAGGTTGGTGTCTTGAAGATAAGCCACCAAGGCACTCAACTTCCATAAATGTTTCTAGATTCTATATCTCTTAGCTGTGCTTTGCCCCTCCCCCCTTAATATTCCACAATACAATGCAGGAAATACTAGCCACAAACCAGTACTAAGAAATACATCATGCTGGACTGAAGATCTCAGAAAGCAAATGCCCTATCCATACCTAGTGCTGCCTGATCTGGAATCCTCCCTGTCCACCCTACACAGTAACAGACCAACAAAATGTAATAGAATACTAGAGCACATGAAAAATCCCATAATAAAAAACATAAAACAAAGATCCCTCCAATCACAAAGATGCCCCTGGCCCTATAGACTAATTTCTATCCTCATTAGTCCATGATTGGCCAGTTACATCCATAGAACTCATACCCTATGTTCTCTATGCTATTGTGTAATTTATGTGTGCTCATTGTTACTATGCAACTCCCATCACCCTTTCCCCCAGGTCGTACCGGGAGACGAGCAACTTGTTGTTCAGTGTACCTTACCTGGTGAAACTTTTCAATAAATAAATAAACAAACAGCTTCAAGGAAACCTATACCCAAGTAACTATGGATCAACCCACCCCTTTATTCATTGTAAATATATCCCCAGTAAATACTCTAAATGAAGAAGATGTGTGGGGCAACAGACCAGCCCAAAAAAATAATCTCACACAATAAGTTGTTCAGCAACAGTTCATAAAATGGGGTAATCAGCAACCCTGAAACATCCCTTACCCTCATGCTCCACTCATCTAGCAATATACAATTTTCAAAATGCTTAAGGAAACAGCAACAAAATATAAGCAGATTATATATAGAGATGCACAAAGTTGGCAAACTTTGCTTTGCAAAATAATTCATGAAGTTTGCCAAATTTGTGAAGTGTGAAGTGCTGACTTTGTGAAGTTTTTGACAGGCAAAGTTGCACTTTTTCAGGAGAAGTTATGCAGATTCGCTGGTGAAGTTGCAACTTCACCATAACTTAATCTCACTTCACCTGAAAAAGTCGAATTTCTTCAGGAAAATCTAATGCAAAATAGCAAAATGGTGAAGTGGGCAACTCCAAAAGTTATTTGTGAAGGCACATTTCACAGCCTTGCTGTAACGTTGCCAGCATGGCAAAACTTAACAACATCTCTCTAATAATATATCACATAACATGATATAATTAAGCAATAATTCATGACAGGGTGTGGTATGTCATGGGATATCATTACTTCTTGGGGGCATTGTGAGGAATGATGGTGTAGGTTGAGTGTCACATCCACCCAAGAAGTAACAATATCCCATGATATATCACACCCGGGAGTGTATTATTGCTATTATGAACTAGACCCATACATGTATGACTACAAATATAAGAAATGTTTTTTTAAAATCTTTTAAATAATGTATTTAGCCCTTAAAGCTCTACTTGCTCTAAACCCTACAAAGGGCACTAGTCCAGATGGTCTGAACCCAAAGCTTTTGCACCTCTCTGCCTGTGCTATTTGTCACCCTATTGCTTTACTCCTCAATCTCTCTTTCTTTCTACTTTGGTTCCCTCTTCCTGGAAATCAGCCACTGTCATTCCCCTCCCTAAGAGTGGTTACCCCTCAGCTCCAGGCAACTACTGCCCTATCTCTCTTCTCCCTACTTTTGCTGAATTCCAAGAGCACGTGGTACTCTCTCAACTTTCCGCATTTCTTGACTCCTCTTCCTTCCTTACCCCTTTGCAGTCTGGTTTTTGTAAATCTCACTCCATATCCACCTCCCTTCTCAGTCTCACTGACACCATCCTGACAAGTATGGACCAGGGCCTGGTTACCTCTTCTATCTTCATCGATCTGGCCAAAGCCTTCAACACTGTATCCCACCCCCCCCTCCTCCTAGTCCAGCTCTCTGCTGCTGGGTTCTCTACTTGTGCCACAGATTGGTTTCTGTCCTACCTCATTGACAGAACTCAAGCTGTCAAAATTGTCAACTCCCTGTCACCCTCCCTAGCCACATTGGCGTCTCCCAAGGCTCAGTGCTCGAACCCATCCTCTTCTATATCTTTCTAAATTCCATCCCCTCTGAATGTACATCTGCATCCATACACATGTATGCTGATGACACTGTCATATTTGCCTCAGGCTCTTCCCAAACAGACCTGACAAGCAGACTCCAACTGGCTTTCAGCAATATCCAGCAATGGTTCTGCTCAAATCAGCTTTCCTTAAATGCTAAAAAACTGTCTCTACTACTTTTGGTACCATATAAAAGCTCTCTAAACTGCCAGCCCTGCCCTCCTTCCACACTCTGGATGGAAATAGCCTTGAAAACATCACAACTTTCAAGTACCTAGGAGTGTGGCTCAACAGTCACCTAGACTTCTCTGATCATGTGGACTCCTTACACAAAAAGCTTTACCGTAAACATGGTGCACTATATAGGAATCATGAGTGCATCCCTCTACTAATCCACAGAGCCATTGTGCAGAGAATGATTCTTCCCCTCTTTGACTACAGTGACACTATGTTAATGCTCCCAAGTCTACCCTGGCCAGACTGGATCCGCTCTTCCACTCCTTCTGTAGGTTTTCCCTGGATTGCCCCCCCCCCGGACCCACCACTGCCACCTCTACACCTCTCTCTTGTTTCACTCCCTTGAAACCAGACAACGTGTTCATGGCTCCACCCCTATTGCTAAGTACTGGCTGAGCTCCCTCCCGTCCTACCTTATGTCTCTTCTCTCCTCTCCTCTCCTCCCCTTCAGAACCCTCCTACTCTCTCTGTAGCTCTAACCTCTGCTATCTAACTCTCCCATCCAGGCAGACCTTGGCTAAGCAAGCTGCTTTCTCTTTCCGCCTTTCCAAACTCTGGAACTCCCTCCCTTTCCCTACTCATTCTGCCACCTCCATCCACTCCTTCTCCAGTCTTATACATGATTACTGGACCCCCTCATGTAAATGCCACTGATTCCACCCATATTACTGCCCCATACCTTCCTCTTCCTTGATCTTTAGCCCCTTCTCTCCCCACCCCCTTTCTTTCATACTACAGATCTCCCCTTCCCCCCTCCCCCATTTCCTCTACATGCTCTGCCAACCAATCCTAATTCTGGACCTCCCTTGTCTCCTTCCTATGCTCTACCTTCTCCTTTCTCCCCCCTCTACTCTTTACCCTTTGCTAGACTACATTTAGCCAATTGCACTAACTTGGTTCATCCCCTATTCTTGTAGGAAAATGATACCTACTGCTGATGCTGCATTTTCTGTAAATAATTTTTATGTATATGCTCTTGTACATTCATTGTATATTACTTGATGTTTAATTTATGATATATTGTATAAAACTGTGCCTTAATGTAAGTGTGCATTCTCTGTAAATATTTTTATGCTGTATAGATATGTATTTCTCCCTCTCCCCTCTCCCCAAGGACCCTTCTGGAAATGAGTTGTTTATAGCTCAGTATGTATCTTTTGGTGAAACTTTTGAAACAAATAAATATATTTTGTAATGTGTAGTATTACATTGAAACAAGATAGTTCTTTTACCATTATATATATGCAGCAGGTGGTGCTGTTGTAATACCTGCATAGTGGTGACAGGAGCCAGGCCAACTATATGTACTGGAGTGACTGTTTTTTTTTTAATCTTGTGGTGTGTTCAGGGGATGAGAAGGTTTCTGGTGGAATGAGGTGCCTAAAAGAGAGCATTATTTATGTTTTGAGATGTATAGTAAGTGGAGCCAAGAAACCGCAGCTTGAAAAGGAGTTAACGGAATAGAAGGAACACTTCCAGGCTTCTGGTACTTTGGAACAGATTGTTAAGTCACCTTGTCTTGCTATTTACTTTGGCCTAGGGAGTTATTATATTGAGAAGAATGTTGGATGAATTTTAAAAAAAAAGTTAAAAATATCTTTCTAAGCACCACTGCCTATGACTTTATGGCAAAACGGGCAGCTGAGTGCATCTCTCAAAACAAAGAGATGGAGGAAACTGTAAAGCTGCATGCAGCAGTGCTTCATAAAAAAAAAAATTGTTGTTTGGGTTGTGGCACTTCATTTTGCAGTCAAACTGAGGCTGCCAAAAAATCTGTTGTTTAAAGCACCTTAACTAGGATCAGTTTCACAGGGGTGTTTGCATAGCAAATATGACAAACAGCAAGTGGATGTATTTTTGGGAGAGTTAGTAGGCAGGTTACCAGAGGTTTTCTGAAGTCATGATTATGTGGTAGGATTTAATCAAGGCTTTAAAGGGCTCTTAACCAATCAGATTTATTCATTCTTCCTATCCAGATCATAATATATGGTATGCAATAAAATAATATAATCTGCTATAAGATAAAAATAGAATCTGATATACTTTAATGTGATATATGAGAAGATATATATAACCTGACATGATATATAATTTATAAAGTAATATAATCTTATGCAGTATATGATATATAGGCATTCATGACCACAAGCACCCACAGGGCATCTGATCATGGCCCCACCCCCCAGCACGCAGGTTCATGGGTGGCAGACGGGTTTGAAGCAGAGGACTTGGATAGGCATCCAATTAGATGCCTATCCTGTTTCCTGGAATGGATCACTTGTGCCGTGGAAGCAGGGGAGTATGGGACAGCGTGGGTCCAGTAAATGTGCAGATAAAGGGAACTCACCTAAACCGCTGACCCAGTCCTCCCCAGCCACCCAGTTGGCTGGGATAGCAATGTGGCAGTTGTCCAGGTGCCCACACTCCCGGTGGGTGTCTGTTGGGGGGGATACAAAACACCTATGGCAGGGTCCCCCCTACTGTAACTTGTGCCCCCCACTGCATGGCATTACACGACTTTGTGAATGGCATATAGTGCAGGCATGCCCCTGACACCCCCCAGACCATATGTGGCATATAGCAGTCCTCATAGCTGTGGGATCCAGTGCACAACTGACAGGCTTGCAGATTGTGAATGTCACCAGTGGTCCACAGGATCCCTTTTGCATGGCATTCACACTTTAGGTTGCCTACCCACCTCAGATACATGGCAAGAAGGCAATCTGCACATTAATGAATAGAGTCCTTTGTCTGTGAAGAGGTTTGTTGCCTTCCCTTAGCTTATCCCACTGTTCCTCCACCCCACCCAGGTCATGCCCTCTGCTAGATAATCTCTGAGGCATTCACGCATTTATTTTTACATCTGCCCTCCTGAAGTCCAGAATCCTTGCTCTTGTGTGGTTCATATGTAATCTAATATATGATAAAATAACATAATCTGCTATAACATCATATGATGTATACGAATATAATGTAATCTGATACAATATAAAATGATATGATACATATTTACTATATGATTATTTCTATTGTTCTGTAATTGCTATTACTTATTAGTTTAGTTATGTGATAAGATAACATGATCATGAAACTGAGTTCATAAAAAGTCATAATTTGATCACTGCATCCAGGGAGAGCAGTTTGCCTGCAGTTTTGGTCTCCCTGGACACAGAGAAAGCTTTTGACCAGGTGTCTTGGTCCTTTCTTTTGGTTTTATTAGATGGGTGGAGATCTTGTATTCCCAGCCTATGGTGTGGGTCTGGTGCAACAGTCTCCTTTCTGACTCTTTTCCTCTGTGTCAAGGAACCCGACAGGGTTGTCCCCTCTCTCCTTTACTTTTCAATCTGTATCTTGAACCCCTTTTATACAGTCTTCAAACTAATCAAGAGTACATGGGTATTCGACTAGCTGGTAAACAGTATCTATCATCTCTATATGCCAACAATATTCTCCCACATCTTGAGAATCCAGCTCATACCCTGCTTCTAATTTTACCTGAGATTAGTCATTTCTCCGTTCTGTCTGCCTACAAGCTCAACATTACCAAAACTAAACTTTTACCTTTGAACAATCTCATTTTCAAACATGACGTACAAGAACTGGGATTTCTTGGGCACCTAAGCTGTTGTGCTATTTGGGGATACTTCTTGCTCACTCTGTACCATAGACAATCAAAAAGAATTTTACTCACCTCTTCCATACCAAATAGCTTTTTCCTAGGGAAGGAAAGAGGTGTATGTTTTTCCCCAGGACATCCCAAAGCATGTTATAAGTGTCAGAGCAGAAGACACCTTAGTAGTGTCTGTGAGAAAATAAAATATGCTTTATGTGGGGACTTTGATCACAACAGTGGGACATGTAGAAATGTGTTTCACTGTAATTTGTGTGACGAACAGGAATACATGTACCACCAGTGCCCCAGGGCAGGTCAAACTAGACAGGGAGGGTTGGACAAGGAGGATTCTAATCAACCGTGCTCAAGAGAGACATAGGCCTCATTTTACTGATCAGGACACACCCCAAACAGGGCCTACTTCTTTTGACACTGACCAGCCTAACTCTGGCGTTAGGCCTCCTACTGAACAAATGCCCCAGGATACCCAAACTTCAGTACATACAGATCTACCAAGTACCTCAATCATTACAGAATGTAATGTCATGCCCCCACACCCAAAATGGACTTTCAAGCACCTAAACGGGTCACAAGGGCATCCAGCAAACAGAGTAATCCCCCATTGTAGTGGCAGTACACAACGCTTTTCAGGTCACAGGATCAGGAAGGTGGTTCAGAGTCAGATGTTTCCTTCACATCTGGTGCCATCTCTGAAATGGAGCTGGAGGAAGATGGGGTGCAGAAGTTCTGGGTACTAAGAAAAAGACAGGGAGGAAGAGAAATAAAGGCAAATAAGTAATTTAGCATGGCAACCTTAAATCTAGTCTCTTTAAATGCCTGCAGCAAGAAATATTATAAGAAGAGATTAGCATGTCTAAACTTTTGCAGGGATTTGGGAGCAGATATCACCTTTTTGCAAGAGACTAGGTTTAATAGTTTGGAGGATGTGGCCCAAGCCAAAAAGAACTAGATATGGGGACCTTCATTCTGGTCATACAGCACAGATACGGCAGATGGCTTAGGAATTTCATTTGGACATATGCAGGTGCAAGTTTTAAGGATCATGGATTTGCTACCTGGGAGAGTATTAATTGTAGATTGTTTGTACAAAGGGTTCTCTCTGAGGTTAATAAACATTTATGCATCGCAGGTTAAAACAGCACACATAGACTTATTTATTGAAATGAAGCCCTTTTTGTTTACTAAAAAGTACATAATATGGGGAGGGGATTATAATTGTAGCTTGGATCTTAAAATCAAGGATCAAGTACAGAGAAAAATATACCTCGATACTCATGCTTTACAAGAAATATTAAGAACGTCTACTTTAAAAGATGCATATAGGGTGTTACATACCACAGCAGGGGCTACATATCGGAGAAGTATTTTTTCTTCTCATATAGATTATTTTTTTCTTTCTAAATTTTTTGTTCCTTATTAGGTTTGATTTAAAACTCTGTGCAGTATCAGATCATAAGGCTTTATTTTGCAAACTAGGCCTTTCTTCAGTCCCACCTAGGTTTCCTACAGTTAATAATAGATGGAAGCTTAACTCATACCTGTTAGACTAATCTGAAATACAGACTTCATTATTACAGGTCCTAATAAGGAGAAAATCGGTGGCAGAGATGTATGATGATTGGGTTTCCTGGTGGGAAGACACAAAAAAAGAAGTTAAACAATTTTTCATCTCATCTGGAAAAACCAAGAGTACAGTTGACTATTTAAAATATCTTAGGTACAGGAATCAGTACTACCGGTTAATGTCCTATCAGATGCTTCAGATGTTAGTATACAAGATCAAATGGCCGGAAACAGGTTAAACAGCTTTACCAAGATTTGGGCCCCCTTTTATACCCTTTATTCCATATAAGACAGGAGGTAGGTGCCTTATGTATATTCCTTGATGTATTACTATGTACTCTGTGCTTGGGATTAGGGAGGATGGGGGAGGAGAGATTTGCAAAACGTTTCATGTACAAATATGTGTAATATTTGAAAACAGTGCAATCTCCCTCTGTATTGTATAACCTTAATAAAAATTGAATGACAAAAAAAACAAGATCAAATGGTAACTATTAAAACTAAAATGAAACATTATCAGTACGATAGGGTGGTGTCTTTGCAGGCAGAAATGCAATTTGGTCTACGAAAGACACCTTCTTCTGACCCCTTTTCAGCCTGCAAACAGACCTTGGACAAAAAAACTAATGAAAGGGTTATGGAATGAGTCAGGGCAGTTAAGGCAGACTGATGTTGAAATGTTAGAGACTGTGCAACATTTTTTACAGACGCAACATGGGAATGCTTTTACCTCAGGTGTTCAGTGGAATAAGGTTATGACATTCGCAGCACCAGAAATCAAATGTAGCCAATCAGCTGCATTACAGAATCCTATCACAATAGAAGAGGTTAGAGGTGCTATATCTTCTTTTAAATTAGGAGTATCTCCTGGGGAGGACAGCCTCACAAAATAATTTTATAAAATATTTTTCAGAGGATTTAAGTGAAATTCTGTGCAATGTGTACAATGAAATACTGGACACAGGCAATACTGGTGAACAATTTTCAGTTGCACTGGTTATCTTTTTGCATAAAAAAGCCCTGAGGCAGGATTTAGGGAACTGGAGACCAATTAGCCTCCTAAACACATACTATAAAATATTGGCATCTATACTGTGTTGTAGATTGCAGAAAATAGCTCTATCAGTGATTCATCCTGTACAGTCACATTCAGTATCAAATAGGACCATACAGCAGAATTTAGCTTCTCTAAGGGATGTCTGTGAGTTTGGAAGACAAAATAAAATTTCTGGTTACTTGATTGCCCTGGACCAAACTGAGGCTTTTGACAGAGTGTCACAAGACTTTTTACATTTAGTTTTAGAGAAAGATGGGATCCCTAAACAGTTTCGGGCATGGATTGCCATATTATATCAAAATACCTTCATGTATCCCATGGTAAATGGACTAATTGGACAGGGCTTATATAGTAAGCAGGGGGTATGACAAGGGTGCCCTCTGAGCCCTTTGTTGTATACATTTGTATTAGACCCAGTTATTCATCTGATCATACATGATAGTGACATTTGAGGAATTACACCTGCAGTGAGAATGATTCCCAAAAAAATGTCTGCATATGCAGATGATATTTGTTTAACTCTTAAAACTAAGCAATCAGTTCTTAAAACCATACTGGTACTAGAATTATATGCTAAACCTGCTGGGGCAGAAGTAAATTATAATAAAAGTAAGGGGGTATATCTGGGGGAGGGTTCCTTTTGCTGTAGCATATGATTGAGTCAAATATCAAATGAAACCATTAAAATCCTAGGATGCCATTTTGGAAATGGAGATTTAGCCCTTCAAAATCGGACAGAAAAACTAGAAATAGGGGAAAGTAAAGTACATCACTGGAAATCATGGTCTCTGTCAAAACTAAAGAGAGTTCTGATAATTAAAATGTTTCTGCTGCCAATTTTTCTTCATATCAGTTCTTTTTTTCCTATTCCAACAACCTTAGAAACAAGACTATTGAGCTGTTTCTTCCAGATGGAATGGAGAAGTCGCCTGAATCCAATAAAAAGAGATTACACTTATCTTAAACTTAAAAAAAGGAGGTTTGGGAATGATACACCCTTTAGTGTTTTATATATCCTTCTTTCTACATTCTACTTTTGGGATCCAGAATGGGTGGGAGAAACACCCTTGGGAACTCTGGTCAGAAACATTATTTCACCCCTTTATGACAAAATGAGAGGCAGAAGTCCCTAGAGTCACTGCTACACTCCAAATCCCAGTATGTGCTATTCCAGCAATAAAAGAAATTAGGCAATGTAAAGTGACAAAGGTACAAATATAGAACTTGCAAAGGAAAGCCTTGTATAGTGAGATGATGGCCCAAAACTTTGCAGTAATTATAGATTTTCCAAAATGCCTACCTACAAGGGTAGACATGGCTCTCAAAATATTGACAAACAAAAGAATTCCAGCAGCTTGGTGGGATGTGTCATGGTTGAGCTGTCATGGGAAGTTAGGGGTCTAGGGAAATCTAAAGCACAAACCAGTGTCAGAAAGACAGTGTCTTAGAATAGAGTGTTTGGGAGTAGAAGAAGCAATGGAACATTTCTTTTTTGATTGCACATATGCAAAATCATTCTGAGCAGATGTGATCACTAGATGGCAGTGGAAGCCAGTACAGCCTGTAACTTATGAAAGATTAATTCTAGGAGATTACTCAGGGTTAGCCACATGGTACAATTATAGTACTCTGAACTTAATTTTTCTTGTGTAAAATATTATCTATGGCAGGCAAGATGTAAGTTTTCTTTGCAGCATGTTAGTACACCTACAATAATTTTAATCAAACAGATAGAGCAATCTTTACACAGAAAGGGAAAGAAAGGACACATTTAGAACCCAGAAAGTATCAGTATATGTGGAGGAATGTACCATGGATATGAAAAACCATGAAAGAATATAAGCTTTAGCATGTGATTCACAACCTTACTTTAGGGGTTTTTTTTGAAGAAGTTTTCTTTTAGTTTATGGAGAGGATTTTGAGTTTACATATTAATGAAATGTTAATTTTTTCTGTTAAAAATGTTTATGCTGAGAACATATGTATTTTCTTTTGTGCTTTTGTTGGATTTCATTGTATTTTCTGTATTGATGTTATGTTTTTTTCAATAAATAATTCCCCTACTCTCCTTTTGGGGGAATCCCTGTCCGGCTGTTGCTGATGGCCACAATGCAGGAGCCTTTGGAGGAGATGGATGTGTGTGTGGCATGGAAGAGGACCTCCTCCCATGTCATAGATTCACAAGAGGCTGTAGATATGACACTGGCTGCAGCAGATTTCTCGGAGGAAGAGGTAGAATTTTTTCCCTCCGGAGAACAAAAAGATCAAGGCAGTGCACTTCCTGGTGCTGCCTCTGGAGAGGTTTCAACTGTAAAAAGTAAGCAACAGAGAAATTACAGTGAAAGATCTAGACTTACAGCTGGAAGTTATTTCTGGTAACACCCACAGTGAACACAGTGATGCCGCGACTGCACAAGGAACTCCGGCAGAGTCTAATGCAGATGTCAACCCAGCTGAAGGGGCCAATGGAGCTTTGATATACATACCAGAGCAAACAGTGCATCTAAAGTGGCTGGCAGCTTAGGCAGCCCTCAGGCTGCATGCCGAGAGCGCCGTGCACAGTGGAGAAGACAAAGAAAAGCTTTAAGGACACAAAATCTAGGCTCAGACCAGGCTACCCTTCTACTGCAGTTTTGCCACAAGGTTCAAATACACCAATGGCTAGGTCAGAGAAAGAACAAGTATATTTCTTTGTGAAAGGGAAAAATAAAGGATGGAGCAAAAAATGACCGCACTGTGCTCCTCTAGTCACGCAAGATCACACGATTAGAAATACTGATGTATGAGAAGGCAACTGGTCTCCCATTCATGCTTTAGAGGATGCAGGCTGGCTGCACAAACCTGGTGGAACTTGGGTCCCTGACCCTGCAACATCTCCTTACCACATGGAAACTTCTTCAGCAGAACAGCACAACACAGATACCATGGTTCAGGTCATAAGCTCCAACAAACCCTGGGGTAACTCAATTTCTAATACTAATCCTGTTGAAACTGTCAATGATATTGATCATATGGGGGCTAATGTTAGTACTACAGATAGACAGAGCTCGGGTGGTAGGGGCACTGACTCTTTGGCTAACACATCAGTTAGACCAATCATTTCTGAAATGGTTAATGTTAATTCTAACACAAATGCTGATGCTACTATTATGCAGGATGCTGACAGCATCAGTGCAGATTTATTGACAGAAACACCAGTTAGACTTGATCCCTCTGAATCTGTATTACAAAACCCAGAGTCATTAGTTAGATTAGCCCCACTATTTAACTTATCAGATTTATTTCAAAACAAGGAAGAACCTGCCCTGAGGAGAAACACAGTTTGTTTACTCTATAAAGGTGGCCTAGAGTCCCGTCCTAATAGACTTCACATTGCTAGGGTGCTGTTAAAGGGGTCAATGATTTTTTTTCCCTCTGAAATCTTTGCATTAATAAGTTTAGGTAATTCAGACAATGACATTAGCTTCAAGACTGTTTCTGACCTTGATAGGTTTTGGGCACAATATCAGGCCCAGAAAAACAATCCTATTTGGATCCCTTTCCACCCAATTCTGCTTACCAAACCTTTTGTAAAATATATTACAGTCATGTTCAAAAATGAAGGGGTCACCAATGGGAATATTTTCTTCTGGCTTAGACAGTGCTGTGAGGTATTAGGGGAAACCTTCCCCCACACTAGATAGTGAACAAATATGGGATGGGGGTTGGAGAATAAGAGTAAAACTTATTTCCACCAACTCTGGGCCTGTTCACCTACCAGTTTGTTCTTAGGAAAAGACAGGGACTCTCTGTTCTTCGCAGGTCAACCCCGCTCATGCTTTAAGTGTGGCTCCCAAATATAGAAACATAGAAACACAGAAGTTGATGGCAGATAAGGACCACAAGGCCCATCCAGTCTGTCCATTTTGTCTACGTTATGAATGTGCCATAGGCCTTTACTCTGTCAATGATCTATCTATTCATACTCATCTGTATTGCTCACTTATGCCTATTCCATGCCTGTTTGAAGCCCTGGACATTATTCATATCCACCACTTCCTGAAGTAGGCCATTCCATGCATCAACCACCCTTTCTGTGAAAAATAATTCCTCACTTTACCCCTTAATCGGCCTCCCTCTAATCTCATGCTGTGTCCTCTTGTCCTGCTATTTTTCTTATATTGATACATGTTAGACTCTTTCACCTTGTTAATGCCCTGAAGATGTTTGAATGTTCTGATCATATCACCTCTCTCCCTCCTTTGCTCTAGGATATACATATTGAGCTCCATTAATCTGTCCTCATACGTTTTCTGATTCAGTCCCTGCACCATTTTGTTTGCCCTTCTCTGGACTGCCTCTATTTTCTTAATGTCCTTGTGCAGGTGCGGCCTCCAGTACTGCACGCAATACTTCAGATGGGGCCTAACCAGTGTCTTCTAAAGAGGGATTATTACCTCCATCTTACGACTTGTGATACCCCTACTAATACATCCCAACATTCATCTAGCCTTACCTACTGTTTTAGTGGTCTGCTTGGATGATTTCAGGTCATCAGTGATGATGATGATGCCCAAGTCTCTTTCTTCCTTGTGATTGCCAGCAACTCCCCTCCCAACCTATAGGTGGCTTCAGGGTTTCTCTTCACTATATTCATGGTCTTGCACTTCTTTGAGTTAAATCCCAGTTGCCACTCTTCTGAGCATTTTGTCAGTTTATCCAGATCTCTTATCATTCTGCCCACCACATCTGGATCATCTACTCTGTTGCAGATCTTGGTGTCATCTGCAAACAGACAAAACTTACCCTCCAGTGCATCTGCAGTGTCACTGATGAAGATATTGAAGAAGACTGACCCCAGGACTGATCCCTTAGGTACCCCACTTGTGACTTGCATCTCTTCTGACTGTATACCATTTACCAGCACTCTCTAATTCCTGCCTGCCAACCAGTTTGCCACCCAGTTGATCAACGTCTGACCCACCCTGAGCCTACCAAGCTTATTAATCAATCTTTTAAGTGGAACAGTATCAAAAGCTTTGCTGAAGTCAAGGTAGATGACATCAACTGCACCCCCTTGGTCCACCACTCCGGTTATCCAATCAAAAAATCTATGAGATTAGTTTGACAGAACCTTCCTGTTGTAAACCCATGCTGTCTTGGATCCTGTGCTCCTGTGGATTCCAGGTGTTGCACTATCCTTTCCTTAAGGAGTGCCTCCATAATCTTGCCCACAACTAAGATAAGACTGACTGGTCTGTAGTTCCCTGCCTCATCCCTGCTACCACTCTTGTGGAGCGGGATCACATGAGCCCTTCTCCAGTCTTCTGGGATCTCTCCTGTGCTCAGAGATTCACTAAATAGTTCTACTAATGGTTCTGCTAGTTTTACCCTTAGCTCCTTTAGTACCCTGGGATGTATGCCATCAGCTCCCATTGCCTTGTCCACTCTGAGCTTAGTGAGCTCTTGTAGGACTCTTTCTTTTGTGAAGGGACTAGTGTACAGCTCACTCCCCCTGTGTCCATGGTGCTGAGCTGTGGGCCCTGCCCTACCATCTCCTCAGTAAATACTGAGCAGAAGTATCTATTTAGGATAGATGCTTTTCCTTGGTCCTCCTCCACACACTCCCTTCTATCCCCTATGATTTTAGCAATACCCTCTCTGGACTTTCTCCTTTCACTAATGTGTCTATAGAAAGTCTTGTCCCCTTCTTTTACTGTTCATGCTAGTGTTTCCTTGGTTTGGGCCTTTGTCTGCCTTACTGCCTTCCCTGCTTCCCTTAGGGAAATTTGGTATGCCTCCATATCTTCGTCCTGCTATGTTCCCTTATATTTCCTGAAGGCCAGCCTTTTAGCTCTGACCTTTTCTGCTACTGTTTTTGAGAACCAAAGTGGTTTCCTCCTTCTTTAGCTCTTGCTTTTGTCTCTAACACAATGGGATGTTGCTTCAAGTATTGCATCCTTAATGCTTGCCATTTGCCTGTACCCCCCCCCCCACCTGTATTTCTTCTTGCCAGGGCTAGCTTAACTCTGTTGGCCATCTTATCAAAGTCAGCTCCTCTGAAGTCCCATATTTTTTCTAGTGGCCAGATTGATCCATACCATCTGATGGTCATTGGACCCCAGGTGACCTTCTACCTGGAGATCTGTGATTCTTTTCCCATTAGTCAGTACTAGATCTAGGATAGCCCTGTCTCTTGTGGGATGTTGTACCAGGTGTTTAAGGCCATCCCCCTGCAGGGGTATCCACCATGTGTCTAGTTCTGACAGATGTTCCTGCTAGTATTGACCAGTCTGTATCTGGCATGTTGAAGTCTTCCATTATCAGAACCTCCCCTTTAGCTGTCATGGTTTGTATATCTTCTAACAGTAATATGTCTATGTCCTCCCCCTGGTCTAGAGACCTGTACACAACCCCAGTTTGTATGATTGTCCCATTTCCTGTTTCCAGGGTGACCCACAGTTCTTCTGGCTCCTTATGTGTATTCTGAATTTCTGTAGTTAAGATATTGTCATTTACGTAAAGGGCCATCTACCACCTCCCTTTTGGCACCTCAGTCTCTTCTGAAAAGTACATAGCTGGGTACTGAAGTCTCCCAAGTGTGGTTACTGGTAAACCATGTCTCGCTAATGGCTACTATGTCCAGTTTAGCCTCTGTCATTGCTACCTGCAGGTCTGGGATCTTGTTTCCCAGACTGTGAGCATTTGTGTTCATGATTTTCCATTGGCCAGATTTTGGTGTGTTAGTGTTGGGAGAGGTCTGGAATTTCCCCTGCGCATCATATGGAAAGCCCAACCTTTTTCCTTACCTGGTGATGCACATGAACTATAAACATGCCGAACTCCTGTTTAATCACTAGCTGATGGGGAAGGGGTGTTCTTCCCATTTGATGTATTGGGTGCTGCACCCCCTCCCCATTTGCTAGTTTAAATATTCTGCAAAGATGCCAAATTTCTGCCCCAATCCACTGACTCCCTCCTTAGTCAGATGCAGTTCATCAAATTTAAAGAACTTAAGCTCCCAAAACTGTTGCCAGTTACCTACAAATTAGTGTCCTTTTTCCTGGCACCAGCCCTTTAGCCACATGTTTAGCTCTCCTATCTCCCATTTAAGCTCAGCCTGTGACACTTCCAGATGTAGTCATTGTTTGGATTACGGACATGTCACTGCTGTCTTAATCTTTTTAAATGTAATCTCTGTAAAAAGATGAGGCATGCCTATGAGCTGTTGTCCTTGGGCTTCCCATAACCGGGAAGATTGTCCTCCACATGATGGCCTCATTAATGTCGCACAACAGGTCCAGGCAAAAAGAGTGGTGGAACAAAGCTTGAGACTTGGATATGAAAGGTTAGCCAAAACTCAAGCTTCCCCACATTCTACAGAGATAGAGTCTAGCTCCTCAACTTGTCATAACATGTCTGTGCCTTCCCCCTCACCTCCCCCCCAGTAGGTCAAGTATGATACCTGCTTAAAATGCTTCCCCAGCTATAGTTGCTGATATGGACAATAGGATGGATACAGCTGAGATGCCTACCCCTCCCCCCCTCCAGTGAACAATGAGCATTCCTTTACAACCATCACCCAGAGGAAAAGAACAAGAGTGGGGAAATCTGTGGCCAGAAAACAGCCTTGCGAAGTAGGGACAAAAAAAGATGCATGTCCTTCCTGAAAATAAGGAAATAAATATGCTGTGCTCACTGATGATCTAGAAACTGTGGACTCAGGGGACAAAGGGACCAATACATCCTCCCTAGCCTCCATGACTGATATTGAGGAAGGTGGTGGGGATGACTCCATTGCTAAGTGAACTAGACATAGGAGGGTGTCTAAAACCCCATAGTTCTGATAGTTTATTTTGTTCTTCCCTTTTTTTTACTTCCCTTCATAATGAGGACTCTTACAGTAACTACCATAAATGTCAACAGCAATAAGAGAGGAAACAGGAGGAGGGAGGTATTTTTCTCTTTAAAAGGGAGAAACCATTTTTTTTTATTCAGCATACCAGGATTAAAACACATGTAGAACTGCAGAACACCTCTAAATATTGGGATGGGGCCCCTCCTACAGGTCAATAGGAGAAGATCCCTGTGGTGGGGTGGGAATTTTATTCAACAACCCCTTATTGAAGAAGTCTAGATTAGTGGACATTTGCCCAGGGACAGCCCTATTACTTGATATTTCTTATTGCATGGAAAGGTTGAGGCTCATTAACATTTACGCCCCACAGACTACGACTCAAAGAGTGGCGTTATTTAAAGACATCCAGCCATATCTTCACACCTCTCAGTTTATTATTTGGGCAGGGGATTTTAACTGTCAGTTATGTTAGACTGACAGAGGGTTGTGTACAAGTAAGCTATTTTGTGATTCATCTGTTTTACAGCACATCAGTTCCACAGCTAAACTAGTTGACGTTTACAGACAGCATCATTACTCTGGGGGCCAAACCTATTTTTGTGGCACATTTAAGACACGTATTGACTTCATTTTTGTCTCCACTGTTCTATGAATTCTTGATATGTTCACCCAGGCTGTGGAAGTTTCGGACCATGTCTCCCTCTCCCTACGATTTACTTGGGAGAACTCTCCCCGTTGTAAGAAAAATGCTTGGTGACTGAATGAAAGCCTCCTATGAGACACAATGCTGTTAAATTTATGGAAACAAGAGTGGGGGCAAGAATTTCTGTCTTAGAATGTTATTACAATTTGTTTGAATGGTGGGAAGACACTAAACGTTCCTGACAGACCCTGTTTCAAAGTAGAACTAGATACTTCTCAAATAAAGAATACATAACCTATTTACGGTTACATCACCTACAACATCTAATTTTACAGGTAGATATATCTCGGCAGGATTATAGTTCCCAAATTAAAATGGTGGAGGACAAAATGTTTACATGCCAAATTAACAGATCCAAATCTTTGGATCAAGAACTTTGATTTGGAACTCAGCCTCAGAGAGGGTCATTGGACCCATTTAAGGAATGAAAAGCCTGGGTAAATAGCCAGGTCATTAGCAAATGACTTTTGCCATCTGGAGAATTAGTTACTGCCACAGAAAAAAATTTACAGTTGGTTGAGCACCATGCTACTTCTTTATTTGGGGCACAGCAACCTGTAGTAGAATTCCAATCTTACTTAGAGGCCTTAGGCTTTCCTCAAGTTTCAGAGTCTGATACGGAGGGTCTCACCAAGGAAGTGACCACTGAGGAGGTAGAAAATGCTATTAGCTTATTAAAATCTAACTCAGCTCCTGGAACAGATGGGTTCGGTGCTGGTATTTATAAAACTTTCAAGGCAGAGTTAGTTACCACACTGGTTTTATTATTTAATTACATGCTTTCAACCCAGCATTATACTTCCTTGATGAATGTTGCACTGTTATTATTACTTCATAAGAAAGGACCCAAAATAGGTTTAGGTAACTGGAGGCCATTAAGCCTCCTGAACACTGACCTCAAAATCTTATGCGAGATCCTTCTCGCAAGGTTGTGCAAAGTTTCTTCATACTTGAACTGCCCAGCACAAACATGTGCCATTCCCGACAGGAAGCAGCAAGATAACCTGATATTGTTAAAGAAGTTATTTTTCAGGTATAATCGAGATGATATCAGAGGCTATATACTCGGACTGGATCAGGACAAAGCCTTTGACAAGCTCTCTCATAAATTTTTGTTTGAGACTCTTCTAGCCTTTGGCATCCCTCCCCAGTTCATCATTTGGATCAAAACAATGTATAATAATGATGTGCTTATTCCACAGGTAAATGGTTGGACTGATAAGGTCCTTACAATTGCTATGGGTGTCCGTCAAGGCTGTCCACTGAGCCCACTTCCTTATGTATTTGGTATAGATATCTTAACCAGGAAAATGTTGGCCAATCAGAATGTTATAGGGATAACACTACTTCCAGACTCCCCTCCCTAAAGATACTGGCATACGCTGATGACCTGGTAGCAATAGTTTCTCCAGAATCTTGCGAGTCCACCTTTTTAGAAGTTCTTCAGGCTTTTTCCAAACATTCTAGATCTAAAAATTAAATTTAGGAAAAGTAAGGGTGTCATCTTAAGCACTACCCCCCCAACTTTTCATAGGTATCCAAGTTTCCTCAGATTCCATCACTATTTGGGGTGTTTTTTTTTGGTCCTGGTGATAACGCTCAGATTAACTGGGAAAAGTGTTTATCTCGTGCTGATAGGCTAGTGTGTGGATGGAAGGGGCAACATATATCTAAGAAGAAAAGGGTAACATTGATTAAAACATTGCTTATCCCCATTTTGTTACATCTGAGTATAGTATTTCTGCCACCACTTGATTTAACAACAAGGTTATACAGTGTCTTCTTTCAAGCTTTCTGGGGCTCTAGATTAATTCCTGTTAAAAGGGAATTTACATATAGGCCTCTGCAGGATGGGGGGTTGACATGGTTCATCCTATTGCATTTTTCTTTAGTTTATTTTTGAGTTATAACTCTGGATATGCCCTTAGACCAGGGGGAAAATATGGAAACAGTTAGTCCTAGAATGGTTCGACTCATGCCTTCCCCACTGGGAAGAATGTTCCATATGCTGTTTATCAAGATTAAGATCCATACTACCCCTTACAGAAATAATTATATGAAATGTTTTCATGCTGCACACATAAAACTACCTAAGTGATATGCATGCTGCAAGTATGATTTAAATGTTAAATTAGAAACTGATTGCATGCATATGGCATGCGTGCAGCAAACAAGTGTGGAAACCATGATTTTTATGTTAAATTGGGAAATGTTGGAACATGTGACATGTGTGCAAAAAGCAAGTGGTCACTGCACACGTAAAAGTTAAGTGACTTGTTCAGGATCATACTACACAAGTGTGGATTGATGAGATTCAAACCCAGGTCTTCATGCCTTCCATGTCTTTTGGCTTGTAGTTCAGTGCCTTTAACCAGTAAGCCATACTGTCTGCATACATATGGCTTGCTTGTACTTCAATACGTACTGTATCTGACTACATCTGCATGCATGCGGCATGCTTGCAGCCACTGTTAAGCTTTTCAGTTTTCTTCTCTTACTCATCTCACTTTTACAGTTGAACAGTAGCACACATACCAATGGAAACACATGTGTTTTTCCCACCCCAATGCACAAATTTACCCACAAAATCAATTAATTACTTCTGTCTGGCCTGTACTCCTACTATGTTCTCTCCTTAGCTTTGAATGTTTCCCTGCAAATAGACTTTAATGTGCAAACACAAAAGTAGAAATAACTTGACACACAAACACATGGCCAGTCCCCCCCACCATGCACACACACTGTAGCAGGTCCTGCCATGCAGCTACAGACAACCCACCTAGTATAGATATAAGTAAAAAGTCTTACTTGAGTACTAGGGAGTCAGAGGCAGGAGTGTTTAAGAGATGATGTCCATGGGTTGGAGTGCTGGGGCGTATCCCCTTGAAATCAATGGAGTTATTTTTTATTACTATTTTATACTTTATAATAGTGGGTTGGAGAATAATGAAGGCCACTGTTCTACTGAGATGAAAAAGGGAAACCCAGCAATTATATAAAATAAAATATGGGTCAGATGTACAAACTCGATTTTACACACACCCTCGTTGTGGGATGCTTTTCACAAACCCCTCGGGCTTCGCCTTCAGGGTTTATGTAGCATCCCACAACTTGGGTGTGTATAAAATCTCATTACACACCCTGACCCATACTTTATTCTCTATATTATTGTCAGATAATGATCCAGACTCTCTATTCAAGGGAATTGCATGCTGATGCATAAGTTATGCATCAGTGTCTTCTGTAACAGTAATCAGCTCATCTAAAATAAACTTAATAATGAATTCTGGTGCATAACAGTCAGGGTTTAACTCAGTACAATTAATGGTCCATTAAAATTCATGGATCATAACAGCATGTTGTGTGATTAATGGGACTATTTAAATGCTACTATACCATTAAAAGAGAAATGGCCATCAAAAGTGTGAAAACAATTTAATGGTGCCATTATTCATGTACCGATTAATGGAGTATTAAGGGTTTTATTTAATGGGATAGATGCCATTAATTATACCATTAATATGTAACTATGGTTTAATGGCCATTATTATACTATTTCAAAATACAGATTAAATTAATGGCCATTTTAATGGAGAGATTAATGGCACATCTGATGGCCATTAGCTTGCATTAATGGTCGGTAAAATTAATGGTTGAAGTCCATTAAAAATGACCGTTAAAAAAAGTTAATGGCAGAAAACATTAACGGATGATAGACCATTATATTAATGTCACTTAACAACAATTAATGGCCATTCATTTCATGGCTAACTAACCATTAAATTACCACTTAAGTTTCATGGTCATTAAAAATTTAATGGTGTCAAAACACATTAAATTTAAGGGGATTTTAATGCTTTGAGATAAATTACACCATTAATTTGGCCCTTATTTTTGTACCAATTAATTGAGATTTAATGGGAAACTTTAATGGAAATTTTAATGGGTTTTTAATGCTACTTTAATGGCGTTTGATGCAGTAGTGACCCCTAGGATGCAACATACCATGGTACGGTGGACCATTGTGTGTTGCTTAGCCATCTAAGAGAATTTTGTGGGCTCGCTGGCTCTGTCATCTGCTGGCTTGAGTCATACTTAACAAACTGGAGGCAATGAGTAGTGATGGGGAATTTCTCCTCCTCTAGCCTCCTGTCATGTGGAGTACCTCAGGGCTCGGTCTTGTCACCAATGTTGTTTGCCATGTAAATGCTGCCCTTGAGTAAGCTCATTAGAAAGTACGGTTTGGGTTTTCATTGCCATGCTAATGACACCCAGCTGTATCTTTCTTTTGCCCCTGGAACCTCTAGTGTGGTGGAAATGCTAAACAGCTGCCTTGTTGAGATAAATGACTGGATGTCCTCCAGCTGGTTGAGACTGAACCCCGCCAAGATGGAGGTGCTGCTGGTGGAGTCAAACAGAAGACAAAATAGGTTGTCCTGTGGCACTGAAACTGGTTTATTTCTGGGTTCTGAGTCATTAAGGACTTCCTCTAGGGTGCGAAACCTTGGTCTGACCTTTGACAGTGGATAGTCATTCGATTTTCAGGTGTCATCCATTGTCCAGACTAGCTTTTACCATCTTAGTAATATCACCAGGAGTTAATCCCCTAGTTCCATCTATGGACCTCCCCACC
Organism: Neoceratodus forsteri; assembly: GCA_016271365.2. Taxonomy (NCBI): domain Eukaryota; kingdom Metazoa; phylum Chordata; order Ceratodontiformes; family Ceratodontidae; genus Neoceratodus; species Neoceratodus forsteri. Next base: position 965,530,349 of record CM028132.1, on the reverse strand, counting down.
TTGGTACATGCCTTTGTGACATCAAGACTTGATTACTGTAATGCACCCTACCTCAAGGTCTCTGGAGGGAACCTTTGCCGGCTGCAGCTAATGCAGAATGTAGCTGCTAGGCTGCTTGCTGGGCAGCCTAAATTCTGTCATATTACTCTGGTCTTGCGTGAGCTGCACTGGCTGCCGGTTAGGTGGAGGATTCTCTTCAAGGTGGACTTGCTCATCTTTAAGGCCCTATGTAGTCTGGGTCCCAGTTACCTGTTGGATCTTCTTACACCTGCCGTCCTGGTTCACTCCCTCTGGTCCTCATCCAGGGCCTCCTGGCGATTCCCAGGGTGAGGCTTAAAACTGCCAGCAACAGAGCATTTAGTGTCGCTGGTCCTGTCCTGTGAAATTTACTGCCTCCATCAATTCAGGAGACCCTTTGATTGAGGCTTTTAAAGCCCACCCCAAGGCCTTCCTGTTTAATCAAGCCTTCCCGGACCTCAGCCATTAGTCCTCAATGGGCACCCAGCTTATTCATTGAGTATCAGCTTTTAGATGTATGTTTATTAACTATATTTATGTATACTGATATTTTATTGCTTTTATGGTGATTTATATTATTGTACCGATAGTTTGTTCTTGTTGTTTGGTGCCCAGAGCCTCTAGGATTGGATGCCAGAAAAATAAAATTTGCCTTGCCTTGCCTTACCACTGCTTGGTCCTGTGGTGTTAGACCCACTTCCCTCCCTGTACCCCTCACTAGGGTATTACTTGAAAGGAACACACAGGGTGAACTATGAGGAACTATTTAGCCTGAGCAATAGTTAAAGGACATGGAGGTATTTATTTTGGCCTGGAAATGAGAGCTATTTTTAGACTCGAACCTACAGTTCCTGGCGTTTGTTAGAGGTTTCCTGACCAGGTCCAACCTTGCTTATGAGATTTAATAGAAGGCTGCAGGCACATACAGGGAATAATTTACCCCCTATCATGAAGAACAAGCCACATTGACTGAGATTAGTGACATCGTGGGCATGACAGCAAAGTTCCAGTGCCCTAATGATGTCACTAACCTCACAAATTGTGAGGTTACCAGTGCATTCTGCAAGGAGGTGGGTTCATTATAAATAGTGAAGTGTAAGTGGAGTGGAAAATTCCAGTGGGCATCCAGTTGGATTCCCATTTTCCCAGCAGACTGGATCTCCTCAACCATGCAGAGTAGGGGATTGTGGGCACTGGTGTACCATTACATTAAGGAGATGTGTGTAAAATTGCCAGTACATACTGGCGAACTAACAGAACACATCGGAAAAATAAGGGTGTAGGCAACAGCATTTTTGTATTGCTTTACATTACCAATGTGCACATGGGTGCATATTGAGCAACAGTTGGGTATTGGTACAGCCCAAAGCTGTCACTCAACATGAAACCCTGGCCACATGAAGATTACAAGAGCAGCATATAGACTCTGCATGCCACAGAGGGATAGAGTGCAGCCACACCTGCAGTGTTCACAGACACATGCTTTAAATTTGTTTCTTTTACACTAGGGAAAGGATGAGGATAACAGGACTGGGATACCCTCAAGCCGTGATATATCATCTGCTTTGAGCTGCACATACAGCAGGATGGCCTGTAGGCATATAGGCTGTGTGCTGCACTACAGCTGTGCTTGTCAGCTAGCCAGCTGTAGGTACAGCTCACGGGGATGTATGTTTTGAGTGAGGACCAGCATGCATATGGCCTGTATACAATGCCAGTGCATGGGGGCAGGCTATCTAGCCCGTCCCCATGTTCTGGCAACTGTATAGAGGCCATATGCATGCTGCTGCTCAAAACCAGTCCCTGTGAGCAGCACCTGCAGCTGGGTTTGCTGCAAGCACAGCTGGAGCACAGCGCACAGCCTTTGCTGAACAAATTACATATACAGTATGGTTCTATAGAAATACTAATTGAGTACTACAGTACCACTACTTTACCACTATTGAGAAGTATTCAACTAGTCTTCATTAGTCTTCATTGGTATTCAGTTATACAATTCAGAAGTAATCATTTAAGTAATCATCTAATCTTCAAAGCATTGTCTTAATTTGCATAAATTTGCATATAAGACTACCTAACTACTAACCAAATACTTAATTATTACTAAGTTAGTCTTCAAATATATAACTTATTTAAATTTTTTGGCTTGTGGGCAGACTACTTTACTACTACTGAATACTACCCAAAATGATCCTAAAATTACTATTGCAATACTAGCAAAAAAGACAAAAAGAAGACAAAAGATAGTATTCAGACTTCGCTGAGGGTAAAACAAATATTTTATTATAATTTTTTAGGAAGATGGTGCTAGTGGGGGAGGGCATTTATTATAGAAAGGTATCTGGGAGGTGTAAGGGGAGTTCGAACTTACAGCACAATGTGTGAGGGAAGGTAGGTTATTGCCTTATATTTTTTTTGCTCTAGGACCGCAGCTTGCATCATTTCCACTGGCACAGTACCTACTTCTTCTGACAAGAACTATGAGAACTGCCTTATTTGTCAGGGATGTGGCCATTTGCATAGGGTTGTCATGTGAATTTGGGAACTTTGCCTTGCAAAAACTATGCAAATTGTGGTTGCAGACAAATTGAAGTCAGTGAAATTCACAAATTACTTCACAAAGTGAACTGAACAGACTTTTTCAGTTCAAGCAGTCTGTGGAAATTTATTAAATCCACTACCTCAGTTCTCTCAAACTTTCTGTAGTCATGACCAGATGGCCCCAGATGAAGATTCAGCAGAGTCAAACTGCTTGGGCATGCAGTAAGGAGTAGCCATACACTGTACTCCTGGCAATATCTTTTTAATTGAATGTTTAAATGTATTCATGACTGTAGAGAGTCTGAGAGAACTCAGGAAGTGGATTTATTAAATTTCCATGGGTTGCTTAAACAGAACATCTCTCAATATGAACATTCATTTTTTTCTCTCTTGAGATATGCTTAGGGACTGTGTTTTTGTACTAGATGGATTTATGTGCTCCGTTGCACCACCAGTAGTCAGTATAAAACAGTGGTCAAATATAAGAATTCCCCCTGAACTTTCCGAGTCTGCTAAATTTAATCTGCCCTACTCCTGGTGAAGGGGGAAAATAAAATAATTATATAGTTCTGTTCCCTCTACACCACCAACACTCCGTAAAAAATATTCGTCAAAGAATTTTTTTTTAATTCCTCCCTGTACCTTTTCCCAGTCTGAAAATTCACTTTTCACTGCACTGCTCCAGCTGCAGACATGATCAGTTCCTGCCAGTGCAGCAGGCTCACACTGTGCACTCTCACCTCTCCACTTCAGTAGGACTTAACTATTGTAGCTTGCCTGTTTGAATCTATGGCAACTATAGTTAGAGTTAACTTATTCAAATAATTCATGATTCTCTGATCATTTGTAATGATTTCTGATCAAAAGTTGCACTTTTTTGCATAAAAGGGGCTACTTCCTACCACAGATGCTTCCACTATGACAGAAAGAGGAGAGAGAGAGAGAGAGAGAGATAGAGAGAGAGAATATAGCCCTGAGACTTTCATTGCTCGTTGTGGTCTTACAAACATAGAAACATAGACTTTGCCAGCAAATAAGAACCATTTGGCCCACCTAGTCTGCCTATTTTTTCCATGCCAGTAATGTCACCACAGACAATACCTGATTTCCAGCTACCTCCTCTCACTTCCCTACCAAGATTCCCTAGTGCCTATCCCATGAATGATTGAAGCCCACCATTATTTTCATCCCCACTACCTTCACTAGAAGACTGTTCAGGGCATATGCTGCTCTTTCAGTGAAGAAGTACCTGTACTTCTTCACATCCATCCATAACTGTCCCTCTTCAATCTTTGCTGCAAGCCCCTTTTTCTCGTGAACATTCTTCCCTGAAAAATTGTCCCCTCCTGTACCTTATTCACCCTGTGAGGTATTTATAAGTCTCTATTTTGTAACGCCCTCCTCTCCTCCAGTGTTTACATATTGATATTACTTAGTCTCTCCTCATAGGGCTTCTGATGCAGTCATTGTACTATTTTATTTGCTCTTCTCTGGACAGCCTCTGCACTGTCTATGTCCTTCCTGAGATGTGGTCTCCAGAACTGGACACAGTACTTCAGAGGGGGTCTCACAGATGATCTCTCTCCCTCTCTCTCTCTCGATATATATATATATATATATATATATATATATATATATATATATGTACTAGTAACACTACCTCCCTCCTTCTGCTGGTAATACCCCTCTCTACGTACCCCATCATCCAACTGGCTCTACCTACTGCCTTGAGGTCAGCTTATAGGATTACTCCAAGTTCCCTTTATTGTTTTGTGACCACCAATACCTCCTAGAAATATAAAAATATAGACACAAAGAATTTAATGGCAGATATGGATTGCTTGGTCCATCTAGTCTGCCCATTTTCTCTACCTATTTCATATACCGTAGATCCTCAATGATCTGTGACTTACCCTCTCTTTACTGTCACTAGAGTTCCTTTATGTCTGTCCCATGTATTTTTGAATGTCCCTAACATTTTTGCCTCTACAACCTCTGCCGGGAGACTGTTCCATGGATCCACCACCCTTTCTGTGAAAAAATGCTTTTGGATGTTACCCCTAAGTATATCCCCCTCTATTTTCATATCATGGCCCTTTATTCTTGAGCATCATTTTTTTGAATGATGATACCCTCTTGTACCTTATTTACACCCTTGAGGTATTTGAAAATATCTGCCATATCCCCCCTCTCTCTGCTCTCCTCCAGGGAATACATATTGAGATCCTCCTGTCTCCCTTCATATGTCTTTTGGTGCAGCACCTGCACCATTATTGTCACCATTCTGTGAACCACTTCTACTCTGTCTATGTCCTTACAGAGATGCAGCCTCCAGAACTGGACAAGTACTCTAGATATGGTCTCACCAATGTTCTATACAGTGGCATCACCATCTCCTTTCATCTGCTGGAGATACCTCTCCTATGCACCCCAGTATTCCACTGGCTCTCCTCACATCCTTCTTACATTGTTTGGTAACCTTTAGATCATCAGATATGATTACTCCAAGGTCCCTTTCCTGTTTGGTGGCCATCAGTACCCCCCCCATCATGTACTCCTCCTCTGCATTTCTGTGCCCCAAGTGAATGATCTTGTTAAGTGCATTGAATTTTAGCTGCCAGACCCTTCACCACTCCTCAAGGTTGCTTAGGTCAATCTTCATTTTTTCTGTCCCTCCTGGAGTGTCAACCCTGTTGCAGATCTTAGTGTTGTCTGCAAAAAGACTCACCTTACCTTCCAGACCCTCTGCAGTGTTGCTTATGAAGACATTAAAGAGGTCCAAGCATTGATCCCTGCAGGACCCCGCTGGTCATCCTCCTCTCTTCAGATTGAACTCTGTTCACTACCACCCTCTGTGTCCTATCACTCAGCCAATTTTTAATCCAGTTTACCACTCTGGGACCCACTCCCAGGCTCCCCAACTTACTAGCCTCCGATGTGGGACAGTGTCAAAGGCCTTGCTGAGATCCAGGTAGGCCACATCCACTGCTCCTCCCTAATCCACCTCCCTCTTCACCCATTCAAAGAAGTCTATCAGATTTGTTTGACAAGATCTTTCCACTGTGAATCCATGTGCTTAGATCCAGTGATCCACTGGATTTGAAATATATCACAAACCTTTCTTTTAGAAGTGATTCCATTAGTTTCCCCTTTCACTGAGGTCACCATTGATGAACTTCTGCCACCCCTTACTAAAATTCTCAATCTCTCATATGCTCTCACAGTTCCCAAGTAAATGGAAGGCTGCCATGGTGACCCCTATCTACAAAAGTGGTGACAATATGCTTGCAAGCAACTACAGGCCTATCTTCATCCTATCCCTGCTCTCCAAGGCTTTGGAAAGGTTAGATGCTGAACAACTAATTGACTACCTGGAAAAATATGACCTCCAATGTCCCCAATAACACAGTTTTCATAAAGGGCATAGCACCACCACCACTGCATTCCTTGACTTCACCTCCTTCATCCTCCAGGCACTAGACCACAACCAGCTGGTCGGTGCCACCTTTATTGATCTGACAAAGGCATTTGATACTGTCACTCACTCCCTACTAACCAGACAGCTATCACATCTAGGACTTTCACCAAGTGCCACCAGTTGGTTTCAAAGCTACCTTAGTGACCACTCTTAGCAGGTCAGAATTGGAGATTTTGTCTCACTTTTCTCCCAGTCCATTTGAGTGTCCCCCAAGGTTCCATCCTTGGCCCCTTACTCTTCAGCATCTTCATAAACAACCTTCCTGCCACTTGCCATGATTGCATTCTACTGTATGCAGATGATGTAGTCATTTTGTTGAGCCACTCTGACCCCCATCTCCTACAGCACCAACTACAGTGGAGTTTCTCTGAAGTTGAAATCTGGTTCAGGTCACTCAAGCTCATCCTAAACTACTCTAAAACAAAAACAATGCTGTTTCATGGAACACACAACAAATGCAAACTCAGACAACTACAAATCTACAATAGCAGGGGCTCCTCACTTAAACAGGTTGACCAGTTCAAGTACCTGGAAGTGACCCTTGACAGTACTCTGTCATACTCCATGCATATACATTACATTGCTAAAGCTGTGAATACCCGCATAGGTCTGCTCTATAGACATATGCACTGTTTGATGGCCAAAGCCTTAAAACATGCTATCCAAAGCTTAATTACCACATTAATTGACTATGGTCTTGTAGTTTATGGATCAGCTACCTACACTGCCCTCTGGCGAATAGTCCTAGCCCTAAACAAGGCTTACCAGCTCCTCTCCTCAGCCGATCGACTCACTCACACTTGTGATAAGTATGAGCAAGCAAAAAGGCTACAGCTTCAGGGCAGACTAAAGTACCAGACCTGCATAATTGCCAAGAAGTCTTTGCTGGGCCACCTTCCCCCTGGAGTTCAGTCTATACTCTCCCATCATTGTGCCACTCGCCCTACCAGGAGTTCTGAAACTCTAGCTTTCTCTCTTCCACGCTGCCGGACCTCACAAGGGCAGTGCTCCTATAAAGTTAGGGCTTCTAATTGGTTCAACACACTCCCAGTGGATATCACCAACACATCGAATCTCAGCTCCTTTAAGCACAAATTACGACAGTATTTGGAGGCTGTTGCCCACTGTTACTGCTTCACTTAAAATTTCCCCAGCCTGCATTCCTGATCTCTCTCCATTACTGATGCACTCTCCCCACTCCCTTCTCCCTCCCTGTTATCTCATTCCAATATCCCCCACCAGCCTTACTTAGCCTCCCCCTGCCCCTTTCTTATTTCTCTCTCCTCTCTCCCCTTGCCTGTCCTAATTCCCTCCACTTTCCCCTTCCCCTACCCTTTCTATTTACCTCCTCACATCTCACCCCAATCCTCTCCTCTCCTCTCTCTTACCACCTACCCCTCTTACTCCTATCCCTACTGATCTCCTATCTCCTATCTCCTTCCCCTCTCTCCCCTCCTCTCACTTTCCACCTACCTCTCTTTCTTACTCAATCCCCCCAATCTTGTCTGTCCCCTGCTACTGTGTCACCTCTCTAAGCTTCCTATTCTTACCTCTTCACTTGTAATGAACATTTATTTCATACGTAACTGCCCCAGACACTCTTTGTATACTGTCTGGTGTATTGTACAGATGCTTACCTACTCTTTGATTTTGTTGAAAGCCTTTTGGTAACTCATGTACTGAAGTCACTCTGAAATGCTTTACCTGTTCTTAATATGACTGTTTATCCAGTCCAGACAAAGCCTCTGGCAACTCATGTATTTGTGCAAAACTGTAATTGGTAACTGTTATTAATTTGCTTGTCTTGTCCTAACTTTTCCATTGTCCTTGAAGTGGAACCTTCGTAAAAGAGCACTGTGTGCTCAAAGGTGTAATCCAAAATCTTAATAAATAAAAAATAAAACTAAAAGGCTGACTGGCCTGTACTTGCCAGCCTCCTCTCTGCTTCCACTTTTGTGGAGCAGGACTACATTCACCCTCCTCCAGTTCTTTGGTACCACATTTGTTTCCAGAAAACTGTTCAAAAGGGCTGGCAGTGGAGCTGCTAGTATCTCCCTGAATTCTTTTAATACTCTGGGATGTATCCCATCCAGCCCCATTACCTTGTCCAGTTTCAGATTTCAGATTCATCCCTCATTTTTTATTCCATCTCTGGGTTTCTGTACACTTGGTGCATGATTTTGCAATTTTTCGCTTTGAAACCCAGTGGCTATACCCTTGACCACTCCTCGAGTTTTCTCAAGTCTCTGCACACACCTCCCCCACCCATAGTGTCTACCCTATTGCAAATTTTGGTGTCATCTGCAAAGAGGCATATCTTTCCTTCCAGTTCATTTGCCATGTCACCAATAAAGACATTAAGAGGACGAATCTCACTACTGAGCCATGAGGTACACCCTAGGGTCACTCTTCCCTCCTCTGAGTGAGTGCTATTTACCACTCCCTCTGTCATCTATTCATCAACCAATTTTATACACAGTTTACCATCTTCAGACCCACCCCCAAACTGTCCAGTTGCATTATGAGCCTTCACTGTGGTTCAGCATCAAAGTCCTTGCTGAAGTCTAAGTAGGCCACATCCACCACTTTACCCTGATCCATTTTCATAGTCAGCCAGCTGAAGAAATCAATCAGATTCATCTAATATGACCTCCCCCCAGTGAATCCATGTCGTTATGTGTCTTGTAACCCATTGGATTCAACATACTCCACAATACTTTCCTTTAAAAGTGTCTCCATTAACTTGTCCACCACTGACATCAGATTGACCAGTCTATAGTTGCCAGTCTCCTCTCTGTTGCTGCTTTTATCACGCATGACAACATGTACCCTCTTCCAGTCCTATGGAACCGCTTCTATGTCCAGTGAGTTATTGAATTGGGCTGTCAGAGCTACATCCAGTGTAATCTAAACACTGTGTGTAGGGTAAGTTATAATAATACAGATTCGTGTGTCTTAGAGTCTGCCAAGAAACATTTGTAAACAAGCAAGGAGTACTAATAAAGTTTATTATACTACTTACACCAAGCATGTGACAGAGAACATCACAAGGGAGATGGGTTTCTCACCACTAGCCTGAAGAATGTACATAATCTCCAGGATTGTAGATCTTAGGTTCTCTAAGGTCTTGTCTCTCTCCTTGCTCTCCAGCTGTCTGCCAGAGAGTAGTAATCTTCTAGAGCTGAACTAGTAGTATCTAGAGAAGCTACAATGGGTTGCAGACAACTATATACTACAGATAACAGCAAAGCAACAGAGATTACAACATAGGTACAGATATGAGAAACAATATGTATTGGTCCTAAGTCATTCTCCATTGGAGAATGACTTAGGAAAAAGAATTACTAATGAGTATTATATGAGACAGAATATGCTTCCATTAGCATTATAGCTTAGACAAAAGAAATACTGACAGGTTCAAACTACATGTGGCATTTCTTGTTTACATACAGTGTAAAACATAGAGACATAATAAAGGCTTTCTCTCTCTGTGTCAGCTTGCTTAGACAAAGAGAACTACTGACAGGTCCATATTACATGTGGCATATATGCCCGAGTGTAAAACACACATTACACTTGGTACATGATTTTGCACTTTTTCGCTTTGAAACCCAGTGGCTATACCCTTGACCTCTCCTCGAGTTTTCTCAAGTCTCTGCACATTCTCTGCCCCCCCCACCCATAGTGTTTACCCTATTGCAAATTTTGGTGTCATCTGCAAAGAGGCATATCTTTCCTTCCAGTTTATCTGCCATGTCACCAATAAAGACATTAAGAAGACTGGTCTCATTACTGAGCCCTGAGGTACTCCCTAGGGTCACTCTTCCCTTCCCTGAATGAGTGTCATTTACCACTCCTTGTCACCTATTCATCAACCAATTTTATACACAGTTTACCATCTTCAGACCCATCCCCAAACTGTCCAGTTGCATTATGAGCCTTCACTATGGTTCAGCATCAAAGTCCTTGCTGAAGTCTAAGTAGGCCACATCCACCACTCTACCCTGATCTATTTTCATAGTCAGTCAGCTGAAGAAATCAATCAGGTTCATCTGATATGTCCTCCCCCCAGTAAATCCATGCTGTTATGTGTCTTATAACCCACTGGATTCAACATACTCCATAAACCTTTCCTTTAAAAGTGTCTTCATTAACTTGTCCACCACTGACATCAGATTGACCAGTCTATAGTTGCCAATCTCCTCTCTGTTGCTGCTTTTATCAAGCATGACGACATGTACCCTCTTCCGGTCCTATGGAACCACTTCTATGTCCAGTGAGTTGTTGAATAGGGCTGTCAGAAATGCAGCCAGTACCTCTCTGAGGTCATTCAGCACACTTGGGTGTACTCCATCTAGCCCCATAGATATATCTGCAGTCCTTTCAAGTCATGGTCTCCAACATCACTGATTGGCTGCCACAGGTCATGTGGCTTGCCAGCAACTGTGACATGCTTTGTATATATTTCTTGTAAGTGCTGAAATGCCAAAAGGAAAACAAGTTATTTAGGAACTGCTTCACTAGTGTCCAAAACATCAGATTTTGGCATGTTCACTAAATGCAAATTTGGCACTGGATCATCCATCATCCATCATCAGCATCATCACTATCCTAAACACAAGCCCCATAACTCTCATCATGCTCCACTTTGATTCTCATGTTGTAACAGCCATAGTCATGAGGTAAACCACCTGACATATCCTTTGTTATCTCCTCAGTGCCAACTCAGAATTTACTTATTTGAATTTTGTTGACCGGGTAGGCCCACTGAGATACACAGGTCCCTTTTTCAGGGATGACCCGTGGAACAGAGGCATTCCATACAATACAGTGTAACATAATGTACAGGAACAGAAAGTAAGACATCAATATTAGCAACCTGATGTGGATTTGGAGACAAAATCATGATATGATTGGTCCAAATCAGGTGATTTTTGGGTGCACATAGATATCATACAATGCAAACACATGGCAGTGTACACATTTTAATACTTCATTTTTACAATATTATACAATATAATACATAAGTATTGCCATAGGAGTGGGGAGAAGGTGAGACAAGGGAAGGGGAGGGGAGGAAGTGAGGATAGGGTATTAGGTAGGTAAGTATAGATGGAGCAGAGGAGGGGGTGAAGAAGGGGGCTGGAGTGAGGTAAAAGTAGCAAGGTAGGGAAGGGCATGGAGGAGGGAGAGGGGTGAAGGCTGGGGGAGTCTCTGGTAGAGTGAATGAAGAGTTAGAATTTCTATATACAGTAGTGTTTTTGCTATTCTGTATGTTTGCCTTCCAGTCTGAGTCTGAAAATAGCTGCTTTCTTAGATTTCCAATTGGCAATACTGGACAGCTAGAAGGGACTGGCCCATCTGCCACTGTACTGCTTCAGTGATGGAGGGCATCCTCCACTGTAGAAGCTGAACAGCTTTTTGATGCACTATTTGTTCTTACTAGCACTAACATTACCAGTGCCAGTTGAACTGACCCCTTTTTGCCACTTCATTTCACAGAAGTCACCACCTGCTACCTCACCCTATATTGTGGATGGCTTTTTTTCTTGACCTGTTTGGAGGAGTCATCATGGGACCACACTGTTTTGTTGTATTTATTAGACACCTGTGATATTGATCAAAGATTGCTGTGTAAAAGGGTTCAGATAAGACCATGTCCCACTTGTTATGCAGAGAGAGTTAAAATCAAGGATCTGTTTTCTACTTGCTATTCTACCACTTGTCTGTGTCTTGCCTCTCTGATTGCACAATCAAATTTTTCTTCTGGCACCTAGGAATTGTTTCTATTCTTTCTTTCTCTCCATGCTTCTTTGTGTTTCAGTTTGCATGTATACTGTATAAATACATACTGTATATTCCTTGCAAAAAACTTTGGCAATGCATCAGTTAGGGTTGAAGTGACAAAAGTATGGAAATGAGCATTAGGGCTGAGCCTCTAACCACACTCACCCTACCACCCCATCCCCATCCTCGACACAGCAACAGGAATCAGGGTGTGCCATGGGGTCATTAGGACCAACACTCACCCCATTCGATGTGTAAACAATCTGACATGGTACAGTATAAGATAATGGGATAAGAGTTAGGTCCAACAACCCCATGGCACACCCCGATGCCTGTTGGTGTTGGGGAGCACTTCAACCCTAACTGATACAGTAGCACAGTTTTTTGCAATGAATTTCTTTACTTTTTGAAAAAGTGTAATGTAACTGGTAACTGGTATATGTTGGAGGGCATGTGGGCCCTCTGAGCCCCGCATTCCATTCAAACTGTCCATTTTTGCATAATGATATTCATCTGTTGGATTGTGGGCCCTCTGGGCCCTAGGCTCCCACTTACACATAACTATGGAGCCACACAGGAGCCCCATAGGCCTGAAAAGGAACCCTTGTGACACTAATTTGCCAATATCTCAGTAACTGTAGCAGCTATGAAAAAAATTCAGTGCAGTTGTAATCATGACATTGAAACCTCCATGCATGCTTTTTTTTTATTTAGTTGTTTAACCAGGTATAGCACACTAAGCTGAAAGCTTTTTTACAGGAGTGACCTGGGAGCACAAGGAGGTTAAGTGACTTGCTCAGGGTCACACAGTATGCAAGTGGAAGCTGTGGGATTCAAACCCAGGTCTGGTCTGCTGGATGTCACCAGATTTTCAGCTCAGAGCCTTAGACCACTGCTCTATACTGCCTCCTAAAGGTGAACTAAGCTGCCTGGAGTGAAAAATCTGTATCTCGCACCGTTTCATTTCTGAGATATAAGCAGTGAAAGGCACTGAGGGTGCCACAGTTTATCCTATGGGAAAACTTTGTAATTGCATATCTATGGAACAGATGAAACTTTTTGCACCTAAACAGCATAATTCACATCTCTGGGACACCCCCTTTATACTCTGCAAATTTCAAGTCAAAAGACCAAACTGTTTATATGCAATGTACTGGGAAAGTTTTCAAATTCCTAATTTGTGAGGTGAAAAATTCCCCGTTCATTGAGGTTAATTTCTGTTCACAATCTGTCAAAATCTCCATTCACGAGAATTCCTTGCTCATCAGATTTTGGCCATCTGGTCTGGAAATCACGACCAAGGACAAAATCCTTGATTGTGATTTCTGGACCAGATGGCCTCATCTCACAAACAAGGATTGGCTTGTGAACTGGGATTTTGTCAGCTCATGAAAGGGGATCAGTTTGTGAAAGAGGATTTTGACAGCTCATGAAAGAGGATTAAAAAAATCCCTTCATGAGCTGTCAAAATCCTTATTCGCTGAAGGATCTTCATAAAGCTTTCGACAAATCCCAGTCTACAAGCCAATCCTTTTTCATGAAATAGGCCATCTGGTTTGGAAATCATAATCAAGGATCTTGTCAGCTCACGAAAGAGGATCGTCTTGTGAAAGAGGATTTTGACAGCTCACGAAAGGGGATCGGAAGCGAGTGATAAACAAGGATTTTTTAAATTAAAAAGGCCATTTCTTGACAAAAATGAAGCAAACCAAAGCCATGGGTTTGTAAAGGGTGTCACCCTGAACAAAACAAATGCTTCAATTGCAACACAACGCATCTGTGGGGCAAGTTTCAACATTTTGTTTGTGGAAAAAATGAAAAAAGATGGCGGCTCGCGAATGGGGAATTTTTCCAGACGAACGTGGATTTTATAAATCCCCATTCATGAGGTGACAAAATCCTTGATTGCAAAGCCAGTCCTCTTTCACAAAACATGCATATAAATCTAAGACTGAACTGAGCATGCTCAGAACTTGAAAATTCTAAATTAAATAACTTTGGAACAAATTAATATTTTTTCACCAGACTAATGCTGGATTGTTCTTTGAGCAAACTTCTTTCTACACAGAACATTTCAGACCGAAATTCCAAATGATGTGGCCACCGCATGATGGGCAAAAATCAGCAAAACCGGGCAAAAAAAGCGAAAAACACATTTTGTGGCACTTCCCTGCATGTAAATCTCAAATCTGATCAAAACACAACTTGGCAAATAAAGAGACCTATGATATGAGACCATGCTTTCTAAATTTTGTGCAAATCTGTTGAACAGTTGCAAAGTTATTAACATGCAAAATTTGGGGTTTAACATTAAACTGCCTATTCAATCCTAACTAAAGTGGCGCTACTGCGCCACTATAATATATATGCATATATCTTTATGTGAAACTGGGATGCCTTGGTTGGCAAATGTATACATTTATACAGTTACTTGGGTTTCTTAGAGAACTTAGCAGTTTGGAACAGGGGTTGAACTTGAGAAACCTTTGACCTTTCCCCAATCTTGTTAACTAAATTGCAACAGGAAATCTTCCCTGGGACAGAATGATTTAATTGGTAGCAACTGTTGAGAGACCTGATGTACTCTTCAGGTTCTCACAAGAAAGGCAAAGCCAAAATCTTGTTACATTTTGTGAAAATCAAGAGATGAAACTTACAGGAACAAAATGCAGAGGTTAAATTGCCAGGAAAAGCTGTCTTATTAAAAGACAGCATTGTTTTGTTTAGGTAGAGATAGAGACTGAGATTTTAAAGAGAGCATCACAGATGTAGAATTTTTGTTTGTACTGCCTTATGAAGAACTATCATGTACAATTTAATTTTTATTTTATTGTTATTGATTCTAAAACACTACTTGAGAATGTTATAACTGCTTTAAGTACGCTATGCTTCCTGACTTACGCTTCTATGACATGCTGCTTTTCCAGAAAAGGAAAAACATACAGTGATGCTTGTGTGATTGGGGATGGTGCTGGACACATCATGCTTGGTATATACCGGACTATGGGAACTCTGTGATGCAAGCAGCTGTTACTGACACAGAACCTCATAAATTGCTCCAGTATGATAATGAATCAGATGTAAGCAGTACTGCCATCTAGTACCATCTCTGCTGTACCTAGGATACTGAAGTATATTATAAAGGCATGGGCAAGAGTTGAGGCATACAGTGGAAAACTAAGACCGCATGCAGGGAAATTAGTTTATTGACTAACAGTAAACTACTTGGATTCCAGGAGTATTGTTTCCTGGAGGTCACTTCTCCCTCAAGAGGGACCAGCTGTTTTTTTTCCCCTGTATGCCACATTATGGTTGCAAAAACAATGGAAAAAGTTGGGTATACTTGTAGTGGAAAATTTTACTTGGAAGAAGATACAGTTTAAAAGTTTAAAACATATTTATCACATTACAAATGAAGTTTATGTTTGCTGAAGAAACACTTATGTTTGTTAAGGCACTTTCCACGAATCACAGAAATTCTGGTGACATCAACTACAGTAATACTCAGCATTATATTCCCTCATATAGTCATGTCAATCAGTTTTAGCCTTCTTGCAATTTGACAGATGATCACTAGAGTATCACTAGGACAGAGTATTACATAGGATGGGGCTCAGGTAGCTGCTTCCAAAGAGGAAAAGTATCTAAGGGTAGTGACTATGAGCGATCTGAAACACACCTCTCAGTGTAAAAAGGTAGTGGTGAAGGCAAACAGGATGCTTTGGTGTATTGCAAGGGGGTTCAGTAGTAGGCAGAGCAAGGTTATTTTACCATTGTACAGGTCATTGGTGAGACCACATTTAGAATATTGGGTGAGGTACTGGCATCCTTACCTTAAGAAGGACATTATCATGCAGGAGGGGATCCATAGGAGAGCAACCAAGATGATCAAGGGTTCCAGGATAGGTCCTATGAGGAGAGTTTGTGAGCCCTGGTAATGTACTCCCTGGAAGAGAGGAGGTGGGGGGGATATGATAGAGACCTTCAGATACATGAAGAGAATTAACACAAGTGAAAAGTAAGGGTCTCTTTAAAATGAGTGACAACAGCACCACTAGGGGGCATACTTAAAATTGATGGGAGGGATTCAGAAGAAATGTAAGGAAGCATTTCTATATGGAGAGGGTGGTGTCCACCTGGAATGAGCTGCCAGAGGAGGTGGTATCAGCAAGGATGGTGGGAGCAGTCAGGAGAACCTGGGACAAGCACAAAGGGAACCTTGGAACCAAGGAAGGGGAGAAGGGGGAGAGGGAGGGACAGTTGAGGGGGTGTAGGGTCATTGGCATAAATTGTAAGGTCAGACCCTGCATCACTTACCGAGCAGACATGATTGACCAGGTGATCTTCTTCTTCTGCTGGCTCTTTTCATATGTTCGTATGCTTGTAGAGCCCATAGGCTCAAGGGCTTGTTGAGGAAAGTACATGCACAGCACTGTTTCTGTGCAACACCACCTGCTGACACTGTAACAACCCTGCAATCAATAGTGTGTATTTATAGCATTTAAAACCATTGAAACAAGCAATATAACTAGTTATGACAAAGGACATCATAACAGTAGTGTCACAATATCTTTTGTCATGATGGTACCTGATGCTGGGCTGTGGACACCACTTTAGTACATTTATTTCACTAAATCATTTAAACATATTAAATGTTTCATGTTTAATGTGACTGAAAGAAGGTCTGTTACACTCACCAACAGCAGTGCTTCAGGTTTTCATCATTCTGATGCGGTCACCACTCCATCAAGGATCTCAGTCATATAGGGCTCTCACAGTTGTATGATTTTCCACCTGTGTTTCAAGTATTTGGTGATCTGGGTCTCTCTCTCTGTTCCCCACAACTGATAGCAGTACTGATATCTGCCCAGATCTTCTCATGCACCACTAATGACTACCTGTTCATCCAAAGCAGCTATCTGGCATTTTTGCTCATTTCACTGGCTAGGAGGCTGGTCTTCTCTGAGCTAAAGAGTGCCGGCCCTTATTCTGACTGTCCTGAGTGCCTTTTAATGCAGACTTCTCAAAATGAGCAAATGTAAATTGTATACATCAGGTTCACAGCATCCTCTGTCCCTCTTTCAACTCTCTTACACTCAAAGATGAAAGTAGACAACATAAGCACATGTGCTGAAACTGCAAAATTTAAACCTGCCAGCTACTGTGTATTCAGCACTTTACATAGACAACCCTTTACAAACCAAGGATTACTTTCTGTCACTTTCACATCATGGGCTGGATATTCAAAAGGGTTGCACCATGCGCAATAGGGTTGCGCCTGTGCAAGTCAGAAATTGCACCATTCTGTGATATTCAGCAGGAAGCAGTTGCACCCCCCAAGTCATGCTGAGCAACAGCACAATGCTAATGAAGGCATGCTCAACCGGAGGGGGAGGAACCATGCATAAACTGCACAGTCCAATATTCAGTTGGGCTGTGCAGAGTTGTGCATGCACAACCCCGTACCTGCGCCTGCACAACTTTGAGCCCCCAAAAAAAGGATTAAGTCGAGGGTCACCCACAGGTGAGCTGCCGCATTGCAGGGCACAACACAGCAGCTGCCACCTGTGGGTGGCCCTCCACTTGTTCCCTGTGCCCCCCCTGCAGCTGGATCGTGGGCATAATGTGAAATTTCCCCATTCTGGCCTCGATCGGGCCAGTGGGGGGGGCCAAGTATGCCTGTGATCGGGCCAGTGGGGGGTGTTTCTATTTATGTTATGCCCGCGATCGGGCCAGTGGGGGTGTTTCATTTATGTTATGCCCACAATCGGGCTAGTGGGGGTTCATTTATGTTATGCCCATGATCTGGCCAGTCGGGGTGTTTTATTTATGTTATGCCCATGATCGGGCCAGTGGGGGGGTGTTTCATTTATGTTATGCCCGCGATAGGGCCAGTCAGTGGGGATTTACTCCATGCCCGCGATCGGGCTGCAGGGGGCGTCGGTCCCCGATGTCTGCTGCCTGGCAGGGCGCCAGGCGCAAGTCGTCGGGGATAGGTGCACCTGCATGCTAATGGCATGCAAATAGGTCCGTAAGTAGATGCAAATGGCCCCCCATGTGCCTTGCATGAATTATGACCCCATTTGCGTGTCACCTTTTGAATATCGGAAATTTGCGCATGGCAGCTGAAATATTTCCCCAGGAGCATCTATCTCAATACCCAGAAATTCTAACACCTTACTGGGCCCTTCTGTTTTTTCAGGTGCCAATGGAACCCCTAGTTCTTTACACAGCTCCTGGAAGCTGGCTAACATGTTTTTTTTGGTCTCTCTTTTCCCACTGCCTATAAAAAGGAAATCATCCAAATAGTGACTCCCTGTTTTATAACCAGTTCTTTCTTGAAATATCCATTGCAAACATGTGCTGAAGGCTTCAAATGTCACACGTACTATAGAACAACCCATAGGCATGGCTCTGTCAAAATAGCACTGTCCCCCAATTTTAAATCCCAACCAGTCCCAGTCTTCTTTCCTAACTGGAAGTAATCTGAAAGTAGACTCTATGTCTGTCTTTGCCATCCATGCATCTGTGGTTGCCCGGATGATCTGGACTGCATCTTCCAAAGTGGAATACGTCACTTTACTATATTCCTCCCTGATAAAATCATTCACTGAATCACCTTCCAGAAAGGATAGGTGATGAATCACCCTATATTCCCCTTCCTGTTTTCTGGAGACCAAACCCAATGGAGAAAACCTCAAATTCTGCAATGGGGGGGAGTATCATATGGTACCTCTACTCTCTCTGCTGCCTTTTCCTTCTCTATCTTTTGTCTTAACATTTCTTCCATCCCTTATTACTGAACCCAGATTGTTCACCTCTCTGGCTTGCCTTGGGCCATCATTCTGCAATGAAAAACCTGTGCAAAAACCTTCTTTAATCATCTTTGCTGTTTTCCTATTCGGGTATCTGTCTAACCATTCTTTCCTTGCCTCTATCCCGATGGGGGTTCTAGCTTCTTTAAATTGCTCCCTTGTCTTCTTTTCTTTTTCTCCACCAAGGTCTCCCCCTCTGATTGATGTCTGGCCTTGCTGATCATTTAGAGAAATATGAAATAGGGCAAAACTTCTTAAACCGATTAAAATGCAGTATCATTCCACCACAGCTAGTGTCATCACTAACAGACTGGTGTCCCCTCTTTTCCCACTTCAGAAAGGGGCCAGACAAGGCTGCACCTTTCCTGTTTCCTTTTTGTACTTGCCCTTGAGGACCTAGGAATAGCAGTCAAGGTTGATTGGGATACCAAGAGGTTGCACATGTGCTAACTCCTGGTCTCCACTAGCTTGTATGCAGATGATATGCTGATTACAGTCAGTGACCCATACATCTCCCCGACTTCTCTGCCACAATTACTCATGGACTTTGCCTCTATCTCTGGGCTGGCAATTTAACTGGGGCTTAAAGGAAGTACTACCCTTAAACTCCCAATGTTTCTAAGCTCCATTTGTGCAAACAGGCCTCAAATGGACTCCTGATGCCACCCCTTAACTTGGGATTAAGATAGCAGCCTACCCTATACAACTATATCAAAGGGACAGCTTTCCTTGAAGAACTCAAGACTGAATGTGACATGTGGCATGTGCGTGACCTCTCATTTGTAGTTCAGATTGAGGAACTCAGTATCGTGACAGCACCAAAGCTCATGGACCTATTAAGCCACTTCCCCTTACATATCAAATAGGTATTATTTCAGTGCATAAACCAAAAATGGATTACCCCTAACCATGGGGTTATATGGTCCCCTCCCACACAACTTGAAAGAAAATCTAATTTTTCATGTCTCAAAGTGGGGATGGCAAACTCTCAATAATATGTGCCATATAAATAACCTTCCTATTGCCTGGACACCACAATGTGGTAATACTGTGATACAGGTGAGGCACCCCTCCCCTTAACTGGAATTGATGGAGGATCAGTAGGATTAGAGTAATAGTTAATGTTTGCATTCCCTATACTCTGACCATAAAGTACTTTGCAAATCTACAGTTGCAATATAAGCTTTCATCTTCAGATCACGTAAAGTTTCTGCACTACATAGTGCTCTTCGACCTTTACTGCAGAAGTCTCTTACAGAGATGCAATAGGGTTTATAGACTATTGAGTCCTATAACATCCATTCAAAATGTATGTTGAGGGTTGTATTAACAAAGAAATAAGGGATTCTCAGCCTTAGACTGCAAAGGAAAAATTAAGTTTGGAGGTTGATAGGGCACTCCACTCCTGGGGCAACATGGGGCATATATTAATGCCAAACACACAGGGCTCAAAGGGAGAGTAAAAGCAGACTTATACAGAATAAGATCTTGCAGTACTGTTACAGGTCCCCCTCAAGTGCTTCAAAAGTTTGGTTTCAATCCACAAGATAATTGATTGAGGTATGTGGCCTTTGGTGAAAAACTGATGCATATACTTTGGACATACCACAAGTTTACACCATTCTGGAAAACAATCCACAGGGCCTGTTAGTCAGTCTTGAAATCTATACTCACATTTAAAATCACTTTATTCATCCTAGGGTAGAAATACTGTACCCTTTTTATGTAAACTGGCTCTTGGCAGCTGGACTGTAGGCAAAGCAGTTAATATTATATAAGTGCATGTTCTCTCTACGGGGTCTGAATGGGTGGTTACTATAGGATTTCTAGTCCACAATGAAACAAGCATTTGTCAATGCTGAATGTTGTCACGCTGGCATTGACAGTGGGAGTGGCATAGCTAGAGACGCATAGTGCTGTGATTTTGTGAATGTGTCTCAAAAGGTGATTTTGCACAGTGAGCACGCCATTGTGCGCCACAGCTGTGGAAACATGTTTTGGGCAGGCTGTGAAAAATGGCAGCTGGACTGTTGATAAGGAGACTTGCACAAATGCCAGTGGTGTAAATGTGGCATGAAAATATTGCAGATTGACGAAGTTACAAAGGTGTGTGGAAAATGCGCAATGCACGCTTGCAACACAGTCATTGTATGGAGTTTCGGCACCAAATGTTCAACATAGGCATTTTAGGACCTCTGCTCATGAATAGTGTCACCATCATTTCCTCAAACTGTCCCAAAAACTGATTTTGCACAGCGGCCGGCAATTCTGTGCCGGATGTGCGAAAACACATTTCAGGCAGCTGGAGTGTTCATAAGGAGGTATGGAAAAATGTCAATGATGAACAGCTGGAGTGAAAGTATTATAGATTCAGCAAGTCATGAGCGTGCATGCAAACTGTGCAATGCATGCTCATAAAACACTCATTTTATTAACTTTCGTTCCCAAATTTTCAACATAGGCATTTTAGGGCATCTGCTAATGAACAGTGTCACTGTCCTTTTCATCATGTATCTCGAACACGAACTTTCCACAGTGACCATGCTATTCTGCACCAGAACTGCAAAAATAGATTTTGGTCAGGATGTGAAAAATGACAGCTGTACTGTTCATTAGGAGGTACAGAACAATGGCACTGTAGAAAATCTGGAGTGAGAATATTAGGAAGTTTATAACGACAGGCAGTAGCGTAAACTGCACAACGCACGCTCGTAACACAGTCATTTTATGGAGCATTGTCACCAAATTTTCAACACAGGCATTTTAGGACCTCTACTCATGAACAGTGTCACTGTCATTTTCATAATGTGTCCCGAACACTGATTAAGCACAACGAACATGCTATTGTGCGACAAAAGTGCGAAAACACATTTCCACAAGGATGTGAAAAATGACAGCTGTACAGTTCACAAGAAGGTGTAGTAAAATGCCAAATTTGAGAATCTGGCATGAAAATATTGCGAATGCGCTAAGTTATGAGCGTGCATTGCGCAGTTGCTATGCACCTCGTAAAACAGTCATTTTATGGAGTATTGACACCAAATATTCAGCACAGGCATTTTAGGATCTCTGCTCACGAACAGTATCACTGTCATTTTTGTAATGTGTCCTGAACACTGATTTCGCACAGCGACCGCGCTATTCTGCACCTGAAGTGCAAAAACACATTTTGGGCAGGATGTGAAAAATGACAGCTGTATGGTTCAAAGAAGGTGTAGTAAAATGCCAATATTGAATCTGGCATGAAAATGATGCGAATCATGCTAACTTACGGCGTGCATTGCACGGTTGCTACACACATCGTAGAAAACAGTAGTTTTGGATTTTCCTTACCAAACTTTCAACATAGACTTTGAGAGCCCTGCCATGAACAGTGACACTGTCATTTCATTACTTGGTCCCGAAAGGTGCTTCCTCGCAGTGACTGCGAAATCACCTTTCAGGACTGAATAACGCCATGACAGTGCAAGAATTCATGAGAAGGGGTCCCAAAAACCGCATGTTGAAAATCTGTAGCCAAAATTCCCCAAAATGCCTGAGATATGCATTAAAGTTGAAAAACCCCTATTCATTCCATTATACAGCTTACCGGCATTTCCTCAGTTCGCGGTTGGCTTTGAAGAGTGCACACGTGTTCCTGGGCCACAGAAGATCATTGTGCCAGACTCCAAAGGTAAGTATGGGGTGAGGGGAGGCAGGGTGCGCAGTGGTTGGGTGCGGGTGAGGGGAGGGGGCATCAAGACTACGAGGGACCATTTTCGTTTTACAGGCAAAAAAACCCAGAAAAAACCATAGCGGGACAGTTTTCCATTTGCAGGGCGTTTGGCACACTGGGGTGGGATCCCAGCATGCCACCTAACTGTTTTGGGGGGGTGTCAGTAGCCGACGGGGGATTGGGCACCCTCGTCAGCACACAACATGGGGGGAGGAGGAAGTAATGCCGATGGGGATTGGGCACCTCCGGCACAGAAAGAAAGTGGGGGCATGAGCTGAGGGGACTGGGCACCCCTCAGCATTCAACAATTGAGGGGTTATGCCAATGGGGAGGCCCCCTTCGGTACACAAAGACATGGGGATAACTGACACGAGTCGGCGTTGAGCGGCTGCCCGGCTCGCGACCATGCACCTGTGGAGTGAGCATGGCAATAGAAGGATCGCTGCATCTGACGAGCTTTGCTCAGATTGCAGCAGACCTTTTCTTAGATGTGCTCGCCCCATTATGTATGCATGGTGTGGCACCGGCATGCAGGCTGATTGGGCAATGCGGGATGCACCTACTGGTGCTTGCCCTGCATTCACCGAACAGCGACCGCGCCTCCAAATCCCCACTGCCGCAAGATGTTGGCTGCACACGCTCACCGACATAAAAATGAGTAATCTGGCCCTGAAAAAAACGAAGGCCTTCTGAGTCAGCTGGAGCCATTATTTAAACAATCTTCAGTAATGGGCTTGCATAACCACAGAGGAAAACTCATGAAATCTTAAAGTAAGTGAATTCAGGTTACCTACTTTGTAGAAATCTTACTTCCCCATAAGGCACTACTGGCAGATTTGTAAACATGCTTACAAAGACCCCCTTTATTTTTTTTTTATTTTTTTTAACAGTTTAACATTTATAGTAATTTTCTTTTTATGGTTCTTTGATTGTGTTTTTTCTCTTCTGTTCAAGTTGCAGCACAAGGATGGAATATGGAAGTATTAAACACCAATGGTTAGTATCTCATTGGCAGTGGATGCATATCTTGTGGGTAGTCTTACATATTTGTTATTTCTCCAATCTACTACAGCTTCTTTCTATGCTTAACTGATCTGTACATGTATATCTCATTCAGAAAGCTGAATAACAAGTATAACAACAAAAAAAGATCACATGGCATTCTTATACTGGTCCACTACAAATCCCATTGTAACACAAGATCATTAGAACAGCATGCAGGTGGTTTACAGTTGCAAACTCATGGAATTGTATCTCAGGTTTTATTAACCATTCCACAACATGCTTACCATGCCACATGCCAGACCAGTCAGTCTGACACCACAGTGGGGAAAATGATGGAAGCCATCTTAAAACAAAGGATGGTGGAGGTCTTGGAGGCTAATGGTTTTCATAATGAAAACCAACATGGGTTTGTCCGTGGGAGATCGTGTCAAATCAACCCAGTGAAATTATTTGACTGGGTGACAAGAACTCTGGACAGTGGAACGTCAGTTGATGTCCTGTACCTTGACTTCAGCAAGGCTTTCAATTTAGTCCCACATGGTAGGGTGATATGGAAACTGAGACACCTAGAGGTGGGAGAGAAAATGGTGGGGTGGGTTGCAAACTAGCTTAGCAACAGGCAGCAGAGGGTGGTGGTAGGGGCACAGGCCTTGTCTCACAGAAAGGTCATCAGTGGGGTCCTACAGGGGTCAGTATTGGGTCCTATTCTTTTCAACGCATTCATTGTAGACATTGGTGAGGGAGTCAGAAGTAGAATGAGCCTGTTCACTGATGATTCCAAACTGGGAGCTGAGGTCGACAGTGAGGAAGGAAGGAGGGCACTCCAGGATGACTTGGAGAGGCTTGGAAATTGGGCACACATATGGCAGCTAGGGTTTACCGCTCGTAAGTGTAGCATTCTGCATCTTGGTGTTAGGAACCCAGGTTTTAGCTACCATTTGGGGGGAGAACGTCTGGCTGTCTCCAAGATGGAAAAAGACCTGGGGGTGATAATTGACACCAAACTGAACAACTCAGAGCAATGCAGGATAGCAGTTGTGAAAGCAATGGAAATGCTTAGGTGTATCGCTGGGGGGATAACATCCAGGAGCAGGGAGGTTATTCTCCTCCTGTACAATTCACTGGTGAGACCACACCTCAAATATTGTGTGCAGTTCTGGTGGCCTTGCTTAAAGAAGGATGTCACTCTGCTGGAGAGAGTCCAGAGAAGAGTGACAAAGATCCATGGACTGGGGGAAATGTCTTATGAGGACAGACTTAATGAGCTGGACATGTACTCCCTGGAGGACAGAAGGGACAGCGGTGATATGATAGAGGTCTTCAAATATATGAAGGGGATCGATAGAGTAAAAACAGAAGGGCTGCTCAAACTGAAGAGGGAGGGGCTACGAGATACCATAGCCTAAAACTGGTGGGGGAAGGTAGAGAGGCAGGTTGAACATCACATGAGCTCTGAAGTAGGCAGCGCAGGTCAAGTAAAATCACATTTTGCTAACAAAATAACAATGAACTAATGAATAAGGCAACATGAAAAACCTAGATATCATCATCAAGCAAGTATTCTTTGACAGGCCTAATGGTCTCCTAGGAGGAAGAAGAAGAAGAAGAATCAGCATTTATATAGCGCTTTTCATACACAGTGTATCCCAAAGCGCTTTACAAGCAATGCTAGACTGGTAGTGAAGTGACTGAATGTGTAGGACTAAAAATAAATATGAAAAACTGACAGTGCCTGTGATGGAGTGCATGTCATCAAGCTCCTTTTACCAGTAAACCCCCTCACAATCATGCAACACATGCAACATGTTTTGACAGGGGCAATGGGTGAATTTTTACCAAATCCCTCTTGCTTTAAAGTGGGCCCTTTATGACCTCACTGTGCATCATGCTTTGCTTGTTGTCTATCCCTCAGGATTATGGTTAACAAGTAACATCTGAGCCCAATAAAGGAGGTGGGTGAACAAGGGGGAAAGAAGGTTTAGGTTTCTGTTATGGGGAGAAAACAAAAGACTGAACTGGAAAAACCTTTTTTGGAAAGCTGGCCACAGGCTCTTTGCTTCTGTGTATGTTACTGAAAGAAAAGCACCTTTTATTTATTTTAAAATTATGTCTGGAATTTTCTCTTTGCAAGTGTTCTAAAATGGCCTGCCCAGTTTTCTACCCTGTCACAATACCCCAGTGTAAAAGTAGAGAAAGTGGAACCCAAAGCATGAGACAGGTTTCAAGCACAAATTAGATGTTACACAAGAAAACCTTACAGCTAGCACGTTCCAGCCTTGTGATTGTGCAATGACTTCAAAGACAAAAGGTAAGAGGTAGAGCATGCAAAATTAGGAAGACCTCATACTCTCAAATGGGGATGGAGAGAGGATCTCCGATCTTAAAGTGGGTAGCCATCTGGGAACAAGCGACCACCAAACAGTGTGGTTCACAATAAACTTAGCTGTAGAGTCAAGCCATACAAAAGTGAAGATACTGGACTTCAGGAGGGCTGATTTTGTCAGAGTGGAAGAGTGCATCAGAAAAGCACTAGCAAGCAGGAAAGAAGATGGGGTGGAGCAACAATGGGGAAACATAAAACCACCATCACAGTGGCAACAAGCCTTTGTGAAGCAAATAAATCAAAATGAAAGAAAAAAACACTATGGTTCTCAAAAGAAGTGGCAGTGAAGGTTAGGGAGAAAAAGATAGCATTCAGGAAGTATAAGGAAACACAGAAGGAGCAGGACAGATAACTGTACCAGTTAAAGCAGAAGGAAGCAGAGAAGGCAGTCAGAATAGCAAAGGCCCAAACTGAGGAAAAGATAGCCAACTTGGTTAAGAAGGGGGATAAAACCTTTTATAGGTACATTAGGGAGCAAAAAGACTAAGGCAGGGATACTGAGGCTGAATAAAGAGGAAGGTGGTTGGGTAGAGAGTGACAGTGAAAAAGCAGGGATACTGAATGAATACTTCTGCTCAGTATTCACAATAGAAGAGTTGGGGGAGATACCTAATCCAGTCAGTAGAAGCACTCTGGATGGGGGGGTGATATTAGTCCTTTCACAGAAGAAAGGGTTCTGGAAGAACTCTAAAACTGAAGGTGGATAAAGCAATGGGGCCTGATGGGATTAACCCCAGAATTCTAAAATAACGAAGGGAAGAACTATTAACACCACTGACTACACGTTTTAATAAATCTTGGGAGGATGGTGTGGTACCTGAGGACTGGACAAGGGCAGATGTGATTCCCATTCAGAAAAGTGGGAGCAAGACAGAGGCAGAAAACTACAGACCTGCCAGTTTGACTTCAGTGGTAGGGAAAATGATGGAATCACTTCTGAAGGAAAGAATTGTTGAGTACCTAGAGGCCAGTGGGGCACAGGACCTGAGGCAGCATGGATTCACAGTGGAAAGGTCATGTCAGACACATCTAATTGATTTCTTTGACTGAGTGACCAAAGTAGTAGACCAGGGAGGGGCTGTAGACATGGCCTACCTAGACTTGAGCAAGGCATTTGACACAATCCCACACAAAAGATTAATAAACAAATTAGCCAGCCTGGGAGTGGGTCCCAGGGTGATAGCCTGGGTAAAACACTGACTGGACAACAGGATGCATAGGGTAACAGTAAATGGAGTCCACAGTGAAGAAAGGGGGGTTACTAGTGGGGTACTGCAGGGTTCAGTACTGGGGCTGGTACTTTTTAATGTCTTTATAAATGACATTGCAGAGGGACTGGAAGGAAAAATATGTCTCTTTGCAGATGACACAAAGATCTGCAACAGGGTTGATATGCAAGGTGGGGTGGAAAGGATAAAAAGGGACTTGGCAAGGTTGGAGGAATGGTCAAATGTATGGCAGCTTAGATTCAATGCAAATAAGTGCAATGTAATGCACCTGGAATCAAAAACCCAGGGGAAGAGTACAAAATGAGGGGTGAAATACTGACAACAGCAAAAATGGAAAGGGACCTGTGGGTAGTTATATCAGATGACTTAAAGGTGGGCCAGCAATGGGAGAAGGCAATAAGGAGGGCTGGGGGGTTTCTGGGATGCATAGGGAGAGGCATCACCAGTAGAAAACAGGAAGTTGTTGGCCCTCTGTATAGACAGTTGGTAAGGCCACATCTGGGAGTACTGTGTACAGTTCTGGCGACCCCATCTCCTCAAAGACATAGGCAGGGTGGAGGTTGTCCAGAGGAGGGCAACCAAAATGGTGCAGGGTCTGCACCAGAAGACATATGAAGAAAGACTAAAGGATCTTAAAATGTATAGCCTCGAGGAAAGGAGGGAGAGGGGGGCATGATAGAAACTTTCAAATACCTCAAGGGAATCAACAAAGTCCAAGAGGGTAGCAACTTTCAGAAAAAAAGATGTGCAAGAACAAGGGGGCACAATTTGAAGAGAGAGGGGGGACGGCTCAGAGGTAATGTGAGGGAGTATTTCTTCACAGAGAGTGTTGTAGATGCATGGAACAGATTTCCTGAGGCAGTCATAGAGTCAAAAACAGTGGGGGGAATTCAAGAATGCATAGGACAGACATAAGGCAATTCTAGTGGATGGTAGGAGGAAGTAGGCTGTTGATTAACTAGGATTTGCAGCTTATCCATTAGCTAAAGAAATGGGCAGACTAGATTGGCCAAGCAGTCCTTATCTGCCATCAGATTCTATGTTTCTATAATGCCACTTGTTTCCTGTGCTTGTGGCATTATTTATTACTTCATTAGGTACCTCAATGTTATATTTCTCATGCAAATCTAGACAATCCAAGCTCAACCCTGTGAACCACCCATTGCAATCCTTTCTACTGTATTTTTTACTTACTTTTTCTTCATAATTTCTAAGGGAGTTACTTAGTTATCAGGTGTCAGCTGAGGTGTGAATTCAGCTGAACCACCAAAGAACAAGATGAACCCCATTGTTGGGTACGGAAGCACCAAGTTTTCTCGTCGGCGAGAATGCTGACCTCTCCCACAGTGATGGCACAGTACTGACGCAGGTATTGTGCAGCCTCTTACACGGTGTTTTCTGTGGGGGGCTGTGCCCCCCACACCCTCCATGCAGGGGGCTTTGCCCCCCTACGCTCCTCAGACTCTAGGATTCCAACTCCAGGTCAGAGTTGGTCCAGGGAGGAGGGCAGAACACTGTGGGAAGGTGAAACATGGAAAAAGGACCATTACCGTGAATGCCACAGTATGTGTTTCGCCACTGGGGTGTCAACGAAAAGGGGTGATACGGCTGGGTACTTATCCTTAAATCTTTAAATTACCTGAATTGGCTTCTTAATGTACACTTTTAAGTAAAGTGCAACCACCAACAATTCACAAGCGATGAGTTAGAAGCTTGTTAAAGGAAATAGCCACGCATGACTCCATTCATGAAACAATTCCAGATATACTGTAGCAAGCTCAACCCTGTCGCTTTCACAAAATTTTAATCTCAGTTCTTATACATTACCTTATTCTCCAGGGGTGCTACTGGTGCATAGCATATTTCAGTATTAAACAGAATCCAGTGCAACCTCTCACCCCAGAATGGCAATTTAATTCTTCATGATTTTGAATGGGGGTACTTTGTTATCAGATGTCTACTGAGATGTGAACGAAGCCCCAAAATCAGATGACACAGTGAACCCCATGGCAGGTTATTTACTCTAACATTTAAAACTTTAACTCACCTGATTTAGTTTCTTAATTTTTACTGTAAGTAAACTGCAACCACAGAAAAATTTGCAAGTGGTCAATGTGAGCTTAACTACTTTATATCTAATATTACAGGTCAATATTTTGTGTAGTCACCTTCATCCTTATTAGCCATGCTGGGTAAAAAAGAAAACATCATGAAATATTATTGTATCCTGAAATGCCAACAGAGTATCCAAGCATCTCTTTTGGGTTCTAATACAAAATTTAAATAAAACAATGTGCACAATAAATAGAAACACAGCAAGGTTAGTCGGCTATTGGCAACTTGAGTTTGACTTTGAGTTTCATATTTGAGAGTTCTTCTCAACCAATTGTGGAAGGTACTGTTGGCATGTATCTGCTGTAGATTACTGTGGTTTTGAGACAGTCTGCAATGCCACAAGGCACAGTAAAAGTTACTATTCATTTCTGATCTCAGGGTGTAAATCCCCTGTAGTCTCTTTCATCTCTCGATGTCAGTTATTGAAATATTCTCTCTGGTGTCTGATCCCATTAATTTTAACCCACTCCCACCCATAAAAACAAGGTATGCATCAGACAGCATAAAGACATAATGGAAAGAAATAAGAATAAATGTAGGGCAGTACATTGCCCATGATGAGTCTGACTGTGTGTTCTCCGTGTTCTCACTAAGTGGCACACATGATCATATTTAGCCTGTTTAGAATGACAATGTGAAAGATGTTGAAGGTGTCATCAGGTGGATAAGTTGTTCCGCTGCTGCTTGAAGTGGGTATCAAGTCTGTGGTGCCAGTGCAAGTGAGAAGAGGGAG
The DNA here is from genome assembly GCA_016271365.2 of Neoceratodus forsteri. Classification (NCBI taxonomy): domain Eukaryota; kingdom Metazoa; phylum Chordata; order Ceratodontiformes; family Ceratodontidae; genus Neoceratodus; species Neoceratodus forsteri. The sequence continues at coordinate 965,500,530 of CM028132.1, read as the reverse complement.
GCTTGGCACCAGCAGGTGTAGGAATGGAAATAGTATTAGATGTCACTTTGCTGGACATGCAAATAATCAAATGAACAATTAAAGTTGATACTTGGTAGGTTGAGTTTGAGAAAGTTCAAGAATGAAAGATTCCAAGGATTTAGCTTTGACATTAAGTTGGCAGAAGACGATGAGAATTATGACTGGTAGGTTTTGTATACATATTCTTGCTGGTTTCTTTCAGTGGTTTTTGCTGCTCCGCTGTAAGTGTGTGCAGCCTTTTCTGTTTGATACAGTCTATGCATAGTTAGAGAACTAACATACCTTTAGGTCTGGTAGCCAATAGGCTGTTATGCCAAATTGCATGCCTGATGCACTTTCTTTTTCATTTAGCTGTCAAATGTCTGTAAGTTGTGCCAGAAACATTTTATTTATTTATTTTATTTATTTAGTTTTTGTTGACCGGGTAAGTGCACTAGACAAATACTGCCAATTTTCAGGCACAACCCGGGGGATGGGGATACAGATGAATGCCAACTGACCTTGAACCAGATTAAGCTGTTGGTGGTATTTTTAGTGAATGAGGGAAATTTGGCCAGGACATCGGGGAAATTCCCCTACTCTTTTTGATCAGTGCCATGGGGTCTTTAACATCCACCTGAACTACCACCAATCCAGGCAGATGGGACCACAGTTTAACGTCTCATCCGAAAGACGGCACCTCAGAAGTGCAGCACCCCTCTCATGCTGCACTACAGTGTCAGTACTGGGATATTAACTCAAGTGACATCTCTGCAACTTATTTTTTTTATTCTATTTCACACTCTGCAGGGCCAGGCATCCTTCCAGAGTACCCACTCAGCTAGGTCTCTACTCCCAGCCTGAACCCCCCACTTGCCAGTGTCCTCCCCCAATTAACCAGGCAGGTCCAGCCCCTAGATCACCCCCCGAGATGGGCCCACCCTCCCTCGGCAGCCTTTCTGAAATTAGAAAGGCCTACCTGGCATTGGGTCTGCCGTGGAGTCCACTGGTGCACTAGGTCGATGGTGGGATGTGGACCTACCCTTGGAGTCTCCTTCATCTCTCGGCTCCACAGAGGGCTTTTCTGAGTTTTTTCTCTCCCCCAATGCTCGCATGTGCAATGGTGCTGGTCACAGCGTGCCACCGCCCACCAAGCTCCTCCCCCCTCACAGCATGCGCCACTGGACTGTAATGCACCCGACAGCTGCTAGATGCTGCTACAGAGTGACACATCCTCCAAGACCTCCCCAGGGAAGGGAGAGCTGTCCACCGGATTCTCAATCCCTTCCCTCCCCTGCCAACCCTCAGCGGCCCCATCTTGTTCCCGAACCTGGGTCACCAGCGTGGCAAAGGTGTGGTGTCCAGCACCTCAACCCTCAGCACCACTGGGCCAGCCTTTTTGCAACTTCTTAATGAGAATAAAATCTTGCTGCTGCTGTTGTGATGACTCAAATGAACTAGTGGTATCATCTCACCACCTCCTACACTATAGTGATAGATAACAGTCCTACTTTACCATTGGCTGGGTGTGCAAGGAAGAAGGTGATGTCACCCACATGCCACCGTGATTTGTAATGAAGAAAATGTGATTCATGATGGAGGAAGGAGATGAATAGTGAAGAGGATGTGTTGTTTTCATAACCAGTTAGCTTCTATGGTTTATATTGTAAAATAATTATTTATGGTTAATATTCATAAATGTGGCTTTATTTTTATGCGAGAAAACATTATTTATTATGGAGGGAGGATGATGATGAAGAGGATGTACTGTTTTCAGAACCAAAGTTTTATGTTTTTTATTTTAATGTAAATGTTATTAGTTGTTATTATCAATAAATTTGGCTTTATTTTTATGCTGAGAAGGCTTGATCTGTGATGGGAAGAGAAGGGGAATGATGAGAGTGTATTATTTTCGGAAGTAAGAACTCAGATGAGATTTCTCTAGAACTGTCAGCACTTGATTAAACACCAGGGAAACTTGTCAGCTTAGTGCAGACATGTCATATAATGACTCAGACAGCTTACTATGTTTGTTTACAAATTAAACACTGGCTGAGGTGCATATGCTTGGCCTGACTCTGGCTTTTGGGTTTTTGTGTGATGCAAGATCAGTTTGGTACCAATGGATGAATTAGTTAGAAAAGGTTGCTGTTACCAACAGTGGCTGAATTACTTGCATGAACCACTGTAGTCTATCAAGTCCCATATCTAATCCCCTGTTCCTGTTGATCCATGTGACCTAAGTGGGAACTGGAACTGTACATTACTGTTTGGAAGACACCATGCTTATGTTTTTAAATAATTGACTTGGACACTTGTTCCCAATATTTTAATAGACTTCTCTGAACCCAAGCAATATTTTTAACATGCTGAGGCTGGTCTATCAGTGCAGCAGTAGCTCTACTGCTTGCAACACCAGTGAGCCATGTTTTGGAATGAGCACAGATCATGGTGGGCTGGCTGTGGGGGGGAGGATCAAGCATCCCAGAGGATGTTCTACTCAGCTAGGGAGGGAGGGAGGGTTGACAACTCCTGTGCTGTACTGTCACCAGTGTGAACACAGGTGACAGGCATTTGGAGTGGCATAGGGTAGGGGGTACACAGGGTGGTGCCGTTCTAAGCACAGTTTGTGTGTGTGTGTGTGTGTGTGTGTGTGTGTGTGTGTGTGTGTGTGTCTGTGTGCTTGTGCACCCTTACTACCTGTGTCCTCAGGGATGAGAACAATAAGGCAGACAAAATCTGGCCAGATAGGATGAGCACCTTCTCCCCGCAGGCCCCCACCAGTGACATGACTTTTCTCCAGTCTGGGACCTGATCCATGCATGAGAGGCCTAGCCCACTCCCCCTACTGAAAGGGTAGGACATGTGGAGGATGGAGTTGGAATGTAAGCCCTTGAGAAGCCAGGTGATGGGACTGGAGGAGCTGGTATGAAGGAGGGTCTGGCCAGTGAAGAGGAACATTATGTATATTTTTACCACACTGATTACAAAATGCTTTTAGTGATGTGCCAAAAAACATAAATCATAAAATGAAACTCATGATTAGGGCCTGCTGCTTGAACTTCATCCCTTCCCATAGAAGCTGCTAGTGAGAATGGGAGGGAGGGAATTTGAGGAACTGGGCAGCAAATGAAAGATTACTTTTGCTCTAGGAACTAGACATTACGTGTTTGATAGATCACTTCTATCCTGTGTAGGGGAACTGAAAACACTTGAAGGAGGAAGGGGGTGGGGTGACAGATGATGTGCTCCTGGATTGCTCAGGTTGGTTTCATTACCATGTTCTACTGGATGACAGGCAGAGAAGGTTCCTGGCAATCCAGTGGGAGTGGAACCAATGGATTTCTTAGACTAATGAACCATGTTATTTGACTGCAATATCATGTATATAGCCCTTGTTCTTATAGCCCCATCAAAATTATTTTATTCCCAGTCCATCTCCCACCATGGCCAGCTCCGCCTTTAGCAACACCACTTGCCAAACTTTTTTTTTGTCTGGTTCCTCCTATCGTCGGACCCAGTCTGCCTGTCACCCCATGCCCAGGCTTGCCCCCCTGGGTGGGGCCATTGACAGAGCTCTCCCTCCCAATGGACACTGTTGGCAAGCCCCGGATCCAGTGAAGGAGGGTGGCACAGGCACCACTGTGGGAGATCCTAGTTGGTTCCTGAATAAGCTGAGAGAGATTGGCCTTGCTTACCGTGGAGGATAGGTGGGAGGAGCTAGGTCCTGCCCAGTCAAGGTTAAAATCCCCAAGACAGGGTATGTCACTCTTCCCAGTAACTGATAGCAAATAGTCCATGAACTCACTGAGCCCCAGCCTAGAGTTCCTGGGAGGAATATATATACAGAAAATGTGGGGTTTTTTAACACCCCCAAGCAGGAGGAGGGAATGAGGGACCTCACAGTTAGCCAGAGGGGAGTCATACAACAAGGTGATGTTCAGATGAGATTTGTGGTAGAGCGCCAGGCCACCGCCTCATTTTGCACCCGTATGATCCACACGAAGCATTTTATATCCATGAGGGGGGAGCACTGGGTATCAGTAACTGAGGACTTAAGCCATGTTTCAGAGATGGCTAAGATATCAGGGTGATTCACTCTGATCCATGCCTCAAGGTCAGGGAGATTGGCAAGTAGGCTCCTAGTGTTAATGTGAGCAAAGGTGAGACCATCTATTTGGGGCAGGCAGTGCACAGAGAGAGACTGTGTAGGATTAGGTGCCTGTGCGGGACCAGGATTAGTCTCAACATCTCCTGCAAGAGTAAGGGACAGGGTAAATATCCAGAGTGAAGCAATAATGTACACCCTTGTTGCACAACCAGCGGATATGGTGAACCTCAACTGGATAAGTCTAATTAATAACCACAGGTGCTTGACAATAAGCTCAGATGGAGGAAGGGGAGTAGGAATGGGATCAGCTAGAAGGTTGGAGAAACAGAAATTATCAGGAGAGCATACATAGTGGGGTGTAGTAAACATAGCAGGACAGGTGAGAGTTGAGAGTGTCAAGAACATAAAAGTGACAGAGAGAAAGGTGAGTAATGACGTGGGAGCCATAATGAATAGGAGTATTACAAGGGAACAAAATAAAAGGAGGGAGCAAGAGAGGACACAAAGAAAAAAGGGGGAGAGCAAGGGGCAAAGGTAGAGAGATGGATGAATGAAAGAAGACAGTAGCAACCACGACTGATAGCAGGAAGGGAGACAGCATGAAAGGTGACCTCTAGTGGCAAGATAGTATAAGGAGCAGATGGGAAACAAGGGACTTATAAAAAAATTATCGTGAGGGAGTGCAGGTATCGCGAGGCACTACAGTATAAAAGAAACACCGGCTAAGGGTGGGAGGGTATTGGGCAGGCGGGGAGCAGTTGCAAAGCGACTGCGGGGTGAGCTAGTGCTGGGAGCAGCTCTCTTTGTCTGCATAGCACAGCAGGAGGACTCCGTACCTGATTTCATTTCAGGGAGTGGGGGGAGGGCTTTCCAATGATGCCGTCATGACCTGGACCCACGGAGAAAATCCAGAGCTCTGTGGAGTAAGAGAAGGTAGGGAATTTATAACCAGTCACCAGAAGTATTTTGCGTCACTTGTTTAAAACCAAATTGAGGAGCCGCAAGGACTGTAGTCAATCAGATGGAAAGCAGAATTGTATTTCAGGACAGGATTCTACTTTAAACATTAAACTTTATAATGTAAGATTAATATCTGTTGCTGATTTAGATTATACAGTTAATTCATTCAAACACTGCAGCAAGAAATTAAGAGGTACCTAACTGAAAAAACAGGTTCCTAACTGAAACTGACAAACAATAAGCTATTCGTGTTTAGTAGGCACGCACTTAAGGTGTACAGACCAGCAGTTAAGAATTCAATAAATTTATCCAGAGTCCATTAAGATGACTAGAAAATAGTGACTACAAACTCTAAAAAAGTAGAAAGCACCAAAGGAAAAAAAAATTTCTTCACTGTTGGGCTGAGAAATATATTCAGATTTGAAATCCTAAAAGGTGCCAAATGCTAGCTAGTGCTGGGAGCAGCTCTCTTTGTCCACGGAGCACAGCAGGAGGACTCCGTACCTGATTTCATTTCGGGGTGGGGGAGGGCTTTCCAGCGATGCCCTCATGACCTGGACCCACAGAGAAAATCCAGAGCTCTGATTTCATTTTGGGGGTGGGGGAGGGCTTTCTAGTAATGCCCTCACGACCTGGACCCACACTCCCCTCTCCTGTTTGCCCTGCCAAGATACCTGACTGCTTGTTTTCTTTTCTCTAATGCTGCATGCTGGTGCCAACTCCACAGTAATCAATTTCCAGAATGGCATGCTCTGTGGTCTCATTCAACTGAGCAGCATGCCTTCTTTGTACAGAAAACAAAGCAAAAGCGGTCAGCCTTTTGTGCTGACTCCTGAGATAATCTATCAGTGGAACTGTTGTGGCCCCCCAAAACATCACATCTGCCACCTGTACTGCCAGCATTTTCCAGCTTCTGGACCACTGGTGCCTGATCCAATTGCTTTGTGTGTTAGAATGAGATGCACTCCCACCGCATTGTGATGGAGCCGCAGCAGCAATTTGGCAATTGTGGCATCATGCACACCAGCAGTATGTCTCTCTGTCTGATTGCTAGACTGGACTGATTCTTGCAATTCCTGGACAGCAAGGCTAGAAAACCAGAAGACTGGAGCAATGAGGCCAAAACCGAAGTCTCTGGGGAAAAACAAGTAGGTGTCAACCCTACTTGTACAGTATAAGTGCAGTCACTTCTCTTCTTCAGCATGATTTCACTAGCATGCCTGTCTGAAACTATAATTAAATATACTGTAGTGAAAATTAGCAAACGTAAGGATAATGTGCGATTCTCTGATGATTTCTAAAGTTTCCAGTTCAAAAGTCACTCTTTTCTCACATAAAAAGAACCTTTTCTTGCCATGGGTCATGCCTATACCTTTCAAACTCTCAGCATTGAAATTCATAGCACTGGCCTTCACACTGCATAACAAATAATCACAATGTTTAGTACTTTTTTCAATTTAAAGAACAATAAGTTTCAAGGGAAATGTCCATCTAGGATTAAATTAATTTATATTGTTACCAAGGAAAATCTGTTTACATAAGCTAGTGACTGAACCCATAACACTTTCGGGCCAGAATTATAACCCATTCAGTTTCCCCTCCCTTTATAGTGCAGCCATCCATTTTCTAAATCACAGGCACAGGAAATTACATCACATCAGGGGAAACACATTCATTCACATATTTATGAGTGACATGTACAGTATGCACTGCAAGCCCATTGGTCCACAGTGTGGACCAATGGGCTGACGGATCATACTATACGCTGTCATTCGGCAAGCAGCCAGGTGGTATGCAGGCAGGTTGCCACTGCCTGCCGATGATAGGGAGTGCTGGGTGGGCAGAGGGCCAGTGAGGGGGGCCACTGGACCACCACGGATGTAGTGTACTTGCTACACAGGCGATCCTAGATATGGGCTAGGGTGGGGGTACCATTACACTACCAGGGACCAGGGGCTTTTGTCTTCAGACACAGATCTGGGCTCAGGGAAAGGGGACCACTAGACTACCGGGAAGAATGAGGTTTTGGTATACTAACACCGATTGGGGCTTGGGGAGGGGAGACCACTGGACTATGAGGGTCCGGTTGTGATTTTAGTAGTACACGGATCGGGGCTCAGGGAGGGGGGGTACCGCTAGACTACCAGGGATTGAAGACATCCCTATTCTTCAGTGATCAGGTTATGGGCAGTGAGGGGGTGCCACTAGATGACCACCAGGGCACATATGTGTGCTTATGGACAGTGTTCTGGGTGGGCAGGTGGCCACCTATGGCTGGTGGGTGCTGTGTTGCGCCATGCAGTACAGCAGCCCATCTCTGGGTGGCCAGCATTTGAGCCATTTTTTTCAGGCTCAACTTTGTGCCCCAGTATGCGGTGGATCTAAGGGCTGTGCCACCATATGCACCGCACCTCCTGGACTGAATATCGGGATATGCCACATATGCATGGACACGCTGCCTTCAGATGCACTGCATACATTATCATTGCGCCCCAGCTCATCTGGACTTGGGCTACACATGTCCCCCATTTGAATATTGCCCCGGGGCGCATTACTGGGGTTGCTCCAGGTGCAACCCCTTTGAATATCTGGCCCAGTATGTTCAGCAGCTTTGTTTGCCATTGTTTTTGTTTGAAAAATGGAAAAGTAGGCACATTCCAACATTCCAGTGCACTAAAATAAGCCTTTTTTTGCATATATTTATGATTGCCAAAAATGTTTGTGACTGTATATTAAGTTCCAATTTAGAAAAATTATTAAGCACAGATATGCCCAAATCTAGTGGTATATCTACTTTTAAGATTATTTGTCCTCTTGATATGTGTTATACCACCATTCTTTCACATGTGGGCATTCCCATATTAAAGGTATAACTCTCCCCTTTGATTGCAGTTATGCTAGCAATTCATTTTTGTTTTATATCCAATTTTATATAATCTGATCGGTGTTACATTCACTCTTGATAAAATGTTGTATTGTGTTGTTTTATGCTTTGCAACTTTATGTATTATCTTAGCCATTTTCCATATTTGTACCCAACTACATTAATAACATTTTCAACATTACATTGGCAGGATGATCATGATTTTCTGGCATAAATGTCCATTGCCAAGCCATAAAGGCTTGTATCACAAAACAGTACAACTGTGGGGCAGAGCATCCCATTCCACCCTAATATCTAGGAATTATTAATGTTGCCCAAGGTATTCCTGGCTGGGCTGCCCCCTCTTCACACACAAGAAAAAAAAATGAAAAAAAAAAAACAAACTATTTTTCAACTTATATTTTTCAGCTTAATCAAAGGTGTTTGCTCTACTTTGCCCAAAATTGCCTGAAAACGATAAAACATATGTGGCATAATCATCATTTTAATGGTGTCAGTTCTACCCCTAAATGAATGGAATAGAGATTGCCAACCTTCCAATAACTTTTGAATTTTCTGTATTATAATGTTTAGGTTAAGATTAGTATTTTTTTTATATCTACAGTTGGTTGAATCCCTAAAAGCTTTGTAGTAGTTTTAAATTGCATTTCTTGAAATATGTATTTTTATTCTTCTTTTAATTGGGTTATTGGCAATAACATGCTGTACATATAAACATACAAAACTGTCAACAGAAACAGGCCAACCGGTCTATCAAAGTCAGCCCGAGTGTGCAACTATCCTCCTGGATTACAACTGCCCCAACCCCCTCCCAAACTGTCCCTCCCATATGGATATATTAGAAAAATCATACGGTCATCTGCATAAGTATTAATTTAAACTATTTTCATATTAAGTCTTAGACCATCTATCTGCTGATTAATTCATAAATGTCGAAGCGGCATTTCCAATGAAATCATGAACAATATTGGAGAGAGGGGCAACTTTCTGTAATGCCATTAACCACTTCCATTATTTGTGTTGTGTATTTGTTAATTTTAAATATTTGCTTTGGTGAACTATAAAATACATGCATAATATTCAATAAAGGTTGGGGTAATATACATTTGTTCTAAGCTTTTGAACATAAATGGCTGTTGTAATAAATAAGACTTGGAAGCATCCAAAGCTATTGCTGCTGCTTCAGAATCAATATTTTTGTCCATTTCAATTATCATCTGGACTTTCCTTAAGTCTTCATGTATATTTCTTCCTTTACCAAAACCTGCCTAGCTGAGGCTGATGACCCAAGGTGGCAAGTGCTCAATTTTCTTAGCAATTCTTTTGGCAATAATTGCATAATTAGCAATTAATAATGTGATTGATCTGTGAGTATCTGGATTAAATTTATGTTTCTCTTCTTTCTGTATAGTATCAAAATAAGTGCCTCTAACATTGATTGAAAAATGCTTTTGCTGAGCTCATCTCCTGGGTAATCAGCTCCAGCCAAGGAAACAAGTATTGCAGTAAAAATGATCAAAATTCTACTGTGAGGCCATTTAAGCCGGGGCCTTGTCTTTTGGGAATGATTGCATAGGTTCTGTTATAGCTGTTATAGTTATATGTTGTGAATATGGCCACCGGGCTGGGCATGTTGCCGCTGCATTTTCTTTGATTTCTTTTATTGTGTGCTAATATATGTTTAGTTTATCTGTTTAGTTTTATTTCGTGTCAATCCCGGTTTTGGTGTTTCATTGCCGCCGGGTGGAGAGCGTTGAGCAGGTCTGTTTTGGAGTACTAGAGATGAGAGACACCGTGCAATTTTCCTGATGAGTTCTGGATGAGTTTCAGAGGAGAACTGTGTCGATCGCTGGCCGATTTTCTTTTGCTTTTTGTTTTAGTCGGTGGTGGTTTTGAAACCAGAGGGGCTTTTACTCTGCCTGTGGAGCTGGAGAGAGCTGCTGGTCTCTCCTGACGTTGTTTCATGGATCAATGCGATCTTTTCCCCAGTTGTGAGAGAATTGGGGAGTTTATCTTCTTCTTTGTTGTTCAGAATTGTATATTTTATGTTGGTTTTGGCAGTGAGAGTGCCATTGTATTCTCTTTTCCCTGTAGTGAGAGGACCGGGAGGAGGGATTATACAGAAATTTATTATTTGTTCTGTTTTATTTATATGTTATTGAAACTGTACAGTTAATTTAGTTTTTGTTAAGTAGTTTAGTTTGGTTTATTTTGTATTTTATTTTAGTTAAGCAGTGTCATGTGCTGGCCTTTATTTCACAAGGCGGTGCGCTATTCATCCTCCTCTCTTCGTGCCCTCCACCCCTTTTGTACTCCTTCCTTGAAATTCGAGGTTTATCAGTGGTGTAGAGCACTGGGGATAGCTCGCGGGAGAGTGAGGGGGCGGGGGTGCGTGAACAGGGGAGGATGAACGAGCGGGGCCATCGTATTGGGGTTATTAAGTCCAGAAGGCGCCCTGAGGTGAAATGGAATCCTGATCGGGGTTCGCCCTGTCTGGTATCCATACCCAAGGGCACTACTGATTTCAGTAGGCAGATAGGCCTGACAACCTCCGAGGTTTGTCCAACTCGGGCGGTGTTATGCAATGCCAGGTCTGTCAGGAATAAGACTGCTATTATTGCCAACCTTGTTGGTTCGGCTGACTTGGCTTGCATTACCGAGACCAGGCTGGATGAAATTTTTGCCCTATAATAGAGGCCATGACTCCGACCGGGTACTCGGTAATACACGGCCCGAGATTGTACTGCAGGGAAGGGGGGGTTGCAGTCTGTTTAAGACTGAATTGGGTCTGCGTAGGTGGTAGTAGGGAAGCTGAGTCCTTTGAGTGTTCAGTTGTAGCAGGTGTAGGCATTGAATCTTTCTCATTTACCGTCCACCTGGTGATGGGAAACACTTTGTACAGGAAGTAGCAGACTTCCTCGTCGACATGTCGTTTGAGTCGCCCAGATTGATGGTGCTGGGTGACTTCAACGCCTGGGTCGATGATGAACTCTCACAATTTGGTAGTCACTTCCTCCAATTAATGTCTTCTTTGGGCCTCACACAGGTAGTTCCCGCTGCTACACATAAATCTGGGCACTCTCTGGACTTAGTTTTCTTTCTAGGGATTGATGCATCTGATGTGGGGGTGGAACCAGTCGCTTGGTCTGACCACTACACCGTAAGGTTCAATTTTTGCATCCCCCTTAGGAGGCCATCCCCTGTGGAGATGGTCAGGTACCGCCCATTACGGAATGTTACCTCACAAGGCCTAACGGCGGTTCTTGACCTGTCATCCCCCGTGTTGGTGAGCAGTAATCCAGAGGCACTGGTGTTGGCCTATAATAAGGCCATCATGGTTGCCCTGGATTCTATTGGTCCTGTTCGTGAACGCCCTTTTTCTCTGCACCCCAGGGCCCCTTGGTTTGATGGGACTTTGAGGGAGTTGCGGAGAAAAGGGTGAAGGTTAGAGTGTTGCTGGCATAGATCAGCCCTTGATGCCGACTGCCTTAGATTGATAGAACATCATGCTAGCTATCAATCTGCAATCACCCATAAGAAGGCAGAGTTCCTGTCCAGGGAGATTGCAGTTGCTCAGAATCGACCGGCTCAGCTGTTTCAAACTTTAGATAGACTGTGCAACCCAGCCTGTCTGCAAGTTCGGAAAGCCTTTTTGCAAGCAGAGTGCAATGAGCTCGCTCGCTACTTTGCAACTAAGGTGGCTGACATCAGGGCTGATCTGTGTTTGACAACCTCTGAGGGTGATGTTGTAGAGACATGCGAGAACACAGTGCCTCGTTTCTCTTGGAGTTCTTTTTATCGACCTGAGTTTGTGGATATTATGAGGCTTATCCATAGAGTGAGCCCTACTAGCTGCAGCTTGGATCCTGGATTGACTACCTTAATTTTGGGTTGTATTGATAACATCAGTCCAGTTTTGGCACAAATAATCTGGTGCTCCTTGGAGTCAGGTGAGTTTCCAAGCTCCCTGAAAGAGGCGGTGGTTACATCTCTCTTGAAGAAAGCTTCCTTGGACCCAGACTGTTTTTCAAGCTACAGACCTATCTCTAACCTTCCCTTTATTGGGAAGGTTATTGAAAAGGTCGTAGCTGCTCAATTGGATGACCATTTAATCATTCATAGTATCTATGAATCCTTCCAGTCTGGTTTCCGTAAAAGACATAGCACCGAGACTGCGCTGGTTAGGGTGCTAAATGATCTTCTGAGGGCGAGGGATCAAAAGAGATGCTCCATCCTGGTTCTCCTTGATCTCTTCTCAGCATTTGACACTGTGGGTCACGTGGTGTTGTTAGTATGCCTGAGGCAAATCTGTCGGGAACCATTTTGAAATGGTTCTCGTCATTCCTTACTGGGAGATCACAAAGTGTTGTGTCTGGAATTTTGTCTTCCAGACCAGGCTCTTTGTTGTGTGGAGTGCCTCAGGGTTCTGTGCTGTCACCCATGTTGTTTGCAGTGTATATGCTGCCCCTCGAAAATATCATAAGACGGTATGGGCTGAGGTTTCACTGCTATGCTGATGATACCCAGCTATACCTGTCTTTTGCACCCGACCAGGATGGAGCGCTCTCTCGATGTTTAACAACTGTCTGGGGGAAATCCAAGACTGGATGGATTCTAGTTGGTTAAAATTGAACTCGGAAAAGACTGAAGTGTTGGTGGTGGACCCGGGTGGTCGGATTGAGAGGTCATGTTCTGGCGCGCCTTCTGGAATTTTTCTTGGCAGCATGTCATTACCGACCTCTGAACAGGTGCGCAGCCTTGCAGTGATTTTTGACGATAAGCTGACCTTACAATCTCAGGTGTCAGCTGTCATCAGCACCTCCTTTTACCATCTTAGGAATATTGCCAGGGTTAGGCACCTTGTTCCATCTGACTCCTTGCCAACGTTGGTCCACGCCTTTGTGTCCTTGCGCCTGGACTACTGCGACGCCCTTTACTTTGGGCTTTCTGGGGTTGAAATCCGCCACCTGCAGCTGGTGCAGAACGCAGCAGCCCGGGCTTTGACTGGGACAAGTAGGTCCTGTCATATTACCCCAGTGCTGCCCGAACTGCACTGGCTGCCTGTTCTGTGGTGGATCACCTTTAAAGTCATTTTATTGACTTTTAAAGCCCTTTGCAATCAGGGTCCGTCCTATCTGAAAGACCTCCTAGTTCATTACTGCCCTGGCCGATCGCTCCGCTTGGCCAACATGGGGTTGCTGGAGATTCCAAGGGTGAGTTTAAAAACTTCAGGCAGCAGAGCTTTTTCTCATGCTGCCCCTACTCTTTGGAATTCTCTACCACGCCAGTTATGGGAGTGCACCTCCGTGGAGATATTCAAGAAAGAATTAAAAACCTTTTTATGGAAAATGGCCTTTTTGGAGGATTAAGCTAGTTAGAGTGATTGGATTTTATTGTAATTTATTAAGTTTTTATGATGTATTTATGATGTGTTTTTTAAGTTTATGTTTGTATGGATATTTGTATTCATGTTATTATTTTGTTCAGCGCTTTGATAATTTCAAAAGGCGCTATATAAATAAAATTATTATTACTATTATTTGTCTTGTACATATGGTTTTATGTTTTCAAATGTTGGTATATTAGATTGATTAAGCAGTGTTGGGTCAGTTACTTTTTCTATTACTTTCTATGACGTTTGGAAACGTGTTCCAGGAAGCTCAATGCAGTCACTAACAAGGATGCAGAGGTACTAGAAAAAGTAACACACCTTACAATTATAGTTGCTTATTTCTTTTTATACAAAACAATACAAAAATAATAAATAACTGTAACAGATTACAATCTTTGAAACTAGTAGGTTAGTTACTGGTTACTTTCAAATAAATGTAATCAGTTACAGTTAAGTATTTCTTTTGTATAAAAAGACATAAGTAATTATAACTGTAAGGTGTATTACTTTTTCCAGTACTTCTCCATCCTTGCTAGTGACTGCACAGAGCTTTCTGGAACACGTTTCCAAAAGTAATAGAAAGTAATAGAAAAAAATAACTTACCCAACACTGTGATTAAGGTATTCATCTATTTGATGTCCCACAATATTTAAGGAATTTCTATATATTTTATAGTTATATTCAATAAATGCTTCCCTGTCTGATCATTTTGCCTTTACTATTGTGCCTTTTGAATTTTGGATATCTATTATTACATTTCTTTCTTTATCTATTGTAACATATATGCCAACAATTCGCCACTTTTATCGTCATTATAATACAAATTTCAATAGTTGTCTTTTTTTGATTTGTTGATTCAATATTTCCTATAATTTATTTTAATCCTTATCCTTTTCTGTTTTAAGTTCCTCTACATCAGATGTTCTGTGTTGTATTAAAATATCTATATCTGTTAATATTTTTTCTAAATTTTGAAATTAAAACCTTTTGTTGCACCTTTGTTTTATTTCAAAGGTAATTATTGTGCCCCTTAATACTGCCTCAAAGTCATCCCATACATGTAATGTATGTACAAGGGAGGACCCAGAGATGAACCTGATAACTACAAGCCAGTCAGCCTTAACTCCATAGTAGGCAAGTTAATGGAGACCATTCTAAAGGAAAGCCTGGTGACATTCCTAGAGATGAATGGCCTCCAGGACAAAAGGTAGCATGGGTTTTTCAGGGGAGAACTTGTCAAACAAACATGATAGACTTTTATAACTGTGTCATGAGGTTGTTAGACAGGGGTCAGGCAGTGGATTTCCTATACCTGGACTTTAGCAAGGTGTTCAATTCCATACCACATGGCAGGTTGATCAGCAAGCTGAGTAAACTCAGAATTGGGGGCAAGCTGCTGGGTGGGTCAGGAGTTGGCTGTGTGACAAGACCCAGAGAGTGGTGGTAGGGGTAGGACTATCCAAACCTATACTTTTCACCAGTGGGGCCCCACAGGGTTCAGTACTCAGACTGGTGCTATTCAACATCATTACTGGTGATATAGCATATGGGGTCAAAGGCAAAATCTGCCTTTTTGCAGATTATGCTAAACTCTGTGGGACAGTGGACTCAAAGGAGGTGAGACAGGAGCTCAGGGAAGATCTAGCTAAGCTAGTGATATGGTCAGGCATCTGGAAGTTAGGATTCAATGCCAAAAAAAGCAAGGTCATGCACCTGGGAGCCAGGAACCCAAGGGCCAGCTACTGGCTGGTGGCCAATCAGGTGATAATCTCAAAAGACAAAAAGGATCTGGGGATGTTAGTAAGGGGTGACATGAAACACTATGTGCAGTGTTGTAAGGTGGTAGCTAAAGCCAATAAAATGCTGGGCTGAATCACAAAAGGAATCTCCTCTAGGAGGGAGGAGGTTATTCTGTCACTGTACAGGTCACTAGTGAGACCACACCTGGGGTACGGTGTGCAGTTCTGGTGCCCTTATCTAAAGAAGGACATCAGGCTACTGGAGGGGGTTCAGCAGAGGGTGACCAAGATGATCCAGGGCATCAGGGACAAGCAATATGAGTAAAGACTATTGGAGCTCAATATGTAGTCCCTGGAGGACAGAAGGGAAAGGGGGGATATGATAGAAACCTTCGAGTACATGAAGGGTATAAACAGGGTTGAAAAAAGGGCATTTTCAATTTAAATGGATTGGGACAACACGGGTGCATAGTCTGAAGATAGTGGGGACAGATTTAAGAAGGAATTGAAAAGGCACTTTTTCACAAAAGAGTGCTGCCCAAGTAGAATGAGCTGCTGGAAGAGGTGATATCAACAACAATGGTGGGAAGTTTCATGGGGGGTGGGACAGGGTAAACAATAAAGGATCAGAATGGGAGGGGGAAGGCAGGGTGGGAAAAAAGAGAGGGGAAGGTTGACTGGCACAAAACAAAAGCTGCTCAGCAGATGTGGTTCACTGTGACCAAAAGCTACAGTATACAGTCAAACAGTCATGGAACTCACTTTGTGGCTCACAAATAACTGCTGTCCACACAAAGCATTTTTTATTTTCAGATACAGCAGTTTACTGGAGTGCAAGAAATACAAACCTCCTCCACTGAGGCAAAACAAGACACTGACGTTTAACTTGATTCTCATCTAATACCTAATCTATAGCTATACCTAATCTCTGCTGACAGCTAAATGCACTGGAACCTCCCTCTTTTACCATTTGCCCCTGTATAGCCTTATCCTGTTACTGCGCTATTCCACTCCCAGCACTTCCTTATCCCTTTCCCATTTCTGCCCTCTTTTCATCCTACCTCATCCCCCCTTCCTTTACCCCTCCAATCCCACTTCTCCCCCCTCTCCTATGTCTCCTCACCTTGTTATCTCCCTCAACCCCGGCCCCCGTGGGTCTTTCCTGCTTAAGCTTCATTGTGGAATCTCCCTCCTTGCTCTTATTTTGCTCCTTCCACCCCCCAATTCACCCCCGTATTTCTCTTCTAAATCCTTTCACCCCTCTTCAGACAAGGCCACTGGCTGCACTTGACACAGTATTTGTCTTGCCATATTGTTCGTTTGTTTATGTAATTACTTTCCTCATGTTGCATTACTTACCGAAACCATTGTAATTTGCTATTCTTGTGACTTGACATGGAACCTCTGTAAAAGAGCCCTTGGCTCAAAGGTCTTTCATATTTGTTGAATAAATAAAAATAAATAAAACTAATTTATATACTGTAACTATGGTTTCGAATATTGTTTTAAAGAGCAGGTAGAACAGGAAAAAAAGAAAAGTGGACATTTAATAACTCTTTATTTGTTATATATTTTTCTTTGTTTAAAATACAGAGTATCTTATTTAATCTAAAGATGTTTACATTAATATCAGCATCTCTATGCTTTTTTACTTCTTAAATGTAGGTAATAAATATAGCCGTAATGATAAAATGCATATAATTTCTAGCCTGGCTAGTGTTCCATATGTATTTTTTTATATTTTTTGATTAGTGTCAGCACCCATCTTGTGCTTCAATCTAAACACGATCTCAGACAACACTAGTACTTGCTCTGATGGTACTGAACCTAGACTTCTGAAGATTGCTGCCCCTCTCATAGCCTCTCCTCTTGCCCAGATCTTTACATTATCCCTTTGCCAGAGCCATGTTCCTGATATTTGGAACATTGTTAGAGTCACTCTGGTCCACAAGAAAGGTGAATCCAAAGACTCCTCCAACTATAGACCCATTGCGATCTTATTGGTACTAAGTAAAATACTTGAGAAGATAGTAGCTACTCAAACCATTGATTTTCTACATAAAAATAACCTTCTCTCCTCTGCCCAACATGGTTTCCAGAAGGGCCATAGCACCACCATAGCCCTGCTCAAATTCACCACAGACACATTGTCTGCTATGGACTCTGGCCTTCTTTTTGGGGTGGTTTTTATAGACATGACCAAAGCTTTGATATTGTTGACTGCCCTGTTCTTCTCACAACCTTAAAATCAGTGGGTTTAACGATGGGTGTAGTGGCCTGGTTCAGTATTTATCTGTCAAACTGAGCACAAATTGTGAAATACAATTCCACCATCTTGAACCAGGCTACTCTAAATATTGGGGTCCTCCAGGGTTCCATTTTGGGTCCTCTCCTTTTCTCAATATTTATTAACAGCATTACCTTGGGTCTCACCTCCTGCTCATCCCTCATGGATGCAGATGATATAGCACTATACACTAGCTCCAATAACCAGTGTGAAATAAACCCGTGCCTCTCATCTGACTTTCATAAAACCCAAGTCTGGCTCTCTGACCACAAACTGGTCCTCAATGTAATTAAAACCCAAACTATGTTGTTTGGGACTACTGCCAAACTTAAATCCTGCAATAATGACATTAAGGACTCCTGCCCTGCCTCCTCTCCCATAAACACAGTTACCTCATTCAAATATCTCGGGGTAGTCCTTGATCAGTCTCTTGACTTTGATCTCTACATCCAATCTACCTGCAAATTTTTATTTTATTTTATTTTTGTCTTTGGTAACCAGGTAAGGCCCACTAGGCACAAATGCCTGTTTTCAGGGGTGACCTGGGAGCACTGGGTGATTAAGTGACTTGCTTAGAGTCACACAGTATGCAAGTGGAGGTTGTGAGATTCAAACCAGGGTCTGGTCTGCTGGATGTACCAAGCTTGTTCACAGCTCATTACTCTAACCTCTAGGCTATACTGCCAGCCAAATTGGTAAACTCTAAGCTAGGTATTGCCTACAGATCCAGCTATACACTTATTCCATCTGCTAGACTGGCTGTTGCCCGTGGACTATTGCTACCAGCTCTGACCTATGGAGTCATCACGTACACGGCCATACCTAAGACCGCATTTCGTGCTTGGTACATCACCTATAATAACATTTGCCGCTATGCCTCTTCATCCTCTAGGCTCAAACACCACTGCTTACTCTACTTAGACCTAAAATGGCTATCACCTACTGCACTGAGACATCACTCTGTTGGCTCCCTTATGGATAATGAAATTAGAGCACACTCTCCTGCAAGTCTGGCTATGCTACTGACTCCTCAAACATCCTCCTATGGCCTACGCTCAGCAGACAAGTCCCTACTACAAGTACCAAGGTGTAAAAATTCCAAAGGTTCCCATGCTTTCTCTCACTACGCTTCACTGCAATGGAATGCCTTACCATTAACAACTTGCCAGGTGCCTTTCCATGCACGCTATAAAAAAGAGCTTCTTGCCTTCCTATTTGCTTCTAACTCATGCACCTGCTTTCAACCCCAGTGATCCCTCACTCTGCTTATCTCCCATCCTCCCACTGTGTTTTATGCCCACTAACCTGTCTCTCTTTCTCTTCCTCCTCTTCCTATCTGACTGGATGCCTATTACGTCTCTACCTGAACTAGTCCTTATTGTCTCCCCAGTGTAAATGCCCTATCCTTCTTCTCTTACCCTACCTATTTCTAGGACAGTTGCTTTGCACTTCCAATTGCATGTAAAGATGACTGTAATACCTGACTTCCTTAAATGTGCAGATTGTACTTGTTAAACTGTGCACTTGCAATATACTCACTATATTATTGTGTATTTGTTGCCTTGCTCTCACCGCGTTTTAGGTAGCTGGTTTTGTGTTCTTGCATACTTAACCTTGCTCCCACTTGTATTTTGTCTCCACCATGTATACACCATGGCCTATTTGTAATATGTTTCAATTGTATTCTTTAAGTTTTGTATGCTGTACTGGCAATGTTGTTTCTTGTTGTAATCCTCCCAGGCCGTGACTGAAAATAGTCATTCTATGGCTAGCTCACCCACCCGGTAAACAAAAACCAAATAAATAAATAAAAAAGTATGTGAGTATATTGTTACAAATGGGTGATTTCTTTTTTTCACCCAGTTTTTTTAATTTAAACTTGATATGAAACACACATTAATTGCACTTGTCCTTACTTTTGTGAATCATACTTTTCTGAGTGTTTATATTTTATATATAGTTGTATGCAACAGTATAGACAGCTTTAATGTTAACTTTTCAGGGTTTGAAAGTTAAACTGAAAAAAAAGAAAGCAAAAATACATTTAAAGAGCAGCTCTCTATTATAATACAAAGCCTAAAAATGCAAGATTTGCATCACTTATGTTGTAACTTTATTGTTTTCTAGTTATTTATTATTGTATTTTTTTTTACTTTCCCCTGCTGTTGGTCTAGTAAATATTGTCGATAATGCAGTAATTATTTCAATGAGTCTTTCAAAATGTATCTGACTCCTCCCTGCTAACTACACAATTGCTGTTTATGACATCACAGTCCCTTGTCATGGTGAGCACTATACTGTCATAAACAAAGGCACTGTGAAGTTAACAGGGTAGAGGAAAATGTTTTAAAAGGGTTTCTAAAACAGATCTTTTAGATGGACTACCAAGATATGTTGTAAATCATGTAAAGGAACATCAAAATTAAAAAAAGTATTAACAGCTGAAACATTTTATTTATTACAGCACATTCTTATGTGCAGAGTTGCCCTGTAAAGTTTTTAAACAATAATATTACCATATATTATTATCAGAGTTGGCATTAGGCAGCCACAGTCCCTGCAGCCGTGGGGAGCTGAAAAACAGGGCCTCACACTTTAGCTGCAACTTTACACAACACAATATGTTCCACTTTTCTGTCTCTGGCATGCATTCAAAACATAGTTCTCCTGTAGCCTTTCTTCCCAGCTGTCTGCTAGCATGTAGTCTATCACCTCCACATTCATTTGCCACTTAACCCATTACACTTAATAGATCCTTTTGATGTCTGAACCATTCACTGCTTAACCTGATACAAGAGGGCCACCCAGGGTACAATGAGTTAAGTTACTTGTCATAAATTAACTGTACCCCCCACCCTTGCTGTCTCACTCAAGTATGTCTCACTTTCAGGCATGACTGCCCCTACCCCCACTCAGTCTGCTCATGAGTTACAATGCAATCTGGGGGGGGGCCTTTACATATGAAATCCCACAGCATTGAAGTCAGATTGCAGAACTCCTGCAGATCCAACATGAACCTGTTGCTACTTTGATACAAGAACTGCAATGATGGTATCCCGACGTTGACCTGTCCTGTCTAAGATTGTTGTGGCTTGAAGAAAGTATTAACTGGTATGGTGCTTAGATTCATGAAACCTGCTAAAGTATGACACAAAATTAATTTATGGGTTAAACATGCTAGTGAAGGAACAGAGTTGGCAGGGGACAGCTATTATCATCTTACATAGTTTTCCTTTAAGCCCAAAGAAGCAATCATGGATATACAGTACGAAAGTGGAAATGAAAATTCTATCACAAGCAGCATCAGCTGGCACAGGGATTGTGATATGTATTCTTCAATAACAGCATGCAGTCGATCACTTGTTTTCTGCATGGACATGTTTCTGTGATTTTTATACTGTAAAAATATTTACTTATTATTAATTTATTTTTATGCTTCCATTTTTGGCCCTTGGATGCTGCCTGGGGTAGGAGATCCACCCTTCATATTGGCTAGGTCCCAGCACTTGCTGGGATCCAGGTGCCATGAAGCTCATGCCACGGGATTTTTCCCTTGTGTGTCCCCCCTCTCCACCTGTTTGAGGAGGGGCCAATAATGCATTGATCTTGGCACATAATCGGACATGCTCCCACACCTGACTTACAGAGGTCCAGCGGTCCCCAGCCTGACAGACTCCCAGTATGGTCCCGGGCTGCCACACCCCCCTGCCATCGCTAGAGGTCGGTAGGTGCAGGTACTAAGTTCCCTCCCTCCTTCCCCAGAGAAGGCAAGCAGTCCCTGAGATGCTTGGCTTGCTCCTCCCACAGCCGATCCTCTGACATCCAAGATTCCCTCCTGAACTCCGGTTGTCGCTGCAGCAGATGGAAGCACTTCCACTGCACTGGCAGGCTGGCCACAAAAATATTTATAAAAAGTACTGTGGGGTAACTGCAGTTGCAGAGTTTGGTGATATTTTGTGGGAGTACTGAGGACCAACTTCAGTTGTCCCTCTTTATAACAAATCCCTCAGATCCATGGTGTATGTTCATTATATCGAAGATTCGCTATAACCAGAGATATGCTTTTTTAATGGTTTTAACAACACACTGTACAGTAATAGAATGTGACTCAGACAGAGTGACAATTTATGGTCCCAAATTTTATTAAATATCAGTAATGTTAAAAATCTTTAAAAACTATAAAACAAAAAACTTCATTATTTTTTGTAAAAAGTTAGTCCAGGGTCATCTGGACCAACTGATACTGCATAACTTCTTCTTTGGCTAGCATTATTAGCACCTAAGCAGTAAGAAGACATACGGTTGTTTCTCCAGATATCAGAGCCACGCTTCAAACCCAGCAATTCCCTCCAGGGCATGGACAGCAGGGCAAGCTTCTTTTTCTTCTTCCTCATCCAAGTCATGAACTTCCACATCCTTGGTTCTCCCCTTAATCTCTGAAATTATTATTGTGTCAGTAAGAGGTTCAGCAACAGGGCAGTGATCGTCCAGTGTGAGCCATGACTGAAGTTGCTCTTATGCTTCAATGTCAGTGCCTTGAATCATTCCCAAGCCACATGCAATGCCAGTATCTTCACTGTCACTTTCAGTATCATCCATGGCTGACACATCTGGCAGTTGCAGAGAGATGCTATCTTCAAAGATTGGTGCAAAAGCATCTCACCAGCCATTTTAAATTTTTTCTTGTGTGATACTGTTCCATGCTGAAGCAGTGACATACATAATGTCCTTTATGTTGTATGCTTTTGGGAATGCCACAAGCTCTGTGCCATTGTCTCTTACTATAGCCTCTTGAAGGAGTGGCTTGCAGTACAGTTTTTTTTAAGATAGCAATAATGCCTTTGTAAATGGGCTGTATCATGGAGATAGTGGTAGGAGGGAGATACGGTACTGTTATTTTGCCATCTCTGCTACTTAGTTTATTAGCTTTGAAGCGGGTTGAGCACTAATTGAGAAGGAGGAGCATTTTAATGCCCATGCCTTTGCTATGTGGGAAACAGTGAATTGAGGGAACAAACTGTTTGTGAAACCATTACCTGAAGATTTCACGGGTCATCCATGCATTGGTACTGCTTTCATTTAGGAGAGGGAGGACATTGAAGTTGATATGGTGAAAACACCTTGGGTTGGCACAGCATCCAATACAGAGTGGCTGTAACTTGTGATCACCAGTAGCGTTAGTGCACACGAGCAATGTCAGGTGATCTTTGTAAATTTTATAGCTCTTGAAGGCATCCTGCTGTGTTCGGGCTGCTAGTGTGCAGTCAGGTAAACATTTATAAAACAGTCCAGTCTCATCTGCATTGTATAACTGTGCTGGTTCATAGTCACCAGCCTCGAGGAATGCTATCAGTTTTGGTATAAACTCTGTAGCAGCAGCATCATCTGCTGATCTCTGCTCCCCTGTGATTTTTAGCTGTTGAATGCCATTCCTCCTTTGGAATTGCCAAAGCCAACCAAGTGATGACTTAAAAGTAAATGCATCCCCTAAAAGCTGTCTAGCAAAGGAATCTGCCTTCTCTTTTATGATTGCAACTGACAGTGGCACACCTGCAGCCCGATGACTTTCAAACCACATATGCACTGCCGGGTCAACATCAGTATTACCAGCCAGTTGGAGTTTCTTCCATTGAAACCGTCTTTTTCACAGCACTGATCAACAAATGCTCATAGTGAGTCTTCCTGCTTTTGGATGGTACAGATGGTTGATTTAGCCAGGGAATATTCGGCTACCAACTTCACAACCCCTTCTCCATGCTTTAGCCATTCAATGATCTCAAGTTTTCAGTTAACATCTAGGGCTTTTCTTTTCTTTTATTCAGTCATTTGAAAGGAAGGTGCCGTTTGCTTTGCAGACACTGCATTCAAAGACAGTGATCCCCATGCAGTTTAAATACAGTTCAAGTGGTGGTAGTATACCACTAATTAGAAGTAAGCATTTTCATGGGATCGGGTGCAAAGTGCTAACCACTAATTACTGTAGAAGGAATCAGTTTCACAGAGGCAATGCAAGAAATTGCAGTCTGAGGGTGCAAAGTATTAACCACTAATTAGAAGTGATTTGTTTCACAGAGGCATTTTTAAGGGCTCCATGATGGGCGTTCATTACAAGGGTTTGTTATAATGGGGGAGCACTGTAGTAGTCACTATGCTTAGTTGTTTTTTTTGTGTGGAATTTGTTGTTGTCCTACATATATATAAAACAAACAGAACACTTTCTTATAGAAAAACATTAATACGGGAGATCACGTGAACCAGAGTGCTGAGTAGAAGCTCCCTCAAGAAGCTCCTGCCTCCTGATTATTAATTCATCTCGATTTGACATCCTAATCTATTATTTTTGCTTATTTTTGAGCTTCAACGCTGTTTAATAGCTGTGGCACTCTGGACTGGGCATATTTCGGACGGATGAAGGCTTAAATGAAGAAAGCCCTGCAGAAGCATACCCCCCCAGCAACTCCTGAGAAGGCCTCTAAGAAATCCAGGGACTCGGGTGGGCCTGGGCCTGATCATCCGAGCCAAATTGGTGAACAGGAGACCTTAACACTTTCTAGGTTCCTTGAGGAATTTAAACCCTTTCGAGAGGAAATGAAGGATATGGCAACGGATTTGAAATCTCTTTCCAGAAAGCTGGACGAACTCTCGCTATCTGTGTCAGATAATACAGCCTGAATTGTTTCCATAGAGAAAAAGTTTTGAAATCTCGACCCTGACCTGGTCTCGATGCACCAGAAATGATCTCGTCTTGAATCTAAGCTTGAGGATCTAGATGGTGGGGGCCGGAGAAATAACGTTGCAATCCTTGGGTTACCGGAGGGAGAGGAAGGCCAAAATGCTATGGCATTTGTTCAGAAGCTGGTTGAGCGAGTGGCTGGCCCATCCCCATTCAGCCCTGGCTATATCATTGAGCGAGCTCATAGGGCTTTACAGCCCAAACCTTCCCCGGGGGACCCTGCCACTCCCCATTGTTTGCAGGTTTTTAAATTATCTGGAGAGACAACACTTTCTGCAGAAAGTACGAGCACTGCACGAGGTTAGCTGGGAAAATACAAAGCTGAAAATTTCACAAGATTTGCCTGCCTCAGTTCACTTGAAATGCAAAGTGTTCCACCCAATTGTTTCCAAGTTAATCATGGCAGGCCTGAAGTTCAGGATGGGTTACCCGGCCAGGCTGCAGATCTCAGTTAACAGATCCTGGAAAAGGTATGAAGACCCTGAAGCGGCTCTGACGAGTCTTAAGTCCATACTACCAGATCTTTTCAAGGACTCTTGAGTGGCTATGTTGCAGTATGGAGTGATACATGAGTCGAGAGCTGGGACTTTTATTTTTCTTCTTGGGGGAATTTTTCGAGCATGAAGACCTGGGCAAATTGCATCCGCTGATTTGGACTGGGGGGATCAGAGCGGGCGGTTTTGATTTTTCTCTTTTCTCGGTTTCACAAAGGGCCCATGATGGTCTGAAGCAGTGGACACTTGGGGTTTTGGGCCTTCTTATAGGGGAAATTATATTCCAAGTCTTGGCAGCTTTATTTGTTGGGGGCAGAAAGAGTGCAGTTAGATTGGTTGTGAATCAGTGTTTCATTCTTCTCGTTTGGATGGGTACTAGGATGGTCCTGGGCATTCTCCATTCTGGACTCTCATTTAGGTAGGACAAGAAATCCATCACTAGAGGGCGTTTTAATCATAAGGGATTCGCAAGACAGCACAACTCGAGGAGGATTTTACAGTGTCTTACCACTTGACTTGTGAGCAGTACTCTCAGCTTCACAGGGAGGGCCTGTGCATTGAATGGCGGGTTGTTGTGGGTAGAGGCATATGCTATGCCTTCCCCTCTGGTGGAGTGATCATATTTTCTCTTTTCTCTATTCCTGCTTTCAATATGTGCTGTAGATATCTCCCCCTCTAGGGGTTTCTGGTATAGCTTTGGTTTTGCGTGGGTCACCTTGGGTGGCAAGCAGAGTTCCTGTTTCCCTCTCTACTCTGTCTTGGTTACCATGAACACTTGGGTGGTGCATGGGTCTCTCGATGGCCCCTTTAAAAACAAATTCCCTTAAGCTTACGTTCTGGTGGGATCGAGGTGAAAGCCCAGGACCGTTCTTTCTCGTTTGGGGTATAACTAGCAGTGTTTGGTTTCCATATGCTGATATCCATATGTAACAGTGTTAAATATCAGGGTCAATATCGGGGCTGGAGTAGAGAATAGCACCAGTACTCTGCTGAACATTGCTTGTGACAGTTGGGTGGGGGAGTGTGGGCGGGATTTGGGCTCTGGTAGGATGGTGGGGATAGAGGGGATGGGTGGGTTCTACCTTTGGGGGGCTAGGGAGGAGGGTGAGTGTTACTGCAGTAACCCTGGGAGTATGTTTACAGGGGATATACACCCCGTGTGCTGAGTGTAATTGTTCTAACCCAACTAATTTTTCTAGATGGCTAAGGAGATAACATTTGCAACTTGGAATGTTAAGGGGATCAGAAAGATACATAAGCAATATCAGGTTCTCAAACATCTAAGTTTATTCAGTTTGCAGATATCCTTTTTACAAGAAACCCATTTTCTAGAGGCAGAAGCTTTGCAGTTAAGGAGGCAACAGATGGGCTTGATTTACAGTGCCCAGGGCACCACAAATAGTTGCGGGGTCATGCTCATGATTAACAGCGGTATTCCGTTTGTTTCCACACAGGTTTTTAAAGATACTGAGGGAAGGCTTATCCTTGTTAAAGGTACCCTCTGGTCTGTTCCAATATTATTGGGCAGTATCTAGGCCCCAATCTGGACGATCCAGGATTCTTTATGATGCTTATATCTATCATTCTCCCAATGCTTCCCACTAGGATTATTTTAGGGAGAGACTTCAATCAAGTTCTCAACCCTAATTCAGATAGATTGGGCAGTACTTCCAGAAGGGCCACCCCCAGGCAGAAGGCATTCAAGGATTTATTAGACCAATGTGGGCTTTGTGATGCCTGGTGTGTTCTACATCCGTACTCTAAGGAGTTTACCTTTAGGTCTATGGCACATGGCTCGCAGTCCTGCATTGATTACTTACTCATATCTCAGTGCCTGCTGCCTGGGGTTAAGACCTCCTTGATTTAACCTGGTCCAATTTCCGATCACTCATTAGTAGTATGCAATTTGGTACTGCTTAATTTACCTAATAGGGAAACCAGATGGAAACTCAATGACCAACTCCTCAAGGATGCTAAATACTGCAAACTCATAAGGTAACAAATAGAATCCTTTTTTTCACTAAATCCATTAGACAGTGCAAAGCCTGATATCTTGTGGGGGGCCTTCAAAGCCTTCATGAGAGGGATACTTATTAGTATGGCAGTTGGTAGGAAAAGAGCACAGGAGAAAGAACTAAAATCCTTACTAACCCAGATTAGATCCTTGGAAGTTAACCTTCCGGCCAATCCTCTAGATGAGGATACACGAAAACTCCTGGAGCTAAAGGATAAATACTTGGAGCTACTTTGAGACAAAGCAGAACTAGCTATTATTCGTACCAGGGCTAGCTATACTGATCAGGGGGAAAAGGTGGGACGTTTGCTGGCATTGCATATTAAACAACAGGAATCAATGAGATTTATCCCCCCATCAGGTCAATGGCAGATGGATCTCTTAAGGTGTCTCCCACTGAGATAGCTCAAGAATTTGCCTCTTACTATACAAAATTGTATAGTGACATGGAGCACCCCCCTTGCCCTGAAGACAATGAGTATTATTTAAAGGATTCCCATTTACCCCCTCTCTCTGATTAGTGTAGAGATGCACTGGTTGTCCCTATTTCCCAGGAGGAAATTGCCAAGGTTATTAGTGAACTACCAGCTGATAAGGTCCCAGGTCCGGATAGATTTTCCTCTCTATTTTCTAAGGTCTTTCGAGACCTCCTCTTACCAATACTTGGTCGTTTATTTCAGCAAATCCTATCTGGGGCAGAGACAGATCCACACCTCTATGAGGCCCTGATTGTCCTGCTCCCTAAACCTGACAAAGATCTCAAAATGGTTCAAAGTTATAGGCCTATCTCGCTTTTAAATCAAGATATTAAAATCCTTTGTAAAATTCTGGCTAATAGGCTGGAAGTAGTTCTTCCTGGGTTAATAGGTACAAATCAGGTAGGGTTTATGAAAGGGTGCTCATCCGCCGATCACTTACACACCTTGTTGCATGTCTTCTCGGCTACCAGGGATGCAGAGTTTCCTGCAGGCTTGGTTTCCCTGGATGCCGAGAAGGCATTCGACCGTGTGAACTGGAACTTCCTATTCCGCACTCTGGAGGCCTTCCACTTTCCCTCTCTGTTTATCTCCTGGATCGCCGCCCTTTATAAAAATCCAACGGCAAGAATTTCCACGAATGGGGCCTTCTCCCATCCCTTTTCGCTCCACTCAGGCACGAGGCAGGGGTGCCTCCTTTCTCCTCTATTATTTAACTTATGTCTGGAACCACTTATTCAAAATATTCTCAATAATGTTTCTATACAAGGTGTGAGAATCGGGCAGCATGAAATCAAAGTCACTGCATATGTGGATGACTTATTAATACATCTGTCTCATCCGGTACCCTCCGTTCTGGCCTTGTTAAGGGAAGTAGCAAGGTTTAGTGGTTTGTCCAATTACAAATTGAATGCCAGTAAGTCTCTATTTTTCCCATTAACCCACAAAGTTTTCAAAAGCGATATCAGTCCCTTTGGTTTAAGCTGGACCTCTAGGTCATTTAAATATCTGGGTATTAAACTTTCACATAACCCCCTAGTATGGTTCAAGGAGAATCTGGATTCCCTATTGCAGGTGATTACTCATGACCTTGAGAGGTGGTCTAAACTTCCTATTTCTCTATGGGGCCAGATCAACATAATTAAGATGAACATATTTCCTAGGATCTTCTACCCATTGTCCCTTCTTAACACTTTTATTCCATTACTCTGGTTTAAAAAGATACATGGTGTCTTCACTAGATTTATCTGGGCTGATAGGTATCCCCGTTTGGCTTATCATAAGTTGGCAGCCCCAAAATTGGAGGGGGGTTTGTGAATTCCCTATCTGGCTATATATTACTGGGCTAGTCACCTTGCCAAATACTCAAGATGGGTATCTCCTGGCCCAGAAGAAGTGCAACTGATTTGGCTCAAAATAGAATTGGATGCAATTAAGGGCATAAACTTGGACCCTCTCGCATTATTTTTCCTCAGGCTATCCCAAGTAAGTGTGACTGAAGAGTGTCCCATCATAAGGACCTCTCTAAAGGTCTACTCTCAGATGTGTTCCTTCTTGCAGTATTCCCCCCACCTGGACCTGGCCCAGTCTATCTTGAACTCTCCATCATTTATAATTAACAAGATTCAGATTTCCCGTCATTGGTTGCCTCAACTGGGGGAGGGGCAGCTTCTGGCCTTTATTGATAGTGAGGGGCATTGGCTATCAGTGGAAGAGATGGTTAGGAAATTTTCCATCCCGGCTTCTTCCTACTTTAAAGCACTGCAATTGAAACATTTGCTTGTAACTACCCTGGGCAGTATTCCCCCTTCCCAGAACATCTCTTCTCTGATGTCTGAAGTTTCCTCACTTTCTGGTTCTCCTGGTGCAATCTCTAAATTATACCTGGTTTTATTTTACAAAAAGTTTGGGGGTCCATTCGGGCCATCAAGACTTTGGAGTAATTTTTTCCCCCACCTTCAGTTGGATTGGCACTCTCTCTGGAAGGCATGTCATAAATTCATTTCTCAAGATAGACTGCACCTCATGCAATACCACATATTGCACAATCTATACTATACCCCGGTCAAACTGCACAGGTGGGACTACCTAAACTCAAACATGTGCAATAAATGTTCACAGGAAGAGGGCACACTTTTTCATATGCTTTGGTCCTGTCCAAAAATTCCCCCTTTTGGGTTTCAATCCAAGCTTCCTTAGACTCCCTGCTGGGCCTCCATGAATACTTTACTCCTGAGATTTGCTTGTTAGGGGACCTGTCTTCTATCAGAGTTAAGGTGCGCAAATTCCATATTTCCATGGTTGCCCTATTGGCTAAGAAAATAATTCTTCATTACTGGAAAGACAGGTCCTTCCCCTCTCTCCAGGAATGGGTAAGAGAAGTACTATCCAACTTGCGTACAGAAAAAGCGATAGCCAGTCTTCACAATAGACTGGCACCTTATACTAAAATTTGGGGTCCCCTCCACTTATTAATCACTCTGGTCCCAGGCTAAACCCATTCTAGGGTTAGTGTTTTTGTATGGCTTTTGACTAAGTCCTCGGCATCCACGGGTATAGGATTGGGTTACTGTAGTAAGGGGAGGTTGGGGCGGTGGGCAGTATCCTTTCTACAATATATCAAGGAATCTCTGTCATTTTTACTGATGGCTGCCTCTTATGGTGGAAAATGTATCAATAAACTTTAAATTATAAAAAAAAGAAAAACATTAATACAGAAACTGTAATTTGGGGTATGTGCAGTAAAATGGAATTGAGAAATATAAACTTTTTCAGTTTTAAAAAACTTGCTCTTCCTAATTCCCTACCTGACATGTCTGGATGGGGGATGGGCTGGAGTTTTGGGAGTAGTTTGAATGACTATCCTAGTTTGAAAAAAGGTCTGTGAAAATATTTCAAAGACCTACTTCACTACTGAGTCTTGATTCAACAAAGAAAGTACCATGTTAGTGGTTCTATTGGTATGCTTGTCTCTAGGGCTAGAAAATATGAAGGTCATGGGTTTTATTCTTACACCAAGAACATAGGCTACTACCCAATACTGACACTGTAGAGCACTATTATGGGGCAATACACTGTTGAGAAACAAACCATGGCTTGTTGTGCCTTTCTTGACACCTACATGTACAGTAAAACAGTAATGTGTCATATTCTGTTCTTAATAATATGCAGTATCTTACATAAACTAAATTTTCTAAGATACCTTTCCTTGCTCTGACTTTGTCAGGTGTTACCAAGCCAATACTTATAACTGTGTGTATATTGGGTCTTATCATGGTTATCCATAAATTTTGGGTCCCAGAGCCATCAGTTCACTGAGGGCTCCAAAAACTATAAAGCTGGTCCTAGTTACTAAACTCTACTCCAATAAATTTATTGTCATGTCACTGGGTCACATTCCTCTGTACATCTCTGCCAGTACCAGTAGAAGAACAAGATCCAATGTCCTGGCATTCATTTCACTACTGATTGGGATGCAATGATGGCTCTTGATCTTCTGCCATTTTCCACTGTAGAAGATGCTGGCTTTCGGAAGACACCTACATGAAAAAATGCAACACAAATACAACTTTGCATCATGCTTTATATTGTCTAAGCAAGCCAGGCACATACAATGTACACAGTGGTCAGTACTTCATAAGGTTATTCTGTTTCTGTCATCATATTAATAGGTCTCTAAAGTACGCAATAAATAAAACCCTTAGCATCGTCCCTACCATGGTGAGTCCATGTGAATTCCACACATGCATTTTTATGACCTTCTACAGCACCCAGTTATGCATGCTATTATTATATCATACAACCATTTTCTTGGTACAATATGTAATTAAAAAAATACACAATAATGAAATTCATTAAAATAAAAATCATCAAAGTTAGCTAGTTCTTCTAAACACAGAGCATCCATGATCACAATCATAATATGTTCACACACACACAGACAGCTAAGGCAAGGAGTTCTGGACCCAACATAAAAAAGTTCAAGATGCGCTCATAGTAAGCTCAGCTCCTTAGGCCAAAACCACATGAACACCACTGATGCGTTGCAGGATAATTCTCTTTATTGTCAAGAAAACAGCAGATTACTTTGACACCTTCCCCTAGCCAAATGTCTAACATTTTCACACCAAGCTGATGCTTTCTCAAGACTTGATGCCACTGCTTCTTGTCACTGTTTAAAAATATCCCAGTTACCTTGACAGTGCAACTCTTTACAATGCAAACAGAAACAGCATGCAAAAGACGTATATTTCTGTGCAAAATTGCAAAACCCAAGAGACATTGATAATCAAAAAACAGTTTACTTATGTACACCAATCAAATAAAATACATAGAAAAGATAAGAAAATGTATGTGGTTAAAAAGTTGGGGGGAGGGATGTGGGTGGGTAACAGAGAGCAAGGAGGGCAACAGAAAGGGAAGAACAAAGGAAATACATAGGGATTAAAGGTAATAAAGACATATTTAAAAAACTAAATTGTCCCCATGCATACTTATACTTGATCCTAAAGCTCATTATTTCATTAATGTTCTGTGGTATAAACAGTCTGTTGCTAAACTCGAGTGCCATATAACAGATATAGAAAATTGTATGTTTATTTCATCAATTTGTAATCATAAAAATGGGGCTAGCTGAAAGTGATCAATAAGATCAGGTGGCTATTAGAATCAAATTTAAAGTGCCATAAAGATTCTCTCCTCAGCAGTTTTCTGTTGATGCCCTCTTCCCCACATATGGTACTGCATATTGTACCCTCTCTGTTGTCTGAAAACTAAAGTTATGGTCTTATCTATTTTCTGCACATGTTGTGCAAGTCAGTCACACCATCTGTTTTTTGTATAGGTGTTTACTGATGTGCTCTTTAATTTTTTGTGTCGTCTTTCCTATGTAAAACACTGATAAAGGGATGCATGTAGTGAAGCACACTACATTTATAGTGTTGCATGTCACAAAGTCCCTAACTATATATTTTTCATTCAAAATTTTGGAGTCGATGCTATATTCTTGCAGAAATTGCAATTTCTGCATCTAAAATTGCCTCCCTGTAACTGTTTCCCTTGTTTGTATGTTTTTCTATGTGTCACTGTCTCACTGTAAACAGTCAGATTGGTCTTGTAAATTCTTTCATCTTATATACCATTCAGGGTACAATTTTCTGACACTTCAAATAGTTTTCTTTCTGTACTTAATATGTGCCAATGATGTACCAGTATCAATTTTATATAATGTGCATGTGGAGAAAAACTAGTAATAAAGGTTGGTGTGTTATGAAAAACCTCATTCTATGATCTAGCCCTAGGAGTCAACAACATATCTCTGCTAATGCCACTAACTCATTTCTGAGCTCTCTGAACTGTGGCCACATTACAGTATTACCCCTATTAGTGAATCATTCTTTTAAATCCAGTGTATGTCTACCATGCTCACTTTCTTCACTACAGCTACATTTTAAACACATAAATTGTCCCACAGGTACAGTATATTCTTTGTCACATGGTTTTGATCACAACTAGTGCAATGCAGTAAAGAATTTCATAAGTTACAAGATCACGATTAGGTGACTTACTGAAGATCAGCACAAGGAAACTGACATATTGTAAGTCAAATGTAGCAGATAATGTGATGTTTTTGTCGGTCTCTTCAAGGTAATGAACAAATAAATGCAATTCTTCCACAGTACCCACCCATATGATAAACAGGTCATCAAAAAACTGCACCTATATGTCTATTTCGTCCAAAAATAGATTTAGTTCACTTGAAAAGACAAAGTTCTTCTCCCACTATGACAGGTAGATGTTTGTATAATTGGTAACTAGTGATCCCTCCATTGCAATTCCCCTCATCTGTAAATACATGCAATCCAAATAAGAAAATAACTTCATTTCAAAACTTTCTCAGTAATGAATATCAAAGACTATAAAGGGAGCAAAATGCTGGTATCTGTATACAATCGTTCTCTTAAAGCCTCCAAACCATGGGGGATTTTATTGTAAAATGACTAGACATTCATAGTTACAGTAATATTCCAAATGCATGAGTGGGCATTTCTGGCCAATGGTTTCATGTAGCTATGAACAAACTGAACCACAGACTCAGTTAACAAACCTATACTGACCACTATAGGCCTTGTTGGTGGATCCAATAGGTTCTTGTGAATTTTCAGAAGGCTGTGTACTGTATAGCCTCTTGCACTGGATGTTCCACTCTCAAAAAATCATGTCTTCTTAGGAATCATATTATGAATCAATGCATCATATAATAAGACATCAATTTCCTCTTTAAAGGTATCTGTAGGGTAATTCAAATGTAGACTATAAAATCATAATCTGAAAGTTGCTTTAACTTTTCTGCCTCATATGTTTCACTTCCCCAAACAACAATAGTGCCCCCATCTGCAGGTTTAATAATAATTTTATAGTTGTTTATCAGTCCATCTAAGGCCTGATTTTCTTCATGTATTTAATTAAAGCACCTTGTTTGTCCCAGGTTTTTAAGCAATTCCTCCAAGTCTTTAGTGCACACCTTAAAATAGACACTGCAGCATAAGGGGGTAGAATAAATGTAGATCTATTCCCTGGAGAGTTAAGAGGCAGCAGATAATGGCATTATTTCTGACTGGCTACCGACAATGTCAGATGTAAGGTCAGGAATTACATCAGTGGTAGTTGAACGGACCATACTTTCAGTGTGAAATAATGCCCTTAAATGTGACTTCCTTTCAAAATTTTGTAGGTCCACATTTGTTTCATTAAGAAACATTTTGTTAGTCGGTATAAAAGTAAGACCTGTCTGTAGCATTCTGTCAGACCAAGATCTGAAATGTTAACCATAACTGAGTCTCTCAATACCTGTTGCCCTCTCTAGTTACCCAGTTGCTGCAATTCTGATTGTGCTTGGCCCTTTGGTTGTAATCCCTTCCATTGCCTTGTCTTTCTCCTTCTCCCCTTACCCTTAATTCCCTCCAAGTTCTTCCTTGTAGAAGTGGGCTATAAATGGGCTGTCTATCATGCTGTGTGGGGGTAATATTATGGACAGGGATTGAGTGCTGGTACCTGCAAGCCCTGTTGATTCAGAAGTATAACTTTATGACTCTAAAAATGAGTACCTCTGCTATTTTCAGAATCTGAGCCACTCCTGTAAGGGTCTTGGGAGGAACCAGAAGTATTAGCGGTAATGGAGGTAAAAAAAATGGATCTTTCCTGCCTATTTTGTTTACTCCAATCAAAAATGTTTCCCTCACAATAATCCAGTCTATTCCTTCTAAATTTTCTCTCTTTGATTTGACAAATTCTAACAGTTTTTATAGTAGTATCAAGCTGTTGATTAAATGTACTGTATTCAACAAGGCTCTCAAATACTTTTACATGTGCTTCTTTCTTTAGAAGATTTTTTTTATTGCATTCTTAATTTTCTCAGCATTTTTCAGTGTATATCAAATCAAACCTGCAGGTGACTCTAAAAGAAATGCTTGCCAACCTGCCAAAAATTATCAGGTTTTATCCCAAAACCTGTAAACCACTTGGCACCCTATTTATGCTTAAATATGCAGAAAGTATTACTCTTTGCCAATACAGTCTGCAGGCTTTCAACACAACCCGATTAATATGAATGAACACTGTTTTAATGGCCAAAGACACATAATAATCTGTATTCTCAGATGTAAAGGGTGTATAGTCACTGCCATTGCTCATGGTTCTTAGTAATGGATTCTTCTTTGAAGAAGGACTCAATAAATTAACTGGTACAGTTCAAAGGGGTGTGTCTCTGCTAAAAACATTTCCTTGTGGCTCTGGCATAGACATTCTATGTTGAGTATTGTGGTCTTGTTTACCAAGCCAAACAAACAGAATGCCACTATGTTCACATACAGGCAGCTAAGGTAAAGAGTTCTGGGGATGAAGCAAAAAAGTTCAAAATGTACTTAGAGTTAAGCTCAGCTCCTCAGACAAAAAACACATGAACTCCGCTGAAGTGTTGCAATATAATCATAGTTTACTCACCTTGTAAATATGATTTTAGGAGCATATCTCTGAGGAAAACAAAATCCTTACAGTTAGGGTGATGTTCACCTTGTTTTGTTTTGTTTTCTTTTTTGTTAGGAAGTGAACTGGGTACAGTCCTTTTTCAGTCATGTCTGACATACAACAAGTACACAGAAAGATAGTAGGTTGTTGATGCATATGTGGCTTCAAAGGTGAAATGCAACTCACCTTATGCTCTGCCTTTCCCAGGAAAGCTCAGTTTTGATGTCTTCCAAAAGTCCTTGTGGATAGATACCTCTCGGACAGGGCTTTTGTCTGAAGGGGAGTACCACAAGGATATTTTTTAGGACCTACCTTATTCCTAATTTATATAAATAAATTAGTGGAAGTAGCAAATTTCTCCAAAGTTAGGCTTTATGCTGACTATACCATCTTAGTTGCTAATGGAAGAAATCTAGACTTAATGGAGAAGAACTTTGAAACAGATTTTTCTGCATTATGTACATGGATAATGGAATCCGGCTCAGTAATGAACAGCAAAAAAAACAACAAATCTATGGTGTTTAGGAAGAAGGGGCTGAGGGAGGCAAATATTGTTTCTGATATTAAAATAAAACCAAATAAAGGTGAACAAATAATACAATATAAAGTATATAGATACTTAGGTGTCTGACTTGATAAATCCTTAGACTTTGATTATCACATAAATGACACCATAACCAAAGTAAATAAGAGGTAGGTGCTTTTAGGTGCTCAAAGTATTGTTTGAATGAACAAATGAGGTCCCTTGTAGTAAATCAACTTCTGTTGCCGGTCTTAGATTATGAAAGTCACATATATGGCTTCACCAACAAGAAGTGTCTGACTAAAATTGATAGGATGCACAATAGGCTTGCAAGGTTTATTCTGTGTAAGGATTGTAATACTCACCACTGCACCTTATTTGAGGGACTAGGATGGTTAGTACCTTTGCATAAAAGAAAGTTGCAATGGGTAAATCTGATTCACAAAGTTCTTCATACACAAAAACCTATTTACCTGTATGAGAAGTTAGAAAAAATCCAACATCATCACAATTTACATCAGACACTTCTACGAGGGTTTAATCCCCCAAGGTTGATAAATAAATACAGTAACATGTGTTTTCCAGCTATCACATTTCAAGTATGGAATTCAATGAACAAATTGGCCCAGATATTCAAAAGGGTTGCTCCATGCGCAACAGGGTTGCGCATGCGCAAGTCCTACATTGCGCCATTCTGCGATATTCAGCAGGAGGCAGTTGCTCCACTGGCAACAGGTTGCGCAAAAGAGCAATGCAAATGAATGCATGCTCAACAGGAGGGGGAGGAACCATGCATAACCTGCGCAACCTGATATTCAGTCGGGTTGTGCAGAGTTGTGCATGCGCAACCCCCAACCTGCGCCTGCACAACCTTGAGCCAAAAAAAAAAGGATCAAGTTGAGGGCCACCCACAGGTGAGCTGCTGTATTGCAGGGCGCAACACAGCAGCTGCCACCCTGGCTAGCCCCAACTCCAGTCCCTGTGCCCCTCACCAGCCCCGATCGCTGGCATCACAGTTACGAAACCCCCATATCACACAGCCCGATCGCTGGCAGTACACGCTGATCGCTTCACATCTTTCACAGCCCGCCCGCTGGCAGCACAGCATGACCCCCACTCATTATTCATCAGCGATCGGCAGAACCTGTGTGACATTAGTGGCGATCGCTGGCAGATCGTTCCTCCCTCCGGTTACCTCAGTGGTTCAGTGATCAGAAAGCTGATCGCTGGTGCATGCCCAGTACTTTAAACATTTCGGTGCTACTCATCACGGCTCACCATTCGCCCGCGGGCTGGCGCAGTTATCCACCTCGCCTGCCGCCCGCCGCCGCCGACCGACTGTAGCCAGGGCGCTTCATTGGCAGAGCTAGCACGGGCGCAGCCCATATCACGTTATGACAGTCCAGTTTGTGAATGATCATTCACAAATCTGACTGTCATGACGGAGGCTGCACGCCCATTGGCTGTAGCTCTGCACCAACGGGCGGCAGCCCTACCGACAGTCAGTCGGCGGGCGGCGGGCAGCAGGCGGTGGATGCTGTCGCCGCCGCCGCGGGGAGCGGTGGAGGGCTTCGTGGGTGGGTGGGGGACACTAGACACCAGGGAGATGTTTGGGGGTTGTGCTAGACATTCTGCCCGCGATCGGGCTTTACGGGTCCACTGGACCACCAGGGAGTTATTCGGGTTGGGGAGGGTTACATTCTGCCCGCGATCGGGCACTGGGGGCTATACAGGTTCTGCCCACGATCGGGCACTGGGGGTCATACAGGTTCTGCCCGCGATCGGGCACTGGGGGCTATACAGGTTCTGCCCGCGATCAGGCTGTGGGAGATGTGTGGGGGCGACATTTACGTGTTCTGCCCTCGATCGGGCTGTGGGAGATGTGTGGGGGTGTCATGTAACTGTGATGCCCGTGGATCGGGCTGCATTGTCATCGGTCCCCGACGGCTGCTGCCTGGCAGGGTGGCCAGGAGCAAGTCCTCGGGATCGCGCACCTACATGCAAATGGCATGCAAATGGGGCTATAAATAGATGCAAATGGCCCCCTGCGCCTTGCATAAATTATGGCCCCATTTGCATGTCACCTTTTGAATATCGGAAATTTGCGCTGGCACAATGGTATGCGCCACCACACATGAGTTTAATGTAACTCTGGCAACTTCTGTGGCGCAAGTTCACTGCATGTCTTGTAAGTGCATGGCTGGGGTGATATTCAAAGGGTTGCTCAACAGCGCACTCCTTTGAATATCACCCCGGCCACACCCCTGCGCAA
The DNA here is from genome assembly GCA_016271365.2 of Neoceratodus forsteri. Lineage (NCBI taxonomy): Eukaryota > Metazoa > Chordata > Ceratodontiformes > Ceratodontidae > Neoceratodus > Neoceratodus forsteri. The sequence continues at coordinate 965,462,619 of CM028132.1, read as the reverse complement.
CTATTTTGAGCGGCGCAGGGGCTTGCGCCTCAGACTGGCGCAGTTTGAATATCTGGGCCATTGTCTATTGTTGTCCAGGACAATGCTAAATCTTTTATGAGCGAGTTAAAGCATGAAGTAAGGGTGCAATGTATGCATAATGATTAGAATGAGAGTGCTATGTATGTTGCATATGATCATTTGATTTTATGTTTTGTACAATTTGTTCTTCTGTTTATGTAACTAAAACATGAACATCTATAATATAGAACTTCTGTCCTAAAGATGTTTTACTCCAGCATATCCTGTATTAAAATAAAGATTTTTACTACTACTAGTACTTATATACTAATTAACATGAGGAAAAATTCTGTTAGTGCAATAAGCTTGGAACTGCTAAATGATATGAAGACAGTTTATAGAGTTCTAATTTTTATTGACTACTGTATGCAGACTAAACAATCTGGTCCATATGGCATGCTAGAGAAACAATTGTCATTAGATTTCACTTTCTTGAATACTCACTCATGAGTTCACACAATCACCTTTACCAAGTGAGTAAACTAACATTGTGGGAAGTAATCTCTGATGCACATCAAAATCTTTACAGACAGGGCAGTAAAAAGCAATACATATTAGAGACAATGTGGGAGAGATGTTTCAGAATTAGACTTGGAGAAGATTGCTGCATTAATAACTGATCAACCAAAATTGGTTCCTGGTTTGGACAACACATGCCGTCTGTAGTGTATCATGGAAGCAGGTTTGGACAACCATGTCTCAGCTGCACAGATCTCATCCGCAATGGTCAGGTTCCTCTCAGCCCAAGACGTAGCTACACCCTCATGGAGTGTGCTCTGAAGTCTGTTTGTGGGGCCATGGATTTGCTTTATAAGCTTTTTGTGTGGCTCTCTTTAGCCATGTGGTTAATGTGGACTTGGAGATGGGAGAGCCTTTATTGCATCCTTGTACTGTGATGAAAAGTCTGTCAGACTTTCTTTTTTTATTATTTATATTTTATCTACCAGGCCACAGCTTCACTCCCAGATGCCCCCCTCCCAACACCACAGCACTCCCCAACCATGGGATATCAACCCTGTGAGTTCACCTCTTTACAGTGGGGCTGTCCTGAGGGAAGGTTACATTCCATGGTGCTCCCACGGTGACAATGCCTGGGGTTGGGAACAATCCAGAAGGTCCTAATGCTCAGGGGTGGTTAGCTTAGGTCCCACTTCCCGAGGATGATGACATGCAATGGAGCCCAATGAGGCATACACACGTAGAGATGTGCTGCTGCTTCAGACTCTAGTTGAAGTTCTCACCTCTCTCTTGGCACCAATAACTGCAGTACCACCCGAGGTCACCCAGGTGGCACTATTACAGCAGATATGGTGACCCCCCCACCCTGGAGGACAGCGTCCCTTAAGTTGCTCAATCCTACTCCCCCTGGCTGACCCTCAAGTGACCTAGGCTCATTCCAAACCCGGGTTGCTGGCTCTGTGAGTGGTAGCTCTACCACTGCACCAGTGTGCTGAAACACTGTTGACTTTCTGTCTTTCGTTTTATTAATGTAGGTTGCTAAGACTCTTTTAATGCCTAGCATGTGCAGTGCTTTATCATTTGCATCTTCTGGCTCTGGGAGAGATGCCAGTAATTCAATTGCTTGACTGGCATGAAAGTCTGAAGCTATCTTTAAGAATGAATGATTGTATTGTTCTAAGATTAAAACAGTTGTCATGAAAGACCAGGAAAGATTCTTTACATGACAGCACATGAAGTTTGCATGTTCTCCTGGCTGAACAAATTGCACTACAGTCATGAAGTACAGTTCAACAGAAGTAAGTGGATCAAACTGTGCTGCCATCATCATAGAAACAGAAACATAGAAATTGTTGGCAGATAAAGACCACTAGGCCCATCTAGTCTGCCCAGAAGCCCTACACTTGTTTGCAGCCTCTGACCCTCATAGCTCATAACCTTGAGAAGTAGGCTGAGGTCACAAGGGTTGTTGAACTGTTTGGTTAATGGTTGTATGTTAGCAGCTGCTTCTAGGAACCATAGCATGACTGGATGAGCTCCTGGGTTGCTTTTTCTACTTGTCTGAATGTTGTTCCGATAACTGCTAGTTGTACACTTATTGAGGGTTGTGACAGGCCCTCAACAAGGGCCTGTTGCTGGAAGAGAAGTATGTCTGTGACAGATGTCAGATCTTGGATGATAGATCTTTGCTCACACCACTTGATGAATATAGTCCACTGTCTTTTGTAGGTTGATGTAGTTAATGACCTCTGGAGAAGACTATTGTGATACTGTGAAGGGTGGTACCCAGCTTTCTGCAGACTCTCAATTCAGAAGCCAATACATTAATTTTAAGTTTTGTGGATTGTGGTGCATCACTTGACCCTGCTAAATAATGTTTGAACTTTTATGCAAGTGCCAGAGATGGTCTAATGCTGCGGCTACCACTGTTGTGAATCATGATCTGTATGGCCAGTAAGGTGTTATTAGGATCCTCCTTACCCTGGACTGAAGTATCTTTTCTAGAACCTATGGGATTAGTGGGGATGGTAGAAAGATGCATGTCACTTCAAAGAACCAGTACAGAGACAGGACATCCTCCCCTCATGACTAGTTCTCTCTGAATCTTGAGTAGAATTATGGAACCTGCATGTTTTTACTAGTGGCCATTATGTCAAACAGGACTGGATCCCATCTTCTGTTTGTCTGCAAGAATATTTAGTGGTGGAGATGCCATTCCCCTGGATGTATTCACTGTTTTCTGAGCTGATCTGCTGTTGTGTTGAGCTTGCTCACTAAGTGTATTGCATTAATGTGGAACAAGTTATTTTGTGCCCAGTTCAGAACCTCAGTGGTTTATCTGCATGGCCATGCTTCCGGTACTCCTTTTTTTCATGATGTATGTTACCATGGCTCTGTTGTCGCATTAGAGTGTTCTTATTCTTGATTGTGGTTCAGAAGTGGATTAGGGCATTATACATAGTCCTCATTTCTAGCACAATGATGGGTAATTTTGATCAGGACATTGCCCACTTGCCTTGAACTGACTGGCAGCCTGTTGCCGTACCCCCACCTCTGTGAACTGACAATGATATTGATTACTATGTCATGCTGTATGTCCAGTGGTACTCTCTTAGTTAGTTTGGATCTCTCGCCACCTCTGTTATGACATCCATACTTGAGAGGTTATGGATTCTGTGGCCAACAGCTTGTATTCCATCTGGGTGCCCTCACGCATAGCTAACAGTAGCATGGGTCTCATGTTCTGCCATGCCCATTGAACTAGATGTATGCATGATGCCATGGTTCTGAGTACTTGGGACAGGTGCTCCACAGTATGCTGTTAGTTGATTTATAGGGTGGATGCCAGTGAGATCATATAAACATAGAAACATAGACAGCAGATAAGGACCGCTTGGCCCACCTAGTCTGCCCATTTCCCTACCTAGAGGATAAGCTGCAGATCCTATTTAACCAACAGCCATTTCAACAGCCTAGATCATGTTGTACTCCCCTTTGTCTGTCAGGTGAACTAGCCCAGTTGCTGTGTCTATGAGCTTTCTCAGGTGTTCTGCACACTGACTGTAGATGAGACTGCTTTTCTGTTTGTACAATACCTATCAATGGTTCTACAGACATTGTAGAACTGGCTTGGTCTGGCTGTATGACTGTGATGGAGATCTGGTTCTGATGAGCCAGTCATTGAGGTAAGGTGTGACTTGCAGTCCCAGTTCTCTCAATTTGGCTGCTAACACTATTGACTCTTTCATGAATCTCCACTGCACTGAGGCTGGACTGAATGATACAGCCTGGTATTGGAAGTGTTGTCCCAATATGTGAAACCTCAGATACTTGTGGTGCAATGGTCTGAGGGAATGTAGGGATATGTGTCCTTCATGCCTAAGGATGTGAGGTAATCTCCTGTACAAATTGCCCTTATTGTAGATCAGATTGTTTCCATTTTGAATTTCTTGTGCTGAATGAATTGATTTAGAAATGTCAACTCTATCATGTGTTGTAGGTCGCCGTTTTTTCTGGGCATCATAAAGAATATTCAATATATCCCTTTGACTCTTTCTTCTACTGGTACCTCTATAATGGGTCTGGTTGTGATTAGGTCACTAATGATTTGTTGCATCTGTTATGGGCTTCATTTTCAGTTTTCAAATGAGGGATGTTATCAGGTGATCCTTTAGTGGTGTCTCCATTAGTTTTACTGCATAGCCTTTTTGTACAATTTCCAGAATCCATTTGCCCTAAGTGATCTTTCTTCATTTGTTTGAGAATTGTAATAGTTGTGCCCCTATAGATGGGTGTTTCTGTTTCTTGACTGATAGATAGTAACCATTGCTTGGACTGCTGTTAGGACTTGGAATTTTTTAAATTGCTCTGTATTTTAGTTGTTGTCATTTCTGAATCTGTTACTGTTGTTTCTAAAGAAGGAGGATCAAAAATTTTTGTTTCTGCTGCCATAGAAGTTCTGATGTCTATCCCAAAAGTTCCTGTTCCTTTGAAAGCATCCCCCGGAATAAAGGTAAGTGCCTCTTGTAACTTTGTCCTTCCCCAGTATCTTTCCATCCACCTTGGCCTTGAGATGCTTTTCTTGGCCTTCCCCAAACAGTTGAACTCCCTTGAATGTTAGTTACTGGAACATCACTTTTCATTCAGTATCTGCCTCCCAATGTTTTAGCCACAGTGTTCAGTGAGTTCTGTTGGTATGTGCTGTTGCCCAAGCATTCATCTTTAGTGAGTCTGTGATCATGTATGCTAGATATTTTGTGGACTGCATTGACTGGTCCATTAGGTGATCCTCTGCAGACTTTGGTGACAGGGTCTTATTGATGTCCTTTATCAATACCAGTTGAGCTCCAGTTGCATAAATTGTCATGGATGCTACTTTCCCAGGCCAAGTAGCTTAAATCTCTTTTGAATCTCTCTTTAAGCATGTCTTTTATCTTGTGGTCTGCTGGGTCTTAGAGTCCTATGGCCCTTCCAACATCAGGTAGTCTTCTTGCTTTAGTTGACTACCTGTGGATTGGCCAATGGTATGGGGTACCACATGAAAACAGTGTGGTGATTACAGCAACTGTAAATGAGCAAATACAATACAGCACAAACACTGTTGGTGAATGAACAATATGAGTGAGTAAACATTTGTGTGAATGTCACGTTTGCATGATTAAGCTAACTGAGTGACTCAACAGACCGGAGACCAGACATATAGCCTACCCCTTGATCCAGAAGCAAAGTGGAGCTGTAATCTTTTAGATGGGGGTGGCCTGGGGGGCAGAGCCCCCCTGCATGACATGGGTGGATCTGATGGATAAAGGTGGTTTCAGGATCTGCAGACGGTAGCAGTTACAGGTGCTACTGCACATGTGAAATGTGTGATATTCACCGCATGTAGATGATATCCCACATTCCAATAGCCCTTTGATACATGCAGTGGGCTATGCAATTGTTGTAACTGTCATCAGTGTTAGAAATTCACCCAAATTGCAGTCACCCTGTAATAATCACTGTATTAATATGGAACCATGGTACGGTACATTAGAGTTTCAATTTGTCTTCTGAAGAGGGTACATGTTATGTCATGATTATATATCGGAAATCCTAGCTGGTTCTGTTGCCTCCCATTCCATGCTCATTACTTCATTTTTGGATTCACAGATGGGAAATGTATAGTTAGGTTTGGCACTTGGGAGTAGGGAGGGCATTAGTTTTGACTGGTTCTTGGAGAGTTACCTCAAACCCTACTGTTGTTTTTGTATTGCTTACTAGGTAGGGGCCTCAAGCAGTTAGTGACTGTGGATCCTGCTCTATACCCGATTCATCATCTGACCCTTTGCCTGACTGTTCCCCAGAGTCTGGGTTATTACTGTCCAGTTGTTGATCATTCAGTATTGGTGGTAATTTGGGAGGAGGAGGTGTAGTGTCTGCTGGTGCAGGATTGCATGGATTAGCTGTTTATGTCAATTTTTCCATCATAACCATCCTAAACTGTAGCTGGACCTGATGAGGACTGTTGTAGCATCTTTGTTCTGTAACAGGACTGAGGTTGTGTTGGGGACTTCTCTAGCAGATTTGTTCCTAGGTGGTGGGTTTGTGTTATTAGAGGTCTTGTGGGATTGAGTTGTCATGTTGCAAGAGAAGCCACTGGTAACTTCATTGGTGCAGATGAGCTCAGAGAAGCCCAAATGGTCATCTGAGCAGGTGGGGCATAAGGCTCTTGCCTGAAAGAGCAGTAGTGGAATGCTGCAGGTAGTAGTAGATTTTATTTGTACATTGTATATCTAATAATAATTAGGCTCATCTAGGCTAATATTCCTCATAATCATTATAAAGGTAATGGATAAACTTTCTTTATTCTATTCGATCCCCAAAGGCTTGTAAAAACAGAAATGCATTAAATCCTGTCTTAAATGTCTTAAGAGGCAAGGCCTCCTTCAGGTGCCCAGGTAGTGAGTTCAAAAGTATTTGTGCCACCACTTCAAAACTCCAATCCCCCAAAGATTTCAGTCTCACCTTGGGCACCCCAAGGAGGCCCTCCCCCAATGACCGTAGAGATCAACTGGGGTGGTAGGGATGCAGCAGCTCTGCCAGGTAACCCGGACCCTGCCCATGCAGTGCCTTATAGGTCAGAAGACCTATTTTATAGGAGGTGCACCAGTGCACCAGCAGCCATTGCAATTCATGCAGGACCGGCAAAAGATGACAGGATCTAGGAAGACCCATCAATAGCCAGGCCGCAGTATTCTGCAGCAGCTGCAGGCGCCATAGCGCACCTCAAAGTATGTGGTAGTGGCACTCCAAAAGTCACAGAAATACAAACTCCAGCTGGATACCAACTGATTAAGGCCCTATTGTTTGGCTGAAGTGCTGGAACTGTGCACTATAACACCTTGTACTATGAAATAAAATCTTTATACTTATCTAGTTGGAGTTCACATTTCTGTGACTTTTGCACAGTAGTGCCGCTACCATATACTTCATTGTTGAATTTTAGGAGGGTGAGCTCCCTCCTTGCTTGGCACCCATCGTAATGCTTGTGATGTACCTTCATTTCCACTTGCAGCCATAGCACACCTCTGCTGACCCTGAGGTAGAGCGCATTACAGTAATAAAGCCTTGAGGTGAAAAATACAAGTATTAATTGGCCAGATCTTAAAGAGTGATAAGAAATTTTATCTGGGCAACATTCTAGAGATTGTAAAAAAACAATTATGAAAACCATCAGCACCTGGGCTTCCAGTGTCAGCTCACTGCCCAGAATGAAGCCAAGATTTTTCACCTTAGTGGAGGCCTCCAGTTTGGATGACTCTAAATATATTCCCAAATCCTCACCAGAGGCCTCCACTCCACCCCTCTGACCCGGCTTAACCACCAACACTTCAGTCTTTCCCGGGTTCAGTCCCAGCCAGTTCAACAACATTCAGGCCCGTATCTTGGCCGAGCACTTATTCAGCACATCGACAGAACCATTCTTGCAGGTGCAAATGACAGGTAGAACTGGGTGTCATCAGCATAGCAATGAAACCCAAGCTCATACTGCCTGATGAACTCACCCAGGATAGCATATACACTGTGAATAACATGGGAGAGAGGTCAGAACTTTGGGGTACTCCACAGGGCAGGGCCACTGGTCTTGAGAAATAATTCTCCAATACCACCCTCTGAGTCCTGCCCTGGAAAAAAGGCTTGGACCAGCAGATGACCTTGCTGGTGAGTCCAATATACTCCCTCTGCCTGCCCAACAACAACCCATGATCCAGAGTGTTGAATGCTGACCAGAGATTGAGGAAGATGAGAATAGTCCACTCTCCCCCCCATCCTCACCCTGAGTAAATCATTTGTCACCTGTACTAGTGTGGACTTCATGCTGTGCATAACCCTAACTCTGGACAGGAGCTGCTTGTAAATCTGGAAGTCTGTGAGGCACATCTCAAGCTGTTCTGCTACCACCTTTCTGATAATCATCCACAAAAAGGGAGTATTTGAAACAGGTTGGTAATTTGGCAAGATATCTGGGTCCAAGATGTTTTTGTTCTTTTTTTTCTGTAAGTAATTTTATGACTTGTTTTTTGTCAGTTTTCTCCCCAGTCCCACTCCCAAGCATCCCTGACATGATGCACGAGTGTGGAGGCATGCATATGCATGCCCAATGGAACACCCCACTCTACTGGTCACTCTGTTACCACCTGTGCCTATCACCGGACCTCCGCCCAGTGATGGCAGGAATATGGGCAGGTGACCCCCCTTCCCGGGAGAGGAGAGCCAGTGCTCAATCCTGCTCCCCCCTGCTGGCACCCTGGTGATCCGAGATCATTCTCGAACCTGAGTTGCCAGTGTAGCACGAGGTAAGGCACCCATCACCTCAGCACCACTGAGCAGGCCAAAGATACTTTTTTTCAACAGAGGCCTTACCAGAGCTGTTTTAAGTGACTCCGGGAGGAGCTCCATTGCTAAGGAACACCTGACAATCTCATCAAAAAGCAGGCCCAAAGATCTGACACAATCAACGAGTAATCATGTTAGACCAAGGTCCAGGCTGCAGCAAGTTGGTCTCAAGCCTGAGATCGCCCCACAGACCTCCTCCATCATCAAAGGCCAGAACTCCCCCCAGGAAGACTTACCACAGATGCCACCCAAAGGGCCAACCCTTTCAGACTGTATCATTTTGCCTGGAGACATCCCTGCCCTAATGGAGGACACCCTGTCTGAAAAGAACCAAGCAAACTCCTCACACTTCTGCTCTGGATATGCCTAATGGGTTCCAGACATGATGGATGTAACAACCTGTTCACAACATGAAAGAGCTAAGCCAGTCAATTCTTTCCATCTGCAATTGACCTAGACATAAAAACTGCCTATCTTTGAGCAATTGTATTCTGATACTCTTCATAATGAGCTATCAGAACCAGTTTTTCCTCCTAGGCCTCCTTTGTTCTCCAGGTATGGCATTTCCTAGCCTCTACCATGATGTCTGTAGTTGGGAGATACAATGAGAAATGATTTTGAGTGTATTGTATTACCCACTTCCAAAGTATAAGTAACAACATGTGAGATATTGGGCAGGCAGCATGGTGATATCTCTAGGTGGTTCTGCCAGATTAACCTCAAGTCATCATGACTCCACATTGAGAAATTGGGCTCCAACTGGATTGGCCAGGATATCCATAGCCAGGTGACTGTGCAGGGCCAATTTCAAAGATTGCTGCTGGAAGTGACATGATTTGTGCATATATGGACTAATTGTACCCTGACAAAATGTTGTGGACAAAAGGTAGTGGACAAAAGGTTGTAGGGACAAAACTTTGTCAGTACTAATGTCACATCTCACAACTGTCACTGGACAAAATGTAGATAAGGTGCAAGTTGCATCTAGCATATACAGTTTATGAGTTGTTTTATTCAAAATAGTCAAGTCACATCTCGCAAATCAACTTAGACAAGTTAGACGTTCTATGACACGTTTTATTTGATAAATATATTTATTTAAAGTTAATAGACTTAAAATTATAAAATCTAATTTCTCTAGTATTAGAAAGTGACCTAGTGATGTGCAAATGTGTGCAATTTTCAAAAACACTATAATAGAAAATAGACGTGTTAAGATGTGCAAATGTGCAAATGGGTGATATGTTGTAAATATAAAATCTAAAATCAATATGAAAGTGTTTGTAATGTTAAAAAATTTTACACAACATTGATTTCAATGACAGCAACAATGTCATGTAAGTATTGTTTTGGCTGCCTGTTTTCAAAATCCGCACATATGTTGTGCTGGCTAATTCAGGCACAAGTCGCAAGTCGCAAGTTGCATGTAGCAAATCCAATTTATGAATTGTTTTATTCAACATAGAAACACAAATGCTGAGGTACAAGTCATAAGTCGCATGTAGCAAATGCAGTTTATGAGTTCTTTTATTCAAAATAGTCAGCAAGTTGTATCTAGCAAATGCTGTTTATGTGCAGGTTTATTCAAAATAGTCGCTGTTAAAGTCACTGGTAAATTGCCGTACAGTCTACATTTTGACCGTGACCAATTGGACTTGTGAAGATTGGGAAATTGCCGATTTGACCACAACTTAATGTCCGCAGCAAATTAAACTACAACGATTTGTCCATATGCTGATTTGTGTCACTTCACACAGCTGAAAAGATTGCATACCATTAATATAGACATAAGCCTGAAATCCCAATATGGCCATTGGAAGTAACATGCTTCAGGTCACTTTCAGAAGCTGGTGGCCTTCTATTTATTGTCTAGAGGGGTTTTGGGATTGCAAGATGGCCTCTAGAGTGACACTGTTTGGGTCAGTTCTGGCAGCAGGATGTGCAGTGTGCCCTGTTAAGGATCCAACCACATCCACATGTGATGCTTCAGATATATGTGGCCACCAGCAGTATGCACCACTGTTCACATCCAGCAGTGCTGAGTGTACCCCAGGTGTCTGAGATAGTGGCGCTAGTCAGAGGCCTCAGCCATACCAGACCATTCAGGAATAAGGGGGCCACTGTCTTAAAAGGGACATGCTGTCTGTAAAATACCTGCTGCTCTGGAGTGGAACCCATCAGTCAAGGAGGGGAACAAGTGTGTAGGACCATGCATATTGCAATGCACAGTACAGCACTCAAAAGGTCTGCACATGTGTGGTGTAATGACATCATGGTGCTCATGATGTCACTGTTGCTTCCCCTGAGAATATACATGCACAGAAAGAGAGAATAATGATTAGAGAGAAGGAGAAGGGGGGTGTGATCCAGTGCCAGCACTAACAGTGGCATCTGAGGATGCTGAAGGCTTGAAGATGCACTAATTCTTGTCCTCATCTGACATTGAGTGCCAACTGGCTATAGTCCGCCAATATCTTTGCCCTGACCCTCTGAGTACTTGTAGGGTGGAGATCAAAGCAATTGATCCTGAAGCTCCTAGCAGGGGCTCCAGGACATCACTTGTGCAGTGAGCACTCCACTGCCAATGGATGTGCAGCACAGTATGGGGCAGCTTGAATCAGGGGTCACACAGACATGCGGCTGACTAGACACTGGACATATCAATAAGCAAACAACTGAGGCACTCATTTTTTCAATTAAAAGGACAGTCTCCATTGAATAGGACATGAAAGCATTTGAAATCGATATGCCACCTTTCAAAGCTATCCAAATTACACTTGCAAATGCATTGCTGGACCTGCATGGAGTAGAACACCAGCACAGGATACAGAGAGCAGCCTAAAGTACTAGGAATAAGTGAATTTAGTGAATAAAAGTATGTATCTTTTTAGGAAGTTAGTCACATGCCATAAATCAAGGTTTAACTTGCAGATTTGAATTAAATATCTCTGTTGGTACAAACAAAATTTACTGGTTGTCAGGAGCTGTGTTCCTGCGCTGCAGCATGGTCAGATGCATATACAGTATGAAACAGCTTTCTTGAGAAGGGCAGGTGATGAGGTCAGTCAGATTTTACGTTTGACAGCTTTCTTATGAAAAGCAGAGCATAAGGTGGGTCAGATTTCACCTCCGAAGTCACATTTGCATCAGCAGCCTACAGTACCAGGTGAGCATAACCCTGTCTTTAAGGATTTTGGAGTGCATCAGACATTACTTCCCACAATTATATTTATTGACTTGTTATGAAAACAGCAGATGTTTCTGACACTCTTCCCTTGCCAAGGGGTTAAACTTTTTCTAGGCAAATTGATGCTTTCTCAAGACCTGACATCAGTGAGCATTGTCACTGTTTGGAAATATTACAGTTAAAGTCATAGTGCAACTCTTAATAATTGCAAAACACAAGTGACATTCATAAGAGAAACTATATGTCTATATATATATATATTATGGTAGCACGGTACTGCTACCATAGTTAGGGTTGAGTGGCACTTTTAAGGTTAATGGGTGAAAGTTTGCATCTTAATAACTTTGCCACTGTTCAACGGATGTTGGGCATGGTAGATCTTGGGATCTGCCAACTTTCGAACCAGTTGGATATATGGCTGCGGACTTATTAAGCGACAACCAAATGCGCAATTAAGTTTTTTTGCTAATTCTTTGCTCTCACCTACAGGTCGCACGGTTTGCTCGACCAGTCTAAAAACATCAGGGAACATGCGGCCAGGGTCCCCAATGTGCCTTTTGAAGATTTTGTAAAAAAAATATTGAACGGTTCAAAAGTTATTCAAAAAACAAGTTCCCTTTATAAGTCAATGGGAAAAGTTAACAAAAAGTTTGAAAGTGTCGTAAATGTACTTTTTACTGTCACAAATGGCCCTAGCAGTGTCGCAAATCTGCCATTTTGTTTTAAGTTACTGATCAGAAAAATGCTTGGCATTTAAAATTGGGACCCTGTAGGGACACAATTCTTTCTGTGTTCACCTAGTCGGAGCCTGAGGATGCTAGCCATGTCTTAATTTTGGGTTTAACACCCCAGAAATATGTTCTTCAAATTTCTGGAAACAGTAGTATCACAAAGTAGTGTCGCATGTTCGACACTTTCACAAATTTTTATGAAAGGCGTCGCACATTGCGACACTACTCTTCCAGACTATGGCCAAAATGACAGGAGTTCTTTGCCACCCTGCTGCAAAAGAATGGTTTGGTCTATTGGGCTCATATTTGGTGGGAAGCCAGCCAACATCTTACAGATGTGTCTTTTGGTGGTTTAGTGAAAAATTATTGTAGGTATACCAAGTTATGGTACTCCAAATTTGGCATTTTTTCCCATAGACTAACATGGTGGCATACGCTGCGCCTTTCAGGGCTCGTATCTCAAAAACAGTGCAAGATACGGAATTGTCATTGCGACAATGTGTAGCGAAAATATAGCCCTGAAAATCATGAATCATGTGATTTTTTTTTTCCCCACGTCGGACGGTTACTGAGATATAAGCAATTTAGTATTCCAACAGCTAATTTTCTGCTCTGAGGCCCATTATTATGCAGACATTCTTTGTACACACTGTGTTTCTCTATGCAGCTGTTGGGCACAGCCAGGGTGTGCGCTTCTGTTACTGTTACAGTTACCATTACCACTTGTGTTTCCGTACACGTTTGCATTACCGTTCCTATGTACGCCACCTTGTGGATCACCCTTTGCCTTCTTGTTTGCATACGCACTTGCGTTCGCATTTCCATTTCTGTTTAGTTTGCAGTTATTTCTGCTGTTAACGTAACCATTTGCGCTTCCAATTGCCGTACTGTGACCGCGCATGTCATGGTTTGCATTTCCATATGCGCTTGCATTTCCTTTTGTGTTTCTGCTTCCTTTGGTGTTATTGTTGCTGTTACCATTACCATTTACATTTACAATTGCAGTAACGTGACCGTGCACATTATGGTTTGCGTTTCTGTACATGCTTGCATTCCCGTTTCCGTTTCTGTTTCTTTGCCATTATTGTTCATGTTAACTTTACCAGTTGCATATAGAATTGTGATACCATGCCTGTGTGTGTTATAGTTTGCATTTCCATGTGCACTTGCGTTCACATTTCCATTTCTGTTTCCTTTGGTGTTATTGTTGCTGTTACCATTAACATTTGCATTTACAATTGAAGTAACATGACCGTGCGCGTTACGGTTTGCTTTTCTTTACACGGTTCTGTTCCCATTTCTGTTTCTGTTTCCTTTGGCGTTATTCTTCATGTTAACTTTACTATTTGCATTTACAATTGTAGTACCATGCCCGTGCTCATTACGGTTTGCATTTACGTGCGCGCTTGTGTTCGCATTTCTGTTTCTGTTCCCTTTGGCGTTCTTTTTGGTGTAACACTTAACATTTGCATTTAAAATACCGGTGCCATCACTGTGCACGTTACCAGTTGTGTTTTCGTACGTGCTTGCGTGTCTGTTTGCATCACTGTTCACTTCGGCGTCTCTTTGCGCTTGCGTTTCTATTAATGTTTGCTTTACCATTTACATTTGCGTTACCATGTGCGTAACTGTTGGCGCTTGCATTTGCATTGCTGTTCCTGTTACTATGTGACAAGACATCATGTGGTGGGAGCGCATTACATTCACTATTTAACGTCTTCATTCTCAAAAAGAAGGGAAATTAGAGCCAAAAAAATCCATTTAATGCATCAGTTAGGGTTGTTCCACAGTGACAAAAGTGAGGAAATTCAGTGTTAGGGTTGAAAACCCCCCTTGGGCCCCCCCAGCCAACCCCCCCAACTGGCATAGGGGTGCACGTTGGGGTTGTCGGTCCTAACTCTCACCCCATTTTCCTATACCTCAGCTTCTTTACACATGTGATGGGGTGAGAGTTAGTGCTGATGACTCGAAGATTGGAGCTGCTTACAGGATATGTTTCTCACTCACTGTTTCTGCCCGTGTCTCTGTAGCCTAGGGGGTCTTGCTTCCAGGGCTGACTTATGCTCTTCTTGTCTTCTCTCAGGCCAAAGCAGCAGATTTACATAAATGTAACACCAAATACAACAATATTTGCAGATTCTTCCTGTCTGCTCCCCGGCTCATTCATCACTGCCGTCTCTACTCTACATTGAACTGACTGTCTCCTGGTGGCATGCTCTCCTATGCTCTGGGTAACCTTATTGATTCCTTATCACATCCACTGTGTCCTGATGCACTTGCAGCTATGCTTCAACCTGTTACCCCAGCTCATCATCTAAGGTCTTCAACTGCTCCCTTGCTCGCCATTCCTCCTTGCTCTACAGAAATGGGTGAGCAAGGTTTCTCACACTTTGCTCCCAAATACTGGAACTCTCTTCCTACTGACATTAAGTATTCCCCATCTCACCACTCTTTCAAAATAATACTTTTTTCTTACTTGAACTCTCCTGGTGTCTGCAGTTGCCCCCAATTTCCATTCAGGTTCATCTGCTCACCCTATGTTCAACATTGTTAAGTACTCATACTGATCTCTATGTAATCACCTGGATGTTTTGCTGCTACCCACCTACACATGGGTGTATTTAATCTGCACCCTCATTAGTACACCCTGTGTGGTGGTCCTGTGTTTCTGTGCTAATACCTGACTTGTCCTTTGTATTATTGTCTCCTGTATTGTTATACAGTCCCAGGTCATGCTTGAAAATAGTCAGGTCTTTTGCCTAATGCACTTACCTGGTAACCAAAAGCAAATAAATAATAAAAAAATAAATAAATGTACTGCAAGACACATGCCGCCCACCCCAGACCAGGTACTGCATGCTGAGTGGAGAGCCACTGCAAAACTGAGGCCATGGACACCAATGATATACTTCTCCGATTGCAGCTGCACTCAAGTTAGCACAGTTAGGAGTTGCCAGGCCTTGGGTAAGAATGTTCCATACCCCACCAGACCAGGTACTGCATCCTGAGTGGAGACCCACAGCAAAACTAAGGCCATGGACATCAATGGTACACCTCCCTGATTGCAGGTATACACAAGTTACCACAGTTAGGAGTTGGATGACCTCTGTCATGCAATCCACCACCCCCACAGACCAGGTACTTCATACTGAGTGGAGAACCACAGGAAAAATAAACCCATGGATATCAATGGTGCACCTCCCTGCTTGCAGCTGCACATAAGTTAGCACAGTTAGGACTTGCATGGTCTTACCCAGGCAGTGCCCCCCCACCCAGAACAGGTTCTGCATCCTGAGTGGAGAGCCACAGGAAAACAAAAGCCATGGACATCAATGGTACACCTCTCTGATTGCAGGTACACTCCAGTTAGCACACTTATGACTTGCACAGCCTCAGCCACGCAATGCTCCCCCCACCCTCCAGACCAGGTACTGTATCCTGAGTGGAGAGACACAGCAAAACTGAGGCTGTGGACATCAATGGCACACCTCCCTAATTGCAAGTACACTCAAGTTAGCACAGTTAGGAGTTGCATGGCATCAGCCAGGCAATGCCCCCCCCACAGACCAGGTACTGCATACTGAGTGTAGAGCCACAGCAAAAATAATCCCATGGACATCAATGGTGCACCTCCCTGATTGCAGCTGTACACAAGTTTGCACAGTTAGGAGCTGCACAGTCTCAGCCAGGAATCCCCCCAACCAGAGCAGGTACTGCATCCTGAGTGGAGAGCCACAGTAAAACAAAGGCCAAGGACATCAACGGTACACCTCCCTGATTGCAGGTACACTTCAGTTAGCGCAGTTATGAGCTGCACTGCCTCAGCCAGGCTATGGTCCCCCATGAAGAGGTGCTGCATCCTGAGTGGTGAGCCATAACACTGTTAAGGTGAAACCTTGTGCTTGTGTTTCTATTGATGTTACCTTTGCCATTTTCATTTCTGTCATCATGTGCGCAACTGTTAGCAGTTGCGTTTCCCTTGCACTTAACATTACTATGTAATAAAACAGCCCCGCTCAATGGTACCACAGATCCCCGCACTCCCAGCACTGCATTCCATTCAGTATTTGTACTACACCTTGCACACCTGCAACACTCCTGGGATGTATTGTTTCATCTCTGTAGAGTTAGGGGGAAAAAAGTTATATGCACATTAATGGTGCATGTTTGTGGTTGTAGTGATAGTGTAGGTGGAAAAGTTTGCACTTGTATGCTATTAGCCAGGGAGTGCATTTCCATAGTTAATTAAGGATATGGATATTCACGGTATTGATCCATGTTTGTAGGAGTACACAAGTTATGACAGTTAGCAGTTGCATGTTGTCAGCCATGTGATGTCCCTCTACCACACTACCAATACAGATTAGGTACTGTAGTATGAGTACTGACCTTGAGTAGTCAGCATTCCAATAAGTGTGGTAAATACTAACGTTTACAACTTTTACAAGAAAAACAATGTTTTGTAATGAAACTTTTTTATTTCTCAAAAACATATATAGTAAAGACATATAAATAATAACAGTACTTTCACAGCAATATAAAAAACGAATATTTAAAATATAAAGTACTAATTGTTCTTACAAAAATAGTTGTTTTTTTTAAAAATAAACGATTTGTAAAAAAAAATATATTTAAATAAGGAAATTAATGAAATTGAAAAGGAGGTGTGTCTTCAGTGGCTCAGTCAACCCAGGCAGTAAGCTGGATAAATGTGGAGGAGCATCTGAAATGGAAGCAGTTGTGCCAGCTTGAGAGGAGATACTGTGACTTTGCTGTGGAGGCCATCCATCAGTGGCCAGGGAGACTGGTTATGACCACAGGTGAAGCAGTGCTGCTCTTGGCACTGACACCTGCTGCTGTGCCCACAGGCTCAAGCACATGATTGACTGTGGCTTGCTGTGCCACAAGTTGCTGTAAAATGGTTTGGTGTTCTTTTCTTAATTCTTTCATTTCATTTGTAAGACCGTCAATCTTGTGCTCGAGTCTGCAAACACAATGGCAGTGCACAGTGTGCCGCTTTTTATGTGGCTGATCTGTAAAGAGAAAAAACAAACTATTACTATGTGAGGATGTCAAAAATACTTTTGTGTTTTTTTATTAACTGTGTTTCGCTATTTCACTTTTGGGGCACACTTACGACAGTTATGAGCTGCATTTCATCAGCAAGGCAATGGGTCTCATCAGCACCCCAGCTGTCCCTACTGCACTGCAGCTGAGGTATTCTATTATAGAGTACGGAAATATGTTGTTATGTATAGAAATCTATTACTGGGATGGAGTTCTTATGCTACAGTACCTATGTAATCATAGATGTTATGATGCAGTAGGTGTGTCAGTACTGTATCATAACAAGTTGAAATGCTGCCACATAGGTGATTTACTCAATATAGTTAAGGTGTGCCTTGTGAATGAAACACACCAGGTGTGGTAAATCCAGCAATATATGCAGTCTGTGTCATGGTATGTTGCTTAACTGTACTATTTCTACGTTACAGATGAGGCACTGTATTGTGAGTGCACACTGTCAGTAAAAACAAGTTTACTGATATTCATGTTAGAGCATCATAATAAAGTGACACACAAGTTGGGTGAGTAAATAATTGCATGAAATCAGGTACAACCATGTCCTCCCCTGTGGCTGCACAGATCAGATTGTATATCATGTCTTGTCTCCCCCCCCCCACACACACACAGTATGTACTGATTCTTGAGTGTAGAGTGAGAGGAAAACAGGGTACATAGGCATCAATGGTACATCTTTGCGGTTGTAGGGACATAGAAATTTGGGAACTTTTGAGTTGCATGGGGTTATACAGGTAATGTCCCATCCCCCCTCCACATCACAGACAGAGAGACAGTGGGAACTGTGTCTTGAGTGGATACCCAGAGAAAATAAATGTTTTAGTCATTTATGGCATATATCTCTGTTTGTGGTACATGACAGCTTATGCAGCTAGGAGTTGGGTGGCATCATCTAGGTAAATTACCCACCCCCCTTCTACATACACACCACAGATAAGGTACTGTGTTGTGAGTGGAGACCGTCAGTAAAATAGAGGATATGGTTACTGATCTAGCAGTTTGATGATGGAATAAGACACATGTTAGAACAGTTAATTGTTACATGACATCAGCTAAGCAATGGCCATCTCTCCACAAGTAGGCAATGCCTCATCTTCTACTACCCTCTCTTCCCTGTAGACATAGTTTATCTGACAAAGAAGGGCTATAGCTATTAATGGTACACTTTTGTTGTTGTAGGGTACACAACTTAGAGACTGTGTACTTATGTGCTGTCAGCCATGGAATGCTGCCCACCCTAGAGCCACATTTACATACAGCCGTAAGTCTATATTGACTGTATAGTTACAGTAAATAAAGGATATAGATGTTAATGGTATACGTGATTGTTTATAGGAGGAGACATGTTATGGCATTTAGGGTTTGCATGTGATCAGTTAGATTATGTCCTCCACCTCCTGGGCCCTCATTGTGTCTGCAGTGGACATACTGCATCATGACTGCAGAGTCACACGTAAGCAAAGCTTATGTATATTGATGGTACAACTCTATTATTTCAGTACTGTAATAGTTGGGATAGTTGTGAATTGCATGTCATCAGGGAGATAAGGCCCCCCCTGCAGCATTTGAGCAGGTTCTGCATGTTATGTGTAGATTCACTCAAAATGAAAGGATATGGATACGAATATCTCAGATGTATGATTGCAATAATGTACTAGTTGGTACAGTTAACAGTTGTATGGTGTTGCCTAGTAAATGTATCCCTGCCTACAACTAGAGGTAGTACAGGTACTGTGTTATGAGTGGGAAGTCACTGTTCAAGCTAGTAAACAGATATTTATGGTCTTACTGTATGGTTGCAGGTAGACATAGTTTGCAGAATAACGAGTTATACGTTATCAGCTAGGCAATGGTACACATGTCCACAGCAGGAACTGCATGGTCAGTGGAGACTTGTAAGACAAATAGGCTATGTGTATAAACAGTAGAGTTGTATGTCATGATGCAGTCAATAGCCCCAGCCTAAAAAACAGGTGGTGGATCCTTAGTGGAGAGTTTGATTACATAAAAGGCTATGTAATAGGTTTTACACCTGTATCATTGCACTAATATACTACGTGGGGCAGTTACTAGTTGTATGTTGTCAGCTAGTCAGTGACACCTGCTGGTACTAAAGACATGAGGAGCTGATGTACTGTAGACCTGTAATTGTTGTATTTACAAATACTATTACATGAAATCAACTGATAGTCTTCCCAGTACTGTATGACCTTTGTGTCAGTTTATGTTGCTAGACTTACAGTACGTTCAGGACTAGTAGCATGCTTCTGCTTCACCTGTGGCTCTGCTGTTTCTGCAGTCTCCTCGACCACTGTAAGAAAGAGAAATATTTTCTTACATACATGCAGGTATTTAACTTTTGTTACTGATACTGTTATTGTATCTATTTGGTTTTACGTTCACCTTGCCTTTATCTTTCTCATGTGTGCAAATGTGTGTGTCACTGTTTGCTTTTATGTTACTGGTTGTGTTGACATTTTTTTAACCATTTACATTCGGACTTTTCTTATACTTACTGTAGTAGGCAGCATGACTGTCTGACAAAAGGTCATGGTGTAGGACCATGGAGGCAGCTTATGCTTGCATGTTGTTACCTAGGGTATGTCCCCCCGTA
The DNA here is from genome assembly GCA_016271365.2 of Neoceratodus forsteri. Classification (NCBI taxonomy): domain Eukaryota; kingdom Metazoa; phylum Chordata; order Ceratodontiformes; family Ceratodontidae; genus Neoceratodus; species Neoceratodus forsteri. The sequence continues at coordinate 965,442,611 of CM028132.1, read as the reverse complement.
AAAAAAAATAAAACAAGTATTTAGAGTATTCTGAGTGGAGACAAATATTTAAACAAAGGTAATGGGTCTATATGGTTCAGCTGTATCATTGGAGTAGATAGTCATTGAAAGAGTTAGTACTTGTTCATTATCAGCTAAATAATGGCAGTCCTTATCCACCAGTGAGGGGAGATAGTGCATCCTGAGTGGAGAGTTACATTTAAAGAAAGAAGAGATACAGTGATACTGTACATCTGTCGTTGGACTTTGAGAGACATTAAAACTGTTAAGAAGTAGATGGTATCACACATGGAAAGCCCACTGCTGAATCCCCCCCCCAACTCCCACAGCACACTGCGTCACTGTATATTCTAAGTTAAACAATGGTTGTGGACATCAAACTGGTTCATGATTGAATACCAGACAACTTGGAACACTTAGCTGTTGCATGACATGATGCAGGCAATGTTACATGTCTCCTCATAAAGTTTTGAATTGTAAGTTTACAGTGATAGTGAAAGAAAGTCTATGGAGATGAATGGTGTGCCTCTCTGGTTATAAGAAACCATTAATTTGAAGAGCTAGTAGTGGGATGCAATTAAGTAGGCAATCCACGTCCCTATCCCAGGGTTTTATTTAACTCTAAAAATTGATTAGCATTTTGCTCATAAAACTTCTGAAACTTTGTAGAATACATAGCACTTGCCTCACTGTGTTTAACAAACATAACACTTCTAGATAATCTATATTAATGCTTTCTGTACAGTTACTATTGTCACAAGAAAATAACTGCTAATCAATTATTTAAAGGCCTGCTATTCGTTGTTGATAGAAGATTTTTTATGCTTACTGGTGACTTTTGCTTACAGTGAAGCCATGAATATGAACAGTACACAGTTTTATTGTACTGAGACATAAACTACACATATTTTTGGGGGGTGTAGCATTATATAGGTTTCTCCCAGTTACATGTATGGCAACTGTACACTGACTGGGTACACAGTGTTAATTTAATTTGCTGAATACAAGTATAATCTCAAGAAGAAAGTTAGTGGCTTTAGCTGTAGTATGATAATAATCAGGTGCTGTAGCTGTGCCCCCCCTGCACAGACACACAGATTGGTATTATATCCCAACTAGACAGTCACATGTCAAAATATTCATACTAATGATTTTATATGTAATGGTGAGAAACTCACTATGGCAATAGCTGTGCTAAATATTTATCTGTTGACTATTTTACAAGTCGAACTCTGTTTTGTAAGAAGATAGTAACTTCTTCTCTATGTAATTCTTTCTAAGTCATTAGTACTGTGTTAGGTATTACTTCTTAGTTATACATTTAAGATCTGCTCTGTCTTGAATGTAGAAACACAGGGGAAACTAGTAGTGTCAACAATTACAGAACAGTTTGCTAATTATTGAGGTATATATGCTAGGGAAATTAGTAAGTTTATGTGGTCAGCAAAGATATTTGTTGTGATGATACACAAAGAATTTCTGGTTTGTAGTCTGCAGTCTGAGAAAAGTAGCACAGTACATATCAATGTTATAGCAGCTCAGTGGGTTCACAACATCAATAGTGTGATCGATGTACAACAGTGACAGTAACTATACTAAATAATTTCTTGTGCAATGTTCTTACCTTCTGACTCAAAAATTATGACACTGTCAGTGTCAGAATGGTTGGCCTCCACAGCCTCTGTGATGGCTGGCACTACCTCGCTTTGTGGTGGGGAGCGCCTCTGACGATCTATAAAATGAGAGATTTTAAAGATTTTCATTGAGTGTGGTATTTTGTGTGTTAACATATTGATAAGTCATTTCTTGGAACAGTTTTACTCTACTCTGCCACTTAAGATACACCTAGATGAGGGGCTGTATAATGGTTAAGTATACAAAAACATTTTAAATGGATAAAAAAAATTACAATGAGGTGATAGCAGTAAGATACTATCTATGGTAGTAAATGACAGCCACACAGTGTACTGTGACATGACATAGCTGAGTAGTACATGACAGTAATCGTTGATTGAAGCATCATTGAAACATTGTATAGCATTTCCTTATTAGTATTACTATTAATAATGTTAATAGATAGTGTTAAACCTTGATAAATGTATGGCTAAGCTGTATATGCATCTTAATAGAAGATAAACATTTGACTGTTAGAATGTTAACAGCCAATCTGAAAACTTACATTTTTCAGGTTCTTTTAAATAATTATTATAAGGGTCTCAGCAATACTTACATTTGAGTTGTTATCAGCATTGTGAGAGCCTTATGTTAATCTCCTTATTACTGTACTTCTACAGGCTAGTCAGAAGAGTACTAAGTTGTGTGGCACTACTTGTATTAAAAATTCTATAATTTGAATTCATTGCCATCATAACATTTACCGGCTGTAGGAGGAATTTTTACCAAAACTGTTTTGACAAAAAAAAAAACACTGCTGGAGTAAAGGAAAAAAAATGCCATTGACAGACAGCATTGTTCATTAAAATAAACATAATTGTAAGATGTGTAAGTATGAGAAAAACACAAGGACACACATCTACAGTGCTTCTCCTGTGGGTGAGCTAATCCACAACCTGGAAGAGATCATAGCTGTGACAAACAGTGCATATGGACTGTCTTTTTTTCTGCAGCTCCCACAACACCCCCCCAGCCTCTGCCATCCACCCCCCCACCATGCCTCTGCTTTCCCCCACCACCACCACTGCCCAGGTGTTAGCACCTCCCAGTGATAGTCACACTGAAGCACTGGTGGGCACATAGCTGTGTTACCTGTGAGCACTGGATCAATGATGTTGAGTGGTTGTGATCAGGACTCACCTCTGACAGCAGCGACCGGTACAGGGAACAGAATGTGTCACTGTGAAGCACCTTGCGCCTCAGCTGCCAGCCCAAAGTAACTACCAGGTGCGTACATAACAAGGTTTGGTACTTGAGGCTGTGTTTGATCTAGAAAAAATATTAATTTCTTCTGGCCTCTTGTGTAGTATGGTATGGCCATATATCTGTGGCTGGTGGTACTCATCCATAAGTGCATGAAGGCTAAATTAAGCAGCATTAGAAAATGGGCTTTTTATTTGGAGGCATCTGATTGGCTAGTGCCCCTTCAAGAGGGGTACATTATCTTTCAATAGATGCCCACCAAATAAAAAGTACCAGTCCAAAGCTGCCTGATGCCCACTCCAATATCATTGTGCCTAGTCTGCTTCACCATTGGCTGAAGCACTGGGCACTCGGTTTGAAACAACCGCCATTTTTTTCTCTCGCTAAGCGAAAAATACTGGGTTGCTACCAACGTCCTCTAACAACAGATTTCCCCCAACAACTCGAAAACATCACCACAAAAAGACCCAAATAAGAAAACTGAAACGTCAACCCCCCCCCGTAATTTGACAGTGCTGCAATTCGCCACATACAAATACTCGCACCACTTTGAAAGGTACTTGCCAGTTGTCTCGCTGGGTGCCACTACTGATTAGCCCACTTGTCACTGCTGATGTTTCTCTTGCACACAACACCCACTCTGTAATACAGAGTTACTTTTGGGTTTACATCAGCTCAGCACGCCTGAGATAATGGGTACATCTTTCCAGGCACAGCGCTGTATCAAATATCACAAAAAAAAATGGAAAAAACCCACGCTGCAACCACACACGCACACTCGAACAAAAGCCTTCTTACTTGTTTTAAGCCATGTGTGTCTATGCAGGTGCGCGTGTGGGGGGTGTAACTATGACAACCAAACTGGCATGTCTGTGGACTGAGCAGTACTTGCCAGTTGTCTTGCTGAGCGCTGCTACTGATTAGCCCACTTGTCGCCGCTGATGTTTCTCTCGCGCACAACACCCACTCTGTAATACAGAGTTACTTTTGTGTTTACATCAGCAAAGCCGTCTTACTTGTTTTAAGCCATGTGTGTCTATGCTGGTGCGCATGTGGGGGGTGTAACTATGACAACTAAACTGGCATATCTGTGGACTGAGCAAAACAAAAAAAAACATCCAGAACTGTTTCAAATAAACAAAAAACGATGCCATTCTGAGTTCATCTGTTCTTCTGCAATGTGTGCTCTCGGGGGGGGATCAGTTCAAGAGAATGGCTCTTGCGGAGGGGGGAGCAACACATGAATCAACAGCATAAGGAATCAGAAGGACTACTTTACCAACAACAGTTTTTCTTCTACTTTTTCTATTAATTTTAAACTAATTTCCTCTGCTATTTTACTTTTCAATTAAACTTGACACAGATGCCCATTTTCTAAGCGCAATAATGCCCTCCAGGGTGGGCGGTATGGGCAATACCAGACCGGCCAAGGGCTATAAGGCCCTCTGCCTGTGGCGTCGGGCCTCATTACACCCCTGGCCGGTCCGGTATTGCCCAATACTGCCCACCCTGTTGGGCATTATTGCTTGCTAATTTGGGATGATATATGTGTGTGTGTGTGTGTGTGTGTGTGCGCACGCATGTGTGTGTGTGTGTGTGTGTGTGTGTGTGTGTGTGTGTGTGTGTGAGTGTATGTGTGTTTTCTGGCTGTATTTGTGACACAACAGTAATACCAGAGGACTGGGTGGGGATCAACTGGACAACAGAGTAATAACAAATTAAATTAGAATGGTGTAGGTAGTATTTTATGTAAATTTCCTTCAAAATTGTAAATACATTAGTAATATTATATTTAAAACAAAACCAATTAGCAACCAAATTATTATAACTGCAATAATGAACTGTTGGGGTTATGTAAATGTTCAAGTTAATCACTCCTTGGGGGCAATATGCCACTCAGCTCCACCTCATCCAACATTATACCCCCAGGTGGTGATTAACTAGAACATTTACGTAACCCCCACAGTTCATCATTGCTTAATTAACACAACAGAGATCTTATTTGTTTTTTCTACAAAACAAAACGTGTTTAGTTACAGATAGTTTCTGTGCTCACGATGTGTTAGGTGCTCCCCCCTTCTGGCTTTCCTGCCGCCTCCCACATCTCATAAGTGAGGTAGTACCAGGTGACATCATTCTCCGGTATCTCCTCTCGAGCTTTTAAGGTGTAGAAGCACTGGGGCAATAGCTTCCACTTTCTTTTGCACATTGGTGCATTCTTGTTGCCGACCTTGTGTTCGGTCTGCATATACTCGTAGATGCGCCTCCAGATTTTATCCAGCTTCATGTTAGTGCTACGCATTAGTATGTGGGGGTTTCCCCTGGCCTGACCTGACTAAGCCAAACAACATACCTCCTTCTGTGATGACAGATGCATTTTGGCAGCTTGTAATTCTTTGTGAAAAGCTGTAATAAATAGAGAATAAACACTATGTTAGAACACAGTATTGTGAGATATGCATTTTTTCTGTCTGTATACATGTCATAGTAAGGATGATCACACACTTAAATATTTGTGATTGTATACTTAAAGTAACATAGTGCCCAGGATTAACAGAAGTAACGCACCGCATGCATCCACTATGTGGTGTTGCATCCTGGCAATGCAGTGAGACTCACACAGCCCCCTGTGCAATGCTATCCCTAGCACTGGTAAAGGGTATGGCATGCCCCCAAGACCATATACTAAGGTGCTGCCACTGACATGAACAGTGCTGATACCTCCCTGCCGCAGGCCCTTATTAACTCCCACTCCCAGGGGCAGTACTAGTAGAGATGCCCACCTGGGTGCCCATGCAATTTTGTTTGTGGTGTATGTAGTACCAACGGCAGTCCCTCTCCCAGTGCCTGTATGATGATGGTACCAGTGGCATTGAATGACACACTAAACCACCCTCATATCTCAAGCTCTTGTTAATGTGTGCTTCTGCAGCAGGTTTGTAGACATCCCTCACTCACCCCATGTACCCCCTAAACAATAATTGTATATCTACCACAGAAGGTTGCTGCTGTTGGTGGGCAACTGAAAGCAGTCACATACTACCATGGCTGCCTGCTGACAGAGTTGTCTGACAATGAGACCTATTTCACAGAGTCACTGTGCAATAGGTGTCATTCTCAGAAGAGCTGTGTTGGTGGTTAGACATGGTGGTATGTGGCTGTGTAAGTCACCCACCGAGAACAGCACCCTGCTGGGGTGCGGAAGTGGGGTGGTGGGTGGGGAGTACATGACTGAGGCTGTCTGCATGGCTGCCGTGTGATGCATCATTGACAAGGACTTGTGGCTGGGAGGGAGGGTCAGCCTGCCATTCACTGGTGCTATGAGCAGCATTGTACAGGTGGTGGGGGACATCATTGGTACTATAGCTGCCAGGTGCGGCATTGTATGGGCACTTTTGGGGGACATTACTTGTACTATTGCTGACAGGAGTGAAATAGTATGGGAAATCAGGGGTGGAATTGTTAATCCTGCTCACAATGTTTAATTGTTTGAGTAATTGTTAGATAATATTACATTCAAAAAAGAATACTGTTTGTTATTTAATGTTTCATGTCTTACATGTATATTGGAAAACACAGTGATTTTTACATAGAACAGTCTATGAACTATGTCTGTATGTATGGCACAATTCTGAACATCTGCATGCCTCTGAATGTATGTAACTGTATAACAGTGACATACCATGGTTTTATTTGTGTGTAATCAGTGCAGCTTTTCTATTTTTTGACCAAGTTTATGGGCTCTTAAAATATGCTTTTTTTAACAATTCTGTGTGCTGTAATAGCCTGATATTTTTAGAGGACTGTGAGGATCCCATCTCAAAAGTCACCCAGGAAAAGGCAATTGCCAGCATGTAAGAAGTGCACACCGTCTGTTAGGTAGAGCCAATAATTACAATATTTAATTTCAGGATGATGTATGGTGTGCGGCCCAGCCATGCGTAAGTATCCAGATATTTGGATGTTTACCTTTCTGCAAGCTCTGTCAAGCAGGTACATGTGCTGTTCTGCTTGCCACACCCTACACTCTGTAATATCAGAAAAAATGATCTTATAAGCAGGCAACATATACATAACGGAAGCAAGGTCCAATTTTGCTTCTGAGACTAAATGTACCTATCTTTTGGAGCCCAAATCATTGCCTCTGAGATGGATCCACAGTATGTCTGGCTGAGCTTGAGTAGTCAAATGTCTGTGCATTGTTGGAATAAGATGCTCCCACCTCATGCCACCTCTACCAAACCACTTTACAGAGCAATTTGGAAGCTGCAGGTCTCTCCCAAAATCACTCCTCTGAGCATGCTCTGAAGCATGCCTTACTATGCTGCTGCCCACTACCTACATGGTCCATCTGCTGTTTTTTACCATTCTTAGATTTTAAACTGAGAAGTGGACAGAGAGCTACCAAAAAATATCAGTGTTTCTCCTGCAGTGGCTAAGCACAAGTGAATGTGAAACAAAGATTTTCCTCTCAGCTTCAGCACTGGTTTTGTGGGCTGATCCAAAATGCAGTCATTTGCTATGTTATTGGTTTATGATTTTTTTTGGCTAACCAATACAGTGCATGCACTTACTATTACTACACTGAATGGGTGTTCTTGCTGTCAAACACAAATGCAGAAATATTTCTTAGTGGGAAAATGCAACATTGTCATTGGCTACTTCAAACAATTACAGCTTAACAGAGGCATGTGATTGGTTTTGTCTCTTGTTATGATACACGTGCTGCTTGTTTCTGCCTCCATTTGCAGCTCTATCTGTGCTAGTAAGTACTGATTGAGACACTGACTTTAAACTGTTATAACTTTTTTTTTTACAGTATGGTAGGTAAATTATATTATTGTCAAATACAGCATTAAAAAATGTTTTGCTTAATACTATTTTTGTACTGCTAATAATTTTTATGATGCTAGAAAAATTGTTTGGAAAATGTGATGTACTTACACAGTCAGAAGCAGGGTGTCTCTTGTTTTCCCTAAGATGGCTGCTACGTCCTTCTTCTTCACTGTTCTGTGGTTGTGATTGGTTGCTCGATATGGCCTGATAAATGTGCCGATACATTGATTGCAGCATCTGTCACTCAAATAGGCACCATTCTGTGATTGGCTGAGTGTCAAAGGGGGTGTAAAGCAATTGTGATTTGCGAAAGTGTCATGTGTGCAACACTATTATTTGAAACCTTCGTGCATGCAACACTATTTTGTGACACTATATTTGACACTGTCGCACATTTGACACTGTTTTTTGTGAAAGTGTCGCATAAACAACACCATATTTTGTGAAAGTGTCACACATTTGACACTACTTTTTTAACTTTTTGAAAAAACAGTTTTTATTAGGTAGAACAGCACTGTGGATGCTTAAGATTGTGCACTGTTTGATTTTTGACATTTTTTGATATTTATTCTCATATTATTATTGAAGTTATGTTCAGCACCATTTGAAAAGACTGTGTATTGCTTTACTGATCTTCACTTACTACAGTAATTATCTCCACAATTTTTTGTAGGCAGTAGTATTTGTTGTTCTTATATGAGATATGGATAGTGCATGATACTATGTAATGTTAGAAGCACACTAGAGAGATGAATTCTAAATAATTTTTTTCTATACTTCCCATGCAGGTGTCTGATTGTTCTGTAAGATTGGTGTGCTGAACTGTGAATTGCGAAACAGGGAAGATGCCCTCTAAACAGAGACAGAAGTCTATGCAGAGACAAAACAGGTATAATAGTGCATCACTGTTGCTTAAGAGTGATGAAATACCCAGTGATGGTAATTCAAGACATAAAATGATTCAGCATTCCAGTGAAAGTATGAATTCAGAGCTTCATCACTCTGCAGGAAAAAAACTTGCTTGCTTAACAGCAAGGAAAGAATGTGTAGCTAAGCAACAGTTGTGCAGATCTGTGAACCGAAAGGATACTGTTGCTAAGACACACATTAATACACGTGGTAAGCAGCATCATAAGTTCATAGCTGTTGATGGCCATCTGAGGAAGCAAAAGTATTTTCAATCACTAGCTTCTAAAGCTAAGATTGGCAGACTTATTGCTGCTATGATGAGATGTGAGTGGAAAAAAGAAAAGAGTCATCTCATTTTGATGAAATTGTGCCTCACAGTAGGCACATTTGTTAGTAGAGCAGTTTTTGTTCTTCAACGTTTGTGGCATAAGATGTCTCATGTACTTGAGCAGTTCAGAAAAATTGTGTATAACATAAATATGAGGCTACAACGGTATCCTATCTTGAGCCTGCACAATTTCTGTTATGTTGTCACAGGACGGTGGCTGCACACTCAGCACTCAGAGGCATATTTCTTGGAGGAGTCATATTACTCACAATAAAAAAGACAGTAACTTGTGCATTGATGAGTCCAGTAAAGTGTGTAATGTGCTTACTGTGTGTGATGAGACTACAATGGAGCCAGACAATGAATGTGAGGGAACTACTCAGCCTCGTAAACATCACTGTCTCTCATGGACATGTGATGAGACTTGCAACTGAAGGCAATCATCATTTGACAAAGTTGAGCACTTTATCAACCTGTTTGTCATTACTGACCATAAAGATTGGCATAAACTGTTTGAGAGTATAGACCTTTGTGAGATCTGTCCACATACTGGACTTGTGGGTCATTCACTTGCATGCCTAAATAGTGGTTTTGTGACAGTGTCTTTTACCACATGCGTATGCTGGAAGTGCATCAATCAGGCATGCAAAACTTTGTGTACAGGGTCTATGATGTTCATCAAGTTGTCACTCAGTATACTCATCTGAATGAGTTACTGCAGTCTGGTGACATGCATGGTGCCATGACATTTCTGAAACAGCTGCAGCGTGTTAGCAGTGTGACAGATACTGTGATTGATCAGTCATCAATTGCTGATGGAAATTGTATGTCTGTCTTAGAAAGTGATATTCTCAAATAGTTTGGGAAATCAATTGCCAAATTTGAGTTGGCAAAGACAGAGAAATTTGACTCTGTATGTGTGTGTCATGTGATCGCCTCTGTTACGAAAAACAAATGGTCACAGTGAACCTGGAAACCTTGTCAGTGTACAATGACATGTAGTTTTGACTGTCAACATTTCTGCTGTTAAAGTGTGACTTTCAGTTAGACCCAATCATTTTGACGTGCAAGCACTGTTTTTCCAAAGTGAAGTCTAACATTCTGCCACCAAGGTCAGTCTTGAACAACATGGAGGCACATGTTACACCAACTGACATTGCCACATTGAATATGTTTGAACAGATTCTAATTCAGACAATGAAACCATTTCAAACCATTCTACATCTGAACACAAAGACACAGAACATTCCACAAAAAGAACTCATTAGATCTCTTAAGGGTTTCGTTATGTATCTTCCACTTCCTCTGCAGGAAAATGTGGAGGCGATCTCTACTGAGAATACTTTGGTGATTCTTGTCAATGGTGTTCCAACTAAGTCAAAGGTCATTTGGCAGGATGTTGTCAATGTAGAGAAGGTGAAGCTTGCTCTTACTTATTTAAAGAGCAGTAATCCCTTTTATGCAGACCTTGATATTGATCGCATGACCAGTATATCTGCTGGACACAATCTGTTGGAAAGCACTAAACCAATGATTGAGAAGGTCAATGTGCAGGCAACGATAATGTGTATGAACAGTACACAATTCACCTACTGCATAGCAGAGATCCAGTAGGGGACAACATTGATCGTTATCTAATGAAACAGGTGGAAGCTGAGCCTGTCAGCATTTGGGAGGCTACACTGGAAGCACACAGTTTCCCAGATTTATTCCCAAAAGGGTCCAGTGGATGCCTAGATGAAAGAGAAGTGCATGTACAAGGTGCAGAGTACTGTACTATCTGTGTGCTCAGTAAGGATGGCAAATTCAGATGTAACATACAATACCTGTTTCATCTCCTGTGGGAGAGTGAGCTTAGCATACTGTCTGTGTCTACTGTGCATACTATTCGTCTTACTACTCCACTTGATGGAATAACAGCTGAACAGTTCCTGAAGAAACTAAAGCAGAAGGATGAAAATGTGTGAGTGAATTTGTCTTCCGTTCTGTCAAGTCTACATAGCGCCAAAGAATACTGGTATTGCAGACACTCTGAGGTGATGACCATGCTGCGAGAGTATGGTCCAGCCACAGGGTTTGTCACACTCAGTTGTGCCAAGTATGCCTGGGATGAGGTCATAGAACTGTTGAAGTGGGCAAATTATGATGTAGAGGGTATTTCATCAATGAATCTCAGAGAAATGTGCTCACTTGACCCTGTATCTGTGACAAGGCATTTCCACATGAAATTCCATGACATTCTGACTTTCATTTTGTCAAAAGACAATCTGCCTCTTGGTATTGTGGAGCATTACTTCTGGAGGATGGAGTATCAGGCACATGGCACTCCTCATATTCACATGTTACTGTGGATCAAGGACGCCCCAAGCACAGGTGAACATGAAGCAGCACAAGTGCTAGCATTCATTAAGCAGTACATTACTTGCCATATTCCAGACAAGTATGACAGTCCTACACTGTGAAAGTTGGTGCAGAAGTTTCAACACCATATTTGCACAAAATAGTGCCACCGGATAGTGAAGAACAAATCTGATTGGTACACAAGATGCCGTTTTGGATTCCCTGGACATGTTTGTCAGGATGGTTGCATGAATGAACTTTTTTCAGCTATGCGCCACCACTTGAAAGCAAAATCAACCAAGAGGGTTTATGAATTACCCAGAGAAGAGAAGAGAAGAGAAGAGAAGAGAAGAGAAGAGAAGAGAAGAGAAGAGAATGAGGTGTACATCAATGAATACAACTCTACTCTTCTTCTAATGTGGCAAGCAAACATAGATGTTCAGTTTGTGGCCGACAACTAGTTGGCTCTGTTTCAGTACGTCACTTTGTACATAGCTAAACATGAACAGACTAACTTGCAAGATATTTGGGAAGAGATTGCCAGTTCAAGCAAGTCACTGACGTCTCAGTTGTGGTCACTGGGGTTGAAGATCCTATCACATAGAGAATGCGGTGCTTATGAGGCCGGCAATTGATTGATTGGTACACATTTGCATGGTAAGTCTGATGCTGTGTGCTTTCTCAGTGTGAACTACAAAGAGAATCATAAACATGTACTTATTCCTCATGCTGAGATTGAGGAACTGGCTTTAAAGAAACTGTCTTCAAGACATATCTTGAAGAATAACCTCATTGACACATACTACCCCATAGACACAAAGACATGGATCAAATGTGTTTATTTGAGGTGGCTTAGTGGTATGACTACAAGACAGATGTCTCACCTGATTGTAGATGCAACATTTACAAGGTTAAAGGAGTGGACGTCTGTCTAGTTAACAGACATAAGCCTTGGCTCATTGACCACTGTAAGTTACATTTAGGCACATCTGAGAGCAGAGAGCATTACTACTTTGCTGTCCTATTTCTATTTAGACCCTGGAGGAATGAATCTGAATTAAAAGGTGACTGTGATACATTCGAGGAAGAATTCGTTCACAGTTATGCGACATTCAAAAGTAAATACTCTGACACATATATATAGAGGCTAGACACTGAGAAGGAGCAACTTGAGAAGGCACAGAAACCACTTGAAGAGGACACTCCTGTCAGTTCACAGGAGAATCTTGATCCAGAAGGACAAGGCATCCTTGGAGAACCTCTGCCTCTAAATGCCCCAGAAGTACTCATGCCAGAAGTGGAGAGTGCTATGGAACATGGTACACACTGCAGTGTTGACTCAGCTGAGTTGAGAGAGAAACTCAATGAGCAGCAACGGGTGGTTCACTCTGAGGTCACTGATGCTGTCCAGCATGTATTACTCCATGAACACAAGAAATGTGACTGTCTTGACTACAAGCCACTGCTGATGTTTGTTAGTGGCTCAGCCGGAACAGGAAAGAGTTTCCTTATAGAAGCCATAACGGCAGAAATACAGAAACTGAGAGGGTCATCAATGTCTGTTGCTGTTAGTGTTCCCACTGGACTGGCTGCATACAACATTGGTGAAATTACATTACACCATCTCTTCATGTTGCCAGTGGAGCATGGCAAAGCAGGAGAGTATCGCAAACTGTCATTTGAGGTTGCACCTCAGCTTCATTCTATGTTTACTAAGAAGAAGTTACTCATCATTGATGAGATTAGTATGGTCTCCAATGTAATGCTTGCCTGTATACACCTGCGTCTACAGGAGATCTTGGGGACTGACTATGGAGATGCATTTGGTGGTAAAAGCATTGTTGTATTTGGAGACCTCTTACAGCTTGCACCAGTTAATGTGGAACATGTGTTTGTAGCTCTGACTGTCAAGCAGGCTAAGAATACACTAGGCTGCACTGGAGGTTTTAACCTGTGGGAGTTATTTACCTATGTTGAGCTGTATCAGAACATGTGACAAAGTGGTGATCTGGCTTACAAGGCACTGTTGGATCAAGCTCGTACAGGTTGTCTGTCACCAGAACATGTTTCAATGTTACGCGGTCAAAGAATCAGAATGGATACTACATCCATAGAAGCAGCATGTGATGGTTTCAGTGATGTGTACTCCGCGCAGGCACATGCATTGTGTGTCTTATGCCATGACTGAAGAAATGTGCTGAGTTCAACAGTGTCATGTTGCAGAGAGAGAGAATCAAGAGATTCTCACACTGTATGCTGTTGATACAGTTGATGGTGTCATTCGAAGTCAGAAAATGGCAGCGAAGATGGCTGAACAACTTTCTGAATTGAAGTCAGATGTTTCACATACAGCTGGACTGGAAGCTGTTCCTACAGTTTGTAAGAATGCACATGTCATGCTACGTCACAATCTTGATGTGGAGCATGATATGGTAAATGGTGCTATGGGTAATATCATTGACTTCATTTACAATGTTCAGAAAATGTTTATCGAGACACTTCTTGTCCACTTTGACAACATGGAACTTCCTCTACAGATTGATCGTACCTGTGTTAAATTCCAGGTATTTAAGGATATCTATGTTAACAGGAAACAGTTCCCAATATGTGTTTCATATACTGTTTCAATTCACAAGTCTCAAGGCTTGAGTTTGGATTCAGCAATGGTGGACATAGGGACAGACATTTTCAAAGATGGCATGAGCTACGTCACACTTTCACATGTACGTAGTCTTTCTGGGTTGCAAATTATAACACTCACACCTCAGAAGATACACGCCGACAAGTGACGTATTGTTGAGTACAACAGATTACATACTCTACTGTATATCAACCACAGATGTCTTTAATACCACTACCTGCATTTGTGGTTGTCTCACATCCCACTGTCACAGCTACACTTGGCAACAAAAGAAAACAAGTTTCTACAACTAATTCAATTGTGTAGAGTGGTAAGAAGGTCACAATGTCAAATACAGATGCAGAACCGGCTGTCAGTCAGAAGTCAGTTGGTATGGCTGTTGTCCCAGTGTTTAATAACAGTACTAGAGTAAACTGCTATGCTAATTCAGCTATGCAAGTGTTTCTACACATGCACACTTTGTGCAGACAATATATGCTTCACAAGACACTCCTTTATCAATGGCATTGAAGTAGGTTGTCAATGTGGCTTCTGATCAAGCTAACAACATACAGTCACTTTCGCCTCTGTGACAGGTGTTGGGGACATATGTTGGTTGCAGTACATTTGCTGCTAACAAGCAGCAGGATGCCAGTGAGTTCATGATGGCACTCATAAACAGCTTGGATGAAGAGGGGATTCCAGTGTGTTAGTATTTCACTGTGTCATACGTTATCAAATATGTATATGTGTTATGTGGTCATTCAGAGTGAGTAACCACAGAAGTCATGCTTTGGGTTTCTCTATTTGTGCCTCAGGTTAAAAGTGACAAGTTCCGGCAGCTGTTTACCAATGCAGAAAATGGTCACTTGTGTGTAAGGTGTGGAGGTACATGTACTCAGTCCATATGTCTGAGGAATTCATCTCAATAGCTTATGCTTGTATTGCATAGATTTGACTCTAATGGGCTCAGAGTTGACACACCTATCACTGATTTCACAGCTGGCAGAATTTCATTTAACAAAGCAGTGTTTGACACTCATGACCACTATGGCCAGTCTGTACATTCTGGACACTACACTTGTTTGTTGAGGTACAGAACTGGCTGAGTTGACTGCGACAACTCAACAAGCTCTTTCAAACAGAGACTACCACAACACTTAAAAAATGCATACGTGCTGATATTGAAGAATTATGGCAATCTTCATGTGTCAGAGGAATAGTCACACAACATGTGACATACTTTTCTGTCCATTTTGTTACAGAGTGACTTCTCGTACATTCTCATATTTTTTCTTACAGATGTACATTCATTACTACATTGTAACATATTACATGGTTTAATAGCATATGCTTACTCAATGTGATGTATAAGATTGTTGTGTTGATCAGTGGCACAGTGAAAATAGTTGCAGTGGTCTTTAATCAGTGCCAGCTGTCTTCACAGTCACTAGAAAAAAACACATTTATATGTCTAAGAAAGACTTTTTAATGTCAAAAGAGATATTCCTATCTGGTCGCTCTCTTCTGTCAATGTCTTTTCTTATGAGTATGTTGTGTGCAGACATAGCAAGTACTACTTGGCACACTTGCCAACTCTATGCCTCTACTAAGGCACAATACTTGCCAATGTACATTAAGATAACAGTGTTACATATCAGTTTGTAACAATGTTCTTTATCTTAACATTATTAGGATCTTTTATAACTAAAATATATCCTGGTGTTTGTTCCAGTTCTGTGCCAGCAGTATTCAGCTCTCTTTTTTTTACATGGTTGGATGACCTGTACTTAAGAGTACCATACTCAAAACATTTACTTCACTCTGTACATGTTGAGTAGCATCAGATGTGCCCTGTGTTCCCTTTTTTATCTGCTTGTGTCTTCACTGAATACCACCATTTTGTGTTGCAACAGTGTATTACTATATATGTTTTGTTCTCATGCATATGTATTGTATTTGCAGTATGTATATATAATAGTTAATACATCACTTAGTAATAGTTTGTAACTGTGACATTTTCTGTTGTTGTGTTAATGGCCATATTAGTTGCTGTATTGAACAAACAACAAATATCTGACTGTTTTGAAGTATTACATTCATAAGCATTTAAATGTTATGTGAATATAGTTATAAGTATGACATAGACACGTAGTTGCAGATATATAGTATATTGTAATTGCCTATAGCCATAATAGTTATCAAAGTTAAGTGTTGTACTAGATATTCTTAATTGTGTATAGGTTACATTTCCTGATTATAACATAATTAAATGTTGTATTCATAGCATTCTGGCAACTATTTATTTTATGTAAGTAGAAGATGTAACAGATATAGGTGCTTTACTAGTTCGTTAGTAATTTGATTATTGATTTGATACTTTTTACTGATGTATATAGTCCTTGTTACCATGTGCTGTTTGATTTAGTTGTGTGGTAAGTTAATTAAATGTATGTTTATAATAGTTAACAATTGTACATCAGACACTTTTACTGATAAAAACTGAGTTTTTGTGCTCCTGATAATATTTTTTGATCGCCTCTATTGAGGGGTCGGGTGGGAATTTTCCAAATGCAGTAATATACTGATATGTCTTAACATATATATGTATGTGTATACATATACTTATGTGTACACATAAAATATATAAAAATGTCATTTTTAAAAGTAAGTTTCAGATGAATATTTTTCTAGAGAGTATTGTCTGTTTTTGCTGCTATTACTTTAACGGTTGCATCTGGTTTTCGCCCACCCCAGGAACATTCACACTATCAGTCTCACAAATACAACAACATCATAACTGTTCGATATGTGTAAGCAGTGTGCAGAAAGTACTGTGGTACATGTGTTTATGTATTGTGTACTACCGTCACATGTTAGCCACTGACTATCTGTGAGACTGTTTTACACGTATTTCAAACATTGGTGAACACATTTTAATGTTTGTTTTGTGAGACTGATTTTGTGCACTAATTGGATTTTTAATTCAACCTTTTTTACAGTTTTTAATTGGGTAATAAATCTTTTGTAAGCCTTATCTACCTGTGTTGTGTCTTCATTAAGCATAAAGTAATAGTGATAATATATATGTTGCCGTTGGTGTATTGATGCATCTACACATAGTGTATCATGCTCATCAGTGCAGATGACGTACTTTGCACTGTTTAGCTGCTATAGGCCAATGTGGTGAACAGATTCATCTCCTGTTCCATACATTGAGCGTAGTATTTTTACATCAAGGGTTCAGAACATGAGCTATTGCTGTATAAATACTATCAGAAAACTACATATTCAGACAAAGGTATCTATATCTTGGTGAGTCTGTGTTGTGAAAATGGAGGCACAATCTAAACAACATATTCACATTAATATGACAGAATTATTTCTCAAAATGACAGGAAATTCATGGCAAAAAATCTCTGTTTAATGCATCAGTTAGGGTTGTTCCACAGTGACAAATCAAGGAAATTCGATGTTAGGGTTGAAAACCCTAACTCCGCATTCCCCCCACCCTCCAGCTCCACACACACACACACACATATGCAAGTAGGGGGCAGGACCAAGGCCACACAACCAATCACAGGCAACCAGCAGCAGGTGACAGAAATAACATACAACTGTCTAAAAGTTCAACAAGACACATCCATCATCATGGGACAACTGTTGCATTTCAGCAGTCATGGGTGTACAGAGTGTTGTGCACATCTTTATATGGTCACATGTCAGAACAATACTGTTACACATAGAATTTCAATTATATAGATTGTTCATGCTGCGATGATATGAGGTATCAACTTTCAAGAAACTATCTATGACATTGTGCGTTATGTAATGTGGACAGACACAGAAAAAAAATACAGTATGCGACCCCTTAAGTGACATGTATTGTTAAATAGATACTTGCTTAAATCAAGATGTGCTTGTTCACATTGAGACCCGCATGTTGCATGAATGGTAATTTCTTCTCACATATCCATTGAAACTTACAGTACTCAGTACTTGTGTGACAGTTCTGTTATTAGCGATGCAAAATAGTATGCAAAATAAATATTTTGTAATTTTACTGCCTCATGCACAGCTACTGACAAACCTAATACTGCTATAGATGGCTCATGATTTTGCCAGCCCTATGATAATAGTCTTATGACCGTGAATATGTGAAAATGCTTTGCATGATAATTTGCATCATGGGCCAGCCCATTATGATATTTTATGCTTCAAAAGAAAAAGCGGCTCCAGCTTCTGTTGTGCCAGTGTAAAACGACAATCAAAACAGCAAAAATGTCACAGCACCAACACTTCTATAACAAAATCTATATTTTACTCACATATGCATGGCAAAGAGTAAAATACAGTGGCGCCATGCAAGGTGACAACAGCTCCCAAACACACAAACAGTCTGACCGGTTGCACGCTGAAAGCACCTCCTCAGGGACTAATTTTATAATCACAATCAATCATTTAAATAGAAAAAAAACCTCTTAAAGTGACAGTACAACACTTATACCACTAATATATATAATTGTGATAAAGTTAGTATAATAATACACCACCCATACATAATGAACAATTAAAACAATTCTAGTATGAGTGCAATGACCTAAAGTGCAAAATAAATGTCCATAATCTAAATTTCAAAATGATAAATGGACATGTTGCTATTAGTCAAAGTACTACAATACTATACAAGTATTTTTTACTCTTAACAGGCAAAATAAAGTTGAAATGAAGTTGAAATTGCAGGTACATGTGTATATACCAGGGCTGCTGAAGTAAATTCAGCCTGGAAGAAAGGAACACATGGGAGAGGTAAACAATACATATTTATGTCCAAAATATTTCATTATTTAAAATATTTAGACCTCAAAAAAGGTGCAATGTCAAAATTATTATTTAGTCCTAGGTGTTTTAAAGCCCCCAAAGTATAAATCCAAAATGAATCTCTAAAGAGAATTCTATTCTCTAGGTCCCCACCTGTTGGGCATGTACTAACTTTTTCTATCCCATAGAATGAAAATTTATATACAGTGCCATCCTGACATTGTTGCAAATTTTGTGCCAGAGCATTTTTCTCATTGTGACATCTAATGTCACTCAGATGTTCACAAACTCTTAATCTGAGTGCATGTGAAGTTTTGCCCACATAAAATGCATGGCAAGCACAGATAGCCAAATATACCACCCCTGTAGTTGAACAGTTAATAAACTGTCTCACTTCAAACTGTTTAATAGTGTTGGTAGATGTAAAATTATTTTTCTGATCTATAACATTGCAAAATTTACAATGGCCACAATTAAAACAGCCTTGTGGGGGTGGGGGTATCCAATTTGTGTTAGATATGATCACTGGTTGATATGAATATACCAATATATCAGAAATATTCCTCCCTTTTCTGTACACCATTCTAGGACTAGATTTTACTTCATTTTCAATGATGCAGCAGTACTCAGTATAGACCAATGTCTGTCTATAACATTTTTAATTTCTACTGGGTTCCTGCCAAAGGTTGTAATAAAATTAAGATGTTCTTTATCTGCTGTTGTACTGGTTTTATATTCCAACAATTCTCCCCTTGGCATGTCCCGAACTGCATTCATTGAGTTATGTAATACATCAATAGCATACCCTCTATCCTTAAATCTTTCTGCCATACTCATCTTGCATGTCTCAAAATCTCCTAATTCACTGCAATTATGTCTTGCCCTCATGAATTGTGACTTTGGAATGTTTCTGATGGTGTGGCAGGGATGACAACTGGAAGCATGCAAAACTGAATTCTTATCCATAGGTTTACGAAAAATAATGGTACCAATAGTGCCATCCTGCAGTTTTGTAATATTCAGATCTAAAAAGCTTATCTGACTAGAATCAACCTGTACTGAAAATCTCAGATGAGGATTTGATAAATGCAAATATTCCACAAATCTTTCCAGTTCATCATGAGTTCCCCGCCACACCATCAGAACGTCATCAATAAAACGTCTCCAAAGATCGATTTTGTGGTAAAAGGGGTTCTTAACTTGGTCATAGATCACCTCCTTTTCCCACTGTCCCAAATAAAGGTTGGCATAATTAGGGGAAAATGTAGCTCCTATAGCTGTTCCTTTAATTTGGTGATATTTCACATTTTGTTACGTACAGTTTGACATTGCTGTTGATGTGTTTAGGATTAGATAGCAGTGAGCAACATACTGTTGATTATTGCATTAAAATACATTATTTGCTACTGTTGGGGTGATATTAGGAGCCATTTACAGACATGAAACCCTGTTATTAAGCCTGTCTAATATCACTCATTCATAGGTACAGATATGGAAAAATGTTTAGTTTGAACACCACTAATACCACATAGATAGTAATAGGTATACAAACATAAACATGTGCTAACAGTTACAGAGTCAGAGCAAGACAAAAAACACTGAACTAGTGACATAGAATGCTATGGGTGACAGTGTCAAATTGAACTGTAAAGGTTCAAATTATAGTAGAGAATGACTTAGTAGATAATGCTGTACTGCTGCAATTTTGTTTCTTATATTTATTTAGTTATTTATTTGTTTTTGTTGACCAGGTAAGTGCACTAGACAAATCCTGCCTATTTTAAGGCATGACCTGGGGGAGGGCAATACAGATGAATGCCAACTGACCTTGAACCAGATTAAGCTGTTGGTGGTATTATTAGTGAATGATGGAAATTTGGCCAGGACAGCGGGGAAATTCCCCTACTCTTTTCATAAGTGCCATGGGATCTTTAACATCCACCTGAACTACCACCAATCCAGGCAGATGGGACCTCAGATTAATGTCTCATCCGAAAGAAGTGCAGCACCCCTCTCATGTTGCACTACAGTGTCAGTACTGGGATATTAACCAAATTGGCAGATGTGGGAACTGAACCCACAGCCTTCTGATCTCCTGGCCTCAGAGGTGAGTGTGCTACAGGATGGTAAGATCAGTGCATTGTTATACACACCAAAGTGTCTTCAACTGATCTTTGCTACTATGTGCTCATGAAGATATACATCTAAACATTGATGGTTTGAATACCTTAGTAGTAGCACTATATCAAATAGTGAAGGCACACAATGTTCTGTTTAAAATGACAAAGTTTTAACAACTGAGCTATTGTATAGTGTTACCATGTGAGTTATCAGGTCTGAGATTTCCACAGTGATGTTATATTCTACAATATCTGATGATTGTACAGTACTGCTGTGCAGAGAATATTATACTGACACAGGATTGTCTTATTTCTGGGTAAGATCAGGAGGCATTAACAGTCAACAAAGGGCTGTAACACTAGTGCCAGATATTAGCATGTTATTACA
This sequence comes from Neoceratodus forsteri, assembly GCA_016271365.2. NCBI lineage: Eukaryota > Metazoa > Chordata > Ceratodontiformes > Ceratodontidae > Neoceratodus > Neoceratodus forsteri. The sequence continues at coordinate 965,421,372 of CM028132.1, read as the reverse complement.
GTGATGATTATTAACACACTGTCATTGAGAAGATATACAAAATCTATTAGACATAAATAATGTATACTGTTATACAATAACAACTGATGGGCAATATGCATGCAGAAGATAAACTCCCTTGGGCGCTAGCAGAACTTGCACACTTGTTGGCCAATGATGATGAATGTGTCTTGTATGTTTAGACAGTTGTTTGTTATTTCTGTCACCTGCTGCTGGTTGTCTGTGATTGGTCGTGTTACCTTGGTCCTGCCCCCTACTTGCATATGTGTGTGTGTGTGTGTGTGTGTGTGTGTGTGTGTGCATGTGTGTGTGTGTGTGTGTGGAGCTGGGGGTGGGAATCGGAGTTAGGGTTTTCAACCCTAATGCCGAATTTCTCGCTTTTGTCACTGTGGAACAACATTAACTGATGCATTAAACAGAGATTTTTGCATATAAATATATATATATATATATATATATATATATATATATATATATATATATATATATATATATATATATATATATATAGTAGCACAGTAGTGCCACTATACAGTAGTTAGATTGAGTACCCCATTTAAGGTTAAAGTGTGAAATTTTGCAGCTTAATAATGCTGCCACCATATGACGGATTTGCCTGAAATTTGGCATGCACGGAGCGGAACAATAGCTCTCTGGATCTACTAAGTTTCTTAATGGTTGGATATATGGTGGGGGAGCTGTACAGAACCATAGAAAGTCGTATTTATGCTTTTTTGTGCATTCTTTGCTCGCGCCTACAGGTCACACGGTTTATGTGACCGGTCCGAAAACTTCAGGGAACATGAAGCTTGTGTCCCTGATGTGCTTTTCAAAGATTTCATGAAAAAATATTAAATGGTTCAAAGTTATTCAAAAGACAAGTTTCCCATTATAGTCAATGGGAAAAGTTAACAAAAAGTTCAACAGTGTCGCAAATGCAGTTTTTAGTGTCACAAATGACTCCTGTAGTGTCACAAATCCACCATCTTGTTTTTAGTTGGAGGTCACAGAAATGCTTGGCATTTAAATTTGGGACCCTCTAGGGTCACAATTCTTGCTGTGTTCACCTAGTCGAGTCCTGAGGATGCTAGCCATGTCTTTTTTGGGGGTGTCAAACATCCCAGAAATATGTTTTTAAAATTTGTGTAAAAAGTAGTGTCACAAAGTAGTGTCACACTTGCCACATGTTCGTGCTTTTATTTGCTAAAGTGTCATGATTTGCAACACTACTTTGCGACACTATGCCCAAAATAGTAGGAAATCTTTGCCACCATGCTGCAAAAGAACGGTTTGGTCTTTGCAGCTGAAGTTTGAAGGGAAGAAAGCCAAGATCACACAGAGGTGCCTTCTGGTGGTTTGGTGACAAAAAATTAGAGGGCTGCAGAGTTACAGTACTCAGAAGTTGGCAATTTTTCCCATAGTCTAACATTACGGCATCTGCCACGCCTTTCGAGGCCCGTATCTCTAAAATGCTTCGAGATACTGACTTTTCATCAGAAAAATGCTTAGCTAAATGCAAATCTAGCCAGGAAAGTCATAAATAATATGAGATTTTAATTTTTTTTCTACCTCGTACAGTTCCTGAGATATAAGCAATTTAGTATTCCAAGTGTTCATTTTCTGCTCCAAGGTCCATTATTATGCATAAATTCTTTGTATTCACAGGGCTTCTGAATGCACCTTTTTGGGAAAAAAAGTGTCTGCATTTGCGTTACTGTTACAGTTAGCATTTTCTCCTGCGTTTCCATTACCATTTACATTAGCATTTCTGTTTACGTCACTGTGTGCATTACCCTTTGTGTTTGCACTTGCGTTTGCGTTACTGTTACCATTTGTGTTTCCATTCCTGTTTTGTTTGCATTTTCCTTTTCCCTCACCATGTGCATTACCGTTTGTGTACGCGCTTCCATTTATGTTTCTGTTTCCTTTGGCGTCATCGTTGGTGTTACCGTAAGCATTTGCTTTTCTAATTCCGTTACCTTGACCATGCGTGTTACCATTTGTGTTTGCATACATGCTTGTGTTTGCATTTCCATTTGTGTTAGTGTTCCCTTTGTTGTCATCATTGGTGTTACCATAGCCGTTTGCAGTTCCAGTTGCATTATAATTACTGTCTATGTGTTCGTCACCATTTGCATTTGAGTTTCTGTTGTCCTTAGCGTTCACGTTTTTGGTAGCATTTCCATTGTTGATTACATTACTATTTCCTTCTATGTCGCCATTGCCATTACTGTTTGCATTTATGTTTGCATTTCTCTTACCGTTTGCATTTTCATTACCATTTGCATTTGCGTTTCTGTTGCTGTAAACATTTACGTTACTGTTTGCATTACCATTTCTGTTTTCATTAATGTTTGCATTTGCGTTTCTCTTACTGTTTGCATTATCATTTACATTTGCATCACCATGTGCCTTTCCGTTTGCGCTTTCGTTGCTGTTACTGTTTTATTTTACCTCATTGTTTCCATCACTATTTGATTTAACATTACCATTTGTGGTTTGTGTTTTTGCATTTGTGTAGTGAATTTCACTGTCTTCTGTGACACATAACACAGCCAGTGTGTGGTAGATTGGTCTGAAACTTGGCAAGTAGAAATACCTTTGTTCAAGGAACATGCCATTTTTTGTTTGGTGAAAAAATACTGTTCCGTTCCAGAGTTATGGCCATTTGAAGTTGCCCACTTCGCAGTCTGCCATTTTAGTGCATTTTTGGCCATGATTTCCACCATTTTGTGTTGAAAGACATCTTAAAGGTACAGAAACATAAAAATTGAATATCTCAGAATGGTTTGGTCTTTTCACATGAAATTTGGAGGATGTTGGGTGGATGTCATGGAGATGTAAATTATGATGTTTACATTTTTTTTAAATAATTTGCTGTGGAGATATTGCATGATGCAGTTAATGTTTTTCACATAGCATTCTGCATGGTGCTGCTGCCTTTAAATGTATAGCGTAGGTAGCCCCAGTGGCTTGGAGGTGCCTTGCTGTGATTTCGTGTGTAAAACATTAACAGGTGCAAAATTATGCCACACCAAGGAATGAAAATTTGGTTCATTATGCTTCAATAATGTCTGAACTGTGTGTACGATTTGCCTGGCATTTAGAATGTGCAAAGAATAATAATTCATCTTTCAGTGTGCCAATTTTCGGGTTGCTGACACTTATGGTTGCTGAATTGTGTATAATACATTGTTTGCGCGTGGCACTGTGTGACCATTGAACAGACGTACACACAATTCTGGACACACAGTGTGCCATGGTACATGTCTTCATTTACCAATTTTCATTTCACTTGGTCATACAGTTTTTGCACAGCACAGTGACAAAAAAATCACATGGTGGGAGCGCTCCCACCACCACATTCCATTCACTATTTATAATGCACATTCTCAAAAAGAAGGAAATTCATGGCAAAAAATGTAATTTAATGCATCACTTAGGGTTGTTCCACAGCGACAAAAATGAGGAAATTCGTTGTTAGGGTTGAAAACCCAAACTGCGCATTCCCCCCCATCCCACCACCACACACACATACATGCAAGTAGGGGAAGGACCAAGGCAACACAACCAATCACACACAACCAGCAGCAGGTAAAAGGAATAACATACAACTATCTAAAGCACAAAACCACACACCCATGCTCCTATAGGGCTATGGCATGGGGATGTCATTGCTAACTCTAAACCCAGACATTGCATGCACCACAAAACACATATCACAACAGACAACCGGGCATGTTGGGCCACAGTCTTCCACCAACACATAGCACAGAGTACACATATAGTATTTTGGGGTTCGCAAGATCCAAAAGAGGATTTTGTACATTCCCTGAAATACTTTTGGAAATCACTTTCACAAATGTGACAATGTCGTACTACACATTTGAGACACTTTTGTATTTGTGACAGTATTTTGGGACACTGTTTTGCATGCTTTTGCAAATGCGACACTGTTGTGTCTTCCGTTTGTGACAGTTTCATGTTTGAGACAGTATTTTGCAACACTACTTTATATGCTTCCACAAATGGGACACTTTCATGTCTTCCATTAGCCACACTTTCATGTTTGAGAATGTATTTTGTGAAAGTATGCTCCTAATGACTGCACATCTTTGCCATCATCCTGCAAGTAAATGGTTGGGTCCTTTGGGCTGAAATTTGCAGGGTGGCAAGACCTATCCCACAGATGTGCCTTTTCCTGCTTTTGTGCTAAAATACTTAAGGATGACAAAGTTACACTGTTCCAAAATTGAGCAATTTGCCACAGACTACCATTGCAGTGCCCATGATGCCTTTCACCACCCATAAGTTGAAAACGAAGTGAGGTACATCATTTTTCGCTACTGCCAGCTTGGTTCACCTTTATGTAAACTAACCTTAGTAGAACAACTTTGTAAATAATGTATGATATCTGAAGTTGGATTTCTCCACTTCCTACAGTAACACAGGTATACACCTCCTGCTGGTTGTGTTTGATTGGTTGTGTTGCCTTGGTCCTTCCCCTACTTGCATGTATGTGTGTGCATGGTGGGGTGGGGTGGAGGAATGTGCAGTTAGGATTTTCAACCCCTAACACTGAATTTCCTCACTTTTGTCCCTGTGGAACAACCTAACTCGATGCATTAAATGAGTTTTTTACCTATATATATATATATATATATATATATATATATATTCATTGAAAAACTCCATTAATGCATCAGTATGTTAGGGTTACCACCCCTACCCCCACCCTACAGGAACCAACAGGTATTGGGGCATGCCATGGGGGTCATCAGGCCCAACTCTCACCCCATTCCATGTGTAAACAAGCTGACACTCTACAGTATAGGAGAATGGGTATAGGGTGGGGGGTGGAGTGGTAGGGGTTGTAACCTTAACAGTGAATTTCCAAACTTTTGTCACTGTGACATCAACCCTTACTGACACATGATTTGATGGTTTTATTATGCAAGCCTGCCGTAACACTTTCATTCATTGCAAGGCACTCAGCTGTGGAGGAGGAAGGGTTGTTGTGGTGCCACACTGTCATTATTTTCTGAAGGGCAATTGGGTGCTGGGGGTTGGAGTAGGGTGCTGTCAGTGTGGGAGGGAGGAAGACTACATAATACAAATAAGCTTCACCAGACAAGAGGGCGGCTGGCCGTGGAGGCGAGCGGGTTATGCCAGTTGCCCATTGGAGATTTTATTTATTTATTTTAATAAATTGCTGGTGTTGGGGGGTGAGCTTAGGGTGCTATCAGGGTGAGGTGGGGAGGAAGTCTATTATTAAGTGCATTAGGGTCACTAGACAAGAGGGCGGCTGGTCGTGGAGGCGGCCGGGTTGTGCCAGTCGCCCATTGAGGATTTTATTTATTTTTTATAAAAAATTGCCACCGGTGCCGTGGGGGGTTGCTGCTACAGAGTGGGGTGGATGGGGACTACATGACCGACCTTGTTTTTTTTTTGGGAGGGGGCTGCAGAGGAGGTTGAGGTGTTTTTTTAGGTCTGTGAAGACAGGGGCTTTGCTGAATACAAATACCACCTGAATAGTCATCTATTCAGGAAGAGCTTCTGAATATTCAGAAGCCCTGATATTTGTGGTATTCGGAAAGTGATATTCAGCCCCTGCACAGCCCTGACACACACGCACACACACACAAACACACACACGCACACACACACACATGCATATATATTTCATAAGGTCCATCACATTCAAACTAATGATATATGAGTTGAATGAAAAAAAGGAAAGTGCTTTGGTGCAAAAAGTGTCTAAAAGGCTTGTTTCCAGGTACAACCCAGGGAGTGAGAACAGTGCATTAACAGCAGTACAAAAACATAATACAGGTCAGACAACATTTGATCATAATGCTAGTATAAATTAAATAAAAACTAACATTGTAGGTGTTGCAGAGAGATGTCCACTTGGATCCATAGGTATTGACTGGTTGCATGAATGAATTATGTGTTTTGCTTATAGTAAAACCTGATAGTGTGTGCATCAGCTAGTCAGGTTTTACTGTAGGCAAAATGCCATTCATTCATTCATTTATGCTATGTCCCAACCAGCATGATTTAGGTCTGTGCAAAGGAGAAACAGATGCTTCAGTGTTTTCGTTTAAAGTAAAAATAAAATAAAGCACTGAAGTACAAAGTGTTGGGGATTCCATGTTACATGGAGCCATACCTCGGTTAACATTTTCCAACTTTTGATTTTTACTTTCATTTGCCATTGACTGCTTGGATAACATAGCCTGCTAAGTATAAATTAGTTTTTAACTATGGAAGCTTTTGAATTTCTGCTTACTTTACCCAAGCAGCTGAATGGCAAATACATGGCATTACATATAATTTATGGAACCCATGGTCTCTTTCTTCCCATCCTCTTTCCCTCCCAGACATAGACAATGAACCCTTCCTGCAACCCAATGAACACAATGGGCACAGCAATTAGCTCCTGCCCCCAGCTAACTCCAAGTACATTATCATTTCAACAGAGGACTGACATTAATGGCAGCAGCACCAGATTGTTACGGAGAACAAGTTCTCAGGACACTCAACACATCTGCAGTACTTTATCTGGCAAAAATGATACCAAAGGACTTATGGACAGTTCTTGGTATACTATAGATTGATTTTACTTTTTTTTTTTAAACAGGTGATCTTGACAACTGAAATGACTGCAAAATATCAAATATACAGTCAGTTGTCAAGATCACCAGATAAACAAAATACAAAAAAATGGCCACATCTGTATGACAAACCAGATATATAGGGTCCTCATTTAAACACTATAATTTCCATCAATATATGCATCTGAGAAAACCTTCATTTGAATAATAGCTCAGAAGGCATAGCAGGTTGCTTGACATCTGGCAGCATACATTTAAACTAGTTGTGTAACTCCATATTATTTATGTATAGGCACAAAATATTGCAATCATTTTAGAAGCCACAGCACTGACTGTTCCTGGTGTCTGATCTAGTGATACGTCAAAACTACTGTAGGTAACACTGATAATATGAGGGCTGTTACTAATATCTCCCTAGACTGAAAGATTATGGCTCATTAATTAGAATACTAAAACCCACGATCAGTGACCAGACCATCCCCAGGACCATCAATTTCTTTAGGGCCTCTGTGTGTGGTTTTTGTTGTGCTTTAATGTTTAAAATGTACATCTCATTATAGGGCCCCTATGTGACAGACCATCCACTTGACAGTCTGTATTTCTGAATCGGGAGTCACAAAGAGATCAGCAGAAATCTGCAGGCACTCGGTGGCACCAGGACTCAGAAATAAGTTTGCAGTGCTGATTTGTATTGCTCCCACCCCACTGTGCTTTCTCTGGGGTCTGAGAGCAAAGATCATGAGGGCATGTAGATCCATGGTGCCCCAAGAACTGGTGCTGCTTGACTGTCTATGGGGGCAGAGAAGTCAAAATATAAGTGAGCTATTCCAGCCACTAATTTATTTCCAAGACCCAATTTGCTGGGGCTTATTTTTTGGGGGGGGGTAGATAGTCATACCGAAGCTGGACTCCCCTGCTGTAGATAAAATTAAAATTCTGCAGCCAAAGCCCCCCCCACACACAGTTCAAGACAGTGCCAAGGAGTGAAGACAAAATTGTCTGTCAACCACCACAGAAATGATCCTAGCACTCCAGAGGCTGCTGGTGGTACTGATCCTCACAGAGTATGATATGTGCAACTAAGGAGCTTCCTCATAAGGAGAAGCAGGTGGTGCGACAGCCGATTGTGTCTTCACAGTGGGGCAGGGGTACAACAAATCAGCATGGCAAACTTATTCCTGAGTCCTGGCACTACTGAGTGCCTGCAGATTTCTGCTGATCTTCCTGTGAAGAAAAAAAAAAAAAAGATTTCACACTAAAGAGGCTGCTGATCCTCACAGGGCATGACAGATGTGGCCAAGGAATTTCTTTGGTAGGAGGAGAAGCGGCATGGTAACACTGAAGCAATTGGGATATCGTGGAAATAAATAAATAATGTTTGTTTTCCTCCTTGCAATGATTGTAATATGATGGTCTCCGTGTGTGTTGGGGGGGAGTGCCAACCACCAGGATGTTGGTCGGGTTTTCTTTAAACTGCAGTTCACTATTCTAGCCAGAGCTCTGCAACTGACTGTTGTATCAGGAGTCTGTGACTTGGGCTTTTCAAAGCTTGTCAAGCTCTGACTCCCGATACAGAAACACAGATTGTCAAGTGGATGGTCTGCCACATACGGGCCTTATAACGTAATGTACATTCCAAACATTAAAGGAGATAGGAAATGAAATCTTAATATTCTTATCAGTTTAATATGTTATAAACATCAAAGGATGGCCTCAGAGTGTGCTTTTTTAGAAATAATTGGTAATAATGGCAATTAGTGCGATACTTTTCATTTTTGAATGAAGAATGGGCTTGACTGTCTTTTTTTCTTAATCGGGAGTCAGCGTGTGTCAAGCCCATGTCACAAACTCCCAATTAAGCATGAAGTATGTGACTGCTCTGCAGCTTCTAATGCCACCCTATCTTATCAGTAAATGCCACCATCTGAAATAAGCATCTATCCCTTTTACCCCCACACCTAATCAGCTGCCGTTTGCCTTACAGCCAAAATACAGTCACAAATGAATCAAGTAATGTGTTCTTAATTATCAAGTATTAGTGGGTCCTGACTCCCTACTGCAGCAACTTGCTCACTTCCTGATGTGATAATATTACCAACAGAATCAGCGCTCCTCATTCTTCTTAGCTGTCTATATTTTCAGTTCCAACTCACTTTCCATGACTGACAGTGAGTGGAGTGCCAGGGTAGTATTTCGTGGCAACTTAGTGTGACCTGCACTTCAGATCAGCTGGCAAGATGCCTTGCACTGTACTTTTCATTCACCTCACCCTCTAGGGACACAACAGCAGTGGGGTGGGAAACAATGGTGCACAGGAAGTCACGGCATCTGAAGCATCCAATCTATGGGTGAGCCAGACTTCTATCTTTATTCTGCACAGAAGAGACAGCAGCAGTACAAGGAGTTTACATGAAGAGCTGTCAATGTTTTTCCCAGTGTCGTGCAGCCAATTAATTGGTCCTGTTCTTCACCCCCAACAACAATCAACACGAGTTTAACCAGTGGGTGGGATGGGAGGGTGGATGCTGAAAGCAAGTTTACCATTAATGTTGCACAGGGAGTGAGCAAGTTGTTACAGTCGGGAGTCAGGACCCACTAATGTTTTACAATAAAGCACAAATTACTTGATACATTGGGGACTGTATTTTGTATGTAAGGCAAATGGTGGCAGATTGGGTGGGGAGAGGGGGGTGCAGAGCCGGTACACAAAGGATGAGTTTTTGCATAGAATTTCCTTACTTTTTGAGAAAGAATAGAAAAGTAAGAACTTTCGCAAGTTGGTGGGATTGCTCCCACCAACCTGCAGAAGTTAATGGGAGCACGGGCCCTTCAAGCCCTGTGCTCCCACCTACTTGTAAACATGTGTGTACCATCAACACCCTCCAAATTTCAATGTAAAACACCAAACCGAGTCCGAAATATAACATGTTAAAGTTTGAGATTTTCATTCATCAGCGATGCAGAATTCTGCACCTGTTAACATTTTACAGGCACAACAACTGAAAACTACATCCATGACACTAAGACTAGGTACCTTATTAATTTCAAGCCACCAGCACAATACAAAACACTATCTGCAACATGTAAATTGCGTCACGTTATATCTCCAGAAAAGAAAATTTCTCCAACATGTATATACTGCAACTCACATCTACAGGACATGCTGAGAACACCCTCCAAATTTCAAGTAAACAGAGCAAACCGTTTCTGAGATATTTAATACATTATAAAATCTGGCCATCTGGTCCCTCTCTCATGATGCAAGACTGAGTTCAAAGAATCTTACAATCAAAGAATTTATAGGCTCAGAATCAAGGAATTTGCAGGCTCATGATCAAAGAATAGAAAATGTTGAAACTCTAATTTTAGGCAGAATTACATGGAACCACTACCACCATGCCTCGATAGAATGAAGCCCCTGAGCAAAACCCATCCTCATTTGTGTTCTGAGGCCACCCCTAGGCTGAGAAAATTGAATTTTTAAAAGGGCCATCTGATTGCATCCTTGCGATGCAGGATCGTGATCAAAGAATCTCACGATCAAAGAATTTGCAGGCTCACGATCAAAGAAATTGCACTCTCATGATCAAAGAATAAAAAATGCTGAAACTTGACTTCTAGGAAGAATTGAATAAAACCACGCCTCGATAGAATGAAGCCCCTTGAACAAAACCCACCCTCATTTGTGTCCCTAGGCCACCCCTGAGCTGAGAAAAATGTATTTTACCTCCCGATGCAAGATCGTGGTCAAAGAAGCTCGCGATCAAATAATTTGCAGGCTTGCTATCAAAGATCGTTAGCGAGCCACGATCAATGAATTTAAAATATTATAACTCTATTTTTTAACAATTTTACATCAAACCAAAGGCATGGCTTGATAGAACGAGGCCCCCTGAGTAAAACCCATCCAAGTTTTACTTCAGGAGTGACCCCTGAGCCGAGATATTTGAATTTTTAGGATCGGAAAAGCAACAACAAGATGGCGGACCTCGCGGTCAAAGAATTCTTGGGGAAAAAGATTCTTGAACCATGAGGCTGCAAATTCTTTGACCACCAGGTGGGACCAGATGGCCAGAACCCCTTTCTTTGTTTGCAAAAACAACCATATACATTTCCCCATTGACTTATAATGGGAACTTAAAAGTGGCATAACTTTTGAATGCCTTAATATTTTTTCACCAAATGAAAAGCAACATGTACTGGCAGCCAAGCTCTTTCAGATTAGCCATCTCACAGAGCAGCACACCACACCACACAATGGCCATGCAGAGCCACAGACAAAATCCCAAAAGCTGCCTCCAAAACTAGATAATTTTGCATTTTTCAGCATTTTCATGAGCAAAGACCATAAGTCCGAGCAAAACAAAATTTAGCAAATCAAGAGATATACCATGCCCCACTGCATGTACCAAAATTTCAGGCAAATCCATTAAACAGGTCCAAAGTTGCTAACGTGCAAAATTTTGACTTAATATGAAAGTGCTTTCTTAACTCTAAATATAGTTGCGTGATCATGCCACTATAATATATATATATATATATATATATATATATATATATATATATATATAAATATATATGTATATATTTTGCAAAAATGTCATTAATTCATCAGTTAGGGTTACAGCAGCAAAGTAGGGAAAATGTGGGTTTAGGGTTTCCAAAACCTAACACCCCACCCCCACCATGCACAGATGAGAAGGGATCGGGGTGGCATTGGTGTCTCAGCCCTAACGCTCACACCATTCCATTAGAAAATCAGCTGGGTGGGCACAGCATAGGAGAATGGGGTGAGCATTAGGGCTGTTGACCCTAGTGTCACCCCCGATCCCTCCGTGTCTGTGCAGGGTTAGGGTGGGGTGTTTGGGTTGGAAACCCTAAAGCCACATTTCCCTAATTTTGTTGCTGTAACCCTAAGTGATGCATTAACAATGTTTTTGACTTTATTTGCTTACGTTTTGAGATAGTATAATCATATCACAATTTCCATGTAATTCCTCCATAGATACATATACTGTATGTATATAGCTATGGGCGTGTATGACCCCATTCCTCTGTAGATGCATATACATAGCCCTGTGCTTCCATTTATAGCACAAGAGTGATGGAATTGTCACCATACCCATGTTATTACCCCACCTAATGTACCTGCTTCACTAAATATTCAAATCCCAACCGAAACATAATTTTGCACAACTGTAACACCATTTGTGCACCACAGTTGCGAAAAACACATTTCAGCCAGGATTTTAAAATTAATAGTTGGAGGCAGTATGGTGCAGTGGGTTAAGGCTCTGAGCTGCAAATTGGGAGACCTGGGTTTGAATCCAACAGCTCCCCACTTGCATACTGTGTGACCTTGAGCAAGTCACTTAACTTACTTGCACCTGTAAACAAGCTTTCAGCTTAGTGTGTCTCACCTGGTTAAATAATTGGGGGAAAAAACATACAATTGGTGAGGTAATAGCAAGTCCATGTACAAGATTTGAGGTCAATATATTTTTCACTGACAAAATTAAGAGCATGTGTAGCACAATTAGAAGGAGCCATCATAACCTAGCCATTTTTTTACCCCAGATTTTTAACATGGTCTTTTAGGGACCCCACCTCATGAACAATATGACTGTCATTATGCAAATCCCACTGAAAAGGTGATTTCACCAACTGACCATGACATCACCTTTTCTGCAGGATTTGCCTAATGACAATCATATTGGTCAGGAAGTGAGGTCCCCAAAAGGCCATGTTGAAAATTTGGGGTCAAAATGTTAATAAATGGCTGGGTGATGCACAAAAGTTGAAACCCCTCAATTGAAATACATTAAAGCTCATTTACCTTATTTCATATTGCAGTCACCAGTTCCAGCAGTAAGATGTATCTTTGATTGGTGGAGCAAGTCTCTAACCTGGGACCTCCTTAGGTGAGTGGTGGTCTGTGGGGACATTACGGGGGGGGAGGTGGGAGCACAAAGGGTTGTCAGGTGTGGAGTGTGGGCGTAGTCTATGCAGTGGCCCCTCCATCATGGTGCCCAGCATGCAGGTGTTACCTCCAAGACACTGACATGGCAGCAGATCTCATACAGCTGGTGGACCATGATGATGGATGTCTCTTATGTTATGTTCAGAGAGTTGTATGTTATTTGTCTTTGGCTGTCTCTGCTTGGTTGTGTTGCTTTGCCCTTCTGCTGCTTCCGGGGTGGGGGTATGTGAGTTAGTGCTGGAAACCTTAACACCTCATTTCCCTACTTTTGTTGTTTTAATATGAACCCAAACTGATGAATTAACAAAGATTTTGCCATGCGTTTCTTTACTTTTTGAGATAGTATAATTGCAGCCTTATTTGCTTGTTGGAGAGCAGGGCCCGATCCATCCATAATTTCTGAGAGATTGCAATTGTTTCCTTATTTCTCTGTCAGAGCACTAGGACTTCTGGTCCTTGCGCTGCCATATGTCCATAAGGCCTGTGCTCCCATCACTCCATAATGGTATTCATATTTGCATGTGGGAGCATATGGTGCCATCCATCCATAATTTTTGAGATATTGTAATTGTCTCCCTATTTTCCTGTGGGGCCCTGCGCTCCCATCAGTCCATAATGGTATCCGTATTTGTGTGTGGGAGTGCAGAGCCTGGAGGGCTCTGCACTCGCACCCATTCATAATTTTTGAGATTTTGTAATCATATTTTTGTTTCCTTGTGGGAGTACAGGGTCCTCCAAGCCCTGTGTTCCTATCAGTCAATAATGGTATCTGTATTTACATGTGGGAAAGTAGGGCCTGCAGGGTCCTGTGTTAGAATCCATCCATAATTTAACATAGAAACATAGAAGCTGTCAGCAGAAAAGGAAAGGACTTCTTGGCACACCAAGTCTTCCCTAAAGTCCCTGCCTACTGTGCTACTGTATACCTAAATTGATCTCCAGCCTTGTTACTAAGGTCCCCCTGTGTCTATCCCATGCATGTTTGAAACCTGTTACAATTTTGGTACCCATCACCTCTGCTGGGAGGCTGTTCCAGATGTCCCACCACCCTTTCAATGAAGAAATATTCCCTCACATACCCTCTATGTCTCCCCCTTCAAGCTTAATAACATGTCCCCGTCCTTGATCATCTCTTTCTGTGCACTATGCCACCCTCTTGTATGTTATTGATACCCTTGAGGTATTTGAATGTTTTTATCATGTCTTCCCTTTCTCTCCTTTCCTCCATTGAATACATACAGTATTTAATTCCTTGCTTCTTTCCTCGTAGGGCTTCTGATGCAGGCCATGCATCATTTTGGTTGCCCGTCACTGAACTGCCTCCACCTGGTCTATGTCCTTCTTGAGATGGGGCCTCCAGAACTGGACACAGTACTTCAGGTGTGGCCTCACCATTGATCTATATAGGGGGTAACATTACCTCCCTTTTTCTGCTGGTGATGTCCTCCCTATGCACCCCAGCATCCTACTAGCCTTTCCTAATGCCTTATCACACTGCTTTGCTACCATCAGGTCATCATATATGATGACCCCTAGATCTCTTTCCAGTTTTGTTGTTGTTTACAGACCCCCCCTTGCAAATGATACATTGCCCATGTGTTTCTGTGCCCCATGTGCATCATTTTAAATTTTTTGGTGTTGAAGCCCAGTTGCCAAACCCTTGACCAGTCTTCCAGTATTTTTAGATTGTCCTTCAATCCCCACCCGGTGTGTCCATTCTGTTGCAGATTTTTGTGTCATCCATGAACAGGCATACCTTTCCTTCCAGCCTCTCTGCAATTTTGCTACTAAAGACATTGTGGCACCCTGCTGGTTACCTTACCTCCTCTGAGTCAACTCCATTTACCATCCCCCTGAGTTCTGTTACTTAGCCAGCTTTGTTTCCATTTTACTATCTTTGGACCCACTCCCATGCTGACTAGCTTGTTTACCAGTCTTCTGTGTGGAATGGTGTTGAAGGCCTTAATGAAATCCAGTTAGGCCCTGTCCACTACTCCTCCTTCATCTACCTCCCTGGTAACCCAGTCAAAAAACTCTATCAGATTTGGTTGGCACAGTCTTCCTCCTGTGAACCCATGCTGCCTCGGATCCTACAATCCACTGGTGTTAAGGTATTCCCCAATCCTTTCTTTAAGTAGAGTTTCCATAACCTTGCCCACCACTGAAGTCAGGCTTACAGGTCAAAGATAGTGTAATCATATTGTTATTTCCCTGTGGGAGTGCAGGGCCTTCTGGCAAGGCAAGGCAATTTTATTTGTAGGGAACCCAATCCCAGAGGCTCTGGGCACCTAACAGAAATTATAACAAAACATAATAAACAAGCATTTGTCAATGCCGAATGTTGTCTTGCTGGTTTTTCGCATTAGTAGTGCAGGAGTTAGAGAGACACATAATAGAAGTAGCAGTGAAGTATAGAACTGACATCAACCCCACCCCACCCTGCAGAGAGCGACAGGCATTGAGGTATGCATTTGGGTCGCTGACCATAATGCTCATGCTATTTCACCTCGCCCTACCCTACAGAGTCAGACAAGTGTCGTGTTGTGCCTTGGGGTCATCTGGCCTTATGCTCACCCCATTTCATAAGGAAGTACATTGAGATGGGTGCAGCACAGGAGAATGGGTTGAACTTTCGGTGCTGAAGAGTCCAAGGCACACCTTGATGCCTGTCAGTGGCTGCAGGGTGGAGATGGAGGACCAATGGTGTGAGCAGTGCAGCAGACAATCCAAAGACACACCCCTGATGCCTGTTAGTCTGTATAGGGTGAGATGTAATGGTTAGAAACCCTAACACCCTGGGTGTGTGTTGGTATTTGCACTCCAAATTTTAAAACATAGCCTTTTTGTGACCCCACCTCATGATAGCAATTGGGACCTCTGTTCATGAACAGTGCCCCTGTGATTTTGTTAATCTATCTCAAACGTTGATTTACCACAGTGACCATGCCATTCTGCACCACATGAAAATGTCAGCTGCACTATTGATAAGGAGGTGTGAAGAGATGGCAATGTGGGCAATCTGGAGTGAAAATATTAAACATTCTCAAAGTTACAAGCATGTGTGAAAACTGCACATTGCACGCTCGTAACACAGTCATTTAGTGGAATTATTTCACCAAATTTGTAACATAGCTATTTTGGAATCTCTGCTCATGAACAGTGGCACTATGATTATCTTAATCTACCCGAACATTGATTTCCCACAGCGACCGTGTGATTGTGCACCAGATATGCAAAACTACTTTTCAGGCAGGATGTGACAAATGACAGCTGAACTGTGCATAAGAAAGTGTGCAAAAATGACAATGTTGAAAATCTGGAGTGAAAATATTACAAATTCTCGAACTTACGGCTGTGCAGGGACACTGTGCAACACACGCTTGTAATATAGTCATTTTATTGAATTTTTTCACCAAATTTTTAACATTGGCATTTTGGGACCTCTGCTCATGAACAGTGTTACTGTGATTTTCTTACTTTCTTCTGAACATTGTTTTTCTACAGCGACTGTGCCACTGCATGCCAGATGTGCAAAAACACAGTTCAGGTAGGATGTGGGAAATTAAAGTTGTGCTGTTGATAAGGAGGTGTGAAAAAATGGCAATGGTGAAAATCTAGAGTACTAATATAAAATATTATCGAAGTTAGAGCGTGCGTGGAAACTGCTCAACGCACGCTTGTAAAACAGTCATTTTATGGGCGTTTGTCACCTAATTTTCAACATAGGCATTTTAGGACTTCTGCTCATGAACAGAGTCATTGTGATTTTCCTGCTCTGTCCCAAACACTGCTCTCCCACAGCGACCATGTTATTCTGCACTGGAAGTGCGAAAACACATTTTGGCCAGGATGTGAAAAATGACGAGGGTGTGTGAACACTGTGCAACGCACACTCATAGCACAGTCATTTAATGTACTTTTGTCACCAAATTTTCAACATAGGCATTTTAGGACCTCTGCTCATGAACAGAGTCACTGTGATTTTCTTACTCTGTCCCAAACACTGATTTCCCACAGTGACCACGCTATTCTGCGCCAGAAGTGCGAAAACACATTTTGTCCAGGATGTGAAAAATGACAGCTGTACTGTTCATAAGGAGGTGTGGAAAAATGGCAATGTTGAAAATCTGGAGTGAAAATATTACAGATTTGTGAAGTTGAGAACATGCGTGAAAACTGCACAACGCACGCTTGTAAAACAGTAATTTTTTTTTTTTTCACAAAATTTGCAACATAGGCTTTTTGAGAGGCCACCTCATGAACAGTGGCACTGTCATTTCATTAATCAGTCCCAAAGGGTGATTCCGCACAGTGACCGCAAAATCACCTTGTGAGACTGAATAATGCCATGACAGTAACTGAATTCATGAGGAGGGGTCCCAATAACCCCATGTTGGAAATTTGGTGGCAAAATTCCCAAAAATGCCTGAGATTTGCATCAAAGTTGAAAAAAACTTATTTATGCCATTATACAGCTTACCAGCATTTCTTCAGTTCGTGGTCGGCTTTGAAGAGTGCAGACATGTTTCCGGTCCACAAAAGATCATTGTGCCAGGCTCTAGAGGTAAATATGGGGTGAGGGTGGTGTGGGGAGGTGGAACACACAGTGGGTAGGTACGGGTTGGGGCAGGGTGCTGCAGACTGCGAGGGACCATTTTCTACTTTACAGGAAAACAAAACATCATGAGAAGGTTTTTGTTTTTACAGGTACATTTGACATGCTGGGGTGGGCTCCCAGCGTGTCACTTGCATGTTTTTTGGGAGGGACTGGAGCCGATGGGGATTGGGCACCTCATTGGCAAATACAAAAAAGTTTTTTGGGGGGATGATGCCGACAGGGATTGGGCTCCCGCATCCGCAAATGAACTGGGGAGCGGGGTGTCACCTGTGTTTTTGGGGACTGTAGCCGATGGGGATTGGGCACCCCATTGGCAAATAAAAAAGAGTGTTGGGGGTGATGACAATGGGGATTGGGCTCTCCCATTGGCAGATGAACTGGGAAGGGGGGCATGATGATGCCAACAGGGGGATTGGGCACCCCCATAAGTCGGCTTTTCTGGGGACTGTGCAAGGCACATGGCCATGTTGCACTGAAACTTACACTGGGAAAGGCACGCCCTGAAATGAGGTGGAGCTCCCTTATTGAAGCAGCTAAAACCTTTCAAGGTGGTGGACATGCTTTTGCGCTGCTGTCATGGACAGCGTGCAATCTAATTCATGCCATGGAGCCCAGCCCCGGAAAGCAGTGGCACCACAGGCTACAACAGGACTGCACCTCCAAAACCTGCTATTCCAAACTTACTGCAGCATGTTTCTTGTGCAGGTGCAAGACAACATAAAAACAGTATACAGCATAAAATGAAAATAGTGCATAAATACTAGTATACGAAGTTAAAATGGATTAAAAAGGCTATCAGCCTATCACAGCAGGGAACTCGCACAGAATGGACTCAGAAATCTGGGAAGGCAAGGGCAAAAAGGTGGGCCTTCAGCCTCCACTTAAATGCTTCGACTGAGGAGGCCTCCTGGATGAAAGGTGGCAATAAATTCCACAGCATCAGCCCAGAGATGATAAATGCACAGTCTCCTGAAGTCTTGAGCTGAACCCAGGGAATGTCCAGGAGGCCCCTCAAAGAGGAGCGCAGGGAGTAAGCAGAGGACACAGCTGTCAGGAGCTCTGACAGGTAGCCAGGACCCAATCTGTATAGGGCCTTAAAGGTGAGAAGACACACATTGGAAAGGACCTCCACCTGACCAGCAGATAGTGCAGAGCCCGCAGGACTGGGGTCACATGACTGGACCTCGAAAGGCCTGTCAGGAACTGGGCTGCCATGTTCTGCACTAGCTGAAGTATGCAGAGTGTCTCTCCCATGACCCTGAATTACAGAGAGTTGCAATAGTCAAGCCTGGAGGTCACAAAGGCATGCACTAGCATCGCAGGACCTCGAATGCAACAAGGGGCTTAATCTGGGCAATGTTCTGTGGATGGTAAAATTCACTACTGACCATAGATGATACCTGATCTTCAAATGTCAATCTGTTATCAAAGATTATGCCCAGATTTTGCACCCTCAGGGAGGCCACCAATGGAGCAGAACCCAGAAAAAGCTCTGAATCAGCCACAGGTGGCAACCCATCATGTCTGCAACCAGGCTCAATCACCAGTGCCTCTGTCTTAGCCAGGTTAAGTCTTAGCAAGCTGGATGTGATACAGTCACTGATTTTAGCCAGACAGTTATTAAGCACAGCAACAGCTCCTGATGTTCTGGGGTAAAAAAAACCAAGTACAGCTGGATATCATCTGCATAACAGTGAAATTCCATGCTGCATTGTTGAATCACCCAGGGGCAGCATGTACACTGCAAACAGCATTGGCGACAAGATCAAGTTCTGTGGTACTCCACAACAGAGGAGCATTGGGGAAGAGGAGAAATTCCTAATCACTACCCGCTGCACCCTGTTTGAGAGATAGGACTCAAAACACCTGATAACAGTATCGGAGAGTCCACAAAACTCACAGAGCCAATCAAGAAGCACAATGTGGTCCACAGTGTCAAATGCTGAGGAGAGATCGAGAAGCACAAAAACTGACCTGTCTCCTCTATCCCTAGCTCTGAGCAGATCATTATTCACCCTTCTAGAGCTGTTTCTGTGGTATGTCTAGCCCAAAAACCCATCTGAAATGGCTCATAGATCTCTGAGGACACCAGGCGAATCTCGAGCTGATGCGCCACTAACTTCTTAACAACCTTACCCAAAAAGGATAGGACGGTAATTCACCAGGACATCAGGGTCGAGGGAAGGTTTCTTGAGGAGGGGCCTCACCAGTGCTTCTTTCAAAGCCACAGGGAGGACTCACTCCACCATTGAGCACTTGGCAATCCTGGCGAACACCGGGCCAACAGCCTCGACACATCCCATTAAGAAATGTGTCGGGGCGGGGGTCCAGTTCACAAAAGGTTTGCTTCAGCTCTAAGACCTGCATTCCCATCTGTCCACAGTAGTGTCCATATTTGCATCTGGGAGTGCAGGGCCCTCACTGTACTCCCATCCATCCATAATTTTAAAGGTACTGTACTCATTTCCAATTCCATGGTGTGCACCACCAAAGAAACACCCTCACATTGCAATGTTATCCTATAGGAATCACAGGAAAATTTGAAACTTGCATAACTCCACACCAAATAAATATCTTTTCACCAATCCATCAAAAGGCACATCTGTGGGGCAAGCCCTTTGTACCCTGCAAATTTCAAACAAAAACTGCAAACCATGTATTCACAGCGGAGTGACAAAGAAACAACTGCATACACTTCACATTTCAATGTTATTCTTTGGTAAACAAAAGAAAATTTAAACCCCCCACAACTCAAGAGCAAAGTAATCTGCTTTCCCCAAACCAGAAAAAGGAAAATCTGCAGAGCAGGCCCTTTATGCCTCAAAAATTTCAGACCAAAATTCCAAACCGTTTCTTGAGACAAAAAAAAACTGTATAAACATTATTTTTCTCACAAATTATGAAACAGGGTCCTGTTTCGCACTTCTTTTGGCTAAGCATCCTAGACAAGCTATAATAAAAGTGGAGCCATGCAGGTTCTACTTCATTTTGTGTGTACTCCAGCAATAAGATCTTCAGGCACTGCAGACTCTGGTTTATTCAATCTTTTCTCCTTTTCTCTATCAGCATTCTGAGAAACTGGTGTTAGGAAAAGAATAACCTAATCAACTTGCACAATCAAATGAAAACCAAAATGGTTTAAGACTGCCAAGCCTCTGTACCTTTTTTTTCTACCTTTGCATTGCTGGTTTGATCAATTATCCTCATATTGAACTGAATATCTTCCCTCTACTGGTCTGCATGAGCAGAGATGCCCATACCTGGCTTATAAAGGCTGTCCCTTGCCCATGTCAACTGCTCCCACCATGCATCCATGTTTCTCAAATGTACAAACTGGCACATGGAGCTGGGTTATCAAATGGCAATGAGATGCCAAGGGGGAACATTAGCCATCATCTGTCTCCTGGAGAAATGCATTTTGCTTGTTATCCTCACATGCTAGTAGCACCTAAATATCATTTCATTGATTTGAAAGTCCTAACAGGAAAGGACTACCCTTTAGTGTATTGCATAGAAGGAAATGCTATAATTTGACAGTCCTGGGCCTGATGGGCTGTATGACATAAAAGTTACAGTAACTTAACTTTCTTGGTGATTCTTTTATTGTACTAGTATTTTCAGCCATATTCTGCTCCATGTGATTCATGCTATCTAGCTGTTTTCCTTTCTGCCCTACAGTTCCTGATGTAGCCTCCCCATGCACAGATAATCTGAGCTGTTCCCAACTCACTGCTGCAACATCACATATGTCCCCATTTCTTGTTTTATTTTTTTATCTTTTTTTATGTTGATGTTACAGCAATTGATATTGTAATGAAAGACATTCTGTTTAGGAGCACACATTTTAGAACATTCTAAAGAAATCCATAAGATACAGGTCATCTTAATAGAAAAGTTATATGTTAAAAATGTGGTATGTAAATTTTACACAAAAACATTTATCATTTACTTATTTTTTTAAATGTATGAAAATAAAAATAAATGATTTAGTCTTCTTCAATATATCATTTTGATTTAAATTTCTGTCAGTGTTTTCGATTATCTGTCAGTGTTTTCTATGTTCAGCACACACACACACACACACACACACACACATGTCATGGAGTTAGTTAACATAGGCATGCTCGTATTTTATGGATACCAATAGCGATGAGTCACGTTTCAAATAAACATACACAGTTCATATAGTGGCATTTAGCATAAGTCAGCATTTTGTTGAATAAACATTTTCTTTTAATGTGAGGCACAAGACATTCTTATAGATATTGTCTGCTTTTGATGCCCCCATTCGTTTCTAGCCATTTTATTGTACTGCATAATAGGTCTGGGGTCTGTGAAGCATTTTTGTACACAATTTTATAGAAGACACTAAAGAATTGGGAGAAAGAAAGAACAAGAAAATTCTGCAGAAGCAGTATCCAGTGTCAAGACAGGTTATATAGTATTATGTTCTTTATTATTTTTAAACCCGCCCCACTTGTACGTCCCATTCCGGCACATCTTAGTTTTCGGGAAACTCCCTGCTGGTTATTTGTTTATTTATGTATTTTGAATATATTGGTATGTACAGAACAGCATATTAAGTCATGAAGTCAAGGGGGCTTACTTACAATAGGGTCTTATGCCTTTTATTTAGACAGTGATACACACACATCTCACTGTATGTTTGATTTAAATTTTTTCACCATGTACTAAAGATATTGATCAGATCTATTGGATTTAAATTCTTTTAACTTTCTATATAGATGTGATATTGTTTTATTTTCCTTTATACATGTCTAAACGTTTCTTTACTTTCATATTCAATAGTTTCACAATTTTATATGTCTGTTATTTGATACATAACAGTTGCAAGTTTCCTACAGCATAGTATATCTGAATTATTTAAATTTAAATCACTTGTTTAATTTGTATATGGTAAAACTTATTGGTTAGTATAATATAAGTGTTTTATAACCCCCCATATACACACACACACACACATGATTAATAGATAAAAGTTTGCTGTATGGCTTCAAAACAGCATTTTTCAATGTGGGGCAATTTGAAAGCCATTTCCTTATATAATTATCTTTTTCATGAAACATTTAATTACAGATATTGCAGCATGAAAAGGTAGACTATCAGTTTTTCTTTCCTTGTTTAAAATATTTTTAAGTTAACTTAATTGTCCCCAAAAAGGGTTTAATATGATTTGTAGTTTATTTCCTTTAAGCTTGTCCTGTGGCTATAGCTGTTATCAACTGGTGTCAGACATTCTAGTCCACATATGCACACTGAATAAAAAAGGAAAGAAAGACATAGCAACCCCCTCATTTTTATGTTTGCTTGCACGCATGTGCAAGAAACATAGTGCCACCATATGAGAATTCGTAGGTGTACCTCCCTACTTCCAATGCCCTGCTGCCTTTTGCAGGTGTGGCCCCACTGCACCAATGAATGTAACAGCTGTCTATGACAGCATTTGCAAATGCAATGGTGTACAGTTGAAAGAAAAGCACTGCAGTGTGTAGGCAATTTTCATACTGCATCGGCAGTATGCAAAGTGCCTACACATCAGCACTGCAGTGAAAGAGCTGTCATAGACAACTCCTCTCCCCCCCAAACAAGTAACACGCTGGGAGCCCACTCCAGCATGCTCATGCACTCCCGCCACACACACAGTATGGCCAACTGGGGTGCCCAATCCCCTGTCGGTTGCGCTCCCCCCAACAGAGTTTTAGGTGCCACGCTGGGAGCCGACCCCAATGTGGCAAAAATCTGTAAGGCCAATGGGGGTGCCCAATTCCCTGTCGGCTCTACTTCCTCCCCAAACACCCTTCCAGGTGCCATGTTGGGAGCCCACCCCAGCATGACAAATGTCTGTCTGCTGCCACCCCCAACACACTTCCAGGTGCCACACTGAGAGCCCACTACAGTGTGGCAAACCTCTCTATGGCCACCTGGGGTGCCCAATCCCCCATCAGCTGTGCTGCCCTCCAAAAAATAATTCCATCTGCCACACTGGGAGCCCACCCTAGCATGGCAAATGTCCCGCGTCATCTTCCTAAATTAAAAAAATAAACTGAAAAGGAAAAACGTTCCTTTGCTGACTGTCTTGACCCCTCCCACCCGTGCCACCCTCTGCTCACCTTGCCTCACACCCCCTTCACCCCATACTTACCTCCGGAGTCCGGTGCGATGATCTCCGGTGGACCAGGAACACATCTTCACTCTTCAAAGCTGACTGCGAACTGAGGAACTGCCGGTAAGCTGTATAATGGAATAAATAGGGATTTTTCAACTTTGATGCATATCTCAGGCATTTTGGGGAATTTTTTCACCAAATTTTCAACATGGGATTTTTGGGACCCCACCTCATGAATTCTTGCACTGTCATTTTGTTATTTGGTCCTGAAAGGTGATTTCACGGTCACTGCACAAAACCACCTTTCGGGACTGATGTATGAAATGACAGTGTCATAGATCATGAGGTAGGCCCCCATAAACCCTATGTTGAATTAACCATCTGGGTGACACCACACTCATAAGTTTGCAAATTTTTAATATTTGCACTCCAGATTTTCAACATTGTCATTTTGCCACACTGCCTTATGAGCAGTACAGCTGTCATTCTTCACATTTTGCTCAAAATGTGTTTTTTTATTTATTTTATTTTATTGAATAGAATCAGAATTACAATCCTTTGAGTCAAATACTCTTTTGCAAGGGCTTCACATCAGTTACAAAGAATTGAAGGAATACATTTACAGTAAAAAACATATACAAACAGTATTAGTGTAACAGTACAGGGTTATGCAGTCATAGCTTTATCTTATTTAGATGGCGACAGTAGTTGGTGGCATACGAGATGCCCCTTATCAGAGAAGTGCAGGATGCAGTTTCATAGGATCTAGCGTGACCCTGTGTCAGATATCTGGGCAGGGGAGAGGGAGTGAAAGGACAAGGGGAGGGCTGTCCCCAGAAGAAGGAGTGTTATTCACAGTCACATAATGCCGAGTCAAAGATTTGTGCTTTGAGACCTGTTTTAAATAGGGAGAGACTATGGGTCTGGGAGATAGGGGGCGGTAGTCTATTGAGCCAAAGTGGGGTGCAGTAGCGGAATGATCTTTGCCCAAAGGATGTTCTACAGTGGGGGACAAGGAAAAAAGTGTTGGCTGTGAGTCTTTTAGTACACCTGTAGGGGGCTGTGCTGATAATTGGGTGGAGGCCCATAGGGGCTAGCTGGAGTTGTATTTTTTTTGCAAGGATGCAGGAGTGGTACTTTAGCCTTCCTTGGAAGTTAAGCCAACTAGTCAAAGCATAGAGCTCACAGGTATGCATTTACCTGTCACTGCCTGAGACTAGGCGGCAAGCTTTATTCAAGGCAGTGTTGATGCTACAAAAAGTGGTCAGTTCTGCAGAGCCATAAACGACTATCCGTAGGCCACCAAAGAGAGGCTGGAGGAGGAGGATACCACAAGATGCATGGCCTGAGTAGGTAAGCAGTGTTTAAGCCTGTAGATGATCCCCACTCTAGCGCTGACAGCAGAGGAGAGAAGTTGTATATGATTATGGTAGGAGAGGGAGGTGTCTAATGTGATTCCGAGATATTTAAAACATGAAACCTGTTCTAGGGGGGAGCCATGAGAGTTTTTTACTAGTAGTGTCCTACTACTGTGCAGCTTTGTCGGTGTGCAAAGATCATGGACTTAGTTTTTTGGTAATTGATAATAAGGCGGTGTTCAGTGAACCAAGATTCTAGCTCCTTAAAGAAGTCCTGCAGGGCTAGTTGGAGAGCTGTAGGCTGTGGGTGTTTCCAAAACACTACCGCATCATCAGTGTAGAGTAGCAGGTGACCACTGCAAGACTTGGGGAGAGAGTTTAAAAAGAGGACGAACAGTAAGGGGCCAAGTATGGACCCCTGTGGGTCTCCAGAGCATACTAGTTTGCAAGAGGAGATGGTAGTGTTTATCTTGACTTGTTGTGACCGGCCTGAGAGGTAGTCTTTGAACCAGGCGGTGACCTCTGAGATGAAGTTGAGTTGAAGAAGGACACGGAGCAGTAGCTTGTGACTGACTGTGTCAAATGCCTTGGTCAGATCCATGTATATAACCCCAGCCATAGAGCCTTGGTCTAGGGCCTCATGGATAAATGAGGTGAGCTCAGTAAGGGCGGTGATGGTACTGTGGCCTCTCCGGAAACCATGCTGTTCTCGGAAAGTAGGTTGTGTTTAGTTAGGTGGTCAGTAAGCTGGTCCAATACTATTTTTTCAAGTGCTTTGGAGAGGGGTGGTAGTATCGATATCGGTCTATAGTTGCTTGTGACTGTGGGGTCACCACTCTTCAAAATAGGGGTGATTATGGCTCTCTTTCAGGCTGAGGGGAATCGACTAAGGCATAGTGACAGGTTGAGAATTTTTGTGAGATGGGGTAGTGTAACATCCAGGGTCAGCCGAATGAGTTTGAGATTAAGGAAGTCATTGCTATATCGGGCATTAGCCAGGGCTTTGGAGAGGTAGCATTTTGTCTCGGAGCAGGATATGATTCTTAGTCTAAAGGGTGTTGTATTGTTGTTGTTTGAGATGTCAGGGGAGGTGGGGGTTGTAGAAGTTTGGAGGTAGTAAGTGGAGAGGTCCGAGAAGGAGGCATTGAGGGCTTCAGTGATAGCAGTAGCGTCCTGAGTGGCATCCCCATTTACTGTGAGTTGTGTAGGGGTAGGGGAGTGAGATTCCCCACTGAGTTCTTTTATATTGTCCCAGAATTGTTTACCATTACCCCAGGAGGAGGTGAGGGTTTGTTGATAATATGCAGCTTTAGCTTGCCGTATGGCCCAGGTACATTTGTTGTGGGCCTCCCTGTAAAGTTGCTCCATCCTATGTGTATTAGAGTCAAGGGCCTTATGCCACAGATTGTCCCTTGGTATTGGAGCCCATTAAGTAGGTGATTGTGAGATCCACGGTGTGTATCTGGTTTTCACTACTTGCTTAGTGAAGGGAGCGAAAATGTCACAGGCCTCATTGAAGGTGGTTATAAAGTGGGAGAGTGCCATGTCTACAGACTGTGCAGTGTAAATAGGGAACCTGTTGCTGGTAGCTAGGTAGGCTTTGAGACATGCTAGGCATCCTTTTTTAAGTCACCTATGTATGGTGACTTTGGGGAGGCAGGGGGGATTTTAGCCGACCACCGGCAGGTCACTGGGGAATGGTCACTAATAGAGTCAGGGAGCACAGTGACTTGGGAGAGGTTCTGTGGCCTGTTAGTGAAGATGAGGTCTATAAGGGTTGTGGTCCCTGTTCTATGATCCATTCTGGTAGGGGAGTTGACTATTTGGGTAAGATTGTATGCAAGGGTTGTGTCTTTGAAGTTGGATGAGGCAGGGGATAGACAATTGACATTAAAGTCTCCCAGTAGGATGACCTCACTTCTAGGGGGGAGGTGGGAGATACTGTGTAGGATAGATTCAAAAGCGAGTTTTTGATTGCTAGGGGGGATGTAGGCCGCTGTGATGTGGATGGTTTTGGTGCCCAGACTAAGTTTGACTGTAAGTGTCTGGGCACCATATTTGGGTGTTGGAGTATGTACTTCTGTGGCATTTAGTGAGGATCTAACATAGAAGGCACAGCCACCACCTCTCTTACTAGTCCTGTCTGCACGGAAGATGGAGTAGTCATTGAGGGAGACAGCTCCATTAGGTATTCTATCTGAGAGCTATGTCTCAGATAGAGTTAGGATGTCGGGTGCATGCTGGGCAATCCAGCCCTGGAGGGGGGGTGTTTTTTTTGGTAGGCTGCATCTATTAAGAGTAGCCAGCAGTAGACTCCCATGTGGGCTGCTAGATGAGACCGCTGTGCTGGGTGGTCCCAGGTCGAGGTGAATATTGCCAGATAGTAGCAGTAGGAGGAGGGTGTGCCTCAGAAGGGCTAGTCTGTGAAGTTTGGGCAAGTGAGATAAGGACTGGTAAGCTGTAGGTCTGTTAACATGGGTGGTGGGGACAGGGAGACTGAAAATGACACTGGTTAGCAGGGTGACGTGAGTTTGGGGGCCTGATTTGGAGCTAACAGGAGTGGTGGGGGGCTGTGGTCTGAAAGGAGGGAGAGCAGAGGTACAGTGTGTATTGTGTGTGACTAAGATTGTTAGAGGGGCTGGGAGTGGGTAGAAGCAGGTGGGGTCATTTAAGCCTGTGTGGGAGGGCTTAAAGGTACATTGGTTAGTATCATAATAGTTAACTTTGTGATGAATGGAAGTGTTGTAATGTAGGTTAGGTTCCTCTGGGGGGTGTGGGTGAACAAGCGGTAGGTTCACAGAAGTAAGGAGGACTGCTAGTAGCAGGGATAGCATTGTTTTTATAGGGAGGGCAAGGTATGAGTGGTAGGTAATAGTAGCCACTAGTGTTGATCTGGTATAACCCATAGCTGGAGAAGTGGGCTGATAGGTTATTTCCAGAGTCATGTGACCAATCCTGACTATAAATCTGAGTGTCGACCAAGGGTGGTGGTGGAGGCGGTGGGGAACTGAACGTGTGGCGTTCGGTGGGGCTCAGCCTGCGCTTTCAGAGGGACCAACGGTCGTGACCAGGCGAGCTGCTCCCAGGAGTGGAGTCTTTACCTGGGCAGCTTCAGGCATGAATCCTGCGGGGAGGGCTTCTGGAAGGTAGCCCTCACAACCTCCGGGCTCCTTGGGAAGGGGGGTACGATCTTCAGGAAAGGGAGAGAGACGCAGGTTAAATAGGTAGGTAGGGGGAGAGATCAGTTTTCAATGCATGTAGTGCACAATGGCGCAGTTGGCATGTGAAATCAATGTTTGGGACACATTAAGAAAACCACAGTGACACTGTTCATGAGCAGAGGTCTTAAAATGGCTATGTTGAAAATTTGGTGAAAAAATTCCCAAAAATGACTGTTTTACGCACGTGTTGAGCAGTTCCTACGTACGCTCATAAGTTTGTAAATTTTTAATATTTGCACTCCAGATTTTCAACATTGCCATTTTACCACACCTCCTCATGAGCAGAACAGCTGTCATTTTTCACATCTCCCTTAAAATGTGTTTCTGCGCATGTAGCGCACAAGGGCACAGTCCGGGTGCAAAATCAATGTTTGGGACAGATTAAGAAAATCACAGTGATACTGTTCATGAGCAGAGGTCTTAAAATGGCTATATTGAAAATCTGGTGGCAAAAGTCCATAAAATTACTGTGTTATGAGTGAGCATTGCGCTGTTTCCACGCACCCTCGTAAGTTCATGAATTTGTAATATTTTCAGTCCAGATTTTCATCACTGGCATTTTTCCACATTTCCTTATGAACAGTAAAACTGTAATTTTTCACAACATGGCCAAAATGTGTTTTCACACTTTCTGTGCAGAAATGCATAGTCGCTGTGGGAAATCACTGTTCGGAACAGATTAAGAAAATGACAGTGACACTGTTCATGAGCGGAGGTCCCAAAATGCCTGTGTTGACAATCTGCTATAAAAAATCCCCAAAGTAATTACATTAAGGGTGTGCATTGCACAGTTTCTAAGCACGCTCATGACTTCACCAGTTTTTTAACTATTTTCACCGCAGATTTTCAACATTTCCATTTTTTACACCTCCCCATGAACAGTACAGCTGTCATTTTTCACATCCTGTTCAAAATGTGTTTTCGCACCTGTGGTGCCAAATGCCGTAGTCACTGGGCAAAATCAGCTTTCGGCTAACAAACTGATATTACCACTGTTCATAAGTTGGGGGTCACAAAAAACCCATGTTGAAAATTTGGAGTGAAAATACCAATGAACACCTGAGGTATTAGGGTTTCTGACCGTAACGCCCCACCCTGTAGAGACTGACAGGCATCATGGGTGTGACTTGGGAGTCTCACCTGTAATGCTCATACCATTCCACCCCCACCCACACCCTGCAGCCAGTAAGAGGCATCGAGGTGTGCCTTGGACTCTTCGGCCCCGAAGTTCACCCCATTCTCCTATACTGCACCCATCTCACTGTATTTCCTGATGGAATGGGGTGAGCATAAGTGCCAAAGACCCCAAGGCACACCGTAACCTGTCAGTGTCTGCAGGGTAGGGTGTGGTGAAATGGCATGGCCGTTATGCCTGATGACCCAAAGGCACACCACTAGTGGTGGGCGTAAGTGGTCCTCAGTCACTCCGCAAGTGATCGGGAGTGAAGGTTAATTGGAGTGCTCCGTAATGTGAAGTGGAGTACTTGCGTTCAAATGGGTAATGCTAAGTCCATTGAAAACAATGACTTCGCGTTACTTAACCTTCCCAAACCACTACTCCACCAATTCTTAAGGCGAAGTACATTGAAAACAATGTACTTCACCTTGTTTTTAAGCTCCAACGGCGAATTTTGCAGTGTTTCATGGGATTTCAGGCCACATAGGCTCTAGATTGTTCTGCACAGCCTCAGTTTGGGGTAGTGTGTGTGTAGGAAGCTGTAGGAGACAATCTGCTTTGAGAGCTCTCTGCAATTCAAACCTTCAAAAAGCTGTTAAAAAAGCCTTTTTGAGTAATTTTTTTTGCTGAAACTTTAGTTCATCGATTATAGGAAACCTTCCTGTGCTCATATTATCGAGCGTTTATTGTTTGTGTATGGATTTTGAATGTTAATGTACAACATTCAGTCTGTGTACTGAGAGACAGTGGAAGTGTGCTTTGGGGAAGCGGTGTGTCTGTGGTGTAGGTAGATTAACTTGGAGAAAAAGGCAGTGCTTTCTGTTTTGGCGATATTTTTCTTGTTTAACTGTGTTAATGTACACACAGTAATATTTTCAATATTTCTTGCCATTTTTTCGCTGATTGTTGTGGTGCAGCAGTGCATAATTTTAGTTTGTTTAAAATATGTGGTTATATTACTGAAGTTTTCGATTTGCTATGCATTGCTTAGTGTGTGTGTGTATGTGTGTGACATGTGTCATCAAATCAGACACCTTTTATTGTGCCACATAATTTCAACAATGTGAAGCTGCTATCCACTGCAGCTGTGTGATTTTTGTACTTCTTTGTGGTATCTTTACTGGTACTGGTACTAGTACTAGTGACTGTTACTGCAGCAGTACAGTACACTGCTGCTCCCCAACCGGTAAAGGTATTCTTTTCAGATTTGAATTTCTGATGGTGAGCACTGGTTAGGTGTTGTGCCTTTGTGTCTGCATCTCTTCAGTGCACAGTGCAATCTTAATCTGTCTGTGCATTTGCATCTCTTTAGGGCCCAAGCTCCATCTGTAACTTAAGTCACAGATGTTTCTTTGACTTCCCTTCAGAGTACTGGACAGGTGTGGTGCTTAATTCTGCATGAACATTGTACTCATTAATATTCGTTTTTAAGTTAGGACCATCATCACGAGTCACTCGTGATATAAATCACGTTCTTCATCATCACAGTAACGAATGCAGTCACAAATGATGATTCACGATCATTCGTGTTACGAATCACATTAATTTTTTTTCTAGTTACTTGGATGTATTGTATGCCTGTTTTGTAGTATCTCTCCAGGCTTCACCACCCCATCATTGTACTCATTGATACATGTTTTTAAGTCTGGGAGTTTTAAGCTACAGCTCATCAGGGAAGTACAGCCGTAGGCGGTAAGCATTCAAGTTTCTTCATCATCACGGTCACAAATGCAGTCACAAATCACGAGTCACGATCATTCACGTTACGAATCACAATATTAATTTTTTTTCTAGTTACTTGGAGGATGTAATGTAAGCCTGTTTTGTAGTATCTCTCCAGGCTTCACCACCCCACCATTGTACTCATTGACATGTGTTTTTAAGTCTGGGAGTTTTAAGCTACAGCTCATCGGGGCCCGGGGAAGTACAGCCATAGGCATTCACATTTCTTCATCATCATGGTCACAAATGTAGTCACAAATCATGATTTATGATCACGTCATGAATCAAAACATAAATTTTTTTTAATAGTTACTTGGATGTATTGTAAGTCTACTGGTCATGGTGCTGAACAGGGATGGGATCCACACCTGGACCCAGGGGAATAGGCACATCCTGCTCCAGAGGACCTGATGCTGGACTTGGTGGTGGTGGTGGTTCAACTGCCTCAGAGTCAGGATAGGAGGCAGTGCTGGTCCTGCTTCGGGGGGGGCACTCACAAGTTTTGAGCAGTCCAACAGGAATGGGGGCCCATGCCCTCCACACATGCACACGGCACGATGCTTACCACTACCACGCTCTCCCAAAGCTGCCCCATCCCACTCATTCCTTCATCCTGGTCCACATCTCCTACTGAGCTCCCTTACTACCACAGTAATCACTACTCACACTGTCACACAACACACACACAGCCACACAGACACAGACAAACAGCTAACTACTTATAAAGGTAAGAAAAATAAAATTTACAGAAAGAACAAATTAAGTAAAAAAGAGTACAGAAAAACCAAAAAAATGTAGCTTTTAAAAAAGCTGTTGGGTCTAAATCAAAGTTTAAATCTCCTCCTCGCTCTGATCTAAAAGTATCAGCAGTCACAAAACACACTACTCTCTCTCTCTCTCTCCATCTGCACAGGAGAAAGTAAAAGTATCTGCTTCTATGACTCACTTTCTTCCTGCCTAGCTAAAGAGCATGTGACTTACAGTACTGTAAGTCATGTGTTGTGTGGGCGGGCTGCCAAATCTGAAACACCAAGTGGATCACTTAGAATCCTAATGAGGAACGCGAAGTTCATTAAAAACAATGACTTTGTCTTACTTCATGTTGCCATTCTGCCTTAACGCGAAGTAGTAACGACAAGGCAAAGTGAGCACTTTGTATTGCCTACTCCATGTAGCAGAGTAGCAACACAAAGTGCCCACTTCACGTTCACTTTGCCGGCAAATTTTAAATTTGCTGCATCTCTACACCCCACCAATGCCAATACCAGCAAGCAAACATTTGGCATTGACAAATGCTTGTTTATCAATGTTCAGTATGTTAACATCCAGTGATTCCTTGCACACTGCCTGTATATCATGCAGCATCCACCTGACAATCACTGGGCAGACTGCATTGCAAGGGAGGAAGGTGCTCCTAATTGTAGAGCCTCTCAAGAAGAAGCAGTCTCTCACACCAGGCCCACCAGTTTACTGTCATCTAGTTTTCATTGCCATTTCCTTATACAGTATGTGCTGCAGGGCAGGCTAGGTGAGTCAGGTGATGTAAGGACCATGACTCTTCTACTCCATCAAGGCCACAGACAGAATCTAGGTGGAGGGTGACACTGATCCATCAGCAGCATGACTCACACTTGGCCAAGGGTATTGACAGGGGCGGACAACAATTACCATCTATCCCTCCTCACACTGTACATATCCAGGTATCAATTATTATTTGCAAAAATCACAGATCTGCTCCAGCCTCCTCCCAGTTTGACTACTGGAATGTGCTTTTTGTTATGTTTAGTATTTGTCCTAATGCTGACACAAACATGTTTATGCCTCTTCTTATTGTGCAGTAAAAGTAAGTAAGCAAAACTTTATTTTTTAAGAGCCATTCAAAACCAAGGTGCTGTACAGCAAATTAAAACCCAATAATTAGATAAACATATCTAAACATTTTAAAAACCTTCAGAATGAGCTTTAAAAAAACAAATAGGTTTTGAGCTCAGATTTAAAAGTCGAGACAGTCAGGCATTCGCTTATCCGACGAGGTAGAGAATTCCATAGGGAAGGGGAAGCATAAGAAAATGCACATGCCCCAGATGTCTTCAACTGAACCTTGGAAATCTCTAGCAATCCCTCGTCGTCGGATTGGAGTGAGCAGGAGGGGCAGTAGGGAGTAAGAAGATCTTGCAGATACTGGGGTCCCTGTCCATGTAGGGCTTTACAGATCAGTAACCCGGCTTTAAAGGTGATCCGCCACTGAACCGGCAGCCAGTGCAGTTCACGCAACACAGGCGTAATATGACTAATCCTGGATGTACCAGTCAAAAGCCTGGCTGCTGCATTCTGCACTAGCTGCAAGAAGTGGATATCAACCCCCAGAAGACCTAGGTAAAGGGCATTGCAGTAATCAAGGCAGGTGGTCACGAAGGCGTGGACTAATGTAGGAAGGTCAGCCAGAGGAACCAGGTGTTTCACCTGGGTGATATTCCTAACATGATAAAAGGAAGATTTGACAACAGCAGCCATCTGTGATTTCAGGGTCAATCCATCATCAAAAATAGCGCTCAGGTTACGCACCTGGTCTGAGGTCAAGAGCTGGACACCATCAAGCCATAG
Source organism: Neoceratodus forsteri (assembly GCA_016271365.2). Lineage (NCBI taxonomy): Eukaryota > Metazoa > Chordata > Ceratodontiformes > Ceratodontidae > Neoceratodus > Neoceratodus forsteri. The sequence continues at coordinate 965,387,945 of CM028132.1, read as the reverse complement.
GCCTGACGGAAGCGTAGCCCTAAGACCCACCTCAGGGTGACCAGGGTCCACAGCCAACACCTCAGTCTTATCCAGATTTAACCTCAGCCAGCTAGTGCTCATCCAATCTCTGATCTTGGCTAGACAGCTGTTAAGCACGGAGATCGCATCATCCTGTCCGGGAATAAAGGACAGATACAGTTGGGTATCATCTGCATAGCAGTAAAAACCCAAACTGTATCTCCTAATGATATCTCCCAATGGCAGCATATAAACTGCGAACAACATGGGCTCCAAAATGGAGCCCTGTGGCACCCCACAGGACAGGGAGATGGTGTCATAGGAATAAATTCCAGTGACAACCCTCTGTGTCCTGCCTGTAAGGAAAGATTGAAACCAGTATAGAACTTTACCAGACAGTCCACAAAGAAGCCGCAGGCACTCCAAGAGCACACCATTGTCCACAGTATCAAATGCTGCAGAGAGATCAAGAAGGACTAGAATAGTATGAGCCTTTTGATCTCTCGCAATTAGGAGATCATTTAAAACCCAGACTAGGGTGGTCTCAGTGCTATGTCTTTTCCTAAACCCAGATTGGAGAACATCGTAGACATTGTGGGTTGTAAGATGGTCATCCAGCTGCAGTGCAATCACCTTCTCAATAACCTTACCCTCAAAGGGTAGGTTAAAGACAGGTCTATAGTTAGCTAAGCAGTCTGGATCCAAGATCCCCTGGACTCATGGATTCACTTGATATACCCGATAGGTACAGCACCGCCGATAGACCCTCTGGGGTATTCTCCCTCAAAGGGTGATACTGGACCATCTCCATAGGGGCAGGCCTATTTGGGGGTGCCCGAAGCTGAACCATATGGTGTGATGGTCTGACCAACCATTTGGTTCCACCCCAATCCCATGATCTCCATCCCCAGGAGAAACACAAGATCCAGTGAGCGACCCCCTATATGGGTAGCAGATGTAACCACCTGTGTAAGGCCCAACATAGTCATAAGTTGGAGGAGATTATTTCCAAACTGCTTGAGTTTATCGTCAATCCAGGCAATGAAGTCACCAAGAATTAGCCATCTGGGTGACTCCGATGCCACGTGAAGAATGAAGTCCGCAAACTCCTTCAGGAATTCTCTGCCATCCCCAGGTGGACGGTAGATGAGGAGAATCCTGAACCCTACACCTGCTCCCAGGATACCCTCAAAGGATCGAGTGCATCCCACTGGCAAATCCACAAGGCCCAGCTCTGTTTTAAAGCAAATGGCTACACCCCCTGCTCCTACGATCCAACTTCTGGCAGTGTATCACTGAGAACCCAGCTGGAACAGCAGATGCCATATAGGGCCTGCATTCTCATCCAGCCAGGTCTCGGTGATGCATGCCAGATCAGTTGTTGCAACAAGATCAGCTATAATAGCCGTCTTGTTCCTAATCGATCTGGTATTACACAACACCACACGGGTTGGATGGGTTTCAAGGAAGATCCCAGGGCCTGCCCACAATTTGTGGAGCCCTTGAGTATGGTTGAGCTTACATTGCACAAGGCAAAAAACTATGGTTCCTGCTGTGTAGTCCTAGCCTTTTTCTTTAATAACTACACTTTTAGTTGAGTACTGTAGTACATAAAATGTTGGCCACTCCATGGCATATACTGAGATAATACAAACAGACTTGGGGCGCTGCACATGGAACGGTGGTGCTACAAAGTAAATAAAAATCAGCAATTGGAAAAACTTGAGCACTCACCATAACATCAAATATTTAAGGGCGCACAGGACTATTTCAAAAAAATAGAAAATGTTATTGTTTAAAACACACCTGATGCTTTTTGGATGGCTCAGTTAAATAATTTCAAAAAACGTCATATCAAAACCTACCATGTGACGGGATCGATCTCAATTTAATACTCTTAAAGGTCCATACTTTAATTAAAACACCACATGCTGTGAAGTGTAACTCCCACTCCATAAATGAAGTATTCCAACATTTAAAATAATACTTTGTACAGCAAACATATATGATAAAAATGCTTCAGAAAAAGCAAAAAAACAAAAAAACAAGAGAAGGGAGGATTTTTGTTTGTTTGTTTGTTTTTTTAAAGCATTTTTATCATATATGTTTATGGTACAAAGTATTAGTTTAAATGTTATTTGGATATTCAGCCTTTGTGAAATGGTGGTGAGTCATCTGAAATGCATCAGGCATGTTTTATACAATAACATTTTCTATTTTTTGAAATAGACCTGTGCCCTTGAATATTTGAGGTTGTGGTGAGTGCTCAAGTTTTTCCTTTTGCTGATTTTCATTTACTTTGTCACACCACCATTCTGTGTGCAGCCCCGAGTCTGTTTGTAGTATTTGGTCTTTTTGATAGCTTGCACAGGTTGCAATCTGGGGATTTTCACCCCCAAGCATTAAACCTCACCCCAGGAGCACACCATAGGTCTTCATTTTCAATAAATACATTTTTTTTATAATGTCACTAGAAGCTACCCCAGCTTTGAGCTTCTCGAGTGAGACTATTGGTCTTCTGGAATATATGAATGATTTGCTGGAAGCTGCAGTACAGAATAATCTGTTTCTACTTGAAAATGACACAACGGCAGCATGCACTCCAGGGAAACAATAGTTGATTACTACTTTTCGGGAGCTCAAGAAAGTGACACATCAGTGGAGGAGAACTTTTTTGAACTCTGTTAACGTGGAAGCCTATGTGGCAGTGAAGAGAATCCCTAGAGGTTTATGTCTGGTTAAGAACCCCGCCTGAGGGCAAGAAAATGCAGCTTTTTTAAAAGAATGAGAGAATATTCTTATCAAGGCAAGTTTTAAGCTTATTAACTTGATTATTAAATATAGCAAGGAGCGAGAGGAACTTTTAAAGCAAGAAATTAAAAAGAAGGAACTAGAAGTACTTAAATTTCAGAACCATGAGGACTTTAAGACATTGAATATGAAATTAAGAGTCCATTGCAAGACTAGATGGTGAGTTAAAACAAGCCAAACAGATTAAATTTACCCATGATAAGAATAACTATGCACTGGACAGTGTTTACTTGGAACCGAAATCCTAAAAGCATTCTGAAATGTAACAGACATGTGTCTTTTGACTTTGGTAGCATGAGCAAATCAGAACAAGAAGAAAACATGATGTACCATTTTCACAGGGAGAGACAGGAGGAGGATCCACCTTACGTACCATGGAGGAGTCTGAGACTACAGGGATATTACCAGGAAACCAACATGGTCGAAGCAAGAGGACTAGGAGGGGAAAGAGAAAGGGGAAGAGGCCCACATGGCAGAGCACGGTATCAGAACTGCAGGAATCAGAGGAACCGCAGAGGCAGGACATGGTGAATGCTGGAGCAGTGTACCTGCAGGTAATAAATCTTTCAGCCTATGACCTGACAAATGCTGAGAACAACTTACTTAGTAAAGGTGTAAACTTTTCACTAACCATGCATGTGAGTAAGTTTCATTCTATGATAGAATTGAATGTGGCTTGTAGAAACTTGAATTTCAAATCATTTTTCCATAAAAGGGCTGACAGTGTTACCACCATGAATAGAGAGAGTTCAGAGAAAAGAGCGTTTTAGAGCAGTCTCCACCTTTAACCCCCTGATTGGATGTCTATGAGTGTTTTAAAGACCCTGGTGGAAGCCGATTTAGAGAAGATATTTTGTCACCCTCCAGCTACGAGCTTTAATAATCTTACACAAAATGAAAAACTGGCACTACAATCTTTGCAAGAGAACACAGAGATAGAGATTAAAAAGGCCGACAAGGGGGATGTGTTGTTGTCCTCAACAAAAGTGACTACATTCAGGAAGCCGAAAGGCAATTTAAAATTGTGGTTTTCTATAGGACATCAAGCGCAGACCCGACTTATGAATACAAAACTTAAATCGATGAGTTCATAAGGGAAGTGTACAAGAATGGGAACATAAAGATAAATGAATTGGACTTTTTACGTGTTGAGTTGCTGGTTAGAGTAACCTTTTATTTATTACCCAAAATTCATAAATCTATGGTTACTTCCCAAGGTTGACCTATCATTAGTGGGATTCGGTCACTAACAGAAAGTCTGTCTCAGTACTTGGATCATCATTTGCATCCTTTTGTTAGTGCTCTGCCATCCTACCTACAGGACACAACTGATGTTTTAAGAGTGCTAAAAGATTTATGAGTTAATAATGACTGTTTTCTTGTGACTATGGATGTGGAGTCTTTGTACTCTAATATACCACACAATGGAGCTCTGGATGCAGCAGCATTTTGTTTTAACAGTAGAGGGGAGGGGGCAATACCAGGAACTACTTTTCTTGTCAAATTATTGGAATATGTACTTACATGTAATGTGTTTATGTTTAACAAGGATTTTTTTCTGCCGGTAAAGGGGACAGTGATGGGGAGCACATGCGCCCCATCGATTGCTAATATTTATATGGGTGCTTGGGAAAATAAATATGTACTAGATAAAGATGTAAATCCTCTTTTTGATAATATCAAGTTATGGAAGCGGTACATAGACAATCTGTTTCTCATCTGGCAAGGCACTTTAGCAAGGTTGGAAGAATTTGTTAAGTATCTAGAGGGGACAAACTGCAATCTAAAGTTCACACATTATGTCTCAGACACAGGGGTTTCCTTTTTGGATCTAAAAATTACAATACAGAGGGACAATAGTGTGACTATTGATCTGTATAGGAAAAAAAATGATGGTGATGCTCTTTTAAGGGCCAGTAGCTGTCACCTCAGACACATTATTAATAATATTCCAGAGGGGCAGTTCTTATGTACTCTTAGAAATTGCAGCACAGATGACAATTTTCAACATAGTACACTTATTCTAAAAGACCGACTTAGGGCACATGGCTACAGTGAGAGACATATATTGAATGGGGTTGAGCATGCAGAAGGAAGAGATAGAGATGCTTTGTTAGAACCTATAAGATTTTATGCTATACGGAGAGAAGATGAGGTGAGATACAACTTTGTTGTTTCCTATTCCACACAAGCAAGAGAGATTGAGGAAGTTATTAAGACCCATTGGAAGGTGCTTCAGAGTGACCGAGGTCTAAAAGATGTTGCAATGGTACCACCACATATGGCATTTAAAAGAGCACCCATGATTAGGGATAACTTTTTAAATAGCCATTTTGTAAATAAAGGAAGAAATAATGGCACATGGATGCAGCACAATGTTAGGGGGTGCCATCCATGTAAGAGGTGTATTGTGTGTACTGCCGTTAAAACAGGTGACACTTGTCAATAATGTTACTGGGAGGACCTATGAAATTGGGCAGTTGATTGCATGTGTTTCTGAGGGCATGGTTTATTTGGCAACATGTAGTTGTGAAAAGATATATGTGGGAAAGACAAAAAGAAGCTTGCATATTAGGACTGGTGAACACATTACAGCCATGAGTAAAAAATAAGTGTCTTACGCCACTGCAGAGCATGTTGCAGGTTCCTTAAACCCTCATGAACACAGATTTGTGTTTATGGGAATTGATAAGGTGCATCCAAAACCCAGAGAAGGAAAGTTTAATGATCTGCTTCTCACTAGAGTGGCCTTTTGGATTATTAAACTGAGTACTGATAAAGAATGTGGTTTAAATCAAGGTTTTGAACTAAAGCCCCTTTTGAAGAAAAAGAAAAAGACCCTTCTGTTTTATGCTGTAGTTCTAAGTACTGTTAAAGAATGAGGTTTTGAACTATAGCCCCCTTTGTAGTTATAGAAATAGACCCCTCTACCCTTCATGGTGTTTCTATGTATGATTTTTTGCACACTGCATTGAGATACATGGACATTATGAATTTTCGATTTTGTATATATGTTATTCCTCTGCTCTTTGTATATACTGTTTTTCTATTAAGTTTGTTTTCTCTACCCCTCCTTTGTCTCCCCTCATCCCTCCTTCCCTGTTTTTTTTTTTATTTTGTAAAGCATTTTTATCATATACGTTTATTGTACAAAGTATTATTTTAAATGTTGGGATAATTCATTTATGGAGTGGGAGTTAGACCTCACAGTATGTGGTGTTTTAATTAAGGTATGCACCTTTAAGAGTATTAAATTGAGATCCAATCACATTGTGGGTTTTGATATGATGTTTTTTGAAATTGTTATTTAACTGCTTCAAGTTATTTGGATATTCAGCCTTTGAGAAAGGATGGTGAGTCATCCAAATGTATCAGGAGTGTTTTATACAATAAGATTTTCTATTTTTTGAAATAGACCTGTGCCCTTGAATATACTGAGATAACCAAGTCAGGCTAGGGACTAGCACCTTTATTGAGTTTAATGCTACCAGAGGCACAGCTTAGAGCCTTTACTTAGAAGATATTTCCTATACTGAAGATGTATTGGCTGTGAGGAAGCGAGTTTCACAGTACTGTATAGTGGAATAGTATTTTTTTGTTTTGCTGAAGGGAGCACCATTTTCAATTTCACCTCAGATCTAAATTACAATGGCAAAAATTATTTTTTAGCAGATTGCAAAAAAAAAATCCTTTCCCACGGTTCCTTTTTTGTAATTTGTGGAAAAAGAAAAATCCTTCTTTTTTTACAAATTGCAAAACAGGATCCTGTTCAGTAATTCTTTTTTCTCAAATTTGCAAAAAAGAATTGCAACACGTTGAAAAAAACATATTTCCAGGTGATTTATTAAAACATTAACACCAGAATCAGATAGAATGGGTCCCAATTAGCAGAACACATGTGTTGGTTACTTCACAAAAAATCATTTTTTTGAGTTTTTAAAGTGTGTTTGCCTTGCTAAGAAAAAAATAAGATGGTGGGAGCACAAAAAACATTCCACGTTTGTGACAAAGGATTACCCATTTGGGACAAACAATCCTTTTTCAAGGCTCACATCTAACTTTTCCCTTTGAAAATAATGGGAAATTCTAAAATGTAATAACCTTTGAATGGATTAATATTTTTTCACCAAATCTTCAAAAGGCACATCTGTGACCCAATACCATTCTACTCTAAAACTTTTAGACAAAAATCTCATGCCATTTTTGTGCAGCAGCTTGCCAGAGAATTTTACAAAAAAAAAATTAATTTTCAAATTTTTTGACACTCCATATCTCTGCAACCACACATCTGACCAGAACAAAACTTGCCAGAGCAAGAGATCATTAATGCCTGATGGCACATGTAAAATGCCATTTGACTCGCTTGAAAAGGTACAAAGTTATTAATGTGCAAAATGTTGAGTTTAACATAGAGGTGAAAATTGAATCCTAACTATAGGGGTAAAACAGCAACCCTATAATATCTATCTATCTACCTACCTACTGACCTACATACCTACCTACCTACCTTTCTATCTGTCTGTCTGTCTGTCTATCTATCGATAAATATTAATACAGAATATATGTAGCAATCAAATACAATAAACAGAAAAGATAAGAAATGGTATGGTAATGAAGTGTGGAGGGAAGGGGCAGGGGAAGTGGGCAGGCAAAGGAAGGCAAAGAGTACAACAGAAAGGGTTGGACAAAGAACATAAATAGGGATGAAAGGTAGTAGAAAAAGATATAATTAAAAACAATATCATTCTCAAGGATACCTATATGTGATCCTAAAGCTCATTAGTACAACCAGACTGGCATTTAGGATGTCCAATTGTTGTACACCAATATCACCCATGAGGATGGTTTGGAGGCTTTAAGGTACCAATTGTATGCAGATATTAGTTTTTTTTGGTTCACTTTCTAGAATTTTTCATATCCATTACTGAGAAAGTGTTGAAAGGCAGTTGCTTTCTTTTTTTTGACTTGCATGTATTTACTGATGATGGCGATTGTGATGGGGGCAGCACTAGCCCCCACTTATGCAAACATCTACCTGTCACAGTGGGAGAAGAACAGTGTCATTTCAAGTGAAGAAAAACAATTTTTGGACCAAACAGACCTTTACAAGTGGTTTATTGTTGACCTTTTCATCATACATAAGAGTACTGTGGAAGATTTGTATTTATCTGTGCATTACCTTGACAAAAAAAAAAAAAACTTAAGTTCACTCTTTCATGTGAGTTACAATTTGTCAGTTTCCTTTCTTTGATAATTAGTGAAGCACTTACTGGTGAACTTGTGGCTAACTTGTTTCATAAGAAAACTGACAGAAATTCTTTACTGCATTTCACTTGTTGCCATCCAAACCATAGCCCCTATGCATTAAGGGGAAAGTTGCCAACATGCCGCAGATCTGTGGGACATAGGCAACCCTACAACTGAATGCCACACACCAGAGGTCTGGTTGAACCTCAGTAGCATTCATGGAAGGGTAGTGTTTCCCTTCTGCATTTGATCACATAGCAGATAATGTAGCTATGCATGCGACTGATCAGGGGCATGTCTGGGGGTGTGCTCACACTCTGCACCATTCATGTAGGTGCAGAGTGCTGGGCAAGGGGGCACAGGATATGGCAGTGAGAACCCTGCCATATCTTTTGTGCAGCCTCCCAGTTTATACCCCCCAGGTCTGGCAGCATGAGGCATCCCTGCCATGTACTATCCCAAAATCTCCCACTGCAGGTGGAGCAGGGGATCCATTGGGGGACCAGGATGAGCATCCAATTGGATACTCCTCTGTGTTCTCCAATCTGCACCCATGCAACTGTGTGCCAGGGAAGGGCCCATAGACATGAGCACACCAGTGGCCGGTGATTGGAAATGCCAACCACCTCTCATCTGTCCACAGGTGTGGAGCTATGCAGGCTGGGTACAAGAAAATCACATGTACCTGGCCTTGCATTCATGCATAGCCCCTCCATGTGAGATGGTGTGAGTCCCCTTGCACAACATGTGGAGAAAATGGGATGAGACCGCAACTTTAGCTTTCAGGCAATAAAGAGGGTATATAGTACTGTATTTGGGGGACACTGACAGAAAAGTGCTGAGGAGAGAAACTTTGTATGCATTAACTTTGTCTTTTCATACATACATACATACATTCAAGTGTTGGCAGATAAGGATCAATATGGCCCACCCAGTCTGCCCCAGGATACTCCTACCTATTGAGTATCCCTATGTCCCCCCCGAGTCTTGTCTGAGCATCCCCTTGACCGCCCTCAGCTATGACACCTTCACCCCACACCTTCAGGATTCCCTTGTGCCTGCCCCATGCATATTTAAACCCTGAGACTGTTTCAGCCCTTACCACTATATCTGGTAGCCTATTCCAGGTATTCACCACCCTCTCTGTGAAGAACTTGCTTGTATTGCTACTAGATCATCCTCCCTTCAGCTTCATTTCATGATCCTTAGTTGTTGAGCACCTTCTCCTCTGAAACAAGTCTCCCTCCTGTACCCTGTTAATCCCCTTTAGATACTTGAAAGTCTCAATCATGTCCCACTCTCCCTCCTTTCCTCCAGAGAGTACATATTGAGATCCCTCAATCTGTTCTCATATGCTTTCCCATGCAGTCCATGAATCATTCTGGTAGCCCTCCTTTGGACAGCCTCCACCCTAGCAACGTCCTTTTTTAGGCGTGACCTCCAGAACTAGACTCAGTACTCAAGGTGTGGCCTGACCAACATCTTGTACAAGGGAACAATGACCTCACTCCTTCTGCTCGCAATACCCTGCCCTATGCAAGCCAGAATTCTGTTGGCCTTTCCTTCTGCCTTTTGGCACTAACTTCCCAACTTGAGGTCAGCTGTAATGATGACACCCAGGTCCCTCTTCTGTTCTGTGACTGCTATTTCTTCCCCACTCAGAATATATTTTGCCCCAGGGTTCCTATGCCCCCAGTGCATAATTTTATACTTCTCTGTGTTGAATCCCAGTCTCCACAACTTGGACCACTGCTTCAGTTTTTAAAGGTCTTCCCCCATCCTGCCAACCACCTCAGAGATGTCTACCCTATTACATATCTTTGAGTCATCTGTGAACAAGCACACATTCCTCTCCAGCTCTACTCCAATGTCTCCAATGTAGACATTGAATAGGACTGGGCCCAAGACCGACCCCTGCGGTACCCCACTCTTCACCCTTTCCTCACCACAGAGTACCCTGTGTGCCATCACTCTTTGGGTACTGCTGGAGACCCAGTTTCTGACCCACTTTACTATGGTTGGTCCCACCCCAAGACTGCCCAGTTTGTTCAGTAGCCTCTTGTGAGGAACAGTGTCAAAAGCCTTTGAGAAGTCCAGATAGGCCATGTCCATTGCTCCTCCATGGTGCACCACCCCTGTCACCCAGTCAAAAAAGTCTACTAAGTTTTTTTGACAGGACCTCCCTCTGGTAACCCATGCTGTCTGGGGTCATCTAGCCTTCTGTCCTTCAGGTAGATCAGTATACACTCCTTTAAGAGTGAATCCATTAGCTGGCCTGGTGGCTCTGAGGGCTGAGGCACTGGACATCACACCTTGTGCCACACCGACTACCATGGTTCGGAACTGAGCCCAGGCTACTGGGAGCTGGCTGTGGGGAAGGGTGCAGGATTGAGCTGCTGTCTGCAAGCTCTCCTCCCTTGGGGTGAAATCCTGTGCATCCCAGTGCGTTGGCGATGCCTGGTGGTGGCTGGATGTTCAAGCAGCCAGAAGCACCTTGGTGGGAATCGGAGGAGGTGGAACCTTACATAGGTCTTTCGGAAGTGAGCAACCTGCTGGGCAGGCTTCATTGCAAGTTTCCTCCTAGGCACTTTTCAGGGAAAATGACCCACACATGCACCCAGCATAATGCCCTGGATGGGTCACCATGCCTACCACCAAACAAAGCCCAGCATAAGATGGGGTGGGGGCTACTGGCTGCTCTCAGTCTCTCTCCCATTCTCCCTCCAGGGGTCCCACCATAGGGGGAAGCTACTATCCTCCCCTCAACACTGCCGAGGTGGAGGCATGTTGGTGGGTGTGTTGAGGGTCCACATACAGGTTGGATTGCTGGGAGGTCCTCTGCCATGTGGTGATTATAAAATAGAGTTGAAAAAAAAGAGAGTGACTCCATTATCTTTCTAACCACTGATGTCAGACTGACAGACCTGTAGTTACCCACCACCTCCCTGTCCCCTCCCTTATGCAGCAGAACCACATTTGCTTTTTCCAATCCTCAGGAACCTCTCCTGTTTCCAGGGATAGGGTAAACAGATCTGCCAGGGGCACCGCCAACTCCTTCCTGAGCTCCTTCAGTATCATAGGGTGCACTGCGTCTGGTCCCATTGCTTTGTCCAACCTAAGCCTCATTAGTTCCTTCAGGACTCTATTCTCAGTGAAGGGGATGGTATCTACCCCCTCACCCCACAAACCACTGCTTTCCAGTTCAGGCCCCATATCCTCCTCCCTGGCAAAAACTGAGCAGAAATATTTATTTGATATATTAGCCTTTTGATCATCCTCTACACATGCTCTCCCCCCTCTCCTCTCAGTCTTATTATTCTAGCCATAGTTTCTCTCCACTCTCCTATGTATCGATAGAATGCATTTTCCTTTCTATTTCCCTCCTTGCCCTCCGTTACATGCCCACATCCTTCTCCCCCACACTTTTTTGCTATACCTTTTCTTATCTTTTCTATATATAGTATTTGATTGGTATTATATATATTTTTTGCAAAAAAAACTGCCTTAATGCACAGTTAAGGTTCATGTTAATGCCACAAAAGTAGGGAAATATGTGTTAGGGTTTCCAACCCTAACTCCCTACCCCCAACCCCCAAGCAGCAAAAAGGAAAACACATAAGGGTTCTGAGTGTCTTGAGTCTTGGCAAATCCATGGTGAGGTCTTCCTTGGAATTGTGAACCTTTCCTTTCTTTTTGAGATAGTGGAATCATATCCCCATTCAGGCAGGTCCCAAATGGACCTTCATGAACAGATGCAAGCATTCTGTGCCCTTTGGGACCTGTACCAAAGGAAGATTTCATTTACAGAGAGAAGTACAGGACTTGGACCCCGCACTTTGGTGCATAAATGGATGTCAAGAACTCATGAGGCTATCTGGTGGACTGTGGAAGTGCAGACCCCCAGGTGCTATGGTTCCATGTAGCTGCAGACACAAACACACACAGCAAATAAGCCATCTCTTGGCCGAATCACAGGGCCCTCTGGAATACAAAGGTGCAGAAATGCAGGGTTCTATGCTAAGAGAATAGTTCTCTTCACTATATGGTTCTTGGGCCTGTGCAGGCAATCTTGCATCTACCCTTCCTGTGCTGGGGGGTGGTGTTGCATGACAGCATCTTGCCCCCAGCCTCTGCCCATTCAGCTGGGTCACTGAGCTCACCCTCAAACTCAGCTCACCGGCAAGAGATCAAAAAGCACTTCCCACTGGGGTAAAGTCTGGCACTAGACACAATGTTTCTTAATAATTATTTTTTCTTAATTTTGACCCTAAATTTTACAGATAGTCATTTTAAGACTCCCCCTAATAAACATGACATGTGGCATTTATAGTATACTGGCCAAAACATCATTTTGCACCACAAGTGCAAAAACATGTCTCAGCCAGAATTCATAAAATGACACCTGTCACATTTATGAAGTGTTGTGAACAAATTGCTATGTTGAATGTTGGAGTCAAAATATTGACAATTAGTGAAGTTATGAGTGAATGTTGAAATATTTCAATGTTCACTCATAACTTGGTCATTTTACCATGTTTTTACACAAAATCTTCAGCCTTGCCTTCTTATGACCCTACCTCATGAACCCGGTAAGTGAAGATTTTCAAAATCCTGCCAAAATGTCATGTCACACTACATGAGTGAAAGAAATATTGTCCAGGATTCAAAAAATGACAGCTGTCACGTTCATTAGGTGGTGTGAAAAAATGGCTATGTTGAAAAATTTACTGTCAAAATATTAAAAATTACCAAAGGTATAAGTGAGCATAGAAAAATTTCAATTTACACTCATAACTTTGTTGTTGTATTTTAAGTAAAACAGTGGAAAATATATTGTTTTTTCTTGCCACTACAAAAACACTCAATTAGGGCTTTTGGACAGTAAAAAAAATTAAAATGAACCACAAGTTCTTTTTAACTATTTAAACCATGAGCCTCAGCTTTGTTATCTATTGCGAGCAGCCACACACTTCCCTAGCTCATTTTATGCTAATATGTCCTGCCAGTCTCAGCTATTGGTTGGCAGGACATATTAGCATAACGTGAGTGAGGGAAGCTTGCGGCTGCCACTGAGATGGTGGCTGCCAGCAATAGAAAATGGAAGTCATGGCTCATGGTTTAAATTATTCAAAAGCACCTGGAGGTAACTGTAAAAAAAAAATCAATACTGTCTGAAAGTACTAATTGGGTGTTTTTGTAGTGGCTGGGAAAAGCTGTGACTTTTCCACTGTTTCCCTTTAATACTACGACTGGAAATTTTCAGCATAGCCTTCTTATGACCCCACCTCATGAACCTGGTAGGTGAAAATACCACATGAAAGGTAATTTCACACAGTGGCCATGAAACTGTCTTTCAGGTCAGATCCTTGTTCATCAAATGGGGTCCCAAAAAGGCCATACTGAAAATTTTATGTTAAAATATTACAAAATGACAAGGTTATGAATTAAAATTGAAGCCCCTTTGAAATACATTAAGCCAGACATACCTTATTTCCTCATATTGCAGTCGCTGGTTCCAGCAGCAAGACATGTCTTAAACAGGAGAGTGAATCTACATTGTGGGACATGTTCAAAATAGTGAGGGTGTGTGTGTGGAGGGTCAGATCAGTAAGTAGTGATTTTCCTTTTTACAGGGTTAATGTTAAAAAAATAAAGACATCGAGGGACTGTTTTTGTTTTTGCAAGTATATTACATCCAACACTGGGGATTGAGCACCCCAGTGTCAGCTTAACTGTATGACAGCACCAGGGGTCAGTATCCCAGTGTTCACTCCTACAGTATTCATAAAGAGGGTCAGATGACCTGGAGGTTTAAGGATTGGCAAACGGTACTGGGCTTGGGCACCCCAGGCCACTTTTGTTATAATAACACATTGGGGATGAACGAGGGAGGTCTAGCTGAGATTGGGGGATACTGAGGAGAAAGAAAGAAAGAAAGACAGACAGACAGACAGATAGATAGATACATACATACATACATACATACATACATAGATGCATAGATACATAGATACATCTGAAGCCCACAGAACTGTAAGAGTCAAGAAGTACTAGTTTCATAATCTGGGACACAGTTTGTAATCTTTTTATTTTGGGCCTGTTTATGTTGTATGGGCAGTGAGAGTGCCCTGTGACTGATTAATAATAAAAAAAAAATTCTGAATAAACCTGGTATCTTTCAGGGCTACTTGAGATGTATTACCTGTAAAATTGTTTTATACACAATATCTGAGGAGGTGGGAGCTCCTCAGGTTTAGATTTATAATATTTTTGGGGATATTGTCTAGATTTTATTTGTTTGAATTTTTACATTTCCTTTGCTGTTTACTTGCCTCTCAGACTCCTGGTGAGAGCAGAGCCTGGGATTAGGAAGCTTTGGCATTTTTGAATCAGGGGAGGTGGGAGCTTCCTTGGTTCATTCATGAAACATCTGAAATTATCTGTTTGATTTGTTTGTAAAGGTCTGCTGGATCATTTATTATAGGGGACAGTTGGATTATTTTATTAGTACAATTAAGGGTCTATATTTTGGGGGAGGTAAGTTGATTATAGGATTAAGATTTCAATTATTCTTTTATTTATTAATTAATGGGATTTCGTTGTGTTTTAACAAGTGTATTTGAAATGTGTTGGGAGGGTTTTGAGATGGCCAGGCATTATTCTCCTACCATGTTCAGGGCATTACACCCTTTTGAATGTCCTCTACTGCCAGCTGAGGTGTAAAAGAGGTATCTCACCTTGGGAATAGCCAGAAATCGATTAAAAAAGGGGTGACCTGGGCATGGTGGGAGAATGGAGAGGGGAGGGCAGATTGAAGTTGTTGGGACTAGGAGACACCCTGGGGTGAAATGGGGTCAGGAAAGGGGGTTTCCCCTGCCTGGTTCCCATACCCAAGGCCTCCACAAATAGTAGGCAGGTCTCAGGATCTTCCTCAGTGACCCATTCAACTCGGGTGGTGTTATGCAATGCCAGATCGATTAGAAACAAGATAGCCATTATAGCTGATCTTGTTGGAATATCTGATTTGGCATGCATCACCGAGACCTGGTTGGTTGAGAATGCAGGCCCTGTTTTGGCATCTGCTGTTCCATCCGGGTTCTCTGTGATACATTGCCTGAGATTGGATCATAGGGGCGGGGGTGTAGCCATTATGTTTAAAAAGGAACTGGGCCTTGTGGATGTGCCAGTGGGGTGCACTCAATCCTTTGAGTGTATCTTGGGAGCAGGTATAGGGTTCAGGATACTCCTCATCTACTGTCCACCTGGTGATGGGGGAGAATTCCTGAAGGAGTTTGCAAACTTCATTGTCGACGTGGCCTTGAAGTCACCCAGATGGTTATTTCTGGGTGACTTCAATGCCTGGGCCAACGATGAACTCTTGCAGTTTTTAAATAACCTCCTCCAGGTTATGACTATGCTGGGCCTTACACAGGTGGTTACCTCTGCTTCCCATATTGGAGGTCACTCTCTGGATCTTGCGTTCCTCCTGGGGATGGAGACCACAGATCTGGGGGTGGAACCAGTTGGTTGGTCTGACCATCACACCATTAGGTTCAGTTTTGGGGCACCCCCAAGTAGGCCTGCCCCTATGGAGATGGTCCACAACCGCCCTTTGAGGGGAGTTACCCCAGAGGGCCTATCAGCAGTGCTGGACCTGCCTGGTTTATCGAGTGAATGCATGAGTCCAGATGGTCTTGTACTGGCTTATAATAAGGCAGTGGGAGATGCTCTGGACTCCATAGCTCCTGTTCATGTTTGCCCACTCACTCATGGTTTGATGGGTCCTTGAAGGAGCTGAGGAGGGTGGGTCAAAGGCTAGAGAGAGTTTGGAAGAAATCCTGCCTTGATGCTGACAGGCTTAGATTAATAGAACATTATAAGATCTATCAATCAGCAATAACTTGTAAGAAGGCAGAATTCCTGTCCGGGGAGATTGCTGCTGCACAAAATTGACCAGTTCAGCTCTTTCGGACTGTGGACAGACTGTGCAATCCAGTCTGTCTTCAGTCTGGAAGAGGTTTTTCACACATAAAATGTGATGACCTTGCTTGATTT
Source organism: Neoceratodus forsteri (assembly GCA_016271365.2). NCBI lineage: Eukaryota > Metazoa > Chordata > Ceratodontiformes > Ceratodontidae > Neoceratodus > Neoceratodus forsteri. The sequence continues at coordinate 965,371,832 of CM028132.1, read as the reverse complement.
TTTGCAGATAAGGTTGCCAGCATCAGGACAGGGATCAGCCCATCTCCCTCTATGAGGGATTATGGAGATTGGTGGGAGGTTGCATACACCCGGTCTGTCTGGTCCGACTTCAGCTGGCTGGAATTCTCAGACATTGAAAGAATTGTCCAGACTTTGCGACCAACCAGTTGTATTTTGGATCCGGGCCCTACGCCACTATTGGTACATTGCGTAGATGTTATCTGCCCCATCCTTGCTGAAATTGTCTGGTGTTCCTTGGAAAAGGGGGAAGCGGTCATTTGACCACTCCTTAAAAAAACCTTCCTTGGATCCAGACTGTCTAGCAAACTACAGACCTGTCTCTACTCTACCCTTTTTGTGTAAGGTTGTTGCGAAGGTGGTTACATTGCAGCTGGATGACCATCTTACAACCCACAATGTCCTGGATGTTCTCTAGTCTGGGTTTAGGAAAAGACATAGCACCTAGATGGTCCTTGTTAGGGTGTTAAATGATCTCCTAATTGCGAAAGATCGAAAGACTTGTACTATCTTACAAAAATTGTAACTTTACTGCCTAATACTATGAAATGTCCTTATACTGTAAATCTGTAGCTTGATATTTGCTTGTATTTCTCTGCTTTCCACATTGTACAATTTGTACCCGGATTGCACCTGAAAACGAGTCTCAGCTCAGTGTGCCTTTCCCGGTCACCAATTTTAAATAAATAAATAAATAACTAGATCTTAGTCCTTCTTGATCTCTCTGCGGCATTTGACACTGTGGACCTTGGTTTGCTTTTGGAGTGCCTGCGACATTTCTATGGGCTATCTGCCACAGTTTTAAGTTGGTTTTGATCTTTCCTCACAGGCAGGTTACAGAGGGTTGTCACTGGAATTTATTCTTCTGATGCCCTCCCTCTGTCCTGTGGGGTGCTGCAGGGCTCCATTTTGGCACCTATGTTGTTTTTAGTGCACATGCTGCCATTGGGAGATATCATTAGGAAGTACAGTTTGGGTTTTCGCTGCTACGCAGATGATACCCAACTGTATATGTTCTTTATGCCCAGACAGGATGATGCGGTCTCTGTGCTTAATAACTGTCTAACCGAGATCAAAGATTGGATGAGCACTACCTGGCTAAGGTTAAATCCAGACAAGACTGAGGTGTTGGTTGTGGACCCGGGTCGTCCGGCAGCAGATCTTGGGTCTGGGCTTCCTTCTGGTCTATGGATTGATGGTGCACAGCTCATGACCTCAGATCAGGGTTTTATTTTCAATAGCAGCTTGACTTTGAAATCTCAGGTCTCTGCTGTCATTAAATCTTCTTTTTACTATCTAAGGAATATCGCCCCAGTGAAACACCTGGTTCCTCTGGCGGACCTCCCTACATTGGTCCACGCGTTCATAACCACCTGCCTTGATTACTGCAATGCACTCTACCTAGGGCTTCCTGGTGTTGATATCCACTGGTGCAGAATGCGGCAGCCAGGCTTTTGACTGGTACTTCTAGGACTAGTCATATTTGCCTGTGCAGCATGAACTGCACTGGCTGCAGGTACAGTGGTGGATCACCTTTACGGTCAGCTTGCTGATCTACAAAGCCCTACATGAACAGGGACCCCGATATCTGCAAGAGCTCCTGATTCCCTACTGCCCCTGCTCTTCACTCCGATCCACCGATGAGGGTTTGCTGGAGATTTCCAGGGTTCATTTGAAAACATCTGGGGCACATACCTTTTTCTATGTTACAGCTACCCTGTGGAATTCTCTACCTCGTCGATTAAGAAAATGCCTAACCGTCATGAGATTTAAATCTGATTTTAAGACCTATTTGTTTTATCAAGCTTTTTCTGTATGATTCATTTGTTGTTATTGTTTTTATTGGATTTTATTGTAAAGTGCCTTGATAAGCTGAAAGGCACTCAAGAAATAAAAATTAAATTACCTTACCTTACATAGATAGATACAGTCACAGCCAAAGGCATGGTCAGATATTTCCTGAAATTTCTGAGATATTTCTAGAGAAATCCCCTGCTTTCTCCATTTCTACAGTAGGGGCAGCAGAGAGAAAGTCTTTAGAAATTTTGAGAAATATCTGACCATGTCTGTGTCTACTACTGTAGGAGAGGTGGAGGGAATTGGATCTGTATCCATTGAAGACTAGAAGGGAGAAGGCGGGACATGATAGAAACATTTAAGTATGTGAAGGGGATCAAATAGGTGAGGGAAGGCAGCTTATTCAAAAGGAAGGTGGGGCTAATATGAGAGGGCATAGTCTGACTAGAAGGAGGAAGATTTAGAGGCAATGTGAGGGGGCGTTACTTCACAGAGAGGGTGTTGGGGCCTGGAGTAAACTACTGGAGGAAGTGATGGGGGCTGAAATGCTGGAAGGATTCAAGAGGGCATGGGACAGACATAAGGGGTTGGCAACTAAGAGGGGGGAGGGGAGGTCCCCAGACATAGGTGACAAGTGTGGGGAGGGGGCAGCAGATTCAATGGGCCAGAGGGGTTCTTTTCTGCTGTCAGAATTTTATGATTCCATGAGATATAGATAGATAGATAGATAGATAGATAGATAGATAGATAGATAGATAGATAGATAGATAGAATAGGAGAAAAGAGAGAGTGTGATTGCAATCACTGGCTCACTGCTGAAACTGAAGCCAGCAGAATGTCTCCAGCTGCATCTTCAGAACTTAAGAAAGTCCCATTGTTCTCATACAGAGAATGTGGGTGAACAGCTACTCTCACTAAGGTGGGAATGTTGGATTTTGGGGTGCCAGAAAAGGTATTGCTGGATGATTTTAAAAAAACAAAAAAACACCAGAATATCTAAATGTGTTTTGTTTAGTTATGTCCAGGTGCTTGTTTTTTTTTAGAAATATTTCATTTTTATGTATTTTGCAGTACATGTTTTTTAGTTGGGGAGAAACAAGATAGCGGCCATCAGGACACAAAAAAAAATTATGTTGTATTGTGAGAAGCAAGTGGTGAGACACCAAAAGTATTCTGCAACACATAAAATGGTTCATGTCCAATGAGACATATCGCAAAAACATACTTTAAAACATTATAACTCTGGTATCATTTAATATTTTTTGTAGGCTGCTTTACCCTACAAGATACGGAAAAAAATACCATTTCATATAGGCTGTATGTGAGAGAAAATATAGAAACATTAGATATAAGGAAAAAAAAATGTGCCCTATAGCGGTAAAAGGCATACCTGGGTCTCAGAAACCACACAAGCTGCCATCATGAAACTTGCCTCATATTTAGGCCATGTCTCCTAGATAATGCATAAAAAATTTTATGCATATTTCTCAAATGCCAAGGCTATTAACATGCAAATTTAGGGGTTTAACATAGGACCTGTCAATCAAGCCTAATTATACTGGTGCTACTGCACCAGGTTAATGTGACCTGGGTTTCTCTTCTGAACATCACCTGTGTTTCACAATTTTGCAATGCAAAGAGTTGCACTGTCACTCTAATTGGAATATTTTTCAGCAGTGGCAATCAGCAGTGACATCAGGTATTGAGAAAGTACTGATTTGGTGCAAAAATACTTGACCACTGCCTAGGGGAGAGTGTTAGAGCCAACTGTTGGTGTCTTAAAAATAAGGATAATTTTCCTGAAACACATCAGTGGTGTTTGTGTGGTTTTGGTCTGAGAAGCCAAGCTTTCTCTGAGTATGATTTATCATAATCATGTTACCTTGTCATATAAATAAAAACTGCATACAAATTAATAACAACAGATTTTTTTCCTTCTTCATCATATAACTATTTATAATCTAATATATTAAACATATAACATAAAATAAAAAAATAATAAAAGAGATAATTTAAAACAATAATCATAATATAAAAATATTGTTATAAAATCTATTTTGCTGCAAGGGAGACTCCACAGACATCAATCTAATTTCCAGAGTTTTAAATTCAAAATTGGCATCCTCTATTGGCATTGACACTGCCTGACCCCTGAGGTGCTCAGACTAGCTGTCACCAACTCAATCCTATCTATCGTTGATTATGGATTAGTCATTTGTGGTGCAGCCTCCAATACTGCCCTCAAAAGAATTGCAGTAGCACTGAATAAGGCCAGTTGACTCGTAATCGGTGCCCACAAGTGCACCCACATGTGTGATCTTTATGTGCCAACTAGCTGGTTGAACCTCAAGGGTAAGACTACCTACCAGACATGCCTTCTCATGAAAAAAATTACCCTAGGCCTAACCCCCCAGACATCTTGCCTCTTCTTCTGCCATCCCCAAACCCTCGCAACACTCTGAGTGATTCCACACTGACCTACCTTGTCCCTTTCTGCCAGACCACACTGGCACAGCAAACTTTTAGGTTTAGAGCCCCTACCTGGCTCAACTGCTTCCCTTCAGACATCCTTGCTGAGGCCACCCTTGGCTCCTTTAAATTTAAATTACACCAACACCTCTCTGCACTCGGCAGTTGTGACTGCCCACCCTAAGTTAGGTTGCCGCTTCATGTACCTTTTTCCTACTCAAAGCCCAATTTCCTGTTCTTATGTCTAATACCTTGATACTTGTCCACCCTCCCTTCTGCCTACTTCCCCACTGCACTCATTTTCCCACAACCTTCCTCGCTCCATACATCACCTCCCCTAGTCCCTTCCTTTCACTACCCCCATCACCCTTCCCCTTTTCTCCTGATTGTCTTGTCTCTACCTCTGTCTCCTATCTGTTCACCTTCTATTTCCCAATTAATCTATTCCTCCTAAGCACTTACCAACAAAGTCACATTATCATCTGCTTTGCTCTCTCTCTCTCTTAACTTGTATTCTCAAGTTAGGCCATATGTGTCTCTCTACTTGATTATTTTCTTCTTTAATTTGGTTACTTTATTTGTAAACGTGCCTTACAGGTTTTACTTCTTATAACATCATTTTACTTGGCTTTGTCTTGAGTTTCCACAGTATTATGTAACTTTGCCTTATCTTGCTGACACAGAGCCATTGTAAATGAACCTTTGATTTAAAGGTGTCTAATCCTTGTTATCAATAAATAAATAAATAAAATATAGGTACTAGAATGAGATATAGTCGAGATGGGGAGGGGCCTTTAGGTCAGCAATAAAATTTAAGTAATACTGTAGCTCACCCTGAGTCAAGGCAGTCTTAGTTGACTTTGCAGACTCTGTCAAAACACTTCAAACAATAATTCACAGCAGATGCATGCCAACAGCACCTGCCTTAAGTAAACTACAGTAATTCATATATATATATATTTTTATTGTTTTACCAGGTGAGACACACTAAGCTGAAAGCTTTTTTACAGGTGCAACCTGGGAGCACAGGGAAGTTAAGTGACTTGCTCTGGGTCACACAGCATATGCAAGTGGGGGCTGTGGGATTCAAACCCAAGTCTCCAGATTTGCAGCTCAGAGCCTTAAACCACTGTGCTATACTTCCTCCCTGCCCTTCATTGCTGACCTCAAGCCCCCTCCCCAATTATCACCTATCATATTCTGTGCCAATTACACCACTAGGTATAAGAGTGATTCAGCTAAATTCAGCTAAATCAGTAAAGCCGGACTGAATTTTAAGGCCCCATGTTGAAGCCAAACTGAATTTGGCTCAGTCCCACTTCTCTCACCCATATATCAATGGTGGCACATGCAACATTGTGCAGTGAGTGATGCAGGATATAGTCATGCTAAGTCAATACACGGAAAGGCACTTTTATTTATTCAGTGCCTAATTACAGGGGCATAGGGAGCCTCATAATATAAAAAAGCAAAACACATTGAAAACGATCACATTAGAGATAATAGATACTAATAAAATTAGGCGTTAAAAAGATTAAAAGGCAACACCAGACCCTGAAATCAGGGCAAACAGATGAGTTTTAAAGTAGGACTTGAAAGGTCAAGTAAAGGGGCACCTCTAACCTCCGGGGAAGGGCATTCCACAAAATTGGGGCAACCTTCCTGAATGCCTGATCCCTGAAGACTTAAGCCTTGATCTTGAAATGGTGAAGCGATACAGTATGTACACAAATGGATGTCATTGTTAGTATCTGTCTGGCACTTTAAGAGCAGACTACGTCTGTTGCACGGGAATTAAACACGGAGGGGTCTGCAATGGCACACATGAGCTGTGGCCGCAAACAGCACTGTGACCCAAGAGTGCTGTATGATGGGTTAACCAAGACTCCAGAAACAAAGCTGAAATTCATTGTCATCCCATCCACACTATCCTGGTAACCACTGCCCACACAAATAAGGGCATCTTGGATGAACTGAATGGGTACTTACGGGTGATAAAAAGTCTTAGGGTACATACAAAATTATAAACCAAATGTTATATGTAGTTTGCACTGGTAATGTGCAGTGTCACTAATGACCACTCTGTATATCATGTACCTGGCATGTGGTGGTTCATACACTATGACAGGCACACAATAGACACCAGCCATAGAATGATGACATTGAGCAGCAATAAGAGGAACATCACTACAAATGGAAGGATGAAGAGGATGTACAGGGACCCCCTTGACATAGGGGGGTTGGTGTCAGAACTCAGGTGGGGAGAACCCAGAAGGAGGGTTAACTGTAAAGGCTGGACTCAGCCCACAACTGATGACCCAAGTACTGCAGGCCCAAACTTAAACATAGGACTGTGAGGTCCCCCAGGACCAGTTGACTTCCAGTGCAAAGAAAACTACAGTATGCCAGGTATTTTTACAGGGCAGTCACACAGGATTGAATGTACAGTCATAGCCACTAATATGAGTAATAATATAATTAGTTAAGGAGGGCCATGGCTAGATGTGGGTCATTCAGTTTAATTGTATTGAGTGGAGACCATGGCTAGATATGGCTGCTGATTGTTACAGATAGCCCTGACTATCACTTTACCATGCTCTAAATGGCACCTGGCCAGTAAGAGTTGATACGTGCACTTCAAGTCATGTGGCTATGTCATCATTGCTGTGGTATCCATGTATGTACATCTATGTGTTGTGTTCCATGGCATGTTCTAGATGTGGTGCATGATGTTGGGAGTGGTGCCTGCAGCTGTGTAGGGTATGCTGCCTGGGTCTCAGTGTCTGATTAAAACTGAGTGATACCTTTTGAATTTTGCATTGGTAGTTGGCAGCTGTGCATTGATTTGATGTGCTGTTTGTATTCAGTAGGGATGTGCACTTTAAAAGTGATGTGTCATGCCAGCCTGGTGGTGCTGAGGGTTGAGGCACTGGATACCACACCTCGTGCCATGCCGGCGACCCTGGATCGGGAATGAGCCCAGACACCTGGGGGTCAGCAGAGGAGAGAGAGGACCAAGTGTCTGGAGGACTGCTCTCCTCTCTTGGGGGGATCTAGGCGACTGCCCAGCACTGTAGCAGCCCCTGGTGGAGACCGGAGGCACTGCAATGCTTAGGGCTGGCATAGTGGGCTGTAGAGCTGCGACAGACATACCTGACATCATTGTACGCTTGGGATCTGCCAGCAGGGGAGGAGGGAAGGGCATAAACAAAGGAAAATACCCCTCCAATCCCGATAGGTGATGGCTCCCTACAGGGCTGGCTGCCACACACCCAGGACTGGATCATCTCTCCGCCCCTTCAGTCTCCTCACTGAACCAGTCAGATGAACTGGATTGTAGATAGAGCACCATTTATGTAGTAGGCGGCCCTGCCTCGGTGGGCTCAGTGCCAGATGGCTTGTCTGGCATGGATTTATGGGGGGTGTGTGTATATATATATATATATATATATATATATATATATACATGAGGAGGGGAGATCACAGTGGATGGTGGAGCAGCACAGCATGATATGCAGCCTGAGAGAGTTTGGGTTGGAGGCAATAAAAAGAATTGTAAAAAAAATAAATAAAAAAAATAAAAGTGATGTGTCATTTCTACTACAGCTTTCTGGGTTACATAGTTTCTGTACCCAAGATCAGCACATGTTAAGCCCTATCTTGTGCTATAGTTTGCCATTTGTTCATGCAAACTGTTCATATAGCATACCAGACCCCATGACAGCACTGCACTTTCACATGGCACATACTGTGCACTGTGGATATGTGTCTGGCTGACTAAAGCACAATGACTTTACCATGGAAATACCAATGCACTAGCAATACATAGCCACAAACTGTAGCACACCTAGAACTTCTGTGTAGCACACTTAGAATGTCTGTAGCACACCTTGAACTTCTGGGGATTGGCCCTTAGTCATGAGAGAGAGGCAGTGAAGGCCAAATCATGCACTGCACAAGCAATAAGACATACTCATAGTTGTTTGTTGAACAAGTAGTCCTAACCTGTAGTCCTCAGAGATGCGTAAATGTTGCCTAGTTGCTGGTTAGAATCTATATCTACAAACTACATTCCGTGAAAAGTTATCCATCCTACAACGAGTTTTATTTCAGGCAGTGTTCTGCTATTCTGCTATGAGACCAGGTATCAAATTATGTCTCAGACTCCCCTGGAGCACACTGCAGCTGTGGTCTAATAATCCTGGCATTACAAGGAGACACTCTGGCTCCTTTTCCTAATCACTACAAGGAGAATAATGGCTTTAGAAATGTCCTGCTATCAATATAGTGTTTTTTTTGTTAATAAATAAGCTTTCTATTTATAGATTTCTCACAAGAACAATAACATGGCTACAGCTTTTCATTATAATGTCAATAGAGTTGTGTTTATTGTTATAATTTTACCATTTTACAAATCTTTTTTGGCTTAATGTTCCTTTGTATAAAAGATTTTCATGGACTGGAATTCACTTCTTAGTACAATACATCAATCTAGGTCTTATTCATCTTTCAGAATGAATTTGAAACAATTCTATATTGACAGTTCAAAATGTCAATGTGTTGGTCAAGATGAATAATATGTCTTTTTTACATAGGATTTCTCTTAGTTTCGCACTATTGAATTATGTATGTCATTTATGTTGTAAAATGGGTATTTAATTCATTGGTTTGTTAATGCTGTTAAATGTCAGGGTCCTCCATGAAAATTGGCATATAATGTCCTTAGTTTCCCAATTATCAAATAAACATAAATAAATAAGAAAAAATGTATTTTTTTTTTTTTTAATTTTCAAGTCTACTTGCTATAGTTGTTATTCTGATCTCCCTTCAGTACTCTTGGACATTAATTATTGGATAGTGACACATGTGTCAAAACTAAATAGAAGCATAAAACCATAGGATTTCTTGGCAGAAAATGCCGCCCTGTGTTGATTTTGAGGGTCCAGATGGACCTTCACCTTTCCCCTCCCCAATCTCCTTTAGCCACTGTCTTAATCAATCCCATGTGTCTGACCAATACGTGTTTCAATTCCCTTCACTAATTTTGCACAGACTACTGTAACTCCCTTAGCAGTCTATTCCATTCCTTCACCACACTTTGCATGAAGAAATGCTTTGTGATTTCTCTCTTAAATCACCCCCACAGGCTTCAGTGAGTTTCCTCTAGTGCCTGATCTCCCCTCCAAGCATGATCAGCTCTCTGCTATCTACTGTACTTTATTAAACTTTGTATGCATTTGTATGTCTCAATCAAGTCCCCCCTCTCTATTCTTGCCTCTGGCATGTACATGTTGAAATCATCCAGCCTCTCCATGGGAGTCCTTTCCTGCTGACTTGAATTATGTTTGTTATACTCCTATGTACTGCCTCTACCCTGTCCCTGTTTTTTTTTTCAAGTGTGGGTTCCAGAAATGCAGACAGCTCTTTAGGTGAAGGCACTCCAGGGAACTGTATAGTGTCAGAATCCCACCACTCTTCCTACTGCTGTTCACCTTTCATGTACAGCCTAACATCCTATTTACAATCCCCACTGTACTTCTTCACCATGCTGTAGCCTTCAGATCGTCTATTACCCCCAGGTCCCTCTCCTTAGTAGTCCCTTCCATGCAACTTCCACCATTCTATATTCTGTCTTTGGATTTGTTTGCCCCCACATGCATTGCCTTGGACTTTTTTTGCATTGAATATCAACAGCTACACCTTTGATCACTTTTCCTTTGTACTTCTTACGTTTCTTCACTATTTACTGACAGATTTTTTGTATCATCTGAATACTCCAGTAACACATATTAAAATGTTTAAGAAGACCAGACCAAGGTTGTATCCCCATGGAACCTAACTGTTGACCCCAAACCTCAGAGTATCCCTCATTGAATACAACTATCTGAGATCTGCACTCAGCCAATTGCTTGCCCACTTTGTGATTTTATCTCCTACTGCAGGTCTCCCAGCATCTTAACTAGTCAATTGTGAGGGACAGAGTCAAAGGATTTGTTGAAATCACAGTATACTGTGTCAGCCCCGGCACCTTGTTACCAACCATTATCACCCAATCAAAGAAGTCAATTAGATTTTTCTGACACAATGCCTGTGCTGTGAATGCATACTGCAAGTTTCTCAAATATGAAAGTTTCCCACGGCTTTTCCATTATGTACACCAGACTGACAGTCCGTAGTTCCCCGGTTCATCTCTACTTCTACTCTTGTGTAGGGGTATCACATTTGCTGTCCACCAATCTCTAGGTACTTCCTCATCTCCAGTGAGTTGTTGAGGTGCTCAGCCTGTGGCACAGCCACAACCTGCTCCATCTCCTTCAGTACTTTGTTATGCAGCCTGAACGGACCCATTGATATGTCCAGCTGCTGTGCATTTTGTCTCTTTAACACTCTTGTCTCTGAAAAGAGATTCCTTTTTGTCATCTTCCCCTTTCCCTCATTCATACCTCTCAACCTCTCAGCATTAAAAATCATAGCACTGGCCTTCAAAAATCATAGGAAAGGGTCAGAATGTGAAGCACTTTCTTATTTTAAACAATATTATGTCTACAGATAGTGGACACCATATAGTAAGTGATAAGGAATATTTCTATCTGCTTAGTTCAATGATTTAACACTTTGTGTCTCCAGAAATAGCTCTAACATAATGAGGAACATTGGTAAACTTGTGAAGAGCAAGGGTAAATTTAAGTGTAAAAATCATAGTGCTATGCAGAATTCATAGCAGTTGAGAGGTATGCCCTCATTGACTTGATGACAGTCTGGTAATGGCCCCATATTATGCTTTACTGTGAATAATGAACAGAAAAACTGGTTCAGTATATCCACCTTTCCTTTGTCCTCCTCCCATTCTATCCTTTTTATTTGTCTATTACCACCTTTGTTTTGTGATACTCCTTTAAATACTAAAAGAATGTTTTTCCACCCTCTTCATTCTCTCATCTTTTTTCAGTTCAGTGTCAGACTTTTGCCTCCTCACCAGTTTGTTCACCTTCTCTATTTTGCTAAGCATGCTGCCATATCATTTTACTTCTGGTGTTTTTGAAGATCTTTTATTCCCTCATAGTCTCATCCACCTCTTTAGTGAACCACAGTGTCTTCTTATCCTCCTGTTTTCCCTGCTGCCCTAAAACTGATATTTATGGCTTACAAGTTTGCATCCCTGATCAATCTCCACTTCTTGTTCACCCCCGCTACCACATTTACTTCTTCTAGTCTATGTTGTAACATCCCTTGCATCCTGCCAAAGTATGCTCTTCTAACGTCTAGGGCTTTTGTCTGTAACTGCATCCTCTCCACCACTAACCTAATATTAAACCATGCAGTCTGATGGTCACTGATTGCCAGTGTGTTCTGCACCATGACTTCTCTTATGCTATTCCTGTTCTCAAGAACTAAATCAAGTAGGGCTCCCTCCCTTGTAGGCTTCTGTAGGTTTCTACAAGCAAATGATGTCTTGGCTCTTGCTGCTACTGGGATCCTCCAGTCCACATCTGGCATGTTAAAGTCACCTATTATCAGCACCTCTTCCTGATTTGCAGCCCTTCTGATCTCATGTCCTAGTTCTCTATCAGCTGCCCTGTTTTGTGATATTAGTCTACAGTATATACTACCCATATACTTATGATCTTCCTTCATCTTTGATTATTTGGACCATCACTACTTCTGTGAAGTTGCCCTCTACACTATCCTTGACCCCCATGGCCTTCATGCCATCTCTAACATATAGTGCCTCCCCTCCCTCCTGCCTCCCATTCTGTACCTCCTAAACATTGCATAATATTACTTCTCTATAGACCACTGGTAAGGTCACACCTGGAATACTGTGCTCAGTCCTCGAGTCCCCACCCAAGGAAAGACAAAGACAAGCTGGAGACAGTGTAGCACAGGGTAACAAAAATGATTTAGGGACAACAAGGCAGATCCTATGAAGATTGACTTAAGGCTCTGAACATGAACTCGCTTGGAAAACAGAAAGGAGAGGAGTGATATGATAGAGACTTTCAAGTTCCTGAAAGAAATGAACAAGGTAGACTGTGAGGGACTATTCAGCCAAAATGGGGAATCAAAAACATGGAGACATGAGTGGATGCTGGCAGGGGTGTTTCAGGAGGGACACAAGGAACTTTTATTTCACAAAGAGAGTTGTTTGAGCCATGGAACAGCCTGCTGGCAGAGATGGTTCATGCAAGCACCACTAATGGTTTCAAATATGGCTGGGACTGAGTAAGAGGCTTAATAATCACTCAGGGTTTATAGCAGTAGGGCAGAGAGAAATGGAGCAGAGAAGGGTAAAAACCCATCTAGACAATGGGTCCTGGGATAAGATAGTGTATAACTGGGATAACTGGATGGACCAATGGATTTTTTTTCTGCAGTCATTTTCTATGTTTCTTTGTTTTTAGCCAGGAATGGAAAGATCCCAGTTATGATCTTGAGTTGCCCAAGTCTCTGAGATTGCCACTAGGTCCAAATGTTCTGCCATCATTAGTTCTAAGGTTTTGTACCCTGTGTTCCTGGCATTAAGACACAAAGTACTCTACATCACTTACTTACCCCCTCTGCCTCTCTCTCATCCATTTCTCTCTACTTTAGCCCTACCCTTACCTCTCTCTGTCTCCCCTACTGACTTCACTGTAGTCCCTTTCTTGTATCCTTTTCTGCTGTTCTTTCCTCTACAGTCATGTTACTTCCTGTTGTTCCTTCCATGTTCTATGGTGCTGTGGAGACCCCCTTAGCCTCTTGAATAGGTATATTTATCAGTAACTGGCCTCACCACACTGCTCCTTTAAAAGTGCATCTATGTTTTCTGTAGACATTTTTTTCAAACATGCTAGTACCCGCCTCTGAGGGGTGTAGGCCATCCTATTTGATTTGGCTTTCTCCATTCAAGGTTGGCCCCAATCTTTCACATACCTGAAGCTCTCATCCATTAGCTACACCATCAGCCAGAAGTTGAATCAACTGATCAGCAGATAAGGCCCCTCTCCACAAGATAAAACTGTTAGGACCTCAGAAAAGTATACCAAGGCTGCTATCAGCATGATCCTTCCTTATAGGTTTCTGAAGCTATCTCTCACCTGCCCTAGTGGGTTTCTAGCCCAGTCATCTGTACTCAGGTGGACAATGCCATCCAGCCCCTTCTACACAATACTCTTGGCAATTCTCATGTCCCTATGTACATCCCTGATACTAGTATCATAGTAGTGTTGTTGTGCCACTATAGTTAAGGTCACTGGTAACTGCTTCTCTAAGTCTCAGGTGTTTAATACATTTGGAGGAAGAAACATGAAGAGGCAGTCTGCAAGAACAGTAACATGAAGCCATAAAAAGGATGCTTGGGGAGAAGAAATATTTAATTTGTTTGGTTTCTGTGCATTTCTTCATACTCTACATATACATTCTAAAGCCTCTAGTGGCAGCACTAATATGAGAGTCATAGTATTTTCAGAATTGGCAGGAGGACTTGGGTGCTGGTAGTAATGACTCTGACCATGCCACAAGTAGAATTTTAATACCGGAGACTGATCTTGAAGTGGATGCTGCAGATGTGACAGATGATAAAAAAGTGGTGGCTGTAGATAGAATATTAAATATGTGGCTGAGCCAGCAGCCTCCACAATTGTAAAGGTCAGGGATGTGAGACAGTGGCAGTACAGGAAGGCTAGTGAGTCAGACAAGATAGACATCATTGTTAGTAAGAGTGAGGAATAGAGAGATGGCAACAGTTCTTAGTCATGCATATTGGTATCCTCCTCAGGTTTTAGTAAAGACTATTCTTCTCAGTTCCCTGAATCTCCAACTCTTCACCCTGAAGAAAGCTGTGGGGCAGGAGGCTGAAGTAAATAGGGACATGCTATTGGTCTAATGAGCAGGGTAAGTAGCAGCTGCAGCGTGATGAGCCAGATCAATATACCCTCATTCCTCTCTCCTTTGATGAAAACTCACTGAATGGGAAAGTCCTTTGCATTGAATATTTGAGGTCAAGAAGTCAGATGTGAGTGTTAACACTTTGCCTGATATGCAAAGCAAGTGCCAGCAGGGTAATCCAGGCTCATACGTAAGAACAATAGGGTTGCACAGCCATCTGCAAAGCAAACACACAATTTGTATACAACAGCAAAAGCAGCAGGTATGCATGTATTCAATGTGTTTGGTTCAATGAGTGGATGACTCAGAAGAGGGGGAGGCAGTCCTTTACAGGCTGTCAGTTCTATACCCCAGCAAGCAGAAGTAAGTCTTAGTTTCTCCTCAGCAGCATCCTCATCATCTGCAATTGCTGGGGTTTTTTTGAGCAGCTAGGATCAGGCCAGGACATCACAAGAGGTGTGTGGAATTTTTAGTTTTTTACATGCAAAATTTCACAAAGTAACTATTTCTGTGCATTCACTGAACTTTGAAAAGCTTGCATGAAAAATCTGCAAAAACTTCACATTGCACAAAGACTGCCACTGGAAGCAATGTCATTTTGTGAAACCTTTTACATTGTTCATGGAAGAAAGTTTGTGAGGGAATACATCGTGACATGGGTAAATATTTCAACTCATGGCACAAATTTCTCACAAGATTTGTGACACACTTTTAGCTCCTAGGAGGAGTTCTGGGTGTTGTTAGAGAGGGAGAACTGGAATGAGTCTACAGACTCAGAGTAGCCAGAAGTTTTGTAAACATGCCATATTATTTAGGAGGGAGGCAGAGTAAGGGAAAATAGTTTATTTTATGTAGTAAAAGCAAGATACAGTATTTAAAGGTGACAAGCAATTGCCTCTTTCTAAACACACACATCAAAACACAAGAACAAAATAAAAATGATATTTACAAATAATAGCAAAAGGCATTACACAGATTTGTCAGTCTGCTGCACTGAAAGGCCAGCAGTCAGTCACAGTGCAGCAGGCCGCAAGGCCTGCAGTCTATTTTAATGCACCAAAACCTGAAGTTCCAAAAAACAAAATTTCCACAAATAATTATACATTTGTTTAAACATAAGTTCTCCCAACTTTAAGTCCAACCAGTGGGTATTTTGCAATTTTAACATTTTTATAATTTTATTTCTTATTTGAAATAAACTGCACAGACTGAAACACAAACTCTCAGTCTGGAAGCCAAGCTGCATTTGAGCAGATATGGAGGAACTACATGATAAGTCCCAGAAAACTGTACCATGTGATGGATTTATGGAAGTTGAACTTTTTTCCCCTATATATAGAGCCTCTGTTGATTTTCTTCCCTGATCTCAGCATATACTCTCAAGCTCCATCACTGACCATCTAGGGGACTTCCAGGTTAATCACCCATAGGGGACCAGCCCCATAGGGTCATGTGGGGCCTGCATGAGATGCTGAGTGAGCTGAGGGCTTTTCCTCCTGGTTGACACCAGGGCATTGTGCATGCACTGACACACTTGGATGCTCACATGCAAAGTGCACATATGTGCCACATCTGCTGGTGTCTTCCCTTGTGCTGTTCTCACTATGACTGCCACCCAGCCTCCACCAGGTGGCAGTTGAGTGATGGGACCCAGGACCACCCATACCCTGAGGGAGGAGATCTGTCCTCAGATGCTCAATCCTCCCTCTCCTGGCTGGACCCTGAGAAGCCCTGGTCTATTCCCAAATTTTGATCACAGGCATGGCTGGTGGTGTACCATCCAGTATTGCAACCCACCACACCACTGGGCCAGCCTCTGTGAGTTGAACTTTAACCATCTTTACATCCATATCCTATTATTTTTTATTTGTTTAAAATGTTTTTTCCAGGAAAACCATACTGGAGATAAACTCCATTTCAAACATGACCTGCTTAACATGGATACAGAAACATGCACCATACAGTGGTATACAGCAGGATCGGATGTAGTGTTACAGTTTCCTGCAAGAAAACTGTTACTGAATTGCATTGTTCCTCCAAAATTCTGAAGAATTTATCAGAATTCTGCAGGATCAGGTGTTTGACTCTCATGGGCACCACTGTACATGTAAACATACATAAACACCAATAATTAATTACAATTAATCAAAGCATGTGACATCTGAATTTGAGTCACGGAAAGATCATAAGTATGTTTAAAAAATTTGCAAATTTCCAATATCTTTTATCTCTACTGCAAGAAAACTCCAGCCAGTCATTGTGCTATAGGTATAGGTTTTCATGCCCAGAGTAGTCGTTCATGGCTCTAGGCACATCACGCATGCCAGCCAAATGAGTCCTTGCCCATGATGTGGGACTTTTTAGTTGATTGAAGATGTTTTTGCCATTTTCACCATGTCAAAATGTGGTGAAGTCTGGAATTTTGTGAAGATTTTCTCTGGATCAAGCGTAAGTAGGTGTATGAAGAGAAATTTAAATTTTACACACATCCAGTCATCACATTCACCACAACTGAAGTCACTGCAATGCACAATGTGTATCAAATGCTTAGGCAACCAAACATTAAAGGTAACAAACGAAAGTTCATAAAATACAACCAAAACCATCCTGTGACCACACAGTTGAATGCAGAAAGCTGTCACCAAGAATAAAGTCCCCAGTCTAAATTATTATTCACAAAAGATGTGTCACAGCTGTGCTATAACCACTGCTACAGAAGGGTCTCCTCCCAGGGATGGCAGAGTCTCCTCCCAGTTATTTCTTTCTGCTCCCAGTTACATCAGTGCTACCTCCCAGTTATGCCAGTGTGTCAGTTAAAGCAATGTCTCATCTCAGTTTTGACATTGCCTCCAAAAAGTTACACCAGTGTTTTCTACCAGAAATACCAGTGTATCATCCCAGGATTCAGAATCAGGTGTTTGATCCTGGTGGATGCAACTGTACACGTAAACATACATAAACATAATTAATTACAATTAATCAAAGCATGTGACATTTGAGTTTGAGTCAAGGAAAGATAATAAGCATGTTTAAAAAATTTGCAAATTTCCAATATCTTTTATTTCGACTGGAAGAGTACTCCAGCCAGTCAATGTGCAGTAGGAAAAGGTTTTCATTCCCAGATTAGTCATTCATGACTCTGGGCCTATCACGCATTCCAGCCTGACAATAACGAGTAGTATTTGATAAAGTACAGGATATGCAAAAAAGATGTTCTGTTATGTGTGAAGGATCTAAACCATTAACATTTCCTATTAGAAGAAATAAAATATATTTGCAAATGAGTCTTTCTCCATGTTGTGGGACTTTTTAGTATAACAGCCTTTTGGCTCACCTAGGCTGCTTCAGGGACATCAGTCTTTACCTGGAACAAACCTGCCAGGGGCCCGGCCCGGCCCGGATTCTGCCACTGGATGATCTGTTGATGCGGTTCCTCCATCTGGGGCAGTGGCAGGGAATACCTGCGGAAAACTTGCAGGTTACCACCCCCAGGAAATAACAGTATTTGCCCCCTAGCACACTTCCCCACTCAGTAACAATACCCCCACACACAGTAACTTGAGCACATAAATGTACAACCACAAGTATTAACCTGCAAACAGAATATCAATTTATTTGGGGAAAAGTGAAAAGGGATGTAAATGGCAATACAACCTTTCTTAAACACTTCCTACACAGTTACCCTCAGTTTCTGGGCTTCCCACCCCAGGATGCACCTTTAATGTCCTTGCTACATTGGGTACCACACTGAACAGAGATGCAGGCCTGAGAACTTTTGCCAGGGTTCAACAACTTGTTAAACACCTGCAACACTTTAAACCTTGTTCTGTCTCAACTTACATATTCACTTGAAACACTTTGAACCTGTCTTGTCCCAACTTTCACTTTTCCTTGTGACACATTAAACTTGCTTTGTCTCTACTTTCACTTTCACTTATAACATTTTGCTTTGTCCCACCTTGTATATTCATTTACCAACAGTCCTGATGGGAGTTGCCCCAGACTTTAACTAGCTAGCTAGCCACAGGAAACTGCCCACAGCCACAGCTTGGGGTACTCACAGTTTTGATGTCCACACAGGAAAATGGCAGCCAGCTGAAAGGCAGTCACAGTAGCAGTCACATGGTACCGTAGAGGTCCCAGAAGAATAGTGCACCAGTGACAATGCCAGAAGAACCAGAAACAGATGATCTTCACCTGCCTAGTCTTTGACTCTTTGCTGACAGCCTTAATAAACAGTGTTCACAAGACAGGCTTCTCTTCATCCCACACCACAGGTCTCTCCACGTCTTCTATCCATCAGGGTGCTAAACTTGGTCCCCTGAATCCTCTCAGTCACACATGAACCAGGCCAATAATTTCAGATGGTACTTTACTCAGTCTCTCTAGCCAGTTCTAGTCTCTTATTCCTCTCTTAGGCAGGCTGGCCCATTCAAAGTCTCTGACGCCAGCACTCTCAATTACTCCCCTTGCTAAAATGCTTCTCCGAGGAGGAAAAGGTTGGACCCTGACACAAGGGTTCCAACTAAAAACTTAAACTACAGTGACTACTCAAAGCTCAGAATTCAACTGCCTTTACCCAGTCTTCAGGTCCAAACTTAAACAGCTTTCAGCTCACTTAGTCACTCAATCCCAAACTTAAATAGCTCTCAGCTCACTTTTTTCCTACAGCAAAACTCCGGCACCAATGTGTCTGCATCCCCTTCCAAACTAGTTCTGCCTCCAATAGCAAACTCTGTGCTTTCTCGGTACTTCAGCCTTCAATATCTTACTGCCAGTGTTGGGTAAGTTACTTTTTCTATTACTTTTTATTATGTTTGGAAACTTGTTCCAGGAAGCTCTGTGCAGTCTCTAGCAAGGATGTAGAAGTACTAGAAAAAGTAATACGACTTACAATTATGTATTTTTTTAATACAAAAAGAATAAAAAAATAATAAATAACTATAACAGATAACTATTAACATCCCAGTATCCTCCCAGCCCTCCTTACTGCCTTCTCACATTGCTGGCCCACCTTTAGGTCATCTGATATGACTACCCACAGGTCCCTTTCCATTTCTGTTGTCAGTATCTCACCCCCCATTGTGTACTCTTGCCCTGGGTTTTTGTTTCCCAGGTGCATTACTTTGCACTTCTTTGCATTGGATCTAAGCTGCCATACATTTGACTATTCCTCCAACCTTGTCAAGTCCCTTTTCATCCTTTCCACCCCACCTTGTGTATCAACTCTGTTGCAGATCTTTGTGTCATCTGCAAAGAGACATACTTCCCCTTCCAGTCCCTCTGCAATGTCACTTATAAAGACATTAAAAATGACCGGCCCCAATACTGGACCCTGCAGTACCCCACTAGTAACCCTCCTTTCTTCACTGTGGACTCCATTTACTATTACCCACTGTGTCCTGTTGTCCAACCAGTGTTTTACCCAGGCTACCACCCAGGGACCCACTCCCAGGCTGGCTAATTTGTTTATTAATCTTTTGTGTGGGACTGTGTGAAATGCCTTGCTAAAGTCTAGGTAGGCCATGTCCACAGCTCCTCCCTGGTCTACTGCTTTGGTCACCCAGTCAAAGAAATTAATTAGATTTGTCTGACATGACCTTCCTGCTGTGAATCCATGCTGCCTTGGTTCCTGTGCCCCACTGGCCTCTAGGTACTCAACAGCTCTTTCCTTCAGAAGAAATTCCATCATTTTCCCTACCACTGAGGTCAAACTGACAGGTCTCTAGTTTCCTGCCTCTGTCTTGTTCCCACATTTATGAAGGGGAATCACATGTGCCCTCCTCCAGTCCTCAGGTACCACACCATCCTCCCATGATTTATTAAAAAGGGTAGTCAGTGGTGTTACTAGTTCTTCCCTTCATTGTTTTCGAATTCTGGAGTGAGTCCCATCGGGCCCCATTGCTTTATCCACCTTCAGTTTTAAGAGTTCTTTCATAACCCTTTCTTCTGTGAAAGGACTAATATCAACCCCCCTATCCAGAGTGCTTCTATTGAATGGATTAGGTATTTCCCCTTGCGTTTCCATTGTGAATACTGAGAAGAAGTATTCATTCAGTATCCCTGCTTTTTCACTGTCGCTCTCTGCCCAACCACTTTCCTCTTTGTTCAGCCTCAGTATCCCTGCCTTAGTCTTTCTTTTCTCCCTAATAAACCTATAAAAGGTTTTATATCCCTTCTTAACTGAGTTGGCTATGTTTTCCTTGGTTTGGGCCTTTGCTATTCTGACTACCTTACCCGTGTCCTTCTGTTTTAACTGGTACAGTTCTCTGTCATGCTTCTTCTGTGTTTCCTTATACTTCCTGAATGCTATCTTTTTCTCCCTTACCTTCCCTGCCACTTCTTTTGAGAGCCATAGTGTTTTTTCTCTCATTTTGATTTGTTTATTTGCTTCACACAAATGCTTGTTGCCTCTATGATGGCAGTTTTGATGTTTCCCCATTGTTGCTCCACCCCATCTTTTTGCCTGTTTGCTAGTGCTTTTCTAAGGCACTCTCTCATATTGACAAAATCAGCCCTCCTGAAGTCCAGTACCTTCACTTTTGTGTGGCTTGACTCTACAGCTAAGTTTACTGTGAACCACACTTTTTGGTGGTCACTTGTTCCCAGATGGCTACCCACTTCAATATCAGAGATCCTCTCTCCATCCCCATTTGAGAGTACCAGGTTTAAGATTGCTGTCTCTCCCGAGTGGGTTCCAAAACTAGCTGTCTGAAGCATGCACCCTGTAGGGCATCAAGAATGGCCCTGCTCTTGGATGTGGCTGCAGCAAAGGTGCTCCAGTCAACATCTGTCACGTTCAGGTCCCCCATCAGCAATATCTCCTCTTTCTCTGCCATTCCAAGGATGCCTTCTATCATTTCCTTGTCCATTTACTCCATCTGAGATGGGGGTCTGTATACAACCCGTGTGGATTGTGGAGCCATTTCCAGTCTCCAGGGTGACCCACAGTGCTTCCTCTCCTCTCTGTTTACCCTTTAGCTCTGTTGCTTTGATCCCTTCCCTTACATAGAGAGCTACTCCTCCTCCTCCTCCTCTTCTTCCTTCCCTGTCCCTCTTGTAGATTGTGTACCCTGGTATGTTGACATCCCAGTCATGGTTCTCTGTGTACCATGTTTCTGTGACTACCACAATATCCAGGCATTCCTCTTCCATCAGAGCCACCATTTCATGGAGCTTTTTAACTAGACTACAGGCATTGGTACTTATTACCTTCCTTTTTTTATTGGCTTTATTTCTTTTTTCCTGATCTCTGTCCTTACTGTCTTTGTCATTTTCTTCATTTACCCCTGCCCTTCTCCCTATCGACTGCTCTATCCTGGTGTTTACCTCACTAATTACCTTGATTTTTTTTGGGGGGGCTAGGATTTCCCTTCTCCTCTTCTGTGCCTCCCACCTTGGCTAGTTTAAATGCTTGCCATTGAAGCATTTAAACTTATCACCTAGGATCCTGGTTCCCCTCCAGAATAGATGGAGACCATTGCACCTGTATAGGCCTGCTTCCCTCCAGGTGGAGCCTCAGTCCCTGATGAAGCCAAATCCATGAGCTCTGCACCAGCTTTTAAACCAGTCATTGAATCCCATGTTGCACAGTGCCATAGCCTCATCCATGCCAGAGACAGGTAGCACTTCTGAGAAAGTTACCATGTGTGCTACTTGTCTAAGGCCCCTCCCCAACTCCACAAACTCCTGTTGCACTGCTCTGATCCCATTCTCAGTCAGGTCATTTGTCCCTAGGTGGATAATGACATCCAGCTCCCTCTCCCTTGCTGCTGCTTCCAGGATCCTGAGGATTCATTTCCTGTCCCTGCAAGCCTTGGTGGTGGGCAGGCACCTTACCTCCCTTTCCCCTCCCCCCCAGTCCTACCCCCTAACAATTGAGTCTCCCACCAGGAGTTGTTTCCTTCCCCTGTGGGGTCCTGGGACACCCTCCTGTGGGTCTCCATTGTGGAGGTTCCCAGCATCCCCCTTGGTCTCCACTGCAGGTGCCTTCATAGAGGAACCATGCTTCACCAGAGTGGTGAATGAATTGTGGAAAGGCACAATTGGATGGATGCACCTCTGTTGCACTACCCTCACCCTCCCTGAGCCCACTGTGGTCCAACCACTCCTCTTTCTTGGCAACCTCTGAGGTAGTGGCAGTGGCCTGGGTGGTCCCTGGGTGGGGGAGCAGGTTTTCTGAATCCTTGTCAGGTCAGCATGGAGATGAACAACCTCCTCCCTCAGACCAGAGAGGTGCTTGCAAATAGGGCAGCAACGCAGTCTCCAGAATGTCTCCCAGAAGACTGCTGCTCCACAGCCAGTGCATTGCACCACTCTCCACATGTCTGTGTCCCTTCCAGTTACAGATGCTTCTTTGTTCTTGTTTTAGTGTGTGCAAGCTTGTGAGCATCTCTACCCCCTATTCAGTGTGCTGTGCCTTTAAGGATATGAACCGGTGTATGTTGTTAGCAGTTTTGGGAAAGTGATGTCAGATCCCCTGCTATAAAGGAAGTTATGCACTTGGGGTGGGTGGGATGAGGGGAAGGGTTGGTGGGAGTAAACCTATGCTGTCTAGAAACAATCACCTACAACTCTTACCTTCCACTCCAGGGAGTGCCTTCCTTCCTTTCAGACACCTATTTCACAAAGGCTAAGTAACAGGTCTACTCACAACTGACTGCAGATATCTCCCAGCTACAGTCCCTCCCTGGCAAATAAAAGTTAAAACTTATAACTAAGAAAAGTCTACCCCCAAAACAGAATCAATACTAGTTACTTACACAGGTCCAAAAAGTAATAATTCAGTTCAGTGTAGTCTAGAAAATAGCCTCCTTGATTCAAGGAAGCTGTGGCTGCTTTCTCACTCTCCCTGTCTCAGGCTCAGCAGACAGAGACTACAAACAACTCCAGTTATAAATCCTCTGTTCAGCTAGGCCCCTTTCAGCTCCTCCCCTTAACAGACACCCATTTCACAAAGGCTAAGTAACAGGTCTACTCACAACTGACTGTAAATATCTCCCAGCTACAGTTCCTCCCTGGCAAATTAAATTTAAAACTTAAAACTAAGAAAAGTCCACCCCAATAACAGAATCAATACTAGTTACTTACAAAGGTCCAAAATGTAATAATTCAGTTCAGTGTAGTCTAGAAAATAACCTCCTTGATTCAAGGAAGCTGTGGCTGCTTTCTCACTCTCCCTGTCTCAGGCTCAGCAGCAATCTATCCTAGGTATTAAAAGAGGGCATAATTGTAGGAAAAAGGATTTTACCTTCCGAGAATATGTTCTGGAGTTTGACACCTGCTAAAGGAGCCCAAAAAGAGGGTGAAATAGTGGTTTTGCCTATATGGAAATGTGGGTTGCCTATCAGTGGTTGTTCCAAAGATTTATGCCAATCCAAATTCAAATGCCTTTGTAATTGGTGTAGCACTCTGATAGACCACCCAATAGAAGTGTTTCTTAATATTTTGGGTATATATTGAAGTAAGGAATGCAGTAAGGTGGGTAATGTACAGGAGGTTTTCCTTGCCATAGCTGTCTCTACATCCAGCCAAAGTGGTTTAAGGGTTTTCTGTTTGGGTATCAGTATCCAATGAACCAATTTACTAATATGGATTGCACTGTAGTATGTGAAAAAGAGGGAAGTGCAAAGCCTCCTTGTAATTTTGGGGCCATGAGCTTAAAGTATGCTCATTGGACTCCCTTATCTTTCCACAAGTATTTATTAATCAGAGTTTGCAGTTGTGCAAACCACCGTTTAGGGAGGAAAACACCCAACATTCCCAGGGGGTAAAGAATGCAGTGCACACATTTATTTTAATTGTGGGTATTCAACCCTATAATGAGATTGGTAATGCACCCATCTAGCTAGATCTACTTTAAGTGTAGTGAATAAAGTGGTAAGATTTTCTCTCACTTTGGTTGGGATGTCCTTGAAAAGCCTGATACCTAAATATATCAAGGATTTCAGCTCCCATACTAGTTTATACTCCTCGATATCTGATGGCAAAGTTTTCCCATTTAATGGGAAGACTTTGGTTTTGGATGGGTTAAGTTTATAATAAGAAACTTTGGAGAAGAGGTCAATTTCTCTGAGTAAGGCTGGAACACCACAGATGGGACTTTCCAGGTGCAATAATAAATCATCCGCATATGCAGATACCAGGTGCCGATTGGTTCCTGCTTGTATACTCAAAAGATCTGGTGAAGACATTCGTTTCTGGATGAAGGGCTCCAAGTATAAACTGGAGAGGAGGGGGGGATAAGGGGCAGCCTTGTCTGGTACCTCTTTGTAATGGAAATTAATCCAAGAGGAAACCATTACACCAGACTTGGGCAGTAGGAGAACAGTAAAGGAGTCGTGCCCATTTAATGAAATCTTTAGGGAATTTCATCTTGGCCAATACTGCAAACAAAAAATCCCAAGAGACTTGATCAAATGCCTTCTCGGCATCTAATTAAATCAAAACAGCAGGTATGTCTGATTGAGTAGTGAGGGAGAGTAGGTGTAGTAGGCAGTGCATATGGTCACTAGAGGGCCTGCTGGCCATGAAGTCCACTTATTCTGGGCTAATTAAATTGCTCATAAGGGGTCCCAGTCTATTTGCAAGTATCTTTGCCAGTGTTCAAAAGTGATATGGGAAGATAACTTTCTGGATAGAGGGGGTCTTTATCAGGTTTGGGAATAAGGGTTATAATTGCTTTAAGAAATCTAGGTTCAGAAAAGTCATTAGCAAACCAATGATTAAATACCTCAGTTAATAGGGGGGCAAGTTCTGGGGAACAGGATTTGAATAAACTGTTAGTTAGACCATCTGGTCCAGGAGATTTATCTAGAGGAAGTTGTTGTATGGTGTGTTCAGTCTCCTGTTTAGTGATGGGATTACGAAGGGAAGCTGTCATAACTGGAGAAAGGCAGGGGAGGTCCACTAAATCAAGGTATTTAGTTATCGCTGTCTGCATGGAGACATCACTGGTGGGAGTGATGTAAAATTCTTGGAAATAACCTCTAAATACAGCAGTGATTTGTCTGGGGTCTGTAATAGTTGGGCCATTCCCCACCGACCTTAATCCAGGAATACAGTGGGTTGTGTCTGTTTGTTTAATTTGGATCACAAGTAGTTTCCCTACCCATTTGCAGGACTCCAAGTATTTAAGCTTGGTCCTCTTTAATGCTAATTAGGCCTTCTGAGACATAAGATCAAAAAATTTGGTGTGCAAAGTATGTAGCTTGACCAAGTCTGCCTCTGCAGAATGGTTGTTTATGCTCCTCTCTAGAGACTTAATGGAAGACACTAAATCTTCTGTTTTGTTTTTGAATTGTCGGGATCTGGAGGATATCAGGTGAATACATTCACCACATAGAGTGCATGTCAGGACAGCCCATACTACATCTATTTTTGTGATAGAGTCCCTATTAGTTTCTAGAAATTGGGAAATGAAATCCTTGACATGTAGGAGGATAGTTGGGATTTTAAGTAATTGGCTATTTAGTCTCCATAGAGTGTCTCTCTTTGTAACAGGATGTGAGAGGAAAGTAAGGGTAACTGGAGAGTGATTGGAATAACTCTGGCATGTATTTCACTGTCCAGAACCCAAGGCAGAAGAAAAGAGCTTACTAGAAAGTAATCAGTTCTGGAGCAGGTGCAGTGGAGAGATGAGAAAAAGGAATAAGACCTCTCAGCTGGGTTTAGTACTCTCCATACATCCACTAGGCCTGCTCCAGACATGAGGTCTGTTAGGACTCTCTGGGCTGGGGAGTGGCCAACCCTCTTATTATCTGACCTGTTGAGTTGCAGCTGTGGCATCACGTTCCAGTCCCCTCCGAAGAGTATAATCTTTTGGTCTGGTGAGGCCACCAAATTCAAGAGGTGAGTGAAGAAATGGGAAGAGTCCACATTAGGGCCATATATGGATCCCAGTAGGATTTGTTGGCTCTGTAGCACTCCACGTAGTAATAAATAGCGACCATTCACATCTCAAACCTCCGGTGTCAGCTTAAAAGGGACCATTTTGGCAATTAATATGGCAACCCCCCTTTGATTTGTGGAAGCTCCTGATCCATAGGCTTGGCCAACCCAATTTTTACATAGAAGAGAGGTATCTTCTCTTTGGAGATGGGTCTCCTGTACGTAGGCAATCCCTATGCTGAGGTGACGTAAATGTTTTAAGATAATTTGGCTTTTGCACCTATCTCTGGCACCCCTAATGTTCCATGTCACAATATTATAAACTCCACTCATTACTTAAAGTCTGATTACTGACTAGTATTTGGATAAATTGCTCTGTTAGGGTTTGTCCTTCCCTAATGGCATTATGCAGGCCATGTCCAGGATAAATGTATTTTAGCACTTCCTCCCCCCGCACCATGGGTAACATAACTGTCCCATCATAAAATTATATCCCTAAATAGTTCTTCAATCAACTATAATCTAAACTATCCGCAGTTCTACAAACTGTACTGGCTTAGCAGTCCTGCCAGGTGATGTCTCAATGCAAGCCCATGAGCCAACTCCCCCCAACTCCCCGCATCCCCCTTGTTGTGCTCTATGTGAAAATCATAAGCATTATGAGACCAGCTATGTGAACATGAAAATAGAGAGAACTATTATGCAAACATTTCAGCTTTCTAACTTAGTTGTGCAATCCTTTGCACATACTGGGTAATCCTTTGCACATATTGGGTATATGAAGTATCACAGTATTAACCAGAAGGAGAAGGGATCATACTAGTTCCAGTACAGTAGCTTCTTCCTGCTGATTTTACATTGTTTTTTGTGGATTTTACTTGGTAGAAGGTTTTTTTTTTCTTACTAATTCTAAGTGGCTATCAGGGTATTGTTTTGGGGCTGTTGAAATTTTGAAACCTATTTTGGTGGCTATAAGTGGACTCATTTGTTTGATGTTTCACTGTGTAGCAGGCTGGGTTGGGGAGGCCGACTTCTTCGGATTTGAAACCTATATGGTGTGATTTATTGGGGCTGTTTCTTTGAATTGGAGACCTATATCTTCTAATTTCAGGCCTATTTTCACTTGTTGATGAGGCTGCTTGAATTGAAGAGCTGTTTCTTTTGGTAGCAAATCTATTTTTTTGTACTTTTAGTGGAATTGGGATTGCTTTTTATTGCCTTCACTAGCTGCAAAGTTTAGTGCATAGTGGGGGAAGGGTGCTAATGGTCTGGCCTGGTTTCACTGAGCTAACTAACTGAAGGCGGAGCTGAATCCGGTTTGTGGTGTCAGTTGCTTTTGGGTTCTCATAAGTAACCAGAAGGAGAAGGGATCAAATCTGTTCCAGTACAGTAGCTTCTTCTTGCTGATTTTACATTGTTTCTTGTTTTTTCAGTTAGAGGAGAAGGGGGAAGAAGCTTCTAGCTGGAGGCTGTGAGAGTAAGGAGACTTGAAAGATTTTATTAGCTGGTAGTGCTTGTAGGTGCAGTGAGGGGCAGACACAGGGCTGATACACTCTTGTGAGAGTCAGGTGTAGGCCCTAATCCCACCCTCCCCACCTCTCCCTCCCCAGAGCTTGGCTCATTTATAGGGGAACACCTGCTCTGCAATTGGAGGACAAGGCTTCAGGTGCAGCTTATGTAGTTCTTGCCACTGGTGGTTGGGTTTAAAGGCTGTGAGAGAGGAGCTTAGGGAGTTGTACACTTCCCCTATAAGTTTACTGTGTAGTACTGCACCTAGTAATGGGGGTACCTGTTTACTGTGGGATTATATCTAGGATTAGTGGGTGACCTGATTAGTGGGTAGGAGTGTATCTTGGACTAGTGGGGAACCTGGTGGTTAACCCAAGGAAACCTACTTGGAGGGGGATGGAACCACATGTCATTAGGGCTGGCATCTTTGGGAGGGTGGTGGGGTGCACAGGGTGTGGGGCAGCCATGATACTGGACTGGGCTTGGAAATTCGGTGGTTGCCCAGTGTGCTACTAGCTGGCACAGCTTAGGGAGGAGGTTGAGGGGATTAGGATACAACTGGAGGGAGGGGGGAGGTATGTTTAGGGAATAAGGCAGGTGATCTCCCACAGGGTTGCACCAAGCACTAGGGGCAGGGGCATAGGGAGAGGAGTGCAATAGAGTACTCTGGGGTCACATAAGGACCCTGACAGAGGGGGCCCAAAATGAGGACACTACCAAGGAAGCAGACAGGTATCTGGGGAGCCTCACAGAGAGGGGCCAAAGGGACGACATTCTCAGGGAAGTAAGCAGATGGCTGGGGCTGGACAGAAGGAAGTGGGGGGGTGGGTCAGATCTTAAACTCAGTAACTGCTTCAATTCTCTTCTTCTGCTTGAGGATGAGGGGGTGATGAGCCATGATAGGGCTGTTAGAGATGGAAAGTGTGGGGGCAGAAGGCAGGGCCGGATAGCAGGAAGAACAGGGGGGAACTTGGAACACAGGAAAATGGGGGGATTGGGGGATCAGAGCAGGAGGATGAGGGGGTAGAGGGAGAAAAGTGCAAGGAGAAGGACCAGTTGGGAGGAAAGGGCAAGGAGAGGGATCAAAAGTACAAGGAGGATACAGTAAAGGGAGCTGAGGGTTTAGGCCAGGGGAGCATGACAGGCAAGGAGGGGCTGAACAGAGATGGGAAGAAGGAAGGGAGGATGAGCCAGGCAAGTTTAGCAGATGGGGGGAGGACCAGTCGTGAGCAGTGACAGGGAGATAGTGGGGTACAGAAGGATACTCGGGAGGAGGAGAGGCATAGGGTTGGAGGGGAGGGGGTGGCCAAGGTACATAAGGAGAGGGCGGCAGGTGTCACCCGGATAGGGGAAGGGGCAAGGAGCCAGCTGGGAGGAGGGGCCAGTAGAAAGGATGAGGGACATGGAAGGGGAGGAAATGGAGGAAAAGGAGTGGTCAGAGTGCTCCTGTTGGGTGATTCCATGATCAGAGGTATCAAATGAGATAGGGAGGGGGAAGCCTGCTCAGTTAGAACAAAATGCTTCCCTGGACTAACAGTGCACAGGGCCAAGCATGAAGTATATCAGCTGGCAAAGGATTGTGGCGGTTCCCTGGACATACTGCTCCACCTGGATACCAATGACATTGAGGGAAATAGTGAGCTGGAGATACAGACAAGGTTCAGAGAGCTTGCCAGGGTCTGTCAATGCATATGAGGCATGATTTCCTTCTCAGAAATCCTGCCAGTGCCAAGGGCTAGTGGGGAACACAAAAGGAAGATCAGAAAGATAAACCAGTTGCTCAGAGAGTGGTGAGAGGCCAGAGGGTATGTGTTGATGGGGATTGGGGGAAGACCTGGGAGGATAAGGGGCTGAATGAAAGAGATAGGCTCCATCTCAATTTGGAGGGGAAGGAAATCGTTAAGTTGAAAATAGAGGGGTTCATTGGTAAAAGGTTGGGTTTAAACTTGTGAAGGGGAGGGATGGGAGAAAAGGCTGTCCAGGGGGTCCGATAAAGGAGGGACTCTGTCTCCACCCCACTGGGGAGCTGGAGAAATGCAGGAAAAGGCCGACTGGTAAGGTGCGGACCAGGGGAAGACAGAATCCCCACGGGAACGCGAGCAGGGGAAATGGAAGTATAGGAAAAGGGTGGAAGGTAGTCCTGCTAAATGCCAGGAGCTTGGAAAATAAAATGCCTGAGCTCCAGGTGATGCTAACTGAGGGAGAGGTGGATGTGGCAGCAGTCACTGAGACCTGGGCCACAGCAGAGCATGACTGGGACCTGAACCTGGAGGGTTACACCATGTTCAGGAAGGACTGGGGGGGGAATGGGAAGAGGGGTAGCAATAATAGTCAAAAACTGCATTGCCATAGAAGGAGTGGAGAGGTGAAGGGAACTGTGGAGGTTATTTGGGTCACCTTGATAACAAGTGGGGGGGCAAGACAGTAAAAATAGGAGTGGTGTTTATACCCCCTGCGTTGGTGGAGGAGCTGGAGGAGAGTCTGGTGGCAGATGTTGGGAGACACTGCCGATTGGGCAGGGGAAGGGTGGTGGTGTTGGGGGACCTAAACATGCCAGGAAAAGACTGTGAAACTATGACATCCTTGGTGGCCAGGGAACAGAGGTTGTTGGATGTCTTTCAGGACATGTTCCTAACTCAGCAGGTGGGGGAACCAACCAGGGAGGTGCAGATACTGGATGTGGTCCTGGCAGACAGTGACCAGATTGGGGGCCCGGAGGTAAGGGACTCATTGTCGGAGAGCGACCATGCCACAGTCTGGTTCTGCCTGAACCTAGGAGGAGTAGAAGGCTGCACAAAGAAGGAGGCAACTGACTTCAGGGCGGCGGATTTCAAGGAAATGGTAATAATCCTTAAGGAGAACTTGGATGGGATTGGACCTGACATGGACACTGACAGTAGGTGGGAAATCATCAAGATGGGGGTGCAGGATGCTACCAGCACCTGCGCAAGAGTAAGATGAAAATGCGTTAGGGCCCGAAAACCCTGCTGGTGGACCAGGGAGGTTCAGGAGGTGGTGAGGGGAAAGAGGGCAGCCTATAGGCAATTCAAGTGCTCAAGGAGTAAAAGGGATCAAGGGGAGTATGAGCTGATGGCCAGAACGGCCACTAGGGTGGTGAGGTTGGCTAAGGCAAGGAAGGAGAAGAACCTGGCCAGGGAAATTAGGAGAGGGAACAAGGGATTCTTTAGATATATTGGGGAAAAAATGAAGGGTGAAGGGGAAAATTAGCAGGATTAAAACTGGGGAGGGATGGGCACAAGACCCAGGGGAGCAGGCTGAGGTACTAAATGAGTACTTTGCCTCAGTTTTCACCAAGAAAATTGGGGGGGGCTGCATCATACATGGGAGGAGATGGTGAAACTGAGAAGGGGAAGACCCATACCAATCAGCGGGTCTGGGGAAGGGGGTGCATCCCTGGCAGGTGGAGGGAAGGCAAAGCAGGGGGACGAGGTAGCAGAGGTGGAAATCATTGCAGAGAGAGTGAGGGAAGCCCTCAGGTCCCTT
Source organism: Neoceratodus forsteri (assembly GCA_016271365.2). Classification (NCBI taxonomy): domain Eukaryota; kingdom Metazoa; phylum Chordata; order Ceratodontiformes; family Ceratodontidae; genus Neoceratodus; species Neoceratodus forsteri. The sequence continues at coordinate 965,340,779 of CM028132.1, read as the reverse complement.
AAGATGGAGAAAGCACCGGGGCCAGATAAATTACATTCCAGAGTGCTGAAAGAACTGGCGGATGTCCTGGCAAAACCCATGGCGGAGCTCTTCAGCATCTCTCTGAGGACAGGGTGGGTGCCCCAGGACTGGAAGGTGCTGCATATAGTGCCTATCCACAAGGGGGAATCAAGGGAGGTGGCAGGAAACTACAGGCCCATCAGCCTCGCACCAGTGGTGGGCAAGGTGATGGAGGGCATTGTCAAGGAGAGACTGGGGGGGTCCTGGAAAAATTGGGGTGTCTGGATGATAGACAGCATGGATTCATCCCAGGGAAATCGTGTCAGAAAAACCTTGTGGAGTTCTATGACTGGGTGATGAGTGCCTTGGACCTGTGTAGACGAGTGGACGTCCTCTTTCTTGACTTCAGCAAGGCGTTTGACTCTGTTTCTCACGGGGTCCTGTTGGATAAGCTGGGAGAAATGGGGTGGGGAACCAGATAATCAAATGGATAGGAAACTGGCTCCAGGACTGGACCCAGAGGGTTGTGGTTGGCGGAATAGTGTCATCCCCAAGGAGGGTCATTAGTGGGGTCACTCAGGGATTGGTCCTTGGGCCCCTCCTGTTCAACACCTACGTCTCTGACATAAGGAAGGGTATCAGGAGTGAGATGAGTCTCTTTGCAGATGACTCAAAAATTGGGGGTGGTGGTGGATGGGGAGGAGGAGGGGAGGGTGGCCCTACAGGGGGACCTGGATGCTCTGGAAAGGTGGTCTAGAAAGTGGACACTGAGGTTCAGTGCAGGGAAATGTTCCATGGCAGCTGGAAACCCAGGCCAAGTGTACACCCTGGGGGGGGGTGAATGCTACAAGTTTCAATGGCTGAGAGGGACCTGGGGGTGGTGGTGGATGTCAAGATGAAAAACTCTGAGACTTGTAGGAGGGCAGCGCCAAAGGCCAACAGGATGCTTGGATGCATCGCTAGGGGGATCACCTCCAGAAGGAGGGAAGTGATACTTCCACTGTATAACTGCTTGGTGAGGCCACACCTGGAGTACTGCGTGCAGTTTTGGAGGCCACATTTAAAGAGGGACACTGAACTCCTGGAGAGGGTCCAGTGGAAGGCAACCAAAATGATTTGGGGCTTGGGGTATAGGATCTATGGGGAGTGGCTTGAAGAGCTAAATATGTACACATTGGAAGAGAGAAGGGACCGGGGGGGACATGATAGAGGTCTTCAGGTACATGAAGGGGATAAATAGGGGAGGAGCAGTCAGGGTGCTCTGAAGGAAAGAGGTGGGGAAACTAGAGGGCATGGGTGGAAGCTGGAGGGGGAGATTCAGGGGAGAAAGGAGGAGATGCTACTTCACCGAGAGGGTGGTGGAGCCATGGAATGCACTGCTCAGGGGGCTGGTGGAGGCAGAGACAGTGGAGGGGTTGAAGAGAGGGTGGTACAGGTACAAGAGAAGGGTTCTGGAAGCAACATCCAGTACAGCGAGATTATCCAGGACTTGGAAGGGAGAAGCCAGAGAGGGAGAGGGTGGCAGCAAGGTCAGCTCCCAGGGTGGGGGCTGACCAAACAAGCAGATATGAATGACCGTTAGGCCTATTCTGCTGGCATTTTAGTATGTTAGTATGTAACTTAAGCTGCAAAAAATCCATAAACAATATGTCCCAAATTTTCCAGAAGTCCATTGGGGTAAAACTATATGTAAAAAAGTAAAAAACTGTGACTGTGACAGTCCAGTGACACTTCAGTATGTTTGCATAGGACTGTTTATGATTCTAGCAGTGTGCTTTTGTTTTATTCACAAAAACATGGCTATAGTTCTCTTAAATATGCATAATGTTCTTCAAAAAAGGGAGCAAGAGAAAGATCAGTGATCAAAACCATAGAAACCAAGGCCTGACCTGTGTAAGCCTGTCTCAGAAAATAATTGGAGTTCCCATCTTCTATTAGAACTCTGGTCAGGGCAGCTGAAAGGAAGTTTGAGTTCGAGAAGACGAGTTTCCAGTATACCACCCACTCAGCACATTTCACAGCATGGCATGCGGCGATGGGCTAAGCTACAACAGTCGCTCTGGAAGGGCCTCAAAACAATGCCCCTAAATATTCGACAAAGACTGGTGCAACTATGCATCCTCATCCAAGCAGAATGAAATATCCCATCATGGCTGCAGTTGCTGTCGTGAAAGTCATTTAAAGAGATCAGGTAGGAGTTTCTTGAGCTCCATGAGTGCTTGCTCCTGAGTTTCAAAGGAGAGCCACTGATCTTTGATCTTTACCTGGAGAACACCTAGGTATCAAACTGGAAACTGCTTCTCTGCCACTATTAATTAGAAATGAGTGGGTGCAACTCCTGCCTTTTAACTCTAACTGACTGGGGTAGGTCTTGGACAATGCGTATTTTGCGACCTTCCCATTGTACTTCCTGAAGCGATTTAACTTGGGCTAGAATGTATTGTTTATCCAAGAAATTGAGGAGTTTAAAAATGAGTGGTCTGGGTGGTGCACCAGGAGGTGGTGGTGGACGCAATGTCCCCTGTGCCCTCTCAATAATGTATGTTGTCCCATTCAGAGATGGGCCCACAATCTTTTCACATAGCTTTTGGAGAAAAATAGGAAAGCTACCTTCTTCTTTTTCTGGGATCCCGATGATTAGCAGATTATTTCGTCAGCTTCTGCCCTCAAGATCCTCTAGTTTCTCTTCCATTTTTTGGAGCCTCTTGACAACATTACTTCAGTCTAATTCTGACTTATCTTGTTTTTTCTCCAAAGAGGTTAGTCGAACTTCGGAATCGGACACTCGCATTGCCATAGCGGATCGCATTTGATGAAGCTCGTTGGATATATCAGCTAAAGAACTTTGCATCGGCTGCAAGATTTCTAAGAATTTTTCCTCAGTGAGGGCCAATGACCCAGTTGTATTTTAACTAGTATTCACTGGTTGTTGTTTAGGCTGCTTTGCAGCCTTCTCTTTTTCAGGCGTTGCAGGAGACGAATGCCGCGGCAGAGCTTTTCTCATATACACTTCTATTGTTCAGTGTTCCTCAGGTTTCTAGGTTCAATTGTCACTTTAATCGTCAGTTTGGTAGTGAAATTCAGTGCCCGCATGTTGATTTATTGCTTAATATAGGCTGAAGGGATGCAGAGCAGTGGGATCGTTAGGCTGCCATCACATGACTCTCATTTGAAAAGTCTAATACTCCATTATATAAAGCATGAATACCCCACTGAGTATACTTCCAGGTAACTCTTCCCTTGTAAATACAGTTGCTGGTGTTTCACCAATGGCAATGCAATTGCTGGTGTTTCACCAGTAGCAATGAGGCAGCTGTCTGCCAGCTATCACAAAAGGGCAAGCTGTAGATCTCTTCCACATGTAGGTTACTGGATCTTTATTTTCTGTGAACGTGTTGTACATGCATTAGAAACCAAAACTGCACCAGCAGCATCTGGGCACTGGCAGCATCCAGGCAGAATCTACACTCATATGCGTGAAGCCTTTCTGCTAACAACTTAAGGTTATTCACTCTCCACAATGGAGACTCTTCTGTATCTTTTTAATATATAGGATTTTATTGTATAGTTGTATGACAGTGTAATGGCTATTCTTGACTAAACAATAAAAAAAGATTGCTTGCTGTCTAGAAAGGACTCATAGCCCTTCAGGTGAATAAAGTTATGGGACCAGATGGGATAGCCCAGTGATGTGCTAGCTACAGTACCCGCTGACTGCCTTGTTCAACAACCTCTGATGAAGCTACTTTGAAGCGCAGGTAGGTCTGGCAGTGAGGTGTGAGGTATAAATTGTTTGTTAGTACTATTTGTACTTTTTACATCATGCAGAAGTTGTACTTCACAGAATTGAAAAGCACCGTTTCCTCCCCCAGAAGGGTGTTGCACATATATTTTGCACTTGGTTTGTTGAGATTTTTTTCACAAAATGCTGCCTTTATGTACTGATAGTTTGGACTTCTGAATAAAGCAAGGCAGCAGCAATAATTTGAATCTGTGCTTTGTTTAAGCAATGCAGCATGACAGGGTGTGCATTACTGTGTGATAATGGCACACCCCGGCAATTGTGGCATAAGACAAAGCCTAGGGCTTTAAGCTCCTGAGAAGTGCTGTTATCCCTCAATTATGCACACCCTGGAATACCTTATTGCAGTTATAAAGTGGCTTCCGTGATTTCTTTATTTTAGGACCAAGTAATGGTGTTCACAAAGTTAATAATTTCTGATCTCTGCTATTGTGTTGGGATAACAGCACAATCATGAGACTGGATTCCACCATAGTGCAGTATTTCTACATAGACACTGTCGGCAGATAAGGGCCTATGGCCCACCCAGTCTGCCCATTCAAGCTTGTAAGTTCACTTTATGTTTTCTAGAAGTCTGTTGCCCCTTACCCCTGACCTCCAGAATTCCCTTATGTCTATCTCATGCATTCTTAAATCCCGTGATTGTTTCAGCCCCCACCCCTTCCTATGACAGGGTGTTCCACTTGTCTACCACCTGTTCTGTGAAGAAATTCTTCCTCACATTTCCTCTGAATCGCCCTCCCTCCAACTTCATCCCATGCCCCCTTATCCTGGAACTCCTTTTTCACTGGAAAATAGTGTATTCTTGAACCCTGTTCCTCCCTGTAAGGTATTTGTATGTCTCTATCATATCCCCCTCTCTCACTCCTCTCCTCCAGGGAGTACATATTCAGGTCCTTCTACCTGTCCTCACAGGACTTGTGATGCAATCCCTGTACCATATTTGTTGCCCTCCTCTGAACCTTCTCTACCCTGTTTATGTCCTCGCACAGGTAAGGTCTCCTGAACTGTACACTGTACTCCTGGTGGAGCTATGCTGGTTCAACTTTAAGCAGAACTGCATGGTGCCGAAATTCCTCTCACACAGTATGCAAAGGGTGCCAGCAGAAGACACAGACATGTGTTTCATCCTACCTGGACTCATCAGCGTGCCTCATCTGTATGGTGCCCCAGTGGAATGAATCAGCTACCTTAAGTAGGTCTGTCTGGGTTGGGTTGTGGTGAGCCCAATAAAACCAAAAAACAAGCTAAAAGACAAAGAACCTTAGTGTGCGAGCATTAAGACAAGGGTTACCCCAAAGTGCACTGTCCAGGAAGCCAAGTTTTAAAGAAATACAAAATCACACATACCCCCATAATGCAAAGCATCATCGGCTGTGTATGCAAATCACCACAAAATATTATGCTGATTCAACTTTAAGCAGAACTGCATGGTGCCGAAAGGACTCACACACAGTATGCAAAGGGTGCCAACAGAAGACACAGACAAGTGTTTCGTCCTACAGAACTCATCAGTGTGCCTCGTCTGTATCTTAAAACTTTTATAATATGTATTAGGCCACATTTGGTGGTCTTTTTTCTATTTGATTTTAAAGTCTTAAGTGTTTCCTTACAATATACCTCTGTGAGTACCCTCTACAGTGGGAATAGCAATTATTAAGGGTCTAGACCACCTTTGGGAATGCACTTACCCCAGCACTATGTGTGCTTACTTGCTTGTTTGGACTAGTTTTTCTATGGCTTCCTGGAAACAGAAGTAGTTCCTGAGGACTGGAGAAGGGCTGACATGGTTCTTCTGCATTAGAGTGGCAGCTGGTTGGAAGCTAACAATTACAGACCAGTCAGCCTAACTTCAGTGGTGGAGAAACTAATGGAAACCTTACTGTAAGACAGGCTGGTTGTGTATCTACAATCCAATGGGCTGCAGTACCACAAGCAGCACAGAATGATTCATGGGGGGAGGTCATGCCAAACAAATCTAATAGATTTGTTTCACTGGGTGGCAAGGGAATGAGACAAGGGGAGGGCAGTGGACATAGCCTATCTGGACTTCAACAAGGCCTTCAACATCATGCCACACAGCAGGCTGATTAGGAAGTTAACCAGCTTAGGAGTGCAGTCCGGACTGGAAACTGAGTTCTAAATTAGTTATCGGATAGCAGTCAAAGGATGTTAACTTATGGCACACACTCCGTGGACGGGAGAATGACAAGTCAGATACCACAGGGTTTAGTACTTGGATCAGTCCCATTCAGTGTATTCCCAAGGGACATTGCAGAAAAACTGGAGGGAAAGTCTGCCTTTTTTGAACATCACACCAACATGTACAATAGGGTGGATACTCAGGAGGTGGTGGAGGAAATGCACAGGGATCTAAGGAAGCTTAAGAAGTGGTCAAAGACATAGCAGTGGGAGTTCAATGCCAAAAAGTGCAAAATTCTGCACCTAAGGCATATAAACCCCAACGCTGAGTATAGGATGGGAGGGAATATTGGCAGTCACTAAACAAGAAAAGGAACGTGGGGTTATTATATCAAAGGACCTCATGCTGGCAGCACAGTGTGACAAGGCCAGGGGCAGGGCTAGTGGGATGCTGAGGTGCATAGGGAGGGTCATCACCAGCAGAAAGAGGGAAATGTTTCTGCTGTATCACACTCTGATACTCCCCTACCTGAATAAACATAGCATTACACTAGAACAGAGGTAGTGGGGGGAGAATCGCAGGAGAGAAAATAGGGTGTGTGAAGGTAGACTAGGCAGGGAATAATTGTGCAGACTAGGTGGCCCAAGCGGCCCTTTTCTACTGACAGATTTGATAATTCTATGCTTCTATTAACAGCTTGCTGCAATTCACCTTGTTTATTCTGTGGAGGTAATTGAATGTCTCTATTATATCACCCCTCTTTCTCCTATCCTTTGGCACGCACATGTTTAAATCCTTCAAACTCTTCTCATAGGATCCACCCTGTTGCACCAATATCATTTTGATGAACATCTGTGCAAGTGTGAGCTCCAAAACTGCACACAATTTTTCAATTGAGGGTGCTTGATCCATACAGGGATTGTATTGTTGCTCTCCTTCCTCTAGTGATCTCTTTCCCTATGCACCCCAGCATCTAATTTACCTTGCCCACAGAACTACTGCATTGTTATAATGTCTTTATGTTCCCCTCTATTAACACCCTATCACCAGGTCAGTGCCCCTGTCCCTTTTTCCTCTCCCTTCCTCTATAGTGTCCTGTCCTGTTCTCTAAGCTGTTTTTTCTAGCAGCAGGCAGAAAACTGACCGCTCTCAGTCCTATGCCCCCCCCCCTTGCTTTACCTGCTCTCCAACTTTATATTCTGGCTTTTCTTTTCTTTCTTTTGGTATCTTTTCTACTTTGCTGTCTTTGCCCCCCCACTAGTTTGCTCCTGACTGGAACACAGCTGTGTGTTCTGCAGGGTATAACAGTAACAGGGTATGTACAAACAAATACAAGGAAAACAGTGATAAAACAGAGCTAGGTAGTGCTGAAGGTGTGTTCACTTTCTGCAACCATCCTTTTCCGGCCAGCAGCAGGCTGAGCTCTGAAATTCTGCAGAGGCTGTCAGGCAGGGTGAAACAAAAACCCTCACCTGATAACAGATATGTGCTGCTGCCCTGAGGCTTGGGGGGGTGATGTTCTGTCTACTCTTGGGTTTTTCAAAGTTAAAACCAGCCAGAAGGCTGACTTATAATAATTAGGAAACTTTCTAAATGCACATGAGTTCACTTCATGAACCTTAAACATTTGGGTTGCTTTAAAGAACAGGAGACATGCAAAATTAAAAAAAGGCAACTCCCTTGCCCTCTTCTGTGCTGTACTGCAGGCAGCCAGGGAGCGGGAAGCACAGAACATTATTTGTTAGTCCTCCATACCCTTCCCTGGAAGAAAAACACTGACACATGTCTTGGAGGAAATGGCCCCAGCCATGCGTTTAATGAAGTAACCATATAAACAAGAGCAGCTTGTGCATCCGGGAGGATCTACCCCTCACCAGGCTTCATAACACACCAGCCCTCAATTATAGGCCACCCCAGGTGTACGTCCGATTGCCTGTGGTACCTGGTTTGGTCATAATGGCCAAGGCTGTAGTGTCCGCTCCTCGTCTAGTGCCGCTGACCTTGCAGAGATACCTGATGAAGGTGAACCGTGATCCCCTTCCCGGATTCAGGTCCATTGTCCCCACCTTCATGCCAACCAGGGCCTGATGATGAGCCCTTCAGATGAGTTCAACTCGTCCCCCCTCCTTATTCCTGTTTCTTCACTCTGTGATTCTCCCAAGACTTTGCACATGACTGTGACATATTAATGCATAATCTTGCCTAATTATTTTCTCTTGATTTTCACCTACCTTTGATCTCCAACTTCTACCTCTGTTTATTCACTCTTTGGAGGAGGTGAAAAACCCTATTAATAGGGAAAACTGAGAAAAGCCACTCCCCGACCCCTAGTGCAGTCACTCAATACCGGGTCAAAGAGGGGCCTTACCCCCAGCCACCACAACCCTGCTTTTACAAGAGCGGGTGGGGAATGCAAATGGACAGGAAGAGAAACAGGAGGGACTGCTGGCTACCAGTCCATAAAATTCCTCTCTCCCCTCCTACCCCCTGGATGCCACCTCCCCAATGGGCGGCTCTGGTGATCCTTCCTCTGCAAGACACCTTCCCCATCCCTGTACAACTGAGGAAAGACCAACTCTCTCCTATCCCCTCCTCTCAGGTTTAGGGAGGATGGCCACAGACAAATTCCAGCTGCTTCCAGTTGTTGCAGCCTCTTCATTGTCTGTTAGCCCTCCATACCCTTCCCCTGGAAGAAAACACTGACACATGCCTTGGAGGAAATAGCTGCAGCAATGTGTTTATTGAAGTAACCATATAAACAAGAGCAGCGTGTGCATCCAGGAGGATCTGCCCCTTAACAGGCATTGTAACACACCGGTCCTCAATTATGGGCCATCCCAGGTGTGTGTCTGATTTCCTGCATTACCCAGTATGGCTGTAATGGCCAAGGCTGTCACTGCCGCCCCCCCCCCATTTTGCACCACTGACCTTGCAGGGGTACCTGATGAAGGTGGACCTTTTCCCCCCCTCCCGGATCCAGGTCCACGGTCCTCACCTTCATGCTGACCAGGGGGTAATGATGAGTCCTTCAGACAAATTTGACTTGTCCCCCCCTCCTTATTCCTGTTTCTTCACTCTGTCATCCTCCCAAGATGCCACAGGATGAACACAGTCTGACCCCCCAAGCTGCTTGCTCAAACTGTTCCTCCAAGACCCAGTCCAGCGCCTCCAGTAGCATATCTAACCCATTCTCTGTCAAATGTCCCATCTCAGCCACAATGATTTGACCCAATGCTTAAATCTGGCTATGCTTAACCACAATCTTCCCTACTGACTCCATGATGGCCATCATTTCCCTGTTGATGCAAATGCAAGCCCGGTTGAGGGGCTCCATCCCATCAGTATGCGGCCAGCTCTTCCTCTGGATCAGCTGTGACCAAATGAAGACCACCTGGGGACACCAGCCCCTTATGGTAGGAAAATCCTCCTTCATAGCTAGCAGCATGTCCATCATCTTCTGAGCCCCCAGGCCCCTCCCGCCCCGAGATGTACCACCAACACCTCAGGACTTCACTGAGTCAACTGTTCTTCCCTCAGCCATGGAAGCAACTCTTCTCAGAGCATGCAATCCATGCCTAGCCGCCTGATGTGGGCCCTCAGATGACATCTCCCTTGAGGGTACCTCCCTGCCATGGTGGACACTCTCACTGCTGTTTCCTGTATGAAGGAATGATCACATATCCAAGTGATCTTACTGGCTTCTGGAGACCCTGGAAAAGATAAACAAAGGTTATTCCAAGTGAGGGCACACATACCACAAGAATTCATGAGACTTTCAGTGCCCCAGCACCTGGATCTGGCCATCTGCCCAACCCAGGCTCCTTGCATTAGTGGCCGCCTCAATCCTGAAAAAAATGTGTGCCATATTCCATGGGGTCCAACCACACCTCCTGTATGGCCTTACCCAAGATATAGCACAATTGATATGCTGTGTCCCTGCCAGCAAATTTTCATGCTGAAAAAATGCCTCCTCCTTTTCCATGCGCACGACCATGTAGTCCCTCATCTGATCCTGTACTTGCCATGTGACCCTTGGGGGGCCCTCCACCAAGCACCACCGGCCCCATCTTGCTTGATCCATTTTGCTCTTCCTTAACCTCACCTAAATGCCATTCTCTGCTGTCGTAACTTCCCCCTGCCTCATAAACTGCATGGGCTGAGTGAGCACTGATACCCGAAATGATCCGCAAAAGGCGACCAGGAACATGGTGTCAAACAGTCAGACTTCATATGTATTCCAGCACATCCTTGGTAATGCCTCCCATATTCAGATCAAAATCTCTGGGGTGATGGGGCACCTCTTGTTCTGATGGGATGCCTACGACTTCGTCCACCTCCTGAAAGGGGATTGTGTGATCTACATCCTCATGAGTGCCCACCCTAATGCATATTTGGTATCATCTGCAAAAAAAACATACCTTCCCTTCTAGTTCTGCAGTTTATTTTATTCATTGAAAACTTTGGAGATTATTTTACTCTTTTTTTATTGAAAACTTTGGAAAAATATTTTTATTTATTGAAACATTTGGAGCTTACCTTAGAAACATAGAATGTGCCAGCAGATGGGGTCCATGTGGACCATCTAGTCTGCCCATGTATACTACCCCCCCCCCCAATCAGGCTGCTGTGTTAAGTTTTCCACACTGTCTGTCCCATACCAGCTTGAATTCTCTGACCATCTTTGACACCACAGGTGGAGGCCATTCCAATGCTCCACCGCTCTTTCTAAAAAGAAAAACTTCCTTGTGTTGTTCCTGAACCTGCTTCCCTTGATCATGCTCGTGTTGTGTTACCACCAGCTGTATCCCATTTAAAAAGTAATTTCTCTCTGGGTTGCATCTTCCTAGGTGCATAATCTCATGTTTTTGGTGATGAACTTCAACTGCCAATTCTCTGACCATTCTTCCAATTTCCTAAGGTCTGACTCCATCTTTTGAGTCCCTTCAGCTGAGTTCACCCTATTGCAGAGCTTTGTGCTGTCCATAAATAAGTACACCTTCCCATTTAGGTCATCAGCTATGTCACTGATAAATACATTGAAAAGTACTGGTCCCAGCACTGAACCCTATGGAACATCACTTGTAACCCTACCCTCCTTTGATGCTGTGCCATTTACCAATACCTTCTGGGTCCTCCCATTGAGACAGTTTTGGATCCAGTTTACAATTTCTGGCCCAATGCCTGTTGCTCCAGCTTGTTTATTAGCCTGCTGTGTGGAAAGGAGTCAAAAGCCTTGCTGAAGTCTAGGTACACCACTTCTACTGCACCCCATTGTTCAATGCTTTTGTGACCCAATCAGCGTATTCAATTAGGTTAGTCTGGCAGGACCTTCCTGCAATAAAGCCATGTTGCTTTGGGTCCAGTTGTCCACTGTCTTCTAAGAATGTCACCATCCTCTCCTTTAGTTGGGATTCCATCAGCTTCCATACCACTGAGGTGAGGCTGACTGGGCGATAGTTTCCCGCCTCTTCCCTACTGCCACTTTTGTGTAGGGGTGCTACTGTAGCCCTTTTCCAGTCTTCTCGGACCTTCCGGCTTTCTAGCAATTTGTTCAAGAGTTCTTCCAGTGGGGCTGCTAGTTCCTCCCCAAGCTCCTGTAGTATTCTTGAGTGTATTTCATCTGGCCCCATTGCTTTGTTGACCTTCAATTTCTTGAGTTCCTCCAGGACTCTTGCCTCCATGACAGGACCCCCCCCCCCGGGTCCCCTTCTGAACAAGCTGTATCCTGGGATGGTGACATCCAAGCTATGGCTCTCATTGAACCATGTTTCTGTCACTGCTACCCAGTCCAGATCTGATTCTGCCATCATGGCAGTAAGGTCTGGTATCTTATTTTCCAGACTGCAGACATTGGTGCACTTTGCCTTTCAACCCAGGTTTCCTACCTTGTTCACGAGTATAGCTGTCTCCCATTGCATGTCATTTTTAAATTCCTCCGGATATCTGAGTTTCTTACCATTTGTGGTGTACCCGGCACTTTGTCTTGCTGGTGGCTTGCTAGCTAAGTGGGGAGGGGTGACTGTTACCCTGTGTGATGTAATGGGTGTCAGACCCCTCTCCCCATCCGTTACTTTAAATGACCTGCAAAAACTTTGAATTTTTACCCCAGCACTCTGACCCCCTTCTTTGTTAGGCAGAAGATGTTGAATTTAAAGAACTCCTTCTCCCAGAAGGTCTGCCAGTCTCCTACAAATTGGTGTTCTTTCTCGTGGCACCAGTTTCTATGCCAGCTTCCCTTGCTGCAAAAACTAAAGAGAAAAGAAGTACTGTAAAGAAAAAAAAAGACAACTTTACTCAGTGGTCCCCAATATGCTTTATATACCAGCCAGGTAAGGTTTAGCTAGTGCTGTGGTTTAGTCAGCAAGTGCTATGTGAAACAGGCAAGATTCTGAAGCAACTGGCTGAAGTTCTGAAAACATACACACCTATATTTCAGGTCACTCACCAGCAATTAGTTACCAAGTGAGGTTTCAGCCACTCCCACTTAGAAACAAACACTTAGCAGCGCCCAGAAAAACAGAAATAGCTTCTATGTGAAACTGCCAAGATTCTAAAGCAACTGGCTGAAGTTCTTAAAACACACACTGCTATTTAAGGTCGCCTAAGGTCACTCACCAGCAATCAGTTACCAAGTGAGGTTTCAGCCACTCCCACTTAGAAAAAACACACTTAGCAGCTCCAAGGAAAACAGAAATAGCGGCTATGTGAAACAGCCAAGATTCTGAAGCAACTGGCTGAAGTTCTGAAAATACACACAGCTATTTAGGGTCACTTACCAACAATCAATTACCAACTGAGGTTTCAGCCACTCCCACTTAGAAACAAACACTTAGCAGCTCCCAGAAAAACAGAAATAGCTGCTATGTAATCATTTACAAAGGTTCCGCATCAAATACATAGTCACAAACAAGAAGCAGTTCCAGAGGACATGCAGTCGAGTTCAGTTCAGAACAATTATTGTGACAGAACAATTACAGTAGAAACAGTTTTGAAAAAAAAAACATACAGATCATTATATAAGATATCACAGGATAAATACTGAGAATAAAACAGTTTAATGGTTACAACTGCATTGGACTGCAAGGGCAGACCACAAAGATCTCTTAAACTGGTTAATCTTATGGCGGCTCAGCAGTGTATCAGGCAGTTCACTTAACCAATCAACTGCTCTGACAACAAATGACCGCTTGCCCAGCTGAATACACCAGAAAGAAGGATTAAGGACACTCCTGGCCTTATTCCTGATGTAATGGTTGGAGACAGTGTAAACATAGAAACATAGAAATATAGATTTTAACAGCAGATAAGGACCACTTGGCCCACCCAGTCTGCCCATTTCCCTACCTAATGGATAAGCTGCAGATCCTAGATAACCAGCAGCCTACTTCTTCCTACCCCAACCCCCTAGTATTGCCTTATGACTGTCCCATGCATGCTTGAATTCCACCACTGTTTTTGACTCCACAACCTCCTCCGGAAGGCCGTTCCATGCATCCACAACGCCTCTGTGAAAAATACTTCCTTGTTACCTTGAGCCGCCCCCCTTCTATCTTCAAATTGTGCCCCCTTGTTCTTGCACACTTCTTTTTTTGAAAGATGCTACCCTCTTGGACTTTGCTGATTCCCTTGAGGTACATAAAAGTTTCTATTATGTCCCCCCTCTCCCTCCTTTCCTTGAGGCTATACATATTTAGCTCCTTAAGTCTCTCTTCATATGTCTTCCGGTGCAGACCCTGCACCATTTTAGTTGCCCTCCTCTAGACAGCTTCCATCCTGTCTATGTCTTTGAGGAGATTGGGTCTCCAGAACTGCACACAGTACTCCAGATGGGGTCTCACCAACTGTCTGTACAGAGGATAATGACTTCCTGTTTTCTACTGGTGATGCCTCTCCCTATGCATCCCAGTATCCCCCAGCCCTCCTTGCTGCCTTCTCACATTGCTTGCCCACCTTTAGGTAATCTGATATGACTATCCCCAGGTCCCTTTCCATTTTGTTGTTGTTAGTATCTCGCCCCCATTGTGTACTCTTCCCTGGGTTTTGTTTCCCAGGTGCATTACTTGCACTCTTAGCATTGAATCTAAGCTGCCACATTTGACCATTCCTCTAACCTTGCCAAGTCCCTTCTCATCCTTTCCACCCCACCTTGTGCATCAACTCTGTTGCAGATCTTTGTGTCATCTGCAAAGAGACATACTTTTCCTTCCAGTCCCTCTGCAATGTCGCTTATAAAGACATTGAAGAGGACCAGTCCTAATACTGAACCCCAGCGATATCCCACTAGTAACCCCCTTTCTTCAGAGTGGACTCCATTTACTATTACTCTCTGTGTCCTATTCTCCAGCCAATTCCTTACCCAGGCTATCATCTTGGGACCCACTCCCAGGCTGGCTAACTTGTATATTAATCTTTTGTGTGGGACTGTGTCAAATGCCTTGCTAAAGTCTAGGTAGGCCATGTCCACAGCCCCTCCCTGATCTACTACTTTGGTCACCCAGTCAAAGAAATCTATCAGATTTGTCTGGCATGACCTTCCCACTGTGAATCCATGCTGCCTTGGGTCCTGTGTCCCTCTGGCCTCTAGATACTCAACAGTTCTTTCCTTCAGAAGTGCTTCCATCATTTTCCCTACCACTGAGGCTAAACTAACAGGTCTGTAGTTTCCTGCTTCTGCCTTGCTCCCATTTTTGTGAAGGGGAATCACATCTGCCCTCCTCCAGTCCTCTGGTACCACCCCATCCTCCCATGATTTGTTAAAGAGGGTAGTCAGTGGTGTCACTAGTTCTACCCTAAGTTCTTTTAGAATTCTGGGATGAATCCCATCAGGCCCCATTGCTTTGTCCACCTTCAGTTTTAAGAGTTCTTTCAGAACCCTTTCTTCTGTAAATGGCTGGTATCAACTTCTGTATCCAGAGTGTTTCTGTGTTTATTTTAGGGTACCTCCCCTCTTCCTTTGTAAATACTGAGCAAAAATATTTGTTTAGTATCTCTGCCTTTCACAGTCACCCTCTGCCCACCCTCCCTCCCTTTATTAAGTCTCACTAACCTCCTTGGTCTTCCTTCGCTCCCTGATGTACCTATAAAAGGTTTTATCCCCCTTCTTAACTGAGTTGGCTATCTTTTCCTCGGTTTGGGCCTTTGCTGTTCTGACTGCCTTCCCTGCATCCTTTTGCTTTAACTGATACAGTTCTTTCTCCTGCTCCTTCTGTGATTCCTTGTACTTCCTGAATGCTTTTTTTTTCTCTTGAACATTCACTGCCACTTCCTTTGAGAACCACAGTGGTTTCTTACATCATTTTGTTTTGTTTATTTGCTTCACACAAAGGCTTGTTACCTCTGTGATGGCAGTTTTTATTATTCCCCATTGTTCTTACACCCCTCCTTCCTGCCCATTTGCTAGTGCATTCCTTAGGCACTCACCCATTTTGGCAAAGTCAGCCCTCCTAAAGTCCAGTACTTTTGCCTTTGTATGGCTTGACTCTATTGCTATGTTTATTGTGAACTATACTGTTCGATGGTCGCCAGTTCCCAGATGGCTACCCACTTACATCTGTGATCCTCTTCATCTCCATTTGAGAGAACCAGGTCTAAGATTGCTCCTCGAGGGGATCCAATACTAGTTGTCTAAGGCATGCTCCCTGTAGGGCATCTAGAATAACCCCACTTTCAAGTGGCTGCCAACTGCACTCCAGTTAACATCTGCATATTCAGATCACCCATCAGCAATATCTCCCTTTTCTGCCATTCTAAGTATTCTTTCTATCATTCTTTGTCCATTTCTCCGCCTGAGAAGGGGTTCAGATACAACCTCTGTGCGGATTGTGGTGCCATGCCGGTCTCCAAATTTACCCACAGAGCTTCTTCTCCTCCTGTTTTCCCTTTTGTTCTGTTGCTTTGATTCTTTCCCTTATGTAAAGAGCTACTCCTCCTCCTCTTTTACCCTCCCTGTCCCTCCTGTAGATAGTGTATCCTGGTATGTTTATGTCCCAGTCATGGTTTTGTGTGTACCATGTTTCTGTGACTGCCACGATATCCAGATGTTCCTCCTCCATCAAGGCCACTAATTCAGGAAGCTTGTTACTCAGACTACAAGCATTGGTACTCATTGCTCTCCATTTTTTGATGGCTTTACCTTCTTTTGCAGCATCCCCCACTGACCTTTCTACCTCGGTCTTTTTCTTATTTAGTACCCTGTTTTGTAGGGAGAGGTTGGGATTTTCCTGCTGCTTATCAGTGCCTCCCCCCTTTACTAGTTTAAAAGCTTGCCATTTAAACCGATTGCTCAAAAGACTTGTTCCCTTCCTGGACAGATGCAGACCATCCAGCCAGTATAGGCTGGTATCCCTCCAGGTGGAACCCCAGTCCCCAGTGAAGCCAAACCCCTGTGCTCCACACCATTTTTTCAACCATTCATTAAACTGCATGGTGCAAAGTACCCTCGCCTCACTCATGCCATTGACAGGCAGCACCTCAGAGAAGGATATTGTGTGTGCTACTTGTCATAGGCCCCTCCCCAATTCCACAAAGTCCTTCTGCACTGCTCTAATCTCATGATGAGCCAAGTCATTTGTCCCTAGGTGGACAATGACGTCCAGCTCAGACTCTCATGCAGCTGTTCTTGTGATCCCGAGGATGCTTCTCTGTCTCTCCAAGCCATGGCACCAGGCAGGCACCATACTTCAGTTTTCCTGCTCCCCAGTTCTATCTCCCTAATATTGAGTCCCCACCAGAGCTGCTTCCTTTCCTTGTGGTGTCCTCTGCCTCCTTCCTGTGGGCCTCCCTTATGACAGTTGTCCTCAGCCTCCTTAGTCTCCTCTGCGGGTGCATCCATAGGGGAGCTATGCTCCCCCAGAATGGTGTATGGATTGTGGTGTGGAACAACTGACTGTGTGTGCCTCTGTTCCACCATCCTCACCCTCCCTGAGCCCATTGTGGTTCAACTGCTGTGCTTTCTTCGCAACCTCTGAGGTAGTGGTGTTGGCTCTGGTGCTCCCTGGATGGGGGAGGTTCCCATCCTACCATCCATTGTGGCCTGGGAGAAGTTTCCCTAACTACTGTCCAGTGTGGCCTGAAGACGGGCAACTTCTTCCCTCAGAGCAGAGAGTTGTCTGCAAATAGGGCAGCATCCCAGCCTCCAGAAAGACTCCCGGAAGACTGCTGCCCCACACCCATTACATTGCACTACTCCCCACATTTTTTTGTTTTTGTTTTTTTTTTGTGTGTGTGTGTGTGTGTGTGTGTGTGTGTGTGAGATTGGTTTGTTATATAGAAATGTATATATATATATATATATATATATATTATAATGTATGCTTATATTGTCAGTGCAGTGTGCTAGAGAGGATATGACAGTGATATGCACCTTGCACTCTTGACACTCTTGAGGAAATGATGTCAGAACCCCAGGTATAAAGGAACTATTTCCAGGGGTGGGTGGGTGAGGTGGGAAGGGGTTGGGCCTAAACTGTGCCCTCACAAACAATCAGCTAAAAGCTCTGACCCACTGGGCCAAGATGAGTGCCTTCCTGTCAGCAAGATGCCCTACCCAACAATTTGACAGAGAAAATACCCTGCTAGTCAAACAGAGAAAAATACACACATCCAAGTCAGACACAGGTAAACCTCCCCGGCCCAAAAACAGACCTGGTGGTTTGTGCTCTGAAAGCTGTCAGCCCCAAAATAAGTCAGCTGTGCTTAAACTCTTCCTGCACTGAAAATCTTAAGAATTGTAACAAACAAACATAAACCTAAATCCACCTCCCTCTGTTGCTTGAAAGACTGTGTAGAAGCAATTTGTTAAAACAAGTGGTGTTGCATAGATACATAGATACTGTCAGCAGATAAGTGCCTTTGACCCAACTAGTCTGCCCAATTGCGCATATAATTTTGCCTCTTCAAGCTTCACTTGAACTGGGTTGTCCTCTTCCCCCAACTGCAAGGATCCCCCAATGCCTAGCCCATGCATTCTTGAACCCTGTAATCATTCCAGGCCCCACCACCTCCTCTGGCAGGGCATTTCACTTGTCTGCCACCCTTTCCATGAACAAATACTTCCTCACATTACTTCTGAACCTCTCTCCTTCCAATTTCCTCCTACGACCCCTAGTCCTGGAACATCTCTTCCTCTGAAAAATAGTGCTTTCCTGCACCTTGTTCATCCCCGTGAGGTACTTGTATGTCTCTATCATATCTCCCTCTACCTCTTATCCTCCAGGCAGTACATATTCAAGTCCTTCAGCCTGTCCTTGTAGGACTTGTGATGCAAGCCCTGTACCATCTTGTTTGCCCTCCTCTGAACTGTCTCCACCCTGTCTATATCCTTACATATGTAAGGCCTCCAGAACTGGACACTGTACTCCAGGTGTGGCTTCACTAATGTCTTGTACAGTGGAATTATGACCTCTCTTTTCCTGCTGGTGATGCCCCTGCCTATGCATCCCAGCATCTTATTTGCTTTACCCGCTGCTTTGTCGCACTGACTCCAAACCTTTAGGTCATCAGAGATGATAACCCCTAGATCCCTTTCCTGTTTGGAGCATGCTATATCCCTCCCCAGCTGATATGTTGTTCCAGGGGTTTTGTGCCCCATATGCATTATTCAGCACTTTTGTTTTGCATTAAATCTCAACTGCTACACCCTTGACCATTCCTCAAGGCTTCTGCAGGTCTCTCCACATTCTATCCACTCCCTCCTGCATGTCCATTCTGTTACAGAGTTTTGTGTCACTGGTAAAAAGGGAAGTTCTCCCTTCTATATTATCCGTAATGCCACTGATAAAGACGTTGAAGAGGACCGGACCCAGCACAAATCCCTGTGGCACTCCACTGGTCACCCTTCCCTCTGTGGAGTGACAGCCATTTACTACCACCCTCTCTGTCCTGCTATCCAGCCAATTTACCACCCACCTTACTACTGTCCTACCCACATCCATATTGCCCAGCTTGTTTAACAGCCTCCTATGGGGCACAGTGTCAAAGGCCTTACTGAAGTCCATACAGGCCACATCCACTGCCCTTATGATCCACCTCCCTTGTCACCCAATAGAAAAATTCAATGAGGTTAGACTGGCATGACCTCCCCCCAGTAAAACCATGCTGCCTTAGGTGCTGTAGAACATTGGCCACAAGGTGTTCCACTAATCTCTCCTTCAGTAGTACTTCCATAATCTTCCCCACTACTGAGGTGAGGCTGACTGGTCTGTAGTTTTCTGCTTCCTTTCAGTTCCCACTCTTGTATAAGGGGACTACAGAAGCTGTTCTCCAGTCTTTGGGCACCTCATCTGTTTCCAGTGATTGGCTAAACAGGGTCTCCTAAAGTTCAGCCACCACTTCTCTGAGCTCCCTCTGCACCCTGGGTTGCACCTATCTAGGCCAATAGCTTTATCAACTCTTATTCCTTCCAGTTCCTTTAGGACCCTTTCCTGTGGAAAGGGACTTGTATCCATTTCTGTGCCCCCCTTGTACTCCCTTCTGGCCCGCTACCCACCCCTTCTACTGTAAAGACTGAGCAGAAATATCTATTCAGGATGTCTGCTTTACTGTTGTCATCCTCACCACTACTTTCGCCCCCACACCTTTTAACTTCACTATCCCTCCCTTTGCCTTCCTTTTTTCACTTACATACCTGTAAAAAGTTTTGTCTCCTCAAACCACTGTTTTTGCAATCCACTTCTCTGTCTGAGCTTTGGCTTCCCTTACTGCCCTCCCTGCTTCCTTTTGCATCTTCTGATACCTCTCCCTATCCCCTTTTGCCTGCATCTTTTTGTATTGCTTGAATGCAATCTTTTGGCTTTCACTTTCTCTGCTACCTCCTTGGAATACCATAAGGGTTTCCTCTTCCTTTTCCCATTGCTAACCTGCTTAATGCGTAATTGTGTTGCTCTTGCTATCCCTGTTTTAAATACTGCCCACTGTTCCTCCACCCTAATTTCTTCCCCATTCCAGCTAATGCTTCTTCCAAGCATTTCCCCATTCTCCCAAAATCAGCCCTCTAAACGCTAGGATATGTTTTAGTGTGGAAGGAATCTGCCCATTCAGTTATTTCAAACAACGGTGACCAGTGATCACTGTTCCCCAGATGCTGCCCCACTGTGACCTCCATCACACTGTCCTGTTTGTGAGCACCAAGTCCAGTATTGCCTCCTGCTGAGTTGATTCCATGACCAATTGTTTAAGGAAGGCTCCCAGAAGGGAGTCCAGGATAAATCTTCTCCTGGCTGCTGCTGCTGCTGGGATGCTCCAGTCTATGTCTGGCATGTTGAAGTCTCCAACAAGCACCACCTCCGCCTTATCTGCCATTCTGTGGATGGCAAGCATCAATTCCCTATCTGTCTCTTATACCTGGGTTGGTGGTCTGTAGACTACCACTATGCAGATGGCTGCCCCCATTTTTCTTTCAAGCTTAACTCACAGTATCCCCCCTTGTTCCCCTTGGATCTCTGTGTGTGGCCTTAATGTTATCTTTCACATACAGTGCCACTCCCACCCCCTTCCTGTCTTTCCTATCTCTCCTGAATAGGTTATAGCCGGGTATGGCCATCTCCCATTTATGGTTATCATTAGACTAGGTCTCCATGATGTCCACCATGTCCAAGCCTGACTGTGCCATAGCTGCTTCCAGGTCCTCCATCTTGTTGCTAAGGCTCCTGACACACAAGGCTCTCCATGATATAACTTCTCTCTCCTGTTTTGTTGTCCTGCACCCCCCTTCCTGGGTAATCTTTTTGCCTGGCCCACCTTACCTTCTTTTCTTCTGTTGTATTTTGCCCTTTGACTGTCTATCCACTCCTTCGGTATCTGTGTCCATTCTATTCTTCTCTTCCTCCATCTTTTGCATTTTGCATTTTTATGATATCCCTCCTCCTGGTCCTTTGTTCCTTTGCTAGCTTCTGGGGGGGCAATCGACTTCCCTTCTTGCTGGTATGCCACCCCCTTTGGCTACTTTAAATGCTTAGCATTTAAACTTTTCTTTGAGGATCTGGGTTCCTCTTCGGGATGGATGCAGACCATCAGTCTTTAATAAGCTCCCATCCCTCCAGGTGGGTCCCCAATTACCAATTAATCCAAACCCTTCCTCGCTGCACCAGTTCTTCAACCATATGTTAATGTTTCTGGTGCAAGAACCCCAATGCTCACCCATGCCTCTTACAGATAGTACTTCCAAAAAAGTGACATAAGTAGCTACTTGCTTGAGAGCATTCCCCATGCTTCTAAACTCCTCCTAAACTGATTCATGTTCCCCATTTGCCAGATCATTAATTCCTAGGTGGATAATGGCATCCAGCTCTCCCTCCCATCCTGCCTTCCTGGCAATCCCCAGGATACTGCTCCCATCCTTTCACACCATGGCACTTGGTAGGCACCTCACCTCCCTGTCCTCACTCTCTCCTGTTCCTAGCTGGAGTACCACACTAGGATCCACGTCCTACTCCTCTGGGGTCCACTGCTGTCACTTCTGAGGTCACCTTCCCAACTGATCTCCACATCTGTCTTCTCCACAACTACAGGTGCATCGGACTGGACGTCCCTGTTTGCCAGTGTGGCATATGAGTTATGTAGTGGAATAGGTTTTGGGATGTGTTTCTGCCTGACTCTCCTTACCCTCCTTGAGCCCACCATCATCCAAGTGCTCTTCTTACTTGACATCTTTTGAGGCAGCAGTGTTGGACTAGGTGGTCTCTGGATGGGGTTGAAGGTACGTGTGACCAAGTGTACCTCCACTCAGAGTCTGGCAATCTCTTTGCTCAGTCAAGAGAGGTGCCCGTAGATAGGGCAGCACTTCAGCATCCAGAAGGTCAGCCTGAATATGGTTGCCCCACACCCACTGCATTGCACCACTGCCCACATAATGCTACACTTAATCTGCTATTTATCTAGCTGTCTGCTTCTCTAGCCCTTCTTCTAGGTCCCTTTTGTTTGTTTTCTAGTGCTTTTATAGCTAGACCCCTTATCTAAGTTATTTAGTAGTCCCCCTTTTAAATTTGTTTGTTGTTACTGTTGTCTGTACTGCTCCCCTTGCTCCTTACTGTTGTCTGTACTGCTCCCCTTGCTCTCCTTCTTGGTCCCTTTTGTTTTTTGCCTAGCTGTTTTGTGGTTTGACCCCTTTTCTAAGTTATTTAGTAGTCTCCCTTTTAAATTTGTTTCTTGTTACTGTTGTCTGTACTGCTCCCCTTGCTCTCCTTACTGTGGCTTGACCCCTTTTACTCAGTTATTTTGTTGATACCCCTTATTTTTTTTTAATTTTTAATTTTTTTGTTTCCGTACTATGGCTTATGTGTTACTGAGACACTGCCCCCCCACCTTGACTAGGCAGGAAGTTTGTGCTGTGCAGTACCTATTAAGAAGATGTCAGACCCACACCCTATATAAGGAGGATGAGCCCTGGGGTGTGTGGGTTGGGGGTGAGTGGGATTACCCCTGGACTGAGAAGCACTTACTTTTACCTACTTCCACAGGCACCTGAATTATGAACTGAATTCAGTGTACTCAATTAAATCAACTCCTTGCTTTAAGGCAGCTGGTAGCTGTTCTCCCTCTCAGCTCCTGTTAGGGTCAGAAGAGCTTTTTTGGCTAGCAAACAGGTCTGGAGCTTTATTCTGCTGGTTAAAGGTAGCCATTTAGTGAGTGTGTAAAGCGTACAGTTATGAGTCTGGTTATCTGTACCAAGTACAAAGTGGCATGTCTTATCATAGATCAGCTTTACTCTGTTTAGCACTGTGTCACAGGTAGCTGCATAGACAAGGAGGCTATAATCTATAAGTGACAGAATGGAACTGGCTACAATAAGGCATCTAACATCCCCTGTGAGATTCTTCCACTTATAGTACAGGGCACCCAGTCTTCTGTTAACTATGGCCACCAGATTGTCAGCATGTGGGCAACAAATTATCCAGAGTTACTCCAAGGTATTTGAAGGTTACGTATGAAGGCATTGAAGAGGACCAGTGTCAGTACTGAACCCTGAAGCAACCACTGGTCACTCTTCCATTAGTGTGAGTGCTGTTTACAACAATGCTGTCTCCTGTCCATTAACCAGTTTCCAATCCAGTTCTCCATTTTGGATGTCACCCATGGGCTGCTAATTTTTTCATCTGTCTTCTGTGTGGAACAGTGTTGAAGGCCTTACTAAAGCCCCAATAGGTCACATCCATTGCCCTCTGCTGATCTATTTCCCTCATCACCCAGTTGAAGAAATCATGCAGGTTCATCTTGTATGACTCTCCCCACATGAATCTGTGCTGTCTGTAGTCTTGCAGCCTTTCTGGATCCAAGCTACTCTACCAACATTTCCTTTAGTAGGGTTTGCATTAATTTCCCCTACAATGGAGTGAGAGTGACTGGCCTATAGTTGCTAGCCTCCTGCCTGCTGCCATCCTTATGTAGAAGGACCATGTCTGCTCTTCACCAGTTCTCTGGAATCACACCTCTTTCCAGTAAACTGTTTAATAAGGCTGTCAGTAGGGCAGCTAGTACCTCTCTGAGTTCCTTTAGTACCCTTGGTTGTATCCCATCCTTTCCAACAGCCTTGTCCACCTTTAGAACTGCTAGCCCCTTTGAGACACTTTCCTGTGAAAAATGGACTTGTGTCCACCTTGTCTCCCCTATTTTTCCTCTTACTCTCTAGTGTTCATCCCCCTCCATTGTGAAGACTGAGAAGAACCATTTTAAGATGACAGCTTTTCCTTTGTCTTTTTCTGCATAGTCTCCCCCTGTTGCACTCATCATTCTCACTGTCCCTCCCATTACTTTTGTCTTTTCACTTACAGTATGTATCTTAAGAAAGTCTAATCCCCTTTAGCTAATCCTTTGCCTATACTTTCATCTGTATTTCCTTAATTCCCTTCACTGCTTTATCTGCTTCCCTCTGTTTTGCTGGTATATCTCCCTGTCCTCCTCCCTCTGCATTTCCTTGTACCTCCTGAATGCCATCTTTTTTCCCTTCAGCACTCTGGCTGCTTCCCTAGAGAACCATAACAGACACTTTTCTTTCTGCTTTCACTCACTTCCTTCACACTATTAACATGGTTGTCTTAATCATGCCCTCCCTCATTGTTCCCCACTCTGCTTCTACCCATCGCTGGCAATATCCCCTACAAAGACAGTTTCTGAGGCAGACTCCCATTTCTTTTTTTTTTGCAATTAAATTTACTTTATTGAACAACAAAATACATACATACCCAAGGTGGGCTACAATAGTTACATAGTAGGTCATTATTCTAAGTACCGTAGGCAATACAAAATATGGGAAAAACAGAAAATATAGGAAAGAAAATCCCCCCAAGCCCCCCCCACAAATTCCCTGCCCTCTTCCAATCCCAAATCCCAAGCACAATCTTAAACCAATGGAGTGACTATAGCCAAACTCTGGCTCAATATCCTCCTTAAAGATCAACACTCCTTAAGAGTATCACTGAAATTCTGAGCAGAGGGGGAGAGGTTGGGGGGGATAAGGAATCGAGGAAGTAGATAGGTAGGAAGAGGTAGGGAGAATGGGGCAGTAAACAAACTCTATCCTTGAGAATTGAAAAGAAGGGGGCCCAACAAACCTGGAATTTCTTCTACGAGTGGGTGGCCAAGGCTATACAATGCTCTGCGTTTAGGGCTGTTAGAAATTTCACCAACCATTCACTGAAGGAGGGTGTCAAGTCATCTTTCTAATGTCTAGACTCTCATTTCTTTAAAATCTGCCTTCCTAAAGTCCTTGACCCTCAGTTCTCATGAGGTTGGCCTCTGTTCCTGTCTTTATATTAAACCACATTGTATGGTGATCACTGGTAGCTAGGGGACTGCCAACTATGATGTCTGCAATGTTGTCCCTGATTGTAAGCACAAGGTCAAGCATTGCCCTGTCCCTAATAGTTTCTTTGACTAACTTTCTGAGAAAAGCCCTTTGGATTGTGTCACTGATGGCCATGCTCCTTGCCAAAGCCACCAGTGGAAGGCTTCACTCCACATCTGGCAGATTTAGGTCACTAACTAGCAGCACCTCCCCTTAATTGCAAGTCTAATGATTGCTTCCCCTAGTGCCTTATCCAACTGTTAACTCTCTACTGGTGTTCTGTACAATACCCTGCTATGAATAGCTGCCTGAGAGCCTGTTTCCAGAATGAGCCACAGCATCTCCAGCCCTTCCTTCCTTTTCCTCTGGTTGACCCTGTTCCTCCACAGCCTTGATTCCCTTTGTCACATATAGTGCAATTCCTCCTTCCCTCCTTCCTGCCTTGTCTCTTTTGAACAGAGCAGTCATACATGGCCATGTCCCAGTCATGGTGCTCAGTGCACCACATTTCTGTTATGGTGACCAATTCCAGGCTAGCTTTGCTATGATGGACCCCAGGTCCAGAATGTTATATCCCAGACTCATTGCATTGGCATACATGACTGTCCATACCTTAGTCCTTCTCTGCTTCCCTGCTTCTTTGTGTTTCCTTCTTTTCTGTCTGTGGTCTCCCCTGAGATCCACCTGACACACATTCTTCCCTGTTTCATTGTCTGTTCCCTGTCTCCCTACTCCTTTATTCTTACTTACCTGATTTATAACCTCCATTTGCCCTGCCTTGTCCCAACCCTGTCTTATTGTATCCCTTCCTTAGGGGAGATTACTGCCTTGGGCCCTCCCTTCCTAATGATCTATCATTGGAGGGGGCAATTGTTGCCTCCCTTGGTTTTATAGCCTCATTGCTGGTTAGGTTAAATTCTCATCCAAGTAGCATTTAAACCTTCCACTAATGACAGTGGTTCCTTCTTGGAAAAATGCAGACTGCCTTCCCTATATACTCCCAAGTTGGCCCCCAGTCCTCTTTGTAGGCAAAGCCCTCCTCCATGCACCCTGCCTTCAACCAACTGTTAAATGCCCTGGTACAGAGTGCCCTTCCCTCTTCCCAGCTGTACACAGATAACACATTGACAAAAGCCACCATGTATTCCACCTGCTTGAGGCCCCTCCCAATTTTCCTGAAATTATTCTGCACTGCCCTTACCCTGTCCCTTGCCAGGTCATTTGTCCTCAGGTGGACAATGTCGTTTAGCTCCCTTCCATCTCATGATGCCCTAGCAGTCCTCTGGATATGCTAACCATCTCTCCAAGCTGAAACACCTCTCCAGCACTTCACTTCGCTCCTCCCTTACTCCTCCCAAGTCTATCTCCTAACAGTAGAGTCCCCCATGAACAGCTGGTTTCTGTTGGCTAGGGGCTCTTCCTCCATCCTTGAGGCCTCCTCTTCTGTAGACTCCCACTTCTTCCCTTACCATGACTATGGGTGTATTTTCTTGGGTGCCTCATCCTACCAGTATGGCAAAGGAATTCTGAAGTGGTACAGGCTTAGGAGTGTGCACCCTTCCCTGACCACTTCCGTCCTGAATCTCACCAAGGTCCAACTGTTATGCCTCTGCCTAGGCATTTTATAGGGGAATGGTGGCAGACTTAGTGACCCCTGAGTGGGGCAAAAGGCCCTCTGCACCCTTACCAGTTCTGCCTGGAGTCCATCAACCTCAGCCCTCAACTCAGAGAGATGAGTACAAGATACTTACACTCCCATCTTGGTGATGAAATATTTAATCTTGTACCCTGTGGCACCATCCCAATTCACCTACTGGATTTGCTACCACCAGAACTACACTCATCACTCCAGTCTGGGCATACCAGTTAGCAGCACAGTGGCAGCATAACATCTATCCTCTTGCTGGTGGCACTCATCTTTATTCACCACAGTACTCCACTATCATTGACAATGGTCTTTTCATAGATGTATTCCAAATTTAAGGTTATCCAATATAACAACCCCAATCTAGCTTTCTAGTCCAGATTATCCAGAAGTTGCAGACTGACTTTGATAATCTGAGGGAGTGTTTCACCAGGTCAGGTCTTATCATGAACACAAAGAAGACCAAGCTGTTACACTTTGCATCTAAACAAAAAGAAATTGCTCAAATAAAAATAGATAATAATGAATACTTAGAGCAGGTAGGTCAGTATTGTTACTTAGGAGTTTTCTTTGATGACCATATGAATTTTAGAGAACTTATAACTATGTTAATAAAAAGGATAAACAAAATAATAGGTGCTCTATGTCAAACAACAAAATGTTTAAAAAAGAATGATTGAAAAACAGTACAGAAAAATGAATTATACCAGTGTTAACATATGGTGAACTCATATACCGAACTGCAAGTAGGCAATTATTGAATAGATTAGATAAGATACATTACAAAATCAAGGTATGTATTACAATGTACAAAACAAAACAAATTAGGGGCTCCACTCACTCACGGTGAGTACTTCAAATCTGGTGCAAGAAGGTATCAGAGTATTATTTGAATCAAAACAACCACTTTTGAGAAACTCAAAAGCCAAACCAACTGCACTTCACCCATCAGTTGTACTAAAATTGTATCAAAAATGCACAGCTTACCGTGTCATCATGTTTTATTCAAGTACAAAACCTGTTAATAACCGCAGTAAAAGTAGAGTGCAAGGCGGCGACTACTCGTTATATTAAAACAAAAAGGCCGAAGACACCATCATGGTGTTTAAAACCACAGCAGGATTTTGACCAGGCTGGCCGAGCAGAACAGCCCACGTGCATGATGACGCACAGGATCAGCTGACATTTCAGCTTACGCCTTCCTCAGAGCTCTGCCTTGACACCCTCTGCCTCATCACCTCGGGCTGTGGGTTCCGCATTCCATTCACTGAGTATTGTACTGCTAATTCCCTTTATCTAGCTGTGTTAGATCCAGGACACTTGTTACCACATATGTTAATCTACTGTTCAGTGTCTGCCTACCTGAGCAGAGAGATTGCAAACAGCCACATCTTGAAGTTGTTCATGGAAATTACAAGTATTTCCACAGTACTGTTTTAACCCTATGGCTGTTTCTCTTTACTCGACACACTTGGGCTCTTTCCTTCTGCTGGACACTTCACTGGATGGCTCTATATACACATTCCTGATCCTGCAACTGTTCCTGACTGTCAACTTGCTCAGACCATACAGTAACATCATATAATATGTCTGGCATGCTGGTGTGTTCTACCACAGGTCACTCTCCGGTAGTCATTACTGTACTGCAGCCTTTTGGGCCACTGTGCCATAACTCCTCCTTGGCCTTGCTTAGTTCGTCATGGTACTGTTTTTTGGAGGCCCAGGATGTTTCAGTCTACATGATCCAAGTACCTGAACCCTGCTGTTTTCAGGATATGCACACCCTCTACTGCTGTGTACCGACTACCTCATTACATTCCCCTTCAGATCCACTCCTGCAGCTTCTTTCCTCCAACCGGCCTATATGTAGGCTGCTTTATTGCCATCCTGACCCTGCTGGTCCAGCATGCCTATGTGGAGGCTGGCTCAACTCCCTCCTTTCTACCCCTCCCCAGGCAGCCCTCTGAGGGGGTTCAAGCTGGTCCTGCTAGCCTACTTGGAGGCCTAGTTTGACTCACTCACTTCTACTTCTCCGGCAGACCTACATGGGGGTTCTGCCAGTCTAGCTAGCCTACATGCATGCTTAGTCAACTCACTCACTCTACTCCTTCTTCAAGCAGACCTATGTGGGAGTCCTGCCACTCCTGCTCACCCACTTGAGAACCTAGCCCGCTACTTATTCACCTTACACACTTCTGTCTGACCTCCAAGGGGTCCCTCCAGTGTACCGACTGGGGACCTTTATATCGCCTAGATGACTGCAACCTTGTTGCTGGTCAACTGCACGTACCACTCTACACATTCCTCGCTATGTCTCACTTGGATCTCAGCTCAGCCTCACTATATTGATAGCCCCTCAGCCTTCTATTCAACTTGTCCAGGCATCCTGCATGATTTCCAGTTTAGCCAGCCTCCATGAGACCTTGGGAAGTTTTTTTTTCATCTGTGCTTACTACAGTGACAGCAGACACACAGGGTCCCATCTTATTAACCATCCATGTTCACCAGAGTGCATCTATTCATCACCCATGCTTCTCATATTACAGGTAGACTTACTGGGGTCTTGTCTTTCTTAAATTTGGACCAGGTACCACTACCACAATGGCAGACAGTGGGGGGTCCCGCCATCCTTATTCAGAAGCACCATAGTGTGCGTTGGTGGACCATATGGGGTATCACCATTTACAACACACACACCCCATGAGGGAGTCCCTTTCTTAGTTCAGATGTACTTAAGACACTACAGGCAGACTCACACTGGGGTCCTCCTCCTGTACTTTGGAGCATATCATAGAATGGCAATGGTGAACCCACATGGGGGGGTGTCTCACCATCCTGAATTCATCATGCCCTCAGCGGCATTTCTCCTTACTCAAACTTCTTTCCATTTTCACAGCAACAGATCCACATGTGGGTCTCGTCTACCTTAACTCATTCAGGCCTAGAGACATCTGTAGGTGGTGTCTGAAAGCATAGCCCCTCAGGACAATAACGCCTGTAGACGTACTCAACTGACTTTCACTAAGGCCCAGAAACGTCTGAGGAAGTCAACAGTTTTTACCTAACTATTAAACAAACCGAATTGCTTAGAATTGAATGCATAGCACCGTTAGAAAGGTAATTTTGCTCTGAACAATTTTGCTGCGGATACTTTGTGTCTATCATGTATAGTTTAGGAGTTATTCATATTTGTTTAAGGTATGGTGTGCATGGCTAACATTTGTCTCTCAAGCCTCAACTAAGCACCTTGAATAAATCTGAAAAAAAAAACAGTTGTTTGGTATTTCAGCTACTATAAAATAAAAACTAAATGGATTACAATTGATTGCATAGCACCATTAGAAAGGATATTTTGTGCTGAATAATGTCACTGATACTTTGTGTCTACCACATATACTTTAGGAGTTATTTTCATTTGTTTAAGGTATGGTATGTATGGCTGACATTTGTCTCTCATGCATCACCTAAGCACCTTGAAAAAAATCAGAAAAAAATCAGTTGTTTGGTATTTCAGCTAGTATAAAATAAAAACTAAATTGATTACAACTGATTGCATAGCACCATTCGAAAGATAACTTTGTGCTGAACAACTTTGCCACTCTTACTTTGTGTGTAGCACTTACAATTCAAGAGGTAGTCATATTTGTTTGTGGCATGCTGATTATGGCTTGATTTTGCTTAGAAAGGCCCAGGATGCAGTGCTAAGAGTATACAGGGCACAAGTGGCAGAAGTCTCAAAGAGCTCTTGTGGTGTGAATGAGTTAAGCAGACTCCTGAAATCTACTCGCTCGCCCTAACATTTGAACACTGCATACTTTGGACCTATGGAGGTCTAAGCTTGCCTGTCCAAGCCTACCCTAATTCATCATTTATTACTCCTTTTACTGCAATCCATTTCCATTTCTGGTCCAGTCCAACTGAATATCTATGTTGCACATCTCTGTGGAGTATTCTTCAGTCCTTGGACATCTTAGGACAAGTCTCGCTTCTGATAAAGTACTCAATCAGAATCTACTGTTGCACTGGAATTCCAGCTTCAGGCATGCCTCCCATTCACAGAGACTTCTACCTCACAGTTTCCCTGCTAGCATCACTGCCAGCCATTTCATCCTCCAAGACTTCTATGTCCTCAACCATATACTGTTGGCACTCATCATCAACCTTGCTAATTGTCCATGAACACATTACTGCTGTTTCACTCACAGCTCCATTAACTCATTCACCCCACAAGAGCTCTGTGAGACTTCTACCACTTATGCCCTGTATACTCTTAGCACTGCATCCTGGGCCTTTCTAAGCACAATCAAGCCATACTCAGTATGCCACAAACAAATGTGAATACCTCTTGAACCGTAAGTGCTAGATACAAAGTACGAGTGGCAAAGCTGTTCAGCATAACATCACCTATCCAATGGTGCTATTCAATCAATTGTAATCAATTTAGTTTTTATTTTACACTAGCTGAAATACCAAACAACTGATTTTTTTCTGATTTATTCAAGGTGCTTAGGTGAGACTTGAGAGACAAATGTCAGCCATGCACACCATCACTTAAACAAATGCAAATAACTACTAAAGTATACATGGTAGACACAAAGAATTAGTTCAAAATTGTTCAGCACAAAATTATCTTTCTAATGGTGCTATGCAATCAATTGTAATCCATTTCATTTTTATTTTATAGTAGCTGAAATACCAAACAGCTATTTTTTTTTCAGATTTATTCAAGTTGGTTAGGTGAGGCTTGAGAGACAAATGTCAGCCATGCACACCATATCTTATACAAATGTGAATAACTCCTGAAGTATACATGATAGACACAAAGTATCAGCAGCAAAATTGTTCAGCACAAAATTACCTTTCGAACGGTGCTATGCAATCAATTCTAAGCAATTTGGTTTGTTTAATATTTAGGTAAAAACTGCTGACTTCTTCAGACGTTTCTTGGCCTGAGTAAAAGTCAGCTGAGTACGTCTACAGGTGTTATTGTCCTGAGTGGCTATGCCTTCAGACACCGCCTACAGGCATATCTAGGCCTGAATGAGTTAATCATGGATTGACCGTCATCCTTCATCCAGAAGTCACTTCTAGCCGGATCTCTCCATCTGCCAGAACTTCAACTTCTCTGTTGACTTCCTGCTCATCATTGACTTAGACAACAGGACCTGGAAATCTACCAAAAAAATCTTACTTTCATCTGCCTTTCTACATTAACTTGCACAGACAGTTGTCCCTGGATCCCCATCCAGAAATAACTGAGACCACCACATTCTTGCTTTGGATGCTCATTGGCAGTGTCTATTAAAAGGTATAATTGTATTTACATCAGATTTATCTCAGGTCATTTTTACAAAGTCACTCTTTATACTGTGGACATAACAGTCCTAGGTCACTTCAAGGACATAAAAGTCCTGTCTTCCCTCTCGTGGTTCTTCTCCAGGTTTTCTTCATCCTCCTCCTTTCTTCTCAGGGTCTGGACACTGCGACTCGGTCCCCCCTTCCAATCACCGACTGGGTACCATGCTTACCTGGACCACTCTCCCCCACTAGGTGTGGACACAGGGATCCACCCACTAGCTCTATATCCCTCCCCCTCGACCATTACTTCCATGCCTGGATTCCTTTGTCCCCAGCCCATGGTACCTTCCCTTCCTCCCCCCTCTACCTGCCCCCCTTTTCCTCTTGCTCCCCAAAACCCCTTTCTCCTCATACACCCAGTCCCTACCATTCTTTTTCTCCTCCTCCAGCAGGACTCCACCTAGCCCCTGTACCTGGCTGCCTTTCTGCTGCCCATCCTACCATTAGGGATCCACCAATTTCTGAGGTCCTCCTCACCAGGTGCCTCCTCCTCCTGTGCCCCCCTTGCACCTTCCCCCTTCTAACTTGTCATGCAGTGGGTGGGAAAATTACAGCAGAAGAGAACTCCCAGGGTTGCATGACCTTACATACCCCCAGAGACCCCTCCTCTTGGCCTTGTTGGCCCCTCCCTGGACAATTACTAGTGAGCACCCCACCCCTTCTGTGATGTCATCCATGAAATCCAATGTCCCCCTGCAATCCTCCCCTTCCTGTCTTCCCCTGGCCTTCTTTCTGGCTGGGTCCCAGGACAACCTGGCCTGCCTTTTAGAGGCAAGCTTAATTGTGCCTGGATCTCCACCCAGAAATAACTAAGACCACCACCTTCTTGCTTTGGATGCTTGTTGCAGTGTTTATTAAAAGGCATAATTGTATTTACATCAGATTTATCCCAGTTCATTTTTACAAAGTCAGTCTTTATACGGTGTACATAACAGTCCTAGGTCACTTCAAGGGCATAACAGTTCTGTCTTCCCTCTCATGGTTCTTCTTCAGGTTTTCTTCATCCTCCTTCTTTCTTCTCGGGGTCGGACACTGCGATCTGCCCCCCCCTTCCAATCACCAACCTGGTACCACGCTTACCCGGACCACTCTCCCCCACATGGTGTGGGCACAGGGATCCACCCACTAGCTCTATATCCCTCCCCCCTCCACCGTTACTTTCAAGCCTGGGTTCCTTTGTCCCCAGCCCATGGTACCTGCCCTCTCCCTCCTCTACCTGCCCACTTTTTCCTTTTGCTCCCCTAAACACCTTCCACTGACTCATCTCCTGCTTGAGATGGAAGATGGGGCTCCCTCCTTGTGGGTCAACCCCTTAGCCCTTTCTTAATGATGTCCCACACAACTCCCCAAAAGGCTGGAGAAACAGGCCCATTCTGAACTCGGTCAGGTGGACCCCATCTGACCTGTAGACCATCTCCTGCTCATAAAAGATGTCCCTATGCTGGATATGAACCCCTCCCATTTCTATCACTGCTCTGGCCAGTTTCCTGTTCAACCATTTCCTGACTATTTCCACCACCTTTGGCCCTTTTGCTCCCCTCCACACCCTCCTGGATGTGATCTCCGACCATCCTATGACCAGCCGTGGCCACCAGCACTTTACATTCTGTAGATCCCTCAAGATGTCCCTCAACAGGGACCCCCATGGCACTGATCCCAGGTCATTCCCCCCATGGTGGATAATAATCCTGTCTGGTGCCGCCCAGTGCACCTGTAGCTCCTCCAGCAGGGGAACAGCTGTGACCACCTCATGCTTCTCAGGCCCTTCACCACATCTTGGTATGCTCTGCTCCTGGGTGCAGCTGTGTCCCTATTCTTGTGGCAGCTGCAAACCTCTCTGCCCAATAGATGAATGAATGCCTCACGATCCACACCTGTCTCTTGGTGCCTGCTGTGGGAAGAGAGAAAAAAGGGACACTAATTAGCAATTGTCAACACTGCATGTACCTCCTGTAACACTTTGATGTACACCTACCCACCCACTGGACATCCCCCTCCCCCTTCCTGCTGCAGCCACTTCTGAGGCTGCCTCAATCCTGAAGAAGTGTGGTGAAAACTCATCAGGATTCTCCCCCATGAATGCCACCACCTTCTTCAACACCGCCCCAACCTGGAAACCCATCACTGGGGCCCCATTCCCATGTATAAACCAGGCCCCTGACCCAGGGCCTCGTACCACACTATAGTCCAGCATGGCCTGGGCTGTGCAGACTCTCTCCCTCAGCTGCCTGTGTATCACCACCATGCAACCCTTTCCTTCCTGGTCTATTTTAGAACTATGCAGCCCTATGACCACCTTCCCCTCCTCCAGGCTCACATTCTCCTTTTGCAGGCCATTTGTCACTGCATGCTTCCTAGGGTCCACCATCTCCCCTACCTTTAAAGCCCCCCTTGCCACGACCACAAATATAGCCTGGAACAGACAGGCCTCACTCACTGAAGTACAAACATGGTCTAGCACCCTCACGAACTTCGTGAAGAGGGGCCCAATGATGGGTCTCCTCCCATCCCATCTGGCGCCCTGCCCTCTCTACCAGAGCAAAGCCATCCTCTTCATGGCCCTGCTGCCTGCAGTGTCCTCCCATCCTCTGTCCTGACATGTCCAGCTGATACCTGCCAGCTGGATCCCCATGGTGGTGGGCGCAAACCCTTCCTCCCATTTCTCCACCACCTACTGCATGACTTGCTCCTCCTGGACTGGGTCCCCCATTTCCCATCCCTGCCAGGCCCAGAACACCTTAAGCTGGCCCATGCCCCCTCGTAGGCCTACAGGGTGTTGGCTGCCCATGACCCTTTGTACAGTGCCCTGGCTTTCACCCTCCAATCTCCCACATCCAGTCCGGTAGCCTGGTCCATGTAGGCACTGCCTGAGGGGGCCAGCTGCTGGAATCATTTCATCTGAAAATGAGAAAGACAGTCAGCCACCTTGTTCTGTATCTCCTCAATGTGCTGTGCTCTAAATAACAGGTTCAAATGCAGCCCCAGCAATACCATACACCGCAAAACCCGCCCCACAGATTCCATCTGGCCACTCTGTCTGTTGATCTCCTCTACTACACTCTTGTTGTTGCACCAGAATTCTATATGGTGTCCTCCCATCCGTGCACCCCACACCTCCAGTGCCACCCATATGGGAAATATTTCAAGGAAGGTGATGTCCTTGGTCCATCCCTGTTTTTGCCACCTGTCTGGCCAAGCCTCCAACATCCATTCCCCTTTGAAATAGGCTCCCAAACCAAAACCCCCTGCTGCATCCGTGTGCAACTCCATGTCTGTGTTGCAGGCCCATTCTTTCTGCCAAAACATCACCCTATTGTAAGACTCCAAGAATTCCTCCCATACCTGTATGTCTTCTTTTATGCCCTTATTTATGTCCACCCAGTGATGAGGCTGCTTTGCCTTGCCCGTGATCCTACCCAACCTTCTCATGAAGGCTGTGTCCGGGCTTATGACCTTATAGGTGAAATTAAGGTGCCCCAGCAGTTGTTGTACTTGTACCAGTGGCACCCTCCACCTCCCCCCCACCAGCACAAGCAGCCCCCACAGCCTCGCTACCTTTTCCACTGACAGACGGAAGCACTCCTGCTCCACTTCTACCTCGATCCCCAGAAACTCCAACTTGCAGGCTGGTCCCTCCATTTTTCTTGCTGCCAATGAGATCCCTATCCTGACACACATGTCTTGAAAATCCCTCAACATTCCTTGCATTTCCTTCTGACTGGCCCCAATCAACAGGACATTGTCTAGGTAGTGGACTACTCTCCTATGCAAGTACTGGGAGCCGAACACCCACTGTACCCATGAGCTGAAGGCCTCAAATGTGGAGCATGCCACCGAGCAGTCCATGGGCATCACCTTGTGGAAAAACAGGCCGACTTCAAATTGGAAACCCATCAGGTCCCAATCTGTGGGGTCTACTGGCAGCAGCAGGAAAGCAGACTCGATGTCCGTCTTTTTCAACCATGCCCCCCCACCAATTGCCTGGACTAATTCGACTGCCTGGTTCAGGGAGGTGTAAGAAACTATATTCAAACCTTCCGGGATCCCCCCATTCACTGACCCCCCATCGGGTTAAGACAGGTGGTGAATGAGCTGGAACTCCCCTGCTTGCTTCTTTGGTACCACCCCCAGTGGAGATACCTTGAACCACTCACAAGGGAACTCTAGCATCGGCCCCCTCTACCCTCCCCGCCCTGACCTCTTTTGGATCTTTTTCCACACTATGCCTTCCTTACCCCTTTTTAGCCCATATTCCCACCTGTTTTCCCTCGAATCCCAGTGGAAAACCACTCTTAAATCCCAACCTCAGCAACTCCGCCCCTGCCTTGTCCAGGTAACCTGCCATCCAGGCTTCCACCACCCAATATTTGATGGGGGTGTAGGCTAGGGTGTACCTCCACCTCCCCCCCGTGTCCCCCCTTAGCTCCACCCATAAGTGGACATATGCTCTCCCCTCCTGTGGCCTCCCCTGCCCCTACTGGGTCCCCCTGCCATTCCAAAAGGACTGCTCCAGGGGCTGCCCACCTGCCTGACCAGCTTTCTTCACCCCTTGCTGACACCCTGTTGCTGGGTGTGCACCCCCACACCATGAGCAAGCATGCCTAAACTTGCAGCTAGGCCATGTATTCGATGCCCTGTTAAAAGCCCAGCAGGCTTTGAAGGCAAGGACTGGTGAGATCTGCCTCCCTTGCTCCACTGCCTGCCCTGTTGCTGAACCCAACAGTGTCCTCAACCACAACTCTGCATGGGTGCAATCCCACCTCAGGTCTCCCTTAGCCGCCATTCTCCTCTGGAATGCCCCATCATATTTAAGCCACCCAAAATCCAGTTTCGCCTTGTATGCATCCCTAATGATCACCGTATATGTCAACAAAGGGATCGCCAGGTCTGGCTGCTTCTCTAACATCAAAGCACTATAAAATAAGAAACCCACTTGCCATGTGTCAATGCTCTTCCCTTTCAGCCGAGCCTCCCTGCTTTGTGCCCCATGAATACCAGTGCTATCACCATCTCTGATTTGCCCACCAATTCCCGTTGTTTATATTTTTTGGCTGTCTCCTCGTCTACCAGTCCAGAAATACACACATACTCCTCCTTCCAGATTTTCTCCTTAATGGAGGCCGGCACGTGGTCACCCAACATGAAGCCACATGGTCCATTGTATGTCTTCCTTGCCCCGCACCCGGTGCCCACCCTGTTCTTGTCCTGCTTGCCCTTTTCACTGATGGCCTGCAGAGCCCACTCCATCTTTGATACCCCCTCTTCCCTTATATCCCCTAATAGGCCCTCGATATATTCTTTCAAATCCGATTCATTGTTCATATCCACCTCCTTACCCCCATCCGATTGGGGTCTGGCTGGGGCTGGACTGGTCTCCCCGCCTGTTCCAGGTGCTGGCAGTGGGTTTGGAGCTGCCCTCTTTGGCATTTTTTTTCTTGTCCCATCACCAGCTCTCTCCTTGGCCTGCTTCAGCTTCTTCTGGGCCTCTTCCTCTGTTTCCTTTTTCTTCACTGCCTCAATCAACTCGGTCATCTGCTTCATTAGCTTCGCTGTGTCGGTCAACGTGGAAGCGCTGGCCATCCCGGTGGCACTGAGGGTTGAGGCATTGGACACTACACCTCACGTCATGCTGGCGACCCAGGTTTGGAAACATGACCAGACCACCTGGGGTCGGCAGGGGTGAGAGATAATTGAGCATCCGCAGGACTGCTATCCTCTCTCGGGGAGGGATCCAGGAGCAGCCCTGTGCAGCAGGGGCCCCCACTGAAGACTTGCAGCACTGCTATGCACTCGGGCTTATACACTAAGGGGACGACATCAGACAGTTGCCTCTGGACATAGGTGGGAGCAACTACACTATGGGCTGTGCGGCACTGCACATCTCACGTCGAGGGGGTAATCAGGAACATGGAAAAACCTGGTGCCGAGAATCAGGCGATGGCACCTATCCACCATGCCCGATGCCCGGCTCTCCATGGGCGGCCTTCAATTTCTGGGATCCATTCCTCGTCTGATGGCAGAGTCTGACTCGTAAGTGCACCCAGGTAGGAGGGGGCAACCCACCCCGGATAGGGTTAGCCGGGAATGCTGCCATCAGAGAGGAGGGAGAGAGGAGGCTTAGCTCGGGGATCCTCAAGTGAGCAAGACAAGGCTAGGATGCCTGAGAGAAGACCTCAGGGCCATGACCGGAGGGAAAAAGAATTTAAAAAAAAACATGGAAGCACTGGACACTGCAAGTCTCCTAGGTGGCATCCTTTCTGCTGTGACTAATGCTGTACAAGAAAGGACACAATCATACCGCAACATTCACTTTATTTTTTTTTTTTCTTCCTGCCCCTCCCACCCACTAGGCCAGTTTGCTTCCAGTCGCCTGCTTTCTGCTCTGGGCCCAAGCCACGGGAATACAGGCATACCCCTTGTACATGCACTGAATTTATGTCAGTGACCTGCAGTCTACAACCTAGCCCCATTTTCCGCTTCCCAATCCCCCCCAGCTTTGACCCCTGAGGGGAAAAAGGGGGCCACCCACCACCCCCTACAACTGTTGCAGTCCTAAGAAGCCTTGTCCAGGAAAAACTTGCCTTCCCACTCTGCCAGCCCTCATTGCCTTGAGGACCTGCCCCTGCTGTGCACTGTCCTTCTGAAAGAACTCCAGCCCCTCTGCCACACCACCACGTGGCCTGGTGTTCCACCTGCCACCTCATCAGTGCCAGGTCCATCTTCTTTTTCTTTTTTTTTTGAAAACAGGACCCTCCACCTCCAGTTCCACCCCACCAGCACTGAGGCCCTGCTCTTGTGAGGGACAGGACAATGCAGCATGTCTAACCTTAGAATCATTTGGCTTAATTGCACACACTTTGCAAAGCATAATGGCTTACTTTGCTTAATAAAGGTGCCCCTTTGAATACTGTACCATCAGCAACCTTCCATGATTTTAAAAGGGGGGGTTATGTCTGTAGTAAAGATTGAAAAACAAGCACACATTTTTTTTCTTTTTTCTTTTTACAGCTGCCGGTGTGGCCTAGGCCACGAGACTCCGACTATTGTGCTGTAGATAATATTTTAGCAAGAAAGAAGGCTCCCCGAGGGTTGCATGGCCTTACATGCCCCCCAGAGACTCCTTCTCTTGGCCCTTGTTGTCCCCTCCCCCTGGCCAATTGCCTACGAACACCCCCACCCATTCTGTAATGTCATCCATGACATCCAAGGTCCCCATCCCTGCAATCCTCTTCCCAATTCCTGTCACCCCCCAGGCATTCTTCCTGGCTGGGTCCCAGGATAACCTGGCCTGCTTTTTAGTGGCAAGCCTAATTGACTTACCTTATCACCAGACTGTACCTAGCTATGCTCCCTGTCAAGGTAAACATTGTTGATCCTACCTCTGCTTCTCTCTTAAAAGCACCAAAAGACATCCATCTTTGTATGGGTCTCCAACATGATGGTTTACTGCACTGGCTTATGGTCTTAGCGTTATCCTAGGATATATATTCTAACTGCTGCTTTGCCCCACCAAAAGGGGCCTAGTGCATGCTTAACACATTCCATCTCACTGGCTGACCTACATGGTGGTCATTTCTACTGTAACCTATGCACTGGTGGACCATATTGGTTCCCACCAGGTCTCAGGCTTCGCCCCCATAGGGCCTGGCTGCTTGCTCATCCACATTCCATCATGTCTTGGCTGACCCATGTGGGGGGTCTCGCTGTCTCTACTAAAATCATGCTATAGCATACTGCATGAGTACACCATGTCCCTGCTTCACCCACTAAGGGCCTGGCTACATGCTCAATCCACTCCTACTTCACCCTAAAACAGGGTCTATCCGTTTTCTTGACACAGTCCTGCTTTGCCCCGAAAGGGAGCCTGAAGGATTCTATTCACTTTGCCCTGCAAGGGGGACCTGGCTGCCTGTACACTGCATTCTTCCTTCACATCACAATGGGTCCTGGCACCTTCCCTGCAGGAACTATGCATATTAGATCATGTGGAATCCATCATCTCCTACTCTACCCCACAAAGAGGGCCTAGCTGCTTACTCACATTAATTCTGTACATCATCTACGATGGACTCTTCCCTCATCACTCTCCAGGATTGACCATTGACCTGTGCTACTGCCTCACCCTTCCAGGATGTGATTCCACAAATATCCTGTAGCTGAGCTGCCTGACTATGCACAATGTCTTGCCACTACACATGTTAAGCATTTATCTCCATGGTGGACTCTTCATTGCCAGTACCTCATCTTCCAGGATTACCTGCTTGCAATCGAACTCAGGGTATGCCTCTTTAACCAACACTCTTGATCCAGGTAGAAGACAACTGATTGATAAATGCCTATCTTAGGATTACTTTCCTTTTAGTATGCTCAGAGGATGGGCAGGTCAGTAACCATGGATCCTCGGAGGTATACCCCTAATGTTTTTTTTCCTCTCCTCCATGCTACTGGCCATATTCTCTGGAGTTGGAGGAGGTAAGCACTACAGTAATGAAATTCTTTTTGGGCCTTCAATCCTACACTTACCTTGCATCCCACCATAGGTGGGATATAGAGAAAGGCCAAAAGATAAAGTTCTAACAGCAACCATGTCTCAGCCAGCTCACAGTTCTAAGCATTTATCATATCTCATTCAGTTCCTATGTACCACAAGCACAGACTTATGTACCAGTCCAGCTCAAATGTACATAAGCACTAATCATATCTTACCCAGCTCTTACATACCACAGCACTGAGCTATGTACCACACATTGAATTGGAAGGTTCTGCCTATTGTTCAATGGGGGGATATATCTCCTCCCCCATTCACTACAAAAGCCTTCAGCTTCCGCTCCCTCTGCTTAGAGTGAGTCGGACTCACCCTCCATCCTCGCCTGCCTCCTCTTCCTCCTCCTCATCTCAGGCACTCTTATCTTACCTTGCTCTGGGCCTTCAATCCTACACTTACCTAGCATCCCACCAAAGGTGGGATATAGAGAAAGGCCAAAATATAACATTCTAACAGCAACCATATCTCATCCAGCTCACAGTTCTAAACATTTATCATATCTCATTCAGTTCCTATGTACCACAAACACTGACTTATTGTACCAGTCCAGCTCAAATGTACATAAGCACTAATCATATCTTACCCAGTTCTTAGGTAGAACAGCACTGAGTTATGTACCACACATTGAAATGTTTCAGGCAGCCAGTTACTGGAATATTTTACCTCATTCAGTTCGTACGTCATCTTCAATTGATTTGTTCATTCAGGAGATAAAGGGTATAAATCAATTCAGATGCCAATGTAATTAGCTCATTGCACTTTAATAGGTGTATTGATTGATGTACATAAATGTTATTGTTACACTTAGTGTTTTCTAAATTGTCTAAATATATTTTGTACTTAAGGATCTTGTTGTCATCATACATCTTATAGCCCTTTACCTTCTCCTGTTCAGTTCCCCCCTCACCTCAACAGCTAAGCACTGTACTTTCCTCCAGTCACCTCCTTGGTCTACTTTTAGCATATATATAGCCCTTATCCCTTACCTTGAATTATTTTTCCTATCCTATCCCTATCCTCCTCCCCCTTTTATTGCATCCCCATTCAATTTCTGACTCTCCTATATCCATCTAATATGACTATTATAATGGCATTTGTTCTTATAATATCTTGCCCCATTTTTCGCTTCCTGAATTGCTGCCAAATGGCTTTATTTATTGTATTTGCTCACTTATCATTCTATGTTATACATTATTGTTGAATCAATTTGTACTTACTGTTTTTTCCTGCCTACACTGTATTGTAACTGTCTAAGCTTCTACTGTTTATTGTTGTTTCTGCCTTTGTTAACCAAATGTTTTGTCTCTGTAAACTCCTGGGTCATGCTTGAAAATAGTCATTGCTATGGCTAGCACACCTTACCCAGTCAACAAAAACTAAAGAAATAAAAAATAAATTTTAACTAGTTAGTCAATGTGTACATGTATAGGTAACTTAGAGATAAACAGGACTGTCTTGTAAACTGGGTTGTATTACCCAAATGACATGTTTTTCCTGTATAAAAATAAAGTTTTTACTACTACTACTAGACTGCTAACATATGCCACTTCGGTTGCCCCCACTCCCCTTGGTTATTTTGCAATGGGATTCCAGCATTGTATTGCATGCTCCATCAGCATTGTCTCTGCTCCCTCATGGTATCATCTCTAGTTCACATTTTAGAATTATCTGCATGTAGGCAGACCTTCACCTACAATTCCTTTAAAATATCCAATACAAACACATTAAATTGAAGTGTCCCCAGCTTCAAAACCTTAGATATGTCACAGGCCACCACCCCCATCCTATCCTTTTCTGCCTGCTACCCTGTAATAAGTTTGGAATAATTTTATATAATTTTATTTATTTAGTTTTTGTTGACCGGGTAAGTGCACTAGACAAATCCTGCCTATTTTCAGGCCCGACCTGGGGCACGGGGGATACAGATGAATGCCAACTGACTTTGAACCAGATTAAGCTGTTGGTGGTATTTTCAGTGAATGAGGGAAATTTGGCCAGGACACCAGGGAAATTCCCCTACTCTTTTTCGATAAGTGACATGGGGTCTTTAACATCCACCTGAACTACCATTAATCCAGGCAGATGGGACCTCAGTTTAACATCTCATCCAAAAGATGGCACTTCAGAAATGCAGCACCCCTCTCATGCTGCACTACAGTGTCAGTACTGGGATATTAACCCAAGTGCCTGATGTGGGAACTGAACCAACAGCCCTCTGATCTCCCGGCCTCAGAGGCGAGTGTGCTACCTACTGAGCCACTGACACTCCATGGATAACCAGTAAAATAAATATATCTGATCGGTGTGTAGTGACCCCAACTTACCACTGTCTTAGTCATATTGTCATTTGTTCACTGTTGACTTGAAGGCTATTGAATATCATGTAGCTAATCAGTCAGTCTTTCAGTGTGGTCTGCATTAGTTTCTTCAATACTAATGTTAGGGTGACATGCATGTAGATGCTGGATTCCTCATTCTGACAGTCTTGTATAGAGCAATCGCATCAACCATTATCAAGTCCACCTGAACCACGCATGATTATAGTGAGCTGTAGAATAAAGTTGTCAGTGGTGCAGAGGTCGCTGATACTGATTTCCCTCAATGTAACTGGGTGTAACACAATCTGTTTCATGATAAGTGTAGATCGCTGTGACTTGTTGAAAATGCTGTTAATTGATGGGCAAGGTAATAACAATGTAGATGATTTTGGTTGAAGGCAAAATACAGATGTAAGCAGTCTGATAACCCTGCTATCAGAATGTATAACTTAAATCTCTTGCCCCTCATTTTTTTGTTTTTTCTTTTTTAAAAGTTGTCCGTGTTTACAGTGTCACAGTATGACAATGATCATTAAAAATATATGTAGCCAGCACTATTCCAAGATAACAGAATGCACAGTCAACTCTGTTTACAACTGTATTACTGAGCATCCAGGATTTAAGACAAATTATCTGAAGAGATTATATATATAATAGGGGCATGGCTGCACCCCTTTAGTTAGGGTTACATAGGCAGTTTAATGTTAAACCCCAATTTTTGCACTTTAATAACTTCACAACCTTTCAACAGATTTGCATGCATGGTCTCATATGGTAGATATGTGGATGTGCCACATTTTATTTTGGTTGGAAGTGCAAAGTCCAATTTCTGTATAGTGCAAAAAAATGAATTTTTGCTCATTGGTTTTGCTGCTTTTTTCTTTGAATTTGCCTACAGCCCAGAAAGTTTGGAATTTTGGTCTGCAATTTTCAGAGTAGAAAGGGGCTGACCCACAGATGTGCCTTTAGCTTGATTAGTGAAAAAATAATAATCCCTGCCTGTAATAAAGAAGGTAGTTCCTGAATGTCTCTTTTTTTAAACCTGTAAAATAGAAAATGGTACCTTGCTGATCCACACTCCCTCAACACCCACACCCCATGCACACCCTCACTCACCTGAACAGGTCCCAGGGTGAAGATTCACTCTATGATTGAAGACATGTCTTGATGCTGAACATGCCGACTGTTATATGACAAAATAAGGTAAGTGCCATTCAATGTACTTCAGTGGGATATTCAACTTTGTGGCAGAAGTTTACCATTTTTGCATATTTTGAGCCCACATTTTCAGCATGAACAATGTTGGTGGAATTATGCAAATCCAGCTCAAAAGGCAATTTCACAGGTACTTGGTGAAATAACCTTTCAGGACAGGATTTGAAAATGTTCACCACCTTTATTCATAAGGTGGTGTCTTAAGAAGGTTATGTTGAAAATTTGGGCTCAAAATATGTAA
Source organism: Neoceratodus forsteri (assembly GCA_016271365.2). Classification (NCBI taxonomy): domain Eukaryota; kingdom Metazoa; phylum Chordata; order Ceratodontiformes; family Ceratodontidae; genus Neoceratodus; species Neoceratodus forsteri. Next base: position 965,296,734 of record CM028132.1, on the reverse strand, counting down.
AAAATGGCAAAGATTTGAGCTTTCATTGAAATTTTGCCACGCTCTCTGGTAACTTTGGTAATTTTAAATATTTTTACCACAAACTTTCAGCATAGCCTTTTGTTTAAACTACCTCATGAACATGACAGCTATCATTTTTCAAATCCAGCTGAAACTGTGTTTGTACCTGTGGCATATAATGACATTCCAGTGATGCCGAATAACATTTCAGCATGCACTCCCATAGGCTAATGGGGATCAATATCTATAAATGGATAGGAGTGCAGTGTCCCTCCATTGAGACAGTATGACAGCATCCTCATGTTACAGTGGGAGCACAGGGCCATTTATACCCTGCACTCCCATTTGTGTAAATTACATAACTACGCAAGACTCTGTTGTATTTTGTGCAATTTACATAATTTGTGCAAAATACAACAGTATCTTGTGAAAGTTATGTAACTTATGCCAATTACAACTTCTGTGCCTGATAATATCTTGTGCAAGTTATGCAGCTTGCACAAATTACAACGTTCATACCTGACATATACATTTTTCCATAGGAAATAATGGGAAATTAAAAGTTTAATAACTTTTGAAAGTATTACAATTTTTTATCAAACCTTCAAAAGGCAAATCTGTGAGGCAAAGGCATTCTACTCTGAACATTTCAGACCACTATCTAATGCCATTTCTGAGATACAGATGGACAAAGAAATGTAAAAAAACTGGTAAATTTAGGATTTTTTGATGCTTTGTATCCCAAACACCACAAAACTGATTTACATGAAATTTGGCTAGTCAAGAGACATTCCCCGAAAGTTTGTTCATGCCAATTTTTGAACAACTCTGTGAAACGGTTCAAAGTTATTAAGGTTCAAGCATTAGGGTTTAACATGTATTTTGCACAAATTAGATAACTTGCACAAGATACTGATGTAATTTGTGCAAATTACGTAATTTGCACAAAATACAACAGAATATTATGCAAGTTATGAAACTTGTACAAATTACAATGTTTGTGCTGGCGTATGAATTTTCCCTTAGGAAATAATGGGAAATTAAACGTTTAATAACTTTTGAGTGGATCAATATTTTTGCACCAAATCTTCACATGGCACATCTGTATGGCAAATGCGTCCCTCCCTGAAAATTTCATATCACTACTTAAAGTCATTTATGAGATACAGATGGACAAAGAAATGCAAAAAAAAAGGTAAATGTAGGATATTTGACGATCTGTGTCTCTAAAACCACAAATCCGATTCACACAGAAATTTGGCACATCATGAGACCCACCAAAAGAAATTATGCATGCCAAATAGCATGCAACACCATTGAAGAGTTTCAAAGTTATTGAGGTGCAAGTGTGCAGAAAGTACTTTCACTTTCATTATACATATACATTTTCCCAAAGGAAAGAATGGGAAATTAAAAATGTAATAACTTTATAATGGATTAATATTTTTTCACCAAACCTTCAAAAGGCACATCTGTGACCCAATGACTTTCTACCCTGAAACGTTCAGACCACAACATGAAGGTATTTCTGAGCAAAAAAATGTGAAGAACTGGTAAATTTAGGATTTTGTTGACAGTTTCCATCTCATAAACCACACAATGGATTTGCACAACATTCTGCACATCAAGAGACCTACTCCTGAAGATTATGCATGCTCAATTTCATGCAAATCCATTGAATGCTTCCAAAGTTATTACAGTTCACAATTTTGGATTTAACATAAAAGTTTGCACTCAACCCTAATATACTGGCACTACCAAGCCAGTATAATATCTCTATATATATATCTATATATATATAGATGGCTAAAAACTCTGTTTAATGCATCAGTTAGGGTTGCTCCACAGCGACAAAAGTGAGGAAATTCGATATTAGGGTTTCAACCCCTTGCACCCTGCCACCACCAACAGGCATTGGGGTGTGTATTGGGGTTGTCAGTTCTAACTCTCACCCCATCCCATGTGCAAACAAGCTGAGCTAGTGTAGTATAGGAGAATAGGGTGAGAGGCAGCCTGGTTGGCAAAGACAGACATAGAATCTGCTTTCCATTTCTTGCCAGTGTACCCAGAGGACTGGGATTTATTAGATTTCCAAGCTGGAGGGCAGTACTGTTTTGACAAGGCCATGACAATGGGTTGTTCAATTGCATGTGCCACATTTGAGATGTTCAGCACATGGCTGCAATGGACGTTCCAGAGGCAGTACGGGTATCAGATGGTGGTTCACTATTTGGATGATTTTTTGTTCATAGGGGAAGGGGAGGTGGAGACAGGTGAAATGTTAAGAGACTTTAAAGAATTATATGGGGAACTGGGGGTTCCATTGGCAGAAGACAAAATGGAAGGACCTAGCTGGACAATCAAATTTTTGGGGCTAGAACTGGACACGGTACTAGAGTTGTACCGGCTGCCAATGAACAAGGTGGGGAAGTTGAGGGCTTTATTAAGGAGGGCAGGGAGTCACAGGAGGGTGCAATTGCAGCAGGCACAACAGCTTCTAGGGCACCTGAATTTTGCATGCAGAGCCATTGCCCCAGGACACACATTTACACAGCAGCAGACATGGGCAACACATGGGGTGAGGCAGCCTCACCACTGGGTGGATCTGAATAAAGGGACCAGGGAGGACTTAATGGAATGGGAGCAATTTTTGCAAAGCTACAAGGGGCAGATCTTTTGGCAGGAAAAGTGGGTGTACAATACTGACCTGCAATTGTATACCAATGCAGCAGGAGGCACAGGGATGGGGGTTACTTTCAGGGAAAATGGTTTGAGACAGCATGGCCTGAGGAATGGAAGAGAGAAAGGGTGGCCAAGGACATCACCTTCCTGGAGATATTACCCATATGGGTAGCGATTTTGATATGGGGACAGCAGTTAAAAAACAAGAAGGTAACATTCTGGAGCAATAATAAGGTGGCAGTGGAGGTGATAAATAAGAGAAAGACAAAAACGGAGAGAGTCATGAGGGTAATGGGTAAGATGGTGTGGCTCAGATTGACCCTGAACATATTTTTCAGGGCCAACATATTGATGGAGTGGACAACATGATTGCTGACTGCCTGTCATGATTACAGATGGACAAATTTCACACCGTTGCACCCAGAGCAGACAACAGGGGGCCACCATCCAGGCATATGTATGGACAATTGGATTGGGGTAGTCAAGATGCTGGTCCACAACTCCTGGGCCCCCAGGACCCGTACAGCTTACGAAACATCATGGAGAGTGTTTCAGACATTTCGGGAGCAATACAGCAGGCAGGTAGTGGGGTAGTAACAAGGGAACAGGTAGCCCAGTTTATAGTGGCAGGATGGCACCAAAATATGGTGCAAGTGACCATGGGAGTGCACTTGGCAGCTATAGGGCAGATTTGCAATTTAAATGGATGAGAGGACCCAATGAAGGACAACTTGATAAGAAGAATGATGCAGGGATGAGTGTGAGGACAAGAAAGAAGGCAGGGCAGCAGGAAACTGATGTCAGAAAAACTGATGGGAAGACTGATGGACGCACTTAGCCATGTATGTAGCACAGACAGAGAGGCAGTGCTATTCCAAGCAGTTTATGCTGCAATGTATAGGGGAGCTTGCAGAGTGAGCAAAGTGGTGGGCCATAACCAAAAGGGGGAGGGAGAGCTACAATGGAGGGATATCGAATGGAAGGGGGATTCGGTGGCAATACTAATAAGAAGGTCCAAAATGGATCAGCAGGGACGGGGCAGGCAGGTGTGGTTAAAGAGGTATCTAAAGGCAAGAATTTGCCCAGTAGGAGTGCTGCACACGTACGTGGCAGAGCGACCTAAGGGGAAGGACATGGCCCTGTTCATACACAGAAATGGCAGAGGAGTGTCAGGTTACCAAGTGACCGCATTGATTCAAAAAGGCCTCAGGTTCCTGGGGGAAGTAGTAGAAGGATACTCATCCCACTTGTTCAAGATTGGGGTGGCATCTGTCCTAGCAGCGCAGGGTGGAGGCCCGGGGGAGATCAAAGAGAAAGGCAGGTGGACATCAGATTGCTATAAGAAATATGTGAGAAAAGTGCCACAACAGCACTGTCTTTTCTTTCAGGTGCAAAGCATTGGAAGAAAAAGGGGGAAAGGGGTGGGGGGCACTGAACAGAAAAAATACTAATTATTGTTGCTTGCTCATACAGGGAGGGCCTGGAGGCTGGAAGCATGGATCTGTGGGCATTCATTTATATACTGGGTGGAAAAATGGGCAACCAGGAGACACGGGGGAAAGTTTTGATAGCGACACCATTCACCTGGTGTGGAAAGGTTGGAGGAGAATAAAGTTGGCACAGTTATTACCCAAACTCAGGGGACTCAAAAAGGAACAGAGGAGGCCGGACCTATTAGTGCTGCACCTGGGAGGCAACGATTTGGGAACAAGGCTATGGCTGGACATATTTTACCAGATAAAACATGACATGGAGAGAATTAAAGAATGGTGGCCCTCGAGGTGGTAATGGCATGGTCAGACATGACACCCTGAAGGGTGTGGAGACCGGCAGAAAGCCATAAGGGTATGGATAGGGCCTGGAAGTGCATGAATGCACAGGTCAGGAGATTGGTGGAGAGCATGGGGGGAATAATCATTCAGCACAGATTATAGAAAAGGTGGATGAGTTCTACAGGGGTGATGGGATACACCTGTTGGGAGTTGGATTGGCATTATTTAACATGGAGATTGAAAATGCCATAGAGGGCTGGTTAAAACAACATGAAGAAAGCAGATAAAAGGGAAGCAGGGGGAGGGGCCCAGGAACTTAGAAGAAGAAAGGGGGGAGATGGGGAGGAAGTCCACCATCCATTGCAAGCTGGAGGTGGTCTAGTGGAGAATGAGGCAAAGGGCAGGAGAAAAAGGGAGGTAAAAAGAAAAATAAGCAAAAAGGCACAGCAATGACAACTATAGACCAGGGGTATGGTGTGTACGGAGGAAGAGAGTCCCCACAGGAGAAGAAGAAGAAAGAAAGAGGGGACAATAAATTTGTGTCTAAGTTGCATCAATAAGAAAGTAATAGATGTATATATAATGTACAGGAATTTAAGAAGAAGAGATATCAATTGAAATATGTGGAGATATGTCAATTATGAGATGTACAATGAGGTGATTATGCAAATAAGTAAAATTATTGCCAACTGAGCAACCACACTTAAAGTTGTCAGTGTTTTATTTGAAGGGGATCTTGGGACAATGAGCACTTGGAATACTAAATTGCTTATATCTCAGGAACAGCACGGCCAAGAAAAAAAATTATATAAATTATAACTTTCCTGGTTAGTTTTGTACTTAGCCTCTAGTGGGGTGGCTAAGCATTTTCTGATGAAAGTCCGTATCTTGAAGCATTTCCGGATATCGGGCCCTGAGAAGAAAAGTAAGTGATGCCACAGTCATTAGTCTATGGGAAAGTGCTGATTCGGAGCAATCAGAACCTTCCACCTGTGCAATATTTTGTCACCAAACCACAAAACAGCACATCTGTGGGATGTTGGTTTTCTTCCCTCCAAATGTCAGCCCAAAAGACCAAACCGTTGTTTTGCAGCAGAGTGGCAAAGAATTCCTGTTATTTTGGCCATAGTGTCGCAAAATAGTGTCACAAATCACAACACTTTCACAGATTAAATCATAAAAGTGTCGTGAGTGTGACACTGCTTTGCAACACTACTTTTTACACAAATTTCAAAAACATTTCTGGGGTGTTTAATCCCCCAAAAAAGACATGGCTAGCATCCTCAGGGTCCGACTAGGTGAACACAAAAATAATTGTATCCCTAGAGGGTCCCAAATTTAAATGCCAAGAATTTCTGTGACCACTAACTGAAAAAAAAATGGCTGACTCAGAACACTACAGGGGTCATTTATGACACTAAAAACTGCATTTGCAACATGGTTGAACTTTTTGTTAACTTTTCCCATTGACTATAATGGGAAACTTGTTTTTTGAATAACATTTGAACCATTTAATATTTTTTCATGAAATCTTTGAAAGGCACATCCGGGACCCTGGCCACATGTCTCCTTAAGTTTTTGGACTGGTCACACAAATCATACAACCTGTAGGCATGAGCAAAGAATGTGCAAAAAAGCGTAAATGCACAACAGAATGTTGCTTTATAACTCTGCAACAGTATATCTGATCATAACAAAACTTGGCAGATCTAGATATCTGTGGTATTGCTCCAAGCATGCAAACTTTCAGGCAAATCCGTTATATGGTGGCAAAGTTATTAAGATGCAAAATTTCATACTTTAACCTTACATGGGGTACTGAACCCTAACTATAGTGGCACTACCGTGCCACTATAATATATAAATATAAATATAAATATATATATATATATATATATATATATATATATATAATCTATATATATATATATAGATTTACACCACGGTGTGAAAGCTTTATTAGTTGGATAACCTGTGTTATTTCCACTGCAGTGAGGATACATCCTGATTACATCAGCAGAGTGAGGATGTCAACATTTATTCATACTCTGCTGATGTCACCAGAGTGAGGATAAATGCACTGCAGCTTGCATTCTAAAGGAAACTGCTTCAGAAAAGTTTCTCTTTCTCACTGAAGCTGCAACTTACTCAGTTAGCTTTGCAAAAGACTCTCACCTATGTCCCACTGTGTTTCTAACATTGCTAGCCCATTACTATGCTGATCTCAGCTTCAAAACAACCTGAATTCTAAATGAAAGTCTTTTACAAAGCAGGTTCTGTTTCTCAGTGCTACCTGCAGCAGTTTGTCTTTCTCACTGAGCCTCTGACTCACTCAATTAGCTTTGCAAAACACACTCACCTGTCTTTCTGACTCCCAGTCCATTCAGAACACACACACACACACACACAAACACACACAGTCTCACTGACAGCACACACAGAATAAGCAGGAAACACACAGACTCAGAAAAAATGTTCCTGCAGCTCTCACCCCTGTGGTATAAATCGCACACATGATGGGCAGATCATGGGATATGGAAAATATTCTTCCTCCTGCCTCATGAGCTGTGTATTTTCACTCGTGCCTTCAACATTCATGAGAATACACAGCTCATTCCGCAGGAGTGAGAATATTTTCCATATCCGACTCCTGCCCATCATGTATCTCCTATACATATACTGTATATATTCATGGCAAAAAATGAGATTATTGCACCCTTAGGGTTGAACATTTCAAAGCAGGGAAATGCAAACCTGGGGTTCCCAAGCATGAGGCCTCATTCCCACTGCACATGCAGGAACAAGCATGAGGGGAACTTTGGCTTCCAAACCCCAACACCCCACCCACACCGTCGGCTTCCAACTGTAAGACCTCACCCCCATCCTGTATACAAGAACAGGTGTGACGGGTGTACCTTGGCTTTTCAACCCTAATGCTCACTCCATTCTCTTATTCTGTACCCATATAACCTTACTTAGTCATGGAATGGGATGTTTAGGCCCTTTCAGCTGAAACTGAACTGGTACTTTTCAGCTTCTCTGATGTGTCTTGTGTTATTTTTTAAATGAGTACTTTAAATCAATGGGAATTTTTTCTGCTTTTTCTGCATGATCTGGGTGTTAAAAGTATGGGATTTTCTAAATAACTGTCATTAAGCTTCCAAGGAAGGACTGGATTGGTCCAAAAGCTAAAGCACTTTGTTCTTTTTGTTACATCTATTTTGGTCATTTAATTCCTATGATTTATTATTGAGATTCCTTAGACAGTTTCAGTACATTAAGTTGAAATCTGTACATATCAGATTGCATGGTCTTAGTTTCTTGGTGGTCCTTGACAAGCAGCTTTTTGTTTAGATTGTATACTGCCGGTTTATATTATCATGTATAAACTCTGGTTACAACACTAAAGGCCTTAAGGTTTATGGAGCATAATAACCAGTTTGAGAGTATAGTTAATGTTTCCAGTTAAGTTTTACATTCCATATAGTGTGAAAATATTGCTCACATTAGGTCAACTTTACTTTAAACCCTTTGTATGCCATGTATATTTATGTTTTGTAGTTCTATTTTGTGGGGCTTGTTTTTAACTTACAATTCTTTCTCATTTTTGCATGTCTTTAATCTGAGTGGGTTTTGACTCATAATTGGGCTATACAGCTCTATGCTCAAGATGTTCTTATCTTACTCTGAAGGTATTGCTAAGTCATTTTAATTTATGTGCAGTGTACTCCCTGCATGTTGTTATGCTCTAAGCACATCTGACCTTTAGACCCTTTCAGCTGACACTAACTGTTACTTTTCAGCTTCTCTAACGTGTCTTGTGTTATTTTTTAAATGAATATTTTAAACCAATAGGAATGTTTTCTGTTTTTTTGTACATGATCTGGGTGTTAAAAATATGAGATTTTCTAAATAACTGTCATTAAGCTTCCAAGGCAGGACTGGATTGTCCAGAAAGCTAAAGCACTTTGTTCTTTTTGTTACATCTAAAAATGGCCTAGACATCAAGATATTTTCAAAATGCCATTGACCGCTATTATATGGCACTTACCTTTATTCTTCAGGTCATGGTTTGGCTTTGAAGAGTGCAGACATGTCCCGGTCCAGAGACGATGACATTGCCCAAGCTCCAGAGATAAGTTAGGGGTAAGGGGAAGTCGGGGGAGGTGGGTACACAGAAGGAGGGTCAGGATGGGGAAGGGGATGAGGGAGACAATGGGGACTGTTATTATCTTTACAGGTTTAAAAAAAAAGATGGATGTTTTCTTTCTTACAGGGACATAACTGATTTGGGACACTGGAGGTGGACTCTCCAGTGTTCCACACTACTGGGGGGGGGTATACATGGATCAGGACACTGGGTGTGGGCTTCCCAGTGTTCCACATTGCTGTGAGGGGGATGTAAATGTAGACATGGGGACTGGGCACATTGATGTCAGCAATGCAATAAATTATTAATTTACAGGACACTGTGAGTGAACTCCCCAGTGTCCCATGCTGCCGCGGGCAGGGGTAGTGTTGTAAATGCTGACACAGGGATTGGGCACCCCGATGTCAGCAGTAAATAAATTATTAATTTAGGGGACACAGACAGTGGGTTCCTCAGTGTCCCACACTGCTGGGGGGATACACCATTAAAATAAGTTGTGGACACTGGGAGTCTGCTTCCCAGTTTCCACACATCAAAAGTATAGGCATTTGTTTCTCTTGCTAAGCTGAGAAATAACATGGACAGCAGCATAATGTGTTCAACCTAGAATCCCACATAGCAGCTGCTCCTGCAACATGGGATTGTTGGTCATGCTAAACATCTATTGTTTTCCCATATAAAATAATGGGAAATGCAAAATGGAATAACTTTGGAATGGATTAATAGTTTTCCATCAAACCTTCAAAAGTCACACGTGTGAGGCAACGGCTTTCTACCCTGAAAATTCAAGCCAAGAAGCTAAAGCCATTTCTGGAGATACAGGTAAACAAAAAAGGCACCAAAAAATCAAATCTTCTTTATTTTCAACACTCTGTATCTCAGAAATAGCAAAGCTATTAAGACAAAATGTTCTTCTAGGAAAACATAAACTGAATTTATAAGCTCAAATGGGCAGACTGGGTGGGCCATAGGCCCTTATCTGCCAACACTGTCTATGTATCTATGTATGTATCTATGTTCCACATTCAAACACCTACCCAGTGTAATTATGCAAACCAAATTTCATAGAACTCAGTACAACCAATACAGAATTATTATGGTCCAACAATTTCCTTTTAACATTAAACACTCTCATCAACCCTAATATACAGGCACTACCATGCCTCTATAATATAGTGGTGTGGTAGCACCACTATACTTATGGTTGAGTAGACAGTTTAATGTTAAACCTCAGATTTTGCACTTTAATAACTTTGCAACAGTTCAATGGATTTGCACAAAATTTGGTATGCTCTGTCCCATGGGTTTGATCTCTTTATATACTCAGTTTTGTTTTGATTGGATTTATAAGTTTGTGCTGCGTACAGTGAAAAACAGTACAAGTCACTTTTTTTACCTGTTTTGGCTGCTTTTTCCTCATAGCACTGTGGCCACACTGGTTGGAATTGTGATCTGCAATTTTCAGGGTAGTCAGTCCTTGCCCCAAAGAACAATACAGCATTAGTTTGGTGAAAAAATATTAATCCGTTCCAAAGTTATTCAATTTTGAAATTTCAGGTTCTGAGCATGCTCAGTTTAGTCTTTTGGATAGCTGCATGGTGTGAAAAGGGATTTAGGGCTCATGAAAAAGGATTTTTACACCTTAGAAAAAGGGAATTGGCCCACAAAAAGTGATTCTGACATCACACGAAAAAGGATTTTTAAAGTTTACTGTTTCTTTTTCACTTCCCTGCAAAGAAACAGTTAGGACTTTCAGGCTGACATTGTTAGGGTACAAAGAACTTGGCCCACAGATGTGATTTTTTCTGGTTTGGGGATACAATTTACATTTCTTCCATACTTATAAAAATACAAAGTTTGGACATTTTCCATAGGATAACATTGTGGCAGATGCAGTACCTTTTGATGCCTACCGTAAATCTTGAAAATGTTTTGAGATACAGATTTTTCACTAAATGCAGCTTAGTACACAAGCAACAATGCAGGTTGCCAGTCGACAATTACAACTGCGGTGGAATTTTCTCAAATGTTCTTATGGTTACTGAGATATTGCACCATTTGCAGCACAATAGTTAACTGGAATAACTCTAGCCCTGCGCTGCTTCTCTACAATTATAGGTAGATGGGAGCACTCCCACATATGGATACCATTATTCATTAATGACACTGCAGGACCCTCCATTATTCAATAGTGGGAGATGACAGTTCATTACAATGTCTCTACAATTATTGATAGATGGGAGCACAGGGCCCTATAAAGTGATACCATTATGAAGTGATGGAAGCACAGGGCCCTCTGGGTCCTGCCATCCCACAAAGTAGTACCATTATGGAGTGATGGGAGTGGGATGGAAATGCAGGGCACTCCCACAGGAAGATGAGGGTTAATTACAATGCCTATACACTTATCATTACATAAGAGTGCAGGGCCCAAAGAACCCTGTGCATGGTGCCCTGTGCAACCACAACACATTATATACTGACAAACATATAAGGGTAAGATTACACTTTCTCAAAAAGGAAAGAAATTCATTGCAAAAACCTTTTTTAATGCATTTATTTTATTTTATGCATGTATGTATATATGCATGTCTTTGACAACAGAGTAATTGAGCTGATCCAAAAGACCATTTTCAGTCATTACCCAAGCAATGCAGTGGTACAAATCAAGCAATTCAGTGCAGACAAAATACACAGTGATGATCAGGCCTTGACATGAGGTAAGATAACAAGAAATATAAATAATACAAATAGGTTAAACAGCAGAATAGCAGTAGGAACATTACACACATACACATACAAGGAGCTCATTTTCAGGTAAACTTCAGTTAAACAGTGTGGAAAGATTAAACAGTCTAGATTACTTGACACTAGGTCTGTTACACTGACAAAGATATCAGGCAGGACTGTATCTGAGATGCATAAGGTGCCAAAAGTGGATTACGTCATATACTAGAAAGCCTAGGGCATAATTCCGAGAGGCGTAGCCCTTACAGTGTAACACCACTCCGATCAAGTTGGAGGGTCAAGAAGAGAAACACAAGAATGGGGGTGATATGACAGATATCTACCCCAGAGTGGTATTTGGGAGAGCAGTGATGTGTGGCTTCCAATATGAGCTAATCATTTA